>OY728160.1:901805913-907503413 GCA_963277665.1 Viscum album | reverse complement strand
CCATAAGATTTTGGTAAAAGAGGTGCCCATTCTAGCAGAACCCACTCCACGAGCCCTGCTATTATTGGAGAACCTCAAAGAAGAGGTCTAGATCATTGAGACTTTTCCAATGAATGATCATTATTCTAAGAATACCTCAATACATATATATAGGGGGTCATGACAAAGAACACCCGGGGATACCACAAACCCCCTCTAGATCAACCCACTATGTTGTGGATCGTATGCCAATGATTCCACAATCCCTACCAATACAGCATTGTTGATGGAGGATAAACATCCTTCATAGGGATGTCACACTGATTCCACAAACACGACTTAGGGAACATAGGTGATAGAGGATCACACTTCAATTTTAGGGAGGGATACACCAACTTTATCCGAGATTCGACCTCTAGAGGGGATCAAAATACTATGAGGATGACGTAATGTTTCATTTTACCCTTGAGGGAAAAGGCAAAGGGAACACACTCTGACAATACTAGTCTAATCTAGGAGAAAAAGATCCACAATAATTTTTGATAGTGGTACATAGTCTGTACTAGGGGTACCTATCGTGTCAAGAAATCCTTATTCATACCCATGGGGAAGAGTTTAACACAACATTTAGTCGCGAAATATATGATGTGTATAATTATTACATAGTGTGTAGAGACACACAGTTCCCTACCAATGTTTCCTAGCTGTGTCCATGTCAGAGTGTTTATGTCAGTGTAGTAGTTCATGGCGTATGGCAGCTTGTCCACTTTACCCATCTTCTATTACAAAAATTATCCCATGTACACCTAGCCAAGCTATGACCATGTGGGAGTACATGACATTCCATCTATATTTTTACACCAACTTGTGTTTTTGTACTCTCTGGAGTACAAACCAAGACAACTGGGGAGGGCCACAAACCATGTTATAGGGGTTATTGAATGTGTGGTCCTTAATCATGGCCAGAACCCTAAAATCGTAGCTAGGGGCCACATGGTATGTGTCCATATGTACACCCTTTGTTTCTAGAGAATTTTTATAATCCTCTGGTTCTTTTCTATGTCGACATTCACACAATCATGACGTCTGATCTCCACATAAACTATTTACATTGCGTCATTTGAGCCTCTAGTCCTAAGATCTTTGGATTATGTGTTACAAATCTCTTCATTGAATAATCCTTCATGAAAACTATCTTTCACTACTGGAAAAATGATATTTCCCAATGCTTCTATACCAACGGTTTGTAAAAACCGTTGGTGTAGGTACCCTTTCCCAACGGTTTGGCCAAACCGTTGGGAAAGCCCATTTTTTGGCCACCTTTCCCAACGGTTTGGCCAAACCGTTGGGAAAGGATGAATTCTGGACACCCTTTCCCAATGGTTTGGCCAAACCGTTGGGAAAGGTTAGCCTATCCCAACGGTTTGGCCAAACTGTTGGGGAAGGATGAATTCTGGACCACCTTTCCCAACGGTTTGGCCAAACCATTGGGAAAGGGTAGCCTATCCCAACGGTTTTCCCAAACCGTTGGGAAAGGGTAGCCTATCCCAACGGTTTTCCCAAACCGTTGGGAAAGGTGGTCCATAATTCAGCCTTCGGCCAGAATACCCAAAAAAAGAAAGACCTTTCCCAACAGTTTTGCAAACCGTTGGAAAAGGTCCTTTGATTTTTTTTGGAATCTACCTATGGAGAAAATTCTATAAATAAAAATTTAAAATAATTAGAACAATACATATATATATAGTTATGAAATTATGTTAACAAAAGTCATGTTAGGTTAGTGGTTAATTCAGTCCGTTATAAACTAGAGGTCCTGGGATCAAATCCCACCGGATGTTTCTTTTTTGAAATACATATACCAACGGTTTTGAGAACCGTTGGTATAGATTTTCTAATTACTTATACCAACGGTTTTCATAACCATTAGTATAGACCCTATACCAACGGTTTTCCCAAAACCGTTGGTATAGACCTATTGTCACGGCTTACTTGCCAATGGTCCTCCAAACCGTTGGTATAGCCTATACCAACGGTTTGGGGACCTATACCAACGGTTACAAACCGTTGGTATAGGGTATTTTTCCAGTAGTGTTTGTTCTTAAAAACTAGAAATAACTGGATATAAAAAACTGATATGATCCATTACCGATCGTCCAACGCTATGGTCACACCTTGATCATACCTCTCATCATGAACCAAACCCACTTTTTTGATAATTATATTTGAATAATGGTCATGCACTGACCGAATTGAAGGTATTTATCGAACCATGTCCAGTAGAAATCACACATGATGAATGTTGAAAAAATAGATAGAGAAAACCAAAAGTCATAAAACCATGGAATGAACCACAAATTTTTTTTGACTATCCAATGTTATTTATCACCGAGAGGATGGAAAAATAGAGATAAATCAATGAACCACAAACAATCCATCATGTTAAATCTACCGACAATGCACAGAAAAATTATAATTTTGGAATTGATCCACGTTCATCTAGGATTTGGATATGATATTGAAATAAAAAAATAAACATATCATACCTAGATTTTGGATTGATCGTTGATGAATAACGATTTTTTTCCTATCATTGCCATGATTATGCAATTCCATTTTTGCAAAGATCTACGATTTGATTCTGATCCATCATTAAACTCTTAAAAAATATCTTCTCCAATGGATCCAATAACTCCATGGTTTAGTGGCCAACACTATGAAAATAATCCATAGTTATTCTCAAATAGGATAAAAATATTCTTTTTGAGGAAATAAAAAAAATAATTGTTTTAATTTATTTCATCAATTCACACCTGCAACAATTCTTTCACAAATAGCCTAAACTAAAAATGGTTAAGTCACAGATGGGGTAAAACCTATATTCTGAACTCAATGGTTCCCAAGTATTTGTACTATTTAATATATTTCAAACATTTATTTTAGGAGCACCAAAACATGGAATCAAAAATTATCGCACTACCTGATCATGAAAATGATCTATATAATACCCAAAAATAACACACGAGAAATACAAGATTGGACATCTAGTAAGTGGTATTATGTATTTTTTTGTGTATCAAAAAATGGATAAAAGAGGTTGTGACTAAGGAGGGATTTTAGATGTTATAAGATTAATGTTTTTTAATTAAAAATATAATGATATTTATGTATATGATTGTTTGACAATACTCAAATATATTTGAACATCATGTGAATAAATGAGTTGTTATGAAGTATCTATAGGTATAAATTTTAAAATAGTTTAGTTTTATTCTATGGCTATGAGCACTTACTAATCTCACTGATTTACTTATGATATTTTCCCCTCTATAAAACTAGTGAGAGTGACACAAGGGGAGGGTGTGGTTTGATTATGGTGTTGAGTTAAAAAATATATTTATTATGAGAATGTTTAATCATTTATCCTAGACCAACCCAACTATATTATAGGTTCTGAGGAAAATAATTTTACTTGTATTCTACATTCCTCATTTTGATGGAATGTTTTTAAAATTATCTCACTATTATGATCCCTTACATAAATCGTATTTTAGAAAGTATTTGTTCTCATGAGTAGATTATTGGAATTTAATTCACTCTACAGAAATGATTAATTTTTTTATTGAAAAGTGATTTTTTCTATGATATTAACTTTCAATTTGATTTTATTCAATGGAAAAGAAAAATGTATAATTATATATTTATATTTTCAAACTACCATGAAACTATTCCCTCTTTAAATGTAATACATATGGTGTAGTTTCCCATTTCACATCCCTAACGTGTATCTCAATAATCATGATTAAATTATCATATTTATCCTTTTGTTTAATTCAATATTGGTTCACTGGTACATATATTTTATACAAGAAACTTTATTATTTAAAAACATTTATTTTGGTTATTAAATAGTTATATAATTCCTAATTATCTAACTATTTGTTCATATTTAGGAGGATGTAATGTTTATGGAGATGATGAAAGGGAACCACAATAGTCCTTTTTTCACTTTAGGAAGGATTCCCAACATTTTGGATACATATGAAATGCTTTTGAGGGTTAACATTAAATAACTAGAGTGAAATAGAGATTCCATTGATGGAAAATGTCAATTCATGTTTCTAATCAATTACATGATGTCAAACAATACATTTCATGAATAAATCATTGGAAATGATTATTTTTAGAGTAGAAGTATGAATTATTATAGTTTCAACCCATCTTAACACCATGGAACAATATGTATAGACCCCGAAATGAATAGTTTAATGGTGATTTTGATAGAGGCCTAATTTTTTCACACAAACGCCCATTAAATGTATAGAAATACAAATGCTTCATTATAGGTCATATTAATAGAAATTAAATACACACCAAGCCCCCTGGAGTCTTATATATAGAGATCTATGTTGTTTTTTCCAAAGATGTATTTAGAGACCAATGCTTGGAGTGAGATGCGCCTTTGGCAGGGTCCTCAACAGTTTTTATCTCCTATTTTTATAATGATTTCATTCGCATTCGTCCTACCTTCATACTACCTCATCACTATTATTTTGGGGTAATTCCAAACTTGTCATATTGTATTGTAGTTTAATGGGAAGGTAATTTTTTGTTTTATTTCATTATTTTCATTCATGTATTAGGGTTTTTATAGTTTTGAATAAATATTATAATACCATTATTTTTATTTTATCAGGGTAATTGATTGATAACCCTGAATAAAATTTTAATTTTGGAACGGGTTACCATGTTTTTTCTAGTACCATTGTCTCATTTAAGGTAATTAGGTTTAAATATGGATTCAAGACAAGATGGATGTGATAATGACGTAAATTACCTGACTGTGGGAAAAAGGGAATTGTTGCATTGAGGAGGAGATTCCATGGCCATTGAATTTACCTCATCTAGAATCCAACACCAATCCTAAAAAATTATTTTAATTTCTTAATGTAATAGAACCCAAACCTTAAGAGATAATTTTTTTCATGCATTCAAATATAATATTCAAAACCCAAACTTCTTATCCTTCTACCCATACATTCATCAAATTACCTTCATGTGGTTATTTAATTGATTGATTCCCTTATTAAAATAAATAAAACTAGTTTTCAAAATAATTTAAATTACCGTATTTACCATCTCATTGGATTGACCTAAATATTTCTACATATTATATTTTAATTATTTTAATAACATAGTTTGAGTATTTTTATAAATTTTTTATTTTCATTAGCTTGATAGAGAAATAATGATGCCTTCATGGACCTATCAAAACTGTTTATGTTTCCTTGTATGATTTAAATTTAGTTCTTATGTTTTAAATTTTAATTTTAATTGGGTTTTTATAATTTCGCATTTATATTTACATTGGGAACTTCATGATATATTTTTATGAATTTTAATTCGTAATGAATGAGCACTACACACAAGAAAAAGGAAAAGTGGTATTTGAGTTCAACCCCATAATAGAGGAAACCAAAAGCTATAATCATGTATGGAATAGGCCAATGTCATCAATTACCTAATGGATTTTTTCTTCAATGATATTTGGGTATGTGTGCACTCACTGACTATTGGTGACTATCCTATATTGAAATGAAACCGAGAAGCATGGAACCTCCTGTTGTATAAAATTAACTCGAGATCAAACATTCCATCATACAGATGATCTCAGAATGCATAAAATTCATTATATTTCTTCATGAAGAAACAAACATGCATCTGTTAATATTTTTAAATGTACGTGAAACATTCATATTCTTGAAAGTTTCAATGGACATTGTAATACATGGACTATTCATATTTTTATTGAGAAATCATTCTCATGAATGGATTTAGAGTTTTATAACAAATTCTATAACCAAATGATATGAGTTGGTAGGGAAATTGATCACTCTCTTCTTCCTACCATATATGTCAATGGAAATATGGTAAAATACTCATAACATTGTTCAATTTGAGGATGAATCACCCTACACTTCACGGGAATGTTTCCGGGATATGATTTGTTAATTCCATCATCATGGTAAAATTCTATTGTTATTAATAAAAACATTCTAAATATGTATTTTATGGGGAAAAAGGATAATTATAGATGATTTATCCGGAGTATCATTGATGAATATGTCATCGAAGGATCATTATAGCCAACTGGGTAAAATGGAATGCAATATATTCCAAATTAATGTTGAAGGGTAAAATGAAGAGGGGTGTACATGATCAATAACAATGAGTCGATGATGGATCAAATTGAGTCAATGGTGATGAATATTGATATGTTAATGGGACTTCAACAACAAAAACCCCTCATGTATGGATACATAAGAAGTAAATTATGTATATTACAATTGTGGCAATAAATTTTAGAGTTGGTATCCACAAAAAAAATATTAAAAAATTCCAATTATTTAGGCCAAGATAAAAAGAATTCCAACTTCAACACCAAGGGAAATCATTGGCTGCTCAAGTGCACACATTGGAAGACAATCTTTATAGAATCATGATAATGACTGGGGTAGTAATAAGAGATATAATTGATACTTAGTTAAACAAAATTCCACTTTGTGAAATATGGATCATCATGTATGGAAAATAAAATAATTACTTATAGATTATCCATGAGGATAACTTTTTTAAATTATCGAAGTGTTCCCACACGAATATTTCAAATTCATATATCTAAAGAGTGGAAAAGTCACCCAGGATCATAAAAATTCAGGAAAATTAAAAGATGAAAAGAATGAAGATCTATAAATTATTTAGGAATTTGTAGTCGAAGAATATTTGAAATAAGAACTGCCATAGTGCAAGTTAAATATACATTTTCTAGAGAAACTAGATCAAGGGATGATCGATATGAAAAAAAAGAATCTTTTACAACACTTTAAAAATGTTCAAATTAATATTTATTTTTCAAAAAACTCTCAAAAACATGCCAAATTATAAAAAATTTCTGAAATTATTGGTGAATAACAGGATTATCAAGGAGAACTTTGGAATAGTTCCACTCACAAAAGAGTGTTCTGTGGTGGTATCAAAGGATAAAACTAAGAGGAACCAAAACCCAAGTAGTTTTTTTTATAAATATATTTATTTTATCTGATAAATTTTGAAAATCATTATGTTGCGTAGATGTGAGGGTTAATAAAATATCATAAACTACATTAAAAGGTCTGGGACTAGACAAACAAAAGTGAATAAAAGTTTCAATTCGACTGGTTGATTCAATTTTTAAGTACCCATGATGGGTCATTAAAGATATTGTGATCAATGATGAAAATTTTTACCTCATGTTGGATTTTTTAGTGATGAATATGCAAGAGGAGAGAACCCCACTCATTCTAGGGTAACCATTTTTAGCCAACCAAAGGGCACTAATTGATGTAAAAAGTTGATAAATATGATTGTGAGTTGAATATGAAAAATAATATTTAAATATCCATCAGGTGATGATGACCAATGATGTCAATGAATATGAAGAGTTTGGTGAAGTCAAGATACCCAACATTAAGGAGATGTTGGAGATTGAATATGTGAACAAAGTAGATGTTGTTGTGAAAAAGGATACTCAAAATAAAAGTACTATGAAAAATAAAGAGACGATGAGAGGTCTGAACACTGATACCGGAAGAGTGACAAACACCAACAACTTTGAAAAGTTCCAACTTGTATAAATGGCCCAAAACCTTAAATTTTTATTTTTAGGTTTATGGATGAAATAGTAAATCATCCTAATGGAAATCTGGAAAGTTCTAATGTCAAGAATATTTAAGTTGTTTTGAGAATGAGGACATGGAATGAACTACATGGATATGGCACTACTAGGACCATTTATAGTCCTCGAATAGGTTATATATTTCCAATCATCTAGTACATGAGCTAAATATGAAAGAGGTATGTTTGATATAATGATGTTAAACAAATGTTCTTCCAAGAGTCATCCTATGTTTTTGGATTTAATATTTATTTATTTACAATTTTTAAAGGTGCACATGTAGTCACCCAAAAATATAATTGAATTATAATTGATTATTGATTATCTTTCACATGTTTTTTTATTTTATAAGTTCATCAAGATAATATAACTCAAAACGAATCATTATAAGTTGTTTCATGACCAATATATGTCTTGTACCCCATTCATGATATTAATTAAAGAAAATAATCATTCTAAAAACCATTCACATCATGAATCATGTTTTGGTATAAAGTAAAAATATATTTTCAAATATCCATTGAAAGGGGGTGATCATTTAAATTATAAATTTTTCTACTCTATCCATCAAATTTTAATTGTTTTAATGTTTTTAATTTTAAAATGAATTCCATTCATTTGATCAATTTTTATATTCTTCAGAACTATGAGATTTAATATTTTTAGAATACATCCGTTGTAATTATTTTTAAAATTCATTATCAATAAATTTGAAAAATGTATATAGGTAAAATAATTAGTGGAGATTAGAATGTGGGTTTGGATTTTAAAAATCATGATTTGTTTAAAATTTTTATTTTTGTTAATAAAAATTTTCTGATATTTTTTCATCCATGAATTTCTGATATTTTCATTAATTTATCTAATTATTCATATTCATTACCATGAGACGTTGTCCTCACCATTATTTGTCCTTCTTAAAATTTCATACGATCCTAATATTTACAATTCATTAAAAAAGTATATTTCTTTTCAGACTGAATCATGTTCTCATTTAGAAAATGATTGGGATCATATCGAAGACATGAAAATAAAGGATCAAATTTAATATTATCGAGGCATCTCTTATAAGAACATTTCTCCATGTACCCAAATTTCATTAATTCTTTATAAGTATCTAGAATCCCGGAATAGCCTTGTTAGGAAATTATCTGAGTTACAAGACAATTTTATCCATTCCTAACATACTATAAATATATTATATTATATTTTAAAGAATAATTTGTGTGGGGAGATAATCCATGGTGGGTGAGGATATACTATATTGCGCTGACATTTTTGGGGGTTTTCATTGTGATTTTTGGAAAGTTCATGATATTATTCATTATACATTATCATTATTCACCAATATTTATAAAAAATGAGGTTGTTTCTTATGAGGATCAAAAAAAGACATTTACTAGACTGATAATATTTTGATCATATGGGTTTATCTTGTGGATGTGATATTTCTCTTATGAATAAATTTCAAGAAAAATGTGAAAGTGTGGGTAATTAATTCATAATGCTTGTTTTACCAAGATCCCACTTTGAGATTTAAGTGGTGGGGTACAATATATATTAAATATATAAAGGGATATTTTTAATGATATTATATTTTTGATATCATGTAATATGTTTTATATTCAAACCTATTTTTTTGATATTAAATTTTTTGACATCATTTACCTACATTCCATAATCCTCATTGTCATTTCATACCAAATTTTGATTCCCTCATGATTAACTATGATTTATTACTCTATATAGTGGAGATTTTATATACATTTAAATCCTATGGTTGGTTACATGTTCTTGAGTTTTGTGTTGACCTCCATTTACAATTGTACCGTGATGGAGAGAGTAAAACTCAATGTGAGGTAAATAGAAAATGGATTGTTTATCAACAATTAACATAAAAATAATAATTATTTAATGAAGATAATTTTTTATTTCAAAATGAGAAATGTAAATTAACTTGTTGATTTTTTTCATTGAGAAAATTAGGTGATGATGAATTTTATTATGTGATTATTGAATATTTAGTTTCCCCTTTAATCAATTTCATTTGATGAAATGGATATTCAATCATGGTAATGAGAAATTTTTATTATAGTATGTTGTGATTCTGTCCTTGAGGAATGGTATGAATTCAATTGTGGGGGGTTTGATGCTTACATTATTTCGTACAATTTCTATATTTAAATACATTTATTTCTTTAATTAAACGTTTATATCTTCCCTAGTTATCTAAATGTATATTAATATTATATTGGATGATAGGATAATTGATATGAAAAAAAGAACCAAGAAAACCATTTTTCACTTTAAGAATGATTCCCACGATTTTGGATACATACAGAATGCTTCCAATGTTTAAAAAGGAATAACTGAAGAGAAATAGAGGTTCTAGAGTAAGAAAATGATAATTCACATCATGAAATAATTACATGATGTGAAAAAATAAAATGATTGAATGAATCATGTGAGATGGTGTATTTTAGAGTTGAAAAATTAATTTTGATGGCATGAAGCTAACTGTCATGCCATGATAAACAATAAAGACCTATTAAAGAATATTTTAATGATGACTTTGGAGGCCTACAATTATTTTCCAAATACATCCATTAAATGTGGGGGTGAAACTGTGATTAATTATGGGAGATATTAATTAAAAACTAAATGAAACTCAATACCTATAGATTATTAAAAATAGATACTTGAGAAGATATTACCATAGTTGATTCAAGAGACAAAATCTTTGGGTGAGAAGTTATATTGTGTATGGTCCTCACTAGTTTTGATATCCACCTTTTATTATGATTTATTTTTCATTCCTTTATCCTACATAATACATCATCACTATGATTATGGGGTAATTTCTGTCATGTTCTTTGGTAATATATATGAAGGTGTTAGGTTTTTTTGGTTTTCTTTCTTTATTTTAGTTGATGTATTGGGTTTATAGAAATTTTGAATAAAAATTCTTATCCCACTCATTTTTTGTTTAATCAAGATCATTGATTGATATCCCCAAAGGAAATTTTAATAGGGTAACTAGTTACCCTAATTTTTCCATGACCATTATTTTGTTTAGGGTAACAATATGTAATGATAGTATCAGGAAAAACCAGATTTGGTAATGCCCTAAATTACCTGATCATGTAAAAATGGGGATTTTCAGGTCAAAATGGGATTTTATGACCATTGAATCTAACGTATATAAAATTTGAAACCAATACTGAAGAATTTAATTAATCACTAAACCTACAAGAACCTGATCCCTAAATGATAAAAAACCATAACACTCATTCAAATTACATTATAAAAAACCAAACTTATTTTATTTCTATCTCATTAGTTCATTAAATTTCCTTCAAACCCAAATCTGATTATCCCCATGGGGAAATAACGATTCCCTCACCATCCATTCAGTTAGTTAGAGATAGAGCATGGTTCTGAGGTTGGTAGTGAATCTAGATGTTAGATGGAGGTATGTTTATTTTATCCATGGTGATTTTCTCTTTGTTTGTTGTATTCTTATCTATTTTCTTGTTCATTTTCTTGGGATAAATAATTACCATTTGAATTTTTTTGATTCCTACCCCAATTTTCCATATGATGAGGTAAAGGAATACCTCTTGAGACATGATATGGGGTGAGATTGGGTGGCTAATTTGGGGTCAAAATAGGTTGATTCATGAAAAAATGGTATCCTTGGAGGTTTGACCTTGTGATTTTAGTTTTATTTATAGGTAAGATCTAGGATCATCCTGATTCAAGTTGTTAGTTTTTGAAGGTTCTTGATAACCACCTATTAAAAAGGACACATTAGTTTTCAATGTAGTTTGAGAATTCAGTGTCATGAATTTGAGATTCGTTGCCTAATTTTTTTGAGGTATTTGATCAATATATGAGTATTTCTGATTAAAATTGAAATTTTTAGGGTTATTTTTAAAATATCCAATATTTGAAGTTATTTTTTTGACGGATTAAAAGGATGCATGGTTAATGATCATTACTTTCGAAACAATACACAACCATTGCAGTAGTACATGTTATCCTCTAATGATTTTTTAATGGTTGGCACACAGTCTCTCAAACCTATAAAAACAAGAAATTCATTTTAAATTTGAAAAATTTATATCTTGAGTTTTGTGTAGTTTTTTATCATTTGTGTATTTTTTTAAGAATATTTTTTGGATTTCTTTTGAGTATTACATTTTTTTGGGTTATCAATGTTTGGATTCCAAAATATAATCCTTGGGTTTTTTGTAGTTGAAATGGAATTTTAATGGATTATGAAATTTACTGTAAAATATAGAATAGAAATTTAATTGGATATTTTTTTTTCAGGTAATCGGTGTATTTATATTTTTTATAATTTAAGAACTGATTTGAAATAGGCACATCCTTTATTCGAACCATTTTATTTCATATGAATGTTAAAATATAAATAGGTTTTTAGTAATTATATACTCTTATGTGTTTGAGGGAGGCTATATAAGTTAGTCCAATAATGTATATATATATGATGTTCAATGATAAATAATTATAAGTGTTCTATTTTATATGTCTGATGTAGATCTCCCTATAATTTCAAAAACATAATTTTTGGAATTTGGATGACTATGAAATAATTTGAGGTTTCCTTTTTGTTATTTATATTTTCTCTCTTTGAATTTTTTTATTTTAATGCATTGATTTTTTTAATATTGTTCTGACTTTTGGATATTGATTTGAATTTGAGATGAATATTTTTTATCTGTGGTGTTTTTCAAATTTTTCATTATTTTTTATTTGATAATATGCCCCCAATAATATCTATTGAATTTTAAATAGGATCTATGGGAGGTTCATCAACTACATCCATATGGTTGATGAAGTCTCATCAAATTTGTTTGGTTCCTCTGTTTCAAATAATAAGCCTAGTGGATCTCATCTAAAATCAGAATATCAAAAAAAATTGGTTGTTTTGGAATTTGAATCCTCTATATTTCATTGGATATAAAATATATGAAAAAAAGAAATTATTGTGAGTTATGACAATGAAATTTATTTTGATTGATCATCCCAAACCTCTAAATCTTAAGTTTGACACCTTCATGATAGAAGGACAAAGTGGGAAGTGTATGAAGGTTTTTATTAATGCCAAACCTCAATATCGACACACAGGGGAAGGAATAAATGTTTTTATGCATTATTACTTATCTTAATCAATATGGATGTCGAGTGTTATGGAATTTTATTTTCAGAAAATGTTTATTCAATAGTGTTGGGGTATTCAAGTAGTTTTTCTGAGTTGGTGTCATATCATACCGATTGTTCCCTATGAGAATCCTAGAAGGATCAGTACATTGGATGGTGTCTCTGACTAGATATTATTCTCTTATTGTATTCACAAACTATTTAAAAAGTATGAATGTATGATGATTTCAGATGTTTTGTCCAAAGCTAGATCAACTGGATAACTAATGTTGGTAGATGTATCACCTATAATTGAATGTAGTGATGGTGGTTATAGAAAAGGGAAATAGAAGAAAACTTTTAACTAAAATATTGGGATATGGTATGAGAAAACCATTATGTTTCTTCTTTCTAGATTCATCTATGTTTAATCGGTGATTGTTCCATAAGTGTGGAAATTTAGGGCCGACGAATTATTTCTACCAAGAATAATTGTAAATATGTTGTTCATGTGGTAATTTAGGGAGCCTGAAAAGGTTCTATTGGGGTATTTTTAGGAAAATATATTGAGATAAATGCAGTTAATCAGAGAATATCCTAGCTCAGTTGGATGAACATGGTGCTAATGTGAGCTCTCTGTAACATTTATCTCATTGAATATATATTTTTTAGTATTGTGTTTAGTGGTACTATCTTTTGTTCACAAATAGGGGATTATATTTTGGAACTTTTGTGAATTTTTTCCATTTAAATGTATATTGGATGTTTTTAATCGTTTTCCCATCTAGTGGTGGTGTTTCTTATTCCTTATCACATTTTTGGAAACATGGAATTTTCTAGGAATCATCAGTTTAATCCATCATAGGAAATCTGTGTTCGATCTTGGTCTAAACATAGAGGGGAAACAACTATAGAAGGAAATCATGGTGAGTATGGTATTAAATCCATCATGTTTAACTATTTTGGTATGTTTAATTATTATTTATGTGTAAATCATTTATTACCATCCTACATGAGCCTGATCATATTACTTTGGTTGGCTTGTATAGTGGGTAACGTGATGGGTGATCATATAGAACTCAAACAGACTACGTCATGTTTCTTTATTAATGACTATTCTTATGGAAAGTGTATTATTTTCACAGATTTAGTGTTCTTATATATATATTTTCCCCTCATTTATTATTTGGTTTGTTTATTTTATTTAGCTATCTATATATCATTCATTGGATGATTGAATTAATTTTTTTGGATGATATTTTTATCCACTTTTGGATTTTTGGTTTTTTGGTTTTAGGAGTCTGGTTTTTCAAATTATTTATCATTATTTTTTGTCTTAATCAACTAAAACCTTGGGGGAATTATTTGGGGGAAAATGTTTCATGGTTTTGAGAATTACAACATCCCGATCAAACAATACTCTTTTTTTTGGATTCTATCATCATCTATGTCTCCCTCTAAGTAGTTTGTTTTTTCAAAATATGATGTTTTGGTCACGTAGAGAATGTTGTTTGGATAATCCTCAAATTTTACAAAACCTTGATGAACCCATGGGACATCCTTGATGATTTTTCAGATAACACACATGGTCAAGGAACAAAATATTTCAAACAATGCATCCCATTCATGTGGGGTTCTCCAGAATCCCAATATATGGTGAATGTTAGTTACATGGTTTTTCAAAAATATAAAACCAAAAAATATTATTTGTAAATATTCCATTGATAACTATTTTTAACTTAACTAAAAATTGAAATTATTATGAAAAATTACCCATCACCATTCTCATTTTGTTCATGAAACTCTAGGGGGATCCTCTCTTCTTCTCACATGCCTCTCCTCAACATCCCTTGGTAATATCATGTGGATTCTAATGGTTTTTTGTGTGTGAATCTTAATGTTAATATTATCTAAGGCTATTCCTCTCTTTCACTTATCATTTTCACCTTAGTTTGGGACTTCCATGGTTTGGGTGGTATAATTTTTATGTTTCTTTATTTTTAATTTGGTAGTATGGTCCTGAATCTTAATGGCTCGACCCTTTGTGAGTTTTATAAGACTCAGGTTATCAAAGGAGGCTCAGAGGAATTATAGAGTTCTTTGGTTTCAATAATCTTTATGAAGAGATATTTCACTCCATGTAAACATTTTACATATCGTGATAGTATGTTTCACTGCCTTTGATAAATCAGAGTTAGAAAAGGTGACACGTTCTTCGGAATAAACTGATCCTAGAGGATTATACAATGTGAAAGGGGATGACATGTTGTGAAAATATTTGATGTTAGTTATCTTACATTTTTTCAAATACCCAGGTTCGTCAAACCCTACGGCTGTAGAACCCATATCCTAATTCTAGGAGGATCGGTAACCCCATATTCCTTGTTTTGGGGATTCATTTTCTAAGGATCGATCACTAGCATCACTCCGTCAATTCATATTCAGTAAAAGGTATATTATACCTTTGTTCTTTTAGTTTCATTTTTCTATCTCCTCTCACTACTAATTTCCATGGGATGGTTCTTGATATCTATGTTTCTAATGCAATATTTGGGTTGTTTTTTTTGGCGCAGTTGTGGTGTAGCGTCCTCAAGTGGACATAATTCCGGGAGGATAGGTGATCAGGATCCAAAACATTGGGCTGTTCTAATGTCAATAATTTTGAATCCAGTTGAGGTAGTAGATTCTTTTCCTTCATTTTTGTTTATTAATGAAATCCTAAATTGGGAATTATTTATCCCCTAGGATTCCAGTGGAATTAAAATTGAAATCATATGAACCAGATTAACAAATTGGTATTGAATGCATGACTATGTTTTTGTCTATTCCATGATAATGGTTTTCCTCTTTATTGACTATATAGTGTGATATATATTTTGTGACTATTATGATTGGAGTATCATGATAAATTTATAGAGAAAATAAATCCAAAATTTGTTGACAATGAGTTGGATAAAAATTAAAGAGGCATGTTTAATGAATCTGGTGTGTTGTACTCTAAATACTGAAATTATGTTAATTTAATTTACATTACATGTGATTATGGATATAAATAAATATGTGAATCATGTTGATACTTGTGGGTAAAATAATTAAGGGCATGTAAAATTAATTATTTGGTTAATTTTGAAAGCTTATACTAGATTCCATCTTAGTTTTCCCGCAGTTGGAACTTATAATTAATGAATTGGATAATTAAATATGAAAGAAGAAATAGTATTGTGATAAAATATAATTTCTTATTATGGCCTAAGTTTGTCACTTACTTGTGAAGGATGGGTACCTTGTGCATGAGATCCATGAGAATTCATTGTGTGTGAAGGCCGAATTCCTTCCTTTGGGACCGAGATACCGATTGCAACATTTATTCCTTGACTCTTGTGATATTAATTTTATATGTGCCTTGTGATGAGGGGAGAGGAGTCCTGGTTCTGTTTTGATTAGGGGATGCCCGATCCTAGAGGATTTTTGTGGTGTGTGCAGTGGGGAGGCCTTGGGATTATGGAAAAAGTTAACACATGTGATGGAAGGATGAATTAGGATATGCATGTGTGTATCGAGGAGGAGACAAAAAATGATGGAACTAGTGCAACATGGGCTTACCCTTTGATATGAATGTTGGATGCTTGTTGGAAATAGTTTATTGGATAACAGCCGGGATGCTTGTTTATCTAATTTCCTTTCCACACAACATGAGGTAGATGGATGTTCTTGGTTTTTTACCCTGTTATGTAGCTTAGTATTGTTTTCCTAGAATACATTGTAATATGTAAAGCAACGATGTTAATAAATTCATAACTATTTAGCACATGGGGTTGGATCTCGCTGTGATCCAATGCTGAGGTTAAAATTTTATAAAGTCATGGACATGGTTTACTTATGCCTGGAGGGAAATGAATGTTTTTATAAGGATAATGTATTGTAATGTTTAATATTTTAATAGTCAATTAATTTATAATTATTTAATTAATCTAATTTGTGACTAATGAGAATGAATAAAAAAATTAATGTAACTCTTTAAATGGTTTGGTGATTATAGGATACCACATCTTAATAGTGGGGTCTGGGATTCCGAGATACGTTAGTTAGAGTTGAGTCTGAAACAAGGATATGATAAAAGAGTGGTTGTGATCTATATCATATAATGTACCATTTTTCTATATGTTAATTCACCCTGTTGGTTAAGGAAACTGACATGCTGAAGATTCTGAGCCATGGGGTTGTTTTCCCCAATAAGACAGATGGATGACTACCCCTTTGTCCCTGCTCTCTTCCCTTTGTAGTTACTTGTTCTTAGTATGAAATGAGTCTAGTTTTCAAAATATATGTGGGTTGAGGGGTTGTAATTGCTTGTGGTTATTTCACAGACATGTATTCTAGATATATTTTCCTGAGAGATACTATAGGTATAACATGTAAAGGTTGTGATGGGTTCAGGATCCTTACTCAGTGTATGGACTATAATGGAATGATGTATGATACTCGATTTATGATAAATGTTATATGGGATGTGGTTTCTTCTAGAAACAACTTTGTTACTTTTTTTTAACATTTATGTTGTTTTTTGTAGCATGAGGTTTCTGTTGTGGGGCATCACTTAGGTGTCTGCGGGCAATCCTTTTTTGAGAGAGATACTCTGGACATGCGATCTTGGGGAAACGTTGAAAATCAGAGGGGAAGTTGTAATGGTGTACCCTTCATATTCATTATTATATAATATTTTCTTGTATGTGATACTTGTTGAGTGTATGAATGGTTAGGATATGATCTTTGTATACATGTTATGTTATGAGTTTGTTTCTCTAGTTCTTCAATGTGATTTAGTAAGATTTCATAATATTTTACATGAGATGATCTAGGGAGGATCCTACTATGTATAATATTATATTCAACCTACTTGTATATAAACTATTTTTGAGTTCATATGGATAATGGTGTAGATTGGGCTATTTACTACGAGCTTTTCGGTTTTTGCAGGAGTGGTTTGGGCATCGTGGTCATCTTCGTTCTTACTATTCTTTTGGAACTTCATGTTTTCCATTCAGTTGTAGTAGTTCATGAATGACATTATATATGTGAAATTGGGTTTCATTTTATATTGGATTCTGAGTAGGATTTGGTTGGTGTATATCTTATCTATATCTTTTTCATGTGTTCTCTTAGAGGGTAATGCCTCACATCTACATGTTTATTCTACCCTCAGTTCTAGTTTCAAGCCCAGTACCTACTGGTGGTGGGACCAAGGTGTCACTATCTCTTTTCTACCATTACCATCCCAGGAGGGGTAACTTTGTGGGGAGGGGGACATGATAGAGTTGAATCAGAGTTCTAGTTGAGGGATTGGAAGGAGTTTGGATTATGGTATATGTGAGGTTTCATGTGTAGGTAGATCAATGGTGTTTTTATTAAGTTAATAAATAATTTTAAACATGGGAGATGTGATTGGACATATGTATTTAGGGATCCATGTAATCTAAGTCATGGAACATTATGATTATAGTGTCTAATTAATGAGGTGATACTGGTTGTAGGGTAGATTCCTACAAAAGGACCATAAATCATTTTTCTTTGTGCCTGTGATTGAATGGGAAGACATTGTGATAAGTTTACTTAAAAGGAATAAAAGAAAATAATTAATTAATTTAAAAGCCTTTCAAATTACTAGTTTTAGAGATCTATCTATTTTTATTTTTCATAAATAGATCTACGTCGACATCCTCATCAGGTTTCCACAACAGATGTTCAGTAGGTTACCCCAGTAAATGGCCGCAGAGTAGTGGTTGACGACAATGACACATGAAGTATGACACTCCGAGAGTTTAAGATACATAGTATGTTTTGGTAGAAGGACTCCATTCGAGATATAGTTATGAAATAATGATTATTAGTGGTTGAGATATCCTTATGTTTATTTGTTCTTAAAAATGACACTGGGTATCATTGGTTGTGATGATGTTGTGTGGGCTAGTGAGGTAGTGGTTGTTCTTATTCATTCAAGATCATGAGGAGTCGATAATATATTGGGAGGAGTTCCAAAAAAAATTAATAGATATTTTTTTCATTTTACCATAAAGGTTTCCAGTCACCACCAGCTTCTAACCCTTAGGCAGGGGAGATTTGAAGTTTGAGAGTTCATGATCCATTTTAGGAACCTTCTTTGATATGCTTCAGAACTATTTCTAGATAAGGAGGTCAGGGTGAGGCATTTCGAAGAGGATTTTTATCCAGATATATAATTCTAGGTAACCCCATTTATACTGAAGACATATCTTGATGTGCTGGCTAGAGAAGAGTTTATTGAGAGGGCATTATCCATAACTAGATCATCCCAATAGATGATTCGTTAGGATTCCTCAAGAAGAAGATCTATGGTTTGGGGTTCTTAGTTTTTACGAAATAAGTGATTATGACCAGTTGGTTATAGTTCATAGCCTTTAGTGTCTCATTTATCTAGGCGCATTGGATCTCAGGCCTATTCCATGGGATTGCATGGATTTATTTTTAATTGAAGATGGGATCATTAGTGGAGAGAGATCCTGAATATTTTGACTAGTTAGTGTGCACCGGCTATTCTTCAAAAGGTTCCTCTACTAAGGCAGTTCAATCCACGGTAGTAGTAGTAGTAGGTTTCTCTAATTTTGGATCAGTAGAGAGCATATGGAGTTGGATCTTAGTATACATGTTAGGTGATGAGTTTGTTTCACCAGTTGTTCAATGTGATTTAGCAATATTTAATTACTATTTACATGAGATTATCTAAAGAGGATCCTACTGAGTATAATTTTATACTCACCCAACATATATATAAACTATCTTATAGGTCAGTTAGAGAGGGATGTATATTGGGTTGGTTACTACTATCTTTTGGGGGTTTTCACGAGCTGTTTGGTCTTCATGGGCGTCTCTGTCTTTACTTTATTTTGGAACTTGTAGTTTTCCATTACGTTGTAGTGGTTATTTCATGTCATTACATATGTGCACTTGGATTTCGATTGATATTGGATTCTAAGTAGGAGTAGTTATGTGTCTATCTTATATATTTATTTCGAATTTGTTCTCCTAGAGGGTAATTCCTCCCATCTGAATGTTTATTCTACCATCGGTTCGAGTTTCCAACCCTGGGAAAATATGAGGTGGGGCTATAGTGTCACCGTCCATCTTCTCCGATTACCAGCCCAATAGGGGTAAACTATGTGGAGAGGGGGTCCTAATAGTGTGGTATCAGATCTCTAGTAGAGGGATATGATTGAGATTAGAATATGGCATTGGTGAGGTTTCATGTGCTGGTAAAGCAATGGTGTCTGTTATGTTTAGAAAGATTTGTAAACATGGGGGATTGGATTGGGAAAAGGTATTCAGGGACCCATGTTATCTGATGCATGGAACATTATGCTTATAGTGGCTACTAAATTAGGTGATACTGGTTGTTGTGTAGAGACCTACGAAAGGATCAGGAACCATTTTTCATTATGCATGTGTTTGAATGGGTAAACATTGATATACGTTGACCTAAAATGAATAAAATAAAACAATTAATTAATGTTATAGAATTCCATATTAATGGTATAAGATATCTAACTAATTTTTATTTTGAAATAATGGATCTATGCCAACATCCTCATCAGGTTCAGGAAGTATATATTCATTTGGTTACACAAAAATATGGTCGCAAAGTAGAGGTTTACGGTAATGAAACTTGATGTTGGACACTTAGAGTGTTTTAGTTCCATAGTCTACACCGGTAGGAGGTCCCCTTTTGAGAAGTAGTCTTAAAATAATGGTTTGTGGAGGTTGAGTTAGCCTTCAGTTCAATCTATGCTCAGAAAGGATAGTGGGTGTCATTGGTTGTGATGAAGTTGTGTGGGGTAGTGAGGCATCAATTGTTCTTATTCCTCAGAGGTCATGAGGAAATGATAGTGTCATGGGAGGAGTTCTATAAAAATTTAATGGAAAAAGTTATTTATTTTAAAATAAATTTTTCCAATCACCCTTAGCTTCTTAGCCATCAGTAGGGGAGATCTAGTTTGTGAGAGTTCAAGATCCATTTTAGGAACTTGTTTTCATATGATTCGGAACTATTTCTAGATAAGCAGGATAGGGATAAGAATTTTGAGGAGTATTTTTATCCAGATATCTAATTCTAGGCCACCCAATTTTTACTGAAGACATATCATGAGGTGCTGGTGAAAGAAGAGGTCATCGAGATGGAGTTATCCAAAATTTGATCATCTCGAGAGAAGATTCGTTCGGATTCCTCATGAAGTAAATCTGTGGTTTGGGGTTTTCAATTGTTAGGAATTAATTGATTCTAATTATATGGGTGTAGGTTAGACCCTTTAATGTCTTGGTTATCTATGGTTAGTGGATCTCAATCCTATTCCAAGGGATCATATGGATGTTTTTCTTATTGAGGTTGAGATCATTAGTGGTGAGAGTTACCAACCTTTCTGAGTAGTTAGTGTGCTCCAGCTATTCTTCTAGAGGTTACTCAACTGAGGAAATTCATTCGAAAGTTGTAGTAGTTGGTTTCTCCAAATTGGGATCATTTGCGAGTAGATGTGGTAGGATCTTAGTATACATGTTAGGTGACGAGTTTGTTTCACTAGTTGTTGAATGTGCTATAGTCAATGTTTTATTACCTTCTACATCAGAGGATATAGGGAGGATCCTAATGAGTATAATGTTGTACTCACCAATATATATATATAAACTATTTCTAGTGTTAGTTATTGATGGTTGTAGATTGTCCTGGTTACTACTAGATTTTGGGGATTTGCAGGAGCCATTTGGGTTCGTGGTTGTATTTGTCATTACCATTATTTCGGAACTTCCATTTTTCCATTCAGTTTTAGTATTTCTTGAATAATATTATATATGTGTACTTGGGTTTCTTTTGATATTTGAGTCTGAGGAGGAGTGGTTTGGTGTCTATTTATCTACCTTTTTCGCATGTGTTTTTTATTGGGTAATGCCTCCCATCATCATGTTTATTCTACCCTCAGTGCTAGTTGCCTTCTCGTGGCCTACTAGAGGTTGGAATAAGGTGATATTATCTCTCTTATCTAATTACCGGACTAAAAGGGGTACACACTGTGGGGTGGTGCAACTCCCCGACCCCAGTTACCCAGAGTCAGTGCATTATTACATAACATTGGCATGATCACAAGAAAGATCAAATCTCGAAAGACCGATTAGTTTAGTAGCCTTGAAACAATAGATATAGTCATAATGTTTTCCATTACATCATAAAGTGAAAAAATACAACAACAACATATTGTCTCCATAGTCCACACTATTATCCCCTCATAATATCCCTGCAGGTCATTCATAATTTACTTATTCACATCCTGTGAAAAATAAAACATTGAAAAGGGGTGAGCTCAAATGCCCAGTAAGGATAACAATATAGCGAAAACTTTCATAAATAACAATAAACATTTAAGGTAATGTATAACTAAAACAAAAGCCTTTTAAACATGAACATCAACATAGTATGGAAAAAATAAAATGAAATAATTCCATTTACTTATTCACATGGATATTCTACTAATCGAATAATCACATGCAATATCAATAACCACTTTCATAATGATGGAATGCATAATTCCAGACTATCATAACAACATAGCCAAGGCCACGTGCCAAGGCTACAAATAATATTTTGTCAAGGACTTATGCCAAGACACTTGTTTGTCTCATGAGACCTACCGATGCATCGAGGAGCTATAGCAGGCTCCACCCATCACATATTAAGTCTAATGCATTCCCATATGAAAAGGTTTAAACATAACATAAACATTCGTATTAAAACTAGCACACGAAATGTAAATACTTCATCCATAAACCATGAATGGTATAAAAATAACACATCCATAGTCAAACATATCACAAAACCTTCAATACAATATAGAAGTTTTGTTTCATAATAAATCAACTTCAAATATGCGTAAAATCAATCCAAGGATGTTCACATTGATGAAATCAAAACTCTTTTTAGAGAAATATCTCTTTTTATTTTTAAATAATCTAAGAGTCATATACTTATAAAATAAATAATTTTCTTTGAAAATATTCTTATAATATTGTAAGGGAAGCTTCGAAGATTTTATAATGGCGGAAAATAGCTGCACCCGCTGTATAAGTTAAAAAAAACATTCTTACCATAATTCTATCGAAAACGTTAAAAAAATACCTTGTTTGGATAATGATGGAAAGATTACTTTATAAACCACTTATAAAAGTCAACAAGGGTATAAATTACTTTAACCTATATTCTAGTAAATAGTAAAAATTCTTTGAAATATATTTTTAATAAACATGGATGTGGATGATAAAGAAGTCCCAGTAGATTATTACGTATAAACAACCTCGAATAATGAAGAGATTCTGAAATAAACCCTTACCTTGTACTTTTCCTTGGTTGGGGTAGGTTAAACTCCTGTATAATGGTGAAATAATTGTTATTAAATTATACAAGAATCATATATATTAATATGATATCATATATGATCTTTTAACATTGATTTGTTAATAATATCTTAGTATTATCATTGTTTCAGGTGTTAACTTACTCGTTTTATTTTATACGTTTTGTTACGTAAGCCGTGTTTGTCATGGATAGGTTGTATCTTAATCATATACAAAATGATATCAAGTCTTTAAAAATTATTTTTAAATTATCAAATGATAATTATACTTGAATGGATACGATGGAGAATGAATCTCATCGCGTTCGTGGAGACGGTAGTCCGTACGTACGCACGAGCGACAATATCATTCTTTTGATATTAAAATAATATATAATTGGACGGTATAACATATATACAGAATCATTATCATGTTATATTTATTATTTACATGAGTTACACATCATTATTATACCCATCCAAATAATAATTTATTGAATAATTATTACACCACGACTTGAAGACGGTAAGCCGTACGTACGCACGTATGGTGACATGTTATTAAAAGGATGGATAGAATAATGAATATGGTTTTACCATATTTATAATAAAATCACAGTATAAATAAGATACTGGAGTTATTATTTTAGAATGGTAATAACAAAGAAAGAAGAAGTGGAAGAAGAAAGGAACTTGGAAAATGGTGATGAAATCATTACCTCTTCCTCGGGTTCTTCCTTTTGATTTGATCAAAAGGGATCTTAGGATGGATTTATGACTAAAGGAATACCTCTAGGATAAAGTGAGAGAAGTTGAGAGAGTGTTTTGGCAGAGTTTGGCCGAGCCAAAAGGCGTTGAAGGTGTGAGTTAATGAGAAGGGAGAGTGCCCTTTTATAAGAGGGGTGGGGGGCACCTTTGAAAAAGCTAGAAATATTATTTTATAATAAATTCATATTCGGTTTCTAATGGCTCAAAAGTGGATTATTTAAAGGTTAAGTTGGGGATACGTTGAAAACCACTCAACCAATAGAATTTAGACAGGTTTGGGTTACTATATTAACCTTATCATTAAGTATTAACTCTTAGTTAATTAGTTTCACTTTTACAATGTCTCTTTGTATGTTTATATTATATGGTTAATAAACGTACTATATACATCCAAGAGACCCCCCAAGTGGTCAATTAATGATACACCTATCATTATATAAGTCTCTTGGCCGAAAATTAGATTTTTAGGAATTTAATATCAATTAATAATATAATATTTTTTTAAAAAACTCTTTTATGTCAATTTTGACACTATTCAATAATTGATTTTTGTGAAAATCATAACAGAATGATTACTTCTAAAAAAGTCAATTAACTCAATCCTAATATGTCATATTATCCTAGAAAATTAGTTTAATTCATTAAAAGTCTCAAATTATATTTATTTGGGTATTTATAATATCAATTATTTTAATTTTTCACTATTATGGTAATTAATGCATCATCATTGTGTCATAAATAAATAAACTTATATAATATCTAAAAATTATAAATAAAATATAATTATGTAGGAAATATTTTTATATTTATAATTAATATTTACAATTGAATTTATCTTTTGTATAACCCCATATTAAAAATGTTTTAGTAAATAAACTTTGATTTTAACTCTTTTAACTCTTCTTTGAATTAAATATTAACAAATGTCCTAATCTAATCCAAGTGGACCTAAATGATAATATTTTATTGATAAGGTTGTTTTGGGTCAAGATACACTTGTCCAATAGAATTAGTACATGTTTTAAGGTAATATTAATATCATTTTTACCCTTAATTACCCTATTTACTTTTAACCGTGGTAAATAAAAGTAAAAAGTTACTATTCACCAAAAATGATTTTCATCTCATTGAACCACATTTTACTACTTGATATTATCCGTGTCTCTCGGATTTTCGAAATTCCCATCACAGAAGCGGTAAAATTATGTTTTATGAAAAATTCAGTTTTTTAACTACCACTTAGTAGTTTCACTATTCATCCAAAATTGAAGTTTTTCAGAAAAATGCCAAAATTTCA
This sequence comes from Viscum album, assembly GCA_963277665.1. Lineage (NCBI taxonomy): Eukaryota > Viridiplantae > Streptophyta > Magnoliopsida > Santalales > Viscaceae > Viscum > Viscum album. Next base: position 907,478,086 of record OY728160.1, on the reverse strand, counting down.
CCCTAAGCTATAATTGATATTCCGAATTCAAAAAAGATGTCTATTTTAAAAAATTCAAAACATAAAAGTTTCATTAATTAATTTTATAATTAATTCCAGCTGTCACAACAAATAGCGTGTTTTTAAGAAACAATATATATCAAAAGATAGACAATTGTTTATGTCCAATTTCAAAATGAAATTACTTATAATGAACAACATTGTATAAAATGGTGAAAATATATTCTAATTATACTTTAAAACCACTAAATAATATAATTTATCAGCATAAATTATTTTTATTAAAAAATTTGTTTTTAAGTATTTTTCACTATTCATAAAAATTGGAAGTTCTCAGAAAAATACCAAAAATTCAACTTAGGATAATTTCGATATTCTGAATCCAAAAATGAAGTCCATTTTGAAATAAAAAATATATATAACTTCAAAAAGTAGGTATTAATATTCATAACGGCTAGTTTGATTGGTTGTGGTGTGTTAGAACTCGATGTTGCGTACAACACATGCTATCACATTATTCAAAGGGAAACATGCCGTAGAAGCTTGGGGTGTTACATTCTTCCCTCATTCAAATAATTTCGTCCTCGAAATTTCTAGAATACTACCACATGAAAAGACTCAGGTGGTTCTTCATCAAAAGTTCCTCGGGTTCTCACGTTGCCTCTTCCATCTTATGGTTTCTCCACAAGACTTTTACCAGACGAGTCGTCCGGTTTCTCAGTACTTGTTCTCTCGTATCAAGAATCCTGATGGGCTCTTTGCAATAAGATAGATCGGGTTCCATTTCTAATTCCTCGTAGGTGAGTACATGCGTTGGGTCAGGCACATATTTCCTCAATAGAGATACGTGGAACACATCGTGAACTTTGGAGAGACTAGGCGGCATTGCCAATCGGTAAGCTACAACACCAATTCGTTCTAGAATTTCGAATTGTTCGATGTACCTGGGACTCAATTTTCCTTTCTTACCAAAATGTATGACTCCCTTCCATGGAGATACCTTCAAGAAAACATGATCACCGACTTGAAATTCCAAATCCTTCCTTCGATTATCAGCATATCTCTTCTGCCTACTTTGAGCTGCTTTGATATGGTTTTGGATCACCTTCACCTTTTCCATCATTTCCTCCACCAGTTCTGGGCCTACAAGTTTTCTTTCACCAAAGTCATCCCAACAGGTTGGTGTGCGACATCTCTTTCCGTATAACGCTTCATATGGTGCCATATGAATACTCGAATGGAAGCTATTGTTATAGGAAAATTCTACCAGAGGTAAATATTGATCTCACATACCCTAAAAGTCAAGTGAGAAGGATCTCAACATGTCTTCTAAGGTTTGAATAGTTTTTTGTGATTTTCCATTTGTTTGAGGGTGGTAGACAGTGCTCAAATGAATTTCAGTATCCAAGGATTTCTGAAGACTTTTCCAGATTCTTGAAGTAAAACGGGGATCACGATCATAAAAACATCGATAGGGGTACTCCATGAAGTCTCACAACTTCATTAATATATTGTCTTTATTGACGTTCCAGTGGTAGATCTTCTCTTATAACAAGAAAATGTGCTGACTTGGTAAGATGATCAACAATGACCCATATTGCATCGTTCCTTCTAGGAGTCTTTGGTAGCCCCATGAAAAAGTCCATCGTAATATTGTCCCATTTCCACTCCGGTATGGGAAGAGGTTGCATGACTCCTCCAGGATGTTGCCTTCTAGCTTTCACTTGTTGACAAACCATACATCTTGACACAAAATCAACAATCTCCCTCTTCATGTTGTCCCACCAAAAATGTTCCTTCAAATCTCTATACATGTTGGTGGTCCCAAGGTGTATAGAGAAATTGGAACTATGAGCATCATCCAACAATTCCTTTTTTAGATCAGGTGTATCAGGAACACAAATCCACTTCCCGAATTTCAAAATTCCTTCTTCATACACAATGTCTCTCAATCTCCCACCATTCACAGCTTTAATCTTCTTTTGAAATTCTTCATCATCGGTCTGAGAACTCTTAATCCTTTCTAGTAAAGATGGTTTGGAAAACATTTGAAAAAGAATTGATGTTTCACCTTCCCTGTTTATTCCCATGTCCATCTTCACTAGATCCATGAAAATTGGATCCATTTCAATTCTCATATTATTCAAAACACCATGATCTTTTCTTCTCAAAGCATCTGCCACCTTGTTTTCTTTCCCTGGGTGGTAGTGTATTGTACAATCATAATCCTTGAGTAATTCAAGCCATCGCCTTTGCCTCATGTTGAGTTCTTTTTGTGAGAAAATATATTTCAAACTCTTGTGATCAGTATAAATCTCACATTTTTCACCATAGAGGTAGTGCCTCCATATATTCAAAGAAAAGATCAATACTGCCAACTCAAGATCATGAGTAGGATAGTTTTGCTCATTAATTTTCAACTGTCATGATGCATAGGCAATAACCCTATCATTCTGCATAAGGACACAACCAAGTCCTTTCTTCGATGCATCACTATAAATAACAAACCCATCATTCCCCAATGGTAGAGTCAGTATAGAAGCATTGACTAATATTCTCTTCATTTATTCGAAACATTCTTCACACTCTTTTTTCCAAACAAATTTAACCCCTTTATGTGTGAGCTTCGTTAATGGGTTAGCCAATTGGGCAAAATTCTGGACGAAACGTCGATAATAACCTGCCAAACCAATAAAACTGCGTACCTCAGTTATACTCGTAGGTGCTGGCCAATCTTGGATTTACTTGGTCTTAGAAGGATCAATAGAGATTACATCTTTAGAGACAATATGGCCAAGAAAATAAATCTCATGAAGCCAGAATTTATACTTGCTAAACTTCCTATATAATTCATGTCTTCTCAGAGTCTTCAGGATAATGCGGAAGTGACATTCATGATCCTCATAGCTTTTACAGTATACCAAGATATCATCAATAAACACCACCACAAATTCTTCGAGATATTCCTTGAAAACTCTATTCATCAGATCCATGAATACAGAGGGTGCATTAGTCAATCCAAAAGGCATTACAGTAAACTCGTAATGCCCATACCTGGTTCGAAATGATGTCTTCGGAATGTCTTCCTTCTTTACAGACAACTGATGGCATCCAGATCGAAGGTCAATCTTTGAAAAGTATTGATCTCCATGCATTTGGTCAAATAAATCATCAATGCGAGGTAGGGGATACTTGTTCTTTATTCTTATAGCATTGATCTCCCTATAGTTGATACATAACCTCATAGATCCATCTTTCTTTTTAACAAAAAGAACAGGGGCTCCCCATGGAGAAACACTAGGGTGAATAAATCCCTTATTACTCAATTCCTCTAATTGTTTATTTAGTTCAACTAATTCTACAGTGGCCATTCTATAAGGGGTCTTCGATATAAGCCATGATCCAGGAATTAAATCAATGGAAAATTCAACTTATCGTTCTGGAGGATGTCCAGGTAAATCTTCCGGAAATACATCTACATATTCTTTCACAATAGGTACATCCTCTATTTGAACATTACTTTTCTCACCCATAGTCATTTCATTCTCTTCATCCCCAATAATTGAATTTAGTTGAGCTACTAGGGGTGGATCTAGATAAGAATTAGGGGGTGAAGATTCTTCTCTAAAGATAAGGTGCTCCTTATCATCATCATCAAAAATCGTAACCTCCTTCTTCTTACAATAAATCTTCACATCATAGTCTGAAATCCAATCTATACCATGGATTATATCAAACTCAATCATAGGTATGACGATGAGATAAGTGGATAAAGAACATTTATGTGCTCTAATGGGTACTGATTCACAAATTTTTTTTGCAATGATACTTCCCTTAGGAGTTTTAACTGAAAACTCCCTTGTTAAATCAAATTGGAAATATCTAATTTTCTTAGCAAACTGGGAAGATATGAAACAATGTGATGATCCATAATCAAATAATGCATTTTCTAAACTTGAGGAAACCATTAAATTACCTTCCACCACGTCTTTCGGAGCTTCTACCTCAGCAATAGTGATAGCATAAGCTTGGCCTTGATCCCTTGGCCTTTTCTGAGGTAAGTTCCCCTGACGCTTAGGATATTCATTTTTATAATGTCTCATCTCCCTGCAATTGTAGCACTAAACATTGGTAGCTTCCTTCTTTCCTTTGCAATCATGTGCTTGGTGGCATTTTTCACCACACATGTAACAGACACCCATTCCCTTCAAGAAAGTACCGGGGTGTTACTTCCTACATTTACCACAGGATGTATATTCAACCTTTCCCTTCTTCCCCTTATTTCCATTCCTAGATTGATCATCAGATCTATTCTTCTCTTGCTTTGCTTTAAAGTCATAAGACTTAGAGAATTCCTTTTCTGTCCTGATAACAAATGAGACAATGTCTTCGTACGAAGAGAAGGATTGTGAGACTAATGCTCGACGGAGAAATGATTTTAACCCATCAAAGAAACGATCCATATTACTTCTTGGGTTACGTATATAATCTCCAGCATACCTTTCTAACCTTGTAATGTTAGCCTCATACTTTGCGACATTCTCATCCTCCTTTTGTCTCAGAATCAGAAATTGCCTTTCCATATCTGCTCGATGGTCACAAGGAAAGTATTTTTCTAAAAATAGATCTTTGAACTACCTACATTTCATATTTGATACTTCATCATCTTCATTCGTGTTTTGAATCAATGACCACCATTGATCAGCATCTCCAGTGAGGCGGTAAACTACCATGATAACATTTTCCCTTTCACTACTCCCCAAAGTCTGAAATATTTTCTCTAGGGAACTTATCCATTGCTCAGAAACTAATGGATTTGTACTCGCATTGAATGTTGGTGGTTGCTGCCTCATGAAGCGATCTAACATAGATCCTCCACGCTGTGGATCAGGGTGCTCCATAAGGGTAAGGTTATTATTCATAACCTGAGTGAGTTGTCCCAGTATGGTGATTAGTTGTTTAGCACTAGTTGCATCACCAGCTACACTATAATTATCTTGAGCAGGAGGGAAATCCCTACATAGAGTGTGTGCATTGATACGGTTTCCATTTCTTCCACTATGTGACATTTCTAAACAATGGAATAAACTAGATCAGTTTATGAATCAAAATACATAATCCCATACTTATAAAACACTTAACATAAATTGAACTATTTATGGATATAATCCATAATCATAAAAATGTTTTCTTTGAGGAAGTATATACTCATAAACCCTTCATAATGATTTGTAAAGAAAATGAGAGTTATCCTAAGCATATCCCCCGGGAGTGTCGTAACCAAGAGTGCAGCAAGGCCCATTGTCGTGCACCAGTTCCCGTTCGAGTCTAGTTCAAAGCGGTGTTTTCGGGTTTTACCTCTAGGTACATCTATGCCAGAGCCGCCTCTACCTGCTCGTATCCAGACAGGGATGTATTGCTCGGAAAACTCACAAAATCTCTACAATACCAAAATTCTAGGAAGTTCTTCTATATTAATCCTCAAAGTCCATCTTAGGTCTATGTGCTCTAATCAGAGTTTATCTAAATCTAGCTTCCATGGTTTGTACTAAACTTCCTCTGATAACAACTGTAACGCCCTGACCCCAGTTACCCAGAGTCGGTGCATTATTACATAACATTGGCATGATCACATGAAATATCAAATCTCTAAATACCGATTAGTTTAGTATCCTTGGATACACTAGATATATTCACAAAGTTTTACATTACATCATAAAGTGAAAAACCACAACAACAACATATTGTCTCCATAGACCACACTATTATCCCCTCATAATATCCCTATAGGTCATTCATAATTTATTTTTTCACATCCTGGGAAAAATAAAACATAGAAAAGGGGTGAGCTCAAATGCCCAATAAGGATAACAATATAGTGGAAACTTTCATAAATAAGAATAAACATTTAAGGCAATGTATAACTAAAACAAAAGCCTTTTAAACTTGAACTTCAACATAGTATGGAAAAAATAAAATGAAATAATGCCATTTACTTATTCACATGGATATTCTACTAATCGAATAATCAAATGCAATATCAATAACCACTTTCATAATGATGGAATGCATAATGACATACTATCATAACCACATAGCCAAGGCCTCGTGCCAAGACTACTAATAATATTTTGTCAAGGCCTTTTTACAAGACACTAGTTTTTCCCATGAGACCTACAGATGCATCGAGAAGATATAGCGGGATCGACCCATCACATATTAAGTCCAATGAATTCCCATATGAAAAGGCTTAAACATAACAGAAACATTCGTATTAAAACTAGCATAAGAAATGTAAATACTTCATCCATAAACCATGAATGGTATAAAAATAACACATCCACAGTCAAACATATCAAAAAACCTTCAATACAATATATAAGTTTTGTTTCATAATAAATCAACTTCAAATAAGCGTAAAATCCATCAAAGGATGTTGACATAGATGAAATAAATACTCTTTTTAGAGAAATATATATTTTTTTAAATCATTTAAGAGTCATATACTTCTAAAATAAAACATTTTATTTGAAAATATTCGTATAAGATTGCAAGGTAATCTTCGAAGATTTTATAACGGCGGAAAATAGCCGCACCCGCCGTATAAGTTAAAAAAACATTCTTACCTTAATTCTGTCGAAAAGGTTGAAAAAACACCTTGTTTGGAAAATGATGGAATGATTCCTTTATAAACCACTTATAAAAGTCAAAAAGGGTATAAATGACATTAACCCATATTATAGTAAATTGTAAAAATGCTTTTAAATACATTTTTAAGAAACATGGATGTGGATGATAAAGAAGTCCCAGTAGATTATTACGTATAAAAAACCTCGGATAATGAAGAGATTGCGAAATAAACCCTTACCTTGTACTTTTCCTTGGTTGGGGTAGGTTAAACTCCGTATAATTGTAAAATAATTTTTATTAAATTATACAAGAATCATATATATTAATATGATATCATATATGATCTTTTAACATTGATTTGTTAATAATATCTTAGTATTATCATTGTTTCCGGTGTTAACTTACTCATTTTCTTTTATATGTTTTGTTACGTAAGTCATGATTGTCATGGATAGGTTGTATCTTAATCATATCCAGAATGATATCAAGTCCTTAAAAATTATTTTTAAATCATCAAATGATAATTATACTTGAATGGATACGATGGAGAATGAATCTCATCGCATTCGTGGAGACGGTAGTCCGTACGTACGCACGAGCGACAATATCATTATTTTGATATTAAAATAATATATAATTGGATAATATAACATATATAAAGAATCATTATAATGTTATATTTATTATTTACATGAGTTACACATCATTATTATACCCATCCAAATAATAATTTATTAAATAACAATTACACCACGACGTGGAGACGGTAAGCCGTACGTACGCACGTATGATGACATGTTATTAAAAGGATGGATAGAATACTGAATATGGTTTTACCATATTTATAATAACATCATTTTATATATAAGATACTGGAGTTATTATTTTATAATGGTAATAATAAAGAAAGAAGAAGTGGAAGAAGAATGGAACTTGGAAAAGGGTGGTGAAATCATTACCTCTTCTTCGGGTTCTTCCTTTTGATTTGATCAAAAGGGATCTTAGGATGGCTTTTTGACTAAAGGAAGGCCTCTAGGATGAAGTGAGTGAATTTTAGAGAGTATTTGGTCAGAGTTTAGCCGACCCAAAAGACTTTGAAGGGGTGAGTTAATGAGAAGGGAGAGTGCCCTTTTATAAGAGGGGTGAGGGGAACCTTTGGAAAAGCTGGAAATATTATTTTTTAATAAATTAATATTCGGTTTATAATGGCTCCAAAGTGAATTATTTAAAGTTTAAGGTGGGGATAGGTCTAAAACCACTCAAACAATCGAATTTAGACAGGTTTGGGTTACTATATTAACCTTATCATTAAGTATTAACTCTTAGTTAATTAGTTTCACTTTTACAATGTCTCTTTGTATTTTTATATTATATGGTTACTAAACATACTATATATATCCAAGAAACCCCAAATTGGTCCATTAATGATACACCTATCATGATATAACTCTCTTCGCCGAACCTTAGATTTTTAGGAATTTAATATCAATTAATAATATAATATTTGTTTTAAAAACTCTTTTATGTCAATTTTGACACTATTCAATAATTGATTTTTTTGAAATTCATAACAGAATTATTACTTCTAAAAAATTAAATTAAATCAATCCTAATATGTCATAGTATCCTATAAAATTAGTGTAATTCATTAAAAGTCTCAAATTATATTTATTTGGGTATTTATAATATCAATTATTTTCATTCTTCACTATTATGGTAATTACTTCATCATCATTGTATCATAAATAAATTAACTTATATAATATCTAAAAATTATAAATAAAATATCATTATGTATTAAATATTTTTAACTTTATAATTAATATTTAAAATCGAATTTCTCTTATGTATAACCCTATATTAAAAATGTTTTAGTAAATAAACTTTGATTTTAACTCTTTTAACTCTTCTTTGAATTAAATAATAATAAATGTCCTAATCTAATCCAAGTGGACCTAAATGATAATATTTTATTCCTAAGGTTGTTTTTGGTCGATATACAATTGTACAATAGAATTAGGACATGTTTTAGGGTAATATTAATATCATTTTTACCCTTAATTACCCTATTTACTTTTAACCGTGGTAAATAAAAGTAAAAATTTACTATTCACCAAAAATTATTTTCATCTCATTGAACCACATTTTACTCCTTGATATTAACCGTTTCTCTCAGATTTTAGAAATTTCAATCACAAAAGCGGTAAAATTATGTTTTATGAAAAATTTAGTTTTTTAACTACCACTTATTTGTTTCACTATTCATCAAAAATTGAAGTTTTTCAGAACAATTCCAAAATTTCACCATAAGATATAATTGATATTCTGAATTCAAAAATGATGTCTATTTTACAAAATTACAAACATAAAAGTTTCATTAATTAATTTTATAATTAATTCCCACTGTCACAACAAATAGCGTGTTTTTAAGAAACAATATATATCAAAAGGTTGACAATTGTTTATGTCTAATTTCAAAGTGAAATTAATTATAATGAACACAATTGGATAAAATGGTAAAAATATATTCTAATTATACTTTAAAACCACTAAATAATATAATTTATCACTATAAATTATTTTGATTAAAAAATTTGTTTTTAAGTATTTTTCACCATTCATAAAAATTGGAAGTTCTCAGAAAAATACCAAAGATTCAGCTTAGGATAATTTCAATATTCTGAATCCAAAAATGAAGTCCATTTTGAAATATAAAATATATATAATTTCAAAAAGTTGGTATTACTATTCATAATGGCTAATTTGTTTGGTTGTGGTGTGTTAGAACTCGATGTTGCGTACAACACACGCTATCACATTATTCAAAGGGAAACATACCATAGAAGCTTGGGGTGTTACATGTGGGGTGTTAATAGGGTGGTATTGGAGCTCTAGTTGAGAGACATGATAGAGTTTGGATTAAGGCATAGGTGAGGATTCATGTGCTGGTAGAGAAATGGTGTCTCTTATGTTTAGAATGAATTGTAATCATGGGAGACATTATTTGACATAGATATTTAGGGACCCATGGGATCTGATTAATGTACCATTTTTGTAATAGTATCTACTAAATGAGGCGATATTGGTTGTAGGGTAGAGACCTACAAACGGAACATAAATCATTTTTCATTGGGTGTGTGTTTGAATGTGTAAAACACTAACCTCAAAGGAATAAAAGAAAAAATCTAATTAATTTTATAGATGTCCATATTTTGTGTTTAAGAGATGTAACTATTTATAATTTTGGAGGAATAGATCTAGGTCAGTTTCTTCATCAGGTTCTCCCAGTAGATGTTTAGTAGGATACATGCGATGGTGGCCATAGAGTATAGGTTGATTACAATGACACTTGAAGTAGGACACTCTAAGAATTTATGTTCAACAGTCTGTATAGATTGGAGGTCTAATTTTGAGATGAAGACATGAAATAATGTCTCGTAGACGTTGAGATAGACATCAGTTCAATCCATGATCAGAAAGGGAGCTTGGTATCATTGGATGTGACGATGTTGTGTGGGGTAGTGAGGTGGTGTTTATTCTTATTCCTCATATACCATGAGTAGTCGATAGTATCTTGGGATGAGTTCCAAGAACAATTAATAGAAGAGTTTATTTATTTTACCTTGAAGATGAATAGTAACCATCAGGTACTTACCCTTCGAAAGGGGAGCTATGGCGTGTGATTGTTTAAGATCTATTTTGAGAACCTTCATTGATATGATTTGTAACTATTTTTAGATAAGGAGGTCATGGTGAGGCATTTTGAGGATAAATTTTATCCAGATATCTAATTCTAGGTCACCCATTTATAAGGAAGATATATCTCAAGGTGCTGGAGAAAGAAGATGTCATTAAGAGGGTGTTATCCAAAATTGGATCATCCCAAGAGATTATTCTTTAGGATTCCTTATGAAGGAGATATGTGGTTCAGGGTTCTAAGTTGTTAGGAAAGATGTGGTTCTGCTCAGCTATGGGTCGATCATATCATTTAATTTCATGATTCTCTAGAGGAAATGGATATCATGCCTCTTCTAGGTGATAATATTGATGTTTTTCTTGTTGAGGCAGAGATCATTAGTAGCGAGAGTTCACGCCCATTCTATGTAGATAGTGTATGATAGCTATTCTTCAATAGGGTCTTCCACTAAGGCAATTCTATCCAAGGTAGTAGTAGTAGGTGTCTCCAATTTGGGATCTGTAGAGAGAAGATGGGGTAGAAAGAGTACAACCCTGTGACAGTCTCTATCCTCATAGAGCATATCTCGGTCTCGAGAGTGTTCTTTGGTAGGGTCATAGAGGTCATGGAGAATGTAACGCCCCGACCCTAGTTACCCAAATTCGGTGCATTACTACATAACATTGGAATGATCACAAGGAAATCATGTCTCGAAAGACCGATCAGTTTAGTATTATTGGAAACAAGATTCATACATAAGTTCAACTTTACAGCTTGAAGAGAAATACAACACAAATATATTTCATTAGAAACATCCAGGCCTCCTAGATTATGCCTTCAGGTTACTCATATCTAACTTCTTCATATATTGGGAAAATGAAACATAAGAAAGGGGTGAGCTCAAACGCTCAGTAAGGGTAAGTAATTCAGCGGAAAATGACATAAATATTAAGCATGGTGAATAATTGAAACCACAAGCCTTTACCAATAATAAACATGAATACTTTTATGGCAAGAATATGATATGAGTAAATAATTCCATAATAAAACATTATCATGGGTATTATACTAGTCGAATGACCACATGAACCATAAATATTATTTCCATAATGAGGGAATTTATAATGTCGGTCATTCTGAAACATTTTGTCAAGGTCATGGCCAAGACATCTAAAAATGATTAAGGCCACGAACAAAACCATATATCAAATTGGGAAATGGCCTCAGCCAATTCCATTTATAGTTGTCTCATGAGACCTACCGATGCATCGAGGAGCTATAACGAGCTCCACCCATCACTTACTAAGTACAATATATTCCTCGTATGAAAAGGTTTAAACATATCATAAACATTCCTATTAAAACTAGTATATGAAATGTCAATACATTAACCATAAAACATGAATGGTATAAAAATAGCACATCCATAGTCAAACATATCACAAAACCTTCAATAAAATATGGATTTTTTGTATCATAATAAATCGACTTTAAATAAACTTAAAATCCATCAAAGGATGTTGAAATAGATGAAATAAAAATAATTTTTAGAGAAATATCACTTTCTATTTTATAATTATTTAAGAGTCACATAATTATAAAGAAAACATTTATTTGGAAAATTTTCTTATAAGCTTGTAAGTGATGATTTGATGATGTTATAATCGCGGAAAATAGCCGCACCTACCCTATAAGTTAAAAAACATTCTTACATTAAATTTGTCGAAAATGTCAAAAAGTTCCTTGTTTGGAAAATGAAGGAAAGATTCCTTTCAAAAAAATAAGGGTATAAATGAATTTAACCCATTTTCTAGTATATATTAAAAATGGTATGAAATATATTTTTATGAAACATCGATGTGGGTGATAAAGGGGGTCCCATTAGATACTTACGTATAAACAACCTCTGATAATAAAGAGATTGTGAAATTAACCCTTTCCTTGTACTTTTCCAGGGTCGAGAGTAGGTTAACCTCCTGTATAATGGTAAACTAATTTTTATTAAATTATAAAAGAATAATTATCATTAATATTATATCATATATTATCTTTTAATGTTACTTTGTTAATAATATCTTAGTATTATCATCGTTTAGGGTGATAACTTACTCATTTTATTTTATATGTTTTGTTACATAAGACGTGTTTTTTATGGATAAGTTGTGTCATATTCATATACAGAATGATATCAAGTCCTTAAACATTATTTTTGATAATCAAATAATAATTAGTATTCAATGGATATGATGGGGAATGAATCTCATTGCGTTCGGGGAGACGGTAGTCCGTACGTACGCATGAGTGACAACATCATTCTTTTGATATTAAAATTGTATATAATTGGGTGGTATATCATATATACATAAAAATTATAATTTTATATTTATTATTTACTTCAATTACACATCATTATCATACCCATCTATATAATAATGTTTTGAATAACAATTACACCACAACATGGAGATGGTAAGCTGTACGTACGCACGTATGGTGACATGTCATTCAAAGGATGGTTAAAATAATGAATATGGTTGTACCATATTTATAATAACATCACAATATATATAAGATACTGGATTTATTTTTCTATAATGGAAATAACACAGAATAAATAAGTGGAAGAAGAAAGGAACTTGAAAGAGGGTGGTGAAATCATTAGCTCTTCTTCGGGTTCTTCCTTCTGATTTGATAAAAAGGGCTCTTTAAGTTGGCTTTATGATCAAACTAAGGACTCTAGGATGAATTTAGGGAAGTTTTAAGGATATTTGGGCAGGTTTTGGACGAGCTAAATGGATTTGAAGGTATGAATTTGAGAGAAGGGGGGGTGCCCTTTTATAAGAGGAGTGTGGTCACCTAAGGAACAACTAGAAATATTATTTTATAATAAATTCATATTCAGTTTCTAATGGCTCCATAGTGGATTATTTAAAGGTTAAGCCTGGGATAGGACAAAAACCACTCAACCAATATGTTTTAGACAGGTTTGGGACACTATATTAACTTTATTCTTTTGATTTAAATCTTAGTTAATTAGTTTCACATTTACCATGTCTCTTCTTAGTTTTATATTATATGGTTAATAAACTTACTATAACCTTCCAAGACAACCCCAAGTGGTTCCTTAATGATAAAAATATCATTATATAATTATCTTGGACGATCCTTAGATTTTTAGTAATAGAATATCAATTTATAATATAATATTTTTTTTAAAAACTCCTTTATGTCATTTTTGACACTATTTACTAATTGATTTTTGTTAAAGACTTAACATCATAATTAATTCAAAACAAATTAATTTAAGAAATACTATCATTTCATATTAACCAATTAAATTCGTGGATGTCAAAAAAAACTTTCAAATTATACTTTTTTCAACATTTATAATACCAATTATTTGATTCTTTCATTAAAAAGGAAAATATTGTATCATTATTGTGTCATAAATAAATTTAATTATTCAATGTCTAAAAATTATAAATAAAATACAAATATGTAGGAAATTTCTTTAGCTTTCTAATAAAAATTTATTGTCGAAAATATAACCTATATAATACAATGTCAATTTTTTTTATAAAAGATATATGCTTAGTTCATTTTTGTAATTACATTAACATATTTTATATAAAGTCTCAATATCACTTACAAGTGGCTCCATGGTATCCCAAAATCGACCCAAATATTACCATGGTCGGACATGTATCAGAAAATAGGTTTAGGACACGTTTTAGGGTAATTTAATATTATTATATTATTAACTTTTACCCTTATTTACTGGATTTACCTTTTAACCATAATAAATAAAATATTTACCGAAGTAATTATTCCAAATTTCTAAAAATATGAGTAACCTATTTACACTATTTGGAAATTTGGATTCCAAATATGGAATCCTTTTTTCCATATTAAAAACAAAAAGGTGGCCGAAATTAATTTAAAATTAATTCCCACTATCAAAACAACAAGCTTGTTTTTAAGAAATAATAACTATAAAAAAATTGACACTTGTATATGTCTGCATTAAATGTGAAATTACGTCCAATGAACAACATTGTATTAAATGCTAAAAATAAATTCTAAATATACTTTAAAACCACTCAAATTCATAATTTATCACTATTAATTATTTTGATTAAAATAGTTGTTTTTAATTAAAATTTAGTAATTTTCACTGTTCAACAAAATATGAAATTTATCAGAAAAGTACCAAAAATTCACCCAAATCTAATTTCGATATTCCAAATCCAAAAATGAAGTCCATTTTGAAATATAAAATTTATTAAATTTCAAAGAGTGGGTATTACTATTCATAACGACTAGTTTGATTGGTTGTGGTGTGTGTTAGAACTCAAAGTTGTGTACAACATACGCTGCTGTATTATTCAAAGAGATGTATACCGTGGAAGCTTGGGGTGTTACTTTCTCCCCTCATTAAAATAATTTCATCCTAGAAATTTCTAGAATACTACCACATGAAAATACTCAGGTGGTTCTTCATCATAAGTTCCTCGGGTCCCACGTTGCATCTTCCCTCTTATGGTTTCTCCATAGAACTTTTACCAGACGAGTCATCCGGTTTCTCAGCACTTGTTCTCTCATATCAAGAATCTTCATAGGCTCTTCGTAATAAGATAGATCGAGTTCCAGTTCTAATTCTTCATAGGATAGTACATGCATTGGGTTGGGCATGTATTTTCTCAACAGTGATATGTAGAAAAAAATCGTGAACTTTGGAGAGATTTGGCGGCATTGCTAAATTGTAAGCTACAACCCCAATTCGTTCTAGAATTTCGAATGGTCCGATGTACCTGGGACCCAATTTTCCCTTCTTACCAAAACGCATAACACCCTTCCATTGAGATAACTTCAAGAAAACATGATCTTCTAACTGAAATTCCAAATCCTTCCTTCAGTTATCGGCATAGCTCTTCTGCCTACTTTGAGCTGCTTTGATGTGGTTTTGGATTACCTTTACCTTTTCCATTGTTTTCTCAATAAGTTCTGGGTCTATAAGTTTTCTTTCACCAACATCATCCCAACAGGTTGTTGTGTGACATCTCTTTCCGTATAGCGCTTCATATGGTGTCATCTGAATTCTTGAATAGAAGCTATTGTTATATGAAAATTATACCAAAGGTAAATATTACTCCCACATACCCTAAAAGTCAAGTGAGTAGGATCTGAACATATATTCTAAGGTTTGAATAGTTCGTTCTGATTGTCCATCTGTTTGAGGGTGGTAGGAAGTGCTCAAACGAAGTTCAGTATCCAAGCTCTTCTGATGACTCTTCCAGATTCCTGATGTAAAACATGGGTCATGATATGAAACAATTGATAGGGGTTCTCCATGAATTCTTACAACTTCATTAATATATAGTCTTGCTAGAAGTTCCAGTGGTAGATCTTCTCTTATATGAAGAAAATGTACTGAATTGGTAAGATGATGAACAATGAATCATATTTCATCATTCCTTCTAGGAGTCTTTGGTAGTCCCATGAAAAATTCCATCGTAATATTATCCCATTTCCACTCTGGTATGGAAGAGGTTGCATGACTCTTCTAGGCTGTTGCCTTCCATCTTTCATTTGTTGAAAAACCATAAATCTTGAAACAAAATCATCAATATCCCTCTTCATGTTGTACCACAAAAAATGTTCCTTCAAATATTTATACATTTTTGTGCTCCTAGGGTGTATTGAGAAATTGGAACTATGAGCATCGTCCAACAATTCCCTTTTTAGATCAGGTATACTGAGAACACAATGTCCCTTCCCAAACTTCAAAATTCCATGTTCATACAAAAAGTCACTCAATCTCCCATCATTCACAGATTTAATCATCTTCTGAAACTCTTCATCACTACTCTGAGAACTCTTTATCCTTTTTAGTAAAGATGGGTTGGAAACCATTTGAAAAAGCATTGATGTTTCACCTTCCATGGTTATTCCCATATCCATATTTACTAGATCCATATATATAGGATCATTTTCAACTCTCATCTTATTCAAAACTCCATGATACTTTCTACTCAAATCATTTTACACCTTATTTGCATTCCACGAGTGGTAGTGTATCGTGTAATCATAATCCTTGAGTATTTCAAGCCACCTCCTTTGCCTCATGTTGAGTTATTTATGTGAGAAAATATACTTCAAACTCTTGTGATCAGTATAAATCTCACATTTTTTCACCATAAAGATAATGTCTCCATATCTTCAAAACAAAGATTACAGCAACTAACTCAAGATCATGAGTAGGATAGTTTTTCTCATGATTTTTTAGTTGCCGTGATGTATATGAAATAACACTATCATTCTGAATAAGCACACAACCAAGTCCTTTCTTCGATGCATCACTATAAATAACAAACACATCATTCCACTATGGTAAATTAAATATAGGAGCATTGACTAATCATCTATTCAGTTCATCAAAAAATTCTTCACACTCGTTTGTCCAAAAAAACATAACCCCTTTACGTGTGAGCTTCATTAATGTGTTAGCCAATCGGGAAAAGTTCTGAATTAAATGCCGATAATAAACTGATAGACCAATAAAACAGTGTACCTCAGTTATACTCATCGATGCTGGCCATTCTTCGATTTCCTTTTTCTTAGAAGGATCAAAAATTGTAACCTCCTTCTTCTTAGAATAGATTTTCACATCATAGTCCAAAATCCAATCCATACCAAGGATTATAAAAAATTAAATCATGGTAATGACGATGATATCAGAAGATAAAGAACATTTATGTGCTCTAATGGGGACCGATTCACAGAACATTGCATCAATGATACTTCCCTTAGGAGTTTTGACTGACAACTCCCTTGTTAAATCAAATTGGAAATATCTAATTTTCATAGTAAATAGGGAATATATGAAACAATGCGATGATCCAAAATCAAATAAATAATTCTCTAAACTTGAGCAAACCATTAAATTACCTGCCACCACATCTTTAGGGGCTTCAACCTTAACAGTAGTGATTGCATAATCTTGGCCTTGGTCCCTAGGCCTTTTCTGATGTAAGTTTCCCTGATGCTTAGAACATTCATTTGCATAATATACCATCTCCCTGCAATTGTAGAATTGAACATTGGTAGAGACTTTCTTTCCTTAACCCGCTAGATGGCCTTTAAGTCCACATTTTAGCATAATCCTTTTCAATTTAGACAATCACCAGGGTGCTTCCTTCCGCAATTATCAAAGGGTGGAAATTAAATTCTTCCCTTCTTCCCTGTTTCCTTATATCCTTTCCCAGAGTGTTCAACAGATCTCTTCTTCTCTTTCTTTGATTTAAAGTCATAAGACATATCAGGTTCCAGTTATAATTCTTCATAGGTGAGTACATGTGTTGGGTTAGGAATGTATTTTATCAACAGTGATATGTGGAATACATTGTGAACATTGGAGATACATGGAGGCATTACTCAACAGTAAGATACAACCCCAATTCATTCTAGAATTTTGAAAGGTTCGATGAACATGGTACTCAATTTACCCTTCTTAACGAAACGTATAACACCCATCCATGGAGATACCTTCAAGAAAACATGATCTCCTAGCTGGAATTACAAATCCTTCCTTCGGTTATCGGCATAGATCTTCTACCTAATTTGAGCTACTTTGATGTGGTTTTGGATTACCTTCACATTTTCCATCGTTTCCTCCGCATGTTTTGGGCCTATGAGTTTTCTTTCACAAACATCATCCCAACATGTTAGTGTGCAACATCTTTTTCCATATAACGCTTCATATAGTGCAATATGAATACTTGAATGGAAGCTATTATTATAGGAAAATTATACCAGAGGTAAATATTTATCCTATATACCTTGAATGTCAAGTGAGAATGATTTCAACATGTCTTATATGGTTTGAATAGTCTATTCTGATTGTCCATCAGTTTGAGGGTGGCCTGCAGTTCTCAAATGAAGTTCAGTATCCAGGTATTTCTGAAGTCTTTTCCAAAATCTTTATGTAAAACAGGGATCTCGATCAGGAAAAATAGATAGTGGTAATCCATGAAGTCTTAAAACTTCATTAATATACAGTATTACTAACCGTTCAAGTGGGAAATCTTCTCTTATATCAAGAAAATGTGCTGACATGGTAAGACGATCAACAATGACCCATATTGCATCATTCCTTCAATGAGTCTTTGGTAGCCCCATGACAATGTCCATCGTAATATCATCCCATTTCCCCTCAGGTATAGGAAGAGGTTTCATGACTCCTCCAGGCTGTTGCCTTCCAGCATTCACTTGTTGACAAACCATACATCTGGACACAAAATCAGAAATCTCTCTCTTCATGTTGTCCCACCAAAAATGTTCCTTCAAATATTTATACATCATAGTGCTACCAAGGTGTATAGAGAAGTTGGAACTATGAGAATCATCCAAAAATTCTCTTTTTGGGTCGGGTATATCGGGAACACAAAGTCTCTTCCCAAAATTCAAAATTCCATCTTCACACACAAAGTCACTCAATCTCCCATCATTTATAGCTTTAATATTCTTTTGAAACTCTTCATCATCAGTATGAGAACTCTTTATCCTTTATAGTAAAGATGGTTTGGAATCCATTTGAAAAATTATTCATGTTTCACCATCCATGGTGATTACCATATCCATCATTACTAGATCCATGTATATAGGATCATTTTCAACTCTCATCTTGTTCAAAACTTCTTGATTCATTCTACTCAAAGCATCTGCCACCATATTTGCCTTCCCTGGGTGGTAGTGTATTGTGAAATCATAGTCCTTGAGTAGTTCAAGCCATCTCCTTTGCCTCATGATGAGTTATTATTGTGAAGAAATATAATTCAAACTCTTGTGACTGGTATATATCTCACATTTTTCACCATAAAGATAATTTCTCCATATCTTCAAAGAAAAGATTATAGTTTCTAACTCAATATCACGAGTAGGACAATTTTTCTCATGAATTTTTAGCTATTCTGATGCATAGGCATGAACCCGTCCTTTCTTTGATGCATCACTATAAATAACAAACCCATCATTCCCTGTTGGTAGAGTCAATATAGGGGCATTGACTAATATTCTATTAAATTAATTAAAACATTCTTTACATTATTTTATCCAAAAAAAATTCACCACTTTACGTGTGAGCTTGGTTAATGGGTTAGCGAATCGGGCAAAATTCTGGACGAAACTCCGATAATAACCTTCTAAACCAATAAAACTGCATACCTTAGTTATACTCGTCAGTGCTAGACATTATTGGATTTCTCTTTTCATAGAAGGATGAATGGAAATTCCATCCTTATAGAAAATATGGCCATGATGAGAAATCTCTTGAATTTACAATTCACACTTGTTAACTTCCCATATAATTCATGTCTTATAAGAGTCTTTAGGATAATGTTTAAGTGATTTTAATGATCATCATAGATTTTGGAGTATACCAAGATATCATCAATAAATACCACCAAAAAATCATCGAGATATTATTTGAAAACTCTATTCATTAGATCCATGAATACAAAGGGTTCATTAGTCAATCCAAAAGGCATTACTGTAAACTCGTAATTCTCGTACCTGGTTCAAAATACTTTCTTCGGAATTTCTTCCTTCTTCACACACAACTGATGGTATCCATATCAAAGGTCAATCATTGAAAAGTATTGAACCCCATGCAGTTGGTCAAATAAATCACCAATGAGAAGTAGGGGTACTTGTTATTTATTTCTATAGAATTGATTTCTCTGTAGTCGATACATAACCTCATAGATCCATAATTCTTCTTAACAAAAAGGATAGGGGATCCCCATGGAGAAACACTAGGGAAAATAAATCCTTATTTACTCAATTCCTCCAGTTTTTTCTTTAGTTCAACTAATTCCACTGTGTCTATTCTATAAGTGGTCTTTGATATGGGCCTTGACACCGAAATTAAATCAATGGAAAACTCAATTTCTCATTCTACAAGATGTCCAGGTAAATATCTCGAAAACACATCTACATATTATTTCACAATAGGTACATCCTCTATTTGAACATTCCTTTCCTCACTCATAGTTATTTCATTCTCTTCCTCCCTAATAATTGAAATTAGTTGACCTACTAGGTGTGGATCTAGATAAGAATCAGGTGGTGAAGATTCTACTCTAAAGATAAGGTGTTCTTTATCACCATCATAAAAAATCGTAACCTCCTTCTTCTTACAATAAATTTTTGAATCATTGTCTGAAAGACAATCTATACCAAGGAATATATCAAATTCAGTCATGGGTATGACAATGAGATCAGCAAATAAAGAACATTTATGTGCTCTAATGGGGACTGATTCACAGAACATTGTATCAATGATACTTCCCTCAATAGTTTGACTGACAATTCCCTTGTTAAATAAAATTTTAAATATCTAATTTTCTTAGAAAACTAGGAAGATATGAAACAATGTGATGATCCATAATCAAATAAAGCATTTGATAAACTTGAGGAAACCATTAAATTTCCTATCACCACGTCTTTCGGGGCTTCAGCCTCAGCAGTAGTGATTACAAAAGCTTAGCCTTGGTCCCTAGGCCTTTTATGAGATAAGTTTCCCTGACTCTTAGGACATTCATTTGCATAATGTTCCATCTCCCTGAAATTTTAGCATTGAACATTGGTAGCATCTTTGTTTCCTTTAGAATCACATGCTAGATGGATTTTCTGTCCACATTTGTAGCATACTCCTTTTCCTTTTAGACAGGCACCTGGGTTCTTCCTTCCACTATTATCACAGGGTGGAAATTCAATTCTTCCCCTCTTCCCTGTTTTCTTATTTCCTTTCATAGAGTTTTCAATAGATATCTTCTTCTCTTGCTTTGATTTAAAGCCATAAGACTTAGATAATTACTTTTCTTTCTTGATAGTACACGAAAAAATATCTTCATATGATGAGAAGGATTGTGATACTACTGCTCGATGGAGAAATGGTTTTAACCCATCAAATAAACAATCAATATTACTTCTTGGGTTACATATATAATCTGCAGCATGCCTCGCTAACCATGTATTGTTAGCCTCATACATTGCGACATTCTCATCACCTTTTTGCCTTAGACTCAGAAATTTCCTTTCCATATCTGCTCGATGGTCACGAGGAAAGTATTTTTCTATTAAAATATCATTAAACTCCCTCTATTACATATTTGATACTTCATCATCTTCATTTGTGTTTTGAATCTATGACCACCATTGATTTGCATCTCTAGTGAGGCGGTAAACTGCAATGATAACTTTTTCCCTTTCATTACTCCCCAAGGCATGAAATATTTTCTATATGAAATTTATCCATTTCTCGGACACTAATGTATTTTTACTCCCATTGAATATCGGTGGTTGTTTCCTCATGAAGCAATATAGCATTGATCCTCCACACTGTGGATCAGGGTGCTCCATACGGGCGAGGTTATTATTCATAACCTAATAGAGTTATCCCAGTATGGTGATAAGCTGATCAGCACCAGTTGTATCACCAGATCCACTATAATTATCTTTAACATGAGGGAAATCCCTACATATAGTGCATTCCTGGATATGGTTTGCATTCCATCCACTAGGGGACATTTCTAAACAATTACATAAACTAGATTAGTTTATGAATCAAAATATATAATTCCAAACTTCTAAAACTCATAACATAAATTGAACAGTTTATGGATATAATCCATAATCATAAAAATGTGTTCTTTGAGGAAGTATATACTCATAAATCCTTCAAAATGGTTTGTAAAGAAAATGAGAATTATCCTAAGCATATCCCCCAGGAGTGTTGTAACTAAGAGTGCAGCAAGGCCCGTTGTCGTGCAGCAGTTCCCGTTCGAGTCTAGCTCAATGAAGTGTTTTTGGGTTTTACCACTAGACACATCTATGCCAAAGTCTCCTCTACCTACTCGTATCTAGACAGGGATGTATTTCTTGGAATACTAACAAAATATCTACAATACCAATATTCTAGGAATTTCTTCTATACTAATCTTCAATCTCTATCTTAGGGATATGTGCTCTAACCAGAGTTTATCTAAATCTAGTTTCCAAGGTTTGTACTAAACTTCCTCTGATACCAACTGTAATTCCCTAACCCTGTATACCCAGAGTCGGTGCATTATTACATAACATTGCCATGATCACAAGGAAATCATGTCTCGAAAGACCGATCAGTTTAGTATTATTGGAAACAAGATTCATACATAAGTTCACCTTTACAGGTTGAAGAGAAATACAAAAAAAAATATTTAATTAAAAACATCCAAGCCTTCTAGATTATGACTACAGGTCACTCATAACTAACTTTGTCATATCCTGGTAAAATTAAACATAAGAAAGGGGTGATCTCAAACTCTCAATAAGGGTAATTAATACAGTATAAAATGACATAAATATTAAGCATGATGAATAATTGAAACCACATTCCTTTACCAACAATAATCATGAATACATTTATGGAAATATATGAGATGAGTAAATAATTCCATAATAAAACATAATCATTGGTATTCTACTAGTCGAATGACCACATGAACCATGAATATTTTTTCCATAATGAGGGAATCTATAATGCCGGACATTCTGAAACAGTTTGTCAAGGCCTCGACCAAGACGTCTAAAAATGATTAAGGCCCCGACCAAAACCATATATAAAATTTGGAAAGGGACTTGGACAATTCCATGCCTACTATCTCATGATACCTATCGAGGAGCTATAGCGGGATCCACCCGTCACTTACTAAGTCCAATACATTTCTCATATGAAAAGGTTTAAACATATCAAAATCATTCGCATTAAAACTAGCAAACGAAATGTCAATACTTTTACTAGAAACCATGAATGGTATAAAAATAGCACATCCACTATCAAACATATCAAAAAACTATCAATACAATATGGAAGTTTTTTATCATAATAAATCGACTTCAAAGAAACTTAAAATCCATCAATGGATGTTGAAATATATGAAATCAAAATCCTTTTTAGAGAAATATCATTTTCTATTTTGAAATTATTTAAGATTAAAATAATTATAAAGAAAACATTTATTTTGGAAATATTCTTATAATCTTGTAAGAATAGATTTTATGATGTATAATGGCAGAAAATAGCCACACCCGCCGTATAAGTTAAAAAAACATCCTTTCCTTCAATTTGTCAAAAATGTCAAAAAGTACCTTGTTTGGAAAATGACGGAAAGATTCATTTCAAAAAACATAAGGGTATTAATGACTTTAACCCATGATCTAGTAAATAGTAAAAATTATTTGAAATATAGTTTTATGGAACATTGATGTTGATGATAAAGGGGGTCCTAGTAGATACTTATGTAAAAACAACCTCGGATAATAAAGAGATTGTGAAATTAACCCTTACCTCGTAATTTTCCTTGGTAGAGCGTAGTTTAAAATCTTATATAATGGCAAAATAATTGTTATTAAATTATAAATGAATCATATACATTAATATGATATCATATATTATCTTTTAACATTGCATTGTTAATAATATCTTAGTATTATTATTGTTTCGGGTTTCAACTTACTTGTTTTATTTTATATGTTTTGTTACATAAGACATGTTTGTTATGGATAGGTTGTATATTATTCATATCTATAATGATATCAAGTCCTTAAACATTATTTTTAATCATCAAATGAGAATTAGTCTTGAATGGATACAATGGGGAATGTATCTCATCGCGTTCATGGAGACGGTAGTTCGTACGTACGCACGAGCGAAAATATCATTCTTTTGATATTAAAATCATATATAACTGGATGGTATATCATATATACAGAATCATTATAATGTTATATTTATTATTTAATTAAATTAAACACCATTATCATACCCATCCAAATAATAATGTTTTGAATAACAATTACACCACGACGTGGAGACGGTAAGCCGTACGCACGTATGGTGACATGACATTGAAAAGATAGATATAATACTGAATATGGTTCTACCATATTATAATAACATCATATTATACAGAATATACTGGATTTATTATTTTATAATGGAAATAACAAAGAATGAAGATGTGGAAGAAGAAAGGAACTTGAAAGAGGGTGGTGAAATCATTACCTCTTCTTCAGGTTCTTCCTTTTTATTTGATCAAAAGGGCTCCATAGGTTGGCTTTATGATCAAAATAATGCCTCTAGGTTGAATTTAGGAATTTTTGGAGGATATTTGGGCAGGGTTTGGCTGAGCCAAATGGATTTTATGGTATTAATTTGGGAGAAGGGGGAGTTCCCTTTTATAAGAGGGGTGAGGGGCACCTTAGGAAAAGCTAGAAATATTATTTTATAATAAATTCATATTCGGGTTATAATGGCTCCAAAGTAGATTATTTAACGTTTAAGGTGGGTATAGGTCTAAAAACACTCAACCAATAGGTTTTAGACAGGTTTGGGTCACAATATTAACTTTATCTTTTTGATTTAACTCTTAGTTAATTAGTTTTAAATTTACCATGTCTCTTTGTATTTTTATATTATATAGTTAATAAACTTACTATAAACTTCCAAGAGAAGCCAAAGTTGTTCATTTATGATACATCTATCATTATATAAGTCTCTGGGACTAAAAATATATTTTTAGGAATAGAATATCAATTTAAAATATAATATTTGTTTTAAAAACTACTTTATATAAATATTTACACTATTTAATAGTTGATTTTTTAAGACATAAAAACATTATTAATTATAATAAAATTCATTTAAGAAATACTAACATGTCATATTAACCAATAAAATTCGTGAATATCATAAAAACTTTCCAATTATATTTATTTCAAATTTATAATACCAATTATTTGATTCTTTCTTTAATAAGGAAAATATTGCATCATGATTGTGTCATAAATAAAATTAATTATTCAATGTCTAAAAATTATAAATTAAATACCATTATGTAGGAAATACTTTTATATTTATAATTAATATTTATAGTCAAATATATAACATATATAACATTGTGTAAATATTTTTTCCTAAAAGATATATGTTTGTGTCATTTTTGTATTTACTTTAACTTAATTAATACAAAGTGTCATTATCACTTACAAGTGGCTCCATGGGGTCCCAAAATCAACCCAAATATTCTCATGGTCAGAAATGTATCATAAAATAGGGTTAGTAAATGTTTTAGGGTAATTTAATATTATTATAATATTATTTTTTACCCTTATTTATTGGATTTGCCCTATAACCATGGTAAATAAAATATTTACTGAAGTAATTATTCAAAATGTCTAAAAATAAGAGTTATATATTTAAAAAATTTTGACATCCTGATTCCAAATATGGAATCCATTTTTTCAAATTCAAAACATAGAAGTGGATGAAATTAATCTAAACTTAATTCCCGTTGTCAAAACCAAAAGTGTGTTTTTAAGAAATACTAACTATCAAAAGATTGACACTTGTTGATGTCCGGTTTAAATGTGAAATTATGTCTAATGACCTACATTGTATTAAATGGTAAAAATATATTCTAAATATACTTTAAAACCTCTCAAATTCATAATTTATCACTATTAATTATTTTGATTAAAAAAGTTGTTTTTAATTAAAATTTAGTAATTTTCACTATTCATTAAAATATGAAAGTTATCAGAAAAGTACAAAAAATTCACCCTAAGCTAATTTCGATATTCCAAATCCAAAAATGAAGTCCATTTTTAATGATAAAATGTATAAATTTTCAAAAAGTGGGTATTACTATTCCTAACGGCTAGTTTGATTGGCTGTGGTGTGTGTTAGAACTCGAAGTTGCATACAACACACACTACTATATTATTCAAAGAGAAGCGTATGGTGGAAGCTTGAGGTGTTACAAAAAAATTCATGGTCAATATGAACCTTTTTAATTACTAGTTTTGGGAAATCCATGTGTTTTTCGAGGTACCCTTTGCTGGGTTTCTACTTGGTTTCATGCCATGTTTGATCTTCGAGTGACACAATACTTTATTTCACAAACCCTTGTCGATTATTTAGGACTTTTTTAGAGAGTCCTCATGTTCCCTTGGCATTGAATATGCCATTTGGAGGTCGAGACGACTTGATTGATGTATGTAGATAATGTGAGCTACTACTAAGGAATCACCGCTCATGGGTAGATTTCCTATATTTATGGATACAACCATATAACATCATCATCGTCATGGAATGGTTGTATTTAGTGCATGATATTGAGAATTTATTCAAGAGGAAGGTTTTGTTCATCTATGTTAATGGAGAGTTGGAAGTGTTTTCTTGTAAAAATGGCCCCCAGATGTGTCAGAGGAATGTTTCATCCATTTCATCCATGATGGATTATCTGATTCTATGTTTTTCATAGGTTCAATAGTCTATGTATCGATGTTCTATATAAGAGTACCCTTATCTTTTTCTAGAGAAGGGTATAGCAATTCCCCCTCAATGAGAGATTGTGTTTGGGATCAAACTACTTCCATGTGTGTCTCTTATATCAATGTTTCCCCATACGATGGATCCTTATGAGTTTTATAAGCCTTATATATAGCTCAATTTCCTATCATTGTGTGGTTTTTTTCACCCAAGTGTGTCACCATGGGGTGTATATATTTTTTCCATGAAGAAGGCTAATAGACGTTTGTGGTTCTCCATCAATTATCATCACATGCACCCTGTGACTATGAATAACTGATATCCTCTTCCACAAATTGATGATTAATATGATCAATTGAAGTGTGAAAGTTTTTTTATTAATGAAGAATTTGATGTTAGGATATCATCAAATTCCTATGGATTATGAGGATATCCAGATTATTGCTTTCCATTTTCAACATTGGCATTACGAGTTCGTCGTGATGACATTCGGTGTGATGAATGATCCAACTATGTTCTTGGGATTAATGATCACGATGTTTTACGAGTTCCTAGATATGTTATTGGTAGTCCTCATCAATTAAATCCATGTTTACGTCATTTTTTCCATGGAGAAGGAAGAAAACTTGTGTTCCATTTTGGGTGTTCTTTTAAATGAGAAAATGTTTTGGAAGATATCAAAGTGTGAGTTTGGGGATCAAGAATTCCATTTTGTGGGGAATATTTTATCCTACTATGGAGTATTTATGGATATTCTAAAGATATAAGCTGTTTTTTCTAGGGAATCCCCCTTGATAGTTTCATAGTTGAAAATTTTCCTTGGTCTTGCAGGCTATTATAAGAGGTTCAATGCTAATATATCTTTTGTTTTGAATCCTCCAACAGTGAATACTAGAAAGGATCAAGTGTTCATGTGGACTAATCGGTGTCATATAGATTTTTAGTATCTAAAAGAGATGTTATTCAGTTCTCTAGTTCATCTTCTTCCAAATTAATGAGATCATATTGATGTTTTCTAAGATGCTTTTCATCTTGGGTTGTGTTGTGTTTTGATTCAACAATGATTGGTGTTTTCTTATGGGTCTCAAAAGTTATATCCCGATGAGAATAACTATTCCACCCATGATATTAGGTTTTATGTGTTTATTTATTCCCATATGTTTTAGAGTCATTACCTCAACGATGAGAATTCCATGGTCTTCACCAATCGTAAGATCCAGAGGTGTGTTATCTCCCGATGTTACATTAACTTGGTTCAGTGTTGTTAGTTGGATTTCTTAAATGAGTTTGACTTCGAGATTTAATAATCACATGGGAATGGAAATTTTCCACCCAACACATAGAGCATGAAGTCACATAGTGATGCTGTGTGTGAATATGGTGATTCCTATAGAGTGATGGAAGAAAAATCATCAATGTATCTATTTATCAATGAAGATGGAGAAAGATGTTTTCTTATTCATATGCTGGTACATTTATATATAGTGAAGTAGGTGGAAGATTCCCATTTGGGTGATCTTGAGAGGGAGGTCTCAAAAACTGATTTTTTTTTGTGGTGAGTCCCCTAATCTTTGTTCTAATAACAAACTACACTAAGTGTTCTTTCAGGGAAGGATTTACATTCTTTTGGTGATGTGTGATATGGTTCTTGAATAGTTCCATTGTTCAACTGTGTCGGTGCTTCTTATCCTAGAAAATATGTACTAATGATTGATTGGTCAATTTTGGTGGCATGGGTTGAAGCGTGCAGTTTTAGTGTTCGTGGCTTGAAGTTTATTACACCAGAAGGTGAAGGTATATAATCTTGTTATGGGTGGATTGAGCCTTTGATTTGATGCTCTTAAGTACAAGTAGTAGGACATAATGATGGACTCTATTACCAGTTTACCTAGATATCAGGGTGGCTATGTAGCTGTATGGGTGGTATTCAATTATTAGATGAATTCATCCCACTTTATAGTGATCAAGGAATTGAGCTCAGTGGTGGCTTTGTTGAGGCAGTACCTAAAAGAGATGGTGATGCTCTATAGAGTCCCATGGATTATCATTTAATATGTAGATCATTGTTTTACCTATAATATGTGGAGTGGTCTCTAGTTTGCTTTTAGTTCTCATTTATTCCTTATCACTAATTTTCATCCGCATATAGACAGTCCGGTAGAGTGGACCATCCAAAATCATGAAGACTTGTTTCACTCTTATGTCATAGATTTTGGATATTGCAGGATAAGTAACCTTCCCATTCTACTTTCCACATACACTAATATTTTTCAATCCATCATCGGTTTGACATCATTTTATGCCTTGAATGTATGACCTTTCCGTTCACTATTGTGAGGAACTGGGCTCGGAGAATCATCAATTCACGAGCTGGAACTGGTATAAAATATGATAGAGATTGTTAAAGTTATTCTTGAGAGGGTGAAAGTAGCACAATATAATCATAAATCTTATTTTTATCATTATAGGAGACCTCTAGAGTTCAATGGTGTGGATCATGTGTTTTTGAAGGTGACTGCACATTGTGGAAAGAAAAGGTTTGGTCATGGTTGTGAGTTTTCTTCACAGTTTTTGAGGACATTGAATGTGATAGCTCATGTTAGAGTGATGGCATATAAAATAACACTTCCTCTATTCTCGAGTCAGATACATGATTTTTTTACATGTCAAAACTCCAATGTTATTTTTTGATGACTCCCACATCATCGATTGGGGAGAGATTGATGTGGATGTTGATCCAACCTTTGGTGGGAGACATGTAATGATCTAAGATAGCTGGGAAAAAGTGTCTTGCATACATTATATCATGTTGGTTCCTAAATTTTATAGGCATTGTTGTGTGTAGGAGAGTCTCTAGTATTAAGAGTCACAAGTACATGATCAATACCCTGAGTTGTTTGATGATTAGCTATTCTATTGTAACACAATTCATTTTGTTCTAACAGACCTTTTTTGGCTAAAGATATGGATATCACTTGTCTATTATTAACCCTTACTCACTTTTTAGAGGTATCTTCTAGGGATATTTTTAAGAGATGGTTTTGGTTTTTTCCTGGTTTTTCATTGTTTCTAGATGAGCTCCTCTAGTGGAGGGAACCATGAAAGGTATCTCATGTGGTGGCTATTTGGATGTCCTCATTTTATGTTTCCACTGAACTGTGGTTTTGGATTATTCATGAAAATAATTTTTTTTGATTTATGTCATTTTTGTTCATGGATCGATGTGGATTTACCCTTCACATGTTTCCAAAGACTGAGTTTCTTGGACGAGGATAAGAGGATGTCTAGAATAGTTTGGTTTCAAGAAGCTAGAAGTAGGGATTTTTCACACCATGTAAACCTTTTACATGATGTGAAAGTTGGTTTCACGATGTGTAATAAATTGGTGTTTTAAAAAAAGGAAATTAATTTTTTGGCTGAAACTAAACCCTGAGGATTAAATGACATAAAAGAGTATTACACATCATGTAAATCCATGATGTTGTATGTCTGGAATTTTATCATCCACTATTTCTTGTCAAACCAAATAGCTATAGTACCCCTCCCCCAATTCTAGGCCACTGGACAAACCCCTCTTCGACCTTTTGGTGATTCATTTTCTAAGGATCGATCTCCAGCTTCCCTCCTATGATCCAAATTTTATCCATGGTTTGTTTAACCTCTATTATTGTTATTTCATAAATTTGTTTCGTCCCATTACTCTATTACATGTGATGGAACATGATCCCAATGTTTCTAATAGAGGTTTGTGGGTTTTTTGTTAGCGCGGTTGGTGACTGGAATCCTTAGGTGGATTATATTCTAGTAGGACAGGCAATCGAGATACATAATGTTTTTCCATTCTCATGTGAAGAATGTTAATTCCATATTTAGTCAGGGGATTTGTTTCTTCTCTTTTATTTATAGATTCAATCATTAATTGAGCATGATTTAGCACCTGAGACTCTAGGGAAATTACCCTAATGATTACTTCAACTGGATTAAATCATTTTTATCGATCACATGGCGATGTTATTGTCTATACCATGATAATAAGTTACCTTTTGATTATGTAGATAGTATGATATCTATGATGTGATTGTTATTATTAGAGTATCAAGTGAAATTGTTAAAGAACATAAAGTTGGAATTAATTTACAATTAATTTTCAAATGGAATAAAAGAGGCATGTTTAATGAATCTAGTGTGTTGTAATTTTAATGCATCATGAATGTTAATTGAATTGAACTTCTATGTGTTAATGAAAATAAATTGATATTTGAATCATGTTGATTCTTGTTGATAATTTAATTAATGTTATTTTATGTTAATTTTTTAATTAATTGTTACAACTTTTTTCTTTCTTTCTAAATAAAATTCACATGGTTGCCACCAGTAATATCAGAGATGGTTAATTCAAGATGGAATACGAACCAGTTGTGCAATAAAGTGTAATTATTTTACATGGCCTGATTTTCTTACTGGATTTTGAAGGACGAGATACTAGTACTTTGGATTTGTGATATCTCATTGTATATTGAGTTGAATTCCTTTCATTGGGGAAGAGATATCTGTTGCTATGTTTATATCCTACTTCTTGCGATGTTATTTGGATACAAGCCTTGTTTTGAGGGGTGAGGAGGTATGGATCTTTTGTGGGCATGGGTTGGATAATCCAAGATTGTTGTTGTGTTATGTGGGGTGGGGAGGCCCAGAGGTTGTTGTTGTTGTGGATTCCTGTTATGGTGGGATTCAATGGGGTATGAATGTGGGTGTTGGTGAGGACACCCGAAATGATGGAATGGGTGGAATATGGGATTGCTCGTAGATTTTAATATTGGATACTTATTTGAAAGTTTTTTTGGTGGAAAAAAAACTTGTTTGTTTATATTATATCCTTTACCCAATGCTAGAGGCATATGAATGTTTAT
The DNA here is from genome assembly GCA_963277665.1 of Viscum album. NCBI lineage: Eukaryota > Viridiplantae > Streptophyta > Magnoliopsida > Santalales > Viscaceae > Viscum > Viscum album. The sequence continues at coordinate 907,446,498 of OY728160.1, read as the reverse complement.
GATTTTTTACCTTTTTTGTATTATAGGATGTTTTCCTAGAATACCAAGTAATATGGAAACTAATGTAGTTAATAAATGAATATCTGTTTAACCCATGGGGTTCAAGCTTGATGGAATACAATGTTGAGGTTAACATTTTGGGAGGTCATAGACTCGGTTTACTTATGCCAAGAGGGAATGAAACGTTGTTGTTATTCTAATTAAATGTTTGTGGAAAATGTTAATGGTTAATTAATAGAAAATGTGTTAACTAATGTAAAGTTCAAATGATAATAAAGAATAAATTAATTTAATGTATCTATTTAAATAGATGTTTTCTTATAGGACACCTACTCTTAGTAGTTTTAGCCAAGAGTACGAGAGACATTAGCTGCAGTTGTTTCTAAGAGTAGGTTATACCCATGATGTGTTTGTGAGCTATATTATATCATGTAATTTTTTTGTTACTATATTCTACTCCACCTTGTTGGTTATGGATACCGACACCCCAGGGGATTCAAATCCCTGGGGGTGATTTTCCAACCTCCTAGAGTGAGGATGGATGGATAAATACCCCCTTTGGCTCTGCTCTATTATTTTGTAGTTAATTGTGATGCTGTGAATGATGTTAATACTTATCCATATATGTGTGTAGAGGGCTGTAATGACTTGTTGTTATTTAAAAGTCTTGTATTTGGGATAAATATTCCTAATGACCACTATCTATAAAACAAGTGTAGGTTGTGTTGGCTTAAGAATCCCAACTCAGTGTATGGATTGTGATTCCATGAGGTATAATACCACATGTATGATAAATTTTATATTAGATGTGGTGGTTTCCATAATATACTTTGTTACATTTTGTAATGTTAATGTGTTGGTGTGTTCCATGAGATGTATGTTTTGGGGTATCGCTCAGGTGTATGTGGTTAGCCTTCTTGGAGAGAGATTCTTATGATGTTGAATGTTGGGGATGAGCAGTAAATAAATGGGGTATGTTATAGAGGGTTACCCATGATATTATGTATTATATTATATTATCTTGTATGAAATACATGTTGAGATTATCCATGGGGATTTTGGGAACTTAGTGAACCTTTTAGGTGATGATTTAGTTTCTCTTGATGTCTAATGTGAATTAACATGATTTCATTACCTTTTCCTTGAGAGGCCATGAGAGTATCCTACTGAGAATATTGTTATACTCAACCTATATATATATAATATTTTCTTCGGGTCAGTTTTTGTAGGTTAGATATCGGCCTGGTTACTAATTTCATGTGGGGTTTTTCATGAGTTGTTTGGGCTTCACGTTCATCTTCGTCTATGCCTTTCTTTTGGAACATTTAGTTTTCCTTTAATTTTAGTTGTTCCAGCATGTAATTACATCTATTTACTTGGGTTTTAATTTATATAGGATTATTTTTTCGATTTTTTTTTGTTTCTATCTATCTCACTATCATGTGTTCTATTATAGGGTAATTTATCCAATCTACATGTTTATTATACCCTCGTTTCTAGTCATCAACCCAGGACCTACATGAGGAGGGAATCGGGTGTCACTATCTCTTTTCTCCAATTGATGACCAACAAGGGATACACATTGTGGGGAGGGGGTTATGATATTGGGGGAGTTTTTTAAATAGGGATATTTATGGAATTTCTTTCATCCCTGTACACCTATGAGGTGGATTTTATTTTTCATTGCCGGAGGTGACAAATATTTAGGTAGGATACCCCATGCACAAATCATTAAATAGAAATCAAGGTTTCCTTTATTTTTTTTCAAGTAAATTTACATTATTTTATAGAGTGAGTATATTATATAAATGGTTGTGGTGGTTCTAAATGGTTTATCATAGGTTTTATATATTTTTATCTATGATTCTTACATGCGTTTCTCCTGCTAAAGTAATAAATCAAAAAAATAAAAAATTCTCGAGTCTTAGGAGCTTGGTGGGCGTTCCAAATGATTCACATCATGTGAATTGGGGATAGCAAAGACATTTATAATTTCATACTGGTTTTAGTAAATTTCATAATTTTATTTTAGGTTTCTGAATATCTCAAAATGGTTTCTAATTCTCCATCATCATTTTAAATAATACATATACAAAAATACTTATATATATAGGTATCTTGTTTGAACATATTCACATAGGGTTGTGAGAATATTTTAATTGGGGAAATGGTTATATATATATATATTAAGGATCATATGTGTGAAAGTGTGATATATGGTTCTAGAACACGAAACATTTAAAAAAAGGTGGATTCTAGAATGAACAATGTTTTCTTCAAAATGATGTGGATCGGTGGAAACATTTAATTTGTTAGTCTAAAATAGAAACATCTTTCAATGCAGGAACCATGATTTTAGAACTACTATGAGATTTGAATGAAATAAATTCATGATATTTGATGAATTCAAAATAAGAGGTATTTTGAATTGTTTGTGCATAATGTAATGTAAAAATGAGTTGTTCTTAAGGAGGGTGTTCATGGGTGAGAAAGTGAATGGTTGTTTTAGTTAAAATAACATAATATGTATGTATATGAATGTTTGATAAAAATGAACTCTATTAGTATAACATAAGAATCCTTTAGTAGTAAGGGGGATCACTTGTAATAAATTTTTCACTGGATTAGTTTTCTTCTTTGACTAGTGGGCTTATGTTGGATCACTCATCTTCTTAGGGGATATTCCCCTCATCCAAACTAGTGAGGGTGAATCCATATGATGGGGTAGGTTGATTTTGATGTCCAGAACTAGAGGAGAATTATAATGATAAGGTTTATAACCCTTTCTTAGACCATCCTAACTATCTTACAGGTTACTATGAATATTGTTTAATATGTATTCAACCTTACCTATATACTTGTTATTTTTATAAAATGTTCGCACTATTATGATATCTTTCTGAAAATATTTTTTTTTAATAAAATTTCCCTTCTTAAAAACGGTTTCTTGGAAATTTTATAAGTCATTATAATCTATTTGGAAGCGGAAAGGAAAATGATTTTTCTAAGTTATTAGATTATAATTTTTTGAAAAAAAAATAATCCTTATCTTTATATATTTATATTTTCAAACTATAATAAAATGGTTTACTCTTAAATGGTATGGCATATGGTGTCGTTTCTCTTTTGGAATCCATAATGAGAATCTTGTTAATCAAAAATAAAATAAAATGTTTAAATTTCATGATTAATACATATTTGGGTCACATAAGGTGTGATCATTATTTTGGGGTTGTTTGTGACTCTTAAGGCCACATGTACATTTGTGTACATGTTTGTTTCTTTTTTATTACCCATGTTTACACACAATATTATATTTTTATTTTTTTGGATTTTGTGGGATAAATAATTCTAGATAGAGTAATTCTTGATACCAAAAACTAGTTTTTATCTTGAGAGGATCAAAAAATCATCTTGCGCCTTGTTACACTATGTATCAGGTTCTTAGTTTGGGGTAGAATTGAGTTGGTTAATGACTTATCCAAGTAGTTAAAACATGATCACAACATATTTTCCATTATTTCCCCATGAAATTTTTGTTTCTTATATTTAAATCATTTTTAATTAATAAAAATTGTATCCTTTATACCAAAAAATATATCTGACTAACATTCATAAAAATAGAATTAAATTTTTTATTGTATTCATGTACCCATGATCTAAAGATTATAAAACTCCATAATAATTTTTTTTCCATTGCATGAGGTAAACATGTCCTTTGATCATGAAATAATTTATCAAACTACCTAATTTTTAATATTTATGGGATATGAATACCCATGATATCAAAATTACATTAACCATTCCATATAACCTCTATCAACACCTTCCTTGTTTATTCATTTGTCACATGTTTATTATCTTTATATAGACATTATTCCATTATAACTGGCAGTAATTTCATCTATGAAACGACATTAAAAATATTATAAATTATTTTATATCAACTCATCCCATCTATTATGCATTATATTACCCATCCAACTATATGTTACTCTCCATGGTTATAATATTTAGGCTTTCTATATAAGTAATATTTTCTTCTATTATGTGTTCAATGATGTTCTCTAATTATTGTTATATATATCATATAAGAAAATGTAGAGGAATATAATTTCTATTTTATAAATTTGTGATTTATGGATGTGTTCAAGAAGGAAGGGGATAGTGAAGAGCTGATTTCATAGATAAATTCAACCTTCCATGAAAAAAACCACGTTGAGAGGGTATCATAGTATGGGTTGTATGGTGGAAATATTTTATAGGTTTAGAGTATATGGAGAAAGATGTAGAATCAAGTCATTTTAACTTAGATGACTTATCATTGTTTATTGGGGAAATTTTTGGTTTAGTTAGACATGTTATGCTTGTTGAGAATGATTTAATGTTTAGCTACATCAAAATGGTTTAGATGAAACAAGATATTTCTATGTCATAATAATTTGTGGGGATTTTTGTTGAGATATTTGGGTTTCTACTATCAGATATAAAGAAGGAATAATGTCTTGGTTTCATGACATGGTGTAACATTCCATATTTTTTTAGGTGCATCCCTCTTTGATTTATTCATTTGATCCTTGATGGATAATTATTATATAGATATGAAGATGCTTTATTATTGATAATAACCTATGTTTAGGGATGTATGATTGTGTCGATTAATGGAGTCTCGGTATATATGTGTAAATTGTAAACATTTGTTCTTAGAAATTTGATAATAATTAAATGTTTTTTGGGTTGTTTAAAATAAAACTGAGATTAAAAACTATCTATATAACATTTACACATTTTGTAAAGTATTAACCTGTCATGTAATTTATTGGGTGTTTTAATAAAATAAATCTCACTTGATGGGTTTTTGGATTATTCTATTAGAAATATTTACACGATGTGAATCCACAATACACACAACGTAATTACACAAACTAGAATTTTAATCATGTTGTGTGACTGAAATTCATTTAATTCCACTATAGATCCTCTCTTCATGACCCTAATAAATCTTTTATGTAAATCTCATGTACCTACCTTCCTTCTGTATGTCCCAATATTCCTTAAATACATGGTAAGTGGTTTTGGTCATATTTATTCTTATCCCCTTTGGTTCCCAACCGTTGCGATGAAATATTTTGAACGATTTCATTGTTGGTTTTGAACATGATCTGTTTTGGACTATGATCCTATTTGAAATCATCTTCAACATCCTTCTAGTGAGAGTTTTCATTGGAATCATTTTCTTCTTCACTGATTTTAGTAGGGGGTATAAATTTTAATCTTATTGTTTGATGATTTTAATGTTTATACAATACTGTGATTGTACCAACAGATCATGTGCCCAAATAAATTAAATAAATGAATGATATTATTCATTGAAATCCTTTAGTTTCAATTGGATTATGACATGTCTTATGGCTACCCATGGGGTGAGCGAATAGTGAATATAATTGAATTTTCTAAAGGATTAAAGTGTGGTTAGCATGACATGTGACCTTAGATTATTTCTTATTATAGAATCCCTAAATTGTGGCTTATTTTCATAATGATATAATTTCTAATAAAGTATGATATAAATTAAAGTGGTATTGTAATGATAAATGTAAATTCCCATAATTATCCTTTGAGATATATGATGTGTTATTGTGATATACATGCTTTATGAAAAGAATTCTGTTCCATGCTGAAATGATTATATATCGGGCTTGGCCCTGTCACGAACCAGGCCGGGTCGCCATCCAATCCGGTGCCCGACCCGGTCCGCGGCAAGGCCCGAAGGGCGTTCCCGATCCCCACGGGCTGGCACAAGTGCCCGGGTATCCTGTTCAACAAGTGGGAACGGTTTTACCCGAAATAGTAAAGACAAAACAACTGATAAGATAAAGAAACTGAAACTGAAAATAGACAACCGAACAAGGCCTTAAACTTAAAACAAATTCAGGGGTTTACAAATTGAACCCATAACAAAAATAAACAACCAAAAAAGAAATAAAAACTCAAACTCAAACCTCCAAGAAATCAGAGGGGCGCAAAATCCACACGCCACAACACCAACCTGCACCAGAAGGCCATCAACGACCAGAACCACCATCGTTGAGCTCAACGCTTCGACCTGAAATATAAAAGAAACAGAATCTACATACACCCAAAGGTGTATGTAGGGTGTGAGCCAAAAGGCCCAGTAGGACGTCACCGAATAAAAAGGTTCCACGCAAAAATTATTAAAAGACAAATACATTTGCAATCTTAATCAAAGCGAGGAAGTAAATACTGGAACAGTTTTAACAAAAATAAAGGGTTTAAGGGAAACAGTTTCACATAGAACTACATAAATTAAAACGCACACACCTTACTTAAAAAAAAAATATCCAAAGTGTCACACCGACGAGCATAAAGTAACCAATGAGAACTAACGTGGGAGAGGCCGCATGGGTGATTGCTAGCTTGGGTCCCTAGATCTTCGTGTCTCGGTGAAACGTGGATTAGAAGGCCACGACCCTCAGAAAACGTGGCTTAGAAGGCCACGACCCTCAGAAAACGTGGCTTAGAAGGCCACGACCCTCAGAAAAGCATATGTTTAGTTAGTGTTGCAATCGTCAGTCCTGCCAGTGAAACCGGGTCGAGTCACCTCCGGAACACTAGCCCACTAGTCTAGTCTACCCTCCTAGCTACCCGGGATTCCCGGTTTGTGCTCAAACAAGTTTCAAGTTCCTGTCAACTGTCACAATAACTCATAAAAGCCAAACAGGGTACTTACACATGAAAAAACACAATTTCCATACTCAACCCTCATTTTAAAACCACACGCACACCAAAAATCCTTTTTTTTTTAAAAAAAAACTTAATCTGCACTGCTTACACATTAAATTAAACTAGATGCATAATTTAACAAAACACCTTGATGATCAAGAAAACCCCTAAAAGTGTTTAGTAAAGAGTTTTTAAACATGTCGCAAAACTTTTAAAGGGAAAAAAACATTTAGAACCCCTTTTTAAAATAAAACATATTCTGACACATGCCAAAACATAAACCACGTCATTCTCACTCCCTAACTCACACACTGCACAAATTACAAAAAAAACAATGATAAACAATCCGAAAGTAAAATCTTATAAAACATATTACAACAAATAACTTGAAGTTACCCACTAAACCCACGCCAACCCCTCTTTTACGACTTACACACCCGACATCATGACATAAATACAATTTGCATCACTTGCAGAACTTAACAAGATAACCGCACAATTCAAAATCACTAACAGAGTTCTTAGAATAAAAACACACTCCTAATATAACCAACCTACTAAGTAATTTCCAATGCAAATCAAACATCAAATAAATCCAACTTCGCACAACAAAAATAAATTGAATAATATGTCAAAGAAATTAAGCATTTCAAATTAATTCGTCAAATAATAAATTGGACGTGGAACCACCTACCTTGTCAAAGCAGACTTCACAACTGTGGTGCGCAACGACCGCCGCACATCAACCGCAACTCAAACAAAACCAAATAGACCCTAAATAAACAATTGAACTAAAACATCAAGAATTAACCCATAAATTTATTGAATTCTTCAACCGAACCTAATGCGCACCATAAACGAACCAAAGTTAAACCATAAATCATGAGATTGAACCGATACGAATTAAGATCAAACCCCGAAATCAGACCCATAAACAAGAGGAAAAACCCGACAATCAGGAGAAGGGATTACCGAGGTTGTTCGCGTGAGAGAGGTGGGGCGTCGGAGCTGTTCGCACGACTGGGTCAGCCAACACCGAGCTGCAGCGCGACGAGGGTAGGGAGGTGCGGCGTGACGAGACTTCCAAGAGGAGGCGAACTAGTGGTGCGATGGAATTAATCTGGTGTCGCCGAACAGCAGTGTTCTGGAAGAAGCCCAGCCACGAAGGAAGGTTTTGTGTGGTGGGGTATCAAGAAGATGGGGCGCTGGTCGAGGGGTGCGGGCTGTCCGGCAGTAGTTGCCCAGGAAATCAGCGGCGATGCGTGCAGCCGGTCGGGATGGGGGGGCATGAGCCGGGTCTAGGAAGCCATTGAGGATGGCGCCGACCGACGTGGAGGCCGGTGAGGATGACGCCGGACGGGAGCCGAAGGGGAGCAGGGGGTTCGGCGCAAGCCAAACCCTAGGAGGGGGGGGGGGGAAACTTCGACGGGATGAAGAGGGAAGAAAAAAAAAACGGGGAGAGGCAGAGAGATGGGTCACGACGCCAAAGGGAAAGGAAAAAAAAAGAGAAAGAAAAAATAAATAAATAAATAAATAAAAATGAAACTAAATAAAAACATAAAATAGAATTCAATACAAATAAAATAAAATTAAATAAAAACTTAAAATCAAAACTCAAAACCAAAACAAGGCACCGGCAAGACGTGCGGTGAATCGGCGAGGCCGCGCGGGGACCCAAGCGAGGCCGCACAGCTTCGACCGCGTCGCGCTGGACGCAGACAAGACCAAAACACAAGGGACTTGAAACTTTAAGTCGGGTTTCGACCCGAACTAACCAATGCAAAGAAATTTAATGAAATAAATAAATTTTGAAATAGAGGGTGTGACAATTCTCCCCACCATAAAGCTTTCCGTCCCCGGAAAGCCACAACTAAAACCAAACCTCAGAGCAGAAAACCACACTCCCTTTTGATTCAAAGGTAATCCCCACAACATCAAGCAAAAAGAAGCAAAAGCATCGTGCTCAGAGAGAGTGACTAAAAGACAACCTCAAAGAGGTCGTGAAAAGTGTTTCTAATATTTATTTCCCGCCCCCAAAAGCTAGAACGCCTCCAGTTGACTAATCAAGGAAGGGAACTCTCGTACCTACAGAAAACAACTTCACAAGATGAAACACCTCAAGCACTATCAGACGAAAACCACACCATTAGGCTAGAAAAAACAACAAGGTCATGTCACGTCCACAAAACACTATTATCACTTATTACCAACCTATATTTAAAAACAGAAGCATAAGGTCAACAAGAGGAGGCCCAAGGGGCTCCCCACCATTAGGAACTCAGTGACGCTCGAAACGAGACTGGAAAACCGACACGGGTAGGTTCGATCGGACTCCCCGCCATTAAAGAAAAGTCTAGCACAGATTCATTCTAGATCCATTCGTGCGAGACCCAATGTGGGTCTCCCCACCATTTGAACTAACGGAAGGTATAAAACATTGAAAATTTCTCAATGGTGACCAAACACCCCACCACAAGGGGCGGGGAGGGAGGGGCCCGACTACCGGGCGTCAAAAGCACGACCGAAGACAAACCATCATTCCCACATTTTTGGATGAGCATTATTCAGATTTGAGACATATTTACTCAACAAACTCCCATAAGGACCACTAAAATGATTGCATCTAAGGGGATGTAATCCCCACAACTTTAAGGCAACAAGATGAACACACCTCCACATGGTCGCGAAAACCTTATGCAACCAGACGGCTCATTCGGAGCGGAACAACCTTTGAAACAACTTAAACTGCCTCTACTTTCAACACTGGTGATAGAAATAAAGTCGGGTCTCATACACTCTCGGGGTTCCTGACCACGCGCCAGCTTCACTCCGAGGCCTATGGTTGGAGCCCTGATGTTTGAAGCATCTTCTGCCTCGTAGTCAGGCATGGAAGACTCCCGAACGGAGCTTCTCCTTTTGGTGTCACACCCAATCATACTGCACCTGAAGAAACACCATCAGACACAACACTCCATGACATTCAATTACTCTCACACTGAACAGTCACCCGAACGAGAGCTTAAATGATACACATGCATCATCCCTGGTTACACTGAATGAGAACATGACACCACAAATCGTCCCTGAGAACAATCATTGCTGTCGAGAGAAACATTACTTTGAGAAATACTTTAGACTGCATCTTGAACAACACGTGATTCCTACAAACGACCATAGCAGCCTCATACGACTGGGTCTGCCAAACTAGTAGTCTAACATGAACCCTTCTTTAAACGAAATCAATAAAGGACCAAAGGTTATTTAGAACAGTGGCCCGCACCGACCACTCTAGGCTGCTTCCACATTTCCCCCACTGGAATCACCTTTTACCATTTCCAAACAGAACTTTCAAATTAATAAGGTCAAACTTCATCCTTGATAATCAAAGAGAACTTACATAGCAAGACGTCACCGAACATGACTCTTTCAACCGATGAAAATACCACATAGCCCTTCAAGACACTGGTCAACACCGAAAATTCTGAACCGCCTCCAACTTTCCTTGCTGGAATTTCGTTCACCACTTCCAGGGGGACCTTTAGACACAACGATGTCAACTTCATACCCGACAAGTCAGAAAACTCAAAAGACCAAAGCTCCCTTCAACACCCCTCACATCTGTCACCCCTCTGCGAGAGAATCCGCTTAGTTGTAAAAATTAGAGGTGGGTTCAATTCTAGAATTCAAGACGAGATTCCTCTGATTAACTGGAGGGTCGGCCAACGGCGAGTTGCCTGTGGCCACACTTCAATCACATGTCAACGCTTTATGGGGGGCATACACTAGTTAATAAAGAAAATCATGGACCCAGTCAAACTGGTCTAATGGCCAAGACATACCACAAGCGAACACCAAGCGTGCAGAGGAAACCACTGCAAGGGCTCCCTGACGTACTCTTCAAAAGAGACCATCAACCACACGCTTTCACACCAACTAACCAACAAGAATTCAAACTCAAGACACAACCATTCCGAAAAAAATCCTCGACTCAAAACGCCTCACATCCAACATTTTCAAAACACAAGGACACGCCACACAAACACTGTTAACTAAAACACCAAATTTCTTACCTTTAACAAAACATTTTGAAAATAAGTAAACCCAGTGGATTGCACAAACACCAATGGAGTCCCATGAGCCTCGCACATGCATGTTCCCGTACCGCACCGGCACCCAACACATGTCATCCAGGCACTCATCCTCTCGTGCCATTAATCATTTCCCTTTTCGTATACACTCATGCATGTGGTTGCCCATGAGAGCGCCAAGGATCAAAACCAAATCTTTCCATTTTTTTTTTCAAAACCAAAACATTCAACCCACACCTTTCAAACTTCATACATCATTTTCTTTTTAAAGCGTTTCATTTGAAAACATTTTCCATGACCAAAACATTTTTACTTAAAAACCAATTTCCCATGAATCCAAAACAAGGGGACGAGAAATGACGCAATAGAAACTTGTGTCAGCGGGTGACTGGAACGTATGGTTGGCGGCCATACGCCAGTCACGCCACTGCCACAGAGGGTATTCTAGGACAGCGTCCCCGACTCCACATGGCTTGCCAGACCCTGCGAGCTCACTAGGACACTGACCTTACCTTTTTTTTCATTTCTCATGGACAAGATTAACCGCAATGACCAAAAACACAGACAAACCTCAACACACTTTGGTAACTCGAGTCCCTCCACAAGGTGTGCTGGCCAGGCACATTGCTCGTAGCTAGAACGCCGAGTTCCAACAACCTAAACATTGCTATACACTGACTCTATCTCAAAAGAACATCACCCCAAGAGAGCAAACCTTGCCCTCTGATACCATTTTGTCACGAACCAGGCCGGGTCGCCATCCAATCCGGCGCCCGACCCAGTCCGCGGCAAGGCCCGAAGGGCGTTCCCGATCCCCACGGGCTGGCACAAGTGCCCGGGTATCCTGTTCCACAAGTGGGAACGGTTTTACCCGAAATAGTAAAGACAAAACAACTGACAAGATAAAGAAACTGAAACTGAAAATAGACAACCGAACAAGGCCTTAAACTTAAAACAAATTCAGGGGTTTAAAAATTGAACCCATAACCAAAATAAACAACCAAAAAAGAAATAAAAACTCAAACTCAAACCTCCAAGAAATCAGAGGGGCGCAGCATCCACACGCCACAACACCAACCTGCACCAGAAGGCCATCAACGACCAGAACCACCATCGTTGAGCTCAACGCTTCGACCTGAAATATAAAAGAAACAGAATCTACATACACCCAAAGGTGTATGTAGGGTGTGAGCCAAAAGGCCCAGTAGGACGTCACCGAATAAAAAGGTTCCACGCAAAAATTATTAAAAGACAAATACATTTGCAATCTTAATCAAAGCGAGGAAGTAAATGCTGGAACAGTTTTAACAAAAATAAAGGGTTTAAGGGAAACAGTTTCACATAGAACTACATAAATTAAAACGCACACACCTTACTTAAAAAAATATATATCCAAAGTGTCACACCGACGAGCATAAAGTAACCAATGAGCACTAACGTGGGAGAGGCCGCATGGGTGATTGCTAGCTTGGGTCCCTAGATCTTCGTGTCTTGGTGAAACGTGGCTTAGAAGGCCACGACCCTCAGAAAACGTGGCTTAGAAGGCCACGACCCTCAGAAAACGTGGCTTAGAAGGCCACGACCCTCAGAAAAGCATATGTTTAGTTAGTGTTGCAATCGTCAGTCCTGCCAGTGAAACCGGGTCGAGTCACCTCCGGAACACTAGCCCACTAGTCTAGTCTACCCTCCTAGCTACCCGGGCTTCCCGGTTTGTGCTCAAACAAGTTTCAAGTTCCTGTCAACTGTCACAATAACTCATAAAATCCAAACAGGGTACTTACACATGCAAAAACACAATTTCCATACTCAACCCTGATTTTAAAACCACACGCACACCAAAAATCCTTTTTTTTAAAAAAAACTTAATCTGCACTGCTTACACATTAAATTAAACTAGATGCATAATTTAACAAAACACCTTGATGATCAAGAAAACCCCTAAAAGTGTTTAGTAAAGAGTTTTTAAACATGTCGCAAAACTTTTAAAGGGAAAAAAACATTTAGAACCCCTTTTTAAAATAAAACATATTCTGACACATGCCAAAACATAAACCACGTCATTCTCACTCCCTAACTCACACACTGCACAAATTACAAAAAAAAAACAATGATAAACAATCCGAAAGTAAAATCTTATAAAACATATTACAATAAATAACTTGAAGTTACCCACTAAACCCACGCCAACCCCTCTTTTACGACTTATACACCCGACATCATGACACAAATACAATTTGCATCACTTGCAGAACTTAACAAGATAACCGCACAATTCAAAATCACTAACAGAGTTCTTAGAAGAAAAACACACTCCTAATATAACCAACCTACTAAGTAATTTCCAATGCAAATCAAACATCAAATAAATCCAACTTCGCACAACAAAAATAAATTGAATAATATGTCAAAGAAATTAAGCATTTCAAATTAATTCGTCAAATAATAAATTGGACGTGGAACCACCTACCTTGTCAAAGCAGACTTCACAACTGTGGTGCGCAACGACCGCCGCACATCAACCGCAACTCAAACAAAACCAAATAGACCCTAAATAAACAATTGAACTAAAACATCAAGAATTAACCCATAAATTTATTGAATTCTTCAACCGAACCTAATGCGCACCATAAATGAACCAAAGTTAAACCATAAATCATGAGATTGAACCGATACGAATTAAGATCAAACCCCGAAATCAGACCCATAAACAAGAGGAAAAACCCGACAATCAGGAGAAGGGATTACCGAGGTTGTTCGCGTGAGAGAGGTGGGGCGTCGGAGCTGTTCGCACGACGGGGTCGGCCAACACCGAGCTGCAGCGCGACGAGGGTAGGGAGGTGCGGCGTGACGGGAGTACCAAGAGGAGGCGAACTAGTGGTGCAATGGAATTAATCTGGTGTCGCCGAACAGCAGTGTTCTGGAAGAAGCCCAGCCACGAAGGAAGGTTTTGTGCGGTGGGGTATCAAGAAGATGGGGCGCTGGTCGAGGGGTGCGGGCTGTCCGGCAGTAGTTGCCCAGGAAATCAGCGGCGATGCGTGCAGCCGGTCGGGATGGGGGGGGCATGAGCCGGGTCTAGGAAGCCATTGAGGATGGCGCCGACCGACGTGGAGGCCGGTGAGGATGATGCCGGACGGGAGCCGAAGGGGAGCAGGGGGTTCGGCGCAAGCCAAACCCTAGGAGGGGGGGGGGGAACTTCGACGGGATGAAGAGGGAAGAAAAAAAAAACGGGGAGAGGCAGAGATATGGGTCACGACGCCAAAGGGAAAGGAAAAAAAAAGAGAAAGAAAAAATAAATAAATAAATAAATAAAAATGAAACTAAATAAAAACATAAAATAGAATTCAATACAAATAAAATAAAATTAAATAAAAACTTAAAATCAAAACTCAAAACCAAAACAAGGCACCGGCAAGACGTGCGGTGAATCGGCGAGGCCGCGCGGGGACCCAAGCGAGGCCGCGCAGCTTCGACCGCGTCGCGCTGGACGCAGACAAGACCAAAACACAAGGGACTTGAAACTTTAAGTCGGGTTTCGGCCCGAACTAACCAATGCAAAGAAATTTAATGAAATAAATAAATTTTGAAATAGCGGGTGTGACAGGCCCAGTCCCATATTATAATTCTTATTGAGAGTGGGAAATTCCCAGTCCCATGTTTTAATACTTATATGGAAATTACCTAGAAGTTTTAATGCATATAGGGCTTTGACCCACATTTGTTTGACTATACCATGGTTATATAGGGGTGGTTGGAAACATCAGAAGGCATTCTCTGAGATATACTAGTATGGATTTGAGGCAGGTTTTGGATGTATTTTATTATTTATTTAATTAAATAATACACTATTATATCTCTATATTGAATACAATTCATATAAGACCAGTTATTTTAGACAAAGAGGTGTTGACCTACTGTGTTTTACTCGAACCATATTAAGGATGTCATTTGGTACGAATGTATATTATGCGGATTTTGGTTTGGGCATGAAAAAATGGCCTTATTTTTAATTATTTTCATACTAGCTGGGATGGAGTTCTGAGTTGGGACTGACATTAGATTCCTGGATAGGTACTTTTGGGTATTTTTTTGAGCCTACTAGCCTGTTACTTTTATTTTTTCTTGCATGGAATTTATTTACATTCAAGAATTTCATTACATTATTCCTTTATTATATATTATATTATTCAATTGGATTTTATATTTTTCTTCTTATATGTCAACACTTTGATTTCTTTTTCCTATATGGTCTTTTTTCTACTATTATGGCACTTCATACCAGGGGTTATAGTTTCGCCACAATAAATTTCTCACCCCTTCTTCTAGTTGAAAACTTCTGGAATCTGGGGAGATATGGCTGAGGTATTGTAACTGATCTTTGACGGCCATGTGAGAGACTGTTAGATCAAGGTATGTTACAAAGAGTTATCAAAGGTGTATGTTTTATTCTTTTATGCAATAATACATTGGAAATTTTGAAATAAGATTGGAATATGGTGGGACTTAGTAATGATCTTGTGCATGGGATTACTTAACCAATGTATGTGGGAATCCAAGCACCCAATGATGGGATTATTGTTTGTGTTGTGTTCTTATTACGAGTGTTGTTATTTTACCTAGGAAGATTCACATGTTCTGTGAGGTCATTGTTTTATGATTTTGTTATTTATTGAGATTTTTACTTGTGGCTCGATATGGGGTGAGACGAGAATACATGCATCATAATAGAAACATAGGGATATATTGACCTTAATTATTCATGATAGGAGTATATCTATTTTCTTCATATAATATATACATTCTTCTTGAACAATGTTATGAGATATCTATTTAATTAGATAACTGACAATAAATTGACATGTCATGCTAAAACACATTAAATCCAAGTTTTGAGAGACCAAGAGTTAGTGGTTATCTGTGGTAGTAACGTGTTGAGGTTTACTTTGTTTCTAGTGAGTTGTCTATGGTGAGTGTTTTTATTGTAGTGAAATTTAATCATCATCATCTTCGACTTGTGATTCAGAAGTTTGTAAATTTTCACAATCCTAGAGGATTTCAATATCAGATTTCTATATTTCTTGAGGATTATATGGATGATATTCTTCTCAAAAACATCCAAAGGGTCAAGAGACCAACAGAAGGGGAAACTATTTGTACATTTCCCATGATTTTTGAGCTGATAATCGTGTTTTACATATAGTATTCACCAATGTTTACTTGGGTAGTGGGACCCCAGGAAGATATGTAATGGATTATTTCAGTTTAGAAAATCATTAATCATCTCAATATTCCCACTCATAGAATGGTTAATCTTAATGTATATATACATCATTGACCTGTCAAGCGTTGATGGGATATTCCTAAGGAATCAAGGTAGTTGGATGAGAAATCATGGAAGTATATCAAGGAAAATTTTCAAATCCATTTCAATCCCGAGATAATGTGGGATGATTATTCTCATGAGTTCATACATTTGACATAATAAGGATTGACGATGTTAGACTAAGTGGATGTTTTAAGGACCTACAATGCTTTATTCCATCTTGGGAAGTTGATTAGATCATCAGGGAGATAAATATTTAGTTAGGTATTCACTATGATATATGGTCATATGTAAATATTTTTCCCTTGAGTACCGTTTAGGATGTTATGAATTAGACACTCATCAAGAAATAGAATTTCAGAGAGGCTACAAGATGCTGCCAATATATTTCTATAGGGAAATCTTGGATATCTTCTTCAAGCAAAAATAAATGTCACTATGATAGTTTCTACCAAGGAAGTAGTGGGAATAGTGGTCATGGTAGTGGACAACCATATCAAGATTGTATTATATTATACTACTATTAGTGTGGTATGTTTGGTATCAACAACCTATACTATACATACCCTATACTCGAGTGTTCCATCTATGGTGGAATGAGTCATAATCAGTGGTTCTGTTTGAAATTTCTATGTCAAACCAAGGGAAGGGGATCAAAAGAGGAATGTGAATCAGGAATGTGATCAACATACCCTTAGTGGGATGGTATCTAGAGCTTCATTGGATATTCAGGATGAGGCGGGGGATATGGTACAACAGTGCTTGCGTAGTAGTACCAGAAAAGGTGAATAACTCAGGGTAGCTAGACCAGATCCCATGTAGACGGAAAATTCAGAGTCACATTATACAGACTACCCCATCTCTCTAGGATGCAGGACTGTCTAACATTACAAGTATAATTCGTGTATTATCTTCATAACATGTTTTTTTGATACTAGAGCATCGTATTATTATTTTATTATCTTTTCAAAAACAAATTGGGCTTGAATATAGAAATATTAAATGGTATATTAACCATCAAAAAGTCATTGGGAGTGAGATCAACAAATATCGAACATTGCAAGGTGTATTCTCTATAGAAGGGGGGTTACTGTTTCTTTTGAGAACCGTTCATGCATGAAATGAGTGAATTGGATTTGATTACTGGTATGGATTGGTTTCATTTATATTAGGAAAATAAATACTATTACATGTGGAGGGTTTTATTTCTATCTCTAAATATAGGAAATATTTTCACTACAGTTGGTGGGATCTTCAAGATAGACATGCAGGACCAATTCAGTGTATAAAAGACTGTCTCACAACTCAAATAGTGGGTCTTGATCTAAATAATGGTGGAATGAAACATGATTCCTTTCATATGGTGGTATTCCATTTTTTTCTGATGATTTCTATGGATTAGCTCTGGAGCGAGAGGTTGAGTTCATGATTGAGATGGTGCCAAGAGCATTGCTAGATTCTATACTGCCTAACAGAATGAAACCAATAGAGAATAAGGGGTTCAAATCTCACTAAGATGATCTAGAATCAAAAGTCTTCATGCATCTTAGGAAATTTCCATGGGGTTCTATTGTTCTCATCTCCAAGAAGATTGATAGGTCTTTCCTCTTATGCTTGGATTATCAAAGATTGAACCAGATGAATGCCAGGAACCTGTATCCTTTTCCATTCACAGAGGATCTTTTTGATTAGTTGAGAGGTGATATGATCTACTCCAAGATTGATTTGAGATCAGTATTTCACTAGTTAAGGTGATACCATCATCTATATATCATAAATCTTTTAGGAGAAGGTATGTCTTGTGTGAATGTGTAGTTATACCATTTGGGTTGACTAACACACTTGTGGTATTTATGGTCCTAATTAATAAGACCATTAATCCTTTTCTTGACCAATTTATGGAGGTTTTTGTAGATGATGTCATAGTGTAATCCCAATTAGTCAATGATCATGACAAATAAATTGAAATCATCCCTATTATATTGTGAGGGAATCAGATTTACGATAAGAAAACAAAATTTAGTTTCTAGATTAATATTGTTCACTTTTTGGGCCATGTCATTTTAGAGGAAGGAGTGTTTGTTGACCCTGAGAAATTCGATACGTGATATCATGGTAACATCCCAATAAAATTTTCTACATTTGGATATTATATGGTTAAGCATGTTATTATCAGTGTTTTATCTATGTTTTCTACCATTTTGGAAGCACCAATGTCTGAGCTGACCAAGAAAGGGTCGATGTTTTTTGTTCTGATGCTTGTGAGAGAGATTTTCTAGAGCTGGAAAGTAGACTAACCTCATCACATATCGCAGCCTCATCTATAACAAGTAAATCCAATACTGTGTAATGTGACTCATCTAATGATGGGCTCGAGACAATTATAATGCAGGAGGATCGAGTGGTTTCTTATGGCTACAGGATGTTGGGACTTCATAAGAGGAATTACAATACTCACAATATAGAGTTAGAAGTTATGATACATTCCATAATATGGTAGAGACACTACATCATGGGTGATAGTTTTTTAGTGTACATGGATCAAAAAATCCTTTGGTACATTTTTTCTTAGTGTGACCTGAACAATCTGTGGATTATATGGGTAATGTATTTATAACCTTCGTATATTGAATTATCTTATAAACTAGGTGTGGTCAACATCATTGAATACTCATTGAGAAAAAGGACCTGAATAGAATATGTATCAGAGTATTGTAATGATGGGAGGATAATGGCCATTTTTCATACATGAATCTATATGTTTATGAGTCTTAGAGAATGGTATATCAAAATTTTACATCTTTTATATGAGTACTTTTGGACAAGATTATTGTATGAGAAGTTGTCCAATCTGGAGAGCTCAGCTCAAAGAGAGAAATGATATGGTGTGAGGGATACCTTAGGATATTCTCTGTAACGACCCAATCTTTTTGAGTAGTATATTAACTTACTCTTATCGATTTAATAAGATGTTAATGGTTAATGCAGAAAGAGGAGTCGATGGCTTCATCCAGTAGACCCAACCCTTATGAAGCCCACTTATCAGAGCTTGAGAAGGAGGTAGCATCTGTGGGCTTCGCTTTGGACCAAGCCCAAGCCGAACTCCAGCGTGTCAAGCTTGAACGGAAATGCCTACGGGAGAAGTTCAAGTTAGTAGAGATTACTACTAGGGCAATGTTATCTGAGCCTCCCTCAGATTCTCTCACCATAGCACACCTTACACTTCGGTCGTATGCCGGTGTTATAAGGGGCTATGTGACGAGACCCTAGCTTCCTTGTGTAATCCTTTCGGGTGAATAAATTGAGACTTCTTCCTTCAGTGATGTTTGTGAAATTTCAAATGCCTAGATAATTTTAGAATGTATTTTATTGATGAATTTTGAAAAAGGGATATTTCGAAATATTTATGTAAACCCTAAATAACTAATGATGTGTAATGATTTTCAAAAAATGGTCTTCTACAAAAGTGTTCAGTAAGGATTTTGGAGTCTAATAAGATCAACTTATTTTTTGATGAATAGTAAATTATGAATAGTGATTTTACGCTTAGGATTAGTAATGTGACCAAATGGTTTAGTAATATCACTTAAAGAAAGTTTTAAAATAATCTAGGCACCTTGATTAAGTAATGTGATTCAATAAAATGGTTAAATAACGGTTTCATAAATTATTAGTCAAGTATTAGTTTTTCGGATGAATAGTGTTTTTTAATTAAAAATTTAATTAAAAATAATTAGAAAATTATTTTTATAAAAATGACTTTATTTTTGAACTCAGAGCATCGATATTATGTTATGGTAATTTTTGGGGATTTTTCAGAAAAAAATGAATTTTTAATGAATAGTGTTTTTATTTGAAAATTAAATTAAAAATATTTAGAAAATTATTTTTATAAAATGGATTTCATTTTTGAAATCAGAGCATTGATATTTGGTTAAGGTGAAATTTTGGGATTATTATGAGAAAGTTGAATTTTCAGTGAATAGTAAAAATACAGTTTTAGGGTTTCGGTATGTTTAATGACATCATAACTGTGTAATGATGATGTCATGAGATCTTTTAAGGGATGGCCGGCCAAGGGTGATGAATTATTGTTTTGGGGGCCCCATGTGGCCTAACTCCAGGATAAATGCCAAGGGAGAGCACATGGGTTTGAGAAAAGCACATGTGAGGTGTCCCTTGGCCATTAATGCCTTGTCCCCTCACTTTCCCTATAAATACCCACCCTTTCCTCCTTTAGTTTTCACTCCCAACTCTCCCCCAACGAATTTCTGGTCTTCTTACCTTCCAAGGATTCCTCCCAAGGTGCCCCCAAGCCCTCAAGGTCCAATCCTTTGAGTTTCAAGAGTCACATTTTAAGGTAAGGGATCCGACCCCTCTCTTTCATTTCATGTAACCTCTTTTATGTCATTCCTTTTATGCTCCATGTTTTTATGTGAGAGGATGTTCTTTTATATTCCTCTTACTGCCCTTTCATGTTTATATGATGAGAGATCCCCTCTTACTCTCATCATTTAGTTTTATGGAAGTTTAAGTGACGCCGTTAGGCTGCCGAATGTTTAAGTGATTCTTTCACCCTTCTCATTTTTCAAGTTCGATTACCATGTCAAATCTTTCAAGTTCCTTTTTATTATGCTGGGGTATGATCTCTATATCTATAATACTGATCTCTTATGTTCATATGATGAGAGACCCTATTTGATTTGTTCAATTCATTTTTATTGAAGCTTAAGTGACGCCATTAGGCTGCCGAATTGTCATAAGAGAATTCAAATTTTTTGTCTTCCTTCCATGTTTTTCATTTCAAATGGTATGTCCTTAAAATTGCATCACCATGTACATATATACTCTTTATTATGTCCCTCTACTATTTTATGGGTCAATTATGATTGTTCGACCCATGTTCCCTCTCTTTTCAAAGTTTTCTAAAACCTTGTAACATAGCCGTTATGCTGCAGAATTTTCGTCTCAAAATGCCTCTCTCTTTTCTCAAAAATTATTTTATGTTATAAAGTGAATACTCAAAGCTCTTATTTCTACAAGGGTATTCACATATATATCAAAATGTTCCATTTTAAATTCTGGTATTTACATACATGAGACCCGCTTTCCCTTTCCGTGGTTTTAAAGTGACGTAAAGATCATGTCTTTAAAGCAGTTTTTTTTAAAACGTTATGATTATGAAATGAAACCCATTTATTTTATGCTATGTGGGTTATTTATGAAATGTTTGATGATGATATATGTGGCTCACATGATAATAAAGACAAATTTAAGGGTGCACCCTGATAGCGCTCCAATGCATTGGGTAATGATGTAACCACTAGAGATTACAATTTTCATGATACCTTGGTGAATAACCTTGGTAATTTTCAAATGACACCTTGGGGATGGACCTTGGTGATATGTTCATGATTGTCTATGTTAAATGATTTAGCCACATCTTCAAGTTATGGAAAATGTTATTTTTATTATGAAATGCCTCATGATTTCTTTCTCATGCCTTAAATTTCTTTTCATGTCCTTATTGAAGTATCTCAAGTTCACTTGTAAAATGTTCCTCTTGTTTCCCTTACTGGGCCTTCTGCTCACCGTTTCTTTTGATGTATGTCCCCAGGTTATGAGATGCAGTAATGAACCTAGAATGAACTTAAGGATACGCCTTTCAAGTGTTTAAGAAGAATGTTTTATGTTGTTTTCATGTATTATGTTCCTGGTTTCCAAGACACTAGACCTTAAATATACTCAGTTTTGTGTAATGTAATGAAAGTTTATGTTATAAAATGGCAGGATGCCATAGTTGGTATCAAAGGATGGTTTAGTTATTTGTGGAAATTAGGATATAAAAACTTTAGGAAGAACCCTATAGAAAAGTTTAAATATAGGAAAACTTCCTGGTATTTTGGTAAGTATTGAGTAAGTGGTTTATCAAACAAATACATCCCTGTCTGGATACGAGCAGGTAGAGGCGGCTCTGGCACAGATGTATATAGGGGTAAAACCCGAAAAAACCGCTTTGAGCTAGACTCGAACGGGAACTGGTGCACGATAACGGGCCTTGCTGCACTCTTGGTTACGACACTCCCGGGGGATATGTTTGGTTAATCACAAGCTTTTTATGAATCATTATGAAGGAATTATAGAAAAGTATAATTGTATAAGCATGAAGTCTTAGTTAAAAGATCCATAAATGAAATAAGTTTCTCACTAAGGTTTTATTCTTTTAGAAAATGGCGGGCAATAGGAGGAACTGTGCCGATGGTGACCGCAATGCACCATGTGCTGACGGCCCTCCGATGGAAGCCGGAATGGAAACATTCATGTGAATGATGAACCAACTGACTCAAGTTATAAGTAATAACTTGAATCAAGCTGAGAGGCCGACCTCACCACGAAGGGATGTTGAGTCCTTCATGCGTCAACGACCACCAACATTCAGTGGATCTACTGACCCATTGGTTGAGGAACAATGGATAAGCTCCATTGAAAAGATCTTTTATGTACTTCATTGTTCGGAACAAGAAAAAGTCACCCTTGCTGTTTACCGCCTAGAGGGAGAAGCTGATCAGTGGTGGTCACTGATCAAAAACACAAAGCCATGAGGAGAGATGGAAGCTATGGAGTGGGAAGAATTTCGGGGAATTTTCTTTAACAAATATTTCCCTCGTTCCATGAGAACGAGAATGGAGAAAGAGTTTCTCGAGATGAAGCAAAAGAAGAACGAATCTGTCGGAAGCTATGAGATGAACTTCACAAGGCTTTCCCTTTATACCTCAAGCTTTGTCATGGACCCTAATGGGAAGGTAGATAGATTCTTTGGCGGACTACGACCTCATCTACGGAAGAATCTAGCCAACATGGACTACGATAGCTATGAAGAAATAGTTCGAAATGCTATGAAAGTTGAACTAGAGTTTGGGGAGACACAGTGGTCTCACAAATCTAATGAAAAGAAGAGAACTCTAGAACCAATCCTAGGAAGAAGTTTTGATCAGGAAAGAGGCGGAAAGCATATGCAACATGCCACATGAAATAAATGTGGGAAGAAGCATCCGGGGAACTGCTTGATCGGAAGTGGAAAGTGCTATAGGTGTGGAAAAGAAGGCCATATTTCTCGGAATTGTCGTAGTGATGTGAAGCCTCAACTTCCCAACACTAACGACAGAGGAAAGATGGTTCTGGCCCTACCCGAAGTCACATTCTTCAAGTGTGGACAGCTTGGGCACTTTGCTAATCAATGTCCAAATCTGAGGGCGGTGGAGGGGAATCACCATCAACCTCAGCAGAGGCCAAGGGAGCAAGGTCGTGATTTCTCTATCACAACAGCTGAAGTTGAAGTCCCGAACGATGTGGTAGCAGGTACTCTTGTTGTCCTCTCAAAACTAGCAAGTACTTTATTTGATTCTGGTTCTACGCATTCCTTTATTTCCTCCAAGTTTACAAGGAATATAGAATCAATCCCCGAACTGCTAGAGGTAGAGTTGTCGGTCAAGACTCCAAGTGGGATTATCCTTGCATCAAAAGTATTTAGAGACTCTAGTGTTTACTTTGGTGAGATCAATCTTATCGCAAATCTAGTAGTCATTCCCATGATGGAATTCGACATTATACTAGGGATGGACTGGCTCTCAAAGTATAATGATAAGATCAAATGCAGAAGTAAGGAAATCTCAGTAGTCTTGAGTGAACGACCTACAGTTATCTTCCAAGGAGAGATATCCTGAACTGATCCCTATCTAGAAGCACCTCCTATAGCATTCTTTATGGAGTTAATTGGTGATGATGAATAAGGAAAAGGGAGCATACAAATTGAATATGTTCCAATTGTTTAGGAATACATGGATGTATTTCCTGAGGAGTTACCTGGACCTCCCCCAGAAAGAGAGGTAGAGTTCTCCATTGAACTCGTACCTGGGTCCCAACCGATATCAAAGACTCCGTATAGAATGGAAAATGTGGAGCTAGAAGAGTTAAAGAAACAACTCCAAGACTTGTTGGAGAAGGTGTTTATCCGACCAAGTGTGTCTCCATGGGGAACACCAGTTCTCTTTGTGAAGAAGAAGGATGGATCAATGCGACTATGCATCGATTATAGAGAACTGAACGGGATCACAGTGAAGAACAGATATCCTCTTCCAAGAATTGATGATTTATTTGACCAACTTCGCGGGGCTCAATTCTTCTCTAAGATTGACCTTCGATCTGGTTATCATCAACTGAGGGTGAAGAAGGAAGATATTCCAAATACTGCCTTCCGATCAAGATATGGGCATTATGAGTTTACTGTTATGCCCTTCGGCTTGACTAATGCTCCTGCTATTTTCATGTATTTGATGAATAGAGTCTTTAAGGACTACCTTGATAACTTTGTGGTAGTTTTTATTGATGATATTTTGATATATTCAAAAAGTCGTGTGGAGCATGAAGATCA
Organism: Viscum album; assembly: GCA_963277665.1. Lineage (NCBI taxonomy): Eukaryota > Viridiplantae > Streptophyta > Magnoliopsida > Santalales > Viscaceae > Viscum > Viscum album. Next base: position 907,421,915 of record OY728160.1, on the reverse strand, counting down.
TCTGAGGGTTGTTTTGAAAACTCTACGGAAGGAGAGGCTCTTTGGGAAGTTCAGCAAGTGTGAGTTTTGGTTACAACAAGTGGCTTTCTTGGGGCACATCGTAACCAATGAAGGAATCTCGGTTGACCCTGCAAAGACAATGGTTGTGGAGGAGTGGCCTCAACCCACAACAGTAACTGAGATTCGTAGTTTCCTTGGTTTAGCGGGATATTATAGGAGGTTTGTGAAAAACTTTTCATGGCTTTCTAATCCACTAACCAAGTTGACTCGAAAAGGGGTTAAGTTCATCTGGACAAAGGAATGTGAGGAAAGTTTCCAAGAGCTGAAGAAGAGATTGGTTACTGCACCTGTGTTAACACTACCCTCTATCGGAGAAGGATTTGTTATTTTTAGCGATGCATCTCTGAAAGGGCTTGGGTGCATCCTCATGAAAAATGACAAGGTAATTGCTTATGCATCTCGACAGTTGAAGATTCATGATCAGAATTATCCTACGCATGATCTAGAGATGGCGGCAGTTGTTTTTGCTCTAAAGATATGGAGGCACTATCTTTATGGGGAGAAATGTGATATATACACTGACCACCAAAGTCTAAAGTATATTTTCACTCAGAAAGAATTGAACATGAGAAAAAGGAGATGGTTGGAGCTTATTAAAGACTATGATTGTTCAATTCATTATCACCCTGGAAGAGCAAACAAAGTCGCGGATGCGTTAAGCAGGAAAGATCCTGTTGTTCTGGCAACAATGAGGATCCTGGGAGATCCCTTGATTAAAGATCTAGTAAAACTGGACATAGGAATTATAAGGAAAGGGACATCATCAACCCTATCCCAAATGATTTCTCAACCTTCATTACTAGAGAAGATCAAGAAGGCTCAAAAAGAAGATCCTTTTCTACAGGAGAAGTTGGAGGCTGTAAAAGATGGGAAGTTACCTGATTTCAATATTGATCAAGAAGGTGTATTGAAATTTCATACAAGACTATGTGTCCCATCTATTCCGGAGATAAAGAAATAACTGATGGATGAAGCTCATAGCTCTACTTTCTCTATACATCCGGGAAGCACTAAGATGTATAGAGACCTTCGTGATCATTATTGGTGGGATAACATGAAGAGGGAGATTGCTGATTACACTACAAGGTGCCTGGTGTGTCAACAAGTAAAGGCAGAACGACAACATCCTAAGGGGGTATTACAACCGCTACCCATACCAGTATGGAAGTGGGATAATATCACTATGGACTTTGTAACTGGTCTCCCGAAAACATCCAAAGGAAAAAATGTGATATAGGTTATTGTGGGCCGTCTCACCAAGACAACCCATTTTATCTCTATTCGGGAAGATTTCTCTCTGGATCAGCTTGCCAAGATATACATGAAGGAAGTGGTAAGGCTGCATAGGGTACCACTATCCATAGTATCTGATCGTGACCCAAGATTCACATCAAAATTATGGAGAAGTCTTCAACATGCTCTGAATACTGAATTGAATTTTAGTACGGCCTATCATCCTCAAACTGATGGCCAATCTGAAAGGACTATTCAGAAACTCGAAGACATGTTGAGATTATGCTCAATGGAATTTAAAGGTGGATGGGATCAACACCTCCCATTAGTTGAGTTCTCCTATAACAACAGCTTCCATTCGAGTATTCAGATGGCACCCTATGAAGCCCTATATGGAAAGCGGTGTAGAACTCCTACTTGTTGGGATGAAACTGGTGAGAGGAAGCTTCTTGGGCCTGATCTCGTGCAAGAGATGACGGAACAGGTTCATGCCATCCAACAACACATAAAGGCTGCTCAGAGTCGGCAGAAGAGCTATGCTGACAATCGTCGAAGGGACTTGGAGTTTGGTGTTGGTGACAAAGTCTTCCTTCGAATTTCTCCATGGAAGAGAGTCATGCGGTTTGGGAAGAAAGGGAAGCTCAGCCCTAGGTACATTGGCCCCTATGAAATCCTTGATCGCATAGGAGCAGTGGCCTATCGTCTAGCACTTCCACCGAACCTAGCTCAAGTTCATGATGTCTTCCATGTATCTCTCTTGAGGAAGTACATACCCGACCCTTCGCATGTACTGAACCCAGAGGTGGTACAATTGGAACGTGACCTCTCTTACGAGGAGCAGCCAGTGGAGATCTTGGACCGTAGAGACAAGGTCCTACGAAACAAGACTACCCACCTTGTGAAAGTGTTGTGGAGGAATCATAAATATGAAGAAGCGACTTGGGAGCCTGAGGAAACAATGAAGCAAAAGTACCCTCACCTTTTCGACTAGGCCTCAAGTGTAAATTTCAGGGACGAAATTTCTTAAGGGGGGAAGAATGTAACGACCCAATCTTTTTGAGTAGTATATTAACTTACTCTTATCGATTTAATAAGATGTTAATGGTTAATGCAGAAAGAGGAGTCGATGGCTTCATCCAGTAGACCCAACCCTTATGAAGCCCACTTATCAGAGCTTGGGAAGGAGGTAGCATCTGTGGGCTTCGCTTTGGACCAAGCCCAAGCCGAACTCCAGCGTGTCAAGCTTGAACGGAAATGCCTACGGAAGAAGTTCAAGTTAGTAGAGATTACTACTAGGGAAATGTTATCTGAGCCTCCCTCAAATTCTCTCACCATAGCACACCTTACACTTCGGTCGTATGCCGGTGTTATAAGGGGCTATTTGACGAGACCCTAGCTTCCTTGTGTAATCCTTTCGGGTGAATAAATCGAGACTTCTTCCTTCAGTGATGTTTGTGAAATTTCAAATGTCTAGATAATTTTAGAACGTATTTTATTGATGAATTTTGAAAAAGGGATATTTCGAAATATTTATGTAAACCCTAAATAACTAATGATGTGTAATGATTTTCAAAAAATGGTCTTATACAAAAGTGTTCAGTAAGGATTTTGGAGTCTAATAAGATCAACTTATTTTTTGATGAATAGTAAATTATGAACAGTGATTTTACGCTTAGGATTAGTAATATGACCAAATGGTTTAGTAATATCACTTAAAGAAAGTTTTAAAATAATCTAGGCACCTTGATTAAGTAATGTGATTCAATAAAATGGTTAAATAACGGTTTCATAAATTATTAGTCAAGTATTAGTTTTTCGGATGAATAGTGTTTTTTAATTAAAAATTTAATTAAAAATAATTAGAAAATTATTTTTATAAAAATGACTTTATTTTTGAACTCAGAGCATCGATATTATGTTATGGTAATTTTTGGGGATTTTTCTGAAAAAAATGAATTTTTGATGAATAGTGTTTTTATTTAAAAATTAAATTAAAAATATTTAGAAAATTATTTTTATAAAATGGATTTCATTTTTGAAATCAGAGCATTGATATTTGGTTAAGGTGAAATTTTGGGATTATTCTGAGAAAGTTGAATTTTCAGTGAATAGTAAAAATACAATTTTAGGGTTTCGGTATGTTTAATGACATCATAACTGTGTCATGATGATGTCATGAGATCTTTTAAGGGTTGGCCGGCCAAGGGTGATGAATTATTGTTTTGGGGGCCCCATGTGGCCTAACTCCATGATAAATGCCAAGGGAGAGCACATGGGTTTGAGAAAAGCACATGTGAGGTGTCCCTTGGCCATTAATGCCTTGTCCCCTCACTTTCCCTATAAATACCCACCCTTTCCTCCTTTAGTTTTCACTCCCAACTCTCCCCCAACGAAGTTCTGGTCTTCTTACCTTCCAAAGAGTCCTCCCAAGGTGCCCCCAAGCCCTCAAGGTCCAATCCTTTGAGTTTCAAGAGTCACGTTTTAAGGTAAGGGATCCGACCCCTCTCTTTCATTTCATGTAACCTCTTTTATGTCATTCCTTTTATGCTCCATGTTTTTATGTGATAGGATGTTCTTTTATATTCCTCTTACTGCCCTTTCATGTTTATATGATGAGAGATCCCCTCTTACTCTCATCATTTCGTTTTATGAAAGTTTAAGTGACGCCGTTAGGCTGCCGAATGTTTAAGTGATTCTTTCACCCTTCTCATTTTTCAAGTTCGATTTCCATGTCAAATCTTTCAAGTTCCTTTTTATTATGTCGGGGTATGATCTCTATATCTATCATACTGATCTCTTATGATCATATGATGAGATACCCTATTTGATTTGTTCAATTCATTTTTATTGAAGCTTAAGTGACGCCGTTAGGCTGCCGAATTGTCATAAGAGAATTCAAATTTTTTGTCTTCCTTCCATGTTTTTCATTTCAAATGGTATGTCCTTAAAATTGCATCACCATGTACATATATACTTCTTATTCTGTCCCTCTACTGTTTTATGGGTCAATTATGATTGTTCGACCCATGTTCCCTCTCTTTTCAAAGTTTTCTAAAACCTTGTAACATAGCCGTTATGCTGCAGAATTTTCGTCTCAAAATGCCTCTCTCTTTTCTCAAAAATTATTTTATGTTATAAAGTGAATACTCAAAGTTCTTATTTCTACAAGGTTATTCACATATATATCAAAATGTTCCATTTTAAATTCTGGGATTTACATACATGAGACCCGCTTTCCCTTTCCGTGGGTTTAAAGTGACGTAAAGATCATGTCTTTAAAGCAGTTTTTTTAAAACGTTATGATTATGAAATGAAACCCATTTATTTTATGCTATGTGGGTTATTTATGAAATGTTTGATGATGATATATGTGGCTCACATGATAATAAAGACAAATTTAAGGGTGCGCCCTGATAGCGCTCCAATGCATTGGGTAATGATGTAACCACTAGAGATTACAATTTTCACGATACCTTGGTGAATAACCTTGGTAATTTTAAAATGACACCTTGGGGATGGACCTTGGTGATATGTTCATGATTGTCTATGTTAAATGATTTAGCCACATCTTCAAGTTATGGAAAATGTTATTTTTATTATGAAATGCCTCATGATTTCTTTCTCATGCCTTAAAGTTCTTTTCATGTCCTTATTGAAGTATCTCAAGTTCACTTGTAAAATGTTCCTCTTGTTTCCCTTACTGGGCCTTCTACTCACCCTTTCTTTTGATGTATGTCCCTAGGTTATGAGATGCAGTAATGAACCTAGAATGAACTTAAGGATACACCTTTCAAGTGTTTAAGAAGAATGTTTTATGTTGTTTTCATGTATTATGTTCCTGGTTTCCAAGACACTAGACCTTAAAGATCCTTAGTTTTGTGTAATGTAATGAAAGTTTATGTTATAAAATGGCGGGATGCCATAGTCTCTCAGTAGTGGTAATTCCCTTATTTTCTATTTCTGAATATGGCTTCCAACAGGATTTTGAGAGGATATGGTGAGAAAGTATCTTGCCTCTAGATGGAAATTGAATCATATATTAACAAATTTGTATCATGATCTCCATAAAAAGTATTTAGGGTCATGAACGATGAATTGGGTGGAAGGATTCAGGGATGGATTCTTCCCTTGTCCCCAAGAGAAAGATGGACATCAGAGGCCAACTGGGTTTTTGCAGCCTTTTCCCATTCCTCAGTGGAAATGGGGTGATGTGTTAATGAATTTTGTAATAAGATTACCTAGGATAACCCATAATAATGATTCTATATGTGATATGGTAGATCGACTTATGAATGTATATCACTTCTTACCTATCAGGGAAACCTTCACAGTTTATGATCTAGGTTGTTTTTATATGCATGAGGTGGTTCGATTGCACTGTGTTCTATGGAGTATCATTTTAAATAGAGATCCTCATTTGACATCACTTTTCTGGAAGGGTCTTAAAAATCATTTTGGATAGATTTTTAATCTGAACATAGCCTATCATCACCATACTAATGTTTAATATATGAATAATACTCTGATTTTCAAGTATATGTAATGAGGATGTGTTGTGTATTTTGGTGGTTCACGGATGAAACATATAGCACACATAGAGTTTTCATGTAATAATAGATTCTTGGAATTGATCCACATTTCAACATCTGAGGGTTTGTATGGAAGGTCATTCCATTCAACACATTGTTGGATTGAGGTAGGTTATTCAGCACTTATTGGGAATTTCCTCTTGCAAGAGACATTTGAGTAGATTACGTTTATCAAAAGATAGTTGATGACTATAGAGAATAGGAAAATATTGTATACTGACCATCTGAGATGAACACTAGAATTCAAGGTTGGTAATCATGTTTTCCTTTAGTTTCTTCCTATATTGGGGAAACATCATATCAAAAAATAGGGTAATCTATAATCATGTTTTTTATGGACATTTCAGATAGTGGAATGGTTAGTTCTAGTGGAATAACATTTATCCCATTCTCAACACTACTATTTCATGCACAATTTGTTCCACAAGTCACATCATTAATGATTTCATTCAGACCCTTCTCAAGTGAAATAGGTAGTAGATGATGAAATATTTGATTATGCATCCTTTTAGGATAATCAAATACATGTTGTGGATCATAGTGAGAAATGTCTTTGATGTAGAACTATACCATTGGTTCAAGTGTAGTGATATAATTGGTAAGCTTAGGAGGAGACATGGGAGAGGGAGTCTGATATATAAACATAATGGCCAAACATTTTCACAGAGACCTCACATTAATTCTTGGAGTAGCTCAGGGATAAGCTATTATATGGTGTGGGGTTTTATGATCCAATCATTTCCTAGGTAAATACCTCATTGAATTTTTTGTTTTATCATTTAGGTAAAATTATTTTTTGGATATGGGGAGACATTTCCATAAAAAATGAATTAATGTATTTCCCTGTAATCTTGTTTGAATTAATGGAGTCCATGTATAAATGGTTCAAGTGATAAAATGGGTTTTATGTATGTTGAGATGAATTAAGAAGGGGAACGGGTTGTTTAAATGGAAAATGGGATGCAAAATTAACTTCAAAACATTTACGCATTTTGTAAATTGTTTACATGTATTGTAATTACTGAGGTGTTAATAAAATAAATTTGATATGATTGGGTTTTCAATGTCTTCCACTAAAAAGATTTACATGATTGTTAACAAAATTACTTTCCATATAATTCTCAAACATACTATTTTAAATGTGTTGTGGGGATTAATTTAATATCATTCAACTATATCTCCTTTCCTCTTGACCATAGGGAATCCTATAGGTGAGTTTTGTGTTCTAACATTCCTTATGGTTATCCCGATAATGCCTTAAATCCCTATTATGTGGTTTTTAACATGTTTCATTATTCTATCCTTTGGGTCTCAAATTATTGCAATGAAATACTTCAATAGATTTCAGTTTTTGTTTTGATATTGTTTAGTTTTAATTGATAAATTTATTTGAAATAAACATAACCTTACAAAACATGGAATTTTTTTCATCGGATACATTTTTTTTCATTGGTTAAGGTAAAGGGAATAAATTTTAAAATTATGGTTTGATAATTCCAAATTTTATGAAATATTGTGATTGTTACAGTGTAAAATTTGGAAAATTTAATTAAATAAATGAATGGTATTATTCATTGAATTCTTTTGGATTAAATTTTCTTTTGACCTTTCTTTTAGATACCCATGGGATGAGAGAAAAATGAATATAATTGAATTGAATGATGAGTTAAAGAGTGTTTAGCATGCCATGTGACATATGTGATTTATTGTTGTAAAACACCTAAATTATGGATTGTTATATTATTGATATAACTTTTAATCTATTTTGATATAAATTCAAGTGGTATATGAAAGATAAATGGTAATTTGAATAATTTTCCATTGACATTTATGATTTGATATTGTGATTTCCATGATATATGGAAGGACTTTTGTTTCATGCTGAAATGCATATATATCGGGCCCTTACATGGAACTTCCACACATATATAATATAATGCTGATATTAAGTAGGCTAGGCCTAGTACTATGTAGTATTCTTGTAGAGTGTGGGATTTTCCCAGTCACATGATGATATGTGTATAGGTCTTTGACCCAGATAAGGTAATTCTTATAACACTTTGACCATTATTGTTATGACTATACTATGGTTATATGGCGGTGGTTGGCATCATCGTACAACATGATTTAAGATATTCTGGTATGAAACCAAATAAGGATGTGGGTTTTGTATTAATTTTCCAATTAATTAATATACATGTTTGTCACTTTATTACATACACTTCTTATTAGAGTGGTTAGTTTATACATGGTGGTGTCGACCTACCAAGTTTTACTCACACACTATTAGAGCCACTGTTTGGTACCTGAGCAGATTATGTGGATGTAGTACTAGATAAGGGAAAAGGTCCTTGATGTTGGTTGTTTTATTACTAGATTGGTAAGAGTTTGGAGTTGTTACTGATGTGGGGTCCAAGACTGGGGACTTTTACAACATTATTTGAATACGTTACTCTTTTTCAATGATTTATTCAATCATTACATTTAGTTACATTCCATCACATCATTTCATTATTCATTTATTATTTATAGGATCATTCATTTAGAATTTATTATTGTCTTCTACTATATCTATAAATCGATTTATTTTGTCTATATGGAATATTTTCAGCTACTATGACACTTCATACAAGGGGTATAGTGTCCCCGCTATATGTTTTACACCCCCATTGCTGGTCGGAAACCTTTGGCATTTGGGGAGGCATACTTGAGGCCCCATAACGAACCTTGTTTGGCCATGTAATAGGGTTCCAGATCAGGGTACATTACATATGTTTTTTAGAAAAAAGATAAAGCACAACATGTTTTATATAAAATTTTATGTTGATTATCAAATATATTCAATTATGTTTTTTAAAATTTTATTATATAAAATGAAAATAATGGAAAAAATTTATTTTTAAGGTGGAAAACCCTGGTTTTTGATAAATAATATAAAAAATAATAAAAATCACACAAAACCTCTATTATTTCTCTTGTAACGTCTATATGAGCTTGAGAAATATCAAAGGGTGACATAGAGGATGTTTCTATTGAACTAAATAACGAATTATTTGATTCCATTATAATATTTACCAAATTAAATCATGGATCAGTTATATAGGATATCTAAATATGTTACACGTGATGGTTTTGAAGATTATTCATTTTTTATATTTTTCATTAGGGTTAACCTTGTAGACGGTTATATTTTTTGGGTTTCGATAACAAATAGTGCACTCAAGAAATTTACAGTACATGATTAATGATCATTTAATGAAGGATATTGAAATTGATTATGTTGGGACTCTATATTTTCTTTTTCACATGTTTTTATATATTTTTTAATTCAGTTGACATACAAGTGGAAAAACTTTTATGTTTATATGGATGTAATATAAGATGTTATAATCTTCATGATATTTGTTGGAATATAATATTGATTTGTTTTGGAATAATAAACTAGTCTAAAATATAACAATTACGGTAAATTATAGTGGGATAAATTATCATTAAATGATACTATAAATGAAAAGGTAAATTGTGTTTTTTTATAATAGAAATGAAATGAAGTTTCTTTCTACTTTAATTACTTATAGTGTTTGATTATATGGAACATTATCTTATATATTTATTTTTATTTTGAACCTTTTTAAGTAATATTTCATATATTAATGTTCGAATCTATGATGTATAAAGGGGTTGACAATACCCATCCCACTAAGGCCCCATATATGTTAGTAATAACTTCAGTGTTCCTCCCTAATGTTTCCTCCAATATGCCTGGTGTTGGTGACTATAACCAAGGAGGAATATATTAAATATAATTGTCCTTTTCATAATGAATTGGAATAGAAATAAAAATTTCTAGAAAAATATAATAATGGAAGTCTAAACATAATAAATAGTTGTAATACAATAAACATGTGACACAAACGAGAAAAAATATAATAGTACAATAATTGAAACACCATAAGTAATTGAAAACATAGGTTCCTTGTATCCAAAATTAAAGAGAGGCATCGAATAATTGATAATAGGGAAACTCTTCATTACACTATTTCTAACACAAAAACTGATATAAATTTTCACCAATGAGCATCACAAAACTCTAGCTCCAACAACACCTTATCAACCTTGGTCACCTATAAATAACGCATTAACATTATAGGACCTAGTTCATTTGGGATAATATGCTATGTAGGTGTGAATATAAATACACCATATAAAATTCCAATAAAAACAAACAGAGGAGGTATAAAAAACAATTCAACTGAAATACCATGTCATTAGTGGATGTCCTAGATATTCTATATGCATAAAGATCTATGGACATATAAGAGTCCATATATTCATATCCTTACTAAAAAGTACCCATCATCACAATAAACTCAATGAATATAACATTTCTATTTTTATAAACCACTCATTACCTGTTATAATTGTAGTGGTGGACCCATTCCATTTCAATGTGTTCATGTTTGTTAAGGGAGAACCAAACATGATAGAGTAATTGGTCATCATCATGAATAGAATTATAAAAAATGGTGTAGTGACTATATAGATAGAGAAACCTATCCCATCAGAGAGTATCAAAATCTATAAATTATGTTGGAGACAGAAACATTATCATGAACATGTTTCCCATGGAATATGAAACCTTGTAACCACTCTGATTGACTCATCCAAACCTCTTCACTTCCTCTATAGAGATAAATAAATTAAACTACCCATAACTCATCATAAATAGCATCTAATGGGAAGAATGTTTTTCACTATTAAACATGATGTGAAGAAATTATGAGGATGATCTATTTAATTTTTCAGTTCATGTAGATTATTCTAGACTATGTGGGGGCCCCTAGGTATGCCACATGGAACTAAAAAGTAGGGGGAAATACTCCCTTGGGGAACATGTATTTCTCTGGAAACGTTTGGTTTATGCCAGTGAAAACCATGCTCAAGGACACAATACCCCCACCATAATGTGAGAGGGTAGTTCTAAGAGGTCCTAGCCTATATACCCATTTGGCTACCGATGGGGAGTTTATTAACTCAATCATCCCACATTCCACTATATATGTCAAGCTTGTGTTCCTAACCAACTATTTCAACTTGGATGTGTGTTTAAGAAAGGTTTCACGTGGTACTGACCCACACCACCTTTTATTGGTCTAGTCCACTGGTGTTAAATAAGGCTAGCCTAACATGTGGTCCCATTCCACCTAAATAGCATGGGGTTATGCCAATCATCCAGCTAGTGGTGCTCATCTAACTGGATCCTCCTTTAATTGGAAGTGTTCTCCTCTATCAGAGACTTCCAAATTAGGTTGCATGTATTAAAACCCAAATCCCCTACTAAACAAACCCCTGGCCATTTTTATTCTTCGTTATACTATAAATTACCTTCACCACCACCCATCCTCACCGCCACATCATCTGCACTATATATCTCACGACCTCACATAACTTACATCCTTCATTCTTCCATGTTACACATCGGATGGGACTTCCAAGGATCCTCTACTACAATCCATCTGATTCCACTATCTAGGATATCATATCTTGTTTCTGGATTCAACAATTGTTGGTAACTCTTCAATATTGTATCCCCATGAGAATAATATATTGAAAGGGGGAGATAATTAGGGTATGATGATATAAAAGTTTCATCATCCTCCATGAATGATCCCCAACCTTGGATGGTGGCATCACAATGTTTGATATAGTGTACATCATGAGGGAGTGGACTAAAAATAGTTGTATGGTTTCAAACAACCACCTTTTCCTTTTCATTTATTATTAACCATGTAAAATAAAAAATAATTACAATAATTATAAATCGAATTTATAGATCATAACATAATAAGGGATGAAAATTCAAGAATGTATAACATAATATAAATCACACATAGAATGAATCTATATAATCATAAATAACCCAACCTCAATTCCATGAAGAATTTATTATTTAATCCCGCAACGATCTCCCCTAATATCTTTTTTAATTCCATTATCCTTTTTAATTTATTTCACATTCATGCACTAACACAACGATGGTTTTACACCATATCCGAATAAGGGGAATAAAGTAAATGAGAGAATTTTTTTAATAAAATGTAATGTGTTGTGAATTCAATTCCCCATAATCAATCATCTATGTTCCCCTCATAAATTCTCAAATTAAGCATCCCCTCTATCTTTTATAAATTAATCATTAAATTAATCATTAAATATACCCATAAAAATACCTTTTCAATTCAATAACATATTAATTCAACCAACATAAAATATCTAGCTCCATAATATCAACTATATTTATAGAACATGGACACCATTAAAATATCCTATATTCCACAAAAATCATTTTTCAAATTACTATATAATTATGGTGAATTACTTAGGTAAACAATAATAATTAAATTACTCTACCACAATATTTATGTGGAAAAATCCAAACATCTAATAAAATTATAAAATTATAGAAATCTCATCCCAAATCCAACGGTACATTCAATATATCGTTTAGATAAATGTAACTTTAATATTTTATCCTTCTATATTGACCTTGAGGTTAAAAATTAAAAATATTAATTAATATGATTTTAAAGGACATAATAAAAATATATTCCACTACATCCCCCCTAAAATCAAGGATTTTAATCCAAAAAATAGAAAAATACTCACACATTTGAGTTTTCAGTTCTCCCATATTATTCTCATACTACTACGTTCAGTTTTTATGATTTTCATACTTAAAAAAATGCACTAGTTGTATCAAACTCACATAGGATCTTCTCATATTTTTCCTCAGTCATCAATGGGTACTCTAAAAGGTTTTTCTTATCCTTGATATCCATATCACCCTAGTCAATATTGCATAATGGTTTATAAATATACATTGTTATCTATGAATGTGGAAGGAATTATTCACATCATCTAACTATTAGGGTAATTCAATGCAATATGATATGTCACTTAACTTAAAAAAATATATGGAGCATTCAGATAATCCTCCATGAGAGCATAATATCTAACTAAACCACCTCACACCATATCTTGGAGATAATATTAGGAACACATGATCTATCACTATAAACTCCTTTAGACTCCAAATTTTGTTACTATATACATCCGATTGGATATGAGCTATCCTCATCCACTCGTAAATCACATATAAATTTTCTATTCTACACTACCAAAGATCTATTTGAAAATGTTGTGGAACTCTAGTTTCAATTCACAAAATGGAGAAACCTATCGGTTGTCCCATATATGGACTCAAAATGTGTCAAACTAATAGTAGAGTGGTATAAATTATTTTATGTGAGATCCACTAACTTTGGGTGATTATAATTTCTCTTGTTGAGATAAGTGTGAAACAACCTAAACACTTCACTATATATATTAACATAAACAATAGTCCATCCCTAGAGGAAGATGTACTATAAAAATTATAAAATCACATTATAATATCTAGTCTCATGAGATCTCATAATTTATATTTTCAAGATACACCACCTCACATGGTGAAGTAATCTGTGGGGAAATATTAAAGATCGGAGGAATAAAACATTTCTATATTACAATAATACCAATTTTATCATGGATTGAAACTCAAATTCCCCCTATAGTAGATAAGCACGGTAATTTACACATATTAAGAATGTGACATAATTAAACAGATTCTTGGCTGAATCTAAATACATTATAGACACAATATTTTTGTGATTAGATACTATATCACCTGGTGAAAAAATAGGTTCTAGAAAAATGGACTTCCTAGATCCTATGTTTAAACATAATGAGTTTATCTTCCAATTGGTTCTATCGATGTAATTATAGTAAAATCCTTATATGTTTGACTTGATCTTTCTATGATAATGTATAGATGTAGATTTTATCAATGAGTACTACTCCAAACAAAATGATAAATGTCTAGAATAAATGGTTTATAAGTACCATGAACATAACTACGATGATTATCATTCCATAATAAATAACTAGAAACTCATAGTTCATATAGATATATGTGAACAACATATTTGGGATATCCTCCTTTTAAAATAAATTCTGGTCATATTCATACTTGAGATCAATATTTGAAAAGTACATCACTCCATTTATATGGTAAATGAATATTATTCCTTAATATATGTTATTTTTTCTTAACTGCAACCTTCTATGGGTAGTGATAATCAATTCAAATACATGGGATCCCTTCAACATTAATTTCAATCAAAACTGAATATTTCCAGGGGAAAAAATTTGACCTTATATGATCATTCTACAAATGTTTCTCTATGTGATCATTCAATTCCATGATCTTGGATGGAGAAATATGTTATATTGATAATCGAATTGATTTGGTATATGGGTGTAAATAAATCAGAATTCAATCTATCATTGATGCGTAAACAACAAAACATAATTTTTAAATACACCCATTCTCTCCACCACCATTACTGAAAGATGATCCTTTGAGTCATGCACGATACCCATATACAAACATGTAGCTAGAGGGTAATCGACTGAAAAATATTATGGGTATTCCCAGCATACCCTAACTCTATATCAAACTCACCAATGATATAGAACCCCGATATATCATCTCCATTACATTTTTAATCTCTAATGATAGTTTTCTGTTAATTAATTGACTAATTATTTTACGGCCATACAAAATATGTTTTCAAATAACTTCATTCCCACCTAGATGATATACCAAAAATATCACTCTCATTAAGTTTAGTCTCACACTATCTAAATATTTTGGATTTTATGGGAACATATATAGAAAATTTATCAATTCAATTTTTCTGGAATAGAAAATATACTATAATCTCAAACACTAGAAAAAATTACGAAGAAACAAAATAATTGCACATTCTTGTCATAATATGAATATTTTATAGTGTAAAATAGTCAGGTATCTTACCTTAAACCATATTTTCTGTTACCTAATCATAACCCTCCAAAAAAGCATCTACTTATGTTCCTGTAGAAGTGGGTAAAATAAGCATTACTCTATAAATTGGGGGGGAGACCCTTAATCATAATTCTACCACAAACCTGGAGTTACATCCAAGTTAATACCCTTCATTATATTGAATAATATCCTATATATATAATCTAAAACATTGTTCCCTCTAATTATACATGTTTAGAAAACATAATAAATTTACATTCTACACTCTAAATGTGATCTCACTCTGATGACTCTATAGTTATAGATCTCTAAGATATGAACCATGTAGACCTATACAACCACTGATTGGATCATTATTCCTATCATTGGATAGTCGATACTAATGAATTTTCACTAGAGACAACTTAAACTTCTCGAGAAAAGGCCCATATCACATCTTAGAAGCTACCAATCACTAAATCTATCTCTAAGACTCTAGTAAATGTGGGAATGTTTAGAGGTAGAATCCTAACAAAAATATCTTTTTAGATACCTCACTTAATCGTCTAATCATAAAATAATATATCACAAACCACACCTAATTAGTAACTTATTTTCAATATGAACTAATACATGTATGAATTCGTCACCATTCTACCCACATAACAATATAACTACTTATTCAATTGAATCCTCTTCTGCATAGAATGTTATTACTCCTCCTAGAAAAAGAAACCCAAACTCAAAAAAATTGTAATGTATCTGAACCATGTGTTTTCATAAATAATACTAACTATGGATCATTTCAATAAGAAGAAGGATTAATTAAATAATCATAATCTATTTTTCTATACCAGTAAAAAGATATAAAACAATAGTTACTAACTCTCTATAAATACATGTCACCTAAGGATATGTTTTTTTTCAAAACATAGGAGGCTTATGGTGTTGGAATTCATGTAGAGAACTCTATGTATGGGTATTCATACCCATATAAATAGTAACTACCATCTTTTTGACAAGTTTAGGTCCTTATATATACTCAATGAGTGGAAGATCATCCCTCTACTTTAATGGTATATATACCACCAAATTAAGAGTATTGTGTTGCAAAAGAATTGTTTGAATAATGACAAAAAAGTTCATTGTTAATATCAATAGAAAAATACAATGAACAAGATGAATATAAACTCAAGTCTCTTACATATGATCATGAAATTTTAATTTATAATTAATTTAAATATTGAATTACCACATCTACGGTAAAATTCTTGAGAAAATTTTCATCTTTACTCTTGTTGTGTTATAATTATGATGGATAATCTAAGAGGGAGTTACTATGGATGTATCCACATATCCTCCATGATCCCTAAACTGCCTTCTTAAATCTCAAGGTTATAGCATGGATGAATATATTTGTTTAAATTTTTCATGATGAATTGCATAAAAATTCTCTTATTCTATCTCTAGTTTTTTGAGAGAGGTGGGAAGAAAAAACATTGTTAAGGGGTTGAGAGAATTATAAATATTATATTTTTTTCACCAATACACCTCACATGAAAAATAATATACTTTGGAATATATATTTTTTGTTAAATAAAGAAAAATGTATAAAGGATCCTATTATATTATATAATCTATGTAAAACCCCATGTCAAAAAATAATATAATTATTATCATTATATACCATGAATGGAGCATATTCTATTTTAATTTTTTAAATAAATAAATTAATATTTATTTTAATGACATAGAAATATAATATTCCAAAAATCATTAAAATTTATCTCTATACACCCCTGAAATTTATAAATCCATGAAAAAGAAAATATATTTTTTAGATAAAATAAATATATTATTCACTACAATTGTGGATAAATAATTTTTTAATATACATGTACCTTGAATAAAAATTTATCTTTCTCAATTAAGTTAAATTCATAATAAATACGTATTATATTCCTTAAACTATGAATAATTAATCATATATATAAAATTAAACTATGGTATTCCCAAAAAAATAACTTGTTGTTGAATTTATATGATCAAATATTTCTTGAATAAAAATATATTCTAAAAGAAACGAGAAATTATGTTGAATTTTTTTAATATAATATGATTTAATTATATTCTAGGTAAACATAGTGTGTTACCCTATAGGAAACTTTCTCAAATTGTAATTTTACAAACAGTTTTAATGTACAAGATTTGCATCTAGCAACATGTCAAGGAAACCATAGAGGAATAAGTTTATCTATAAACTCTAACAATCTGCCTGAATGGCCCGAAGGCCTTCATTTTTATTGATTTTTGATAACCCCCCTTTCAAGGGATGAGGGGGAACCCTTACAAGGCCCGTAGGCTCAGAGATTACAAGGCCCGTAGGCTAAAGAGATTACATGACCCGAAGGTATTAGGGAATTAAACCAGACTACCTACAAGGAACTTCCCCTCCCCAACATCTGCATCATGATAGTACCTCTCCACCTTTGCATGGCCATCTGGATAGGCTTCCCATGCAAGCACAGGATGGTAATAATGGCATAGCCATACCCTCTCATTCTGAGAATCCATTTGGTTCTGCTTTGGTGAGTGCACCTTCTCTGAATCCTCTTTTAAGGTTGCTCCTTTCTTGTAGTGTCTGGGGAAACTTCATGCGGCCCGAAGGCCTTGAGGTGGCCCGAGATACTTAAAGTTGGCCCAAAATCCCTATTGACCCGAAGGCCTGGGTGGCCCAAAATCCTTAAGGACTCCAAGCCCAAATCGGTGGCCCAAGGTGAATAATTTCAGCTGTTACAGTACCGAACAGTACCTGCTACAGTAACTTCTATAGTGTCTGCTACAATATCTACACAGTGTACAGTTCTGCTATAGTAACTGTACAGTGTACAGTTCTTCTATAGTACCCGCACAGTGTACAGTGCTACTACAACACTGCTACAGTACCCAGAAATATCCCTCTAACTGGTTTTGAACCTGGGTCTTGTGGATGCACTTAAGGATACCACACCAACTGGACTGAGGCTCATGTGGAACTCCAACAATCATACTATTAATGATACTATGTAATGTTATCCCCTTTTAAATATATATCACATTATTTAGGATGCATATTTTTTATCATCCTATAATCATAATTTATTATTCATTGGATTTCTGATAAGAGCTTGTATAAAAATATCTATTGACATGGATTTGGTCAAAAATATATCCACATAAATAAAAGGTCCATATATATTTTCTTCCTTTGACATAGTGGATAAAATCCATTTTTTTACCTATTCAAATAATTTTTTATCACTTATGATTCACCCAATATGTGTTACCTATCCATGAGTTTATATCACCACAACTTTCTTTGATATATCAATGTATATGATTCATGATTCACAATAATAATAATATCCTCTATGTGGATAAATACACATTCATATAGACTATAATATCTAATGAAACTTATAATAATTGAATGCTTATTGGAGGGTTGGTTCTTATGCCCTCCATTATATGATTTTACACAGTGCGACTATCTTGAGAATAAATCTAAATGATTATGAACTCATAGCACCCAAAAATCAATCATTAGTAATGTACCTTCAAATTGACGTATCAAGACCATATATAATATTTATTTAAGAATATTTTCATAGGATCTACTGGTTCTCATTTTAGAAGTTATTTGTTAAAACCCTTTGACATGAAAAATAATTTCAATACATTATCAAATTAATGTTTTGTTTAAGAAAAATAATTATGTGATAAAATAATTTATATATTCTAGTAATAGAAAGTACAAGGTCAATAGGATTCAGATATCTAGATCCAATATAATTCCACATTCACTATAGAACAATACTAAAAAGTCTAAACCTATAAGCTCTCACATGATTTTTATGTTTTTTCTGATATTATACATTTGTCTACAGTTCAACCAGATTGCCCTTACTGACTAGTCTAATAACTATAACTTCACCCATTCGAGTAAAATCTCTCATGAAGTAATTTTTTTAAAATATGTACTCCATACGTTGATTTGAGCCAGGATTTTTAACTAGAAAAACTACCATAGTTTTATCACAATACATAGTAATGGGATATGTACTATTAGATACAATACTATGCTTTGGAAAATGTTTTATATCCATAATACATCATCATTTGTATCATAAGTTACAATATAACCAAACTCTATTGTAGAATGCATGACTATAGGATATACTGAACTCTTGTAGATCACATCTCCTCTATTGAGGCTATACATATATAGAATTTCTGATTTTAAATCATTCCAATATTTTT
The DNA here is from genome assembly GCA_963277665.1 of Viscum album. Taxonomy (NCBI): domain Eukaryota; kingdom Viridiplantae; phylum Streptophyta; class Magnoliopsida; order Santalales; family Viscaceae; genus Viscum; species Viscum album. The sequence continues at coordinate 907,402,847 of OY728160.1, read as the reverse complement.
CAAAATAGAATATCTGTATCCCACTAATAATAGTTCTACATCTCTATAAAATAAAAATATCATATCCATTTTATTCCAAAAGTTCATCAAGATAATATTTATAGATAAGAAATTTTGATTTATTAGGACTTTTAGATATCATCATATAATTATCCAATAATATGAATCTTCAATCCTAGTATATAGTATGGAATAAATTTTAGATCTAATCGCTAAATTGAAATGGAATATAGTTATACATTTTCAATATTCTTGTGTCTAAGAGATATATACCATATGAAATTTGAAAAAATCATCTATTGGATTGTTTAATATTTTATAATTTCAATAATTTTTCAATATATATACCCTCACATGGTCCAAAAATCCACTAATATCTATCTTCATTGATTGTTATCCATAGTATTTATGTTTTCTTCACTTATGAATATTATGGAGAAATATTTATTCAACCTGGTATTTACTCAATATAATGAAGGTATCTCATCATCCAATATTAAATATTTCATGAACATATATCAATATGAAAATAATGGCACTCCCAAAAAACCTATTACAGATATAGGGTTCACATTCATTTGTAATAAAACTTAACTCACTTATGGATTCATCAAAATGAATATTTCATGATCATGATAATTTCTTAAACACATAAATAGATCTATAAAAAAGTATAACTCATTGAAATCATTTAGTTTAATAAGATATTTTTGTTATACTATTTATAAATCATCCATAATATTCTCATTATAATAATGGATCTAGACATCCATTTAACAAGTTTAATAATCATGGGAAGCTCATATGGAATGGGGAAATGTGGAGCACATTTTTTTAATAACTGTTGAAAATTATTCCTTATATTCCATTAAATAACAATTCTATAATATTTTAGTAGTAAAACATTCCATATATGTACTAACTATACCTTCCATTTACATTGAATTCATTACATAATTCAAATATTTCTACCACTTTACAACCTCTGAGTTGTTTACTACTTCCTTGTATGATAGAGGTTCATTATTTTCAAATAATAATGTGTCTCATTCCTTGATTAAAAAGAAACCATATATATTTCATTCACTGACCACTCTAGTACTCCTAAACAGTAGTTTTGTCTCTACAACAACTTCTTCCACTATGTCTTATGAAATTTTTTCTTGTACCCTCTCATGTCTATCTTGAGAAACAAATTCATTTAAATTGGGATGTCTCAAATTAACTCTTTTAAATATGTGATACATTTCTTGAAACATGGAATATATTAACATGATTTATATTCTATCTAAAATATTATATATATAATATCATTTTTTTCTCCATAGGATACCTTATAATGATACAAATTGTTCATCAAGATGGAAGTTATTTATATAATTAGGCTCAAAATATTATTCATATCCACACATATATATATGAAAAAAATTAAATATTCACATACCATAACCTATATGGTATTACTCTTATCACATTTAATGGAACATTATTTAATGTATATGATTTTTATTATAATTTATATCCCCAGAAATATTGTAAAAACATCCCATTTATCTTCCTTAATCTCATTTTGACTATTAAGGTTGGTTTTTGTTTTCATAGACACCATCCCACTATGTTCTATAAAGATGAGTTATTTTATAGTATATATAAAACGCTTCAATATAATAAATGAATCCTAGTTAAGATATCCCCCACCTAAATATGAGTGGAAATTCTTTATCTTCTTACTAAGATGATTCTTAACATCATTCATGTATTATCTAAATTTCAAAATGAATTCAAACCTATTTCTTATTATGTAGATATATTCATATATATAGATATCATCAGTAAAAGTAATTTACTATGAGTATCCTCCTCAATATTCTTCAATAAAAGGTTCATATACATATATGGGGACTAATTTCAGAAGCTCTATGACTCTATCACCTTTTCCAATGAATGGTGATGTGATTTTTTTTATTATAAACAAGAATGATATATTTTTAGTTTTAAAAAAAGAATCTAAATACTCATCTTGATAGAATCTCATACAATGAGTCTAATTTTTATGATCAAGTCAGTGATATAAAAAATGGCTCTAATACATGTCATGTGAACATGGTTCATTATCAATTTCCAAGAAAGGATTATCATAATCTGGAGTATAAAAACCCTTATTTGGAAATTTCATAAAATAACACAATGTTTTTTATAAAAGTATAAAATTTTCTATCATAACAAGAAAATAAAAAATCCATATAAAAAAACAACAAATAAATATTTTTTTTAGTTACAACTGGTACATAATAATAGTTCTTGAAATCAAGATCATTATAGTCATAAATGTGATATGTTACTCTTATATATCATGTATAGATAATATTCATACACTAGTAGATAAATGTTTCACCTATCCTTTTGTAATCATCAGAAATCTACTTGGTGTATCTATTTGGATAAAACTGTGTATACTAGAAACTATATCCAATATCCATAAAAAATAAATGTAAATATTTTACTCGACCTTGAATATACTTGAATATTAACCTTTTATATTCATTAAAAAATAGTTCTTCCGCTATTGTACCTTATTTCAATAATAATAATAATAAATCACTTTATTTATAACCCCTTAGGATCATTCATTTATTTTAAGGGGTTTTCAACGGTTTTGTTATCGTAAAACCTTCCATTCCTATTTTTTCCATACATTTAATTCACCATATGTAATGAAATATTTTCTAATTTTTTTATTTATCCTATTGGAAAATAAATTTTAAAATAATAAATAGTGAAATAAATATTTTTTAATTTTATAATTACTATTAAATCTTAAGAGGTTTTGAGGAAAAGAGAAGAGGATGAGGTTTATTCCCAACTACTTATGTATCTTAAATCCTAATATATTTAACCATTCATTGCATATACTTATATTTACTACATGAGCTCTAATTGGGACTCCATATCTTATATTATATGTAAACATTACCTGGGATATTTATATCATAATTTTCATTCTTTATCGGGATAAATATCATAGATATGAGAAAAATGAGGTAAGATTACATGCCTTCATGATGCTTCTAAAGACTGATTGAAATGGATGATAACATGATTCATTGGAAATAAACTTTATCATACATGTGTTTCCAATAGACATTCTTATATTCATCAGTTGATTCATTATAAATCTCTATGGGAAAAGGGGGAATCCAATATATATAACATACTCTCTTGGTTTATTATAATTCACCTGCAGTTGTACTAATCTTATATGTTTCCACCAATATATATATTAACATTATCAATGATTTATCATAATTAATGCAATGTGGTTGAGTTAAATTCCATTATCTAAAAATAGCATATAATTTTTTTCTAGTTTTTCAGGATAATTGGTTATGATATAATTAATGATTTAATTAATTCTTCAACTATTTTATTCATCCCCAATATCTCATACCATTGGAAACATAATATCATATTTCTTATATATTCAATAAGAAAGGATCTATATTTCCCTTTTTATGACATAGAATGATGCTTTATCAAATTACTCAAATGTATTTTGGTAATACATTATTAACAACTACATTAAACCCTAGATCCATGACTTGTTTAGTGGACTCCACAATCTTGAAATCCTATACTCAGATTTCCTCAACACTAGCCTCCATGTTAAACTATGTTTTTTTGTGAAAACACCCCTTGATGTAAATATTGTTAAGTTAACCCAATTATTTCTTTATAACTACTATATAATTTAATGTACTCTGGAAAGAAATATACCATTAAAATTAACTATGTTTTATTTCTACTCAAGTAATGCATGTATTTTTTATTGAAACCCATCCTGAAAAACACATTATTTTATATGTTTTCACATAAATGATCAAAACATACAATCTAATTATCTATTGTTCTTATGTAATTTGAAGATTAGTCATATAAATACATCATCTTACGGATAAAAAAATTATCATTATTTGAATCTCCATATAGTACTCCTAACTCCCATGTATCTTCTAAAACTATATAGGATACCCTATGTAAAATATTTAAGGAAAGGGTGATCATGAAATCTCGGTATGGGAATCAACACAATAATAAATAATAACGTAAGAGTCATGAGGAATAAGATAATATCATGAGCATGGAAACATTGAATACATAAATAAAATCATAAGATCATTGAATAATTGAATATGTGGAAATAATATAAGACATTACATTTTAAAGATAAGTCAAGGATCACTCCTAAGACCATCATTAAAAAGTGGACAAAGTCCTATGGAAGAATATACAAACTCTTTAATTCCTTACGTGAAATATAATGAGATATAAATATTTAACCATTGAATTATAAGACTATATTATCTCTTGACTACACATTTCAAATTAAAGCTATATATATTCATTCCACATGTGGAAAGGAATCCATATGTAAATCATATGATTGATAAATCCCATGAGAAGAATTGTGTTTCATAATTCTGATTCATAGAATGACTGAAGAATAAACCATAAGGATTGTCATTATAAGATAGAATTGACTCATTTTGAACATTCATAATTTTAAAAAGGGAAAATTTATTTGAACATTGAGTTCCAATGTATAAAATTAATGATAATGACATAGGATAAGAAAGAGTAAAATCAAACCACACGGGTGATGCTTTTTGAAATAAGTAACTATTATTTTTCAAAAATGAATGACCTTATTATTTTCCAAAAACTAAAACTGAAAAAGAGTACTTTCCCTAAAACAATGAGGTTTTATAGAAGTTATTCATGGTTTAAGAACATGATATGAGGGAGATTATTGACATGAGAATATAAATTGTTATGTTAACATGTTTTGTGTTTACTTCAAAGTGGTCATTTCAATGAGAAATAAAAACTCTTATAACTATATAAATGGAATTTATATTTAACTAGTTATATATGTAATGCAAATATATAAAAATATAGATTATGTTTTTAGAATAGTATTTTTTAAAAGGGATAAAAAATAGAAAACTTGTAACCAATAAGTAATGAGCATGTTATGGAAGATCACTTACCTAATGTATAAATTCATTTTGTACTTATTATTAACATCAATAATTAATAAATTACATTAATTAAATACATAACCAATAACCTTATACATATATATTTAATTTATTATATTTTGATAATTATTTTTTAATATTGTATTTTCCTACGTCGGTTACTCAGGGTTGTTTGGTTAATTTATCCCTAATACTGACAGTTTGATGACTATGGCCAATGGTGTTTTAAAATAACATCATGATATCTAGTATTGTGTAGTTTTATTTCATTTATTATTACATTAGAACAATGAAAACATATTATCATATGTTATCCGAAAAATAATGCCAAATTAAGAAAGGTGTCGTCATAAGTCCATTTAAGATGGTAAAAGTTACTACAATCATTTCTTGTTATTAACACATATATAATTAAAAAATTATTATTAGATAAGCTAAATTATTTTCACAAATATCATTTTTACATAATAAATAAATTTTTAAAATCATCATTGTTATGTGTTCAAATATTATAAAACATGTCATTTCATAGGGGTGGTTGGTTGCACATAAACACCAAATAAACAATCATTTTCCAGGGAATGGGAGGGGATAAGAAATAGAATAATTGTCATTATTGACTTTAAAAAAATATAATTATAATATTACATAATAAAATACCATTTTTAACCATCCATTTATAGTGGTGATGAAAAAGTGAACACGTCATTCATGGAGGTGGTAGCCCCACAAAAGTTTTAATATATTTCCATTTATCTCAATGACTCTAGATGAAGATAAATAATTGATATTACATTAGTATAATGACCCAAATATATATTAAAAAATCCATTGTTTTCATAACATCATAGAAATATGGGACATGAGTGGTATATAAGAAGAAGAAAACTAGAGGTGTTTGGTTGAGAGTGTTACCTCTCCCTTGAAAGTTCTACTTTGGGTAACTCAATATGCGTATTATATTTACATTTTTCAGAGACCAAGGATTAAATGTTGTGGATAATGTTTTCAAGAGACTCAAGAATTGTTTTTTTGATACAATTCCTTGAAATGGGTGGATAAATGGGGAGGAGGTGAGTATTTTTAATAAGTAAAGTAAGTGGTTTTTTTAAATTCACTTTACATTTCAATATTCATTATTCATTATTCATGGAAAAAGATTCCATAAATTCCCAATAATGGTGTAGAGAAGGAGAAATGTTTCATCACCCTTACTCTATCAAATATCATACATAGTTTCCCATGTTTTATCCTTATTCACAATATTAAACAAATTTTACACCAATTTACCTTTACGACACTTGCCCAACCTTCACCCTCAGAATATAATTTTAATGGAAAAATTTAAAATTTAAAATATTTAAAAAATTGAACATGAAAATTTATATTATTGAAAAACGTTTATAGAATTAAATTTCAATTATTTAGATAAATTAATTTTAGTATTAGTGCATGTAAAGAAAAAAAACTGTATCTTATAAAAAGAGTGCTTTTTGATTAAAATTTACATGTGGGATAAAATTAACAATTTTTTTATATTAATGAAAATAATTGGTTATTATAATTTAAATATTTTATATTTTTATTTTAAACCAATAATATAATAAAATTTTCAATAAAATATTAAATTTATATTAAAGAGAAAAATTGCTTTCTTATTTGGACTAAATTATACTTAAGTCCAAAAGTAATATGAATATGATTTCAATGTTCAACCTAATATTATAGAATTAATAATTTTTTTAAATAAATATTATGTGTTGATAAATTTCTATTTCAATCTTGGATTATGAAAATATCAAAAATAATCACAAATTTGTTAAAAACAATTTATTCACTGTTGTACCTAAAAATTAGTTTTTTAAAAAAAATATAAAAAAGTAATCCTTTGGACTTTTTTATTAGATGATTCCAAAAAAATGAATTAATTTTTTTACATTCATCATATATATGTTATAAACAAATTATATACAAATTTATATAACATAATAAAAATAATTTGTTGAACATGAATTTTAAAGCATAAAATACACCATTAAACATATTTTTTCTGAATTAATGACAAGGTGATATTAGTAATTATAATATATATTAAATAACATAAATATATATATTCTAATGGAAAATTTCTATATATAAATTTAAGTTTGTCACATTATTCCCCTTAAGATATTTGACCCTTGAAATTTCATTACTTTCACTATGGTGAAAAAAATGATGGTAATTTTTTTCATTTTCTCAACAAGTCACCATGTTTAATTTTTATACACAAGAATTCCATAAAGTAAATTTTCTAGGTTATTTGTGTATGTATATTTTCTCTTCAATCAAATATTATCACAATGTATTCCTCATAAGAAAGAACATCCTCCAACTGTAACACCTCCTGATTAAGTAAATTTGGGGGATATGGTATGTACTTCCCTATGAGGGATAAATGAAACATATAATTTAAATTAGATGGATTCCGTGGGAGAACTTAATAGTATTATACAATTACAATAGGATCAATAATGTAACAGGATGAATAACAACATTGATTAAATTTCAAGTCTCACCAAATATCACAAATCCATTCCAAGGAGATATGTGGAGGAACCATTTTTCACCAATCATATAGCCTAAGTCTTTTTGATGGTTATCATTATAAATATTATATTAACTATGATCTATATTAGTGAATATGAATATTCATGAACTTTTCTACCATTTTTAAAACAATATCAGGACATATCACATTTTATTAAATGACTTATTCCCTACACCTAGGTATTACACATCTCATTACATAGAGATATTCATTTGAGTCCATTTGAAAAAGAGAGAATAAATTCGTTTTTTTACAGAAATGAAAAATTTTAATACCATTTTCTCATCCTCCTTTGAAGTATATAGAGTTATATCTTTACATATCCTCAATTTATTGGATATTTTGTTCAAATTTCCCTCATTTTGGGGATGATAATATATACTGAATTATAACTCTATGATAAGATAATGCTGAAGACTCTTCAAAAAATAGAGGTGAACCTAAAATATAAAAAAAATGAAGTATATAGTTGCAATCCATGATATCTTAAAACTTATTTAATTTACATTATTTAATGTGATCATGTGATAAGCCATGTCAAATGGAAATTATGTTAGTAGGGTTTGTAAGTTGGTCCACCACAACCCATAAGTCAATGTTCCCTTTAAATGTCTTTTGAAGAGCCTTGAAAATATCAATAATTATGTTCTATCATATCAATATATGAATGAGATGTGGTTGCATCATCCAATTTATATTTATTCTTTCTACCATTACCTATTGACACCCCAGTAACATTGATGTGTAATCTGAAATATCATTCTTCATATTATCCCAACAATAGTGTTCCCTATGATTTTTATAAACCATTAAGCTCCCTGAGTATATTTAGAATGCTGATTTATGGTCATCGTTCACCATATCCCTTTTAGCTCTATATATATGGGCACACATTTTTTTTATCAAATATCACAACTCCTTCATCTTTAATATTGATCTTAGAGGATTTCTACCTACTCATATCATCCATATTATTATGAAACTCCATATCAACCATTTGACATTTCTTAATCAACTATAGAATTGATGGCTGAGAAATCAATAGATAGTGGAAGGATTCATATCAATCATTCATGATTCCCAATTTTATCTTTTTTCATGTCTAATAATATAATATCCTTCTTAATAATCAGTATAGATAAGGTTTCATGATCGTTTCAACTAACAATATTTTACACTCTATTTGTCATCCCTATATGGAAGCCTATTGATTAGTCATAGTCCTTGATTTTATCTAAATATCCATGTTGTTGAATATTGATCCAATTCTATGGAAATAAATATTTTATTGTCTTATGTTCAATATATATATATATATATATCTGTCAAACTTATCTCCATAGAGATAGTGACTCCATATATTCAATGAAAAGAATACCTTAACCATATATTGATCATTCATCGGATATTTTTTTCCACTCAAATTCAATTAAATTAAGCTAAATGATATCACATTGTCATTATACATGATTATACAACCTAAAATTGTCTTTGATGGATAACTATAATTAACAAAACTGTACCAACATATGGGAATTTTGAGTAGAGGTGTAGTTGTTTTCCTCTTATTCCTCTCTATGAATATCTATTCACATTCATCTGTCAAGAAGTACTATACTTCATTTTAGGTTATATTAGTTAGTGAATTTGAAAATATTGGTAATTTTGTCAAAAATTTTTGATAAAACCCTGAAAATCCAAACAAACTATAGATCTCTATAAAAAAATAATGGTCTAATTCATTCCCCAATTACATTCTTCATGGAAGGGTTCACATATTAACCATTACATGTGATAATATACCCCAATAATGCTACTTTCTCTATTCATAATTCACTTTTCTATATATTTCAAATAATATATCATTCCAAAATATCTTTTTAAAATTACCCAAATAATCCCCATGTTCTTCCTTCCATTGGGAGTATATATGAATATCAAATATAAATACTACCATAAATGCTGTGAGGTAGTCCCTACAAATTCTATTCATTATGTCCATGAATAAATTCATAGAATTGGTGAGTACAGATGGAATGACTATGATATCACAGTTAACATACCTTATATAAACGAACGTCTTGAAAATATACTCCTTATATACCATTAACTGATGATATCAAGACAAAATGTACACCTTTTAGAATTTTTTATCTCCGCATAACTAATCGATCATTCCACCACTAAATAGTTGGGGATACATGTTAATTATAGATATATTGTTTATTTCATGATAATTAATTAATAAAATCATATATCCATCCTTCTCCATGATAAACACAAATTTTTCTAAACATAGTGAATATGTCGTTCATTTGAAACCCATGTTAATATCTTAATGTAATTGCTTCATTAGATCATTTAGTTCAATATGAGCGATTATATATAGATAATTGGATATTGGATGAGAGAAAGATATTAGTTCTATTCAGAACTCAACCTATTGAACTAGAGGAATTCCAGACAATTCTATAGAGAATATATTATTGAATTCCTTTACAATGGTCATTTCTTGAAGAGTACTCTTCTCACATTTTTTAATCAATTGGGTGATACATTCTTTCTCATAAGGTAATAATATCTATTATTCTATAGATGTTTCAATATTAATTCCATCATCCTCTATACAATTTTATTGAATATTGGGCTAATTCAATATATATAGTATTATCATTCTCTCGGTAGTTTATATGAACAATATATATAGATACCAATTCTATTCTCTATATAACATCGAATTACACTAAAGGAATTATGATAAAGATCACTGTGAAATTAATCACATAGATAACTACTTATGAAGAGTTAGATAATAGAGAAGCAATAATCACTCCATTATTAGTTTTCACTGATAACCTTACATCCATTTTTTGAGGTAGAATTTCAAAATTTATACAAAAATAACATGGTATAAAAGAATGTGTAAAACCAAAATAAAATAGTTAATTCTCTATTATTGAGTAAATAATTATCATACCAAATACCACATTATTTTTTCCATCCATCTCTCTAGTATTTATATAATAATTGATACCTTTCTCACATGTCCTTGGGGGTTGTTTTCAATGGGTATCTTTGAAAACCCTTGGTTTAGTGAATTTGTTTTCATAATGTCCATTTTTCATAGAGTTTAAATATTATAAGACCTACTAAGGATGTATCTTGAATTCACATATTAAATAATATTAGTGGGATTCCTCCTCTCACATCTAATGAATTTTCGTGATGCTAATTATTTCTAAGGCTAACACATTTATTGGTTTCTTTCAAATAGTTTCTAGGATGATTGTTTCGACACTTTTGACATGTGGGAGGTTGGAATTTCATACCACTATAATTTTAATATTTTGACTCCATAGTTAAAATCAATTATCAAATTCATATCTCTATCCTCATGTGACCACTGAGAATAACCCATTTCCCTATCAACTTTATGTCACATCAATGAAATTAATTATAGTAATCAAAACCATGAATTTCTAAATCCATTTATAGAATAATATTTATCCCAATAAAGAAGTATTAAATTATAATTTTAGTGTTAATGACATACATAAAGGTATACAGACTGATTTTTGTGATGCTAACCTTATAAAACCCTATTGATTTCCCTTCCTTTTACTGAGGTTTAAGGAATTTCCTCTCAATTTTAAGATAGATAGTGTGAGTAAAATATTTATTGATAAATATGTTCATGAATTAATCCCACTCCAAAGATTCTCTGTATTTCAAGGAATTTTTTTCTTGATTAATTTCCACTGTTGATCTGCTTCTCCATTAAGGCGATAAATAACCAATATTATATTCAATATCTCAAATAATTAAATGAGATATAATCTCTTCTTAATTTATATTATATTTTATTTATATATTAAAAGATAAGAATATTAACAAATATTAGTATGCCTCTATCGAATAATGGAATCAACTATAATATTCACTCTTTGAGGTTGTTTTGTTTGATTTATGTTATTATTCTTAATTTTAGTGAGTTGTTCCAATACTGGAAAAAATTTGTCAACTCCATCTCCCATAATATTATGAATTTTTTATAATTTAGTATATTTCCCATTTTTCATTTCACTAATATGATTCATCCTATGCCTAGTAATATTTTAAAATAAATGATAGTTGGGGATGTGAATACATAGATTAATAAGTGTGTTAAAGTAAATAAATATGCAAATTAAGTATAACATGAGATTCCAGAGTAATTACATGTTATCATAAAGATAATGATCATAATAATTGAGACATGAAATAAATAAATTAAATTAGAAGATCATTCATATAGTGACCCAACTTTTTATTAAATTACTATTAAATCATTTTAATGATAAACAACATAATCGTATTGCACATAGAGTCTCCAATGGATTAGTGTGTCTTGGGAAAACTAGGACCATACATAACAATTACTACATCAAGCGTAAACATTTATTTAATTTCTTCTTCTCTAGCTTCTTGTTGGAACTTGACCTCTCTTTAGTACATGTAACCACCTAAGGATATAAATCCAAATGGGTGAGCTAAAATCATAGTAAGAGGATATATAATAACACTATATCATGGGGTTAGCATAGTCATATCAGAGGCAAGAATCATGAACAGGAGAGGAAGCATAAATAAAAGACTTGAAATGTGGAAATTCATAAAAAAATGAAACATCGTGTCTTAGTGGTTATCTACTAGACATAATTGTGAAAAATACTAGAATCATGTAAAAACATCACTTTAATTTTATTCATGAGATTCATCACTTTACCCAATGCATTGGAGCGATGTATAATTTCGGGTGCACCCAGTACATTCAAACATTCATATTGGGCTATATGATTTCGGGCGCACCCATCACATCATAACATTATCATTTATCATTAATGCCACAATGAACATATATCAAAAATGAACATAAATAACCCATTTAAATAAATGAGTTTCATCTCATAAGAACACATTCATAAACCTGGGGTTTTTAAAATAAGTAGGGAATAACATACATGTTACAAGAACCGTCAACCTTGAGTGAGAAGTAAACAGTGAGTTCATAAAAGAAGAGTTCCTATAGAAAACATTTTTTTGACATAAAAAATAGTGGTAAACATTTCTATCCCATAAATGGAAAGTAAATTATGAAAAAATTATTTTATGTAATAACCATATCAAAAATGGAGTGAAAGAGGGAGAACACAAAGGATGAAATTAGGTTCGAGAATTTCCCCTTACCTTGTATCTGAATGCTTCCTTCTCATTAATGTCATTTATAATGACATTATATTCATTAATAAGAAATTAAATAACCATTTAAACATGAATTGGGTTAATTTTGGTTTTATTATGTTATTTTACGGGCCTTTTGATGAGTTATAGGGTTTAAAAACATTGTTTTGGATTTTTCATTTTTATAGTTTTCTTGAGTGGTTCACTTGTAATCTTAAATGAATGTTAATGTAGAAGATGGATAATCATCCAGAAATGAAATTTAATGTTATTAATGATATTATAGAAGATTAAATGATCTTATAATTAATTATATTATATACCATGTTGATGAATCATTAGATAAGAATCATATGATGATTGTTTGGGTTAATTTGGGTGGTTTTTCGACCACAACGAAATTGTTTTGATTAATGATTTAGTAATATGTACATAATATATTTCCAGAACATTAAATATGAAATAATACATATTAAATATTCTGGTTCAACAATTAAAATGGATTCATGACCAGATCTGAATGCAAATATGGAAAAAGAAAACATGTCGTTCTTGAAGGAGATAGATTAACACCTCACAAACAACGTTTTCATTTTTAAAATAATAGGAAGAGGAAAAGGGGGTTTGATGGTATAATATCCCATTACTATCATAATAATATAGTATATATATGATAAGGGAGTTACTATACCATGTGAATGAATATTGGTAGGGAGAGAATAAGAAAAGAATTTGAATTTGAATGGAAATTAAAGGAAAGAGGAAGGAAATTACCTCTTGAATCCACCTATTGAGATCCTCCTTAGGGAGTTAAGATTGGTATTTTGATGAGACCAGAAGAAATTTGATGTGGTAAAGGGGATATTTAAGATTTTTGGTCAAATTTTAGACAATACTTGAAGCTTGAGAGGTGTGAGGAAATGAGGGTGTGAAGTGTGGAATTTTTAGTGGAGGGGAGAGGGGTTATCTTAATATTTAAATGATTAGTTTATTAATTTTCCCTAAAAAAAGATATATTGATGATTACATGACCATGAATAGTAAAGAGGTCATATAAGTTCTATATTTGGGTTCTTACATCACTTGTGATGTCTGGAATAGTGGGTTTAAATTATACTTTATTTATACGGTAAATTAATGTATTTTACTATTCACCAAAAATTCATGTATTTCAGAGAAATCCCAGAAAATTCACCCCAATCAATTTTCAATGCGTAGAATCCAAAAATGAAGTCCATTTTTCAAAAATAATTTTCTAAATATTATAATTTAAAAATTTCTTTAAAATCATAATTTATTACCAGAACAAGTTTTAAAACATTCATTTACTTATTCTAAAAATTAGGTATATCATACTTTCAACATGAATATTATTTATATATTATCATAGTTAAGGTTAATATTCATTAGGGTATGACACTATTTATAATGGTATGTTAATATTCATAAGGGTAGTTTACTATTCCCCAAAAATTATGTTTTTCTTATTGGACTCCAAACAACTTATGATTGCAACCACGTATGTCTGATTTTTGAAATTCCAAACACAGAAGTGGAAAACATATGTTTAAAGGTTACTTAGAACATATTAGATCATTATGTTGAGTTTTCATGTGATTTTGTGACATATTTATATGATGGAAATTTCCATTGAAAAAACATTGGGCCGTTACATTCTTCCCCCATTATGAAATTTCACCGTTTAAATTTCATTTTACATAAACATGTGACGTTACTTCTCCTACGTCCCCTCTTCCAGTTCCCAAGTAGATTTTTCAAACTTATGGTTCCTCCAAAATAGTTTTCTAAGGTGGGTTGTCTTGTTTCGTATAACCTTATCTCTTCAGTCCAGAATCTCTTCTGGCTTCTCCTCATTTGAGAGATCATCTTTCAGCTGTACCAACTCTGATTTTATTACATGTGAGGGTTCCGGTTTGTTCTTCCTCAGGAGTGATATGTAAAACACATAATGGACTTGATCTATATTCGGTGGATGTGCAAGACAATAGGCCATGAATCCTATGTGGTCAATGATCTCAAAGGGGCCAATGTACCATGGGATTAGCTTCCCTTTCTTTCCAAACTACATAAATCTTTTCCAAGGTGATATTCTAAGGAAGACTTTACATCCCACGTCGAACTCCAAGTCCCTTAGACAACTGTTAGAGTAGATCTTTTGCAGACTCTGAGAAACTTTGATGTTTATCTGGATGACTTGAACCTTCTATGTCATCTCTTGCACAAGATTGGGTCCATGTAGCTTCTATTGTTCAACTTCATCCCAATTGGTTGGAGTTCTACATTGTTTTCCATATAGAGCATCATACAGATCCATTTGAATAAATGAGTGGAAACTATTTTTATATGAGAACTCCTCCAATGGGTGATACTAATCCCATACACCATCGAATTCATGAGAGATGGCTCTTGACATATCATCAATAATATGAATATTCCTTTAAAATTGGCCATCGGTTTGGGGGTGATCGGCCGTGTTGAAATTTAATTTAGTATTCAATTCATGTTGAAGACTTCTCCAGAATTTATATGTGAACCTTGGATCATGATCAGAGAAAATCGAGATTGGAATTCCATGTAGTTACACCACTTCCTTTGCATATAACTTTACAAGATGTTCAAGTGAAATATATTCTTGAAATGCGATAAAATAGGAAGTCTTGGTGAGTTAGTCAACCACAACCCATGTCGTATTAATTCCCTTCGACATCTTCGGGAAACCCATGACTAATTCCATAGTGACATTATCCCATTTCCACATGGGTATAAGGAATGGTTGCATCAACCCTTTGGAAATTTGTTTCTCTGGTTTTACATGATGACATACCAAGCACCTTGAGATATATTCTACAATCTCTTTCTTCATGTTATCCCACCAGAAGTATTATCGGAGATCACGGTACATCATGGTAATCCCAGGATGGATAGATAATGTTGAGATATGTGCGCTGTCTAATAGATTATTCTTTATCATGGGTGATAAAGGCACACAAATTCGCATCCCAAACCGAATCACACTGTCATCGTCGATATGGAACTCTTGCATCTTCCCTTACTTTACCAAATTCACCCTCTTTTGTAATTGTAGATCATCCCTTTGTACTTCCTTAATCTCCTCTTGGATATATGGTTGCATAATCATTTGGGAAAGGAATGATGTATCCCCTGTCCTTATGATTTCTAAATCCATCATTTTCATATCCAAGAAGATAAGTTCTTTCTCAATACATAACATGGATTGAGTAATAGGTTCTTTTCTTCTTAGAGCTTTAGCTACCTTGTTCGCCTTTCAATGATGATAGTGAATAGAGAAATTGTAATCCTTAATTAGCTCTAACCGTCTCCTTTGATAGATATTGATCTCCTTTTGTGTGAATATATACTTTAGGATCTCGTGGTCGGTGTATATGCCCACATATCTCCATAAGGTAGTGCCTCCAGATTTTCAAGGCAAAAATCACAACTGCCAGCTCTAGATCACGCGTCAGTTCTTTTTTCTTAGGGATCTTTAATTGTCATGAGGCTTATGCTATCAAATTGTCATTTTGCAGAAGTACAAAACCCAAGTCTTTCATTGAATAATCATTGTATATAACAGAACATTCTCCACTTTTAGGTATTTTTAGTACATGTTCATTATTAATCCTTCTTTTTATCTCCCTAAAGCTTCCCTCACATTATTCTATCCTGACATACTTTACCCCTTTCCTTGTTCACTTAGTTAACAGGCTTGAAAGTCATGATAAATTTATCACAAAACGTCGTTAGTACCCATATAATCTAAGAAAACTATGAATTTCTAGGACACTAGAGGGCCTAGGCCATTCCTCAATCGCCATTGTTTTTTAAGGGTCCACAAAAATTCCCTCACTTGTGATCACATGTCCCATGAATATGACTTTCTTCATCCAAAAGTCACACTTTCTGAACATGTTGTACAAATTCTCCTTTCTTAGTGTCAGCAACACAAGTCTTAATGTTCTTCATGTCCCCCTTTCTCTTGGAGTAGATGAGAATATAATCAATAAAAACTACCACAAACTTGTCGAGGTAATGTATAAATACTCTATTCATAAAATCGAAGAAAATTGCAGGGGTATTAGTAAGTCTAAAGGGAATCACCAAAAAACCATAGTGCCCATACCTTATACCGAAGGAACTCTTCTGAATTTCTTCCTTCTTCACATTTAAATGATTATATCCAGAACACAGATCCACCTTTGAGAAGTATTGTGCTTCTATTAACTGATCTAACAGGTCAACAATCCTTGGAAGAGGATATTTTTCTTTAGGTTGATCTTGTTGGGTTCTCGATAATCGATACATAGCATCATTGTTCCATCCTTCTTCTTTACAAAGAGCACAAGCACACACCAAGGAGATGCACTAGGCCATATAAACCCTTTGTCCATATGCTCTTGTAACTACTTCTTTAACTCCTCCAGTTCGATAGGATCCATACTATAGGGACACTTTGAGATTGGAGTAGCTCTGTGTATGAGATATATTGAGAACTTTACCTCATAATCCGGGTGAATTATGGGTAACTCTTTGGGAAATAAATCACCATATTCACTCACGATGGGCATTTTTGCAAGGTTGTCACTTTCCTTTGACTCAACCATTTGGGTGACGTATGCTTCTTAATAGGGAGTCAACACCCACACCATAAAAGGATATTTTCAAAAGAGATTCATGATTTTCCTTGCATTTGTAGAGAAGCATGGGATGGTTAGAAATATAAAATATATTTCCTTTTCCTAATAGTTGATACATGCTCTATATAACGAGAGCCAATCCATTCCCATTATAGCATCGAATTACACCATGGGAAGTATTACCAGATTCACTAGAATAATCTTCCCACATATGCTAATAGGAGGAGATTCAAACACCTGGGTTGCATTTAATGCACCACTTGGTGTTTTTATAGATATCTCTACTTCAAGGTTCCAGGGCTTCGATTCTATAGTTCTAGAAAACATACAAGATATAAAGGAATGCATAGAACTAGAATCATGTAAGCATCTTCCCATTCTTGTGTGAATAGGAAGTGTACCATTTACGACTTCATTATATTTCTCCACATCCATAGTAGTGATGGAATAAGCTTTCGTTTATTCCATTGGATTCAGTGGATGCTAATACTGATTACCCTAGAGAACTCAGGGTTTAGTGCACTGGCTTGCATAGTTCCCTATCTCTCTACAGTTGTCCCATTAAACCACGGGTGGTTCTCTCATTTCTACCACCACATCCTCCTTCCTTTTAATGTCTTTTCGAAAATCTTGATCATGGTGTACTTATCTTCCACACTTGAAGCGCTTCCCCATCTCTTTGAGGTAGTTCTCATGGTATAACTTCGCACATTTTCGGCATGTGGGTTGTTGAGTTTTCTTCCCACCTTTTTCATTAGTTCCACCATCTTGAAACTCCATATTTCATTTCCTATCACCATAGATATGGGACCATTATCTAAACTCCTTCTCCACAATGAGTGCACATTGAAAAACTTCTTCATAACTACCAATGTCTCAAATTTCAAGAGCCTTTTGAAGGTGAGGTTTTAATCCACTAAATAATATATCATTTTTTCTATCATTGTTGATAAAAAACCTGAAGCATACATTGAAATCCTTGTGAAATTTTCATCGTAGGATATGAAATTTTCTCTACATTTTCTCTTGAGCTATATGAATTCTCTTTCCATCTTTGTTCAATGGTTTTTCGGGAAATAATTGTTATGAAACATTATCTTGAATTATTCCTATTCCATCTATTCAATTTCTCCCCTTGGATTGCTGTTCTTTAAAAAATCCCACCATTGATCGACGTCTCCATCTAGATGATAAACAGATAGTTTCACCTTCAACATCTCATAATAGTGAATCGAATCAAATATCTTCTCCATGGAGTTGACCTACTACTCTGTGACTAGTGGATCAGCAGAACCACTAAATGTCAGTGGTCGTTTCTGCGTAAAACACTCGATATCCAGTTTCTCTCCCTTTGGTGAAGCATGACATTCCCCATTATTAAAATTAATGTTTATACCAGGAGATAGTTGGGTAATCATCGCCATGAAGTTATGAAATCCACCTCCCAAATCATCTGGGATGGAATTCAGGCAATCATCGCATTGGCCCTTGAATGAGTTGTTGGACAGGCTTCTCCTAGTTCCCACCATTTTTAAAAATAGAAAATATTAGAACAAAACATAAGTCAAAAATTCATAAATAAATTATTCATTTTTAAGATTTATATAGAAAAATAACCTATGTTATCCCTATGTAATGATTCTTGTGTTCATATTTGTACATAGTCTTATGTAAGAGGTTTTCTTTAGGGTTCACTAATCCTAATTCCCAAATTAACTAAACCCTTCCTCTGATCCCAAATATAGAGTCCCAACCTTTTATTACATTACTATTAAATCATTTTAAATAGAAACAACATAATATTATTACACATAGAGGATCCTATGGTATAGTTTATTTGTAAAACTAGGAACATACATTATAATGACTACATCATGCATAATCATTTATTTAATTTCTTATTCTCTAGATTATTGTTGGCACTTGACCTCTCTTTAGTACATGTAGACACCTGAAGATATACATGAAATAGGGTGAGCTAAAACCCTAGTAAGAGGATAGATAAGAACAATATATCATGGGGTCCGCATAATCAAAACATAGGTAAGAATCATGAACATGAGAGGAGGCATAAATAAAAGACTTGAAATGTGGCAATGCATAAAAAAAATAAAACATCCCGTCTTAGTGGTTAACTACAACAAATACTTGTGAACAATACTAGAATCATTTCCAAAAATCAATTCACTTTTACTCATGACATTCATCACTTTACCAAATTAATTGGAGAACTATATAATTCTGGGCGCACCCGTCACATTCAAACATTCATATTGTGCAATTTAATTCCAAGCACACCTGTCACATCATTACATTATCATTTATCATGCATGACACAATGAACATATATAAAAATTGAACATAACTAACACATATATATAATGTGTTTCATCTCATGATAACACATTCATAAACATTGGGTTCCCAAAAAAAGGAGGGAATAACATACATGTTACAAGAACTGTCATCCTTGAGTTAGAAGTAAAAGGCAAGTTATTAAAATGATGAATTCTTTGGAAATGAATTTTGTTTGACATATAAACAAGTGGTAAACATGTATATCCTAGAAAAGTAAATGAAATTATGAAAAAATGATTTTTTAGGAATAAACATATAAAAAATGGAGTGAAATAGGTAGAACCCGAATGATGAAATTGGGTTCGAGAATTTACCCATACCTTGTATCTGAACATTTCTTTATCATTAATGTCCTGTATAATGACCTTATATTAATTAATAAGAAATTAAAAAACCTTTTATAAATGAATAGGATTAATTTTAGTTTCATTATGTAATTTTATGGGCCTTTTTATTAGTTATACGGTTTAAATTCAATGTCCGAGAATGTTCATTTTTAGGGTTTTCTTGAGTGGAACACTTTTATACTTAAATGAAAGTTCGTGTAGAAGATTTATAAACATACACAAATGATATTTCATGATATTATTGATATCAAATAAGTTTAAATGATCTTATAATGAATTATATTATATACCATGTGGATAAATCATTAGATAATAATTAAATGATTATTGTTTGGGTTAATTTGGGCGGTTTTTCGACCACAAAAAAATTGTTTTAATAGATCATCTAGTAATATGTACATAAGATAGTTCCAGAACATTAAATAGGAAATAATATGTATAAAATATTATATTTCAACCATAAAAATGGTTTCATGTCCATATCATAAAGAAAAAATTGAAAAATAAAACATGTCGTTCTTGAAGGTGATAGATTAACACCTCACAAACAACGTTTTCTTTTATAAAATAAAAGGAATAGTAGAAGGGGGTTGGACGGTATAATATCCCATTAGAATCATAAAATATTAATATATGTATGATACTGGAGTTACCATACTATGTGTATGAAGATATTTGGGGAGATAATAATAAACTAAATTGAAATTGAATGAAAATTAAAGGAAGGAGAAAGGGAATTTACATCTTGAATCCTCCTCTTGAGATCCTCCTTAAGAGACCTAGTCTGGGTATTGTTATGAGACCAGTAGCTTTAAGAAGTGGAGAAAGTGATAAGAAATATTCTTGGGCAGAGTTTAGGCAAGGCTTGAGGCTTGAGAGGTGTGAAAAAATGGGGGTGTGAAGGGTGGTATTTATAGTGGAGGGGAGAGGGTTTATATTAATATATAATTCATTAGTTTATTAATTTCCCCTAAAAAAAGAAACACTGATGATTCCATGACCAAGAATAGTAAAGAGGGCCTGTGAGTTCGTGATTTGGGTTATTACATCACTTGTGATCTCAGGAATAAAGGGTTTAAATTATAAGGTATTTATACGGTAAATTAATGTATTTTACTATTCACAAAATTCATGTATATCTAAAAAATCCCAGAAATTCCCCATAATCGATTTTCAACATGTAGAATCCAAAAATAATGTCCATTTTTCAAAAATAATTTTCTAAATATTATTATTTTAATATTTAATTAAAATCATAATTTATTAACAAAAACCCAGTTTTAAAAAACATTCATTTACTTATTCTAAAATATAGGTATATCATACTTCTTACATGAATATTATTTATATATTACCATAGGTAAGGTTACTATTCTTTATGGTATATCACTATTCATAAGGGTATGTCACTATTCATAAGGGTAGGTTACTATTCAACACAAATTATGTTTTTCTTATTGAATTCCAAATAACTTACTGATTGCAATCTTGTATGTCAGATTTTCAAAATTTCAGACACAAAATTGGAAATGATATTTTTAAAGGTCATGTAGCACTTAGTAGTTCATTATGTTGGTTTTCATGAAATTCTATGGAATATTTATCTGAAGGTAATTTCCATTGAAATACATTGGGTCGTTATAATGCATTCATGGAATATATTCGAAACAACATAAGACATGACATCATAAACATAAGACATGTGTATGTCCCAGGACCATCATCAAAAAGTGTACAGTGACCCATAATTGATTAGGATCAATAATTAATCCCTTAGTATCTCATGGGATATAAATATTTAAAGAATTCATTTTTGGGATATATAATTATTTTCCCAACAATGGAATAATAAAAACCAAACATACGTGGCTCGTACGATCAACTTAAAACATATATAAATCATAATCCTGATCAATAATATGATAAGGAAGCGGGTTTCATAATTCTAATTCAAGGAATAAACAAATTCTAAATAACAAGCCTTCATAATAGAAAAAATGAATTAATTAATTTTTAATATTCATAATTTAAAAATTGACATAGGTCTTGAACATGGACAAAAAATTTATAAAATTCACGAGAAGGATCTAGGACAAAAATAAATAGAAGAGAACCTCGTGGGGGATTCCTTGGTAAATAAGTAAAGGATGCTCTTAAATAAAGAAAGAGATTATTATTTCCAATAAAAAATAATATTACCTAGAATTTTATTGATAAAATATTTAGGGGGTTTAGAATCTATTAATTGTTTAAGAACCTTTTATGTGGGTATTTTTTTATAAGAGACATGAAATTGGAAAGTTCCTTTAATTTTGGTTTAGATTATATTGGGAATTTCCAAGGGAATTAAAAACACGTATAACCCAAGAAATGGAAATTGTATGTTCCTAGGAATATATTAATGCTACAAAATATAAAATAATATAATAATATAATGTCAGTAATATTTATTCAAATGGATAAAATGAAATAAAACATGTAACAAATATGTAATGAGCGTGGAAAGGAATATCCCTTACCTCATGTATGAATTCTCTCCTCACTTGAGCTAAAATTCATGAAAAATTAAAGTTTTTTTTTTAAAATTCAAACAAAATAAACATAATTATCTATATTTAATTATAAATTGTGTATTTATTATATTTTTTTCAACATAGATTCTACATACTTCAGTTAATTAGGATTGTTTGATTAATTTCTCAATATCACTTTTGGTTTGTTGACTATGGTCAAAGGTGATATAAAATAAATAAATTTTCTCAATAAATATTTATTTTTATTTACTTAATTATTATATTAAAAAAAAATTATACATTTTCTATGATTATCCCAAAAATACTCAAGTTCGGAAAGGTTCATTGAAAAGTGCATTTAAGGTGTGTAATGTTACATCGACCATTTCCTGTTAATAAAACATATATAATTCCCAATATTATTATAATATAATATTAATGGTGTCACAAATATAATAATTTTATACTAAATATATTTTCAATGTAAACCATATTAGGTATACATAGATTAAAAACATGTCATTTCATAGAGGCAGTATTTTTCAGTTATGCATCGACAATACAATAAATTTCCATAGAATGTGGGGGGTAGGAAATGAAATAATTAAAATTTAAGATTTATAATTATTTTATAAATCTCATATTTTTTATGTATAATTAACTTTTTTAACCTTCCATTTAATGTGGTGATGAAAACAAGATAATGTTGTTCAGGAAAGATATAGTCATCATATACACATGATGATATTTTCATTCCACTTAATGATTTTGGAGGAAGGTATAAAATGGATTTTTCATTAGTATAATAACACTTATAAATATTTAAAATTCTATTCTTATCGTAACTTCATGTATATATGGAACTTGAGGGGCTTATATGATGAATACAAATAGAAATGTTGGGTTGAGAGTATTACCTCTCAATTGTGTAACTCTTTAAGGGTTCGTAGATTGGTCTCTTGGTGTATCCAATGATTCATGGGCATGGGGGTGTTTTTAATATAAGATTTTATATTTTTTTCTCCTAATCATTAAAATTTATAGATAAATGGGGAGGTGGTAAGCTTCTTTTATACGTAATGAGTGTAGCATGCTTTTAAAAATTACATTACTTTTATAGAATTATATTTCATTATTCAAGGATAAAAGATCAAAAAAATCGACGATAAGTGAGTTGGGAAGGATATAAGTTTGAAACTCCCTAAAATACAAAATATATTACATATTTTTCATGTAATTTAACCTTTTGGACTATGTAAAATAACTTTTATCCTAACTTACCCTTAACAAGGTAACTCCACTTTCACCATCTATAAATAATTTTCATGTCAAAAATATATATTGACATAATTTAGTAATATTAAAATTAATAAATAAAATATTGAAATAATTTTATAAAATGATTTTTTCATGTTTTAGATAAATTAATTTTAGTATTGATATATTTAATGTGTAAAAGGGTTTTCTTAGAACTGTGAAATTTTATTTATTAAATAGATCTTCAAATGTTTATAAATTTAAATTCATGATTCTATTATGAAAATATAATAAAAAATTACAATTATATAAAAAAACAATAATATTTAGTTTTCACCATAAAAATCAATTATTTTAGGAAAAAATTAATCAAAATTTCATTTCCACATGATTAATCAAAAAATGGAATAAATTATATTATATTAAACATATATATGATAATTATTATTTTATGATATAACTTCATAAAAGTTAATAATTTAAAAATAATAATTTTAAATAATGATATATATATATAATCCGATTGTGTTTTAAATTATTGATAAAATGACATCATTTTATGTCATTTAAATTAACTTATATAACCCAAAAATATATTTAGAGGGAAGCTTTCTATATATAAATAATGGGATTTTACAGTTTTTGTTAACTTAATACTTCATGTTGATGTATTTTTTAACTTATGTTTAAATATCAATTATTTTATTATCCATATTCCCGTTATATTAATTTGATACTTATATAAATAATTTATGTATATTAATTTTACTATTTATATATATCTTTTAATACATTTTATAATTTCAAATAATTTTATGTGGGAACTTTTTAGGTAATTAGTTATACTTGGTAAAACAATCTTATAAAAACTATTTTAATTTATTTAAAAATACTTGTTAATTTATTAAATATATGTGAATATATTTATAAATAGAATTAAAAATTGTGTAATAAAATAATTAATAACTATTCACCCATAAATAAATTAAGGAAATAAATGAACATGTGTTTTAACTGGTGGTTGGTATATTGATAAATGATAAGCCATCCTTGACCTTATAGTAACTTAGCCTTTACTGAACAATGGTTACTACATTTAATTAATATATTATGTATGTTCTTTTTTGGATATATCTAGTCTCGGTTCCTAAACCCCCTCCTCTTGATTGTATCTCTATACTTTATATATGTGTGCCCACATGTAAGTGAGAAGAACCATGGTTTTTAGGTTACATTACATAATCATAATACATATGGTCCCATGCATAATATATGAAAGATGGGTGATTTATTAATCCCCATATTCAATTTAATTATTACTATCACATTAGAAACAATGTAATATATAGTTAAATTAAATAAATAATACAAAAAATACACTTGTTCGTTAATTTTTATGATCCTTTACAATATGAAACTAAAATTATATTTTTAATTACATAAATTAATTTATTGTAATATAAATTTCCATAAATTATAAATTTAATTAAAAATGTAATTCATTATATTAAATAATACGAAATATATTGTCCTTAAAAAGTTTTTATTAATCTCATCTAATATATTTAAATCTATATAAAATTTTAAAAAATAAATATGTACAAGACGTGTACTTCAGAGGCCACATGATGTTTATTGGAAGTATAATATTAAATATATTTTCTAGATATTTAATATATCACAAAATGACTATATAATTAAATATATACTACATAAAATGTTGCTCCACATGACTGTCCAAAACATAAATCATGTGTAACTATGCATAGTCAAACCCTGTATTTTTCATGGTATGTATGACCACACGAACAAAATTAATCAATAGGACATGTACCATAGGAATGAAATTATAGTACATGGTTTGAAAATTATATTTCTATTTCATGTACTAGAAATAAAAATATGGTGACAAATTATATTGTTTTTTGACATATATGTCACACCAAAAATCACTCATCATGTACATGGGGTTTGGTAAAACATGTCATGTGACATATATTTTAGAAATATATTGTATGGTTCATGGCATGTCATGATCTAGTATAGCAGTCAACACACTGTGTGTAACTATACCATGTATTAAACCACATGATGCATTGAGATTTACCTGATATTTACCTTGTGTGGGTTTACATGACATGTACGAACTAGTTGTATTTTGTGTTGTCCCTATTAACCCATGTACCAATAAAACAATCTATGAATGAGGTGTAAAAATATTTTGTATTAACACCCAAAAAATTTAATGATTTACATGGTGAGTACCTTATGCAGGGAAATACTAATTATGTGTTGTGTACTTTTTTATTGCACACTATGCAACAATGTGTGGTACTTAGTGACCTTGACTACACCAGATTGGTTTATTGAAAATTCAATGTATGTTTTTGGAATGTTTTTGGTCATATGATTCCAAACTAAAATGTTTAATCATCCATTAGATTCAAAAGAAATTATAAACATGAATACAAAAAAAAACAACCAATGAATTTGGTCAAATAAATTATAAATAATTATAAATTACAATGTGATCTGATATATCTTGATGGATTTAGGGCATAGTAAAAGTGTTTTACCAAGGACCAATATTGGTTTTTCATCAATATAAATGGATAAAGACATAAAAATAGATGAACACATCAAAAAATTTAATATATGTGATCATGAACATTTTATTTAAAATCATTATTAATATAAAGTTACATCATTCAATGTAATATTTCTGGTAACATTAATTTCACTGCTCTTATTATGTCTTTATTAAGATTTAGAATCTAAGACAATATTCCTAAATATATATCACCATGTGATCCATGAATTTAAAAATAAAATTTGTGAATCATTTGGTTCTATAATGTAAGAATCAAGTGTTTCATGTCATCCATGGCCAGTCACCAAAATATTTACCTGTTTTCTTCCAAGGTAATTGAGATTAGGAGGATAATATAATTTCTCTCTATGTATTGAGAGAATTATAGATAATTACTATGTCATATCAACATGTATAGCGTTAAAAGTGTTATATTTTGGAATGTATACTTAGGGTAAAAAATTTATAATTTCACAAAGACGTTTATCATTGTATTTAATCAGTGTAGAAACCCATTTAAAAATAATTATTATTATCATTATATCACCAAACATGTGTTCATTCAAATATTAATTCTTAATTAAATAAATAAATATTTATATATGTGATATAAAATATATCATATTTATCTTATCATTAAACCCAGTCCATTTAATCCCATATAATTTGTCGAACCTTAAAGGAAAAAATATATTAATTTAATAAAATAAACAATTTATTCACAAAAACTATGAAATAATATCTATTTTAATATTTGGATAACATGAATCTATTTTTTATCTATTTATTAATCTTGTTGATAAATACATATTATATTCATTTCATTTTAAATAATTAAACAACATATAAAATTAAACCCACATATTATTGACCATGAATATCTTATAATTGACTTTATATTAACAACTATTACATAAATAAATAATATTGTATATACCATAGAATAAATTTATTATAAATTTAAATTCAAATGAATTAAATTAGATTCTATATAAACCTTTTGTTTTACCCTCTAGGGTTAATTATCAAATAGAAATATGTCAAAATTACCTAAATTCGAAGATCAATGTCAAGGAGCCCATAAGGTCTCTCATGGAGAGAGATGATAACTTTGAAAGTGTAGAAACATTACAATAAATGGTTCTATATAATATAACCCCATTGTTAAAAAATATATCATAAAAAATGATGCATCCTTGTGTCATCACCCAATATTCTTGAGATATATTTCATTAAAATTATTATGTAAACTACTATACAAAATCCCATGTACATGGATTTTTTTAGATAGTAAAATTTCAATCAATGGGAATGATATATCTTTTTCTATTAATATATAGGGGACAAATCCAAACATGAAATATTCAAATAACATTATATCTTTTATGACACATCCATCATATGATACCTCACCTTGACAATATTTCATCACAGTTTTCAACCATACATAAATGTATGTGATTGAGGATACACATTAATAAAAACAACAAGTTAAATGAGAAATAAAAATTATTAGGAATAAGAATATCCAATTACAAATAAAATATGTTTAATTTTTATTGGAAGGTATGTCCACATACCCTCTCTTCGTAGAGATATCGATGTGTGAACTTCCTAAGAATGACTTCTATTGATGATGATTCCTAAACACATTGATTTAACACCATATTTTTTCCTACATATAGATTTATATACCAATATAAATAAATTAAATAATATTTTCATGGTATATATATAGTATAATTATTTTAGTTAAGTAATTAAATTCTTTAACATGAGAAATATTGTAAAGAAATTATCTCATTAATACTACAAAGAATAATAATAATTATGTGATAATATGATTAATGTATTTTGTTAATTCATAGAACAAATTATGATAATTCTAGGGAACCAACTCAAACATATATTGGATCCCTGAAATAAAGCATCAACGGTCAACTGATTTGTGATAGGAACCCCATGAATGGGTATTGGGTCATCCCATCCCTTCCAAAGAATCTTAGTTGGTTGTCAATATAAATACATTCTATATTTAAAAATTTACCTTCATTTATATTAAAGATTATTTAGGTGAGTTCTATTATGAAAAATTTGGAAGAAAATTACAACTAACATTCTACATTATGAATGTTTGAACCTTTTCTTTACTAAAACAGATACCTCTTAGTTATAATTTGAAAAATTGACTATTTTGGTGTTAATAAAAGGATGTGTCTGCCTCCAAAGACTATATTTGACTCCATGGTGTGATAATATAACTCAAGCCTGCATGAATCATTTTTCCTTGATTTCCCAAGATAAGCCTCACAAGGATCCTAGCTCCAAAAATTTTCTCTTTATTGGATTTTTTATAACTCTCTATTATAACCACACCCACATATATCCTACCTAGGTTGTTGATAAACATAGTTTTTAAACCGAGACCAACCTCTAATAGGCCAAGGGTAGGTGGCTAGAACCAAATAAGAATATATCACATATGTTTGGCATTATCTTAATAAAACATCACATAACCAGATATCCCTATAATTATATATAACATTGAAAGAAAAAAACATAACAACAAGATGTAATACAATATACAAGAGACATATTATAGCCATATGATACATTTAAAAAAATAAAATATCAAAAGTCTGGGTGAATAAAAGTGACCAATATCCCAAATCTAATATAGTCTTTTAATACCTAAAAATGATAAAGTCTACATCACACCATCTTTGTTGTGATCATGGATAGTAACTATCATGATCGCGCCTAACTAATCTCTAGATCCTCAAAATACACATCCATATTGTTTACCTTTAAACCATACATAACCTATATAGTTTATGAAACATGTAGTCAAGAACATCTATATATTTTTTAGTACAAAAAAACTAGTAGGATGACCTTGAAAATTGGGGAATGAATTTTTTTTGGTCTAACCCCCGTAAAAGTAGGGAAAAAATATATGATTTTATGATACAGAACCATGAACATAATTGGGTTCTTATATGTATAGAAGAATGAAAAAATTATTGATCACTATAGATATCCCAATGAATCCAAACAACCCAGTTTCAACAAACCCTTGTCATCTCATACAAATTATATAGGGGGACCATGCCTCGCCAATATATGATTGTGTGTCGAGGGTGTACCAATACAAATATAAGAACCAACCCTTTTAAAGAATTTAATGTCAAATGAGGGAGTATTAATTCCATTTATATAGGAATTCCACCCTAAATGATAGGTTTATAACCCTATCCATTATATGGGGTACTCATAGAATTTTAGGAAAATGGGAGTATAAATCCAATCTAAAAGGGGGATAACCCATTACCTAACTCTGTTAGGGAGTAATAAACTTGCTAATATGTGGGGGATCCACAACCTATAATGATCCACCCCATATAAATTCATTTTTTTCATACAATTAAGGTGATAATGACCCTAGAACAATATCTGTAGTAGTTCATAGTTTGTTGATTAGAATAGAGAGTATAAAAAAGTAATTGGGAGGCATTTCCCTCATTTATCCACAAAATATATAAAGGAAACTGATAAAAACTCCATTATACAAAAAACATATATCTTATAACTCATTTAATTTCATTCATAAGAATATTATTTAAAATTAAATAACAAATATAATGTACATTAATAAAAACTGCAGAATGAACCTCAATCTTTGAGATTTTATTGTGTTACTCAAAAATGGAATCCCTCCTTGAAACCTAAAAATCATAATTTTAAATGTATTCATGTTGAAATATTTTTATTGAGTATAATTCTCCTTAATACCACTTATAAAACTGTGGAAACAACTCCTCAAGGGATCAACTGGAGTACCAATGTGCACCTATAATGTTTAAAATATCACCTAGCCTCTCTAAGGATCACTCTCCCAATATTGCATCCAATAAAATAATAGAATATCAATGAAAATAACATGAAATAAATCTAAAACAAATTCCCTTCATGTTTCTATATATGATTCTCCAATAGTATGTGTTTTTTGTCGAATCCCCACTATTTTATTACATATCAACAAGTATACATCGTAACATCATGAAATCATCATTATCATTATACAATATATACAACATGATACCACTTACCATATCCAAAACTACATATCACTAAATCTTAACCATGAATCAAATCCTCATCACATCATGGTATCATGATCATAAAGGACATAAAATTTATTCCATCCAACTA
This sequence comes from Viscum album, assembly GCA_963277665.1. NCBI lineage: Eukaryota > Viridiplantae > Streptophyta > Magnoliopsida > Santalales > Viscaceae > Viscum > Viscum album. Next base: position 907,372,045 of record OY728160.1, on the reverse strand, counting down.
TAATGCACACCCTGCTATGTATAATATTTCCAATCTCATAGACATACCATCACATCAAATCACTCTAATATTTTTACATGATAGTCTATATTTTGTAACATTAATCCATCATAACTTCAATAACAATGTAATGGATTTTGGGTTGGTGGGTATTTATCCATCTACATCCTCTCAAAACTAGATTTCAGGGAAAACACCTTCTTCCCAATAAAAAATTGGTTATTTGAAATTTTATTGGCCTTGGGTGGTGTGTGTAATAAAAAAATAAAGCATATATCATAGTCACAAAAAAGATCAAATCAAGAGTTGTATTCCAATAACATCCATTATATCAAAAAACCATCACCACATCATCCCCATTGATCATTATCAACTTCATCCATTTATAAAACAAAATCAAACCTAGTTTTCAATACAAAACAATAACCACATAATTAATTAAATTTCATTTAATTATATTCTTTATCCATTTTTATTACTATTTAATATCATACACATTAAATTCATCACACCATTAATTTTCCATATTCAATTTTAACCACTAATTAGTTATTATCTATATTAATTTCTTCATTTAACCATCATTTTAATTATTTAAAGTTAATATATAGCCGAGTTCTTTTTAATTTTATCCCATACCCATTAACATATTCAATGTTACATAACATATAATATACCATTGGGAAAATATAAATAATCCCCACAACCACTAACCAATCCTCACAAAAATATGAAAAAAGAACAATCTAATGTCCCCTACACCTGATAAAAACCCAATCTACCCCCACATTTACTTTTATACCACTAGTTACTTACCAGTAACTATAACCCCATGCTAATCAGTGGGAAAAATTCCTGAAACAAAATAACATATAATTCAAAATCCAAAAAACTGTCCACAACAATCCTCTATAAGTGTTATTCGATGCTTTTTATTGGAAATAATACAAAAAAAATCCATATAAAACTGTATATCCAACGAAATCAATAAACTTATTTTTAATCATTATTATATTAAGAGTTAATTGTTTCTATAGTTCTAATAAAAACTAAAATTACATATTATTGAACACCAATTTCATTATCATCCATAAATTATTAACCACTTATAGAAAGTGATTCAAACATTTCAATCATATATGGAATACACAATCACAATATTAAAAAAATCTCAACATCCATAAAAATTATAAATTTATTATACACAATAAATAAAAACATATAATGTACATGAGGTCACATATGTTTTTAAATTTCATTTTATATTTTTTATTATATTTTATAGGTTAATACTTACTATCAACACTAACAAAAAACTAATAGTAATCACATAATTACACATAAATAATTTGTGGAAGACTTGAATCACCTTCCTCAATTAAAGATTCACAATCATTATGCAAGAACGAGATGGAGATGATGATTTAAAACCATGTTAATGTAATGAAATATTTTACAACCTAACTCACAATGATCTATAGAAAACCCATGTACCATGAATAATAAACCCATGGCCAGTTTACTGGACATCATCCAATGTAGAAGAAGGGGGACATAATCAGAAAATAAATGAATTATACTCACTACAGATTAGAAGTGATTGATTTTTTGAATTATATATCCATGAAAAATAAAAGGGTGGTAAACTATATATAAGGAAATAACTTTGGATTCATACATTTCAAGAGAAAATGATATATCTTAGTGGAAGTTGAATTAGTATTCTGATTTGTACTATAAATGTAAATTTAATGTTTCACAATGTGAAAAGTAATGGTTATGTTGTAAAGGGACATTATTAATGTACCCATGAAAATATCACCGTGAATACATGTATCTACCCTATTTAAAACACATTAAACAACCTAATTTTATATAATTTAATAATATTCCAGTGGTGAGAAGATAACCACAATTTGATGACACTCAAAATGGAAAAACACCAAAACCCAGCCTCCATGTCTCGTACCTTGACTAAAATGGTTATTCCACGATGGACACTCATAGAAGAATTAAAAAACACAAAAAAATGTTTTATGTCATGATAAACACCCTTTCACCATCAATAGAAAAATATATAAGTAACTTAGTGATATTTTTAATCCATACATAATGTTTTCTCAGAAACATAATTATTTAGCCTTTTTCAAAAAACATCATCAACACCTTTCAAACCATTATTTATCTTAAAAAACATAAAACCAAAAAATAGAATGGTGAAAAATTCTCAAGATGTAAACCTACCACCTAATTCATGAAATTTCATCACATAAATACAAAAACCCCATTTCATTACGCAAACCTTCATGGCATGACACCCCAAACAGCAAAACCAATAACTTCCCCAACCATCCATTCTTACTATGACTATTATGGCCACATAATTACACACTTTATATGTGATATAATCTCATATATGAATCCACATTTACTCCTTAATCATTCTCATGAAACCTAAAATTGTTGAATTATCGAATGTTTCATGCCAAAAATGTAGGAAATTGTTTTAGAAACCAATAAAATGATTCCTTACATATAGAATCAAAACTAACCCTAAGGGGAAAATAACAAATATCAACACAAAAACTCCCCTAGAATATACCAATAAGATATAATGACATAATAACCAAATAATAATGATGAATATAAGCTAAATGTTCTTAAAAAACCTCCACAAATCAACCAAATCATCCATAATGAAAAAAATCATTAAAATAATATGGGTTACTAAGACTCATCGGTTAAAACAAGGATATAATTTAGAGATTATGTTCCCTGGTACCCCATTAAGGTTCACTATCCCTTTTACATACAACCTCACAAAAACATATTCAACACACAATTCCCTGATCGCTAGAAAATGAGTTGAATTTATCAGTCAATACAAAATCTATCAAATAGAATCACGTTCTTCCTGAGATTATGGAAAAATTATGTTGAATTACATATAAATTATATCCTACAACAAATTGGATACAATAAATTATTTAAATAATCCTTCAAGGACATAATTATTTTACTTCACCTTCTTATTGTCCAAAAATCATCTCACAAACTCTGACACTATATTTTTTATCCTTGTTCACTAGAATATAATATTTAATACATGATATCTATTAGAAATTTTCTAACACCGCATGATTATTATGTTATGTGTCTCATGAAATAAATTCAATATCTTTGATATATTACGTTGCATAGAAACAGAAGAATCAAGAATTGATTCATTATTATTATTTAATTGTGATGGTTATCACCTATCCATTGGAATTACTGGAATAAATTTGATTAAATAAAATATGAAATTATTTTTTATAAATTGATATAAAATTATTTAATTTATTAAGAAATAATTATAATTTAATATAAAAACCAATTTAATATAAAGTTTTTGTTTTTAGTAAAAAACAATTTTTATACCCACAATGAAATTTTCTCTTAATAATTTATATCCCTAACTATTAGTGAAATATCTTAATGAAATTTATATGTTATATATTAGATACTTTTTTTAAATTTATTTAATATGTTTTATAGGCTTAATAAAACAAATAAATCTAATTTTTAGCATCAAAAACAATATTTCTCTAAAAGTCAAGTTTGCTTGTTTTTAATATAACAGCTATTATAAATCTAAATTTTGAAACTTTTATCTATTTTATTTGAAAAAAATACATTTTTGAAATTTTATTATCAATATTATATGAGATAGAGTTTTTAAAAGTTTTCTAATAATCTTCATTTATTTATGAATACTAAAAAAGTCATACATTTAAATTGAAAACTAATTTGTCTTGTAGTTTATTTGTATAGTTGAATTATATAATAAATTGTTTTAAATTTATTATTACTTAAATAATACATCAATACAACCAATTTTAGTAATTTTAATAAATTTAATGTTGATATTGTATTCCAAAACATTTCAATCGTTTGAGATTTTCACATTAAAAACTATCACTTTCGTTGTGTAAGCATAATTATTTTTAAATATAATTTTCCAAATTATGTGAATTTAAATAGGTAAAATTTATCCCATATTTTTAATAAAGATGTAGAACTTCATTTTTAATTTAATTTTATTTTTTTACCTAATAAAATTACCTTGCTTAAAGAAATTACTTATTTCGGTATTCATATCAAATTAAACGGGTTAAATTTTAAAGGGTAAAGACATGAAATACTTTATAAAATCACAATTTAATTGTTGTATGAGTTAATTTTAGACCCTAATAATATTCAAAACTATTAATTTCCTTCCAAGTTCATGGAAATTATTGCCACCTCTAATTGGCTTTGAATACAAAATAATGTATATTTTAATCAGTTAAACCCACCTTTCCTCAAGTATAAATACCACCCAATTTCTACCGACAATCCTTATAGATCATAGAATCTCCACAAAAACATATACTCCTCAATATAACCACGTCCAATTATTTTCTTCTTACCAAATATCCATATCAAAGGTCCTGAATAGTCTCTCATGGGGGTGATATTCAAGAGGTAATTCTCTCAAAACACATCTTTTATTTTGTTTTCTAATAAAATATTATACTCATATCTTTAATCCATAATTTAATAATAATTAAAAAATCAGGTAAATATTGTAATTTTATTTTTATAATGGAATATCTGATACTTGCTGAATTTATTACCTCTTCATATTTAAAAAAGGAAACGGTTGCCTAAATTATGTTGATCAGCATCTCCGTGAATATTGATTTGGTTCATTTTACATTACCATCTTGATTTCTAGTCATAAAATGTTTATTATGGTTAAATAAAATTTTAATAGGTATATTATAACCTATTTGATGTTATGTAACAAATATATATACTCATAATAGTAAATAAAATGTAATTAGTTCGTTATATTTTGAAAACCCACAAAAAAACTAATCATTTATCATTAGAATTTTATCTAATGAATCATCCCAATGTTAGAAAAAAATTATATATTAGACAATTTATACTGTTGGATGTTCATTAATACTATTTAATTCCACTTCTCTATTTCTAATCCTATTTTACAATAACATCCAAAATTTTAAACAAATGATCTGATCATGAAACCATGAAAGGAACATACCAAAAACAATGAAAGTAATGAAATATTACTAATAAATGTGTTAAAATATGTTATAAAATTATATTATAAGGGATTATAAATTTGAATTTATTTATTTAATTATTTAATAAAAATCTTTAAACCATTATAATAGAGTTTAGAGAATTCTACGCTAATTGGAAGCGTGAGGTATGGGTTTCTCATCTCACCTATTACTTTCATGAGATACATGCCTTATTCACCACTAATTTATTTTGTGTGGTTTATATAATACCATTTTATATATAATATCATGATTCAAATAATATTCATGGTATTAAATGTTTCATTTTATAATTATTACTTTTATGGTACATACGATTTGACTAATTAACATGTGTAGGGGGATTCTTAAACTAATTTCCATTCTATGGGTTAAACATCTAATTCAATGATTATATTTTACTAGGATTATTTTTTAAAATACTATTTAATACCTACTATTTTATTTCCTCTTGATTTGTGTTGATTTATAGAAAATACACACAATCATTCCATTTTATTAATGCTAACTTCAATAATATGATATCGGTAAGAGTATTTCTTTTAAAAATCATGTTTTAAATATTATATTTTTTTTTGTTTTTTTACATATATAGAATCAATGGACTATCAAACATCTATGTCACCTTAATGTTTTAAATCATAATTTTTATGATTACATGGTTATTTTCAAAGTAAAAGTTTTATTTTATAATTGTAAAAAAATTTACAAATAAAGTTATTTTAAACATAAACATTGTATTTTACTCAATAATTTTTCAATGATCTTAATAAAGTATTTTAATCAATGTCGTCATCCATTTTATAGTATTATTCTACATTTATTTTGATCTATTATGATTCCATATCCTATATTTTATTAAAAAAATTTACTAGTTTTTACAATTTTGATATCATTCACCGTATTACTCTAGGTGATTTGTTATTACGTTTACATAGTGGGGAAGGTGATGTACATTTTTAATCCTAGATTCAATTCAAATGTATATTTTGATTATGTTTAAATACATTAATATGACGAATGTATTGAAATTATTATTTGATGGATGATCCCCACTAAAACCCTCTTGACTAATCGGTATGTATCTTGAGACATACAATATTGGGTTTTGGCAAAAGCCTTACCAATTTATTAGATTCTTCACTAAAACAATTAATGATTTTTTATTATTGGAACAAATCCTTGACAATATTAGATTCGTGGAATTAAGACTTGATGGTATGTTTCATATGTCTAGAATAATGCCCTCCATCATTATGACACTAGTTATTTATTTCCATGTGATTATTCATTTAGTAGAATATCCATGGTTAAGTTTTCAATCTCATGTGATTATTTATATGTCAATATTTGATTATAAATTTTTTAATCCATATGATGATCAATTTGTTGATTCAAGGGAATGTTTTTTTATTATTTATATTTCCATATTTTTTTCTTATTTATGATATCTTTCTCCATACGTAACCCTCACTCTACATTTGTGATCACCCCTTTCGTATGATTTATTTTCCCAAGGATGACAAGAAGTTTGTTGTGATTTATATTCAAAGTTATGCTAAGGGTAATAATCATGTTCTCAAATAAAATATTTTTTAAATTTTATGTCACAATTTAATTTTAATTTCATATGTGTATCTATTTTAAAAAGTATAATAAACTATTTGGTCCATTGGGATGATATTTTATGTATCTTAATCCAATTTAATGAAGTATAGAACTAGATCAAGGATAATGAGGTTGGGGTTTTATATTTGGTATTGGAGAAATTTTTGTATAAACATTGGGTACTTGATTTAGGAAAACATATATTGGAGAATATAAACCTAATAATTTCATTATGGATAAGTATAGGAATAGAAGAATATCCTTTAGAGGTGTTTCTAGATGATGATCCATAGACATGGAGACTTGCATCTATTGGGTTATGGGTTACCTATCTGGTTATTCTGGTACATTATTGTACTACTTTGGGATGTTTATGCTTGTTTTAATTCTAGTACACTTATCCCTATGGAGTTTTTTTGTATGCATTCTAGTTTGTTTATCATCAGAAAATTTTATGGAAAATAAATCCCCACATTCATTTTGTATGATTCTATGTACTAGTCACCAACCCATAGGGATCGAGAATTCCCTTCTAGACATGTTAGAGCTAGCTCAATTATTAGGTTACCATGGTACCCGGGATGGTTCATGACAAAATGGTATTAGATCTCTAGGTTGAGCTTCTTTATTTTTTAGTATTCAATTTATGTAATCTTTTCATTATATAGGAGGTAGTTTAGATTTAGTGTCTAGACACATCTCACCAGATTGAGTGGTGGTTTTCAAAAGACATCTTTAATATTAGATGTAGTCTTTTTCTTGTTTTGATTTGGATAGATTGAAATTCAAGTCTTATTTTTCTAACTATTGGGATTAATATCTATTTTTTCCAAATTTGAGTGTTCTTATAATGTCATATCTGTTGTCTATTTATATTTTGTAGAATCATGCTTCTAATAAGGCATGTGAAATTGATCCAACAGGATATTGCTACATAACCATAATTAGTGAATCGTGTTTTGTACCCATGTGTTTTTATAGGTAATTGTGTTTACTTTCCATGATCTGGGATATGAACCAAAACCAAATATCATTTAGGTTCTAGCTTCGGAACATCAATGGGATGTTATCTATAATAATTCTCATGAATCTCTTCCCAAAAATCCACAGACATTCAAATGTTCCAGTGATCCACACTATTTAGGGGAATGGGTGAGCATAACTGGCCACTTGTTCGATTTCATAGACACACATGATGAAATAAAGGTGATGTGTGCCACAATTGTGCAAAAAGGTTTGAGAAAGATGTGGTGGGACATAATGGTTATGGTGAAGAATAATGAAGGATTAGATTAGAAATACATCAATGTTCCTTTCACCAACCAATTCTACCAATATTTGATGTCATTGTCCAAGGATACTATTTTTCAAACATTAGCAAGATGACAGGACTATGAGAGAATATGAAAAACATTTTTCATTGTTTTTATATCTTTCAGAAGATATAGTATCTAATGAGAAGATAAAGGATTCACAATTCAACTAGGAGAATTTATAGGATATTTGTTCTTAGATTTTTTTGCCAAAACTACATTTGTATACTGATTTTATGGATAGAAAATTGATGATTGAAATGGACCTATCTAGAATGTTAGGGATGGGATGATTTTCCTTTTATCCTATTGGAAGCATGAGTTCCATTAAATTAAAGAGGATGTTTGATGATGCTAATACTGGATCTCAACATAACCGTTCATCTAGACCTCTTAAAATTCCTGGTAGAGGACCTCTATTTGGATACTAGTGTAGAAATCCTATGAATTCAATGAGGGCTCATATATAGGTTCCCAAGATACGTGCCTCCTGTGGAATAGTAGGTCTCCTACATAAGCCTTTTCATTTCTATTCAACACATCTCATTGTCATAGAATCATTAGAACCTTCCAAGACAATGGGGAAATTAGACGTTTCAAGGGAAAATGGGTTCCAACCATAGTAATAGGAATGAAGATTCTTCACATACTGGACTAGTTTTAAGAGTTAGAGGATATGGGTCTAGTAGTCATGAGAGGTACCATAACTATATATGTGTAATTATTGACTACATTATTTCATATTGTTGCATCCCATTCATTTATTTAATCCCATTTTTTTAATATTCCAAACAATTATATGATGATTTTATCTCATGTGATGGATATTACTCCACCCCTAGAAACGAAGAGAGAGCATGGTATTTATAGCCATTCTTGTTTTCTATCTCTTTTACAAGTTAATATGGCTTGTAATTTTATGGTTTCAATCATTAAATCCCTTGATTTTATTTTTAGGAAGGATTGGATCATTTCCAATAAATATCGGATTGATTGTTATCTATGACATGTATATTTTAAGGTACCTCAGGGGGTGTTATATGTATTTAAAGGATAATTGAACCCATGTCGAGTGTATTTAGACCTTATTATCTAGAGTTGGGGATATCAATATCTATGTTTCATTTTGATCTAGATAGGTAATCATTCAGTAGTGATCTCAGTATAGATCTTTTATGAGTTTCCTAACATGTTTTCTTTTTGACTTCCTTAGTTTCCCATCGACATGGGAGGATTAATATTCTATTGTTTTTGTGTCTATCAATCAACCGGTTTTTATTCATTCTAATATCATGTCACTATCTGAAATAAAAGAGTTGAAGACTTAGTTGGATGATTTTATATATAAAATATTTATATTCCTGAGTGTTTCACCTTGGGCGGAACATACCCTCTTTTATAACAAATATGATTGTTCACTTCACCATTTAGTTGATTACTAAAAACTAAATTGGTTTATGGTAAATAATATATACCGTCTTCCATTGATTGAGGATTTTATTAATTAGTTTAAAGGGGAAATTTGGTTCTCAAATATCTACCTTCAATATAGTAACCATCAGTTGAGGATAATGTATAATGAGATTCCAAAAAATATAATTTAAACATTTATGGACATTATGAGTACCTTGTATTGCATATTTTATTAATAAAATCTCTAACAGTCTTTATGGATTTATTGAACTGTAATTTCTAGGTGAATCTTGATAACTTCATGGCTGTCTTTGTGGATGACATCCTAGTTTACTCTATGTCTAAGGAGTATTATATGATTCATCTTAGAGCTGTTATTGTATTTTCGATGAATCGTTGACATTATTCTTGTATTCAGAAATATGATTTTTGTATTTGGTATGTGAAGTTTCTTTGGAAACATGGTTTCAAAACATTTTATTTTAGTTTATCATGAAAAGGTGAAATTTTTTATGACAAGGAATCAACCACAAAATATCTTCTATATTATGAGCTTCTTGGGTTTAGCTGGATATTATCACCTATTATTTAATAACATCTCAATGATGGATTCTTTCATTACTTCTCTAACTCTAAAGGGAGTAATTTTTTTCTTGAGAAGAGAAATATCATAGTTTTCTTGTGGGGATGAAACGCCTTTTGACAATTACACTAGTGTTGAATCTTCATGAGGTTATGTAGGGTTATGTGGTCCTCTATGATGTATTAGATTTAGGTTTTTGTTGAGTACTTATATAGGGTGATCAAGTCATTACTTATAGGTCTCATCATCTAAGGCCACATTAGAATAATTACCTAACACATGACCTTGAACATATAGTTGTGATGCAAGCCTTTAAGATTTATAAGCATTACCTTTATATAGAATGGTTTACCATGTATTTAGTCCACAAGATATTGTTTTGTATCTTATATAAAAAATTATTAATTTTATACTTGTTAAGTTGGGAGGAATAACTAAAATAGTTTTAATTTTACATCACCTATACACTTGGGATGTGGAATGTCATCACAGATGCTTTAAGTAGGAAACACACAACCCATTCCATAATGGAATCAACGGAAGAGTGGAACATGATGGATCTCTTTGCATAGTTTCATATTTGAGTTTAGAAATCATGGGATGAGGATTCTTTGGAAACCGTTCGGTTGAAATAAACTCATATCGAGATTATTCTTAATGAAAAATAGGTTGATGATGAGTTTTGTTTCACTAGGGTCTCCCATTGTAATAATTGTCAAGAGGTAAATGCTGAGCACCTGAAACCTTTGGGTTTGCTACAACCACCTCCAGGGACAACTCGAAAGTGTGATGATATCTCTATGGAATTTTTGGATATGTTTTTTATACCCAATGATAGAATAATGTGATATGGGTTATGATTGAACAATTGAAAAATATACAAACTTTATAACCATTTGTGATGAAACCATTGTTGTGGTGTTCAGAAATATATATGTGAATGAGATATTTAATTTTCATGGTTTTCCATTTTCTATAGTTTCTAATATGTATCCCCAGTCCACATCTCATTTTTTTGAGAGGTCTTCAAGTGGAACTAGGGTCTGAGTTCAGTTTGAGTACATCATATCATCCATAGTCGGATGGAAAAATAGAAAGTTCTATACAAATTCTTGAGTATATGCTACATGATTTTGTACTGAACATTGGTGAGGTTGGGGATAATTATTTAGTGATGTTTTATTTTTCTTATAATAATAAAAAGACGAAAAAGTGGTTGATCTGTGTTGATAGCATGGTTAGGGGTAATTATGTTCCATAATCGTGCTTCCAGTAGAAGGGTGTGTGTGTTTTTCAAACCGTATAGGGTGGCCTATTAGACTTTGAAGCTAAATCCCCCACTGTATAGTGAGTGTCCATGAAGAAAAAATAGTTTTTCAAACCATGACGTTGTTAAAGAAAACCATTATGTTCCATTTCCTCTTGGATAGATGGAAACACACGGTTTTCATATAACTTCACCAACAATGCAGCCAAATTATGTATCTCCTAAAAAGTGGTAAATTCATATTCTTCCGTATAAGGATTAAATATTTGTTCCTTGATTTTCACCCCCTTTTTCCCATATAGAATGGACTAATAACCATGATCTCTTTTCTACTCCATGGGTGTTTTCCCTTCAATTCAAAGGCATTTGGAGTGTTATTGGTTGTAAATAGACACTCTAGGTATGTCATCAACTAAATTTCCATCCCTTATATAGAAGAGTCCTAGTGTATTGTTTCCTCTCCATTTGATTATATAATCCATTTTTTCATTTGTTTTCATTTTTGTGGTGTTTTATACCATTTTAACTCAAATAAAGGGTTTATTTTGGGATATTGGGTTTCCATGAGCATGAGGTTGGTGGTATACAAGATTTTTTACATAGTATTATTGTTTTAGATGTGTATGTGGTGGTAATAAAATGTTTACATTGGTACATTTTTAATGTAAATGGATAATGAATGTGAATTGGTTATGTAGTTGAGGTGACAGACACTTCACATACCCCGTTGGGTCCGTTAATGATTTGAGAATGGACTGAAGGATATCTATGGGAGAAGCCAACCCATGAAAATAGGAAAATGAAATAGTAAATGTTGATATTGGATAATTGGTATAATCAAAGGAATAGAATTGTGAATTTGGGATGTGGAAATGGTTAAATAGATAATTCAAATGATTATATGTTGGATTTTGTGAAATGCCTAAGAGGATTCTAAAATGGATTATATGGTGTGTTTTAGATTTTGATATGGTTGTGTATTTCAATAAAAGTAAATTATTTTTGAATGTTTTTAATGTTTTAAAATGACATTTAGACCTTAAAGAGATTTAAATGGGGGTTTTATTATTATATTTCAAATGATGATTCAAAATGAGGGAGTGGTTATCAATTTTTTAAATGACATAGGGTCTCCTTTGAGTGGTTTTATTGGCAATGAAGGTTCAGGGCCTTATTTGGATTTCAAAGGATGACCGATTTTTGAAAATTATTCTTCATCATATTTTAAAAGTTTATTTGGTATATGTGATTCATGAGGTGATGTTTTAAATGGAAATGAAGTGCGTAATAAAGGGATATTTATATTAATTTGAAGAGATATATGAGTTACAACATCTATTATGGGTAAATTTGAAAAATGATTAAAGAAGCATGTCTACATTTTAAATTTTCTGATTGGGATACATGAATGATCCTATAATCTAATGGGTCAGGAAAGATTGATGTTCTAGGAACTAATGTTGTTTTTCATGAATAAGATGTTATACTGATTGTCCTCATCTATCGGTTGGGCTAGACTGATGCTCTTGGCCCCAATAGTGTATTGTATGACAAGAATGTTGGACTGAGGTTCATCATCTTGGTATGGACTAGTCTAATTTTCTAGGCCCCATTGATTTATTTCCTGGATTTAGATTTCATAATGAGTCTCTATGCTCATTAATATTGGACATGATATGATTACCTAGATAGAGGGTCCGTGGGTAAGCTGATAAATTGAATTGGTTAGTGAACACCCTTTTCGAATTAAAGTATATAACCCCTTTACCCTATGGATTTTGTAACGACCCAATGTTTTTCAATGGAAATTATCTTCCTATATTTATGTCATAAAATAACATGAAAACACAACATAATAAAATACTATGTGATAAGTGACCTTTAAACATAAGTTTGTCACTCCTATGTTTGGAATTTTGAAAATCCGAAATACCTGGTTGTGTTCAAGATGATTTTTGGAGTCTAATGAAACAAAAATAATATTTTTTGAATAGTAACGTACCCTTAGGAATAGTAACATACCCTTATGAATAGTAATATGACCCTTATGAATAGTAAATCATCCAACATAAGAGTAACATTACCTATGAATAATAAAATAAAATTTAGACATCTTAGAAAGTGACAATTTGACCTTAGTAAACGTTTTGGTGTTTTGTAAGTCATAAATAATTAATTTTAATTAATTAATTAATTTAAAAGAATATTTATTTCCCTAAAATGAATTCATAAATTATTGAATAAATGTCTTATAGTTTTTATTTAATTTTATAAGACCCAAAGTAATTTTTGAAAGCACTATAAAATCAGTTTTAATTTTAAAAACTGTTTTTTAAAGTAAATTATGATTTTAATTAAATATTAAATTAATAATATTTGGAAAATTATTTTTGAAAAATGGAATTCATTTTTGTATTATAAACGTCGAAAAATGGTTGGGGCATATTTTTGGGATTTTTCTGAGATACTTGAATGTTTGATGAATAGTGAAATACAGTAATTTACAAAATATGCTAAATAAGCTAATTATAGGGTCATGTGTGATGTTCTGCTGATGTAAGCCCACTTGGTTTGGGATTAAATTATAAAATAAATATTCTTGGTCTTTCAAGACTCACTATTCCTTGTCTTGTGGGGAAATAATAAACAAATGAAGTTTATATTTAGGAAACCCCTCTCCCCTCCACTATAAAAGCCACCCTTCACACCCTCATTTCCTCACACCTCTCAAGATCCAATACTTCTCTAAACTCTACCCAAACACATTACCTAGCACCTCCCCCACGTCCATGAGTTTCTGGTCTCATCAAAATACTATTCTTAGTCCCTTAAATAAGGTTCTCAAGGGAAGGATTCAAGAGGTAATTTCTCTCCCTCTCCTCCTTTATTTTCCTTTCAAGTACAAGTTCATTTCTTGATCTCTCCCCACCTATCTTCATCAAAATTGTATTGTAACACCCTTATTATACATATACTGTGATTTTATGATTCTAATGTGATATTATATCATCCATCCCCCTTTCCCTCTTCCTTTTATTTTATTAAAGAGAACGTTGTCCGTGAGGTGTTAATTTATCACCTTCATGAACGACATGCTTTCTTCTTCAATTTATACCTTCAGATCTCATAATGAAACCATTTTTATGGCTGAAACAGAATATTTTATGTGTATTATGTTCTGTTTAATGTTTTTTAAATAACCTATCGACATATAACTAGGTGTAAAGTTAAAACAAGTTCGTTGTGATCCGAAACCGCCCAAATTGACCCAAATAACCATCATTTAATTCTTATCTAATGATTCATCCGCATGTATCTAATATAATTAATTATAAAATAATTCAAGATCTTTTAATATCATTAATGAAATGTAATATCATTTCTGTATGTTTACTCGTGTTCTACCCAAACCTCAATTTAAGAATACAAGTGAACCGCCCAAGAAAAACCATAAAAATGAACATCCCCGAACAACATTTTTAAACTCTATAAGTCATACAAGGGAACATAATATGACATAATGAAACCATAATGAAATTTATTAATGTAAAAATGGTTATAGATTTCTAATTAATGAATATAATGTCATTATACCTGACATTAAATACAAGGAAGCATTCGGGTACAAGGTAAGGGGAAATTATCGAACCCATCATTCATCCTTCAGGTTCTACCTATTTCACTCCATTTTGATATGGTCACTCCTTTAAGATTATTTTTTCATCATTATATTTACTTTTCTAGGATATACATGTTTTCTAATGAAGTTTATGTAAATCCCAATGTTTTCCAAAATAACTCTTCTTTTAAGAACTCAACTTTTACCTCTCATTCATGGTTGATGGTTCTTGTATCAAGTATGTTGTTCCCTCTTTATTTTGGGAACCCGAAGGTTATGAATGTATTATTATGAGATGATACTAATTCTTTACCATGGGTTAGTTATGATCAATTTTGATGCATGTTCTATGTGGCATGCATGCTAATGATAATGTTATGATGTGACGGGTGCGCCCAGAATTATATAGCGCAATTATGAATGTTTCAAAGTGACGGGTGCACCCAGAATTGTACCGCGCTCCAATGCATTGGGTAAAGTGATTAATATCATGAGTAAATGTGAAATGATGTGTGAAGAATATTCTATCTTGGTTCACAAGTATTTTTGGTATTTAACCACGAAGACATGAATTTTCATTTTTATGCATTGCCACATTTCAAGTCTTTTATTTATGATCCTCTCATGTTCATGATCTTTTTTCTATGTTATGATTATGCTCACCCAATGATATATTGTTCCTATTTATCCTCTTACTGGTCTTATAGCTAACCCCTTTTGTTGTATATCCTCATGTGGCTACATGTACTAAGGAGAAGACAAGTGCCAATAAGAAGCTAGAGAAGAATAAATCAAATAAATGTTTATGCTAGATGTTGTATTTGTTATGTGTGGTCCTATTTTTCCAAATAAACTAAACCTTTTCATCCTCTATGTATAATACTATTATGTTTTTTATCATTGAAATGATTTAATATTAATTTAAGAAAAGGTCGGTTCCCTATAGTTGGTATCAGAGGCAAGGTTTAGTTAATTTGGGAATTAGGATTAGTGAACCCTAGAGAAAACCTCTAGCATGAGACGAAGAACAAATATGCACACAAGAATATTTACCTAGGTATCCCATATGTTATCTTTTTTGTATAAATTGATTAAATGAATAAGTTATTCATGAATAGTTTACTTATGTTTTGTTCTAACCTTTTCTATTTTAGAAAATGGTGGGAACCAGGAGAAATCTGGCCAACAACTCATGCAAGGGCCAATGCAACGATTGCCCAAACGACATCTACAATGATTTGGGAGGTGGAGTTCAAAACCTCATGGATATTCTTACCGAATTATCTCAGGTTATGAGTAATAGCCATAATAATGGGGAACTTCCTCCTTCACCAAAGAGGGAGAAAATGGATATCGAATGTTTTATGCGGCAATGACCACCAACGTTTTGTGGATATTTTGATCCACTAGTTGTGGAATAGTGGGTCAACTCCATGGAGAAGATCTTTTCTATGCTTCACTGTTCTAAGAGAGAAAAGGTGAATCTAACCATCTATTTTCTATATGGAGAAGCTGATCAATGGTTGTCATTGATTAAGAACCCCAAACCAATGGTGGAAATTGAAGAGATGGAATGGGGAGACTTTAAGATAATGTTTCTTAATATGTATTTCCCATGAACTATTCGCACAAAGATGGAGGGAGAATTCATAGAGCTCAAGAAAAAATAAGGAGAATCTGTCACAACTTATGAAGAGAATTTCACAAGGCTCTCAAGGTATGCATCAGGTTTTGTTATCAACAAGGATAACAAAATTAATAGATTCTTTAGTGGATTAAAACCACACCTTCGAAAGGATCTTGCAATTAGAGACTTTGGGAGTTATTAAGAAGTTGTTTGGTGTGCTCTAAAAGTGGATATGTAGTTTGGAGAATGGTCCCATGGCTATGGGGATAAGAAACATAAGATGGAGTTTCAAGCCGGTGGGTCTAGCGACAAAGGTGGGAAGAAAAATCAACGACCCACATGCCAAAAATGAGGGAAGTTGCACCATGGGAACTGCCTCAAAGGGACGAGGAAATGCTTCAAGTGTGGGAAAGAAAGACACCATGCTCAAGAGTGTCGAAAAGGCATGAAAAGGAAGGGGAATGTAGCAGATGAAAGGAGAGAACCACTCATGGTTCAATGCTACAACTGTAAGGAGCTAGGGAACTATGAAAACCAGTGCACCAAACCTTGAGTTCTTGATGGTAATTAGCGTCAGCAACCACCAAAGAAAAAAGGACAAGGGAAGGCTTATGCCATCACTACTGTGGAGGTGGATCGTGATAATGAAGTCATACAAAGTACACATCCTATTCAATCAAAAATGGAAAAAGGCTTATTTGATTCTGGTTATACGCATTCCTTTATATCTTGAAAGTTTTCTAGATCTATAGAATCGAAGCCCCGAAACCTTGAAGTGGAGATATCTGTAAAAACACCAAGTAGTGCAATCATTGCAACCCAAGTGTTTGACCCTTATCCTGTTGGAATATGTGGGAAGATTCTTCCAGAAAATATCGTAATACTTCCTTTGGTGTAATTCGATGCTATAATGGGAATGGATTGGCTCTCTCTATATAGAGCGCATATCAACTGTCGGGAAAAGGAAATATCTTTTCGTATTCCGAACCATCCCATGATCCTCTACAAATGCAAGGATTGTCCAGAATCTCCTTTGAAAAATCCTTCAATGGTGTGAGTGTTGATCCCCTATAAAGAAGCATACCTCACCCAAATGGTTGAATCGAAGGAAAGTGCCAGCCTTGAGGAAATTCCCATCATGAGGGAATACGATGATGTATTTCCTAAAGAGTTACCCGGAATTCCCCTGGATCGTGAGGTAGAGTTGTCAATTGAACTCATAGCTGAAGATACTCCTATCTCTAAGTGTCCCTATATGATGGCTCCTATCGAACTAGAGGAGTTAAAGAAGCAGCTGCAAGAGCATTTGGGAAAAGGGTTTATACACCCTAGTGCATCACCTTGGGGTGCACCAGTGCTCTTCGTGAAGAAGAAGGATGTAACAATGCGGTTCTGTATCCATTATCAGGAACTCAACAAGATCACCATAAAGCACAATTATCATCTACCAAGAATTGATGACTTGTTCGACTAGTTTAGAAGAGCTCAATACTTCTCAAAGGTGGATCTTCGTTCTGGATATCATCGGGTAAAGGTGAAGAAGGAAGATATTCAAAATATTGCCTTCCGTACAAGGTATGGACACTATGAGTTTTTGTTGATGCCCTTCAAACATAATAATTCCCCTGCAATCTTCATAGATTTGATGAATAGAGTCTTTAGAAATTACCTTGACAAATTTTTGGTAGTGTTTATCGATGATATTCTCAACTACTCCAATAACAAGGAGGAACATGAAGAACATCTAAGACTTGTGTTGGAAACATTAAGAAAAGAGAATTTGTACGCCAAGTTTAGCAAGTGTGACTTTTGGATGAAGAAAGTCACATTCTTGGTACATGTGATCATAAGTGAAGGAATTTCTGTGGATCCTTCAAAGACAAAGGCGATTAAGGAATGGCCCAGGCCCTATAGTGTCACAAAAATCCATAGTTTTATTGGATTAGTTGGGTACTACCGACGTTTTGTGAGAAAATTATCACGATTTTCAAGACTTCTAACTATGTTAATAAGGAAAGGGTTAAAGTATGTCTGGATGGAAGAATGTGAGGGTAGCTTCAAGGAGTTAAAGAGAAAGCTGATCACTGTACCTATACTCACACTACCGAAAAATGGAGAATGTTTTGTGATATACAGTGATGCTTCAAAGAAAGGCTTAGGTTGTGTACTCATGAAAAATGATAATGTGATAGCATACGCCTCACGACAGTTGAAGATCAATGAGAAGAACTACCCGACACATGATCTAGAGCTGGAAGCTGTGATTTATTGCCTTGAAAATCTGGTGGCACTACGTTTATGGCAAGAAGTGTGACATATACAACGACAACAAGATCCTAATGTATATATTCACACAAAAGATCTCAACATGCATCAAAGGAGATGGTTAGAGATAATCGAGGATTACGATTTCTCTATTCACTATCATCTTGGAAAGGCGAACAAGGTAGCTGATGCTCTAAGAATAAAAGAACCTACTACTCTATCCATGTTGTGGATTGAGAAAGACCGTATCTTCATGGATATGCAATGAATGGATTTGGAAATCATAAGGGCAGGGGATATATCCTAATTTTCCCAAATGATTGTGCAACCATCCATTCAGGAGAAGATTAAGGAAGCACAAATGGATAATGTGGAGATACAAAAGAGGTTGAATGAAGTAAAGGAAGGGAAGTTGCAAGAGTTCTATATCGACGATGATGGTGTGATTTGGTTTGGAAGGCAGCTTTGTGTGCCTTCATCACCTAGGATAAAGAAGGAGCTATTGGATAATGCACATAGCTCAATATTATCCTGGGAGTACCAAGATGTATCGTGATCTCCGAGAACACTTGTGGTGGGACAACATGAAGAAGGATATTGCGGAATATATATCAAGGTTCTTGGTATGTTAGAAAGTTAAAGCTGAGCGACAAAAGTCCAAAGGTATGATGCAGCCATTGCCTATACCCTTGTGGAAATGGAAGAATTTTACTATGGACTTTGTCACAGGTCTCCTGAAGACGTCAAAGGGAAATAATGCGATATGAGTTGTGGTTGACCAACTCACCAAGAATTCCCATTTTATCACTATTCGGGAAGATCTCTCGCTTGAACAACTTGCAATGATATATGTGAAGGAAGTGGTGAGACTGCACGGTGTTCCACTCTCAATTGTCTCTAATCGTGATCCAAGGTTCACGTCTAAATTCTGGAGGAGCCTTCAACATGCTTTGAGTACTGAATTAAATTTCATCACAGCCTATCACCCCCAAACCGATGGCCAGTATAGAAGAACTATTCAGATGCTTGAAGATATGCTAAGAGCCTACTCTCTTGAATTCAAAGGTGTTTGGGATCAGCATCTCCCATTGGTTGAGTTCTCATACAACAATAGCTTCCACTCGAGTATTCATATGGCTCCATATGAAGCTCTTTATGGAAAGTGATGTAGAACTCCAACATATTGGGATCATGTTGGAGAAAAAAAGCTACACAGATCCAATATTGTTCAAGAGATGAAAGAGAAGGTTCAAGTCATCCAAAAACACATCAAAGCTGCTCCAAGTTAGAAAAAGAGCTATGCTGCCAACCATTGAAGGGACATGGAGTTCGACGTTGGAGAAAAAGTCTTCTTTCGAATATCTCCATGGAAGAGAGTCATGCGATTCAGGAAGAAAGGGAAGCTAAGACCAAAGTATATTAGACCCCTTTGAGAACATTGACCACATTGGAGTCGTGGACTATTGTCTTGCACGTCTACCAAATATGGATCAAGTTCATGATGTGTTTCATGTATTACTACTGAGGAAGTACATACCAGACCCCTCAAATGTACTAAACTCAGAGGTGGTGTTGCTGGAAGATGGTCTCTCCTATGAGGAATAACCAGTAAAGATTCTGGATCAAAGAGATAAGGTTCTACGCAACAAGACAACCCATCTTGTTAAAGTTTTGTGGAGGAACCATAAGTTTGAGGAATCAACTTGGGAACCATAAGAGGCAATGAAGGATAAGTACCCTCACCTATTTGTGTAAAGAAAATTTCTGGGGATAAATTTCTTAAGGGGGGAAGAATGTAACGACCCAAAGTTTTTCAATAGAAATTCCCTTCTTATATTTATGTCATAAAATAACATGAAAACACCACATAATAAACTACTAAGTGATAAGTGAACTTTAAACATAAGTTTGTCACTCCTATGTTTGGAATTTTGAAAATCCGACATACACGGTTGTGTTCAAGATGAATTTTGGAGTCTAATGAAACAAAAATAATATTTGGTGAATAGTAATGTACCCTTAGGAAAATTAACATACCCTTATGAATAGTAATATGACCCTTATGAATAGTAAATCATCCAACATAAGAGTAACATTACCTATAAATAATAAAATAAAATTTAGACATCTTAGAATGTGACAATTTGACCTTAGTAAACATTTTTGTATTTTGTAAGTCATAAATAATTAATTATAATTAATTAATTAATTTAAAAGAATATTTATTTCCCAAAAATTTATTCATCAATTATTTAATAAATGTCTTATAGTTTTTAGATAATTTTATAAGACCCTACGTAATTTTTGAAAGCACTATAAAATCAGTTTTAATCTTAAAAACTATTTTTTAAGTAAATGATGATATTAATTAAATATTAAATTATTAATATTTAGAGAATTATTTTTAAAAAATAGACTTCTTTTTTAGATTCTACACGTTGAAAAATTTTTGGTGTAAATCTTTTGTATTTTTCTGAGATACTAGAATTTTTGAAGAATAGTGAAATACCGTAATTTACAAAATAAGCTAAATAAGCTGATTATATGGTCATGTGTGATGTTCTGTTGATGTAAGCCCATTTGGTTCGGGATTACATTGTAAAATTACTATTCTTGGTCTTTAAAGACTCACTATTCCTTGTATTTTGGGGAAATAATAAACAAATTAATTTTATATTAAGGAAACCCCTCTCCCATCCACTATAAAAGTCACCATTCACACCCTCATTTCCTCACACCTCTCAAGCTCAAAGGCTTCTCTAAAATCTTCCCAAACACCTTCACTAGACCCTCCCCCACGTCCAAGAGCTTCTGGTCTCATCAATAGACCATGCTTAGGCCCTTAAGGAGGTTCTCAAGAGAAAGTTTCCAGAGGTAATTTCTCTCCCTCTCCTCCTTTATTTTCCTTTCAAGTTCAAGTTCATTTCTTGATCTCCCCCTAACTATATTCATCCAAGTTGTATTGTAACTCTAGTATTATACATATAATATAATTTTATGATTCTAATGGGATATTATATCATCCAACCCCATTTCCCTCTTCCTTTTATTTTATTAAAGAGAACGTTGTTTGTGAGGTGTTAATTTATCACCTTCAAGAATGACATGCTTTCTTCTACCATTTATACTTTCAAGTCTGGTCCTGAAACCATTTTTTTGGTTGAACCAGAATAATTTATGTGTATATTGTCCTATTTAAAGTTCTATAAATAGCCTATAAACATATTACTAAGTGATAAGTTAAAACAAGTTTGTTGTGATCCAAAAACCGCCCAAATTGACCCAAATAACCATCATTTTATTCTTATCTAATGATTCATCCATGTTAATCTAATATAAGTCATTATAAAATCATTTAGGATACTTTAATATCATTAATGACATATAATATCATTTCTGGATGTTTACTCATGTTCTACACAAACTTCAATTTAAGAATACAAGTGAACCACCCAAGAAAAACCATAAAAACAAACATCCCCGAACAATGTTTTTATACTCTATAAGTCATCCAAAGGAACATAATATGACATAATGAAACCATAATTAACCCTATTAATGTACACATGGTTATGTATTTCTAATTAATGAATATAATGTCATTATAACAGACTTTAAAGAGAAGAATGCATTCAGGTACAAGGTAAGGGGAAATTCTCAAACCCATCATTCATCCTTCGGGTTCTACCTCTTTCACTCCATTTTGATATGGTCACTCCTTTAAGATTATTTGTTCATCATTGTTTTTCCTTTTCTATGATATAAATTTTTTCTAATTATGTTTATCTCAATCACAATTTTTTCCAAAATAACTCTTCATTTAAGAACTCAACTTTTACCTCTCATTCATGGTTGATGGTTCTTGTATCAAGTATGTTGTTCCCTCTTTATTTTGGGAAACCAATGCTTATGAATGTATTCTTATGAGGTGAAACCCATTCCTTACCATGGGTTATTTATGTTCACTTTTGATGTATGTTCCATGTGGCAAGAATGATAATGATAATGTTATTATGTGACAGGTGCGCCCGAAATTATATAGCACAATTATGAATGTTTCAAAGTGATGGGTGTGCCCTGAATTACACAGCGCTCTAATGCATTGGGTAAAGTGATGAATCTCACGAGTAAATGTGAAATGATGTGTGAACAAGATTCTAGCTTGGTTCAAAAGTATGTGTCATAGTTAACCACTAAGACATGATGTTTCATTTTTATGCATTGCCACATTTCAAGTCTTTTATTTATGCTCCTCTCATGTTCATGATCTTTTGCTGATGTTATGATTATGCTCACCCCATGATATATTTTTCTTATCTATCCTCTTACTAGGATTCTGGCTCACCCCTTTTTATGTATATCCTCAAGTGGATACATGTACTATGGAGAAGACAAGTGCCAATAAGTATCTAGAGAAGAAGAAATTAAATAAATGTTTATGCAAGATGTTATATTTGTTATGTGTGGTCTTAGTTTTCCCAAGACACTAAACCTTTGGATCCTATATGTATAATACTATTATGTTTTTTATCATTGAAATGATGTAATAGCATTGTATGAAATTTCTGGGTCGCTATAGATTTGGCCCCATAGCATGGATTAAATAGGTTAGGTTTTTTGAGTGCATGATAATACTTATAGGATAAATTGGTTAATTAATAATTGTTTAAATATGATGCTCACTTTCACTTTTTTCGCTATTTTTTATTATAACATTACTATCTACAGTCACTATCGTACATATTGGGTATTGCTTTAGGCACCATTATTGGTGGAATACTGAGTTTTAATAACACCATACTTGAGCCATGATGGAACTTAAAAACCCAAGAAGATTCTACTTGTTTCATATTATATTTTTTTGGGCATGGACCTGGTACATTGTTTGTGCATTGTATGATAGGTTGGACCCTGGGATGTTAGTTATGAGTTGGGACATGGGATTGAAATTGTGATCTTTTAGAGTTTTAATATTAAAGTCTTTATTTTTATGGCTTACTAACATGTAGTGTATCCATCATACATGTATAGCATGTGTTACATGGACACATGTTGAATTTTTTTGTATGTTTGTCCATTTATTATTATTACTAATTATTGCATTTATTGATATCATTTCTAATGTGGTATTATTTTTATATGTAAGTATAGTCTATCTATTGTTCCTTATAGACCAGAAAGAATAGTAAAAAGACTCTAGTGTATGGGGAGGCAGGCCTGAGGTCATGTGGTGACCAAACATGGGAAACCATTTATTTTGGTTCCTGGGATGGGAAATTACAAAAATTTCAATTGATGAGAAAATTATTTTGATGTCATAGAAAATGTGTTCCTTTGTATATCAATGAGATATAAATTCATGATGTTTAGGAACAAGGGAAATATTATTCTCAGATACATACCTTAAGAGGATGATATTTAATAAGAGGTGTCTTTGGTGATGATCATAGATTTTTGAGACAAAATTATATAAATCAAGATAACTAAATGGTCAAATTATCATGGTGGATCCACTAGTTTTTGGACGGGACATGGGAACCATAATAAGTGATGAAATAGAAGTATCCTCATCTAATTTGGTGTATGAAATAAAATTTTAAGTGTTAAATTCATAATTTATATTCTAATATAAATACCATATATATTATAAATATTATACATTTTGAGTGAATAAATTCCAAATTATGTAATGTAGTTAATTATGTAATGTAGTTATAATAAAATAAATTCACTATATTGGTTGTTTTATACCATTATAAAATATATTCATTAAGATTTAAAATAACATAAACATCATAATCATGGAAAATATATTTATTCTATTATGGCCATTAATATCTGTATATATTAGGTTTTATAATATTATTTAATTGAAACAGAAGGAAGGATTTCTTGTCTCAACTATTCAGATTGTACCCTATAAATATCATTTACCAAAGCTTCTAAGATACATGGAATCAAAAATATTTTCCCCTGACCAATCCCAAGTGAATATTCTATAACTGAAATATGAGAGGAATCATTTACAAGAGAAGTTCAAACTTATAGGTATCACCTCAGAAAACATGTACACAAAAACCCCAAAAATTTACAATCATCACACATCATACCCTTAAGTTTTACGCTAGTGTAATATGATAAGATATATACATACCCTAGTAGTATGGATTTTTATATTTCTTTAAGGATTATATATATCCATTTTCAATATTAATTTATATATAAACATGGTTATATAAAGTGTTTGGTAAAAATTTTATTTTCATACGAAGAATAAAAAATTTAATTCTTGGGACATAAATAGTTTCAATTTAAAAAAATCTATTTGATACAATCAAAATGATATTATAATTTAATAAATTTTACTATAAATTTTACATGGGTCATGAATATTTTTATGTCATTAATTTTTTTAAATAAATAAAGTTTTTATATAATAGTATAAAACTCTAGATTAATAAAATTAGCATGAAAAAATAATTATCAATTATTAAATCATCATGTCAAAATGATCTAATCGTTAATATAAAAAAGTAATAATATTAGAAAAAAATATTTTCCATTTAGAATATTTTTTTTGAAGTTATTAGATTAATTTTATAAACTATTAATGATTCCTCCAAAACCTATACATTATTTTAATCGTTCAATAACACTATTTTATGTGCATGCCTTGTCTCCACATAATGAATGTCAATATTTTAATTATCTTCATTAATGTAATAATAAAATACTAAAAAACACCTAACATTGGAAGAAATAATGGGAGAAACCCATGTAAGGATTCCAGTTTGGATAATATTATTACTTAGATTCCTAAACCTATGTTTTGAAATTAATAATGTATTCCCCCCTCTTTTTCTATAAATACCAACCAAACCACTGATTACTCTTCACTAAAAAACCATTGGGTATGAAGTTACTCTCCATATCTAAGGACCTCCCAAGGTATTCCAATATAATTCTCAATTAAATTTCCATTAGGTATGTTTTAACCTTTGATTGGGTTTTCCATTTTTTTTGAGTAATGCCAAAAACGAATTGAGAGGATACCTGTAATGGTGATGTTAAGGATTTGTGGGAATTTTTATCTTAAAAATATTCCACCTTGACGTTTTATGGGGATTTACACACCATGTTATTTGGTTACATGAAATTTAATCATATCAAGGAGGATTCCACGAAACTGGTACCCCATGTGAATAGTTACATGTTCTGTACAGATTACACTCCATGAAAATATTAAAATCGTATTTTTTTTAAAAAAATTTATTGTTTTTTCTGCCTATATTGTACTAAAAAATTACAAGACATGTAATCAGGGTATACGTCTTGTAAAATATCATGTTTTGGTTTTAGGAACACAGTTCATATGAATTACTTATTTCAACCCTCCATGTTTATGTTCTCTCAACCTAGATACTCTTATTAAGAAATTTTGGATTCCTCTTATTCCACAAGATCATATGTTCCATGATTGATCGTTATTTTGGTCGTAGTGTATCTCTCAGGGTATGTCATCTCTATGGATATTCCCTCTCTCTTGATCTCTTTACTCCTTTATATTTGATTGATCATCTTTGTATTGATGAATCTATTCACTTTGTTCTGCAATATTAATTCTAGGTTGTGTTCCTAGAACTTATGTTCCTTCATTTTCAATTGGTGAACCTATTTGCAGGAATTGTGATTCCATGGAAAAGGAAGGTGGTTCCATTTAATATTGTCCAATTTATTTAAACTTGAATTTATAGTTTTTAAAATTAAATCCAATTGAATTATCAAAACCTAGTTTGATGAAAATTAAAATGGGAAATTGATTTGCTATTTACATTGGAAAATATACCAATTCCAATGGAATTGGAGATGAGGTGAATAATTTGAAATTTTTGAATATTGTGAAATGATTTTCGAATTTATTTTTAGAAAAATAAATTTAACTGATTTGATAAAAACATATGATTTTTTAATTTGAAAATGCCTGAAATGACGAAAAACCTATGATTTTGTTCTGAATTTGAATTGGAAATTTAAAAAGGGAAATTTTTCAATTGAATTGTGAATGATGATTTATATTAAATGAAATGATTTTACCTTTCCCAATTTATTTATTAAGCACATACGAGCCTAGGTAGTTAGTGGGTTATTTGGGACAAGCATGCAAGGATGTTAATTCCCTAGAAATGGATTAATGAAGAAAACACTAACAAAAAACTATTTTGGAAAATATTATCCATGATGGGATTTTGATGAGTCACATTAATCATGAACCTGAGGGGTGTGTGTACACATATTAGTTGTGAACACTGGTGTGAGATGTATGAGGACTCCATAACTAGAAACTATCATACCACAAGGAAGACAACTGTAGAGTTTATTGTTATGATTTTGATTAATAATTCAATTGATTTTGTAATTGATTTACTCTTTCATAGTGGTTTATATAAACTATTTTATATTAAAATTTTATTTAAGCCTAATTAGAAATGTTTTCCATCATTATGAAATGAAAAGAATCTTTTGTTTTAAATATGAAATTATATCATCATGACCATTTTTTTTGGAAATTGAAAGCATTATTTGTTTAATTATTATGGAATCCTATAATGGAAAACATGGTAAGACCATACTAGAGTTTTTACCTCACAATCTACCCTTTCCTTCAGGTATTTGTAGATTTTATCTTACCAGGTCCGACTACAAGAGAAACGCCTCTTGGAGGAGGTGGTTGATGATGATCCATTCGGGATTGGAGTGATATGTCCATTGAGACATTGAAATTTTCTTATCATACATTGATTACATTGATGAGGTACTATTAGGGTTTTGATATTCGTTTTTAGTTTCTGGATAAATCACTTTGAGAAGTTTTTGAGCATATAGATATGTATCATTACCTAACACTGTTATTTTGGAAAAAGAATTATTCATTTAACTTGTATGAGCTAGGTTGTGGTTTCTGATAATGGGGATTGTTAATTTCCATAGGTCTATGTCTATGTCATCTCAGTTATCAGGTTTTCAGGGTATCCAAAATAGATCTTGAAAAAGTGGTATTAGAGCTGTAGGTTGATCAACTTCCCTCGATGTTAGTATAAAATTTGAGATATTAGCTGGAATTATCTGGTAGTTGTGGGTGAGTTCCAGGATAGATCTCAACATAATTGTCAATAAGGTACCATGGGTGTTCTAGTAATGGATTATCGAGGATTAATTCTAGTCATTTACCTACTCTTGATTTGGATAGGTTAAAATATGAATCTTATTTATATCTCTAATGGGATTAATTTATATTATTTCTATTTTTTGAGAGTTGATATGATTAGTATTCTAAAGACATATTTTTTTCTAATGTTTTATTGCATCATTATTCTTAGAAGATGTGTTAATAAGATCAAGGGGGAATCTTCTGATGTGACACAGTTAGAAAATACTCCCATTGAGAATAATATGGTTGAGGTTGTTGTGAATGATTTACAAGAATTGGGATAAGCACATTCTCTGGTACCCATTCATGATTTAGATATGTACCCTCTAAGGGATACACCTCAAAATTGTTCTTAGGATTTCTGTCACTAGAATCCAATAGCATTCCAATGAACTAATGGTCCACAACATTTTGAGGATGGTTTGAGAAATATTAACCATATGTTTGATATGTTGGAGTCTCTTTAAGATGTTATGGTAAAATGTTATTCCTTTAATCCATAGGTACCTATAAGGATATGGTGGGACTCAATGGTTTTAGAGAATAAACACAAGTGTTTAGAGTATAAGGACAATAATTTTATTTCCACTAACTAGCTATATCATTTGTCTATGGTTCTGGCTAGGGATATAATGTTTTTCAAACTCAAGAAGGATGATAGTACCATAATAGAATATGTGGACTATTCAACTAATCTTATGTCATTATCACCTGATATTGTACTGAGTGAGATGATTATGACTTAATATCTTGATATGGGTCTACAATTTGATATTCATTCTCATTTTTTATTACATAATCACTATTTTATGTTAACATGCTAGATAGGGAACTTATGGCCGAACATGATATGGATAGTATGTCAAGGTTCACATGGGTTTCTTTTTAACATTGGTGTAGTTATGTGATTTACCATAAAGAGAGGAGAAAGCATAATGACACATGTGGTGGATCTCAATATCAAGTTTATTCAAGAAATCCTAATCTACTTAGAAGAGGCCCTCTGACTTGATTCTAGTATGGAAATCCTTGTTATTATAAATGATATTGCACTAAAGACCCCAAGATTTTATTGTTCC
Source organism: Viscum album (assembly GCA_963277665.1). Classification (NCBI taxonomy): domain Eukaryota; kingdom Viridiplantae; phylum Streptophyta; class Magnoliopsida; order Santalales; family Viscaceae; genus Viscum; species Viscum album. The sequence continues at coordinate 907,342,949 of OY728160.1, read as the reverse complement.
TATAGTCTCTTACGTCACTTTCAGAATTTCTATTACATTTATTCATCTCTACATAGTAGCAAGGGATCAGTAGTATATGTGAACCAATTCACTGAGCATTTGTCGTTTCACTTGAGGTTATATCAAATATCTAGTTTAATACACAATAGTATGATATGGCACTTAAATATGATATTCATTATCATGTTTTCCTACTGACTCTATCTTCTTATACTAAAATACATGATATGGTGTTTGTGGTCGAACATGATCTAGCAGGTAAGTCAGGATTGACAGGAGTTCATTTTTCTCCTAGTTTCAATTCTTTGAGTCCCCATAAAGGTTAGAGGAAACATGATGAGACTTTTGCTGGATCTAAATATCATGGTTCTTCATTACCTCTTTCAGTGCATGGATGGGACCATTTTACATTCTTTTAGTGTGGAATTCATGGTAATTAGAAAAAAGTTTTCATAGAGGAAACCAATATATGTGGTTCCAGTAGTCTATTAGGTGACTTCCAAAATTTATTTTAAAATTATTTTTTTTCTACATAGAATAAACAGATCCTCAAAAAAATTATTATGGTGAAATCATATTCATAGAGATCTAAGGGGTTCTATCCATAAGCATCAAGAACGAAGCATCATCAATAAGTTTAATAGAATCTGGAGGAAGTAGATACGAATCCAGAAACTATGAAAAGTTCCATTATTAATTTTCATATTTTTTGAAAACTTTATTTCATAATGGTGCATGACACACATTTATATCAAATTGTATTATGAATCTTCTAAATCTTCCAAAAAATGTATTTTATTATGTGGTGGATATTTTTATGCCCCAATAAATTAATAGAGATCGGGTTCTCAATTGTACTGATTGTGAGTTCACGGTATTAGAGATTAATCTTGCCTAGGATTTTCTATTTATCAACATGATTCATCTCGATTTATTTTATAAGATAGATTGTATAATTGATAATAATGAAAAAATTGATATTTATCATTGATGGGTCTTTTTTAATACATATGTTGTGGTGTGTCATATCTTTTGGGGGGAGTGGGACCCAAGGTCGAGTAGAGTTAGACCTTTTTATCAAGATTTGGGTAATGTGATACAACCTTTTTCTTATTATTTTAATTTATAATATTTCAGTAGTGATCTCCCTCCAATGGTTATTGAGTTTCCTAAACTTTTTCCGTCTGAATTCTCTAGTTTACCACAAGTAAGGGCTATACAGTCTTATATTGATATTGTTCCTAGTAATAAAATATTATCTATCCCTTCTGAATGCATGGTACTAGCAAAAATGAATGATTTTAAGACTCAGTTAGTTGATTATACGGAGAAATGATTTATACACCCAAGTGTGTCACCTTTAGTGTAACCTATTATCCATTCTAAGAAATATGATGGAAATATTCACCTATGTTTTGAATAATGAAAACTCAAATTATCTACATTTAATTGAATGTATCCATTTATGAATACTAATGCACATTTTGACCATTTTAAAGGGGATATTTGGTTCACGAAAAATAATCTTTAATCTGATTATCACCAGTTGAGAATAAATGAATCTAACATTCATAAATCTTCCTTCTAGAGTAGGTATGGAAATTTTAGTATCTTGTATTTCCATTCAGAAAAACTAATTATCCGTTGGTATTTATGGATTGGATGAATATGCTCCTCTATAATTATCTTGATATGTCCATGGTCGTATTTGGGGATAAAATCATGATTTAATCGATGTCCTAGAAGGATCATGTGCATAATTAGAAAGTTGTTTTGGAACTATTGTGAAATCTTTGACATTATGTTAAGCTATGAAAATGTTATTTCTAGATTCTGTAACTGATGTAATTTGGACATGTGTTCTCATAACATGGTATTTGAGTTGAACCTATGAATGTGAACGATGTTATGACATGGGAGAAATTTCATAGTGGATTAAAGATTTAGTGTGACATGGGATTAACTAGATATTATTATGGTGACTTGGATCTTCTATGTATAATATTAGGATATTTTATGGATTCTATTCGAGATCAGGCACTAAGACACCATAAGATTTTGAGGCCCATTGTGATCTGAATAAATGTTTTAAGTATATTAAATATATTAAATAACACTCGCATGTAGTTTTTCTAAGGAAGTGTAATAACTCCCAAATAGGGGCCCATATTTGAAATCGTTGGGCACCATTCTATTCAGAAAATGGTTTTTAGTATAGACATGACATAACCATTATAGGCATGATGTGTTTGAGGAAAATATTTTGCAGGCGTAGAATTTATTAAATAAATTAATTAATTGAGTAATTTAATTTATTCAGGGAATTGACTGATTTTGTTTATAAATATATTGTTATGGGACTTTTCTCAGGGCTGGACTCTCAGACCCTTGTTGTATAGATGACCGTTGGAGTGATCCCTTGAATAAATATGATGGCACATTATTAGATCAGGGATTGCTGCATCGACAAAGTTCGTGGATCTTTTCAACAACAGTAATGTAGAGCCGTTCTTCATCAACGATCAATCCCAACTCCATGCAGGATTTTGACTTGCCTTTTCTATTTCATTCATTAATCATTCATGGACACAGATCAATTCAAAGATTAGAATTTATAAGAACATAATCGATATATTTAATTTAATACAATTATATAGGTCTATTGTGTTTTATTCGTCATCTATTGTCGTTTTCTATGGAAGTGTTTCAAGAAAAAATGAATAGAGGCTAAGGTTTGTTCCTCACTATTATGTGTTATGGATTTATCCCTTATTTTATTATTTGATCATTATCGGTATTTCTTTGGCCAACAGTTCAACCAATACCAGGAATCTGGTTGTAAAGACCTGAAAATTTTAATGAATTTCTTTTCTTAAATTCTTTGGGATTTTACAAGAATGCAGTTTCTGACGGCACCTGATTCCGAGGCCCGGTGTGCCCGGAATCAATTTCTGAAGTTTTGTTAAGCTTAAATTAACGCATGTAAGAAGTTTTACTGAAAAAGTGTAATAACTCTTAAAAGGTTACTCGAATCATAAATCTGAGGGCACCGTTGCGCTCAGGATGGCGGGTTTACCCTAGGCGCGACTTAAGTTTAGTCGGCGCGGGCCTCTTGTGAAAAATTCCAAAAATGGATTAACAGTAAATAAAATAATTAAATAAATTATTTTATTTTTCAAATGCTTATAACTCACAAACGGTAGCTCGGATTAAAAATCCGAGACAACCGCTGAACTCGTGAGGGCATGGTTTATTTAGGAAGATACTAACATTGGCCAGCGCGGGCCACCAAAAAAATTTAGTTTTTAGCCCAAATAAAATAATTAAATGACAATTATTTTATTGTAAAATTCGTATCTTTTAAACGGTAACTCGGATTGAAATTCCGAGAGTACCGTTGGATTCTTTGGGGCGTGTTTCACTTAGGAAGAGCCTGAACCAGACCGGCGTGGGTCGAGGGTTACTGATAATATTTTTCCAAACTTTTGTTCGGGTACGTTCAGTAAACGTACGTGTGGGTTTTTCTAACTTTTGAACCGGTGCTCGGAATCGAATTCCGAGGGCACCGATGGAATTGCAGCACCGGTATTTGCTTAGAAACGCCTTTTACGGAGTTGCGTTTGCTCGGGTGTGGTTTTTAATTTTTGGGGTTAAGTTATGAAATAAAATAAAAAGGGCTACGACAATTTTATTTTATTTCACTTAAAGCCGCTTAACCTAAGTTAAGCGAATAAGGTGGGACCCATAATATCCTACCCACTTGGTAGGATATTTGTGAGGTGGGGCCCGCACGAGCCCCACCGTTTCTCCCCTCCTAAGTAACGCACCCGCAACCCCCTCTTTAATGAAAGTCAATTGTGCGTTTTTTCTGGTTAAGAAACACCCCATTAAATTGGGCAGTAAAATTGTTACAATTAATTCTTCCAATTAATTGTTCGTTTCTTATCTTTTCATTTTCAAATTCTTAAGTTGATAATAAAATAAGAAGTGGAATTATTTTATTATTGTTGGGTATTTGTGTTGTGTTAAACCTTTGGGAGAACAAAGAGAGGATTCTTCATTCTTCGACGAAGAACGCGAAGAACGCTCTACCGCCAACAAAGAACGCCAAACTCCGACAGCGAGAGATGCCTTCCTCGGAGATCACCCAATGCCAACGGTGAACCTCTTCTTCCGCTGCGATCCTCTTCTTCCGTGACGGTTAATTCCGCGACGAATGCTCATTCGACGACAGTGTTGAGGTAGGGGTTTTTATGCGTTTCTATTTTGTGTTTTTCTTCCGTCGTTTTTCCCCTTTCAATTGAACCGCCTGTTATCGCATTAACGGGAGGAGGTCAGACCGCACGAACACGACCGACACTCCTCCAATTTTTGGTTGTGGATTTTTTATGTGGCGAACAAGGCAACGCGGTGCCGAAGCACCGTGTGGAAATTGTAAAAGGGAGAGCGGAGAAACGCGGCGCCGCCGCACCGCTCCGTGGGAAGCAACAAATCCACGACACCGTAGAAGATAAACAAAGGACGCGACACCATCGCGCCGCGCCAGAGGACCTCAGAAGCACCGCGGCCAGAACGGGGCCGCTGCGGAGGGGCGCGGCGCCATCGCGCCGCGCCAGACAGACGAAGGCCGCGGCCGGTTCCGGGCCGCTGCGGAGGGGCGCGGCGCCATCGCGCCGCGCCAGACAGACAAAGGCCGCGGCCGGTTCCGGGCCGCGGCGGAGTAGGGGAACCGGCGGCCGGTTCCGGGCTGCCCGCGTCGGAGCGAGGGGACCGGCCCCTGCCGGTCCCGTGATAGAGGCATCCAGCCGGTTTGAGGAGAGCGCTGGGGGTCGTAACCCCCGATCGGCCAACTGAGTGTCCCCATTAAAGGCACCTCGGTTTACTTAACGCGGGGGCAGTGCCCCCCGCCCCGAAACGGTTCGGCCGTTCGGCCGAACCCCTGGCGGCGCGCCAGCGCGCCGCGCGCCGGGCGGCTGCCTTGGCCGGTCCACCGAACCGGACCGCCAGGCTGGGCCGCGCCAGCCGGGCCGGGCCGCGCCCAAGCGGGTTGGACCCGGACCCGGTTCGGGTCGACCCGGTTCGGGCCGACCCTGGGGGTATCGGGCCGGGTCGGACCGGGCCCGAACCCCCATATTACCGAACCATTTTCGGTCTGTCACCCATAACTTGAGCTACGAGCCTCTGATCGATGCACCGTCAGTTGCGATGCGATCCTTGGATCGAGGCAGTCGTTTTGGTATATTGCACTCAAGGTTTCAGAATACTTTGGGTTCGGCCGGGTTGGTTCGTACACGAAACCAACCAGGCCCTCGGAGCGAAAACGCTCATAACTTATGCTCCGGATGTCCGATTAATGTGCCGTCGAATTTGATGGATTCCTCTAAGTGAGACAGGACTTTTGGATTACTCCGCTTGAGGTTTGGACGCCGTTGGAGTGCGGTTAGGTTGGTTCGCTCACGAAACCAACCGGGCCCATAGAAAGAAAAAGCCAATAACTCACAGGTCGTCGTCCGATTGACGCGCCGTCTATCTCGTTGAATTCCTATAAGTGAGATGGAACTTTTGGATTACTCCGCTCGAGGTTTGGATGCCGTCGGAGTGCGATCGGGTTGGTTTGCCCACGAAACCAACCGGGCCCCTGGAACGAAAAAGCCAATAACTCAGAGGTCGGGCATCCGATTGACACGCCGTCCGTGTCGTTGAATTCCTCTTGATGAGATGGAACTTTTGGCATACTTCGCCAGAGATTTGGATGCAGTTGGATAGTGGCCGGGTTGGATTGCACCCGAAATCCAACCGGGCCCCTGGAACAGAAAAGATGATAACTTTTAGACTGGACGTTCGTTTGACGAACCCTCAGCGGCGTTCGAGATCACGTGGAGAAACGGTCCCTATGAGTATACCCTATGAGATTTCGGGGCACAGTTGAGATACAGCCGGGTTGGTTCTCACACGAAACCAACCGGGCCCCGGGGACGAAAAGGCTAGTAACTCACAGACCGGGCGTCCGATTGACGCACCGTTTGTTGCGTTCAGACCCCTGTGACGAGGCGGTCCTTTGAGATACTTCTTCGAGGAGCTTTGTGATACTTGTAGTATCGACCAGTAGATCGTGGAGCGGACCCTCCCGAAGATGAGCGTGCGGAGTATGGAGACCGTGTAGCTGGCTGAGACCTGACAGCTGCTTGACCGATCGACTCGGTGTGTTTCGGATAGCCCAGTGGGGAGCGCTTGGTTGTAGCGGCAGACCCACGGAGGAGGAGCAATTGGTTGTAGCGGCAGACCCGCAGTACTTAACATAAGGAGTACCTATGGAGGCTATGAGGAGGAGCGCTTGGTTGTAGCAGTAGACCCACGGCGGAGGAGCGCTTGGTTGTAGTGGCAGACCCGCGGTACTCAACAGAAGTGGTACCTCTGGAGGCTATGAGGGGGAGCGCTTGGTTGTAGCGGCACACCCATGGTGGGAAGCGCTTGGTTGTAGCAGCAGACCCACAATACTCGACATGATGAGTACCTCAGCAGTCTTATGTTAGTGAGCAGTACCTCAGAGTCGTGACAGGACCACTGTACACTCCAGAGACGGGGCTCTTCAGCAGTTGCGGTTTTGATAATGAAAATCCTGGTTTGAGATGAGTCTATGACCTTTGTGTTTACCTCATGATTGAGATGGGTCACTTGATAACTTAGGTATATGTATGGGCATATACCAGGGTAGTGGTTATCCATTGATTTCATAATCTTTGTGTTTCCTCATGATTGAGATGGATTACTTGATAAATTGGGTATATGTATGGGCATATACCTAGGTAGAGGTTATCTGTTGAGATATTCTTTGTGGTTATCCTTGTTGTATTTAGTGAGACCTTGAGGGTCTCGGGGTCACTACTGAATATTGTTATACTCACCCCTGCACGGGCTATGCCTGCACCTCGTTGTTTTGGTAGCAGGCGACGGTCAGCGCAGACAGAGGCCGAGTGTTCGAGGACGGGACGGTACCCGAAGGTGGATCTCACGACGAGACAGTATCTGGTGGTGCACTTCTCGATGAGACGACACTCAGAGGAGGTTGATGGGCGATAGCATTGTGGAGGCTATATGTACCTACCCTTCAGGTAGGATCTGTGGCGGACGATCCAGGAGCTGCGCTATCTGTACCTACCCTTCAGATAGGATCCTTGGTGGATGATCCAGGAGTTGCTTGTCACCTTCCGACTATTTTATCTTTTTCCTTGTACTTTACAGTTGGGATTGTATTTCTGGCCCCTTTACATTCAGCACATCTTTTTTGAGTTTTACTTAGTGTTTTACATCCGCTTTTACTCTGTGGTTTTTGGTTACATTTATAAAGGCAATTCCTTCCCAATTATTAGGATTTACGCCTTTGGTGCTAGTCGCCATCCCCTGGCCTATGGAAGGCGGGCTTGGGGTAGTCACGACATGGGCCCCGAGGACGGGTCGTGAAAAATTGGTATCGGAGGATTCGGTTATACCGCAGAACTTATAACTCTGATATTCCCTTTCTGTGAAGCAATATTGTTAAGGGTACCAAGTGTGGTTTTCAGTTCAGGGTGTCCAGTGTTGGTACGGCGGCCGACGTATCCGTACACCAGGACCCTGACTATTGATTTCCGACTTTGTGCACGAAAACACTGATTGCATGTGTGTTTTAAAGAGTTTTAAAGTCAGCTCAAACCAGGTCAGCTCACTAGGTATAAATCATTTGACCGTGTCGTATCTGTTCAGGTTGTCTCTACGCAGACAGTCAGTTGGAGTTCTGAGAATGTACTCGATGGCGGCCCACTAAGCGACGAGGCTCCGGTGCGGGGCCCTTTTTACTATATTGTCACCCTCGGGTGTTTTACCAGCAGCACCACCACCTGTTGGGTAGCAGATTCCAGCAGCTATACTAGCGACCTGTGCACACTGGAAGAGCGCGTTGCACGAGTTCCAGCAGTAGAGGCCTCCGAGGTTACGAGGTGAGGCAGATTCCCAGACAGTAGAGGACTGGATGGAGGCGATTGCTAGAGTTTTCCGCCTAGCTGAGGCACCAGTAGAGTGGATGGTGGACTTGGCCACTAGTGTTTTCCAGTAATGACCATGAGGATGGTCTGCATAGTGATGAGGCTTCGGTACGTGGACAGATGCCTGAGATAGTGCCTTCGGGTAGTGTGTCAGCTATACATCACTACCTGTTGGTCAGCAGTTACAACCGGCGGTACCGGTAGGTGACACATGTAGGCTTACTGCCTTATATGTGTTCCAACATCAGATAACCTCATGTTCTGAGGAGAACCTGACTCACAGGCGGCTGAGGACTGGCTTGAGGAGGTGGCTGAGAGTTTTCTAGAGCTTATACAGCTTCGGCAGGACGGCGTGTCGGTATCTGAGAATTCATCGAGGCGTACCGAACATTTCAGGTACTCGATGAATACGATTCGATCAGTGCTATAGAGCTCGGACCTCTGAGCGTGGTGTGTTTAAGGATATTCGAGCCAACACTTTTTCCTCTATGTATTCCTACTCACGTTAGGGAGCTAGATAGAACCTTGAGGTTGAATGTTATTTGGCTGAATGAATATAGCTAGAGAATGTTAGAAGTTGGAACGCAGAAAGCTGGTGCCAGTCTCAGAGACTTTGGCGTGAGAATGTTTCAAGAAGAGGAAATGTTAAGGACAGATATATCTGCAGAGCAGCAGACGTGGAGGTAGAGCTAGGAGAGCAACATGGGGTGGTGTACATTTCAACATGTTACAACCCCCGCCTTTATTGTCCCCTCCAGGATCAGGGAGCTGGAGGGAAGGGGAAGAGAGTAGCTGCATGCGGTCAAGGAGTGCGACCGAAAGGGCTCTAAGGATGATTCAAAGTGCGGACATTGTCTTCTACTAGCTGCCATAGCCACAAACATTGATACGAATCATCCCTTCCTTCCATGAATCTAGTCCCACACCTAGACTTTCCGGTTAAGCCGTTGACTTGACCCTCACGTCTGGAGATACCTTTTGGAGGAGACTTGATAGTCACACTTACGCCGACGGTGTGATCTGACCCTTGAGGCGAGAGTCTCGGTTGGGACCTCTTGGTGACAGCGTCGAGGCCTTATGACGTTAGTTTGAGTATGGATTGGGAAATCACTGTTCATACTCAAATTGATGATATTAGGCAAACGTCGGGATGGGTTTTCCTTGGTCGGTGAAAAGGAAACCCCAGGCAGCACAAGATAAACTCATGCATGGGAGGGTGTAGCCGATCATTCTTAAGTCACCCAACCATACCATCGTGGCAGCAGGAGTTTGAGTTTCAGTTCTAATCAGGAAAGGGATACCTCTAGAGTTTGAGGATGACGACCACGTTCTTATACGGGTCTCACCTCGATAAGGTTTACAAAGATGTAGCTGATGCGGAGAGATATCTCCGAGGTTCAACGGACCATTATAGGTTCCCAGTAGGGTAGGCGAGGTGGTTTACCGTTTCACCTTTCCACCTCAGTTGCACCGGGTGCATGAAATCTTCCACGTACCTCGGCTGAGGAGATATGTGCTTGATCCTTCACACATCATCGACCTCAGGGAGTTGGACGTCAATGACAGGGCGACATGCACAGAGGTTCCAGAAGAGATTGATGATCGACAGGATCGGGTCCTACGAGGACGATCGATTCCTCTTGTGCATTTTCGTAGGCAGCACGGGAACCTCCAGGTGAGCACATGGGAACGGAAGGCTCAGATGCGTGCTCAGTACTGCTTTTGTATCCCTAGTTTTTGTTAAAGGTTTACGGGGACGTAAATCCCTGAGGTGGGAGTAATGTAAAGACTCGAAAATTTTAAGGAAATTTTTTTCTTAAATTCTTTGGGATTTTACAAGAACGCAGTTTCTGACGGCACCTGATTCCGAGGCCCGGTGTGCCCGGAATCAATTTCTGAAGTTTTGTTAAGCTTAAATTAATGCACGTAAGCAGTTTTACTGAAAAAGTGTAATAACTCTTAAACGGTTACTCAAATCAGAAATATGAGGGCACCATAGCGCTTAGGGTGGCGGGTTTACCCTAGGCGCGATTTAAGTTTAGTCGGCACGGGCCTCCTGTGAAAAATTCCAAAAATGGATTAACAGTAAATAAAATAATTAAATAAATTATTTTATTTTTCAAATGCTTATAGCTCACAAACGGTAGCTCGGATTAAAAATCCGAGACAACCGATGAACTCGTGAGGGCATGGTTTATTTAGGAAGATACTAACTTCGGCCAGTGCGGGCCACCAGAAAAAGTTAGTTTTTAGCCACAAATAAAATAATTAAATGACAATTATTTTCTTGTAAAATTCGTATCTTTTAAACAGTAAATCGGATTGAAAATCCGAGAGTACTGTTGGATTCGTTGGGGAGTTTTTCACTTAGGCAGAGCCTGACCTTGACCGGCGCGGGTCGAGGGTGACTGATAATATTTTTCCAAACTTTTTTTCGGGTACGTTCAGTAAACGTACGTGTGGGTTTTTCTAACTTTTGAACCGGTGCTCGGAATCGAATTCCGAGGGCACCGATGGAATCGCAATGCCGGTATTTGCTTAGAAACGCCTTTTACGGAGTTGCGTTTGCTCGGGTGTGGTTTTTAATTTTTGGGGTTAAGTTATGAAATAAAATAAAAAGGGGTGCGACAATTTTATTTTATTTCACTTAAAGCCACTTAACCTAAGTTAAGTGGATAAGATGGGACCCATAATATACTACCCACTTGGTAGGATATTTGTGAGGTGGGGCCCGCACGAGCCCCACCGTTTCCTCCCTCCTAATTAATACACCCGCAACCCCCTCTTTAATGAAAGTCAATTGTGCATTTTTTCTGGTTAAGAAACACCCCATTAAATTGGGCAGTAAAATTGTTACAATTAATTCTTCGAATTAATTGTTCGTTTCTTATCTTTTGATTTTCAAATTCTTAAGTTGATAATAAAATAAGAAGTGGACTTATTTTATTATTGTTGGGGATTTGTGTTGTGTTAAACCTTTGGGAGAACAAAGAGAGGATTCTTCATTCTTCAACGAAGAATGCGAAGAATGCTCTACCACCAACAAAGAACGCCAACCTCCGACGGCGAGAGAACCCTTCCTCAGAGATCACCCAATGCCAACGGCGAACCTCTTCTTCCGCGACGATCCTTTTCTTCCGCGACGGTTAATTCCGCGACGAACGCTCGTTCGACTACAACGTTGAGGTAGGGGTTTTTATGCGTTTCTATTTTGTGTTTTTCTTCCGTCGTTTTTCCCCTTTCAATTGAACCGCCTGTTATCACATTAACGGGAGGAGGTCGGACCGCACGAACACGGCCGACACTCCCCCCCTTTTTGGTTGTGGATTTTTGATGCGGCGAAAAAGGCAACGCGGTACCGAAGCACCGTGCGGAAATTGTAAAAGGGAGAGCGGAGAAACGCAGCGCCGCCCCACTGCGCCGTGGGAAGCAAAAAATTCGCGGCGCCGTATAAGATAAACAAAGGACGCGACACCATCGCACCGCGCCGGAGGACCTCAGAAGCACCGCGACCAGAACGGGGCCACGTCGGAGGGGCGCGGCGTCGTCGCACCGCGCCGGACAGACGAAGGCCGCGGCCGGTTCCGGGCCGCAGTGGGGCAGAGGAACCGGCGGCCGGTTCCGGGACGCCGGCATCGGAGCGAGGGGACCGGCCCCTGCCGGTCCTGTGATGGCGGCAGCCGGCCGGCCAGCCGGGCTGGCCGGTTCGAGGAGAGCGCTGGGGGTCGTAACCCCCGGTCGGCTAGCTGAGCGGCCCCATTAAAGGGGCCTCGGTTTACTTCATGAGGGGGTAGCGCCCCCCGCCCCGAAATGCATCGGCCGTTCAGCCGAACCCCTGGCGGCGCGCCAGCGCGCCGCTCGCCGGGCGGCTGTCCTGGCCGGTTCGCCGAACCGGACCGCCAGGCTGGGCCGGGCCGGGCCGCGCCAGCCAGGCCGAGCCGCGCCCAAGCGGGCTGGACCCGGACCCGGTTCGGGTCGACCCGGTTCGGGTCGACCCGGTTCGGACCGACCCGGTTCGGACCGACCCTGGGGGTATCGGGCCGGGTCGGACCGGGCCCGAACCCCCATATTATCGAACCATTTTCGGTCTGTCGCCCATAACTTGATCTACGGGCCTCCGATCGAAGCACCGTCAGTTGCGATGCGATTCTTGGATCGAGACAGTCGTTTCGGTCTATCGCACTCAAGGTTTCTAAATACTTTGGGTTCGGCCGGGTTGGTTCGTACACGAAACCAACCGGGCCCTCGGAGTGGAAACGCTCATAACTTAAGCTCCAGACGTCCGATTGACGTGCCGTCGACTTTGATGGATTCCTCTAAGTGAGATGGAACTTTTTTCTTACTCCTCTGGAGGTTTGGACGCCGTCAGAGTGCAGTCGGGTTGGTTCGCTCACGAAACCAACCGGGCCCCTAGAACGAAAAAGCCAATAACTCACAGGTCGGGCGTCCGATTGACGTGCCGTCTGTCTCGTTGAATTCCCCTAAGTGAGACGGAACTTTTGACTTACTCCGCTCAAGGTTTGGATGTCGTCGGAGTGTGGTCGGGTTGGTTCTCTCACGAAACCAACCGGGCCCCTGGAACGAAAAAGCCAATAAACTACAGGTCGGGCGTCTGATTGACGCGCCGTCTGTGTCGTTGAATTCCTCTTGATGAGATGGAACTTTTGGCATACTTCGCCAGAGATTTGGATGCATTTGGATAGTGGCCGGGTTGGATTGTACCCGAAATCCAACCGGGCCCCTGGAACGGAAAAGCTGAAAACTTTCAGATTGGACGTTCGTTTGACGAACCGTCAGCAGCGTTGGAGATCACGTGGAGAAACGGTCCCTATGAGTATACCCTATGAGAGTTCGGGGTACAGATGAGATACGGCCAGGTTGGTTCTCACACGAAACCAACCGTGCCCCGGGGACGAAAAGGCTAGTAACTCCCAGACCGGGCGTCCGATTGACGCGCCGTTTTTTGCGTTCAGACCCCTGTGACAAGGCGGTCATTTGAGATACTTCTTCGAGGAGCTTTGTGATAATTGTAGTATCGACCAGTAGATCGTGGAGCGGACCCTCCCGGAGACGAGCGTGCGGAGTACGGAGACCGTGTAGCCGGCTGAGACCTGACGACTGCTTGACCGATCGACTTGGTGTGTTTTGGATTGCCCAGTGTAGAGCGCTTGGTTGTAGCGGCAGACCCACGGCGGAGGAGCGCTTGGTTGTAGCGGCAGACCCGCAGTACTTAACAGAAGGAGTACCTCTGGAGGCTATGAGGGGGAGCGCTTGGTTGTAGCGGCAGACCCACGGCGGAGGAGCGCTTGGTTGTAGCCGCAGACCCACGGTACTCAACAGAAGGGGTACCTCTGGAGGCTATGAGGGGGAGCGCTTGGTTGTAGTGGCAGACCCATGGTGGGAAGCACTTGGTTGTAGTAGCAGGCCCACAGTACTCGATAGGATGAGTACCTCAGCAGTCTTAGGTTAGTGAGCAGTACCTCAGGGTCGTGACATGACCACTGTACACTCCAGAGACGGGGCTCTTCAGCAGTTGCGGTTTTGATAATGAAAATCCTGGTTTGAGCTGAGTCTATGACCTTTGTGTTTACCTCATGATTGAGATGGGTCACTTGATAACTTAGGTATATGTATGGGCATATACCTGGGTAGTGGTTATCCGTTGATTTCATAATCTTTGTGTTTCCTCATGATTGAGATGGGTTACTTGATAAATTGGGTATATGTATGGGCATATACCTAGGTAGAGGTTATCTGTTGAGATCTTCTTTGTGGTTATCCTTTTTTTATTTAGTGAGACCTTGAGGTTCTCGGGGTCCCTACTGAATATCGTTATACTCACCCCTGCAGGGGCTATGCCTGCACCTCGTTGTGTTGGTAGTAGATGATGGGCAGCGCAGACAGAGGCCGAGTGTTCGAGGACTGGACGGCACCCAGAGGTGGACCTCATGACGAGACAGTATTTGGTGGTGGAATTCACGACGAGACGACACTCAGAGGAGGTTGATGGGCGAGAGCATTGTGGAGGCTATCTGTACATACCCTTTAGGTAGGATCCATGGCAGACAATCCAGGAGCTGCGCTATCTGTACCTACCCTTCAGGTAGGATCCTTGGTGGATGATCCAGGAGCTGCTTGTCACCTTCCGGCTATTTTATTTTTTTCCTTGTACTTTACAGTTGGGCTTGTATTTCCGGACCCTTTACTTTCAGCACAGCTTGTTTCAGTTTTACTTAGTGTTTTACTTCCTCTTATACTCTGTGGTGTTTGGTTACTTTTATAAAGGAAATTCCTTCCCAGTTATTAGGATTTACGCCTTTGGTGCTAGTCGCCATCCCCTGGCCAATGGAAGGCGGGCTTGGGGTAGTCACGGCATGGGCCCCGAGGACGGGTCGTGACACTGGTCATTGCTTGTCTGTTCTCTAATGTAACAGATCAATGTTGTGGGTACAGATTGCAATGGTGGTTTTGTTTTGTGAGTAAATTTCAATATTATATAGATTGAGGGAGAAAGATCCCAAATCTGTAGTACATAATTTTTAGAGAAACACATGATGACATAGATGTTCGTGTATATTTTCCCAATTTTTTTCGTGGTCGTAATATGGTGATCGTCTGACAGAAAGGCTGCTCAACCCTATATCTGATGTTCCTAGGTGGGATTTATAATATAGGAATTAGATATGTTCAATGTGTGAATAGGTGTGGGTTATAGAAAATCCCAATTAAATGGCATTAAATGCAGCGTTACACACTATTTGGGACCTTCTTTTCGGAACAACGGTTTCCACGGAGGAGAAAAATATCACACATCATGTGACTTTGTCTCATGCCTTGTGACACATTATGGTGTCTTTGCATGTAACTCAGAGGATATATTTGCACATGTAGAATGGGATACATAGATATGGCCACCTGTACAAAGGTTGGTACATGGGAAGTCCAAAGTACACAAACAATTCTAGAGTACACTAACATGGTCTTCGGTACACAAACTTGTCTAAATGGAATGGGTAAGTTTTGAGAAACCTCTACACATCATTTGTTACACTCACATGCTATGAATGTTGTGGTTTGTGATCCATGTGAGGAGAAACAACATGGGTAGACATGGGGATAGATGTACAATCCATGTACCTCTTCTGAGGGTGTGTGTATCCCTTCGTTCTATTCGTCGAAAAAAGTCTTGGTTGAGTGTTTTCCTTATGTTTATTTCCTCAAAGGTACAATAAAATATTACATTGAAATCCAGAGACTCTGTTCCACACTGTAGGATGATTCATAGATAGGGGTTTTTATGTCCCTCTATGATACTGGATTATTATCATCTATCGTCTTTATAACTTTTGTGGGGTTTGTGGAATCGATGTGTCTTCCTTTAGTAATGCATTGATCCTCAATCTAGAAGGTTCTATTAGTAGTGTTCATGATATCATTTTTATATGATCCCCTACATAACAGGTCAATCTAGATTGGATTCTTGGTGTCCTCCAGCGATTATTGGAAAGACCCCCTATCTGATTATTAGTGTCTTCTGGAAAAATAAGATTTCACGGGTGTTGAATAAAGTTCTTTTACTCTTGTTTTATTTTCTCTGAAGAAGGCATATCTCATGGAGTATATTCTTTTTAAATGATCATTTCATCAAGGATAATCATCATTCTAGTAGTTGGTTAATACCTAATAGTGGCATACTACTGTTCTCGAGGATATATGGGTGCTTCCTATTACACATTGATTATTATATCCTTGTATTGAACGAACTACTCTTGATCCTTAATGTTTATTTTTTTGGGTTGGAATGTTGGGAATTGTTATACTCACCCCTTTATGGGCTCTGCCCACACATTTCATGTCATATACAGATTAACACACTTTTAATGGTGTCTCAGAAAGACACAGATTGGGTGGATCATAGCGTGAGGTAGACAAACCAAGGTTTTCTTAGGATCTTTCATTTGATCATATTACACACCCAAGTAATAGGATATGCTATTTAAAATTTATTTTTGTTCTTTTATTTGGAATTTTTTTTCTTTTAGTACAATACTATTGTATAATGGTTGTGGGATTAATGATGTATACATGCATTGATTTTAGTCTTTTTATATTTCATCATGTTTTGGGCCTGGATATTTGGGTGTTTGTATTGGTACTTGAGGATAATGCCTCCAATTTTTGAGATTTCCCAACTCAACACTGGTCACCAACACCATAATGATTAAAGGCATGTTTGGGGTAGTCCTAGGTCATTCCATGGTGGGTCAGGACATGAAAATTGATATAAAAGAAGTCAGTTCGACCTTAGGATCAGTGTCAGTTAGATTGGTTGTTGTAAATAGTGTTTAGTGTTTTATGTTTATATTTCATGATAGGGACCCCAGTGATGGTGTGTCAGATGATGTTTCTATACATCAGAATAGGATCAACTACTATTTGACTCGGTACTAGTAGACATTGGTTGTAAAGAAAAAAATTGGTACATGAATCATATAAGAATGGGTTGTCATTTTCTATGTCCTTAATGAGTCATATCCATAGATATATTATTTGATTGTGGTATATATTGTATTATTATAGGATTCATCCATGTAGAAATCCATCTAGGATTCCACCATGTGATCTGGAGTATGATCCATTGAGTGATTCAGCTTAAGTATATGGGAATTTACCAGAGATAGATCCTCTTTGTAGTATACCTAATCTACAAAAAATGTTGAGAATCATTTTTCATTGGCAATTATAAGAGAGGAGGAAAATAGTCTAAGTGTGCTACATGAGTTTCATATGTAGTCACCTCCTAGGATTCAGAATGATTCAACCTCCTAGTGGTTGGGGACTGGCTAGATGAAATCAACCACGTTTTCTTCCTTCTAAGGACACTGATAAATTATATGGTGGTCTTTTTAGAGAGTGTTCTTTATGGATCTACTAGGTGATCATGGATATTAGTTACTAAGTCACATTACCCATCATCTCTCTCGTTTCCAAAATTAGAGCATATCTTTAGCGAAAAGATCAATCCATCCATGTTGTGATTAGTACTTATTCAATATCATCTGCGTAAGCTATAGAAAATGTTGATTGTGGAAGAGTAATCATGAAGGTTTAATAATATATCATCATACATCATGGATATAATGAAGAATAATTTCATCAGATCATTGAACATTGTGTAGAGATTATAGTGTGACATCATGGTTTTGGTATTTTCCCTTTGCATTCCTCCATATGATAGAGTGATGGAGTGAGCCTTAGTGGTGGTGATATTCATATCAGAGAAGGCACTGACAATGGGTTCTGGTACCGGGCACCTAGGAGCTAAGACATTGGAAGAAGGTAGTCAGTGATATTTATAGGGATCCATAAATTTTAGACACATTAGGATGTGATCCCATGACACATGTTCAGAAGTGTAGGGATCTTAGGATGACTTATGTCATCTAAGGGGTAGGTGGTTCTCCTCATGTGATGGCCAGGGACATTTGGATTAGGATTATCTGATCCATCATATAGATGATCGAGATATAGTAAAGGGATTGTTGTGAGAGTGGTGGATGCAGGATTAGGGTGGTTCATACGGTGGTGGATAGGATAGAGGGTCCAATAGAGATGTAGGAGGTGGTTTGAGGTTATACAAATTTTCACCACATCCTCATGTGGTCCACACCAAGATCAAGGAGCAGCTGGTCCAAGATTAGGCCATATGAAGGTGGTGGAAGACTACGACCCTAAGGCTCCTGGGATGATACGATGTATGATATTTTTTTATTTTTTAGACAGTCTATTGATGGACACAGGTTCAATCCATTCCTTCCCCGTAACTTATCTAGTTCGATACAAAGATATCTCAATTGATCCATTGGCCCAACCCTTGTAGTTTGAGACTCCGATAAAAAGTGACTCAGGGATTAATGACATATACTAATAATTCGATATGATACATGGATGTGAGATTTTTTTTAAAATGAGGAATTACAATGTCATCCTATGTATAGATTTGTTATCCCTATTTCATGCCTAGATTGATTATATATGGTAAAGGATGTGGTGTGTCCATAGTAACAAAATCGGTTATCCATTTTGGGTGAAAAGGATACCTTGGAAGGGAGGTATAGGATCAAGAATATTAGAGTACCTTTGATTACTCACCAGTTTTCTAGAATGACAATTAGAGTATCAGATGTTATGAGCATTCAATTTCCTATAGTAGTGGTGGAGTAAGATGATGTATTTTTTGAGGATGATCTAGGATTTCCACCCCTTCAAGAGATAGACATCTACATTTACATGCATCATGGGACAACCTTGAAATATACACTATCATATCAGATGGTTTCTACAGAGCTTCGTGATAAGAGGTTGTAGTTGGAGGACTTGCGTGGTGAGGACATTGTGAGACCCACTTTTTCCCATGGGCATCCCTAGTGTTGTTCCCCATGAAGGTGGATGGGGGACAGAGGTTATGTGTAGACTATGTGCACTTCAACCAGATGATTGTGCAGAATAAAGAGGATAGAAGGCATCTTTTATTAGTTTAGAGGGGTGTGTGTGTACTTGAATATTGACCTCAGGTCAGGCTATCACCAACTGTGATAACATGACAAAGATATATAAAATACATCATTCATGTGTTGTTACATTCATTATGAGTACTTGGTGATGTCATTTGGCATGAATAATTCACTATTAGTGTTCATGGATATCAGGAATCATATCATTTAGAATTTTTATACCATTTCATGGTGGTTTTCATCGTCAACATCCTAGTGTACTATGTGTCTAAGTAAGATCACCAAAGACACTTGAGAATGGACCTGAAAAAATTCTGAGGGCACTAGATTTATGGGGATCCCTTGATGTATTAGTTATGGATTAATGTAGCCCAATTTTGAGGTCATGTCATATCAGAGGTATAATTTGTAGTGGACCTTTGAAAGGATAATGAATTTCCTTCTAGGTAGTCTTAAAAGAGTTTTTCTGTGGTGAGGATTTTACATGGGTTGGAAGGGATCTATTGGTGGATTGTACACAATTTATCTAGAGTGGTAGCACCCTTTGTAGCTTTAAATTAAAAAGGGGAGACTTTTTGTGGATGGAAATGCATCATCACCACTTTCCTAAGCTATGGCAGAGGTAGATAGGAACTCCCATCTTGAGATTTCCTAAGGAGATTGTCGAGAAAATAGTGTTTTGCAATGCATTAGGTGCCGATTATAGTTTGGTTCTAATTCATATCTAGGTAGTTATTACATATGGTTATCATTAGTTGAGACCACATAAGAAGAACTATGTGTCCCATGACCTGGAGATAGCAGTGGTAATCATTGTACTCAAGTTATGGTGACACTACATATTGGGAATGTTGTTAATCATCTAATCTAACCACACAATTATAAAGAATATATTCTCTCATAAGTATCATACCACGATATAGAGATGATGGATAGAGCTTATATAGGATAATTTCTTCACAACTGTATATAATCTTATGAAGGGGAATATGTTGGAAAATGCTCTTTCTAGGATAACTTATTTTATGTTGTTGGCTGAGGCATCCGAGTAGTAAGCCACATTGTAGTTTTCCTTTATGGACATGTATGGTACTTCGTGTATTCTGTCGATGGTTGTTACCCCACCACCTTTACATCATCTCATAGATTATTAGAATGGAGATATCGACTGTGATAGATTTTATACTTATATATTAACTAGACATGATATTTATGGTTATTCTAATGGTGGGGAGCTTGATTTCCAATTAAAAGGATGGAAAATGTTACCTTTGAAGTCGTAGGAGAATGTGATGTGGGGGTTTTATACATCCCATTTATGGGTACATATTGGTTTGGAAATGATGTTCAATGACCTATTTTTTTAGATTTGGTGGCCAAGAATGAAGAATTGTGTTGCCGATTTTGTCTCCTGATGCCTCAATTGTCATCAGGTGAAAGATAAGATCCAGGATCAAGAAGGTTTAAATCACCCTCGTAACGATCCATAGTAGACGTGGGATGTGATATCCCTATACTTTATGTTGGGGATACAAAATATTACTAGGGGACATTATTCCATTTAACTGATCGTAGATAGACTCACTAATTCATCCTACTTATTAGACATTCAAGAGTAGAGTTTAGTATAGATATCATGATGACTCTATATACTGAAGATAGTGAAAATACATGGAGCTCCCTAAATTATTTCTTTATAACGTGGCACTTTCATGACATCATTGTCATGGAGTGTATTTTAGGAGGAATTCATGACTCATTTTTGCTTCATCACATTGTTCGGCACTTAGTCTAAGTGAACCATTCATGTCTTTGAGGACATGTTGCAGGCTTGCTTAATGGAATTTTTCCATAATTGGGAGGATAATCTATCTATGGTGGAGTTTACATAAAAAATGGCTACCATTATATCCATAGTATGGAACCATTTTCATATTTGTATGGGAGACCCTCTAGGTCACCAATTTTTTGGACTGGCCTTGGAATGTCACCACTCATGAGCTCGTAGTAAGTGTGAGATACTTAAGATAAGTTTTTAGTCATCCCGGTGTAGATGAGGACCATATAGATCAATCCAAGGTCATATAAAAACTAATGATGGAGAGTTCATTAGTTGATAAGGGATACCAAGTGTTTCTAATAGTCTGACCTCAATGTGGATTGAGGAGTTCTGGATTGAGTGGCAGTATTTCTTCGAGATTCATTGTACCTTTCTAGAAACATTATAGTGTTGGTGATCTAGAATACCACATAGCTCTACCACCACAGTTAGACCAAGTACATAATGTATTCCATGTTTTCTAATTGAGGAGACATGTGCCTGACACACCACATTTTATCCATCAGGGAGAGACGAACAACAATGATATATCTAACGTTATAGAGTACCCAATGTAGATCAAGGATCAGAATGATAGTATCTTTCATGGGTGAACGATTCCCATATTGTGTGTCTGGTGGTAGCACGATAATCTTTAAGAGAGAACTTGGGTGAGAGAGACAAATATGTGATCCCAGTACTATAATCTTCTTGTATAGGACTTTCCCTTTTTGGGATGAATATAAAAAAGGTGGGGAGAATTTCTAGACTTTGATTTTCATTGTATTAATTTTAGATATTATATGGATTGTTTTTGAGAAATGGAACTGAGACGACATGGGATTCTGAGGCCTATTCCGTCTTGAATAAATGTATGAAAAATAATATTTTATTAAATATATTGTGCATTTATTTTCCATAAAAAAGTTTAATAAATCATAATTGAGTGCCCGGATTAGATATCTTAGGGGACTATTATATTCAGAGTGAGGGTCTTACCCTTGGTACGACATAAACCTTGTTGGTAGAGGGAATTTGTGGAGAAGTCATCCTGGATTTTGGATTAATAAAATAAATAATTATATTAATTATTTTTGTTTTATTCATTGCAGTGACTGATTATTTTTATAAATATAATCTTATAGATATTTTCTCAGGGTTGGCTACTAAATCATAGTAGATCTAGATGATCATTAGAGATCTTCTTGGTGATTGATAATTGATCAGTACTATATCATGGATAATTGTTCCAATGGGGTTCTTTGATATCCTCAATGACGGAAACAAAAAATATTTCTTCATTAATGATAAATGAAAACACATGTTTGTATTTGTATTTTCGTTTTCTATTTTTTATATAATCCCAAACCAATGAGGGTTAATTCCACTAACTGAATTGATATGTTCATCATTTTTTGATTTAATTTGATGGAATTATTATTGTTTATCATGTTTTACTCATCTTGGATTGTATTTTTCTACAACAATTGATTGAGTCCAAATATACAAAGTGTGAAGATTTTTCCTCACATTTTTGGCTCCTAGATTTCTCCCATGTTTCTTCATTCGATCATCCATTGTATTTTTCTAAGATAATGGTTAGACCAATACCCAATATTAGGTCATTCTGTGACCATCCTTAGGCATAATGGATCTATGTTGTGGTTACGACATGTGATGGAGGATGGGTTTTGGGAATTGATGATTATGGTGGATAGATTAAGGGAGAACAAGACTGAATTATGTGTTCTTTGTTTTTCCATGACACATTGTGACACAGATGGTGGTGTATTTTTTCCGATTCCATTTGGTGTCTGGAATCTGGTGATTGAAAAAAAAGGATGATCAACCCCAAATCCAGTATTCTTGGGAGTGATTGATGATATAGGTAGAACATCCAGGCGATGTGTGAACTAGGTGAGGGTTCTAGGAAATCCCACATTACATTCCATTAAATTTTGTGATACATTACTTTTGGAAGCCTATTTATGGTTCTAGGGTTTCCATGGAGTAGGAAAATATCACATGTTGTGGGTCCTTGCAACACTGAGTGTGACAAATGCTAAAATATCGGTGTCTATCTCATAGGATTCATTGGCACAAGTATGTTGGGATACATCGACACAACCATCTGTATATAGGTTCATACATGGATATCCTATGTTATATTGATACGTCTAGAGTACATGAACATAGTTTGGTGCATACAGACACTACCACACATAATGTAAAGGCTCTAGGTGACCTCCACAGACAATGTTTTCCATTTAAACATTGTGTATGTTGAGGTTTACATGACACATGAGGATATACCGCATGAGTAGACTTGGGGATATCTGAACATAACATGTACCCCTAGTACCTATCATGTACCACCTTTGGTGGTGTTTGTATCCTTTAATTTCATTAGTTTGGACCATTCATGGTTATGTCTGATCCCGTTGTCCGTTACCTAAAGCAAAAATGTGGAATTATATCCACATCATAGGATTTTGATCCCCAATTGATGATGAATCTCAGATAGAGTTCTTGGTGTCCCTCCGTGAGACTCTAGTGTGATCCTCTATAACCATTATTCCCTAGGTAGGGTTTAGGGATTCAGTGTGACCTCTTTGAGAACAGTTTTGATCCTCCATCTATTTGGCCATATCGGTAGGCTTTACAATATCATTGGTATATGATTCCCTATATAGACGATTTGATCAAGATTAGGTTTGTGGTGTCATCAACAGTTTTGGGAATGACACCATATTTGAGTATTAGGGTCAACTAAGATTTATTATTTTTATTGGGTGGGTCCAAATTATCTTGACTTCTTGGACGAGTGTCTTCGATGATGTCTTGGATCATGGAGTGGATTATCCAAGAATGAGGGTTTCATCGAGAAAAATATTATGGTTGGTAGTTGGTTGTGACCCCATGGTGTCACAATGTCCTTATTGGTTTTATCAGGGTTTTTTCTATTATACATTGACCATTATATCATTATATTGAGATGACTAATCTTGATGGTTCATGTTTAGTGTTTTGGGGTGTCCTAATGGGTGTTGCTATACGCACCTATGTAGGGGTTCTACCATCGCAAGTGATGTATTACGAAGACGATGAACCTTTTAACGAAGTCTCAGGAGGATGAAGAGTAGGTGGAGAACAACATAATATAGACAGACTGATGATTTTTCTAGGAGATTACCTCTCCTTGTATTCCAATCCCATAGAGAGGGATTGACTCTTTAAAGTTTTTAGTTGGGAATTTATTTTTCCCATTTTTCAATTTCAGTACCATATTGTGATACTGTGGTTATGGGATTATAGATGTATACATGCATTGGTTTCTATTGTTTTACGTTTCATCATGCTATAGGATTGGAGTTGTGTGTGTGTACAAGTACGTTAGACCAATGCCTTATATTTTTGTGATATTCCAACTTGGCACTAGACTCCATCCCCTAGAATATTGGAGGCGTGTTTTTGGTAGACACATGTCAGAACCCTATGGGTAAGGTCATGATAATTATCAATGGTTAGTAATGGATTTCTCAACATTGGATTCTCTAATGAAAACTCTCACTAAAAAGTGATTATTGTCTTCTCAGGATTTGAAATTTCATAGTTATTTTATGAGTTGAAATTCCTTTTGGATTATACGCCATTTTTAACCCTTCTAGAGGATAGGAATGGCTATTTGGTATTTTGTGATGCATGAGGTTCTGGAATAGGTTGTGTCCTTGTGAGGGATTATCACATCATTCCCTATGGATCTCACTATCATTGGACACCCAATAAGAATTATTTGTCCCATGACCTTGAAATTATAGTTGTGATTCATTCGCATAATTTTTTGCGGTATTATGATTTTAGAGAATGGTTTACCTTGCATGTTGACTACAAGTCCTAGAGTTATATTGTAAAAACTCAAACTCAAGTAACATATAGTCAGTGGTTAAATCCTTACATTCGTACTAATTACAAGTAATCACATCATAAAATACTGAATATTTTATTAGTTTTGCAGAATAAGAAACTTTTATGGAACCCTTATTTAATTTTTAATTAAATATAGAACAAAAAAATGAAGTTATTTTTCATCCATTAACTTATTCAATCATTTCACCTTCATATATTTGGAAAAAAGAACAAATAAATGGATGAGCTCATATGTTCAGTAAGGTTTACATATAGATGAATCTATCAAGAATCAATAAATCATAATAAATAATGCATGATAAAAAACTGAACACTAATTCCATTTAATCAATAACATTTATACCATGAGAGGATAAGAAAAAGTTATTATTTCAATATAAATGATTTTAAAAAAATTACATTTAATCAATAACTTATTCACAAACTGAATCCACGGATAATATTATAGTGAAAATCACATGGATAAATATTAAGAGTATTATTATATTCATAAATACATACTATTAGATTCCATAATCTCATACATCATGGTATCTTTACTATCAAGAGAATTCAGAAGAATTTTTTTTCATTAGGCGTAAACACCATTTAATATAGCTAACTTTATCGTCTCATGAGACTATCGATGAATCAAGGGGAAATCTATAACTGGGACCCACCATTGTATGTCAAGTCCAATGCATTCCCCATTATAAAAATGATTGATTTTATTCATTAATCAATAATAATTCTCAAAAAATATCTATATTGAGTAAAATATATGTATATAAAATTATTTCCAAAGTTAGACAAATTACATTCAAAGTAATATCCATAAGTAAAAATGGAACATGACATGGGAAATAATCATATTCTTGACACAGGAAATATGGATATCCAATAACAAAAAATGATTTTATGAGAAATAAATAAAATGCGGTAGTATATACACTATAGAAAAGAAATTAGGTGCATAATATGCCTTAATGAGGTGAAATTGAGATGATGTCCTTACCTCACACTTCTTTTTGGTTGTAAATTCTTTAACCTCCTATATAATGGTTTAAATAATGTTTTTAATTTATAATAAGAAAAATTTCTTGCTTAGTATATCATTTATGATCATATAATATCATTTTATCACCCACTTAATAATATTTCATTATTACCCCTATTTTTGGTGTTAACTGCTTTATTTTCTTATATATGCATTGTCGTGTATTTATCGGTTATTATGAAAAGGATATAGTATTTTTATCTAATGGAGGATTTTAATTTTATTTATATTTTATTTAGTTTCTAATTTTTTTAATCAATTTTTGTAAAGACCCAAAATTTCCATGTAATTTTTTTAATTATATTGGAATTTTATGAGTCCCTGAAAATTGATGGAAGATGATTCCGAGGGCCGGTGTCCCCAGAATGAATTTGTGAAATTTTTTAGGTACATTCAGTACATGTGAGACCGAGGTTTTGTAACTTTTGAACCGGTGCCCAGAATTGAAATCCAAGAACTCGCAGTGCCGATATTCTCTTAAGGAGACTTTCACATCGACTGTAGTTGGTCGAGGGTGAATATTAGTTTCCTTTATTTCCCGGGAATAAGAAAAATATAATGTTTAACATTTTTATTTTTATTTTTGAAACCTCTTTACATGGGTTATGGAGGTGGGGACCACCCGAACTAGAAAACCCCCCAAAATTAAATTCTAGTGGTGGGGACCACTCGAACCCCCCTTTAATGGGAGATAACTCTTGGAATTACTCCCATAAATTAATTATGCCAACGTGGTTCAGTTAATTATTCCAAAAATTAATTGTTCCAACAATTAAATTGATAAACTTAATTTAATTTGGTTGGATCCTCATTTTATCCTTGGGAGAAATCTTTGGCAAAGGTAGAAGCTTGGAAGTACTTTGGAGGAACTCATTCTCCAACGAAGAACTCTTCTCCAATAAAGAACTCTTATTCAATGAGGAATGCACCATCTTCTACAACGAAGAACGTGCCACCTCCAGCGTGGGATTTCTTCAACTACGATGAACTGACGTCCTTCCTTCCCTCCTCTCTGACATCAACAAACCATCAATGTAGTAGTTTCGTTATTCATCATGTTTTACATCGAATTAATCATCTTGATCCACCTTCTACTGAACTAATGCAGTGGAAGCGGGCCAAACAAACATGGCTCGATCCCTCCTCTATTTTTCATTGTTGGTGTGTTCTTTGCAATGGAGGAGGACAGAAACCGACACCAGAGGGGCATGGGAATGGCGGCCGACACCACGTCCCGCCGCGACAAAGTCAACGGCACGATAACGCCGCTTGAGAGAAGAGAACTGCAGTGAGGGATGGGTGGCTGGCTTGGTAACGACCACCGGTGAAGGCATGGTGCACGACTGCTCCATGCAGAGAGTACGATCTGTCTTCCGGCCGGTCGTGGCGCCCCACCGCACCGCGGCCGCCCCATCGCACCGCGGCCACCCCGCCGCACTGCTGCCTCCCCGAACATCGGGATGCCCAGCATGGGCCGGGCCAGACCCTATGTGCCGGACCCAGTGGGTCAGGCTGCGTCGGGTCGGGTCGGTCCGACCGGGTCAGTCCAGACCCAGACCATTTTCGACCCATCCCATACTTTTGGCCATAACTATGGCACCAAACGTCCGTTTGAAAAACCATCTACGGCGCCAGAAAAGTTGAAGTGAGAGGGTCCTTTTGGTATACCCCACTTGAGATTAGGATAAATTTGGGGTATAATTGGGTTATATAGAGCACAAATCCATCCCGGCCATTTTGACTAAAAGGCTAATAACTTGCATACCGGGTGTCCGATTGAGGCACCATCTGTTGCGTCGACACCCCTATTATATAAAGTTCATTTGGGATACTTTTTTTTGGGACTTCATGAAAGTGGGACTCTCTAAAAGTGGCTTGAGGATAGGACCCTCTCGGAGATAAGAGAGATTAGTGCAAGAACCCTGTAGCTGGATGTGATGATGTAGTAGTATCCGGTGTGGGTCTGACAACGTATTGGGATCGTGTGTGGGTCTGACAAGGTACTAGGATCATGTGTGGGTCTGATGATGTATAGAATCCTCTGTGGGTATGATGAGTTACTAAGATCGTGTGTGGGTCTGACAATGTACTAGGATCCTGTGTGGGTCTGATGAGGTACAAGGATCCTGTGTCGGTCTGATGAGGTACTACGATCCTGTGTGGGTCTGATGAGGTACTAGGATCCTATGTAGGTTTTACGATGTACTAGGATCATGTGTGGGTCTGGAGAGGTACTAGGATCCTCTATGGGTATGACGATATACTACAATCCTCTATGGGTCTGATGATGATTTAGGATCCTACATGGGTCTGCCTGTTAAAGGAGTAAGATTATTCAGTAGTTACATCTAATCAACTCTACTACTGTACCTAAGATATCCCTAGTGTGAGATGAGTCTGTACCTCTGTAGTCTATACCTTCATGGTGATACCTTGGTGGTGTTCTTCTATGTGGCATATCTGTGTGGTACTTTTCCTTCATAGTAATACCTGGGTGGTATTCTCCTGTGTGGCGTACCTATGTGGTACTTACCATCATGGTAATCCTTCCTTTGTGAAACAGATGAGTTTTGGGCTTTCGAGTTGTACCTTGAGATTTCTCAAGATTGAGATGGGCTTACTTGATAACTTTGGTATATGTAAGGTCATATACCAAAGTAGGGTTTTTAATTGATTACATGATTTGTGGTTTATCCTTTCTGGATTTTTTTAGACCTTTGAGGGTCTCAGGGTCCCTACTGAGTATCGTTATACTCAAACCTACACAAGATATGCCCACACCTTGTTTTTTTTTGGTGCAGACGACAGACTGTGCTGACTGAGGATAAGAGTACTAGGACTAGAGGTAGCTCGAAGGTGGACATTAGATGAGGCGTGCTGCAAAGACAACCGTTCGAGAGATGTACCTTCCCTTTAGGTAGGATCCTTGGTAGGTGTCCATATGAGTTGTTTCAGTTTAACTGTAATTTTCAGTTTTCTTTTACTTTCCAGTTGGTCTTGTATTCTGGACCCTTTCACTTATTGTACACACTCTTTTTACTTTACAGTTTACTTGTGTTCATATCATGTTGTGTACTTGGTTGACTATTTTTACTGGATATAAAGGCAATTCCTTCCCGGTTTTAGGGAATACTCCTTTCAGTGCTAGTCGGCAGCCCATGGCCTATTGAAGGCGGGCTAGGGGTAGTCACATCCCGGGCCCCGGGGGACGGGTAGTGACATTTTTGAATGAATAACATGTAAAATTAATCACATCCTTTTGAGAAGATAATAGGTAGTACATACGAATGAGCGACAATATCATTACCTTAATAAATAAAGTGGAAGGAATTGGGTGTTATATTAATTATATAGAATTAATTTCATTTCATAAGTACAATATATATCTATTATTTTCGTCATAATACACATATTTTTAATGTGGTGATGGAAAAAAAATTACAGTACAATGTGGAAATGTTAAGTCATATGTACGTACGTGTGGTGCTTTCATTTTTCATTAGATAGGTAAATCCCAGAATATGGTTTTAGCATTATAATAATATAATTATTGTATTAGATTATTTAAAACTATAATCATATAATATAGGTTTTTGTCACATTTATACCCTTATTACCTTGTTAATTAAACATTGAACAAAAAAATAATGTTAATTTTCATCATTGAGCTTATTCAAAAATGTAATCATCATATCTTGGGGAAAAAAGAAAAAAATAAGAAAATGCATTTAAAAATGGAATATAATATGATTATGGTTCAAAATACACTCACATAATAATATTTATATTGGTTTAGATCACATTTTCACCCTTATCTTTTGGTTTTAACCCTTATTTAAACCCTTTAAGTCATAACATTAAAACATGGATTTTAACTCATTAATGGTCAAAACAATTACTATAAAATGCCAAATGGGATATAATTGTATCACTGGTGAAATTTTAAACAACATACCGGTAGTTTTTATAAATTTCATATTTTTAGGATTTTTATATCATTTAAAAAAATTATTTATTTTACAATATCAGTAATACCAATTTTGATACTATTCATTACATGACTTTTAAAAAATATCATAAAAACCTGACATCTTAAAAAAATTGTTTTCAAACATCAGGAAATTATGAATGTTAACTATAAAATTTTTGGATGAAATTAATTCTCTCAACTTATATTTACTGTAATATATTTAATATCATTTTTTATATTTTCTTCAATTAAACAATTATTTAATCATCATTGTGAAATCCTTTAAAGAAATTATTTGTCTATAAAAAATAAAAGTAAATTAAGAAGATGAAGATTATAATTTTTGATTTCAAAATAATAATTTTAAAGGGGAAGATATCCTTTGAATTAACCTCTCTTATAAATTTTATCGTTTTTGAAAACATAAGAAAGGCATCATTGAATTTTCTTTAAAATAAAATACAAAAGGAGGTTAAAGTCGTCAAATTAGTGCCATGAGATTAAAAAAATCAAAAAAAGGACAAATTTTGTAGAAAAAAACCCATCCAAATAATTTAGGATAAGTGTTAGGGTAATTTAATAATTTTTATAATATTATTTGTTCACCTAATTTCCCAATTTACCCATAACAATTGTAATAAAAATTACTAATGTTATAATGAATTTTGTCCAAAAATAGATAGAAACTATTTAATATATTTGGAGCATTGGATTCCAGATATGGAATCCATTTTTTAAAATTCAAAACACATAATTTTCTATAACTAATATAAAACTAATCCCATTGACGATGTGAAAAATGTGTTATTAAATTGAAAATGTTAAAACGATTAAAATGTTTTTATATCCAAATTTAATGAGATATTTATTCAATTGAACTAAATTTGATTTAATTATATAAAATTTATATAATTATACTTTTAAAAAAATTAAAATATAATTTAACACTATAAATTATGCATATGAACGTTTTTTTATTTAAAATCTAGTATTTTTCACTATTCTCTAAGACATGAAACTTTTCAAAAATTTTAAAAAAAATCAACAAAAGTAAATTTTAATATTACAATTTCAAAAAAAATCCAATTAAAATTTATAAAAGTATTAAAATTTAGTTTGAAAACATATTTTCAGTTAAATGATGACAAAATGACCATTAGAAAAATATAGCTTTTTATGAATGAAATTTGATTTATTCTTATCTTATGCCGATCAAATCTATTTGATGAATGTAAAAAAATTTGAATATGTATATATATATATATATCATAATTTTTTAATACTATTAATTACAACAAAATTGATGGGTTGGTTATAATAATATTTTATTGTGTGGTTAAGCTAGGGGTTGTGTGCAACCTAATATATTGAAAAAAAATTAATTTATTTAAGAAGATACATTCCATAAAATATTTGGGTGTTAAATTATTCTCTGCTAAAATTTTCATCCTAGAAATTTCCATGAATTTTACCTTCTAAATAGAATTGGGTTGATCTTCTTTATACCATCCATAGGATCCCTTGTTTCTTATTTTATTTTATGGTTTCTGAAAGAACCTTTACCAGTCAAGTCATCTGATTCATAAACACTATCTCTATAGTGTCAATAAGATTTATAACTTCTTTAAAATAAGATAGTTCATGTTCCAGATCTATTTATTCATAGGTGATTTCTTGTGTTGTCTATCGAATGTACATCCTGGATAATGATATGTCTAGCACCTCATGAACATTGGAGAAACTTGGTGGCATTTTTAATTGATAAGATACAGATCCAATTATTTCATGATTTTTGAAAAGTCTGATGTACTAGGGGCTCAGTTTCAATTTCTTATCGTACCTTATGACACCCTTTCATGGATTACTTTCATAATCACATGATCTACCACTTGAAATTCAAAATCCATTCATTGGTTTTCATCATTACTCTTTTTCCTACCTTGAGATCTTTTAATATGAGCCTAAATAGTCTTTAACATTGTCATATTGACTTAAATAAGTTATGGTTCTATATCTTTCTTTCACCAAAATCATCCCATCATGTTTGATTATGAAATATTTTTCTATATAATGATTTATACAGTGCCATTTGAATACATTAATGAAAACTTTTATGGTAAGAAAACTCTACCAAAGGTAAAAACTGACAACATATACCTTAAAAGTCAAGTGATCATGATCTCAATATGTCTTCTAATGTTTTAATAGTCCATTCATACTTCCATCAGTTATAGGATGGTAGGTGGTGCTCAAATGAATCTCAGTCTCTGGAGCCTTCGAAAGACTCTTCCACAATTTTGATATACAATAGGATCTTAATAAAAACAATCAATAAAGGTGCACCATGATGTATTTCAACTTCATAAATATAGTGTATTTATTGGCATTCAAGAGGAAACGATTCTCTTTGTCACGACCCGCCCTCGGGGTCCGTGCCGTGACTACCCCAAGCCCGCCTTCCATAGGCCAGGGGCTGGCGACTAGCACCAAGGCGTAAATCCCAGTAAAAAGGGAAGGCATTGCCTTTGAAAAGTAACAAACACCACAGAGTAAGCAAGCGGAAAGTAAACACTAAACAAAGCAGAGTACAACTGAAAGTGCGGAAAAGTAAATGGGCCAGTATACAAACCCAAACTGAAAGTAAAGTACAACTCGAAAGGGAAAACAACAACTGAAAAGTAAAAGCCGCTACTCCGAGATGTCCACTGGAATTCCCACCTGAAGGGTGGGTACAGATAGCTCCTCTGCTCCACGGGTCCCACCGTCCGCTCCGTGCACGTCCCGCCCAGTGGTCCACCTCCGGGTACCGTCCCGCTCTACAAGCCTCAGCTAAGGTCAACGCTGTCCGTCGTCTGCAACCAACACAACGTATTGTGGGCGAAGCCCGTGCAGGGGTGAGTATAAGCTACTCAGTAGGGACCCCGAGACCCCTGAAGGTCTCTCAAATCCACAAAGGATAAACCACGAAGAAAAGTACAATCACGAAGTAACAACCGACACTGCTTAGGTATATGCCCATACATATACCTAAGTCATCAATTAAAATACGCTCCAACCTCCGAGCCCAAGTACAACTCAGTCCACGCAGGAAAGTATACGTATTCCATAAAGGAAAGAAAAACATAATCCACACAGGATTGCACAACACAATCCACACAGGAAAGCAACAGGATTCAGCTCACACAGGTATACTTCTTCAAGGAAGATAAAGATGATCATTGATCCATCTAAGTCGTCGGACCCACGAAGGATCGATAGGTAACTAACCCCCGCAATGACCCACACAGGATCGGGCCCACACAGGACCTGTAGGCGCTGGCTCACACAGAACCGCTGAGCGCATGGACCCACACAGGATCGGGACCACACAGGACCTGTAGCACTGATCCACGTAGGATCGCTGAGTGCTGAAGTCGTCGTCGTCGAATCCACACAGGATCTCTGTACTGTCATCGTCGCAGTCAGAGTAGCAGTAGTAGTCGTAGCAGTCGCAGCCAGCACTAGGGTTCCCGCACATAGCAAGCTCGTTCGGAGGGTCCGCTCCACGAGCCGAGAGGCTGATACATCAACTGTCACAAAGACCAGAGTTGATGTATCCAAAAGTTCCGTATCGTCAACAGGAACTCAACGCAACAGACGGCGCGTCGATCGGACGCCCGGTCTGAGAGTTATTGGCATTTTCGTCTCCGGGGCCCGGTTGGTTTTTAAGGCAAAACCAACCCGACTGTACTCCACCTGCGTCCAAACCTCGGGCGGAGTATGCCAAAAGATCCTTCTCACTAAGAGGAACACAACGCGACTGACGGCGCGTCAATCGGACGTTCGAAGCTCAAGATATGAGCGTTTCCGCTCCGAAGGCCCGGTTGGTTTCGTGAACGAACCAACCCGGCCGAACTCAAAGTTAACCTAAACCTTGAGTGCGATATATCGAAACGACCGTCTCGATCCAAGGATCGCGTTGCCGCAGACGGTTCGTCATTCGGAGGTCCGAGGCTCAAGTTATGGGCCAAAAACCAAATCTGGTTCGAAACGGGGGGGTCCGGGTCCAGGCCGACCCGGGCCGACCCCCCCCCCCCCCCCCCCGTGGGGCGGCGCGGCGGTGCGGCGTGCCGCGGTGGCTTGGCGGCTGGCGCCGCATGGAGGCCGCGCGGGGGGCGGCTTGTCGCCGCAAGGAGGCCGCGCGGGGGGGATCAAACCCCCGCGGTTTTGAGGGGTGGCGCGGCCTTTGTGCCGCGCCCGATTCTTTTAAAACGCCCCCCCCCCCCACGTGGGGGGCCTGATTTGAGCGAACCGGGGGGGCCGGCTGCCCCCCTCCTTTCAAAGAAAACCGCCCCCCTCATAAAGAGGGGGGTTTTGAGGGTTGGCCGGGGGATTAATTCCCCCGGTTTTAACGGCATCCGGCCGGCCAGCTGGCCGACCGGTTTTCTCCAACGGGACCGGAAATTCCGGTACCCTCTTCGGCTTCCGACGCCGGCGGCCCAGCGCCGGTCTTCTCTTCCCGCCGCGGCCCGGAACCGGCCGCGGTCTCCTCGTCCCGCCGCGGCCCGGAACCGGCCGCGGCGTTCGTCATCCGGCGCGGTGCGATGGCACCACGCCTCTTCGCTGTGTCTTGATTCCATTCAACGCGGCGCGACGGCGTCGCGTTCTTGAAGATTTTCCTCGACGTAGCGCGACGGCGCTGCGTAGAATATTTTCACGATCATCCGCGTGGTGCGACGGCACCACGCCACTTGCTTCCTCACGCAAGAATAAACAAGAACGATGGAGGGGGGTTCGGCCGTGTTCGTGCGGTCCGGCCCCCCTCACGTTAAAAAAATAACGCAACTTAAAATAAATCAAGTCACACGTTAGTCTTGATAAAATCACGATCATGAATAAAATAAGGAAACCAAAAAGAAATCGACAACCCCTACCTCGGGTATAAGGTTCGTAGATTGTGAACGTTCCGCGGAAGACGACGTCGCGGAGGTCGGGCGTCGCGGTAGCCGTTCGTCAAATCCGATGACGAAGGGATGCGTTCGAAGAGACATGTCGTTGGCGAAACTTGCACGCCGACGAAGGTTGTCCTAAGAAGAGGTGGCGTCCCCTTCGTTGACACGGTGAACGAAGAAAGGAGGTGCGGCGTTCTTCGTCGGAGCTTGAGCGTTCTTCGAGTTCTTCGTCAGAGTTGAAGAAGAAGAAGAGCTCTCCACCTCTCAAGTAGACAAACAAAGAACCCAAAATAAAATAAGACAACATCTTATTTTATTATCACATAACACAAAATATTTTCAAAAGTTTGAAATTCAAAAGGTTGAACTCCCATAATTAAATAGGTAACTTAAGCCAATAAATGAGGCGTTAAGGGAGTTGGGAGAATTTGAAAGGTTTAGGGGTTCGTGTGGGCCCCACCACACTTAATCCTCCCAAGGGAGGTTAAGTGGGTGTGGGTCCCACTCCCAACCTCCTCTGATAGGTTTTAACAAGTTTTAATAAAATTGTTCTACACAATTTTATTTAACTCAAACTAAAAACCCCAAAACTATCTTTCACCCTGCAACAAACGCAACTCCCGAAAAGGTCTCTTTAAGCGAATATCGGCGCTGCGAGTTCATCGGTGCCCTCGGATTTCAATTCCGAGCACCGGATCAAAAGTTAGGAATTCCCGCTCGTTCGTTCACTGAACATACCCGAGCCAAACTTCGGAAATTAATTCCGGGCACTCCGGGCCTCAGAATCAGGTGCCGTCTGAAACCGCGCTCTTGTAAAATTCTAAAGAAAATTAAGAAAAAAATTTCCCTTGAATTTTACGGGTCTTACATTACTCCCACCTCAGGGCTTTACATCCCCGTAAAGATACATCAAAACTAGGGAAACAAATGAGGGTACTGAGCACGCATCTGAGCCTCCCGCTCCCATGTGCTCTCCTGGAGATTCCCGTGCTGCCATCTGATGTGCACAAGAGGAATCGATCGCCCACGTAGGACCCGCTCCTGTCGATCCTCTATCTCCACCGGGACCTCCGTAAAAGTCACCCCATCGTCAACGTCATGCTCCCCATGGTCAATGATGTGCGTCGGGTCGTGCACGTATCTCCTCAGCTGGGATACGTGGAAGACGTCGTGCACCCGGTGCAACTGAGGTGGTAGAGCCAGGCGATAAGCCACCTCACCAATCCTGCTGAGAATCTGGAAGGGTCCGATGAAGCGCGGAGATAACTTGCCACCTCGGCCAAATCTCTGAATACCACGTCGAGGTGAGACCCGCAAGAAGACGTGGTCGCCATCCTCGAACTCTAGTGGCCTCCGCCTCCTGTCAGCATATGACTTCTGCCGGCTCTGAGCTGTCCTCATCCGCTCCTGGATGACCTGGACCTTCTCTGTCGTGGCCTGGACCATCTCCGGTCCCACCAGTGCTGACTCTCCAGGGTCTGTCCAGCACAAAGGAGATCTACAAGGTCGGCCGTACAATGCCTCATACGGTGCCATCCCGATGGTGGAGTGGTAGCTGTTGTTGTACGCAATCTCCACCAAGGGTAGGTGGTCCTCCCAGCTACGACCAAAGTCGAGGACACATGCGCGGAGCATGTCCTCGAGTGTCTGAATGGTCCTCTCCGTCTGACCATCCGTCTGAGGGTGAAAAGCTGTGCTAAGACGTAGCTGCGTCCCGAACGCTTCCTGCAACCCCTTCCAAAGCCGGGAAGTAAAGCGGGCATCTCGATCGGAAACGATAGATGATGGAACGCCGTGGAGCCGCACAATCTCCTGAACGTAGAGACGTCCCAAGCTCTCCACTGAGCCCTGCTCTCTGATGGGTAAGAAGTGTGCCGACTTGGTGAGTCGGTCAACAATCACCCAAATGGAGTCGTGACCTCTGGAAGTGCATGGAAGGCCAGTCACAAAGTCCATAGATATGCCGTCCCACTTCCACTCCGGAACCTCCAAGGGCTGTACCAAGCCTGCTGGTACCTGATGCTCTGCCTTCACCTGCTGGCAGGTGAGGCATCGAGAAACGAACTCTGCTACAGCTTTCTTCATGCCCGGCCACCAGTGCTGTCGTCTGAGATCCTGGTACATCTTCGCCACTCCAGGATGTACCGCTAAAGGTGAAGTGTGAAACTCCCTCAGCACTTCCTCTCGCAAAGCGACTGGTACCATGGTACGTCCTTTGAAAAGGATGTCGTGCTCTGCTCCAAGGGAGAAACCATCAGGTTCCTGTCCCGAGGATATCTGTGTACGCCGTGTCTCACAGTCAGCGTCCCCACGCTGTGCCTCCCTGACTCGCTGCAGTAGTGGAGGGGTGACTGTGAGAGACTGAAGAAAGGATGCTCCATCTCTATCCACGAAGGATATCTGCAAAGAGGCTAACTGCTCCGTCGCCTCCTCAAGTAGCTGAATGCCCGTCCTCCTGCTGAGGGCATCGGCTACTACGTTCCCCTTCCCAGGAGTATAGACTATTTCAAAGTCATAGTCCTAGAGGAACTCGATCCATCATCGCTGTCTCAGGTTCAGGTCCTTCTGCGAGAAGATATACCTGAGACTCTGATGATCGGAAAAGACTGTAAAGCGCTCGCCCATCAGATAGTGTCGCCATGTCTTCAGAGCGAAGACCACTGCTGCTAACTCCAGGTCATGGGTAGCGTAGTTCTGCTCATGCGGCCTCAACTGATGTGATCCATAGGCGATCACGGCCCGCTCCTGCATCAGAACACATCCTAGTCCGGTCCCTGATGCATCGCAGTAGACTACGTACCCTACTCCCTCCTCAGGCAACCTCAAGATAGGTGCGCTAGTCAATCTCTGTCTCAGCTCCTGGAAGCTCTGCTGACAACTGTCTGACCACACGAAGGGTTTCCCCTTCTTTGTCAAAGCTGTGAGTGATGCCGCAACTCTGGAGAAGTTCGGCACAAATCTCCGATAGTATCCAGCTAGTCCCAAGAAACTCCGAACCTCAGTCATGCTCCTGGGTGGCTCCCATGCTAACACAGCCTCAATCTTCGCGGGATCCACTGCAACTCCCGCCTCAGAGATAACGTGTCCCAAGAAGTGGACCTCACGTATCCAGAACTGGCACTTCGAGAGCTTACCATAAAGCTGGTGCTCTCGGAGTGTGTCAAGAACAACTCGCAAGTGATAGGCGTGTTCATCCTCTGTCGTAGAGTAAATCAGAATGTCGTCGATGAAGACCACGACAAACCGATCGAGGTATGGCTGAAAGATCCTGTTCATGAGAGCCATGAACACTGCTGGAGCATTGGTTACACCGAAAGGCATAACCAAGAACTCATAGTGGCCATACCGACATCTGAAGGCTGTCTTCTGCACATCCTCGTCTCTGACTCTGAGCTGATGATAGCCTGACCTGAGGTCTATCTTCGAGAACCACCGTGCTCCCTTGAGCTGATCAAAGAGGTCATCAATCCTCGGCAGCGGATACTTGTTCCTCACTGTCACCTGGTTCAGGCGACGATAGTCGACACAAAGTCGCAAGCTCCCGTCCGCCTTCTTGGCGAACAAAATCGGGGAAGCCCAGGGTGAAACACTGGGTCGGATGAACCCCTTGCCCTGCAAGTCCTCCAACTGTACCCGTAGCTCTCGAAGCTCGGCGGGGGCCATCCGATATGCTGGAGTGGATATCGGGGCTGTCCCGGGGTACAATTCAATATAAAAGTCTACCTCTCTGCGAGGAGGTAGCCCTGGAACGTCGTCGGGAAAAACGTCCGCAAACTAATCCACCACTGTAGGTAAACCAGGACTCCGCACGTCAACTGCTCCAAGGATAAGGCTAGCCAACTGATGAGTGATGGGCTGTCCTCTCCTCC
Source organism: Viscum album (assembly GCA_963277665.1). Taxonomy (NCBI): domain Eukaryota; kingdom Viridiplantae; phylum Streptophyta; class Magnoliopsida; order Santalales; family Viscaceae; genus Viscum; species Viscum album. Next base: position 907,304,862 of record OY728160.1, on the reverse strand, counting down.
GCGGAAGTCCATCCTGTGCTGCTAAGGCTCCCTTCTTGCCGGTGAAGGTGAACCTGCTCCCGTCGGTGCGTACACAACGCACCTTGCGCCTAAAACAGTCAATCTGTGCATGGACCGTAGACAGCCAATCCATGCCCAAGATGACGTCGTAAGGCCTCGACGCTGCTACAAGAAGATCCCAGCCGAAGCTCTCGCCTCCTAGAGTAAGCTCACACTGCCGGCACCAGTGCGTAATCGTCGAGTCTGCTCCCGTAGGAGTCTCTAGCCGTAAGGATCGAGCCAACGGCTCTGTCGGAATCTCCGAGCTCCGAACAAGGGTAGCGGCTACGAAAGAATGACTCGCTCCTGTGTCTATAAGAACTGCAGCAAGGGTGGAATAGACACAGATAGTACCTCGAATCATCTTGGGTGCACCGTGGTCGTAGGCCTCTGCTGCCTGAAGCTGTGCCTGTCGCTGCCCGCCAGCTCCCTGTGGTCGGGGTGGACCTCCTGGTGGTGGTGGTGGTAGAGCCTCAAAGCGTCGGCCACCACCAGCTGCTCGTCCAGCTCCTCTGCCTCGTCCGCCTCCTCCCTGCGGACCGCCACGGTCGACCCTCTGCCTCTGCCTCGGTGGTCCCTCAACCGTCTGCTGCTCCTCGGCACGGCGGGTCAGGCAGTCACGAGCCATGTGGCCCTGCCCGCCGCACGAGTAGCACTGTCTGCCTCTCGTAAGACTGGCTCCGCGCTGTGTGCCCCGCACTGCTGAGCCAGTGCCCTGAGATCGTCTGCCCGAAGGTCTGGTCTGTCTGGACCCCTGAGTCATCCGTCGACTGCCTGCTGCGGATGACTCTGCCACGTGCCGCCCTGCGGTGGGTCTCTGTGCTGGTGTAGACTCAGCAAGGAAGCTCTCGATCAGAAGGGCCCGCTCCAGTACTCCTGTCTGAGTCGGTATGCTGAGGGAGATCAGCGATGCCCTGATCTCGTGTCTCAAACCCTGCTCGAAGGTCCGGGCCCGGAAGAATGGGTCCCGTACCATGTCGGTCGAGTAGCGCGAGAGATCGGTAAATCTCATCGAGTACTGAGCGACCGTCATGCTGCCCTGCCGCAGCTGTAGAAGCTCCTGGATACGCACCGCACGAAGGGTGGCTGGGACGAACTCCGAGCGGAAGAGGCTCTCAAAGTCCGTCCAAAGTAGAGATGCCTCATCGTGCACCTGGAGCATCAAGCTCCACCATCGTCCTGCTGCTGCGTGTAGTAGGCTCGCAGCGAGGATCACCATGAGGTCTGCTGGTGTCCTCACTAGCCTAAACACTCGAACTACTGCCTCCAGCCAGTCCTCGGCTGCCTGGGGATCCGTCTCCCCGCGAAACCTGGGCGGTCGCTGGCGCTGAAACTCATGCAGTGCGCTGAGGCGACGTGCATCGTCAGCGGCTGCTGCTGGAAGCATCGGGGGATCGGCGGGTAAAGCTACCGCCGGTGCCACTACTGGAAAAGGGCCCTGCACCGAGGCCTCGTCGCTCGGTGGGCTGTCGTCTCGCTCGACTCTCGGAACCCTAGCTGGCTGCCGTCGTGGGGCCATCCTGAAAAGGACACACGTGCGCCATGGTTAGAACAGTATACCTGGTGAGCTGATATAAGTAATCACAAAGAAAACTTTGAAACACACACGCAATCAATGTTTTCGTGCATTAAGTCGGAAATCAGAAGTCAGGGTCCTGGTGTACGGATACGTCGGCCGCCGCACCAACACTGGACTCCCTGGACTGATATCCACACTCAATACGCTAAACATTATTGCTTCACAAAGAAAAGATCAGAGTTCGCGGTAGAACCGAACTCCTCTGATACCAATTTGTCACGACCCGCCCTCGGGGTCCGTGCCGTGACTACCCCAATCCCGCCCTCCATAGGCCAGGGGCTGGCGACTAGCACCAAGGTGTAAATCCTAGTAAAAAGGGAAGGCATTGCCTTTAAAAAGTAACAAACACCACAGAGTAAGCAAGCGGAAAGTAAACACTAAACAAAGCAGAGTACAACTGAAAGTGCGGAAAAGTAAATGGGCCAGTATACAAACCCAAACTGAAAGTAAAGTACAACTCGAAAGGGAAAACAGCAACTGAAAAGTAAAAGCCGCTACTCCGAGCTGTCCACTGGAATTCCCACCTGAAGGGTGGGTACAGATAGATCCTCTGCTCCACGGGTCCCACCGTCCGCTCCGTGCACGTCCCGCCCAGTGGTCCACCTCCGGGTACCGTCCCGCTCTACAAGCCTCAGCTAAGGTCAACGCTGTCCGTCGTCTGCAACCAACACAACGTATTGCGGGCGAAGCCCGTGCAGGGGTGAGTATAAGCTACTCAGTAGGGACCCCGAGACCCCTGAAGGTCTCTCAAATCCACAAAGGATAAACCACGAAGAAAAGTACAATCATGAAGTTACAACCGACACTGCTTAGGTATATGCCCATACATATACCTAAGTCATCAATTAAAATACGCTCCAACCTCCGAGCCCAAGTACAACTCAGTCCACGCAGGAAAGTATACGTATTCCACAAAGGAAAGCAAAACATAATCCACACAGGATTGCACAACACAATCCACACAGGAAAGCAACAGGATTCAGCTCACACAGGTATACTTCTTCAAGGACGATAAAGATGATCACTGATCCATCTAAGTCGTCGGACCCACGAAGGATCGATAGGTAACTAACCCCCGCAATGACCCACACAGGATCGGGCCCACACAGGACCTGTAGGCGCTGGCTCACACAGAACCGCTGAGCGCATGGACCCACACAGGATCGGGCCCACACAGGACCTGTAGCACTGATCCACGTAGGATCGCTGAGTGATGAAGTTGTCGTCGTCGAATCCACACAGGATCTCTGTACTGTCGTCGTCGCAGTCACAGTAGCAGTAGTAGTCGTAGCAGTCGCAGCCAACACTAGGGTTCCCGCACATAGCAAGCTCGTTCGGAGGGTCCGCTCCACGAGCCGAGAGGCTGATACATCAACTGTCACAAAGACCAGAGTTGATGTATCCAAAAGTTCCGTATCGTCAACAGGAACTCAACGCAACAGACGGCGCGTCGATCGGACGCTCGGTCTGAGAGTTATTGGCATTTTCGTCTCCGGGGCCCGGTTGGTTTTTAAGGCAAAACCAACCCGACCGTACTCCACCTGCGTCCAAACCTCGGGCGGAGTATGCCAAAAGATCCGTCTCACTAAGAGGAACACAACGCGACTGACGGCGCGTCAATCGGACGTTCAAAGCTCAAGATATGAGCGTTTCCGCTCCGAAGGCCCGGTTGGTTTCGTGAACGAACCAACCCGGCCGAACTCAAAGTTAACCGAAACCTTGAGTGCGATATATCGAAACGACCGTCTCGATCCAAGGATCGCGTTGCCGCAGACGGTTCGTCATTCGGAGGTCCGAGGCTCAAGTTATGGGCCAAAAACCAAATCTGGTTCGAAACGGGGGGGGGGGTCCGGCCCGACCCGGCCCGACCCCCCCCCCCCCCCCCCCCCCCTGGGGCGGCGCGGTGGCGCGGCGAGCCGCGGCGGGCCGCGGTGGCTTGGCGGCTGGCGCCGCATGGAGGCCGCGCGGGGGGCGGCTTGTCGTCGCAAGGAGGCCGCGCGGGGGGGATCAAACCCCCGCGGTTTTGAGGGGTGGCGCGGCCTTTATGCCGCGCCCGATTCTTTTAAAACGCCCCCCACCCCACGTGGGGGGCCTGATTTGAGCGAACCGGGGGGGCCGGCTGCCCCCCTCCTTTCAAAGAAAACCGCCCCCCTCATAAAGAGGGGGGTTTTGAGGGTTGGCCGGGGGATTAATTCCCCCGGTTTTAACGGCATCCGGCCGGCCAGCTGGCCGGCCGGTTTTCTCCAACGGGACCGAAAATTCCGGTCCCCTCTTTGGCTTCCGACGCCGGCGGCCCAGCGCCGCTCTTCTCTTCCCGCCGCGGCCCGGAACCGGCCGCGGTCTACTCGTCCCGCCGCGGCCCAGAACCGGCCGCGGCGTTCGTCATCCGGCGCGGTGCGACGGCACCACGCCCCTTCGCCGTGTCTTGATTCCATTCAACGCGGCGCGACGACGTCGCGTTCTTGAAGATTTTCCTCGGCGTAGCGCGACGGTGCTGCGTAGAATATTTGCACGATCATCCGCGTGGTGCGACGGCACCACGCCACTTGCTTCCTCACGCAAGAATAAACAAGAACGATGGAGGGGGGTTCGGCCGTGTTCGTGCGGTCCGGCCCCCCTCACGTTAAAAAAAATAACGCAACTTAAAATAAATCAAGTCACACGTTAGTCTTGATAAAATCACGATCAAGAATAAAATAAGGAAACCAAAAAGAAATCGACAACCCCTACCTCGGGTATAAGGTTCGTAGATTGTGAACGTTCCGCGGAAGACGACGTCGCGGAGGTCGGGCGTCGCGGTAGCCGTTCGTCAAATCCGATGACGAAGGGATGCGTTCGAAGAGACACGTCGTTGGCGAAACTTGCACGCCGACGAAGGTTGTCCGAAGAAGAGGTGGCGTCCCCTTCGTTGACACGGTGAACGAAGAAAGGAGGTGTGGCGTTCTTCGTCGGAGCTTGAGCGTTCTTCGAGTTCTTCGTCAGAGTTGAAGAAGAAGAAGAGCTCTCCACCTCTCAAGTAGACAAACAAAGATCCCAAAATAAAATAAGACAACATCTTATTTTATTATCACATAACACAAAAGAATTTCAAACGTTTGAAATTCAAAAGGTTAAACTCCCATAATTAAATAGGTAACTTAAGCCAATAAATGAGGCGTTAAGGGAGTTGGGAGAATTTGAAAGGTTTAGGGGTTCGTGTGGGCCCCACCACACTTAATCCTCCCAAGGGAGGTTAAGTGGGTGTGGGTCCCACTCCCAACCTCCTTTGATAGGTTTTAACAAGTTTTAATAAAATTGTTCTACACAATTTTATTTAACTCAAACTAAAAACCCCAAAACTATCTTTCACCCTGCAACAAACGCAACTCCCGAAAATGTCTCTTTAAGCGAATATCGGCGCTGCGAGTTCATCGGTGCCCTCAGATTTCAATTCCGAGCACCGGATCAAAAGTTAGGAATTCCCGCTCGTTCGTTCACTGAACGTACCCGAGCCAAACTTCGGAAATTAATTCTGGGCACTCCGGGCCTCAGAATCAGGTGCCGTCTGAAACCGCGCTCTTGTAAAATTCTAAAGAAAATTAAGAAAAAATTTCCCTTGAATTTTACGGGTCTTACACTCTTATAGAATAAATGTTCTTATTAGGAAACATGAAAAAAATAACTCATAGTATATCATTCCTTCTAGGAGTACATGGTAGTTGTGTGACAAATTTCCAATTATTTTCATCCCATTTCCCCAAAGTTATAGGAATATGTTTCATAATTCCCTTGGGATGTTGTCTTCTAGCCATTAATTGTTGAAAACCCATACATATTAACATATACTCATCAATTTAACTCTACATATTATCCCAACAAAAATGTTCGTTTATATATTTATACACCTTGGTACTACCAGGGTGTATCGAGAAATTTGTGCTATGATCATCATCTAATAGTCCTCTTTTTGGATTAGGTATTGATGTAACACATAACCTCTTTCATAAATTCATAGTAAAATCATCCAAAAAAAATCCTTCCAATTCTCTATCTTTCATAGCCTTAATTTTATTATAAATATGTTCATCATAATATTGAGATATTTCAATATTATACAATAAATATATTTTCAAAAATAATTTTAAAGGAGAGTGGTGTCTCAACATCCTTATTAATTCTCATAACCATATTCACTAAATAAATGAATATAGGATCCCTGTAAATCGTTATTTATATCAAAACATTGTGATCCTTCCTACTTAATGCCTATACTACATTATTTTATTCTCCTGGGTGGTAATATATCAAGAAATCATAATCACTGAGTAACTTAAGACATCGGCTTTTCCTCATCTTGATATCTTTAAGTGAGAACATATATTTATATCTATTGTAACCTATATATATCTCACATCATTCGCCATTGAGACACTGTCTCAATATATTAAGATCAATTATTACAGCTGATAACTCATGATCATGCGATAAGTAATTTCGATCATGAGTCTTCAGATACCTTAATACATATACAGTAACACTATATATTATCATCAGGACACAACCTAGTGCTTTCTTGGATGAATCACTTTATATCACAAATCTATCATTTAAAGATGGTATAGTCAAAATTGGATCATTGACCAATATCCTATTAAGTTATTCAAAACATTCATCATATTCTTTTGTCCACATGATCTTAACCCCTTTACATGTGAACTTAGTTAATGGGTTATCCAATTGAGAAAAATTCTAAAAAATCTAGGATTGTAACATGAAAACCCAATGAAACTACGTACGTTATTTATTTTCATTAATTTAGTCCATTCTTGTACAAAAATGTTTCTTCCCAGAATTAACTGATATTCCATCATTAGAGAATATATGGCGACGAAAAGAAAATTTTCAAAGCCATAATTCACACTTGATAAATTTATCATATAACTAATTTCATCTAACTGACTCAATATTTACCTATGAGTGATTCTCATGGTCCTCATAGATTTTTGAGTATATAGTGATATAATTAATAAATACCACACCAAATTATCAATATATTCATCGAATAATCTATTCAGTATATCCATGAAAATAGTGTTAGAATGAGTGAGTCCAAATGAAATTAGATTAAACTAATAATGTCCATACATTTTTTTAAATTCTATAATTGAAATATCTTCCTTCCTTACACATAATTGATGATACCCATAATATAAGTCAATCATCATGAAATATTTCACTAAATGAATTTTATCAAATAATACATTAATGTGGGTAAGGTGATATTTTTCTTTATAATAATTGAATTAATTTATCTATAATCCATGCATAGCCTCATGGATCCATCATTCGTCCTAAAAAAAGTGAACATGGACTCCCCAAAGAAATAATATAGAATGAATAAATCCTTTATTAATCAACTCATATAGTTTTTTCTTATATTTCAATAACTCCACTGTGTATATTCTATAGGTATATTTTAAAATTGGTAATACATCTGGGATTAAATCAATGTAAAACCCAAGATCACACAATGGGGGTCTATGTAATTACATAATAAATACATCAATGTATTCCTATATAATAGGTAAATCATCAATTTGAATTTTACCTTATTAATATGAAGATGGTGTTTTCTCTTCCTCCCCATGAATTTCATTCTGTAGAGTTACTAGGGGTGGATCTATGAAATAGATGGGTGATGGAGATTCTTTTGATGAGATTAGGAATTCCAAATCTTCCTCAAAAATTGTAATTTTATTCTTATTACAAATAACTTTTTGCATCATATTTTTAAATCCATTCCATACCAAAAAATTATATTAAATTCAACAATAACAATGATTATAAGGATATAATATAATGGACATTTATGTGTTATAATAGGGATATACTGAACACAATTTTGTTTCAATGATACTTCCCTTTTTAGTATTGGGTGAAAATATTGTATTAAATTAGAAGTAAAATGATATGTTTTGTTGGAAAACTGGGTAGATATAAAATAGTCTGATGGTCAAGAATCAAATAATGCATTGGGTGAATTTTGAGATAGTGTTAATGTACCTTCCTCCACAACATTGGGTACTTATTCCTTAGCTATAGTAAACATATAATCAAGGACTTCTCCCCTCATCCTCTTCTTGGGTTGATTCACATGATTCTTATGATATTGTTCTGATTAATTACCCATTTCTTAACAATTTAAATAATGGATATCATTAGTTTGTTTCTTATTGAATAAATGAGATAGTTAGACCTTTTTATTGTACGTGTAAAAAAACCATGTTCCCTTTAAACATTTCCCTCTATGTTTCTTCCCATAATTTTCAAAAGATTGAAAATGATTCATTCTATTTATCTTATTTAGTGCATCTCCTTTTTCATTGATTTTAGGTATCTTATTCTTCTGAAAATTACCCTTGATGTTATTGGATCTTAAGAATTCCTTCCCATTTTTTTCGGCACATGACAATATTTCATCAAATGATGAAAATGTTTGGGAAGGTAATGCCCTTCCCAGACATTGCATAAGATATTGAAAGAAAATATCAATCGTTATCTTTATATTATGTCTATAATCTATAGCATTTATTTCTATACTTTCAAAAGTATTCTCATCTTCTGAAACACTTTCTTCTTCCTTTTTCTTAAAGATATGTATTTTTTAATTCATATCCTTTAATTTTTTTGTGGGAAAAATTTATCCAATAATATCAATTTAAAATCACTCTAATCTATTTGTCATATTTCTTATTTTCTTTTATATTCTGGATTAATAACCCCCATTGATCAGCATCACCTCTAAGGTAATACACTACTATTATGGAATTCTTTCTTTAACTATTTCCCATGTCTTGATATATCCACTCAAGGGAAAAAATCCATTTCTCAACTACCATGGGATAAGTTTTCCCACTAATTAATGGGGAATTCTCTCGCATGAAGAAATAAAAAAAAGGAGAATCATGTTTTGGAACAACAATTTCGATGAAAAATAATATGATAAATCAAATGTAAAAAGACTAATTTACCTGGAAAACAAGGTTGATATAAAAGAGTATGAAGATCTCAAATCAAATAACGAATTGTGTAAAATTTTAGATAGAATTAATATACCTACCATCACATCATTGGGTACTTCTAACAAAGTTGTATTAATAATATAAGATTGGAATTCTCTCCTTGGCCTCTTTTGTGGAAGATTAAATTAATGATTGGGACATTGGTTTTAATAATTCCCCATTTCTCTACAATTTAGACATTGGATATCATTAGTTTGTATCTTATTGCATTAATTAGATAGATTACCCCTGTCTCTATACTTGTAACGCAATCATGTTTCCTTCAAAAATTTCACTAGATGATTCTTACCAAAATTTTGATATGATTTAAAATTATTTATACCCTTATTCTTATTTGGTTATTTACCATTTTAATGTATTTTATCTATCTTATTCTTCTCTTTATTTCCATTAAATATATAGGATCTAGCACCTTCCTTCTGCATTTTTACGACACATAAAACTATTTTACCATATGATGAAAATGTTTTAGAAGGATATACCTATCAGAGACATAAATTAAGATATTAAAATATATGATCAATATTTCTCCTTGGATTATGTATATAATATATATCATACATTTCATGTCTTGTAAATTTAGTCTCATATTCTACAACACTTTCTTCAACCTTTATTTGTAAGCTAATGAATTTTATCTTCATCTAAGTTTGTTGTTAATGAGAGAAATATTTATCATATAATATTAATTTAAATGAAATCCAATCAATATGTTCTATTTCTACTTCATCCTTAGTCTTTTGGATCAATGGACACCATTAATCAGTATCTCCTCTAAGATAATACACTACCAATATAACCTTTTCCCTTTCAATACATCTCATGGATTGATATATCTTATCATGGGACATAATCAATTTCTCATCATCCATTGGATTAGTTTTACAACTAAATGATGTAAGATTCCTTCTCATGAAGTAATCCAACATAAGATAATCATGATATGGAACAACAAATTGCCCCATTCAGGTAAGGTTATTGTTCCTAAGAAAACAATATACCCTAATATTGCCATGATCTTCTCAGTTCCAACACAAACTATGTTGTCCTACTTAGTGGGTGAATCCATTTATTGTCCATAGGTATAGATTCCATTATTTCCATTAGGTTTCATCACTAAATAATAGAACATACTTAGTTATCCCATAAAAATAACGAGTATTGAGCCACAAAATATGAATTACCTAGTAAAAGTTTTTAAATGATAAAAGGAATTATCATAGTTGTAACATTGGTCCTGTTTATTTCAAAATATAGTTCACAAGGTTTCTAATAAACATTATCTGATACCAACTATAATAACCCCAACTTGAGTACCCTAGATTTGGTGGTAACATCCTTACATTGGTACAAATTACAAGAAATCTCCTCTCAAAGGAACAAATAGTTTATTCATTATGGAGGAAAAGATATATTAATAGTACCTCTTTACATTTATAAATAAATATATAACAAAACAATGTAAGGGGAACTTAATCCTTAATATTAATAAAATTTTTAATTTTTATATCATAGTGAAAATAGAACGAATAAAAGGGTGATCTTAGATGTTCGGTGAGGTTTACATATATCAAATTCTATCTTGAATCAATACATCGTAATATATATTGCCTAATAAATAACTGAACACAAATTAAATAAAATCAATAACATTTCTCTCATGATAGGATATGGAAAATACATTATATAAATTTAAATTATTTGAATCAAATGGAATTTAATCAGTAAAATGGGAAACAACAAAATCCATGGATAATATTATAGTGAAAATCACATGGATGAAAATTAACTAAATTCATACTGATGAAAATTATTACTATTAGATTTCATAATCTCATAAATCATGGTATAAGTACACTCAATACCTTCAACAAGAGAGTTTAATCATTATGGGTAAAATCCATTTAATTTGGCAAATATTTTTGTTCAATGAGACTAATGATGCATTGAGGGGCAATCTATAATTGGGCCCCACCTATGTATTGCATGTACATTTCATTCCATATTTATAAAAATTATTGATTTAATTCATGAATCAATATTCCTTATCAAAAAATATATGCATTCAGTAAAAGATACATATTTAACATTATTTCCCCTGTTAAACAAATAACATTCAATGTAATCATCATTAGTAATAATGTCATATGGTTTGGGAAATAATAATATCCACTAAATAGTAAATATGGATATAAATTTATCATAGTGTATAGTATCATAAATAAATAAAAAGGGTCAATATATATGCCATAAAAAAGAAATTATGTGCACAATATGCCTCAATGTGGTGAAAATGAGAAAAAGTCCATTACCTCAAATATCTTTTTGGTTGTACATGCTTTAACATATTTTATAATGGATTGAAAATTGAAATTAATTTATATTTGGAGAATTTTCATATTTATCATATATCATATGGAATTATAATATCATTTTATAACCCACTTAATAATATTTCATTACTACCCTTGTTTCTGGTGTTAACTACTTCATTTTTCTATGCATGTTTTGTCGGGTATGTCCCAATTATTATGAATATGATATTGTTTTATTATCTATAGAACATTTTAATATTATTAATATCAAATATTACTATTTATTTATTTATAATCATTCATGAATATTTAAAATAGTAAATGAATCGCATCGCGTCCTGGAGATGGTATGACGTACGCATGCATGAGAGACTGTATCATTACCTAAATGGTAAAAGGGTAATGAATTGGAAATAATATTAAATATAAAAAATAAATTTCATTTCATAATAACCATATATATACATTATTTTCATCACTATATGCATCCATAGAATGTGGTGACAAAAAAAAATTTCACCATGATGTTTAGATGGTAAGTCGTACGTATGAACAGTAGGGATTTAATTTTTCATAGGACAGATAAATAATTAAATATTGTTGTCAAATAATCATAATAAAATATCCTAATATATATGATACTATATTTTTTACCTTATCATGAAAAACATTCATGAATAGGATGAATAAGAAAAAATATTTTTGGAAGAGTTGGTAAAGATGATTACCTCTTCTACGAAGGACCTCCATTATTACTTCCCTTAAGAGACCAAGGGTTCGTATTTTTGAAATATAAGGACCTACATAACTTGTGTAAGGATTTTTGTAAGAGAAAATGATAGGTTTTGGTCAATATATATGTTTTTAAGTATTGTGAGGAGGTGATGGAGGAGGTGCACTTTTATATTTGAGGTAAGGGGCACTTTTTGATACTTGAAAAATATTACATTAATAAAAATTTATATTCAATTAAAAATGACAAATAAATGATTTATTTAGGAAATAATGAAATTATGTTTCTAAATCCAATCATAAAATAATTTTAATATATGTTTAGGTCACATTCATATCCTTATCTTTTGGTTTTAACCCTTATTTAAACCCTTTATCTCTTAACATGAAAACCGGGATTTTTACTCTTTAGGTGTTAATATAGAAACTATAAAATTCCAAAAGGACTATATATTAATAATGGGTGAATTTTTAATCTCATACTAGTATGTTTTCAAAATTTCAAATTTTTGTAAATTTTATTTCAATTAATAAAATATTATTTTTTTCAAATGTCGTTAATATGGATTTCGACACTAATTATTTAATGAATTTCTAAAAATTTCATAACATGATATCTTCAAAAAAAACATTTAACACATTAATATCCTACCAATGGTTACTAAATTTTTTTTATGATATTTATTATCTCAAATTATATTTATTTTTAATACTTTTAATATCATTTATTTGATATTTATTTTAATTAAACAATTACTCCACCATCATTGTATAATCATTTAGGTAATTATTTATATCCTAAAAAATTTAAAAAATTATTCAATATTTAAATTAGAATTTTATATTTCAACGTATTATTTATATTCTAATATATCATCTGGATTACCCTATAATAGAAATGCTATTGATATTAAAAACATTACCATGACAACTTTGACTTATCGTTAAAACTAAACACTATAATGATATTAAAGTAATAAAAGTGGTTACAATAGGTCATAGAATTCGGTCATAAATGTTTTTTTGTATAAAATAACTCATAAAATAAAATTATTATAAGTTTTTGGATGATATTCTGATATTTATAATATTATTTTCACCCTTAATTAGGGTAATACAAATTTCTAATGTTACTATTCATATTGTCCAAAAATAAAAGGAACCTTATGATATAAAAAATGTAATCCATTTTTAAAAATTCAAAATAATTAATTTACGTAAAATTAATTTAAAATTAATCTTGTTGGTGGGGATTCAAAATGATTTATTAATGTGAAAAAATTGAAAAATAATTAAAAGTTTTTATATCCCAATTCAATGTGAGATTTATTCTATTTTCCTAAATTGCATTAAGTGATATAAAAGTTATCTAATTAAAATTTAAAACAGATAAATAATATCATTAGCACTGTAAATTATTTAGTTGAAAATTTTGTTTTCAATTAAAATGCAGTATTGTTCACTATCAATCAAAACATGTAACATATCAAAAAAATAAAAAAAAAATATGAAAATTTAATTTTGATATTAATATTTAAAAATTCATGTTTATTACATAAAATAAAATACTTAACTATTTCAAAATTTTATTTTGAAACAATTTTTCCATTAAAAAAATTCAAAACCACATTTCAAAAAATATAGCTTTTTATATGTGATATTAGATTAATTCTTACAGTATACCTATAAAATATTTTATATTTATATCATAAAATGTGAATATATATATATATATATATATATTCCACAATGTGGTTTAAACTACTCATTAAATCCAATTTATTGGATATCATATAATAAATGTTTGTTATGTTGTTAAACTGGGCGTTGCGTGAAATGTAAGCTATCGAAGAAATTGAATTTATGAAAAAGTAGATATTCCATAAAATATTGGGGTGTTATATTTATATTTAATCAAAAATTTTGAATCTTTATTATTGGTGTTGGGAGGATTACATGTAATATTTTGATTTTGATCTTGTCTATACCCTGGGGAAAGGGAATGTGATTATATATGCCTTGAGAAAGAAACTTCCAACCTAGGATATGAATTAATCATCAGAAGAGGGAACATGATGGATAATTTTTTATAGTTTCATATTGGAGTTCAGGAATTGGGGGTTGGGGATTTATTTTCCATTGCTCAGTTTACCTCCTCTCTTCTTGAGATTGTACTTCAAGAACAAAAGATTAATAATGAAAACTGTAGCTTTAGTACCTCTCATTATGGTGGGAAGAATATTACAGAGTGGAAATTCTCAAGGGAGGGTATTCTATGTTTTCATAATAGGTTTTTTTGTATTTTACAATGAGAAAAAAATGTGATGTGAGATTTCCATGATTCATTGAGGGCTGTGCTCCCAGGGACCACAAAGATGTTCTATGATTTGCTGCGGTGATTCTGATGGTCGGGTATGAGATAAGACGTGACTGATTTTTTTTTTCAGTACTATACTTTCCAATAGGTCAATGAAGTTAAATTGATACCATGGGTTTACTTTAGACACCATTAGTTGAGACTTCAATGTGGGATAATATTTCTATAAACATTTGGTTGGTTTTCCATGTAACTATATAAAGAAGAATGCAATATAGGTTGTGATAAATAAGTTGACCAAATCAGATCACTTTATACCCATTATTCATATAACCTATGTTGATTCTCTAAGAAATAAATATTTTAGAGATATTTTTCATTTCTACAAATTAAAATCTCCTATTTAATTTAAAAGAGATCCCTATGTTACTTATCACTTTCGGAGAGGAATTTGGGAGGAATTTGGATCTCAGGATCATCTGAGAACGGAAAACCATCTACATATGGATGCACAGATAGAGGGGGATATAAAAATTCTTAAGGATATTATTTATGCCTAAAACATATAGTTTGGTAGGGTTTGGAATGAAAATTTGGGATAAGTTGAATTTTCATATAATAATATTTACCAGTTTGCGATCAAAATAGATCATTTTGGGGCCTTATATTTCCTGTCTTGTAAATCACTTTTGTGTAGATCTGGTATTGGTTAATCATTCTTAGTTAGACAAAGCTTGGTTAAAAAAATAATAAAAAGTATTCAATTGATTCATCAGACGATGTTAATCGTGCATAGTTGGTATAAATATTATGTTGATCATTGATGTTGACATTGAAATTTGTTTATAGTGACCAAGTGTTCTTGAATGTTTCTAATCATTTGGGCCATGAATGGAATGGGAGGAACGGGAAGCTTACTCATTGTTTTTTTGGGACCTTTTGATTTTTTTATAAGGTGTTGTTAATGAGTAACTATTTAGAACATCCTCCACATTTCACATTGATAAATAACGTGTTATATTTATCTTAGCTTCAAAATTATCTTTCTGATCCAACACATGTTTTAAACTAGATTCACCTTGATATAGATCCTGTTTTATCAGTGAATGAGCATCTAGTAAGGATATTTGATTATGTGACCAAGGAACTTCATAGAAGGATGATTCCTTTGGTCTATTTTCAATGGCAGCATGATTCATATTTGTATGAAATGTGGGATCATGAGGCAATAATGGGAGATTAGAGTCCTTACCTTTTTGATTTGGATTCTTATTAACAATCTTCCTAGGGAAAAAAGATTTAATGTTGGGGATGTTTTAATGCCCTATTACCATACCATCAGGTTTTTTTTATCCCTTTTTGGTTTCACATTTTCATTGGTTGTGTAATTCTAGGAAGGGAATGTGAGGACACTAGTAATGGTGAATTTAGGGATTTGTTGGAATTTTCATCACAATAAGATATAGTCTTGAAGTCTACTAGGGATTTCACATCGTGTAATGGGGTAACATATCCTATAATCATATACTAGAAGATTACATTAATTGGGTACACATCATGCAAGGTTACACTCTTAGAACCTATTACACACCATAAAAATATTAAAAGTCAAAATTTTAATTAAAATGAGATGATTTGTTTGGTGTATATGGGCCTCAATAATAAAAGAATGTGTAATTGGGTTACACCCCATGTAAAACCTTAAGTATCAATTTATAGAAGTCTCTTTGGCTGAAGTAATTTTTTAAATCCTATAGGTTTCCTTTCTCCCAACACAGAGACTCTTCCTATGTGATTTTGGAGTCCTTCTCTTCCTCTACATCATCCATTCGACGATTCAATAATGTTTTTGTTGTAGTGCATCTCCCTCGGTAAGCGGTCTCCCTATATCTTCTACATATCTCTCTTTCCCATTTGGATTTTGTTAAATACAATTGGGATATATGAATCTAAACTTCATTTTGTGGAATCTGTAATCTAGTTTTTGTTCCTATATCATCTATGCAACTATTTTTTATTGGTGAGTCCCATTGCGAGAATTGTAATTATGTGGAAATAGTAGGTGGTTCCATTTTATATTGGCCAACTGATTAAACCCTGAATTTATTATTTTTTGAAATTTCATTCAATATAATTATGAAACCCCAAATAGATCTGAATAGGAATGAGAAATTGAATTGTTATGGATATAGCGATATCCCCAAATTAAAATGGAACTGATTATTTGGGGCATATTTTTTAATTGATGGGAGTTGTGAAATTATTTGGGTGTTGATTTAAATAGAAATAGATTAAATTAAATTGATAAAACCCTATAATTTGTTTTATTTGAAAAAAGAATTAAATTATGAAAATCCCATGATTTGGTTTTGAATGTGAATAGAAATTTTGAAAATGTAAATTAGGCAATTGAATTATGGATGATGATTTAAATGAAATGAAATAATTTTAACTTTTCTAATTGATTTATTAATCACATTAATGCAATGAATGTTAGAGGGTTATTTAGGAAAAACATTCCAGGATGGAAATTCATTGGAAATATATTGATGATGAAAACACTAACAAAAACCTAGTTTATATGATCTTACCCCAGTGGGATTTTGATGGGTCCTATTCGATGTGAGCTTGATGAATTTGTTTACATATATTAGTCATGATCACTGATATTAGATGTGTGAGGATTAGATAATTATAACCTATCATGTGATAGGGTTGATGAACATTGTTTTCATTGGGATCACTTTGATGGTTAATTACATTGATTATGAAACTCATTTACTCATGCCTAGTGATTTATATAAACTTTTTTATATTACATATATTTTTATTCCATTTTTGAAATGTTTTCAAACATTCTAAAATAAAAAACATGTTTTTTAAATATAAAATTATATTTCCATGTCCTGATTTATTGAAATTGAATGTATGATTTCATTAATTATTATTGAATCTGATTATGGAACACTTAGTGAGACCCTAGTAGTATTTTTAGCTCACACACCACCTTTTACTTCATGAATATGAAGATTTTTTTCTACCATGTCTGAGTAAAGTGAATGCACATCTTAGAGGTGGTATTTGATCATGATTACATAGGTCTTAGAGTAACATTTCCTTTGGAACATTAATCTTGTATTCTTAGAAACTGAGTACTTCAAGGATGTACTCATTGGGTTTTGATATACCTATATGGTTTCTATTACTATATACATGATGAGCTTTGTGCGTACTGATATATATAATTATCTTTCTAATTTTTTGTTTAAAATTTATTACTCTCCTACCATGTATTATTCGAGGTTCTAGTCCCCAACATGTGGGGATTGGGAATTCCTTTTAGGATATGTCAGTTATAGATCAATAATCATGGTACCATGGAATCCTGGATGTTGTGTGACATCTCATTCTCTTAATATGATCCTCTCATGCATTTTGAGGAAACCTATAAATGTAATGGATTATCATCTTCCTCATATTAATGCAAGTACTATATTTTTATTGAGGATTTTGATTTTCAATTTTTCATGTTGAAATATATTTCTATGCATTCCATTGTTATGCTTTTAATTCCAATATAAAGAGGGAACACCAGCCACTATCATTCATCTCTTCCATGAACCATTATGTTCACATGTTATGATACCAAAATTATCTCAGGATTTTCCATGCCAAACATTTTTATTTTCAATATTCATCCCTATCTATAGTCATGGATATTTACCTAATTGTACCAATCAATTATTGATTGGGGAATTCATTTTTTTAACACTCACTCTTTAATCTATGGATCTAAGGAGATAAATGGTGTTCCTATGTTGTATGATCTATGTGGAACAAAAATTCAGTAACATAATATTAATGTTAAAGGTGGGCCAAGAATTATATCTCTCTCTATGAAATAGGGTAATGTTATTATCTAATGATATAACATGTATTTTACTTGAACATTAAACCTAATCACAATATATTATGATGTACCTATAGTTATCTTTGAGTTATACTTTTCATTTCTTGTATTATATTGATGCCATATTCCTATAATGCATTGATATTATCATGTTTTTTAATGATTAAATATTCATGATTATGATTAAAACCTTCCTATTTTTTATTTTAATGAATATAAAAACATATTTTCTACCTTACTTTATTCTAATTTTTGATTATTCCCATACTGTGTTTTTTAGCTCGCCTTTTTCTTATGTATGTCCTCATGTAATACCATGTAGTTTTAAATGATCAATGGAATTATAAGGGCATGTTATGGATTTTAAAATATTTTTAATGTCACCTTATTTCATGTTATTAAGATATATATATATATATATATTTACCTGATGAAATTAGGCCTCTATATCTTTATGGACTGAGTTATGTTTTGGTTAATTTAAGAAATAATATAATAAATTGTTTAAATGATATGTATTTTTATTGGGATACATTCCCATGGATAAGACATGAATTTAATGAATAATCACCTCTCATATCTTTGTTAAAAAAACTCTCCCATAAAAAAATATCTCATATTGACCATCCACTGACCAAACCTTACAAACATCAAAAATAATGAAACGATATCACATCACCTGTATCTTTGAGTCTCCCCACTCAGACATGTCAACCACCTGCCATGGGGATGAATACAATATATTATGGTATAATAATCCTATACCACAAACCTCCCCTATATTAATTTTCATCACTACATTCTCTTTAATTACTGTCATAAATCCTTGGACTCCCGAATAATATCTCCTCGCAACATTCTACTCAATTCATCAGGAACTACATTCTCTTTCCCTAGTGTGAAATATATCTCGATATCAAAGTCTAATAATAACATAATCCACCTATAATAATGAATATTCAAATACCACTAGTAGAATATATAAATCATGTTATTTTAATCTTTTTATACCTCATTACATTCACTAATGAAGTTATTTCATGAAATCATTAGTGAAAAACCCACTCACACGAACTCAATATCATTGGTAGAATAACTAAACATGTGGGAATTTTTATTTCTAAATCATTGTGAGACTATATACCTCTTATAAATCAATATAAATTAAAAAAATTATGAATCACATAAAACCTCAATCATGAATGACTTTATTAGTTACTACAGAACATGAGCACTAGTTAACTTCTCCTTTAGATAGTTGAAAGATTCCTGAAACTGATCAGTACACTAAAAATTCATGTCCTTCTTGTTCAAGGATTTAATGGATATTTAATATAATATAAATTGGCCAAAAAACCTCAGATAATATAAAATTAGAAAAATAAAAAAATATATACCTCAACAATATTATTGGGTGCTACTTACGAAACAACTACCTCAATTTGTAAAGGATCAAAAATTACTCTCTATTGAGACACCATATACTGAAGAAAAATGAACATTATTCATCCAATAAATACTCCTAGAAAACATAAACTATATTTTATGGTCATGAGGGACTTTTAAAATTGTCCTAATATGCTCAAAATTAACATCCACCATCATCATGTATACAAGGATGTCATCAATGATAAATTCCAAGAAATTATCCAAGATCTCGCATAACATTGAGTTTATGAGTCCTATGATAATAAATAGGAAATTACTAAGACCAAATGTTCTAACCCATACCATGATGTTCCTATATTTACATCAGAAATAAATCATTAGTATATCCTTCTCCTTCTCCCCCATTTCATGATACCCAGACCATATATCTATCTTTGAAAACTAGCTAGCTCCCTTCAAATAATCTAACAAATCATCTATCCTTGGAAGGGGATAATGGTTAATCATGTCCAATTGATAAAAATTTATTTAGACAAATAAAAAAACTAAACCACCATCTTAATTCTTGAAATAATAGACCAGATCACCCCATACTGACACATTGATCCTGTTGATACCTATTAGTATCAAATTATCAACCTCAATATGAAAATCCCATAGATCAAAAGGTTTTATCTAATAATGATCCATCAAAATTAAGAGGCCATAGGTTGTAACTATATCTAAAACATCATATCATGTTAAGGGGTAGTGTCACAACACCTGTGTAGAAAAACAATAATTTACTCAGAAAAAACTAGAAAAAAACACCACATAAACCTCTATCGTATTCAATGATAACCCTGATAAATGGGAAAAAATAAACCCATCATTTCTATGGAAGATCTGATAATCCATATCACAAATGAACTACACACATCATTCATCCACTTCATATATTGAAACTATACTATAGAATAAATCAATTACCACTTGTATACTGTAAAACAAATATTTTCCATGAATAAAATCCTAAAAATATATTTTATATAAGAATAAATATTAAAATTATAGATGATTATACATCATTAGAACATATCCTAGACACATATCAAGAATACACAGTAGACCCAAACCATCATAGTTAACAATAGTGGAATATAAATCCTATCAACCTTGAGTCACAAGGCATGAATCAATGCAATAAAATGAAGGATTGTAATGATCTAGAATCTTGTAAGGTAAAATATAGTGTAGATGACCAGAATATAGTACCTCATATATTCTATATTCATCTAGGTTGTGACATCTACATGTGTTGAAATAGACCACACCCATATATAATTCCTCACCTGCCCTATACACGACCACCTCTATGACCACATCGAGCCGTATGTCCCTATGGAAAAGGGATATCATGGGGTTATCATATCCCTACCATATCTCCCTCAGAAGAATATCAAAGAGTCCCAATTATTCATATAGAACTTGAGTTAATTATTTATGAGGCTGAAAATAGAAGGACACCCAAAATTATCAATAAATTGTACTATTAGTGAAAAATAACACCATAATGGAAGTATACATGCATGGATCACCCAGTGTCCACATGGGAACTTCCAACTCTAGATAAATATGAGGAAGACATACTAGGATGTCACCCCAGTTGTAGAAACATCGATGTTTTGGAAATCTGAGATCACACATATTTGGCCCCACTTCTATGGAATTAATCATGACTCACCCATTGATATATACTGTATCTATTAATGAATACTCTAAATCACGTCTTCATTCTTCTACACCTATAGATATGAAGGCAATGTAAATAGTGTATATGTTTAATATAAAGATGAAAATAGTGCCTCGTTTAAACTCTACTTCAAGGACTCCTCTTTTATAAAATAAAATGGGGAAGTACAGAATATTCTTGAATCTAATCCAGAGATAAAAAATAGATAGGTTCCCCTACTATTGGGACAGAAACTCCTACCTCATTTTTCCCCACAACATTAATGAAACAAACTCTAAATTGATTTAAATCTAAAAAAATCCCACAAAATCTATTCCCCCTTAAATATTAAATTTGATAGAATTAACCCATGGTGTGCATCCCCTCTCATGTGATTAATTTGTACAAGAACCCAATACACCACCCTGACATAGACAAAACTAATGGAAATATAAAGCTCCTCCAACCAGTTCTCCATATCCAAATTAGAGAAACTCGCCTCATAATTCTTTGATACATGAAACTAAAACTCACAAAACATCTTCATCTAAGGATGTATCCTCAATAGGGTGCAACATATTATGATTGGAGTGAACATCCTATCATTCCTCACAAACATGATCCCGAAGGAGATGAAAGCCAATATCCATCTCATCATGAAAGAATGGAAATTACTAATCCTAATATCATAAAATTTATATATTATCAATTGATCATATTAAATTTAATTTTAATTAAATCCCCCCAATTCAAAAACAAGATCCTAATAATATGATCCCAATTCCACTCCTAGGTCCATACCTAATAATCAGAACTAAATCCACTTGGGTGTTCAAGAAGATCAAAATTTATGTGTCATATTTTGTGGATAATTATTTGTCCTCGTACAACCAGTATCCCTTACAACATCACATGCAATGTTTAGAAAAATTGATTCCCTACCAAAGCCATGATATCCTCACCAGTGCATAAATCTAATCACCATTTGAAATCCCATTAATATAACTAGAACATATTTTTGATGACCACCCCAACTAGACCCCCAAGGTTTGTTGTAAATGTATGACTAAAAATTGATTCCCACTTTTCTTCGCTAATGGGTTAGTGGCCAACACTGAGGTTATATAACATAGAAATTTTCATCATTACCCACATACATCATAAGAACATAAAAAACTATAAATAAATATCCTAATTTAAAATAAAACCAATATAAAATAATTCATGTAATGTTATACTGAGATAATGTCTCTAAAATGAAATTCAAAAAGATGGTCCTAAGTGAGAAACTATAATAGTATCACCAACACATGGAATAAAATATAAATCATAGTGACACATAAGCTCAATGTAAGGGTTTCAAATGAAGAAATCTCTAATACATTCCTTAACCCTTACTACATCATCACCACTAATCACTGAAAAATTATTTCATTTCTAAAACATAATGAGCTCTAATATCCCACACAAAATCTCAATAATTGGACTCATGGTTTTATATTTAATAATATCTATTATCCATTTGATGAATTAACATTTCCCCTACCACATTAGATATGATTTTAAATTCATTACCTATATCTAATTTTAGACCATTCAATAGTTATCATCTATATTCATTATGGTAAATACCCATCATTTCAATCCATTTATTTTATTTAATAGGACACCTCTTGATAACTCCATCCTATAATCGTTACCATATTTAATCTTATAGACTACGTTCCACCCCACTATGAAACTATAACACTTATCCATAATAACTAAACAACCAATAATTTTTTTTCTCAAAAAACTTAAAAACCCTCTGACATCATTGAAATAACAATTATCTCTCTACATAATCAGAAATTCTTATTTTCTTTACCGATTACCACATCTCTAATCCCATCCATATAAAAAACAGTTGTGACACTACTATGTATCTCATGAAGCCACCCCATAACTAGCCAGAAACAACCCCAACCATCATAATTCATTCCCCACAAAAGGATACAAAAATTTTAAGTAAAAAACCCTAGAAAAACTATCATACAATCACATAAACAAACTTTTTTTTCATCATTATTTCATCATAATTATAAATTTCTATGATGATCATCAACAAGGAAATTACATATTACCAACAAAAAACATTGTTTCCATATTTAAGTTATTAAATATTTATGAAAGTTGATTCAAATAGTCATATCGTAGAACTAATACACATATCACACTAGGAAGAAAACTATTCATAGACACACCATTTTGTGATAAATTATTTGTTATAACACAAAATCATATAGTGAATATATGACCACCCTTCTCCATAAATTTCATTTTTCTACAATCAATAATCATTGATAGAATAATAATTACTATCCACCCAGAGAATAAAATTAATGATAATCCCAAAATGTCACATAAATAAATGGGTGATGTCTTTAATTCCCATCCACAACAAATGATTCTCAATTGTTATGTAAGAACATGTCAATAAATATTTTTGTAATATATAGATTTCATAAGGGTTGCCTCAAAAAACTAAATCATAGATATCTCCATGAATCACATGTCACATGTCTATATTTAATGAGTATAGTATATTTTATATAATTTTAGGATTAATAAAAAGGTGAGGATCACAAAATAAAAGAATATAATATTCTTAAAATCTTAATAAATTGATCGCTTGTCATTGAGGGCCAAAGAAAATCAAAGGTTTCTAAAAATTCTCCAAGGATTGACCTATGATAAATAAAATTTCTTTGTAATGTAATAGAATTTTGAATAATTTATATGGTATTTTGAATTTATACTAGAAGTTTATATTTAATGAATCCTGGTGTAACTAAAAATGGTTATATCCTGATGGGGATAAATCAATCTTCCAATTGAAAATCAGGTTGTCACCTCTATATCCCTACATATTTAAAACCATTTCAACCATCTAATTTTATATAATTTAACGAGGGTCACTCCATGATAATAGATCCATGGTGATATGACTCCCAAAACATTAGATCCCCAAAACTCCACCTATGGTTCTCACATCGGAACAAAGGTGGCCATGTGTAATACCCACTCATAAAAAATAAATCAAATTCCCCAAGAAAATATCATTCCATGAGTAACAACCTAATTTCATTCATAGAAATACAGTAATGGAAAATATTAATATATTTAATTTAAACATATTGTTTTAGTAAAAAAATAATGTTTTACAGTTTACTAAAAATGAGATCAATCCCTCCCCCACCCCCATACACCATGACTAATCACACCACACTATGAACAAGTATCTAACCCCAAAAAACTAAGGCATATAAATTCCATGGATTTATCCCAAATCCATGACACTTCCTCATTTTCTCAGAAAAATCCATATCCCATACTAAATACATCATTGCATGACACGCCAAATTAAAAGGCCCCCTCTTCACCCACAATCCCTCAATGTTGATTCTGTTATGTATATATTGTGAAACACTTTTTTATAGGTAAAACCATAGCTCTAACATCGCATTTTTTATCCTTCTCCAAACACTTCAAACACTAGTAAAGTAAAATTTAACATGTTGAAAAGGTTTCAGCTGTTAAATACCATATCGGTATCACATTTCATGGGGAGTACCAAACACTATAATTTCTATAATAGTCCACCCAAAACCTATCACTAGATAAATCAAGAAAAGTAAATATAACTTTCCAAAAAACATCCTAAAATTACATTAATAGAAAATTTAATTTACCTATCATGTAATATTTTGAGGAAGGATCATAAAGGTATATTTACCTATATAATTTCAATACTAAAGAAAATTTTTGTAAAAACACTCTAAGGAACACATACCAATACCTGTGGTGGCCCCCATGGTGACCCATTTGGAACTATGAAGTAGATGAAAATGTTCCCTCAAGGAATGAATAAATATTAACCCAGGAAATGTTAGTGTGGGTCTGTGGCACTATGCACACCCCACCCCGAGTTGGGTAAGATAGTGCTGACATATTCGGGGACCCCCTTCCCCACTCAAAAGAGGGAGGGGAATCACTATTGGTATCCTTTCACATGTACTACACACTATAGAATGGAAAGG
Source organism: Viscum album (assembly GCA_963277665.1). Lineage (NCBI taxonomy): Eukaryota > Viridiplantae > Streptophyta > Magnoliopsida > Santalales > Viscaceae > Viscum > Viscum album. The sequence goes on along the minus strand of OY728160.1, from coordinate 907,279,730 downwards.
TTAGTCGGTCAAAAAACATGTGTTAACTAATTGGAATTGGGTCGACCTACCTGACCATCCTGGTCGACCCAATCACACAGACAATAAATATTTTCCTAGTTGTGAACTACCTCTCAGGGCCGACCCAACGAGTTTCCTTGTACCACCAATCCTACTCGAGGTTAGACCTTTCTAGTGTGGTCTTGACACTGGATTTACCCTCCATGAGTAAGATATTCTACATTCAAGTCTCAACCTATTGGATGTGTGATATGAACACTCTAATCTCCCACAAATGAATCCCTAGCTATCATTTTTTTCTTTCCATGTTGAACATTTTCACCATCATCATCCTTCACTCCTCCATACTACACAATACTTGGACCAACTTGGGATCCTCATTCAATACGGCTTCTCAGTGTATCAATCAAGATGCTATCCACTACAACAGTGACACACCGTCATCCCTTACTAGGGTGCATAGCTCTTTATACTTCGATTAGTATGATAAAAATATAAAAATGGTGGATATCGAGTGGTTATGATGAGGGTGGTCTAACCTCCTCTATAAAAAAAACCAACCATGGAAAACATAAAAACTCCATATTATGAGGCTTTTGGAACATTGAATTTGATCAATAAAAAGTGGTCAAATACTATGTAGCTACACATTCTTGATCATTTATCATAAAAATTATTAACTAAACAAAATAATTAATATTATAATTGATATTCATGAAATTGAACATATAAATTGGAGAATATTCATGAACAATTACCAAACATTAATTCACATATATAATAAAAAAAATAAACATAAATTACCCTACAAATACTCCAGGATAAATAATATCCTTTAATATTCAAATGATTTCCTCAATGTAGTTATCTAATACCATTCTCTACATCTCATTGATTTGTCTCCATGAACTGAATCTATAATGGTTTCATTCACAAGAGAATGGGTAGAATATAAAAATAGGGTTGATAAAGGAAATAATTCTATGGGTGGAATATAAAATACTCCACAATCAGACATCTAAATCAGCATCAATAGTTCTCCCATATAAAAATTACTCATTTATCTCCTTATAAAATCTACCCTTTCCAAATTACCATTAATTCCTTTGACATTCCAATTTAACTAAATTTGAATATATGGGTCCTTAACATACTAGTGTATTTAGACATCACTATCCCTCTTATAATATCTCTCATTCATGATTAATTTTTTACAAAAATAATCAATAATTAAAATTAATTTCTTAAATTAATGATAATAATTAACTTCAACCACCACCTAAAATTTATATATGAAACCAAATATCACTAAAAATTTAAAAATTACCACACAAACTGAAATATCACATTTTGAATCAAAATACATGTTTAAAATTTCATTATATGAAAACAATATTACCATTTTACCCTAGTATGACCACAAACCCTCCAAAAAAATATTAATATAAATAATTTAAATGACTTATTATAAAAATTATGTTCCCTAAAGGGATAATATTCATGAGGTATGGGATTATTACATAGGAAGTATTGTTTGACTAGGGATATTTGTGGAGTATTTCTTAAAGACATGTGGAATTTGGAGTTGATGAGGAGGTGTGGTGTGAAAGTCAATGTGATGTGACTAGGGGTAATATGGTGAGAATATTTTTATGAATCGATATATATATTAGTTTACAAGGAAGTAATTTTTATAAAATTTTTATTCTAACTATTTTTATTTGAGTTTAACATTTATATTACCTATTATTGATATAATATGAGGGATTTAGTGTTCTTTAAAAATTATAAGGTGGATGGATAATCAATTCCCACCATAGGTTGTTTTGGGGGTTTTATCTAATCATACATTAATGGTGTGGATAACTAGAAATGTTGGTTGATGTAAAATGATCGTGATGATGAAGATGTGCTGACATGGTTATGGTTTTATGGATATGGTGATATAGATGGATTGACGGATGAACTAATATAGAGGTTTTCTTATGTATAAATTTTCTTTGATAGTTATGTTGTATAGATTAATATTTTATATTTCATTTAGTAACACTTTACTATATCTATTCATTTCACTTGGGGTATGTTAAATGAGGAACACCTTAAGTATAGTTGTATACTCTCTCTATTATTATCTATTGAATTCCATAATTATAAGATCATATAGATGTATGGGTCTGGTGGTTTTAATTAAGGAATGAGAAGATCGAGGTAGGTGTATGAGGATTTGGGTATAGTATTTTACATTTCAATTAGAATATAATTTCATTGTTGTGTGAGACATACCCACACATTTGTTCATTTATCTAATTTTTGAACCAATTTATTAGTTTTTCAAGCTTGGGGTTGATGGTTTCAAATAAATGAATGAAATGTATCCCATAAATGAGAAATTTATACTCTTTTTACTGGTATCCTCCCGATGGATTATTTGAGTCAAGATTCACATATCAATATCTTTCACATTTCCACTCATTATAAGTCCTTTTAGGATTTGAACATGAAAAACAATGATATGATTTTAACATTTTTTCTGTAATCACTCTCCTCATTTGATACCTCTTTCGGTTATGATTGACACCCTGTCTCACATTATCTTTTCAAGAATATTATCTTTATATTTTCATAAAAAAACACCCTATCCTTGTTTTTTACATCCACCATTATACATTACAAATGAAATAGAACATCATAACTTTCACTACATTAAAATCCCAATTATTTTCTTTTATATATTTTTTATTGGATCAAATCCTCATGTATCCTTTATCACTACCTATGATATAACATATCAATATATACAATATAGGTTTTAGGAATTTTATAGCATGAAATATCTTTAGTTTGTTACCATCAAAAGATTCTTGGTAAGTAATTAGTGTTTGTCTCTCCCAGATGTATAATTTTTCAAATTGGTTATTCTTTACACCATTATATAACTTCTCTAGAGACTACCTTAACCCATGTATATTTTCATTAAACATCAATAGAAATATATTCCCAAGATTACATAACCTGTTAAAACATTAGATAACTTCTAGGAAACCATTATATAAGTCCCATAATTCATCATCCAGTCTTCATTATTGATGAATCATTAGTCATTGTGAATACTAATAAAGAAGATATGATATACCCTTGAATTTACCCATCCAATAAAAATAAATCAATATTTATAATAGGTATATATATAAATAAATTTTTTTTGTTCCTTTAATATATTTTAATGCTATGTTGTAATTTCATTAGCATTGATCAATTTTACATATTGAGAGTATTGTTTGTTTTCATTTGTAATATAAACTTCTCCTTCAGGCACTTTCACACTACAATACACTTTTTCACATTATGTTATACATATAACATGAAACAAACTCCATTAATAATAAATTGTTTTTTATATAGCTTGTTTATAAAATCATTTTTGTTCATGGTAACATCATTATATCAATTGAAGTGTCATGTATAACCCTATCAAGGGTTTTGATATATCTATATTATATATTATTATATGAATTATAGTTCAAAATAATTACTTATAACACCTTTATACTTGATAAAATTAACAAATGTTTCCTCATTTAATAATAAAATAGGTATATACCATACTTTATCAATCACATCATCCTTCATATAATTTCATTCATAATTTTTCAAAATTATTTTAAATTTTGAAAATCATTGTAATAATGTTTAAAAAAAATATACTCCTCATAAAATTAAATCCTCATTTAAACATTTTGATAGAACCGTTTCATCATGATTTCATTCATACTAATCTCAATACTAACTTCATGCAAGACATAATACATTATCAATCCATTTTACAATGAAGCATTTCTAGCATAGTTTAATTCTAATAAATAATATACTATGATATTCAATGTGTGTCTGATTATCTAAATCCAATATCTTTAATAAAGTGTACATTACCTCATAATTTCTATATTTTCATTTTTTAACAATGTAAATAATAAATCATTTACCCTCAACTATCCAATCGTTGGAATGTGATCCAACATTATGTATTTTTCTATAAAAATATGTTATTGTGAAATCTTTTTAGTAAGTTAATCAATTTATATATAAATATTTTTTATATAATGGTCAACACAATATGTATACCAATGATTTCACAAGATGTGATCATCTTCATGTTTCAACTAATAATCTTACAAAATCAACAACAGTATGACCAAGAAACATATGTGAATATTTAATATTGATTAATTATATATAATTCCATTTCACTCTAACCACACATTGGAAATTAAGTTTTTAATAAAATAACTTATTTTCTATTTTCATGGGGTGAAAACCATATATATTTACTTGTTTTTATCTTCATAATCATAAATCCTTCAATACACCAACTCCACCACAATAAATAGATGAATTATAATCATTGATGACTTCATATCCATTAGTTGAAACCCTTATAAATGTATCATTCAATATCACGATATTCCATCATCATCATTACTTGAAAAAAAAATCCACGGATAACTAAATAATTGGGTTCCAACATATGTTTTATATTGTTTTATATGTTTAGTTTTTAATTATTGCACCTTCTTTTTCAAATTGAAGGATTATAAATTATTTGTTACACCTTTTCAATATTATGTTCTTCTAAAAAAATAATATTGAATATAAATTTGAAAACTAGTATTTATTATACCATAAAAAACATTAACTGCATCAGTTATAGAATGAATAAAAGAGTTGAAGAAAAGAAATAAATGAAAATAAAATGGAAATGAAAAGTTGAGTGTTATGAAGAATAAAAATATTTGATGATTTAACATTTAAAATGATAAAGTAAATGAAAAAAATAGAAGGAACATAACCTCATATAGGCAAACCCTTTCCCATCGTACTTAATTTTTTATTATCCTAAGAAATCCCAAAAAAGAAAATATCAATTTCAATTTCAAAAACAATGTATTTCTAACATAATCATAATTATTTTAAATATGTTGATCAAAAAATATATTCTATAAAAAACCCAAATATAAAAAAACATAAAAGAAAAGAACATTTAGTAATAGAATATTTTTATATCTCAGAATAAATCCTAAAATGTACATAAGTTGAAATAATATATGAAATGAATTAAAAATATACAATATACTATATACATAGTAGATATTTCGAACATTGGTAAATTACCAAAACTATAACATGGGTTATGTGTCAAGAAAAGATACAAAATTTAAATATTTATGTGAAATTGAACAACCAAACAAAGTATTTTCTTTGTTTTTTAAAAAGATCATGTTAAATAAAGGAATAAATAATGGGTTTTAATATTTAAAAAATGAAAAAAAATTAATAATCAACTAGAAAATTAAACTAAATTTAATATCTATTAAAAACAATATAGGAATGGCTAATATTTGTCGATTGTCACTTTCAAATAAAATTGATTTAATCTTTTATGTAGTTATATAATTAGTGATCAAACATCTTTTTCTTATAAAGAATAAGTCATGGTCAATTTATATTTAAGATAAATCTTACATAATTGATTCTAAAAAAATAAATAACACACTATTAAATTTCAAAAAAAAAATAGTGTAGTCAATTTTCATTTATAAAAAAAATTAAGAATATCACACCATGAAATAAAATTTAAAATATTATATGATTCAAAAAATAATTTTATATTAATTTTAAATAAATGGATATGGCATGGTCAATATTTCATAGGCATAATATTTTTCTTGGAGCCTCAATTAAAATTTTCATGTTATAAATAAACATAAATAAACATTTTAAATTTTGGATGTAAATGGGATACAAATTAAGTAAATGGTCGAAGAAACGTCCAAAAATTATTAATTATATTGAAAAAGTATACATAATTCTCATGAAAATACATATAAATATCATAGTTTGAATTGTATATAATTTGAAAATAGAAAAAAATATATCCAAACAAAATTACTATATATAATAAATTGAAAAAAAATTAAAATAAAAATCTATATTTAACAAAAAAATATTTTTTTTATGTTTTTATATAAATTTTTTTATTTTATTATTATTTAAATAATTTATAATTATATATATGTGAAAAAGACAACAAAAATAAACTTAAAATTCAATTTTTCAATGTTAATGTACTTTTTTTACTTTATATACATAAATAATACATTTACAGATTACATATATATTAACAATAATAAATACACATGAAAATATAAAATTTTAAAACATTAAACATATACAAAAACATTAAAGGGTATAAAAATTATATAAATCACACAAAAAATAAGAATAACCTATAAAAATTTAAATAGGTAAAAAATTATACGTAAAGAGATATTGCACACAATTGTAAAACAAACAGACACACACATGAAGATATATATTTTTATATATAAAGTGACGAAATAATCTATTAAAAAAGTATTACAATTTATATTAATAATATTTAAAAATTAATACATATAACATATATTTTGGATTGAATAATTCTTTACCAATTTCATGACTTTTATGATTTTTTAAAAAAATCAATAAAATCTAAAATAAGAATTTTCAAAACATCAGGGAAATATATTTAAAATCATATAAAATTAAACCATCCAATGAAATTAAATATATTATATATATAAAAAGTAACTAAATCTATACATTATTTTTAAATTTTAACTTTTTTTTTATATTTTCTCTAATGAGAATAAAAAAAAATAAGGAAAAATACTAAAATTAAGGTTTTTTAAATTTTATTTTTAAAAATATTTCTTTTTCTACCTTTTTTAAATATTTATAATTGAAAAAATATAAATTGAAAAATAAAATCAAAACATTAGAGAAGAGGAATTATAAAACTCTATTTTATTAGTGATGCTTTATAAAAATATTCCCCCAAGGTGAAAATGTATAGTGTCCTATAGAGAATTTTAATTTTTGAAACACCATATTCTAGTGAAATATAAAAGAAACACTATAATTCGAAACATGATAAATAATTAAACATCATGTGTAGCATAGAGAAGAAAAAAATATTCCATTTTAACCATTCGAAAAATGTTATTTTTAATTACTACATTTTTTTTGAAATTGAAGAAACACTACTATAGACTAAACAATATTCAGAGCTTCCATTTATCAGTGCTAAGAATTACTGAGCAATGGGGCCATTTTTGAGTGCTAACAAAAAGAACTGATAAATGCGAACAATTTATCTGGGAATCTTTTAGCAGTGATAGAGGTTACAATTATAATCACTTTTTGTTACAGTTGCTAAAGAGAACCATGAATAATTTAATTTATTTATATATATTTTGATATGATTTATATAATTATAAGTATATATGTGTAAATATAATATAAAAATATTACTTATTTAACTATATTAAAATGAAAATTTTATTAACAATCTTATTTTAAAAATTTTATATAAAAACAATTATAATAAATTATATTAATCAATAATTTTTTTTTAAAAATTTATTTATATATATTAATTAGAAAATAATAATTCATGTATAATATTTTTCAAAATGATTTAAATAAACCATTATATAAATATATAAATGAATATATATTTATTTAAATATAGTTATATTAATTTAAATTTTTTTATTCATATTAAATAATTTAAAAATAAAATGGATATTTGTATATAAGTGTATGAATGTGTATGTATGTGGATATAAATGTACGTTATTATGTGCTTGTATGTGTAAGTATGAATTTTTATGTGTTGTTGTTTTGTTTGGTGAGTGAAATTATTTCATAGTTAAGTATTGGAAACATTCATAAGTATAAAATTTTAAAGTAACATTTGAGAACCATTATGGAGATCATACCTAGACAACATATCTAGGTTGTAGCTAATAAAATAACCTTCACTAGAAAAAGATGAATGGATGGAGTCCAATGAACAAATCCAAACATATAGAATCTAGTGGAAGGGGTTCATCACAAATTATTAGATAAAGTATAATAATTATGATCAAACATATATCATCAAATTAAGTCTACTGAATATCATCAAATAGAGTTGAACAAACTATGGTTCCCAAAAAATGGGTAACCGAAGGAGTTTTAATGACTACTGTAGTGAAGTTGATAATGTAACATTTTTTCCATTCTCATTGGCTTCCATGGGTTTGGAGACATTACTTGACATTAATCAACATCCCCATGATGCTAAAGGCTATCAATAAATGTTGACGCCATCATACACAATTGGGGGCCTAGTTTTCCCTTTAATAATAAACAACCAACCAAAAAACCATAAATAAATTAAACACTGCTTGATGAATTATAAAAATGATATATATACCAAACAATTCATTTATATCATAACCAACCAAAGACAACAAAGTGGATGTAAATATATCACCAATTTAAACAATGGAATACTAAAAATATTACAAAACTCAAGACAAAAAAAATCTCCGAGGCTCCACATTCAGTATGCTCCAACTCCACCAAATAGTCCAAGTATCACAAAGTACTACTAAAGATGTGTGATACATTACCTTTTCCCATATCTTGGTAGAAGATATCTATAAAATCACCAAAGTTACAAATCATGGATGAGTAATTAAACATAGTAGATTTTCCACTAATGTCTTCCATAATCACGCCACTAGAATAGAACAAGTTAGAAACAAATATATAAATTAGTTTATATAATACCACATCTAAAACATTTGATATCAAAATATAAACATGTTCCATAACCAAGAAATTTCCTAAAAAAACAATATAATTTTGAAGGGATGAAACCAAAAAAATCACTAATCCATTTTAAAAATCCCATTCTAGAAAAATTATATCCATATCTCTTATCCACACATACAACCATGCTTGAAAACCTAGGCATCAATATGCTCATGAGTGGTGAGCCATCCTTTCAATATGTGTCCATCTAGTGAACCAATTTTATGGGAGATATCCCAAAATCTTATCTATCCAAATCATGATGGGGGATACTCCTTATTCAACACAAATTCACATGAAAACAAACAACTCATATTCCATAAACCAATTCCAAAACCACTATTTCAATAAAATTGCCTTTTTTAAATTACATTCACCAAACCAATTAAAAAAACCAATCTCAATAAATTAAATAAATCTATACTTGTTTTTGAAAACATTTTAATTATAACATTTAATACAAATATTGAAAATCCATATTTTTAAATCACCATTGTAAAATCAAGAACCAAATAACATTACAAAAACACTCAATTTCCATGTTTCAAAATTCCTTCACTCATGAGGGTTTTTAATAACTGTTTGACAGAAAATTTATTGTTAGTTTCACACGAATAACCAATTTTAAATTAATCCAATTATTTCAAGAAAAAAGAGTTGAGAGAGAATCCACATACTTTGAGTATTAAGATGAAAACAAAGAATGACATGAAGAATGTCGAAAAAGCCAGTTTAAATAAACATCAAACCACCATAGATCTCTTCCCCTAACATAAATTAAGACAAATATAATCATATTTGATAGAAACTATCCTAGATCTAACCAAATCAGATGTTGATATAAGAGATATAGAAGGATATAAAAGATGGTCTAAGAAAAAGCACCAAGAACAATTAAGAACTGTCACTTACCATGATTATTCAACTTCAGAAAAAAAAAGTAACAACATTATATCACATATAATTAAATAGAGATATGTTATAAAACATTATATAGAGAAAAATACAAAGTTAGGGCCATTCTGGGGAAATAACTGGGTATTAAGAGGTGAAAATGAATTAGATCCACAATTTAAGGATCTAAATTTTAACCTACGCACTGTTTAGACACATAGTTAGGAAAAAATTGTGCAAAATATTCACCTACCCCTGACTTAAGGGATACCTTGCATGGTTGCATTGCACTGTTTCCAAACTGTGTGCCACAGTTCTAACTCTAATATCTTAAAGTGAATCTTTTCTCCTTATTGGATGCTTGGTCTGAGAAAACCATTCCCAGACTATGTGCCTTACCCTTTACTAGTGTCTCATTGTTCATAGTTTACTCAAGGTGTTTCATAGTTTCCCAAATCACGCACCAACTATACACATATATAAAAGCTTCAAAAATGCTCTGAATTTTCTCCAATCTCCCCCAAACATCACCCATATACATTACATAATTAAAATTTAAAAGAAAGGGTCGCCTTTCTGAATCTCCAGGTACTAAATTCTCCTCAAAATTGGCCTCTCCAACCCTATAAAGTAGAAAATCATCCTTAATTTGAAGGATTTGTGGCTATTATTACATAATTTATTTATTATGTTCCCAAATTTATTAATGAATCTGACCATGTTACAATACAACCTGAACATGAATGATGCTTTTCCACCAAAGACATTATATTTCCTGTCAATAACACACACTAGAAAGTGAATCAGTGATGTATATATCTCTAGGTAAATGTGATCCCATTGATCAAATGGTTAGGATTTCAATGATACTTTTTTAATTTAGATGCAAGAAATGCATTGTACACCGCGATGAACCATGGTGGAAATGAAAGCTGATATTCCACTTCTCTAACTTGTTCTAGTATCTCATAAGAAACTATATATTGAGGAGGTAACAATCCCTACTTCCCAAAATCAAGATTTATATGCCTTTTAAAGATCCTAAAGAAGACATGATCTCTCACCACGAACAAAAAAGTACATCAATGATAATCAACATAAGATTTAGGAGGACTCTTAGCCTTCTCCATCAGTTTTCTAATCAATGGAATCTTCTTCATTGTTTATTGGACATGGCATGGACAGACTAATGAATTATCACCTATTTCCACCCAAACAATTAGGGAACGACAATGATTACCATTGAATTCTTTAAAAAAATCTATATGTATTGAGGCCTAACAGTTGTTATTATACAGTAATTCCACTAATGGAACATAATCATCCCCCAAGCCACCAAAATACATTACACAATTATGAAAAACATCTTCTAATATTTGTATCATCCTTTATAATATCCCATCCATATGAGGATGATACTCCATACTCCTAGTTAGTTGACTAATATGGTATTTCTGTACTGATTTCTAGAAATGAGATGTAAACCTCAATTATCTATTCGACACTATAAAAACATGCATGGAATTCCTCTTTACCACTTCTTTAATATATATTTTTGAAAATTCCACCACCATTTGATATTCATGTATGGGGATGGAATTAGCTGAATTGGTAAGTTGATCCTCTACCATCCAAATGACATCATGTTTTTTGAACCATTCTTGGGAGACCTGTTAATAAATCCACATCTTTTTTCTCCCATATCCAAAAAGGGATGTCTAAAGTGTCTAACATACCAGTTGGAATCTAATGCTCTACCTAAATGTGATGAAAATTTAAAAACCTTAAAAAAAATTCAGCCACCATCATTTTATTACCGATCCACCAAAATCTTGCTTTCATCTCCTCATAAATCTTATATATTCCCTGAAGACTATACCATATTAAATGGCAGTAGGCATAAAAGAATTTTTTCTGAAAATTTATAGGAATAACCATTCAATTCCTGAACCATAAAACTAAGCTCTCATCTATCGAAAATCCCAAAATTTCTCCTCTCCATTTAGTTTAGAACTCATTACAAGACATTCTGAATTGGAATTTTGTGCCTCTATAAACATCTTTGCCAAATAAAGAACCACTGAAACGTGGAAGTAAACTGCAACACCACCACATTCATCACATTCCACATGCATGTTGGCTAGAACTGACATCAACTACCACTCATCTGATTCTTTTTCCCCAATAAGCATAAGACATTCTTCTTAATGCATCAGCCCAAAAATTACCCTTACCCAATGTATACATCAATATAATGTTGAAAATTTGGAGATATTCCATCCATATTTTCTATCTCAATTTCAAATATAATTTTTGGAAAATTTTTCCAAGCACATATGATCTGTTAAAACATTAAATTTATCACCAAAGATGTAATGAAAATAAGTCTCCAAAGAATGTAATACAACAACTAACTCCAAATCTTGTGTTGGGTAATTCTTATTATGAAACCTCAAATTCCTTGGGAGTTAGGTAACAAAATGATCTACCTTCATGAGAACACATCCCAACCATATGCCCAAAGCATCACAATAAAACACATACCCTTATCCTGATTTTGAAAAAATCAATATTGGTGTTGATGTAAGGGAAACATTTATCTCTTGAAAATTCTTATGAAATTACCCTTCCCATTGGAATGGAAAATTATTCTTTATCCAAGATGTCATAGGAAAAAAGAGTAATGAAATTTTATGAAAAAATCTCCAGTAATAACCAGCGAGACTAATAAAACATCATATCTCAAAGGCATTCTTTAGAGGTAGCCAAGAGATATTAACATCTATCTTATTTGGATCCACTAAAACACCTCTTTCAGAAGTTACATGGCCAATAAAACCAACGTTTTATTTTAAAAAATAACACATTGTTAATTTTTCATATATACGATGGTATCTCAAGATTCCCAAAACAATTTCCAAGTGTTTTTCATGCTCATCTATTGTCCTTAAAGGCCCCAACATTTCATCAACAAACACCACCATAAAAGAATCCAAATATTACGGAAATATATAATTTATCAATGCCATAAATACCACGGGTGCATTTTTAATACCTAATAGAATATAAAAAATTTCATAATGTCAATATCTACTTCTAAAATCATTCTTCAGAATGAATTCCATTCGAATGCACAATTGGTGATATCCTGATCACAAGTCAATTTGGGAGAACCATTGATCTCCACTCAATTGATCAAAATGATAATCAATGTGTGGAAGTTGATACATGTTATTTATCATAACTTGGTTAAGATAATGATCATCGACACATAGCCGTATAGTAGCATCTGGTTACTTCAAGAGGAGGATCAGTGCTTTCCAAAGAGATTTTCATGGCTGAATGAAACCCTTACATTCTAGCTCTTCCAGCTGCACTGTCAACTCCTTTAATTTTATTGGTGATATTTGAAAATAATAGAGTGAGATAGGGATGTTCTCTAGGAGGAGATAAATCATAAACTCCACTTAACATACTGATGGAAACTATGATAAAGTATTAGAAAACAAATCTAAAATGTGACCCATAACTACTGAAAACATATACTCATTATCATTACAATCGATTCCAAAGTCAAAGATACTAATTGGTAAGAGATTGTCCCCACTGATGGGGCCAAAAATCTAATTTCATCTATATTCACATTCAATTCTCCTCTAAAGAGATTCTAGACTCAATCCTCAGTTGTAAAATTAACTGTTCTAATATAATAGTTAATATAAACCTTGAATTTTTTCTACAAATCCCTACCTATAATTATTTCAATGAAATCTATATCCCGCAATGAGAAGCCCCATTTTATTTTAACTCTAACAATAGTTATAGAATACTCTCTACATAGAAAGGCTCGATGTTCTCTTTGACCAAGATGATATTGATGTTTTCTCCTAGCATGCATCATATCATGTTTTCATCTCATAAAATCTATAACACAAGAAGAATTATATAAATTTTATGCACCCGTATCAAACAATACTTGCATAAGGGTAGAATTTATAAGGATCGTAGCTCTCACCATAGATAGTAAGGCCTAATAATCCACAATAAATAGCTCAGCTCCATATAATTTCTTGATTTCCATATATTGTTCCGTATTTCCTTGTTGATATTTCCCTCACTAAGGAGTCTTCATATTCCTAGAATCACCATGTATAGCTTTTTTCTATTGATGCTAGGTATTCTTCTTCACTCACAAATTCAAAACATACCACGCCAGTACCACCTGAGAAGTTTCTTGATCACCCGACCTGGGAGCACTATATAAATATCACTAAAGATGCGCCATATGATTACAATTATAGAATTATCTATTTGGTGTCATACAATTACACATCACGTGGTCAAATGAACCATATTGAAAAAATCTAGGATATACCATTGGTTTTGGCAGATTCTTTCTTGATCAATCCATTTGATTCTAATTCATGCTCTCACCTTGGAAATAGTTTTACCACTTATTCTTTTTCTCTACATTACAGTTCCCACCATTTCACATGGGTATCAATACACATACTATTCATATAGCTCTCGATATGCCCCATTCATCCACAATCACTTAGTTCACTATCTATGTATGATCCATAATAAATAATATAACAATATTTGAGGGAATATCTTTCCTAATCCCTAATTAAAAGGTGCATTACATGAAGGATATATAGCTGCAACCTCAAGTGAAAAGAGCACTAAATTCATGATTTTATACCCATACTTTATGAAATAATGATTTTACTATATCAATCCAAAGAAGTTCGTCATTATCTTAATTTTAAACATTTTAGGATATAATTTTTTGTTGAAAAATTATTCAAAATCCTCCCATGAATGGTCATGATTTAAATTTTCATAAAACACTAAATCTCACCAATGGAATGAAATAACCTCCAACATGTATTTCGTCATCTTAACATTAATCTCTACTAGTGTACCAATGAAGTCAAATATATGATTCATCATATTCATCCACTCCTCATCCATTTCTAATGTTGAGTGACACTAAAATATAGGCGGATTCTTCTTCTTGAACTGTAAAGAATGATCCATTTTCCTTATCTCATCCAATTGAATCCCTATGTCCATAGGTTGAAACTGTTGGAAAATACATTGAACTAGATAAAGCTTCACATGTTCCATAGGTGAAACAAAAATCTTAGCGGCATATTCTAGTTGGTTTCTATAATGCATACTGGGTAATGTTTTCTAGAAACACAAAAAATCATCATAAGTCTCAATATTTAATAACTAAAGGATTAAAAATTTAAATTTCTATCACATTGAAACAATTATGACCATGCTTTTCAAAATCAACCAATTTTTTTTAAAAAATAAAATTTATTTTTGATAATCTAACCATTATAAAGAAACCACAACCATTCACTTTTTAAAAATCATTCATTTGAAAAAAATCAACATTTTTATAAATTTTCAAATTTCACCAAAACATTAATCAAAATGAAATATACACTCATAGTGGAAAATCATTCATCTATTGAATGTCTTTCTGGTCTCATTGGGTAATCCCATGACAATGACATTCCAATTCTTATAACTGTCTCCAAAGCACTGATGTACCAAACTCCATGGTAACATGATGTTGTGTATAAAATGTTTAGCTACATATTTTTATTCTCTATAATTAATTTTTTGGTGATCTTACTCATGTCAACTAACCCAATACAAGTAATATATTAGAAATAATTTCAACTCTGAGACTAAAAAAACGGATGAACACTTGTTAGTCAAAGAACGAACTAGCTGATACCACATGTAACATCCCACCACTTTTCATTGGCTTGAGGAGGCAATGAGATGTTACATGGCCTTAAAAAACACCCCCAATATTCCAAAGGATAGAATAAATATTGGGGGATTCCATTACAATTTGGGGATGTTTCTTCCTTTAAAGATAAACATGAAACTGACAAACCATAACAAAAGAAAATAAAACATGATGCTTCATAAAAATTAATGACAACTCATAAATTTCATTTATATCAAAACCAATTTAAGGACACCCCAGTAGAAGGAAAAATAACACCAAAATAAATATTAAAATATTTTAAGTTCAACAAAACTCAAGACAAATAGAACTCCAAAGTCCACATTCTCTGTGCACCAACATTAAGTGTCACAAAGTACTAATAAAGATGTGTGATAATTTACTTTACCATATCTTTATAGTGGATATTTGATAAAGAAAAAAATTTCAAAATATTGGTTGAGAAATGATACTCAGTAAATTTTTCTCAATGACTTCCCTAATCATGTCACTATGATATAAAATGTTATAAAATTTTATATACAACTATTTATATTAGACAATTCTAAAAACATTTTATAGAAAAATATAAACAAGTTCAATAACCAAGAAATTTCCAAAAACAAAAAGATGTTCACGGAAGGAAACTAAACAATGATCAATAACATTTTAAAAATCTCATTTTCAAATAAATCATTCCATATCTCATATCGACACATCCAACCTTGCACGAAAAACATGACCTCCATAGTGTCCCTAGTGGCGAATCATTATTTCACTTGGTCGTCACATAGTGAACCAATTTGAAGTGGGAGGTTCATGGCCCTTATTCATCCCACTCATGATGGGGGAGACTATGTACCCTTAACCGTCTCAAATTCACATGAACACACACACCCCCCTTATGCCAAAAACTAATTCCAGAACAACCATTTTAAAAAAATTGTCCCTCTATTGAAATATTTTCATCAAACCATTTAAAAACACCATTCTCGTTAAATTAAATAAAACTATTATTTTATTGAAACAATTTTAATTAACCCATTTTCAATAAATCCAAAAAATCCATATTTTAAAATCAAGAACCAAATAACCTTTATAAAAAACACTCAATTTCAATGTTTATACATACCATCACTCAATAGGGTTCTCAACAATCATTGGATGGAAAATTAATAATCAATTTCACACAAAATATCAAATTAGAAATTCTGATAATCAGTTCTAGTAAGAGTAGACAATTTTAAATCTACCTACTTCATGTTATATAATGAAAATGAAGACCAACTCGAAGAACGTCCATAAAACCAATTTTAATATCCCCAAACCCACCTTATATCTATTCTCACATAATAAATCAAGAAAAATATAATCATATCTCATATCAAATATTTTATATATTTCCATTGAAAATGTATATATATGAAAAAAATATGGATAGAGAAGAGGATATTAGAATATGCACTAAGAACAACAAAAAACGGCCACTTACTGCAACGATACGGCTTTAAAACACTATTGAATGTCACTTGATCACTTCTAGTTTTATTGGGAGTGGTTCAATAACAATTGAGATGGAAAATCTTGAGTTCGGGCTGTTTTGGGGAAAAAAAGTCATTTAGATGAGAAAACACGTTGTATCCTGAATTTAGGGATCCAAATTTTCACCCATTCATGGTTTAGTCACTTGGTTAGGAAAACTGTGTGCTATCCATGCTCCTACCTCTACATTAATGGAGACCTCTCACGGTTTTCTCACAAGGCTTCCAAACCATGTACCAAATTTTTCAAAGCCACTATCACAACGATCCAAATTCAGTTTTTCAAAAATCATGGTTTCTCCTTGGTGGATGGATGGATTGGGAATATTATGCACCACCCTTACACCTTACCCTTTTCCCCTATCTTGCAGTGCACATTTTCTTGTAAGTGTTTCAACATTTTCCCAAACCATGTGCCAACCGTGAAACAATTGATAATCCCCAAAATACACCAAAATTTCTCCAAACTCTATTAAACTTCAAATATATACATTACAAACATAAAAGAACAAATAAAGGGTCACTTACATGACTCATGGGGTACTATAAGAGAATTATTATGTTCACCAGAATGGACATTGAGTTAGTATCTACTCAATGTGAAAAATAATTTTTAATAAACGAGAAGGGGAAACATTAAAAAGAATATAGAGTCAAAAATCATAATCTATCCGAATGTATTGAGTAAAAGAAGAAGATTTTTCTGCTAGCTGCATGATGATTCAGTGGGTTTTGATGTGTTGTGTGAAAGTCATTAAGAAGATTAAATGTTCAGGTAGGAAACTATGAGATTTCATGTAGAATACCTATATGTACATGTTGGTTTATGACATTGTGTGAATTTTAAGGTGACATGAATTGTTCACTTGAAGTAGATAGTTGAGGGTGTAAGAAGCTATTAGTGATAAACCAGGGATCTCATGAACAAAATGAAATCAATGAAATTCGAAAGACGATTCTCACAAGATGACCAGTTTGGGCCCTATATAAAAAGGTCATTGGAGAGCATATTCAAGTGTGTATGAATTTGACTGACTAACATTGATGATTCTTGGATAAGTAATTGTTTTACCTTCTTAATGGGTGATACCTGGGATCACTTCGATCAATTTCTAGATGGATAGTGATTATATGAAAAATAACCAGACGAATGAACTAATTGGTGTTGACATTGGGGGAATGTGGTTCTGTAATCTGGATAGGTTGTATATGTTTATCCTTCTAACATGATGTTTTTTTATGTAATAGATTAATTGTTGACATTTTCTAGTGGATTTAGGGTGTAAGTACAAACCATGTTATTACTTTTATTCATTATGCTTGTGATTGCATGTGACTTTCTTGTTTGGGTCACTTTTATGTTAGTCCAAAATGAAAGGATAAGATAAGGACTAGGACATGGTTTAGTGTCAACTTGTTATACTGATTGGGTTCTTGGTCTTCCCAATATATGAATCTTATGTTGAGGGGGGTCGTCTAGTTTTTTTCTCAATAAGTACATTCTACATTGGTTCTTCTTGTTGAGTATTCTAGTGAATTTCATGTATAGGTGTGTCTGATAGTTCCATCAAACTGAGGAGTGTCCTTTTATTTAACTATATGGAAGTTTCTATGGTTGTTTTGAGGGGGAAATGGTTCATAAAATCTAGTGTTAGAGGATGGTTCTCGTTCAGGTGTGTTTTTTAAAAGTAATATTATTTACAGAGTTTTAGGATGGCGTCTACTTGGAAGATGGTGCCAGTACCAGAAAAATTGCTATGTTATAAAAAATCTTATCGGCCTTATGAGCCATCTTGTTTTATCATTCACCATTGTAATATTTTGATTTTAAGGATATTGTAGGATCTTCTATACGAATTCTCAAGTATCCGTTATATTATTTTGGTTTCGGTGTATATTATTTTATTGGATATAGATAATTGAATAAGCGAGGCACTGGTATAATGTTTTGATGGGAACTAATAATGGATTTGGAGAATATTGGTGTTTCCACTATTGGAGATTTATTAAGTTATATTTTATGGGTAATCGGTCATAAAGTAACTAAATGTCATGAAAAATAGCCCATGAATATGGTTACATTGTTTGGTAAAATTTATCATAAGATTGAATGATAATTCATTTGTCTATTCTCTAGAAGGAACAATCTGCTGGTTTCCACAACCTGTAGCTGATGGATGTAACTGATGTTTAACTGATGAATTTTATAACCCACTCAAATTCAGGATTAGTGACCCTTGGGAGAAGAGATCAATGTTTTTTGAGTTGGAGAAGGTGACTTATTCCATTGAATCTCTCAGATGAAATTGTTTCATTTGAACATACATAGTGTAGAGGTCTAGCATATATCTAGTTTCATTAGACATAGGTCATCAGAAATATGAGGTTTTCTGTGGAGTGTTAGGACTTCATTTTGATGGGGATAAATTTTTATGGAATTTATGGAAAAGGATCAAAGTACTAGAATCAGAACTGGAATTCCATAGATCAAATGAATAGTATTATGGAATCTAAGGAATGGATTTCCTGAGAGCACTGGAGTGGGGGAATATGAAGGATATAAATTCTATATTGTGGGAAATTTTTATGGAACCTATTTATACAGTGTAAAATCACCGATGGTCATAGAAGAAGCTCAGGTTCTATTGGACACTTTTACTAAATTCCATTGTATATCAAAAGCACCTTCAAGGAATGGAGTATAACCTATTGTAAAAGTGAGTTCCCTCGACCCAACTTGAAAAAACAATTTCTATTACAATATAGTTGATTAAATAATTTTTCATTACATACCCTTCCAATAATAGTGTCTATATTTCAATGTAATCTATTTAAATGGTCATTTTCTTAGAATAATTTTCATATTAAAAGGTAATAGTAGTTATTAATCTATAATTAGAACCACAATATATAATGAAAATGATCATAAACATATGTAATATTTCCTCGATACATAATACATGCTTTAATAATATTATTTCTAACTATCATGTTTTTAGGTATCATAATCATTGATACCTCTTCTCATGAATTTCACACATGGTGATCTTGATTCAATGAGATCGTCAAGACTAACCCACCAATAGGAACACAACATGTTTTTGGTTTTTCAATGGTTGTTCCAATCTATGAACATCTTCAATGGTCTTAGAACTTGATATTATTTTCAATGTATAATATTTGATTATGCACATTGATTTCAAGAAAAAAGAATGGCATTAATGTCACAGAGAGGTAGCTTCAACTGAGTTCATCATTGGTGGTGTGACATGTATTTAATATTAAAAACAGATTTTCATTATTCTAAAAGGAGGTGATACCTCAAGCCTAGTAAGTCATGACTGAAGTAAATTAAAAAAATCCCTAGCTATGTTAGAATAAGTTATGTCCATCCAATTAGTTCAATAAATAATAAATAAAGGGATGATGACAGATGGTGTGTGTCCTCATTTTTGAGATATTGTGAGAAAAATAGATTATATAACAAAGAGTATGTTCATGTGAAACGGTATAATTTATAATATTTTTCCATGTCTTTTTTCTGGCCTTGATGGGTTGCTAGACTCTGCTTCTGTTCTGTGAATAATATTCACTACTATCAAGATAAGGCCTTAGAGGTTCACACACATATAATATTCAATAGATTTCCATATTCTAATGAATAGGAGTATATGAAATGGTGTGTGCTACCTTGAGGTTTGAGATAAGTTCATGTATTAAAGATCATCAATGAATAAATAAATTCTTTATTATTCATGCTTAGATTAATTATTATCGATTTTATTTATTAAAATTATTTACAAGGTATTGTGTGAATAAATGGAAATATATCACACGAACGAATATTTTATTAATATTCAAGGATCATTTAATTGTTTTTGGAAAGATGATTCATGTTAATGGATCACTTTTATCATGTAATATATTTATTATATTACATGAATTTTATAATAATATAAATGAAATTTATGGTCTAGTTAGTTGGTCATTACACATTTTTTGTTGCATATAACGTGCTAATTATCTTTTTGGGGTTCGTGGATCCTTTTACATGTAATTTTATAACACACTATATAATGAAGAAGAATATCTCATTGATGGTACAATTTATTGTGGGATTTTTGGGAGCCTCACTCTTATCTCTTTGACTTCCCAGACAGAGAAGCAGATGATACGAGCAACCGATCGAATCTCTCATGAGATAAAATGTATGGTTCATGGGTAGTTAGACTAATAACACTATGGTATGATGTATCAGTTTTTAGAATTGAATTATACATATGATGTAATGTTTTATGTTGTTTGTGCCCTCTTATGATGCCTTGATTCTATCACCATTTTTAATGATTCAATATTCATGATTATTATTAGTACATTCCTATGTTATCATGTAATGACTCTAAAATCATATATATTACATTACTATATGATCATATTTGATTATTACCTTACTAAGATTTACATATCACTATATTATTATGTATGTTCTTAGATTATCCTACAATGTTTTAAAAAATGAATGGAATTTATGGGAATTTTATAGAGTTTTAAATATTTTCACTATGTCATTATTTGAATTTATTGAGATATATATCTAATTACCCAAAGACACTATGCATGTCTATCTTTTTGGATATTGTAATTTGTTTCATAATATACTAAATCATGAAATAAATTTTGTAAAATATAAGTGTTTTCGTAACATCCAAACCTGAATTCCACACACTGGTGCCCCGAGTCGGTATGTCACTTGTCCTCAGACACGCCCCCCCCCCCATATGCTAGAGGATGCAGACTATCAGTGAGGGACTAATATTGATCATGGAGAGAATATACCCTCATTTTTTTATCAAAGTAACACAATAGTCAAAATAAATTAAAATAATCAATTGAATAACCAAATGATATAACATAAAAAGAAAAGTTCTAGTAAAACAAGATGAAAAAAAAGAAATTCAATATCAAATCTATGTATAAAAGTTTCCATGATAATGTAAAGGTCAATTTTAAAAAATGAAAACCCAAAAAAATGACATCGTGGACTGCAAAGAGAGTCCTGATCTATATTGGGTTCCCTCATACATGGTCATTCACAATATCTATTATCCAACACAAGGACTTTTCCCATAAATCGTCCTGCAACCAGGTAATATATTCGAGTACTGATCAGGTATCCCAAGTAGGGTTCGAGTACCACTCATTAGGAAACCACCAATGGTGTTTAGAACAATATCTAGTCAATATGTGTATGTAGTTGTATAAATAAACTATTACAATGCATAAGTAAATAGTTCTCACATTATCATTTACTCTTTACATAACGACATTAAATCCTGAGCCCCAAAGGACACCCGTACATCAACACCATCTTCAGCTCATGCCAGAACCCAAAGTGTTCCCAGTTAATATCTTATCATAATACATGCTTCGTCTCATGTTAGATACCGAATTATTCAATGGTGATAAAATATCGCAATACATGATTTGGCTCATGCAAGTTCTAGAATTATTCTCATGTGAGGTCATATCTCGAAGTGCCACAATTTCTTTTCATTGGTTAATACATGATCTACCTAGCTACCATTATTAAATTTAATCTTTAATTCCCATGTTACCACTCAAACATCCCCAAAAAATATTAACCATGTTCGTATTATTTTATTCACAAGTACAATAACCATTTTTCCATTTATACTTCTCAATTGAATAGCCATGTTTCTATTCCATTTCTCATAATTACAATGACCATGTTACCATTTTTACATATCAATTGAATGAAAATGTTCTCATTCCTTTACTCATATGTGAATGACCATGTTTCCATTCCTACATGTTTCATTACAATGGCCATACTCCCATTATTTTAAACAGAATTAATTCAAACATTAATTATCAAAAAAATTCATTACCAATTCAATAACTCATTAAACACAACTATTCTATTAGTTATCTGTGCAATTAACTAATCAAATCAATAAAATTAATTAATTCTATAATTAATTGATCCTAACAATTCCTTTAGTTAATTAAAAATGTACTAATCAATCATTAACATTAATAAATTAAATAATTAATTAATCACAGTAAATCATTTATTTAACTCAAAAATTAACTATTCACTTCATTAAAATTATTTAATCCAACAATTTATTAATAACATCCCATAATTAATTCATCTATTGATTTTCTCAGTTCACAATCCCAATATATCATTATTAAGTCATTTATTAACTATTTCAAATCAAAAGACTCAATATCTCACAACTAATTATACAGTTTATCAAAATTAATAATCTTTATATTCCATAATTAATTCAATAATTAATAATCCAAAAAATAATATAAACATTAAATATATCTATTTATTCACTAATTAATTGTTCGTGTCAATCCCATTAATTAATTCTACAATTAATAAATCAGATCCATCTCCTTTAAATAATTCCCAATATAGTTAATCTCATCCATTATATTATTTATTTAATCCATTAAATAATCACATTTGTCCTCATTTATTAGTTAATCAATTAAGTAATCCCATTAGTTTATTCATCATTTAAATAACCACATAACTCCCACTAATTAATTCATCAATTAATTAATCCCTCCATTTAATTCACAAACTAAATAATCACATAACTCATATTAATTAATTCATAATTAATTAATCTATTTATTTAGTTCAATAATTAAATAATAAAAAAACCCTCAATAATTAAATTTTCAATTAATTAATCCATTTATTTAATTCAGAAATTAAATAATCACCTAACTTCTATTAATTAATTCTACAATTAATTAATAGATATATTTAATTGAACAATTAATTAACCACGTAACTCCGATTAATTAATTCTTCAATTAATTAATCCCATTATTTAATTCAAAAATTAAATGATCACATAACTCCCATTAATTAATATATCAATTCATTAATCACTATCTTTAATTCAAAAATTTAATATTTACATAACCCCCATTAATTAATCAATTTATTTAATTAAACAATTAAATAATCATATTACCCCCATTAATTTATTCATCGACTAAATAATATAATTATTTAATTCAAAAATTAAATAATCACAAAACTCACATTAATTAGTTCGTTAATTAAATGATTTGAACTAACAAATTCAATAACCCCAATTAATTTATCAATTAAGTGTTCCATCACTATAATTTCAATATCCCTAATTTATTGTTCTGACTCAATCAATTTAATAACCCCAATATTTTTTTGAATTAATTTTTATATCTCTAATTACTTTAATATTTTGATAATTAAGATAATATGTAATTATAAAAAACACAAATTCAATATTATGATAACTAATTAAAAAATTAATTATTTTATTCAACACTAATAACTCATAATTATTTCAACAATTATTTATTCTAAATCAATAATCCCCATTTCCCCAATTTGACCATTA
The DNA here is from genome assembly GCA_963277665.1 of Viscum album. Lineage (NCBI taxonomy): Eukaryota > Viridiplantae > Streptophyta > Magnoliopsida > Santalales > Viscaceae > Viscum > Viscum album. The sequence continues at coordinate 907,255,419 of OY728160.1, read as the reverse complement.
CCCTTAATTAAGTAATTTAAAAAATTAATTAATTCAATAAAAATGAAATTTCAAAACATTTAATATTAATTCTATAATTATATACCCATAACTGCAATTAAGACATTGTGATTTGAATTATATAAAACATACATCTATTTGTTGATGGATGATCACCATATAGAAACCCCTAAAATTAAGAACAACATTGATCGAGATCCGGATATAAAAAACAAAATCATGATTAACCAAAACAAGATCTCATAATTCTAGACCTAGATCCTCAATACTATATCTATATTAACCAAATTTAGATCTTGATATATAAAAATTGAATATAACTTCCCCCAAAATGAATTATAGAAGGATGGAGGATAAATAAAAAGTAACATGATATGATCCACTTACTAGGAGAGGTGTAGATCTATGATCCATGATTTGAATCATGAAGAGTGATGGATATATATTCTTGGAATCCATCCAAAATACTCTGAAATCATCCAAATTATAAAGGGTCTGAGTTTGGGTCAAAATGGGAGAGTTTTAGCGGTTTGGGGGAATTAAGGACAAAATTTTGAGGCAAATTAAAAATCAAATATGATTTCCTAAGAAGGGGAAAACCCTTTTCCTTAGTCATGGGAATGTTATTTAGGGGTATAAGGTTTATCAGTTTAGGGAATATGGTTTGGAAAAATAAGCACTTTCCATGCAATTCGATAATGTCTAGGGTTATACATTTTTCATGGCTGGGGTGCACAGTTATCTCTAACTGTTTGCAATCCTTGCAAAACTAACTGTCCATAAATTTTCTCAAAAATCATCCAAAAACACCCCATGGTAAAACCTGAAATAAAGGTACATAAATATGGTCAAAATAATTTTTAAAATAATTCCTAAGTCAACACTACAAATGTTTCTGGCATTAAAATCTCCCGACTATATAATAACTAATCCTCAAGCTATAATTCCATGTATAACTAAGATTCCAAGTCACACTTTTCGGGAAACTATGCCCTCTTAATTGATTATCTCATCCAAGATTCATCTAGAACCTATCCATGTTTCAATGATATAGGTACAATCATAAAGGTCTTTTGCGAAATGATATTCTCACTATGATCTAGCATACATAGCAGAAGCTCCTAAAAGGTCACATTGGTCTTAAGATCAACTTCTCCAATATACTCGATGTATTCCCCAACTAATAGATCCCAAAAAAATTATTAAGTAATCCGTCATTGGAAAAGATATTTTTCTTAAAATTCTACCAAGAAAGGATGTACATCCACCACCTCGATGGCCCACCGTTCCTATCCTCATGGAATTTAAGTATGCACCTTAATATATTTTCATTGGAATTCTAATTCTACCACATCCAACCCATGGTCTTTCTCTACCCACATAATACTAACACATATCTCCCCCAATTGAGCATCATTTACACCTCTTATTAAGAAACTCAACTACAAAGAAACATGTATTAATCACAAATTAAACCCAAAAAATTTAAAATGGCATTCTAGCGTTTCTCTTGAAAAAAATAGCTACCCATTCTCGAATTCTGAGTTTGGAACCCATATTATTCATTGAACACTAGTTCATATTGGGAATATCATCCATAAAATATTGATGGAACACATCCCACCATTCAGCTCTACATTTACCACTTGATATGTAAAATATCTGAGCGGCCCGATATCTATCCAAAATACATTTAAGTAGCTAGGATTAAATCTGGATCTTTCTTAGTGTATGCAGGATGATGGAAAGGTAGGAGAAATGATCTTCAATAATTAAAAGTACAATAAGAAGTCATCTTTGAATACAAAAAAAATCCTCATAAATGATATTACCTCCCCTTAAAGAAACACCTTATCCTTTTGAAATTCATGGGCTTCCCTACCCATCAACATATTACCACACTGATACAAACCCAGATTGGGCCTCAAAAAACATACAATCGAGTTCTCAATCTGTGGAATTATCACTACCCAAACTACCCACATCAAATACCAATGAAAAAATCCAAATGATTCTCATTTCACAACATTAACACATTTAACAAGCGGTATTTACTAAAAATCATAACATGTCTTTTCCTCAACCCCACTATAGGGTCAAAACTGGGGTGCTATCAGTACCCTTAATGATCTTATTGGTATGTCCATGGTAGAAATGCTAAACACATTTTCATTATCCATGTTTCTCATATAAAAACCCATTTATTATCATCTTGCATCATAATACAATCGTTTTTAATTTCATAGTAGGGACAATTTTTACTTCAATTAACTACGAAAGGGAAAAATAGTTTAGGTTCAATATCTTACTCATAACCCATTTTATAATCTATGGCTAAAATTATTCTAATAAAAAAAGATCTGAGTTCCTAGAATTATTCATGAAAACTCCACTCTCATGACACACTAGGCCACAAGTCAATTATCAAAAAATCTCAGAAACAATAATCATATCACAAAACAAATTTGTCACCCAAGGTGAAATAATATTCAGTTGTAACAATAAAAAATAATAACAAAAAACCCACCCCGGGTACTTGAGTTCTCCCCCAAACATGGGGTAGCTACTCCCATGCAAGAGATCATAACCCAGTCTAGACTATTCATAATCACTTATTTACCATTCCAAAATAGTATAAAAAACAATTAGAAAATAAATCTGGGATATGATACAACTTTTTAATGTCTCATCCTGGGTTCCACACACAAGTGCACAGAGTTGGTCAGTCACATTACCTTATGCACACCTCCCCATATGCCAAAGGATCTCGACTATAATCAAGGGTATAATATTGATCAAGGGGAGACAATAAACTATTTTTTTCATCCGAGTAATACACTAGTATAAATAAATAACATTAAATGACTGAATATATAAATGATTTATCAAAACAAAAATAGTACCAATAAAACAAAAATGAAAAAACTAGAGATACAATATCTAAACTAAGAAAACAATATTCCATTATAATGTACATGACAAGTTTCTTACATAAAAAACCAATATAATGACATAGAAGACTCCCACACTGGTCCTAGATCATGTCTGGTTCCCTTATTCATCTTCCATCCTAAGCTCAGCTATACAATATAAGGATTTTTATCCAAACCTATCATGCAATCATGAAATGTATTTGGGTTCCTATTAGGTATCACTAGTAGGGTGTGAGTGAAAATTAGTATTCCACAACCAATGTTGTTTAAAATAATATCCAATCAATCAGTCTGTGTAATTCTAAAAAGAAATATGTACAACTCATGAGAAATGATGTTATCAGATTTTCATTTATTCTTTACATAACCACATTAAATAATTGGTTTCCAAGGAAACAAGTACCTCCATTCCATTTTTTATGCATACATGATCATGAAGGGTTCCAAGATAATATTATATAATAGTACCTACTTCGGATCATGTCAAAATCCAAAGAAATATAAGGTGATATCATATCTCAATACCTGATTCAGCTCATGTCATAACTAGATGTGTTCTCTAGTGAGATCATATCTCAGAGTTCCTTTGTTACCAATATTTAGTTCCAACATGATTTTCCATGTTACTATTGTAAAATTCTTTCTTGACTTCACTTTTTACCACACAAATATTTCACATAATAATGACTATGGTCCTATTATTTTATTCACAAGTATAATGACCATGTTACTGTTTATACTTTTAAATTGAATGGCCATGGTTCCAATACATTACACACTAGTACAATGACCATGTTACATTTTATACTTCTTAATTGAATGACCATGTTCACATTTCGTTACTCACAATTAAATGGTCATGTTTCCATTCATACATGTCATATTAGAATGGTCATGTTCACATTATTTTAAACATGATTAGTTCAACAAATAATTATCAACATCAATTTCATTACTAATTCAAAAATTAATTAAAAAAACTATTCTGCTAGTTATCTCATCAATTAAAGAATAAACTCAATAAAATTAACTAATTTTACAATTAATTAATCACAAAAATATATTTTTTTAAACAACAATTAACTAATAATAATAATAATAATTAATTAATTAAAAAAAGTAATTTATCACAACAATTAAATTATTTAATTAAACAATGAACATATCAAAAATAACATTAATTTTTTAAACAATTAATTATTCACATCCCATTTATCTCATAAAATTTAATTTTCTCCATTAAAACTCTCAATATCACATAATTAATTAATCAATAAATCATCTCAAATCCATAAGATAGATATATCATTATTAATTATACCATTTATCCAAATCAATAATATATATCCCATAATTAATAAAAAAATTAATTATACAAAAAAATAATATAAAAATTCAGCACATCAATTAATTTACCGGGTAATTTTTCACACGAATCCCATTAGTTAATTCCATAATTAATTTTTCATCTCCAACTCCTTCATTTAATTTAGTAATTAATTAATCCTATTAATCCTATTATTTATTTCATCAATTAATTAATCCATTTATTTGTCTCAAAAATTAAATAGTCTTATCACTCCCATTAATTAATTCATCTCCTAATAAATAAATTAATTTAATTAAAAAATTATATAAACATATAACACCAATTAATTCATCAAATTAATTAATCCCTTTTTTAATTCAACAATTATATAATAACATTACTCCAATTAAATAATTTTTCAATTAATTAAACCCTTTATTTTACTCAACAATTAAATAATCTCATAACTCCAATTAATTAATTAATCAATTAATTAATCCCTTTATTTAATTCAATAATTAAATAATCAAATTACTCCAGTTAATTAATTCATCTATTAATCAGTTCCTTTATTTAATTCCCCTATTAAATAATTAGATAACTCCCATTAATAAGTGCATTAATTAATTAATCCCTTTATTTAATTCAAAATTAAATAATCACATAAATACAATTAATTAATTTTTCAATTAATTAATCTATTTATTTAATTAGAAAATTAAATAATAAAATATATCCAATAATAACTTTTGCAACTAATTAATCCCTTTATTTAATACAATAATTAAATAATTATGTAACTTCCATTAATTAATTCATCAATTAATTTATATCAACTGATCACTTTAATAAGCCCAATTAATTTATGAACTAATTTTACCATCTCAGTCAGTTCAATATCCTAAATTAATTCCTCAATGAATTATTCTATCTTAATCAATTTAATAACACCAATTAATTCCTCTCTTAATTTTTCTATCTCTATCAATTCAATAACCTTGACTAATTTCTCAATTAATTTTTCTATCTCTTATTAATTCAAATATTCTAACAATTATCTTAAGAATTGACAATAAAAATCCAAAAATTAATTTTCTAATAATTAATTTGACAATTAATCAATTCATTATTTCCTAATATCTCATAATAAATTAAACAATTAATTATTCTTAATCTATAATCCCCATATACCTAATCTTAACATTTCAATTCATTATTTAATTCACCAAATTAATTAATTGGATCAATAACGCAGTTGATAAACATCTAATTTAAATTATATAATTATAGACACATACTTTCTATTAAGACTCTAGGATTTGAATTATAGACCACCTACCATGATTCATTGACGAACAATCACCTGATAGAAGCGCTAGAAATTAAGCATCATAATGGTGTAGATCGAGATCTAGATATAAAATCATAAATTAATATTAATAAAAAATAACAATTAATTCTAGATATTTATCCACAAACATAGATCAATATTCACCAAATATAGATGTAGATCTGAAAAAAAAAGATAAAATCCCTCCAAAAGAGTGAGACAATGAAGGATGATGAACAGAAAGCAATGAGATATGATCCACATACCAAGAGATGTGTGGATCTAGGATATAGTATTCCAATCAAGAATAATAGATGTTAGATAACCTTGGAATCCCTATAAAAACCTTTTAAATCATATAAAATTTTATGTGTTTGAGTTTGGGTTGAAATGGATGAGTTTCCATGGTTCGGGGAATTAAAATTAAATTTTATTCCACATTAAAAATCATGCAAATTTTCCTTGGTATGTGAACATTATCTATCCTAAATTTTCACCAACTATGTACCTATTATTTTAGGGGTTCATGGTTTCTTATTTTATGGTTTATAATCTGGAAAACACTTTGCTAACTATATGATGCCCCACTATCCAGGTTTGCATAGCTTTATAGGTTGAGGCACAATGTATTCCTAGACTATGCACCAAGTGTTCCCAATTCTCATTCCTCCAATTTTCTCAAACATCACCCAAACACAGCCTAAGGTAAAACACATTCAAAAGGTTCTTAACTACGGAAAAAGGGTACCTAGATTCCAGCCTGGTTCAACTCTATAAATGGTTGGGATCTTATAGTTTTGATATAGATATATTGACATGACTAAACTATGAAACTCATGAAAACTTGCACTTACATCATTGTTGAATCAAAAAATATCATTGGAAACAAAATCTAATATTTATCATCCTTTGACCATCCCTTATGTTCATCTCTATGAAATACATGATCTCACATCAACTCTATATTTGAGTCTTCCCATTAACACACCTCAACCTCCTACCATGGGGATAATTATATATTCACATGTTTTAATAATATCCTTTCATAAAACTACTCTATATTAATATGAAACACTGCAAGATCCTCAATTACTCTTAATAAAAACATGACATTTAAATAATTTCTCCTCATAACATTTTACTTAAAGCATCATAAATTACATTCATTTTCCCTAAGGTGGAGGAGATCTCTAAGTCATAGTCCTATTATAACTTCATAAACCATTATAGATGAAGATTTTAATACCACTTAGAGAATATATAACTCAAGTTATCATAATCTATTAAGACTGGATAACATTAACCGATTAGGTAATGACCACAAATATTTGGTGAAAAAAATATTTCCACCAACTCAAAATCAAGGGTGGATTTGTTGATCTAGTTGTAATGTATCATAATAAAACAATATGATATTCGATCCCAATTTATAATTAAGACAAAATCAAATCACATAAGGTAAAAATTACATAAAAACGAAACATAAATACCTTATTTGGTAACTACAGAATTGGAGCACTGGTCACCTTTTATTTAAGGTTGTTTAATGCTTTGAGATACTAATTAGTCCACCTGAAAGTCATGTCATTCTAATTCAAGGATTTAATTGGTTATATAATCTATTTGAAACCAGGAACAAACATTAGTTATTATCCTTTGATAAATATTAAACTATATACCATTATAACATTCCAAGGTGCTTCAGAAGAAACAAATTCCTCAGCCATAAATGGATCAGCTTCTATACACTATTAAAACACCACATGCATGAGAAAATACACCTCATTCATCCAATAAATACAATTGTATAACATTCAATAGATTGGATTGTTCTGAATGTATTTTAAAATGGTCTAAATATTCTTATCATGGTCTTCCTTCAACTTCATGTAAATGATTACGTTTTCAATGAACACTCCCATGGACCAATAAAAGAACTCACCGAACCCTAATTTCATGAACCATATAAAAATAAAAAGGTAATTAGTTATTCTAACTAAAAAAATAAGATGATTGAAATTCCTATATAGATGACAACAATATATCCTTATGATATCTTCCTTCATCACCCTTATATGATGATACCTAGACCGAAGATTGATTCGTATGATCAAGATAGCTCCCTTCACCCAATTGAGGAAATCTTATATCCTTAGAAGGAGATAATGGTTCTTGATTGTCACCTTATTCAAATTCACATAGCCTATTAACAACTTCATAAACCATTTTAATTCTTTTAAAAAACACTAGAGAACCCCATGATGACACACTGGTCCTGATGGAACCATATGGCATAGAAATGTTTATCTCAATCATAGAATCCCATGTATCAGGAGGTGTTATCTGATAAGGATCCATCCAAAATATAGATTAAAGAGGATATAATTCTAACCCAAACATGATATCACAGTAAGGGTATTATCCCAAACTATTTTTTGAAGAAATGTGTAAATAAATAAAAATAATAATAATAAACACCACATTCGCCTCTACTATATTCAATGTTGACATAGTTAAATGATGAAAATGAAACACAACAATTCTATGGATGATCTGATGAACCTTCTCTCCATCTAACGTAGGGAATTATCCATTAACATAGTAGAATCAAACTCTCCTATAGATTAATTAAATGAAAACATGTATAGATTATATCCATCCATTCCAAGGGTAAAATAATATAAAAAAATTTCAATAAGAATAAATCCCCCAATGAAATATTTTTACCCATCACCAGTACACCTCCCAAACACATTTCAACAACACAAAACTGACCCCATCTAGTGTAGTTAACAATAGGGGAACAAGAAGACTATAAACAATTATTCCAATGGAATGAACTAGGGTTGGTGAAATGATAGAGTGAAAATATCTAGAATCATGTAAATGGATAATTTGTGTATATGGAAATAAGATGTAACCTCAAACAATCAACGGTTCTCTTGGAGCTGGCATCTCTATGGTGTGAAACTGACCACACCCATCACCTCTTCATCACTGGTCCTATAAACAATGACCTCTATGACCACACTAATTCCTATGTCCTTAAATAAAAGTGATCTCTTATTCCTCATCCATATCCCATCGACAAAATTCATATTATCTCTATTATTTATATGGCCTATGAGTTAATTGTAGATGAGGAGTAAATAGGAGAAGGTCACCATGATTGATCGAGTATTGTTACAATTTGTGCCCATATCCTTCATATGGTATTTATACATTTCTGTATATTTAAGACGTTATAAAGGAACTTATTTCACTATAGATATGCGAGGAAGGATGTTTAGGACGTCTCTTTTGTGGAAGGAACCTCAATTTTCCTACTATCTGATATTCTCTATCTACAGCCCTAATCTTAGGGAATTAATGATGAATCACCCATGAAGATAATTTTGTCAATTAATTAATCCTCTCAATCACCTATTCTTTATTATACAAAAATTCATATGCAGAAAATGTAAATGGGTTAGCTGTATACCATACAGATTAACATAGTTCCTCTTCTAAAATCTACTTCAAGGCCTCCTCATTTTGAAAATGATAAGAGGAAGTAGATAAGTCCCTTGAATATGATCCATAGTATAAAAAATCCAAGGTTAACCTAATAGTTAGAGATAAACTCCTTTATCTTTTACACTCTCAACATATGTGATAAAACACTATATGGAACTATATATTAAAATAATCCCACAATCCCTATGCCTCCTTAAAATTTCCAATGACTTGAATCCACCTCTAGTATTCAAACCCTATCATCTAATTAATTTATAAAAGAACCCTATATTCCATCATGCCATTGATCAATCTAATATAAATATCAAGATCCTCCAACATGTTCGGCCTATTTAAAATTGGATACACTCCCCTCGTTCCTCACAAATCCCATATACTAGAACTCACACAACATGTTTCTTTATGGATTTTCTTCTAATTTTGGTGAATCGTCTTATGGCCAACTTGAAAATACTATCATTCCTATCTAATATGATGCATTGAATATTAATTTAACATCTTATTACATGTTTTTTATTATTTATACATGGATTTAATTTCATAATATCATAGAGTATTTCTCCCATTGAAAAGGTCATAGAAGCTCCCCACTATGATGATAACCTTAAAGTGCAAGGATAAATATTATTAATATAGTAATGTGGTTGGATAATATACTATTATGGGAAACATATTATATATATTTTCTGGTGAGTGTTATCAAATGTGGATGAATAATCTTATCATGAACTTTTCAATTAGTAATCTCCAAGAAGGGAGATTATGAGAACAAACCCTCCAGAATAATTTCCACATGTTTTGATGTCATTATATATTCCTATGTGCGAGTGTGTGTAATGGAACATAGACGTCAATATAATCATTAATTCATGTCATGACTCACACACTTAGATTAATTGACTAAAAATGTTGTTCCATATGTTGGTGGGAAGTAGGTTATATTGGGTTCCTCATGGTTGACATATCATTAATGGATAAGTCAATGAAGGATTTGTCTCTATCATATTAATGGAAGATGATATATTGACCATTTGATTGGAATAGTACAATAACACTAAATTCCAAAGATGTGGTGAAAAAACGTTTTTATTTGAGATATTCAATGAAATTTATATAAATTAAATTGGTATAAGACCCCGTCGTGCGGCCTTCTTTTATGATATATTGTGAAGAGAGATAATATTACATAGTGAGCATTCGTCTGTGGTTTTCAATGCTTTAATATGATTTTATTTATCTTAAATTCATTGACCCATTTCTAGATAGTAATCTTGGACATTAGGCATGCTTTACAAATGGAAATGGTAAATAATCCTAGAGGTCAAAAAACTATGTGTTTCCATTGACCTCTATGAAATTCAATTTGATTTTAATTAATGTGTTAAATATTATTCTCAAATATGTGGATTATTTTTATTCATCTTATATTGATAACTTAAATTAAAAAAATATTTACTCACTCACAAGGGAATAAAAATATATTAAAAAAATTTATTGAATATTTGATAATTATTTATTCACCAATTTGTGATTGAAATAATTATTTATGGAATAAAATTTATGCCGATGTTGAATAAATTTAAGAAGAGTTCAAATGGATCATTTCTTCGTCTGGTGAAAAATATTAATTAATAATCTGATTAAATAATATTTTCTAGTGCGCAAGTTAGAATGCACCAAATAATAATAATAATATTATTATTATGTGGAATTAGGTATATTAAAAGTTAATAAATGTTATTTAATGTATTAAATTAAAGTAAATAAAACTTTAACCTAAATCCTAAATATACATATATAATGCCTTGTCTATAATGTGGAAAATCCAAAAATTGAGAATAGAGAACTGTTACACACAAAATATTTAGCCACAAAAAATTCTTCACTCTCCCTCTCATGAATGAGAAGTGTATGAGATATTTCTTCATGACCTAACAATGAGTGATCATGATATTACAACGTAAGACATTGGACTCTCTATGCTAGAACCTCAATATTATGAAGTGTCTCTCAAAGATCATAGGAGCATGTGTGGATCACCGTTAGAGGGTTTCTATACATGGGTCTAGTAACATATCATCCTGAGTTAACCAGACCAATCACCTATGCCAGCCGATTATGAGGTGGGGGTAAAATAAAGATAACAAAAATTGTCTTAAATTAATGAAAAAAACATGTACAACCTGAGTACTCTATGGAAGCAAGAGAAATATACAACTGATCCAAAAATGATAAAATAATCAAAAAAGGAAAAGTATCAATGACAGGTCTCTATGTTACCATTCCACCTCTAATACATCTCAAAATGAAAAAATATCACAAATATAAAACATAAAACAATATTGAATACAATTTACATTTCCTGAATCATAGAAAACAAGGTCCACACCTTCCAACATGCATATGTAGTGTGTGAGAAACCGAGCCCAGGAGGATACCACCAAAACATCTATACAAGAACTAATAATGAGAATACACATTTCTATGCTCTAAAATAGTTTTAAATTCAGTTTTATAAATAAATCATTTCTAAAAAATCCTTTTGTTTTTACAAAATTTCATTCCATATATTAAAAAATCTAGAAACAAGCATGTAAATATATAGAAATATATATATACATGTGAGGTAACATCCATCAAATAATATAATATGTAATAAACAACCCAAAACATAAATGCACATACCTACTACTCACAAACCTATGGGACAATATTTACTAGACACTCAAAATTCTAAAAAGGAATAAGTTTGGATCTAACTAACATTAGGGCCTTCCATAGATCATCAACATACACGAAGTTACCACCCAGGGATTTCACACACAGTAAGACTATATGTGTCTCTATCTTGATGTACCCAATGATCCCTCTATTCAATGTTTATAAATTTCTATTTTAAAATCAATGAACTCCTATTTATAAAACAATTTTTAATCCAATACAATCTTTTTCAGGTTTTGAAAATCCATTTTCCATTTTAAATCACGGTAGTTCCATTTTCAAGGGAAAAATCCTTTAAAACATCAACCCATTCCCTTTTCAATTCCAATACACTAAATACCATTTCAAATATAAAGTAATCACTATGAATAATAATCACTTCATGAAATTAGATCAATTTAATAGGTCCACTTACCTCAAAATCATTGGAAACATATCCACCATTGACAACAAGGATAGGAAACCTCAAGATCTGCCTTTAGAAGACTAGGCATAACCAAATACTAAAGAGGATTGATAGGAAAAATCCAATTAACAATCCGTACCACAAACAAAGTTGTGACCAAAAATGAGATTAAAACAGAGAAGAAGTCATACCTTGATTGATTAATCACCTAAACCCGATGATCAATCTCTAAAGGATTTGTTTCTGAGGGAAGGATGGAACTCAAAATCACCTAGGTAAAGAGATCTAGTTGAGTGGATGAGGCTACAAAAATAAATTATCCCTCTAACACTATCACAACACCCTAAAAATAGGGTCTCATGGAATTACATGGAGTGTAATATTTTACACATTGTGAATCCCATTTATTTTATATTACACTGAAAAACACGTAGCCTTTTTTTAAATCAGATTTTCAAATTACCCAATGTAGATCCCTTACAGAACATGTAAATTCTCAAGTTGTGAATCCAACTCAATGTATGAGTTCATTCATTGTTATATGTCATGAAACTAAATTACATGTCGTATAACTATCCCTCAAACAATACAAAAGTTGAGGGAAAATATGAAAATCCAAAAAAAATGTGACTTCACCATTACATGTATCCTCCTAATTCATTGAAAAAATACTCCACCAATGAAAAATAGAAACCAAAAGAAAATATCAAAACATTCCTTACAGAAATGTAATAGGGTGTTACAATCTACCACCGTAAAATATTTCTATCCCTAGAAATATCTCATGATCTTTGATCTGAAAAAATTGTAGTCCACTGATGCGTCATCAACGAATCATGCGCGCACATCTCATGGTGATCCTGTCAACACATCCACAAAACTAAGACCATGGGGGTAATTTTACAATGAAGTACCTTATTTTGGAGATCCATAATATTAACTCACTACTCCACCAAAGTAGTATCTAGCCACAGATCAACATCCTATGATCTAATCAAATGATAAGTATCTGGTATATTCCTCCTCAACTGGTAAACCTGAAACATGTCATGTATATAAGTCAAGCTATAAGGCATCACAACCAATAGTTCTCTCTTCTTAGCCTCTGAACGATCATGAAGGGTCCAATAAACCTCAATGAAAATTTACCTTTCCGACACCACCAATGATGTCCCAAATGTGGTGAAACTCTGAGAAACACCTGAAAAACAAACTCAAACTCTAGTGGTCGACGTTGAAATTCCACATAATATTTTAATTGACATAATTCAATGATTAAATTCCACTATATCAGCTAAACTAACCCTATCATCTCCTGGACAACAGTCATCCCAACCAAGGGCTTCTCTCTCAACTCTTCCTCAACACATGAGAGGATTGAAATGGCGTCCCATAAAAAGCCTCAATTGGATTCATCCTGATCGAGGGATAAAAACTATTATTATAGGAAAACTAAACTAAATGAAAAATATATATCCCATTATCCTTAAAAATAAATCACACATGCACAGAACATATCATCTAGAACCTGGACAGCCATCTATGTTTTCTAATTATCCTTTGGATGATGTGTTGTGCTCAATTTCAACTGGGAACCCCTTTCCTACTGATTTTTTTTGTAGAATATGGATGTGAACCACAATTCCCTATCATAAAACAATGAATAGGGAACCCCCTGAAGCTTCATAATCTCATGGAAATTCAATTCCAAAAACTATTCTACTTTTATAATCTCATTTATTAGTTTTAAATGTAATGATTTGATTTTTCATTGAACAAAAAACTAAATCGCATCCTTCTCACAAGGATTCCATGGAAAACCAACAACAAAATCCATTGAAATCTCATCCCAATTCCTTACTGGAATATGTAAATTATCTAAGAAACATCCAGGTATATAGTGTTCCACCTTACCACATTGACAATTGACACACATTAATATAAAATATACAACGGAATGCCTCATCCCCATCCACCAATACTGATATATCAAACCATGGTATATATTTTTATCCCAAGGGTGAATGGATCAACAATACTGATTTATACATTCTAGAAAATCATGTCTTAATGTATATAAAGAATACAACTTTTCTACAGAAGCATATAGATCTATTTTTAGACCAAGGCATCTCGCACATGGTCTTCCCCCTATATAGGATTTCTCTTATTCCTCGGCCGTCAATGCCTGTCATCTTCTCATGTAAGACTCGATCATCAAAAGTCATGTAAACATTTAACGAATCCAAGAAAACTTTTCCACCAACCTAATATACTTCCAAGATAATATTATCAAAGAAACTCATCCGATAAAACTGTTTATCTTATTCCTTGGAGGATTTAGTAAGTAATTTTCTAATGAAAACATCATCCAACACATTCCCATTCCCTGGGGTATATATGATATCAAAATAAATTTTTTGAAGATACCCAACCCAGTGTCTCTATCACAAGTTCATATCTCTCTGATTAAATACACACATGAGGATATTAAAATCAGAATATACAATAAATCGATCCCCAAAGAGATAGTTATGACACTTTTGAGTGCATGAAGAACTAATTCAAACTCATGATCATGGGTAGTGTATTTCATCTCATGGGGGAATTACTAGCATGACCATATGCCACAATCTATTTCCCCTACATTAATACACATCCCAAACCTATACTTGAATCATCAAAAAACTTCATAAACCAAACCATGTTCTAGATGAATCAAAACTAGTGGTAAAGTCAACACAATATTCGACTCTTCGAAATATCCCTTAATTTTGTTTTTCCATTCAAACATTACACCATTATGGGTTAAAACTATCATTGAAGATGCGGTCATGGAGATGTCCCAAAAAACAATTTATAGTAACCTACCAAACCCCAAAGCTTCAGATCTCAAACTCATTACTAGGATACTCCCAATACAAACATTCTTTCACCCTTTCAGGATAACCTATGATTCTCCTCTTAAAAATGACATGCCCTTGAAAATTCACTTCCTAGATCCAAAAATAAAAATTGTAAGGATTACCATATATATAATGTTCCCTAAAAGTTAAAAAAATCATATTTAAATGGTCTTTGTGATCATCCTATATCTTGGAGTAAACCATGTTGTAATCTATAACACATCAATAAAAGAATCTATGAATCTATGAATGATTCAGTTCATCAAATCAATGAATAAAATACGGGTGTTAGTGAGTCTGAATGGAATTGACAGAAACTAAAAATTCCCATATTGACTCCAAAACATTTTCAAGGGTATATCCACTTCTCAAAATCCCAATAGTTGGTACCCCAACTACATGTCAATAATAGAAAATCCATTGCGTCCCACTCAGTTGTCCAAATAGTTCATCAATCAGTGGCTTGGAATAATTGTTCTTAAGAGACTCCCGATTAAATATTCGATAGTCTAAATAGTCTAGGACACCAATATGATTTCTTAGAAAAGAGTATATGAGAATCCAATAGTGACACACTAGGATGAATAAATACTTTCACCACCATGTTCTAAAGATAGAATTTAAGATCTACCAACTTATAATGTTCCATTCTATAGGATTCTATATAAATATGCATCGTTCTAGGTAATAGGATAATAGTAAACGCAACCTCTATCTATTTTGGAAATTTAGAAAAAATAGTCGAAATGTTCCCATGGTATTCACATAAAACATCACATTTCTTAACAACCAATAAAAGGTTAATTTCATCAAGAAACAACTGGCATGATAATAAATAGGCATAAGAAAAAACTATCCCTTCCCTTCTCATTCTTGGCTCCCACTAGAAATGGAAAACATGATTTAATCCATCGGTAGATATGAACTATACCTGATGATGATGAAATTATATCTAGGAAATTATGCTAATAATCCAATCCATACCAATTCTGAAATCAAATATGTCCACAACAAGCACTAATAAGTCCCAAACCATCTCACAGTCACATATCACCACCTGAAACCTGAGACATTTGAAACCTTTTTCAAACCACTATCCCAAAGGCATGAAAATATCCAACAAGAATGACATAATCTCCCAACTAAAACCGAACATTTAAAACAAATTTGATGATATAAAATAATAAGTACCACCTATATCAAAAACAATTATCACCATTCAAGAAGAAATAAATACAGTACATCTATTAGTGGTTGGCCCTACTTTAGATTCCACCGGTACATACTTAGCTACCTAAATCCATCTGAACATAGCTACATGGAGATCCCCCTTGTCATAAGAAATAGAACCACCAACCATAAAATAATCCACCTGAACCTAAAACCCATTTGTGAGATTTTATACCAACTTACACTCTTGTAAAATCAAATTAGAGAAACTCTTCAGATGTCCAGGTCACCCATAATGAATACATGTTCTTAGATCCTCCATACAATGATCCCTAGATTGACCCCTCCTCCCAAGCTAGTAGAAAATAACTTATTATTTCCCGGTAGAATATCATCAAATTTTTCTTACAGTATAGTGACCACCCTTGTGATTTTTTTTCTTACCATAAGAAACACCATGGGTAATTATTATGCTAACTGAAGATCTTCTCTTGCCAATATCCCAAACTACGTTTGCTTCATCCAAATCCACCTTATACATTATGTTGAAAATGGTTATAAGGAATAAAGTAACATGATTCAAATGAATTTTGACCGTTATCCCCATACCAATCCTCTGAGACTTAAGGTAACCATTGTTATAAGCTTCGGTTCTAGATGCACCAACTCAGTAAAGTGGGTGGAGTACATTATAATGGTATTCTTCCCTTACTCCAATGTTATAAACTCTTGGGTCATTTTCACACACAAAGTATTATGAAAAAACAACCAAGTTAATATACTCTTGATATAAACACATGTAAGATATTCATACAACATATCTTGTACTATAGAATCCTACAATCTTCGTCTTGGTCCTTCAAGAATATTCATGTCAAAAACCCACCATATAATCCTCAAGATTCATCAAAATATTTAATATCCTTTTCATCCATTGAGGAAACTCCTCTAACGCTTATGGTCATTTTTCACCATGGAAGACAGGTGGATGCTACGTTGTAAATTATGAACCCTGAACCATTTCCCGTATAGGGTTTAATGTACCCACTAAACCCATAGTCTAAATGGTATGAATCACTACTTCAACCAATGATGGTTCCACTGGTGGATCACCTATGGAACATTTCTGGTGGATTCCCATAGTGTATTTGGAGTGATCTTCTAGGAGGTATTGTCTATTAAAAACTATAACATTACCAATCATCCAAGAGAAAATTTCAAAACCATTTAACTGAAAACAAGAATCCAAAACCCTTTTTTTAAATAATATTAACTTAAAGATGTTATGAATCCAATCACACACAATTTTAAAGGAATATTCCACTCTAAATAAACTACCCACATTGTTTTTTCAAGTGACCACACACACAGAAAGTCCTCACACATTTTAGATAGGTTGATTTAAATAAAACCCCCATTCAAATTCATCAAATGAACCTAAATACTTGGTCTTGAACTTTGTAAAAAATTTCTAATCACTAATGGAAACATGGATTCCATAATGAGAGTAATCTAGCTAGACCAATTTTCTAAAATTACTATATGAATTCCTATTATCTTAAAAATGTCTACCCAAATCACTAAAACAACTTAGGTAGTGCTAAGACACCCCTGGTTGAGTAACCACTAATACAAAATTGTAATAATGAAATCTGCCTCAACGAAACTAGATTCTCATGCCATCCCATTACAGGGTGTGGTAAAAGAATGAAAACAAAGAAGGTATTTAATATAAGAAAAAATAAAGTAAACCAAGGGTACTATAAATTAACCATAGAAATATACAATCGATCCAAATAGAATAATGAAAAAAATGAAAGGATAAGTCTATAAAAAAGGTCTATGTTTGACCACATTAACTCCAAACTTTCTCGAAACCAAACAATGTCATAAAGGGAAAACCTACATCGTTACTGAATTCACATTAATTTAACCAAATCCTGTAAAACAAGGTCTACATATACCCATATAATGAAGTCAGGTGTTAGAAAAATAGGATAATAGGATACCTCTAAAAGATCTATAGAAGTTATAAAAACAAGAATACATAAGAACAATATTTAAAAAATAATAATTTTACAGGAAGTTTTATAAATAAAAAATTTTCATCAATCTTTGAGTTTTTAAAAATTGAATTCCATGTCTTTGAAATCTAGAAACAAGTAGGTAAATATAAAAAATGAAAATTATACATGAGAGAAAATATCCATTAAATAATCTTAATAGTAAGAAACTACCAGAAAAAAATGCACCTACCTACCAGTCTCTAGCCTATTGGACAATATGTACAGAAAACTCACAAGACTAACATGGATTAAGGTTTCATCCACTAAATATCATGTCCTAACATATACCTTTAAAATTCAGGAGATTACCTCATAGTAGTGTCACACACACTAAACTACTTGTGCCTCTATCTCGACATACCTAAAGTTATCACTGTTCCATATTTTTGAATTTCTCTTTCAAAAATCGTGCTCACATTTTTAATAATCATTTTCAAATCAAAGATAATATACTTTAGGTTTTGAAAATCTATTTTCCATTTTAATTCAAGTAAGTTTCATTTTTTAGTCAGTCCCCCTTTAAAACACAAACTCATCCCCTTTTCAATTTCAATATATGAAATTCCATATCATATTTCAATGAATTAATATGAACAATAATAAATTCAAAAAATTAGAACATTTGAATTTATCCACATACTGCAAGAGCATAAGAAAACTAACCACCTTTAGAAACATAAATTGAAAACCACATGATCTAACATTAGAATTCAAGGTATAACCAAAGACACAAGATGATTGATAGAAAACACACAAAGAATTACCAATCCCTAAAACAAATGATCCCATAACCACAAAAGAGAGGTAAAAAAGAATGAATATTACCTAGATAGAGGAAGTGACTAGCCCTACTGACCAATCATTGAATGAATCTACCTAGAAGGAAAGAAGAAACCAAAAATAACCTAGGGAAAGAGTTATGGTTGGGAGGAAGAGGATGAAAAAACAAATGAGCCCCCAAACACCCGTATGGGACCATAAAAACTAGAACACAAGGAATTACATAGTGTGTAATATTTTACACTTTTTGAATCCCTTTCATTTTATGCTACTCAAAAAAAACATGTCACTTTTTTAATTAAAAACTGAATTTTCACATTACATGAACTCTAACCCTTACATGACATATAAATTATCATGTTGGGAATTATACTCATGGGTAGAGTTTTTCCATTATTACATGTTTTAAAACACTATAACACATTGTGTAACTACATAGTGATAAATTGAAATGTCAACAAAAAAGCTTAAAATGCCAGAAATCCATGACTGGAGCATTATTGGTCTCCTACCAATTCAGGGCCAAAAATACTTTCCCAAAAAAAATAGA
Source organism: Viscum album (assembly GCA_963277665.1). NCBI lineage: Eukaryota > Viridiplantae > Streptophyta > Magnoliopsida > Santalales > Viscaceae > Viscum > Viscum album. Next base: position 907,235,732 of record OY728160.1, on the reverse strand, counting down.
AATAAATATCAAAGATCAGAAAATAACTAATATAAAGGTAACAAGGTATTATAGATCCTCACAATGAAAAAAGGTAATCTAAAATAATCTTTTTGGATGATCAATATTCACCAATGAAGAAATTTCTTAAGACCCATTATTTAATTTTTCAAATATTAAATAAATAAATTATAAATTTGATGTGGAAGATCCCCTCTATTTATGGGACATTATTCTTAAATGTAATGTTAGTATATCTCCCACCATGGAATGCTTCCACTACACCTGAAACCAAAAAGTGGGTTCATAGTGGTAATGTATAAATTTATAATTATTTATTTGATCGTTGATCGATGAAAAATTGTTGTTTGTTTTTCATTTCTTGTTCTTTTTTTAATATGATATAAATTAACATTTTATCGAGACATTAATCATGTTGTTTTAGTGTTTCATTTACTTAAAGTTTTAAAAATAGATGAAGTACCACTAGAGATTCCATTAGGATGTTCCTAATCATTGGCCTGTAAAACTGGTTTACACAACGTGTAACTGAAACACAAACCATGTACCCATGCACATTTTACCTAGATCTGAAGAATAAATAATTACAGACAATGAATTTATTTCAAACCACATTTTGACTATACAAAAATCTCACATGATAAGTGGATACATGGTGTGTTGATGGTATATACACACCATGTAGTCTCACTAAGTTAAAACACCAAATACTCCTTCGTGTGACTTAGATACATGGAAACTAAGGAACAAGAAATGTATGTGGATTGTACATGTAGTGTAGTTTCCTATTAAATGAACAAAATAAAAATTAAATTAAATCTAGAATTTCAGGATTAGAACCTTATTTTATTTATGGACACACAAAAGTATTTTTTTAAATTTAATGATATTTTTAATAAATATTAAATTATCAATTAATTTATTGTAATTAATATCTCATTATTGGTTCTTACATTTATTTTACATGAATACAATAAATGATGACTGGCTCTCATTAATTTATGATGATCAATAATATGAAAGAGAATTAATAAATTATTTTATAAATTAATAAATGAAATCATGTTTATCTTAATAATAAATATCAAATATATAATGTAATCTTAGCCGATTAATTTTGTGTATTTGTTTCATGTGTAATGATTCATGATCTGAACGAAAACCTGTGTTTGTGTTGGATGTTTTAATTTAATTATTAAATGGGGTTTCAAATATTTATTATTAAATTAAAAATGTTGGCTTCTGTGTCATCTCTCCCTCTAGTATTATGTAGGTACCACATGTTTAAGGATATTTATGTAATACCCTTGTAACCAATCATTTAGTTCCCCTCACCTACATGTGATACATAAATACATTTAATTAATAAAATATCCCAAGGAGCATGGTGGCAGTTAAATATGAAACCATTATGATGCCAACATAGATGATACATTGGTGGATAAGAGGAATTGTGTAACTCATTCCAAGACTCGCAAACGTATTTATTTACCCTAGGTCATAAGATGAGTTAATATTTTATCATTAAATTAGTTGTGAGATAAAGATCATGAATTGATCATTTATTTATTTATTTATTTATTATATCTAACTATTTATTTTATGGATGCAATGTCACAAACACATAAATAAATGATTTAATGTGTCAATAAACAATTTAAATAAATGTATAATGCATAAATGGATTCCCCCACATGGTTAATTATTTTAGTAACATCCAATTAATATTAACAAGACATGTAAAGGGTCAAATATGGTAAAATTAAGGCATTATAAATTAAATAATTTAATTATGCATAAATATTTTATCCAATTCGGTTAATTAAATTAGAAACATTCACTTAATATTAAAAATAAATATAATGGATAAAATAAGATAAAATTTAGGCAAAATTAATTAAAATCACTCAACCTAATATTAAGTTATATGGATCCATTCGTTACTTGATTTGGTATAAAACTGAATCGAACTAATTGTTGGACCTACCCTTGATGGGACACTTACTTTTATAAGGGGAGTTCTTATGAAGGTTTTGGGTTTACTTAACCATTTTTCATCAAGATGAGTTTCCCTTTCATGGCTTGGTGTGATTTGAAGGTTTGTTTTGAGGAAATCCATGGCATGATTTCATGATTGCAGAATCCACTAAACTGATCGAGGATCATGAAGCCCTTAGTTCGTAATGAACTTCATACCTAAATACCATTTATTATCTTGACCAACACCTGTTTGGGTTATTTGAATCGGAATATAGATCATTTCCAAAATAATGTTAAATAAATAAGACATTCTATGTTTAATGGTGAGGGCTATTAAGATATGATAAAATAGTTTTAGATTTAATAAAATCAATCAATAAATTATTTCTCACATAATTTATAATCAATATAAAAGTAATAAAAATATGATCATTTAATTTTAGAATAAAATATAATTCTCATCATGAAAATTACCCCTATGATCAATATACAAGAAAGGCGACCTCCTAACTGTAATTAACTTTGAAGAGTGGTTTAGACACCCTACGACTATTTTACGCCATGAAGGGTAAGAATACATGCAATGATCATGAATTCATGATCCTCCTGCTCAAGAGGTGAGTGAGGATTATTTCTTAGTCTAAGAGAAACATAAGATATATCTATTCGAAATTCAATGTTTTATGTGTTTGTATATGTCTAGTGAACTCATGAAGTCTCAAGAAAAAATGTATCTATATGGAATACTTGAGTGTCATAGAAAACCTTACTAGGAGAGAGCTAGAAATGATCAATATGAGATTTACAAAGCACTCTTTTAGTGTAAACTTATTGAGGGTACCCCAGCTAGGCCCCATGTATTCAAAATCGTTGGGTATATTGAGAACTTAAGGGTTACAATGTTTAAAATCCCTGATGAATGAGGGATAGATCTCCATCGGGCATTACTCCCTCATAGATTCCCTAGATATGTTATGTATTTTTATGTGGAAAGAATTGAGAAGTATCTCAAGAACATCTCACTCTTTTTTTCCAAGTAGATAAAGATAAACTATGTGATAATAATTCTATCCTTGTGCTGAAAAAATATAAAGGGAAAGCAAATAGCTTTAAGCCCAAAGCTTCCTCACACCCATAAAATAATAGTATGATCAAGGGTAAAGTAAGGGAACATCATGTTGTCTATTTAAATTTTAAAAATAAGGGCCATAAGAATAAATACTATACCTAAAAAATGGAGCAAGGGTAAGATTCAGGTTTATTTTTTATCGAGTGAAATATATTTTTTTCAAGAAATTGGGTATTATATATAGAATTTGGCTCTCACATATGTATTAAAATAGATAAATAAAGTAAAATTATAAATTTTTACTAAGGGGAGGTAGGTGTATTAGTATCCAATTAAGAAAAACTCACAAATATAACTATTAGGGACTACCACCTCATTTTTTCTACTAGGATTATCGTTGTTTTTAAAGGATGTTATTATGTTCCATAAGTTACCAGAAACATTATACATGTATCTACAATTGATATAGTTGGATTTTTTTTTCAAATTTATGAATAAATATTACTTGTCTTATACTGATACCATTTTTAGGGTAAGACGCATTTAAATAATGGTCTTTATGTATTGAATTCCATGAATCAAGTAATGTAAATCAATAATGATGTTACATAACATCACCTATAAAACACCAAACTTGGGAATCACTGGCTAGGTCAGTTAAATGAATTGTACTTGACTAAATTACATCAAGATGGATATTTATGTTCTTTTGAACTAAAACCACTTAGCGTATATCACATATGATTACAAGGAAAAACTACCAAATACCCATTTAGTGGGAAAGGTTAAAGGGATAGAGAGTTTATTGAGTTAGTTCATACTAATGAGTGTGAAAATTTTCTTATTGATGTAAGAGGTGCGTACTCATAATTCATAATTTTTATTTATGATTTTAATAGATAAGGAAATGTCTAATTAATGAGGTATACTTTATATTCTTTTTATAAATTCAATTAATATAAGAAAGACATTGATAATCATCTTCATAAGAAGATTATGAAACTCTTCTTAAACCATGGTGGAAATATATTAATCAAGATATCATTGATTATTTATGGGAGTTTGGGATCATATCCCAAGACACTCCTCCTTACACAACTCACTGGAATGATGTATGCGAAAGGCGGAACCACATATTGATGGACATGGTGAGACCAATGATGAGTTAAGAGAGTCATCCATTTTCATCTTGAGAGTACAAATTACAAACTAAAATATATATACTAAACCAAGTATCAACTAAATTTATAAAGTGTACTTCATTTTTTTGTGGAATAAAATCAATTTTATCGAATTTTCATGTGTGGGGAAGAAGAGAATTTGTTGAGGACTCTAAAGGTAAATAACATGCAACCCAAGGTCCAACATGAACCTTTATAGGATACCCCAAGGAAACAATGAGATATCACCTATACGATCCCTCATTGAAAAATGGTATAGTGTATGGACATTCCATATTCCTTGAGATGGATAAAATCTCTATAAGAGATAGTGGTAGAGGGAAATACTTTGATGAAGTTGAGGATAAAGTTATAAAAGAGTTTGTACAAGAATAGATTCCACAATGACACATGGAGGATGAAATTGTTCTGAAGACCCAAGTACTGTGTTTGAGTGCATGAGATGTTAAAGAACTATAAAATTATGTTTTTCTAGTCACTGGGGATAGTGAATCATTATTAGTTGATAATGAGGATCCTATAACCTAAAAGTAATCAGTAAGTTGAATATATGTTTCCAAGTGTAAAAAATACATGAATTTTGAAATGGATACCATGTACCAAAACCAGTTCAATATTTTGGTATATTTTCCTGATGATGTAATTCATGTTGGATGAAAATGGGTATTCAATAATAAATTGCACATAGAATGAAAATTCAATACCTATAAGGCACAGCTAGTTTCAAAAAGGTTCTAAATAGAGTCTAGGAATTTACTATTATGAAAAAAATTTCAACAGTTGAAATGATTAAATACATAAAAATTTAACTTTACATTATGAGTTACTATTACTATGAAATTATGAAATTTGATGTCAAAACAACCTTCAATAGTGGGATCCTTTTTAATGATGTCTATATGACACAACCAGAAGGGTTTATGACTCTAATGGAATCTAATATGATATGAAAATTGAAAAAAAAATTAGTTTATGGATTAAATAAAGTAGCTCGGTCATGGAAAATTCATAATTATGAATCTTTAAATAAATTTGGTTTCCTAAAGTATGTATTCCATCTTTGTTTCTAAAAATGATTTAGTGGGAGTTTATTCATTTTTTTAATAGTACATATAGATGAAATATTACTCATAAGAAATGAAATACCAATCTTAGAGTCAGTTAAGACGTGGTTCAATAAATGATTCTCCATGAAGGGAAAGGGCAACAAATCATATATATTTTGGATCAAGATCCACTGTGATATATCAAAGAACCACTCAACCTACATCAATTTATATACCTTGATAAGATACTAAAAAGATTAATGAAAGATAAATCCATGATGGGATTTTTTCTAGCATTACATGGAATTTTTCATTATAGGAAAATGTGTCCTCAGACACATGAAAAAAATAAAATGGAAAGGATTCTATATGCATTAATGATTGGGTCAGTCATGTATGTTATGTAGTGTACTAGTATAGATTTTTCATTCACATTGAGTACAATATTAATATATAAAGTTGATATAGGTGTTTTCCAATGGATGGAAGACGAACTCTCCTTATGTATATATGGCTTACGAGGGATATATTTCCGGTATAGAAAGAAGATGAGAAACTAGTCATCAGAGGAAATGCATAATCTAGTTTCTAATATATCAAAATGAAATGATTTCACAAATGGGATACATCTTCACATTAAATGGTGGTATTGTGAGATTTAGGAGCTCAAATAATGGATTGGTTGAAGATTCTATAGATGATTCCCATTATATTATGATTTATAAGGAAGATAAAAAATTATTATGGATGAAATACATCATCAAATATATTTACATGGTACCTTGAAGGAAATATCATATCAAACTATATTTGTGATAATACTTTAGTAATGGATTTTTCAAATAATACAAGGTCACGTGAACAGATAAAGCCCATACATCAGAAGTATCATATCTTGAGGTATTTTTATTAGAGAGGCGAGGATTTACTGATAAGTATTTTCACAGAACACAATCTAGAGGACACCTAATCTAAAGCCTTAACTCAACTGATTCATTATTATATTGTGAGGTCTACTGAACTAAAAGTCATAGGTAGCTCGGTCTAGTCCCTATGGGATTTTATTATATTTGAGGTCCTAGGACGAACTGATTTTACATTTATTACATTTCAATTAAATGTGTTAAATATTATTATAATATCTTATTAGGTATTGTTCAATATTTCTTGATGGAATTAATGTAATAATGTCTTCATGGATTTATCACATTGATAAGGTAATTTCATTTCCCCACTATGATATGAATGTTAATATGAAATGAAAGGATTATTAATATAGTTTCACTGTAGGATAACATACTTTTATGGGACACTTAGTGTAGTACCCATGGTTTTGGGTACATAACCCCTTTTCCCCATGTCTTTTTAATTCGTGTGCATAAAAAAGAGAGTTTCAATGAAATATAGAGTTTCCATAAAATAGAGGGTTTCTATAAAATAGAGAGTTTCCATAAAATATAGAGTTTCCATAAATTAGATAGTTTTTATAAAATAAAGTGTTTCCATAAAATAATTAGTTTCCATAATATAGAGAGTTTCCATTAAGTTGGGTGTTTCTATAATGTTTCTTTCTTCCTTATGGTGGGATGTTTCCATAATGTGGGGTGTTTCCAAAAGGAGAGTTGTTTCTATAAAGTGGGGTGTCTCCATAAAATGGTTTGTTTCCATAATATGTGGTGTTTCCATAATGTGGGATGTTTCCATAAAAAATGTGTTTCCATAAAAAGGGAAAAGGTGAAGGATGGGAGATTTTGGGGGTTTATAAGGAGTGTTGGGCCCAAAAGGATGGTTGCATGATCCATACATGGTTGGCCCAAACAGTGTGGCCAAACCTTGCATAGAGGTCAAATATAGATCCTATTTTCTAGGAGATTACTCATTTTTTCTCTATATATTTCATTTTGTCTTCAAAGCACCCCTATTTTGACATTAATCTCTCTAGAATGCTAGATAAGCCTACCCACACGAGTTGGAGCCACCACAAATCCTTCCCTGGGTGATTTCAAGTCCCATATTGGATGTGTATCACCGTTCTTTCTAGATTTGTCATTTTTTCTTAGATATTCTTAGATATACTTCTCTGATCTCAATTCATTCCCAGATCTGATCTTATAGTGGGTAGATCTACTTTTTTGGATGCCAAATAATTCAATTTTGAGTTGTGATCTTTCTAGTATAAGATAACTAAGGCCATTCATGGAGAATCACCCCACTTCCTTGTGTTTACTTCATCAGTTGTCAATGTTTCATCAAAACCTTCGACGTAAGAGGCTTCTATCTCAACTCCCCTTGCTCAAATTGATTGGAATATATTCAAATTCGTTTATTTATTGTGAAATTCTTGGAAATATATTCATTTGTGATGATTTATGGTTTTTGTGAAATTGCGTGATCTTGGTGAATAGTTGTGCAAAAGGGGGATTAATTTAAAATGATGATTTTAAATTATGGATATTTTAGAATTTATAAATAATTGATGAAAAGGGGGATTTCAATAGAAATGGTTCTGAATAAAAATGGAGTTTTATTGAAATGGTTTGGAGTTTAAATGGTTTGGCATTGAAATGGTTTTGATAGAAATAGTTTTTAATAAAAAGGTGGTTTTATTGAAGGGTTTATTTTGGATTGATTGTTGGGCATATGTGTTGTGTGTATATTGCATATACGGGGCTTGGTTGAAATATGAACTTGTGATTAGTGCCAAAGGTTTTATGGAACATGGGAATTGAATATATGTGGCTTGGTTGAAATATGACCGTGTGCTCGGTGCCAAAGGATTAATGGCACATGGGAATTGCATATATAGGGCTTGATTGAAATATTAACTTGTGCTCGTTGTCAATGGATTAATGGAACATGGGAAACAATTACCTAGTTTCGACTTGGTAGATCGACGAGAAACATCTCAGGAGTATGGAACTATCATAATGTAGCTTGAATAGTTGGTTGCATGGGTTTGAGGAATGGTTAGGTATGCTGATGAAGGGATATTGTGAAATGATTATAATGATTGTTTAGTTATTTTTCTGGAAAACTACCTTGCTAGGAAAATTGGATTCAATCACACTTGTATGATTTTGGTAATAAATGGTTTTGGAAACTTGTTTAAATGTAGTTATAAACTATTTTTTATAAATTGATTTATATAAACTGTTTTATATAATGGTTATTAACTCTTCTATCCTAGTAGTGTAAGTAGGGAAGTCATTGAGGAAAACATACTGAGTTTGATACCCACCCCTCCTTTGGCACTTTGGTGCATTTTAGGATGTTATTTTCCAGGATAGGGGCAATGGAAATGTTTCACACGTGTTTAGCACTACCTCATGATGTTTGGGATATTCAGTGATTTTGGAGCGTAGAGCTTGTGGAGCATGGATTTTTGAGGTCTTTGGAGAATATTGTGTATTTTATCCACTGTGTACTCTAATAATTGGTTATCCTTCCGTTGTTGATTGCTTTGATGTGGATTTGAGTGTTTTAAGTTGTTGAGTTGTCTTTCATTTGTTCATGCATCATATAGTGAATGTTTGGTTATGGTTGGTAGGTTTATTATTTTATTTTATAAAGGTTAAATCGTCCCCCACATGTATTTGTAACCCTTCGGAATTTATTTCCATCCTTTGGCATCTTGGGGATGTAGCTTAAGGCCTAGTAATGACTCATTTTACTCTCAAGCCAATGATAATTTGTGGGTCATTACAAATGGTATCAACTTGTTCGGTCCTTTCCTAACAATTATTCATCGATGTTCCTAGTTTTGGAGATGAAATACCTTCTTGTCTATTCCTTGGGTGGGAATATTAGAAAGGAGTTGGATTTTCGGAATTCATAATATATAGCATAAAAGGATGCATCTAACGATTTTTTGTTTAACTTCTTGTTACCATGGAGTTGGGTAAATAAGTGTTTGGAGATACTTTTAGGATTTTGAAATCTCATTGTCATGTGTTTATCCAATGAGACAAGCATTCCATTCATTGTAGAGGAATGACTTCCCACTTGGAGTGCATACATCATTTCGAGGAATGATTCATGTTGTTAAAAAAGAGTGTTAATTTTTGATAAAGTATGGAATTGGTTTTCAAATGAATGATTTTGAAAAAGTGAATGCTTATCGTATTTTGAAAATGGTTTAATTTTACAAATCATGTGAAGTGTTTTAAAAAATGGCTGATCATGGGAAAAGAATGTTTTGGAAAACAATGTTTTGATAGTTGATGTGATAGAATTTGAAATTCTAAGCCATCAGTTTATGGATAGTGAGACTTGTAGAGATTGTTGTTTGTTTAGATAATGGCACCCGATAAGTGTTGTAAAAACTAGTCAGAAGAGGCTGTTGAGAATTTGGATTCACCTGGGCCATAGGTAAACTACCCATTGGTCCAAACATTACTCAGGCTATTCAAACCATTGAGTTGGGACTAATACCATATACCCCATTTAAGATATATTTTTTCACTGTCGACAATCCAAGTGGAGGAATTATGGTTGTCTTCACTAAAGGAGATGCGAACTCTATCTCTAAGATGAGGGGAAAGTGGGTTACCTATTTTTATATTTAAAACATGAAATTATTACTTCTATGATAAGACTGCAACCTCGTCTCGATGAAAGAGAATGTCACGCCTTTGTGTGTAGAGCTTGTGCTATGACTGTTAATGGAGCTGAAATGGGACTTATTGATGTTGGTTATGGATATATATGATGAAATCCTGGGTAGGGATTGAATAACAACATTAAAGGCTCATATCAACTATTATAGGAGAACAATTATTTTTGTGATTGAGGATGACATCGCGAATCTCTTTAGAGGAGAGAGGATTGAAAAAAGGTGAAAATAGCTATTTGGCCACAATGGTGGGAACGATCTCTTACCAATTGGAAGCATTGACTTTGGAATAAATGGAAGAGATCTAAGACAATAGTTTTCCAACTTTTGTGGATCAATTTCCAGATGCCTTTCCCTAGAGCTTATCATGGTTACCACCTCTATAGGAAGTGGAATTTATGATAGACCTCTTTCTGAGGACCAATCATATTTCCCTTTCATCCAATATGATGGAACCAATAGAGTTACGATAATTGAAAGTGAAGTTAGGGGAGTTGGAAAGCATGGGATTCATTTAACCAAGTTCGTCTCCATGGGCAGCACCAGTTTTGTTCGTGATGAAGGCCGATGTAACTCTTCGCCTGTGTATTTATTATCGTAAGCTTGACCAAGTTAAGATAAATAACTAATACCCAATTCAGTTCATTTATGATTTTTTTTATCAATTAAGGGGTGCTCAGTGGATCTCTAGGATTCACATGCGATGAGTATATCACCAATTGAGAGTTTGGAAAGAGGATATTCCAAAGATAGCTTTTAGAAGTAGATATGGCCACTATGAATATATAGTCATGCCTTTCTGTCTAACGAATGCACCAGTAGTGTTCATGGAATTGATGAATAGGATATTTCAACAATATCAAGATTCTATTGTTGTCATGTTTGTGGAAATCATTTTTCCCTATTCAAAGTCATGGTCTGATCATGAGGTGCACCTGGAAATATTTTTACAAATCTTTAATGATCATCATTTGTTTGAAAAATTATCGAAGTGTGTTTTTTGGATATATGAAGTATGTTTCCTTGGCCATGTCATTTCTGAGAAAGGAATTTTTATTTATCCTGAAAAGATTGAAGCCATTATCTCTTGGTAACCACTGAATAATGTGTTTGAGATATGGGGTTTTCTTGGTCTAGTCAGTTACTACAGATGCATTGAGCATGACTTCTCAAGACTAGATTCACCAATGAAAGCTCTGATAAAGAGGAATGATCCTTTCCAATGGATGAAGTAATGTCAGAAGTGTTTATTGGAACTGAATATTTGGCTTACATAGATACCTATATTGATCTTTCCAGAATAAGGACAGGGGTTTGTGGTGTATTTTGATGCTTCAGGATCAGGGTTGAGCTGTGTTTTCATGAAAATAGATCATTTGTTTTCTTATGGTTCAAGAATGTTGAGGGTTAATGAGAAGAATTACCCAACACATGATTTGGAGTTATTTGTAGTTATCCATGCTTTGTAAAACGTGGATAAATTATTTATTTGGTGAGAAATTTACCATGTCTATAGATCACAAAAGCTTGAAACACATTTTCTCATAGCGATATTTGAATCTAAGTCAAAGGAAATGGATAGTGTATCTCCAAATGTTTGACTTTGACTTGATGTACGCACCAGGGAATGGAAAATTGGTGGCGGATGCATTGAGTAGAAAGCCATATGATCAGTTGGAGAAAAAGCTTCAGATGAATGGCAGCTGATGTCGGTCTTAGCTGATATGCAATTGGATTGTGAAGATTGAGGTGATGTTGCTATTTTATTTTCATCTACACTTGGTCCTGATTTAGTAAAAATGATCAAATTGGCACGAACATGTGTTGCATAATGTCTGGTTGTATGTTCAAAAATCAATGGTGGGGAGACCATTGTGGGCTGGGAACTTGACGGGGGTTTAATTTTTTGTTTCAAAGAGTGAATGTTAATACCTATGGGTTTTCAGGAACAACTCCTTCATACTTTCCACCATTTGGTATGGGATATACATCCACTTACACAGATGATGTATAATGTGTTGAAGGCGTAGTTTTGGTGGAGCGGCATAAAAAGGAAGGAGGTTGAATTTTTCTTGCAGTGATTAATTTGTCAGAAGGTTCAGGTAGATAATCAGAGATTATCTGGTATGTTCCCATCATTTCCTATCCCAGTGTGGAAATGGTATAAGATAGCAATGGATTTTGATAGAATTATTCCAAGAACGGTCCATAAACAAGCTGCCATTTGGGTGATAGTGGATCCCCTAACTAAGTCGGCCCATTTCATCCCTATTCGTGAAACTCGTACAGAAAAGGATCTATCAAAAATCTGTATGCAAGAAGTGGTAATGATGCATGGTGTACTAGTTTCAATAGTCTCAGATAGAGATATGAGGTTTTCATCTCGTTTCTAGAAATCCATACAGCAAGCCTTTGGGACTTAGTGGACTATGATCTTGGCATATCATCCTCAAACCGTTGGGAAATCTGAGCGGACAATACAAACATTGGAAGACATGTTATGGTCGTTTGTAATTTATTTTTATGGCTCATGGGAGGAGCATATACCCTTAGTGTAGTTCTCATACAATAATAGTTATCAAGAATCGATACACATGGCTCCGTTTGGAGCATTGTATGGGTGTCCTTGTCTTTCTCCACTATGTTGGGTGGAAATAGGTGAAACATCACAAGTCGGGCCAATCCTTTTCCATGAAACAAGAGAGAAGATTCAGTTGATTAGAATGAAGATGGAGATGGCTAAGAGTTTTCAAAAATCTTATGCAGATCACCATCGAAGACCGTTATCTTTCATTGTGGGTCATCATGTCTTCTTGAGTATATCTACATGGGTTGGACATCGTTGTTTCAGGAAGCATGGAAAGTTTTCTCCTAGATACATTGGCCCTATTGAGATACTGGAATGGGTTGGAGAGGTGGAATATTGGTTGGAATTACCACCATAGTTTAGTTCTGTGCATAATATGTTCTAGGTATCCCAATTGAAAAATTATCACCCTGATCCTGACCATATGATCTGATGGGATCACGTTAAGCTAGAACTGGATGTATGACTAATACATATCCCAGTGAAGATCATGGATAGATAAGAGATAGTCTTGCATGGGAAAATCATCTTCCTAGTGTGGGTTTTATGGAAACATTTTTAGATTAAAGAAGAGACTTTGGAATGTGAGAAGGAAATGAAAGAGTAGTGGCCAGAACTCTTTTGGGATAGTGAGGGGTTTCTACATTTTGAGGATAGAAAGACCAATGGTGGGGTGAATGTAGTACCCCCCCGATTCGGGTACATAAACCCTTTCGTCGTGTCTTTTTAATTACTGTTCATAAAATAAAGAGTTTCAATAAAATTGAGAGTTTCCATTAAATAGAGATTTTCCATAAAATAGAGAGTTTCTATAAAATAGAGAGTTTCCATAAAATAGAGAGTTTCCATAAAATAGAGAGTTTCCATAAAATATAGAGATTCCATAAAATAAATAGTTTCCATAAAATAGAGAGTTTCCTTTAAGTTGGGTGTTTCCATAATGTTGGTTTTTTCCATAAGGTGGGTTGTTCCTATAATGTGGGGTGTTTCCATAAAGTGGGATGTTTCTATAAAGTGGGTCATTTCCATAAAATGTATTGTTTCCATAATGTAGGGTGTTTCCATAAAATGGGATGTTTCCATAAAAAAATTTTCTTCCATACAAAGTGTAAAAGTAAAGGATGGGAGAGATTGGGGGGTTTTAGAAGGATTTTTGGGTCAAAAGGATGGTCGCATGATCTATAAATGGTTGGCCCAAACCCTGTGGTCAAACCCTGCGCATATGTCAAATCTAGATCCTATTTTCAGGAGATTACTCATTTTTGCACTATATATTTCGTTTTGGCTTCAAAACGCCCCAATTTCGACAATACACTCCCTAGAAGTCTGGAGAACCCTCCCCACACGAGTTGGAGCCATCCTAGAGCCTTCCCTTGGTGATTTAGAGTCCAGTTTTTGTGGTTTGTCCCCATTCATTCAAGATTTGTCATGTTTTCTAAGATCTGCTTAGATCTACTTCTCAGATATCCATTCTTTTCCATATCTGAACCAATAGTGGGTAGATATATGTTTTTGGATGAAAAATAATTCAATGTTGAGTCGTGATCTAGATAGGATAAGAGATCTAAGGCAATTCTTGGATAATTAACCCACTTCCTTGTGTGTTCTTCGTCTATAGTCAAAATTTCGTCAAAACCATTGAGGTAGGAGGCTTCTCTGTCGACTCCTCTTGCAAGATTTGATTTTCTTAGATTCAAATTGGTTTATTGATTGTGAAATGCATGGAAAAATATTCATTTGTGATGATTTATGGTTTTTGTGAAATTGTGTGATCTTGGTGAATATTTGATCACAAGGGTGTTTAATTTAAAATGATGATTTTAAATGATTATTTTTTTGAATTGTGAAATGATTAGTGAAAAATGGATTTTCATTAGAAATGGTTTTCAAAAAAATTGAATTTTATTTAAATGGCTTGGAGTTTAAATGATATGGCATTCAAATGGTTTTGACGAAAATTGATTTCAATAAAAAGGTGTTTTTATTTAATGGATTATTTTGGCTTGATCATTGGGAATATGTTTCGTGTGTTCGTATTGAATATATGGGTCTTGGTCGAAATATTACCTTATGCTTTGTGCCAAAGGTTTAATGGAACATGGGAATTTCATATACGGGGCTAGGATGAAATATGACCTTGTGCTCGGCGCCAAAGGTGTAATGGCACCTTAAAATTTCATATACAGGTTTTCGTTGAAATATGACCTTGTGCTTGGTGCCAAATGATTAATGGAATAGGGGAAAAAATTACCTTCTGATGACTAGGTACATCGACGAGATACCGCTCATGATTATGGAACTATCATAACATAGAATTCATGGTTGGTTGCATGGGTTTGAGGAATAGCTAGGTATGCTAATAATGGGATATTGTGAAATTGTTGTAAAGATTGATTAGTTATTTTTCTAGAAACATATCTTTCTGGGAAAATTGGTTTCAATCACGCTTGTTTTCTTTTGGTAATGAATGGTTTTGGAAACACGATAATATTTAGTTAAAAACTATTTTTGAGTATTTTTTTTATTTAAACTGTTTTATATTGTGGTTTCTAACTCTTCTATTCTAGTGTCGGGAGTGGGGAAGTCATTGGTAAAAACCTACTAAGTTTGATACTCACCCTTGATTTGGAACTTTGGTGATTTTTCAGATGCTATATTTTAGGATAGGGGCAAAGGAAATGTTTCACACGTGTTTAACACTACCTCATGATGTTTGCGTTGTTCAGAGATTTTGCAGCTTGGCGCTTATGGAGCATTGAGTCCTGAGGTCTTTGGAGAGTCTTGTGTAGTTTATATATTGCGTACTCTGATACTTGGTTATCCTTCCATTGTTTCTTACCTTGATGTGGGTTTGAGTGCATGAAGTTGTTTAGTTGTATTTAATTTGTTCATGCATGATGTAGTGAATGTTTGGATATGGTTGGTAGGTTTATTGGTTTAATTATTAAATGGAAAATCGTCCCATATTTTTACTTGAAACCCTTCGACATTTGTTGCCTACCTTTGCAGTCTTTGGGATGTCGCTTATGGCCTTGTAAGGACTCATCGTACTCTCAAGCCAATGAGAATTGGTGCGTCATTACACATAGTATTTATAACATTAGGTGGGATTGATCATAAGTAGATGAGGCTTCTTCTCAATAATTTCACACTTGGTAATCTATAAGAGGGGATATTATTAGAACAGACCCACCAAAAATAATTCCACATATTTCGATGTCATTGGATATTCCTATCTACGAGAATGTGAAATGTTCCTTAGATATTAATAATATCTTTAATGTATGTCGTCACTCACATACTTAGATTTACTGGCCAAAACTGTCAAACCATATATGTGTGGGATGTTGGGTATGTTGGGTGCATCAGAGTTGAAATATCATTAATGTACAAGTCTAAAAAGGATTTTCCCTTCCATCTTTGTGGAAGCTGATATCTCGAACCATTAATTAGAAAAGAATCATCACACTAAATACTATATTCATGGTTTAATGAATTGTTTATTTCAGATAGTGAAGGAAATATGTATCAAGTAAATATGTTGATGACACAGCTGTGAAACCTGCTTGATGAGATATTGATAAATTAAGATTATATTGTCGAGTGAGAATTTTTATGTTGTTTTAGACATGGGGAAATTAATGTCTTTATGTTGGGTGACTTCTCCCATTACTTGGCAGAAATCATGGACTTTTAGATAGTCTGCTTGTTGCCAATCTGAAAGCATATAAGGGGGAAACACACTATATCATTTCATTGATCTCGATTAAATTATATTTGAGTTTAATTAATTTAAGAAATATTATTCTCAAGTATTTTTAATAATTTTATTCATCTTATATTTATCACATAAAGTAAATAAATATATATTCACCGGAATGTGAATAAAAATATATTTATTTATTTTATTGAATATTTGATAAATATTTATTATCCAGTATGTGAATAATAATTTAATTTATGAATAAAACATTTATTCTATTGTTCAACAAATGAAAAAAGGAGTTATAATGGGAAAATATCATGTTCGGTGAAAAATATTTATTAACTAGTTGGTTAAAAAATATTTTTTATTGTGTTAGTTTGTGCACACCAAAAAAAAATAATAATAGTGTTATTATATGAAAATTTATTTAATAAAAGTAGTTAATGTTTTTTAATTTTTTACATTGATTTAAATTTTTTTATCCTAAATCCTAACTCAATAAATAACTGTATATGTCTAATGTGTTGTGCATCCAAAAAGATTTTGAATAGGGAATTATTGGGCACAATTAATTATCTCTCTAATCCTCCTTCCCTACCCCTTTCATGAATGATAATTGAAAGATATATTTCCTTATAACTATTGAAAGAGTGATCTATAATGAAGAAAAAATGACATTAGAAACATTTTTCTAAAACCCATAGATTGTGTGGTGTTACATGGAGATCATTGGAGCACATGCGGATCACCAATAAAGGGATTATATCCTTGGATCCTCACAGCACATCAAAATGTAATCGAAAAGGGTTTTTTCAAATGATAAATATTCACTAATAAAGAATGTTCCTAATACTATGTATTTATTTCAAAAAAATATTGTATCAATTAACTATAAAATTCACATACAATAACCTCACTATTGGTTTTATGAAAAAATTACGAAAAGAAATTTTAATATATCTCCCTCCACCACATGATTCTACTGTGCTCAAAACCAATAACTATTACTACCTAATACTAATTATACAAGACTGGTGATCTACGATAGTTCTCCAGAAGGCCTATAAACACCTCTCAATAAACTTAATGGTTCCAACTTGTAGCAAGATACAAAGGTGTGTCTGTGGAGACATTAAGACCTCTTATTAGAGTAATTAATAATGGAAACAACCATATAACATCCAAATAATTAAATAAACAGAGTGAAGAAGTAGTAAATAAAATAAAATATGATAATTTCATAATTATAAATGAAATTATATAGAATCATGAACTGCCATGTCATATATAAAACCATGATCACCCACTGTGGAATCTAAACATGCAAGAGTAAATAAAGGAAACTTAAATAAAAATACAGGTCACTCCTACAATCTCCAAGCTAGACCACATTGTTGATATCAAAGATACTGCTGATCTTATCCAACTTGATCACAACAATCTACATGAGCATCTCTACTCACTCATGAAACTATGGGTCTCAACCCTATCCACCTTCCAATCTACGATCAACCGAAAAACAGACATAAGGATTTCATGCACACTGATGTGCACATATAGAGTTGAGAAATAGTCTCTATAGGACACCCCGATGATGTACATAAAAATATGTTTTCTTATGTGAATGCTCATGTAATATGATTATACTAGCTAAGATGCATCTGAATATAACAAATAAAAGAGATAAAGTGAAACCACAATCAAACCCTTGGTTTGTGACCCTGATCAACAAGAAAACTTTCAATCATATATACGTATATGAATATTTATGTGTGTGTTTATCCACATAAATATATATAAATATATTAATATATATATGAGTAATGTGAAAAAATAACATAAATCAACATCATATGATCCTTAGATACATATCCCCAATCGTTTGGACATCCTTTGAAAAATCCATTGAGCTAGATATCATACAACTTGGGACATGTATCATTAGTCAATCCTTGGTTTCATAATCATTATCTACAATACCTGCATTATCCTGTGTGGGAAATGTCTCTGAGCAAGCTACATCACCATAGAGGGATACATGTCCTAGCTCTAGGATATCCTATATATACCTCCAATCATTATAATGAAGGATTCTAGGTAATAATAGAACATCATGAAAATGGTATCTTAGATGGGTACCATACAACTCAGGATATGAAAATACAATTTGATTTTTGAATCCTTGGTCTCAATCCATAGACAGTCATTACATTGCAAATCAGATAATACCTAAGGGGATGACCCGTAGGTGGAAATAAAGTTACTACCTCTAGATCCTTGTACATGAATGACATACATTTATTCAAACTTCTCAAGAACTCACTCCCATACAAGTTTGGAGAGTTGAGTATTTGTGAATCCACCCGACCCTAGGTAGAATCCTAGGAGTCCCTTGATGGGTGTCGAATCATACATCGATTATATCTCAAAAAAAGGTTGTGGAGAATAATGTGCAACCATCCCATCATGTAATTCTCTAAAGACAGATCCCAAGAAGTACATCTGGGTATCTTGATAATATAATCCACATGTATTCTCAATATCCAGATCTCTAAAACTACGTTAGAGAATCCCAATAATATAACAATCAATAGAATGGCTTAGAAGTCAGATCCTAGGAAGATAATATGGGTATCCCTAATCATATGTCGTATTAGTCTAGGATCATTTACTAATATCCAGGAAGCACTTATTATAATAAAATATGTGCCTAAGTAACCATGTGAATTTATAAATAAATAAGAGACGGTTTCTAAACTTCTAGACCCACCACTACTGCTATAACCTCTATATTAATTTTTTTGGTATGGGTTCTAAGGTCACACATACTACCATCTCTACCCAATCCCAACATACTAGATATGGGTCATTCAACCACCAGGTAACCCATTGGGTCCCACATGTCATAACACTAGATATTCATCCTACTTAGGATCCCCATAGACATATATAAACATAGGTATCCTACATTGAATCCCCTAGGTCGAACATTAGTGGAGGCATACTATAAAGGATCCTCAGAGTGGTATACATAGGTAGAGTCTTACTACATGGGATCCTCATAAATAAGTTAATAGGTAAATGATTCCTATAAGGGATTTCTTACGTCATCATATAAGTAAAGGAGTCCAGCAAAGGACCCTCAAAACCCATAATAAAATAGGGGTATTCTACATGGGATCCTCTAGGTCAAAAGTTATGAAAACTCTTGGACTAAAATGAAATTTATGTGAATATAAATCTATAAATATGGTTCTTGGATCGTCTCATAGCAAGGTTCATATACATAGGAGATAGTTGGATTTGATTACAGGAGGATGAAACTCTCTATTTAGGTAAATGATTGAAAGGCATCATACGACAACTAAAATCACCTCAAGGGTATAAGAATATTAATATATATGAAAATATAAATAAAATAGACTAATCATGTTTTAAATTCTATCTATGGAATGTAAAATAGGAAAAAACCAATAAATGGGTAGCAAGGGAGGAGTACATTGTGTGTATAATTGAGTACATGACTTATACCCTCAAAGGATCATCTGGGTGTGTAAATTAACTGAAAATGTAATTTAAAGACCTTGTAAATTAATTTTATACCATTTAAATGGTGTGAAAACTACAAGGGGGTACTTTATCTCTTACCTCACATTGCAAGGCCTGTTATTATTCATAATCATTTACTTCTACATGGTATGAAACCAAGATGGGGGTTTTCCATGCATGTTACACAGAAAATTACTCCAACATGGGATTTTTATCAAGGTACTTGGATACATGAACAAGTACCCTACATGATATGTACTTTTAA
Source organism: Viscum album (assembly GCA_963277665.1). NCBI lineage: Eukaryota > Viridiplantae > Streptophyta > Magnoliopsida > Santalales > Viscaceae > Viscum > Viscum album. The sequence goes on along the minus strand of OY728160.1, from coordinate 907,215,737 downwards.
AAAGGAAATCTTCCCCAAATGGGAAGAACACATAACTTGTGTTCTTGAACTAAAAAAAGTGGGATTGGGATTTATGAATGGGAAAGCCCTCAAATTTGGACAAAACCATTTTTTCCTCCCCATAAGTTATAGATCATCCATAAAGAGGTACAAAAAAGTCATAATATGTCTATAAAACTATAAATATGTAAATATATGGGAATAGATTTTATAATCTTCTAAAATCCAACATTTGGAAGGAATTTTTTGAAGATTAATCTATATACCTGGTCCACAGATACCACACAACGATATGGATCCTCCAAATCACCACGGTGGCAAATCCATTCGTCCACATATTTCTCTCTCTCTCTATCACTCTCTCTCTCTCTCTCTATTTTTCAATATCTTTAATGTGAAGGTAAAAACCATATGGAATACATAATAATCCATGGGGAGGATAGGGAAATAAGATAATAAAATGAAACAGTAGAAAATGAAAAGAAAAAGAAAAAGTGGCTTGGTCACGACCATAGTTCCCAACATGATTTATGTCCTACCCTGGAAATAACCTATACACTGTACTCAACAATGAAGATGGAATATCAATATAATTCTATATTAAAATTATATAGGTGAATAAAAGTCTGTAAATAATTAAATATTTTTTTAATTAAATATTAAATAATTTTTATTCTATTAAAATTAAATTGGCTCATAATCCAACCAAACGCCATTCTTAGGGTAAAGATCTCATTATAAGACCAAAAGAGGAGTCACAAAAATTATCTGAGGCCATCTTATAGAAAAAAATTACAAATTTTCCCCTAAAAGACATCTCAATGAAAACATTCAAATTTACGCTCAAATATCCAATCTGTAAAAATCACACTTACAATTATTAATTAATTAAGAGTTTTGAATTTGGTATGAGGACATATCTTCAACTATTAATTGATTTACACCCCTTAATTTTAGTAGTCCTTTAATTTACACACATTTTGGTAACATAGTTCAAAATACAATGATCTTTCATATTGAGGCTTCATCAATGAAATTTTTTCAAGGTGGTGTTAGTTCTAACATTATATGTTGTCTCTTATTAGATTGTTTTTGTTTAAAACCGTTTTTTCAAAGAGACGCTAACATGTTATGTTAAATGTAACCATTTTCTCATCTTTCTCTTCTACCACTTTTTTATTTTTTTACAGGGATGATATTTTTGGTTTCATACACTAATTTAGGTGTTATTATTATTCTTGTGATGTTTGTTTATAAATGATATGTTTCAGCTAGCCTGCCTTGTCTATGTAGTGTTCCATCGAGTGGTGGTTGAACCTGGTTCATTTGATCTTTTGTGGAGGACATTGATTTTAAAATCTATTTTGTGGATTCATTGAATCTCCAATTATTTTATGTAAAATTCAAGGATATTATACATTACCCATTGGATGATAGTTGATTTATATATAATAAAAAAATTGTGGAATAATTATTAGATATTTTTATGGTTTAGTGATCTCATATATTTCCACTATGATAATGGTTTCCCACTTGTTTTACTTGATATTTTTCTATATATGTTTATGATTAGTTGAGAAATTTTGTTATTCAATGGTTTATCAGGTTTAATATGATAAAAATGGTTACTGAACGCAAATATAGTTAGGTTTTTTGGTAAAATAATTAAATAAGTATGTTTAAATGAATTAATTATTTCTTATGGTAATGGTTTTAGAAAAAGTTGTTAATAAAATGATATATATGAATGAATAAAAAAATTATTCCATAGTTAATGAAATATGAAATTATTCTAGGAAGTATGTTTATTAATTTAATATATTTTAATATATAATTCCTTAGAATTCTTTTAATTATAACCAATAAAAAATGAATAAGTTAATTAAACAAGTTATTTTACAAATTGTTTTGATAAAGATAAATTGATTGCACCATGTGATCTTGTTTTTTGTGAAAGATGAATTCCTTGTTGTTGGGGACTAGATTCCCTACTAAAATTTTTATTTCCTCGCTACCATGTGGAATTTATCTAGATGTGATCCTTGTTATATGATTTCATGTAATCCAAGAATGGATGATGGTTTATGGGACATTGGTGAGGAGGCTTGGGTTTTTTGTAGTAGTTGATTTTATGAAGATGAGTTTCAGGGTGTTTTACATTGTGGTGTTGGGAATGGAAATGAGATTGATGGAATAGGTCAATGTTGGGATTTACCATCATTGTGCTAAAATATGAGATTCTTGATTATTAATAAAAATTATTTATATGTTTATATGTATAAGTTTATTATTTCTATACTCCATTCCTTATATATTGAGCCAGCTGATTGTGCTTAGTTTATGCATCTTCTTTTTGGTACTTAATATGAGTCCAAGAATACATTGAATTGTTGAATGATAATGTTTAATAAATGTTCTAACCCATGAGGTTAGTTCATGAATTTAATGAAAATTATGATAACTCTTGAAGAATTGTAATATTAGTTACATTGTGAATGGAGGGAAATAAATTTGGACATTAGATAATGTCTGTAAAATTCTTTAATGTTATATAATGGGTAATAAATTAAATAATGTAATTGATAACATATTAAAGTAAATAATTAATTAAATGAATTTCCTTAAATTCTTATATGATTATTAGATATATAGTCGTTAGTAAAGGCATTGAGGTGTCTGATATATGATAATTAGAGATGAGGTTAAGGCTAGATTGAAGATCATAATATGGTTTTGTAATTTATATATCATGCATGTTATGTGATTTTATAAGCTACCCCACCCATGTTGGTAGGGAGACTAACACCTATTAGAATCTAGGAGGGTATTATTCCCAATTTCTATGTTAAAGATGAATAGATGGATGACTACCCCCTCTTATACATCTCTTTTATCATAGTAGTACTAACTTCTAGTATGCATGATGGTTATCAATACACATTTATCAGTTTAGAGGGATGCAATGGATTATGGTTTTGTCACACACATGTATCTCTAGATATAGTATCCTATGAATTATTATCAGTATGATTCATATAAGATGTAATTGATTGAGTAATAATATATGAAATGTGGGTTCTGGTGGCTCCCAGATACTAATAGGGTACAATCTAGATTATTTTTACGCAATGAATAGATGTTCGGATGCATGGGTTACATGAAATGATACATTACCCAAGGTGTCTTCTGATTGGATTACTTTTGGAGAGAGATAGATCAAAATGGGAATTATTGGGGAAGAGTATAAATTTACTAGGGATGAGGTGGTGAGGTACATTCTTATGACTTAATATTATATGATCACTTGAATGTGATACTTGTTGAGAAATAGGATGGGATCAAAGAATACCTATTTAGGTGACAAGATGATTTCACTTATTGATTACTATTCTTTATTATGATTTTAAATCATTTTCTTCATAGGCTATAGGGATGATCCAACTATGTGAACCAGTTATTATCACCCTATGAATATATTAACTATATTTCTAGTCAGAAAGTGTTGGTTGGTGATCATATTAGACATTACTATATCATGGTTTGTTTATAAACTATTTGGGATTTCTTGTTTGAGGATGAGGATTATATTTTGGTTCTTATAGTTACTTTTTAGTCGAATCAGTCTGGCATGTTTTACAGTCAAGTCCTTGGGATCATTCTTTTCATTTATTTTGAGTATATGTTATTGAGTTTTTTAATCATATCATTTTTATTCTCAAATATAATAGTGTAAATCACCCCATCAATGTGAATGATATACCATTGTTTCTTGTCACCAATCCCTAGCCTACTGATGGTGGGATTCCAGAGTTATTAAATCCTTTCACTCATTACCAAACAATGTGTGGTACCTTTGGGGGGAGGGGTCATTACATAATCGTATCAAAGGTTCAGGTTAAGGGATAATATATCACTTGGAGGTTGGAATAACTGAGGAATACAAAGGTTCATAGGGAAATAGTGTCATCTAAGCTTAGTAAGAGATGTCAACAGCAAAGGCCAACTAAGATATGGGTATTTAGGTTCTCCTACGAGCTGATGCATATATCTTTAAGTTTATCAAGCCTAATAAGTTAAGATATACTAGTTACAGGGTAGAAACCTTTGTATGGATCATCCATCATTCTTCATTTTTCCAATGTTTTAAATAGGTAGACCTTGGGATTATATTAATCCTTAAATTAATTAATTAATTATAAATATTCCATAATATAGTTTTAGGATTACTGAACCATTTTTCTATTATTTTTTTGGCTCAAGGTCCACTTATTTATTAGTTCATTGCTGATGGTTTTCCCCATGATGTGTTATTATATTTCAATATATGTGTGGTTGATGATGAATAAACTGATATTAAGACACTATAAGAGTTTTAGTTCACGATTTTATTGTAGTATGAGGGATATTTTTTATACATAGTGACATTGGATTGTTTATAGGATTCAAATATAGCATAAAGTTCAATCAATGCTCCGATGGAGATCTGAGTGCCACTGGAAGTGATGATATTTCATATATCAGTGAGGCAATAGTGGTTCTTGTCTCTCGAGGATCATGAGGAGTAAATAGTCTAATGTATGATGTTACGAGAACAATTTCGAGTTAAATTTCATTATTTGGACATGGGGGTGGCTTGTAACTAGGACCATATTACCAGTATATATGTATGATCTTATGTGTAGATGATAAATATCTATATAAAGACCAATAACTAATATACTTTGAACCTAATGACATATGTGGAGGCTATAGAGATGCCTTTTGAGGATGATTTCTGTCAAAATATCCAGAACCACATATCCTTGTTTTTGTTTTAGATATATCTCAAGGTGATAGTGAGAGTAGAGGTCATTGATAGGGCATTGGACATGAATGGATCATCATTAGAGGGTAGTCAATGAGATTCCTAGAATATTAGAGTTATGGTATGTGTTTCCTAGTTTTCTAGATGGAAGAGCCTATGGATACCTTGGGTAAGTTCCATCCTTCTTCGTCCCATTTATCCAAGGGTGGTGGCTTTTATACCCCTTCCAAGGTATTCGATTGCCGATTTTTATATACTGGAAGAGGACATAAGTGGTGACATCACATGAAAGTTATGGGAAGGATGTGCTCAATAGGTGTTCCTCTTAAGGATCGGATGTTGAGTTAGTTTCATCTTAGCCAACAAAAAAAGGGTGATATATCATTATATTATCATAGGGGAGATGTGGTAGTTTGAGGAAATCTTTGTGATTATCCTCATCATCAAAGAGTAGTGAAAAACCATGTACATGGTCATCATTAGGGTCAAATGGACTATAGATAAGGTCTCGGTCATCAGTATGCTTTGGAGCTACCTGTTCCAGGAAAGATAATTGTCATTCATGGCTCCCTTTTCATATGTTCTATTTTCTGCATTATTTGTTTGATTATGGTGATACATACTCTATCATATCATCTACCCTAGTCTGTATTTTAGGTCTTGGGGTAGGGAGGCTCCTAGTGCCATTCGAATTAACTACACAAGTCAGCGGTCAAGCTTATCTCTATGAATTTAGTAAATATAGTTTTCTAGTTATGGGGTAGAACTACTCTTGGGGAAACATCCTATGTTTAAAAATATGGACACACAACATCATCCTCAACATGGATTTTATTTATTCAGTGCAGGATATATTGTATTGATTTCGGAGGAAAATAATGTTTTATGAAGTTGATGGGGAATTTGATGTGTTTGATGGAGATATAGAGCCTATTATGGGACATATATATGTTATTTCCATTTCATCGTTAAGAGATGATATGATTCTATGTTGAAAGAAATATCAATAGGGGTGTTTACTAGGTTTTTGTAAGAGTACCCTAATGTCATTCTTAAGGAGGTTGTGGAACTACCCTCGATGAGAGATCGAGTTTGGGATAGAGATTCAATCAAGTGAATCTCTAATATTTATATATCCATATAATACGGTTTATTTTTACTTGTGAGAACTATAGGTGTAGAACAATGGTCTTTTTTACTGGGGTTTTTTAGCTGATCAGGTCATGTTTGGATTTATCAATTCTTTTCATAAAGAATATTGACGTACGTTTTCATCTCTATATCATTTAATACAACTTAAATTTGGTCAAAATTAATTACCAATATCCTTTTTTATGGATTAATGATTTACTAGATCTGTTGAAAGAGGCTAGTTGGTTCATGAAGATCAATATAAAGTAATGCTATCATCAGATGCATGCGAAGGATAAGGATACATCAAAGAGGAATTTTTTGTATCATTTTGGGAATTATGGGTTCACTTTAATGTTTTTAGGTGTGAATAATATTCCATTCATGTTCATGGTTTTGATGAAAATGGAGTTTTGATAGTTCCTATATCAGTTCGTGTTGGATTTCATCAATTTTATCCATATGTGTCTGCACCAAAGGAAAAAATGTAGAGCATATGTGCACCATTTTGGGAGTTCTTTTTTGTTAGAGTATGTTTGGGAAGCTATCAATGTGTTTTTTTTGTTCTTTTTATGTTGGTTTCTTGTTTAATCTCATGTAATAGCATGGGGTAGTTGTGAATCCTTAAATATTGATGTAGTGGTTTCTTTTGCAGCCCTAAGACTATTATAGAAGTGCAAGGATTAGTCATTCATGAAGGATATTTCAAGTGGAAAATAATTAAATTCTATTGGATTTTTACTCTTATATCATCCTTGACTAGAAATGAAAACACTATTATGGATTGACCAGTGTCAAGCAGTTTTTTAGTATCTAAAGGGGAATTCCTTCGATGCTTTTTTATCTTCATTTTCCCAAAGAGGGTTTTCAGTTTGAGGTTTTATATATTTCTTCACATTTTTTCTTGGGAAGTGTTTTGATATAGAAGAAACTAGTTGTTTTTTATAGATATTAGTAGTAACATATTTAGGAGAATAAATATTTAACCCAATATATCTATTTGGAAGCAGTCATTTTTTCCTTGAATTTCTAGTGATTTTACAACATCATTGAGTGTTTTTTGGTTTCACTAATTACAAGATCCTAATGTATGTACTTTCATAGTTTGACTTAGTGTTTTGAAAAAGGAAGTGGACGGAATTTTGATCTGACTATGACTTGGATATTTCATTTACGCCAGGAAAGGGTAATGTTACAACTGATGCACTGATCTTGAAGTCAAATTGTGAAGTTGTGCATGAATTTGAGGATTCATATAGAGTTATGGATTAAATCACATGAAAAATCATGATAAGAGAGAGGTTTGATGAGGTGTATCACATTACTAGAATGGTATATAGTATTATTTAGTTCAAAATTATAGAATTTTCATCAGTTGTAATCTATGGTGGGGGTTTAGAGAGGCAGTTTTGTTATTAGTGATGTCAATTATGGTTTGTATGATGTTGAAAAACATTGAGGGTTGTTCTAAGGGATTCTTTTCATCCCTCTGGTGATGTATTATTTGGTTCTTTGTGAGTCCCATCATTCACCATTACAAGTAAATCCTAGTTTGATGGTGATGTAAAGTCCCCTGGGAGATTAATTTTGGTGTCTTGGGTTGATGTGTTCAGTTGAAGAGTTTATGTATTGATGTTTAGTCTTCCAAAAGGTGTGAGTAAACATTGTGTTCCCAATGGATTAGTCCATCCATTATATATTCATCAATGGAAGCGGGAGAATATATCAATGGTCTTTGTTACGAGTTTACCTCAAGGTCATGGTGGCTAGGATGTTATATGGCTGATAGAGGACCCTATTACCTTAACAACTCACTTCTTATCGATCAAGTATTTGAACATAATTGAGATTTTTTGAAGTAGTACCAAGATGAGTTTCTAATGATCCATAGAGACCCGACTAAAATCATATCTGATCATGATCCATGTTTTACCTATTTGTAGTGGATGGGTATATAGCATGAATTTGGATCTCAACTTTTCCTTACTATTTATTTCCATTTTCAAATCAATAGTCATACAGGGCAGACCATCCAACCACTTTAAGATGTGTTTCTCTCTTGTGTCATAGATTATATATGTTCATGTATGTGTCTATTTCCTTTAGTTTATTTTTATTACAACAAAATTGTTCACTCCACCACTATTATAAAACCACTTAAGGCTTTATACATCAGACTAACTTTTTTCTCAATTGTGGTGGACTGGGTTCATAGGGTAAACAATTCATAGGAAATAACTAGGTAAAATCATGAGGTATATGCTTTATGTAATTCATAAGATGATTAAGGAAGCACAAGAAAACAACCACTTATGCTGATCATAGTAGAATGTTTACGGAGTTTGACATTAGAGATCATGTGTTCATGAATTTGAATCCCCATTAAGGGTAGTGAAGGTTTGGGTTTGGGAGTATGCTGATTCACTATATTTTTGGGCAAATCAATTTTTTGGAACATATTGGATCCACTACATATTGTGTATCACTTACCAAAAAAATGATCAAGATACATGATGCCTTCAATTTGTTCTATCTTCATCATTATCATTATTTAGACTGTCGTATCATCTTTTAGAGTGAGATTAACATTAATGATGGTTCTACCTTCATGGATCATCCTATGGAAATCAATAACTTTTTTGAGATAATTTGGTATAGTAGTTATATTCCCTTGGTTCGTGTCTTATGGTGGAATAGTGTATTGTAGGAGATCACCTTGGAATATGGGTCACAAATACTTGCTTAGTATCTTGAGTTGTTTTTCTCTAATATTCACTTATATTGATACATAATTTTTGTGATTAATTAACATTATATTGTTTTTGAAATGGTTTTCCATTGTTAGATTCCATGGTTATGTACTTGATATTGTTTGATATGTATCTCTTGTTGGAGAGTGTTCAGGATCAATATGTTGGTGTTGTGTGGTTTTATGATTATTTACTTGAGTGAGATATTATTCTCCTATGATGGAGAGATTATTGAGAGGTATCACATGGGGTGGCGGTTGAGATAATACATTTTTCTTTCCTCCACATTATATTTGGTTTTAAATTATCAAGGTTGAAATTTGTTTGAGAGGTATCTAATTTAAGGGATCTAAATTTATCGAACTTTCCATTATGGTTTCTCACGGCTTGGTAGTGTGGAAGTTTTAATTTTAAATGGTTTTGGACCTTCTAAAGGACTCCACATCCTGGTATGGGGTGTGATGGAATCCATTTCAAATAATTATGTGGTATTGTTGCACCATGTCCTGAAAATTGGATTGAGAATCCATTTTTAGGCCATCATAATGATTTGGGACATAAACAGCCAATCCAAAACGACTTAGGTGGGCATGGCACTGGTTATTCTTCTCGGAGAGCCCACCTAACTAAAATGGCCATGTCCAAAATTTCTATCCAAGACGATTTAAATTTATGTAAGGGTAAAAATATATTGTGTTAGTTTAAAAAAATTAGGGGAATCCATTTTGAGGCAAACATGATTATGAACCACCATGTACAACAAAAAGGATTTCCATGTCATTTTGTAAACTGTGGTGGATTCCAGAAACATTGAAAACATCTAAAATATCCATCGAAACTTATATATCTATAGTGATTCAAATGGGGTAGAAACAATTGAATTTATATGTGGTTATTAATGTGGTATTAGTTTTTTTTTATTTTAATAATTTATCGGAGCCCTTTAACTTAAGTGTTCCTTTAATTTCCACACATTCTAAAAACCTAGGGTATGGCTTTTTTCCCTCATTGACTGAGGATCCATAAATTTAATTTCCTAAATGTGGTGTTTTTAAAACATTATTTTGTTCCTTTAGTTCAATTAGTTATGGTTTCAACCACAGGTTCAAGGATATTCAAATGGATCAAGATCAAGGTACGTTTTTAATCCTCCTTTTTTTTCTACACCTCTATAGATCATTTCGAGGATTGGTATTTTTTATTAAACCCATTTTATTAGGGTTTTTTTATAATGTGTTGATGTTGGTTTGTAAATTATAGGTTCCCAAAGTCCTTAATCATCTTGATGGTGTTCCTTATGATGCTGTTTATTTCTCATTCCCCCTTTTTTGTGTAAATAATAATGATATTCAAATCAAGTAAGGGTAATCATTTCTTCTCCTATTATTTTATTTTAAATCATAATTTTATCATACATATCCCTTTATATGATGTTTTAATTAAAAAAATAATTAATAAACCAAAATAATTAGAATAAATGGAATATGGTGTATCGATAGCATGTGTTACCATATCGATAATCGTTTTCCTCTTTTTTACTTTATAGTGTGTTAACTATGTTTGTGCTATTTTTATAATGTATGTTCTGTCATGGCTTATCATGTTTAATATAATTAAAATGGTTAATAAATGATAGGATGTTGAGGATTATAGACAAAGAATTAAAGAGGCATGTTTAAATGAAACACTTCTAATAATTTTATTGAAATAAAATGACACTTGTTTAATTTTTAAATAAATCATTCTTTATGTTATAATGGGTTTTAATTATGAATGAGAATATTGTATGATTTTTAATGAAATGAAAAGAAGGAACATTTAATTATATTGTTCTTCCCCGATTGATAAAATTATATGTTTTGCTGGGAAACATTTTTATTAATATAATAAATTTTAGTGGATGATTCCATTGGTTTCCTACAGTTGTAACTAATAATAAAAGTATTTGTTAATCCTTGATAGTAAAGAACCTGTTTTTTGATAAATATAAATGGATAAGACTGAGTGAACACAATTGTTTGTCAAGGTTATTGACGTGTTTTTTGGGCCTATATTCCCTAATAACTGTGTTGTTTCCATAATACCTTGATTTATTTCTCTGTATGTGTGCCTTACTATAAGTGGTGATGTTATAATGGGATGGACAATGGCTAATGAAACTTTGGTGGGGAGGCCCGAGTGTGTGGAAGTAGTTTTGGCTATTGATGATGTATTGCTTGGTGATATGCATAGCGATGTTGAGTATGGAACTGGGACTAATAGAACAGGTTGACACTGGGATTTCACAATGTTTTTCTAAATTTGGGATGCTTTATTAATAAAAAATGTGCTTTAAAAGGCAAAATGGTCAGGTTTTTGGTTTTTTTATTTTTTCCCACTATATGAGGTAGACAGTTGGGCTTAGTTAATTCTTCTATTTTTTTGGTACAATTGGATGAATCATAGATTACCAAAAATTATAGAATGGTAATGTTTGATAAATGTTTTAACCCCTTGGGTTGGTGCTTGAATTGAATTAAAATGATGACAACTCTTGAAGAAATGTGGGATTGGTTGGATTATACTTGTTGGGCATGAAATTCGGTTGGTTGTCAATTTAAGTAAAATGATTTAATTTTTATTAATTGATCTTTAATAAATTTACATAAATATGAACTTTTTAATGGAAATAAATAATTAAATTAAGTTCCATGGATGATTTTTTTATAATAGGATATCTATTCCTTTGTAGTGGGATAAGGTGTCCTAGAGATGATAGCTTCATATTGGGTTAATTATATATTAAATCCCATCATGTAGTTTTGTTATATATATATATATATGTATATTGTTTGTTTTGGGATTTAATATGCCACCAAAACCCTGTTGGTAGAGAGACTAACACCCAATGGACTCTATGTGGTGTTTGTTACAATGTATATGTTAGCTAGGAACAACTGGCTGAATACATCCCCTATCTCCACTCTCTTATCCTAGTATTACAATGTTATGTTATACACAATGGTGATATTTGACCATATATATGTGTATATGGTTGAAATGGATTATGGTAATTTCATATACATTTACTTTTAGATATGTTATCTTATGTATTATTATATGTATGATGTATATGGGCTGTAATGGATTGAGAAATAATACATGACATTCGAGCTATAGTGGGTCCGGGAAAATACTCAATTACTATCCAGATATGTGGTACATTATGATGAGATATTGTGATGCACGAGATGCATGAGATGATACTTATGCCCATGTGTCATCATTCATCATAATTTTGTAGAGAGATGGCTCGGGACATGTGATAATGAGGAAGAGTGAAAAACCAAAGTGGAAGTGGTAGTAGGGTACCTTATTTCAATATAATATTAGATAATCACTTGTATGTGAAACATGGTGAGAGACAACCATAGTGAGGCTGAGAATATTGAACACCTATTTAGTTGATAAGTTGGTTTCACTTGCTGTTCATTGAGATTTAATATTATTTTTTTATCTTTCTCATCAGAGGCATTAGGGAATATACTACTAAGAATACATATTATGGTCACAATATATATATATATATAGTATTTTCATGTTATAAGTAGGTAGTTGGTGATTGGGAAGGACATTACTTGGTCCTGGGTTGTTCGAGAGTAGTTTGGGATTTCATGGATACTATTGTGGATTATATTTTGGTGCTTCTAGTTCCATTTCAGTTTTATCTTTTACATATCATTACAAGTATGTTCTTAGGACAATTCATTAATTTATATTTAGAATGTGTTTTTAGGTGTTTATATATTATCTCTTTTATTTCTCAAATCAGAGAGGATAATTCCTCCCATATATGTTTATAATATACCCTCATTTCGTGTCTCCAACTCATAGCCTATTGTATGTGGGATTTGGGCATCATTATCTCCCTTCTATCTTTTCCAGCCTAGGAGAAGTTCAATTGGGTTGAGAGGATAATGAAGGTTATTTTCATGTTTTATGGTTCTTTTGTTTTCGATATTTTTGGTCTTTAAGGAAATCAACTTATTTTCATAACAATATAAAATTGTTTATCTATGAATTAAAAAAAATCATTATAATTATCAAATTACTAATTTTATTTTTCCACTGACCTAAGATGCCATATATTGGACTCTATGTATTATAAATTCAAAATCACTACGAAAACCTAAATTATGTATGTATGATTGAATAAAAAAATGAGAAGCTAAAAAATATGAGAAATAAGAAGAATATGGTAGGGATATTAATAATTTTGATTATATATCAAGTATTCTGGAGTTCATTTGTGTATGATTTGTGTTTTGATGTCCCATTTGTGAAGAAAAATAAAATTCATTAAAGTAAAAGATAATATTATTTTGGAGAATAACTATAAGAACTGACCATCTACCTCTTCCCAATGGATTGATTATGAGATTATGAAATTGAAAATATGTTCCAACCATAAATAATTTCATTTTTATATTATTGAAAAATTATATTTTTTAAGGATTAATAAAAATGTTTCAATTTATATAAATTTAAATTTTTATGGTGATATATGTGATTTTAAATTTTAATATATCATGGAATTTAAAATATTTCCATAATATAAGAGATAATATGGTCAATGATGACAATTAAATATCAATTTTATCATTATCACCGATAACATAAAAATGAAAATAACATCTAGTGGAACCATAAATATATTATTTCAAAATTATTTGTTTATGGAACATTTTATATGGTTAAAAATTTAATTTTAAATATAACTAAAATTCATATTAGTTAATTTAAATGTATTTAGTGAGTTATTGACCATCAAACATACATATTTGTGTGGATTAAAAGTTACACATAAAGTTGTGGTTCATAGTACATTATTACCTTCATGAATTATTTTTGAATATATAAATATGTATTTTTAGTAAAACAAAAGTATTCAAACATTGAAATGTTTTAAAAAATTCATAAATTATGTTACAATATAATATTGGAAATTTAATGAAATTATTTTAACCAAATTGACAAGGTGAACACCTATATAAAGAGCTTACCAACTATTTATGGGGGCGTGGTATTTAATCATAACCTGATAATTTGAAAATACCATAATATAATGGTGTCCTAAATGAAAAATACATCTTTATATGTGGTTTAACCAAAGACTATTTATGCTATAGGTTCATATATTAATTTTGGATTATTCTCTATAAAAAAGTCATTTAATGTTAACTATGTTATATGTATAAAAATTCAACGTACAAAATTTGATATGAATACTTGAAAGAATCCAAATTTTTATATGTAATTATTCTTTAATGTGACCACTAATGACTTCTGATGACCTTGATGACCTTAGATAAAGTTAACACACTCGAGATGATGATATCCATTTTAATGTTTACATTATTATCTCCCTATAAAATCCAAAAATAATAATTATTTATGATATTTGATTTCATATAATAATAAAAAAAATTTATAATACATTAAATTCATATAATTGATGGTCATTATATTTTCTGAAAATCTTTTGAGGCAATGAAATTGTATATAAAATATGATAAATATAAGTGTATATATATAATGAATAACCATTTAGGATTAAAATATCATGACTTCTATGTAATTTTTTATAGGAATATTACTGAATTAAATATAATTGTTATGAATAAAAATGGATGTATTCCAATGATATGAAAAAAGCGTAGGGGTATGAGTTTAAATAGGCCATCATTTTTTAATAATATAGTGCATATGACACTTCTCAAATCCTTTTTCCATGTTTACATCGTGGTTATTTTGGAATAATTAGTCTAGATAATTTTGAAGAACATTTTATATATTATACAATCAATTGATGTTATAAATGTTAGGCTAAACACATAATATAATGGAATATATCTAATGACTAGGATAACATCAAGTTTTATGGATCATATAATATGATTATCAGTGTTAATGATGATGAATATAAAATAGTGTGTATGGATACAATTCTAAAAGATGATGACAATCATAATGAGGGAATGACAATGAAAATTGATGATGAACTTCACAACCATACAAAACTATTTCAAAAGATAAAGAGTTGTTTAAATATGCCACTGTATAATGGTTTTACTAAATATACTACATTGTTAGCCTTAATTAAACTGTATAATTTAAATTATTCCAACATATGGCGTGAAACAATATTTACAGACCTACTTTCTCCCATAAATGATTTGTTATCAGAAGATAATAAGATTCCATGAAAAACATATGAAACTAAATTAATGATACATATAATGGGTATGATATTCTAAATAATATATGAAAGTCTAAACTACTATATAATATCTCTTAAATATCATAAATCATGTAAAAATTATTTGAGTATGTTGAATCTTTATATAAAAAATATAAATCACGTTGTTCAATTATTATTGGTACTTTATAATAAATCCACGATTTATGATCCTATTTGAATGTTTGAAGACTGATAGGAAATTTTTGTGGCTCACAAAAATAATAAATCAAAATTGGAATCATCATCAACTAATAGAAACTCCTTAGTAGAACAAAATAGATCATTATTATCTTGAATTTTTAAATTTTTCAGGAAGCCTTCATCTTATGTAATATATATATGGAGTGAGCCATTTTGGTGTACAAAGAAGCAGTCATTCCACATGTCTAGTTGTGTTTTTAGATTTTAAATTTCCACCATGGTTATGAATTATGTGAAAATAAATTGAGTTTTTTTTCAAATATTTAGAAAAAAAACAACAAGGTAATGAAATTGGTTTTTATTTGGATCCACTAAAACAAGATATGAAATTAATGTGAGATTTAGGTTTTTCATTTTATGATGCTTATAGAATTTATGATTTCATTTTGAGATAGATGTTTTATTGCATAATATTTTACCTTACTACTTTAAATTTTTTAGAATGTAACAATAAATAAAATCTATGATGTTCCATTTGTGAATAATGTACACAATCATATAGGATAAAAAAAATCCATGTAAACTATATTTTTATGTCATCAATATTTTTTACACTGATGAAATAATAACTAATATTAGATGACAATATTTAATCGATATTTATAAGAAGAAAAATTTCCTTATCGACAAATTGGTGATCAACTGTTTGAGTATGTAAAGGATTCAAGAACCGATTTTTGTATACCTTTATTAAAAAACAATAGTAAAACTAGTTGTAAAATGGATCTATTAATTTTAATTATTGTACATTAAATATATATACATAATTTTTTTTAATTTCATGCATATAGAAGAAAATATATGTCAAAATATCATAGTAATGTTATTAAATGTACCTAAAAACAAATGATAACATTAAGGATAGGCTAGAAAATATTTATAAGAGGACACATTAAGTGTTGAAACTATTGAATGGGGAAATGAAGTTATATCATTCATTAAATTCCAGTAGAATTTTCAAAAAAGGGAGATATCTATTTCAAATTATGTAATGATACCTGAGGGGTATTCATAAAATATAAATAATATCGTGTCAATTTCGGATTTATAGTTAAATATATTGGAATCACATAAGTTTTATGTTTTAATACAATATTTAATTCATGTAACTTTATATTGAATTTTTACTATTAATATAAGAAATACATTAATCAAGTCATGTTTCATTTTAAATGATATATGTAGTAATTTTTTAGACCCTCTGAATTTTCGTACTATGGGAAATAAAGTTGATTTCATAATATGTGAATTAGATATTTTATTCCCACAATTATTCTTTGATATTATGGTTCATTTGATAGATCACTTGGTTTGAGAGATTCATCTATGTGGTATAATATATTGTAGATTGATGTACCCAATTGAGTCGTATATAAATATTTTTAATGGTTTTGTAAAAAATATTCGTTAGAAAAAATGATGTATTACAGACCTGTATACTATTAAAGAAGATCTTGAATTCTATACTGATTACCTATCCAATTAAGAGATCGTTGGTTTTCTTAAAATCTCATCACAAAGGGCTACTTGTGGGTGAAATAATTTCTATGGAAGATGTTGTCACAATTAAAATTATAGAGTAGGAGTATTCTCACCTTTATGTTTTACCTATCAATGTAGATGTTTCACCATATATTGAAACCCCCAAATAATTATTAGGAATTAGAACACATGAAGGGGTGAAATAATGATAGAAAATATAAATAATCAATAGTTTATAGATGGTGTCAATATCATATTTCTATGGAGTCAATTAAAAATTATAATTCAATTTCAGAAATAAAATTAAGGTGTGCCATGGGACCATGTGTTCATGTGTTATCTTATGATGGTTATGTAATTAATAGAAATATTATCTATATAAATGAATATGATGAACACAACACTATGAATAATAGTGGATTTAATCTAATTAATAAAACAATTCATGCATCTAGTACCCAGGATAAAAATATAATTTATGTTAATATTTCATACTTTTTAATCATTCAATATTTATTAGAGTTTGATTATAAAACATTCGATGTATTATTTTTCCAATATAAGTGGGTTGATAATAGGAGTACAATTAAAATTGATAATATGGTATTCATGATTGTTTATTTCATTAAGGAATGGTGAAAGTATAAACCATTCATAATGGAATCACTGGACATATATGTATTTTCTGTCATGTTTCCTGTAAACAGAAAGTGAACAATTTGTGGATTATCAGCCAAAAAAACTATATTGTTAGATATCAATTCAATCGAATATAAAAATTTTGTTACTAAATTATAATCATTTCAGAATTATCCAAATATATTAACAATTTTAATCATTATAGGATACCATAATGAGGTGATTTATATACTCAGTAGAGAGATTAGATCACTTCAACCATTAATAAAAACAGAGATTAATAATCAGATACATTTTTTATTATACATTTTTGTAACTCATTTTATAATGTGTTCACTACTGCATTTATGTAATATAAATTAAATATTTTACTAATTCTATAAATAATGGATTCTCCACATATTGAATCTCCCAATACAGAGTAACAAGTGGTTTCACCACATGTCATTTCTCTTAATCCTGATGAATAACTAGTTTTTCAGCATGCTGATGATAATAATCCTAAGAAAAAACATATTAAAAAATTTAAATTTGAGTAAATGTTATACATTCAAAAACAAATGTTTGAGAATGAAAAGGATCATCATAGTGTGAAAATCATAAGAAGAATTATTAATGAAATATGGAAAGGAATAAAATTGGAGGTCTGATGGAATGAACATGGCATGATGTTATCAACAAAAAAATAATTTTCCGTAGTTACATTAGGTTCAACACACAAATTCACATTCCAGTTGATGTAGATACATAAAAATATATTGATTTTATTATAAATTTACTAATTTTTTAAGATATTTGGGTAAAAATAAGATATTGTTTTTCTATTTTACAAAAAAAATAAAATAATGAAACATTATTTTTCTCTTCCTTATCCACTTTAGATACCATTTTTCTTGATTAATGTTGAATGGAAATTAAATTAATAGTCACTATAAAGGCTCATAGATCCTTTCAGACAATTCTTATGAAGCATTATCTCAAGGATGCTAAATGGGAAGTAAACATGTTCAGACCAAAGATATATGAACACATGATAAACCAAGAAACATTGAATGTGTTTATTGATCATTTTTTGGAGGGAAAATTTATATATATTGAGATTGGAAATACATTACATGGAAATAAAAAATTAAATCCCTTTGATTATGAATTATTAATTTATAAAATAATAATTAGTTGATTAAAATAAAAATTGTGCATCCAGACCAATTCTTCCCTACTATAAGGCTATGATACCACATGCTTCATTTAAAAAAAATGTATTTATTTTAAATATGTAGTAAAAATTAAATATGGAATGAAACAAAAACATAAATATTTTTTTTATATACATATTTATTAATAAATATTTAAATACAATTCAATCCTGTAACATGTAAAATAAACGATGGATCATGAAAATGAAGACTGAATACTTCTAGATTAAAACTGACAAAGAGAATGGTAATCTTGTTTAAAGATTACATAATATAAAAATGTTCCACTTTAAATAGTAATTACATTACAATGAATACATATCATCATTGATTTTTTTCCAAGATAGACACAACAATATTACCCAAATATTCCCAATGAATGACTATATTCATAGCCCTTGAAATGGACAAAATAACATGGAAACATTTGAGTAATGGGTTTAGGAGTGTCCCAGAAAAATATTTTGGGAAAATAAATTCTTGTGGGGATAATTATAAGAAAATAGATGAAATATAGGAATAAATAAACATTCTAAAATAAAAACAATTGGCAGTCTGATTTGTAAGAATATATTATGGGAAAGAATCAAGAAGAAGGGAAAACAAGACAAAACCACTATATAAAGTTGAAACATCATAGTGTGAGGATATACATTCCCCAAAAAGGACTATGATGCCTTAGATAATTGAATTTTTCATAAATGTTTTCATTAAATGTGAATAATGTAGATACAGCTACATTCCATGTAATAATTTTTCTACATAGTGATATTTATTATGATTTATATCTATAACCACCCACCTATTACCTTATTGTGATGGGTAAAAATAAAATATCCATGGGGATATTTTACAGACACAGAAACATCAAAAAGATATTATGATAGTAGGGGTTCATGTATATCATGATTCATGCACTGATTTGTCTATTACCATTGATGATATTGATGTTCACATGGTCAAACTTGTTATTGGACCTTTCATATCATGACCATTATTTATAGGAAAATATATATCGGTAATGGGTTTTTCACCTTCCAAATTATTTTTTAGGAAAAAACATTACCAATTAATGGGAAAATGTCTAAACATAGGAATGATATAACTAACGTAGAAAAGGAAAAGGGAAAAATGTGTCAAATTAAAACAATTTAAATGATTAACCTATCAACCAAAAAGACCTTCAGAGAGTGTCTTTACCCCTCTAGTTCACCTATTACATTTACTAAAATTACATGTTCATATAGACACATCATTCCAATAAATTAATATTATTATTATTTATTTTGAATAAAAATATTATCTAGATTCCATTATAGACATTCTTGGTCTCGATAATGTAGATTTTATCATTGTGAATTGATGACTAGGAGCCTCACTAGAAAATGTATACATGATGTACGCTTTAAAAATATACTTTTTTAATAAAAGAACTACTATGTTAATTATAGTTAAATTCCACACACATTATTTCCAGAATATATTTCAGTACTATTTACATTGAAAACCTATGAATAAATATATGGACTCATTAGTCCAAAAATCACATATACAAAAAAACATGATTAGAGAAAAAATAATATTTAAAAATAGTATTCCAAAAATTTATAATTTTTGAAACTAAAATTACATAAAAAAGACTATTCTTAATACCCATAATTCAAGGGTAAAACTCTACAATCAAATCCCATCAAATATATTTTCATTTCATTCATTACATATTCATTTTCAAGGAGCATTGTTTTCTCATTAAAATATATTTGGACACTCTAATGTTTTTTGGAATTAATTCATGGATTACCAAAAAATTGGCCATAATTGAAAACTTTTTTCAATTTTTAAAACACAAAATTCAATATTTTATAAATAAACATCAATTTTACTATTTTACATTATGTAATAATAAATATTTTCATATAAAAGACCAATGTTAATTTTTTTTATAATCATGGTTTGATGAGAATCCCTGATCAAAATAATCCTATCTATTTCTAAAACTTGATAATTATTAGGATACATATAATAATATTTCACAAAAAACATAAATAAATAAATAATTATTTCCATCAATGATCTATAGTGGATAAAAAAAATAAGTGGAATGAATTTGGTAATTACCTTTAAAATATATTAATGATATCATATTTCATGAACATACTAGTATCCCCAAAGTTCCCTTTATAGTGATAATAAAATTTTAATTTGGAATATTTATTAACAATTTAATTATTTATATTTTTTCAATATTACTAGAACTATATACATTCATTATATTCAAAAGAGAGAATATATTTATTTATAAATGAGTGGGTAGAATGCATGGTGTCAGAATATAAGAATACATCATAAATAAGGTACTTCCTTCTAATTATTTAGTTACTTTCAAATTCATTTTATCTACTTCTTTTTTAGTTAAATTTAACATAATATTTATCAACTATTTATTTAGTTAATATTCATAGATTTCATAAAGATCACTCTTCAGTAAGAATTTATTTTTCTCCAAAATTTTTTGTATATATGAAGTGAAAAATATTTTTGGGTAAAAATAAAATATTGATTTTTTTGATAGGATTATTTACATAGTTAATATGTGTTCTCTTCATAGAGCTATTTTTTCTTTATTTGATCTTTTAATGTTCATTAGTGTCTGTTTTTAGTTTAAAAATGACACAAAGGGCATTTTTTAATTTTATAAATGTAATTTTATTTAAAAAAATGATTTAATAACTAAAAAACCATAAAACATACTCTTATTATATTAATAAAATATGAAAATAATACAAAACTCACTAGTGATATGTAGGAATTAGTCAAAAATTATGGTTGAACATGGTGTACCGATTATGACTCAATGTGCATGTATGTTCTTTAAATGTAACATTTTAGTTCAAGACACATGTCACTTAAAAAAATGAACCAAAGACCCTCATATATTTTAAATACATTATTAAAACGATCCATAAGTCATTTATGATATATAGGAATAATACGATGATCAATTCAACACATGGTATGGATAATATGATTTAAAGTGTGTTTTTATTTAAAAGTGACTTTTTATTTTATTACAAGTGTCACTCATTAAAAATGATAGAATATGCTCACATTTTTTCAGACATTATATAAATTTTTTATCTAACTTATAAAATATAGGAATCATCTTCAAGTCAATCTAATGAAGGGTGTGACTGGAATCTCTTGAAGTGCATGTTTTCAGTTTAAAATTTACATATTAGTTCCAAACTTACAAATCCCACTAAAAACAAAGAAACCACCCTCATACAGTCCTCATACATTTTCAAAATAATACATACTTCATTTTTGACAGGTATGAATCAACCCTACATTATTATGACACACAATGTTCCCGATATGGATCATATACATGTGTTTTGTTTAAAAATGGAACATTAGTTAAAAATGTGTTACACCCAATAATGTAGAGAAAAGACATTAATATTTTATTTTTATTTAAGGAAAAGATACAAAGGCCATTGGTTACATGTATCAATTAATTATACAATAATTCGACATGTGGTGTGCCCGATATAACTAAAAGTTCCCATTTCCTATTTAAATATGAAAATTTCATTTAAATCATTTTTCACATACTAAAAATAAAGAAAAAACAATTAAATATTCTTGATACATTAAAAATACAATTCATAAGTCAATTATTACATTTTGGAATCAGCCTTACATTCACATGATATGCTTTAGGTTGGGTATGATTATATGTTTTTATTTTGATTTTAAATCTTCTTTTTAATTCACTACTTGCATAACATGATTAAAAAAACATGTTTTGATTTCTTGATTGTTAATGAACGTGATCAATAAATAATTTTTTGAGGATTAGAAACCAACCCCACATCATTCCAAAATTTTATGTTCCCAGCATGACTCAAAGTGTGCAATTAATGATTAAAAGTAAAAGTTTAGTTCAAAACGTGCATGACTTACTACAAATTGATCAAAATAGTCATATTATCATTATGATTCAGGTAATTTATACATTATTAATTTTTATGATATATGAATCATCCTCACATTAATCTAAGACACTATGTGACAAGAATGAGTGAAAATTCATGTTCTTATTTAAAATAAATATTTTACAAGAAAACAAAAATCACATACTCAATACCTGGAAAACACACTCATATTTTTATAATAATTTAGAAAAGTTATCTATAATTATTTTGTGATAGGTATGAATCAAAGGCATGCCAATTCGATAGATGATGTTCCTAGTATGACTCATAGTTCATGTTTTCAGTTTAAAAGAATGTTTTTAGTTGAAAATATGCATCACTTACTAAAGACATTGTAAGAAATCATTAATTGTCTTTATAATTTTTCAAAATTATATTTAATTCATTTTTGACATATACAAATCAGTCTTGCATCTATTTGACATGAAATATGTCTTGTATGACTGATATTGTATGTTTTTATTTTGAATCAATAGTTTAGTGCAAAACCAGTTCACACACTCAAACTATGAAAAAGACCTCATATTGTATTGATAACTTATAAAAATCATCCTTAACTCATTTGTGACATTTAAAAATTAGACTCACATTAATATGACACATAGTGTGCTCGGTACGACTCAATGTGTGTCTTTTCTATTTAAAAGTGAAAATTTAGTTTAAAAAACACATTTCACACTTATGGCCAGGAAAACGTACACGAATTATCTTGATACATTGATAAAATAATATATAAGACATTTTTGAGGTGCATGAATTGGACACATCTAAATTGGATACACTGAGTGATTGGTATGACACGAAGTGTATTTTTTTAGTTTAAAAGTTACATTTTAGATAAAAACAGATGTCACTGATCTAAAATTAATAAAACATATTCATATTGTTTTAATAAATAATGGAAATTATCAAAAATTCTTTTTTGATGTTGGTCAATTATTCTCATGTCAATCTGATTCACGGTGTGACCATTATAACTCAATGTATATGTTTACAACATAAAATGATATTTTATTTAAAAATTTTCCACTAAATGAAAATTAATAAAAAACATTGGAATTTTTTAATATTATAATAAAAAAACTCAAATTCATTTTTGAAAATTTGAAATAATCATCATATCAATATGAAAAAATGTGTTATCATTATGGATAAAAGTGTTTGTTTTTTAGTTTTAAATTTTCATTTTAGATAAAAACATGTGTCTCCCTTGGAAAACGATGAAAATATGATGGACAATTTTGATACTTAATGAGAATGATCTATCAATCATTTTTTGGATGTATCAATTAACCACACATCAATTAGACACATAGGAAAACTGGTAGGACACAAAGCATGTCCATTTATTTGAAATTTCCATTTTAGTTCAAAATACCTATAAAACTATGAGATTCAAGAAAATACATTAATATTGATTTTATAATTTAATAAAATAGTATATAAGTCATTTTTGAAATGTCGGAATTGGTGTCACATTAATCTGATGCATGGTGCGATCACTATGACTTGAAGGGCGTGTTTTCAATTTAAAAGTTCCATTTTATTTAAAACATGTGACTTTCACTAAAAACTATGAAAGAATTTAATTTTTTATACATTATAATAATGATCCATAAGTCATTGTAAGGTTTATAACTCAATTTTACATTAATATGAGACATGGTGTGACCTGTATGACTCAAAATGCATGTTTTCAGTTTAAAATGATATTTAAATTAAAAATATCCCACTAATTCAAATCCAATAAACAACTATCATATTGCATTGATATTTTATAGAAAATTATTGTAAACCCTTTTTTATTAATATAAATTATAATCACACAAATATGATACATGATGTGACCAATAGTATTCAATGTGACAATTTGTAGTTTAAAAATGTAATTTTTGTTATAAAATTGTCTACTTACTGAAACCCAAGAAAAAAAACTCATATTTTCATAATAATTTAGGAAAAATTATTCATAAGACATTTTAATGTGATTTAATAAACTAAAAATCAATCCAATATTAATTTTGGCTGATATGGATTAATTTGTGTTTTTATTTAAAATTGAAATTTTATTTCAGAAAACAAGTAGAATAATAAAAACCAAGGAAATATATTAATAATGTTTTTATACTTTTATAATATGATACCAATTTCATTTGAAATGTGTAGGAAATAACCACACCTCAGTTTGATACATGGTGTGACCATCATGTTTTGAAATTTATGTTTTTAGTTTAAACATGTAATTTTATTTAAAAATTTATTTCTCTCTCTCAAAGCCAATAAAACCAACACATATATTTTTGATACATTATAAAAATGATATATAAGTCATATTTCATGTGATAAATTAACCAAACATCATACTGATAAACGTTGTGATTGAAAAACCTCAAAGTACATGTTTTTATTTCAAAATGTACATTTTTTATAAAAAAAATTCACTCACTGAAATCCATGAAAACACAATCATATAATCTTTAAATTTTTGTACATCAATCCTTAAATAATTTTTGATGTGAATTATTTTGTTTTTGTTTTTTCAATCTGAGATACAGTGTTTCCAGTATAATTCAAAGTGCATGTTTTTATTTAAAATTGACATTTTATTTACAAACATGGGTCATATAATCAAAAACAATAAAATGCACTCAGAATATCTTGATTATTCAATAAAAATATCCATAAATCATTTGATAAGACTAGGAATCAACTACACATTAATCAGACAAAAATTGTGCCCAGTATCATTAAAAGGTCAGGTTTTCAATTTAATGGTGACATTTTATTAATATATTGTATAATATTTATATTTAATTTCTTCTTTTTTATTATTTCTAAAATAAAAATGTTTTTTATTCAGGTAAAATGTTTTGAAGATGTGGGGTTGTTTTTTCAGAAAATAATATCATGATCTTACTATTTTGAGAGGGGTTCAAAAGAAAATATAACGATGTTTTTAAATTTTTTCATGGTAATAATAAATTATACAGACTAATGTAATTTTATGTATGAATGTAATTGTACATAACATTTTTTTAAATTCTAGAAATCATTGTACATTTTTAAAAAAAAATTAAATGTAAATTTAATTGAAATTGATTCATATATTTGGTGATGTATTATAGTATAAATTTCAATAGAACACTACTGTAGTTTGGATTTTATTACTGATATTTATAGTGCTGATAAATGTTATGATTATCCGTGATAAAAAAATAACTGATAAAGGGACAACATGATTATATATTTTATAGCACTGATGATGGTCGATATTATCAGTACTATTTTTTTCACTGATAATAGAAACAAGGTTTTAAGGATGTTTAGAACGTCAATATTTTTTATCATAGATGGAAGCAATGTCTTATACGTAAAAAACCCATATCTACATTCTTGTAAGAAATATACATGTAATCAAAAATTATGTTGTATCAAGTAGTGTATAATTATAATTCAAATTTAAAACATTATTAATTTTATATTCATCTAATATTTTAAAAATGATAAATTTTCCCCAAATATATTCATTAGAGCATTAAAATTAAAATTTAATCTCTACTGAAATAGTTCTAAAAATAAAAATTTTTTTCCTTAAATTACATAATATCATCACATGAGAGATAAATATGAATATCAACATTTCTAAAAATCTTTTCAAATCTTGTAAATAAAATTTCATGAATTGATTAACTTAAATACCTTACATTAATGGATTCTTCACAAAATTCAAAAACATGAAAATTAAATTCATTGCGAATAAACTCACACATAATAGTAGTTTCAATATATTCATCATCATGAGAAAAAGAAATTTCTACTGAATTAAAAAAAATTCAATAACTCTTAATCCAATTTAAATTTCACCATAATGACCCATATCCAAAAATTAATCATTTTATGAATTTGAATTTCAAATTCTAATTTTTCGGAAGAAAATAAATTTTCCTAAATAATATATACACAAAATAATTTATCAAGATTAGAATCACATTATATAATAAAAAATTAATCACAAAAAAAAAATTATTTTCAATAATAAAAATATTGGAAAAATTTCAATTCAAATAATTAATATCAAAATCAAATTGATCATTAAAATTGGAAACTCCTCTAAAATATTAAATTTAGAAAAAAATAAATATTTTCCCAATTAATATTCATCATAAAAATATTCAGAGATAAATTCTTGTATTTATTTCTTCACCACCTTCATAAATTACATAATTTATATATACGAAAGTAGGGATTTCAATAGATTACAATTTTACCAAATTTATAAAATTTCATTTTTCTCATGTGGAAAATATGAGGTTTAAAGAGGTTTATTTCAATGTAGTTATTTATCATATAAAACACCTAAATATAAAATATTAGATTTTAAATTTTTATAAAATATAATATAACTTTCATCATCAATAATATTTTCTAATATCTTAATATTTTTATTTCAAAATAATGTTTTTATAATGCATTCATTTTATATAGAATTATGATTTCCCTATTTAATTGATAATTTAATTTGAATTATAATTTAATCATTTTGATGATAAATATATTCTAATGATTCCATATTTTCCTAATAAATACCATTCACACATTTCACAGTTATTTGGTTCATCCTTTTAATTAATAAAATTAAAATAATAGGAATTTTTTTGAGTTAAAAATTTTATTAAAAATTACATTTTATTAAATTCGTATTTTTTATAATTTATATTAATAGATTTATTTTCTTTAAATGCTTGTTTTTTTAAATTTACTTTTTTATTATATTTATTGAATATATACATAATCAATGTATAAAAATAGTCTACTTTTTATTTTGATGGTTTGGTTAATTTTAATTTATATATCTTTTTATTCCAAATATAATTTTTATTATTTTGAAAATGTCATGGGTGATTGAAATTTTTATTTCGATTATTCCCTATTATGTAATTAAAAATTGATCATATATGGTATTGGATTATAGTTTAAAACTATTACATTTACTAAAATCCAAAAAGGTATTAGAGAGATAATTATATGGAATATTTTGTGGTCACCAAAGAGGTTTATTAATATTAACAGATTTATGGATTAATAAGATTATTTTTCTAAATGAATAATTTTTATAAAATAAGGTTTATTGAAATTATAAACTTGTGGGTGATTCATATAAAATAAATTGAAATTATATCTATTTAATCCCAAAAAATGTATTTAATTGTTTTTTGAAACAATCAGAATAGAAATATACTAAAAATGTTCACAAAAAACTAACACCAACAATAATCGATGTAAATAAAACCTATCATAAAAAATGAACATAGATATTAGTTAAGATAAATGGTGTTTATTTTTAGCATTTTTTAAGATAAATTTATTATAAATATTTAGTTTAAATTTTATCGTGATAATATTTTTTTATTTATTTTATTTTAATTAAACTATTTTTACCATTTATTTACTCAAAAATTACCATCAATCAACCCAAGTTAGCCTCATGACTAGTACTCGACCCAATAAAACACATTTCTAATGGGAATTATTTAGTAGTATGGGTTGGGGACTAGCACTTAAGAATCAAAAAATAACTATAGGTAATGATTTAACCCAACCTAAAGGGAAAAATATTATATATATACAAAGTATAGAGAAACACCAAATGAAAAAAGGAAAATACATTCCATGACCTTGAAATAAGATAACATAAATGAAATGACTCAAGAATACTGAACAACCTATATTGAAAGACCAAAAATAAATGAAAACTAAAATTGAAATTGACTAATCTATGTGATTTCATATGACAACTCCCACTATCTCACAAGAAGCTACCCAAACACAGCTGATAGAATCCCCACCATCTCACTACAACACCATGCCTTTCTCCACCAAAAAGGACATAACTAGGTCTACACACTGTCAAAGTGGAGTGTAGTGTGAGATAAAAAGAACCATTTGGATACCACCTAAGTTGTCCATAACAGTTACCTATATAAAAATATGATCATGCTCTAAATTAAAAAAAACAAGGCATGATAATTAATAAAGTTGTTTTAATTTCAAAAGAAAGGTAAATCCTTCCCCTTTTTCCACAAATATATATAAAATAGTTAAAAATGATTCAATGAATATCCAATATATCAAATTAGATCAATCAATGCATTACATATCATATAATATCTAAAATAGTCTAAACCCAAGAATAGGTAAGTCCCAATAAGTATCACTACAGGTCAAGATAGCTAGAACACTCATACCCAAACATAGACAATTGCATGCATCATATCATTAGACATATGAATCGAATTTATAGAGTAGAGTGACACCACATGAATTGAACCCCCACCCCAAAGTGTCTAAAAAGTTCCTATAAAAATATGTATAGAGAGTAGAGGAACACCCATGAATGAACCCCTCGATGGTATCAATTAACATGTCCTATTACTACACATACAACCTATGTACCCAGGTCTTCATCTGTGGTAAATTTTTCAAATCATTTTATTAAAAAATTATTTAAAAACCCATTTAATAAATCCATTTCACAATGATTTTAAAATATGATTTTTTAATCAGATAAATATAAATGAATATTTTATCCAAAATTCATTTTTTCACTTACAAAAAATTAGAAAATCTATCATGAAATTTTATATATAAAACGATTTATATAAATAGATTGATCAAGGTCTATCAAACACATGCTACAGAGAGACACACATACCTCACACATGGTTAATACATATTTTAAAAGGTATCCACCATCATGAATGAATGAAAATAAAATTCTAGAGGCTCTATAGCTGATTCCCACATCTTTAAATCTATACCCATAAACAAGAGTAACAAGGAAGAGAATAAAAAATATATAACTCAATGTAACCACATGCCATACTAAAACTAATACAAGGGTTATCCCTGAGAGAATATCACATCATGGATCATGAAAGGATCAATAATAGCATCATCTCAAGATCAATGAATCTGAAAATATAGTTAAAATATGATTCCATGATTAAAAACAAAAAAGAATTTTTAAGATATCTTACCCAGAGAGACGTGGAAAAACCCACATGAATAAAAATCATCAAAAAAAGTTATTTAAGGGGTGAAGACACCCAAATTAACATATGAGATATCCTTCGTATTGATGGAGAATCTTGTATGTCTAATGAAAAGAATCATTTTTGTAAGGTGGTAAAAATAATTGGTTCGGAAAAATTCATGTAGTGAACCCATTTCATGATGTGAATTTCATGAATTATAGTATATGATGAAAAATGAGTCACAATGGATTGAAAATCCTGATCCTGAATATCTCGGAATGGGAACCTTTTTAATGGATGGTATACTTTTATGCTCTGAACCCACTCCTTATGTATTCCTTAATTAATATTCTTATCATGTTATTAGTTCACTATGTGAATGAATCCAATATGAAGAGTCTATAGAAAACATAGAAGTTAACAGAGGTTAACCTAAACCCAAAAGGACTTCTTCTAAAAAATTGGTCACATTTATACTTGCACTCCATTAATTAAAACAAACACACATCCTCAATCATGATTTCATTTTATTTAAAAAATGAACTATATACTTGAAAGGCTCAAAACACATCCAAATGAAGAGTGAAACAAAGAGAGAGAGAGAGAGAGAGAGAGAGAGATAAAAGATGAACCTAAAAAAAGGTTATAATATGTTTCAAACTCCCCTCTATAAGACGTTCTATCTATGGGATGTTTATTGGAAGAATATTTCATTGGAATGAGGGTGGGGCACAACTCCCTCACTGATGTTTCATGCTTTTATTTCTCATGAAAATATAGTTTGTTACTCCATAAAAATTAAACCAATGAAATAGAAATCTCACAAAAAAAAATCACTTAATAATAAAAGATCAACACTGGATTCTCTACAATGGAAACATCTAGCTTGAAATCAATATCTTCCAAACTCGGAATATGATAATAATAAAGATAATACATCCTGATATGAGATATATATAAATCATCATGAATGTATATCATCTAATATGGTAATTACAACTAATAAGACACCTTACCCATATACATAGTGATCTCAAATAGTACAACATATCTTAGAGACAACATTTCATATTTTCTAATCTGACAGTGTCCCAAATGAGGGGAAATAATAAAGAAATTATGACCAACTAAAAAAACTCTAAATGAATATGTCTACAATAATCCTAGTATTTCTACTAACAACATGTTGTTACCAAATGTTAAGGTATATTTTGAATCCTCTCCGATGTCACCTGAATGATAACTAGTCCCATAGAAGATGCCCCAACCACCTCTTCCCAATAAATAGGTGACCTATTGGGACGACAATGGAAATCCTGCAAGGGATCCTTTCTTATCAATTAATGATAATTATTATTATATGAAAACATAACCATTTTCATAACGAAATAACATCATCCTCCCAAATCCAGAACATACGCATGGTGAATATCCTATAAGAACTAATCAACACACTCTGACCAACCCACTATATTTGGATGTTAAATAGTACTCAAATGGACTGAAGTCACCATCACTCATTAGAAAATATATTATAATCTATAAGTAAAAATAATAACCATGTTTGAATCAACATTGATGGGAACCCCAGGTAAATTCACAACCTCAAACACATACAACATACCTATATCTTCATATTTTGTGCTACCCCTAATCAGAATGAAATTGGACGACTTTATCAACTTATCAATCACCAACCATACAATATTATTTCCTTATGAATTTACTTGTAATCTAAAATAGAATTCCAGGGATTCCACTTCCCATTTCTTAACTAGCATTGTAAGAGGATAGAGTAAACTATGAGGTCTTAGATTCTTGGCCTTTATTTGTTGGATATTGTAACACTAGGACACATAATATTCATTTTCATGCTTGATACCTAGACACCCAATCAATGTATCATGTCATAATACATCTTAATTGTTCCTGGATGAACGATCGTTGAAAAAGATGAAAATAAAACAAAAAGTATATCCTAATATATTATTGAAATAAAAATAGATCCAAAAAGTGGATAATACCATCTTAGTAGAGAGAACAATATGAAACGGTCTACCCTCCATAATGGTTTTAAATAATTGTTTTGACCTCATTACCCCTCTTCTAGCCCTAAAGAATAGTCTCAAGGAGAGATGACGATAGTTATACACTAGTTAGAACCATATAAGAAACATCCTCATGAGCATCCATATGAAACTGAAAAAATCTCACCATGAGGATTCACTCTTCCTTATATTCTAATATTGCCTAGGATGGTACAATATTTCTAAAAGAATCCACAATGGTAGCCTCTTCCCTATGATATAGGTGATATCGATGTTTAACACCTGCATGTATTTTAACCACCATCTCTGTATGTGATTCAATTACTTTTGAGAAAATATATAACTGAAACTCTTACAGTTAGAAATGACTAGGAACCTCTCCCCAATGAGATAGTGCTACCAATATTTTAGGACATGTATAACTAATACAATATCAGAATCATGGGTGGGGTAATTCATAACATATGGATTAAGATAATGATATCCATAATCCACAACATAACCATCATTCATAAGAACAATTCCCCTACCAGCAACAGAATCATTATAGTATACCACATAACCCTTACTGGGATTAGTTAAGATCAATATAATAACCAATTTCAGAAGTTATTTTTGTTCATTGAAAAGTGACTAAATTTTTTCTTCCTGTGTGAATTTCACTCCATTCTAGTGACACCATTTAGGGGTGATTCCAACATCGATAAATCCTTGATAAACCATTTATAGTATCAAAAAAGTACAAGGAATATCGAAATCTAAAATACATTTTTTTGCTCATCCTATGAAACAATAACCTTCAAATTCTTAGTATAAACTGACAATCCATGGTAAGAAATAAGAATCCCCAATAAATTCACTTCATGGATCCGTAAATGGCTTTTCAAAATCATTCCATACAAATGGTGATTCTTCTAGATTTTCGATACCAATCTCAAATGGCGCTTGTTATCATGATCAAATCTCAAATAATCCCAAATAGAATCCATTTAATAGTATATAAAATGTACCAAGATACTAATGGAATATTTGGTTCATCAAATCCACAAAAAAAATATGAGTAGTAGTCCGACCAAATGAAATCACAGGTTGTTAGTAATGTCCATGCTTTCTCAAGAATACCATATTTTATATATCATACTCTCAAAAACTGATCATATAATAATAAAACTAATGAAAGTTATTTGAAAAACACCTCCCCCCATTATGTGTTCAAAAGAAGTATCCATACATGGAAAATGATAATTATTCTTAAACATTAACCTATTTAAAATCTGAGAGTTCATGCACAATCAATGTAAATCATCAGCCTTCTTGTTAAAGAGTACTTGGAATTCCTCTAGTGAAACAATGGGGTGAACGTAAACATTCACCATCAGATCTTACAACAAAATAATAAACTCTATCTTCTCCCCTGGTTCCACATGACAAGAGGGTATCAATATCAGAAGCATACATGTCACCGGGTCAATCAATAACTCCACCTTCCTATTAGGAGGCATAATAGAGAAGTCATGTGTAAATTCATCAGGAAAATACTTGAAAACTATGGTAAAATCACCAATATAGAAAAAAACATAAATTTAAACAATAATTTTAGATAATAAACTCATGTTATCTTGATTGAAATGTCTTATATGACCATACCTCAAATCCCACTCTCCCCGAAAATCTTGAGAGCTCCCATCGACAACCTGGAAAGAGACATTCCATTAAAAAAATTAACCTCAACACAATGAGTGAAATGAAAATCCGTAGTGAGTATGACCAAAAAATTATCTAGTTTGAGATCAAGGAAATCATAGACTATCAATGAATCAGATATAGATAATGAATAAGGAAAAAAAATCCATGTTCATTCCTCTTCCCACGAGGTGTTCAAAACACAATAATAAAAAAATAAGTTATGTAATATGTTTAAGTACATTACCAAATGGGTATAAATAAATGAGTGGGAGGATTAGTTATTAAATAAATAATTTTCTACAGAATATGTGATAAATATGGTACCTCTCACTTTCAGTGGACTTTTTCCAATGTTCATCTGAAACTCATCCACTGTGTGAAGGTTATTCACTCCTAAGGCCTATGGCTAGATATTTTTAGTCATCGTAGCTTCTGAATCTTCAATAGTGACCATTTGAGGTGATAATACCTGAACATAACGAGTAGTATACTAATATAGATAGAACCTATTTAGATGCACAAAGAGGCCACAACTATTTCAAAAAAAATTAGATACAGGAAAAAAATGCTTGGTGTGTCCAACCATTCCACACTAATAGAAAGTCAGGGGTAAAAACCCCCCTATAACTGATGGTGTATAGGATTCCAACTACTGAGAACCAACTCCACCACCCCTACATTGATCATTTAACTTCCTCTTCTTCTAATTCCCACTACTGAAGCTTCAAAAATGTGAAAATGAATTTTTAGAATTTCTATTATTGCCTACAATAACTATTTATTCTATCATAGCCATGTATAATATCTCTATATAGTTATAATATTCTAGCATGAATACCTACGTTCTTATAACCGGTCTCAAAACCTTCAAGTAAATATGATAATTTAGATGAACATTATTCACCACATCATGAAAAATAATTAACCAAATTCATGCATTGATTCATGTATACTAACACTAATCGCTCACCCTGCTATAAAGAGAGAAACTACAGAGACATTGATATCATTTGAGACTCTTGAAAAAATGAGTGAAAGAACAGTGTATTGAAACCCTTTTAGTAAAATCCCACATACCCATCTATGCATACCATAGAAATCCGCCATCAATTACTAGGACCATCGAGTCTAAAATCTATACACATCATCTTGATATTCTCATGTTTATTTAAGAAGTCAAATATAAGGTCAATATTTTCTAGCCAACCCTCTTCCTCTTAGATATCATTTATACCTTTAAGGGATGGTTATTTCTCCCATATGAGCTATAAAGATATATCAATTTCTCCTCCAAATATTAATTCTAAAACAACCAATACTTGCTAGACATGTGGGGAATTTTGATCTATGTCATGAACTGCTTTCACAATATTCTCTATAGGATTCTGACATAGGGGAAGATTGCCTTAAGGGGGATCCATTTCATCATTCTATGGAACCCATGTTAAATGTCTCATTGGCATGTCACTACACAGTGAAAATAGAATAAATGACCAAAAAATAGTCTTAGTTCAAACCAAAAAACTGTACGAATGACTATGATTAAGATTAAGAAATCAAAAAGGAGACTTGCATCCCAATATCATGTGGTGACTTGAGATTCATTATGAAATGAGTGGACCAAACATTCTTCACAACCTACTGCTCATGTTCCTAAAATCCTATAAATTGTCTCTAAAATGTACCAATAGAATGAGTATTGAGAAAAAACCAAATTTGATAATATTTTTTAACGAATTGACCTAGGTCACCCATAAACCTTAAACCTTACCCAATCCTCCACATACCTAAAGGATATTACCAAAACCCAAAGGATGGAGAATAGCAGTCGGGCATCAAAAAATATCCATAAGAAATTATTTCACCAATAATAAAGTACAAATCAAGTCATATATATACAAAGTAATGAGAAACAATGTATAAAAAAACAAGAAATTTTTTTCTATAACACTGAATGAAGACAACATAAATGATACAACTCATGTTGTTTGAACAAAAAAAGAACAAGTCTAACAAAAAAGGAAAAATAACCTAAAAATTGACTAATCCATGTGATATCATTGTAGGGATCCCACAATATCCCCACCAGCCACCCAAACATAGCTGACAGATACATCACCACCTCACAATGGTTCCATTCCATACCATACATCAAAATAAATAACTACGTCTACACACTATTGAAGGGGTGTGCATGGTTTGAACTAAAAAAGCTGAATTGGATCCCACTTCGGTGTTCAATAATAAGACTTTTCTAAAAAATATGAACATTCAAAACATTAAATAAAACAAGGCATGATAACTAGATAACCTATTTTTATATTAAAATCATGGTAAACCATTAAACTCTTTTCACAGTTCTTAAATGTTCATGTAAAATAGATTCAAATCCTATCACATATATAAATTTGTTCAAATCATGTATCACATATAATTTCAAAACCAATATAGTCCGAAACAAATCATAAATAAATCACACCAATGATTAATACAAGTCATGCTAGATAGAACACGTGTACCCACACAATGAAAATCCTATGTATCAGGTTTCTACACATATGCATCGAATCTAGTGACAGATTAAAACACAAAAAAGTAAACCCCAATAGTTTCAAACATGTCTATATAAAAACATGGATTGGGATTATAGTAACACCCCATGAGTGAAACCCCCAATAGTATCAACGAGTGAGAATTATTACTACACCCTCAACCTAAGAACACATGGATTCCGTTTCTATATATTTTCTAAATAATTACATCAAACCATGATTTAAAACCTCATTTCATAAATCAATTTAACAATTCTTTCAAAATACCCTTTTATTTTTTTTAAAAATTGTATTCCCCTATTTTTACAAAATACATGTTTGAAAATACACAAATTAGTCATTTGAACATTCCATTTTGTTTATAAAAAATTTACAAAACCAAATAAATCTATATTCAACCAACATAGGCTAGAGATGGAAAAATCTACATAATACTTGGGTCCCACATGCCCGTAACGGGATCCACCATCAAGAGAGAACAAAATGAAAAAAAATGGAGGACCTATAACAAATTTCCACAACCTAAAATAAAATACAAAAAAATACTATTGGAATATAGAATAAAACAACCAATCCCTCATGGTTCCCACTTTCCTTTCAAGAACCAAAATGATGGTTAGCCTATTGGAGAGGATCACACCATTTATCTATAAAGGATAAATTTGAAAAAAACCACAAGATTAATACATCTGAAAATGTAGTAAAATGGTGATTTTAGGACCGATGGAATCAATGAATCATATAGATAACTTACCTAGAGAATAATAGTACAACCAACATAAAGATGAATTGATGAATGAGAAGACCATGAAAGAGTGGGGTTACAAAAAATTTATTCGGAGAAATTATAAATTTTAAGGGAGAATCATTCATATTGAATTAAAATAATCATATATGTAGTATAGTAAAATATGATGGTCTAGAAACATTTATGATGTGTACCAATTTCATGATGTGAATTTCATAGTTTACTAGATACACAGAAAAAGGAGTCACCAAAGATTAGAATGATCTTGACCACCTCATGATGTGAAACAGTTTCACGACTTTTAAAATTTTCATGGTCTTAATCAACTAACAAATTATTATTGGTAATGAATTCATGTTGGTTTGGTAGTTAACTACGTGAATCCATTAAGTTGGAAGACTCAATAGAAAACCATATAAAATCCACCAAGTAAAACCAGATCCCAAAGGTAGCGAGATGACATAGAAACAACATTGTAGTAGATAGAGAAATATTGTCACTCATTCATAATAATACTCTTATAATATTTTAATATATAACTAGTGTTCCTAGGGTTGATATCATGATAAAAAAGTGTGAATAAATAAATTAATGGTTTTTTCTAATAGGATCGGTGGGTCTGTAGTAAAGAACATCAAAGGATAATAAATTTATTTCGAAAAGTTATCATTTATGAAAAAATATGTTCAAATTATTATTTGGATTCATAAAATATTGATATCAATAAATCTAAAATATAGAATTTAATGAATCCAAAAATATTTAAATTAATGCTTGATAAATGATTAAATTATTAACCTATATCCATAAAAAAGTTGAAAAAAATTACTCTTTCCCAACTAAAATATTATAGTATCTTATAATCCAATAGAAGTTAATCAATCTATATCTAAATAACCTTTGATAATTTAACTATCACACCTTAATAATCCTAAAGATTTAAAATTATTAATAATTCATTTATGCTTCCCTTAATAATATATGTATCACACAATTTGGTAAATACCATTTTAAGAAACAAAAAGTTTAATGTATTGTAAATTTTTAATAGAACCAACCCAATTTTATTTTTAAATTAATGGATACACAAATTGAATAGTTTATGAATATTGAAGGACCAAATATTTATATGTAAACAATTTGGACATTGAATTATATCATCATGGTTTTGATACTAGCATCAAGACTATCTGTATCATGATCTCTAGAAACTAAACCCCAATAATATAATAATATAAAGGAAAAAATGAAACCGAGGATATCATAATTTAAAATGGAATGAACCGAAATACAATTAAATCCATGTACAAGTGAATAATGACATAACTATGAGAAAATGTGTGCTTTAACATCTATCTCTATTATAAGGAGAAAAACATAGAGAAAATAACACTAATATATCTCTTGAAAAATTAGTTAAAACATACCTTATAAACACTCATCAAGGAGATTCTATCACCCAGGATAGCTATTGCAGTCAATCATTCATGAAAATAGATTATATTCTCAATATTCCATATTAGTGAACTATCCTGATGTCATTTCCATTACCTATACACACCCAACACCATTTTCACTATTTTATTATTCCTCATGCCAATTGTATATCTAACATCAATGATAGAATTAGTTATAACCTCATTTTTTATTTCATATTTCATGGAAATTTAAATAATTTACTTATTACATATGGAATAATACATGTTCTGAAAAATGAGAAAATTATATTTAATAATATAATACCTCCATTAATCCATGAAAAAAAATATTAATTTACTTCTTTAAATAAGAAAAAAAATCCATCCACATGAACTTATGATTGATTATCAATCATATGATCACATTACATTTTCATATTTCTATTTCCATTTTAATATGTTTAACGTTAACTCATCATGAATTGATAGTGAATCCTAAATTATTGTATAATATCAACAATGTGATAACAATGCTATATGTTAGTCTTACGACAGTTGATTAAACCCATACTCATGATATAAAATCAGTATTACTACAAAAATAGAGAGCTATATTGATGATAATTTTTAATTAACAGAAGGAGGGGTATAATTTATTTACCTTCATGAATGTTCAAACATCATCAGAATTACATCAAATTATTTAATCGTCAATCCTTTTGATTATCATATCTTGATAATTTACAATTCATAATGTCTTTTTTATAGATCCCATATACTTTATACAAAACTCCAAGCCATTCATGCCTTCAATTCCAAAATCATTTTATTATTGGATCCAATCGCTAACAATCCAAACCTACTTCACCATGAACTATTGAATATAATTACCTAAAAATTTAAAATTATTATTTCATTAAAACACATTTTGAGGGAATGTGAGAACCCAAACAGATATCACGAAGCCCTAGGATTAAAACCACATAATAAACTACCAATCTATTACAGAAAAGAAATAAAATGATAGAATCATTGACCCTGTAACAACTCCATGAGATAGAGGTTACCTTCATTTATGGATCATCTTTGATTACATCCTCGAAGGGGAAGGACATGTTTTCCCATATCTAAATATATTCCTCTATATTTATTTTCCCCTCTTTGATTCTAGGTTCCAATATCAAATCTTGTTTATTAATACAATCATATTTATCTTCATTTTGATTAACTAAAATTTATCTCTTATAAATTATATCAGTATTCACATAAGAAAAATTGATATAGAGATCTTCCTCCACCGTATCCTTATTAGAATTTATAATAAACTTCATGTAGAAATTCACATTCATTGCATCATTTTGGACTCCATCAAATGCCTTCATTTTAAAAAAATTGATTAGGATCTTATGACATACCAACTTGAGTCTCCTTATCCTTATCACTAGAGACATCAACCTCATCACTAAGTAGTGTTTCTTGAACAACTAGAATTAAACATTCCATAAATACTACTAGATCAATATAAAGTGAAAAAATTTAACTTATTCCTTAGAATGTTTTGGTTTACCCAAAGATCAGATTTCCACAGGCTTCGGTAAACATTATTAATCTTTTCATAGTTTTATTTTATTTCCCTTACTCTAGGGATAATATCTTGAATAACGTATTCATTTCCCCTCATACCTCAACCTTGATTCAATTTCCACCATTGGAATATGATGTTTCTCCCCAGCAAAAATTGATTGAGAATTGACTTCTTAATCACTTATCTCTAGTTCAACCTAGATATTGTAATAAAACTATTTCATTTTATACTATGCAATAATAGTCTACCATCCATCAGGTCAATAACACTCTCCTCAGGTTCATTCATAGAAAAAAAATGTTGTAAAGATGAATTGAGGAAGGGAGAGATTGCATCATTGATGCCTAATTTAGATTGGTACCACTGTTCCTATGAACATAAATATAAATCTGTCAAACTTTATCATCCTCTCTACCAGCCTTGACAAAATTTAAGACATTGATTTCCTATTTCTAGTAATAACAATGTATGAACTCAGGTAATACTCTCCAACAATCGTCATACCTGACATGGATTCTTCAATGCCACATGTCATTCTAGAAAAGTCATTCAAAACCCATGTTTTTTGAGGAATCTCCATCGCCTCCTTACACTTAGCATCGACATTAGTAGTTTCTTCCTGGTCTAGTTTACCAACAGAGAAGACAACATGACTAGAAGATGCCCTATGTCAGTAGGGTGTGAATCATGAATGAATCGAATACATGAAAATAAAGTCAAAGAAGGATTCAAAATTATTTAATTACTTTCAATGGATATCCCCATAAATATAAATAAAAAAAATCATCTGGTTTCATTGAAAATAAAGAGAACTACTATGTAGGGAAATGTAAATTTTTTTAAATAAAAGATCCCCTTTAATGTAAAATTAAAAAACTATTAGAAAATAGTGAATTGTAAACCTAAAAATACATGTGGAGTTCTTGATAATTCCAATATGATGTCTTACTTAGAAGTAAATGTAATCAGAAGGTGGTGTCGATCTTGAAGATTGATGATATCCCTATCATTTAAATCCCAATAATAAAAAACAAACCTATCCCAGCCATCTACCGGGGGACGATTCATTCCAAAATGATCCACAAATTTAATATTCAAAAAAAGTGACAACTTTTTTAATTCTAGGAGTGAAACTGGAAGCTTGAGAATCTAATAATCACACAGTTGGAATTTAGGGATATCCTAAATCTATGAAAATATAGAAAGATGATTTGGGTGGGTAAAGGGAGGGATTGGCTAGTGAAGCGATCATGAAAGAGACATAGCGAAACCTTCCACCCCACCCTATTTGTGGGGGAGGCTGAGGGGAGACCATAAAACCTACGATATAGACCCATATTAGAATCCTCATATTTCATTGTTTGGTAATGTCCCCTATGAAATATTAAAATGGTTTTAATAATTCCATATTAATTGAGGGAAAACATTAAAGAAAAAATTCTAATTTATCAGGACTATTGTTACTTTTTCATTTTGATATATTTTTTATTTTCCAAACTCAGTTAATTATTTTACAAATCATTATTATTCGAGTATTACGTCCCCTTACTGATAATAAACTTGTAGTTAGTGATATTACAATGGTAATAATCCCTAATATTTTTAGTGTATCTTAGGATTGTAATCCAATATTTGAGATCCATTTTTGGAGAGTGCTTGTGAAATTTTCCTTTCCATCACCTTATTTGTATCCATTGACATGATTGATTCAAACATTTACTAAATTAATATTTTTGGTCACTATATTCACATGTAATCTATTTCATTGATATAAATTACTTTAATATTCATAGCCATAATTAATATCATTATACATTAGGATATTTATTTGTTTTGGGATTGATCCAACTCGATCTTTTGCAATCATTGTCCCCTTTAAACATTAGCATTTCCATCATAGTTGGTAAATAAAATAAAATAATAATGGTTTTTATATTTTCTTTTGGATCATTATAATTGTAATCATAATAAAATTATTTTCTATAACATATGAATTGAGAGAAAAAAAGATGAAATTTAGGACACAATATGGGTTAAAAAATCCTTATTTATTTTATATAGAGAAATACAAATAGAAAATATCTCTAACATCTATCTTGAATAATAGGATAAATCAAAAATCATAAACACACATAAAAGTGATTATAAAACATAGATTGGTTGTTGAATTCAACCTCTCATTATAGAAGTTTATATTCTCAAAATTCTTTCTTGGTGCAGATTTTTAGTATCGTCAGTGTTACCTTTTCACACACCACACCATTTGACTATTTAATATTTACCCATCATTATTTTATATTTAATATCAGCCATAATTGAATTTTTTTATTGTATATTTAATTGAAATTAAACCAAATTAATTATTACACACGGAAGAATAAATGTGTTAAAACAAACCAATGACATATTTATATTTAAAAATAAATTTACAATATATATGTATATAAAGGAATTTGTTGTGGAAACCAAGAGATTAAAGTCTTGGTTTTTGTATATATATCTGCAAGAAGTTTGTCTCTAATAAAACAATTCTCTATATTTCACATTATTAGACAATTTATAACATAATATTGTAATTAATATAACCCATAAGACTGATAATTCAAGTGTATTTTTGAATCAGGTATATTACATAACAACCTAAAATTGGGAATACATTGAATTTATTTAAAAAATCCTTAACATGATCATAATATTCCATCGATCATAAATCTGAATGGTATAACCTTGTAAAATACATAATAAATGAGTGAGCTATAAACCTCAGTAAGTGAATTAACATGGAATTACATGAATATTATAACACATGATATAGAATTGCAATATAAAAATAAGTAATAATAATAAACATGAACAATGGGACAAGATATAGTATAATAATCATAAAAGAGACATGGGATATGTGGCGATAACTAAAAACATTACATCATAAAGTTAGGGAAATGATAACTACCAAGACATCATTATGGATAAAGTCCCATAATGGATTATGTTCACTCCCTAATACCATTAATGATTCATCATGAGAATAAAACATTACCCAATTCATGGGAGCCCAATATAATTCCAGGCACACCCACTACATTCTTTTCATTCTCAAGATGAGGTGTGCCACATAGATCATAAAACATGGATTAATTTCTCCTTATAATTTATTATAAGATCACGTCGTATCAAATAAATTCATATAAATCCCCAATTATAAAAATTACAAGTTCATAATGGTGAAAACACATGATAGGAGTGGGATATGGTTATTTACCATAGATTTTGTAGGATGGAATGCCGTGGTGAAATTTTTACATCATAACAAGGGAATATAGAAGCTCATGGGAGGGATTATTGAGAGTGAACGAGATATCTCCTCATTTATAAACAACAACATAAGTATGGGACTTGTAGAAAAACACACCCCAAAATTTGGAATTGATAATAAAATATCGTAAAATGAAGAATATTCCAGACGAAAGCAGAGAAATAAATTAATCCTTACTTGAGTGTGAGACTCCAAGTACA
This sequence comes from Viscum album, assembly GCA_963277665.1. Taxonomy (NCBI): domain Eukaryota; kingdom Viridiplantae; phylum Streptophyta; class Magnoliopsida; order Santalales; family Viscaceae; genus Viscum; species Viscum album. Next base: position 907,172,669 of record OY728160.1, on the reverse strand, counting down.
TGGAAGGAGGCTCTTAAAATATTAGGGGAACCTTTGGAGGACAATAGTGATGATAGGTATGATTAGGAATGTGATAAAAAAAATTTGGATGAAGATAAATGGTAGTATGTGTGGGTTTATATAGGAAGTGAGTGGAGATTTTTTTTCTCAAAATTAGGTTTTGGATTCATAATTATAGATTAACTAAAACCACAAATCAACCCATGTGTTTTTACAATGTTTTCTTCAAAATAATAGTAGTTTTAAATAATTTATATTTCCAAGGGATGAACGTAAATAAATAATAACCTTTATTATGTTTATGTGAGTCATACTACTAAAGAAATGATTTTAAAAACATAAAATATATTAATGTTTTTTGGAGGAATCATAAATGATTCATAAAATTAATAAAATAAACTTAAAATAAAATTATTTTAAATTTTAAAAAATATATTTTCTCATGGATTCCATTTATAGTATTTATTACAACACATTTGGTTTATTTTGATTTCATAATACACACCTTATATTTATATGGTATTTAAATTTTACCTGAAAATTCAAGTCTCAGAAAATTATGAAAAAATCACCATCACATAATTTCTATATTTTTATTTTAAAAAATAATATTAATTTTATCTCAATAATTACCTAAATATTTTTATTTACAATATTTAAATATTGATCAATCTTTTTTGAGAAATACTGTGTTTTGTTGACAAAAACAATTTTCGAACCCTTATAAAAATTACATTTGAATTCATAAAAATTATATGATAAAAAAACTATTTAATAATAACATTTTTTTAAAAAATATTATTTTAAAAAAAAATCCATTAATTCATCATAATAAATTCCATAATTGAATTTGAATATTACCCAATAATACAATTTTTGTTTTATTGTATCAAAATATAAATCATTTATAAAGTCACAATAATAGTATGAAATTTTATCCATTATTATATACTAAATAATATATATTCTCATATATATAGGGTCTTGATAAATATCCCTTTAATATATGAGAAACTCTTCTCAGAGTAAGGATCCTGATGGTGAGACATTCATGGGGTGGTTCAATATACGTGGTTTGTGCCGTGATTTCTAATTGATTAAACTTCCCCCAAAAACGATTTCTCTCATGATTAAGCTATTAGATCTAAGATTGGGATTGGTTATGGGCAAATATCAGTGATTCTATCTCCCATGTAAGCTATGATAAATCAAATTCCTAGGCAATCATCCAACTGTTTGATGATATCACTTAATTTTTCTTTTTCAATTGGATTTGTTAAAAATTTATATTTATACTAATCATGTGATCACTATTTTACATAATTATTATCAATATTACGGTTTATTAATATTATTTTAAATCCAATAAGATATAGAAAAAACCAAATTATTTCATTTTTATTTTATAACCACAACATATAATAACACATTTAATTAAATCACAAGGTGAATTTTATCTGTAATAGTTTGGGTAGTTACAAACTTCATCCCCTCAGAAATTTATCCATCATAATTTTCTTTCCCAAAACTAAAACCTATTTGAGTAACCATATTTCATCATATCCTCTAGATTCAATGTCGCTTCATCAAACATGTGATTTCTCTATATGACTTTGACCGGGTTCATTCTCATATTTTTTATAATGTTGTCTCAATGATATAAGATCTTCCCTGAATGATCCCTATAGGAAAGATAATTATAAAATGGAAAAACCTATAGATTAAGTACATGTATGGTTTTTATTATGTACTTTATCAATATGGATACAAGGAATACACCATGTACATGAGATATGTTAGGCGGGAGTGACTGTTGATAGGTCGTTGATCTAATGTAATCAAGGATATCAAAGGGGATGATTTATTATATTTTAATATTTCCCATCATGAAAAATATCATTAATTTATTCCATAGAGATAACTAGAGAAATACCTTGTCTCCTACACCAAACACTAGTTCTCTCCAATGATTGTAATCAAAGCACTTTTTTCGACTCAGAGCATCCTTTTAATAAAGGTGAATAGTCTTGAACTTCTTGACCATTTCCTCTACCATTTCCGAACCTAGCCATTTTTGTTCCCCAACAACATCCCAAAAAGTATTTTTTTATCTTGTATTCCCATAAATGTTCTCATAGAAATTTATATGGATTCATGAATGGAAAATTTTATTTTATAGGAACTCTACCAAAAAAAGATGTTGATCTCATCCACCTTTCAAGTCTAATGAGAATTCTCTCAACATGTCCTCAAATATGTGGATATTATTCATATATTTTCCATTAGTTTGAGTGAGATAATCCATTTTCAATTTCAACATGGTATTAAAATTTTGTTGGATACTCTTCATGAATATGGGGTAAATCTTGGATATCGATCGAATACATTCGAAAGTGGTGTTTTATGCATCATCCACACTTCACTGATATATATCCTTACAATTTGATTGAGTGAGATCTCATATTGAATTGAAATAATGTGATTAGTATTCATAGTAGAATCCAAAATGACCCATATAGAATTATTTCCTATTGATGTATTTTCAATAACAATGACTTTTTCTGGGGTGATGTTTTCCCATTTCCTTTTATGAATGGTTAATGGTTGCATCATGCCCATGTATTTTCACTTAAAGCCTACAAATTATGACATACAATAAAAATTTATGAATAATCTACAATCTACTTTTTGATATCATCCCACCAATAGTGATCTCATTGATCTTGATAAATGTATTTACTTCTTGGGTGGATGGAGAAGGATGATCTATTTTCTTCTTCTGATATATCTTTTAACTTTGGATTTTGTGGTACACATATTTGTGACCGAGATTTCAGAACTTCTTATTCATTTACATTGATATATGACTATTTACCCTTTATTTTTGTTTCCAAAATATCAGGAATCCCTACATAATATCTTTTATCATTATTTATCTTCTTTAGAATAGATGGTTCAACTAGAATTTTTGAAAGGATTTATGATGATTCTTTCTTTAGTATTCTCATTTTTATCTTTATCTAATCTAAGAAATTCATATCCTTCTCAATTCTCATAAGTGATTTAATTTCACAAAGAATTATACATATACCCTCTTCCACATTATTTTCATTCCAACGATGGTGGGGAATTGTGCATTCATTGTCCTTGATTAGCTCTAACCATCTTCATTGGAACATATTCATCTCTTTCTAGGTGAATATATACTGGAGGATTTTTTGATATTTATATATTTCACACATCTCTTCAAATAGTTAATTACCCCATATTTTCAAATAAAATATCACTATAGCCAAGTATAGATCATATGTTCTGTAGTTTTTTTCATGAGCTCTCAATCGTCTTGAAGCATAGCATAGATACCCAATAATTTTACAAATATCATTACATGATTTTAATCATAATTAAATATAAAATTAAAATCTAATGATAATAAATTCTAGTTTCTTGGATGACTGGGTACATAAAATCCAAATCATGTGATAAAATAAAACGTTTCTTTATCTATCATCCATTATGATCTCATATCATCCTTTTAGAACTTACAACTTCATAGGATAACATGGGTATAACAAAAACAGGGGGATGAGCTAAAAAACATAGTAAGGGAATAAATTTTAAAATAAAGCATAGAACATGGGATATAAGGCATAACATAATTATATAAAAAGGATTGTAATATGATTAAAAATATGGAATCATAATATATAAAAAATAGGATAATATAATAATGGAATCATAGTAATGTGGCAGTAGCATAAAACATGACATTATCTTGAGTCGAGTCTTGTTTCACATAGAAGAGCATTAGTCAAGGATTATTGCACATAGAGTAGTATGAGTCAAGGCTAACCACCAAGGCCGATGCACATAATGTCTCATGAGACTAAACATTAACCAATACAATGGATCACAATATGGGTGCAACAATAATAACATGTTTAGGAATATGTGTTCCATGTGAAAAATAAATGTATGGGTTACACATGGAAAGAAATGGGTATCAAAATCATGTCATAAAGCATAATAAATTGGTGTATCATAAAAGTGTACATGAAATTAAGGAATTAAATCATAAATGGACATTAATAAAGGAAAATAGGAATATATTATAATAAATGGTGCCAAAATGAATTGATAACATGTAAAATGTTTATTTAAGAAAAATAAGAAATAAAAAATTTTCTTGAGGCTTAAGGAAAATATTAAATAAAATTTAAAGTAAAAAAGGGAATAATATGTCATATAAAACCATAAGTGAACCAAGAATGTTTTAATTATAAAATGATTCATTTTAATAAAATAAATACGGATCAAATAAGATTGTTGATTTCATTTGAAAATGGGTAAGAATCAGGAATGTACCCTTAAATTGGGATTACATATCGGGATGAATTGAGTAAGGAAACATTTAAAAACATGTATATCACTGAAAATAAGGATTAAAGGATCTTGATACAAGATTTTGGAATAGATAAATATCATTTATAAAATAAAAAATAAAATAGAATTATATTAGGGAAGAAAGAGAGAAATAATAACCTGAAGGAATAATGGAGGTTCAGGTAAAATCCCTTATGTTAAGTATAAATGTGTTCTTCACTTGATCATAATTTCCTAGATAATCAAATTAAATTAATTAATTAATAATTAAATATCCATTTCCCTATTTATTTTATTTATTATTAATTTATTATGTTAATTTATGGGGTTTTTATGGGATAAGAGGTCCAATTTCATCGTTCAGAAGCATTAGATTCATTGATTTTCATGTTATGTTTACTTGTATATGTGCATGTAAAATATTGTATAATTATTATAGTAGTCCAAAAATGAAATTTAATGTTATTAATGGACTTATATGATATTAAAATACCTGTTTTTCTGATGTGAGGATGATTCATTAGATAAATCATTAATGATAATCATTTAGATTAATTTAGCATTTTATTGTTCATAATAAACTAGTTTTGTAATATTATTAAATATCATATATTTACTAGTTATATAAAATTAAACATGTTTTAATTAATATAATACAATATGGTCCAATCATAAAAATTGGTTCATGAAAATCCTCGAATATGGTAATAGAAATTGAAAACTATGATGTCCTTAATTGTGAGAAATTAACACATCACGAATGACATTATCATTTTTAGTATAAATGGAGGGGGAAATAATGATGATGATGGATTATTCCATTAGTATAAAAATATTATTATATGTAATTTATTACATTTATCGAACCATTTGGAAGCGGGAAGGTTCAGAGCAAAGAATAAAAGAAAGGAACTTGAAACAAAATTAAAAGAAATGGAATAAGGGTCTACCTCATGATTCCGTTTTATTGAGAACCTCCATAGGGGATTGGGTTTGGTAATTTTTTAAAAAAACATCTCTTAGATGCGGGGAAGGGGATTAGGAGGATATTTTAGTATAATTTGGACAAATCACAAGTCTTGAGATGTGTGAGGAGAATAAGTGGTGAGTGGTGGTATTTATAGTGGACGAGAGATGCATTTTCTAATTATTTAATTCATTTGATTATTATTTTGGAACAATACAATGAATAGTTTGAGAATTAGCATAAAATATAATAAAATAATGATGTTTGGTTAGTGATTTTTGGCATACATCAGCCATATATCATCTATGACTCCATAATTCATGTATTTATTATTTATCTTAAATTATAATATTTTACTATTCACCAAAAGTTCTAGTATGTTTGAAAAATACCAAAAATTAACCCCAAAAATTTGTCACCATGTAGAAGTAAAAAATTATCTTTACTTTATGAATATAATTTTATGATTATGAGAAATTTTAATTTTAATTAAAATCATCATTTACTTGGAAAATATTGATTTTTTAACTCTATCTTCTTTTATATTACATTAAAATATTAATTATAGTCACACAAAATTATCTTAAAATCATAAGTCAAAAAAATATTTATTTCTGAATAAATTTTAACTATATTCAACAATACACTAAAATTTTTTATTAAATAATAAAACCATTAAATTATTAAAACATCTCCCTACATGGATACCGTGCTGGAATGTCTCTAAGCATGTCTAAAACCCATGTACACCATAACCAAAAAATCAAGGAATAAATCACACCAAAATCTGGTTCAAAAAAACTATATAATAATTTCATCATCTAATCAGGGCTGAGCCTAGTATATAATAAATTTAGTATGTGTCACTGGGCATATATCGCTATATAATAATTTCAGAATTTATTTAGAGACAAGCATGGTATATAAGAAGTTCATCATGCATTGCTAGTAATAGCCCACTATATAGTAATTTCAGCATGTATCACTAGGAAAATCCTTATATTAAATCATTTCAGCATGTTTCACTGGGCCAAGCCTGGTATATAATCATTTAATCATGAGTCATTAGGGATTTACTGCTATATAAGCATTAAAACATATAATCAGAACACAAGTCAAGTCAAAAAGTATATCATAATATCACATTATATGGCATAGTGGATAAGTATTAATGTTACCCTTTATCTCTAAATTTCAAATTTCATAAATCAATTTTTCATAGCAAATAAAAAGTTAGTTATCTTAATAAATAAGAAAACCCACGGTGAATATGTATCAGGAAACCACTAACAATCCATGTCATGTTAAACACACATTAATCCATTAAAAAATAAATTTATATTCAAGAGTTCTCTCACCCAAATAGAAGTCACAAGGTAGGTCAAAACCGAATGGATCTAAAGGCACTCCAAGAAGTAGTTTAACTCATTCTTTCTATTTATTTGGCACATTATATGTTGATAAAATTTTAATATTGCACATTATTAAAAATTATAAAACCATTGGGTTATGGTTTATAACCCATACCCCTAACCCATGATCAAACAACGTTTCTGATGAAAAACAACCACGAGGAATAAGGTGAAGATTATTGTTAGAATGCTACTAGATGAAAATTAATCATGTTCAAAACCAACAACACATGCAGTTAATATATTACCTCACGATAGCCAGAGAAAAGCAGAAGAATAGAGGGAACCTTGGAAAAAACATACCTATGGATCGATTTGGAAAATACAATGTCCATAAGTAAGAGATTCCGTCCAAGAATTTCTTGAAGGTGCTCAAGGTTTGAGGGGAGAAAACTATATTTGAGTTAGAAATAAAATTCATCCACATGGAATGCATTAACCATGATGGTTGGGGAATTACATGGTGTGTAATTAGTTATACATCATGTAATTATTTTTATTGGGGTAAGAAAAATTTCTCATTGCCTTGGATTATTATTTATTCCAATATAACATTACATGAAATGTAATATAATTACGTGATGTGTACTATGTTCATGTAGTGAAACATTTCACGACCTATAACTATTCATGGCATGTCCCTAGAAATAATTAAATGACACAAGTTATTATTACATGACATGTAATTTCCCTACAGATTGTTTTTCATCACAGTTTTCCCATAAAAAATCAAACCCCCTATAAGGCTTCACATCTTACCATGAAACTGTGGTAACACTTGTCCTATTTATACACGGACACCATTAATACCAATAGAAACCTCAATCTACACCCCGCATATATCCTATCCAATTTTCTAATGTTTCCTCACAAACAAATACTGCGTATATTCAAACAACATACTTTCACACACTTTAAGTCATCTCTCCAAACAAAGGCTCTACATATCAAAACATGATTCCACCAAAAAGTCTAAAACAAAAAACCCAAACTGGGATGTACCTATAAAAGGTGAGGTCTAACAATGGTTGGGATAATTGAGATATAATCTCTAAGGAATAAAATTATCAGATATTTTTAGGTGATACCTCAAATGATTTATATGAATATGGGAAGAATGAGATACATTTTCACGGGTGGGGAAATTTTTTTAAGCCTCTACAAGAGGTATTATGGTTGTGTATTTATATATAATTTAACAACCTATGCTTCCACGGTACACTTGTCTTTGAATAATACAATAGCATGTGTTGTATGCCACTTCGAGTTCTAACAGACCACAACCAATCAAACTAGCCATTATGAATAGTAATACCCACTTTTTGAAATTTATAAATTTTATATTTCAAAATGGACTTCATTTTTGGATTCTGAATATCAAAATTATCTTATGGTGAATTTTTAGTATTTTTCTAAAAACATTCAATTTTTGATGAATAGTGAAAAACATTGAGTCATATTTTAAAACCAAATATTTAATTAATTAATTATATTTTTGTTTAAAGTTATACTAGGTCAAAATAGATACATAATACCTATATATTCTCAATGTAAATAATTGGAGTCAGTTAATAATAATGTTAGATATATAAACAAATTTATTGAACCTTTTATTGTCTTTTACCCACCTCTTAGGAGCATTAGAAAATTTACATAAAACATAATTTTACCGCTTCTGTGAGTTAAATTTCAAAAATCCTAGAGAAATGGCAGATATCAGTATGTAAAATTTGGTTCAATAAGATGAAAATAATTTTTGGTGAATAGTTACTTTTTTCTTTAATTTACCAAGGTTAAAAGTAAATAGGGTAATTAAGGGTAAAAATGATATTATTATTACCCTAAAACATGCCATAATTATATTGGATATATGTAATTCTACTAAAAACCACCTTATGAATAAAATATGATCCTTTAGTTCCACTTGGATTAGATTAGGACATTTATTATTATTTTATTTAAAGAAGAGTTAAAAGAGTTATAATTAAAGATCAATAACTAAAACATTTTTAATATAGGGTTATACCTGAGATAAATTCGACTATAAAAATTAATTAGGAAGATAAGAATATTTCCTACATAATGGTATTTTATTTATATTTTTTAGACATTAAATAAATAAATTTATTTATGACACAATGATGATGTAGTAATAACCTAATTAATGAAATACTAAAATAGTTGATATTATAAATATCTAAATAAATTTAATTTGAGACTATATATGAATTAAAATAATTTTTTAGGTTAACATGACATGTTAGGGTTTGATATATGATTTTTTTTCTAAGTAATAATGATGTTATAAATTTTGAAAAAACAAAATACCAAATAGTGTCAAAATTGACATAACAGAATTTTTAAAAAATATATTATATTATTAGTTAATATTCTATTCCTAAAAATATAATGTTCAGCCAAAAGACTTATATAATGATAATTGTATCATTAATGAACCACTTGGGGTTCTCTTGGAAGTATATAGTATGTTTATTAACCATATAATATAAACATATCCAGAGACAGGGTAAATGTCAAACTATTTAAATAAGAGTTAAATCTAAATGATAAAGGTAATATAGTGGCCCAAAAATGTCTAGAAACTATTAGTTGAGTGTTTTTATACCCATACCCACCTTAGGCTTTAAATAATTCAATTTTGCGCCATTAGAAACCAAAAATTATTTTATTAGAAAATAATATTTCTAGCTTTTCCTATGGTTCCCCTCACCCCTCATATAAAAGGGCACTCCACCTTCACCCAAATTCACACTTTCAAAGCCATTTTTCTCGGCCAAAACCTACCCAAATACCCTTTCAACTATCCTCCCATCATCCTATAGGCCTTACTTTAGTTATAAATCCATCCTATGGAGCCCTTTTGATCAAATCAAAAGGAATAACCCGCAGAAGAGGTAAATATTTCATCACCTCTTTCAAGTTCCTTTCTTCTTCCACATCCTCTTTCTTTGTTGTTTCCATTGTAAAATAATAAATCATATATCTTCTATATACTGTGATGTTCTTATAAATATGGTACAACCATATTAATTATTCTATCCATCCTTTTAATGACATGTCAACATACGTGTGTACACACAGCTTACCATCTCCACGTCGTGGTGTAATTGTTATTCAATACATTATTATATTTATGGGTATAATAATTATGTGCAATTTATGTAAATAATAAATATAACGTGTTAATGATTCTGTATATATGATATACCATCCAATTATATATTATTTTAATATCAAAAGAATCATATTGTCGCTTGTGCGTACGTACGGATTGTCGTCTCCACGAACGTGATGAGATTCTTTCCCCATTGTATCCATTCAAGAATAATTGCCATCATATGATTAAAAATAATGTATAAATACTTAATATAATTCTGAATATGAATAAGATACATTCTATAAATAACAAACATTACTTACGTAACAAATCATATAAAGGAAAACGAATCAGTTAACACCCGAAACGACGAGAATACTAAGATATTATTAACAAAGAAATGTTAAAAGATAATATATGATATCATATTAATTTATATGATTATTATATAATTTAATAACAATTATTTCACCATTATACATGAGTTTAACCTACTCTCGACCAAGGAAAAGTAAATGATAAGGGGTTTTCATCTCACTCCTTATTCCTGTTAGATTCATGCTATATTTCCACTATTTCCTTTTGTGTGGTGTATGTGCTACCCATAATTGTATTCTTTGTGTAATACACATTAATTTGTGTGTATTTACATATTCATTTTATGATACTTATTTCTTGGGGTTTATGTTTCGTAAGTTACCAAATTGGTAAGGGTTAATTTTACAATCTCTTTATTATCCGAGGTTGTTTTTACGTAAGTATCTATTGGGACATATTTATCATCCACATCCATGTTTTCTTAAAAATATATTCAAAAACATTTTTACTATTTAATATAATATAATATTAATTCATTTATACCCTTGTTTGACTTTTTATAAGATTTTTATAAAGGGATCTTTCCGTCGTTTTCCAAACGAGGTACTTTATGACCCTTTTTTGACAAAATTAAGGTATGAATGTTTTTTTAACATATACGGTGGGTGCAGCTATTTTCCACCATTATAAAATCATAGGATCTTCCCTTAAACTATTATATTAATATTTTCAAAATGAATGTTTTCTTTATTATTATATGGCCCTTAAATTATTTTAAAATAGAATGCGACATTTCTCTCAAATATTTTTGATTTCATCTATGTCAACATCCATGATAAATTTTACACTTGTTTTAAGTTGATATATTATGATACAAATATCCCATATTGTATTTAAGGTTTTTCGATATGTTGGACTTTGGATGAGTTATTTTTATTCCCTTCATGGATTGTGGTTAAAGTATTGACATTTCGTATGCTAGTTTTAATGCAGATGTATATGTTATATTTCAACCTTTTCTTAAGATGAATTTATTTGACTAGTATGTTCTGGGTTGCGGACTGGTAAATTAAAGCCCTCTGGGTTGGGGTGAGCTTACAGCGGACTCTCCAGGATGGAGTCCGGTTACAGAGGCTCTCCAAATTGAATTCCAGTTACAGAGGCTCTCTGGGATGGTGTCTGGTTATAGAGGCTCTCTGGGTTGGATTCTGGATACATAGGCTCTCTAGGATGGATTCTGGTTATAGATGCACTCTGGGTTGGGGTCCGGTTACAGTTTTCCCCTAGGTCATGGAATGAGGCCTTGATACAGAAATTAATGTCTGGAATTATTCATTCCATCATTATAAAAGTGGCTATTGATATTTCATGTGATTATTCGACTAGTAGAATATCAATGTGAATAAGTAAATGGAATTATTTGATTTTACCTTTTCCATATTATACTGAATTTCAAGTTTAAAAGGCTTTTGTTTCGGTCTTATACATTGCTTTAAATGTTTATGCTTATTTATGAATGTTTCTGCTTTATTATTATCCTTACTAAGCATCTGAGCTCACCCCTTTCTATGTTTTATTTTTACCAGGATGTGAAGAAGTATATTCTAAATAACCTTTAGGGATAGGCTATGGGATATCAGTGTTGTCTATGGAAAAAATGTTGTTATAGTTTTCTATTTTAGGATGTAATGTAAACCTTATGAATGTATCTTGTACTTGTAAGGCTAATAATCTAATCAGTCATTCATGACTTGATCTTTTGTGATCATGCCAATGATATGTAATAATGCACCGACTCTGGGTAACTAGGGTCGGGGCTTTATAGTTGGTATCAGAGAATGTTTGTTACAAACCATGGAAAGTAGATTTAGATATTCTCTAATTCGAGCACATTTCCCTAAGATAGAATTTGAGGATTAGTACATAAGAACATCATAGAATATTGGTATTATAGAAATTTTTTTAGTTTTACAAGAAATACATCCTTTTCTGGATACTAGTAGGTAATGGCAGCTCTGGAAGAGATGTACCTAGGGGTAAAACCCGAAATCAATGCTTTGAGATAGACTCGAATGGAAACTAGTGCATGACAATGAGCCTTACTATACTCTTGGTTACGACACTCATGGGGGATATACTTAGGATAAATGTCATTTTCTTTACAAATCATTATGAAGGTTTTATGATTATATACTTCCTCAAAGAAAACATTTTTTATGATTATGGATTATATCCATAAAATGTTCAATTTGTGTTAAGTGTTTTACAAATTTAGAAATATGTATTTCGATTCATAGAATAATCTAGTTTATGCCATTATTTAGAAATGGTGCCTAGTGTAGGGAATGGAAACCATATCAATGCACACACTCCATGTAGGTATATCCCTCCTACTCAAGAAAATTATAGTGGATATGGTGATACAACTTGTGCTGATCAGTTTATCACTATATTGGGACAACTCACTCAGGTTATGAATAATAACCTTACCCGTATGGAGAACTATGATCCGCAGTGTGGAGGATCAATGTTATAACGAATTATGAGGAAAAAACCACTAACATTCAAAGGGGGTACAAATCCACTAGTAGTTGAGAAATGGATAAATTCATTAGAGAAAATATTACACGCCTTGGGGAGTAGCGAAAGGGAAAATGTTGGCATATAAGTTTACCACCTCACTGGAGATGTTGATCAATGGTGGTCATTGATTCAAAAAACCAAAGAAGATGATGAAGTATCAAATATGGAATTGAGGGAGTTTAGATAAATTTTCTTAGAAAAATACTTTCCTCATGACCATCGAGCGGATATGGAAAGACAATTTTTTACTATGAGGAAAAAAGGTGATGAGAATATCGAAATGTATAAAGACAACTTTGTAAGGATAGAAAGGTATGCTTCAGATTATATACGCAACCCAATAAGTAATATTTGTCGTTTCTTTGATGGGTTAAAACCATTTCTTCGTCGAGAATTAGTCTCACAATCCTTCTCTTCATATAATGATATTGTCTCATGTGTTTTCAAGACAGAAAAAGAATTCTCTAAGTCTTATGAATTTAATGAAAATAATGAGATTAAGAGATCCACTTAACTCTCTAGAAATGGAAATAAGGGGAAGAAGGGAATGGTTGAATATCCATCCTATAGTAAATGTTGGAAGAAACACCCTGGTAATTGCCTTAAGGGAATGAGAGTCTGTTACAAGTGTTGTAAAAAAGGCCACCATGCTCATGATTTCAAGGGGAAGAAAGAGGTTGTTGATGTTGAATGCTACAATTGTAGATAAAGGGGGAAATATTCGAATGAATTTCCTAATAATCAGAGAAACTTACCTCAGAAAAGGCCAAGGGATCAAGGCCTAGACTTTGCAATCACTACTGCTGAGGTTGAAGATCCGAAATACGTAGTGGCAGGTAATTTAATGGTTTCCTCAAGTTTAGAAAATTCTTTATTTTATTCTGGATCATCGAATTTTTTCATATCTTCTCAGTTTGCAGAGAAAATCAGATATTTCCACTTTTATTTAACAAGGGAGTTGTCAGTCAAAACTTATAAGGGAAGTATCATTGCAACAATATTTTTTGAATCAGTCCCCATTAGGGAATATAAATGTTCCTTATCAACTGATCACATCATCATACCCATGATTTAATTTGATATAATCCTTAGTATGGATTGGATTTCAGAACATGATGTGAAAATTTATTGTAAGAAGAAGCGGGTTACTATTTTTGATGACGATGATAAAGAACACATTATCTTTAGAGCAGAATCGTCACAACCTAATTCTTATCTAGATTCACCCCTAGTCACGCATCTTAATTAAATTATTTTGGAGGTACAGAATGAAATAATAGTGTGTGGGGAATGGAATGTTAAAATAGAGGATGTACCTATTGTGAAAGAATATGTTGATGTGTTTCTAGAAGATTTACCTAGACATCCTCCAGAACAAGAAATCGAGTTTCCATTGATTTAATTCATGGATCAAGGCCCATATTGAAGACCCCTTATAGAATGGATACTATGGTATTAGTGGAAATAAAGAAATAACTATATTAATTGAGTAATGAGGGAATTATTCTCTTTAATGTTTCTTCATGGGGAGCCCTTGTCCTTGTTAAGAAGAAAGATAGATCTATGAGGTTGTGCATTGACTACAGGGAGATCAATGTTATACCAATAAAGAAAAATTATCCCCTACATCGGATTGATGATTTATTTTACCAACTTCATGGAGATAAATACTTTTCAAAGATTGACCTTCGATCAAGATATCATCAGTTCTGTGTGAAGAAGGAAGAAATTCTGAAAATTGCATTTCGAACCATGTATGAGCATTATGAGTTTACAGTAATACCTTTTGGATTGACTAATTCACCCTCTATCTTCATGGATCTAATGAATAGAGTTTTCAAGGAATATCATGATGAATTTTTAGTGGTATTTATTAATGATATCTTGGTATAATCCAATAGCTATGAAGATCATGAAAATAACTAGCGTAGTATCCTAGAGACTCTTAGAAGAAGCAAATTATATGGGAAGTTTAGCAAGTGTGAATTCTGGATTTAGGATATTTCTTTTCTCCGCCATATTATCTTTAAGGATAGAATCTCTGTTAATCCTTCTAAGACCAAGGAAATCCATGAGTGTCCAGCACCGACGAGTATAACTGAGGTACACAGTTTTATTGTTTTAACAGGTTATTATAGGATTTTCGTCCATAATTTTTCCTGATTGGCTAACCCATTAATAAAGCTCACATGAAAATGGGTTAAATTTGATTGGACAAAAGAGTGTGAATAATATTTTGAAGAAATGAAGAGAATATTAGTCAGTGCTCCTATATTGAATCTACCATATGGGAATGATGGGTTTTTTATTTATAGGGATTCATTAAAGAAAGGACTTGGTTGTGTCCTTATGTAGAATGATAAGGTTATTTCCTATGCATCACGACAACTAAAAATTCACGAACAAAACTATCCCACTCAAGATCTTGAGTTTGCAAATGTAATCTTTTCATTGAAGATTTAGAGACACTATATCTATGGTGAAAAATGTGAGATATATACCGATCAAAAGAGTTTTAAGAATATTTTATCATAAAAATAACTCAACATGAGGCAAAGGAGATGGTTTGAACTACTCAAGGATTATGATTCCACTATACACTACCACCCTAGGAAGGAAAATAAGGTGGAAGATGCTTTGAGTAGAAAATATCAGGGACTTTTGAACAAGATGAGAGTTGAAATGGATCCTATTTTCATGGATATATTAAAGATTGATATGGGAATAACCATGGGAGGTGAATCATCAATGCTTTTTCAAATGGTTTCCAAACCATCTTTTCTAGAAAGGATAAAGAGTTCGTAAACTGATGTTGAAAAGTTTCAAAGGAAGATTACAACTATGAATGATGGGAGATTGAGTGACTCGTATATGAAGATGGAATTTTGAAATTTGGGTAGGGACAATGTGTTCCTGATATACCTGATCTAAAAAGGGAATTGGTGGATGATGCTCATAGTTCCAATTTCTCTATACACCCCGATAGTACTAAGATGTATAGATATTTGAAGGAACATTTTTGGTGGGACAACATAAAGAGAGAGATTGCTGATTTTATGTCAAGATGTATGGTTTGTCAACAAGTGAAATCTGGAAGGCAACGACCTAGAGGAGTCATACAACCTCTTCCCATACCTGAGTGGAAATGGGATGATATCACAATGGATTTTGTCATGGGGCTGCCAAAGACTCCTAGAAGGAACGATGAAATATGGGTCATTGTTGATAGTCTTACCAAGTCAGAATAATTTCTTGATATAAGAGATAATTTAACAGTTGAACGTTTAGTAGGACTGTATATTAATGAAGTATTAAGACTTCATGGAGTACCACTATCGATTGTTTCTGATCGTGATCCCTGTTTTACATCAAGATTCTAGAAAAGTCTTCACAAATTCCTTGATACTGAACATCGTTTGAGCACTGCCTACCATCCCCAAACTGATGGAAAATCAGAACGGGCTATTGAAACATTATAAGACATGTTGATATCATTCTCACTTGACTTTCAAGGTATGCATGATCAATATTTTCCTATGGTAGAATTTTCCTCTAACAATAGCTTCCATTCCAGTATTCAGATGGAACCATGGGAAGCGTTATATAGAAAGAGATTCCACACACCAACCTGTAGAGATGATGTTGGTGAAAGAAAACTCGTAGGCCCATAACTTGTGGAAGAATCAATAGAAAAGGTGAATGTAATCCAAAACCACATCAAAGAAGCTCAAAGTAGGAAGAAGAGCTATGCCGATAACCGAAGGAAGGATTTGGAATTTTAGGTAGAAGATCATATTTTCTTGAAGGTATCTCAATGGAAGGGTGTTATACATTTTGGGTAGAAGGGAAAATTGAGTCCCAGGTACATCGGACATTTCGATATTCTAGAACAAATTGGGGCTATAGCTTACCGTTTGGAAATGCCGCCAAGTCTCTACAAAGTTCACGATGTGTTCCATGTATGATTGTTGAGAAAATACATGTCTGACACAACGCATGTACTCACCTATAAATAATTAGAACGGGACCCCGATCTGTCTATTATGAAGAGCCTATCAAGATTATTGATATAAGAGAACAAGTGCTGAGAAACCGGACGACTCGTCTGGTAAAAGTTCTATGGAGAAACCATAAGATGGAAGAGGAAATGTGGGAACCCGAGAAACTTATGATGAAGAACCACCAGAGTCTTTTTATACAGTAGTATTCATGAAATTTTGAGGATGAAATTATTTGAAGGAGGGGAAAATGTAACACCCCAAGCTTCCACTGCACGCTTCTCTTTGAATAACACAATCGTGTGTGCTGTATGCAACTTCGAGTTCTAACACACCACAACCAATCAAACTAGCCATTATGAATAGTATTACCCACTTTTTGAATTTTTTTAAATTTTATCATTCAAAATAGGCTTCATTTTGGATTCAGAATATCAAAATTAGATTGGCATGAATTTTTTGTATTTTTCTAAAAACATTGAATTTTTGATGAATAGTGAAAACACTGAGTTATAGTTTAAAACCACATTTTTAATTAAATAATAATTTATTTTATTTAAATTTATTTTAGGTCAAAATAGATACATAATACCTATATAAGTTCAATGCAATTCATTACAGTCAGTTTATAATAATTTTAGATATATAAAAATTTTATTGAACTTTTTACCGTCTTTTACCCACCTCCTAGGAGGATTTTCAAATTTACACAAAACATAATTTTACCGCTTCTGTGAGTTGAATTTAAAAAATCCGAGAGACATGGTTGTTATCAGTAAGTAAAATGTTGTTCAATACGATGAAAATAATTTTTTTTGAATAGTAACTTTTTACATTTATTTACCACGATTAAAAGTAAATAGGATAATTAAGGGTGAAAATGATACTATTATTACCATAACACATGTCCTAATTCTATTGGATACATGTAATTCGACCAAATACAACCTTATGAATAAAATATGATTCTTTTGGTCCACTTGGATAAGATTAGGACATTTATTGTTATTTTATTTAATGAAGAGTTAAAAGTGTTAAAATCAATGTTTAATAACTAAAACATTTTTAATATAGGGTTATACATAAGATATATTCGACTATAAACATTCATTAGAAATAAAAAAATATTTCCTACATAATGGTATTTTCTTTATATTATTTAGACAAAAAATAATTAAATTTATTTATGACACTATGATGATGCAGTAATTACCTAATTAATGAAATATTAAAATTTATGATATTATAAATATACAAATAAATGTAATTTGATACTTTTTATGAATTACATTAATTTCATATGTTAATATAAAATTTTTGGGTTGTTTAGATAAATTTTATTCGAATTAATAGTGCTGTTATGAATTTAGAAAAAAACAAAATACCAAAAAGTGTCAAAATTGACATTAAAGAGTTTTTAAAACAATTATTATATTATTAATTGATATTCTATTCCTAAAAATCTGATGGTTGGCCAAAAGAATTATATAATTATATTTGTATCATTAATGAACCACATGGGGTTCACTGGGAGGTATATAGTACGATTATTAACTCTATAATATATAAATACAATGAGACATGGTAAATGTCAAACTATTTAACTAAGAGTTAAATCTAAACTTTAAAGTTAATATAGTGAACCAAAACTGTCTAAAATCTTTTTATTGAGTGGATTTCAACCCATACCACCATATAATTTAAATATTTCATTTTGGAGACATTAGAAACAGAAAATGATTTTATTATAAAATAATATTTCTAACTTCTCCAAAGGTGCCCCACACTCCTCTTATAAAAGGGCACTCCCCCTTCTCTCTAATTCACAACGTCATTGCCATTTTTCTCGGCCAAATCCTACCCAAGTACCCTCTCAACTGCCCTCCATTAATCCTAGAGGCCTTCCTTTTTCCAAAAATCCAACCTATGGCTCCCTTTGGATCAAATCAAAATGAAGAACCTGAAGAAGAATAAAATATTTCATCACCTCTTTCAAGTTCCTTTCTTTTTCCACTTCCTCTTTCTTTGTTGTCTACATTCTAAAATAATAACCCCAATATCTTATATATAATGTGATGTTATTATAATTATGGTACAACCATATTCATTATTCTATCCATCATGTGAATGACAAGTCACCATACGTGCGTACATACGGCTTACCGTCTCCACGTCATTGTGTAATTGTTATTCAATACATTATTATTTGGATGGTTATAATAATGATGTGTAATTGATTTAAATAATAAATATATCATGATAATTATTCTTTTTATATGATATAAAATCCAATTATATATTATTTTAATAGAAAAATTATGATATTGTCGCTCGTGCGTACGTACGGATTACAGTCTCCACAGACGGGATGAGAATCAATCCCCATCGTATCCATTCAAGAAAAATTTTCAGTAGATGATTAAGAATAAGATTTAATGAATTAATATAATTATGAATATGAATAAGATACATCATATCCATAACAAACATTACTTACATAACAAATCATATAATGAAAAATGAATCAGTTAACACTTGAAATGACGATAATACTAAGATATTATTAACAATGCAATGTTAAAAGATCATATATGATATCATATTAATGTATATAATTATTTTATAATTTAATAAAAATTATTTAACCATTATACATGAGGTTAACCTACCCTCAACCAAGGAAAACTTTCAAGGTAAGGGGTTTTCTTCTCACTCCTTATTCCTTCTTTATTGCCAGTACTTCCTTTTGTGTGGTGTCTGTACTACCCATAATTGTATTCTTTATGTAATAAAATTTAATTTATGTGTATTTATATCTTCATTTTATGATACTAATTTCATGGGGTGTATGTTTCGTATGTTTCCAAATTGGTATGGTTTAATTTCACAATCTCTTTATTATCCGAGGTTGTTTTTACGTAAGTATCGGTTGTGACCTCTTTATCATCCACATCCGTGTTTTCTTAAAAATTTATTTCAAAACATTTTGACTATTTACTATACTATGGTATAAAGTCATTTATACCATTTTTTACCTTTTTATAATATGTTTATAAAGGAATCTCTTCGTCTTTTTCCAAACATGGTACTTTATGACACTTTTCGACAAAATTTAAGGTAAGAATGTTTTCTTTAACTTATACGGCAGGTGAAACTATTTTCCGCTATTATAACATCGTACAATTGTCCCTTAAAATATTATATGTATATTTTTAAAAAGAATTTTTTCTTTATAATTATGTGACACTTTAATTATTTCAAAATAGAATGTGATATTTCTCTCAAATAGTTTTGATTTCAACTATGTCAACATCCATTGATAAATTTTACACTTGTTTGAAGTTGATATATTATGATACAAACCTCCCATATTGTATTTAAGGTTTTGTGATATGTTTTACTATGGATGAGTTTTTTTATTCCATTCATGGTTTGTGGTTAAATTAGTGACATTTCGTGTACTAGTTTTAATACAAATGTCTATGTTATATTTCAACCTTTTCTTTAGATGAATTTATTTGACTAGTATGTTCTGTGTTGGGGAAATTAAAATGTAAGCCCTCCAGGTTGGGGTCCCGTTATAGCAGACTCTCCAGGTTGGAGTCTAGTTACAGAGGTTCTCTGGGTCAGAGTTCAGTTACCGAAGCTCTCCGGGATATTGTCTGGTTACAGAGGCTCTCCGGGTTGGATTCCGGTTACAGAGGCTCTCTGAGATTATGTCCGGTTACAGAGGCTCTCCGGGTTGGGGCCTCGTTACAGTTAGCCCCTAGGTCTTGGCACGAGTGATTGTAATAGAAATTAATGTTTGACATTATGAATTCCATCAATATGAAAGTGACTATTGATATTTCATGTGTTTATTCGACTAGTAGAATATCCATGTGAATAAGTAAATGGAATTATTTGATTTTATCTTTTCCATATTATACTGATGTTTATGTTTAAAAGGAATTTGTTTTAGTCTTATGCATTTCTTTAAAGGGTTATTCTTATTTATAAAAGTTTTTGCTTTATTATTATCCTTAATAAGAATCTGAGCTCACACATTTCTATGTTTTCTTTTTCTTAGGATGCGAAGAAGTATATTATGAATGACCTGCAGGGATTGTCTATGGGATCTTAGTGTTTTATATGGAAACAATGTTGTTATACTTTTCCATTTGATGATTTAATGTAAACTATATAAATGTATCTAGTACTTACAAGGCTACTAAACTTATCATTCTTTCGAGACTTGATATTTTGTGATCATACCAATGATAAGTAATAATCCACCGAATCTGGGTAACGGGGGTCGGGGCATTACAGATACATTGTGATATATGTAGATCATAAAAAGATTAATAACTATAATATTTAATGGTTTTTTGAACAAGTATAAAGAAGAATGTAAATGTGTATATTTTTCCACACAAATCAATTTTTTAAAGCCTACGAATAGTGTTTGGGATATGTTTTTGTATTCTTTGAGTGACTATTAATCGAAGTTTGATGATTGGATTCCAATATTGGCAAAGGGAAATGATATTGATTAATGAATGGTTAATTGAAAGAAAAAAATATTCTTCCCACATTATTATTTTAGATCATATATCCATCATAAATAATATCAATTTTGAGAGACTAATGTGATTTTTTGTTAGAGATATTGTTCATCAGAATGGAATTACAATGATGATTATATTGGGATGAAGTTCAAGATTTACCTCGGTGATGGAAAATTCAATAGATATAATTTGGGATATATTAAATCCTATGTACATTCATTCAATAATAGATAAATTATAATACTCTGTGAAATATTTTACGTGTATAAGATGTACAATGGCCATTCATGAATGATTTAGATTATGTTAGGGAATGTCACATTAATTTTCTAAATTATTCAAACAATAATAGCCACCAATTTATGATTGAAATTTATGTATATAAGGTGGTTTTTTTAAATCCTTGTAGGTTCCCATTATGGATAGTGGATATTGGTAAGGGGGAAGTGATTCAGTTGAATGTGGTAATTTAGATAGAATAAATGTTCATTTTATCTATAAGTGTCCATCGATCACTCAAGGTTTTAAAAAGTCATATGTTGTTCAGAAAAATTTAGATTTTATGTTTGATATTGGATATCATTTTCTATAAAAGGTATCCTATAATAATTAACGGTAATGTATTTTTAAATGGATTCTTATTCATGGTGGTTTGTAGGGTTGTTGAATAAATTTTACTAATTTTGTGACATTCTACCCATATTTGAATAAACAAATCTATTAGAACATAATCACCCTTGATTCATATATCTCATTTTTAAAGTATTTTCATGATATGATTCAAATTTTTACGTGGGGTATGATTGAAATCAATAAGGATTTATTATTTTTAAAAAATCTATAATTGATATATGATCATAGTGAGAATGATTTTTTGATGAGAATTATACCCCTTACATTTGTGTGTTAGATAAATGATGTGATTAAGGATATAATTTAGGTACAAGATTCTCATATAAGGGTTAAATTTATAAATATCGTTACATTATATTTATTTATATATTTATTATAATTTATTTATAAATTATCTATTCAGTTGTTTATAAGTAATATTTTTATGGTAATAATTTTTTATTGAATGAAATGTCTTAAATATAGATAGGATATAGATTATCAGGTATCTTGTGGAATAATAATTTGATAAATGTAATTTTTTTTATTCAGGGAGAGAATTTTATAGCTATTGTATTTTCAAATTGTGATTCAGACATAATTTACAACTGTGGATTTTTGATTTTAAGGGAGTGTTTGAATAATTTTATTGTAATGTAATTTTTAAAATGATACTTCAGTCATTTCCAAAATATTGATTTCCATCTGAAATTTAATGTAATAATAATATTAATATTTGTAATAAAAAATAATGGTTAGGGTGGTAATTTTATCTATGGTTTAGAAAAAAATAATATCCAAACATAATCATGATTATAAATTAACTTGTTAGAAAAGCTTCTCTCATCCATGAGTTTTAATAGAAGAGATCAAAAGAATACTATTTTAATAAGAAAAGGATGTTTCTATTATATTCATGTTTTGCAGACAAGTTAAATTTAGATTATTGGTGATGATTTTATTTTTTATAAATTTATGCGTTTAATATATAAAATATTAATAATTTTTGGAAAACACTTTTTACCAAATTGGATTATTAACTATGAAATTGTACAACATTCCATCATGATGTGTGATATTTAGAAATTGAAAATTCATAGAAATATCATCCTAACTATATAATATTTTTATTATTTTAAAGGACTTAATAATTCATATAATAGTATTTGACTTTTTAGAAACCCAATATATATATATGCTACCACATGCCCAATTCAATCCTAAGTGTGGGGTAAATTTGGGTGTCAATTTCTTATTGATAGAATAACCTCGTTATCGCATTGTCAATAATATTTTTAACCAATCAATCCATTAAAAAATAATTATAAAATATTAATATGAAATTATAATCAATGAAATATGGATTTTACTTGTTTTATCAAAAAAGGAAACATAGAAGTTCGATACACACAATAATGCTTAGCTACACAAAAATCATTATACACTATTTATTATTACAAAGTTTAGGTAAGGATCATTACTAAATCAAGTATATCATATTATTTATATAAATCCACACATTTTTTTAATATAGTTATACATGATTATAATTAAAACACGTTGCAAACTTATTTGATATAAAATAACATTTCAAACTGCCAAACAATGAGGGAATTTCTATTTTTTACTATATCATTATAATCAAATCATGATATTTAATTCCATTCAATATGTATATAAAATTATAATAGAAAATATTTATATGAAAATTTATTTTCTCATTTTTGGTCTACCTCTTTTAAAATTACATTAATAACTCTCTTTTTTAATTTGATCTATACAAAATTTCTTCTTTGACATGACACATGTGTTCACATTTTGTTTCCACTAAAAACATAAATCATTGTCGAGTAAAATTACATACAAATAAACATATATTTTCATTAATTATAATTGTATCCAATAATTCATATATTTATAACTATCATTAACCAAATAATTTTCATCACATCTAATCCATGGCTTCATCTATCCTAGAGGTTACTATAAAATCTCAGGACTTAAAATATCATATATTCCAGGATATCCAATCATTTTCAAGCTATTAAATTATATATCCTTATGACTCCATGGTCTTTTATTCATCATAAAATGTTATGCTATTATCCGCTTTTATTCTAAAAGAAACCAAAAAACCTATATATTGAAAATACTCACCAAAATAGTAACTTCCATAACCAGTTACACTTTTTTATAAAAATCTAATTATTATAACAAAATTTTAATTTTATATAATCCATTTTAATTAATTCTCATAGATTTATTAATAATTCCATATTATTATCATCAAAATATGTCTCCCTATAAATCTCTATTTTCTCCACCACATATATAGACCTCGATCAGTCACTTTCCATGAACCACAATGTATTATTCATTTTCCAATAAACTATTTTGTATACCATGACATGGATTATCATTTAATTTAACACAAAAAGTTTTATTAAAATTAAATAATGTCTATAATAGTTTTAATATAATCAATATGTAGTAGTTAGATTTACATTTATGTTTCCCCTACCCATGATTTTATTTTACCTTAATTTGGTTTTTCTTTCAGTTCACTTCAAACACCACCACAACCAAATCACCATAAGACCACAATATTGGTCTCAAAATAATCAAAAGGAAAAATAAAAAAGATCAATTATTACCTTAACTAAACTAAAACATCTATAGAATGTTATAATTTGTTTATATGTATCTCAATTCATCAAACCATATTAAATCTAATCTTCATTATTCAAATTACGAATTCTTTTCCTAAAACATAAAAACAATAAATAATGGTACATTAAATAATAGTTTCTTTCAAACATCAATTTTTTACATTAATTTTTAATTAAAAATATTCTACTTGTTTAGATTTTTTTTGAAATATTGTGTGAGAGTGAAGACACATTATGCACTATAAATTCTTATACAAATATAATGAAACATATATCAAAAAATATATTTTGGATAAATTATAGAAGTATAAATGAATAATTGAAGACAATATTCAATGACCCAATGATTATATTTTAAATTTATATCTCTTTTCATTCAAATGTTATGATCTAAATACTATGACGTAAAATTTAATCCCAATAGACTATACATCAACTAGATCCTTTTTCAAAATACTCCTAATAATGAGTAGTTTCCCAATTCATATGATAGTATCACTAATTAAACTTGTTATTTCCCATGTGTTACAATAATTTGTTTATATTTTCTTCACTTTATACAATTTTTAAAACAAACCTAATGGGTAAAGTCCTAAAAATAATTATTATATAATAGTAAATAATGTATCATGGGGAGATAGGTTATGAGAAAAATCCTTAATATTTTGGAGTTTTTAATAATAATATTGAATTTATGTTTCTTGTATGTTTTTTTGGCTAATGGTTTTGTAAAATTGTCATCCATTTGTTAATGTGTACCAATTCTTCTACTTTAATAATTACTTTATCCACGTTATCATTTATAAAATGATATTAGATATAAATTTTAATTGTATATGAGTTTTTTATTGGGTTATTTATCTACATTATCTCAGTTTTTGTAATGTATTATGTCATTATGTGATGAGAATATTATTGAATGGTCGAGAACATTTGTTTAGAAAATATAAATAAAATATAAAATAATAATTTAGAAATTATTAATGGGATTTGTATCAGGTTTTAATTTATAACGGGATATTTAAAATAAAAAAAATTGGTTATGGAAAGAAAAAAATCTCTAGGTTTGGGTAACTATTCATGAATATTGTCATATAATAGGGGCTCACTAGATTCCTAGTAGAACACATTAGATATTCTACTGGGATGGGAAGGGTTACAGTACCCCTACCCTTCCACTAGGATCCTAAATGTAATCCTATATGATCCAAATGAACTAAAATAATTTTTGTGGGGATTCATTAAGAGTTCTATATAATATCCTATCCCACTATATAAGTTTGATTTATTATGAATTTTTTTAGGCTTATTAAGGCCTAGTTTGAGGGTCTTAGTGATAATATTTCTATTAGAGTGAGGGAGATCCCACATTGTTTCATTTACACTTCCTTTTCTTATTGTGATCCAAGGTAGTTCCTGACGGTCTTCTTTTTCTATCCAGGTTTGTATTTTTCCCTCTCCTTATGTTATATCCTTTTCCTCCATCTTTGATTAGTTTGTTCAGGGTTTCTAATACAATTCTATTAAGGGAAATTGGATTCCTATATAATTTATTGGACATTAATTCATGTATGTTAGATAGATTAATGAAATGAACAACTTTTGTAAAGTTCTATATTTTGATAATGGAACTTTTATTAATTCTTTTTTTCAATTTTTTTTCTAATATTATTATAAAATTGAAAAATTACTTGGTTCTGAAAGATACCACATTCATTCATTGGAGGGAAAGAACATTCCAAAATACTTACACACACTATTAGATATGGTTTTAGTGTCTTCTTGATACCTTTTATGTTTGGTAAGGTTATATATAATTATATTAACTATGATGTTAATTATTTAATTATTTATAATTTGTTTAAATTACATAATGGAGTCTTGTATATCGAGGTTGGATCTTTGATGGTTGATTATAAAGATAGTCTGTGTAGCTTGGATGGATTTAGATAAGCTGGGATATGAGAGGAATGTTGATAATGAGGTAGTTATCCCCTTTACTATTGACTGATATATCACTTATATTTATGGTTGAAGTCTGTCTATGTATGGGGATTTGATTGGGGAAGTGTAATTTGGGTTTGGATGGGTTCTAAATTCTGTATTATAAAGGATTATGCATTTTATGATTGGAATGGATATTATACACCTGTCTATAGAATTTTATGGATGTTAATGTATTATTTCACCAAGGAGTCTTACCTGTTGTTCTACATAATAGACATTGTAAGGGTTTAAACCCATGTAATTAATTTATAATGGAATAAGATGAATCATAATTTGTTTTATTAAGGACTCCAATGTGGTTATATCCTGGGTTAGTAAATATTGTTAGTTTCAATCCTCATAAATTTTTTGGGGAATGTTTAATAGTATGTTTTATATACCATTAAAATCTAATGATGTGGCTAGATTTATTGGAACATGGGTAGTGAACCATAAATATCCTTACATTCTTGATGGTGTTTCTATAAATGATTAACGTTGAGTGTCTATTAGGTGAACCAAATTTCATGGGTGTGAATAATGGGACATAAGATGATAAAAATGGTCATGATATATTTATATTAGTATTTCAATTTTCATTAATATATATAATAGGTATTCTAGGGAATTTTTTATGGATGGTTTCCTTGTAGGACATGGATACCATTGGAGAATGTTCCACCAATGGTTAGGATGAGGTATTGATTATTTGAGGGTATTTTTTCCAAAATCATTGATCATTATATTGTATAAAAAGAGTATTATGATCATTATATTTGTTGAATATTGATTTCCTTTAGTTTGGGATATGATAATTTGTCAAGGAATATTTTATAAGACTATAGTAAACTCATTAGCATGGTATATTAGTGTTGATAACATGTTTAGTCTAATATAAATGATTAGTTGGTGTTAGTAGACTAATAAATCTTATGTGTTTTAGAATAATCAAGTATTTTAGATTTAGATACATGTTATAATTGTAGTGGATGATTTTCGGAAAAAAGTGCATGGATTTTGATATAATTAGGTGCATTATTATAGCGGGTTTCTTGGTATACTTTTTTATGATATAAGGGATAAGAATTAGATTATGTTTACATTTATTTTTCTACTATCCTAATTTTATTTTATATATAATTGTTATTAAATCCCACTTAATTTTGGAATGTTACTTATAGGGTTAAGATGCATATTGTATACCCATGGTTCTTGTTGATTTTTTATAAGGTGTTAATACCTATTATGAATATATTTTATTTAGAATTTAGGTGATATGATTTCCTATTCTAGAGAGTTTGACTGAAATATTATTAAATGATGGAGTGTGAATTAATGACTATTTCTAAATATTTTGAATGTAAGCTGACTGTTTTTCCAGAGGATAAGAGTTAGGACTAGTTTAGAGCCACATTTCACTAAGATACAAAGACAATATAATGTTAAATAGATTAACCAACATTATCCAAATTTTATTAGGTTTGGTTTCATGGTGGAATAGTCATTAAATGAGCACATTACACAATTTATTACATGTGATGTTTTATTCCATTATTTATTTTCTTACTCACACATACACTGGACATTGTGGAATATTTAAGGAGAATCATTGGTGGTGTCCAACTAAGTGTCATTCTCGCAACTTGTGTGTGAACCATAGTCAGTGTGTAAATTATATGTTTATTTCTATGTTACTATATTTTTCTAGAGAAATGTATAAAGAAACATGATATTGTTTTAGGGATGTGTAGGAGGAAAGACTACGGATTTTATTGGTGTGTACCCTTTGGTATTTTGTTTTTGTTATTATAATTTGTACATTATTGGGAATGTAAGTGATCTCCTTTATGTAATTTTATGTATGATTTACATGGGTTTCAATTTGATAAATAATATAGTTAATATTTATACTCTTTATATGGTATTAATTTGGTTGTAATTAATGTTTCAGACAATGACTATATGTGATGTTTAATAACTTATATGATATTTCATGTTGGGATACAGGGAGTATAGTCTCCCGAATTTCATTTATATTCTCTCTCCGCTAGCTGGAATCCACTAGTGTATAGGGAAGAATTCCTAAGTTCATGAAACACTATGTCATAACTACTGTTTGTGTGACTAATGGTCAGAGAATTAAAAATTGTATGAGGGTATCGTTTTGTTTGTATTACTATTTTAGGAATTTTTATATGGAGATAAATCTTGTCAAAAAATTGAAAGCACATTGAGATTGTTCTTTGATAACAGTTATATAGTTGACATCTATATAACTAGGGTTATAGTATTATTATTTTTCAATTTCACTATTTTATTTGATTCTTTTTAGGATTCAATGATGTGGGGGTTCATTAGTTTTTTAATGGAATAATATTTATATGGGTTGGAAGGAGGGAGTATATTGATGAATCATACTAGGAACACATATATACATAACATGACCATGTCTACATATGAGTGGATTTAAAAATTATAATGGTTTTAGAAAATGGGTTTTAAGAAGAAAATTCTTTAGAGAATGTTTTAAAAGCTATTGTAGTTAATTAAAATATCAATAATAAGTCATTTGATATTTCCAATTTAATTTATTGGTGGTTTAAAAATTAATTGAAAATGATGGTAATAGTTTTTAAATGTTATTTATTTGATATCACATTATGTTAGTTATATATGTATAGTATATAAAGTGAAAATATTGGGTATATTTGAGTATTATATTCCATTTTATAGGGTGACTTATATTATCTTTGATGTGTTAGTTATGATATGGCCCAAAAGATTAGTTTCAATTCACTAAAGGGGGGTCATTGAAAAACATAGATTTTAAATTTTTTTATTTCATATGTAATTATCATTTTCTAACTTTTTAGATTGGATTATCCCATTGTTAAACATATCATACTAAAGGAATGGAAAAAGGACACCTCATGCATATGGTTCACTAGTGAAAAAATGAAAAACAAATCCTTGGAAACATGGGATCAAACCATAAACTAAAGTAACCAAGTTGATATAATGAGATAGGTATATCCATGACTCATAATAAAATAATATAACAAATATTGACTATATATAAAACATCATACATGTTTCAAAATAAAAATGATCATTGGAAAAGGTCAGGATAATCAGTCTTCATATAATTTTATTTTCTCTAACAAATTATATTACTCACATTATTCTTTAATGTATCCTATGTGTGAATTATTCACACTTGTTTAACACACGCATAAATAATGGGGTGATTAACACTATTCAAACAAACAAACTTCATCTGTAATCTTCTTCTACAATGTTTTCTACTCTTCAACTCCATTAAAAATGTTACCTTATTCTTATGTATATTAAAAATCATACTAGGTCCATGTTATTTTTCATACATAGTATCAGGACTTTTACCTCGTTAATTATTTATTAATGCTTATAATTTCTCACAAGTAACTACCTTCAATGAATACTCAACTTATTTTCAATATAACAATATCCCATAGATCATACCAAATTTTCTTATTCAACATTGATTAATTTTAGAGATATATATAATCCATTTGTATCCCCTTTGAACCATCTATACTGAATCAGATCATTTCCATGCAATTATTATTCGACTAGTTTTTCTATACATCATACTGAATTTTTTAAAATTTACGACAACATATGTCCCATAGATTAAATATTATTTATCAGAAACCTTATGTATTTATTATTTAACCAGATTCATCAAAATATTTAATCTTACCTATTAAATATTAGATGTTGTATATGTGATAGCATTACAATTTTTATACCCATATCTCATAGAACTAAACACCGTAAGAATTATTTCAAATACCTTGAAACTTAATCCAAGTGTATCAAAACTCCCAAAAAACATTCACCACATGAGATAAAAATAATATCAGGTATGCTTGAACATGATATATGTATTTAAAATAATATCAATCAAAAAAATATATCCAATCCATTATCATCATATCTCTTTTCCCCTTTGTTAAAAAGACAAAATGTAATGGATTATTCTTGAAATAATGATCTCAAAAAACAAATCCTAGCTCTGATTAATAATTTAGTTTTATCCCATCCCTTAATTTGATCTTTTTAACAGCAACCCCCACCCCTTCAGATTCAACATTTAAAACTCATAACAAATAGTAATTAAACATTATTCAATAATTATAATACAATTTGAGAAAACTCAGTGTAGGAAACAATAATTTAAATAATAATATCACTATTTTAATAAAAGAAACATATATCCAATTCTTGATATATGTTGATAAAAACTGAGATCTAATTATTTAAACATATCTTCTTTAACATATAAAAAACTATTCCTTAAACCTGTGTATAACAAATTCCTATGCATATTCTCGAAAAGAATGTATGAAATTATAACAAAAATCACTAAAAAACATGCCGAATTCATATCTTTCCCATTAAAAAAACACCACCTAAATACAATCTCCTCATAGATATATATATTATTGGTATATATATATATATCTTTTGATTGAACCCATGTATTTATTTCTCCCACTAAGAAATCATACCCCTTTTATGGTAAAGGAAAATACATTAATGGATAAACATATCGAGATTTATATTGGATTACTCTCACTTTGAAAAAATATCTACAAATAACAAGTGAGGGAGGGGATGAAATTTCATAAAATAAAACTTAGATGGAGAATGACGAATTTTCCTCATCCTACATGGCTTGGTATTCATATTCTCATTTGAAAAAAAATTGTTTGATTAAACAAATTATTTTTCAATTCACATTTTTTATTAACATATCTATTTTACTTCTTCACTTTAGTATTATGACATACCAAAGTCCCTTTCTTTGTGTTATTTTTTATTTATTAATTTGTTGAACCTTGAAATAATTATCTTTAAATATCAAAACCTTATTCATTATTACTTCTCAGATCTTTAATACATAAAATCACTACATTAGAGTTATGAATTAGTAGGTATGTTCACTGACCATCACCATGTTCAACAATCTTCAATATCATGTCAATATCATCATCGTTCTTATTTTGATGAATCTTATTATCCATAAATTTAATTCTATTGACAGACAATTGAAATCCTATTACTTTATGTTCTAGTATTATCTATGCATGTAGAATCAAAAGGCCATGTTAATTGATATGAGATTATTGGTGGAATCTCTAACAGAATCCATTCAAGCACACAAAATGGTACTTCAACTCCATTTTTCTGTGGAATTAGATCCTACTTGATATTTTTTGTTTTCAAGGGTTTTATCCCACTGCATATACCTTCCGTCAGTCATTATATAGTTAAAATTTTTAATAGTGAACTAGAAACATATAATAATATTACCATATACTCTAAAAACCATCAATGTCCATAAACGAAAAATATGTTTTCTGATGTACCTATCAGTCCAGTTGATATACATCTCTAAAATTCATTATTTTGAAATTATTCTAGACCATCATTTTAGTAATATTAAACATGAGGATAATTTACATTTTTCGTATCCATTTTAATAATTTACATTGATCTCTTATCTTCATATAAACTATAAATTTTCATTCAAATTTGGGAATCTTAGAAGAAAGTGATGTATATATTGTCTTATACCATTTTATTCTCAACAACCATCTCTCCACTCATTGAGATTCATCATTTTCTCCAATTAATCAATGATTTTTATGATTCATTGGTCGAGATCCTTATTTACTATGAAAAAATTCACATTTGTGATTTCTCCAAGTGCTTATATAGAATTTTTTATTTCTAATTGGAATTTTTTCAATTAACATTCATCCACAATAAGTTTTTTTGAAAAACATCACGAGCCTTATATTTTTATAATCTTTTCCACCTCGTATAAATTAAAAATCATCTATTAATTTATTAAAATCTTTAATTTATGAATTTAATTAATTATATTTGGTTTATTTTAATAAGTAATTGAACTAATTGTTTAATTATTATTTATGAACATTATTTTTAAAAAAAATTCTCAAATTTTGTGAACATTGAATAAAATACCTTGAGTTATCACTTGGAAATGATATATTTTTCTTCTTCTTTCAGACTTCCAAAAATTAAGCATTCATCACTAGTGATAAATTCCTTTTTATCTTTTTTAATTAGTAGATTTTTATAGAAATCACTGGAATTATAAACTCCCACTTCTTCATCATTATTATCATCATCATTAAACGTGGGTAAGAAATTTATATTATTAGTTTTAGATAAGTAATTATATATCCTATTTGAATATAACATTAAATATCAAACTTTTGAATAATTAGTCTTTGATATTAAATATTTATTATCATTCTTATCCTCATTGTTTTATTTTTATTTCAACAAAGAAATATTTTTTGTTAAATTTCAAATTGATCCACACTATAAACACATTAGTAGTAAATTACCTTGAAATTGTTCTTTACCACTTCTCATAATTATAAATATTAATTTAACTAGTTTATATAATTTCATTACTATATCTAAAACTTAATCAAAATATTATTCTTCTAAAACTATTCATTTCTTATTCTTCTCTTTTTTCATATATTTAATTGATATTAACCTATCATGTTTACTCTTATTTTTAAAAACACTCACATTACTAATTTGTTACGAAATCGAACTTATAATCAAATTACTCAATGGAAGTGTACCTAGATAATAGTCTTAGAGACCAAAGCATTTTCATTATAATATATCTTGAAAATACATTGTATCTTCTCAATAATCATTTAATCTTACATATTTTTACCAAAACTCTTAATTGTGCCCACAAAATCATTAAATCTAGTGAAGAATTCATAAAATATTTCTACATAATTCATATTGAGATATACGTACATAAATCTATAAACATATAACTTTTCTTATTTAAATTAAATATTTCATCAATTGCTGTTTTTAAATTTATATCAATTACCATTTTTTAATCAAAATACATTTTAATTTAATAAAATACTTTTTATAATGATATTAATAGATAGAATTGTCCTCATTACCATCGATCTCAAAATTCATTGTATCCACTACTTTTATTGGATAACCTTCAAAAATTGGGAAAATAATTTTTACAAAACTATAAAATATAAAAATTAATTGAAACTTGATAAAGAAACATAAAATATTTCAAAATATAATAATTAATCTCATGAAAGTGTAAGTGCAATTATTTTTTATTGAATTAATGTGATCAATTTTCAACATAGATATTTATAACTAAAAACATTAATCATAGAGGTAATTTTTTTTATAAAATATAAAAAACCATAAACATATATGAAGGGATCCTAGATGCATTGATAGAAATTTATATAACTCAATGGTACTGAAATAGATATTCCTAAATGATTCATATTTATAAGTTATATTTTTATATATATATATATTATCATATTTCATGTATATTTTTTATTAGCCTAAATACTGTGAATATTATTTGATTAATCCTATGTTGGAAACTCAAACAATCCACCATGTATGATATTATTTAATAAACCCTTTTAAATGATGAAATGTATTGTATGAGTGTGCATTCGTGTGATGAATACACTAGTTTTTAAATATAAACATAAATTACATACACTAGATTAAATGTACTAACAGTCAAAATAATTCTTATATAGACCATATAAGTCTTCCATATTATGTAAGTATTGGGTGTGAGATCATTCTATTTGCTCGTTCAAAATTATATGTAATCAAAACACTATTATTCATAAATATTAACATGATGAGGTGATAACTTAACATGGGTGAAGTAGTATCCTTACAGTGTATTGAGAGATCCAATTATTATATGGAAACCTTCAGATGTAACATCCAATCCTGAGAGGCACTGAACAGTGCCCTCCTTTAGTTTTTCACATGGCCTTAAGACCATATATCCATACTCGAGCTGTTTTCAACTAGAAACAATTGTCTAATAGAGGTAAAATGCATATACTATAGCATTTGAGTCATATATAATTATATTAAAGTCCAAAATATTTAAAGAGAAAGAAAATATATTTGAAATTGGAATATAATAAATAATAAATCAATGAAAATTAATGAACATTAAACAATGAAAGAAATATAAATATAACATGTGATACATTAAAACATATAATATAATAGATCCTAGGGAAATTTCCATAAGAATCATTAGCTATCGATAAGTAATGTTCTCCCAATATCCCATGTACAAGAATAAAAACATATAACTCAAAGCCCAGGTGTTAGGTGAGTTGGTTAGTGGTGGGGGCATCATCACTATAAGGTTCTATGTTCGAGTCCTCACATGGAAACATGAATTATATACTATTATAGACTATCATAGGCCCCTCTACCCCATTGGGAACTGTCTTGAAAGCCCTGGTGGTGTTTTAATTTGCCCTGGAGTTGGGGAAGTGATCAAAGGCTCTTGGTGGTGGGTGGTAGCACATCTATACATTGTAAACCCCTAGGCCTAAAAACCTGGTAAAAATTGTTTTACCTATGGGGAACAAGTGAGTTGGTTAGCTGCGGTGGCGACCTGACCCTGAGTTTCTGAGTTCAATTCCTCACAAGGAAACACACACTATATGACATTATAACCTCTTATGGGCCCCTATACCCTGTTGAAAATTGTCCTAAGAGCCCATGTGTTATTTCACAAGGTCCTGTTGGTGGGGAATTACATAAATTAACTTTGTGGTGGCTGTAGACCCACATATACCTTGTAACCCCATAGTCCAAAAAACATGGTGTACCTTTTTTTCCAGATCATAATGTTACCCCATGGGATGCTCTTCCATATTAGCTGGAAACGACTCCTTCCTAGCAGGGGCTTATCTGGATGACCTCTTCGGGGGATTGGTTGTGTCTTGGTGTGCATGGTTTGAAAAGGCCACTCCCATAGATTCCATTTTATGGAAAGAAAAGATCCTGTAACACAAACCATAATCCTCAACTTCCAACCGGATGCTATCAGTTTGGGTATCAAATGGAGTCCAGAGAATGGTGCTATATATACTCAACAGGCCACCAAAAATATTGTCTAAATCAATCCAATTAGTGAATATAAATTTTATATGTGTAAAATACGTAAATGAAAACCTATTGGCTTAATTTCATCAATAACACATGGCTTACTATGCCTACTTCAACTTAAGCTAGAAATGTATTTGAATAAGTTATATCATGTCTATATATGCATATACTATGAAAATAGTATCTACACAAATATATATTCACCAGTGTGGATTCATAACTTATCAGCCAAGAATTCACATAATAATAATTATAATATGTTTTAATTTTTAATAAGGGACATTATGCACAAAAATCTCATACGAATAAAAATATGGGATTCTACTCCTAGTGATTCCATGCTCATGAATCATAATATAAATAATTGTATATCTAGGGACATCGTATCCAATTTTCATAAAATAAGAGATTCCTTTCCCAAGGATACCATGCCCGAGTAGCAGACTATATGGTATTCTGTGCCCAGGTATTTCATGATAGATTATTATAACATAATGGATTCCAGGCCCAATGATTCCATGACCGAGTATCAAAACATATATTATAAATGGGACATGTTGTTACGAATTACACATGTCCATTCAAGTAAAATTAATTAAGAGGCCAGGTTATTTTTAGTATCTAAGAATATTGTGAACCAGGATTTTTATACACATATATTACATATTTCAATACTAATATTCAATACATTAAAAAAAACACTTGTCAAAGGGATATAATAGTTTAGTGTCTTTGGATAATAATAACACAACATACTAATTTATTGAATGATCTTCAACATTAACAATAATGACATTTTCCATTAGTACTCTTCACTAACATACCCTAAATAAAACCATTGTTTGTAACATATAGAAATAAAACATAAGAAAGGATGAGATCCAATGTTCATTAAGGGGGAAATGGAGATATGTAAGTATAAAATGAACATATGTTTATGATAATATGAGAATGCCTTTTGAAAAGAAAAACATTCATATCAAAGATCATAATATTGAGTCATGATATAATTTTTGATAGTTCATAAGTCATGAAACATAATGGAATCAAAGAACTTAAACCACAATAGTAGAACATTGGCATAAGACATAGGGTATTTGCATACACATAATCATATAACATTGTGAACTTGTATAAATATAGATAGTTTCAATCATTATGTTACGGATATGAAATCAAACTCCCAAATAAACTTGTAAATATGCAACAAGGTCCACAAATAACATCACGAACAAGAAAGAGAGGTCCTTGCATAACACTGTGAATATGTAATAAGGTTCACACATAACATTGTGAAAATTAAATAAAGTTCATTAATAAAATTTTGAATATTAATTCAAGTTTAAATGTAAAATATTGAACATATAATTAGGTACATTCAGAAAAAAATTACTCCTGATTTATCCGTCATTACCAAATGAGTTGGAGGGAGATATAGTTCCCACCCTTCACATATTGAAAATCATAGGTATGTGTTCCAAAATGATCATAAAATACTCATCATATCCTATACCATTAAATTAAATGGGTTTCATAATAATTTAATAATATTATACCATGTGGAAAGGATACATTTTTTATAATTATATCATGTTTTCGTCATCGCATAACCCATGGAAAAAAGGATTGTTTCATTTAATTTTATCAAGCTATAACTCGTGGAAGAGAAACAATATTCATAAAATTCATGTCATGGTATTCTATTCAAAGAATGAACAAAAATGGTATCCTTGGTTTGAATCAACAAAAAAAATTTACATCAAAGTATATCATAATAGATGGAAAATTATTTTGAAATATAACTTGGAAAATTTGTTGAGAAAAATAAATTTTCTTTGAATATCAGTTTTTCAAACTAAAAATTATTAATATATATTGAAAATAAATTTCATTGAAAATAAATTTGAAAAAAAAAATAAAAATTTAATGAAAATATCGATCAGGACTGTAGAATTGTTTTTTCATGTAATACATGATAAAATAAATATTCATTTCACATTTTTGGTAAAATCCAAATATGTTTACTTAGAAAAAACATATGATTCCATTAAAATATTTTTATTAATTTTAATTCATGGTTAAAACATAATTTAAAAATTAATTTTTGGATTTTTAAAAACAATTTTAAAATCATTTTTAGGAAAAATAATTTTTAAAGAGTAAACAGTTTTTGACATAAGAGAGAAATATAGATGATTTTTCATGCCAATATTTTTTTGAACTCTTGAGTAGATAATGAGTGTAAAATAGAGGGAAATAATTTTTTCTCAATAAATAACCATATTATAATAAATTATATGAGTTTCATGATAGTTCGATCATATTATTTCATCATTGGAAGAAAAATCATGACTAATCCAGATAAATGATGATATTTTAACAAAAAAACCTTACCACTTTAGTAACATTAAATCAAAATTTGCATGAAAAAGTAACATTTAATGAAATATAAAATATCTTTAGAATATATAAATTCATTATATTATAGATCAAATTTTCTGTATATATAACTCATAAATAAATATGGGAGCATAATATAACATATGACCCAATAAAGGTCAAATTAGAAAACTTTGCATACGTTTTTGGTAATTTTTGAACTGTAGACCCCATGAAAGAGAGAACCTCCAAAGGATATTTAAGTAAAAACAATTTCATGAGAATAAACATAAAATAAATTCATTTTTAGTTTATACGCCACGTATAATAAATATGTTGGGAGTAATGAATGTTTCTCATAGAAGTAAAAAAGTGAGACAGAATTCCCTTACCTTATGTATCGACACCCATTGTACACATTAGAACCACATGTATAAAAAATATAAGTTTATTGTAAATATATTACAGAACAATAATTATATATATTATATATATTATACCATATATCAGTTAATTATGACTATTTATTACCCATTCTTTAATAATTCATTTTAAAATCACATTTTAGGAAATAACTACTATGTTTTTCATATATGCTTTAATTTGTTTTTTAGTCCTCTCTATTTGATCTTGGTTCAATAGTATCCAAAATTTAGATAATGATGTAATTATAATATTTTTATATCAATTATACTTTTAATACCAATATTGAAAAATGGGTTTGATAATGAAGTATGTTACGATCATAGAGATGGTAGGCCATGTGTACGCATGAGTAACATTTCCATTTTCAATGATAATTATGGAAATGAGGTAAGTAATAATATATATATATATATATAATTAAAATAATATAATTAATATATATTTATTTACTTAAATATGATGCTACATATCATCTATGTGGTGTGGTGATGATATGATAGTGTCACATCACTTTGTAAAGGTGATTTTCCACATGTACATGATCTATGTTATCACCTTTTAATGAGTGAAAATGTATGAAATAAAATGATATATAATATTTTTAGAATTATAAATATATCATTAATATCATGATTATTTCTTTTATGTCACACACATTCATTAATGTTTTATTGTTATCTTCTATGTAATGCATTAGTGAAAAATTAATCGCATCGCTTCATGAGGCAATATTCCGTTGTACATACAAGTGACATTATAATATACCCTACAAAATTGAAAGTAAAAAAATGTATATAGTATATAATGAATAAATATGTATAATTATGTAATAAATATCATTTATATACTTTATATCTTTCATCAAACCCAACCATGAGAGGAGTCAATTGAAAAATGAATGACCTCAGTTCGTGAGATGGTTATCCTTCGTACGTAAAAATTATGATTTTGAAACCCATTTTATGAAAGTGGGGACTATTAAAGGTTAATAAATTAACATAAAAAATATATAATTATATTTATGATAAATATTTAATTATATCATCATCAATTATAATTTATCTTGATGGAGGAAAGGAAAAAATAAAAACACATGTTGGAGAACGTTACCTCTTCTTTGGGTAACCTGCTTAGGTGTACAAAAATTATCCTTCCAAGACAGGATTTATTAAAAACAATAATGATAATTATATTAGAGGATTGAATTTTAGAAGTTATTTTGAGACTAATTGGTCGATACAAAAGGTTTGGAATGTTTGAAGTGAAATTTTGAGGGGCTGTCTTTTATAAGTGAGTTGAGTGGAACATTTGTAATTTTTGAAAAGAAAAAGGTGACTCCACATTTTGGACAAGAAGAAAGGGTAAAAACTTTATTATTATAGATAATTAAAAAATATATGGATTAATATTTTAAAAAATATATTTTATTCATTTATTATTTCATTTTAACCCTTATCTTTTTAGTTTAACACCTGGTAAACACATTTTACATTAACAATGATAATTATATTTTACCTTTTTTGATATTAATTTTAGAAAATAAACTTTTTAACATATTAGATAATATTAATTATTATGATTTTAAATATGGAATCCATTTTTCCAAAACCAATTTAAATAATTGGAATTTTTTTAAATTATTTTCATAGATGCAATGATAAAGTTAGTTTTCAAAGAGAAAAATATCCAAAGTTTTCAAGGTTTTTATGTCTAAATTAAATATGAAAATGATTATAATATGATAAATAGTATTAATAGATATAAAATTGATCAAAATTTACAAATAAAATTTCAAAATATATTTTACCAATATATATAATTTAACCGAAAAAGAAGTTTTCAATTAAAATTCGGTATTTTTCACTATTCATCAAAAAAATAATCTTTTCAGATAATTTTATAAAAACCACCGAAATATAAATTTTATATGATGATCTCAAAAATGAAATTTATTCTTTCAAATATATTTTATAAATGTTTCAAAAATTACTTTTAATTTATGTTTACAATAAGATGAAAAAACATGTTATAGAAAAATGCAGTTTTTAATATTAAAATTGGATTTTTTTTATATCTCCTGTTTAAAAAGAACATAAGATGAATGTTAAAAATTTTATGGAATGTATACTAAAAAAATTCATTAAAATATTTCACCAAAGTTTATTTATATAATTTATTGAGGTAAAATTTGTTTATGTGCATAAAATAATTTTTTTTTGGAATAAGATTTCCTTTCTTTACAACTAGTTTTTGTTTTAATTTATAATTAATTGGCCACCAAATAATTCATTTTATAAACACGTGAAGACCAAATATTTTTATAATTTAATTAACCATATTCATACTCACATTTACAATGAATAGGTGTTAACTATCATGTTAAATAATAATATTTCAATATGTTGTCATATTTCATTTAATCACGGTGTAGTGTGTATCGCAATTTACACTCAATGTTGCATGTAATAAAAAATATTGAAATGATTAAATTTATTTTCAAAAAAACATTACCCAAAATCATAGGGTGTTACATTCTTAACCCCACTGTCACGACCCCCTCCCCACAAAGTGTACCCCTCCTGGGCCGGCAATGTGAGAAGAGAGATAATGACCCCCTAGTCCCGCCTCCAGTAGGCCCCGGGTTGGCGACTAGCACCGAGGGTATAATAAACATACAAATGGGAGGCATTACCCTCTAAGAGAACACATGGGGAAGGGAGAGATAGAATAGACTCCAACCAACTCCAACTCATAACTGAAATATTAAAGAAACTCATGTACATATATGAAATGTCATGCAAAAGTACTACAACTGAAGGGGAAACTAAAAGTACCCAAAAGAAAGTAAAACAACAGCGACCACAAGCCCAAACAACTCCTCCTCCAACCACAAGCTAGAAGTAACCAGCGTGACCTCCAACCTGCTCCAAGTTACCTGAAAAAACAGTTTATATATACATAGGGTGAGTATAACAGTATACTCAGTAGGATCCTCCCCAAGCCTCTCGTGCAAAAGTAAAGAAAGCATGCTAAAGCCCAGTGAACAACAAGTGAAACTAACTCGTCACCTAAACAGGTATACTATGATCCCAACCACACCATGGATACTCTCACCAAGTAACGCATACATGAAAATAGCATATAGTAAAGAATATCAAGGGTACCCCACTACTACTTCCCCACTAGTTTGCCGCTTTTCCCCAACGACATACATCCTGTGCATCTTTCTCCAAAGGCTTGCCCACAGACACCTGGGCGAAGCTCCACAATCTGCACCCCGTGCACCACATAGGCTTGCCCGTAGACACCTGGGCGAAGCACCACACCGTCCTCACAACCAAAAGTAACCAGGTATTCTCCAGGATCCACCACAGCTCGCATAACGTGTATCATACGTCGGGTATAATACCTCAAGCCATTACAGCCCATACTTCGAGTAAGGATCCTCAAGCCATCATAGCCTATACACGTTACACCTATAGTAGTCCGTAGGATACTATATCTAGAATATATGTGTGTTAATAACCAAAAGACATTACAACCCTCTACACACATATATGGGGTAACTAACCGCTGTCCCTCATGGCACAAGTATCTACCAAGAGAAGAGAGCATAGCCAAAGGGGGTAGTCAGCAATTCAACCTCCCATCAGAATGTTGGGGAAAACACCCCTCAGGTCTCAGAATCCCCGGGGTGTAAGTTTCCCTTACCAACATGGTGGAGTAGCGTATAGAAACACAAAAATTACAGAATATATAAGTAACTCACATCCACACTATGGGAATTAACTATTCTTAGATACAACTGTAGCTAACGTCTCTCATACTCCAGGCTGCTACTTCTAAGACTAGGTATCCTATAAGCACACAAACATTTGAAGAGATTTATTAGATTACTCTGTTCTCATTTTATCAGTTCCACTGTACATTAATTAATTCTTTAAACATTAATTAAGAATGAACAATTCCACATTAAACTGAATTGGCATCACTTTCAAAAACAACTGCTCCTTTTTAAGATTCACATTACCTTTAAATTCCAGCATCTCCATCCCCGTGGATTTTCACCATTTAATCAAAAATTCATTACAGAATTACTTTTCCACATTCCTAGGAATTCTAGAAAAACATCCTATGCTTCTAAAAACAAATGAGGCTCAACACAGTGAGTAGATATACTACCCGTCGAGTCTTTGCCGCCTATAGAAAGAGCATATACCCATTCTCCCTCGAGAGTCTAAACACGGAAAGCACGTGGCATACCCCGTGCATCTTCGCCTCCTTCGGAAGAAGGGTAGCAAGACCAGCTGCCTTGAGCAGTGGGGAAAAGCAAAGCAGATTAACATTCA
This sequence comes from Viscum album, assembly GCA_963277665.1. Classification (NCBI taxonomy): domain Eukaryota; kingdom Viridiplantae; phylum Streptophyta; class Magnoliopsida; order Santalales; family Viscaceae; genus Viscum; species Viscum album. The sequence continues at coordinate 907,129,892 of OY728160.1, read as the reverse complement.
AAGAAAACCACAAGCATCCAGCAACCACATCCATCCCATTCCATCACCCCTGGTGTCCTCCCTGACACCCACATGCTTCACTGATGCATATCTCCACTCTAGGCGTCATCCACTACCACAACCACGAGGCCTCCACGCCTCCACATATCACAACAGCCATCCAGGATCACATCACAGCACAAGCACCAGAAAAACAACAATCACAACCATGGGCTCTTGACCCTTTAGCAAACAAGAAGGTAACTCAGAATCCTTTTAGAAATTCCCACATAATCTATTCTTTAATCCATATTGAATTAACAGATTCATTAACATGACTCTTTATCTTTAGCCAATTATTTAACAAATAATTTCGTCTTTAAGTTCTTTATCAATTTCCATCATGAACGAGCAACTAATTAAAGAAAAACATAGATATCACTCTATCTAGGAAAACATGAGGCAAACCGTTATCACGGTACAAAGAAACAACATGCGATCAACCAATTCTTTTAATCTTGTTCAAGTATTTAATTAGGTCAAATTCATTGTGATCCAAAGGACTAAATCATGCTAATTATACGATTGCACATATACAGTTAGAGAAGCCATGAATCCCCTACCTCGAAGAGTTCTTGACGTCCATTATCCACACAACGGGTCACAATCCTCCTCTCACGACAACTGCATCCACCGGAGGATGCCACGGTACGACAGTACCAACCAAACCCAAGAAAAACCCATTAGAATCTTGGAGAATACATGGTATAATTATGGAAAAGAGGATAGAATAAGATGAACCCGAAAAGAATGATGATACAACATACCTTATATCGAAGATTGATCGACACGGCTCAGTTGCATCCAAAACAGAACAGAACCAATCCTAGGGGTAAAGATTGATTGTGAAACTCCTATGGAAAGGATTGAAAGGTTCTAGTGTCTCTTAGATGATAAAAAATGGAAAGAACAAGGGAGAATGATATCTCGTCCCTTTTTAAGATTTAATGGGGCGACGGTTTAAGATCCGGTCAATTCTCCATTAAAAACGGTTTGCATTAACCCATGCGGTTTGACCAAGTAAAACATTCCAAGCCTTAGGAATAATTAATATAGGATTTATGGCATTTAAAAAGGCCTTAAGAGCCCTTAAAATATGGCTTTAAATGTATTTTACATCAAAGTAAAAGTCAAAAGGGGCAAAACTATAGGAGTTTGGAAACACTGTTCACCCACTGTTACTGTACATGAAACCGATCTGTGAAACCGATCTGTCACACCGATCTGTGAAACTGATCTGTCACACCGATCTGTGAAACCAATCTGTCACACCGATATGTGAAACCGATCTGTCACACCGATCTGTGAAACCGATCTCTCAGACCGATCTGTGAAACCGATCTGTCACACCGATCTGTGAAACCGATCTGTCAGACCGATCTGTGAAACCGATCTGTCAGACCGATCTGTGAAACCGATCTGTCACACCGATCCGTGAAACTGATCTGTCAGACCGATCTGTGAAACTGATCTGTCACACCGATCTGTGAAACCGATCTGTCACACCGATCCGTGAAACCGACCTGTCAGACCGATCTGTGAAACCGATCTGTCAGACCGATCTGTGAAACCGATCTGTCACACCGATCTGTGAAACCGATCTGTCACACCGATATGTGAAACCGATCTGTCAGACCGATCTGTGAAACCGATCTGTCAGACCGATCTGTGAAACTGATCTGTCACACCGATCGGTGAAACCGATCTGTCACACCGATCGGTGAAACCGATCTGTGAGACCGATCTGTTACTGTTCATAAAACTGGAAACACTGTTCACAGAATTGGAAAATTGGAAAAGTGTTGGGGATAAGTCCCCTTGACCTCCCGGAACACCTCCAACACCAAAATTCACGAAGTAATGGACCGGATAGGTCCGAGCCATTACATTAGATACCTCTCAAAACATTCTCGTCCTCGAGAATTAAAAACTAACCCAGAAGAAAAGAGGGGTCCAAACAACCACCCCATAAGATACCTCTCAGGGGAAAACCACCATGAGTTGTTCGAAATCTGGAACAAAACTACGACATTCGGGAACAAACAATCCATCTCCATACCATTCAAACATAACATCACATGAAAAGTACATAATTAAAACATGAAAGGTCTAACCATAAAGGAAACATCATTACATGAAAGGAGTTAAACATTAAACAACTCTGGGTACTGAGCACGTATCTATGACTCACGCTCCCAGGTACTCTCCTCCATGCCACCGTGTCACCACAAGACACGAACTAAGGGGATAGAACGCCCACGCAACACCTTCTCCTTGTGGTCTTGGATCTCCATAGGTCGCTCCTCGAAGGTTGCATCATTTTCAACATCGATCTCTCCCCAATCGATAACATGAGATTCATCATGAAGATAACGACGGAGCTGCGATACATGGAAAACATCATGTATCTGACTCATCTGAGGGGGAAGTGCTACTCGATATTCCACAGCTCCAACACGAGTTAACACCTCGAAAGGCCCAACAAACCGGAGAGAAAGCTTACTCCCACGACCAAACCTTCGCTGCCCACGACGGGGATTCACCTTCAGAAACACATGATCCCCAAAATTAAACTCTAACGGTCTCCATATTTGATCAGTATATGATTTATGACGACCCCGTCTTCATCCTCTCACAAATCACCTAAACCATCTCTGTTGTATTCTGAACTAGTTCTGGTCTGAGAATTGCTGACTCTCCGACCCCAGTCCAGCACAACGGAGAATGGCATGGCCGGCCATACAGGGCTTCAAATGGCGCCATACCGATGGTAGAGTGAAAACTATTATTGTAAGCGAACTCTACCAAGGGTAAGTGTTTTGCCCATGAACCTCCAAAATCAAGAACACAAGAGCGCAACATGTCTTCAAGAGTCTGGATTGTTCGTTCTATCTGACCATCCGTTTGAGGATGAAAAGCAGTGCTAAGGCATAATTGAGATCCAAAAGCATGCTGGAGACCTCTCCACACCCTAGAGGTAAAACGAGGATATCGATCAGAAATGATCGTCTTAGGAACTCCATGAAGCCTCACCACCTCCTCCAGATACTGTCTCGACAAAACCTCCACTAAGCTCGACTCTTTGATTGCTATGAAGTGGGCCGATTTAGTTAAACGATCCACTACCACCCATATAGCATCATGTCCTCCCAGAGCTCGAGGTAAAACTGTAACAAAGTCCATTGAGATGTCCTTCCACTTCCAATGAGGAATCTTTAATGGCTGGAGAAGACCACCAGTAACACGGTGTTCGGTCTTCACCCTTTGACAGACTAAACATCGAGACACAAACTCTACCACTGCATGCTTCAGCCCAGGCCACCAAAACTGACTCCTCAAGGATCAGTACATCTTTGTCACACCAGGATGTACTGCTAAGGGCGAGCTATGGAACTCTTGGAGAACCATCTCATGCATCTCCAAGGGAACAAAAAGCTGGCCATGATACAACACTCGATGTTGTTCATCCTCCGACCAACCATCAGGGGCCTCTCCACAAACAACTCTGTCTCTCTAAACTTCCACCTCTAGATCACCCAACTGAGACTCTTCCACCTTCTGCATCAGAGATGACTGCACCGTCATCTGGAAAAGACAACCTCTACCTCCAACCTCTTCCATATCAAGATGTAATGCTGACAGTTCCTCCATTACTCTCCAAGAGTCACCGGATTCACGCACAACATCACTACATGACTTTCGGCTCAGCGCATCAGCAACAACATTTCCCTTCCCGGGTGTATACGATATTTCGAAGTCTTATTCCTGCAAGAACTCCATCCACCGACGCTGCCGCAAGTTCAAGTCCCGCTGAGAGATAACATACCTCAAACTCTTATGATCGGTGAAAACCACAAAGCGCTCGCCAATGAGGTAATGTCTCCACAACTTCAGCGCAAACACTACGGCTGCCAACTCAAGATCATGGGTGGCATAGTTGCATTCATGGGGACGCAATTGTCGGGACCCATAAGAAAAAACTGACCTCTGCTGCATGAGAACACAGCCTAGCCCCATATGTGAAGCATCACAGAAAACATCAAACTGGACTCCCTCCGCTGGAAGACAAAGGACTGGAGCACTTACCAACTTCTCCTTTAGATATTCGAAAGCTACATGACACTGATCAGTCCATATGAACGCTTGACCCTTCTTGGTCAAAGATGTAAGAGGAGTCGCAACTCGGGATAAATTGGCTACAAACCTCCTATAATATCCTGCGAGACCAAGTAAACTTCGCACCTCTGACACGGTCTTGGGGGCTGCCCATGACACCACTGTTTCTATCTTCGAAGGATCCACAACTACTCCCTATTGGGACACAACATGCCCCAAGAAACGAACTTCTCGAGCCCAAAACTCACACTTGGAAAACTTCCCAAACCACTGATGTTGGCGAAGAACTCCCAAAACGGCTCGTAGATGCTCTGCATGCTCTTCTTCAGATGTGGAGTACACAAGGATGTCATCGATGAAAACCACAACAAACTTGTCCAGGAATTCATGGAACACAGCATTCATCAACCCCATGAAAACAGCTGGAGCATTCGTCACGCCGAATGGCATTACAAAAAACTCATAATGCCCATGACGACAACGGAAAGCAGTCTTTGGGATATCCTCATCCTTTACACGCATTTGGTGATATCCTGACCGCAAGTCGATCTTTGAGAACCAACTTGCACCCTTCAGTTGATCGAATAGGTCATCAATCCGTGGAAGAGGATAGCGATTCTTTATTGTCACTTTGTTTAATTGACGATAATCGACACACAACCGCAAACTGTCGTCATCCTTTTTCACAAACAAAACTGGTGCACCCCACGGTGACACGCTTGGCCGAACAAAACCACACTGCAACAGACCATCAAGCTGAATACGTAGCTCTCGTAACTCAGAAGGGTCCATCCTACATGGAGACATAGAGATAGGGGACACTCCTGGTTGTAGCTCGATCCCAAACTCGATCTCTCGTCGAGGGGGCAAGGATACAACCTCTCCAGGAAAGACGTCAGGGTACTCCTCTACGACCCTAGGAAACGCCAACTGTTGAACCTCTGAAGTACTCAGCATCATCCCAGCCATCATGGATGATAAGGAAGGAACTCGTCTATGACTGATTCCAGGATCTCTCTCACCAAAAAACACCACTTCCTCTCCATCATCATCAAAGAAAACTACCTTCTTCTTGTAGCAATCCACAATATCCTGCACCGAATACAACCAATCCATGCCGAGTATGACATCATATGGTTGTATTCGTAAACATATGAAATATCCCCAAGAGCGTTGTTGCCCCAACACTAGCTCACAGTCTCTAAATACTTCAAACAAGTCAGCTCGACCTCCAACTGGCGTAGTCAACGCCAAGGGCACTTGAAGCCTCTCTACCTCAAGTCCCAAAGCATGGACAAGGGTAGGTGATATGAAGGAGTGTGTTGATCCTGAATCAAACAAGGCATACACCAAGATAGAAAACAAGCAAAGGGTACCTCGAACGATATCTGGCTCGCCTGGGGCTGGCAACGCTAGAGCATGAAGTTGATCACGACCTCCTCCACGGCCTCTCTGACCCTGATGACGACCACCACCATAGCCGCGCTCTACTCTCTAAGGACGGGGAGCATCATGGGGTTGTCCTCTGCCTGCTCCATCTACCCTTTGGTGATCTAAAGCTGGTGCAACCTGCTGCTGCTGCCTTGGCTGGAACTGCCTCAACGGAGGAACCTGGAGTGGAGCGCCCGGGGCACGATGACTGCTCTGAAAAGTCAGGCACTCCCGCTGCTGATGACCACGACCACCACAAGAAAAACAAGCGCCTGATCCCTTGGCATATGCCTGAGAGTTGATGCCTCTGAAGAAACGAGATGGGAAGGGCTGAGACCTACCCCCAGGTGAACGGAAACTCTTCTGTCCTGAAAACCGGGAACCCCGGACCACAGCTCTGCTTCGTGAGGAATCATGACGATTCCCCTCTCGTGACAATCCAGTCCTATCCAAAGTCCTCTCAACAACCTCTACCCTCGCCAGCACCTCAAGATATGTCTTCAGCATAAATGGGGTGACCTGGCGTTGGATCTCTGGACGCAAAGCCTCCTCGAAATGCCTCGCCCTGGCCTCATCATCTGGTAACAGGTCTGAAGCATATCGTAGAAGGTTCCTGAAACGGATTCCAAACTCTCGAACACTGGAGCTCCCCTATCGAAGGGTGAGAAGCTCCTGGCGACTGGACGCCTTCGCAGTCGATGAAAGAAACTCGACTCTAAACCTGTCTCAAAACTCCTCCCATGAGATCGTTGACTCATCACGATCCCCGACGAACAAGAACCACCACTGTCTTGCTGCTCCACGCAACATCGTCACAACCAAGGACACCCAGTGTTCCTTCTGAGCATGAATCGAACTGAAGCCTATCTCGATCTCCTCCAACCAGTCTTCTGTGACTGCATCTAAAACGGATCCCTCGTACTTCTGTAGACTCTGGCGCTGAAACTCTCGAAGTGTCTTACTCCAAGTGTCATCGTCATCAACCTCTACTCGGCGGTGATCTGCTGGAACAGCCTGTTGGGAATCCTATGCGAAAACCTGACGAGGACGTCGACCTGGAGCCATACCTGTAAAATAACAACCGTTAGAGCTCCTAAGCCTGGAATATGGAAGTCTCAACATTAATTAATTAATTATTTTGTTTTATTATTTTTTAGGTTACCTATCCCAAGGTCTACCCATTAAAACACAGGCGCAAAGAATAATGATGCATGTTCCTTTCCTAGGTCTCTACCCTGCAACTAGTATCACTTTGTTTAGTAGCCATTGTAAACTTAAATGTCCATGCAACAGATCATAGGGGGCCCTAAACGCCTATGTCTCTACCGGTCTCCAGTGTTTACCCCACTTTCTAAACATGAATGACACTGTTTCCCTACCATACCATGCATCCTCACCTGTGTCTAACTCCAAACTCCATCCTATCCCTCAACCAGACCTCTGATACCACTCTGTCATGACCCCCTCCCCACAAAGTGTACCCCTCCTGGGCCAGCAATGTGAGAAGAGAGATAATGACCCCCGAGTCCCGCCTCCAGTAGGCCCCGGGTTTGCGACTAGCACCGAGGGTATAATAAACATACAAATGGGAGGCATTACCCTCTAAGAGAACACATGGGGAAGAGAGAGATAGAATAGACTCCAACCAACTCCAACTCATAACTGAAATATTAAAGAAACCCGAGTACATATATGAAATGTCATGCAAAAGTACTAAAACTGAAGGGGAAACTAAAAGTACCCAAAAGAAAGTAAAACGACAGCGACCACAAGCCCGAACAGTTCCTCCTCCAACCACAAGCTAGAAGTAACCAGCGTGACCTCCAACCTGCTCCAAGTGACCTGAAAAAATAGTTTATATATACATAGGGTGAGTATAACAGTATACTCAGTAGGATCCTCCCCAAGCCTCTCGTGCAAAAGTAAAGAAAGCATGCTAAATCCTAGTGAACAACAAGTGAAACTAACTCGTCACCTAAACAGGTATACTATGTTCCCAACCTAACCATGGATACTCTCACCAAGTAACACATACATGAAAATAGCATATAGAAAAGAATATCAAGGGTACCCCGCTACTACTTCCCCACTGGTTTGCCGCTTTTCCCCAACGACATACGTCCTGTGCATCTTTCTCCAAAGGCTTGCCCACAGACACCTGGACGAAGCACCACACCTTCCTCACAACCAAGAGTAACCAGGTAGTCTCCGGGAGCCACCACAGCTCGCATAACGTGTATCATACGTCGGGTATAATACCTCAAGCCATTACATCCCATACTCCGAGTAAGGATCCTCATTCCATCATAGCCTATACATGTTACACCTATAGTAGTCTGTAGGATACTATATCCAGAATATATGTGTGTGAATAACCACAATCCATTATAGCCCTCTACACACATATATGGGGTAACTAACCGCTGTGTCTCATGGCACAAGTATCTACCAAGATAAGAGAGTGGAGCCAAAGGGGGTAGTCAACCATTCAACCTCCCATCAGAATGTTGGGGAAAACACCCCCAGGGCTCATAATCCCTGGGGTGTTAGTTTCCCTTACCGACAGGGTGGAGTAGCGTATAGAAACACAAAAAGTACAGAATATATAAGTAACTCACATCCATACTATGGGCATTACCTAGTCTTAGATACAACTGCAGCTAACGTCTCTCAGACTCCAGGCTGCTACTTCTAAGACTAGGTATCCTATAAGCACACAAACATTTGAAGAGATTTATTAGATTACTCCGTTCTAATTTTATCAGTTCCACTGTACATTAATTAATTCTTTAAACATTAATTAAGAATGAACAATTCTAAATTATACTGAATTGGCATCACTTTCAAAAACAACTGCTCCTTTTTAAGATTCACATTACCTTTAAATTCCAGCATCTCCATCCCCGTGGATTTTCACCATTTAATCAAATATTCATTACAGAATTACTTTTCCACATTCCCAGGCATTCTAGAAAAACATCCTTTGCTTCTAAAAACAAAGGAGGCTCAACACGGTGAGTAGATATACTACCCATCGAGTCTTTGCTTCCTATAGAAAGAGCATATACACATTCTCCCTCGAGAGGCTAAACACGGAAAGCACGTGGCATACCCCGCACGTCTTCGCCTCCTTCGGAAGAAGGGTATCAAGACCAGCTGCCTTGAGCAGTGGGGAAAAGCAAAGCAGATTAACATTCAAAGAAAACCACAAGCATCCATTAACCACATCCATCCCATTCCATCACCCTTGGTGTCCTCCCTGACACCCACATGCATAACTGATGCATATTTCCACTCTAGGCGTCATCCACTACCACAACCACAAGGCCTCCACGCCTCCACATATCACAATAGCCATCCAGGCTCACATCACAGCACAAGTAGCAGAAAAACAACAATCACAACCATGGGCTCTTAACCCTTTATCAAACAAGAAGGTAACTCAGAACCCTTTTAGAAATTCCCACATAATCTATTCTTTAATCCATCTTGAATTAACAGATTCATTAACATGCCTCTTTATCTTTAGCCAATTTTTTAACAAATAATTTCGGCTTTACGTTCTTTATCAATTTCCATCATGAACGAGCAACTAATTAAAGAAAAACATAGATATCACTCTATCTAGGAAAACATGAGGCAAACCGTTATCACGGTACAAAGCAACAACATGCGATCAACCAATTCTTTTAATCCAGTTCAAGTATTTAATTAGGTCAATTTCATTTTGATTCAAAGGACTAAATCATGCTAATTATACGATTGAACATATACAATTAGAGAAGCCATGAATCCCCTACCTCGAAGAGTTCTTGACGTCCTTTATCCACACAACGGGTCACAATCCTCCTCTCACGAAAACTGCATCCACCGGAGGATGCCACGGTACGACAGTACCAACCAAACCCAAGAAAAACCCATTAGAATCTTAGATAATACATGGTATAATTATGGAAAAGAGGATAGGAGAAGATGAACCCCAAAAGAACGACGATACAAAATACCTTATATCGAAGATTGATCGACACGGCTCAGTTGCATCCAAAACAGAACAGAACAAATCCTAGGGGTAAAGATTGATTGTGCAACTCCTATGGAAAGGATTGAAAGGTTCTAGCATCTCTTAGCTGAGAAAAAATGGAAAGAACAAGGGAGAATGATATCTCGTCCCTTTTTAAGATTTAATGGGCTGACAGTTTAAGATCCGGTTAATTCTCCATTAAAAACGGATCGCATTAACCCACGCGGTTTGACCAAGTAAAACATTCCAAGCCTTAGGAATAATTAATATAGGATTTATGGCATTTTAAAAGGTCTTAAGAGCCCTTAAAATAAGGCTTTAAATTTATTTTACGTCAAAGTAAACGTCAAAAGGGGAAAAACTGTAGTAGTTTGGAAACACTGTTCACCCACTGTTACTGTACATGAAACCGATTTGTGAAACCGATCTGTCACACCGATCTGTGAAACTGATCTGTCACACCGATCTGCGAAACCGATCTTTCAGACAGATCTGTGAAACCGATCTGTCACACTGATCTGTGAAACCGATCTGTGAAACCGATCTGTCACACCGATCTGTGGAACCGATCTGTCAGACCGATCTGTGAAACCGATCTGTCAGACCGATCTGTGAAACTGATCTTTCACACCGATCCGTGAAACCGATCTGTCACACCGATCTGTGAAACTGATCTGTCACACCGATCTGTGAAACCGATCTGTCACACCGATCCGTGAAACTGATCTGTCACACTGATCTGTGAAACGATCTGTCAGACCGATCTGTGAAACCGATCTGTCACACCGATCTGTGAAACTGATCTGTCAGACCGATCTGTGAAACTGATCTGTCAGACCGATCTGTGAAACCGATCTATCACACCGATCTCTGAAACCGATCTGTCAGACCGATCTGTGAAACCGATCTGTCAGACTGATCTGTGAAACCGATCTGTCACACCGATCAGTGAAACCGATCTGTGAGACCGATCTGTTACTGTTCATAAAACTGGAAACACTGATCATAGAACTGGAAAATTGTCAAAGTGTTGGGGATAAGTCCCCTTGACCTCCTAGAACACCTCCAACACCAAAATTCACAATGTAATGGACCAGAGAGGTCCGGGCCATTACACCCACCCTAAATTAATTTTTCTCTCAAAATTCATCACTTTGGTACTAACAATCGAGGATACTTCTACATCAGGAAATCCTCAGGTTCCCAAATATTGTGCTCATAATAGTCACATCACCAAAAAATAGTGAATGGGTAAGTGGTAATGTTTTTTAAAACATTCTCTATATAATATATATTCTAAATAAATCTTCCATTATAATAAATATCATGATCCATTGTTATCACCTATAAGTTCAGTACATGTATTAGATTAGGAATGTACTTTCTTAAGAGCGGTACATGGAATACATCCTGAACATGAGAGATGTTTGGTGCAAGTGTCTAATGATAAGATACTATAACGATACGATCAAGTATTCCAAAGGGACTAATAATACTAAACCTTAGTTTTTCCTTGTTTCTTCTATAGAAAAATTCATAGAGAGACCTTCTCATCAACATAAAACTCCAGACCGCATTAACGATTATCAACATATTATTTCTATCAACTTTGTGATATTTCCTTATGTTTTTAATAGATCTAACCTTCTCTACCATCTCATAATATTTAATTGGTCATAATACTTCTATTTCTAAAAATTTATTTCATTATGATGAATTTTTATACTTATTTCAATTGTGGCCTTTATAAGGATCTATCAGAATGCTCAATTGAAATCTATTATTGCAAGAAAAGTCAACACGAGGATGGTGTTGATCTCATCCACCATTTAAAAACATATAACAGTATATTAGAATATATTATATGGTTTTAAATATTATCTCATAATAACAATCTATATTAGGCTTATATGATGTGTTGAAACACCAAACTACATCTAGAGAATGCCAAATATTTATTAAAAACATCATGGTAAAATTCAGATCCTGGTCTGATACAATTGAATGTGGTCATGAATGATACCCTACCACTTCCATAATGTATATTTTGGCATGGGGATCCAAAGAGAAATATTCATTGATATCAAGGATGTGTGTTGAGTTTGAAACGTGATCAACTACAACCCATAATTACCTCAACATAAAAGGTAAGATAAAACCTAAAGGTTACTTATACCATTAATCACATTTCAAAAAATATATAAAATCATTCCCCCATAAATAAATGTTTATCTAAAACAAATACAAAACCAAAGGGTTTTATTTCATTAAGTTTCACTTAAAATATTCTTAATCTCGTTAAAATCCCATCACATAAAACCTTAATATGGGTGTCAGTCACTTAAAACATATGATCAACCATAAACTCATAATCCTAGTATGTAATCCATAACTCGTAAGTTAAGATTACAAGGAGAAATATACACATCCCGAAGTCAATTCACCCTTTATTCCTTATGCAACCTCTTATGTTGTATAAAAAATATTCATTTTAATTTGGGGTTCATCCATGTACAAATAAAATATAATACGTGATTTAATTATTCTATAATCCATGTATAAAGATATAATCAAATAAAGTATTAATAAAGGGTGAACCATAATATTTTCACAGGGGTCATTCATACAAAGTCAGACATGATATCCCTAACTAACCAGGGAAGTATAACTATTATCTTATTATCATTACTCACATTATCCATTATAATGCTATAATATTTCCTTTTTTGTATTATATTCTGATGTTGTTACAGATTATCATCCAAAATAGACCTGTATTGGGAAATTAATTCTCATATTTACCAAACACCATACACTTGAAACACTATATTGTGGGTGGTTCATTCTGTTGAGATATCTCTCCATTTATTTGATTAACTGACATCTTCACATTACTCCAACATTCATTTTCATGATTCCTAGACTTACGACACTTGAATCACCATATACTTCCTTTCATGCACGCATTTAGTGATCCTCCGCATTATTTAGGACAGTTGGAGTTTGAAACATTTTCTTCTCTCCATTGGACATATCATTAGAATTTCTATTGAACCCCATCTTACTTTTCTGGTCCCCATAACCCAGTTTTTTTCCAACTTCAGTTTACACATTTGGACAATATATATTTATTTATTTTTATAATTCAATGTATATTTTCAATAAGTCCCTTAACAGATTTGGTTTTACCCTTCTGAAGAATCTGCCATCTTACTTTCAGAATGAATGAAAAAACCTAAAGATTTCCATGTAAGTATTGTAAAATTTTCTTCATAAATACAACTTAATTCGTCATCATTCTTCTTAAGCTCTATGAATTCCATATCTTTTTTTGAAAAATTAATATAGTGAAAGTATTAATTGAAATATAATATTTTAAACTCGTCCTACTTCATGGAGTCAATTTATTCCCATTGCATAGTATTCCTAGTAATTTTGTTCCATTGATCATCTTCACCTTCTATACCACAAAAAGACAAAATTAAATTTTCATGCTCTGAATAATGAAGAATGGAAAATATAATTTCAATGGAACTAGTCCATTTTTCTTCCAATATATGATCAGAGGAACCACTAAAATAAGGTGGGTATTTTCTCATGAAAGATTCTCGAGAAATATGTTACCCACTTTTCTCATTTAATAGTTCACCATGAGTCATAGTTTGAGAAATTTTGGTGATCAAAGAAAGAAGGTTTTTCATTTTCTCTCCCATAACTATTAGTTGATCTGGGGACAAATCAATGAATTTCCCATTTCTTTCAGTGTTAACATGATTCGCACAGGTTCTATCCATTGACTAAAACAAAACAATCATTGTTTAAGAAACAATAATACTAGAAGTGACCACATAATCGTGATAAATCACATATTAATTTTCAAAACCATGACACAAATTTTTTAATATATGACACCATAGGTATGTCCAAGTCTATTCATAACCATAATCTATTTAAATCCTTCATGATTTTTCATAAAGTGTTTTTGAATTCTAAAATCTTATCTCATGAGAGTGTAAAACTATATATGTATACAGACCTGATTATTGTGACATGTGATTATCACGTCTAGGTTAATGAACCTTTTCCAGAGATATTACCCCTAGGTATGTCTGTGAGAGATCCACATCCACTTGTAGTATCCAGACAGGGATGTAATTGTTGGGAAACCACTCTCTCTTTCCATTTCAAATAATCTAAGATATTTTACAATACTTTTACTCTACCTTAGAATGACCCTTAGATACCTCCCTAGACATATCCTTAGAAATATCCCAAGGGATTTCACTAATTTATTCTCATATTAGTTTCCAAATGTTAACTAAACCTTTCATCTAATACCAATTATAGCAACCCAGTATTTTCATCCTTATATATTATATCGTTCTATATGAATATTCAATATATTACATAAATAGTAGCATGATGACCATGATAGCTTAGTGTATTTGGAAAGTAGTTACACATTCTCTTAATTTTTTTAAATATCTTCATCATCTCCCACAAATATCCACCCTTTTGTAGTCTTAAAAAACATACCACACTTAAAACATTTCTTCCTTACATGGGGAATGGAAACATGACAAACGATGGCTCATAACCTTGGTAAGGGAAAAGAAGGGAGATAAATAAGCATAAAATGTACATAATTGTTTTAGAATATGATCATAACCTTTGAAAGCCACTTTATTCATATACAAGATCATGATATTGATTCATTCCATATACATTGACAGTTTAGAATACATTAATCATAATGGAAATGAAGAACATGATCCGTGAGAGAGTAAAATTAGAATAATACCTAGGTTTGTGGCATCCACATAATCTTATAATGTTGTGAATACATATAAATATTGACATGTCCAATAAATAATTTAATGATATGAAATAACTCTCTCGCATAAATGTGTGGACATGCAACTAGGTCCCCGCTTAAAATTAAGGATATGAATGATTGGTCTATGTGCATCACTATGAATATGTAATCTGGTTCATGAAAAAAATTATGATCTTGTAATCATGTTCACACCTAACATTTTTAACATGTAATTAGTTCCACTCATAACATCATTAACATGTAATCAGGTTCACAAATAACGTATTTACTCATGTGCTATCTATCTTTACCCAATGAATTGGAGGGAGATATTTGTTCCATCTGTCACATAATGAGAATCAAATGTATTTGTGTGATAAGATCATAATACATTAATCAAATCATATACCATGAAATTAAATGGGTTTCACAAAAATTTCATTATATCATAATATTTTTTAAATATATAGGTTTATAACATAACATATTTCTCAGGAAAGGAAAATTGAGACAGAAATAACTGACCTATTTGGTAACTTTTGAACTATAGCCCCCATGACAATGAGATCCTCAAATGGATAATTAAATCCCATTAATTTTCATGAGAATAAAAATAATAAAATACATTCTTCGGAATTGGATACACTATAGATAGTAAATTGGTGGTGAATTTGGAATGTGTCTCATTGAAGTGAAGAAGTGAGATGGAAATCCATTACATTAAGTCTCGAAATCCTTAGTACATGTTAGAACATCCTATATACTATATATAATTTTATTTTACATATATTATAGAAACATATTATATATAAATTATACTATATACATATATTACTTACCCCCATTTATTTCATTTTTACTACTAATTCCTTATTAAAATCATGTTTCGGGTAAAAACTGTTTTTTAATTATATATTTTCATTTTTTATTATCGGTCCTCTTACATTGATCATGGATACATATTATCAATGATAATTATAATTAACTAATTATAATATTTATAAATCAATGATACATTTACAAAAAATCAGGAAATATAGTTTTAAAAAATGAAGTATGTAACTATCAATGAAATGGTAGGTCGTACATACACATTTGTAATGTTATCATTTTTCAAAGATAATATCATTATGGGAAATATGAAAGTAATATTATATATTTAAAAAATGACCATAATATCATATATAACATATTAATTCTCTAAATATATTTAAAAATATGATCAATTTTGTGTGTTGATGAAAAGTGATATTCGCATCCCTTCATGAAAATGGTTGTCCACACATACACAAACGATGTCATCATCTTTCCATGTGTGAAAAGGTAAGAAATTTAATGATAAATTTTTGTTTAAGAATGATACATATATAATCAATATCACAATTATTTAATATATATCACATGTATTCATTAAAAGTATCCTTATTATATTCTATGTAATGTGTTACTGAAAAAATGAAGCACATCACTTCTTAAGGTGGTAGTCCTCCGAACACATAACCGACATTATCAAATCCTCTGCAGAATGGAAATAAAAAAGGTATATATGATATAATTAATACTGATGTATAATTATGTTATAAATAAAATATATATTCTTTATATCCATTATCACACCCTACTATGAGTGGGGGTAATATAAAAAAGGAATGACATCAGTATGTGAGGACATAGTCCGTTATACAAATGATTGATTATTTTGTAACCCATTTGATGGAAGTGGGGATGTTTGATGTTTTTCAACATAACATAAAAAACTATACATATTTTTAATATAATATTATTATTATATCATCATATTTTAATAATAATTTAAGTATGTATATGTATAAATAAAATAAAAAGGCTCATTGAAGAACATTACTTCTTATCTAGATAACCTCATTAGGTTGTCACCAAAAACCTTACCCGATTGAATTTATGCCCAAAATAGGGCTTCTATGATGATATGAGGGAAATTTATAAGTTATTTTGGTAGGTATTTTCCAAACCAAAAGGGTTTTGTGTTTTTAATTGGAGATTATATACGATGTCCTTTAAGAAGTTAGGTGAGTGGCACACTTATAATTTTTGAAAAGAAAAAGGGGTACCCTGGTTTTTTACATAACAAAAGGGTCAAAAAATAATGTATCAACGACCCTTAAAAATAATAGTTTCGATATATTACTATAAAATATATATTAATCTTTTTTTTAGATCATTTTAGACTTTATCTTTTGAGTTTAACCCCCGATAAAGTCATTTTTACCTTAATAGTGATAAATAAATTTTAATGCCTTCATTATTCATTTTGGTCAAAAATTACATGGAAATTATTAAATAATATAAATTTTTATTATTAAATATATTGAATCAATTTTTTGAAATTCAGTTCGTAGAAACGAAAAAAATTATTTATAAACTAATCTCGCAGGCACGATGAAATTGCTAGTTTTCAAAGAGAAAAAGTTCAAAATTCTACAGGGTTTTAGTATGAAATTTCTATAATAAAATTATTAAAATTAAATTTATTTAATTAATGGATATATAATTTAAATAAATTAAATTTAAAATAAATTAAATATAATTTACCTTTATAAATTATTTGAATGAAAAGGTATGTTTCAACTAAAATTCAATATTTTTCACTATTTATAAAAAATATAATATTTTCCAAAAATTATAAAAAATTAACTGTAATAAAATTTTTATATGATGATTTAAAATATAAAAAATATTTCGACATATAATCCTTTTATATTTTTTAAAAAATAGTTTTTCAGTAACATTACAAAAAGGAAAAAATCGAATTTTTAGAAAAATACAGTTCTAAGCCTAAAAATTAATTTAATCTTATCTATTATAAAGAAAAACTATAAAAATATTGTTAAATAATATAAATAATATATTATATATACATTTTATTTAAAAAGTTAACCAATGTTATTTTATTTATTTATTGAGGTATAATTCATTTATGTGCACAAAAAATGATTTTTAGATATAGATTTCCTTTATTTCCAAATATTTTTTATTTCCAATTCTAATTAATTTGTCCAAAAAGAATAAATTTTATATAAATGCATTGAAAAATATACTTTTATAATTTATAAAATACTATTTATACCCTCCATTCCCATGGATAAGTGATAACTATCATATTAAATAATAATATTTTTATAATATGTTCCATTTCATTTGAAATTTGGGTAGCATGTATCGTTAGTTACACTCAGTATTTCATGTAACACAAAATATTAAATTTATTAAATTTATTTGAAAAAAATATTTCGGAAAATAGAACGGTGTTTAAATGATTACCATGGGAATGTCCATGAAATAATATAAGACAAATCATACAATCATTTCATTTCATTTTTAACCCAAAAGGATGGTCATGGGAAGCTCCCATGCCTAAGCATAATTCAAATAGATACATATAATTTAAAAATTGTATTTCAATTAATTTAATTATATTTATCTTTTTACTCATATATTATAGGATTCATGCATTCAACTTAATCACTTAGGTTAATCAATTTGTAACTCTATTCCATTTATCTATTCATCGAGTCTATTAAGTGAAAAAGAATCATTTCATTTATAAAAAACATGACATAGGGAGAACACATGGAATAATATAAAAATACACATTTCGAGTATCTCAATTATAGTAATGGGTAATACAATGCCCTAAAACTGTTGGTTTATTAGAAAACAGATATTTGGTATCACACCAATTCATTAAATCATTTATAATCATTATGATTGACCAATCTACAATGTAATTCATAAAGTAAGAAACCACTAAGAATAAGGAATATGAAAACCATTTAATTCATTAAGGAAACCATCAAAATTCCAAGGATATATGATCATTCCTACACATGGGGTGGTTTGGGTTGATGTTTCCCACATCTAATCATATGATTACTGGTGTCATAACAAATCTTAAATAGTTCCGGTATTTAATTTTAATAATTTCATTATTTAGGAGAAATGTGAGGAATGTATGACATGAGAAACAATGAAAATATTATATAAATGACAAAGAAATCTAGGGAAAATAAATAGACCAGTACCTTAATCATAGGACACACCCCTTATCCAATTTTCGGCCGTGATTAAATCCAAAATGGGAGAAATGGAATTAATTTTCAAACAACCTAAAAACATGGTGAATTATCTTGCATAAAGATAACACTAAATAAGGTAAAATAAATAACTACAGGAAGGATGATGAATCTTATACATTTAAATAAGCTTCTAACTTACATGAATTCACTTGAATCATGCCATGAATGAGGGAGATCCACCAGTGGAAGAGGGTGTCCGAGGAGGCGTGCATGAAGTAATACACGTGAGAAATAGGGGAGCAAAAAAGGTGAAAATCATTCAAGGGAAAAGGGGGAAATGCTAATTTTTGACATTTTAACGATTTGCATGATTCTGATTCATGGTTTGGATAACTAGTCTCCAATTATGTAGCTCATAATACCCATGAACTATAGCCTGCATGGTTTTCCTGCATGGTTAGGGATAACCATGTGCAAATTGTGTATTGCTATAGGTTAAGTAGAATTAACCATGATTGCTAGGTGAACTGTTTGGAAAACCCATGTGTAGCTCAATTTTCCACCTATTTAATTTATTTCTCAATTCTTGGTTAGCTATTTTTTTCTAAATTGAATGATTTGAAAAAATATGTGATAACCCTTTACATATAAGGACTTGACATTAAACATTACATAATATTGAATTAAATGAATAATTCACATTGAGAATCTTTTTAGGTTTAATGTTTTAGAGAATTAGGACTTAACTATTACATCTCTAAATAATACAAAGTAGACACCTTTCCACTGTTTCAATTTTTTTTCATAAAATAAAAACTCTTGAGAAAAAGTGTCATGTCTAGTACCATGTTTTAGACAGCATGACTTTTCCTTGATCCCATCCTTAACCCTATTCATCTTTAAGTCCTGTGAAAACATTTCAAAACATGGGATGAGCATAAAAAGCTCAGTAAGAGTTATAAAACAACAAATGAAAACATTTTTTCATAAGTACATACAACACATGAAATATTTTACATACCTCATTAAATCATAAGATTTATGAAAAACACATAAAATCATATATCATAATGGTAACTTGTGGCATCCATATCATACTTATATTGTAGCTATCACAGCCACATAGGGAGTTACTTTGGAATACCCATCATAGTATATTCCCTAAAATCTCTTAGGAGAAACATTCACGTTTACCTTCGTCATGTTACCCAATTCATTGGAAATCTATCTTGGGCTCACCCGCCCTAGGTTTATCATGGAACCACTCATTTACGTAAATAATTCCCAAGAACCCTGACATGATCATAACACATAACATAAGCATAAAGGAAATATAACATGTCCACATTGCAATAAAAAAATATCATTTCAAGATATTGAAATAATAAATCCATTCACTAAATCATTTTAAATACCAAAATACATAAAATGATGATATGCTATTTATTTTTTTCTTAAAAACATTCCGGCTTGTTAAGGAAGCCAAATATCAAATAATACTCGCGGCGGCAGAAAGGTCATTGTCACTGCTTACGTAAAAAAAATACTTTTTGACGTTTATTAAAATGATTCATATAAAAATATTCCTTTTGAATTAAATTAAAATTCAAAGGGTTTTATAAAAGGTATAAAATAAAGGCGTGTATAAAACTAAATATGCCTCAATGAAATGAGATTGAGACGAAGTCCCTTACCTCATGCCCGACTTGACTCGATCATTATTTAATCTCTAGAATAATAAACTAAAGTCAAATTCTACTTGATTAAGAACCTTTTTCATGTTTATTATTACATTTATATCACTTATCACCATGTTATAAAAATTATGTAATCATTTAACTTAATAACGTCTATTTTGTCAATATTTGGTACTTGAGTCTAAAATGAACACCTTATATTTACATGTTGTCCATGTGGTCAATAGTTCATTATCTCCAGAATGACATTCATTATTTAGATATCATATATATCATATATATCCAGTATATACATGTATTTATAATAGTACATAACATTTGGAGGTAAGAAATAAAATGCACCATTCATGGAGATGGTAAGTCGTACGTACGCATGAACGCTACTTTCATTTCTATATCTTATTTTAATGGAATTAAAACATGATTATACAAATTTATATTATAATTACAGTATAATATAAAATATAATAACATTAAATCGATCCTTTATACATCCCACATAAGGAATTAACGAATCACATCACTTTAAGGGGGCGGTAGTCCGCACTTCCTCAAATGAGATTATCGTATTTACCCACTATGGAAACCATAAAGGCTTGCTATAAAAGGAAAATACAGAATCATAAAGAAAAATAAACATAAAATATATCATATACAAATATATTTACATCATAATGTCCACCATGAGAGGCGGTTGGAGATATTTGAACTATCATCGTTTCGTGTGGCGTTAGATTTCCATCCACAAAAACATTATGTTCTTCATCCATTAAATGGAGGTGTTTGTAAGTGTAGTCCAAATCCTTCACATAACAAAATACTAGTATATTGAGGATACTGTTGTTGTTACAGAAGAAAGTAATAAAAATATTTTAGGGGTTTTATATGTAAAATAAAAGAAAACAATTTAAGAGAAATTGTTACCTTTAATTTGGGTAACTCCCTTTGGTTTGAGCCAAAGGACATTTTGAAGTGCCTTATGCCAATGTTAAGGCTTCTAAGACGAGGAGAGGGATGTAGGGAGATTAATTGGGCATATTTTGGACAAGAAAAATGGCTTTAGGTGGGAGGAATTGGTTAGAATTGGTATCCTTTTATAAGGGGGAGGGGGATCCTTAGGAAAGTGTGAAAACATTATTGTATTATATAATGATATTCAGTTTCTAATGGTCCAAAAATCACTGTAGTCGAAGATAAGATGACTCAAGGTCGAAATAAAATCATCCAATACCAATTGGACAGGTTTTGGATAATATTTTAATCATTATAGTTTTATTTATTTAAATCATTTTTTAATGAGGTAAATACTGTATCATTATTTTGTCATGAATAATTTAATTTATTCAATTTCTAAAAATTATAGAAAAATTACTATCATGTAGGAAATATTTTTATATTTCAAATGAATATTTATATTCAAAAGGATAATTTATACACCCCCTTTTAAAAATTAATTTACTAAAAAATATTGGCTTTTGTCATTTTTGCCTTTACGTTAAGATAATTAATCTAAATTGTCATTCTCACCCTCATGTGGCTCACTGGGGTCCCAATACCGACCCAAAAATTAAAATGGTCATAATGACTCAACCAATAAGGTTTGGAAAAGTGTTACGGTAATTTTGAATTATTATAAAAAAAATTCACCTTGAATTACTCTATTTATCGTTAACCGTGGTAAATAAAAGTAAAAAATTACTATTCACCAAAAATTATTTTCATCTTATTGAACCACATTTTACATCTTTATAACAACCATTTATGTCAGATTTTTGAAATTCAATTTACAGAAGATGTAAAATTTCATTTAAATGAGAAAGTCAGTTTTTTTAACTACCACTAAGTGGTTTCACTATTCATAAAATATTGAAGTTTTTCAGAAAAATACTGAAAATTCAGCCTAAGAAATATATGATATTACGAATTAAAAAATGATATTTATTTTTCCAAATTCAAAACATAAAAGTGTCATTAAATAATTTTAAAATAAATTCCCGTTGTTAAAACAATGAGCATGTTTTAATAACTAATAACTATCAAAAGATTGACACTTGTTTATGTCCAATTTCAAAGTGAAATTAATTCAAATGACTAAAAATGGATTAAATGGTAAAAATATATTATAATTTAACATTAAAAACAATTAAAAATATAATATAACCATATCAATAAATTATATTAAAAGGCACTTTTGAAATAAAATACAATATTTTCGCTATTAATTAAAAAATGAACTTTATAGGAAAAATACAAAAACATTACACAAAGTAAAATTTGATATCCCCATTCTAAATAAGGATTTTATTTGGTCATATATAATTTATTAAAGTGACCAAAACACTCTTTAAAAAGGGTTCACTATTAAAAGGTGATAAATCACCCTTTTAATGTAAATTATGCTTAAATTTAGATTCACTCACATTTTAAGCCTCTAACTTTTTATTGGATAAATTTAAATATATTTAACAAACATGTATAATCATATTGTAGTTTGTTTTTTTCATTCCATCCAATAAAATGGCTAGGATTTAACTACCAATTAATATAATAATATTATTTTATTAGTGTGTCGCGTAATATTTCAAAGAAACCCGTTGTTGCGTATTGGGTACACTATTGAACATAACAACCCATTTAAAGTAAAATTAATATTTAATTCAGAAATATTAATAAATATGAAAATATCTAATTCTTCATTTACCTAGGAATTTACATCCTTCCCCCCTTTTGGAAATTTCATCCTCGAAATTTTTATTCACTTATCAAAATAATTGGGGGTATTTATCCCTCATATCATTTTAAGATTCCAATGCTTCCTCTTCAACCATATAGTTTTTTTCAAAAAACCATTACCTAGTGAATTACCTTATTATGCAACACTTTCTCTCTATAGTCAAGAATCTTGACTGGTTGTTCTTCATAAGAGAGATTCTCTTCCAACTGAACTACCTCTATCCCAAAACTTGATATGGATCTGGTATATACATTCTCAACATAAAAACCTGAAAAAACATGGGTACTTAGGATAAAAATGGGGGTAAATCCACTATGTATGCAACTGATTCAACGTTCTCCGGGATTTTATAAGGTCCAATGAACCTCAGAATCAACTTTCCCTTCTTACCAAAACGCATCAAAGTTTTCCATGGAGAAACTTTGAGAAAGACATGATCACCTACCTCAAAATAAAGATCCTTCCTCCGGTTATCTGCATAAATGTTCTGCCTGCTCTAAGCTGTTCTCATGTTCTTCTAAATTAACTGAACATTCTCTGCCATCTCATCTACCAATTCTAGTCCCATCAGCTTCCTTTCAACTAATTTATCCCAAAAATCTCGAGTTCAAAAATGCTTTCCATATAATACCTCAAATGGAGCCATCTGTATACTGGAATAAAAACTGTTATTATATGAAAATTCAACCAAAGAAAAATGTTGGTCCCAACTTCCCTAGTAATCCATAGAACAAGCACGTCACATATCCACCATGTTCTGAATTGTTCATTCTTACTGCCCATCTGATTGAGGATGAAAAGCTGTACTAAAATTTAATTAATACCCAATGACTTTTGAAGGCCTTTCCAAAAGATATAAGTGAACCTAGGATCATGATCAGATACAATTGAGAGGGGAAATCAATTCAACCTGACTATCTCTTTAACATACAACCAAGCAAGTTGATCCAGAGACAAAGTATCTCTAATAGGAACGAAATGAGAAGATTTAGTCAATCGATCAACTATAACCAAGATTTCATTATAACCTCGATATTTCTTTGGTAACCCCACAACAAAGTCCATGGATATATTTTCCCTTTTCCACTTTGGCTCTGGTAATGGATTAAGCATTCCTTTTGGTAACCTTATCTCTTGATTAAACTACTGACAAGTCAAACAATTCACAGTAAAATCAGCAATATCTCTTTTCATTCCATCCCACTAGTAATACTCCCAAAGATCTTGGTACATCTTAGAACTGCCAAGATGAAATGAAAACGGGGAACTATGAGTTTCAAATAACAACTCATTCTTCAACTGTGAATCAAAAGGCACACATAATCTCTTCCCAAACCTCAAAACACAATCATTATCAACGTTAAAATCAGGCAACATATCCTTTCGAACCAATTTTACCTTTTTCTGCAACTCACTGTCTTCTTTATATGCTTTCTTTATTCTATCTGATAGAGATGATTTTACTGACACCTGAAACAAAACAGAAGAATTTCCTGCACCAACAACTTCAATAGAAAAGTTCATCAAATCAAAAACCAAAGGATCTCGTTCCAAACGTTTCATGGCTAATGAGACATTACTTTTTCGACTCAAAGCATCAGCCACTTTATTTGCTTTTCCCGGATGGTAATGGATCGTGGAATCATAATTCTTGAATAATTCTAGCTATCTCGTTTGTATCAAGTTCAATTATTTTTGAGTGAATATATACATTAAACTTTTTTGGTCATTATATATTTCAAATTTTACTCCATACAAATGATGCCTCCATATTTTTAATGTAAATACAACAACATCTAATTCCAAATCATGTGTAGTGTAATTTATCTCTTGTGGTTTCAAAATACGTGAATCATAAGAAATTACCTAATAATATTGCATTAGGACACAACCCAGTCCGTTCATAGAAGCATCACTGTTGATAAAAAACTCACCATTTCTGGATAGTAGTGCCAAAACTGGAGGATTCACCAATCTCCTTTTCAATTCATGAAAAAAATCATCACATTCTTTTGTACAGATGAACATAACACCTTTTTGAGTTAACTTGGTCACTGGACTAGATAACCGTGCAAAATGTTCAACAAACATTTGGTAATAACCTGCCAAACCATGAAAACTACAAATCTCGGTTATATTTGTGGGTATTGGCAATTCTTCAACAACTTTTGATTTAGAAGGATAAAAAATTATGCCATTTTTTGAAATAATGTGACCAAGGAAAAGAATTTGTTGTAACCAAAACTCACACTTGCTAAATTTCCCAAATAGTTTCTTTTATTTTAAGGTTTGGAAGATAACCCTTAAATGACTTTCATGTTCCTCTTTATTTTTGGAATAAAAAAATATCATATATAAACACAACCACCATTTATCACCTGATTCAATTGATCTATCACTACAACAAACTGTTCAATTCTGATTTCTGACCATCCCAGGATGCTGATTTGGAAGGTCATTTCCCTCTATATGCCTTCCCAGAAAAGCTGCTCTATTTCCTATATGAAATACTATTCTTAAAATAGAAATATCTTAGGTGAAGTAACATGGTAAACTGTATATACTATATCATTTCAATATTACCATAAATTTATTTATGGACATTTATTTAACAATACCCAAACTCTTAAAGTTATCTAAACCAACCTCTAATACCAACTATATGGACCCGGCCTTAAACATTACATAATATTGAATTAAATGAATAATTCACATTGAGGATCTTTTTAGGTTTAGAGTTTTAGAGAATTAGGAAATAACTATTACATATCAAAATATTACATAGTAGACACTTTTCCACAGTTTCCATTTTTTCATAAAATAAAAACTCTAGAAAAAAAGTGTCATGTCTAGTTCCATGTTTTAGACATCATGACTTTTCCATGATCCCATACTTTACCCTATTCATCTTTATGTCCTATGAAAACATTTCAAAACATGGGATGAGCATAAAAATCTCAGTATGGGTTATAAAACAAATAATGAAAACATTTGTTTATAAGTACATACGAAACATGAAATCATTTACTTACCTCATGAAATCATAAGACTTATGAAAGACACATAGAAATAATAAATCATAAAGGTATCTTGTGGCATCCATATCATACATACATTGTAGCTATCACAACTACATAGGGAGTTACTTTGGAATA
The DNA here is from genome assembly GCA_963277665.1 of Viscum album. Taxonomy (NCBI): domain Eukaryota; kingdom Viridiplantae; phylum Streptophyta; class Magnoliopsida; order Santalales; family Viscaceae; genus Viscum; species Viscum album. The sequence goes on along the minus strand of OY728160.1, from coordinate 907,103,828 downwards.
CCCATCACAGTATATTCCGTAAAATAAATTAGGAGAAAAATTCACATTTACCTCCGTCATGTTACCCAATGCATTGGAGAGCTATCTCAGGCTCACCCGCCCTAGGTTTATCACGGAACCACCTGTATACATAAATAATGACCACGAACCATTACATGATCATAACACATAAGATAATGATGAAGGAAAATAACATTTCCACACTGCAATAATGAAATACAATTTCAAGATATTGAAATAGTAAATCCATTCTCTAAATCATTTTCAATACCAAAATATGTAAAAATAGTTTATGGTATTTATTTTTTTTCTTAAATACATTCCGTCTTGTTATGGAATCCAAAGTTCAAATAATACTCGCGGCAGCGGAAAGGTCATTGTCACCACTTACGTAAAAAAACATTCATTTTTTTCATTTAGTAAAACACTTTGTATAAAAAGACTCACATTGAATGAAATGAAAAGTCAAAGGGGTTTATACACCGTATAAAATAAAGTCGTGTATAAAACTAAATATGCCTCAATGAATTGAGATTGAGACGAAGTCCCTTACCTCGTGTCCGACTTGACTCGATCATTCTTTAATATCATGTATAATAAGCTAAAGTCAATTTCTACTTTCTTAAGAACATTTTTCAAGTTTATTATTACTTTTATATCACTTATCACAATGTTATAAATATTATGTAACCATTAAGTTAATAACATCCATTTTGTCGATATTTGGTACTTGAGTCAAAAATGAACACCTTATATTTACATGTTGTCCATGTAGTAAATAGTTCATTATATATAGAATTAAATTCATTGTTTAGATATCATATATATCATATATATCCCGTATATACATGTATTTATAATAGTACATAACATTTGGAGGTAAGAAATGAAATGCACCGTTCATGGAGATGGTAAGACGTACGTACGCATGAACGGTACTTTCATTTCTATATATTATTTTAATGGAATTAAAACATAATGATACATACTTATATTATAATTAACATATAATATCATACATAATATCAGTAAATCTATCCTTTATACATCGCACATAAGGCATTATTGAGTCACATCGCTTTAAGGGGGCAGTAGTCCGCACTTCCTTAAATGAGATTATCGTATTACCCACTATGGAAACCATAAAGGCATGAAATAAAAGGAAAATAAAGAAGCATAAAGAAAACATAAACATAATATATATCATATATAAATACAGTGACATCATAATGGCCACCATGAGAGGCGGTTGGAGATATTTGAACAATCATCGTTTCGTGAGGCGTTAGTTTTCCATCCAAAAAAACATTATGTTCCTCATCCATTAAATGGAGGTGTGTGTATGTGTAGTTAAAATAATTATCATAACAACATACTAGTATATTTAGGATATTGGTGTTGTTACAAAAGAAATTAATAAAAAGAGTTTAGGGGATGGAGAAGTAAAATAAAATAAAACAGTTTAAGAGAAACGATTACCTTTAATTTGGGTAACTCCCTTTGGTCTGAACCAATGGTATTTTTGAAGTCCCTTCTTCCTAAGTTAAGGCTTCTAGGATGAGTAGAGGGTTTTATGGAGCGTAATTGGGCAGATTTTGGATGATCCAAATGGATTGAGGGGTTTGAGAAATTGGTTGGAAGTGGTCTCCTTTTATAAGGGGGAGGAGGGGCTCTTTAAGAATGTGTGAAGACATTATTTTATTATATAATGACATTCAGTTTCAAATTGTCCAAAAATCATTATAGTCAAATCGAAGATGACTCGTGGTCTAAATAAAATCATCCAATAGGAATTGGACAGGTTTTGGATAATATTTTAATCATTATAATTTTATTTATTTAAATCATTTATTAATGAGGTAAATACTACATCATTATTGTGTCATTAATAATTTAATTTATTCGATGTCTAAAAATTAAAAAAAATACTATCATGTAGTAAATATTTCTATATTTTAAATGAATATTTATAGTCTAAAATATAACTTATAAAACCCCTTCTAAAAATTAATTTACTAAAAAAAATTTCTTTTGTCATTTTTGCCTTTACTTTAAGTTAATTAATCTAAATTGTCATAATCACCCTCAAGTGGCTCAATGGGGTCCCAAAATCGACCCAAAGATGGCCATGGTCGTAAATGACTCAACCAATAATGTTTGGACATGTGTTAAGGTAATTTTGAATTATTATAATATTCTTTTAACCTTGAATTACCATATTTACCTTTAACTGTGGCAAAAAAAGTCAAAAATTACTATTCACCCAAAATTATTTTCATCCTATTGAACCATATTTTAGTTCTTGATAAAAACCATGTATGTCAGATTTTTGAAATTCAATTCAAGGAAGTTGGAAATTTTCATTTAAATGAAAAAGTTAGTTTTTTTAACTACCACTAAGTGGTTTCACTATTCATCAAAAATTAATGTTTTTCAGAAAAATACCAAAAATTCAGCCTAAGCTATATTTGATATTCCGAATTCAAAAATGATGTTTAATTTTTCAAATTCAAAACATAAAATTGTCATTAATTAATTTTAAAATTAATTCTCGTTGTTAAAACAAATAGTGTGTTTTAATAAACAATAACTATCAAAAGATTGACATTTGTTTATGTCCAATTTCAAAGTGAAATTAATTCAATGACCAAAATCGGATTAAATGGTAAAAATATATTCTAATTAAAATTTAAAACTAATTAAAAATATTATCTAACCATATAAATAAATTATATTAAAAGGCACTTTTTAAATAAAACACAATATTTTTGCTATTTATTAAAAAAATGAACTTTATCGAAAAAATCCCAAAAAATTACCCAAAGTAAAATTTTATGTCCCCATTATGAAGAAGGATTTAATTTGGTCATATAGAATGTATTAAAGTGAAAAAAATTCTATTTAAAAAGGGTTCACCATTAAAAGGCGATAAATCGGCCTTTTAATTTAAATTATGCTTAAAATTATATTCATTCACATTTTAAGCCTCTAAATTTTTATTGGATAAATGTAAATACATTTAACAAAAATTTATAATCATATTGTAGTTAGTTTTTTTCATTCCCTCCAATACAACGGCTATGAGTTAACTTCCGTTTAAAATAATAATATTATATTATTAGTGTATTGCATAAGATTTCAAAGAAACCAGTTGTTGCATATTGGGTACACTATAGAACATATCAACCCTTTTAAAGTAAAATAAATATTTAATTCAAAAATATTAATAAATATGAAAATATCTTATTCTCCATTTACCTGGGATGATACATTACAAGGATGCACAATTTCTCATAGGGGCTACACAGATTAATCTAACCATACAACCAACACAATATTTCCAATAAAGTTAGTATTTTTAAAAAAATTGTCACTATACTCATACAAATGTATGAGAATTATCTCATACCTTATCCCTAATCCAATTTTTTTAAGGGTTCAAAAAATTGAAATTACATTCTGAAACTCAATTTAAAATTTTTCTATCTTCCAAACAAAAAAATCTACTAAAAATATAAACATTTCCAAAATCCTAGGATCAAATACTCTTCCCACCATAAAACTTATTTACCCCAAGAATCCTTGGGAAACCATGAAAACATCACATGACTTACTTATGTCATGAATTTTCACTCATACTATTGTGTTTTTTTCTAAATGTCAAACATACCTCCAAAAGATATTTAGACATATAGTGCTGAAACTACCGAAACACAAGCTAGATATCATAAATAGAACTAAACAACAAGGGGATTCTTACACGAGCCTTCCTACCCTGATACATGATCACATTATCATATCTTTTATTAACCTTCATATGGTTCACCCCACCACATGTTGTATATTTCTCATAAACATTTTTGATTCATGGTACCTCCATCGCTGGAATTGTCTATTGGTACATGGCCTTCCAAGTCTGATGTTTCATGGAACAATCCTCAAATATCCACATCTGAAACATATGAGGACACCACCTATGGTCCATAATTAGAAAAAATTGATCAAATCCCAATCGACCATGCTTTAACTATTTGAGCTCGATTTTCCATGAAAATATACAGTCAAACCATTCTGTTGCACTTTTCTTTTCTTGGTGGTGAGCCCAATGCGATTTCTTGCCATCCATATCCAAATTTTTGAGATAATTTATTTTGAAATTCCAAATATTGACTAATTTTAAGACTCATAACTCTTACTACTGATGCATCACAAAAAACCAGATACTTAAGCCTTACCCCAAGGTGCATTAAGTTTTCTCAATCATTCTCTCTAAATCCCATACCAAATTTATTGTGATGAATTTGAGTTAAACCATATCCCAAAGAAACATTGTCATCATCATATAAAAACAACACCAACAGAAACATGATCCATCTATCTTGTATCACCACAAGCCTTTCTAGGCTTAATTCATACACTCACACTTAACCCAACTCCATAACCAAACAAATACCTACAGTTTAACAATGATTCTTGATGTTCCTTTTTCATTTATATAATTTAATATAAGATCTAAGATGACCATCTAATGATCTCATTCAAGATCATTCTACCCATCTCACATGAGGGTCTCTCTATAATGACTGACCTCCATTTCTCCATATTTTTAGATAAATTTTCATCACATTAATAGAAATATTCCATAGATTACTACATCATGTTCCCTGTTTGTATCTATACATAACAACTGGCATGGATAAGAATCCAGTCATCTTGGGTGATAACATATACATCATCCATCCCTCGTTCATGATTTCTTAGAATAGTTACCTTGAATTTCATTTAGAGGATGGAAACATAAGGTGGGCCACTACAGTTAAATGGGAAAAGGCGAATTACACACCATCTGGATTCTTTAAACTGCTCCTCAAGTGAAACTCACAGAAAGTTTGTTTTACAAAAAATAAAAAGGTATTTATGTAGATCAGTTTATAACTGACACTCTCAGCATACTCATGATAATTTCATGATAGGGGGCACGATCACCTCTGAACATGGAGTGCACTGAGATTCCATCAATTGAAATTTATCACCCACTTATGAATTTATTACATTTAAAAAATTATATTTCTTCCTTTACCAACACCTGACACCATGTAACCTAACCATGCGTGCTAAGGTCTAACTATGGGCCACCAGTATCACAACACCAAATTGATTAAAAAAATAGACCATATGACTAGGAAACTAACATAAATTTACCAGAATCTCTAGGTCAACAATCTAGAAATTTTTACTTCATGATAACATTGCTCCTTAGTATGCTCTTAATTGCTCATCGATGTTAAATTTTAATAGTTACCATGTGAAACCAGTGTGAACTAATTTTTCACAAATAGTTGGTGTGATGACTTGTACCACCTAGTTAAATATCTAAATCTTGATCTCATGATGCATCTATCCACAGGTCCATGTGGACAATGCTATATGGAAAATTAGTTCTTATTACACTAGCAATTACCTTCGAACTCATCTTCAAAATCGGCTACCTACCCTTTCCTTGATTTATCAGATGACCACCTACCTCATGGAATCTTTTTTCCGAAATGTAATGTGTCAACTATTCAAGTTATAGTCAACTAGTTAAGGAGAAGGAACAACCCTTCCACTCAATGATAGTTTTGATACACAATCATCCATGGTTATTTTTAATAGTAAATGTATTATCATTACAAAATCAAAATAATTGTGAAAATTACAAGAAAAGTATATAAATACATATAAAACAAAATAATTTTCCCAAAAAATAATTCGTAAAACAATTCCAATTTCTCTCATGCGTTTCCTTTATCAAAATAGTTATCATTGACCCCCAGGGATCCCTCTCCAAACTAAAAGAATATTTGTCTTCCATATATACCAAAGGAATTACGCAAGAACCATATCTCGCTTAAGAGTTTCTATCACATGATTTCTAACGTGCCTCTCAGATCTCTATAAAAATTTAAATCATAGGTATGTAAGGAAGAATCAAACAAAAAAGTGTCAATACCTATTGACATAGGTGTAACTATTTCACCTACCAAACATCATCATACTAAACCCTAATCAACATCATGAATCTGAATGGGGGAGTTCTCATTGAATGGTTAAAAAGATAACATCAAGGATAATGATCTAAAACATTGTGGTATATATATAAATAAAAAATACCTCATTTAAGGGTCAATTATTATAAAATGACCCACATAACATGGGGTGTCTTTCCATTATCTAAGAGTCCCACTCGACAGAAATAGTCAACCAAAAAACACATGCCCTACTAGAAACCTCAAAATAAATTGTCTACCAATTTCTAGTTTCCAAGGGTGATGCCTTAATGGGATAACCCCTTATTTTTAATTTAAGGCATTAAACATATACTCTAGAGTGTCGCCAAAGAATTCACTAGTTTCTACCACCTATTAATTATGTTTAAGAAACAAAATTGAATAATTCAATTGAGACCTATAGGCAACACTCATGTTCTCATCCCAATGTTAAATTAATCTAACACTTTCCTGAGGTTTCATGCTAAGGATACATATAAAGGTTTCATTTTAAAGAATTTAAATGATGCTAATTCATTACTACAATTTTAAATAGATCATAAAAAGGATAAATCAAGTACTAGTTGCAAAGGGGAATAATAATTATTACATTATTTAACTACTTTCTTGTATTATTAGTAAAACCATTTCATAATTCCATTTTTAAAAAATTCTAATCCATATATTTTCACAATTATGATTGATTATAGAAAATATCTATTTCAAGCTATAGATGAAAACACTCTTTAAGTCGTAATTGATATTTTAATTAATGGAAGCCTTAAAATAATAAACCTCAAAGGTAGTTAATTGGTCCTCTATCAATTAAGGGAGGTTGTTTCTTTAAAATGACCCCATACGTTTATATGTAATCCTATATAAGCAGTTGTATAAACATTAAATGACTATCCAATTATCATAACTATACCCCCATGGTTTTAATTACTAAGGAATAATAAGATTAAAGGTGAATTATAGCGGTCCCATCAAGACAATATGGGTTCAGTTATATGGGTAGACATTCTCAATTTATGGATTCAATGCTCTATATATTACTATTTTCATCCCACATAAATGAAACCAATTTAATGTTTAATTTTCATGTCACCCTCAAAGGTGTTATTTCATATGTAACATAAATAAGATGACATCTATGTTTCTAGTTGTGTTTATCTGATAAGAAACTTGCTGAAAGTGATCTATGTGGGTATAGATTTTCATTTACAAATTTAGTTATATGGGTCATCATGCCCATGTAATAGAGGTAATGACCTCATAAGTCATAGTTTTCCATTTTTTTAAGAAGCTAATTTCCGAATGAAATGAAATTCAGTATTGAAAAATATATAAATCCTGGTTTAGTGAGATGTATAAATATTCCTAGGTTATAATGGTACATGCCTATATAAGTTACAATTAAAATTCATGTAATTGTATCTCATTTTTTAACATCGGTATTATAATATAGGAAATTCATATAAATAATAGTTTTATTATATTTTTTAACCTTACTAATTTATAAATTCCAATAAACATTATAAATTATTATTGGATGCCATTCAATAAAAAATATAATTCTTTCTGTACATGATTCTAATGGTCCATGGATGAAACATGACACAATTGTCTATTTAAGCTGTTAATTATAAGCTATATGAAAAAAAAACTTAGGTTGATTTAGATACTTTAGGAACAAATTTTTTTTATCATAATATAACAAATAAAGATATCACATATACAAGAAAATATAGGCATCTGATAAGAATCATAAAAAATATTATCATACACTCAAGAATTCTTAATAATAATAGACGCTTAGAAAAAAAATAAGCATGAAAAATAATAACATAAATATTGAATATAGATAACATGGAACTTAATTAGACATTCAAGAAATGCATCCTACATATAATGGAATATGCATGAAATGTGAATCTCAAAATTTATAAAATGATGCATGTAGGGATACTTCATTTCCATTACAGGACAAGGGAAAAATCTAATTAATCAAGAAATTAACTACAAACATAAATACACCAATAACCTAAAGAGGAATAGTAATAAACAATAATAACAACACCAAAAATCATCCCATTCATTTAAACCTTGTATTTATTTCGTGCTTGGTTTTTTCTAAACTAGAAATGATCGATTGGTCACATGGCCTTAAGTGTACCTCCCCATATTCTGGAGGATTCCAACATCCAGTGAGGGTCTAAGGGTAGTATTGTGGGGAGACTCTACCCTCTAGATCATAAATATTTATATTGGAAGAAATAATAAATGAATATTATCACAATATAACAAAATCTAGTAAATAAAAAATAAATAATCAATTACCATGAACATACCTTCTACAATGAATGAAACTGATATATAGAATGTGATACAAGACAAAAATAAATGTAAAATATCTAAGGGATACCTCCATGAGAATATTGAGCTCCGTCTCAGTTTTTTCTACTAATATATTGTGTACAATCATAAAAAAATTGTTATATAAACCCTAATATAGATTCTCAAAAATATATGATATCTGTTTGGGTACCAAACAGTGGCCTAAATAGGGAGTAATATATTCTCAGTTGGCCACCACCAATGATACTAATGTAATCATGTCCCTAAATTAATATTAAAGTAGTACATATATATAAAAGTAAGTGGTGTAGTAAATATAAATTAAAACCTGTCATCTCAGGTTCCTCGAGGAATCCTCACCAACCATACCTTGATCATCGTGATCCAGAAATGTCTCTAAATAAGTTACATCATGTATATATATGCAGATAGAGGCACTAATAAAGGAAAAAATAAATATACACTGGTGGGGACCTATAGATTATCACCTAGACATCAAAATTATAATAATAATAAGTTTCACAATTTAATAAGGTATGTATTTCCCAAAAATTTCATATGAATAAAAATAATGGAAACCATACCGAGGGATTCCATCCTTGTGAATTATGATATAAGGGATGCCATGACTAGGGTTTCCATTCCCTAGTTTCATAATGTAATGGACTCCATGCCCCGGGATTCCATACCATAATGTCATAATACAAGCGACTCAATTCCCAGGTACATCATGATCAAGTATCATAACATATGGGATGCCAGGTCCAAGGATTCCATGCTGGAATATCATAGCAAATAATGTAAATGGGACATATTAGTAAGCATAACAAATTAATACAATATTAGAAATAATTAAGATTTCATGCCCTTTTATGTAACTAAGAAGGCCATGGGAAGGTCCGTGATATGATGTAATTCAAAACATGAAATTATTCATTTCATTTATAACCAACAAGTATGTCCATGGAAATCACCAATGCCTCAACATGGTCCATATCGATACATCTCATTTATAAATTCTATTTTAATCCATTTAACACTATTTATCCTTTTAATCATTCATCGCATGGTTAAATCGTTCCACTTAATCACTTGGTTTCATAAAAGAGTAATTCATTTCATTTTATTTATTCATCAAGTACAATATGATAAAAATAACCATTTCATTTATAAATAATAGGTTGTGGGGATCACCCATGGAATAATATTATACAAACAAATTTCAAGTATCTCAATTATTTTAATTTTCAATACATCACACCATCAAGGTGGGTTTATTAGAAAATGAATGTTTGGTTACCAATCCAATTAATTAGATAAAATCCAATAATTATGATTGAAAAACTCAAAAATGTGAAGTATAATGTAAGATACAATGAAAAAGGAGGTTTAAAAAACCATCTAATTTATTAAGGAATATATCAACGTGGCAAGGAGATATGATTGAACCTACTCATGGCGTGGTTTGGGTTGTGGTTGAAAACCACTATGTATATGTTTAAGGGAGACACAATATGTCTAAACCAGATCTGAGTATTAAATTTTAAGCTTATAATTATTTAAGAGTAACGCAAAGAAAGTTTGATGTGTGTCACAGAAGGAATATTATATAAATGAGAAATACCTTTAAGTAAAATGAATAGAACACCTAACACATAATTTTGGTGCTCCACTCATCAAATATTGGTCCAAGATTTATTCCAGAATGAGAGAAATTTTAAGAATCATAAAACACAACAAAATATGATTAATTACCTCAAAAAAATATAGTTCCAAATAAGAATAAATAAATGAGGAAAAGCAGAACGATATGTCAGAGACATAACGATATGATTCCAATACATCTGAATATTCTGGAATAAGAAGAAGAACAATGGAGATCCACCCATATATGAAGCAGAAAGTAGAGGCACCCATGGAAGTAGATGTTAGGGAAATTGGGAAGGAAAACGGTGAAAATATTTTAAGGAAAGAGAAAATGGTATTGGTTTCCCTTTCAATGAATCACATTTTTAGGTCGCATGGTTAAACTAACTATGCACCAACCATGCATCTCATTCTACCCATGAGCCACACCAAACATAGTTTGGATTCTTGGTTAGGGCTAACTGTGTTCTAACCATATGGTGCTACTAGTATGGGGGCGTTAAAGATGTGGGATATGCTTATGGTTTGGAAAGACATGTACAAACTGTGTACCCAACCTTTCAATTTATGATAGAATTCTTTCAAGATCATGAACCCCACCATTCACAGCGTGAAAAACCATGTGACACCCCTTTTTCGAGATGTATGATTTCTCCTAGGGGTCCATGTATTAAACTAACCATTAAACCCTATCTGTTCTCTCCAAAAAAAGTGATTTTTTGATCCCTGACACTCCGGAAACTCACCCAAGCATCTTAGAAACCTCTTTGAATTTAAAAATACTCCATCAAAAAACACTTTTAAGGGTTAAAATACATGTAATTAAATTTTTAAAACTCAATTTAATATCTCGAAAATCCAAAAATAGAAAAACACAAATTCCATTGATGAATTCAGTGGGTCCAAAAAATAGGATCGTACAATATATGAGATAATATATTCTTTAAAGAATTTTTATCTTCATTAACCTCATTGAATATGGATCAACACATTTCTGTAGATTCTTTGGTTAATAATACATTGTTTTTAATTATATTCATGCATGTTTTCATGTAGTTTTTCATTTTTATGGACTAGAATATCCCTAATATGGGATAAAATAACTTTATTATGTTCTAATAATTTTAATTAGTCCCTAAAAACCCCCGTAGTGGTATTTGATCTACCCCATGAATTTGATTTCTGAAATATTTCATGAAGTGAAGATTAAAACAAAAAAATAGAGCATCCTTTTTATTTTTATGTAAATTCTACTTTACCTTTATGCATGATGGATATATATAAAGATCATCATTCTTATCCTTATGTATAATGGTCAATGTACCTTCCCTCACCACTTACATGATCTATTTAAATGTAATATTGAATTTACCTTTATGCATAGATCATGTAATGGTATTCTGAGACTAACCATTATATTACGGGTTTATATAAAGGTAGTCTGATTCCCACCATTATGAAAATGGTTTATGTAAGGGTAATGTGCAACATAATTTATGTAAATCATTTCACGTAAAGCTAAATGAGATATATCTTTTTATAGTTGCACAAAATAAATTTTCTATTCTTATACCATTATATAGATAGTCTATGTAAGGAATGTTGGAGTATAACTATATGCATAATACCGATTCTGTGTATGGGTAAACAAAAATTGTTCTAAATTTGATTTTTATTATTTATAATGAATTTATAAATATTGCTAAAATATATTTTCAGAATAATTAAAATATTAGTAATTTTTATATTAAATAATAATAAAAATATTATAATTAATTAATTATTATTTTGATATATTTATAATGAAATATCACTTAAATATTTAATATTAATATTTTCAATAACTTTTAATCAAATTATAAACATTTTTGTTTTATCGTGAAATAAATATAATTTTTGTAAAATCATATGTGAATTTTATAAAACATTTATAAAATAAAAATTAAGGTAAGAATACAAAAAAAAATTATATTCCAAATTATGAATTTTTGGTAATTACATAATTGTTCATAATTAATTAATTTTAATTTTTCAAATTGAAAGGATTAAATTGGATATTATTAAATCCATATTAAAAAAATTCTTGATGATATATATGGATGTGGATTAAATATTCCCTAAATTTATAATATTTCAAATATCTTACATAGTTGAAATCTGGATTATAAGTATGTAGTTTCATTGTATACTATCGTTTTGGTCCCTTCTTAATGGACACCCACTCTCTCCCTGTATTTCTATCATAGACCCGGATTTTTTCAGTAGGAACATGATCCAAAAAATATCGAGTGGTCTGGTTCACCCATTCAAAGACTAGTATGGTTTCTTTGAAATATATTATTATTTTTATGGATTACATCATTTTTTCATGAATAGTATATGAAATTCAATTCAAATGACCAAATATATTTTAATTAATTATTTTAATAAGAGTTCGTAATATGTTAATGTTGGTATGGTACATGTCTATCTTCTTAACAAATGACCATGAAATAATGAAATGGAAATTAATGATAGGAATTAAAATTTTAGCTGAAAACTGTGCATGGATTTCTTGGGATATTCTTTCTTGAACAAAGTAGTTTTCAAAAAATATTTTTAATGTGTCCTCAACAAATATATATGTATAATCAAAATATATAAATTTAATTTCCTCCATTTTATTGGTACAATAACACTCATCAGTAATTCTCTATCCTCAGAAATAATACATGTCCTTAAATTCCTTAGATCTCCTAAATCATTCATAAAAAGAATCCACAAAATCTACAATATTTTTATTTGGTACAACAAGGAGGAGGGAGGAAATCACTAGGCATGTTTTTCTAGTATTTCTATGCCTTATAAGGATAGTGGAATTAATCTAAAAAAATAAAGGTTAATATTTAGAGACATCAAAATAAAAATTAATGAGATTCATTCCCTATGAGAAATAACCATTAAAAAAATATGGATGCACTCTTGTTATCAGGATTGGGAAGGATTTAAAGGGATCACATATATGGATATTTTTTGGGAGTCAACTACCGTCATGCTGGATAATTATTAATCGATCTTTTAAAGGTCAGAAATCCACTTTTGGAAATATGATTAGACTAGTGATATTCTACTCTTTCCAAGGATCCCATTGGATAATATAATCAATAGTCAGGAGAATCAGAATTATGTATTCAATGATTTTTTTTGAATCATCCCAAAGGATAATTATCTCCTCTATTTCATTGAACAATGACCCTGATGAGTGATTTTTTTCCTTATATCCATTTTCATTATTCATCCTTTTAACATTTCATAGAATCATCTACCTAAAAATTGTGAATATTTTTGGTCTACCAAGGTATGGTGAAAAATAGATATTGTTAAGATGAATTTTCTTTTTCAATTAATTTTTAATCATAAATTTCTTATAGACAATGATGTTTAAAATAAATGTATCAAACTTACTAAAAACTTGTTTTATTATGAGAGTTATATAAGAGAATCTACTGTATCCCAATTTCGGTAATGGGAGTAGGCTCACTATTTCTACTTTTGAATTAGAGGATTCTTGGAGGTCACTAAACAATTCTATTAAATTGATTATTTATTCTCCTTTTATTTAAAAATTTCTAAATGTGATAAATCAATCATTAAAGCTAAGAAGATAATTTTATTGCTTGTAGCTTGGTGATTTGGGATCTCCATAATTCGAACCAAAATTGAAAAAAAAACATTAGAAATAAATATTAAATAAAGGGTTTATTCTTATGTTTTATCACTCTTTTAACTATACATAAGATATGATATACCATCATCTATAATCATTTTTTATTCCACCTGCTTCATGTTCGAGTTCGTTTAGTTACTGGGAAGGTTCTGTCCATTTGATGTGTTGGAAAGAAGTTATATGGGGCTTAATGTTTAAGTCTTATGTTTCCATTTTTAATTGAGTCAGGTGTGGAGGGGATTAAATTATGGATTATAAGGATCTATAATTCTAGATTTTATAGATTACTTTGGTGATGAAAATTATATTATCACAAATTTTCATGTCTTTTTTATTCGTGTGTTTGTATTCCCATCAAAAAATATATTATTTTCTATGAGCTAAGTGCATTAACAATGCTAGTTTATTATCTTTCATGTATCCTCCCTTACAAATTGAGTGTATCCATCCCTATCAGATAATGTGGAGACTTTATTAACCATGGTGTTGAGATTATACTCACCAGGAATGAGTGTAAATTCTAAGTGGTTTTCTTATCATTCAAAGGTGTTCATGAAGAGGCATTAATTATTTGATTTGACAGTGAATCTCTTCTAATGAATTGTAAATATTTTATTTTTAGGGATTATCTGGGGGTTCATCAGTTCTACCCAACATGATGTTGATGTTTCTATTTCCCTTTCACTTAATCAATATTTCATAATATACTTATTCAAATATTTATCTTGTCAGAAATTTTGAATATATAATTGTTTTAAATTTATAACAAGTCATATAATTAAAATAAGAATCCATATAATGAATAATGAAAATGTGATCATGTTATAATTAATATAAAATTGTAATATTAAAACACATGGAATCTCAATAATAATAATCATGAATATAATAATTTTATAGACGGATTTTATTTTATATAATTTCATAAATTTTTAATCATATTTAACTAATTGAGTTGTTCTTTTATATAAAATTTATCTTTACATTATTCATCTATGGAATATAATTATGAATATTTTTTCATTAGTTTAAGATATTAAACTGATTATTGAGATTCTCATACAAGTAACAAAGTAGTCGCATGTTAACTATGATAATGACTTTAGTTTTTCATCTTCCATGAACATATTTTGTTATTCATGTTATGAACATGAATTTTTTTGTTGAATATTGTTTATTCATATTTTGTTCTAGAGTAATGAAATATTTAATTCTCTCAAGAGTAAAGTATCCTTGGGTGAAGGTACATGAGGTTAGACTACCTACCAGAATGTAGGATTATAACCCTTCTAGAATGGTTAATAGAGTTGGATATCAATCTCTATGGTCTTAATTAAGTAAATATTCTCAATATCATAAACTTATATTATTTTACATGAAAATTTTATATAGCTTATGCATATGATACAATTGGATATGTGTGAGTATGTCTGGACTCTATTTTTAGGAGAGTAACAAAATCTAGTTGGTTGTATAAAGAGTTACATGTCAATATTAATTTGACATATTAATTATGTAGATGGACAAGGATTTCAAAACAAACTCACTAGAAATATTCATACACAGTGAAATAAGCATGAGATAAGATGGTGAGATTAATTCTTGTAAAAATAATATGTGTTAGATTCTTTAAAATGTAGCTATTTTCTGGATCTCGATCATCCATATAACACCTCAAGTTTTTATGAACCTTTTTTTCTGGCTAAATTAAATTCGTTTGATGTTTTCTATTTTACACAACACCACGTTAAGAATGTGCTACATGCAACACTGTCATTGTTTGCATAATATACAACACTGAGTTTCTATGATAATATTGTAATTGTATAAACAATAACACTATAACCTAACCCTTATAATGGCTGGTATGAATAGGATTGACTGAATTACGAAATTATGTTTTACACATGTAAAACCCTCTTTAAAATAAAAGGAAATATTTTACTGAATACTATTTGAATGCGCAAAAGTGTGTTTTATAACTATAAAATAAACAAATAATTATTTTGGCATTATATTAATTAAATAAATATAATATATTCAATATAATTTTTAAAATTAATTCCATGTTTTTTCAATACATGATATAAAAATAAATCCAATTTTAAGGATAAAAATGTTGAATTTTTCTAAATGCAATTTTGACTCCTTTTTATGGTCCACATGTTTTAAAACTAAACAATGAAACTTCTAAAAAATTTATTTGAAACAAAATCAGTTTTTAAATCCCAATATAATAATTTACTTTTGCATTTTCTTTTCTACATTTCTGATAAGATTCATTTTTTGATGAATACTAAAAAATATTTCATTTTAAGTGATAACCACCTTTTATCTAAATAATTTAAAATGATAGATAATATATTAAACATGTTTTATAATAAAATTGGATTAATTATAATTCTATTAATACATTATATATCATTGGAATATTTTTCACATTGAATTTTGATTTAAAAATATTTCAAATTGTTGATCATTTTCACTTTAAAAACATGCTTTGTCAACCCGTCTTCAAGATTAATTGTAAATTAATTTTAGACATTTTTTATTTTGAATTTCAAAAATTGACTTCATTATTTTAATTCAATAGTTCAAAATTTAGTATATACATCTTTTATTTCTTTTTGGAAATATAAATTATAACATTGTTAATTTTTTCACCATATTAAAGTTTAAATTCTATAGTTTATGTTAAAAATAAAGTGATAAGGGCTACAAAATGATGCTAAATATTTACTAAATTTTAATGGATGAACTTAATTCTTCCCTTAAAACCTAAGGTAATAATCAAAATTATTTAATAGGCACATTTCCATGAAAATCACTTTGATATTATAAAATTCAAAGAGAGTGAAAAAATGTCACTCTTACTTTTATTAAGTATAATATTATTAATATGGGGTTAAATTAAAAATTTGATCGAATGTAAATATTCAACCACAATATAAAATTTTTATATATCTCATTTTATTTTATTTATAATTTTTTTGGAATAAATATTTATCATTAATAATTACATAATTATGATGTAGTTATTATGAAATTAATGAAAAAAAATTAATTACATTAGAAATATTACAATAAAAATAATGTTAATTAATTATTACGCTGCATGGTTTTTCAATGAAAAAATAACATATTTGGAGTGTATTAAATTATTTTTTCATATTATATTCATGTATATATTTTGATAATGTCAATGTATTGAATAGTTCCAAAATTTAATCTAATTATATTTTATGAAAATAATATTTTATAAAATTTGAAAAAAATCATAAAAATAATTAAAAAATACCAAGTGATTATTATATGGTCTTAAATTTCGTTATATGACTATTTTCTGAAAATTTATATAATATAAGTAAAATTTAAATATTTTTAATATTAATATATTTTACCATAGTTAAAATAAAAATAGGTTATCTAAATGTTAATCAAAATGATAAGGTTTTAAATAATAGAAAAAATTGTCTAAAATATATTTGTTGATAAAAATAAATCATTATCTTATTTTATATTTTAATAAATGTGAATTTTGAAGTATTTTAATTTAAAATTAATTTATTATAATTAAATATTTGGAGAAAATCCACGAGTGTCCCTCCCCTCACATATAAATGGGAACCTCTTCTTCTCTTTTCTTCATGCTTGAAAATGATTTTTTTTGAAGAAAAATATCCATTAATCAAAAAAAAATTCATAAATGCATCTTATATCCTTAAATTTGTTCAGAAATCCATCCAAGTAATCCCTTTGGTGAAAACCAATAAAAGATACACAGAGAAGAGGTAACATTCATCAAAAAATGTTTTTTGTTTTATTTCTTACTTAAACCCCTTAATTTATTTTTATTTCATGTTTATATAATAAAATTAGTATATTGAAGATATATATATATATATATTATTTTATAGTATGGTTATGAAAAAAACATCACATCCATCTATGAAATGAGATACATAATCATCGTTCATTTGTCCGGTAGGCTACTGCCTCTTGAATCGATGTCATTCATTCTTATATTACCACTTTCAAGGGTTCCGATTATGGGTGGATTTAGAGTTTATATATGATATTTATTACTTTTTTCATTTTATTATGATTCATCAATTATCACATATTAAATAATTTTATTTATTAAAATAATAATAAAATGAAAAATTGTTCATGCGTACATATGACCTACCGACTCCTGGTACAATGTATTTTATTTTCTACCTCTAAATTTTATGAATCAATATAAATATATATATAATAAATATATGTGATATTTATATCATTTTTATAATTATATAGATGACGAAATCATCATTTATTTAAGAGTGTCAAGAATAACAAGAAAAAACCTGAATGAAAAACTAAGTAGTTATTATCTAAACATAATTTAAACAAGGGATTGTTAATAACCGAGTAAATAAATTAAAAATTAAATCCTATATGTCATGATATATATGAATATTTTTCTTTTTTAGATATAGGATAAAATAATATTTATTATAAAATATTTTTTAACATGTGTGATGGATGTCAATACTTAAGGTAAGGGAATTTATCCTCTAACATTTATTTATACGAGATATGTGTTTCATTAACAACTTATTTTTTATAGTGTATATAATTCCGATTAATTTATTCTATGATTATTATAATTAAATTAATTTATATTTTTATATCTATTTTCTTATATGTAATTCATAGCATTTATAGTTTAAGAGATACCAAATCGGTAAGGGAATTTTATTTCAAATTTCCATCATCGATACACATGTTTTGTTATGAACCTATATTTTTTGTGAGTATTATAAAATACCCTTCTACATATTGTCCCCTGAATATAATTATTTTCAGGATATTTCAGGTTTCACAGAATTTTTTACTCACTTTGGTCGAAATTTATTTTTATTCAAAAACCATGTTTTCTAAAAATGTTTTCAGTTTTTTAAATGATATTTACAGATTTTTCCAAGAAAATGATTTTATTGATGTTTAAAATTGTATCCAAATACTAATTTATAAGTTTTTTTTCCTTTTTCAATGATAAATTTTTTCTAAATTTTTTATAATTTTGAAAAAAAATTACGATGGAAAGAATTTTTTCCTCAATAAGTTTTTAAAATAATCTTTCAAATCTTATTTCAATATATTATGAAATACGTTGGTTATACTAGTTCAATACGAGGGATATAATCCCAGAATAAAATTCAAAATACTTCACTTAATGGTTTATTATTTTTATGGTGTGATGTTTATGACCCAATTATCTCTTCAATGGGTTATACCATGAGAAAGTGATTATGAAAATTGCATTTTCTAATAAGATGAACTAGTATTATAAAAAATATATATTTTCCATAGGTTATGATATGATAAAATATTTATAATAACCATTTAATTTCATTGGTTGTGATATGATTAAATGTTATGATCTTGTGGAACATCTGTGTATGATTCCTTTTTATGACACGTGGGACCAATATCTCCCTCTAATGAATTTGACAATGAAAAATGTCCTATGAGCTCAAAGCGTACATGGGTTGTTCCCCCAAACCCCCAAAAAATGTATAGGTGTGGTTGGTTTAGGCATAAAAAAAGGTTTCATGTGTGGTCATCCCAATCATGTAACAAAAGGGTACATAGGTGGTCATCCCTAGGTTGAAAAAAGAGGGTAAATCATTGGTCATCCTGAGCTCCAAACTAGAGGGTACAAGGGAGGTCATCCCAAGCCTAAATTAGGTAAAAATGTGAATATCCCCATCCAAACATGTTATACATTTCTCGGTTAGTAGCCTTTAAATAATGATTGACATGATTATGTGTATACCAAAAATTCAATAACTTATTCCATTGTTATAATATCATGGAACAAGTTCATTGATTATCTTATGATTCATGTATTATTAACTACCAATATTTAATTCAATAATTCAAGACTACGATATTTGATAGGAATGGTTTAATTTTATAATTTAATGCTCATGTTCTCATACCCTTATAAAAACGTTATGCTTATTTATCTCTTATGATTACCCGTGTTGAGAATCCGAGATAACCCATTATATGGTTCCTTTCCTAGGTTATGAAGAAAGGTTTGAAGTAGGAGTACTAAAAGTGAATATTTTTATATTAGATGTTGAATATCACTCAACAAATTTGAATAACGAGTTCTATGTTCCGAAAGGTAGAAAAATATTACGGTCATTGGATATGGGTTTGTGTAATACAGTGAATATTCCTCTAAAAAGGTGTTACAACCTTGTTTGAAAAGCCTGGGTCATTATTTTGGATATCATAGGAAGGGATTAGTTAACCTTAGAAAGTAGGATGAGCATAACTTTGAATGAACAATAAGGATATGTCTATGTTATAATCCAAGAGTTTTGATCAGGATTGGGAATAACTTATGTTTTATCTATGGTGTTATGGATTGAAAATTTTTAAGTAATGTCACTTGATTAGGTGGATTTCCCAGTATGATTTGTATTTATCATAGTATTATTTTTGGTTTTATTAAATTGTTGGAACCAGAAAAAACTGGAATAACATTGAATGGGATATATATTTTTCCCATATGAAACAAAAGGTGATAATGACTGTACTGAAGGATTTTGTGATTATTCATAACCATCAATAGTATAATATGATCAACAATATAAGCCTTTATGAATTTTCTGACCCATCTAATAAACGAAATGTGGAGTTTCTTGGTAACTATATTGCAACTAAAGTTTCATTTTCCACATTTAAGTCATTTGGGAAGAGGAATCAAGGGGAATGTTTCAATGGAACCAGAAGATGGTTTATGTTTCATAAAAATGGACATAATATAATGTAATTACAAATGGAAAGGTTGAATTAATGAATCTAATGAGGAAAATGGTATTCCAAAGTCATCATTAATTATTATATGTTTTAAATGTGGAATGTATAGAAATTATTCAAATTGATTATCTAGGGGGTTAGCACATGAAGAGAATCTAAATGTTTGTTTGAGTGATATCTATATTACTTAGGATGAAGAGACAATGAATGAAATATTAGATTAATGATGTGTTAAGGAATAAAATGTAGAAGCATTGTTAATGGTCTAATAAGGTATTAGAATGATTCCATGTTTATGCATTGAAATAATGTAGTAAAATTACTTTTATGGTATTATAGAAAAACAAATATTCTATGGATTATTCCACTACAATTTTTCTTTATGTATATAAAGTATATGTTGAATTTTACTAGTGACCATGAAATGTGATTGAGGTGGTAAGGTGATATTTTTTTGGATAACACATAATTAAAGGAAATATAATCCTTAATATATTAATAATCTTATCATCGTAATGAAATTAATAGATGATAGATTGTGATAAAATAAATATTATATTATTGTTATCCTTGGAACTAATTTGTAATAGGATGAAAACGTTGTTTATATAATTTATTGATTTATTGTTTGAGGAATGAGTTCATATTTGATTACGTGAATAATTTCCCAAACGTTTTATGTAATTAAATTTATTACCATGTTTAAAGATAATATATGAGAATAACCATCACATGTTTTGGTGTGAGAAAATTGAATGCTATATCAAGTTGTATGGGGGATTAGCGATAAGTTCATTTGAAATATTTTGTGAAATGATTCCAAATATTTTTAATTTTAAATTTGTTTTGGAAGGTTCATAAGGGAACCATTTATGAAATTGTTTGGTTTTAACTTTAGCTAAGGCTTTAAATGAACATTTACTTAACCATATGAAGATTTATGTGTATTAGATAATATGTGATAACTATAGGGTTCTGATGATAACCATAGATAAGTGGAATGACTTTTCATCCTATTATGGACATTACCATCCAATAGTTGTTCATGTAATTCAATATCAAATTCAATTCATAGAGTAAGAAATGAAGAATATATTGATCAAGGTACAACCAAAGATTGATGTCGTACTTATGAGAGAACATTAACTAAATATTTATTCTTAAAGGATTTTGAAAAAAATGTTATCTGATTATCATTATTTATGATGATATCAATGACCATTTTTAGACCTATTTGGTTTATTTTATTGGGCATTAACCTTATAATGACAATATTATTTATCATTCTCCATCAAAACTTGACAGTTAGAATTCTCTTCTATATCTAGGTTTTTAAATTCTTCTAATGTTCACCTTATCTAAATCCTTGATATGTGGTGATCTTCCCCATTTAAATTCCCCCTTTTAACAGTAGGTTTTATTCACACATTTTACAATGTGGTTTTTCCACAAATAAATTATCAAACACCCAACAATGATTTTTATGTGAAATTTCAAAATTAAAGGATGTGATTTTATTTTGAAATTATTATTGTATTAGGATGGTAAATTATAGATTGGGGTTTCCACTGAATATTTATTATTTTCATGATGTAATACATGAATATCTAATGGGGAAGTACATACCCAATCCTTCACATATACTAATCTCCAAGGTCGTACCACCAGATTATGATTTTTCAAATGAAGAGAAACTGTTAGAAATTATATATTGTTGAGATAATGTTATGTGGAACAAGATGGTTAATGTCTTATTCAGAATCCTATCTGGGAACTTGAGGATACTATGAGGTAGAAGTATTCTCATTTGTCTATATTAGAGTGATGATTTTTTTGGCCAAATGTATTTTAAGGTTGGTATATTTTAACACCATCAGTTTTTGTGAACCTTTTTTTCTAGTAAATTTAATTTATTTGATGTCTTCTGTCACACACTACACCATGTTAATCATTTTTTTATGCTACACCATATTATCATGCATTACACACACCAATAAGTTTCTACCAAACAAAATATTATTATTATATCTATTCAAAAAAATTAAAGTATAACCAAGATATTAGAATAAATGGTCGGAAAATTATTAAATAAATTATGAAATTTGTGTTTAAACTAGTAAAATCCTTTTTAAAATAAAAGGAAACCGTTTTCAGAAGAACTATTTAAATGCGCACAAGTGAATTTTATACTAATAAAATAAAAAATAACCCTTATTTGATTATGTTGAGGATGTATATATATATATATATATAATATTTTCATTCTAATGTTTAAAATTCATCCTATGTGTTTTCTTTATATGACATGAAAATACATCCTTTTTTACACAAAAAAGGTTTCATTTTTTGTAAAGGCAATTTGCCACAATTTAATAACAATATTTTAAATCTAAAAAAATATTTTCATAAATTTTATTTGGAAAAATAATTTTCATTATTGGAATATGAATATCAAAAATAAATTTTGTTTATTATTTGTTAATATTTTGATATGTTATAATTTTTGAGGAGTAATAAAAAATTATGGATTTTTTGATAAAATCGAATTTTCATATAAATAATAAATAATGTTTAATTAAATATTAAATAGTGTTTAAAATAAAATTAGATTAATTATACATATAATAATTCCATTTATGTAATTTTAATATTATTTTATTAAATTTGGATATAAAAACATTTCAAACTATTGAACATTTTCATTTTGAATACCTGCTTTCTCACTCTGTCATTGAGATTAAATTTCAATTAGATTTATCTACTTATATATTTCTAATTTTGAAAAATTAATTCCATATTTTTTTATATTAATTTATATATTTAGTTAATTTTTTTCTTTTATTTTTGGAAAATATGAATTTTGACATTGGTAAATTTTTACCAGGATAAAGGGTAAATTGGGAAATTTAGGTAAAAAATAAATTGATGACGACTACAAAATGACCATAATAATCACTAAATTTTTTTAAGATGAAGATAATTTACTTTGAAAACCAATTTTTAAATATTTAATTATTTAATAGGCAATTTTCACGGAAAATGACTCAGATATTATTAAAATCATAGAGTGGCCAAATGTCATACTCCAACTTTTAGTACGTATAATATTTCTAATATGGGTTTAAATAGATGATATGCTCAAATATAGGTATTATTATAATATATAAAATTATTATCTACATCGCAGTATTTTATTTATAATTATAAGTGAAGAATTAAATATTATAAATAAATAGAAAACGATGATGAATTTATTATTCACTTAATTAGAATTAAATTGATTATTATTAGATATATTAAGATAAATATTATATCAATTGATTAAGGATATCAATGAATTTTCTAGTTTATATGAAAAATCAATGATGTATTAAATTATTTTTTGATGTTATCATTCGATATTGATTTTCTTGAAGTCAATTTAATGAATTGTGTCAAAATTAAAACTAATAATATTTTTTGAAAATAATATTTTATTGAATTGTATTTAAATAATTTAAATATTTAAAAACATACAAATTTATTATTATAAGGTCAAAATTTATATTAATGTTAAATTTACGGACAATTTACACCAAATATATAATAATTTCATTATTTTAAAATTGAAAAAAATTAACATATTTATAATTAAATTAAGTTAACTAAGGGTTATTCATAACGATAATGTTTTAAATAGTACCAAACAATGTCTATAATGTATTGGTTAAAGATATTAAAACCTTATAATATCTTATATTTTAATTCATGGAAATATAGTTGTATTTGGATTGATAATGAATTTATTATAATTTAATATTTTGAGAAATTCCAACAGTGCCCCTCCTCTCTCTTATAAAAGGAAACATGTAATTATCATTTTTTCTTAACTAAAACCCATTTTAGTTTAAAAAAAACTTTCTTAGTATCATAATAAATTCCATAACATAATAATATAAGCCTTCCTTTAGATATGAATCTATCCAAGGAAGCCTTTTTGTGCAAACCAAAAGGAGATACATAATGAAAAGGTAATGTTAATCAATGTACATTTTTTATTTCTTCCTCAAACCCTTCAATTAATTTTTCATTTAATGTTTAGATGATAACATAAATAAATTAAATAAAGTTATTTGTATTTTTAATGATGTTATTACATTCAAACCCACACACTTCCATCAAATGGGACACTCAATTATAGTTGTTTCCTACGACAACCCTCCACCACATGAACCAATATCCTTCATTTTTCAATTACAACAATAATAATTTGTGATAAATGAGGGATTTAAATTTCATATAGGATAAATATATTATGCTTATGATGTTATTTTTATTAATAAATAATAATATATCATATTATTTTCTTTGTTTTAGTAATAAAATAAAACGAAAATAGCGTTATGCATATGTAGGACATACCATCTCCACGATCTATAAATTTTATAAATCGAAATAAATAAATATATAATGAATATATATGAAATTTATACCATTTTTATAATTCTTTAGAATATTAAATCATGATCTATGCAACATAATGAAGAATAATAAGTCAAAACATGTATGGAAAACAAATGACTTTTAACCCCGAACATAACGTCAATAAGTAATTATTAATACGAGTAATATATAGTCCTAAGTAAATAATATAAGGTATGACATATATGAAAAAATTTATTTTTTTAGATGTATTAAAGTCTTATATTTTTATACATGATGTTGAAATGTGTATGAAGGATGCCCATACTTTAGGTAATGGGATTTCTTGTCTCACTTTTATTTCTCTGAGATATATGATATATTCACCCCTTATTTTTTGTGGTGTATAAATTTCCAATGAAAGTATTATATGATTTTTATGCTTTAATTTATGGTCATTAAGATATCTATTTTATGATATCTATTTCACTGGTTTTTTAGTTAAAGAGATACCAAATCAGAAAGATAATTTTGTATCGATTTTCAATCATTGAGACACATGTTATATTATGAACATATATTATTTTAAAAGTTTTATATAATGTCCTTTTAAATGTTTTATCCTTAATATAATTATTTTTAAGATATTATAATTTTCACATATTTTTATTCCCTCTTCGGTCAAAAATTTTAATTAATGAAAAACTATGTTTTCAAAAAATGTATTTAAATGATCTTTTAATAATTTTCAATGAAAATAATTTCAAATAATGTTTAAATGGTATTAAAATAGTAATTTATAATTATTTAATGATATTATCCATGAAAATGGTTTAATAATTTATTTTTGATTTAAAAAAAATAATTAATGCTCAAAGGATATTTTACTCAAGAAATTTTTTTAAAAGATATTTCAAAATTATTTTCCATCATAGATGGAATTCATTAGTTGTACCTACTCTTTAATAGAGATATTATAGTAGAATACCATTAATAATATTTATATAAATGGTTTATGAATTTATGGGATGATGTTTGTTTCAATTGTTTCCCTTCTACATGTTATATAGTGAGAAAAAATGATTATCAATCCTCCTTGTTTTCATAGGATGTGCTATTATGGTAAACCACGTCTCTTTTCCACTGTTTACAATATGTAGACATGTTTAGGAAACACATTTCATTCCATGTGTTATTATTTGATGATTTTTTATGATATTGAAGAACAGGTATGAATGATTTCATTATGGGATGAGTGGGACCGATGTCTCCCTCAAATGTATTAGATAATGATAAATGCATTATGAGCTCAATAGGTCCACGAGTGGTCATCCCATGCCTGAAATAAAATGTGACCTGGGTGGTCATCCCATTCCAACAACATAATGGTACATTTGTGGTCAGGAAAATCTTTCAAAAAAAGGTTTATGTGTGGTCTACCCAAGACCACAATAATGGGTTACTCAGTAGGTCATCCTAAGGCTGAAACTAGATGGTACACATATGGCATCCCAAGCCTGAGGTAGGACCACAAGTGAATGTCCCAAGACTAGCATGTTATGCATGTCATGTAATATATCACTGACATAAGACTTCTATTATTATATTTATTCAAAAAATTCCATGTATTATTCCATTTTTATACTCTCATGGATCATGCTATTTGATTATATTATGATTCATGTCTTTTTAATTGCCAATATGTAATTCCATAATTCAAGACTAGAATCATTCATATCTAGGGTATTATTTTTAAATTTTAACTTCATGTTCTCAAACCCTTATGATCATGTTATTATTACATATCTCTTATGTTTACCCTTTATAGGAATCCAAGCACTTCCATTCTTTTGATTCCTTTCTCTAGGTGGTTAATAGTGGTTTTATATAGGAGTAATAAAGGGGATGATATTTATTGTAAATTATGGAGTTATTTCACAAAATTACAAGAATCTATTTCATGTTTCTGAATGGACTATATTATTATGGTCCTCCTACATGTTTTTGTGTAATATAATGAATATTAATTTAAAAATACATAATACCCATGTTTTAAAAATATGGTTCATTTTAATCCAACTGGGTAGCTTTTTCCATCGCATAGTGCCATTTTATTATCTTGTGCATGGAAGGAAATTAATCGATGACAGTGTATTGTCCTGTAATGGTTCTAAAAAATTAGAGTTCCTTTGGATTCCCTTTTTTAATTATATTATATATTTTTTCATTGGGTGACAAAAAATTGGGAAACCCCTTGGAAGGATACCAAAGAAATATAGTTCAGTTTATCTATATGATGGATTCAAAAAATTGTTTTCTACTAAACTATCCAAGATTAATATATGTTATTACTAGGATTACACCAAAAATAAATGGAAAAGTGTTGAGACTAATGAAAATTTTTATTCATTTCATAGTTAAATATAGATCCTGACCCTCCAATAGATATGATAATTATTTTAAAATCAGTTATTATTTTAATGGTTCCCATATAATAAAATTCCTCAAAAAATATTTATAAATCATGATAATCATTTGGTAAAATATTTTATTAAAGATAAATAGAATCACCAGCAATATTGACATTAATATAAATCCATGATAAGGACAAACTAAATGGTAGAAACTCCGTTGTCTCGTATAGAAATTTGATAATTGTTCACAAAAATAGTTCTATGTGTTTAAAAAACACTTTCTATAAAACCAACTACTGAATATATTAATCAAAAGGAAAAATATTACTATGATGAACATGTAAAAGATGCATAGGAAGTATCCATACAAATTTATATTAAAATATACTCAAAGATAAAAAAATCGCATGATACACTGAATCCCAATCAAATTATTGATAATGTTAAAATGCCTTATCTTATGTAGGTCATGCATGAACGTTATATATTTTATAAAGTAGAATTTTAGTGAAAGAAAATTTATGGAATGTCAATCTTCACTCTTATACCCAATATGATTGGATATGTAAATGTCTTGGGGAGGCTAAGTTCACTTCTTAATAACTAATTATGGACTGATTTCATTATTCAATCCCAATCTAATAGATTATGATTGTTTTCTTGTGAACTATAATATAAATGAACTCTATTAATTCTTACTGGAACTCCAAAATATATTGGGGATTGTTGAGCAGGACATGGGTGGTCTAGGATCAAGTAATATATTAATTTTACAAAAGAATTACGATAATGGTATTAGATAAAAGAGGAATAAATGTGTTTGTAGTGATTTCACATAGCCTAAAAATACGATTTAGAAGAAAGAAGGACATGATTTTTGTAGTATGAAATATTTTCATTAGAGAATAAATTGTTCAAATTTCCTAAAAGGTTTAAATATATCTTGTGGATGATCTACATATGGTATAAATCTCTTAGAATTAAATTCTGATTTTAAGAAATGTATATATATGATATCAATTTTCTGTTTTAAAATTGTGTAAATATAGAGAAGTTCATAAAATAAAGAAGGATTTAAAAATAATTCTTGAATAAATAGAGAAAATTAGTTTTTTCATTATGTATAGAATGATTCAGTCTTAGATAAATATTTCATAAGATGTTTGTTTTTCCACATGTCTCTTTATAATATCATGTAACCTGTGGTTGTTTAAATTAAATTGTATGGGTGTTTATGGAATAAATATTTACGATTGGTTTCATTATATAACTCACATCAAGGAGTAATTAAAATGGATTTATCTTTTTAATGAATTTATCTCTTTGAAAATTATTTAAATGTTCTAACAAAATTCTTAATTTCTGTTAATTTTATCCTGATATTATCAAATTTAATGTATTGATAAATTTAAATATTATGTCTAGATACTAGTTTTGTGTAGATATGTTCACTTTTTTAAAATTATAATCCATAATAATAGAAGATTCTCTATGTATTCAATAATTTTCATAAGAATATAGTCATGATAATTTAATTCTATGGTTGTTAGAAATGAAAATTTAACAATTAATCACGATTTATTTATCCATGATATACATAAATAGGTTTTCAAAAATCTAAGGAATGTTCATGTTTGTTAGAGGTGTTATATAAATTAATTCACTTGTTTTAATTTTAATGTGATACCAAATGTATATTTTACCAGTGTTGTAAATATACAAGATATCAAAATTAATGAAGAATTTATTGATATTGTAGTTTAAATAAATTTTATTAAGAAAAGAGTTTCTACATCATATTTAAATGTAAATGTATGTATCAATCTATGATGAATATATTTATTGGTTGTGTATGTTTATATCATTTATTTTATATAATAATAGATTTTATTTAATGAAAATGGATTATTTTTATCAAAAATATGAAAATTCATTGTATACATGGTTTAATATTCATCGTATTCTATAACATACATGAAAAGAGGATAAGGGTGAATGTAATTATCCATATATACGTTAAAATATCAAATAATTTGATTTTTCCACACATAACTATGATATTTCAATGAATTATCTTATTTTTAATAAAAATACTTCAATCACATAGAAAACCATACGTGATGTGGAACAATAGTTAATTTGCAAAATATTCTGTTTAAGAAGAAATAAATGTTATATCTAAAGATTAATGGTATTCGTTGTATCTTAGCAGAATATTATTATAACAGGGTAGTAACTATGAAGAAAGTGGGTGTATTTTTTAACATAAATAATTTCAAATTTACAAATAAAGGATTATTCCAGTTTAAGATTCCATTTGTTTTTTCCAAAAAAAATCCAAATTTGTTAAGGATATGTGAGGTTATATAAAAATGTTATGAGTAAAATATATTTATTGTGAATAAGTGGACATCACTTTTAACTAAAAAAATATACTATTTTAAGATTAATGAGTTTTCACTTAATATCCTAAAAGTGTTTTAATATAGGTGATGGTAAATAAAAATTAAAATATTTATATTTAGATACCATGAAAAATTTCATATCACTATTTTGATAATAATTATACCAGGAAATAACATGTGGGGAATTATAATTTTTCCTAAAAGAGTTTATGGTATGATGATAATGAGAAGTGTAATGTGTTACAATAGTTATCATACTAGAATAAAAGTCACTTTATCTGAAAAGGTTTTAGGTTATGATATTAAATTAATAGTTTAAAACATATAAAATTTTATGATTTTATAGGAAGAATATTGATGGAAATATTTCCATGGATTATAGTGGTAAATTTATAAATATTTCTAAGTCAAATACCAAAGTTTAAATCATGTGATTTTATGTTATAAAGTTTATATTTTGTTAATTTTTTTTATGTTTTAAACATTAGGGATATGATTCATAAATCTAAACATTATTCAAACTATCTTAGTACATAGATGTTTATCAATAATCAATTAGTGGGAATATTTTATTAGATGGTGTCATAAAACCCATAAAAGGAACACATAACATATAAAGGTAACTTCGTACATAAACATACATAAGTGGAATATCCATACGGTCGACTTCCACACATATCACTTGATGGAATAGCCATTCGGCCAACTTCCTTACATACTTAATGGAATAGACATACGACCGACTTCCATACCAATTGCATTGGAGGTTATAACGTAACCACCCGTCCTGGTATTCATGGCACCACCCTTCATATGGTTTATCATGTAACCACCCGTCAAATGTCCAAGTACCATTATAAAAAAATCAAAGGACATAAAACAAATATAATGGAAAGAAAACATTTCCACACTTTGATCACAATATATAACATAAATATATTGACATAAAAAAATCATTATAAAAACCATTTTCAATACCAAAATACATAAAAGTGTATATGGTATTTATTTCATTTAAAAAAAACATTACGGCTTGTTCAGGAAGCCAAAGACCAAATAATACTCGCGGCGGCGGAAAAGGACGTTGTCACCGCGTACGTTAAAAGAAACATTCATTTTTGTCATTTTGTAAAACGCTTCGTAGAAAAAGATTCCTTTTGTATACAAGTAAAAGTCAAAGGGTTTTATACACCGTATAAAAGAAAGTTGTTTATAAAAAGAAATATGCCTCAATGAAAGGAGATTGAGACGAAGTCCCTTACCTCGGGCTCGACTTGACTCGATCTTTCTTTAACGTCCTGAATAATAAAATTGAGTTAATTTATATTTGCTTAAGAACATTTTTCAAGTTCATTATTCCTTTTATATCACTTATTTCCATGTTATAAACATTATGTAATCATTTAAGTTAATAATGTTTGTTTTGGCGATATTTGGTTATTAAGTTAAAAGTGGGCTTCTTACAATTACATGTTGTTCGTGTGGTCAAAAGTCCTTTATATCCAGAATGACATTCCTGATTTGGATATCATATATATCATATATATCTAGCATATACATGTATTTATAATATCACAAAATCATTTAGGGATAAGAAATGAAATGCACCGTTCATGGAGACGGTAAGACGTACGTATTCATGAATGCTACTTTCATTTCTATGTCATATTAATGGAATTAAAACTAAATGAGATGTATGTATATTTTAATTCCAGAATTATATTAATCATTTAGATGTAACAAACATCATATATATCCATTATATATATGTACTTATAATAGTACATTACATTTGGGGATAAGAAATGAAATGCACCGTTCATGGAGACAGTAAGTCGTACGTACGTATGAACACTACTTTCATTTTTATCTCATACTTTAATGGGAATAAATAATAATGATATAGAGGTATATTATAATTCCAATATAACATCATATATAATAACTTTAAATCCATCCTTTACACGTCCCACATATGGCATTAACGAATCACATCACTTTGAGGGGGCGGTAGTCCGCACTTCCTAAAATGAAACTATCGTGTTTACCCATAATGGAAGCCATAAAGGTATGCTCAAAATGAAAACGACAAAATCTTAAGGAAAAAATAAACATATTATATATCATATATAAATATAGTTTCATATTAATGGCCACCATTGAAGGTGTTAAAATAATGTTGAACAATCATCGTTTCGGGAGGCAGAAATTCGCCATCCACAGAAACAATATGTTCTTTAACCATTAAATGTAGGTGTGTGTAAGTGTAGCTCGAATAATTATTATAAAAAAATCATAGTATATTGAATATAATGGATTTTTTACAAAAGAAAAGAATAAAAAGAGTTTAGGGGGTTGGAGAAACAAAGTAAAACAAAAGGACTCAAAAGAAGACATGACCTTAAAATCGGGTAACTCCCTTTGGTTTGAGCTCAAAGGCTTCCTTGGGAAGACTTCTGCCCAAAGTGAGGCTTCAAGGAGTTAGAGAGGGATGTGGAGAGACAAAATGGCCAGGTTTTGGCCGAGCCAAAGGCTTTGGAAGTGTGGGTAAGGAGGTAGAGGTGGGGGCCTTTTATAAGAGGAGAGGAGGGGCACTCATGGAAAGTAAAGAAAAGTTACTTTATTTTAAAATGATATTCAGATTTAAGAGGTCCCACATTGATATAATTCGAGGATAAGGTGATAAGGGTTCGAAATCCACCCATCCAATAGGTTTTGAACATGTTTAGGTCTTAGATTTTACATTATATTTCCATTTTATTTAAATCTTTAAATAATGAGGTCATCGCTGCATCATCATGATGTCATAAATAATTTAATTTATTTAATGTCTAAAAATTATAAAAAAATACTATGATGTATGAAATAATTTTAGAATTCCAATTAATATTTATAGTCCAAAAGATAATTTATGTAGACAAAATTAAAAATATTTAACTTAGGTGATACATTCTTTGTTACATTTAACATTCTTTAAAAATAAAAAGATAAAAAGTCACTTTCTCACAAAAGTGATTCCATGGGGCCCCCAAGATTGGAACAAGGCATCCCATGGTCGGCCATGAGACAACCAGTAGCCTTAGGACACATTTTGTGGTCATTTTAAGATTATTATGATATTATCTTATTATCTTTAACTACCAGATTACTCATTAATCAAGATAATTAAAGATAATTACCGTCATTACTATTCATAATGTCCAAAAACAAAAGAGTCTTATTTACATAATTTGGACCTTCTGATTCCAAATATGTAATTCATTTTACCAAATTAAAAACACATAAATTTGAATAATTAATTTAAAAAAACTTCACGTTGTCAAAACAAATAGCGGGTTTTTTAGAAACAATATTTATGAAAAGTTTGGCACTTGTTTATGCCTAAATCCAAAGTGAAATTAATCCCAATGACCATCATTGAATTACATGGTAAAAATATATTATAATTAGACTTTAAATCAAATTAAAAAGATAATATAACCATATAATTAAATTATATGAAAAAGCAGTTTTGATGTAAAATGCAGTATTTTTCACTATTCATTGAAAAATGAACATTGACAGAAAAATACCAAAAATTAAACCAAGGTAAATTTCAATGTCCCAATCATAAATAGTATGTTTATTTTGAAAAATAGAGCATATAAAATTTTCAAAAAGTGGATTTAAAAGAGGTTCTCCATCAAAAGGCGGTTAATCGACCTTTTAAAGAGCATTAGAATGTTTACGCTTAAAAACTGGATTCATTTGCATTTTTAATCCTCTAACATTTATTGTAAAGAGTAAAAATATTTTACAATCATATATAATCATTTTGTAGTTAGTTCTATTCATTCCCTCCATTACAACGGCTAGGCGTTAACTACCATTTAAAATAATATTATTTTATTATTAGAGTGCAACGTAAGATTCCCAAGAAACTCGTTGTTGCGTATCGGGTACGCTATCGAACATACCAACCCCTTTAAAGTAAAATTAATATTTAATTCGTAAATATTACTAAATATGAAAATTCATTATTCTTTATTTACCTGGGATGTTACATCCTTCCCCCCTTTTGGGAATTGCGTCCTCGCAATTTTATTCACTTATCAAAATAAGTGGGGGTATTTATCCCTCATAGCATTTTCAGATTCCCACGTTGCCTCTTCAGCCATATGGGTTTTCCACAAAACCTTAACCTGGTGGATTACCTTATTTCGCAATACTTGCTCTCTTCTGTCAAGAATCTGGACTGGTTGTTCTTCATAAGATAGGTTCTCTTCTAGCTGAACTACCTCTGGACTCAAAACAAGAGATGGATCTGGCATATACTTCCTCAACATCGAAACATGAAAAACATTGTGTACCTGAGATAAAATCCGAGGTAAAGCCACTCTGTATGCAACTGATCCAACTCTGTCCAGAATTTCATATGGTCCAATGAACCTTGGACTCAGCTTTCCTTTCTTACCAAACCGCATCATACTTTTCCATGGAGAAACCTTGAGAAAAACATGATCACCTACCTCGAAAGATAGATCCTTCCTCCGGTTATCCGCATAACTCTTCTGCCTCCTCTGAGCTGTTCTCATGTGTTTCTGAATCAACTGAACTTTTTCTGCCATCTCTTCTACCAATTCTGGTCTCATCAGCTTCCTTTCACCCACTTCATCCCAAAATGCTGGAGTTCGACACTGCTTCCCATATAATGCCTCAAATGGTTCCATCTGTATACTGGAATGAAAACTATTATTATAAGAAAACTCAACCAAAGAAAGATGTTGGTCCCAACTTCCCTGATAATTCATCGAACAAGCTCGTAGCATATCCTCCATGGTCTGAATTGTTCATTCTGACTACCCATTTTATTGAGGATGAAAAGTTGTACTAAAATTTAATTCAGTACCCAACGACTTCTGAAGGCCTTTCCAAAAGTTAGAAGTAAACTTGGGATTGCGATCTGACACAATGGAGAGAGGAACTCCATGTAACATGACTATCTCTTTAAGATACAGACAGGAAAGTTGATCTAGGAAAAAAGTATCTCGTATAGCAAGGAAATGAGCATATTTAGTCAAGCGATCAACAATAACCCATATTGCATTATTACCTCGATATGTCCTCGGTAATCCCAAAACAAAGTCCACAGATATGTTTTCCCATTTCCACTCTGGCACTGGTAAAGGATGAAGCATCCCTTTCGGTAACTACCGCTCTGCTTTAACCTACTGACAAGTCAGTCACTTCATAGTAAAATCAACCATATCTCTTTTCATTCCATCCCACCAGTAATACTTCCAGAGATCTCTGTACATCTTAGTACTTCCTGTATGAACTGAAAACGGGGAACTATGAGCCTCACATAAAAACTCATTCTTCAACTTTGAATCACAAGGCACACATAATCTCTTCCCAAACCTCAAAACACAATCATTATCAATGTTGAATTCAGGAAACTTACCCTTCTGAACCAGCTCTAACTTTTTCTGCGACTCACTGTCTTCCCTCTGTGCTTGCTTAATTCTGTCTAATAAGGATGATCTCACTGATAACTGAAACAAAACAGAATAACTTCCTGCACCAACAACTTCCATGACAAAGCTCATCAAATCCTTAACCAAAGGATCACATTCCAAACGCAACATTGTTAATGAAGCATTATTTTTTCGACTCAAAGCATCAGCCACTTTATTTTCTTTTCCTGGATGGTAATGAATTGTACAATCATAATACTTTATTAATTCCATCCATCTCCTCTGTCTCATGTTCAATTCTTTCTAAGTGAATATATACTTTAAAATTTTGTGATCAGTATATATTTCACACTTTAATCCATACAAATGATGCCTCCAAATTTTTAGAGCAAAAACAACAACAGCTAATTTCAAGTCAAGTGTAGGGTAATTTACCTTATGAGTTTTCAACTGATGTGAAGCATAAGCAATTACCTGATCATTCTGCGTAAGGACACAGCCAAGTCCCTTCAACAAAGCATCACTGTGTATAAAAAACTCACCATTCCTGGAAGGAAGTTCCAAAACTGGAGCATTCACCAATCTTCTTTTCAAATCCTGAAAACAATCATCACATTATTTTTTCCAGATAAACTTAACACCCTTCCGAGTTAGCTTAGTCATTGGACTAGATAACCGTGAAAAATTTTCAACAAACCATCGGTAGTAACCTGCCAAACTAAGAAAAATACGGATCTCGGTTACATTTGTGGGTCTTGGTCATTCTTCAACAACTTTTGTTTTAGCAGGATCAATAGTTATGCCATCTTTTGAAACAATGTAACCAAGGAAAGAAATTTTTTGTAACCAAAACTCACACTTTCTGAAATTTCCATACAGTTTATTTTCTTTTAAGGTTTGCAAGATAACCCTTAAATGAATTTCATCCTCCTCTTTACTTTTATAAAACACCAAAATATCATCAATAAAAACAACCAACATTTTTCAACTGAGTCAACTGAGTCATCACTGCAACAAACTGTTCAGTTCTGATTCTGACAATCTCAGGATACTGATTTGAAAGGTCATTTCCCTCTATATGCCTTCCCAAAAAAAATTCTATTTCCTCTATGAAAACCCATTCTTATCACAGAAATATCTTAGGCAAAGAAACATGGTAATCTTTAAATGTTATATCATTTCAATTTGACCATAGAAAAAATATTTTTGGATAATCATTTAATAGAATTCTAACTCCTAATGTTATCTAAACTGACATTTGATACCAACTATAAGGCCCTGTCCATAAACCTTACTTAATATTGAATTAAATGAATAATTCACATTGAGGATATTTTAAGGTTTAGAGTTTTAGAGAATTAGAACATAACTATTACATCTCAAAAGATTACAAAGTAGACACTTCTACTAAGTTTACATAGAATAAAAACTCTTAAAACGTAACATGTCTAGTTCCATGTTTTATATAGCATGACTTTCCCTTGATCCCATCCTTGACCCTATTCCACATTAAGTCCTGTGAAAAACATTTCAAAAAAACTTGGGGTGATCATAAAAAGCTCAGTAAGGGATACACAAAGAATGATAACTATTAGTTTATCAAAACAACAAGTAAAACATGTTTACTTTATCAAAGTAATACTTTTCATCTTTATGAAGTAGTAAAAACTCTTCACTGAATAAAAGATCATTGCTTACCCTTTTATAACCAAAAGATTACCATATAACCCCTAAAAGGAACACATAACATAAAAAGGTAACTTGGGACATAAATATACATAATTGTAATAACTATACGGTCGACTTCCACACATATCACTTGATGGAATAGCCATTCGGCCAAATTCCTTACATACTTAATGGAATAGCCATACAGCCGACTTCCATACCCAATGAATTGGAGGTTATAACATAACCAACCGTCCTAGTATTCACGGAACCACCCGTCATATGGTTTATCACGTAACCACCTATCAAATGTCCAAGTACCATTATAAAAAAAATCATAGGACATAAAACAAATATAATGGAAAGAAAACATTTCCACACTTTGATCACAGTATATAACTTAAATATATTGACATAACAAATCCATTATAAAAACCATTTTCAATACAAAAATAAATAAAAGAGTATATGGTATTTATTTCATTAAAAAAAACATTACGACTTTTTCAGGAAGCCAAAGACCAAATAATACTCGCTGCGGCGGAAAAGGTCATTGTCACCGCGTACGTTAAAAGAAACATTCCTTTTTGTCGTTTTGTAAAACGCTTCGTAGAAAAAGATTCCTTTTGTATAAAAGTAAAATTAAAAGGGGTTTATACACTGTATAAAAGAAAGTTGTTTATAAAACGAAATATTCCTCAATGAAAGGAGATTGAGACGAAGTCCCTTACCTCGGGTCCGACTTGACTCGATATTTCTTTAACGTCCTGAATAATAAACTAGAGTTAATTTATATTTGATTAAGAACCTTTTTCAAGTTCATTATTCCTTTTATATCACTTATTGCCATGTTATAAACATTATTTAATCATTTAAGTTAATAATGTTTGTTTTGTCGATATTTGGTTCTTAAGTTGAAAGTGGACTTCTTATAATTACATGTTGTTTGTGTGGTCAAAGGTTCTTTTTATCCAGAATGACATTCCTGATTTTGATATCATATATATCATATATATCTAGAATATACAAGTATTTATAATATCACTTAATCATTTAGGGTTAAGAAATGAAATGCACCGTTCATGGAGACGGTAAGCCGTACGTACGCATGAACGCTACTTTCATTTCTATGTCATATTAATGGAATTAAAACTAAATGAGAGTTATGTATATTTTAATTCCAGAATTATATTAATCATTTATATGTAACATAAATCATATATATGCATTATATATATGTAATTATAATAGTACATTACATTTGGGGATAAGAAATCAAATGCACCGTTCATGGAGACGGTAAGCCGTACGTACGCATGGACGCTACTTTCATTTCTATCTCATACTTTAATGGGAAGAAATAATAATGATATAGAGGTATATTATAATTCCATTATAACATCATATATAATAACTTTAAATCCAACCTTTATATGTCCCACATATGGCATTAACGAATCACATCACTTTGAGGGGGCGGTAGTCCGCACTTCCTAAAATGAAATTATCGTGTTTACCCATAATGGAAGCCATAAAGGTATGCTCAAAATGAAAAATACAGAGGTTTAACAAAAACAAAAACATATTATATATCATATATAAATATAGTGTCATCTTAATTTCCACCTTTGAAGGTGTTAAAAGAATGTTGAACAATCATCGTTTCGGGAGGCAGAAATTCACCATCCACGGAAACAATATGTTTTTAACAATTAGATGTAGGTGCGTGTAAGTTTAGATCGAATAATTATTATAAAAACATCATAGTATATTTAATATACTGGATTTTTTACAAAAGAAAATAATAAAAAGAGTTTAGGGGGTTGGAGAAGCAAAGTAAAACAAAAGGGCTCAAAAGAAGACATTACCTTAAAATCGGGTAACTCCCTTTGGTTTGAGCTCAAAGGATTCCTTGGGAAGCCTTCTGCCCAATGTGAGGCTTCAAGGAGTTAGAGAGGGATGTGGAGAAGAAAAATGGGTAGGGTTTGGCCGAGCCAAAGGCTTTTGAAGTGTGGGTAAGGAGGTAGAGGTGGGAGCCTTTTATAAAAGGAGAGGAGGGGCACTCTTGGAAAATAAAGAAAAGTTACTTTATTTTAAAATGATATTCGGATTTAAGAGGTCCCACATTGATATAATTCGAGGATAAGGTGATAAGGGTTCGAAATCCACCAATCCAATATGTTTTGGACATGTGTAGGTCTTAGATTTTACATTATCTTTCCATTTTATTTAAATCGTTAAATAATGAGGTCATCGCTGCATCATCATGATGTCATAAATAATTTAATTTATTTAATGTCAAAAAATTATAAAAAAAATACTAGGATGTAGGAAATATTTTTAGATTTCCAATAAATATTTATAGTCCAAATTATCATCTATGTAGACAAAATTAAAAATATTTTACTTAGGTGATACATTCTTTGTTACATTTAACATTCTTTAAAAATAAAAAGATAAAAAGTCACTTTCTCACAAAAGTGAATCCATGGGGCCCCCAAGATTGGAA
The DNA here is from genome assembly GCA_963277665.1 of Viscum album. NCBI lineage: Eukaryota > Viridiplantae > Streptophyta > Magnoliopsida > Santalales > Viscaceae > Viscum > Viscum album. The sequence continues at coordinate 907,064,413 of OY728160.1, read as the reverse complement.
CAAGGAATCCCATGGTCGGCCATGAGACAACCAGTAGCCTTAGGACACATTTTGTGGTCATTTTATTATTATTATGATATTATCTTATTATCTTTAACTACCCGATTACTCATTAATCAAGATAATTAAAGATAATTACCGTCGTTACTATTCATAATGTCCAAAAACAAAAGTGTATTAATTACATAGTTTGGACCTTCTGATTCCAAATATGAAATTAATTTTACCAAATTCAAAACACATAAATATCAATAATTAATTTAAAAAAAACTTCCCGTTGTCAAAACAAATAGCGGGTTTTTTAGAAACAATATTTATGAAATGTTTGGCACTTGTTTATGCCTAATTCCAAAGTGAAATTAATCCCAATGACCATCATTGAATTAAATTGTAAAAATATATTCTAATTACACTTTAAAACAAATTATAAAGATAATATAACCATATAATTAAATTATATGAAAAAGCAGTTTTGATGTAAAATGCAGTATTTTTCACTATTCATTGAAAAATGAACATTGTCAGAAAAATACCAAAAATTATCCCAAGGTAAATTTCAATGTCCCAATCATAAATAATATGTTTATTTTGAAAAATCAAGCTTATAAAATTGTCAAAGAGTGTATTTAAAAGGGGTTCACCATCAAAAGGCGGTTAATCGACCTTTTAAAGAATATTAGAATGTTTACGCTTAAAAACTGGATTCATTTGCATTTTTAATCCTCTAATATTTATTGTAAAGAGTAAAAATATTTGAAAAACATATATAATCATTTTGTACTTAGTTATGTTCATTCCCGCCATTACAACAGCTAGGCGTTAACTACCATTTAAAATAATATTATTTTATTATTAGAGTGCAACGTAAGATTCCCAAGAAACTCGTTGTTGCGTATTGGGTACGCTATCGAACATAGAAACCCCTTTAAAGTAAAATTAATATTTAATTCTTAAATATTAATAAATATGAAAATTATTTATTCTTTATTTACCTGGGATGTTACATATGTTATAATAAAAGGTGAAGTTTATGATATCCTTCCAAAATTGTTTTTCAAAATATTCAAATAGAGTTTTGAATATGGTTTCATAATTTATTATATATTATATATTATATAAGAAAATAGAATAATGTATTTTAGGATTTAGTGCAAGTGGGGGGTTAAAAAAGATATTACCTAAAGAAATATATGTAGCAGATATATATGATCACTAATTTATTGAGTGAATATTTATATTATCATGCATAATGGGTGTATTATTTCATATAACCTATGTCGGAACCATGATAAATCCTCCACCAAAAATTTAATTAAATAAAATGTTTCATGAGATGAAACGTATGTGATGAGTGTGAATTCATGTAATGAATAAACAGCCAAGGAATTTTCCCATTCATTATAAAATCATGATTAAATTTAGTAAGTATCGATGAAAAACTTCCATAAAATATTTAAAATTTATATTTGATTATATTAAAGGGTTTGTGTACTTGATATATACTCATTTAAACCACTTTGTATCCTAAATCTCTCATATTAATTGCATATGGAAGAATTAGTTGTTGTAACATTATGATTGAAGAAAAATACCTCTATTTTAATGAGATATATTTCCTATAAATGGAGATCTGTAGAGTAAAGAGGCATCTTTTCCACTTTGATTCTCATCTAACACATTATAAAAACATCAACATATTGCAGTAACTTCATGGGAGAATAGTAAGTGGTTTATAGTGTTCATAATTTCTATTTTTATATGATCATTACAATTTATATCTTGGGAGATACTTTTTAAGGAGAAAAATTTATAATACATGACCTAATTATTTTTATTTGATGATAATAAATCCCAAAATTTATAGTGTTGTTTCACTCATAGGGTGATAATGAATGAACAACATTCTATTTTACCTTTTATAATTCCTTAAAAATCAACCCCCATTACTTTTTCAAGTTAATTATATCACTACTATACATATAACATCGAAAAGAAAGGTAACAAATAATTAACACTTAATATGAATGTTTCACTTATCTAATATGTACCTAAATCCATGGAATGATTGGAAAAAACATGAGACCAAAGATTCCACTAGAATATTAATTTAGATTCAACGATAATGATATATCTATGTCTCATAATACCATAATATCAATAATATATTCTCCCAATATGTTACATTATCATATTTTTATTTAAATCGGTATAGATTATCCATTTTCATCTAATATATTCTCTCCTAAAAATGTATAGTTCGGCAAAATTTCATCAAAGTAAAATATGTGATACGTATTACACACTTCTATAAAACACAAAAAAATGGTGTGATGAACAATATTATAATAACAAAGATTCTTATATACACATATTCTTCTACATCTTCTTGTCTTACACTTTTTTAAACTCTTTTACCTTCTTCCTCTCTCTTAAAATCATGCAAGACCCTATTTTTCATCATACACAAAAACAACAACTTTTTACTCTATAAATTTGAATTTCAACTTAAAAATAAAAACATGTAATGACCTTTAACTACTTATCACCTTCTGATCCTTATAATGTGAGCCCTTATATCACCGAATCTATGTTAATCAAATTTGAGATATTTTAGTTACATTTTTGATTGAGTTTTTATCCTCTTTGAGTAATCCATGATTAATGAGATATTTTCCAGGTTTTTATCTTTCATCTGTTTTTTGTTCATCATAATCATTTTTGGAAAAATTAGAATCCTTTCTTATCATTTAATAACATTTATGTCTCAAAAACATTATATATTGAATATTTAATCTTACACCTGAACAATTTAGTATTAAATATTGATGATTTAATCATACATACAAAAAATACAATAAAAATTTTCAGACCCATTATGCTTAGTAAAAATATGAACAAAAAATATTCCAAATACAATAAAACATCTTTAAAAAACCTTAATATTTCCAAACCTCATTCAACTAATTTGATAAAATTTATTTATTGTGAGTTTGAAAAAAATTAATTTATTAACCACAAAATACATTACAAAAACATATTCACTCCATTTATTTCACATATCTTCTCCCCATTGACAAAAAATCACAAAGTAAAGGATTTTGTTTTAATAATGTTATCATAATTCATACCCTATGTCTCAAAAATATCATTTTCTCAATATATCATCTAATAATGTTATAGAAACGAAAATTTGGCAATCAGATTCTATATATGTGAGTGAGTTTTTGTTTCCTATTAAATTATGTTTAAAATATCATTTAACAAAAATAAATGTGCAAACCTTGCATATATATTTTATTTAGAAGGGTTGTGTCCATTTAAAGTACATTTTTTGGGAAATTATATGCTAATTTAATAATTGTGAATGTTTGGACATAAATACCCATTTTTATATTATAATGAATAAATCATGATAAAATGGACATTTATGGGTGATCATGTTTTTCAAAGATGATATTTTTTCTATAGTCACTAAAAAATCACCCAATATAAAGGAAAGATTACTCTCGTAGACTTAGTTCTATGGTGGATTTTCCCTTCATAGTGATTTTGTCTTGAATATTTCGGGATTTTCAACTGTTATTTATAATGGGATAATTTTTTTCCAAGATATTCATGGGATTTAAGAATTATATTATCTAATTTTCAATTTTGATTTGGGGAAAAAGGTTAATTAATATTGGAATGAAAATATTAATTCACTATTAGAGTATATTGTTACAATAAGGGCGATAAATGTAACTTTGGATGTCTTAAAATTTTTGTGTGAGGTAAAACAAGGATAGATTACATTTGAGATTAATTGAGACTAGAATGGAATAACATGGATTTATTTTAATTCTCATTTTTATAAAATATTATACACATATATTATAGGGCCTACTAATATTATATATATACATGGAATTATATTAATGTGGTAGGTCAATTATTGAATATCGTACTATTTGAGTAATTTTTTTTCATTTTATATTATCCTTAAATTGGAATGAGTTGTGAAAGTTCCTAAATATGATATGTGTATAATGTACTTATTATGGGTATGATTAATTTTCCATTTCATGGATACCTAATAAAAAGTAGTAAATGTGTATTTGAAAAAAGAGGTAGAGTGTTCTTTATCTCCTGAGGATTTTGAAAAGTTTTTGGTATCTCAGTAGTTGTTGAAATTTGTTGATTAGAAAATGGATAAGGTGGTTGAGTAATCCAAAAGGCAAGTCCCTATACATTTCTATTAATGAGGAAGTGCATCTTAGATATTTTTAATTATTTGATATAGTGGAATATGTGTTAACATTTCCTATTTTTACTAAGGAAGTTTTATTCTAGTATAATTATGATTTTTTATAGATATTTTTGTTGTTGTATCAAGAAGAATTGATTATAAAGTAAGAAATGTGTTGGGACATTTTTATTTTTGAGGTAATAATTTAATGATCATATGATTGAGAATATTAAATGATGTTGATTATACATTATTTTTTTTACCAAATTTTTTTTTGTTAGTAAGTGCATGATATGTAGTCATGATGTGGAAAAAAACATGGAGATGCTTTGGGTAAGGATTACAAATTGAAATATTTTTTGGAATATTAGAGATTACATATGCTAGTGAGAGTTCATTGGTGATGTAGAGTGTCTTATAATGATTAAAATTCTATGTGTTCATTAGTATTTGAACCTTGAGTCGGGTGGGTAATAGATTATGTTAATATTATCATGGATAGGGAAAAAACTGGATAAAGAGTTACTCTTATTACCTATATTGTGTTTGAGATAAGATGATTCATTTTTAGTTCATGGAAAATAATATATTCAAGGATTAATATATGGTGGTTGTAGTAGGTTTGGAATTTATTAAATTTCATAGGGTAGGGTTTGGTGAGTTGAACAAGTATAACATTATATTTTTGGAGAAATTTAGTGTGTTTAAGAACTAAATAATTATTTTCATGCATCATCACGTATTATTAAGGTAAATTTACATTAGATACATAATTGTTTTGGAAACATTTATCTGTATATGATTGAAGTAGGACTTTTATATTTAATTCCATATGTCTACATAAATAGAAAGAAGTAAAAGACTTTGAACTTATTAAATAGTTGGGATCGAGTAGTGGTAATAGATATTAGTGGATGGACGAGGAGTCAGGTGATCTTCCATATTGCTTCTCAGGGATGTGAAGATTGATGGTGAGGAGTTTGTAATGAATCATGGTGTTATGTGTTGGAAAAATAAGGTAAGGGTGAGGAACATGTTTTTAAAAAAATGGATGAACACTAAATTACAATATTTTACCAAGGAAATGTGTTTTTATCATATCTGAAATTATGAAAAATTGGTTTCTTAAAAGGTAATTCAATTGAGGAAATAATGAAAAAACATGTTCTTTAGGTATGTTCTCATGTTCGTTGGGGAATAGATAGTGGCCGCCAGATTTCCCACAATAGCTTACTGATAATTGGTGGACATGGTAGCGGATAGGTTCCACAAACCCTAAAATTAGTAACCTTGTTTAAATTCACTATGATCATAGTAGACCATCAAACTTTGTGACTGGATCGACCATGTTTAACACCACAATATTTTAGAACATATTTTATTTTATAACAATTTTTATTTGTTCAATATCTTGTGATGAATGCAACATCAATAATCAGTGAATAATATTTTACTAATGAAAAAATGAAATAAAATAATAAATAGTTATATAAAACTGATAAGTAAATTATTTTTAAATAAAAGGGTTAAAATTCACTTATTGAAATTCAACTGATTATAAGGTGGTAGTTTTCAATAATTTTTTTGAATAATGATATTTTGGTAAAATTTAATAATTTATTAAATTATTTCAACAAAATTGATTGAAAACTTTTAATTTATATTCAATAAAATCAAATACTATAATCTATTAAATGTTTAAGTAATGATTAGATACAATAGTCTAATTATTCTTTGTTAAATGAAATTTTTTTGTTATCAAAAATTGTTTTATTATATATGTATATTTAAATAGATCATTTATATTATTTACAATTTGAAATTTAAAGAAATTATATTATTTATATATGTATAAAAAGTGAATAATAATTCATAAATTAATTATAAAATGGTTATGATTAAGAATAAATTTATTTTATTCTTTTAAAATACATATTTCTTTCAAAAAAATGATTTTCTGTGTTTTTTTTATGGATATTAAATTTATTTTCTTGTAATTTTATAAATTTCATTTTTAAAAATTAAATAAATTTTTGAATATATAATTTAAGAAATCACCTTAGGGTAGTGTTTTTATATTTTTATTAGATAATTGATTTTTTGGATAATGGTGAAAAATACCTAAATTAAAATACTGTCACTTCTGTAACGTTATTGTGATATAATAATGACTTGATGGTTTATGTGTAAAATCGAAATATTTCTATAATTTTATAATTCTTGAATTTTAGTCCAACCCATTATTTTATTCTAAATTTATGTTCCTAAAGAGGTTATGAAGATCTCATGAGATTTAATGTTTACATTGAGGGTTGAAGTCTCATTTTTTGGAAGGAAATGCGGTTGCGTGTAGTTAGTGATCACTTCAACCTCAATTGTGTATCCCCATGGGAGTGTCACGTGGTGTGTAAAATTGAGTACCTAAGTCTGGATGAACATGAAAACCTATAATTTTATTACAAAGGTATGTATCGTTATTTTCACATGGTTTATCTAATTGTGCTCCTAAACCATGTGATTAGTGGAAGTTTGGATTCTAGTTGGGTATAGTTTTTCTTACCATGTTTTTAGACCATGAAAATAAAGGGTTCATGAAAAGTGAACAATAAAATGTTTTTACATGATTTGAAAAACCAAGTGTCCAAATCATGAGACCCTTTAAAATTTGTAAAATGTAAATTCTCCCACAGTACCTCTAACCCTTAAACATCTTTATTATTCTTCATTCAATGCACAAAAAACCTACTCGAGCTGCCTGTTTTCCCCCTTGGACTTGGGATATCTCCCTCATCTGAATTCATAATCAAATAACTTCATTAAAACTGGATAACCCTCAGTTATTCGACCATTCATATTTATAATTTTTTTAGTTTATATCACCTTTATTGATGTTATTTTCATGTGAGCTCATATAAATCATTTTTTGGTTGTTTATTGGTATGTAATTTTCATCTTATATATTCTAAATACCAATATAATTTCAAATGAGGAGTAATATATTAATAAAAGTTATTTTTTATAGTATCCTTCCTGATATGTAATGATATCTACATCATATGCTATTATTTCATTTTCCAGACCTTCCATGCATCACCTCTTAAATATGGAAATAATAAAACAAATTTTTATCACTCATAATTAACATTTTCATTCACCCCAAAATTTATTTTTGGAGGTTGTTTACCCAAATATAATCACCCCATTGATTGTGTTTCTTATATGCTTGACTGTTAGACCTTGTTATATAGACCAAACATCCCCATGGGTGAGTTTATTAAAGGAAATGACCATATTTCCATGTTCATAAAATTGAACCCCTATGAGGTGGGTCTGTCTTATCTCCAATTAATGTAATTTTTAAATTAAATAAGTTCAAGGTGAGTGCTAATACCATGTGGCTTAACCCCTTATCATCTTTTTACGTTATGCTTGAGTTATACATTAGAACGAAAATTTTCTAATTTTAATTATGTGAATTGTAAAATGGTATGGCTAATCATCCACCTTATGACCATTCCATATGTTATATTATGGGATATAATTAGGTTATAATTCAACATTACATGGAAAAACTCACCAGGAATATTCAAATGAATGAATTATTAAGGGAATTATTCAATTCCATGGGTCATACATGGATTCCCACTTGAATAATCTTGGATGGGATCACTAGGAAGATGGGTACGTATTGTGACATGGTGGATACATGGGTTCCTACTTGGAATTACATGGTAAATATCAAAGGTAAAATGTTGTTAGACCATATATTTGGTGGTACAAGGGTTTTAACTGGGTATTCCATGGATGAGGTCATAGAATATGGGTATTATATCACACGTTGAGAGATAATGAGATTATTTATATGGATTTTCATAGATGATATCAGTATGTAAAATGATTTAATGATGCATCTACAAATTAAAATAACACACTTGGATTTTGTTAGTGTCTTAAATACAAAAATTTCTTGGTTTACCTTCTACGGTAAAGTTTTAATCTCCCTGGGACTTTTTGATCATTAATTCTATTACACTCAGTATTAGATGGGAGTCCCATGGGGAACGTAGGACATCATGTTTATTTTTTAATTCATTGAAAACTTTTCTATTATCACCTTCAAACTACTTCATTATATATTCAAAGACTAGTTAGTATTAGGAAATATTCGTTGTGGCCTATTGAATTTTACTCATAACCTGTTCGGGCTTTCAATTGTTACCCAAATAGGCTTTATGAATACATGTAGGGGAAAAGGGAAGTTCCAAGCTATGGAAACTTGATTTACTATACTAGGATGTAGTATGGGATGATAAGACTTAGTTAGTACTTGTAATGCTATTGAAGGTTATATTTTTATATTTTTTGTATTTCTTTAAAATATGTATTGTGTTGCTTATTTTCTCCCAATTTTTGTACAGAATCATAATATTATCATCATTATAAGACACTACTTATGAATTTTGGTTATAGATATTTACTATTATTTGTATTTTTTACATCTATTATTCCATTATATTCCTTATTTTGTTCTTTTGTTATTTTTTTTCGCCCAATGATTTATATATTATACCATGCTACACCACTATGATAATGATGGTATAATCTCCCCACTATACCATAATAGACCCTCATTGTTAGTAAAAAATGTTTTCATTTGGGGAGGCACTCTTTTGGACAAGTATCCAACCAGGTTTGATTAGTTATGAGTGGACTGAGCCTAACACATCACAAAGTGTCATTAGAGCCTATTTTTATTTTTCCTCATCTTACTATTTTCTATTTGTACACATGATACTATGATGCATCAAATTTTGGGAATTTTAATATGCCTGGGAGTTTATGAGATACATACAGGGCGAAATGCATGTTTCCTAGGATGGGACTAGAAACTATGGATTTTATTTATTTTAGATGATTAAATATCATACGTGGGTGACTCACATGATTTATAAAAAATAATATTTATGAGTTTTTATACTTTTCTTGGTACCATGTGAAATATTTGTTCATGTATCCTTATAGAAAACTAAGGATCTTTATGTCCTGAATATGCCAAGGCATTTTTATTTATTTCATGCATTACCTGTGTGCCTATTGTTTATAATAATTGGTTGTCTTATTATTTTTGAAATAAGATAAAAATATTTAATTGAAAATGAGAAAATAATTGGTTAATTAAATTGTTTATATCATCCTAATAGTTTTTTCCCACATAGCTTGATGGTGTTCCCTTAACTAAACAATTATCACTTGGTTATGTTATATAATTGTTGTTAAATGAGATTAAATGTTAGTTGATTATAATTAAATGTATTCAAATTATAATTTACAATGTTTTTTCTTTGTAAATTGAAATTTGAGCTACATCTATAAAAATCATTATATATGACTTCACACATCTTGAGATATAGTGTAAAAAGTATAGTTTCATTTTCATGTAGTGGCGTTTTTAACATATAAATAGTATTCCCGTATACATTGGGGATGATAATTATTATATATAAATCATCATATAAATATAAAATACGTTAAATTTGGATTTAGAATTTAAATATTTTTAATTAAATGGGAAATCCAATTAAAATTTCAAGGTTTTTTTCCTCTATAACATCAAATTGACACTCTTCATAATAAAAACCTTATTATCTAAGGTGTGTTCATATAATTTCTGAGATATTACAGCATTATAGACTTGATACATTCACTAATAAGATGTAAATTATCATTATTCAAGGGTGGTAGGACTTGAATAGCCTATATATCCACTTTTGTAACCTCTTATAGTACCACTAATCCTACCAAATTTTGTAAATGATACTCATCTTTGGGAGGGTTTCTTATAGTTAGTTCAATCTATAAATGGAGTTCCAAGGATTAGACCGACTAGGATTGAGATGAGTTGAGAGGTCTAGAAGCATAATCCAACTACTATCATGGGGGATAGTGGAACATAGGATCCTAAGTCATTGATATATAAGTTATATTTACCATCATTAAGAATCTGTAAATTCTTAAAAAAAGAGGGTCAATCTCGTGGTTTACAAACTTCACTGATCTACCATGTTTTAGTGAGATGTTCTCAACTAAGAAGATCATCATTGGGGTATATTATATAAGGAAATCTAGAGTAGTTTTGATGATTAATTCTACCAATAAATGTTGCAAATATAATGATCTATGTAATTTATGAATATGGAGAAGGGTACTATGTCTGTTATGGAATACTCATCTCATTTCGTAGAGCTCCAATTTTTTCCTTATTCGTATCAGTGAGGATTGGACCGGGGCAAGGTAATTTGAGGATGGGAATAGGTATGATATCCGGTCTTAGGTAAATGTATTATTTTTTATTAGAATATCTTAAATTGTGATTCAAGGCTTTATATATTATCATAACATGAGGGAAGATGATGTTGTAGGGGCATGGTGGTTCCCTTCATATATAGGGATGTAGTTTTTTCAACTATAGAAAGAGTCCCATTAATCTTTATCACGGGGGAATCAATAGTCAGAGTGTGTTAAAATGTATAGATGTGGTATTCCATCATTTTAGTAGGCTGGGAATCTTGAATCCCTAGTGTAACAAAGCACTAGTTAAGTGTTAGGGTTACAGAAATACGGGTTAATAGTGGTGGTTTTGTAGTACCTTTCCATCACTTGTTTGTGAGAGACGTTTTTCATTATATATATATATATTATGGAGTGGGATTGGTAGCTCCTCATTAAGAATATATATAGAATATTATCAATCATTTAGAATGAGGAGGTGATGAGATTGAGGAATCCATACATCTGATGTAATGTTCTAGTAGATTGGACATGCTCATGGTAGATAGGTTGATGCTTTGAGCCATGGATATGGACAAATATTTTCTAGTACAATATATACATGAAGAGTAGAGTTCCATTCTATATAATGTTTGAGGTACAATATTAGTATCCTTCACATTAGTATATACTTTATTAACATTTTTTTCCTCAAATTCAATCATATCTACTATTAATATAGTAGCCCTAGTTTTGATAATGAATACTTTTGTGGAGTGATGATTCTGGATACTCTATTGGGAGTTAAATCAGAGAGTTTTCACCAATTCATTGAGTCTCCACTTGAGATTGGTGTATATCATTTCATTTAGAATATTTTAAACTTGAGATGATGTGATTTTTCAAAATTCAAATGACAGACTAGTTTGTGAACTTTTTCTAACACCCCAATATTTCATAGTACATTATTTTCTTCAATGTAATTGAATAACTTTTCCAACACACAACAACAAGTTCAAGCACACCACGACTTAACAAACTAGTCGTTCAAAAGAGGTTATGAATATTATTAACTGAATTTTGAACTATATATCATCCTTATAATTTTAGAATCCATATTATGAGTTTCTTAGACATAATATAAGAACTAATTCTTTTTTTCAGATAAAAGAAATATTTTTCAAAAAGAGGAACTTTTACCGCCTTTTAATGGTGAACTCTTTTTAAATACAATATTTGAAACTTTTATATATTCAATTTGACAAAATAAACTTCTATTTTAGAATCGGGACATAAGAATTTAGTTTCAATAAATTTTTGTTGTTCTTCTGATAACTTTCATATTTTGGTGAATAGTAAAAAAATACTATATTTTAACTAAAAAATAATTTTTTAATCAAAATAATTTATATTGTTAAATTATACATTTTAATAGTTTGGAAGTATAAATAGATTTTATTTTTACCATTTTATTTAATGTTGGTCATTTTATGTAATTTCACATTGAAATTGGACATAAACAACTGTTAATCTTTTTATAGTTATTGTTTCTTAAAAATAAGCCTTTTGGTATTGAAAATATGAATTAATTTTAAATTAATAAATGAAAATTCTATGTTTTGAATTTGTTAAAATAGACTTCCTTTTTGAATTCAGAATATCAAAATTAGTTTAGGGTAAATTTGTGGTATTTTTCTGAAAACTTTCAATTTTTGATGAATAGTGAAAAACACTTAGTTACTGTTTAAAACAGACTTTTTATTTTAATAATTATTTATTTTATTTAAATTTATTTTATGTAAAAATATATACATAATACCTATATATATTCAATGTAATTCATTGGAGTCATTTTGTAATAATATTATATATATAAAATTTTATGGATCTTTTCACCGTCTTTTACCCACCTCCTAGGAAAATTCGAAAATTCATATAAAACTTAATTTTAAAAATTTTGGGAGTGGAATTTCAAAAATCCGAGAGACGCGGTTGATATTAGTAAGAAAAATATGGGTCAATAGGAAAAAATAATTTCTGGTGAATAGTAACATTTTACTTTTATTTACCACCGTTAAAAGTAAATAGGGTAATTAAGGGTAAAAATGATAATATTATTACCCTAACACATGTCCTAATTCTATTGGATAAGATTAATACAACCAGAAAAAACCTTATAAATAAAATATGACCCACTAGGTCCACTTGGATTAGACTAGGACATTTATTAATATTTAATTCAAAGAAGTGTTAAAAGAGTTAAAATCAAAATTTAATAACTAATTTTTTTTAATATTTGGTTATAAATGGGTTAAATTCGACTATAAATATTCATTAGAAATATAAAATGATTTCCTACATAATGGTATTTTATTTTTAATTTTTAGACATTAAATAGTTAAATTTATTTATGACACAATGATGATGCAGTAAATACTGTATTAATGAATGATTAAAATAATCGTCATTAAAAATATCCAAATAAATGTAATATGATACTTTTTATAAATTACACTAATTTTATAGGTTAATATATCATGTTAGGGTTGGTTAGATAAATTTTTTTTGAAGTAATCAAGCTGTGATGATTTAACAAATAAATAAACATCAAATAGTGTCAAAATTGACATAAAATAGTTTTTAAAACAAATATTATATTATTAATTGATATAATAGTCCCAAAAATCCAATATTTGGCCAAAAGACTTAAATAATACTATATATAACATTAGTGAACCAATTGGGGTTATATTCACATTTTATAGTACGTTTATTAACCATATAATATTAAAATAAAAAGAGACATAGTAAATGTCAAACTATTTAACTAATAGTTAAATCTAAACGTTATGGTTAATATGGTGAACTAAACCTGTCTAAAACCTATTAGTTGAGTGGATTTCTACCTCTAACCACATTTTACTTTACATAATTCATTTTGGAACCATTTGAAACTTAAAATTAATTTATTTTAAAATAATATTTTCATTTTTTTCCTAAGGTACCCCTCACCCCTCTTATAAAAGGGTACTTCCCCTTATCTCAAATTCACATCTCAAAATCCATTTGGATCATCCAAACCCTACCCAAATATCCTACCAAATATCATAACTTCAATCTAGAGGCCTTCCATTGGTCAAAATTCCAACCTAAGGAGCCCTTTTGATCAAATCAAAAGGAAGAACCCGAAGAATATGAGTTTAAACCTACCCTCGACCAAAGGTAAGTGCAAGGTAAGGGGTTTCTTATCTCACTTTTAATTCCATGAGATTTCCATTTTCACTATTATTTATTGCATTTGGTGTACTGTTTAATGACTTTTGATATATATTGACACGATTCTCTTTATATTCATGATTTTCTATGATTCATTTGGTGGTTATTGACTATTATTCATTCGACTCGATTGATTACAACGAGGTAAGGGTTATTACATCAATCTCATTATTATCTGAGATTGTTTATGTGTAAGAATTTACTGGGAAATATTTATCATTGATACACATATTTCATAAAAAAAATTCAAAAGGAATCTTATAAGGTTTTATGGGATGGTCTATCTAACCAGATCATCATTTTAACAGTTTTAAAGATTTATCTTTCTAAACCCTTTTTATTAATGTCTATGTTTTCAAAATGATTCTAAGGATTTATTTTTATGGACATGAATTTTTTGAAATGATAATTATTTTAAATAGTTTCAAAGTGGTATGGGACACTTTGATTCAAAATACCCTTTTAAATGAATACATTTATAACTTGTTATAATTTTAAACGATTTCATGACAAAGGGGTTTTTATCACAAAAAAAATTACTGATCATTTTCATCTAGGTCAAAATCCATTAATATATTTTAAACTTGTTTGAAGTTGATTTATTATGATACAAATCTACCATATTTTATTGAATGTTTTGTGACATGTATGACTGTGGATGTGTTATTTTTATACCATTCATTGTTTATGGATAATGTATTGACATTTCGTATGCTAGTTTTAATGCGAATGTTTATGTTATATTTCAACCTTTTCATATGATGAATGTATTGGACTAGTATGTTCCCGGTTGGGGACCGATAAATGTAAGCCCTCCGGGTTGGGATCCGGTTACAGAAGACCCTCTGGGTTGGAGTCTGGTTACAGAGGCTCTCCGGGTTGGAGTCCAGTTACAGAGGCTCTCTGGGAAGGAGTCCGATTAAAGAGGCTCTCCAGGTTTGGGTCTAGTTACTGTTATCCCATAGGTCTTGGCATGAGGCCTTCACACAGAATAAAAGTCTAGTACTATATATTCCCTCATTATGAAATTATTAATTACATGTGATTATTCAACTAGTAGAATATCCATGTTCTTGTTTATATGGTGATGTTTGATTTATATTTTCAATATTATGTATAAAATGGTCGTTGTTTTTATTACACATATTTCCATTAAATTTTATAGCTTTTGCTAAATTATTTACCATTACTCAGAATCTAAGCTCACCCCTTTCTTATGTTTTATTTTCCCAGGATCCGAAGAAATATTTTATGTTTGAGATGTATGGTTAAGCTAAGGGAGAAATGTCATTATCAAAGGATTATTTTTTTGTGTTGTATGTTAGAAAGTGTAATGTAACATCTGTGTGAGAAATATATTTTCCAAAACTACTAAACTGATTGGTCATTCGGGACTTGATTCCTTGTAATAATGCCAATGTATTAAAATAATGCACCAGCTCTTTGTACCTAGGGTCGGGGCGTTACAGTTGGTATCAATGGATGTTTATAAATATCCTTGGAAACTAGATTTAGATAAAATCTGATTAGAGCACATTACCCTAAGATAGACTTTGAGGATTAGTATAGAAAAACTTCCAAAAAATATAATGTAGAAATTTTGTGAGTTTTTCACGAAAATACATCCATGTCTGCATACGAGATGGTAGTGGAGGCCCTGACACAGATGTACCAAGGTGTAAAACCCAAAAACACCTCTTTGAGATAGACTTGAAAGGAAACTGGTGCATGACAACGGGTCTTGCTTCACTCTTGGTTACGACACTCCTGTGGGATATGCTTAGGATAATTCTCATTTTCTTTACAAATCATTTTCAAGGATTTACGAGTATATACCTCCTCAAAGAATATATTTTTATGGATTATATCAATAAACTGATCAATTTATGTTAGGTATTTTACAGGTTTGGAATTATTCATTTCAATTCTTAAACTGACCTAGTGTATGTCATTATATAGAAATGGCGCCTAGTAGAAGGAATGTGAACTCCAGCAATACGTATGATCCAAAGATTAAGAAGTATCATATCTTTCATGTTATTAAGCAAAAACTTAAAAGGGAAATAGTTTCCCATGTATTCTCAACACATGAATAAATAGTATCATGTGGTAATATGATATGTAAAGAATTTTCTGATTCCAATGGCTTTGAAGGGATGAAGGAGAAGAAAAGGATATAAGAGAGAAATATGGATAAAGGAAAGAGGGAAAAGAAGGTTTTGTCATTATGTGATAACTATGGAAAGAATCACCTTGGTAAATGGGTGAAGGGAATGAGAGTTTGTTATAAGTGTGGAGAAAAAGGACACCAAGTACATGATTGTAAGGGTAAGATAAATGTTTCAAATGTACAATGCTTCATCTGCAAGGAGTTGGGACACAACAAAAATCAATGTCCAAATCATTACAGTATACCCCAAATGTTTCTATTGGATAATAATAAAGATACGATATTACCAAAGATGAAGAGGATTGATTAGATTTCTTACGATGTTATTAAAGTTTTGTATCATTTTAGTATTGTATTAATGATGTGCAAGTTATAGGAATTATAGAGTATATAAGGATTGTACTATATTACTATTTAATTAAAGACTTGAGATTGTGTGGAACCATGAAATGTTACTCAATATCAGGTAAAATTTTTCGAAAATATATGATTGAGAGAAAGATAAACCATAATATGGTTCTGATACCGAGGTAGTGATTTTGGAATAATACATGATTGGATTGGATTAATTAAATTGGATATTTTTTAATAACTTGAAACTGATTAATGATTTGTATATTCTATCATTGTTGGGGTTTACAACATTTTTGGATGGAAGGAGTATATCTAGTATTCTATAAGGAATAAGGGAGCATGAATGTAATCAATACAGTTTTATGGTAATTCAGGATGTTGTAGTGTTTGAAAAGAATACATGATGAAGGGGTTCACATTTTATTATGTGGAAAAAAGGATCTTCATTGTGTTTACCTTCCTTATAAATTTTGGATTGTGAGTTTGGACAGAAGTATTTTGGATTATTCTAGTTTAAGATTATTTTTTGGATTGCCATAAAAGGATAACCCAGAGGTCGGGCGGCAACCCATCACGTCCGTCAAGGCTGCGAGACTTGAACTTGCAACTGAAGGGAGAAAGGGTTTATCACCTACCACTGGACCACGTGATGTCCGTTATCGATTATGTGGTTTTTTAAAAGTTTTAGTAGATTAATTATAAATTCATTTCTTTTGGAACCCTATACGAATAGTATAAATAGAATATTTTTCTTATGTTATATTATCGGTTTGAGTGAAAGATGAGATTATGGTAGACATTAGTTAAAGGATGGAACTCTATTTGTCAAGTATATATTTTTTCTTCTCTTATTCCATGAATAAATTAATTCTTAAACTTTAGGTAAGGGATATTAAAACTAAAAATGTATTATCATAATACCTTATGTTTTGTTGAACGGATGATATTTTAAATCATCATATATTGATAGCTTTGAGGCCCTCAATTCTAAAATTATTTGTGATTGATGACCTCAATCACTCCCTATAAATATTTACATTTCCCCTAAAATTATGTTTCTCTAATTTCCACCAATGATCTCTTAATCGAGATCCTAATTTGGTGGTGACCATTTCATTTCCCTTTTCCTCTTATTAAGACAAAATTTTATTAACCCAATTTCGGATGTGGGTTTTCCCACAAAGGTATTTTCTATTTTCAACCTTTTATTTTCGAAAAACAGTTTCAAATTGCAAGGAAGAAATATATTGAAGGATTGAAAAATGTAACACCCCATGTTTTCATAGTACGTTATTTCTTGAAAGTAATTCAATAACTTGCATTACATGCAACACCGAGTTCAAGCGCACGACAACTTACCAAATTAGTTATTCAAAAGTGGTTATGAATAGTATTCACTGAATTTTGAACTATATATAATCCTTATAATTTTAGAATAAATATTATGAGTTTCTTAGACATAATGTAAGAACTAATTCATTTTTTCAGATAAAAGAAGTATTTTTCAAAAAATGATCTTTTACCGCGTTTTAATGGTGAACCATTTTTAAATCCAATAGTTGAAACTTTTATATATTCAATTTGACAAAATAAAATTCTACTTTAGAATCTAGACATAATAATTTAGTTTCAATAAATTTTTGGTGTTTTTCTGATAACTTTTATATTTGGGTGAATAGTGAAAAATATTATATTTCAACTAAAAACTACTTTTTAAATAAAAATAATTTATATTGTTAAATTATAAATTTTAATGGTTTTTAAGTATAAATAGATTATATTTTTACCATTTAATCCAATAGGGATAATTGTATGCAATTTCACTTTGAAATTGGACATAAACAAGGGCCAATCTTTTGATAGTTATTGTTTCTTAAAAATACACCTTTTGGTTTTGAGAACAGGAAATAATTTTAAATTAATAAATAAGACTTCAATGTTTTTAATTTGGTAAAATAGAATTCATTTTTGAATTGGTAATATCGAAATTTTCTTAGGTTGAATTTTTGGTATTTTTCTGAAAAATTTCAATTTTTATGAATAGTGAAAAACACTGAGTTTTTGTTTAAATCCAACTTTTTATTTAAATAATTATTTATTTTATTTAAATTTATTTTAGGTAAAAATAGATACATAATACTTATATATTATGAGTGTAATTAATTTTAGTCATTTATTAATAATATTATATATATAAAATTTTATTGAACTTTTCGCCGTCTTTTACCCACCACCTATGAGAATTTTCAAATTTGCATAAAACATAATTTTTCTACTTCTATGAGTGGAATATCAGAATTCTGAAAGACACGGTTGATATCAGTTTGAAATATTTGGTTCAATAAGAAAAAAATAATTTTTGTTGAATAGTAACTTTTTACTTTTATTTACCACGGTTAAAAGTAAATAGTTTAATTAAGCATTAAAATAATATTATTCTTACCCTAACACATGTCGTAATTCTATTGGATAATTGTAATTCGACCAATAACAACCTTAGAAATAAAATATGATCCATTAGGTCCACATGGATTAGATTAGGACATTTATTAATATTTAATTCAAAGAAGAGTTAAAAGAGTTAAAATCAATGTTTAATAAATAAAACATTTTTAATATCATGTTATACATAAGATAAATTTGACTATAAATATTAATTAGAAATATAAAATGATTTCCTAAATAATTGTATTTTATTTATAATTTTTAGACATTATATATTTAAATTTATTTATGACATAATGATGATGCAGTAATTACCGTATTAATGAAAGATTATCATAATTTACATTATAAATTTCCAAATAAATTTAATTTGAGACTTTTTATAAATTACACGAATTTTATAGGTTAATATTACATGTTAGGGTCTGCTAAATCAATTGTTTTCGAAGTAATCATGCTCTTATGTTTTTTACAAAAAAACAAATACCAAATAGTGTCAAAATTGACAACAAATAGTTTTTAAAACAAATATTATATTATTAATTGATATAAAAGTCCTAAAAATCCAAGGTTCATCCAAAAGACTTATATAATACTATATAGGACATTAATGATCCAATTCGAGTTTTATTGTCATTTTATATTATGTTTACTAACCATATAATATAAAAAAAAGAGATGTGGTAAATGTCAAACTATTTAACTAAGAGTTAAATCTAAAAGTTCAGGTTAATATGGTGACCTAAAACAGTATAAAACCTATTGGTTGAGTGGTTTTAGACCAATCCCCACCTTTTACTTTAAATAATTCATTTTTGATCCATTATAAATTGAAAATTAATTTATTATAAAATAATATTTTATGTTTTTCCAAAGTGCACGTCACCCCTCTTATAAAAGGGCACTTCCCCTTCTATAAAATTCACACCTCCAAAGCCATTTGGCTCTGCCAACACCTACCCAAATATCCTCCCAACTATCCTAAAATTATCCTAGAGTCCTTACTTTGATTATAAAGCCTACATAAAGATCCCTTTTGATCAAATGAAAAGAAAGAACCTGAAGAAGAGGAGTTTAAACTTACCCTCGTCCAAAGGAAAGTGTAAGGTATGGGGTTTCTTATCTCACTTTTAATTCCATGAGATTTCCATTGTTCACCACTTATTTAATTCATGTGGTGTATTTTGAACGTCCATTTGATATATATTATCATTATTCTATTTATATTCATGATTTTCTATGATTCATTTTGTGGTTATTGACTATTCTTCATACGACTCAGTTGATTACTACGAGGTAAGGGTAAGTTCCTCAATATCATTATTATCAGAGATTGTTTATGTGTAAGAATTTACTAGGACATATTTATCATTGACACCCATATTTCATAAAAATGTTTTGAAATGGAATCTTTTAAGGTTTTATGGGAGGGTCTATTTAACTATATCATCATTTTAACTATTTTAACGATTTATCTTTCTAAACCCTTTTAATTAATGTCCATGCTTTCAAAATTATTTTAAGGATTTATTTATATGGACATGAATTTTTCTAAATGATAATTATTTTAAAAATATTCAAAGTGGTATGGGACACTTTTATTTGAAAACCCCTTTTAAATGACAACCTTTATAAATTGTGATAATTTTAAACGATTTCATGAAAAAGGGGTATTTCTTTTAAAACATTTTACAGATCATTTTCATCTATGTGAACATCCTTTAATTGATTTTAAACTTTTTTGAAGTTTATTTATTATGATACAAATATTCTATATTGTATTGAATGTTTTGTGATATGTATGACTATGGATGTGTTATTTTTACACCATTCATTGTTTATGGATAAAGTATTGACATTTCGTATATAAGTTTTAATATAAATGTTTATGATTTATTTCAACATTTTATTGTGATGAATGTATGGGACTAGTATGTTCCAGGTTGGGGACCGGTAAAGGTAAGCCCTCCGGGTTGGGGTCCGGTTACAGCGAACCCTCCGGGTTGGAGTCTGGTTACAGAGGCTCTCTGGGTTGGAGTCCAGTTACAGAGGCTCTCCAGGATGTCGTCCAATTACAGAGGATCTCCGGGTTTGGATCTGATTACAGTTATCCCATAGTTCCTTGAATGAGGCATTGACATAGAAATTATAGTCTGGTACTAGAGATTCCCTCATTATGAAATTAGTTATTACATGTGATTATTTTACTAGTAGAATATCCATGTTCTTGTTTATATGGTGATGTTTGATTTATTTTTCCATATTATATTCAAGATTATGTTTAAAAAGGCCATTTTTTTATTACACATCATGCCTTAAAAGTTTATAGCTTCCGCTAAATTATTTACCCTTACTGAGCATCTGATCTCAGCCCTTTCTTATGTTTTATTTTTCCAGGATCCCAAGAAGTGTTTTATGTTTAAGATGCAGGGTTAATATATGGGATAAATGGAATTATCAACGTATTTTTTTGTATTGTATGTTATGAGGTGTAATTTAATGTCCATCTGTGTAATCTATTTTCCAATACTACTAAACTGATCGGTCTTTAGGGACTTGACTCCTCGTAATCATTCCAATGTATTTAAATAATGCACCGGCTCTGAGTAACTAGGGTCGGGGCGTTACACTTTTTTTCTCGTGTAAATTTTTGTCAATGATTGATGTCCATTTCAACACCCAAGGGAAGTAAGTATGTTTACAAAGGAGATTGGGACATACATGATTTTTTTGGGATTTAACAATCATGGGATGAGTATAGTGTTTGGATTTCATTCCATCGTCATTATAAATGAACATGGAGTATTTCATGAAATTTTCCATCCAATAGTGGATCAATTAAATGATGTATTACAAGTTAATTTTTCTTGGATACCACCAAATAGAGAGATAGAGTTAATCATAGATCATGTTCTTAGTGTGAAAAAAAATATCAATCCCTCCCTACATGATGGATTTTACCTAGCATCTAAAACTCAAGACATAGTTAGTGGACCAAGAAGTTAATGGGTTTATATGACATAGTACTTCATCAAAGGGGTTCAGATGTACTTTTCTCCAAGAAGGACGGAAGGACCCTTAGGCTCTATGTTGATTACAAGTGGTTGAATCAACATTCTATTAATAATGGGTACCCACTCATATATATATATGATCTCTTCAACCTTCTCATTGTAGATAGAGACTTTTTGAAGATATAAATGATATTAGTATATCATCTTGTCTGGTTTGGCCATAAATATAGTGTATACAACTTTCTAAATTTAATATGGTCTATATGAGTATTTGTTAATGTCATTCAGTCTCATGAAAATGATAAATGTATTCCTGGATTTTATAAATTGGGGTTTCCACTCGTACTTGGACTCCTTTTGTAGTGGTTTTCTTGAATGATATCATAATATATTATCACACTCATTATGATCTAGGAAAAAAACATGATATCATATTGATTAAACTAAGAGATAACTATATATATTATAGGATCTAAAAATGAAATTGTTTGATTGATAATTCTCACTTATTCACTCAAATAATATTTGAATTAGTGGTATCTATATATCTATATATGCTAAAATCCATGGTTTCCTTAGCACATCCTATGAAATTCTTTGATATATATGAATTCTTGGGGATGGTAGTTATTATTAGCATTTTATTCATAATTTTTCATTCAAAAAACCACAATTTATAGGGTTGACCAATATTGGTTTCAAATTTTTAGGGTCTAAATATTTTTAGAAGGGCTTTCGTGATTTTAATGTTAGGATAACCACATCTCTAATATAGACTATACTTGAGTCTATAAGAGGATATATGTTGTCTTCTGAGACATAAAATGACGAGTTGTGATCTTTTTTTACTCAAGAAGAACAATTCAAAGTGTATGGGTGTCACCTATTTAGGAATCACGTGTGTAATTAGCTGACAGATGATATCAAGTTAGTATATGTTGTTCATGATTTAGGTTTTTGGAGACACAATCTTCCAGGATAATGATATGTTGTATACGTGGACCATAAAATTCTCATATAAATATTCTACTAGGGTGATTTGAACCATAGATAGTGATGATGGGTTGAATACTAACAATATTTTAATTTTTATATTTCTTATATTACAGGTAAAGGCAATGTTGTGGCTAATACTTTAAGATAGAATAATTAGAAAAAAATCTATTCAGTAATCTAGTCACAAGAGGAAATTTAAATATTTTTTCTTGAGATTCATCTTGGGATTAAAGAGTGTCATGAGTTTCTTGTTATTATATATTTAAAATAGGCCTCATGATTTTTGTATCACATAAAGATGAGACAGATTTTAATTTAAAAATGCTTAGTCCAAAGGAAAAAAATCATTTGAGGATCCACCTCTTCTTGGGGTCATTTTTGAGGATGAGATATTTCATATTCATGGATGTGGATGGGTTCTTATAGACGTTTGATAATAATTTCTAGAATAGTGTGCCTATGAATTTTGTGTTCATCTAGGTCTTAATAAGACTTATTTTGAACAAGGACACTTGTTTTAGTGGACTGGTATAAAAACAAGATACAAAGTTTTGTATCTTGGTGTTCCACATATTAGTAGGTGAGGTTGGAACACTATTTTCATACTAGAATGTTACATCAATTACCCATTCTGGAGTGGAAACATGATAAAGTCACCATGGATTTTTCTATGGTCTTGCTGAAATCCCCTTGTGTAAGTGATGTTGTTTTGGTAATTGTGGGAAGGATGATGTAGGTAACCCATTTCTGACATATAAGGGTGAACTTTTTTGTGTATGAACATGGGAGGATTTATGTTTGATGGATTATACACTATTAGGGTTTTACACATAGCATCATATCAGATAGGGGTGATCATTTTTCAAAGTGCATCAAGAAGGGGTTACATAAGGCTCTTCAATAATATGTACTCTTTAGTACAACCAATCAAGATAGATCAACGATAAATCTTAGTGTACTACACAAGTTCTAGTGGACATGCCCAAAGAATGAGTCTTTAAATTTTTAGGTTATTTGAAACAAGATTACTTATTATTGATTTATCATACACAATTGTTTCTATGTGAATACCTAGATGGATTATTATGAGGCCCAATATGATAGGATGTGATGATCACCTCGGTGTTTGTTAGTCGTTGGGGTGGAAGCACTATTGTGGACACATAATGTTCAAGAGACATTAGAGTGTGTAAATATTATTAGGAAATATATTTTTACATCACATCATAATAATAAGTCTTATGTCAATCATCATATCTGACCACAAGATTTTGAGGTGGGAGATATGGTCATCTTTCATCTTCCTCCAAGGTTGGGCATCTATGGATTCAAAGGTAGGGTCAGATGTCAAATAGATTCATTATCAAATTCATGATTTTAGAGTGGGTTAGAAAAATGTGTTATAAAAAAACTCTTCCTTATGGGTGAAAGTTTATTCGTGACGCCTTTTAGGTCTCCCAATTACATGGTTACTATTCAGATCAGTTTCATTCCATTCACCCAAATGAGGTTGAGTTGGATGGTGATGATTCTTTCGAGGAGTACCCAATGTGCATTCTTAAAAAAACATGAAGGAACGTCTAGGTAGGTTAGTTCCTTTGGTATAGGTGTAATGGAATAGAAACAATATATAGAATGAACCTTGGGAGTGAGAGTTTGATATACCTGCTTAGTGTTTAGAGTTATTCTTAGTTGATGCTCAACCACCATTGCAAGGACAACTCATCGAAAAGTTATTTTATGTAGGGGGTGTTAATAGATCCATTTTTTCAATAAGGTATGAATCCTATAAATTTTAGTAAAATCCGTATTTTATTCTAAATATACGTTTCCTGAAGAGGTTATGATGGTATCCTGAACATTCAAGCTTTGATCGAGGTATGGATTCACAGTTTTATAAAGAAAGAGGGAGGAAAGTGGTTCATTCTAACTGTTCACCTCAACCATGTGTCCTTATGTGGCTGTCACATGGTTTTTAAACCATGAAGCTAACGCTAAATGACGATGAAAATCCTATAATTTATTGATTAGGAATGTCACATGGTCGATAACTACTTTCTCTATTTCATTTTTTACCTCACATTAAAAGTTGTTTTTCAACATAATTCTTTAATTTTTGTTCATTAATGACATTTAATTTGATCAAGATTAAGGTAATTTTAGATTATAATTATTTTCTAAAAAATTCACCCACCATGCCCCAATTCTATTATAGAAACATGGTATTAGTATTTTAGAGATTACTACAACATTATAGTCCACAATATTCCATGATCCTGAACAGTGGGATGAAGGAGATCATCATAGCATTCAACAATTATTTGTAAATGATAAAACAATGTGTCTAGTGCCCAAGTATATCCCTCAATTAAGGTACAACACCCATAGTTTCCATATAGGGATTACTATTCAAAATCTGAGAGAGCCTTCTCATATGCATGAAAATGAGTATTTTGAGAAGGCATACCAGTGAATGGGAGGAAATACCTTGTGGTTGTGGGAAGAGAGATTCACTTCTCTATGGTAAAATGTTGTAGCATTAGGTGCCTTATGATCCGAGTCTATCATGATGAATGGATGATGAAATAATGTTTCTTAAATTGTCAAGGTTCATGGTTTAAAATTTAAATGTGGTCTATGATTATTTGTTCCAAGGCCACAACATCCTATGCTCTAGAAGAGAAGTGAGGAAAAATGAATAATTTCACATCTAAGGTTTACTATGCCTTAGCCTCACTACTATTTCATAGTGGGTTGAATATCAATATTGTTTTAGTATTTTATTGTGAATCACCCATGAAAATAAAAAATATTCACACATCCGGTAACCCTATTATTATTCCAAATAATCCCATCCAAGGCCTTGTTTTCGTAGATATTTGGAAAATAATATTTGGATAAATTAATTTTAAATTCAAAAGATACATGTCACGTCCTAGAATAGGGGATTTAAACATGTCTATTAAGTAGAATTCTCTATCACAGGTGATATTGCTAACATTATGCTATGAGCTACCTATGGTATAAATTTTTTTTGGCCAACTATTATAGGATTTTTATGGGGAGAAAACTATGAAGGAATTATTTTCGACATTTGAGAGTACAGAAGAATAAAAAACCATGGAAGAAGTCATTTTTTGTAAATAATCTATCTTATATTGATTGTAGTGACATCAGTTGGTTTTTAATTGTGTTCTCTCTATTTTTATTTTATCTATATTTTTTAATCCTAATATATTTGTCTTTCGGCCATGAAATCCCCTACTCACTTCTTAAAATACAATAAATCAAGAATTACTGAGTAGTAATTCTTAGGATAATGGATCAAGTGTAAGGGGGAATAAATGTTAATTCCTGAATGAATAAATGTATCGATAATCAGTATGTATTTTTTAATACTATGTTTTTTTTTCAATTTTCTAACCACATCAATCGACCAACTAATGAAAGTGATAATGATTGAGAGATAAAATAATGCTTAGTGGTGGTTAATAAGAGAGTGAAATAAAACAAATTTCCACCATTTTATTTATGGATTTACCTAATGAAACAAAATATAATAGATTTCCTCCACACAATGGAATAATTAATATAGATAATATTTGTTAAATTGAATGGTAAAAATTGTTTCTTATCAAATATCATGTAATTAATTATTATATCTATTTATTCGAATGTTTTCTTCATTATTTCTCAATATCTTTTCCCCGCAAATTTAATCCATCTCCTCTGTCATATCAAACATTTCTCAAACCCCATGAACTATATTTTGTCTCTTAATTTTTGACTAGAGTGTCACATTTACCTTATTTTATCTACCAAATTTATGAATGGTATTAGAATATAAATCAATAATAGTAGGTTGGGTAGGATTATTAGGGCTTTATTGGGTTCGAACATTAGACCACTTTATATAAACTACATTGTATTAGTGTACTATGATTATGATCTTCATATTTTCACTTATAAACATTAACCCAAATTCTTAAAAATTATTTATAACATGGAACATGTCAATTTTTTTCACCATTTATAAGGATATTTAGAATAATAGATACCAAAAAACCAATAATTATGACTTATTTTATTCTTTTTCCTTTTCCTTTTTTATTTATTATTTATTTTACATTTTTTACATGCAATGGTGTTCTTGCTTTACTCTTTAAAATATATAGGTTCATGATCCACATTCCTCGTACAAGGTTGAGGAGTGGAGATTTTGGGGAACCATTATAGCTCTACTCATATATTGAATGAAATATCTTTCACCCCCTTTAGAGAGTTTCAATGAATAATAATCAAGAATCTCATGCAGAAGCCAAAAAATATTTAGAAAATATTACTATGGATTCCTCACAAAAAAACATGAATTATATCTTATGGATTATGAAATTATATCTTTTATTGGATAGGAAACAATTATTTTGATCAAATCCATCAAATCCATAAATTTTGAGTTGAAACCATGTGTTATTAAGATGTTATAGAATGATAGATAATTGTATCGCTTGTGACATGATGGTCCTCACGGTCAACATTAAAAAATCCTAGAGATCTGACATTCAAGAATAATTGACTTTAGATAATGAAATTTAGATAATCAAATTAATTTTTTCACATATGAGGAGTCTTAGAGAATCGTGGAAATTACAGCCTCTGGGATTTGTCACGACATGGTAGATGCTTACCTGTAAATTCTTAGAGAAGTATTTTCCACAAAAATATTGAAAATCATTGATGCGATAGTCATTATTTTTGTGAAATTGATGGAGATATGTTATATAAGACATTTGGAAGGATTAAGGATATTCTAGGATGCTACCCACAATCATGAAGTTACACTCTAGATGCATCTTCATAGAATCTATTTGGGTTTACAAAATAATTTGAGATCCATTTTTAACTCAACAACATGTCGAGGGATAATAGGGAAAACACCCACTATTAAAAAAACAGTTTTGGATGATCTAGCTAATAATATATTACATTTTTAGGTAGATATATTCTTTTTCATGATAGGTGTACACCATGTTGGATAAAATACTATGTTGGTTGCTCAAATAAATGAAATGTCTAAAAATAGATTCATTGTTCACACTCCACAATCCAGGAAACTCTTCCCAGATACCTAAAGATCATTCATGTGATATGATTGGTGGTCCTCATCTCTCAAAATATTGTCATGATGGTACATAGTATACCACAATCTTTAGAGTAACCTTTGGTAATTACACCATCCTCATCCATACAACCGAAACCATTTTTGGATGGTAATGAAGAAAAAATAGTAGAATCGAACTTGGGGGATGAATTCAGCATTGAATATTTTTCAAAATTTCGTCCCACTTGGTTTACATCATGGATATAAGTATATGAGAACTCCTAAAAAACATTTTTTAGAACCCCTGACAACAATTTCAGCCCTAGTTTAAATAGAAACCACAATAAGAGAACCAACAACCTTTTGAGGAAATGATGATGCAATCTTTTAAGTAGAATGAACAACAAATTGATAAAGTAGAGACCAAAATACATAATTATGATAACTATCTAGAAGGATACTAATGTCAAATTTAGAATATAAGGTTGTATCTCATAATTATCTCTCAAAAATTGAATGAGGAACCTCTAAGAGTTCAACAATGGAATACTGAAGTACCTAAAGAATTTGTGAATGAAATTTTGTTATGAAGAGTTCTATAGATAAATGAAATAGACCCAACAAATGAGAATCAATCGTAAAAGAATAAGAAACCTAAGAGTGAAGTGCATGAATTTCTATATAGAATTTATAGGAATATGAGTCCACTGGAATTAAGAATTAAATAAGTTTAAAAAAACCCGAGAAGAATCAATCAGTTAAAAAGATTTATTTGACATAATATCATTCACCTCTACCATTTACGGACGGGATCCACTATTGGATGTTGGATGAACAATAAAAAACAAATCATGAAGTGTTCAAACTGTTGAACATAAATATTAAATTTTCAAAGTTAATTGACCCAATATCCACTAATGCAAATTTTCTCAAATAATTTCTCTAAAATAAAATGAAAATGGTATATTTGGGAATGATATATTTGAGTGAGTGTTCTAAATTGGTGAAAAGTAAACTCTATCCTAAATATCATGACCTATGTAGTTTTTTAATAAGATGTACAATTGGGTCACACACTTTCATCAAATCATTTTGTTAATAAGATTAATCATAATCCTTATTCCCTTGAATGTTTTCATGTATCATGGATTTTTTGATTTCAAACAAAAAAGGATTTCAAAAAAATTAGACGAAGGATAAGTGAAATATACTTATGATGTTTAGGATTTAATTTTGGTAAAATTTTGATAATTCATATACCCTAAATATTTTCTTTTTCTAAAAATGGAGGAATAAATTGAAGAACACGTCATCTTGGTTCAAGAGTTATTGGATACTTAGATTGTTCTTATTGATGTCAATGAAGGGTGGTTGATCATTCATGTTAGGCGTGAATATGTGAAATTTGAACTGAAGGAAGTGGGAAAGCATAATATCAAAACTGAATATTTCCATTCTTTCACTACTCTAGAAGATAGTTTTAGTTTATAAAAATTATATTATATTGAAATATAATTTCTTGAGGTGATGGTAGAAGATATTAAATTGGAATAAAGTGGTTTCTTGGTAGATGAAACTAGTGTCCAGTTTAGGGAGAAACTAGAAATTTATGGTTTTCCTGATCTCATCCCCTTAATTTCCAAAGAAACTCAGCTGGAGTTAAAATGTAATCCAGGTATCATATGATATATATTATGGTTAAAAAATGAGGCACTCCCTATTATTATAAATTCTTATCTTAATAATTAATAAGAGATAAAGCTATATGAAGTATTGAAATACTTGAAGAAGGCCATTTCATTGAGAATTACATACATCAAAATAATATTCCATTATGTTTTCACTCATAATGTTACGATTGAAGATGGTGAAAAGTGGATTAAACAACACCAATGAATAATTACTCCTCTGATGAATTATGTAGTGAAAAAGAGATTTCAAAGACTCTATATATCACAATTATCTATCATATTTATAACTAAAATTTGGTTATTCCATTAAAGTTTATCCAAAATAAAATAGGGTAGAAGATGATAAAAATGGGTGTTTACTCACATCCACTGGAATAGGGACACACTGGAGAGTCTGTATTAAATCTATAAAATTAAATGATTCAACATGGAAAGGATATTTCCCCTATCTTTTAATTGATCCCATATTTGAAGGACTGACTAGACATAAAAATAATTACATTATGGAAGGAAACATGGGCTACAATCAAATTCGTATAGCATGGTAGAATCAATCAAAAACTACATCTAAAAACACATATTATCCTTTTACATACTGATATATGTCATTTTTTATATTCCATGCACCCACTTATTTTTTGAATTTCATGAAATATCAGTTTTATTATATAAAGGAAGAATTATTAGAAATATTCATGGATGTTTTCTTAGTCTATGTAAATTAATTTTATATGTTCCTTATAAACCATTAACTTGTCTTGGAAACATGTGAAGATACATGCCTTATTATTAATTGGGAAACGTGTCACTTTATAGTGACTGAGGGTATATTAATTTCCCATTGAATCTGTAAGGATGGAATGGAATTTGATTCTATGAAAACAATAGTGATTAATGAGTTACAAGACTTTAAACACTATGGTAGATCATTCAATTTTTGAGTCATGCCTGATTTTATTGATGATTTATAAAACATTTATCACATACTAATCATCCTATCTCTCATTTCTTTGGAAAAATAGAATTTAATTTTAATGACCCATGTAATGAGTCCTCCAATGAGATGATTTACAAGATAATTATTACCCCAATCATGAATCCCACCTAATGGGAGGAACTATTTGAACTAATTTGTGATTTTGGCGATTATGTTGTAGGAACGGTGCTTTTATAGAACAGAGAAACAATCTTATGACTGATTTTTTATTTTATATGAACTTTGATAGAAGCTTGACAAAATTACACTACAACAAAAATTGATCTCTTAATTGATGTCTTCTAATTTGGTATTTTAAACCATAGAATGTTCTTTCAAAGGTAATGGTACACACTGAACATGTTGTGATAATTTATTTTCTCATAAGGAAAGATTAAAACCCAAATTGTATTCATTGTATTTTTCTAATTCAAGTGGCTGATGTTGAGATACAATATAAAAAGTATCTGAAAATGTGGTGGTTGATCATCATTCTAGTATGAAATTTTACAATCTTTATATTGATTTTGATGTTTAAATTTTTGATGAATTTTTAGATGAAATTATATTTACAGTTGATATCATAACAAAACCATGATGTGATGATTTTTCATAATACATAGTCACCACGGTGTTGCATATACACTTGATGTACTAGCAAATAATGTTGTTATTTCCAATGTTCGACATTTTTTTGGGACAATCAACTATTCTTCATGAAGTATAGAGATGTTATTTTTAGAATAAGTTTACTTGATAGAAACATTATTAATGTGTTAGATTTACATCACTCCTCATCAATAGGAGGACATCATCGTCTAGATGAAACAAAATTCAAAGTGTTACAAAGCATATTTTGATATAACAATATATAAAAGGATGAAAGCATCACTCTATCCCCATGTGACTAATGCAATAGAAAGGGAAAAATAATTAAACATGATGAAATGACTGATCAACGTCATCACCATGAAATTTTTTATTAATAGGAGAGAAAAGAACAAAAGGAAAACAAACAAATGAATCAAGAAACCACCATCCCCTAACCACCCCTGCCCACAGGCCGTGACTAAGGTGACCTGAAATAGTGCATCCTGAGCCCATCCCCTTTAATAATGTCGACCCCATCAGACTTAATGCTGTATGTAGTGTGATGTAATGCCTCCACCATGCTAGAAAAATCCACCGATGTGAAGTAGTCTGCAACCTTGTTCCCCTCCCTCCAATTATTGAGCACATGAGCATTTCTATTGAGTATACAATTTAATTTCATGATAACATAACAAATCAACCAAGGAGGATCTCAATACCCTTTCATGGCATTGTGGAAAATCATGGAGTCTATTTCAACATCATAAATATCTAACCCTTTTTCCTACATAACGTATGACTAGTGATCATCCCAATAGCCTTATTTTAAAGGGTAGTCCCCTGAAAAAATCTTGCTGATAATGATAAGTAGACTGAGCCACTATCATCACACACCACTCCACCAATGTATGAGTTCTGCAGGACCCAAGACCCATCTATGTTCAGCATCAAGACCACTATAGGTGAATGCCAGCATACCCATCAACCCTCCCTAATACTGGATCGAGGGACCTCACTGCTACATTTCTTAAATCTATAAATAGATTGAGAATCCCTCCAGGACATCACTGCCTTGTTCTAAGAAAGTAAGCATATTTTTTATCCCAGACAACAATAAACCAATCTAGAAGACCCACACCCTCATTCCACGACTTGTTACATGCCTTATATAAGAAACAACACCCCACATACAACACCACTGAGTGAGCCACCCTTTCTGGACCTCCTCCCCCTGATCCTTGGAACAATATGTCAATGAAGGGGAGGCTAGCCTCATCCATGGAGTGAACCGCCATGAATTATCCAATAAGATACCACACCTCAAGGTCTCATTCACTATCCAAGAGCAAATGAGAAAATGGACTCCTCATTATGAACAATACAGTACAAACACATGGAATCCAATTGAATTCCACACCTTCAGATATTATCATCATTCGTGAGTGCACTATTTCTCATCCTCCAAGTGTGAAAAATAAATCTGGTAGGAATGTATTTCACCCAAATAATCTCATCCCACTCATCACGATGGACTTGTTCATGAACAATGCACTAAAAATATTTTGATGTGAAGAGGCCTGAGGAGGAAATGGTGAAAACACGTTTTCCCTCCTCTTAATTCCCCACAATAAGAGGAAAACGATCATTCTGATCCATATCCAAAAATGTATTGATAAATGAAGGGAAATGAATTTCTTCCCAAAAAGTGACATATGTGCCCAGACATCCAGGGAACCCGAGCACTACTCAACACCAATCCTAGTTCCAGAAGGATACATCTCCTTCCCCAACAATTTAGTTGGAGAAAAAAAAGATAACAAATAAAATGGGACTAATCAATTACCAAATATAATAATGATTCCCTTGCATAGGATCTTGGAGGTAGGTTGTGTACATTTTCATGGTAATCCCCCAGATAGTACGACATTCCAGAATGCTCCATGCAAGCCTCACATGCATGTAGAAGAGGGTATATTTCAGGGGTTTCACATTGATTCCACCTCACTCATAGGACTCTCCATATTTCCCCAAGTAACAGAGTGCCTCCTACCCTCCAAATAGGGATCCCATAGGAAGTTGGTGAGAATCTTTTCGATAGATTTGATCACACCTTGGGGAACCTTAATATAAGAAAGATCGTGGATAGGAAAGTCCACCAGGATGATGTTAATGACTGCAATACTTCTGCCAAAAGAAAAAAATTTATTCTTCCAATTCAGCTGTCTATAATTTATCTAGGAGATAAGAGTATCGAATTCCCAGATCTGAATCCTCCTAGACGAGATCGGAGCACCTAGATAAGACATAGGGAACTCTCCCCTATTCATGCCCAGAAGCCTACTGACAGTATCCACCCTCTCTAAGGAGAAACTGTTAGAAATGAAGAAATTACTCTTTCACTTGTTGATATTATGACTACTCCATCGACAGTAAACATCCATCACTCTGTTAAGTATACGCATTGATCTAATTTTGTTATTTAAGAACAAAATGGAATCATCGGCGAACATGAGCTGTGAAATGGTCGGAGCCTTCATTCGATGATGATAATAAAGGATCCCCCCATTGTTGATTCATATCTAAATGATATGACTCAAGAACTATTGAATAAAAATGAAAATTGAAGTCAATTTAGGATCCTCTTTCCTAAGTCCACATGTAGACTTGATGAAGCCATAAGATCTACCCATTAAAAACACTGATATCCACAAGGGGATGAATCATCAAAAAATTATATCTATTCTTCATGATGTGAAGCCAATAACTGACATGACTCTGTTAATGAATCTCTATTAGACCCTATCATAGGCCTTGTTCATATTGATCTTAATATCCAAATTAGACCCACATATTTTTTATTTGATATCATTGATCATGTCCTGCGCCATAAAAACTGCCTCATACATCTAACGTCCTTTGATAAACACATGTTTTTCCGAGGATACCCACCTTAGGATATAGATAGATAGACTAGAGTGGATGATACTATCTAATACATTGTAAGGAACGTTACACATACTCACTTGGCAGTAATTCGATATCGAAGGACTCTTAGACATAGGTAGAAGAATAATGGTGGTAGAACAAGAAACCTATGGTAAGATCCCCCCTCTGAATAAATCCATGATGGAAGCAATTATGTCCTCCTTAAAAATATCCCAGGATATCCTGTAAAAGGAGACAGGGAACCAATCCGGCCCTTTAGTGCTATATGAGATTAAGTGCATGATGGAATCCTTAATCTCAACCTCATCAGGAACTACCCCTAGTCAATCATTGCTCTGATCATACACCACTATAGGAATCACATAAAAAATTGTCGAGGATTATGATGTATAACCGTTGGGGAAATGCTCTGATGGATCAGACAGAAGATCCTTAATGAATGATTTATCCAAACCTCCCACTATGTCCCTATCGTCCAGGTGGGATCCATCTTCAAATAGGATATTCAGCTTTACCATTATTTTACTCACCATAATTTAATAATGAAATAAAGATGAATTCATGTCGCCCTCTCTAATAATTTTGATATGATCCCCCTCCCTGGATAGGTGCACTTGCTTTAGGATAAAGTCAGCCATAATTCCCTTAATCTCTAAAAGATCCTCATATTACTGATCATCCCATACCTCTTACAAGCTTCCCTCTAGGAACTCGACCTCCTTCATGAAAAAATTTAACTCCACATGAGGAGGAATAATTCCTTTAGACCATGAGGGAATATTGATTTTCATTCTCCTCAGTTTCCAGTGTAATATTACCCACTAGTTTCCTTGAGCAGGGTTGACCCAAATAGTGTTAATCAATACATGATTTCCCAAGATAACCATCCAGGACCGGCTATACCTATATAGCTCATAAGGTACCTACGAAGAATTCACCTCAACTAGGATAGGTGAGTCATCCGAGATTCCCTAAACCAGACAGTTCACATCACTGTTGGTAAAGGAAGATATGGATTGCATATTATCCAAGATGTGGTCCAATTGGAACCACGACCAAAAACACCTCTACTGATTGTTACACCATGTAATTTTTTTCCCACAAACCCATGATTATAGAGACCATTTGTAGCCATTGATTTGGAAAAGTCAAGGATAGACCTCCAGGGAAAAGG
The DNA here is from genome assembly GCA_963277665.1 of Viscum album. Lineage (NCBI taxonomy): Eukaryota > Viridiplantae > Streptophyta > Magnoliopsida > Santalales > Viscaceae > Viscum > Viscum album. The sequence goes on along the minus strand of OY728160.1, from coordinate 907,029,187 downwards.
ACCTCTAACCTTCCTTCCATCCATATCTTCCACGACATTAAAATCCCCCCCAACGAACCATGGGTCATGGACGAGATCGAATGAACTGAGCTCCCTCCACAACGTCTCACGAGTTTTAAAGTCACAGATCCCAAACATGAAACAAGAATATAAGGAAACCACCCCTTGGGTTACTTTGATAGTGATAAACTGGTCCCCTTCTTTGATCATGTCCACAGAGCAAATGATATTCCAAAAAAATCAATATATACCACTTTACCATATCATCATGTATGTTACCATGTTTTTTTAGCTTCTTGGAGGCCTCCACAATTCTGTAGGGTTGATTTTTTATGTTCTTGAATGGCCATCGTGGCTGCTTTGTGGCTGGATATGTCAAAGTCCATGAAATCCGACATTAATCGGGCACCAATCCCTTGATAATTCCAAATGTTCAATGGAGTCATTTATAATATAGTGCCCTGGGACTGGCTCCTGATCTCTTTTCCCTTATAGAGTGAAAATATTTCCATCATTGATACATCATATCATTTGATCATGTACACACACTAGACTCGATGGACAATACCAGAGTAAGAGAATTTGGACTTCCCATTTAGACCATGTTGTAATTCCTCCTGTAGCTAGACGAGGGAGAGAACCCACTGTCCCTATTAACCACTAATAATTTGGAATAAATATCTAGAGGCACCTTGGGACAAGCATCCAAACGAGAGGGGAACAAGTCTCTAGAGGAAACTCTTAAATCCTGAGGAAATGCCAACATTTCTCATGTGTTGTCTGTTGATCCACTATCTGAGATGTCCTCAACATGGGAGGATAGAGCCAATAGATTTGGGGGCCTAGACACAAGGACCTTCCCCATGGAATACTACCTACTAGAGAGAACTACAAGTGGCTTCCATGAAATAATATAGAATGATAAACCTAAAAAAGATAAGTACTCATTCAGTTAGAGGAATGAGAGTCACATTGTCCTCTGATTTGTCCAAAACATCAGAAAATGATGCAGCAATTGAGGATTCCTTGGAGATAATAGACTATGTTTAGACCAATAACTCCTTAGCCACTATCAATACATCCATAGATGGAGCCAAAGATGATGGAAGATCCTTACCATGGACCCTAGCCACCGCCCTGACTACCCTACAAGGTCCCTTAAGATGGCGACGACGACAAACTTGAATAGAGTTTCCCTGGAGGAGGCAATGCCAGCAAACCCTGTGGAAATTAGAAGGTTCAAGGAGAAATTTTTCACTATAAATGGGAATCATACCATTTTTATATTGTTAAATATCATGAGTGAAATACCATTTCCTTATAATTCGAATAATAAGAAATCTGGTTTTTCATCATTTTGACTATAAATACAGACCTGTTAGGGAGGAAAACCAGATATGTTTTCTCTCTAGATTTGATTCATTCATATTTGATTATTATTTGTTTTCTCTAGTTTTCATTGAGTCATGTGAATGATATGAATCTTGGATTAGTGACCTTGTTATTCCCTTTGAGTGTATATTCCAACTAGAGAAAAGAATTTCAACATAATATTTCTTATAGTGTGGACCGTATGACATTGCTGTAATATTCATGTAATGGAGGTTTCAAATGACACTATATAATGGACATGTTAAAAGATCATATATAAGTATGGATTCTATCTTTTTTGTGCTCTATAAAAATCATCACTTATACACCTAAATATGTATACCATAATGAAAAATCATAGTGGGTGTTGTACTTTCAAATTTGGGGTAAATTCCCCATGCCAATGTGGGAAGGCTGCACCATATCCTCTAAGGGATACAATTTGGTCTCATTGGTAAAATTGGTTCCTCTAATCCCTAACACACATTTTTCACCGTATGGTCCTGGACTTCTATTCTAGGCTGGATTTGGAATCATTGTAAAAATATACACATGCCTATCATATCATTAAATTTTAACAGTAGGATTCATCTCAATGTCTTTTTGTGCCACTGTACATTTCACACCCATTACTCGGCAATGAGAATATCTATGAGAGTGTGGATTTCAATTAAAATGTACAAACCAAAATATATTTCCTAAATCATAACCCTCATTCATCCTATACTCCAACATGTGTTATATTCCCCCTCATCCTCACATGTTGGTGTCTTCTTACTCTCTACAAACCAATGAGACCATTCCATCTACCTCATTTGATCTTGATTCCCCTCTTGAACCTGCATTTCTATCTTACCCACAACCACCCTCTATCTAAATTCCATTAAACTATCGCATCCCTATTCTTAGTAGTTGTTTTTTAATTTTTTTCCACTAATTGTATATTTTAAATCCTTCCTATTTTACCCATTTTAATTTCCATTTTTCTCACCATCATATTCTAAAGGATGTGTGTCTATTCACTATCTCTTTATACTAAAAACCAATCCAATCCCATCCCTAAGAGATCTAAAACCCTATATGAACTCCCTTTATCTTAGGAGAACCCTTCCACCCCTTACTCTCCCTCCAAAAATCCACCTCCCCATAACAAGAAAATGAATATTCAACCCCAAACACCCCAAACATGAAAAAAAATAATCCACCTCTTAACAACCACAACCTGTTCCTTCAAATTCAAAAACCCAAAATAATCCCATGTCTACATCCAAATACAAAGCCCCATATCTTCATCATTATTCCTAAAAATATCCTACATACAATACTTCCCCCTCCAAAATCACATCCCCAACCGCACCACGACCACCTTTGATTTCCCCCAAATTTCCCAACCGAAACTCATTCCTTTTTTTGAAGACAACATTTTTATGTTTTTGATAGAGGAATTGTTGTGGAGGTCAATTAGAAAAAAAAACCTGGTATTTGGAATTTTTGGAACTTATTAGAGTGGATCCTAATGTCCATTTAGACTTGGAAGATATGAATTTGGAGCACATTATTGAGGTTCATGAGGAGTGGTATTCACATATTTTTCGGTAATTATTAGATTTTTTATTTTAATCCATTAAATATCATGTTTATTTTGGGTTAATATAATTGGTTCCTTACTCTTAATGAATTTAGTGAGCCACTTGTCCTATGTATCATTGTGTTTGTGGCTTTCGATCTGTTAAGACATTGACCATGCACCAAATCTGAGAAAAGATCCAAGTTATGTGGTGAAATTTGGTTATCGACCCCACCATTACCCACGATTCTTCCAAAACTAATATCACCATAATTAAATACTCTCTATGTTGGATTATCTACCTAGTTATTACCCTTTTCTGGCTTGAAAAATGAGATCCTCAAGGCTCATTTATCCATTTGAATGTGTTAATTATTTTCTCATATTATTGAAATCAAACAACCATTATGGAATTATAATTTTCCCTTTAATTTTAGTGTTTCATAAGTAAGAATAAGGTAACCCTTAGGGGAGGAAATTGAAGTACTCATCTCACCAAGAATCTTAATTTTTTTACTGGAATTACTCATCTAAATTCATGGGCCCATTATAATTTCATGATCTCTCATTATTGGAAAATATGGTCCTTCTCTACAAGAATAAATATTATTTTGGTTAAGATCAGTAGTATACCTCAACTGCTTTAGAGGAAGGTTAATCCAGTCAATCATAAGTCACCACAAAACAATGGGGACATCCTTCCCATTTTTAGTCGAATCTCCCCACATTAGTTGATTAACATGACCAAAGTGATAAGAAACATCTCTAAGTTGATACCTAATAGTTCATATTCAATACTTATATAAATATATATAATCACTATGGGATTTCGTGTTCCACATATTTCTCTTTACCACCATGATTTTTCGCACCCACCCCACCACCAAAATGCCCACCATTTCATTCTTTTCATGTCAGGTGTTGTTACATAGGTTGGGAAATCTTCACATTATTCCCATGAAGGGTCTCCCAAAGACCCTATAGATCAAAAATATTATATGATCCTTGGAAATCTATTATTCCTTCGATCTCAAAATCCCTTGTGGCCAAGGCCAATATTATGGTATAGTGGACCAACAAGGAAAAAATTGACATGGAACCTTTTGAGGTTTCTTTTATTGATTAATCCACACAATTATCCATTATATTATATATACAAAAACCACCTTGAATATTGGAGAGTGTTCCTACAAATATTACACATCATACTATTTCATCCCAACTTTTTTGGCCTATGGAGCCATATGAGAGAACCCACAGGTTGTCACAGATGTATTCCCTAGATCCTTATGATTCACAGTGTAACATCCCCTCTTTAAAAAATTTAAGGACCACTTATTGGTTTTAAAAAATGTCGAATTATTTAATAAGTCCAAATATGCACACCTTCACAGTCTAATTCACTTCTCGAGTAGTAATTAATATATTTTCTAATGGATGTGAGAGATTATGAAAAATAATTCACCATGCCCTGGAGAAATGTTTCAGGTTATAAATAATTAATAGGATTAAATGGAATAAAAATAAAATTAAATAAATGAAAAAATTGAAAAAGGAATGAATATAAATAAAAAAATAACAAATAGTCTGGAGAAAAATGAAAATAATTAAAAAAAGATTAAGAAAATATTGTTATTATTTTATTTTATTTTTCCATTTTTATTTTTATAAATTTATTCTATTTTATTTCATAAATTTTATTGCTTTTATTTTTCTTTTTTTCCCTATCCCTTATTTATTTCCTTTTCTTTTTTTTATTTCCTCTTATCTTATTTCCCTATCCTCATTGTGTCTCACCCCCTCCTCTCCAGGTGGTGTGTCACCCCCATCACCACTTCAGAAGCCTGTTGCACCACATTCTATTCTCTATTTTCAATAACATTAGAAGAACCATGAAGATTAAGGTAATTATAATATTCTTCACCAAAAATATTTATGTTTCATCCAATACCCATAATCTGATCTTCCTTGGATGATTTTTACCTGAAATTAGTGGTTTTCATAAATTATCTGATTCCTTCTGTTTATGTTAAATCAATGGTTTTTGTGGGGTGAGGAATGTACTATGACTATGGTGTAGGGTGTCTTTGTTCATTACCATCGTTTTTTCTTCTTCTTTAAATTCACACTATTGTTCTTATAGTCAGTTCCTACCAGATAATCCATAATATAGCTTATAAATATAATTTAATTTTTTTCCCTTGATCCTTGTGACCTTTTTTAAGGAGAACCCCTTACAAGGTTGTTACCTTGTATTTGGACACCCATTTGGGGTTTCCTACATAATTTGATTATTTTACATTTTTCCATGAGTCTCTATATTTTTAATTATTTTTTCATATACAATACATTAGATTCATGTTTTAAATTGAATAAATTATTTAAGAGGAATCCTAAATTGCTAATTTGAGTTTCCTTGAAGTTGTTTCTTAAATAATAGTAACTACATTTCTTGCCTTGTTTTACCATTTTTAAATGGGTTTTCCTCTTCATTCCCTGATAAGTTTCAATTCTATTTGATATTGTGTTAATATTATCAACCATGACTGTTGGGCTTGAATAATTGGTATGCATGGAATTAAATATTAAATTAGATGGATAAAATCATGATCACTAATTATGTATATATATATATATATATTCCTCTCTTTTTGTTACCAAAAAACTCGGTCTTGGGAGATAACATGGGTCTCATATTAAGAACACACAATTGGACTCGACATGCTTGATATGTTACAAAACAATACATCGTGAAAGAGATGTTTTAGGCTCTCTACGAAAGGTCTTTCCCCAATATTATTAATACTCTAATGTGTGACACTGGATCCCTAATGGGAAACTGAGGATTTACCCATTGGAAAAATGTCTATGCCATGTCTTGGATAATACTTGGTACCACACATGAAATACTCATGAAATAATCATGGTTACCATCTAGGTGCAATACATGGAATTTCTAAATGATTTCCTTGTATGGTCTAATGGAATTTGATATAATTTATTTTATGTAACGTAGTGCTAACTTTAGGATGATCTTGAACTCAACCTATAATTTTTTAAATATAAATGTGTGTGTTTTTTATTAATACTACATATAGTTTCCTCATGTTATGTGGTACTCTTCTGGTAAATTTAGCACACAATGTTTGGACAAATGGATTATACCCTAAGTCAAAACACAATCTTGGGGGTATTGCATTTTTGTTGGTATTTCATATTACTCAGACATTGATATATAAATATTCTTCTTTACCAGGTATCTCATTAAGAATTCTTGTTTAAGATGATGATGGTGGTATGGGATAGGTGTCCACTTGGGAACTCGGGCAAGGTTATAGTTATTTTTACATAATTAAGTTTTCTATATTTATTATATATATAAAACTTCTATTTGTCTTAAACAATAAATGATGTTATCTTGTCACCATGGGTTTCAGCCTAATGATATTATATCTCACACCCTACTCGAAAATCATTTAGTACCTAAGTAGACTTTATTTTTGTACGTTTGGATTTAGGGAAGCTTGCTTCTTCTTATGCTTGATTTATTCTCTATTTTGGATGTAGGTTGGGGGTAGAGGACAGAGAGTTACTCAATATTCCATGTCACAATTTTATATTTGGTCTATTTGTATTTTTCATAGCATGTATTCCATGATTGTAACCCATTCCTTACGATTTTATTCACTATAGGCATCATAAATTAACATCATCATGGCATCTATTATTACTATTCAGCTTCCATGGTTATTGTTTATTGTGTTGGGACATTTATCCACTTGTGTTGATTTCTGATTTTTCTCAATACTTCCACTACTTATTAAATATTTTGTTTTTATATGTGTTATAACTTATTCTATGACGGAATATTCTCCCCATATACTTAAACAAGGCCCTCACAGCTAGTCAGAAACCTCTGGAATTTGGGGAGATTCTCCTGAGGTCTTATACTCCACCATCTCAGGACACTGTTCAGTGGTACTCATGGTGGAAAGCTCCAAAGTGGAATCAATGGGTGGTTATTTTCCTTTTGTCTTACTATTTGGGTTATATATGATACTATGAAATAAGAATTTGGAATTTACCATGTGATTTGATATAGCTAAACCATGTACAGGTGAATCCCAAATTTCCTGGGTTGGGATTTCTATTATTAATTATTCAATTTAATGTTTGTATGGATTTTTTGTTGGGTGACACACTTGATTTATACTATTACTGGTATTTTAATTATTGAGATGATGATTTTGACTGTTGATCCTTTATGATATGAGGGTATTTCTTTTACAAGCATCATATTAGGCACTATAAGTATTAAAATGACATGCATATTACCATTCTGTTTCTACATTCAGCATGTATCTTCCAGTTTTTATGTGAGTGTACTATGATAAGTTATAATATTTTAGAGTACATATCAGTTATAAATATTATGTGTTCATGTGTCTTAGTGATCCATAGATGACCTATTTTATATAATTCTAGACCCAAATCATTGAGTGGGTTGTCTGATGTATAAAACTCAGAAGCATTCCTTGTACTTACCCCCTTTATTTTCATTCCTTACCTTTTATTCCAGGTTTAGGGAGTCCATGAACCTATACCTTTTCTTAATAATCTTCTACTTGCTTACCACTTATATAATTGAATATTTTCTAAGGTGTGTGTTTGGAAATTGTCAAAATATTTCCCCGTGACGTCTTTGTGCCATACGCTGGGAGATTAGCATTGAGAACATTTTGGAGTTGGTTGGTTTGGAACCACCTCTAGTCATTACTATAGAACCACTTGTTGTACCCCATGTTTTACCACCTCCTGATATTCCATTGTGAACTGACACTAAATTTTGGGATAATCTTCTTAGGTTCATAGAGTCTGTTCAAAGTGTTCCCAGGCCTGCCCAAACTATGGAAGATAATACATGGAACATTCCACAACAACACCCTCCTACTTTCTCGAGAGTTCATCCCATAGAATCCAAGAGCAGATCATTCCAAAGAGTTCTTTCATATTTGGTAGTTCTCTATGTTAGTGTTATATTATTCTACTCATTTCACTAATCCCTAGTGTGTTGCCTCATATCTGACCAGTGACACATAGACCACTGCAGGATTCATTGAGGATGGAATTGGATATGTTATCCACTCACAAGTGAATGTATTTTGTTTTTTGATCATTATAGAGATCATTAATCAATTTCTATTTATGAATTTAAATAATAGGAAAGAAGATCATGTAATCTAGGGATGCTCAGTTTCAATGTAGGGTTATGGTTGTTCAGGCAATAAGAAACTCCATTTGGAGGGTGAATGTGGGGGTAATTCCGGAAAAATGACCTATACCGATAACACTATCATATGTAATCTATTCATTCAGATCAGAAATAAGAAATATCAGTGCACAAGGAACCTAATGGAGTGCCAATATTGTGGAATAATGGATCACCTAAAGTAATTCAACTATTTTTTCCCTTATGTATCCAGTGGAAGTGGATTTGTCCCAACACCTCTATCATATTTGAGATATATGGATCCACATCAGAGTCGGAGTTCATCTTCCATCTGCCATTTTGGATGAGGTAGTGGAATTCTTGGTCATGGTTTTCATGTTCGAGAACACCAATGTCAGCAAGGTGAACTTGATCAGGCTAGTCACTCGTCGTCTCATTGATGAAGTTCATTAAATATGTCTGCAGTGCCGCCAACACTAGTGGGGAATATTTCAAGTCCCTCTATAGTTAGTGGTACTTCCCATTTATCCTCTACCTTGTTTTCATCCAATTTTTATAATGGTGAATCACATGGCTTCATATCTATAGTGGTGGTTGAAAGATTGGGTCATTCCATTGTATACTTCTGTGGTGTTATGTCTCTTGTTGATCCTTTGGGGTCAGAACATAGGGTATACACAATATCCATGAGTTCCCCTTGATATAGGTGGGTTTCATTTTTTTTGGAAATTTCATCATCCCTGACATGACTGGATTTGATGTCATTCTCGGAATGAACTGACTCGTTCATTATCATTCCCAAGTGGATTGTTATCTCCGTCAAGTATCTTTTACAACACCTGAGGGTAGAATGTGTATACATAAGGAAGAATGAGATATCTACGGAGATCAAGTTAGAAGTAAATATTCTGGGTCACGAAATGTGATAGATAAGCTAAAATATCTTTTTATGAGTGATCAGGGAATGCTGTTAGTGGAATTCTCTCTGGTTTTGGATCATTTTAGGGATGTATTCCCTGAAACTTTTTCTATATTACCTCTTGCGAGGGAAGTTGAGTTCACTATCCAGCTCGTTCCAGGATCATGACTAGTGTTCATTCCTCCTTATTGGATGGCACCAACATAGCTACAAGAAGTCAAGAATCCACTTATAGATCATAAGGATATGGGTTTAGTCATATATATCACATCGTCTTGGGGTTCACTATTCCTTATCACCAAGAAGGTGGACGGTACACTCCAATTCTGTGAGGATTATCATCGACTCAACCAACTTACGATAATGATTAAATATATTTTTCCTTGTATTGAAGACCTCTTCAACCAGCTCTGAGGGTAAACTATTTTATCCAAGATAGATCTGGGGTCTGGCTATCATAAGGTGCTTGTGAGAACATCATATATACAACATGAAATATTATGAAATAGGTACAATTTGTATGATTTTATAGTTATATAATTTGGTCTAATGAATATAATAGTAGTATTCATAGCTTTTATGAATCAGTTTTATCCATCAGTACCTTGATTTCTTTTTTGTAGTCATTGTAGATGACATCTTAGTGTATTCGCACTCCATACATGAATATGGAACCCATCTTGAGATTCTGCTGAGTAGACAGAGAGAAAACCAACTTTACATAAAGCTCAGTAAATGAAACTTCTGGATCAATAAGGATCACTTATTAGGCCATATTATATCAGAGGAAGGTGTATTAGTTGACCCATAAAAATTGAGTGATGTAGTTTTTTGGGGAACATCCCATGAATGTGTTCAAAATGGGATGTTTATTGGGGATTATATTCTATTAAAGTCATTTCATCCATGATTTCTCCCAAATAACATTGCCTCTTACGTCACTAACAAAGAATGGTTTTCATTTCCTCTAGTGTGATGATTGTGAGAAATATTTTCTGTAGTTATAGGGAAGACTAACCACACCTCTGATCCAGATTCTTTCTATGCCAAGAAAAAGTTATACTATTTATTGTGATGCTTCAGGATTCGAACTGGGTAAAGTCTTGATGTGTGGTTATTGATTCGTGGATTATGGATTCCTCAACCAGCTGACTCATGATTGGAACTATCCTACACATGATCTCAAATTTGTATTCATGATTCATGATCTACACCAATAGAGGCACACTTGTTGGTATAATGGTTAGTTGTTTACACGGATCATAAAATCCTGAAATATATCTCCAAAAAATGAGTCTTAAATTTTACATAGTGAAAATGGGTTGAATACATGTATTCATTTGACATTGATCATGCTTATTTCCCTGGAAACGGTAATTCCATGGATGATTCTTTGAGATAAAAAAATAGACACAAGCTGTCTAGGTAGCCCGCAGTGAGTGACAGATAATGGATTTGTTTTCTGAGATGCCTTTGGAGGTTCCATAATAGCATGAACAATCAGTACTAGCATCCCATGTAGTGGTGTCCTCTCTTATAAAGAAATCCTACATGTAATAATTATCTGATCTAGAGAGTATTTTTTGATGTAACGTGTTAAAAGAGAGAACCCACCCCTTGGTTGGGTTGTTGACAACAATGAAACGTTTTTCTACAATGGCCATGTATGGGTCCCTTCAGATATTTGGGAAGAGCTTATGAGGGAATCTTGTGCCTCTATTTTTTCAGTTCATCCTAGACATACCAAGATGTATAGAGGTATGAATCATCAGTAATTGTGGCTAGGTATAAAGAAGAAGAAATAAATATTCATCATTTAGTGATCCACCTGCGACTACATGAAAGTAGATCATCAACAGCCTAATGGACTCCTACAAACATTATATATTACTTAATTGAAATGGAACAATGTCACCATGGATTTCGTTACAGGATTTCAGAGATCTCCTTGAGGCAGTGATGTAGTGTGGGTGATCGTCGATAGATTGAAAAAAATCACACACTCCCTACATATCCATGAGACCTTCCCTATCAATGAGTTAAGGAGGATTTATATTCAATATATTGTTCAATGTAATGAAGTGACATATTATATAGTGTCAGATTGAGATTCACATTTCATATCACGATTCTATAAATGGTTGTAGAAGGAACTGGTTTCATAGGTGCTTCTGAGTACTGCATATCACCGCTATAATGATGGGAAGTCTGAATGAACTACTTGGATGTTAGAAGGTATATTTCTGGCATGTGTCCTTGATTTTAAAGTTTCTTGGAAGAAACATATCCTCTAGTAAATTTTTCCTATAATCATAGCATTCTGGAAATAATTTAAATGGATCCATATGAGGCCCTCTTTGTTAGATGGTTGTTCACCTCTATGCTAGATCAAAGAAGTTGATGCAACTCTAATGGGTCCTTATCTCATTCTAGATACTTTTGATAATTTCCAACTTATTTAGAATCATATGGCTACAATTCTATCAAGGTATAATTCTTATACCCGTATTCATCTTAGACCCATAGTGTTTGAGGTGGGACATTCGGTCTTTCTACGTGTTTCCCCAAGGTTGGGTCTTAAACTAATCATGATATATGGAATGTTAATGTGGCGATATGTTGGGCCATTTGAGATAGTGGAGAGACATGGACCAGTGTCCTATTAGTTGTTTTTACCTCTGAGGTACAGTTCTATTAACGATGCCCTCCCCATGTCCTAGAATTGATAGTATCATCCATAGACATATCATTTGTTTAGTCTTGACGACATTGATCTTGATGTAGATGCATCCTTTTAGGAGAATCCAATTTGAATCATCGATCATTTCATGAATGTACTCTATGTTAGGTATGTTCCACTAGTCCTGGTGCTGTGGCACGACAGACAAATTTAGGAAGAAGCAGGGAGTGGAAGACCGGTGTGCATGATCAACGGAAGGAACTTTTCTCTAACGATATTCCTCTACCCTTGGAATGGAAACTTGGGGATGAGTTTTCTTAAAGAGGGGAGGTTGCAACATCCCATATTTTACCAAGGTACTACCACTTATTTTTTTTAATTTCAAGTCCAATTTCTTAAAAGAATATAGGGTGAATTCCCACATAGTTTGTTGTAGGTCCCAAGACTCAATTAATATTTTTTAATGGTTGCATGGGATTATGAAAAATAATTCATGATTTCATGGCACAATGTTTCAGGTTAAAAAATTAAAAGTAATAAAAATAAATCTAAATAAATTAAAAGAAATGAAAAAATAATGAAAATAAAAAAAATACAAATATGTCAAGAGGAACATAAAAAATAATTAAAAATGGGCTTAACCCATTATTATTATTATTATTATTATTTTCTCTTCCACTTTTTATTTTTATTATTTTTATTATTTTATATTATTTTATTTCCTTTTTTTCTTTTCCTTTTCTTTTTTTCCCTCTCACTTAATAATTTTTTTTCTTTCCCCTCTATTTTGTCCTTCTCCTTCGTCAGTCACACCCCCTCCTCTCTAAGGGGTGTTCCACCCTTATCGTCACGTCAAAAGACCACTATAACTCCGCATGTTCTCTATTTTCTTATCTGTCAAAAGAATTGTGTAGGTATTTCAATGGATAATCTTCCACACCAATAATAGTTGAGTTTAATCCACTATCCATTGCATGATCTACTATATTTTTCCCCTGAAATTGGGGTTTTTCCAAAATCCTTTGATTTCTCCCATTTTGGTCAAATCAATGTTTTCTATGGGGTGTCAGATATACTATGACTACAAGGTAGGGATTATTTAATATTTCCCGTAACTTTTTTTCATCATTCAATTCTCAGTATTGTGCCACTCGTAGGTGCCTACCAGTTATTCTCTAATAATTCATATTAATTTAATTAATTTTTTGTCTAGAACCTTTTGATGTTTATTTAAATAGAACCCCTTCATAGTATGATATTATTTCATTGGAAACCCCTTTGGGTGTTCCAAAATAATTTTCCTATTCTACCTTTGGCCTTGAGTCTCTAAATTATGAGGTATGTGTGCATGTTCAATAATTTTGGTTCAATATATAAATATAATAAATTATTTAGGTTGAATAAAAAACCATGAATTTTTTTCCTTTATTTTTTTCTATAAATAATTATTTCTATAATTATTTTACTGTTTTACAATTATTAAATTCTATTTCCTCTTCTTTCACAGATAAGTTCCAGTTCTATTTAATATTGTGTTAATATTATTAGTCGTTACTATTGGGATTGAATAATTGATAAACGTGGAATTAAATGGTTAATTAGATGAATAAAATCCTGAATAATTCTTTGTGATAAATACACATATATTATTATTTTAAATAAGCTAAAATCCGATAGAAAACGTTGGTCACATATTAAGAAACTAAAATTTGACTCACTGTGCTCGATAGGTTACAACAGAATGTGCTGGGAAAGTGGTATTTTCGCTCGTCCACCATGGGCTTTCCATGGGATTTTTATTATACTAAGGGATGATACTTGTTCCCTAAGAGGAAAATGGGGACATACCCATTGTAGAAATTGCTATGCCTAGCGTCGGGTGATAATCTGTCCCTTATGTGTGTAACCTGAGACAAACTCATAGTTACCATCCACAAGAAATACATGCATATTATAAAGGTTATACATGGATAGGATTGTGGAATTATATATAATTTACAGGATGTATCATAGCTATAACTTTGATGTGGGCTCTGACTCCACCCATAAAATTTTTAGATTTTATATAAATGTGTGAGATTTTTTTTATACAACATATAGTTTCTTTATTCTTTTTGATACTCATCTCATGCATTCAGTGCACCTAGTTTTGAAAAATGTATTTGATCCTAAGAAAAAAAATATTGGGGGTATTCTCTTTTCTTTGGCCTATCATATTATTCTAGATATTCTATATATATTAATATATTTAACTTTACATGATATCTCATTTAGAATTCAACCTTATGCCGAAGTAGGTGTTATGGGATATGTCTCTTCTTGGAAACCCATACAATGCTATAGTTATTTTTATTTATTTATGTTTCTTGCATTTATTATATATATGTCACACTTCTATTTGATTGGAGCATGAAATGGAAATAAATAGAAACCATGATTTCCCTCCTAATGTGATTATATCTCACACCCTTCTTAGACGTCATTTGGTACATGACTGGGCTTTATGTTCGAAGGTATGGGTTTAGGGAATTGTTCCACTTTTGATGATTGATTGCTTTGCTATTTTAGATGGATATTAGTGAGAGATGACTGAGACTTACTCGAGATGTTGTTTCATAGTATCTATTTTTTCTTTTAATAGTTTTGTTAGCATGCAATCTATTATTTTACCCAATCCCCTACACTTTTATTTACTTTTGGAATCATATTTTGGTGTCATCAAGGTATTTTTTATGACTATTCATCTCCCATAGTTATTGTTTATTCTATTGTGTCATTTATAAAGTTAGTCTTCTCTCTTAAGTTTTGTCTATGTTTCCACTACATATTAAATATATTGTTTTTCGATATGCTATACCTTATCCTATGAGGCAACAGTCTCCCCACAGACATACCTAAGGCCATACCTTCTAGTCGGTATCCACTTGAATTTGAGGAGATGTGCTTGCATTCATGTGGACCACCATCTTGGGAACCAGTTTATTGGTACTTAGGGCAGGATTATACACTAATTATTTGTTTTGTATTTCATTTTATATTATTTTATGTTTCTTCTATGTATTTTTATTCACGTTTAATACACTTTGTTTCTTTCACATGGTATAATAAATCTTTATTTTCTTTACTAATTCTAGTTTCAATGATCATTTTTTTTGAATATTCGTGATTTTTGTGTGTCTCCCTTTCCCATGATGTTGTCATTGTGATCTTTTTACTAATATTTTCCTTATTTAGTATAATGTGTACTTATTGTGTGGGGGAGACTCAACTATACCCATTTACATTTTACCCTTTTAGGGTGACCAATGAGACATCATCACTAATGAGATCTACATTAGTATATGGAATCATCTTAATTCATAATGATCCACAAAGTAGACAAGGGAGGTGATAAATTTGAAAACATTAGTTTTAGTCTACTTTTATGATAATACTGAATGTCTTTTTATACTATTTTGATTCTCAACATTTATTCTTTCTAAATAATTTTTATTAGATAAATTTTTTATGCCAATGTCATGATTGATTGATTGAAAATCACATTCTCTTATTACAGATAGGTTTAAAATCCATTTTTATCTCTCTTGGTAAATTTACTAACTAGAAAAATTACTTACGACAATAGTTTTTAATGGTTTCTATTGGATAAATACCCATTTAAGTATCTTATTGTGAATATTTTCCAAAACCATGAATGATTTATTCATTTTTAATATGTATTACAAATTCCCATGGTTTAAATTATGGAAATAGGTCACCAATAGAAAAAGTTTAAACATTGAAAATTTAACGCTACAACCACTGTTTAATCATGAAAATTGGATACCAGTTCAATTTTTGAAATTGTGGAAGTATGTCCTCTATTGTCAATGTTTTAACTATGGATATTTCATGATATTTCCATGCTTTAACTGCGGAAATTGGAAAATACTTCCATGGTTAAAATTATCGATATATCTCTTATATGGAATAAAAAACAAATATCCAAATATCCAAATTCTTGAATCCACATGATCTGAATAATTTAATGAATCCATGAAGTATGTGAGAAATAATTTCATTATGTGACTAAATACCAAAACAGCCAATAGAAATTGAACCATTCCATTCATATTTTACCTCATCAAACCACCTGTATGTTTCATTCTCTCTTTCAAGTCTTCCATATTTTCGTATCATCCTCACACATATTTTGGTTGAGTAAATGTTGCTCTAGAATCCTCTTTAGTTCATTTGAAGACTGATTTCATAGAAGGAGGAAGTATAATGAATCACTATCATTATGAGTCTTGTTTTTTATAGATGTTATCAACCAGTATTGGAAACCCAATCCTTGCACACATTTAATATTTATTCTAAAAAGTAGGAATACCCCTTCTATGTTTTATTATCATCTACTAGTAACTAGAATTCCCCTTGCTGGTATCTGTTTCATTTAATTACAAAGCATATTTTTTCTAGATATTGGGGTTACAGGTTTCAAAAATTTATGGCTTCTAACTTCTTTGACATAAAAATATCTAGAAAATGTAACCATTTTAAATGAATAAAATATAAAAAAAATTAGGAAATATATTTTGGGATTAAAGGATGAACCCTACACTGATGTAACTATATAGAGGATGAACTATTTTTTACACTTTCAAAACTACTTTATTTGCATCATTATGAATGGAGTAAATCAAACCTGGATGATGAAAACAAAAAAATTAATAAAAACATATCGAAATTTAAAATAATGCATTGAATTCTGCACGTTTTTTCATAAAATATTTGATTATTTACATAATTATTTAAAATACATGGTAAAATTTATACTAATAACGTTACATGAATTTGTACAATAATGAAAATTTAATCATTCATTATCACCTTCAATCAATAAATTTTGTGGAAAATCAAACTAATAAAAAAGAACTGGCCTCCAAATGTACTAACATTCGTGTCACATATGTTCAATAATATAGGGGTATAATAATATAAATAATTCATCATGGACAATAATGTAGTATAAAAGATGAAACTCTTCTAATCTGTAATGGAAAAAACTATCTTTTATAGTCCAGATTTTCAAATAATGTTAAATAGTCAGATAATTTTTTAGGCCAATAAAAAATAAAATAAATTATTTACATTTATCAGTGATGGTGGTAGAGCCCCATAGAACAAATAAATCAAATATAATTTATGAAAACAAAACTTCATTGGTTAAATTTTTGTAATCATATGAAAAACATGTACACCTAATTGAATATAAAAATTAATATAATACTTTTAGTATCATTCATATTTTATCTCTTCATGTGATTTTGAATGCTAATGGATAATGATTTTTCAGTATCCATTCGTTGCGATCATGATGATAGATGATAATAATTTTAGAAAAGGATGAATTAATAGTTTATATAGCAGTAAAACTAGAAGGATGGGATAATTATGTTGGAGAGGACACTCTCATCCTTACTTATTCTACTAAGGATCATGTATACCCTTACTTATTCCCTAATTTTATTTGGATATTTTTATGTATATGTAATTTAAGGGGATACACTAAAGGTGGTTTAGATTTGTGTTAGAGTATTTTCAAAAAAATCAATCATCTCTATCATTGTGAATGTCAATTTCCATGATAAAGGATATAGTGAATCGTAGTATGATAAAAAATGATCCCCCTAATAACAACCATAATATGTTATTGTATTCCTAAGAAAATAAATAATAAATTTATATGAAAATTAATCAATAAATTTCATGTTATCAAGTACAAACCTGATTACCATGAATCATAACCCAACCATGTTTGATTATCATTGGTTAAGTAAAAGAATTTAATATGGAATTTACAACTGTCTAAAATGGGTTAATGGTAAAAAATATTTTATCCTATTTATAAAATATTATGGAGTCCCTGTGAAACTATCAATATGTTTATGAAATAAACTAGAAATTAGTATTGTTAATATAATTGGTGTACCTAATCCATATAATTTAAAGTATTTATAATTATAATATTTTTATTTTCAATATTTTTAGTATAAAGGATTCACAATAAAAAAAAAGTCAATATAATTGATATACTATCATGAAGTATTAGTTACATGACTTTTTTATCTAATATTTAAACTTACATTGAGTCCCAACATAATATTCATATATGAAATCCTCATTTATGGAGAAATATATAGCTGATAGATCATGGAAAATACCCCAAAGGAATTATATTGTGTGTCAGATGTTTCAATGAAATAAATGATATTTTCCATGACGGGTTCCATGTAAAATCTTATCTATATTCACATTTTCTCGAAAATTTCTAATAATTAAATGGGTACCATTGAAAATATAAAAAGACTAATTGACATTCCTTAAAACCTTTATTTTAACCCTTATTTATATTTTAATTTTATGATATATAAGAAATATTGGTTGATACTGTATAATATATCTAGTGTGTGCACATTTTTTACAATTTCTAACTTGAATCATATCCAGTATAAAAAATGAAAATAATGAAATATTTTTTATACTCTAGGAATCGTGGAAAATATGTACACTTTTAGTTTTAAATATATTTCATGGGTTGGTGAAAAGACACCCCATAATTTTAACAAATGTACATTGTAGTAATTGTGAGATAGTTCTATAAATGTGTATTTTCAAAATTCTTAAAATGGGTTACCATAGGAAATAATGATTATTTCATGTGAAATTTCTATTAAAGATTAATATCGTTTGACTTAGAAGGTTTTTAAATAAACAGTTTTAAATTACTGTATCCTAAAAAATGTTAATGTATTTGGTTAATGAAAAATCCATTAGATTAAAGTATAATATTTTTTATAAATAATAACATTTTAAAAAGGACAATTTTTGGAAATATTTATACACATTTATGTTAATTATATTCACACTATTATATATAGGTTGATTTTATTTAAAATTCCCAACATTTATAATTGTCTTACAATTAAACGGTTAATCGATTACATTTTCAATTTTAGGTTTCCAAATATCCCTCATGGTCTGGTCTTGTGTATCAATAAAATAATTATGTAACTCCAATAATTTATCTTATATTATACATGGTAGGAATACCGGTGGGGGTACAAAAGGATAAAGGTTGAACATGTGGAGTGTTGAAACCAGGACCTCCTAAACTCACTGTTATGGGTATAGTAGGGGTGTAACCACTGAAATACACACCATGGGGTACTTTATCACATATAATAATCTTTAATCCTTGTATTATTTATTATATATTTCTTCATTATATAATATTACAAGTTGATTTTTCATTAACATTTATAGGAATGAAAAAATATTGACTGTTGGGTTCTCTCATTTAATGAGGAGAAGGGATGTTACTCCAATACAAAATGTAGCATGTACTATTTTTCATTTATATTATAATAAAGAACGTAAATCCCTATATATACATGTATATATATTTATTTTTTATGTCCAACCATAACATTAAATAAATAAAAAACCCATGTATAAGTAGCTCTTATAGTCATTATAATCAATAGTTTTGTTTTTTTAGTTTCCTTATGAAATTAATGATGATTATAACCATTTTATTGATTTTCCATTTATTAATTACTCTCTTCTATAATTCACCTATTTCTATAGATTAATGTGGAGTAATCTAGTAATAATATATAAGGGTAATATTTTAATGACATTTCACTACTCTATATGATATTATCAATTTATATCATAGCATATACCCACATTGGATACTTTATAGTAATAAATATATGAGTGTAATTAATGATTTCTATCACAAATAATTTCTTTGAGAAGTTAATAATCAAGTTATTATTCTATATTAGAAATTAAATATATTGTTATAGTCATATAAAAAATTTATATTAAGAGAAAAAAGTTGGTCTAATGACAATGATACCGTAATAGTGATATAAAATATTATATTTGAAAAAAAAATCATTATATTTTGTTTATTTTTGGAATATGGATTTTCATTGGTTTACATTATTATTTTTTTACTCATCAATTAACGGTTGTAATAAAATTAGAAATAAATAATCAAGTATTATTTTATACATGATGGATTAAACAAATAATGTTAAAGAAAATCATGTAAGAAAAGACTGTGTATAAATAATATAAATTACCCCTTAAAAATCATCAAGAGATTCAATAAATTCATGACTATCATAAATAAATCTCAAGGAGTAACATTTCAATATAAAATTATTATAAATTGTTTTATTATTTGTCAAAATATATTTTTAATAAGTTTGGAATTTTACCTTAGTTAGGTGAACTAACAAAAAAATATCGTTCACTAATTTTTGGGGATAAAAATAGAAATATTAGGATAATTACTAAACCATTATCACTAACACCATAAAATATTCCCCTCAATAATCATTAATAAAAATTCATTGTATATTTCTCAATTAATAGTTCATCTATCGAGAATATCATTATTTTAAGGTGGTATTATTTATTCAAGAAGGAGAATCGATTTCATGAAATATAAGGATATATCTTGAGTAATCACCCTAGTTCATTCTCTTTATAACTAAAAAATAAATAATTTGATCCATATTAATTAATCACACGAACATTTAACCTTTAAATGAGTATAGCGAAATCAGAGAGACTTGATGAATGCGATTTAATAAGATAAAGAAATAATTACATAAGTACCACACATTGAATTCTTTTGTCCCTGCATTACCTGTTGTAGCTGAGGTTGAGAGACTTGCCTCACCTATTGATGAGTTCATATCTGATGGGGTTAAAGATCCTACTTCAGAGAAGAAACCAACTATAAATTAAGATATTTAGAATCCTAATGTAGTATTTTATGATTTCAATAAGATATAAGGTGAAGAGGAATGGCCATCTAGTCTTATCAGGATACTATGAGTGGGTCTATTTAATATGTTAGAAATAAAGTGGTTGAGGTTCAAGAAGAAGTATTTTTTTATGTTCATATTCCAATAATTATTTTTGTATAAAATTTATATGAGAATGTTGAGGTTTTAGTGGTTTGGGTTGATGATATTCCATTAATAAGAAGTAATGATGTAGTTTGGGATTAAAACAAGCCTTCTATTACTATTAATGAAAAATAATAAGATGCACCTACTATAAATAGAAATGAAATTAATTCCGGAACCAATTAATAGGGTTGGAGATTTAACTTTTATATGTTTTTATAATTCACTCTCTGGAGGAAATATATTTTTCTATTGAAGTATAATATCAATATTCTATAGAAGAGTTGGAATTTTTTTACAAAATTTTTGTTTCTATATTGAGGAAATAAAATCAGATTTGATATAAAGGTTAAATTTTAATGAGCTAAAATATTTTATGAAGTCTTATGATAAATTTGGTTGTAATATTAAACATATTTCCATTGTTCTTTAGTTTAATTTATAAAATATGCTAATAATAAAATGAAATATAATACATTAGATTTGGCATTTCTCAATGAAAGAGTAATTTATGTATACTGTGATACAGTCACTATGTAATATTTTAAAGATTTAAATATTGATTTGATTAGTGAATTAAAAGATATCAATTCAAAAAATAATAAGATATTTCCAGGAATTTAATGATATTTATCTGATCAAGAATTTTGTTGAAGAAAATCTTGTATCATTAAAGGATAAAATTTCAAAGAAGGATCAATATTCTTAGAAAGTTTCAAGGTATTGAAGGAATGAAAAAATTCATTGAATGGTAATATCTAATGTTTTTATGATAATCAAAATGATATTATGAATGTTACTAAAAATTTATATGTCAATGAATTCAACTCTTATAATAAGGAATATGAATTGATTGATGGAAATATAGTTCATTAAACATATATATAGTGTAAAGTTTAATAAAATAGTGGGTAGTGAAATATTTTCCTATCACTAAATATATATCATTGGTATATTTCAGATATTTATTATCCATGAACTTGCATCATAAGAAACAATCTATACTGAAATAATGGTAAAAAAGTGAGATATAATGACTTCTCAAATATATGTGATTAGTGTGTCAATTATATGTGAAAAATGATACTTGACCCTAAAACCAACATAGAAAAAAATTATATTTATATTCACATCCCATTACTAAAATACATGGTTCATAATAATGGATTTTTGTGGAATCTAAATCCGGTGTCATTCAATACGTACACCTTCTAGTGGTATTGGGAATCACTAGATGACACAAACCAAAACATGATGACATTAACTATATTATACTTTATACTTATATTGATATTTATAATAATCTACCACTTTCATAAAGGAATAAAAACATTTATTGGAATCATTTAAAATATTACTGAAATGATTCAATCTCATTTGGATGTGATTTTCATATAAAATCCCTCAAACATTTAGAGAAACAATCATACCAAATGTAATACTAATTCTATTCCATGTTATATAACACCACACACCTTCATATAATTTAAAAAATTTACAGTTCCCCAATAAATTATTTCCCTAAAATGTTATATAATATAAATTAATCATTTGTTCTCAAATAAAGAACTATTTTATGTATCAACTGCATGAATGGGATCTTGTGAAGAAAAATATATTTAAAATACTAAACAAAAACTCTAGGTGATGTAGTAGGGGTGTAAATATTTCAAATTATTTTATTGAACTTATCCAATAAATATAGATTCATAATCAAAAAGTTTGTGTAACAAAATTAATTATTCAAACACAAAATAGAAATTTTTATTTATGTTACACAAAATATTCAGAAATTAATTTTTACTATTATAATTTTATAACTTTTTAAAATTAATAATATATTTGTAATTATGTTATAATAGATAGTGAGGATATTTTTGTTTATGATAGAACAACAAAATTAACGGACTAAACATCAAAACATTAAGAATATGATTCATATTCTTAATATACTATTGATGATTCCAGAAATTATAATCTTATAGGTACATGTTAAAGGATGATGAATCATTTTGTTATTGATAATATAATTGGTGACATGAATTTGGGTTTTAAGACTTATATAAGTGCATTAATAATCAGGTAGACCACCCTTCCTTCCATGTTAAAACCCAAAAATGATATTGAATATTTTTAACACAATGTGTGGATGAATACTATTAAAAAAACATGATTATAAACAAAATAATTATACATGGGTGATTTTCCCAATACATATAGAGAAATAAATTATAGGAATTATTTTTGGAACATATAAAATAAAAAGAGGGTTGTTTTTATAAACAATGTATTACTTTCCTGAAAGGGGTACTCTCAAATGGAGTTTATTTATTTGTTTTAGTTGTTTTCCCTAGTAGCAAGGCTTAAAAATAAAAATATTTCTGGAAATTACTACTTAAGGAAAATTAAATTCTTTCAAATGTTTATAAAGTTAGAATTTATAAATGGTGAACTCAATGAGGAAGTATTTATGGAAGAACATGTGGTATTTGAGATGTATTTTTCTTTGTTAGATATAATTATGTATTATTCCACTCTAATAAAAAAACATCAGTCACATTGTGTACAACTAAGTAAAAATATATAGTTTTATCCTAGAATGCTACTCAGTTGATTTTAATAAACACTCTTATTTAATTAATTTATATTCATATTGGATACCCAATGATGATAGTTATTCCTATGGGGAGGTTTTATAATCATAGTTTAAAGAGGAATAATTTTTAAGGATTAGTGGAGGGCCATCCATGGAGCACAAAGAACACACTCTCCTATATAGGCTACTAAAGTCTCTTTGGATGATTATTGGTATTTATTTTATGTGGTTGAGTACCCTTTGGGATGAATTATATTTTTTTTATGATTAAATAAATAATGTCTAGATATTTTAAGGGAATGCATGACTTCATATGATTTTACAACAGGCACATAATTATTTTCCAAAAATTGTAAGGCTTATTTTTTTTCTCATGTACGCCATTCAATTTTGGATTGTGATTTTTTACCTGCCTAAGACATTCAAAAATTACACTGGAATTTTTTTTCAATATTAATTTTCCTCAGGATGTGTATGATATTTTCAATAATCATATATGTATTTTGAATTGTGTAATCCTGTGACTCATTGTGTTTTGATTTTCTGGGTCATCTATATTTATTTTCATGCATATAAGAATTTGTTACTTTCTATGAATTATAAGTTAAATGTAAATATTAAAAGTTAGTGAATTTGTTTTAATGTCTATTTAAATGAAAATATAAAATTTTGGGGATGTTTTATTATTACAAAATTCTATAAACTTCATAATTATGTCAATTATTTTTATTCAATGAATTTGATGATAAGATATATAAAGGGAGATTTTTATACATACATGGAAGATGAAAACTATGTCATGGATCTCTCTAATATGGAAATCCACTCAAAAATGGCTCGACTACTTTTAACATAGTTATTCAATGATTCGATTTTCACATATCAGTGAGTTATAGGAGGATGTTATGGAGTTAGTTCTACTGCAACCCAAGGAAAAAAATCATACTATGTTCATTTCATGTCTTCATAAAATTACAATTATTTTAATAAAGGATAAATAAAAATAATGGTACAAGAAATGTATTTTATTGCATTGATTTTATGAGACTGAATCTATAGGGGAGGACCCTAGGAAAACTAATGTGATAAAAAAGAGTAAATAATATTCATATAGCATGTTAAAGTTAAGAGAGGAAATGAAAAAAATAAAAGGAGTGGTTTGAAAATTATTTTATTTCTGTGTGAATATATTTTGAAAACTTAAATAATACGTTGAATATTATTGGTATAAGAGAAAGAATATTCTATTCTCTCATGTAATAAGATTCTCATAATTTTAATTATTTATTTATCTTAAAATGTTTCATATTTATTCTTTTTAACAAGAAAAAATTTATGCATCTCTGGTTGGTTCGAGTAAAATGTATCATGTCCAAGTTCATATCATTTTAGTAGCTATAACATAGTAATAAATATATATATGTGTGTGTGAGTGGGATAAGAACTACCATGAATCGAGAATTTAGTCATATTATGGTAGGAAAACTATATTAACAAACATTTTTTGTTCAAAATTTATAATCATTATTAGTTTGGTTGATGAAATTACAAATGAATAAAAATAAGGGAATACATGTTACTGAAATTTTCAAATCACTATATCAACCCACCACCTCTTAGTATTTACCCACAATTTGTAGTCTATCTTGAGAATCTACTATAGGGTATGATAGCAGGATTCCCATAATATACATAAAGTTGATACATGAATCTTATATTAACAGATATGAAAGAAAATCACACAATAAAATACACTCTAAATTTAAGCAGAAAAAATATTTGTACATACACGAGTCATCCTCTAAGTCATTACAATTGAGGAAGTACCAAAACTATTCTACATTATATATAAACCAAATTAGAACCCAATAATAAAAATCCCCCAAAATTGGGGTAGAAAATCATCTCATAATAAAGATAATAAATTCATGAAATACAATAGTAAAAGAAACAATAAAATGTTAAAATCTATAAAAAAAGATTGATTATCCACCTAAACTCACAAACACAAAGGTTCAAGTTAACATTCACCATTTTCACTAAGATAAGACATGATCAGTAAACACCTAAATAAAAATTCAAATCCTTCCTGGGTTAAGTTAGTCCCTATAAATGATCCCAAAATTCAACTAAAATTACAACTACATACACTTTTTTTTAAAAGAGTTTCTAATACATAAATTCAATAATCATGTACAAATGAATCTTGTCTATACAAACCAATAACCTAAATAAGATATAATATTTTTTTCATTCTTTGGTTTTGTTATTTAATTTCATATTCACACTAGAGAATTAAAAATAATTACCAATTAAATCATCACATTGGTATATTTGGAAGCATTATAATGGGTATATTTTCATCAAATGTGAGCATAGTAGCCCAATTTCTATCAAATTTTAGGAAACTAAATTAAGTGAATTAACTTTATAACATGCCATAAATTTTAGAGGAAAAAAATAGGGGTCCAAGTATTTAACATAACAATATTAGACATAATATGTCACTGATATTATCACTCTAAAGAGGGAAGGTTTAGAGCGAATTTGTTGATGTGGTTATAAAGACTCTACCGTTTTAGAAAATATATCCTTATTTCTTTCATGAATAATGGGAGTTTTTTATTCCATAATAGTGTCATAGTGTTAAGATTTAAATTCAAATGGACTGGGAAACTAAAGATGATGATATGTACCTAGTCATTGGGATATGCCTAGAAATATGGATCCTTGTTCAATTAGAACCTCAGGTTAGATGTAATGATTATTGCATCATTACCCCCTCCCAGAATGAATCTAAATAACTGTTTAATTCAGGATAATATACATTGATGTAGAATTGAAAATATCAGGTGTTCCGTTGATGTGTGGCATCTCTGACAATGAGGATTTTTGGAAGAAAAACTTGTTTTTGATAGTTCTTGCCACCTTCGAAACACTAGTTGAATGGAGAGGTAAAAAATCCAGATTGGGTAGAGTTCAATGT
The DNA here is from genome assembly GCA_963277665.1 of Viscum album. Lineage (NCBI taxonomy): Eukaryota > Viridiplantae > Streptophyta > Magnoliopsida > Santalales > Viscaceae > Viscum > Viscum album. The sequence goes on along the minus strand of OY728160.1, from coordinate 907,002,863 downwards.
TCATGGAAGGGGGTGTCTAGGTGAAAGCCACATTAGATAAGGAGAATCATAGGGAGGTGGAGAGATCATGTTGGAGTAGCGTCGGTAGGGTAGTAGGGAGGTGGCGTCAGATCCATTTCTATAAGGATAGGGGCTGGCTACGTTAGAGGAGGAGGATCATCCGGAGTATATTTGAGGTAGTGAAGTGATGGATGAGAGCATATGTGGAGGTGATATAGAATGTGGGGTGATATGGAAGGGATTTATTTGGAGGGATAGGATGGGAGATATCAATTGTTATGAAATGGTGTTTATAAATTTTAAAATAAATTGTGACATTAGATAACCTATTACCATGGTTTTAATAAACCATGGTAATATATGTGTGGATATAGGGAATTTTTCTAGTAGTGTTTCTTGATAGAACATGGTACATTTCACCTACAATGATTTTATTTTTATCTTTTCCAAATTATGATGATATAAATTAACAAGAAACATTATTGAAGTTTTTTTTGATATAGCCATTATCCTTGAGACCAACCATACCTTACTTCTATTTTTTTAAATAGAGACCATGAATGACCCTAAATCCCATAGGAATCAATGATCTTTAAAAGTGGGATGGTGGCCCACACCGCATCCTTCGAAACTTAAAAGAAAATGGTTTAAAATGGGGCTAGTACTTGGGTTAATCCATCACAAAAAATATGTTTGAGGAGTCCCACCAACAAATGGGGGAATGTTTGAGTGATTTCAGGAGGGTATATTCACTATTTTAGGAATGAAAATGGTGGTGTTATAGGTCCTTTAATCCCAGATTAACCTGGGGAATGTCTAAGGAAATAAGACTTTTTAAATATCATAGATCCTTGTTTATAATGTTTGATATTGGAAATGATTGTTTGTGACCATGTTGTAACATTCAATTATATGACCAAGAGTGGTGTTGAATAACCATTTTTACACACATGGTTTCCTTTACCATATCCTAATTCCATCACCATGGAAGGTATTATTTTAGAAGTGTTTCAGTATTTTAAAATGATTCAAACAAACCCCAGCACCAATTCCACATTTCAAGGAAACCCACGAAATATTCTGTATTAGACCAAAAATAACCATGATTTTATGGACATTCAAGCCCTAATCTTCTTCCATATTAATTTTAAATTAAAAAATTACATGCCACACTATATAGGATTGTATTTATTCATGGTAATTAATGAGAATTATTAATATTGATTTTTAATGATAACATTGTTCCATGAGATACCTAATGTTAAAAAAATGCTTTGACAAACTTTTTAAATGATTCGTGCAAGGAGAAAAATAGAATATGAACATTGTGTCTAATAGAAGAAATGAAGAGGTTCATTTTAGGGTGTTATTAATTTTTTTGTTACATCATCATTCTCTTTTTAATTGTGGTTAAGTCAATTGGTTTTGATGTGATATATCTCAATTTTTATTTTAGATCTATTGTGTTAACCTACATTATGATTAATTGGACCATAAAATACTCTAATAACATCACAAAATAGAATCAATAATGTATAAGTGAGTATTCATTTTTGGTATGTTGGATTATATTTACGAGGAATAAAAATTAATTCTTGAATGAAGAAATTTCTTGGTAATAAATAGTGATAGATTAATATTATGCCTTGTTCATTATTGTTTTACCACATCAATTGACCATCTAATGCAAGTGATGATGATAAAGATAAAAACACTAGCTTTGTAGTGGGAAATATGATAGTGGGAGATGAAATTTTCCACCGTTTTCATTATATATTTGACTAATGAATCCAAATATAGTTAACAACTTCAAAAAAAGGGATCAACTAAACTAGTTAGTACATGTTATACTGAATCGAAAACCCATTTTTTCATCGAATACCATGCAATTAAAAACCAATATTATTTAATAATGTTTTTCTTATCATTATTTCTTAATATCTCCACCCCCACAAAAATTGATCAATCAACATTGTCATATAAAACATGTTTCTAACCAAAATAATTTCATTCATTCTCTTCATTTTTGACACATGTTTAACCTTTACCTTATTTTCTCCATTTAATTTATGAATTATACCAAAATAATAATAAATAATGATAGGTTAGTAGGGTCTGAAGTGTTTATTTAGGTTTTACATCAAGAATCTTTTATTCTATAATACTTTCTAAAAGTGTACTAAGATTAAGATGTTCATGTTTTCAATTCAAACCTCTGACCCATGTTTCTATAAATTATTGACCCCTACAAATATATTAATAGTTATTTCATTTTTTTCTAACTATTTTTCTAAAATATTTGAGTGGTGGATTCTTGGAATGTATCTATTTAGTATGAGTGCATGGTTTGTCAAACTATGTACCCAGACCATGAATGGCTAGGGTTTAGGTATAGCGAGCCACTCATAGTTTGTGAATGATTTGGAGAACCATAAATCCAAATCACCTACCCCTTTCAAATGTGTAAAATTTCAATTTTTCCAACTTTTCCTTAAACCATTAACCCTTAATTCATCTACTTCATTCAATTCACTAAATCCCCACTTGACCCCCCTGGATCGAATCCTATGACTAATGAGATATCCCTCATCCAGAGATAAAATGGAATGTCGTCAGTAATGTTTTGTCACCCTAGATTATTATCTCATTCTTATTATTATTTTCTCAGTTTCCCTCACTAACATTGATGTTATGTTCATTATAGATCACATGCCCGGTTTTAATAAAATTTTTCTTGTTTATCAATTTCTCATGATTTATTCTGAATCAAACGCTAATATTCAATGAGGGGTTATTTACGTGTATAATAATTATGGTCAAGTTCTATTTATAATAGTATTTATTTTTATATCATGCTCCATTGTTCTGCGCTCTAGAGCTTTCATGCATCACTTCTTAAATATGAAACTATTTTAAAAAATCCCTAATTCCTTTAATTGGCTAGTCTTTACACCCTAAATTTCATCAGTGGAGGTTTTCTAATCATCCTGATACCACCCCAGGGGTTTTTTTCTTGTACTCTTGTCTGTTACACCTTGTTATATAGACCAAACATCCCCATGAGCGTGTTTATTAACTGCTAGGACCATATGCAAGATTTAACCCATTGATGGGAAATATCCAATTTGAATTAATTGAACTGTTAACTGGAGTGGATAATAATCTATATTATGAAAATTATATATGTTATTTTATGGGGGATACAAGGGATATAATTTTGGATTCCTTGGATGAGCTCAACAAGCATACTGAACTGAATGAATTATAAATAAAATTATACCATGCCATGGCTGATACATTGATTCGTATATGGAACAACATATATGTAATAACCTTGAAGATGTGTTTTTATTATGTAATGGGTGATTCTTGGGTTTCAACATAGAATGAATTCAACATGCTCAAATGGAAAATACAGTTATACCATGCATTATGCAATACTTGGGTCCTAACTCTCTGTTCCATGGATATTCTTATAGGATAGTGGGGTCATATTATTTCATGATTGATACCTAGATTCCTTACATGGAATGCGGTTGATTTTCCAAGGTCATTAATTAATTCAGTGAATCATCATCCATGTCAAAGAACACCCTTATATTCGGTCAATGTATTAAATACACAAATGTCTTGGTTTACCTTCGAATGCTTAGTTTTAAAGGACAAGGGCCTTTTAATCACTTATCTGATGAACATTATACATGGATGCCTTGGTTATGAAATTGGGTCCTAATATTGTATTATAAATTAATAAATTATTAGAGACATTCCGAATTAGTCTAAAGTAGGTTGTATCATATTGTTATCCTTTTGTGATCCCAATCCAATATTGTTATTATTTAATTTGTCTACTTCTATTATATTATTACGAAAACAATTCGTTATTATATGCTCATATACTGGATAATATTACACATCCCTAGTGGTGGCCTATATATTTTAATCACACCTTGATTGGGACACTGATTGGTACTCATATGGAATTGATGGATGCATCTAGGTACAATGTTTTGTTCCAAACTATGAACACTACATTTTCTATACTAGGATAGAGCATGAGAGAACAGAACAGAGCTAGTGTTGTAACATCCCAAGTAAATAAAGAATAATACATTTTCATATTTATTAATATTTTTGAATTAAATATTAATTTGACTTTAAATGGGTTTCTATGTTCGATAGCGTACCCGATACGCAACAACGAGTTTCTTTGAAATCTTTTGTCGCACACTAGTAATATAATAACATTATTTTAAATGGTAGTTAACACGTAGCCGTTTTATTGGCGTCAATGAATAGAAATAACTAATTTTTAAATTTATCAAATAAAAGATAAAGGCTTAAAATAAGAAAAGAATTCAATTTTAGGCATGGATACTCTAATATTCACTAAAAGGTTGACTTATCACCTTTTGATGGTAAACCCTCTTTAAATATAGTTTTGGTCAGTCTGATACATTCTATTTGACCAAATAAAATTCTTCTTTAGAATCAGGACATCAAAATTTACTTTTTGTAAATTTTTGGTATCTTTCCGATAAAGTTCATTTTTTAAATGAATAATGAAAAATGTTGTATTTTAATTCTAAACCTCTTTTTAATATAATTTATTTTTATGATTATATTATCTATTTAATTGGTTTTAAAGTAAAATTAGAATATATTTTTACCATTTAATCCAATAGTGGTCATTGGAAATAATTTCACTTTGAAATTGGACTTAAACTAGGGTCAGTCTTTTAATATATATTGTTTCATAAATACACGCTATTTGTTTTGACAGCGGGGATTAATTATTAAATTAATTAATGAAACTCATATGTTTTGAATTTTATAAATAGACACCATTTTTTAATTCGGAATATCAAATATATATTAGGGTGAACCTTTGGTATTTTTCTGAAAAAACATCAATTTTTGATGAATAGTGAAACCACTAAGTGGTAGTTAAAAAACGGATTTTTCGTTTAAATGAAACATTAAAACTTTTGTGAATTGAATTTCAAAAATCCGACATACATGGTTATCATTATGAAGTAAAATGTGGTTCAATGGGATTAAAATAACTTTTTGGTGAATAGTACCTTTTAAGTTTTATTAATCGCGATTAAAGGTAATTAGAGTAATTTAAGGTAAAAATAATGTTATAATAATATGAAATTACCTTTACACGTGTCCTACCCTTATTGGATGTATCATGGACGACCAAAAAAATCCATGGGTCAACTTGGGGACCCCATGTAGGCACTTGGGTAAGAAAATGACAATAACAACATTTTATTTAAAGTTAAAATAAAAATGTCACATACATATATTGTATTACAAAAACAATTTTTACGTGGCGTTATACAAGTCATATTTTTGACTATAAATATTCATTAGAAATATAAATAAATTTCCTACATCATGATAATTTTGTTATCATTTTTAGATATTAAATAAATTAAATTATTTATGACACTATGATGATGCAACGATTAACTCATTAATTAATGATTTAAATAAAATGGAAATATAATTTAAAATATAAGACTTACACTTTTCAAAAACCCATTGGATGGGTGGATTTAGAACCCTTATCACCTTACCCTCAAAATATATCCTTTTGGGACCTTTAAAACCCAAAAAGAATTTTATAATAAAGTAGCATTTTATTACATTCCAAGAGTGCCCCTCCTCCCTCTTATAAAAGGCCCCCACCTATACCACATTACCCACACCTCTCAAGAATTTGGCTCAACCAAACTCTGCTCATTTTATCTCTCCACATCCCTCTCCTCATCCTAGAAGCCTTAGAATAGGTATAATGCTCCTCATGAAACCCTTTTGGTTCAAACCAAAGGGAGTTACCCGATTTAAAGGCAATGTCTTCACTTGTGTTCTTTTGTTTTATTTTTCTTCTCCGACCCCCTAATCTTATTTTATTATTTTCATTTGTAACAACGCTAGTATCTAAAATATACTAGGATGTTGTTATGAGAATTATTTGATTTATACTTACACACGCCTCCGTCTAATGGTTAAAGAACATAGTGTTTCTGTGGTTGGCGAATTTCTGCCTCACGAAATGATGATTGCTCAATCTTCTTTTAACACCCTTCATGGTGTACATTAAGATGTCACTCTATTTATATATGATATATATTATGTTTATGTATTCCTTGTGCTTCTGTATTTTTCATTTATGGCATACCTTTATGGTTTCCATTATGGGTAAACACGATAATTTCATTTTAGGAAGTGCGGACTACCACCCCCTCAAAGTGATTTTATTCGTTAATTCCATATGTGGGACGTATAAAGGATGCAGTTAATGATATTATATATGATATTATACTGGAATTATAATACACCTTTATAAAATTATAATTTAACTCCATTAAATATGAAATAGAAATGAAAGTAGCGTTCATGTGTACGTATGGCTTACCGTCTCCATGAACAGTGCATTTCATTTCTTACCTCTAAATGTTATGTACTGTTATAAATAAATTTATATTCTGGATATATATGATATATATATGATATCAAAATCATGAATATCATTATGGATATAATGAACCTTTTACCACATTAACAACATGTAATTGTAAGAAGTCTATTTTTTACTTAAGTACCAAATATCGACAAAACGAACTTTATTAACTTAAATGATTAAATAATGTTTATAACATGGAAATAATATATATAAAAGGAATAATAAACATGAAAAAGTTTCTTAAGAAAGTAGAAATCAACTTTAGTTTATTATTCAGGATATTAAAGAGCAATCGAGTCACGTCGGACACAAGGTAAGGGACTTCGTCTCAATCTCCTTTCATTGATGAATATTTTGTTTTATACAAAACTATCTTTTTTACAGTGTATAAACCCCTTTGAAATTTAGTTTTATTCAAAATGAATCTTTTTCTGTGAGTCATTTTACTAAATGACAAAAATGAATGTTTCTTTTAACGTACGTGGTGACAACGACCTTTTCCGCTGCCGCGAGTATTATTTGGTCTTTGGCTTCCTCAAAAAGTCATAATGTTTTTAAAATGAAATAAATACCATATATTCTTTTATGTATTTTGGTATTGGAAATGGTTTTTATAATGGATTTTTTATGTAAATATATTTACCTGATATATTGTGATCGAAATGTGGAAATGTTTTCTGTCCATTATATTTGTTTTATGTCTTATGATTTTATAATGGTATATGGACATTTGACGAGTGGTTGCATGATAAACCATATAACGGGGGGTGTCGTGAATACCAGGACGGGTGGTTACGTTATAACCTCCACTGCATTGGGTATGGAAGTCGGCTGTATGGATGTTCCATTTAGTGATATGTGTGGAGGTCAACCGTATGTTTATTCCATTTAAGTATGTTTATGTCCCAAGTTACCTTTATATGTTATGTGTTCATTATATGGGTTTTATGGTAATCTTTTGGTTACAAAAGGGTATGTAATGATCTTTTATTCAATGAATATTTTTTACTACTTCATAAAGGTGAAAAGTATTACTTTGATAAAGTATTAATGGTTTAGTTTTTGTTTTGAAAAATTAGCAGTTTTTCTTCTTTGTGTATCCCTTACTGAGATTTTTATTCTCACCCCAAGTTTTTGTGAAATTTTTTTCACAGGACATAATGTGGAACATGGTTAAGGATGGGATCAAGGAAAATTCATGCTTATGTAAACATGGAACTAGACATGACTCTTTTTTTAAGAGTTCATGTTTTGTAAAAAAAAGGAAACTTTGTAGAAGTGTCTACGATGTAATCTTTTGAGTTGTAATAGTTATGATCTAATTCTCTAAAACTCTAATCCTGAAAATATCCTCAATTTTAATTATTCATTTAATTCAATATTAAGTAAGGTTTAAGTCCGGGGACTTATAGTTGGTATCAGAGGTCGGTTTAGACTATGTTAAGAGTTATAAAATTGTTAAATTATATATTTATTTATGGTATGATTGAGATGATATAGAATTTAATGATTACCATATTGCTTATCCTAAGATACTTCTGTTTTCAGAATGGTTTTCCACAGAAGAAGAAAAGGAAGCTATGTGAGGATGACATCAGGAGGAAGACAACCATCCAAATCAGAAACCTGAGATGGTCGGAATTGGAACTGAACAATTTGTTGTAGTGATGGCACAATTGACTCAGGATATAAATGTTGGTGGAATCTATGCACGAGATCAGCTAGATCAACCATAGAGGAACATGTTAGTGGTGGAACATTTTAATGAGGCAACATCCCCCATCATTCATAGGATCATCATACCATGTGATATCATAATGGTGGATTAAAGAACCGGAGAATATTTTTGATGTCATGGGGTGTTCATAACATCAAAATTTTAGTCTTGTTGTTTACTGTTTTGAAGGTGAAGATGATCAGTGGTGGTCGATGATGGAAAATATCAGGGATAGTGATGAGACTGATGATATTCACTAGGATGAATTCAAAGGTATGTTTCTTGAGAAATATTTTCCTACGGTGGTTCGTCTAAGGATGGAAAAACAATTACTAGAATTGAGGCAGGAGGATGACTCAGTGGCTGCTTATGAAGAAAAGTTCACTCGACTGGTAAGGTATGTTCCAAATTTCATATGAGATCTTGATAGTAAAATCAATTGTTTTTTACTCAGGGTTAATGTCAAAGTATCTAAGGGATTTAGCTTCTCATGAGTTAAAAAGTTATGAAAAACTTGTTCGATGTGCCGAGAAGGTGGAAATGGAGTTTACCGATGATCAGGTGTTCTTTGAAATACATTAGAATAAGAGGTACAGTTGGAAGGAAAAGGAGAAGAATTCATCAAAGAAGTAAGGAGGTAAGAAAACCAAATATCCATCCTGATAGAAGTGTGGTAAAATGAATCTTGGAGAATGCTTATCCATGTCTATAAAGTGCTTTTAGTGTGGTACGTCTGGTCATATTGCTCGTACCTGTAAGGAAGATGATCAAGCATGCAATGAAAAGCCAACGGTATGATGTTTTAAGTGTAATGAAATAGTTCATTATTCAAATGAGTGTCTAAAAAAGAACTCGACTAGGGGGAAGCAGCCATAATACAAGCAGAAAGGGGTGGTGAAATCCTTTGAAACTACTTTAGCAGATGTTGGGCCATCGAATGAAGTAGTGTCGGGTACCCTGTTTGTTTATTCAGATTATCCCAATGTGTTGTTTGATTCAGGGTCTACCTATTATTTCATTTCTGAGAAGTTTTCTATTAAATTGGGAATTCCATCTCAAGATATTAATCATGAACTTATGATATAAACACTTGGAGGGAACATTGAGATAGAAAGTAATTATAATAACCTTCCTATCCTTGTGTGCGGAAAGAATCTACTTAAAAACCTTATTTTTTTCCTCTAGTAGAGTTTGATGTTATTTTGGGCATTGAATGGATTTCTGTTTATCATGCTAAGATTGACTGTAGATCTAAAGAGGTTTCTTTTCAGAAATATTTTCATTTTGTGTACAAGAATGAACCCTTGCCTTTGATAACATATTAGGAAGATGAGAAACTAGTAATAGATGTAAATGAATGTTACCTTGAACATATTGTTGAAAATAAGGGAAATTTTCATATTAATGATGTGCCATTGGTAAAAGAGTATCTTGATGTTTTTTTGATGAGTTGCCTGGTATTATACATAATAAGGAAGTTGAATTTACTATTGACTTAGTTCCTGATTCTAAGCCAATTTCAAAACCCCCTTATCGAATGGCTCATGTTGAACTTTTACAGTTAAAGAAGCAATACAAGGAGTTATTAGATAATGGTTTCATTCGACCTAACACATCACCATAGGGTGCTCTTGTCTTGTTTTTTAAAAAGAAAGATGGGTTAATGAGACTTTTCATTGATTATAGATCCTTGAATAACATCACTGTTAAGAACAAGTATCCTTTGCCTCATATCGATGATTCATTTGATCAGCTCCAGGGAGGTCAGTATTTTTCGGAGATTGACTTGAGGTCGGGGTACAATCAGTTGAAATTAAAAGAAGCAGACGTTCTAAAAACTATGTTTCGTACTGGATATCTTCATTATGAATTTGTAGTTATGCCTTTTGGGTTAACCAATGCACCTGCTATATTCATGGACCTTATGAATAAAAGTTTCCATGAGTTCTTGGATAAGTTTGTGGTTTTTTTCATTGATGATATTTTGGTGTTTTCTAAAAGTAAAGAGGTGCATGAAAGTCATTTAAGGTTTATCTTGAAAACATTAAAATAAAAGAAACTGTATGGAAAATTTAGCAAGTGTGATTTTTGGTTACAAAAAATTTCTTTCCTTTGTCACATTGTTTCAAGAAATGGAATAACTGTTGATCCTGCTAAAACAAAAGTTGTTGAAGAATGTCCAAGACCCACAAATGCTACCAAGATCTATAGTTTTCTTGGTTTGGTAGGTTACTACCGAAGGTTTGTTGAAAAATTTTCACGGTTATCTAGTCCAATGACTAAGCTAACTCGGATGGGTGTTATGTTTATCTGGACAAAATATTGTGATGATTGTTTTCAGGAGTTGAAATGAAGATTGGTGAATGCTCTAGTTTTGGCACTACCTTCCAGGAATGGTTAGTTTATTATCTACAATGATGCTTCATTTAAGGGACATGGTTGTGTCTTTATGGATAATGATCAGGTAATTGCTTATGCTTCACGTCAATTGAAAAATCATGAGGTAAATTACCCCACACATGATTTGGAATTAGCTGTTGTTGTTTTTTATCTAAAAATTTGGAGGCATCATTTGTATGGAGTAAAGTGTGAAATATATACTGATCACAAAAGTTTAAAGTATATATTCACTCAAAAAGAATTGAACATGTGACAGAGGAGATGACCGGAATTAATAAAGGATTATGATTGTACAATTCATTACCATCCGGGAAAAGCAAATAAAGTGGCAGATGCTTTGAGTCGAAAAAGTAATGCTTCATTAACCATGATATGTTTGGAACGAGATCCTTTGGTTTTTGATTTGATGAAATTTGGCATAGAAGTTGTTGGTGAAAAAAGTTCTTCTGTTTTGTTTTAGGTGTCAGTGAGATCATCTCTATCAGACAGAATTAAGCAAGCGCAGAAGAAAGACAGTGGGTTGCAGAAAAAAGGTAGAGATGGTTCAGAAGGCTATGGTTCCTGAATTTAACATTGATAATGATTGTGTTATGAGGTTTGGGAAGTGATTTTGTGTGCCTTGTGATTCACAGTAGAAGAATGAGTTATTATGTGAGGCTCATTGTTCCCCGTTTTCAGTTCATCCTGGCAGTACTAAGATGTACAGAGATCTGCAGGAGTATTACTGGTGGGATGGAATGATAAGAGATATTGTCGATTTTACTGTGAAGTGTTTGACTTTCTAGTAGGTTAAAGTAGAGTGGCAGTTACCGAAAGGGATGTTGTAGTCATTACTAGTGCCAGAGTGGAAATGGGAAAATATATCCATGGACTTTGATGTGGGATTACAGAAGTCATATCGAGGTAATAATGCAATCTGTGTTATTGTTGATTTATTGACTGAATCTGCTCATTTCCTTCCTATTCGAGATACTTTGTATCTAGATAAACATTCTCGATTGTATGTTAAAGAGACAATCAGGTTGCATGGAGTTCCCCTCTCCGTTGTATCTGATCACGATCCCAGGTTTACTTCTAACTTTTGGAAAGGCCTTTAGAAGTTGTTGGGTACTGAGTTAAATTTTTGTACAGATTTTCATCCTCAATCAGATGGGAAGTCATAATGAACAATTCAGACTTTGGAGGATATGCTACGTGCTTTCATGATGGATTATCCTGGAAGTTGGGACCAACATCTTTCTTTGGTTGAGTATTCTTATAATAATAGTTTTCATTCTAGTATACAGATGGCTCCGTTTGAAGCATTATGTGGGAAGCGGTGTCAAACTCTAGATTTTTTGGATGATGTAGGTGAATGGAAGTTGATGGGACCAGAATTGGTAGAAGAGTTGGCAAAAAAGTTCAGCTGATATAGAAACACATGAGAACAGCTCAGAGCAGGCAGAAAAGTTATGCAGACAACAGGAGGAAGGATCTCTCTTTTTAGGTAGGTGATCATGTCTTCCTCAAAGATTAACCATGGAAAAGTGTGATGTGATTTGGTAAGAAAGGAAATATGAGTACAAGGTTCATTGGACCATATAAAATTCTGGAGAGAGTTGGATCAGTTGCTTACTGAGTGGCTTTACCTCCAAGTTTATGTCAAGTACACTGTCTTTTCATGTTTCGATGTTGAGAAAGTATATGCTAGATCCATATCATGTTTTGAGCCCAGAGGTAGTTCAATTGGAGGAGAATCTCACTAATGAAGAACAACCAGTCCAGATTCTTGACCAAAAAGATAAAGTGTTGCAAAATAAGGTAATTTATCAGGTGAAGGTTTTATAGAAAAACGATATGGTTGAAGAGGCAACGTGGAAATCTGAAAATGCTATGAGCGATAAATACCCCAACTTATTTTGATAAGTGAATAAAATTACGAGGACATAATTCCCAAAAGGGGGGAAGTATGTTACATCCCAGGTAAATAAAGAATAATACATTTTCATATTTATTAATATTTGTGAATTAAATATTAATTTTACTTTTAAGGGTTTTCTATGTTCGATAGCATACCCGATACGCAACAACGAGTTTCTTTGAAATATTACCTTGCACACTAGCAATATAATATTATTATTTTAAATGGTAGTTAACACGTAGCCATTGTATTGGCGGGAATGAATAAAAATAACTAAAATATGATTATATATGTCTCTTAAATGTTTTTACATTTATCCAATAAATGATAAAGGCTTAAAATAAGAAAAGAATTCAATTTTAGGCATAGATACTCTAATACTCACTAAAAGGTCGACTTAACGCATTTTGATGGAAGACCCTCTTTAAATATAGTTCTGGTCACTCTTATACATTCTATTGGACCATATAAAATTTTTCTTTAGAATTGGGACATCAAAATTTACTTTGTGTACATTTTTTGTATTTTTCCGATAAAGTTCATTTTTTAATGAATAGTGAAAAATGTTGTATTTTAATTCAAAACCCTTTTTAATATAATTTATTTATATGATTAGATTATCATTTTAATTGGTTTTAAAGTGAAATTATAAAATATTATTACCATTTTATCCAATAGTGGTCATTGGAATTAATTTCACTTTGAAATTGGACTTAAACTAGTGTCAATCTTTTGATATATATTGTTTCATAAAAACACGCTATTTGTTTTGACAGTGGGAATTAATTATTAAATTAAATAACACAACTTATATGTTTTGAATTTTGTAAATAGACATCATTTTTGAATTTTTAATATCAAATATTTCTTAGGTTGATCATTTGGTATTTTTCTGAAAAACTTCAATTTTTGATTAATAGTGAAACCACTAAGAGGTAGTTAAAAAAATGATTTTTCGTTTAAATGAAACTTTACCACTTCTATGAATTGAATTTCAAAACTCTGACATACATGGTTGTCATTATGAAGTAAAATGTGGTTCAATGGGATTAAAATTATTTTTTGGTGACTAGTAACTTTTAAGTTTTATTAATCGCGATTAAAGGTAATTAGTGTAATTTAAGGTAAAAATAATGGTATAATAATATGAAATTACCTTGAAACATGTCCTACCATTATTGGATGTGTCATGGCCGACCAAAAAAATCCAGGGGTCAACATGGGGACCCCATGGATGTAGGATCGAAATAATTATGTAGATGCTCAATATACAAGTGGGGGGTGAATTGTATACTTTAAAAATATCCATTAGAACCTTTAAAGTTGGTTACGGATAAAGGAAAGTTCTAAGTATAACAATGTTAGACTAAGAAAATTTACAACACCTCTAACACCAATTGAAAACTTGGAATAAGGAATGAAGTTATAAACTTTAAGTCCTATGTACTTTCTTAAAACTGGAAAGAGATTCCGAAAGTAGGTTCCGGAAATATGGATCTGGAAATTGAAACTTAACTAATGATTACAATATGAGATTCTACCTTAAAGCGTATAGAATATAAATGGAACAGAGTACAAGTAAGGAAGTATAATAAAGTTATACTTTCCTTACAATACAATATGCAGCGGAAACAAACAAGTAGTAAAACTACAAGTAACAAGATATAAGTCTTTTAACCCAAAGAGAAGGGTATCCAACAACCTTTGATAAATGTCCCTTGATTTATACTTTCAAACAAGTCTGTCTTACCCACACCAGGGTAAGACCTCAATACAAAGATCAGAATCTCTGTCTTTCTATCCCCGCAAGCTCTCAACTTCAAGGTAGTTGGAACCTCTATCTTCCTCAGTAAGGAAGCCCTCGAACTTCAAGGTAGTCTGCACCTCTGTCTTCATATCCCCAGAAGTCCTCAAATGTAATCACAAACATTCTGAGTCGCATGAAGCTTTGAGAGTTAATAAGATCCTCTCTCTCTAGAAATCACTTCAAGCATGTAATCACATGAGTCGAAGATTAGTATCGAGCTCTTTCAAATGAGCTCCTATTTATAGGCTCGGTCGACCTCCTTTCCAACGGTCATATCTTCCTTAAAATCGGAGGGACCTGTACACGTGTCACTTAACCAATGGTTAGTTTATAACAGAATAGATGACATCGTTTTGTAACAAAACAACTGTAATAGAAAGTACGACATCGTTTTAAGTCTAACTCATAAAGTTTGGAGTGAAGATTCGGAGTGTAAGAAAAAATATTAAAGAGTAGACAAATTATAAAAGTGTAATAAAAATGAATGTTCAGAGTATAAGCAAAAATAATATTCAGAGTCTAAATAAATTCGGAGTGTATAAATCAAAGATGATCAGATTCTGTTTAATAATTGAATTCGGAATGAGAATTCGGAATGACAATTCGTCATTAGAATTCGTAATGAGAATTTGTAATCAGGATTAGTCATTAGATTTCAGTGTCAAACTTCATGAGAGTTCATATCCAGAATTCGGAGTGGAACTTTATTAGAGTTTGTATCCAGAATTCGGAGTGGAACTTTATTAAAGTTCTCATCCAGAATTCGGAGCCTAAAACAGAATGCTTCATATCAAGGTTTTAAATAATTCTGAGAATATATAAATGAATCTGATTCTTATACTTAAGAAATATATGGATATAGATAATGAAAATATGATAAGGATAATTTTCCTTATAAAAACGATTTTCCTTATAAAATTGATTTTCCTTATAAAAGCAATTTTCCTTATAAAATCAATTTTCTTTATAAAAGCAATTTTCCTTATAAAAGCAATTTTCCTTATAAATGAAATTTTCCTTATAAAAGAAATTTTCCTTCAAGATAAGGTGTTTGTGATGTTCAAAACAAGAAGGAATGGAAAATTCATAAGGAAAACCTTATTGACTCAACAATCTCCCCCTTTTTGGATAGCACAAACATCCTTACGAAAAGTAAAGACTAAGGAAAAAAACATTAAGGCTTATCTCCCTTTTCTTATGGATGTTGATGAATACGACTAACTCCCCCTTAGGCTTTGAAACTCTGAGGATCATATTCTAGATTTCAGGAATCAAATTTCATTAAGATTAAGAATGTATTCTTTTAATGGAAAACTCCCCCTTAGATAAACTCTATTAGAGTTCTTTTTCTTTCTCACCCTTTGTTAAGGTTCCTTTTCCTTTTCCCCCTTGGTTAGGGTTCTTTTTCATTCTCCCCCTTTGTGATTTTCAAAAAGGATTTGAGGGAATGGAAAATATAACAATGTACATGAAAAATTAGTAACAACAA
The DNA here is from genome assembly GCA_963277665.1 of Viscum album. Taxonomy (NCBI): domain Eukaryota; kingdom Viridiplantae; phylum Streptophyta; class Magnoliopsida; order Santalales; family Viscaceae; genus Viscum; species Viscum album. Next base: position 906,987,072 of record OY728160.1, on the reverse strand, counting down.
CAAAAGAAACGATCAAGAAATATTTTCATTAAGTTTGAAAGATCAAAAACAAGGAAGCTAAGATACAACAAAAGATCAGATTTGTCTTTTTTGGATCTTTTTCCTTCGACATGAGACCCATAAGAATAGTCTTTATCTTCTTCAAGTCTTTATGGTCTTCTTCGACTTTCTTCTCTAACACAACTATTCTTGCACTTTGAACTTCAAGATTTTCTTCCTGAGCTTCAAGCTTTTCTTCCTGAGCTTTCAAAATTTGTTCTTGCTTTAACTACTTCTCTTCAACCACAATCCGACGATCCCTTTCATTCCTCCAGTTTTGAGCAACAGATTTCAGCTTCGCATTCAGATCTCTATCTTCTTGAATCCGGGAAGTCTTCTCAGCTGTCAACCTTTATTCAAAGGAAGAAGTAAGATCATTTAGCTTCATGTCTTCTGTCTCAAATGCATCTTTAAAATTATCTTGGAAATCATCCAAGAGACTCATCTCTTCTATAGTTTTCCTCTACCAACTAGTAATTTTCTTACAAGACCTTTTGTGGGATTCATAGCCGACAAAAAAAATTTTAAACTGATCCTCCATCTCTATACATTTATTCATAACCATGGATACAGAGTCTGTTTTCTGATTCAAAGTATGTTGGAGCATCAGGCATCCTGAATCAATACTAGAGAAGGTCAGAATAGAACCCACCAACTTTTTTAAAGACTGAACAACAAAGTCATGTCCCAACAAAGATGAATCTGAATCCGAGACTTTTCTTGGAGAATATTCTTCTTCAAATTGCTCATCCTTCTTCTTAGAAGAATCACCAACTTCTCTTCTCTTTACAGCCACTGATCTCGGGGTATCGACAACAAGTTGCTTTCTCTTGTCCTTTTTCGGAATGGATTTATGTTCCGGGGTTTTCTGTTCACTATCAGATACTTGAAAAACATTTTCTTCATCATCAATATCTTTTTTATCACCATCCTCTACCTTCTCCATTTTAGCAATATCATGTAGAAGATGTTCTTCCTCTACATGATAAGCTACTTCTTGTTCTCCTTTCTCCTCATCCTTATCTGTAGTGACTATCTTAGAAGACTCAGCTTCTAAAGTTCAGAGCGACAGATGTTCCGAAGGTGTCCCATTATAATCTTCTACTTGCTTCAATAGATCTCCAGTATCACCACTACCTTCAGAAACTGCTTCTTCCTCTTTCTCAAACTGCTCAACTTCCTCAACATGAATAGATTTTACCTTCTCCAGAGTAAAATAATTTTTTCCTGGAGTCTCAGGTAGAGATTCCAAAGAGAAAGATCTCGGAACTGGAATGTTTCTGGAGGCCATCTCATTAAACTTCAATAAAGTCTGAACTGCATCAGCTTCAGACATCTTCTTCTTAAGCTTCTTTTGTTTCACTTGTTTTTCTAGTTCAACCGCTGTCTTTTCCTTCAAGGCCTTAGCCTCCGCAGGGCCCAAGCCAAACTGTGGCTCCCCTTGCACTCTCTTCTCTTTGACTTCCCTCCACATAGAAACTACCTCATCAGGGTAAGATTTCTTCTTCTTCTTAGGTTTTGGAGGTGCGGAATGAACTTCCTTAGTTTTAAGATTCTCTACTTCAACTTCAACTTCTTTCAACTTTCTCTTCTTCACTGGTTTAGAAGATTCAGGTTCAGCAACTTTCGGAACCACTTCTTCTTGAACTGGAAAATCAAAGAACTCACCAGTCTTCTTGTCGAAAGCAACGTTCATCCTTTTAAGGGTATCATCACTCACCAACATAAGTTTGAAAACTCTTGGCTTAGACTTGCAAGCCTCCATGAAAGACTCAAGGAACCGAACTATTAACTTCGAGATTATTGCTGGATACATTACGATCTGAGCTCTCAGATTCCCTTTCTTACCATTCTCAATGGTAATAAGAATGTGTCTCATCAGATTAAACTTCCTCAGATTAATCAGAAAATATATAATAAAGATCTCGCTCTTCTTCAAACTGTCTTTGTCACCCTTTCTCGGTACGATAAAGCCTTGTACCCATAATTGTAGAATTAGAAAATTCGTAGACAGACTAGAAATCTTCGAAGCCTTGTCATCTGACAGTCCGAGAGTCTTCAAAGCTTTTTCCTTGTCGAAACTTCCCATTGGATCAGGCAAAACATGAGTGATGAACTCGGCTTCTCCTTCATTTTTCAGCCCTACCAAGTCGGCTGACTTGGCATAAGAAATATTATAAGTCTTGCCATAAGAATTAAACGACAATTTCTCCCTACCATCTTCCTTAAAAAAGGAAACTGTCTCATAGAACTCTAAAAGCAACTCCGAATATATTTCATCTTGATTCCCGGGCTTAGACACAGAACATATTCCCATCCGTTAAGCTTTATGTTCTTGGATATAAGAGAATCATAATTGTTGAAGAAATCAGGATGAACCAACCTTACTCTATATACTAACCACTGAGAAATCGGCTTAGAGGTTGACATGTCTTGAGAAGCTACTTCCACAGACATTCGGATCTGAAGACTTCTGGAACGTCCGGAACGGAGATTGCTGAAGATCGGAACAGCTTTAAAATGGAGAGGCAGAGCTTCGGGACACTGGAGCTTGAAAACCCGATGTGGGATGTCCATTTGGGGTCCCCTTTAAATAGGCAAAGAAATTGACTGTTGGTCTTCCAAATCCATCTAACGGTTGAAAAAACTTTGATCTGATCTGACGGTTGAAAACCAATTCACAAGAAAACTTGAATCTGGTCTTTTGAGGTTTTTATTAAAACAAGGATTTAAGAAAACTAGAATCCGAAAACAAAATATAAGAAAACACCAGCTATTAAAATATGATTATGAAAACATAAGTAAGGAAATCATACCTTTGGGATTGGCTTAGGAGGATTATTTGTAATTGGTAATATTCTTCTTGAGGAAAAATTAACTACAAAAAAATCTTTACTACGAAAAGACATAGTTCGCAAAACTCACTATGAAAAACAAACTCAGTACGAAAAACTCAGTACGAAAAGAATAAAAAAACAAAAAATCATTATAAGCATTTTAGTATGAAAATTTCATTACTAGAATTTCAGTATGAGAATGTCCTTGTGAAAGTCTCAATACGGAAATCTTACTACGAAAGTCTCAGTACGAAAGTCTCATTCCGAACATTTCAGTACGAAAATTTTTTAAACTCATTTAAAAAATAAAGAAAATAACAATCATATGTACTCCCACTATGAAAAGGAGTTTATTACTATAAGGAGAATAGTTCAAAAAGAAGTTAATGAAGAATTATTATCTTATAGTTATCATTCCTAACTTTTGTTTAATGTATTCAAATCTATCAGAAGGCAAAGATTTTGTGAAAATATCAGCGAGTTGATCTTGAGTTCCGATAAACTGAAGAATGATATCTCCTTTAAAATAAGAAGAGAATTAGACTTTCGGAATCCAAAATTTCTTGGATCCGGAATTTCTAGACCATAAAATTTTAGGAACCCACACTTTCTTAGAAAAATAGGATTTATGAAAACCTAGAGATTGGGTTTTGTTTAAGGAACAATTCTTTGCCCAGTGACCACCACATTGACACTTGGTACAAATTGGGGCACTTTGTGGAATAAAGTAGTTGTTACTAAAAATTGGTTTTGCATGAGTATAACCAAATCCGGATTTATTTCTTAAAGGTCGTATTTGAGAATACATTTTATCAAAATTTTCCTTACCATGGGTAAATTTTGATAAACACTTCTTTAAGGAATAAATTTTGGACTTGAGTTTGATAACCAAGTTTTTATCTTCAAAATCATCTGATTTAGAACTAGATCTAGGCTCGAAAACATTTTTCTTAGAAATTACTTTTTTGAACTCTTTAGAAAGTTTGTTCTTCTCAGAAATTACTTCCTCATGATTTTTCAAAATACTTATAAAATTAGAATTTTTCTTATCAAGCTCTTTAGAAAGATCTGATATCTCTCTTGTAAGAATAGAATTCCTAGAGTTTTCCTTATCAAGTTTCTTATTGAGTTTAGAGTCCTCAATCTCAAAAAGTTCAGAAAACCTAGAAACTTCTTCATAGGTAGGTGAAGTATTTTCTTCATCAGAAGAGGATTCTTCATCTGAGGAGTTATAATACTTACTATCATTATAATTTAAAGATACATTGGTCAATGATTCAGCATTTCGTACCTTAGCCATAATGCAATGATTGTCAATAGGTAATATGGCTATAAGACCAAGATTATTCTTTCCTGATGATTCATAATCAGAAGATTCATCTGAAGAGTCACCACCACTGGCACTCCAGGTATCATTTTCTTTCAGAACTTTCTTAGCTTTGGCTTTATAATACTTCTTTCTTTTCCTGTCTGAATTCCTTTCTTTCCTTTCTTTCTTTTTGAGTAGAGGGAAATCTGGTCTAATATGTCTAGCTCTCTTGCATTAATAACAAGCGACTTCTCCATCTTTCCTGTCTTTCCTTTCCTTTTTCTTATACTTGGATTGGAAACTCCTCTGGCCGGTTATCTTGTTCATCCTTCGAGCAAGATTTGCTAACTCATTTTCTGAGATTTCACTTTGACTAGAATCTGATTGAACAACCATATTCTTAGACTTGGATCTAGTTACTCTCTCAGGAGTCTTATATTTCATATGATTTGATGTTGTTTTAAAAGAAACAGTACCATTCCCATTCTTATTTTTGATGTTTTCATCATCTTTCTTCATTCTGGTTTCATATTGGAGAAGTGTTATGAATAACTCATCAAGAGAAATTTGAGTGACCTTCCTGTTCTCATCTATAACAGTTTTTTTTATTCCCACACATTGGGCATAATATCAATTATCTTATCCAAAAGTGCTTCATCATCTAACCCTTTATCTCCCATATACTGTAAACTGTTGACAATAGTCATAAACCTCTGTTGAACTTTACAAATTGGTTCACCATAAGGAAAATTGAAGCCATGGTATTCAGCTCTAAGCATATCTCTCCTAGTCTCAATCAATTTAGAAGTACCAAAGTGTGTAACCTCTAACTTCTTCCAGATACAATAAGCTGCTTCACAAGAAGAAATTTGGCTATATATATTTCTAGTCACTGAACATAGTAAATTATTGCATACCTTATAATTGAGTTGATACTCTTGCTTTTCCTGGTTAATGAAAGTTCTAACTTTCTTATCAGGAATTTTATAATCTTTAGTAAGCATAACAAAGTTGTCCACTCCAGTATTGATAACAAAAGTCTTCTTTCGATCTCTCCAGTATTCATAGTCATTACCATCAAAGATTGGTGGTCTTGTAGGATTTAGATTATCTATAGAACCAACATTGACTCCTTCCATACTAAAACAACTTGGGCATCCAAACTAGTTAGTAGAAAAAGTTTGTAACCACAAAGTTCGAAATGACAAAGTTTGGAATGACAAAGTTCGGAATGACAAAGTGAGCAAGAAAAACTTATACGTGAGTACAAGTATTTCAGAGACCTCCTCTGATACTAATTGTAGGATCGAAATAATGATGCAGATGCCCAATATACAAGAGGGGGGTGAATTGTATACTTTAAAAATTTCTTTTATAACCTTTAAAGTTGGTTACGGATAGAGGAATGTTCTAAGATTAACAAAGTTAAACTAAGAAAATTCGCAACACCTCTAACACCAATTGAAAACTTGGAATAAGGAATGAAGTTATAAACTTCAAGTCCTATGTACTTGCTTAAAACTGAAAAGAGATTCCGAAAGTAGGTTCCGGAAATATGGATCCGTAAATTGAAACTTAACTAAGGATTACAATATGATATTATACCGTAAAGCGTATAGAATCTAAATGGAACAGAGTACAAGTAAGGAAGTAAAAGAAATTTATACTTTCCTTACAATACAATATGCAGCGGAAACAAACAAGTAGTAAAACTACAAGTAACAAGATATAAGTCTTTTAAACCAAAGAGAAGATTATCCAACAACCTTGGATAAAGTTCCCTTGATTTATACTTTCAAGAAAGTCTGTCTTACCCACACCAGGGTAAGCCCTCGATACGAAGATTGGAATCTCTGTCTTGAAATCCCCGCAAGCCCTCAACTTCAAGGTAGTTGGAACCTCTGTCTTCCTCAGCAAGGAAGGCCTCGAACTTCAAGGTAGTCGGCACCTCTGTCTTCCTATCCCTGGATGTCCTCGAATGTAATCACCAACATTTGGAGCCACACGAAGCTTTGAGAGTTAATAAGAGCCTCTCTCTCTAGAAATCACTTCAAGCATGTAATCACATGAGTCGAAGATCAGTATCGAGCTCTTTCAAATGAGCTCCTATTTATAGGCTCGGTCGACCTCCTTTCCAACGGTCATATCTTCCTTAAAAATCGGAGGGACTTGTACACGTTTCACTTAACCAACGGTTAGTTTATAACGGAATAGACAACATCGATTTGTGACAAAACAAGTGTAACAGAATGTACGACATTGTTTTACGTCTAACTCAAAAAGTTCAGAGTGAAGATTTGGAGTGTAAGAAAAAATATTAAAGTATAGACAAATTATAAAAGTGTAAGCAAAATGAAATTTTAGAGTCTAAGCAAAAATAATATTCGGATTCTAAATAAATTCAGAGTGTATAAAGCAAAGATGATTAGATTCTGTTTAATAATTGAATTCGGAATGAGAATTGGGAATGACAATTCGTCATCAGAATTGATAATGAGAATTTATAATCAGGATTCGTCATTAGATTTCGGTGTCGAACTTCATTAGAGTTCGTATCAAGAATTCGGAGTGGAACTTTATTAGAGTTCGTATCCAGAATTCAGAGTGGAACTTCATTACAGTTCTCATCCAGAATTCGGAGCCTAAAACAGAATGCTTCATATAAAGGTTTTAAATGATTCCAATAATATATAAATGAATCATATTCTTATACATAAGAAATATATGGATATATATAATGAAAATATAAGAAGTATAAATTTCATTATAAAAGAGATTTTCTTTATAAAAGCGATTTTCCTTATAAAAGCAATTTTCCTTATAGAAGCAATTTTCCTTATAAAAGAAATTTTCCTTATAAAAGCAATTTTCCTTAAAGATAATGTGTTTGTGATTTTCAAAACATGAAGGAATGGAAAATTCATAAGTAAAACCTTATTTACTCGACAATGGAGCCACTTGGGTGAGAAAATGACATTAATAACTTTTTATTTAAAGTTAAACTAAAATGTCACAAACATGTATTGTTTTACTAAAACAATTTTTACATGGGGTTATACAAGTAATATTTTTTACTATAAATATTCATTATAAAGATAAAACTATTTCCTACATCATGATAATTTTTTTTAAAAAAATTTATACATTAACTAAATTAAATTATTTATGACACCATGATGATGCAGTGATTACCTCATTAATTAACGATTTAAATAAAATGAGAAGATAATGTAAGATCTAAGCCTTAAGTTAGTTAAAAATCTATTGGATGGGTGTATTTCGAACCCTTATCACCTTAGACTATAAATATATCTTTTTGGGACCTTTAAAATCCGAAAATCATTTTATAATAAAGTACCATTTTATAACTTTCCCAGAGTGCCCCTCCTCCCTCTTAAAAAAGGCCCCCACCTCTACCACCTTACCCACACCTATCAAGCCTTTGGATCGACCAAAATCTGATCATTTTATCTCTCCACATACCTCTCCTCATCCTATAAGCCTTTCCTTAGGCAGAAAGCTCTTCAAGAAACCCTTTTGGTTCAAACCAAAGGGAGTTACCTGATTTAAAGGTAATGTCCTCACTTGTGTTCTTTTGTTTTATTTTGCTTCTCCAACCCCCTAAACTCTTTTTATTATTTTCTATTATAAAAACACCAGTATATAAAATATACATGGATATTTTTATGATAATTATTTTATTTTCACTTACCCACACCTCCGTATAATGGTTAAAGAACATATTGTTTCTGTGGTTGGTGAATTTCTACCTCCTGAAACGACGATTGTTAAATATTATTTTAACACCTTTCATAGTGGCCATTAAGATGTCACTATATTTATATATGATATATATTATGTTTATGTTTTCCTTATGATTATGTATTTTTAATTTATGGAATACCATTATGTTTTCCAATATGGGTAAACACGATAATTTAATTTTAGGAAGTGCAGACTCTCGCCCCCTCAAAGTGATTTGATTCGTTAATGCCATATATGGGACGTATAAAGGATGGTGTTAATGATATTATATATGATATTATACTAGAATTATAATACACCTTTATAACATTATTATTTCACTCCATTAAATATGAAATAGAAATGAAAGTAGTGTTCATGCATATGTACGGTTTACCGTCTCCATGAACGGTGAATTTCATTTCTTACCTCTAAATATTATGTACAATTATAAATACATGTATATTATCGATATATATGATATATATGATATCCAAATCATGAATATAATTCTGGATATAATGAACTTTTTACCACATGAACAACATGTAATTGTAAGAAGTCCATTTTTGACTTAAGTACCAAATATCGACAAAACAAACTTTATTAACTTAAACGATTACATAATGTTTATAACTTGGAAATAAGATAAATAAACGGAATAATAAAATTGAAAAAGGTTCTTAAGAAAGTAGAAATCAACTTTAGTTTATTATTCCGGAGATTAAAGAGCAATCGAGCCACATTGGACATGAGGTAAGGGACTTCATCTCAACCTCCTTTCATTAAGGCATATTTTTTTTAAACACAACTTTCTTTTATACGGTGTAAAAACCACTTTGAATTTTAGTTTTATTCAAAAGGAATATTTTTCTATGAAGCGTTTTACTAAATGACAAAAAGGAATGTTTCTTTTAATATATGTGGTGACAATGACCTTTTCCGCCGCCGCGAGTATTATTTGGTCTTTGGCTTCCTCAACAAGTCATAATGTTTTTAAAATGAAATAAATACCATATACTCTTTTATGTATTTTGGTATTGAAAATGGTTTTTATAATGGATTTGTTATGTCAATATATTTACGTGATATATTGTGATCGAAATGTGGAAATGTTTTCTGTCCATTATATTTGTTTTATGTCTTATGATTTTATAATGGTACTTGGACATTTGACGGGTGGTTATGTGATAAACGATATGACGGGGGGTGCCGTAAATACCAGGATGGGTGGTTATGTTATAACCTCCAATGCATTGGGTATGGAAGTCGGCCGTATGTCTATTCCATTTAGTGATATGTGTGGAAGTCGACCGTATGGTTATTCCATTTAAGTATGTTTATGTCCCAAGTTACCTTTATATGTTATGTGTTCTTTATATGAGTTTTATGGTAATATTTTGGATACAAAAGGGTAAGTAATGATCTTTTATTCAGTGAAGAGTTTTTACAACTTCATAAAGGTGAAAAGTATTACTTTGATAAATTATTCATGGTTTACTTGTTGTTTTGAAGAACTATCTGGTTTCCTTCTTTGGGTATCCCTTACTTAGATTTTTATGCTCACCCCAAGTATTTTAGAAATTTTTTCACAGGACATAATGTGGAATAGGGTCAAGGATGGGATCAAGGAAATAGCATGTTGTCTTAAACATGCAACTAGACATGACACTTTTTATTAAGAGTTCATGTTTTGTAAAAAAAAGGAATCTTTGTAGAAGTGTCTACTGTGTAATCTTTTGAGTTGTAATAGTTATGATCTAATTATCTAAAACTCTAAACCAGAAGAGATCCTCAATGTGAATTATTCATTTAATTCAATTTTAAGTGAGGTTTAAGGCTGGGGCCTTATAATTTCTCGTGATACTATTGGGGTTAATGTTTTGTCATTCGATATATTTTTTAATAACATTTATTGTATTTTATGCATGATCTCAATTTTTATATAGTATCATGATATCATAGTATATATATATGATACTTCTTGTGACTTTTTGTTATGGATGTTCATAATTATCTGGATGTTTTTATTTTGTTGTTTTTTATAATAATTCATATGTTCTATTATTATTATCTTACGTCAAGTAATTAATATATTATTCAAAAATGCGCCACTCTGATAATGAGTGTATATCCTCCTTAGTGTACAATCATATACCCTCGTTAAAAGTCGGTATCCTTCGGCATGTGGGGATCCACGCTTGAGGCCATGTGGACAATCAAGTTCAGTTACTTATGAGTAGCCTATGATTGGGATGTAACATTATGAAACCTTTCTTAAGAAATAGTTATATATTTAATTTGTATTTTAAAGAATTGAAAATTATATTTTTCATCATATAAATCCATGTTTTACATTTCATGAAATCTATGTGATGATTTAATTCGAATAAAAACTATTTTTGTTATTTTATTTAAATAAATTATTTAAATTTTCCTTAAAATAATTGTTTCACTATAAATTCATATAATCTTCCATATATTTATCCTAATGTATTAATTTCCATTGAATAAATATTATAATTATTTTTGTAAAATAATTTTTATTATTAAAACGAATAATTTTCTAAAGTTGGATTTTCATTACGATATGAAAACATATATTAAAATTAATTTTTAACAATTTTGGAAATTTAATCCTACAAATATTGATTCCATATTAGGAATCATAACATTAAAATTTGGAAATGAGATAAATTTCACGTTTAACCCTAATTAATAGATTCCATGGTAAATGTTTAACACTATGATAAGGTTTAAAATGTTTAATGATGGGGGATAAACAAAGAGATAAGAAAAAAAAATATCTTTTAAATTGTTTAAATATTATTTTTTGAGAGTATTTATACATTAAGATAAACTATCATAAAATATTTACTAAATTATATCCACATCCAATTAAGAAAAAATTTATTATATTTTAGTGTTCTTTAATATTTAGAAGGGTTCTACTCCTCTCACTTATAAATATGAAACTCCCATCTTCGCTTATTTTCAGATGTGAAAAAAATATCTCAAGAAATATCTACACAAATATATCCCAAAATATTCTCCACATTACATATAGGTCTTGTTATCCTCAAAAGTAAAATCTAGTAACTCTTAATGTAAAATCCAATGGATGATATCCAAGGATGAGTATTAGTCTTATCCAAATTCATTCATATTTAATTATCATTATAACACATTAATAACTATTAAATCCATATTAATAAAATGTAACAAACATATTTAATATAATTAATTATTATTATTTTGATGTAACACCTATTTTGTACATTCTTTATACCCTATGGGAAATGAAAACGTTGCTCGTGCATTTGTGCGTAATACCACCTCCATGAAGTGTTTTTTTGTTTATCATATCCCCATAACATGTATTTTTATAAATATTTATTTAATTGATCAATATTATATTTATTTCATAGGTATTACTCAATAAAGTTAAATTGAAATCAATATTTTTACTATCCCATCCCTTTATAAAATGATAATGTCGTTCATGAGTTTGTGTGGACAATCATCTCCACAAAGAGATGTGATTCCTTTTTCATTTTCTATATACATGGAAGATCATAAGGACATATTTAAATCATAAATATTATATATTATAACCCGATTATGCTTTAATAAAACTGTTATTAACATTTTACCATAACATGATCTTACTCATTCAACTATTACAACATGTTCTTATTTTGGTCGGTTTACCACCTATATGAATATTGTTATATATTTTATGGTATGAATTATTAATTAATGTTGTGTACTAGTAATATTATATAATAATAAAAATATTATTTTATAATTTTTTATTAGTAATGATAAAAATTATACCTACCTTTAAATAATATTACAATTTAAATTCAATAATCACTAAAATAAATAAATTTATATGTGTTACATGTGAACCCTTAACATATATTAAATAAAGTGATAAATAATATATTGAACTATGCTAAACTAAATCATTAAAAACTCAAGAAAATTATAGAAATGATTAAACAATGGACACAGTGCATGGACCAAAATCGTTGAGTATGAAAATGCATGGAAAACTAAGTAATTGGCATAAAAATATTGATTGTAATTAAGAATTACAATTATGTGGGTAAATAATTACAAGGTGTTGATATATAGTAATATAATTACTAATATGGTTCTGTTATATAAATATAAAATCTTTAAATTTATTATACATTATTTTAGAACATGTTGAACCAAGAGGAAGTTGGAGTTAAGGGGATCTTAAATATTATTCCTTTAATTGGGTTATATAACTTCATCCATGTATATGTTATGAAAAGATAACGTGAGTTATGAAATATGATTTATTAGGGTGTATTTCCATTTTTTATATGGATTTAATTTCTTTTTCCACATAATAATTTCCATGATATTTCTAATTTAAATTTAAGGATCATTATAATGGTTTCCTCATCTCAGTTTCCCTTTATTATGATATATTCTATATTGACAAACATATTTATTTTGTGTAGTGTTTATAAATAACATGAATTTTTTTCCGATAATTATCTAGAATATTATTAGGATTTAAAAAACCAAATTCATTTCTCTTTTCTAGAGGTTTTGATTCAGATACTACAAAAGTTATAAGGGTATATGTAATACTCTAATTTTCTTCCGGATTTTTTATATATAAAATTCCATTAGGGGAATTATATTTTTTTCTCAAAAAAACCATATATTTTCATCACCTATTGTTATTTTTTTGGTTTCTAGGTTTACCTTCACTTTCCCCTCAATATTACTCAAAATGTTAAAAATTTGTTTTTAAAGAAATGATTATCTTATTTATAATTTTTGGTCGTGAATCATTTTAATCCATGTCCATATTCCTTAAAATGTCTACATAATATTCTCTTATATTAATAAATTATTTTATAAATTCATTTTCAAAAATCTATATTGTTTAAAATGTTTTTTAAAAATGAATCTTTGTATAATTTTCAATTTGGGAAATATTTGAATAATCATTCCATAGGGAAAAATAATATTTATTAAAATTTACTAAAAAACATTATTTTCCCACCATCATATAAATTATTAGTTATCATGATTAATCTATAGGTTTTCATGGTTATTAAAAGAATATCTTCTTATAATTACTCTAATAATTCTTTATTTTTATGATTTATAAAGGGAAAATTTTATTTCTCTTTATTTTTATGAAAAAAGGAATTTGATTTTACTTTTGGACTAAATGTGTTTTTAATGGTTATATTATAAAAAATTTGAAATATTATAAATGGGTTTTTAACTATATAGTTATTTTTAATTATATATGATGAATGTTAGACCTAATTTATCTCTATACAATTCATTGGGTAGTTATTTATTCTTTAAATAATTTTTTTCAAGATAATTGATTAAGATATTCTTCTTAAAAAGAATTTACAAATGAGTATAACATATGTTTGAATATGATGTACTAAGTTTACAAGATGTAGTTTCTAGAATAGTGATGAGTTCTAATGAAAATATTTCGTTATCATGAAGGTATTGAATATTATTAAATTGAAATGATTATTTTCAAGTAAAATATTTTTCGTGGATTCAAATTTCATATTAAGAAGACTCCAAGGTTTTTTAATTTTTCTATGATATTTTATTCATTTTTATATGATAAGGGTAGTGTTCTCATGTGAATATGATTTATATTTATGCTCAATGTTTATTGAGGAAAAGGTAAAAAATTATAGTTTTTCAGGGTTGTCATTGTACTAATCGGTTTCCTTTATTTTTATATCCCTTACTAATATTTTTTTCACATACCGTATATTCAAAAAAATAAATAATATATAAGGATGTTTAATAAATATTAAAATTTAAAACCTTATACTATAGTGACTAATTTAAAATGAAGGAAAAGCTTATTGAATGAAATTTGGGTGTAAATTTAATAATCTGGTTTTGTGGAAAAAATTTACACTATGTGGAAGTTTCCACATTTTTTTAGTTTTCCTAATTACCAAAAATTATCAACATAAAACATCTTGAGATTATAATAATATGAAATTATTATTATTAAACTCATAAATATTAGATATATATGTTACTTGGAGTCGTATTTGGTATTAGAGAAAATGTTTAGATAACATTAGAGGTACAATGTTTTCTGATGAGAAAAGATTAGTGATTAAAATAATGTTATAGGATCATATGATAAATTATTTTTATGACCTTAAATGTTTATATATTGTGGATAATTATTATTTTTTGGTTTAATTTAATTTTTTAAAAAGAAGATTACATGGATAATGATTAATTATAATTTATCTTCTATATAAGATCGTTTGTTATGATTTTATTTCATATGAACAAACTAAGCCTTTTTTAGTAGTGGATGGAATAAGAAGGAGCCAAGTAAACAAATAATGTGAAGCATTTTGTGGTGGTTGATTTAATGAGAAAATAAATTGTATGGAATATTGAGTGAAAACACTTAATGTTATGTTTAGCTATCTATCGCAAGTTATGAGAAACAAAATGACCCTATGCTCATTTCCTAATGCACTCAATAAGAGTAACTTTTCATTTCATGGAATTTTTTGTGATAAATATCATGATTTTTATAAAATTAAATATACTTTTTGTCATGAATATCAGAATATGAACTGAGGTAAATGTCTCAGAATAGTAAGAACTTGATTCATATGTAGTAAAGGAGGGATTATGGAAATAAATTGTGGATTAATTATGAATATTTAAAATAAAAAAGAGGGGGGAATAAAGTTTTTTCTAATGTATCAATTGAATGTTTAAATTGTTTATAATATGATAACTTCATAAATCGATGTACTTGGTGGGAGGAACATGAAATGAGTAAGAAATATAATATGAATAATGGATTAGTAAAGTCATATACTGAATCTGAATAACCAATTAATAATATTTTATAGATAAGTTTTATTTTAATATATTTTATTATTATTAATTTAAGAAATATGATTTCATTAATATTGATTAATCTTAGGGAATGATTCATATTTTCAATATAAGAAAAAATTATTAAGAAATATGATGGAAAATCATGGGTAAATGTTTATGAAGGATGTTTAATGATTTAATTTTCTATATATATGTTTTCAACAGTTATGGTATGGTGATATTTTAGTTAAGAACTGATATATTTAATGATAATAAAATCTTTAAAGGTTTAGATACCCTCATTAAAGACTTATTTATTTTTATTCTACAGGTTTTAATGGAATTTTGGGATAGGTTTATATTAATATTAAATGATTATAGAGGTTTATACAACCTTTGTGGTTTTCATTTGATATAATATATATATTATTTTATAATAATGTTATTATATTGGGGATAATGGTTATAAGTTAAAGATATCATTTTGGGTAAATGTGGTCATTAATGTGGATGTAAAAATTGTTAATTGGGTTATATTAAAAGGAATATATATTTTTTCATATCAGTAAAAATGAGATAAAAAATTTATTTCGTAATTAGGTGGTTACTATTTTTTGGAATAATATTACTATATTTTGGGTACATTATAGGAATTATGGAAAATGGGAAAAAATTAAAGGATGGGATTTTATATCAAAAATATGGATATTATTTTTGTAATAATGATTAAGATATCTTATAGAAGAATATATTTGTTTTAGTGGTTTTATGTTCTGGTTATCCATCCTATTTTGGGAAAACATTACAATTTTTATAAAACATATTATTTGGGTATATTCATTTTTTATGTAACATTTTTGGTGAATAATATTGTTTGGAGATAAAAGATTTGTTAATTTTGGACGATTATATGGTGAAATTATTCTAATTTTACAATTCCAATTTGGTCAAGAATATTTTTAATAATTTTTTGTTTAATTATATATGGAATGGCCTATTCTTAACATTTTTTGTTATTTTTGAGTATTTAGAGATTATTGTATTATTTATATATATAATGGTTAATTCATATTGGATATTATCTTACCTTGTGAAAACCATTTTGGTTTTGGTCAATGGTATGAATGATGAGGAATAAAATTTCATTTGTTTAAGTTATTGGTCATTTAAAATTTAATTTTAGTTATCATGACATAAAAAAAAACTACATTGTTATTTATTTATTGGAATATGTATTGAATCTGAGATGTAAAACTGATCGAAACACAATTGGAATGAAAATAATGATCTTATTGTATGGAAATAAATACAGAAAATATATTTTCTAATATCATATATCTTATTAGTAAAATAATTATTTAGATAAATGAAAGAGGAATATAAATATATTGAGTTTTATATAAAAATCACCTCTAAGTTATCCAGGCACATTTTTTTAAAAACATTCTCAAGTACGAGTCTTATATTTTTAAATTCATGGTTAAAGAAAAATATTTGAAATGATATGTTTGTTGGACCTAACATTTATATTAAATATATTTTAAAATTATTATTTTATCAATGTGTATCACTTTAAACAATTCGTAAATACTAAAAGATATCTCATAAAACCTTTTTATATTTTTTATTACTCTACATTTCATCATGTCTCCACTATTTTATGGTTCCATAATTTGGAATTATTTTATATTAATGGGTTTTGATGTCCAATTCCACTAAATAAAATTGATATTTCAAAATTTTCAAACCCTTATTGATCAAACATGATATAAAATTTTGAGGTTGACATTTCATTAAGGAAGGTAGAACGAATCCCCCATGCTTTTAGAATATATTCACTTTTCAAATAAAATTCGATGCATTAAATAGCTTGTAATGCATGAAACCACAAAAATACGTGAATAATGATTTACAGAGACAAAAAATGAAATAAATTACTAGATTGTTAAATTTTATTGATAGGTAAATTAATTTTCAGGATAAAATGTGTCCAATTTACCTAAGAAAATACAATTGATTGTAAAGAGGCAGTTTCAAATTATTTTGTTGAATAATTCATTTTTATGAAATTTAATACTTATTAAGAATGGTATCTATAAATATTATTGATTAAATTTTTGTAATAATTTATAAAATTGAATAATGAAATCCATGAAATGGTTTAGTAATGACGAGGAACACTATTATAATAAATATTTGTAAAATAGTGATTTTTTTTAAAAAAATCACTTATTATATTATTTTCAATTAAAAATTTAATGTCACTTATTTAGAGTATAAAACATAAGTAAAATTATTTTATATATATATATATATAATGAACAATAATTCATAAATTTTCCATCAAATGTTTATGAATGAGATTAAATTTATTATATTCTTCAAAAATATTTTTTTCTAAAAATTATTTTAATGCATTTTTTGAATAGATAGTAGAGTTGATTTATTCTTCCATTATAAATTTATTTTATTAAATGAACATAATTTTTAAATTTTTAAATTCAAAATTAGTCTAGTGTAGATTTTGGGATCTTATTTGATTTTTGGGTGAATAGTGAAAATACCAATTTTATAAATAGTATCACTTTTATGACATTAATATGATAAATTTATGAGTTAAATGTCTAGTGAATTATTTTTAATGAAGAAAATTATATATTTAATAAGCATTATAGTTAATTTAAAATTATATTATTCAAATTATTAATCTATGTTCTACATTTTGGTAATCTTATTATTATTTTTATTCAAATAAAATCATTTTTTAGTCCTTCAATTTCTATAATGTATTTAAATCATTAATTTTAAGTTTTAGATTGGTCATAAATTTAAACAATTTCCATTTTATTTATTCTAATTTCATTAATTACATGGTAATAAAAATTATACTTTATTTTGAGGTAAAATTAATTGTTTTTCTTAAAATAAGCATTTTTCTAAAAATAGTCTTCATTGAATTTTGAAAACTTATACTAAAATTAATTTCAATAAATTATTAATGTAACATCTCAAATTTTCTGAGTATTATCATTATATATCATATAGTTAAATTTTTAGGCTAGTTGTTGAGACGACGTATGATTCCGAGGCTCGGTGTGCCTAGAAAAAATGTTTGAAAAATAATAAAATGTTAATAGAACATGTGTACAATTTTATTGAAAAAGTGTAATAAATATTAAATGGATACCTAGATCAAAAATATGAAGGTGAAATTGAATCTATAATTGCAGTTTTACCATATTTGTGACCTAACGTTGGTTGGCGCGGGTTATTTGACAAAAAGCTGTCACTAGTGAAAAAATTAGAAAAATTTAATTATTTTATTGATATAGTGATAGAACAACTTTTTTCATTAAATATATAAATATATCAAAATTCAGAGGTTAGCTAAATAACATTGTATCTTTCATAGGATAGTGTAAAGAGAGATCTGGTAATCCATTCTGATGAATGACGACAGATCAAGGATCAATGATCAATGCACAACGATTTTGAAGGATCTCACTAATGGATGCAACATAGCTTCTTTCTTCTTCAACGATCAATCCATAAAAAGTTAAGGTATGTGTTTCTTTTTTTTTAATTTTCTGTTCCTAATTTCTGCAATGATCAAAAATCAATTGAAGAACCGATTAGTTTCCAGATCAATAGTCCGATGAGATGGGATTATTGTGGTGTTTAATTGGGAGAATCTATTTGAATCTCTCTATTGGTTATTTTTTTGAATGAATTGAGACCGACATAAACATAAATGTAGGTTCATTCCTATTGTTAGAATATGTTATTTTCTCCCTTGATTCATCATTCACCATATATTTTCTTCGTTTGGCACATGACTCGACTTTTCACGATCAATCGATTATTTTGCACCCATTTCATGGTGCAACGATCTGATATCATAGATCTGGGATCGACACGAAAAAAATAAGTTCAAATATGGAGACATTGTTTATTAGAGGGTGTATGACTCCTGATTTCTTGATCTTCATCATTCTTTAGTGTGGAATTAAGAATTTCAATTTGACCAATTTATGATCATATCTAGAGATAGAATATGTAGTTCAGTGACAGTGAGAAATTTGCAACCTTGGATATCAGATTCCATAGAAAATTGACCTCCAGATTGTAGGTTGGGCACTGTCCGGGAAGCACAGAGTGGATTCTGGGATTCTGGAAAATCTCATAGAACACTTCATGTAATCCATGATTACACGGCGTGTGGGGCCCCTGGCTGTGGGGCCAGGGTCTGGCTGGAGTTAGGATCACATGGCATATAACCCCTATCACATGGCATGTGACCCTCCCTGAATGAATGGGAATGTACTCCATATAACGCATGGACATAGCTAACAGTACACATACATATGGCATGTTGTGTATATAGACATGGAAACAACGTGATGTACATAGACCAGTACATATAGTCTCTGATGATTTAGTTTCATTGTTTTTCACTGTTCTTTAGCGTACTTTATTTATAATTTTCACAAGAGGCTCTGAGGAGGATACTATTGAGAATACTATCATGATCACCGTACGTATATATAAATTTTTTTAGGATAGATATATCAGTATTTCTATTTGGGTGGATAGTACTATATCATGGTTTTTCATGAGTTTCTTGGGATTTAGTGTTGTTGCCGTCTTTTCCATTTTTTGGTACTTGTTGTTTTCCATTCAGTTGTTTAGTATGTTATTACGATTCATTATTTTATGTGGGGTTTCTTAATATATATGTATGAGTATGTGTTTATTGTTGTATCTAAAATATCTCTCCCTTCTTCATGTTCTCTTAGAGGGTAATGCCTACCATAGGTCTGTCTACTATACCATCAATTATAGTCACCAACCCGAGGCCTACTCGAGGTGGGGCTCGAGCAATCACCATCTCCCTTCTCTCATTTACGTCATAGGATAGGTATACATTTCTGGGAGGGGTTATGAAATTAAAATTATTATTAATAAAATTAATTAATTTTTATAAAATTAAATATAATTTAATTTTGATGTTTAACTTTCAAATAAAATCACAAAATACTAGAAAAAAAATGAATTTAAAATAATAAATATTTACTTTAATATGAATGATCATATTATTATTTATTATTATTGAAAATTATTTTATGCTTATCTTTCATGTATAATAATAATGTTTTGATGATAAAAATAATATTTTTCAAGTAAAAATATTACATTCATTATTAAACATTATACTCCAAAAATGGTATAAAATAAAATTCTTCATATATAAAAATTCGGTATCATTAAAATAGGATAAACTATAGAAGTTTTGATTATGACTCCTAAGTGGTTAAGTGATTATATTGTTAGTATACTGAGTGAAACACCATGGGATTTTTTTTAAAAGGTTTGAAGTGTGTTATATATATTATTAATCTCTTTAGGATATGGATGATTGATGAAAACCTGGATAGTGAACAATGAATTACCTTTTATTATTAAATATTTTCATTTTATTGGGTTTCTTAGAGTTGTTGGAAAAATAAGTATGCATAATTTATGTTCCTTTAGGAACTTATGAAGAGGAAAATGGGGTTATGTGATATATTGGTCTTCAAAAAACACATTGATATAGGACATGGGTATGAAAATTCATTTGTCTTTGGTGATAAGTCCCATTTAACATAGTTAGCATCAATGTAAATCCTACCTGTGGTCTATATGAGATCATAGTCATGTGTTGGGATATTCCAAATGAATATAACCTATGTGTACTTATAACGAGGGGTGATAATTATTATATTTATTTTTGGGTGGTTCCCCTTAGGATTAAGATATAAAATGAAGCAAAATAACATTATTTTATGACCATACATGATAGTTTTCCATGTGATATTATTGTGGATAATAATTTCATTATAATGTGAATAATTATCTAGGATTAGTGGACTGATCATTTCCTATGGGTTTTAATATCATGAATGATTTTAGTTTTAGCTATGTTGTAAAAACCCATAGTGTTTTCAATGGAATATACCTTCTGATTATATAAATGTTTCATGTTTAGAAATGTGATGTAACATAAAATAATGCACCCCATGATAAATCTATAACCATTTTATTATATTGAATTGGACATTAAATTTTGATAATATGTATATCTATATAAATTTAATGCTTTACAATGGGAATATTTTTAATAAATAAGATAACTATAATTTGAAATTTTGGATATGCTCGATCCCCATAAATTATCACACCCTTGAATGATGCGATAGAAATGAAATAGAAAATTTGGAATGAAATATTCATTTTGAAAATGATAATACATGTAACAATTAGAGATGATAGATGTTAGTGATGAACTAATTAAATATTAGGTATTTTTAGAATGTAGGAAACCTAAATGACTATAACAAATCTAATATTTGGAATAGTAATATACCACTCGGATTAGTAATATGATAGTTGTGAATAGCATCCTAACTATTAGAATAGTAACCCCAACTATGTAATTGTAAAATTATATTTAAATATACTATAAAATAAAAATATTTAATATTTATTTCATAATGAAAATAAAACATGTTTTAAAAATGGTAAATTAATTGTTTTGTTTTTTATTAAAAACCTATGATTTATTTATCTTTTTTATAATAATTATAAAAATTTAAAATAGATTTCACTTTCAAAAAATTGGTTTATAAAAAAATCTCATGTTTAATGAAAATGTAATTATAATTTTATTATGCAATATGTAAATTTTCAATGGGTTTTCATGTTGATAATGATATTAAAATTGGTACTTCTCAAATAAGTAAGGAATTAAATAGAAATTTACTTTTATATTATTTATAGACATATTTTCATTATATTAATTTTATTTTTTAATCTATAATTCATGAAATGTTTATGGTGATTTTATGTTATTTATCTAAATTATATGATTTTCTGGTGATTATTGAAATAAAAAATACTTTGTTTAACATTATAAGTTAAATACATTAATAACTATGTCATCGATGATTTCAGAAGATATTATCTCAAATTAATATGAATAAATTACTATATAAACTCATAATATTTATTATTATTGATATTTTTTAAAAAAGAATGGTAAACTAATGAAAAGTATATTAAAACATTCTCATCTCCCCCTTATAAATATCACCCCTATCCACCCCTTCTCCTCACACATTTTATGAATTGTAACATGAAACATTTATAATTAACTCATTTCCCTAGACCCATTCTATTTTCCTATACTATTAGTATCAATAACAACCATTCAAAGGAGACTTAAGTGGTAGACAAAGAGGATACACCCCATGAAATATCTAACATTATCATCATATCTCCTTCAATACTTTTAATCATTTACATCCTCCACATATCCTCCATCCAAATGACATAATGAATCGTGTCTAATAAATATACTATAATTTTAATATTTTAAGTTGATACATTTTATCCAACCTCTTCTCATTTCATCTTAAAATGAAAATGTTTTTCACAATATGGTTGGTTCACAACCTTCATGAAAACATAATTTTTTCACCACTACCTTCAAGAACCATTTAAAAAAAATTCTTGTAAAAAATATTCAAAAAATATATTCTATATTTTATTATATATTTTATAATAGATATATAGCCACAATATTAATTTAATATCAATAATTTCATCATATTTAAAAACCCACAAAATGAACTAATCATATAACAATTACCCATATACTCTATTAATCATTATTATTATTAAACAATAATTTATACTAATAAAATAATGAACATATGGAAAGAAATTAATTCCAAATAATTATACTTATATATTTATCGGACCATTTCACAATGTACATTCATAATCATAATCAAATGATACGACCATGGAACCACAACACCAATGACCCTGGGACGGTAGAAACAAAAAATAATATTTCATTAAAATTACACTAAAATAACCTAAAATTTTTACAATATATCCAATATATTATTTTAAGGTTATAAATAATTTAATTGATAAATATATTTTTATTAATTTGGATGTTAGGTGAAAGTGTAGAGAGAATTCTGACATGAGGTAAGGGGGCTCTCTCAACAACCATCCATTCATCATGTTATTCCATTTTCACTATAATAAAAATTATATATCTATTTAATGTTACTTAATTATTATAATTATATATATATGTATATTACATATATACCAAACTAATTATCCATTTATTTTCTAAATTCTTTTACTTTACATATATTTATTTATTCAATAATATCTTTAAAATCATAACTCATGAAGGGAAAAATTTCTATACATTAATCCATTCCAGAAAACATCTTTCAAATAATTTTACAAATTATTTACAACATAAAATAATAACTATTTTAGTGTTGAACATTTGTTTTACTTTGGGTTTCAAATAAGATTAAATAATCTTTCCCTATCTAAAACGTTTTTTCTGATTCCATTAAAACATCATTTTAAAGAGTTCTTTTCTATTCCAATTTCTGTACTAATTATCCTGAGTCTTTAAAATGAACTCTTTATTTGATGACAATTATTATTTATTAAAATATAAACTTCTAAAATTTAAAATTCCATCTACTCTTTGGAATCCTGTTATATATTATTTAATTATAATTTTTTGTAAGACTATGAAACACTTTTCTTCACATGGACATTCATATGCTTATGCCTTATGTATTATCCCCTTATATGGAACACACAAACATGCATATATTATGATGGATGTTCTCATATAGTACATTAATGCATTGGGTAATGGTAATATCCCATTATATGATAAGTAAGGTGGTAGGGGGTAAACCTAATATATTATTATACACTACCCAAATTTTTTTTTTGTATTGATAGAGAACCTTGACTTATGCTAATGTCATGTTTCATATTGTTTCCATGTTTTTATTTTTACATGATCTTATAAATGAATATTATTTTTGTCAACATTCCATGTGATTATATGTAAGAATTCTATTTTATGGTATCATGTTATTCCATTTGACTCAAATTTTGTTCTCCTTTATCATACTGATTCCCTATTAGGGTTTTATAGATCACCCCTTTATTTACAAATTCTCTAGGTTATCCTAAGAAATATAAGATTATAAATGGGATCTAGGAGAAAATTATGGATATTAAAATAAATATTTTTTAAGATTAATGACAGTGTTTTATAAACAGAGTCTCCTAAAGAAACTAGGCCTCTCGAACATTAGGTTGTGTTTATTTGATATTTATATTACAAATCATATAATAATATGTGTAAGATTGGTGAGTCTCTCTAGTTGGAATGAAGGAATGGCCTAGTGATTTTTGGGGACTTGGAAAATAATACCTTAGATAAACCCCTAGTGATAAGATTAATTATAGGAATGTATCCATAAATTTTGGTAAAGTATAGAGTGATTTGTTTCTATGTAATGAAATCCTTATCTAGAGAGAACAAGTAGATGTTACTAGAGAAAAAAATGTACATAGGGGTAATAATCATGAAATGTATCCTTTAATATTATCTTGACCTATACCTGGTTTATGAAAAATAGACCCTTCTACCCACCACATTAGAAACATTTGGGGGTATACTTTGGTAAATTCACAAACTCTCTATAAACCATTATGAATATATTGTTAGGTTATAAAACATATTATTAAAAATTAACAGTAATAGCCTATATTAAAACCCTGTAACACAAAATTTTTGATATACAAGTCATGTATAATTTATTAATACTAAATTAAATGTTTTCTATTTATATTTTTATTAATTTGAGAATTCTCATACCTATGATTATTTTAGATATTTGAATTGACTAAAAAATAGCTTTTAAAAGTTGAAAGCATTATACATTCATGAACATTAAATGTTCTATATCTTTATAATGACATATATTATTTCATATAATGCATGTTAAGTAGAAAAATTAAAACACTACCCAAAAAATCTGGGTCGTGTTACCCATGGGAATAAAAAAATGTAAATTATTGCATCCAAAGCACATAACTCCCCCAATCAATGTTTATATATTGAACCTCCTGGACAACATTTTCATACTATCTTCAATGAAATATGATTTTATATTTAGTATGGATTAGTTATCTATATATAAATCCTATAATAACTATCAATAGATAAAAATTTTAAAAACCTAGGTAATGACAGAATAAGTTTTTACCTTTTTTATTACTATGAATTAGACACTTATTATCATTATAAATTATTAGGTAATTTTTAAATCAAAAAGGAAATAGTTATAATTAATCTATTTTATTATAAGGTTTTATTAAAAAATTAACATGTAATATAAATAATTTTAATTTTTAAATAATTATTTAATCTTTTAAATTTGATCATTAAAATTAATTTTGGGTGAAATTTTGTGATTTTTTAAAAAATGTTGATTTTTTGGTCAATAGTGAAAAACACCATTTTTTGTAAAAATTTCACTTCTTTCCAATAAATTAAGTAATTTTAATTTTACATTATGTTTTTAATATGGTTTGATGTAACATGTGTATTATTTATTTTTATTTAATCCACCTAATAACATGTTAATAGTCTATATATTAGATTTTAGAATAAGTCTAATTTTTGGTTAAAAACAAGTATCTCTAAAAAAATTGTAAAGTGGACAGTGTTTCAATATTTTAATCATTTAAAACAATAATTGAAGAGGTATTATTTAAATTTAATTTATATATTAATATTAAATAAATTTTAATTTTAATTAGTACAATTATTATTACAAGTCATAGAGTTAATATAATATCATCACATTCTTGAAAAATACAGTTTTTAAAAAAATAATGTTTTCATCATGTATATAGGTTTAATATTAAATTAAATTCTAACACTATAATGAATTGAATTTCGAATAATGTATTATATATTTGGAATAATAATAATTTATAGTATCTGATAATTTCAACTTCATGTTTTTTTGATAATGAATAGTAAAAAGAATAAAAATCTTTTACTGCAGTTTAGGAAAAAAACAAATTTACCAGAGATTAAAATATGAAGACAAGAGTAAAAATAACATAATGATTTTCTAAAAAATATCTTATTTTCATATTTCAACCATATAATTACTCTTTAATGGTAATGGCCTTTTTTGGATCCTTAGGACTTCTGAAAAACGTGCATAAAAAATTTTATTTTAAAAAATTACAAGTGTCCCACTCACCACACTTATTAAAGGACATTCCTACTCTCTCCTCTTAACACCATAAATCCATTTTGGCATGAAAAATTCCCTTCCCCAATTCATTCCTTACTTCACTACCCACAAACAAGATCCCATTTTTTATTAGGAATCCATCTTAAGAATACTTTTTGTGCTAACCTAAATTATTTTTCAGAAGAAGAGGTATCATTTTTAACTGAGGGTTTTTATTTTATTTCTTTTTCCACCACATTAAAATATTATTAAATTATGATTATATTATAAAAACAGTGTCCAAAATATAATTATATACCTTTTTTTATTGAAATAAGAAAAATCCATCTCTTCTTCAATCAAATGGGAAGTTAAGTCATCATTTGGGAGTGTGGAGGACTACAGCCATGTGAATAGATAACATTCATTTTTTCATCATCACCGCTCATAAATTAAAATAATAATTAATTTAAAGTATATATATGATATTATTAACATAATTATACTTATTAAATTATTGTATCACATAAACCTCCTTAATTACCATTGCATGTCGATATGATAACATCACATGGGTGTGTGGCAGACAACTACCTTGTGAAGCGATGTTATTGGATTTTCACTATCACTTTACATTGATATTAATAAATATATATTTAATGAATATATGTGATATAAATGAAATATTTATGATATTTTTGACATATTTATCAGTATGAAAATATAATATATCATTTTATTCAAACTATTCTACACACTGGAAAATGATAATTTCATTCATGCTTAAAACTAGACTAATGCCACCACGAATAGATGTTAATGTATTTCAATTAAGAAATTGCATGTAAGATATATATAATTATATTGAAAAAAATAATATTTTATTTATGATAAATTTTTTATTTTTTAATGATATTATCTTACTTACCTCTTTTCCAAAATTATTGTCGAAAAATGGAATCGTTACACATGCATATGTATGACCTATCGTCAACACGATCATAACACAATTAATTTTTCCTAACAATATTTCCCGACTGTTTTTAGATTATTAATTTCTTAATAACAATTATATTAATTTCATGATTATAAATCTATAGATGATATAATAATGACCACTTTTACCATATTCAACCTTCTAAAGTCCTTTTTGACAAATATACCGAATACCATCAAACCATTCGAAGTGAACATACATGATAATCAAATTGTGTGTAGGATGGTAAGAGTTAAAATAATAAGAAGAATTAACATTAAAAATTTTCATAAAAAATTAAATGATTAAAATAGTTTTATTATTCAGGATGATAAATAACATATGTGATGAGACAGACTCAAGGAGAATTACTTCATCTCAGTTTCTTTGCTAAAAGAATATTTTGATATTATACACCTATATTATTTTATGATGTGTGTATAAAACCCATTGAAAATGTCATATCATTAATTTATCTAATCTAATTATATTTATTGTTTTTTGAAGGTATTATTTCATGTGGAATACAATACACATTTTTCCAAAATGATAAGGGATTTTCTTCTATAAAAATTACTATTTTACAGTTTCATCAAAACACTTCTTCTGCCTTATCCGTATTTTTTTAAAATATATATATATATGTAATTATATTGGAATGAAATTTTTATAAAAAAAATTTTATCATTCATTCAAGTGTTTTCAAAATCAATCTTTTCTTGTGTTTTATTGGAATATTATGACAAAAAAAATAAAAGAAATATTCTATTATAAAATATTATAGATATTTAAAGCTTGAGAGTGTAATTTTTGACTTTATCCATTATATAAATATTTGTGGGGAAAAAATCCCTTAAAGCATCATTGAAGTATTTTTGAGGTGATTGTGTTTGTTGACAAAGTGAGCCTCTGTGCTGTGATTGTTGACAATGAAAAACATGACATACAAATTTTTTGATAAAGGGAATTTCATGGTGTAATGTTGAGTTCAGGCGCTGAGGTCAACGATCTAGGTTTTATTCATTAACATCAACAAAAGGAATGGATAATCTGGAGACGGTACAAAAGAACAGATACAAGGTGGCACTGTTTTCCAGTGTTTGCCAAATTTTTGGGCCTGGAAATCGTCAAATGAAGAAAATTGGTTTTTGGAAAAGGTACTTGCGCACCGTGTACTTGAAGGTTTGTAAACTTGCGCATCATATGTTTTTTAAGATCAGATCATCAAAATATGGAAAAGGGACAAGTGTCCGCAAGTATTGGTGGTGTCGCACAAGTTACTTGCGCGCCGTCAAAGAGACTTGCGTGTCGATGCCTTGGAAGCCTAAGAACTTGCGCGCTTGTGGTTTTTCAAGATCAGAAGATCAAAATATGGCAAAGAAAAGAGGTTTGCGCAAGTTTGGAATTAGGTCGCGCAAGTGACTTGCAAGAGAAGAGACCTGTGCACCGAGACTTGCGCGCCGAGGAGAGACTTGCGCGCCATCGCGTAGGGGTGACCAAATACCTATAAATACTGGACCACCCCTCCTCATTCTTCATTGGATTTCAACACTTTGAAGATTCGGAGCTCCCGTCGTGCAGGTTTGGTGGTCGCGCAAGTGGTGGTGTGTCGCGCAAGTGGGACTTGCATGCCAGTGTTGGAAGTTGTGTGCCATGTGTTAGTTGTGCGCCTGAGGAGGTTTAGGTGAGGAAGGAAGTGAGTCGCGCAGGTTTGGAGTTGCAGAAGATTGAGTCTCACAAGTGGTTGAGGAGGACTTGCACGCAAGTTGTGACTTTCATGAAGATACTTGTATGCCGTCATAGACTTGCGCACCAAGTAAGGTTGATTTTCTGGTAGTGTTTTCGGGCTGCATGGAATCTGGACGTTTTCCCGATACCTTCGGTGTAAAGAGAGATTGATCTACGGGTGAAGGTTGGGCTTCAAAAGAGCATCTACATACAAAATATGCATTCCTTCATGAAAATGAGGAGACCTATATGTCTATAAACTATGATTGGGTCCTTTCCAGAGCAGTGAGCGAAGGAAGAGGAAGAAGGTGATCCTCTCCACCGGTAGTGAGCCAGAGAGAGAGAAACAGGGAGTAACCCTTGGGGAAGCAGTGAGCTAACCCTAAACCTTGTAAAGGCAGTGAGCCTTGGACAGAGTGATTATGCCCAAACCTTTTAATCCATAGCTATTGAAGTTTGGTGGAATTTGATATGACCGACAAGCTGTCGGCGTATTCTCCTTGGACGTATCCCTTAGCGGTGAACCAAGTAAATTTTTTGTGTCATGTGCTTCCTTTACTTTCTGTTTATATTGTGTAACAGGAGAGAGAGATAATAGTGTTTTTCTTAACAGTGAAACAATATCAGAACATGCTTTAATTTTAAATTATTTATACCCTGATTCACCCCCCCCCTCTCAGGGTATTCAGCCTTGTGGACCTAATAATTTGTATCAGAGCAAAGGTTGATATTTTTTCTTCTCTCAATGTAGGTCACTAATCATAAAGGGATTCCGATCTTCGACGGATGTAATTTTTATATATGGAAGAATCGAATGCAACACTATTTCCAATCTTTGGGAATGTATGTGTTTTTAGCAGCTATGCATGGTATCACATCTGATATTAATAGTGGAGAATTATCAGAACCTGAGCATAGAGAGTTGGATGCTGATGTAAAATCAATCAATGCCTTAGGGGGATCCCTTTACAATCAAATATACAAAAAGGTGATGCCATGAAAAATGTCACATGCCATGTGTGAAAAACTATTGAATATATATGAAGGAGATACAAAGGTCAGAGAGGCAAAGCTGCAAGTACTATGGAATAAGTATAAAGATCTGTAGATGAACCTGAATGAGTCTGTTGATGCATTCTTTCACAGGGTAAATATTGTTGTGGAAGATATTCGAGGACTTGGTGAAGTCATTGAAGACATAATGATCGTAAAGAACATCCTGAGGAAGCATCCACCTCGGTTAAATCTTAAAGTTTCAGTTCTAGAAGAAAAAGATCCAAAAGAGCTGACATTGAACAATTTTCACAGTACCTTTGGTGCATATGAGATGAGGAATGACGATAAAGAGGCTATGGAAAAGGGGAAATTCAAAGATATTTCATTTAAGGCCACGAAGAAGCTCACCATTTAAGATTCTCATGAAGAATAAGATACAGATGAGGTGATTTCATTCCTTTCTTCAAATCAGCAAAGAGGAAAAGGAAAGTTTAAAGGGAAACTTTCACTAGCATGTTTTCGATGTGGAAAGGTTGGTCATCATGAGGAAAGATGCCCCAAAAAGTTTCAAGATAACAATAATGATGATGACGAAATAGAAATTCCCAAGAAAAAGTCTTCAGCATTTGTGAAAGGGAAGAATAAATTAAAGAGAAATTTCTTCAGGAAGAAGAATATTCTTTCACAAGAAATAGATAGCTCATATGAGTTTGAGGATGAAGAGGTTGAAAAGTTTGAAAATTGTAAAGATCATGGATAAAATTCAATGGTGGCTATTGTCGGTAGTGATCATGAAAAGGAATAAACTAACGTTGTTGAAGAAGAAGAAGAAATTGAGGGTAGAGTTGACATGGAAGCTGAATTAGAAGCATCTCTTGAAGACATAGATATTTGGAGAGCAAGAACAAAGAAAGCCAACAAGGTGGTACATGATGCCAAACTCTACATGAAACAGCAGGAAGACGGGAAGTATGAGCTTGTAAAAGAAATAGAAAACCTTAAGTCTTCAAGGCTAGAGAGCACAAAAAAGGTTGATGAGCATAAGCTCAGGATTGAAGAATAGAAAAGGGAGATCAATGGATTGAACAGAAAATTGAAATATCACGTCAACCATATCGAAGATCCTGAAGAGGGAGTTGTCGGTCTGTGGAGAAAAGTCAAAGACTAGGAATAACCTTTGATTCCTAACACATTCTTGGGAAGGCAGGTTGTTATAGAGATTGAAAAGATGAAAGAGAATCCTAGTAGTTCAGCAGGGAAGAATAAGCAATTGAGCTCCGAAGTTAAGGCTATTTCAGGGATTAATCAAAAACAAAAATCTATGAAAATTGAGGTAAGACCGCAAGCACCAGTCCCAAAATTGAAGGTTGATTTGGGAACAAATCAAAATCCGGATATTCAGAGATCCCAAAGGAAAAATCATTGTGCTGAAGTAACACAAAGTAATGCACCTTATATCAGGTGACATTGTTGGGGTAAGATGGGACATTCACAATATGTGTGTTCCATATCCAAGAGATATAGAAGGGAACAATAACAGAGGTGGAAGCCAAACCTAGAACATTTTTCTAGAACATATTTCGATGGAAACTTTATTTCGTGCGGAGTATTTGGGCACATGTCTAGGTACTGCACTTCGACTATTCAGAGAAATGTTCCAAAGAAAAATAAAAATGTACGCAAGAATCAGATCAATAAACAAACAGGTGAGTTGAAAATGCAGAATAGATTGGGGGCTCTGCAAGATGAAGCTGGTCCATCAGACACTGAGAAAAAACAGAAGCCTCAATCCTTGCCGAGTGTGAATGAAAAAGTATGGATCAAGAAGAAGAAAAATGAGAAGGTTGTGGTGGTAGAGATTTCCCTTAAAGCATCAGATCGATCTGGTGTGTGGATCCTTGATAGTGGTTTCACATCCCACATGACGGGTAATAAGGATCTTGTTACAGGCATAAAATATGACAAAGAAGGAGTTTTCAAATTTTGAAATGATGAAGGCCTGAAGATTGTTGGCTCAGGGAAATCCATGTTTGGGAGAAAAGAAATGAGACGTGCTGATGTCTTGGTAGTAGAGGGTCTTAGTCATAACTTGCTCAGTGTCAGTCAACTATGTGACTCTGGGCACTCTATCTGATTTTCCAAGAAGATGTGTGTTGTGAATGGAAAATATGGAGCAGATGTTTTGCAAGGAAAAAGGACAAAGGGAAATCTCTACCTTGTAGGTGGGGAAGAAGATACATGCCTTTTATCTAGAGAGGAAGAAAACTAGTTGTGGCATTAGCGACTTGGTCATCTATGCCAACCATCTATGGAAGATCTGGTAAAGTGTGATGCTGCTAGAGACCTTCCCAAACTATCATGTGATCGCACCCATACATGTGATTCTTGCCAACAAGGGAAGATCATCAAAAAGACATACAAGCCAAAGGAACACAAATCAACTAGAGTGCTCGAATTGGTGCATGCAGATGTATGTGGAACTATCTCACCACGAGCTATAGATGGGAAAAGGTACTATGTTCTTTTCATTGATGATTATAGCAGAATGGCCTGGGTAGTTGTCATTACCCATAAGACATAGGTGTTCAGTTGCATAAATCAGTACAGGAGGGAATCAGAAATTATTCTTGGGCCGAAAATCTTGAAATTTCATACAGATAATGGTACAGAATTCAAACATAGTCAAGTAGAAGAATATCTCAAGAAACATGGGATAAGGAATCAAGTTTCATCAGTGAGAAATATCTAACAGAATGAAGTTATTGAAAGGACAAATGAGATCATCAACAACATGGCCAGAACAATGCTTATTAAAATGGACCTACTAGAGAAATTTTGGAAGGAAGTATTTTTGACATTGGTCTATATTTTGAACTGGTCTCTATTGTGTACGAAGCAAGGGAAGACTCTGTATGAATTGTGGTATGGAAATAAGCCAACTTTGAACTACTTTTTATTCTTTGGAAGTAAGTGTTTCATTCTCAACAAAGAAAATCACATGAAGTTTGAGCCACAAGGAGATGAGGGGATATTCCTTGGATACTTAGGGAAAATCAAAGCATATAAATGCTTCAACAAAAGGCTGGAAAAAATTGTTGAGAGCAATGATGTCACTATAGTTGAAAATGAACAGAATTCTCAATGACCCAGTGAACAGTTTCTTGATGAAAGTGATGATGAGTTAAGAAACACAGGGGGAGTAGAAGTGGCAGAGGCTGAATCAAAAGAAGATAATGATGATGAACAAGAAAGTTTCAATTCTATGTCTGCAAGGAATCTATAGAGTAGAGCTGAAATTGATAGGCAAAATCTCATTGGTGATTAGACAGCTCCAGTTCAGACTCAAAGAATGAAATCATTACAACAAACATCATTTTTATCTCAGGTGGAGGAAAAATATTTTTCCGATGCAGCTGAAGATGCAAATAGGGTTTAGGCTATGAATGAAGAGCTTGATCAGATTGAGAAGAACCAAACAAGGGAAATTGTTTCGAGGCCAGCAGACAAAAATGTCATCGGGACTAAATGGGTCTATCACAATAAGATGAATGAAGATGGCACAGTAATTCGGAACAAAGCACGGATAGTGTGTAAGGGATACTCCCAGATAGAGGGAATAGATGTTGATGAGACATTTTCTCCGGTTTCAAGGTTGGAGACAATCGGATTATTTTTTTTCTATAGTAGTGAAAAGAAAGTTCAAAGTGTTCCAGATGGGTGTCAAATCCAAATTCATAAATGGTTTTCTGAAAGTATAGGTTTATATTGAGCAGCCAGATGGTTTTCTCATTCATGAGGATGAGAACAAAGTTTTCACGATGAAGAAGGTGTTGCATGGGATGAAACAAGCACCAAGGGCATGGTACTCACAGCTTGATCAGTACTTGAAGAAGCATGGTTTTCTGCGCGGAGGAGTTGATTACAATATCTATTTCAGTAATGACAGTAATCAAAGGATGATGGTGCTAGTGTATGTCGATGACATAATTTTTGGAGGATCAGATGAATCTCAGTGTAGACAGTTTTCTGAATTCATGAAAAATGAGTTTGAAATGTCAATGATAGGAGAGCTAACATTTTTCCTTGGCTTACAGGTGACACAAGGAAGTAATGGAACATTCAATTCTCAATCCAAATACGCTCAGGAGATTCTAAGATGGTTTGGAATAGAGAATTCCAAGGAGATGAAGACTTTGGTTGCTACTCGGATGAAATTATCAAAATATGAGGATGGAAACACAGTTAATATTACCGAATATAGGTAAATTAT
The DNA here is from genome assembly GCA_963277665.1 of Viscum album. Lineage (NCBI taxonomy): Eukaryota > Viridiplantae > Streptophyta > Magnoliopsida > Santalales > Viscaceae > Viscum > Viscum album. Next base: position 906,953,147 of record OY728160.1, on the reverse strand, counting down.
TGGGAGCTTTCTGTACATGACCACAACAAGGCCTGATATTGTTTTCACCACATGCCAAGTAGTGAGATATCAGAGTAATCCCAAGGAAAGCCATATGCTTGCAGTGAATAGAATACTTCGGTATATCCAGGGCACAGTGGATTTCGGCTTGACATATACTGAAAAATCTCAGTCAGAGTTATTGGGACATACTGATGCAGACTGGGCCGGTTCAGTGGATGATAGAAAATCAACATCAGTTGGTGGATTGTGTATTTCTTGTCTTAGAAAGAAGCAATATTTCATTTCATTGAGCATTGAAGAAGTTGTGTATATTGCGGAAACTCAAGCATGCACATAGTTATTGTGGATGAAGCAGCTGCTTGAATATGTTCTCTACTCTGTTACAGACTACAAAGGAGTGACCTTTGGGTTCATTGACAAAGGGGGAGAAAATAGTGATTGTTCAAGGGGGAGACAATGTGGAGATTTGATAAATCATGAATGATATGGGGAGAATATGACAGGTGGAGCAGCCAGATAGGGGGAGTTGAAGCTAGTTGAATGTGTGTAGCTAGAGCTTAGCTTTGACAACACAGGAAATAGGGCTAAAGAGGTTTTGAAGTTGAAAAGGGTTGGAGCTGTGAACAGAAAGGGGGCGCGTATTAAATCTGATGATGCTAGAAGTGGTCGATCAAAGAATAGATATCACAACAGCTGAGGATTGTGATAAAAGCAGAATAAAGATGTTGGAATGTGGTATGATGATTTCCAAAAATTGGTACCAGTTTGGTGAAAATTGGTATCATTTTGGTGTCAACAATGGGTGTAAGAGATGAAGTGATTCATTGATGAAATTTTCATTTACTCTTGTTTCTCATGTCGAACATTTCTCATGTGGGCTTAGAGTATGTGTTGAGTATATCCTTGATCACTATCAGAATCACAATGAGGATAATGGTGGATGAAGAATCAATGATGTATATTTTTATGGAAGAGTTGTCAACAAACCCACAGGGGGGTTTTTGTTGGGAAAAAATCACTCAAAGCATCATTGAAGTATTTTTGAGGTGATTTAGTTTGTTGAAAAAGTGAGCATTTGTGTTGTGATTGTTGATAATGAAAAACATGACATAAAAATTTGTTGACAAAGGGGATTTCATGGTGGAATGTCGAGTTCAAGAGCTGGGGTCAACGATCCATGTTTGATTCAAGAGCGTTGACAATAGGAATGGATGATCTGGAGACAGTACAAAAGAACAGATACATGGTGGTGCTGTTTTCTAGTGTTTGGAAAAATTTTGGGCCTATAAATCATCAAATGAAGAAAAGTGGTTTTTTCCAAAGGGACTTGCACGTCGTGTACTTGATGGCTTGGAAACTTTCTCATCATATGTGTTTCAAGACCAGATCATCAAAATATGGAAAAGGGACAAGTGTCGCGCAAGTATTGGTGGTGTCACGCAAGTGACTTGCACGCCATGAAATTGAATTGTGTGCCGATGACTTGGAAGCTTAAGAACTTGCACACATGTGGTTTTTCAAGATCAGAAGATGAAAATATGGAAAAGGAAAGAGGTTCGCGCAAGTTTGGAATTAGGTCGCGCAAGTGACTTGCAAGAGAAGACACCTGCGCGCCAAGACTTGTGCGTCGAGGAGAGACTTGCGTGCCGTCACGCAGGGGTGACCAAATGCCTATAAATACTGGACCACCCATCTTCATTCCTCACCGGAGTTCAACACTTTAATGATTCAGAGCTCCTGTCACGCAGCTGTGGTGGTCGTGGAAGTGGTGGTGTGTCACGCAAGTGGGACTTGCGCGCCAGTGTTAGAAGTTGTGCGCCAAGTGTTAGTTGCGCGTCTGAGGTGGTTTAGGTGAGGAAGGAAGTGAGTCGTGCATGTTTGGAGTTGTAGAATATTGAGTCGAGAAAGTGGTTGAGGAATACTTGCTTGCCAGTTGTGACTTGTGCGCCGATACTTGCGCGTCGTCTTAGACTTACGCGCCAAGTATGGTTGATTTTCCGGCAGTTTTTTCAGGGTGCGTGGAAGCTGGAAGTTTTCCCGATACCTTCGGTGCAAAGAGAGATTCATCTACGGGTGAAATTTGGACTTCAACAGAGCATCTACATATAGAATAAGATGGATTCCTTCATGGAAATGAAGAGACCTACAGGTCTATAAACTGTGAGTGGATCCTTTCTAGAGATGTGAGCGAAGGATGAGGAAGAAGGTGATCCTCTCCACCGGTAGTGATCCAGAGAGAGAGAAATAGGGAGTGACCCTTGGGGAAGTAGTGAGCTGACCCTAAACCTGGTAAAGGCAGTGAGTCTGGGACAGAGTGACTGTTCTCAAACCTTGTAATCCACAACTAGTGAAGTTTAGTGGAATTTGATATGACCGACAACTTGTCGACGTATGCTCCTTGGACGTAGCCCTTAGTGGTGAACCAAGTAAAATTTTTATGTCCTGTGCTTTCTTTACTTTTTGTTTATATTGTGCAATAGGAGAGAGAGAGAGAAGTGTGTTTTTCTTAACAGCGAAACAAGATCAGAATGGGCTTTAATTTTAAATTAGGCATACCCTGATTCACCCCCTTCTCAGGGTATTCAGCCTTCTGGACATAACAATATTATAAAGGTAAAAAATAAAATATTAATAGATAAATGGTTAATATTTGATATTTTTTATTATGGATAAAATATACACATCCATTGTAATAAATTCATGTTTGTTAATTAATTTGGAGCCTTATGACAGTAGTTTTAACCCTAATCAACCCATTTTTCCTTAATCACCGTAACAAAAATATAGTATGATTACTATTCATAATGAACCAAAATAAAAATAAAATATTTAAAAAATTTGTACCTATAGATTATAGTTATTGTATCAATTTTTTCATGATATAATATCTAGAGGTGGTGAAAATTAATTTTAATATTAAAATGAAAAACACAATGTAACATAGTTTTCTTTAATGTGTTTTTAGCCCAAAATTAAACTTACACCAAAATAATGTATAATTTTGACTCCAATTCAATTATTTAGAATATATATAATTAAATAATACTTATATTAATTTCTTATTAAATTCAAATAATAATGTTTTTTTAAAAAAATGGAAATTATACAAAAATTGGTATTGTGCACAATTCATTGAATGATAAGTATTGTCTGAAAAATAACATAATTCACCATAAGTTTCTTATGATATTCCAATTTGAAAAATGATATTGTTTATATGAAATAAAATATCTAAAATATATACATATTAATCATAATACAATCTCACAAAAATCTATAAAACCATTTTTTGAAGAGAAGATATTTTTAAAGCATATACTAAATTTACGAGAAAAACAATTGAATTCTTATTTCCAATGAATTAATCAATAATTTATTACTGACTAAAAAAACTATATATATTTCATTATAAAGTTTATATTAATCATATCCACCAATTTAATGACTAAATTATATCTATAAAATTTATATAATAATAATTCGTGGTCTGTTTATGCTTAGTGTTGTGTGTTGTAAACATGGTTGAACATAGTGTTTTCTAAAATAATTGGATATTACAAAACCACCAAGGTAACAGTGCTCGGGTTTTACCCTATGGAAGGTGAGGAATTAGAAAACAAATGTAGTGATGTCCATATCCATCCTAGGTAATGAGAATTATTGTATGAAGTTGTGGTACATATTTTACAAACAAAGATGCATCACCCATCAAAAAGAATGGACATCCCTTATCATGTCCTCTATAATGGACCATAGACTACTGCTATCCCATGTAAAAGTATAAAATATCCATCACCAAATGATAATCAGAGTATTTGTTTAGGTATTTCCAGTTATTACTACATATTCACACTTTGGTTAAGTGTCCTATAAAACATTTTCTAGGCCAACTAGAGAAGATGTGACACTAATGGAGGACCTAACATCAATACTTTATACATATAAACAACCATACTCTAATTGGAAAATATGATAATTTGGTGCCACAAACCCTCAAAATGTCGTTGAACAAGGTCCTATTAAACCAACTTCGTATGACTGAGAGAATTTATAATGATGATAACATTCCTTGGTGAATAATCTGTCCCCAAATAAAATATATAATGATAATATACCTGATGCATCTTCCTATGGTTCTTATCCCACTCTTTGAAGATATATTAAAAGATTTGATTGTCATTTTAGACAACAAACATGTCATCAAATATATAGAGACACCAAAAATTCAGATCATGAACCATGACTACCAACTTCGTGTCATGATTGGTGTAGTTCCACTCATGGGAACACAAATTTGTTGAGTCAATAAGGTTTTCCTTATGACTTTTTCATTCCTTCTTGTTTTGAAAATCACAAACACCTTATCTTTAATAAAACTCGCTTTTATAAGGAAAATTGCTTTTATAAGGAAAATCGCTTTTATAAGGAAAATCGCTTTTATAAGGAAAATAGCTTTTTTAAGGAAAATCGCTTTTATAAGGAAAATCACTTTTATAAGGAAAATTTCTTTTATAAAGAAAATCGCTTTTATAAGGAAAATTACTTTTATAAGGAAAATCACTTTTATAAGGAAAATCGCTTTTATAAGGAAAATTGCTTTTATAAGGAAAATCGCTTTTATAAGGAAAATTGCTTTTATAAGGAAAATCGCTTTTGTAAGAAAAATTATCCTTATCATATTTTCATCCATATTTTTCTTAAGTATAAGATTCAGATTTATTTCTATATTCTCGGAATTGTTTGAAACTTTGATATGAAGTATTCTGTTTTAGGATCTGAATTCTGGTTGAGAACTGTAATAAAGTTTCACTCCGAATTCCAGATGAGAACTATGATAAAGTTTCATTCCGAATTCCGGATACAAACTCTGATTAAGTTCTACTCAGAATTTAGGATACAAATCCTTATGAAGTTCGACATCGAATTCTCATTATGAATTCTGATGACAAATTCTCATTATGAATTCTGATGACGAATTCTCATTACAATTTCTAATGATGAATTCTCATTATGAATTCTGATGACGAATTCTCATTAAGAATTCTGATGACGAATTCTCATTCCGAATACTCATTCCGAATTCACCTATTAAACAGAATATGATCATATTTGTTTTATACACTCCGAATTTATTTAGACTCTGAAAATTATTTTTTAGTTAGACTTCGAACTTTCTTTTTTCTTATGCTTTTATATTTTTTCTACTCTTTGATATTTTTTTTACACTCCGAACATTCACTCCGAAGTTTTCAATTAGACTTAAAACGATGTCGTACATCTTATTACACTTGTTTTGTTATAAAACGATGTCATCTATTCTGTTATAAACTAACCATTGTTTAAGCTACACATGTACAGGTCCCTCCGACTTTTAAGGAAAATATGACCGTTAGAAAGGAGGCCGACCTTGCCTATAAATAGAAGCTCATCTGAAAGAGCTTAGTACTCACTTTTGGACCTTTGACAACACATGCTATTGAAGTGATTTCTAGAGAGAGAGGCTCTTATTAACTCTCAAAGCTTTGTGCGACTCCGAATATTGGTGATTACATTCGAGGACTTCTGGGGATAGGAAGATAGAGGTTTCCAAAACCTTGAAGTTGAGGGCTTCCTTGCTGAGGAAGAAAGAGGTTTCCAACTACCTTGAAGTTGAGGGCTTGCGGGGATAGCAAGACAGAGACTCCGATCTTCGTATCGAGGGCTTACCCTGGTGTGGGTAAGATAGACTTGCTTGAAAGTATAAATCAAGGGACATTTATCCAAGGTTGTTGGATACCCTTCTCTTTGGGTTAAAATATTTATATCTTGTTACTTGTAGTTTTACTACTTGTTTGTTTCCGCTGCATTTTGTATTTTAAGGAAAGTATAACTTTCTTATACTTTCTTACTTGTAATCTGTTTCATTTAGATTCTATACGCTTTAAGGTAGAATCTCATATTGTAATCTTTTGTTATGTTTCTATTTCTGGAACCTACTTTCAGAATCTATTTCCAAGTTTTCATTTGGTATTAGAGGTGTTGTGAATTTTCTTACTTTAAACTTTTCTAAACTTAGCCCTTTCCTTTGCTTAAGGAAAACATTGTTATTCGTAACTAACTTTAAATATTCCAAAGGAATTTTTAAAGTATACTATTCACCCCCCTCTTGTATATTGTGCATCTACATCATTATTTTGATCCAACAATTGGTATCAGAGCAGGTCTCTGAAATACTTGTACTCACGTATAAGTTTTTCTTGCTCATTTTCTCATTCCGAACTTTACTATTCCGAACTTTACTATTACGAACTTTTCTATTCTGAACTTTCTCATTCTGAACTTTCTCATTCCGAACTTTGTTAATACGAATTTTTTCTACTAAAAAGTTTGTGTACTAAAGGTTTTTTTAAGTATGGCAGGAGTGAATGTTGGTTCTATTGATAATCTAAATCCTACAAGACCACCAATATTTGATGGTAATTATTATGAGTACTAGAGAGATCAAATGAAAACTTTTGTTATCAATACTGGAGTGGAAAACTTTGTTATGCTTACTGGAGATTATAAAATTCCTGATAAGGAAGTTAGAACTTTTACTAACCAGGGAAAGCAAGAGTATCAACTCAATTATAAGGTACGCAATACTTTACTTTGTTCAATGACTAGAAATATATATAGCAAAATTTATTCTTGTGAAGTAGCTAATTATATCTGGAAGAATTTAGAGGTTACACACTTTGGAACTTCTAAAGTGATCAAGACTAGGAGAGCTATGCTTAGAGATGAATATCATGGCTTCAATTTTCCGTATGGTGAACCAATTTGTAAAGTTCGATAGAGATTTATGACTATTGTCAACAGCCTACAGTCTATGGGAGAAAAAGTATTAGATGATGAAGCACTTGTGGATAAGATAATTGATATCATTCCAAATGAGTGGGAATCCAAAAGAACTGTTATAGATGAGAACAGGAAGGTCACTCAAATTTCTCTTGATGAGCTATTTGGAACTCTACGCCAACATGAAACCAGAATGAAGAGAGATGCTAACAACATCAAAAAGAAAAATGGAAATGGTACTATTTCTTTTACAACAACATCAAATCAGATGAAAGCTAAGACTCCTGAAAGAGTAACCATATCTAAGTCTAAGAAAGTTATTTTCCAATCTGAATCTAGTGAGAGTGAAATCTATGAAAATGAGTTAGCAAATCTTGCTCGAAAAATGAACAAGATAGCTGGCCCAAGAAGTTTCCAATCCAAGTATAAGAAAAAGGAAAGGAAAGATAGGAAAGATGGAGAAGTTACTTGTTATGAGTGCAAGAGAGATGGACATATTAGACCAGATTTCCCTTTGCTTAAAAAGAAAGAAAGGAAAGAAAGGCATTCAGACGGGAATAGAAAGAAGTATTATAAAGCCAAAGCTAAGAAAGTTTTCAAATCTAGTGACACCTGGAGTGCCAGTGGTGGTGACTCTTCAGATGAATCTCCTAATTACGAATCTTCAGGACATAAGAATCTTGGTCTTATAGCCAGATTACCTATTGATAATCATTGTTTTATGGCTAAGGTACAAAATGTTGAATCATTGACTAATGTTTCTTTAAATTCTAATGATAGTAAGTATTATAAATCTTCTGATGAAGAATCCTCTTCTAATGAAGAAAATACTTTACCTACTTATGAAGAAGTCTCTAGGTTTGCTGAACTTCTTGAGATTGAGAATTCTAAACTCAATAAGAAACTTGTTAAAGAAAACTCTAGGAATTCTATTCTTACAAAAGAGATATCAGATCTTTCTATAGATCTTGATGAGAAAAATGATGATTTTGAAAGTATTTCAAAAAATCTTTAGGAAGTAAGTTCTTAGAAGAACAAACTTTCTAAAGAATTAGAAAAAGTAATTTCAAAGAAAAATGTGTTCGAGCCTAGATCTAGTTCTAAAACTAATTATTTTGAGGATAAAAACTTGGTTATAAAACTCAAGTCCGAAATTTTTTCCTTAAAGAAGTGTTTATCAAACTTTACCCATGGTAAGGAAAATTTTGATAAAATGTATTCCCAAATACGACCTTTAAGAAATAAATCTGGATTTGGTTATACCCATGCAAAACCATTTTTTAGTAACAATTATTTTATTCCTCAAGGTGCCCCATTTTGTACTAAGTGTCAATTTGGTGGTCACTGGGCAAAGAATTGTTCCCTAAACAAAACCCAATCCTTAGGATTTCACAAAGATTTCTTTTCCAAGAAGATGTGGGTTCCTAAAATTTTGTTATCTAGAAATATCGGATCCAAAAAAGTTTGGATTCCGAAAGTTAATTATCTTCTTGATTTTAGAAAAATAAAGAGTGTACCAGCAACAATACATGGTACATGGATAGTGGATGTTCCCGGCACATGACTGGTAACAAAAGCTATTTTGAAAAGATTATCAAAACGAAAGGAGGAAAGGTAACTTTCGGAGATAATGCGAAGGGGGAGTACATTTGATTGTTAGAGTAACTAAAATTTTCAAAATTAGTTTTTCAAACTTTTCGGAACTAAATTTCCGGAATGGAATTTCCGGAACTACAATTTCCAGAATGGATATGTTCGTATAGAAGACTTCTGGAATCAAAATCTTCATATTGAACACTTCCGGAATGGGAAATTTCTTACTGGTATATCCATAACGAGATTTTCGTACCGAGTCTTTCATAATGAGTTTTTCATATTCAATTTTTTTAAAACTTTTCTCGTACTGGAATTCTTATAATGTTTTTCGTATTGAGTTTTCCGTACTGAGTTTGTTTTTTGTAGTGAGTTTTTTGTTTTTTTTACAGTTAATTTTTATTCAAATATTACCCATTACGAATAATCCTCCTAATCCAATCCTAAAGGTATGATTTCCTTACTCAAAGCTTTCGTAGTCATACTTTACTTGATGGTATTTTCTTATATTTTGGTTTCGGATTATAGTTTTCTTAAATCATTGTTTTAATAAAAACCTCAAAAGATCAGATTCAGGTTTTCTTGAGAATTGGTTTTCAACCGTCAGATCTGATCTCAGCTTGTCACAACTGTTCGATCAACCGAGGAAGCTGAACCGTTTTCTCGTTGCCTATATAAAGGGGACCCCAAATGGTTTTCCCACATTAGTTTTCAAGCTCCAACATACCGAAGCTCTGCCTCTCCATTTTAAAGTCGTTCCGAACATCAGATTTCTCCGTTCCGAACTTCTCAGAGGTCTTCAGATCCAAATGTCTGTGGAAGTAGCTTCTCAAGACATGTCTTCCTCTAAGCCGATTTCGAAGTGGTTAGTATATAGAGAGAGGCTAGTTCATCCTAATTTCTTCAACAAGTATGACTCTCTTACTTACAAAAATATTATGCTTAATGGATGGGAAGATATTGCAGTTTCAAAACCTGGGAATCAAGATGAATTTTATTCAGATTTTCTTGTAGAGTTCTATGAAATAGTCTCATTTCATAAGGAAGTTGGAAGGGAGAAGTTGTCTTTTAAGTCTTATGGTAAGACTTATAAGCTTTCATATGCCAAGGTAGCCAGCTTGGTAGGGCTGAATAATGAAGGAGAAGCTGAATTCATATCTCATGTGTTACCAGATTCAAAGGGTAGCTTCAACAAGGAAAAAGCATTAGAAATTCTCAGATTGGAAGATGAAAAGGCTCCTAAGATTTCTAGTTTATCTACGAATTTTCGAATTCTAGAATTATGGGTACAAGGCCTTATCGTACCGAGAAAGGGTTACAAAGATAGTCTAAAGAAGAGTGAGTTCTACATCCTAGATTTTCTGATAAATCTAAGGAAGTTTAACCTGATGAAGCACATTCTCATTACTCTTGAGAATGTTAAGAAAGGGAATCTAAGAGCTCAGATCATAATGTATCCAGCAATCCTCTCAAAGTTGATAGTTCGGTGCCTTGAGTCTTTCAAAGAGGCGTGCAAGTCTAAGCCAAGAGTTTGCAAGATTATGTTGGTGAGTGATGGCACTCTCAAAAGGATGAATGTAGCTTTTGGCAAGAAGACTGGTCAGTTTATTGATTTACCTGCTCAGGAAGAAACAGTTCCGAAAGTTGCTGATCCGGAATCCTCTAAGCCAGTTAGGAAAAGAAAGTTGAAAGAGGTTGAAGTTGAAGTAGAGAATCCCATGTCCAATGAAGTTCATTCCGCACCTCCAAAACCGAAGAAGAAGAAAGCTTACCCAGATGAGGTAGTTGCTAAATGGAGGGAAATCAAAGAAAAGAGAGTGAAAGGGGAGCCTCAATTTATCTTGGATCCTGTGGAGGCTAAGCCCTTGAAAGAAAGAACATCGGAGGAGCTAGAAAAACAAGCAAAAGAAAAGAAGCTCAAGAAGAAGATGTCTGAAGCTGAGGTAGCTCAGACTTTGTTAAAGTTCAATGAGATAGTTTCTGTGAACATTCTTGTTCTGAGATCGTTTTCATTGGAATCTCTACCTGAGACTCCAGGAAGAGACTTTGTCACTCCGGAAGAGACAACTGCTAATCCTGTTGAGGAAATAGAGCAGATTGAGCAAGTGGAAGAAGAAGAAACTATTGCTGAAGGAAGTGGTGAAACCGCAGATGTTTTAAAACAAGTAAATGATTATAAGGGGACTCCTTCGGAACATTTGTCGCTCTAAACCTTATAAGATGAGTCTTCTAAGCTAGTAACTCCAGCGATGGAAGAGGATAAAGGAGAAGAAGAAGTAGATTATCATTCAGAGGAAGAACAACTTCTACAAGATATTGCTCAAATGGATAATGTAGAGGTTTCTACTCAGAAATTTGCTGATGAGGAAGAAAATATCGTTCAAGTATCTGAAAGTGAAAAGAAAACTCTGGAATAGGATTCCATTCTGAAAACAGACAAGGGAAAGCAAATTGTTGCTGATACTCCGAGTTCAGTAGTGGTGAAGATAGAGGAAGTTGGTAGTTCTTCAAAGAGAAAGCTTGACCAAGTTGAAGAAGAAATTTCTCCAAGCAGACTCTCGGATTCGGAGTCATATTCGTTGGGGCATGATTTTGTTGTTCAGTCTTTAAAGAAGCTGGTAGGTCTTATTCCGACTTTCTCAAGCATTGATTCAAGATGTCAGATGCTCCGACATGCTTTGAATCAGAAATTAGACTCTGTATCCATGGTCATGGATAAGTGTGTTGAGATAGAATCTCAATTCAAATCTTTCTTTGTTGGATATGAAGCTCACAAAAGATCTTGCAAGAGGATGACCAGTTGGTCGAGGAAGACAGTAGAAGAAATGCGGCTCTTTGATGAATTTCAAGATAATGTTAAGGATTCTTTTGAGACTGAGGACAGGAAGATAAATGAGCTGACTTCTTCCTTTGAAGAAAAGATGACAGATGAAAAGAACTTCCGGATTCAAGAAGTCAGAGATCTGAATGGGAAGCTGAATTCTGTTTCTCAAAACTAGAAGTTTGAGAGGGATCATTGAATTGAGTTTGAAGAAAAGTTGAAGGCTCAGGAATAAAAGTTGAAGGCTCAGGAAGAAAATCTTAAAGCTCGGGAAGAAAATATTGAAGCTCAAAGTGAAAGAATTATTGTGTTAGAGAAGCAAGCTGAGGAAGATCATAAAGACTTGAAGAAGATAAAGACTATTCTTAAGGGTCTCATGGAGAAGAAAAAAGATCCAAAATAGACCGATTCGATCTTTTGTTGTATCTAATCTTCCTTGTTGTTGAGCTTTCTAACTTAATAAAAATTATGCTTTCTCGGTTCTTTTGTTGTTTTTATTTTATCCAGGTACTTTGTTATATTTTCCACTCCCTTGAATTATTTTTGAAAATAACAAATGGGGAGAAGGAAAAGAACTCTAATAAAGGGAAAAAGAATCTTAACAAAGGTTGAGAAAGAAAACAAACTCTAATAAGAGTTTATCTAAGGGGGAGTTTCTCATTAAAGAAGACTTTATTATTCGTAATGAAATGTCATTCCGGAAATCTAGAATACAATCCTTAGATTTTCAAAGCCTAAGTGGGAGTTAGTCTTATTCATCTACATCCATAAGCAAAGGGATATAAGCCTTAATTTTTTCTTTCTTCTTAGAATTTCTTTTTCATAAGGATGTTTGTGCTTTCCAAAAAGGGGGAGATTGTTGAGTCAATAAGGTTTTCCTTATGACTTTTCCATTCCTTCTTATTTTGAAAATCACAAACACCTTATCTTTAAAGAAAATCGCTTTTATAAGGAAAATTTTTTTTATAAGGAAAATCGCTTTTATAAGGAAAATCTCTTTTATAAGGAAAATTGCTTTTATAAGGAAAATCGCTTTTATAAGGAAAATCGCTTTTATAAGGAAAATTGATTTTATAAGGAAAATCGCTTTTATAAGGAAAATTACTTTTATAAGGAAAATCGCTTTTATAAGGAAAATCGCTTTTGTAAGGAAAATTGCTTTTATAAGGAAAATCTCTTTTATAAAGAAAATTACTTTTATAAGGAAAATTGCTTTTGTATGAAAAATTATCCTTATCATATTTTCATCCATATTTTTCTTAAGTATAAGATTCAGATTCATTTCTATATTCTCAGAATTGTTTGAAACTTTGATATGAAGTATTCTGGTTTAGGATCCGAATTCTTGTTGAGAACTGTAATAAAGTTTCACTCCGAATTCCAGATGAGAACTGTGATAAAGATTCATTCAGAATTTTGGATACGAACTCTGATTAAGTTCTACTCCGATTTCAAGATACAAATCCTTATGAAGTTCGACATCGAATTCTCATTATGAATTCTAATGACGAATTCTCATTACGAATTTTGATGACGAATTCTCATTACAATTTCTAATGACGAATTCTCATTATGAATTCTGATGACGAATTCTCATTACGAATTCTGATGACGAATTCTCATTCCGAATAATCATTCCGAATTCACCTATTAAACAGAATCTGATCATCTTTGATTTATACACTCCGAATTTATTTAGACTCCGAAAATTATTTTTTAGTTAGACTCTGAACTTTCTTTTTGCTTATGCTTTTATATTTTTTCTACTCTTTGATATTTTTGTTACACTCTGAACTTTCACTCCGAACTTTTCAATTAGAATTAAAACAATGACGTACATCTTATTACACTTGTTTTGTTATAAAACGATGTCGTCTATTCTGTTATAAACTAACTGTTGTTTAAGCTACATGTGTACAGGTCCCTCCGATTTTTAAGGAAAATATGACCATTGGAAATGAGGCTGACCTTGCCTATAAATAGGATCTCATTTGAAAGAGGTCAGTACTCACTTTTGGACTTTTGACTACACATGTTGTTGAAGTGATTTCTAGAGAGAGTGGCTCTTATTAACTCTCAAAGCTTCGTGCGACTCCGAATGTTGGTGATTACATTCGAGGACTTCCGGGGATAGGAAGACAGAGGTTTCCAACACCTTGAAGTTGAGGGCTTCCTTACTGAGGAAGACAGAGGTTGCCAACTACCTTGAAGTTGAGGGCTTGCGGGGAAAGCAAGACAAAGACTCTGATCTTCATATCGAGGGCTTACCCTGGTGTGAGTAATACAGACTTGCTTGAAAGTATAAATCAAGGGACCTTTATCCAAGGTTGTTGGATACCCTTCTCTTTGGGTTAAAATATTTATATCTTGTTACTTGTAGTTTTACTACTTGTTTTTTCCGCTGCATTCTGTATTTTAAGGAAAGTATAACTTTCTTATACTTCCTTACTTGTACTCTGTTTCATTTAGATTCTATACGCTTTAAGGTAGAATCTCATATTGTAATCTTTTGTTAAGTTTCTATTTCCGGAACCTACTTTCAGAATCTATTTCCATGTTTTCATTTGGTATTAGAGGTGTTGTGAATTTTCTTAGTTTAAACTTTGTTAAACTTAGCCCTTTCCTTTGCTTAAGGAAAACATAGTTATTCATAACTGACTTTAAAGGTTCCAAAGGAATTTTTAAAGTATACAATTCACCCCCCCCCCCCATCTTGTATATTGTGCATCTACATCATTATTTAGATCCTACAAAATTATGTGACCCATAATCTATTACATGCTCTCTATGCATTAGTACCTTTGACTGCTGAGGCGGGACCTCTAATTGGGCCACTGAGCGGCATCTCTTCCCGTATCAAAGGTGGCTAGGGGTTCCCAGCATTTTTTCTTCCCCTTCCCCCTCCATCCCGGATCGACTCGTGGCTCCTCTTGTTTCAGATCATCGTGGGTGTGGTCTGGATTCGGTAGGGTGAATCTACATCTGGTGGGTTCGGTCTCTGACTCAGGTTCCTGGCGACATCGATCAGCATGGCGTGTCGCTCCCACGGAAGAGGTTCTCAGGTGTTCGTCTCAGCGTACTGTTGACGGTGTGGATCAGCACGGTCTCGGTTCAAAGCGTCTCGGACATTCGGTGCCGAAGGTGGATCCAGTTCAGTGAGTTCATCATGACCTAGCCACACATATGGCGGGTTACTATGTGGCTCAACATCTGTTCTGCGGTTCCGGAGGGGGGAGGCTTTTGGATTCAGATTCTGTGAGCTTTTCCAGGTTTTTCGTTTAGGTGTTTCTGGATTTTTCTGGTGATTCTGGATATCGTCGGTTGGTTGTGAATTGGTTTGGTTTTCTGGTGTGGTGCGACGGCTCCGGCGATAATTCCCTCAATGTTGATGAGTAGCAGTGATGATAAATTTGGCGTTTTATGGCCTCGAAGGCGCAAGACCGGAGGAGTGCTTCTGGAATTCGATTGGAAATTTTAATGCGGAACTTCTGAGTTTTCTGCGGATCAAGGTGCTTACGCATCAGGATCTCTGGACATCCTCATTTTGGTTTCATTAATATATTTTTTGGATGGATTCTTCCTGGAGGTCCTTTTCTTTTCGCTCAAAGCCTGGGTGAATTCCACTGGAGTTTGCCGATGGGAGGATTTGGGCCGGTGTTGATGGTCATGTCGGGGGACGTTAAAGGTAAACCTTTCTAAGGTGTGGTCAGCTTTTTTGACGTTCTTGTGCCCTGAATCACGGTTTCTTGGACATTCCCTTTGTTTTTTGATGTTTTTGTGTAATTGTGAAAGTGGTTGTATTGGAATGATGTAGTGGGTTACCGGGAACCCATAAACCAGCTTTTGAAAATGGAAAAAAATGATTAGCAGCATTAGTACCGCTCATAAAACAATTCCTAATTCATTGTAGTATACTTTAGATCTGAACACAAAATCATGATGTATCATCATTGAATCCATTTTAAACCTCCTCTTGTACTCATGAAACACCTCTTAACATTGGCCCAACCATTGGAACTTTACCCCTTATTCGTCAGCACATTCATAGGTGTTGATAATCAGGAGAAGTTTGAGATAAAAAATTATCAATATCTTATTTATCCTATAAATATCCCAATCTAAAATACATTTTTGATACATGTCGAGGACATCACTCCTTATAATTTTTTGGGTCCATTAATATATATAAATATATATCCAAACACCACACTCCCCTTGAACATCACCCCATGAATCCTTAATTTTTAATTTTACATCTTGACCAAATGCTAATGTGATTGAAGTATACATAAGACTATCTCAATATGTCTAGAATTTTACTTCACTGTCAGCAAATAGATGATTATGTCATTAACAAACACTATGTCGAATGATTTTAGGTGGGGTTGAAAGATAATTTTAATCAACACTATGATAACTTTTAGTGCATTCATTAATCTAAATAGATTAATTTGGTGTGTGTATAAATCATTACTTCTATGAAATTATATATTTGAGATTTCCTCCACTCTAAATTAAAATTTATAATATCTTAATCAAAGATAAATCTTTGAGAACCAGCGAGGTTTCTATAATTTATCAAAAATGAATTCGTTCATGGGAAACAGATTTATGTTCTTTACAATAACCATGTTCATCTTCTAGTAATCAATGTAGAGTTGAATTACACCATTCAATGTCTCAAAGAAAAATATAGGTTCACCCCACTGTGATTTACTTGACCTATTAATGCCCTTTTACTCAAATTATTCAATGCACACATTGATCTCCTTTAGCTCGGGTGGTGAAATACTATAAGGAGCTATTGAAATGAGCAAATCACCCAACATAGAATTTTTCTAAAATTTGAATCCTTCATCAAGAGGAAGTCCTATGAAGTAATCCAGAAATGTATTAATATAAATATACCCAACTATAGTAAAATTCCTGAGTGATATCACTGATCCTACTAAAAGAACCAATCCTTCCATCATGGTCATTATCGTCCCAAGCCACCTCAAGACTGGACCAACTAAAACTACTCTGAATTCCCATTCTCCAATAATAATGAATGTATCTTTATTTTTTGAACTTATAGATACCCTTATCTAATATAATCAAAAGTATTTCCAAATTTTGGTTATCCAGTCTTTGCTGAGAATCACATTGAAGCTCTTCATTTATAGTATCATGAAGTCCCACATATGTCCATAGATTGTGATGATTATTGGGAACCCTATAAATTTATCAATCCATTGTACTTTTGTGCTTAATGGTGTATCAATGGAAACTAAATCATAGGAGAACTTGAATGGAAATTCTAGCCCAACAACCTCATCTGAGGATAAAAACGAATGAGAAACACTAATCTAAAGAAAGATGTTGTCTTAATATTATAACCCTTCAATGCCTATTTTAGGTAAATTATTCCCAAAAATATTTTGACATATTATTTTGATTCATGAGGTCCTATATTTCCTGGAAAGGGTGACGAATTCAAGAGTTGAGATTTGTGATATATTCTTCCATTGTTCTAAACTCCTATGCTGAGGACATGCACTAAAAAAGACTCAAAACTGGAAAGGCACTAAAACATAATATATAGAGAAGGTTTATGAGAGTTTTTAATTTCATACTCTTATAAATTATTTAATATATAATAAACATAATCCATTACCGATTTGGAAAAAATTGTTGTTGTTCGAATAAACCCTAATCATTCTAGGTGATCACACAAGGTTTTATGATGATTCCACCCTTCAACCAAGGTATACCCCTCCATGAAAAAACCAATGTATTATACCTACATGTTAAACTACTTTATCTATTTAAAAACACAACATAACATTATACTCATTTTATACATATTAATGTTAACAGAGATATATTATAACTGCATAGAGAAATACAAAATACACTATATATATTTCAAGTATTTCCCAAATAGATTAAACAATGTTAGGAAATAAATAAATAAAATATTTAGAAATAAACTGTTATATGTATAGACTATGGAACTATATTCCCAATCATGATAAATGAACTCACAATAAATCTAAAAAAAATTTAATGTTCATCTCGTCTATGATAACGTAGAGGTTAATTAAACATGTTATTTCCAGACACATCAAAAATCTCCTACCTGATTTCCACAAAATAAAATCATTTCTACAATATACTAGTTCTGTCAAAAAAATGAAAATAAGAAACTCTACTCTGATACAATTTGGTAAATCCACATCTTAGACCACCACATCTAAGTCAGAGTTCCACATGATCTCATTTGTGTCTTACCACATACATGATACTTCCTCCTAGTAATGAGTGTATATTTTCATCAGTTGGGAGACTATACCATCCATAACATATTCATTCATAAATAATATAAAAAAACCTATAATAATTATATTAAAATTCTAAAAATAATTAATTATAATTTCATATGTCATACACATCACTTGATAAATGAAATGGCTCCAGAAGTGGTAATCCAAACTAGAGTATATCAAGTCTGGAAAAAATGAAACATAGAAAGATATATTATATCATAGAATTAACTTCGACCTCAAGCCTCTATCTAAAAACACACACCATTATAGATTCCTTTCTCTTAATTGGATCTCTAGACATGAAATCTATTTCAGCACCAAGATGCCCATACTATGGGTTATATATAGAATTTTATGACAAGATATATATAAATTCTAAAATTAACATATAGCCATAGATGTTCCAAAACATCTTGCACTATCCAAGAGAACACAAACCCTAACCCCATATGTATCATCTCAAATCCTATATGGATGTCATTGTAAGTCAAAATAAGTACCACATTAAAACCCACTGCATGCCCTACCTTGATGGTTGTTTTTATTAGTAACTTCACATGCCTAACCTTTTCAGTTCACATTATCCTAAATTATGGTACGTCCCACCAAATATTTTTGATGAAATTGGATAAATCAAAATCTCCATTCCTAACATTATCCCACTTCAATCAGATCTGATAAATTTTCATTCCATTCATATCCTACTCCTACATCAACAAGTAAAACTATAATCCACCCATACCACCAACAAGCGATAATTAAGATCCCTTACAATATCATCATGCTTCACATCCAAGACACTATTTATCCAAGTAAGAACATCTTGTCCATCATGATACTAGACACATAGTTTCATAGGCTACGGAAAATACTAAACAATAGTTTTAATTCAAAGGAAAAATAAGGAAATCAAGAAAAATTCTCACAAGGATACACCAAACCAAGTGATCACAACAAAAAAGGTCTTATGTCTGATCATAGACCCCCATAGATTCATATAATAATAATTATTTAAAAAACATATAAAATGTGTCATTAAAATTTCATATATAAGACCCAAAAATGGTATGGAACATCATGCCTTAATATCATTGACATCATTGTCTTGGTTCACCTAGGTTTGTCAAGGAATTGTCACTCTAAACAAATCCACATGTTGTTTAGAATTAACATCATGCCCAAGATTCCCAGGTAAAATTTAATTATTTTATTTCCAATAATGACGAAATCACTCAATGCATTAATAAATTATCTCTCATAGATATTCTATAATAAACATGATAATTATATATTATAAATCTTTATAATTCATTATTATTTATTATGGAATTATTGTAATTCCATATGTGATGATAATATCTCTCTAGAATAATCTGGTATGGAAAGGAAAATTGTTGTTATTCTTTTTCATAATCTTAGGTAATTATAATTTGAAGAACTTTACCATTTTTCTAGAATGATTTAGAGAGAATAAATCACAAATTTAATTCGTTAAAACAATTTATGGAATAATTACCTATGCTTTATCTTCTAAAAATAAAAAACCCAGTATAAAGAAGATATGACTAGGTTTTTCCGCTCATTAAAATCCGATAAAGAACTTAGTTTGGTTGAATAGGGTTTCAAAAAACATGAATAAAAGAAAAATGAACTTCCCAAATCAATAGAATAACAAAAAATAAAAGGTAGACATACTTTATGTATTGTAAGAAAATACCTAGAAATAATAGATCATATAATGTGGAAGAACCAAAATTTAATTACCATTTAATTCATTACATACACAGATCATGAAAGTAGAGTGATTAATATATTTAAAGAAGGATTTTTAAAAATTAAAATATTGTAGGGAACTAATCACCACAATATTTGGATTTTAAAATAGTCAAAACATGTGACTTGGTTGTTATAAAAAAGAAAAAAAAATGAAAAAAAAAGTCAAAATATTTTTAGCAAAAAATGTATTTTGATAACATTAACACGGTTTTACCCTTAAACAGCTCATATATATATCATGAGGGTAAGGATTTATACCATTATATAGGCCTAATTATCCTTACATAGATCACATTTCCTTTATGAACCCATTAAAAACCCAGGAATACCCTTAAATAGTGGAGGTTTAAACTTATTTAGAGGCTAGACTAATCTTACACATCTGAAACATATGTTTACATAGCCTTTTTAAAACATGAGGCTACCCCATGAAGGTCATACCTTACCCTTATTCATCCCTTTTAAACATGTTCATACCCTTAAATACCCCTTAGAATATCATACATACCTTTACATAGTTCTTAAGATCAGTTTATTACACTTAAGTCAACCTAAAAAACAATGTGAAAACTTATGTATTATGTAGAGAAAGGGATTTACCCATACATAACACAAGAAAAACCACACTATCCTTATATATAGGCTTAGAAACAGATTTCACTTATGCATAGCCCTTATAAATCTAGGGTTACCTTTATGAAATAGTATAAAAGACATAAATAAGGGTGAATTTTATTAAAAAGTATTTTCACATAAAAAGACTACTGTGTTATATCCAAAATATTGTTGAAAGACCATTTAAAAATAATGAATTTTACACTTTTCATTTATTATATAATGTCAAAACATTTGACTCATGTAATATTATCCTTTATGAATCTTATTCCCCTAATCATATTTATATCTCATCCATTTTTTATGTATTCCTCGGGATATCCAAGAGAGTTTTAGAAGCTTAATAGGATCTAGGATTAAAGTATGGAGATTAAAATAAATATTTTTTTAAGATTCATGTGATGTTTTATGATCTTTTTCACCCATAGGCAGTAGGAATCTCAATATATAGGTTTTGTTGATTGAAAATTTATATTAAAAAATTTAAATAATAATTGTATGATGATTGCTTCACTATATATGAACCATTTATGTAATAGTTGAGATGGGTAAAAATAATCAATATTTACGCTGATATTATATATTATCTTCAATAAGTGACGTATGTATAATGACCCATACTTTACAAACATTTTTATTACTTCATAATTGAAGCATACTTATTACAACACATAACAAAACCACAATAGGACCGTATAGGTATAGGGTCTTTAGAAACTCGGAAACGAAAACAACTGGTTCATAAAGCATCTACATTGTCTCTCATTTATTTCATCATATATAGAATCCATTTTTGGCATATCCTACTTAATACCCTTCTTCCTGACCTGGGGAAAAGAAAACATACAAAAGGGTGATCACAAATGCTCAGTAAGGGTAAACAAAAGAAATATCAATCACATCATATTCATAAGAACATATCATTTTGGAAATCTTAACTTGCAAAAGAGATCATAATTTCATAACATGGGATAAATCATAGTAGTGAAATTTTATCCCAATAATCATAACTTGAAACTTTGTGGCATACAAACATAATCATAGAGAATCATTTCTTAGTAGTCAAGGCTCATTTCCAAGACTATCCTAGTGGACAAAGTCCATTTCTGAACCGAGTTCACTCGTCGTTTCAGTCCTGTATCAATGAACTGGATTAACATGTCATTCCAACCATGTATATCTCATGAGATATAAATATTTACCAAATTCATTGAAGGGAGATATAGGTCCCACCCATCTCATAATTAATCTATTCTTATGTGTGCCACAAAATCATAAACCATACATCATAGCATAACCCATGTAATAAATATGGGAATCTTAATCATTATGCCATCATAACATAACCCATATAAGATAAAAGGGAATCATAAAAAATTATTCCATCATAATATAATCAAATCAACGTAAAAATAGGGATAGAAACATAACCCTATATTATATTAGATGGAGAATAATTTTGATAAAACACTTGAACTCCATTCTTGAGGAAAATATCATTTCTACTTCAAAAACATTTTTCCTTTCTTAACATGTCATAAAATTTTAAACTAAAATAAGTTGACTAAAAATAACCATGAAAACTTTTAAAGTACGATTCATGGAAATAATGTTCAAAATATCCATTCATGCCGTATAAGTTAAAGAAAAACATTCTTCTCGTACGTTGGCCGGAAAAGTAAAAAATGCACCATGTACTAAAAACGACAAAAGATTCCTTTAATATCTTTTACTAAAACTCACCAATGAGTAATATTGGATTTAAAAAAATTTAGGAGGATAGAAATAATATTACATATTGAGGAAACATGTATGTGGATGATAAATATTCCCTAGTAAATTCTGAAGAATAAACAATCTCGGATAAAAATGAGATTGCGAGATTTTCCCTTACCTTAGGTCCGATTTTCTTCATACGTGTCCAAACCTCATGTATAATGACTTAAATAATGTTATTAACATATTACATAATCTTACTCATTGTTATGATATAATATATGGTCATATTCTTAGCTTCTTATTAGTAATATTTCATTGCTTCTTGTTATTTGGGTGTTTATTGCTTTTTGTTCTTATGCTTGTTCTGTCGAATAAATTATTATTCTTTTTTTAGGTTATAGATAACTCATTTAAAAAATGGTATTAGTGTCACATATATCATATTTATTCATTCAATTCATTTAGATAATCATTATGCAATTAAGATAATGTAGAACGAGTCACATCACATCGTGCAGACAGTAGGCCGTACGTACACACAAGCGATGATATTGTTCCCATTGTGGTGGAATTGTATTGAAGTGTATGTATAAAATTTCAGAATCAATATAAATTTAAAATAAATATATATAGTTATTATTTACACCATTATACCCATCCATGTTAGGTGGTGGTGGAAAACAGATTACCCCACGGCGTGGAGACTATATTCCGTACGTACACACACGCGGTGATTTCGTTTTCCGTATGATGTATAGAAGGTGAAATATGTTTGTTTCATAGTTATAATGACATATCAGTATATGAGTGATACATATGATATTACTTAATAATGAAACAATTAAATAAGAAGAAGTAGAAGAAGAAATAAAGTTGAATGAATCAGTAACAGACATTACCTCTTCTTTGAAGCGCCTCTTCTTAACCTCCTCTTAGGGCACTAAATATGGTCTTTGAAGAATAAGAGGACCTCTAGGATGTTTATAGGGAAGTGGAGAAGAAAACTTTTCAGGTTTTTTCCGATCTTGAAGGCTCAAAGTGGTGTGAGGGGGAGAGGGAGGAGGTGCCCTTTTATAAGGGTGGAGAGGGGCACCTTAGTAAAAACGTAAAATATTATTTTATAATAAAGTCATATTCGGTTTTTAATAGCTCCAAATTAATTTATTTCTAATCTAATGTGGTCATGGGTCTAAATCCACTCATCCGATAGATTTTAGACAAGTTTAGGTTACTATTTAAACCTTATCATTTAGATTTAACTCTAAGTTAAATAATTTAACTTTTACCGTGTCTACATGTTTTCTTACACTATAGGGTTAATAAACTTATTGTAATATGCCAAAATAACCCCAAGTGGTTAATTATTAATATATATAACCTCATCTATGTCATTTGGGCGAACCTTAGATTTTTAAGAATGAAATAACAATTAATAATATAATATTTGTTTTAAAAACTATTTTCTGTCAATTTTGACACTATTTGGTAATTGATTTTTGTGAAAATCATAACAACATGATTAGTTCGAAAACAATTAATTAAATTAATACTAATATGTCATATTACCTATAAAATTATTTTAATTCATAAAAATTCTCAAATTACATTTATTTGGGTATTTATAACATCAATTATGTTAATATTTCATTAATAAGGAAATTACTGCGTAATCATTGTGTAAAAAATAAATTAGATTATTTAATGTCTAAAAATTATAAATAAAATACGATTTGGTAGGAAATATTTTTATATTTCTAATTAATATTTATAGTATAATTTATCTTATATATAAACCTATATTAAAAATGTTTTAGTTATTAAACATTGATTTTAACTATTTTAACTCTTCTTTAAATAAAATAATAATAAATGTCCTAATCTGATCCAAGTGGACCTAAATGGTCATATTTTATTCCTAAGGTTGTTTTTTGATGAATTAAACTTATCCAATATAATTAAAACATTTGTTATGGTAATAATAATATCATTTGTACCCTTAATTACCCTATTTACTTTTAACCGTGGTAAAAAAAGTAAAAAGTTACTATTCACCAAAAATTATTTTTATCTTATTGAACCACATTTTACACATTGATATTAACCGTGTCTCTTGTATTTTCGAAATTCTACACACAAAAGTGGTAAAATTGTGTTTTTTGTAAATTTTTAAATTCTTTTAGGAGGTGGGTAAAAGACGGTGAAAAGTTCAATAAAATTTCTAAATATCTAAAATTATTATAAAATGACTCCAATGAATTAAATTTAACATATATAGGTATTAAGTATCAATTTTGACCTAAAATAAATTTAAATAAAATAAATAATTATTTAAATAAAAAGTCGGTTTTTAAATAGTAACTCAATGCTTTCACTATTCATCAAAAATTGATTGTTTTTAGAAAAATACCAAAAATTCACCCTAGGATAATTTCGATAGTCCGAATCCAAAAATGAAGTCCATTTTGAATGATAAAATTTATAATATTACAAAAATTAGGTATTACTATTCATAACGGCTAGTTTATATAAGATTTTAAAAACAAATCATTGTTTAGTTAAAATCGGTATTGCGTACAACGCAAGATATCGAGGAAGGTTGCTCTTGCATTTAACGCAAGCCAATACAGTGTTGTGTGCAGTGAAAGATTCCTTTATATAACATTATATATAAAAACAAAATATTTCTCATAAAATCTCAGGTGTTACATTCTTCCCCCCCTTAAAATTAATTTCTCCCTGGAAATTCATCACTTTGAAGAAAAAAAATGAGGACACCTCCCCCTCAACATATCCTCAAGTTCCCATGTAGCTTCTTCTAATTGGTGGTTCCTCCATAAAACATTTCCCAAGCGAGTGGTCTTGTTCCGTAGGAATGTTTCTCTACGATCCAGAATCTCTATTGGTTGTTCTTCATAAGAAAGATCTTGCTCTAACGGTACAACATCTGAGCTTAGTACATGTGAAGGATTGGGTATGTACTTTCTCAAGAGAGATACATGGAACACATCATGAACTTGAGAGAGATTCGGTGGAAGCGCCAATTGGTAAGGTACCTTCCCAACATGATCTAGTATTTCGAAAGGACTGATATACCTAGTGCTTAGCTTTCCCTTCTATCCAAATCTCATTACTCTCTTCCAAAGAGATATTCCTAAGAACAATTTATCACCCACTTCAAACTCTAGGTCTTTTCTTCGGTTATCGGCATAACGTTTTTGTTGACTCTAAGCTGCTCTTATGTGTTGTTGAATAGACCTGACCTTTTCTGTCATCTCATCAACAAGATCAGGTCCTAATAGGTTTATTTCCCCAACTTTATCCCAGCAAGCTGGAGTCATGCATTTCTTTCCAAAGAGAGATTAATAAGGAGCCATATGAATACTAGAGTGAAAGCTATTATTATAAGAAAATTCCACCAAAGGTAGCTGTTGATCCCAAAAACCTTTGAAATCCATAGAGCGAGCTCTTAACATATCTTCTAGAGTTTGAATTGTTCTCTCAGACTGACCGTCTGTCTGAGGATGATAAGTAGTGCTGAAACTCCACTCTGTATCCAGAGTCTGCTGAAGACTTCACCAAAACATTGAGGTAAACCTCGGATCCTGATCATATATAATGGAAATTGGTACTCCATGCAATTGTACCACTTCCTTCACATATATACTAGCAAGCAGATCTAGAGAGAAATCTTCTCTAATAGCAATGAAGTGTGCCGACTTCGTAAGACAATCAACTATGACCCAGATAGAATTATTTCCTTTGGATGTTTTAGGAAGTCTGGTGACAAAGTCCATAGTGATGTTTTCCCATTTCCATGCGGGTATGGGTAATGGTTGTAACATCCCCTTAGACTTATATCTCTCAACTTTAACTTGCTGACAAACCAAGCATCGAGAGACATATTCAGCAAGATCTCTTTTCATGCCATCCCACCAAAAGTACTCTTTCAGGTCCTTATAAATCTTCGTGCTTCCATGATGAATATAGAATGAAGAACTATGAGCCTCATCCAGCAGATCCTTCTTTAATTCTGGGATGGTAGGAATACAAAACTGATTCACGAACCTTATTATCCCATCACAATCAAAATTGAATTCAGGAACATTTCTCACCTTCTTTTGTAACACTACATATTCTTTTTGTGCCTCATTAATCATCACATGTATATATGGTTGAACAATCATTTGAGAAAGATAAGATTTTTTCCCTTCCATTATAATTCCAAGATCCATCCTTTGTAAATCCATAAATATTGGATCTTTTGTGATCCTCATCATGGATAAGCTGGCATGGTCTTGTCGACTTAATGCGTCTGCCACCTTTTTTTCTTTCCCAGGGTAATAATGAATTGAGCATTCGTAATCCTTAATGAGCACCAACCATCTTCTTTGGTGCATATTCAGCTCATTTTGTGTGAAAATATACTTTAAACTTTTATGATCAGTATAAATATCACACCTTTCACCTAAAGATAATGCCTCCAAATCATTAATTCCACGATTACCGTAGCAAACTCCAAATCATGAGTTGGATAATTTTTCTCATGAGTTTTCAACTGTCATGAGGCATAAGCTATCACCATTTCATTTTGCATAAGAACACACCCTAATTCCTTCTTGGATGCATCACAATAGATCCCAAACCTTTCTCCACTACAAGGTAGTATGAGCACAGGTGCACTGGATAACCATCTTTTTAACTCCTTTAAATTCTCCTCACACTCCTCTATCCAAACGAACTTAACTCCTTTTTGAGTCAACCTAGTGAGTGGATTAGATAATCGTGAAAAATATTTCACAAAACGTCGATAATATCCAGCCAAACCAAGAAAACTTCGGATCTCAGATACTGTTGTTGGTCTCGACCATCTTTCAATAACCTTTGTTTTTGCGGGATCCAAAGATATCCACTCTTTTGAGATTATGTGACCCAAAAATGCAACTTTTTGAAGCCAAAATTCACACTTTGTAAATTTGGCATAAAGCTTCTCCTTTCTCAGGGTCTTCAATAAAATTCTCAAGTGATCTTCATGTTCTTCCTTTCTCTTTGAAAAGACAAGAATATCGTCTATAAATACTACCACAAACTAATCAATATAGTCTCTAAAGAATCTATTCATCAGATCCATGAAGATAGTAGGGGCATTATTAAGACCAAATGGAATCACTATAAATTCATAGTGTCCATACCTTGTATGAAAAACCGTCTTTGGTATATCCTCCCTTTTGACCCTTAATTGATGATACCATGAACAAAGATCAATCTTTGAAAAGTATTGAGCTCTACGTAGTTGGTCAAATAAGTCATCAATGTGTGGGAGAGGATATTTGTTCTTGATTGTGATCTTGTTATGTTCTCGATAATCAACGCAGAGTCTCATTGATCCATCTTTTTTCTTAACAAACAGAACAGGTGCTCCCCAAGGTGACGCACTAGGCTGTATGAATCCTTTATCAAGATTTTCTTGGAGTTGCTTCTTCAATTACTACAACTCAATTGGGGCCATTCTATATTCTGTCTTTGAAATGGGCCTAGCACCCAGTATGAGTTCTATTGAAAACTCAACTTCACAATTTGGTGGAAGACCTAGAAATTCCACCGAAAAGACATCATTAAACTCTTGTAAAATGGGTTTATTGTTAATTGTGTGTTTCTCACCAACTGTTTGAGATAAATAACCATCATTTAGTGGAATCACGACCCATAATATGGAAGAAATTTCAACTTGAAGGTTATGTTCATCCTTGCATCGATAGACGATCATATATTGATCTGTAATGTGAAATGTGACTTCCCTTATTTGTCAATTGATATGAGATCCATATAAAGAAAGACAATCCATTCCAAGAATCACATCAAATTCCACTATAGGAATGATATCAAGATTTTCAGGAAGCACTTTCCCACAAATTTCAATCAGAGAAGAATTATAAACATTAGATGTGACTATTGTGCCATTAGGGGTGTCACGGCTAACTCAATATCTAACTGCTAAGGTAATATGGAAATACCCTTAGAAAATTATTCCAAAATAAAAGAGTTGGTGGATCCAGAATCAAATAAAACATTTTCTACTTTAGAGTGGATGGTAAGTTTACCTTTCACCACTTCTTTATCGTACTCCACATCATTGATAGAAATTGCATTTGAAATTCCTTTTTCTTTGGCATTAAGAGTTTGTTGATGTCGATCATCATCAACAACCCTTGGATTAGGGAATTGATTAAATAATTCCCCATTTACTTTCACTTGTAACATTGAAGTTTAGGAGGTGCATTCTGTGTATCCCTTTCTTTGTTCGCATCACTAGACATCTTCTTCCCATCATTTCGGCATTCAAATTCCTGATGACCTTACTTTCCACATTTGAAAAATTTACTTGTCTGTTTTAGAATACTCCCTCTATGTTTCTTTCCACACTTTGAGCATAAGGGAAAACTCATCTTCTTTTCAGTGTGGTCTTTAGATTTCCCTTTGAAGTTCATTTTCCTCTTCTTATCAAACACATATGACTGATGGATTACTCGAATATCCATCTCAACCTTGAGAGTACATTGAACGATTTCCTCGTAGCTATTGAAGTCACTTATGTCTAACGCCCTTCGAAGACATTGTTTTAAGCCACTAAAGAATCAATTGATCTTACTCTTAGGTTGGATAATAATTCTGGAAGCGTACCATGCAAACCTTGTAAAATCTTCTTTATAGGTACCAACCGATTCATCATACTTTTTCTTTAGTTCATGAAACTCCTTCTATATCTTTGTTTGAAGAATACGTGGGAAGTACTTATTGAAAAATATGATCTTGAACTTGTCCAATTCCATGGACTCAATTTCATCTCTTGGCCTCGTATTCTTGATAAGATTCCACCACTGATCAGCTTCACCTTCCAAATTATATACTGCTAAGATGAATTTATCTTGTTCAGAACATTGATGAAATGAAAATATCTTTTCACTAGTACTGATCCATTGTTCATCAACTAATGGATCAGTAGACCCGATGAATGAGGGTGGACGCTACCTCGTGAAGGATTCAACAGAATGTTGCTCCTTTCTTTGATCATTTGGAAGTCCTGCAAGATTTATATCTTGAGAAAGTTGTGTGAGGAAGGGTACAAGGTTTTTCATTATAGTTACCATAACGTTTGGTTGCTCAGGGGGACAATCATTGCATTTCCCGTCGCATTCAGCATGAACACGGTTCCTTCGAGTTCCATCCATTGACTAAAACCAATAAGCATAGTGTGAGAAACACTAATCATAATAGTAAAACCACATAATCAAGAATAAAATTTCAATCTTTATGTCTTATCATAGGTTATTCATGGACATTTCTAAATCACTATGATTTTTTCCTATGCTTAGACATATCCTTAGGGTTATTACTAAGGCTTTCACATCCTAGTTTCCAAAGGTTGACTATACCTTTCCTCTGATACCAACTATAACAAACCATACATTAAATACATTGTTACTACTTCATAATTGAAGCATACTTATTACAACATATAACAAAACCACAATAGGACCATATAGGTATAGTGTCTTTAGAAACTGTGAAACATAAACAACTGGTTCATAAATAATCTACATTGTCTCCCATTTAATTCATCATATCTAGAATCTCTTTTTGGCATATCCAACTTAATACCATTATTTCTGACCTGGGGAATAGAAAACATAAAAAAGGGTGTGCTCAAATTCTCAGTAAGGGTAAACAAAAGAAATATCAATCACATCATATTCATAAGAACAAAATATTTTGGAAATCTTAACCTGAAAAAGAGATCATAATTTCATAACATGGGATAAATCATAGTAGTGAAATGTAATCACAATAATAATAACTTGAAACATTGTGGCATACACACATAATGATAGAGAATCATTTCTTAGTAGTCAAGACTCATTTCCAACACTATCCTAGCGGACAAAGTCCATTTCTAAACCGAGTTCACTCCTCGTTTCCATCCTGTATCACTGAACCAGATTAACCTGTTGTTCCATCCAAGTCTATCTCATGAGATATAAATCTTTACCCAAAGCATTGGAGGGAGATTTAGGTCCCACCCATCTCATAATGAATCTATTCTTATATGTGACACAAAATCATAAATCATACATCATAGAATAACCCAGGTAATGAAAATAGGAATCTTAAACATTATGCCATCAAAACATAATCCATATTAGATAAAATGGCATCATAAAAAATAATTCAATCATAAAATAATAAAATCAATATAAAAATAGGGATAGAAACAGAACCCTATGTTATCTCAGATGGAAAATAATTTTGATAAAACACTTGAACTCAATTATTGAGGAAAATATCCATTATATTTCAAAAACATTTTTCCTTTCTTAAAATTTCATACAATTTTAATCTAAAATAAGTTGATTAAAAATAAACTTGAAAACTTTTAAAGTAAGATTCATGGAAATAATGTTCTAAAAATCCATTCATTCCGTATATGTTAAAGAAAAACATTCTTCTCGTACTTTGGCCGGAAAAGTCAAAAAAGCTCCTCGTACTAAAAATGAAAAAAGATTCCTTTCATATATTTTACTAAAAATAACCAATCAGTAATATTGGAATTAAAAAATTAAAGGAGGATAGAAATAATCTTACATATTGAGGAAACATGGATGTGGATGATAAATATTCCCCAGTAAATATTGAAGTATAAACAATCTCGGATAAAAATGAGAATGTGATATTTTCCCTTAACTTAGGTCTAATTTTCTTCGTACGTGTCTGAACCTCCTTTATAATGATTTAAATAATGTTATTGACTTATTCCAGAATCATACTCGTTGTTATGATATCATATATGGTCATATTCTTGCCTTTTTATTAGTAATAGTTCATTGCTACTTGTTATTCGGGTGTTTATTGCTTTTTGATCTTATGCGTGTTCTGTCAAATAAATTATTATTCTTATTTTTTAGGTTATAGATACATAATTTCCATAATTTTATTAGTGTAATATATATCATATTTATTCATTCAATTTATTTATATAATCATTATGCAATGAAGATCATGTAGAATGAGTCACATCACATCGTGGAGACGGTAGGTCGTACGTATGCACGAGCGATGATATCGTTCAATGATAGTGGAATTGTTTTGAAGTGTAAGTATAATATTTAAGAACCAATATAACTTTACAATAATCATATACAGTTATTATTTACACCATTATACCCATCCAAGTATGGTGGTGGTGGAAAACAGATTACACCACGGCGTGGAGAGGGTATTCCGTACGTACGCACGCGCGGTGATTTCATTTTCCGTAGCATGGATAGAATGTGAAATAGGTTTGTTTCATATTTATAATAACATATCAGTATATGAGTGATACTGATGTTATTAATTCATAATGAAACAAATAAATAAGAAGAAGTATAAGAAGAAATAAAGTTGAAAGAATCGGTAATGGGCATTACCTCTTCTTTGAAGCGCCTCTTCTTCAACCTCCTCTTAGGTCACTAAATACAGTCTTTGAAGAAGACCAGGACCTCTATGATGTTTTTAGGGAAGTGGAGAAGAGAAATTGGAAGAGGTTGGCCGATCTTGAAGTCTCAATGTGGTGTGAGGAGGAGAGGGATGAGGTGCCCTCTTATAAGGGAGGAGAGGGGCACCTTAGTAAAAACATAAAATATTATTTTATAATAATGTCATATTAGGTTTTTAATATCTCCAAATTGATTTGTTTAAAAAATAAGGTGGTAATGGGTCTAAATCCTCTCAAACAATATATTTTAGACATGTTTAGGTTGATATTTTAACGTTATCATTTAGATTTAACTCTAAGTTAAATAATTTAACTTTTACCCTGTCTTCTTGTTTTCTTACACTATATGGTTAATAAACATACTATAACAAGACAAAATAACCCCAAGTGGTTCATAATTAATATATATGACCTCATATAAGTCATTTCTCCGAACCTTAGATTTTTAGGAATAAAATAACAATTAATAATATAATATTTGTTTTAAAAACTATTTTATGTCAATTTTGACAGTATTTGGTAATTGATTTTTGTGAAACTCATAACAGCATGATTAGTTCAAAAAAATTAATTAAATTAATATAAATATGTCATATTAACCTATAAAATTAGTTTAATTCATAAAAAGTCTCAAATTACATTTATTTGGGTATTTATAACATAAATTATGTTAATATTTCATTAATAAGGTAATTACTGTATCATCATTGTGTCAAAAATAAATTAACTTATTTAATGTCTAAAAATTATAAATAAAATACCATTAGGTAGGAAATATTTTTATCTTTCTAATTAATATTTATAGTCGTATTTATCTTATATAGAAAACTATATAAAAAATGTTTTAGTTATTAAACATTGATTTTAACTATTTTAACTCTTCTTTAAATAAATTTATAATAAATGTCCTCATCTAATCCATGTGGACCTAAATGGTCATATTTTATTCCTAAGGTTGTTTCTAGTAGAATTAAACTTATATAATAGAATTAGGACATGTTTTATGGTTATAATAATATCATTTTTATCCTTAATTACCCTATTTACTTTTAACTAAGGTAAAAAGAAGTAAAAAGATACTATTAACCAAAAATTATTTTTATCTTATTGAACCACATTTTACTCTTTGATATTAACTATGTCCCTTGTATTTTCTAAATTCTACTCACAGAAGCTGCACAATTATATTTTATGTAAATTTTAAATTTTCCTAGGAGGTGGGTAAAAGACGGTGAAAGGTTCACTAAAATTTTTATATATCTAAAACTTTTATAAAATGAATCTGATTAATTAAATTGAACCTATATAGGTATTAAGTATCAATTTTGACATAAAATAAATTTAAATAAAATAAATAATTGTTTAAATAAAAAGTCGATTTTTAAATAGTAACTCAGTGTTTTCACTATTCATCAAAAATGGAAATTTTTCAGAAAAATACAAAAAATTCACCCTAGGATAATTTCAATATTCAGAATCCAAAAATGAAGTCCATTTTGAAAGATAAAATTTATAAAATTTCAAAAATTGGGTATTACTATTCATAACGGCTAGTTTATATAATATTTTAATAACATATCGTTGTTTAGTGAAACTTGGTATTCCGTACAACACAAGATATCGAGGAAGGTTGATCTTGCGTGTAAAGCAAGCCAAGATAGTGTTGTGTGTAGTGAAAGATTCCTTTATATAACATTATACATAAAAACCAAATATTTTTCATAAAATCTTGGGTGTTACATTCTACCCACCTTAAAATGAATTTCGCCCTCAAAATTCGTCACTTTGAAACAAACAGATGAGGATACGTCTCCCTCATCATATCCTAAAGTTCCCATGTAGCTTCTTATAATTGGTGGTTCCTCCATAATACTTTCACCAAGCGAGTGGTCTTGTTCCATAGGACTATTTTTCTATGATCCAGAATCTCAATCGGTTGTTCTTCATAAGAAAGATCTTGCTCCAGCGGTATAACATCTTAGCTGAGTACATGTGAAAGATTTGGTATGTACTTTCTCAGGAGAGATACATGGAACACATCATGAACATGCGAGAGATTCTGAGGAAGCTCCAATTTGTAAGCTACCTTCCCAACACAATCCAGTATTTTGAAAGGCCCGATATACCTAGCACTTAGCTTTCCCTTCTTTCCAAATCTCATGACTCTCTTCCAAGGAGATATTCGTAAGAACACTTTATCACCCACTTCAAACTCTAGGTCATTTCTTCGGTTATCGGAATAAATTTTTTGTCGAATCTAAGCTTCTCTTATGTGTTTTTGAATAGATCCGACCTTTTCTGCCATCTCATCATCAAGATCAGGTCCTAATAGCTTTCTTTCCCCAACTTCATCCCAGAAAGTTGGAGTCCTACATTTCTTTCCATAGAGAGCTTCATAAGGATGCATATGAATAGTGGAGTAAAAGCTATTATTATAAGAAAATTCCACCAAAGGTAGGTGTTGATCCAAACAACCTTTGAAATCTATAGTGCGAACTCTTAGCATATCTTCTAGAGTTTGCATTGTTCTCTCAGACTGACCATCTGTCTGAGGATGATAAGCAGTTCTGAGACTCAACTCTATATCTAGAGTATGGTGAAGAATTCACCAACAATTTGAGGTAATCCTCGGATCCCGATCAGATATAATGGAAAGTGGTACTCCATGAAATCTTACCACTTCCTTCACATATATCTTGGAAAGCTGATCTAGAGAGAAATATTCTCTAATAGTAATGAAGTGTGCCGACTTCGTAAGACAATCAACTATGACCCAGATAGCATTATTGCCTTTGGATGTTTTAGGAAGTCCGATGACAAAGTCCATAGTGATGTTTTCCCATTTCCATTCGGGTATGGGTAATGGTTGTAACATCCCTTTAGACTTCTGTCTCTCATCTTTAACTTGGTGACAAACCAAGGATCGAGAGACATACTCAGCAACATCTCTTTTTATGCCATCCCACCAAAAGTACTCTATCATGTCCTTATACATCTTCATTCTTCCAGGATGAATAGAGAATGAAGAACTATGAGCCTCATCTGCAGCTCCTTCTTTAATTCTAGGATGGGAGGAACACAAACCAGATTCTTGAACCTTATTATCCCATGAAAAATCAAGGTTGAATTCAGGAACATTTCTCACCTTATTTTGTAACTCTATTTCTTATTTTTGTGCCTCTTTAATCATCACATGTATAGATGGTTTAACATTCATTTGAGAAAGATAAGATTTTTACCCTTCCATTATAATTCCATGATCCAGCCTTTGTAAATCCATAAATATTGGATCTTTTGTGATCCTCATCATGGATAAGCTAGCATGGTCTTGTCCACTTAATGCATCTGGCACCTTGTTTGCTTTACCAAGGTGATAATTAATTGACCATTCGTAATCCTTAATCAGCTCCAATCATCTTCTTTGGCTCATATTCAGCTCATTTTGTGTGAAAATATACTTTAAACTTTTATGATCAGTATAAATATCACACCTTTCACCATAAATATAATGCCTCCAAATCTTTAATGCAATGATTTCCACATATAACTGCAAATCATGAGTTGGATAATTTTTCTCATGAATTTTCGACTATCGTGAGGCACTTGCTATCACCATATCATTTTTCATAAGAACACACCCCAATCCCTTCTTGGTTTCATCACTATAGATCACAAACCTTTCTCCACTACAAGGCAGTTGAGAACAGGTGCACTGGATAACCTTATTTTTAACTATTTGAAATTCTCATCACACTCCTCTATCTAAACAAACATAACTCCTTTTCGTGTCAACCTGGTGAGTGGATTAGATAATCGTGAAAAGTCTTTCACAAAACGTCTATAATATCCAGCCAAACCAAGAAAACTTCGGATCTTAGTAACTGTTGTTGGTCTCGACCATCTTTCGACGACCTCTATTTTTGCTGGATCCACAGATATCCCATCTTTTGAGATTATGTGACCCAAAAATGAATCTTTTTGAAGCCAAAATTCACACTTGGTAAATTTGGCATAAAGATTTTCCTTTCTCAGGGTCTTCAATACAATTCTCAACTGATCTTCATGTTATTACTTACTCTTTGAATAGACAAGAATATCGTCTTTAAAGACTACCACAAACTGATCAACATAGTCTCTAAAGACACTCTTCATCAGATCCATGACGATAGCAGGGGAATTAGTAAGACCAAATGGCATCACTATAAGTTCATAGTGTCCATACCTTGTACGAAAATCCATCTTTGGTATATCCTCCCTTTGACCCTTAATTGATGATACCCTGAATGAAGATCAATATTTGAAACGTATTGAGATCCGGGTAGTTGGTCAAATAAGTCATCAATGCGTGGGAGAGGATATTTTTTCTTGATCGTGATCTTGTTAGGTTTTCGATAATAAATGCAGAGTCTCATTGATCCATCTTTCTTCTTAACAAACAGAACAAGTGTTCCCCAAGGTGACGCACTAGGGCGTTTGAATCCTTTATCACGATTCTATTGGAGTTTCTTCTTCAATTCCAACAACTCAATTGGATCCATTCTATAAGGTGTCTTTGAAATGGGCATAACACCCGGTATGAGTTCTATTGAAAACTCAACTTCATGATTTGGTGGAAGACCCGACAATTCCTCCAAAAAGACATCATCAAACTCCCATAAAATGGGTGTATTCTTAATCATGAGTTTCTCACCAAGAATTTGAGATAAATAACCTACATTTAGTAGAATCATGACCCATAAGATGGAAGTAATTTCCATTGGAAGGTTATGTTCATCCTTTCATTAATAGACGATCATAGATTGATCTAGAATATGAAATTTGACTTCCCTTCTTTGGAAATTATTATGAGCACTATATAAAGAAATCCAATCCATGCCAAGAATCACATAAAATTCCACTATAGGAAGGATCAAAATATTTGCAGGAAGCACATTCCCACAAACATCAATCAAAGAAGAATTATAAACTTTTGATGAAAATGTTTTGCCATTAGGGGCTGTCACAGCTAACTCAATATCTAACTGCTGAGGTTACATGGAGATACCCTTAGAAAATTCTTCAGAAATAAAAGAGTGGGTGGATCTAGAATCAAATAAAACATTTACTAATTTTGAGTGGATGGTAATTGTACCTTTCACCACTTCGTTATCATACTCCACATCGTTGATAGAAATTTCATGTGACATTCCTTTGTCTTTGGACTTAAGAGTTTGTTGACGTCAATCATCATCAACAACCCTTAGATTAGGGAATTTATTAGAATAATTTCCCATTTCCTTTCACATGTAACATTGAAGTGTAGGAGGTGCATTCTATGTAGACCTTTCTTTGTTTTTATCACTAGTCATCTTCTTCCCATCATTGCGGCATTCAAATGCCCGATGACCTTCCTTTCCACATTTGAAACATTTACTTGTCCCATTAAGACAACTCCCTCCATGTTTCTTTCCACACTTTGAGAAAAAGGTAAAACTCATCTTCTTTTCAGTGTGGTCTTTAGATTTCCCATCGAATTCCATTTTCCCCTTCTTATAAAATCCATATGACGGATGGGTTACTCTACTCTCCTTCTCAACCTTGAGAGCACATCGAATGATTTCCTCATAGCTATTGAAGTCCCTTATGGATAACGCCCTTCAAAGACTTGGTTTAAAGCCAATAAATAATCGATCGATCTTACTCTCAGGTTGGATAATAATTCCGGAAGCGTACCTTGCACGGCCAAACTTGCGCTACCAAACATGGGTGTCCAAACTTGCACAACCAATCTTGCCCAGCCAAACTTGCACGGAAAAACATCCATGCCTTTTAAATAACCCTCATCTTGTGTTCCACATCATATTGCGCACCGCCCTCTACTACTTGCACGATCAGAGCTCTAATATTCAATTAAGTGTTGAGCATTAAAAAATGAGGCAGCAAGTCATCTATTTATAGGCATTTTGGTGACTTGCACGCCACATACACTTGTGCACCGCTCCAGCACTTGTGCGCCGCTCCACCACTTGTGCGCCGCTCCAGCACTTGCGCGACACTTTTTTAACTTTGAAATTTTTTGATATGAAGATGTTGAAATATATCTTGCACGCCACATACACTTCCGCGCCAATACTTGTGCACCGATACATTCACGCCACTACTTGACTTGCACGCTAATATTTAACTTGTGTGCCACTTTATTTCCTTTTCCATATTTTGATGGGATGATCTTGAAATATGACTTGCGTGCCACTTACATTTGCATGCCAATACTAGCACACCAATACTTGCGTGTCAATACTTTCACGCCAATAATTGCACGCCACTACGTTCCCACCGCTTTCTTTCCTTTTCCAAAATCACTTCTTTACTCTCTCTACTCTTCATAAGGCTTGCATCACAAGTTTCTCCAAACATATGATATTTGTGAAATATAAATCAACAAAGCATCTTCATATTTTTTTTCCTTATTTTTGGAATTTGAATTCCAAAGTACTTTCATCCTCAATTCAAATCCTCAATTCCCTTTGGAGTGTTAATTCCAAAGAACTTCCATAATCTCTCTTCCTCCAAAAGTGGAGGCTTGAAGCTTCTTCAAATACCTCCAATGTTGTAGATAATGTGTCACCTTTGATACATGTATTTGGAACTTTAATAATAGAGCAACAACCATCTGATTTTAAGGTAATGTGTAATTCATGAGCTTCTTAGAATTCCATGTCCTTCCACACTCTCTCTTCTTCTTCATCCATCATTATCTAATTCATTCAAATCATATGATTATTTTCTTTAATAAAGCTCTTGAATGGTCCTCAAGAAATAGTGAATCATTGCATGGTCTTCTAATCATATGATTCTTTTCTTCAAGAAAGATCTTGCATGGTTCTCATGCAATCATGAAGCATTTCATGGTCTTCTGTAAATCCTCATTCTTCTTTAATCATCCTTACATGGATGATACTTCAACATTATTCATTTTTTTAAACAATGTGTCACTTTTGACACAAGTTCTTTGAAGTTTTTATCAGTTCAACAATCATCTGAATTAATCTTCTTAGAGAATTTCTCAAGTATGACATCCAATGCTATGATTCCATAACAATTCTCTAGGCAACCTCACTTTAGCCAATCTACACTAAATTTTTAGTCATTCTTCATCTCCTTCTTCGTTTTGACGAGTATTGAAAACTATTGACAATAAATACAATCTTTATACAAAAAGGGGTCAAAAAAATCTTTCCCTTTATATTTTTTAGTCAATACCACAAAGTCTCATCAAATGATTGTGTCAATGTCAAAATAAGAATCTTCTCTCTCCCCTTTACTTGTTTCTCTCCCCCTTTCATTTCAAACATTCATTTCACTTTCTCTCCCCCTTATTGAAAAGAAATACAATGTTCATGGTAGAGAGGGTATCAGTCCTTACTTAAGAAGTGTGCCAACAATAATTTCACTCTAAGACTACTTAAGTAAATCTCGGTGTAGAAAACAAGAGAATGTGATTTAGACAAAAAAGTTTTCCATTATCCACTGATTGTGATACCTCATGAGATGAGATCTCCAACACTTTTCTTCAATGGTTTTCCACTTTCATTCCAGGAAAAATATTTTGAACGTGATAGTAAATAATCAATCCTAAAATTCCTACACTCACTTTAACAAAAGGATCAAAAACATTCAAGAGAAATTAGCAGGATAAGTGGCCTTTGGGCACTTTCATTCTTCTTATCTCACTGATTTACCTAGTTACTCCCCCTTTGTAAAAATATCTTTATTCTGAGTAATCAGGGATAGGAGATTATGAAATGAAATACCTCTTCCAATGAAATATTCCTCAAACAATATTCAGAGTAGTTGAATTTAGTACCAAATGATGTTGATCCTTATTTATATAATGACTCCGGACGCTTCTTCATGTGTCTCCCTCTAAAGAGAACACTTCTCACCACTGAATCTCAGGTTCTCCCCCTGAGATCTTACATCACATTCAATTCCCTGTATTTAAAGAAAAAATACAATACACAAAGATTTAAGGGAATAAGGTGGATCCTCTATGCTTCTTCAATGGGAGAAGGATGGCTGAGATGATTTTCTCAACTAATATGCTCCATTTCCTCCCCTTAGATTTGATATTTAATTTTGAAAGTGGTTGTGTGGATCTAAATACTTCTTCCATCTCGTTGTGTGTGAATCTCCTTTCTTAAAGAGATTTCCAAGCACTAGAATCTCCCGATACAACTTTTATCCTCTTCATGAATTCTTGTTGTGCTGGAATATATTCAAAGCACTTTCTTACAGTATGAAAAACCTTGTTGCACCTCACAAATAGAACATCATTGTCTTCTCATAGAATCTTCTTTTTGTATTTAGCACTATCCTTAGCTTGTGCATATTTCATTTTCCTCATTCTATCCAAATCTTCTAGCCAAACCACCAGTATATCATTAGGGATTGAAGCATTATGATTGGATCTTCTACATGGATTCTTTTGAGTGGATTATTTCTTAGTA
Source organism: Viscum album (assembly GCA_963277665.1). Lineage (NCBI taxonomy): Eukaryota > Viridiplantae > Streptophyta > Magnoliopsida > Santalales > Viscaceae > Viscum > Viscum album. The sequence goes on along the minus strand of OY728160.1, from coordinate 906,913,475 downwards.
GTTATTTTCGATGCACCACCCTTCACCTTTTTGGATTTAGAATCCAATTACTTGTCATCATTCCTTATTTAAATCTTCTTGGGAGAATTTTTTTCACATTTTTCATCTTATTTATTCCCAAGGATGCTTCTTCATTCTTTCCCAGCTTCTGTGGTCTTCTTTTCTTATATGAACATGCACCATTCATATGACCACTCCTATTACATACATCACAGATGTTATCTAACATAACAAATATATTTGTAGTATATAGATGTTTCTAGATATGTGGATGTTGATTCTTCTTCCCTGGATTTATCCCCCTTGAGATGAGCTTTCTCTGTGCTTTTACACTTAAGGGACTGTACCAACAATCCAGTACACAATGCCCAAACCTATTGCTGCATGAGCATTGACCCACAAACATTGACTTCTTTTCATCTTCTTGATAAGGCTATTGAGTCTTCTTCTTGGTATTTTGTGCTTTAAGTGGGGATATATCATCCACACTCATTCCCCTATCCACCCTATCCATGGTAATAGGCTTCATCTCAATTTTCTTCATCCAAACTTGTTTAGAATTTTTCTACCAACCTGCACCTTTTGTAGAATCAAATTTAGAAACATTAATACAAGTTGGTATGGATGATACCTTTACTTTCTCAGATTCTTTTGATGGATCAATGAGTGATGTCATGATCTTATTATCACATTTTTGAGTTATTTTGATAGTAGAATCCTCCAGTGAACATTGGGTACTAGCAGCAATTGTTTCCTTATTTTTTGAAGACTCAATATGTGCCTTCTCAAGATTGGTCAACTGATCATCCAACTCTAGAGATCTCATATTGAGGATGACCTTTTGGTCTTCAATCATAGTCATATTATCTTTACATTCCTTCTTAAATCTTTAAACTTCATCTTCATGTATCTTTACTTTGTTTTGCAACAAAAATTCAATTTCGTTGATATTCTTGGAGTTATCTTCCAAATATAACTTCTTGACTTCATTTCCGCTTTTCAGATCATCTTCAAGTTCATGGATCTTCTCTTCCAGAGTCTTGTTGACTCCCTCCTTTTCTTCAACATCTGTGAACCAATTTGAAGAACTTACTTCGAATCCCATCTTCATTTCTTCAAAGGCTCCAAACTATCTGGATAGATTTTAACATTCAACAGTTTTTGCTTGTAAGACATTTTCCAAAGCATCAGCTTCTTCTTCTAGTTGAGTGATTTTTTCCTACATGCGTTGAAATTATCCCCAAGAAAGAGATGCACTCTCTTCAGGAATACCATGCAGAATCATTCTAAATCTGTCAACTGATATTTCTTGAGATGTTGTAGATTGATCATCACCACTTTTTCCAGTATTTTCATCATGAGAATAATTTCCAAATGTACTAACTCATTTCTCTTTATCATTTGAGGTAGGAAGGTTATCCATATTTTTGGTGGGTACTTGAGCCACCTTCTCGTAACATTCCAAGTTGAGTGTGTCTCCAATGTTGGCTAGATATGGAGAACTAGATGATTCCTCTTCTATAGATAAGAGGGAATTATTCTTCAACTTTCTATTCTCTTTATTTTTACTATTCATCAGGGTCTTGGTAGATGTATCCTTCTGATCAAAGGTAACTGAATATTCACCAACACTTCTGTTCATTGTTGGCTTAGTAAACAAACTCAATTATTAAAAAGGGAATAGATTCACTATAGAGAATCCAACAGAGGTGAACCTTCCTCTGATACTAATTGAGATGACTATTTTGGGATATACCTAACACTGAGAGGTGGGAGAATCCGTGTTTGGGACTTTTTAAACCAATTCCAATATTTATCAATGTACCTCTTGACCTGCTAGGATCTTGATTCTCCTATTCTCTTTTCCTTGTCGCATGCAATAATAGAAAGTAGTTAAAATATACAGACAGTATTTTTACAAGGTTCGCCACTCAATAAGAGTAGTTAAGTCCTTGCCAGGCATGGTAATGACCAGTGCACGAATTCTCCACTATAATGTAATATTTTGTTATAATGAAGTGTCTAGGAAAAAAATCCTATAGCCAGTGTTAGTCCCTACACTTTGGAGGGGGTGGGAAACAATCCTCTTCCCTGGACTGGGGGCAGTCTAGTCCAACTTCCAACCTCTAGCTGGTTCTTTATACAACCTATAGAGACAGTATTCTTCCTTCTTGATAAGGCATGTTTTCCTCTTGGTCTTCTTTAGTTCTATTAACTTGATTACTTGTAATGTAGTAGGAAATCATTTCCTCATTCATTCTTTCTCTTCTTCTCTAGTGCAAAACCAAGTGCACTATACTTTTCCATTATTCTTCTTAGTGCAATAACCAACAACACTAAACTTCTTCTTTCTTCTTCTTAGTGCAATTACCAACTGCACTAAACTTCTTCTTTCTTCTTCTTAGTGCAATAACCTACTGCACTAAATCTTCTTCTCTCTTCTTGGAAAGAATCACATATACCAATGTGATTATTCAGAAACTGAGGATCATCTCACATAGCATCATCTTAATTAAACTACCCTATGTAATTGTAGGCTTAAATTAGGTATACTCTGTTCTTATTCATATTCTTCTTTTACTTATATGCAAAAAACCAGTAAGTTTCACACTCTTCTTCTTCTTCTTATTTGCTTCTTCAATGCAAAACTAGCTACCCTAAAACCTACTCTTCTTCACACGTTCTCTTTTATTGAAAAACCACATGAACCGAGCTCTTCTTGTTCTTATTCTTTCTAGAATCACAAGTTCTTGCCTGCGCGTTAATCCTTACTTGCGCGCCACCTACTTGCACGCCAAATCTTGCGCGGCAAAACTTACATGGAAAAACTTGCGCGACCCAGCTTGCGCCGTCAAACTTGCGTGACCAAACTGGAGCAACCATACTTGCGCGGCCAAACATGCACGACAAAACTTGCACAACTTATAAATAACCCTCATCTTTTCCACCACATCAGCTTGCACGCTGCCCTCTACTAATTTCGGGACTAGATCTAAAATTTTCTCTTAAGTGTTGAGCATTAAAAATGAGGAGGGAAGTCATCTATTAATAGGCATTTTGTTGACTTGCGTGCCACATACACTTGCGCGCCGCTCCAGCTCTTGTGTGCCACTCCAGCACTTGTGCGCCGCTCCAGTACTTGTGTGACACTCTCTTTCCTTTGTCAAATTTGGATATGATGATGTTGAAATAATACTTACGTGCCACTTACACTTTCACACCATTACTTGTGCGCCAATACTTGCGCACCACTACTTTACTTGCACACCAATATTTAACTTGCGTGACACTTTATTTACTTTTCCATATTTTGATGGGATGATCTTGAAATATGACTTGCGTGCCACTTACACTTGTGCGCCAATACTTGCGCGGCAATACTTGGACGCCAATAGTTGTGCACCACTACTTGCGTGCCACTTTATTTCCTTTTCCAAAATCACTTCTTTACTCTCTCTACTCTTCATAAGGCTTGCATCACAAGTTTCCCCAAACTTATGATATTTGTGAAACACAAATCAGCAATGCATCATCATAGTTTTGGCCATTCTTTTTGGAATATGAATTCTGAATTACTTCTTTTATCCTCACATAAAATCTTCAATTCCCTTTGGAGTGTTAATTCCAAAGAACTCCAATCATCTCTCTTCATCCAAAAGTGTAGGATTGAAGCTTCTTCAAATACCTTCAATGTTTCATATAATGTATCACCTTTGATATATGTATTTGGAACGTTAAGAATAGTGAAACAATCATCTGATTTTAAGGTAAAGTGTAATTCATGACCTTAATAGAATGAAAAGTCCTTCCACACTCTCTCTTCATCTTCATCCATCATTCTCTACTTCATTCAAATCATATTATTCCTTTCTTCAAGAAATCTCTTTCATGGTTCTCATGAAATTGTGAAGCATTGTATGGTCTTCTTATCATTTGATTCTATTCTTCAAGAAATATCTTGCATGGTTCTCATGAAATAGAGAATCACCGAATGGTATTCTTTAAATCCTCATTCTTCTTGAATCATCCTTACATGGATGATACTTCAACATTCATTATTTTTGTAAACAATGTGTCACCTTTGACACAAGTTCTTTAAACTTAGTATCAGTTCAACAATCGTATGAATTAATCTTCTTAGAGAATTACCCAAGTATGACTTCCAATGCTATGATTCCATAAAAAATCTCTAGGAAACCTCACTTCATCCAATCTCCACTAACGTTTTAGTCCTTCTTCATATCCTTCTTCATTTTGATGAGTATTGATAACTGTTGACAAAAATAAAATCTTCATACACAAAGTGGTCCCAACAATAAGGCCAGATTAGTTGCCAAAGGCTATAATCAACAACAAGGAATAGACTATGAAGAAACCTATTCTCATGAAGCTAGACGTTAATCTATCCATATTTTAACTTCCTTTGCTACATTCTTCAACTTTAAACTTCCTCAAATGGATGTTAAATGTGATTTCTTTAATGGATTTGTTCAAGAGGAAAAATTTATTGAACAAACTACTAGTTTTGAATATAAAAAACATCGTGAACATGTTTTCAAACATACAAAATCTTTATGTGGACTTAAACAAGCCCCTAAACCCTAGTATGATATAATTACTAGATTTTTGTTACAAGAAAATTATGTTAAAGGAAATGTTGATCCAACCCACATTATAAAGAAATATAAGAAAAATGTTTTGGTTGTTAAAATTTATGTTTATGACATTTTATTTGGATCAACTTAGCAATCTTTAACCAATTCATTTTCAAATCTAATGAAATCTTAGTTTGAAATGAGTATGATGGGTGAGTTAACATTTTTCATGGTTTTCAAATTTCTTTAAAATCAGAAGGAACATATATATCTCAACATAAATATATTTAAGATATTCTTAAAAATTATGGATATGACAACACTAAGAGTATGAGTACTTTTATTGGTACCTCAAATTCTCTTGATCTTGAGGAAGCTGGGAAACGAGTAGTTCAAACATAATTTAGAGGTATGATAGAATGTTTAATATACTTAATATCTAGTCTTCTAGACTTAATGTTTTAAGTATTATTATGTGAAAGATGTCAATCCAATACTATGGAATCCCATTTAATGGCACTGAAACGAATTTTTCTCTATTTGAAGGGAACCATGGATTTAGGACTCTTTTATACTTCTGGAAATGATTTCGTTTTAAAAAGTTTTTTTGGATGCTAATTTTGGTGGATGTAGAATGGATAGAAAAAGTAAATTCAGATCTTTTCAATTCGTATCAGGTTCATTAGTATCTTGGTCATGCAAAAATTAACACTCAGTCGCACTTTCCACTACTGAAGCCGAATATGTAGCGGTTGGATGTTGTTATGCCCAAGTTTTGTGGATGAAACACACAATCATAGACTATGGTATGAGTCTTACCAAAACACAAATGTTGTGTGATAATAATAATGTTATTTTTCTTAAGTAAAAACCTTTCACATCACTCTTGGGAAAGAAACATATATACTAGACATCACTTTCTTAGGGATCACAAAAAAAAAGATATCATTCTTCAAATAATCAGACTAAAAGATCAACCTTATGATATTTTCAAAAATAATTACCCTCAGATAGATTTAAATATATTAAACAGATGTTAGGAATGATAATCATAAGTTAATCTTCCATTTTAGCTTCTGTTTTAACATATCTACTTACAGTAAGAAACACCTTCTCATAGGGGGGGTTACACATTCTTGTTAGTCATGTTTTTTCTCCTTTTAAAAATTTACTTTCTTAATATTTTTCATAATCGAATTTTGGTAATCAGAATTTTTTGTAATAAAAATTTTCATAATCAAAATTATTGTAATCAATATTTTCGTAATCAAATTTTTTCGAAATAAATATTTTATTAACTAGATTTTTTATAAAAAAATTGAAATCTAATGTTCATAAGAATTTTTTTTCATAATTATTGATAATATTCCTAGAAATATGGATGGTATGTTTACATTCTTAATTTTTTGTAGTCATCATTTTACATGTGGGTATTTTAATTTTATTTAAAATTTCCCAGATTCACTTTTCCTTAAATTCGATTTTTTATCTTAAAACCCCCAAAAGATCAGAAACTACCAAATTCCTTCTTTAGCTATCATCTCAATCATTAGATCTGATCAAGATTTTTTCAACCATTGGATCTCTCAAGGAAGATGAATCGTCACCGCAAACACCAATATAAGGACCCTTTGATTGTTGTCCTACATCATTCTTAAAAGCCTTGTCATGTGGACGTTCTGATCCTCTGCTTAAGGTCATTCTAAATCATTAAGATTTCCATAATTCTGAACGTCAATGAATGCTTATCCTCAGAATTAAATTTCTTCATTAAAGGAAATATCCAAATGGAATATATACAGAGAAACTTTAGTCGATCTTGAATTCTTTTCTAAGTATAATTATATTATTTCAAAGAATATCAAGCAGAATATCTCGGAGATCCTATATGTATCCAAACCGAAGGCACAAGATCCGATTTATCTAGAGTTACTGATTGAATTCTAGGAATCAGTAAGTTTATTAAAAAATGAGGGAGGGACAGGTTTTACTTCAAGTGATATGGAAAGACATACTCTCTTTCTTACAGTAAGGCTGCAAGCCTTATTGGAATTCTGTATGAGGGTGTAGAAAATTTTTTCACCAAAAATATTCAAGATATTTTAGGATCGTTTGATAAGGAGAACGCTTTAGAGTGCCTTACCTTGAAGGAAGTAAAGACTTTAAAAAAATTTCAACTCTATACGAACTTCCAATAAGTGTGGAAGGAAGAGGAAGGAAAAGGAACCAGAAGAGAAATAAAAAACTCATTTAGCTAATGAAACTCAATCTACACCTCAAAAACCAAAGAAGAAAAAGACTTATTTAGATAAAGTGGTTTCCAAGTGGAGAGAAGACAAAAATAATAAGAAGTAAGGGGAGCCTAGTTTTTGATTCAACCCTACTAAGGAAAAATCATTAAAGTTTAAGGTTGTGGAGGATCTTGAAAAGCGAGAGAAGGAAAAGAAGCATATGAAGAATATTTTGGTGGCTGAAGTCATTCATTCCCTTCTCAAGGATGCTGAGAAAGATTCTGAACAACACCAGGTACAATAAAATAATCACTTCCACTAACTCCAGGAAAGAATATGGTGATTCTTGAACCAGAACAAGAAGAAGAAATATTTCAAGAGGAATAATTGTAAGAAGAATAAGAAAAAGGAGGAAGTGGTGACACATATGACATGATAAGGCAAGTAGAGGAATATGATGAGAAGGAGAGTCCTTCAAAGAAACTATCAATCCAAACATCTGAAGAAGATTCCTCAAAACTTAATACCCAAGGAAAAGAAGAAGAGGGTCAGGAAGAAGTGAATAAACTATCTGAAGAAGAGAGTTGTAACAATGATGTTGTTCAACCAGAGGATCTTGTGGTAGGTGTTGAGAAATAAAATCTTTAGGAAGACCAGATTGTTCAATTATCAGATAGTGAACATGAATCACCCAAAGCAGAAGAGATCATTCTATGAGATGAAAGGGGAAAATAGGTGTTGGTTGATAAAACTAGGAAATCTTTAGTGAAAAAGAAATATGTTGGTGGTTTGTCAGAAAGGAAAGCTGATGAGATAGAAAAATAATCCTCACCAACCAGACTACATGATTCGGAATCGTCCACTCTTGGACATGTGTTTTTAGTTCAATCACTAAAAAAGTTGGTAGATATTATTCCCTTATTTTTTAGTATAGACTTGATATGTTAGATGCTTTAACGCTCGTTTAATCGAAAAGAAGATTGATTCACCATGCTTATGGATAAGTTTGTCAGGCATGAGGCAGATTTCAAAATGTTCCTCATTGGATATGAATCCCACATAAGATCATGAAAGAAAATAAAAAAATTCTCAAGGAAAACATTCAATGATATTGTAATCCTTGATCATTTACAAGAATGTGTAAAGGATTATTTTGACATTGAAACGGGATTTTTAAAAATCTTATTGGCAGTTTTGAAGAAATTCTAAGTCTCGAACAGACATCTCAGAAGTTGGAAATCAAGGATCTGAATGGGAAGCTAAATTTTGGGTCTATAGGTTGGAAGAGGGAAAGGGATCTAATAAAAGAGGATGAAGAAAATATTTCTAAGTAATAAGATCTTTTTAAAGATCAAGAAGAAATTCTTAATCCTTAGGAAGAAAATATAAAATCCTTAGAGAGGAAAAATGATGATCTGGATCAGCTGCTCAAGATCATGGAAGAAGATCACAATGTGATTAAGAGGTTGAAACCCATTTTAAAGATGTTAATGTCGAAGGATAAAGAAGGATAATTTTTTCCCAATCCAACCTTTTGTTGTATTTTTCATTATTTTTACAAATCATTTCAAACACAATGAAAATTTTTGATTTCTCTTCATATATTTTTATGTTTAGTAATAATATTTCAAGTACTATTTTTTCATTTCATTTATTCCTTTTTTAAAATCACAAAGGGGGATAAATGAGTGATAAAAAGAATACTAAGTAAATAAGTGAATTCACTATGTAAGGGGGAGTCAATCTAAGGGGGAGTCTAATCAAAGAATATTTTTTTATTCAGGAAAATGAAAAACCGGTTTAAGGAATACAAGAATACTATCCTTAGGGATTTGAAAACCTAAGGGGGAGTTAGTATTATTCACCATGATTCATAAGTAAATAGAGATAAGTTTTTATTTTGATATCCATAAAAAAAACTCTATTTAATTATATACTTTTTTGTAAAGAAGTTTTTTCTTTCCCAAAAGGGGGAGATTTTTGAGTAAATAAGTTTTCCTTATGAATTTTCCATTCCTTTACGTTTTGAAAATCACAAACAATTTAGCTTAAGGAAAATCATATTTCCTATGAATTATTTTAATAAGGAAAATTTCCCATCCCCAAGGAAATTTTATCCTTATATATTTTTTAATTGTTCATTTTATAGTTTCCTTAAATCTTACACATTTTATTCCTAAGGCTAAAATTCAGTTTCCCATCCATAACTGCGGAATCTTAGAAATAATTGGATATAATGTATTATATTTTTAGACTCTGAATTATCTAAAATTTAGACTCCTAATTCTCTAAAATTGAGACTCTGAATTCCCTAAAATTCAGACTCCGAATTCTCTAAAATTCAGACTCATAATTCTTTAAAATTCAAACTCCAAATTCTCTGAAATTCCAAATCTGAACTCTATGAAATTTGGAATCCGAATTCTCTGAAATTCAGGATTTTATTTCAATGAAATCCAGACTCCGGATTCTCTGAAATTCAGACCCCAAATTCTCTAAAATTCATACTCTGAATTATATGTAATTCAAACTCTGAATTCTCGGAAATTTAGATGCATAATTCTCTGAAATTCTGACTTCGACTTCTCTAAAATTCATACTCAGAATTCCTCATAATTCAAACTCTGAATTCCGACACCGAATCCCTCATAATTCAGACTCTAAATCCCTCATAATTTCAACTCTAAAATTTGAGGAATTCTAACTCAAAATTCCTCAAAATTCCATCTCAGAAATCTTCATAATTCAGGCACCACATTTCTCATAATTTCGACTCCAAATTCCTCAAAATTCCGACTCCAAATTCTTTAGAATTCGGATTCAAAATTGCACATAAAAAAATATGAATATCCTTGAGTTATAGTCTCTAAATTTTTATTTGGATAGATTTTGAACTTTATTATTCCTTAAACATTAAAATATTATATTTGATTAAGCAACCTTGTTTTACTTACACTTATTATAATTATGAAATGATGTTGTACAATCTATTTATAAATAACTGTTGATTGAGAGACATGTGTATAGGTCCCTCTGGAATTCAAGGAAAAATATGATCATTGGAAGAGGGATATGACCTTTAGATAAGTGCCTATAAATAGGAGATCATTTGAACGAGCTCATACAACAGAGAGAATTATGTAAAAATTGCATGTTGTTGAAGTGATTTAGAGAGAGAGAGACTCTAATGCCTTGTGTGTAATGAACATCTTTTCATCTTGCTTCGTACAACATTGATTGTTTCTGTGATAAATGGAGGGCTTCCGGTGATAGGGAGGTAGAGGTACTCACTACCTCAGCGTTCGATGACTTCCAGGGATAGGAAGACAGAGGTGTCGACTAACATAAAGAATGAGGGAATGCGGTGATAGCCAGAAATATTATGATATTTCTATTGAGGGATTACCCTGTTGCGGGTAAGACAGACTTTCATGAATGTATAAATCAAGGGACCATTATCCAAGGTTGTTGGATACCCTTCTCATTGGGTGAAAAGATTTCATACTTGTTACATGTTTTTATTCAAGATTATTTACATTGTATTTTGATAAAGGATGAAAGTATAACTTTCATATACATTCCTGTAATTTAGTCTAATCTGATAAGTTAGAATCTATATGATTTAAGATAGAATCTTTTCCTTGTAAACATTCTGTAAGATTCATTTTCGGAACCACATTTCTGGATCCTAGCAAGTTTGTAGAACTAAAAGTGGTCTTTTGTATTTACCTTGTTTAACTTTGTTAAACATAGTTTTCCTTATGGTTAAAAACAAATGTTTTTAAACATATAATTCAACCCCCTTGTGTATTTGAGAATCTACATTAATATTTTGATCCAATAGTATCTAAAATTGTAAAGGTAGAAATATAGAAGAACTTAAAGGATTAGATAGTGGAGAAAATCATTGGTGCATACACTACCCATATCAATGGTTTGGCCTATTTTGTAACCTTCATGTTTTATACTCAAGTATGAATTCTTTTATTAAATAAATTATAAAACATTTGAGTAATTCCATCAGTTATAAACCATTTTAAACCTTATTTATCTCCCATGATTTTATCTTTTGAAATGTTTAATTAAAGATAACATAGGTTATCAGGAAGATCACTAAAATTTTAACAATTATTATTTAGCTACAATTTTCAATCATATGGATTGATATGAATTTTTTATAATGATTCTTCAGGACTTATGATATATCAATTTACATATTATTAATGGATTATGAAGAACCATTATGATATATTTATATTTAAATTAATTATATACCTAATTTCATAAAATATATTATTTTCAACAAGTTTGGCGTACCCTATGACATGACATATCATTCCACATGATATAGTATAAACACACTATATATAGTTATGACTTTAGGGAATATCTCCATTAATCTCCCACTTGTACTAAAGCTATATAAGCATTATACCATTTCACCTTATATTGAGTCTAATATAGTAATTTATGAAAATATATAAAAAATCTTTTTAGACAAATTCAATTTTTATGGAATGTTATCACCAACATAACCTTGTATCACATAATATTCAATAATTTGTTACCATATATCAAAACACTTTTATAGTTAACTGTAAAACACATTTATAGTATCTCTATGAGCAATATAACACACAATACCTATTCATTCAATAACAAAGTGTAACCCCACAAGTCACTACAACATTGAAAAAAATATTATTTCCCAAAATATTAATATAAATAAAGAGTTTCCTTTATAAAAGAGTCATACTTAATCTAGTTACAATTCAATTTGGTCTAATATCGAAAAACAACCTGCATATCATTCCATCTGTCCACCAATTACGTCATATAAATCTGTGAATAATTAAGTAATCCTTTTGTTTGATACATCGAATGACCACAAGAATTTAATTAATAAAATCCCAAATATCCATCCCTATCATTCGTGTTTATCTGAGTATAAATTGAATAAGTTAATGAATATATCAGATTCCATTTATCTTAGGGAAAAATAACATCACATGTCCCTAACTTAAGTAGAAATGTGTTTCATATATTCATAATATAGGTGTAAAAATAACTTTCCCCAACATATTTATATTTAGGTCCTATATTTTATACTCATTTGATGAGAGGAAAAAACACATCATGGTTAATCATCAACTAATGACATGATCCATGAAATACCGGACCAACCCTAATTAGCTAATAATTATGGATTCCCTAAGAATGGTAGCAAATTATTAATATTTTTATACTAGGTTTCTCTACAACCTTAGGAATAGGTATTCCATATGAAACATGAACCCATATTATACCATTTACATAATATATGAAACTACATGTGGTATAAATGGGGGGATATCCTTTATAAAAAACACATTTTGTTCCTCATGATCATATACTATATCCAAATAAAATATTCTTAATCACGTGAACCTTAACATTTTATCATAACCTATAATATTCTAGGACAAAAATCTGTTATAAATCCCACATAATATTATTCTGATATATCGATTTTCATTTCACGTTATGTAATATATACAACAAACATGAATGAATGATAAAGTGGAGATTCATTTTTTATAACATGAAACATCTAATATTACGAACCCTCTTTAATAATTTTTAAAAAACATAATTGATATTTACATCATATATCTTATGATATACAATCATATTAGAATTATGTTTTATGAACTTTTTGGGATATGGTAAACTCATTAAATATATATGAAATCCCTATCACATATCTATGTGACCATATGATAAAACCATCCCACTAGACTCTTTATGTGCCTAATATCATTGAATCAATCTAATTTGAATGATGGTGAGACTTAGGAATCATATTTTTAGTTTTCTATTCTATGAATAAGTATTTAAACTTCATTACATTAAAACATCCAATGTGATGATTTTAATAACTACTATTGTCTTTATATATCTATTTATAACATAATCATCATCACTAATATTAGAACAATTTCCATCAAAATAAATCTTTTGATCCTTTATGTAACCATTTCTATCGTACACAAAACCTTTTTCTATATTAAATGACATCTACATTTTATTATTACAAGTATAATAATTTATTTATTAACTACTGAACTTAATCTAGTCCAAGAAAACACCTACTAGCCTATTAATCAATATATTATCTTCAGAATATAATTTTAAGTTACAAATCTCTTTTTTTAAATAAAACTTATTTCCTATAATGGTAAAATTTAATAAATAAAATATTATGTTCATATATTATATGGTACTCATTGTGTTTGGATAAATTATTAAAATAGGCGATTTTATTCTAAAAAAATGTCACATATTGGTGGTGAAAACATAACAATCATATTTTTGAAAAAACATATGCATAAACACATTTATCCTAGAAAAAATATGTTTATCATTATCATATTTTAAGTGAACAATATAATATGAGGAATCATAAACCATATCTATCATCTCCTTTACTCATGAAAACTATTTTCTAATAATTAAATTATTCTATCACTGAATAAAAATGAAATAACATGCATATAAATTACCCATATTCATTTTATATTGATATATTTAAGGCATTCAGTCTTTTTAAAAGAAGAACATTATGTTTGATAACATACATGACCTGCAACACTAAACTTAAATGAAGCATGAAATATAATTATTTAAATGTGGCCATTATATCCTAGTAATTTTGTTATTGGGTATGAATATGATTAAATTATTTATAAAATATATATAAAGTCCATACTAATAAAAATTTATTGACTAATTATTAGGAAGTAAGAACTCAATTTTTCATAAATTTGTTTTAAAATATATATATTTTCTTAAAAAATTGTAATTATTGATTTTAATGAATGATGATCATTAATATTTTTTGGAAGTTTTAGATATTTTATTTTAAAAAAATTTATTTAATTTCTAAAATCATCTGGTCAAAATTATCACAAATTAAAATTTTAGGGTTTTTCAAAAATTATTAATCTTCTAGTGATTTTTGAGAAATATTGATTTTTATGGAAAACTGCATTTTTTTCTACAAATATTTAAATAGATAAATTTTATTTAAAAATGATTGAAATGTAAAATTTTTTATATTGTTTTTTAATAATTCAATTAACATAATTGAAATAAAATTATATATTTATTTTCATATAAAAACTTTTTTATCCTAAAAATCCTTTTTTCTAAAAAAGGGTTCTTCAAAACATTTTGTGTTTTAATATTATATTAATTTATACAACTTTTATAAGCGTAATCATAGAAAATATATTCCTTATTTTTAATAATGGGATATATATTTATTAAATATTTCCCTTTTATTTTTGGACATTATGAATAGTTAACATAGTTAAGAATTATCACCACTGTTTGGGTAAACCAAGTAATTATGGTTAAAAATAATGTGATTAGGATTAGAAAATGAACGTAACAATTCCATTAATTTTATTTAATGATTTTATTTCATCCATAACTTAACAAAACTTTAATATATTACCTTTTGTTTCTATTTTTCATGATCTTCTATCTTTATAGTGTTTTATGTGCTGAAAACTCAAAAATTACATTCTCTTTGTTTTATAAACTCTAAATTTTTGACACGAGTATAAAAGGAGGATATTTTCAGTTAAAAATATTTATTTGAAAAAGAAATTATTTTTTCATTGTAATTTATTATTTTATTTTACGTATGAAATAATTAACTTAAATTCTTATGTTTCACTGACACAGATTTTATTCAATTAATAAAAAAAATAAACAATTTTTTAAATATTAAAAGTGATATAATTTTAAAGATTAATTGTGATAAATGAATATTTTATATTGTTATAACATATAAAAATTATTTGAAAATATTATTATCGAATTCTATCTTTTTATTTATGTGATTATGGTCAAATTTAAATTTTAGTTCCAAAATTGACATTAATGATATTTTATAATAAGTAATATTCTATTGAATGATTTAATATTCCAAAAAATTCTATCTTTGGCCAAGTGATTAGTATATGTTTATTACTATTAAATATTTTCTATTAATGGAAATATTTTTATTTTATATTAACTCTATTATCCCCCAAAAAATAAAAACTTCTTGATCGCGGTAATTGTCAAAAAGAGTTACAACTAATTAAAAAAAAGAGATAATGGTAAAAACCTTATCTAATCTTGGATTATTTTTTATTAAATGATTGGATATTAACCCATCCCTAGACATTCTCTGAATTATATTAGTTGTTATCCTTTCCCCATGAAAAATAATTTATATTAATTTAATATTTTGGTAATTACAAGAGTGGCCCTCCCATAACTTATAAAAGAAAACCAACATTTATATTTTCATCACACTTAGAAAGACTTTTAGTTCATCTATAATCAACCAAAATCCCATACTAGAATTCCTCCAAAAATTATAGATGTATTATCTTGGGAATAATACCAAAAATAGAGTTTTATTGGTGAATAGAAAAGGATTTTTCCTAAATAAGAGGAATATAAAGAACTGATGTAATGAGTCGACTCAAGGTAATGGATCTCTCTGAACCATCTATTTCATTGGGTTATGACCATTCTATCTCTAACATTATTTCCCTCTCAATTTAATGTTATCCAATACATCTAAATTATGTATATATTTCTCTCAAATATATACCTAGATTATTCACCCTCCCTTGGATGGGGTAATACATTATCTATGATCATTTCTAAAATTACTTCTTTAAAAGAAACCCTAATTAAGAAAAAAAATTCTATTCCTTAATCCTTTTATGAAACACTCATTTATAATTATTATTCCCAAATGAAAAAATTATTTTGAGACATATTATTGTTTTCTTAGATATTAACATTTTAAATTTTTAATTCATTCTTCACATCGGAATCATTATGAAATTTCCTTTGATAATTATCTGGGGAATGATTATGAAACACATTTAATTGGATGGGAAATTATTATGATTATGCCTTATAATTTCTTTCTTTTTATGGCACACATAATAATGAAAATTTTATGATGGGTGTCCCCAGATATATCTCTAATGCATTGGGTAAATTTTTTATCTCATGAGATTTTATGTATGGGATTAGAGAGTAAACCTAATCCACTATGGGACTCTTTCAACCATGTGATGGTATCCTCGTAGATATACTTGTCTTATGTATGTATCATTTCTTGCATGGACACCACATTTAATATAATCCCATGTTCTTATGATTCGATTTTTTTATGTTATACTCACATTTTATTATTCATGTCCCTTCTCTTTTAGGATATTATGTTATTCCATTTCAATAACATGTTATGCCTCAATACCATGTTTATTCGATTACTATGTTTTTTAGCTTACCCCATTTGTTAATGTATTCCCTGAGTTATCCAATTAATTTTTAGGTTCTCAAATGGAATTAGGATCTCATTATAGAGGTAAAAAATAATTTTTATTTGAGTTTGAATTTGATGTGTTGTGAACCTTGCCTCTGAAATACAGTAGGTTTTTTTATCTTTTGGTGGTAATTATTCGATATTTATGTTAAAAATTAATTAATAATTTGTGTAAAATGTTTGGGTAACAATAGTAGGAATATAAGTAAAGTCTAGTTTAATTTCTCGATTAGTACTAGAATACCTTAGTGAAAACCCATAAGATAATCCAATGTATAAGAGAACTTCTTAAGTTATAGTAATGAAAGGAGTGTGGTTTTTTGAAACATCCCTATCTATATACAATAACTGGAGGTGGAATTTAGTATGATAAATCTAGGGATAATTACCTTGAAAATATTTGTTTGATTATATATTTTTTATTATTCTAATGCAGGGTGAGTGCTCCCATAATTTTCAACTAGTTTGAAACTCCTGGGGGATATGCTTTGGAGATTTAGAAAATCTTTATGCACCATTACGAGGGACTTGAAAAAATTGTTACGTTTGAAATATAATTGGGAACATTACCATGTATAACCTTGATTTAAACATAATGATTCATAATTTAGGATATACATTTTATTTATAATTTATTATTTATATGTTCATATCTTCCATTTTATTTTTTTATTAGTTAGGGTATTTTCATCCTCTTTTTCATTTATTTTAGTTAGAGGTGGGAAATAGGAAGAATCATTAAACAAACTAATGCGATATGTATTTTTATGGTTTCTAAATGATAAGAATAACCTTATGGGAGTGGGAGTTGGGAACATCATGGTAGTAGTACCTCACCCAAGTCATGCTATGAAATAAAACATGAATCATGTAGAGCTCCCGAATACTCCTATAAATGAGATAGTTGTGGTTGAGTATTTTATGTGGAAAGTGATGCATACAATTAATATATATTATTATCCCATCATCAAATAATAAAGAATTAACTCTATTGACAAGATATTCTCTTTACTAAAATTCTTAAAATAATATAAATTCGTTCCAGCTGTATTTCTTATGGAGGGGTAAGCATGATATTGTCGGAATTGAATAATGAAATGGAGTCCAACAAGGATAATTATTCCTAAGAATGAATAATTAGCTGAGAAAATATTTCTTAAAATATTTTTTCCATGAACACTTCACCTTAAAATAGAGAGGGGTTTTTCTTAAACTAATGAAAAAAGAAGATGAGTCTATCAAGGAATATGAGGAAAACATCATAAGGTTTTCACAGTATATACCCAACATCATCATCAATTCAGAATGTAAGGTTGACTAAATATTTAGTGGGTTAAATCCATGCATCTAAAAATATTTTCCAATTTGATACAATGATAGATAAGAATGGATTATTCATTGTGTCATCAAGGATAACATAGATATTGGATTCTCTTAGTGGTTTCATGGGTTTGGAGAATAAAAGTACTAAATATTGTTTTCATAAAGAGGATATATGAATAAATCCCATGGGGAAAGAAAACCAAACATCCCACCCTTTTAGAGAGGGCCTGATGAGAACATACACAATTAGATATGTGATGATCATGCATGTTCACTATTCTCTTGATCTCCAAGTTCTTTAGTGTAATTATCTAACCCCCCCCCTCCCGAGACCCCCTAGAAATCCCCCTCCCTACCTCGGGACAACCCCCCCCCCACCACCACTCTACCTCAATCCCCCTCCCTCGTACTAGACAACCCCATGTCCTTCCCCCTGCATCCCACACCCTTTTATTGTATAGCCCCCTCCACACCCCTTGTACAACCCCCTCCCATCCTAGACATACTCCTCCCCTCTTGTAAAACACCTCATTTTTGGACAACCACCCTCCCACCCCTTACATCCCCCCAACCATTCCCTAGATAACCCCTTCCCACCCCCTGGACAGCCCCCACCCCCTCCCCTCTTGGACCCCCTACCCCTCTTAGACCCCACTCCCCACACTCCTGGACAGCCCCCACACACTTTTGGACACCCCCTCTCTCCTGTACACCCCCTCCTTCCAGGGCACCCCCACACACCCTCCCACCTTGACACCTTCCCTCCCTCCTCGACACCCCCTCCCTCTTACTTCTTTAGTCTGTACCCATTAATTACCTCCTTTATCCAACTATTTTTTTTTAATATATTTGGTAATGGAATAAATATTATTCATACACCATTAGTCAAGATTATGAATTATAAAAGCATATATAATTTGAAGAGATACAATTCAACAAATCAAGGAAAACACCAAACAAAAAATATATTGGAGGAATATGAACAAAATTTCCCATAATATATTCAAAAATATAATTCAAAAATACATAAATCATAAACATAGAGATCCTATGATACAATAGGTGGACGCCAATCCTAAGTAAAGTGGGATAATGGATATATATATATATAAGTACCAGTGATACATCTTCTGGTATTCATTTTCTAGTAAAAAACATCTCATTCCATAGATTTCATCCACATGCCCGGAATGAGGGTCAAAATTGATTTCGATGAGACTATCCCCACAACTCTTCTAAATCATAAATTATTCCTTCCAACAAACTCATATATCATTAGTAATTTTTCCAGCATATGTATTCTACTACAACATTGGAGTAGAGAAAAAGTTTGTTTCTTAGAAATCTATGGTGATAAAGGTAAAAGATGAATATGTTGTGTCTTTATGACATTAAATAAGATATATAAGGCCTAAAATTGAATTGGAATAAAATTCTGGGGACTTTACAAGGGTTTGGAATTGTTTAGGTTGGTTGGAACGTTTGATGCCTCACTATGGACCCACATTAGGCTACTCTAGAAGTGATCTACCCATTGTATATTATCAGTATTGAGTGGAAATGAATGGATATCTCCCTGGTCACCCCCTTATAGACACACCACCTCCATCCCCTCTTGGACATACCACACATGGCCACCCCTTGTACACCCCATACCCTTTGGACACCCCCACTTATGGACACCCCCTCCTTCCTGGACACCCTCCAACCCACCCAGAGACCCACTCCAACCTGGAGACCCCCTCCCTCCTGGACACCCCCTCCCACTTGGAAACCTCCCTCCCCTCCTAGACACCCCCCTCCACTCATGGACACCCCCACCAACCTCACATTGGGACACCCCTCCCTCCTGGACACCCCCTCCCTTCTGGGTACACCCCCTCCCTCCCCTCCTGGACACCCCACTCATGGACGCCTCCTTGGACACCCCCTCCCATTTTGACACCCCCAATCCTGGACACCCCCTAGGAAACCCTCCCTCCGGGACACCCCCCCCCCCCTGCCTGGATACACCCTCCCTCATATACAACCCTCCCTCTTGGACACCTCCCACCACTCCTGAACACCCCCACCCCACTCCTAGACACCCCCACCCACCCTCACACCTGAACACACCCTCCTTCCTGGACACCCCTACCTTCTAGACACACCCCCTCCCTCCCCTACTGAACATACAACATATGGACACCCCCTGGACACCCCCTCTCTCATGGACACCCCCATCCCATATGAACACACCCCTCCCTCCCCTCCTAGAATCCCCACTCATGGACAACCCCCTGAACATCCCCTCCACCTGGACACCCCCAACCTTCTGAACACACCACCCCCTCCCCTCCTGCACACCCCACTCATGGACACCCCCTGGACACCCCCTCCCTCTTGGACACCTCCCTTCCCTTTTGGACACCCCCCATGGACTCTTCCCCCACTCCTGAACGTTTAATGATGATATCATAGATATAGTGTCAGATGAGAGCATCATGGGGACGCCGGATCAGATGCTCAGATTGGATGTTATGCTAAGAGATAGTTAACCAAAAGTAGTTAAGTGTCCTTATTTTTGTTATTAAATTTGTGGGTGTTGCACTACCAATATTCTTCCAAAACACTACATCAGTAGAAATATCTTCATAAATCAAAAAAATATAGAATATAAATGATCCATTCCTTAATAATTTATGTCCAATGATTTTGGAAACATAGAAACATAAAGAACTAGTTCAAAAGATACTCCCATTAAGTTATTCTTTACTAGAAAAATATCATTTCTAAAACCCTTCTTCTTGACCTAAGGATATAAAACATAACAAAGGGTGATAATATATGGTGAATAAGTGAAAACATTGAGATATAAATGATCATATAAAGATAACATAAGTAGTAGGAATTCACCTTCATCCTATTTGGGTACAATCTTCCCTCAGGTATGATGCCCATTCATTTCTAAACACATCTATATCATCTTCTGAATATGAGTTTTTGTGATATTCATGGTAGTAATAAAAAAATACCCAAAGTATTAATAAATATTTTAAGTGAACTCATAATTATTTTCAAAAATACCTCTTCAGTGATGCATGTTTTTTTTATGAAATACGATATCTTTCATAAATTTACAAACAAAATAACCACAATCATTTCCATTTGATTGTTTTGGACGATGTAGAAACATCAAGAAAAATAATTAATTTTTTTATATGTGTTTGTATAGTGATATATTATTATATATACCAGGATTCTTTTCCAATTTTAGATCTTATAGGCAATCTATTCCATAGGCCCTAGATTAATTCCATGAAGTAGACGATATTGATACACCACCCTATCATAAAATAATCCTCATTAAAAGATAATATAAATTATATAACATGATTTTTAGTTCTAAAATGTTTGATCTAGTGTATTAAAAATTAACAAAATACATCATGCATGGTTGGTTTGTTGCATTTCCAGGCATTGAATCTGGAAAATAAATCATTAGAGTATCCAAATTGACTGGAATCAGCATCCAATGCTGCCTAAAAACCCACAAAAGAATAAGTAATGAAAGAAATGAAAATATAGATGATATGATTAAATTGTAAGGTTTTACCCACTGCATCATAGGTATTAAGAAGTGTCAGCCATCCGTAATTTTGTTTTCAAATGATTTGAGCAGGGATGATATTTTTACAGCCTCTTTATCAGAATATATTTCTTCTATTGAATATGTAATGTGAGGACTAACGATTGAAAAACAAATCATGAGGAAATCCCTTCAATTGTTTTTATATATATTCCTATGAAAAAATATTAAATTCATTTAGTCATAATGATTATAGTATATCATCTTTTGTAAAATCAAATCATGAAAACATACCTCATGTATACATTTACAACTGAGGGGCCTAGCCATGTATACTTGAGGATTTCATTTACATTTTCAGCACTAATGAAATATTATTATGCCTCTCCATAAATACATTTTTCAAAATCAACAATGTGAGTATTTCCATCTATAAATTTTCTATCCACACGATCTTTCAATCATATTTACTGTGGATATATAATGGGCGTAGTGAATGTTCTATCAGTAGACCGTTTCAATCGATTGGTTGATCCTTGAGATATTTTTGAGCTGATATTTCATTTCACCCCCTTCTCTTTTTCATTCTGTAATAACATTCATTGGTTCAGACATTTTTACATTAAATTCTAATGGTCCATCTTGAAAAATAAAATGGATGTTGATACCTCCTTGTCAACATGTCTGTTTAAAATAATTGATGTCCATGATATGAATATTCCAATAGCTTGTTCAACCATATGAATCTCTTCATTGTCATTTAGAACAGGTAGCTCTGCAGTTGGATCATTAGCTATGTTAATTGACACTCCAAAATGATTTTTTGGAAGTTTTCTATTGTGTTTCTAGTCATTCATCATATTGAACACCGTAGTCCTCTCTACTAGGCATTATGTTGGAGTTGATAGATATAAATCATAGTAATTTTCAACCTATATAATATTAGTACAAGAAAGGTTTCAGTGTCTATGAGTTTCAAATTTCACAGAAATAATTATTAGAATATTTTTTACCTCAGAAAAGTAAGGTTTTTAGGGGAATGGCTTGCCTCAATGCTGGAGGTGGGTGGGGAGGGATCTTGATGCATGAGTTTTTATTGAGTTTTTTATTTACTTTTCCTATCCCCCATCAAACTTGCTACCATCTCTCTCTGTTATTGTAATTATTCTAAAAAATAGCTAATTTTTCTTGCATATTTTTCATTTCTTCAGTTTGATCCTCCACTTGTTTTTGTTTTTACAAATATGTTGGGGTTTCACCACAAAACCCACACCTCTAACGCAGCCATACTGGTCTAGATACATCAAGGCCGCTGAACGTATGCCTGTATCTGGTGGAGTTGTTGTTGATTCATGTGACTATGTTAGATTGAAAATATATGAAAATAAGTAGTCATTGTTATGTAATAGCTATTTAAAGAAAATAAAATTTATATTATGTCATACTTACACATGTTTCCCACAATTTTTGTGTGTTTTCATTTATCAGTTTCCCCTCTTTATTTACACGAGCCTCCTTCCATAGCTCATAGCGTGGGATGGATATCGATTTCGTTTTGGATTTATTAATCTTCATATAAACAGATAAATAAGGTTATGTTGTTTTTCTATGTCACATAAAAGTAGTACGGTAGAATTAAAATACATACCAATTGTTTCTCCAGTGAAGCATACCCCATCTTTTCATTTTGGTAGGGGTATGCTGGTTTTGTGGCACGTTCTTTATTTTCATCACTCAGGTTCTATTATATATAAATATATAACGGTCAATCAAAGTTATTAATACAAGAGATATAAAAAAACATATTACCAAAGACAATGTGTGTAAAAATTATTCCACCCCTCCCCCCTCACGATGGTTGCTAAATTCATACCACGCTACTTGGGATATCAAGTGTGTATAAAGAGGGGGAGGGTGCAACTTGATTTTACCTTCAACATCTTTAAGGTGATGTTTTGTTATAAATGTGTGGAAGCCTTTATGAATCCTTCTTGTAACTCTTAATACATATTCCCTATGTGAGGCATCTACTATAAATGCACTCTTCAATGGATGATGAAGACCAAGTCAATGTTTTAGTATTTTATTTTATTTTAATAAATTATAAAAATAATATCATAATGTTGTTGTTATATCTTCCCACATTAGTGTCATAATACCAGTGAAAACATGGTCCCATGACTGTACATCAATAGGCACATGATGTCAAGTGATGATTCAAATGTAGCTACTTAAGATGGCTTTGTTGGGGTTAACATGTTGGCATATCTTAATCCATCCCACCTCAAATTTTATGCCTTTTTATTTTGCCTTATGAATTTTGGATAACTGTGTCAAACTACGGTGCTCTTTTTTTTGTGCCGTCAGAGTTTCATTTCCAACCATTTTCTCAGAAGAATCGTTATTATGTTCCTCCAGAGCACTAGAATTGGCACCGATACCAGGAACAACTGGTAGAGAAACATGTTTTACCTCATCACTAGAACAAGCATAAATAGGTTGTGAAACCTTTTGTTGCTCTGCACTGGGACCAGCAGCAATAGGTTGAGAGACCTGTTTTGCCTCAGGATTGGGTGCATTAGTAGGTGAATAAGTCATTATCTGCAAAAGTTGTTTAAAATTTAATTTAGATTATATAAAAGCTGTAGTGAATAGATAATAACATAACATAATGCAATTTATATTACAATAAACCAATAACATGATTATTGAACTCTATTTTTTTAAAGATAAAGAGATTTGAACCCTCTATATACTATGTTGATCCATTCATTGGGGTCTCCTAGGACATAAAAAACATCGTCTACAATGGGACCACTATGAAATGATTGTGAAGTCCTTATGAAAGGGTCATCCTCTATTAAACTTTCATCTGTCCCTTCAGTTGTTTTGTTTGATAAAAGAACAATTGACCAGTATCAGAATGCGGGGTTTGGAGCATAAAATACATATTTTCCTGTGATGCCATTATAAATGGTTTTTCTCTCTTCCCTTCCTTACTGAAATCATCTTTCATGAAGCCCAATTCAACTATTTTAATATCACTCCTATTATCAACCCACTTGAATTGAAAAATCATCACATGGAATTTTGTATAATCCAACTCCCATATTAGTTTGAAAATGCCAAATTATGAAAGATTCGCATAAATTGGATTTCTATCCTTAGCACCAGAAACATGCATCACCTCAGCCACAAGTGTAACCCCACTATTTTGCATGGTAAAATCTTAATCTTGTTCTTCAGTATAGAATGTATAACCATTCCCTACATAAGCATTGTAAGATATTAGATACACACATGCTCCTCCGGCAAGCCATCAAAGTCGTTCTGATATTGAGTCTGGATATTCATCTTACTTCATAAAAATATAGTCCTAAAACCATCCTATATAATATTTATTATGTGTATCTGATATCTATTTTTGATCCATAGACAGATTCAAATTCATAAGAATTTCTTTGTGTGTTTGATCATAAGGGTCAAATTCAAAACTGTTATGAAAAAGGTAAAGGTGGGACTACTTCCGATCTATAATACTGATTGTGACTACCACTATTCTAGAAATTCCAATACCCTCAAGCTGCCCAGTGTGACAAGATTTCAATAGGCCAACGTTTTCCACACCAGACAGGAATTTGGTATAAAATTCAATATCTCTCTCAACAATATATTCCTCTGTTATACAACCCTATGGATGGCATTGAATTTTTACATACCCTTTCAAAATAATATTATATCGTAAAATGGGGTACATCTATCTATAATTTTCATGACTACATTATTGAATCTCTCTCACCAAATGAACCATCAAATGACCCATAGTATCGAAAAATGTTAGCAGGAAGACCATTTCCTATTCACATAATATAACAACAATTTCTTTTACCATAGTTTTCAATTTCTTCGGGTCTATAACTTTTTTTCATATAGCTTTGAACAAGAAATAGATATTCATTAATGTATAGGGGAAATTCCTTGGCAAAATGAAACATAAAGATATAAGAATTAGATCTTGCATCCAAACATGGCAGTCATGTGATTTCAGACCCTTTAATTTTAAATCTCTCATTGACATGATGTTCATTATATTTGATGAATAACCCTATGGAACTTTTACGTCATTCCAGAAGTTTCAAAACTATTATGTCTCATACTTGGAAAAAGTTTAAGCAACATGAGGAAGAAATGTCCATTTTTCACCCTTCGCTACTGCCCACCGTTCTTGTATTCCCATCTCAATAAAGTCCAATCTATCCTTAATTCCATCCTTGGTTTTTTCAAGTGCATTTAGAAACGTGCCAATGACACTATCGCATAAATTGTTTTCAACTTGTATAACATCAAGAAAAAGTCTGACATACAGACACTTCAAGTATGGTAATTCAAAAAAAAAACTGATCTCTTTTTCTAACCGGTTTTCGTATTTTTTTCAAAAAAGATTTACCAAAATTAGTGTCCACATCTTTTAAATTCTCAAAAAATTTATCACCTTTTAGTGGAGACGGTGTTGTATATTCTTCTGAACTTCTGTCGAATGATGTTGTCCAAGATCGGTACATATGCCTTTGGGGTAGAAATCTGTGATGACCTAGAAACATGGTTTTAGATGAAGTTTTCAACATAATTTACTATATACCTTTTTCACAAATAGGACACCCTTGAGTTCCTTTAATGATATATCTTGATAAATTTCCATATGTCGGAAAGTCATTTATCGTCGCATAGAACATGGCTTTAAAAGTGAAATCTTCATTTTTTTTAAGAATCATACAATGTAACACCTCAATCCCACAACAATTTCAAATCATAGATCAATGGAGCCAAATAAACATCAGTATCATTACACATTCGTTTTGGTCCTACTAAAAGCATTAATAACATGACATACTTTTATTTCAGGAATAACCACTGTGGCAAGTTATAATTTACTAACATAACAGGCCATGTACTATGACTCATGCTTTTAAAACCAAAAATATTCAAACCATATATAAATAACACAAGACGATGGTTTCTGAGCTTGTTTCCAAATTCATGATACTAATGATAAATTCTCATCCATTGAGGAGACTATGTTGGGTAACATGGTTTCCTATCATTAATTCTTTTATATTTACGCCATGTCAATTGTCATACAGTCTCCTCACTTCCATATAGGTGCCTAAACCTTGGAATGATTGGAAAGTAACATAGAACTTTTGTACTACTGGAATCATCATTCTTGTATCGAGGAGAACCACACTGTGGAAATTATTTATGTGATTTTTAGTCCTTGATAAACAATATAATTTCATTTAGGTAGGTGTGTATTATTTCAGATATCATACCCATCGAGCATAGAATTTGTTTGGCATCGTATGTTCGGCTTGGGAGCTCATTATCTTCTAGAAGCATGTCATTCATGAGAGCAAGTAGTTCCATTAAAATTGTTTCACTACACATGTTTCCTAGTTTTAAATTATATAGCTTTAGTATGGCTGACAATGTTATATATTTAGTGAAATCAGCATACAATGGAATTTTTGCACAACTCTTTACATTATCAAACAATTTTGGGAAATCATGCAGTTCATCTTCATCTGTACTTTTCATTTCCTCAATATGATCTTCATCATAATTCACATCTATAATCGCATCCTCCACACGATTGTCTTCATTTTTCATGCTTGTATTCATATCAGATAATCCATAAAATGTCGTGTTATCCAAGCCACAACCTACATACTTTTTTCCCTCATGTTTATTCCAATATGTATAGTTTAAAACTATTCCATTACAGATTATTTCTTCTTCCAAATCTTCTAGACTAATTTTTCTTGAATAAAAATAGTGTAAACACGAACAAAGTATTTGAGATGGGTCACATGCATAATCGTTTGAAAACTTGATAAACTCTTTCATGCCATCTTCATACTCTTTTGTCAACCGATTATCATTCATTCATCCATTATTTATTCATATTCATCTTATTTGATATAGTAATATTAATATATAACAAAATAATTACACAAATGATGTTCAACAAGCTATGAGAATTCCTTGCACAAGAATGTTTTAGTATCCCTCATGTGATCTATATGAATTGTTGTAAACCAGTTTTTTAGTGTTTCTCTAGAAACATAATGTCTCTAATCATGCACTATGCTACTAACCTAATCGATGATATGATTTTCAATAGAGTGATTGTCGGTGGAAGGATTCATTACATGATTTTTTATGGTTATTTGACTAGGGTGTCCATAAAGTGTCTCATAGAGTCCCCTAGTGAAGTGGGTTTCTAGGATTCTGTGGAATTGCACTAGTAACAAAGTTGTGGTGCCATTGAAATGAGTAAATAATGGATTGTTATTAAATGGTGGATGAACTACAACATGGAAAAAAATGGCATAACAATATTTCCAACAACCACAACACCATAAAAACACCCAATGGTGCTCAAAATCGCAACACCATACAATCCAAAAATCAAAATTTCAGATATTACAAAGCATCTCTTTTTAAATTTTTTTTGTTAATTTAGGGGTTGTCACGGATGTATTATCATCATTGGGAGTTCATTCATAATTCAAGTATACATGAATTACTAATTTTTATATTCAAATTTTCAATAAGAATAATCCAACATGAAATTCATTTAGTGTGCAATCAAGGTCCACCAATGGCCACGATATTTAGCAGTGTGTATGGCCCGTACATTTCACATTATAACAATCAATATCAAAAAATAATCACATGTCAAACAGAGGAAACCAATGTGTAACAAGAGAAAACATACCTTGAAGGTGTCGTTCATCTCACAGTAGAGTTGCATTTGTAGCAGAGGAGAGGCGCGCGATATAAGATATTTCCAAATGAATGGAAAATATAAAATGAGAACTCATATGTTATACCTATCCAAAATAGGTCCAATGAGATTTAGGAATGGGACATGTCTAGTTAATCATCATCGAAACCTATAAATGATGATCCATGAAACCCATCCATTCAAGGGCATAATTTTTTCACTAAAAACAACATTAGGTTCATGGTGATACCCACCACAATCCTATTCCATAGTTCTCTCCACCATCGTTAACGCCTAGTGTAACACATCATCCAGTACACCAAAAACCACTTGGTGAGGTTTAAAACTGACCAAACCAAAACACATATGAAAAATCCTACCAAAATGTATTACTAGTTGTCATATGTTTTTCCAAAGAAAATCAAACAAGTCTCTAATGCATATGAACACGGCTCTAACACACTAACGTTCCCAAAAAAATTCCTGGTCATATCTCAAAATGAACCTTTCATACCCAATATGATGTAACTATTTCCCTCTATTTTATAAAAAATCTAATATCATGGAAAACACTACCACTAAATTTTTATAGATGATTAATTCCTTGAATCATGTGAATAAATAGGTCCACCCCCTAAATAATGCAATGAATGGGTTTCACCCCTAAAATCACATGATGAATCATGATTTAACTCATGAATCACCTTTGAATCACATCAATATTATCACTATCATTTTGTAAAAATATAAAATATATCTATTACATAATTTAAAATCTAAATATTGTATTTATATGAAACCACATAAATAAGATTCACAAACTCAACAACAAACAAATTCCATATCATCCATCCAAAAATGAGTCCCATTATACTGAAGACCCATGTAACATGAGGGTCATACCTCTATAGTGAATGAATCATCTATTATCATAGATATTTAATATATATGATCATATTTATAATACCTAATATCTATCATGAACTATAAATTTCCATATATTCCTCAACCACTGAAATATTATACCCATCACCCATTAAAATTCATTATAAATGAAATTCGCACCCTTAGAAACCATTGGTTCACTCCCAAATTTTTTATTGACTCTCCTGATCCATGATCATTTATCCAAAGAAACACCTGTTTGGGATTAACTCTTGGATCAAACATGACAGTATATTTGATCCATTTCTGATGTATCCCCCACCATAGATTGAAATTTTCTATTTCATCCATAACCCCATGAAATTGAGTCTAAAATAATTTCTTCAACTCCATTGTTCCCCGGCTCACACTTTACATATCACCGACATAACATTTAAATGGGTACCACACATAACTAGGGTGTACCATTCTCACCTCATCTAGTATAATGGGTGTACAATATTGTACCACCTGATCAAATTACATAACTTATGATCCCACAAGTAGAACACCATATTGATATACTAAAATACCATCTCCACGAGATACTCTAATTAACACAATCTATAATCTTACCAAAGTACACCCCATGCAATAACACGAGCCAGTCTCCAGAACATTTATGAACAACCTTCGTTGTCAAAATAATGCATGTCTATATAGGTGTTATTCTATGTGATACCCTGAATTATCACCCAACATGGAATAACATGAGTCTTATCTCATCTATATTAGGATCACATGCCAAAACCGATGACCATGCTCCATGGTATGTCAATCATCAAAACAATGAACCTCGATGTTACATTCCAACAAGATTAACATTCTTCAAATTTGCATGAAAACCGCACTAATTCCATTCAATTGGTATCGTCTCAATATCACATGTATCCATCCATAATCTAATAGATACTATATTAAGAAACATAAAAAAATCATGGACTAGAAATCCCACTAATCATACCCTAAAAAAAACCTCGATACCAAAAACATCGACACTCAAGGAGCCCTTCTCAAAAAATAATCCAAGGAATCTCAATGCCTATACAATCTCATGTCAAGTAAATTACCCATACCTTCCACATTCCAAATGTTTAGGGCATCACCTTGCATATACCCCATACTTGGTATGAAACCACTTATACTAATCATAACTCTAATCATAATCCTTTGCTATATGTTTTAAAAGAATTTTCAATACTAAGATAACCCCTAAAAAATTTTACCTTTATTAAACTCATTTTTATCTCACCAATATTAACTGAAACAATCAAATCATAAACCATTGTGGTGGAGGTAGCGGCGGCAGAGGTAGCTATAGAGATAGCGACGACATAAGGGTAGGACGGTCGCAGCAGAGGAGTAGGAAAAGGCATCAGTGACGGAAGAGGCAGAGGAGGAGGAGGAGGGTCATGGTGGAGGAGGGGTCGGGATCCGCATCTGTGAAGGATTGAATGCGTGCAAGAGAGGAGGGGCATGTTAGGGTTCCTTTATAAAAACCGTTGGAACCTTTATCAGTGCTAGTTAAAAGTGCTGATAAAGGTATGTTTTATCATCGCTAAAATAAAAGTGATGATAAAACATAACTTTATCCTTCATTTTTAAGCAGTGATAAATCTAGACCATTATCAGTGTTATAATTAGAGCACTGATAGATAGGTGTTTTATCAGCACTTTTTGAGCACTTATAAAGGTCTATCTTTATCAGCGCTGATAAAACACATATTTATAAGTGCTAAAATTATAGCACTAATAAATACATATTTTATAAAAGTATAATTTATTTAATTTATTTATATTCTTATATATTTATTTAAAATGATATGTAGGATGAATATACATTTATTTATTAACAATTATAATTATAAATAGTATATATTTATAAATATTGGTATATATTTGTTAATGTATACAAACAAATTATTTTGGAATATAAATATAATAATTTTATATAAATTAATAAAAAAATCATTTATGAGTGCTAATCATAATGCTGATAAAAGTACCCATTATCAGAGAAAAAAAGCGATGATAACGGGTACACCTTTAATAGTGCATGTTTTAGCATTGATAAAGGTTACATTTATCATAATTTTTTTCTAGCACTGATAATGGAACAACCATTTATCAGTGATTTTTGTTTAGCACTGATTAAGGGCAACGCTTCCCTTGCCCTATTTTTTGGTACTTCCCTTTTGGGAGGTATATCAATCTTAACATCCCAAGTGATCCCGTGATTCTATACCAATGTAATGAGGAGGATGAATAACCCTTCCAAACTACTTCTCCATAATGTATATTAATATATTGTGAGAAAGAATATCGAGATCAAATTATTTTGAAAATGTATAAAATCACGAATGATGAAATTCTCATTATTAGGGATAATAATAATGTAATCCTCATAGTGTTTCATGTTCGTCCACCCGAATGTTAGGTTGAGTTATCAATCAAACTTATTCTTGGATCTATTCCCATATCCATGAATCCTTATAGAATTTCCATTGTTTACTGGAAAAAAGTGAAAAGTAAATTAAAATAGAGTCTAAAAAGGGGTTTAATATTCCTGATTGATTCACATAGGGGTACAACGATCTTCTTCACCAGTAAGAAGGAATGGAAAATGCACCTTTATATTAATTTTTGTGAACTAAAAAAAGTTGCGATATATAAATAGTTTCCCCATCCATGGATAGATGACCCATTCGATCAACTATATGGGGACACATATTTCTCTATGACAGACCATTAGTTGGGATATGACCAATCAGGTGTGGTGATTGAATATATTCCCAAAAATATTTTTTGAACAATTTATGTGAACTATTAGCTTATAATGATTCCCTTTAGACTCACTAATTCCCCATAAATCATTATGAACATAATGAATAGAGTATTCAGAGACATCCTAAAAAAATTAGTGATAAACATTATAAATTATATTTAGATATACTCCAATAGGAAAGTAGAGAAAGAATTGTATTTTAATACCTTTCAAAAGACTATCTGAAAGTGGAATATATATACAATGAAATGAAAATATAAGTTTTGGATTAAGGAAGTGTCGTTCTTCGGACATGCAACCAAAAATAAAGTGATATTTTTGGAACTTTCTAAGAAAAAGGTAACTGAGGTGTGTCCCAGAACAATATCTATAATAAGGATCAATAATTTCCTCACACTAACAGGGTATGATGTAGGATTTGTGAGAAATGACTAAAAATTATCATACCCCCAGACAATGATTACTTAGAAGTGAGTAATGTTTTTTTAGACCAGTGAATTTGATGAGAGATTTATGGAATTGAAAATGACGTTTATCACAACATCATTCCTCATGATTCCCTCAAATGGGGAACAATTTGTTGTGCATATAGATTGTATAAAGATGGTTTTGGGATGTTTTCTAATTAAAAATTCCAATGTTGTATCCTACACCTCAATGTAGTTAAAAGATCATGATCATAAATATACAAAACATGATATAGAGTTGGATTAAATAATATTTATACTGAAAATATTGTGGAATAATATCTATGGGGAAAAGATTAAAATATATTTTTTCATAAGATACTAAATTATATACTCACATAGATGGATATAAATATTCAATAGTGAATATAGTAAGATATGATGAATGAATATGACTACTCAATCCACAATCGTCCTCAAAAAAATAAAGTGGGAAATGATCTATTTGAAATGGATATGAAGACCTTAACATTGATGATATTTCAGAAGGATTAAATCTATAAATAAATGTTCAGGATAGACTTGGGGATTATAATGTAAGGAACATCATCATTTCTTTCCCGAATGATTGATCAACCAACCCTTCTAGAGAATATAAAAGATTATAAAAAGATTGTATGGAAATCTAAAAGAAGGGAAGCCACACGAAATAGAAAATCCTCATAGTTTAAAATATACAAAGAAGGAGTTGTAAAATTTGTGTTAGGAATATGTGTAACAACAATTCCTAAGATAAAGAATAAGTTGTTGAATGATTCAAATATATTGACCTTCTCTATACACCTAACTAGTATAATGACATAACAAGATCTTTTGGAGCATTAATTGTGGGATAATGTGTTGAATGAGATTACAAAATATACATTGAAGTGTCTATAATATCAAAAAGTGGATGAAAAAAAGTATAAGGGGATGATGAAACCATTACTGATACCTATATGGAAATGGGAAAACATTACCACGGACTTCATCAATGGTATTCCAAGGACACCGTTATGAAAAAATTCTATATGGGTTGTTTTATATGCTCTTATAAAGACTTCTAACTTAATCAAAATTCTATATAACATATCAGTTGATCAATTTTCATGGATATAAATTAGAGAATTAGTGAGGCCACATGGAACACCACTATCGATTGTTTCTGACCATGATCGTAGATTTACCCCCACGTTGAGAAAGATTATCCAGAATGATCTAAATATTATGTTGAGACTCATTATGACTCATCATACCCAAAATTATTTCCAATATTAGTGGAATATCTTTACACTAGAGAAAATGTTGAAAGTATTCTCTATGTACTTCATAGAATTGTGGGATCAATATCTTTCTTTGGTTGAGTTCTTCTGCAGTAATTTATTTCACTCAAGTATCTAAATTTCACATTATGAATCCCATTATGGGAAGATATGTAGAAAACCTATACGTTGAGATGAATTTTTTAAAGGTAATTTATTGGGAACTAAAATTGATATTGAAATGATAGAATTGGTCTTCACCAATAAACAACACACTGGGGGTTTTTAGTGTCAATAAAATAGCTATGCAGATAATCAATGATGAGACTTGGAGTTTGAGGTTGGAGATAAATTGTTTCCTCGTATATCTCTTTGTAAGGGACTGAAGATATTTTGTAAGAAGTATAAGCTATGTCCTAATATCATTATCTTCTTTGTTATTATATATCATATTAGAACTGTGGCCGATTAACCAGAAATCCTACCAACCCTATCTCAAATATATTATGCATTCCATGTATCCATCATGAGAAAGTACATACCAGACCCCTCATATGTATTGAATTTAGAGGTGTTGCGGATAGAAATTTATCTCTCTTATGGGGATGATTGGTAATGCTCTTGGACCATAAAGATAAATTTATATAAAACAAGACATCCCACCTTGTCAATTCACTTTTGAAAAAATCTATGTTTGAGGAGGAAACATGGGAACTAGAGGAAGTAGTGAAGCTGATGTAACCTACCATATTTTCACCTTGGTATGTAATAAAAAAATTGATCATGAAATTTTTATGTGGGGAATAATGTAACACCATTTTTTTTTAATGTTGATCATTATAATAAATAGTCTACATGTCTTTCAAAACCGAGCTTAAATGGGCAAGGGAAAAAATATTATTTTTATACGATAGTTACAACCTAGTCATTAAATTGGGTGGTATGAATATAAATAGCTTATTTATGAAATAAATATAAATAACCTAATTAATACAAATTGTTTAATTATTGATTTCAAAATAATATATCAATTTTTTTTAATGTCATTTTATTCTTACAATATTCTTTTTCTTCAAAAAACGATTTTATTATTTTTTAGCGAGAAAATATTATAAATAATTTCTCTTAATGTTAAAATTTTATTTTCTTAAAAGGATATACATTTGGAAATATTTATGTAAAAGTCATCTTATATTGAATTTTTCATATTTTTATGAAAATATTAATTTTTTAGCGAATAGTGAGGAATAATGATTTTTATTGAATACATTACTTTTTCTTAAAGAATTTAAAAAGATACATTTTATTTTAAAATGGTTTAAAATCAAAATTAGATATATTATATTATTAAAAATCCAATTATGTTCATTTATATTAATTCTAGATATTAATATGGTATGTAAAAAATTATACTTAAAAGAAATTATTTTGAAAATCTATTTTTTTGTTTTATATTTTAATCTTAAATTAATTTATTCTAATTCTAAAAATTTTAAAATGAAAAATTTAGTCCATATTTGGAAACACTAGTTCCAAATTTTTTAGATAGGTCCCTTCAGTTTTTTTTTTATTATGAATAGTAACAATATAAAATAATTATAACCATTGTAAGGGTAAATCACGAAATTAAGGATAAAAGTAATAAGATAAGAATTACAAAATTACCCTAACACTTGAATTAATTTTATTAGATGATTATATTTTGACCATAATCAAATGAAATTAAAATATATGACTATTTTTATCACTTGACTATTTTTTTACCATTATAATATTTTATGTAATGAAAAGTTAAATATTCCATTATCTTTGTTTTATAAACTATAAATTTTCAAAACATGGTTAAACATAGAATATATTCAATTGAAAATATTTTTTTTAAAATTTAAATTATTGTACATTAACATGGTAAATTATTTATAATTTATAGTTATAAAATAATTACCTTAAATTATAACTCATTACAAACATAATATTTATTCAACAATAGAAAAATAAAATAAATGATTTAAAAAAAATAAAGTTACATAATTTGAACTAGTTTTTGTGAAAATGAATTTAAAGTAATAATATATCATATTTGTGTTATGTGAAAATATTATATTCTAATTTAATATTTTTATTTATATATTTAAGTTCAAAAGGATTAAATGTTCAAAAATTGACATTAATGTAATTTTAGAATAAACTATATTTTATTAAATTATTTTAAATTCAAAAAAAACCCTCTCTAAAAAAGTGATTATTATATTTTTAAACTATCAAAAATGGAAAAATTATGGTGTAATTTTCCTTTTATAGTATCTATATTCACCCATAAAGAATAAAAACTTAATTATTGTGGTAGTTGTAAAAAATGGATAATGCATGATAAAAAAGAGTTAAGGGTAAAAATCTAATCTCAAATTTTTAAATTTTTATTATATTATAGTAGTTAGACCAATACTCATACTATATTTGATTTATATTAGTTTTTATACATTTTAATTTTATATTTAATTTACATTAATTCAATATTGTAGGTAATTCCAAGAGTTCCCCTCCCCTCACTTATAAATGGGAACTTCCATTCCTCTTTTCTTTACACATGAAAATAATTTAATTTCAACAAAGCATAAACCAAATCACTTATTAACATATTTAATCATATTATAGAGGCCATTTTTTATGCATATTACAAAAACATAGAATACTTAAGGTGAATGAAATGGAATTTTCCCTAAGAATAGGAATAAAAAGAACATACAAGATGAGTCAGACTCAAGGTATAGATATTTCAGAACAACCCTTTTTTTTGTTATGATCATTATCTTTTCAAATCACATTATGTCACTATTTAATTTAATTTCATGCTCTTAAATTATATTTAAATTCCTATAGCATATATAACTAGATTATTCTCCCTTCCATTGATGGGGTAATAAATGCCATAATTCCATTTATAAAAATCCTTATTTAAAATCAAACCTAATAAATGAGAACTTTAATATCCCTTAATCCTTTTGTGTAACACTGAGTTTATTTTTTTATTCCAAAATGAACAAATTAAATTTATCCCTATGATTATATAAATAGATAGGAAAATCCATTATATTTAATTCCTTATAATCATTGGAATCATTACGAAATTTAAATTGATTGTAATATGAGGTATGATTTTGAAACCATTTTCATGACATGGGTAATTATTATGATCAAGACAATTTATTGAATTCATTTTAGAGAACACTGAATCTAGATCATGTTATTATGGGTGTTCCCAGATAGAGATGTAATGCATTGAGTAATTTTAATATCTTATGTGACATCACATATTGTATTAGAGATTAAACCTAATCCACTGTGAGACACTATAAAACATGTGATGTTGTCTTAAAAGTTATCCCAGAATTATGATTATTTCATATTTTGTGTTACTTACACATTTCCTATAATTACATGATCTTATTATATCTTTTCATTTGTGTTACTCTCACATTTTATTATCTATGATAATCCCTTCTAAGATATTATGTTATTTCATTTGGAATACATGTTATGCCTCATTGAAATTTTTATTCTCTTACAAGGAATTTTAGAATGACCCTTTTTTCTACGTATTCCCTTGATTTTATAACAATGTTTAAGGTTTACATAATTATTAAAGAGCTCATTTTTAATATTAAAAGAAAATTATTTTATTTTATTTTCACATTTTTCTATTATGAACCTATTATTCCAAAGACAGTAGAATTTTCGATCATTCGTTTTTATTTAATATATAATTATTTTAAAAATAAAGTTCCAATATTTGGGAAATAATTTAGTCACTATAATATAATCCTTACTATTTAACCTTTTGATTTAAAAAAACTTGTTTCATCATTTAAATAAAAACTGCAATCTCTATCATTGTAATACTTTAACTTGAACATATGTAAATTTTATACACTTGTCAACAAACATTTGGGTATCATGTAGCATTAATGTAACACCCCAAGGTTTTCTAAAAATAAATTTAAATTCATGAAAAAAAATTAACTATATATTTATAACTAGCTTTTTAATATAATTTTTTCCCTTATATGTTTTGAATTTCAATAAACGGACATCTACAATTGTGATCAGTAAGCTATTTTGAGTCTAATAGAACCAACAAGATTTTTTGGTGAATAGTAACCTACCCTTATGAATAATAATATTAATATTAACATGACCCTAATTAATAGTAAATTGTACTATTATTTTATTGCCTTATTTTTATAAGATAATGAGATGTTGATTAATTTTAAAAGGTGTTAACAAAATAATTTTTTGATTTAAAATTGATATTTTTCAATAAATTCTGATTTTATTGTAATATTAAATTAACTAAATTTTGAAAATTATTTTCAAAAAATGGATTTCCTTTTTTGATTCTACACGTCGAAAAATGGACAGGGCGAATTTTTGGTATTTTTTTGAAACAATCAAATTTTCAGATAATAATAAAAATACAGTTTGAGTTTCAGTGTGTTTAATAACATAATTAATGATGTAATAATTGTGTAATAAATCTGGTAAACTTTTGTACCGTAAAATATTTTATGTGGACTTCCAAATGGCCAATACCATGGGAAAATACCATGGGAAAGACCATGCTTTTTCAAATACCATTATGGAGGTGTCCCTTTGAAATTAAAAAAATATTTCCTCACTTTTTCTATAAATACCAACCCATTCCTTATGTACATTCATTCCAAATTCTTCCTAAACGAATCTCTAGTCATTTTACCTATATAGTAGTCTTCCCAAGGTTTCCTCAATCCCCCAAAGTCCTAACCGTCACGTTTGACGAGTACTCGACAAGGTAAGTGAATCCACCACGCATCTCTTTTTCAAGATTTCATTTTATGTTATTTTTTTAATTTCCATTAAATTATGTTAGGATATGTCATCTAATATCCCCATTACATCCCATATTTTTTAATAATTAATATATACCACTTTTCTCTCATAAAATTATTTTATTAAATTTTAATCGATGTAGTTAGGATGCAAAATTTTCGTAAGGTATTTCTCAACATTTCCTTTATTTCGAGATTCCTTTATTTTATTTTTTATTTCATCACCTACCCTTATCCAAGAAGAATGAATGATATAGTATTTTACATATTATTTAGTTAATCATGTTTATGGAAGAATCACCATTATTTTCCTTCTCATCTTCCACTTTTTCGAGAAATTAAAACACTGTTCATGATTTGTCGATTTACCGACATCATAGATGATGTGATTTAGATTTATTTTAATACCTTGGATACCAGAGAAAAAACCATCTTTATGTTTGAATTAGATTAAAATTTTTGTATTATAACTTAGATAATTTTCTTCATTCTTTTTTACGCATGTTTTTACTTTATAAATTAAAATTTGTTCTTAATGGTCATAGAATTCCCAAAATGACATAAACAAATATCAATAATACTTTACCTTGTGAATCATACTCATGTGAGAATTGAAAAAGATAAAATGTATAATATATGGTTATTGAAACATTTAAATACCACACCATTCAGATTTTGGAGTTTCAATTTCAATTGAAAATAATATCCTTCATGAACCGATCATGGAAATCATCTAAAGAACGCACCCAATACAATGGAAGGAACAAAATGCAAATAATTAATGGGTGAAATGATGTTATGAAATGATCATATATGATTTCATAATCATGAATATATTTCTATATGATATTAATAACACTCTTTTAACCATTATATTATGAGTTTTATAACCAGTTTGATGTAATCCAAAATGAAGGTAAGGGAATTCTTAACCCGATTTCCATTCTTTGGGTCAACATTAAACTTCGTTATTATTGTGGTATTAAAATTGTTTGTGTTAGGGTATTTATTTATATTATTTTTAATTATTTTTATTTATAGTGTATATACATATTACATTCCATATATTAATTCTCACTTGTATTATGTGATATTTATAAGGGTCTTTTCTTTTAAAATCATCTTTTAAAATTATGTTTTAAAAATTTCAAAAGAGATGTTATTATCAAATTATTCATGTTTTACGATTATGTTAATATTATTGGGAATTGTTTATGATTATTTTTGGGACCTATATCCCCCTTCAATTCATTGGGTATGTGTAGGTTGGAGGTCGGCCATATGGTTACGCCAAGTGTAATTGTGATGGTTACACAAATTGTATGGTAGTAGTGAGGGTTACAAATTATAAGGTAGTCGAGAGGGTAACAACATTATGTATGGGATTCCCCATGACTCCTTTGTGGAAAAATTTATGTTCTTTATTTTTTGTGGCAATATTTTGAAAATCTAATGTTTCATAAAGTAAGTAATTATGGGTGACAATTATGCATTTTTGAAAATAATTTCATACGTTTCAAGTTTTCATGGACTATTGTGTTCTTTCCTTAATTATTTATCCCTTAATAATATTTTTGTTCTCATCCCATGTTTTTAAATGATTTTTACAGTTTATAATTTTTTGCAAGAAAATGAAGGAATCCATGTTAAATGTTATGAATACTTTTCAAGGAATCATATTTTATTTTAAATGTTCTATATTTTTTAAAAAATGAATACTATTTTTATGGTATCTAGTATATAATAATGTGTAATGTTTTGAATATATTATTTCTCCATTATCTAGTTACGTAAAAATTAAAAGATACTCAATGTAAAAGTAATTGATTTCTTAACTTAATTCCATATTTGGTAATATAATAAGGTCCGTTCCTTATAGTTGGTATTAGAGGATGGTTTAGAAAACTTTAGGAGTTAAGATAACATTAATAGAATACCGTAAATGATTTTTACTCTATTATTAATTTGAAATGTTATAGAATTTAATGATTACAATGTTTCTTCGAATAAGATATGTTTTTTTAGAATGGTTGTCCATAGAAGAAATAAGGAAGCTTGAGAGGAGAGGCACTGACAGAATGAAATCCTTATGAATTTTCTGCCCAAAATGGTAGGGAATGGAACCGAGTAGTTTGTGAATGTAACGGCCCAGATGATGTAGGAAATAAATGGTGGTGGAATCCATTCAAGATAACAACCGGAAGTACCACAATGAAACATGAAAATAGTGTAACATTTAATGAGACAACACCCTACTGCATTCAATGCATCTTCAGACCCAGTAGAGGTGGAAGGATGGATTAAGGTCATTGAAAAGATATTTGATGTAATGGGTAGTTCAGATAATCAAAAGATATGTCTTTACATTTATCGATATGAAGTTGAAGTTGTCCATTGTGGTTTAATGGTAAAAAATATTAAAGATAATGATGATATTGATGCCTTAGAGTGTGATGAATTTAAAATTCTATTCATTTGAAAAAATATCGTAAGGTGGTGCAACTTAGGTTGGAGAAGAAATTACTTGAATGGAAGAATAGGAAAGAAGAATAAGTGGAAATGTATGCAGAGAACTTCACTTGACTAGCGAGGTGTGCTCCAAATCATATTCTGAATCTTGATAGGAAAATCAACTACTTTTACTCAGGATTAAAGACATAGTATCGAAGGCCATTGGCCTCCCATGAATTCAAAAGTAATGATAAACTTGTCTAATGTGCTAAGATGGTTGAGATGGATTTTTCTGATGACCTTATGTATTTTGACAATAAGGAGAAGAATAGTTCTAGATGGAAATCTATGGTTAAGAATCAACCAAAGAAATATGATGGTAATAAAATGCAGTTTCCTGTTTGTGAAAAGTGTGGAAAGAAGAACCCTAGGGAATGCCTTATCATAACTGGGAAGTGTTTTCGATGAGGTAAGCTTGGAAATATGGCCTGATATTGTAATTAATATGATCCTAAGACAAATCCTGGTAATAAAACTGTTAAGTGTTTTAGAAGTGTTGATATGGTTAATTATGAAAATTCCATCCCAAAGAGATATCTGAATGATGTAAAGAAGCCAAACTATAATAATAAAGGTCTGGTGAGATCCCTTGTAACTAAGTCAGTAGATCTCGGACCATCCAATTATGTTGAAACAGGTACCTTGTTTTTTTACCTAGACACTACTAATGTTTTTTTGATATGGGGTCTACAAATTCCTTTATTTCTAATGAATTTACTCATTAATTGGAAATATCACATTAACAAATGAGACTATAAATTATTGTAACAACATTAGGGGAATATTATAGAAAATATAAATTACTAGAATTTTTCTATGATGGAATATGTAAATACATTACCTTCAAACCATGTTGTTTTTCCCTTATTATAGTTTGATGTCACCCTGGGAATGGATGGGATTTCTATTTATCATTATAAGATTGTCTGTAGAGCTAAAGAAGTTGTTTTTCAGAAAAATATTTTCTTTGATAAATAGATTAAACACATAATATTGATAACATAATAGGAAGTTTAGAAACTGTTTAAAGATAGAAATGAATGTTTTCTTTCTCATGTTGTTAAAAACAAGGGAATAATTCAGATTAATGATGTTCTAGTGGTAAATGAATACCTTGATGTTTTTTTGATGAGTTACCCTGTTTCATACCTAATTGAGAAGTCAAATTCACAATTGAATTTGTCCTTTATGCTATGAAAATTTCAAAACCCCAATATAGAATCTCTCACATGGATCATCTTGAATTGAAAATTCAGTTACATGATTTTTTTGATGAAGGCTTCATTACTCCAATCACTTCACCATGGGGTGCTCCTGTTTTGTTCATTAAGAAAAAAGATTGTTCCATGACAATTTTCATTGATTATAGATCCTTGAATAAAATCACTATTAAAAACAAGTATCCTTTACCTCATATAAATTACTTGTTTGATTAGCTTCAGGGATCTCAGTACTTTTCCAAGATTGACTTGAGATTCAGATACCATCAGTAGAAGATGAAAGAGGATAAAATCCTAAAAATTTATTTTTTGTATTATATGTGGGAATTATGAATTTGTTGCCATTTAATTTGGGTTTACTAATGCACCTATTGTATTCATGAATCTTACGAATATAATATTTCATGATTTCATGGATAAGTTTTTCATTCCATTTATTGACGACATTCTTGTTTTTTCTATGATTGAAGAGTATCAAGAAAAATATCTAAGGGTTGTTTTTCCAACCTTAAAAGAAATGAAACAGTATGGAAAATTCATAAATTGTGATTTTTGGTTACAATAGATTTATTTTCTAGGGAACACTGTAAATAAGTATGGAATAACAGTTGATCCTTCCAAAACAGATGTTGTTGATTAATGACCAAGACATACAAATTTTATAGAGATCTATAGTTTTCATGTATTATTAGAATATTATGGATGGCTTTTAAAAAAAAATTAATCGTTATCGAGTCCGATAAAAAAGTTAACATGAAAAGGGGTTAAATTTATTTGGACAAAAGAATGTGGTGTTTTTTTTCATGAACTGAAGAACAGATTGGTGAATGCTACAGTTTTTCCTTGACTTCCTGAAATAGTGAGTTTTTCATCTACAATGATGCTTCAGTGATGAAACATGGTTGTGTTTTATTTCATAATGGTCAGGTAATTTCTTATACTTCACGAAAACTAAAACTGCATGAGTTAAATTATACCACACACGATTTGGAATTTGGAGCTGTGGGTTTTCCATTAATTATTTTGAGGAATCATTTACATGGATCCAAATTTGAAAATTATATAGACCATAAAAGAATGAATTATTTATTCACTAATTAGGAATTAAACATGAGGTGGAGAAGATATATTGAAATGATAAAGGATTATGATTGACTGATCAATTACCATCCAGGAATAGAAAACAAAGTTGTGGATTCCTTGAGTGGAAAACACCATGCATCATTAACGATGTTACATTTGGAACATGATCCTTTGATTAATGATTCGATGAATTTTGGTTTAGAAGGTGTTGGTATAAGAAATACCTCTATTTTGTTTTAGGTTTTAGTGTATTCATCATTATCAAACAGAATTAAGAAAGCGAAGAAGGAAGATCATGAGCTATAGAAAAAGGGATAATTGGTTAAAATCAGTTTGTTTCTAGAATTAAACCTTGATAATGATTTTGTTTTAATATATGGTAAAAGGTTGTGTGTTCCATGTGCTTCCCAGTTGAAGAAATATTTGTTGTATGAAGCTCATAGTTCTCCAATTTCAGTTTATCCTAGATGTACTAAGATGTACGGAGACCTTTAAGAGTATTACTGGTGGGATGGAAAGAAAGGTGATATTGTATAATTTAACATGAAATGGTTGACATGTCAATAGGTCAAAGACAAGCAATAGTTACTGAAGGGGATGCATCATCCTTTTCCAGTGCTACATTGGAAATGGTAGAATGTATCCATAGACTTTGTGGTCGGACTACCAAACACTTCTCGAGGATACAATGTGATTTGGGTTATTATTGTTTGGATGACAAAATCTTCAAATTTTCTTTCTATTCAAGATACAATGATGTTGGATCGTCTTTTCCAATTATACCTCAAACAGATTGTCAGGTTACATGAAGTTCCCATTTCAATTTTATCTGATCAGGATCCCAGGTTTACTTCTAATTTTTGGAAGTTCCTTCATAAGAAGTT
This sequence comes from Viscum album, assembly GCA_963277665.1. Classification (NCBI taxonomy): domain Eukaryota; kingdom Viridiplantae; phylum Streptophyta; class Magnoliopsida; order Santalales; family Viscaceae; genus Viscum; species Viscum album. The sequence continues at coordinate 906,869,609 of OY728160.1, read as the reverse complement.
GGACAAAGAATAAAAATTTAGACAAACTTTTCATCCTCAATCTAATTGGTTGTCAGAACGAATGCTTCATGTTTTGGAGGATATTATTTAATCTTGTTTAATGGACTATCAGTGAATTTTGGATCAACATCTTTCTTTAGTTGACTTTTCTTATTATAACATTTTTCATTGTCGTATAAAGATGGAACCTTTTCATGAATTGTATGGGAAGCAGTGTCGAACTCCAGCTTTTTTGGACAAGTTCTGGGAAAGGAAGTTGATGGGACCATAATTATAAGATTAAGTGGATGATAAAGTGAAGATGATCCAGCAGCACATAAGGATATCTCAGAGCAGACGAAACATTTATGCAGAAAAAAGTAAGAATGACTTCTCTTTTGAGGTAGGTGACCATGTTTTCCTTAAAAAATCTCCTTGGAAATGTTTGATGCATTTCTATAAGAAGGGAATCTAAGTTTGTAGTTCATCATTCATTTTGAAACCCCAGATAAAGTTGGACCAGTTACAAACCAAGTAGCTTTTCCTCTATGTTTGTCTTAGTTAAACAATGTTTTTCATGTTTTGATGTTGAGAAAGTATGTTCTAGATTCAACTCAATTCTTGATCCCAGATGTACTTCAGCTGGAAGATATCCTTTATTATGAAGGGAAAACATCTTATATTTTTGATCAACGGGAACATGTATTGCGAAATAAGGTAATCCACAAGGTAAAGATTTAATGGAGAAACCACATGGTTCAAGAAGCAATGCGAAAATCTAAAAATTCTTTGAGGGAAAGATACTTTCACTTGTTTAATATATAAATAAAATTAAGATAACACAATTTCTAGAAGGTGGGGATAATGTAACACCCCATGGTTTTCTAAAAATATATTGAAATTCAAGAAACATTATTTTAAGCATATATTTATAACTTGAATTTAAACATAATTTATTCACTTCTATGTTATGAATTTCAAAGAATGGTCATCTACAATTGTGATCAGTAAGCTATTTGGACTCTAATGGAAGAAACATGAATTTTTGGTGATAGAAACCAACCCTTATGAATAGTAATATGACCCTAATTAATAGTAAATTGTATTATTATTTTATTTTCATATGGTTATATGATAATAAGATATTATTTAATTTTTCATGGTGTTAAAAAACGAGTTATGGATTTAAAATTGTTGTTTTTAATTAAATTATGATTTTATTTTTAGATTAAATTAATATAATTTGTAATATTATTTTCAAAAAATGGATTTTATTTTGGAATTGTACATGTAAAATAATGGTTATCATGAATTTTGGGATTTTTCTGAAACAATAGAATTTTCAGCTAATAGTTAAAATACGGTATGATTTTCAGCGTGATTAATGACATCATTAATGATGAAATATTGATGTAATAATTATTGTATATTTATTTATAGTTGAATATTTTACGAGCAGTTCCATGTGTCGAATTCCAATGGAAAATAACATGGGAAATACCATGTTTTTTCAAATACCACTAATGAGGTGTCTCTTGTAAATTATTAAAAAATTCCCCCATTTTTTCTATAAATATCCACCAACTCCTTCATTCTATTCATTCCAAAGTCCTACTAAATGAAGCTCTAGTCACCTAACATTCATAGTAGTCTTTAAAATGTGTCCTCAAGCCCGTATGGTTCCAACCATCATTTTTAAGAGTACTCAACACGGTAAGGGAATCCACCACCCTTCTCTTTTTTGAGGTTTCATTTGATGTTATTCTATTAAATTACATTGGATTCTGTATGGATATGACATTTAATATCCACCATACATCCCATATTATGTATTAATGATTGGATACCCCTTTTATATTCTCAAAATATTTTATGAAATTCTAAGCGACGTCGTTAGGTTGCAAAAATTTCCTAAGGGATTTCTGAACTTTTCTTTTATTTTCAGATTCTATTCTTTTATTTTTTATTTCCTCACATCCCCTTATACTAGATGAATGAATGATACAATATATTAAATATTTTGCATTTTATCATTCTTATTGAATACTCACAATTATATTTCTTCTACTCTTCCACTCATTTGAGAAATTAAATCATCGTCTGTGATGTGTCGATTTACCGACATCGTGAACGATGTGAATTCAATTTCATTTAATTCCATACATAATAGTCATGAAATCATTTTTTATGGTTAACCCAGATTATAATTTAAGTATTATAACTTATATAAGGTTTTGGAATCTTTTTTACATAAGTTATTAATTTATTAATTAAAATGAGTTCCTTACTATCACAGAATAACCCAAATGACTTAAACAAATATCAATAATACTTTAACTTATGAATCATCCTCATGTAGGAATTAAAAAGGATAAAAGTTATAATTTTTGGTTCTCCAATAATTAAAATACCACTCCATTCCAATTTTTTTGTTTCACTTCCTATCTATAAGAATATTCATCACGAACAAATCCTGGAAATCAGGTAAAGAACGCAACCAAAATAATGGAAGGAACAAAATACTAATAATTAAATTGTTAAATGATGTTATGAAATGAAAATATAAGATATTATAATTATGAATATGTTTCTATAAGATATTAATAACACTCTTTTAACAATTATACAGATTTTTTAAAACATTATTGAAGTAAGTCAAACCAATGTAATAGAATGTTTAACCCGATTTCCATTCATTGGGTTAACATTCTACATTGTGATTTATGTGGTATTAAATTTTTTTGTGAGATAGGTTTTGTTTATATTATGTTTAATTACATGAATTTACAGTTTATATATATATTCCATCCACTCTATTACGTATCACTTGTATTATATGATATTTGTAAGGGGATTTTCTTTTAAAAACATCATTTAGAATTCTATTTTACAAAATTAAATAGAAATGTTTTAATGCAATTATAAATGTGGTATGATTATGTTATCGTTATTGAGAATTGTTTATAATTAAGGGTGATACCTAAATCTACCTTGATTTCATTGGTTATGTGTATGTTAGAGTTCGTTTGTATGGTTACTCTAAGTGTAACTGTGATGGTTACACAAATTATAATGTTGTTGTGGGGGTTAAAAATTATAAGGCAGATGAGAGGGTTACAAGATTATGTATGTGATGCCCCAATATACCTTTATGCTTCTATTCATGTTATTTATGTTATGTGTTAATCTTGTTGAAATCTCAATTCTCAAAAGGTATGTAATTATGGGTGGCAATTATGACTTTTTGAAAATAATTTCACACATTACATGTATTCATGGACTATTGTGTTATTTTCTTATTTTAATATCCCTTAATGATATTTTTGTGCTCATACCATGTAATTAAATGATTTACCATGTTATAAGGATGTTTAAGAAAAATAATAAAGCCATGTTAAATGATATGATGATTTTTCAAGGAATCAAGTTTTATTTGAAAAGTTTTATATTTTGGATGAAATGAATATTGTCTTTATTGTATCCACTATACAATAATGTCTAATGTTATGAATGAATTATGTCCCAATTCTCTAAATCTATAAACATATAAAGATAATGAATTTGTAAGGAATTGATTTCAGGAATAAATTCCATATTTGGTAGTGTAATAAGGCTAGGTCCTCATATTTAAAATCAATGAATGGATATAACACTAATATATGAAATGAAATTTCCCAAGATTTTTCTTATACCTTTTTATATATCTTTGATAAATCCATCATATTCAAAAAAAATATTCTTCCATCCTAACACTACCATTACGTTTCGATGATAATGACAAACTATTTGTGGAAAAATAATATTGAAATATATAACTAAACATTCTTCTTAGTGTTTGAACTTTTAACAACTTTAATTTTTAGTACAATACTACATCCTAAACATCATTTTCTATGCTCAATTATTCTCAATGAATTGATAAAATATGAAAAAAATTATTATACTATTTCAAATTTTAAGAACCATTCCAATAATAATTCATAAATTAATTCAATAAAAAGATAAATCTTTGAGGTTGTCATCAGTCTCAAAAATTCATGGTTACACTCAATCATATTGAGTATGTTAGGGGAGAATAAAGACCCATAGGTCATTTTGCATCTAATTAATTTGAATCCCTGAGTGAATTATTCAATTCTTCAAATGAAAAATTATTTTCTCAAATTAAACAATTTAAATATTTTGTTACACATGAAGGCATTAATCTAAATCATTGAACTGTCTCTCTTATTCAAGAAAAAAAATAATTTTTCTATAAAAATCTAAGATGTTTGATAACTTAAGATTCTATTATTCTTGAATTGATATCAATGTAACAATTTATTATGATGGTTCCATTTATCTAAAACATAATATTAATTGAGATGAGTATCATGTTTTAAATTTATTTAATAAGAACATTAATTAAATTTATCCCACTAAAATGATTACATTTTATTGAATTACATTATACCAATTAATGGAATAAGGTTAATATTTCACTATGAATTGGGTAACATAATCATTTACTTCCTCACTCAAATATTTAGGTATAAAATCATGTCAATAACATTAGATGTTACTATTTAAAGTTGTGTCAAAAACTCATTTTCCAAATTAATCATATGGATTCACTCAACAATACTCCTCTAGTAACCTAATTCTATTAGGAACCCAAAATTGAATTTAACCAAAATAAAAAAGGAGAAACCTAATCCTTATTGGGTTACCCACTAGATTATTTCCTTATATAAGATAACCATGGGGAATCATGGTTTGGAATGACCTACCTTGTTTGATGATCATTGATTTTACAAGTTCCCTCCTTATAAGGAATCTTACACATCATATTTTAAATATGACTTAATATCCCCATCTAATATCAGTTTATTCTATTTACATGTATTTATGATTCTAATTATTATTTTTGGAATCAAATTCCTTTCACAAAATCAATATTTTCATAACATATTGATGTGTAATTATTCACATAACTCATAACTTTTTTTATTAACCTTAATTAAAATCAAACTATACTCATATATAACAAAATTAATATCAGAAATAATGTAAATAAAAACTATCCATGTAGGTCCTTAGAATCACATAAAATTAATAATCCCAAGAAGAGTAAATATGGAGAGATATATTACCAAACCCCACATTTCTATAGAGGACATAATCCACCCGGATAGTGAGAAGTCTGGAAAAAAATCAATCTTCTCAAAGACTCATTGCATTTGAGAGACATAAATTCTAGTATAATTCTAACACACGTATATCAATAAACAATAATTAACTACCTAATTCATGCTCAGAACCTAGTACAATCCAAATTAATGGTAGAATAAAATTGGATCAATAATCCCACCAAGAATATAAACCCTTATATGAAAGTATGATAATTTATAGAAGTAGTTTATCACTTCAAAAATGAGATAAAAAATTAATATATTTAAACATATAATTTGTTTAACCAATTCATAAATTAAGAAATTATAAAAACGATATAATTTTTCCATTAATTACCAATATTTTATAATTAAATAAATATAAACACGTCATATTTACTTCCAATATGAACTCCTTATTATTATTCATTATATATACCGTCACGTTAAAACCTGAGTCGTAAACCCCGTAATTATACATCCAAATGACCAGGGTTCAAAAACTATAAATACCAATGGGGCATTTAAGATAGAAGTGGTGACCCAAGCATGACGCTTGTTTGTGGGGATGCATGCTTGTTGTAAGCTGGTGATGATGCTTGCATGATATATTCTAGGTGACGCAGGTAGGATGATGCAGACAAGGAGCTACATTGGACCATTAGGACATGTTCATGGTCTGCATTGCCTTGGTCTTGTGGGCTAAATAATGGGCCTCCCGCTTCCTAGATATAAAAATTTATTTGATTTCATAATAAAAAGTGTCTTTGTCCCCAACATTTTAAAAACTAGTTTTCTTTATATGGAACTTAATTAAATATATGATATTTGAAATATTAAAATTTTATATATGAATCATTAATACATATTATTTAAACATTCCAAATATAATATTTTTATTATTTAAAACCTGATCCCCTTTATCATAGAAACACATTTTGATATATTATAAATAACTCATCAAATGAGGCATCTAATTGTAAACAATTTAAATTAATAATTATGAATAATGACCATGATAATCTCCCTCATATATAGCCTTAATTTTAAACTTATTAACATTATATAAATTACCACTATAATTTACAGAAAATCAATTTTTATATAACATACATGTCATGAAACAAAATTTGAAAAACTTGTCTAATATTTATATTTAATAAAATGGAATATTTATAAAATAAATAATTCATAAAAACTTAATAATTACTTATAAACATTTTCTGTTTAATAAAATTTTAAAATTTTAATAAATTAAATAAATTTCTCAAAATAAATTTTTCTATAATTTATAAACAATTTATTAAGTAGTTAATTGTTGTTTATTGATACAAGTCATTATTTCTCTTCATGGTTTTTGTGTTATTTCCTTATAAAATATTATGTATCATGTGATACGATTTGTGAAAATAATAATAATATCAAATGTGTAATTTCTTGTTATATTTATTATCATATATTATAGTTTTATCCTGGATTGTAATATATCGTATCATATGGGTTGCCAAAAAAAGAAAATTACAATCATTTTTAATGACATGTACTATTATATGAATGTGATATATGATTTATTCACATTCAAAAATCATTTCATGAATCACAATGTATTGTATGGATGTAATAATATGGATTTCTAAGGATCAAAATGAACTAATTCAATACATCATATGATAATAGAAACATTAAATCCAGATATCACAATCTATTAAATATGAAACTAAGAAATTGTAAATAAAAAAACTATGTTTTACACATTTCTGTGATGACTTCCACTACTACATTATTCAACTATATGTTTGAAGAATATGAATATCATGAATCCCTTAGATTCGCTAAAATGAGTTATATTCATAACCTTAACTAAATCACCCATAAAATGGAAAAGTCACTTTTTAATCCCACAATATGCTAGTACATTAAGTATTACACTAAGGATTTGATATGGGGTATGGGTACGGGTAAGTTGATTGAAGTAGGGGCTCACAAGCTGGACATCACAATGGATTGAAATATATTTTCCCCCTCAGTTACTCACTATGAGTAAACATAAATTTAATGACTTTTTTATGAAACATCCAACTATTTCCATTAGTAACATCCAATTTAAAACACAAACACATATTCCATGTGTCTCATCTTATGAAATGAATAATTAATGATTAGTTATCTGACATAGAAGAAAAATTTAATATCATCACTTAAAATTCAACCCCAACTCTCAATCAGAGGGATTAATTTGAATCATTCCTAATTATTATTTATGGAATACGATATATCCATTTGTATTGTCTGAATGGATTAGTAAAAAGATCTACGATATCGTTATATCAAAATAGAAGATATACCCAAATCGGTAAATCATGTTATTTTTATCTTGTATGCCTTACCCTGAGAAGTACCATATATATATATATATAAAAGATAAAGTATAGACATATCTTATGTGTTCATTGATTTAGGGAATACATCTATAAAAAATTGATAGCTGAATCTATGTCAAAATATTCCACTAAATCTCATTCTATTCTTACACCAAATATCAAACCATATTCAAGTGTACCCATAACATATATAAAGATCATTTTAACTACATTTTGATGATCATGATTAGTATTTCATTGAAATGTCACAACCAATAAAGTATCAGAGACAATTTATTTCGTCATTGTTATCAAATTCCATATAATTATATTCATTATTCAACACATAGTTAGATCACAAATTAATCTTTATTTATTCACCCTGAATTTTAGTTCTAACTATATTTTGGGATGAAAGTGGATTTCAATCATGTATATCAAACAACATATGTATCTTCCTCAGATATGTTTCTAGATAACTAATATCTCACCTCAATTTATTGATTTAAAATCAACCCATATTTTCATTTATGTTTACATATTATCAATATGTGAAACACCAATCTCACTAATTTAGAGAAAAATTTCATTAAATCCATCTTTCTACCAAGAAATATTATTTAATAAATGAAAAAATGAAGTGATATTCTACTATTGATTTTATATAAAGGATCTAGTATACACCTTCCCTTTTAATTTGTTCTTACATAAGTAGAAATCTAAGTGATCTTGTCAATAATATGGTTCTTTCTTGAAACCGTAATATTCTTTTATAAATTGAATTAATTTCCCTTAATCCTCAAAAATTTAAAAATCCATTAGCTATTTGATATAGAAATACTCATTAATAAGAACATTCAATAATTTCATCCTTAAAATAATTTTACATATAATGAATCTAATTTTTTATATCATCTCGGTCACAGGAACACCAAATTAGAGCCATTGTTTTTCTGTTTTGGGGTTTGGGAAGATTCAAGGGATCAATGGATAAAAACAATGGAATTTTTTAGATACTGGAATGGTGAAAATTTATGGACCATTATTTTTTTTACCGTGTGATATCCATGTGATTTGACATTATCTAGTTCTAGTGTAAATTTTTCTAATATTTTCATAGTTATAAAAAACATTTGTATACTTAGGTAACCAAGAAAGGGTAAGATGATTGTCCACGGGTTTCACATAGTTTTAGCATAGTTTTCCCAAATTATATGACCCCCAGTTCTAATCATGTATGCTTTGGACAAAGGGGGTTGCATAGTTGGTAGATATTTAAACTAACCATGCAGCCAAATAAATTCCAAAATCAAAAATGAATTGTAGGGTTGCATAGTTATGGCTCATAGTTAGTTTAACCATGTGTCTTGCCTCAGGAAACCGTTTGAACCCCTTCCAAATTTTAAAAAATGGGATTTTACAAAAAATAATATTTGTCTTTTTAAATAAAAATCACCTGATAATATTATTTTGTATCATCCAAACCCTTACACATCTCTTTTTAGGTCTATCCCATTGGATTCTAGGTTTAATTATTTCATTTTTTATAGATGGCATCGAGGTATGTTGTGTTTTTGATCTGTTTTGTCATAATCTTTATAGATAATCACTAGATCTCTTCTCCTCCAATATTGTATAACCCAAATGGGATATGTATACTAGAAATAAGAGATTTTATAGAGGATTTATGTTGTTTTTTATAGATCTAGTATTCTGAGGACCCGATCTACTCTTCCCTAATCACCATTGTCGAAGGTCATTTTTTACCTTCATTTTTAGGTATGAGTCTCTACAGAAAGTGTTATTTAAATTAATTGGTTATTATTACTATAAATTTACATTAGTTTGATCATTTTAAGGAATTTATTTCTATTTTAATCAAATTTATTATAAATATACATTTTTGTAAAGTGGGTTTTTTTGATGGAAGCGTTTTTGTACACTAACTATTTTTTAAAATATTTATAGTGGTTTTAGATGGAAAAAGGGATTTCAAACACTTAAGAAGTTTGGATTCGATTTTAAAAATTTTTGTTAATTGTGATCCTGATTTCAAACTGTATTGTTTACAATGAAACATTTAGAACCCTGGGTGTATCAGGAAAGGTGCATCAGTGACCCCAGTGTTAGTGTAACAACAAGGGATTACATTCTACATATTGGTGGATTAAGGAAGGAATCGATATTGGGTGGTACCACATATGGCTTTTTAGGATATATTTTTCCTAGGACATATTACCATAATACAAGGACCAACAATTAGTTCTTTTTAATTTATGGTCTATTTATCACATGATGTATTATGTCATGTATTTTTTCTCACATATTTTTATATGAAGTTGTAACATATGGATTCACTAGATGGTTATTTAATGGAAATGTATTTAATTACATACCTTATGTTGTGTAGATTTTCTTTCATACATTTTCACTTATAATTTTCATATTCTTGTATTTCGGAATTTTAAAGGAAATTATTAAAACAAAATGAAAATGATTTAAAAGTTGGATTGGATTTATTAATATACAATTTACAACTATTTTAGGTATAAAATCTAGAACTGATGCATTATTAGTATTAGACCATGTATATACTCTATGATGAAATCCTACTAGGCATTGTGATAACTCCTTAATTTTCGATTTTTTATGTTGTATATTTGGTATTTCATGATCATAGTAATAGGAATGGCATCTTGCAGCATTATGGATTATCTTGTTGTTAATTCTGTCTGTACGAGATGGTGTGGAGTTGACGATTGGTCACATGAAGACATATTGGCCTTCTCTAATTCTTAATTTTATTTGGTTTTTCATATATTTATTGGTTTTAATAGATCTTGTTGTATAATATTCTTCCTTTCTACACTTTGGTTATATGTCTTTTTTTGGTTATATTCACGATTTGGTTACATTATCTTCATTATACATCGCCATGACATTCTGGCATGAGAATTTAGTTTAGTTGACCTAGGATGGTCTATTACAATTTTTTATCAGAGGTATGCTCATCCATATGTGTGTCAACATTTGTTGAGTGTGGTTTTATGCCTTGTTTAGACAAGAGTTAGTACTATTAGAATTAAGATAGTGAGTATGTGAAGGTTCCTAGCTATCTCACTTCCATGTATGAACTCGAGTTACCATTGGTGGTTGGAATATTATTACTAGGTTGGAGACTTTGAATTTTATGTTATTTGAATGATTTGAATGGGTAGTTTATTTGAATGGACCTATTCCACCATAAATTTTCACTTTTCATTCATGAAATTAATAATTTTTTCAAATTCTATATTCATTCATGCAGAAACATGAATTATTGATGTTGTTCCTAAGATTTTGGAATATCATCTAAATTCGATTGGTCATTGTCTTCTGCTTAATAGAAAATGTCTCCATAAATGCACTTCCAAATTTGAGATAGAAACATTCAATATAGTATCCATAGAGGATCCTCTAGCGGCCCCTTATTTATTTATTATCCTAATTCGTACAATTTAGACAGCGGGTTATGTGGGTCTCTGGAATCTGAGACAAGTAGTGGATCGTGGTTCTAAATTCAATAAGAAGAATAAATTTATCTTCTATTATGACAATGGACCCTAGTAATATAAGGAGTGGGTTGATTGGATTGACTAGATATTTATCTTCTTGTTGAATCTAGAGGACTCAGTGGTGGTTTTCTCCATGCACATTCTAGAGGGGCCATGAAATAGATGGTTGGACAATATTGTGAAAGATAATTTACTTGAGGATCATAACTAGAAGACTTTAAATAAAATATTTAACAATCAATTTAACCCTGATTCATAATGTGAGGTGAAACCTGAGAGTATCTAACCATGGATCAAGGGTATCGTATCATTCTAGACTATTCCACCCACTTTATTGAGCGAGTGAATTTGGCACAAGATTAAGTTACCAATGAGTACCTAAAGGACTGCAGGATTTAGTTGGGACTGAGGCCAGATATTTGGTCTGTGTGGATTCTCATGTTCCTTACAAACATCATGGAACTAGATGATAAAGTATATTTTTATGAGGATTACATAGCTATAAAGAAAGGTTCCTATTGATCTTCAGTTAGAGGAGTGGTTATCCAGGTTGTGTCTTTGAGCCAAAAAAGGAAACTCTGGGGTGATCTATTTTCTTCTTGACCAGTTTAAGCGGATTTATATGCATGGTAGTGGTTTTTCTACTATTAATGTTGATGGTATGGCCATAAAAATCCTAAATATACAGAATATTTTAGGAAGTTTCATCGATCTGGATAGTTTATTCACCTAATAATTTTTTAAGAAGTTTATCTCAAGGAACAAAGGTGAGATCAAATCCTACTAGAGGATTATAGGTTCTTGTTTATTATTCCAAGGGTGGTTGGTATAATCCTCATTATAAGGCATATTTTCATGTAGCAAAGATCAAGAAGCTTTATGCGACTAAGTATGAACCAGTGTAATATGAAGTAGGGTTAGTATCTATTAGAGTAAAATATCCATTTCATCTTCTATGGTTCTGGATTAGTTTGATACATGTTTTACTTAATCTTTTATATCTTAAATTCTAGTTCATGCGTTGGAATTATGTATAGAATATATACTATTCCAGTTAGACTATTCAATGCCTTTGGGAAATTGGTCCAAATAAGTTTTTAAGTGTCTTGCATGTATGATGGGGATATCCAACTATGAGGTGATATATGACTTTTTAGTTCTCTATAATGTCTCCTTTGAGCTCACACTTTGTATGGATTAGATGATAAATGATGAGGGCTAGATAGACTATTGTTTTTAATGGGTTCAGTTTCTACCTTATAATGGGGTCACTATTGTTTTTAGGGGTGATTGGGACTTTATATCATGAACGGAGGGGCCAATTGGTCCTTATTATAGGGTAATCTGATGCCAAATTCAATAGATTGTTCTTGATGTTTTTTACCCGTTTTCAGGTAGTACACTTCCCATGGCTATGGGTTTGTACCCCTAGTTCCCTCCGGATGATTTTTCTTATTTACCTCCAAAGAGAGGGGTCCTGATTACTATTTACCTACTCTATAGTACATTTCCCATTTCTATTCCTTCTTATCGAATATAAACCATTTATTTAGTGTAAATTAATGTCTATCTTGAGGATCTAGAGTCTAAGGGGTCTATATTTCCTTGCGTGTCACTACGACACTCATCTATTGACATCACTAAAAAGGTAGATGAGAGGCTAAAAAATTCGATGGATTATCAAAAGTTATATCATGTGACCCTTATGAAAGAATAAACTTTACCATGGAATTAGGATATTTTTTACCAAATTAGAGGGGAAAATTGGTGTCTATTGATTGAACTTCAGTCATGGTACCACCAGTTAACAGTCCAAGAAGAGTATATACCTAATAAATGTTTACGGTAAAGTAAGGGAATTTTGAGTTTCTGGTTATGCCATTTGGTCTCACAAATTCTATGATTATATTTATGGATTTGATGAACTAAATATTTCATCAGATCTTGGACCCTTTCATTGTTTTCATTATGGATGATATATTGGTGGTCTCCAATACAGAGGAGGAGCACATAGACCATTTGTATATAATTCTTTAAACATTGATGTAACATCATTTATATATTATTATTAAAAAAATTGTTTTTTAGATCTGGGAAGTGGAATTTTATGGGCATGTTATATATGAGAGGGTTGTCTCAGTATATCTTTAAAATATATAGGATGTTATATCCTAGTAACATCCAAGAAATGTGTATTAGATTCTGAGATTCTTTAGTTTTTATGGTCACTATAAATGGTTCGTTTCAGATTTATCAAAGATTAAATCATTGATGATATAATTAACATGTAATAGTGTAAATATTGAATGGAATAGAAATTTTAGAAATATTTTGAGGAGATGAAGTTGTGTTTGGATTTAGTAATATATTTGATTCTTTAAGAATAGGGTTCTAGTTATAATGTTTTATGTGATGATTAGAGTATGAATTTGGAATGTGTATTAATGAAGTGGAAACAAGTGGTGTCCTATGGGACTCTCCAGCTACAATTTCATATGAATAACTACCTTACCCACTATCATTAGTTGGAAGTGGTTATTCATGCACTCAAAATGGGGCGTCATTATCTATTTTGGGTGTTTTTTATATTATATCCTAATCATAATATCCTGAAGTAAAAATTTCACTTTGAGTTGATGTAACTTGTGATAGAGATTTTGAAAAAAGTATCCTCTATATTTTTATTTTTTATGTTACATATACTCCATGGAAAGGAAATGTGATTGTAAATACATTTAGGATACAATCACCAACATAATTCATGAAAGAATCTATTAGGTTGTGGTATCTAATGAGTTCATTTTCCCTAAAAAACATTAGGAGTGAAATATTTTAGTGGATAAGTGTTGTGATCTTTGATGAAAGCTGACACACATTTTGATGATAATGTTTTTCTTTATCAGGTGATAGACACTGAGTGCTAATGATTTAGTGATATCCTTTTATGGTTAGGGGACCTTGAGTGAGTAGTCTTAGTCTCCCTATAGAGCTTGGTGATTCCATAATAGGTTAGTTTTTCTTTTTCACTCAGGAATGAGTTGGTGGAAAGCGAACCCCATTATTTTCTGTCTATATACACTAGATATAGCAGGATGTATCACAACATGGGGTATTTGTAATGGTGTCCAGAGATGAGTTGGTCGATTACATGTTTTGATTCATAGTGCATCATTTTTTTATAAAATAAAGTCAAAACACAATAGACATACTATATTTTTGTAACATCTACCCATTACTATATAGAAGTGTGATGATATATTCGAGGACTTTATCATTCAATTTCCACAGACAACTTGTATGGAGGATTTTATTTTTGGGTTCATTTATTGACTAATGAAATCATATCACTTCATTCCTATCAGGGTAATTTAAAAAGTGTAACATCTCTAGGAATTGTACAAATGATAGATTGTGAGACTTAATGTGGCTCCCTCTATGACTATTTTCGATATGGACTCATGGTTAACATTGAGGTTATGGAACATTTCATAGTATGTGATGAGTTTTAAGATGTAATTGAGAACATCTGATCATTCATTGATGGATGGACAGATTGAGAGAGATATATAGGTTATAGAGGATATGTTTCAGGGTTTAATGTTTGATTTTGGAGGATATTAGGAAAGGAATTTCCCTCTGGAAAAATTTTCCATTAAAAATATTCATCTGTTTCAATAAATATAGTGAAATTTAAACCATTGTGTGGGTGGAAATATAGATCTCCCTTTTTTGTGTAGATTGGTGATAGAATTCATTATTTATATTGAGTCTTATTCAAGATATAATGGAGATGATTTAGTTGATCTGAAAGTGTTTTTTCGAAGCCTAGATCCCTTATAAATCATATGTAGAAATTTGGAAGTGGATGCAAGAGTTTGAGGTTGTTTATAGTGTTTTCTCAAAGTTTTACCATTTTTATCATATAATACATTGGGTAATTAAGGTATGTTGGTATCAAGTTTTTTCCCCTTTGATACCTTGGAATGATACGTAATGGTGTAATATCGGTTGGAATTTCTCCTTCCCTTCACTTTGATCCATGAAGTGTTTCGTGTATCTTAATTGAGTAAGTATCACTCGGATCCTTACAATGTGATTGGATAGGAGGTTATTGATCTTGATCCTCACACCAAATGTATTTGGATCCATTTTATATTTTTGATATCCAATAAAATGTTCTATTTGGTAAAATTATTCTCTTAGTTCAAGTACAGTGTCAGTTCTGATGGGATAACCATGTGATATGGGAGTAGGAATTGTTAATGTTGCATCATTGGCCTTTTCTCTTTATAGGTATAGAATTATGAGAACATTATGGGTATATAAAAAAAATTATGGGGATAATTATGATTCCCTATGGGTCATAGGTAGACCTTATATATGCCTTTGTTTTTTTATATGCGGGTGCAGGAAGATTCGGTGGATCGAAGTCTAAAAACATGGGAATTTTGTAGAAACATTAAAGGTGCATGATTAATGGGAATGGTTAGATTAACCATATTATAACCATTAAGTATGCCTATGTGAGGTTTGTGGGCACATATATTCAAGAATATCCCAATTTTTTACAAAGGATCCAAGCAACGTGACAAACAATAGATTGATGAACATTGATGGGTATGCATGAAGGAAAAGGTTTTAAGTTAAAGGTAATCATTTTGTACCACCATTATCCAAAAAAATTGGTTATCCCACCAGCTCACTAGCCCAATTAAACCAAGTCCCATGTGGGATGAGGTTCACCACACCCAAGGGAGTTTTCTCAGGCTAACTGGTGGACTAGTGGGGGATCTTAGATCCCATAAGGAACAATCCAGGATCGTGGATAGGACTCGATGTGCATAAGACTATAAATAAACATGAGCATGGGTGTGCCAAGGCCAACTAGGTAGTGACTGATGAAGATGGTTCAGGTGTGGACCCTGTTACTCGCTTGAACAAACAACATCCACCCAAAGCCTAATATACCAGAGTCTAGGAGGCATGAGAATCCGATGTGGGACATGGATATGTTCCATGGTATCAAATTATGGTCATTTGATTAGGCCACCCATTGATATGCGCTATCAAATATTGACTCCTACTAATCCTAGCCATCTTCTCTGATTTGTGGATCAAATGTTTGAATATAACCATGTTCTCACACCGCATGACCATCGTCTTCAATCTCCCACCACCTGAGTTCGACACCCCAAGGCATAACCAACGCTCCCTCTTCATCACTTCAATGTCCTAATCCCTTTTCTGATGAATATACATGTCTAATGTAGTCCTCATGATATATATTTTGTGAACTCTAGTTGTCTCCCATGAGACTCCTTGACAGTATCTGAAGTTTTCACATGATCATTCCATGATCATGCGATCGAGCCAGGACAACCAATAAGGGGATACCACAAGCCTTTCTATCCTTTCATGAGAATCTCTTATTGAACATGGAGTTGTCTCATGGTCACTCATGATCATTCGACAGAGATGAAGAAACCCCATAGGTTTTCGGAAGTCATTTTTCATCCATGGAGTCCTTTCGCCTCCATGTTTTTTTCATCTAATTTATTTCTGAATTTTCTTAGATCATGTGATGCCTTCATAAGGGAATGACACGTGATGCCTTAAAGATGTGTAATTCATCCCATAAAAAGTGGAAGAGGGTCCAACCTCATGAAGAATATATTAACCACATCACGTCTTGAAAAAACATACACAACAGAGAGGGAGTACGAGCATTAAAAAAGGGGGACCACGAGAGAGATAGATCCATCAGCCACCTCCAAAAGGGATCTACTCTAGGTAATAAAAGAGGAATCCCCATGAGAATCTTCATAGTATGTATTTGGAATAACACATTGTGTGATCCTCATATGATCACATGATCATATATTGGACACCTAAGAATGTTCTTGATAACTCTTGAAAGGAATCCCCTCAGATCATGCGATCTCATGAGCTATGGAACCTCATGCAATGTGAGTCCTAGAATGCACGAGGCACCCATACTGGTGCTGACAGATATGAACCAGTGAATATGTGAACCCCAAACAGATGAATATCTCGAGCAAACATGTCTTTCGGTGGTCATATGTAGCACATGACATGATTATCTGGGCATGAAAATGTCTCCCATAAGCCCTTTACATGATGGGGAACCCATCTTGTGATTCCCTAATGGATACATGTGAACTCCTTGAACAGGAGGGCTTTAGGGTTTCGTAGACCCATGATCCCAAGGAATGGAATCTCAATATTTTAATGGCCAAGGAAGATAGCCTCGTTACACATGCCAATCTCTGGACATTAAAAAAAAGAAATTATATATTTCCTAGGGTAGCACAGTGGCTAACTAGGTTCGTCTCTCTTGAGGAGCCATTCAATGTGGTTCACTTACTCCATCAATATCACCTAAAATATCCCTATTTGTTATTTTTATTATCTAATGAAAACAATGGAATTGTTTTTGGGTTTTTGATTACAGAAAAATATAAACTATCATGTCAAGAAAACAGGATTAGTTGATGATGAAGCATCTTGGTTTTGGGGTTTAGTCTTAGGTTTAATCATTATTCTCTTTAAAATGTTTATTTCTGTTCGATAATCCAAACATGTAATCTCATTTTTGAAACACTATTCTATTTCAAAAGAGAAATAGTTTGAGTTACATGTCATTGTGGTGTATCACCACTTCGGTGACATTCTCCTCACCCAAGCATTCTACTCAAATCTACCACCAACTTAAAATAAATATTAAATAAAACTCCTAAGCTCCTTGACCTTTCCTCAGGCCAAGCCTCGAAGTTAGTCTCTTATTTTTGAGAGTAAGTGATCCCATTATTGGATGGATTGTAGGAGAGAGAGAGGAGAGAGATAAAATATGAAGAATAAATAGTTTATATTTATTGTTAAAATAATAATAATAATTATTATTATTATTGTTATTGTTAATAAAATTGTTTTTGGAAGAGGGGAGTGGGAGAAAATAAAATAGGTTTAAAATCAGAATGTGATAATAATAATAATAATAATAGTATCAATATTAATAATACAAATAATAATGGTAATAAATCATAGAATTAAAATAATGTAATTGAGAAAAAATAATTGTGGGATTGATGGAGAAATACAAATTCAAGTATTAATTGGAAATCAAAATTACGATTGAGAACAAAACTAAAATCAATGAAACAAAAAAATGAAAAAAAATGAAAAAGGGGAGGATTTTAGGCCAGCCTCTCTAGGTGGATATATCCTTTTTTGTTCCACATATGATATGTAGTGGAATGAAATGAAATTGGGAAGAAATGAAATGAGTTGTCAGGTAGGAGATCCTATCCTTTTTTGGGAGAATTCATTCATCCAACGGATGACACGTTTGGACCCATTATATGGACAATTACCTCCTCTTTTCCTTCATAAAATTTGTTCAAAATGCTCTTTCTCATATCCCATAAAAATTTCAGCTCACATTGCAATTGGATGTATGAGTTATGAATTTTTAATTGATTGTTTCTTTTTCTGGACGAAGGATGGAGGAAGCATCCTCCAAAAGTATAATGTCCAATGAAAACATTAATGAAATAAAAGTACCTCAAATTAATTTTAAAATCAATTATATGTGTCCTAGTTCTATTACATGTATAATCACCTCCATTGGAGGTGTTTAGTCTGATCTTTTCTTCCGTTATAGTGGTGGGATCCACGCTTTTCAGCTGGAAAATTCTTCAACATTATTGATTTTTTAATACCTATTGATGCATGAATCATAACCTTCACAAGAATAAAAATATTAGGGGAGTAATATAATAATTCTAAAAATAGAATAACTCAATTTGGAATTATATTTTTGACAAAATTACCAAAATAACCAGGATGATAATATCTGTCAAAAAATCCAGAATTAAGAATTGTTCATAATTTTCCTCATTTTGATTCAATAATTAAAAATACCCAATATTTGAATAAAAAATTTAAATAAATGGATTTAATAATTCGATCAAATAAAGGAATCATCATTATTTGATTAAAATTATGCACATATATTTTTCATGTCATCCCTGATATGGGTGTCCTCATCTGCGACGCCCTCATGCACCTTTAGACACACAACCACGCTGATCTCCTTTGTTTACACATATATGACTTCCCTGGTATATTTTGTCCCAACTAACAGAATATCTCATGGTCATAGATCCAACATAATACACCTTCAATGTCATATGTGCTACGGGGATTTTATGGGGAGTAGTCACATGAGACCCCAGGTGGTGCAATGTGAAGTAAAACGTCGACCATGCATCTTTACCACGGAACCACGCATAGTCCTCATGAAATAGTATGACCTATTGTGTGACACTTTATAGACCATTTTAGATGTATAGGGATTATGTGACACCCACGTTTATCCATCCAGGGACAAACCCACACGCTTCAGGATGTTCACTACATGCTCCATGAAGTGCAGAGCCTCCCCCACCCATGTGTGTAGATGCTTTGGCATATATCCCCTAGTGAAAGATCGTAGGGCCTATCGACCCAATTAACTATCATTCCAGAAGAATCTATGGCCCATGAAATTTTCATGTATCCATATAAATGTTCTCCTTGATGTGGATTATCCCCATGGACACCCTTGATTTGAGGGGAAATTATTTAGGGTGTGTGTCCAACAGGACATGTACCCCTCCCCATGCAATAAATGCCTCTACTCATGCACCTGAAGTCCCCAATATGCACCCCCGATCAAATTACCACATGGACTACCAAAAGATCCCATCCACTCTTCATGTGGCCTCAAATTTGGTTTCCTTGACATGGTAGATCCCCTTGGATTCCCCTAGTATGAGAGATAAACAACGTAGATATGATTCCCACGATCCATGAACTCTTATACACATAATCATCAGCTCACCATACACACCTTTGGTTAAATATACATCCCACGTTAATAATAATGGATCCCATCATAGGACCACTTTGTGGTATTGTGATCTTGAGGCCTTCATGAGCGGTGTCATGCGAACATACCCTTGGTTGATATAGGAGCCCATGGACAAGACATTACTTCTGCATGAAAACCCTATGGTGTATGCCTTAATCATGAGAACTTTGGATCATATTCGTCCCATGAAAACTTAAGTAATAATCCCTTTGGATATTCACTTACGGCACTTGAATGAGCACATGACCCTAAGAACACTCATGAGACTCATAAATGATCCCAGGATGTCCTTAGAGAACCTTGGACACACCATGTTGATCACAAGACAAGCCTCAAAAAAGTTGATAAGGTCTCATGACAACCCTTAGTCATGTCCACTATGACATGAGACACCCCAAGGAAAATCCATATTGACTTGCGGACACCCCTTGGTACATCATAATTTCTACAACATAAACTCTTGAAAAGCTAGGATGACCTTTAGAAGAGTCATTGATGTGGTATAATGATAATGTGACCACACATAGACATGACCATATTGACATGTGATGGCATGAGGATAAGACCCCATACATGTCCACCTCGGCACATGGAAGTGTGCTAATATGCCTGGACAACCCCGTGATACCCTATGAAAAAGAATAAAGACATGTTTATGGTATGCTTGTGTACTCTCTACATGACCCATATTTGTCATGCAAAGATTCATAAAAAATTAAGTAAAAAATCATGTGTATTTCTCAAACCAAGTCACGTGATCCTAGGCCTTTGTAAAATAAAGTGGTGGATATAAAAAGGAAGGAGTCTAGTGTTGTTTGTGGTCACTAAAAGACATGTGACATGTCCACAGCTCATCTCTACAAGACATCATGAAAATTACTCCATACATTATTGGTATGGTCATATGAAACATCTTTTGATCACGTATGAGGCCCATGACATGTGCACCTAAACATGCGAGCCACCCTTGATATGTCCACCTGGACATGGCAAGAACCCCTAACAAGTCCACCTGGACATGTGAAGATACTTTACATGACTGCTTCACATAGTTGAAGAAACCACAGACAAGTCAATCGATCAAGCATAATACTCCAATCACATTCACCTTGGTCATTCAAAGAATCTCATATATGTCTACTTCACCCATGAAATGATTCATAGTGCATGATAGTTGATCAGGTAATCACCCTTAGACATGTCTTATATGCCAGATAGATCCCCAATATATAGGGCAGGCAATCAAATCCTTTACAATGTACCCTCATTGTACGGAAGGCCTACATGGACTCATGCTATGTCGGTCATGGATAAGAATCTTCAGCAACATTCCCCTTTGATGAAAGAAGATTCCTTGAGGGGTAGGGATCAGGAAATCATGCAACCCTGCTAAAATTATTCTCTGGTATAGATGCCTTGGTCATAACCATCTCCACAAAAATATTCTAGATGATAAAGAGTGAGTGCACAACATGGGAAGCTTCAGGTTGTAAGCCCCGAAAAATGACATGATATAAGTTTACCAATTGGGAAACCATAGAGTGTAATCCATTACTAGAGTCATGGTATGATTGAACCAATAAAAATAAACCTCGGAGTAAAATCATCAACTTGTGATATGACATGAATTCACCAATCATATCAAACCCTATAGTGTAAGTCCCGACCATCAACATAATATACTATGTCCCCACTGATAGATACTCAATTTCGATATAATCACCTAGAATTCATAAAATAATAGGGATTTCCATAAAATCTCAAGAATTATTATATACAGTAGACTATTAGTTGGTTAAGGTGTATATGAACAAAGAGGACTCATATTCCCACCATACTCGGGATACATAGGAATCTTTCTTATGTCCCGATCTCCTAGCCATATCCTCTATAATGGTGACCTTAATGTGTAATCACGACATGGTTATTCTCTCATGTCATATGTCCAACTTCTAAGTATCTATTATTTCTCACACTGTGAATGGATCATGTGGTCTTAGAGGCTATAGGTGGTCATACCAATTGCATGATGAGAATTCCGCCAATGAGGAATTACCATCGAGGTGTATTTCTGATTACATCCCACATAGCTCGATAGGAAAACATTCCCAAAGAAGTTATCCAAGGTAGACTCATATGCATAAGTCTAACCTAGGGTCTCTATTATTGTATCATTCATGACATAGTCTCCCATTAAAAAAACTACATGGACTTTGATTCTTGTATTAAATAGGATATATAGGACACCTCATAATGGTTCAATCCCAACATTCATGTCCTTATTGTATGTTGTTAAACTGCAAGGACATGTCGAGTCATATGACTTTAATCGATGACAAATGAACTATGTATGATTTGATTCATGTTATCACAAGATATGTATGAATCCACATATAGGTTCAATCACATATTCAAGACACTATACATATCCCTGGATAACAATAAACTCCTGGGTGCTTGATCATTTCAAGAGTCCAAAGCACCAAAATTAAATATGAGTGAGTTAGAAAACCTTTGGTATACCCATGATAATTCCCATCTATACATGTTCGTAATAAATTCAATTGTATAAGGGTATCCATCCATATATTGAGATTTGGGAAGGATTTCACGAACATTTCATAAATCAATAAGATAGTCCCAGAGTAGTAAACATTTTCCCCCAAAATGGTGAGAGGATCCCGACCACCTATCCCATCGACTAAGGTGAGTCCACAAGATTCATTGGTCCTGAATACCCATACAAACTCCAAACATTGAAAAGAAGGTATGTACCAAGATATGGATGTGATAACCATTGGGAGTTTTAGGGAAAAGTAAAAACGGTAACCTGAAGAGAGAATCCCATTCCATGGCACAAATCCAACCAAAAAAATGGTCAACGCGATGTGAATACCATTACCTATTTCATTCCTTTCATGGGTAAAAATGGATAGATTTTCCTAGTTCCCATCAGGACATTTATGTTGTTATCATTGCACAAAAAAATAGTGGTCCCATCATGTTCCATTTAACTTCACTAAACATCATGTGAAAATAAAGGACTTCCTCTTTAAATTTCAATTATGAATGTTATGGATCAATCAAACACTCTTATATATGATGGTTCACTAATAAGGTGTCCTTTTTTCTCCATGACTTCTTAGGATTCCATTCAGTCAAAATTACATCCTCAAATGTTCCAATGTATTCCAGGACCACTGGGCCTGATTCATTGTTCCTACGAGCCCGATGAAAAATTTCACAAACACACCAATTCTATCATCGATTGGTGAAAATATTGGGATGGGAATACTATATCAGTAGTTTCACAAGGAATCTTTAATAAGCACATTAAATCCATTGGAAAATAGATTTTGGCTGACCGTCATTCCCATGATTGGCCAAAAATGAAGTGGTGACCCTTTTCACCACCTCCAAAGTCTTTGAGAACCTATAATTTGAAGGTATACCCATAAACCTAACACATTCTATAGAGACAGATGTTAATGGTCAACATGACCACTCAACAACCCAGGATCTACCCAAGAGGGAACCCATTTATTTTGATCATCATCACCAAGGTGTGGCCATGATCCTACAAGGATATGTAGAGGATGTTGTGGCTAAAAACATTCCAAGATGGTACAGAAAATAAGAGATCCCACCTAGGGAATCTGAGAAATGTATCTCCAGACCAGGCACAGATCCCTGTTGCCGCGAATATAACTGAGGTCAACCATTGCATTACAATAGTTTCAGGGGACCAATCATGGACCACTTCCAGTCAGGAGCCCCAATATTATCCTCAGCAATCCATAGTGATTGTAGAATCCTAGAGAACACACCAGCCTACAGGGATGTGGGGAATTTTTCTGTATTTTACCCTGGGATTGTCTTCATTATGGGAATGGACACCCCAAAAGGTATCATGGGAACTGACCCACAAACAGTGTCATTGGCACCGACCCCCATGGTTTCATGGGTTCTAACCCCATAAACGGTATCATTGGATTGAACCCCCAAACTATATCATGGTCACTGTCCCCACAAATGGTATCATGGGCACTAACCCCCAAACATTATATCAGACACCGACCCGCCAAATGTGGAACTACATTGATGGGGATCTCCAGCCTACTTATATTTCTGTCAATATGATATTTCTCAGATCAAGTGATTACCTATTATATCCATGTGAGAATTGTTTTAAAGGGTACAATCAGACCCTCCTGATGTCATCTGGGTCATATCAGTCTTTCCTACCTCCTACCGTTGGAGCAAGAGTAGAAAGTCTCATCTGTACCCACCAGGAATCTACAAAAGGTGTTAGCGATCTTACTAGTATCCCAAAAGGTTAGAACATTGGATCGTATTGATAGTGGTAGTAGTGTATTTGGTCTCTGGGATCCATATTGGTACCCCCACCCCCATCCATTCACCATTCCACTGATAGAGGAAGGGGTATTTTCATGGATCCCACCGGACAACTCTGCGGGGATGACATGTTCATTTTTGCATAATAATTGATCGCTCAAATACAACAAGATAATAGGGATCCCCATGAGATAATTGTGGGAATAATCCTATGATCACCACTCATGGATTATGAGCCTGTGTCCACTTATAGAATCTCACCTTGTAGGGAAGTGCCTTGGCCCACAGGGCTGAGGGAATTTTCATATATTTCATCCCTCATCGGGAGAATCCAAAAATTATTCCACCTCACCCAAGACTGTAGGGCTGGGGACATTTCCAAATTTCTAATATCATCATAGGTGATATTTGGGGAGCCATCAAACCTCATATCTCATTTAAAAAACACAATGAGAGTTGGGATTTAATAATCAGATGAAATCCTCTGAATCTTCTAAGACAAGAAATGCTCCAGCACCCACCCTCGGATAAACGGTGACTGGGACACTATACCCCCAAATCCAGACTCATCCATACACCCACACTAATGGTTGAACAAAAACCACATGGGATATTGTGTTTGGTCACCCATCTCTTGAAGATAGGTAGTGGAAAACATATTCGTTCTAGGCCAAATATGATTCCAGGTATTTAAATTATGTCCTAGAAAATGAATTAACAAACCTTCCAATGATGAGGAAATTGTGCAGGGACCCTGAAATTCCATATAAATGTTTTTTAAATTATACGAAATTTTCTGGAGACTTTGAAATTTTACAGCCCATGATTCTGAGGCCCGGAGAGCTCGTAAATGAATTTTTTTAACTTTTGTTAAGAAACATTTAGAAAACATTCGAGTGAGATTTTCTATAGTTTGAACTGGTGCTCAGATTAAGAATCCAAGGGCACCTTTTAATTTGAGGTGCCAGGATTTTATTAGGGTGAGATTAACTTTGACCGGAAATGGTCGGACTAAAAAGATAATTTTTTGGACTTTTTGAAAAAATAATAAAATTAAACTTTGATTTTTTTTTTCAAATACAGAGCGATTTTTGATGAGACCATAGTGTAATAAAAGTCATTAAATGAGATTAATTTAATGACCTGTTAATTTTCTATGTAAAAATAATGATTGTGTGATTAATTGGTTCATTAATTAAGTTTCATTAATGAACCACAATAATGGACACAACATGGAGCTTGTTTCATTTTATGTAATCAACCCATTGGTGAATGGATTTCAAATCGTGGGGAGAGAAATAATGAAAACCATCGACATCACCCTCCATCGAAGAACGGTTATTGATAAATGATTATTGGAAGATTTATACCAGACATTAACGAACAATGTCTTCGAATGAAGATTCATTCCATCATCTAAAATGTATTCAACCAAAACTAGGTTGGGGGTTTAATTAATTTATGCATTTAAAATAATACTCTTTCCTTTTCTTGAAAAATAAAATGAACATGGATCAACCGATTAACAGGTTGATCTACGACTCATTCATTCTTGTGGGTAGTTGTTACAAGGCCTTTTTTGGGGGATTTTCTTTCTTTGAAATTATGATTGATGATTTCCCCATGTTAAAACACTAACACGGTGGGCATGGACCAATCCAAACAAGGAACAATCCCCCCGTTGTTCATGGTTTATGTGCATTATTTGTGTGCAACTAAGAAATGTCGCGGCCAGACGAATCCAAGGGCTTCGTAGTGAATGCAGAAACCAAGGAGGCCTGTAGGCATAGACGAGAATGAAAATGGACCATTAGATCATCTCTAGTGGCCCATGGAAGAAACCGTTGGCACAAAACCACTGGCCGGGCGTTGCTTCCCATAGGCACTATGGCCGAACACACCGCGGCTAACCAGGCCGTGACAGGTGAAAGGTATGGCGCTGATGCACCGCACAGGTGAAATGAAGTGGCTATCTCGGGCTGCTGGGCTAGACTCAATGGCCGGCTCCAGTTGGGAATTTCGGAAGGAGGGGTGGCGTCCCGCTGGTGCCTCCATCTGTGAGAACTGACCCACATGGGGGGTCATGTTTTTCAAGGAAGCTGGACACACGAGCTGGTCCGGCCAGGCCGGACCCCTACCGGACTTGGATCTTACCAACCATGTTTCCCTAAAACTGATATATCTTGCAACCCGAGATTCTGATTGATGTGTTGTCTATGGAATTGGGACTCATGGGATGGGAGGTCCTTTTTAGTTACTCCAACTGGGGTTTGATAAAAGATGTTGTATGGCCAGTTTTAATTGGACTTGAATCCATTTGGCCCCTATTTAACAATTTTTCTTATAAATTATAGATTGGGCATCTGATTGACCTATCGTCTGTTGAATTAGAACCCTTAGGACAAGGTGGTTTTTTGGGTTACTTTTTTCATGGGACATCATTAAGGTTGAGGTAAGACCGATATCTTTTGGATCAGAATCTATGTAGATCAAGCGCACTAAGTACATGAATCATGTGGTTGGCTGTCATGTGAAGAGCGACCCTTCATGGATTGGAATGAGAGAGACCCTTCATAGATCGGAAGTAGTGCGACCCTGCGTGGATTAGAAATAGAACGACCCTCTATGGATCAGAATTAGAAATACCCTCTATGGCTTAGTTTCAGTGCAACCCTCTGTGGATCAGAAGTTATTTGACCCTCTGTGGATCAATAGTAGAGCAACCCTTTGTGGATTAGCAATATAGTGACCCTTGGTGGATAGACAACCGAACCACTCAATTGAATAAATTTATCTAGATCCTGACTAATCATCTTTATTCCGGATCTATGAGTATTATATATGGTGTGAAGTTTATTTTAATTTATGATTTGTGAGTGAGACCATGATTTGTGGATTTTCCTTGTGGAATTCTGGGAGATCTTCAGGGGTCATAGGATCCCTACTAGTTATTGTTATACTCAACCCTACAAGGGATTCTCCCACACCTTATTATGTATTTTGCAGATGATGAATAGCTTGAATGAGACTTGGGGAGCTTGGACTTAACGGTGCTCGAAGGTGATTGATAGAAGTGGTGAGTGGTAGTGACGACAAATGATGAGTTGTACCTACCCTTCAAGTAGGATCCTTGGTGGACAACATCGGGAGAACATTTCTCCCTTTTTGTGTACTTTCTTTTCAGTTGGGTTTTCATAATGGTCCTTTTTACTTGCAGTTCACACTTTTACTATCAGCAGTTTGCTTTTGTGGTTTTCTTTTGTTGTGTACCTAGTCTTCCTTTGTATAGGTTTAAAGTAAATGCCTTCCATTTTTTGGATATATCTTTCCGGTTCTAGTCACTAACCCCTGGCCTATGGAAGGAAGACTTGGGATAGTCACGACACGGGACCTATGGGAAGGGCAATGACAAAGTGGTATCTGAGGGAGGTTGGATCATCCAAAAGATCTAAGAGTCTGTGTTTTTTATGGAGAAATAGTGTTAGGTGTCTCGAGTTCAGATTAAAGTTCATGGAGTTTAGTGTTGGTGTGCCGACCGACGTATCCATACTCATGGACCCTCAGTTCTGATTTCCATATCGATACATGAAAACACTATTTGTGTGTGTTTTGAAAATTTTTGATCACTTTTGGGTCATCTCACTAGGTATAACTTATTGACTGTGGCGCATCTATTTCTTTACAAGATGTCGCCGTATAGACAACCAACTAGGATTCCAGTGAGAGACCATGATGATATCCCCACAAGTGATGATGTTTTTGTAATGCCCTGACCGAAGTTACCTAGAGTCTGTGCATTGTTACGTATCATTAGCATGATCACAAAAGATCAAGTCTCAAAACACCAATTAGTTTAGTAGCCTTGGAAGTACTAGATACATTAATAAGGTTTACATTACATCATAAAATGGAAAACTACAACAACATTGTTTCCATAAAAAGAATTGAGATCCCATAGACTATCCCTACAGGTCAGTCATAATAAAATTTTTTGCATCCTGGGAAAAATAAAACATAGAATGGGGTGAGCTCAGATGCTCAGTAAGGACAAAAATATAGCGGAAACATTCATAAATAAGCAAAAAAATTTATGTTAATGTATAAGACTAAAAAAGCCTTTTAAACTTGAACTTCATCATAATATGGAAATGATAAAATCAAATAATTCCATTTATTTACATGGATATTCAAATAGTCGAATAATCACATGCAATATCAGTAGCCACTTTAATAATGATGGAATGTATAATTCCAGACTTCATAACCACATAGTCAAGGCCTTATGCCAAGACTACAAATAAGAGATTTTCAAATACTTGTTCCAAGACACTAGTTTGTCTCATCATATATACTGATTTATTGAGGAGCTATAGCAGACTCCACCCACCACATACTAAGTCCAATGCATTCCTCATATGAAAAGGTTTAAACATAACATAAACATTCATATTAAAACTAGCATATGAAATGTCAATACTTTATTCATAAACCATGAATGGTGTAAAAATAACACTTCCATATTCAAACATATCACAAAACCTTCAATATAATATGGATGTTTTGTATCATAATAAATCAACTTCAAATAAGATTAAAATCCATCAATGGATGTTGAAATAGATGAAATCAAAACCTTTTTAAGAGAAATATCTCTTTCTATTTTGAAATCATCTAAGAAAACATTTAATATGAAAATATTCTTATAATCATGTAAGGGAAGCTTCGACGATGTTATAATGGTAGAAAATAGCCGCACCCACCGTATAAGTTAAGAAAAGTCATTCTTGCAATTATTTTTTCGAAAGGGTTATAAAGGACCTTGTTTAGAAAAAAACTGAAAGATTACTTTATAAACATATTATAAAAAGTAAAAAAAGGGTATAAATGCCTTTAACCCATAGTATATAAAATTTTAAGGATGTTTTGAAATAAACTTTTAAGAAACACGGATGTGTATGATAAAGAGGTCCCAGTAGATAATTACGTAAAAACAATCTCGGATAATAAAGAGATTGTAAAATTTACCCTTACCTTGTACTTTTCCTTGGTCAAGGGTAGGTTAAACTATTGTATAATGGTTAAATAATTGTTATTAAATTATACCAGAATCAAATACATTAATATTATATCATATATGATCTTTTAACATTGTTTTGTTAATAATATCTTAGTATTATCGTCATTTCGGGTGTTAACTGATTCGTTTTCTATTATATGCTTTTTTACATAAGTAAAGTTTTTTTGGATAGGATGTATCATATTCATATTAATAATAATATTAAGTCTTTAAACATTATTTTTCATCATCTAATGAAAATAATTCTTGAATGGATATGATGGGGAATGAATCTCATCACGTTCGTGGAGACGGTAATCCGTACGTACACACGATCGAAAATATCATTCTTTTGATATTAGAATAATATATAATTGGATGGTATATCATATATACAGAATAATTATCATGTTATATTTATTATTTACATAAATTAAACATAATTATTATACCCATCCAAATAATAATATATTGAATAACAATTACACCATAACGTGGAGACGGTAAGTTGTACGTACGCACGTATGGTGACATTTCATTCAAAGGATGGATAGAATAATGAATATGGTTGTATCATATTTATAATAACATCAAAGTATATAGAATATTCTAGAGTTATTATTTTAGAATAGAAACAGCAAAGAAATAGGAAGTGGAAGAAGAAAGGAACTTGAAAGAGGTGATGAAATATTTACCTCTTCTTCGAGTTCATCCTTTTGATTTGATCAAAAGGGCTCCATAGGTTGGACTTCAGAATAAATGAAGGCCTCTAGGATGAAGGGAGGAAAATTTAGAGGGTATTTGGTTAGGGGTTGGATAGGAAAAATGGCTTTGAATGTGTGAATTAGAGAGAAGGGGAAGTGACATTTTATAAGAGGGGTAAGGGGCACCTTAAGAAAAGCAAGAAATATTATTTTATAATAAAATCATTTTCAGTTTCTAATGACTCCAAATTTAATTATTTAAATGATAAGGTAGAAATTTATCATAAAAAACTCAACAAATAGGTTTTAGACAGGTTTGGGTCACAATATAAACCATATCTTTTATATTTAACTCTTAGTTAAGTATTTTTACATTTACCATGTCTCTTTGTATTTTTATATTATATGGTTAATAAACTTAATATATATTTTTAAGAGAACCCCAAGTGGTTAATTAATGATACCCCTATCATTATATAAGTATTTTGGAAGAAAATTATATTTTTAGGAAAATAAAATCAATTAATAATATAAAATTTGTTTTAAAACAATCTTTTATGTCAAATTTGACACTATTTGGTATTTTGTTTTTCTAAATTCATAACATCATTATTACTTCGAAAAAAAATTAATATAACCTACCCTAACATGTCATATTAACCTTAAAATAATGTAATTCATAAAAGGTCCCAAATTAAATTTATTTGGATATTTATAATATCAATTATTTAAATCATTCATTAATATGGTAATTACTGCATCATCATTGTGTCATAAATAAATTTAATTATTTAATGTCTGAAAATTTTAAATAAAATACCATTATGTAGGAAATAATTTTATAATTCTAATGAGTTTTTATTGTCTAATTTATCTTATGTATAACCCTATATTAACAATGTTTTAGTTATTAAATATTGATTTTAACTCTTTTAACTCTACTTTAAATAAAATAATAATAAATGTCCTAATCTAATCCAAGTGGACCAAAAGGATAATATTTTATTCCTAACATTTTTTTGGTCGAATTAAAATTATCCAATAGAATTAGGACATGTTTTTGGGTAATAATATTATCATTTTTACCCTTAATTACGCAATTTACTTTTAACCGTGGTAAATAATATTAAAAAGTTATTATTCACCAAAAATTATTTTCATATTATTAAACCAAATTTTACTTACTGGTATCAACTGTGTCTCTCGGGTTTTTGAAATTCAACTCACAGAAGCGGTAAAATTTTGTTTTACGTAAATTTGAAAATGCTTCTAGGAGGTGGGTAAAACACCGTAAAAAGTTCAATAAAATTATTATATATCTAAAATTATTAGAAAATGACTCCAAGGAATTACATTGAACTTATATAGGTATTATGTATCTATTTTTACCTAAAATAAATTTAAATAAAATAAATAATTATTTAAATAAAAATTCGGTTTCAAACTATAACTAAGTGTTTTTCAATATTCATCAAAAATTGAATGTTTTTAGAAAAATACCAAAAAATTCACCGTAAGCTAATTTCGATAGTACGAATCCAAAATTGAAGTCCATTTTTGAAGATAGAATTTATATAATTTCAAAAGGTGGGTATTACTATTCATAACAGCTTGTTTGATTGGTTGGGTTGTTTTAGAACTCAAAGTTGCGTACAACACACGCTACTGTATTATTCAAAGAGAAGTGTGCTGTGAAAGATTGGGGTGTAACATTATCCCCTCCTTCAAATAATTTCATCCTAGAATTTTATAGAATATTACTACATAAAAATACTCATGCGGTACTTCATCATAAGTTCCTCAGTTTCCCAGGTTGCTGCTTCCATCATAGAGTTTCTCCATAGAACTTTTACCAGACGAGTCATCTAGTTTCTCAGAACTTGTTCTCTTGTATCAAGAACCTTGAAATGGTCTTCACAATAAGATAGATCATGTTCCAGTTCTAAATTCTCATAGGTGAGTACATGCGCTGGGTCAAGCATGTATTTTCTCAACAGTGATACATGGAATAAACTCTGAACTTTGGAGAGACATGGCGGCATTGCCAAACAGTAAGCTACAGCCCCAATTTTTTCTAGAATTTAGAAAGGTGTTATGTACATGGGAATCAATTTATCCTTCTTACCGAAACGTATAACACCCTTCTATGGAGATACCTTCAAGAAAACATGATCTCCTACCTGAAATTTGAAATCCTTCCTTCGGTTATCGGCATAGATCTTCTGCCAATGTTGAGCTCCTTTGATGTGGTTCTGGATTACCTTCACCTTTTCCATCGTTTCTTCCATAAGTTATGGGCCGATGAGTTTTCTTTCACCAACATCATCCCAACAGGTTGGTGTGCGACACTTCTTTCCGAATAATGCATCATATGGTGCCATCTGAATACTTAAATTGAAGCTATTGCTAAAAGAAAATTCTACCAGAGGTAAATATTGATCCAAAATACCTTGAAAGTCAAGTGAGCATGATCTCAACATGACTTCTAAGTTTTGAATAGTCAATTTTGATTGTCCATCAGTATGAGGGTTGTAGGAAGTGGTCAAACTAAGTTCAGTATCTAGGGATTTCTGAAGTCTTTTACGGAATCTTAATGTAAAATGGGGATCACGATCAGAAAAAATCAATAATTTTACTCCATGAAGTCATACAAATTCATTAATCTATAGTCTTGATAAATGTTCATGTGGTAAATCATCTCTTATAGCATGAAAATGTGATGAATTTCTAAGAAGATCAACAATGACCCATATTGCATAGTTCATTCTAGGAGTCTTTGGTAGCCCCATGACAAAGTACATCATAGTATCATCCCATTTCCACTCAGGTATAAGATGATGTTTCATAACTCTTCCAGGTTGTTGCCTTCTAGCATTCACTTGTTGACAAACCATACATCTTGACAAAAAAATCAGCAATCTCCCTCTTCATGTTGCCCCACCAAAAATGTTCCTTCAAATATCTATACATTTTGGTGCTCCCCGGGTGTATAGAGAAATTAGAGCTATGAGAATCATTCAATAATTATCTTTTTAGATCAAATATATCAGGAACACAAAATCTCCTCCCAAATTTCAAAATTCCATCTTTATATACAAAGTCACAAAATCTCCCATCATTAAAAGCATTAATTTTCTTTTAAAACTCCTCATCATCAACCTTAGAACTTTTTATCTTTTCTAGTAAAGATGGTTTAGAAACCATTTGAAAATGTCATTACTTGTCCTCGGGGCTCATGTTGTGACTACCCCAAGCCTGCCTTCCATAGGCTAGGGGCTGGCGACTAGCACCAAATGGCGTAAATCCCAATAAAAAGGGAAGGCATTGCCTTCATATAGTAAACAAACAAAATATAGTACGCACCGGAATTATGCACAAAGTAAAACTATATACAAAAGTAAGTGCTGAAACTAAAGGGGCCAGAAATACAAGCCCAACAGTATGTATAGTACAACTGAAAGTCTAGTACAACAACAGTAAAGTAAAGCAGTAACCACTGAGTCATCCTCCGGGAATACCACCTGAAGGGTGGGTACATATAGTCTCCTCATCACCTCGGGTCCTTCCGTCTGATCCGTGTATGTCCCGCCGAGTGGTCCACCTCCAGGTACGATCCAGCTCCTCATTTATCTACCACGATCAGTGATGTCTGTCATCTGCATCCACCAGAACGATGTTCGGGCATAGCCCATGCTGGGGTGAGTATAACAATACTCAGTAGGGACCCCGAGACACTCGAAGGTCTCCCAGAATCCATGAAGGATAAACCACAAAGTAAAGATACAATCACGAAGTATCAACCAACACTACTAAGGAATATGCCCATACATATACCTAAGTTATCAATCCAAGTTCGGCTCCAACTCTCGAGCCCAATCACAACCCAGTCCACACAGGAAGAAGTCAATCACATCGATGATAAAGATTGAAAGTCAGGACTCACCTCACACATGTATACATCTTTTGTAAAGTGATAAAGATGATAAGATGTAGTCACTGATTCATCTAACCTGTCGGACCCACGTAGGATACTAGACCAGCTGCTCTGTCGGAACCACGTAGGACACTAGAACAGAAGTCAAACTATCAGACCCACATAGTATACAAGAACAGTAGTCATCTCCATCAAACCCACAGAGGATTCTAGTATGGTAGTCATCGTCTCTGAACCCACATAGGATTCTAGTACGGTAGTCGTCGTCGCCGAACCCACGGAGGATTTCCAGTACGGTAGATGTCACAGTCGCATCCAGCTCTAGGGTTCCCGCACACAGCACGCTCGATTCCGGGAGGGTCCACTCCTCAAGCAAATGGGTCGATACATAAAGTATCAAGAAGTTCAGAGTTGATGTATCTCGAAGTTCCGTCTCTCAAAAACGAACCCAACGCGACAGATGGCGGGTCAATCGGACACCCGGTCTGAGAGATATTGGTTTTTCCGTTCCAGGGGCCATGTTGGAAATATGGTCATTCCAAAAAATGGCCATCTTCCAAAGTTGTCCAAAACTAAGTTAGAGTATCGCAAAATTACTGCTTCATTGTGATGGTCCCAATGCCACAGACGGAATGTTGATCAGACACGCGGTCTTCAAGTTATTTACATTTAATTGAATGAGGGCCCGGCCCGTTAAGCCTAGTGGGCTGGCGGGTCGGCCTGACCCGATTCGCTGGGTCTGACTTGGTAGAGGGTCAGACCGGCCAGGTGAAGCACGTGGCCCGGGCCGCGAGGGTGTGGCCCAACTGGACATGGCTCGGCCCGGCTGGCCGAGCGTTGCGGGGGGGGCATGGTCTCTCGATTAGGCGGCACCAAGAGGTGCTGCCCTCCTATCCGGTTGCCTGAAGCCAGCTGGTCTTCATTGCACAAGCGGCCCGCACGGGCAGGCCACTGTCCTTTGGCGTGGCACCTGTGAGTGCCTTGGCCCCTTCATCCCGGCTAGCTGACGAGCTGGTCGGTTCACCGTCGAAGCAGCCCGTGGAGCACGGGCCACGATTCTCTACAGCGCGGCGCCCCTTGTGGTGTCGCGGTCTCACTTATGC
The DNA here is from genome assembly GCA_963277665.1 of Viscum album. Lineage (NCBI taxonomy): Eukaryota > Viridiplantae > Streptophyta > Magnoliopsida > Santalales > Viscaceae > Viscum > Viscum album. The sequence goes on along the minus strand of OY728160.1, from coordinate 906,834,481 downwards.
CCTGCCGGCTATAGCCGGCCGGTTCTCCTTCGGCCGAGCAGGCCGCGGTTCTTCCGCACACGGCCGCCACCTTCATACGTTGCCACCTTCCCAACAAGGTCTCCATCATAAATAAAAGAATCTAAGGAGGGTCGTCGGACCGTGTGAGTTCGAGCCACGCCCTCCACGTTAGGCGGTATCAATTGGCCGAAGTTATTCCAAAGAATTCAACAAAGAAGAGAAAATTTATTCTCTTATAAATTATACAAAACCCCTACCTCGAAATAAGGTTCTCGGTAGTCGGGGGTCGTGGAAGCCAGCGTCGCGGGGGGACGGCATCAACTCATTGACATCGGGGAAGATGAAGCCGAGGATGGAGCATCGTCGGTGTTCCCTGTGGGTTTCTCCTTCTCCTTTGTCTTGTCCAAAGATCCAAGGAGACGATCATCATTCTTTAGGGGTTCTTCTTTGGAAGGATGGTGTTCTTCGTTGAAAAATGAAGCTCTTATAATTCTCCAGAGGTTCCCCCTCCAAAAATATTTTCTATGCAAATATTATTATAGACTTCTAAAACTTTAAATAAATGCCATGGAAATCAAAATAATTCAATAGAGGAGATGTGCCAATTAACTATAAGGATATTAATTAATTGAGTTGGAAATCTCAATGTGAGAAAGGGGGATAGTTAAAAAATTAAAAGAGAGGAGTTAACAAAATAATTAAAGGGGGTGTTAATGAGATTAAGGGGAGTCATGGGGAGATGAAAGGTTTAGGACACGTGTGGGTCCCACAACACTAAATCCCCTCATGGGAGGTTATGTGGGTGCGGGCCCCACTTCTAACTCCCCTTGGGAGGAAATAACCACCATCCATAAATAAAATTGTGTACTACAAATTTTATTTATTTTATTCTAAATCCCCAAATATTAACTCTCAAACCGCATAAAATACAACTACGGTAAAGGTCTCATTAAGCGAATACTGGCGCTGCGAGTTCATCGGTGCCCTCATATTTTGATTCCGAGCACCGGTTCAAAAGATAGAAAAACCTGCATGTACATTTACTGAACATACCCGAAAAAAAAAATTCAGAAATTGATTTCGGGCACACCGGGCCTCAGAATCAAGTGCCGTCAGAAACCGCAGACTCGAAAAATTCAAAATTATTTAAGAAAAAAATTTCCTTGAAATTTCAGGGTCTTTGCATTACTCCCACCTCAGGGATTTATTTCACTGTAGAGCTACAACTCACAGTAGGGAAACAAATGGGGGTACTGAGCTCGAATTTGAGCCTCCCTCTCCCAAGTGCTCTCCTAGAGGTTCTCGTGCTGCTAGTAAATGTGGACCAGAGGAATCGACCGCCCATGTACGACCCGCTCGTGTTGATCATCTATTTTCACTGGGACCTTTGAGAATTTCAACCCCATCATTGATGTCCAGCTCCCCGTGGTTGATGATGTGGGATGGGTCGTGCACGTATCTCCTCAGATGAGATACGTGGAAGATGTTGTGCACTCGGTGAAACTGTGGTGGAAGGGCCAGGCGGTAAGCCACCCTGCCTACTATACTGAGGACCTGGAATGGTCTGATTAAACGCAGAGATAACTTGTCACCCCGGCCAAATCTCCATAGTCCTTGTCGAGGTGAGACCCGTAGGAAAATGTGTCTGCCATCCTCGAACTCCAGAGGTCTTCGTCTCCTATCAGCATAGGAATTTTTTCTGCTCTGTGTAGTCTTCATCTGCTCCTGGATGATCTGTACCTTCTCCATCGTAGCCTGCACCATCTCTGGTCCTACAAGTGCTGACTCCCCAGGGTCAGTCTAGCATAGAGGTGATCTGCATGGTTGGTGGTACAGTTCCTTGTATGGTGCCATCCCGATGGTGTAGTGGTAGTTGTTGTTGTACGAAAACTCCACCAAGGGTAAGTGTTCCTCCCAGCTATGACCAAAGTCAAGGACACATGCTCGGAGCATGTCCTCGAGAGTGTGAATGGTCCTCTTAGTCTGGATGTCCGTTTGAGGATTGAAGGTGGTGCTCAAGCGAAGTTGGGTCCTGAAAGCCTCCTGTAACCCCTTCCAAAACCAGGAAGTGAAACGACTGTCACGATTAGAAATTATATATCATGGCACACCATGAAGCCGTATGATATCCTTAATTTAGAGGTGTCCCAAGCTCTCTACTAAGCCCTGATCTCGGATCGGTAGGAAGTGAGCTGACTTGGTGAGTCGGTCTATGATCACCCAGATAGAGTTGTGTTCTTTGGATGTACGTGGAAGCACAATCACGAAATCCATGGATATCTCCTCCCACTTCCAGTCCGAAACATCTAATGGCTGAACCAAGCTCGCTGGTACCTGGTGCTCCGCCTTCACTTGCTGACAATGGAGGCATCGTGAAACGAACTCTACTACAGCCTTCTTCATACCCGACCACCAGTGTTGTCGTCTGATGTCCTATTACATCTTCATAGCTCCTGGATGTACTGCTAGAGGGGAAGTGTGAAACTCCATCATCACTTCCTCTTGCTGTGAAAATGGTACCATAGTACGTCCCCTGAAGAGGATGACGTGCTCCCCTCCTTCAGAAAATACATCAAGCGCCTGCCCTGTGGATATCTGAGAATGTCACGTCTCACAGTCAACGCCCCCATGCTATGCCTCTCTGACTCGTTGGAGGAGTGGAGGAGTGATAGTGTGTGACTGTAGAAATGCTGATCCATCTCTATCCACAAAGGATATATGCAACAGGGCTAGCTGCTCTGTCGCCTCTCTTAGTAGCAGACTACTCGATCTTCTAGTGAGATAATCAGCTACAACGTTCCCCTTCCCAAAAATATAGACTATCTAAAAGTCATAGTCCTGGAGGAACTCGAGACATCGCCAATTTATTAGGTTCAAGTCCTTCTACAAGAAGATATACATGAGAATCTGGTGGATAGAGTAGACTGTGAAGCACTCACCCATCAGATAGTGCATCCAGATCTTCAAGGTGAAGAACACTACTGCTAACTCCATGTCATGGGTAGCATAGTTCTTCTCATTCAGTCTGAACTTCCATGAACCATTAGCGATACCCACTCGATCCTACATCAGGACACACCCAATTCTTATCCCTGATGAGTCACAGTACACTACGTACCCTACGCCCTCCTCAGGTAGCCTCAAGATGGGTGCACTGGTCAATCTCTACCTCAGCTCCTGAAAGCTTTGATAACATATATATGACCACACGATGAGTTTACCCTTCTTCATCAAGGATAAAATAAGCGCTAAAACTCTAGATAAATCTGGCACAAATTTCCAAGAGTGCCTAGCCAAATCCAGGAAACTCTGCACCTCTGTCATGCTCTTGGGTGGCTCCCAAGCAAGTACTACCTCGATCTTCGCTGGATCCACTACAACTCCCACCTCCGAGAAGATGTGTCCCCGAAAGTGAACATCTCAAATCTAGAATTAGCACTTCGAGAGCTTACCATAAATCTGGTGCTCTCAGAGTGTTTCCAGTACAACCCGCAAGTGGTAGGCATGCTCCTCCTCAGTAGTCAATTAAATCAGTATGTCGTCAATGAAGAATATGACAAAACGATTGAGGAAAGGATGTAAGATCTTGTTCATGAGACTAATGAACATTGTTGGTGCGTTGGTTATACTAAAAGTCATAACCAAGAACTCTTAGTGTCCATATCGACACCTGAAGGCCATGTTCTGCACATCCTTATCTCGAACTCTAAGCTGATGATAGCCTGACCTGAGGTCTATCTTCGAGAACCATCGTTCTCCATTGAGCTAATCAATGTGGTCATCAATCCTCGATAGTGGGTTGATTTTATTCACGGTCACCTGATTCAGGTGATGGTAGTCGACACACAGTTTCAAGATCCCATCCGCCTTCTTGGCGAAAAAAATCGGAGAAGCCTAGGGTGGAACACTAGGTCGGATAAATCCCTCCCCTTGCAAGTCCTATAGCTATACCCGCATCCCACGAAGCTCGGCGGGAGCCATCTAATATGCTGGAGTAGATATTGGTGTTGTCCCTTGGTACAATTCTATGTAGAAGTCTACCTCTCTACGAGGAGTTAGTCTTGGAACGTTGTCAGGAAAAACGTTCGCATACAGATCCTCCACAACAGGAAAACTCGGACTCCGCACATCAACTGCTCTGAGGATGAAACTAGCCAGCAGATGTGTGATCATCTTCCCTCTCCTCTGCGTAAGTCCATCCTTCAATGCAAAGGATCCATTCTCATCGGTTAAGGTGAACCTGGTCCCATCCGTGCGGACACACCGCACATTGCGCCTAATACAGTCGATCTGAGCATGGACTGTAGATAACCAGTCCATACCCAAGATGACTTCGTAAGGCCTCAACACCGCTACAAGAAGATCCTAGACAATTCTCTCGCCTCCTAGAGTAAGATCACACTACCAGCACCAGTGTGTAATCGTCGATTATGGTCCCGTAGGAGTGTCTTGATGCAAGGATCGAGCCAATGGCTCTGTCTGAATCTCCGAGCTCCGAACAAGGGCAGCAACAATAAAACAATGACTCACACATGTGGCTATAAGAACTACATCAAGGGTGGAGTAGACACAGATAGTACCTCGAATCATAACAGGTGCGCTGTGGTCATAGGCCTCGACTGCGTGGAGATGAGCCTACCTCTTTCTTCCAGCTCCCTGTAGTCGGGGTGGACTTCTTGGTGGTGGTGGTGGTAGAGACTTGAAACGTCATCTACCACCCGCCGCTTGGCCAGCTCCTCTTCCTCGTCCTCCTTCTCCCAGTGGACCTCCACGATCGAACCTCTGCCTCTACCTGGGAGGTCCCTCCACTGTTTTCTTTTCATCTATACGGTGGATCGGGAAATCCCGGGCCATGTGCCCCTATCCAACACATGCATAGCACTGACTAATCCTCGAATAGCTAGCTCTGTTCTGTCTGCCATGCACAACTGAACACGTATCCTATGGTCGCTCTCCTGATGGCCTGGTCCGCTTGAACCTCTACATCAACTGTCTACTGTCGGCTGTAGAAGACTCCACTATGTGTCTCCCTGCAGTGGGTCTCGCTGCTGGTGTAGGCTCAGCGAGAAAGCTCTCCATAAGAAGAGATCGCTCCAGCACTCTTGTCTACGTCAGAATACCGAGGGAGATCATCGAAGCCCTGATCTCAAGTATGACTCCCTTCTCAAAGGTCTGGGCCCTGAAGAATGGGTCTCGTACCATGTCGGTGGAGTAGCGCGAGAGGTCGGTAAACCTCACTGAGTACTGATCTACTGTCATGTTACCCTGCCACAAATTAAGTAACTCCAGAATCTGCACTACATGAAGGGTGGATGGAACAAACTCTTCATGGAAGAGACTCTCAAAATCTGTACGAAGTAGAGATGCCTCTTCATGAACCTGGAGAATTAGTCTCCAACATCAACCTACTCTTTCATATAGGATACTCGCGGAAAAGATCACCATAATGTCGGCTGGTGTCCCTACCAATCTGAAGACTCTGAAAATAGCCTCCATCCAATCCTCAGCTGCCTGAGGGTCCATCTCTCCGTGGAACTTGGGAGGCCTCTGTCGCTGGAACTCATGTAACGCACTCAGGTGGCGTTCACTCTCTTCTGTTGGGGCTTGTGGTATCGGTGGCCCAACGGGTAGTTCTATCGATGGTGCCTCCGCTATGATGGGGCCCTACACCGAGGCCTCGTTGCTCGGTGGGCTGCCATCTCATACGTGACTTGGAACCCTAGCTGGCTACCTTTGTGAATCCATCCAAAAAAGAAACAGATGCTCCATGGTCAAAACTGTATACCTGGTGAGCTGACACAAATTAATCACAAATAAAACTATTGAAACACAGATGCAATCAGTGTTTTCATGCACCGAGTCGGAAATCAGAGGTCAGGGTCTTTGTGTATGGATATGTAGGCCGCCGCACCAACACTGGACTCCCTGGACTAATAACCACATTCAGTACTCTTAACACTATCTCTTCATAGAGAAGAATTAATCCAAGTCTTGAGTTCTGTGGTAGAAAAAACTCCTATGATACCAATTTGTCACGACCCATCCTTGGGGCCCATGTCATGACTACCCCAAGCCTGCCTTCCATAGGCCAAGGGCTGGTGAATAGCACCAAAGGTGTAAATCCCGATAAAAAGGGAAGGCATTGCCTTTATATAGTAAACAAAAACAATAGAGTATGCAAAATAAGTTATCACAATGTAAAACTGTATACAAAATTATGTGCTAAAAATAAAGGGGCCGGAAATACAAGCACAACAATAAGTATAGTACAACTGAAAGTCTAGTACAACAACAGTAAAGTAAATCAGCAACAAATGAGTTGTCCTCCGGGAATCCCACCTAAAGGGTGGCTATAGATGGTCTCCTTAGCACCTTGGGTCCGTCCGTCCGCTCCGTGTACGTCCCACCGAGTGGTCCACCTCCAGGTACCGTCCAACTCTACTAGTCTCTTCCACGATTAGTATTGTCCATCATCTTCATCCAACACAACATAGTGCAGGCATAGCCCGTGAAAGGGTGAGTATAACAATACTCAGTAGGGACCCCGAGACCCCCGAAGGTCTCCTAGAATCCGTGAAGGATAAACCAAAAAAGAAAGATACAATCACAAAGTATCAACTGACTATACTTAGGTATATGCCCATACATATACCTAAGTAATCAATCCGAGTTTGGCTCTAACTCTTGAACCCAAGCACAACCCAATCCACACAGGAAGAAGTCAATCACATCGATGATAATGATTCACATTCAAGACTCATCTCACACAGGTATACATATTTCTTAAAGTGATAAAGATGATCATATGTAGTCACTATTTCATCTAAGCTATCGGACCCATGTAGGATACTAGACCATCTATGCAGTCAGACCCACATAGGACACTAGACCAGCTACTCTGTCAGACCAACGTAGGATACTAGAAAAGAAGTCAAACTGTCAGATCCATGTAGGATATAAGAACATTAGTCATCGATGTCGAACACACTGAGGATTCCAGTATGGTAGTCATCGTCACCAAACCCATGGAGGATTCCAGTACGGTAGTCATCGTCGCCGAACCCAAGGAGGATTTCTAGTATGGTAGACGTCATAGTCGCATCCAGATCTAGGGTTCCCGCACACAGCAGGCTCGATTATGGGAGGGTCTTCCCCTTGAGCAAAGTGGTTGATACATCAACTATCACGAAGTTCAGAGTTGATGTATCCTGAAGTTTCGTCTCATCAAAAGTAACCCAACGCGATAGACGGTGTGTCAATCAGACGCCCTGTCTAAGAGATATTGGATTTTCTGTTCCAGGTGCCTAGTTGGAAATACGATCGTTTCAAAACCAGGCCATTTTCCAAATTTGTCCAAAACTCACTTAGAGTATCTCAAAAGTACCACTTCATCACGAGGATCCCAATGCCGCAGACGATGCATCGATCATACTCGTTGTCTTAATGTTATTCACGTTTAAGAAAAAACGGGCCCGACCCATTAAGCCCGGTGGGCTGGAAGGTCGGCCCGACCCAGTTCGGTGGGTCCCACCTGGTAGATGGTTGGACCAGCCCAGTGAAGCATGTGGCCCAGCCCGGTGGGGCATGGCCCGGCCTGATAGGGCGTAGCCTGGCTGGGCCCAGCACGGCCCGATGGCTGAGCGCAGCGGGGGAGGGGGCGATCTCCTGAACCAGCGGCGCCGAGCGGTGTTGCCCTCCTATCAGGCCGGACGAAGCCGGCCGGTCTTCCTGGTGTGAGCAGCCCGCACGGGCAGGCCACGGTCCTTCGTCGCGGCACCTGCGGGTGTCACGGCCCCTTCATCCCGGCTGGCTGACATTCCAGCCGGTTCACCGCCGAAGCGGCCTGCGGAGCGCGATCGTGGTTCTCCTCAACACGGCGCCCCTTCTGGAGTCGTTGTTTCCCTTCAAGCTGGTCGGTTCTCCTTAGGACGAGTAGCCCGCGGTTGTAGGCCGCGGTTCTTCCACACACGGCCGGCGCGCGGCCACCCCCCTCGCTCTTCGCCACCTTCCCAACATGGTCTCCATCGCACATAAAAGAAACTACAAAGTGTCGTCGATCCATGTGAGTTCGGCTCGCGCCCTCGGTGTTAGGCAGTATCAATTGGCCGAAGTTATTCTATAGAATTCAACACAAACGAGATAATTTATTCTCTTATAAATTATACGAATCCCTACCTCGAAACAAGGTTTGCGGTAGTCGGACGTCGCAGAAGACGACGTCAACTCGTTGACGTCAGGGAAGAAGGATCCGAAGATGGTGCATCATCGGCATTCCTTGCGGGTAGCTCCTTCTCCTTTGGCTTGGCCGAAGATCGAAGGAGAAAATTGTCATTCTTCGGTGGTTCTTCGTTGGAAGGACGGTGTTTTTCGTTGAAGAATGAAGCTCTTCTAATTCTCCAGAGGTTCCCCCACAACATATATTTGCTATGCAAATATTATTATAGACTAATCCAAATTTAAAGAAATGCCATGAAAATAAAAATAATTCAAAAGAGGAGATGTGACAATTAATTAATATGGTTATTAATTAATTGAGTTGGAAAACTTAATGAGAGGAAGGTGGAGATTTTAAACATTAAAAGAGAGGAGTTAACAAAATAATTAAAGGGGGTGTTAAAGGGGTTAAGGGGATTTATGGGGAGATGAAATGTTTAGAAAACTTGTGGGTCCCACCACACTAAATCCTCTCATGGGAGGTTATGTGGGTGTGGGCACCACTTCTAACTCCCCATGGGAAGAAATAATGATAGTCTATAAATAAAATTGTGTACTACAAATTATATTTATTTTATTCTAAATCCCCAAATATTAACTTTCAAAACGCATAAAACGCAACTGTGGTAAAGGTCCCCTTAAGCAAATACAGGCGTAGCGAGTTCATCGGTGCCCTCGAATTTCGATTCCGAGCACCGGTTCAGATGATAGAAAAAACCGCATGTACGTTTACTGAACGTACCTGAATAAAACTTCCGAAATTGATTCCGGGAACACCGGCCCTCGGAACCAAGTGCCGTCAGAAACCGTAGACTCGTAAAATTCCAAAGTATTTAAGAAAAAAATTTCCTTCAAATTTATGAGCCTTTATAGAAAAATCATTGATGTTTCACCTTCCATGGTTATTCCCATATCTATCTTTACAAGATCCATGAAAATAGGATCCTTTTCAACTCTCTTATTGTTCAAAACTCCATGATCCTTTATACTCAAAGCATCTTCCACCTTATTTTCCTTCCTTGAGTGGTATTTTATAGTGCAATCATAATCCTTAAGTAGTCCAATCCATCTCCTTTTCCTCATGTTGAGTTCTTTCTGTGAAAAAAATATTCTTCAAACTCTTGTGATCAGTATATATCTCACATTTTTCATCATAGAGATTGTGTATCCAAATCATCAAAGAAAAGATTACACCTGCTCACTCAATATAAAGAGTATGATCGTATTTCTCATGAATGTTTTTCTGTCATGATGCATAGGTAATAATCCTATCATTTTGTATATGGACACAACCAAGTCCTTTCTTTAAAGCATCACTATAAATAACAAACCCATAATTCCACAATGGTAGTTTCAATATAATAGAATTGACTAATATTATATTCAGTCCTTCAAAACATTCTTCACACTCTTTTGTACATACAAATTTTACCCCTTTTCATGTGGGTAATGTTAATGGGTTAGCCAATCGGGAAAAATTATGGACGAAACGTCGATAATAACCTACTAAACCAATAAAACTGTGTACCTCGGTTATACTCGTTGGTGCTTTACATTCATGGATTTCCTTGGTATTAGAAGGATAAATGAAGATTCCAACTTTAGAGATAATATGGCCACGAAATGAAATCTCATGAATCCAGAATTCACACTTGCTAAACTTCCCATATAATTCATTTCTTCAAATAGTCTTCAGGATAATGCACAAGTGATTTCCATGATCTTCATAGCTTTTGAATTATACCAAGATTTCATTAATAATTACCACTGAAAATTCATCAAGATATTCCTTGAAAACTCTATTCATTTGATCCATGAAGACAGAGGGTGCATTAGTCAATCCAAAAGGCATTACTGTAAACTCGTAATGCCCGTACCTGGTTCAAAATACTGTTTTCCGAATGTCTTCCTTTTTCACACACTACTAATGATATCTAGATTGAAGGTCAATCTTTGAAAATTATTGAAATCTATGAAGTTGGTCGAATAAATCATCAATGTGAGGTAGGGGATGCTTTTTCTTTATTATTATAGCATTGATCTCCCTATAGTCAATGCACAACCTCATAGGTCAATATTTCTTCTTAATAAAAAGAACAGGGGCTCCCCATGGAGAAACACTAGGGAGAATACATCCCTTATTACTCAATTCCTCTAGTTGTTTCTTTAGTTCCACTAATTCCACATTATCCATTTTATAAGGGGTCTTTGTAATGGGCCTTGATCCAGGAATTAAATCAATGGAAAACTCAATTTCTCATTCTGGAGGATGTCTATGTAAATTTTTTGAAAACACATCAATATATTCCTTCACAATAGGTACATACTCTATTTGAAAACTCCTTTAATCACACACTGTTATTTCATTCTCTTCCTCCCCAACAATTGAATTTATTTGACCTACTGGGGGTGGATCTAGATAAGAATTTGGTGGTGATGATTTTTCTCTAAAGATAAGGCGTTCTTTATCATCTTGATCAAAAATATGAGCCTCCTTCTTCTTAAAATAAATTTTTTCATCATGGTATGAAATCCAATCCATACCAAGGATTATATAAAATTCAGTCATAGGTATTGTGATGAGATTAGCAGATGAAGAACATTTATATGCCCTAATGGTGACAGATTCACAAAAAATTGTTGCAACAATTATTCCCTTAAGTGTTTTGACTGACAACTCCCTTGTTAAATCAAATTGGAAATATCTGATTTTCATAGAAACCTAGGAAGATATTTAAAAATGTGCTGATACAAAATAAAATAAAGCATTTACTAAACTTGAAGAAACCATTAAATTACCTGCCATTATGTCTTTCAGAGGATCAACCTCAGCATTAGTGATAGCATAAGCTTGGCCTTGATCCCTTGGCATTTTTTGAGGTAAGTTCCACTAACTCTTAGGAAATTCATTCGCATAATTCTCCCTTTCTCTAAAATTGTAGCATTCAACATCGACATCCTCTTTCTTCCCCTTACAATCAGGAGCTTGGGGGCCTTTTTCACCACACTTATAACATACTCCCATTCCCTTCAGGCAAGTACCAGGGTGTTTCTTCCCACATTTACTATAGGATGTATATTCAACTTTTCCCTTATTCCCCTTATTTCCATTTATAGAGTGTTCAGAATATCTCTTCTTCTGTTTCTTTTCTTTAATGTTGTAAGACTTAGAGAATTCTAATTCTGTCTTGATAGCACATGAGAAAATATCTTCGAATGAAGAGAAGGATTGTGATACTAATTCTCGATAGAGAAATGGTTTTAACCCATAAAAGAAATGATTAATATTACATCTTGGGTTAAGTATATGATTTTCTTCATGCCTCGCTATCCTTCTAAAGTTAGCTTCATACTTTGCAACATTCTCATCCTCCTTTTGCCTCAGACTCAGAAATTGTCTTTCCATATCCGCTCAATGGTCATGGGGAAAGTATTTTTTTAAGAAAATTTATTTAAACTCCCTCAAATTCCATATTTGATAATTCATCATCTTCCTTTTTGTTTTGAATCAATGACCACCATTGATCAGCATCTCCAGTGAGGAGGTAAACTACCAGGACAAGTTTTTCCCTTTTTTGCTACTCCCCATAGCGTTGAATATTTTCTCTAAGGAATTTATCCATTGATCAGATAATAATGGATTTTCACCCCCATTGAATGTTGGTGTTTGATGCCTCATGATGTGATCTAACATTGATCCTCCATGTTGTGGATCAGGGTGCCCCATTCGAGTAAGGTTATTATTGATAACCTGAGTGAGTTGTCCTAGTATGGTGATTAGTTGATCAGCACCAGTTGCATCACCAGATCCACTATAATTATCAAGAGTATGAGGTAAATCCCTAAATGGAGTGCGTCCATTGATATGGGTTCCATTCCTTCTACTAGGATCCATTTCTAAACAATGACATAAACTAGATTAGTTTACGAATCGAAATACATAATTCCAAACTTATAAAAAACATAAAACACATTGAACAGTTTATGGATATAATCCAAAATCATAAAAAAAAATCTTTGAGGAATCATATACTCATAAAACCTTCATAATTTTTTGTTAAGAAAATGATAACTATCCTAAGCATATCACCCAGGAGTGTCATAACTAAGAGTGTAGCAAGGCCCGTTGTCGTGCACCAGTTCCCGTTAGATTCTATCATAAAGCGGCATTTTCAGGTTTTACCCCTAGGAACATATGTGTCTGAGCCGCCTCTACCTACTCGTATCTATAAAGGTATGTATTTCTGGAAAAACTCACAAAATCTCTATAATACCAAAATTCTAGGAAGTTATTCTATACTAATACTCAATGTATATCTTAGGGATATGTTCCCTAATCAGAGTTTATCTAAATCTAGTTTCCAAGGTTTGTACTAAACATCCTTCTATACCAACTGTAATGCCCCATCCCCAGTTACCTTGAGTCGATGCATTATTATGTATCATTGGCATGATCACAATAGATCATGTCTCTAATGGCCTATTAGTTTGGTATCCTTGGAAGTATTAGATACATTCATAAGGTTTACATTACATCATAAAATGGAAAACTACAACCACATTATTTCCATAGACAACACTGAGATCCCGTAGACTATCCCTATATGTTGGTCAGAATATACTTCTTTTCATCCTGAGAAAAATAATACAAAGAAAGGGGTGAGCTCAGATGCTCAGTAAGGATTACAATATAGTAAAAACTTTCATAAATAAGAATAAAAATGTATTTAAATGTATAAGACTAAAACAAAAGCTTTTTAAACTAGACCTTCAGCATAATATATAAAAGATAAAATCAAATAATGCCATTTACTTATTCACATGGATATTCTACTAAATTGATAATCACATGCAATATTGATAGCCACGTTCATAATTATGGAATGCAAAATACCATGCTTAATAACCACATAGTCAACGCATTGTTCCAATACTAAAAATAAGATTATGTCAAGGCCTTGTTCCAACACACTGGTTTGTTTCATGATACCTATTGATGCATCAAGGAGATATAGCGGGCTCCAACTAGCACATACTAAGTAAAATGCATTCCTCATATGAAATTGTATTACATAACATAAACATTCATATTAAAACTAGTATAAGAAATGTCAATACATTATCCCTAAACCATAAATGGTGGAAAAATAACACATTCACAGTCAAACATATCAAAAAAACCATCAATACAATATAGATGTTTTGTATCATAACAAATCAACTTCAAATAAGCATAAAATCCATCAAAGGATGTTGACATAGATAAAATCAAAACCTTTTTTAGAGAAATATCTTTTTCTATTTTGAAATCATTTAAGAAAACATTTATCTGGAAAATATTCTTATATGATTGTAAGGGAATCTTTGATGATTTTATATTGGTTTAAAATAGTCGCACCCACCGTATAAGTTAAAAAAATACATTCTTTCCTTAATTTTGTTGAAAAGGTTATAAAGGACCTTGTTTGAAAATGACAGAAATATTCCTTTATAAACATCATATAAAATTCAAAAAAGGGTATAAATGACTTTAACCCATATTCTATAAAATAGTAAGAATGTTTTGAAATACACTTTTAATAAACACGGATGTGGATGATAAAGAGGTCCTTGTAGATACTTACGTAAAAACAAACTCGGATAATAAAGAGATTGTGAAATTAACCCTTACCTAGTACTCTTCCTTGGATGAGTGTAGGTTAACCTACTGTATAATGATTAAATAACCATTATTAAATTATACATGAATCATATACATTAATATGATATCATATATGATCTTTTAACATTGCTTTGTTAATAATATCTTATTATTATCGTCGTTTCGGGTGTTAACTGGTTCATTTTTCTTTATATGATTTGTCACGTAAGTAATGTTTTTTTATGGATAGGATGTATCTTATTCATATTAAGAATGATATTAAGTCTTTAAACATTATTTTTAATCATCTAATGAAAATTTTCTTGAATGCATATGATGGGGAATGAATCTCATCGCGTTCGTGGAGACGGTAAGCCGTACGTATGAACGAGCGACAGTATCATTCTTTTGATATTAAAATAATATATAATTAGATGGTATATCATATATAAAGAATTATTATCATGTTATATTTATTATTTACATCAATTACGCATCATTATTATACCCATCCAAATAATAATGTATTGAATAACAATTACACCATGACGTGGAGACGATAATCCATACGTACACACGTATGGTGACATGTCATTAAAAGGATGGATAGAATAATGAATATACTTGTACCATATTTATAACAGCATCAAAGTATATAAAATATACTAGAGTTATCATTTTAGAATGGAAACAACAAAGAAAGAATAAGTGGAAGAAGAAAGGAACTTGAAAGAGGTGATGAAATATTTACCTCTTCATCGAGTTCATCCTTTTGATTTGATCAAAAGGGATCCTGAGGATGGACTCCAGAATAAAGGAAGGCATCTAGGATAAAGGGAGGACAGTTTAGGGGGTATTTGGGTAGGGGTTGGCGGATCCAAATGGCTTTGACTGTGTGGATTTTAGAGAAGTGGAAGTTCCCTTTTATAAAAGGGGTGAGGGGCACCTTAGGAAAAAAAGAAAATATTATTTTATAATAAGATCATATTCGGTTTCTAAGGACTCCAAATTGAATTATTTAAAGTATAAGGTATAAATTGATCTAAAATCACTCAACCAAATGGTTTTAGATTGGTTTGGGTCACTATATTAACCTTATCTTTTATATTTAACTGTTAATTAAATAGTTTGACATTTACAATGTCTCTTTGTATTTTTAAATTATATGGATAATAAACTTATTATATATATCAAGAGAACCCCAAGTTGTTCATTAATGATACAAATATCATTATATAAGTCTTTTGGCTGAACCTTAGATTTTTAGGAATAGAATATCAATTAATAATATAATATTTGTTTTAAAAAAATCTTTTTTGTCAATTTTGACACTATTTGATATTTTGTTTTTTCTAAATTCATAACAGCATTATTACTTCGAATAAAATTAATCTAACCAACCCTAATATGTCATATTAACCTATAAAATTAATTTAATTCATAAAAAGTCTCAAATTACATTTATATGGATATTTATAATATCAATTATTTTAATCTTTCATTAATATGGTAATTAATGCATCATCATTGTGTCATAAATAAATTTAATTATTTAATGTCTAAAACATATAAATAAAATAGCATTACTTAGGAATGCTTTTTAGCTTTCTAATTACTATTTATAGTCAAATTCATCTTATGTATAACCCTATATTAAAAATGTTTGAGATATGAAAATTTTATTTTAACTAATTTAAATCTTTTTAAATAAAATAATAACAAATGTCCTAATGTAATCCAAGTGGAACTAAAGGATCATATTTTATTAAATAGGTTTTTTTGGTTGAATAAAGCACTTCCAATAGAATTATGACATGTGTTAGGGTAATAATAATATCATTTTTACCCTAAATTACCCTATTTACTTTTAAACGTGGAAAATAAAAGTAAAAAGTTATTATTCACCCAAAATTATTCTCATCATATTGTATGAACATTTACTTACTGATATCAACCGTGTCTCTCGGATTTTTTAAATTCAACTCACAGAAGCGGTAAAATTATATTTTATGTAAATTTGAAAATGCTCCTAGGAGGTGGGTAAAAGATGGTAAAAAGTTCAATACAATTTTTATATATCTAAAATTATTAGAAAATGACTCCAATGAATTAAATTTAACTTATATAGGTATTGTGAATCTATTTTGACCTAAAATAAATTTAAATAAAATAAATAATTATTTAAATAAAAAATCGGTTTAAAACTATAACTCAGTGTTTTCACTATTCATCAAAAATTGAATATTTTCATAAAAATACCATAAATTCACCCTAAGCTAATTTCTATATTTTGAATCCCAAAATGAAGTCCATTTTGAAAGATAAAGTGTATAAAATTTTAAAAAGTGGGTATTACTATTCATAACGGCTAATTTTATTGGTTGTGGTGTGTTAGAACTCAAAGTTGCGTACAACACACGCTATTGTATTATTCAAAGAGAAGTGTACTGTGGAAGCTTGGGGTGTTACAGTTTCGGTGCAGTTCCCTCTTACAGCGACAGCACCTTCGGGTGGTGTACTAGCAACACCACCAACCATAGAGAATCTTTTTCCACCAATCACACCAGCGGACCGTGCATGCTGACTGAGTGCATTTCATGAGTTAAAGAGAGAGAGTCATGTGAGGTATTTAGGAAAGATTGATCCGTAGGAAGCTAAGGACTTAATAGATGCTATTTCATGAGTTTTTCATTAGGTTGAGACACTAGCATAACCGATGGTGATCCCAACATCTATTCTCTTTGAGGGTATAGCAGGGTGATGGTGGAGCCTGACACTCTAGAATCACAATGAGACAAATAATTATTTTTTGGAATTCGAGATCCTTTTCCGGGCGGAGTTCATTCCAACAAATTTACACTCAGTGTGTATTCAAGAGCTACTACACTTACAGTAGGGAACCCTATCTGTGGCCCAGTACTTGGCGAGATTCAATAAACTCTCTCGCTACTCCACCGACATGGTACATGTTCCTTTATTCAGGGATTAGACCTTTGAACAGAGACTTCTATGAGAGATCATAGCATTTATGGTATCAATCAATATCCCAACATGGGCTGGAGTTATAGAGCGAGAAATATTGGTGGAGAGATTTCATGCTGAGAAGGCACTGACTGTGAGAGCCACCACTGGACGAAAGGTGGCATATTCATCTATAGCTTGCAGCAGACTGATGATGTAGAGGACCACACAAACTATACCTTCTGGTGGATGACCCTAGGATTTATGGTTGGAGGTTCAAAACTCATTTGAAAGGGGGTCGGTATCAGATAAGATTTTTCTACTCATGTGGAGGGCAAGGTTGCATGGCTCACAATTTACCGACCCACCGTCTTTATGATCAGAATACGGTTGAAGGTCCTCTGAGGCAATGGTAGAGGTTTGTGAAAGGTGGTCCGTAGGGTGGAGGACGTGGTAGTAGAGTAGGCCATGCAGCAAGTGGTGGTGGACGATTTATGGTACTACTGCCACCACCCACAGGTGGTCCACCCTGACCTTAGGGAGTAGGTGGATAGGTATGAGCTCAACATTAGGTGGGAGAGGCTTATGACCACATTTCTCTAGAGATTATTTGATGTACGATCTATGTACAATCCACCCTAGTTCCTGTTCTTATAGACGCAAATTTTAGTCACTCTTTTACTTCCAAAGCTCTCATTCATGGTTTAGAGATTCTTATGGAGCTATTGTCTCAACCCTTACGATTAGAGACTCCTACAAGAGAGTATTTGATGAATATCACTAGTGCCGGTAGTGTGAGTTTACTCTATGAGAATAGAGCTTCATATGGGTTATCCTAGTAGCAGTGTCGAGGCATTACGATGTCATCTTGGTTATGGACTGGTTATACACTATCAATGCTCAGATAAAATGTTTTAGGCGCAAAGTGTGGCATGTCCATGAGGATGGGACTATGTATTACTTCACCGATGAGAAGGGAACCTTTTCAGAATTGGAAGAACTATATCAGTGGAGGGTTTAGTCGATCACTCATCAGTTGGCTAGCCATACCGTTGGTGCAATTGACGAGGGCAGTCTAAGCTATTCTGTAGTGGTGGACCAGTATGAAGATGTCTTTCCTGAGGATGTTTTGAGACTACCTCCTCACAAAGAGGTAGACGTCTACATCGACCAGTACCCCATGAAACAAACTATATATACACTATCATATCAAATGGAACTCGAGGAGATTCATTAGTCAAGGGTATAGTTGGTGGACTTGTAGAGGTAGGGGGTCGTAAGGCCCAGTGTTTCACTATGGACAATGAAAAAAAATTCTCAAGAAGGAAGATGGGAGATTGAGGCTTCGGAAGGACTATCGATGCCTAAACCCAGAGACTATGAAGAACATTTAACCTCAGCCAAGGATTGATGATCTCTTCGACCAACTGAAGGGAGAATGGTGGTTTTCGAAGATAGATCTCAGATCAGGCTATCATCAACTTTGGGTGCAGGATGACAACATATTGAAGATTTCTATTAGATGATGGTATGGCCACTATGAGTTCATGGTGGTGCCTTTCGGCATGGAAAATTCCCCAGAAGTTTTCATGGGACTCATGAACATGATCATCTATCCTAACCTAGATCTCTTCATGGTGGTATTCAATGATGACATCTTGGTGTACGCAGCGTTGGAGGAGGAGCACGTTAAACATCTTCCAAGAGTATGAGATACACTTTTAGAGCACCAGCATTATGGTCATCTCTTGAATTTCCAGTTCAGGATATGAGAGTTCCACGTTCTAGGACACGTTATCTCGGAGGTTGGAGTTTCACTGGAACTGGAAAATATATAGACATTGTTTTCTCGGGACCCACTATGACCGTGGTGCAGAGTTTCTTGGGGTTGGATGGGTACAACCAAAGATTTTTACTCAACTTTTCTATAGTAAAATCACCCTTTTCATCATTGACAAAGAATTGAAAGCCCTTAGTATGGATGGATAGGTGCCAAAAGTGTTTCCAGGAGCTGAGGCGGAGACTTACGAGTGCCCCCATCTTCAGGCTACCAAAAGAGGTCATTTGGTATGTAGTTTACTCTGACACATTAGGGATTGAACTGGGATATTTTTTGATATAGGAGCAAGAGGTGATCACCTACGGCTCACTACAGCTATGGAAACCTGTGAAGAACAATGTTACCCATGACCTTGAGTTAGCAGTATTGGTCATTGTGTTGGTGATATGGTGCCACTACATGATGGGTGAACGATTTTCTATCTACTTTGATCACAAGAGTATCAGGTATATCTTATCACTCAAGGATCTGAACCTGAGGTAGTGGTGATGGCTGGAGTTCCTCCATAACTATGACTTTGAGATAGTCTACACTCATGGGAAGGGAAACATAGTAGTATAATCACTCAACATGAGGAAAAATTTATAGCTAATGAGAATGGAGATAGAGAAGCTATCGATATTGCAGATATCCTCTGTGGAAAGGGATAGAGAAACATATCTCTAGTCTATGATTGTCACCCCCCACTCCTTCAGCATGTTCGGGAGGCACAGCTTGGGGACATTGACTGAAAGGCCTGACATGCTCAGATATCCTTAATACACGATCATGTTGGATTTTTGATAGTTGGGGTGCATTTCATCCTTCTTATAGGACATATCATGGTATCAATTATGTTTTAGGAGGAGTTGTAGAGAAAGTTCCATACCTCCCCTTTGATGGTACATCATGGAGTGTCAAAGATGTACCGGGACCTCTGATGTCAGTACTAGTGTCCAAGGATGACTGAAGGCATGGTGGAATTCATTTCATGATTCCTCACTTGTCAGCATGTGAAGGCCAAGCACTAGGTTCCGGCAGGCTTGACACAGCCACTCGAGGTTCCAGAGTGGAAATGGGAAAGTATATTGGTGGAATTCATGATGAGGTTACCACATACATACATGGGCGATGACTTTATCTGGGTGATCGTTGACAGACTCACCATGTCACACCATTTTCTACCCATGCAAGAGAAGGTATCAATAGATAGCCTGGGGTGCCTCTACATCTAGATGATAGTACAGCTTCACGAGGTACCATCGATGATCGTTTTAGAGCATGATGCTCATTTAACATCCCGATTGTGGAAGAGATTACAGGAGGCATTTGGGACTCATCTAAAATTGAGCACCACCTTTCTTCCTCAGACAGATGGTTAAACGGAGTGGACCATACAAACACTTGAGGACATGCTTTGTTCTTGCGTCCTTGATTTTGGTTGCAGTTGGGAGGACCAACTTCCATTGTTGGAGTTCGCATACAACAACATTTATCACTCCACCATTGTCATGGAACCATTTGAAAATGTGTATGAGTGAATATGTAGATCACCTCTATGCTGGACAGACCGAGTGGAGTCAGCACTGATGGGCCCAGAGTTGGTATGAGCTACCACTGAGATAGTACAAGTCATCCTGGAGCGAATGAAGACTGCACAGAGCAGTCATAAGTCTTATACTGATAGGAGACGAAGACCCATGGAGTTTAAATAGGGAGACCATTATTTCTTTTGGGTCTCACCCCGATGAAGATTTCAGAGATTTAGCCAGGACAACAAGCTATCTCTAAGGTTTATCGATCCTTTCCAGGTATTGAGCATAGTTGGTGAGGTGGCGTACTGCCTAGATCTTCCCCCACAGATGCACCGGGTGCATAATGATATTCATGTGTCGCAGATGAGGAGACATGTGAACGATCCATCGCACGTCATCGACTAGGGAGAGCTAGAAATTGACGATTTGGAAACTTATATAGAGTTCTCAGTGGAGATACAATATTGATAGGAGTGAGTCCTTAGTGGAAGTTTGATCACTCTCATGAGAGTTTGGTGGAAACACGGGATCCTCCAAGATACCACATGGGAGCGGGAGGCTTATATTCGTGCTCATTACACCCATTTGTTTTCTTAGCTTTTGTTGAGGAATTATGGGACATTAATCCCTATGGTGGGGAGAATGTAATGACCTGGAAATTATGTATATATTTTTTAAAATTATATTGAATTATTTAGAGACTACGAAATTCAACGACACGTGATTCCAAGTCCTCGAGAGAAAAAATGGACTTTTTTAACTTTTTATAATGTATGCTCAGTAAACATGCGAGTGGTATTTTCTATATTTTGAACCGGGGATCCGATTGAAAATCTGAGGTCTCCATTAAATTGGAAGTGCTAATATTTTCTTTGGAGAATCATAACTTCAAAGGGAAAGGGTTAGATAAAAAAGATAATTTTTGCAGTTTTTTGTAAAAATAATAAAATAAAACTTTGATTTATTTTATTTTTCTTGAACCATTGGGTGATGGTTGGCGATGCTATAGTGTATAGATGGTCATTAAATGAGATTCATCTAATGACTTGTTACTTTTCTATGTAAACACAATGATCATGTGATTAATTGGTTCATTAATTAAAGTTCATTAATGAACCACAATAATGGACACAACATGAAGCTTGTTTATTTTTATTTAATCAACCAATTGGAGAATGTATTGGAAATCATGGTAATTATCTTATAAAATGCTGATGAAGTCACCCTCCAACAAATAATAGTGATTGATCGATGACTGATGTAGGATTCAGACCGGACATTGACGAATGACAATGAATGTCTTCGAATGCGGATTCCTTTTCTCGTCTGCAATAGATGACACCAAATCTAATTAAGGGGTTAATTTGTTTTATGTGTTTAAAAGTATACTCTTTCCCATTCATGAAAAATACAACAAACGTGGATAAACTAACTAAAGTGTTGGTTTGAGATTCATTCATTCTTGTGGGTGGTTGTTGCGGGTTCTTGTTTGGGATAATTTCCTTCTTTCAAATGATGATTGAATCTATCCCCATATTAAAACACTAACGTGTATGTTGTGGGAAAATATGAACAAGACCTGGATCCCCCACCATTCTTTGTATATGTGTGTTCTTTATGTGCAACAAGGAGACATGGTAAGGGGAAAAATCCAATGGCTTCGCAGTGAAGGATAAAACCCAGGAGGAATGTAGGCGTAGATGGAAAGGAAAATGGACCACCAGAGTATCTTCAATGGCCCACAAATGCAGCCTCTGGTGGGGCACCACCAGTGTAGTGGCGACTGCGACTGATGGATGAGGTGGGCCCCATGTCGGCTGCATGGAGACGGTGTCACCCACAGGGGCTGCAGTGGCAACAGTCGTGGCTAGCCAGGCTACGACGGGTGGAAGGAGCGGCGCTGACGCTCAATGTGGGGGAAACGAAGTGGCCCGCTCAGGTAGCTTGGATGGACACAACGGCCGCCTCCATCCGGCTGTTTCGGAAAGAGGGGTGGCACCCCAATGGCTCCTAGAGTTGGAAGAACCATCCCACATGCGGGCCAGGTTTTCAAGTCAGGTCTGACCTACCAGCTAGGTCAGACCTGCCAACCAGTCCGGACCCGCGATCCGGGCTAGCCAGGCCAGACCCCTACCAGACCAGGACCCAACCGATCTTGTTTCACTAAAACTAATATATCTCTCAAAACAGGCATCTGGTTGACGCTCCTTCTGTTGCATCGGTACCTTTCAGGGGGGACGGCCCTTGTGAGATACTGTACTTGGGTTTTGGTAGATGTTGGAGTACGGCCAGGTTTGATCATATTAGAATCCAACCAGACCCTATTTACCATTTTGGTTATAACTTACAGACCTGTAATATGATTTATGTGTCATCATTCACACTGGAAGCCTTTAGATAAGGATGTCCTTCAGGTTATATCTACTTGGGAATTCTTGGAGGTTGGGGTACTACTGATATATTGAGAAGAAGAACCTTGGGAACTCATTTTCACTATGTGCGGGATTCCAGTGGCTGGTTGTCAAGTGAAGAGTGACCCTCCGAGGATTAGCATGAGAGAGACCCTCAGTGTATTAGAAGAAATGAGACCCTCCATGGATTAGAAATAGAGAGACCCTCTTTGGATGAACATGAGAATGACTGTCCATGGATCAGTAGTAGTGTGACCCTCTGTGGATTGGCAGTAGTGAGACCCTATGTGGATCAGTAGTATAGAGACCCTTTATTGATCTGTAGTATATCGACCCTTCATGGATCAGTAGCAGAACCTCTCAACAGAATAAAGTGATCTATCTCAATGCTAATAATCTTTATTCCTATTCTCTATGTTGTATACCTGGTGGGAGCTATCTTTTACTTTATGCTCTATGATTGAGATCATGATTTGTGTATTTTAATTGTGGAATTATGGGAGACCATAGAGGGACTTGGGGTCCCCATTGGGTATTTTTATACAAACTCATGCACGAGATTCACACACACCTTGTTGTGTCCTATGCCGATGACGGATAGCTTGAATTACACTTGGGGATCCATGTCTAGACGGTGCTCAGAGGTTGTTGATAGATGTGTTGAGCGGCAGTGGTGACAGAAGATGAGAGGTACTTACCTGTAAGGTAGGATCCTTGGTGGATGACCTCTAAAGCCCATTTTCCATTTTTTTACTTTATTTTTAGTTGGGATTGTATACTGTCCATTTTTACTTTTGTTTCACATGTTTACTATTTGCAGATCTACTTTCTGGATTTATTTTGTTGTGTACCTAATCTTTGTGTGTACAAGTTTAAAGGAAATTCCTTACCCTTTTGGGATATGCCTTTCTGGTTCTAGTCACCAACCCCTGGCCTATAGATGGTAAGCTTAGGGTAGTCAGAGCACTGGCCCCGAGGGACGGTTCCTGAAAAACAGCATGAGGCATGGTTGGTAGGCCATGATAACTATTTCCACTACCCCCGATTTCTCGGGAAAATAATTGAAAATTACTTTGTATTTAAGGTTCTATTAGAAGAATAGGTGTCTGGAGGCTTGATAGATTTGAAAGATCTAGAAACTCGTGTAATATGCATAATATTTGTTGGAGATAATTTAGATGATCAACTCTCCTGATAGGTTACATGGATCACATCCTCGCCACATGAAGTTAAAAAATACATCCATAATACTTACCACATGATTTCAAATTATATTTGACCCACATCTTTATCGCAATACATTAAACTGTATGACCATCGCTCTGAAGACATGATGTTAAACTGTATGGACACCGTGTCTTTACCACAAAACATTAACTTGGGTGACCATCGTCCTGACCGCACAACGTTAAATTGTATGACCCCCCATGTCCTTATAAGAAGATGTTGAACTACCTAAACATTATCTTGACCAATTGGTGTTAAAATGTACGGACCCCACATACTTATCACAAGATGTAAAACTGAAAGACAGTGATCCTAACTATAAGACATTAAACTGCATGGATCACATCCTTACCACAAGAAGATAAATTCCATGGCCATCATCCTAACCACATGACGTTAAACTGTATGGATCCTTTATCATTACCACATGATGTTAAACTGCATGTAATTTCATCATAACTAAATGACATTAAAGCACATTGAGTTTTAAGAAATACATGTAACTTGATTCATGACCATACAAGATACGTATTAACACCTAGATCTCTAATCCTAGGCCCAGCTGCAACTATCAACATGAGATATTTCCCACCTCTACATATGGTATATACCTACATATATTATCGCATTTCTTATAACTATGTGTGGAAAAATCTTGTCAACATGAGCTATGTTGTAACACCCATACAATTAGTCATCAAACCCATCTGCATGTATATCCTTTTTCATCCATTGGGCTAGGTTTTCTGAGAAAGGTGTGTGGTTTGGTTGAGACCTATTTGGTTCTCATTCATGTTGGTTTGCTTCATGACACCAAAACCCATGTATCCACGTTAGTAGCACCATTTTACAGTTTGATCCACATGACCCAAAACTACCTGCATATGTCACTACAAAATGATGTTAAAATGTGTTACAACATCCTCACTGCATAATGTTAAATTTCATTGAATTTGATGTACTTATCTAATGAAATTAAACTATATAGCCATCATCCTAACCACATGACGTTCAACTGCATGGATCCCACACCCTTACCACAAGATGTTAAATTGCATGGCCAACGTACTTACTACAAGACGATAAACAACAATGCCAACATCTTTACCTCAAGAATTAAAAATAAACAGACCACATCCATATAGAAATATATTAAACTGCACGGTGGAAATCCTTACCACAAGATGTTAAACAGCATGGATCTCTAGGACTATGTATGGCGTGATTCTACATTTCAATGAGATTCATAGGAACACCATAATCCCACATCTTTTACTAGCCACCACACAACATAAAATAATCCTATCCTATCCGCAGTAGCCTTTGAATGGTGAGAGGGACCCTTGTAATTACTTATCTCTCACACAGATTATGGATCAGATGTGCTTAGGAATTATGGAAATGCCCCCTACACAAAATAGGGCATGGAGGATTACGATGATCTCATTATCATCCTAAATTAAGGGTGATAAAGGAAATACCATGTGACCTTGACTCGTGACATTAAATTGCATCGTCAATGTCCCCAATATGACATGAAACCATACATTCATGTGGACCTCTATTGATAGGAACACCATCACAAGTTTCAACCTTTTACCACACTAACATTTCTAGAACTACGTACGGTTTGATTCCCATCCTTATAGGATACATAGTGATGCCCAGACACTTTTTATATTGGCCTAGCCATAGGCGTTCTTTGGGAGTGTGTGGCATAGCCTGGGCCTTCATGGAACTCGTTCAAAATGAGTTATGGATGTTTTTTTCATACATACCCATTTAGAGATATTCCCCCATCACATATTTATTGTCGGACATTAAAATTTCTGGTCCTTCAAGAACTACATATGTCATGATTCTTTCCATCACATGATACATAGTGATGCCCAAACACATAAATCTAAGCCCAGTCAAAGGATTATCTTCCATTCACGTTGAGTGATCCAATGTTCTTATCCCTTGACATTAAACTTCATTGATTCATAATATCCACCTCCATTCATGTGGAGTCACATTTATCCTTACCACATGATGTTAAACTTCATGGGAACCCATCCTTACTGCATGACTTTAATCTGTATAGAAATACATCTTTACCACGGGATGTTAAACATCACGGTGCTTCTATAACTACACGTGGATTGATTTCAGTCCTTATGGGATACAAAATAACTCCCACACATTTAGTATTTAGGTCTAGTCCTAGGTTCCTAAAATCATCCCTTCTTTTAAGCCTATTGGCCTTAGCCCCATCTAGGGATGTATGTCATGGTGTTGATATCCTTGGTCCTTATTCATGTGGGGTTTTTCTTCATCACACCATGCACACCCCTTTCTGGACTTCATCCTCCCACCTTCATCCATATTGCATGATGTTAAACAACAACGATTTTTAAGAAGTACATATAGATTGATTTCTATCAGAACATGATACATAGTGATTCCTGGATCTCCATTCATAGGACTAGCTCCAACTATCAACAGGAGATAATTCCCACCGCTACATATGGGTTATACCTATTTAGAGTATCACCTTTTCCCGAACTACGTGGACTATGATTCCCAACCAACTATGGTACATAAGATTCCTCCTTGGGGTACTAGCCCAATGTGTCATGAACCTTATATATTCCATCATATTCACTTCAGTTGGCCTTAATCCATGCCACATGATGTTAAACTACATGGAATATCATATTCCATACTACATGATGTTAAACTACCTAGAATTATATGAACTAGAATAGATTTTTTCCGGTCTACATAGGATAAGTAGTGACAGTTTAACCCCTGATTCTGAGCCTGACTATAGGATTCCTTTCCCTTAATGATGGGTGATCGAATTTCCACAATGCAATATATTGTACAAAATAATCATTGTCCTAAATTTATGACATAAAACTACATATATCCATGACATCCTTTTCCCATTCACTATAGGTAATTATGACTCCTCATTGTATGATGCTTAACTGCACAATATTTCTATAACAATGTATGGATTGATTCTGATTCAAAACAGTATACATAGAGATTCCTTGATAATATATCATGGCCCATACACTACATCATACCAAACACTCTTGTTATACCCAATATTTTGTCTCCTCACTCTAAGGAAACCCACGTCGCTCTTTGTTTATCACACCTAGCATAGCTTACGTGGGATTAGGAATTGTGGTGGGAGTTTACATTCTCTGGAACAGAATAAAGGTATACAATGAGTCCTTACCACATGATTTTAAATAGTATGGTTTCCTAATTACTACGTGTGGTTTGATTCTCATACTCATGAGATATATAGTTACACCATAACTTCCACTTGTGGGTCCAACTGCACTATCCCCAATAATTCATGTGGGTCTTCCTTCATCTTTACCACAGGACATTGAAGTACATGGAAATACCACTTGACCTCATGATATTAAACTGTGTGGAACTCTCATAACTACATGTGGTTTGATTCTAAACCTCATGAGATACGTAGTGACATCCATACATTTTACCTTCACGACTAACCAGAGGTATAACTTCTTTTTTCCCCATTGTCTTGAGTTATCATAGTGAGGTTTTCAATGCGGATGAGACCTCTTTGGTCTTCATTCACATAGGGCTGCTTCATGGAACCACATTGTGCATCTCCACCTGGGACTCCAACATATGGTCTAAATCACTTGACCCTAAACTGTCT
Organism: Viscum album; assembly: GCA_963277665.1. Classification (NCBI taxonomy): domain Eukaryota; kingdom Viridiplantae; phylum Streptophyta; class Magnoliopsida; order Santalales; family Viscaceae; genus Viscum; species Viscum album. The sequence goes on along the minus strand of OY728160.1, from coordinate 906,806,979 downwards.
GCATATGTCCCTCTTACATGATATTAAACTGAGTCGCATAATCCTTACCGTATGACGTTAAACTCCATGGAAGTATGTCCTTGCCACGTGATGTTTAACTACATGGTCCATTAAGAACTATGTGCAACATGATTATCAATCCCATGAGATACATAGTGACACCCAGGTTATTATCCTTGGGCCCTACCACAATACTACCTCCATTCATGTCGGTTCTAACATCCTTACCAAGTGACGTTAATATGCATAGATATGAATGTCCCCACTACATGAAGAAAAAAAACTATGCAGACCAATACGATTTATTTCCTTTTCAATGGACCATGAGAGCCTCCCAGACCAGCCATAGAATAGAGTGCTTTCATTATCTCTTTAATAACATCAATCCATGATCCACACTTCATGGATACTGCATCTCGGGTCACCACAAACACTTCACTTTACTTGATGAATAAAAAAGGTCTCTATGTTTGGTCATTCTATTGATGTGAGTGCTCAGACCCACCAACCAGAGATGTATTGGCCCTCGGTAATGATATTTCTGATTCTTATGAGCCTATAGTCACTAAGGTGGATCCCAGAACACGAATTTATTATAGTTTATCCCTAGAATGATTGTCCCATATCATCACTCATGACCTAAGAAAATTGATCCATGATTTATGACTTATCCACCACCTACTCAGAGGGATGTTAGAGTACTCTTGAACCTAGGTATCATAATTATATCTAGTGTAACATCTCCATACTAGGTCCAAATGGCATGAACTTCAAATTATCACACCGTGGTCAAAGTTGTATGAACATAAATTCTAGAACATTATGGTCCAAATTGAAATACATTAAACTAACAATAATAGAGATGCAACACTCATCAGGACCAAATCCCACAAAGGGAGACATTAGAAGAAGTCTTGTCTATGCCCGCTAAAATCCCCATTCTAAGATATTATGAACAAAATTAGGGCACATGTAAATAATACATGAATCTCTTTGGGTATACTCGGTAGCCCTAGTGAAATCCATTCTATACTCACTAGACCACTTAGTATTGGAAATAATTATAGAAATGATTTGTCAAATCTCCTCACCACAATAATATTTTCGATAGGTGGTGGCACAACATTTAGTGTGATCAAAACCTTCCTGGATATGACATTTTACATATATCCCAATTCATGATCTGAAGCATCTCAGGACATCTAAAATCTTTCATTCCCTCTAAAGAGGAAAATAGATCTGTCTTCTTGGACATGATATTGATGCAAGGGCATAGACCCACCAACTAAAGACCTCTGGTCCTGGTGTACTAGGATTTATGATTCTTGTGATCTTGTAATCATCATGGAAGAACACATCACCCCATTGATTTTTAAGTTCCCTCTGGGGTGGTTGTCTTGCACCATCATAATGACAAGACTACATTGGAATTTGGTTCACAATATCCATATCATACTATCCAAGAAGATCTGATATTCTCGACGTTGCATCACTATATTTTGTACCGATTCTCAAATATGGAATGCTACCCTTTAGTCCTTACCATTTTGATGGCTCACACCTCATGATTTAAAACCATAAGACGTAGGGATCGAGATATTCAATTATGATCTATGTTTCCCTATGGTTCATGAACCCTTCATGGATAACCTTCCTTCAATACCAAATTCCATCATCTTGAGGTCTGAGCCTTCACAAATATTTCATAGCCCAATGAAAGTTAAAGATATATTCTTTCATGGAAATGATATTTTTGTAAGGGCTTAGAAACACTAACCAGAAACATCCTATCCTAATATAAATGTCCTCATAATCCTTGTTAGCCTCAATTGAACCATGGTGGAACCTGACACCCCCATAGTGTTTAGGGAAATACCCAACATTTCTACCACATTTTATATCACCCGACTCGTACTTTGGGATTTTGATTTACATCACCCACATTCCAACTATCCATGAATTCCTATCTTACCTAGTATTTCACCCTCAACCATATTAACCCCATGAATCTTACATGGCTATTCAAAAAGTGTGTAGATAAGATTGTGTGTCCATGTTATCGATTCATAGGGGATTTACCCACCAATTAATGACATATCCTCATTGTGAGAAAAGAACACATATCCTCGTGATCCCTAGCAACACCATGATAGAACATAACACCCCATAGTGTTTTGTGTCACCCCTTATTTTCTAGCCCCATATTCCATAATAGTATTTGTGGAAAGACTTTAAACAATGTGTCACAAAAAATTCTTGGTGGTAAGACTTTAATCAATGTGGCACACCAATATACTCGTAGTAATAAATTAAACTACATGAAATCTCATATGTCTGAGCTATAAGACCCTATGTTGTAGCACATTGATTATCTAACTAGACGGACTATAAAGAAGCATGAGACATGATGTTCACCAAGGTGAAAAACTGATAAAGGCATATTGGGGTAAATATTAGTTTCATCATGCTGGAAATATACTTTGTGTGATCTAAGAAATTTTGAACGTCCATAAAATGGAAGATGTAAAAAACTAGTTATGTTGAAAACTCATGAAGGGAAGTCTTTGAGAAAGAAAATACACACTCACTATGTATTTCCCCATATGAATATTAGGAAAATTTTTGGCAAATTAAATAGTTTGATAAAAATATTGTGGGCCCCCTATATATCTTTTTCAAAATTCATGCTATGCTAGCTTAGTCCACTTCGTTAGGGAAAATTTTTATAATTTCACCTTCGAGAAGGATACCATGTGAAAAATATACTCATAAAGAAGATGATATCAAGTCTACTAGAGTGGTAGAATAAACATATTCTTTCATGTCAGTTGGAATTATGCAACATTACTAAAAATAAAACTATTGGAAGTCAAGAATCATGGAAATTTGATCTATTTTGTATTACACAGAATGAAAGACATAGTGGGTGATCTGATCAATATCTACAATAATACATGGTTCATTAATCAGGATTTCATTGAAAAAATAGTGATATCCTCCCTCCTAAGTATGAGTTATATCTACATAAGGATATTATTCATATAATTCCTTATCTGTGGACCTGTTCCTCGTATACAAAAGTTTGATCTATATAATAGTATACTACAGAACTAGATGCAGCTTGATTCCCATCCTCTCAAATAGATCATTATCATGGGTCTTCAGATATTTAGATATGTGGAAAAGTGATCTACGCTTACCTAAGAATAATATTCTTTCATTTTGACCAATCTGATTCTGTATGGGGGGATTTTTCTGAACAAGGATTCATGTGTCTACCACATTTCTACCAAAGACCAAAGAAACATCCCAAAAAAAAGATTGATGCATAGAAGAGTTCAAGTTTGAAAGAATAGGGTTTAAGTTAGTGGTCTTAATTTTGGTACACTATTAGCCAAAAAAAAATGTCCAGCCCACATGCTAATTGGGCCAATTCCACCAAGGCCCTTGTCCGACTAGGTCAACCATGCCCAATGGAGTTAGCAAAGGCCGACAAATGGACCAGTGGGGGGAGAATATATCCCATAAGGAATAGGTCGAGCCCATGTATATGGCCCAAGGTGTGCAAGACCATAAGAACGTGCGATAATAGGTGGGTCAATGCCCATTGGTTGGTGGGTGATTTAGATAGTATGGATTCCGACCTCATTGCTTCCTCGAACAAATGGATACCGGTGAATGCCTTACATATTATAGGGAAGGTGGTGAGGGAATTTTATGTAGGACATGAATTTTTTCAATGGGATGAAATCAAGGTCATTTGATCAAGACACCTAGTGATCTGCTCCATCATATCACACCTCCCACTAATCAAATTCGCCTGCTCTGATTCGTGCATTTCAAGTTCAAATCCAACCAAGAACTCATGCCACATGACACTCATCATCAACCTCTTGTTGCACTACTTCGACACACCAAGGAAAACATGACACTCCCTCTTCATAACTACCTTGTCTTTGACCCTTGGTTGAGGAAACAACATATCTAATGAAATCCTCATGATATTTATGCTGTGAACCATAATGGTCTCCCGTGATACTCCCTGATAGTATCTGAAGCTGTCACGTGATCATTCCATGATCATGGGACCAATCCAAGAAAACTGTCATGAGGCCTCTACAAGACTTGAAATCCTTATAGTCTCGATATGAACTTGATTTCATCTCAGGATCACCCGTGATCATGAAACTGAGAGGAAAACAACCCCTAGGTTTTTACAAGTCATTTTATGATGATGGACCCCTTCTTCATCCACGTGTTTTTTCATCTGATTTATTTCGTATTTTTCATGGATCAGATGACACCTTCAAAAGGAAAGGATGAGAAACTCTATGGAGACACACCCTTCATCCCATAAAAATTAGTAGAGGGGTCAACCACACATGGAATATAAACCCCCTCACATCATAAAATACCCGATGAAAGGGAGAGGGAGGAAGAGCTTCAAAAATAGAGGAACACTGGAGAGACAAATCCACTAGCATCCTCCATCATGGATCACCTTAATGTAATAAAATAACCCCCACTATGAGAATATACCATAGGATTTTTTTCATAATAACCCATCCTATGATCCTTGTATGATCATGCCATCACACACTGTACCCATGTGAATTCTCTAAAGACATCCTACAAGGCCTCACCTTACATCACGTGATCACATGATCTATGGAAACTAATAATATTTGAGTCCTGGAATACACGAGGCACCCATAAAATTTCCGAATGATATGGACAAGTGAATATGTGAACCTAGATCTAATGAATATCATGATCATACATTCAATGTGGCGATCATATCTATCCCTAGACATGATTATCTTGGCATGAGAATGCCTCCGTAAGTCCTCAGCATGATAAAGAAATCATCAGAGGATCCTCTATTGTATACAAGTGAACTTCATGAATAAGAGTTCATCTGAGTTTCACAGACCAACGATCATGCAGAATGGCATCTCTATCATTTGATGGTAGAGACATGTATCCTCTGGTATGGGTGTCCTGCATAAGCGACTCTATTATGACCCTTCAGACACATGACCATGTCAACCTCCTTTAGTTCCACATATATGACTTCCCTAGTATATGTAGCCCCTATGAACATACACACTCATGATCAGAGGTTCATCACAAGTCCCAGTCAAGGTCATGTGATCCACAAGGATTTCATGGGTAGTAGTCATACAAGACCTTGAGAGGTGAAATATGAAGTAAACCCTCGACATGCATCCTTCCTGAAAACTAACACACAATCCTCATGCATTATCAGGACCTATAGCATGACCAATATGAGATCTTGTGACATGTATTGGGATCATGTCACACCCATGTTCTTCTATCCAGGAACAATCCCACATGCTTTGGGAAGTTTAATCCATCTATCATGTAATGAAAATCCTCCCACACTCATACGTGTTGAGGGTTTGAAATATAGCCCCCAACACATGATCAGAGGGCCTATCAAAATACCTCATTCACTATAACACAAGAATCAACTATGGACCATGATGCTTTCATTTGGTGGTAGAAATACCTGCCTCAAAAAAGGGTTTCTTACAAACACCCTTAGCATCAGGGACACATATTAAGGGTTCGTAACCCACGGTCCATGCAACCCTCACCATGCAATGCATTTCCCTACTCATTAAAATGAATTATTTGATATAAAACCATCATCACATGACCACTTGTCCTACCAAAGTATCCCATCAACTCTGCATGCGGCATTAGAAGTGTCTGCCCTGAAATGGAGGATTCCCATGGGTGCCCCTGGCATGAAAGGAAAACAAAGAGGATATGCGTCCCATGATCCATGCACTCGTAGACACACAATAATCATCACCCAATTCACACCATGGAATTGATATTAATCCCTTGTGTAAAATCATTGAGCCTTTCATGATACCCCTTTGTGGTCATTTGATCCACAAGCCTTCATGAGGGATATCATGTGAACATCCCCTTGGTGCATGAAGGATCCCATCGACATGATATACCTTTCACATGAAAACCCTATGGTGTACACCTTCATCCTGATCACTCTGGTGAATATACCTCCTATGAAACATAAGGCGTAATCCATTTGGATATGCACAAACATCCCTTGAACGAGTGAAAGGCCCTAAGAATTCCCCGAAGACCCTTTGATGTTCTGGATATGTCCTTAGGCAACATTGGTCATGCCATGTTCATCAAAAGGCATGCCTTAGAAAAGTCTATAAGGAATCACAACAGCCATTAGATAAGCCCACGATGACATGATACATCCTACGGAAAAGTGAGATTGACTCTGAAACATCCCCTTGGAACACCAGAATTTCCAAAACACAAACTCTGTACAAGCTATAATAACATCATGAAGAGTTATTGATGTGTCAGAATGATCATATGACCACTCATAGACATGTCCATATTGAAATGAGATAGCCCAAGTAAAAGACCTCATACATGTTCTCCTTTCCTTGTGGAATTCCTAGAGCATGCTTGAAAATCATTGCAGTATCCTAAAGATAATAAGACAGACATGTTCATGATATGCATGTATACTCTCTGCATGACCCATATTGGTCATGAGAAGTTTCATCGATAAATAAAGTGAAAATATTGTGTATTTCTCATACCAAGTCACATGATCCAAGGCCTTCATAAAATAAAGTGAATAAGATAAAAAGGAGGGAGGCGAGTGGTGTTCGTGGTCGTTGAAATACACATGATGCATCCACAGTGTAGATCCACAAGAACACCTAACAAGTTAGCTAGAAAAGATCAGTATGGTTATACGAAGCATCTTTTGATCACACATGAGGCCCTTGATATGTTATCCTTGACATGTGAACCGCCCTTTACATGTACACATGGATATGCGAAGAACATATGACATGTCCACAAGAACGTGCAATGTACCTTGACACGACTGCTTCAATCTAGCTAAGACACCAGTGAATATTTAGTAGATTATGTTAAAGACCCTGGAAACTTCCACAATGGTCATGTGAATCATCTCAGATATTTTTGCTTCACCCAAGAAAAGACACCCTGAGCATGAAAGTTGATTAGGAAGTTTCCCTTAGACTTGTCTTCTATTCCAGATTTGTTCCCCAACTTATAGGGTGGGAAATCAAAGCCCTTACGACATGACCACTTTGTAAAAAATTCCTACTTGGACTCATTCCATGTGAGACCTATCTAGGAGTCCTCATCTTCATTCCCCTTATATGAAGGTAGTGTCCCTAAGGAGTTAGGATCATGAATTCATGCATCCCTATTAATGACATGCTCTCGGAAAAACCATTCGGGTCAGCACCACCTCTCTTTAATCGACCAAAGGATAATGAGTGAGTACACCCCACTAGAATCCATGTGGTGTAATCCCCGACCAATGACAAGATGTAAGTATACCAATCAGGAAACCCCATAGTGTAAGCCTGAACAAATTGCATGAACTGAGTGAACCAATCATAAAAATCCATAGAGTGTAAGCCTCGACCGGTGACATGACAAGAGTTCACCAATCATGGGAAAACCTATAGTATAAGTCATGATCACTAACATAATATAATATGTCCCAAACAATAGATAATCCATTTTGATATAGTCCCCTAGAATTCCTAAAATCCCATGAGTTTCCATAATTTCTCTAAGCATAATCGCATACCTTTGCCTATCAACAGGTTAAGCTACATTTGATCTACAAGGAAACTAATTCCCACCATAATGGGGATTCATAGAAATCCTTCCTAAGGCCCATGCTCTAGACCATATCCTCTATAAGGTTTACCTTAATGTGTGAACCTACAAGGTTATTCACTCATGTAATATGTCCATCTTCTCACTATCTCTTTTTTCTCACACTGAGCATGGCTCACGTGGTCTTATAGGATAGTGGTCATTCTAAAAATAGCATGATAAGAATTATACTAATGAGAAATTACCATTAAGGTTTAAATATGAATACATCCCATCATAGATCGAGAGGAAACATTCCCGAAGTAGCTATCCAGGGAAGTCTCATATGCGTAAGTCTTGCCTATGGCCTCTATTTTGATATCTCTCACAAAAAAAAATCCTGTTATAATAAATAAATTGAATTTAATTCCTGTATTAAATAGGATATGTAGGAAACCTCATTATGGTTAGAGTGTGACACTCACTTCCTTACTGTACGATGTTAAACAACACAGATTGGTCAATTCATAAGAATTTAAACTATGTTGAACAAACTACATGGGTTTTGATTCCTATTCTCATAGGATATGTAGGAAACCTCATAGATGATCAATTCCATATTCAAGACCCCAACCGTCTCCCTATACAACAATAAACTCTAGGGTTCTTGAGCTTGGCCATAGTCCAATGCATCATAATTAAATAAGTGTGCGATAAAAAACCTATGATACACACATTATAATCCCTATAAATACATTTTCATAATCAATTCAATGACGTATTGGTAACTTTCCATGTATCAAGGTATGGGAAGGATTTATTGAACATAACTTAAGTCTATAAGAGAGTCCTGAAGAATGAAATACTTCCCTCCAAACGGGTGCGATGAGCTTGACATCTAATCCTCTCAACCAATTTATGTCCCTAAGAGTCATTCAGCCTAAAAACACATACAGTCGTTAGACTTTGGAATGTAATTACACATCCATCCACGAATGGGGGTGTTATTGGGAGTTTCATGGAAAAGTGATTGTGGTAACGTGATTAGTGAAACCCATTAAAAGCCCCAAATCCTAATGAAACAAGGATCCAATGGAAATTAATATAGTTTAATCTTGGTTTTAAAATCATTAAATCATTTTGAGACAAAATTGTGGTGGTTTGGTGGTTGTTTGTGGGTGTCACATGGTTTGAACATGGTTTTCGAAAACAGTGCGCCCGTATTAAAAATTGTGAACTCATTAGAAAAAAGGGGTTTAATAGTTGGAACATGATTAAAAATAACATGTGACCAAAGCATGACCCCACTCATAATATATATTTGGGGTTCATGGTTATGTATTATGATTATTTTAACGCTATGGCCTAAACTAGGAAACCATGACCCCCTTCCAAACTATTCAAAAATGGTATTTTACGATTTTAAATTGATCATTTTAACTCCTAATATTCCCCTAATATAATTTTGGAGTGAATTAAACATTAAATAGATGTGTGGAGGTCTCTTCCATTTTATTCAAGTTGAAAATTTTTAGTTATAGATGGATAACATTGAGTTATGTTATGTTTTTTATCTCGTTTCTCATATTCATTTATGATACTTTATATTTCTCTTCTCTTACCATTGTGTTGAAACCACATGAATATAATGGGGTTTTCATTGGATTTACACTATTTATTATGGATCTACGATCACAAGTTCCTAATGTAGTCCTCCTCCATCTCTATTTTCGAATGGTATTTATTCTACCTTCATTTTGAGGAAGGTGTTTGTATGAAAATGTTAATTCTATGAATTTTTTATTATTACTATTTTAAAATTCCATTGGAGTTTTCTTTTAATTTAAGTGGTTTTTGATATCATCCCATTTCCTGGAAATATTTATATTTTTAAAATCATTTTTTCTATAAAAATAATGTTCTCTACACCATGAGTTTGATAAAATGCATGAATGGACATTTTATATTGGAAAAGGGGTTCCAAACATTGAAGAAGTTTACATTGGATTTGAAAATGATTTAAAAATTGTATGAATGTTTTTAAAATTGATCTTTGACAATGGAACATTGTGAACCTTTGGTCCATCAAAAAGGGACCATGGGCGACACTAGTGTATGTGGTACCACTAGAGGTTACATTCAAGATAACGATGTACTATGGCGGGACTCAATATTGGTTAGTACCACTTATTATTTTTTAGGATATATTATGTCTAGTATATATTACTATAGGATAGAGCCTAATATAGAGTGATTTTTAATTTATAGTTTATTTATAACTTGATGGTTTATGCCATGAATTGTTTCTCATATGTTCTTATATGAAGGCATAACACATGGATTTGTATGATGTTTATTTCTTGGATATGTGTTATCTTTATTTACTTATGTTGTATTTATTTTATATCCATATTTATTATTTATAATTTTCATATTCGTGTATTTTTTAATAAGAATTTATTTTTTAAATAAAATATAAAAATGATTTGTAATGGGATTAGATTTATGAAAATTATTTTAATATTGTGTTCATTTTAATAGTTATAATAGATTCAATGTTGTTATTATACCTTTTATAGACTCTGTGGTGGTATCATACTAGGAATTTTCCTCAAACCCTACTTTTAGATTTGGGTATATGTAGATGTTTTATTATAGTATCTACGTATTGGTTAGGCCTTCCTGTAGCATGTTGGATTATAATTATTTGGTTCCTTAGGTATGAGATGGTTTGGAGGTGATAATTGGTCACATTGAGACTTGGTTGTCTTTTTGGTTCATACTTTTATGGGTTATCCTGTGTGTATTTGTTTACATGTAATTTGTAATACATAATTATTTCATGTTTTACATTGTTAATATGTCTTTTTTTGGATATATTAAATACTTTTTCTCATTATCTTTATTATACCTCACAATGATGGGCCATCTCAGGTAGCCTATCTAGTTGGACCGAGTTAGTCTATGAATTTTTTTAATAGAAACTATAAAAAATAATCATATCATATCTTGATTAGACATTAGGGATAATGTTTCATCCAAATTTAGTCCTTTAATTGGAGTATAGCCTTTAATATGGATAATAAAAATTTTTAAATCACTTTTACATTATCCATATATTTATTCTTGAATACTTATTTTCTCTAATGAAATTTAGATAATCCATTCCCATAAAAATATCTCATGTTTTATTTTTCATTATTTGATCCAACTCTTCATTCTTTGCCTTGACCCAAGGTTTATCCCTTTTCACTTCTACAGATGATACCGGTTGTACCTATGATAATAATTATTTATTCTTCATACCCCATATCCTATGGGGTTTCATGGATATGTATTATCTAAAATGATATTTCATTTATCAATTTCAACACTGTTTTTCATCTTTTGAGTTATTGGTTGGCTCTATTTAGGGGAAAAAAGAAATCTTGGTTTAAACATCTATGCATTACTCCTGAGTTGATATTCCCTAAAATTATATCAAGATCATCATATTCTTTATATAAATCCTCCAAATATTAATTTAAAAATATTTTCCAATATTTTTCATCAATAAAACTAACATCAATACATTCCACGATCTTTTTTAGAATCTAGTTAAAGTAATTGTAAGCCTTTTTAGTCATTTAACAACCAAGAAACACTCCTCTATCAACAAAATATGTATACATTACCATGATTCCTTCTATGTAATGGATTTTGATGTTAAAAAATATAAATACTTTTTACATTGGTTTTGTCACGTGTCATATTTCATAAAGGGATAATCTTTCTCTTGGTCTTAAAAATGACCTATTTTTAGTGTACATTTCCACATAAACCACATCATTATGATAACTCCATTGGATACCAGTACCAATGACTGTTATATTTTCAAAATTGTTTTTCTATTTGATTATTCATTTTATACACTATACGTTCATTTTGTGTTATTACCAAAAAAACATTATATCTAATATCATGATTTTAAATGAATTAATCCCCATAAATTTAAGTAAATTTGGTGTTGTTATATAATCATAATATCTTTATCAATATCCATGTTTAATTTTTCACATTCATCCAAAACCAAATAATAAATTTCATCACATGTTTTTTATAAACATAATAGAAAACATCCTTCGAGAATCGTAAATAAATAACTTGAAATACATTTCTTAAAAAGCTCCATGTTGTGTCATTCAACCGCATAGAATGGTATGAACCATGTGAAGTAGGTTTGAGGTCGTATCTTCCTTTTTCATAGAGTAGTTTCACTCCATATTTTCTATTATAAAGCATCACATATGTTTTCCTCATATCACTTCTGGTTTGTAATATCAATTTAATATTTTTTTTATTATGATATTTTCACTAATTTTAGATGAATGTGTTCAATCCATTGATTCCATAAATTATTATCCTATTTATCCATTATAAGAAAAGTGTATTACTAGATTAATACTTTAATAAATAATTAATTTTCATTCCATATTTTAATTAGTAAATTTATAAATTTTTCTTTCACTAAACATCCATCCCAATTTAATATAACTTTGACTCCCAACATTATAAAATTCTTGAAACATCACTTCAAGATCTAGTTCTAAAAATATAAACATTATTTTTTTTTTGGATTTGATGTCAATAATGATGACCCAATTGATTCCATTCCAAAAACAAAAAATCAAAATAAAATATTGAATCACATATATACCAAATGAATTTCATAGGTTTATAGTTTTAAATAATTTGGAAAATATCATATATAAAAAATACCCAAAATTAAATTGTGTATTTTTCTATTATGGAATAATTTTATTCTTCCTTATTATGTATTCAAAATATCCCACCAATATCATCAATATAGATTCATTTCTATTGTAAAGACCCGCAAATTTCAAGGAAATTTTTTTCTTAATTTTCTTGGGAATTTTACAAGAGCGCAGCTTCAGACGGCACCTGATTCCGAGGCCCGGTGTGCCCGGAATCAATTTCCGAAGTTTGGCTCGGGTACGTTCAGTGAACGGACGAGCGGGTTTTTCTATCTTTGAAACCGGTGCCCGGAATCGAATTCTGAGGGAACCGATGAAATCGCAGCGCCGGTATTTGCTTAGAAACGCCTCTTCCGGAGTTGCGTTTGCTCAGACGTGGTTTTTAAATTTTGCGGCTTAAGTTAGAAATAAAATAAAGTTTGTGCGACAACTTTATTTTATTTCACTTAAACTGCTTGGAAGCCACTTAAAGTCACTTAAAGGCGGCTTGAACTGAGTTGAACCTGATAGGATGCTATCCAGAAATATCCTACCCCTTGGTAGGATATTTGTGCGGTGGGACCCGCACGAGCCCCGCCGTTTCTTTCGCTAAGTAACGCACCCGCGAAAACCCGTCAAAGTAACTGAAAAGTCAACCGACGCGTTTTCTTTAATTCTTAACAGACCATTTAATTGGGCGGTTTATTTCGTGAATTAAATGGACTGTTTCTTTCGTGAATTAAAGGGGCTGTTTCGCTCGTTGAATTAATTCAACGAATTAATTGGGTCGTTACTTATGCGTTTTACGTTTGTTGGCAAAATAATAAAATAGACAAACTTGTCTATTTTGGAGGATTGCTATTCCTCTGAGCCTCCACTCTCCCCGCGAAGAACGCGAAGAACGCGAAGAACGCGAAGAACGCGAAGAACGCCGGAACCGGAATTCGACGACGCACGATCCGCGACGTCAACAACTTTTCCGCGACCTTCTTCTTCTTCTTCTTCGGTGTCTCTTCTTCCGCGGCGGACCTGCGATCGGCGGTTAAAGGTGAGAATCGAAACTTCTAAATTCTCCCTTTTTAATTTCAATAACAACGGATTTAATTAATTAAATCCATTTGTTCTTGATCCGGAGATTGGAGACGCGACGCCAGATACCGCGACGACGCGACGATCTCCTTCTTCCGCGACGAGCAATCCCGCGACGATCCCCCGTTCGGCAACGACAGCTGCGAGGTAGGGATTTATTTCGGAAAATTACCCCTTTTTAATTTTCTCATGAGCGTTCTTGAAAAATTTAAAAAGCCGGTTTCAAACGAACAATTTTATTTTAATTAAAAATTGTTCGATCATGTGTTGATCATTTTATTTTCTCCCGGTTGTTTATTTCTAACGCGGAGGGTGCGGGCCAAACGAACACGGCCCGACGACCCTCCGCCGTTCTTGTGTTGTGCGGATATGACGGACGACGATGAACCGCGCGGCAGGGGCGATCTGGTGATCCCGCAATGAAGGTCGGCCCCCGGGAGAAGCAACGGCGCAGACGGGAGGCGAAACGGGCCACCGGAGCAACTCCGGCGGCCCGCGGAAGGCGGCGGCGGCGCGGGTCGCCGGCAAGGCGGCGCCGGTGACCGGAGGCGGCGGCGCCCGGCGCGCCGCCGTGGAGAAGATCCGCCGCGGCTGAAGCCGCGGCGGCCCGGCCGCGTCCGCGTGGCAGGCGGCCCCCCGCGGGGCCGCGTTCGCTTGAGCCGCGGGTCAAGCCCGCGGCGCCCTTCCTTCGGCCGCTCGGCCGAAGCCGAGCCGGCCGGTCCGGTCGGCCAGGCCGCGCCCAGGCCGGACCGGACCCGGCCTAGCCGGGTCGGGTCGACCCGGTTCGGGCCGACCCGGTTCGGCCGACCCCAGGGGGGGTTCGGGCCGGGTCGCCCCGGGCCCAGTACCCCCGTTTCGGGCCCTCTTCGGTCTTTCGCCCATATCTTGGGCCTGGGACCTCCGATTGACGAACCGTCAGCGGCTACGCGATCCTTGGATCGAGACGGTCGTTTCGGTATATTATACTCAAGGTTTCGGAAGACTTTGGGTTCGGCCGGGTTGGTTCGTACACGAAACCAACCGGGCCCTCAAAGCGGAAACGCTCATAACTTGAGCTACGGACGTCCGAACGACGTACCGTCAGCTGTGGTAGTTTCCTCTAAGTGAGACGGAACTTTTGGCATACCCCGCCCGAGGATCGGATACAGGCGGAGTACGGTCGGGTTGGTTTTGCCCTAAAAACCAACCGGGCCCCTGGGACGAAAATGCCAATAACTCTCAGACCGGGCGTCCGATTGACGCGCCGTCTGTTGCGTTGAGATCCTGTTGTCGATACGGAACTTTTGGATACATCAACTTCGGACTACGTGTCAGTTGATGTATCAGCCTCTCGGCTCGTGGAGCGGACCCTCCTAACGAGCTCGCTGTGTGCGGGAACCCTAGCGCTGGCTGTGACTTCGACGACAGAGCAGAGATCCTCAGTGGACTGCGACGACGGCAGAGCAGAGATCCTCAGTGGACTGCGTCGACTACTGCACTCAGCGATCCCACGTGGATCAGTGCTACAGGTTCTGTGTGAGCCCGATCCTGTGTGGGTCCTACTACTGGTTCTGTGTGAGCCACTGCCTACAGGTTCTGTGTGAGCCCGATCCTGTGTGGGTCTTTGCGGGGGTTAGTACCTATCGATCCTTCGTGGGTCCGACGACTTAGATGGATCAGTGATCATCTTTGACGTCATCTGAAAAAGTATACCTGGTTGAGCTGAATCTTATGTTACTCTCCTTTGTGGTTTGTGTTGACCTATCCTTTGTGGATTTACTGTTTACTCTCCTTGTGGATTTGAGTCTTGCTTTCCTTTGTGGATTGAGTTGTTCTTGAGCTCGTGAGCAGAGCTAGAATTGGGGACTTAGGTATATGTATGGGCATATACCTAAGTCGAGTCAGATGTTACTTCGTGATTGCATCTTTCTTTTGTGCTATATCCTTTGTGGATTTCGG
The DNA here is from genome assembly GCA_963277665.1 of Viscum album. Classification (NCBI taxonomy): domain Eukaryota; kingdom Viridiplantae; phylum Streptophyta; class Magnoliopsida; order Santalales; family Viscaceae; genus Viscum; species Viscum album. Next base: position 906,791,554 of record OY728160.1, on the reverse strand, counting down.
GAGACCTTCGGGGGTCTCGGGGTCCTTACTGAGTAGCTTGTACTCACCCCTGCACGGGCTATGCCCGCACCTTGTTGTGTTGGTTGCAGACGACGGACAGCGCTGATCGCGGTTGGGGCGTGGAGCAGGACGGTACCTGGAGGTGGACCACTGGGCGGGACGTGCTCGGAGCGGACGTGGGACCCGAGGAGCCTGGAGGCTATCTGTACCCACCCTTCAGGTGGGATTGCCAGTGGACGACACGAGGCCGCCGTCTTTTCTTCAGTTGCTGTTCTTTACTTTTTCAGTTGTACTTTACAGTTGGGCTTGTATTTCCGGCCCCTTTTACTTTCTGCACTTTACTTTCCGCTTGCTGACTCTGTGTGGTTGTTACTTATAAAGGCAATGCCTTCCCTGTTTACTGGGAATTTACGCCTTGGTGCTAGTCGCCAGCCCCTGGCCTATGGAAGGCGGGCTTGGGGTAGTCACGGCACGGGCCCCGAGGACGGGTCGTGACAAATTGGTATCAGAGGTGGTCGGTTCTACCGCAGACTCTGATCGTCCTTTCTTTCTATGTGAAGCAATAGTGTTTACTGTATTGAGTGTGGTTATCAGTTCAGGGAGCCCAGTGTTGGTGCGGCGGCCGACGTATCCGTACACCAGGACCCTGACTCCTGATTTCCGACTTAATGCATGAAAACATTGATTGCGTGTGTGTTTCAAGTTTTCTCTGTGATTACTTGTGTCAGCTCACCGGGTATACTGATCTGCTTTATGAAAGTCTCATGTTTTCCTTGTGATTACTTGTGCCAGCTCACCAGGTATACTGTTCTGACTGTGGTGCTCTTGTTCTCCTTTTCAGGATGGCCCCGCGACGACTGCCAGCTAGGGTTCCGAGTGTAGGGCGCGACGGCAGCCCACCGAGCGACGAGGCCTCGGTGCAGGGCCCTTTGCCAGCTGTGGCACCGGCGGTAGCTTTACCCGCCGAGCCACCGATGCTACCAGTACCAGACGCTGACGATGCACGTCGCCTCAGGGCACTGCATGAGTTTCAGAGCCAGCGACCGCCCAGGTTTCGCGGTGAGGCGGACCCCCAGGCCGCCGAGGACTGGCTAGAGGCGGTGGTACGGATCTTCAGACTAGTGAGGACACCAGCGGATCTCATGGTGATTCTCGCAGCGAGCCTCCTGCAGGCAGCGGCAGGACGATGGTGGAGCCTGATGCTCCAGGTTCACGATGAGGCATCCCTGCTCTGGACGGACTTCGAGAGCCTCTTCCGCTCTGAGTTCGTCCCGGCCACCCTCCGAGCGGTGCGCATCCAGGAGCTTCTCCAGCTGCGCCAGGGCAGCATGACGGTCGCTCAGTACGCGGCGAGGTTCACGGACCTATCTCGCTACTCGACCGACATGGTACGGGACCCCTTCGTCCGGGCCCGGACCTTCGAGCAGGGCTTGCGACAGGAGATTCGGGCGTCGCTGATCTCCCTCAGCATTCCGACCCAGACGGGAGTGCTGGAGCGAGCCCTCCTGATCGAGAGCTTCCTGGCAGAGCCTTCTTCAGCGGCGAGACCTAGCGCAGGGCGGCAGGTAGCTGAGTCTTCGGCAACAGGTAGCCGACGGATGACTCACGGGTCCAGGCAGACCAGACCCGCACGCAGACGGCCTCAGGACACCGGCTCAGCAGTACGAGGCACACAGCGGAGTGCCAGCCTTCCGAGAGGCAGGCTCTGCTACTCCTGCGGCGGGCAGGGTCACATGGCTCGCGACTGCCCGACTCGCCGATCAGAGGAGCAGCAGACGGTGGAGGGGCCACCCAGGCAGAGGCAGAGGGTCGACCGTGGCGGTCCGCAGGGAGGAGGCGGACGAGGCAGAGGAGCTGGCCGAGCAGCGGGTGGTGGGCGACGCTTCCAGGCTCTACCCCCACCACCACCAGGAGGGCCACCTCGACCACAGGGAGACGGCGGGCAGGGACAGGCCCAGCTCCAGGCAGTGGAGGCCTACGACCCCGACATGCCAGAGATGATTCGAGGTACGATCTGGGTCTATTCCACCCTTGCTGCAGTACTTATAGACACAGGAGCGAGTCACTCTTTCATAGCCTCTGCCCTTGTTCGGAGCTCGGAGATTCCGACTGAGCCGTTGGCTCGATCCTTACGGCTAGAGACTCCTACGGGAGCAGACTCGACGATTACGCACTGGTGCCGGCAGTGTGAGCTTACTCTAGGAGGCGAGAGCTTCGGCTGGGATCTCCTTGTAGCGGCGTCGAGGCCTTACGACGTCATCTTGGGCATGGATTGGCTATCCACGGTTCATGCCCAGATCGACTGTTTTAGGCGCAAGGTGCGATGTGTTCGCACCGACGGGAGCAGGTTTACCTTCACCGGCGAGAAGGGAACCTTTGCAGCACAGGATGGACTTCCGCGGAGGAGAGTGCAGCCCATCTCTCATCAGTTGGCTAGCCTCATCCTAGGAGCAGTGGACGTGCGGAGTCCAGCTTTTCCTGTAGTGGTGGACCAGTACGTGGACGTCTTTCCCGACGACGTTCCAGGGCTACCTCCTCGTAGAGAGGTAGACTTTTACATCGACTTGTACCCCGGGACAGCCCCGATATCTACTCCAGCATATCGGATGGCCCCCGCCGAGCTTCGAGAGCTGCGGGTACAGTTGGAGGACTTGCAGAGCAAGGGGTTTATCCGACCCAGTGTTTCACCCTGGGCTTCCCCGATTTTGTTCGCCAAGAAGGCGGACGGGAGCTTACGACTATGTGTCGACTATCGTCGCCTGAACCAGGTGACAGTGAGGAACAAGTATCCGCTGCCACGGATTGATGACCTCTTCGATCAGCTCAAGGGAGCGCGGTGGTTCTCGAAGATAGACCTCCGTTCAGGCTATCATCAGCTCAGAGTTCGAGATGAGGACGTACAGAAGATGGCCTTCAGGTGTCGGTATGGCCATTATGAGTTCTTGGTTATGCCATTCGGCGTAACCAATGCTCCAGCAGTGTTCATGAGCCTCATGAACAGGATCTTCCAGCCATGCCTCGACCGATTTGTCGTTGTCTTCATTGACGACATTTTGGTATACTCGACGACTGAGGAGGAGCATGCCTACCACCTGCGAGTTGTGCTAGACACACTCCGAGAGCACCAGCTTTATGGCAAGCTCTCAAAATGCCAGTTCTGGTTGCGTGAGGTCCATTTCTTGGGGCACGTCATTTCTGAGGCGGGAGTTGCAGTGGATCCCGCGAAGATCGAGGCAGTGCTAGCATGGGAGCCACCCAGGAGCGTGACAGAGGTGCGGAGCTTCTTGGGCCTAGCCGGATACTATCGGAGATTTGTGCCGAACTTCTCCAGAGTTGCGGCACCACTCTCAGCCTTGACGAAGAAGGGGAAACCCTTTGTGTGGTCAGACAGATGTCAGCAGAGCTTCCAGGAGCTGAGACAGAGATTGACCAGCGCACCTATCTTGAGGTTGCCTGAGGAGGGAGTTGGATACGTAGTTTACTGCGACGCATCAGGGACTGGACTCGGGTGCGTCCTGATGCAGGAGCGGGCCGTGATCGCCTACGGATCACGTCAGTTGAGGCCGCATGAGCAGAACTACGCCACTCATGACCTGGAGTTAGCAGCAGTGGTCTTCGCTCTGAAGACTTGGAGGCACTATCTGATGGGCGAGCGCTTCACTGTCTTTTCTGACCACCAGAGTCTCAGGTATATCTTCTCTCAGAAGGACCTGAACCTGAGACAGCGGAGATGGCTTGAGTTCCTCCAGGACTATGACTTTGAGATAGTCTATACTCCTGGGAAGGGGAACGTGGTAGCCGATGCCCTCAGCAGGAGGACGGGCATTCAGCTGCTTGAGGAGGCGACGGAGCAGCTAGCCTCCTTGCGGATATCCTTCGTGGATAGAGACGGAGCAGCCTTTCTTCAGTCTCTCACAGTCTCTCCTCCACTTCTACAGCGGGTCAGAGAGGCTCAGCGTGGGGACGCTGACTGTGAGACCCGGCGTGCACTGATATCCTCAGGTCAGGCGCCTGATGGTTTCTCCCTTGGAGCAGAGCACGACATCCTTTTCAGAGGGCGTACCTTCGTACCAGTTGCTTTACGAGAGGAGGTGCTGAGAGAGTTTCACACTTCTCCCTTGGCGGTACATCCCGGAGTGGCGAAGATGTACCAGGATCTCAGACGACAGCACTGGTGGCCGGGCATGAAGAAAGTTGTGGCAGAGTTCGTTTCACGATGCCTCACCTGCCAGCAGGTGAAGGCAGAGCATCAGGTACCAGCAGGTTTGGTACAGCCCTTAGAGGTCCCGGAGTGGAAGTGGGATAGCATATCTATGGACTTCGTGACTGGACTTCCACGCACTTCCAGGGGTCACGACTCCATTTGGGTGATTGTCGACCGACTCACCAAGTCGGCACACTTCTTACCCATCAGAGAGCAGGGCTCAGTGGAGAGCTTGGGACGTCTTTACGTCCAGGAGATCGTACGGCTTCGCGGTGTGCCATCATCTATCGTCTCCGATCGAGATGCTCGTTTCACTTCCCGGCTTTGGAAGGGGTTGCAGGAGGCGTTCGGGACGCGGCTCCATCTGGGCACAGCCTTCCACCCTCAGACGGATGGTCAGACGGAGAGGACCATACAGACACTCGAGGACATGCTTCGTGCATGTGTTCTCGACTTTGGTCGCAGCTGGGAGGACCACCTACCCTTGGTGGAGTTCGCGTACAACAACATCTACCACTCCACCATCGGGATGGCACCATACGAGGCGTTGTACGGCAGACCCTGCAGATCACCGTTGTGCTGGACAGACCCTGGGGAGTCAGCACTCGTGGGACCAGAGATGGTCCGAGCCACGACAGAGAAGGTCCAGATCATCCAGGAGAGGATGAGGACAGCTCAGAGCCGGCAGAAGTCATATGCTGACAGGAGGCGGAGGCCACTGGAGTTCGAGGATGGCGACCACGTCTTTTTGCGTGTCTCACCTCGACGTGGTTTTCGGAGATTTGGCCGAGGCGGCAAGTTGTCTCCACGCTTCATCGGGCCTTTCCAGGTCCTCAGCAGGATAGGAGAGGTGGCTTATCGCCTGGCTCTACCCCCTCAGTTGCACCGGGTGCACGACGTCTTCCACGTGTCTCAGCTGAGGAGATACGTGCACGACCCGACGCACATCATCGACTTTGGGGAGCTGGACGTGGACGATGGGGCGACTTTTGCGGAGGTCCCAGTGGAGATCGAGGATCGACAGGAGCGGGTCCTACGTGGGCGGTCGATTCCTCTTGTGCGTGTCAGATGGCAGCACGGGAACCTCCAGGAGAGCACTTGGGAGCGGGAGGCTCAGATGCGTGCTCAGTACCCCCATTTGTTCCCCTAGTTTTTGATGTATCTTTACGGGGACGTAAAGCCCTGAGGTGGGAGTAATGTAAAGACCCGCAAATTTCAAGGAAATTTTTTTCTTAATTTTCTTGGGAATTTTACAAGAGCGCAGCTTCAGACGGCACCTGATTCCGAGGCCCGGTGTGCCCGGAATCAATTTCCGAAGTTTGGCTCGGGTACGTTCAGTGAACGGACGAGCGGGTTTTTCTATCTTTGAAACCGGTGCCCGGAATCGAATTCTGAGGGCACCGATGAAATCGCAGCGCCGGTATTTGCTTAGAAACGCCTCTTCCGGAGTTGCGTTTGCTCAGACGTGGTTTTTAAATTTTGCGGCTTAAGTCAGAAATAAAATAAAGTTTGTGCGACAACTTTATTTTATTTCACTTAAACTGCTTGGAAGCCACTTAAAGTCACTTAAAGGCGGCTTGAACTGAGTTGAACTGGATAGGATGCTATCCAGAAATATCCTACCCCTTGGTAGGATATTTGTGCGGTGGGACCCGCACGAGCCCCGCCGTTTCTTTCGCTAAGTAACGCACCCGCGAAAACCCGTCAAAGTAACTGAAAAGTCAACCGACGCGTTTTCTTTAATTCTTAACAGACCATTTAATTGGGCGGTTTATTTCGTGAATTAAATGGACTGTTTCTTTCGTGAATTAAAGGGGCTGTTTCGCTCGTTGAATTAATTCAACGAATTAATTGGGTCGTTACTTATGCGTTTTACGTTTGTTGGCAAAATAATAAAATAGACAAACTTGTCTATTTTGGAGGATTGCTATTCCTCTGAGCCTCCACTCTCCCCGCGAAGAACGCGAAGAACGCGAAGAACGCGAAGAACGCCGGAACCGGAATTCGACGACGCACGATCCGCGACGTCAACAACTTTTCCGCGACCTTCTTCTTCTTCTTCTTCGGTGCCTCTTCTTCCGCGGCGGACCTGCGATCGGCGGTTAAAGGTGAGAATCGAAACTTCTAAATTCTCCCTTTTTAATTTCAATAACAACGGATTTAATTAATTAAATCCGTTTGTTCTTGATCCGGAGATTGGCGACGCGACGCCAGATACCGCGACGACGCGATGATCTCCTTCTTCCGCGACGAGCAATCCCACGACGATCCCCCGTTCGGCAACGACAGCTGCGAGGTAGGGATTTATTTCGGAAAATTACCCCTTTTTAATTTTCTCATGAGCGTTCTTGAAAAATTTAAAAAGCCGGTTTCAAACGAACAATTTTATTTTAATTAAAAATTGTTCGATCATGTGTTGATCATTTTATTTTCTCCCGGTTGTTTATTTCTAACGCGGAGGGTGCGGGCCAAACGAACACGGCCCGACGACCCTCCGCCGTTCTTGTGTTGTGCGGATATGACGGACGACGATGAACCGCGCGGCAGGGGCGATCTGGTGATCCCGCAGTGAAGGTCGGCCCCCGGGAGAAGCAACGGCGCAGACGGGAGGCGAAACGGGCCACCGGAGCAACTCCGGCGGCCCGCGGAAGGCGGCGGCGGCGCGGGTCGCCGGCAAGGCGGCGCCGGCGACCGGAGGCGGCGGCGCCCGGCGCGCCGCCGTGGAGAAGATCCGCCGCGGCTGAAGCCGCGGCGGCGGCGGCCGGTTCCGCGGCCGCGCGGAACCGGGAACGGACGCGGCGGCCCGGCCGCGTCCGCGTGGCAGGCGGCCCCCCGCGGGGCCGCGTTCGCTTGAGCCGCGGGTCAAGCCCGCGGCGCCCTTCCTTCGGCCGCTCGGCCGAAGCCGAGCCGGCCGGTCCGGTCGGCCGGGCCGCGCCCAGGCCGGACCGGACCCGGCCTAGCCGGGTCGGGCCGGGTCGGGTCGACCCGGTTCGGGCCGACCCGGTTCGGCCGACCCCAGGGGGGGTTCGGGCCGGGTCGCCCCGGGCCCAGTACCCCCGTTTCGGGCCCTCTTCGGTCTTTCGCCCATATCTTGGGCCTGGGACCTCCGATTGACGAACCGTCAGCGGCTACGCGATCCTTGGATCGAGACGGTCGTTTCGGTATATTATACTCAAGGTTTCGGAAGACTTTGGGTTCGGCCGGGTTGGTTCGTACACGAAACCAACCGGGCCCTCGGAGCGGAAACGCTCATAACTTGAGCTACGGACGTCCGAACGACGTACCGTCAGCTGTGGTAGTTTCCTCTAAGTGAGACGGAACTTTTGGCATACCCCGCCCGAGGATCGGATACAGGCGGAGTACGGTCGGGTTGGTTTTGCCCTAAAAACCAACCGGGCCTCTGGGACGAAAATGCCAATAACTCTCAGACCGGGCGTCCGATTGACGCGCCGTCTGTTGCGTTGAGATCCTGTTGTCGATACGGAACTTTTGGATACATCAACTTCGGACTACGTGTCAGTTGATGTATCAGCCTCTCGGCTCGTGGAGCGGACCCTCCTAACGAGCTCGCTGTGTGCGGGAACCCTAGCGCTGGCTGTGACTTCGACGACAGAGCAGAGATCCTCCGTGGACTGCGACGACGGCAGAGCAGAGATCCTCAGTGGACTGCGACGACGGCAGAGCAGAGATCCTCAGTGGACTGCGTCGACTACTGCACTCAGCGATCCCACGTGGATCAGTGCTACAGGTTCTGTGTGAGCCCGATCCTGTGTGGGTCCTACTACGGGTTCTGTGTGAGCCACTGCCTACAGGTTCTGTGTGAGCCCGATCCTGTGTGGGTCTTTGCGGGGGTTAGTACCTATCGATCCTTCGTGGGTCCGACGACTTAGATGGATCAGTGATCATCTTTGACGTCATCTGAAAAAGTATACCTGGTTGAGCTGAATCTTATGTTACTCTCCTTTGTGGTTTGTGTTGACCTATCCTTTGTGGATTTACTGTTTACTCTCCTTGTGGATTTGAGTCTTGCTTTCCTTTGTGGATTGAGTTGTTCTTGAGCTCGTGAGCAGAGCTAGAATTGGGGACTTAGGTATATGTATGGGCATATACCTAAGTCGAGTCAGATGTTACTTCGTGATTGCATCTTTCTTTTGTGCTATATCCTTTGTGGATTTCGGGAGACCTTCGGGGGTCTCGGGGTCCTTACTGAGTAGCTTGTACTCACCCCTGCACGGGCTATGCCCGCACCTTGTTGTGTTGGTTGCAGACGACGGACAGCGCTGATCGCGGTTGGGGCGTGGAGCAGGACGGTACCTGGAGGTGGACCACTGGGCGGGACGTGCTCGGAGCGGACGTGGGACCCGAGGAGCCTGGAGGCTATCTGTACCCACCCTTCAGGTGGGATTGCCAGTGGACGACACGAGGCCGCCGTCTTTTCTTCAGTTGCTGTTCTTTACTTTTTCAGTTGTACTTTACAGTTGGGCTTGTATTTCCGGCCCCTTTTACTTTCTGCACTTTACTTTCCGCTTGCTGACTCTGTGTGGTTGTTACTTATAAAGGCAATGCCTTCCCTGTTTACTGGGAATTTACGCCTTGGTGCTAGTCGCCAGCCCCTGGCCTATGGAAGGCGGGCTTGGGGTAGTCACGGCACGGGCCCCGAGGACGGGTCGTGACATCTATAAAAAATAATTTAATCATTATTCTTCATAAACTAAGGAAATGATAACATAATAAGGATGACCTCAAATTATAATTAAGGGTAAACATTATCTTTAAAAATTAAATGTCATCCATGAGTGTAAGATAGAATACTTTTATAAATACATACCTTTTTGAGTATTGAGTTGAAAAAATTTTGGATTGTTTTTCCTTTATATATAAACATTGGTGGCTAAGTATTTCTTGTAGGTGGAGATCAAATTATGGGGAAAATGGAATGAAGTTCATGGATTTATTCTTTTTTTAATTAATGGATTCTTGGTATAAACATGTTAAATGGTTTTACGAAGGATTTTTTTTGAGTTTTTCAGTCTCAGGTTGTGGTTCAGGATCTTTCATATAAAATGGATAGAAAACTTCTCATAAAACAATTACACACTCAATATATAATACATTACAAATAACTATCACTAATCACATGTTATGAATTACTTAATATTGTGAAGTGGTTATATATTGTGTAACTTTAGTACATCATGTAATGATTTATATATATAAATATTAACATGATGTGACACAATTTTATTTGTATCTCTTTACTCAAGAGACACACAATTTGAAAGTGTTACACGGATTTTATTTATCAGCTTCAGTGGTTTTAAGTCATTCCATATGTATGAATTAATTAATTAAATTGGTGAAAATCACCCCTATCATCCCTAGAATGATTTATTGGATACTTTTGAGTCTTCCATTACTTTAATTACGTTCATATCATGCATCCATTCACCTATGAGTGGGTTTTATTTGGGTTTCCCTTGTCTTACAACGTTTGATGTTCTTGCTGTTGGATAGTTTTACTATGGTTTGTATTGGGTGTTGATGTATATCTGTATTGATATAGGATGTTCTTGGGATATTCCTCGCATATTTTCTTATTAGAGATTCTACTATGAAGTGTTTCTTTAGCACTATATAATGTTATGGGGTCTAAAACAGACTCTGGTTTATATAATTGTCATGTATATGCAATATTGAGATTGCACCAACGTAACATGCCCTATAAAAAAATTATTCATTGATAAATTTTAAACCATGTATTGAAATATTGTTTTGATCCATTTTGATTCAATTATTGATGTGTATAAGATTATGGATAATCATGGGGTTAGAAAACACTTCCATTAATAAAAACTTTTCCAATTATTTCAAATGAGATTAGCATATCATGAGATTGGATATGATTTACTGACATAAAATAACTTCGGAAAAAGATCATTATATATGGATTTGGAAATTGATGAATTGATATATATAAATGAAAGTTAATGTGATAGAAAAATGTTAATTTGAATAATTACTAATTGAGGCTTATGATGTGATATTGTGATGTCCTTGTTGTTATGACTTGTAGAGTTGTTACTGAAATTATTATATAGAGTGTTATTCCTATTGATACATGATACTTTGATTATATTGTAGTCTATTCCATGTGATACAAGCTTAAGTTCTAATATATAGGGGTTTTTCCTTATGATACATGCTAAAATGCTTATATAGATGGATATTACTTGGGAAATGTGTTGAAAAGATTTTAAATAGTGATATGACCAAAGGATGAAATGCTTATAAAATGGGAGCTTCCTAGTTTTTTTATAATTCCATGGTTTATGGTTATAGTTGGTATTTTTGTTCTACATTCACTAAGGTATTCTTCTATTGTTCCATAGTATGTTAATTTATGTATTGTATTAATTCATAAATTAATGCACATGTTTACTACTTTATTGCATGAAATTATTTTCATAATGTTTTTGTTTTTACATGGTGGTATTAGCATATTAAGTATTAAAAACACCCTATTTGTGAAACCATTTATTACTCGATTTGATTACATGGATGTAGGCGTAGTCAAGGGAAAGGGACCATGTTGTTGATTGATGTTTGTTCATTGGGATGGTGTGTTGAGACAGAACCAACATGGTGTTTAGGTTAGTGGAATTTTGAGATTATTTTTGTTAGTTTGTTATTTTATTTTTATTATTTTCCATTTTAAAATTATATACTTCTCATATTTTCATTACATGATTCTTCATTATTGGTTTTTTTAATTCCTCCTTATACATCTTATTTACATGTCGTATTGTTTCTTCTATGTCGATTAATCATATTATGTTTATTTAAATTACTTATTTTATCATCTATTTAACTCCATACCTGGTGTTATAGTCTCCCCACTATATCATCAAAACCATATTATAAGTTTGATGCCTTTGGAATACGAGGAGGTGTGCTTGATGTCTCGTAACCAACCTATTTTGGCCATATGAGAGAATGGCATATTTAATGATGTTAAAAAGTTTTATCGGAGAATTATGTGTTTATTTTATATATATTTAATATTTGGGTAAGGTATAAAGGATACTAAGATAGGTCAGGACTTGTTAATGAGTCTGTTAAACTACTTTGGCAGTGGCATAGTGGCGGAGGGTAGTACAAAACACGCTTATCTTAGGGAGGTGCATGGTTCGACTTCTAAGAACCCTCTCTTGGGAGAATTTATCCTTAATAAGGATATTTTCATATTTCTAGGTCACTCAATTCTAATTTTTTGTGAATAAGGGGACAACCAAATTATAATGATATATGGATTTGTCGAACCATTGCTACTCGGGTGGTCACCTCATGGGACACTCTTCCATCTCATCTGGAAATAACTCCTACCTTATAGGGGATCTCTTTGGAGTGACCAATTTATGGGAAGGAGGGTTCCCTACTATGGAGGTTTTTAAAATTATACTCCTAATCATTCCATTTTAAAAATAATTAGCTTGTTCATGGGAGTATTTACCCATGTACTAGGGAAAATCGAAGTACCAAAGGATGGGATTGTTGTTCATGATGGTTTCTTACTATAGTTGATGTTATTTCACACTGAATTCTTTACATGTTTGTTGATATTATTGTTTCATGGGAATTGAAATCATGTCCTAGTATGGAAGTAGATGACTATACATGCATCATGATAGACACATATGGATATATATTGGCATATATTGTTCATGATAGAGACATATTTAATGAATGTGATATATACTTGTCTATATGAAAATTGAAATGAGATATCTGTTATATCTAAAAAATGAAATGAAATGCATAGATACTTATTGATAAAAAACTTGTAATTCATGTTTTTAGAGACCATTAGTAGTTTTTCTATGCTGTTTTCAAATATTTCTATTGACCTTGTTTGTTATCCACTATTTTGAGGAGTTTGTTTATGTTGTAGAGAAAATTTATCCTCATTGTAATCGGGTTGAATGTGAAGAGAGTTGAAATTAGAATGATCTTATTATAGCTAATCCCAAGCTCCCCAAAAAACTTGAGGTTTATATATATTTCTAGTTTCATTATTGGTTCTTGAGGGTTATGTGACCCCTATAAAGGGAGGATGTTCACACCATGCATTCGATGTCTGAGATGATGATGGATTTTCATTTGTTGGAACCTTCAACATTATATGGGGAGGTAGGCCCCTAGGAAGCTGAGTTCTTGATGGATTCAGTCTAAATGATCATCAATCACCTATAGAAACCCACAGACATGTGGTTGAATATATCTATGTATATTCTCTGTGGACCTCCCATGATTTGGTGGGATATTCTAGAGTAGAGTGGGAAGCAGGAGGAGTTATCTTGGAAGGACTTAGAGGTGAATATTCTAATACACTTCTATCTAGATACATTTTAGGGATTATAAATCTCAATACTTCAAGTATCTAAATTAGGAGTTCATTTTAGTGATGGAATATGATGAACGACTCCTCGACCTACATCACATTTATCCATCTTTAGCTATTGATAAGATCTCTATGGTGATGATTTTTTAGGATGGGATTCACTATGAGATCAAGTCACAAATGAATTTTTTTTATTTTAGTGTATTTTCAGATGTGGTAAATTTGGAACTCATTATGGAATTGAATATGAGAGTGGTCTCAAGCAGTGTCTAGGAAGTTTTAATAGGGAAATCTCGGAGCTCTTATTTTTGTTGAAAGATGTTCCACTACGAAAATTATTTCCAAGGAAATAGCAAGGAGAGAAGCCATGGTTTTTGGTTGAAAAAATAAGACTGTATTCTATTGTTTTGATATTGGTCTAGAATATGGTGCCACAAGATTCCTTAGTTTTTGTACCAAGCTATAGAGTTCCCTTATTGGGCCAGTATGGGACATATTTAGAAGTTCCATCAGAACATCTCATAGTATATTAGTGAAAGGGGATTAGGATTGAAACCAGAGTAGGGTAGGGACTCATATACTCCTCAGTAGATAAGTAGATGGAGTTCCATAGGATGTTCAGGTCGACATAGGGGATGTGCTACCGTAGTGCCAGAAAGGACATACAAGGTAGAGGGGATAACATAGGAGAGTCAGGATGGAGCCTTGGGTAGAGCGGCTAGTTACCTTCATGCTCTACAGAACACTTTGGCTATTATGGATTCACGTGTCTCTACCATCTAATGTACATTTATTTTATCTTCTAGACTTTCTTGATCTTTCATGATTCATGATCATCACATTCCTTTTTTATCATCCCTTTTTTCAAATACTTTTTTATTGGTTGTGGAAATAATGAATCTTGTTTTGGCCCTCGATACACAATTGGGAGTGCGGTCAAAGAATATCCAACATTGCAAGGTGTTTTCTATAGAGATTGGTGGTTACCATTTCGTTTGGAAACTATTCTTATAAAAAAAATTAGCTTTCAATGTGATTCCTGAAATCAATATGTATTTCTTTTATAAGGTTCAAATTAATTTTTATTTGATGATATTTACCATTATATACCTAGAAGGAGGCAGCTATTCTCACCAGGATGAGTGTTATTTTCTGGAAGGTCATAAATGAACAATTCAGTGTAGATTGTATTATCTCATATCATAAATATAAAGACTTGTTTTAGATGATAGTGGGATGAAATATAATTCTTTTCCTCTATAGGTTGACAAAATACTAGATGTCATTCCAAATGAGTTCAATATCTTACCACCAAATCATAAGATAATGTTCAGGATTGAGTTGGTGATGAGAGAATAGTCTGTTTCAATCCTACCATAAAGGATATCCCCAACCAAGTTTTGGGAGTAAAATTATTAGTTGTAATATCATTAATCAAGAGGTTCCATATGAATTATTATATCTTAATGGGGTTTTGAGGTTCTTTTATCCAAGAAGGCTAATGGTACATTGCGCTTATGTGTGGATTATAGGGGACTAAACTAGATGAAGGTCAAAAAAATAGTATCCCCTTTCATGAATTGATGATCTCTTTGATTATTTGAAAGGATCCAATATATCATTTATGAAATATTAGATATATTTATACCACTAGTTGTGGTTGATACCAATCAGAAATACCTTACACTAATTTTTGGATTAGGTATGGATTGTATGAGTTTGTTGTGATATTGTTTGGTTTGATGAATTTACCTATCATATTCATGGCCTTGATTAATAAGATATTCAATCCATTTCTAGACCATTTATTGTGGTTTTTGTTGATGAAATGACAGTGCACTCATACTCAATAGATGATCATGCCAAACATCTTGGTATCAACTTGGTACATTGAAGTAGCACCTACATTACTCTAAGATAACTAGAAGTAGTTTCTGTATTGATAATGTTCACTTAATCGGTCATGTCATCTCATAAGAAGATTCATTGAATCTAGAGAAATCTTGAGTCATTTTATCTTGGGAGAGGCCTATGTTTTTTTCTATATTATATGTTTTTTGGGTTTACCATATTATTGTCCTTGTTTTATAAACCAGGATTGTGGATGCTTGCAATAGAACTTTTTAGAGGATGAAGAGAAAGGGTACATAAATACCAATACTCATTATACATGTGCTGGGAAAAGAATATACCATGTACTGTGATACATCTATAATTTGACTCAGATAGGTTCTCATGCAGGAGGATCGAGTGGTTTTTTATGGCTCCATACAGAAGAAACATCAAGTGTAAAATTATCATACTCCTGATCTATATTTTAAAATTGTGGTACATACCCTGATATACTAGAGATACTATCTTTTGGGGAAGATTTTTTTTATTGAAATGGACCAGAAGAGCATCAGGTAAATCTTTTTTTCAGTTGAATATAAATCTTTAAAAGAAGATGTGGTTAGAGTATCTACATTCTTTCAACTTTGAGTTCGATTATACACTAGGGTAGGTAAATATTATTGATGGTTTCTTAAGAAAGAAGACGTAAAAAAATGTAGTGTTGGAGTCTTTCAATGAGTGGCAGATGATGGGGGTATTTTTTGACATGCATCTATATGTTCAAGGGTCCTAGGGATTAGTAGCTCTGAATTCGACATCTGTTATACCCATTCTTCCTTATCATATCATGATAGAAAATATATCTTATCTAAAGGGATTAGTTCTAAGATAAAACTTATGTGGTGGGGAGACACCATCAAGATAGTCTCTTGGAAGTGAAAATTTTATTCATTTTTTTGGATAATTGTTGATTCCTATGGGATTTCATGAGGAGATAATGAGAGAGCATCATGCTTCATTATGGGTGGCACATCTTGGTTTGAAAAATTTGTGTCATCATCTCCATAGATAGTATTGGAGGTAAATAACGAAGAAGGTGGTATTTTTCACTATGATGAGATTTTTCACATATCAATAGGTTCAACTTGATCATCAGAGGCCCGATGGGTTATTATATCTTTTTCCAACTCCTATGGGGAAATGAAATGATGTAAATATGGTTTTTGTTATAGTAAAATCTAGTCAAACTCATAATAATGATGTAGTGTCAGTAATCATGGATCAATTGAAAAACATATCCCACTTCTTATCAATCAACGAGACATTCATAGTAGTTGTTCTGGGTAGTCTCTATATGGGTGAGATAGTTTGGTTGAATGATGTTCTGGGGAGTATCCTTTTTGGTAATGATACTCGTTTCAAATCACGGTTCAAGTAGGGTCTTCAAAAGGAAATTAGATCACATGTTCATTTGATAAAATCCAATCATCCTCAAATGATTTTTTATTTTTTTGATCTATTCTGTTTATGGGGGAAATGTTACAAGCCAATGTTTTGGATTTTTTTTATTCCATGTAGGAACAAAAAGAAATCATAGAGTTTTCATATAATAACATATTCAAGGAATTGATACATATGGAACCTTTCGAGGATTTGTATGGATGTCCATGTAATTTAGGTATTTTTTGGTTAGAGGTTGGAGAATCATTTATTTTCATACCTATTCTTTTATTGGATACATCTCATTAGGTTCATCTGATATGGAGGTGATTGGTCATCACACATAGCAAGAAAAAATTCATACACTACCTTTCAATGAAACCCTCCAGAGATTGAGGTTTGTAATTATGTTTTTCATCATGTGTTTTCAGGATTAGGCTAACATCGTATTGGGAAATAGGGAAATCTAACACCTTGGTTTTTCTAGTCGTTTGAGATAGGGGATGGTGTTTTTCTAGTGGCACCGTGAAAAGTTTACCCACTGTTCTACAATTCCATGCATGACATGTATCACATGTCTCAACATTGAGATATTATCATGGCCCTTATCTTGTGGTATACTTCATGGACATTGATCTTTGTGTTGATTTGTCCTTTGATGTTCATCCTATTAATAATTTGGACCATAGTGAGAAGTATCTATAGGAAAAGATCATACCTATGGTTTGAGTGCAGTGGTAGAATAGGAGTGTTCAAGAGGATACTTGTGATATGGAATCTAATATGTGAGGAAAATGGCCAAACTTGTTCACTTACACCCCATATTGAGGTTAAAAGTATGTCTGGAAACTAATTTATATAGTGGGGAGGATGTAAGATGATATTTTTTCAAGGTATTTCCCACATTCAGATTTTTATTAAAGGTATTTCCTTAGGTATTCCTTTTTCTTTAGACCTTGGTTGTTGAGTCTTAATCAGACATAGATATCCATTTTATTGGAAAATGACCTAATATTCATGCGTGCATTCTTGTTTAAATTAATAGAGTTTTTTTAATCATGTTAAATGGGATTATGAGGGTTTTTATTTAGATTGGAAGGCTTTGGAGGTTTTTTCAGATCTTTCATTGATGTTGGGATGAAAACTATGTGTTGGAAAATTAAAAATCATATACATGTTACATGACATCTAACTGTAACCAGACACATTTCTTGAACTAGTTTAGAACATGATTGGTTACAATTCATGTACACAGATCAGGTAATGTAACACTTGATTAGGATAAATAATAATCCATGGTGACTCATTTTTCTACATCTCTTTTTAATCAATAAATATAACGTGTGAAAGGGTTACACGCCATGTATTTATCATATTAAATGTTTTTAAGGCCTATCATGCATATTATTTAATAAATTGATTCAGTGAATCCCAACAATCTCGCCCTAGAAAAAATCCAAGGTGATCTTAAATTCTTCCCTTCCTTTTTGGATACATCGATCATGCATCCAATCCCTACAGAGTGGTTCTACATAATATTTCCTTTCTCTTGAATCCTTATATTTTTTGGATGTGGAATCTTTTGACCACATTTTATGGGGTTTTCATCTATATCTAGATTAGTCTAGGTTCTTATTTTTCATATTCCTCACCTCTATTCATGTCGGAGACCTAGTTTGGATGAATTTCACAATCATAGGACAAAGGTAAGGGGTTTAAACCTTAACCTATTGTGATTGAACCGAAATAACATGCACTCTATCTAATTTACTCTTTCACTAATGGTAAACCATTGATTGAAATATTGTTTTAATCCCTTTGGTTTCAACTATTGATGTGACCTATATTATGGATACCCATGAAAAGAGAAAACCCATTGATTAATAAGAACTTGGATAATTGTTTAACGTGTGTTTAGCATAAAATGAGATTGAAAGAGAAATCTTGATATAGAATCACTATGGTAATATCATATGAGTTATTTATATAAATATTGATGTATATATATATATTTATATATTAATTATTATGAAAGTAAAATACAAATGGTAATTATTATAATTGACCATCGAGGCTTATAATGTGATATTATTATACCCTTCTGTTGGGATTTGTGGAGTCGAGGATAAAATGATTATATTACAAGATTTTCCATGTGATACATGCCGAAAGGCTGATATAGAGGACTTTTCCTAGTGATACATGCTGAAAATATTATATAGCAGGTTATTCTTAGGGACAAATGATAAAATCATTATATATCCGGCTATGTCCAAAGGCTGAAATGCTTATAGAGAGTGTTATTCCCTACTATTTGATTATGAAATGTTTTATGGTTTATGGTTGGCATGGTTGTGCTACATGCCTAGAGGCATTCTGGAATGGTTCTGAAGAATTTTTATTTATGTATTGTATTAATTGATTAATTAATACTCATATTTATCACTTTATTTCATACACTTACTATCAGACTTGTTTTTCTATACATGGTTATG
Organism: Viscum album; assembly: GCA_963277665.1. NCBI lineage: Eukaryota > Viridiplantae > Streptophyta > Magnoliopsida > Santalales > Viscaceae > Viscum > Viscum album. Next base: position 906,773,184 of record OY728160.1, on the reverse strand, counting down.
TCATTGTTGTGGTGTCGATCTGATTACATGGATATATGTTTCGAAAATGGAAATAAACCTTGTTATTTATTGTTACTTGTGTTTTGGGATGGTGTCTGTAGAAAGAACCGACATAGGGTTTGGAACCAGGGACATTGAGATTATTTTTTCTAGTTGATTCTTCTATTTTTATTGTTTTTATTTTAACATTTAAATAAATATCATCTTATCATTACATGATTCATCCTTATGGGTTTTTTCAATACATCCTTTTAATCCCCAATTACATTTTATACTATTTCTTCTATATCCATTACAATGACTATATTTTTTTATTATATATTTCTACTTATATATAAATTTAAACCAGTGGTATAGTCTTCCGACTACATCATCACACCCAACTTCTAGTTGGAAACCTATGACATATGGGGAGGTCTGCCTGAGGTCTCATATGAAACCTGTTATGGCCATGTGAGAGAGTTTCAGATCAATAAAAGTCACTATGGGAATTATAAGAGAATAATATTATGATGACATAGTCAATATGCATGATCATAACATAATAATATTCATAACCATCAGTACCAAGATCATTAATCACCAAACATGTCATAAAACATTATCATATGCACGATTCATAAGAATCAATAATCATGAGACATGTGATTTAAATATAGATTAATTGAATCATTAAAACTAATATAATTAATAAAGAAACAATAATAGAATCAGTGAAAATATTCTTCAAAAACAATTTTAAACCAATGTGTGAAATAATAGGATCCTATTTAAATCCATAAGAGAAACCCTATGGTAACTACCCCCTTCTTGCCTCTAAAGACAATAAACGTTGACCAATGCATTGGAGAGGTATAATGGGGATCATATATTATATACTCTATATATGTATCACCTGGAGTTATCTGGGAACACCCATCATATAATATATATCACGCTCCCCCGATGCTATTTGGGAACACCCATCATATAAGCTATATCGGCCAAACCAATGAACATTAATGGTTCTTATCCATTTATATAATAAATATCAATCTCATATGTTAATCATCAATAATTTAAAAGTTACCTTCACGAATAATCAAAATTTTGAATCCATCACTTTTAAATCATAACAATCATCAATGTTATATTATAGTCCAATTTACCCATGTAAATGAAAGAGGTTTTGGGACAATATCCTAATATATCCAAATACCTAATAAAGATGTTATCACTAAAAAACATCCTCAGTGAAGTGTAAGTTAAATCAAGGGTTGGTTATGTTGATGAGTTGAAAAATCATTAAAATATTATTAAAAACATTCTAGATTGAAAAACCCTTTTCTATTTGAGTAACATCAAAGGATGTCATCATTGATGAAAAATGATTTTGAAGGATCATGTGGAGCATTTCTTTATAAATGTTTCTTTTCCCTTTTAGAAAAAACATATTTAAAATAAGATGAATTATATGAAATAAATGATAACATTTTATTTAAAAATAGAATTGTGAACATAAAAATGAATCTTTTAATAATTGAGTGGTTATGATGGTAGAAAAACTTGTTCATTCTGAGTATGTTAAAATAACGATTCCTTTCAAAAAAAAATTGAAAAAGTACAGAAGTGTTTTTTTCTTAAAAATGATAGAAATATATCATTTTTTCTGAAAAAAAATACAATTATTGGTTAAAAATAGATTTTACAAACCTCATAAAGCATTTTTTAAAACATTTTTATAAAACCTGGATTTATACGAAAAAGGATTTGCGACCGAAGAGAGAAATAAAGTCGTGTTTTCTTAAAAAAAATTCTCAAATAGTTTAATTACTAAAGAGAGTAAAATGTTTCATGTAATATATATTTAAATGAATAACCATTTAGTAAGAAACTATATGTGGTTCGATAAAATTATATCATATTATTTCATCATAATGAACCTTCAATATAAACAATCTTGATGATAAAAAAGATAGTATCATTAAGACTTTTCCACTTTGGTAACTCGTAAATTGTAATAATCGTGAAAGAATAATATTAGTTGAATTTTAATATCATTAACCAATGTATATTCATGATTTAACATATCAAATGGGTGTTAGATATACCTCATAAAAGAAGACATGTGTATAACATAACATATTCTCAAAAGTAGACAATTTGAGATGATAACACCTTATAATGATCATAAAATTGAAGTGAGAATTATTAAATGAGTAAATTCTATGTATCAAATGAAAAATCATATTAAAAAGTAGAAATAAATAAATATAATCAAAATTCATTACATTCATAATCTTTTAATATCAATGAAAATGAAGAAGTAATATATCCCAATGAAAAGAAATTGAGTTACTAATTTCTTTTCCACTAGTTAACATTGAAGTAAAATATCCTTCGAAGAAATAATAAAAATTTAAACAAAAATACCATGATTTATGATATATTCAAGATTTTACATTTAAAATGGAATGTATATATACCATAGAGAAGATATTATGTGCATAATGTTAAAATATACCTTAATTATGGAAAATTGAGACGAAGTCCTATATCTAATGTTTAATCATCCAATATATGTCTATTAACACAAAAGTAATAATATTATTACAATTGTCTTATTTATTAAGAATCTTGTACTTTTTTAACACCTTATAAATAAATCATTTATTTTATTTCATTATAATGAAATTTTTTAGAAATTAATCAATTAATTCTACATCTGGTGTTTTGAGGATGTTCAATTCATTATTTTAAAACTAATTCGGTGTGTTGAACATGGTAAAAGTGTTCATTATTACATAAGATAAAAAATAAAACTAATGAAATATTTATCATTTTAATACATAAATTATACATTTAAAAACAATCAGGAAATATAGTTATGAAAAATGAACTATGTTAGAATCATGGAGGCTGTAAGACACATGTACGTATGAGAAACGTTTCTATTTTTCAAAAATTACTATAAAAGTTCTGTAAATATTATATTTTATTTAAATAATGATTGTATTATAATAAATATATTATTATTTATTTAAATATATATATATATCATATATGTGATGTGCTTATGAAAAAAATCACATCACATTATGGTGGTGGTAGATCACACGTTCACATGAATAACGTTATTATATTTAAGTTATTTGAGTGGTAAGAAACAAATGATATATTCTATTTTAAACATTATAAATATTCCATTAATATAAAAATTATTCCATAAATATTTATTATATTCATTATAATTTTCCTTATTACTTTCCTTGTAATGCATTTTTGAAAAAACAATCAAATCACCTCGTGAGGCGATGGTCTTTTGTACTCATTGGAAATGCTATCATATCCCACAATGAATGGAAATAAAAAAGGTATATTTAAAACCAAGATTAAATATTTATAATTATGTTACAAATATTATATATATACTTTTTATCCATAATTATAACAAGTCATAGGAGGAGTTGAGGAAAAATAATTACATCAGTTCTTAAGGCGGTAGTCTGCTATAAACATGATTGATGAGTTTATTTCTCATTTGAGGGAAGAGGAGATGGATTTAGGTTATGAAAAAAATAACACCTCATTATATATGATACACTAGTGTTATTATATCTACATAATTGAAAAATATTTTTTGAAGGTGGAAAAATAAATAAAATAAGAATTATCAGTAAAGAATAATACCCATTTGATAGAGAACATCCATAGGTTTCCACTATAAGACTTACCAGGATGAATTTGTGATAACACCAGGGGATATAGGTCATGGTTATGGATTTAAAAAAGGTGTCTTGGTATGTCTTGGCTGGGAAAAAGTAGAACAAATCTCATATTTATTACAAATTAATTCATGATTTGTTACACGAGATTAAACATAATTCAAAATGGAAAGATTGGGATTTATTGTGTGTTTGGGATTTAGGTACATTACATAACAACATAAAATAGAGAATACAAGACCATATTTAAATTTTCCTTAATATGATTATAATAATTCTTCATACATAATCCTTCATGTGATAACAGAGGACATACATAAGAAAGGGGTGCGCTAAAAGAAATGTAAGGGAATAAACATGGAATAACATAAATATTTTATTAAATTTTTGAAAATAAGCATATCAATGAGAAATAAAATGTTTATAATCATAAAAATTAATAACGATTCATTGTATATGATTATAATCATAAATTTGACATGGTAAATGTGGTAATAACATAGAAAAATTGAATCATAATCATAGTTCAAGGAAAAATGCCAAAAAATTATGATCGATAAAGTCATGTAATAGATATAGTTCACATTATAATAACTTTAATGATTTCTTACGAGACTAAAACATCACCCAATGCATTGGAGCACTATATAATTCTGGGCACACCAGTCACTTTTATTTCACTCACATGCTTAAGTGTGCTACATATATCACAAAACATAGAATCATTTATCATCACATTTTATTCCATGGTCAAGGAGTTTGGAATACATATATTTAAGTACCAAAAAAATAAGAAAATGTTCATAAAGTGGAACTCCCTTGATATGAAATAGGTATGGGTATTCACAACACAATTTTTTTCCATGGTAAATCATGGTGAAATTTGTCCAGCATTATAATATTACATAAATATTCATAAAATGGTTTGACGAGAGCGAAAATGGGTCTATCATGATTTGGAAATAATATTTACAATAATATTTACATCAAAAAACATATAATAACATTATTAATTGGAAATATAAGGCATAATATAATGAATAAACTTTAATTAATATGAGAAGGAAAGGATCCCTTACCTTAGTTATGTGATTCAAAATAATTGGGAGAAGCTCAATGATGGCCTAGGGGAACCTTGGGAGGACTATATAGAAGGTATGGTATAGTAATTATGTGCTATGAGGATTTTTAGTATTGATAAATGGGATCATGGGTGGGTTTATATAGTAAATGAAAGGGGAATTCATTATTATTTCTCAAACTTATGTTTTAGACCCTGTCTAATAAAATAAAAAAAACTACAACCACCTGATGGTTTTTGAAAATTGTTTCTAACAAATATGTGTGGTTTTCATTATTTAATAATTACAAGGTCTGAAATTATTATAAAAATAACCTTGATTATATTGAAGTGAGTTATCTCATTAAATAAATAATTTTAAAACCATAAAATACATTATAGGATCTTGAGGATTCATAAAGCCTTTAGAAAATTACTAAAATAAACCAAAAATTACATTATTTTAAAGGTGCAAAATTAGTTTTATGGTGGAAACCCTTTTTAGTAGTTATGACGTATTTTTTGGGGTAATTGTGATGTCATAATACCCAACATATATTTATTTCGTATCTACTATTTACCGAAAAATTCAGTTGTCTCGGAAAATGATATAAAATTTACCATCGGATAATTTTGAAATTATGATTACAAAGATAATATTAATTTTAACTAAATAATTATTAAACTATTTTAATTTTCACCTTTAAAATAATAATTTCAATTTATTGAGAAATGTTATGTGTTTTTTCAATAACTGTTTTCAGACCCTCAAAAAAAACAAATGTCTTCATAAAAAGTATATGATAATTTATAATTAATGAAAATTATTTAATATTAATATTTTATTAAATTAAAATATCTTTCAATAATAAAATAATTAATCAAAAAAATTCCATAGTTGAATTTTAACATTACCCAAAAATACAATTTCTCTTTTAGTGTATAAAAATATAAAACATTTATAATATAGATGAAATATAACCATTATTCTAATTAAAAAATCATATACATATTCATACTATTATTTTCATGATAAATATACCATTAACGTGAAATCATATTCTTTAAGGTTAATGTTAGCAACAATGAGGAATTCTTAGGGTGGTTAGGCTTACATTGTTTGGGATGTGATCTCAAGGAGCATGAACTTCAACAAAAAATAGTTTATCCCATGATTATGTTGTTGGATATCAATTTTTATTGGTCATTGGAAAATCTAGGGATGATGTGTCCCTTAGAATCCCCAATAAAATGGGATTCATATCATATGATCTTTTTGGTTAAGGTCGTCAATTCCTTTTTCTGTGTCAATTGGGTTTTCTAGAACCCTATATTTATTCTAGTCATATGATCACATTTCAACAACTATATTATCAAAGTTAACGATGCTTACTGGTCTTTTAAATACCAAAGGAAATAATAAATCCTATAAATTTCAATAGTTTTCTATAACCATAATACATAATAATATATACAATTAAATCACATGGGGAATTTTTTTTATAAATGTTCAGTTCATTACAATCTTCCCCCCATTAGAAATTTCTCCCTAAAAAATTTTATTTCACACACCAAAATTGATGATGGTAATTTAGTTTCATTACTTCCACTAGATCCATTTTTTTCTTCAATCATTTAGTTTCTCAAAAGAACATTTACCATGTGAATTGACTTATTCTATTTAACATTGTCTCTATAATCTATGATCTTCAGTAGCCACCCTAATATTAGAGATCATTATACAATTGTACCAAATATGGAATGAGTACATGTGAGGTGTCTCTTATGTACTTCCTCAAGAGTGATACGTGGAATGCATCACATGTATGATATAGGTTAGGTGGGAGTCCTAGTAGATAAGCCAGTTCTCCAATGTGATCAAGGATCTAAAAGGTAGAGACATATCTAGCACTATGCCTTCCCTTCTTGAAAAATCTCATGACATTATTCCATGGATATATGTAGGGGAAAACCTTCTCAAAACTCAATCTCTATTTCTCATTAAATATTTTCATCAAATTAATTTTTTTGATAACTATTGGACATGATATTTTTTCTAAAGACCTTGACCTTTTCCACCATTTCCTCGACCATTTCATGACCTTTGAATTTTTGTTCCCAAACATCATCCCCACATGTTGGTTTTTTAAAACTCTTTCCATATAGGGATTCATAGGGATCTATTTGGATTTTTATTGCAAACTATATTTTTATGATTACATTCCCAAAGTAATATTTTGATCCTATTCTCCTTTGATTTAAATGGACTATGCTTTCAACTAGACATTGAGTGTCTAGATAGTTCACTCAAATTAGACATCAGTTTTACAGTGATACGGTGTGATGAAGTGTAACTCACATATTATAGCATGTTTGAGACTGTTACAAAATATAGAGGCAAATCTTGGATAATCATCAGATATAATCGATAGGAGTTTTCCATGAAGCCTCACCTATTCTCTAATGCATGTCTTTTGAAGTGTATTGAGTGGTAATTTCCCTCAAACCACAATGAAGTGAGAAGTCTTTGTAAGGAGATCCACCACTAACAATATATCAGTATTTCCTCATAATTTCTTTGGAGGACTAATGAAAAGGTCCATTATTATGTTTTCCCATTTATATGTATGTATGGGTAATAGTTGGATCATCCCTTGTATTTTTTTTCCCACTTTCACATGATGAAATACAAGACACCTTGATGTATATTCCACTATCTCATTCTTTATATTATCCCACTAATAGTGCTCTTGGAGATCTAGATACATATTTTCACTTCCTGGATGAATGCAGATGATTGAGCTACGTAAATCATCCAAAATATCCCTCTTTAACTCAGGATTTGATAGTATAAAAAGGCATGACCCAAATATCACAACTCCTTTTTCATTAACATTAAACTACAAGGATTTACCTTTTTTATACTTACAATTTCATCTGAATTCCGACATCATATCATTGATAATATGTTTTCAAATCTAGAAGGGATTGTTGAGAAACCATTTGTGAGTACACTGATGGTTTTCTATCCTTTATGATTCCTATGTCCATTATTTTGATAATAAGATGATCTAATCCTTATCAATTGTCACCAGTGATAAAATTGTTGGATAATATTACTTAGAGTTCCTTCCACATTATTCTTTTCCCAGGTTGGTAGTGGAATGAGTATGAATTGTCCTTGCCTAGCATTAACCATATTCCCTAGTTCATATTTATCTCTTTCTATGTGAATATATTTTAACACCCCAAGCTTCCACGGTATCATTTTCTTTGAATAATACAATAGCGTGTGTCGTACGCAACTTCGAGATTCTAACACACCGCGACCAATCAAAGTTTCCGTTATGAATAGTAATACCCACTTTTTTAAATGTTATAAATTTTATCTCTCAAAATGGACTTCATTTTTGGATTTGGAATATCGAAATTAGCCTAGGGTGATATTTTGGTACTTTTTGGATAACTTTTATATTTTGATGAATATTGAAAATTACTAAATTTTAATTAAAATCTTTTTTAATCAAAATAATTAATAGTGATAAATTATGAATTTTAGTGGTTTTAAAGTATATTTATAAAATATTTTTACCATTTAATAAAATTTTGTTCGTTGAACATAATTTCACATTTAAACCAGACATAAACAAGTGTCAGTCTTTTGATAGTTATTATGTCTTAAAAACACGCTTTTTGTTTTTACAAAGGAAATTAATTTCAAATTATTTTCTGCCACTTCTGTGTTTTGAATTTAGAAAAATGGATTCCATATTTAGAATCAGGAGTTTCAAATTGTGTAAATAGGTATCTTTTATTTTTAGACATTTTGAAAAATTACTTCGGTAAATATTTTATTTACCATTGTTAAAAGGTAAATCCGGAAAATAAGGGTAAAACAATAATATTATAATAATAATAAATTACCATAAAACATGTCCAAACCCTATTGGATGATAAATTTCCAACCATGGTCATCTTTTGATCTATTTTTTGACCCCATGGATCCACTTTTATGTGATAATGACACTTTATATTAATTAAGTTAAAGTAAATACAAAAATGACATAAGCATATATCTTTTAGCAAAACAATTTATACATAGAGTTATATATGTTATATTTTAGACTATAAATATTCATTAGAAAGCTAAAATTATTTACTACATAATTTTTTTTATTTATAATTTTTAGATATTGAATAATTAAATTTATTTGTGATACAATAATGATGCAGTATTTTATTTAATAATAAAAGAATCAAATAATTGGTTTTATAAAAGTTAACATAAATATAATTTTAATGTTTTGATGACATACACAAATTTTATTGATCAATATTACATGTTATTATTTCTTAAATTAGTTTTATTCGAATTAATAATGTTGTTAAGACTTTAACAAAAATCAATTATTGAATAGTGTCAAAATTGACATAAATGAGTTTTTAAAACAAATATTATATTATTAGTTTATATTCTATTCCTAAATTTATAAGGTTCGGCCGAAGTACTTATATAATGGTAGGTGTATTATTAATGGACCACTTGGGGGTTTCCTGGATGTATATAGTATTTTTATTAACTATATAATATAAAAATACAAAGTGACATGGTAAGTGTCAAACTAATTAACTAAGAGTTAAAACTAAAATATAAGGTTAATATAATGACACAAGCCTATCTAAAATATATTGTTTGAAAGGATTTCGTCCCATCCCCACCTTAGAATTTGAATAATCTACTTTTCAGTGATTATAAACTGAATATGAATATTTTATAAAATAATACTTTAAGTTTTTTCTAAAGTGTCCCTCCTCCCCCTTATAAAAGGACACCACTTCAAATCAATTCTTTACAAGTTCAAAAACTTTTGTCTCGGCCAACCCCTAACCAAATACTCTCTCAACATTCCTCACTTTAACCTATAGGCCTTATTTTGATCATAATGACAACCTAAGTATCCCTTTTGATCAAATCAAAAGGAAGAACTCGAAGAAGAGGTCATGTTTTCACCACCCTTTTTAAGTTCCTTTCTTCTTCAACTTCTTATTTATTTTTTATTTCCTTTCTAAAATAATAACTCTAGTATCATATATATACTGTGACGTTATTATAAATACGGGACAACCATATTCAGTATTTTATCCATCCTTTGAATGACATGTCACCATACGTGCGTACGTACGGCTTACCGTCTCCACGTCATGGTGTAATTGTTATTAAAAAACATTATTATTTGGATGTGAATGATAATGATATGTAATTGATGTAAATAATAAATATAACATGATAATGATTCTTTATATATGTTATACCATCCAATTATATGTTCTTTTAATATCAAAAGAATGATATTGTCGATCGTGCGTACGTACGGACTACCGTCTCCACGAATGCGATGAGATTCATTCCCCATCGTATCAATGCAATTATAATTCTCATTTAATGATTAAAAATAATTTTTATGGACTGGATATCATTCTGGATATGAATAATATACAACCTTTCCATAAAAAACATGGCTTATGTAACAAAATATATACAAGAAAATGAGTGAGTTAACACCCGAAACGATGATAATACTAAGATATTATTAACAAATAAATGTTAAAAGAGCATATATGATACCATATTAATGTATATGATTATTGTATAATTTAATAACAATTGTTTCACCATTATACAGGAGGATAACCTACCCTCAACCATAGAAAAGTACAAGGTAAGGGTTAATTTCACAATCTCTTAATTATCTGTGGTTGTTTTTACGTAAGTATCTACTGGGGCCTCATTATCATCCACATCCATGTTTCATAAAAATGTTTTCAAAACATTCTTACTATTCTAAAAAATATAAGGTAATGTCTTTTATACCCTTGTTTGAATTTTTATAATATGTTTATAAAGGAATCTTACCGTCATTTTCCAAACAATGTCCTTTTAACCTTTTCGACAGAATTAATGTAAGAATGTCTTTTTTTAACTTATACGGCGGTTGCGGCTATTTTCCACCGTTATAAAATCGTCGAAGCTTACATTACAAGCTTATAATAATATTATCAAAGTAAATGTTTTCTTTTATAATTATGTTACTTTTAAATGCTTTCAAAAAAAAAAGGATATTTCTCTAAAAATAGTTTTTATTTCATTTATGTCAACATCCTTTGATGGATTTTAAGCTTATTTGAAGTTGATTTACCAGGACACAAAAATTCCATATTGTATTGAAGTTTTTTTGATATGTTTGAATGTGGATGTGTTATTTTTATACCATTCATGTTTTATGGAGAAAGTATTGACATTTAGAATTCTAGTTCTAATACGAATTTTTATGTTATGTTTAAACCTATTCATATGAGGAATGCATTGGACTTAATAAGTGAAGGGTGGAGCCCGCTATAGCTCCTCGATGCATCAGTAGGTCTCATGAGACAAACTAGTTTCTTGGTACGAGGCCTTGACAAAATCTTATTTGTAGTCTTTGCACGAGGCCTTGGCTACGTGGTTATGATAGTCTGGCATTATGCATTCCTTCATTACGAAAGTGGTTATTGATATTGCATGTGATTATTCGATTATTAGAATATCCATTTAAATAATTAAATGGAATTATTTTATTTTATTTCTTCCATATTATGCTGATGTTCAAGTTTTAAAGGCTTTTTTTTAGTTATACATTGCATTAAATTTTTATGCTTATTTATGAAAGTTTCCGCTATATTGTTATCCTCACTGGGCACCTGAGCTCACCCATTTCTATGTTTTATTTTTTCCAGGATGTGAAGAAGTATTTTATGAATGACATGTCGGGATATTATGAGGGGTTATGAGTGTGAACTATAGAGACTATGTTGTTGTATTTTTTATTTTATGATGTAATGTAAACTTTATGAACGTATCTAGTGATTCCAAGGATACTAAAACAATCAGTCTTTCGAGATTTGATCTATTGTGATCATGCCAATGTAATGTAATAACGACCCGACTCTAGGTAATTGGGGTCAGGGCGTTACAGTTGGTATCAGAGAATGTTCAGTACAAACCTTGGAAGCTAGATTTAGATAAACTCTGATTTGAGCACATAGACCTAATATGGACTTTGAGGATTAGTATAGAAGAACTTCCTAGAATTTTGGTATTGTAGAGATTTTGTTTGTTTTTTAAGAAATACATCCCTATCTGGATACGAGCAGGTAGAGGCGGCTCTGGAACAGATGTACCTAGGGGTAAAACCCGAAAACACCGCTTTGAGCTAGACTCGAACGGGAACTGTTGCACGACAACGGGCCTTTCTGCACTCTTGGTTATGACACTCCCGAGGGATATGAAAAGGATAATTATCATTTTCATTAAAATCCATTATGAAGGGTTTATGAGTATATACTTTCTCAACGAAAACATTTTTTTTACAATTATGGATTACATCCATAAATAGTTCAATTTATGTTAAGTGTTTTACATGTATGCAATTATGTATTTTGATTCATAAACTAATCTAGTTTATGCCATTGTTTAGAAATGGAACCTAGTGGAAGGAATGGGAACTGTATCAATGCATGCACTCCATGTAGGCATTTCCCTACTACTCAAGATAATTATAGTGGAGCTGGTGATGCAACTGGTGCTGATCATCTAATCACCATACTGGGATCACTATGGTTATGAATAATAACCTTACCCGTATGAAGCATTATAATCTCCAGAGTAGAGGATCAATGTTATATCACTTCATGAGGCAACAACCAGCAACATTCAATGGGAGTTCAAATCCATTAGTAGCTGAGAAATGGATAAGTTCCCTAGAGAAAATATTCCATGCCTTGGGGAGTAGTGAAAGGGAAAAAGTTATCATAGCAGTTTACTGCCTCACTGGAGATGTTGATCAGTTGTGGTCATTGATTCAAAACAAGAAGGAAGATGATGAATTATCAAATATGTAATGGAGGGAGTTCAAGGATATTTTCTTAGAAAAATACTTTCCTCATGACCATCAAGCAGATATGGAAAGGAAATTGCTGAGTCTGAGACAAAAGGAGGATGAGAATGTCGCAAAGTATGAGGCTAACATTGCAAGGTCAGCAAGGTATGCTGGAGATTATATACATAACCCAAGAAGTAATATTGATAGTTTCTTTGATGTGTTAAAACCATTTCTTCATCGAGCATTAGTCTCAAAATCCTTCTCATCGTACGAAGACATTGTCTCATGTGCTATCAAGACAGAAAAGGAATTCTCTATGTCTTATGACTTTAAAGCAAAGCAAGAGAAGAAGAGATCTTCTGATCAATCTAGATATGGAAATAAGGGGAAGAAGGGAAAATTTGAATATCCATCCTGTAGTAAATATGGGAAGAAACACCCTGGTACTTACTTAAAAGGAATGAGAGTCTGTTACAATTGTGGTAAAAAAGGCCACCAAGATCATGATTTTAAGGGAAAGAGAGTTGATGTCAATGTGGAATGCTATAATTGTAGAGACATGGGACATTATTAAAATGAATTTCCTAAGCGTCAGGGGAACTTACCTCAGAAAAGGACAAGGGATCAAGGCCAAGCTTATGTTATCACTACTACTAAGGTAAAAGCTCTAAAAGACATGGTGGCAGGTAATTTAATGGTTTACTCATGTTTAGAAAATGATTTATTTGATTCTGTATCATCGCATTGTTTCATATCTTCCTTGTTTTCTAAGAAAATTAGATATTTCCAATTTGATTTAACAAGGGATTTTTCAGTTAAAACTCCTATGGGATGTATCATTGCAACAAACTTTTGTGAATCAGTCCCCATTAGAACACATAAATGTTCTTTATCTGTTGATCTTATCATCATACCTATGATTGAGTTTGATATAATCCTTTGTATGGATTGTATTTCCGACCATGATGCAAAGAGTTATTGTAAGAAGAAGGAGGTTAGAGTTTTTGATGATGATGGTAAGGAACACCTTATCTTTAGATCCTAATCGTCACCACCTGATTCTTATCTGGATCCACCCCCAATAGCTCAACTAAATTCAATTATTGGGGAGGAAGAGAATGAAATTACTATCAGTAAGGAAAGGAATGTTCAAATAGAGGATGTACCTATTGTGAAAGAATATGTACATGTGTTTTTGGGATATTTATCTGGACATCCTCCAGAACGAGAAGTTGAGTTTTACATTGATCTCATTCCTGGATCAAGGCCTATATCGAAGACCCCATATAGAATGGCCACTGTGGAATTAGTTGAACTAAAGAAACAAATAGAGGAATTGAGTAATAATGGATTTATTCTCCCTAGTGTTTATCCATGGGGAGCCCATGTTCTTTTTGTTAAAAAGAAATATGGATCTATGAGGTTATGTATCGACTACATGGAGATCAATCCTATAACAATAAATAACAAGTATCCCCTACCTCACATTGATGATTTATTTGACCAACTACATGGAGCTAAAACTTTTCAAAGATTGACCTTAGATCTGGATACCATCAGTTGTGTGTGATGAAGGAAGACATTCTGAAGACAGCATTTCGAACCAGGTACGGGCATTACGAGTTTATTGTAATGCCTTTTGGGCTGACTAATGCACCCTCTATTTTCATGGATGTAATGAACATAGTTTTTAAGGAATATCTCGATGATTTTTTGGTGGTATTTATTGATAATATCTTGGTATATTCTAAAAGATACTAATATCATGAAAATCACCTGCGTATTATCCTGAAGACACTGAGAATACATGAATTATATGGAATGTTTAGCAAGTGTGAATTCTGGCTTCAAGAGACTTCTTTTAATGGCCATATTGTCTCTAAGGATGGAATCATTGTTGATCTTTCTAAGACAAGAGCAATACATGAATGGCTAGCACCGACAATTATAACTGAGGTACATAGTTTTATTGGTTTAGAAGGTTATTATCGACATTTCCTCCAAAAATTTTCCCGATTAGCTAACCCATTAACAAAGCTCACACGTAAAGGGGTTAAATTTGTTTGGACAAAACAGTGTGAAGAATGTTTTGAATAACTAAAGAGAATATTATTAAATTATTCTATATTGAATCTACCATCGGGGAATGATGGGTTCGTTATTTATAGTGATGCCTCGAAGAAAATACTTGGTTGTGTCCTTATGCAGAATGATAGAGTTATTGCATATGCATCACGACTGCTGAAAATTCATGATAAAAACTATCCTACACATGATCTTGAGTTAGCTGCTGTAATCATTTCTTTGATGATATAGATACATTATCTCTATGGTGAAAAATGTGAGATATATACCGATCATAAGAGTTTGAAGTATATTTTTTCACTGAAAGAACTCAACATCAGGAAAAAGAGATGGATTGAACTACTCAAGGATTATGATTGCACGATACACTACCACTCGGGGAAGGCAAATAAGGTAGTATATGCTTTGATTATAAATTATCATGGGGTTTTGAACAAGATGAGAGTAGAAAGGAATCCTATTTTCATGGATCTAGTAAAGATGGATATGGGAATCACCATGGAAGGTGAAACATCAATAATTTTTCAAATGGTTTCCAAACCATCTTTACTAGAAAGGATAAAGAGTTCTCAGGCCGATAATGAAGATTCTAAAAAGAATATTAAAGCTGTGAATGATGGGATATTGAATGAATTTGTGTATAAATATGGAATTTTGAAATTTGGGAGGAGAATTTGTGTTCTTGATATATCTGATCTAAAAAGGGAATTGTTGGACGATGCTCATAGTTCCAATTTCTCTATACACCCTGGGAGCCCCAAAATCTATAGTGATCTGAAGGAAAATTTTTGGTGGGACAACATGAAGAGGGAGATTGCTAATTTTGGGTCAAGATGTATGGTTTGTCAATAAGTGAAAGCTAGAAGGCAACAGCCTGGAGGAGTCATGCAACCTCTTCCAATACCTGAGTGGAAATGGGATAATATCATGATGGACTTTTTCATGGGACTACCAAAGACTCCTAGAAAGAATGATGCAATATGGGTCATTTTTTATCATCTTACCAATTCCGCACAATTTCATGATGTAAGAGAGTATTTACCACTTGAACGTCTAGAACAACTATATATTAATGAATTTGTGAGACTTCATGGAGTACCCCTACGATTTTTTCTGATCGTGATCCCAATTTTACATCAAGATTCTAGAAGAGTCTTCAGATGTCCTTGGATATTGAACTTCTTTTGAGAACTCCCTACCACCCTCAAATAGATGGACAATAAAAATAGACTATTAAAACCTTAGAAGACATTTTGATATCATTCTCACTTGTCTTTTAGGGTATGTGGGATCAATATTTACCTATGGTAGAATTTTCCTATAACAATAGCTTCGATTCAAGTATTCGGATTGCACCATATGAAGTGTTATACAGAAAGAGATGTTGCAGCCCAACTTATTGGGATGATGTTGGAGAAAGAAAACTTGTAGGCCTTGAATTGGTGGAGGAAACAATGGAATAGGTAAAGGTAAGCCAAAACCACATCAAAGAGGCTCAAAGTTCGCAGAAGAGCTATGCCAATAACTGAAGGAAGGATTTGGAATTTCAGGTAAAAGATCATGTTTTCTTGAAGGTATCCCCATGGAAGGGAGTTATAAATTTTGGTAAGAAAGGTAAATTGATTCCCAGGTACATCAGACCTTTCGAAATTCTAGAATGAATTGGGGTTGTAGCTTACCGTTTGGCAATGCCGCCAAATATCTCCAAAGTTCACGATGTATTCCGCGTATCACTGTTGAGAAAATACATGCCTGACCCAATGCATGTACTCAGCTATGAGGAAATAGAACTGGAACCAGATCTGCTTATTGTGAAGATCCCATTAGGATTCTTGATACAAGATAACAAGTGCTGAGAAACCGGACGACTCGTCAGGTAAAAGTTTTATGGAGAAACCATAAGATGGAAGAGGCAACGTGGGAACCCGATGAACTTATGATGAAGAATAACCTGAGTCTTTTTCTGTAGTAGTATTCTAGAAATTTCGAGGAAAAAATTATTTGAAAGTTGGGATAATGTAACACCCCAAGCTTCCACGGTATGATTCTCTTTGAATAATACAGTAGCGTGTGTTGTACGCAACTTTGAGATTCTAACACACCGCGACTAATCAAGGTAACCGTTGTGAATAGTAATACCAAATTTTTGGAATTTTATAAATTTAATCTCTCAAATTAGACTTCATTTTTGGATTCGGAATATCGAAATTAGCTGACGGTAAAATTTTGGTACTTTTCGGATAACTTTTATATTTTTGATGAATAGTGAAAATTACTAATTTTTAATTGAAAACAACTTTTTTAATCAAAATAATGAATAGTGATAAATTATGAATTTGATTGGTTTTAAAGTATATTTAGAATATATTTTTACCATTTAATACAATTTTGGTCATTGGACATAATTTCATGTTTAAACCAGACATAAACAAGTGTCAATCTTTTGAGAGTTATTATCTCTTAAAAACATGCTTTTTGTTTTAACAACGGGAATTAATTTTATATTATTTTCTGCCACTTCTGTGTTTTGAATTAAGAAAAATGGATTCCATATTTCAAATCAGGGTGTCCAAATTGTGTAAATAGGTAACTTCTTTTTTTAGACATTTTGAATAATTACTTCGGTATATATTTTATTTATCATGGTTAAAGGGTAAATCCGGTAAATAAGGGTAAAAATATAATATTATAATAATAATAAATTACCTTAAAACGTGTCCTAACCCTATTGGTTGATACATCTCTAACCATGGGCATCATTGGGTAGATTTTGGGACCCCATGGATCCACTTGTAAGTGATAATGACACTTTATATTAATTAAGTTAAAGTAAATACAAAAATGGCATAAGCATATATCTTATAGAAAAACAATTTATACATAGAGTTATATATATTATATTTTAGATTATAAATATTAATTAGAAATCTAAATATATTTCCTATATAATTGTTTTTTATTTATAATTTTTAGAAATTTAATAATTAAATTTATTTATGACACAATAATGATGCAATATTTTACTTAATAATAAAAGAATAAAATAATTGGTATTATAAAAGTTAAAATAAATATAATTTTAATGTTTTGATGAAATAAAAGAATTTTATTGGTTAATATTACATGTTATTATTGCTTAAATGAATTTTATTCTAATTAATAAAGATGTTAAGACCTTATGAAAAATCAATAATTGAATAGTGTCAAAATTGACATAAATGAGTTTTTAAAACAAATATTATATTATTAATTGATATTATATTCCTAAAATTCTAAGTATCGGCCAAAAGACTTATATAATGGTAGGTGTATTATAAATGGACCACATGGGGTCTCTTGGATGTATATAGTATGTTTATTAACTATATAATATTAAAATACAAAGTGATGTGGTAAGTTTCAAACTAATTAACTAAGAGTTAAAACTAAAAGATACGGTTAATATAATGACCCAAAACTATCTAAAATCTATTGGTCGAAATTATTTAGACCCATACCCACCTTATACATTTAATAATACACTTTGGATCCATTAGAAACCGAATTTTAATTTATTATAAAATAATACATTATGTTTTTTCTAAAGAGCCCCTCCTCCCCCTTATAAAAGGACACCAATTTTAACCAATTCTTCACACCTTCAAAGCATTTTGGCTCAGACAAACCCTGAACAAATACTCTCCAAACTTCCCTCACTTCATCATAGAGGCCTTAGTTAGATCATAAATCCATCTTAATAATCCCTTTTGATCAAATCAAAAAGAAGAACCCAAAGAAGAGGTAATGTTTTCACCAACCTTTTTCAAGTTCCTTTCTTCTTCAACTTCTTCATTCTTTGTTATTTACTTTATAAAATAATAATTCCAGTATCTTCTATATTATTTGATGTTATTATAAATATGGTACAACCATATTCAGTATTCTATCCATCCTTTGAATTACATGTCACCATACGTGCGTACGTACGGCTTACCGCCTCCACATCGTGGTGGAATTGTTATTCAAAAACATTATTATTTTGATGGGTATGATAATGATATGTAATTGATGTAAATAATAAATATAACATGATAATGATTCTGTATATATGATATAACATCCAATTATATATTATTTTAATATCAAAATAATGATATTGTCGCTCGTGCGTACGTACGGACTACCGTCTCCACGAACGCGATGAGATTCATTCCCCATCATATCCATGAAATTATAATTCTCATTTGATGATTAAAAATAATGTTTAAATACATTATATCATTCTGGATATGAATAATATACAAGCTATCCATAACAAACACGGCTTATGTAACAAAATATATAAAAGAAAATGAGTGATTTAACACCAAAAATGATGATAATACTAAGATATTACTAACAAATCAATATTAAAAGATCATATATGATATAATATTAATGTATATGATTCTTGTATAATTTAATGAAAATTATTTCACCATTATACAAGATGTTAAACTACCCTCAACCAAAGAAAAGTACAAGGCAAGGGTTAATTTCACAATCTCTTTATTATCCGAGGTTGTTTTTACGTAAGTATCTACTGGGACCTCTTTATCATCCACATCCATGTTTCTTAAAAATGTTTTTCAAAACATTCTTAATATTTTAAAAAATATGAATTAAAGTCATTTATAACCTTGTCTGACTTTCTATAAGATGTTTACAAAGGAATTTTTCTGTCGTTTTCCATACAAGGTCCTTTTTATCCTTTTCGAAAGAATTAAGGTACGAATGTCTTTTTTTAACTTATACGGCGGGTGCGGCTATTTTCCACCATTATAAAATCGTAGAAGCTTCACTTACAAGATTATAAGTATATTTTCAATTTAAATGTTTTCTTTTATAATTATGTGAATTTTATATGATTTCAGAAAAAAGGAATATTTCTATAAAAATGGTTTTGATTTCATCTATGTCAACATCCTTTGATGGATTTTAAGCTTATTTGAAGTTGATTTAATATAATACAAAACTTCCTTATTTTATTGAATTTTTTGTGATATGTTTGACTGTGGATGTGTTATTTTTATACCATTCATGGTTTATGAAGAAATTATTGACATTTCGTATGCTAGTTTTAATACGAATGTTTACATTATGTTTAAACCTATTCATATGAGGAATGCATTGGACTTAATAAGTGATGGGTGGAGCCCGATATAACTCCTCGATGCATTAGTAGGTCTCATGAGACAAACTAGTGTCTTGGAACGAGGCCTTGAAAAAAAAATTATTTGTAGTCTTGGCACGAGGCCTTGGCTACGTGGTTATGATAGTCTGGAATTATGCATTCCTTCATTATGAAAGTGGTTATTGATATTGCATGTGATTATTCGATTAGTAGAATATCCATGTGAATAATTAAATGGAATTATTTCATTTTATTTCTTCCATATTATGATGATCTTCATGTTTAAAAGGATTTTGTTTTAGTTATACATTGACTTAAATGTGTGTGCTTATTTATGAATGTTTCCTCTATATTTTCATCCTCACTGGGCATCTGAGATCAGCCCTTTCTATGTTTTATTTTTCCCAGGATGTGAAGAAGTATTTTAATAATGACCTATAGGAATAGTATGAGGGGTTATGAGTGTGGACTATGGAGACTATGTTGTTGTAGTTTTCATTTTATGATGTAATGTAAACTTTATGGATGTATCTAGTGATTGCAAGGCTACTAATATAATCGGTCTTTCGATATTTGATCTTTTCTGATCATGTCAATGTTCTGTAATAATTCACTGACTCTGGGTAACTAGGGTCGGGGTGTTACATATATACTTGATACACTTGTGATCTTTATATATTCCACACTTTCCAAAAATTGATAATACTGCCCTATTTTCAATGGGAAAATCACTTTAGCTTACTCCAAATCTTGTGATGGGTAGTTCTATTTGAGAACCTATAATTTACTTAAAGCAATTGCTACCATTTTTTCATTATTCATTAACATAAATTCCAATAACATATTAGAAACATCACTAAATACCATAAAAATATATCCACTTGTTGGTAGTTTGAGCACAATTTTATTGATAAGACTATTTCTCAAATACATTAATATTTTTTCACATTCACCAATCTAAACAAACTCATCCCACATTCGAGTTAGCTTGGTTATAGGTTTTTATGATCATGATATATTTTTCACTAATTGATTGTAGTCCCTACCTAATCTTAAAAAACTACATATATCTATCATAGATTTTGGCCTCGCCCATCCATAAATTATTTCTTTCTTAGAAGGGTCCAAAAATATCAAATAAGTTTTGATAATATACCCAATAATGAGACTTCCTTGAACTAGAACTGACATCTATCATATTTATGAAAAACCTTCTCCTTTTTTAAGGATTTTAGCTTAGATCTTATATAATCTACTTGATCCTCATTGATTTTGGGGAATATTACCACATAAACTATGAATACTACCAAAAATTTATTGATTTTATCTCTAATGACTCTATTCATCATGTCCATGATGATTGTTGGAGAATTAGCAAGTCTGACTAACATTACTATAAACTCATTATGCTCTTATCCTATTAAGAAAAAAATCTCGGGAGTATCCTCCTTCTTCACCCTTAAATGATAATATCCCTACCAAATACCTACCTTGTATATTTATTTGGATCATCTTATCTAATCAAAAAATTCATCAATCTATGGAAGATGATACATGTTCTTTATTGTGATCTTGTTGAGCTCACAATAATTAATGAAAAGGATCATTGACCCAACGTTAATCATAATTAAGAGGACTTGTGCACCTTGTGGTGAAGAACATGAGTGTATGAACTCTTTATCCAAATTCCACTATCGTTGTTTCATCATCTACTCTGGTTCCAAAAAGACCATTGTATACAGAGTCTTTGATAATGTAAATTCTCTTGTTGTAAGCTCGATTGAAAATTCAACCTCTAAACAAGGACAAAGACCAAAAAATTATATAGGAAACACATCAAAGTACTCCCTGACAATGATAATTTGTTCAAGGATGATTCTTAGACTCAATAATTTTAGATATATATTCTTTATCATGGGGATGAAATATCCCTTCTTGAAATGTTTGTTATAATGAAGATTTTTCCTCCTCCTAGTTCCTGTATTGAATCGTGTTATGATTCGTGAAATGTAGATTTATTTTCTTCTCAAAACAATTTATGTTTGATATATATAGGGAAATAAAATCCATACCTATAACTGAATAAAATGACACTAAATAGATTATCATATAGTTTCATGGGAAGTTCAGACAAGAAATTTTGATAAGGTGTGAGTTATATTCTCGTGTTGAATTAATTTCCCAATTTTTTATTTTCACCTACAGATTCACTTCTATTTTCTATGGTGTTATTTTTATTGTTCTTCAAAAAATGCATGATATGAAGGAATTCATATAACCAGAATCTAAATATATGATCTCTATTCTTGAATAAATAATCAGAATACCTATCACCACTTCATCTCCAAGATCCACCACAGTAGTTGTGATGGAATAAGCTCACACGTGTTGCCTTGGAGGTTGTTTGTTGTATCAAAAAACCTAGGAAAGAGTTCATTGTTTTATAAAGTTCACTTTTATCTTTGTAGTTATATCAATAAACAATTTTTTGAGGGATAATAGAGAATTACCTTCCTCCATCACATTAGTGGTCTTCTACCATCAGCAATTTCTCTATAGGTTCGCTTCATTCCCTCTCCTAAATCATTTCCTTATCCCCATTTGGAAATTTTTGTGGTGCTTCTTTGAATAATTTTGAAATGTGGGATGTTGATACTTCTTATCATCATTATATTTATTCATCAGACATCCATAATTAAATTCAACATTCAGCTTCTTATCTCTATGTTACCCTTGATATTTTTCAAGCTCCATTTCAACATTGAGGGAACATAAGAAAATTTCTTCATTGATCTAAAATATTTAGATCACTTTGGATTTTAATATACTATGTTTCATCCCATAAAATAAGTGTTAAACCCAACATTTAGGGGAAATGAAAAAGCCGGAGGCATATTTGGTAAGTCCGGTGATGTTTTCCTTGTACTCACTAATATATTCTTCATCTTTTTTTATAAAGGGAAATAAAATCCATTTTTATTTATTTAGATATCACACTAGAATGTTTTTCAAACTATTTTTGAATTCCTTCAACCCCCTCACTTAGATCTCTTCCTCTAGATTCATATTCATGATCAATTTCAGCCACTGATCCGATTCTAAATCGGTATGTTAAAAAACTAGTGTAAACATCTATTTATTGGAACACTGATGGATGTAGAATATATTCTCAATGGTGTGGATCCACTTTTCCATGATTATAGGATCTAATGATCCATTGAATATTAAAGGAATTTTTCAATAAAGGCCTTAATTGTAGCATGATATTTCATAGGGGTATTTGAGTGCTCCTCATAATCATGGTTTCAATTCAAAAGCAGATTCAGCTAAGAGATTATCATCACAATGTTTACTATTCCTACTCCCATCGGTTTGGGAATCTCATATGGGTAGTCATCACATTGACATTTAAATTAGTTGTTTACTTAATTCCTCCTATTTTCGTCCATTGTTTAGTATAAACAGAAAATTAAGGATGATTATTTTTAAACTATTAAACACATAAATTGAAATCCAATAAACGTAAATTAATGACATCTAAATTATATTTATTTCCTTAAAATATTAATTTATAGGCTCAATCTATGTAATCCATGATTTATTTCCTAACATATACTCTTATGGGAATTTTCTATTCTCGTAATAATGGTTCATTATGAGACTTTGAATTTACCAAATCATATCCCAATAGAGTATAAAAATTGTTGTGCATAAATTCCTATTGTTATGCACAACTTCATGGTCTAGTCTATCTCAACACAGATTTTTTGGGTTTTACCCCTATATACATCTGTTTCCTATAAACATCCACTTATAATATCTTTATAGGAATGCATTTTATTAAAACCTATTATACTATAATTTATAAAAAAAATATTTAGGTATGTATTCCTATATTTAGTCTTATCCATATGGATCCTGATAGATTTATCTAATCCTAATCCTAAAAATAACTTAACTTTATTTTGATAATAACTAACTCAACATTCTCTTTATTACACATTAATTCATGACATATTACTTAAGATTACACATAATACAATGTGGGAAATTGGTAATTCAAGTTTATTTAGAAATTATGTACATTATATAACAAAATAAAATAGATAATACATCTCTATTTTTGAAATATTTCATATCATGATCACAATATTCATTCGTATTTAAAATCCTTGGAATAACCTGAGGACCTACAAAAGAAATGGGTGAGATATAAATCCCAATATACGAATAAACACGGTGTAACATGAAGAATGTATTAAATTTTAGACAATAGGAATATCAATGAAACATTAAAAGGGTGATAATTATAAACATGAACAATGAGGCAAGATATTACTTTATGATCATAAAGGCAACATGGGAATTGTGGAAACTACATAAAACACAACATCATAAACACAAGTCAAGGATAACATCCAATAAATAATGATGGAATTAGTCCCATTTTGGATTATGTTTACTCCAAAATACCGCTAATGGGTTATAAAGACATTAAAGCATTACCCCATACTTGTGAGCTCTATATAATTTTGGGTTCACCCGTCACATTAATCTAACTCAAATTCATAAGTGTGCCCCAACGATCATAAAAGATGGAATCAGTTATCATTACATATTATTCCTTTATCATGTTGTATATATTAAATAAATTTGTTTCCCCAATAAAATAAGTATGATTTCATAAAGGTGAACACATTTTACTGAAAATGGGTACGGGTATTCTATAAACAACTATTTGTAATGGAAAATTGTGCTGAAGTTTTACCTTCATAACGGTGTTACATAAAGATTCACAATTTCATTTGATGAGATTGAAATGGATCTCTCATAATTTTGATAAAAAATGGATTTTAATATTGGTATTAAAAAACATATCCCAACATTAGTAATTGGAAATACAAGGCATAATATAATGAAAAATCTTGAATAAAAAGGAGAAGGAAAGCACCCCATACCTTTAAAGGGTGATTCAAAATGCTTTGGAAGAGCTTTGTGATAGATTTAGGAACCTTGTGAAGACTCTAGAGATTCACGGGAAGATTATTTACATTATAAAAGGTTTTTTAACTATTAGAAATCTAATTTTTGGTAGGTTTGTATAGAAAATGAGTGGGAATTATTTTTTATTTCTCAAACATCGGTTTTAGAATCTATATAATAAAATTAACCAAAAAATTAAAATGGTGATTGACCATTAATTCTCAGAAATATGGGTAGACTTAAGTAAAATGGTCTAAATTGTTATAATAATACAATTTTGGAAGCAAAATTAAGTCATATCCCTAAAAAATGATTTTAAAGACATAAAATATATTATGTGTTTTGGGGGATTCATAAATACTTTATAAAAATTATAATATAAGAGTAAATTCCAATATTTTATTAGGGAAAATTATATTTGTTTTTGTATACCTTTTATATAATTTATGACAACATTTATGTCTCATTATGATATCATAATACACAATGTATATTTATACCATATTTAATTTTTACATAACAATTATACTGTCTCATAAAATTATAAAAAATTAACCATTGGATAATTTTTACATGTTGATTCAAAAAATAATATTTATTTTTACCCAATATATTTCTATATATTTTAATTTTCACTTTCAAAATAATAATCGATATTTATTGATAAATGATGAGGTGTTTGACAGTAACTATTTTTTAACCCTTTTAAAAAATACATTTGGATTCCTAAAGAATTATATGATCATTTATATTTAATGATATTTTATCAAAAATACATTAATTCATAAAAATAAATTATTTAATTGAATTGGGATATTTCCAAATAATTTCAATTTTTATTTTATTGTATCAAAATCATATTCATTTATAATTTATAAGTTAATAGAACCATTATTATATTGAAAATAATATATATATATATATATTCATACTATTAGGGTCATGATACATATCTCTTTAATATAATATAAAAATATATAAGTGTAAGGTGTGTGATGGTGATACATTTATGGGGTGGTTTGACATATATGGTTTGGTTCGTGATCATGATGAGATTAAACTTATCTTGTAAATGATTTTTCTCATACTTATGTTGTTAGATCTTAGTATGATCTTTGACGTGGGAAAGTCCTAGTTATGATATCTATATGAGATGATCTGAAAAATGGGCTACATAGGCTACGATCCTACAAGTCAAGCCCATCACTTAATTTTTTGTGTTAATTAGATTTATCACAATCCTATATTGATATAAATCATATCATCATTGTTCATTGACTATATTTTCAAGGGTAATGATTCTTAACAATTTTTAACATGATGGGAGTTAATGAAACCAAATAAGTTCTTTATTTTTCTACACCCATAACACATAATAATATATATTAATAAAATCACATGGGGGATTTTATTTTTAAATTTTCAGTTCATTACACAATGTTATTTGAATGTGTGAAGAGGATAGGAAAGATAGTGGCCTTTTATAAGTGGGGTGATTGACACAACTATAATTTTTAAAAATAAGAAGTTATTTCCACATTTTTTTCATTATACATGGATCTAAAATGGACCATTATCAATCCTTATAAATTATAATGTTGAAATATTGCATTAAAAAAAGTTTATATTGGTTTTATTTCATTTTATCACATATCTTTTTAGTTTTACCCTATGCTAAACCCATTTCCACCTTAACCATGGTAATGGATTTTACTGTTTTAACTATTCAATATAAAAAAAATCTGTTGGACTTGTTAGATAATATAAATTATGATAATTCAAAATATGGGTTCTATTTTAATAAATAAAATTCATATAATTGGTTTAATTTAATTTTTAAATAAATCCTACAAACGTGAAAATAATGTGGATTTTCTGGAAATGTATTTTTCAATCCTAAGATGCTTTTATATTAACTCTATGGCTAGTAATTATAATTTAAAGAAATATGTTAATATTTTTTGATATATAAACTATAAATTTCTTTTTAATCATTTATAGTCACGAGTTTTTTAATTAAATAATGTTGAGAAACATTATTCACTTTAAAATAGTTTTCATAAAAACCCATTTTTAAAACAAAAAATTAAAATGTACTAAAATATAGTACAGATAAGATTAAAATGGTAATAATCAGATTCAATAATACAAAATAATACTTACATTAATTTAAATAAAATTCAATTAATAATGGTAATTTTAAATTACTTAATTTATCATTAATAAATGATAGTTTACAAAAATTGGTATTTTTCACTATTTCAAGAAAAATAAATATTTTCCCAAAAAATCCAACAATGACACTATAAGATAATTTTAATATTATTATTTTAAAAAATTAATTTCATTTTATCAATTAAATTTTCTTAATGTTCTTAACATTAATCATAATATTTTCTCCCAAAAAATAATTTTTTGGAAGAAAACATATTTTATATTACTAAGTTTAATTTATTAAGAATTGATTGATTATTTACTAAGAATTTAAGAATAAATTTATATTGACAAGGAAAAGTAATATATACTTAATAAATTAGTTAATACTATTTATAACCTCTAATTTAATAGATTGGTAACAATATTCATATTTAAAATAATATTATTGCATGGTTTGTTTGTACTCAGTGTTGCATGCCATGTACGCAATAGAGAAAAGATTCCTTTTTTAAAATATCAGGGTGTAAAAATTTTAAAAAGATTAATTAAGTTAAAATTTTAATGTAAAATTACGTCCCCATAATTTGTATATATTTATTTTTCCTTTTATATATAGTAACCAACTTTTTCCACTTACTTTAACATTTAGATCTCCATTATTCCTAAAGTGTACAATTTTATAAACATGAACCTATAAATTATTAAATGATTTTCTATTCCTAGTCATCTTGGATGATGAATCACTACTAAAAATACATGTAAAAATATTATTTATTTATTTAAGATTAATTTAATCAATGATATATATACTTCATCTTCATTTACTCCCATGGTACTGTGTGTTGAGTTCAAAAATATATGGGTCTCTCAATATAATTGTCATCATAAATATTTAAATATTTTTCATCTTATTCTTCTTGTGGGGAGAATTTATTCCTCAGTTTAATTTAATTAATTTCTTTCTTTTTCATTAAAATTAAAACCATTTCTATATTGTTTCACTTATTTTCCCATAATCAATATTTATGGGACCCAAATTAGGGTAAAAATAATAATATCTAAAAAATAATTTCCTCATTGATATGTGATGTATATACACATTCTCCAATATTGAAATATGTGGGTTTTTTTTTCTGAAACTAGTTTCTTTTCAATTGGATTTGTATTTTAGAGCTATAGGGATATATAGAAGTCAAATTATTTTTTTGAAGGTGTTATTCTGATAAAAAATATCCACCACATAAAAACCATATTGATCACACCTTGAAAAGAGGATAAAAAAAGGATATATGAGTTGGTATTTGATAACAAAATGAATAGATTTCCACTAGATAGTATGGATTAACCAAAATTCTAGGGCTATTTAAGTTTAGTAAAAATATATTTTAGTGATAGTTGACTATTGCACCATGAAACAAATGGTTAATCCACAACATTATTTTGTTCTAAAAATTAGAATGTTTTTATTATTATATAATACATTTATTGTATTGTGATATTTTTGGATGCTTCATTATAACTAATCTATTATTTTTCAATTATATTAATAATTATATGAGTTTAAGGAGTTTTCGCCATGAATGAATGCCACATGACACATTGTATATTGTAGTTTAGGAAAATTGATCCAGGAACCAACTCATCATGTTGTATGGGGTGATCTCAGTCTATGATTTATGAAAAAAAATATAGAATTCAATTTGATATGAAAAAAAAAGAAATTATGATTCAAGGGATATTTTCTCAATATTTATGAGATAAGATAGATTTCAATGGTAATTATTTTTTCAAGTAACATTTGATGGATGAGTTTGAATTAGAGAAAGTTAAAAGTGGTTAAGAATTTAAATTTTTTTTATTAAATTCCTATATATATGAAATAATGATATTTATATGTTTAAGTGAGTTACATAGATATTATGAGTGAAAAATGCAAAAGATAGAAATAATAATTGACAGAGAGAGAGTGAAACATGTTCTCCAATGAATAACCGGTGTTGGATGAGTGAGTTGTTCTTAATTTGATTATCATTGGAGATATATTTCAGAAAAAGATCATTTTATAGACACTTATAAATATAAGAGGCTTTATGTATAGAAAATAATAACATTAAAGAGAACACCCTTCATTAATTTTTTTATTTTATTCTCTATTATACTTGTAATAATGAACCATGTGCCATAATTTTCATCTTTTTTATTCTTCTTAGAAAGTGGAATGTCAAAGAGAGGAAGAGGTTGCAGAACATAGATGAGTAACGATATTATCCTAAAGACATATTCATTAACTACTAAAGTAGACATTATTAGGATTATAAATAATTCGTTGATATGTGATTTTTGGATAATCCCAGAGTAGGTCAACCAATTAAAATTTTGGTGTTCATACCCTTTTCATTTATATATTTTATTTAGGTAGTATTTATATTTTTTGTAGTAGATTCAATGTATTTCTATAAATATATATGTACTCTTTTGATAGTGTTTAATACAATAAGATATTTTAGAACACTTTAACTCATACCCCGTATTGGGGTGTATTCTATGACAGCTTTTTAAAATTAGTTATATCATAGTCACTTGTTAAACCATATTGAACTTTTTTATAGATATTTATTAATATTTGAATGTTTTGAATACCAAGGAGTAATTTTTTCTTATAGAATTAATTATTAAATTTTTATTAACAAAATGATATAGTATTTATGGACTATCGGTTAGTATGTTTGGTCCACATCGACTCCTAGAATATACATATATGATAATATAGAGATTTTGATGATAAAAATGAATAGTTTATTAATGAATGTTTATATAAAGACACAAAATACTTTATCTGATACATTATTAAATTAAATTTATTTTAAATTGTTGAGATGTATATCATCAATTGAAATTTGGGAAAAAGTTAAAAAAATTATGAGGGTTTTGATTGGGTGTAGGAGATTATTTTTCAAGTTCTTTATAACTAGTTTGATGATTTGAGGATGAGTAATAGTGAAAACAATTATGGTTTATTAAACCATATTATTGAAGTTATATGATCTATCATTGGAATATATGATGAGATGATGGGTGTTTATATTGTGAACAAGGTCATATAGATATTTATACCATTATACAATGCAAATATGTTTTCAATTTAATTGTAAACTAATATAAAGATACTAATTAATGGTCTACTTGTTAAGTGGGTGGGTTATGATATATGTGTCAATATAAGGGAAATGGATAGTCATCCATAAAAGGAAATTGTATTTAAATCTATAGAGAAGTTGGACATAGAAGAAGCAGGAAATGAAGAATAATATCTGAGTGATGAGTTATTGATGAATGTAATATTATTATAAAATTCCCTATTAAATTAAATTTTATAAGAAAAATATATCATCATTTAAGGGTAACTTTCACATTTTTATTTTTTAATAATAATTTGGATTTAAATATTGAAATTTATTAATTATTTTTTGTCAGGTGTTTTTATTTATTTTCTTAAATATTGGAAAATCTATACATTTTTTTAAAAAAACAATTATTTTTAATATAAATAAGATATTATAATGTTTTAAAATTTAAATAATTCTGGATTAAATTCAGAATACCATACTCTTAATTCTTGATCTTGATGTTTTTTGGTAATATCATTTTCTATAAGTCATTTCACTCATATATTGGAGTCATTTTTTATATTGATCATTAATTTGGATAATAGTAATTATGCATAAATTTAAATTCTTCCAATCTGAAAATAAAATATTATACTGGAAAAAGAACGGTTTCAATGATAATGGATCTTACATGAATTCATAAGTTTCATTTTCTATGAATCATAACTATACACTCCATAATTTCATAGGAATAGTTCTGAATAAAAGGCCTCTTACATTGGAACATAGTAGTCACTTTTTGATACATGAAGGCCATTTTATAGAATTAAGGGTCATTGAATTATAATAAATTAATCCAAGCCTCAAATATAATAATAATTTACATAGTCAAGAAAATGAATACCCCAATGCGTAATAATAATCACTACTTCGTGGAAATTCATTCCTTTATAAAATATGAAGAAAAAAATGTCACATGATGGAAGATAAATAATACCCTAAATAATGAAGAAATGTGATTTATTAGTAACCATGTAATTGTGTTATCTATTGTGATGTGAATGAAGGTGATATATAATAAAGATTCCATATAATCTTCCATGATTTGTGTATTTACTTCCCTTTACATAAATCCATCATGTTTGATACCTTAAGAATATCCAACATCGATCTAAGGTGAACAATTTTTTATTATAATAAAAAATTAACTACATTACAATATTGTTAAATGAAACCTAATTAATAAAATAAATCGGTATTTAATAATATATAAAGGCTCTAATTTATTATTGAAAATACCATTGATATTAAAGAAACAATTTCTGTGAATTATGTATTTATGTTATATTTATTATTTTTTTTAAATAATATTAATCAAATGTATTTCCAAAATTTAGGGAATGGTTAGAAAAATAAATTAATAAAATTTAGTAAATAATTATGTTTACATAGTGAATAATAATTTATATTCACAAGGATAAAAACATTTTCTATTTGAACACATTGTTCTATTATATATTACATATGTTTTTATTGAGAGGTTAAATTTCATATAATTTAAGTATGGTGTTTAGTAAAATTATTTATTTATTTATATATTCAAAAAATAACTAATCATATAATGTTTGTTATTCTGTTAAGTAAATGTATATATATATTTTGATTCTTTAAAATTCATTTTTCTATATTCTATTTTTATGTGTTTTATGTATGTTTTTTGAAATTAAATTTTATACACTTTAGAAATTGAATCATATGAAATTATTTTTTATTTTAAATTAGTTCTTCCAAATTAGGCTTATAGGTAAATTTAATTTTTAGGAATTAAAAAATGATACCAAGGTAATATTTACACATTTTTTAATGTGTAAAATTATGTGGAAGTGTTTAAATAATTTCTATGACCATAAACTACCAGAAACAATTGTATTTAAATGTCTGGATGAGGGCTTTCTCCACCTCCCCGTATCTTATATATATTATTTAACCTATTTGGTTAAGAGCCCGTATGTTGATTGAATTTTATGTTAAGGTTGTTGATTTAACAATATTATTAAGTTAAAGATAAATCTTTTTAAATTATTATTAATATTTTTATAAATTTTTATAGAAATACAATTTTTATAATGTTATTAGATAATCTTTGTGTTAAAAATGAAAAAACATTATTTCTAACGAAACTAGTTTTCATGAATTATATGTTTTTTAATTCATATATTCAAATTATAATATTATAATTTGGAAAAATGAAATAAATTTTTAATTTTATCATTTCAAAAATTATATAAGGATGAATTTGTGATATATTTCTTAAAGGATTGATTTTTCAATCAATAGTTAAAATAATGATTTTTATTCAAAACTATATATTATTATAATGTATTTACAAAGTAATATTTTAATTCAGATTAGTTTTAAAATTTCATTAGTTCATTTACATTAAAAATAATATAATTATTTTATTTTGAGAGAATTTTATACTTGAATTTGGTATAAAAACATTTTTATACTTAAAAAGGGATTTATCAGAAAAATAGTTATTCATCGCATTTTGTAAGATTAATTTTAGATTAAATTATAAAAATTATATGAATTTAATAATTAAAAATTAATTCCATATTTTGAAACAAGAGGTTAAAATTTTTTAAATAGTTCCCATTTATTTTTTATCAATATGAATATTAACCATAGTAAATAATTATTACCATGCTAAGGTTAAATTATGGAATTAAGGTTAAAAATAGTATAAGTATTAAAATTACCCTAACACTGTAATTTATCATATTTAATTAGTTGAGTTTGTTTATTTTCCAATAAGATTCTAAAATTTGGGAACTTGGTGTCATAATTGTTTAATTTTGTCCATTATAATATTTATTTAAAAGATAATGTTAAAAATATTACAATCTTGATTTTAATATCTATAATATTTTTTTGAGAAGGATAAAAGAACACTTTTTCATTTCAAGAAGTTCATTTCCAAGATAAATTATTGTTTATTGTGATAATAAATTTCAAATTATTAATACTATGATAATTACCTTAAATGATCACGCAATGCTGACACAATATTTAATTCATTAATAGTAAAATGAAATAAATGATAATTTTTTTAAAAAGAAATATAATTTGGATGAATTATTATCTTACATGTTTTTTTAGATAAATTTAACATGTTAGTGGTGTCTGAAAGTATTATATTCAAATTAATTTTTTATCATGTTTTTGTTTCAATCTAAAAATAATTGTATTGTTTCCCAAATGAAACTAATGGTGTTTTATAAAAAATATTATTGTATAAAATAATTTATAATTCCTAAAAATACTCTCTTAAACCATTTTTTTTGGATATGGTTGAAAATACGCGTCATGGTCCTTTTATGGTTCAAGTTTCTTTTTATAGTAACAATGTTGGAAACTAATGATTGAAAAACCTTTTTATCACGGTAATGATTAGAAGGGTTAACTGGGGTTTACAAAGAAAATAAAATAATGAAAATATCATCTAGAGTAGGATCTATTTTATTATATCAGAATATTCCAACTCATACTAATACCATAATTAAATATATTATTTTGGAGACATTTTTTCATGAGAAATAATTCATATTAATTTAATACATTAATAATTTCCAAGAGTTCCCCTCCACTCTCTTATAAAAGGTAACCTCTTCTCATCTTCTGTACACACTTAAAAATTCATATGATTTATAAAATAAATAAATAAAATCTATCCACTACATCCCTACCCATGTCTTAGTGTCCTTGTATTGATCATAATATCAATCTAGAAATTCTTTTGGTGCAAACTATAAGAGGTTGTTTGAATAAGATGTATAGTTCATAACCAAGCATATTCATTTCCGTTATTCTTCCACCTCCATCAAATATTAGTAAAACATGATGAAATAATAACATAATTACCTTATTTATACTTAGATGTTTTTATGTTAATTGAATAACCTATGTCTATCTCATCTCCATTCAAATGGAATGTGAACCCGTCTTTTGTGTGTGGAGCAGACTACAGTCGCACGAAACAAGGTATTTCATTTTCTATCACTTCCTCTCCTGAGTATTTATAATGGTATATTTAATGTAAATATATGATATTTATTACATATTTATCATTCTAAAAAAAATATATCATATATTTAATGACATTAACATTCATTGTACAATGATATCTTTATTCAGGTGTACTTGTAGATTACCACTTCCACGAAGTGATGAGATTAATTTTTCATTAGTTCATCACATGACTGGTATAGGTAAGTGTATTTGAATAATTTTTATATTATTTATGATAAAATTATCAATCATTAAATATAATATAATACATACTTTCTTCCCATAATGACCTTTGAAAAATCGAAATGATATTGTTCTATATGTAAGACCTACCGTCTCCATAATGGTAATGTAGTCCATTTTTTAAAATCATATTTCATGGTTGGTTTAAAAAATTTTAATTGGAAAAATGATAACTATGTAATAATTATTATTCAATATATTATATACTAGTTACCTCTTTTTACCAAATTCTACCCACCAAAGTCATTTTTCACATATAAACAGAATATCGTTAAAACATCTTACATGGAGTTAATTTATTATGTAATTGATTAAAACATAGAAATAAAATAAATCATTAACAGAAAATTTATTAAGAAAGTAAATAATTAAAATATTGTAATTATTTAAGAAAATAATTATCATATGTGATGAGTAATAATCTTGGTAAGGGATACATTATTTCCAATTCCATATTTTAAATATTTTAATGGTTTATCTTAAAATATTTTTCTACCAAATCAATATTTCAAGAATTATTTTATTCAATATTTATATAAAAATATATAATTATTAAAGAAAATATAATTTCTCTTTGAATTATATACAATGTTTTTAATAATTAATCTTTTAACATATTTTATATGAAACATTTTGGCTTTCATTATAAAAAAAAGAATGTTCTATTTTATCATATACAGTTTCACTAAATTTCCCACCATTATACCAATTATTTTATTTTTTTCATTCATTACATGATATAATGGTTTAATCCATGAAAAACCTCTATTTTAATTAATTTTGAATATTTTTAAAAGGGTTTAAAATGGAATGGATCGTTTAATATTTGAAAATATTTATTTTGGGTAAAGGAAAATATTTTTATAATTGTAATGTGGTAAATCTAATGATTTTATGTGTTATGATT
The DNA here is from genome assembly GCA_963277665.1 of Viscum album. Lineage (NCBI taxonomy): Eukaryota > Viridiplantae > Streptophyta > Magnoliopsida > Santalales > Viscaceae > Viscum > Viscum album. Next base: position 906,737,796 of record OY728160.1, on the reverse strand, counting down.
ATGATATGGTTACTTAGAATTGCATAATATGATAGGTGTTTCCATTATAGACTAATTATAGGAGGTTACATTATAAACCAAGGGAGGGATATTCATTTATAAACCAATGATGGGTGTGTCTAGGATATCTGTTCAATGTATTGGGTATGAATTATGTTTTAAATTGACCATATTGGTTGTTCCACATTTAAGTGTGATAATTTGAGTGTTATTAAAATGATTTCTTGTGATTGGTATATGATTTATATATTATTTAAATAGTTTCTAAGTAAATACTATGATTTCACAAGGTATAATAATGAAATTATGTTTTAATGAATGTATATGATTTTTATTAAGGGTGAATTGATTAACTTTTTGAAAACAAATTCTGGAGTTTTTTATGATTTCCAGGAAACATTTTTGTGTTTTATTTTTCACTTAAGACATATTATATATTTTTTAAAAAAATATATGTGAAGATAATGTGATTTGATGTGTAATAAAATGTTTATTTTTTGGCAAATTGTTTTTGGAAAAGGAATTTTTTTCTTAAATGTATTCAAGAACAAAAATGTCTCTGTATTTATTTTAAATCCACTAAATGTGATTTTTTTTCATACCACATTTTAAAATTTTTTCATAGGGTTTTGATGATGATTAGTTATAAGGATGGTGTCATGATGATAATTATGATGATATTTAATAAAAATAAAACATGTTATATCATTAATGTTTTGTTTTTTTTGGAAAAATGGATATTAAGTGGAATATTCAACTTTGTGATGTAATACTTATTTATTTAAAGATGATGGATTAATTCTATAAAACTCCAATCTGTAAAGATACTAAAATGTAAGAGAATGAATACATGGATTAGGAATCAATATTATGTAATGGTTAGGGCCTAGTCCTTATAGTTTTTATATGAGGAAAGGTTTAGATAACATTAAAATTTAGGATAATGATAATAGCATTCAATTGAAATATTATAATTTATGGTTAAGTTGAAAATAAATATAATTAAAATATTACCATGTTAAATTGTCTAATCATTTTATATTTTTAATATTTTTTCACAGAGCCAACAACAAACAAAAATTTAGAAGTTATCAAGAGAAAAATATCCTTCAAAATTGTCATCCTTGAATTAACGGAAATGAGAGTAAGAATTTTTTTTATATTATTGTTTATTTGATGAAATCTAAAAATTTTGGTGGAATAAATGATATATAGAAACTATATTTACCATATACTAACATGTCAATAGTTGATCATTTCATGAAACTACAACATTTGACATTTGGTGGAACATCAAATCCAATGGTCATTGTAGGATGGATCAATTCTATGGAAAAGACAATTGATGTCTTAATGACATTGAAATTACAAAATGTAAATCTATCCATTGAACTTTTTTAATTTTATGCTGATATATATTGATTCGTGGATAAGAATTACAGAGTGAATTTTTACCTTTATTCCATAGAATGCGACACATTTATGAATATTTTCCCTGAGAAATATTCCCATGAAGTAGTTCAACTTAGGATTTGGAAGTAATTCATAGAATTAAGGAAAAAATATGATGATTTAGTAGAAGTATATAAATAATAATGTAAAATATTTACCAAGTATTCACCATATTTTATTTGGGACCTTGATAGTAAAATAAAAATATTTTACTCTATATTGAATCCATGGTTATGAAGAGATTTGGAAACCAGATAATGTAAACATTATGAGAAAGTTTTTAATTTTATTGATATAGCTGAGATTGATTTTTTTGACACTTATTTTCCCCGAGAATTCAATGTCATGACCCTTCCCAGTGGGTCCCATGTTGTGACTCCCTAAAACTTCTCCAATATGCCATCTAACGGTGACTAGTACTGGGTTAACATATCACTAACATGGGAGGAATTTCTTATATACCTGTACGTATGACCACATCTTCAATCACAAAAAATTATGAAATGTAAAAAAACAACTAAGCACGTCTTGAATTCATACCACTATATCCCACAGTAAGAGTACAATAGAATGTAATGTAATTTAAATAGGGCCATAATATAAGCCCACAAAAAAGAGTTTGTAACCACATGTCTAAGATATAAGAAAATGGGAATTGGGACTGCTGTCTGAAAACCACAGGAACACACTTCCATCTGTCCGGTCTCACAATGAACCTTCTGGTCCTGGTCTTCCTTGGACTCCATCAAAATTTTGATCATCAATAGATGAGATGACACATGGAGACAAAGCCAATGTAGAGGTGAGTATAACAATACTCAGTATGACACCCTGAAACCATAATGTAATAAAAAAAGAAATATATATTCATCTCAACAGATGTATATGTCTATGAAAATTAATCAATATTATGTAGATTAACCCAACAAAGAAACAAAAACTAGAGGTAAAACACAACCACTGGATACCAACTCTAGGAATTCAGGTTGAAGATTCCCTAATGCACTCATCTGAGGGAAAGCGCTTCTTATTTCGATAGCATTGACAACGTCCATCCAAGAGGTACTGATCTTTGGGTCTCCTCAGGAGAGAGATGTGCTGATAGTTCTGGAGACAATATGATGTGATACAATAGATGAGGATCACAACAAGGGCCAAGGGGTGGTTTCAAAAACTGAATCTGGATTAACCCTCTAGGTAGAGGATTGACAAACATGTATTGTTGGTCACATAAATATCTAGATATCCACTTATGGCATGAAAAATGAACATAAGATCCTGCTCCGGGCCTATGGGGTGATTTGTACAACCATATCCCAAATGTCCTACTAAAGGGATCATAGTCCTATGAGTAGGAAATGATTCACAAAAAACATTAGAGAAATGATTTAGGTAATGAACCCCCAATGAAACTTTTCTATGATATAGAGGACAAGAGATTCAATCCACTTATAAAGGGTACGTGGGTTGTAGTAGGGTAACAAACCATATCACGTAACCCTGGGTACATCCTGTGTACAATGACCCATGACTTTAGAACGAGTTGTGTAGAAAATGGGTACCCAATATGTACTATGGGTTACATGTAGTGTCCTTCCATATGGGATCTTCTTGTGTACTCTGGTTGTGTTCGAGTATATGGTGTCAACCCGTGTATCTTTACCTGTGTACCAGTACATAGGGTAGTTCTTATAATTAGTTCAGGCCATTAGAATTGTGGGTGTACATTACGTGTATGCAACTCATGTAATCCACCCCATGTCTATGTATATAAAATTTACATGATGAGTTGTCTAATGATGAACATAAAACATGTATTCAGGACTACATGCCTTGCGTATTGGGTTTTCAGGAGACACATGTTCTTCCTCCGCTTGCACCAGTCCATAACCCATATCTAAATTTGGTCCTCAATTCACCTCGAAACTCTAGATTTAAGGTCATATGGTCACTCTAATATAGTATGAATGGGTTTGGGGATTTCAATCAGCTTAGAAATTAGATATAATCCTTCTTAATTCATCTTATTTGAATAACATGCTCTTCTGTCGAGTTTCGATCTATTCTCTACAATTGGTGTTGCACCACTTTTATGTCATCCCAATGTCGGATCTCATGTTTCTAATCATTACTCCGAGAATAAAAGGCACAATGATCAATTGTTCAATTTTTGTGGAACAACAAATAACTCACGTAAAAAATGAAATGAAATCGAGGGAGAAAATCACAATGAACAATCTCAAGGAACAATACTTATCTTTTGTTCATTACAGACTTGATCTATTTCCATAAGAATGATGAATGAATAAAAAACAAATCTATAGAACCAAATCATCAAACCACGCAAATATCATCCCATCCCGCATGTATGATTGATCTGTGGGAAACGTTATTTGTGAAATTTTCTTCATTATTCCTCAGAATCAAAAATTGTAAATAAGAATTGAAATAACAAATCCAACCTGTATTTTGGATCGCTCACCGATGAAGGTATGTTACGACATCATATCTATTAGCATGATCTTCCAAAAATAGAATTCATCGATATCTGGTCAGAATTTTTTTCATTCCCAGCCGAGAGGATTAACTATATCTCTATCTACAATTCATCTAGAGGATTATAGGGTTATTATCCTAACCGTGGATCTCTACCAAAGAGTTTGTTTAAAAAAACAATTCATTTCATCTTTTCATTGATGAAATAAATAATAATAAATTTTTATCAATTAATTATATATATTTAAAACACCCATGAATACTTTCCATAGTATCCTAAATCCACTTTTCATAACTCAATGGTGTCCTCATATTTCTAATCCATGAACCTTTTTATAAGTTATTATAATTCTTTAGGGAAATTTCATGTGAATGATATTTAATATTTTAATATATTTCAAAGATTAATTCTGGAACACCGGGCCTTGGAATCACATTCCATATCAAAACATGGTCTCAAATTAAATTCATATAATATTTAAAAATAATACACAGAAAATATGTGAAATTACATTCTTTCTATTATGTGGCTTTACATCCTAGGAAATTGAAAACAATATCTACACAAAAAGATTAGGGTATTATGCATGAATTTGATATTCCTACTCCCAAGTGTTCTTTGAGAGATTCTTGTGCTTCAATCATAAATGCACTAATGGAATTGATCACCTAAGAAGGATACTATCATACCAATCCTCAATCTCCATGGGTTACTCTGCAAAATTTTCTCTATCCTCGATATCTATCTTTTCCCAGTCGATGATGTGTAATGGGTCATGCCAGTACCTCCTCAGCTATGACAAATGGAGGATTTTGTATACCTTGTTTAACTATGGAAGTAGAGCTAATAATTATGCTACTTTTCTAACTCTACATAATATTGAAAACAGATGATAAAAATCAGAGAAAACTTGTTTCCCCAGCCAAATATTTATAACCCACATTGAGGTGAAACCCATAAGAACACATTATCTTTTTCCTCGAAATCTAAATCCATCCACCTCCAATAATCATAAGACTTATGATGGATCTATGTAGTCCCTATATGTTTATGGATGATCTGAACCTTCTCAATAGTAGCTCAAACCACCTCTAGTCCCATGAGTTATAACTCTCCTGGGTTAGTCCAGCAAAGTTTTGACCTGCATTGTCACCCATAAAAAGCCTTGAATGGTGTAATTCTAATGGTGCAATGGTATATGTTACTGTATGAAATCTCCGCAAGTGGTAGGCAATCCTCTCAAATTTGTCTAAAGTCTAACATGAATGCCCACAACATTTCCTCCATATCAGGAATGGTCCCCTATGCATGTCCATCTGTTTGTGGGTGAGACACTATGGTCAATCGTAATTGGGTCCCAAACACATCTTATAATCCCTTCCATAATCAAGATATAAAATGAGCATCCTTATCTGAAAACAATTGTCGATTTAACTCTATAGAGTTGAATAATCTCTCGAACATAGATGTTTCCCAATCTCTCAAATAAACTATTCTTTTGGATAGAAAAGAAGTGGGTTTACATGGTGAGTTGGTAAATTATCACCCAGATGGAATAGTGTCCCCTAGACATATGTGGTAAACCTCTCATGAAGTCATTTGATATCTCATCCCACTTCCATTATGAAACCTTATGAATTTATGATAAATCCACTAGAACATGGTTCTTAGCCATCACATTTCTGACATGTAAGGCATCAAGAAATGAACTCGAACACTATCTTCTTCATCCCTAGCCACCAAAACTCACATCAGAGGTCCCGGTACATTTTTTCCACACCTAGATGTACCACCAAATGGGACGTATAAAACTCCCTCAAATCATCCTCCTAAAATGACAATGGTACAACTTTGCATCATCTGAAAAGAAAAATATGCTCCCAACCATTTGAATATCCATATGGCAGATTCCCTATGGATATCTGAGAACATAGTGTCTCATAGTAGGTATCCCCAAGTTCTGCCTCCTTGAGTCACTATTAGAGTGGAGGGATAACATTCATCTACTGGAGGTAAGCTTATGCATGTATTTTTAGAAAGGATAAAAAAATTAGTTCAACTCCTCAAATTCTTCATTAAACATATTCATACTATATTTCCCCCTGAGAGCATATGCCACAACATTCCCCTTCCTAAGAGTATAGAAAATATCAATGTCATAGTCCTAGAGGAGCACTATCATTCTCCACTTTCTCAAGTTCAAATACTTCATGTAGAAGATGTACTTGATACTCTTGTGATCAAAGTAGAAGATAAACCACTTTCCCATTAGGTAGTGTCTCAACATCTTTAACACATATAATACCACAACTAACTCAACATCATGGGTCACATAGTTCTACTCATGTGGTCGCAACTAGAGTGATCTATAGGTAATCACCACTTTCCTCAACATCGGGACACGACCAAGATCTATTGCTGATGCATCACAAAACACTACATACTCAACTCTCTCATCCAGAAATCTCAAGGTTGAAGCTCTCATCAAACTCCACCTCACCTGTTGAGAAACCTGCTTGAAAATTATTGTCCACACAAAATGATTTCCATTTTTATTCAATGCTACCATAGGTGCCGGTATCCTATTGAAATAATGTATGAATATTTGATAATTCCATGATATCCCAAGGATGATTTGAACTTCTGTCACATTCTTAGGTGGATCTCCTGATAACACTTCATTAACCTTGGTCGGGTCTACAACCAATCAATCTGTTGAGATAACGTGTCCCAGAAGGTGGAACTCCTAAATCCAGAACTGGCACTTCAAGACAATCCCATAAATATGGTGATCTCATAGTATATCAAAAAACATCTTTATCTGTCATGTGTTCTCCTCCCCGAATGCCCAGTACACATAGATAACATCGATGAAGACTACTATAAACCAGTCTATGTAAGGTTGAATGGTCTGGTTCATTAGTCCCATGAACACTATAGGGTAATTTTTCACTAAGAATGGAATCACCAAGTAATCATAATGTACATAACGACACTTGAATGTCATCCTCATTATATCTTCATCCCATACTCACAGTTGGTGATAGCTTGATCTGAGGTCAACGATTGAGAACAATTACACATCTTTCAACTCATCAATGAGGACCTCAATTCTTAGTAGTGGACACTTTTTATTCACAATGAACTGGATAATGTAACGGTATACTAAAAAACATTATGCTCCCATCATCATTTTTGGCCAACAAAGTTGGGGCATCCTAGGGTAAAACATTGGGTCTCATGAATCCCTTCCTCTTCAAGTCCTCCAACCGCACCCGCAACTCGAAAAGATCTATGGGAGACATCTGATATGATGGCATAGATATTGTCTCCATCATGAAGAGTAAGTCAATGAAGAAGCCTATCTCTCGGTGGAGAGCTAATACTAGAACATCTTCATGAATTATTTTCTAGTACTCCACCACCACTGTAGGAAAATGGAAACTCATAAAATATTCTCCACCAATGGTCAAGATAGCCAATTGATGATTATTTGGATACACCCTCAAAGTGATGAGTCCATCATATGTTGCCTCAGTTTCCTTTTCACCAACAATGGTAAAATTCATTCCATCACTGTGGAAAAGTGTACCCTTCTACTAAAATAGATAATACGGGAATGGAATGTAGATAAATAATCTATATAAATAATGATGTTTAAGGCCTAAATGATTCCATCAAGGGGTTACAACCAAAACTCTCACCTCTTGGGGTCAGGTTACACTTCTAGAATAAGTGTGTGATCAAATTTTGTTCTCCGATATGAGTCTCCAAGCATAATTATTGAGTCAACTGATGGACCAGAATCCCTAGTCCGTGTACACCATATTTGGTTTGAAAGGAATGGATATATCTTATGTATATTAGTATTCCATCTAATTTGTAATATTCTTCGATTATACCTCTAATCATATATGGATCCCTTAGGTTATATTCCACGACCACATGTAGATGTCCCCTACCATTTCCTCCAGCTCCATGAGCCATGTGTGGACAACTTAAGGGTGCTGGTGGTAGTAAGGAAAAACATCAACCACTTCGTGTTGATCTCCCATTTCCTATTACACGTCCTCCTCCCTGCATATCTATCAGCTCATGTTGATGTCTCTACCTTGGGGGTTCATCCAATGCCTCCAAATCAGTAGTACGGAAGGTCAGACAATCTCAAGTGAGGGGTCCCCTACTGTCACATGAATATCACCATCTATCTCTAGGCTGGCTGGACACACCCTGTGAGCCCCGAACTGCAGATCCTCTATCTCGGGACCTCCTCCGGAAACATATCCCATGACTATGTCCATGATACTGATATTAGCTCCATGATACTGAGGTCTCTACTAATACTTGTCCATTTATGACTATCACTAATAGTATCTTCTCAGTTAAGATACATTCAACCACCAAATCATACTCATGAACCCCAGCAAATGTAGGAATTCATATAGGGATAACATTTTCTTGAATTTTATACGTAGATTGTGATAAAAGGCCTGATCCCTAATATAATGATCTCTAACCATATCCATATAGTACATAGAAATTATGGTAAACCATGATGAATAATAGGTCACTGTCATGCTTCCTTATAGAGCTGATGAATCTTTTATATATACGTAACTCTAAATATAATTGGGGTTAAATCCTCTTTCAAGAGGTGATTAATCTATTTCAACAAAAGTGTCACCTCATCATGAGTCTGTATGGCCAAACTCCACCATCTCCCCACTTATCCAGGGAGAAGGATCACCTCTTGGACTACCATATGATCTACTGGTGTCCTGACTAGATGAAAAACATGGGTCACTGCCTAAATCCAATCCTTAGCCACCTATGGTTCGGGCTTGCCTCGGATCCTAATGGGTCTCTATCACTGAAACTCGTGAAGCGTTCTCAGCTCGATATCCTCATTCTTCAGGATAGTGGGAACTACATGATTGTATACAGGTGGTGGTACAGATGATAAAACCCCTAGAGGTGACATATTGGGAACAAGACCCTTTTATGAAGCCTCGTCACTGAGTGGGTTATCCTCATGATCAAGATGCTAAATCCTAGATTGAATACATCTCATAGGCAAACTATAAAAAACAAGATGTACCACAATCAATGAGTATATCTGGAGAGTGAACTCAATAAGTACATGGAAACCTAAATTCATTATTATATGGATAATGTACCATTATATTCCCTACAACAACTGTTTTCATGTACCAAGTCAAAAAAATATTATCAGAGTCTTGGTGTAAGGATATTCTAGCCCCCACACCAACACTGGAGTCCCCAGACTGAAAGACAAAATCTAAAAACATAACACTGTTTTCCCCAAACCAATCTATGAGATACATGGTCCTATGGCAGAACCATCCACCTTTGGTACAACTCTGTAATGTCTCGTACTATTGGTAACTTTAATGTGACTCCATAATCCCACCTTCAATAGGATTGGGTGTGGTGACTAGCATAGAGTAGGCAGATTAAAAACAATGGATCCATTTCATATATAACTATATTCACACACACATATCTAAGAACACAAAATGATGAAATGTAAAAACCACTTTGTAAAAAATGCATGTATACCACTGTATCCCAAAACCAAAGTTCGATGTAAAGTAATATAAAGTACAAAAGTCCAGAATATATGCCCACAAAAAAGTTTCTATAACTAGTAGTACAAATTGTATGAATATGGCTACAGGTACTACTGTCTAAAAATTGTAAGAACAGAACTCGGTCTGTCTAGTCTCACAAAGCACCATCTAGTATTGATACACCTTGGACTCCATCAAAATTATGATCATCATGAAAAGTCATGACACGTGCAATCAAAGACCATTAATGGGTGAGTATAACAATACTCATTAGGACACCATGAAACCACAAATCTATACAACAATAGAAAGTTATAGTCATGTCTATATAGTTATGTGTGTACAACATATATATCTTGTCTATCCTGATATACTCAACCATGGCACGTGGTCTAGAGGTAAATCACAACCACTACATACCAAACCTAGGAATTCATGTCAAAAATTCCATGAATCACTCATCTAGGATAACACACTCTTAAGTCAGATGGCATTGATGATGTCCGTCCGAGAGGTGATGCTCATTGGGTCTCTCCAATAGAGAGATGAACTGATAGATCTAAAGAGAATAGGATATGATACACCAAATGAGGATCATATCCAGGTCTATTGGGTAATACCAACAACTCAATATATATTAACCATCCATATAGATGATCGACGCCCTTGTGTTATTGGTCAAATTGATATAGAGAACTCTACTTGGGGAATGATGAATGAATAGATAATCCCGCTCCAAACCTCTCGGGGGATTCCTAGAACTCTATCTAGGAGGTCTTATTTAAGTGATCATAGTCCTATGAGTAGGAAATGATTTACATATACCTTTATGGAAATGATATTGTGAATAAATCCATATGAAACTTTTCCAATATATGGGAGAGAAGAGAGTAAAGCCATCTAGAAAGGGGTATATGACATATAGTAGGGTCACACACCATGTCCCATGACCATAGGTACCTCCTGTGTACAATGTTCTGGGCCATTCAAAAATGTCACGTACAATATGGGTACACAAAATGTAGTAATTGTTACACTTTGGGTACTTCCATCCGGGCCCGACCTTTTACTCTGGTCATCTTCTCGTACATGGTGTGAACCCAGACATCCTTTCCCATGTATGATTACAATGGGTAGTCATTGTAATCATTTCAATACATGTTGTGTGGGGGATTACACACCATGTAAGAAAACCATGTACTCCTCCCCATGTCAGTGTACTTCATAATGTACACGACGAGTTTTCTAATGATGAACACACACCGTGTAGTTGGGACTACATTCTTGGTGTATCTGGTTTTCAAGAAACATTTGTTATTCTTTTTCTCACTTTGGTCCATCTCCAATGATCTCTCTTTGGTTCTCAACATACCATGATACTCTAGATAGAACGTTATCCCAGCACTCAAACATTGGGTTTCAAAACTTTGATCGGCTCGAAAATATGATTTTATCCATCTCGATACAACTGTCATGGAGAATGGGTTCTTCTGAATTGCTTTGATCTATCTATTTTCGTCACCATCGCACCTCTGTCTAGTTATCCCAATGATGGTTCCCCAGATTCATATCATTGCTCCTTGAATCAAATGAACAATGATTGATTCTTGAATGTCAGGGGAAGAATGAACAACACATGTCACATACACTGAAAATCGTTGGATAAAAATCACAAGGAACAATCCCGAGGGACGAATATCATTCATTTATCATTCTAGATTTGATACATTCCAATAATATTGATGAACAAATCAAAAAAATCTACAAAACCAAATCCTGATAAACCCCAAAAATATCACTCCATCCTACAAGTATGATCGATCAATAGGATAATCTGTTTGTGGATTAGTCTTTGTTTGCAGTAAGAATTAAGAAAGGTAAATAATAATCAAAATAATGCCTCGTACAAAGATTTTGGATTGCACGTTGATGAATATAAGTTGCTACATCATCGTCATTAGAGAGATCTTCGATGAATGGTGCTCGTCGGTCTCTGGTATAAGTTTCTATCACCCCCTTCAGAGAGGATCTTCTAGATCTCTCTCTCCAGGGCCTATAGAGGATTCCAGGGCTATAAACCTAACCTTGTATCTCTTATAAAGGTTTTATTTAAAAGAAACATTTCACTACATTGCTTCATTGATGAAGAAAAAATAAATAAATTTTTTATCAGTTTATTTTATTCATTTAAAACTCCGGTGACTACATTCCATAGTTGACTCGTGCCAACTAATGTTAGGTTAGGCCACAAGTAAATCCGCTATTATGAACACAAAAGTATCCTTTGATTTTTGATCAAAGATCTCGTTTATATGTTATTCCACTTTCATATAAAAACCATGAAAGTGTGATACTTAATATTTTAATATATTTAAAACATTTATTCTAGGCACACTTGGCCTCGGAATCACACATCGTCTCAGTGCTTGGTATAAAATTTAAACCATGTAATATTTAAAAGTAATACATTGAAAATATGGGAAATTATAGTTTAAAATAGTAGATTTTATATATGATAACTAGTGGGGAATAATCAATCAAGAAAATACAATGGTAAGAATGTAAAGTTTCTATTTTGTGATAGGTGTGGTAAAAATAACCCATGGGGAATTTATTACTAACACTATGATGTGATCCCTATGTGGTATGTTTGGTAATATGTAATGATATTTCAAAGAAAAATATATTATCAGTGTTATGATCAATTTGGATAAGTTGACTGTGATATTTTTAACTGCAACGAGTTGGGGAATTATTATAATCTCTGTTTTAAGGTAGTTATTCATGGTGTATATCACAATGATCAATATAAAAAATGGTTGTAAAAATCATTTTCTACTACTAAAGATTATTTTGGAGCATAAAATGTAGTGGTGGACGGTATTTTTATTATTTAATTGAATTATTATAATTTCGTATTTGAATATGAATCTTTTCATTCCATAATTTCATAGAAATTTTCATGTAAAATTGTAATATCACATTAGGAATAGAATATAGAACATTTGGTAAAAACTCAAGGAGGAAATTTTTAAGCAACTAATATTTATAAATTTCTTTATATTTTCATTAGTTGGATTGTAATTCCACCCATAGTAAATTTTGATATTATTTTTGGGTATGTATTGGATTTGAATTTATCATGCTAAAATAGATTCAAAATATAAGAGTGTTATATTCAATCATTACATACCTTTGATAACCAACCAAGAATCTAGGAATTTCATTTATGATGAAAGTAACAGTTACCTAGAACGTGTAGTTGAAATGAAATAAACTATTACAATTAGTGATTCACTAGTAGAAAATTAATATATAGATGTATTTATTGATGATTTTCATGGTCTTATTCATGATCAGGTGGTTTAATTCACATTTGAACTAGTTCCTTCTGTTATGTCGATTTCAAAACCCCCATATCAAATGGATCATGTAGAAAAATTGGAATTAGAAAGGATATGAATGATTTTATAGATAAAGGTTTCATTCATTCAAGAAAATCACCTTGAGGTTCCCCTATATTATTTTTTAAATATAAAGATGATTCAACGATGATTTTCATTATGTATAGTGTATTGAATAACATCACAATTAACAATAGGTATCATTTTCCTCATATAAATTATTATTTCAATCATCTCTAGAAAGAATTTTATTCCTCTAAAATTGATCTATGGTTTGGGTACCATCATTTGATTGTTCGGGAGGAATATATTCTTAATTTAAGTTTTAGGACTAGATACCATCATTTTATGTTTGAACTTATTCTCTTTGTGTTATCTAATTCAATTTTTGTATTCATGGATCATATAAATAAAGTTTCCATGACAATTTAGAAATGTTTTTGTTGGTTTTTATTGAGGATATACTGATTAATTATAAATGACATGAGGATAAAAAATACAACTGTGGATTTTATTAAAAACATTAAATGAAACTTAACTATATTGAAAATTTATTATGTGTGAAATTTCATTGAAAAAATTTTATATCCTCACCAATATTGTGTTTAAAGATTTCTGAACTATATCCCCATTAAAACTAATTTAATTGATGAATAATAAGACCGTATAATTTCACATAGTTTTGTGTTTTTCTTTTATTACTGGGTTATAAGAAAAGATTTTTTGAAAAAATTTCTCAGTTCTGTACCCCACTAACTATGATAAATCAAAAAAGATTTAAATTAATTTGTATGAAAGAATTTGATTATTGTTTTTAGGAACTAAAAATAATATTTTTTAATGCTCTAATTTTGTAAGTTTCCTCTAAAAATATTTAATTTTTCATCCGCATTGATACTCCATTGAACAAACATGGGTTTTTTCTAATGCAGAGTGATCAGGTAATAACAGTTGCTTCATGTTAACCAAAACATAATGAGTTAAATTATACTGCATGTGAATTGAAATTATTTTTTTGGTTTTCAGTTTTAAAAATTTATAGTCATCATTTAGATGGAGTAAAGAGTGAAATATAAACTGATCATAAGTTTTTTATGTATATACACACTCAGAAAGAGTTAAGCATTTGGAAAAGATGATGGATAAAAATTATTTAGGATTATTATAGAATGATTCATTACCATACCTGAGAAAAAAAATAGTTTAGGAAATTATTTTCAAAAAAATGATACATTAACCATGTTTAGCATATAACATGAACCTTTTGGTTAATTATGTGATGAATTTTTCCTATAAATTATGCATTCAAGAACTTCCAATGTTTAATTTTAGGTATTAGTATAAACTTATATGTTAGAAATAATTAATAAAGACCAAAATTTGTATCATATTTTATAAAAAAAGATATAATATATTAATAAGGATATGTTTCCCAAATTTAATGTTGATAAAGAAGTTGTTCTCAAATTTTAAAAATTATTAGGTGTGCCTTGTGATTCCCATTTGAAAATAGATTTTTCGAGTAAACCATATAGTTCACCATTTTCTATTCTTACTATAAGTACTATGAATTATAGAGACCTCTAGGATTATTATTTTTGGTATTAAATGAAAATAAATATATCAAAGAATTACCACAATATTTATGTCTTGTTAATAACTTAAAGAAGATTGAAAATTACTAATGGGGATGATTAATCATTTTCTAGTTTCAGAATAGAAATAGGATAATATATCATAGGATTTCATAGTGGTATTACCAAATACATCTCTTGGAAATAATTCAATTTATGTTCTTATTGATTATTTTACCAAATTTAGTCATTCCATTTTTATTCGAGAAACTGTGTCTTTAGATTATATTTCTCAACTATACCATAAGGATATTGTTAGGTTACGTGGAGTTCCACACTCTATTGTATCAAATGATTATCCCAGGAAGACTTATAAAATCAATAGATGACATCAGAAGTTATTGGGTACTAAATTTAATTTCATAATATCTTTTCATCTTCAATATGATGGACAATCTAAGAAAACAATTTAAATATTGGAAGACACGATTTGAGATTGTTCTTTGTATTTCCAGAGAATTTTGGGTTTATATATTTCATTAGCTAAGTTTTATAATATTAATGTTAATTCTATTTTATAGATGTAACCTTTTGAGGAATTACATATAAGGTGGTTTCCGACTCATGATTTGTGGGACAAAGATATTGAAAGAAGGTTTTTGGGAATCGAGTTGTGAGAGGAAATAGATGAAAATGGGATGATGATTAATCAAAAAATGAGGATGGGTTAGAGAAATTATGAATTTTATGTAGAATCCTAGAGGAAATATCATTATCTCATTAAATTTGATCATGTTTTTGTTAAATTATCTCCATCAAAATGTTTTATGTTTTTGGTAAAAATGAGAGCTAAGTATGTGGATAATTAGGCTGTATAAAATTCAAGGGAGATTTGGATCAGTTTCCCATCAAATGATATTTACATTGAGTTTATAGTTGGTAAATAATGTATTTCATATTTCAATGTTATGAAAATATGTTCTATATTCATCTTATGAATTGATCCCTGAAATAGTTCAATTGGAAGAGATACATTCTTATAAGAAACAATTGGTTCAGATTCTTAATCATAAAATTAATGTGTCATGGAACAATTTAATTCACCAAGTTATGATGATCCGAAAAATAGTTGATGTTGTATAAAGTAAAATAGACCATTAATTTTTATTTTATATAAAATTAAAAATGATATCCATAAAATTTCTAAAAATATTCATTTGAAATCCTTTAAATGATATTAAAATTGATTAAAAAACTACCTTCATAATTTATTTATGCTGATATAAAAATAAAAATAAAATGAGTTTAAAAATATATATATTGATGGAAGTGAGAGAGAATATAAAAATTTAAAGGAAATTAAATTTTTTCTTGGGGAACCTGGCCAGATAGTTTCAATATTGAGACCCTTTACATGTGGGGATTGTTTAACATGTATATATGGGTATGAAACGTGATAATAAGTGTATAAAGTTCTTTCTACAAAATTTTAAAAATGAAGGAGTTGAGTTGAAGATCTGATTAATGAACCCCACTGAACAACATGAACAATTGTATTTAAAATAATTAAATAATGTTTAGATATTGATGTAAGATCATGTTGAATGTTCATAAATCATCATTGGAGTACATATCATGTTGGATGTTGTATTTTGTTTTTATACAATCTTGGATGAAGGTTTTGGGGATAGATATGGTTTGAAGAGGTCCTAAATAATTATTCATGAATTCTAAAAGAAAAATATTATTAGAGGCTACATAATCATTATTTAGTGATCTTAAAATTCATCTTCTAGTATATATTTAACAGTTATAAAATGAATCATACATTAAAAATGGTATATTACTAGTTTGATAAGAATATTCCTACTAGTATGAAAATATTATTCATCTTCGATGAAAACATTATATAGGTCGGTGAATATTTGAATTATTTTTGTGTAAGCATCATCCCATACTTGCGTAAATATAATTTTTTGATTCATCGTCTACATAAGAATGAATTCAGGCAATGTGTAACCATTATAAACATAGGAATAAATCTACAAAACAATGATTAAAAATTTCATAACCATTATCTATGTATGAATTATTTTCTTAATCATCATGTAATTTAATAAATTTAGAGAAAATTTTATAGCTCAGATGAACTTATATAGTTTATTTTTTTGAAAAATTATGTGGTATTTTTAAAATAATTATTCTCAATCAATGGAGAATAACATTAGAAAATTATCATGTGTTTCTCTTTATAAATAAAACATAACAATTATTTGAATGAAATATGATAGAATATAACACCACAATACATTACAATATATTTAATTTTAAATAAATTCAATCTATGTAATATCTTACGATCCACGTTACACTAGGTTAAAATGAAAATACTCTATTAAAATATTATTAAAACATGAAAATTATAACCCTGCTATTAAGTTAATAGGTGATAATATAAATAAATAAATTATAAAAAAATAATATTGTATATAAATTTATAAAATAAATTGAATGGATATATTTTTATTAGAAATGAAATTTGATTCATTTGAAATAATAAAGACATGTTTTTAAAAAAATGTTTTTTCTAAGATGTGGTTTAGTCGCCCATTGCACTCATAATTCAATGATTATTTTAGAAAAAATTTGAAAATATATTTTATAAAATTAAATTATTTTTTGAAATTAGAATATTAAAATTATCATAGAGTTATTTTTTTTGGATTTTTCTAAAAGTGTTAATTTGTTATGAATGGTGAAAGTACTGATTTTTACTGAAAAATCCCTATCTGTATAAATTATATGAAAAGTAAAATTATATTTAAACAAGGATTTAAATTAAAATTTGCTCAATTATATTATAATAAATATAAATTAGTTATTTGGAATCAATTTAATTTTTATTTTCTATATTAAAAGCTACCATACTTATTAGAACATTCCCTTTGGAAACCCGCTTTTTCATAACATTTGAAGGTTTATTTTTATATAAGAATATGGAATACAGATTAATTGAATTCGAAAAACACTATTTTCCATATATTTTATTAGAATACTTTATATTATCTAATAATTAGAACATAAGGTTTTACCATTATGAATTGTTAAGTATGTAAAAAAGTAATTTTTTTAGTTATGGTAAAAACAGATTTACCTAGGGTCAAAAAAAATAAGGGCTAAAATGACCTACCATATTATAAAAACCCCATTTTATAGTAATTATGGATATTATCTTATATAATGGTTGATAATGACATGTTTTTTGACTATTTTTTTATAATATAAATGTGGGTGGAATTGATTCCTTTCAAACATTCCATGTGTGTCCTCTCCCCCACATACAAAAGGCCAACCACACTCCTCCCATATTGAAAGTTACAATACCTTTTTTAACAAAAACATACCTACAAATATAACTTAAATAATCCCCTAAAATAATCTAATATCAATTGGTTTGTTCAGAAATCCATCCTATGAATGCTTTGGGTGCAGACCTAATGTGGTTGTTGGAAGAAGATGCAATATTATTAAAAAATCGTTTTTATTTGATTTCTTTTTAAAAATATTTAAAATATTATTAAATAATGATAGTATAATAAATTTAGTATATTCCATATACTTATATTTTATTATGCTAATTATAAAACCAATATTCAACTAAACTTCCATCTAATGGGAAACGAAATTAATGATCATGTGAACAACAGACTTCTTCATCATGAAGCGATGTGATTAATTTTTCATTTACACTTTACATGAAAGGTAATAAAGATTAATTTTATGAATAAATGTGATATTTATGACATGATATAAATTATTTAAAATAAATATAGCATACACTCCCTTAACCTTTCACCCATTATGTAAATGATATAGCCGCTTGTGAGTCTGTACAACCTACCGTCAACACTAATCGATGTGACTCATTATCCATGAAAAACCTTTAATAATGGTTATAAGAATGTTTATAATTAACAAATATGATATCTATAAAATTATTATAATTATGTATATGATTTATTTTTATCCTATTAATATATCCAAAACATTCATGGAAAAACATGCATGATAAAGCAAGATAATTGACACATGAATAAATAAAAATAATTACATATTATAAATAAAAAGTAGATAATATTTTATAAAAGGATCATATATGATATTATATATTTTATTTTTATTCTTTTAAAATTAATCACATGAGTGAAACATTATACATGAGGTTAAATCACATTCAACTAACGGAAAGCGTGAGGTAATGGACTTCGTCTCAATTTCCTTTTTATTGAGACATATTTGTTAGTAAGAACCTATTCACTTTTTTGTGGTGTATATACTACCCCATTTAATTATTTAACATGAATTTATATAAATTAAATATGATTATAATTTTTTTCATGTTTATTATTAATGTATTTAAAATTTTAAAGTTACCAATGAGAAAAACATTATTGTAAAATCTCACGGTATTTTATGATTGTTTACTTTATCTTGAAACAATCCCTTTCTGTGATCATATTTAATTGGAAATTAAATTTATCATAAATATCCATACTATTATATTATGGAGAAGATTATTTACTAAACATTATGTTTTTTGACATATGGTGTTTACTATAAATATAATTTATTAACTAAAGAAATATTAAAAAATATGTATCCTTTTATAAATACAGATATTTGATGATAAGGAATATGGATTTAGAAATTGAATAAATTATTATATATATGAGTATTTATATGAATATTCAGTTATGTGTGGGGTATAGTTATTGATATCCCCTCTATTCATTTAATGGTCTAATGAGAGAAATCATATTGGGTTTTACCCATTATTTTAAACGTTCTTTTGAATGGTCTTGATAGTTGTGGTATCATGAATCAAGATATCATGTCATTAAATAATTATACATTTTCTTAACTTATAATTTTGTTATTATCATTATCCCTAATTTTTTTCATAGATATTATATCTGGATGAATTTCATTCTCACCTTATTGATATAATGTCATGGGTGTTCATTTAGTTATCTTTCCATGAAAAAAATTATTATTTCATGATCAAGTTATTTTTTAAATGGAATGTGTTTTCGTTATTTACATTTCTATATTTAATATTATTATTCATTCAAGATATTTTATACTATATATAACCCTTACTATGAATTTTATCTTAACATTAATTCCTTTACTTTCCCCGGTTGTGATGATTCATTTGAATTATTTTTAAGGATATAGGCTATTTTATTTTTCTAAGTTTTATTTTATTTCCTATATATTAAATGGGTATCATGTTTGTATTTAGTTCTCAAAAATAATTTTACTTAATTGTCCTTTTGGATTTTATCCCATTGTATCTATTCCAATGTAATTAACTAGGCACTGACTCTATGTTACTGGAGTCAGGGTTGATACATTGAACATGTGTTATTAAAAGTGACGAAAGGGATTATATGGGGTCAATACAAATGATGCATTTGAAAAAACTATATCCATAATATCATGGAAAATCTTTTAACATATTTGAGAATAATTTTAATATTTTATACATAAATTGATTTATTTTCAATTATATAGATATTATATGATATAAAAATGGGGAGTAGTGGTTAAAAATAGTATACCAAAACATGAATCTAAATTGATTATTGAATTATAGATAGTCTTATAGCAAAATAATGTCAAATTATTCCAATTATACTTTCCTCCCAATTATTTATTACAATATATATGTTTAAAAAGGATGATTTTCTGAATCCTTCATGTGAAATTTATCGATATATTTGTTGGATTAGTGTAGGATACATGTAATTCTTGAAAAATATATCGAGTATCCCCTAAATTGATAAATATGGAAGAGGTATCACATGGATAGGAATTTATATTCATTTTTTATGTCTTGGTAAAGTATCTATTGTTTTTTGCATGGATTTTTCCAATTTATAGTTTGAGTAAACCAAATAATGGATATTGGATAAGGTGTGTATGGTGAAATCGTTGTCTAATAAGTGAATCAGAATAAAGATCATATTTAAAGAGGCAGAAGAATCTATAATGGTAGACCACTTTCTCATGGATAGTAATGTCACAGTGAGTAGAGTGTAACCCCTATATTTATTTTCTATTCATTGACAATAAGGGGACAAAATAGAGCCCTAAAACTCACATTTACATATGATTTTAATGGAATTTTCAATTAATACAAAGGGGGTATTGAATAAAAATATTTATTGTTTCATTTATTATATAGTATATTTTTATAATAGGTGGATATCAATATGTGTTGATAAAGTGTATAATGTTTCTATAATAATTGGAAAATAAAATTTGACTACTTGGACATCTTTTCATGGTAGCTTCAATGTATCATTCATTCATACATGATGATTTATGAAATAGTATATATGTAAATGTGAAATGCTAAAAATTTTCGAATGAAATATTTACATCAAGAAAAAAATTAAGGACTAGGGTTTAATAACTAGCCAATGAATAATTCTAGAAAACATGAAAATATGGATGTAAAATGAATAAATAAAGTTCAAAATTTAATGGAAGAGCTAGTTTAAAGTGGATGAACCATCCTTGAAATGCATTTTCTTCCTATATTTAGATTTTTTAATCACTTGGATATAGGAGAGATAAGGGTGAGGATTGTTTAAAGATGAAATGAACTTATATAAATTAAATATAGAACATAAGGATTATTGGAGGCTACATAAGTATCATCTAGTTCTCTATGTATAAATCATCCCACATATGATTAAACATCATTAAATTCTTTAGATATTGAAAAATTGAAAGGTAATTGATCTAAAATCACCATTTTAATATTTTATAACCATCATTCATGATATTTAA
Source organism: Viscum album (assembly GCA_963277665.1). Classification (NCBI taxonomy): domain Eukaryota; kingdom Viridiplantae; phylum Streptophyta; class Magnoliopsida; order Santalales; family Viscaceae; genus Viscum; species Viscum album. Next base: position 906,716,417 of record OY728160.1, on the reverse strand, counting down.
AATTCATTATCTAATCTAACAAACACATGAAGACTATTTGCAAAACCATCATACCATACATGAAAAAGAATCATATGTGGATAGATAAAAAATGTGATTACCAATTTGGTGATACGTAATCATCATACTCATAGGCATCAACCTATGTAAGAATGATTCTAGGCTGTGTAACCATCATCTTTTTATGTATCATCTATGTAAGCATCATGTACTTAAAGTAATTTTTATAAAATTATAGATCAGAAAAAAAAAATTATGGTTGAATTTTAAGGAAAATCATGAGGAATATTAAGATGAAATATTATATTAAATCAAAAAATAAGATATAGTGATATGATAATATTATTCTTCATTTATAAAACATCATATATATTTGAATGGATTATGATTAACAATGGGTTTTTAAATGTTAATAAATGAAGAAAATGGGGAAAACCCATGTGATGCAGTTGATGAATTAGATCCAGATCATTATGTTGATCAAGGAAAATAATTTGTAAAACTTGAGGCTAATTATATTCATACATGTATTTTCTAGGATAATTACATTTATAAAAATACAATAATACCCAAAACAAAAAGTATGGGTCATTTAAGAGAATTATGTCTGCATATTTCTTAAAAAAAATTAAGTGAAATAACCTGATTAAAATAAATTTATAAAAAATAATAAGATAAAAAAAATAGTGAGAGGAAAAGATATATTTTTTAACTCTTGAATATGTTCATGAAAAAAACTAGGAAGACATTTATGATAATATGTGTATCTAATATGAAGTAAAAATAACCCAACACTACTACTATATAGTTGAATATGAAGTGAAATAGAGAAGAAACTAATACTTGTTTCCAACGATATCATAATATAATCAATATATTTTTTAAGAAAATAGATGTGATCCACAATATAGAGTACATATATACTTTTATGAGAATATGGATGAAAATATACCATTATAGAAGAAGTTGAAGACCTATTTAGAAGAGGAGTGTGGTATGAATCTTGTATAAATTTCGGGAGGTAGTATGAAGATCCCACTGGGAACCAGAAAGAAATATTTTAGGGGATAACATCAACTTTTGAGATCCTATATAAATTACACATCAGGAGCTGGAGTTTTTTATAACATAAAGACCAATCATATTAGAAGATTATCTTCAAGAAATTTTGTGTGTTTATCCAACAACATGTTCATGATATTGATTAAAACTACACTCAATTGTTTTATATTACAGTAAAAACATCATGGAAAACAAACTAAACATATAATAGTGTATTATTTCAAGGATAAATCTTGTAATTCATTGAGTTACATGAATTTAAAATACTACACCGTTTGGGTGAGGATGGGTAGCGTTATAAGATTTATTATAGGCTTTAAGAAACCTCATAAAATGAAGTAAATGAGTGGTTTTTAAAATGAAAAATAGATAACTTATTAAACCACTATCCCTCTTTGTGTTCTCACCAAAAAAAGGAATATCTATTGTATCTACTTTCCATGAAAAATACCTTACTTTTGTACTGATGAATGAGTATTTAAAAATATCATCCCTTCTCACCTATAAAAGGACCCCTCCTATTCCCACATCAAGGAAAACTTTTACTTCATTTTTATCATGAATAAATTCCAAAATAATCTCACTAGAAATCATATCTCATGCTTGGGAACCCGTGTTCATAAAAAAAATTCAAAGTTGATCACTTATAAGTGGATCTCTAAGAGAATATTCATGTCTTCAACATATGTTATAACCTCCACATAATCATTATTCTTTATCTTCATCACCAACCACTTATTCAATATGATTTAAAAAAATTTAATGTTTTTAAAAATATTTAAAATTGTTTAAAAGTAAAATTAATACTATGGAGTAACATATTCTTACTCATTCAATAGTTATAATGTGTTATTTTTCTGGTCATTTTTACTACCTTCATAAACAATGTTATAATTTTTACATCATAAATGAATAAGAAATCATAAATACTATAAAAAATTTACCAAATCTCTTATAAAGTGTTGTTAATCCATGTCAACATCCTTAATAAAAATTATTATTAATTCATGAATATTCTCTAATGATAATATGAAACATATTTCTATAAATTCATTTTGATAATGTATTGTGGAAATATTGAGGAAACATGTTTCTTTATCACAGGTTAATAATTATTTAATGGTATTATTAATGGTTTCTCATTATTGTAGCTCATATATAAATTATTTATTAATGTGTAATGGGTGATACTAAAATTATATTTCAATCTAATTAATTAGTTAGAGGATTATTTCTCATTATATGAGGATAAATTAGGAGTGAACACAAAACCTTAGTGCTTAAGCATTCCTAATGTTATATTACACTATAATACATTGGGTAATCCCTTATATCTCCCAAACTAAAATGTCAAGCATTGGGAAGTAAAACCAATCAAATTTTGGACTCTTTTCACAATAATGGTTGGGGTAGGTGACTGTTGATGTGAGAAATTATTTTTTATACCTATTTATATGATAACGTTTTATGAAACATAATAATGTTATATAAAGAACATATGTTAAGTTCTCATATATCATGATTATTAACTCATGTTTCAACACTCCCATGGCTCATGTATTTTTTTATTCTCAAACACCGTATCCAACTAGACATGATTTATTTTCTATTTCATATTATTTGTAATTATATTATGTTATTTTAATTCATATTTATTATTTTACATTCCCATATTCCCATATAATTCTCACTTATGATATATAATTTTTATCTATTATGTATAGCCTAATTGAGTATTTTATCTCACCCTTTCTTATTCTTCCATTCACTAGGTTATGAAGAATATTATTACCTATGATATATATTAATGGGTAACATGTTTGTAGAATATATGTGGGAGGTATTGATTAACTTCATTTAAATAAGTAAGTTAAATATTTAATTACCAAGGATACTAAACCAATATGTTGTGGTCGGTTATTTATTAAGAGGCGTAATATGTATTCTTGTGAAATAATTTAATTTATATGTATGTGATGTTTGGGTCATCTGAGTTGTTATTGATGTGAATTTTAATTATTTTTAGTGATTTAGTTAAGAATAATAAGAATTTAACTTAAAATATCCTATGTATAATAAGAAGGGATGTAGGGTGAACCTGAAATTCTATCAATTTAAATGAAGGATTCACAATTTAAGACATCATAGTATTGATTTTATTTATCGTATGATTGATTAAAATAATAATTATCTATTTATACTCACACTAAGCTTGTTTAGTCATTGTTTGGAAGTGGGAGGAATCATGTTAACAATGTGTGTTCTGGAAAATAGATTGATCATCTTAATGAGAAACCAATCTATATGGGATATAGATTAAAAAATCATGTGTCTAAGCCAACACAACTCTCCCATGATATGAACAACAAAGAAAAAGTATTATCTCCCATTTTTGGATGAATTTTTTGATAAACTAAAAGGGGATCAATACTTCTCAAATATTAACCATTTATAAAAATATCATCAACTTAGGGTGAAAAGGGCAGATATATTCAATACAACATTCTATAAAATTTATAGAAACTGTGAATTCCTAATGATCCCATGATGACTCAAAATTTTCCTTCTTATATTCAAGGAATTGATGTATAGAGTATTTAAAGAAAACCTTGGTCAATTTTTGGTAATATTTATAAATATGTATCTTATATATTTAAAATATATGGAAAAACATTAAAATCATTGGATAATTTTTCTACAAACCTTTTGAATGGTGAAACTCTGTGGAAAATTTTGTATAAGTGAAATTTGGACATAGAAAGTATAACTATTGGTTCATGAGATATAAATAGATTGTATATCTGTAAGTCCTTCAAAGATAGGGGTTACTAAACAATGGCGTAGACAATTTACTCTAATAGATATCTATAGTTTTCAAGGATTGACTAGATACTACTAATGCTTTTTGATGAATTTATAATGATTTTCAAATATTCTAACCTTGTTAACGTGTAATGGAGTCATGATACATTTAAAAGATTAATGAGAAGAAAATATTAAGGATATAAATAAATTGTAAGATTGTTTATTTTTTCCAACACTATATTACAGTGGAGGAGGGTCATTGAAATACAATGATGAATTATTTAGAAGATATGGGAATGGTTCCTTATGAAAAATGACATAGTTGTAGAATATTACTAATATTTTTAAAGACCCAAAATTTTACATGTAATTTTTTCTTAATTATATGGAAATATTACGAGTCTGTGAAAATTAACAGTGTGTGATTCCGAGCCTCGGTGTGCCCGAAATAAATTTCTAAACTTTTTTTCGGGTACGTTATATAAACATGCTTTTAGGAATTTGTAACTTTTGAACCAGTTCTTTGAATTGAAATATGATGACACTATAACATCCCGCCTTTTTATCACATAAACTTTCATTACATTATACAAAACTGAGGATCTTTAAGGTTTAGTGTCTTGGAAACTAGGAACTTAATACAAGACAACATAAAACATTCTTCATAAACACTTTAAAGGCTTATTAATTGTTCATCTTAAGTTCATTTCAGAATCTCATAACTTGGGAGCATACATAAAACGAAAGGGTGAGAAGAAGGCCCAGTAAGGGAAACAAGGGAAACATTTTACATGTGAACTTGAGATACATCAAAAAGTCATGAAAAACTACTTTAAGGTATGAGAAAGATATCATGAGGCATATCATAATAAAAATAACGTTTTTCATAACTTGAATATGTGGCTAAAACATTTAACTTAGTCAATCATGATCATATCATCAAGTTAAACCCCAAGGTTTCACTAAAAATTACCTAGGTAAACCCCAAGGTATGGTTAAAATTGTAATCGTTAGAGATTACATCATTTCCCAATGCATTGGAGCGCTATCAGGGAGAACCCTTAAATTTGCCTTTATTATCATGTGATACACATATATCATCATCAAAAATTTCATAAATAACCCATATATCATAAAATAAATTTGATTAATTTCATAATCATAACGTTTTAAAAACTGCTTTAAAGAGATGATCTTTATGTCACTTTAAACCCACGGAAAATGAAAGTGAGTCTCATGTATGTAAATCCGAGAATTTAAAATAGAAAATTTCTATATATATATATATGTGAATACCCTTATATAAGAAAGATCTTTGATTATTCACTTAATAAAACAAAATAATTTGAGAAAAAGAGAGAGACATTTTGAGACGAAAATTCTGCAGCATAACGGCTATGTTATAGGGTTTTAAAAAACATTGAAAAGAGAGGGGAAATGGGTCACCCACTCATAAAAGATCCATAAAACAGTATAGGGACATAATATAATTGATATAAAAACATGGTAATGAAATTTGAAGGAAATACCATATGAAATGAAGGACATGGATGGAAGACAAAAATAATATTTCTCTTATTAAAATTCGGCAGCCTAACGACGTCACTTAAAACTTCAAAAAAAAAGAATTGATGAGATAAAATAGAGCCTCTAATAATATTAACATAAAATATAAGTATGGTAGATATATATATAATACCCCAACAAAATAAAAAGGAATGAAAAAGGCTTTACATGAATGTAGAACTTTGAAAATTGCGAAGGGTGAAAGAATCCCTTAAATTTTCTACAACCTAACGGTGTCACTTAAAACTTCAAAAAAAGAATTGATGAGATCAAATAGGGACTCTCATCATGTTAACATAAAATATCAGTATGATAGATATATATATAATACCCCAACATAATAAAAAGGAACTCAAACGACTGGACATGAAAGTATAACCTTGAAAAAATGAGAAGGGTGAACGAATCCCTTAAAAATTCGGCAGCCTAACGGCGCCACTTAAAACATTAATAAAATGAAGTGATGATAGAAATAGGGGATATCTCATCATATGAGCATAAAATGGAAAGTAATATGAATATAAAAGAACACACCCCAACATAAGAACTTGGGGCTTAAAAGAAATGACAAAAACAAGAGTACTTGAAAAGAAAGAGAGAGGTAGGATCCCTTACCTTAAAACGTGACTCTTAAAACTCAAAGGTTGGGACCTTGAGGGATTGGGGGAACATTTGGAGGACTTCATGGGAGGTAATGAGACCATATCATCATTGGGGGATATTTTGGAGTGAAAACTAAAGGAGGAAAGGGTGGGTATTTATAGGGAAAGTGAGGGGACAAGGCATTAATGGCCAAGGGACACCTCATTGGTGGTATTGGAAAAAACATGGTCTTACCCATGTTATTTACCCATGGTATTGGCTAGTTGCGACACCTAATACAATAATTCAGCCCCTTTGGTTTTCCATCCCTTAAAAATATCTCATGAAATCATCATGATGCAGTCATGATGTCATTAAACATAAAGAAACCCTAAAACTGTATTTTTACTGTTCACTGAAAATTCAACTTTTTATGAAAAATCCCCAAAAATTAACTTAACCTAATATCAATGCTCTGGGTTAAAAAATAAATTCCATTTTTAAAAAATATTTTTAATTTAATTTTTAATTAAAAAACACTATTCACCCGAAAAAACTAATACATGACTAATAATTTATGAAATCATTATTTACCCATTTTATTGAATCACATTACATAATCAAGGTGCCTAAATTATATTAATACTTTCTTTTAGTGAGATTAATAATCCTTTTGGTCACATTACTAATCCTAAGCATAAAATCACTATTCACACTTTACTATTCATCAAAAATTAAGTTGATCTTATTAGACTCTAAATTTCGTACTGAACATAATTGTTAAGGACCATTTTTTGTAAATCATTACACATTTTTAATTATTTAAGGTTTACATAAACATTTTTAAAATATCCTTTTTCTAAAATTCATCAATAATATACATCCTAAATTTATCCGAACATTTGAAAATTTACAAAATTCACCATAAGAAGAAAACACAATTTTATTTATCCCAAAGGATTACACAAAGCAGTTACGGTCTCCTTACATATCCCCTTATAACCCCAGCATAATACCTAAGTGTAAGGTGTTCTAAGGTGAGAGAATCTGAGGGCAGCATGACCAACATTGCACAAGTAGTAATTTCTATCAGTTTGATCTTCTTGTGAATGGGATTCCGTTCTAGCTTCACGTGATGAAATTGGGCTTCGGTTTGGTCCAGAGCAAAGCCCTGTGGTGCTACCTCCTTCCCAAGTTCTGTTAGATGGTTTCGATTGGCCCGAGACTACTGGATGTGGCCATCGAATCTTCTTTCTATATTAATTAACCAAGATCGCTTATATTTAGAGACAATAATCGAAACGTTTAGTTTCCAGCGGTCATATTGACCAACGGTCATATAACAGTCAAAACCCAACGGTCTCATTTTAATTATACTCATGTCATCAAATGAAACGGTTTTGTTGAGTATAAAATAAAATAACACACAAAATTAGGAAACAAGATTTATTCAAAATTTCAGGTCGTTACAATCTTCCCCCCTTAAGAAATTGTGTCCTCGCAATTTAAAAAAAAATTGGTTTTGGAAATTTAATTGAAAGTCCCACATCAGGAAAGGAATCTGTAAAACTATTACTTTAAAAGAAAGAAAGGTAAGTACCAAGGTCACCCGAGTTAACCCACAATATGATTCCATGTAGGAAAACATGGACATGGAAGAGAAAACAAAGGGATAAGTTCTGAGGGAGAGTAATAGAAAACATGATTAAGATAAATTTAACCATAAGAAAATCACAAACTTAGGATGTGTAAATGGTTGTTTATTACCCAGTAGGAAACGTAAACCAACAATGTTTTTTGTTTTAAATTCCTTTTCATAGATTTGAGGAATTAATTTACTACATAGAATAAAAACCTAAGGAAATATACCTACCTTCAAGTATAGTTTCATCCTTTAATAAGTTTCTACCAAAACTAATATTTTCTCCAAATGATGAGCATTAAAAACTACATGGTCTCATAAAATCACAAGAATCATCTTCTAGAGAATTATATAATCCACAAAAGATTAAAAATCTATTTCTTTTATCTTTAAACATTATCCCAGAAACAGAAGGGGTAACATAAAACAACTCATCAAAAATAAAGAATCCCATAGGAAGGGAAACTTCTTTAAATCTTCAAAATTCTACGGTACTACCCAAAGTTCATCATAGACCATTCCATAAATAACTATCCTTAAAATACCTCAAAATAAATCAAAATATGATTGAATCCCAATTATAAGAACGATCTTATAACATAGTCTTCCAAGATAGACTTTATCATTCATCTCCAAACAACATCAACCACACTTATCATCTTATTATAAAAGTAACTAACCTAATCAATTTTCCCCAAATTATACTAAATTACTATAAGTTCACCTTAAATTCATCAATTCTTCAAAATAAAAGTCATACTTTACTACTCAATGAAAATACTGTAGTAATCTATTTACCTCAATCATAAAGGGTTCCCAAAATAGTGAACATCTTCCAAAATAATAATCATATTTTAATCCTCTAATCACTTTTTTAAGAAGAACAGATTCACTACATCAACATGTGGTACATAAAAATAGATATTCTCCTTAATGAAATAAAACCATCTTAGGTAGTGACTCGATGTTCTTATAAAACATTAAAGATATGCTCATGGAGCACAAACTAAAATACAACATGACATAGACAATTATTGCGAAGATGTTATATGTACTTTAGTCATCATGTTCCATCTCAGCATAGTACTTGCATTGTTCCCCTGTGATTGAAGATTGTTGATGCTCCTCATGCTTCTCATCCCTTCCAAGAGATAATTGACTTGTATAATGTACAACTTATCCACATTTATGACATTGAAAAGTATAAGGTTCATTAGATCGAACCTTATCTCTATTCATCACATTGTCCATTTTTTTAAAGGAATTGGCTACTTTATGCCCTATCATCCCACACTTAAAATATCTCCTGGTTCCTTTGTGACATTTTCCTTGGGGCCTCATCCCACACTTTTTGCAAAAAATAAATTGGTTCTTCTTTCCCTTATCAACTTTATCATATGAACATCCCTGAGAATTTGTCTTCTTCTTCCTTGATGAATTTGGGCATTCAACTATCTACCAATTATTAATTGTGATATTTGATAGCTGGTTTGGCATAATAACAATATGTTCAACTTGGTCTCTCGTCATCTCTGTCATATTAATATGGAAATCATCACATTTCCTGTCACATTGGTTGTTGGGACATGTTCTTCCATTTCCCGCCATTAACTAAGAAAAGAAATTATAATTAGGGGCTTAAATACTTAGCCAATAATAATTAAAAAGAAACTTTAAGCATATAAGGATAAATTTTTAGAAGGAAAGTATACCCTAACTTGTGATCCCCTAGGTTCCAATCTAGTTTATCCATGATCATATATTCTTATGTGAATCTTTATTTTATTTTATCTTTGTTCCTTTAATAATGGTTCATACTAAGATTATGAATTTACCAAAGAATATCCCCCGAGAGTGTCATAACCAAGAGTGCAGCAAGTCCCATTATCGTGTACCAGTTCCCATTCGATTCTAGATCAAAGCGGTGTTTTCGGGTTTTACCCCTATGTACATCTGTGCCAGAGCCACATCTACTTGCTCGTATCCAGACAGGTATGTATTTTCTTGGCAATCCCTAACTCAATACTCACCAAAATACCAGGAAGATTTCCTATATTTAAACATTTCAATAGGGTTATTCCTAAAGTTTTCATATCCCAATATCCAAAAATAACTATACCATCCTTTGATACCAACAACTACACCTCGCCTTTTTGTCACATAAACATTCATTACATTATACAAAACTGAGGATCTTTAAGCTTTAGTGTATTGGAAACCAGGAACATAATACATGACAACATAAAACATTCTTCTTAAACACTTGAAATGCTTCTTCATTGTTCATCCTAAGTTCATTACAGCATCTCATAACCAGGGAGCATACATAAAAGTAAATAGTGACTAGAAGGCCAAGTAAGGGAAATAATTAAAACATTTTACATGTGAGCTTGAGATACATCAAAAAGTCATGAAAAATAACTTTAAGGCATGAGAAAGAGATCATGAAGAATATAATAATAAAAATAACATGTTTCATAACTTGAAGATGTGGATACAACATTTAACTTAGTAAATCATGAACATATCACTAAGGTAAACCCCAAGGTATCATTAAAAATTACCAAGGTAAACCCCAAGGTATCGTTAAAATTGTAATCATTAGAGATTACATCATTACCCAATGCATTGGAGCGCTATCAGGGCGCACCCTTAAATTTTCCATATTTATCATGTGAGACAAATATATCATCATCAAAAATTTCATAAATAACCCATATATAATAAAATAAATGGGTCTAATTTCATAATCATAATGTTTTAAAAACTGCTTTAAAGACATGATCTTTATGTCACTTTAAACCCACGGAAAAGGAAAGTGAGTCTAATATATGTAAATCCCAGGATTTAAAATAGAAAATTGTTATATATATGTGAATAAACTTATAGAATAAAGAGATTTGAGTTTTCACTTAATAAAACAAAATAATTTGAGAAAAAGTGAGAGACATTTTGAGACGAAAATTCTGCAGTATAACGGCTATGTTATAGGGTTTTAGAAAACATTGAAAGGAGAGGAAACATGGTTCACCCAGTCATAAAAGATCCATAAAATAGTAGAGGGACATAATATAATGGATATAAGAACATGGTAATGAAATTTAAAATACATTCCATATGAAATGAAAGACATGGATAGAAGAAAAAAATAAGATTTCTCTTATGAAAATTCAAAATCCTAACGGCGTCACTTAAAACATCAAAAAAAAGAATTGAAGAGATAAAATAGGGTCTCTCATCATATGAACATAAAAGATCAGTATGGTAGATATATATATCATACCCCAACAAAATAAAAAAGGAACTCAAAAGACTTTACATGAAAGTAGAACTTTGAAAAATGAGAAGGGTGAAAGAATCCCTTAAAAATTCGGCAGCCTAACGGCGTCACTTAAAACATCAAAAAAAGAATTGATGAGATAAAATAGGGTATCTCATAATATTAAACTAAAATATCAGTATGATAGATATATAGATCATACCCCCAACATAATAAAAAGTAACTCAAAATACTTTACATGAATGTAGAACATTAAAAAAATGAGAAATGTGAAAGAATCCCTTAAAAATTCGGCAGCCTAACAACGCCACTTAAAACTTTCATAAAATGAAATGATGATAAAAATATGGGATATCTCATCATATGAACATAAAATGGATAGTAATATGAATATAAAACAACACCCCCAACATAAGAACTTGGGGCTTAAAATAAATTACATAAACGTGAGTACTTGAAAAGAAAGAGAGAGGTTGGATCCCTTATCTTAAAATGTAACTCTTAAAACTCGATGGTCGGGACCTTGAGAGCTTGGGGGAACCTTGAGAGGACTTCTTGGGAGTTAATGAGACCATAGCTTCGTTTGGGGAGATTTGGGATTGAAAAATAAAGGAGGAAAGGGTGGGTATTTATAGGTAAAGTGAGGGGACAAGGCATTAATGGCCAAGGGATGCCTCATTGGTGGTATTGGAAAAACCATGGGCTTGCCCAGGGTGTTTGCCCATAGTATTGGAAACTTGGGACACCTCATACAATAATTCATCCACTTTAGTCATCCATCCCTTAAAATATCTCATGACATCATCATGATGCATTCATGATGTCATTAAACATACTGAAACCCAAAAACTGTATTTTTACTATTCACTGAAAATTCAACTTTTTCAGAAAAATCCCCAAAAATTACATTAAAATAATATTGACGCTCTGAGTTCAAAAATAAATTCCATTTAATAAAAATAATTTTATAAATTTTTTAATTTAATTTTATAATTAAAAAACATTATTCACCAGAAACAACTAATACTTGACTAATAATTTATGAAATAGTTATTTAACCATTTTATTGAATCACATTAAATAATCATGGTTCCTAAATTATATTAATACTTTATTTTAGTGAGATTATTAATCCATTTGGTCACATTACTAATCCTGAGCATAAAATTACTATTCATAATTTACTATTCATCAACAATTATGTTGATCTTATTAGACTCTAAATTTCGTACTGAACATAATTGTAGAAGACCATTTTTTGAAAATCAATACACATTTTTAATTATTTAAGGTTTACATAAGAATTTTTAAAATATCCTTTTTCTAAAATTCATCAATAATATACATCCTACATTTATCCGAACATTTGAAAATTTACAAAATTCACCATTAGAAGAAAACAAAATTTTATTTATCTTAAAGGATTACACAAAGCAGTTAAGGTCTCCTTACATAGCCCCTTATAACCCTATAATATGACCTAATTGTAAGGTGTGATAAGGTTAGAGAATCCTAGGGTGGATCTCCCAACATTGCACGAGTAGTAATTTCTTTCAATTTGAACATCTCGTGAAAGTGATTCCGTTATAGGTTCACACGATGAAGTTCGGCTTGGGTTTGGTCCAGATCAAAGCCTAGTGGTGCTACCTCATTCCCAAGTTCCGTTATATGGCCTTCGATTGGCCCGAGACTACTGGATCAGGCAATCAAATCTTATTTCTATATTAATTAACCAAGATCACTTGTATTTAGAGACAATAATCGAAACGTTTAGTTTCCAGTGGTCATATTGACCAACGGTCATATAACAGTCGAAATTCAATGATCTCATTTTAATTATACTCATGTTATCAAATGAAACAGTTTTGTTGAGTATAAAATAAAATAACACACAAAATTAGGGAACAATATTTATTCAAAATTTCGGGTCGTTACAGACACTGTTGAACTAGTAGCACTGATATTTGCTTACGGAGAACGTCACCTCGACCACAGTAAGTCAAGGGTGGAAGTTGGATTTTTGGTTTTTTCATGGGAGAATGGATGAATAAAATAAATTACCTTTATTTTATATCATGAAACCTTAAATTTTAATTTTAGGGGTGGGAACCACCCGAGGAGGTTGGTCATTTAATACCCTTCATTAAATTCCCTATTACATGTGGTGTAACACTTGGAAACACCCACTAATGACATCAATTAAATGTTTTATTGATGAAGTCATTAAACTTCATGGGGGGGGTTGGCTCCTCACCTCTCGTGGTGGGGATTTGTTGAAAACTAGTTAGGTGGAAGAACATCCTCCAACAAGGAACCTCCTCCAATGAAGAATGAACCTCCAGATCAAAATGATGAACCGACGCTCGAGCTAGGATCGGAAGCGTGTTTCAGTAGTGACGAATGCTGGCGTCTCCATCAACGCCTTCATCCTATTACTCATTCCATACCCAATGAACGATCGAGGTAGGGAAATAGTTTATTTTGTTCTTCGTGACGGATCATTTTTTTCAATCTATGAACCACCTACTATCAATTTAACGTGGAGGGTGAGGGATAAATGAACACGGCCTGATCCCTCCGCTACTTCATTTTTGAAATTTTATTCGTAGGTGGATCGATAGTTTGAGTGGAACCTGACCACATCGCCAACAAGGTACTGGCAGCGGCGTAACCACGCCGCTGAAGGAGGTCATGGGCCATCGACTGCGGTGGAGGAGGGTTTCTGCCGGCACCTGGCCGACCTCATGGAACTGGGGTGGCGTGCGTCCATGCCACCGGTAGTGGAGGAGGTCGTGGCTGCTGAGCCACGGTGGCACACCTGGAGGGCGGTCGGCACCCGATCGTCCTCGGATGTAGCAATGGCACATTCCAGTGCCACTGGAAGGGGGTGTCAGCCGACCGCATCATGCCGAGAAGGACCCGCTCCGGCGTGTCCCATGTTCCAGCATGTGGAACCACGTGGCATCGTCTGGTTGGCCAAAGCTGAACGGTACAACCAGACCATTCGGAAATCCCAGCGGTGCCTCTCTTATGTGGATCTAGATGGTTCTTTTGATATACTCCACTTGAATTTTGAATAAAGTTGGTGTATGGCCGGCTTGGATCGAACTCGAATCCAACTGGGCCCTCGAAACGGAAACACCAATAACTTACTTATCGGGCATTCGATTGATGTGTCATCTATTGCGTTGGGACCCTTATGACGTGGCAGACCTTCGTGATACTTTTATGTGGGAATTCGTGGCTATTGAAGTATTCTCCAATGGCTTGAGGAATGGATCCTTCCAGAATCAAGCATTATTAGTGCGTGAACCCTGTGGCTTACTGTACTTTAAGAATCTTCAGATCCTCTGTTGGTCTTCTTCAGATACTGTGTGGGTTATCTTCGGATCCTGTGTGAGACATCATCTTCGGATCCTGTTTGGGTCATCTTCAGACCTTGTGTGGGTCACCTTTGGTTCCTGTGTGGGTCATATTTAAATCCTGTGTGGGTAATATTTGATAGTATGTGGGTCAAAAATAGAGCTTCTCAATGAAGTAAGATGATCTAGAAATATAGCTAATCATCTGTACTTTTTTACTTAAGTTATACCTGGTGTGATCTGAGTCTTTACCATTATGGTACACTTCTTTATGGTGGTACCTTTGTGTTATTATTCTGTGTGGTGTTAACATTGTTTTACATACCTTTGTGGTGCTAAATATGTGGTATTATTTCCTTTGAGGAACAGTTTTTATTTTAGCTAAAGAGTTGGGCCTTGCGTTTACTCATGAACGAGATTGGTATACTTGGTAACATAGGTATACGTATGTGCATATACCTAAGAATATTTGATTGTTTCTTTGTTCTTGTAATTGTTTTCTTACTTTGTGTATTATCCTATGTGGATTCTGAGAGACCTTAGGAGGGCCTCAGGGTCTCTACTGAGTATCTTTATAGTCACCCTGCACGGGCTATGCCCACACCGTGTTGTGTCTTATGCAGATGATGGACTGCGCTAATCGAGGTCATGGGTAGTAGGACTAGAGGTTGCTTGGAGGTGGAACTTAGATGAGATGAACCATAGGGAAAACTGTTCGATATTTGTACCTACCCTTCATGTAGGATCCTTGGTGGGTGTTCATAGGATCCGTTTTTAGTTTTACTTGTATTTCCAGTTGGTATTGTATTCTGACCCCTTTACATATTTTACTCACCCATTTTACTATATAGATTACTTTTTTCTTGAATCTTTTTGTGTGCTTGGATTGTGTGAGTTTGCAGGTTAAAAGGAAATGGGTTCTGGGTTTTAGGGATATGCCTTTCGGGTGTCAGTCGCAAGCCCCTGGCCTATGGAATGTAGGTTTGGGGTAGTCATGGACCGGGCCTCGGGGGACAGGTCATGAAAAATTGGTATTATAATATTATGTTCTACCAGAGTACATGGACTCTGATCTTTTTATTCATCAATAGTGTTAAGTTTAATTAGTGTGGTTATTAATTTGTGGAATCCAATGTTGGTGTGGTGGCCTACGTATCCATACACCAGGGCCCTGACATTTGATTTCTGACTCAGTGTACGAAAACATTGAATGAGTGTGTGTTTATGAAAAGGTTTCTTTGTGATATATTTGAGCTAGCTCACCCCGTATAACTTATTGACTATGGCACAACTATTTCTTTACAGGATGCCTCCATAAAGACAGCCTGTCAGGGATCTAGGTAGAGAATGTGATGACAGCCCACCGAGTGATGAGGATTCGGTGCAGGGCCCTCTTTCGACAGTTGTACCATCAGGTGGTGTACTAGAAGCACCACTACCCACTTGGCAGCTGATTCCAGCAGCCCCAAAAGTAGAGGGTGCACGCCATTTGAGATAATTTCATGAGTTCTAGTGCCAAATGCCCCCGAGGATCCGGGATGAGATGGATCCAAAGGCAGTTGCGGACTGGCTGGAGGCTGTGGATAGAGGTTTTTGAATTTTAGGGACACTAGTTGATCCTATGGTCATCTTTGTAGCCCGTATTCTTCAGGCAGCAGCGGGGAGATGGTGGAGCTTGATGATCTAGGTTCACAATTAGGTGACTCTCATCTGGGCAGACATCGAGAGACTTTTTTGGGCAATGTTCGTTCCAGTGACCTTACGCTCAGTGCGTATACATGAGCATCTCCACTAGCAGCAGGGCGGCATGTCCTTCGCTCAGTAATCATTGAGGTTTACTGACCTCTTGTGCTACACCACTGACATGGAGTGGGACCCATTCTTCAGGGCACAAACCTTCGAGTAAGGGCTCAGACAGGCGATTAGAGCTTCGATGATTTCTCTCAACATCCCAACATAGGATGGGGTGTTAGAGTGATCCCTCTTAGTGGAGAGCATCCTTTCTGAGCAGTAACTGGTAGCGAGACCAACCACCAGACGTCATATAGTAGAGTCATCTACATCTAGAAGTAGACAGATGATGGAGAGGTCCAAGAGAACTAGACCAACAGTTGGACGACCGTAGGGTACCGGGTCGGTTGTGCGGGGCTCTTGAGATTGAGTAGGACAGGTGAGAACCAGGTAGTGTTATGCGTGTTGCGGGTAGGGTCATAGGGCTCGCGACTACCCAACACACCGTACAGAGGGCCAGCTGACGATTGAAGGACCGCCTGGGTAGAGGCGAAGATTTGATCGAGGAGATCCACAGGCAGCACACAGACGTGGAAGTGGATTTGGTCGTGCAGCAGGCTATGGGCAGTGATTCGAGGTTTTACAGCCACCACCTCCAAGTGGTCCACCCAGACCACAGGGTGTAGGTGGACATGGACGAGCTTTGCTCCGAGTAGTAGAGTCTTACAACCATGGAACTCCGAAGATGATACAATTTATGATTTCTGTCTACTCCACCTTAGTTGTAATACTTATAGACATAGGTTATAGCCACTATTTTATTTCCACAACTCTTGTTTGGAGCTCGGAGATTCTGGTGGAGCTGTCGGCTCGATCTTTACAGCTAGAGACTCTTATGGGAGAGGATTTAATGATTACACACAGGTGCCAGCAGTGTGTGCTTACTCTAGAATATGAGAGCCCCGGCTGTGATCTTCTAGTATTGGCGTTGATGCCTTACGACATCATATTGGGTATGGATTGGTTATCTACATTCCATGTTAAGATCGATTGTATTAGGCACAAAGTGGGGTGTGTCCATGAGGATGGGACTAGGTTTTAATTCATTAGTGAGAAGGTAACCTTTGCAGCAGATGATGTACTTACCCGGAGGAGGGTACAGCCGATCAAGAATCTGTTGGATGGCCTTACCTTTATAGAAGTTGATGTTGAGAGTATAAACTATCCTGTAGTGGTGGACCAGTACGCTGATGTTTTCCCTGATGATGTTACAGGTCCACCTCCTCGCAGGGAGGTGGAATTTTACATCAACATGTACCTTAGGACGAGACTGATATCTACACCAGCATATCAGATGGATCCCGCAGAGCTACGAGAGCTGCAAGTAGAGTTGTAGGACTTGTAGAGAAATGGGTTCATTAGAACCATTGTTTCTCCTTGGGGAGCCTTGATTTTGTTCGCCAAGAAGGTGGATGGGAGATTTAGACTCTGTGTGGACTATCGGCGCCTAAACCAGGTGACCGTGAAGAACAAGTACCCACTATCAAGGATTGGTGATCTTTTTGATCAATTTAAGGGATAATGGTGGATTTTGAAGATAGACCTCATATCAGGCAATCACCATCTCATGGTATGACATGAGGATTTGCAGAAGAGGGCCTTTAGATGTCAATATGGCCACTATGAATTCTTGGTGATGCCATTCGGTGTGACCAACACCCCAATAGTGTTCATGGGACTCGGGAAAAGGATCTTCCAGCCATACCTCGATCGCTTTGTGGTAGTCTTCATCAACAAAATCCTTTTTATACTCAGCTATAGAGGAGGATCACGCCTATAATCTCTATATATTTCTATACATACTCTGAGAGCACCAACGTTATGGTAAGCTCTCGAAGTGCCAGTTCTGGATCCTATAAGTTCTCTTCCTGGGATACGTCATCTCGGATGCTGGAGTTGCAGTGTATCCACAAAATATTGTGGTTTTGATTTCTTGGGATCCACCTAGGAGTGTGACGGAGGTGCATAGTTTCCTGGGTTTGGCCGGTTACTACTAGAGGATTATCCCTGACTTTTCCAGAGTTACAGAACCCTTATCAGGATTAATGAAGAAGGGGAAACCATTCATTTGGTCGGAGAGATTCTAGTGGAGTTTCCAGGATGTGAGGCCAAGACTGATGAGTGCCCCCATCTTGGGTCTATCGAAGGAGGGAATTTTATATGTAGTCTACTACATTGTGTCAGGGACCAGGCATGGAAGTTTCCTGGTTCAAGAGCGAGCAGTGATCGCTTATGGCTCTTGACTGCTGAGACGACATGATAATAACAATGCTACCAATGACTTAGAGTTAGTAGCAGTGGTCTTCACCTTGAAGATGTGGCGGCATAACATAATAGGTAAATGTTTTATAGTTTACTCCGATCAAAAGATTCTCAAGTATATCTTTTCTCAGACGGACCTGAACGTGAGACAATGACGTTGGCTTGAGTTCATCCAGAAATATGACTTCGATATATTCTATACTCCTTGGAAGGAGAACACAGTAGCAGTTGCACTAAATAGGATATCTGGTATACAATTGCTGAGTGAGGCGACAAAGCAACTATCCGCTTTGTGGATATCCTACGTGGATTGAGATGGAGCAGTGTATCTTCAGTCTCTGACAGTCACTCCCCCACTCCTTTAGTAAGTTTGGGAGGCGCAACTTATAGACACTGACTATAGGGCTCTATGTGCTCAGATTTTTATAGGACATGCACCTGACTAATTTTTTAAATGTGAGAACCACATCATCCCCTTCAGAGGGCATACTATGGTACCAGTGGTGGTTCGAGAGGAAGTGTTGAGAAAGTTCTATATTTCCCCTCTAGCAGTACATATATAAGTGGTGAATATTTACTTGGACCTTCAGCGTCATCACTGTTTTCCGGGAGTGAAAATGTAGTGGAAGAGTTTGTCTAATGGTGCCACATTTTTCAGCAAGTTAAGGTAGAGCATCAGGTTCCAGTATTATTAGTTCATCCACTAGAGGTTCCAGAGAATAAGTGGGATGGAATTTCCATCGAATTCATGATAGGACTTCCCGGAACATCCATAGGTCATGATTCTATCTGGGTAATCATTGACCGACTCACCATGTCGGCCCACTTCCAACCTAACAGAGAGTAGGGATCAATAAAGAGCTTGGAATGCCTCTGCATACAAGATATTTTATAGCTTCATGGAGTTCCCTCGACGATTGTCTACAGTCATGATGCACATTTTACTTCCTGGCTATGGAAGGGGTTGCAGGAGTCGTTTGGGACTCAACATCAAGTGAGCACCGCCTTTCATACTCAGATGGATTGTCAGACAAAGAAGACCATTCAGACCCTCAAGGACATGTTGCGTGCCTGCATCCTTGATTTCAGCCACAGTTGGGAGGATCATTTTCCATTGTTGGAGTTCATTTACAAAAATAGCTATCACTCCACCATCAGTATGGAACCATTTTGGGCATTGTACAGTCGACCATGAAGATTACCTCTGTGCTTGATAGACCCAGGGGAGTTAGCACTCATGGGACCAGAGATGGTACTGGCTACCATGAAGAAGGTACAGATCATCTAGGAGCGGATGAAGACTGCCCAGACTAGGTAGATTTCTTATGATGACAGGATACAGAGACCTTTGGAGTTTGAGGATGGTGACCATGTCTTTCTACGGGTCTCACCTCGATGAGGTTTGTAGAGATTTGGCTGGGGGAAAGTTATATCTGAGGTATATCGAACCCTTTCAGGTCCTCATTAGAGTTGGGGAGGTGGCATACCTCTTAACTCTTCCCCCTCAATTAAACCTAGTGCATGACATTTTCCATGTATCCTAGCTGAGGAGGTACGTGCATGATCATTTTCACATTATTGACTAGGTCGAGCTGGACATCGACGATGTGGTGAAATTTTAGGAGGTTCCAATAGAGATTGAGGATCTACATGAGAGAGTCCTTTGTGGTAGATCAATACCTATGTTGCGTGTACGATGGTAGCATAAGAATCTCCTGGAGAGAACATGGGAGAGGGGGGCTCATATATTTTCTCATTACCTGCACTTGTTTCCCTATTTTGTGTTGTGGCTTTAGGGGACGCAAATCCCTATAGAAGGGAGAATTTAAAGACCTAGAATTTTCCAAGTAATTTTTTTGATTATGTGGACATATTATAATTCTATGAAAATTAACGGATCATTTTATTGAGGCTCAGTGTGCTCAGAATCAATTTCTGAACATTTTTTTCTAGTATGTTCAGTTAACATGGGAGTGAGAATTTTTAACTCTTAAATCAGTGCTCAGAATTGAAATCTGATGACACCGTTGAACTCGCTACGCCGATATACGATCAAGCATAAACTTACATCAACCGTAGTAGGTCAAGGGTGGAATTTTGATTTTCATATTTTCAGGGGAGGATTGAAAAATAAAATAAATAACATTTATTTTATTTCTTGAAACATCCCATTTGAATTTCGGTGGTGGGAACCACACAAGGAGGTTGAGCATTTAATGCACTGCATTAAATGACTAGTTACATGTGGTGTAACACTTAGAAACCCCCATTAACAACATCAGTTAAATGTATAATTGATTAAGTCATTAAAATTCATTGGGGGGGATTGGGTCCTCACATCTCGTGGTGGGAATTTGTGGCAAACTTTTTTGTTGGAAGAACATCCTCCAACAAGAAACATCCTCCAATAAAAAATGAACCTTCAGATAAAAACAAGGAACCAAATGATTGATCTTGAATCAGTAACATGTTGTGCGAGCAATGAACGCCGGCGTCTTCTTCAACATCTTGATCCTCTTCCTCGTGCCATCACCAATAAACAATCCAGGTAGGGAAATTGTTCATTTTGTTCTTCCTGACGAATCATTGTATTCAATCTATGAACCACCTACTATCGATTTAACGTGGAGGGTGCGGGCCAAACAAACAAAGCTTGATACCTCCGCTACTTTATTATTGACGGGTTTTTCAGGGTTGGATCGATGGGTTGAGTGGAACCCGTCCACGTCACTGGCGACCGATGCCGGTAGGGTACTGACGGTAGCCAGCACACCAGTCGGTCACGATGGCGGTGGCGTCGCAACCACGCAACCAAAGGAGGCCATGGCCCATCGATCGTAGTGGAGGAGTGTGGAGACCGACACCTGGTCGGCTGCATGGAACCAGGGCAGCGCATGTCCGCGCCGCTTGTAGAGGAGGAGGCCGCAACTGCTGGGCCGTTACGTCACACCTGGAGGGAAACCGACACCCAGCTGGCTACGTCACACTGAGAAGGACCCTCTCCAGTAGGTCCCATGTGATAGTAGAGGGTGTCGCATGGCACCGTTGGGTTGGAAAAATCCGAACGGTCCTAGTGGACCATACAGAAATCCCTCGGGGCGCCTCCCCTGGGTGGCGTCTAGTGCGGGCCCCAACACGGAGGACCAAACCCAGCCGACCGGGCTGCGCCAAGCAGGCCGAGCCCTGCGGGCCATGCCCAGTGCAGGGCAGGCCAGATTCGGGATGGGTTGGGTCGGCCCAGGCTGTGTCGTGCCGGGTCAGTCTGGCTAGGTCAGATCGGACCTAGGCCCATTTGGACCCACATATGCCTTTTGGCCATATCTTAAGAACCAGGCCTTCGTTTGATGAACCGTCTATGGTACCAGAATCCTTGGATCAATACGGTCCTATGGGTATAAACAAATTTTGTTTTCGATAATTTTAGAGTATGTCAGGGTTGGATCGATCCTGAATCCAATCAGGCCCTCGGAATGGAAACACTAATAACATACAGATCGAGCGTCTTATTGACGCACCGTTTGTTGTGTTGAGACCCTTATGACCTGAAAGACCTTTGTAATACTTCTTTTTGGGACTTCGTGAATTTTGAAGTGTCGACTGATGGATTAGGGTGAGAATACTCTTGAAATTAAGCATGCTTAGTGTGGGAACCATGTGGCTGACTATACTAGAAGAATCATCAGATCCCGTGTGGGTCATCTTCAAATCCATTGTTGGTCATCTTCAGATCCTATGTGGGTCATATTTAGATCATGTCATGGTCATCTTCAGATCTTGTTTGGTTCATCTTCGATCCTATGTGGGTCAACAACGTAGCTTCTCGATTAAGTAAGACAGTCTAGCAATACATCTAATCATATATACTTACATACTTTAGTTATAACAGGTATGAGTTGATTATTTACATTTACGGTACACTTCTGTGTGGTGATACCTTTGTGGTATTCTTCTGTGTGGCTTTACCTTTGTGGTACTTACCTTTGTGGTGTTACCTTCGTGGTATTCTTTCATTCATGGAACAGTTGTTATTTTTCCTAAAGAGTTGGGCCTTATGTTTCCTCATGAATGAGATGGTTATACATGGTAACTTTGGTATATGTTTTGGAATATACATAAGTAGAGTTGATTGATGCTTCATGCTTTCAGTTATAGTCTTGTGTTTTGGATTATCCTCGGTGGATTCTGAGAGACCTTAGGGGGTTATTGGGGTCCCTACTGAGTATCGTTATACTCAACCCTAAACGGGCTACCCCCGCACCTTATTGCGTCATGAGAAGATGAAAAACAACGCTGATTGAGTTTGAGGCTACTAGGACTAGAGGATTCTTAGAGGTAGACCTTAGATGAGACAAACCACAGAGACAACCATTCTAGATTTGTACCTACCCTTCAGGTAGGATCCTTGGTAGGTGTTCACAAGAGATGTTTTCAGTTTTACTTGTACATACCAGTTGGGATTGTATTCCGGGCCCTTTACTTACTGTACTCACCATTTTTACTATATATATTACTTTTCTCATGTGTCTTATTATGTGATTGGACTGTGTGAGTTTGCAGGTTAGAAGGAAATTCTTTCCGGGTATTAGAGATTTGCATTTCGGGTGCTAGTCGCCAGCCCATGGCCTACGGAAGGCGAATATGGGGTAGTCATAGCATAGGCCCTGGGGGATGGGTCGTGAAAATATCAATTAATGGTTTATGAGAAAAGGAATTCAATGCATTATTTGGATCTAGTGGTAGTAATATAGTCACAAAATATATAGATGAATTCTCTATATAGAAGAAAAATATGATTTATATACTAATCAAAATAATATAAAGTATATATTGTCTAAGAAGGTATTTAACAATAAATGAATTAGATTGTTGGAGTTGGTTGAGAGTTATGACATCCCAATAAATTATCTCCCATGTAAGGCGAAAAAGGTGGATACTAATTTGATTTTCATAGATAATTCCATCTTATATGTGTTGAGGATTTAAGGTGATCCAATACTCTTGAATTTTAAAATGATATATCTTGATATCATAAAGAAGGGTAGAAATATAATATTTCCCCTGTAATTTATCAACCATCCTTATATGTTATGATCAAGAAGGTGAAGATGGGATATTCTGATCTACAATTTATGATAAGAAATATTCTAGAGTCCAACACTGAAAAATATGGAATTATAAGATTTGGGAAATTTATATGTATCTTATCAATATCAAAATGAAAGGAGTTTTTGGATGATGTATATAGGTCATTATTATTTGTCCATCCTGAAACATAATGTTTTATAGAGATCTCAATAATCAATTTTTTTGGGGAAACATGATGAGGTATATTATATAATAAATATCTATATATTTGTTTTTATAAAGAGTTAAGGTAGAAAGACAGAAGTCTAAGAATTTAATGGAACCATTTCTCTTACGAGCATGGAAATAGGATAACCTCACCCTGTTGTTTTTCAAAGGCCATCATAATATTTTCAAAGGTCATACTATCATTTGGGTTGTATTTTATCACCTTACATGGTTATATAATTTCAATAAAATTTGATAAAATTTCTTGGTTGATCAAATTTATAGGATATACATAAAGTATGTGGGAAGGTTTCAAGGGGTACCACATTCCATTGTATCAAATTGGGATCAATTTTTTTCCTTGATGTTATTGATAATTCATCAACATAAATTTTATATAAAGCTTATCTTTAATACGTCTTGTAATCTATATATTATTGTTTAATCTTAAATTACCAATAAAACCATGTGATATATGATAAGATCTTATTCAATGGATTTAAATCTATATTGGGATGAATTATATCCCTTTTTAGAGTTATAAGTTTACAAAAAAATTACATTCTAGCACATGAATGGAATATGATGATGATCTATATGGGAAGAGGTCTCATGCACTGACATATTATGATGAAGTTATAGAGTGTAGGCTTATGAGATTGGTTCATGATCATGAAATATAAGATAAATTCAACAATACATTAAAAAAATAAAAATTCAACAGAAGAGTTGCACTACAAGTCACCAGTGACATTTCATGCTTGATGTCAGATAAAATATATTCTGCAAAATATCAAAATGGATGAAGGTTATAAGATTAATAAAAAAATTAAAGTTAAAACAAAGATACATTTCCCATTTTAAAATCCTTAATCGAGTGGGGATGGTAACTTACCATCTTAAATTTCCACTGATCCACTCCTACATTCGTGATTTCTTCCTTTTTTCAATATTGTGGAAGTACATACACGTTAAATCAGTTGTATTAAACTCATATGATTTATATATAGAGAATAACCTATATTATATGGAATACCATGAAAAAATCATTTATTGTAGAGATAATGTAATATAAAACATGATAAATCCCAAGGTTAATGTTATCTAGATGAATCAAATGTATCAAAAAGAATCATGGAAACCCTAATATGTAATGAGGTAAAGGTTCCTTCATTTTCATTCATCATTGTTTTAAAATTTCATGGAAAAAATTATTTTAAATGGGGTAAAATGTAACACCATGTTGTTTTAGTATATATTTCTCTTTAAATAAATCCAATGTGTTTGATAGATTATGATATATATAAAATCAAACTAAAGTGAATATTTTGGTATCATAATAATGAAGGAAATATTTAATAATATAACTAAATGTAATATAATTAGTAAAAGAAGTGATTTTGTAAAAATGTTAAATTATTTTAATTCACACATGAAAATAGAATTGACTCTAAAAAAATTTTGAATTATGTATTTTTGTTAAATTTATTAATTTTCAGGAATTATATCAATTAAATGTTTTGATAAAATTAATGGAATTATTTGGAAAATAAATTAACAAACATCCAAGAAATAATTAAATATATATACAGAATAAAAATTTACTTAGTCATTTCCAAATAAAAACTATTCTATTTAATAATTCTTTTTATTATATATTATATGTGTTATCATTTTAAAATAGCATGATAATATTTTAATTAATATTTTTAATGAAATTAATTATATATATATTCAAAAAAATTCAATCATATTATATTTTTAATTTGGTAATGGTTAAATATAAATTTATTTGTATGCATAAAAATACATCTTTCTAAAAACTATTTTTTTATGTGTTATGTGTAATTCTATTAAAAATAATTTTTATCACATTTATAAATTGAATATAATTAAATTAATTTCATATTTGAGATCAAAATTTCTAATTAGGTACTATGGTAAATTTAATTTTTATACATAAAAATAAGTTACCAATGTAATATCTTATCACCACAATAAATTGTAAAATTAGGTAAAAGGGTTAAATTAAAGGATACATTCATAAAATATAACAATAAAATTTATATAGATAGATGGATGAGGGAATTATCAACCTCCACATATCATATCTCCCTTATTTTTCCTATTTTAATCCACTTTCCATCAAAAAAAATTCCTTTATTATAATGTATGAATATATTCAAAATCAATACCCCTTATAACTTTTAAAAAGATCCATCCCCAACCCACCTCAAAGCACGCCTAATCTTTTGTTTTCTCAGGGATCGAGTCTGAAATTATCTTCATTTCTCAGAGTATCTCTAAGATCTATTTCATGTCTTCAATGTAAGTGGTATTATCTCCTTAATAATTAATATTTATCTTCTTTATACACCTCTTGTTGAATATGATTTATCACATTAATAACATGTTTATGAAACTATTAATATTCTATAAATGTTATATAATTTATATACAAAAAAATTTATTACCCCGTTAATAATTATTATATGTTCCTATTTTGATTGGTTTTAACATCTTGTTGAATGTTGTTATATCATTTAAATAATATATGAATAATAGAACATAAATACTGGTAATATGTTGTAATAATTAGTAATTTAAAATGTTATTATATTTTTGTAATTGAAAAATGAAAAATTATATTCACCAATTAGATCAGTTTTTTTGTTAGTTCTGTTGAGATGGTATGTGGAGTATAATATTCTCTATAATACCAAATGTAGGATCAAAATAATATAGATACCAATTTTAGTATCTAATGATGCTCAAAATACAATAGGGGGTGTGAATTGTATACTTTAAAAAATTCTTTTGGAGCCTTTAAATATGGTTATGTTTAACAATGTTAAACAAGGTAATTCACAAAATCTCTAGTTCTACACACTTGCTAGATGATTACGATAAAGTGATTCTTGAAAAATGGTTCCATAAATGAAACATAACAGAAGTTTACAAAGATAAAGATTCTACCATAAAGTGTATAGAATCTTTCTAAAATAGAGTACAAGTATAAGGAAGTATAAGATAGTTAAACTTTCCTCAACAATCAAAATTGCAGCGGAAAACTTGAAACAAAACAAGTAAAAAGTTGTAAATATTTTAACTGAAAGATAAGGGTATCCAACAACCTTGGATAAAGGTCCCTTGATTTATACTTTCAAAAAATTCTATCTTACCCACACCAGGGTAAGCCCTCGATAAAATGATTGGAGTCTGTCTTGTTATCCCCGCAAGCCTTTAACTTCATGGTAGTCGGCACCTCTGTCTTCCTCAGCATGAATGTCCTCAACTTCAAGGTAGTCATAACCTCTATCATCCTATCACTGGAAGTCCTCGAATGTACCCAAGAACAATTGGATTCACACTAATCAATTCTGATCATAAATTTTAGTACGCATAAAGCATGAAAGTCTCTCTCTCAAGAAATCACTTCAACAGTATGTAATCCTTAGATTGATCAACTTTTCATCAAGTTCTGAGCTCTTTCAAATGAGCTCTTATTTATAGGCATAGCTCCAACAGTAATCTCCCTCCTCCAACGGTCATATTTTTTCTTAAACTTCAGAGGGACCTGTACACGTGTCACTCAAACAACGGTTAGTTAGTAACTGAATACACAACATCGTTTTATAAAAAAAATAAGTGTTAGAAAAAATAAGGTTACATATACAAAATCAAATATTTGGAATGTAAGGAATAAAGGTTTGGAGTCTAACAAAAACATATTCAGTATCTATAATACAAGGATATTCAGATTCTATTTTTCAAGGAATTAGGAACCTTAATTATATAAAATTCTGAAGTCTGAATTTTAAGGAAATTTGGAATCTGGATTCACAAGAATTCGGAACCTGAAATTAGAAATTTTGGAGTCTGAATTCATAAGAATTTGGAGTCTGAAATTAGATGAGTTTGGAGTATGAATTCAGAGAACTCGGAGTGAGAACTTAGAAGAGTTCATATTATGAATTCCGTGAACTCGGATTTAGAACTTAGAAGTGTTCAGATTCTGAATTCAGTGAACTCGGAGTCAGAAATCAGAAGTGTTCGAAGTCTGAATTCAGAGAGTTCAGTACCTATATTCAGATCCATAAAACATAATTATTTATATATAAGTATATATTTGATTCCAAGGTTATATATGCAAAACCTAATTTTACACTTAGGAAGAATATTAACAATAAAAACATGGTATGGATAAATTTCCTTGGGGAATGAAATTTTTCCTTATCAAAGTAAAGAATAGGGTAAATGCAATTTTCCATAAGATAAGGTGTTTGTGATTTTCAAAACATGAAGGAATGGTAATGCCATAATAAACCCTTATTGACTCAACAATCTCCCCAAACATGAAGGAATGAAAATGTCTTAAGGAAACCTTTTTGACTCAAAAATATCTCCCTTTTTGGAAAGCACATAAATCCTTACGAAAAAGAAAATAATGACTTAGAAAATATTTTTTAGACTTTGGAAATAAAACTTATCTCCATTATCACATGGGAAAAGATGAATACGACTAACTCCCCCTTAGGCTTTGGAAACACAAAGGATCTTATTCTAGATTTCCAGAATGAGACTTATCATTTATTGGATACTGAAATATTCATGATGAAAAATCCTTCTTAGATAAACTCCCCCTTACTTAGGGACATTTCATCTTTACTTAGTATTAGTTTTCCTTTCTCCCCCTTTTTTATTTTCAAAAAGAGATATATGGAATGGAAATGATATTATAGTACCTGAAAAATTAGTACAACACATGAAAAATACATGAAAACAAACATTTCATTATGATAGGAAATATTTATACATGGATGGGAAATACAAAAAAAGATCGGATTTAAAAAATATTATCCTTCCTTTTCCATGGGAATCAGCTTCTTTACTATAGTCTTCAGCTTCTTGAGATCCTTGTGTTCTTCCTCTTATCGCTTAACAATCTGATCCTAATCCTCAGCTTTCTTCTCTAAAGCATTGAGTCTATCATCCTGAGCCTTGATAACTTCTTCCTGAGCCTTCATGACTTCTTCTTGATTGAAAAGATTTTATTTAGTATCAATCCTAATATCTATTTCTCTATTCTATATTTGAGAAACTGAATACAAATTCCCATTCAGATCTTATACTTCTTGAATCTGAGAATTCTGTTCGAGAGTCAGCTTTTTTTCAAAACTACATGTGAGATCCCTGATCTTACTATATTCAATGTCAAAATCCTCCTTGACACTATCCTGTAACTCATCAAGACATTTCATGTCATCAATGGTTTTCCCTGACCAATTGGTCATCGTCCTTCATGATCTTTTATGGGATTCATATTTGATGAAAAAACTCTTGAAATCAACATCAAGATTGACACACATATCCATTACCATGGATACTGAATCCGATTTCTGGTTCAATGTGTGTTAGAGAATCTGAAATCTTGAGTCAATGCTTGGAAAAATTGGAATAGTCCCAACAAGCTTTTTCAAGGACTGGACTACGAAATCACATACAATTGATGATGATTCCGAATCTGAAACTATGCTTGGTGAGGTTTCTTTTTCAAGATCAGCATGTTTCCTCTTTGAAGATCTAACACCTTCCTTCTTCTTAACCGCTACTTTGGTAGGTGTATCAACAACCACCTGTTTTCTCTCATCAGTTCTCAGAATGGATTCCTCGTTAGGAGACTGATGTTCGCTGTCAGAAGGATAAACAATTCTATCTTCATCTATCTTCTCCTTTTCAGCTCCTGCCTCCACATCTTCAGGATGTATGAAATGATGATTAAAACATTATTCTTCAGACTGATTATTCACTTCTTCTTCAGCATTCTCATCCTCTTATTTCTCTTCTTTCCCATGTGTATCCAGCTTTAATGATTCTGCTTCAGATGTTCGGATTGACAATTTCTCAGATGAACATTCTTTCTTAGGGAAATCTTCAACTTGCTTAATCAAACCTGCGGTGTCACCACTGCTTTCTTCTTCTTCCACTTCTTCCACAACATTATCTACTTCAACAAATTTTTCTTGGGCTTTCTCCGGAGCCATGAATTTCTTTCCTAGAGTCTCGAGTAAAACTTTTACCAAGAAGGATTTATGTACTAGGATATTCTCTGAATATTTCTCAGTATCCCTCAGTAGGGATTGAACAATTTCAGCCTGAGAAATATTCTTCTTTTGTTTCTTTTCTTTATCTTTCTTCTCAAGCTCATCAGTTGTCTTCTCTTTTAAGGCTTTGGCTTCAGCAGAATATGAATCAAAACATAGATCCCCTGCTTTATTATTTTTCTTATCTTCCCTCCCCTTTTCTACAACCTCATCTGTATAGGATTTTTGTTTCATAGGTTTTGGAGGTGCGGATTAGGCTTCCTTAGCTTTTGGGGTTTTATCTTCCTCTTCTACTTCTTTTAACTTTCTCTTATTTCCTCCCCTTTTGGACAGTTCATCCACTTCTGGATTCTTTAGAACAGCTTCAGCTTCTTTCTCTAGTTGGTCATAAAACTCTCCATAGCCTTTAGAAAAACCAATGTTCATCCTCTTCAAATTATCATCACTGACTAGAATGACATTTTAATTCCTTGACTTAGAGCTGCATGGAAAATAAAAGACTCTAAGCACCGAACAATTAACTTGCAACGAATAGCTGGATACATGATCATATGATCCTTCAAGTTTCCATTTTTTATATTCTCGAAATGATAAATCCTTGAACCCATAATTCAAGGATCTGATTATTTGTATATAGGTGAGAAATCTTCGGAGTCTTTACATCTATAAGACTGAGTAACTCCCTAGATTTCACCTTGATAAAGATTCCATGAACATCCAGCAACTTATGAGAACAAAACCCACCTTCCCCTTTGTATAGAATACCAACCAAACATTCTACCTTAGTATATGAAAGAGAATTGGTCTATCCATATCTCTTGAAGGAAAAATTCTCCCTGCCATATTTCTTGAAGAAACTTCCTAATTCATAATATTCAACAAGAAAATCTAGATATACCAAATATTGAACCCCTTACTTCGATATGCAAACACTCTCCCATCCTTTCAGCTTATTGTTCTTCGAGATGATGCAATCATACTTAGCGAAGAAGTTCGGATGCACCATACTTTATCTATACACCAGCCACTCCGAGATCGGCTTGACAATAGACATATATTTCTGAGAGGATTATTCTACATACATTCGAATTTGAGAAAACTCTAAAAAGTTCAGAACGGGCTTAAGTAGAAGGGAATAACTTCAACATGTGAAGGCTTGAGATCGATGTGGGACAACCATCGGGGGGTCCCTTATATAGGTGTTTTAAGCGACAATTTATCTTCCATGCTCAATCCAATGGCTGAAAATCCTTCATATCAGATCTGATAGTTGACATGATAGCCATAAGAAAAAACTTGGTAGAATCTGATCTTTTGAGGTTTTTAATAAAAAAAATCGGATTTAAGGAATTGAGAATCCGAAAGTTTGAAAAACAAATCAAAATACCAAAAAGAAAAATATGATTAGAAAAATTTAAGAAAGGAAAACTACCTTTTAGATTACTAGGAATATTATTATTAGTGAGGAAAATTCTTCTTGAAGAACATTAGATTCCTAAAATTTGATTGTGGAAAGTTTTGAAAAACCGACTATGAAAAATTTTAATTACGAATGATTTTGAAAATCTGGCTACAAATTTTTTTTTAAAAAAAAACTTCATTACAAAAAATTTGAAAAACCTCATTATGAAAAAATATGAAAAACATCCTTACAAAATATATGAAAAACTTCATTATGAAAAATTTGAAAAACATCATGACGAAAAACACGAAAAACTTCATTATGAAAAATTTAAACTAACTAACAAGAAAATGTTCTCCCACTATGAAAAAGAGTTTATTACTGTAAGGATATTGATTTTAACTGGAAGTTAATAAGGAGTATTACCTTACAGTTATCATTCCTAACTTCTGTTTAATGTATTAAAATATATCAGTGGGTAATGATTTTGTGAAAATATCAACAAATTGATCTTGCGTTATGATAAATTGAAAAATAATATCTCCTTTTTGTGTGTGATCCCTAAGAAAGTGATGCCAAATATCTATGTGTTTTTCATGAGAGTGAAGTGAAGGGTTTTTACTAAGGCAAATGGAACTAGTATTATCACACAAAATTTGAGTGTTGTAAAAACTCATATCATAGTCTATGAGTGTGTGTTGCATGCACAACACCCGAGCACAACAAATTCCAGTTGCTACATATCCAGCTTCAGTAGTGGAAAGTTATATTGAGTGTCTCTTCTTGGATGACCAAGAAACTAATGAATCTTCTACGAAATTACATGTTCTAGATGTACCTTTTCTATCCATTATATATCCACTAAAGTCAGTATCTGAAAATCATGTCAAAATAAAATCATTTCCAGAAGTATAAAAGAGTCCTAAATCCATGGTTCCCTTTAAGTAGTGAAAAATTATTTTCACTACCTTTAAATGAGATTCCTTAGGATTTGATGGATATATTGCACATAATCATACTGAAAACATTAAGTCTGGACAACTAGTTGTCAAGTAAAGTAGAATTACTATCATTCCTCCAAAAGATGATTGATCTACTGGTTTCCCATCTTCATCAAGATCAAGTATATTTGAGGTACCAATGAGAGTACATATACTCTTAGTATTGTTATATCTATACATTTTAAGAAAATATTTAATATACTTATGTTGGGATATTTAAATTTCTTCTGGATTTTTAGAAATTTTTAAACCAAGAAAAAATGTTAACTCACCCATCATACTCATTTTAAACTCAGATTTCATTAGATCCACAAAAAAATCAGTTAAAGATTGCTGAGTTGAACCAAAAATAATGTCATCAACATAAATTTCAACAATCAAATAATTTTTATTATATTTCTTTATAAAAAATTTTGGGTCTGCACTTCCCTTAATGTAATTATTTTGAAGAAAAAACCTTATATGTATGTCATACCATGCCCGAGGGGCTTGCTTAAGTCCATACAAAGCTTTGGTAAGTTTAAAAATATGTTTAGGATGCTTTGTGTCCTCAAAACCAGGATTTTGTTCAACAAAAACTTACTCTTAGACATAACCATTAAGGAAAGCACATTTCACATCCATTGGAAAAGTTTGAAATTGAAGAATACTGCAAAGGAAAGTAAAATACGAATAGATTAAGTCTAGCTACTAGATCATAGGTTTCTTCAGATTCTATTCCTTCTTGTTGATTATATCCTTTAGCAACTAATCTAGCTTTATTTTTTACAATGATTCCATTTTCATCACACTTATTTCTGAACACCCATTTGACTCCAATAACAGAAATGTCCTTAGATCTTTCAACCATGGTCCATACTTTATTCCTTTCGAATTCATTTGGTTCATCGTGAGTAGATTTTATCCAATCATCATCACCTAAATCTTCATGAGTGCTTTTTTTGTTCTAATTGGAAAAAAATGCTAGATGTTCTACTTCATTTCTTAGGGAACTTTTAGTCCTTACAGGTTGATTCACATCACCAATGATACTATCATTGGGATGATTCTTAAGAAATAGCTGAATTGGGTTTTTTAAAACCTATTCATCATCAAAGGGTATAAAGTCTTCTGGGGTAAATTGTTTCAGAAATATCTTCTTGAACATTTTCCTTATCAGAAGGATATTCTATCAAGGGTGGATAATCAGTTTTTAAAAACACATTTGAATATGTAGGATGGGGTTGTTTTAAGACAAAGGGATCAGTTTCATAAAATTTTACATGTAATATCTCTTCAATAGTACAAGTGTTTATATTGAAAACTCTCTAAGCCTTAGAAGTTGTGGAGTATCCTAAGAAAATTAATTCATCAGATTTTGGTGAAAATTTATATAGATTATCTTTAGTATTTAGAATGAATACCTTGCGACAAAAAACCATGAAGTTGGAAAGTCTAGGTTTTCTACCATTCCATAACTCATAAGGTGTTTTATTAAGAAAAGGTCTAATCAAAACATGATTTATAGTATAACAGGCAGTACTTATAGCTTCAACCCCAAAATTTTTGGCTACATAATACTCATTCAACATGGTTCTTGTTATTTCTTGAATAATTCTATTTATTCATTCAACAACACCATTTTGTTGAGGTGTTCTGTCTGCTGAGAAGTTTTGAGTAATCACTTTTCTTCTAATAAAATTTTCAAGAACAAAATTTATAAATTATCTTCCATGATCACTATGAATAGTTATCAAAGGAAGGTTTGTATCATTTTTAACATTGGCTCTAAAACATAGTAAATATGAAAAATCTTCAGACTTCATTGCTAGAAAATAGACCCGGGTAAATCTAGTGTAATCATCAACTAAGAAAAATACATAATACTTGCCTCCAATGCTTCCAGTTTGTGTTGAACCAAAAAAGATCCATGTGAACTAACTATAATTCATCATTGTTTGAGACATCACCAAATGATTTAAAAATTATTTATGTTGCTTTCTATATTGACAAGGATCACAAACTTTTGAAGAATCAAATTTAAGCTCTGTTAGATCCTTAACTACTCTTTTCATAGAAAGTTTACCTAGTTTCCTAAGGTTACAATGACCTAAAATTCTATGAAATAACCAATAATGATCTTCCATTGCACTAAGGAAAGGCATGTCTTGGATATTAAGGTCTTCTATGTTTAGTGTGTAAACATTCTTTTTCTTATTGGAAGAAAAAATAAACTCTTCCTTGGAATTGTGTACTAAGCACTTATCATTCCTAAAATTCACAAGGTAACCTTCATCACATAATTGGATTATGCTAAAGAGGTTGTTATTAAGACCCTTAACAAATAAAATATTCAAAATCAATGTTTTCCAAGAAGAACGATGTTACCTATACCAATAATTTCTCCCTGATCATTATCTCCAAAAGTTTCTTTTCCTCCTTTCATCTTCATAATCTTTTAAAAGTAGTTTTTGTTACCGGTCATATGCCAAGAACATCCAATATCCATGTACCATGTATTGGTGTTGGTACCTTCTCAATTTTCCTGAAAATAAAAAAGTTATACTTTCGGTATCCAATTTTTCCTGGATCCGGAAGCTTCAGAAAGAAAAATATTGGGCACCCAAATTTTCTAAGAAAAATAGGCATTATGAAATCCTAATTACTGGGTTTTGTTTCGGGAACAATTTTTTGCCCAATGCCCACCACACTGACACATAGTGTAGAATGGATCACTTTGAGGAACAAAATAATTGTTACTAAAAATCCATTTAGAACTAGTATAACCAAAACCAAAATTATTCCTTACGTGTCGGATTTGAGAATACATCTTATCAAAATTTTCCTTACGTAAGTTAATGTTCGAAAAACACTTCCTATAGGAAAAAATTTCAGATTTTAGTTTGATTACCATGTTCCTGACTTCTAAAACATTTGATTTGGAACTAGAGACAGGCTCCAAAACAATTTTCTTTGAAATTATGTTTCCTAGATCATTAGAAATCTTATCCTTATCAGAATTTACTTCCTCAAGATTTTTTGAAATACTTTCGAAATAAAAAAATTTCATATCAAGATATTTAGAAATATCTGATATTTCCTTAGTTAGAATAGTATTCCTAGAATTTTCCTTCTCAAGATTTTTCATGAGTTTTGAATTATCATTCCCAAGAAGCTTAGAAAACCTAGATACTTTTCATAGGTAGATAAAGTATTATCTTAATCAGAAGAAGATTCTTCATCATAAGAGTTATAATATTTACTATCACTATAGTTTGCATTCAAATAAACATTGGACATTGATTCAGCATTGTGTACCTTAGCCATCAAACAATGATTTTCAATAGGTATTCTGTCTATTAATCCAAGATTCTTCTGTCTAGAAGATTCGTAATATAATGATTCTTCTGAAGAGTCATCACCACTGGAACTCTAGGTGACATTTTCTTTCACGACATTCTTAGCATTACCATTTTAGTACTTCTCTCTATTTCTCTCCGAATGATTTTACTTTATTTCCTTTCTCTTAAGCATAGGATAATCAGGTATTATATGTCCAGCTCTTTTGCATTCATAACATGTGACTTCTGAGTCTTTCTTATCATTCCTTTGTTTCTTCTAGTATATGGATTTAAAATTACCTTGTACATATATCTTGATCATCCTTCGAGTAATATTGTCTAATTAATTCTCTGATGATTCACATCAACTAGATTTGGATTGAATAGTATCCTTCTTGGATTTGGATCTAGAAACTCTCTCCGGAGTCTTGTCTTTCATATGATTTGAAGTTGTAGTAAAATCAACACTTCCATTCCCATTTTTCTTCTTTATGTTATCAGTATCTCTCTTCATTCGAGTCTCATGTTGAAGAAGAGTTCCAAAACGTCCATCAAGGGAAATCTATGTAACCTCTCTATCCTCATCAATAGCAGTCCTCCTGGAATCCCACCCATTGAGCATGATGTCTATTATTTTTTCCACAAGAGCTTCATCATCTAATCCTTTATCACCCATATATTGTAAACTATTTACAATAGTCATAAATCTCTGTTTCACCTTACATATGGGTTTTCCATAAGGAAAGAAGAAACCATGTTATTCAGCTCTGAGCATGGCTCTTCTAGTCTCAATAACATTGGATTTTCTAAAGTGATTAATATCAAGTTTCTTACAAATAAAATTTTCTCCTTCATAAGAAGAAATTTGGATATATATATTTCTAGTCATCGAACAATGAAATGTATTGCGTACCTTATAATTCTATTGATATTCATGCTTTTCTTTATTGGTGAAGGTACTAACTTCTTTCTCAGAGATTTTATATCCTCTAGTAAGCATAACAAAATCATCCCATTCGGTATTTATAATAAATGTCTTCTCACGATCTCTCCAATATTCATAATCATTTCCATCAAAAATAGGTGTTCTAGTTGGATTCAGGTTGTCTATGGAACCAACATTGATTCATGCCATCTTAAAGAAATATCTTTCCACTCAAACTTGTTAGTAAAAAGAAATTGTAAATAATGAAAATATTCCTAATCAAGGGAAAAAATGAAAACATGAGCAAGGAAAACTAATATGTGACTATAAGTATTTCAGAAACCTCCTCTGATACCAATTGTTGAGATGGTATGTAGATTATGATATACTCTATAATACCAAATGTAGGATCGAAATAATATAGATATAGATTGTTTTATCTAATGATGCTCAAAATAGAAGAGGGGGGTGAATTGTATACTTTAAAAAATTCCTTTGGAACTTTTAATTATGGTTATGATTAACAAAGTTAAACAAGGTAATTCAAAAAAATATCTAGTTCTATACACTTTCTAGGTGATTATGAGAAAGTGATTCCAGAAAAATGGTTCTAGAAATGAAACATAACAAAAGTTTACAAAGATAAATATTCTACCTTAACATATAGAATCTTACTAAAATAGAGTACAGGTATAAGGAAGTATAAGATAGTTATATGTTCCTCAAGAATCAAAATTGCAGCAAAAAACTTGAAACAAAACAAGTAACAAGTTTTAAATAATTTAATCCAATGATAAGGGTATCCAACAACCTTTGATAAAGGTCCCTTGATTTATATTTTCAAGAAATTATGTCTTACCCACACTAGGGTATGCCCTCGATACAAAGATCAAAGTCTGTCTTACTATCCCCTCAAGCCCTCAACATCAAGGTAGTTGGAACCTCTATCTTCCTCAACAAAGAAGTACTCAACTTCAAGGTAGTCAGAACCTCGGTCTTCCTATCCTTGGATGTACTGGAATGTACTTAGAAAAATTCGGTGTCACACTAATAAATTCTGAACAAGAAGTTCAGTACGCATGAAGCATGAAAGTCACTCTCTCTAGAAATCACTTCAGCAGCATGTAATCCCTAGATTGATCAACTTGTCATAAAGTTATGAACTTTTTAAAATGATATTATATTTATAGGCACATCTATAATGGTCGGCTCCCTCCTCCAATGGTCATATTTTTCCTTGAATTTTGGAGGGACCTGTACATGTTTTAATCAAACAACGGTTAGTTAGTAACTAAATACATGACATCATTTTATAACAAAAACAAGTGTAAGAAAAAACATGGTTACATAACCAAAATCAAATATTCATAATGTAAGTAATAAAGGATCAGATTCTAACCAAAAACACATTCGGTATCTATAACACAAGGAAATTAGGATTCTATTTTTCAAGGAATTTGGAACCTGAATTCTATAGAATTCCAGAGTCTGAATTTCAAAGAAATTCAGAATCTGGAGTCACAAGAATTTGAAACCTGAACATAGAAAGTTCGGAGTCTGAACTCAAAAGACTTCAGAGTCTGAATTCAGATAACACAGAGTCAGAACTCAGAAGAGTTCAGAGTCTTAATTCAGAGAACTCAGAGTCACAACTCAGAAGAGTTTGGAGTCTGAATTCAAAGAAATTTGAGTCAAAACTCAGAAGAGTTCGGAGACTGAATTTAGAGAACTCAGAGTCAGAACTCATAAGAGTTCAGAGTATGAATTCAGAGAACTTGGAGTCAGAACAAAGAATAGTTTGGAGTCTGAATTCAGATCTAGAAAACAAAATTCTTTATATCTATGTATATATATGATTCTGAGGTTTTAGATGCGAAACTGAATTTTACACTTAGACAGAATATGAACAATGAAAACATGGTAAGGAAAAATTTCCTTGGGGAAGGTAAGTTTTCCTTATCAAAGTAAAACATAGGGTAAAATGCAATTTGCATTAAGATAAGGTGTTTGTGATTTTCAAAACATTAAGGAACGGTAAAGTCAAAAGAAAAACTTATTGACTCAAAAATCTACCCAAAGATGAAGGAATGAAAAATTATTAAGGAAAACATATTGACATGATAATATCTCCCTTTTTGGAAATCACAAACATCCATACAAGAAAGAAAATATGGACATAGAAAATATATTTTAGACTTTCAAAATAAAACATATCTCCCTTATCATATGGGAAAAGATGAATACGACTAACTCCCACTTATAATTTAGAAACACAAAGGATCGTATTCTAGATTTCCTGAATGACACTTATCATTTATCTCATATGAAAATATTCATGACGAACCCCCCCCCCCCCCCCCCCTTAGATAAACTCCCCCTTACTTAGGGACAATTATTCTTTACATAGTATTCTTTTTCCTTTCTCCCCCTTTGTGATTTTCAAAAAGCGATATAGGTAATGGAAAAGAAATTATATTAATTGAAATATTAGTACAACACATGAAAAGGATAAGAAACCAAACATTTCAACATGATAGGATAAATTTATACAAGGAAGGAAAATACAAAAAAAATCAGATTTAAACAAGGTTATCCTTCCTTTTCATTGGGAATCATCTTCTTTACTATTTTCTTCAGCTTCATGAGCTCCTTGTGGTCTTCCACTGGTCACTTAACAATTTGATCCTGATCCTCTTCTTTCTTCAATAAATATTTGATTCTATCATCCTGAGCCTTGAGAACTTCTATCTGAGCCTTCATGACTTCTTCCTGCTTGACAAGCTTTTCTTCAATCTCAATCCATTGATCTCATTCTCTATTCCATATTTGAGCAACTGAATACAAATTCACATTCAGATATTATAATTCCTGAATATGAGAATTCTGTTCGAGAGTCAACTTTTCATCAAATCTACTTTTGAGATCCTTGATCTTACTATCTTCAATGTCAAAATCCATGTTGACACTATCCTGGAACTCATCAAGACTTATCATGTCTTCAATGGTTTTCCATGAACAACTGTTCATCTTCATGCATGATCTTTTATAGGATTTGTAGTTGATTAAAAAATTCTTGAAATATGCATCAAGCTTGACACACTTATCCATTTCCATGGATATTGAATCCTATTTCTATTTCAAAGTCTGTTGAAGCATCTAACATCTTGAGTCAATGCTTGGAAAAATCAGAATGGTCCCAAAAAGTTATTTCAAGGACTAGAATAAGAAATAATGTACAATGGATAATGATTCTTAATATGAAACTTTTATTGGTGAGGATTCTTTTTCAAGCTCACCAAGTTTCCTCTTTGAAGATCCAGCAGCTTCATTCTTCTTAACCCTGGATTTGGTTAGTGTATCGACAACCACCTATTTTCCCTTATCAGTTCTCAGAATGGATTCCTCATTGGGAGACTCATGTTCCTTGTTAGAAAGCTGAAAAATTCTATCATCATCAATCTTCTCCTTCTCATCTCCTGCCTCATAATCTT
This sequence comes from Viscum album, assembly GCA_963277665.1. NCBI lineage: Eukaryota > Viridiplantae > Streptophyta > Magnoliopsida > Santalales > Viscaceae > Viscum > Viscum album. The sequence continues at coordinate 906,676,530 of OY728160.1, read as the reverse complement.
CAGGATGTATGAAATGATGATTAAAACTTTCTTCTTTGGACATCTTATTCACTTCTTCTTCAGATTTCTCATCCTCTTCTTTCTCTTCATTCCTAGGTGTAGCCAGCATTAAAGATTCTTCTTCAGATGTTCGGATTGATAGTTTCTCATATGGACATTCCTTCTCATGGAAATCAACAACTTGCATATTCAAATCTGCGGTGTCACCACTTATTTCTTCTTCTTCCACTTCTTCCACAACTTTTTCTACTTAAACAAATTTTTATTGGGATTTCTCCGGAGTCACGAATTTCTTTCCTGGAGTCTCAGGTAAAGCTTCTACCAAGAAGGATTTTGGTACCGGGATATTCTCTGAAGCTTTCTTAGTATCCCTTAGAAGGGATTGAATAATTTCAGCCTCAGACATCTTCTTCTTTCATTTCTTTTCTTTAGCTTCCTTCTCAACCTCGTCATCTGTCTTCTCTTTTAAGGATTTGGCTTCAGCAATATACGAACCAAAACATAGCTCCACTGCTTTCTTATTTTTCTTATCTTCCCTCCACTTTGCTACAATATCATCTGGATAGGCTTTTTTTCATAGGTTTTGGAGGTACGGATTGGGCTTCATTAGCTTTTGAGATTTTATCTTCCACTTCTACTTCCTTCAACTTTCTCTTCTTTCCTCCCATTTTGGACGGTTCAGCCACTTTGGGTTTCTTCACAACAGCTTAAGCTTCTTCCTCTAGTAGGTCATATAATTCTCCATAGCCTTTAGAAAAACCAATGTTTATCCTCTTCAAAGTATCATCGCTGAGTAGAATGTCTTTGCAATTCCTTGTCTTAGAGCTGCAAGGAATTTTAAAAGACTCTAAGCAACGAAAAATTAATGTGGAATGAATAGTTGGATACATGATTATCTAAGACTTCATGTTTCCATTTCTGATATTATCGATCGTAATCAGAATATGCTTAAACAAATTAACCTTCCTCAGGTTCACCAGAAAATCTTGGATGTACAAGTCACTCTTCTTCAATGTGTCCTCGAAACCTTTTCTCGGAATGGTAAATCCTTTACTCCATAATTCAAGGATCTGATTATTTGTAGATAGGTGAGAAATATTTGGAGTCTTGAACTCTGTAAGACCAAGGAACTCCCTAGCTTTCACCTTGACAAATCTTCCTTGAACATCCGGTAACTTATGAGAACAAAACATAGCTTCCCCTTCGCATGGAATACCAACCAATCTAGATTCCTTAGTATATGAAAGAGCATAGGACTTTACATAGAACATGAAGGAATACTTCTCCATGCCTTCGTCCATGAATATACTAACTGATTTATAAAACTCAACAAGCAAATCTGGATATACCAAATCTTGAGGCCCAATCTTCGATACGCAAACACACTCCCATCCATTCACCTTAATGTTTTTTGAGATGATAGAATCATACTTAGAGAAGAAGTTCGGATTCACTAACCATTTTCTATATACCTTCCAATCCGAGATCGGCTTGAAAATAGACATATATTTTTGAGAGGATTATTCTACATACATTCGGATTTGAAAAAACACTAAAAATTTTAGAACGGGCTTAGTAGAAGGGCGGAACTTCAACACGCGAAGGCTTGAGATCGATGTGAGATAACCATAGGGGGGTCCCTTATATAGGTTTTTTAAGTGACGATTCATCTTCTATGCTCAATCTAATGGCTGAAATACCTTTAGATTAGATCTGACGATTGATATGATAGTTACAAGAAAAACTTGGTAGAATCCAATATTATGAGGTTTTTAAGAAAAACATTTGGATTTAAGGAAAAAAGAATCCAAAAATTTTGAAAAAGCAAATGAAAATACCAATAAGGAAAAGATGATTACGAATATTCAAGAAAGGAAACATACCTTTAGGATTATTAGGAAGATTATTCGTAGTGAGGAAAATTCTTGTTGAAGAACCTTAGATTTAGAAAATTTGATTACATAAAATTTTGAAAAACCGACTATGAAAAATTTGAATTACGAAAGCTTTTGAAAATATGACAACAATTTTTTTAAAGAAAAAACTTCATTATGATAAATTTGAAAAACCACATTATGAAAAAATTTGAAAAACATCATTACAAAAAATTCGGAAAAACTTCATTAAGAAAAATTTGTAAAATTTCATTAAGAAAAATTTGAAAAACATCATTACAAAAAATTTAAACTAACTAACAAGAAAATGTACTCCCACTATGAAAAAGATTTTATTACAGTAAGGAAATTGATTTTAACAAGAAGTTAATAAGGATTATTTCCTTACAGTTATCATTCCTAACATATGTTTAATGTATTCAAATCTATCGGAGGGTAATGATTTTGTGAAAATATCACCAAGTTGATCTTGTGTTCTGATAAATTAAATAATAATATCTTGTTTTTGTGTGTGATCCCTAAGAAATTGATGCATCATATCTATGTGTTTTGCACGAGAGTGACGTGTAGGTATTTTACTAAGGGAAATGGAACTAGTATTATCAAACAAAATTTGTGTTCTAATAAAACTCATACCATAGTCTATGAGTGTGTGTTGCATCTACAACACCTGAGCACAACAACTTCCAGCTGCTACATATTCATCTTTAGTAGTGGAAAGTGCTACTGAGTGTTGTTTCGTGCATGAACAAGAAACTAATGAATCTCCTTTGAAATGAAAAGTTCCAGATGTACTTTTTAATCCATTCTACATCCACCAAAGTCAGTATTAGAAAAAAAATTCAAAAGCAATTCATTTCCGTATGTATAACAGAGTCCTAAATCCATGGTTCCCTTTATGTATCAAAACATTATTTTCACTACCTTTAAGTGAGATTCCTTAGCATTGTATTTATATCTTGAACATAAGCATACAGAAAACATTATTTCTACATGAATAGTTATCAAGTAATGTAGACTTCCTATCATACCTCTAAAAGATGTTTGATCTACTAATTTCCAAGATTCATCAAGATCAAATGTATTTGAGGTACTAATGGGAGTACTTATACTCTTAGTGTTGTCATATCCATACTTTTTAAGAAGATCTTTAATATAATTATGTTGGGATATATAGATTCCTTCTAGTTTTTGAGAAATTTGAAAACCAAGATAAAATGTTAACTCACCCATCATACTCATTTCAAATTCAGATTTCATTACATCCGCAAAAGAATCAGTTAAAGATTGGTGAGTTGAACCAAATATAATGTCATCAACATAAATGTGAAGAATCAAATTTTTGTTATTATCTATCTTTATAAAAATGGTTGGATCTGCATTTTCCTTATCGTAATTATTTTGAAGCAAAAACCATGTAATTCTGTCATACCATGCTCAAGGGGCTAGATTAAGTCTATAAAAAGATTTTCTAAGTATAAAAACATGTTTAGGATGTTTTTTTTCTTCTAAAACAGGATGTGGTTCAACAAAAACATCTTGTTGGACATAACCATTAAGGAAATCACATTTCGAATCCATTTGAAAAAGGTTGGAATTGAAGAATGTTGCAAAGGAAATTAAAATACAAATAGATTTAAGTCTAGATACTGGAGAATAGGTTTCTTCATAGTCTATTCCTTCTTGTTTGATTATAGGCTTTAGCAAATAATTTAGCTTTATTTCTTACTATGATTCTATTTTCATAACACTTATTTCTATAGACCCATTTGACTCCAATAACAGAAATATCCTTAGGTCTTTCAACCATGGTCCAGACATTATTCCTTTTAAATTCATTTGGTTCATCTTGCTTAGCTTTTATCCAATCATCATCACCTAAAGCTTCATCAGTTATTTTTAGTTCTAATTGGGAAAGAAATGCAAGATGATCTACTTCATTTCTTAAGGAACTTTTTGTTTTGATAGGTTGATTCACATCACCAATGATTCTATCACAGGGATGATTCTTAAGAAATAGCTAATTTGGGTTTTGTAAAACCTATTCATCAGCAAAGGGTAGGAAGTCTTCTGGGGTAAATGTTTTACAAATATCTTCTTGAACATTTTCCTTATCAGAAGTATCATCTATCAAGGGTTGATAATAAGTTTTTGAAAACATATCTGAAGATGTAGGTTGGGGTTGTTTAAAAACAAAGGGACCAGTTTCATCAAATTTGACATGTACTGTCTCTTCAACAGTACAAGTGTTTTTATTAAAAACACTATAAGCCTTAGAAGTTGTGAAGTAGCCAAAGTAAATTCCTTCATCAAATTTTGGTGAGAATTTATATAGATTTTCTTTTGTATTTAGAATGAATACCTTGAAACCAAAAACCATGAAGTAGGAAATTCTAGGTTTTCTAACATTCCATAACTCTTAAGGTGTTTTATTAAGAAAAGGTCTAATAAAAACTCAATTTATATTATAACAGGCAGTACATACAGCTTCAACCCCAAAATGATTGGCTACAGAATAATCACTCAACATCATTCTTGTTATTTCTTGATTAATTTTATTTCTTCTTTCAACAACACCATTTTTTGAGGAGTTCTGGGTGCTGAAAAGTTATGAGTAATCCCTTTTATACTACAAAAAGTTTCAATTTTTTTTTATAAATTCTCCTTCATGATCACTATGAATAGTTATCAAAGGATGGATTTTCTCATTTTTAACATGGGCTCTAAAACTTAATAAATACAAAAGAGCTTCAAACTTATTTTCTAGAAAATAGACCCATGTAAATCTAGTGTAATCATCAACTAAGACAAATACATAATACTTGCCTCAAAATGCTTCCAGTTTGTGTTGGACCAAACAGATCCATGTGCAATAAATATAATTAATCAGTGGTTGGGACTTCACCTAACGATTTAAAACTTGATTTATATTGCTTTACATATTGAAAAGGATCACAAACTTTTGAAGAATTGAATCTATGCTCCGGTAGATCATTAACTAGTATTTTCTTAGAATGTTTTCATAGGTTCCTAAGGTTACAGTGACTTATCATTCTATTCCATTAAAAAGAATGATCTTCCATTTCACTATGGTAAGGAAAGTCTTGGCTCCTAAGTTCTTCGATGTTTAGTGTGTAAACATTCTCTTGACTATTGGCATAAATAATAAACTCTTCCTTGGAATTTTGTACTAAGCACTTATCATTCCTAAAATTCACAAGGTATCCTTCATCACATAATTTTCATATGCTAATGAGGTTGTGCGTAAGACCCTTAACAAATAAAACATTCAATATCATAGTTTTTCCAAGAAGAACGATGTTACCTATACCAATAATTTCTCCCTAATAATTATCTACAAAAGTTAATTTCCTCCATTCTTCTTGATAATCTTTTAAAAGTAGTTTTTATTACCAGTCATATGTCGGGAACATCCACTATACATGTACCAAGAATTGGTGTTGGTACCTTCTCTATTTTTCTGAAAGTAAAAAATTCTAGACTTTCAGAATCCAAATATTCTTGGATGTGAAAACATCAGAAAGAAAAAATATTTGGAACCCACATTTTCTTAGAAACATAGGCATTGTGAAATCCTAAAGACTGGGTTTTGTTTAGGGAACAATTATTTGCCCAATTCCCACCACACTAACACTTAGTTCTGAATAGAACACTTTGAGAAACAAAATAATTGTTACTAAAAATCCGTTTAAAAGTAGTATAATCAAAACCATATTTATTCCTTAGAGGTCATATTTGAGAATAAATATTATCAAAATTTTCTTTACGCAAGGTAAAGTTTTACAAACACTTCCTCAAGGAAAAAATTTCATATTTTAGTTTGATAACCAAGTCCTTTTCTTCTAAAACATTTGATTTGGAACTAGAGTTAGGGTCGAGAACATTTTTACTAGAAATTATGTTTTCTAGATCATTAGAAAGCTTAACCTTCTAAGAATTTACTTCCTCAAGATTTTTTGAAATACTTTCGAAATAAAAAAATTTCTTATCGAGATATTTAGAAAGATCTGATATTTCCTTATTTAGAATAGTATTCCTAGAATTTTCCTTCTAAATATTTTTCATGAGTTTTGAATTCTCAGTCCCAAGGGGCTTAGCAAACCTAGAAACTTCTTCATAGGTAGGTAAAGTATTATCTTAATCAGAAGAAGATTCTTCATCATAAGAGTTATAATATTTAATATCACTATTGTTAGAATTCAAAGAAACATTGGTTATTGATTCAGTATTGTATACCTTAGCCATCAAACAATGATTTTCAATAGGTATTCTGGCTATTAAACCATGATTCTTATATCCAGAATATTCGTAATTTGATGATTCATTTGAAGAGTCTCTACCACTGGAACTCCAGGTGTCATTTTATTTCAAGAATTTTTTAGCACTAACTTTTTAGTACTTCTTTCTGTTTCTCTTAGAATGATTTTCCTTTCTTTCCTTTCACATAAGCATAGGTTAATCAGTTTTTATATGTCCAACTCTTTTACATTCATAACATGTTACTTCTGAGTCTTTCTTATCTTTCCTTTCTTTCTTCATGTATCTAGATTGAAAATTACTTTGTCCAGCTCTCTTGTTCATCCTTAGAGTAAGATTGGCTAACTCATTCTCTGAAGATTCACTTCCACTAGATTCTTATTGAATAGTAACAATATTTTATTTGGATCTAGTAACTCTCTCAGAAGTCTTGGACTTCATATTATTTGAAGTTGTAGTAAAAGAAACACTTCCATTCCCATTATTCTTATTTATGTTATCAGTATCTCTCTTCATTCTAGTCTCATGTAGAAGAATAGTTCCAAAAAGTTCATCAAGAGAAATTTGTGTAACCTTTATATCCTCATCAATAGCAGTCCTCTTGGATTCCCACTCATTGGGAATGATGTCTATGATTTTTTCCATAAGAGCTTCGTCATCTAATCCTTTCTCACCCAAATATTGTAAACTATTTACAATATTCATAAATCCCTATTTCACCTTACATATGGGTTCTCTATAAGAAAAGAAAAAACCATGATATTCAGCTTTGAGCATGGATCTTCGACTGTCAATATCATTGGATGTTCCAAAGTGAGTAACTTCAAGTTTCTTCCAAATAAAATTTTCTCCTTCACAAGATGAAATTTGGCTATATATATTTCTAGTCATAGAAAAAATCAATGTATTGCATACGTTATATACTCTAGTAATCATAAAAAAATTATCCACTTCGATATTGATAATAAATGTCTTCATGCGATCTCTCCAATATTCATAATCATTTCCATCAAAAATAGGTGGTATAGTTAGATTCAGGTTGTCTATAGAACCAACATTGATTCCTTCCATACTAAAGAAACATATTTCCACTCAAACTAGTTATTAAAAAGAAATTTTAAACATGGAAAATATTCCAAAGTAAGGGAAAAAATGAAAAATTGATCAAGGAAAACATATATGTGAATATAAGTATTTTGGAAACCTCCTATGATACCAATTGTTGAGATGGTATGTGGAGTATGATATACTCCATAATACCAAATGTAGGATCTAAATAATTTAGATACTGATTGTAGTATCTAATGATGCTCAAAATACAAGAGGGGGTGAATTTTAACTTTAAAAAATTCTTTTGGAACTTTTAATGATGGTCATGTTTAACAATGTTAAACAAGGTAATTCACAAAATTTCTAGTTTTACGCACTTTCTAGATGATTACGAGAAAGTGATTCTGAAAAAATGGTCCCAGAAATGAAACTTAAATTTTTTTTACAAAGATAAAGTTTCTACCTCAAAGAATTTATAATCTTACTAAAATAGAGTAAAAGTATAAGGAAATATGAGATAGTTATACATTCCTCAACAAACAAAACAGTAGTGGAAAACTTGAAACAAAACAAGTAACAAGTAATAAATATTTTAACCCAAAGATAAGGGTATCTAACAACCTTGTATAAAGGACCCTTGATTTATACATTATAGAAAGTCTGTCTTACCCACAACAGGGTAAGCCCTCAATACAATGATCAAAGTCTGTCTTGATATCCCCACAAGCCGTCAACTTCAAGGTAGTCGACACCTTTGTCTTCCTCAGCAAGAAAGTCCTGAACTTCAAGCTAGTCAGCACCTTTGTCTTCCTATCCCCAAAAGTCCTTGAATGTACTCAGAAATATTCAGAGTTGCACTAAGAAATTCTGAACAAGAAGTTCAGTACTCACAAAGCATGAAAGTCTCTCTCTCTAGAAATCACTTCAGTGGCCTGTAATCTCTAGATTGATCAACATGTCATCAAGTTATTAGTTCTTTCAAATGAGATCCTATTTGTCGGCACAACTCCAACGGTCGGCTCCATCCTCCAATGGTCATATTTTTTTCCTGAATTTTGGAGTTACCTATACACGTGTCACTCAAAAACTGGTTAGTTAGTAACTGAATACACGAAATCATTTTATGACAAAAACAAGTGTAAGAATAAATATGGTTACATAACCAAAATAAAATATTTGGAATGTAAGGAATAATGGTTAGAAGTCTATCCAAAAACACATTCATGATCTATAATACAAGGATATTCGGATTCTATTTTTCAAGGAATTTGGAACCTAAATTCTATAGAATTCCGAAGTATGAATTTCATGGAAATTCAGAAACTAGATTCACAGGAATTCAGAACCTGAGTGTAGAAAGTTCGGAGTCTGAATTCATTAGAATTCTGAGTGTGAACTCAGAAGAGTTTGGAGTCTAAATTTAGATAACTCGGAGTCAGAACTCAGAAGAGTTCGGAGACTAAATTCAGATAACTCAGAGATAGAACTCAGAAGAGTTCGATGTCTAAATTCAGAGAAATAGGAGTCAAAACACAAAAAAGTTCGGAGTCTGGATTTAGAGAAATCAGAGTTTGAACACATAAGATTTCGGAGTTAGATTTTAATGAACTCAGAGTTAGAACTCAGAAGAGTTGAGAGTATGAATTCAGAGAGTTCGGAACCTGAATTCAGATCCAGAAAACAAAATGCTTTATATCTAATAATATATATGATTCCAAGGTTTTAGATGCAAAACCAAATTTTACACTTAGACAGAATATGAACAATGAAAACATGGTAAGGATAAATTTCCTTGGGGAAGGAAAGTTTTCCTTATTAATGTAAAACATAGGGTAAAATGCAATTTCCCTTAAGATAAGGTGTTTGTGATTTTCAAAACATGTAAGAATGGTAAAGTCATAAAAAAACCTTATTGACTCAACAATCTCCCCAAACATAAAGGAATGAAAAATTCTTAAGGAAACATTACCGACTCAACAAATTAATTATTCACTAAAAGGAATATTTTTAAACTTTCAATAAAAACTATTACCACAAGTTTGATGAAATGAAAATGGGGCTCTAGAACTATACCAAACTCATATAAAATATCTTCCACAAAATTATATAGATTATTAACCCATGATCAAGGATAAAGGATCGGAATCTCCCAACCAAATCATCCATGGATTAAATAAAATAACTGATATCAGGATATTAATTTCCAAAATAAACAGTTTTTATATGGTAAATAAAGAATTTGAAATTAATTTTATTAAGTAAAACATATAAGAATATGTTTTTTATATAGACTAATAATAAACCTAAATTTATTTTACATGGAGTTAGAGAATTTATGACTAAGTGAATGTGTAATGTAATCGTTTCATTTCCAATCTCAAATTAAAATTTAGATTATTTATAATATTTTTCATCAAGGGAAATTTTATTCTTTATATCTATTAAAACTATTTTATTTTCTTTATATTATGTTATTTATGGGGTTTACTTGTCTACTAACCTATTAACCTCCCTTTGGTTAACAATTGAATAAAATGTTTCCTTATAAGTGGATCCAACCATATCTCATTATTTTTGTCCGGAATATTTCTACTCCTTATTCATAATGTTTTTATATAAATATCATTATATATAAATATATGTTTTCTTAGGTTCATTTTTTATTAGACATCAACTTCATTAAAAAATAATTAATGGAATCTATTTTAAATATTTTCATGAGTTATCTTATTTATTTACATTGAGTTTCTGTGAAAAATACTTAAAGGAACCTATTTTTTACATTTTTATGATTCAACTTCTTTTTGATGTTGAATTTATTTATAGAATTGTGAGAGGGGTATATTTATTATTTTTTTATGCATTGATTCATATTCCCACCATCGAAGACTTTTTTTCATTTTCAAAATGGCGATTTAAGGATAGCAGAAAAAAACACGTGGATTAAAAATTAAAAAAATAGCTAACCCGTATAAACAAAATAAAAAATTAAATTTTAGATAGATTACACATAAACCAGTCCACGTGCCACCTCATATCAACACAAATCAACCACCTTGATATCCGACAAACCATCCACCCATCTATGAGCCTCCAACTTAATTGACTCAATATACATTAATATTTCATATAACTCAATCAAAATATTTTCTAATGATACTATCAACATTCATTCACTTGATGGGTTATGATCATGTTTTTTGGAAATATTTTGAATCCAGTTTCTTTTTCACAATTTAATTATGATGTAATAGAATTATGAAAATTTTATTATTAATGAGGTAGACATATTCATTTTTTCTCATTATGTTATAGGTCGGAATAGGAATATATAACCCTCTAATTCATTAGATAAAGTTTTAAATCTCATAATATGATAGGTATTGGGGAGTAAACTAAAACGTTTAATAGATGGTCGAGTATATGATTATATTACCCTCCAATGAATTAGGTAAAACTGTATATATTAATATTTTACATGTCCAGATATATGGAGAAAACTCAATCCATTATTGTATTTTTCCACAATGATGGTCTTAATATTAGATCCATGATCTAGTAAATGATTTTATATCCATCAATATATTCTATATTTTTATGTTATATATCTATGATATGAAAAAAAATATTTTATATCTCATGGATCAGGATTATTTCCACATGATTCAATCATATTATGACTCACGTATTATTCTTTTCAAAAGGCTTATCCAATGACTCATGATTTATGATTTATGTTTTATTCGGTATGGTTTTATTATGTTATTTCAATACACGTTGATTATGTTATAATACCAATAATAAAAAATTATTGTGAAATTTCATCTTTGAAGGTAAACTTTTCACTTTACCATTACTAAGCATTTGAGATCATAATTACATATGTTTATATTCCTTTGGTTATAAAAAACATTATTATTTCTGTTATATCCATAACTGTATCTAGTGTGAATAGTATATATCATAGAACATAAATAATTTCTATGAAATATGTTTGTTATATATCTAATAAACATATACACAAAACATATATGTTATAGGGAGTGATTTATCAATATATATAATGAGTATTTATTTAAAATGATGTAATATGTATATGTATGTTTTTTTTGAGACATTATATTTAAGTCACACTATTTACAACACCATTTAGTATTAATGAGAAAAATATCTCCACATATTATGTGGATCCCATGACTTTATCAATGATTAGATAAATGTTTAAAGGTTATACGTGTGTTGTAAGACTAATTAATTCTTCATAATCGTCTTGAAAAACATTGTTCTCCACCATATGCTGATGAGAAGGAAGCCACTATTGTTACCTCCTAGAAGAAGATAATTTTTAAAATGTCTCGTATAAGAGGAAACAATCCATTGTACTCGATGAAGCTGTTCAATACTACAAAAATTTATTTAAAGGATTTTTCTTTCATTGTAAAAATTAATTAGCTCATGGATAAAAATAGATATAATTCATATTGGGGTAATAGATTATTGTATGTCTAATTAATTTATATTATAATAGTTCATCTTTTTATAATATTTTTCACTTCACTCTCCTTTTTGTTGATGGGTCATAATTTTTTATGTCTTTCTCATCTTCATCTCTATTGGATTACTAACCTTATTGCTTGTTTGAGGTATATAGAATCATTTCCTTGAGTTATTTTCACTCTAATGTTTCCCTTTAGATTATCTAAAGAATTTAATAGTGGTTAAATAGATTGATTATGTAGTTATCTTGATTTCACTACTACTGAATTCTCCATCCTTATTCATCAATATTAATTCTATTCACTATTTAATTCATTCAATTGGTAGTGTTTTTCTCATAAAAGTTTCATTAGTGAAGCGTTCCCCCGTCTATTTTTTGTAATAGTATTATTGGATATGAAATAATCGAATGTGGATTTATTATAATTCAAATTTAAGGCGTTATAGTGAAATTTCATAGCCTCAAAATTCAATTTAATAACAAGGATTATATTTTAAAGAACAGTGATTTCATCATTATATAATCCTTGAGATTATAGATCATTATTATTTCTTTCATAATATCATAATTATTTTGAGAATTTTTTGTTTCTATTTGAAATTATATATTTATATATATCACATTATTTTATAATAAAATTCATATTGTAGTAATATTTTTTAACATTATATTTACATTTAATATAATTTTTTTAAAATAAAAGTGCTTTTGTATGAGTCGCATATTTGATAGATTCACCCATGTTTGTAAACTATAGGTGCAATAACACTAGAATTAATGCTCTATTCTTCAATATAATTCGTTATTATGTGAATAAAAAATTATTGAATAGGGTTCTAAAAAACCCTTCTATCATGTTGGAGCCATTTTTTGGATTCTAAAAGCATGATTTTTTTTTCAAAAACATCTTAAATATTAAAAATAATAATAATAATAATAAAAATACTTTCTCACATATATTTCTTTGAAAATATTTAGGTCAAAGAAAGACTTTTGTTGTTGTTATTATTATTCTTGTACTCTTAAATATTTTGATGAGTATACCAAGGAATAAATTTTTATCAATCATGTGTAAAAAAGTATTATAATGATATAATAAGTTGGAAAATAAATAAATATTCGTTGAATGTATTTTATAGAAATTTATTCTTTTAGGTTTGAACAACAAAAACAAACAGTTTTAAGAAGAAGTAAATATTTCATCATATGTATTTTTACATGAAGAATATAATTATTTTATGAGGGAATTAGTTGAATCTATATTATATGACCACTCTGAAATATTTTTAGAAGAGGTTTGTAAAGGATACATTCCATATTATACACATGTGGGAGATTAATATTACATAGATAAAAATAGTTATAATTTTTTTGAACATGAATTGGAATGATAATATCAAATCTCCATGAATTAGAAATAAATTCCATTCTACCACCCTCTAGATTTAGAAAAATACACCACTGTATTAATGTAATTTATAGAAAATATAGATGATATTTACTACTTGACTTAATCCATGAAAAAAACCACAAATATGAACTAAATTTCTCATGTTTTTTCTATGATTTCAAATAGGTATGATGTAAAAGTATCTAGTAGATTTAATTAATCAAAATAATCCCAAGTTGTGTATTTACTTCTATTTGGTTTTGATGCACAATTAATTTTAATATGATTCAACATAAATTAAGGCTAGATAAATATTAAAGGTTTGGGATGTCATTTTATTTTATTAATGAATATTTGTTTAATTTTTCTTGTTTTTTAAATTCTATATTCTAAATTTTTTTTAATTTTTTTGATAATTATTTAGGATCTTGATCTTAATATAAATTCTTGGGTTAATTTTTTCTATCATTTTCTTTTTCAAACACTATTATATTTTAAAATATAATGATTTATAATATTACTGATTTTGATTTTATTTCATTATTTCCAATATTCCAATTTCACAAATTTTGATTTAATGTGAAATGGATATTTATGTGTACTATCAATATACATTATTATTTAAAAAAATAAGAGGTGGATAATCCTTTTTTTATATATTATTCCATTTCTATTTTTCATAGGAGTCTTGTGGAAATTTTTGGGATCCAAAAAATTAATTTATTTATCCTTTTAAAATATTTTACAATTTATAACTTTTTTAATGTATTAATATGGAACCATTTTGAAATCCTCATGTTATATTTAACTTCTATTTGGAATAACCTTATATAAGAGTTTCATATTAAGAAACTATAATCCATTAAATAACTTATTTTTTAGTCACAAGACAAGACATCAATCAATTCATAACTTGTTATAGATGTTAAAGAATGATTGTTGTTGAAATCTAAATTTATGGGAAGGGATAAGGTGTGTTGTGTACAATGTCATATGAAGAAAATGTTTGGGTGGATATTTGATATTTTCTTGAACATTTTATATTTTCTTGGAAATAACTTCAATGATAGAAAGATGGTTGAATGGGAAAATACCCTCTAAATATGGGATGAGAGTTCCAAATACTCTTTAAAGAAGGAATATACCTCTATTTTCCTTCAAAATACTATAATATACTTACAATAAATATTATAAAACAAATTAAAGAAGGAAAATTTAAGGAGCAAGGGAAAATAAACAAAAATATAAACTAAAGATTCACTATATATGTAATTTTCTATGTCTTGACTTTAAAATATAATCAAGGGATTTTTAGGTTAATAATTTCAACAAGGATTAGGAGCACTCTAACCTTGAGTAAAACATAAATCGTGTATTTTTCTTCATTTTATATCCAAACCCTCCTCATTCTAAAATTGATTTTTGAAATTTAAAACATATCCTCCATTATCCACCTAACAACCCATGAAGAGACCTCATGATTTAAAAACATTATGACTCTATCAAGTGGAAATATTTTTAATCCATAAATCCTATAAATATTTTACATGTTCTTGATAATGAGAAAATAATTATTTTAAAATCATTGACTGAGAGGGTAATATATTTCATTGTTTGTAGGTGAAACATAAACATAAGGATTAACATGATATTTAATGGACTTTTATTATTTGTGAGGATTTATGGAAATAATATCAATGAAGGTGCTATGATAATTCTTTGGGTGTGAGAATTTAGTGGTTATTCCAACTATAACATAAGAAGTCTATTTTGGATATAGTATATATTATTTCTATTGCATTCAATTTTTAAGTGTGGGGGAGTGATGAATATCATATATTCATCACGTTCAGTTTGAAATTTCAATGTTTTAATCCCATCATCATATCATTTTAAGGGTAATTGACACAATTTTTAGGTTTTATTAATATTCTTAATTTAATTTTAGAAAATAATTATTTATTTATTTTTTAGTGTTATAATTTATTTTTGGAAATACTATAAAATCCATACATTTATTTTGAAATGTAAAATTTCATTATAAATAATAAATTTTATATTTTTATCACATAATTTAGTTTCATATTAAATTAAAAGGGATATGTAATTAATTTTATATTTTTTTGATTTTAAGGTAAATTCCTTTCATATAATTTATTATACACATTTTAGGATCCTTTTATAAATTTTAGCTAAAATTTTTCTAATGGATGGTGTTCATAAAACTATGTATTTACATGAATACGATTCAAAATTATATGTGAAGCATATAATTTTTAATGTTAAGGACTCTTATGTTAATGTATAATAATTACATCTACACTTTCCTAAGAGTAAGTAGAACATCTGTTAGGGAATAATTTAAATTTAAAGTAATTTTATGTTGTGATGTAATATTCACTTTTCTCTATTATTTATCTATTATAATATAAGTGTCATTGAATTAGAGAAAATTTATCCCAAAATCAAATATAAGATTAATTTACTTGGATATGAATGTTAAGACCCCGATCCATAAAGATAATAAATTCTACATGAAGGTTCTATACATTGTGAAATCTACTTGATAGCAGGTTTTGTCAATGAAGAACATTCATGCTGAAAATAATGAATTAAGGTGATTATTCAGAACAACAATTTGTTGGTGGCTATATAAATTTAGAGGAGGGAATATGACAAAACTATTTTATCCATGTTGTTTTTAGAACCCCATGTTCATCATGAGTAAAATATGACCATTTTCTCTATAGATCACATTTCTTCTTCAATGAGAATATAAAAATTAAATTTCTATGGTGGGATTATAAAAACATTTATATATAGAGAGACTATGTGGAAACTTCTAATTTCAAACTTAGGTATTCTAGGAATAATCGTCTACTATTTCTACATAAAAGAATACTATGTGTAGAATGAAGCATGCATAGGGAATCCTTTCAACTCACTTAAAAAACATACTGGATCCAAATTAAACATATTTAAATTATTTTTATTTATTATAATAAATTAATCAGTTCTTATCTAATAGTATATGGAATTAAAGATGGATTGGTATATTAAGGTTTTTAAATTTATTTTATTTTTTCATAGTTCTAAATTTATAACAGTTTTTTCTTTTTTCTCTCTTATTCTCGATTATGGGTTCTTACACTATTTATTTCCCATCTCTATCACTGATGGAAAACTAACTGCATTACTTTTTTGAGGGAGGGAGTAGTGTTACATTGAGTTCTTTTTGCCTCAATGTTTCTCCTTATTTTTTTATGATTTTAGTAGTGGTTATTTATATTCATTGTGTGGTTTTATTTCATTCTCTACAACTAAATTATTCTTCCTTATCCTATGGCATAACATAACTTCACTATTTAATCCATTAAAACAATGGATTTTGATTTTATAGTTTTTATCATTGAAGATATCTCTCAGTTAACATTAGAAGTATTTTCCAACATGAAGAGGTCTTGGTGTCCGAAAAGAATCACTCGAACATGGGGGTGTAGAGTGATATTTCATGATGTTTACATTTAATTGCAGAATGATAATTATATTTTAAATAATAATTATTAGGTCAATTTGATATCATTAGGATAATTAATATATATTATTTCTTTCTTATAGTCTTCATTCTATTGTTTATTTTTCTGATTTTCATTAAAATATATATATATATCACATTAATTTAAAATACCTCTATTACGTAAGTATTTTTTTACAGAATAATAAATTTTTATATAAATTTTAATAATGTAAAAATTATGTTTTGTGTGGGTACTTCTCAATAGATTGGCCATAGGGTGTGAACTATTTAATCTTCTTAGGTTAATAATAATTTTTTTCACTAGGGTTCCATAACAAAATCAACTTATGAGTTCTTATTACTTACCATGAGAAAGTTCATTTGATGAAAATAAATATTTAAAGGTAATATAAAACTATAATGTTTTAATTGTGGAAAGGTTTTTCATATTAATGCAAACCTTTCAAAGAAGGTTGATGGGGATGTTGAAGGTGAATACCTGAGAAGACAATGAATAAAATTTTCTATAGATGGATTTTTAATAGTAAAAATAAAACTACAATGAAGTTTCATAGAGTGTAGTTTTTCTTTAATGAGGACTATGATATGGAAGAATCCTTCATAAAATATATTGAAACTAAATTGATGCCAGACATAAAAGATACTACGATTGATACTTTATGGAAGTCTAGATCATATGTATAAGTGAATGATTACCTAGATGGAGTAATTAATCATAATTTAGATTTAAAAGGATCATCTCATGAGTGTGTCTCGTAAATAAATAATTAAATTAATATTGGGGGTTTATTTAAATATACCTTAATTTATTTTGATAATATTAATGAAGAAAGTTATCTGATGGAGGTCATTTTTGAAGAACTTTCAAATAATCAAGTGGAACCTAAAGATCTGAGTAATTGTATATAAAACATTTATGAATAGTGAAAGGTAATTAATTACCTAAATATACATGTTAAGGGAAAAACAAAGAACTTTTAAACACTCAAGGGTATGTTGTATCATTAATAATGAATATTTAGCCTTAAATAAAGATAATTATTTTTAATAATAACGTACATATTTGAAGATTTTAATCTGACGAATTAAAGGAAATGGGCACCGAGGTGTTGAGGAGGTGTTGAGTACTCAAATAAATAATATCCTAGGTAAAGGTAGGATTTTATTTTATGTTAAAACATTAACAAATAATAAAACATGTACACATAAAAAATTAAATAAAAATGTTAGTGATAGTTATCAATCCTTTGGAACCTATCATCAAAAATGAGATATTTAAAATCCTAGGATTTATGGGGAGATTAAAGTGATAAAATTTTCCCTTTGATGAGTTTAAAAGTATATGGGTACCTAAGTCACGTGATATCATATTATAATTAGGAAAATTGAAATGATTGAGACCCAATTTCACTGGTGGTATCAGACTTGGCCTTTAAAAGACGTTAGGCGCATTTTCTAATCAATTGATGTTGACACTTACACTATATATTTAGTGAAACAAAAGTGGTAGTTTGTTTTCCTCCATCATGGAAAATAGGAATCAAACTAGTTTCCCATTAAATAATTCACATTATCCTTGGAATAATTGGTAATCCAAACACAAAACACACACATATACCATTTGGTTACATATTCGTCGTCTTCTAGACAATAAATGATATAGTAGATATATGTGTTATATATGCATTCCAAACAAGTAAAAAAATACTATAATATACAAAGTGATCTAAATATACTATAACCTAATATTAAAAAATAATATATTAAAAACAAAACCTAATTACTAAAAATATAGGATTCTTCAAGTTGATACAATATAAATACTTCTAGGATAACACATGTCCATCTTCCCCACACTTCTAAATGACGCTTCAACAGGCTCCACTCAAGCTCCGAAATATATTAGGATATATATCCTATGATAAATAATACAAGAAGATAAGTGTACATACCAGTACTAACAATAAAAAATTAATATATAGAATGATGTTTCTTTTTCTTCGAGGAGTCTATATAGGTTGTGTGAAAATAAAACTCTATAGGCCACCACAAACGTACCTCAACACAATACTAAACAACCAGTTGTATACATGAACATGTTAACTCATTTACATTAATATAAGTAAATATTTTTATAGGGAATAAACAATTATAACATGAAAATAGTTATAAAAAATTATATGATAGTTGAATTATATTCTATATCATGTAACTCCCCATTTTAGGAGGATCCACACATGGTATTCCTTCATTTTTCATTGCACTTAGAATATGGGATTAGATAAACAGGGAACCGTTGCTTCCCATCTTATATAATATCACAATTTTGGGTATATAATCTATCTCATTGATATGGGAATCTATATACAAGATTTAGGGTTAACTCTTATCCCATAAAAATGGTGAAAGGTTATACAATATTTAGGGTCCAACACCTGTCCAATTCAACAACTCATGTCATTGGTCTGCTAAACAACATACAATTTATATAATAAAATAATAAATATACATACCCCTTGAAACATTCTCTTAATCAATGAAAACATTATCAATGCTCATTTCAAAATTAATACTACAACTACATCAAAATATGGCCATGATTCTCTATTCAACACTAGTTATATTTTCATCATAGAAAAAATTATAGGTTTCATATAATCATGGTATCAAAAAAGATTGATCCAATAATACTATGTCATGGATCCCAATAATTATACTAGATATTAGTGAAATATGGAATATGTTATAGAGTGACATTCTACTCAGGGTGTATCAATAATAAGGTGGATTTAATATAAATAATGTTATATATGATATCCCATAGTTTTTTGACTCCTAGCCAAAATGGATCTAATTATAGTAAGGGAGTTACAAAAATTTCATTACTGATAAAAAAGTATGATGTTAAGTATGTTATTGATGGTATTATCCATGACTAAAATATACTCTTATTAAAATGAAGAAAGAGTACATTGTGATAAAAAAAGTTGAATTAAAAAATTGATTTAAAAGAAAAAGTTCCTTTTAATCTATAATTTCAATCGTTAAAACATGATTTATGAAAAAACAATTATTTAAGAAGAATAATTATATTAATGGTAACATTATTATAATTTATAAATTATATATGTATATAATCACACGAAATTTATTTATAAATATACATAATTTTAAATAGGAATGTTATTATTTTATTATAGATGAGGGGTGGTTTTGTAATTCCAATATACAATTTTATGTATTTGAACAAACCAATACAAATTTAGTACTTTATAGGATAAGGGAAATTTATTTACTATATGAAAATATTATGATTTTTTTGAAACATCATTGGTTAGAAAAACGAAATTTTTAAATAAACACATCATTTCATTCTACCACACTATCTCCGTTGACCACCTTCAATCAATATAACTCTTACCTTGGGTTATATATTTTATCTAATAAATATATTTTTTACATTAAATGATAATGGAAATTTATTTATTATTTGAAAATTTTAAAATGATTTAGGTAAAATCCTAGTTTAGAAAAACAAAAAATGTCTAAGAATCACATCATTTCCTTCAATCATCCAAGACCAATTGTCACCTCATAATCAGTGAAACACATAACTATGGTTATGTTTTATAATGTATATATATAACTCATTATGGTTATAGTTAATTAATTTATCACCCAATTAATACATGGTAATGGATTATAAGAATGTTCCTACATAGAACATGGATAGAATATTACAACATTAATGATATATCATATCATATTCTCTATATTTATGTGAGAATGAAAACCATGGACACTCCATTTCTATATTATATCTCATATAAAATCCTATAACATCTCTTGGAATTGGAGAATTTTATGGGAATTTTTGATAATACTAGAAAACCCAGGAGGATACCTAATATTTTTTAAGCTATAGATATAAATCAGTAATAAATTATTATTATAATATATAATTGAATTCATGTATACAATTTGATGATTAATGTTAATATTACACAATACAGAATTTATTTAGAATCATATTATTACGAAGCAAGAAAAAATAACTTCGAATGACAATTAATGGGTTTGAACCATTATAAAACATCGTAAAGGTGCCATTAAAATTATTCCCTTTGCGTATTAAATTATATTAGGAAACCATTAATTAATATATATAAAAACAACATTTATGATTAATTGTTATCGTTTGAGAAAATATTGTAGGCATGTACCAAGCATAGCTTGACTATAAAACAAAGTAGTTAAGACAAATTACCCTATTTATTGGTGGTATTTAATATCTCCATTTAATACCAATAATACTCCAATTATCAGAAAATATACTCTATCAAATATTATGAAAATTTTAATAATGATATACGAAATATACATATATCATTATTTAATCACCACTAACTCCAATGAAAACATTGACAGATAAAAGAAAAATTAATCTAAGGCCATATTTATGAAAATATTGAATTTGTATAACCAGAACATCAACCAATTTCTTTCTAAAAACATGAAATATTTGTGGAAAACTATTCCTCACATGACCCACATAAAATCTGTGGAAAAATAAGAAAAATAACCCATATGAATTTCCTTCACATAAAATAATATGAACACCCATGTTTTTGGATAAATGATTCTATTAATTGGTGGAATTTGTATTGTAATTCCCAAAAAAACCAGAATAAATTAGAGTGAATGAGAATATAAAAGTATAATAAGGTAATAGAAGTTGTTTACCTTGATTATTTCAAGAAAAAACCCATCGATTACACCTTAATCCATGTGTATAAAGAAGAGGGAAGATAATGAATATAAGAATTCAAGGAGATCCCCAGGGGTTTATGGGGGAATAATGGTATCCAAAGAATACCATATGGGGTAATTATGATAATGTGAAAAATAGACCCATTAAATGTACAATCATTCATGGGGCCAACGACTATAAGGTATGATTCCACTAGGTACCTGATATGATTCCATCGGGTACCCAGAAACACACCTAGGTTCCCCCTCCCTTGATCATATCACCATGTACCTAGTGTAACCTTTAGTTTTAATACTACATGAAAAATTTCCTCTATGGACACCAAAATTAATGCACATCCTATTGAACACCAAAAATTATATGAAACATACGTTTTCATCCCCAAAATTAAAATTCAAACTCAAATATCAATTTGATTGATAAAATCCCAGATGAAACTCCCAATTCAAATATAACTTCACTTTAACCATCTACCTCCTAATGATTGAAAAAAATTCAAATGTTTCAGAAATGAGTCTTTAAAACATCCCCACCATTAAACATGTCAACCTTGATAATCGGAAAATAACATTCTTCATTATTTCCTATAACTTTATTGAACCTAATCACATTTTTAACCAAAATCCATTATATCTCTATGTTATAAATTATTGATCAGAATGCTAATATCCATTCTAATGAATCACTATACTTAAAAAAAATATACCAAATTCAAATTAGATCCCCAATAATCATAAAATTCTGACTCAAATATTCTTAACCAAACACTAAATTGAAATTATTAAACCTAAAATTCAAATAGTCTTAGGGAGCACTAACAACAAGGACCTGAAAACACCCCAAATACCCTCATCATGCCCCGAAAATAGAAATCCCCATATTCATATACATTCATTTTTCTAAATTAAATTCTTACCATATGTGCTGAATCAAATACTAAATAATTTAGAAATCCCAAATAAGAAATTTCATTAGTTAATACATCCTAAAAAATTACTCCCACACAAATGGGCTTTCCACAATAATATAATGTTTTACATAGTTTAGAAGGAGGTAAATTATGAAACAAACACTTGGTTAAGATGTATACCTCTTCTTCAAAAAACCTCCTTAGGTTTATACCTAAAGACTTATTATAATGGTATTATGATAATACCAGGAAATCTAGGAAATGCTTATAGATTTTAGTGAAAGATTTATTTCGGTTACTGATGACCTAATAGGCTCTTGAAGTGTATACAATAGTATAGAGGTGGTTTCCTTAAATAAGTTAGGGATAATACGCTCTTGGATTCATTCAAATGATTGAAATATGATAATTTCTTAATGTAGAAATAAAATATCAAAAATTACTCATCTTATAATATTAGATGAGATAGGGTTCAAATATGACTATAAAATAGAATTTTTAACGTCGTTAGACAATTTGATAACATGTAATTATAGATTCATCAAATATTAACCAATTTTAGCTCTTACAGTGGTAAATAACTTTTTACTGATGTTACTATACATAATGAAAAAATTGAATGTTTTCTCATTAGTAAATTTAGAAATTAAAATTAAAATTTGGGAGCCCATTTTATTTAATTAAATTTCTTTATGATGATGAAATAAATTTGAAAAAATCCCGCATAATGCAATGAAAAACTGTTTTCTAGAAATATTTATTTTAACTATAAAATTTTTTATACAAAAATAAAGTGTAATATTTACACCAATTAATTTTATTCGATAATTTTTAATAAAAAAGGACTAATTTTATTTTATATCAAATTAAAAATAGAATCTTACGTTTTAAATATATAAAAATATAGGATATTATTCGTAAAAAATGATGCTTTCATCTATTCTCCCAAAAAAACATTTTTCAACTACATACCAAAACATTACCTTTGGTAAATAATTACATGGTTATTTAAAAAATTATACTAAATATCTAAAATAGAATTTATAAAAAAATTATAAATTAATTATAATTCCAATTAGTTTTTTTTAATAAAATCCATTTTGAGGAAAACAAAATTTTAAAGCATAAAATGAATTTAATGAAAATTGAGTACTAATTTATTATTAAATAAAAAGATAATATATAAAAAATGTAAGCATATTTTTCATAATATTTTATATTATTAGTTGTACTTCAAATTTGACAAGTAGGTTATAACAACCACATTTATAAAAAAATATTTTTATAGTATATCAAAATTCACTTAAGCACTGTAATTGTATATACCACACACTATCCAATATATTATATAAATAAAAATAAATAAATAATCACTAGGTGTAACATTAATCCCCCATTAATAAATTTATTTCATTAATTTTATCTCATGCCCGATAGAAATGGTTTAAATCAATTTTTTAAACAATTCTAACGAGTTAGAGATAAAACATATGACCATGGGAGGAAAATTTTAAAATATTTTTAAATATATATTATTGAAAACCCACATCATAAATATGGATCCTAAAAAAGCATTTGGAAAATAAAAAAAATTAAATATACTGGTATCTGAGAATAACACCTAATCGGGTCCACGTATAAGGTGATTGTTGGTGGGAAGTGAAAATATGGACATGGTGGAGAAATATAACATCCAACGAATAATATCGAGAGATCAAGTACCTCATCATGATAAATATAATGAATGGATAGCCAAATAATTTTGAGTGATAAATAAGTCCATAAATTCAATGAAAATTAATGTATAAGGATAAAAAAATTATTTCAATATCATTTTCCTATAGTTGAAGAAATATTTTTAAATCCTTATAGAAGACACATGAAAATATACTTACTTGATTCACATGAATTTCAAAAGCACAATATCACTCTTTCAATTTCCTACAATCATTTTTTACATTTATATCCTCTCTTACTCTATGAATTTAATATTAAAGATTATTTTTTCATGTCCAAGGATCTAAAATTAAATTTTAATATATCATAAGAAATACAAACAGATTAAAAATAATTAATCCTACTTCTACTAATTAATGAAAAGAAAAATATTGGTTTGAACAAGGAATGATAAAATTTAATATGAATAAATACAAAATTAATATCCAAAATCTCACAAATAACTCCCAAATTTAAAAATTATACATTCCATAAATAATTTCCCTTGAAACTCTTTAAAATATTCATGAACACATTCGAAACACAAAAAATAGAACTTTTTCGTCACAGTTTTTATAGGGACTTGACCCCAGTTCCCCATAGCTGGTGCCCTATTTTATTACATTGAATATAAACAAAGAAGACATATCCTGATGTAATGAATAGTTTAGTATATTGGGAAAAAAATATGAACACACAAGTACATCATTACAACTTGAATAGACATACACTAACTACTTAGCTTGAATAACATGTAATCTTCTAGATTATCCATGAAAGTCAATAATAATATACCACTTCACAACCTATAAGAAATAAATCATGTGAAATGAGTGATCATATATTCTCATTAAGGTTAAATAATACAGCAGAAGAATAATAAACATTAGGTGTGATGAATAACTAAAAAATACATTCCTATACATGAGCATAATATTGAAGGTATAAAAACTAATTAAATAACGACGTAAACATAACCATGGATATTCCACTATTATAATAATCACATGAAATATAAATATTTAGTTTCATGATAAGGTAATGAATAATTTTTGACATTATGAAATATACCATCAAGGACTCTGGTAAGACATCTGAAAATGATTAAGTCCTAGGCCAAAACCATATTTGAAAATGGGAAAATCCTTCGCCAAGACCATATATATTTAGTCTAATGATACCTACTGATGAATTAATGGGCTATAGAGGTCCCCACCAATCACATAATAATTCCAAATAATTTTTAATATGGATGGGGATAATCATAAACAAAATTTAGATTCATATTGAAACTAATATATGAAATGTAAATATCTTTCCCCAAAAATTAAACATAGACACTAACCATTCAGAGTAATATAGTGAATGGAATCAAGATTGTAAATCCACATTAAATATAACCATAAACCATTCAATAAATTATGGTATATTTTATCATAATAATTTAACCCCATTTTATCATAATAATCCAAAAGATTGTCGAAATAGGTGAAAACACTCCTATAAAATCTTGAAGTAATTCTGGAGATAAATACTCATTTACATTGAAAATAACAGTTCTTTTGGAAAAACCATTACATAAAACAAGAATTGAAATAAATTATTCTTTTCATAATAAAATGATAGATTTTATATTTTTTTTTCTAAAATCAGATTATATAGTGTACATGAACATAGGTAAGAATTCGAGAAGTTCCCTTGAAATGGGCTTGTATTTCGAGAATAATTTTTGAAAGATCCATTTAAATCATGTAAATCCCCATAAAATAAAAAATAATTAAGGTTGGTAAACATATATATAACATTCTCACAGAATTTATGTGGAGTACATGATAATAAATAATAATATCTTTGTGGTAAGTAGAGGATAAGAGTAACCCAAATGAAAGTGGAGGTTCAGGTAGAAAATCCTTAACTTTGGTCTGAATATGTTCCTCTCTTGAACATAAGGTCTGGAAATATGAAATTAGACTTACTAATAACTTCATTCAGAACCTATTATAAATTTAGATGATGTATTATAATTTTATTTAGTTCATTTATGGTCATTTTTTATGTGTTAAGTGATTCAATTTCATAGTGTGTCAGTGCTCATTTCATTAGGATTCATGATCTATTCATTTCTATGTTAGTTAATGTAAAATGATAATTTAATTAGAGAATTTATGTTATATTTTACTAATATTCATATAGATGGATAAATGATCATATAAGTCAAATGGTTACATTGAGTGAGGATGATTCATTAGATAAAATTTCATTGATAAATGCTTGGATTATTTTGGTTGTTTTTCAATCACCACGAACTCATTTTGTTTTATAAATTAGTACCATGTGTACAAAAATATCAAAAAAATTTAAAAATGATATATTAAATATATCATGATCTAGTTCAACCATAAAAACTATTTCATTACTATAATTGAATACTGTAAAATAAGTTGAAAACCCGACGTCCCCGAATGTGATAATTTAACACATCTCAGATGGTGTTTTCATTTCTAGTGTAAAAGATGGGGAAAGGATATATTATGATGTATTATTAAATAATTGTAACAAAATTAAAGAACAATTATGGTTATTTAAATATCATAACATTTGTAGGAATTTAGGTTTGGAATGAAAAAGAAAGAATTGAACTTGACAAAAAATAAAATAAATGAAAAGAGGAATTTACCTCTTTAATTTATCTTCCATAAGATCCTCATTAGGGAAGAGGATTTCCTCTTTTGTAGAAAACAAGGGATTATGGATGTGGGGAGTAGCTTGGGGGACATTATAGTATAATTTGGGTCAAGAACAAGGCTTGAGAGGAGTGAAGAAAAGAGGGAGTAAGGGGTGCTTTTATAGTGGGGGAGGGGAGGGTTTTTTCGTTATTCTAATCATTTTTTTTTTGATCAAGACTATGAATATTCATGATTATTGTGACTCAAAATAGTAATATGTGCATGTGAGTTCGAACCAAGTTTCATTTAAAATATCTATGACTCAATCATGATGCTGGAATTCATTAATTTACCTTATTTTGTAAATTATTTAATTTCACTATTCCCCAAAAATTCATGTATTTTGAAAAAATACACAAAATTCACCATAAAATAATTTTGAAATGTAGAATTAAAAAACTAACACTATTTTATCAAAATATTTTTCTAAAAAATAAGAATTTAATTGGTTAATGAAATCATTATTTACTTGAAAATGCATATTTTAAATTTAAAACTGATTTTATAATACCTTCCAAAATATCGATGATGTCTCAAAAAATTATCCTAAATTATTAGGACAAAAATATTTACTAAATATCACATTTTATCAAAATAAATTTCATTTTAAATATATTTATTAATTTAAATTTGTAATTTTATATTTATTACTCAAAAAAATATCAACACTTAATTATTAATTTTTAAAATACTCACTCTCATTTATATGGTGCCAGGATTTTATTTATACTCTCATGGGTTAGGTTAATATTCTAAAGTGTACATTACTATTCATAAGGATATGTTAACATTCTCCAAAAAATGCATGTTTATCCTATCAGACTCAAAATTTCATATTGTTTTCTATCGTGTATGTATGTTTTTCGAAATTCAAAACACACAAGGGGAAAAATTATAACCAAAATCCAGGTTATAACTATCTCTTATGAATATCAATGTGTTTGTTTCACATAGACTCATTGTTTAATAAATTATATAATTAATTTATTTTTAAAACCATAGGTTGTTATATCTTCACCCTAAAAAAAATCATCCTCGAAATTACTATAATGTTACGTCCTAAAAAGATTTGGGTAGGTCTTCATCAAAAGTTCCTAAGGCTCCCATGCTGCCTCTTCAATTTTGTGATTTTCTCAATGTACCATTACCATCCACGTTTTATTATTTTTCAAGACATGTTATTTATTTTCCAAAATCTATATAGGCTCTTCACAGTAAGATAAGTCGGGTTCCAACTCTATTCCTTCAGAAGTGACAACATGTGTTGGTTATGGCATATAATTTTTCATTAAAGAGACATGAAACACATTGTGTACCTTATAAATTCAACGAGGCATCACCAAACAATAATACAATCTTCCAATTCTCTATATAAATTCAAAAGAGCCTATGTACCTGGGGAAATTTTTCTCGTACTTCCCAAATAATATAACATCCTTCCATGGAGATACATTCAAGTAAACGTGATCTCCCTCTTGAAATTCCAAATCCTTCCTTCAATTATCAATATATCTGTTTTCCTACATTGATCTACTTTGATATGGGTTTGAATAGTCTTTACCTTTTATGTTGTTTCCTCCACAATCTTTGGCCCTAAAATATTCTTTTCAAAAAAATCATCCCAAAATGTTGGTGTACAACATGTCTTTCCATACACTACTTAAAATGGTGCCATTTGTATATTGAAATGGAAACTATTATTATATTAAAACTCCACCAATGGTAAATACTGATCTCAAACACCTTTAATGTTAATAGAGCTTCATCTCAATATGTCTCATAATGTTTTTATTGTCTATTCTATCATCCCTTTAGTTTGTGGTTGATTAGAATTATTCAAAGGAAGCTCAATGTCCAATGCTTTATGAAGACTTTTCCAGAATTTGGAAGTAAATCACGGATCACAATCAGACACAATTGATATCAGTTCTCCCCAAATTCTCATATCTTCATGGATATAGAATCATGAAAGGTACTATAGTGGAAAATCCACCATTATAGCCTAGAAATGTGCAACTTTCGCAAGTCAATCAAAAATTACCCATATTCCATCATTCATTCTTGGAGTTTTGGGTAATCCAATGACCAAATCCACAGTTATGTCATAACATTTCCATGTAAAAATATGTATAGATTTCCTGACTCCCCTAGGACGTTGTCTTTCATCCTTAAACTATTGATAGACTAAACATATTGAAATGTAATCATCAATTTCCCTCTTCATGTTATCCCATCAGAAATGTTCCTTAAATTCTGTAAAAATATTAGTAATACCAAGATGTATAGTGAAATTTGAACTTTGGGCATCATCCAATAACTCCATTTTTAGTTTGGGAATAGCAGGAACACAAATCTCATTTCCAAACTTCATAATTCCATCTTCATATATATATACTTATAACTTCACAAAACCGACATCATTAAATTTCTTTTGAATATTTTCATCATCAGGATTGGAACTTTTAATACTTTCTAACAAAGATGGTTGGGAATCCAATTGAAAAAGAAATGATATCTCACCTTCATTGATGATTACCATATCCATCCTTTCTAGATCCATGTACATATAATCCTTATTGATTCTCATTTTTTTAGAACTCCATGATCATTCCTACTCAATTCATCATCAACCATAATTTCCCTTCTTGGGTGGTAGTTTATGGAATAGTCATAATCCTTGGCCATCTCGAGGAATCACCTTTGACTCATGTTGATTTCCTTTGGTGAGAAAATATATTTCATGATCTAGTTATCAGTGTATATCTCACATCATTCACTATAGAGATAATTTCTCCATATCTTTAGAAAAAATATTACAGCTTCTAACTAAAGATCATTAGTTGTAAGGTTATATTCATGGAATTTTAATTATCTTGATGTATGGGAAATTACTCTATCATTATGCATAAGGTCATACCCAATTCCTTTATTTGATTCATCATAATAGATCACAACCCCATAATTTCTTGATTTTAGGGTTATAATTGGACCATTCACTAATCTCCACTCAAATTTACAAAACATTCCTCCCATTATTTTGTTCATATGATCCTAACCCATTTATAAGTAAGATTGGTTAATGGGTTGGGTAATTAGGTGATTTTTTAAACTAAACACTGATAATAACATGCTAAACAAATAAAACTATCTACCTAGTTCATTTACATTGGTGTAGGACAATCCTGAACAATATTTTTATTCACAATATCAATAGATATTCAATCTGTAGATATAATATAGAAAAAAAATAAACTGATTGAAGAAAAAATTCACACATTCTAAACATCCCTTATAATTAATTTATTCTAATAGTCTTTATTATAATGTGCAAGTGATTATTATGATCTGTGATGCTTTTGGAGACTATCAAGATATCATTAATAAATACCAAAAAATGTCATCTAGATATTCCTTAAAAACCCTATCCATTAGATCAATGAAAATAGACGGTGCATTAGTCATTCCAAAAGGCATGACTACAAACTCATAATGCTCATAACTTGTTTGAAATGTTGTATTTAGAATATCTTCCTTCCACACACACAATTGATGATATCCATATTAAAGTGAAATCATTGAAAAATATTGTTCTCTATGAATTTTATCAAATAAATCATCAATGAGATGTAGGGGAAAATTGTTCTTTATTGTTATAAAATTGATCTCCCTTTAGTCAATGAAAAAACTCATAGATCAATCTATAATTTTAATGAAAATAATATAGTCTCCCCATAGAGGAACACAAGGGTGAATAAAACCTTTATCACTCAATTCCTCTATTTATTTATCCAGTTCTACTAATTCCACAGTTACCATTATATATTTTGTCCTTGATGGAGGTCTTGAACTAGGAATTAAATCAATTGAGAACTCACCTTCATGTTCTAGAGGATGTCCAGGTAAATCCTTAACAAAAACATCAATATATTCTTTCATAATATGTACATCCTTGATTTGAAAATTTCTTTACTCACACATAGATATTATGTTCTCATCCTCCATAGGAATTGAATTTAGTATATCTATATAGGTTGGATCTAGATGAAAATCATGTGCTGATATTTCTTCCCTAAAGAAAAGGGATTCCAAATCATTCTCAAAAATTGTATCTTACTTCTTCTTGTAATATAGTTTCGCATCATAATCCGAAATTCAATCTGTAACGATGATTATATCAAATTAAATCATGGGTATAATGAAAAAATTGGCAGATAAAGAACATTCATATGCCATAATGGGGATTTCTTGACACATTTTGTTTCAAAGATACTTCTCTTATGAGTTTTGACTGAAAAATAATTTATTAAATCAATTTGTAACTATATAATTTTCATCGAAAATTGGGAATATATAATGGAATTTTATGATCCAGAATAAAATAAATCATTGGATAAGTTTGAGGAAATTATTAAAGTACCCACCACTACATCATTTGGAACTTCAACCTCAACATTTGTGATAACACAATCTTGGCCTTGGTCCCTTGGCCTTTTCTGAGGCATGTTTACCTTACACATTGAAAAATCATTAGCATAGTTCCCCATATCCCTATAATTATACCATTGAACATCGATAGATTCTTTCTTTCCCTTGAAATCTAAATAACGATGGCTTTTCTATCAACACTTATATCACATGACTTTTCCTTTTATGCAGACAACATGGTGTTTACTTACAAAAATATCACATGTTGTAAATTTCACAATTTTATTCTTCCTATTATCCATAATATCCTCATCCACCCTATTCTCATATTGTTTCAACTTTTTTTAATAAAACTTATTGAATTAATTATATGTCTTGATATCACTTGAGACAATGTATTTGTATGATGAGAAACATTGTGATACTAGTTCCCTTCGGATGAATGGTTTAAAACAATCAAATAATCGATCAATATTTATCTTTGGATTACATATATAGTATGCAACATGCCTTTCTCACCATGTGAAGTTGGATTCATACTTTTCCACATGTTCATCCTCTTTTAATATGAGACTTAAAAATTTCCTCTCCATATCCACTCATTATTTACAGGGAAAATATTTTTCTAGGAAAATTTCATTCAAATCCCTCCATTCCTTTTCTTCTATTTCTTTCACCTTCTTTTTGTTTTGAATTAATGTCCATGAGTGATCAGCATCTCCCGATTAATGATAAATACCCATAACAACCTTCTCATTTTTTTCATCCCAATTCGAGAAATGTCTTCTCTAAAGACCTTATCCAATGATACGCTATGAATGGGTTTGTAGTCCCATTGAATGATGGAGGATGTTGTTGCATAAATAAGTTTATCATTGATCCTCCACATTGTGGATCAGGATGTTCCATATGGGTAAGGATATTATTCATCACCTGATTCATTAGTCCCAGTATAGTTAACATTTACTCAGTTCTAGTCATAGCTCTATATCCAACATCAATATCTTGCATATGAGGGAAATCCATACATGGGATACATGAGTTCTTGTGGTTTCCATTCCTTCGAATAGGATCCATTTATAAATAATTTCCTACGGTATATTAGGTTATGAATCATAGTTTATAATCTCAACATGGAAAATTACATATAATAAATAGAAATTATATCCATAGCTAATCTCATAATCCTGGTTTTTTTGAGAAAAATTTTACATTTACTTCCTTCGTAATAGTTTTTAAATAAAATGTGAACTATCATAAGCATATCACCAGGGAGTTCCAAACCATGTGTGCCATAAGGCTCTATGTCATGTACTAGGATACCAAATGTCAAGCCCGAAACTCTTGTCAGAGTTGTCACTCCTAGAAACATCTATTCCCGAATCACGTCATCATGTAGTATCCATACAGTAATGCATTTGATAAAAATATCCAAATAAACTATTCCTGGCCAAAATTCTAGGATGTGATTTTATTTTTATCCTCAAATACCATCTTAGGGTTTTTTCCTTAATCTAAATTTCTTAAATATAGTTTCCACATTTTCTACTAAACTTCCTATGATACCAACTATAAGGAGCCAACCCTAGTTTCCCTGCATCAGTGACTTATTTTATTTCATTGGAATATAAACAAGGAAGTCATATCCTGAAGGAAAAAATAGTTTAATAGCTTTGGAAAACAAGATAAATACATAAGTTCAACATTACATCTTAAAATTAAATACAACATAACATGTTCCTTTGAATCACACAAAATCTCTTATATTATCCTTATAATTCATTCATAATATACCTCTTCCCAACATGGTGAAAATAATTTGTGTTAAAGGGGTGAGAATATATTATCAGTAGGGGTAAATAATTCTAAAAAATATATACAAACACTAGGCATAATTAATAAGGTAAATATTTATGCCTTTATAAATATACTTGAGAATAATATGGAAGGAATAAAAACTGATTAAATAAAGTCATAAAACATAACCATAGATAATCCACTAGTCTAATAAATACATGGAATATAAATATCTAGTTTCAGAGTGAAGTAATTCATAATGTAGAACATTTTAAAATATACCATAATAGAATTTCCAAAGGCATCTGAAAATGATTAAGGCCTCAGCCAAAACCACATGTGAAAATGGGCAAGGCCTCTTCCAATTCCATATATGTTTTGCCTCATGAGAATTACTAATGAATCGAGGGGCTATAGAAGGAACCACCCATCATCTAATAAGTAAAATTAATTCCACATATGAATGGAGATAAACATAAAAAAATTACATTCATATTGACAAAAACATAGAAAATGTTAATAACATTCCCCAAAACATAAACATAACCACTAACCATTCAGATTGATATGGTGAATGGTATCAATATAGTACGCCCAATATAAATCTAATCACAAACCATTAAATAATATATTTTATATTATATAATAAAACCTTTAACCCATTTTATCATAAGAATCAACACGAGTGTTGAAATAGATGAACACACTCTTATAAAATCATTGATTACTTATTTATATAAATACTCATTTTCTATGAAAAGAAGAGTTATTTTGGAAAAATAATAGCATAAAACAAAAATTTAATTAAAGAAGATTTTTCATAAAAAAATAATACATTTTATTAAAATAAATTTTTCTAAGAACATATTATAGAGTTTACATGACCATAGGTAAGAATTTGAGAAGTTCCCTTGAAATGGGATTGTATTTCAGGAAGAATTTTTTAAAATTCCTTTTAAATAATGTAACTCACAATAAAATAAAGAGGGATTATGGTTGGTACAAAAATATAAATAATTCACACAGAATTTATGAGGATTAAATAATAATAAATAGTAATTTTATTGAGGTGATTATAGGCTAAGAGTAACCCGAATGAAAATGGTGGTTCAGGTAGAAAATCCTTAACTTACGTCAGAATATGTTCCGCTCTTGAACATATGGTTCTGTAATATTAAATAATAAATTTTAATAAATTAATTCATACCCTATTAGATATTTATTTTATTTATTATAATTTTTTTAAGTTTATTTATAGTCATTTCTATGGGTTAAGAGATTCAACATCATCGTTTGTGAGTGCTCGTTTCATTAGTTTCCATGGTCAGTTCGTTTTAATGGAAGGTAATGTAAAATGATAATTGAAATTTAAAATTTATGTGATATGTTATTAATTTTCATACAGATGTTTAAATGATCATTTAAGTAATTTGGATACTTTTTTTGAGGATGAATCATTATTTAAAATTTTAATGATAAACACTTGGATTAATTTGGTGGTTTTTTCGATCACATCAAATTCATTTTTGTCTCATAAATTAATACCACATGTAGAAAAATATTAAATAAAATTAAATATGATATATTACATATTTTATGATCAGGTTCAATAATAAAAACGGTTTCTTGACTAGAATTGAAGACAGTAATAAAAGTTGAAAACCGGTCGTCCATGAATGTGATAAATTAACATATCTCAGATTGTGTTTTCATTTAGAGTATAATAGGATGAGAAAGATGATATGATGATGAGTTATTCCATTATAATATGAAATTACATTACATTTAAGGTACTAGGGTTATCATAATATTTGTAGTAAATGAGGTGAGTAATGAAAAATAAATAAAAGAACTTGAAATAAAATAAAATAATTCAAAAGAGAAATTTACCTATTGAATTTATCATCCATGGGAGCCTCTTTAAGTGAGATGATTTGGAATTTTGAAGAAAAAAATGTCTTAAAAACGTGGTTAAGAGCTTAAGATGAGATTTTAGTGGAATTTAGACAATACATAAGGCTTTAGAGGAGTGGAGAGAATGGAGAGTGAGGGGTGGTATTTATAGTGGCGGAGAGGAGGGTTTTCTATTATTTTAATCATTACAAAATTATTTTGGATTAATATTATTAATAGTCATTATTATTGTGTCTATAAATAGTAATACATGCATGTGGGTTTGAACCAATGGTCATTTACATCATCCATGATTCAATCATGAGGTAGAAATTCATTTATTTAGTATATTTCATAAATTATATAATTTCACTATTCAACAAAAATTCATGTATTTCAAAAAAATAAAATAATTCACCCTAACCATTCATAGATATATAGAATTGGAAAACTAACTCCATTTGATCAAAATAATTTTCTAAATAATTGGAGTTTAATTTTTAGATAAAATCATTCTTCACTTGAAAAATAAAATTTTAAATTAAAACCTGATTTTATAATACTTTGGAAATTTTAATATGGTCTCATAAAATTATCCTAAATTTATAAGAAAAAAATATTTATTTAATAATACATTTTATAAAAATTTATTTCATTTTAAAAAGATTTATTTAATTATAATTTCAATTAAATATTTAGTACTCACAAAAATATCAACACTTAATTATTAATTTTTAAAATATTCACTAATTTATATGGTGCCTATATTTTATTTATACTCACATTGGTGAGGTTACTATTCTATATGTTACATTAACATTCATAAGGGTAAGATACTATTCATAAGGGTAAGATACTATTCACAAAAATGTTATTTGATCTTATAAGACTATAAATATCATACTAATTATAATCCTTTTTGTTGGTTTTTATAAATCTAAATCATATAAGTGGAAGAATTATATCTAACGACCATGTTATAAATATATCCTATAAATATCAATGTATTTGTTTCTCATAGACTTAATGTTGAATGAATTCTATAATAAATTTTTTTGTAAAACCTTTGGTTGTTATAGTTTTTTCCATGATCACATTAAAATTTACTTCCAAAAAAATTAGGCAATCACAAATTCATATACCCAATCCCGTATATTCTATAATTATATAATTTATAAAATATTTTAATTCATTCTATAAATAACCTGAAACTGCATAAATTCAAAATAAAATCATATATACATCAAAAATATTATCCAACCTTTAATCCTCAAAAAAAAATCCATCATAAACAAATAAAATTCTATTTTCCTTATTTATAAATTTTTTTAAAAATGAATAACTTATTCGAAAATTAAATTAATCACATAGTGATGAAATAACATTTCCATCCCATAGTTATCTATATTATAAAACATATGTTCCCAAAATGTATTAACCTTTCAATCCCAATTTACCATAATTATGTAAACATAAAAGATCATATTAACCCTAAATAATATCAATACCTTTAAACTTATTCCATGAAAATATAAAATATATTTTCATAAAATAACATTTTATATATAAAAAATTAAAACACATGTCTTTTATAGGACAAAATAATTTATTAACACTCAATAAATGTCCTCTAAGTTATTCCCATAAAATAAATAATTAAATGAGTAATAATTCCTTCAAACTTATGATTATCCATAAATTTATCATTAAATAATAAGTCTCAAATCAATATATGTAGAAAATTAATTCTTTCAATGTACCTTATAACCCATAAAATCAATTTTTATATAATTCATTAATTATTAATAATAATAATAATAAATATGAATTATATCCTAATATTTATCAACATCAAATCAAAAGCCAAAAATATAATCCATACATTTTATAATGTTGGAGTTGGTGTTCTAGAACAAACAATTTGTACTTTCGATGACATGTTTATTCAAATATTTGTATATTAATAAAATATATTATTATATATTTTCCATTTTGTCTATATAATATTAACGTAATAATTTACTAGTGTATTTGTTTCATTTATAATTTCATAGTATTTTAATGCAATGATGTGAGCTTAGATATGCCGTGATGATATTATTAAACCTAGTTCTACAGTTGGATAACATTATATAATAGTTGACATAGTATATTGGTTGTTAGGTGTGAGTATTCATAAGATTATGAGACTCAATATTTCTATGTTCGCACTTGGTAATCTCTAATATGGGAGATTTTGATAATAGAACTTCTAGTTGGAATTACCCATGTTTTTTTGTCATCAAATATTCCTATTTGTGAGTGTGTGTAATGGTCATTGGAATTTAAAATTATTATTAATGAATTTCATGAGTTATATACTTCATCTTAATGACTAAAAACATGACTATTTTTGTTAATGGGGTTTAGGGTATGTTGGGAGAATCACAAAGGACCTTTTATTAACAGATATGTCGGGGAGAGATTGGTCCCTTCAAATTTTCAGGAATTTTATATCTTGTACCTTTAATTGAAATTTAACAATCACATTAAATTATATGTCCATGGTGTAACAACATGTTTATGTTAGATAGTTGAAAGATTAAATATCATGAAAATAGATTGATGACATGTGTTTGCAACCTTATTGATAAGATTTACAGACAAATGAATTATATTACATAGAATATGTTTGGATTTGGATGTAGACCTTGTGAAATTGTGTTCCCTTTCTTGTGTGAATTTACCTATTGTAAGATAATAATATCTGACATTAGGTATTGGAATCTAATTATATGGTGAAAAAATCCTAGAAGGGCACATGGTAATTTTTTTCCATTGATCTCAATTAAATCTTATTTAAATATCATTATTAGAATTAATT
The DNA here is from genome assembly GCA_963277665.1 of Viscum album. Classification (NCBI taxonomy): domain Eukaryota; kingdom Viridiplantae; phylum Streptophyta; class Magnoliopsida; order Santalales; family Viscaceae; genus Viscum; species Viscum album. Next base: position 906,638,780 of record OY728160.1, on the reverse strand, counting down.
ATATTCTCAAGACAGAGGAATAGTTTTATTCTTGTATTATTGATTTCATAAATGTTAAATAAATATTTACAAGCTAGACTACAATTATAATTTTTTTAACTTATTTAATGTTAAATTAATATTTATTCTCTAGATAATGAAAAAATATTTTTTTATGATGAAAATATTTGTTTTAATATTTATTTCGGTGTTTAATAAATATTAAGATGAGAGGACTATGTCCATGACTAGTGATAATTATTAATTTGTAAGATGGTAAAATAATAATTATCTTTATGAAATAGGGTGCTTTCCATAAAATAATAACATTGTTATTATTATATGTAATGGTGTTTGGAAAGGTTTATTTTATTATTTCAGGGTCATTATGTAAATAAACAATTTCTTAACATAATATGTAACTCTAAAAATAGACATCAATGTATATTATGTATGTTTAATTAATAATTTAGAATAGTTGCACAAATTGAATTTCTCTCTCAGATTCCTCCTTCTCTCACCATCTAAAGAAAGAGAAACCAAGAGATATTTTTTCAAGACCTAAGGCACACAAATTGATCAACGCAAACAACATTAGATGATAGATCCACCACAAAATCCCTCGACATTCCTTTGATGTTTCTTGGAGATCATAGTAGTATGTGTGGATCAATAATAGAAAGATTTTATACATGGATCCTACATAAACAATGATGGTAAACTAAAATGGGATTTATAGATGATCAGAAACCCATTTAAAGAAAGATCATAAGCTAATAAATGATTTTTTCAGAACTAAATTAATTTATAATAAATTTAACACACAAAGACCCTCTCTGGGTTCTGGGATAACTATTTCAATATTTTATTGGTATTATTTTGTTGGTCATGTCATTCAGGTTTTGAAAAATATATGATTGATCTATTAGATCTGAAAAAAACATCACGGCTATTCGCCTACCAAGGTGATCTTGATACATACAGAACCTAAATGTGGTATCAGAGAGGTGACATTTTGAGTAATTTTTATTCTTATTTGATTGTTGAAAAATTATGCAAAATAGAATATAGATTTTTCATTTCTTAGTTATTGATTATATAATAAAATTTTAATAATCATGATTTTGAAATTTTAATTTTCATCATTAAAGATTAATCATTTCATAATGTCTATGAACAAATAATGAAAAACCGAAGATTCCATTAGGATGTTCCATGGATTCTTATCGGTGAGACTGGGGTACAAAGCTTGTTGTCATAGTACATGGCTTATACCCAAATACAATTCACCTATACATATCGTTGGACAAATGACATGGAAAAAAGTAACAACACATAGTGAATATATTTCACACCACATATTGACTATGGAATCTTGGAACATATCTTTTCAGAATATATGGTGTGTAGATGATATACACATCTTGTAGTTTATATACGATAATTAGGAAATTATCATTAATCATATGTTCTAATAAACAGTCTATAACAACATGATATTAAACTCCTGGTCAATTAAGGAGATACAAATCATGTACCTAGAGTAAATAGTGTTTAACTCAATATTTATCATATATGAAATAAATGTCGAGTTATTTAGTTTTTCAGGAAGACACAGAACTTATTGCTTGAGTACACGTTGGGGGGTACCAAATCCAAATAATGTTTCATGTATTTCTTTGGGTTGTGTATAATCATTGAAATTGTGATACATGGAATGTAGCTAGTTAGTACATGCCAGTTAGTTTGGACGAGATACAAGTTGATGCCCTAGGTTAATATCACATATACCCCAAAAACACGGAACATGGCATGTAACTTTTAAGTACACACCATTTTTTCCCTAATAAATTACTGAATTAAAATATGTTAAAATAATTAATTGCGTCCTTAAAACCTAATTACAATGAGTGGAACCTGACATGTTTGACAATGTAAAAATTGTTTTAATGATTTAATAAAAATGATAATTTGATTTATTATAATTATCTATAATAGATGGTTATTCATTTTTTTCTATAAATTCATTAATTATGGGTATCTCCAAGATATTTTAGATGGTCGTTAAGATAAAAACAAATTAATTGATTAATTAATTAATTAATTAATGTAAGAACATTTATCATAATTATTAAATATGTATAGAAATGAATGTTAACCATAGTACTTTTTCATATCTCATTCATGTGTATACCCATTCAAGAGAATCAACAAGACTTTTCTATACATTGGTTTAATTTAATTTAATTCACTATATGGTTTTTTAATTATTTATTATTAAATATGATAGCTTATGAATCATCTATCTCTCTCTTATTATATATGAAATTAATGACCAATTGTATTTATGTAATTTCATTAACCAATCCTATATCTCCCCTCACCTCCTTGTGAGTTTTAAATAAATGAAAAAAAGGAGTTTCACATGGAATATTAAGGAAGTTCAAGATAGAGCTAATACAATACCAATGCAGGTGATATATAGGGGTTCTTGTGAAATGTTGTAACACTTTCCATGTCAATCACAATGAGTTTTATCCTTGTTAATAGTTTGATTTATTGAATTCTCAAAATGTTAATCATTAGATAAGATCATGATATTATTATTTATTTATTTTTTAATATATTCCTTATGCTATATTAATTTTATCAGTGCAATACCATGATTACATAATTAAATGGATTAATATGAAAATATGTAAATGAAATAAATGGATTATGAATACATGAATTATAAAAAATTGATTAATTATTTAAATAAAATATACGTAATATTAAGAATAATTGTAAAGGATAAAGGAAAAAATTTATTCATAATAAATAAAATCCATAAAATTAATTTAATGATATACAATTCCTTCAATTAAATGAATTTGAGTGAAAATAGTAGAACAAAGAATCTGATACACCGTAATTGGGACACTTAAATTTATCATGGAGTTACTATGAATTTTTTGGGTTGACATAACCAATTAACATCTAGATAAGTATACCTTACAATATATGATGTAACTTGAAGGCAAGTGTTAAGGAAATCAAATTAAGGATTTATATATTGTGGATTCTACTCAATAGATCTTGGAGCTAAAACCCCATAGTTGGAAAAGACATTTCGGCCTAAATGCCTTCGAGTAATTGACCAATACATGTTTGGGATATGAGAAATGGCATATGAATCATTGTTACTAGAATATACTAGAAACTATTCATTCTTTTTCTAATGGTTAGGGTTGTTAGAAAAAGTTAAAATTGTGGGGGAATTAAAAGTAAATACACTCATTATTACTCACATAAATTGCATTCATGTGAATTAAGAATAATATTCCATTTTATAAATATATAATAATGGAAATTCTATCATCCACATGATCCTTGTGATATATTTTGGATAGGTATCATATCCTTATTAGTAGTTACTTTGGGTAATGGTTTAGATTCCTACGAGTTTTTTTGTTCCATTAAAGAAAATATTACATAATTGAATCGGAATTACCTAGTGTTCCTTTTATAGAGCCATGGGATATAGGGTTCATTATATTTGATAAAAAATTGAGCAATACTATCAAAATTTAGTGTTTAGTAGTTTTATCCATGTATAGTGAACTCACAAATTCATAGGAATACATTGATTCTAATTTTTTGAAATTGAATCTATGTGGCCTATATCCGGAGAGATATAGATATGAATAATTTCACTTATCAAGGGAAATATTTCATAGTAATATTTGTGAAGGTACACCAGTTGGGACTGACATAGTTAAACTCATTATATACATTGTGCTTCCAGAGGATCTATGGTTTAAAATTAGCAAGGAACTACACACTGATCTTATTCCTATATCATTCCATCAATGATTATCCAGTTTTACTGAAATTTTTTATATGAACAACATTTATAAGTATCTCTTATATCATCTTAACTTTATTATTCATGTTAATAATGGTATTAAGTGAAAACAACCATCTATCCTTATAGTGGATATGTTGAATGTAAATAAAAATATCTCTAATTATTATGTTTTTTCACAACTAATTTACAACAATATAAACATCACATGTAAAGAAAGAGAAAAAGATGTTGTTTGTTTCTCTTGTGGAAAGAATGGCCTCTAACAAAAAACATTCATGTAGACGTGGAAGTAAGCGGAAGCTTCATGTGCATTATTATCATGTGAAATATATCTATTACTAAAAATTGGGAATTTTATAAAACATTTTGGTCTCACATATTTATTCAAATATAGGAACCAAGTATATTCAGTAATATTAACCTTGAGATGTTAGTCATATGAGCATCCAATAGAGCCAAACATGCTACTATGGCTATCAGGGACTACCAAATCACATTTCCAACAAGAATGATCATGGTTATAATTTTTTTATTATATAACATATATTACCAAAACAAATATTCATATATTTACACTTCATAAAGATTGATTTATTTTAAAATTATAGATTAAACTTTCCTTCTATTATATAGATATATTTTTTATAGTTAGCACCATTTAAATAATGGCCTTTATGTTTTTGGATGTGAAATTTAAGTATTAACAACAAATAAATAAAATAATACACATGAATTATACCCAACCTAACTATTTAATCACTGGATATTCCATGTAAATAAAAAAGTTTAAAAAAATACCATAGTGATGGTTGATTATATTCCATTGAACTAAAAAAACTTCTTATATGTTATGACAACTCATATTTTAATACACCTTAATTTGTGACTTATTAAATAATGTTACACATAAAAAAGACAATAAGATCATCATTCATAGTGTATTTTGGTAAATAGGTACATAACATAAGAAACTAAAATACAAAAAAATAGTATTTTTGAAATTTTATTTAACAAACTCATAAAAAACATTTTCCCCTCTATGTTTTTTTTTGGATAACCTAGGGACATACAAAAGAAATGGGTGATATAGAAATATCTGTAAGGGAATAATCAAGTCATGGAATTAGGTAATGTAGTACATGTTATGCAAGTGGAAAATCAAGGTAACAATAGAGGGGAGATAATCATAAACATGAACATCAAGTCATGATATAAGATGATAACATTAGTGAGATATGGGAATGTGGAAACAACATAAGACATAACATCATAAACATAAGTCAAAGATATCTTCCAAGAAATCATAACATATTTTTCTTAGGATAATATAACCTTCCCTATAAAAAAATATCATGATATACGAACATTAACCAACACATTTTAGGTTTATATAATTCCAAGACCACCAATCACATTATTATTATGTAAATGTTTAAGTGTGCCACATAGATCACTAATCATAAGATAATATTTTATCCAATTTTACCCCATAGGTAAGGAGTGTGGGTTACATACATATAATTAAAATATAAATTAATAATAGATGCATCTAGGTGATTACCATTTAGTGTAAATGGGGATGGGTATTCACTAAACAAATGTTTGGAATGGGAAAATCGTTGAATAATTTTGGCAGCATAACATGGCTACATAAATATTCTTAGAATGGTTTAATTAGAGTGAAAAAAGGTCTATAATAACATTGAAATCATATGTCTAGTAATTTTAATGTGTAAAAACATACACCTACATGAAAAATTGGGAATTAATTTCCATAATATAAAGTTGTTTCTTTAATTAATATTAGGAGTAGAGGATACCTTACCTTAATATGGTGATTCTAATAGGTTGGACCGAGATTCTTAAGACCATGGGAATACCATTTGAAGGATCTATAGTAGGAAAGAATGTATAAAATCATTTCAAATGGTTTTTTAGAAATGATTAATTGGTGAATTGATGGAGTTTTAAAGAAAAATGGAGGGGAATTGTTTATTAACATCTAAACATAGTTTTTATACTCTATATGTAAAAATAATCCAAACCAAAGTCCTTGCTGTGGTTTTATACCATGGTTTCAGAAAATGAGGATTTATTTTCAATAAATTATATGTTTATGTACCAAAATTAATAAAATAATACCTTTGGTGATGTGAAAGAGAGTCATGTCCATAAAGAATTATTTTTAAAACCTAAATAATATAATATAGGTGTTGGAATATTCATTAAGGGTTTATAAAATTAATAAAAACACTAAAATGAAATTTATATAAATTTGAAACAAAATTTCTAATTTTTTTCTCATTTTACTATTAATTACATAATTTTTAGTGTTTTATGTTGTTATAATGCCTACCTAATAATTACATAGTATTTATTCATTAACCAAAAATTCAATTATCTCAAAAAAATTTAAAAAAATGCCTATTGGATATTTTTATGTGATTATTAAAAAAATAATTATTTTATTGAAATAATGATCTAAATATAAAATTTTAAAATTTTAAATCTAAATACACAATTATTGAAATACACTTGTTTTTATGAGGATAACAGTTTAATGATCCTTATAAAAATTAAATTTTACTTCAAAATATTATATCATTATTTAAATTTAAATAAATATTGTTTAATAATTATATTTTATTAATATAATATTATTTTCAGTAATTCTATAGTTTTTTAAATATAGTTTCTTTAATAAAACAATATTTTTCCAACAAATACAATTTGAGTTTCATTGTATTAAAATATAATTTTAATAAAACTCGTTATTTAAAAAATTATAAAGTAAAAAAAGGATTAGTATAATCATAATTATATAAAAAATTAAAAAATATATATAAATTCATATTGTTGGGTCTCAGAAACATAAACACATATTACATAAGTGTACGCCCTAAGGGAAAGGTCTGTGATGGTGAAACTTTTTGGGGTCATTCGATGAATATAATTTGGGAAGTGATCATGATAAATGTGAACTTCTCCAATATACAGTTTCACTCATGATTTAGTTGTTAAATATCAAAATGGTATTGGTCAAGGGTAAGGCCTTATGATTTCATTTTCCTTGTAAGCTTCTATAAATGGGATTCGTAGGGTATAACCCAACTGGATAAGTCAATCACATATTCAATTTGTTTGAATTAGACATCATCATAAACCATGATATATACTAATATTAATACTCACTATAAAATTAATATAATATAAATTATTATAGTTCCTAATAATATTTTAAATATGGTATTTTATAATATAAAACTCTGTAAAATAACCAATTTAGTGCATATATTTTCCATAATTTCATTTCAAATTAATAAATTAACACATCTAATAAATGAATTTAATTTATAAATATACAGTTTTTAACATTATTCAACCTAAAAAATATCTTCCTCATTATTAAATTTTTACACTAAAAATGATTAGGGTACTTATCTTTCCTCACCTCTTTTGGTTCTGAAGTTTCTTCCTCAAACCTATGGTTCCTCCACAACAATTTGACCAGGTGAGTTGTCTTATTTTGTAGAACCATTTATCTATGTTCTAAAATGTTCAGCAATTGATTGTTGAATTAAATATAATTCTCCAATTTTAAAACATATGTATTATAAACATGTGAGGGTTATTTTAGGTACTTCCTAAAGAGGGATAAATGGAAGACATCATGTACTTGAGGTAGGTTGGATGGGATTTCTTGTTGATAGGACATTGATTTAATGAGGTCAAGGGTATCAAAGGGGATGTTTTGTCTTATAATATGCTTTCCCTTCTTCCCAAACCACATGAATTTATTCCATGGTGATATTTTAAGGAACACTTTATCTCAAACCTCAAACTCCATGTCTCATTGATGATTATGTGCATATCGTTTCTATCGACTTTGAGCAGTTATCATATGATGGTGAATGGTTTAACCCATATTTGGAATATAATGGAAAAGATCAAGTACCATAATTTTACACTCTATAACATTGTCCATAAATTTTGGAGTTCAATACCTCTTCCCATATAGAGAATCATAAGGTGGAATTTGAATGTAAGAATGGAAACTATTTTTATATAGGAACTATACTAAGGGAAGGTGATGATCCTAACATATTTGGAATCCCATTAACAAATATTATCTTATACTCTGGGTTTTTAATTGTTCTTTCAGACTAAATATATTTCTCAAGGTGATAATAAATGATGAATAAAAATTTTGAATATAATTCTTACTTATGGATTATCCAAATCCAAAAGGTATGCTTTATATTTCAATCAGATATAATAGAGATTGGAACTCCATACAGTATTACCACTAACATTATGTTTATATATCTGAACAATTCACTAGAAAAATATTATTTGATAGTAATAACATGTGATGACTTGATAAGGTGATCAACTACCACCCCAATGGTGTTATTACCATTTGGGGTCCTGGGGAGTCATATGATGAAATGAATGGTTATGTTTCTCTATTTACATACGGGTATGTGAAATGGTTGTATCAGGACCCTTGGATTTTTTCATTCAACCTTGATTTGTTTTCATAAAAATCACCATTATAAAAGTTCTTAAATCAACCTATTCATGTTACCCCACCAGATGTTATGATTCATGTTTAAATACATATTTGAGACTCCTATATGAATAGAGAATGATGATATATTCACACCATGAAAAGGTTACCTCTTAAGTTCTTTTTTTATGGGTCATATATCAGGGTTCCGAACCTTATAACTCTATATTTTGATCATGAAAATATTATTTACCTTTTTTTAATTGGAAGACATCATAGTTCTTAGAATAATTTATCCTATCTATAATGAATGGACAAGTTTTTATTTCAGCAGGGTAGGATGAATATGCATTTATTATTATCATGTTCATCCTTTACATTTCCAAGAATATAGGATCCCTTATAATCCTCATCATGTAAGGTCTTGTAATGTATTTTCTACAAAAATCATATGATTATTTTTAACCATCCCATGGTGGAAAATAATAAGCCATAATAAACCTTGAAAATCAATAAAAACCCTCATTATCTCATATTTAGATCCTTTTGTTTTAATAAATAATTGAGGTTTTTATGATCTGTATATATGTCACACTTCTCCCCATAGATATTTTATTTCAAAATCTTCAACAGAAATATTACTACATCCAATTCATGATCATGTGTTGGGTAATTATACTGTTGAATATTTAATTGGTGGGAGGCATATTTTATCACTTATTCATCATGCGTGAGTATATAACCCAATACATTTTTACAGGTATATTTCTAGATCAAAAATCCATCTCCACCGGTGGTTAATGTGAGATCACGTATAGTGGTTCCCTTCTTATTTATCTATTTAAATATTTCTCAACATCCATTATTTGAGAAAAATTACCTCCACTTCTTAGTTATCTTGGTACGTGTGATTTATAATCATGAGAATTTTCATACAAATCACCCATATTACCCAAAGAGTCAAATATAACTATACATTTTTATCACATAGGTTGTTCTAGTACATCTTTCAACTACCTTGGTTTTTTATGGTCTTCATATATCCCTTTTTTGAAGATAAAATTCCTGTAGAATTATAATCCTCCATCCAAAACTCACATTTACTATACTTTTCATACATCTTTTCATTCCACAAGGTCTTTGGTACAATATTCAAATTCTCCACATATTTCCATTTTCATTTGAAGTAGATAAAAATATCTACTATAAATACTTATAATTTTTTTGTGGTAATCCCTAATGACTATATTAATTATTTCCTGGAAGATTTGTATAGAATTAGTGAGTCTAGCTGGAAAGACTATAAAATTTTAGTTCCCATACCATGCACAAAAAGTTACATTTGGAATATAAACCTTCTTCACCTTCACATGATTATATCCTGACATATTATCCACCATAGAGATGTATTGAGATCCTTAAATATGGTCGAATAATTCATCGATACATACTCTTTATTTTTTAGACCGGAAAATTCTTTAGGAAACACATTATCGAATTACCTTGGAATGGGATTTTCATCGAGGTTTATATTTTCATTAGTCTAAATCATTTGAGATGGATATGTTTACTCAAAAGGAAATAATATCAATGGTTGATATGATGATACAAAAGAATATTTATCTTTATTGTTTCACTTGTATGGAATTAGAGGTTGATTTTCAATAGAAGGGATGCTTTTCCTCTCCCAATAGTTTTCATTGGATGTACATAAGGAAAGCTAATCCATACCCAAATATCATAAAATTATACAAAAGTGCTTTTGAAATGTATTATTTTGGAAAATTCATCAAGGAAATATTGATAGGGGCAGAGTTATATACTTGAGAAGAAATAATTTAACTATTGACCATTTTCAATAATAGTTATACTTCTATGTTTTGTAGTGGTGTTTGAATATTTTTACTAATCCTGTGGGTTATTCAAGAATTCATCGAAAAAAATAAAGTAGTTTTTTCACTATTCATGATTTAATAACTAGAATATTCTTCACTAATTAATTGTCAGGATCCACTTCAAGATATATTATTTCATATGCATACCCTTACATTCTAGGGCTTGTATGTTTCTTCTATCTGATTTCATTGACAACCCTTGTTTTGGTTCTACAATTTTCATTGTTCCATTATTCCATACAGTCGGATAATTGGACAATTAGATGATAGTTGGCTATAGAATTACTTTTTCTTTTATATTGGTGGGTTTCCCCCATCAAAATTTACTACCTGAGTTCCCTTCCATCCCTAATCCAATGTTTTTCCGTGTCCCCTTCATGAATTTTCCAGGAAACATCTTCCTACATTTGTTAAAATAGAGATGTCAAACATTCTTTCCACCATGATATTTCAATATTTTTATTCTTAGATTAAAATAAATTCATTTATTCTTATCTCATGACCCATAATACCCATGAGATTCCCCAATCCATATTTCATATTTGTTGGAATATCAAAAAAAACCCACATAGCTATCAAAATCATGATTTTCGATGGATTTTCATAGACTCAATTTTATCCCACCACTGAATTGGAAAACATTAAATTTGGGGGAGGTGAAAAATATGGTGGTGTATCATGAATGTATGTTGAAGTTTGCATCATATTACCTTATTGATTCATCATCTTTCTCCATGAGGATAAGAAAATCACTAACTATTTTCTGTTAGAGAGTGAATGATTTTTTTTTTCAAAAACATTTTCAGGACTTCCTACTACAATATCACATTGATCTACTCCTCAAGCATTATATTATGACCAATTCACACCATTGATCATCTTATCCTTCCATACGAAAACAACATATGTGACCTAATCATTTTCTTAGAATTGAATATTAGAGAAGATCCTTTCAATGTTGTTGATCCGTTGTTCCATGATTAAAGGATCTAAAGGATGAATAATATTTATTGGCCTTTTTCACATGATGGCCTCAATTAAAACATTCAATTACATGATTGGATTTAGAAATTCCTCTTCTTTATTGTTTTTATTAAAAACATGAGTTCATTGAGAAATTATTATCATTAAATTCTTGAATCCTACTCCCATCAGGTTAGGTATCTAATTTTTAAAGACATCACATTTCCCCTAAAAATAGTTGTTGAGTTAGATTTTTCTATTTCCAGTTATTTACTACAAATATGTGAAATAAATTAATGAGCTTTATTAAACTATTAAACACATAAAATTGAATGAATAAACATTAAGGGGTAAATTCCCTAATTATATATAATTCATAATCTAAAAATTATAGGTTATAATCTATGTTATCCATGACTTATTTTATAATATAAAATATTATGGTTATTTTTTCCCAAAAAAATGGTTTATAACCAAGGAATATCCCACTATAGTGTCAAACTAGGTGTGTAATAAGCCTAATTTTAGTGCACTAGTATATGATCGAGTCCAAAACAATGATACATTTTTTGGGTAATTACCCCTAGGAAAACAAATTTGACCCACATCTAATTTCAGTCTTCATACAAATAATTTTTTTCTTGGAAACTAATTACTCTATACTTTACCAAAATATAAGGATGTTTTCTTATATTTAGTCTTATCACTATGTATTTCACTATAATTTTCTTATCATAATCCCCAAAAATTATGAGACTTTTCTCTGACAATAAATATTGAAACCAAAGTATTAATGCAACATAATTCATGATTTATTAAATAATAATTTTCAAATGAAATAACTAAATTATTTAGTAACCATTTAACATTATCTTAAAAAAAATTCTCTTCAAAATCGACATGGGATAATGTGAGGACACACATAGGAAAAAGGGTGAGCTATAAAACCCAGAAAGGGAATAATAAATGTATAGAATAAGGTAATGTAGTACATGTGATCCAAGAGTAATACCATGGTAACAGAATAGGTGTGAGACACATAAAATTTATCATAGAATCATGATATATGATGATAAAATAATGGAAACACGGGAATGTGACAACAATATAAATATTTAAATCATAATCATATGTCAAGGATAACTACCAAAGATATCATAATATTTTTTTACTAGAATAATAAATATTATACTATACATAAATTCTCATTAGATAAAACATTTCCTAATGAATTAGAGGGATATATAATTTTGGTTGCACTCATCACATTCATATTATGTACAGGGAAAAGTGTTCCATATAGATCACTCAACATAGGATAATATTTCAACAAATTTTATCCACAATAAAGGAGTTTGGTTTATATAAATGGAAGTACCAAATAAATGAAGGATATAAATATCTAATTTAATACAATATAGTGAAATTGGGGATTGGTATTCACTAGAAAAAAATATTTGGTTGGAAAAAATTACCGGATAATTTTGGAAACATAACCCATGTACATAATGATTCAGGGAAGAGGATAATGAGAGTGATATGGGTTCATCATCACATGGATATCATAATAAATTTATAAGGAAAGTGTAAAAACATATCCCCACATAAACAGTTTCTAATAAAAAATCATTATATAAATAATGTTCTTGAATAATGAGGATAAGGAGAGAATATCTTACATTGAGAGGGTGCTTCTAATAGCTTTTCAATAGATTATTATGAGTTTTATGGGACCATAGGAGGGACCTAAGGAGTTAATGTAAGATAAAAATTTTCTCTTGTAGTTTTTAGTGAATATAAATGAGAGGTTGGGTGGGTGTTTATAGAAAATTAGAGGAAAATTCTTATTTTATTTACTAAACATAGGGTTTGGGCTCTATATGATTATATAATGAAAACCACAATCCTGACCATTATTTTTAGTATGGATTATACCAAATAATAGTGGTTTTAAATATTTTTGTAAGGATAATAAATATAATTATTTATATAATAATCTTGGTGATGTGGAAGTGAATCATGTTCATAAAGAATTAATTTTAAAACATTAAAATATAATATTGGATTTTGAGGACTCATTAATGGTTTATAATATTTATAAATTAACCTAAAAACAAATTATTATAAATTTTAATCAAAATTTTATTAGTAGATACACTATACAATATTTATTACACCACTTTTTTGTTTTTCTGATGTCGTAATCCATATTGTATATTTATACCATATTTATTTTTTACCCAAAAAATCATTTGTCTCAGAAAATTATAAACATTTCACCATTTGATAATTATTATGTACTGATTTCAAAAATAAAAAACTACATTTATAATTATATAAATATAATATTATAAAATTATAAATCAAAATACCCATTTATTTAAAAATTATATGTTTTTATGTTAATAACCATTTTTGTCACGACCTCTCCCATGGGGCATGTGTCGTGACTACCCCAAGCCCTCCTTCCATAGGCTAGGGGCTGGTGACTAGCACCAATGGTGAAAATCCCTAAAACTGGGAAGGCATTTCCTTTATAAACAAAAAAACACAAAACAGTGTATAAGATGGAAGTAAACACTAAGTAAAGCTGTATAAAAAAGAAGTGTCGGAAAGTAAAAGGGGCCAGAAATACAAGTCCAACTGTAAAGTACAAGTACAACTGAAAAGGGGAAAAATAGCTGAATGGTGAAAACAGCTCCTGGATCATCCACCACGTATCCTATCTGAAGGGTAGGTATAGATGGCCTCCTCATCACTCAAAGTATGTCAGACTCCTCTGTGTACCATTTCTTCATAAGGTCTACCTCTGGGTACCATCCAGTCCTGGCGCTCTCAGCCTCTGTTAACATCATCCGTCATCTGCATCCAATACAACGAGGTGCGGGTGTAGCCTGTGTAGGGGTGAGTATAACGATACTCAATAAGGACCACGAGACTCTCAAGGTCACACAAAAATCTAACAAGGATAAACCACAAATTAAGAAAATGATAGATAACCCCACTTAGGTATATTCTCATACATATACCAAAGTTATCAAGTAATCCATCTCATTCACGAGGAAACACAATAGTTGATGACTCATCTCACATAGGTATACAACTTTTGTAGAGTGATAGAGATGATCAGATGTAGTCATTGATTCACCTAAGATGTCGGACCCACACAGGATCCAAGACCAGGAGTTGGAACTGTCGGACCCACACAGGATCCAGGAATAGTAATCAGTGTTGTCGGACCCACATAGGATCCAAGACCAGCTATGCTATTGGACACACCCAGGATCCAGGACAAGATATTCTGTTGAACCCCCACAGGATCCAATAATAGAAGTCATAATTGTCAAACCCAAACTGGATCCAGGAATAGTCGTCAGAGGACATCCAGCTGTAGGGTTTCCACAATGTACGCTTGATTCCGGGAGGGTTCGCTCCACAATCCAAGATTCGATAAATCAACTACCACATCGTCCCACGTAGAAGTATCTCAAAGTTCTACTACGTCATAGAGGTCAAAACCAAGCAATATGTGTCCAAGACACAATGTCACGATAATCAAGCCATTTTCCAAAATGGTACACGACGTGTTGGTATAGTTACACGCCATGTCTTCTATCCTTGGGTACTTCCCATGTACAACGACTCGTGTCGAATGGATGGTCATGTAGAAAGTGAGTACACGACGTGTGGTATGGTTACACGCCGTGTCTACAGAACTTAGGTACTTCTCGTGTACAATGGACCATGTCGAAAGAATCTGGTTGGGTAGAAAAGAAAGTACACGGCATGTGGTATAGTTACATGCCGTGTCCAAGAAACTAGGGTCGGCTCCGTGTATACTGGCCATGTGCCCCTACATGGCCTTAACCTGTGTTCACCAACCCATGTAACTGGTACACGGGGTAGCTCGTGCCATTGTCCATGTATGGCCATGTAGTGGAGTACATGCATGTGTACTCCAACTTGTGTCTGTGTATCCCTGGAATACACACTGAGTCCCACAATGCTGCTTATTACATTCTGCGTAGAGAGTACACGCCATCTGACTGGGGTCACATGCCGTGTGTTACTTGTACAACATCCATTTCTCAAGCCGCAGAATGCCCATACTACAGGACGTGTTTGTCATAAGTACGCGCTGTGTATTCTGGAATTCTACAGAAACGGCATCTCTGGCCAGTGCGCCTCCCGTGAAGTCCAATCATTGTTCTGAGAGTCTGTCCTTCATGAAACATCGGACACTAGGTCATCCCGATGAACCGTAGTCTTCTTTGGTGTTTTCGGGCCTCCGATCGGCTCCAAAAACATGATTTTATTCACTCACTCGAAGAACGGTCGAGGGACGGCCCTTCCCATTCCAGTTCAATCATTCTCCCACTACCGTCGTCTCAACTCCTCATGGTCATCATGATGTTGGGTCTTCAATTTGGGATCGTTGCGTCGCACAACGAACTCACAATGATCCGATTTTTGTCACCCTTGTAGAAGGTAAAGAACACACCAAACATTTACAAGAATGGCGGAGGAATCAGGCCGTGTTCGTTTGGCCCAGTCCTTCCGAGTTAGTTTAGTAGCATGCGGGTCAAGAGAAACAGTCATGGAAGGAAGATTCAGTGTTTCTAAAATCAAAACACACACCTACCTCAGATTCGTTGTTTGTTGACGATGTCGCAGAAAGGCGGACATCGATTCGTTGACGTCGGGAAAGAAGATGAAGAAGTCAAGGATGACGGAATCAGCATTCTTCAAGGATGATGCTTCCTCCCTTGTTCTGGTTGATGATATTTCTTCATTGGCAGAAGGAGTGTTCCTCATTGGGAGGAGCGTTCTTTGTTGGAGAGAACACGTTTCTCCCCAAATTATCTCCACTTCCCAAGCTAGACCAAAATGAAAATGAGTCCCTCCAAAAACAATAATATATTTATCCAATTTTTTAGTTGTTGGAACACATTTCAAAAAGAATCAAAATAAGAATTAATTATGTTAGCCCCACTTAATTAATATGGAGGATGGTGGCACCATTAATTTTAGGGATCAGGAGGTTTCTCCCCACTTAATGGGGAGTTCAAGAGTTTAAGTGGTCTTGGGTGGTCCCCACTCCATTAACTCCACATGAAGAGGATTTTTAGACCTTGGGTGGGCCCCACCACCATAACCTCTCATACGAGGTTAAGGTGTAGTGGTCCCCACCTCCAACCTCCTCTTGGAGTTTTTAACTGACAAGAATAAAAATAAAGCCACAACTTTATTTTTATTAAATTTATTCATAATACCCAAAAACTAACTTTCATCCTCGACCAACTACCGTCGAGGGGAAAGTATTCATAAGCGAATACCAGTGATGTGAGTTCAACGGTGCCCTCCGATTTCAATTCTGGGCACCGGTTCTAAAGTTATAAAATCATTCTTGTACGTTTACTGAACTTACCCGAACAAAACTTCAAAAATTGATTCCGGGAACATCGGGCCTCAGAACCAACAACTGTAAATTTTTGCGGACTTGTAAAAATACCATGTATTTAAGAAACAAAAATTCTAGGGAATTTTCAAGTCAATACATTCTCCCCACCTCAGCACATTACGTCCCCGTAAGCTAAAAATCGAACTATGGGAACAAATGGGGGTACTGAGCATGCATATGAGCCTCTCACTCCCATGTGCTCTCCTGGAGGTTCTCGTGCTACCAGCGTACATGCACCAGAGGTATCAATCATCCATGTAGGACCCACTCATGTCGATTCTCAATCTCCACTGGATCCTCCGTGAATGTTGCCCCATCATCAACGTCTAGCTCTTCATGGTCGATGATGTGGGAAGGTTCGTGCACGTATCTCCTCTGCTGGGATATGTGGAAGACGTCATGCACCTGGTACAACTTATGTGGAAGTGCTAAGTGGTAATCCACCTCGCCTACTCTACTGAGCACCTGGAAAGGTACGATGAACCTCGGAGATAACTTTCCACCTCGGAAAATTCTCCGTAGACCTCATCGAGGTGAGACCTGTAGAAAGACGTGGTCGCCATCCTCGAACTCCAGAGGTCTCCATATTCTGTCAGCATACGAATTTTTCCTTCTCTGTGTAGTTTTCATCCGCTCCTAGATGATCTGCACCTTCTCCATGGTAGATCGTACCATCTCTGGTCCCACTAGTGCTGACTCCCTAGGGTCTGTCCAGCACAGTGGAGATCTATAATGTCGACCATACAAGGCATCAAAAGTTTCCATCCCAATGGTGGAGTGACAGCTGTTGTTGTAGGAAAAATCCACCAAAGGTAAGTGATCCTCACATATGTGATTGAAGTCATGGAAACAATCACACATCATGTCCTCGAGGGTCTAAATGGTCCTCTTATTCTTGCCATCCGTCTATGGATGGAAGGCGGTGCTCAGGTGAAGCTGTGTCCTGAAAGCTTCCTTCAACCCCTTCCATAGCTGGGATGTAAAGTGTGCATCACGATAAGAGACAATGGATGAAGGTAATCCACGAATCCACACAATATTCTTTACATAGAGGTGTCCCAAGCTCTCTACTGAACCCTACTCTCTGATCGGTAGGATGTGGGCCGACTAGGTGATTCGGTCGACAATCACCCAAATCTAGTCGTGACCCCTGGATGTACGTGGAAGACTAGTCACAATGTCTGTGGATATCCCATCCCACTTACAATATAGGACCTCTAAAGGCTGAACCAAGCCTACTTGTACCTGATGCTCTGCCATCACTTGCTGACAAGTGACGCACCGAGAGATAAACTCTGCTACAACCTTCTTTATACCTGGCCACCAGTGATGTCGTCAAAGTTCATGGTACATATTCACCACTTCTGGGTGTACTGCTAGAGGGGACATGTGAAAATCCCTCAACACTTCCTCCTAAACTGACACTGGCACCATTGTGCATCCTCTGTTGAGAATTACGGATTCCCCACCTTCAGAAAATCCATCAGGTGCCTGCCCTGTGGATAACATAAAACGTCGTGTCTCGCACTCAGCATCCCCATGCTGAGCCTCCCTAACTCACTGAAGAAGTGGAGGAGAGACTGTAAGAGACTGTAGATAGGTTACTCCATCCCTGACCACAAAGGATATCTGTAAGGCATCCAGCTGCTCTATTGCCTCTCCTAGCAGCTGTATACAAGATCTCCTACTGAGTGCATCCACAAAAATGTTCCCCTTCCCAGGAGTATAGACTATCTCAAAGTCATAGTCCTGGATGAACTCAAGCCAACGTCATTATCTCAAGTTCAGGTCCTTCTGGAAGAATATATACATGTGACTCTTGTGATCATAGTACACAGTAAAATGTTCACCCATAAGATAGTGTCACCACATCTTTAAGGAAAAGACCACTGCTGCTAACTCCAGGTCATGGGTAGCGTAGTTCTGCTCATGTTGTCTCATATACCGAGAACCATACATGATAATTGCTTGCTCCTGCATCAGGAAATACCTAAGTTCGGTTCGTGATGTGTCACAGTAGAGTACGTACCCTACGCCTTCCTCTGGAAGAGTCAAGATGGGGCACTAGTTAGCCTCTACCTCAGCTCTTGAAAGATTTGTTGGCATATCTATGTCCATAATAAGGGTTTCCCCTTCTTCGTAAAGGCTAATAGTGGTGTTGCAACTCTAGAGAAGTCTGGAATGAATCTCTTGTAGTATCCAGCCAAACCCAGGAAACTCTGTATCTCTGTCACCCTCCTGGGTGGTTCCCAAGAAAGTACTGCCTCAATCTTCATGGGATCTACTACAACCCCAGCCTCTGAGATGACATGCACCAAGAAATGAACATCTTGAATCCAGAACTGGAAGTACAATGGTTTACCCTAAAGCTGGTCCTTTCGGAGTGTGTCCAATTTTACCTGTAAATGGTAGGCATTCTCTTCTTTAGTAGTCGAGTAAATCAGAATACCATCGATGAAGACTATGACAAAGTGATTTAGGTAAGGCATGAATATCTTGTTAATGAGAATCATGAACACTACTGGATCATTGGTTACACCGAAGGGCATAACCAAGAACTCATAGTGGTCATACTGACATCTGAAGGTTGTCTTCTGCACATCCTTGTCTAGAACTCTGAGTTGGTGATAGCCTGATCTGAGGTCTATCTTCGGGAACCACCACGCTCCCTTTAGCTGATCAAAGAGGTCTTCAATACTCGGGAATGGGTACTTGTTCGTCATGGACACCTGGTTGAAGTGACGGTAGTCGAAACAAATCCTAATGCTCCCTTCCACCTTCGTAGTGAACAGAATCGGGGCTGCCCAGGGAGAAACACTGGGACAGATGAATCCCTTCCCATGCATTTCCTCTAGTTGTACCCGCAGCTCATGAAGCTCAACGGGTGCCATACGATATGCTGGTGTAGATATCGGTGCCATCCCAGGGTACAAGTCAATGTAGAAGTCCACCTCTATGTGAGGAGGTAATCCTAGAACATCATCAGGGAAAACATCTGTGTACTGGTCCACCACTGTAGAATAGCTCGGATTGTCCACATCAACTACTCTGATGGTAAGGCAAACCAACTGATGAGTGATCGGTTGCACCCTCCTCCAAGTAAGTCCGTCATGTGCTGCAAAGGCTCCCTTATCACTGGTGAAGGTGAACCTGGTCCCGTCCGTGTGGACACACCGCACTTTGCGCCTAATACAGACAATATGAGCATGGACTGTGTATAATCATTCCATAACCAAGATGATGTCGTAATGCATTGATGCCACTACGAGGAGATCCCAACTGAAGCTCTCGCCTCCTAGAGTAAGCTCACACTACCACCACCGGTGTGTAATCGTCGAGTCTACTCCCGTAGGAGTCCCTAGTCGTAATGATTTAGAAAACAAATCTGTTGGAATATCCGAGCTCCGAATGAGGGAAGTGGCAATGAAAGAGTGACTGTAACATATTTCTATTATAACTACAGCTAAGTGGAGTAGACGCAGATCGTACCTTGACTAATTGGAGCACCATGATCATATGCCTCAGCTTCCTAGAGATGAGCTCACCCCTATCCACCTACTCCCTGTGGTCGGGGTGGACCTACTGGTGGTAGTGGCGGTAACATATCGAAACACCACCCACCACCAGCTTCTCAACCAACTCCTCTGCCACATCCGCCTGCTCCCTGCAGACCACCTCGATCGAATCACTACCTCTGCCAGGGAGGTCCCTCAACTATCTTCTGATCATTAGTACGACAGGTCAGATATACACGATCCATGTGACCCTCCCCTTTGCATGTGAAACACTTCTAGTTCTTCACATCACTAGCTCTGTCTCGTGTACCCCGCACAACCTAACCCGTGTCCTGAGGTCGTCCACCAGATGGTCTGGTCCGCTTGGACCACTACGACATCTTTCTGCTGCCTATTGCAGAAGACTCCACTATGTGATGCCCGGTGGTGGGTCTCGCTGCCGGTGACTGGTCATCAAGGAAACTCTCCACTATGAGGGATCTCTCTAACAACCCCACCTGCGTCGGGATGCAGAGTGAGATCATCGACTCTTGGATCTCCCGTCTGAGCCCCTACTCGAAGTTCTAGGCCCTGAAGAATGGGTGTCACACCATATTTGTGGAGTAACATGATAGGTCGGTGAACCTCACTGAGTATTGTGCCACTATCATGCTACCATTCTGTAGATGTGGTAGCTCCTAGATCTGCACCACACGTAGGGTGTCTGGGACAAACTCCACCCGAAATAGGCTCTCGAAGTCTACCCAGAGTTGTGTTGCCTCTTCATGCACCTGGTTCATTAAGATTCACCATCCGCATGTTGCTTCCTGAAGGAGACTCACAAAAAGAATCACCATGAAGTCTGCTGGTGTCCCTAATAGATGGAAAACTCTCACCACAGCCTCCAACCAATCCGCAGCCGCATGTGGGTTCTTCTCTCCCTTGGACCTGAGTGTCCTCTAGCGCAAGAACTCGTGCAATGCGCTCAAGGGGCATGCATCTTCCACATCTAGGGCTGGTTAAATCGGTGGCCCAAGAGATAGTGGTACCGCTGGAGCCTCCACTGTGATGGGGCCCTGCACCAAGGCATCTTTTCTCGGTTGGCTGTTATCTCGTACAACTCTCGGAACCCTGGTTGGATATCTGTATTGAGGCATCCTAAAAATAAAAAAGTGTTTCGCAGTCAATAAGTTATACCTGGTGAGATAACTTAAAGGGATCACAATGAAAACTCTTGAAACACACATGCAATCAGTTTTTTTGTTTACTGAGTCAGAAATCAGAGGTTAAGGTCCTGGTGTATGGATATGTCGGCTGCCGCACCAACACTGGACTCCTTGAACTGAAAACCACACTCAGTAACCTTAACACTACTGCTTCACAAAAAAAATTGATCAGAGTCCTAAGTTATTCAGTACAACCGACTCCTCTGATACCAATTTGTCATGACCCGTCCTCCAGGGCCTATGCCGTCACTACCCCAAGCCCGCCTTCCATAGGCTAGGTGATGACAACTAACATCAAAGGAAAAAATCCCTACAACTAGGAAGGCATTTCCTTTATAAACTAAAAACACATACAACAGAGTACGTGCTGAAAGTAAACACTAAGTAAAGTTGTATAAAAAAGCAGTGCTGGAAAGTAAAAGGGGCCGCAAATACAACCCAACAGCAAAGTACAAGTACAAATAAAAAAAGGAAAAAATAGATGATTGGTGAAAGCAGCTCCTAGATTGTCCACCACGGATCCTACCTGAAGGGTAGGTACAGATAGCCTCCTCAGCAATCTAATTCTTCCAGACTCCTCCGTGTACCATCTCATCATAAGGACTACCTCCGGGTACCGTCTAGTCCTAGCTCTCTCAAACTCCATCAGTGATGTCTGTCTTCTGCATTCAACACAACGAGGTATGGGAATAGCCCGTGCAGGGGTGAGTATAACGATACTCAGTAGGGACCCCGAGACTCTCAAGTTCTCCCAAAAATCTAACAAGGATAAACCACAAAGTAAGAAAATGACAGATAACCCCACTTAGGTATATGCTCATACATATACCTAAGTTATCATGAAATCCATATCATTCAAGAGGAAACACAAGAGATTATGACTCATCTCACAGAGGTATAAAACTTTTGTATAGTGATAGATATGATCAAATTTGGTCACTGATTCACCTAAGTTGTCGAACCCACACAGGATCCAGGACCAGCTGTTGGAACTTTCGAACCAAAACAGGATCCAGGAATAGTAATCAGAGATGTCATTCCCACACAGGATCGAGGACCAGCTAAGCTGTCGGACTCACATAGGATCCAGGAACATCTATTCTGTCAGACCCACACAGGATCAAGGAACATATGTTAGACCTATCGGACCCACACAGGATCTAGGAACAGTCATCAGAGCACAACTAGCCACAGGGTTTCAACAAAGTACGCTTGATTCTGGGAGGGTTCAGTCCACAATCCAAGAGTCGGTACATCAACTGCCACATCATCCCATGTAGAAGTATCTCAAAGGTATTCTATTTCATAGGGGGGGAAACCATGCAATACGTGTCCAAGACACAAAGACTAGATAACCAAGCCATTTTCCAAAATACTACATGGCGTGTTGGTATGGATACACGCCGTGTCTTTTATCCTAGGGAACTGCCCATGTACAATGGCCCATGTCAAAAGGTTGGTCATGTAGAATGTGAGTACACGGCATGTGTTATGGTTACACGCCATGTCTACAGACCTCAGGTACTACCTGTGTACAATGGACCGTGTCGAAAGAATATGGTTGTATAGAAAAGGAGGTACACGGCGTGTTGTATGGTTACACGCCGTGTCCAAGCAATTGGGGCCGGCTCCGTTAATGTTGGCCATGTGCCCACACATGGCATTAACCCATGTTCACCAACCCATGTAACTAGTACATGGGGTAGCCCATGCCACTGGCCATGTTTTGCCTTGTAGTGGAGTACATGCCCATGTACTCCACCCAGTGTCTGTGTATCCCCGGAATACACGCCGAGTCCTATGAAGATGCTTCTGCCAATCTGCGTAGAGAGTACATGTCGCGTGACCAGGGTCACACCCTATGTGTTACTTGTCCAACGTCTATTTCTCAATCCGTAGAACACATGTAATTCACAGCGTGTTTGTCAGAAGTACACGCCGTGTATTCTGTAATTTTCCAGAAACGGTTCCTCCAGCTAGTGCGCCTTCCGTGTGGTCCAATATTCATTCTGGCGGTCCGTTCTTCATGAAACATTGGACACTTGGTATTCCTGATGACCTGTATTCATCTCCAGTGATTTAGGGCCTCCGATCGTCTCCAAAAATTATTTGATTCACCCGCTCGAAGAACGGTCAAGGGACAACCCTTCCCATTCTGGTGTGATCTGTCGCCCACTATCGTCATCACACCTCCGCTAGGTCCTCATGATTTTGGGTCATCATGTTGGGATATTTGCGTCATGGAACGAACTCGTAACGATCCGTTTTGTGTCACCCATGAAGAACGTGAAGAACACCCCAAACATTTACAAGAACTGCAGAGGAATCGGGCCGTGTTCGTTTGGCCTGGTCCTTCCGCATTAGTTTGGTAGCAAGGTGGTCAAGAGAAACAATCATGGAAGGAAGATTAAACATTGCTCAAATAAAAAACACCCCTAAATCGGATTCTTTTTTTGTTTATGATGTCACAGAAAGGCGGACGTCGACTCGTTGACATCAGTAAAGAAGATGAAGAATTCAAGGACGACGTCATCGTCATACTTCCAGTACAGCGCTTCATCCCTTATTCTGGTTGAGGATCATTCTTCATTGGATGAAGGAGTTTTCTTCATTGGGAGGAGCGTTCTTTGTTATAGAGAACATGTTTCGCCTCAAATTCTCCCCTCTTCCCTTTCTCCACCAAAAAGAAAATGATTCCCTCCACAGAATAATAGATCTATCCTATTATTTAGTTGTTGGAACACATTTCAAAATTATTCAAAATAAGAATTAATTATGTTAGCCCCACTTAATTAATCTGTAGGATGGTGGCACCATTAAGTGGGGAGCTCAAGAGGTTTCTCCCCACTTAATGGGGAGTTCAAGAGTTCAAGTGGTCTCAGGTGGTCCCCACCACATTAACTCCACATGAAGATTAGTTTTAGACCTCGGGTGGGCCCCACCACCATAACCTTTCACGGAAGGTTATGGTGTGGTGGCCCCCACCTCCAACCTCCTCTTGGAGGTTTTAACCTATAAGAATAAAAATAGTGACACAAATTTAATTTTATTAAATTTATTCATAAAACCCAAAAACTAACTTTCATTCTCAACCAACTGTCGTCGATCCGAAAGTCTTCTTAAACAAATACCAGTGATGCGAGTTCAACGATGCCCTCATATTTCAATTCTAAGCACCGGTTCAAAAGTTATAAAATCACACTCGTACGTTTAATAAATGTACCCAAAAAAACTTCTTAAATTGATTACGGGCACACCGGGCCTCAGAATCAACCACTGTAAATTTTCACGGACTAGTAAAAATTCCATGTATTTAAGCAAAAAATTTTCCAAGGAATTTCTGGGTCTTTACAATTTTTTATCCTTGTAATAATTAATTTTGAATTCATAAGACAGTATTTTTATTTGTATTTAAATTAAAATAATTTAATAATAATAATTTACAAAAAAAATAATATGGAAAATTATTTATTTTACTTAAAATGTGTTTCAGGATTGAAATTATTTATTTCCCAAATACAAAATTGGGGGTTCAATGTATTAAAATATAGTTTTTATAAAACTCGTTATTTAATGATTTATAACGTAAAAATAAATAGGATAAATGTAATCATTATTATATAAACAAAATTAAAAAATTCAATTGTTATATTGTTGATAAATAACAACATATTACACCATCATACACCCTAAGGGTAAGGCTTGTGATAGTGAAACTTTATTGGGGTGGCTCAGTAAACAAGGTTTGGGATGTGATATAGAGAAGCTAGAAATTCTCTTTAAAATTGTTTCACTATTGCTTTAGTTATTGAATCATAGATTGGGTTTGGTCAAGGGAAAATACCATAGATTCCTTCTCTATTGGAAGCACCAATAATTGAGATTTATAGGTAACAATCCTACTGTTCGAGGCCATCACTTATTCCATTTGTGTGAATTGGACTTTATCATGAACCTTAATATATTCTATTCATAATGGTAACTATAGAATTACTATATTAAAAATTGTTATAATTCATTACAATATTATTAATATAACCTGATATAACATATAATGGTCCAAAATATCCAAAATAGTGTTTGGGTATACTATAATTTAATTTCATTGTATGTAATTTATTCATTTAAAAAATCATTTATATACGTACCGGTTGTTACATATTTCATGCATTTTTATAATGATAAATTAAAAAAATCCCCATTTAGTGTCAATGTTGAAAGGTATAAATAGATTCATAAATTATTTTTAATTATATATGTGAACTATTTTTTATTGAATAAATTGGTTTGTATTAAAACACTATATCTTTTACTCATTATTTAAGTAGAGATTTATATTTCAACTTAATGACGTATAATTAAAATTCCATTGAATGATATATGAATGCAAGAATTATGTTGAGAAATATCTTGGAATAAATAATAAGAAACTCCACTCAGAACGTGGTCGATAATATCATCATTGAGGCTTCATTGATTATTTATGGGAGTACAATATTTTATCCCAACTCACTCATTATACACAAAAATGGAATTGTATAATAAAAACAAGGAACTAAGTGTTTTTAGACATGGGGAGATCAATGATGAGAATCATGAGTCCTACATTATCCTTTGGGGGATATGTGACAAAAATAGTAGAAAAAATACTAAACTATGTTCTAGCTAAATTAGTAGAATGTTTTCCAAACCAATTGTAGAGTGGAAGGAAACTTGAGTTATCATACTAACATATATAGGGGCGTGAGGTTTTTGTTAAGGTCTATTATGTAAAAAAACTAGAACTCCATGGTAAAAAGTTTTAATTTTTTGGAGTGACATCCAAATATAGTTCACATATAATAGTATCAGAATCAGGTGGCCACAAGGCCTCAAGAATGCCTCCCCATATGCTATAGGATGGAATTAAAAACTAGGGTACAAGGTGGTACGATGTTGAGAATATACCCTCATAATTCCAGTGGAACCAAGTTGTAAGGAATATAAAAATAACCAATAGTATAAATTATAATAGAAGGGATAAAATAACAATTATAATAATTTTAACCATGAATAATCACCTCAAAATATAAAACAATTACATATACAATAACAATGTCATTTATATAAAAAATAACAAGCATATATGGTAGCATTAATATATAAAAGATTCAAAAATAAAAAAAAACTATCCATGAGTCTTGAGAATTTTCCTGATCATCTTCTACCTAGATCCTATCCTAAAACAAGAAGTGACACATCCATAACTTGATTTTTCCCAAGATCAAAACATGAAATAATATAATATTCCCATGTACAATAGGAAGACCACAAATGGTGTGAGAAAAAATCTGTAGTCCATAAGCATAAGTGTATATAAATATCCAAAATGTGAATATAAACTATAAGAGTGTGAAGGAATAATAAATTAAAACCTGAAATAAAAATACCAAGGTTGAGATCAAGTTCCTTGTGGGGAACATGACTGGCCATACATGATTTAACTTATGTTGGATGCCTCTAAGCAAGTTTTTAATTAATCATTTAATCCTGGGTTTGGTAATATAATTAAAGTGACAAAGGGAATTAATAACAAAAATTCCAAAAAGGATCCATGAAAAAACAACTAATCATTGACCTTAAATACCAAACTAGCTCATGGTACAAAATCATACATCCTAGCAATTTGGTAAATGTGTAATAAAAGGGGCATACACCAGGACATCCACTAGAAATATCACTAACAAATTACACTGATCATGTCCAAGGAAAATCCTAAGATAAAAAATGACTATATCCTAAGGAGAATAATCCAAGGTGTTGAATGTCCTAGTATATCATAGTAAATCCAAGGAGTGCACCCAATGAATAATAATTTTTGATGGAGGACAGGGATCTTATGGAATCATGTCAAGCATCCACCAATAGACAAGTATTTTGTTACATTTTGGGTATCCCCCTTAGAAATAGACTCAATGATTCAAAATGGAATCCTCTGAGTGGTCAAGGGATTCCCTTGGGAATCCAAGGTAGGTTCAGGTCTTACTATTATTATAAAGATATAAAATTTCTATATTTAATATGAACTATATAATATTTTCATATCAATAGATATTTATCATCATAGGATTTGATATTATCAAGGAAATTAAAAATCAATAGTTTCATTCGGTTACATTTTTTCAATGTGATAAGGCTAAAAAGGACATAGAACCAATTTCCTGTTCAATTATAATTTTTCAAGTAAACGTAATATCTATAATTATATACTTTATAATTAATTGTTTATAATTAATTTAATTATTGTATTTATTTACCATAATAAATATCATTTCAAACACACCCAAATGGTGTTATTGATAGCCATAATATTGGTCACCAAAGGAATAACAAGGAGCACATCTATATGGGGTGGTTGGTGTCAAGGTCTCTCCCACCATAAATATTAAAAGGTCTCAGTAGGGCCATAGTTATCAATTGAGATGATTGAAATTAATAAATATTAATTTTAGGATAATTTCCTTGTGTATATGTAGTGCAAAAAAAATTATAGATTGAGAGAAGTTTAGGGATATGTCATAGACCACTTACCATTTTTCCATTAGTAGAAGTCTCATCTAGTATCAGACCCTCTCTTGTATTGGATTAGAAAAATATGGAATAATGGATGAATTTATTGAATATATGGTATATCATCTTTCAATAAATATTATTTATAATGGAATGAAAAATTAATGATGTAAATATATCTAAACACTTACTAAGATGGTCCCAATGAGATGAATGGTGGATCGACCAGACATTATACATAGAAGATAATTCAAATACAAGGTTAGACATTGGAGAGATAAAAAAAGCTTTGTAGGGATTTTATTTCCTTGATTATAAAATAAACGGGGGTGATTTATAAAGGGAGGGTGAAAATTTAGGTCATTTCAATCAAAATATGAATTAGATCATAGTTTGGCCTCACTGTTGGCCAAGTTGTGCCCTAACTGTTACGCCCAATGATTTTGTGAAATTTTTATCGAATTAATTTAATAATTTTGATATTTTTCATTTGAAAAATTAATAAATATCGTTTTATTTATTAAAGAAATAATTTAGGTATTTAACACTTCACGCATGACTTAGATTGTCTTATGCTACATGAAACAAAAACTTGGATTTCTTTACAAGAAACATTGATCTTCTACAAAATGTCATTTTATTGTTATAATAATTTAAATGTGATAGTCAAAAATAATCAGTTAAACATAATAATATGAATATAAATAAATAATTTTTAAATATTAATTATGTTGGGATTATATAAATAATACATATTTACAAGAAGACATAATTTGTTTAGTCAAGTCTTCATAGGTTTGAAAATACTATTTTCATAGAAGAACTTCTATTTATGTCCCTTAGTGAAAAACAATGAAATTAATTTAGACTCTTTTAAAATTTTAATATTTTAAAATAAATTTAATTTTTTAATTCTTAACTTAAAAATTTTCTTTCGGTGAATTACTATTATTTTTCTATGAATCATCATTTTTTTGATGAGTAATTAAAAATACTAAATTTTAATTCAAAACATTTTTTCAGTATAAATTATTTTTATATCTAATTATAATTTATTTTAGTCTCAAAGTCCAAATATTCCAATTATACATATATTAATCCAATTTATTTAATTTTAATCAAATTTATATTTAATTTTGATTTGAAATCTTAATGAACATTCAGAAATTCTAACTTTCAAAACCTACTTTCTACCCACGTCTGCGAGATTAGAATTAAAGGCAATTTTTTCACTTTTGTGAAATAAATTTAGAAAAATATAAATAAACAGATTAAATCAGCTTAATATTTTTATTCTAATAATATAAAATTCATTTTTAAACAAGAAGATTAGTGAAAGTGATTAAAATTATTTACATTGATGAATGTAACATTAAGCTTAACAAGGGACTAAACATTAAACTTATTGGATAAGATGACCTATAAACATGTAAAAACCCAATTTTAATTCCATATAGTGGCTATATACCTTCTATTTTTGAGTTTTTTTAGGTTTTTGGATAACTTTTGTTGGGTAAAAACTTTGGTACACCAAACTTGTTTTCAAAAATACCAAGCATATCCCCTCCCTCACTTATAAAAAGACACCAATTATACCCTTCTTTATACCACTAAATAAAATTAATATAGGACAATATAAACCTTATTTACTTCCAAAAATCCCTCACTTACCCCTTCAATCATCCTTTTGGGAAGAAATATATCCATGGAATCCCTTTTGTGAAAAGAAATACGAGTTACTCAAAGAAAAGGTAACATATTTCCTCAAGCTCTTGTCATTTATTTTCTTTCTACAACACATAAATCATTATTATTGAGTATATAAATAATAACCAAATAATCCTAAATATACTGATATTTTTTTATATTAGTGGTTCTACAAATAATTACAGACACTTTCATCTAATGTGTTTTAAACATTATGTACATCGAACTACCGCCTCACATAATGATGTTGTTCGTTTTTACATTACCACAAATAACCGTTGGGAATTATGATGTAAAATATATGTTTTTATTATATATATGAAATTATTTATTTATTTATTATTATTTAATTATTATTGAAAACATAAGTTCATGCATTCCAATTAATGTAAATTTGATAATTTTAATTGTGGAACTGGGGACTATCGCCTTCTTAAAAAGATGTGATTCATTCACACACAACATGGAATGTATTAATGATGGGGTTTGTGAAAATATATTATATATATTACATTATAATTATACATTAATGATATTATATATGTATACATAAATTTTATTTACTTTTTTCCTTCCACTATGACAAAAAAACAGAAACAACATTCATCTATATGTACGACCTACCATCTCCATGAACGGTGTATTCCATTTCATATATCTATATATTATAGATTATTTTAAATAAATATATAATGATAATAAATTATGTTTTTATCATGGATTAAAATATGTAAATCATGAGATAATTATGAAGAAAAAAACTATAACAATTTAAGACAAATGTGAAAAACAAAGCTGGTATTACCTGAAGAGAAACCTTTACTATGAATTTTTTAAAAGAGGGTAATGTAAAACCATGATTAAACAATATATGGAATTATATATAATAATATTATTTTTTAAAATATTTATAATAAACATATATTTATTATAGAGGAGGTTTTTATGAGTATAAATTGTTTCAAGACATAAGGCAATGGAATTTTATATCACTTTTTATTTCTGTGAGATACATTATATAATCACCACTCACTTCTTTTGTCTTGTGTATATACTACCATATGAAATCTTATATCATTAATTTAATTTATTTAATTATATTTATATCTTTAAAATGATTCTATTCCTTTAGTATTCTAAAAATTAATCAAGTAGTAAGGTATTTCTCATCTCACATTTATTTTCTATGAGAATCGATCTATGTTTACCTCATATTTCTTATGTGTGGTGTGTTATATTACCAAGGATTTATTATATTATTATTATAATTATATTTATGGGTATTTAAATATTAGTTTTATCTTATCTATTTTATGGGATTTATATTTTAAATGTTACCAAATCAGAAATGTATTTTGGTCTCAATTTTCCTTCTTTGAGATAGATTCCATGTTATGCAACTATATTTTCTACGATTTGTATATAATGCCTTTGAAATTTCATATAATGAATATATTTATTTTCATGTTATTTTTTGTAATGTTTATTTTAATTATCTTTATTATATTATGAATTACTGTGAATAAAGTGGAAACGTTTTACTGAAACAATCTTTGCATTTATTGAGATTGTTTATGGTTAAAATTTCATTAATGAAATAATATTATCCAACTCTCCATAACAATAATGAATTTTATTCTCCTATAGTCATTAATTATTAAATCATCTATTGATTCTATTTTTTAAATATTTGGTACAAAATATGATTAATAGTATTTTTAAAGAAAGTCTTACTTTACCTTTCTCTTCGGTTGGAAATATCTATTATTTAAAAATAATGATTTCTAAAAAGGTTTTCCAATTTTTTTAAGATTTAATTATAAGATTTAAAATTATTTTCAAATTCATGATAATAGAAAAAATTTTCATTATTTATTTATAATATTTAAAATTATTTCCAAAGAAAATAGTTTTCAAAAGTTTTTATGTTTTAAAAAACCTTTTTCAAAGAAGAAACACTATTTTAATAAATAAATGTTCTTGAATGGTATTTAATTTTTTTTCCTATCAGATGATATCCATTGATGTTACTCATGTCTTTTTGGTAAATTATCCAATGGTTCCATTCATATTATCTCACTTAAAGGGATTTTTTGATGTTTTGATGTTTTGATGTTTATGAAACTCGTTTATCTTCAACGGGTTATACCATGATAAATGATTAAGAAACATGTTTCTATTAAAGGGGTATAACATGATAAATGATTATGAAACCTGCTTCCTTTAATGGTTCATTATTGGAAAAAATTATTTTGAAAGCTATATATTTTCTATATGTTATTATATGATTAATTTTTTATGATTCCATTTTCATGGGTTATGATAGGATGTTTATGAAACCCACCTCTTTTTATGGGTCATGATATGATTCAAGTTTTATTATCTTCTGGAAGAAGAATTTATTATTTAATTATGATATTTATATAACCTATATCTCCCTTCAATATAATGGGTATTGATAATTGTTTTATAAGATAAATCTGGTACACATGAGGGAATCCCATGATCGAAGCAAGAGGGAATATTAAGCGTGAAACAAGAGGGCACATGAGAGGGAATCCCATGCCTGAATAAGAGTGTATCCCATGTCTGAAATAAGAGGTTACATGGGTGGGGGGGTCTTGTGTCTAAAATAATAGGGTACGTAGGAGAGAATTCCAACCCTGAAACAAGAGGGAATATTTAGCATGAAATAAGAGGGTACACAAGAGGGTATCCCACACCTGATATAAGAGGATACATATAATGCAATCCCAAATACGAAGCTAATACACATGTTATTATCCCAAGACTAACAAGTTTTTAAGTTCTTGGTTGGTAGTCTTGATATGTGATTTTATATGTTTATGTTTATTCCTTATGTTCCAAGTATCATTCCATGGAGGATCATTCTATTATCTCTCTTATAACTCATGAATTATAAACTACTAATATTTATGGCATGATTCATGTTTATTATATTTTATATGAATGGTATGATATTGTTATTTTATTATCTTTTTCTCATACCATTATTCTCATTTTTATGCTAACAAATCTCCCGCGTTTACCCTCATTGATCATAGAATCCCACGACATTTTATCTTTCCTTCCTCAGGTTATGATGATATATTTTATGAATGATATTTATAAGATGTGTTATAGTCTTAGAGAACCTATTTGGAGATATTGTAGCTCACTTATATACCACTTTTTTCCATGGTTTTAAATGCACTAAACGAATACAGTCTTTGTGAAATGTTTTGTGTAATGCTTCAATTCTTCTAATAAAATTATATATTGTCTATATATGAAAAGAATGGGTCTCTATTGTTTGTATCAAAGTAAATTGTTAAACAAAATTTGAATTCTATAATGGGAAAATATTAATGAGACCACTGGGTAAATTTTTATGGATTTGTCTAGGGATGTCTCTAAGGATATGTATTAGGATGAGTTAATGTTCAGGAACGTGTCCACTAATTTTGGTAAAGGATATAGTGAGTGGTTTCCTATAATTACATACCTATCAAGATACTACATGTGGATTTGGATTTGGAATATATGTACCTAGGGGTAACAAATCGGACAAGGTGTGTCGAGCCTTACTTGAGTATAACCTAGTACACGATAATAGTCCTTGCTTTACGCCAGGTTTGAAACTCCCAGAGGATATGTTTTTGATATTCACAAAGATATTACAAACTATATTGAGGTTTATTTTTAGAATATTACTATGAATAACCTTTGATAAATCTAATTTTTCATCAACTAAGAAGTATGTGTCATTTTTTAGACATCTAATAAGTAATTTTTCATGATTATGTAGTTTTTTATATGATATTTTTTTCTCACACTGTGCTTTCTATATTTAGTCAATTGTGAGAACAAGAAATAACATGGTTGGAAAATAATGTTTTATATACATAAATTATACGCATTATAAAATTAAATTTCCGATGTGTAAATCTCATAAATATAATCCGGAAGGTGGTATGTGTATCTTTTTTACTTCTAAAGATAAAGAGACTGCAAACAACATGTGAAGAATATGTGATGTACCTCAAATATTGTTTACATAGAAAATAATAAGGACGATTATAATTATGTTGAGTACCCTTAATAAATGTTTCAAATATCATGTTATAGGATATAATTATTAAAAAATATGTCGATGTAGCCCAAGTAATGGGTTTAGAATAAAGATGGATGACTGATGTATTTATCTTTTGGAATTCCAGGATTATGTTATATAAATCTAGAAATATATAAGTATTTTTAGTATAAGTTTCCATTGAGGACTGAAAATTATATTTTTAATGGTGATAAAGATGTAGAAAAGTTATTTAATGGAAAGGTTCTATTTTTATTAAGGGAAGGAAACCCATAATGTTCTCGATATATGAAGAAAATATGATTAACATGGATAAGGATATAATTGTTTTGGATAAAGTTAATATGATAATATCAATAACATTAGAACCAATTAATGTTTTTTTGATAATGTAGTTCATATCATCCTGGATGAAGAATAAAAAATCCTGGATTTATGAAATATATCAAGTAATCTTTGGACTAGGGAAGCATGATTTTATTTCAAAAGTATTATTTTAACTGAGATTATTACCTTGTTACAAGACAATATATGATAAGCATATTCACAAGTTTATAATGTGAAAAACAAGATATACTCTGTGATATTGGGGGGAATCAAAGTTAAGCTGATCTCATGATATTATTTATCTAGTGTTGGATTTTCATCTTTTATAAGGGTTATAAGGTTAACTATATATAGATATATTTAGTTACATTTCAGATGGTATTTCTGAGATAAATATATTATCCTACTACATGAGGATTAATCCATACTGGATAACCAATTCTAGAAATGGCTCGTTGATGATAAATGATGATAGTTTAAAAGGAATATAATGGATGTCATGATTTTTAATTGCTTTAAGAGTGAAAATTTCACCATATTTTTTGGGGAAAGAGGTTAAGTGGATCAAGGAAAAGAAAAGGGTGAGGCTTTCTGGATATCATGTAAGAATATCATTCCATGAAAATCCTCAAACATTAAGAAAATTCACTTGAAATAAAATGTTTCCTAATTCCATAATCATTGTTTAACTAATAAAAATTTTAATCATCACTAATTTACGTATTTGAGACCCTGAACTATCCAGTTATCTTTAAATTATTAGTGATTTATGACCTCAATCACCCCTATAAACATTTACTATTTTCATCTATGTCTATATTTTCACTTACCACCTTCGATCTCATTTTTGGAAACCTATTTATGAATTAGTTTGGGAAACCATTGTATTTTCTATAGTCTTTTTTAAAGGAAGTTTTAGGTTAATTTTTTATGATTTGGGTTTCTATGAATGAAAATATCAACTATTAGGCCTTACAAACCTAGAAAAATTTTGAGGCTGAAATTCATTTTAATGGGGTTAAATTTTACAACAAGAGATTTTGCGAAATATATTTTTCGAATTAATTTAAAAAAAATTATATTTTTTATTTCACAAAAGGAATATATATTTTCAATATTAAATCACTTTGTTTTGTTTTTTCACACTATACAAAAGGCTTATATTATCCTATGATGTATGCAACACTAACTTTTCATGCAGTATACGGAACACCATGTTTCTAAAAAGAATAATTTTATTGCTATAATTTTGTAAATGGGATAGTTATAAAAAAGAAAATTCACATATTAATCTGAATATTAATAAATATTAATAAATATAATTTATAATATACTATATAATAAAAACATATTTATCATAAGACATACAACTTTTAGTAAAGTCTTTATATGTTTGAAAATACTACATTCTAAAACAAATACTTTTGAATCCCTTCTATAAAAAATAACAGAATTAATTGTAGACACTTTTAGAAATTTAATTTTATAAAATAATTATATTTTGAATAAAAAATGTAAATATTATATTAGGTTTAATTTTTGTAATATTTCTATGAAACATCCTTTTTTGATGAATACTGAAAAGTACAGAATTTGAATTCAAAACATCTTTTTCATATAATTTATTTATACTATTAATTTATATTTTATGTTTGTTTTAAAGTAAAAATAGATCAATTATACATCTATTAGAAAAATTTAAATTATTTTGACATTTTTTGTTTAATTTAGATGTGAAATCATAATGAACATTTGAACATTCCCACTTTAAAACCTCATTTTCTCACCACATCTACAGGATTGGTATTAAACCTAGTTTTTACTCTTCTATAAACTGAATCTTGAAAATTTTATGTATATAGTTTTATTCAATATAATATATATTATCTAATAAATTCAAAATTATTTTTGACAAAACTAGTATATATTGGGATTTAAATTAATTACAGCAATTAAGGTAAAACTATGCATTAAAAGGGTGTAAATCCTAAAATTAAGGCTCATGATGTCCTAGAAAGTTCTCCAAAAACAATTTTATATCAATATTTCGGACATAAAAATTAAATTTTCTTGTTTTTTTGGTTTTTTATTACTTTTCATAGGTAAAAACATTAGTACTCATATCCTATTTTAAAAATAATGCCAAGTGTACCCCCTTCATCTCTTATAAAAGGCCACCACCTCCCCCCATTCATCAATACTCTCAAGACACTTATGTTCATAGAATATCATCACAATAAACATCAAAAATAACTTCCCATTATTCTTGATTCATCCCTTTGGTAGTAAACCAAAACAAGGAATCCCTTTTAAAGAAAGAAAATGGAGGTAAGAAAAGAAGAGGTAACATCCTTCGTCAATCTTCTTTAGGTTGTTTTCATTATCTAACACCTGCAATATTATTATTATGTACATACATAATTGCTTTAGTATACTTAATATAATTAGATTTTTTATAAAATAAGGTTTATAAATACACTTACACACACTTTCATCTAATGAGTAATGAACATTATGTATGGCGAACAACCGCTTCACAAAATAATGTTTTTAGTGTTTCCATTACCACCTGTAATGTTTGGGAATTATTGTGGACACTATATTTTTATGATCTATATTAAATTAATTATATATTTATATTTATTGAATTATTATGTAACACATACCTTCACGATTCCCGTTTAATGTAAATGTGATAATTTGGTTTAGGGAATTGTGGTATACTGCCTACTTAAAATGATGTGATTCATTCACACACTACATTAAATGTATTAAGGATGGGTTTAGTGATGATATATGATATATATTAAATTATAATTATAATTTAATGATATTAAATACTTATAAATATATTTTATTTACTTTCTTCTGTTTACTAGATAAAAAAATAGAAACAACATTCACGCGTATGTATGCCCTACCGTCTACATAAATGGTGTATTACATTACATATTTATATACTATATTGTTTATTATAAATAAAATTATTATCAATATAAATTTTATTTATATTATGTTTTAAATTCTATAAATCATGATTTAATTATGAGGACCAAAAATATAACAAATTAAGACA
This sequence comes from Viscum album, assembly GCA_963277665.1. Classification (NCBI taxonomy): domain Eukaryota; kingdom Viridiplantae; phylum Streptophyta; class Magnoliopsida; order Santalales; family Viscaceae; genus Viscum; species Viscum album. The sequence goes on along the minus strand of OY728160.1, from coordinate 906,601,650 downwards.
CATGCGAAAAACAAAACAGATATTACCCAAAGCGAAACATGGATATGAATTGTTAATAAGCGTATAATGTAAATCCATAATAAAAATAAATATGGTATCAGATATAATAATATGGTTCTATAATGGATTTTAATAAACATATATTTATTATATAGGAGGTTTGTACCTGTATGATGAGAATTAAGACATAAGTTAAGGGAATTTCATCTCACTTTTTGTTTCTATGAGAAACTTTCTATATTCACCACTTTAATCTTTTGTATGGCTTATATAATACCCAATGAAATATTATATAATAAATTTACTTCATTTAATGATATAAAAATCATTAAATTGAATCTATTATTTCAGGATTTTATAAGTTACTCAAGTAGAAAGGGTTTTGGTTTTCCCATTATTATTTTACATGAGAGACAATCTATGTTCACCTCTTATTACTTATATGTGGTGTATTTACTACCAGTGTATGTATTCCATTATTATTATACTAATATTTATTGGTACGTACATATCAAATTATTTATCACAGTTTCATGGATTTTAGGTTTCAAAATTTCCCAAACTAGTAAAGGAGTTTTGCCTCAATTTTCCTTCAGTGAGACACATGTCAGGTTATGCACATATATATTCTATGAGGTATATATACTAAATTTTAAATGTTATATTCTGAATATCATTATTTTCATGATTTTTTATGTCTAATTTAATTTTATTATTTCCATGGAATTACGATTCATAGTTCAAAATATGGTAATGTTTTATTTAAGCAATATAATTGTTTATTGAGATTGTTTATGATTATGCATTAAATGATTTTATATTATGATCCATATCTCAATAACATTGAATAATGTTCTTATAATACAATTATTCATGATATATAAATGTATTGATACCATTTTTTCACTCATTGGTATATAATATTATTCATAAATAGTTTTTAAGAAATTATGACATTACATCTATCTTCTATTGGAAATCTATGTTCTTTTAAAACCATGTTTTCTAATAAGGTTTTCAAAAGGTTTTCAAAAATATTTATATGTTTACAATTTATTTTCAATGAAATGTTCTTCAAAAAAATTTCAATATTTATTTATAAGTTTTAAATATATTTTCAATGAAAATGGTTTTCAAAATTTTTTACATTTTAAAAAACCATTTTCAAAGAAGGAAGGATATTTTTCTCATTAAATATTTTTGAATGACATTTCAAAATTATTTTTAATCTAACATGAAATTCATCGATGTTACTCATTATTTTATGGTAAATTATTCAAAGGATCCATTCATATTCTTTCTCTAAATCATCTATTTTTTATGGATTTAGGTTTATCAAACCTGTTTCTCTTCAAGGTGTTATACTAAGATTTATTTTTATATAACTAATTTCTCTTCAATTGGTTATACCATTGATGATGTCGAAATTCGGAGAAGGGCTACATATATGGGATAAAATAGAAACAAAGTAATCTGGGATGAAAAAAATTGAGATCCCAAGGCCTGGGAGGCGGGCGCGCGCATGATTTGGAAGGCGCACACAAGAGGACATCTGGCGCGCAAACTATTGTGCACCAGCCTTCCCTTCTGCGCCTGAAACTCTTCCCTTTGAAATTGGCCACCCCTATCCCCGTTTCTATGACTAAGGTGATGAAGAATGGCCATTTTCACATCCATCCCGGTTTCTGCACCCAAGGTGATGACAAACAGGGTTTTACGCGCCTGACCCATTTTCCTCGCCCAAGGCGATGATGAATGGGGTTAGTGCGCCTGGCACCGATTCTGCACCGAAGGTGAATTCGAACACCTGTTTGCATGCCTGACCCCAATTCAGCACCCAAGATGATGTCAAACACCTGTTTGCATGTCCGGCACCGTTTCCATGCCCAAGGCAATGATGAACGAAGTTAGCGCACCTGGCCCAGATTCCGCGCCCAGGGCAGCGTCGAATGGGGCTTTGCAGGCCCGGGCCCGATTCCGCACCCAAGGCGATGTCGAATGACCGTTTGTGAGAACGACCCCATTTTTTCACCCAAGGAGATTTGGAATGAATATTTGTGCGTCCGGCGCCGTTTCCACGCCCCAGGTGATGACGAATGGCTGTTTTCACGCCCGACCCCCCACCACGCACACAAGACGATGACCGACCAGAGTTTGCACACAACTCCAAGGCCTCCGGATATAAAATGAACCATATCCCTACTTTTCATGGATGATAACCAAAGTTTATGTGATTCTATGCTACATGAAAATGCCATCTTTCGCGATCACGTGAAAAACCCCTTGCCTTTAGGTATTGGTTGTTGCGCGACAGGTTCCCCGAGGGAACCATCGGACGGACCCTCAAATCCTCATGAATTTCATTTCTTCCCAAAGTTATTTGCATGCAAGGGGTCCCATATTGCACACCAAATCCCTATACATCAGGAATTCTTGTGCACCACAAACTACATGCAAACCGCCCGTCTAGTGCGCAACCCCTCTGGCTTGCGCGCCACCGGTCCAACTTGAGCACAACCCCTCCGTCTTACGTGAAACCCCTCTGTATTGTGTTCCACTCGTACCACTTGTGCACCACCTGTACCACTTGGGCGCCACTCATTCCTCTTGCACGTAACCCATACCTCTTGCACACAACCCATACCTCTTGCGTGAAACCTCTTTGTCTTGCATGAAAACCTTGTGTCTTGCGCGCAGACTTCCTATCTTTCCCCAATACATTCTCTTACGTGCACTCCATTATCTAAAACCAACTTGAGGCACTTTGTTCGAGCCTTAAATGTGACACACCTGTGTCACACACTCTTTTCTTTTTGGGCCCCTCAGGTTTTCACAGAGAAGTTTCAAAGTCCCTTGGACAATACTTCCCCTTGTGTTGCTTCACCTCATTCTCCTTCACATAGGCACGCTAAGGGCTATTTCTTCTTCGCATAGCCATGCTAACGTAGAACCACCAATGGGTCACTCCGTAACACCCCTCAACCACAGTGTTGCTTGTCACGTCTATTCCCCAAGGTGTAGAGGGTGACGGTAATGTAATCCCTAGGGGTGTGGAGTAAACCCACCTCATCTGAGTTGCAGAAGTTAAACTAACAAGAACCTTCTTCCTCATAAAATGACATTAAAATATGACCACACCCTCGTCGCCCGTGTGTTGGACGTGGGGTTTCCCCACCATGACCATTCTGCATGCCCACTGGTCTCCATGAGAGTGAGATCATTCCTCACATGGAATTAAATCTTCTTCATTGGAGCGGCGTATTTTGTGGGGAAAGGGAAACCACCCTGGTGTAAACCCCTAGCATTCCTTGCAGGAGGCATCACCCCTGCTCCTCCTCTCTTCATCATTTCCAAATCCCACTCTCGCTGGGCTTTATCACCACCTGGGCTTCCACCCTAGAGTATGTCCCAATCTCTATCTCCCCGGGCTAAGAACTGCACGTAAGCCTCTGTTTCCTCTTTGGGCCGCTAACAACACGTGAGCCCCACTTCACTTCCCACAGACACACCTTTCGCGATGTGATCTTCAGGTTTTGGCTGCATCTTGTTTCTCACACCGTGCATGAATCATGTTGGCTTAGAGAAAGAATCAACCATGACATCTTTTTCGGTCATCCAAGAGTTTAATCCCCTAACAACACCTGAACTTTGAGGTATTTGATCCTTGCCAAGGAAGGGTATGTAGGAAGCCTCTATGATGTTCAAGCATAATACCTAGTCGTTACAACCCCCTTCACATCAATTCCCACACCACCTGAACTGTGTGGTCTTTGATCCTTGCCAAGGTAGGGTATGTAAGAAGCCTCCATGAGTTCAATCCCAATACCCAGTCATTCTGACCCCCTTCACGTCGGTTCCCACACCTCCTGAACTACGAGGTCTTTGATCCATTGCGAGGAAAGGAACATAGGAAGCCCCCACAGGGTTCAATCCCACCATCTATCTGAGCCCCAGGTCCCCCTTCATGTCTGTTTAGTCACATCCTATGTGACGTTAAACGGTGAACCTTAATTAGCGGTAAGTTGTTATCTCCCCTGATCAGCGGAAAGTCGTTGTTTCCCCCAGTCATTGGTAAGTTGTTTCACCCACCCAAACTATGTGGACATTGATCCTTTCCAAGACAATGTACGTAGTACACCTTCCTGAGGCTCGATCCCAATAACCATTGGACCCCAATTCCTCCTCCACGTCGGTTCACTGTCCCCCATCCCATAGGAACTACATGGGTTTGATCCTTGTCTCCTAGATAAAGTATGTATAAATCCTCCATGAAGTCTGACCCTGTCCAGCATTAAGTCATTGCAACGCCAACCAGTGGTAAGCCATTGTGACCCCATTCAGCAGTAAGCCACCATGGCCATGTCCAGCGGTAAGCCATCGACATCCCCATTAAGTGGTAAGCCATTGAAATCCCCAATCGGCAGTAAGCCATCATCAAATGAACTATGAGGACTTTGATTCCATACAATAGGGATACGTAGGAAGCCTCTATGAGGATCAAGCCCAAATTTATCATCATCCTCATGGAGGTTCCATCCCATTCACCATATACTTTATTCAACACTCCGTCATCCATCCCAATTCAAACCTGGGATGCCACATCCTGATGGGATCATGACACCTCATTCTGCATTCCCCTCAACAATAATTGTGGAGATAACCACTTGTTGGCACCAAAATCAGTGTTCCTTCCAGAGGTTGCACCCATCTGATCCACATTAATCATTGTTCAAAGTAGTCCAATCCATCTTTGTTAGACATTAAACCTACGACATACCCTGTGTTAAATAAGGGAAGGTGAGTAAAACCTCAGATAAATGCCTATGGCATATGATTCCCTGTGTTTGACGTGGGATTCCTCGGGCTTCCACACCCTCAATAAGCCCTATAATAAGGGGAAGAAACCCAGACGCTCTAGAGTCCCATATCCAGACACACCATTGATGTCCAACGTGACTACTCCCCTAACTGATGGTTGCTGCCCTGAAGAGACCCTTTGGAATGTCCTGACAGAAGAAATGTAATTAAATAGTGGACATTAAGATATGTCACTAGGAAATGTTTCATGAAAACATCTAAAATCTATAAAGGAGACCCGTAAATCGTGAAGATTTCCATAGAGGAATCTGCTGAAGGAAGAACCGACATCCTATCATATCATTTCGATCAAGGATAAAACATCCCTGAACAAGGAACATATGCCACCCGCCTTTAGAAAGTGGGCATGAGGGGAAATGAAACTGCGCCTTTGGTACTCCAGAAGACGGACATGCACGCCCCTACAAAAGAGTAATAAATAGAAATTTTGAACCCGATGTGAATATATTTTCCACAATATAGATATTTATAGAGTTTGAGACATCAGTTAATTAGCATGTCACTGGATCCAGATATCTGGTGTCGTGTCCCGCCAAGCAAATAGCGGGCATGGCATGAAACTCACCAGAAGTTGGGGTAGTGGAACGTTGGACGTCCCGGTCTGTGATTTTGTTAGCATGGAATCCTCTTACTAGTTATCGAATATGGGATGTCCCCGAGGCATTGGTCATCGATTAACTTTTTTTCTTTTAGCACTAATGAGTTAATATCCCCATTTCCAGAAACCAAGCTGTTGCACCCCGAACTCGGTCACCACCTACCCACTGACATAGGAGCAAGGGTAGTGCCAATGCGACAGTCATGTGTGGCTATACCTCTTCCACAACGGCCTCAACACCCACGACCATGGGGCACCCACACCGCATCTCCCCATCTGAGGTCATCCAACGAAGGTTGATCAATGACCTCCTATGCTAGTATAAGGAGGAGGGAATTATCTCAATTCAGGATATGGCCTGCCTAGATTTAGAGGCATCTATACCTCGTCATCAATGTTGCCCCCCGAGGAACGTGCAGGGATCCATTGCTCCCCACTTCAACATATAACCATTTCAGGATCCTCTCCCCGGAACGTATCGACGACTCCCTGCCTTACTCCAACGAGGTCGGGGATATCTGGGTCATCCCAGCCACGAAATCATTCTAGGGGATCCCACCAAGCTGCATCAGTGTCGCCACCTAGTATTACGGGCCGGGGAGCAGGAAAACCATGTGCCTGCACCACCAGATCCAGTTTGTCTAACCCGATACGAGTGTTGGGCGCAAGCTAAAGAGGACTCCCACCAAGGGGCATCAATGTCAGCCAATACTATGGCCCGATCCACTTTCGATGCATATCACCAGATCCCTGTATACATTTAGAAGGGTAATTTATATGCCCGACTTGGATCAAGGACCCAACCACCCCACAGGAAGGCTGGGTCGACTCTCTAGGTTGCTGTCACAGGTAGTGGCTGCCACGGACTAACTTTTTTCGATTCCACCCAGTACCCCAGTCCTCACCATACTGCTACCATGGAGAACGCGGGCCTTCCCCACATCCAGGCTCTTCATGGAGGTTTTTCATGTGCCTCCTTCAGTCTAAATGGGGATCCTCTCCACGGCAGTGATGCTCAATACGGAAGTCTCTCTCATGCCCACTACACCATATATGGAGTCATTCCTCCCACCAAAAACCATTGGTATGGGGACGTTGCACATCTGGTCACTCTTCAACATGGGGACCCTCCATGTGTCCTTGTAGCAACTATAGAAGGTCCTCCTTATCATAGAAATAATTGGAGTGAGGGCTGCCTACACTTTACCATCGCTAAGCACGGAGGACCTACCCATGTTCGTCTCGACCAGAATGAGGACCTTCCTTGCACTGAGGTCATCAGAGGGAACAAGAACGGGGGTACCACCCATGCTCCTACGGGATCAAGAGGAGGTCCTACCCACTCTATCACTTCCCCTAGAAGTCCTACCCATATCCCTTTTGATACCTACCTCAGTGCTCCTCATACCCCGACTTTCTCGGGTGGACGTCCTCCTCGCCTCAGCGCCAGTATGTCTGAAGGATCTCCTTTGGTCAGGAATCTACCATGTACAGAAGAGCCATCCAGGGGAAGGAAGGCGGGTCGTTGCCACTATAAGAAGGATTTGAGGAAGGTCTGGATAGAGATGAAACTAGTCTGCTTCTCAGACTCTGAAACAGAATACGAATTAGTGTAGGAACCCTCCCCTCACTCATCCAAGTCTTGGGCTAGGGAAGGAACAAGGCACATCAGCCTAGTACTCCCAGAATGCGAGGTCCATCGGATTCCCAACACCATCTGTAGGTATATTCATAAGGATGAAAATTTGGAAAACCCATAGGTTACAGTCATGCAATCACCACCATCGTCACCAGAAGCACTCTCTACCTCGACTAGAGATCACATAGAGCTATTCTGGGGACCTATGGCGGGCGAGAAGCAGAGCGACCTATTTCCAGTGGCCCTAGCACCTATTTAGGGAAATTCTTCCATCATCCCATCCTACCATGATGTGGTGGATAAGTCGCTACACCCTTCGGAGGATAGCCTGAGATTCGGCAGCCAGTCAGCCCATTCACCAGATTCTCCACTGCCCAGCCTGTCGTCCCAGTGGTTTGCCTCAGTATCACTGCCAATTCCTTAGCCACCTCTGATTGATGAGTGGGGTAATGAAGGGCTTGAACCTGAATCCAAGTTGAGAAGCTTATGGAATATCCTCATAGTCGACCACTTCCCCGAGATGTTCTGGATGATTGCAGTGCTAGATTTCCATGCGTCAAAATCCCTCACCCCGAAGGAGGTTGAGTGTTTCCATCAAACCCTCTGGGCGACACACTTTCACCTTCATCATCAGCGAGTGGTTTATCCCAGGAGCCATGCACATTTTGAAGAAATTGTAGAGCAATGTCATATAGTTGATTATCCCGCACTCTCTGTGGCTCAGCGCCTCGAGTCACAAGGCCACCATAAGGCCCTTCAATAGCAATGTTTTCAGAGTTTCAAGGTACAACACAAGATTATCAAGGATGTTTCCCCCCATAGGATAATCAGTGGATGTGGGTAGTATGGTGCCCTACTGTTCAGTCCTATTCGACGATAGCCCGACTGGCTAGGTGATATTGAGTACATTCCCCCAGGAAGGGTCTTGGACAACATGGATGACATATTGGATGAGGATAATGAGAAGGATCTTATTAACCGAGACTTACCCTCCCCCCCCCCCTAGGGCATGCCACTACGACTGGATCCATTGGAAAAAGTTTCTAGCCAACAGAGGAATCTACTAGGTCTCCCTGCACCCATTGAGGCATTAGTCCTTAGCAAAAATCACGGTAAGGGTAAAGAGAACCTCAGAGCATACAAAAACTACGAACCATCCACCACAGTGTAGAAGACGGAGGATGACCTTGAGAAGGCCGTGTTGCGCTAACAAATTACAAAATAGAAGAATTTTGTCGATTTCCTCCTTGCTGAATATTCTGTAGAGCGACGGCCAGACAACGACAATCCTAGGAAAAAGTAGTAGGGGCATGAACAACTTCCCCTTGGTGAGCTGCCTCCTAGTGAACCTGAGCATCCTACACCTACAGACAGGTTTGAGGCCGGAACTTACGGTAAGAGGGCGCGTTATGTCTTGCCAAACCCTCCTGAACGGTGTGACAATTTAAGGAACCCATCTTGGGTTCCCCCAGCTGCCCTGTAGGACACCCCACCAGTCGTGCCCCAAGATGTTGAGCCACCATACCATGTTGAAGAACATGGAAACGCCCTCGTTGTTATAGATTCCCTTCATTATAGGGACCCCACCCAGATGATCCAATGGTGAAACTCATTTCCCACCTTAAGGTGTTGGAAATGTGATAGGTGGAACTCCCCCCTGATGGAAAGCCATATCCCGCATGGGTGGATGATATGCTTGCACCTCCAGGTTTCGATAATCCCACTGTTCCCCCTTCAATGGGATAGGGTAACCACCATAGCATCTGGACCACTTCACATCAAGGTGTGGGCCATTGTTAGAGACTCCAACACAGCAGGAGGCCACCATGCTCCGATGTTTTGTGCAGACTTTGGAGGGTCCTGCATTTTTCTGGTACAACCAGCTCCCCATCAGAAAAGTAATTAGCTGGGGGGGGGACCTCCATAGGCATTTACACTACCAATTCAGCTCCACAATGCTAAAAAAGAGTATTTCGGACCTCTTCAAGTGCAAGAAGAGGCTTGATTACTGCATCGCCGACTTTGTATCCCAGTGGGAAGGACTCACCTACTCTCTTGTCATGCCACTGACTCATGATAAATTACTGACGGTGTTTATGGGAAATGTTAAGATGGAACTCGTTCCCTCTCCGATCACCCAGTACTACCCTGGAGGATTCCAAGACTTCTCTGATAAGGACCAAAGCCTAGAAGAAGCCCGGCAACAGACCATCCAGGCATGTCTGTTTCCCCCTTTAATTATCGCAAAAAAGGCTTCCAGAGCCAAGCCTACAATGGTGGACCAAATAGAGGTCCCTAGACAGCTAGAATTATTACCAGTGGATCCGCCTCCACAACCTCACAGAGGCCCGCCACCACAGGCACAACCTCCAGCCCCAGATCAGTCGCCTCAAAATCGGTTGTTTCCCCCGCGTAATGCGCCGCCACTACTTTGGCGGGACAATCAGGCCCCACATCCCCGATAGGCTCCTCCATCTCCTCATCAGGGAGAAGCTCTAAGTCCCCCCTTTCAGGATAGAATAAATTGGACCTATTGGTTTAATGAGAATTAGGTTCTCAGCTATTTCTAAAGCACCATGGAACAAGGGATTGTGCATTTTCCTGAGTGTAGAAGGCCAGAAGAGGTGGACCTCCTAATCGCCCCAATTACTGCCCCTATCACCAAAACTTGGGGCACACCCTCAATCAGTGTTATGTGTTCAAAGAAATGCTTCAAGACAAAGTCGGTAACAACATAGTTGGGTTGGGCCTGGCCCCAACCCAAATGGAATGTGTTTTTGTATGGCCAGGTAGCATCAATGACGACGAAGGTGGGTGGAAGCAGGTTTCTAACCACGGGTCTCAGAAATATGATGACTGGATGGCTCGAAAAATGGTTTTCCATGCCCATGGTATCATCTATGCATGCCTAAATCGGCCAGAGGATTTAGAAGCTACAGTCACCACTTCTGCATCGCCATCTCAGCTGGCCTCTTCCTATAAGAGAAAACACCGATGGCGCAAGGGAAAGAAATGTGCCCCACCAATGCCATCGTCATCCCGTACTCTCAGTGATTTCATGCCCCCCAAGATGGGGATTCCTCCCAGGTTCCTCCCATTAGTTGAGGACTCTTTGAGTGACAACCAAGGGTACGCTTCAATTAACACCATGGAGCTGGTAAACCCCTACATGAATCCCGATGACAGGGAGCGACCGAAAGATCTCCCCAACATCCCTGGTCAACGCCAAAATCTGTGGAGCTCTGCCCATATGGGTCTTTAAGGAACATCAGTTGGAAATTTCATCCAAACCCTGCATGCCACTAAGGCCAGACAGCAGGCCCAACGTAGAGCTCAACACGCGCAGCCTCCTCATCCAGTGTCATCAGGTCTGCCTCTAAAACCGTTTGTGCTACTGGATCAGGAAGAGCCTCCTCGACGAAGCCACGACTAGCCACACCCTCCTACAAGATAGTCTCAGTCACCTGACCCACATCTGGTAGCCACTCTACAGGATTCGACATGTGGGCAGCGTGATATGCCCAACACCTGTCAGCCACTGGCCCAGCCGACAGGGGCCACCATACATCCTGTCATAGATCGACCTCCTACAAACAGAACATGACACCTGGTGCAGAAGTATGATGTTCTAAAGCACCTTTCCAGCATCTCATAAAGGATTTCCATCCTTTAGACCCTTCGCCTATCGCTAGATATGTGTGAGCCCCTCGCTGAGGCTTTAAGAATCCCCGTCATGTTTGAGATGGAGGTAGAAACTGCAGAGGTGTTTCATGTGGAATCAATAGAGAATGATGAATTCTAGGCCATTATATCATTCTCTAGAGGATATAAAGGTTCTCCCATACAGGGGCACAATCTCCCACTGTACATCACTTTCCAATTCTATGGCGTGGATGTTCGCCGCTATCTTGTTGACATCAGCAACAAGATTAACCTTTTCCTAACACGGACACTGCGGAAGATATGGTTATCTGAAGATGATTTGAGCTCCTCCGACATAAAAATCCAAGGATACAACAGGACAAAGCAGACCCCGGTTGGCAATATTCAATTGAAGACCCAGTTTAGTGGCCTATTTTCTAGTACCGAGTTTATGGTTGTCTCCCAATACACCACATACAATGCATTAATGGTAAGACCATAGCTCCACCTACATGGGGTGGTTCCCTCATCATATCACCAGTGCCTCAAGTACTACCTCAATGGTCGAGTGGGCATGCTTCAAGGTGATGTGTCTCCTTTTTCCTCTCGTGAAGCCCACTACCTAGATGCCGACTATTATAAGAGCAAGGAAAAGTAGATTTAGGCCAGTGAGGTTGAACCCATTGTGGTTGCAACTAAACCCTGAGTAGGACTGTATGACGCCTACGTCTTCCCGATCTATTGATTGGAGGCCACGACCCCCGATATGGCGAAATGTTTGGTTGTCTCTGGTACAAGTGGAATCATATTCTCAGGTCCAAGTGACATTGGGAGATCACTTCGTACTCCTATACAAATCAGGATCATGTGATCCCAGAGACTCTTACCCCCATAATGTATCAGGATGTCCGCCCCATGGCAAAAGAAATAAGTCATGCGATCTTGTTTTTCTAGGATGGAATGAAATGGCATAAGCCAATGAGCCACTATTTCTTTGATATCATCAAGTGTGGCCCCTTGAGCCAAATACCAGACTGGATCGGATCGACAGCCTTCATTGCTATGGTTTTGGAATCACCGGAATCTCCCGATGCGGTGACCACTTTCTCTTAGGCTGGTACCGGCCTCTCTTTAGGATCTGTCGACCCCGAAAAAGCTCCCCCCACTTGGGATCTCTCCTTCTCAAGCGAGGAAGAAGACATGGAGGATTATCTCCCAACCTTTTAAGAGGGTGTTTCCACCACGGTCAATGAGTTGGTACAGGTAAACCTCGATAGCGAGGTATATCCAAGACCTACATTAATCACTATAGACATGACCCTCGAGGAGTAGCAGTGGTACATAGACTTCATGAAACAACATCATGATGTATTCTCCTGGAGCTATGATGAGATTCTAGGACTAGATCCTCAGGTATCCTTCCACCGCCTCGGTCTCCCTACAAATCATTGTGGGTTCAAGAAACCTCCCAGGAAGATGCACCCTACTCACGGTTCCATGGTAGAGGTTGAAGTTGATAAACTCATCAGAGCCAATTTTGTTAAAGAGGTCCAGTACCCCAAATGGTTGGCCAACATCGAACGAGTCAGGAAGAAGAATATATAGATCATAGTCTGAGTTGACTTCCAGGATCTCGACCGTCACTTTCCGAAGGATGATTTTCCCCTCTCCATGACAGAATTGTTGATCGATGCTACGGTAGGGATAAAATCCCTCTCCTTCATGGATAGATACTCCAGATAAAATTAGATCTAGATGGTACCCAAGGAATAGAATTCTATAGCCTTCAGGGCACCACAAGGTATGTTTTGTTACCAAGTCATCCCCTTCGGATTAAAGAATGTAGGTGCCACCTATCAGCGGGTCATGCATCGCATATTCAAATCAATCCTTGGGACATTGGTGGAATCCAATGTGGATGATCTGGTGGTCATATCTCACCAGCGCCAAGACCATCTCAAGGACCTTGAGAAAGTGCTCGGCTTCCTCCATTCCTGCCACATGAAGATGAACCCATTGAAATTTTCCTTCGGGGTCACCTCTGGGAAGCTCCTCGGCATTGTTGTTAGGTACTGGGGAATCAGGATCAATCTAGAGTGGATCAAGGCCATCAGCTTGATGCCTCCCCCGATAAATATTTGAGAGCTTCAATGATTTCAAGGACACATAGCCTACATACACCGATTCATTGTGATTCTGGACGGTATGTGTAATACCTTTTCTCAGCTCATTAAGACAGTCACCACCAACGAATGGGACGAAGAGTACCAGACCGCGTTCGAGGAAATCAAGTAGTATTTTCTCCAGACATCGGTCTAGATGCCACCCGTCCTTGGAAAACCACTGATCCTTTACATAACTTCCCTGTAATGATCTATCGACACCCTCCTTGCCCATGAAGAACAATGATGGGATGAAGAATAGCCTTCACTACCTCATATGCATGCTCCTCGATACAAAGACCATATAATCCCCCATAGAAAAGAGCTTCCTTGTGCTGGTATTCGCAATACAGATATTGTGACATTACATGTAGCACCATGAGGTACAGCTGGTGTCTTGGGTAGTCCCACTAAAGCACGTTCTGAACTACCCCATGTTGATAGGTTGTCTCGCTTTTTGGGTAGTGATTCTACAGCATGTCGATATCAAGTTTGTCCCTATGAAAGCTATTAAGGGGCAAGCATTGGCAGAATTCCTTACTGCTCATCCGTCTCTTTCTGACTATTCCTCAGATCTCGATTGCCCCAATGAGTTGATCCTCTTGGTAGACCAAGCCATGTCGTGTAGGTAGATACACTTTGATGGTGCTTCCCGAAGCCCCACCGACAGGAGGCTCACTTATCCTAGGCTCAACAGGGTAAGCTGGGTTATCGTCTTTATTACCCCAGCACAAGCCATTCTGCCATACTCATTCTTGTTGTCAAAATGATGCACCAAAAATGAGGTAGAGTATCAGGCTCTCATCACTAGCCTCGAACAGGCCCTTGATATTGATGTGTCCCATCTTAATGTGAAAGGGGATTCTGAACAAGTCATCAAATATATCAACAGTAACTATGTCGTCAGAAATCCACAGATTGTGCCATTGTTGGAGTGCACTCTCTAGCTAATGGCCCAGTTCCCATCTTGGCCGAAAGTTACTCATGTCCCTCGATCTCAAAAATTTAGATTTGATACCCTAGCTAGCCTGGCTGCATCACTTGCAGAGGCCGAGTAGGAAAAATGATTATCCATGTGGCACATCGAAGATTCATTTCTCATGTCTCCCCAGGTGACGACGATGACATGCAAGTGGTCCATCTTATCTCCGAATCCTCCACATTAGGACCCCCAGGTCCCTCATCTGTGGTGATTGACGTAGATCTTAATTAGATGATACCTTTGGTTGAGTACTTCCAAGACAACAATCTCCCGGCAGATCGGGCCGAGCATGAGTGAATCTGACACCGCTTGCTGTACTTTTCCCTCCAGAGTGGTCCTTGTCTTGAGAAGATCCTCTACAATAGTGGTTTCAATGGTGTTCTCCTCCATTTCATCCAAGGAGTTGAGATATCTCAAGTCACGTAGTAGGTTCATTCATGTTCCTGCGGTGCCCACCAGACTTGGCCGAAGCTATCTCACCAGATCTAGAGATTGGGGTGCTTTTGGTTGTCCATGATCTATGATTGCATCGAGTTCTAAAAGAGATTTCATGTGTGTCAAGATCATGATAACATCGTGCATCGGCCACCAGAGCCTCTCCACACTACCAAGTACTCTTGGCCCTTTGCATTCTAGGGACTGAATGTCATTGGACCATATCCGTCGGTGACATCTCACCAATGTCAGTTCATCCTGACTGCTACGGATTTATTTTCCTAGTGGGTAGAGGCAGTTCCACTCAAGGAGGTCAAGTCCCATTCTATCGTTGAATTTGTGAGCTCCAATATCATCTACCAGTTTGGCGTCCCTCACATTGTCCTCACTGATAATGACACCAACTTCCGAGCAGGTGAGTTGAAGAAGTTGTACTCCAAGTACAACATTCGCTCTAACCATTCCTCCCAATATCATGCGCATGAAAATGGAGACATTGAGGTGTTCAATAAACCCCTCTATAACATTTTGTAGAAAATGGTTGGTAAGAATAAGAAGTGTTCGCCGGACAAACTTACCAACGACCTCTGGGCTTATCGAACAGCGACTCGTAATTCCACCTAGGTGATCCCATATTCATTGGTGTATGGATCTGAGTCTGTCCTCCCCATAGAGATTTAGTTGCCTTCATTCTGCACAGCGGTCTATAACCAGTAGGTACTGGATAAGGTAGTTGATGTTCGTCTGGATGAATTGGATGCAATTTACAAGAACATGATTCGTGCACTGCACAATCTGGAAAGGCATCATAATTAGATAGCTAGATCCTTCAACAAGAATGTTCAGCTCTTCTCTTTCCTACAAGGTGATTTGGTATTGGCCCTCAGGATACCAATGATACCTGGTAGGAAACCACCCATGTTGGAGCCCAAATGGGAAGCACCTTTCATTGTTCACAATGTTTACCCCAATGGTGCGTACTCACTGGTGGCCATTGGTGGTGAGTATATAACTCCTCACATCAATGCAAGATTCCTCAAGCAATAATTTTCGTGAGAATGCTAGTCTGGCATACCCAAACTGTCTGGTCTTGCATGACCATAAACTTTCTGGTCTGGAATGACCCTAAACTGTCTGGTCTGGCATGACCCTAAACTATCTGGTCCAGCGCGACCCTAAACTGTTTGGTCTCACACAACCCTAAATTGCCTGGTTCTACTTGACTTTAAACTGACAAACTTCTTCCAAGATGTTAAACTATGTATCATCCAACAAGAAGTTAAACTGTACGCTTAGAACTACGTACGACTTGATTCCCATCTGCATGGGATATGTTGGAACACTCAGACGCTCGGTCCTGAGTCCAGCCCCCAGACACTTGTCTTTGACTATCCCCCTGGGTATAGTTATCTCTAAGGGTCCTTGCATGGTATAGTGTAGGCTTCTTTAACCCCACTCATGTCAGGATTACGATGGTCTCACCATGTCCCACCTCCCCATTCTTCTATCCTCCCATGTCCTCGCCGTTTGAAGTTAAACCGCAAGTCCATTAAGAACTACATACGGATTGATTCCCATCCTCATGGGATACGTAGGAATGCCCAGAAATTTTGTCTGTTGGGCCAGCCCAAACATCATAATCTTTCCTCGGGTCACGACATATGGTATTATATAGGATTTTTCCCCAATTCACATCGAACTCATCTTGATCCCACCATACATCCACTCCTTGGCGATGTCCATCACATTAACGGCCCCAGTTGACATTAAAATTCATGGTAAAACTAGGCCTCACCCTCTCCTTTTATTGGGACTCTATCATCTTTCGCATAAAAAATGGACCACCGACTGGCATGGATGCTCACACCAAGGGCTCTCCTACCATTATGAGCTAACACCCTCGAGGATTATAAGAGACAAATTGATACAAGTCCCATGTTGCGAATACGGTCAATAGTTGACGCTCAATTTTTTCCCCTAACCTCCAGTCACACAAGGGTGGATACTGTGTTGTGAACCAGGTCAACAGTTGTCCATGATCATCATTTCTACTTTGTGGTATTCTATATGCGTGATTATTCACCCTCCCTGTCCCACACGCATGACATTAAACTAGGAATATACAGTATGAGCTCTATGCCCGTAAACTATGATCACATTTGTCCTCACTGTAATATTTTAAACTGCAAACTGTCTGGGACATTCTGTCTGAAACCCAGCCCTAGGTCCCTTGGCTATTTCATGCCCCTGGATAAAGCCTTCACTCAGGATTGTATGATGTGGTATGGGATTATGTCCTCATTCACACTGGGTTACTCTCTGTGCCGTACAAATAAATGGACAATATACCTTACCCCTACCTTCATCCTCACCGTAAGACGTTAAACTTCAAATTGGACGGGACTTTCTGTCCAAGGCCTAGCCTCAGGCACCTTGGCCTTTTCGGACCCCCAGCCGAAGTCATCACTCGGTATTGTACAAAGTGGTATGGTATTATGTCCTCATTCACATCGGGTTACTCATTGCTCCATACACCTCCCTTGTTTAGGGGTATCATACCCATTTGGTTCCTTACTATATGATGGTAAACTGCACATTACCCTATTCTAGAATTACGTGTGGCTTGATTCCCATCCTCATGGGATATGTACGATCACCAGAACGTCTAGACTTCGGGTCCTACCCCATCTCTTAGAAATATCCATTTCACCTTGGCCCCTTGGCCTACACTTTCCCGGGGAGAGGGGTATATATTATGGTATGGGATTTTTTCCTCATTTGCTTTGAGTTTATAACAACCATTCCATGTACCTCTTTCTCCAGAGAGTTCTCTATCCTCTTATGTTATACTCATCTTTTCAAATATGCTACTCTCAAGTTCATCCCCCCGACCCTCTTCATTGATTCACCAAGGTGCCCAAGAGTACTCTGGATCGGCGTCTGGAGTGTCGGATTTTACCTTTACATGTTCCCACCCACCTTTGAGGCTTTGTGTTCCCCTTCATTTGGGCTTCCATAATCTTTCACACCTAGAGGGACCCCCAAATGGCATGGATTTTATGCATAAGGGCTCTCCTACTGTTATGGGCTAATGTCCTCGAGGGTTTCAGACAAAAAATCGATAAAAGTCCCATGTTGTGAATATGGTCAGCGGTCAATGCTCATTTGTTTGTCCCCATTTCAGGATAATGCGATGCAGATGCTGTGTTTCGAACATGGTCGATAGTTATCCTCCACTATCACACCAGCCCATTTAGGCCTTGAATTTTGGTTACATGGTTTACATTATTATCCACCCCATCATGTCCAAATGGAATTTTGACTCTCCTGGCACTATCCCTCAGTGCGCATTTGAACGTTAGGAGGAAAAAAGCCATGATAAAGGCATCATTCGGGGCTCTACACCAACATCACTTTGGTGTGCATTCCACGTATCACAAAAACCTCTACCGCCCTTGTTTCCCACACTGAGTTTGGCTGGCATGGTCTTAGAGATCGGGTTGAGGTCCACACTTACATGGAAGAATTTTGCTCCTCCATGGTCCGAGCTCTATGACCATAAACTGGGATCTCTTTTAGAAATACGTTCAACTTGATTCCCATTCCCATGGGAAATGTTGGAACGCCTAGACATCTTGTGTTTGGGTCCTTCATGAGTTCCACTAACTTATCTCATATGTTCTTCCTTCGGGGGTTTAACTCTTACGGGACAGCGCAGTATGATGTGGACCATGTCCTTATTCATGTCTGGTTTGCATTAGCCGCACCACGTACACCCCTTTCTTGGAGTTAGCCCCCTACATCTTATCCCATATGACATTAAATTGTATGTTGTCTGGCACGACGTTAAAAGGCACCTTCAAGAACTACGTGTGGCTTGATTCCCATTCTCCTGGGATACGAAGGGACACCTAGACATCTTGTCTTCGGGTCCTGTTCAATTGGGTGATAGTTTCTCCTACCCCTTATCCTCAAATCCTTCCTAGACCCTCGTCCCGAGGTTTTATCCTCATAATAGCACACGGTATGGTGTGGACCTTATCCTCATTCATGTCGGGTATGATTTATCACGCCATGCAAATCCCCTCTAGAACCTCATCTCTCCTGTATATGTATGATCCATATGACTTCAAACTATGATTCCTAGTCCCACATGAATTTAAACTACTGCGTCTATCTTGCATGATGTTATAAATGCATGGTTGGTCCCATCACATGGCCCTAAATTATGACATTATCGTCCTAACTGCACTACAAAAAATGGCACTACATTGTGATGTCCTCACCCAAGGGGACATCAAGTTTGGTACCGGTTACACACCATACCATTCGTCAACACCTGCATATGGAATGATTTCTATGGTGATTCTTGGACCTTTCAACCTAGGTCCATTTCTTCACAAAAAAACACACATTCAACCTAATGGAAAAACAAGATATATCAAATACGACTTCTTTTGGTGCAAGGGCCAGACCCGCACAACCTTATTATCACTAACACATGTATCCTACCATGATCTCCTTAGAACTATGTAATGCTTGATCCCCATCCTTATGGGGTATGTAGAATCATCTGTTCACCTTGTCTCGGGCTCATCCTAACGTTCATTTTCAGTCCCTCGACCTGAAACCTCCCCCATGAAGTGCACGGTGATCCGGACTAGGTCCTCGTTCACGTCGGGTCTTGTAATTACATAGTCGTTTGTCTGTAATTTCCTACCATCCATGGTCCAAGTTCTTTGACCATAAACTAAAACCACTCCACACCCTTGACACAATATGTTAAACTACACAACATCTTTAAGAACTAACTTTGGATTAATTCCCATACAAATGGGATACGTAGGAATTACTAGGAATTTTTGTCTCCAGGTCTAGCCCCAAGAATCTACAAATCATGTCCCTTCATTTTAGGCCCACTTACCCAAACTCATTTGGGAACATGTGGTGTGGTTAGTACCTCTTAGGTTCTCATTCACATTGGGTTTTTCAATAGACGTACCATGTGCTTCCCATATCTTTTCCTATCATGGTATCAGTTCTATGACCCAAAACTAAAATCTCCCAATGGGAACAGTGCATCACGTTTGGCTATTTCACCACCCTGCGCACAATCCATTAAATCAATCCCCCCATAATGGTCCACCCTAGGACCTTCAGTTTAAATCATTTGACCCCAGGACCCTTATCCTTGGGAAGGGACTTGACTCCCTCTATTTTATGTGACTCATTGTCGTACTCAGATCCATTCTGAAAAAGAACTCGTAGTGTGGAATTTTCCTGGAGACATTCCCCTTGTTCAATATCTAATCTCTGTGAGCCTGTTATTTGGATCCTCATCCTTTTACACATATGAAGGGACCCCCTTCACGAAATGGTCTCAGTCCATCTCGGTTCACCTACCATTTCAATCCAACATCCCTAAAGATCTTGGATGGCATTTGTGACAGGTCACATGTTTCGAACATGGTCAGCGGTCGACCCTCATTTTTTTGTCCCCATTCCAGGATAACGTGACATGGATACTGTGTTTCAAACATGGTCAATAGTTATCCCCTATCTTCATGCCACCATCATTGTGGTCCAAATCTCTGGAATCCTGATTCACATATTTCCACTTCCTTATGTTCGAGTGGAATTCCAACATACACAGCTTTACTCTTCAGCACATCTAGGTGCATTGTAGAGGCGGGTCAGCATGAGTGGGACGCCATTCACCTAGTGTCCAATTGCCTCAAATATGTGCATCCCTATTCCAGGATAGTTTCATAACTAATTTTGGTTTCCACGTCGAGCACAACTCATGTCGGCTTAGTAGTTCTGGTAGGACATGTCCTAGCGCATTCATGCCACACGTACCTTTCCTCATCCTGTATGACTTTAAAATGTGCTCTCATAACTACATATTGCTTGATTTCCATCCTCGTGGGGTACATAGGAATGCTTGGACATCATGTCTCTGGTCCATCCCCAGTAATAATAATTCTCATCCCCCCTCTTTTTTCAGTCCCTTGACCTGCGCTCTTTTGGAGAACCATGAAATTACAGCTTTACCCGGAGCAAGTTTGGGATGCCGCATGATAACTTTGGGAGGCGATAGTTTCCTCATCCGAGAGGTCCTATTTAGAAGAAGTAATGATCCATGATCTGGACAATGAGCCCACATAATGTGTTCTCACCAATCTTGCATAACGCCAAGGGTTTTTTATTCCATTCGATCAACCCACCACTCCACCTTCCAGGCTTTGCATGCCCATTATTCAGACCATCATCCCCTTTCACATCTAAAGAAACCCCTAACAGTATGGATGCTTAGCCTATGGCTTGCCTACTATCATGGACCAATATTCTAGAAGACTAGTGGATGAATTTCTGAGTCAGGCCCCATGTTTCGAACATGGTTTGGAGTCGGCCCTCGTTTGTCATCCCCATTTCAAGCTAATACAATATAGATACTTTGTTTCGAACACGGTCAACATTTATCCACATTTTATATGCCACCCCCTCACGGTGTTATGAATTTGGGGTATTTTGATTCACACTTTCCACTCCCTTATGTTCAGGTTGATTTCAGATGCCCCTGGAATTACCCCGCTCGTGCACTAGAGCACATTGGGAAGATGACACTTCGATTGTTCTGAGTTCCCCATCCCCTAATCGGGCCTCTCCCTACTCTTCCTAGGAATCCAGATTGGTTGTTTGAACCATGGGTGCTCGAATCTTGGTTGGTACTCCTACATTCAGATGATGTAATAATGGGAGCATCCCTTGTTTATCACATCAGGTATGACCCACATGAGCTTCGGAATAGATTGCTATTTATTTTAGGAATGTGGTTGGAGGATATTTAACCGAACGAACAAGTAAATAAATATATAAATACATGAAGTTCAGAACAATAGGTAGTAAGGAGATGTGTGTCTATGAGTTCAACCAAAACTGGGCCCTTAGGGATCAGTATCTTGGAAAAATCGCTCTAGCACCGCTACCTTTTCACTTGTGGCCTCCAAGATTGCCTCCTACCCCCTGAGAACCTTCTCTTCATTAGCGGGCACATGGAGCAGTTCAATGACCCAAGCCTGTGCTTGCACCTATTCAGTTTGGAGTGCAGTCATTTGATGAACTGCTTCCACTAGCTTCTCTTGGGCGCCCGCCAGATGGGCCCTCAATTACTCCACAAGCTCGGAACAGTTTGCAATGAATACCTTCTTCTCTTTCATCTATTCTTTGATGCATCAGACCTCTTTTTCTTCCTTCAGGAACTCTTGGGTGCTTCCCAACTCTTCTTGACACCGAGAAACATCAGAGCGTCGGTTTCTCTCACAAAGCTTCTCGACCATGTAGTTGTGTACTGTCAAATGAAGACGTGGAGCATCCACCCCTCCAGCACAGAGAATGCGTAGCCAAGTATGGAGTTATCCCATCCGTTTTATCCCTTCCATCTTAGGATACCCAGAATGCGCTTGATACACTTCCACCCTTTGTGTCGTGTCGTACGGCTCTCATCATCCACCTCCGAATCAGAATCATCTATCTCCTCAGGATCCATAAGACGATAGTTGGGGAAAACAGTGAGGAGTTCAATAGTAGGGTCTTTTTCGGGAACCTCCACCTCATCATCGACTTCACCCTCATCGGGCTGGAGTTCCACCATGGCCGCATTACCATCCCTCATTGCGATCTCCAACTCACCGATTACCGGGGTAGGGTTTCCCATAATGGTATCTTCTGCAAGGGCTGATGCGGTCGACGCCCATCCCACTCTTGCAGATGTCCCAGACTCGATGGTTTGTCGTGCCTCCAACATTGCGATCACTACATCAGGAATCAGTATCGTGATTAGCTAACTTCTCCAGCAAATAGGGAAACCAAATTGGAAAGGACATACAGGAGCCATGTGAAGCAGTGTCCAATGCCTCTGTAATGGAGGGGGGCCCCGCCACGGGAGAGACTTCAGTGCTTTTTAACTTGATTACTGATGTTAGCTCCTCTTGGACAATGGGGATGGTAGTTGGCTCTCATTCCATCCCATTATCACTTAGTACAGCTGGAATTAGTCTCCCATTATTCCTGATCCTGAGGACTGGCCCCCGAGGTTTCATCCTGGTCTTCATAGGCATACCTGTACCCCCGGGGGGGATGGCTTCCTAGGGACCCTCGCCCATGTGTTTCTGAATATGACGGGGTTTTGATTATGGATTGTGACTATGAAAAGATGAAGGTCTGTGTAAGTTTTAAACAAAACCTCAAGTTTACCTTCCTGTTATACATCGTAGCCAACAGTTTTACTAGTCTCCTGAGAACTCTGCTGGTGAGTGGGAGCTTCTGAAGGCCCCTCGCCACCAGGACACTCAACTGGGTCCTCTTATTCCAGTACTCCTTCTTCTCCTCCTCATCCTTCTTCTTCTTCTTCTTCTTATTATTATTCTTATTCTTCTTCTTATTCCTCCCCCGCAATTTCATCCTCAGATGGTAGCCTCTAAGGGTCCCGCTCCTAGCCAAGCATTACTTTCCCCAGGAGATGTTGTTAATCATATCACCCCCACTAGCATGAGTACATGTACATGGATGTTAGGTATGCATTCCATCAATGAATATTTACTTTATCCAGTATCCGGATGCGCCCTATGACAGGTAGATGAATCCCGGTGTGCATCAACTATTGCCATAACTCTTTGGCGGACATGAACTATCGTAGAATTATCTAAGGAGACCACAGAGAAGAGAAGATAGCATCGGCATATGACATCATGAGGTACCTGAGTTACATTACTGGGAGTTTCCTAGTTAGACCTCGAGGCCGTGCAAGAGACCACCCTTCCTTGGAGGGTATAGAAATGTTCTCTATTTGCACTACCCATGCCAATTAAGTACTGGACCATGTCGTGCTAGCCCCTAGATGCATTCTTTGCATCACTCCCCCCGCGGTACCTTTCCTAACATCCTACTCTTCAGGATCTGCACTAGTTTCCTTGATTTATCGAACACATTTCCAATGAATCTCATTGGGGTAAGTTCTTGTCTAGTGTTCGGTATACTCTGTTGACAGTTCGATACTGACATGGGTGGGGGAAGATTAATGATTTCACCCAGGCCTGTCGTCGTGAACATAAGCCACAACTGGTGGAGAATGCAGGGATTCCGCACTTCCCATACCTCTGTATATACTTTTTTTCCATCCTTTACGTGCACCCTAACTTCCTGGAAAACCTGGTTGGAACATAGGTTCGTAGAATATATTACAATCAATTCGGGCCACCAGTACACCCCCACGGATGCTCTGCAGGTAATCCCTCTGCTTCTGTGGACCCCACCCATCATCTACCATTTGGAAAATGGGGTTCAGAACGGGTGGAAGTCGAAGTGACTCTGGTTACCGATCTTTAGCTTGACTCCATCATCCCTTAGCGTCAATGGGTGTATCCCAACAATGTTCAATGGGGATGGTCGCATACTGTTACCGAGTGTCGGATGGCGTTCGGGAAGTCGTACCCCCCCACAGTGGGCTGCGACCCAACCGTGGAGGACCTAGAATGGACCGCATATCCTCCTAGGCTTACTTCCCCTCGAAATGCACCCTAGGATACTGTATAGCCTTGCCAAAACTGGTTCCACTAGGTGAACCTTGTTCTTTTTCGACATAATCCCGGTCATCACTAGCATCCTCGGGTGGACTCCCATCCTCGTGTCCCTCACAGGTAACAACCAACCACTCAAGAATGCAGTGTGGAACCCGGCATATCGCACATTAGGGTCTCGAAATTCATTAATTCCATAGCCCCATGATCGATACTCCCCCATCTAAAATATCTTCCAATATGATCCTGATTTTACCCTCTGAGATGTGTTCGGGCATTGCTTCCCTTGTCCTTGCATCTTCACAGTCGTGTCTTAGGTCAGGAAGAGACTAAACCACCCTAAATAGGGTATGTATTTAGGATATATTTTATTCTGAGTTCGTCTTTACCCATCTCTAGCAAGTTCCATGACAGGATTGGGGTGTAAGTCCTATCCCCCTAGACATTCTACTTCGGGAGGAACTCATCATATTGATACCCCTCCAAGGGGATTCCCCTGATACAATGGACATCCCACATATTGATACCCAAATCCCCATGATGAAGGTGAAAAGTGTTGGTATCAGGCGACCTGTGATTGAACAGCTCTGCTACCATGTCATGTTATCGATAGAAGTAGAATTGAGACATCCCAATGGCCTGGTAAACCCCAATGGCCCACATATCTGGCCCGAATTCCTCGCATGTCAGACGTACCCAGTATGCCCATGCCCATTCATTAGTAATGTTGCCTGCGGATCTGAATTCCCACTCCTCCCAGCCCATCGTCTCATTAGTAATGCTACTTCTAAAATTACTTACATAAATAGTGGAAGATTCCTCAGGAACTGGATCACTTCCCAAAACTGTCCTGGTCTTTAGATTTAGGAAATAGATGGTTGTGTTCTGTGTTACTCTAGCAAGATGGTCATTTTTGGTAATGTGGAATTGTAGAAGACTATCCTTACATTTCACCCATGACCACGGCAGGCTACCGCTCAGGACGTAATCCATTTGAGCTTGTGTAAGCATGCTAAAAAGCATTGGTTTTCAGAGAAGTCCCACCTCAAGCGAAGAATATATGGCTTCGTGGTCATTTGGGTTCTTCTTGCTGTAGTGGAAACTTCCTTCTCGACATCGGTCTATTGAGTGGCCCTTTTTAGAACTATGAAGGGGTCAGCGCGAATGAAGGAAGATTCAGCATGAAAAACAGGCTGAAATGCGAAATAGGATTGATGTGCATGAAAACAATGGATGGCACGCAAAACCTGGAGTCGTTTGTATAATCGTACGTGCGGATCAAAACCGTTTTCGCGCATGAGAGAAAGAAATCCTACCGCGTAGGAAAAGTCAAAGTACGGCCTGGGGGGGCTCGGCCTATTTATAAATCGCTAACACATATTTTGTGCCCAAAAAACACTCTTGGGCCCGTAATAGGTGTTTTTTCATGCCGTTGAGGACATCTTTTCTATTTTTCTTCGTACCCTCAGAATCCAACCGTCAGGTTCCCTTTCGGATCTGATTCTGAGGGGGGGTTTGTTGATACTGAAATTTGGATAAGGACTGCATCAGGCAGATAAAAGAGAAATGAAGGAATCTGGGATGAAAAAAACCGAGATCTCGAGGCCCAGGTGGTGGGTGAGTGTAAGATTTGGAAGGCACACTCAAGAGGACTTCTGGTGTGCAAACTGGTGTGTGCTGACCTTCGCTTCGACGCCAGAAACTCTGCCCTCCGCGATTGGCGGCCCTCAACCCCGTTTCCGCACCCAAGGCGACAACGAATGACCGTTTGTGCATCCAGCCCGGTTTCCATTCCTAAGGCGACAATGAACGGGGGTTTTCATGCCCAACCCTGTTTCCACGTCCAAGGTGACGATGAATGGGGTTAGCGCACCCGACCCCGATTCTGCTCCCAAGGCGATGTCGAAAGCACATTTGCATGCTCGTCCTCGATTTTGCGCCCAAGGCGACGTCGAACGCTCGTTTGCGCCCCCGACCCCATTTTCGTTCCCAAGGAGATGAAGGGAAGGGTTAGCGTGCCTGGCCCCAATTCCACGCCCAAGGAGACGTCGAACGGGGCTTTGCGCGCCCAGCCCCGATTCCGTGCCGAAGTCAACGTCGAAATCCCATTTGCGCGAATGACCCTGTTTTCTTGCTGAAGGTGATGAAGAATAGATGTTTGCATGCCCGACACCGTTTTTGTGCCTAAGGTGATGACGAACATCCATTTGGGTGCACAGCCCCCCACTGCTCGCAGAAGTCTATGACCTACCGGAGTATGAGCACCAGGCTCTTGCGCGCATCTCCGAGGCCTCCATTAATAAAACTAACCATATCACCGCTCTTCCAGGATGGTAACTGAAGATGAAGCGATTCTCTACGTTGCACAAATGTTTTCTTTTGTGACCGTATGAAAAACCCATGGCCTTTAGTTATTGTTAGTTGCTTTATATGTACCCCATGGGTGCCTTTGGATGGGCCCTCAGATCCTCGTGAATTTCGTTTCTTCCCAATGTTATTTTTGCGCAAGGGGTCCCATCTAGCACACAAGTTCTATTTACATCAGGCGTTCTTGCGTGCCACAAACTGGGGGCAAACTACTTGTCATTCCCACAACCCCTCTATCTTGAGCACCACCCGTACCACTTGCGCACCACCCATACCCCTTGCGTGCCACCCGTACCCCTTGTGCGCCACCCGTACCGCTTTCACGCCACCCGTACCTCTTTCCAACAACTCGTACCTCTTGCGCGCAACTCATACCTCTGGCGTGAAACTCGTACCTCTTATACACAACCTCTTCATCTTGCACACAAACCATGCGTCTAGCACATAGACTTCATTTCTTGCCCCGGCCCATTCTCTTACGCGCACTCTATGAACTGACCTCGCCTTAAGGAACCTTGTTCAAGCCTTTCTTATGCCCAACACACCTGCGTCACGCATTCCTTTCCCATGTGGCCCCTCAGGTTTGCAAAGAGAAATTTCAAAGACCCTTGTACGATACTTCCAGTTGTGTTGCTTCACCTCATGCTCCTTCTCATAGGAAATCTAAAGACTATTTATTTTTCGCATATCCATGCTAACATGGACCCCAATGGTTCACTCCACAACACCCCAACCATGGAATTTTCTGTCCCTTATCTTAGCCAATTTTTAAAGGGTTCCGATTATGTAATCCCTAAGGGTGCGGAGTAAACCCACCTCGTCCGAGCTGTAGGATGTTAAACTGCCATGTACCTTCGTCCTCAGGACATAGCATTAAACTGTGACCACACCACGGTCGCCCATGTGTCGGGCATGGGGTTCCCCCACCATGGACATTCTGCCCACCCACTGGTCTCCACGATAGTGGGATCATTCCTCACATGGAATGAAATCCTTTTCATTAGAGTGTTGTCTGTCCGCGGGGAAAGGGAAACTGCCCGGGTGTAAACCCCTAGCTTTCCTTGCAGGAGGCAGTACCCCTTCTCTTACTCTCTTCCTGGGTGCCAAATCGCTTTCCCACTGGGCTTTGTCACCACGCAGGCCTCCACCCTGGAGTAAGTCCCAATCTCCATCTCCTTGGGCTGCGAACCGGAATCAAGCCTTTGTTTCCTCTTTGGGATGCTATCCCCATGTGAGCCCCACTTCACATCCCAAGGACGCACCTTTCACGATGTGATCATCATGTCTTCATTGTCTCTTGTTTCTCACACCGAGAATGACTCACGTGGTCTTAGAGAAAGCATAAACCATGACATAATCTCTGGGTAGCCAAGAGTGTAAGCCCCAAACAACACCTGAACTATGAGATCATTGATCCTTGCCAAGGTAGATGACGTAAGAAGCCTCCATGAGGATCAATCCCAACACCCGGTCGTTCCAACCCCCTTCAAGTTTTTTCTCACACCACCTAAACTAAGTGTTATTTGATCCTATCCAAGGAAGGGTATGTAGGAACCCTCCATGAGGTTCAATCCCAACACCTGGTCATTCCGACCCCCTTCACGTTGGTTCCCACATCACCTAAACTATGCGGGATTTGACCCTTGCCAAGGCATGGTACATAGGAAACCTTCATGAGGTTCAATCCCACATTTTATCTGGGCCCCAAGTCCTCCTTCACATTGGTTCACCGTCGTCCTGCGTGACGTTAAACTTTGAACCACAATTTGTGGTTAGCCATTATCTCCCCCGATCATCAGTAAGCCACTGTTTCCCCCAGTCAGTGGTAAGAGGTTGTACCCACCCAAACTGCATGGAATTTGATCCTTGCCAAGGGAAGGTACGTAGGACACCACCCTAAGGCTCAAGCCCAACAACCATTGGACCCCAGGTCCTCCTCCACATTATTTCACTGACCCCAACTCCATAGGAACTATGTGCGTTTGATCCTTGTCTCCTAGATAAGGTATGTAGGAAGCCTCCCTCAGGTTTGACCCCATCCAGTAGTAAGTCGTTGCGACGCCATCCGGTGGTAATCCATTGGGACCCCATTCAGTGGAAATCCATCGCCACCCTATCCAGAGGTAAGCCGTCGACATCCCCATCCAACGGTAATCCATTGAAAGCACCAATCTGTGGTAACCCATCATCACATGGACTACGAGTACTTTGATTCCATGCCACAGTGATACATAGGAAGCCTCTTTTAGGATCAAGAACAAATTCATCATCATCCTCAGGTTGGTTCCATCGCATTCACCATCCACTTCATTCAAAACTCCATAATCCATCCTGATTCTTACCTAGGCTTCCACTTCTTGATGGGATCATGCCACCTCATTCCCTGTTCCCCTCAACAACAATCGGTAAGATAATCACACGTTGTCCCCAACATCAGTGTTCCCTCCAGAGGTTGCACCCATCTGATCTACTTTAATCAGTGTTCTAATCAGTCTGATCCATCTCCACTGGACATTAAACCTTCAACATAACCTTTGTTAAAGATGGGAATCTGAAGAAAACCTCAGATACATTCCTATGGAATATGAGTCACCACGTTCGACGTGGGATGCCTCTAGATTCCACGCCCTTGAGAATCGCTATAATAAGGGGAAGAAACCGAGATGTTCCAGTTTCCCAGCATCCAGACACACCAGTGATGTCCAACGTGAGTACTCCCCTGAATAATGGTTTTTGCCCTGATCGGGCCCTTTGGAATGTCCTGACAAAATAAACGTAATTAATTGGTGTCCATGAAGATATGGCACTAGGAAGAGTTTCACGAACAACATCTTAAATCTATAAGGGAGACCTGGACTATGTGACAAGTTTCGAGGAGGAATCCCTAGAAGGAAGAACTGACATCCCATCATCCCATTTCAATCAAGGAGAAAACATCCCTGAACAAAGAACAGATGCCGCCCGCTTTCGTAAAGCGGGAAGGCTGGGCAACGAAACCATGCCTTTTGTACTCAAGAAAACGGACGTGCGTTCCCCGAAAAAAGTGTCAGAAACAACCATGATAAATTATTATAATACAAGCTTCCTTTTAAAGGATATTCTAGGATGAAATGATTATGAAACATATATATTTTCCATAGATTATGATATGATTAAAATTTTATCATACCCATGAAATTTCATCAGTTATGATATGATGTTTATGAAACCCATATATTTTTATTGGTCAAGATACATAATAAGTTTTCATATCTTATGGCCATGTATGCATGATTTTATTATGATAACGGTGTCACCTATATCTCCCTATAATGAATTTAGTATCAATAAATGTTTTATGATATCAACAGGGTACATGAGAGAGTATCACATGCCTGAAAAATGAGGGAATCTTAACCCTAAAAAGAGAGGGTACATGGGAGAAAAGACCACGCCAAAAACAAGAGGGAATCCCATGCCTGAAATAAGAGTGTACACTGGAGGGAATTAAAATCCAAAAATAAGTGGCCATCCTAATCCCAAAACAAGATGGTATATGGTAGGGAATCAAAATATTGAAATTAGAGGGAATCTTATGAACAAAACAAGAGGGTATACAAAAGGGAATCCTAATCTTGAAACAATAGGGTACATGGAAGGGAATCCCAAGCCTGAAAAAAAGAGGGTGCATTGGAGGTAATCCCAAGCATGAATTAGTTACATATTTTATTATCCCAAGATTAACATGTTAATAAGGTTTGTGTAGGAATTCTTGACATAGGATTTTATCATTTATCTGTATTCCACAAGTATCATGTTTTATTCCCTCAAGGATCATGCTCTTATCTCACATATGATTCATAACATATGAACCAGTAATATTTTTGCCATATTTTTAGTTCTTTATCTTCAATATGTAGGGTATGATCATCTGATGTTATGATCATGTTCTCATACCCTTATGTTTATTTTTATTCTTGTTTATCACCCTTATTTACCATTACTGAATATCTTATCTCACCCCTTTGTATGTTTCCTTTCCCAGGTTAAGAGGAAATATTTTATATATGATATGTCTAAGAAGGGTTCTAGTCTTGGAGATCCATGTGAGAGGAAATGTATCTCACACATGTACTAGTGTTTATTTTTCCATGTTTCCAAATGTAGTAAACAAATTCAGTCATTCGGTGTTTTTTTATGTAATGTTTTAATTATTACAAAAAATGATTTAACGTATATTTATGAAAATAGAGGGTCATTATAACAATAGTGATCCAATTGATGTCCAAGGATAGTGGAATGCATAGTTAGGGAGCATAGTTTTTCTATGAACGATCTACCCATACATCCCCCTTGGCACATGGAACAAACCCCGTATGACAAGTAGTGAATGGTTAGAAAAACTATTCACAACCCATGTTCTCTCTATTGTGGAGCCTTACAGAACCCCGCACTATTTTACTATCCATGCAGATTGGATGGTAGTGTTTATACTAACTAGTTATCCATGTTATTTCCTAAAACAATCATGGAATTGGGCTTTAATGAAGCACCATACACCCTTGTTTCTTCCATAAACACATTAAAAAACTTACAAGGATAAGAGTAATAATTAAAACTATAATTAAAAGGTTTCATACCTCAATGAAAACCCATGTTCATAAATTATTTCTCCCTTAAAGAAACTCATCCATGATTTTCCATTGTAAGGGTGGTAAAACATCATTTTAGAATATCTACGACCACTGGTAAAATACATCGGACACCCACTCCCATGTATCATCTTGGACATTGTCGTGCTACCATAACACTCATTCCAAAGGATTATAAGGTCCCCAGAGATCCTTTTTCCACCAATCAATGATATGAATAGAATAATCCTCAAAATATGTATCATCCTCCACCACAACATCCTCATGATCAAAAGAATGTAATGCGTCATCTTGATATTTGTGAATTTGTGACATATGGAAGATGGTGTTCATTGATTGCTACCTTAGAGGTAAGTAAAATTGTTAGGCTATAAGGAAAACACCCTAAGATATCCTAAAATGTAAAAAAACCAAGGAGTGGGATTCAATCGCCTGCATATCCATCTATGACTTATCCTAGGTGAAACCCACAAAAAAATCTGATCCCCGATGTCAAAATCCAATGTTCATAGATAGTGGTCGAAATAATTTTTATTTCTTGAATGAGTAGTAATCATATGAATCCTAGTAAACTACACATTCTCCTGAGTCGCCTACCTTAGATAAGGTTCTATTACAACAACCTTCTTTGTATCTAGCCAAAATAGTATTGAATGACATAGCCTACAATATTAGGCCTCGTACGGAGCCATATGAATTGTTTCATGAAATTTATTATTATAGTAAAAATTGATAAGGGGTATATGATTCCACCAATAAACTCCTAAATCAAGGAAAAATTCCCAGAGAATGTCTTCCAACACTAGTCTAGTCAGTTCTGACTGACTATTGGTCTGAGGGTTGAATGTCATACTAAGAAGTAATTGTGTACCCTATGCTTTCATAAACCCATTCCAGAACCACAATGTCAAATAACCATACCTATTAGAAAAAAATAGAATAAGGGATCCTATGTAGGCATACAATCTAACGAGCATATAGTCTCCCCATCTCCTCCACTATGCAGGTCTTATAGATATGAAGAATGTGGGATTCCTTCATCATCCTATCTACGATTACCCAAATTTAATCTCTATAATGAAGAGGTCTTGGTAATGTAGCAAAAAAATAATTCATAAAATCATCCCATTTACATTTTGGGAAATGTAATACCTATAACATGACTTCATGTCTATTTTTCTCCATTTTTACCTATAGATATGTGCAATACCTAGAAATATAACTTGTAGTCTAATGTTTCATCAAAGGTAACCAATATTGGTCTTACAAGTCGTGATATACCTTAGAAACCCCTAGATGAAGTTCCAATTATGAATCTTAGTATTATAAAATCATAACCTATCTCATGTATGTAGGAACTCGGATATTCCCATGTATAATAAGGGTGTCGTCTCCATCGACCGACCAACCCAAAGTTGGGTTTATACCTAAAATACTCTCCTTCGCGACCAAGCCTTCATTATCTGAGAACATACTCCCCTGCAATATATCCATATGTGAATACGATGCATCCAAGGATATAAGAAATGGTTTTAAAAAATGCCTCTGAACTATAATATGCATCTCAGAAAGAAGATCCACAAACCATCATTCGTTGCCGGCTTCATGAAATGATTGTTTCAGAGTTTTTTGGATCAATGAATTGGAAATTGCATTACCATTACCAAGATTATAAAAAATATCATAATAGAAAAATTGAATATATAAGACACATTTTCACTATATGAAACCTATTTCATGCTTCGTGAATATATAATTTTGAATTTTTTGGTCTATATATAGTACAATGTGATCTCCCTATAAATAGTATCTCTAGCAATGTAAGGTATGGAAAGCTACATCCAGATTGAGACTTTGTGTTAAGTATTAATGCTCATGACGATTCAACATTCGATATACGTATGTGACAACTCAATCTTCTTACATGAGTACTACACCTAGCCTGATGCCAGTGGCATAAAAACACCATATATCCTCTACCAGACTCATGATGAACCATAATTTTCACTAAATTATTTCTCCATTCCATGATCTAAAAATTCGATATCACATGATTTAGACAAGGTCAACTTGACATGTTTCTTTTTCATGCCTATAAGATGTGTTGTAAGAAGGGATAAATCCAATATAAATCACTTGTAATATCTACCCACTGAAAATAAACTCCAAATATCGAACATTTTCTTGTGAAAATCACAAGGAACAACATTACTAACCTTCTATAGATCAACCAGTACACCTAATATTTACATAATATGTCCCAATATGTGAAACTTATTAATCCAAAATTGGAATTTGTTGAATTTTTATATATACTATGCTCTATTAATGTAATCAAAATGACATCAAGGTGTTTGTCATGATTAGGACTATTTTGAGAGTTCACTAAGATTTCATCAATGAACACCACAACGAATGAATCTTTGTATAGGGGGAAAACTAGATTTATTAAATACTTGACAAAAAAGTACATTTTAATGAAACCAATATGAATAACCAAATACTAATAAATACCATACCCTATAGAAAATGTTTTATATGGTATTTCCAATGGTATAACATGTACCTGATGATAACCTGACCTCATATTGATCATTGGGAATAATCTAGCTCATTGAATCAGCTCAAAAAGATCATCTATACCAGGAAAAGGATATTATTTTGTTATATTAAGACGGTTCAATAATTGATAATCAATTCATTTCTTAAGGTTATGATCATCCTTCCTAGAAAAAATTACAGGAGAACCCCAAGGCAAGGTACTAGGTCCAATAAAACCCTTAGATTAAAAGACATCGAGAAGCCTTTTAATCTCATGAAACTCAGTAGTAGCCATCCTATGCGGAGGAATGGATATGGGTGTTTCTCTTAGTTATATATCAATATAAAACTCTACATCTCTCTTAAGAGGAAATTAAGAAAAATAATTGAGAAATACAAACCTAAAATGATCGACCATGGGCAAAAAACTAGCCTGACATTCTACATGATCCTTCATATAAAGGCTAACTATCTAGGATGTCACTCCTCCAAAACCATGATTCTATGGTATAGGTATGCTGGCTTTAAAAAAAAATTCACCCTTGTGGAGATAACTAACACCATCTAGTAATGTAATTGATTCCCTATGGTGATAGAAATCCACATAAGCATGATATAGAACAAATTGTTTATCCCAAGAATGACATCAAAGCATGTCATTTTGATGGAAACATGCTCTCATAAGAATCGATAAGTTCCTATCTCATGGGATAACTAATTTAACTATTTTACACTCTTTGACCATAGTTCAAATGGATTATCAAGTGTCTTCATGACACATAAGTATTGATTTTCAAGAAAACGTGTAATGCCCTTGATCCCTCACTTTGTCTCATGCATAAATAGGGTTGGTTACGGGACCTCAATCACCCCTCCATGTATTCTAAAGTCTTTTGACTTGCAGTATGGGTGTGATAAGTATAGTGGGGAGAATATAGCCACTATTTAAATAGTTACAACATATAAAATTAATAATATAACAACGAATAAATACAAGACTCAAAATATTGGTAACAACATAATACAATGGAAAAGCCAACAATGAAATTAGGAAAAAATAATCTAATAAATAATAAAGGAATAATATAATGATAGGATGATATGTATCTAAATTTTATTCTAGAATTAAAATGAATAAAATAATTTAATACTTAAATAAAGACACTAAGGTCCCCATTCCAGATCCCCATGTTTGTCCCATGTTCAAACCCCAGACCATCCAGTAACCAATAATCAACATTAAGGTTCATTTACCCATCAAATAATGTAATATACATGGTACCAATTGGTGTCCCGAATAGGGAGTGAGTATAAACTATTAGGTCAAAACCTCTATGTATAAACATAACCTTTATGATAATAATTTCAAGAAATAATTCAACAAATAAATAGATTAATTGATTAAACAAATAAATTATTAATATGTCAACCCGATTCGGTACCATCATTAAATGTACAAGAGAATGTATCATGAACATTCTAAACATAACCATATATCCATGATATAAATCACAAAAAACTGGGTAAAACCCGCTATATAAGCATTTCAGCAATAAATCGAGGCCAAGCCCGATGTAAATGCATTTTATCATGTATCAGTGCCAAGCCTTGCATATAAGACTTCCAGAATGTGTCATGGACTAGAATGTCATATAATCATTACAATGAGTATCTTTCCAAGATTCATATATATGCATTGCAACATTATTCATATGTAAGTTCCCACTATATAAATAAGAAAACTAATATCACTAGGCATATTCGCAATGATTTCACAATATATTATCATAAGAGTCAATGGTTAATAATGAAAATTACCATTTATATTTCAATTACACCTTTTGTTTATCATTGAATAAAAAAACCAATAACATTGTAGTCATCTCAAAAAAAAATCCAAGACATGATTAATTTATATCAACAATCAACCAAATCCCATGTCATTTTAAACTCACATTAAACTATTAGTCAATTAACATATAATCAAAGGTTTTGTCAAATGAACAACATATATATGTTTGGTCAAAAAATGGATCCAAATAGATTACAATTAGTAATAAAATTCATCTTTTAATTAATTTAGGTTTACTCTATGTGGGTTAAATTTAAATATTTCATATACTTGTAATTAAATGGACAATAGGGTTATAGGTTAGACCCCTACCTTAAACTTATGATTAATGAATTAATACAATAGGATTAGACATCTAGAATTAAGGCCTAGATGATCAAAAAAATTATCATTGATCACATTCAACCATGATCAAAACCCAAAAGGACCAAGGTTAAGAGATTAATTTTCAATGGCTGAAGAACCAAGGTATGAAATGGAAAACCTAAAAAAGAATGAACAAACTAATTTGGATTATGTCAAACATGTTGTCTAGAAGAGATGAAAGGCTCCATGATTTCTTTAAATCCATCCTAAGTTAAGGGAGGAAAGGATTCACTGAAGGAATGAGAGAAAATAATCCATGCTTTCCCCTTATAACCAATGGTCGTGATGAATACACAACGTGTAATACATTTACACATCATGTATTTATTTTTAAATAGATATGAAAAAAACCCATCACCAGAAATTATGTTTTTACCATACTTGATATTTACATGATGTTAATAGTTTACTCGATGGGTAACAACTTCTTACTCTACACTGGTTCACAACATGTCTAGTTTTATTTACACTTCATGTAATCTGTACATGACATGTAATCGCCTAGAAGATATTTTTGAGCTCAAATTCTACTTAATGACCCAGAAAAACTCAAAATATTTTTAAATAATTCAAAACCCTTGTATACCAATTTAACATGTCAATAACCATACTCCATTAATATATAAAACATATATCCCTAAAGTATAGATCATTTTCCCCAACAAAGGCTCACATTCTCCAAAAAATACTCATCCACCAAGGCTCAAATGAAGACCTAAAAGAGGGACATAGATGAAAAAATAAGGGATCATAAAACATCCCAAAAATATAACATCTCATCCCTAAACCACTCTATGCCTCGTTGTGTGGTATCGGTAAACAAGTCTGGACACTTTTCTCACATATCATACTCCCTCTCTTAGGTCTCCTTCTGAACTCACCCTGGATTCCACTACACTCGAACCAGAGGTGTATTCCTAATCAAGAGATACTTTTAACTATGGTCCAAAATACATATCATATTCCCCTCAAAGGATTCATGTAACACCCTAATATTTTTTGAATATTTTCAGCGAATTTATTCTATTTTTTTATATTTGTCACTTTACACAACAACGAGAATAATTTATTTTTTTAAGAATTATGTTTATCTTGTGTCATATGAAATATGAAGTAAATTTTACACTGTAAGTAAAATAAATTTTAACATTATCTACATGTAACACTGAGGGTATCATACATTTCACACGTGACATAATTTCCATGATGCTTTGCCTAACATGTAAGACTGAGTTTTACCGAACAATAATATATTAGTATTAAATATGTTAAGATATAAC
Organism: Viscum album; assembly: GCA_963277665.1. Classification (NCBI taxonomy): domain Eukaryota; kingdom Viridiplantae; phylum Streptophyta; class Magnoliopsida; order Santalales; family Viscaceae; genus Viscum; species Viscum album. The sequence continues at coordinate 906,564,699 of OY728160.1, read as the reverse complement.
CTATCCGTTAAATTACCATTTTTTAAAATCATAAACTAACATATGACAACCTATGATTTTCATAAATATAAAATTAATTCATTATTTACAATGAAGCAATTTAATGTAAAGAAAATATTTAAAAACCCATTTTTATATGAAAAAAATTATCCTAATATAAAAAATTTATTAAAAATAGTGAGTGATATTAATGTAATATATATATTATATATTCAATAATATATTTTTGATATTCATCCAATAGATTTTATACCAATAATATATGAACAAACCATATTTTACACATAAAAACCTATATTTTTATTAATACACTTTTAACACCTTTTGATGAAGAACCTATTTTAAATCTACATTTTGGATCTTTTATAAATTTATTATTTCAAAATGAAATTATTTTTTTAAATAGAAACAAAAAAATGGTTAGGTTTAATTTTTATTATTTTTCTGTAAGGTTTCATGTTTTAATGAATGCTGAAAAAAACTGAAATTTAACTCAAAATTGATTTTTCATTTATTTTATTTATATATTTTGAGAACAATTTACATTGGCTTTCATCTTTTATCAGATTAATTTTTTATCTTCCAATCCAATTTATGTCATTTTAATAAATTAAAAATTGAAATTGACACTAAAAATTATTAATCTTTTGATCATTTTTACTTTAAAAACCTACCTTGCCATCCCTTCTACAGGATTATATTTAAATAAATTTCCGACAAATATATGTCTGTAATTTGGAAAAAAAGATTAAATATTGGGAATAATCATAAATTAATATTTATAATATGTTTAACATATATTTTGAAAAAATGTTTAGTTAATGTAATTAAAAGTAATTATAATGATTAAGGTTAAACTAAGCTTAACAAGAGACTAAACCATAATATGATGGCCAAAAACTACCCATACAAATGTCCAAAATCCATTTTATATACATATTTGGATTTTATTCTCCCTTTTATCAAATTTTGAACTTTATTGGATCGACATGAAATAAAAAACATGGGTGGAGTTTCCCTTTACCAAAATATTACAAGAGAGCCACTCCCCTCCACTATAAAACGCCTCATCTCCTCCCACATAATAAAACCCTTCATCCCACTTTGGATCAAAATAAATTATCCCAAATAGCTCACCAACATACGTCACTTACTCTTTAAATTCACTTTTTGGGAAGAATGTAATCCAAGGATGTTCTTTGGTGAAAACCAAAAGGAGTTCCCCATAGTCGAGGAAAAAACCTCCCTCAAGCTCGATTATCATATTTTCATTATACATCCCCTCCAATCTCATTATTAAAATATTATAAAATAAAACAAGTATAAAAATAAAATCATATTTTTTTCAAATAATATTTCAACCTGCACCTACAAACACTTCCATTTAATCGGTAATGAACATATTGTTTATGTGTTTGACGAACTACCACCTCCCAAAATGATGATTGTTCATTCGTCTTTTACCTCATCTCATGGTGAACATTATAATGGAATATATATTTTTATATAATATTTATTACATTAATAAATTATTTAATATTTTTAAATTATTTAAAAAAACATATATTTTTACATTCTAGCTTGTGTAAATAGCAAAAATTTGATTGAGGAATTGTTGACTTCCACCCCCACAAAGGAATGTGATTTTTTCACACGGTACATGGAATGTATTAAGGATGTGTTTATTGAAATTATATAACATATATTATATAATAATTCTACTATAATAATTTTATATACAAATATATATACTTATATTTCATTTAATCTCTTTCTTCAAATATGACAATAAAACCGAAATATTCTTCATACAAATGCACAACCTACCATCTCCAGGAGTAGTGTATTAAATTTAGTACATTTATAATTCGTAGATTATTATAATAGAACAATATTTAATATAAATTATATTTAACCCATTGTTTATATTCTTTAAATCATGATATAAATATAAGGACACATGATATTACAAATTAATACACGTGCAAAAAAGAGAAGAGGATATTACCTAAAATGAAACCTTAAAATAGAATTGTTTACAAGTGGGTAATATAAATTCATAAACAAACCTTATATGGTCATTGAAGTAATAATATTTTCCTGTGATAGATCTATAATAATTTTTTTGTTTTACAAAAGGATTGAATGAGTATTATGATAGTTAAGACACAAGTTAAGAGAATTACATCTCACTCTTTATTTTATTAAGACAGATGCCTTATTCACCGCTCTATTATTTTTTGGGGTGTCTATAGTTCTCATTAATGTATTATATTCCTCTTACAAATAAATATATGGTTATTTAAATAACCCTTTTATGATATCTATTTAATGGGGTTTAAATTTTAAAAGTTACCAAATCGGTAAAGTAATTCTATCCCAATTTTTCTTCTTTGAGACACATGCCATGTTATACACATATATATTTCTCTGTGATGCATAAACCTATTTTTAAATTTCATAACATCAATCTTATTCTTTTCATGAAATTTTAATACTCCATTTAATTTAATTTTCTTACTTGTGGAGTATGATTCAATGTTACCATGTGGTAAGATTTTATTGAAACAACCTCACTGTTTATCATGACAGTTTATGATCATTCTTTAATTAATGAAATATTATGATCCATATTTATATAAAACTCATTAATTTTCCTATCCAATTTTTATTATTGATGTATTTATTTATTAGTACCATTTTCCCACTCTTTATTAATTAATATAATTAAGAAATGTTTTTATAAAATATGACCTTACCACTCTTTTCGGTCAGAAATCAGTGTTCCTTATAAACCATTCCATTGAAAATGGATTATAAGAGTATTATAATAATATCTAATGATAATTAAATGATATTATTACCCTTTTTTCTCAATTTTTTCAAAGTAATATTCTTGTCTCTTTCCAAACATGGAAATTTTCTAGCCTTTTTACCTTACAAAAGGAGTGTTCTTTTTACCTCATATTACATTTATGGATTTATCTCCCCTTATTTTATTGAAGATTCCTTTGAATGTTTAAAAGGTTAATTTTTAATAAATCTCTATTAGAATATATTTTCAAATAATTTTTTTAAAAAATTTATTCAAGATTCATTTATATATTTTCAAGGGGAAAATATTTTCAAAAGGTTTTCAAGCTCTTATAAAGATTTTCAATAGAAAAATGATTGAAAAATGTTTTAAAATATTCTTATATTAGTTAGAAAATGTATTTTCCTGAAAATGGTTTTCAAATTGTTTTACATTTATAGATGAATTTTTCAACGGATAAAGGATAATTTCCATATGAAGTGTTTTTAACATATCTTTAAAAATTATTTCACATTTAAGATGACATGGATTGGTGTAACTCATGAATTTCATGGAAATTAAATAAAGGTTATATTATTTTTATTTCTCTAAATGGTTTATGTATTGATGATTTGATGTTTGTTAAACGTGATTATTTTGACATGTTATATTTTTATGAAACTCACTTACTTTTATGGGTTATGATTTGCTAAAATGATTAATAAACAAGGTTATTTTTTCACATGATAAGGTTTTATTTCACTATTATGACACCGATTATATTTCATGGGATGGGATATGATTTTTTTTAATCTTGTAGGACATGTATGTATGATTTAATTTTGAGATGGGTGGGACTTATATCTCCATCCAATGCATTGTGTAATGATTTATATCCCATGGATAGACATGGATGGAATGAGGAGTGAAATTGGTTTTGTATGACATGAGTTGAACAATGAGTGAACTCTATTTAGTAATATAGGTCTTAAAGGGGCATTAAACCCAGTTCAGTAAAAGAATTTCTTCATTAAGATGGCATTGGTAGTGATTTCTTGACTACTATGGAAATAATATTATATACTTATGTGTTCTTTACAATTTCATGTTTAATTACTATGTTATTAATTCATGGATTATGTTCTTTTTTTTTACGATTCATATCTTTTGAACTATCAATATTTATTCTAAGATTCATTTTTATGATCTTTGATGTGAAATATATGATCTTTAGTTGTTTTGATCACATACTATTATGCTTATGATTATGATTACATGTATCTCTTGTTTACATGTACTTGGAATCTAATCCAACCAATTTTATTATTCCTTGCCCATTTTGTGAATATATTTATTAAGTATGATTTGACTAAGAGGGATTCTAGTAATTAAGGACTTCGTGGGAGACACAGTAGAAAAACTATGTACTAGTCTTCATACTTCAATGTTTCGAAATGCACTAAACTAATACAGCCTTTGGGAATTTGGTTGTGTAATGTATTATATATTCTAAAAAAATTATTTAAAGTATTTTTATGTTAATAATGGGTAGTTATATTTGGTATTAGATCAATGGTTTAGTTAACATTTGGAAACTTTTTTGATAAAATATTAGTGATAACTCTTTGTAAATGGCTAAGGATATATCTATGGATATAGAAAAGTATATAGAAATTACTTAGAACATTGGTAAAGGATAGAGTGAGTGGTTTCCTAGAAGTATGTCATTTTCTGGAAATTTCAATTGGATGTGGCTCCAACACATCTGTACCAAGGGGTAACAACTCTAATATGATGTCCCACACCCAACTCGGGAAAATCTGGTACATGATGACTGGCCTTTCTACACACCTGGATTGACACTCCTGGGGAATATCCTATGTATGTTAACAAGATCTTAATGAACCATTATGATGTATTTGAATAGAATATGACAACAAATAATCTAGTAAAAACATAAAGTGTCATTGATTAAATGTTAGGTTTCCTAATTTATATTCAATATAAGTAATTTTCCATGATAATCTAGATTTCTTCTATAATATGTGCTTCTCTCTCAACACTTTTATATTTTAGTCAATGGAGAGAAATAGAAGTAATATGGTTAACAATAAATGTTTCATATGTTGAAAGCATGGGCATTATAAAAATTGATTTCCTAAGTGGAAATCTCATAATGAGACTAATGATGGTGAAATAAGTATAGTTTATACTAGTGAACATAATTATACCATAAATCATATGTGAAAGGTGTCAGATGTCTTCCTATATTTTTTATATTAATCACAATATGCATGATTATAATGAGGTTAATGAACCTTGAGATATGATTAAAATTTCATATTTTAGGACGAATGTATTAAGGAAGAAGTTGATGAAGCCTAGGTATTTGTTTATTAATAAAGTAGTATGAAGGAAGTAATTTTGTTTTGGATTTCAAGTATTATTTTATATGAATCATGAAATATACATGAATTTTAAGTATAATTTTTTTTATGGGATGTAAAGGTTATTTTTAATAATTATGTATACTTGTAAAAGTGGTATTTTATTACAGAATAGTTACACTTAATGTAATCAATATGTTGAGAAAATTTTGTTTCTCTTGGAAAAAGAGATGATTTATTTGGATAAAGTGAAATTTGATAGAACTGATTGCTATAGAACTGATTATTTATTGGTTTACAAATTGTTTAATGTCATCATGGATGAATTTTAAAACTCCTTGGATTTAATGAATACATCCAGTAACCTTTCGAATTAGGAAGAATAAATTTTTTCCAAAATTATTTACAGAATTTACCATGTTTCAATGGAATATATGATGAGGTTATTCACATATTTAGAATGTGATGATGAAGAGTTACATTTTTATAAATAAGGGATAAATGATTAGATGATTTTGTGGAATTCATTCTAATGTTTTCTATTTTCTACTTTTTGAAGGGTTATAATGTATCCATTTATGGAAATTTTATGTTAATCTTTAGATGAAGAATTTATTTATTGATGTTATATTGATAAATGTGGTTAAAAAGCTATTTAGTGATTAAAATTATTTCAAGGATGTCTATTTTTTGGTTCTGGAAATTATATTATTTTTGGTTTAGATAAGGGAATCATTTATTTCGGGTGAAAACCAATCAAGTATGGCAAGGCCGCATGTCTTGAACCCATAATTGAAGGATGATAAGCATTTTAAACCTTTCATTGGCTTACACACTATCCTATTTAGTGTATAATTATTTTTGATGAATAAATATTTATGATTAAAAATTACTATTACTCTTTAATGTGTTAACAATATTTATTTTTAGGGATAGTTAGGGACAAATAGTTTAACATTGAATTCTTTTATGGGCCTTTAGATATGCTAAAAGTGTATTGTAGTGCTTTAGGCATGAATGTTAATTTCTTATCATCCATTTTGTGAATTAATTGATGATTCAGAAATAGATAATAGCACAATCAAATAATTATTTTTTATAGAAACATATCAAGTAAATATGTTTCCTTTTATTCTTGGTCAATATAATAATTATTCAAATATAGGATAATGATAAAAAAAAATACATTTTCCTAGAACCTTAAATTTTTTTGAACTGATTTACTAGTAAATCATCATAGATTTTCAACTTTGAGTCCTTAAATGTTTCATTGATCATTCACTTATTTGTGACTGATGACCTCAATAACTCCTAATAAATACATATGCTTTTCTTCAATGTCCATTCATCACTCCCAACCTAGGTTCTCTAATGTGTAAACCGATTTATATGTTACATTGGTTAACTATTATGATTCCAACATTCCATTTTTAATGGATGTTTTAGTATTAATATTTATGATGTCAGTTTTCATGAATGAAACTTACAAGTATTAAAACATGTATCACCCTGATAGATTTCAATGGAGAAATTCATTATTTTTGCAGGGGTAGAATGTAATACACATATATTTTGTGATAATATTTTTTGAATTTATTTAATCTTTTGATATTTCTCACATTACACAACAATGAAAATAGTTTATTTTAATAAGAATTATGTTTTTATTGCTTTATACGCCCCAAAAATTTAATTTTTCACTACATGAAACATAAATTTTATCATTATCTACATGAAACACCAATGTTAGTATTTGTTTCATGCAAGACTGACTTTCCTCGATAGCTGACATAACACACAAGACCAAGGTATATCGAAGAATGATATACAATTATTTTATATAATAAGATATAACCTTACGGATAAATTTGTGGTTATTATAATTATCAACTAACTTGTGACAACCTATGTTTTACACAATTATAAAGTGGATTCATTATTTTCAATGAACCAATTGAATGTAAATGGAATATTCTTAGAGAAATATATTTTTATGCTTAAAATGTTTTTTATCCTAGAAAATTAATTTAATTAAAATAAGTGAGTGATATTAATGTAATATATATTATATCTTCAGTCAAATATTTTTTATATTCATCCTATATATTCTATAGGAATAATATAAGAACAAATCAATATTTCCACATAAAAACATATATTTTTATTAAGGAACTTTTATCTCCTTTGATAGAGAAACTATTTTAAATATAAATTTATATACTTTTACAAATTAGAAATTTAAAAAATAATTAATTTTTTTATATAAACATAAAAATTATTTTAGGGTTAAGATTTGGTTTTTTTCTATAAAGATTCATTTTTTAAGGACTAGAGAAAAATACAGAAATTTAACTCAAAACTGATTTTTTATATATTTTATTTACATAATTAAATAACTTTTTAGGTTGGTTTTAAAGATTAAAAACATTAATTTTTTTCTCAAAAAATCCAATTTAGGTCACTGGAATCAATTTTACTTTGAAATGGACTATAAAAACATAACAAACATTTGAACACTTTTATATGAAAACCCTTCCTTATCATCTCGTATGTGGGATTTTATTTAAATTTATCTTCCATATATGTGTCTATAATTTAAAAAAAAGGATTTCATATTTTTAATAATCATAATTTATAATTTCCAAAAACTAAATATTAGTTTTTGACAGAAAAATATTAGTGAATTTAATTAATATTAATTACATCAATTATGTTTAAATTAAGATTAATATGGGACTAAACCATAACCATAAGGACCAAAACGACCTATAAACTTATCCGAAATGCATTTTATGGACATATTTAAACCCTATAATCCCTTGAATATAATTTGGTCATAAATTGGATACACATTCCATAAAAAGTGTGGGGGGTTTCCCTTTTTCAAAATATTATATGAGTGCCACTCCTCCTCTACTAAAAAAGGCCTCCACTACAACATATTTATATTGCATATCAAGCCACATTAGATCATCCAAAATCATTCAAAATATATCCCCAACATCCCATAATTCCTAAATAAAGACTCAATTTGGGTATAAAAAAATCTAAGAACGTCATTTGATGAAAACCAAAAGGAGTTTCCCAAATAAGAGGTAACATCCTCCCTCAAACTCCATTATCCTATTTCCATTATCCAACCCCTCCACTATCCTAATTAAACTATTATAAAAAAATAAGTCTCCTAAATATACTGAGATGTTTTTATGAAAATATTTATTTCTATACATACACACACTTCCATCCAATGGATAATGAACATATTGATTATGTGTATGGCGAACTACCTCCTCACAAAAGGATGATGGTTTATTCTTCCTTTACCACCTATCATGGTAGACATTATGATGGAAAATAGGTTTTATATAATACATATGAAATTTAAAATGTCTTTAATATTTTATAAACATTTTAAAACAAATATTTTTAAACTTTTCATCTTGTGTAAATATGATAATTTCATTTGAGGAAGTGAGGACTACTGCACCCTCAAAGCGATGTGATTCGTTAACAAACAACATGGAATGTATTAATGTTGTGTTTAGTGAACATATATGAAATATATTATGTAATAATACTAACATAATAATGATATATGTATATACTTATATTTCATTTACTCTCTTTCTTCCAATACGTCAATAAAACAGAAATAGCGTTCATGTGTACGTACGACTTACCTTCTCCATCAATGGTGCATTTCATTTAATACATATATATCATATTGATTATTATAATAAAAATATATTTAATATAGATTATACTTATATCATTGTTTATATTCTTTAAATAATGATATAAATATAAAGATCAAATATATAACAAATTAAGAAACATGCAAAAAACAACTAGATATTTCACAAAGTGAAACCTTGACATATAATTGTTAACAAGTGGGTAATATAATGAAATTATAAAACCATATATGTTATTAATATGAAAAATATGGTTATTTTATATATTCATAATAATGTTATATTTATTATATAGGAATTGTGAACGAGTTTGATGAGAGTCAATATACAAGGTAAGGGGATTTCATCTCACTCTTTATTTCAGTGAGCTACATTCCTTGTTCCCCACTCTCTTATTTCATGTGGTGTATATAATTACTATGAATATATTGTATTCATATTATACATATACCTATTTGTATTTAAATAAACATTTTATGATTTTTCTATCTTGTGGTTTAAGTTTCAAAAGTAACCAAATCAGTAATGTGATTTTATCTCAAATTTCCTTCATTGAGACACATGCCATGTTATACACATATATTATTATATGAGGTGAATAAAATGAATTTGAGATGTTATAACATGAATATATTTCTCTACATAATATTTTAAATCTCCATGTAATTACATTTTTATATATGGTGAGTATGATTAAAGTTACCATGTCGTAAGATTTTATTGAAACAATATCACCTTTTATCGAGATTTATTATGATCATGATTTATTTTTTGAAATATTATGATCCATATTTCAAGAAAACCGATGAATTTTCTTTCCCTATAGATAGTATTTATTTCATAATGAATTAGTACAGTTTTCCACTCTTTAGTACTTAATATAATTAAGAATTGTTTTATGAATATATTACCTTATATCCCTCTTCAGGTAGAAAACTACGTTCCTCCAAAACCATAATTTCAAATAAGTGATTCCAATAATATTATAATAATATCCTATAATAATTATAAGATATGTTTGAAATACTTTTATTTTATAAATTTCATCAAAGGAATATACTTTTCTATTTTCAAACAAGGAATTTTATCTATCCTTTTTACCATGTAAAAGGAATGTTCTTTTTACCTCATCTGACATGTATAGATTTACTTTCCGTAATTTATCTGAAGCATCCATTTGTTGTTTAAAAGGTTAAATTTTAAGTAATTGTGTTTAAAATATTTTTTTCAAATAAATGGTTTACAAAAATATTTCAATATTCTTTTAAGATATTTGAAGGAAAATTTATTTTCAAACGTTTTGAAGATTATCTACAAGTTTTCAAAGGAAAAAATGATTTCATAGTTTTCTCAATTATTCCTATATAAGTTTTCAAGATTATTTTCATGAAAATATTTTTCACAAGTTTTTACAATTCATTTAGTATTTTTCAATTGAGAAATGATAATTTTCTTATGAATTTTTTTTAAAAGAACTTTTCAAATTATTTCCCATCTATAATGACATCCATTGGTGCTAATCATGCCTTTATGATAAATGATATTTCAGTTATATTGATATTAATTCTCATAATGTATTATTTATTGATGATGTGATGTTTTTTAAAACATCTTATTTTCATGGGTTATATGTCTATGAAACCCAATTCTTTTCACTTGTAATGCTTTGATCAAATTATTATGATATCTTTTTTTATTTTTCTTAGGTTAAGGTATGATTCAATGTTTTTGAAACCCATTTCATTTTAGGGGTTATTATATGATTGTTTTTGATTTTTTGGAACATGTATATATGATTTAAATATGAGATTGGTGGGAACTCTATCTCCCTCAAATGGATTGGGTTATGATTTAAATCTCATGAGATATAAATTACTAGAACCAAGAGTGAACTTGGTTCAATATTATATGGATCAAATGAGGAGTAAATATAGGTTTAGTAATATATGTCTGAATGGTGAGTGAACCCGGTTCAATAAAGGACTATGTACACTAATATGGATTAGGAAGTGATGTCTTGACTAATATGGAAGTCATAATATATTCTTCTATTTTTTCAATAATTCCATGATTTATTCCTGTATTATTCATTCACATATTATGTTCTTTATTTCATTATAATTCATATATTTGGAACTATAAATATTTATTCCATGATTCAGGTTAATGATTTTTGATATACAAGGTGGAATCTTTAGTTTTGTTATCACAAAATCTTATTCTCATTTTTATGCTTTCATGTCACCCTTATTTACTCTTACTGATCATCTATGCTCACCCGTTTTTATGTTTCCTTCCCAAGGTGATGAATATATTTATGATCTATGATATTTTAAGAATTATACTAGCCATAAAGAATAGAGTGGGGGATAATTTAGCTCACTTATGTACCAGTTATCATAATTCCATTTTCCAAAGGCACTAAAAGAATTTGGCTTTTGGGATTTTGTTTTTATAATGTGTTAAGTATTCTGAAAAAGTTATGTAATGTTTATTTATTTTAATTATTGTTTGTTATAATGAATCAAAACTAATATCTAAATATTCTATTTTTATCACATGAGAAGTGTATAGATAATATCTCCAATGCTGCGACATGTGAAACACAACATTCATGGAATTGCGTCATTGTGGAATGGTTAATCTATATACCACTAGACTGAACATATACACTATTTATATTGGGACAACAAAGAATGGATCTTTAATTCATTATTTATAAATATGGTGTTTCCCCAACCTACTTGAAACCCAAAGGAAAAGGAAATGAAGAAATATTAACTCTAGAGTTCCTCTTTGATGGTTAGACTTGGATTATTCCTTCTCTGCACGTTCCCCGATCTTTGTCTGATCAACTAAACCTAGTCTGAATCCTCCTTCATGAGACTAGGACCAACAAGCACTGAATCACCTTCCACTAACCAAAAAAAGAGCTAAACAACACAATCTTACTTACAGATCCTCAAAATGTATCATCTTTATTCATTCATGAAAGGTATTATTAAAATCATACTCTATAATATCTATAAGTTTCTCCCAAGAACCACCAAAATCAAAAAAAAAAGTCTCGTAAAATACCATCCATAACATGAATTGTCTACTCAGATTGACCTTCAGTCTATGGATGAATGTTTATACTCAAAAGAACATTTGATCCTAGAGCCCAATGAAGACCTTTCCCGAATCCATATGTGAAATGGGTATCTCTGTCTAAAATGATAGTTTTGAGGACATTGTGCATATGAACTATAATGTGCATGTAAAGATTACCTAGATCACCAAATATGAAGGTTTCTCTAAGAGAATTTTTTTTTATACTTTCATAATTCAATCCATAGTCACCCATACAATGTCATTTTAATGGGTTTTCCTATACAATGTTATCACAAAATTCATAGTGACATCATCTGAATTTCACACAGGAATTAGAAAACATTATATATCTTAGTTGGCCTCTATTTCTCGGCACTCACCAAATGGAAAGTGAAACATCATTCAAAAATCCTTCTACATATTTCTTCATTCCTTAACACTAGTAATGTCTAAAAAGATCATGATACATCTTTTTCAAACCCGTATGTAACTCTTATCTATAATCATGAAACTCTCACATAAAATCCTCAAACAAAACCATAGGAACCCATTCCCAACCACCAAAATAATACAATTTCCCCTACCAATAGACCATACTTATGGTTTCTCCCCACCCTGTAGGCTCTTTCTCATAACGATGCCCTCTAGATAAGATAAAATCTCTATCTTGACCCTATCCAAAATCACGAGTATAGCAAATTTTGAATTCATAATGTCTAACCGAGGAGACTAATGAACATCTAGAATCATTTATTCAAATAGTATCATCATTTTCCAAATCTAAAAAAACTATTTTAAAAAATTTATTTGCATGTTCTATTTTAATGGATCAGAAACTTAATTTCCCCTTCTCGATGTATAAGACAACTTGATGTTGAAAGACTATAGATACTAGACCCACCTCCAATATCTATGGGTCAAGTCCCTTTAGGAAAAGGTGTTCTTGAGTATCTTTTTGTATATGTATACCAAAAACCCTTTACCCATGATATAATACCTCTAGCGTCTTAGAGAATATACCACTGATACTGACTCCAAATCGTGAGTTGGATTATTTCCTCTCAAGCAGTCTCATATGTCTAGAGCCATAAGCAACTAATTATTCTCCCTACATATGAATTGATCTGAGTCAAAATATGGATGTGTCAAGTACATGGTATAAGATTTACTTGGCACATGTAAAGTGATTATAGGTGTTGAATCCAACCTTAATATCATCTATTCAAAATATCTCTCACAAAAATATTACAAAACAATCTTCCATCCCTTTTTAGTCTGTCTTAACACAGGTGTTTCTAGACTAAATATGTTTTGGATAAAGCACTGAAAATAACCTACTAATCCCAAATACTATAAATTTTGAAGACATTCTTGGGGTGCTCCCATGACACCATGGATACAACATTCTCTAGGTCTACTAATAGTCCATCCTTTGAGATTACAAGACTCAATAGGTGAACATTATCAATCTAGAAACTACATTTGGTCATATTTGTGTAGAGATGGTTCTCTCTCAATATAATAATGATTGTGACAAGATATTGGGAATGATAATCTACTAACTTGAATTACACTAAGATGTTGTTGAAAAAACCCACCAAAACTAGTCCAAAAAAGGATGAATGATAAATTCATCAAGGACATGAATACTGCTTGTTCCCTAGTCAACCCAAATGGTGGAATTACAAACTCATACAGGTCATAACTGCTTTTAAAAGAATCCTGAGGTATGTATGGTGGTCTCATGCTCAACTGATGGTATCATGATCTCAAATCGATATTGAGTAAGATCACACATTCTCTTAAATGATTGAAGAGATCATTGATACACTGAATTGGTATGAGTTCTCGAATGTTATCTAAATCAATCGCTAATAATTGACACATGAGTGTAATGGACCATTAGCCTTATTGTAAAAGATAACTAGATAACCCCGTGGAGGCATACTATGATATATGATACCTTTAACATCCAGATCATCCAAATGAACTTTTAACACCCAAATCACTAATATTTGCAATCTATAATTTGGTATAGAAACTTGATTTACTTATAAGACAAAATCAATTGTAAAATTAATCTCTTGTTTAGAAAAAATTCCTGGAAATCATCCCGAAAAACATATTGAAAACAATCTATTATTGGAGGAAAATAATATTGATTCATTACACCATCATCTATAAAATGGATGTTTATCTGATCCATGATACAATTCAATCTTCATGGAACTGGTCTGGCACGAACATCTAAATGATCCCACTCCCTATGGGGAGAATATATTACTACTTATAGATATAATAATGGAACTCTCTTATGATAATAATTGATGTTTTATTGGTGTGGAACTACCCAATCCATAACAAGATTCAAGTAAAAACCTATCATTTCCATCACAAATTGTTCCCAAAATAAACGGTAATAACCAATCTCTAGAGAACACAACTTACAATGTCTAATATTCAGCAACCATACTCCCAATGGTGTATCACTGGTCAAAAAACATCCAATATTTCCACATCAAAGCCAAAAACATTTACAAAAAAATGAGGATAAAAAAGGAATGTGATTTTAATGTACAAAAAAATAGAAGAATGTTATGATGATATAAGAATCATACTTATAACCATAGAGGACCCTAAATCAAAACTAGTCAGAGTAGACTTCCTAACAAAGAGATGAACATCCCCTCTAATCGATGCTCCATCCTAACTCCCTTGATCAATTCCCTTTACCTAGTACTATCGCTCTTTCATTGGGGTACCACATCCCCAACCTCGACATGAAAATTGAGTAGAACTGTAGAAACTTGTATATTATGGACTAGCTGAGTCATTCTCAGACTCCAGTACATGGTCAAATTGCCTACTAATTATCTACTATTTCATTCCACTACAAAACATATTTGGGTCACCCATTCAACCACAGGAATGACATTTCACATTTGGATATAGACTCTAAGGCCATTTGTGGCCCATCTGACCAAACTAGTAGCACTAAAATTGAACATGATACTGAGATAGCTACCAATTCCCTGATTGTTCTATCCATTGTTTACCTAGTGAAATATATCATAGAGATACTTCCTTCCACTAAAAGAAAAGTTCACAATTTTCCCTACTGAAATAGCATGGTCGATGTCAAGGGCCTCCCTCAGATTCCCTTCCTTAAAGAGTTCCTGATTCATCACATCAACAAAAATGGTACAAAATAAGATGTCTACCAGTGACTCAATATCATAGCAAAGAAAATCCTAAAAATTCATGTCCATAGATATCTCATAAGTTGAAAAATATGGGGAATAGACATAGAGGTTGGTGAAATGGTCAATGTAGTATAGCATTTAGATGCCCTCATTTCTGAAGTGCATGGACTCACAAGAACTCTCATCCCTCAAAATCATCAGATGGAAACGAGTCTAAAACTTCATCGTGATGTAATTCCAATATAGATCATCATTCATCCTGTCATTATCTATAATACCCCACCAATGCATGGAAGGTTAATGAAACATATACCCAAAAATATTCAACCTCCAATGTACTTGTGTTTCAAGATGATTAATTATTTTCTAGACCATATCGATATTGAACTCAGCTTCCTTGTACCCACCCTCCCCAGTGAACGTAAGACAATGCTGGAAATCAAAATCAATCTTCATATCTGAAATCAATGATGTAGTACAAAAAGTCTCCCATTCCATGGATACCATATCCTTCAGGTATTTTTCATGAATCTATACATCTAAATTATCCTCAGGATCTACAAGATTCTACACTTCATCAACATTAGGATTGTGCTAATTTCCACTCTCCTAACACTCAAATAAATGAATATTAGGTGTAATTTTCTCTATAATATAAACACAATCATTCAAAAAATGTCAACAAAAATAGGGTGAACCTCAATAGGTGACAGTAACAGAGAAACACTAACTCCAAGTCTATATAAACATGGATGACAAGTGTTTTAACATGACATAACAGTTTATTTCATTACATTATGAATATGTAATAGGTATATTATATTACAGTTGAAACTAAAAATTATATATCACATGGAATAAATATATCCCTATCATGGGAAATGAATTTTAATATATATTTCAATGCACTAATAATGATACACATATAATCATCTCATTCCATACCTAGCCATGAGTATAAATCTCAAGAACCAATAACATCACGAAATAACAACCAATAAAAACATGTGAATCACCCAAGGTGAAATAACATCAACTGCAATAACTGAATTTTATAAACAATAATCCCATCCCTGGAAATTAAATGTTTCCCCTATACATGGGTTAGCTACTCCCATGCACAACATCATTACCATGTTCTGACACATTCTAGTCTATTTTACACTATTCTGAAATAGTAATGGAACATAAAATAAATCGAGTTTTCTTTTATTCTACTTTTTAACATCCATAAAATGGAACATAAAATAAACCGGCTATTCCACTTTTTAATGTCCATCGATCTGGAACTCCCCCACATGGAAAAATATGGTAGGTTGAGATTTCATAACAATGCCTCCATGTATGTCATAGACTACCGACAAGTAGCGGGGGTGTGATAAATATTGTGGGGAGAATATACCAAATGGTCATAGAGATACTACATATTTGAATAATAATATAACAATAAATAAATATCAGAGCATAGAAATAATGGTATGAATACAATACAGTGTAAAATCCAACAATAAACACCCACTAAATAATCCATTAAATAATAAAGGAACAATCTTATGATATGATTAAATGTAACTAATTGTCATTTTAGAAGTAAAACAAATAAAATAATAGTATACTCAAATAAAGACTTAAAGTTCCCTTATCTAGATACCCATATCGGTCCCTTCTCAAAACTACAACCCATCCAACAAACAATAATCAACCATAAGGTCATTTTACCCTATCTAAATCCGCATCCATGTAATCTGGTCTGATACCAAATGGATGCCTAAATATTAAGTGAGTATTAATTAGTAGGTCAATACTATCGTATCTAAAGATACTATTCTAATAATAATTTCAGGATATAATTTCGTAAACATATGCATTCATTAATTAAACTATTAAATTAATATCACATCAACCTATTTCATCACCATTCTAGAATATATATGAGAATGTCTCACAACCATTCCATATATAACCATATATCCATGGATTAAATCAAACAAAACTTGTTAAAGCCTTATATATAATAATTTCAATAGTAAATTATGGCTAATCCAAGAATATAATAATTTTAGCATATATTAGTGCCATGACCAATATATAAGAATTTGAGCACATTTCAAGTCTAACCCCGGTATATAAGCATTAAAACAAGAATTAGGGAAAAGCCCAAAATTTATGAATTACAACATGAATCATTGGGAATAACTCCCATTTTAATAATTATTTAAAATATCAATAGGAATATATGTAAGGATATCACAATATCACTTCATATGGGTCAATGGTTATTTATGAAAATTTCCATCTATCATCAAATTACACATTCTACTTATAATTTGGTCATAAAAAAATAACATTCCAATAATTTCAATAAAAAATCCAATCCAAGGTGAATCTATATCATTTAATTATCCCAATCACATGTAATTCTAAACACACATGAATATATTATTATATTATTTTATAACCAAGGGCTCACTCACCCAAATAATTTCCATACTCTAGGTCAAAATAGATCAATCTAGTGGGATTCCATGGAATAATCCAACTAATCATTTAATTAATTTAGGTGCATGAAATATTGGTGGAATTTAAATATTTCATGTAATTTCAATTAAACAGACCATAGAGTTAAGGTTTAGACACCCTAACATGAATTTGTTATTATCCAATTCTTCCTGAAGGATTTTCTAACAAAAAATGAAGGCACAAATGGTCACAATAAGGGTCCTAGATTATAACTTATCAATATTAAAACCATATATTACCAAGGTTAAGAGATTACTCCATAGTTTCTAGGGAATAATGGAAGATAAGGAAAATCTATATTAGAATAGAATACCATGGATTTATTTTCTCAAATGGGATGTCCAAAAGGGTTGGAAAGGCTCTAGGATCTATTAGAACCCATCCTTGTTTGTGAGTGGAAAGGCTACACCAATGGAATGAGATAAAATAATCCATTCAACCAACTTAAACCATTACTCGTGATAAATTCACAACATGTAATCCATTTACACATCATGTATTTATTTTTAAAGAGTCATGCTGAAACCCCCATCATCTCATGTTAATTTTTAACCCTAATTAAATTTTACATGAATTTAATAGTTTAAAAGATCTGTAACCTCTACACACCCAACACTAGTTCACAGCATGTCTAATGGAAGTTACATATTGGATAATATTTACATTACTGTAATATCCTATGATATAGTTTTGATCCAAAATTCCACATATTGACCTGGATGACCTCTTAATCCGTCCAAATGAGGAAAAACCACTATAAACAAATTTTAAATGTTTATTGATTGGATTAAATAACTAAAAATATATATATCCAAAAATGTGAAATTGTCTTCCCCAAAAAAGGATCTCTAGCTCCGAGCAAGACAAAATCATCCAGGCTAAGACAAAAATCTCAAAGAGGGACATACATGGAAAAATATAGGATCATGCACCAAGTATTTCCATGATTTATACAGAAATAAAGGACTATGAGGAAAAATTATTGAGAAAATCATATATGTTATTAGGGGATACTAGAATAATATGACATAATTTAGACATCCATGCGCTATGCTCCTAAGCTATACTGTATGTAACTAGACTCATCAGTCGCTCTAAGCTATAGCTGGACTACCCAGATCATGTTTATTATGATAAACCAATTAAATATAATTCTAGCCACCACAATAATGACATCCTCCTCAACCTGATTAGCTAGTGCTACCATAACTCCCTACCTGATGTGGAGCCACTAATCCTACTCTAGAAGTTGGAGCTGGTACAGATCCTATCGCACTAGAAATAGATTTGAAGGTATGAAATAATATATTAAGATAGTCCATTCAACCACCTACTTATCACTATAATAGGTTCTTGTCACTCTGAGTCTTTTGGTGGAATTTCCTCCCATTCTGATGGAACACTACCGAACATCCAGTGCATATTCTCTAGATACCACTGCATTTCGGAGAACGCTCATGTTGACATTTCCTCCTATTGGAGGAACCACTAATATTTCTTTGAAGTAATCATCTGTGACCTATACTATCAACATTCATCATGATCTCTTCTACGATAAGAGCGTGATTTACAATTATGGAGATGGTAGCTTTCCCAAATACATTTACCTGGGATCTAATGTTCTACCAAATCCCAGCCTCGAAATGCATCACCCTAGATAAATTATCTCCGACTAGGGTCTGTAAGAAATGTTGAATACTAGTAAATAGAGATGATTAGTTTATAAAAAACATGTTTCCCTAAACTAGGGGAATAAATATTATGTCCCTATCAGCAGTCTATGTCTCCAAGAAGAAGAATTCAAGAAAAATTGAATGGAAATTCCCCCAAGTAATACCATAGTGTGATATGCCTGATTTAGAACATCCCAGATCATTTTGGGGACTAGCGAAGTATTTAAGTATAGAGATTCACTATAATCATGGGAAGTGCCTCAAGGATGTCTAAGATTGAATGAATGTTCTCTATCTAGGACTCCGTAGTCGGAGGACCTCCATCTGCCAAAAACATGGGTGCATAGTGAAGTTGAAACTCTCAGGTCAACTCTTCCATGGAAGTGGATGGAAATAGATCTCCATATAATGTTTTTATTGGGTGCAAGAATCCTTCAAGAAACTAGGAATTACTGCCCACAACAGGAATAACTGGAGTTTCCATAGGTGGAACTACTTTTGGTAACTTCGGTGGCTCATTTCCCACTATCTCTGGTGCATGGACATCACCACCATCATGGCACACTACTTGAGGACTTCATGGGGGCATGGATCAGCAGTTTCTAAGAAAACACCTCATATAGGATTTTATAATTACTTATTTCATATATTAATGTTTAAGATAGGTACGATAATTCATATATATGTGTGTCGCACCACTCTGCCTGCTCCTAATTCCATGTCTGGGTGATAAGAAAAATCATAAGAAACACAAGAGACCCTGCCTATTAACCCCTACTAGGGTTGGGTCTTGGTCCAGCTCTCTATTTTACTAGAAGGGTCTTGATATATGGATTTTAAATTCAATTTTATAGAGAAAAACACTATTTGATTTTCAATTTGGATCCCCATTTAATAACAAAATCATTTCAATTTGAGATTTATCAATTCCCGAATTCTTAATAAAGATCAGTAAAAAAATTACCATTCACAATTTATATAAGAAGAAGATTTAAAAAATGAAATTCTCAAATAATTTTACATTATCCAAACCATTACATTCATTAGTAGAACATAATGGATAATATAAGATAATTGGACTAAATGAATAATAATTTAATATTAATAGAGGTGCATACACTCTTTAAATTTAGAATGCCAATCATATATTTAAAATCACCTAAAACTTCAGCCTATGTAACCATAGATAACTAAATCAAGAATTTAGAAATTCATTTATTAAGGTGGAATCATCAAAATGTATGAGAAATCCCCATTTTGGTTGATAGATAATCTTTAATAACCCATTATCTAATATTCTATTTCCTATAGAAACGTTTTTGACATAATAGATATATCACTCAAGGAACATAAAACAAGTATCATGAAGTATTAAATGAAGCCTATATGACATGAAATAATTATTGACATATTAATCCTATAAATTTCCGAAAATAATGTATGATCAAATCTTCCTTTATATAGCCATCCAGGGAAAACATTAATCCAACAACATAACTATAATTACATCACATTTAATGTGTGTCACCCAATGGTTGAATCAATAAAAAAACTATAACATAAAAACCGTAAAATCTTATACTATCCCAGTCAATTTGGATTTTCACCCATACATGGCTTATCTATTCTTAGTAACAATATCATTACAAAATTATAAGACATCGTAGTTTCCTTTATAACATTACAATGTACTAAGGCAAAGAAAGAAACTGATCTGATAAAACTTTTGACATTCTAGACCAACTCACCCTGTAATAGTAGCCAGACCAGTTGTCCCCATGGACTCAATAGAACCTCCATGTATGCTAGAGGCTGCCTACTAGTAACTAGGGTTTAAGGATATATGAAGGGGATACTATACCCTCATAATTAGAGTGAAAAAAATGGTAGAAATTATATATAAATTACCTATAGATAAATAATAATAGAAAAGATATTGTAACTTGTCTAAAAATATGAACCATGAATAATCTACTCAAAATTTGAGGGAGTGACATATACAAAAAATGATATCATGTCAGTATAAAAGAAAAATCATACATTGAAATAGGTGTATAAAAAATTGGGAAAAGACAAAAATCTATCAATTAATCCTAAGAGATAGCCCGGTCATCTACTACCAAGCTCCAATCCTAAAATAAGAAATCACGCAACTATAACTAGATGCTTCCCCTTATCCAAACCTAAAATCATATAATCTAGTCGAGTACCATTGGTGGCCTAGATATGGTGTCAGATAAACTCAGTTAGACACCACCAACTGTGTCTATAAAAAAACATCATGTGAATATTAAATTTAAATTTTTTTATGTATATCAACATAAAAAAAATATAACCTAAGCTGAGCTCAGGTTCCTCATTGGAAACTAAGCCAACCCAACCTTTATTATCCTATGTTGGATATATCTGAGATTGTGTTGATTTAATCATTTCACCATGGTATTGGATAATATAAAAGAATATATAGAGAGGAAAATAATAATAATAATACTAGAAAGGATATAACAGGAAACAAGTCATCTTGGATCATAGAAGTTTTTGATAGATTGAGATTAAATAACCATGAATTCATGGAATATGAGATAAATGTAATTTTAGGTAAATAACCGCGGAATCCAACTATAAAAATATCTAGCAGATTCCATGGATAAATTCCAACATAAATCCTTGACTAAGCATGACTAGATCCCATGGAGAATAATCCAAGGCGCCACAAGTCATAAGTCATCATGATAACTCCAAGGAGTGAATCCAAGGAATTATAATTTATTGAAGAGGATAGGGATCTAAAGGAATCATGATAGTAATAAAATGTTATAAAATAACTATGTTCCAGGGTAGGGATCTTCCATGGAAATGTTCTAAATGAATCGGAATGGTGTACTGTGAGTGCTCAATGAATTCCATCAGGAATACAATGTAGGCTCATGTCTGACCATTCCAATAAAGGTGTAAAATCTAAATATGCTATAAAAACAAAATATAATTTTCATATATAAATACCCAATTCATCACTAGATATGTAATAATCATACTAGTTACAAATCATTATGTTAATTCCATTACCTTTCATCCAAAGTGACATATTCAATAATGACGTGCATCCAATTTCCAATTCATTTGTAATTGATAAAAGAAAAATTATATATATAATTATATATTATACGTTTATTTGTTTATAATTTATTTAATTAATGGATTAAATTAATATAATAATGGTAAATCCAAACACACTTTAATATTGTTCTAGATAGTCCCTGTTTTGGTCACTAAAGTCCTTAAAAGGAACAAACCCTAATTGGGTGGTCAGTGTTGAGGTCTCAACATCCAAAAATATTAAAAGGTCTCTCTTGGGAATTAGTTTTTTATTTAGATGATTTAATTTAAGGTATATAAATTTTAGTTGCAATTCCTGGTGGATCCAAAATTTGAACAATTAATACATTTTATAGAAGACAATACTTTCAGAGATAAGTCATAGAACACCTACCTTAATCTTGTAGTAGATTCTCTATCTAGTATCAGCCCTTATTTTTTATTAGATTGGAAGAAAATAGAAGGATATATGAATGAAATAAAAATAGAGAATATGATCTCCTGTGAAAATATCATCACCAATTAAGATATAAACGAAATATTAATGGAGAAAGATCTAAGTTGTTATTGAGAGGGATCCAACAAGGTGAATTGTGTCTTGATCAGACTTCAGATGGACAAGATAATTCAAAACATAGGTATGTTTTGGGAGAGATATCAAATGGAATAAATGGATTGCTTATATCTACAGGATGAGTAAATAAATTGGATGGGTGAGTTATAAAGAGATAGGAAAAAATTATTCCTTTCACCCAAAAATTAAATGTGGAATAAGGTTTTGCAGCATAGTTGGCCAAACCATGCACATACTCTATGCTATATAGTTTCCATGGATAGTGGACCACACTATTAGAGAGAGTGGTATTTCTATCTATGACCAACATGTGTTTCTACCTCCTCCCAAGGAAAATAGCTTGGATATCCTATAGTGAAGGATTAGAAAAACTGTGTGTATCCCATGTTCATTACTCTATGGAGCTCCACAAAACCCCAAATAGTTTTCCTAATTATGTGAATTGTGCGACATAGTTTATAATAAATGTTCATCCCTGTTGTTTCCTAAAAAATTATGGGCTACAAGAAGCAAAAAAATACCTATATAAACTCATTTCCTATGTAAACTCATTAAGAACTTATATGTGGAAAAGGATAAAAATTCCAACTGAAATTAAAAGGTTTTGTACCTTGATGAAGAAACATGTTCTTACAATTGTATACCCTTAGAAAAAAAGGAGATATTAAATCTATGAACCCACTAAAAAAGTAACATTGGTAAACCATCTAATCTTCCTTGAGAAGGAGAATATATCAAAAAGAGATATTGGGAGAAAGATAGACTTTAATGATGTCAAGGATCTAGGTACACAATAGTTTTCATAGGAAAAAATTCCATAAGGCCACATGGAGGATGAAGTTACAGAGACACAAGTACTATATAGAAGTACATGATATATTATAAAACCTAAATGGTATGTTGGTATGTTTTTAAAGACACTAATCATGGTGACAAATTATTGGTTTATAATACGGATCTATTATACTAGAAGTAATTTTTACGTGGAATAGATATTTACATGTGAAAAGAGGATATGAATTCTAAAATGAAATTCTTATAGAAAAACATAAGTCTATATTTTGGTAGATCCTCCAGCGGATGATAATAATATTGTTTTTAAATGTATATTTAATAATAAATAATATTTTTATGGTCAATTCAGTACCTATAATAATGAATATTCTAAAAGAATATAAATAGTGTTAATTCATAGAATATAAGGATGCCTTTTCTCTAGTTGAAATATTGAAATCCAACAACATTTAAATTGTCGTTGTGTCTTACTATGACTATGATATCTGGAAAATGGATATGAAAACGTCCTTCCAAAAAATATACCTTCATAATGATTCCTATATGATAGAACCTAAAGGTTTTATGACTAAAGAGGATGTGAAAATGGTTTGAAAAATTAGAGGACACATTTATGGATTAAAAAAAAGTGTCCATGTTTTGGAAATTTTTTTTGATGAATCAATAATAGATTTGTTTCATAAAAAATGAATATGAGAATTGTGTTTATAATATGTTTAGTGGGAATGAAGTCTTTTTCTTTATAGTTAATGTTGATGGAATAAATGTTTTTGGAAAAACCATGAGTCATATAGTCTATTATGTCATGGTTGAATAAATTATTTTCTTAAAATGAATTAAGATTACCATCATATATTCTTGGGTTTGAGATCCATTATGATAGATCTAGTTGGCTACTCAGTCTATGTTATTGTATATTTATTTACAAGATATGGAATATATTTATTATGTGAATATCATAGTTGGTATTTTTTCTAGTGTTAGATGGAATTCATATTTGAAGAAAAATTTTCCTAAGAAACATGATGAATGATATGTGAGGGAAAAGATTTCATATACATCACTGATTGGGTATGTCAGGTATGTTATGCTTTTCAATCAACTAAATATTATTTACCTATTATGTGTGGTCGGAAGATATCATGGAGTCCCAAGTGACTGTTATTGGATGGCAATCAATATTATCCCAAACAATCAGAGGCATACTAAGGATATGCTCATGGTCTATAGTGGATATGAGGAACAAGTCATAATAGGTTATGTAGATACTATTTTCCAAATAGATCATTATTATTTGATGTTGTAAATGGGTTATGACTTCACTCTCATTAAAGGTGCTATGATCAGAAAAATTTCAAAGAAATGTGTTGTTAATGATTCTACAACTAATTTAGAGTATGTTTTTTCTATTGTGGTAGATAAAGAAGTAGTTTGGATACAAAAATTCATCAAATTGATTGACATGGTACCTATCCATATAGATCATAGCACACTCTATAGTGATAATATTTTAGCGGTGGACCCTATAACAGAGAATATGTCATATTAGTAGATGAAACACATAATTCAGAAGTATCGCCTCTTAAGGTATTTTTTTCCAATTGGAGAGGTTATCATGAGAAGAATATCCATGATGAAAAATATGGAGTACCCCTTAACTAAATATTTAACTCATAAAAAACATGATAATTTTGTGCTGTGGTGGGGACTAAAAGCCATTCACATTTATATTTTATCCATGTTGGAGTATTTTGGAAATGGTATTATAGAACCAACCGTTTATACATTATATTACATAAATGTTATAAGATTAAAATATTATTTAAACATATTATTATATTTTGTTCATATTAATGTATTTCTTTAATTTAATAATGTATTAGAGTAATTTTTTCATTTATTAGATCATTTTACCATTATGATGAGATCCTTGAAATTCCATGATGATATTCACAAACTCATTTCAACGGTAAGATAAAATTCTATGATGGGGAACATAATATATTTGATGGATGATGGGAGTACTTTAAAGTGTGTGATACTTTATCTCATGATGTTATCACTTGTTAATCACCATGATATGAGATTATGAGAACAATCTCACCAGTATGAATTCCAAATGTTTATGTGTCACCAGATATTACTATACATGGACATGTTTAATGTTCCATAAAAATTAGTATTATTATTAATACATTCCTTGACCCATTCCTCCAATAATTTTTTTTCGCATTTTCATATGGCCGGTTTAAGGGGTTGCCGGTACCCAAACATCACCATTCAATTTGATTTATTGACCAAAACCATTACTCCATATTTTTGTGGGATGTAGGGTATATTGAGTTCATCATGAATGATATGTTATTAATAATCATCTTGATGAAATATTTGTCTGTTTAATTTTTATGGAATTTGATTTCTTATTGATTTTATTGAAATTTAACTGTCACATTAAATTTCAAGGTCATGCTCTAACAAATTCTTTATTTATGATAGTCAATGAAAGACATATCAAACAAATTGGATGTTGAAATATGTATCCAGCCATCATTATGATATATTGAAACAAAGGGACTATATTAAATTGTAAGCATTCATGTGTGGTTTCCAATATAATAAGAAAAAATATTTCTCTTTAGTACCTTGACCCATTGCTAGAAAATAATCTTGGACTTTAGGTAAGCCCATATATTGGATAAGAGATAGAATTCTAGATGTCCAGACATTAATTTTATCTATTGATCTTAATTAAATTCTATTTGAATTTAATTATTTTGAATAGATATTATTATTAAGAATAATGAATAATTTATTCAAGTTTCATTGATCACATAAATTTTAAATAAATTTTTTTGAATCATACTATGAATAAAATATTTATTTTTTTATTGAATATTAAATAAATATTTATTCACATGATTATAAATAAAATATTTAATTATGTATTTTTTTCAGTGCTCAATAAATACAGATGAGGATGAGCCCAATGATACTATATATGGTGAAAAATATTTATTTTCAGACAAGTAAAATAATATTTTTTTTATTTCACTAGTTAGTGAATCAAATTAAATAATAGTAGTAGTATTATTATAAAGAAAGGGGTTTGATAAGTTTTATTATATTATATAAGAGTCATTGTGTAATTAAATAATTCTTTAACATTGTCCCTAAATCTTTAAATAGAATATTTTGTCTATTGTGTAGGGTTAATTGAAAATTTGGAATTGATGTTCACAAAATATTTATTTATCAAATTACACATACTATCTCCCTCTCATTAAAAGAAACACAAGAGGTATTCCTTCAATACCAATGGAACAAAAAGCAATGAAGACGATCAAAACAATGTGACATATATACAATGTTAGAACCTAATGATCAAAAAGTGTTTCTAAGAGATCAAATGAGTGTGTTTAGATAACCAATTTAGATATTCAATACTCGGATTATACCATTATTATAATGATAATATAATATCTTCTTCATAAAAAATCAATAAAACCTCCAAAAAAATAGTAGGACTAATTATCATTTCATCAAATATATGTTAAATTAATTATAAATTTAATATAAAAGGATCCTATTTAGGTTCTAGGATATCTATATCAATCTCAAATTAGAATAATTTTATTTTCCACAACATTCATTTCTTTCATGACATGTGGATGACCCATAAGATTTGGAAAAAAATTTATGGTTATTCACCCACCCAGGAATTCTTGTTGCATGAAAAAACTATATACATGTCATTCATAGTTTCCACATATTTTACTAAAATGATATTATAAATTTCTAAACATATATTTCTTTGGTCTTATTATTCCACTTCTCGAGCATTCCCGCAATAAATTTTTATAATGCCCAAAATTATCACATTTATATAATTAAATTGATACCTTAAAAAGAACAATATCACCCTTTATGGAGTTAATTGAAATATTAAATTTTTTACTTTTTATTTTATAGCTCCATTTCCTCGAGTACCTTATATATAAAATATTCCCATTATTTTAATACTTTCCCCTAGGTGTTTCTTCCCATATTCTTGACACATATGATGGTGAATATTTTTACCTTTGTGATATTTGTCAACAGAAAAACATGTAAATCCATGTTTATAATATTTACTTTATTTGGAAACTCAAAAAGGTTTGGGTTTTTATCTTAAATTGTTCCAGTTAGTTAAACAATAAACATAAAATTTATCACTATAGATCTTATTTTTCTATGTTTCTTATTTAGAAAACCATTACATTTTCCTCTACATCTATTTTTAATTTTCTTCTTTCTCATTCAATTCATTTACTAAAATGAAATATTTTTACTAAGAGAATATCAAAAAATCATAAAAAAACTATCTTATGAGGAGGATAAGAACTATGACATCCTTGACCATGTCACCCTCAATTCAGCCTCTTACCTTTATCCAAAATAGCCATAATTATCCATAATATACTAACATTTTTTGTTATAGAGGACTTTGAACTTATAATAAAATGAAATCTTAACTCTAAATTTATCTAAAACATTTCTTTGAAAAAAATTATAACATCCCAAAACTCAAACTCCGAAATCTGATTCTAGAAATATAATATTTACATTTCTAGCTTTAATAATGATAATTGTGAACCAATATTATCCATCCAAAATATAGAACATCAAACTAAAATATTATATCACTGACTTACCCAAGGAAATTTTTGGATTATAGTTTTATAGAATTATGAAAAACTCTTCTAATCTGGAAATTTCAACATGGTATAAATTTTTTCCATTAAATGAAATCTTTACAAAGACACACTTGAATAATTCATGTTAACATCTATATCTAAAACTATGACATTACTAAAACTTCTATGGGTTATTATTTATGATAGAATAATAAGTAAAGTTGGGTGGATTATCTTTTTAATAATTAATTTAATTTTATAACCAGGTTTTAATAGAAAAAAAGTTGAAATAAAAGAAATTGAATGCAGGATATTTATATAGATGTTCATATCCAAATGATCCTAGTCTACGCATCACCCCTCTCTTAAACTAAGACTGGTCTGAACCACTATAACCAATATAATAGAATATTACAATTTATTTTTCTCACCTTGAGTCGTAAACCAATTACAGAACTTTTTTCCCATGGGTTTTTCAATAAAAATACCATCATTTTTCTATTTTGAGGCACAACACAAAAAGTCTATAATTTTCACATAGATGCACAAAAAAGGACCATTTTTTTGGGGTCACAACCCCTTTACCTAAAATTATATTGGAAATAAAACCCATTACATTTACAAAAACATAAAATTAATAAAAATAAGTATAATCGATAAACTAGATGAATGTCTCACAGTCTGAGTGTTAAGAAAATAAGTCACTATATAGCATAAAAGGACTAATTTATTGTATTTCAGTTGAGGGTAATTGTATAATAATAGAGTATATCACACATGTATAATTTTGGAATATCCTCTACCTTCTCTTACATGCTCTAGATCTATGAAACTCTATTTCAATGGTGTATATTTTTTCATAATATCTTTGAAATTTTAAATCCATTTTAGTTTTCCATTCCCAATGATGGATGAGATTTCATCATTAAATGTATATTCATAATATACCCACATGAGATACCTAGATAATCTGTATAATAAAAAACATGTTTTATAGTGATAACACATTAGAGTAATTAATATAGTACCAAAGAATAATTAAAATCGTTATTAATATTCCTTGGAACATTTCCATGAATAATTTGAGATAAACAATTCATATTATAACCCCATTTAATTCTGAAATTGTGTTTTCTATGAAATCTATGTGAATCTTCAACACATATAATGTGTACTTAATCCTATATAAAATTATTCCAACCCAAATTCCACAGTATTAAAATAATTAATATGTATTTATATATAATTATATCGATAAAAACCTATAAAATAAACTTGAATTATTTCAAAAATATTAAATTATAAACAAAACATAGCATATTTTGAACAAAGAAATGAGAAAGAAAATAATTGACTATAGATTGGTTATAAGGTAGGTTCAACACCTTTTCAAACTTCAATTTTCTTCCACTTCATATTTCTTCCAATGGTTAGTATATTTTTTTCATGCGAGGAGTGTATTTTTTTCATACATGTGATTCATTTTTTATACTATAGGTATGTTTTTTTCATACGAGAGGCATATTTTTTCTTGAGGTATGTACAAAATTTTTTATGTTGTTGGATCTTTATTTATATAAAATATTACTAGAGGGAGGGTTATTTTTCTCTTTAAAAATTTAGAGAGAAAACAATATAAGTTTGTAAAATATAGAATTCTAGTGATTGTGGTGTTCTTCAGTTTAGTAGAAATGGAAATAAAAAGTAATGAACAAAAGGACTCATATTGGTTTTGGATCACAAAGATCATAGTAACCTCTTCAATATCCTCTACTCCTCAAGGATACTTATAAGGCATCAGCCTTAAACATTACATGATATTGAGTAAAATCAATAATTCGACAATGATGATCTTTTTAGGTTTAGTGTTTTAGATAACTATGCCATAACTATTACATTACATCTCAAATATTATAGAGTTGACACCTCTACTCTACCCAATTTTTTCACAATAATAAAACTGCATAATTAAAAAAAGAATTTTTTATCCTATATATAAATATTCTTGAATTATTCCCTTCTATTATGGTTCCTTATACCCTATGAAAAAAAATTTCAAAAACATTGGATGATCATAAAAAAGCATAGTTAAGGATATAAAATAAAGAAACAAAACATTAGTCAAAAAATACATACAAATCAATGAACTCATAATTTTTAATAATAAAACAAAATATCTTTAACATACCTCATGAAATCATAAGATTTATGAATAATGCATAAAAATCATAAATAATAAAGGTAACTTGTGGAATCTAGAAGATACTAACATTAAATATTTCACATCTACATAGGGAGTTACATTTGGAATACCAAACACAAGAATATTCCATAAATATCTTAAGAGAAACATTAACATTTACATCTATAATATAACTGAATGCATTGGAGAGCTATCTTGGGATCACCCACCCATGGTTTATCATGGAACCACCCATATATGTAAACAATACCCAAGAACCATAACAAATTCATAACACATAAAACAAGTATAAAGGAAAGATAACATTTACATATTACAATCACAATATATAATTTCAAGATATTGACATAATCAATGCACTATCAAAACCATTTTCAATACCAAAATATGTAAAAATAGTTAATTGTATTTATTTCTATTTGAAAAACATTACAGCTTGTTAAGGAATCCAAATATCAAATAATGATTATGGTGGTGCAAAGGTCGTTTTCACCACATACGTTAGAAAGAAACATTATTTTATTTTATTTAGTAAAAAACTTCATAGAAAATGATTCCTTTTGAAAATTATTGAATTAAATGAATATAAAAATTGTATAATTATACACTGTATAAAATAATGTCGTGTATAAACCAAAATATGACTCAATGTAAGTAGATTGAGATGGAGTACCTTACAAATATCATTTTATAATTAAAATAGATCAATTATGTCTATTAAATATATGTACACATAATGTTAGTATAAATACAAGGTAGGACATAAAAAGTTATTTCCCACATAATAATAGCATGACATATTCAATATGTAGAAGATCAACCCAAAGAATGGAAATTGGGTTAAGAAGTTCCTTTATTTAAATTCAGTTCCTTAACGATGTCACTTAAAAATTCATAAAATGAGTTGATGAGAGAGAAAAGGTTATATCAAAACAATGAAATAAAATGTAAAACAATAAGTATAAACAGTAACATATCTCAACATAAGAAAATGAAAATTAAAAGACATATCATAACAGAAGTCTTTGACAAAAAGATGAGGGTGAATGGTTCCCATTCCTTGAGTCTAACTTGTCGCGTTCATTCATTATATTCTTGAATAATAAACATAGGTTAATTTATATTTTAGTCAGATAAATTTTCAAGTTTATTATTCAATTTATATTACTTATCATGATTTTATAGAGACTTACATAATTATTTAAGTTCATATCGGTTGTTTTGTCGATATTTTGTACTTGAGTCGAAAATGAACATGTTCGATTTAATTTCCCCATGATGTAAAAAGTCAATTATCTCCAGAATATTATTCATGACTTAAATTAAATATATACTAAGAATATATTTTTATTTATAATAGTTCATAA
This sequence comes from Viscum album, assembly GCA_963277665.1. Lineage (NCBI taxonomy): Eukaryota > Viridiplantae > Streptophyta > Magnoliopsida > Santalales > Viscaceae > Viscum > Viscum album. Next base: position 906,532,626 of record OY728160.1, on the reverse strand, counting down.
TATTTTGAGAGAAGAAATGAAATGCAGTGTTCTTGGAGACAGTAGGTCGTACGTACGCATAAACGCTACTTTCATTTCATTTTCATGTTAAAGGAATGAAAAGTAAATGATACATAGATATATTATAATTATATTATAAAGTCATATGTTATATATGTTATGTATTTTCATGAATACTATCCATTATACGTTCCACGTATGGCATGAACGAGTCATATCACATTGAGGGGGCGGTAGATCGCACTTCCTCAAATGAAATTATCGTATTTACATATTATGGAAAGAATAATGGTATTATTTAAATAAAAATACATAATAATAAAGATAATATATATATTTATATATAATATAAATCATATATAAATAAATTTCCATCATAATGGCCACCATTAGAGGTTGTAGGGGTAAATGAAACAATCATCATTTTGTGAGGCAATAGTTCGCAGTACACAGAAACTATATGTTTGTTTCCATTATATGGAGGTGTGTGTAAGTGTAGTTCAAATCATTATCATTAAAAAATCCACGTATATTTATGATAATGTTTTTGTTATGTACTCAACTAACATGAAGAGCATAGGGAGTGTAGAAGGAAAATAAAAGAAAAGAATATGAGAGAAGATGGTGCCTCTAAATCGGTTAAATTCTTTTGATATAAGCCAAAAGTATTTCATGAAATGACTTATTCCCAAGGTAAGGATTCTGGGAGAATGTTAGGGATGTTTGAATATTATTTGGGAATAATTTTTATGATCCAAAGGGTTTTATAGGTGTGAATAAATGGTTATTGGTGGTGGCCTTTTATAAGAGGGGGGAGGGGCACTTTAAGAAAGTCTTTACATATAAATTTATTATAGATTCAATTTCGATTACAAATGAGTCAAAATTAAGTTATATCTTATATTAGATGCCTATAATTCTAAATAAAATAATACAATAATAAATATACAGGTTTCTGATATTTTTTAATCCTTATATTTTTCATTTAAACATTTTTATTCTTATCATTTTATCGAGCATCTCTCTCTTTGAGAATCAATATAGTTACCAAAACATGACAAATGTCCAATGAAAGAGTCATTAATAAAATTTTAATCATATCATAACCATTTTTAATAATATTAGATTTTATGAAATCAAAATCATTTAATAAACCATTTTTTATTTTCTGTTATGAATTATGTCAACTTTGGACACTATTCATATATGACTTTATTATAAATTCAAAAAAAAACTTCATACATTAAAAAATCATTAAATCAAACCTAATAGGTCAATATTATCTTGAAAATTTGTTGATGACATCAAAAAATACATATTAAATTTATTTTTAACATTTATAATATTATTTATTTGAATCTTTTATTAATGAAGCAATCACTGTATCATCATTGTATCATAATAAAATTTGTTTATTTAATGTCTTGAAATTATAAATAAAATATAATGGTATTAAAAATATTTTTATATTTCTAGTAACTATTTATAGATAAATATATAACTTATATAACCCCATATAAAAGTTTTTTTTAAAAAATAGACATGTTTATGATATCTTTTTCTTTAATTTAAATTAATTCTAATAAAATGTCATTTTCACATCCATGTGGATCCATAAGGACCCAAAATCCAACCAAGGATGAATGTGGTTGGAAATACCTCATCCAATATAATTAATACATGTATTAGGGTAGTTTAATATTAATATAAGATTATTTATTACCCTTATTTACCAGATTTACCCTTTAACGATGGTAAATAAAATAATTATTGAAGTAACTATTCCTAATGCCCAAGAATAAAAGGTACCTATTAACATTATTTAGGCATTCTGATACCAAATATGGATCCTATTTTCCCAAATTCATAGATCATAATTTGGATTAAATAATTTAAAATTAATTCCAATTTTCAAAACTGAAAAATGAGTTTTTAAGAAGTAATAAGTATCAAAAGATTGACTTGTGTTTATGTCCAATTTAAAACTAAAATTTATTCAAATGACAATGATATTATTAAATGATAGAAATATAATCCAATTAAAATTTAAAACAAATTTAAATTACAATATTATTACATAAATTTATTAGATGAAAAGTCAATTTTGACATAAAATGTAGTATTTTCCACTATTCATTAAAAATTTAACAATATCAGAAACATACGAAGAAATTATTCGAAGTAAATTTTGATGTCCCACTTCTATAGAAGATGTTTATCTTATCAAATATAACATATAATAGTGACAAAATTTTTATTTAAAGATGGTTCTCCATCAATAGGTGGTAAAACAAATTTTTAGACATATTAGAGTATTCCATGCATAAAATTAGATTCATTCTTATTTTTAACCTCTAAAATTCGTTGGATAATATAAAAACATTTAACAAACATTTGTAATCATAATGTATTTAGTTTTATTTATTCCTTCAAATATAATGACTAGGTGTTTACTACCATTAAAAATAATAGTAATTTTTATTATTTTTCAGTATAACTCAAAGTTTTGTGCATCATAAGATTTCAGAAAAACCTATTGTTGTGTGTCGAGTATGCTATCAAAAAAAAGAATCACATTTAAAATAAAATTAATATCTTATTCATAAATATTAATAGAAATGAACAAATTCTTATTCTATAAATATTTAGATCGTTACTAGACTAGTACCCACTAAGACCTCACTTTTAAAGTTTGAAAGCCTTTTTATAGTCACTACCTTTTCAAAAACCCAGAGGCACACTATTGTCTTTTTTATATGAGATTCAACCCATTCTATAGCCCAACTTTTGATCCAGAGTCACAAACAAAACATTCTTTTATGTTGTAGAATAACCATAGAATGTAAAGGCATGTTTTGGATGAGGAAAATAATAAACCATACATAGGAAATATAAACAAAAGAAATAAATATTACACAAAAAATAAAAGTAAAAATATAGATAATTAGAATATCAATGAATTTTAATATTGATGATCGTAGATCACTTGGAAGGAACAACTGTTGAAGTTTGTGACCTTCAGTGATCAAAATAAGAATTCTAAATTAACAGAAGATCATGAATAATTCATATGATCAAAAATGTCAATGATTTATAACATGTATGAATGAATAAATATACATATGGTTGTGTTTCAGACATTGATGATATATCCTAGATAATTAAAACTGAGATATCTAATGAGTGTGTACATAACAAATATATGCACAAAACTTGTTAGTTTATATCAATATATTAATATGACCTTTACCTCAGTATGTTAAAGCCTCAATAAATAACAAAATTGAAATAATTAGGTTTATCTTTGTTCATGAAATATTAAAGTAATAAATTTAATAATATGATTAAATAATTTTTAAGCAATTTAAAAAAATTAAATAATTGAAATATAGATATAAACTTTTATATTATACCTATAAACAAATATAGAAAATACAGAATTGTAATAATTTTGTGAAGTACCCAAGAGTGTACAAAAAATAATGCTAAAATAAACTTTTTACACACCTTTTAATTATATTTAAACATGAAATTAACAAAAAATGATCAAAATAACTTATTTAAACAACAAAAATTAAAAATTAAAAATATAAAATTTAGAAAGAAATTTTAAATAATGTTAGCTTAGATTTTCTGGGGGCGACTCATGACCCACTGCAAAAAGTAGATACCAGTAAATCATGACATGCCATTGGAACAGAGAACTGTGACCTATAGCCTATCATTGGAAATGTCCAACAGTCTCATAACAGATTATTTTTTACCATTAATCTTTAAAAAAAATACAATGAAAATAATAGTTAATTTCATGTATATTGGGTATAAAAGGCTTCAGGATAAGTAATAATTTTTTTCCAATTGAATGTCCAATGGTGACTCCTAACTCAACATTGAAGATGTATAATGGTTACTCATGACATACCATAGGAAATGTTCAATGGTGGAACATTGAAAATATTTCCAAACATTAGTAAGAATCAAATGAAGAAAAAATAAGTCAATAAAATATAAAAACAACATCGATAATAAAGAATAAATATGTTGTAATCCAATTTAAGAAAGGAGACCACTTGTTGGAGATTCATGGAGATTTTTCCAGCACATGGAATAACTACTGATAAAAATATATCATTGGAGAACATTATAAAATTACATATTAAAAATAATTAAATGTTTAAGAATAATCATATGATAACAAATAAGAAAATAGATTAAAATAATAGTAAGTTGTCTATAAAAAATGAGATGAACAACTAATGAATATTATATTTCATTGGATCACATTAAAAATATGTCAAAAAATATATGATAATTAAAGAGATAATATATTGAAAATTTAATAATAGATAAATATAAACATAATGTAAAATAGGTGAAAAATGTTCTAAAAAGGATAATAATAAAATATTAAACCTTGAAACAAACTACGACATCAACAATAAAAATATATTATTAACCTACTACCAAAATGAAGAGGGTGATAATGTACGAAAATAAATAACAAGAAATGACCATCTAATAAAATTAGAACATAAAGGAAATAATTCAGGGGAAAAAGAGAAGCGATATAATGAAGAATAAAAATAGAAAGAAGCCTACAACACCGGATCGAGAAAGGCTTAAGAGCTTCTGAGGAAGCATCATAATGATAATGTGAACATTGTATAGGAAAACATAATTTGTAGGAAAAGAAGGCCCATTTTTTGATGTACAATGGTTAGTAAAATGAAAAACCATTATGATATTGTAGGGGGCCACTGTCCCACCATTTTATTCCAATGGTGATTCATTACTTGCTGTTGGAATCCAACGGTGAATCGTGACTCATTGTTGGTATCCAATGGTAACTCAGTTGAGAAACTATCAAGGAAATAATGGAGTCTTACTATAAAAATTGGAATTATTTGGACAATAAGAATAATGGATTGAATAAAATATGATTAAAAACAAATTAGCTGATATGGAACACCGAATAATAAAAAAACGAACTATTATTAGAATCTCTGAAGAGAAAGAACAAATAAAAACAGAAACTGAATGAGATAGAACATAAATATTTATGAAACATGTATAGAAGTAAAGGAGACATATTGAATAACTACCATGAACATGGAAGATAGTGGTTAACTGAGAAATAAGATAGGAATGATTTGAAATTATAACCTAAGATATAAAAAAGAAATAAATTGGGAAAACTGATTAAATTTCGAATGGAAGAGGAATTATGATCCATCATTGGAGAGTGTATCCAATTTTTCAAAGATGGATAAATAAAGATTCTTGTATTATCATCCCATATTGAATTTAATAGAAGTAGTTTGAGTGTTATATGATCCATAATGTGCTGATACTAAGTTCCAATTAAAATAAAATCACACACATGAGGACAAGGGCCCGTCAGAGGATCTATTCCACATATTCACATAAAAGAGCACTTTAAGGGCCTTATAAAGAATCCCAAATTTGTAAGGTGTTCACTATTAAAAATGTTATATTTCCAAATTTTATGTATTTTTTAGGAGGTCCTTCCCAAGTGTTGACTATAATGGATCCCCTATATGGAAGAGGGCCAACAAAGGTCCTTCAGAAGGATGGAACATAATTTTTACTTAAACAGTATTAAACTATGTAAATAAAATTATAAATTACCTAATGATAAATTATAATAATTATAATAAAATTAAATCAAAAAGTGATTAACTTTTTATTTCAATTGAAATTTTAAAAAACTTAATATTTTTATAAACATTTTAAAACATGAAATAAAAAAATTGTTAATTAAGTAAAACACTTATCATTTTAATAGTGATAATTAAAAAACCTGGGAAAATAATAATGTAACTTTATACTTTTTTTTATTTATATTAATTTATAAAAAAATACAAAATAATTAATTTATTTGAAATAAATTCAAATAATAATATTCTCCCCCTTTTCAATATTGAAAAACACAGTATTTATTAAATTTTCAAACAAAATCTCCCTCTTTTTGAAATTTAACAAAAAGAACATTAAAATTTTAATCTATAAAAAAAATATTTTCAAAAAAACAATAAAATTTATAGAGTGTAAATTTTTCATAAGAGTAATAAATTACGTTACAGAAAACACAGTAAACAGATGAATTAGAACAAAGTAGAATTTTAACAAAGTAAAATTATGACTAAATAAAAGTTTAAACAATTGAAAATTTAAAAAGTATGGAATAATTAAATTATAAATAGTGTGAACAGTTTTAATAAAATTGAAAATCTAAAAAATCATTCTTCATGCATTTTATGTTCAAAAAAAAGAAAAATTTAAAATATTGTTATAATAAATAAACATAGAAAACAGATTTCTACAAACAGACATATAAAAAATGTATTCCAAAAGAAATGAAATGTTTCATTTTTTTTGAAGTGTTTTAAAATAAAACTCCCCTTGAGTATATTAATAGTATAATTATATTAAAAATATACCAAAAAATAAATTTTCATTGTAATATTTAGATCATTTTTAGAAAAATATTATTATTTAAAAATACTCTAAATTCAAAACATATTTCACTATTAAAATATGAAAAACTTAATAATAAAGCATTTTTATAAGAGTATAAAATTCTTCAGTAAATCATTTTTGAAAAATTTATTTCCCAAAAAATAAGGAATATTATGCTTTCACAAGGTAAATGATTAAACACTTATTTAGAACATTACATAACTGTATATTATTTTAATTAACAAACAAGGGGAAACTCCCCATAAATAAATGCCTCTTTGATGATACATAAATAAATATTTTTAAAACACTTTATATAAAACTAATCATATAATCAGTATATTCATAACTAACATTTTAACTATGTAACTTACAAAAAAATATTTGTAAAAGGAAATGGTAGATAGAAATTAATACACATTCCTTGAATAAGAAATAAAAAATTATTAAAATGATATTATATTTGTTGCATACCAGCATATAAAATTATATTAAAGTATATAGGTGGAATGCTGGTTAAAAAATATAATACTTATCTGGGTATGGTGAGCAGCATTAGTCCAAATGGATTTGAGTAAGATCTATTTGGTACCAATATTATAAAACATTCAGTAGAATTCACAGAAGGTCATTAGACCACCCAAAATGATTTAAAACCTTTGTTTCATACTGAATTTGAGTAAACAATTGTCAGATAAAATATTTATAGTATTACCAAATTATTGGGTGATTATCATTGAGCATTCACTTTTGTACATTCCTTTCATTTGTAATTTAAAGGAAGTTATAATATAAATGATTCCCTTTGAACATCTAAAGAAATTTGACTTATGTATACTTGGAGTACTATTGTTATATAGAAACACATAATTATTGGTTTTTTGTTTCATTCAATACATCAACTTATTATATTTTTTTCCTCTTATAAAAGTAGATAATTTCATTTTATGATTAATAACATCAGTTTTCAAAACCATAATCTCTTTTTATGCAGTTTATAAATCTATATAGACCTTCTCATTAAATTCATAAGATGTGTTTATTAAATTTTTATTTTCATAATTTAATTTTTTACACTCATATTATTATTTAGTTAAATAATACACAAATAAATAAAATCATCTATACTTTTTCATTTTCATTTACAACCAGAAAGTCATTTTGTTTTTCAATTTTATCTTTTAGATTAAAAATCATAGATTTACTAATTCTTTTACATTATTCATTTTGGGAAACAATGATAATAAGATTTTTATATTCCCTTTTCATTTTATCATTTTCATTGACTAAATTATTATTTGATCATTTAAATTATCTATAATTTTTAATCATTTTGAAACTACCATTCCACTAATCGTCATTCTACATATAAAATTGTTTAAAATTTTAATCCTTTGAATCATAATCACAAATAGAATCATAATAATTATTCATTTCATTTTACAATATTAAATTATGATCAAAATTTGCATAATTTATAAAATGTGTAAAAAGAGAATTATTTACCTCACATGTAATACCCATCGAGGCAAGGTTACCTATTTCATTTTGACTTCTAGAATCACTATTTGACTTAAAACTTTTTGTGTAGTCTCACCCTCCAAATACAGCTTGTTTTTATTTCCACATTTTTTCATTTTATTTTTTTGATTGCTTGTGTTTACGAAAATTAGGTCTAATGTGACCTTTATTTTTGTACTCACAACATGTTTAATATAAAGCATCATTATTCATATTTGAATTATCATTCTTTTATTCGTTTTTATTATTCCTTCAAAACATTCTCCTTTCACCACATATTTTCATAAATTTTTAAGGTTTCTTATTTATGTGATCCATCTCATTTTCACTTTTTGAGAACTCAGAATTGGAGGAATTTTTTGTATCAATAAAATTATATTTAAAAACAATACCTTTTATTTTAGTATACTTATAATATGAAATATTCTTTATATCTATCTCATATTTCAGTTGAGAGACTTTGAGTTCATCTAAAGTATATTCATTAAAATTATTAGTTGCATCAATGGCCACATTTTTAAAATGTTATATATTTAGATGATCTATGAATACTATTTTAACATGATCTATATCATCTCATGATTCATTAAGAGAAATCATAATATTTTTTATACTAGTGAACTGATGTAACATCTAAATTATTGATTTTTTTCTCGCTTCATGATGTCATGGTATTCTACTCAGAGCATTCCCATATTGGTTATCTTCGTATTTTTAGTACCATAATTAGTCACTTTCATTAACCTCCATATGTCATGAACTTTTCTACAATCTGAAAAATGGTTTTATACACTTCTACATATATCACCATACAAAATATTTTTAACGTTATAGTTCAAAACATATTTTACCATATCATTACTTATAAAAGTATCTATATCTATTTTAGGTAGCTCATATGGATTTTCCATGAATATTTAGTGACCCACACTATGTTATTTCTATTGTGCTTCCATTATATCATTCTAGTGGTCACAGTCCCTACAATCAATGAATGGCAGTTTCTATGGAATCCAATCATCATTAGAATTGAAACCATTTATCTAAAAATATTTTTTTTAATTTTTTTTAGAAGTTCATGTCTAAAACAGATAATTTAAATAGAGTATAACAAACTAAGTAGAAAAAATACTAAATAATAATATAAAAGTATTTGATATCAATTTTTTGATATATGATTAAAATAATGAATGACTAACCGATTAGATAATTGGCTCTAATTCAAATTGTTGTGTATCAAAACCACAAAGGTATTTACCTTTTTATGATACCAATTGTTGGGTTTTTATTGATGGAAAATATGATTATATGAAGGGTGAAAATTATCTACCAAAATTTAAATACAAAAACATTAATAGTTTATACAATATTACAATATAGTGGGTTCAAGGTTGTTGATATGAGTTTAAGTGGATATAAAAAGTAAAGAAAACGTGTATTTATGGTGGTTCAGATAAAAAATCATATTCCACTACTGAATCTCCTCTACTCCTCGATGATACATGTACCCATTAAGAATATCACTTTTAAATGTGTGAGAACTTTATTATAGACACTATCTTATAGAAAACATAGAGGTAAAACCTAGTCTTTTACAAGAGACTCAACCTTTTCAATATCAATAATTTAGATCGAGAGTCACAAACCAAACATCCTTTTAGATGGTAAAATAACTAGGGAATATAAATAATTCAATTTTATAATGAAAATCATAACATTAACATAAAAAATACAAATAGAATAAATAAATACTACATGATTAAAAAATACAAGGAAAACAGTAGATGATTAGAACATTAAAGAAGTTTAAGATTAATGATTTTTTATAACTATGAAGGAAAAAATGTCGATGTGGGAGTCCTTCGGTGATCACATCAAGAATGTAGATGTCACAGAAGATCATGAACAATTTTGGTGTAGTAAACACATCAATGATGTATCACATGAGATCATAATGAATGAATATTTACAAGGATGTGTTTAAAACCTTCATGAGATCTCCTAGATAATTAAAATGAATATATTTAAAGACCGTTTACATAACCATTATTTTCATGAAAATTTATAGTGGTAATTAATATAACAATATGACCATTAATATTTTTTGGTAAATCCTCGCTGATAAAAAATAGAAAAAATTAGGGTATATATTTATTTATTAAATATTAAAATAAAAAATTTAAGATTATAAGTTAATAGTTTTTACAAAAATAAAAATAATAAAACAATTGAAATATAGATATAATATAGTAGATTATACATAAAACACAAATGTACAACGATAAATCATCATATGAATTTTGAGATGCAAGAAAGTGTATATAAAATAATTATAAAATTAATTTTTTGCACACATTTTAATTATATTTCAACATAAAATACTAAAATAGTGATAAAATTTATTTTAATAATAAATGTTAAAAATCAAAAAAAAATAGAAACAATTCATAACTAACGATGTCTAATATTTTCTAGTAGTAATTCTTGATCCACCGTGCAGTGGATCAATACCTACCAGTGGAATATATAATAGTTTCTCATGACATACATTTTAAAATATACATATGTGAGTTAAAAGAGTAAAAGTAACTGTTATCATAAAAATAGAAATTAATAAGTCTAACCAAATTAAATATTAATTCCATGTATCTTAACAATAAAAGGCTGCAGGATAATCAAAAAAAATTCTGAAATCATTTCTTATCCAAAAATTACTAATAACTCACCATGGGAGATGTCCAATGGTGGCTCAGGACCTACCATTGGAAAATATTCAATGTTGGATCATTGAAAAAATTTCCAAAAAACATGAATAATAATTATATGAATAAATCAATGAATAAATTTAAAAATAACTTCAATCATCATTAATAAATATATTTCAATATAATTGAAGAAATGAGATATCCTATTAGTTATTAATGGAGCTTCATCCAACACATGGAATAATAATGGATAAAAATATTTTACTATAAAATATAATAAAATTAAAAATCAAAAAATTAAAAATTATATGAATAATATTCTGATAATAAATATGAAAACGAATTAAAATAATAACAAACTATCTATAAAAAATGAAAAGAATAACTAATGAATGTTAGCTTCTATTGTATCCTGGTAAAACTATTCCAACCAATAAGATGATAATTTGTAAGATAATCTACTGAAAAATAAATAAGTAATCAATATAAATAAGAGGTTAAAGAATATATTAATTTTTTGATAATAATAAGAAAAAAATATTAATCACTAAAATAATCTTATATAGTAGAAAAAAATATATACGGTTAACTTACTTCCAAAACAACGATAGTGTTAATGTATAAAATGAAAAAATAATAATTAATCTTATGAAAATATTAAAACATAAATAAATCCTTTAGTAGTAAATGATAATATAAAAGAAGAAAAATTAAAATACAAAGAGACCTACTACACCCAATCAAGGAAGGTTGAAGAGTTTCTAAGGAAGCATAATAAAGTTTCTATAAGAATTATACATCATTAAAAACATAACTGATGTGTAATGATGACCCAACTCTATTTTCAAATAGTGAGTTAAATGACTAATTTTTGATATGTAGTGGTAGGTCACCATCCCACCATTGGGTTCCAATGGTGACTCAGTCGATCAACCATCAGGGATATAACTGTGAATTACTATCAACCTGGGAAGAATTCAAATATAAAGAATAATGGGTCCTTTACAAGATTCAATTGAGACAGAATAGATGATACAGAATAATGAAGATGAATAAAATGAGTTATTATTAAAACCAAAAATGAAGAGGAAAAAAGAAGTCCCAATTCTGAATGATACAAAACTGAATGCTTGAGGAAACATGGATAGAATAACATGATAAATAGTTAATAACATCAATTAATTAGGTAGATGATGGTAAATTAAGGAATAATATAGGATATATTTCAAATTATAATCCTAGAGAGAAAAACAAAATAAGTGGGAGAAATAGAGAGAAGATTCAATGGAAGAAGAAAAATGATCCAACAATGGAGAGGGTATCTGTTTTTTAAAGATAGCTGAACAATAAAACATGTATTACTTTCCCACATCAAATTGACCCAAAGGTGGTCACTTGGAATATTATCCAGATCATGCTGATACTAGGTTCATATAAAAACACAAGAACATACATAGGGGGTTACTATCTACAGAGTGATCTATCCCACCTCTATGAATATGGGAATGCTCTAAGGGCCCTATAGTCAGGATCTAACATGTGAAGTGTACACTATACAAAACGTTCTCCAGCCACCTTGTAAGGATTCAATAGGTGTGCCTTCTCATAGTGTTTACTATAAGGTTTCTCCTCTGAGGTTGATGGATATCCAAGGCCCTTCACAATATTGAAACATAATTCTTTACTTATAAAAAATAAAACCATCTCAATGAAAATACATGTAACCTGAAGTAGAATTATGAATTTCAAAAAAACAATATATTAAAAGGTGAATAAATTTTAATTTAAAATGAAAATTAAATACATATGAAATTATTATTAATGTATTAAAAAATGGAACATCAAATTTATATAATTAAAAGACTTAATATTTTAATAGTGTTAATTAAAAATTTTGAGAAAACAATAAGAGAATTTAATAAATGTTTTGATTAAGTGTAACTAAAAAAACAAATAGAACAATTAAATTATTTAAAACAAATTCAAATAATAACACATATGTAAGGTATATTTCTTTTCATGATGTCCATACATTTTCTCCTTGAATTATGTACATTTTTGTTCATGAAATCAGTAAAATGTTGTCCACGCTGTCAATGTATTTCCCTCATGCAGTAGGTACATACTTAACAAATTTTCACACACATCTAGTTGACAAGGTCACCTCAAGACTACAAAATTTTCACTCATGTTCAGAAATCATAGTCACATAAATACATTCATAGTCAGTAATCAATATCACGTATAAATTTTTTTAAATTTTAAAACATAGTAACTTATAGACATTTCTAAATTTTTAATAATGGTTAGTACTCAGGGTCACATGCATACTTCACCCAATTTTCTCTCATGTCCAGTACTCAAGGTCATTTCCATAATTTTTTAATTTTTCACTCACATCAAAAAATATAATTATTTCGATTTTATAAAATACTATTAAATTATATCATGGATCCAATTCAACTTTCTCCTCCCTTTTGATAATTATCAGAAATAATATTATTGAATTTATATAAAATAATAATAAATTCGATCAAGGATCCAAATAAAAATTCTATTCCATTTAATAACATCACAATAAATTTCAATTCTATTTATTTATTCCCCTTTTTAAAATTGATCAAATATATTTAATGTTTAATGAGTATTCCCCTAATCATGGAAATATCCTACTAGATGACTACATGGAAGGAAACTAACCTTGTAATGTTACATAAAACACATAAATACACCTCCATTTCATTTTAATTGATTTATTTAATGATTTTAAAATATATTATGCAGTAACCATCAACGTATTTACATGATAGTAGCACAACATAATAAAACAAATTAAATATATTCACTAGAAAATTCTTATAGATATAATGTTTTATTTAAAAATATGTGTCAAATATTCCCTAAATATATAATAAATTATTTAATTTCCATATTTTAAAGTTTAGTAATGATTTTATCAAAAATAGATAAATACAAGGGTTTATAGGATATGTAACCCAAATATTATTATTAAGAAATTAATTAAAAATTTATAATTCTTTTCAGAACATGATCCCTAAGAAAATGATATTTAACATCACCATGATTAGTCTGAGAAAGTTGTAAGGGATTTTTAGAAATATAAATAAAAGATCCATTTTCATAAAAAGTAATAATATTTTCAATTTATAAACCAAAATCAAAAATATCTTTCTTAATCCTGAAATATTTAGAAAGAGATTATACATAATAAATATATAAATAATTTTCAATTTAAAGAGAGATAATATTTTTGTTCACTAAATCCCGTGAAACTAAATATTTACCATGAAAATTGAACATATTTAAGGTTAACTTACAATCAATCTTTTAGTCACCAAAGCCAGAATCAAATATATTATCAAAAGAAGTTATTTCAATAAATATAAAAAAAAGACTCAAATATCCATTAATATATATAATAATTATTTTAACATATTTTATATGGATTTACATTATATCACTTTGAAATTTAGGAAACATGAAAACAAAAAACATCTACTGAGACATATAAGAAGTTAAATATAATTGACTTCCAATCATTACTCTATAGGTTTTTACATCAATATATTTTCGAGTTTTATCTAAATCTAACATTCAATTTGTATTTGTGAAATAATTTTCAATGATATAATAATTTAAACCAAATATATTACCTAGATCTTGAAAATACATCGATGTATTTATTAAAAAAACCACCAATAATTTGAAAAAAAAATTAAAACAATGGAAAATTTCAATTACCACATCATACCCATGAAAAATATTAGATTTTATCAAATATAGAAGCATATAAAAAATATTTTCTCATTAATATGCAAAAATAATTACACTAATTTACAGAGAAAATCAAGATACCATTAAAAAGATTATTAATAGAAAAGAAATCTCAAATTTCCCCTTCTCAAAATTGTTTTTAAAAAAAATTACTTAAAATTTCATACATAGATCATTGAGATTTATTTAAACAATATAGAGACATAAACTGTTTAAAAACATTATCAAGATGATTTCCATTTTCTAAATTAAGGGGTTTTCTTACGTAAACTTTTTTTATAGAAATGAACATTTATAAAAGTGGGTTTGACGTCCATTTGAACTAATTTTAAAACTAAAAAAAGTATAGTCTAACATTATCTGAATTATTTCATACAAAGAAACAATTGAAAAGGATAACCTGATATTAATACCCTCTTCTTGTGAGTATCACTGTGAAACTAATACTTAATTATATTTGTCTATATTTCAATAATTACCACATTTGTTAATGTCTTTTTTATTAAATTAATAGGAGAATCATTTTGTATAAAAGCTAAATTCACCACATTACTCCTTAGAAACTGATTTTATTTATCATTCACGTCTCATATCCAATTGTAATCATTAATTCTTCATCTATATTCTTTAGAAAAAAATAATAAATGAAATCATGATAAGATTAAATATTCATAACTAGTTTTTTATTTTTAACATTTGATTTAGTAATAATGATACAATTCTTGATAGAATATTCTCTAAGTGGATTCCAATATATTTCATGAATATTTTCAGATAGATAAAAAACATATACCCTCTAAATATGTAAATGGTTATCTTCAGTTAATTCATCATTAAAATTAAAATATATAAAATCTCCCTCACATTGATCAATATCATCATCTCTTTGTTCAAATACATCTTATAAAATATTACACGGAATTATTCTTTAACAACTATGGATCTTTTATTATATAATCTATGTTATTTATTAATATTTAATTATCCTAAAAAATACCATCATAATTTTTTTCTAAAAATTTATCCAATAAATAATTTCTATTAAGAATAAAAATATTACATCCAAAGGACCTAAAATAGAAAATTTTAGGTTTTCATCCATTCTAAATATCATAAGGTGTGTTCTTCAACAAATTTCCTAAGAAAATTCTATTTATAATATAATAATAGTTATAGTTTCTTCATAATAGATATGTTTTTGAAACTAAAACTCATTTACCATAGTGCTATAAATTTCTTGAAGTGTTTTGTTTTTTCTATCTACTACACCATTTTGTTGTGGTGTTGTAGGGGATTAAATTTTTTCAAAGAACCCGTTTTCATTACAAAATAGATAAATTACATATTCTAGAATTTACCACCATGATCCATTCAAATTGATAAAATTAAGTGTCCATTGTCATTTGGAACCAATTTGATAAATATGATAATCTTAGATAGTGTTTCATATTTAAGAGTAAGATATTAAACCCATGTCTATTGAGTAAAATAATTTTTAATATCAAAACAATATCTTTTACCAATAATACAAGAAGTTTTTATAGGACCAAATAAATGAATAATATTATTATTAAGAGGAGTTATAGTTTTTACTATCTTAATTGACTATAAATTTTTTTGTAGTTGTTTAGATTTCAATAAATAATCACATAAAATGGTATTGTCTATTTTATATTACAGAAATTGCAGAACTTTTTTGTTATATAAAATATTTTTCATCCACCTAAAATTAGGATATCCCAACTTCATATTCCATAAATTATTATCATATTGAATATAATTTAAGAACCTTACATTTTTAATTTTAAATTATATAAAATTAATTCAATTAGTGTTGTCTATTCTATTTTTATAAAAATATATTTTTTGTTAAATAATATACATTTATCTTTTTTAAATTTAACAAAAAAACAAATCAAAATATAGTTTTTAAATTATTATTAAATTATATTTCAACACTTAATAATATAAAAATTTAGAAATCATAATATACTTATAAATTAAACCTCACTAAAACCTTTTACTTTTCATTTATAATTTTCAAAAAAAGCTACATTACCACCATCACATTTTTTGAATGAAATGGAATTTCATATATCACCATTAATGTTTATTGACAGAAAATATCCATACACAAAAAATCCATTTTGATTCTACCAAGACACTTTTTATATAAAAATAGATTTATGAAAACATTTTTACCCATCAAAATGTATATCTTATAAGATTAGAATATCAATTTTTAATAACCTAATCTGATATAAAAAAAACTTAGAGGAAATATTGAAGATACGAATTTAGATTTAAAAAAAATTATATACAAGAAATTATGAAAATATCAAGGAACAATCAGTATCATAATTACCTTTCATATTAAATATAAATTATGTAGCATTATGTGATCTTCCAGGAGTTCTTTTAACAAATAAATTATTATATATTTTGGGAAAAATATTATGATAACCAAGACTAGATATCCATTTGTTCATTTTATTAAAAATTATTACTATATCAATGTTTTAACTACCTTGAAAAAAAATGGAATGATTTGACATCAAATATTGAACGTTAATTTTGAATTTTTCATTCTCCTTAACAATAATATCAACATTCATTATTTCAAATTCATGAATCATTGACCTGAAATAAACTCCACGCATGAAATATTTATTTTTATAAAATATTTTTTAATCATTTCTTATGAATATTTACGATTTCTATATAAAAAATTAAAATAAGTTTTTTTCATATTTTATGCCTTCCTAATAAAATTATTTATATCTTGATTTTTATTATGAAAAAACGTATGTTGAATCATATGGTTCTTGTATAATCCAATGGTCCTTTCAATTTTATATTAAAGTCTCTCAACATTGTAAATTTATTCATCAATAATGGGTGTTTTAGAATCAGATTCATATGATAAATAATATGTACAATCACTTATCTCAATTTATCATTACATTAATCATAAGTTTTCAACATCCGTTTTAGATCTATATTCTTTAGAAGTACATTAATCCTTGACACAACTCTATCAAACTTCAATTTTATTATTTTTTTAAATAATTGTTTCCTTATTTTCCCTTATTTATCCTTAGGTAATTGAGCTTGATGGTCTCCTGTTTCTACACTCATAAAGAATTAAATCTTTAAAATACATAGGAAAATTTCCTTTATTCTTCTCCTTTTTATTATCCTTAGGATTTCCTTTCCATGATCTCCTTGAGTACATTTTTTTTCAATATACACCATTGTTAAAATAGGCCGCTTCATTCATGTCACTGCTCTATAACATAGAATTAGAAGTGTCTATTGATACATTTGATATTAATGTAATTTCCTTCATCATTGAATTTTTTAATACATGAATATTTTATTGTTCTAAATCATATTTTATTAATTATATGATAAGATCATTAAGTTCATGTTCTTTAAAATTATTACATTCATCTATTTCTTCTTTTTTAGCATGCCACATATTAGTAAGTGCTCTATGTACTCTTCAATCAAGAATAGTATTATCACGAGTTTCTCCTAAATAACTCATTCCATTTATAATACTATAAAATCAATGAAAATTTTTAATTAATAATTAATCATCATTTATTTTAAATTATTAATATTAAACTCTTAACATGCCCAATATAGTTTTAATTAGTTTATCGAAGATAAGTTGTGTAACCTCCAGAATTTTCTAAATGTCATTAGATGTTTTACTTGTTAAAACATGAGTATAAATTTTTTTTAGTTATTCTATACTATAAAATATTCACCATGTTATAGATCAAACCAAACTTCACCACATCATTTATAGCCAATGATTTATGTTAACCTTCAGGTAACTTGTTTGGATTTTCCATGATCATCCAATGATCAGTGCTTAGTTATTGTAAGCAAAATTAAATCTAGGATTTATAGTATCCATAATAAGTACCATCAAAATTAGACTGTTTTGAGGAATACATAAATAATTCCAGAATATTCCTTCCATCTTAAAAAGATATAGTCCACTTATAATTTATGCTATGTATTTTTTTGTATAATTAAAAAATATATAGATCCAGGGAACATGCTTTGATAGCAAATATTGGTCTAGGGATAATATTGTAAAATAAATAGTGGTGAATTAGAATTTTAAAAATTAATTTAAGGTTATATCATAGTATTAATGTAAATTCAATGAAAATTAAATGAAAATAAAAACATGATATTTTTAAAGTTCATTAGATATTAATGATCCTAGTCCAATCATCACTTCTATCACAAACTATGAATGATGAAACCCACTATAACCAACATAATGGAATATTATAATGACTCTTTTTCACCTTTATTTACAACCTGATTACAAATTATTTTTCTAGTGGTGGCATAAAACAAAAATTTATTGTCTTTAAAACCCATAGAGGTAGAACACGAATAGTTTTCCTTTCTCCCCTGGAGGAACAACCAAAATCCATACATTTGTTTGTCAGCCAAAACCTAGTTACCTGGGTTTTAATCGGTAATATCATTAGATTTTGACACCCAAACAAAATTTAGGATTCAGTTTGTAGCTCTAGGGGGAAAGGAATATTGTTCAGGTTGTGCCTCATTTGGTTAAAAAATAAAGAAATATTAGTTGATTCCTCCATTAGAGAAAGGATTTGTAATCAAAATATGACTCCAGGTAGTAAAATTTCATAGTATGATTCCATCATATTACTAATAGTGGATTTCATTACTCTTAGTTTGTTAGAGGGGATATGGGTGTACTTAGATCATTTAGATCCAAACTACTATAAAATTATCTTATGTCCATTTTCATTTTATTTTCAACTACACAATGTATAATAAAATTGGTATAACATAAAATTTATTTTTATTTTTAAAAAAAGTAAATTCACCCCCTTTTGTCTATTTTTATATCTTAACATGAGACCAAAATAGTTTACAACCATACATTATTCCTGGGAGAAGTATTTTGAAAGCATTGGATTATTAAAACAAATATAAGTAGGGGACATACACAAAATTAAAGGAACCCCATTAGTCTATTTTGAAACTATGGGATAATATAATATAGTATTTCTATGACATAATAATCATTGAGAAAAAATATTCATTTACTTACACATGAAATTATCATACTGCCAGATGTTTTCAATAAAAAAGTTATTAAGAAAACATAATGTAAAAAACAAAATAATTTGGGTTTATTAAAAAAAACCTCATTTCCTATAAAATAAATTTATTAAAATAATACCATTAACACTCTAAAAAATATTCATAAAATCAAATAAAGGATCATCATACTACCTTATTAAAAAAATATTATCATAAAAAATCATTTTAAATCATAAAAATTTCATGTAGGTTCCTTGGGATATCATCTTTATATAACCCATACTAGAAACCTTAAAAGTGTAACAACATACTTGGCTAATTTCAGCATAATTATCCCAAGAAGAAAAATCACTACCAAATTCATTGGAGAGTTATATCAGAATCATCCATCATCCAAAATATTGTATATAGACGACAACATACATAAAAAATATAAAATATATTATTTACATTATGAAACACAAAATAATATACATTTGAACCCATATTAAATTTATTTATATTAATATATCCATTTCCATTAAAACTATATTTTCAAAACTAAAATACCTAGAATAAAGGTAATATGGCATTTAATTTGATGAAAACATGGAATATTTTAAAATAATTAAAATATCACAAAATGTATGTGGTTTAAATTTAATTCTTAGACATCTTATATGTAAAGAAAATTCTCTTTTTATTTTTAAAGAATGTAAAAATTTAAATGGAAAATACTTAAAAAGTTTCTTTTTGAATACCATTGTATGTAAATAAAATGTGGGGTTAAAATAACTTTTTAATTATTTATTTAAATATTTACAAATCATTAAAATTATATGTATATAGAAGAAAAAAATATAAATAAATATTCAAAAAAATTCATAATTAGTTATGAAGATAAAACATACCTTGTGAAATGATTAATTTTTAACCAATGAAACATTGAATGAATGAAAATTTTATGTATTTTTAAACCCATTAATTTTTAGATAATAATAATGAAATACAACTATAAATAATTTTATATACTAAAATAATAAATCATTTGGTGAAAATAGGTTAACTCTCCAAGAAATTGAATAAACAAGAAATCCTTTACCTTGAGTCTGAATTGTCACGTAAATTCATTATCTTCCCAAAAAATTATGTTATGTTAGTTATTTATTATATTAATAATTTTTTTATTGTTAATTACCTTTTTCTTGTTCATTTTATATTTTACTTACTATAATGTCACATATAATCACTTAATGAATTATGTTTTCTATAGATGTTTTGAGGATGGTTTGTTAATACATACAAAATGAATTTGGTAGGTTAACTATTGTATAAAGGATATATATTATTTAATTTCAAAAAATACAATTATATCATAAATATTGTATTATTTATTTAAATACACCAATATATACCATCCTGGTAGTATGTATATACACAAGATTGATAATTTTATTTTTAAATGGATTATAAATAAATAATTAAATTATTTATTTAAAATTATATAATTAAATTTATATTATATAAATAAATATATTTAATTTTAATCCATCATTATTATAAATACCCGACCTAAACATTACATAATATAGTTATCTCAACTATATTTGACTTCATTGAATTCCCAAAGATATTTTCAGTATTGAGTTTTAGAAAGTTATGACGTAACTCATGCATATCCACCCATAAGAATACAAAGTAGGTAACATTAATATAGTATCAATTTCTTCCAAAACATAAATGTTTTAAAACAAAACAACCACATGATTTCTTTGATACATCTTTATAAAATTTAACTTTCTCTCCTTCTTTATCTTGAACATCCATATAACCAGTGAAAAAAATTTAAAAACATGAGATGAGCACAAAACCTTTATTAAGGGATATACAAAGAAGGAAATAAACCATTATTTAATGAATACTTATAAACATATGAAATCATTTTAACAAAGATATACTTATCACACATATATACATATCTTCTGAAACATGATATTTCCATATAAAATTAAATAAAATATATAAAACCCTAATTTTATCTTGGGTAATTACTTATTATATTGAATCTCTCACATATACCTTATGATTTTTAACCCTCATGGATATCTTACAATGTAACCCTCACAACTACCTTATGATGTAACCATCACAGTTACACTTTGAGTAACCTTATGACTGACCAAAAAAATACACATAACCTATGAATTGGAGGGAGATATATTTACCAACCTTTAATATAAAAAATTCCAAAGTATCAAAACATAATTATGAATCAATAATAATTGCAAAAAAAACATTTCTTTTGAATTTCGTAAAATAGAATTTTAATGGAGGATTATTAAAGGAAAATACATTAAAAAATTCATATAATTGAAGTGATAATTAATATAATGTAAGTATTATATGTATAAACTATATATCCATATAATACATCATAATATATATGAAACTCATTACAAAAATAATCTCAGTAGCACATAATTAATTAACTAAACGGTTAACCTAAAAATGGAAAATGGGTTATGAATTCCCTTACCTCGGGTTCATCTCAATTAAAACATGATTTAAACTCCTTTATAATGGTTAAAAGGATGTTATTAATATTTAATATATGTTTAATAATTTTTATAACTACTTATATGATAATTTTATAACATCATTTGACCCATTTATTAATAATATTATGTGATTTCCATTGTTTTGGGTGCCTGTTTTACAAGATTTCGATGGTCAGTTCAAAAAGTATCTTATTTTTGAATGGAAGAGAAACTACCTAAGTGGAATGAAATGGTGTTAACATGTTTATATAATATTAAATTATTCCCTAAATTCTTTTGTTTTTATGTTATGAGAATTAATCATTAGATAATTCATTAGAGATATCCATTTAGTTCATGTTAGAGGTTCTTCAATAATAATGAAATAGTTTCATTATATACCATTAATATTATGAAAATAATTTAATTATAGAATGTAATTGAGGTCATCTTATAAAAATTAAAATAAATTTCAATCATTAAAGTGGTTTTACATCTATTTTAGTTGGAAATAAAGAAAATTGAAGACACATCATCCAATATGTCGAAAAATCAAGACATCACAGACCATGTCTTTATTTTAAAATAAGAGGAATATGATAATAAGAATGATGATGAATTGTTTCCTAAACTTGATAATAATATAGAATATATATAATACTGGAGATTTAATGCCTCTTGGATATGGGGCAGTAAATAATGTATAATAAATGAAATGAATTGAAATGAAATCGCAATAAAATTATTGATGATTTTTACCGCTTGATCTCTTCTCCTCTAGATCCTCCTTAATGCCTTTGGTTTTGTCCTTTTGAAGAGACGAAAACATCTTGGATGTGGGTAATATCCTTGGGAAGTGGATTGGTAATAATTTAGTCAATTATCAAAGCTTGAGAGGTGTGACAGGAAGAGGTGGGTGAGGGTGGTATTTGTCTTGGAGAAGAGGAGGGGGTTTCCTTTATTTTAATAATTAGTTCAATATTTTTGCACAATACTTTTAATAGTCTTGATTCACAGAACCAAAAATAGTAAATTGAGAATGTGAGTTCCAACCATTTGTTCTTACATCATCCATGATAATAAGAATAGTGTATTAAACATATAATGTATATATACGGTAAATTACTATATTTCATTATTCAAAAAAATTTGAGTATTTCAAAAAAATATCAAGATTTATTCCTAAGAATTTTTTGATGTTTTGATTTTAAAAATGAACTCAATTTTATGAAAATAAGTTTCTAAATATGAGAAAATTAATGTTCAAATAAAAATTATGATTTATTCCAAAAATAACAATTTTAAAACTATAACTGATTTTATAATAACTTGAAGAATGAATCAAGATATCATAAATTTTTAAAAATACATTTATTGGTGAGGTTACTATTCATTTGTTCATATTACTATTGATGGGGTAACATTAATATTCATAAGGGTAGGTTACTATTCACCAAAAAATATGCATGTCCTATCAGACTCTAGAAAACATGTTGATCGCAACAGTATTTGTCCGTTTTTCAAAATAAAAATCATAGAAGTAGAAAAATTCTATTTAGTGGTTACATTACAAATATCTCCGTAAAAAGTTTCATTATGTAGATACTCACTGTTTCATGCATTTCATTTTATTTTTAAATATTTGGGTTGTTACATTCTCCCCACATTTGTAAATTTCATCCTCTAAATTTTATTTACTTATTAAAATAGTGAGATTACCTTTACCTCATAATATTTTTAGATTCACATTTTTCTTCTTCAACCATGTGGTTTTCCCTCTAAACCTTTACCTAGTTGATTACCTTATTCTGTAATACCAATTCTGTTCGATCAATAATCTATAAATGTTTCTCTTTATAAAAAAGGTTCTCTTCCCACTGAACTGCTTCTGAGATCAAAACATTAGATGAATCTGGAAGATACATTCTCTACATCAATACATGAAAAACATTGTGTGCCTAAAATAAACTCAGAGGCAAACCTACGCAGTTGAAAGCCGGTCTGGAATTCTCTAAGATACGATAAGGTCCAATAAACTATGGACTCTTATTTCCTTTCTTACCAAAATGCATAACACTTTTACATGGAAATATTATAAGAAAATCATGATCACCTGCCTCAAAATAAAAGTCCTTCCTCCTATTATCTGCATAAATTTTCTTCCTACGCTGATTTATCCCCATGTGTTGTTGGATCATATTCACATTCTAAGCCACTTAATCTACTAATTTTTTCCCCCTCGACTTCCTTTCCCTGCCTTCTTCCAAAAAATCTGGAGCTCCACAATGCTTCCTATATAATGCCTCAAAATTTTCCATTTATATTCTTGAATGATAACTATTATTATAATAAAATTCTACTAAGGAAATATGTTGATCCTGAATTCCCTAGTATTCCATTGAAAAAGCTCAAACCATGCCCTCCAATTATTGAATTATATTTTTTAAATGACCATTAGATTGAGGATGAAAACCTATAATGAAATTTATATCTTATTCCAAATGAAATCTGAAGTCCTTTAAAAAATTTATAAGTTTACCTGGGATCATAGTCAGATTCAATTGAAAGAGTATATCCATGTAACCTAAAAATCACTTTGGTTTACAGTCGATAAAGCTAATACAAAAACCTAGTACGTTGATTAGGAATTAAATTAGATGATTTCGTTAGTCGATCAAAAATAATCATGATTTCATTATTAGCTTGAGAAGTCTTTGGATGTCCTATAACTATGTCCATGGAAATATATTCCCATTTCCACTCTGGAATTGGTAAAGGCTGAATCATCCCCTTTGGTAATTTTCACTCTACTTTAACATGTTGTCTTTTAAAACATTTCATGATAAAATCTGCAATATCCCTTTTCATTCCATCCAAACAGTAATACTCTTGAAGGTATCTGTAATGCTTTGTGCTGGCAGGATGAACAGAAAGTGGAGAACTATGAGCCTTGCACAATAATTCATTCTTCAGCTGAAAATCACAAGGCACACATAATCGCTTTCCAAATCATTGAAAACAATCACTATCAATATTAAATTATGTAAACTTACACATTTTAACCAATTTTAACTTTTTATATAACTCACTTTCATCCTTCAATTCTAGCCTAATTCTATCTGATAATTATGAATGCACTGAAACCTGAAAAAAAAACAAAGGAATTTCCGGCCTGAATAAAATCCAAGAAAAAATTCATTAAATCATTAATCAAAATGCCTTGTTCCAACCGTAATATAGTTAATGATGCATGATATTTTCAACTTAAGTTATCTACCATTTTTTTTGCTTTCTCGGGATGGTAATTGATCATGCAATCATAATCTTATTTCAATTCAGGCCATATTCTATGCCTCATGTTTAATTCATTTTGAGTGAATATATACTTCATACTTTTGTATTCAATATATATTTCACATTTTTCTCCTTATAAATTATTCCTCCAATTTTTTAAATCAAAAACCTAATATGTTAATTCCAAATCATGGGTAGTATTATTCAAGTCATGAGGTTTTAGTTGCCTTAAAGAACAAAAATTTAAATAATCATTCTGCATCAAAACACAACCAAGTCCCTTTAATGAAGCATCACTATAGATGGAAAACTCTCTATTTCTAGAAGGTAGGATCAAAACTAAAGCATTCAATAATATTCTTTCAGTTCTTAAAAATAATCATCACATTATTTTTTCTATATGAATTTAACTCTTTTAGAGTTAAATTAGTTATTGGACTAGATAACTGTGTACTTTTTTAATAAATATTAGGTAATATCCTTCCAAACAATGAAAACTGTGAATATTTGTTATATTTGTGGGTCTTTTTTATTTTTCGACAACATTCATTTTAGTAGGATCAATGGTTATTCAATCTATAAAAACAATTTGACCCTATAATTAAATTTGATGCAGTAAGAATTTACACTTTCTGAATTTTCTATATAGTTTCTTTTCTTTTTAGGTTTGAAAAAACGACCCATATATGTTTTTCACGTGCCTCTTTACTTCTATAATCTACTAGAATGTCATCAAAAAAATAAACCAATAAATAATCCCAAAACTCATGAAATATTTTATCCATAAGATAAAGGAATACATTAGGTTCATTAATTAACCCAAACAGTATTATAAAAAATTCATAATGACCATATCTAGTTCGAAAATCTATTTTTTGAATGTCATCCTCATTCACCTTCAGTTGATGGTCCCCAACTCTCATGTCAATTTTGAAAAAATACTGAGATTCCTAGAGCTGATAAAAAAAGTCAACTTTTTGAGGAAAGTATAATTATACATAATAGTAATGTTATTAAAATCTCTATAATCAATGAAAAGCCTCATGGAACTATCTTTTTTTAATGAAATAACAGGATATACATATGGTGAAGTACTAGGACGAATGAAGAATTTATCAAGAAACTCCTGCAACTGATTTTTCAATTCAAGAAGTTACATTTGATCCATTTGATATGGGGGTTTTAAAATTGTCTTAGCATCATAAACTATGTCATCGATGAATCTAAATTCTTGATTAGGTATAAAATTGGGTAACTCATCAGATAAAACATCAAGGTATTCATTTACCACTACCATAATAATAATCTTTACAGTTCAATTATTTTCAATCATATGAGAAATATAATTTTCATTTCCTTCTTTCAACAATCTCTCAGCATTTTGATATGCCTTCAATTTTATGGTTTCATTCTTTTATACAATATGAAACGATTTTTGAAAAACAAATTTTTTAGCACTATAATCACTCTTACTATAATAATCATAAAACCAATCCATACCCAAAATGAAATCAAACACTAATAAGGGAAAGAAAAAAGGTTTGAAGGTAATGTATTTCTATAGTAAAAAATAGGAAGATTGTTAAAATTCAATTTTGTTGTAACATTTCCCCCTATTTTTTTATCAACATGTTGTGGTCTCATTTTTTGAGGTGATATTTCCAATTTAGTTGATAATTTATTAAACATTATGGAATGTGAAGACCCTATATCAAACAAGTCTTTAGAAAAATATGACTAATCAAACAAAGTACATGATATTACTTCATTGGATGGTATGAAATCTACTAACATATTTCTAATAAATCTGACTGCACATTTTCTCTTATACTCTGGCTACTTTCTATCACTCAGATATTTCATTGGGAAGGCATTTGAATAATGACCCACCCCACCAGATTTTAAACACTTTATAGTTTTCTTATCAAAATTGATCTTAATATCATTTTCATTACAATCAAGGGCCATATTTCCAAACACAGCACATAGAAAACACTTCTTGGTTTTGGAGAGAAAATCCCCACGGTACTTTTTTAAACACTTTTCACAAACTAGAAAATAGTCATTCTTGTCATCCAATTTATTTGATTGATTCTTACCCATCATTTTCCATCTGGACCTCTTATTTTTTTTATTTTTAAAGTGAAAGTGATCATTGAAAAGCAACATTTTTACCCTCTCAGCACATCAAAAAAATTTCTGATATCTTTTAAATTATCAGGAGGAAAATTATCTTTGTTATCTTGGATTAAATCTTGAGTAAAAAAGAATGAATTTCCTATTAAGACGTCGAAAATTAATTGGAGTGTAACTTGAAATTCAGGTGAATTTTTCTTCTTAAGTAACCACTAAGTCTTCTTTAATTTTCCTCAATTCAAGGAATTTATTCACCATCCTATGTCGAACCACCTTAAGAAAATATTTTTCAATGAAAATAATTTTAAATTCATCTGGAACTAAGGCTTAAATCCCTTCTCTACCCCGGATATTCATGACCATTGGCTACCATTGATCGTCTTTACCTTCAAAATGATAAATTGAAAGATTACACATTAGATTATATTAACATCCCATAACATCATATATCTCATCAAGTGATTTAATCCACCCTTCAGTTACTACTGGGTTTGGAGATCCACTTAAAGTAGGAGGGTGTTGCCTCATAAAAAGTTCTATTATCATCAGGTTCCTTTATGGAAGCTCTCGTTGTTATATTGTATGGATTCCACCACCATTTATTTCCAAAGTAAGTTGATTCATTAGTATTAATAACTTTTTTGTTCTAATTTCCAGCATTCTCTGTTTCAGATTCGGAAAGATATCAGCATCTCGGTTCCTTCCATCTTTAGCTTCCCTATTTGTTATGTGGAAAACCATTCTGAATAGTCATATCATAGAAAAAGAATAATGAAAATATTTAAAATCTATATCATTTCTATAAAAAAATAATGTAAAAATCATTTATTTTATTTTATTAACATCATACTAACTCCTAAAGTTATCTAAACTGTGCTTTGATACTAACTATAAGGGCTTGGACATAAACATTACATAATATATATAATTCATCTAGATTTAACATCATTACCTTTCCAAATATATTTTTGTTTTATTTTTATATAAATTTAGGATGTAACTTATACATATCAACCAATAATCAAACAACATGGGTTCCATTAAAATAGTATCCATTTCATCCAAAACATAAAATTTTTAACACAAAAAAACAACTTGATTTTGTTGAAAAATCATCATAACATTTAAATTTACATCATTATTTTACTTATAAATCCTTATAACACATGAAAAATATTTAAAAAATGAGATGAGAATAAAAATCTCAGTAGGGGATATACAAATAAGTAAATAAACCATTAGTCCATTAATACTTATAATCATTTGAAACTGTTTTCAAAAATATATACTTCTCACACATATATAATTATATTCTAAAACATTATATTTACATAAAACAATAAATATATTATAAAAAACTACAAGATTACCTTTAGGAATTATGTACTTATATTTTAACCCTCTCGACTACCTTATGAATTGTACCCCTCACGGCTACCTTACAATGTAACCCCCAAGGTTACCTTATAGTGTAACCATCGCTGTTACACTTGGAGTAACCATACGACCAACCTCCAACATACACATTCCAAATGAATTGTATGGGGATATATGTCCCACCATTCATCATAAATAATTCCCAAGATCCAAAATAAATCATAAGACCTGAATAATTTTATAAAAACATTGCTTTTGAATTTTGTAAAATTGAATTAAAAATAAGGATTTTTAATGGATACCCCCATATAAAAATCATATATTTGAAGTGATAATTAATAAAATGAAAGTATTG
This sequence comes from Viscum album, assembly GCA_963277665.1. Lineage (NCBI taxonomy): Eukaryota > Viridiplantae > Streptophyta > Magnoliopsida > Santalales > Viscaceae > Viscum > Viscum album. Next base: position 906,503,338 of record OY728160.1, on the reverse strand, counting down.
TGTGTATAAAAATTAGATAAAATAAATGAATCATATTATAAAAAAAATTCATTATGAAAATAATCTTAGAGGCACATAATTAATGAAGTAGATGGATAACCCAAAGAATGGAAATTTGTTTATGAATTCCCTTATATATGGTTTGTCTTACATAAAACATGTTAAAACATCCAATATAATTTTTAAAAGGGTGTTTTTAATATTTTTAAGAAGATTAATAATTTTTATAACACCACATATGATCATTTCATAATATCATTCAACACATTTATTGAAAATATTTCTGTATAAAATTTGTTTCGGGTGTGGGATTTACATGATTTCAATGGTTGGATCATGAAATATTTTCTTGTCAAATAAAAGTGAAAATCTAGAAGTGGAATTAAATTGTTTTAATATGATTCAAATATATTAAATTATTAAATTAACCAATTTGTTTTTATGGTATGATGACGAATCCTTAGATAAATCATTAGTTATATTCATTTAGATCATTTTGGTGGTCCATCGATAATCACAAACTTGTTTCATCATATAATATTAATATTATTAATATGAGTTAATCATTGAACATAATAGAGATCATATAATAATAATTCAAATTTGTCTCAACCATTTCAATGGTTTTAAAACCTTAATTGATTGAATTAAAGTAAATTGAAGACACATTGTCCATGATGTTGTTAAATCTACACATCACAATTGATGTACTTATTTTTAGAATAAGAGGAAGAGAGAGAAATAAGGATGATAAATTATTCCATAAACATGATAAAAATATTTACTATATATAATATTTTATCTTACATGACTCTTGGATAAGGGGAGGTGATGGGATTATAAGAAAATAAAACAATTGAAAATAAAACACAAGAAAATGAAAGATGATTTTTACCTCTAGATATCCTCTCCTTGAGATCATCCTTAAGGCAATTGGTTTTGGCCATTTTGTGATACTATAAGTTCATGTACATAAGGAAGATATTTTTGAAGGGTATTGGGAAAAATTAAGAGAATTTTCAAACCACGATTGGTGTGAGAGGAAGAGGGGATAAGGGTGACATTCATAGTGAAAGAGAGGAGGGGTAGTCCATTATTTTAATCATTAGTTTACTATTTTTTCACAGGACTATGAATAGTCTTACATCATTTTACCCAAAATAATAAATAGAAAATTTTATTTTGAACCAAGGTTTCATATATCATCCATGATTCTAGGAATATTGTGTTTAACATATAATCCATATATATGATAAATTATTGTATTTCATTACTCATAAAAAATCTATTATTTTAGAAAAATATGAAAAATTAATCCTAACCATTTTTCAGCATGAATAATTAAAAAATTAAATCCATTTTATCAATTATATTTTATAAATATGTAAAAATTAAAATTTAAATAATTTCGTAATTTATTCAAAAAATAACAATTTTAAAATTATGGCAGAATTTATAATACCTTGAAAAATTAATCGAGATATCATAAATTATTAAATATAAATTCATTGGTGAGGTTAATATTCATTTGGAAATATTAAAATTTGTAAGGGTAACTGTAGTGACTCTGGTTTTGGCCCTGTCAGATTTTGGAATATTTATACGAATAATTCCATAGCTAGGCACGAAAACAGCGTGCGATTCCAAGGCCCAGTGTGCCCAAAATTAATTTTATAAAAATATTAAGTATTTTTATACTATTCACATTGCAGGGGTGTGATATCTACTAAATGATATATCAGAATAGGAATATGAGGGCATGGTTGCGTCCGGAACGTGTCGTTTACCATAGGTGGTGTGTAAACTTTGCAGGCGCGTGCCTGCTGTGAGAAAAGTCACCATGGGAGTTTTCATAAATAAATGAAAAATTTTATTTACAAGATTCATCTTGAATAACTACTGAACGGAGTCTCAAATCGTAATTTTGATTCCACTGTTGCGTTCAGAACGGCACGTTTACTTTAGGGGCGACCTTTTTTCCTCTGCACCGGGAGGTCTTTGTCGTGGGTGTTTTTTTAAATGAAGTTTACAAATAAAAAAATCCTCATCTCCCTCACCTCCCTCCTCCTGCACAAGCACGATGCACCCCTACCCACCTCCTCCGTTCTTCACTGAATCGAGCCTAAATCGTTCATTTTCTGCGCCGATCATCAGGGGATCGAGCGTCAGGGCATCGCGGGCATCGTTTTGCACCCGAAGCTTCGGTGTTCCGCCTGCGAGATAGCTGGTTTGAGTTTTAATCCCCAATCCTGTTTTTTTGGTGAATTGATTTGTTTTGTTGTTGTAGCAGGGAAGATCGAGTCCCAAGGGTTGTGCTGGTACATTCGAATCGAAAAACAGACCACTGGGGTGCTCCTGACGGTCCGCGGAAGCCTCACTAGCGCGGCACCGGCGCCGACGAGGGGTGGCCTGCCCCAGCGGGCCGATGCATCAAGGAAGTGGCGACCGCCTGAGCTGTGGCGGAGGCTGTGGACCCCCAGCTGGTGGAGGGCCGCCGGCGGTGGTGGCCGGTTCATGCCGGTCCGACCCCTTTTTAATACATGGGGGGTTTTAAACCCCATGTTTCTTGCAATCCGGAGGTCGGATTCGCGTGCCGTTTGCAGTGACATGAACCTGGAAATGAGACGAACCTTTTTTGTGGTTTCAGGAGTTTTATCTATCGAGATCGTGGCCCGAGAGATTGAAATGTCGAATAAAATAATAATATTTTATTATTATTCGACTTTGGGACATTGTATCTTCTACCTGAAGCATCCAATTGACATTCCTTCAGAGGAGTTGAGGCTCGGATGGTACGAAGCACTTTTCTTGTTGGTTTTTGGGTGTTGGGGCCGAAATTGGGTTGCGGGCCCCATGAGGCCGGGTTTTGGCATTTGCGGAAAAACAAAAATTCTCACTAGGAGTCTGATTTTGGCGAAGGAATAGATGATCTGGTGTGTTTTTTCGAGAGGATCGCAATAGTGTGATCTGTTCTATGAGTTTCGGGATCAATGCGTGGGCCCCACTCAAGCTGGCTTTGGTGAATATGCCTTTTTCACCAGGGGTTCGTTTGGGATGAATGTTTAGTGGTTCCCGGGAGTTTTTCCAAGGGGATCGCAGTGGTATGATCCGGTTGATGAGTTTCAGGATCATTGTGTGGGCCCTGCATGGGCTAGCTATGGTGAATAGTGCCTTTTTCACCATTGTCTGTTTTAGGCAAGTAAATAGCCTAACCTGCGCATTTTTCTACGTGGAGTGCAATGGTTGCCTTGGTATAGGCCTTGGTGGTGCACGGTGTGGCGTTGTGGCGGGTCGCTCGGGTTAGTGATGTTTGGACCAGCAGTGGTTGAGGGTACTCCCTTGGTTCATTCCTAAGAGGGTTCATGTGGCATCACAACCTTAGTATAGGTTTGTGATCCTCTCGATGGGATGTTTAATCTATTAGAGTTGTGTCATCCCTCCATTGGGCCCGGAGTGGGATCCTCTAGCATCGTTTACCTAGATTGGGTTCTTGGTATCGTTGTGACCGCTTAACCATGGGCGGCGATCCCATATCTAGAATGTTAACTCTGTAGGGGTTGAGGAATCATCGGGATTATGATCCCCTACGCGGTGGGCCATGCTTATTAGGGTTGTGTCATCATCAGGAATATGATCCCCAACTCAGCATGATGATTATAGTAGGGTTGCGGTATCATTTGTTATACGATCCCCTACTCAGCGTGTGGTGTCGGTAGGGTTGCGGAATTGTCAGTTTGATCCCCTAAAGCGCCGGATGTACCAGATGGGGTTTTGAAATTGTCATGACCATCGTGATATGGGTAAAAAACATCTATCTGAGTGACATGTTTCTGTCAATCGCCAGATCGGGTTGTAGTATCCCCCAACGGACCCTAGGAGTGATCCCCTATATGTGATATATTCGTATATCGGTGTGGGTTATGGTATCCCATTGCAGACACTAGGAGCGATCCCCTATCCAAGGAGTTTTGTGTTTTTGATGTTTCAGCATGTCTTTCTTTAGTGACGATATCTGACGAGTGTGATCTCTCAGGTGAGCGTCTCGGGAGTTTTTCTGTGACTCGATGGAGTGTATCTCTCGGACGGCTGTCATCTGGGATGATAGTGATCGTGGAGTGTGTTCTCCTGGTTGTGAACCATTTCTAGTGATGAGTTTGGTACCTCATGTGACTTGGTGCGTGAATTGTGTATATCTCGATGTACAAGGTGTATGTATGGGAATAAACCTTATTTGAGATGACTAGTTATGTTTAGCCGAGGATGGTCATGAGTTGGAGTTTTTCTCTCATCTGGGTTCCCTCTAGCTGGGATTAGCGGACGGTTTCCTTTTAGTTGCTCTCTTTTGTTTTTGGTTTTTGGGGTGCCTACTAAGTATTGTTATACTCACCCCTACATGGTCTTTTCCCGCACATGTTTGGGTCTTGTGCAGACCACAATCCTTTCAACGGAGTCCCATGAGGGCACGGAGCAGGTGGAGCTTAGTGAGCAGTTTTGATCAGGGTGTTTACCGGAGCTGTGTCGAGGAGCTTAACGGCAGGTGTTTTGGAAGTGTTTTCCATCTTTATGAGCAGGTTTGACACTTCTATAGTTTTCTTATGGTGGGACATGTTTTTCCATTTTGTACTTTTCTTGTACTATGGTTTGGGATCATTGTATGCATACATTTTCTTTTCAGTTTTTATATATCTCTGCACTATTTCATGGAGGTTTATGTGGGTTCATGTGTACAGGTACCTTGGTCTAATGCCTCCCATGTGTGTGATAGCCTACTCAGCGCTAGATGCCATCCCTTGGCCTTTTGGAGGTGGTCTAGGGGTGTCGCGGCTCGATCCCCATTGGTTCGGGTTATGACAGAGTGGTATCAAAGGAGGTTCCACCTTTAGGATCTCAGAGCATAGCTGGTCTAGCTGTGAGTTTTTTTTGGGTTTCATAGAGGAAGTGTTATGATGTTTCTATCTCGGCTTTTAGGCTAGAGACTCCAGTGTTGGTGCGGAGGCCAACCTATCCATACACCATGACTCTGATAACATGCCTTTTGACTTGGTATATTCGTACACTGGTCACATGGGAAAAAACGGTACATGAATCATATATGACTCGATTTTGGGTTTTCCTTTTCCTTCTTGAGTCAGCTCTCTAGATATACTATTTGACTATGGGGCGTCTTGATTGTATTTCCAGATGCCTCCACGATGATAGCCAGTGAGGGTTCCGTAGCAGGATTGTCATGACGATCCACCCTTTGTAGAGGCTGGGAACTAGGGCACAGGTTCTGAGGCTGCACCTCCATATGGTCTGCCAATTCAGCCACCAACTGTCAAGCAGCTGGTTGTGCCGGAAGTGTAGGATGAGGTTATGTGCAGGCTGAGTGTGCTTCATGAGTTCTAGAGGCAGCGACCTCTGAGGTTTCGGGGTGATCTAGACTCTCAGGAAGCTGATGACTGGCTCGAAGCAATCAACCGAGTTTTTAGCTTGTTGAGGACACCCTCAGATCATATGGTGGTCCTAGCGGCGAGCCTTCTTCATGGTTTGGCCGGGTGATGGTGGAGTTTTGTGATGCAGTCCCATAACGAAGAGACACTCACGTGGGTTGAGTTTGAGCGTATCTTCAGGGAAGAGTTCTATCTGGTGACACTGATTTCAGTGTGGATTTAGGAGCATCTACAACTTCGGCAGGAGGGCATGACTGTGTCGGAGTACTCAACAAGGTTTACAGACCTTTCGTGTTACACCCTAGATATGGTTCGATACCCATTCTATAGGGCTCAGACCTTCGAGCAGGGCCTATACAGGGACATCCAGGAAGGTGTGGTTTCCTTGTGTCTTCCCACCTATGCTGGAGTGCTGGAGCGATCCTTGGTCTTGGAGAGCTTTCTGGATAAGAAGATCATGCCTGTTAGTGCTTGTCACGCGAGTGATGAGACTTTGTCAGTCGTATCGGCATCTGGTAGCCAAATGCAGACTCAAGGGTCAGGACATGGTCGATGTTTTAGGAAGCGACCCCAGGATAGAGGATCTGAGGCTCAGGGCTCACAGGGCTCGCAAGCCAGTTTGGGTCAGCTGCAGGAGAGGCAGTGTTACGCTTTCAACAGTCGTTAGGTTGACGGATGTGGTGATGGAGCTGGCGCAGCAGCAGTAGGTGGTAGGCGATATCAGTTACCACCACCCCCACCCCCAGGTGGTCCACACCAAGCTCAGGGAGCAGGTGGCCAAGGGTGAGGACAGCTGCATGCCCTGGAGGCTGTTGACCAAGAGGCTCCATGGATGGATAGAGGTACGTCTTGTGTTCTTTCTACTTTCTATAGTAGTTTGATAGACACTTTTTAGCGGTACTCTTCCCTTTACGTTGCTTGCTCGAGTTTTGTTCAGAGCATTGGTAAGATCCTATGTGGGTTTTGTTCAGCGTGATTCGAATGCGTGAGGAAGAGGCATACTTCCCCCATTGAGACGCATTTTTGTGACTCGATTAAAAACTGTGTGGATGAGTCAGTGCCACCCAAAGTAAATAGTGTTGAGGTGTGGGGGATGAGTCCTTTTGACTTATGTGTTCGGGCATGGGTGTTTGTTGGTGAACTCGCTGGCATGGGAGACCCAGTTTAGAGTCTAGTCGCTTTCCTGGTACTTATGGATTATTGAGGACGAAAATATTTAATGGGGGAGGATGTAGTGACTTGGGGTTTGGCCCTTTCAAACTTTGGAATATTTCGACTAATAATTCCAGAGCTAGGCATGAAGACGGTGTGAGATTATGAGCCCTGGTGTGCCCGTAATTAATTTTAGAAAAATATTAAGTATTTCTATATGATGCACGTGTCTGGGTGTGATATCTCCTAAAAGGTAGCTCGGAACAAGAATCTGAGGGTATGGTAGTGTCTTAAACATGTCGTTTACCCTAGGCGGGGTGTAATCTTTTCGGGCGTGGGCCTGCTGTGAGAAAATCCACCAGGGGCGTTTTCATAAATAAATGGAAGAGTTTAATTAGGAGCGTCGGCTCGAATAACTTCTTAAAGGAGTCTCGGATCGAAATTAGAGTCTGCCATTGTGTTCAAGAATGACGCTTTACCCTAGGGGCTTCCTTTTTTCCTCTATGTCGGGAGGTTTGGTGGGGGTGTTTTTTTAAATTAAGTTTAAAATTTAAAAAAAAAAAAATCTCTCATCTCCCTCACCTCCCTCCTCCCACACACGCATGGAATACCACTCCCCACCTCCTCTGTTCTTCTCTTAATCGAGCCAAAATAATCCGTTTTCTGCACCGATCATCAGCGGATTGATCTTCAGCACGTCGTTCAGCACCAGAAGCTTTGGCGTTTCGCCCGCGAGGTAGGCGGTTTGAGTTTTAATCCCCTGATCCCATTTTTGTTGTGAATTGCTTCATTTTGTTGTTTTAGCAGGGAAGATTGAGTCCCGAGGGTCACGCCGGTACCTTAGGATCGAAAAACAGACCACTGGGGTGGTCCCGGCGGTCCGCGGAAGCCTCACCATCGGGGCACCGGCGTGGCGGCGCCGGCTCCGTCGAGGGGCAGCCGGCCACGGCAGACCGGCGCAACGAGGCAGTGACAGCCACCTAAGGCACGGCGGCGCACCACCCAGAGTGGAGGAGGTCTCGGTCCCATGTCCGGCGCGGGCCATAGCGCAGCGGAGGGTGGCGGCCGGGTCTGCCGGCACGGGCCGACCCATGCCGGTCCGACCCCTTTTTAGTAAACGGGGGGTTTTAACCCCCGTTTTTTGCAATCTGGTGTTTGGATTCACTTTAGGTTTCTAGAGACGCGACCCTGGAAATGATTCAAACCTCTCGATGTGGGTACTTGAGTTTTATGTTTTTGGATCATGGCCCGGGAGCTAGAAACGTCGAATAAAATAATAATATTTTATTAGTATTCGACTTTGGGACGTTGTATCTTTTACCTGGAGCATCCGATTGAAATTCTGTCAGAGGCTTTGAGGACCTGATGGTATGGAAGACCTTTTTATGGTTTTCGGGTTTTGGGGCCAAGATCATGGTGCGGGCCCAATGAGGTCGGGTTTTGGCGTTTTCGGAGAAACGTAACATTCTCACCAGGAGTCAGATTTTGGAAGATGAATAGTCGATCCTATGTGTTTTTCTGAGAGGATCGCAATGGTGCATTCTGTTCGATGAGTTTTGTGATTGAAGCCTGGGCCCCACCATATATGGCTTTGGAAAATATTACCTTTTTCACTGGGGGTCCATTTTGGACGAACGGGTAGTGGATCCCGGGTGTTTTTTCGAGGGGATCGTAGTGGTATGATCCACTTGATGAGTTTTAGGATCGTTCTGTGTGCCCCGTACGGGCTAGCTATGGTGAATAGTTCCTTTTTCACCGGTTGTCTGTTTCGGGTGAGTAAACAGCCTATCCTATGTGTTTTTCCGCGTGGAGTGTGATGGTGGCCTCGGTATAGTCCTTGGTGGTGCATGGTGTGGCATTGTGGCGGGTCTCTCGGGTTAGTGACATTTGGACCAGCACTGGTTGAGGGAAATCCCTTCGTTCGTTCCAATGAGGGTTAGTGTTGCATCACAACCTTAGTATAGGTTTTTGATCCTCTCGATGGGATGTTTAATCTATTAGTGTTGTGGCATCCCTCTGGTGGGAACGAAGGGAGATCCTCTAGAATCGTTTCTCTAGATCGAGTTCTTGGTATCGTTGTGATCGCTTATCCAGGGGCGGCGATCCCCTATCAAGCAGGTGAACTCTATAGGGTTTGTGGCATCATCAAGATCATGATCCCCTACGCAGTGGGCCATACTCAATAGGGTTTTGGCATTGTCAGGAATATGATCCCCTACTCAGTGTGAGGATTATAGTTGGGTTGTGGTATCGTTTTTTATATAATCCCAAACTCAGCGCGTTGTGTCGGTAAGGTTGAGGCAACGTAAGTTTGATACCCTAAAGCACGAGATGTACCAGATAGGGTTTTGGTATCATCATGACCATCATGATATGAGTGACAATCCTCTATCTGAGTGACGTATTTCTGTCGAGTGCCAGATCTGGTTGCGGTATCCCCCAGCGGACCCTGGGAGTGATCCCCTATCTTTGAGATCTTCGTATACTGGTGTGGGTTCTGGTATCCCATAGCGGACCCTAGGAATGATCCCCTATCTGAGGATCTTGGTGTTTTTTCTGTTTTAGCGTGTCTTTTCTCAGTGACGATATCTGACGAGCGTGATCTCTCAGGTGAGAGCCTGTGGTGTTTGTGTGGGACTCGATGGAGTGTATCTCTCAGACGGGTGTCATCTGGGATGACAGTGATCATGGAGTGTGTTCTCCTGGTTGTGAACCGTTTCTGGTGATGATGTCAGTACCTCATGTGTCTTGTTGCGTGAGTTGAGTATATCTTGATGTACAAGGTGTATTTATGGGAATACATCTGGTTTGAATTGACTAGTTGTGTTTAGCCGAGGATGGTAATGAGGTGGATTTTTTATCTCATATGGGTTCCCTCGGGCTGGGATGAGCGGACTGTTTCCTTTCAGTTTCTCTCTTTTGTTTTGGGTATTTGGGGTTCTTACTGACTACTGTTATACTCACCCCTGCACGGGCTTTTCCCGCACATGTTTGTGTCTTGTGCAGACTACCGGACTTTCGATGGAGTCCTAGGATAGCCTGGAGCAGGTAGAGATTAGTGAGCGGGTTTGACCGGGGTGTTTACCGGAGCTGTGCCGAGGAGCTTACCCACAGGTGTTTTGGCAGTGTTTACCCTCCTTCTGTGCAGGTTGGACACTTTTGTAGCTTTCTTTTAGTGGGCCCTGTTTTTCCCTTTTGTACATTTGATGTACTCTGGTTTGGGGTAGTTGTATGCATGCATTTTATTTCCAGTTTTTATATATCTCTTCATTGTTTCATGGATGTGTATGTGGGTGCGTGTGTATAGGTACCTTGGGATAATGCCTCTCATGTGTGTGATAGCCTACTCGGTGCTAGACGCCAGCCCCAGACCTATTGGAGGCGGGCTTGGGGTGTCTTGGCTCAAGCCCCGTTGGGTCAGGTCGTGACAGTAACATTACTTTTTATAAGGGTATGTTAGTATTCACCAAAAATTAAGATTGTCCTATCATACTCTAAAAAACATGCTGATCAAAACTGTGTAAGTCCGTTTTCGAAATTCAAATCATAGAAGAGGCAGAATCGTATCTAACAGTTATATTACTACTATAACCTTAATAAAATATTCATTATGTTGATACTCAGTATTTCATTCATTTATATTTATTTTTAAGCCATTATAGTGTTACAATTATGTCTAAACATGAGACGTGATGATGAAAAATGAAATAAATCGTCTTTGCGAGGTGGGGGTCTGCACATACCCATGAAAGATGTTTTCAATTTCCATTAGATGGATAATTATTTTAAAAAGGATAATAAAATAATAACTATAAAATTTAAATACATGTGAGATACTTATTTATTTATATCATAGTGGTCAGGAGAGGTCTGAAAGAGGTAAAAGAATAAATTAAAAATAAAGCACTTAATTAAGAAATATACCTCCTCTTTAGACAACCCCCTTTGGTTTATTCAAAAATTATTTTCAGTATGGTATTATGAGAAAAAAAAGGAACTATAATAAATGATAATATATTTTATAGAAGTATTTATGTGGGGATTTTACAAACATGGAGGCTCTTGAAGTGTGCATAACAGAGGAGAGGTGTTGTACTTTTATAAGCGATTGAGAGGACACAGATGAAATTTTTCAGAGTATTAAAATATATTAATGTCGTACTCATGTAAAATCTATAAAACAATGACTTGTATTCATATAGGAGATGATATAGGAATGAATAATGACAAAAATAGTATTTATATGAGTTTTTATTTCATTTTAACCTGTTTAACATATTTTTACTGTTATTGTAGAAACTCGATTTTTACACAAAATGTTATTCATAACGACAAAAAAATGAAAGTGAAATAACTAAAAAAACTGGTAATTATTATTCCAATTATGCATTAAATATTATAAATTTAAATTTATATAAGTGGAATGAATTAATTTAAATGTAAACTTTCCAAATGGGATGAAAAATATTTTTCCCAAAAAATGACTATTTTAGTATATAAATGTTTTTTATAAAAAAAATATACTATAATGTTGATCATGATAAAATTTTAAGTGACTATTATAAAAAAATAACTAATTAAAATTTAAACCAATATAAAATTAAATTAAATATTCCAAATACATGAAAATAAACGACAATTTTCATTAAAAAAAATGTCACTTTTTACTATACACCCAAAAAATAAACTTTTTCATTAAAATATCAATAATTCACCCTCAGATAAAATTTTAACAATGAATTAAAAAATGATATTAATTTCATCAAATAATATTTCTAAAAAAGGTATAAAACTTTTTATATTTTCTATGTGCAAAATTTAATAAAACCCATTTTGGAAGAAAACATGTTTTTGAATCATAAAACGGCTTTAATAAAAATTTAGTACTTATTTATTATGAATTTTTTAATAAATTTACATTCTATAGTACCTATAAAAATATTTATCATTGTATACTTATTCTTATTCATGCTTACGATTTAAAGACTACGTTATAATGTTAACATTTAAAAAATAATATTTTTTATAGCATATTTGAATTAAGTTAAAACTATGTTGTTAGTATACCACAAGATAAAAAATATATTAGTTAAAGGGAATAGATTGTAAAATATTGTGGTTCTGTATAGGAGTTAACAATGTCCATTTCTTCCAATAATGCATAAATTATACACCCAAATTCCTAATATCATATCTTATGTCAATACAGATAAAATGATAAAAAAAATCCCAAACACTACTCTCATACCATTTTGTAATCACTATTATCCAATTACTCTGGTCTTATCAGACCATGCAACCACAAGACATCACGATCACCTTCCAATTGGAATAGATTAGAGTTTACACTGATTTTTTAATGAAAAAAAGGGAGATTTTTTTTCCCTTATAAGTAATCATTTTATTACATTAGTGAGAATTTTCTTCAAGGTCATCGTGAATCCAACCAGGAAAAATTTTCATCATCCTTTAATGTAACTACTCATCAGTTACTTGGGTAATTAATTATGGAACAACTATATAGTATTTACATGACTTCAAAACCATTCTAAAATATCTAATTGAGTGTATATTGTGACTGAAATTGACCATACCCTATTATTTATAAATTAGAAATCCAAACATATCATATGGAGTAAAAAGAGAAGGTTCCATAGAGACAATTCCTGTAAAGATGATTGGTACTACCCATATGCATCCATGTCATGCCTCTATTATAAAGTTCAATATACTCCACCAAAGATCTAGACTCTATAAGAATCCAAATCCTCTAATTTCGAAGGGTAGATGAACCACAAAAAATCCACCACATTTAAGATACATGAGATGTAGAAAATTAAACTACATGTCCACTGATGTGTTTATGTAAAGTGAGACCAAACTCAGATTCAGTAGGGAACCTCCAACATGGATCAAACCAACAGTGAAAATGAGGTTTATGTTTAAAAAATTTAATCATTTACAAAAAATATAATAATATAGTTGTATTAGAAATCAATAATCCTAAAATTTAAATAATGATAAACATGAAATTCACAGATGAATTATAGGATATATATATATATATAGCAATTACCTATACTAAGAAGACTTGTACCTGTTATTCCTACTTTGAGCATAGATCTTATAATTTTAGAAGACCTGGACAGGGAATCCATGATTCCCATCCAAGTGTATAATAGTAGTAAGGGTATAAAACCCATCTTTGGGATAAGGGAGGGTGTATACAAGGGTCATGGATAAAGCTCATCCCATGGAATGGGGGGATGGGTATACAATAGTTTGTTTGAAACTCCTATCTCATTCAACTATGTATATTGAAGGTTGACATACCTGCATAAATTTTATATAATAAAAAATATATATACATACCCCTTCTAGAATTCTCAAAAAATATAAAAATTGAATTCATGCTCATGGAAAAATAACAACTAAAACAACATCCAATGATGAATATTCTTCCCTACACTAACTATCATGCCAATATAGAAAAAAAATTATGATGTATAAAATAATGGAATAAAACATGCACAATGAATGAATATTGTATCTGAAATCCCTATATTTAAAAAATCTACATGCCAAATATAGAATAAGTTATGAAGTAAATTCCCATTAAGGTGTTTTTGAAATTAGTTAGATCTAGAATAAATAAGGGTATAGATGGAATTCCATGATTTTTTTAACTATTTTCAATCATGGAATAATGTATAATAATAAATTCCAAACTGTGCATTATTGATAACCAATTAAGTGGTTAATATTACCTAAAAAATGGAATTTATTTGCAATTTGAATAGCCAGTAAAATATTCACTTGGGTTTCTAAAAAAATATTCCATTTCTTTATAAGGAATCATTTCACATTTTTTTAGAATCATCATAAATTATCTAATGATTTATTTTTCACAGAGCTTAAAACCACCACAAATTGATTTGTTACAGCTTATTATTTAAATATTTTCAAAAAAATAAGATATATTTATTTTCATTAATAATATAATATTTTTTTATATAGTTGTTAACTATTTTAAATATATATTTTATTTATTTTCTACTTTTTTTAATTATAATATAAAAAGAAAAAAAATCACATACTTTCACGAATCCATAACCTACTCCAACCCATTCTTCAATTATACTATATGTACTTTCCACTACACCAAATGAAATTATATGCATATATTAATATTCCAATAAATTTTATTTAAACTCTTCTTTTATTACTTTTTTACATTACAAAACATCATAAGAGGAATTTCATCCTTATACTATCCCCACACATTCTTGATCAACCCTCCATGTACTAACCACTACACCAAAAAAAATTATGTAACATGCACACAAATGATTCTTAAAATATTTAATAGATAAAATTCATTTTATAAATAACTAATAAAAAATTACAAATTTCTAATGAATTGATAACTATTAAAAACATTTAATTGTTAATATTTACTAAATAAAAAAACAACTAATTAATTTATGAACAAGTAAAAAATAAAAAATAAATATTAATTTAAATATCATTCATAGTAAATAATTATTAATTATTAATAAGAAATTAAAATTAAAAAAACATATAATGAATCATCAATAATTATTTATTAGTAAATAATCAATAATAAATAGTTATAATAATTAACTATTAGTAATATATATTAAATATGGAATATTTAATAGATTATTCTAATAAGAAATAATAAATAATTCTAAAAAATTAATTAGAAATAATTATAAATTAATAATTTAATTAAATAATTAATAATTAATAATTAATAATTAATAATTAATAATTAATAAATCACTAAAATTGTAATTATTTACTAATAATAATAATTAATTAGTACTGAATACTAACTATTAATTAATATTAAATTCATTAATTAATAGTAATTATTAAATCAAAATTATTTAATAATTTAGAACAGTGACCCGGTTCAATTACAACTAGAGGGGGGATAAGGAATTGCACTAATGCAATGAAATAGTGCAAGCTACTCCATTGGGCATTCATGTAACGTGATAAGCCTTTGGGCCACTAGGTCTTCAAGCTTTCTAATAGCATTTGGGATAATTGGCCTTTGGACCATCATATGCAATAAAATTGGTTACGCATGTTCTTCCTATTCATTGTGGGGATGTATGAGGTTCGACTCACTAGGTTGCTTTTGTGTGTTTGTTGTTTTTTTCATTTAATTCCCTTTATCTATAACAAATAAATAATAAATAATTAATAAATAATTAAAATTATAAAAATGGAAAATTAATATTTATAAATAATTCATATTTTTTAATTTATAATTTATAATTAAAAATTACTAATTTATAATTAATAATTAAAAAATAATAACTAATTTCTAATAATTATTAATTAATATAAACTGAACGATTTTAATTTATAATTATTAATTAATAAATATTTTTTCAAATAAATAATAAATAATAAATAATAATACTAAAAAATTATGAAAATTTAGTAAATTAAAATTTTAATTCATAAATAATAAAAAATTATAACAATAAATAATTATTATTAACAAACTAATAATTAATAAGTAATAATTAATAAAAATAAAATAAATTTTTAAAAATATTAATTTATTATTATTTATTTTGCGAGGGGTTTTTAAAAAAACATTTTTCAAAAATTTAATAATAAACTAAATTCATATTTAGAAATTGTTTTAACATCTTTTAAATGGTTCTATTTTTTTAGAAAAAATCCACATGAATTTTTTTGTAGTTTTATTGGTCATTGTTAAACAAATATAAATAATTTTTATGGTTTTATGATGTTTTCAATGTACTATAATGTTTGTATTGATTACATTAGTCAAAAACAATACAAGCTCATATTAACCAATATAAAGAGTAAAGTGTGATATAAAAGTTGAATTAAAATATTTAATGAAAAACAAAGTCCCTTCTAAAATAAGTTTTCTACCCATAAAAGTTCATTTAATAGAACCATTTTTTGAGAAATAAGTCTATATTTTTTTATGACATTAAAAATTACCTCCTTTATATATAAATTAAATCATAATTAATTTTCATTAAAAACAATTACTTATTTTGAAATAATAAATCGTTTTCTTTCTTGAAGAAGTTGTGTGGTTTCATTAATAAAACTCAATATTTAATGGATTTAAATAACCTATATAAATTTAATAAATTAATTGAGAATGGAAATTTATTTTGATATATAAAAATAGATTTTTAATGTAATAACATGGATTAAAAAACCAAAAAAATTCCAAAGATTCAAATCATTTACTTCCACAATGTTAGCACATCCATCAACTCACCACTAATGAAACTCATAAGTGGGGTCATGTGCAGCCCCACAATATTATTTAAAATATTTCTTTCAAATAAATTAAACATTTACAATATTTTTTATCACACGGAAGACCTAGTTGATCTTGTGTTACATGTAACACTATGTTAGCTTGTGTTACACACAACAATGAGTTTAAACGAAATGTGACATACAATTAAAATATTATTATCTAAAATTATAACAATTGTAATGGAATTTTTTAATTGTACTAAGTATTTTATGAATATATATAATTTAAAAATGTATACAAAATTAAATTTTTAGTGAACAAACATTTAGAAATTAAACTAAAATCAATTTGAAAATAAAGGAAATCTTTTTCTGAAATTTTCTTTGTTTGAATACAAAGGTGTTAACCAAAATAATAAAACAAATTATTTTTTGTGAATGATTTTAATGAATTTTAAATATTACATATTCAAACAAATTTATCATTTTATTCTCATGTGTTTTCTTGACAATAGATAAAAAATCCAATTTTATTCTTAAAACTCGTATTTTTTTCTTCTAAAAAGTAATTTTGTCGCATTCTGAACACCTACTTTAAAATTAATTTTTTTTTTCAATTTTAGAAGTTTTTTGAAATAATTAACTTCATTTTTGAATCAATCATATAAAAATTATCCTTGGGTTATTTTTTAGATTTTTCAAAAAAGAATAATTTTTTGAAAAGTAGCTAAAAATGATGGTTTTTATTGAAATCAAACTTTACATTTAAATTTTTTTTATTTTGATATTATATTTTAAAAATTTTATAAAAGTAAAAATTATTATATTATATATCAATTAATTAAATTTAGTTAATTGGAATCATTTCACTATTGAATTTTTATATAAATATTTTTAAAACATTTTATCATTTGTATCTTTGAAAACTCTTTTTCTCATCGCATCGGTGGGATTAATTTTAAACTAAATTATTTCACATAAGTGAATTTAATTTTTAAAAGGGATTTAATATATTAATTAATCATAATTTATATTATTTAACATGATCAAAATAATTTTTTCCCATAATTAATATTAAAAATGGTAAAAATTATTTACATCTATAGAGGTAAAAAAGGGTTTAGGATGTGTTAAACTAAAAAGATAATGGTTAAAAAAGGACAAAAAACAATCCAAAACCAATTTTTATTCCCTATTTAGACCATATATCTTCTTTTATATATAATCCTCAATTTTTATCCTTGTTTAATTTGAACGACATGGGTACACATTTTTCATTCATAATATTACAATTGTTCCACTCACCTCACTTATTAAAGGCGACCTCTCTCCTCTCATATTCTCAATTTCAAATCCCATGGTTTCATAAAGAAACAACAAAATTAAATTCCATAATTATATATTCTCATAATATAATCCTTATTTTGGGAAAAAATACAACCTTGGAAGGCTTTTGGTGTAAACCTAATGATGTTACTCGAATAGGAAGTAAAATTTTATAACTAGGGTTTTTATTTAATTACTTCCTAAACATCTATAATTTTTTATTATACCATTATTATTTAATGAAATAATTATATTATATATAGTTTTATTTTACTATTTTTATAAAATTACATGAAACAATCTCCACTTCAATCAAATGGGTTAGAAAATCATCTTTCTTATGTACGGAGGACTTCCGGCTCGCGAATCGTTGTTGTTATTTTTTCCATTTCCAAATTTCATGAATTTATATAATGATGTATTAAATGTTTATATATGATATTAATGATATTATTATACTTTTTAATAATTATATCAAATATTCCTCGTTACTTTCTCTTATATGGGAATACGATAACATCGCTCATGTGTACGACAGACTACCTCCTCACAGAACAATGTGATTCATTCTAACTTTACATGGAAGGTAATAAGTTTTGGCATAATGAAAATATATTATATAAATAAAAAATAAAATATTCTATAATTTTAATATATTATTTAACTTTATTTATTTAATCCATCATGAAAATGTAAGTAACATTTATACGTACGTATATCCAGCCTTCCCCATGAACAATGTATTTCATTTTCAATCCGAATATTTTAAGAACAAATATAAATTAATATATATTGAATATTTATGATATATATATCATTGAAAAAATTATTTATATTACAGAACCATGATCAATATAATATAGCAAAAAAATAATTAAAACATAAATGAAAAACAAAGCAGTATTGCCTGAAACATGACATTATCATAGAATTTTAAAAAAATTGGTAATAAAAGGTCATAAGTAAATCACATATGGAATGAAAAATATGAGTATAGTTCTAAAATATATTTATATTAAAATTATATTTATTTTACATGTGGTTAGAACTTGTACAAAGAATTTCATGACTTAAGGTTACGTATTTTTGTCTCACTTTTTACTTCATGGAGACACATTCCATATTCACCACCAATTTTTTTAATATGGTATATATAATTCCCATGAATTTATTTTATGATTTTTCTCATGAAATTTATTGGGATTTATATATCCATTTTAGGATCTCTCTGTCATGTGGTTTAATATTCAAATGTTATCGATGCGATATGTTATTTATGTCTTAATTTTCTTTCTTTGGGTCATATGTTATATTATGCAATAATATTTTGTAAGAGGTGTATATACATCACATTCGACACTAATATCAGGAATTTGTTTATTCTTTTTATATTTCAAATTTCAATATATGTTACTCTTATTTTAGGCTTATGATACATTGTTACCAAATTAGTAATAGGTTTTTGTAACAATCTCATCATTTATTGAGATTTCTCATGATTATGCTTCCAATTATGATATCTTATGATATATATCTCAATAAACTCATGAATTTTCAAATAATATTATTATTTTTATAGAATAAATTTATTCTCTTAATTTTCCTCACTTTATGTATTCAGTAGTTCAAAATAATGTTTTAAAAAAATCGTCATTATTTCTCTCTACGGTCAAAAGCTATTTTTCTTCCAAAAGATGTATTTTTCTAAAAAAGTTTTCAAAAAATGTTAAACATTTTTCAATCGATTTATAAAATTGATTTTCCCTTTTTTACTATTTAAAATTTTTTAGAAAGTATCAATCTTTTCATTTTGACAACAATATCCATTTGGATTTACTGAAAAAGAGAGAGGACTCTTTGTTTTAATGTTTATAAAATGAACATAATTTACCACTATAATGACCATTATTTTCACTGAATATTACATTATATGTTTTCAAGGTTATTTTCAATGAAAATGATTTTATTTTTGTTATTTTATAAAAAAAAGTGGAAATGATATTTTACACAGGGAATTTTTTATATGATTTTTAAAGAATACATAATATTTTTTATGTTTATTTCAAATAAAATTATTTACTATGTATTTTATCAATTTTTAGGTTTTAAAATATATTTCCAAAGAAAATTTAATTTTTAAAAGAATTCCATGTGATCTTTACAAATCAGTTTCCATCTTTCATGACATCCTTTGTTGTTACATATGCTTTAATGTAGATATAATACATGGGTGCCATTGTTATGATTTATCTTAATGGTTTATGAATATATAGCCTATTTCTCTTCCATCGGATATACAATGATAAAATTGTTATGAAAACCTCTTCTTATCATGGGTTATTTTATGATTAAATGATGAAATTATTATTAAATTGGTCTCTTTTGAACAACTTATGATATTAAAAAAATATTTTTGAAACCCATTTAAATTAATAGTTTATGGTATAATGAATGTTTTATGATCTTGTAGAATACATACATGTGATTTTCATTATGTGATCTATGGGACATATATATCCCAAAAATGAATTGGTTAAAGATTAATATATATTGATTTAGAATGGAAAATAATGGGGAGTGAACCTAGTTTAGTAAGGGACTTTATCTACTTTGATGGTTTTGGGAGTGAACTTTATCCACTTTAATGGCTTGGGGAGTGAACCCATTCCATAATCATAGCATTGGAAGTGATCTATAACTAATATAGAAATGATTTTTCATTTTTATGTGTATTCTATTATTCAATATCTTATATCAATGTTATGATCTCATAGCTCATGTTCTTTTATTTCCTTATTATTGATTTATTGTGAAGTCTTAATCATTATTTCATGATTCATGATTTTGGTCTTTGATATGAGGGGAAATTCTTTAATATGTTATTCACATGTTATCATACGATTTTTCTTATGTCATTCTTATGTGAATGTTGATATCTCACTCTCATACTATTTTTCAGTATCTTAACTCCCCCTTTCTTATTTCTCTATTCCCCAGGTTATGAATAATTGTATCAAGTAGGTTAGGTTTATAATGATTAATAAAGGGGGATATATTTATGAGAGATGTTGAATATATTTCACCAAATGATAAGATTGTGTAATTATTCTCCAAAGACACTAAACTTTTATAGTCAGCAGGTGTGTGTTTGTGTAGTCTACTGAATATTAATCTAAAAACATTTAATATCTTTTTAGGAAAATCATGCGTTGTTATAGGTGTTATCATAAGAATGTTTTAGTTAACATTTGGAAACTAGGATGAGAAAAAATTACTGAGATCCCTAAGTAAATTTCTATAGATAAGTCTACGGATGAGTAAATTTATAAGGAAATGGCTATGAATTTTTTTAAAGTATATAGTGAGTAGTTTTGAAGAATTTTCATTCCATTAATGGATACTACAAGTGAATCTATGCTTCTCATAGAGGTACATATGGGTAATAACTCCATGCGGGTGTATTGAGATAGTCTTTATCATCACCTTGTGAATGAAAAAAAGACTTGTCGCACACCTAGTTTGATACTCTAGGTACATATGCATTGGAATTTTCCAAACACTTAATGAATCATAATAATGGATTTAAATAGTTGATGACTGTGAATAACCGAGGATAAATCTACAGTTTCATAAATTAAATATATGGTTTCATGATTTAAACATCCTATAATTATTTTTTTAGGATTATATTGTTCATCACTATGATTATTGTTGCTCACACTATGATTTTTGGTTCTACTCAAAGGAAGGAACCGAAAGGAACTAGATTAACCTTTAATGAAGTATAAAATATGTTGATGTGAATAAAATCGATTTATTACATGAGTGAGGTATATTGTGATTATAGATTATTAGTTGTCATAGAACATGATTAATAATGTACACCTCAACCAACTCTTGAACTCCCAAAAAAAGAGAAGGATAGAATTCATTCATAGGTATTATAGTGGAGACCGTAGGGGAACGAATATTTAGCTCTCTATATGTCAATAATATTGGAAGAATAACTCAATCAAATGTCTTACAATGATAGGAAGTGTATTAGGTGTGTAAAAGGACAAAAAGCATTTAATTTCAATGGAAGATGAAGATTTTGTTTAAGGAAATGGATGAGAATAATTTTGTCCTTGAGGTATCGTTAACTATTGAATGTTTTAAATGTGGAAAGTATACGAATTATGAAAATTGATGCCTAAATTAAAATATCTTCAATATAATCAACATGGTACACTACACTAAATTTATAATTATGTGGAATATTTTTAAAAAATATGACTAAATAGTTCTTATTTCTTTAAAAATGTCATTCTCCACTTCCACAAGCCCCGCCCCACTCCTCCCCCAAGCCCCTTGAGCCTTATCCCCCTGCTGAACCCCTTCCCCCCAAATCCATTCCCTCTATATCTCTTGATCCATCACAACTAGATATCTCTCCCCCTCGAGCCCCCAATCTTGATCCCTCGCCACAATCCAACCTTCTCCCCAAATACCCCATAGCATGTTCTCGATATTCCACCCTCTCTCCTACAATACCTCGCTATTGCACCTTCCCCTAATCACCCCTGCCACCCCTTAACCCATAAATAGATCCCTAACTATCCTATATCCCTCTCACACTCAGTGAAAAATCCATATGACCTGCTATTATTTAATGGTTTCAATTTTATGGAATCAGATCTCCCCCCAGGAACCTCCACTTTGTGTGATTAATTGGTTCACATAATCTTTATGGTTCTAGGTATGTGTTTACATGATTTCGTTTTTATTTATAATAACTATTATTCTTCAGTTTTATAAATTTATTTTTCTCTAAATGAATCTTGTAAATGAGTTTAAAGGATTTAAATATATTTATTAAACATGGTTCATAAGAAATTATAGTTGGTTCCTACGTGGGGTTTTATATATATTAACCTATTATGTGTATGAACCTACTGAAAAACTATATTTTTTCCTATAAAAACATTATGGTGGATTCGATATAGATGTAGAGCATTTTTTGTTGTTTGAAATTTTTTATGTGATTACATGTATTGGCATATAAGTTTTAAAGGTTGATTTGGTTGTTTTTTCCACTCTGGATCTATTTTATTATGTTTATTTGTTTTATCCTTTTTTTATTCACTTTTGTTTGACATGAGGAAGTTTTATGTTGTGTTTGGGTTTATGCACATATGTACAAGTTTGTACATATCTATATGTATCTATATACATATTAACTCAAGAATATCCTAATACCTACATTGAGAGATGTATATTTATATATACATATATATGAATATGTGTATAATAATATAGTACATCTTGATGTTTAAATTTTATGATTGAAATTGGTATTCTATATCATCATTTAGTGGGAATTATACAATAAATTATAATTTCACCATTGGTTTTTTAGAGAACGACTTACCAATGATTATATATTAAAAAAATTAATAGATTTTAATGGAATGTTTAATTTTTTAGCCTGGTATTTTTTATAATTGAATGAATTTCTCATTAAATTTTTGAGTTGAATAATGGAAATTTCTTGAAATCTGTTTTAAAATGGTACTTTTCCATTTAATTCTTAATTAAAAATTTATATGTTGTCTGTTGTCCTTGTTTGTTAAACCTTATGAGAAACATAGGGTTCTTGGGTAGGCTAACCTAGATAAAAAAGAGGTCATCCACCACTATAAATTATAGTGAAATATTATATGATAACCCCTATTGATAGAGATATTTTATACCTTTCTATCCAATCCTAAGTTGACATTGAATTTATAGGGGCACCTAGACATAGTGGCCCTATGTTTTTTCTCCCATTATGAGTATTTTAAATTAATAATTTTATAGGGATTCTATTTATTCTATTTTACATTATATTATCCATTATTGATATCCTTTTTTAATTTTTCTTTTTTTTATTTTTTATTACACTTATTATAACAACTTAGTTTGCATTTTTTTCACTTCCATTTATCTCTTTTTATACTAAGTAGAACTTCTACTTTATAATTTTATTTAAAAATGTGTAGCCATGTTATGATATGTACAGATAAAAGAAGGATAACATTAATATGGAACAGACCTCAGTATGTTAAGTGTTTCGAGGAGTATTTATATTTTTCATTTTCCAATTGATATGTTAATGGTACAATAAGATATAAATTCAATTAATTTAAATTTAAAAGATGGTTGAAGAGACATAACGTTTATGAACACTTGATATTGAATCAATTCTGTTGTTAATATTTTTGTTGGATTTGGAATGGAGAATTAAATGTTATATAATGTTTCATCATTGATGTTAATGGATATAATGAGCTCTGAAAATCATTGATAAGGGAGAATAAAATAAAAACCATTATAAACACTACTTTCAATATTTCATGAAAAATACATCAACATAAAAACATATAAGAACAACTAGTTCAGGGTCCATATAATAGTAACATGAAAAGTGATGTTTTTTGGACTGTTAAAACACCACACCAAGATTGTAACAAATCATTTGATCATCCTCTTGATTCTAAGAAGACTAATGTAAGAGGTAACTTCATAGAGAAGAAAAATGAATATCATTATTTAGATAACTATTGAAATCATGATCTATATAGTGGATGTATGAAAAATTTAAAACATTATATTTTCTCTAAAGTTGTACTATATAAAACATGTATTCATAATTTCAAATAAGGTGACATCAATGAAAATGAAATTATTTTTGGATGAATTTCCATATGATAAGATCATTGAGACTTTTTATGGTATGAAATCATATGATTGGTCTGGATTATACAAAAATAC
This sequence comes from Viscum album, assembly GCA_963277665.1. NCBI lineage: Eukaryota > Viridiplantae > Streptophyta > Magnoliopsida > Santalales > Viscaceae > Viscum > Viscum album. The sequence goes on along the minus strand of OY728160.1, from coordinate 906,479,345 downwards.
ATGATTTTTTAAATGATTTTATGCTTTATTATAGAGAATATTCAAGCAGATTGTATTGGAAAAAATTTTCATATTCTATATGAAAGTAAATTGGTGATTTTGGAATTTTAAAATAATATACTACTATTATGGAGTAGAAAAATAACACATTGTAAATTATTTTGTTAAATCCATTTAAAACTGTGATTGCAAAGACTATTAATGTCAACGAAAATTATCAAGAACCAGAAGTGGCATTCTATAGATAATAATAATGAATTATTATTGAGACATCCAAGATATTAAAAATTGTGGAATAAATTTGATTCATTACATATATATTTCACATATGATCCAAGGAATGAGTGATTGGGATTGATTGTGGATGGATTCAACCCATTTGGGACATTGAGTACTAGGTATTGTATTTGGATGGTTATTTTTATTCCTTACGATCTACCTCCATTTTTGTGTATTCACCGAAAAAAATTTATCATTATTTTATATTATTACTTGAAAAAAATTCCTTCAAATGATATTAATTATTAGTTTTTTTCTACAATTAAAGAATTATATGAGTTAGGAAGAAATGTTATTAAGATATATAATGAATCTTCAAGAATAATGTTTGAAATGTATAATGCTCTAATATAGAACATTAGTGATATCCTTGTACATGAGAACTTATCTGGTAATAATAATTACACATGTTTGGATTGCCTGGTTTGGAAAATTGATTTAGAACCATAGCAACAACCATATAGTAAGAAATTATTCTTCTTATGTCATCGCATATTTCTCAATTCATCTCATAGATTTTAGTTGAACAAGTAAACATTTAGTGGTTCTTTTTATTGTAGACCACCTCAAATATTTTTCATACTTTCTAAAATATTAGAAAAACATGGAAATGTGGAAAAAAATTCAAGTTGAATCATTTTTATGGTAGAGGGAAATGAGTACAAAGTGCATCATCAATTGAAATAAAAACACAAAAATGGAAGAAAAAAAGTATACTATTTGAACATAAATATTGGGAATTTAATTTTTTGTGTCATACTCTTGATGTTATTCATATTGTTAATAATTTTTGTGAAATTTTTTAATTAATAGTACTTAATGAGAATGGAAAATTGAAGTACCATATCAATGATTGGAAAGAGTTATAAACAATGAATATAAATCATTATCTATAGATAGATGAGAATGGAATGTATGATCTAGAAATTTTTGTTATGGAAATAGGGATAAAGATAAATTAATTTGATTTTTAAAACTTGTGAAGGTATCTAAGGGTATTCAAGTAACAATTCAAGTTTTTATTTCTTAAATCCTCATAAGATACATGGATTAAAAATTCATGATTTACATATTTTTTTACAGAAAATACTTCTATTAGTATTGTGTAAATTGTTACCTGAAAATGATAATGTAGTTATACTACAGTTTTTTACATTATTTCGAAATTTATGTGATAATACCCTACACCTAGATATGCTTTAAAATTTTGAGGATTGATTTATACTGGACCTTTTTTAAGATAGATAAAATTTCCTCTATCAGTGCATAATTCTATGAAACATATAACTATGTATTTGGTTGAGGAAACTAAATTAGAAGGTCATGCACATTATTGAATGATGTATCTAATTCCGAGGTGCATTATTTATATTTTTTTCATATTAAGTAAAAAAATATTTGAACTTCAGTAAATATGTTTTTATGTTTTATGTATTTTATTTCAAAGAAACCTTAGTCATCTAAAATCATAACTGAAAAATAAATCTCAACCCGAAGGCTTAATTTCTTAATTATATTTATTAGATTATTTTATTACATTTTTTATAGATACTTATACGATTTAGAGAAAATATTACATTTAGTTGGATGTGTTGATGACACATTGATTCAATCAAAACTACACAAGAAATTAAAAATATTTCCAACTATTGGGTGATCAGTTGTGAGGATATCAAATATTACATTGAAAGAAATAGAATTATTACTGGTAAATAGATATGTGCTAATGAATAGTGAAATTTTATATCCATTTATAGAAGAGATAAGGATACAAAAAATAATTTGAATAATAATTTGAATAAAAATATGAATGATATACTTCTTTTAATAAAGATCTTGTAGAATGGTTTCCATATCATGTATGTACCTAAATATTTCAATCAATATAGATATTACGTTCACACAATTAATTTGTAAATATAATAATCTATATTACCTTTTTTAGATCACGAATAATGATAATGGGGCTGAGTTGTCAAAATATTTTATTTTCTGAATTGATGTCCTCTAAAACAAGCTAGAAAGATTGATGCTTACATAGCGAATGGATTTACATTTTGTACATACGATCGGGAAGAGGGTTAAAAAACCAAGAATTGTGCTATATTTTTTTTTGGAATTGGTATACAATGGATTGTTGATTGATATTATTGAATTATTCTAGTAAAGTATATTTATATTATGTTTATTCAAATTAATGTTGGTTGATGTTACCATGGGTAATAAAATATATTCCTTGAAATTTACTTTTATGAACATGTCCCACTTGATGGATATCGTGACCATGAATTATATGAATTGTATATCTTCTCATCAAGAAACAAAAATAAAAATTATTTGGATGATATTGTGGAAGAAGTGTGGGGTATAATTTTTTTCATAAATCAAAGATACTTGTGTGATTTGTTTAATTAAGTGGAAGATTTGACCTCTAACATTGAACCGTATCAACACAAATAAATAGACATTTATTCTATAATGATATTAAAAATATTAGTCTTGTGAGGGTGGATGATGTAGATGATGTAACAATAGAAGAGGATAATGAAAAGTTTAAAGGAAAAAATGATTGTATGTTCATTTATCCATTAACATATCAACCACCTATGTTATATGTTATTCATTTTTTGTATTTTAAATCAATATTCACATTTAAATTAATTTTTATGCATGATTAATTTTATTTTTAAAAATAAATGTCATATTTGTTTGTATGTGCAGTAATTTATTATCATACCATTGTAGATTTTTTTGAGTACTATGAAAATGATATCATTTTTAAATTTCTTTTCTGAATGAATTTTGAAAATATATGTTATGATGTTATTTTTATTTTTTTAATTGACAAGAATTACAAGGAATATAGTTCTTCCATTTTATTTGTATTATGTCCTCAAAGATGATGCCTTGGTATTATTTTGTCATATTCTTGGCCAGTTTGTGACTGAGTTGATCTTTATTCCAATTATATATTCCAATTGAATGCATATGCCACAATCTTTGAAGAATGAATTATTTCATTCTTGGATAATGTTAATTTCAATATAATATGGATCAATTTAATACCATTACTTAGATAAATTATAATATTTTAAAAATAAATATATTTATAAAGATATAGTATGAAAAGATCATTGCTTTGTAGAAATAATTAGTTGATTTATATGATAAGATGTTCATATCTTCACCTAATGACATTTCATTGATGGATCATTTGAGTGATCATGGAAATAAAAAACATTCATAATAATTTAGTACACTTAATATTATTGATTTAACATTAAATTTAAATATACAAAATAGTTTAATTTTTAAGATAAATTTCATACAGGTGCGAGTAGTAGGTTGTGGAGATAGAGAGATATGGTTTAGATCATAGTTAATTGGGTACTGATGAGGGTTGAATTTCGATTTAGTTATAGTGATGTCTAACTAAACAAATTATTGACTAACACAATGATATAGTGATTGAGAAACATTATTGTGGTTTGAGGTAGTATATATCTATATTTTTCTATGCTTTAAATGTTTTATGATGGTTAGTGGTTAATTTTATATTCACGTAAGATTTCATAAAGATTATATAATGTTTTAAAAAAATTTATATTTTGAATTTTATTTCCAATGCTAGATTTTTCTATTTGGAATGTTGATTTGAGAAAGCATAATCATTGATTTGAAAACATTAAATATATTTTTAACACTATTTTGGTTGAAATTTTCAAATTTTGGCCTTACTTTTTGTTTTAATTAATACATTATATTATGATTTATTAATTTTATAATTTTGGTTTGGTTAGCATTAGTTTGATTTAGATTTTTTTCATTATTTAATTGAATCTCTATTTACATTTTGTCTCTTGTGGTCCATTTATAGTTAGTTTTCCATTATATTATTGTGTCTTGGTCATATAGTTATTTTATATTAATGTGACATCCTTATTTTTTCTATATATTTTCTTTCATATGAAAGTTTCCCCATATGATTGGTATGTTCACATGATGACATTAAAGTAAACATAGAAATACTAGATTTCTAAATAGTTTGATGGTGGTGCTTCGGGTGAGTGAGTTTCAGTGTCATTTTTTTGGATTGTTTGGATGCATGTATTATATCTTAAATGTAAAATGTTATTAATTTTTAAAATGTTATATTTCAATGGCTAATTAGTTTTAAGTGGAATTTATTGGGGAAATGGTAATCTATAAAAGTGGTTTTGAATGGTACCTCGAAATAGAGAATGGGGTTTTAAAGACGATTTGAAAGTATTTATCTAGGGTTCTGAAATCAGTATGATATCACATGGTACCTTTTTGAAATTTCTTTTAAAATTGATTTTATTATCTTTAAAAAGGAAGTCCGAAGAGGATTGATTTAGCTCATTTTGGTATGTTTGGCCTTTTATGGGTGATTTATTAGATTTTCATAATCATGTGTGCTTCTTTATTATTATTCATTGGTGTGTTTTTTGCTGAATGATGAAGCATGTTTTCTATATATCCTTGTGAAAAAATTTCTTATGAGTATACTTTTTGTTTGATTAGCATTTTGATTTTGATTATGTTTTAATTAAACCTTCATTTACATTCGGTTTTTTATGGTTTATACATAGTTGGGTTGGTGATTTGAATATGTATGATTTTATTTTGTTTTATGGTTTTTCATCCGATGAATTTTTTTAAAATAAATATATGTTTTCGGTTTAAACCACAACTATATATTAGAAAATACTAGCATCATTTGAAACCGCTATGAAATACTCATCATTTCTAAAATAAAACCTAACTATAAAAAACAAAAACAACCACAGTTAAAAAATATTTTTCCAATATTTATCTGATACCACTGATAAATTTCAGAAGCTAACATGGGTTAAATACTAACACTAAATTTTGAGATAGATTTATAAAACCATTGCAGAATCATTTTTTAGTGGTTTAAACAACCGCCAGATGAAAAAATAACTACTTCTAAACACCTATTTTATTTTAGTGGTTATGTGAGTAATGGATTTTAATTAATGATGAATAGACAACGAATAATATATAATAATATGAATGTATTAAAGAATAATATAATGAATCCTAGTCAATGGAATAAGGAAGAGATGAAATAATTTTAGTGTTTATATATTATAATAACAAAATTTTATAATATGAATCATAATATATATAAATATTGTTTATATAAGTTTTTCATTAATGATTTTAAATAATATTTTGAATGGTACTGATGACCTAAAAAATTGATTGAACAAAATGGTGATATTGCACATAAAGCAAATGATAAAGGAAATATAACAATTAATTTGTTCCTGATGTTGAAATAATGGTGTTTAGTTTGGATAAAGAGATTATTGATATGAAAAATGTAAATTGGATAGTACTGATTGACTGGGGAATGATTAATTATTTGTTTCCAATGTTATTTATGTTATCATTTATAGAGTTTATAAAATTTTTGGATTAAAGGTATAAATAAATTAATCTACTTTTATTATATGAAATAAGGAATAATGTTTGTTTTTAATAATGTTTTGTGGTAATTAATATTATTACCATGTTTTAAAAGAATACAAGATAAATATATACACATGTTTTTTCTGTGAATATTTAGATCCAATTAATGTTTCTTGGTTGATTACTGATAAGTTCATTTTCAAAATTTATTAAACATATTTATAATGTTTTGAATCTTAATTTTTTTGAATTTTTACAAGGTTATTCATTTATGAAATATTTTAATTTTATATTATGATGAGGATTTAGAGTCTAATATAATTATTCACCATATTAAGATGTACCCTTAACGGATAATCAGTGCTGACTACTTTTTTATAACTAAAGATAGAAGGATTGACTTATCATTCTATTATGGATCCTTTTATCCATTAGTGGGTCATTCATTAAAATAACTAATATTTCTAGGAGTAAGAGATGAAGATAAATTGATCAAAGCACAACCAAATGATGAAATTTTGGTTATGATTAAAAGGAACATTATGTACATAGTATATCATTCCATTTGAAATTATTTAACATATTGGGATGGTTTACTATTGATTAGAGCTTACACTAAGCCTCTCTCAAGTTAATGACGTGTTCCATGTGCCTCTCTTAAGAAATTAAATACTTGATCTATAACATATACTGAAAACATAAGTTATACCACAAGAGTTTGAGATTTTTTATAAGAAATAGCCGGTAGAGATTCGAAACTCAATAAAGTTTGTTCTCTAAAATAATACAACATACCTGGTCAATGTTTTTTGTCAAAACCTCCAGCTTGAGGATGTTATGTGGGAACCTAAAGATTTAATGTGGGAGAAATACGCTATGTTTTTTTGTAATAGTGTGATTAATTTTAAGAGGTAACTTCATTTTAATGGGGGTAAATTTTAATAAACATAGATTTTGTAAAATATTTGTTCAATAAATTTAATATTTTAAATATTTCTCATTAAACACAAAACAATGTTTATTTTTAATTGCATACTTTTGGAACCAATGGTGTTCTTTACATTAAATGGAGTACAATTTTTTTTACAATCCTCACATGAATGATCATAGAGTTGGAAAGTAAATGGATTATATAGTTCAAGTAAAAAAACAATATTTAAGGTGGAATTGTTTCCCAATGTTTTCAAAAAAAAATTGGGAAAAAAGGTGAATGGGGAAAAGTTTTTATTGAAAATTGAGTTGTACACAGTATTGAAGGTGGGTTGAAAACATGCATGAAATGAATGTTTTGGGATCATCTCATCAAAATAAGGAAAATGAAAAACCTACATGAAAGATTTAAATGTATGTGAAAGACGAGGTTTCATGAAAGAGACTTACGTGCCCCATGCGATGTAAAAAATGGGTTTTTCATGCTTAGATAAAATCTTATACACAAGGTTAGAAAGGTCTATAAATAATCAGCTACCCCCACTCAAGACTTAGAATAGTTTCAATGAATATCTTGTTCCACTATCTTAAAAATTATATGCCCGCGGAAGATACATAGAATGTAAATATTGCATGTAAAGTGTTCTATTACTCTAAAAATAAATAATAATTCTTGTGGTATTGCTCCGAAAAATATCAGTGTTTCATATAAAATATGGGTTTCATGGTATTCATCATACATGAAAATCCCAAATCTTTTGTGCAATAGTATATGTTTTTCCTAAGTTCTAGTGTGTGATTCTTGAATGTTTTTTAATATATGGTTTGTTTTATTAGTGTTTCCAAGTACATCAATTTAGGAATTCAATGGAAGCAGAGTATCATGCTACATATAGAAAAAATCTTCATTAAAAATCAACTTATGTGACCATGAAGTTGAAAAATTGTGTTAGACTACTCTCATAATAGTGAGTTAGGGGGAGTCGATAGAAGTGTTATGAGGGACACAATGAGCTATCTCTAAAATCATGTAAAGGAAATGGTCATGGCATATAGTGACTTCATCTAAAATATTTTATTCTAAAACTAGCTAATATTAGAGGATTTAGGTATGATCGGGACACTGTTGGTGTATGATCCTTGCACTATCCTATAGTAGATAACCAAGTAAAATTTTTGTGTTTTCTCTTTTCATGTGAATTTTTTATTACTACAAAATTCCAACAAACATGTTTAACAAGTTCCTACTAATATGGGAACATGATCCATTAATTTAAAAGAAAAATTTGACACCCTGATTTATCCCTAGCCTCTATCAGGGGTCCTATACATGCAACGCTATGTTTATCTTCTGTTATAAGCAACACTGAGTTTAAATGAAATCTGACATACTAGTAATATATTATTATTTAAAACAATAATTATTGTCTAGTCATTGGAATAAACTGTATAAATAGGATTAACTAAATTATTGAAATATATGGTTTACACATTTATATAAAATTAATTATTTGGTAACCAATTAATTATAAAAAATCTAATTTAAAATCATGGAAATCGTTTTAAAAAATCTCTTTTAATGCACAAAAGGCATTTTAGATTAATAAATTAAACAAATAACTATTTTTGAATTAGATTAATGAAATAAATATATATATTTTATTTATACAATAAAATTATCAACAATCAAATTTTTTGTTTTATAGATAAAATATAATAGAATATCTAGTTTCACACTTAAAACCATATTTGTTTTTAAAAAATAGATCCTTCAAATTTTTCACACCAATTTTAAGATTAAAATATTCAACTTTAATAATTTCAATTTTAAACAATAAAATCTATTTTTGAATTCATCCTATCCAAATTAACCTAGGATTAATTTTTGGTATTTTTCTAAAAAGTATAAATTTTCAAGGAATAGTGAAACATTATGGTTTTTATTGAAAACAACGTTTTCATTTAATGGATTTATAAGGATTATTTATTTAAAAAAATAGTTTTAAGAGTAAAATTAATTAAATTATACATCATTTAAAAAAAATTATTTCATATTAATTATTTTGTTTCTTATTTTTTATGTAAAAACTTTTTAATCTTTTGAACATTTTTTCTATTTGAAAGCCCACTTTCTCATCACTTTTATAAGATTAAAAATTGAATATTATATATATGTAATTTGGAGAAATGGATTTCATATTTTGAATCATCATAATTTATATTTGATAATGATGTTAAATTAATTTGTTTCAATACTAAATTGTAAAAAAAATTAAACTATTTACCATGGTTAAGGTGAAAATGGGTTTATTAGGGGATTAAACAAAAAATATACGAGTTAACAGTGACCCAAAACATGTAAAAACAAATTATATGTACTTATTTATATATTATATCTTCTATGATATTTATTTTTCTATTTTGGAGTCTTTTTTTTGGTGATTAATGTGGCCACACCTTTTTTTAAAAAACTTACCTGTATCCACTAACCTCATTTATAAAAGGCCACACCCCCTCATCTCATATTAAAACGTTCAAAATGCATTTGATAAAAATTTAACTACATAAATAAATTTATTAATTGCCTCAAATTATCATAGAAGACTTATTTTTGGATGAAATCAACCTATGAGGTGTTTTGGTATAATCTTAAGGATGTTTCCTGAAGAGGAGGTAATATTCTTCGATAAGCATTTTTATTTTAATTTTTCTTCCAACTACATGATTTTTTTTGAAACATTATGATATAATAATCAAATTATATGTCATATATATATATATATATCTCTGTGTGTGTGTTTTTAGTTTATGTTCTTTTCCTAAAAATATCTCCACTTACATCGAATGGGTTATGAAATCACCTTTTGTGGGTATAGTGGACTACCACCTCGTGAACCAATGTCATTCGTTTTTACCTTACCACAAATCACAACTAGATATAATGTCAGATTAAATTTTTATATGTGATATGTATTATATTATTATACTTATTTAATTTATATATCACATATAAATTTTCAATTTCAATTCTATGGGGATAAAATAACATTGCATGTGTGTACGACGGACTACTGCCTCACAAAGCGATGTGATTTATTCACACATTACATAGAAGGTATTAAGGATGATTTTAATGAAAAAATGTGATATAAATGAAAAAAATTATTCTATAATGGTAATATATTATTTACCTTTATTCCATTCAATCCAATGAAAAAATGGAAACAACGTTCATGCCTATGTACGACCTATCGTCTCTATAAACAATGTATTTCATTTTCTATCTATAACTTTTATGTACTTTTATATGTACCTGTATACTGAATATATAATATATTAATGTAATTATAAACATTATGGATAAAATTTAACTATGATAAATGTAAGAGTAACAATTAAATAAAAAATCAAAACATATAGAAAAAAAGAAGTTATTACCCAAAAAGAGACTTTAACATAGAATTATAAATAAATGGATAATTAAGGTAATAGATAAATCTTATATGGTTTGATAGATATTATTATGGTTATTTAATAGATTTATAATAAACTTATATTTATTATATAGTAGTTTTTAATTTTTATGAATGATGTCGGTACTTAAGGTAATGTATTTTCATCTCAATTTTTCACTTCTATGTGACACATGATATATTCATCACCTATTTACTTTATGTGCTACATATAATACCCATATTTTATTTATATTCTTATATTACAAAATTATTTTTATTTACGAATCCATTTCATGATATATCTTCCATGTTTTTTATGGTTCAAATGTTACCGAAGTGGTAAGGGAATTTTGTCTCAATTTTCAATTGTTGAGAAATATGTTACGCTATACACCAATATTATTTTATGAGGTGTATATATAGAAACATTTACATGTAATGTCATGAATTTATATTTTCTCATGATATTATGTGTTTCAATTAATTATATTCCTTCACACATCGTATGAATAGATGTTACAAAAGTGGTAAGGGTTTTATGTTACATTCAAAACATTTATCATGATTGATCATGATTATGATTCCAATTAAAAAATTATTATAAATCTCAGAAGTAACAGATGATTTATCTTATCCATTTGTAATTTATTTAGATTAAATTTATTTCATTAATTTTACTCTCTTTATGTAATTAAGGGCTCAAAATGATGTTTTCAAAAACCATCTTATTTATTTTTCTCTTTGGAAGAAAACACATTTTCATACAAAACCATGTTTTCTAAAAATATTTTCAAAAATGTTTTAATGTTATTCAAATTATTTATTAAATATATTATTACCCATTTTTTAGTTTGTAAAAAATAATTTGAATGAAATCTTCATTCCATTTTCTAAACAATTCCCATTTTCCTTTTAAAAAAGTGTTAAAGGATTCATTTTTTTCATTTCTACGACATGAATATAATTTCCCACAACCATGACCATTATTTGATTTAATGTATCCATATATATTTCTTCAGTTTTATTTTCAATTAAAATAATTGTAAAAAAATTATGCTTTAAAATGTGTTGTTAATGTGGAAAGAATATTTTCCTCAAGAAATATTTTATATAATTTTTAAGGAATCCTTTATAAGTTTTCAAAGTAATTTTAGACGAAAATGATTTCAAAAGTATAATTTTAGGTCTAAAAAGTGTTTTCAAATAAAATTTATTTTCCTCAAGAAAAAATCCATGTGATCTTTCAAAATAATTTACAATCTAAGATGACACCCTTTGAGGTTACTTATGATTTACTACAGATATAATCAAAAGGTATATCTCTTATTATTTCTCTGGATTATTTATATTTAGGATGAAAATATGTTCATGAAAACTATTTTTATTCCATGGGTTATACAATGATAAAATTCTTATGAACTCTCTTCTTTTCATGGGTTGTGCTATAATAAAATGATGAAATAATTATTAATCCCGTATCTTTTCCAAAGGTTATGATATATTGAAATATTATTGAAACCCATTTCATTTCATGGGTAATGATATGATTAATGTTTTATGATCGTGTGGGATATATATGTATGATTTTAATTATATTATGTGTGGGACCTATATCTCCCTCTAATTCATTGGGTAATGAATTTTATCTCATGAGATTGATTGAACTATAATGGGGTGGAACCTAGTTCATTAAGGTAATTTTTACACTATAATGGTATTGGGAGTGAACCTTGAATTCTATAACAGTTTGTGGAGTGAACCCATTTCCACAATAATATCCATTGGTAGTGATACTTGAATACTATGTAAATGATTTTCTATGTTTAATTTTATGTCTTAAGCCATTGTTATGCTCTCATAGATCATGTTCATTGATTTCCTTATGACTCATGTCTTATGAACTGCCAATAATTATATCCTGGCTCCAGATTTTGATCTATTATATACAGGAGTTTGATTCACTTGTTATGTTCTCCTTCACATACCTTTATCCTCATTTCTTAATTATGTGATCATTGATATCTCTCTTTCTTACTCTTACCGAGCATCTAAACTCACCCTTTCATATTTTTCCTTTCACCTGGTTATAATGAATGGTTTTAAGTATGGTATTGTTGTTAAGAGTACTAAATGAGAAGATCATTATGGGAGATGTTGAAGATCATTCACAAAATTAGAATATTATGTACCCAGTATCCAATTATAATGAACTATTATAGTCCTTAGGCTTGTGCTTATGTAATTTATTGAACATTCATCTGAAAAGATGTAAAATAAATGTATAAAAATCCTTTGGTGTTTTATTCTATTTGTATAGTTGACTTATTCTCATTCCAGCTATGACTAATGCATTAATCACCGAAGGAACACATAGTATATTTTTACAAGGATATTCATAAATATAAACTAGTTAAAATATTAAACATTTATTTCTTTGGTAAATGATATTCACAATAATTATCACGTAGGGAATTCTATGGGAGATAGAATTAATGGATTACAACCTATATAACATCATATCTTATCTCTAGTTCTGAAATCATTTAAGTGGATACATCATAACAAATAGAAAAAAGAGTGCAAAAGATCTTAAAATTATAGAAATAAATAAGTACAAAATTCTTAGATTAATTTATAATATAATCTAGGTATAACATTAAATGTCCCATTTTAGTATTACACAATAATTCCTTTATTTAAAATTTAGCTTTTATAAAATCATAAAAATTGTGTTTTTGTAACTACGAATGGTTTTCAAATTTTTATAATATCTTTCAAAAATCAATTTAACAGTATTTATCAGATTATAATAAAATATATGATGAGAAAATTAATTCAATGTTCCAAAAACAATTTTAAAAATTATTAACTTTGCAGAACCTGTTGAAGGAATTTCCCTAACATTGCCTAGAAATTCACCAATGTCTTGAGAACCCCATACCTTATTCAAAGGAGTTTTTTACAATCCCATTAACCATCAAGTATACAACAATTTCTACTAAAAAACCATATCAATAATTACTAAAATTCCATATCCATGAAACCAAAATTATATATCCCTTATAAATAAATATCAACTAATTCCACTGAAAACATTAGTAGATAACCCAAAAGGTTAATTTAACATAATTTCTACTTAAATCCTAAATTTATAGCCCCTAATGATCACCCAAAACTACCATAAAACCATAAAATATCTAGTAAAAACCATAAATTAATCCCCTCGTATAGAAACAAGGAAAAAGAGAAGATAAATAACCCATAAATACATACTTTAGACAATGGAATAAGAAACCATAATGTTTTGATGTAATTCCACCATAATCTGTTGGAATTCCTATTAGAATCCCTAACCAAAAAATTATATAGAAAATATAACATTAATCATGAAGGATATAAGAAAAAATATTTACTTAACATTAGGTTGAAAAAATACCTTGGATTCCACCATGACCATTTAACATTAATGAGGGGAGAATATGTGGAAAAGAAGGAGACAAATAAAGCCCCATTAGAGGTAGAGTAGGAATGTGGTCAACAGAACCCTGAATGGTATTAAATTCAATAGAGTGAAAAGATAAAAAAACCCTTCAATAAAAAATCTGGCACAGTGCAACAATGTATTTGGTGGGAACAATGTGTTCCCCCTCTTCTAATCAGTTCACTTGATACCTGGTAGCACAATCAGTTTTTAAACAATAGGTCGCACCTCCTCCAGGACTACCTAAACACACAATGTTCCTACCCACATTGAACCACATCAAAATAAATTTATTATTTCATCCTAAAACCTTATAATTTTAACCTGAATCTGAATTTTAAAGACAACCTATACTAAAAATTCATAGTTAAAATAATCCATGACTTTGACATTTTAAATACTCAACATTCACCAAATTTCATGTGGTTAGAAATATAGTCCTAACATAGAGATTTATTTAAAAATAGAGGAACTTTGGATCCGACATAGGAGAAAAAATCATATCCATCATCTAAAAGAATTTATCATTTTTACTATGATTTCATTCGATTTTCAAATTTTGGTTATAAATATATTGATTATGGGACAACAAGGAGTGGTAATTGTTTATATGTAAGTATTAGAATGATGAATGTGAGGAAATATAAAAACATTCCTTTGAGAAACATATTTTATCCATTGGAAGAATAAGTCCATTACTTGATTTCATGTGTGATAGAGAATTATGGGATACTAATAGGTCTCCCAAATCATCCATGAATTATATAGAATGAAATAAAGTTTAATATTAATTATAAATTTAAAATTTTTATATTTATTTAATGAAAAAAATGTTATAGATGTAACTAGACTCATAATATAGAGTTTTAATCCCACATGATGAGACACAATAATTTTTTCATTAATATGAATGGTATATTTAATATAATGGTTATATATTTCAATGATATAGATATAAAAATTATGGGAAGTTTTAATATTAATCTTTCTTAAGATGAGTTAAATAATAATAATTTTTCACTATATATGTTCCATGGAATATTTTTTGATTGTGACCATGTTATGTGACTTCATATTGGATGTTACATTAATCAGAAAGATTTTCATATCAAAGTAATGGTTGGAAATTTTCTAATGGAGGGATAAATAACTAATACAAACATGTATAAAGTGGAACTAAAGTAGAACATATTTCCCATTAACATAGAATATAACAATATTTTTTAGAATTATAGTATTGGAGACATCTATCATTAAAGTATAAAAAATATTTCCAAATTAAATGCAATTTTGGGTTTCCATGAATTGAATAAGAATACAAAAATATGATTCATGATTTCATAGAAATATTAAAATGAATATCTTCCACTAAAATAATAATTAGAGAATAAAATATGTTGTATTATCCCACCTGGATTTATGTATTATAATTAATTAAATAGTAATTTTATGTGAAAAATATTTCATCTTATTTGTTATTACATACATATGGATGGTATGTGCTATGTTCATTAAATAAAAAAATTAGGGATGTACATCCTTAATATATTCTAAAATATAGTGAACAATAAAAAATAAATAAAAATTAATATATTATAGATAGGTAGTGTAATTCAATACACTTAAATTTTAGTGGAAAATTATTCTTTACACATGTAATAAATCTTGGGGTATGTACTATAATAAATACTCAACAAAAGAGTTTTAGAAAGGTGTTATCACACAGTTAATCAAATAGTCAATAATTTATTAATATATTGTGGAATTAAATTCTATTAATAGAAATAAGTAATTAATGTGGTCATGTATACTTAAAACTAGAAATTTATTATCCCTACAGTGAATAGGATACCGTAGTAGATGTGGAATAGTATTATAAATTTTAGAGTTTTTTGGAGAAAGTGTTTCTTATTTAATACATAAGGTAACCAATGTTTGTATATAAATGAATTTGATGGAAGAATATTTCTATGCTATTATAATAAATATAATTCATATATTTGTTCAAAAAATATTCTTATAAAAAATTATAAATGTATTCAAGTAAACATGATTAAAGTTGAATCTATGTGAAAATATAGAATTATTATATTTAAAATAACATGTGTATATAACGAAAATATGAGTTTGAATTCAAGGGAGTTTCAAAATCCACTTAATGAGGATCATTATAAATTTAAATCAATGTATTATAATTATATAGGGAAGAGTTAATTCATGACTCAAAAAAGAATAATAAGAATTAAAGTTGACCTAAAAACATATTGGAGACAATTATGATTTAACATAAACTAATAGGATAATAGTGATAGAGGACACTACTCTAATACCATAAGTAGATATAGAAAAAATTTAATAGAGTGAAAATAATGAATCATCATTGAAATACATGAATGATAAGTTGAACCAAATATAAATGAACACATACAAACTTATAAACCAACTTAAACATCACAATCCTTTTGGTAAAAAATGGGCCATCTAAAATAGGTATGGTGAAAATGGTTATGTGGTCCTTAACAAGGAATGCATGGTATGTAAAGGGTATTATTTGATCTAAGTAGTTGAGTTCAATAAAACATTTTCATATGTGGATAGGTTATAATCTAATAGATTATTCTTAATATTGGAACTACATAATTAAATAAAGTTGTATCAAATGGATATAAGAGATATGACATAAAATGAGTAATAAAATATAAGTAATGCCTCTATCAAACCAAAATTATGTTTATTTAACTTTTTGTTAATGAATAATATGATAATATGAATAATTACA
The DNA here is from genome assembly GCA_963277665.1 of Viscum album. Taxonomy (NCBI): domain Eukaryota; kingdom Viridiplantae; phylum Streptophyta; class Magnoliopsida; order Santalales; family Viscaceae; genus Viscum; species Viscum album. The sequence goes on along the minus strand of OY728160.1, from coordinate 906,462,961 downwards.
ATTTGTAGTGAGAAGAGTTTCATGGATGAAAGATGAATCTAAAATGAAATATAAGTGGATGGAATGAAGTTCCCACCAAAGAAGTGATGTTAGGGTGATGGATACTTTTATAAACCACTATGTCTGACCCTGAGTATCCCCATCTTTTATGTGTAAACAAAATATATCTTTCTCTCAGTTTTCATTGAAAGAATTGAGTTGATCACCATTTAAAAAATTATTGTATTGTAGGCCTCCATGTTCCTCTCTGTATTAGTCTTCTTTAATACTAGAATGTTCATTGCATTAAATATTAGGATAATCTTCTTTAACTGGTCTGTTTTCATTCAAGTAATGGTATTATGGAGTCATGTCTATCTTTGTTTCCCCATGAATTTTTTTATAATCACAAAGTTTTGAATATTTTGTTTATATATTTTATTTTTTAACAAATAGATATATAGAAATTGGAGATCTTATTATCAAACTCCTTTAAAATCATTTAAATCTCACTTAAGTATTCCCTTTTGAATATCCCATTAAAATCATTATTTTTTTCCTTTAAATAACATGAAATTCATGAATTTAATTTATTTTTAAATATGCTACCACATATGCATGGAATTGTGGACTTCATCTCAAAATATGACAGCCCAACCTAGTTTGGATAACTCACACAAAAAAACCTCTCCCTCAACTAGTTCTTTATCAATATCAAAAAATTAATGGAATTCCTCTTTGATGTTGGTCATTTAAATTCCCACAAGATCACAACAACAAAATTGTTAGATTTAATATTTTTTTATAATATTCATTTAGATACTCACAATATTTTTTATGTCTTGGAATTATGAAAATTTAAAAAGGTATTCAATATTATAAACTATTATGTTGCCCTTATGATGCACTAAATACTTTTATAATGTATATAAATATTGTTCCAATGTTTATTTTTACCTTTTCAAACTCTGTAATTACTCTTCAAAATTATCTTAATTTACTCTTATCAAGCTTTAGTTTACTCCTCCGAAGTTATAACTGACTCTTTCGTACTCAACTATTATCTTTTTGAAGTATAGATTTAATCATTTTATAGCTCAACTATAAATTTAAGATTTACCTAAAAATTTTCCATCTAAACTCAAATAATGTCAAGGATTTCATTATATCCTAAAATAAACATAGAAAATAATTAAAATATCTATTATAAAATGTTACTGCAACTTATAGAATTGGTACTCAATAAAATAATATTCCAACTTTCATCTATCTAGCTCCTCATAAATATATGTGTTTATTCCCCTACACAAAATGGTTGGTCAACCCTGACATGAATAAAGTATTATACAATACTGCTTCTTATTAACCTATACATGACATTAATCTTAATAATTAGTTCATTAATCTTCACATTTAGGTGTAGCAGCTTCAATATGTCTAGCGAAGGACTTCAAGTTGTAGAATCAACAATATTTTCTATTTAAGATGGAAAAACCTAATCTTTTATTCATAATATAAAATCAACACATATTTATAGCTTCTAATTAATCATGAAAACCTCACATATTTTTACCAATACAACCTTTGTCTCATGAATATCACCATGTGTGATTATTGTCAATACCTCTATTTTTTGTAAATATGGATTCATTTTCTTTTCCCCCTTATTGAAAATAAATGAAATGGAATATAAGTGTTGGATTTTCATTGTCATCAAAATTAAATTGATTTCCATGATAGATTCTTCTCTCACCTTCATTCATTATTGTAGTATTCTAAAAAATATTTAGAGTTGGATGAATTCACATCTATCTTATTAGTGAGGAATTAATTGTTTAACATTATGTATACTTGAGATAACCCAGTGTGGAAAACAAGAGTGAATAAACCTAGACATTAGGGGTTTCCATTAATAAATATAATCTGTCATTCCACTTCAACATTCTCATTTTAGGGGGTAGATTCATAGTTTTTTGAAGAAAATTTTTATCTTCCACTAATCATTAACAAATAAATCTTAAATTTCAAGGTCAAGTCCTGAACTCTCACTTTATATTAGCTTTTAGTCAACCAGTACTCCTCACCTATAAAATAATTTGTTAAGATCAAGATAAAGATTGAAAATTTTATTAGAATACTCGGCATTCTAGATTTAAATAAAAATCCAGAAGTTCTATATTTATAATAACACATATCAAGAAACATTACCTTTATGTTTGATCCCCTAAATAGATACACCTTAGTAAATATTCATTGTAAAGGTGTAACATCCAGCCTCATATCATTCCTTTTAGAGGGTAGATAAATGATACTTGGCCTTAAGAAATGTTTCTAAGGCATGAAAGGATGGAAATAAATGCCGAGGGAATCAAGAATAAATTGGGGAACAATTTTCCCTTGAGACAAAACAGACCAACCAAATGATCCACTAACAAAAAACTACATGATTCATGTCACAAAATAACTAACCCATACATTACCATAAGACAACCTACAATTCCTCAAGAATTCCCAAGAACCAATACAACCAAACAAAAAAGCATAGTTCCATACAGAAGACTAGAACAGAGACCTAACATAAACTAAGAAACACTCCACAGCTCTACACCAAGCTACATTCTCCAAGAACCACCACATCTCCCAATAATCACAATGAACCACTAGCCATGAGATGATTTACCTTTACCTGTGTCTTGGAATATAACTACTGCAAAAGGACCGAAGTGTCAAAGTAGTGGGTGAGTACTAGTACATAGCAGGATTCCCCCAAAAGACTTCCCTACACATTCCAATTGGATAAAACCATTAGAAAATTTATGTAAAGTAGTTTATATAAAATAATCACAAGTCCAACATTACCATAAGCCAAACATAACCTTACCAAGCCACCTCACCTAAACCTAGAAACCCAAGGGAAATCCCAAAAATCAATCCATAATTCATCTCACCATTTAATGTTTTCACAATAATTTCTATATTTCAAGGTAATGCCCAACAGTAAAAGAAAAATGGTGGAGCTTCCATCCAACCCTTTCACCCATTCCCACAAGTTGTGCTACTCGTTCACTTTTACATTGATGGTAGGACTTCCATACACTATCCATCCCATTATTATAGTGGTAATTCCCAACCACTTCCACACAATCCACAAAATCCATAGCACTTAATCACCCAACTAGAATTAATCAGCAAGGTCACACAAAATCATGCCATTATTCCCATCACATGCCAATTCACTTCAATAAATCACCAATTTATTGAAGATGCAATTTCACCAATTTTCCATTCCCAACCACATTTCAATAAACAACAAATTTTTTGAAAACCATCTTTCAGAAAATATTTTTCATAATCAACCACTAATGATTTTAAAATGAACTTCTTAAAATAAAATAACAAAGCCCCTTTAGAAACAATAAACCTTTTTCCCCAAATCCCCAAAATTATCACCAAATTGATTTCCAACTAGATTCACACAACATTATCAGAATTATTTTCATGAAAAAAATAAATTCTAACTAAAAAATACTAGTTCTAACCATGTGGTTTCGAGAGGGAAGCCATCAGTCTTTAGTGTCTTGGTGAATTAGACCCACAAGCAATTGCACCTCAATTCAGGGAAATGCACCACCGAAAATACTCTAGATCCCCTTCCATAACATCCAAAGGTCTTGAAATAAAAACCCAAAGAAACCACAGTCCTAGATATACATGCAACAGATATAGATCTAGAAATCCAAGAAAGGTAGAAGAGTAGGTCTAGAGGAAACCCAAGATAAACCAAGATGAGAGACTTGCTCGAGAAGAACCGCATTAAATCTACCAAGAAAACCTTTTGATTGGATTCCAAATCATTTGGGCGAGAACCTCCAACCTCTGAGAACTCGAAATATCGAGTGGGATAAGATTTGGAGTGAAATAGGTTAACAATGAGGGAGCCGGATTTACAAACCCCGAATTTAAGTGGTTGCACGGTTAGCCTGGACGGTTTAGAAAACTGGGTGCATACCACTGTCTTGAGGGAAGGGGTCTACATTATTTCCTCGAATGGTTTAGAAAACCATGCACATGCCATGTGAAGCTTACTATCTCCCCCTGCACGGTTTCCTAGAGAACTCGCATGGTTTTACCTAACTGTGCTCAAACTATGTTCCCTTAAAAATCCTCCAAACTTATTCATAACCCTTCCAATCACTCCAAACCACATCCCAACTCATCCTAAGCACTATAAACACATAAAAAAACAAAAAAGGCTACATACCTCAAACTGTGAGATGCTACATTATCTCCACCATTGTAATTTCTGTCCTCGGAAAGTAGAGAACCATTGCTTTGCCGAAAGATCTCCTGCCATTGTTCGGTCATCTATATCCCCCGCTCCTTTGTCTCCTCTTGAATCTGACCATGATTCCACAAAACATGAACTAAACCGATGATTTTACCATACAAGACTTTCTCTTGCCTATCCAAAATTTTTACTGGCATGTGTACCAAGGAAGCATCCGGTTCTAGATTAACATGATCCCAAAAAATCACATTGTCACGATCTAGATGACACTTTTTCAACTATGACATAAGAAACACATTGTGAATTGTATGAAACCATTGGGGAAAGTAAAAATGATATGATTCCTCTCTAATATTCAAATTTATCTCAAAAGGCCCAATTTATATTTGAGAAAACTTACCCTGCTTCCAAAACTGACGATGTCCCAACCTAGGAGATATTCCCAAAAACACATGATCACCCATATCAAATGACAATGCTCATCGAAAATGGTTTGCATATGATATATGGTGACTTTGACCCATATCCATTCATTTTCTGATCAACATGATCTTCTCCATAGTCTATTGGACAAGGCTTAATCCCATCATCTAAGTCTCACCAATTTCCTCCCTACAAAGTGGAGAATGGCACAGACGCCCATATAAAGCCTCAAACTAAGCCATATGTATCGAAGGATGATAATTTTTATTATATGAGATATCCACCAATGGTATGTGATCCTCCCATGAACCAGTAAAATCCATCACACAAGCCCTTAACTAATCCTCTATGGTTTCTATCGTTCTCTCGGATTGACCATCCATCTGAGGGTGATACACTGTGGTCATAGTCAACTGTGTTCCCAGGGATTACTGCAACGATTTCCTAAAATCAGATTTGATCCTAAAATCTCTATCTGAAACGATCAAAACTGGAACATCCTTCCACTTTACCACCTCCCAGATGTTGATTTTGGACAGATCCCCCACCATTTAAAATTCACGAATAGTGATGAAATGGGCAGACTTTGTGATCTGATCCACAATAAACATTATGGCATCATGTTTCCTAACTGTTCATGGGAGACCCATTACAAAATAAATTGTTATTTTCTTCCATTTCCACATGGGGATAGGTAAAGACTGAAATATTCTTACTAGTCGCTAATGCTCTACATTGAATTGATAACAATACAAGCATCTCGAAACAAACTCGGCCACATCCCTTTTCATACCATCCCACCAAAACTACGCTTTCAATTCCGTATACATTTTTTAAATTCCGGGATGAAAAATCTGCCTTGAATGATGATAAGCGTTGAGATGTTCCTCCTGAAAAGACATTGGTACCCCTATCCAATTCCGAAAACACAAGATTGAATTTCTATTCAACTCTCCACCCTCAATGGTCTCCCAACCATAGAGTTTCAAAATCATTGCCATACACAGAGAATACAATGTTTGTTCCTCTTTTACCATCCCATCCAATTCTGGAACCCAAAAAAACTAAAAGAAGATCACTCTATCACCCTGATCCTCACATTCCAACTACATGTGGTCTATGTCTGACATCAACTTCCACTGATCCGATTCATATTTCACCACTTCAGTATATGATTTCCTACTTAATGTGTTCACCAAAGAATTTCCCAAACCCAGTTTGTACATTATGTGCAAATAAAGAATCTAAATATATTTATCCATATCCTTTTCCTCAAGTTGAAATATCTTATTGATAAGATATGCTTTATGCTCTTGTGATCGATAAGCACTTTCAATTTTTCACTGAAGAGATAATGATACAAAATTTTTAAATAATGAACCACTGCTGCTAACTCAAAATCATATGTTGGGTAGTTTTTCTCATGCAACCTAAACTGCCATGATCCATACACAACCACACGATCTAATCGCATGAGAACACACCCATACTTGGATCCTGATGTGTTAGAATATACCACATACCCTTTTCCAGGTTCTAGCGAAACCAAGATTGGTGCTGATGTAAGGAGAACCATTAACTCTTCAAATCATTTCTGGCACTAGTAATCCCATTAAAATGGGATATTCTTCCTTTTAAAAGATTTCATTGGAAAGGAAAATCATGAAAAATCACAAACAAAACGTCATTAATACCCAGCTAGATTAGGGAAGCTCCATATCTTAGAAACATTCTTCGGTGGTTGTCAGGAGATAACAACCTCTATCTTTTCTGGTTCAATTGAAACACCCATCTCAGAAATAACATGGCCAAGGAAATGAACATCGTGTATCCAAAAGATAAACTTTTAAAATTTTGTATACAACCGATGATCCTTCAAGATCCCCAACACGATCTCCAAGTCCTTCTCATGCTCTATACATGTCATTAAATACACTAGTATATCGTCAACAATTACCACCACAAAAGAATCCATATATCTATGAAATATACGATTCATCAATTCCATGAACACCACTGGTGAATTTGTTAGACCAAAGGGCATAACCACATAATCATAATGGCCATATCTACTTTTGAAATATGTATTCGGATTATCCTCCTTCCTCACCCACAATTAGTGATACCCTGTCCTCAAGTCAATCTTTAAGAAACACTGATCTCCCCTCAACTGGTTAAGAAAATCATCAATGCATGGATGTCGATATGGATTCTTTATCGTAACCTTATTATGTCTACAATAATTGAAATAGAGCCACAAGGTTCCATCCTCCTTTTTCACAATCAAAACTGGGGATTCCCATAGCGACGTGCTACCCCGGATGAACCCTTTTTTCTAACTATTCCATATACACCTTGAATTCCTACAATTATACTAGTGCCATTCATTAAGACTAATGTGAGATAGGACTAGTCCTTAGAAGGATATCAATCGTAAAATTGAATTCTCTCATGGGTGGAAACCCTGTGAGTTATTCAGGAAAGACATCCATAAACTAATCCGCAACTACTGGAAGAACATTTTTCTCAACACCTTCCACCGATGCCAACAACAAGGCCTCTAACTGATACAAGATCATGCCAACAGATCTGTTACACCCATCTTTTCTCTCTTCTCTCCTCTAATGAGGTGACTAACACCGTCCTCCATCAAAAAAACTAACCTTACACGCATAACAATCGATGTGGTTCTTAAACATTTCCAACCAATACATTCCCATGATTACATCATAAGCATAAATTTCAAGCACTAAGAAATCCCACATCAATTCGATGTTGTAAAAAACAATACAACGTGATCTACAGTGGAATGCATGAAACTCTCTTTGACCCAGTTGTGTTTTATGTTTCAGAATAGAATGCATCATTTCCCCCATTAAGAAAAACAAATTAACGATGCATGATGAAAGAAAAGAATGTAAAGCATCCATATCAAACAAAGCATATTCAATGTGGAATTTAAAAGAACCATACCACGCACCCTAGATAGTCCCGAATGATCATCCATCACCACCTACTCAGCTCCAAAAAATGATTTATTGCCATGGTCTACTCTTAATTACCTTTTTGAGGCATCGTTTTATTCAAATAATCACCTGGACCCACATTAATCTGCTGCTAAGGGGTAAGTTTCTCCCCAATCCCATTGAGGCATAAGACCCCTACGACCCCTGAGGAGTGTCACGGACACCCAACCATGAAGAATTCCGACAATAATGCTGCAGATTCTACATATGATTACAATTATGACATTCTAAAGTTTGTGTCGTACAATCCCACTTGATGTGGCTCATATAACCACATTGAAAGCATCCCATATTACTCTCTTACATCAGAGGAAGATTCACCGATTCTATCGTTGGATTCTGAATTTTACTCCCACAATGGAAATAAGTGTCCCTCTTCCTCTTGATCCTAGTGTTAAAGATCCCACTATTAACCATGGGTGACAACATACTCCCCCTGCCTGTAGCTCCAACAAGATCACACTTAGCCACCGTAGCTCTATTCACAATTTCTATGTAATCATCTATACACAACACTGCTATCTTGGAACAAATTTCTTGGTTCAACCCAACATAAAAAATTTATTCCTTCAACGATGTACTACCCACCACCTCATGTGAAAACTCTACTATGTTCATAAACATAGCCACATATTACATCACTACCATTTTCCCTTTATTTAAACTGAATAAATATGTTGTACGCAGGATTCTAGACGTATGAGGGTAGAATTGTTTGTAAAAAAATTCAACAAACCACTCTCATGTAACCTTTTGGTCCATCCAGTCTTGGACCTCCAGCTCCCACCACTGAAGGGAAAGATCATAAAACATATACATGGATAGTTTCAATTTCAGCTCTATCAGTGTTCCCATGAAGTCAAATATAAATTTCATTATTTTTAGCCTTACTTCAGCCCTCTCTGGCTCTGAATCACCCTTAAATATGAGTTGATTTTTCCTTTGAAACTGAACTGCATGATCCGCATGCCCTCTTTCTCCCCCTTTATTTTCACTTCCTACTGCTTGGAAAGCCTGAACTATACTCCGAACTAGCTATTGGTTCACTTGAGGCACAGGTGCGACCACATTTTCAGAAGCCTCCTCTTTTTGGTCTCTACAATGCCTACCCGGTTCCATTTCTATCAATACAAAAACAACCTTGAGTCCTATTTTAGCAAAAAAATGATTCCCAAATACCCATTTAATTACACTAAAACAATCAAAACTATGATTTCCACAAGTTCAAATTTCCCATGTTACACCATTTTGATAAAAATCCACCACGTTTTGAAAATCATCCCATTTTAAAAATCTGAGGAGTTTTCCATGTTTCAAATCCTTCTTTTTGAAACCCAATTCAGATTTTTTTTAAATCTACACATTCATATCATACCATAGATCATTATACACCAATGAAATATGAATCCCAGTGGGGAGTCATTTCAACAATGCATGCCATTCTCATCTCATTGTCTATACACATGAAAATGAGATATCTAATGCTTATAAGTGTCTCCAAACACTTATTTACCCAACTCCCTGGTTACTTTAATTTTAGCATAAAAGGGTTATCTACGTCCTTTTATTCTATACATTCCATGTTCTGACAATCCTATGCCTTACTACCATACCGAATCAATGAATGTACCAAGAATGAATTTCAAAACCAAGACCAACAATCTACGCCAAAAGATCAAACAACTGTTCTCAATTGAAAGCCAAGGACTGAAAAATCTAATACCACATGTAACATCCATCCCCAACTCATTTTCTTGAGAGTGAGGAGGAATGATTCTTGCCCTTAAGTGATGTTCCCAAGGTTTCAAAGGCTATTAATAAATGTTGAGGGCTTTGAGAATAAATTGGGGAATGATTTTCCATTGAGAAAAAACCAACCAACCAAACAATCTACTAACAAAAAACAACATAATGCAAGTCACAAAACAACTAACCCATACCTTACCATAGGACAACCAACAATTCCTCAATAATTCCCCAAAACCAATATAACCAATCACAATATCATAGTTCCATGAATAATGCTAAACAAGACATCCAAAATAAACCAAGACACACTCCACAGCTCCACAACAAGCTCAATGCTCCAATCACTACAACAGCTTTCAAGAATCACTATGAACCACTATCAATGATATGATTTACATTTACATGTGTCCCGGAATACAACATTTGAAAAATCACCCAAGTTACATAACAGGGGGTGAGTACTAATACTCAATAGGTTTTCCCCAAATGACTTCCATACACACTTCACTAGGATAAAACCATTTGAAAATTTATATAAATAAGTTTATATTAAATAATCACTAGTGCAACCATTACCATAATCCAAACATACCCTTACCAAGACACCTCGCCCAAACCAAGAAACCCAAGGGAAATCCAATCAATCATTCCATAATCCATCTCACCATTTTAAATTTTCAAAACAATTTCCATCTTGCAACGCAATTCCTGTTAAGACAACCAAAACAGTGGATCTTCCATCCATCCCATTCACTCATTCCCATTAGTGGTACTTCCCTCCCACATATCCTTTGTTTGTTGCCCTTTTGTCCATTATCCATCTCATTACTATATTTTTACATCCTTCCCACATCCACACAATCCATATATGTCATAACACTTAATCCCCCAACAAGCATTATGAACCAAGGTCACCCAAAATCACACCATCATTCCCATAACATGCTAATTCACTTCAATAAATCACCCATTTATTAAAAAGAACCTTTATCCAATTTTTCAAGACCAACCACATTTCAATTAACAAAGCCTTTATTGAAATCCATCATTCACAAAAACAATTCATAATAAGACACTAAAGATTGTAAAATAAACATTTTAAAATTACATAACAAAGCCCCTTTAGCAACAACAACCCATTTTCCCCAAAATCCCCCAAATTATCACCAAATGGTTTTCCAACAAGATTCACACAACATTATCAAGAGTAAGTTCTAGAAAAAATAATTGTAACCAAAAACCACTAGTTCTAACCATGTGGAGTTGAGAGAGAAGCCGCCAACCTTTAGGGTTCCAGCAAATTCAACCCACAAGCAACTACACCACAATCCAAGAAAACACACCACCAAAACTACTCTAGATCTCCTTCCCTAACAAACACAAGACATGAAATCAACACCCAAGGAAACCAAAACCCACGATCTATATGCAATGAATGTAGATCTAGAAAACCCCGAATGGGAGAAGTGTAGATCTAGAGGACCCCCTTGGGAAACCAAAAGAGGAGACTTACTCAAGAAGAATTGCCTTCAATCCACCAAGAAACCACTTAGATTTGCATCCAAATCGGCAGAGCACCTCCAACCTCTAAGAATCCAAAATCATGTGTGAGGCTCGAGTGGGAGAATATTTAGAGTGAAATAGGTTATGTGAGAGGGAGCCCGGATTTAAAAACCCAATTTTAAGTGGATTCATGGTTTGGAAAACTGTGCATTAACCGTGCACATTCCACTGTCTCTAGAGAAGGGGTATACACGGTTTCCTCGCACAGTTATGAAAATTGTGCCACGGCCATGTGAATCCAACTGTCTCCCTCTACACAGTTTCCTAGAGACACTGCATAGTTTCCCCTAACCGTTCTCAAACCGTGCACCCTTAGAAAAGCCTCCAAACATGTTCCAATCTCTTCCAAACTCTCCCAAACTCTTCCAAACTCATCCCAAGCACATGAAACACATAAAAATACATAAAAAAAATATATACCTTACACTGGGGGTGCTGTAAAAAGTCGATTCTTCCATGATATACTCCCTTTTATTTTTTTTATACACATTATTACAAAAAAATAGTTAAAAAATAAGGAGGGGTTGTCTTTACTCATTTTCAATAGTGAAAAAGGTTGGGAACTCCCTTTCATCAAATAATTTACATTGATGAAATTGTTATAATTCATCATGATAGATCATCTTTTTTCCAACTATCAAATTCTTAAAGAAACAAGGGTATAATATTCTTAATATTTCATTTCTAATTATGTAGAATGACGTTTTGGATATTTTCAAGTAAGGAAAATATATTTCTAGGTTTTTTCATCAATTTTTCAATAAATAATTTTTTTTCTGATAGAAATTTCATATAATCTTTTATACCATGTCAAAAATGATCACACCTTTCAAAAAAATCTCTAGAGCCTTTGGGTTATCAATTCTAGAAAACCACCCTCGAAATTAAATATATTCAATTAATATCAATATTTCCCTTAAGTACTAGCTTATACATTTGATTTATCCATCTATCTAAAAATTTCTATCTTATTTTGGAATATATCCAATCACTCCATCATAGAATAATAATATTTCATATGGTTTTCAAATAGCCTCAATATATCTTCTTTATTACCCTTTCTAGAAAATACCTTCTTCTCTTCACATGAAATGTATTTAGTAATTCTAATGCACTTATTTCTATTTAATTGTAAATCCTTTTTAAGATTTATCTTTTTACATTAATTTTAATCTCTAAGGATTGATTGCAGTGATCCATTGTGTGGAAATTCTTCTAAAAATATAAGCATCTCTATTTGGAATCACAATTCTTTTTCTCTTTTCTTTTAGTATTTTTGTGATTTCATTCCTCAAATTTCTTCTTTTTCAAAACACATTTTTTCACTTTATCTTCTTTAATAGACGATTCATCTTTATTTATAACCCACTATTTTATTTGATGTGTATTTATTTTTCCATCATCATGTGACATCTTCTTAGTTAGAAAATACCAACACCCATCATAATCATGGCTGCATATGTTGTAATAATCATATAAATTTTCAATAAATCGGAATATGTTCTCGATGAACATAATTTTACTTTTTGTTATAAAGTTTGATACCTTTTTGTAGTTTGTCTCCTTTTATTCAACATCCCACAAAAACAATGGTCCTTTTGTATTCTGTATTGAGTGGAAATTTATGCCAATACCCATTTTTTGTATGACCAAATCTCAAAAAACAATGAAAATATCCAATGAACCATGATTTTATTATTGAGGAAATCTATCCATATTTATTTACTTATTTTTTTTATTGGAATTAATAATATTATATTCCCTTATTGGGGGATTATTTTCTTGATTTCACATACATTAACTCTTTATGTGGCGCTAAATTTTCCAATATTTTTTCCTACCAAAATTTTCATAGATTATAAATAGAATCATGTACTCCAATATTAATCATCATTTGTTTATAGGGAAATAAATGGTTTGTGGGTTACCTTCTTCCTAGAGATTGTTTCAGGTTGTTCACAAGATTATTCCAAGCCCTTATTTCTATTTATATGAGCCTTTTCAGGACCCATGACTCTCATTATAAATTTGTGTAGCATAAATGTTTTATCTTTATTATAGGAATTTAGAGCTTGTATTGGTATCATATTTCATTATATCACCTATATCTCAAGACACTTCATATTGAAGTTGTTATTATAATAAATATATCTTATACTATATTCCAAATAATTATTTAACATCATGACATTTTCTATATGAATTTTTATTGATTCTTATAAAGAGTTAACAACATATGTATTCAATTTTCCTTGAACTTGAATTGATGATTTTTAACATTGATAGAGGTTTTTATAAATTGTTATGGGTCTATAAAACATATATAAATATAATTTCTGACACTAAATTCTCACAAAAATACATTTTCATTTATTCTTTAGATTGAGGAAATGTTTTAGTGAAATGTTGTACCAGTTTTACATTTTATTCCAATAGATATATGGAAGAAATTCACATTGAAAACTTTTTATTCAGTTCCATCTCTATTTATTCAAAATCATTTTACAGTTGTGCTTTCTCATCAAGAAATTCCTTGATAACACCAAATATACATGTGAATTTTTTTTGGAACTTTATTCTAATGGTATTTAACCTTTAAGTTCGGGTCATTAATGTTTTTCTAGACTCATCTTTACCAAACTCTTGGTAGATTAAACATTATTCTTCAAAATGTTCATTTATAATAGATTGTGCAGGTGAAGAATTTTCACATTGAAAAATTTAAACTATTACTAAATCATTATGTTCAACGGAGTTTTTTCTCAATTATATTACCTAGTTTTTCTTCCAATTATTTTGGATTTTGGGCATGGCCATCAAATTAACATTAACGGGAATGTAGACTATGATCAATATCTTTGGAATCTTATCTTTTTTCTAAACTGTGAACATCATATAAATTTATTAAAATAACATGAAAAATTGGATCCAATTATAAAATAAAATGTTACATATGATAGAAAAAGTTCATACCTTGTATGTGGATGACTAAGAGAAGGTATGAATAAATGGCCTCTTTTTCTGAATACCTAATTTTTAATAAACCGCTTAGACATGTAAATGTTTTATATACTCTTCTTATGTCTTTCATGATTTCCTACATTGTGATGAAAATAAAAGGCACAAAACACAAGGATTTTTACAATGTTTTATCTTGAAAGCCTACTTGTTTATGTGATTGGTTCATTACCTCAATAAAAATTTAACAAATATTAACCCAAGTGGATAAATGCATAGTCTCCCTCTATGCTTACATGAAACCCCACAACATGATCCAGTATCCCAGTGGAGGTTCTTTTTACTACATATCAAAATTACTAAAATCCCATTGGTTCTTATCTATTATGAATATATTAGTCCTCACCATATAATTGACTACCTAATACCTTCAATGAACTTCTCATTTCACAAACCTCTGAATAGGGCTTCAACTACTCCATCATCTGGGTGTGGAACATGAAATAATTTTTCCTATTCATAATCTAATTTTAAGGACCGCAGTTGATTATCTTATAAAATAGTAATATATTATAGGAATCCATATTCATATCCTTCTTCTTCCACCTCCATACCAAAAACAATTATTCTACTAGGTATAATATCAATTTATTCTTCTTCAAATTGTTATAGATTATTCAGGTAATAGCAGTGTCAAATTATAAGGCCCCAGCCTTAAACATCACTTATTCTTGAGTTACTTCAAGAATACACGTTGAGGATCTTTTCTGGTTTAGAGTTTTAGAGAATTAGATCATAAAACATGCATTACATTCCACATTTAAACAAAGTGGTTACATAAAATATAGTATTCATTTTTCCCATCAACAGAAACACATTTAAAATAAAACATGGATTCTTTCTTAACACTTCCTTGACACTATCATCATATCATGTACACTTCCCTTGACCTATGAAAAACATTTCAAAAACTTGGGATGAGCATAAAAATCTCAGTAAGGGATATAAAAATATGGAAAGGAAACATGAGTACATATATACATAAGAATGAAATCATACATTACCCATAAAACATAATCACTTTAACATACCTCATCAAATCATGAATAAATCATAGAAATCATAAGACATAAAGGTAAATTGAGGCATTCATAACATTATTATGTAGGGAGTAACCCTCTTGGTTACGTTTGGAATATCCATCACAGTATATTCCCTAAATCTCTTCGGAGAAACCTTAACATTTAACTCATTCGTGTTACCCAATGCATTGGAGAGCTATATCGAGATCACCCACCCATAGTTTATCACGGAACCACCTGTCTTCATAATAATTCCCAAGAACCATAACATAATCGTATCACATAAAACATGCATAAAGGAAACATAACATTTCCACTTTTCAATCACAAGATACCAATACAACACATTGATATAAAAACATTATGAAAACTATTTTCAATACCAAAATAAAATAAAAGTAAAACATGGTATTTATTTTTCATTTAAAAAAAGGTATGGCTTGTAGAGGAAGCTGAAACTCAAATAATGGTCATGGTGGCGGAGAAGTCGTTGTCACCGCATACGTACGACAAAAACATTCCCTTTTGTCGTTTAGTAAAACTCTTCGTATAAAAATATTCCTTTTGGATAAACATAAAATTCAAAGGGGTTTATACACCGTATAAAATTAGGTTGTGTATAAAACAAAATATGCCTCAATGAAAGGAGATTGAGACGAAGTCCCATACCTCAGGTCCGACGTGACTCGATTGCTCTTTAATCTCCTCAATACTAAACTAAAGTTAATTTATACTTTCATAAGAACCTTTTTCAAGTTTATTATTCCTTTTATATAACTTATTTCCATGTTATAAATATTATGTAGTCATTTAAGTTAATAACGGTTGTTTTAACGATCATTTGTACTTGAGTCAAAAATATGATTTTTATAATTACAATTTGTTCATGTATCCATTATATCCAGAGTTATATTTATGATGTATATATCATATATATCCAGTATATACATGCATTTATAATATTACATAACATTTAGAGGTAAGAAATGAAATGCATCGTTCATGGAGACAGTAAGTCGTACGTACGCATGAACGCTACTTCCATTTCTATTTCATATTTAATGGAATTAAAACATAATGATACATAATAGTATTATAATTCCAGTATTGTATCTTATATAATATCATTCAATTTATCCTTTATATGTACCACATATGATATTAACGAATCAAATCACTTTGAGGGGACGGTAGTCCGCACTTCCTAAAATGAAGATATCACGTTTACCCATAATGGAAACCATAAAGGTATTCCATAAATGAAAAATATAGAGGCTTAACTAAAACATAAACATATTATATATCATATATAAATACAGTGACATCTTAATGGACACCTTTTAAGGTGTTATATGAGTGTTGAACAATCATCGTTTCGTGAGGCAGAAATTCGCCATCCACGGAAACCGTATCTTCTTTAACCATTAGATGTAGGTGTGTGTAAGTGTAGCTCGAATACTTCTTATAAAAACATCCGATTATATTAAATATACTGGTGTTGTTACAAAATAAAGGAAAAAAAGAGTTTAGAGGGTTGGAGAAGCAAAATAAAACATAAGAACACATGAGAAAACACTACCTTTAAAACGGGTAACTCTTTTTGATTTGAGCTCAAAGGCTTCCTTGGGAAGACTTCTGCCCAAAGTGAGGCTTCAAGGAGTAATTGAGGGATGTGGAGAGACAAAATGGACAGGTTTTGTCCGATCCAAATCCTTGAGAGGTGTGGGTAAGGTGGTAGAGGTGGGGGCCTTTTATAAGAGGAGAGGAGGGGCACTCTTGGAAAGTTATAAAAAATTACTTTATTATAAAATGATATTTGGATTTAAAAGGTCCCAAAATCATATATTTATAGTATAAGGTGATAAGAGTTCGAAATACACCCATCCAATAGGTTTTTGATATGTGTAGGTCTTAGATTTTACATTATCTTTTCATTTTTTTTAAATCGTTAAATAATGAGGTAATCGCTGCATCATCATGGTATCATAAATAATTTAATTTATTTAGTGTCTAAAAATTATAAAAAAATATATCATGATGTAGTCAATATTTTTAGCTTTCTAATGAATATTTATAGTAAAAAATATGACTTGTATAATCCCATTTAAAAATTGTTTTAGTAAAACAACTCATGTTTGTGACATTTTAATTTTAACTCTAAATAAAAAGGTATTAATGTCATTTTCCTATCAAAGTGGCTCCATGGGGTCCCCAAGTTGACCCATGGATTGTCTTAGTCGGCCATGAAACATCCAATAAGGGTAGGACATGTTTCTAGGTCATTTCATATTATTAAAACATTATTTTTACCTTAAACTACACTAATTACCTCTAATCGCGATTAAAAACTTAAAAGTTACTATTCACCAAAAAATTATTTTAATCCCATTGAACCAAATTTTACTTCTTAATGACAACCATGTATGTCAGATTTTTGAAATTCAAAACACAGAGGTGGTAAAATTTCATTTAAATGAAAAATTAGTTTTTATAACTACCACTTAGTGGTTTCACTATTCATCAAAATTGAAGTTTTTCAGAAAAAAACCAAAATTTCACCCTAAGAAATATTTGATATTCCGAATTAAAAAATGTTTTCTATTTTAAAAAATTCAAAACATATAACTTACATTAATTAGTTTAATAATTAATTCCCATTGTCAGAGGAAATAGTGTGTTTTTATGAAACAATAAGTATCAAAAGATTGACATTAGTTTAAGTCCAATTTCAAAGTGAAATTAATTCCAATGACCACCATTTGATTAAATGGTAAAAATATATTCTAATTTCACCTTAAAACCAATTCAAAAGATAATATAATCATACAAATAAATTATATTAAAAAGAGGGTTTGAATTAAAATACAACATTTTTCACTATTCATTAAAAAATGAACTTTATCAGAAAAATACCAAAAATTTACACAAAGTAAAATTTGATGTCCCGATTCTAAAGAATAATTTTATTTGGTCCAATAGAATGTATAAGAGTGACCAAAACTATATTTATGGACGGTTCTCCATTAAAAGGTGATATGTTGACCTTTAGTAAATGTTAGAGTATATATGCCTAAGATTGAATTCTTTTCTTATTTTAAGCCTTTATCTTTTATTGGATAAATGTAAAAACATTTAAAAAACATATATAATCATATTTTAGTTATTTCCATTCATTCCCGCCAATACAACGGCTACGTGTTAACTACCATTTAAAATAATATTATTTTATTACTAGTGTGCAACGTAAGATTTCAAAGAAACTCTTTATTGCGTATCGGGTACGCTATCGAACATAGAAACCCCTTTAAAGTAAAATTAAAATTTAATTCGTAAATATTAATAAATATGAAAATGTTTTATTCTTTATTTACCTGGGATGTTACATCCTTCCCCCCTTTTGGGAATTGCGTCCTCGCAATTTTATTCACTTATCAAAATAAGTGGGGGTATTTATCCCTCATGGAATTTTCAGATTCCCATGTTGCCTCTTCAACCATATGGTTTTTCCATAAAACCTTTACCTGGTGAATTACCTTATTCCGCAACACTTGCTCTCTACGATCAACTATCTGGACTGGTTGTTCTTCATAAGATAGATTCTCTTCCAACTGAACTACCCCTGGGCTCAAAACATGAGATGGATCTGGCATGTAATTTCTCAACATCGAAAAATGAAAAACATTGTGTAACTGAGGTAAACTTGGAGGTAAAGACACTCAGTATGCAACTGATCCAACTATCTCCAAAATTTCATATGGTCCAATGAACCTTGGACTCAGCTTTCCTTTCTTACCAAATCGCATCAAACTTTTCCATGGTGGAACTTTGAGAAAAACATGATCACCTACCTTGAAAGATAGATCCTTCCTCCGGTTATCTGCATAACTCTTTTGTCTGCTTTAAGCTGTTCTCATGTGTTTCTGAATCAGCTGAACTTTTTCTGCCATCTCTTCTACCAATTCTGGTCCGATCAACTTCCTTTCACCCACTTCATCCCAGAAAGCTGGATTTCAACACCGCTTCCCATATAATGCCTCAAATGGTTCCATCTGTATACTGGAATGAAAACTGTTATTATATGAAAATTCAACCAAAGAAAGATGTTGGTCCCAACTTCCCTGATAATCCATCGAACAAGCACGTAGCATATCCTCCAAATCCTGAATTGTTCGTTCTAACTTCCCATCTGATTGAGGATGAAAACCTGTACTAAAATTTAATTCAGTACCCAATGACTTCTGAAGGCCTTTCCAAAAGTTAGAAGTGAACCTGGGATCACGGTCAGATACAATGGAGAGAGGTACTCCATGTAACCTGAATATCTCTTTAAGATACAAACAGGAAAGTTGATCTAGGGAAAAATTATCTCGTATGGCAAGGAAATGAGCAGATTTAGTCAAGCGATCAACAATAACCCTGATTGCATTATTACCTCGAGGTGTCTTCGACAATCCCACAACGAAGTCCATGGATATATTCTCCCATTTCCACTCTGCCATTGGTAAAGGCTGAAGCATCCCTTTCAGTAACTGCCGCTCTTCTTTTACCTATTGACAAGTCAAACACTTCACAGTAAAATCAGCAATATCCCTTTTCATTCCGTCCCACCAGTAATACTCCCGAAGTTCTCTATACATCTTAGTTCTGCCAGGATGGACTGAAAACGGAGAACTATGAGCTTCACATAACAAATCTCTCTTCAACTGTGAATCACATGGCACACACAATCTCTTCCCAAATCTCAAAACAAAATCATTATCAATATTGAATTCAGGAAACTTACACTTCTGAACCAGCTCTACCTTTTTCTGCAACTCGCTCTCTTGCTTCTGTGCTTGCTTAATTTTGTCTGATAGAGAAGATTTCACTGATACCTGAAACAAAACAGAAGGACATCCTACACCAAAAACTTCAATGCCAAATTTCATCAAATCCTAAGCCAAAGGATCACGTTCCAAACACAACATTGCTAATGAAGCATTACTTTTTCAACTCAAAGCATCAGCCACATTATTTTATTTTCCCAGATGGTAATGAATTGTACAATCATAATCCATGATTAATTCTAGCCATATATTCTATCTCATGTTCAATTATTTCTGATTGAATATATACTTTAAACTTTTGTGATCGGTATATATTTCAAACTTTACTCCATACAAATTATGCCACCAAATTTTTAAAGCGAAAACAACAGCATCTAATTCCAAATCATTTGTATGGTAATTTACCTCATGAGTTTTCAACTGTTGTGAAGCATAAGCAATTAACTGATCATTCTGCATTAAGAAGCAACCAAGTCCTTTCAATGAAGCATCAATGTAGATAAAAAACTCCCCATTCCTGGAATGTAGTGCCAAAACTAGAGCATTCACCAATATTCTTTTCAGTTCCTGAAAACAATCATCACATTCTTTTGTCCATATAAACATAACACCCTTTCGAGTTATCTTAGTCATTGGACTAGATAACCATGAAAAATTTCTAACAAACCTTCGGTAATAGCCTTCCAAACCAAGGAAGCTACGAATCTCAGTTACATTTGTGGGTCTTGTCCATTCTTCCACAACCTTTGTTTTTGTAGGATCAACAGTTATCCCATATTTAGAAACAATATGACCAAGGAAAGAAATTTTTTGCAACCAAAACTCACACTTGCTGAATTTCCCATACAATTTCATTTCTTTTAAGGTTTTCAAAATAACCCTTAAATGTATTTCATGCTCCTCTACTTTTAGAAAACACCAAAATATCATCAATGAAAACAACAACAAACTTATCCAAGAACTCATGGAAAATTCTATTCATTAAGTCCATGAATACAGCAGGTGCATTGGTTAGCCCAAAAGGCATTACTTCAAATTCATAATGGCTATATCTTGTAAGAAACACGGTATTAGGAACATCTACTTCCTTTACCTTCAACTGATGGTACCCCGATCTCAGGTCAATCTTTGAAAAATACTGATCTCCCTGGAGCTGATCAAACAAATCATCGATATGAGGCAAAGGATATTTGTTCTTAACAGTGATGTTATTCAAGGCTCTATAATCCATGCAAAGTCTCATAGAACCAACTTTCTTTTTAACAAATAAAACAGGAGCACCCCATGGTGATGTGCTAGGTCGAATGAAAGCTTTCTCTAATAAATCTTGCAATTGCTCCTTCAACTCTAAAAGTTCAATTTGAGCCATTCGATAAGGGGGTTTTGAAATTGTCTTAGCATCAGGAACTAATTCTACAGTAAACTCAACTTCCCGATCTGGTATTATTCCAGGAAACTCATCAGGAAAAACATCAGGATACTCTTTTACCACTGGCACATCATTAATCTGAACAGTTCCCTTGTTTTAAACAATATGTGCAAGGTAACATTCATTTCCATCTTTTACAAGTTTCTCGGCCTCTTGATACGTTATCAACAGCAAGGGTTCATTCTTGTACACAAACTGAAAGTCTTTCTGAAAAGAAACTTCTTTATCTCTACAGTCAATATTAGCATGGTAAATAGAGATCCAATCCATACCCAGGATAACATCAAACTCTACTAGAGGTAAAACAATAAGGTTTGCAAGTAGTTTCTTTCTACAGATAAGGATAGGAAGTTTCTTATAAATTCTTTTTGCCTCAACATTTCCCCCAGGTGTTTTTACCAAAAGTTCAGGAGTCATTTCTTAAGATGGTATTCCCATTTTACTAGAAATGTTTTCAGAGATGAAAGAAAGTGTAGACCCCGAATCAAACAACACACTGGCATTATCTGAAAAAACAAACAAAGTACCTGATACAACTTCATTTGATGGCCTAACATCTGCTGAAGTAGTTGAAAAGGATTTCACCACCACTTTTTGCTTGTATTCTAACTGCTTCCCATCACTCGAGCTCTTTTTCGGACACTCGTTTGCATAGTGACCCATCTCATTGCATTTAAAACATTTCACTAACTGTAAATCAAATTTGGTCTTATCATCACCCTGATCTTTTTCAGTGCAATCACGAGCCTTATGTACCATCTTACCGCATCGGTATCACTTTCCAGAATTCAGAAGACATTCCCCAGCATGCCTTTTACCACATTTATCACAAACTGGAAACTTAGTTTTCTTACCGTCAGACCTTTTTGAAGAATTCTTTCCTTTCTCCTGCCACCTCGGTCTCTTCTTCTACTGGTTGTTATAGAACACTTGATCATTGGAAAACTCCATTTCCACCTTCTCAGCACATCGAACAAGATTTTCATAACTTTTGAACTCACGAGAAGCCAATGCCCTTCGATATTTTGGATTTAATCCTGAGTAAAAATGATTGACTTTACTATCAAGGTCTCAGATAAAATTTGGAGCATACCTTGCCAATCGAGTGAACCTATCTTCATAGGCAGCCACTGAGTCTTCCTCTTGCCTCAATTCCAAGAATTTTTTTTTTCCATCCTAAGTCGAACAACCTTAAGAAAATACTTCTCAAGAAACATACCTTTGAATTCATCCCAGTCAAGAGCATCAATCTCATCAACGTCCCTGATATTTTTAACCATCGACCACCACTGATCTGCTTCACCCTCCAAACGGTAAATAGCAAGTCTAGCCTTTTAATTTTCTGAACACCCCATGACATCGAAAATATTCTCCAGTGCTTCAATCCACCCTTCAGCTAGCACAGGGTCAGATGATCCTTTGAATGATGGGGGATGTTGCCTCATGAAATTTTCCACCACTGACATGTTCCTCTGTGGTTGATCTAGCTGATCTCGTGAATGGATACCACCACCATTTATCGCTTGAGTCAACTGCGCCATTACTGCAACAAACTGTTCAGTTCAAATTCCAACCATCTTAGGATGCTGATTCGGAAGGTTATTTCTTTCTGTATGCCTTCCTAGCACTACTTCCCTGTTTCCTCTGCGGAAAACCACTTTGAACAAACATGTCTTAGATAAAGCCACATGTTAATCTTCAAAAGCTATATCATTTCAATTTGACCAAAAAAAATATTTTTGGATAATCATTTAATATAATTCTAACACCTAAAGTTGTCTAAACCGACCTCTGATACCAACTATAAGGCCCCAGCCTAAAACATCACATATTCTTGAGTTACTTTAAGAATACACGTTGAGGATCTTTTCAGGTTTGGAGTTTTAGAGAATTAGATCATAAAACATGTATTACATTCCACATTTAAAAAAAGTGGTTACATAAAAGATAGTATTCATTTTTCCCATCAACAGAAACATATTTAAAATAAAACATGGATTCTTTCTTGACACTTCCTTGACACTATCATCATATCATGTACCTTTCCCTTGACCTGTGAAAAACATTTCAAAAACTTGGGATGAGCATAAAAAGCTCAGTAAGGGATATAAAAGTATGGAAAGGAAACATGAGTACATATATACATAAGAATGAAATCATACTTTACCCATAAAACATAAGAACTTTAACATACCTCATCAAATCATGAATAAATCATATAAATCATAAGACATAATGGTAACTTGAGGCATTCATAACATTATTACATAGGGAGTAACCCTCTTGGTTACGTTTGGAATACCCATCACAATATATTCCCAAAATATCGTTAGAGAAAACTTAACGTTTAACTCCTTCACGTTACCCAATGCATTGGAGAGCTATATCGGGATCACCCGCCCTTAGTTTATCACGGAACCACCTGTCTTCATAATAATTCCCAAGAACCATAACATAATCGTATCACATAAAACATGCATAAAGGAAACATAACATTTCCAATTTTCAATCACAAGATATCAATACGACACATTGATATAAAAACATTATGAAAACCATTTTCAATACCAAAATAAAATAAAATTAAAACATGGTATTTATTTTTCATTTAAAAAAAGGTATGGCTTGTAGAGGAAGCCAAAACTCAAATAATGGTCATGGCGGCAGAGAAGTCGTCGCCGCATACGTACAACAAAAACATTCCCTTTTTTCATTTAGTAAAAATCTTCGTGTAAAAAGATTCCTTTTGGATAAATGTAAAAGTCAAAGGAGTTTATACACCGTATAAAAGTAGGTTGTGTATAAAACAAAATATGCCTCAATGAAAGGAGATTGGGACGAAGTCCCATACCTCGGGTCTGACGTGACTCGATTTCTCTTTAATCTCCTGAATAATAAACTAAATTTAATTTCTACTTTCTTAAGAACCTTTTTCAAGTTTATTATTCCTTTTATATAACTTATTTCCATGTTATAAACATTATGTAATCATTTAAGTTAATAACGGTCGTTTTAACGATCATTGGTACATGAGTCAAAAATGTGCTCTTTATAATTACAAGTTGTTCATGTATCCATTATATCCAGAGTTATACTCATGATGTATATATCATATATATCTAGTATATACATGCATTTATAATATTTCATAACATTTAGAGGTAAGAAATGAAACGCATCGTTCATGGAGACGGTAAGCCATACGTACGCATGAACGCTACTTCCATTTTTATTTCATATTTAATGGAATTAAAACATAATGATACATAATAGTATTATAATTCCAGTAATTTATCATATATAATATCATTCAATATATCTTTTATACGTACCACATATGGTATTAACGAATCAAATCACTTTGAGGGGGCGGTAGTTTGCACTTCCTAAAATGAAGATATCGCGTTTACCCATAATGGAAACCATAAAGGTATGCCATAAATGAAAAATACAGAAGCTTAAGTAAAACATAAAAAA
This sequence comes from Viscum album, assembly GCA_963277665.1. Taxonomy (NCBI): domain Eukaryota; kingdom Viridiplantae; phylum Streptophyta; class Magnoliopsida; order Santalales; family Viscaceae; genus Viscum; species Viscum album. The sequence goes on along the minus strand of OY728160.1, from coordinate 906,438,161 downwards.
TATTATATATAATATATAAATATAGTGACATATTAATGGCCACCTTCGAAGGTGTTATATGAGTGTTGAACAATCATCGTTTTGTGAGGCAGAAATTCGCCATCCACAGAAACAGTATGTTCTTTAACCATTAGATGTAGGTGTGTGTAAGTGTAGCTTGAATCCTTCTTATAACAATATCCTAGTATATTTAATATACTGCTTTTGTTACAAAAGAAATGAATAAAGAGAGTTTAGAGGGTTGGAGAAGCAAAATAAAACATAAGAACACAAGAGAAAACACTACCTTTAAAACGGGTAACTCTTTTTGATTTGAGCTCAAAGGCTTCCTTGGGAAGACTTCTTCCCAAATTGAGGATTCAATGAGTAATAGAGGGATGTGTAAAGACAAAATGGATAGGTTTTTGCCGAGCCAAAGGCTTGAGAAGTGTGGGTAAGGTGGTAGAGGTGGGGGCCTTTTATAAGATGAGAGGAGGGGCACTTTTGCAAAGTTATAAAATGTTACTTTATTATAAAATGATTTTGGGATTTAAAAGGTCCCAAAATTATATATTTCGAGGATAAGGTGATAATAGTTAGAAATCCACCCATACAATAGGTTTTTGACATGTTTATGTCTTATATTTTACATTATCTTTTCATTTTTTTAAACCGTTAAGTAATGAGGTAATCGCTGCATCATCATGGTATCATAAATAATTTAATTTATTTAATGTCTAAAAATAAAAAAAATTATCATGATGTAGTAAATCTTTTTAGATTTATAATGAATATTTATAGTCAAAAATATGACTTGTATAACCCCATTTAAAATTTTTTTTAGTAAAACAACTCATGTTTGTGACATTTTAATTTTAACTCTAAATAAAAAGGTATTAATGTAATTTTCCTACCAAAGTGGCTCCATGGGGTCCCCAAGTTGACCCATGGATTGTCTTGGTCGGCCATGACACATCCAATATGGGTAGGACATGTTTCTAGGTCATTTCATATTATTAAAACATTATTTTTACCTTAAACTACACTAATTACCTCTAATCGCGATTAAAAACTTAAAAGTTACTATTCACCAAAAAAATTATTTTAATACCATTGAACCAAATTTTACTTCTTAATGACAACCATTTATGTTGGATTTTTTAAATTCAAAACACAGAGGTGGCATAATTTCATTTAAACGAAAAATCAGTTTTTATAAGTACCACTTAGTGGTTTCACTATTCATCAAAAATTGAAGTTTTTCAGAAAAAAAAAACCAAAAGTTCACCCTAAGAAATATTTGATATTCCGAATTCAAAAATCATGCCTATTGTAAAAAAATTAAAAACATATAAGTTACATTAATTAGTTTAATAATTAATTCCCGCTGTTAGAGGAAATAGTGTGTTTTTATGAAACAATAAGTATCAAAAGATTGACATTAGTTTAAGTCCAATTTCATAGTGAAATTAATTCCAATGACCACCATTGGATTAAATGGTAAAAATATATTCTAATTGCACTTTAATACCAATTCAAAAGATAATATAATCATACAAATAAATTAGATTAAAAAAAGGTTTTGAATTAAAATACAACAGTTTTCACTATTCATTAAAAAATGAACTTTATCGGAAAAATACCAAAAATTTACACAAAGTAAAATTTGATGTCCCGATTCTAAAGAAGAATTTTATTTGGTCCAATATAATGTATAAGAGTTACCAAAACTATATTTATGGATGGTTCGCCAACAAAAGGCGATAAGTCGACCTTTAGTGAATGTTAGAGTATATATGCCTAAGATTGAATTCTTTTCTTATTTTAAGACTTTATCTTTTATTGGATAAATGTAAAAACATTTAACAAACATATATAATCATAGTTTAGTTATTTCCATTCATTCCCTCCAATACAACGGCTACGTGTTAACTACCATTTAAAATAATATTATTTTATTACTAGTGTGCAATGTAAGATTTCAAAGAAACTCTTTGTTGCGTATCGGGTACGCTATCGAACATAGCAACCCCTTTAAATTAAAATTAATATTTAATTAATATTAATAAATATGAAAATTTTTTATTCTTTATTTACCTGGGATGTTACACAAATGGTATTTATTTATTCTCTTCATTAAAGTTTTTTATTCACACAATAATGAATATTTTGTTTCCATATTTTATTTAGAATCTCCTCAATCTTCAGTGTTATATGATATTCTTTTCAAACTCAATTAAACACCTTTAAATCCATGTCATATATTCAATTTTATATTTCCCTATTGACCTAATATTATTTAAATGATTTAAATACTATTAAATATATAACATCAGTTCATTATGAATTTATCCTATATATATACATGAAAATGTATCTTTTCGTCTCACAGTATGAATGCTCATCTCATGACTTGCACAACTCGCAGACTTCATCTTCTCCCTCATATGGTTATTTTTATATCCCAAAAAAAATGAATCTAAATCTTATTTGATTTTTGTGATGAATATTATAAGAACATCAAAATAAAAAAAATTAAATTTAATATATAAAGAAAATATTTATTTTGGGACTACTATCAATTTTAATGTCTCGATATTCTCAAAATTCACAATGTAATTTTCCCCTCTAAACTCCCATGTTAGTATTCTTAATTACTAAGTACATTTTAATGTATGTAATTACACTTAATAAGTCCATATATATATTTTTTAACTTTTTAAATACTCTTAAAAATATAATACACTACTATTTAGAACTTCAGATTACTCTTACAAAGTTATAGGTTAATATTCTGAACATAACTGTTACATTTCAGATGTCAATATGTAGTCATTTTCTACTCAATATCCAAATTACCCACTTATTTCAAATGACACCACCTTGTCAAAAACCATATTAGGTTATTTTACATATCTGAAAATAAACTCATAGTATCATAAAACTAGTTTTCATAACATTCCGTATTAAATTTAATAATTAGTACCCAATAAATGGATTTTATAACTTATAGCTAGCCTGTTCCTCATTAAAATAGTGGACTTCTCCCCCACTATAAATAATACCAACCTTAACTTGAAATCTATTGTAGATAGTCACACATCTTAGTTATTGGTAAGTGTTCTATAAATTGACATGAAAATCAAAAATCATCACATTTAGGTTTATCTACATTAATTTATCTAATCAAGGTCTTAATGAAGCATCCTCTATTTCCATTTCCATTTTTATGGAAACATATCATCTTCCCTTCATATATTCTCATAAACACATATTTCTAGGTTATCATTAATAATATAAACCTTAATTATTTAATAAATAAAACACATTCTTAGTATCTTCATATTACTTAGTTTTGTAAACTAGATTATAAATATATTTTGAATACTCATATTATAGAAATATTATACAAGATATTGTATTCGATAAAATTGGTATGTTCATAAGATAAGGAAATTCATCCATAATGCCTTAATAATTCTGTCCATTATATATATATGAAGATGTCTAAAAGGATATTTGTATTGTTACATCCAATATATTATTATATATGAAATAAAAATATTGAATGAACAGTATACATTGATTTTGATTGAAGAAGAAATAAAATTTGATATATTAACTTCAATACAATTGAAATAATATTGGTATTATTGATATACTAAATTAATATTTTTATTAAATATAGTACGTGTTAAATCACTAAAGTTATATTAAATAATTCAAGTATAATACTTATAATCTATATATTTATTAGAAAATGTAGTGGAAAATCAATGGAATTATTCGAATATTAGTTGAAACTAATTTCAATTTATTCCAAAGAAATTTGAACTATTTGAGTTGAGTTGATAAATATGGATAGAATTTAGGAATTATGGATTTTAGTTTTTTTCAAAACTATAAAAGTACATGATACATAATATATTTATCAATATCTAAAAAAATAATTGGCTAGAATGTGCTTCCATGTACACATAAATTTTTTATTTCATAAAAATAGGAAAATGATACAACCACCCTAAGGTATATAATATATGTTAATGATGATAAGTTCAGAAAAGTACATACAATTCATTATGATCTATAATATATTAAATATGTTACATAATCGTTTATTCTCCAAGATATGTATAAAATGGATATGTCATGGGATATGTATGATGCGTCCATTTTAGTGAAATTTTGTAAAGGACCTTATCACAAAGTGATATGTAACATTTTTTATGGTCTTTATGTCTTTTATTGAAATACATAGAAAAATTATGTAAAGGTAATAAAACTTATTCAATACCTAATAATAATAAAATATTATTTATGATGCATAAATTTGAGGGAATTTTTTAAAGGGTTGAATTATATTGGGATACCTGAGAAGTTAAATTCATTATATTTGATTTACCAATTAGAAAAAATTAAGTAGAATAATGTGTTATGAAAGATACTTCTAGAATTTATTACAAGGGATCAAAAAAATGACACTTTAATGAAATATATAACACTATTATGAAAATGGGGATTGTGTTTTGAGATGATGTTTGAAAATGTGATATTTAAATTGTGGAGAAGAACGACCATTCCTTGATGTAGTTTGAAAATAGAAAACATGACCAATATTGTACTATAATATGATATATTTCCACATCATGAAGAAAATTTCATGTGGTTTTTCATGATGATGAGGGTATCATAAGGTAAATTCATTCCATGATGTTTATACATGAAGGATGGATTTTCAGTGGTTTATGATAAATGATTTTTTCACATTGTGAAGAGTAACATTATGCCACCTGTTGTCTTACATGTATTATAAAAGATGTTGAATATTGAAGGTGTGGTTATTGTAGAGAGAATATTTATTGATTATTCTGGGTATCATGAAGATAATAATAGACAAATTTCATAGAGATTGATTTTAGTTATTTCTTATAATCTATTTTAAATGGGTTTTAAGACCATAATTAAAGTATAATTAAAGTGATGAATATTATAGAAATAATATTCATATGGATTACTGAATATATATAAATTGAAATGGAATAAGAAATATGATTTTGATAGTGTAGTTATTATCTTTAATAGTCAATGGGGTTTCAATGATGAATGTGAAGAATGGATATTGTATTTCATGAGGATCATGTGTGTTGATGATCTAGTGAACTAACAGCTATCAATAAGAAATATTTCATGACAATGATAAGAGATGATCCAACACCAATTATTTGAAAATAATTATTCAGTATTGAAAAAAAATTAATTGAAGATATTATATTATTATTCGGTTAGTCAAAATTCATACCGAATAAGACGAGAGAGAGTATAATTTCTTCCATATCATCTAGTGATCATAAAATACTATGAATTGAGAAGACCAGCCTATGACATCTCTTTATCATAAGGTCTAAAAACAGAAGAGGTGTCTAATTGGATTTCTATATATCAATGAAGGAGATTAGATTCATTCTTTTAAAGAGGGAGCAGATCCAATAATATTACTAATCATATTTTAAGGTGATACAATCCCAATCCATTATTTAATGATAATGGTCTGGTTGGTGGAGGATCTTGATATTTACAAGTTATTTATTTCATTATACTTAGAGGGTCTAAGGATTATGTGTCCAAGTGTATGCCCTTCCCCAATTATTCTCTTAATATTATAATTAGAGTTGTGTTTACATTGGATAAAAACCGATATATTTTGGGGAAGTATTTATTTACATTAGAGGTGAGTACCATTTATAAATCATACATTCACTGTTGTTTATCATTTTGTATTAAATACTTACATTTAAATTGATAGTGATAAAAGAGAGATAAATTAAATAAAAATAGTTGTAAAGGTAAATAAGGGAAATGTTTTACTTGAAAAAAAATCACTAATATTTTATTTAACACGCCCATCTTAGTGTTGGCCATATCCCTTGATTTATTAAAAATATAAAAAAATAATTTTCTTATTGATGAAGTTGATGAAAAATTTTATAGTTGAAAATGGATTTATATTATCTGATGAAGGCACCTTGTACTTCGAATACATGGATAAAAAAATATTTGAGAAATCAATAGATAATAATAGGAGGGTTTGATAAAAACTTCTATGAAAATATTAAATTAATTGTCATTCATGGTAATCATGTTGGTTTACAATATCATATTTGTGGTAATGAAGAAAAATTGTATTGAATGTATTTATAGTTTTTTGTGTTCATAATTTGATTTATCAATTATTCAATAATTATCCTACTTATGCAAAAATAACATTAAAAGTAAGGGGTATCATTCATCTCATATGTGAATAATACAAGACACATGTTAAAAAAGTAAAGAATAGATGATTAAAAACTAGTTTCATCTCTAATAATGATGGGTACTATACTTTAAAAACATTAGGATGGTGAGTTAGTTGAATAAACATTTTAAACTAGTATTATTAACATCCTATAGTATCACATAGTAATAAGGATAAATATCTTTTCTTCTATATTCTTAGTAATACCTTTTTAGAGTTCTCAAATAGAAAATAATTCCTTTGTGGAAATTATAATAATGAGTTGTACTCAGGAAATATTATACTATGGATTTTTATTTAAATCATGTATAGATTTAGATTTTATATCTTAATTTAATGAGGAATTTTCTATAGATTCTTTGGATCAAAAATCCAAAAGTGATGAAATAAATTTCATCCAAATAATATGGGTGGGATGGTTGAGTAAATAGTAGAAAATTATAAACCATATCACAAGATATAATTACAATATTTTAGTCACCAAGGGTTTTACTAAATAGATGTAGATAAAATATAAGTTATAAAAACCTAGAAAAGTTTTGTTATAAATATTGATGATTTATTTTTGCAATAATAGTTTTATCGATTTAACAATGAACCAAACTATCCATTCTCAAATAATGCATTCATGATACAATATCATTTTATAAATGAAAATTGTAAATATGGAATTGTAAAAGTAGAGTTTTTATACTTATAATCAAGTGATATATGCCAACAAAATGTTATTACCTACTCATATGTTCAAGAATAATTATTTTAACCACATAGTTCAATTATTTCCCTCAAACCAAAGAGGTTAGAAATACATCTATCACCAAGGCATAATTTACCTATTTGGTTTTTTATGAGTGCTTTATGTTCTTATATGAAGTAAATTTTAATAATACATTTGGAGATATTGTCCCTGTTAAATCATATAAATAATATAAGGTATATATCTTCAGTAAATTTTTATCAATTAGTGGTGTTAAAAATTATCAAGTGTAGTGAAGAAGATAAATATTTGAAAATACGGATGACACTTTAGAAATTGAAATATTTTATTCATTCATATATCTAGATTAGACACTCGTGGGCTATGATAACTTCTTAAAAAATATTTTATTATATAAAATAAATTTTAATTATATTAATTTGTGAGATTTCAATTCATGGATTTATGATGGATAAATATTCTAAAAAAGGTATAACTTTTGAATCTTCTAAGACATTAATAAATTTAGAGAAAAGCTATTTGTATTTTATTACTATGATTAGAGAAATATGTTTACCCCTTTCTAGATCAGGAATAAAAAATCAAGGGAAGATATAATTTTTTCATGGTTGATGGAATTTTATAGAACATATTAATTGAAAAATTAACGTGGGATTGACAAAAATACAAATTAGGAGTGCATTGTAACAAGAGGTTGTAATGTTGTATTTTTTTCTATTTGTTTATTATTATTATTATTATTATTGAGATCTCAAAATGATTAGTGATTGTCTGAGTATGTTCATGTCATATGGTAAAACTATCAAAATATAATAATGTTGATCTTTCTATGAATGGTGGTTGTGAACAAAGTATGTTGGAGTAGTTGTTATGTCATACTGAAAGGTTTTATTCATTTCAGAAGGTGTGGATAAAAAAGAAAATTTCACTATAACTCTAGGGAAATAAATATTTAGTTAAATCTATTTTGTATAAAAGTGAGTACAATACTATGAAACAACTTATCTTGATATAACATGATTTTGATTAATAAATAAGGAATTTCACATCATAATATAATAGTTTTTCTATGTCATGATATAAGTGGATGTGATGAAATTCCTAAGTTATTGTTTTTTAGTGATATTCATGATGGGATGAGTTTAATGTGTATTTATTGTGAATTAATTCATCGTGATATAGTAGATATAGTATGTAAATGAAACAAATATATGAAACAACACATCATGCTAGAATATGTGATGTCACACCATGATTTATAAAACAATATATATTTCCAATTTACATGTATACTTTAAATTTTTAATGAGTTGTTTATTTTTTTTCTTATATTTCACAAGTCCAAATGGAATTAAAGGATGACTATTTATTTAACATACATCCAATACTTGATTTTTATTTACATGAAGTTAAAATTGGATATGATTTTTATTTTGACTTTGAAATTTAGAATTTAGGGTATAGTTAGTTAGAATTTCCTTTGCTAAAATGAGTGACATATATTATGTGATATAAAATACATAATATATTAGGAATAATATATATATATATATATATATATATATTTATATATATTTCAATAGGGACTGCATTGAATGAATGTTTTTCAAATATTGAGTTTTTTATTATTTTATTATCTTTAGGAAATAGTTTTGTAATGAAGAGTTTCATGTTCATACATTTTAATATGATGATGATTTCAATAGATAATGTCATAAGATCATGGATAACACAATTTGATGTGTGGTTTCATTTTATTATCTATTATAATTATAAGAATGACCTTTTTTCTATCATTTTCATCATTAATATCCCGATTAAAACATAATGATTGTAAGTGAAGAATAATTCATGGGTTGTGGATGGTTAGTAATATTTTTTTAAAAAATAAATCATTAAATAATAATGTGGTGATTATTAATCAAATCAACACATCAGTCATATTTTATCCTCGAATGTGTTGCATTATGGGTGAACCATTTAAAATATCAGTTTCTATAATCATTTAATTTTTTCATTTTGGTTGTGTAGTTTTCAATCTTTTTTGATAGATTAGAAGTGTTTTGGAAAACATGGTGATATGAATAAAACAATTTATATAAAAGAAGAAATTTTTGAACAAAATAATTCACTCCCTTTGACCATCTTAAGGTATATTTTTGTTCCCCCCGTTACAACACTAATTAATTTTCCTTTGACTTCAACATAATACATCATATATAGATATATTTAACTAAAAAATTGGTTCTTAATTTGTTAAAACATATTAACACCACTACTCTAGATGTCCTCTTCTGGAAAATAACTTCTCTTTTCTTGGAAACCCACGATTGGTTCATAGTTATCTTTAACATTTTCCCTTTCTTTCCCCCTCACACATTTATTCCAATTCATGGATGGTGTAGCTTCAACTGAAATTCTAATTTTACCCATGTTACTGATTCTTTGAACAAAAAAATATTCTATATTTTTCTCATGAATATTTCACCTCTTTAATTAAATTAATTATCCATGAAATTATCAAAATCATATTTCTTCTTAGAATATACATTTTTTATTTCCACTTCAAAATTCATTTCAAATCATAAAATTCTTAGTGAATTTAAATATTATTATCACAACTGTTAATATAAGATGTATGATCCTTGATTTTAATTTCTTGACTTATAATAAATAAATTCTCCTTGATTTTCTTATTCATCCCCTTAGTCATATATTAGATTCAATAACTCAATAATTTTTCCTTCATATTGGTCGATGAAGTCCTAAGATACCTTCAATTGTCCACATATATTCTTATTTTTATTCCATTGTAATTCTTTCTCCTCAAAGGTTACATTATGTACGAAATTGATATCTACCACACCGTGTAATTTATCTACCTCTTTAATTTCTATTTTTTCATTTTCAACTATTCTTAGCGTAAAAAACATCATATCCATCATAGACTATATTTCAACTTCCTCAAAAAAGTATTCATAATTGTATCCCTCTTTTCAAGCCATACACCGCCGAAAATTAATTTTTTATTATAAAAGGTCAGGACGACCGCAAGGTACAGATCATGGGGGTCGAAAATGATGAAGTCCAAGGGCATCCCCCCGGATAACATCCTTACATTCCTGTGGGAGGGATCCAACAGCGGAGTAGATCACCAACGGTTCCTCCTCTATTCCTGCACGAGCAAGCACATCCGCAGCAAAATTAGCTTCTCTCCATATATGATAAACCCGACAACCATCATTGATTTCCTTCGAGCATCTTCTAACGAGATAGATCAAATCCCATGGAGGGTTGTATTTCCCCTGCAGAGATCGAACCAGAATCTCGGAGTCAGATTCAATCGACCCAACCTGGAGACCGAACCTTTTGCAAAGAGAAATTCCAGTGAGAAAAGCCCTCATCTCCGCACATAAAGAATTACCCGGACCATAGAACGCACTGAAAGCCAAGAACACCGATCCATTTGAATCCCTGAGCAGACCGCCCCCTCGCATGCATCCATTCTTGAAAGAACCGTCCACATTCAGCTTGTTACCACTCTCAGGAGGGTTCCATTTAACCCACTGACCTGGACAACTAATATTTGACATTGGTCTATTAAGGAACCTGTTCAGCGCCTGGGAATTTTGTCCCCCCTTCACACAAACAGCCAGTTCGGAGATGAGAACCTTCACCTTTAACAGCATACTGGAAAGTGCAGGCCTCTTGTCCAGCCTGGTTGTGTTTCGCGCCTCCCAAATAGTCCAGCATATGGCGCTGAAGGTGATGCTGCAGATTTTTTCCTGCATCTCGTTTTGATCGGATTCCAAAAAACAGAAGGAAATGAAGTCCTGTATAGAGTTGTAATCACCATCAGCAGACATCCGCAAGTCAAAAGCCGACCATAGACCCACAGCCCAATCACTCATACAGAACAGATGCAAGGCAGACTCATTGCTCGGATTAATGCAGCAGAAACAGCGCGACGCCAGAGAAATACCCTTCGATTGCACATTGTCATCCGTTGGAATATACCGATTCCGTAACCTCTAGACCAAGAAGTTCATCTTAGCAGGAATATCCTTACACCATAACCGCAGGTCCCATTCACTCCTCACCGATGATGGATGTAGCAATTCTCTAAAATCATGTCCATTATAGCTCCCGGAAGAAGATCTAGTAAAACAGCATAAATCCGTCTCCTCTGAAAAGGAAATGCTATTAAAAACCTCCATCTGCTCGTTATTCAGAATCACCTCCATACACACTATAGAAATTTTCATGTATCCTTAGACTTCTTTTAATTTTGTTCCCAAACTTTCCACTTTTAAATAATTCTTATGTTATCATAAACATTAATATTCATTTATCTTGTTTTAATTTTGTAGTAAAAAATGTTAAGAATAAATAACTAGCATCCTCTTATCTATATTTACCTAGATTTATATCACATTTCCCTATAGACATTAATATTGAATCCTTTATTGAATGAATTTTCATCCTTTTCAAATTTTTATGCATGTTATATACAACCAAAGAACATTATAGATCATACAATAATAAATTTTCCAAATTTCATTCATCAAAAATGGATAAATTTAGATTATGATAGGGTGATTTTTTGTCTAAAATTTTCATTACAATATTAACATCCCTTATCTCTTCATTTGGGACAAGAAAATATCAAACAAAATTAACAATTTTGTTACAAAAATCATTATTTCTTTTATTCTTGTAAATCATCAAATCATCATGTTGACTCTGGAACACTTGAAACATTTCCTCCTTTAATTTATTATCCCCTTCATAAATATTTTATAATATGTCCCGTGATTCATTACTAGATATTCAAATCGTAACCTTTATTTTGAAATGATTTGATTAGTCTCAATACAAGGTCTTTTTTCATTCAATGTTTATAAGTTTCTTATTAGATTCATTTATGAAAATTTATATAGGATTAATCCGTTATATTACATGAATAGATCCATAAAAAAATCGATCACTAGAAATCATAAATGAGATCCTAATAAGTTTATCTAGATTTGGTATTTACCACCATAGAAAAAATAAAATAATTTTTCATTTATATAAGTATCAATGTCAATATTGATAAAGATTAACCATGAAATAACCTTTCAACTCAAACATCAATTGTTACCATATAAGTTCTAAAGCAACCCTAAAAATGGTGATTTAGGGTATCAATTTCATTTCACACTAGAATAAACATCTTGAACCTCTAAACACTTTTTCAAACAAATATGGGATCAAAACATTAAAATAAATGAGATCACATATGAATATTACTTGTTTTACACAAATGGTATACATCCATGGATATTACAAATTGAAATGTTCTAATTTAAAATATCATAGAAAAATATATGTGATTGAAATGGTTATGTATGACTCACATCAAAAACAAGTATTTGACCACTTAAGATTTAATGGTATGAATCTTTTTAAATAAATTTAATATATTTAATATCTTACATTGCATGAAACAACGAACTTAAACAAACTCCAAAATAGATGAATATTGATGTGACTATAGGGTACCTGCTGCGAAGGAGATGAGCGGTGAAACCCTCGGAGTGGAGAAACCCTCGGAGTTCGATGGAACCCCCGAAGTGCGGTGAATTCACAGAGGCGCGGAGATGGAGAGCTTCAGCATAACTGAATCCGTCTTGCAACAGGGCATCGTTCGACCCGGAATGGGAATTTTCTTCCCCAGAAAAAGGGGGTGAGGTAAGTACTGTATACTATCTTCCCAAAAAACAATTTATTTTGCAGAATCCATTGTTATTCCCTTAGTTTCGTGCTCTGAAAAATCGCCCGCATTCACAAAATTGGGGGATGGGTCAATCTCGGTAGTGGCGGACCCGAAGGCTCTAAAGCAGCGGCTGGATTTATGCAAGTTTTCAATTCTTGGTAGAACATCATATGAGAAGGGAATGAAGCCATGGTCCTATGCAGATCTTAAAAGAAGAATCTCACATTGCTGGGGCCTGTCGAGCTGGCGACTCATTTCAATTGGAAAGGGATTTTTTCAGATTATCCTTGAATGGAAGGATGATCTAAACATGGTATGGAGAATCGGGAATTTTAATCTCAAACCAGGCCTCCTTAAGATCTCATAATGGGAGGAAAACTTCAACACGTTCAATCAGCGGCTTTCTATGGCACATGTGTGGACATGTTTTTATGGTCTTCCATGGGTTTACTGGCACCCCAAAATCCTTAGTGACATTGCTTCAGGATTGGGAACACCCTTGAAGGGGGATCAGAGGTCCATTAATGGTGACATCGGGTTATATGCGAGGGTTCTAATTGAAATTGATATGGAAGCGTCTACTCCAGGAAATATATTTTTTTCTACGGAGGATCATCAGCTAGAAGTCAAATATGAATTTGAAAATTTACCCAAGTTTTGTGATAATTGTAAAATAGTCGGTCACGTGGTCAATAACTGCCGTATTCTGCAAAACCTGGTTAAACCTACCCCCAATCCGGTGGTATGGAGGGAGGCAATAAGAGGAAAAGAGGAGAAGAAATATGAAAAGAAAAAGGACCTTGAAGCTGATCTCAAGAAAGCGCCTTCAGGTGGTCAAGGGGCTACCTCTTCTTGGGCAGATATGGCTGAGGAGGAGGAAAAGCTTTTCGAGCAACAAGAGGCTGATGGCAAAAAGCATAGTTCTTTTCCACTGAATGAGAAGCAGAGTTAGTTGGACTTCTCATCTGACTTCTTTTCAGTAGCACTTTCAATGCAGATTGAAAACTTCATCCTTGATTTTATTACAAATGATATTCAGGATGTTTGGAACGTTTTTGGAACCCTCCAGTGCTTAGTGTGATGGACTCAAGAATTATTAAGGGTATGCAGAACCCAGAAGTCATTGATCAAAGGGGACAGCAAGTTTCACAGAATGAAGAGAGGGAATGAATGATAAAAATAGGGATTTATGTCTCTGAGAAACCGCTAACCTGCTCTGAAGGTAATGTTTTTATCTCCTTATCCCAGCAGCAAGAGGGAGGAAAGGGTCATGATATCACACGACACTGTGATCAGGATGCCACTAAAGAAAGAAAAACTGGAGGCCCCGCCTCCTCAACAAGATCTGCTAGAAAGCTCCAACTTTTGGATTCTAAAGGAAAAGGGGGAATTACCCCCAAATCAACACGTCAATGAGGATCATATTTTGGAACTGTCAGGGCCTTTCCAATCTTGACACTTTGGGTTCCATTCGGCTAATTGTAGGTAAGTATAAACCTAACATATTAGGCATCTCTATGCCCAAAACTATTTCAAGCAGGCTTGACAACACCTTTCTCAAAGCTGGTTACTCTATTATTAGTTGCAAAAATTCTGGGGTTTCTGCATACAGGATTTGGTTCTTTTTGCATAAATCAGTTGTTTTCCCAATTCTGGTTAGAGAAAATGATCAGATTGTTACGTGCAATTGTTTAGAGTCTGGGAATAAAATTCACTGCTCGATCATTTATGCTCACAACAACCCTATTGACAGGAGAACTTTGTGGAGGCAAATACAAGACCTTGCAAATGAGATTTCAGACCCATGGATCATTGTTGGGAATTTCAGCTCTATATTGAATGCAGAAGATAAAATTGGACCAATGTCCAACATTTCAACCATAGCTGAATTTACGGAATGCATTGAGGGAGACTGCTTAACGGAAATTAACCTTTTGGGAGCCAAATTCACTTGGTATATGAGGCATTTGACTGGCATGGGAGCAAGAAGAATTGATATGGCTTTTGCTAATAATGATTCACTGGCATTTTGGAAGTCAATTTCTTGTGTCACCCTGGCCAAACACAACTCTGACCATCATCATATTCTGATAAGTCTCATGAATCTTGATAGATCGAGCCCAATCGCTTTTAGATTTAACAGTGCTTGGATTTCTCTCCCAGAGTGCACTCATATTATTCAGGATTCATGGAATCAGAGGGTTGAGGGTCAAAGGCCCTTTTTTGTCTTTCGAAGCACAAATTGGTTAAAATGAAGCTGAAACAATAGAGCAAAACAAAATTCAGTACTTTGGATGCTGAAATAGATGGAATGGAATGTCTTTTACATGACTTACAGGAAAATGCCACGAAAGATCACTTTCAGGGTGATATGAAGAAAGAGGGGGAGATTTCTTCTAGACTTAGTAGTCTGATCAAGCTGAGTGATAGCATAAAAAAAGACATCTTTAAAGAAATACGGCTATCAGATGGGGACAGGAACACCAAATTTTTTCATACTCTGTAGAGGGTTCGAAGGGCTAGAAAACCTCTTGCTCTCCTAAAGGATGGGGATTAGATCTTGGAAGAAAGACATGAGTTATCAGACCACATTGTTTCTTTCTATGAAAACCTCTTTAATGGCCCTCCCAAAAATGAAATGATGAGGGAGAACATAATTCCTAAATTGGTTACGACTGAGGATAATAACCTCCTCACTGCAATTCCGTTGGACTTTGAAATCAAGGAAGCTGTTTTTGGTCTAAGAAAGGAAAGTTCCCCAGGTCCGGATGGTTTTACTAATGACTTCTTTCAAACCTACTGGGAAATCATTCAAGATGATGTCATTCAGCTTGTCAATCACTTATTCAATGATGGAACCTTGCCCCTGGGTTTTAATGCCCAATTTATAACTCTTATTCTGAAGGTTGAGAGTGCTTGTGAAATCAGAATACTATCTATAAGGTGATCTATAAAATTTTATCAAACATGCTTGCTTGTATCATTGAGAAATTAATCTCTTGGAACCAATTTGGCTTTGTGAAAGGCAAGAATATACATGAATGTTTGCTTAACGCCTCGGAATGTGTCAACTTGCTTATAAATAAAGCTAGAGGAGGGAATATTACTCTCAAATTGGACATTACCAAAGCGTTTGACACCATAGACTGGGGATTCATTAGCAAAGTGTAGCATAGTTTTGGATTTAGCGGAAAATTCATACATTGGGTCATGGTTATTTTCAACTCAGCCCGGATTTCCATTCTTATCAATGGATCCCGAGAGGGTTTTTTCACTTACTCCAGGGGAGTGAGGAAAGGGGATACCCTCTCTGCCATTTTATTTGCTTTAGCTGAGGATTATTTGAGCCGACTCCTCCTTGACATGGTGAACAATGGCAAACTATCAACTATCAGAGCAGGACGAGGTATCTCTACTCACTCCCATCTATTTTTTGCTGATGACATTATTATTTTTACTCAGGGGGACAAAAAAAAGTATCAACAGCATAAAAAATGTTTTACAGCACTATGAAGGTGTCTCGGGTCAGTTCATTAGCTGGAAAAAGTCATGTATCTATTTTAGCAATGGTTTCTCAGCATTCAGAAAAGCACGCCTTACATATGATTTGGGAATAAAAGAGGGAGACCTTCCTTTCACCTATCATGGTGT
Source organism: Viscum album (assembly GCA_963277665.1). Taxonomy (NCBI): domain Eukaryota; kingdom Viridiplantae; phylum Streptophyta; class Magnoliopsida; order Santalales; family Viscaceae; genus Viscum; species Viscum album. The sequence continues at coordinate 906,421,763 of OY728160.1, read as the reverse complement.
ACCAATGTTTTGGCGAAAGCCCAGGCAGTCTTATTTTTCAGACATCATGGATCAAGTCAAGAAATCTCTTGCTTCTTGGAAAGGAAAATCCCTCTCAATGGCGGGACGAATCTGCCTTATAAAGCATGTTGCTGTCTCAAAGCTGGTGTACTCATTCATGGTTTATATTTAGCCTCACTCCATCCTTAAGAATCTCAATATGATGATGAAAAACTTTGTATGGAGTGTAAATATCATGGAATGAAGAATCATCACTGCTCAATGGAAAAATTGTTGCCTACCTTATTCTTTGGGAGGACTAGGAATCAAAAATCTGGAGGCCATCAACCAGTCTCTGCAAGCAAAGTTCATATGGAAACTGGTCAATTACAAATATCCTTCTTTGGAATTCCTTCAGAACCGTTTTCTGTCCAGAATTATTCATGGGAAAATAGGCTATATGGAGTCCTCTATTTGGCTAGGGATCAAGGTTATCTTCCAGAAAATTCTCAATCACTCTAAATGGATGGTGAGTATAAGATCTTCCCTCTAGTTTTGGTATGACAATTGGACTGTGGAATCTCTCATCTCACGTGTCAACTTGGATGAAAATGGGCTAGATCACAATATTACTATCAGAGAGAAACTGGGAAATATGGATATGATGTCGGATGACATTGTCAATATTGTGAGTAGGTATGATTTTGTTGAACAGGATGACACACCGATCTAGAAGGGGTCGGTTAATGGATGGCTTGACTCTAAAGCCTTCTATCATCACTTAATCAAGGGAGAAGAACACTAGATTGGTATAATGAATAAAAAATGGTTGACACCTTCTTGTTTCACTCTTATCTGGAGACTTCCCTTTAATAAAATACCTGTTGAAACCAACATTCAAAGAGTTGGCATTTCAATATGCTCTGGATGTATCCTTTGCATGAAACACAGGGAAGATGTTGACTATCTTTTTCTTAGTTTCAATGCAGCCTCCTCTCTCTGGGTATCAGTGCAGCAGATTTTTGGAATCTATTTACCATGAAATGGTTCTATTAAGGACTATATTAAAGTGCTGTTCAACCTGACTTTTTCTAAGAAGATCAATTTTTTCTTCCACGTTGCATGCGCTGAAATTCTGCATTACATTTGGAGCAGCAGAAATGCAAAGGTTCACTCCAGATCTAGTTTCCAAGCAGGCTGCGAACTGGACTGCATGCATCATTGATGCAGTGTGGGCAGCGAATAAACAGCATAATGAACAATGAAACAATTCGGTTGGTGATTGGCAGATCCTTTGGAGGCTGAAAATTACCGGTAACTATCATAAGCCTTGTCAGACTATGGAAGTGTTTTGGGTTTCACCTTTTTCCGGATGGATTAAATGTAACACAAATGGAGCTGCCAAGGGAAATTCAGGCCCCTTTGGATATGGAGCGATCTTCAGAGATGAGAATGGGAATGTTGTTGAATGCATTTATGGGCCTTGTGGTATGTCTACAACGCTTGAATCTGAGATGATGGGACTAATAATTGTGGTGGATATTGCCCGAAAAAAGAAATGGAACAATATATGGTTTGAATGTGACTCCACAACATTGGTTCAAGCGGTTAGAGCGGGGAAAAAGCATCTTTCATGGAAGTTGGCCGCTAAATGGGTAAAATGCCTTAACATGCTGTCATTGATGAACTATTTTATAACTCACTCCTACAGGGAAGCGAACTATACTGCTGATGGTTTAGCTAATGTAACACCCCAGGTAAATAAAGAATATGACATTTTCATATTTATCCATATTTGTGAATAAAATATTAATACGACTTTAAAGGGGACGCTATGCTCGATGACGTACCCAACACGCAACAACGAGTTTCTTGGGAATCTTACGTTGCACTCTAATAATAAAATAATATTATTTTAAATGGCAGTTAACATGTAGCCGTTGTATTGGCGGGAATAAATAGAAATAACTAAAATATGATTATATATGTTTTTAAATGTTTTTACATTTATCCAATAAAAGATAAAGGCTTAAAATACGGAAAGAATTCAATTTTAGGCGTATATGCCCTAGTTTTCACTAAAGGTTCACTTATTACCTTTTGATGACGAACCGTCATTAAATATAGTTTTGTTCACTCTTATACATTCTATTGGACCAAATAAAACTCTTCTTTAGAATCGAGACATCAAAATTTACTTTGTGTAAATTTTTGGTATCTTTCCGATAAAGTTTTTTTTAATGAATAATGTAAAATGTTGTATTTTAATTCAAACCTCTTTTTTAATCTAATTTATTTATATGATTAGATTATCGTTTTAATTGGTTTTAAAGTGAAATTAGAATATATTTTTACCATTAAATCCAATAGTGGTCGTTGGAATTAATTTCACTTTAAAATCGGACTTAAACTAGTGTCAATCTTTTGATACTTATTGTTTCATAAAAACACGCTATTTGTCATGACAACGGGAATTAATTATTAAATTAATTAATGTGACTTATATGTTTTGAATTTTGTAAAATAGAATTCATTTTTGAATTCGGAATATCAAATATATCTTAGGGTGAATTTTTGGGAATTTTCTGAAAAACATCAATTTTTGATGAATAGTGAAACCACTAAGTGGTACTTATAAAAACTGATTTTTCCGTTTAAATGAAATTTTGCCATCTTTGTGTTTTGAATTTCAAAAATCCGACATACATGGTTGTCATTAAGAAGTAAAATGTGGTTCAATGAGATAAAAATAATTTTTTGGTGAATAGTAACTTATTAAGTTTTTAATCGCGATTAGAGGTAATTAGTGCAATTTAAGGCAAAAATGATATTATAATAAAATAAAAATACCTAGACACATGTCTTACCCTTATTGGATGTGTCGTGGCCGACCAAGACAAGCCATGGGTCAACTTGGGGACCCCATGGAGCCACTTTGGTTGGAAAATGACATTAATATCTTTTTATTTAAAGTTAAAGTAAAAATGACACACACATGAGATGTTTTACTAAAACAATTTTTACATGGGATTATACAAGTCATATTTTTGACTATAAATATTCATTAGAAAGCTAAAAAGATTTCCTACATCATAGTATTTTTGTTATAATTTTTAGACATTAAATAAATTAAAATATTTATGACATCATGATGATGCAGCGATGACCTCATTATTTAACGATTTAAATAAAATGGAAAGATAATGTAATATCTAAGACCTACTCATGTCCAAAACCTATTGGATGAGTGGATTTCGAACCCTTATCACCTTATCCTCGAAATACATCAATGTGGGACCTCTTAAGTCCGAATACCATTTTAAAATAAAGTGACTTTTCTTTACTTTCCAAGACTGCCCCTCCTCTTCTCTTATAAAAGGCTTCCACCTCTACCTCCTTACCCACACTCCCAAAGCTTTTGGCTCGGCCAACCCTTGCCCATTTTGTCTCTCCACTTCCCTCTTTTACTCCTTGAAGCCTCACTTTGGGCAGAAGTCTTCCCAAGGAAGCTTTTGAGCTCAAACCAAAGGGAGTTACCCGATTTTAAGGTAATGTGTTCACTTGAGTCCTTTTGTTTTATTTTGCCTCTCCAACCCCCTAAACTCTTTTTATTCATTTCTTTTGTAACAACTCCAATATCTTCAATATACTAGGATGTTGTTATAATAAGGATTCGAGCTACACTTACACACACCTACATCTAATGGTTAAAGAACATACTGTTTCCGTGGATGACGAATTTCTGCCTCACGAAACGATGATTGTTCAACACTCATATAACACCTTCAAAGGTGGCCATTAAGATGTCACTATATTTATATATGATATATAATATGTTTATGTTTTACTTAAGCTTCTGTATTTTTCATTTGTGGCTTACTTTTATGGCTTCCATTATGGGTATACGCGATATCTTCATTTTAGGAAGTGCGGACTACCGCCCCCTCAAAGTGATGTGATTCGTTAATGCCATACGTGGGACGTATAAAGGATGGATTTAATGTTATTATATATGATGTTATACTGGAATTATAATATACCTATATATCATTATTATTTCTTTTCATTAAAGTATGAGATATAAATGAAAGTAGTGTTCATGCGTACGTACGGCTTGCCGTCTCCATGAACGGTGCATTTCATTTCTTATCCCCAAATGTAATGTACTATTATAAGTACATGTATATAATGGATATATATGATGAATGATACATCTAAATGATGAATATAATTCTGGAATTAAAATATACATACCTCTCATTTAGTTTTAATTCCATTAATATGACAAAGAAATGAAAGTAGCGTTCATGCGTACGTACGGCTTACCATCTTCATGAACGGTGCATTTCATTTCTTACCTCTAAATGATTATGTAATATTATAAATACATGTATATGCTGGATATATATGATATATATGCTATTCAAACCAGGAATGTCATTCTGGATATAAAGAACCTTTGACCACACGAACAACATGTAATTGTAAGAAGTCCACTTTCAACTTAAGAACCAAATATCGACAAAACAAACATTATTAACTTAAATGATTACATAATGTTTATAACATGATAATAAGTGATCTAAAAGGAATAATGAACTAGAAAAAGGTTCTTAATAAAGTGGAAATTAACTCAAGTTTATTATTCAGGACGTTAAAGAATGATCGAGTCAAGTCGGACCCGAGGTAAGGGATCATACTCCTCTCTTTCTTTTTAAGTACACTCTTTTATGTCATTCCTTTAAAGCTCATATTTCTTGTGATTGAGATGTTCTTTTATATTACTCTTACTGTAATTTTTATGTGCATATGATGAGAGACCCTGTTCTCTCTCATCAATCCATTTTGGATGTTTTGAGTAGCGCCGTTAGATTGCCGAATTTTCGTAAGAGATCTAACATCTCTCTTTCTTTTTAAGTACTCTCCTTTATGTCATTTCTTTTAAGCCCCTCTTTGTTATGTTGGAGGATGTTCTTTTATATTCCTCTTTCTGTAAACTTTATGTTGATTTGATGAGAGACTCTATTCCCTCTCATCAATCCATTTTGGATGTTTTAAGTGGCGCCGTTAGGCTGCCGAGTTTTCGTAAGAGATTTTTCATCTCACTTTTATTCCCGTGAGATTTATGCTACATTTGCCACAATTTCCTTTGAGTGGTTTATGTACTGACCATTATTACACTCCTTTTGTAATATAATTCTATTTATGGGTATTTACATATTCATTGTATGACACTTCTTCGATGGGGTGTACTTTTCGAAAGTTACCCAAGTTGGTAAGGGAACCTTTCACCCTCCTCTTTTTAAAAGACTTCATTTGTTATGTCTTTTAATTCACATACTATTATGTTGAGATATGTTCTTCTATATCCTGATTGATGTAAATTTTATTTCCAAGTGATGAGATTCCCTTTTTATCTCTCATCAACTCATTTTCTGAATTCTTGAAGTGACGCCGTTAGGCTGTCGAATTTTACCAAAAGAACTTTTTAACCCAATTTCGATTTCTTTGGGTTCAACATGTAGTTATTGAATATGTCATCCTTTGAATATGTGTGAATGACCTTTTATTGTTTTACACTTAATATCCAATTATATTGGGTGTATTTATATTTGTCACACATAATTTTGAGATTGATTTATCCTTAATTTAAGGATACATTCTTTATAAGGGATTTCATCACATTTTACATCTCTATTGAGACTTCATTGTTGTTATGCACCAATTCACTCATATATGGTGTATATACTGTCCTTTGGAATATTATATCATGAATCCATTTATTCTCATGATATTATAAAGTTCTGATTAAATGTTATTCCTCAATTATTGTATTCAAGTGTCTCTAATTTTGGTAAAACCCCTTTAACCAAAATATCACTTTAAATGTTTTAATTATTTGTTCTTATTAATATCCATGTTTTCAAAATGGTTTTAAGGATTTATTTATATGGATATTAATGGTTTAAAATGTTAAAAGCTTCAAGGTGGTATGGGACTTCGTCTCAATCTCTTTTCATTGAGGCATATTTTGTTTTATACACAACCTTCTTTTATACGGTGTATAAACCCCTTTGACTTTTACGTTTATTCAAAAGGAATCTTTTTTATACGAAGCGTTTACTAAACGACAAAAGGGAATGTTTTTGTCGTACGTATGCGGTGACAACGACTTCTCCGCCGCCGTGACCATTATTTGAGTTTCGGCTTCCTCTACAAGCCATACCTTTTTTTAAAAGAAAAATAAATACCATGTTTTACTTTTCTTTTATTTTGGTATTGTGATTGAAAGATGGAAATGTTATGTTTCCTTTATGCATGTTTTATGTGATACGATTATGTTGAGGTTCTTGGGCATTATTATGAAGACGAGTGGTTCCGTGATAGACTAAGGGCGGGTGAGCCCGATATAGCTCTCCAATGCATTGGGTAACGCAAAGGAGTGAAACGTTAAGGTTTCTCCGAAGAGATTTAGGGAATATACTGTGATGGGTATTCCAAAACGTAACCAAGAGGGTTACTCCCTACGTAAGAATGTTATGAATGCCTCAAGTTACCTTTATGTCTTATGATTTCTATGATTTATTCATGGTTTGATGAGGTATGTTAAAGTGTCTATGTTTTATGGGTAAAGTATGATTTCATTCTTATGTATATATGAACTCGTGTTTCCTTTCCATATTTTTATAACCCTTACTGAGCTTTTTATGCTCATCCCAAGTTTTTGAAATGTTTTTCACAGGTCAAGGGAAAGGTACATGATGTGATGATAGTGTCAAGGATGTGTCAAGAAAGAATCCGTGTTTTATTTTAAATATGTTTCCGTTGATGGGAAGAATGAATATTGTCTTTTATGTAACCACTTTGTTTAAATGTGGAATGTAATGCAAGTTTCATGATCTAATTCTCTAAAACTCTAAACCTGAAAAGATCCTCAATGTGTAATCTTCCACTGAATTTATGTCATGATCATGATGTGTTCTAGGTATCTCTCTTGACAAGGTATATACTTGATCATTAAAATTTATTAAACTCTAAAGTCATACCAATATAGAAGTATATTTCTTATGAAAAATAACCAATATTGATTCGGGATCATAGAGATAAATCTCTAAACAACAAGTCCACTCACCTATTTAATGTTCGTGGTGAAATCAACAATTTGAGGATGCAATGTGGAAACCTGAGGATGTGATTAGGTAGAGGTATACTCATCTATTTATATTTCAGTAACTCATTTATTAGGGTAAAATTCATTTTATGTGGGCTAAAATGAAACCCCACAATACTTAAAAGTATTTTTATTTTTTAAATAAATATAATATCTTTGAAAGCTTACATTACATGAAAAATTATCTTAAAAAAACACCAAAATTTTATTATTTTATAATGAATGTTGTGAATTAGCAAATATGTTTGTTGGTGTAAATAATATTAACTATATTATGAAATAATTAAATATATCATGTTTAGTAAAGATTTATTTATTCTTAGGAAATAAACACATAATTTTCAGAAAATTGATTTTGGTATTCAAATATATGTTTTCATCAAAAATAATTTTTTTTTTCTTTCTAGGATAAAATAAATATAATTAATTTTAGACTCTTTTGAAAAATTTATTTGATAAAATGAAAAATATTTTTATATTTATCATGTCAAAATTTTATTAGTATCATTATTTTTAGAATTTATATAAATTTTTACCTTTTTAATAAAATCATCTATTTTTATAAAAAAACTCATTTTATTTACATTTAGATGTAATTTATGGATTTTAAATTGATCTCAAAGTGACATAATTAATATTTAGTTATATATAATTTAAATAATTACATTTAAATAAACATTATACCTTTTGTTTTTTAAGTATATTTTTGGGTTTAAAAACACATTTTTCAAAAAAAAAATGTTTTCATTGTGTTCAGATGGTGTAATTTTAAATATTATTTTGCAACATCTAGGATTTTAATTTTAAAAAATGGATTAAATATTTGGTATAAGTAAATCTTTTTTTATAAGTTTAAATTCATTTTAGGCATAAAATTTTACCATGATAAAAAAATATTTGTCGTAGTTTTAGTAAAATAATGTAGTAGGTTAAACATAAATGTTAAAATATTAAAATACCTAAAAATTTCATCATTATATGGTTGGTTGATATGTTTATCTGACTCAAAACCCCTTTAAAATACTTATTTTCATCCAAATTCGTTTTAATTAATTCCACCCTTTTTTGGTTGGCTTTAAATATATAATATTTATTATTTAATCACTTAAAATCACCCCACCTCATGTATAAATACCACTCTTCATCACTCCATCTCTACAAAAAGCATTGATTATATCCAAATATCTGAAGAACCTTCTCTGTACCACTATTCCCATGCCAAATTTCAAGTTTTATAACCTAAATACCAATTCCATGTTCCCTATGAGGTCATTCAAAGAGGTGATATTCAAGAGATAACTTTCTCAAACAGCCTCTCTTAATTTATTTTCTTCTTCTACCTTATCCTCACCTCGTTCACCAATAAAATCATAATAAATTTAGTATCATGTATATAATTTAATTTCATATTTCTAATGAATCATCTTATATCCTCCAATTTTTTGATATCCTCTTATTGATAGAAATGAAACAATTGTCTATATTATGGCAGTTAATCATCTCGATGAATTATGAATTTGTTCATTTTCCATTTACTTTGTATATTTTAGACATATAACTATTATTATGGTAAAAAAATATTTTAATAGTTATATTTTTACCAATTTTATTTAATGGAATATATATATATATATAAAATATTAAATAAAACAAAACAAACTCTTGATAATCAGAAAATTTGCAAAAATAAACTAAACATTTATCATAAACATATTATCAAATTAAGCATCCTCATATTAGAAATAAAAATATTATATGGGAACTTTTAATTTTCTATACATTCATGAATAACATTTCATTTAACTTCATAACTTTTCTTCCATTTTACAAAAAAAAAATCAATAAATATACAAAAGTGAACCGACCATGAAACCAAGAAATGTACAAACCCGAAACAATAAAAATAATGTAGTATTTTTAATTAATATGGAGTAATATATTATAAAAGGATTATATAAGGTATTATAAATATTTTTACAGTAATAAAACGAATTAATAACAGTCTTCATTCCTTTATATATGAGATTAATGTATTCAATACTAAAGTGAGCTATGAGGTAAGTGTTTCTCGTCTCACTTTTACTTGGTAAAATATATTCATTATTTGCCAATTATTTATTTTCTGTGGTGGATAAACATCCCTTTGATATATGATATCATGAATATAATTATATTAATGGTATTCAATGCTTCATGTTATATTTATTAATTTTATAGGGAATGCGATTCAACTGATTACAATGTGGTAAGAGATTTCATAACTCAATTTTCATTCACCAGATTAAACATCAACTTCATTGAGTATTCCATGTTAAGAATATATGTGAGATAGATTTTATTGATATTATTATGTATATATAATTTTTATGTGGATTTGAAAATGATACACAAAATTGATTAATTTTATTAATTCACACATCAATGATATGATATTTATAAGGGACTTTCTTTTAAAAAATTTATTTTAATGTTTCCCTTAAAACATTATTTATCTTCAATTTCCATGTTTTATAAAATATATTATGAAAATATTATTACTATTTGATTATTATTTTATAAATTATTTGTTACTCTTTTTTTAATTAAAAAAAGGTTTAAAGGATTCTTTTTTCATTTTTCAAAAAACGGTTATTTTTGACTTTTCCATCAAAAATATAGAAGAAATGTTTTATTAACATATAAAACATAAGTGAATTTCCATTCGGTCATGATGAATTAATGTTTTGATTTTTCTATTACAATGTTAATTTGTTATTTTAAATGAAATTTTTTTCTTTTATAATTTCCTGGCCTTAAAAAATAACGATTTCAAAAAGGAAAGGATATTTTCCTCAATAATTGTTTCAAGTGATCTTTCAAAATACATTTCCATATAAGATGGTATCCTTCAATTTTACTTATGATTTACTAGGGATATTATCAAATGATACCACACATACTATTTTTATTTATTTTTTATGTTAATGGATATAAGATGAAATTTTTATGAAACCCATTTCTTTTCTATGGTTTATGTTATGATCAAATGTTTATGAAACCCATTTCATTTCCTGGGATTTGAAATGATGAATGATTTATGTTATTACGTAAAACATGTATATATGTGTGTGTGTGTGTTTCATTATTTGAAGGGTGGTACCTATATCTCCCGTGAATTAATTGAGTAAATCTTTATATCTCATGAAATAAGAATGGTAAACATGTCGATGGGCTTGATCCAATATGGTAAATTAGTGTCTTTATCCTCTATGGGAAACAGGTGTGTCTTGATCCATAATGTTTATGGTCTTGGTAGTTAACCATGACATATGAATTTTTTTACTATATTTATGATGGTGCCACACTTTTATGACATGATCTTATAGATAATTATTGATTTATAATGATTTCCCACTCTTACAGTCCCTCTTTTCTGAAATGATAATGCTTCTACAATGAATCATATTTATGATCTATGACACATTGGGTATGATCTTCATAAGTTATGATCATGAAGAAATTATAATATTTTACTCATATATTACACTGATTATATTTCCCCAATGTTTATCAATACTAACATGTATGATTTTTTATATGCTGTGTATAATTTTCAATTATTATGTTTATGTTTTATACCATTATGAAAATATTATACTTATGTAATCTTTCATATCCCTTATAGACACCCTTACTGAGAATATGAAATATCCCTTTATTATATTTCATTTTTTTGAGATTATGAAGAAATGTTTTTAGTGGGATATGTCAAATAAGGGTTATCAGATTAACGAAATTCGGGAAAATGATATAGATTTGTATAAACCAATTCATTATGTTTCTATGTTTCCAATGTCCTTAAACCCATATTGTTTTGGAATAGGTTTTTATGTTATGTAATTAATGTTCATATATGTAGATTTAATATATATGTATGAAAATAATGAGTCTATATAGTTGGAATTGGATCCAAGTTTAGTTAACATTTTCTTATTGGGATGAGAAAACAATAAGTATTATCCCTAAGGATAAGTCCGATTATAGTTTACAATCCTAGAATTTTGGTAAAGGTCATTAATTAACTTGAATTAATCATAATTTATCATTGATTGAAATTTTATGATCAATTTTCCTTGATTATGTAGCTTCCCACTATGATTAATATTTCCCACACTATACTTTTGTGGTTTTATACTATGGTTGAAATGAAGAGGATTCATGTTCATGGTGAATGAGATAGAAAATGGTATGATATTATTCCTAAGTAATCAAATGAAATGGGATTAAGAAGATGAAACGATGTTATTATTACTAATTATAAATATTATAATATAATAAATAATCTGAACTTTGATGAGTTTCCTGGCCCATCTATTAAGAGAAAGATGGTGTTTTATGGTGAACATAGATGAATTAAAGTTCAATTTTTTTCTCATTTAAACCATATGGGATGAAGAATCAAGGGGAATGTTTCAATGAAACTAGAATATTATTTTGGTGTGGAAAAGAATCAATCAAAGAAAGTAATTTCGAAGGAAAAGTGAATGGTTTAGTTAACATAGTGTATGAGAATAATGGTATTCCTAAGGAATCATCTATATTAAATGTTTTGAATTTTGAATGTATGGGTAATATAAAAATATATTACCTTGGGGGTGATCGTGAATATAATCATAAATGTTTAATAACTAATGGTTATATTACTAATAATGAAAAGACTAAGAACAAAATATGGGTTGAAATAAGTGTTTAGTAATAAAATGAATTATCCTATATAATGGTTTAAGATAAAATGGAATGATTGAGTTTTTATTTATTTTAATTGAAAAATAATATTATAGAGGTATTTTTACATTATTGTGAAAAAATGAAACTTTTAAGGACTACCCAACTACATTTGTTTCTCAAGTATTTGAAAATACATATTGAATGGTACAGGTAACCATGAAATGTTATTGAAGTGTTCAGGTGATATGTTTGGAGAACACATGATTATGGAAAAAATAACACTAAATATGTGTATTATAATGGGATAATGATGATATAAAGAGATGTTTGATAGTATTAATGACCTGATAATCGATTAGCAACATGATGAAAAGTTGTTTTATGTATTGAGTTTATTGATTTTATAGATATATGGTATGAGGAATGAGTTAATTTTTGATAGCCTTCATGTTTTCACAATGATTTTATTGTAGTTCAAGTTATTACCATGTTTTAAGAGAATACATGATAATAATCTCCACATGATTGGTTTGTGATAATTAATAGCTACATCAAATTTTTGGTGGATTAATGTTCTCTTGATTTTGAAAATTTGTTGACACTCTTTCAAAAGTTTTGTATTTCAATATTTTTTAATTTTCAAATGGGTAGACATTTATAAAATTGTTTACATTGATATTTTGAAGAGGTTTTGGCAGTCAATGTATTACTTAACCATATGATGATTTATGTATATTGGATAACCTATGCTAAATTTCTTGTTATGATGATAAATTGAGAGAGACAGAATAACTTGTCATCCCATTATGGATCATATGATCCACTTTTCCTTTAGGCATTACAATTTAAACTTCCTTTCTTGGAGTAAGAGATTAATCGGAAATTGATCAGGCCATAAAAAAAATAGTGATATTGTAATTATGAAATGAAATCATGTAAATATATCTTCTCAAATTATATTGAAATAAAATGTTGTCCGATTATCATCATTTTCTATAACATTAATGAACTTATTTATATCCATTTGGTATATGTTTTTCTGGTCATTAACGTTACAATTACTATGTTATCTATCATTTTGTATAAGAACGTGATGGATTGAATTCTCTTCTATAACCATATCTTCACTTTCCACTAATTTTCTCCTAATTAGAATCCTATTTTTTGAAGACCATCGTTGTTTACATTTAATATTTTAAGAATAAGTTTTATTGAACCTTTTTACTATGTTAGTTTTATATTAAATAATTTTTAAATACCATACTTTAATTTTTGATGTGTAATTTCATATTTTTAGGATTCAATTTTTCAAAATTATTTATTATACTGAGATGGTAGTTTATAATTTGGATCTTCCACCAAATCTCTCTCAAGTTCATGATGTGTTCCTTGTATCTATCCTAAGTAAGTAATAACATAATACTTAACATTTAATAAACATAGAGTTTTTAATATGTCATAATGGTATTTATAATGAATAAAAACCAATAAAGTTTCTGGATCGTATAGATAATGTTATACAAAACTAGACCACAAACTAGTTAAATGTTTCTTTTGTGAAACCAATAATATAAGGCAGCTATGTGGGAACTTGAGGATTTGATGAGCCATAATAATTCTCCGCTATTTTTATATATGTAATGAATTTCAATGGAGAAATTTATTTTATTGTAGGAGGAATGTAACACCCCAAAAATTCACAGTGTGTCTCTTTTTAAATAAAATTAATCTATTCTGTAACTTATGTTTCATGATTCACCGAGCTTAAAAAAACTCCAAAATAATATTATTCTAACACGACCATTATAAAATATCTGTTAAATTGGTGGTTATAAATATAATTAACTATATTATAAAATATATAATAATTTTCTCCTAAAAACAAATTTATTTATTCATATTAAATAAACACATAATTTTCTATATAGATATTTTGTTTTTATAATTTATGTTTTCATGAAATACAAATTTTTATATATTTATAAGATAAAATAAATATAATTATGTTTTATACATTAGAAAGTTTTTTTGATACATTAAATAAAAAATTTAGATCTATCATGTCCTGATTTTCTAATGATGAGTTTTCTAGAATTTTCTGAAAACATTAATTTTTGAGTAAAAAATTCCAATTTTTATAAAACTCTCAAATAATTATCTTTATATATCATTTAATGATTTTAAATTTATATAAAATTAAATTATTTAATTTTTATTCTATTATAATATAATAAATTAAATTGAACAGTCCTTCTACTTTGTGTTGGTATTAGAAAATTTATGGGGTTAAAAACACATTTTCCAAAACAACAATTTATTATGTGGTATTATGGTTTAATTATAAATTTAATTTTGAAATATAATTGTGTTTATTTTAGAAAAAAATATTCCATAATTTTAATTGGGAGTTCAATATTACACTACAATATCATTTTCATTTTTACGAATAAAAAAGTCATTGCGGGAAAAAAATATTTTCCATAGTATAAGTAAAATAATTTAGTACGTCGTAGTTAAAATGTAAAAGCGTAAAATACCAAAAAAATAAAACATTATATTGTTGTTTTATTTGTTACATGACCATATATAGGATTTAAAACATTAATTATAATCCAAATTAATTGTATTTAATTCCATACAAATTTTGTTTGCCTTAAATATTTAATTATCAGTATCATTTCACTAAAAACCAACTCTCCTCAAGTAAAAATATCCCTCTTCACCATCCCTTTTCCCCAAAAGGATTATTTCTATTAAAATATCTCAAAAAAAACTCTCCTCCCCACATTCCCTATTTCTATGATCATATTTTCTCACCCAATGACAAATTTTATTTTCCTTAATGGGTCCTTCATGTAGGTGATATTCATGATATTAAATTATAAAACAACCTCTCTTAAATTATTCTCATTTCCTACCTTCTCTTCACCAACTTCACTTGTCAGAGAATAATAAATCCAATTTCATTTCAATAATATAATTTTATATTTTAATGTACTATCATGTGTCCCCCATTTCTTATTTCCTTTTTTTAAAGAAACTAAACCATTGCCCATATAATGACGGTTAACCATCTCCATGAATAATGTTTTTTTCATTTTTTTTATTACTTCCTTCAAGAATGGTCAGAATATTATTATTCTAGCTAAATCTAATTTTAATAGGTATAAAATAACCTATTTCATGTTTTGGAAGTAATACATATACATAATAACATATAAAATGAAACTAGTTCTTGATGGTCTGAAGAACTGTCAAAATAAATGAAACATTTGTCATTAACATTTTATCAACTGAATCATCCTAACATCATAAATAAAATATATATATATGGGTAAATTTAAAATTTTATGTTAATTAATACCATTTAATTTCAATTCTAGAGTCTTACTTCCATTTTAAAAGATAATACATAATTATATAAAAGTGAACTGACCATGAAATGGTGAAACAAACGCACCCGGAATAATGAAAATAATGATATATTATTAATGAACGGGTTGTAAGGTGTCACAAAAGGATAATATAAGGTATTATAAATTTTAATGTAGTACTTTAATTGATTAATAACATTAATTAAACCATTATATATGAGGTTAAAGTATGAAAAACTAAAGGTAAGTGTGAAGTAAAAGTTTCTCATCTCACATTTACATTTGGGAGATATATGCCTTCTTCGCCTCTTATTTATTTTCTGTCGTGTGTGTACTATGATTTGATATTTCATATAACTAATCTAATTTTATCCATGGTATGAAATTAATCATTTGATAATTATTACTTTTATATACCATATGGTTTGACTGATTGCAATGTGGTAAGTTATTTCTTAATATACTTTCCATTCATTGGGTTAAACATCTACTTCATTGACTATTCCATGTAAAGATTATGTGTGAGATGTATTTTAATGTTATTATATTTTATTTTTAATTGTTTTTTGTGGATTTACATCAAATAAACATAATATATTAATTTTATTCAAGCTCGCGTCAATGATATGATACGTATAAGGTTCATTCTTTTAAAAATTGTGTTTTTAAAGTTCCCATTTAAACCTTTTTTTCTTCCATGTATACATTTTCTAAAATTGTTTCAAAAAATGTTTTTACTTCCACATAATGATTTTTTATTGTCATTTTTATAATTTTAAAAATATTTTAAAAAAAAATTATTGGAATATTTTTAACTTTTTTAAATGATATTATTTGTGAATTTCCAAAAAAATAAGAAATGAATGTTTTTTAACTTATACGGAAAGAGTGTATTTTACTAGAGTAATGATTCCTTTATTATTAGATAATTACTTTACGATCATTAAATTTTTTTATGGAATTTTTTTCTTCTAAATTTATCTAGCTTCTTAAAAAACAATTATTTTAAAATGGAATGAATATTTTACTCAATAATTATTTCAACTGATATTTCAAAATATTTTTCCATCCAAAATGACATCCTTCAATGTTATAGAATATTTACTGGGGATATGGTCAAATGATACCATACCTACTAATTCTATTTATGGTTTATGTTTATGGTGAAAATATAAAATTTTTATGAAACCCATTTCTTTTCCATGGGTTATGAAATGATAAAATGATTACTAAACTCTTTTCATTTTAGGGGGATTGATATAAGGACTGATTTATGTTCTTGTGGTACACATATGTATGGTTTTCAGTTTGTTATTGTTGGTAACTATATCTCCCTTCAATTCACTGGGTAAGTTTTTATATCTCCTTACACAACAATGGGAATCAAGTCGATGGGCTTGATAAGGTATGGGAAACAGTTGTTTACGTTTCCTAGATTCCAAAGACACTAAAACCATCTGATTATTATATGGTTTTTGTTTTATGTGATGAATATTCATCTATTTTGATGTAATATATTTGTATTAAATAATTTTTAATTATAATGGAATATTTCCCCCTTCTACCTATCCATACATGTTGTAAAAAACCCTCAATGTGTTCTCTTGGAATAATTTGTAAGTGATTGGGTCTTTAGACAAATCTAAATGATAGCAAGTTATAATGATTGGTGTTTTTCGAAGGTATGTTTTTAAGGTGGAATCATTTATCAGTGTTTCCAAATTTCTGGGCCTCAAAATCGGGAGTTGGATTTGGAAAAGGAATTATTTATTCATAGGAGTGAATGGTTTGAAGAATGTTGAAGAAAATTGGCAAAGGGTGAGAATCATGTACCATAATTCATGGGCCGCGTACCATGTTCCGGGAACAGTAGGTGGGGTAGTTGGAAAGGTATGCAGATACAGTTTGCGAAACCAAAAACGGTTTGCAGCTAAGCGGCTGTGCGGTACGCGGATGGATATATGTTAGAAGAGGAAATTGACCATGTATGAGCTAATACAGTATGCTGACGTCATGGAAAAATGGTTCGAGGTGTCTTATGGTTCGCGGTAGTAGAAGAGTCGATAAGTATTGGGGGATGGTATAAAGGTTTGGTAAATCTCAATTCAACGGATTAAGTAGATATATTTTCCTATATAAGAATCGCTATCCCCACCATATACTATTGCGATCAAATATAATTAGAACACTATTTTGATCCAAGATTCTGGTAAATACTGAAGGAAATTACTAATGGAATGTTTGTGAAAGCTGATGTGGTTCGTTCGGAAGGATTTGTCTCTATATGTGGAGGATGAATATTAAGTATGTGATATAGAGAATTCCACAATCGGTACACAGAGAGGGAGCTCTGGTACACAGAGGCAAAGGCAGTCCATGAACAGAGAACAGTTCGCGGACAGAGGGTGGTTCGCAGCAAAGGTTCATGGAATCGGTTCGTGGTAGCATTACACAAAAGAAAAATGTGGAGGTATTATGAAAATAGAGGTTGTTCTCAGAGAGTCAGGGGTACGCGGATTAGGCGTTTCGCATAACAAACCGGGTATACGGTACACAGGAGGATCAGGTGGTTTATGACTTCCACAAGGAAGCTTGAAAGAGATTCAAATCAGTTTGTGAATGTATTTTTTTGGTACCAAGAAGTACATGGGAAAGTGGATTTCATCTATCGGTGAAAAAAGAACTTCAACTCAACATCTACATATTTTTGGGGATGCAAGAATTCATGTAAATTAAGGGACCTGCATGTCCATAAACTTTGATTGGCCAACAAGTCTATAAATTGTGAGTGGATTCCATTCCAAGAGCAGTGAGCAAGGGAAGAGGATGACAGTGACCCTTTCCACCAGTAGTGAGCCAGGGAAAGAGGCATATGGAGTGACCCTTGGGAATGCAGTGAGCAAACCCTAAACCTTGTAAAGGTAGTGATCCTGGGCATATAAGATCTATTCATGAACATTGTACTCATTATTGGCTATAAGCCTTATTGAATTTGGTACATCGGAACATTGTCATTGTATGCTACTTGGACATAGCCCAATAAGGGTGTACCAAGTAAAAATAATTGTGTCATGTGCTTGATTTCATAACTGTCTATATATTACCATGGGAGGAAGAGAGAATTGATTTTTATCTAAAAACAAAACTAGATCTGAAAAGGAGAATGTTTTAATCTATCATACACTGAGTCACCCCCACCCCCCTAGGGTATTCGACCTAGTGGACCTAATAGTTGTTATCAGAGGGAAGGGATGAAGGCCAGTGTTTCTCTCTCAGAAGAATAAATGGAGGTGGTCATTCATAAACTAAATCTTATTTTTGATGCAAATAATTTTCAACTATAGAAGAATATAATGCAACACTACTTCAGATTAGTAGAGATAGATGTCTTCATAGCAGCAATGAATGGAATATCAGTTGAAATTAATGGTGGTGCTTTATCAGAATATAAAATAAGAGAATTGGATGTTGATTCTAAAGGGATACATGCTTTAGTGGGAGCCCTATAAAATTAAATCTATATGAAGGTGATGTCCTGTAAATCATTACATGCAATGTGTGAAAAATTGTTGAACATTTATGTGGGAGACACAAAAGTTCAAGAAGAAAAGATGTAGGTTATGTGGAACAAGTATGATGATCTCATAATGAATCCAAATGAGACTGTTTATGCATTCATTGATAGGATAAATATTATATTAGAAGACATGTGGGGTCTTGGAGAAGTCATTAAAGATATAAATATTGTGAAACATATATGGAGGAATCTTCTACCATGGTACCATTTGAATGTTTCAGTGTTGGAAGACAAAGACTAGAAAGAGATGACACTAGATAACATGCATAGTACCCATGTAGCATATGAAATGAGAAATAATGATAAAAATGTAGTAGAATAGAGGAAGTCAAAGGATTTGGCATTCAAGGCCATGAAGAATCTCTTTCTTGAAGATAGACTGGAGGAATACAATATGGATTATGTAATGTCATTTCTATCCTCAAATCTAAAAAGAGAAAAAGTAATGTTCAAAGGTAAGCATCCATTTGTATGATTTCGATACGGAAGGATTGGGCATTTCACATCAATGTGTCCTATTAAGGTTGATGACAAAAATAAAGAAAATGATGAAATTTCCTAAAAAGGTATTCATTAAATGAAAAAGGGAGAATAATTACTTAGAGAAAGTTCTTCAAAAGGAAGAATAATCTTTCAAGATATGATGATAGTTTAGAAGAATCTGAGGTAGAATTGTTGGAGGACTGCATGGATCATAAAGTAGATTATTTGGTGGAAGTTGCTAGAAATTATTTAACAAGATATTAAAGTGACAATGAAGAAGGAGAAATCGAAGGAAGGGTTGATCTTCAGGATAAATTAGAAGCTTCCCTTGATGTGGTATATATTTGAGAGCCAAAACGAAGAAGGCTAAAAATGTTTTTCATGATACCAAACTGTTTATGCAACAACAAGAAGAAGTGAATTTTGAGCTGAATGAAGAAATTGAAAAGATGTGGTCGTCAATGCCAGAATGCTCCAAAAAGGTGGATGTGTACAAACTCAAAATTGAAGAAAAAAATTGAAATTGAAATTTTGATTGAAATTGAATAAGTTGAAATAAAAAGTATCGAGCATCTACAAGAAGAGGTCATCAGTATGCAAAGAAAAATTGAGGATCAAGAGAAACTGCTAACACTCGATTCAACATTAGGAAAAAAGATCATACATGCAACATATAAGATGATATTTGCGTGGAATGGCCCATCAAAACAAAAGGGTCTTGATCTAAAACAAGTATCAGTTATAGTTCAAGTCATACTACAAGAAACCATTACAAGATTGAAGACTAATTTGGGTATGAAGCAGAATCAAAAGATTCAGAGAACCCAAGTCACAACTAATGGTTTATCATTACCACACAAGAATGTACCTCACATAAGATGATATTGTTGTGGTAAGATGTGAAACTCTCAAAATTTATTTTCCATATAAAATTGGTATAAAAAGGAACATGTATAATATAGGTGGTCGTAAAATGTTCAACACTACAAGTCATCATTTGATGGTCATTGTTCCGGTGTAATGGTCTTGGACATAGGGAACGATATTGCACATTAATAGTGTAGAGGAATGTGTTGAGGCTAACAAAATTTGTTCCTACGAAGCAGCAAATAGTACCTTCAAGAGAGATGAAAATTAAAAATTGATTTTCAGATCTGCAGGCCGAAGATGACCCACCATATACTGAGAAAGATCAATATTGTCATTCCATTTCGGTTACAAATTCAAAGGATCGAGTCAAAATAAATGGGTCGAGCAGGCTGTGGTTGCAGAAATTGCATTCAACACATCATATCACACAGGGAAATGGATAATGGACAGTTGATGCACTTCCCATATGACATAAAATAATAATTTAATAACTAGAATCAGGTATGGTAAAGAAGGTATTTTATGATTCAGTAATGATGAGGGATTGAAAAATATTGGTTCAGGAAAATCCATGTTTGGAGGAAAATACATTAGACGAGTAGATGTCTTGGTTGTTGAGGGACTTAGTCACAACTTGCTTAGTGTTAGTCAATTGTGTGACTCTAGATATTTCATATGTTCTTCCAAGAAATTAAGTATCATCAAGTCAAAGGATGGTGCTATGGTGTTGAAAAAAAATCCTACAAAAGGGAATCTTTACCTTGTAAGTGCAGAATAGATATGTGATTTCTGTCCGAGGATGAAGAAAATAAGTTATTGCATAAGAATGTTGGGCACCTTATCCAAGGTTCCTTGGAAGATATGGTAAAATATTATGCACCTAAAAATATCCCTAGATTATCACGTGATCATACTCATATGTGTGATGTCTTCCAAAAGGGGGAGATCGTTCGAAAGACATAAAAGAAAATGGAGCAAAGTTCAACAAGATTGCTTGAACTGATGCATATTGATGTGTGTGGGACAATTTTTCCAAGGGATATTGATGGGATGAGATATTATATTCTATTCATTTATTACTATATTTTAATGGCATTGGTTTCAATAATCACCCACAAATCTAAAGTGTTTAGTTGTATTACAAGATATCAATGGGAATATGAAACGGTGCTTGGTCAAAAAATCTGAATGATTCGAACATATAAGGGAATAGAGTTCACAAATAGCCAAGTAAAGCATTATCTCGAAAAAACCTTGGATTAGGAATCATGTTTCTGAAGTAAGTAATCCACAGCAGAATGGTGTAGTCGAGAGAAGAAATTGGATTGTCAACAATATTACCAGAACAACGCTCATTCAGAAAGTCCTTCTAGAAAAGCTTTGGAAAAAAGCAGTGATGATAGTATTATACAATTGAAATCAAGCATTACATTTTCCAAAAAAGGAGAATACTCCATACAAGTAATGGTATTGAAATAATTCACCATTAAAGTACTTTTGAATATTCTGAAATAAATGTTTCATTCTCAATAAGGAGAAAAATAGGAAGTTTGTGTCCTTAATGGATGAAGGGATATTTCATGGCTACTCAAAGAATATAAAAAATTACAAATTATTCAATAATTTTCTAGGAAAGATAGAAGAATGTCATGATGTGACTATAGTAGAAAATGAACATAATCTTCACCAAATACATGATCAGACTGAGGAGGATAGCGATGAAGAGATGAGAAGATCTGGTGATGCTCTAACTCCAGAGATTGATTCGGAAGATGTCTCAGATGATGAGAATAAATCATTGTTTTCCCAAAGATGAGAAGGAAGAACTGAAATAGATAGGTAAAAGAAAATTGTTGATTAGACAACACCAGTGCTGACAATAATGATGGAGTCTCTATAGAAAGCATCATACTTATCACAAGTAGATCCAAAATGATTTGATGAAGCAGTTGGAGATGAGAATTGGGTTCAAGAAATGAATGAAGAGCTTGATCAAATTGAGAAGAATCAAATGTTGGAAATTGGTTTGAGACCAAAAGTTAAGAATTTCATTGGAACAAAATAGTTATTTTGCAACATAATGAATGAAAATGGTGTTGTGATTCAAAACAAATCAAGAATTGTGTGCAATGTGTAATCTCAGTTAGAGGGTATTGACATTGATGAGAAATTTACACCCGTTGAAAGGCTGGAGACAATTAGATTATTCTTGGACATAGTTGTGCAACGAAATTTTAATGTTTTCTAGATAGATGTCATGTAAGAATTTTTGAATGGAGTTCTGGAAGAAGAAGTCTTAATTAAAAAACTAGATAGTTTTCTCATTCATAAATATGAGAATAGAATTTTTCGACTGAAGAAGGAAATATGTTTTTTGAAGAAAGCACCAAGAGCATGGTATTCAAGTCTCGATCAGTTTCTAAAGATGATATATTTTCAGTATGGTGGAGTTGATTACAATATGTATTACTATAATGGAAACATTCAAAGGATGATGCTATTCGTTTATGTTGATGACATAATATTTGATAGATTAGATGATTCATAATGTAAACAATTTTTCGAGTTCATGAAAAGTGTTTTTGAAATGTCAATGATTGGAGAGATGACATTTTTCCTTCAATTATAGGTGAGACAAAGAAGGAATGACACTTTTATTTCTCAATATAAATATTCCTAGTTTGTTTTGAGGATGTTTGGAATGGGTAATTCAAAAGAGATAATGCCTCTGGTTGCTGCCTTCTTGAAACCATCACGATATTATGATGGTAAGCCAGTTAATATCCCAAAATACATGCAGATTATTGGATGTCGGTTTTACCTAATAGTGACAAGGATTGATACTGTATTTGTCACATTCCAAGCATCAAGGTATTAAATCAAACCCAAGGAGAGACCCATGAAAATGATAAAAATAATTCTTCAGTATATAAAATTAACGATGGATTTTGGCCTAATGTACAATGAAAAACCTCATCCAGAGTTATTGGGATATACAGATGCAGATTGGGCCGGTTTAGCAGATTAAAGGAAATCAATGTCTATAGGTGCGTTTTATCTTAGAGAATTGGGTATTTCTTGGTTAAGCAAGAAACAAGATTTCATATCATTGAGCACCGTAGAAGATGAATACTTTGTGGCTACTCAATCTTTAAAATAACTATTATGGATGAAGTAACTACTTGTTGATATGGGAATCAAAGTGAAGTCTCCGATCAGAATCCATTGTGATAAATCAAGTGCAATAAATCTGAGAAAAAAAAATTTCCCTCACTCAAGGACAATGCACATTGAAATAAAATATCATTTTATCATGGAGAAATTAGAGTGAGGTCCTGTGAAGAGGAGGTATGTGGCTACTGAACAACATGTTGAAGATATTCATACAAAGGCCTTACCCAAAGAATAGTTTTAAAGGCATTGACAGGCTCTAGGATTCCAGTTGACTTCCAACACTAGAAAAAGTTTGGATGTTTTCCCCCTATCCCTGAGGTATGATATGTTTTTTCTATAATATGTTGATATGTGTTCTTTACCCTATTGTAGAAAACATTGAAATTCCTTTCGGGTTCACAGATAATGAGGGAAATGTGTAACTATTCCAAGGGAGAAAATATATGGGGAGAAGTTGTTATGTGGAGCAACAAGATAGGGGGATTTGAAGCTCATTTGAAGATGGTTAGAGGATCCATAATATGGGTGGGTTTAATCTGACGATGCTATGAGCGATTGATCAAGGAATAGATATCCCAATAGCTGTGGATCGTGATAAAAGTAGAAGAGTGGTGTTGGAATGGTGTCATAAGGCTTCCAGCACTCATCAATTGGTATCATTATGGTATCAATTATTGGTGACTAGAAATTAAGTGATTCATTGACAAACATTTCATTATACTCTTGTTTCTTACACCGAGCATGGCTCATGTGGGCATAGAGTATGTGTTCAGAAAATACTTGATCACTATCTTAATCGCATGAAGCAAGTGATGGTTGAAGATGGAAGGTTATTTATCAAGATATCAAAATACAAGAATTGTTTTAAGAAGATTTGTCAAAAAAACCCAAAGAGGAATATTGTTGGTCAAAAACCCTCAAGGTGTTCTCTCAGAATGTTTTGGGTCTAATTGTGTTTGTCGAAAAAGGAAAATGACAGCAAGTGAGTATGATTGGTGTTTGTCGAAGATAGGGTTTTAAGGGGGTGGTGTTTCTCAGTGTTTTCCAAATTTCTGGCCCTCAAAATTGGGAGTTTTATTTTGAAAAGGAAGGATTCATCCTAGGAGTGAACGGTATGAAGATCATTGTAGAAAATTGGAAAAGTGTGAGAATCGCGTACCATAAATCTTGGCCACATACCATGTTCTGAGAATGGTACGTGGAGTGGTAGGAACGGTACACGGATATGGTTCGTGAAACCAAAAATGGTTCATGACTAATTGGAAGTGCAGTACATAGATGGATTCATGTCAGTAGAGGGAATCTACCGTGTAAGATAAAATGCAGTACGCAGATGTCGTGGAAAAATTGTTCGTAGGTGGCTTACGGTTTGCGGCAGTAGAAGAATTAGTAAGCGATGGAGGATGGATTAATGATTTGGTAAATCTCAATTCAGCGGATTAAGCTGGTATTTTTGCATCTATAAGAATATCTAACCCCACCATTTACTATTGATATCAATCATCATTAGAACATTATTATGATCCACGATTTCGGAAAAGACCGAAGGATGTCTGCAAAGGGAGGTTCACGTTGTCTGAAGTGGATCGCGGGGAAGTAGTGGTATCGGTACATGGGGGAGGAATCAGTGGTATGTGAGAGAGATAATTCCGCAAGCGGTATGCGGATATGGATCTCTTGTACGTGGAGGAGAAGTCCGTTCACAAAAAATAACATTTTGCTGAATGAGGGTGGTTCATAGCGGAGGTTCATGGAATCGGTACACGGTAGTTGTACGCGATAGCGAAAGTGGATGCAGTCGAAAAATAGATGTGGTTCACAGAGAGGTAGCAGTACGTCGAGCAGAAGGTTCTCATACCAAACATGTTACATGGTACACAGGAGGATTAAGTGGTCCTCTATTTTCACAAAGAAGCTTGAATGAGTTTAAAATCAGTTTGTGAAATTATTTTTTGGTACCTAGAAGTACCCTAGAAGGTGGACTTAATCTGTGGGTGAAAATAGAACATCAAACACGCATCTTCCAATAGTTAAGGATGCAAGAATTCATGAAAATGAAGGGACCTAAATGTCGATAAACTGTGATTGACCTACAAGTCTATAAAATGTGAGTGGAATCTTTTCCAAGCGCAATGAGCGAAGGAAGAGGAATACAGTGACCCTTTCCCCCAATAGTGAGAAAATAAAAGAGGTATAGGGAGTGACCCCTGGGAATTCTGTGATCAGACCCTAAACCTTGTAAAGGTAGTAGGCCTGGGCATAGAAGATCTAGCCTGAACATTTTACTCATTATTGGACGTGAGCCATTGTGAATTTGGTATATCAGTAAATTGTCATTTTATGCTCCTTGGACGTAGCCCAGTGAGGGTGAACCATGTAAAAAATTTTGTTTCCTCTGCATGATTTCATATCTATCTGTAATTTCCATGGGAGGAAGATGGAATGGATTTTAGCATAAAAAAAGATCCAAAAGGAAGAATTTAATAATATACCATACCCTAATTCACCCCCCCTCTGGGTATTCGACAAAGTGGACCTTGAAATTGGTATTAGAGGGAATGATTGAAAGTCAGTTTTTCTCTCTCAGAACAAGAAAATTGAGGTTTTCAATTGTAAAGTATTTCTAACATTAAATGGAAATAATTTTCAACTATGGAAGAATCGAATGCATCACTACTTCCGATCAATAGGGATGGATGTCTTCACTATATCTATGTCTGGAATATCAACTGAAAATAATTGTGGTGCTTTATAAGAAGCTTAATGAAGATAATTGCATGCGGATGCTAAATGGATCAATGATTTAGGGGGATTCCTATCAAATGAAATCTATAAAAAGGTGATGTCCTATAAAACATCTCATGTAATGTGGAAAAAATTGTTGAACATTTATGAGGGAGACACAAAAGTTTGAGAAGCAAAGATGTAGGTTCTGTGGAACAATTGTGAGGATTTATGAATGAATCCAAATGAGATTGTTGATGCATTCATTGAAAAGATAAATATTATTATAGAAGACATGCGAGTTCTTGGAGATATCATTGAAGATATAAATATTTTGAAACGCATATTTAGGAATATTCCACCATAGTACAATCCGAAAGTTTCAGTATTGGAAGACAAATACCCAAAATAGCTGATAATAGATAACATGCATAGTACCCTTGTGGAATATTTAATGAGAAACGATGAAAATGATGTAGTGGAAAATGGGAAGTCAAAGGAAGTGGAGTTCAAGGCCATGAAGAATTTCTCCGTTGAAGATAGACTAGAGGAAGACAATATGGACGATATCATTTCCTTTCTATCTTCTAATCCTCAATGAGTAAAAAGAAAGTCCAAAGGTAAACATCCATTTGTAGGATTTTAATGGGGAAAGATTGGTAATTTTTCATCAAAGTGTCCTAAGAATATTGATGATGAAAATGAAGAAAAAGATGAAATTCCCCAAAATAAGTATTCATCAAATGAGAAAGGGAGAAGAAGTACTAGGAGAAATTTCTTCAAAAAGAATAATCTGCTTTCAAGAGAGGATGAATGTTTAGAAGAATCTAAGGTAGAAGAGTCAGAGGACTACATGGATCATAAAGTAGATTCTTTGGTGGTAGTTTCTAGAAGTTATTTAACAAGAGAATTAAGTGACAATGAAGAAGGAGAAATCAAAGGAAGAGTTGATCTTTAGGATAAATTAAAAGATTCACTTGAAGAGGTAGATATTTTGAGAGACAAAATGAAGAAAGATAACAAAGTTGTTTGTGATTCCATATTATTTATAGAAAAACAGGAAGAAGATAATTCAATGATGAATGAAGAAATTTAAAAGATGAGGTCTTCAATGAAAGAAAACTATGAAAAGGATCTTGAGTAAAAACTCAAAATTGAATAAAAGAAAATTGAAATTGAACTTTTGATTGAAACTGGAAAAGATCAAATCAAATGTATATGGAATCTAAAAGAATAGGTAGGTAGTCTACAATGAAAAATTAAAGATCAGGAGAAGCTGCTAACTCTCGGTTCGACATCACGAAATAAGATCATACAGGAAATAGATAAGATGGTATTTGAGCAGAATGGTCCATCAAAACAAAAGAGGCTTGTTCTATTATAGGAAGTAATCACAGTTCCTATCAAACTACTACACCCATTCCATGATTGAAGACTGATTTGGGTATGATGAAGAATCATAAGATTCAGAGAACCCAAGGCACAACTAATGGTGCATCATTACCCCCCAAGAATGTACCTCACATTTGATTCTATTATTGTGGTAAGATGGGACACTCTCAAAATTTATGTTCCATATTATAGAGGTATCAAAGGGAAAAAGACCAATAGAGGTGTTCATACATAGATCAAAATTACAGGTCATCATTTGACTGTCATTGTTTCAGGTGAAGAGGTCACAAACATATGGAAAGCTATTGCACATCAACAATGCAGAAGAATGTGTCGTGGAAAATGGAATTTTTCCTATGAAGCAGCCAAATGTATCATCAAATGAGATGAAAATACAAAATCGATTTACAGAGCTATAGGACGAAGTTGACCCATAATATACTAGGGAAAATCATGATTATCATTCCCTGACAGTTAGGAATTCAAAGGCTTAGGTCAAAACGAAAAGGGTCGAGCAAGCCGTGGTTTTAGAAATTGTGTTCAAGGCAGCAGATCGCATAGGGATATGGATAATTGATAGTGGATGCACTTCCCATATGACGGGAAAAAGAATCTAGTTATTGGAATTAGTTATGACAAATAAGTTATTGTAAGATTCGTTAATGATGAGGGTTGAAAATTATTGGTTCAGGAATATCCAAGTTTGGAGGAAAAGACACGAGAAGAGAAGATGTCTTGGTTGTTGAGGGGCTTAGTCACAACTTGCATAGTGTTAGTAAATTGTGTGAATCTAGACATGCCACAAGTTTTTCAAAGAAATTAGGTATCATCAAGGTAGAGGATTTTTTTTATGTTGCAAGGAAATAATACAAAAGGGAATCTCTACCTCATAAGTGGAGAAGAAGATATGTTCTTTCATTCCAAGGATAATGAAAACAAGTTATGGCATATTCATCTTAGGAACATTAGCCAAGGATCATTAGAAGATCTCATAAAATATGAAGCATCTCGAAATCTCCATAGATTTTCACATGATTGTACTCATACGTGTGAAGTCTTCCAACAGGGGAAGATCATTCGAAATACATATAATAAAAAGGAGTAAAAGTCTACAATTATTCTTGAGCTGGTGCATATTGATGTGTGTGGGCCAATTTCCCCAAGGGATTTGATGGGATGAGATATTATGGTATATTCATTGATAACTATAGCAAAATGGCATGGGTTTCAATAATCACCCACAAATCTGAAGTGTTCAGTTGCATTACAAGATATCGATGGGAATGTGAAAAGATTCTAGGTCAAAAAAGCAGAATGATTCGAAAACATAATGGAAAAGAGTTCACAAATATCCAAGTGGATGATTATCTGAAAAACATGGGATAAGGTATCAAGTTTCAGCATTAAGGAATTCACAATAGAATGAAGTAGTTGAGAGAAGAAATCATATTGTTAACAACATGGTCAGAATAATGCTCATTGAGAAAGACCTTCAGGAAAAGTTTTGTAAAGAAGAAGTGATGACAAGAGTATAAACATCAAATCGAGATTTAATTTTTCCAAAACAGGAGAACACTCCATATGAGTTATGGTATGGAAATAATCTGTCATTACAGTACTTTCGAATATTTTGATGTAAATGTTTCATTCTCAATAAGGAGAAACATAGTATGTTTGAGTCCCGTGGGGACAAAGGAATATTTCATGGCTACTCAATGAAAAGGAAAAACAAAAAATTCTTCAAAAAATGGCTGGGAAATATAGTTGAAAGTCCTGATGGGACTACAATTGAAAATGAATAGAATTTTCAACAAATACCTGACCAGACTGAGGAGGATAATGATGAAGATATGAGAGGATAAGGAGACACTCCAGATCCATGGATTGATTTATAAGAATACTCATATGATGATAATAAATTAGTGGTTTCCCATAGACCAAAAAGAATAGATAAAATTGATAGGCTGAACATAATTGGTGATTGGACAGCACCTGGGCGGACTAGAAGGATGAAGTCTCTATAGAAAACATCATACTTATCACAAGTAGAGCCTAAATGCTTTGATGAGTAGCTGGAGATGATAATTGGGTTCAGGCAATGAATGAATATCTTGACCAAATTGAGAAGAATGAAACGTGGTGTTGGAAAAACCTGTTTTGATAATCCCAAATCTTGTTTCATTTATATGATAATCATTGATCATTATTATTTATAGTTTCTATCAAGTAATAACTATGTATTTTTAATCTCACTATTATCTCGATTATTTTTACAGTGAAAAGATTATCTATGTAGTAGGTTACCGCTAGAGGTTACCATTAGAGGTTACCGATAGAGGTTACTCTTAGAGGTTACCTCTAGAAGTTACCACTGAGGAACCTCACTGTTGAGTTATCAATGCAAGCTCATCGCTGATTCCCACTCAAAGTCTACCGTTGATAGCTACTGATGAAGTCTACCAATGAAGTCTACCATTAAAAACTAGTGATGAAGGTTACCGATGAAGGCTACCATTGAAAGCTATGAATGAAGGCTACTGATGAAGGCTACCGTTGAAATCTACCGATGAATTCTTCCGGTGAAGGCTACCGTTGATGGCTCCCTATGAAGGATACATATGAATGCTACTGAAGAAATCTACCCGATGAAGCCTACCGATGAATTCTACGATTGAGAAGGCTACCGCTACCAGTCTACGAATACTCACTCTTCTACTCCATACTTTGTCTATTTTTTAAGATTATTCAAACATTCATATTTGGTAAATTTAATTCTTCTTACATTAATTAATTAGGATTGTAGACATATCAAGAGACAGTATCTAAAGATAGTACAAGGTATTTGGAAGACCACACATGGTTTTCTAATTCCTATTGTTGGACCTAAAATATAAAATAGAAGATCGAAGAAGAGTATAAGAGAGATGAATGCACGGGAGAGGGACATTACACGCTAGATGTGAAGAACAAAATAATAACACTAACACTCACACTGTGAACCCATGATCATCACAAAGATTTTTTGGGAGAACAATTTCAATACTGTCTTCTATGATTCATCAAATCTCTGTCAAACCAAGAAGCATAACACCTCAGTCCCTAGAAGCAAGAACTTAGAGATGCGACACATTGTTTTGGAGACAACATCCAGAGATAGACTCAAACTGCAATTTCTTCACTCTAGGGAGTCAAGAGAGGAACTACAAACACATAGATCCTTCTAAAATCATTATTTATAACATTTGTTCAATTGTGTTCTTTATCTTACATTTATGAGAAGTGTGTGGTTGTCTGTTACACAGAGTCTCATGTGCTTAAATAAGAGAATACTAAAAATCCTTACACCAAACATTACATACACTTTATTTCATACATGTAACAGTGGAAGAGGATATGTGTGGATTAGTTGTGTTGTTTTTTTCATGAAGAATTGTGGTCAAGGGTGTGAGCCCTGGACAGTTTGTGAAAACTATTTTAAAGTCTGATGCAGGTTGTGTATCATGTTTATTGTATATATAAACTTCTTGGTGGAAGATGATCACCAAGTGGAGAAGATTAAGTCTCATCTAGAGACTGAACCTCTTGTTTAACTCTAATGGGTACTATATTTTTTAATACGTTGTTTTTCTATTTTCTGGTGCTTATAATTTCAAAATAGAAAACTATTTTACATTAACTCTTATAGTTAGTTCTGGTTTTCATGTATATATGTTTCATTCAGTAAAAATGTTTCAAAAGTTGGATAAGTGTTTTATAGAGATTCAACTGAGGAATAATCATCCATTGAGAAGCTTTTTGACCAAATGAACATTTATATCTGTACTTACTTGATTAAATTGTATATTTTGTTTTAAATTAATTATTTTTATCATAAATCATTTAATAGAAATTTTAGGTTGGAACTCAATTCACCCCCCTCTTGAGTTTGAATTCCGACCAATATTTGGTATCAAAGGATTGCTTTTATTTTGACATCAGTACTAATTTCAAGTTTTCATATTCTTTTTAATTATGACTTTAGTTGTATCCTAAAGATCTTAAAATTTCTATCATATCTAAATTTTCAGTTCTTTAAATTCTAATTAACTATGGATCACTGAGTTGAAGTTGTGGAAAATAATATGCCACCTTTATTTAATGGTAATAACTATGCACAGTGGAAATTGAAAATTAAAATGTATCTAGAGATCATAGGTATTGAAATCTGAGGCACAATTGAAGAACAACATGAATTTTTTACTAATTCTAGGGACACATAGTCTCAGTTAAATAAAGCTACATATAATAACAACTGTAAAGCAATAAATTCACTATACTATGCTCTAGGTGATGAAGAATTCAATATAATATCTGCTTGTAATACTGCATATGAAATTTGGGATACTTTGGTTCTCTCCCATGAGAGAACATCCAATGTCAAAGAAATGAGATTAAATAATTATATTATTAAATATTATAATTTTAAAATAAATCATGCTAAACCAATCTCTAAAATGTATCTTAGGTTAAATGAAATAGTAAATACCATGAGTCTTCTTGGAAAACCAGTAGACAAAAAGGGTCAAAATATGAGATTGCTTCGATGCCTACATGACAAATAGATAGGAACTTCTATTTCTATTCAAGAATCATGTGACATAAGAAAACTACCAGTGAAGGAACTAATTAGGAAACTTATGATGTATGAAGAAGATCTTAAGGTAAATCAATAAGGAGATGAGGAACCAAGAAAGAAATATATAGCATTCACGACTGCTACCACAAAGCGGAAAGACAATGAAAATGTTCATGTTTCTTTTGGAAGTTCCACCAGTGATGATTCAGACTCTTACTATGATGATGAGATTCCTCATTTTACTAGAAGATTCCAAAATTTCCACTTAAAGAAGATGTTCTTTATATATTAAATTTATAATGGAAGGTATGATAGTAATGGACATTGGAAAACAGAAAAAATGGCATGAAAACACAAATGAGATAATCTTTTATGAGTGTAAACGAAAAGGCCATGTGAAGGATGATTTCCCCAAGATGATGTTTAATAAGAAATATAAAGACAAGGGCATGTGATATAAAAAGGATATGAAATCTACTTGGTGTGCTTCAGAAGACATCTCCAATGGATCTGAAAATTATAATACTAAAATGAACAATAATGTAAACCTGTGTTTCATGATAGAAACATCTTAGGTAACACGTAATACTCCTATAAATAATTATTACTATTATAGGAATTAAAGTGAATCAAATAATGATAAAAATATGACTTAGGATGAACTATTTGAATACTATAGAATGCTTGAGGATGCCTTTAATGAACTCATGGATAAATATAAGATATTTAAAAGACCACATGCTTGAAATGAAAATTATATTCTTGATTAGGATATTGAAAATGGAAAAATTTCTCAGCTATTAAAAGAAAATACTCAACTAAAATTGTTAAATGAGAAATTAAAAAGATATCTTGAGAATTTTACTTCCGATAGAGATACCTAGACCATGTTTCTAGGAAAAAAAATTGCTCCAAAATACACAATTGGTTTAAGATATCTACTAGGACAAAGAAGGACTATTAAGAACAAATTTGTTCCAAAATATGACAGTTCACTACTAGTTCAAGTTATTGACCATCTTTTGAAAAATAGTTTTTAGAAGGACTTATCGAAGTGTTAATTTCTCGAAATATATATATTGATTATAGGAAACATATAAGACAAATATGGGTTCCCATAGCTTCACTTCCTAACCTCTGTGGACACATGGAAATATGGGTACCAAAGATAGCCTATGCATAATCTGTTTTGCAGGAAAATTGTCTAAAGAGCTCCTATAAACCCCTATAGTACATGGACAGTTAATGTTCAAGAAATATTATAGGAGACTATTTATGCTTCAAGAGTCTAATTAATGTTGGGGGTGGACATGTTACATTTAGTGATAATGCTAATGTGAAGATCTTCATCTTAGGCCAAATTGGTAACCCTAATACTATATTAATTTCAAATGTAATTTCTGTTGATGGGTTAAAGTATAATCTACTTAGTATCTCTGAGTTGTGTGATGATGGTTTTAATGTTACATTTAAAAATGATGAATGCAATTTTTTTAATTCTAAAAATGAGTTAATATTCACTGCTCTTAGAAATAAAAATTTATATGATGTTTATTTAAATACTTTAGGTAAGAAAAATGTTTCTTGTTTAAATGGTTTTCAAAATGAATCTTGGTTATGACACTGATGATTAGGACACTACAATGTGAACTCAATTAGGATACTGACTAGTAAAGGTTTATTTAGAGACTTACCTGAATTTTAATTCCCACATAACAATATTTTTAATCCATGTAAAAAGGGAAAACAACACAATGTTTCTTTCAATACAAAGAAATGAGTTTCAACTTCTCAACTGCTTGAGTTGGTTCACATGGATTTTTTTGGACCATCAAGAGTTTCAAATTTAAATGGGAAGAACTATGTTTATGTTCCTGTAAAATATGTTTCTAGATACACTTGGGTATAAATTTACACATGTTTCAAGGATGGATACAATGAGATTATTCTTGGCTATAGCTATGCAATGAATGATTAATGTTTTTTAGATGGATGTCAAGTCAGCATTTCTGAATGGAGTTCTAGAAGAAGAAGTCTACATTGAGAAACCATATGGTTTTCACATTAATAAATATTAGAAAAATGTTTTTTGACTGAAGATGGATTCATATGGTTTGAAGAAAGCACCAAGAGCATTGTATTCGTGGCTTGATTAGTTTCTAAAGAAGCACAATTTTCTTCATGATGGATTTGATTACAATCTATATTACAACAATGGAAATAGTCAAAGGATGATGGTGGTAGTTTATGTCGATGACATAATCCTTGGTGGATCAGATGAACCACAATGCAGGCAATTTTCTGAGTTCAGGAAAAGTGAGTTCGGAATTTCGATGATTGGAGAACTGTCATTTTTCTTGGATTACAGGTGACATAAGGAAGGAATGACACATTTATTTATCAATGAAAATATTCCATGGAGGTTTTCAGAATGTTT
This sequence comes from Viscum album, assembly GCA_963277665.1. Lineage (NCBI taxonomy): Eukaryota > Viridiplantae > Streptophyta > Magnoliopsida > Santalales > Viscaceae > Viscum > Viscum album. The sequence goes on along the minus strand of OY728160.1, from coordinate 906,387,260 downwards.
GGAATGGATAATTACAAAGAGATGAAGACTCTAGTTTCCACCCAGTTGAAACTATCATGAGATGATGATGGAAATCTAGTTAATATCACCGAATATAGGCAGATCATGGGAAGGCGATCGTACCTAACAATGACAATGCCTGATATTGTATTTTCCACATGTCAAGAATTAAGTTATCAAAGTAATCCCAAGGGGAGCCACATTATAGGAGTAAAAATTATTCTTCGGTATATAATGGGAACAATGGATTTTGGCCTAATGTACATTGACAAGTCTCATCCAGAATTATTGGGATATACATATGTGGATTGGGCCTATTCAGAAGATGATAGGAAATGAACATCCAGAGGTTCCTTTTATCTTGGAGGATTTTGTATTTCTTGGTTAAAAAATAAACAAGATTGTATTTCATTTTGCACCATTGAAGTTGAATACATTGTGGAAACTCTATCTTGCATGCAACTATTGTGCATAAAGTAGTAACTTGAAGGTATTTGAATCAAAGTGAAATCTCTGATTGGAATCCATTGTGATAACTCAAGTGTCATAATTCTAAGAAAAAATCCATTTCATCACTCAAGGACAAATCACATTGAAATAAAATATAATTTTATCAATGGGAAAGTAGAGGAAGGGCGTGTGATGTTGCAGTATGTGCCCACAGAACATCAAGTTGCAGATATTCTTAAAAATGCCTTACCCAATGAATCATTTTAAAGGCATTGATGGGATTTGGGATTCCAAGTGACTTCCCGCACTAGAAAAAGTGTGAATGTTGACCCCCCCTCAAGGTACGATGTGTTCTTCTCTAATATGATGATATGTGTTCTTTACCCTATTACTGAAAGCCTTGAAGGGCCCTTCGGGTTCGTTGAAAAAGGGGGAGAAAGTGTGACTATTATAGGGGGAGAAAAGACATGGGGAGAAGATGTTAATTGGATCAGTAAGATAGGGGGAGTTAAAGCTGAGCTGAAGCTGGTCAGATGATCTATAAGATAGGGGAATCATTAAATCTGATGATGATAGAAGTGATTGATCAAAGAATAGATATCATGATAGGTCAGGATCATGATAAAAGAAGAAGAGTGGTGTTGGAATGGTGTCATAAGGCTTCCAGTACTCAATAATTGGTATCAGTATGGTATCTGTAGTTGGTGAAAAGAGATTAAGCGATTCATTGATGAACATTTCATTATACTCTTGTTACTCATGCCGAGCATGGCTCATGTGGGATTATAGTATGTGTTGAGCAAATACATGGCCACTATCTTAATTGCATGAAGGGAATGTTGGTTGATGATGGAAAGAGATTTATCAAGATATAAAAATACAAATCATTATTTTAATATGTGTTGTCAACAAACAAAAATGGGGAGATTGTTGGGAAAAAATACCTCAATGTGTTCTCTCAGAATGTTTTGGGTGTGATTGTGTTTGTTAACAAATCCAAATGACTGTAAGTGAGTATGATTGGTGTTTGCCGAAGACAGGTTTCTAATGTGGTGTTATTTCTCAATGTTTTCCAAATTTTTGGGACGTAAAATCGAGTGTTTGATTTTGAAAATGAAGGATTTATTTATAAGAGTCAACAGAATGAAGATCGTTGAGGAAAATTCCCAATGGGTGAGAATCGCGTACCATAATTCCATGGCCACGTACCATGTTCTGAGAACGGTACGCAGAGAGACATGAAAGTTACGTGGATACATTTCATGAAACCAAAAACAGTTTGCTATAGAGTGGCATTGCGGTTTGTGGATGGCTTGATTTTATCAAAGGAAATCGGCCACGTAAGAGAAAATGGAGTACGCAGACATCATGGAAAAACAGTTCGCTAGTGACTTGCGGTTTGCGACAGTAGAAGAATCGATAAGTGGTGGAGGCTAGATTAATGATTTGGTAAATCTTGAATCAGCAGATTAAGTGGGTATATTTTCCTATATACGAATCGCTAACCCCACTATTTACTGTGAAGATCGAATGTCATTAAAATGTCATTTTTATCCAGAATTTTGGAAAAGACAAAAGGATATTCACGAAGGGAGGTTTGCGAAGGTTGAATTGGTTCATACTGAAGTAGCTGTCTTAGTACGCGGAGGATGAATCTTTGGTATGAAAGAGAGAGAATTCCCCAATCAGTACACATAGAGGGTGCTCCAGTATGTGGAGTCGAAGGTAGTTCGGGAACAAAGAATAGTTCGCAGACAGGGGGTGGTTCACAATGGAGGTTCTTGGAATCAGTATGATGTAGCAGTACGCGATAGTGAAGGCGAAGGCAGTGTGTGAACAGAGGTGGTTCTCCGAGAGGCAGTAGTACGCAGAGTAGGCTATTCGCATACCAAACCTGGTACATGTTATTTGGGAGGAGTAGGTGGATCATGAATTCCACGAGGAAGATTGAAAGAGCTTTTAATCAGTTTATGAAATAATTTTCCTGTACGTAGTAGTACATGAGAAGGTGGACTTCATCTACGGGTGAAAAAGGAACATCAATAGAGCATCTACATATAGTTGAGGATACAAGAATTCATGAAAATGAAGGGACCTACATGTCCATAAACTTTTATTGGCCAACAAGTCTATAAACTATGAATGGGTACCATTCCAAGAGCAGTGAGAGAAAGAAGAGGAAGATTGTCACCCTTTCCACTAGCAGTGATCTAGAGAAAGAGGAATAGGGAGTTGCCCTTGGGAATGCAGTGAGTATACCCTAAACCTTGTAAAGGAAGTGAGCCAAGTCATAGAAGAACTATCCCGAACATTGTATTCATTATTGGGTGTGAACCTTAGTGAATTTGGTACATTAGAACATTGTCATTGTATGCACCTTGGATATATCCCAGTGAGAGTGAACCAAGTAAAACTCATTGTGTCTTATACATGATTTCTTTTCTGTCTATATATTGGCACAAGAGGAAGAGAGAATTATGTTTTTTCTAAAAAAACAAGATAAAAAAGAGAGAATGTTTTAATATACCATACCCTCATTCACCCCCCTCTCAGGGTATTCGACCTAGTGGACATAACAATACCAAAACATCAAGATACAGTTATAAATGAACAATGGACACATATGTTGCTCTCAATGAATATCATAGATGATTTTGAACACCTAAAATGTAATGGGGTTTACCATTATTCTCATGTTTCTTGATCAGACATATATCAATAATTCTATTCAATATCCCAATATAAATATATTGGAGGTTTCACAAAATTTTGCATATCCTCTCTATTATACTATATAACTTTTAAATTCCCCCCAAATATCCTACTTAATATTTTCAATTTGTTCTTCCAAAAATTTCTACCAATATATTCCCCATTTCATTATTAATTCATAGTCCAAATAAAAATTAACATTGTTATGTAAATTTTAATTTTATAAAATTTTTGATATGTTCAAAAAAATCCATATTTTATCCTCCCCCATCCCACAGATTCATTAGTTAAAGAGTTGAATTAAAAAACTATAACCATAAAATATCATAGTTCCCATGAAATTTGGCCATTTAATTTTTTTAAATTTTCTATCTTGACTATTCAATGACATAGTGTCCTCCCAAAAAATATAATGGTCATGTTTTATTCTATTCCAGAATATATCATAATGTCCCTCTTGAAAACTTATATCCACCATAATTAATTCTAATATCATTTACTTAATTTTTATATAAACTGACTTAATAAATTCCTATATAATTATAAAAATACAATTAAAAAAACTCAAGAGTGGTCAATATCTCTAAGAAACTATTATAATGACATGTTTTCTTACAACCCCCATTCTTTAACAATACATTGGAGAAATTATTAATTTTTCCCCATGAACCCTGAATTCATCCACTCTTTCCACTACACCATATCATAAACCATGATGTAGATTATCTTATTCTATCCTCCAAAACTATTCAATAAATAAAAAAACATCTGACATGATTCTTTTCTCTCATTAAAATGTGGTTTCATTTACCAAATAATTTCTCACTTCCTATGGATTTTCATTATCTCCAAATATTCATTGATAAAATAATTTCAATCATAATGACCTTAATAATTCCATATAAAACTCTTTATGGTCCAATAAAAATTATATTCCCAATAAAATATATATTTTTTCATTCCTTTAACTAAAAAAAATCTATATTTTTTCATTACATATAAAAATGTTATTTATAGTTATTGAATAGGTAATAGATATACACATTATAAAATTGAATTTAAACATCGAAGGGAAAAATAATTTGAATTCTAATTTAAAGGATTTATATTTAATGAAAAACAATTTAATTTCCTAAAAATATATACATAGTGGGCACTATTAGGTACCAAATAAAATGAAAATTTTCTCATTAATGAACATATAACATGTGTGGAATTAGTTGGTTTATAGTGGGGAGGGAAACTCCCCTCTTAGATTTTTAATGATCTATATACTATATTTCATAAAATTAATATTATATATTCATGTTAACCTAATAAGGGTCCAAAAAATTAATAGAAAATTTATTGATTTTAAATTAATTCTTTTTGGAATAATTTAAATTTTAGGTAATACATATAAGCTCTAGAATAAAATTTTAAAAACGTAATTTTTGTTGTGTAACCATTTATGATCAATGTTTTCCTACAATTTATCTATTCTATTATTATAGGAGTGTACTTGGATTCATTATTATATACCAATTGGGATGACTATCATTGGTGAGGGTTTATCCAAATATACACATGAAATTGACTTACCTATTCATGGTAGCATGGATAGCTCAAGGTATTACTCAAGGACTAGTGGGGAAAAAATAAACAATGTATGCCCTGGGAGAAATGTGAAAATACATATATGATCAGCTTTGATCACTTATTATCTTGATAATTGAATGAAAAATGTGTTTCAATATTATTTTATGAGACATATTATTCTAATGGGGATATTATTTTACTTGGTTTGATGTTATATGATATATTAGTAATATATACACTAATTTCCCAAGTGGTTTTATACACAAAATGTATGGGAAATCATGATTTTATTAAAAAAAAAGTGGTTGTGTTTTTAAATTTCTGACTAATCTGGGTTATTCTATGTTAAAATAATATCTAATATAAGTATAGATTATGTTGACTTCACATTCCAATGATATGTTTGGATCATAATCATTGAATGTGTTTAATGATACATAGAAATTCAGAAATAAATTATGATACATAAGTATGGTTGATTATCCTACAAAAAGGGTTACCTATAGAAAATCTTATTTTATTATGTGTAATAGTTATTTCATTAATGTTTTTTTCTAAAATAAAGGTTGTCCATATTTTCTAGACCTTGGGGGTAAATAATATATAAAAAATCATTTTATACAAATGATTCTCTAAATATATATCATATTTAAATAAGCATGGGTTATAACATAGAATAACTTTATTGGGTATTCAAATGAACCCATCCATGGTTTCTTGTATAGAAACATACTTGAGTAAACGTTGATTTTTTTATAAGTCTAGTTATATGTTTCATTCATAGATGATGTATTAAGGATTCATATATCAATGACTAATATATGATAAGAAAATTTTATTTCCTTTTGTTGAATAATCGATAATTATATTTTTGTTGGAGTACCCCTAAGGTTTTTATAGTTCTTGTTTTCAAATTTATTCATGCATGAAGTTTTATGTTAACTTTAGTAGTAAATGTTATTTCTTATAAAGAATTTAACTATTAATGATTGATTCTTAACATTGGGGTCTATAAAGTTTTCATGTTTTATGAGATATAAATTATTGGTTATATTGCTATTTTTTTGTTACCCAATTTCATTCATGTTTTAGAAGATTAACTATTTGGGATTGACATAGAGAGGTAAGCATGACTATTCTTCTAGATAAGGATTGGTCTTGGTGGGGCAGGATCTTATCATAGTAGTATTATATATATAGGTTTGAGTTTCAAGATGAAAAACTATATGATGAATTATGATCTTATTTTCCCTTTCATCTATGATACTTGAATGATTTAATGAATTTTTCATGTTTTATTGTTATCCCTTAGAGATAAACCCCATTAAGAATCTAGTACCAATAAAGATCATGTTGGGATCACAGTATGTTCACAAGTCTACCTCTTATTTAAAAAAATTATAATATTTTTATATTTAGTTTATAGATAATGCTTATGATTAACCTACGCATTAATAGAAACTATTATGACTCAATATTCAATAATAAGTGGTTTAATTAATCTCAAACACTTACCTCAATATGAGGAATGAAAATATACTGGGGTAGATTTACTACCTCCTAGATTATCATCATCATGGGATAAAATTTAAGTGTCTTTGAACAGGATGTTTTAGTGACTTGGACATTGATTAAATGTTTTTAAGTTGGTCTTATATAAGAAATAATGTAATATTGTAGTAGAAACTATAATGATATATGAGATTAAATTCCTTTCCATATAAAATAAATTTGTAATAGATCATTTATTTCAATTATAGTATCTGATTTAAATTCAATAGGGAATTCCCATAAATTATACGAGAAGTAGAATACGAGATCTTAAAACTAAATAGACTATAAGGGTTCTCTCAAAATTGACCCTTATAGAAACTTATATTTGGGATATATAATCAAGGAGGATTCAGAGAAGGATCATGTTAAAATTTCAATTTTTATAATTTCATATAGTATAATAGTTGTCAATGTTATAGTTTTTTGTACATAATGAAGTGGGACTAACATAACCCCATTTGTTGAACGATTTTTGTGATAAATGTAATGGTTGCAATGGTATAAAACATCATTTGATGTAATATTTATGAATCATATACCGTATTATTATATTTATATAATATTAGTGTTAATCATTCCTTCATTTCATGGTTGATGATTTTAGATATTTATTTATATTTATAGGATCATGATCAAGAACTTTATTTTGATGCTATCATTAGAAATTTGGGAATATTGCTTGATATTGTTCAATATTTTTAGATATGTATTATAGATTAATTTTATATATTGCATATAATATTCAAAAAATGAGTCCAACAAATATTATTCTTACACTAAATTTTCTTTCAATATTTTGGGAATTGATTTAATAATATCATTTAGGTTTATTTATATTAGTTATATTAGTTAATAGGTTGTTTTTAGTTTATAGAGGATCTTCTATGTTGAAAAATAATATCTAAATATGATAAAACAGTGATATAATCCTATATAAATTAGTTTCAATGAAACCTTAATTTTGGTAAGTATTGTATTATTCAATAATTTATTAATATTTGGTTAAAAATTAATTTTTTTGGAGAAAAACATCAATGAAACATTGTTAAGAAGGACAATTAGTAAACTATTTAGAATTTCTATGTCGGACTCCATAATGTTGCACATATTTTTATCGCCTGTGCCATGATTTGAGAAATTTTATTTCCTAATGATGCATAGATACTTATTAGAAGTATGATTTATTTTATTATACTATATAGTTTTTTAAATAGTTCCTAATAACCAAGAATACTTTGAAATTTTATGGGGAATTTGGAAAAATATATAAAAAATAAACATGAATAGTAAATAAAAAAATCTTGTTAATTGTGAACAAAAATAATTACCCACTAAATATTTGATATTTTATTTGTATTAAATAACCATTTATCTACCATATACATTTATCAGACTCCTATTTATAACTTTACTATCATTTAGGGAATTTTTTTGGTGATGTTGAAGCCTGAATCCATCTATTACTTTTTCTATTAAATCATATGAGTTATTGGACAATGAATCTATGCTAAATAAATCATGATTTATTCTATTTTCAATTTATTATATTTTCCCATATATTTGAAACCATACTATTGAGATTTAAATCATGAATATTGTGGTTACAAAAATTTATTTATAGATATTACTATTGTAATATTATTATCTTTATACCCAATATCAAAATTTTGATTGATTTATTGATACAAGAAAATATATTTCTGGTAAATAGATTAAATATTTTCATATTATAGTTATCAGTATCTCGATATTTCCTGATATTTTTTAAAATAGAGGAACATTTATTCTTAAATGTTCTATCAAATTTTTATTAGTTAATTTTTTATTATGTTTTGATTTTACAAATGGGCATTGATTTTCTATTTTGTTTACAAACCATCATTATTTTATCAAAAATGGATTATTTACAAGAATTATTATTATTTATTTTTGAGTGATTGATTTTGATACAAATTCATTCAAAGGTAGTTTCGTTTTGAAATGATTATAAATTTATTTTTATACTTTTTTTTCAAATAGTAAGGGTGTTTTTGTGGAGACCTTGATAATGATTTGTGTTTTTTAAATTTCATTAAAAACAGTTTTTAGGATGCTAATTTAAAAAATTAATTCTCAAATATGTCTTGGGAAACGTTATTAGACCTATAAAATTACTATAATGGGGAATTTTTTAAATGTAGACATTATACTGAAGTTAATTAATAATGATATAGATCGTTCATAATTGATTCTCATCTTAATGTATGTAAATCATGAAATAGATTTGTATGATTGGGCTTGCTTAATTAAGTGGATTCCTTTTTTAAATGTGAATATGGTTTTTTATGAGTGTGAACCATGAGTTTTTTATCCCCCATTACCTATTAAGCTTATTACGTGTAATGGTTTTATTATGAATTTTTCGGTAGGGATAACTAGGTATGGTTACCCAATAAAAAAGAATGTGTGAGTTGGTTTATATGAAATTAAAGTTTCATGTGAGTTGGTGTTTGTGTATAAAATTTTACCGGACTCATAAATTTCTAGAATAAAGTGGTTCTTTAAAAGAAATGGGTTTTAAAGTGTTTCAGTATTAATAATCATGAAATTTTCCTTAAGATTTTAATTTTTCACTTACTTGTGAAACTATGAATGTATTTTAAGATATTTTTCTCAAAATTATTTTACTGTACCACTATACGCATACCCTTAGTTTGAATTGAAATTATTTTTTTATAAGGTAGATAAAAGAAAGTATTTACTATTAATTAATGATATATATAGTCACTCTAATAGATCTATATAATAGTATATAGAATATTTTTATTTCATTTTTTCATTATTTTGGTTTTTAATTTGATCTATTATAACTTATCCAAATTTTGATACACATGTTTAGACAAAAATGTTATTATATTTTGGATTTTTAATGATATATTCCTTTCATATTGTCTAGGTTTTAGTTCAAATTTTCATTAAATGTACATGATTTATTTTACCTAAAGGAAAATAGTTCCCCAATTATTTTTGGTCCTTTGTAACTTATTTATAACCATTAATGACTGAAGAATAAACCTAAGACCTTATGGAATTATTAAACTCCTAAATAGTGTTGGGTATCCAGTTTAAAAATTAAAAATCAATATAAAAGATGGTATTTTTTATTCATGTTAATTAAAATATAGGTGAAGTGATACAGTATTTATAACTGAAAAATAATATATAAAAAGATCATATAAATCTCTTTATAGTGAACCTTGAGCTATCAGCATGTTATTTTTGAAGAACAGGAGAGTGAATCTCTTATATATTAGATATTTGTTGTATTCACGTATGATGGGTTATTTATGGTAATTGTATTCATGCACAACTATAGGAATGGATATAAATTATTTTGACCAGAATAAATATATAATTATTTTTACGAGAATATTTATTTAAAATGTATTATTAATACTAATGTGATATGATCTAAGTCCACATGTTAGATCTTATGTATCTTGTTTCCCCTCTATTTTTTCACATCCCTACTAACACTCTCTTTCTGTCGAGCTCATTCCTTCTCAAATAGTTCCCATCCTAACTTCCTGCTCTCCATTTTTTCATCTCAATATCTTCTCAAAGTCATTATCCCCCTGCCTCATTCCCCACTACCCCACTCCCTTCTTCCCACCCTCCTTATCCCCCACACATATCTCCCTCTATTATCTTATAAATATTATCACCAATGAATTCCATTCAAATATTTTTCAGTATTCACCATTTCAATTAATAATTATTTTCAATACATCATATTTTCATCGATCGAGAATGGAATTCATATATTGGGGTATATCCATGTTCATAACTACATATAGGGATCCTATGATTTCAAATTTCAGTTATATGTTTCCATACCTCCTAGTATATTTCTTATACCTATAACATGGGTGAGAGAGCTACAAACTATACCATATTATTTATAGATATAGATTTATTCAACCAGCATGTATTCCATTGGGTAATTTATTATAGTAGAAGGTTTAAAAATTAAACACGATTCTAGTTTTACCATTAGATTGTGTTATTTTTTCCAAGATATTAGTAACCACAATTTTTTTAAAACTCTATGATTATTATCATATCATTGAATGATTTCAATTAAGTAAGCACACATTAGTTCATAATTGGGATTATCTTCCTTACCTGATGACACTATCAACTAAAATTGTGAAAGGATAAAATTCTATATCTTCTACAATGAAAGAATATATATTTTTATCGCTAAATGAATTTTTAATCTCTTATAATTTTCGCTTCTCAATCCATGGAACATTATCCCTATAACAATCATTTTTCAATTAATTTTGAAAACATAATAATATATAGGATATAAGTTCATTCCTTTTTTTTACTTCCTTATGCCAATATATCCTATTTCATCTTATTAAACAAAATATAAATTTACCAAATGCATACTATATATTTGGTTAATAATATTCTATTTTTCAGTAGATACACGCTACAAATCAGTCACACCAATAACAATATATATCTTATATATACATATTAATCATTAATCTCTGAATAGTTTTACCATTTAAGTGTCACTCATATCATAGTCTAAACACATTTACCATTCTCATTTATTTCTAAAAAATGAAACAAATTCTATAATTCATTTGTAATGATATTCATTTTCATATATCAATTTCATTTTTTCTATAGTGTTTTATATTAATAACTGTGATTATCGTGATTTTGTTTCACCTCTAATATTAATATAAATTTCATTATTCAATTAATTATATTGTTCAAAAAATGGACATCAAATCATAAAATTCCAAGAATATCGTAAAAACTATAAGGACATACTGTCACATTTTTTAATGAAATGAATAAAAAAAATATGAATTTAGAATTTAAATTTTAAAAAAAAATTCTAAGAAAACCTCTAGTGGAATCTCAATATTTAATAATCAAGGAAGAAAAATTAAAATTACTTATTTTCCCACAATAATACATATGGTAACATTTTCTAGAATATTCTTCATTTCTTGTTCTATTAGAATTTCTTAAGATTTCAACAATGAATCATCGATGCAGTATAAATGAAACATTATTTTCCATATTATAACCATTTATTATTGGAGTTATTATAACATCTAAATTAATATAATTCATCCATTTACATAATAATTTATATGAAATTTTGTTAATATACAGTAATAAAAAATATTTATTTTTAACAAATAACTAATATGTTTCTAAATGTAATATACATGTTTTTTAATTATAGTATTTATTATGTATAAACTTTTGAATGAATTATCCATGAATATGAAAATACAAATAATTCTATTCAATCAATGGATTTAATATGCTTAAAACATAAAACATTTAATTTTGTGATTTTTTATTTTATATCATGAAATCAATAGAAAGATTACATTAAATATATATATAATTGTATTTTTAGAATATATATACAGATTATCCAAATATATGTCATATTATTTTATAAATATACATGTAGTTTCTATACTAAACAAAGTCATTATCTTGTCTAGAAAACCATTATATTCATTTATTGAATATATATGATGCTTTTTCTAATGTATTCAATGTTATTTAATTTTAACCAAACATGAAGATTCATTTACTTAATATAAGAATTTAATTTAAATTAATTTATCTATGCATGAAATATTATACATTGACTATGTATTTAATAAGAACTATTTAATACAATCTTACTAATTTTGTTTACTTTATATAAACATAAATTTATATTGAATAATCATGATATTTAAATAACTTCGTATACATTTCATTTCTATATTATCATTAACTATTTATTTTTCATGTCTTTTATATTTCTATTAACATTATTATATATGTTGCTCTCTTTTTTATGCATTATCCCGAACTGAGACTACATTTCATCATGCATTATATTTCGGTTTAAATTACAACACAGTATAACAGTTTACACATTATTTTACTTGTAGTATAAATTTAAATTTATATTTCCATTTAAATAAAATAATATATTTTAGTTCATCTTGAATTCTATATTGCAGTTTTATGTAATTAATTTTCAATTTTATTACATTTTACATATAAGTTTAAATTAATAGAATTTCTATTTCCATGATTAAAAGAAAATTTTTCTTATATGCATGATCTTTTCCTAAAAGTGTAGTCTGTATTAAATGTTCATGAAATTTCACTTTTCATATTGTATATTATTTTTCTAGAAATCCATGATGTTTCATTTTCTAATCATGGGAGAAATTTTACGAACATATTTTTCATGTAGCACATAATATGACCATACTATGAAATTTTATAATCATGTGAAAGCCTTTCATGTATGGTCCAGAATGACCACTCACAAATATACATAGAATCCCCTCATATTATCATATTTTATGTAAAAATTAGGTTCCCTACTTAATAATAACTTTAATAATTAAAAATGTATTATTTTTTCCCGAATTATTTCTTTATTTCATTATTTATGAAAAAAATTTGAAAACCATTGTCTGTAATAAAAATCCCATATCCTACAGTACCATCATTCATTTTATCAATAACATTTTATATTTTATCCTCTAAATTGATTTGGTTTCCTTATATTTGAAACATGAAAATTGTTTATTTACAATTATTCTTACCTTTTTAATCTATTCATTTCACAAATTAGAATATCATGTTGTAATTATTGTTTTTATGATAATATTATTTAGAGTTTATTGTAAAAGTATGTTAAAATTTTCCATATATCATTAATATCTATAAATTGGTATTGTAAATTAATTTTTTCTACCATATGATATTTTGGATTTATTGTTAACCATTTTCTATGGTACTATAATTTGATTCATACTTCTATTTTCATCATGTTTATACCAATTCCTACATTCATATGACCATGACATACAATATATACTTAAATAAATATGACCATGCACTTTATGGTTATAATATTAATGCCTAAATTTGGTAATATCATAAAGATAAAATCTTTACATATTTCATTTCAAATACTTTGAGATGATAATTGTTAATTTTTTTGATGGATGTCAAAAGGTGTGTAATTATTTTATTTTTGTTTCTCTCTAATTCTGTGAGAAAGAAAAGTGTCTAAACTAATAATTGCTAACCTAATTTTTAGGAATCGACTAGATAATATTATGTATCTCTCCACACCTCCCTCATAATTTCAAACTGTTACATTTTTTTCACGTTCATATATTCAAGGCAATTAATTTAATGATTTTAAATAACTAGAAATCTTTAAATTTCTATAGCGGAAGAAAGGATTATATATTCAACAAACATTGATATCACTATAAATCAATATAAAATATTTGAAATGGTTGTTATTTCAATATCATATTCCTAATCAATCATCACATGATATCTTTTTTAGAATAATACATCATTCTCACATGACCGGGTAGATGATAGGATATTTCATGCTATTTAACAGGACTTCAATATTGGTAGGGAAGGTCATTGGATTGAATAATCATGAAACATATAGGTTATTCGTTCATTTACTATATTTGATGTTATGGGTTAGATGGTTTCCAATTGAGTATGATATACTTTTTCAGAAGGTGATGTTTTTCATGATGGATTATTTGATTTAGTAAGTATATGAAATTGATGTCACTGATTTCAAGACACCCAAGAAACAAAATGGTTTTAGTAATTCTACAAAATAGAAGTAAATTTTATTATTCTATATTAAACTTCCCATTTTTAAATGTATAAAGTGATTCTAGCATAACTTCACTTAAAATCAACCTTTATTCCCATTGATGCTCCCTTCTTTGTATATATTCTAACAACTTCCCATTTCTTCTTCTCCATTGTTTAAAATATAATGGAATCAAAATAAAACATTATTGTGGTAGATATAGCTATCATTGATCATTGTTACATCCAGATATACCATGTTTGACCTAAACAATAAATATGAAACATGGTTTTTGATCAGATTTTTCATCCCTAAACATGATTCTCCACATCTAACTGCATAGAGAGTCTCTACATTCCTTGATATCCCAATTTATCATTCACTGAATGCATACCAGAGTAATTTTCATTTAATTTTTCTACATAGATTTTATAAAATGAAAATATTACAACATATAAATTTACATGACATCATGTACATGTAATTTAAAAAACATATTCCATATAAAAGTTTACATATGACATGAATCTCTTGAAAAGAACATATAAACATGGTCACCGATTTCAATTTATCTAACATAACAATTGGTTTTATATATTCCATAAACAATAAGCATATTCCAGTAGTATACATTAGTGTTTGGCACTTTATCATGTAGTGGGAGGTGCATAAAAAACCTACAATGATAATAATGTTACACTTTTTAAATTTTTGGACCCATGTTTTTACGCTCTTTTCAGTGGTAGGTGCATCACCTGGGTATTATTTCTTTGAAAATGAGATTAAAAGATACCCAAGGTGTGCTAACAATGTAATGATATATTTTTCTAACTTATCATGAAGATATTGTTCTTTTCTATGATTTACGATTTCATTAAATGATTGAATAAGTGCCTCAATGAATGGTACTTTTGGTTGTTGCTTTTTATGGTCATCAAATAATTTTTTTATAGTCATAGACTTAATGGTTCCTTTTTAATTTTATGGTTAACAAAACTTTTGAACACAATAATGGATATAGTGATGGATTTGACAAAAATACTATATATTTAATTAAAAAACATAATTATAGTTTTATTTTTATATACACAATGTGTAATTTATGGCTAATGAATCTCTATAAAAAACCATTGATTTTACAATTTAGAATGATAGAGCCATTTTTCTTAAGAATCATTCTAGGATAACATAACAAAATATTCAATGAAAAATAAATTTGGTTATGAAAGAAGATATTCATATTATAAGGGCATGATATTGATAATTTCCTTACATTATAAAAAATGTAACATTTTATGATTTTTCTAATCATGGTATTTTGTGATGATCCTAGAACATGATATGGGATATGGTTATATGGTGGGGTTTCCATATTCCTATCATATTATGCTTATTTTTATTAACAGACTGAAAAAACAGAAACACTTTCATTATATTAGTGTGTATGTTTATAATAATTTTTATTCATTTACAAATACTTTAACACACACACAACATAAATTTAGTTTTCTTACTATTATAATACAACCTATTTATATTCATATAAAAATAATATAATATAGTGACATTTTAAAATGCCATAACATAAAAATATTATATTATTATTTTTCACATATTCACCCATTTCCACGTTTCCCATTTTATTTAGTTTTTCGGAATCAATAATAACATATTATATGAAATTTTTTGAGTAATTTCATTAAATTGAAATATTTAAAATGTAGTAGTTTAGTTCTAGGAAATTTTTATTATAATATAATTTTTTTGTTACTGTTTTTTGAAATATATAAATATATATATTACAGTCTTAAATTTATCATTGTGATATCAATTAAAAAACAATACTATAAATTTTAATTATTAATGTTGACTGAGTAAATATGAAACTATGAGTTATTATTGTAATTGTTAAGGAGTTCATGAATATTTATTCAAAATGGGTTTATTTCCTATGGGGAAATTCTATCTATTATTAACAATTAATTTTTTATTAATTTATTTTAATATATTTCTAGAAAGGTTTTCCTTTTTTCCCTGCTTTAGGTATATCTTATTTTTACAATAAATTAATAATGATTTTATTTTCTCCAATTATATTTTCTGCTTTGTAATATATCATAGTAGAGATAAAATTCTTTTTTTCTAATGAATGGTGACATTAAATGTTTGTATGCTTTATTGAAATTATTGAACTTAACTGGCGAATTTGTGGTCATAATGTGCCAATATGCCATTTGGGAGTATGAGGAAAGTGGTTATTCTTGAGGAATTATATTAATTATTGATGCATAAATATTTTTTTTATTAATCTAATAGAATTTTATTTCATTGATATAAAATTCTTCTTTATATGGAATTGGAGATGTTGGGATAATTCTTCTAATTATTATTTTATTACAATTGGTTGTGTTGGTCATAATTATCAAATTCATGTTTTAAGAACATTTCGCATTACTTCAACAAGAGAAATACCATGAAAGTATTTATATATGTGAGGATTAATTTAATGATTATGATTTTGTCTTAACATTTTAATTGATATTTGGATTTAAATTAAATTTATTATATAAATTTTTTCTTTGTATTATAAATGAGATCTTTAGTAAAAAGTATCCTTCTCACTTTTTAGGCAAGGAAAAGGTTCATGCATTGGACCCTGTAGGAAATGGTTCCACCAGACCAAGTGGGACCTATCCTAGCCCAACCAGGATGCAAATGGGCTATTTTTAATCCATAAATAAGCCCGTGTATACGACCTACAGAGTGTGTGCCCATAGGTACACATGGGTTGGGATAGAATCTTGCGGGGAACATTATGTGGTTTGTGAGTGTCACAGACCATGTGGGAATGCTGTGAAATGGAATATTAGTATTATCCCCAATGTTAAGTCGAAGGTGTAGCCGTTGTACTTGTGTAGTAAATTGAAGGAAAGATGGATTTACAGATTGATGTGGGTTAGTGACTTGCATGTGCAGTTCACCTATCCGTTAAAACCACACATATAAAAGTATCTATCCAATGTTAAGACCCATTTAAATGTGATCCATCTAATATTGGAAAGATATCGTCTTCTTCCACACCATGAACCAGCCCTTCATGATCAAACCCCTCACATATATGGGTTTGCAGACCAAGAATCCATAGAACACATTAGTGCCAAATAGAATCTTTTATATCACATTGATAGTTCAAAATGTGGCTATGTATGAAATACCACAAATAAAAAAACTCTTTGTGAGATTTATAATGGTATTCAAAGGATTCTATGAAAAATGAAAAAAATAGATTGTATAAGTAGGAGCTTACTCCATGTGGGATAGTGCTTCATAATGGATAAATTATCCTGTGATTGACCATAAATGACTTGATTTTTTGATTGTTTATTTGTAGTTGATATTACTTTGAGGTGGAGCTCCATTACATATAAGGTGCTGCTGCATTACAGGTGATGCTGTAGAGAATGAAATTACAGTTTAAAAATGATTTTTAGAGATACAAAATTTTATGTTATGTGTGATGCTACTAGTTTTTTTTTGTATTTTCTATAAAAACTATTCTGGTGGTAACCATTAAAATATTGTTTTCGGGTATTCCATGATAATTCATGTAGTACTGAATTTCTTTTGGATGAATATTCTGTGAGGATATCATATGGTTTGAGTATTATGTGGGGATTCTACGTGGATGATGATTGTTCAAGGTATTGAACCATTTTGAAACTACTTTTCATGATCGTATACATTTCATGTGATTACATGTTCGATATAAATTGCATTAATTTGTATAAATTTATGTTTTTATTCATGGATAAAATGATTTAATAAATAAACATGTGGGTAGTGCCGTTGAAGTTCAATGTAAAGAATTTTTTGATAAAATCAATTTTTGCTCATAGGTTGAGATCATGATCATGAAGTAATAAAATTATTTTCAATCTGTTTTCATTAGTGTAAGAGAGTTTAGAAGTTAGAATATGAAGAATTTTATTTTTTCATATATTTTTCAAAAAGATATATTTTCTATGGCATAATTATTTAATGCATATATTTGAAAATTAGTATAATAGATGAGCAGTGTAGATTTTGGAATTCAAGAGGTAGAATTTTTGAGGAGGAACATGTTTAGTGGAGTTCATAAGAATATGAAAATATAATACATTATTTATCTTGAAAGCTGAAAATAAATATCATCATCAGTAGTAGTAAATTTATTTAATAGTCAGAAGTTTCCTTTTTTATTGTTTTGTCATTTTTTTGTTATAAGGAAGTGTGAAACTATTGTCCTAATGAGACTTTTGAAATAATTGAAGGACTCTATAGTATTGAATAAATGTATTTTGTAACATCTTGGGATTATTGTTTATAATATTTTATTTGGGATTATAACCAACCATAATAAGAAGTATGCTCATCTTGAGACCAATCCTTATAAAAATATTATGTTCCTATTCCATTTATTTGTTACTATATTTCAGTGAGGATGACTTATTTTAAAAGCCACCACTGATTCACCCCCCCCCCATAGTGGTGAAACTCCTCCTGGAAACATTTATTGGTATTATTGTTCTAGGGTCCCTTAGTTTGGATCCACAATTAATTGGAAATGGATAATCTAAATTATATTGATAAGTTGGGGTGTTCCTACTTTTGATGAAAAAAAACTATCACAGTTGGATTAATATGATGTTTCTCTATCTTTTATCTCTTAGCCTTGAAGTCAACGATTGAATTACTATTTGATTCCCACATATTACTAATGAATATTTAATAACTTTTACCGAGAAGAGAAATATGGACGTTTATGGAAAAGCTAAAAATATCCCTTTGAGGACGCTTTCAGAAAATGTTTACATGATGGTTATGGAATCAAAAATGACATGGAAATTAAGGATAAATTAGAAAGTAGTTATGAAGAAAATGTGAGATTCAAGGGGGATAAATTGAACATTTTTAGTAGAAAATTTTAAGATATAAATATTATTGAAGAAGAAAATATAGATTACTATTTCACAAGAGTCTATGAAATTGTTATCAATATTTTGGGGTTTTTTTGTAATGATCGCTGATTCAAATATCTCCAAAAAATTAATGAAAAATTTTCCTGATAAGTTTGATCTTGAATAACTACCATTAAAATAATAAGATGATATTTCTACACATTAATTACATAACATACTAATTTCATATAAAATGAAAAATATCCCAGTTTCTGAAATAAAGATCAAAGATTTTATGGATTTTGAATCCATGAGAATGCTCAAAATCATAGATGGTGAAATTTCAGAATAAAGTGAATCTGATGATCAAAAGGAAGATTAATATTTTAATAGGACCATTTCACTTTTATCAAAAATAGTCAAAAAGGTATTTTTAAGTGTTAAAGTAAATTACCACCAAGGCGCTACAACTATTATGAAATTAGACATTTTTCTGTAAAATTTTCAAAAGAAGAAGTCTGTGGAACCTGACATTGATGAGGGAAAATGATAGGAAATGAAATTGGGGAAGATATAAAAAGGAAAAAAATTATAGATGCATAGAGAAATTATTTAAATGTAAAATAATGAGTTTGGTGATAATGTAATATGAAGATAACTATACCAAAAGAAGCCAATCCGAAGATGAAACTATCTTTATGGATCATTTTGAAAAAGGGTTTGATACTTCAGGAAGTGAAGATGATGAAAGTGAATAAACAGAGCTAAAGAACATGTTGAAAATGAATTAGAATATTTTTTGGAGAAAAACAAAAATCTCCATAAAATTAAGAGATCTTTATGGAATAGAAAAAAGAAAAGATAACCGAGGAAAAGGAAGACTTTGCAAAGAAATAGATTCTACACATTAAATAAATCCAAAGAAACTTACACAAAGTGTCTAAAATGGAAAATATATTAATGGAACTTAAATATAAACTTTATCTATGTGAAGAAGAGTAGTAAATGACTCATTCTAAAATTCATTAAGTACATAATATATTGAAAAATATTAGAGAATTTATGAGTAAATCTGTTGAGGTCAAGGAAAAATCAACAATAACTAGTGAAAAGATGTGTATAAAGATTCAGGTTTATCTATAACTCTACGAATATCAAAATCAATTTATTATCCCTAACAATTAATTTACAAAAAAAATCTAGACAAGTATAGAACATGAAGACTATTGAAAAATCAGTTTTATATTAAATTAATAAAAAATTTCTTCAATAAGATATTTTCCCATAGAACATAGAGTATCCCAGTTTATGGAAATAAATCAACAACAATATTAAATACAAAGTTATTATTAGCTGGGAAGATGAAGGATCATAAGAGACTATTTCTATTGTAGATTATTTAGGCACAAATCATATTTATTATGTTATTACATATCCCTAATAGAAATGATACATGAATAAATGTAGGTTACCCTGAGAAAGGGAGAGAAAATTTTCTAAATGAGCAAGCCCTCAAAGGAAACTCATCCAATCTGCAAACACAAGATAAATTTTAATTTTTAGAAGAAATATATTGAATATTTTATAATCAAGGCCATATTATTGAAAAGTTAATGAGTATTATTTGAAAAACTAAAATATTGTGAAAGGTAAGTGAGTTCAAAAATGAATGAAAAAGTCACAATTTACTGATTTTTCCTTGAAGCTCGGTAGAAGAATAGAGTCATTGATTCTTGATTGTAGATGTTCATCACACATGATTTGTGAAACAACAATAATGGTAAAATTTGAGAATTATTAAGGAAGATAAATGGCCTTTGGAAATGGCAGTTCATTGAATATTAAGGGAGTTGGTAAACCAAATATTGAAGCCCAAAATATGATGTCCAATAATGTGTTATTTTTTTAAGGGATAAAGAATGATTTTAAATGTTGTATTTTCAAATATATATTTCATCATCAGTACAACACACCATATAATCCATATAAAATGGGGTAAATAAAATAACAAAAGAATAATTGAGATTTCCCAAACAATGTTAGCTGAACAAAATATCTCAAATTATTTCTAGAGGTAAGTTTTATATACTATCATAAAAATAAAAAAGAAATGTAAAATGTGAACAAAAATATAAAATGCAGTATATGAATTTTAAAATACCAAAAAAACATTAAATACTTCAAAATTTTAGAAAGCCCATATATTATAAAGATTAAGAAAATGGATCTAGGATAATTTGAAGAAAAATCAGGGGAAGGAATTTTATTAGGATACTTATCTAATGGTAGAGACAATATATGTTGGAAGAAATTGATGAACAAGATGGTTGACCATAGTAATGTAAAAATAGTTGGAAAAAGAGGAGATTGGATATCATAATTGATCTACATTCAGCAGATTCTGTTTAAAATGATATGAAAATGAATCATTAGAATGATAAAGCTACTAAAAAAGAGCCAAACACTGCTGATATTGATTCTGAACATAGCATTGATGATGATTAAGATGATGAAAACAAGAAAAAATGATACAAAAATTTAAGAAACGTGTTGATAATGAAAATATAATTAGCAATAAACATGCTTCAATTCAAACTATAAGATCATTGATAATTTATTACCATACTATAGATATTTCTAAAATTAAATATCATAAAGTGGAAGAAGTAGTTTATCATGAGGATTATATACATTATATGAATTAATAACATGAATATATAAAATAGAACCTAACTTATGATCTTGTATATTGACTTAATAATAAAAAATTTATTGTCATGAAGTGGGTTTTCATAAATAAGCTAAATTTGGAGATCGGGCTTGTTACTACTAGCATGGGGTTTCATGAGCTATTCGGGATTCGTGGTAACTTCTATTCTACATTATTCTTATACTTAAAGTTTTCCATTTCAATTTTAGTAGTTCTTTCATGACATTTCATATGTGTACTTGGGATTTATTTTATTTTTTAGTCTGATAAGGGGTTTTTTGGTGTATGTCTCATCTCTCTCTTTCGCAAGTGTTCTCTTGGAGGGTACAACCTCCCATTTGTTTGTTTACTATACCCTCGGTGCTAGTCGTCTTCTCGGGCCTACTGGAGGCAGGACCTGGGTGTCACTATCTGACTCCTCTCATTTCCAGCCAACGAGGGGTAGACTTTTTGGGGAGGGATTCATGATAGAGTGGTATCAGAGGTCTGGTTGAGGGATATGATGGAGTTTCGAGTTAGGAAGAGGTGTGGTTTCATGGGTTTATAGAGAAATAGAGTCATTTAAATATTTCAAGCACTATAAAAGTGAGAGAACAGTTGAGAAATGGGTATTTAGGTCCCCCTCTAATCTGATGCGTGGACCCTGAAGATTACTGTGGATACTACACAAGGTGATATTTCTTATAGGGTAGATACCTAGGAAAGGATCATGCATCATTCTTATTTGTTCTTATGTTTTAATGGGTAAACCTTGGGATAGTTTAACCTAATATAAATAATAGAAAAAAATTAATTAATATTATGTTTTCTATATTCCAAGTTTAAGAGCTCTAACTATTTGTTCTTTTGAATTTTTGGGTCCATGAAAATGTCCTCACCTGGTTCGTGAAGAATATGTTAAGCAGGCTATACCAGCCAATTGCTACAGAGTATATGTTAACGACGATGACACATAAATATGGACACTCGGAGAGTTTCATTACTAGATTCGTCAAATGTATGAGGGATCCGTTTCATATGCAGTCACATCATACTGGTTGGAGAAGTTTGGATAGCCTTCAGTTCGATCTGTGCTTACAAGGAGCACATGGATGTAGTTGGTTGTAACGATGCTTTGTAGGGAAGATAGGCAGTGGTGGTACTTGTTCCTTGGGGATCATTAGGTGTTGGAAGTCTTGTGGGAGGAGTTTTGAGACCAGTTCAGAGTTAAGTTTCTCTATTTGACTGAAAAGGTGGCCATTCTTCAAGAGATGCTTACCCTTGGATAGGGAATATCTAATGTGAGAGATTTTGGAATCTGTTTCAGGAACCTTCTATGATATGATTCAGACCTGTTTCTTGTTGAGGAGCCTACGGAATGGAATTTTGAGGAGGATTTTCATGTAGATATATAGCGTAAGGTTACCCCATTTATACTGAAGACAAATATTGAGGTGATGGAAAGGGAAGAGGTAATCAAGAGGGAATTATCTAGAACCAGATCATTGTGAGTGGGGAGTCATCATGATTCCTGACGATGCAGAGCTATGGTCAAGGGTTCTCAGTTTTCAGGGAAGAAGAGTTTCTGTTTAGCCGGGGGTAAGTCCCCACCCTTAGTATCTCGTCTCTACAGGGTAAGTGTCTCTTATACCTATGCCAAGGGATTAGATGCTTGTTTTTTTGTGTAGGATGAGATCATCAACAACAAGAGTTCCCAAACAGTCTTATTAGTTAGTTTGCATCAGGTGTTTCGCTTCAGGTTCCTCCATTAAGGTAGTTCTATATGAGGCAACAACAGTAGTTTGCACCAAATTTGGATCAGCAGAGAGTAAATGGGGCTATTAGAGGACAACACTAAGATGCTTGTAGTCCTCATAGAGTAGATTAGGACTATGGTGGTGGGAATCATCTAGGTCAGAGAGGTCATGGAGAAGGTCGTGGTAAGCTTCATGCTTTAGCATTTCAAACTCTTCGCGCGGCAGACGTCATTCAAGGCACCCTTTTCTTGTTTTCTATTTGGGTGTACTCCTTGTTTTATTCTAGATTTACTCACTCCTTCATATCACTTACCCTTTTCCATTCCTTGGGACTTGAGGTAAGGATACTTCCAATTCCTTGGGCATTGACTATGCTAGTTGGAGGTAGAGATGATTTGATTGGGGTATGTAGAGACTATGAGCTAGTTCTAGGGAAGCACATGTCTTGAAGAGATTTAATGTGTTTATAGACAAAACCAAATGATTTCATCCTCATCATGAATTTTTGTATTTGGTGAAGTCTATCATGGATTTCATTTGGAGGTAGGTGGTGTTATTCTATGTCTATAGAGAGAGAGCGGTGTTTGTTGGTGATCGAGACCCTCATATGGGTCATATACATGTTTTTCTATTGTCATCCTTGATGGTTGAGCTGATGTTGAGGTCATTATAGGTTCAGTAGTTGTAGTTTCCTAGGTTTTTAGAACAATACCTTGATGTTTTTTTAGAAGAGGTTGTAGCATTACCCCCTTAACGAGAGATCGAGTTCGGGATCGAGCTATAACCAAGCGTTTCTCTTATCTTGATGTCTCCATTTAGGATGGAACCTTACAGGTTTTGAGAGTTGTGTATACAACTCAATGGTCTATTATAGTGTGGTTTTGCTTGGCTGAGTGTATCACCATTGGGTGCACAAGTTTTTTCATGAAGAAGTATGACTACAATTTGTAGTTATGTGTCAATTATTATCACTTGAACAAAGTAATAGTGAAGAACTATTTTCCTATTCCATGGATTTAAGACTTGTTTGATCATCAAAAGGGTGAAAGATGGTTCTTGAATATCAAATTGTTTCAGGATACAATCAGATGTGTGTGAATTATGAGGATATCCCAATGACTTCTTTATATTTTCATCATGGGAATTATGAGTTTATTGTAATGTCATTTGGTTTGACGGATTTTTCAGATTTGTTCATGGTGTTGATGAACGATGTGATCAGTGTGTTCCAAGATATGTTCATGGTGGTCTTTATAGGCGACATCCTTGCTTACATCATGTATGAGGAGGAGCATGCAGATCATTTGCATACTATTTTGGGAGTTCTTGGCCGAAATCAGCTATTTGGGAAGTTGTTAAAGTGTGATTTTTGGGCTCGATAAGTAAATTTCTCGGGGCATGTTTTATCCCTACAGGGAGTATATGTGGATCCATCGAATATAGAATTAGTTTTTTTTGGGCATCCACCAAGACAGCAGTAGATGTTCCAAGTTACATTGGTCTTGTAGGCCATTACAAGAGGTTCATAGTTGATTTCTCTCAGATTGTGACCCCTTTGACAGTGTTGACCAGAAATAATAATGCATTCATATGTAATAATTATTTTTGGGAAAATTTGAGTATCTAAAGGAGAATTTGGTCAATTCTCCAAT
This sequence comes from Viscum album, assembly GCA_963277665.1. Classification (NCBI taxonomy): domain Eukaryota; kingdom Viridiplantae; phylum Streptophyta; class Magnoliopsida; order Santalales; family Viscaceae; genus Viscum; species Viscum album. The sequence goes on along the minus strand of OY728160.1, from coordinate 906,362,262 downwards.
TCTTTATCTTCCAGTAGAAGGAGTTTAGTTTGGGGTTTTCTGTTATTATTAACATATAGGTCTAGGATGTGTTCTTATGCAACATAGATCTATCGTTTCTTTTGGGTCTCGGTACTTACTTCCACATTATCATAAATATGTCACCCATGATCTTGAGTGGGTATCAATGTTGTTCTTCCTAAAATTATGGAGACATTAACTCATCAGAGAGCACTTTGTGGTCTTCATCAAATATAAAAACCCAAGTTAATTTTTCTCCCAAAATGACTTGTACTTGGGACAACATCAATGGATGGTGTTCTTGTAGGATTATGACGTCGAAATCTCATATACACTTGGTAAGTGGGATGTTGTAGCTGATTCACTGAGTAGGTAGTCACGTAGTGATGCAGTGTGTGAATCAGGTGATTCCTATAGAGTAATGGATGAAATATTAGAATTACATCTAGAAATGGGCAAAGTTGGGAGAAGAGTTTTTCTTTTTCAGATTGTGGTTCAATCATCATTAGTGAATTAGGTGGAAGATTCCCAGTTGGGGGATCTTGATGCAGAGGTCTGTAGAGACTATGTTGTTTGTGGAAAGGCCCCTAATGGTTATTCTGAGGATGAACAATATCAGGTGTTGTTTTAAGGATTTTTGTGCCTTTAGGAGTGCGTGAGATGGTTCTCAATGAGTTTCATAGTTCAAACTTAGAGGTATATCTTGGAATGAAAAATATGTAACAAGATTTGAGGAGTTATTTTTGGTGGTCTGGGTTAAATCATGCAGTTTCAATGTTCGTGTCTCGATGTTTGGTGTCCCAAAAGGTGAAGTCTGAGCACTATGTTCCTGGTGGTTTTCTCCAACCATTAGATAACCCTCAGTGGAAGTGAGAGAAATTATCAATGGACTTTGTTACCACTTTACCTAAATATCAGAGATTCCATGATGCTATATGGTTGGTAGTGGATCACTTGAAGAAATCATCCCACTTCATAGAAATCAAGGAGTCGATCTCAATAGATGTTTTATCAAGGTAATATCTAGAGGAGGTAATGAAACTCCATGGGGTCCCTAGGAAGATCATTTCTAATTGACATACTTATTTTTCCTCATGGGTGTGGAGAGGTATCCATCATGATTTTGGTTCACAACTATGACTTAACACTACTCTTCATCTGTAGAAAAATTATTTGAAAGAGCAAACCATATAGACTCTTGAATACATGTTTCTATTTCGTGTCCTAGATTTTGGTGGTTTGTGGATGAGGCACTTACCCTAGGTAGAGTTCTCATACAAAAATAGTTTGAACTCCACCATCAATATGGCACTATTTGAAGGCTTGTATGAATGGCCTTGTTGATATCCACTACGATGGATTGGGGTGCAAGATTTAGTAATTCTCTTGTTGGAACTTGTACAGAATATGACACGGACGGTTCAGGTGATTCCCAAGAGGATGAAGGAAGCACATGTTCATCAGAAGTGTTATGTAGATTATAGGAGGAGACCTCTACAGCTTGACTTTGGGTATCATGTTTTTATTAAGGATACTCTCCATCATGGGTAGTGAAGGTTTGTTCGTTGGAGTAAGCTCTGTCCCTGGTTATTTGGTCCTTTCAAGTTTTTGGCTCCTGTTGAAGCTGTGGCATATCGGGAAACACTTCCCCCAGATGAGCACGACACACAATGTTTTTCATGTCTCACCGCTCCATTGTTATCTTCATGATGACTCTCACGTCATCGATTGGGGGGAGATCGATGTTGACGATGATGTGACCTTCTAGTAGTGCCTTGTCTAGATCAAAGACTATAAGGAGAAGGTATTGTGCAGGTGTGGTATACCCTTGGTTCATGTATTATGGTGGAACGGTGGCATGGAGGAGAGTACTTGGAAATGTGATTCATATATATGTTCTCAGTACCCTTAGCTATTTGGTGTTTTTATCTTTTCTTATAATGATTTCTGTCGTATGGTTGTAGACCTTTCCTGTTTATGAGATGTCTTATCTTGTTTCTTGTTGTGGATATCTCTCTTTTGAGAGGTATATCCCCAAAGAGTGTACTTAGGAGATGGTTTGAGTTATTTCATGGTTTCATGTAGTTCCTTTTAGGAATTGGTTGATATCCTTTGGTGTTGAGATCCTTGGGAATTATCATTATGGGTTGTTTTTTTTACCCTTTTTATGTTTCCTCTCTAGGTTGAGTTTGGATTCTCAAGGACGTGAATGTTTTTAGAGGTATCTAATGTAATGGTCCAAACCTATCGGATCCATTACATTGCTGAAATCTATTGTTTGAGGTGTTCTTGGAGGTCAAGGTGACTTATTCCTAACACTTTTCCAATTTTATTTCTTTGTTAATAATGTTTCCAGTTGTCGGTAGGAGTATAGTGTTTCCAGGTCGGTGAGTCATTTATCGGTAGGTGTACAATGTTTCCAAGTTAGTGAGTCATCGATTGGTAGGTATATAATGTTTTCAATTGTTGTTAGGTGTACAGTTTTTCTAGATGTTGGTAGGTCTACAATGTTTCCAGCTGTTAGTAGGAGTACAATGTTTCCAGATGTCAGTAGGTCATCTATTGGTAGATGTACAATGTATCCAGTTGTCGGTAGGTGTACCATGTTTCCAGCTGTCAATAGGTGTACATTGTTTCTAGTTATTGGTAGGTGTACAATGTTTATAGTAATCGATTGGTGTATATTGTTTCTAGCTATTGGTAGGTGTGCAGTGTTTCCAGGTCGGTGAGTCTTCTATCGTTAGGTGTACAGTGTTTCCAGGTCGGTAGGTGTACAATGTTTCTAGCTTCCAACAGATTCTCCCCTTTGACATTTTCTATTATGTAAAACACATTCAAATACTTGTTTTATGGGATTTAAGGCCGGTTCAAATCCCATAACTCCTATCATAATTTTTCATAATGGTATGTGTGACTAAACTTGGTCAAACCACATAGTCTTTATGAGATCATCGTTTAATGGAAAATCTAATCTGTATCTAAACCGCTGCTTCATTTAGATTTTCAAAATGATGCAATACCTTCCACCTTTTTCTTCTGTCTTCTCATTCCTCTTGGTACGAGTTTCCCAAAACCTTTGTCTCTTGAGGATAAATTCAATTTTGGTTTGGACCTTGGATTGTTTCTTCCTTGGAGTTCTTCCTACTGCATGCACACCCCTTGTCTTGGTGAAACCAGGATGTACCGATTTGTCTTTGATATAAGGTATGTTATACCTACATTTTTCTAGGTTCCCTGATATGTTTCCTCCCTTTATACTTTCTATGCTACGGAATGTGATTTACATGTTTCTAATGGAACATTCTTGAGTGTTGGATGATTTGGTTGTGTTGCGACATTCTCGGGTGGATGCAGTCATTGCAGGAGAAGTGATCATGATCAGTTTTGTTAGATGGTTCTCATGAAAAGAACATTAGAAATCTTTTTTAGGTAGGGTATTCATTGATTCTGTATTCTTTTACATGAAATCGTAGAATTAGCATGTTTTATCCACTAGATCAAAATGAAATTGACATAATTAATATTTTAACATGATTAATGAATTGGTATCAATAGCTTAGCAACGTTACTGCCTCTTGATTTTATAGATCATGTTATATATATGATTTTCTTGTTTATCATGTTATTCTGGATGGAAATTGGTAATGAAAGTATAGCCAAAATTAACTGTAAATTAATTTTCCAAAGATAAGAGGATTGTTTAATGAATTTGGTTGTTGTTGTTATTCTTTGATGATAATCCAATGGATGTAGTTATGCATGATTAATTGTATCGGTTAATTAAAGATGGAATAAAGAACCAGTTTTGTGATAAAGATAATTCTTTGAAGGATTATGAGTTACCCTCTATCTAGTAAAGGCCAAGGGCCTTATGCTTTGGATTTTTGACTGCTCGTTGTGTGCGAAGGATAAATTCAATGTTTAAGATCAAGAGCCTAGTTTCTATGTTTTTTTGTTTCCTACTGATTGTGTTTTTGTGTGACACTGGGATGGATGATCCTAGAGGGTTATTGTGGTATGTTGGTTCAGGGAGGCCCATTAGTTGTGGTGGCATCAGTTGACGCCTAAAGTAGCATGATGCATCAGTATAAGAATGCGGGTGTTGGGGAGGACACTGAACATGATGAAATGGGATGAATGTGAATGTTCGTTGTTTTTTTAATTTTTTGTTTATATATATTCATTACTTTCCCCATTTCATTAGGTAGATGTTATTTATTACCCTCCTACTGAAAGAGGGGAAGACGCATGGGGTATGCCACATTCTTTTCATGTTTAGCTTCTCGAGGATGGATGGGTCTGCGCTCTAGCTATAGGTGGAAATGACTCGATGGGTAGTTCATCTACTCAAAATGTTAATCCCCTTGTGTTTGGAAGATTAGAATGATTTTCTAGAATACCTGTAATTATAAAAAAGTGATAATTCTTTTAATAAGTGATTGAATAAATTATGTTAACCTATGTGGTTGGATCTTCTTGGGATGAAATGTTGAAGTTTCATTTTTAATGGAACTATGGACTTGGTTTGGTTATGCATGGAGGGCAGGGAACTTTGGTGTGACACTAATTAAATGTAATGTATAAATGATAATGGTTTATTAGGCATTAAATAATTATTAAAAATAAAGTTAAATTTATAATAAAAATGGATAAGGTAATTTTATGTACCTCTTTAAATGGTTGTGTGCTTATAGGATACGTAGTCTTAGCAGTGGTAGTCGGGAGTCCAAGAGACATTAACTATAGTTGAGTCTAAGACTAGGTTATTCCCATAGTGTGGTTTTGAGATATATTATATTATGTACTTTTTGGTTTACAAATTCTTCCCCAACCTATCGGTTAGGGAGACTAACACCCCAAGGATTCTGAGCCTTAGGGGGTGTTATCCACAACATTCCAGTGGGAGGATAGATGGATAACTACCCCTTTTGGACCCACTCTTCTCTCTTGGTAGTTACTTATGCTGGTACGAATAGTGGTTAGATTTCCCCATCTATGTGTGTAGAGAGATTTAATGGATTGTTATTATTCACTCACATATATATTATAGATATAGATTCCTATGGGATACTATAGGTGTAACGTGTATTGGTTGTGATGGTTTGAGAATCCTTACTTGGGGTATGAGATGTAATGGATTGTGGTACAATAATCGATGTATAATAAACATTAGGTGAGTTGTGGTGGCTTCTGGAAACTACCTGGTTACATTGGTTACATGGATGTGGTGGTTCTGTTACATGAGTAGCATGTTGTAGTGCTTCACCTAGGTGTCTGCGGGAAAGTCTTTTTGGAGCGAGATGCTTAGGACGTGCGACATTGGGGAAAAGTAGAAACCTAGTGGGGAAGTGGTAGAGGGGTACCCTCAATATTATTTATTATATTATATACTCTTTTATGTGATACTTGGTGAGAGTATCCTTGGTGAGGCTGGGAACATAGTATACCTATTTAGGTGATGAGTTCATTTTACTTTTTGTTCACTGTGATTTTGCATGGTTCCATTTTTTTATATGAGAGGCTCCAGGGAGGATTCTACTGAGTATAGTGTTACACTCACCCTATGTATATATAAACTATTTTTATTCCACTTGGAGAAGTTGGAGATCGGGCTGGTTATTAATAAAATGGGGTTGTAGGAGCTATTCGGGATTCGTGGTCGCTATTATTTAACTTTCTTTTGGTGCTTACAGTTTTACCATTCATTTGTAGTAGTTGTTTCATGACATTTCTTATGTGTACTTGGGATTTATTCTATCTTGTATTATGATATGGGGTTGGTTGGTGTCTATATAACCTCTCTCTTTTTCAAATGTTCTCTTAGGGGGTAATTCCTCCCATTTGGGTGTTTACTATACCCTCGGTCATAGTTGCCAACCTGCGGCCTACTGAATATGGGACTGGGGTGTCCCTATCTCTATCCCCTCATTTCTAGCCTAGGAGGGTTACAATTTTTTTTGTTTGGGGTCATTATAGTTTATGGTAAAGTGTGGTACATTAATTGTTTCTTACATCTTTAGATGATTATTTCATGATTTAAGGAAATAATCATTTGAAAACATCATGGAAAAATATTTTTTTACTATATTTTTTTGTTTTTGTTTTTGAAAAAAGGTGTGTGAAAGTGTTGTACCTCCCCGAAAATGGTGCCAAATTGATACGTGATGATTTTTCACAAATCCCCAGTCAAAGATTTATTTAACTGAGCATGAAATATAGTGTACACCCATGGCCGGTATCAAGGAGGAAGCTCATAGAACACTAAATTTTTGTTGTCACTATTTATATTATAACTAATATAAAACTAAATAATATATTTAGGTGGGTTTTAAAGATGCAATAAACATTGATATGTATATATATATAATTTAATGTGGATAAAAACAAATGGAATCAAAATGATGTTTGATATAAAGGAGATCCTCCCAAGAGAAAACCGATAGTGAACCTTCATCCTCTCTTTATTAGTTTCAAAATTGATTGATAAAAATACTCCATAATATGAATTGATATCCTCTTATACCTATGGTTCTGAATATATAGTACACTCAATGATCACTGAGATACCACACATCCTCATCCTTGATCAAGGGAAAATATTGTAGAAGTGAAATTTATGCCTTTGGTGGAAAGTGGAGACACAAAGGTATCTTTGTAAGAGTTGGTGTCCTAGAACCAACTGGTTTTACTTTGGTTACAAGGATATTTAATGTATTATTGCATATTTCTCATTATTCTACATGAATATGATGTAATAATGTCTTAGAGTATTTGTTACATTCATAAGGTCATGGGTGTTCCCTGCTATGATGATAACCTTGAATTGATATAAAAATATTCATAAATATAGTTCTGTGGTTGGATAACAATCTATGATCAGACCCATAACATGCAGACTGTCAGGTGAGAGTACTCGTAAGAAGATGAGACTTCCTCTCATGAAGTTCGCACTTGGTAATCTCCAAGATAAGTGATTATGAGAAGAGACTCGCTTGTTTGAATTATACATGTTTTGGTGTCATCAAATATTTCTATCTTCAAGCATGTGTAATGATCCTTAGACTTTAATATTGTCATTAATACGTGTCATGACTCACGCACTTTGATTTATAGACAAAAATTGTCACACAGACAGTTGGTGGGAAGTTGGGTACATTGGGTGCATCATGAGTGGCATGTTATTAATGGATAATTCAAGGAATGATTTGTCCCTTCCATTTATGGAAGCTGATATCTCATCCCTTTGATTGAAATAGAACCGTTGTGTGAACTTCCATTGATATGGTGTAACAATGAGTTTATTTCAGGTAGTCAAAGAATGATGTATCAAGCATAAAAGTTAATGACACTATCATGAAACCTACTTGATGAGATATTGCGACAAAGGGATTATATTACACAATGATCATTTGTATGTGGATGTTGTTGTTGCGACATTAAATTATTTCTCTTGGGTGCCTTGACCCATTGCTATACATTACTCTTGGAATTTAGGCAAGCCCGCCTAATGCCAATGAGAAAGAATCCTAGAGGGTCACACACTACGTGTTTTTGGTGGTCTCGGTTAAATTTTATTTGAATTTAATTAATGAAATATATATAATTATCAAGATCATGGAATAATTTTATTTAAGTTAAAATGATCGCATAAATTAAATAAAATATATTTATTTATTTTATTGAACATTTAATAAATATTTATTTACTAGTTAGTAAATAAAATATTTATTTAAGGGAATAAATTATTTATGTATTTATTCGGGTGTTAAATAAATAGAAGTGGATTTTGAGCGGACCAAGGTCAGTCCAGTAGTAAAATAATTATTTTCAAGAAGATAAATAATTATTTAACTAGTTAGCACAAGTTAAAAAAATAATGATGCTACTATTATTTTTTGACGTGGAATTTTATTTTATAATTCCATTTGGCATAATTTGGCGCACCATGAATAATGAAACGGTATTATTATTATGAGAATGGGTTTTCTCTAAGATCATGAATGTATTTAATTGTTTCTATGGAATTAAATATTGTAACTGAAATTCCATGTATATAAATAGACATGTAATCTTATTATTCAATACACCACACCACATGCCTAGTGAATCGAGAATTTTTTAGCCAAATAATTTATCTCTCGAATCCTATTCTCCCCCTCTCAATAATGAGATACATTCTCTAGGGCCATAGAATGAGAGGTCAAGAATGACTGACACAAGACAGTCACTTCGTCGTGCTAGCACCCAGAGAACAAGCGGTGTCAATCAGAGGCCATCGGAGCACGTGTGGATCACTATGAGAGGGATTATAGTTTGTATCCTTAAAAGGGAAATGACATAATACAAAAGTTTCATTCTAGATGATCAAAATCATCAACGAAGAAAAATACCAAACATCTAGATATCATTTTTCATTATGAAATTAATTAAATTAATTATAAACATGATGTGCAAGATCCTCTCTAAAGGTTTCTGGCATCCTTCTTCTTTATCTAAATCATTAATTATATTTTATGGAGACCGGCATTCATCTTCGTATTGATCCCATAATAATCATTGATCATGGTAAAAATCAAAATTAGGTGTCGTCTAAACCACACTTTCACTGCACCCGAAACCTTCAAGTGGTATCAGAGAGAGGTTACATCATAGTTTATAATAATTTAAATATTTAATTGATTAATTAATCATTTAATAATTTAGTTGTTTGAATTGAAGTTATTCGTTCTGAAAATCTGAATCTCGAGATGTCATGACCCATCCCCCCAGGCCCATGCCCTGACTACCTCAAGCCCGTCATCCAAAGGCTAGGGGTTGGCGACTAGCACCGAAAGGCATACTGCCTAAAACGGGAAGGAATTGTCTTTAATTTTGAACAAACATACTATCCAAGAACACATCATGAAGCAACTGTGAAGTAAACAGCTGTAGTAAAAGAGTTCTAAAAGTAAAAGGGGCCAGAATACAAGCCCAACTATTAAGGTACAAGTACAACTAAAAATACAATACAACAGAAAGAAAAAGGAATATAGCTATTGGGTCTTCCTTTGAGGTTCCTACCTAAAGGGTAGGTTTAGATAGCCTCCTCTGCACTCCACATCCATCTGTCTCCTCCATGTCATGTCACACTGATTGGTCCACCTCCGTGCACCATCTAGTCCAAGATCCCTCAGCCTCTATCAACGTTGTGCATCATCTGCAAAAGACACAACAAGGTGCGGTTGAAGCCCGTGTAGGGGTGAGTATAACGATGCTCAATAGGTACCCCGAGACCCCGTAGGTCTCCTAAAGTACCACCTAGGAAAACCAAAAAGAATGACATCAAATATACCGAGGTATGTGCTCATACATACACCTAATTTATCAATATATAGAAATCTCAAGAATGAGGGAAGAATACCACAAAGGTAACACCTCTAAAGTAACACCATGAAGGTAAAAGTACCCCATAGTTAACACCGCGAAGGTTACACCATGAAGGTTAAAGTACTAGTTCAAACAGAGTATCAGCTCAAACCAGGTTTTTAGTGAAGTATAGAAGTATATATGATTATTCACGAAGCTAGATCATCTTATTCTATCAAGAGGAACTGCCGCTGATTATACGGAGTCTGGCCCACACAGGATCGATAGATACTAACCCCTGCAGTGACTCACACAGGATCTGACACACACAGGATCGGCATGCATTGACCGACATAGGATTGTTGAGTGCAGACCCACACAGGATATGACCCACTCAAGATCGGTATGCTCTGACCCACACAAGATCGCTGAGCACTGACCCACACAGGATCAAACCCACACAAGATCGCTATGAATGTTGATAGCCAGCCACAGGATTCTCTAGGGATAATAACAAGTAACATTCCCAGTCACAACTTTGAACACCTCAGCTACTATATAACTCCTCTTCTAAAGATTATAGTGGGCTTTCCACTTCACACAGAGGCACTTCCCACTATCCTTGGACTGCTAAGGTACTCCTCCTGTCGAGTACCTTGGGTCTGCTGCGTCACACAGAGGCGCTCCCCCTCGTGGCCTGTTGAGGTACTCCACCTGTCATGTACTAGGTGTCTGTTGCATCACACAGAGGCGCTCCCCACTGTGGTTCTGTCGCATCACACAAAGGCGCTCCTCACTAGGCTTATCGAGTCACTCTGAGTCAAAACGGTCAGCAGTCATCAAGTCTCAGCCAGTCGCAGGTTTCCTTACGTAGCGCACTTGGGAGAACCACTCCCCAAGACATCCGTCATACCTAAAACACCACTAAGTCCAATTAATAAGTATCCCAATGGTCGGTCACGTCATAAGGGACCCAACGAAACAAACAGCGTGTCAATCGGATGCCCGATCTGTATGTTATTAGTGTTTCCTCTCTGAGGGCCCAGTTGGATTTGGGGTCCGATAAAACCCATCCATACACCAACCTTATCCAAAAATAATGTGGATTATACCAAAAGGACCGTCTTGATCCAAGGATTCTGGTGCTGTAGATGGTTCGTCAGACTGACACCTGGTTCTCATGTTACGGCCAAAAAGGTGACACTGGTTTCAGATGGGCCCGGGTCCGGGCCGACGCAGTCAGACTGAAAAGGCCCGACACGGCCAGGGCTGACCCGAACTGGTTTGGGTCCACCTAACCCAATTTGGGTCTGGCCCAGTTGGACCGGGCTACAATGGGCCAGGACGGATGGGCTGTGGTCCTGTCCGGCCCGCAAAGGGTGCGGCCCAGCCAAGCCCACTGGGCTTGTCCCGACCTACGCTAGGTTTGGATCGCTGGCGTAGTCCACCCGAGCTAGCGCTGAAGGGGGAGCAGACCCACTTCCATTTGGAAATGAAAAGGGTATCACCCTAGGAATTTCCATGACACTAGAGGGACCCGAGCGGGTCCCTCAATCCCACTATGGTCGGCCGGTCCTCCTCCCAGCAGCGCGGTCGCGTGCTGCTGCTCCACCACTACAGGCACGACCGACCGCTACATGGTCTTCTCCACGGCTAAGCGGTCGGGTCCTCCTGCTCCACTGGCGGCGCAGACGTGCGCTGTTGCTCCGCCATGTGGTCGTCCAGATGGCGGCCGCCTCCCTGCCCCACTACAGCCGACGGTCCTTGACTTCCTCACCATCTAGCGGTGTGGACGTGCATTGCCCTTCCTTCTTCGTGGCCCGCCGGGTGTCAGCCACCGCCTTCTTCCGTGAGCCATGGTGGTTTCATTCCAAGCCCAAGAAATAAAATGATCTCATATTCTCGATCCTTGGGTCGAGGGTCCCGTGTCCATATGTTGCGATTAACAAAATATTGTGTTTCTAATGTCATTAAATATTTGGTATTGAAGAATGTGTAGAGAATCAAAAGATAAGAGGCATGGTATTTTTGTGGGACCATGGCCATGTTAGTTTGTCCATCGTCGTTGTGAAACCAGAATATGAAGAATCAATAAATAAATTCAATAATATTAAAAAAAAACTCCTACCTCGTTCGGCCTTAAGAGATTTCGCGAGTAAGAAGACAAAGTCGATGAGATGGTTATGTCATCATTTTTCTCTCCAAGAAGATGTTTCCAATATGAGCTCAAGAATCGTCCTTGTTCTTCGATTCCAGAGGATTCTCTTAATTGGAGAGTGTTCTTTGCAGAAAAATATGATCCTCCAAAAGCTCTCCCCAAAAATCCACTCCTTTGCCAACACAAATTCACTCACAGGAAATGAGGAGGCAACTTAATATGTTAAGATTATTAATTAAACAATTAAAGGTTGGCTCATTAATTATGTTGAATTTGGCACCATAAATTGGGAGGATTCCAAGGGTTAACTCCACATTAATGAGGGAGTTCAAGGGGTCGGGTGGTCCCCACCACTAAATTTAAATGGGAGGATTCACAAAGAAAAATAAAATAAAGATGTTGTATTTTATTTTTATTCTTTTAACACACCCACGAAAAGTACGAAAACTAAATTCCACCCTCGACCTACTGTAGTTAGGGTGAAGGTCTCTGTAAGAGAATATTGGAGATGAGAGTTAAACGGTGTCCTCATATTTCTATTCCGAGAAAGGGTTCAAAAGTTACAAACGCCGCTCACGCCTTTACTGAACGTACCTGGAAAAAAGTTCAAAAAATTATTAATAGTAACCCTTGTCCCGCGCCGGTTGAGGTTAGGGTATGCCTAAGTAAAACACTCCCCAACGAACCCAATAGTACTCTTTGATTTCTAATCCGAGTTACCGATTAAAATTTATGGATTTTACAATAAAATAATTGTCGCGTAATTATTTTATTTATGTCCAAAAACAAAATTTCACTGGTGGCATGTGCTATCCATGGTTAGTATTTTCCTAAACAAAACATAACCTCATGAGTTTAGCAGTGGTCTCGGATATTTAATCTGACTTACTTTTTGTGAGTTATAAGAATTTGAAAAATAAAATAACTTTATTTAATTATTTTATTTATGGTTATGCCATTTTCAGGTTTTCTCACAGGAGGCTCGTACCAACTAAACCTAAGTCGTGCCTAGGGTAAACCCGCCATCCTGAGCACAACGACACCCTCATATTTCTGATCTGAGTGACTATTTATGATTTATTCTATTTTTTCAGGAAAACTGCTTACACGTGCTCATTAAAACTTAACAAAACTTAGACAGATCATTCTGGGCACTCTGAGCCTCTGAATCCCGGGCCGTTAGATTTCGCAATCTCAAAATAATTCCATATAATTAGAAAAATTATATGGAATTTCCAGGACATTACAAGATATATATTCATTCTCTTTCATTTCTCATTCACCTTATCTTTTCTTTTAATTTTGATTAAAATAAAATAGAGGATCTCATATGGAGGTTCCAAAGATTTGTGGCCATACAACACCAGAACACACGATGTGTATTCGGCAGTACATGCCATGTAGTCAAAATTCAGTGCATCATACTAGTCCGCCAAACCAAGCCATGTGTTGGAGTCTTTCTAAGTCATAAATGACTCCATGTGTGGACCAGAAATAGGTGGCACCTGGTTTCTATATTACACAACGTGTTTCCCCAGGTAGTCCATTCGGGTTAGAGTTGGACTGTGTACCCCGTACACAGCGAGCCCAGCTAGAGACCGTGTAACAAGGAACTACACGGCATGTAGCCAACTGGACACACTGTGTACTCTGAAGATTTCTGATGTACACTCACACACCATTTTCTTAGGCATGCACTTCGGATGGACGTCGAACAATAGTACACTCCATGTAGTTGTAAATACACATCATGTACTCATCCAAATTATGTATATTTTTTTAAAAAAAATATTATATTATACAAACCCTTGAGATGCATACCCTCGTGCGAGCGTAAAGATGAGGCGCAACACGTGATTGGAGTTTTATATATATGTGTTTAATTTAACATCTTCTTAATGTTCATTTCTACTCATTTGGTAGTAATGAATAGGAATTCAACAGGTTGCCTCCATGTTAATAGTAATGTACAAAGATAATTTTAGATGAATTTATTTGTTTAAAATTATTATGGATGAGAATCTCAAGAAAATTCAGAAAAGGATTTAAGATAATAGGAATGATTAATTAAAGATGATAATTAAATGATTTGAGTGTGATTTATTTTAAACAAGAACGATTAAGGAATTTAATTCTAGCATTATTTATGCGTAAATATTGTTGCATGTATGGATGATCATGAGCGAGACCAAGACTATTGTATGTGGATGACATCTTTTAATTTATTTATTTGAATTAAATTTTTGTGGCCTATAAGCCTTCTCCTCAATAATATGTAGGGCATGTGTGCCCATGGTTTCTTTTATATAAAACCCCATTTTACCCCTCACCTACATGTGAGTTAAAAAAAGAGCATATGTAATGGATGGAACTCCAAAGCTAGTGGAGGCAGTTCAAGATAGAGCCGAGATGAAACCAATCCCGTGAGATATAGAGATGCACGGGTGGAAGCTATAAACACGAACCCAAAAGTCTCAAGGTGTTTCTACCCTAGGAAAGGGTTAGTTTATCAACCGCTAGATAATGTAACCATTTGAAATGCTCATGGTCACTCCATTTAATTTAATTTATTTCTGTAATTTGCATGGTTTATCATTAGGGATGTGTTGTTTTGATCACATAATTAATGAATCAAACAAGCATGTAGGATGGAACTAAAACAAACTAGAATTATGTGTAAATATTATCAAGACTTGGTTAATCAATTAAGTAAAGTTCCACTTAATATTAAAAATCATGTGATAATAATCAATTCATGCATAAGAGATAAAATCCCTCAAATCAAATATTAAGTCAGGCCAAGCCTTCCGTTACATGATTAAGGAAAAAACTCAATAAAACTATGTGTTTGACCAACCCCTGTTGGGACACTTAATTTTATATAGGAAGACCTTATGAATGGTTTCAGTTTGACTGAATCATATTACATCAAGAGGAGTAGCCCTTTCTAGACTTGGTGTAATATTGGAGGCAAGAGTTGAGGAAATCCAATGTCTTGATTTCAAGATTGGGGAGACCACTCAATAGATCAAGGAGCTACAAGACCGCATTTGGCAAAGTCCTACCTACATAAATACCTTCTAATAGCTTGAACCACCCTTGTGGGGTTATGTGAAGGGGGATATGGATCTTTTCCACTAGAATGTCATAGAAACTGGACATTCTGAGTTCAATGGGGAGGGCCATTGGGACTTGATAAAAGAGTGCGAGATTTAATAAAATTTATTATTTCTCATAAAAATTAATCAAGAAAGTACTAATTATCTACTCTTTTAATTGTAAAATAAAAATTTCAATCTCATCATCCACACTATCCCTACGATCAATTTTGGATAAAGACAACCTCCTCACCGGAAGTAACTTCCAATAATGGTATAGACACCTTCGGGTTATCCAATGCCATTAATGTAAGTCTTACATGCAGGAGTAAGCATTACCAGATCTGCCTATCAAGGAGGCGAGTAACGAGGATTTTTTGGTCTATGATAATCATATGAACAACATGATTGACTATCAATGTTTAATGCTATCATCAATGTCTAGTGAGCTCATGAAGTCTAATGAAAAAATGGTTGCTTATAGAATTCTCGAGCACCTTTGTGGTCTTTATCAGGAGAGAGCTAGACAAGAAAGGTTTGAGATCTCTATGACACTATTATAGAGTAAGCTTGGAGAATTTCCCCAGCTAGCCCTCATTTAATCAAGATCATTTGATACATTGAGCTCCTAGAGGTTCTAGGGTTTAAACTCCTCGATGAACTGGGCACCTATCTCATTATCACATCACTCCCTCAGAGCTTCTCTAACTTTTTTGTCAATTTCAATAGGAACAACATTGAGAAATCTCTATCTTATCTTATTATCCTCATTCTCCATGTGGAAAAAGATATAAGGCGCAAAAAACCTTCTGGACTTATGGTGAATAAGAGGAAAGTGAAGGTGAAGAGATTTAATCCCAAAGATTCTTCACATACTTCCATGAAAAGGAATATCAAATGCGAGGAAAGGTAAAAAGAGGTTGTTTGTTTTGCATATGGAAAAATGGCCACTAGAAGAACTGCACCCAGCCTAAGAAGAAAGGGGAAGCTTCAGGTGTGTTTTCTATCGAATGAAATCTATCTGTTTCTATAAATTTGTAAATTGAAACAGCTTGGGGTGATCACATATGTATCCAAATATAGGAACCAATTAGATTTTGGAAGATTGATCGAGGTTAGGATGATCTAAGATCATCCAACGGAGCCAGACTTACTGTTGTAGATGTCGGGGACTACCACCTCACATTGCCAAATGGGATGATCTTGGTGTTAAAGGGTTGTTTTTATGTGACTTATGTAACCAAAAACATAATTTCTATATCCATACTAGATATAGATGGACTTGTTTTCAAGTTTGTAAGTGAACGTTTCTTCTTTAGTATATATAGCATTTTTTTGGTAGGGCACATTTATACAACGGTCTTTATATGTTGGATTACACAAACCAAGTAATGGAAATCATTGAAAAAGATACTTCACATGACTCATACCACACCCAAATTTGGTATCATCAGCTAGGTCATGTAAATGAGAAATGCTTGACAAGTTAAATCGAGATGCATATTTAAATTCTTTTGAACTAAAACCACTTGGAGTTTGTCATGCATGTTTATAAGGAAAATGACCAAAGCCCCATTTGGTGGGAAATGTTAAAGGGATAAAAAGATTCTTGAATTGGTTCATACTGATGTGTGTGGACCATTTCTAGTTGAAGTAAAAGGAGGGTACTCATACTTTATAACTATTACTCAATATTTTAGAAGATATGGATATATCTACTTTGTGAGATATAAGTCAGATTCCTTTGATAAATTCTAGGAATACAGGAATGAGGTTGAGAACCATCTTGGTAATAAGATTATGAAACACTGATCAGACCGAGGTGGGGAATATCTTAATTATGACTTCATTGATTACTTACATGATTTTGGGATCCTATCCCAACTCAAACCTCCTTAAAAACCTTAATTTAATGGTGTAAGAAAAAGGAGGAATCACACCTTGTTGGATATGGTGAGATAAATGATGAGTCATGAAAGTCTTCCATTATCCTTTTGGGGGTATGAATTACAAGAAATGACACACATACTAAACCAATTACCAACTAAATCGATAAATGGTATTTCATATGAGTTCTAGAGTGGAATAAAATCTTTGTTATTGAATTTACATGTGTGGGGGTAGTGAAGAGTTTGTTATGTCCTTTTCATGTTACAGACTTGCACCCCGAGGCACAAAGTGTACCTTTATAGGATACCCAAAGGAAACAACGATATTTTACCTATACAACCCCTTAGACAAAAAGGTTATAGTGGAAAGAAATTCCATGTTATTTGAGAGGGAGCACATATTTAAAAGAGATAGTGGGATCAAGATATACTTCGATGAAGATGGGGATCAAGGTACACAATAGTTGGTACATGAACAAATTCCACAAAGCCCTATGGAAGAAGAATTTATTCCAGAGACACAAGTACTGACTAGGAGTACAAGAGTGGTAAGAGAACCAGAATGGTAGGGTTTTTTAGTTACCAAGGATAGTGATTCATTATTAATATATAATAATGATCCTCTTGTTGGAACCAGGGTCTTCTAAGCATGATTTGGCGTATGGTTTGTGTTTGTTGTCAATCCTCAGTGGAAGTTTAGAATGTGTAACAGCAAAGAGATCATACCATTCAAGCAGACAACAGTAGTGAAGATGGCGCCGTTTCCCAGTGTTTGCCAAAATTTTGGGCCTGAAAAATCGACAAATGAAGAAAAGTGTTTTTGACAAAGAGACTTGCGCGCCGTGTACTTGAAGGAGAGGAAACTTGTACACCATATGTTTTTCATGATCAGAACATGTGAAAATGGAAAAGAGATGAGGGTCGCGCAAGTTTTGGGCTGGTCGCGCAAGTGACATGCGCGCCGTGAAGATACTTGCGCGCTGATGCCTAGGAGGATTGGGAACTTGCGCATATTTTGTTTTTCAAGTTTATAACTTAAAAATATGGAAAAGGAAAGTGGTTTGCGCAAGTTTGGAAGTTGGTCGCGCAAGTGACTAGCAGGGGAAGAGAGCTGCGCGCCGAGACTTGCGCGCCGATGGTTGACTTGCGCGCCATCACGTAGGGGGTCCAGTTTGCCTATAAATACTGGACCACCCCTCCTCATTTCTAATGGAGTTCAAGACTTAGAGATTTTTCAAGCTCTCGTCGCACAAGTAGTGGAGTCGTGCAAGTGGTTGTTGGGGGTGCACAAGTAGAGGCTGCACGCCGGTTGTTGGTTGCGCAACCAAGGTGGTTGGGTACATAAAGGTGCATCATCGCGCAAGTTCAAAGTTGAAAGAGGTAGTGTCGCGCAATTTGTTTTGTGTCACTTGTGCGCCGGGATTGTGACTTGCGCGCCGAGCTTGGAGAAGCGCGCCAGTGTTGTTAAAGTACATATGTCCTCTTGAAGCTGCACAAAAGCTGGAAGATTTCCCGGTACGCTTAGCACAAATTGATATTCATCTTCTGGTGAGAATTGGACTTCAATAGAGCATCTACATACAATAGAGGATGCATTCTTATGTAATGATGAAGATACCTTCACGTCTATAAACTGAGTGTGACTTCACCAACGGCATTGAGCCAGGGGGAGACAACGGGAGTGACCCGAGGGAAGTAGTGAGCTATCCCTAAACCTTTGTAAAGGCAGTGAGCCTGGGACAGAGTGACTGTGCCCGAACAATTGTAATCCACAACTTGTGAAGATTAGTGGATTTTGGTACGACCGGAAACTTGTCGGTGTATGCTCCTTGGACGTAGCCCATTGTGGTGAACCAAGTAAAAAGGGCTATGTCTTCTCTGTGCATGTGAATGTTTGCTTTCTGATCTTTTTCATCATACAGGTTCAACAAGTTCCTACAAACGAGGGAACAAGATCCATCACATTAAAAGAAAAAGTTGTCACCCTGATTCACCCCTCCCCTCTCAGGGTGTCCTGGGGTCCTTCAAGTGGTATCAGAGGGAGGTTACTGGTGTTGAATCTGTCCTTTAGCGTCATGGATAATGCAATCAATGTTAGGGGAGTCCCTCACTTCGATGGAAGTAATTTCCAGATCTGGAAGAACATAATGATATCTCATATAAGATCTCTTGGAATGGAAGTTCTCTTTTCTACTCTGCAAGGAATACAAGTCACTGACCCAACAGGTCTGGCTATGACTGAAACAGACAGGAAAATTCTTGATGCAGATGCTAAAGCACAAAATGCACTTACTACAGCCCTTTCTGATCAGATCTACCTAAAGGTGATGAATTTCACCTCAGCAAAATCCATGTGGGATAAACTCAAGAATATTTTTAAAGGAGATAGAAAAGTGAAGGAGGCGAAACTATAAGTTTTACACACTCGGTTTGATGATCTGAAGATGCATCCAGATGAGAATGCAGACTCTTTCTTCAATCGAATTACTGAAGTGGTTGGAGCAATTCAGGGTCTAGGTGAAGAAATCAAAGACATTGATATTGTAAATAAAATATTAAGAAGACTTCCACCTTTGTACAATACAAAGGTGTCAGTCCTTGAGGAAAGAGATCTTTAAAAACTTTCTCTGGATGATCTACTTAGCAGCTTAGTAGCATATGAAATGAGAGTCAAACCAGAAGATGCTATGTCTCGTGTGAGGAAGGAAATGGAATTCAAGGCCATGGATAAACTGAAAATATCAAAAGATAGTAGTGTTGAAGATGAAGAAGAAAAAGGAATTTTTTCTCTCATTGCAAAGAAGTTCCAGAAGGGGAAAGGGAAATTCAAAGGGAAGTTACCTCTCGCATGTTTTTGTTGTGGAAAAGTTGGGCACATTGCCTCTCAGTGCTTAAGAAAGATCAATGATGAAGATAGTGAAGATGAATGCATCAAGAAGCCTCGGAGAAGGTTCTTCAAAAAGGGAGACGTCAAATCTGGAAATAAAATGCAAAGGAAGAGTTTTGTCTGTGAAGAGGAAGAAGATGATAATGAATTCTGTGATGAAGAAGAACCAGAATTCAAAACTGGGAACCATGCTTCCATGATGGCCACTGTTGAAAATTCAGAAGATACTGGTGGAGAAAAACAACTGAGAACTTATGTAGATCCCAAGATGCAACTTAAGGATGCAGTTAATAAGCTTAAGATTAAATGAAAGAGTTGCAATAAGTGGAAATCTATTGTAGAAGAATCAGCTGAATATGTTGATCAACTTGAGGCTGAAATTGAACGACTGGAAAAATTTGTGAAGGTACAGTCTAAAATAATTGAAAGCAATGATGATGTAGTGGATCTGAAGCTGAGAATTGAAGAGCAGGAAAAGGTCATCAATGACCTCACCTCCAGACTAGATGAAAAATCCAAGACTACTGAGGGTCTTGAGGAGGAAGTTGTTACTCTAAGTAGTAAAGTTGAGACTGAATCAATTCCAGAAGAATCAAGGATGAAAATACAGTTTGGAATATTCTCAAATGCAAAATTACTTGCAAGAGCCAAGTGTGGTTCAGATGGGGTTGGAAAAATCTTGAGTAATCAAAGACCCGCTTGCATGGGAAAGAGTGGAATTGTCTGTGAGGCTGAGACATCAACTGCTGGAAGTGAAAATATCCAAAAGAAAGATAAGATGAAATTTGAACATGTTGAAACGTTGCCTAAAGTGCTGAAAAAGTAACCCTCAACCAAAACTAAAAGCAGAACTGAATATTATCCTCAAACATTCAGAAATGACAGACAGACTAACTTTTCTCCCAAGGAAGAAGGTATGAGGAGAAATTCAAGTGAGAAGACATTTACTCTCATGAAGTGTTAGTTCTGTGGCTATCTGGGCCATACTATGTCTTATTGTGAGGAGGCAAGAAGCAATCTGAATGGAGAAGATATTGAAGTTCAACAAAGGAGAACAAATTCATATCCTAATTCTTATAGAAGAAACAATTTCTATGGATATTGTTTTTGTTGTTCTAACATTGGTCATAAGGCTGCTAATTGCAGGGAGAGAAGGGACATGAACACCTCATACCGAAGTTCAAGACAAGTCAAGCCTCGTCAGCAAAACAGTGTTGCTCTTTCAAACAGGTTTTCTCCTCTCGAAGAAGATTTTGACTATGAAGAACCTGGGTATGCGGAAGAGATAATTAAAAGGCCATCAGTTCTATATACTCAATCCAATATCTCATGGAAGGAAAGGAAGAATATTGAGAAATCCAACATTGTAGAGGTGGCCCTCAATGCTTCAAAGAACAATAGTACCTGGATTCTGGATAGCGGTTGTTCATCTCATATGACGGGTAATGCAGGCCTACTAACGGATATCGAAAGGACGGTTGATGGTACAGTACGATTTGGTAATGATGGGGATCTGAAAATCAAAGTGAGTGGAAGTACCGAGTTAGCTAATGGAGAACTAATGAAGACTAAAGTCCTTTACGTTGATGGCCTACGTCATAATCTCCTCAGCGTAAGTCAAATCTGTGACACAGGACTTATAGTTACTTTTAATCAGAAAGGCTGCACTATCAAGGGAAAGACAGGCAGTTCACTTATGAAGGGATGCAGAACAGAAGGCAACTTGTATCAGGTTGATAGTGAAGAAAATGTATGTTACATGACCATTGATGAAGAAAACAATTTGTGGCATCGGAGACCGGGACACATCAATCAACAAGTCATGGAGAAAATTTCAAAATTGAGAATTGTCATGGACATTCCCAACCTGAAGCGTGAGCGTGAAAAATATTGTGATGCTTGCATTCGTGGGAAGCTGGTCTACAGTTCATATCGGCCAAAGAAGAAAAGGGCATCTCACCTTCTTGATCTGATTCATACAGATGTATGTGGGCCGATAAATGTTGTCGAAACTCATGCAGAAAGGTACTTTGTCCTTTTCATAGATGATTACAGTAGAATGGCATGTGTGATGGTCATTCACAGGAAACGACAAGTCCTTGACTGCATGAAAACATATCGGTGAATCACTGAGAATGATATTGGGCGAACAATCAAAGTGTTGCTATCTGACAATGGAGGAGAATACACGTCCATTGAATTTGAAAATTATCTAGAGAATCATGGGATACAACATGAGGTAGCTACTGTGAGAACTCTACAACAAAATGGAGTTGTTGAACGTAGGAATCGACAGGTGAACAACATGGCACGAACTATGCTGATTGAGAGTTGTATTCCACGACATTACTGGAAAGAGGTTGTTCAAGCTGCAGTGTACATTTAGAATCGAATGAGACTTTATATGGGTGAGACAAAGACACCATATGAATTGTGGCATGGACATAAGCCTTCTTTAAAATACTTTCGTGTCTCTGGAAGTAAATGCTTCATCAGGAACAAAGAAGGAAATCAAGGGAAATATGGAGACAATGGAGATAAAGGAATTTTCCTCGGTTACTCAATGAACAGCAAAGCCTACAAGTGTTTCAACAATAATTTAGGAAGAATTGTGGAAAGCAGTGATGTTAAGATAATTGAAGAGAAAAGTACAAATGCTTCAAGGACATCATGTGCTGATGTGATAGAAAGTCAGGAAGAAAGTGAACGGGAAGAAAATAAAAATGCATAAATAGAGGAAGTTGTTCAAAACACTCAGCAGTCACATCATGATGTTGACTCAGACGAAGAATCTGAAGAGGAAATATTGGATGGTGAGAATGCAACTGAACCTCACAGGAGAAATCGAAGAGCTGAGATTGATCCATCTAACATAATTGGAGACAGGAATGCACCCACACAGACAAGAAGGATGAGGAATAACACACCTTCTGCATTTCTGTCAGTTGTGGAGCCATCCTCATTTGAAGAAGCTACAAAGGATGAATCATGGGTGAAAGCCATGAATGAAGAGTTAGATCAGATTGACGTGAATCAGACATGGGATCTTGTCCAGAGACCAAAAGGTCACAATGTTATTGGAACAAAATGGATATTCAAGAACAAGTTTGATGAGCATGGAAATGTTATCAGAAATAAGGCTCGACTTGTATGTAAAGGGTATTCTCAGATAGAAGGTGTTGATGTTGAAGAGACCTTTGATCTAGTGGCTAGACTAGAGTCAATCAGTCTCTTTCTTTCCATGGCTCTCCAAAGAGGATATAAAGTATATCAAATGGATGTCAAGACAACATTCTTAAATGGCGTACTCGAAGAAGAAGTCTACATTGAACAACCCGTGGGTTTTCTTCTTGGTGCGGATCAATCAAAAGTCCGCAAGCTAAAGAAAGCACTTTATGGCCTGAAACAGGCACCACGGGTGTGGTACTCCAGACTGGATTCTTACCTCAAGAAGTTGGAATTCAAAAGAGGAGGAGTAGATCACAATCTCTATGTGAAGAATTCTTCGAAAGATCAGTTCATGGTTCTAGTTTACATCGATGACATTATATTTGGTGGCAGCATGCAGAAATCAGTGGATGAATTTGCCAATCATATGAAATCAGAATTTGAAATGTCAATGATTGGGGAGCTCACATATTTCTTGGGACTGCAAGTGACTCAAAGGAAAGACTTCACTTTTATCTCTCAGGAAAAGTATGCTAGAGAGTTACTGAAGAAGTTTAATATGCAGGACTCCAAACCAATGTCAACTCCGATTGCAGTTGGAACCAAACTTGGAAAGCATGAGGAAGGGATATCTGTAGATCCCACCATGTATAGAAGAATCATTGGGAGCCTACTGTACCTGACAGCGACACGACCAGATATTGTCTTTACCACATGTCTTGCAGCCCTCTTTCAGAGTAGTCCAAAGGAGGAACATATGGCAGTAGTCAAAAGAATCATGCGGTACATTCAAGGTACACACAACTTTGGGTTACATTTTCCTGCAGGTAGGGAAAGTGAATTATCAGCGTTTTCTGATGCTGACTGGGCTGGTGATGTAGTACACAGAAAGTCCACCAGTGGTGGAGCCTTCTATATTGGATAAAAATGTGTTGGCTGGTTGAGCAAGAAACAAGAAAGTACTTCTCTTAGTACTGCTGAAGCTGAGTATATCTCGGCCACAAAGGCATGCACTCAACTGCTATGGATGAAGCAGCAATTAACCGATATTGGCGATGAGGTGAAGCAACCAATGGTGATTTACTATGACAATAAGAGCGCAATTTATCTTACGAAGAATCTTGTTCATCATTCTCGTACAAAACGCATTGAAATCATGTATCACTTTATCAAAGAGAAAGTTGAGCAAAGTGTGATTAGAATGGATCATGTGGGAACAGATGAGCAAGTGGCTGATATCCTGACAAAGCCACTGTCCACGGCTATGTTTGAGAAGCATCGGTTGAACCTCGGTGTTCAACCACCTCCTACTGCATAAGGAGGCTCTGGAAAACCCCTCTCCCCGTTTGTTATAACTGTTTTTATTTGTTTATGGCTGTCATGCAGGTTTATGGGAGAGATATTATCCAGGGGGAGTATGGTTTGAGCTAAACATTGAACAACTTATCGGTCTTTGGATTTATTGTCAATGGGGGAGAAAGGAATAAATTCAAGGCAAGTAATGCTTCTGTGATGAGAAGTTTAAGAAGGAAAACATCGGGTGTCATGGAGAATTCCAAAAACACTAGAACCCAATTCAAGCTTCCTCTCTTGTTTTCTACACCGAGCATTGCTCATGTAGACTTAGAGTGTTGGCTGAGATGATTCTTGCTTTTTTGAATTCCGCATGGATGGAGATCTATTGAATTTATTTTTTAATTTCCAACAAACCCAAAGGGGGAGATTGTTGGAACCAGGGTCTTCTAAGAATGATTTGGCATATGGTTTGTGTTTGTTTTCAATCCTCAGTGGAAGTTCAGAATGTGTACCAGAAAAGAGATCATACCGTTCAAGCAGACAACAATAGTGAAGATGCCACCGTTTCCCAGTGTTTTCCAAATTTTTGGGCCTGAAAAATCGACAAACGAAGAAAAGTGTTTTTGATAAAGAGACTTGCGTGCCATGTAATTTAAAGAGAGGAAACTTGTGCACCATATGTTTTTCATGATCAAAACATGTGAAAATGGAAAAGGGATAAGGGTCACGCAAGTTTTGGGCTGGTCGCGCAAGTGACCTGCACGCCATGAAGATACTTGTGCGTCGATGCCTAGGAGGATTGGGAACTTGCGCGTCTTTTGTTTTTCAAGTTTATAACTTCAAAATATGGCAAAGGAAAGTGGTTCGCGCTAGTTTCGAAGTTGGTCGCGCAAGTGACTAGCAGGGGAAGAGAGCTGCACGCCGAGACTTGCGCGCTGATGGTTGACTTGCGTGCCATCGCGCAGGGGGTCCAGTTTTCCTATAAATACTGGACCACCCCTCTTCATTTCTAACGGAGTTCAAGACTTAGAGATTTTTCGATCTCTCGTCGCGCAAGTAGTGGAGTCACACAAGTGGTTGTTGGGGGTGCGCAAGTAGAGGCTGCGCGCCGGTTGTTGGTTGCGCAACCAAGGCGGTTGGGGAGATAAAGGCGCATCATCGCGCAAGTTCGAAGTTGAAAGAGGTAGTGTCGCGCAAGTTGTTTTGTGTCACTTGCGCGCCGGGATTGTGACTTGCACGCCGAGATTGGAGAAGCGCGCCAGTGTTGTTAAAGTACATCTGTCCTCTTGAAGCTGCACAAAAGCTGGAAGATTGCCCGGTACGCTCAGCACAAATTGATATTCATCTTCTGGTGAGAATTAGACTTCAATATAGAATCTACATACAACAGAGGATTCATTATTATGTAATTATGAAGAGACCTTCACGTCTATAAACTTAGTGTGACTTCACCAACGGTAGTGACCCAGGGGGAGACAACGGGAGTGACCCAAGGGAAGCAGTGAGCTATCCCTGAACCTTTGTAAAGGCAGTGAGCCTGGGACAGAGTGACTGT
Organism: Viscum album; assembly: GCA_963277665.1. Taxonomy (NCBI): domain Eukaryota; kingdom Viridiplantae; phylum Streptophyta; class Magnoliopsida; order Santalales; family Viscaceae; genus Viscum; species Viscum album. The sequence goes on along the minus strand of OY728160.1, from coordinate 906,336,866 downwards.
GCCTGAACAATTGTAATCCACAACTTGTGAAGATTAGTGGATTTTGGTACGACCGGAAACTTGTTGGCGTATGCTCTGTGGACGTAGCCCTTTGTGGTGAACCATGTAAAAAGGGTTGTGTATTCTATGTGCATGTGCATGTTTGCTTTCTGATCTTTTTCATCATACAGGTTCAACAAGTTCCTACCAACGTGGGAATAAGATCCATCACATTAAAAGAAAAAGTTGTCACCCTGATTCACCCCTCCCCTCTCAGGGTGTCCCGAGGTCCTTCACCTCTAACCTGCAAGGAAGCAGTAAGTGGCACTGACACTGCCAAGTGGAAAGAAGCAATAAATTCTGAAATGGATTCCATGTACCAAAACCAAGTTTGGATTTTGGTAGATCCTCTAGTTGATGTAAATCCTGTTGGTTGCAAATGGTTATTCAAGAAGAAGATGGACAAATAAGGATAAGTTAGTACCTATAAGGAACAACTGGATGCAAAAGGCTTTAAACTGCATCAAGGAATTGACTGTGATGAAACCTTCTCACTAGTTGCAATAATTAAATCCATAATAATTCTATATTCCATTACACATTACCATGACTATGAGATTTGGAAAATGTCATTCAAAACATAATTCCTTAATGGGAACCTTCAGGAAGATGTCTACATGACACAAACTATTGGGTTTGTAACTCCGAAGGATGCCAATACGGTATGCAGGTTGTAGAAATCCATTTATGGATTGAAGAAATCATCTAGGTCATGGAACATTTGTTTTGATAAATCCATAAAAGAATTTGGTTTTTTCAGGAATGAATGTCATCCTTGTGTCGACAAAATGTTTAGCGGTATTGTAGTCATTTTCCTAATAGTATATGTTGATGAAATATTACTTATTGAAAATGAGATATCTATCTTATAGTCTTTAAGTCATGGTTGAATCAATGATTCTCCATGAAAGACAAGGGTGAGACATGATATATTATTGGGATATAGATCCATTATGATAGATTCAATAGATTTATGGTCCTATTTCAAAGTACATACATTGATAAGATACTTAAGAGATTCAATATGAAACAATCCAAGAGGGGATTATTTCCAGGGTCACATGGAATTCATCTTTAAAAGAAAATGTGTCCTTAGACACATGATGAAAGAATGATAATGTCAGGAAATCCATACGCATCAGTGATTGGGTCAGTCATGTATTCCATGATATGTACTGGGTTGGATGTCGCCTGCGCATTGAGTACGGTGGACAGATATCAAGCTGACCTGGGTGAACGCTATTGGATGGAAGTCAAGACTATCATAAAGTATCATAATCATACTAAGGATATGTTTTTGGTTTATGGAGGACATGAGGAACTAGTCATCAGATGATATTTAGATGCGAGTTTCCAGACTGATCAAGATGACATGAAGTCACAAACGAGATACATATTCAATTTGAATGGAGGTGCAGTGAGCTGGAAGAGCTCAAAGAAGACTGTGGTCATAGATTCTACAGCAGAGTCCAAGTATATCGTAGCATTTGAGGCAGATAAAGAAGCAGTTTGGATGCGAATATTTATCCAAGATCTATATGTGATACCAACACTACAACAAAAATAGGCCTTAGCGGTGGTCTATTAGAGGAATTTTATTTCACGACCCGTTCTTGGGGCATGTGTCGTTACTACCCCAATCCCGCCTTCCATAGGCCAGGGGCTAATGACTAGCACCAAAGGCGTAATCCCTTTAAAAAGGGAAGACATTGCCTTTTAACCTGTAACACACACATAGCCTGAACACAAGCAACATAGTACTCAACTGAAAGTAAACACTAAGTAAAACTGTATAAAAAAGTAAGTGCTGAAAGGAAAGGGGCCAGGAATAGAAGCCCAAAAGTAAAGTACAACAACTGTAAAGCTAGTACAACTGCATAAAGTTAAACATCAACTACTGAGTTGCCCTCTAGGAATCCCACCTGAAGGGTGGGTACAGATGGCCTCCTCAGCACCCTAGGTCTGTCTGTCCGCTCCGAGTACGTCTCATAAAGTGGTCCACCTCTGGGTACTGTCCAGCTAAACAACTCTCTGCCTTGATCAGTGTTGTCCGTTGTCAGCAACCAACACAATGATGTGCGGGCATAGCCCATGCATGGGTGAGTATAACGATACTTAGGGGACCCCAAGATCCTCAAAGGTCTCCCAGAATCTACAAAGGATAAAGCACAATATAAAGATATATTAAAAAAGTATCAACCAACCCTACATAGGTATATTCCCATATATATACCTAAGTTAACAGTTACAGCCCGACTCCAACTCTCGAGCCCAATCACAACACAGTCCACACAAGATGTAAAGTCAATCATATCGATGATAATGATTGGAATAAAAGACTCATCTCGCCCAGGTATACATCTTTCGTATAGCGATAGAGATGATCAGATGTATTCACTGATTCATCTAAGCTGTCGGACCCACACAGGTTACAGAACTATCTAACTTGTTGGACCCACACAGGATATAGGACCAACTACTCTGTCAGACCCACACATGATAAAGGAATATATGTCAGAACTTTCGGACCCACGGAGGATCCCCATATAGTATTCATCGCTGTCGAAACACCATAGGATTACGGTTCAGTAATCATCGTTGTCGAACCCATGTAGGATTCCAGTATAGTAGTCGTTGCAGCCAGCTCTAGGGTTCCTGTACACAGAACGCTCGATTCCATGAGGTTCCGCTCCTCGATACAATTTATGATACATCAACTACCACAAATTGCTGATTTGATGTATCTTGTAGTTTTTTATCATCATAAGTAACCCAACGCGACAGATGGCGTGTCTATCAGACGCTTAGTATGACAGTTATTAGAATTTCTGTTCCAGGGGACCGGTAGAATTTACGTTCATTACAAACCCATCCAGTTTCCAAAGTTGTCAAAAACTCACTTATAGTATCACAAAAGGACCGCCTCGTCACGAGGGTCCCAGTGTCATAGACGGCGCGTCGATCAGACACACTTTCTAGGAGATATTCACGTATAAGTGAAGTTGGGTCCGACCCATCAAGTCCAGTGGGCTGGCGGGTCAGCCCTACCCGGTTAGGTGGGTCCAACCCGGCTGGGGGTCGGCCTGGCCTGGTGGAGCACGAATCTCCCATGGACCCGGCCCGATGGGTCTGACCCAGTTGGGGGGTCGGCCTGGCCAGGTGGGTTGCAGCCAACCCGCGGACTCGGCCTGCGCTGCGGGACGGTTTGGTACGCTCGGTGGCGCCGCCCCTCCTCTGCCCGGGCGACCATAGCTGGATGGATCTGTTCGACGTGAGCGGCCTACACAGCGGGCCACGGTTCTCCCCACGCGATGCCAAGCGGCGCCGCGGTCTTCCTGCCCGGCTGATTCACCCAGCATAGTGGCCCGCACAGCAGGCCATGGTCTTCTCTGTGCAGCAATCATGGGTGCCACGATCCGTTAGCCCAGCCGACAGGCGTCCGGTCGGTTCCTCCAACTGAGCATCCCATGGTTGCCGGTTGCGGTCTCCCTCCACACGGCGCCTACGGGGGCCGCGGTCTTCTAGCGGGTCGGCCAGTTGTCCCGTGGTCTGGCTCCATGGTGGCCAGTTTGTCCGCCCGCCACCGTACCTCCAGCGCGGCGCGACAACACCGCGGTCCTGCAGCTCTCTACGCGGCGCGACGGCGCCGTGCCTCCTCCACCGTCGCGGTTCTTCTCCGGCGCGGTGTGACGGCACCACGCCCTTCCGGCTCCACATCCAATGTCAACCAAACGATATTCAACAGAGGGTCGGTGGGCCGTGTTTGTTCAGCTCGCGCCATCCGCGTTAGGTGATATCAATTTTCCACCATCAAACTAAAGTAAACATTGATGAATCGAGGATATAATTTTATTCATTTAAAATTAAACAAATCCCCCTACCTCAATTCAAGGAAGTTTTTGAAGTCGTGGAAGATGGTGTTGCGGAAGAAGGACTTCATACCATCAACATCGGAGTGAGAGTCATTGTCATTGGCGACGTTCTTCGCTGGCGGCGTCTTCCCTTGCTTGCCCCGATTGGAACAGAAGGATACGTGTCATCGTTCTTCAGTGGAGATGGCGTTCTTCGTTGGAAGAAATCTCTCCCTATTTCTCCAAGGCTCCACCAAAACTCCCCAGCTCTCCAACGATTATGCCAACCCCAAATAAAAGAATAGCTTCACTTATTTAAAGTTGGCGTAATGTTTTCAAAATTCAAATAGTAAAATTAATTAATGAATTATGGAGCTCAATTAATTAATTAATTGTGTTTGGAAAATTAATGAGAGAAAGTGGGAGGTGGAGAGTTTTCAAAATTAAAAATGGAGGTGGAATGTGGAGGGTTTAACCCGTATCAATGGGGGGTTTCAAGAGTTCCAAGGGGGAGTTGAGGGGTTTGTGTTCGTGTGGGCCCCACCACACAATATCCTCCCATGGGAGGTTATGTGGGTGGTGGGACCCACTTCCAACTACACTTTGTTGGATTTAACCACCACCAACATAAAAATATGTGAATCATATTTTTATTTATTTAAAATTAGAAAACCCTTAACAATATCTTCCAACCTCTATAAAACACAACTATGATAAATGACTCCATAAGCGAATACCGGTGCTGCGAGTTCATCAGTGTCCTCAGATTTCATTTCCGAGCACCGGTTCAAAAGATATAAAATCCCACTCATACGTCTACTGAACATACCTGAACAAAACTTCATAAGATTATTCAGGGCACATCGGCCTCGGAATCAGGTGCAGTCAGAAACTGCATACTCGTAAAGATCCTGTGTATTTAAAAAAAATTCCACGGGATTTCCGGGTCTTTACATTCTCCCTTCCTCAGGGATTTATGTCCATGTAAGCCATAACACACACTAAGGGAACAAATGGGGGTACTGAGCACGCATCTGAGCCTCCCTCTCCCATCTCTTCTCCTGGAGGTTCCCGTGCTGCCAGCGAATGCACACTAGAGGAATCGACCATCCTCGTAGGACCTGCTCCTGTCGATCCTCGATCTCCAATGGGAAATCCATGAATATCTCCCCGTCATTGATGTCCAGCTCCCCATGGACGATGATGTGGGACGGGTTGTGCACGTTTCTTCTCAGCTGAGATACATGGAAGACGTCGTGCACCTGATACAACTGAGGTGGAAGGTCCAGGTGGTAAGCCACCTCACCTACTCTATAGAGAACCTGGAATGGTCCAATGAATCGCAGAGATAACTTGTCGCCTCGGCCAAATCTCTATAGACCTTTTCGAGGTGAGACCCGTAAGAATATTTGGTCACCATCTTTGAACTCCAGTGGTCTCTATCTCTTATCATCCTAGACTTATGTCTGCTCTGTGCAGTCTTCATCCGCTCCTGGATGATCTGCACCATATCTGTCATAGCCTGAACCATCTCTGGTCCTACAAGTGATGACTCCCCTAGGTCAGTTCAGCATAGAGGCGATCTGCAAGTTCAGTCGTATAGTGCCTCGTAAGGTGCCATCCCGATGGTGGAGTGGTAGCTGTTGTTCTACACAAACTCCACTAAGGGTAAGTGATCCTCCTAACTGCGACCAAAGTCATGGACACAAGCACGAAGCATGTCCTCGAGTGTCTGGATAGTCCGCTCAGTCTAGCCATCCATCTGAGGATAGAAGGCAGTGCTCAAGCGAAGCTGCATCCCAAAAGCCTTCTGCAACCCCTTCCAACGTCGGGAAGTAAAGCTTGTGTCACGGTTAGAGACAACAGAAGAAGTTACTCCATGTAAACTCATAATCTCCTGCACGTAGAGGCGTCCCAAGCTCTCTACCAAACCCTTCTCTCTGATTGGTAGGATGTGGGCTGACTTGGTGAGTCAGTCAATGATCACCCAGATAGAGTCATGTCCTCTGGATGTACATGGAAGTCCCATCACGAAATCCATGGATATCACATCCCAGTTCCACTCTTATACCTCTAAGGGTTGTACCAAGCCTGCTGGTACATGCACTACGGAAAAAATGGGTATTTGCGACGGGAATAAATCCCGTCGCAAATAGCCTCGTTAAAAACTTATTTGTGACGGGGGTATTTACCCGTCGCAAATAAGTAGGCTTTTGCGACGGGATTGCTTTCCCCGTCGCAAAAGAACTGGCGCGCGTTGCGCGCCAAATCGCGGGAAACATATTTGCGACGGGGGAATTCCCCCGTCGCAAATAACCGGCGGCGGTAAAAGATATTTGCGACGGGAATATTCCCCCGTCGCAAATAGTATGTCGGCAGGTGGTTATTTGCGACGGGACCCGTCGCAAATAACTATTTAACCGTTGACCGTAATAAATGTTGGCTAAGGTATTTGCGACGGGTACCGTCGCAAATAACACTATTTGCGACGGGAATCCCGTCACAAATGGACCCGTCACAAATAATCTAACCTATAAATACCCCCATCCGTTTTTTTTCAAATCATTCTCAAACTTCACCTTCTTCTTCTCTCAAAGTTGTATTTCTAAAGTTCAGTTTTTCTCCAGTTTAATTTTTTCCTCCGGAGTTGATATTAAAGTTTTGAAGAACGATCAGAGCAGATCAATTTTCAAGGTATTTATGTTCATTTTAATTTAATATTTATTTTTAATTTTTTATTAGTTTCAATTATTCTTAATTAGTTGTAATTTAATTATGTTTACATTGTTTTGTTACTTAATAAATTTAAATTATTAGTATTGTTCATAGTTAATGGTAATTAGGAATAATTAGTAATAATTTTTAATAATTAAGAATAAATATTAATAATTAATAATAAATACCAATAATTAGGAATAATAACATTATTACATTATTAGTATATTTTATTATTAATATTAAAATAATATAATTTTTTATATATATACAATTCTCTTTTCATCTGTGTGTTTGCTGTCTTCACATGTATTATTTGTATGTGGAGATAGAAAACGCACAGATGAAAGGAGAATTATATATAAATTAGAAAATTATATTATTTTAATATTAATAATAAAATATACTAATAATGTTATTATTTGTAATTATTGGTAATTATTCCTAATTATTGGTAATTATTCATTTAATTACTAATAATTAGGAACAATTACCAATAATTATCAATAATTAAGAATAATTAGTAATAATTAGTAATAATTAGTAATAATTACCAATAATTAGTAATAATTACCAATAATTAGTAATAATTACCAATAATTAGTAATAATTACCAATAAGTAGTAATAATTATCAATAATTAGTAATACTTACCAATAATTTGTAATAATTACCAATAATTAACAATAATTAGTAATAATTAGTAATAATTACTAATAATTACCACTAATTAGTAATAATTACCAACAATTATCAATAATTACCAATAATTACCAATAATTACTAATAATTACCAATAATTACCAATAATTGCCAATAATTAGGAATAATTAGGAATAATTAGGAATAATTAGGAATAATTAGTAATAATTAGTAATAATTAGTAATAATTACCAATAATTAGTAATAATTAGTAATAATTAGTAATAATTAGTAAAAATTAGGAATAATTACCAATAATTAGTAATAATTAGTAATAATTAGTAATAATTACCAATAATTAGTAATAATTACCAATAATTAGTAATAATTACCAATAATTAGTAATAATTAGTAATAATTACCAATAATTAGTAATAATTAGTAATAATTACCAATAATTAGTAATAATTAACAATACTTACCAATAATTACCAATAATTACCAATAATTAGTAATAATTACCAATAATTACCAATAATTGGTAATAATTAATAATAATTACCAATAATTAGTAATAATTGGTAATAATTAATAATAATTACCAATAATTAGTAATAATTATTAATAATTAGTAATAATTAATAATAATTACCAATAATTAGTAATAATTATCAATAATTAGTAATAATTACCAATAATTAGTAATAATTAACAATAATTACCAATAATTAGTAATAATTAGTAATAATTAGTAATAATTAGTACTAATTAGCATTAATTACCAATAATTAGTATTAATTAACAATAATTAGTAATAATTACCAATAATTAGTAATAATTACCAATAATTAGTAATAATTACCAATAATTAGTAATAATTAATAATAATTAGCAATAATTACCAATAATTAGTAATAATTACCAATAATTAGTAATAATTACCAATAATTAACAATAATTACCAATAATTACAAATAATTAGTAATAATTAGTATTAATTACCAATAATTAGTATTTATTACCAATAATTAGTATTAATTACCAATAATTAGTATTAATTACCAATAATTAGTAATAATTACCAATAATTAGTAATAATTACCAATAATTAGTAATAATTACCTAGTAATAATTACCAATAATTAGTATTAATTACCAATAATTAGTATTAATTACCAATAATTAGTGATAATTACCAATAATTAGTGATAATTACCAATAATTAGTAATAATTAGTAATAATTACAAATAATTAGTAATAATTAGTAATAATTACCAATAATTAGTAATAATTAACAATACTTACCAATAATTACCAATAATTACCAATAATTAGTAATAATTTCCAATAATTAGTAAAAATTACCAATAATTACCAATAATTGGTAATAATTAATAATAATTACCAATAATTAGTAATAATTTGTAATAATTAGTAATAATTACCAATAATTAGTAATAATTATTAATAATTAGTAATAATTAATAATAATTACCAATAATTAGTAATAATTATCAATAATGAGTAATAATTATTAATAATTACCAATAATTAGTAATAATTAACAATAATTACCAATAATTAGTAATAATTAGTAATAATTAGTAGTAATTAGTATTAATTACCAATAATTAGTAATAATTAACAATAATTAGGAATAATTACCAATAATTAGTAATAATTACCAATAATTAGTAATAATTAGTAATAATTAGTAATAATTAGTAATAATTAGTAATAATTACCAATAATTAGTAATAATTACCAACAATTCGTAATAATTAACAATAATTAATAATAATTAACAATACTTAGTAATAATTACCAATAATTACCAATAATTACCAGTAATTAGTAATAATTTCCAATAATTACCAATAATTACCAATAATTACCAATGATTACCAATAATTACCAATAATTAGTAATAATTACCAATAATTAGTAATAATTACCGATAATTAGTAATAATTACCAATAATTAGTAATAATTACCAATAATTAGTAATAATTAACAATAATTAGTAATAATTAACAATAATTAGTATTAATTACCAATAATTAGTATTAATTACCAATAATTAGTAATAATTACCAATAATTAGTAATAATTAGTAATAATTACCAATAATTAGTAATAATTAGTAATAATTACCAATAATTACCAATAATTAGTAATAATTAACAATACTTACCAATAATTACCAATAACTACCAATAATTAGTAATAATTACCAATAATATTAGTACTATGAAAATAATAAAAAATTTATATAATATTAAAATTATCAATATTTGTAACATGTTTTGCTTTATTCTCAACATATTTAATTCTTAAAGGGTAAATTTTTAGGTCTATCCCAATAAAAAGTTTGCGTCAGTCGTGTATGATCTAAACTCTATAATTATCCTAGCTTGAGTGTTTTTTCTAACAAATTATTCAAAACCAGTAATGCTTTCATATTTTATAGAGAAATATGGAACAACGAGGTTGTCAACAATCATTATTAGGTGACCGCATATGGATAAATCAACGTAGAAATCCAAACGGTTCTGGTTTAAATCCAGTATATGTTGAGGGTGTGGAGACTTTTTTATCATTTGCGGCATCAAATCCAGAATTTGTTTCAGAAGGCAAAATAAAATGCCCTTGCAGAAAATGTGCATTGAGAACGTTTGACACGTTTGACAAAGTGGGAGAACATCTCTTGCATTTTGGTTTTCAACCAGATTATGTTTTTTGGTATCAACACGGTGAACGCAGTTCCAGAGAAGGTGATACCAACTTGATTCCGGATCCATCCCGATTTCAAGATTTAGTACATGATGTTGCAGGTTCATCTGTTCAACATACAGAAACTCCGGCTGATATAGCTTCAAATCCTGAGTTGGCACCGTCTGAATTTTATGAGTTGTTGAAGTCTGCTGAGGATGCACTATATCCTGGCTGCAAGATGAGCAAATTAGAAGCAGTTGCAAAATTTATGGCTATCAAATCAGATAACAGAATGTCAAACACCTGTTTTAACCAGATATTTTCTTTGCTGAAAACACTGTTACCCGAAGGAAATGTTTTACCTGCAAATTACTATGAGAGTAAGAGGCTGGTTCGAAATTTGGGACTTACTTGTCAGAAGATTCATGCATGTTCAAATGACTGCATTTTATATTCTGGGGAAAATGAGTCGTTGGATAGTTGTCCTACATGTGGGCAACTGAGATATAAAGAAGGACAACACGGGAAGTCTGGTTTGATTCCTGTAAAACAGTTGAGATATTTTCCGCTTACATCCAGACTTCAGCATTTATTCATGTCTAAGAATACAGCGACAATGATGTCATGGAATAAAGAGAATATTTCAACCGATAAAATCTTGAATCATCCAGCCGATGGTGATTCATGGAAACATTTTGATAGAGTGCATCCATCCTTTGCTTTAGAAGCTAGAAATGTTCGACTGGGCCTTTCCACTGATGGTTTCTGTCCGTTTGGATCTTATGGTAGTCAATATTCATGTTGGACTATTTTTTTAATTCCGTACAATTTACCTCCATGGATGTTGATGAAGGATCCATATATCTTTTTGACTTTACTAATTCCAGGACATCCGAAGAAAAATATTGATGTTTATTTGAATCCATTGATTGATGAATTAAATTTATTGTGGAGTACTGGTGTCAGTACATATGATGTTGCAACGAAACAGAATTTCATACTGAGAGCAGCATTGATGTGGACAATAAGTGACTTCCTGGCTTATGGGATGTTATCTGGCTGGAGTACACATGGTCAGAAATCATGTCCTTACTGTATGGGAGAGAACAAAGCATTTATGCTCATTCATGGAAAGAAACCTTGTTATTTTGACTGTCATCACAGATTTCTTCCAGCTGATCATCCTTTTCGCAGAAACAGATCTCATTTCAGAAAAGGAACAGTTGAAAGGGATGGACCTCCAAAAATGCTATCAGGTTCAAAGTTAAAATAAGTTGTATTTTCATTACCACCCATCACTTTTGGTCCCACAATAAACCAACAGAAAATTTTTGGTTTTGGGAAAGAACACAATTGGATTAAACGTAGCATATTTTGGGATTTGCCATATTGGTCTGATCTGTTGGTCCGACACATGTTAGATGTCATGAATATTGAGAAGAACTGTTTTGATAATTTGTTTAATACAGTTTTGGATACGCCAGGAAAGAGCAAAGACAATGTAAATGCACGTTTAGATCTTGCCCAAATTTGCAGGCGTCCAGAATTGGAACTATTTGAGAATGTCAGAACAGAAAGGTTACTGAAACCAAAAGTAGCTTATACACTGTCTAAAGAAAACCATTTATTATTTTGTCAGTGGATTGTAGATTTGAGACTTCCAGATGGCTGTGCTTCCAATTTGGGTAGATGTGTAAAGAATGGTCATATTACTGGATTAAAAAGTCATGATTGTCATGTTATAATGGAGATACTTCTACCCATTGGATTAAGAGGTCTGTTGAATTCTGTGATTTGGTATTCTATAACAGACATGTCTCATTTTTTTCGGGAAATTTGTGCGGCTACGACAGATTATGATGCTCTAGGAAAACTTGAAAAAGATGTTGTTGTAATTATATGTAAACTGGAAAAAATATTTCCGCCGTCTTTCTTCGAATCAATGGAACATTTGATGTTACATTTTCCATATGAAGCCAAATGTGGAGGTCCGGTACAGTTTCGATGGATGTACCCATTTGAAAGATGCATGCAAAAATTGAAAAGAAAAGTACGTAACAAAGCATCTGTTGAAGGATCTATTGCAGAAGCTTATTTGCAAGAGGAAATATCTTTTTTCTGCTCCCATTATTTTGAATCTGAGTATCCTTCAAAACACAACCGAATGGGACGGAACAAGAGGAATATTTATGAAATCGACAATCAATTATCTATTTTCAACCAGTCAGAGCTTGGTTTTGGTGGAGTTTATGAACGCTGGCTTTCAGATGATGAACATCAGAGAGCTCATACATATGTTCTTCTCAACTGTGAAGAGATGACATCAGTTGTACTGTAAGTGTTTATATCACTTATTCTATCATTTATGTTACAGTAAATAACTTTGGTTTTTATAGGTTGTATGATAATCATATCAAGAAACAAATTCCACAAATTATAGCAGCTGCTCTCGAAGAACGTCGACTGAAAAATTTCTCTCAGTGGTTTCAAAAACTGGTAACATAAATTCTTTATCTTTTAGCAACTCATTCAATGTATAGTTTACTATATTGATAATTATTTCACAAAATTTCAGGTGTCTCGACATGCTGATAAAATTGACAAATGGCTGTGTGTATTGAGTAACCCACCTTCCAAACTTGTTAAAACTTATAATGCATATGTGGTGAATGGATTTCGATTCCACACACATGCATATGGGGAATCGAAAAAAACAATGAACAGTGGAGTTAGCTTGAGAGGATCTCATCATCGAGAAAATGAAGTTGACTTTTATGGCATACTTGATGAAATCATTGAACTCTGTTATCTTGGACAACATTACATAACCATGTTAAAATGTCGGTGGTTGGATACAGAGAGAGGCGTACGTGTTCATCCGACTCATGGAATCATCGATATTAAATGTAAAAGTGTTCTCGTAGTAAATGAACCATTCTTATTGGCTCAACAGGCATATCAAGTTTATTATGCAAAGTACTGTGCAACATCAAGAGACTTGACTGATTGGTGGAGTGTAATAAAAATCAAAATTCGAGACAATCAGTTTAGTCAAAGTGAATGTGCTTTCACTGATGTGCAAAGAATTGAAGTTTTTCAAGAGAGTACTCAAAATCAATCTTTTTTACAAAGAGACATGAGTATCGATGACGACACCCCACATTTAAGAGTCCGTGATGACGATGATGTTAATGATGTCACATATGAATTTGAAATGGTAAGAGATGAAGCAACTGTAAATCGAATGGATATCGATGATGTTGAGGAGGAATATGAAGATGACATTGACATATATGAAGATGATGATGAAGATGAACACTGATAGAATTCCATGGTATTTATATACAATAATAATATGTATATATGTATATATAATAGTAATTATTAATTATTTGCTAACATTAACATTTTCTGTTTCAGATGGATGACGCCACATTTCGTGAGTTGGCGGATGCTGACCTGACTTTCGATGCGGATGAGTTGCTGACAGATGACCCTCAGCCTGCAGGCGCTCCAGGGAGTACGCGGAGGGGGCGCGGTCTTGCACGATTGATGATTCCTGACTCCGTCCCTGAGCGACGTCCACGTCTTGGGTTTGATCCACGCACACAGAGGTGTGATAACCTGTGTGATAACCTGTGTATTTGACTAAGATTTCATTAATCTATTCACATAATAAATGTTTATTATTTTTTTAGTTTTCCGTATATAGCAGTCGGACAGGGCAGCGCTATTTTGCGCAACTATTTCTCTCAGCCGTGGACCACATGGGAGCAGATTCCCATTGATGTGTAGCAGGCCATGTTCGGCCATTAGTTGGTACGTACGTAAATAAATAATTTTTATTTTGAAAATTATTTCATTTCTAACTTGATATTTTGATTTATTTGTAGGGTTTATGGTATCCGGTCGAGGATACCATGCGTGACGCCATCCACGAGGCATGGGAGGTGGCCATGAGTGATCGCCTTCGTCAGTTTTTGCACAATTTAAGAAAAGCTGCGATGAAGAAAGCAGGAGTGTCAGATTTTGAGGAGTCATGTAGAGCACACCGACCAGAGTATATTTCATCCCATTTATGTGATGGATTATGTGCGCACTGGTTGAGTGGTGCCTTTCAGAGGAGATCATCGGTGGGGAGGCAGAATCGGGGGAGACAGGAGGTGACTCATCGAGCTGGGAGTCGTTCTTTCAGTACTCATAGACAGCATCTGGTACGTACATTATTTATAAATATTTTATATAACTATAAATATTAACAGTTTATTTTTTATTCTTATAGGCTGTCGAGCACCCCGATATTACAGAGTACGACGTATATCGGAGGATGTATAGTGATCCTGCTACTGGGGAGCTTAGAGGTGATCGTCAGCATCACATCGTGGTCAGTATTATTTGTTTTCAAGTTTAAAAATTAACTGCATATAATATATTTACAATTTTAATTTTAAATTGCAACTATAGGAGTCATATGAGGCCGCAGCGTCACAGGCCCGGCCTGAGAGTCAGGCCGAGTCATCAGATCAGACCACTGCCCATCAGTTTGATGAGGCGACATGGATGCAGGCCACCCAGTATGCCTTCGAGAAGGTCCGGGTAGTTGGTATCGACTCTCGACTGACTCCCGGAGATTATTATGGCAGTGCTGCGATGTCGGCGTCCAGCTCGAGAGGAGCTCATGCATCTTCTTCTACTACACAGTATGAGGATCAGTTACGATCTCAGACTGCACAGATGGAGAGTCTCCGACAAGAGTAGGAGCAGATGCGTCAGCAGCATGAGGAGGAGCGTCGACGCCAGCAGCAGCTGTACGAGGAGCAGACGAGTCGGTGGCAACAGCAGCATCAGGAGCAGATGGAGTACATGCGCCGACTCACTCATGCTTTAGGGATGAAGTTTCCTCCACCACCATCTGCAGATCCCCCACCTCCCCCCCTCCTTCAGATTAGAGTTCGTATTTATGTTATAAAATTTGGGAAATCAAATTTTTTTTTCTATTCTTAGTTTTTGTCTCATTATAAAATATTAATAATATTATATTTTTAAATAACAATATTAATATGAATAATAATATTATTTATATTTTATAATATTAAATTTTATATATATATTAAAATTTTATAATATTATAATTTAATTATATTTTTTGTAATACTTGAATTATTTTAATATTTGAATGTAAAATAATTCTATTATTTTTATATTAATTAAAATAACTTATTAATATTTTTTTTATTTATGAATTATAATTCTAATATTATTATATTAATTAAATCATTTATTAATATTCTATTATTTTTTATTTTTGAATTATAATTCTATTATTATTATATTAATTAAAATAATTTATTATTTTTATTTGTGAATTATAATTCTATTATTATATTAATTAAAATAATTTATTAATAATTTATTTTTTTTATTTTTTTTATAGTATTTGCGACGGGATACTATGCCCGTCGCAAATACTTGTATTATTATATGCATTAAAATAATTTATTAATAGTTTTTTATAAATATACGGAGTACTATTTGCGACGGGGAGAATAACCGTCGCAAATAAGTGTTGTTGCGACGCCGTTTTCAGCAACGATCCATTTGCGACGGGCCCCCGTCGCAAAAAGCCATTTGCGACGAGATCCTATCGCAAATGACCCGTCGCAAATACTTGTTTTTCTAGTAGTGATGGTGCTCCGCCTTCACTTGTTGACAAGTGAGGCATCGTGAGACAAAATCTGCTACCACCTTCTTCATACCCGGCCACCAGTGCTGTCTTCTAAGGTCCTGATACATCTTCGCCACTCTGGGAAGTACCGCTAGAGGGGAAGTGTGGATCTCTCTCAAAACATCATCCTGTAGTGAAACTGGTACCATGGTATGTCCTCTGAAGAGGATGACGTGCTCCCCACCTTCCAAAAATCCATCAGGTTCTTTCCCTGAGGATATCTGAGCACGTCATGTCTCACAATCAATGTCCCCATTTTGTGCCTCCCTAACTCCCTGAAGGAGTGGAGAAGTGACTTTGAGAGATTGTAGAAAGGCAACTCTATCTCTATCCACAGGGGATATCTGCAACATGGCCAGCTGCTCTGTTGTCTCTCCTAGCAGCAGAATGCCCGATCTCCGGTTGAGAGCTTCTACTACAACGTTCCCCTTCCCAGAAGTATAGAATATCTCAAATTTATAGTCCTAGAGGAACTCAATCCATCGCCGTTATCTCAGGTTCTGGTCCTTCTGTGAGAAGATATACCTGAGACTCTGGTGGTCAGAATAGACTATAAAACGCTCGCCCATCAGATAATGCCACCACATATTCAAGGCGAAGACCACTGCTGCTAACTCCAGGTCATGGGTAGCATAGTTTTGTTCGTGATGTCTCAACTGCCATGAACCATATGCGATCATTGCTTTCTCCTGTATCAGGTCACACCCGAGTTTGGTCCCTGATGTGTCGCTGTAAACTACGTACCCTACGCCCTCCTCCGGTAGCCTCAAGATGGGTGAACTGGTCAACCTATGCCTCAGATCCTGAAAGCTCATCTGGCATCTATCTGACCACACGAAGGGTTTCCCCTTCTTCTTCTATGTTGAAAATGGTGTTGCAACTCTGGAGAAGTCTGGAACAAGTCTCTGATAGTACCAATCTAGTCCCAGAAAACTCTGAACCTCCGTCACACTCCTGGGTGGCTCCCAAGCATGTACTACCTCAATCTTTGTTGGATCCACTGCAACTCCAGCCTCCGAGAAGACATGTCCCAAAAAGTGAACCTATCGAATCTAGAACTAGCACTTCAAGAGATTACCATAAAGTTGGTGCTCTTGGAGTGTATCCAGTACTACCCGCAAATGGTAGGCGTGCTCCTCCTCATTAGTTGAGTAAATCAATATGTAGTCAATAAATAATATGACAAAACGATCGAGGTAAGGCTGGAAGATCATGTTCATGACTCTCATGAACACTGCTGGTGAGTTGGTTATGCCGAAGGGCATAGCCAAGAACTCGTAGTGGCCATACCAACACCTGAAGCCCGTCTTTTTCACATCCCCATCTCGAACTCTGAGCTGGTGATAGCCAGACCTGAGGTCTATCTTTGAGAACCATCGTGCTCCCTTAAGCTGATCAAAGAGGTTATCAATCCTCGAGAGTGGGTACTGGTTCTTCACGGTCACCTCATTCAGGCGATGATAGTTGACACAAAGTTTCAAGCTCCCATCCGCCTTCTTGGTGAACAAAATCGGTGATACCATAGGCGAAACACTGGGTCGGATAAATCTCTTACCCTGCAAGTCCTCCAACTATACACGCACCTCGCGAAATGCGTCAGGAGACATCCGATATGCTGGAGTAGATATCGGTGATGTCCTGGGGTACAGGTCAATATAGAAGTCTACCTCTCTGCGAGGAGGTAGTCCTAGAACGTCGTCAGAAAAAACATTTGCATACTGATCCACCACAACAGGAAAACACAGACTCCGCACATCAACCACTCCAAGGATGGGACTAGCCTACTAATGTGTGATCAGCCGCCCCCTCCTCTTGGTAAGTCCATCCTATGTTACAAAGGCTCCCTTCTCTCCAGTGAAGGTGAACTTGGTCCCATCCGTGCAAATACACTGCACTTTTCACCTAATACAATCAATCTGAGCATGAACTTTGGATAACCAGTCCATACACAAGATGATGTCGTAAGGCCTCGATGCCACTACAAGAAAATCCCTACCGAAGCTCTCGCCTCTGAGAGTAAGCTCACACTACCGGAACTAGTGCGTAATCATCGAGTCTTTTCTCGTAAGAGTCTCTAACCGTAAATATCGAGCCAACGGCTCCGTCGGAATATCCGAGCTCAGAACGAGGGAAGTGTCAATAAAATAATGACTCACACCTATGTCTATATATACTGCAGGAAGGGTGAAGTAGACACAGATAGTAACTCAAATAATCTAAGGTACACCGTGGTTATAGGCCTCGACTGCCTAGAGCAGACCCCGCCTCTGTCCGCCATCTCCCTATGGTCGGGGTGGACCTCCTTGTGGTGGTGGTGGTAGAGCCTCAAAACATCGTCCACCACCCGCTGCTCGACCAGCTTCTCTGCCACGTCCGCCTGCTCCCTGCGAACCACCACACTCGAATTTCTACCTCTTCCTGGGAGGTCCCTCTACAATCTTCTGCTCATCTGAAAGGTCGTTCGGGCAGTCTCAAGCCATGTGGCCCAGCCCGCCGCATGAATAGCACTACATGCTCCTCATATAGCTGGCTCCGTCTCATGTGACCCACATAACGGAACTCGTATCCTGGGGTTGCCCACCTGATGGCCTGGTCCTCTTGGACCTCTATGTCATCTGTCTACTTCCAGTAGCATAAGACTCCACTACGTGTCGCCCTATGGTGGGTCTCGCCACTGGTGACTGCTCAGCGAGAAAACTCCCCACTAGAAGGGCTCGCTCCAGCACCCCCGCCTACGTCGGAATGCTGAGGGGAAACGTTGAAGCCCTGATCTCAAACCTGATTCCCTGCTCGAAGGTCTGGGCCCTGAAAAATGGGTCTTGTACCATATCTGTGGAGTAGCGCAAGTGGTCGGTGAACCTTGCTGAGTACTGAGCTACTGTTATGCTACCCTGCTGCAGATGAAGTAACTCCTGAATCCGCACCGCACGGAGGGTGGCTGGAACAAAATCTGAGCGAATAAGACTCTCGAAGTCTATCCAGAGTAATGATGCCTTGTCATGCACCTGGAGCATCCGACTCCACCATCTGTCTGCCTCTTCATGCAAGAGACTCTCAGAAACGATCACCATGAGGTCGGATGGTGTCCCTACCAATCTGATAACTCTCATGACAACCTCCAGCCAATCCTCAGCTGCATGTGGGTTCGTCTCTCCCCGAAACCTGGGTAACCTCTGGCACTGGAACTCATGCAACGCACTCAGGCGGCATGCACTCTCTGCTGCTAGAGCTAGTGGTATCGGTGGCCCAGTGGATAGTGGTACCACTGGTACCTCCAATGTGTTGGGGCCCTACACTGAGGCCTCGATGCTCGGTGGGCTACCATTTAGTACGTAACTTGGAACCCTATCTTTATGCCTTCGTGGGGCCATCCTAAAAAGAAACAGGTGAGCCACGGCTAAAATAGTATACCTGGTGAGCTGAAACAAAGTAATCACAAAGAAAACTTTTCAAAGACAACACACACGCAATCAGTGTTTTCATGCATTGGGTCGTAGATCAGAAGTAAGGGTCCTAGTGTATGGATACTTCGGCCGCCGCACCAACACCAGTTTCCCTAAACAGATATCCACACCCAAAACTCTTAACACTATTGCTGTTAAAAGAATCAGAGTCCAAGTTCTGTGGTAGAACCCACTCCTATAATAAAAATTTGTCATGACCCATCCTCGGGGCCTGTGCCATGACTACCCCATGCCCGCCTTCCATAGGCCAGGGGCTGGTGACTAGCACCAAAGGCGTAATCCTTTTAAAAAGGTAAGGCATTTCCTTTTAACCTGTAACACACAAGAAGTCTGAACACAGGTAGCACAGTACGCAACTGAAAGTAAACACTAAGTAAAACTGTATAGAAAAGTAAGTGATGAAAGGAACGGGACTGGAAATACAAGCCCAATAGTAAAGTACAACAACGGTAAAGCTAGTACAACTTCAAAAAGGTAAACAAATACTACTGAGTCATCCTCTGGGAATCCCACCTGAAGGGTGGGTACAGATGGCCTCCTCAGCACCCTAGGTCTGTTCCTCTTCCCTGATTACGTCTTTCCAAGTGGTCCACCTCTGGGTATCATCCAAATCTACAACTCTCTACCTCGATCAGTGTTGTTCGTCGTCTGCAACCAACACAACGATGTGTGGGCATATCCCATGAAGGGGTGAGTATACAAATACTCAGTAGGGGACCCCGAGATCCCCGAAGGTATCCCAAAATCCAGAAAGGATAAACCATAGTAGAATGATACAATCACGATGTATCAACCAACCCTACTTAGGTATATTCTCATACATATACCTATATTACCAGTCACATCCCGACTCCAACTCTCAAGCCTGATCACAACCCATTCCACATAGGAATTAAAGTCAATCACATCGATGATAATGATTGAAAGACAAGACTCATCTCACACAGGTGTACATCTTTTGTATAGAGATAGAGATGATCAGATGTAGTCACTGATTCATCTTAGTTGTCAGACCCACATAGGATACAAGACCAGCTAAGTTGTCGGACCCACACAAGATACAAGACCAGCTACTATGTCGGACCTACAAAGGATACAGGAATAGAATTCAAAACTGTCGGACCCACAGAGGATCCCGGTATAGTAGTCATCGTTATCGAACCCACGGTGGATTCCAGTTCAGTAATCATCGATGTTGAACCCACGTAGGATTCCAGTACAATAGTCGTTGCAGCCAGCTCTACATTTCCCACACACAGCATGATGGATTCTAGGAGGGTCCACTCCTCGAGCCAAGTGGAGATTAATCAACTATCACGATGTCCTGAGTTGATGTATCATGTAGTTCCATCTCATCATAAGCAACCCAACGCTATAGACGGCACGTCTATCGGACGCCCGGTCTGAGAGTTATTAGCATTTCCGTTCCTGGGGCCCGGTTGGATTTATGCTCGTTCCAAACCCAGAAATTTTCCAAAGTTGTACAAAACTCACTTAGAGAATTGCAAAAGGGCCGCCTCACCGTGAGGGTCCCATTGCCACAGACGGTTCTTAGATCGGATGCACGGTCTAGGAGATATTCGTGTTTAAGTGAAGACAGGTCCAGCCTGTCAAGCCCAGTGGGCTGGCGGGTCGGTCCAACCTAGTTCAGCAAGTTTGACCTGGTTGGGGGGTCGGCCTAGCCTGGTGGGGTGTGGCCCACCCGTGGACCCATCCCGTGCTGCGGGCTGGTTCGGTTCACCCGGCGGCACCGAGTGGCGTCGGCCCTCCTCTGCCCGGCCGGTCATAGCCGGCCATTTCTGTCCAGCACGAGTGGCCCACACAGTGGGTCGCGGTACTCCCCACGTGGCGCCGCGGTCTTCCAGCCCAGCCGGTAGGTGGCTATCCGGTTCTCCCAGTAGATCGACCCACACAGAGGGCCGCAGTATTCTCAGTGCGGCGCCTACGGGTGTTGCATTCCTTCAGCCTGGCCAGCACGCGGTTGGCCGGTTCCTCCAACCGAGCGGCTCGTGGTATTCTAGCGGCCCGGCTAGATTGGCCAGCCAGTCATCACATGGACCGGATCCACAATGGTTGGTTTAGTCATCCGCCTCCATACCTCCACCGTGGTGTGACGGTGCTGCGTTCCTACTTCTCTCTACGCGTCGCGACGGCACTGCGCCACCTCCGCCGTCACGGTTCTTCTCCGGCACGGTGCGACGACAACGCACCCTTCCAGCTCTGCCTCCGTTGTCAACCAAACAAGATTCAATGGAGGGTCGTCGGGTTGTGTTTGTTCATATCGTGCCCTCCACGTTAGGTGATATCAATTTTCCACTGTCAAACCAAAGTAAACATAAAAGAATCGGGGATATAATTTTATTCATTTAAAATTAATCAAATCCTCCTACCTCAATTATAGAACGTTGTCGAAGTCACGGAAGATGTTGTCGCGGAAGATGGACATCGTTCCATCAACGTCGGAGGGAGATTCATGGTCCTTGGAAACATTCTTCGTGGGCGACATCTTCCCTTTCTTTCTCCGATTGGAAAGGAAGGAGACACGTCATCGTTCTTCGGTGGAGACGATGTTCTTCATTGGAATAAATCTCTCCCTATATCTATAAGGCTCCATGAAAACTTCCAAGCTCTCCTAAGATTATGACAACCCCAAATTAAAGAATATATTCACTTATTTAAATTTGGCATAATGTTTTCAAAATTCAAACACTCAAATTAATTAATTAATTGTGGAGCATAATTAATTAATTAATGGTGTTGAAAAATTAATGAGAGAAAGTGGGAGGTGGAGAGTTTTCAAAATTAAAAAGGGAGGTGGAAAGTGGAGGGTTTAACTCACATCAATGGGAGGTTTCAAGAGTTTCAAGGGGGAGTTGAGAAGTTTGTGTTTATGTGGGCCCCACCACAAAATATTCTCCCATGGGAGGTTATGTGGGGGGTGGGACCCACTTACAACTTCCCATTGGTGGATTTAACCCCCACCCACATAAAAATATGTGAATCATATTTTTAGTTATTTAAAATTATAAAACCCCCAAAAATAACTTCCAACCAGTATAAAACGCAACTGTAGTAAAGGTCTCCTTAAGTGAATACTGGTGCTGCGAGTTAATCGGTGTCCTCGGATTTCAATTCCGAACACTAGTTCAAAAGATAGAAAATCCTTCTTGAATGTCTACTGAACTTACCCGAACAAAACTTCAGAAAATTATTCCGGGTACACCGGGACTTGGAATCATGTGCCGTCAGAAACTACAGACTCATAAAATTCCAGTGTATTGAAAAAAAATACATGGAATTTCTGGGTCTTTACAGTTTAGTAAACCGCCACTAATTTTCTTAAGAAGCTTTTAGCGGAAGTTTTTAATAAACCGCCGCTAAATTGTGTTTTTATATAGTGCTGACGCACCCCCCGACCCCAAGAGACCCCCCTTCTCCCCACAACCCCCATGACACCCGAATACCTTGCTCGTCGCCCCCTCAACATGCCTCACCAGTCTTGACCAGTTCTCACCGCCCCTCAGCGCACCTCTCTACCCCTCATCGCCTCACCAGTCTTGACCCGTTCTCGCTAACCCTCAAGGCACCTCACCGTCCCTTAGTGCGCCTCGCTAACCCTATTGGTAATGTTTTTTATTCTTGTTTATTTTCTACGATATTGTTGTGTTTATTCATTATTTTTCATGTTTTATTTTGGGTAATATCCTACTGAATCTACTTGTATTCTTACCTCTTATATATATCATATATTTATAGGTCTTTAAGGGGGAGTTAGTGATTGGGGTGGGTGTTACTAGAAAATGACATGGATCTTATTGGTGTTTGAAGAGTCATTTTCATTGAAGTTGTTTCATGGTATTTCATTTAATGATGTTCATATATTTATGGAATTGCAAAAATCATGGAATTGATTTATTTATATTAAATGGAGTATATTTGTGGTTTCTTATCTTATAATCCTCAGATATATGTGGGTAATACCTACCATATGTGTTGTTTACACCTTTGATTCTTGTTGCCACCTTGTTCCATATTAGAAGTGGGCTTCAAGAATAACAATTTTCTTTAATGTCAATCCAAGAGGGGTTCCAATGGGGGTAGATTGTGACATAATCATCAAAATGGGGTCTCACAACACACATAGTGCCCCCTGAAATCAAAATAAATCAAAAGTTTTTGCTGAATCATGGGTAGGGAAAGAAAAATAAAGTTCCTATGAGGATAAAATTTGAATTATAGTAGGGATATAACATAGTTATTCCCTCAATAATGATCCTCGCCATAGGGTATCATAGAACAAGTGATAGCTCTATAGTATCTGAATAATCATTGGGAATAATCTAAATCATATAAGTCCTTTGAAGATATTTTCATTCTTAGCATATGAATAATAGGGATGAGTACATGTCATTGGGTTTCATTACACATGTCCCACACCCCATATTTTGTTCTCATCCCTTGGGGATAATAATCATACTTACACATTGTATCACATCACTATTAGGATAAACAATAAATAATCACATAGCATCATTCCAGCCTACTTGACTATCATATAGAATGTCCCATGAATCTAATGTATCTCAATGTATGTTTCTAAAATCATTATCATCCAATACCCAACTCATTATCCATAATAATCACCTCTAAAATGTTTCCAAGTCGTTTTTCACAGCACATCATTTCACATACCAACTCTTAAGGCTGCTAATTCTAAATTTTTAACTAATCACCTTACCCTCTATAGCTCATCTCATCAGATCACAAAGGAACACAACTGATATATTACCATATGTTCACTCACCTATAAGTTTAATTCATATCCCTTAAGACTTATTTCTACACCATAATCCCATTAGGTGAACTATTTAAAAGTTTTAAACCCAGTAGTTCACTTTTCACGGTTTTCCTGTGCCTCAAGAGGCATCACAAAATTTACTTCAAGACAATATTACAGATCATATTTAAGGTAAAACCATTTTTTAAGTTCTAATTCTTATTTACACATTCACTCTCAACCAACATGGTGAGCCCACCATCAAATAACCATTCATTAATTATACACTTAGTAAAAAAATTTAACAAAAATAAAAGTGACCATCTAATGTCCCCAGCAATTTATCTCATGCTCAGACACCCATTTAGAGTCCATCACACAAACGAGAAAATGATTCACAAGTAAATGTTATCGTATAATGATATTTAAATAATCCCACCATGTATGGAATGTAAATTTCTTTCATAATAGCCTCTATATATTTTATCACATAATTACGAACCCTTTTAGTCCACATTCAGGTCTTCCTAACTCGAATACCAACATCTATATACCACAAAAAATATAAAACAAATAATGCACAAAGAAAAAATTTAACTATCACCTTATTATTATAATTATATGTTAACCACTAAAATATTGTCATTTTATTTATCATCAATCAATATATATTTCAAAAACTATCAAAATATCAAAGTTATAGATTTGGAGTGATATTCCATTAAAACAAAAGAAGATAACAATGATTGAGGTTTTAATGAGGTTATCCTACCATCTATGAGTCCAAATAAATTAATGAATCATCAATATGACATTGTAAAAGATTTTAGAAATATATAGAATCGATGTAAAGAAACAATCCCAAATGTCTCACCACTATTATTTCGTAGTCATATAAGCGGAAAAGGAAATGTATTTTTAAAAATCCAAAGTAAAATATAAAAAATTCCCATGCATGAAAGTGGAGGTTGGAGAAAGTGGACCCCCTATGGGACTATAGTGGATCACCAAGGATGTTCCATGATCCACCCCAGATCTCTACATTCTGTTTCAACCCCAATTGATGTTCCATTATCCACCCCAGATCTGAAAAATTTAGTCACACATAGGGTAACAACAAGTTTCTACCCATAACACTTCAACATGATACCCAACATGTTCTAATATTCTCAACCCCAGACCATACCCAACTCTTTGAATCCTAATTCGAGGCCACCAATAACATAAAAAGTAGACACGAACTATTAATATACACAATATATAATACTAAACCTATTGTATAATTTTTGGGGATTTAATATTTTATATTAATTCCATAAGACTATGGATTTAATAGGTTTTCCCACTTTCTATAATTGAAACAAAATTAAATAAAAATTGAAAAAATATATTTATATCACTACTTTTCAATTTTATTTCAGGATTTATTTTAGGAAATTTAATATAAATTATTTCATTTATCTTTGGAATTTCATGTTTTCTTTGAGTCTATAAAAACAAATACCTTACTTATAAACCTTGGATTCATCTACCCTATCCATGAATCCTTTCACCCGATGATTCCTGCCAGGTTATACATCATGGTTCCCTGTGTATTTTATAAATTATTAAGTCATTTTTAGGGTAAGAGTTTGTTTCCATTTTATATTAATAACTTATATTCAATTACTATATGAGTTATCAAGACCTTAACTTAGTGATATCAAAGTTATGACATCATTTGTTTGGAAATCTGTTTTGGTGTTGCACGACATACAAAAAACTACAGGGTTGAGCTTGCCAAAGAAGTTGGTGTTTGAACTCATTTTTTCATTATAATAACCTATAATCAATTGTTACTATGTTAATATACATTTATTCAAATATGGATTTTATTTCATTTATAGGTAACAATTAAAGAACTATGGGATGCCAATCCTTCGCAGTCCTACTCAGCCTCCCAGGATGGCCCGGTTTCTAAAGTCCTTGGGAAGGAGAATCCGGGTAGAGTGCATGGGATATGTTTGGGATTCGTACCATCTGAGGTCTTTGGTAGGACACTGGGGATTGTAGCTACATATACTCCTGGTTATAGTCAGTCCATACTTGAAGATTCTCATAAAGATATTGCTTCTATACAAAACATAGTTCAAGACCAGGGGGATCAAATATCCGCTTTGCAAAAAGCGTTGAATGATTTATATCATAAGATGATCAGATCTAACCCTAGTTGTATTGCATCGATTGGTGGTGATCAGGTAAGTAACAAAAAATCAAAATCCTTTAGTTTGAAAACTTTTATTTGTTTTAAGTTTAAATATAAATATATAACTATATTAAATTTTCAATATAATGTTCTTATATGTGGTAGCATGAAGTAGAGATGGAGGTGGAGAGGGTGACACGCTATGTTCATCATCAGAACATGATTAATTGTATTATTGATATGTTGGACATATATGGTAATAGTCGGTTTTTATATGTATCATGTGTGTCACATGGTTTCCACCAAACATTTTCAAGACCTTATATATTCTTGATTTATTAAGTTTCCTTTTATGTATTTTATTGAGGTAAGTATGGAGGAATCGAGAGGTTGGAAACAACAAGGACTCCTGGGAATTGATATTATAGAGGTTATACCCATTTCATCATGTATTTTCTGTCACTTATTGTTTTTTATGTGCACTGCTGGAGTGGTTTGTTTTAGAGTTTCTATTGATTTTGGGGTTGTTTTGTTGTGGATATAATTCATAGTGTGGTTTGCTTCATAAATATGATCTTCAAGTGACATGGAGTTTTTTATGTGTCATGGACCTTCTGTAATATTATAGAATCTATAAGGTGGAGCGCAGTATATTTTTTGGATATAGTTTTTAATATCCACATTATAATGTATTTCTATTCATAATTACATGGTTTTTCATGTTTCATCACCATAACATTGTGTTATAGGGTGTATCACCAGGAAATTTTAATTCTGACCCTACTTATAAATTTCTAAACCCCATTTGAATAATTTTTTTTATCAAAATTCTCTCACGATACATGGTTGAACTATATTCTATTTTAAGAGGTATTTCACATGAATTATTTTGTTTATTGATACTCAAATTATATATATATATAACATCACAAATTTTAAGTGATTTTACTTTTATCTTCTATGGTTTCCTTCTAATTTCTTTATTGTAGGGAGGTTGTGGCTAAGGATATCGATGGTTTGGTTAGTTTTCAAGATATATATTAATAAGGCCACTGATTTATTGGTTTATAGATTTTAATCCTTGCATTATAGTTCTTAGAGATGGTTTTCCACTTGCCTCATCCTCATACAACAAATTTGAATTATTTGTTTGAGATAGGGGATCCTAGTTCATTTATTTTAATGTGAATATATTGGAACATCATGATTTAAATAACCATTTTACAAATGGTACGAGTTTTCAGAAGAAGATAAATAATTGGTTTTACTGGATCATTTCAAAATAGTATGAAATATTAGGTTTTTACGATTTTCATAAAGTTAAATATTATGGTACTTTATTATTTTTGTTTCTAAAAATATATGTTTTTAGGAACCTTGTTCACTTTGAATTTTCTTATTTTTGAGCCTGTTGTTTTGATTGTGTGACCGAGATAACGATTCTTGAAAAATTATTGTAACTAAAATTTATTAAATGAACCTGTTTCCTAAGGAAATAAGAAATTTATTGATAATACCCATGTTAACAATATTTTTTTGACATCCCTTGAATTGAAATTCTTGTAATTGTGGAAACTCTTATATGTTGATATGTGATGATTGGCTTGTTTCATTATATTTTCTTTTGGGTGTGGTATCTTATAGGGAATTTGAAACTAATGCTGGTGATCAGATTAAATGTTTAATGTGATAGTAGTGAGGCTATGGTTTGTTAAAAGGGGTTGTGATGAGGGACGATGTGTAATATATTTTATGAGGTTGTTATTGTGTGGTTATTGTTATGAGGTGGTGATAGTGAAATTTTGGGTTTATATAGAGGGAACACCATTTGGTTTTTTCATTTAGGTTGATGTGGGATGGTTGTGTTTTTTTGGAATGGTTTTGTTATTTTCCTAGTCATCTAGAGAATGAGTTTTAAATCCTGAAAATGAAATTTCATGTGTAGAATCTGCTATTTTTTTCAGGGCACTGGTACATGGGCTGCAAAACCTACTGTTTTTTTTATAAATTTTCCTTTCATGGCAGTTTTAATTTCCGCGAAATATAGTGCACTATATTTCCCAGTGGTTAAAACTGCCGCGAAATATCTATCTTTTTCTAGCCATGGCAGTTAAAACTACCACTACAGACAATAATTTAGCCACAGTTCTAACCTCTGCTACACATTTTTCATATTCTGTTACCATCTCATGGTGGTTATTTTGTTTTTAGAGGCGGTTTGATTTGGTGAAAAATAATTATTTTATAGTAGTGGTTTAAACCACCACTAAAGAAATTCCCAACCGAGATAAACTGCCACTAAAACCATGGAAAACTGCTACGAAATACATCCACTATGAAGGTTACCAAAAACCACCACACAATCGATGAAACCACCACAAAAACTTTTGCCGACACACAATTTAGCGGTGGCTTTTTGAAACCACCGCAAAAGATAATGGAGGCAGTTTAAACCACCGCCAATCATCCGCTTTACTGTAGTTCTAGAAGTAAAGATACCATCACATTGTATAATGATAATAGTACAGCGGTTGCTCTCAAAAAAGGTCCAAGGTCACATTAGCGGATGAAGCACATACTTTGGATGTATCACCTCTTGAGGGAGTTTTCTCAGAGAGGTGAAGTTTCAGTGAGTAGTATTTCCATTGAAGACAACGTGGTAGACCCCTTGACTGAAGCCTTGACTCAGTAGAAACATGATAATCATGTGAGGTCTAGCGGACTGAAAGTCATAGGTAGTTGGCTCTAGTCCAATTGGGAGTTTTAGAGAGTTGGTGTCCTAAAACAAACTAGTTTTACTTTGATTACATGGATATTTAATGTATTATTACATATTGTTCATTGTTCTTCATGACTGAGATGTAATAATGTCCTAGAGTATTTGTTGCATTGATAAGGTCATGGCAGTTCCCCACTATGATGAGAACCTTTAAATGCTATAACAATATTCTTAAATATATTTCTGCTATTGGATAACATACTATGATCAGACTCATAGCATGCATACCATCAGGTACGAGTACTCGTAAGCAGATGAGACTTCCTTTAATGAAGTTCAAACATGGTAATCTCAAAGAAAGGAGATTATGATAACTGAACTGCTAGTAGGAACTACGCATGCTTTGGTGACATCAGATATTTCTATTTGTGAGCGTGTTCAATGATCCTTAGAAATTAAGATTATCATTAATACGTGTCACGACTCGAACACTTTGATTTACTGATGAAAACATTCACACAAATTGTTGGTGGGAAGTAGGGTATGTTGGGTGTGTCACGAGTGGTATGTTATTAATGGATAATTTGAGTAAGGATTCGTCCTTCCATTTATGGAAGTTGATATCTCGGCCCTTTGATTGAAATAGAACCGTTGGGAGAAATTCCACGGCCATGGTGTAATGATGAGTTTATTTCAGGTAGTCAAAGAATGATGCATCAAGAATAAATGTTGATGCCACTATCATGAAACCTGCTTGATGAGATAATGTGACAAAGGGATTATATTATAAAGTGAGTGTTCGTATGTGGATGTCATTGTTGTAACTTTATGTTCTTTCTCTTGGGTTCCTTAACCTGCTGCTAGACAATACTCTTAGACTTTAGGCAAGCTCGCCTAATCCCAATGAGAAAGAATCATAGAGGGTCACACACTATGTGCTTTTGGTGGTCTCAGTTAATTTCTATTTGAATTTAATTAATGAAATAAATATTATTCTCAAGACCGTGGAATAATATTATTCATGATAAAATGATCTTATAAATTAAATAAAATATATTTATTTATTTTATTGATCATTTAATAAATATTTATTTACTAGTTGGTAAATAAAATATTTATTTAAGAGAATTTTTTAATTAATTATATATTCGTGTGTTCAATAAATTCAAGTGGGGTTCGAGCAGACCAAGGATGGTCCAGTAGTAAAATAATTATTTTCAAGATGATAAATAATTATTTAACTAGATGACATAAGTTAAAATAATAATGACGTTGCTTTTATTTTGTGATGAAAAATTTTATTTTATAATTCTATTTTGCGCTTGTTGTCACACCATGAATAATGAAGTGGTATTATAATTATAAGTATGGGTTTTCTCCAAGTTCATGAATGTATTTAAATGTTTTTATTCAATTAAATATTGTAACTGAAATTCCATGTATATAAATAGACAAGTAGGACAATTGTGCCATACACAACACCACATGCCTGGTAAATTAAGAATTGTTGAGCCAAACAATTTATCTCTCAAATCCTCTTCTCTCCCCTCTCAAGATCGAGAGACGTTCTCCGAGGTTGAAGAACATGTGACCATGGACGACAGACACAGGACACTCAATTCTCCACGCCATCACCCAGAGAACGAGAGGTGTCAATCAGAGGCCATCTGAGCACGTACGAAATACTTCTAGAGGGATTATACTTTGGATCTTTACAAGTGCAATGAGATAATCTGGAAGGGTCATTCCAGATGATCAATATCATCCACGAAGAAAAATACCAAATATCCAGGTATTATTTTTATTTATTAAATTAATTAAATTAATTGTAAACATGATGTGAAAGATCCTCTCTAAAGGTCTCGGGATGATTTCTTATTTATCTATATCTTTGATTATATTCTATGGAGACTCACATTCATCATCGTATTGATCCCAGAATAATCATTGATTGTGGTAAAAATAAAAATTTGGTGTCGTCCCAACCATGCTTCCACTACGCCCGGAACCTTCAATGTTACCCACTAATATCCCCCTTGACCTAATTCTATGAAAATAATAAACAATAAACATGACTGTGAAATTAAATTAGTTCAAACTATAATGATCCCCTGTGAACTTCCTTGGGTTAGTAACCCATGATAATGAGTTTTAGAGATCACAATGGAGATGAACGCGGTGGAATGAAAAAAGATTTAAAATATGAGCATGAGAGGAATAAGAAGAGTAAAATATATTAAAAAGGAATAAAAATATTACACGGAAAGGAAAATAAAAAACTATAAAAAATGTCCATAGATAGTTTACAATATTTTTATAAGGAGAGGGGATACATTTTTTAAGAAAAAGGGGTGAGATTTTTGGATCCTGAATTTTTATTCCGAATGATTGCACATGGTAGACCGCATTTATGACCAATTTTATATATGTTGTCTTATGAAAAGTTATTAAAACTTGTATTGAACATTTTCCCCAAAATTTAAGCTCCCTCATCTTTGTGTATAATAATGTAAATCCCAAATACTCTAAGAATTTATTATGGATGAATGATTCAAAAATATTATTTAAACATTGAGCATTCAATGGATGAATTAATAACCAGATAACTCTATAAAATTTATTGGTAAAAGGATACTCTGTGTTATCTTTCATATCCAGCTATAATCACATCAATTGTAGGTGTTTATCTTGAGTTATGTATCATTTCTTGAGGTGGGATCCACTCTGTCAGCTCGAAAGGTTTTTAATATTGATTTATTTTTTATGGAATTTAAATGTCTGAATTATATAGAGGTTCATAAGGGATATTTATATTCCAAAAAACATGGAATGATAAAAAACAATCACAAAAATTTTATTGAAAATTTAACATTTATAATAAAAATACCAAATATATTAAAATCTGTTAAAAATATAGAATAATAATATTTTCAAATTTAAGCCCAAAACACACCATAAATCCAAAATTGATGAAAATAACCCAAATTTAAAAATATATAGGGACTAAATAATTGAAAAACATATAAAAATGATGAAAATATTATCTCTATAAAATACTTAATACCTTTCGTCATTACCTAGGGAAAGTAAATATAGGAAAATGGTGAGATTAGATACTCATTAAGGTTAAATAAGGGAGATATCAATGATCACATAAGTATAACATGTGAATAGTGGTATATGAACATGATATTAACATTTGAAAATCATACCCTTAATATCAATGAACATAATATTAATTCATAGAATAAATATTGGTAGTTCATAAGACATTAATCATAATTTAATCAAAGAATATTAACCATTAGATTGTAATATAAACGTAATCCATGGAATTGTGGCATACACATAATCTTAGAAAATCATTTACTTAGTTTACATGATTAATTTACAAGGATATAATAGTATAATAGGTTCACTCCCAAAATAATCATAGTAGTTATGGTTCACTCTCAAGACTATCATTGTGGAAAAGGTCCCTTACTAAACTCAGTTCACTCCCCATTCCAGTCTTATTTATCTCATGAGATATCAATTTCTATCCAATGTATTGGAGGGATATATTGTTACCAAACATCACATAATAAAAAATCATACATATGTGTGCTTAAATATCGTAAATAATTTATCATATTAGTACCCATGAATAGAAATGGGTTTCATAATCATTTCATTATAGAATAATCCATGGAAGAGAAATGGGTATCATAAATATTTCACTATAACATAACCCATGGGAAAAAATAGATTTCATAAAAATCTTGTCATCTTAAACATAATCCATATAGAGAAATAATAAATATGGAATAATTGGTGTTATATACCTAGTAAATATCAAGTAACACCAAAGGTTGTTATCTTATATGGAAAATGATTTTGAAAGATCACTTGGAATAATTCTTTAGGAAAATTACAATTAAATATTGAAATTATTTTTTAAAAGTTATCGAATTATAAAGGAAATTATTTTTTTAATAAAACCCTATAAATATAGAGAGAAAAATTTAAATAAAAAAACTGGTCATTGTTATAGGGAAATAATTTATTTCCATATAAGTTAACAAAGATTCATTCCATAGTTTTTGTAGGAAAAGTCATAAAGTACTTAATTTGGAAATTAACAAAAGATTATTTTCATCCCATTTTTTAAAAAGTAAAATATGTGTAAGAACCTAGTTCTTATTTTTAAGGTACAGTTTTTTTTCCTTTCCTCTTTCATTATGTGTTTTTTAGAAAATAAGGAAAATGGGGGAAAATCCCAAATTTTGTAGGTACACATTGTGTACTTTTCCACACGCCATGTACTTTGGTCGTGTGGGATGAGTACACGGGGCTTGTAGCCCTGTAGGCAATGAAAGGTGTAAAAACTAACTACACGTCGTGTAGTGGGTATTTACATGTCGTGTAGTTAGTATACATGTGAATAGTAAGGTGGTGGAAGTAGCCGCCAGCTGGGTGACATTACACACCATGTACTCAGGTGTTACATGCCGTGTACTCATGTTGATAGATGAACAGTGCCATGCTGGTGAGAAGCCGCCAGCGGAATAGTTAAATGATGAAAAGTACACGTCGTGTAGTTAATAATACACACCGTTTAGTTTATTTTTTTCGCTTAAAATGGGAAGTAGACTCCCCTGTTCACAGGGAAGGCTTAGAATTGGAGGAGAGCTTGGGAGGACGACCGGAGCTTTGGAGTTCACCCGATCTCACACCGGGAATCCGATTCCACCTCCGTCAATCTCATTGGAACCATACGGGTAATAGCTTTCTCCTCGTTGTGTAGTTCTTGCCAATTCTTCCCATAAGGGATGTTATTTATGTTTGAATGGGAAATTCTTTCACCTCAGATCTAAGATGTTCTTTGGAGTTTTTAGAAGCTTCGTTCATGTATACCGATCAGGTGTGATTGAGGTAGGTGACTTGGTGTTTAAATTCCAACTGTTGTGTTTTTTTGGGTACCGTTGAGTTACAAACCCATGTTGGGGTGTCTTATGGCTGAGGTCTTGACTATTTTTAATATCTAGAATTGTATAGGTAATTATATGTGATAATAAGTTGGTATTTGGGATCACTTCTTGGATCAAATACCACCCCGGGGGTGCGTTCCTCTGTTTAGCCATTTGTCCAGGATACCCGACGGTATGCCATGTTATATTGTGCATTACTTTTTCCTTGAGAGGAATTGTATATAATTGCATGTTTATGTTTTGGGCTCGGCCTAGTTTCTTGCACCTGATGGAAATGTTCTCTTTAGCCTAAGGGCATGGTTTGTTTAGCCCGAGGGAAAGGTACTACTTAGCCCGAGGGAACTGCTTGTTTAGCCCAAGGGAACAATTTTGATTACCTAAGGGTTTATTTTCAGTTTGGCCTGAGGGAAATATTCTATTTCCCCCGAGGTAAAGGTTCTGAATGGCCTGAGGGAAAGCCTAAGGGCGTGGTTTTACTATATTAGCATGAGATAAAGGTTTTAATTAGGATGAGGGCTTGGTTATGATGAGCACATAATGTTATTAAATTGAATGGTTAAATGAATAATGAAATGGAAATATAAATAGTAAAGTTAGTTACTTTTGAGTACTTCTTAATTTATTTCATTTACTACTGCACACTGTTGTTGTATATTTTCACACAGTTGGGCACGGGCCTTTGGTGGGTGCCTACTGAGATTTATTTCTCACATCCGGTTTGGGTCATGTCTTCGAACCAAATAGATTACGTTGCTGCAGGTATGGATAAGGGAAAGGGTCCCTATACAGGTATTTGATTATTGCTGAGGAGTAGGGGAGCATGGGACCTAGCTTAGGCTCACGATGCTGCCAGCTATTTTGTTTTTCTTTTCCGTACTCTGTACTCAGTATTTTATTGTACCATTGTAACACCCAAGGTAAATAAAGAATATGACATTTTCATATTTATCCATATTTTTGAATAAAATATTAATATGACTTTAAAGGGGATGCTATGCTCGATGCCGTACCCAACACGCAACAACGAGTTTCTTGGGAATCTTATGTTGCACTCTAATAATAAAATAATATTATTTTAAATGGTAGTTAAAATGTAGTCGTTGTATTGGCGGGGATGGATATAAATAACTAAAATATGATTATATATGTTTTTTAATGTTTTAACATTTATCCAATAGAAGATAAAGGCATAAAATACGGAAATAATTCGATTTTAGGCGTATATGCCCTAGTTTTCACTAAAGGTTCACTTATCGCCTTTTGATGGAGAACCGTCATTAAATACAGTTTTGTTCACTCTTATACATTCTATTGGACCAAATAAAACTCTTCTTAAGAATCGGGACAACAAAATTTACTTTGTGTAAATTTTTGGTATCTTTCCGATAAAGTTCATTTTTTTAATGAATAATGTAAAATGTTGTATTTTAATTCAAAACCACTTTTTAATATAATTTATTTATATGATTAGATTATCTTTTGAATTGGTTTTAAAGTGAAATTATAATATATTTTTACCATTAAATCCAATAGTGGTCGTTGGAATTAATTTCACCTTGAAATCAGACTTAAACCAGTGTCAATATTTTGATACTTATTGTTTCTTAAAAACACGCTATTTGATCTGACAGCGGGAATTAATTATTAAATTAATTAATGTGACTTATATGTTTTGAATTTTGTAAAATAGACTTCATTTTTGAATTCGGAATATCAAATATAGCTTAGGGTGATTTTTTGGGATTTTTCTGAAAAACTTCAATTTTTGATGAATAGTGAAACCACTAAGTGGTACTTATAAAAACTGATTTTTCCGTTTAAATGAAATTTTGCCAACTTTGTGTTTTTAATTTCAAAAATCTGACATACATGGTTGTCATTAAGAAGTAAAATGTGGTTCAATGGGATAAAAATAATTTTTTGGTGAATAGTAACTTATTAAGTTTTTAATCGCGATTAGAGGTAATTAGTGTAGTTTAAGGTAAAAATAATGTTTTAATATTATGAAATGAACTTTACACATGTCCTAACCTCATTGGATGTGTCATGGACGACCAAGAAAACCCATGGGTCAACTTGGGGACCCCATGAAGCCACTTTGGTTGGAAAATGACATTAATATCTTTTTATTTAAAGTTAAAGTAAAAATGAGACAAACATGAAATGTTTTACTAAAACAATTTTTAAATGGGGTTATACAAATCATATTTTTAACTATAAATATTCATTGGAAATATAAAAATATTTTCTACATCATAGTATTTTTTTATAATTTGTAGACATTAAATAAATTAATTTATTTATGACATCATGATGATGCAGCGATGACCTCATTATTTAACGATTTAAATAAAATGGAAAGATAATGTAATATCTAAGAACTACACATGTCCAAAACATATTGGATGGGTGGATTTCGAACCCTTATCACCTTATCCTCGAAATACATCAATGTGGGACCTTTAAAATCCGAAACTCTTTTGAAAATAAAGTAACATTTTGTAACTTTACAAGAGTGCCCCTCCTCTCCTCTTATAAAAGGCCCCCACCCCTACCTCCTTACCCACACTCCCAAAGCCTTTGGCTCGCCCAAACTCTGCCCATTTTGTCTCTCCACTTCCCTCTCTTACTCCTTGAAGCCTAACTTTCGGCATAAGTCTTCCAAGGAATCCTTTGAGCTCAAACCAAAGGGAGTTACCCGATTTTAAGGTAATGTATTCACTTGAGTACTTTTGTTTTATTTTGCTTCTCCAACCCCCTAAACTCTTTTTATTCATTTCTTTTGTAACAAATCCAGTATCATCAATATACTAGAATGTTTTTATAAGAAGGATTAGAGCTAAAATTTCACACACCTACATATAATGGTTAAAGAACATACTGTTTCCGTGGATGGCGAATTTCAGCCTCCCGAAACGATGATTGTTCAACATTATTTTAACACCTTCAAAGGTGGCCATTAAGATGAAACTATATTTATATATGATATATAATATTTTTATGATTTCATTAAGCTTCTGTATTTTTCATTTTGGGCATACCCTTATGGTTTCCATTATGGGTAAACGCGATATCTTCATTTAAGGAAGTGCGGACTACCGCCCCCTCAAAGTGATTTGATTCGTTAATACCATATGTGGTACGTATAAAGGATATATTTAATGATATTATATATGATACCATACTGGAATTAAAATACTATTATGTACCATTATGTTTTAATTCCATTAAATATGAAATAGAAATGGAAGTAGCGTTCATGCGTACGTACGGCTTACCGTCTCCATGAACGGTACATTTCATTTCTTATATCAAAATGTTATGTAATACTAAAGTAAATATATATAATGGATATATATGTAATATATTACATCAAAATTATGGATATCATTCTGGAATTATAACATATATATATATCTCTCATTTTGTTTTAATTCCATTAATATGACAAAAAATGAAAGTAGCGTTCATGCGTACGTATGGCCTACCGTCTCCATGAACGGTGCTTTTCATTTTTTATCTCCAAATGATATGGAATAGTATGAAATGAATATTTACTGGATATATATGATATTTTAATCATTAATACTATTCTGGAAATTATTTTCTTATAACTACATGGGCAATCTTTTTTCAAACAAGTTCATTTTTGACTCATGTACCAAACATCGGCAAAAACGTCTGATATGAACTAACAGTATTAAACAAATATTATAACATTATAATATGTGATATGAACTGAATAATAATCTATAAGGGAGGTACTTAGGCAATTATTAATTGACCAAAGTTTATTATTCAGGAATATAAAGAAACGAACAAGACAAGTTGGACTTGAGGTAAGGGATCTTACTCCTCTCTTTCTTTTTAAGTACACTCTTTTGTGTCATTCCCTATAAAGATCATCTTTCTTGTTATTGGGATGTTATTTTATATTAAACTTACTGTAATTTTTATGTTCATGTGATGAGAGACCCTATTCTCTCTCATCAATCCATTTTGGAAGTTTTGAGTGGCGCCGTTAGGCTGCCGAATTTTCGTAAGAGATCTAACCTCTCTCTTTCTTTTTAAGTACTCTCCTTTATGTCACTTCTTTTAAGCTCCTATTTGTTATGTTGGGGGATGTTATTTTATATTCCTCTTTCTATAAACTTTAAGTTAATATGATGAGATACCCTATTTGATCTCATCAATCCATTTTTGTAAGTTTTATGTGGCATCGTTAGGCTGCCGAGTTTTCGTAAGGGATTTTTCATCTCACTTTTATTACCGTGAGATTTATGCTACATTTGCAACAATTTCCTTTGAGTGGTGTATTTAATTCCCATTATTATACTCTTTGTGTAATATACTTTCGTTTATGAGTATTTACATCAATGATTTATTGTCCTTCTTTCATGGGGTGTATGTTTTGAAAGATACCCAAGTCGGTAAGGGAACCTTTCACCCTCCTCTTTTTTAAAAGACTTATTTTGTTGGGTATTTTAATTTACATATTGTTATGTTGGGATATGTTCTCATATATCCTTATTGATGTAAATTTTATGTCCAAGTGATGATATACACTTTTTATCTCTCATCAACTCATTTTGATGTGACGCCGTTAGGCTGTCATGGGAACTTCTTAACCCAATTTAGATTTCTTTGGGTTCAACATGTAGTTTTTGAATATGTCATCCTTTGAATATGTGTGAATGACCTTTGATTATTTTACACTTAATATCCACTTATATTTGGTGTATTCGTTTGTCACACATAATTATGTAATTGATTTATCCTTAAACCAAGCATACCGTCTTTGTATGGGACTTCGTCTCAATCTTCTTTCATTGAGGCATATTTTATTCTATACACAAATTTCTTTTATACAATGTATAAACCCCTTTGACTTTTACATTTATTCAAAAGGAATCTTTTTTATACGAAGCATTTACTAAACAACAAAAGGGAATGTTTTTGTCGTACGTATGCGGCGACAACGACTTCTCCGCCGCCATGACCATTATTTGAGTTTCGGCTTCCTCTACAAGCCATACCTTTTTTTAAAAAGAAAAATAAATACCATGTTTTACTTTTATTTTATTTTGGTATTGAAAATTGTTTTCATAATGTTTTTATATCAATGTGTTGTATTGATATCTTGTGATTGAAATGTGGAAATGTTATGTTTCCTTTATGCATGTTTTATGTGATACGATTATGTTGAGGTTCTTGGGCATTATTATGAAGACGGGTGGTTCCGTGATAGACTAAGGGCGGGTGATCCCGATATAGCTCTCCAATGCATTGGGTAACGTGAAGGAGTGAAACGTTAAGGTTTCTCCGAAGAGATTTAGGGAATATACTGTGATGGGTATTCCAAACGTAACCAAGAGGGTTACTCCCTACGTAAGAATGTTATGAATGCCTCCAGTTACCTTTATGTATTATGTTTTCTATGATTTATTCATGGTTTGATGAGGTATGTTAAAGTGCCTATGTTTTATGGGTAAAGTATGATTTCATTCTTATGTATATATGAACTCATGTTTCCTTTCCATATTTTTATAACCCTTACTGAGCTTTTTATGCTCATCCCAAGTTTTTGAAATGTTTTTCACAGATCAAGGGAAAGTTACATGATGTGATGATAGTGTCAAGGATTTGTCAAGAAAGAATCCATGTTTTATTTTCAATATGTTTCCATTGATGGGAAGAATTAATACTGTCTTTTATGTAACCACTTTGTTTAAATGTGGAATGTAATGCAAGTTTCATGATCTAATTCTCTAAAACTCTAAACTTGAAAAGATCCTCAAAGTGTAATCTTGTAATAACTCAAGATTAAGTAAGGTTTAAGGCTGGGGCCTTATAGTTGATATCAAAGGTCGGTTTAGATAACTTTAGAGGTTAGGGTATTCTTTAAGCATAAGTGAAATTACCATAATGGTTAGGATTTCAGAAAGAGTCCTAGTTTTAGATAAAGTGAATGAGTAAGTGTATCTTAGTGTTTACCTTCCTCATTAGTACATGATGGTTTTGTTGATATACTCACACTGAAATTTCTGTTTTTAGTGAATGGATGGATCTAGAAGGCACCAAAGAGACAACAGGTTTGAAGGAAACTGTGGTGGTTCTATGATTAAGATACTAGATAAAATGGGGGATTCAATGAGGAAACTCGTGGTTGTTCTAAACCAACTATCAAGGAGTCATGATAAACCACTTGAACCTTGGTATGATCTTTAATGCATCATGTACGAGATGACCAATCCATATGGAAGTTCAGGTAATAATTATAAAGGTAACCATTAGAGTTTATATGATCCTTACTTTTGAGGTAATTATGGGTTATTATATGATATGCTGGAAAATGAAAGGCATGAGATAAACTTGAGGTTAAAATATGTTATGATAATTTTTTATGATTTTATCTCTTTTTGGGAATGATTTAAGAATTATATAGTTTTGGAAAAAAGGACAACACGCAGACCGTGTGACTACCCGTCGCGTCGGACAAAGCTGCGGGAATCGAACCAACAACCAAAGTGCGACTGGTATTTATCGCCTACCACTGGACAACGTGAAGTACCTGGTTAGTTTGGATGATTCTTTTTAGTTAGATGATTTTATGAATTAAGAGTAAATTGATTTTGGGTTATTTATGAAAATGATTAACCTATCATGAAGGATATGTGATTAGGTTAATTACTTTTCAATACGAGACTTTAGGAGAAACTGATATTGTTTGGAGATAAATGTTACGATTTAACTTGGAAGACTATGTGACTAAATCCTTCAAATATCTGGGTTTCAATCTTATATTTGTTTACTTTGAAGAATTTTATGGACAAATTGTTTATCGGATGGTCCTCGTTGAACTTTGGGTTTTGTTGGACAAATTTTTAGATTAAGAATAGATTTTATTTTTATAAAGGGTTATCCTTTTTTGGATTATCTGACCTTGTACTAACCTTTCTGGTTTTGGTTTTGGTTAAAGCCTAAAGACATGGGACGTATATAGTTCTCTTTTGTGGATTAGGTGACTCTCTAGAAGTTGATTATAGTACTCTTAATATGAACAAGTCTTCCTAAATACTCGTCTTTTGGGAAAAGTATGAGTTTGTGTAATAAATCTAATAAAAGTTGAAAGTCAACATGATAAGTAATTATGTTTCCTTATGAATAAATTCCTCAATAAAAAGTAACTTAAAACAAAAATGTTGTCTATTAACTTTTCCTACTGGGGAACCCAACACCGTTTAACCCATCACAAGTTTGTGATTTTCTTATTGTTAACTTTCTCCTAAACATATTTTCTATCACTCTCCATCAGAACATGGCCCTATGTTTTCTCCTCCATGTCCATGTTTTCCTACATGGAGTCCTAGCATGGGTTAACTCGGGTGACCTTTGTACTTATCTTTCTTTATTTTAAAGTGATTGTTTTACCGACTCTTGTTCCGATGTGGGACTTTCAAGGATGTTTCCAAGCGCAATTTTAAAATTGCGAGGATGCAATTCCCAAAAGGGGGGAAGGATGTAAAACCCCAGGTAAATAAAGAATATGACATTTTTATATTTATCAATATTTGTGAATAAAATATTAATATGACTTTAAAGGGGACGCTATGCTCGATGGTGTACCCAACACGCAACAACGAGTTTCTTGGGAATCTTACGTTTCACTCTAATAATAAAATAATATTATTTTAAATGGTAGTTAACATGTAGCCATTGTATTGGAGGGAATGGATAGAAATAACTAAAATATGATTATTTATGTTTTTTAATGTTTTTACATTTATCCAATAAAATATAAAGGCATAAAATACAGAAATAATTCGATTTTAGGCGTATATGCCCTAGTTTTCACTAAAGGTTCACTTATCGCCTTTTGATGGAGAACCATCATTAAATATAGTTTTGTTCACTCTTATACATTCTATTGGACCAAATAAATCTCTTCTTAAGAATTGGGACATCAAAATTTACTTTGTGTAAATTTTTGGTATCTTTCCGATAAAGTTCATTTTTTTTAATGAATAATGTAAAATGTTGTATTTTAATTCAAAACCTCTTTTTAATCTAATTTAT
Source organism: Viscum album (assembly GCA_963277665.1). Taxonomy (NCBI): domain Eukaryota; kingdom Viridiplantae; phylum Streptophyta; class Magnoliopsida; order Santalales; family Viscaceae; genus Viscum; species Viscum album. The sequence goes on along the minus strand of OY728160.1, from coordinate 906,294,986 downwards.
TTATATGATTAGATTATCTTTTTAATTGGTTTTAAAGTGAAATTAGAATATATTCTTACCATTAAATCCAATAGTGGTCGTTGGAATTAATTTCACTTTGAAATCAGACTTAAACCAGTGTCAATCTTTTGATACTTATTGTTTCATAAAAACACGCTATTTGATCTGACAGCGGGAATTAATTATTAAATTAATTAATGTGACTTATATGTTTTGAATTTTGTAAAATAGAATTCATTTTTGAATTTGGAATATCAAATATAGCTTAGGGTGAATTTTTGGGATTTTTCTGAAAAACTTCAATTTTTGATGAATAGTGAAACCACTAAGTGGTACTTATAAAAACTGATTTTTCTGTTTAAATGAAATTTTCCCATCTTTGTGTTTTGAATTTCAAAAATCCGACATACATGGTTGTAATTAAGAAGTAAAATGTGGTTCAATGGGATAAAAATAATTTTTTGGTGAATAGTAATTTATTAAGTTTTTAATCGCGATTAGAGGTAATTAGTGTAGTTTAAGGTAAAAATAATGTTTTAATAATATGAAATGAACTTGAAACATGTACTAACCTAATTTTATGTGTCATGGCCGACCAAGAAAACCCATGGGTCAACTTGGGGACCCCATGAAGCCACTTTGGTTGGAAAATGACATTAATATCTTTTTATTTAAAGTTAAAGTAAAAATGAGACAAACATGAAATGTTTTACTAAAACAATTTTTACATGGGGTTATAAAAATCATAATTTTGACTATAAATATTCATTGTAAAGATAAAAATATTTCCTACATCATAGTATTTTTTTATAATTTTTATACATTAAATAAAGTAATTTATTTATGACATCATGACGATGCAGCGATGACCTCATTATTTAACGATTTAAATAAAATGGAAATATAATGTAATATCTAAGACCTACACATGTCCAAAACCTATTGGATGAGTGGATTTATAACCATTATCACCTTATCCTCGAAATACATCAATGTGGGACCTTTAAAATCCGAAACGCTTTTGAAAATAAAGTAACATTTTGTAACTTTACAAGAGTGCCCCTCCTCTCCTCTTATAAAAGTCCCCCACCCCTACCTCCTTACCCCCACTCCCAAAGCCTTTGGCTCGGCCAAACTCTGCCCATTTTGTCTCTCTACTTCCCTATATTTCTCCTTGAATCCTCACTTTTGGCATAAGTCTTCCCAAGGAATCCTTTTAGCTCAAACTAAAGGGAGTTACCCGATTTTAAGGTAATGTCTTCACTTGAGTACTTTTGTTTTATTTTGCTTCTCCAACCCCCTAAACTCTTTTTATTCATTTCTTTTGTAACAAATCCAGTATCATAAATATACTAGGATGTTGTTATAAGAAGGAGTAGAGCTACACTTTTACACACCTACATCTAATGGTTAAAGAACATACTGTTTCCATGGATGGCGAATTTCGGCCTCCCGAAACGATGATTGTTCAACATTATTTTAACACCTTCAAAGGTGGACATTAAGATGAAACTATATTTATATATGATATATAATATGTTTATGATTTCCTTAAGCTTCTGTATTTTTCATTTTGGGCATACCTTTATGGTTTCCATTATGGGTAAACGTGATATCTTCATTTAAGGAAGTGCGGACTACCGCCCCCTCAAAGTGATTTGATTCGTTAATACCATATGTGGTACATATAAAGGATATATTTAATGATATTATATATGATACCATAATGGAATTAAAATACTATTATGTAACATTATGTTTTAATTCCATTAAATATGAAATAGAAATGGAAGTAGCGTTCATGCATACGTACGACTTACCGTCTCCATGAACGGTACATTTCATTTCTTATCTAAAAATGTTATGTAATACTATAAGTACATATATATAATGGATATATATGTAATATATTACATAAAAATTATGGATATCATTCTGGAATTATAACATATATATATCCCTCTCATTTTGTTTTAATTCCATTAATATGACAAAAAATGAAAGTAGCGTTCATGCGTACGTACGGCCTACCGTCTCCATGAACGGTGCTTTTTGTTTTTTATCTCCAAATGATATGGAATAGTATGAAATGAATATTTATTGTATATATATGATATTTTAATCATTAATACTATTTTGGAAATTATTTACTTATAACTACATGGGAAATATTTTTTCAAACAAGTTCATTTTTGACTCATGTACCAAACATCGGCAAAAACGTCTGATATGAACTAAAATTATTAAACAAATATTATAACATTATAATATGTGATATGAACTGAATAATAATCTATAAGGGAGGTACTTAGGCAATTATTAATTGACCAAAGTTTATTATTCAGGAATATAAAGAAACGAACAAGACAAGTTGGACTTGAGGTAAGGGATCTTACTCCTCTCTTTCTTTTTAAGTACACTCTTTTATATCATTCCCTCTAAAGCTCATATTTCTTGTTATTGGGATGTTATTTTATATTAAACTTACTGTAATTTTTATGTTCATGTAATGAGAGACCCTATTCTCTCTCATCAATCCATTTTGGAAGTTTTGAGTGGCACCGTTAGTCTGCCGAATTTTCGTAAGAGATCTAACCTATCTCTTTCTTTTTAAGTACTCTCCTTTATGTCACTTCTTTTAAGATACTCTTTGTTATGTTGGGGGATGTTATTTTATATTAATCTTTCTATAAACTTTAAGTTAATATGATGAGATACCGTATTTGATCTCATCAATCCATTTTTGTAAGTTTTATGTGGCGCCGTTAGGCTGCCGAGTTTTCGTAAGGGATTTTTCATCTCACTTTTATTCCCGTGAGATTTATGCTACATTTGCCACAATTTCCTTTGAGTGGTGTATGTAATTCCCATTATTGTACTCTTTGTGTAATATACTTTCGTTTATGAGTATTTACATCAATGATTTATTGTCCTTCTTTCATGGGGTGTATGTTTTGAAAGATACCCAAGTCGGTAAGGGAACCTTTCACCCTCCTCTTTTTTAAAAGACTTCTTTTATTGGGTATTTTAATTTACATATTGTTATGTTGGGATATGTTCTCATATATCCTTATTGATGTAAATTTTATGTCCAAGTGATGAGATACACTTTTTATCTCTCATCAACTCATTTTGATGTGACGCCGTTAGGCTGTCAAGGGAACTTCTTAACCCAATTTCGATTTCTTTGGGTTCAACATGTAGTTATTGAATATGTCATCCTTTTAATATGTGTGAATGAACTTTGATTATTTTACACTTAATATCCACTTATATTTGGTGTATTCGTTTGTCACACATAATTATGTAATTGATTTATCCTTAAACCAAGGATACCGTCTTTGTATGGGACTTCGTCTCAATCTCCTTTCATTGAGGCATATTTTATTCTATACACAACTTTCTTTTATACGGTGTATAAACCCCTTTGACTTTTACGTTTATTCAAAAGGAATCTTTTTTATACGAAGCATTTACTAAACGACAAAAGTGAATGTTTTTGTCGTACGTATGCGGAGACAATGACTTCTCCGCCGCCGTGACCATTATTTGAGTTTCGGCCTCCTCTACAAGCCATAACTTTTTTTAAAAAAGAAAAATAAATACCATGTTTTACTTTTCTTTTATTTTGGTATTGAAAATTGTTTTCATAATGTTTTTATATCAATGTGTTGTATTGATATCTTGTGATTGAAAGGTGGAAATGTTATGTTTCCTTTATGAAAATTTTATGTGATACGATTATGTTGAGGTTCTTGGGAATTATTATGAAGAAGGGTGGTTCCGTGATAGACTAAGGGCGGGTGAGCCCGATATAGCTCTCCAATGCATTGGGTAACGTGAAGGAGTGAAACGTTAAGGTTTCTTCGAAGAGATTTAGGGAATATACTGTGATGGGTATTCCAAACGAAACCAAGAGGGTTAATCCCTACGTAAGAATGTTATGAATGCCTCCTGTTACCTTTATGTCTTATGTTTTCTATGATTTATTCATGGTTTGATGAGGTATGTTAAAGTGCCTATGTTTTATGGGTAAAGCATGATTTCATTATTATGTATATATGAACTCATGTTTCCTTTCCATATTTTTATAACCCTTACTGAGCTTTTTATGCTCATCCCAAGTTTTTGAAATGTTTTTCACAGGTCAAGGGAAAGGTACATGATGTGATGATAGTGTCAAGGATTTGTCAAGAAAGAATCCATGTTTTATTTTCAATATGTTTCCGTTGATGGGAAGAATGAATACTGTCTTTTATGTAACCACTTTGTTTAAATGTGGAATGTAATGCAAGTTTCATGATCTAATCTCTAAAACTCTAAACCTGAAAAGATCCTCAATGTGTAATCTTGTAATAACTCAAGATTAAGTAAGGTTTAAGGCTGGGGCCTTATAACCATATTGATGTGTAACATGTTCTAGCTATTTTATTAGAACTAGAGACATGTTGTATCATTATCTATATAACTGTGGGTTATCTATTACTGCAGTTTTTCTTTTTTAAATGTGTATGGTTATTGCTTCTAATGTTGTTATATGTTTTTATATTTTATTCCACTTTGCTTCACTTTGACAAATGAGGGCATGGTTTCCCCACTATCAGACCTTGGTCCTCTCTTCTAGTCAGCAACATTTGGTGTTTGGGGAAATTCGCTTGAGGTATTATGACCAACTGGGTTCGGGGCACCCGTTGAGTGGCACCTGGGCCCGGGACGTTACAAAGTGGTATCAAAGGCAGTTCTTTTCTTTGACTTACTGTTTGGAACCTTAGTCAGGGATAGGATGGAAAAGGAAGTTGGTAATAAGTTGTGCCCAGGAGTAGATAACCCGTGTATAGGGAAAATCCAGTCTACCTCGTATCTTAGTAATTCTTATGATTTTTCAAATTTTATAGTTGATTTTATTTTCATCGTTGGGTGACGCACTTGCGATTGTACCGTTTATATTTTATCTGTGGGTTCTATTTAGTTGCAACCCGATGAGATGAGCGTATGCCATCTCATTCATCATTTAGGCACATTCTAGAAATCACATGCCATGCATAGTTCCATGTCATGTAGGTGCATTAGAACTTTTATGTTGTTGTGATAGTTTTTGTGCTAGAAATGCATGCTGTTTTGATAGCTGCTGTGATAAATATCTGCTATATGATAGGGTATTTTTGTAAGAGCATGGGGATTTAATGGATGCCAAAATTTGATTTTTGGGGAGTATGGGCCCTCAAGTACCGTAATTTGGTGGATTATTAACTTGTTACTGGTGTATAACCTGTATAAGATGCCAAACATTGATTCACGGGGAGTATGGGCCCTCACGGATCGGAACTTGGCACATAGGTGTTGTTTTTCAGTATTTTCTGGGTTCCGGAGTAGTTTCGGAGGCTTACTATCTGGAAAACCCCAGATACACGCCGTGCAGTTCCTTGGACACACGCCGCGTGTTCTTCTATTCAGGAAGAAAAGAAAACTTTTTAAGTACACATCGTGTACCCTATGTACACGCCGTGTAGTCTCTTCCCATGTCATGAACCATGTGGGCGGGGACATGGGGTAGGTAAAGGCTTGGAAAAAACACACCGTTTACCTTTTGTACATGCCGTGTAGTTTTGACCGGGAGTCCAACTGTGAAACTAACAACATCGGACGGTGTAATATTTTCTTGCACACGCCATGTCAATAATAAACATGCCATGTAGTCTGACCTGGGGACCCGACCATTTAACTAAAAAATACGGGTCGGTGTTACCTCCTCTATTACACGCCGTGTAGTCTTGACCAGTGGGAGACCATGTGGACTTAGTCGTGTGGCTGGGGAAGCGGGGTGGTGTACACGCCATGTGCGGGTGTCACACGTCGTGTGGTGGAAGTCGGGTAGTCGGCCGTGTCACGAATGACACATGCGGTTGGATAAATTAAACCATACACGCCGTGTAGTTGTTATACACGTCGTGTAGTCTTGTTCAGAAGAGAGCTGTGTGGATTAGCCGTGTTGAAGGACCCAGGCAGGGGAAGAAAAGTTAGGTACACACCGTGTAGATAATATAAATGTTGTGTAGTTTTGTTGTGAAATCTTGAATGCCTTCTTCCTCCTGTTCCCTTTTTGGTCCCCTCATTTTTCAGACTGTGATAATCTTGATCTAAGGTGTGTGTTTGACCGTGTAGAGTCATGCTGTCGATACAACCACGCGTTGTTCTCCAAGAGAGTGTCCACGAGAATACTTGAGATATGGTGGGCCATGGTCTACCAGTGGATCCTCCAGTAGAGCCAGATGTGGCTCCAGCCATTATACCAAACATAGGCATGGATGCACAGTTCTGTGAAGGCTTTATGCGATTCATGCAGACCTTTTAGGGAGCCCCTCCGGCTACCACATATATGGCTGAGCTGACTCATATCTTCTAGCAGCAGCATCCGCCTATGTTTTCAGGGGATGGCAGACCACATGCTATAGAGTCTTGGCTGGATTCTATGCTGACTATCTTCAAGCATCTTAAGATGCCTCTAGGGCGGAGGGTCAAGCTCGCTACTTATATGTTGCGTGATTCTGCCAAGAGATGGTGGGATGTTACCACTCAGACAGAGCATCACAGAGACATGGCGTGGGAAGATTTTTAGACAGCCTTTTTTGACTTATTCTTCCCAGAGACACTGAGGGTAGATAGAGCTCAAGAGTTCATGAATTTGTAGCAGGGCGCTATGTCGGTGAAGGATTATTCTGCTCATTTCACCGAGCTTCCGCATTTTTCACCCGTTCTTGTGGGTGACGAGACGTTGAGGTCTAGACACTTTGAGGATGGTCTTCGATATGACATCTGAGCACTGGTGAATGTTTTCAAGATGCCTTTAGTACATTCTATTTTGAACTAGGTGCTGATCATAGAGAGGATCCTTCGAGAAGCTAGTGGTGTAGGCCAGGGCGGTTCGACACCAGTTTCTGTTACTATTTTTTCCGGTAATAGGAAGTGACCGATGAGTTTCCCTCACGGTGACAGTACTAGCCAGGTGATTACTTTAGGTGGCCCGATCAGGTGCTACCAGTGTGGTAGAGAGGGTCACAAGAGACCTCAGTGTACCCGAGACCTGGTGGAGTTCCGAGCTTGCGGCAAGATGTGTCATCTACAATTCTTTTGGAGGTCGTTTCCACCATTGTATAGTGAGAGGGGTTCTGTGCAGACTCCACGTGCGAGTGCAGGACTGACAGCTTCTTACCAGTCGAGAAACTGGAATGCATCAGGGCGTGCAGGCCGAGATGGTGGTCGTGGCCATGGTATCCAGACACCAGGATCTCAAAGGCAGCAGGGCGGGACAACTCAGGGTAGCCAGGCTGTATCACAGGGTTGCGATACTAGGTAGGCATATGTAGCGCAACAGACCCAACATGAGCAAGATCTCAAACTTTCTATTGTCAGAGGTACTATTCTAGTAGCTTTTGTCTTATCTTAAGTACTTTTTGATATGGGTTCTACACATAGCTTTGTATATGTGACCATTGTGAAGATCCTTGGGCTCTGTGTTTCTTCTTCTTCTGCCGTTATGATGCTAGAAACTCCGTTGGGAATGATAACGACATGTGTGCGTCAGTACAAGGAGTTCCCCCTTGAGGTTAGTGGGTGTCACTTTCTATGAGACCTCTTTGTATTAGAGATGACGAACTATGATGTCATTCTTAGGATGGACTATTTGGTTCCCTTTGGAGCCTTTATGGACTGGTATCATCGCAGGGTGAGTTTCACGTCACCAGAGGGTGGAGAGTTTATATACAAGGGCAAGTGGGATGTTTAGGCGAGTTGAGCTGGACCAGAGCATCGTGGGCGAGGTGGAGTCATAGCCTAGATTGCGAGTTTATATCTAGATGATCAGGGGACTTGTCAGCAAAATTTCCCTCTATTGGTTGATTATTTCAGGGATGTCTTCCCGGATGACTTTTCGGGTCTACCTATGGATCATTAGGTGGATTTATCAATTGTTCTTGTGCCAGGGGTAGCACCGGTGTCCATTCCTTGTTATAGGATGGCTACACCTGAGTTGCAGGAGCTCAAGAGGCAGTTAGAAGAGTTAGAGGAAAAGGGTTTTATCTGACCCAGTACTTCTCCTTGGGGTTCTCTAGTCCTTTTTGCGAAGAAGGCAGACGGTACCCTCAGAATCTATGTGGATTATTATAAGTTGAACCATTTAACGGTCAAGAACCGATATCCCCTACCAAGAATTGATGATCTTTTTGATCAACTTCGAGGTGAACCAGGGTTCTTGAAGATTTACTTGACATCCAGATATCATCTGCTGCACGTGAGACCATCAGACACACCACATATAGCCTTTTGGAGTAGATATGGTATGTACAATTACTTGGTTATGCCGTTCGGACTCATGAACGCACCAGTAGTTTTCCTGGCTCTGATGAATCATGTTTTCCATACTTACCTGGATTATTTTGTAGTAGTATTCATGGAGGATATCTTCATGTACTCTCACACTCGACACGACCATGCCACACATATTGAGATCATAATGAGTATACTAAGAGAGCATCAACTACATGCTAATCTCTCAAAGTGCCACTTTTGGATGGACCAGATACACTTCCTGGGTCATATCATCTCAGAAGATGGAGTTGCAGTAGACCAAGAGAAGGTGAGAGAAGTAGTTTCCTGAGAGCAACCTAAAAACATGTTTGAGATATAGAGTTTCTTGGGGTTGTCTGGTTACTACAGACGCTTCATCCAGGACTTATCCCACTTAGAAGCACTGTTGACGAGTTTGACTAAGAATGGTGTGAAGTTAATTTGGTCAGAAGCTTGTGATACAACCTTTAAGGACTTGAATGGAAGGTGAAATCAGCACCAGTCCTGATACTTCCAGATCAAGGGAAGATCTATACAGTTTATAGTGATGCATCCGATATTGGGTTGGGAGTACTGTCAATTCAGGGTGAGCGAGTTGTTGCGTACGGGTCGCGGAAGTTGAGGCTAGATGAGAGGAATTACCCAACTCATGACATAAAGTTGGTTGCAGTTGTGCATGTGTTACGCTATTGGAGACATTATCTCTTGGGAGAGCATTTTGTGGTTTTCATCGACCAAAAAAGCCTCAAATATATCTTTACTCAGTGTGACTTGAACCTGAGACAGGGAAGGTGGGTCGAATACCTTCATTCCTTCGATTTTGAGCTTACCTATAAACCTGGAAAAGGTAATGCAGTAGCTGATGCCCTGAGCAGGAGGACTCAGATACAGGCAGTGCAGGAGGCCAGTGGTGAGTGGCAGCTCGTGGATTTGTTCTCTGAGATGCATTTGGAGGTGAAAAACATTCAAGGGAAAAGCTATCATTCTTCCTTAGATGTGACTTCTACCCTCCGGGATAGAGTGAGGATGAGACATCTATCTGATTCAGAAGGCCAAGTTCTATGGGAGTCGGTTGCTAGTGTGGACCCTCCTCTTGGATGGATGATAGGAGATGATGAAATTTTGTGTTTTCATGGAAGAGTGTGGGTTCCATTGGATATACGCGAGGAGTTGATGTGGGAGTTTCATGCTTCAGCTTGGTCAGTTCATCCTAGGGTTACCAAGATGTACCGTGACTTGAGACATCAGTACTGGTGGCCGGGTATGAAGAGAGAAGTATCTGGTTTTGTTACGAGATGTTCCACCTATTAGCAGGTGAATGCAGAGAATTAGAGGCCACCCGGTCTATTACAGCAGTTACCCATCCCGGAGTGGAAATGGGGTGATGTCGTGATGGACTTCGTAACTGGGTTGCCGAGGTCACCTAGAGGCAATGATGTCATGTGGGTTGTTGTTTATAGACTCATGAAGGTAGCTCACTCTTTGCCGATCAAGGAGACCTTCTGTGTTTACGAGCTCATAAGGTTTTATATCGGAGAGGACGTACGTCTTCACGGGGTTCCTCGTTCTATCATTTCTGATAGGGATGCCCATTTTAAGACTCATTTCTAGCAGATTTTTTAGAGGGAACTGTGTACACAGGTGATTCAGAGCACAACATACCAACCTCAGACCGATGGCCAGTCAAAGCGTACGATACAGGTTCTTGAGGACATGTTGCGTGCATGCATCCTAGACTTTGGGGGCTATTGGGAGAAGCACATACCCCTAGCCGAGTTTTCCTCTAATAACAGTTTTTAAGAAACTATTGAGATTGTAACGCCCCGACCCCAGCTACCTAGAGTCGGTGCATTACTTCGTAACATTGGCATGATCACAAGAAATATCAAATCCCGAAAGACCGATTGGTTTAGTAGCCTTGGAAACACTAGATATAATCATAAAGTTTTACATTACATTTCAAAGTGAAAAACTACTACAACAACAAAGTCTTAATATCCACACTATTAACCCCTCATAATATCCCTGCAAGTCATTCATAATTTACTTCTTCACTACCTGGGAAAAATAAAACATAGAAAAGGGGTGAACTCAAATGCCCAGTAAGGATAACAAAATAGCGGAAACTTTCATAAATAAGAATAAACTTTTAAGGCAATGTATAACTAAAACAAAAGCCTTTTAAACATGAACTTTCAATATGGTATGGCATAAATAAAATGAAATAATGCCATTTACTTATTCAAATGGATATTCTACTAATCGAATAATCACATGCAAAAATCAATAACCACTTTAATAATGTTGGAATGCATAATGCCAGACTATCATAACCACATAGTCAAGGCCTCGTGCCAAGACTACAAATAAGATTTTGTCAAGGCCTTGTGCCAAGACACTAGTTTGTCTCATGAGACCTACCGATGCATCGAGGAGCTATAGCGGGCTCCACCCGTCACTTATTAAGTCCAATGCATTCCTCATATGAATAGGTTTAAGCATAAAATAAACATTCGTATTAAAACTAGCATACGAAATGTCAATACTTTAACCACAAACCATGAATGGTATAAAAATAGAACATCCACAGTCAAACATAACTCATTTGATACAATATGGAAGATTGTATTGTATCACATTAACCTCAATCATGAATAATGAAGGATGTTGACATAGATGAAAATAATCATCAAAACTATTTGAGAGAAATATCCCCCTTTTCTTGAAAACATTTAAAAGTCACACTATTTGTCAAGAATCCATTTAAAAGTAGACTTTTGAATCAAAGTGTCCCATACCACTTTGAAACTTTTAAAAGGAGTTTTAATTTTAAAACTTTAATGTCCATATAAATAAATCCTTAAAACCATTTTTAAAACATGGACATTAATGAGCAAGATATAGAAGAATAAGTCTTTAAAACATTTTAAAATGGTATTTTGGTTAGAGTTTCTAACCAAAAGAGAGACACTTGAATACAAATAATTGAGGTAATAAAAACTTTGTAATATCATGAGAATAAAGGGATTCATGATATACTATGTCAAGTACATTATATACACCGCATAAAAGTGATTTGGTGTATATCAACAAAGAAGTCTCAGTTCAATGTAAATTGAGATGAAATCTCTCATAAAGGCCGTATCCTTAGGTTAAGGATAAATCAACGACATAATTATGTGTGAAAAATATAAATACACTAAATATGATTGAATATTCAGTGTAAAACAATCAAAGGATATTCACACATATTCTTGTAGAAACAACACCAACGAATTGGATATTTAACTCAACAAATGGAGATTGAGTTAAAATTACTCTTATCAAGTTCATACCGATCACTTGAGAATTTATCAATGGAGTGATTATGTGTATCAAAAGTATATCCATAGAAAGGGGAGTGGAAATTAAGGCATAATCAAATGAATAGCGATTCCACACATAATCTTGGAGTAATATAATCAATGAAATATGTGTAAATCCAAATGAGTGGAAATTGAAATCTCAAATTCCCTTATCGATTAGGTAACTTACGAAACATACACCCATGAAAGAAGTATCATAACATGATGTTGTAAATACCCATAAATTAAATTATATTACACAATGAATACAATCATGGGCAGTACACCACATGCAATAATTAAGTGGTGAACAATGGAAATCTCACGGAATTGAAAGTGAGATAAGAAAATACCTTACCACGTTAATCAACTGAGTCGCATGGCCAAAAGTTAATAACCACCAAATTATTTACAGAATAACATGAATATAAAGTGAATCATGATAATATATATCAAATGGAAGTACACAATACACCACTTTCAATAATTTAGTAGCGAACAATGGAAATCTCACGGAATTGAAAGTGAGATAAGAGAATCCCTTACTTTGTACTTTTTCCTTGGTCGATGGTAGGTTTACCTCATGTATAATGGTGAAATAATTGTTATTGAATAATACAAGAATCAGTTACTTTAATATGATATCATATATGATCTTTTAACATTGATTTGTTAATAATATCTTAGAATTATCGTCATTTCAGGTGTTAACGGGTTCATTTTACTTTACATTCTTTGTTATGTGAGCCATATTTGTTATTAATGGGATGTATATTATTCATATCCAGAATGGTATCAAGTCCTTAAACATCATTTTTAAATAATCAAATGATAATTATACTTGAATGGATACGATGGAGAATGAATCTCATCGCGTTCGTGGAGACGGTAGTCCGTACGTACGCACGAATGCTACTTCCATTTAATTTTTATTTTAAAAGAATTGAATCCAAATGATACATAGGTATATTACTATTCCAGAAAAATATAATATTTTATATATGTTACTTAAGTTCATTAACACCATCCTTTATACGTTCCATGTGTGGTATGAACGAGTCATATCATTTTAAGGGGGCGGTAGTCCGCACTTCCTCAAATGAAATTATCGTATGTATATACAACATGAAACGAATAATGGTATGAAATAAAATGGAATTACAGAAGCTTATATATAAAATATATATCATTAATATCATATTTAATTACAGTTCCATCATAATGGCCACCATGAGAGGCGGTAAGATGTATTTGAACAATCATCGTTTCGTGAGGCGTTAGTTTTCCATCCACAGAAACATTATGTTCATCATCCATTAGATGGAGTTGTGTGTATGTGTAGTTTGAATCCTTCTTATAACAACATCCTAGTATATTGAGGATACTGGTGTTGTTACAAAAGAAAGGAAATAAAAAGAGTTTGGGGGTTGGAGAAGCAAAATAAAGGAAAATAATTTAAGAGAAATCGTTACCTTTAATTTAGGTAACTCACTTTGGTTGGAACCAAAGGACTTCTTGAAATGATTTCTGCCTAAGGGGAAGCTTTAAGGAGGAGGAGAGGGATGTGGGGAGCTTAGTTGGGCAGAGTTTGGACGAGCCAAGTGGATTGAGAGGTGTGAGGAATGAGTAGAAGTGGTCTCCTTTTATAAGGGAGAAGAGGGGCTCTTTAGGAAAGAGTGAAAGTATTACTTTATAATATAATTATATTCGGTTTATAATGGTCCAAAAATCATTGAGGTCGAATATAAGATGACTAATATTCTAAATAACATCAACCAATAGGAATTGGACAGGTTTTAGATAATATTTTAATCATTATAATCTTATTTATTTAAATGATTTATTAATGAGGTAAACATTGCATCATTATTGTGTCATTAATAATTTAAATTATTTGATGTCTAAAAATTATAAATAAAATATCATTATGTAGGAAATATTTTTATCTTTCTAATGAATATTTATAATCGAAAATCCAACATGTATAACCCTATGTAAAAATTGTTCTTCTAAAAGATGTAAGCTTATGCCATTTTTATTTTTATTTTAACTTTATTAATATAAAGTGTCCCTACCACATACAAGTGGCTCCAAGGGGTCCCCAAATTGACCCAAGGATTCTCATGGTCGGGTATTTGTCCACCAATAAGGTTAGGACACGTTTTAGGGTAATTTTGTATTATTATAATATTATTTTTTAACCCTTATTTACCGGATTTACCCTTAACCATGGTAAATAAAATATTTACCACATTAATTATTCAAAATGTCTAAAAATAAAAGTTACCTATTTACACAATTTGAACATCCTGATTCCAAATATGGAATCCATTTTCCTAAATTCAAAACACAGAAGTGGCAGAAATTAATTTAAAATTAATTCCCGCTGTCAAAACAAAAAGCGTGTTTTTAAGAGATAATAACTATCAAAAGATTGACACTTGTTTATGTTCGGTTTAATTGTAAAATTATGTCCAATGACCAACATTATATTAAATGGTAAAAATATATCCTAAATATAATTTAAAACCACTCAAATTCATAATTTATCACTATTAATTATTTTGATTAAAAAAGTTGTTTTTAATTAAAATTTAGTAATTTTTCACTATTCATCAAAATATGAAAGTTATCCGAAATGTACCAAAATTTCACCTTAGGCTAAATTCGATATTACGAATCCAAAAATGAAGTCCATTTTCAAATATAAAATATATATAATTTTAAAAAGTAGGTATTACTATTCATAACGGCTAGTTTGATTGGTTGTGGTGTGTGTTAAAACTCAAGGTTGCGTACAACACACGCTACTGTATTATTCAAAGAAAGTGTACCGTGGAAGCTTGGGATGTTTCATTTTAAATTTTTGATGTCCCCATTTAGTCAAAAAGTTTAAAATATTGTATTTAAAAAGGGTTCACTATTAAAAGATGATAAAAGTGCAATACTGAAAATGAATTTGTTCTTGCATTATATCTAAGAAACTCATAATATGGATTCTAAAATTATAAGGATTATATAAAGTTTAAAATTTAGATAATACTATTCATAACCTCTTTTGAATGGATTTTTTTTTGTAAGTCATGGTGTGATTGAACTCGGTGTTGTGTGTAGTGCAAGTTATTGAATTATTTTGAAGAAATAACACACTATGAAATCTTGGGGTGTTACATTCTCCCCTCCTTCAATAAATTGCGTCCTCGCAATTTGAAATTGTTCTTCGAAAATAAAAGGTTGAAAATAAAAAATATCTTTATGGGAAAACCCACATCGGAAATTGGGTTAATAAAATTTATTCTTAATATGAGGAAAAGAGAAATGAAAGGGTCACCACCAAATTATGATCTCGATTAGGAGAACATTGGTGGCAATTAGAGACATATAATTGGAGGAAAAACGTAAATATTTATAGGTAGTGATTGAGGTCATCAATCACAAACAAGTATAAAATTTAGGTCCTTAAAATCATCAATCTATGATGATTTGAAATACCATCGGTTCAACAAAACATAGGGTATTGGGATAACACATTTTTGACGTTTCAAAATATCTTAGTTGAAATCCCACATCGAAAAATTAATTAATGAGGCCTCTATTTTAAATAAAGAGTGGAAAGTATGAAGATTACCGAAAATAACACATACTAGGGTTACATGTAGGAAAATATGGATATGGAAGAGAAATCTAACCATCAATTATCTGATGGAGAGTGGTAGAGAACATGGCTATGAAAAGGCCAACAATCCAAAAGCCATAAATTAGTGATGATTTAAGGTACCATTTAGGACAACATTTTTGTTCTAAGTTCCTTTTCTTAATGTTGTGGAATTTATTTATGAGACTGGCTAAGATCATAAGGATATATACTTACTTTATAATTAGAGTTTTATATATTAATAAATTTCTACCACAAACTCATCTTTCACTCTAAAAGATAATAGAACGTAAAAAAAATTCTATTTACACTATTCGTATAGGGTTCCAAAATAATCGAATTTATAATTCATCTATGATATCTTTTAATAAAAACTAAATTATTTAATCCAGGACATCTCGTGGGCCAGTGGTAGGTGATACACCCTTGTCGCCCTTCGGTTGCGGGTTCAAGTCTTGCAGCCTTGCCGGATGCGACGGGTTGCCGCCCGACCTCCGGGTTGTCCTTTTATGGCAGTCCAAAATTAATCTCAAACATAGAATTAATCCAAAATACTTCTGTCCAAACTCACAGTCCAACATTTATAAGGAAGGTAAACATAATGTAGATCCTTTTTACCCTGTAATAGAATATTAATACCTTCATCATGTATTCTTTTAAAACACTGAAACATCCTGATTTACCATAATCCTTATTGATTACATTCATGCTCCCTTATTCCATATAGAATGCTGGATATACTTCATCAATCCAAAAATGTTTTAACCCCAACAATGATGGAATATACAAATCATTAATCAGCTTTAAGGTAGTCAATAATATCCAATATAATTTATCCAAATCAATCATGTATTATTCTAAAATCACTACCTCGGTATCAGAACCATATTATGGTTTATCTTTCTCTCAACCATATATTTTCCAAAAATTTATCCTGCTATTGAGTCACTTTTCTTTGTTCCACACAATCTCAAGTCCTTAATGAAATAGTACTGCAGTACAATCCTTATATACTCCATAATTATTATAACAAGTACATTGTTGATACAACACTCAATTTACATAATCAACATAAGAACTCTAATCATTCCTCTTCATATGTGGTAGTATCATAACTTGATTATTATCCAATAGCATCATTTGCGGCATAGTCTGATGACTGGAACATAGGTTCGCGTAGTGTCCAAACTCCTTGAAAATGAAGCATTGTACATTTGAAACCATTTTCTTACCCTTGCAGTCACGTACTTTGTGCCATTTTCCTCCACACTTATAACAAACTCCCATTCCTTTCAGGCAAGTTCCAGGGTGTTTCTTTCCACAGTTATCACATATGGGAAAATTCTTCTTTTCCCTCTTCCCTTTATCCATCTTTCTATCTTCCATCCTTTTCTTCTCTTGCTTCCCTTCAAAGCCATAGGACTCAGTAAACTCTTTACTTATCTTATCAACACATGATATTATTTCTTCATATGATGATAATACATGGGAGACTATTTCTCTTATAAATTCTAGCTTAAGACCATGAAAGATATGATCCTTCCTTCTCTTTGGATCATGTGCATTTCCGGAGTTCTCATTCCTTCTACTGGGCGCCATTTCTAAACAATGGCATAAACTAGATCAGTTTATGAATCAAAATACATAATCCCATACTTATAAAACACTTAACATAAATTGAACTATTTATGGATATAATCCATAATCATAAGAATGTTTTCTTTAAGGAAGTATATACTCATAAACCCTTCATAATGATTTATAAAGAAAATGAGAGTTATCCTAAGCATATCCCCCGGGAGTGTCGTAACCAAGAGTGCAGCAAGGCCCGTTGTCGTGCACCAGTTCCCATTCGAGTCTAGCTCAAAGCGGTGTTTTCGGGTTTTACCCCTAGGTACATCTGTGCCAGAGCCGCCTCTACCTGCTCGTATCCAGACAGGGATGTATTGCTTGGAAAACTCACAAAATCTCTACAATACCAAAATTCTAGGAAGATCTTCTATACTAATCCTCAAAGTTCATCTTAGGTCTACGTGCTCTAATCAGAGTTTATCTAAATCTAGCTTCCAAGGTTTGTACTAAACTTCCTCTGATACCAACTGTAACGCCCCGACCCCAGCTACCTAGAGTCGGTGCATTACTTCGTAACATTGGCATGATCACAAGAAAGATCAAATCCCGAAAGACCGATTGGTTTAGTAGCCTTGGAAACACTAGATATAATCATAAAGTTTTACATTACATTTCAAAGTGAAAAACTACTACAACAACAAAGTCTTCATATCCACACTATTAACCCCTCATAATATCCCTGCAAGTCATTCATAATTTACTTCTTCACTACCTGGGAAAAATAAAACATAGAAAAGGGGTGAGCTCAAATGCCCAGTAAGGATAACAAAATAGCGGAAACTTTCATAAATAAGAATAAACTTTTAAGGCAATGTATAACTAAAACAAAAGCCTTTTAAACATGAACTTTCAACATGGTATGGCATAAATAAAATGAAATAATGCCATTTACTTATTCACATGGATATTCTACTAATCGAATAATCACATGCAAAAATCAATAACCACTTTCATAATGTTGGAATGCATAATGCCAGACTATCATAACCACATAGTCAAGGCCTCGTGCCAAGAATACAAATAAGATTTTGTCAAGGCCTTGTGCCAAGACACTAGTTTGTATCATGAGACCTACCGATGCATCGAGGAGCTATAGCGGGCTCCACCCTTCACTTATTAAGTCCAATTCATTCCTCATATGAATAGGTTTAAGCATAAAATAAACATTCGTATTAAAACTAGCATACGAAATGTCAATACTTTAACCACAAACCATGAATGGTATAAAAATAGAACATCCACAGTCAAACATAACTCATTTGATACAATATGGAAGATTGTATTGTATCACATTAACCTCAATCATGAATAATGAAGGATGTTGACATAGATGAAAATAATCATCAAAACTATTTGAGAGAAATATCCCCCTTTTCTTGAAAACATTTAAAAGTCACACTATTTGTCAAGAAGCCATTTAAAAGTAGACTTTTGAATCAAAGTGTCCCATACCACTTTGAAACTTTTAAAAGGAGTTTTAATTTTAAAACTTTAATGTCCATATAAATAAATCCTTAAAACCATTTTTAAAACATGGACATTAATGAGCAAGATATAGAAGAATAAGTCTTTAAAACATTTTAAAATGGTATTTTGGTTAGAGTTTCTAACCAAAAGAGAGACACTTGAATACAAATAATTGAGGTAATAAAAACTTTGTAATATCATGAGAATAAAGGGATTCATGATATACTATGTCAAGTACATTATATACACCGCATAAAAGTTATTTGGTGTATATCAACAAAGAAGTCTCAGTTCAATGTAAATTGAGATGAAATCTCTCATAAAGGCCGTATCCTTAGGTTAAGGATAAATCAACGACATAATTATGTGTGAAAAATATAAATACACTAAATATGATTGAATATTCAGTGTAAAACAATCAAAGGATATTCACACATATTCTCGTAGAAACAACACCAACGAATTGGATATTTAACTCAACAAATGGAGATTGAGTTAAAATTACTCTTATCAAGTTCATACCGATCACTTGAGAATTTATCAATGGAGTGATTATGTGTATCAAAAGTATATCCACAGAAAGGGGAGTGGAAATTAAGGCATAATCAAATGAATAGCGATTCCACACATAATCTTGGAGTAATATAATCAATGAAATATGTGTAAATCCAAATGAGTGGAAATTGAAATCTCAAATTCCCTTATCGATTAGGTAACTTACGAAACATACACCCATGAAAGAAGTATCATAACATGATGTTGTAAATACCCATAAATTAAATTATATTACACAATGAATACAATCATGGGCAGTACACCACATGCAATAATTAAGTGGTGAACAATGGAAATCTCACGGAATTGAAAGTGAGATAAGAAAATACCTTACCACGTTAATCAACTGAGTCGCATGGCCAAAAGTTAATAACCACCAAATGATTTACAGAATAACATGAATATAAAGTGAATCATGATAATATATATCAAATGGAAGTACACAATACACCACTTTCAATAATTTAGTAGCGAACAATGGAAATCTCACGGAATTGAAAGTGAGATAAGAGAATCCCTTACTTTGTACTTTTTCCTTGGTTGATGGTAGGTTTACCTCCTGTATAATGGTGAAATAATTGTTATTGAATAATACAAGAATCAGTTACTTTAATATGATATCATATATGATCTTTTAACATTGATTTGTTAATAATATCTTAGAATTATCGTCATTTCAGGTGTTAACGGGTTCATTTTACTTTACATTCTTTGTTATGTGAGCCATATTTGTTATTAATGGGATGTATATTATTCATATCCAGAATGGTATCAAGTCCTTAAACATCATTTTTAAATCATCAAATGATAATTATACTTGAATGGATACAATGGAGAATGAATCTCATCGCGTTCGTGGAGACGGTAGTCCGTACGTACGCACGAATGCTACTTCCATTTAATTTTTATTTTAAAAGAATTGAATCCAAATGATACATAGGTATATTACTATTCCAGAAAAATATAATATTTTATATATGTTACTTAAGTTCATTAACACCATCCTTTATAAGTTCCATGTGTGGTATGAACGAGTCATATCATTTTAAGGGGGCGGTAGTCCGCACTTCCTCAAATGAAATTATCGTATGTATATACAACATGAAACAAATAATGGTATGAAATAAAATGGAATTACAGAAGCTTATATATAAAATATATATCATTAATATCATATTTAATTACAGTTCCATCATAATGGCCACCATGAGAGGCGGTAAGATGTATTTGAACAATCATCGTTTTGTGAGGCGTTAGTTTGCCATCCACAAAAACATTATGTTCATCATCCATTAGATGGAGTTGTGTGTATGTGTAGTTTGAATCCTTCTTATAACAACATCCTAGTATATTGAGTATACTGGTGTTGTTACAAAAGAAAGGAAATAAAAAGAGTTTGGGGGTTGGAGAAGCAAAATAAAGGAAAATAATTTAAGAGAAATCGTTACCTTTAATTTAGGTAACTCACTTTGGTTGGAACCAAAGGACTTCTTGAAATGATTTCTGCCTAAGGGGAAGCTTCAAGGAGGAGGAGAGGGATGTGGGGAGCTTAGTTGGGCAGAGTTTGGACGAGCCAAGTGGCTTGAGAGGTGTGAGGAATGAGTAGAAGTGGTCTCCTTTTATAAGGGAGAAGAGGGGCTCTTTAGGAAAGAGTGAAAGTATTACTTTATAATATAATTATATTCGGTTTATAATGGTCCAAAAATCATTGAGGTCGAATATAAGATGACTAATATTCTAAATAACATCAACCAATAGGAATTGGACAGGTTTTAGATAATATTTTAATCATTATAATCTTATTTATTTAAATGATTTATTAATGAGGTAAACATTGCATCATTATTGTGTCATTAATAATTTAAATTATTTGATGTCTAAAAATTATAAATAAAATATCATTATGCAGGAAATATTTTTATCTTTCTAATGAATATTTATAATCGAAAATCCAACATGTATAACCCTATGTAAAAATTGTTCTTCTAAAAGATGTAAGCTTATGCCATTTTTATTTTTATTTTAACTTTATTAATATAAAGTGTCCCTACCACATACAAGTGGCTCCAAGGGGTCCCCAAATTGACCCAAGGATTCTCATGGTCGGGTATTTGTCCACCAATAAGGTTAGGACACGTTTTAGGGTAATTTTGTATTATTATAATATTATTTTTTAACCCTTATTTACCGGATTTACCCTTAACCATGGTAAATAAAATATTTACCACAGTAATTATTCAAAATGTCTAAAAATAAAAGTTACCTATTTACACAATTTGAACATCCTGATTCCAAATATGGAATCCATTTTCCTAAATTCAAAACACAGAAGTGGCAGAAATTAATTTAAAATTAATTCCCGCTGTCAAAACAAAAAGCGTGTTTTTAAGAGATAATAACTATCAAAAGATTGACACTTGTTTATGTTCGGTTTAATTGTAAAATTATGTCCAATGACCAACATTATATTAAATGGTAAAAATATATCCTAAATATAATTTAAAACCACTCAAATTCATAATTTATCACTATTAATTATTTTGATTAAAAAAGTTGTTTTTAATTAAAATTTAGTAATTTTTCACTATTCATCAAAATATGAAAGTTATCCGAAATGTACCAAAATTTCACCTTAGGCTAAATTCGATATTCCGAATCCAAAAATGAATTCCATTTTCAAATATAAAATATATATAATTTTAAAAATTAGGTATTACTATTCATAACGGCTAGTTTGATTGGTTGTGGTGTGTGTTAAAACTCAAGGTTGCGTACAACACACGCTACTGTATTATTCAAAGAAAGTGTACCGTGGAAGCTTGGGATGTTTCATTTTAAATTTTTGATGTCCCCATTTAGTCAAAAAGTTTAAAATATTGTATTTAAAAAGGGTTCACTATTAAAAGATGATAAAAGTGCAATACTGAAAATGAATTTGTTCTTGCATTATATCTAAGAAACTCATAATATGGATTCTAAAATTATAAGGATTATATAAAGTTTAAAATTTAGATAATACTATTCATAACCTCTTTTGAATGGATTTTTTTTTGTAAGTCATGGTGTGATTGAACTCGGTGTTGTGTGTAGTGCAAGTTATTGAATTATTTTGAAGAAATAACACACTATGAAATCTTGGGGTGTTACAGAGATGACACCTTATGAGGCTTTATATGGTAGGCCATGCCGATCACTCTTACATTGGTTAGAGGCAGCTGAGGCATCTTTACTGGGACTACGTCTCGTGATGGAGACTTCTGAGCAGGTCCAGTTGATTCATGAGCTGATGGCTATCACACAGTCTCGTCAGAAATCTTATGTTGATCGCCATAGACGACCCTTGGAGTTCGTGGTCGGGGATCAGGTTTTCTTGCATGTTTCACTGAGGTTGGGACATAGGTGGATCAGGAGACAGGATAAACTTTCACAGAGGTATGTGGGGCCATTTGAGATTCTGGAGAGAGTTGGGCTGGTTGACAATTGGTTGCAGTTACCACAGAGGTACCAGGCCATGCACGACGTCTTCCATGTATCTCAGTTGCGCCGCTATCATTCAGACCCATCTCACGTCTTTCAGCCAGAGGAGGTTGAGCTTTAGGTAGATGTGTCCTTTGAGGAGCATCTAATTCGTATCGTTGATAGGAGAACGAAGGTTCTCTAAGACCGGTCAGTTCCTCTCATACTGGTGTTATGGCAGCATGGCCGAGTGTAGGATGAAACCTGGGAGCGAGAGCCTGACGTACATGCTCAGTGGCCTGAGTTGTTCACATCTTTATCATCATCACCCTTGGAAGGGAAATTCGGGGATGAATTTCATTAAGGGGGGAGGTTTTCAATAACCTGGTTATCATTCTCGAAGTACGAGTTTCTTCCTTTCCTATTTCCTTAAGTGTTTTTGAGAAAATAAGGAAAATGGGGAAAATCCCAAATTTTTTAGGTACATGCCGTGTACTTTTCCACACACCATGTACTTTGGCTGTGTGGGATGAGTACACAGGGCGTTTAGCCCTGTCAGTGCCAAAAGGTGTAAAAACCGACTACACACCATGTAGTGGGTATTTATACGTCGTGTAGTTAGTCGGCATGTGAATAGTAAGGCGGTGGAATTAGTCTCCAGCTGAGCAATAGTACACACCGTGTACTCAGGTGTTACACACCGTGTACTCATGTCGACAAACGAACAGTGCCGCGCTGGCGAGAAGCCGCCAGTGGAATAGTTAAATGATGAAAAGAACATGTTGTGTAGTCAATAGTACACACCATGTAGTTTGTTTTTTCTCTTAAAATGGGTAGTAGCCTCACCTGTTCACATGGAAATCTTAGAACTGGAGGAGAGCTTGGGAGGACGGCCGAAGCTTTGGAGTGCACCCGATCTCACACCGGGAATCCAATTCCGCCTCTGTCGATCTCGTTGGAACCGTACGGGTAAGATCTTTCTCCTCCTTGTGTAGTTCATTCCGATTCTTCTTCTAAGGGATGTTATTTATGTTTGAACATGAAATTATTTCACCTCAGATCTATGTTGTTCTTGGGCATTTTTAGAAGCATCATTCACGTATACCAATCAGGGGCGATTGAGGTAGGCGACATGGTGTTTAAATTCCAACTATTGTGCGTTTTTGTGTACTGTTGAGTTACGAACCCATGTTGGGGTGTCATATGGATAGGGCCATGGCTGTTTTAAATACCTAGAATAGTATAGGTAATTAAATGTGATAATAAACTGCTATTTGGGATCACTTCTTGGATCCAGGACCGCCCCGAGGGTGTGTTCCTCTGTTTAGCCGTTTGGCCAGGATACTCGAGGGTATGTTATGTTATATTGTGCATTACTTTTTCCTTAATAGGAATTGTATATAATTTCATGTTTATGTTTTGGGCTCGGCCCGGTTACTTGTGCATGAGGGCAATGTTCTCTTTAGCCTGAGGGAATGGTTTGTTTTGCCTGAGGGCAAGGTACAACTTAGCCTGAGAGCATTACTTGTTTAGCCTGAGGATAGGTTTCTGATTACCTGAGGGTTTCGTTTCAGTTTGTCCTGAGGGAAAGATTCTATTTCATCTGAGGGAAAGTCCTGAGGGCAAGGTTCTGAATGGCCTCAGGTCAATATTCATTAGCCTGAGGGCTAGCCTGAGGGCGTGGTTTTACTATATTAGCCTGAGGGAAAGGTTCTAATTGGCCTGAGGGCTTGGTTCTGATGATCACATAATTTTATTAAATTGAATGGTTAAATGAATAATAAAATGGAAATATAACTGGTAAAGTTAGTTACTTTTGAGTACTTCTTAGTTTATTGCATTTAATACCGCACACTATTGTTGCATATTTTCACATAGTTGGGAACGAGCCTTTGGTGGGTGCATACTTGGATTTATTTCTCACACCATGTTTGGGTCATGTCTTCATCCCAAACAGATTGAATTGCTGCAGGTATGGATAAGGGAAAAGGTCCCTATACAGGTACTTGATTGTCGCTGAGGAGTAGGAGAGCATGAGACCGAGATTAGGCTCGCGATGCTTTCAGCTGTTTTGTTTTGCTTTTTCATACTCTGTACTCTGTATTGTATTGTACTATATTTTTGTGTAACATGTTCTGGATGTTTTCTTAGAACTAGAGACACGTTTCATCATTATCTATATAAATGTTGGTTTTCTATTACTGGTGTTATTCATTTTAAATGTGTATGGTTATTGCTTCCGCTGTTGTTTTATATTTATATATTTTAATCCATTGTGCTACACTTTGACAAACGAGGGCATAGTTTACCCACTATCAGACCTGGGCCCTTGCTGTTAGTCGGCAACCTATGGTGTTTGGGGAAATGCACTTGAGATCATGTGACCAACCGGGTTCGGGGCACCCGTTGAGTGGCACCTGGGCCCGGGACGTCACAATATGGGAAAAATTTTATTTAAATAATAATTGGATAATGATAAAATAATTTTTTAATTTTTTTTAAAAACCATGTATATTGTAGATATATATTCCCCAATAGAGACTTGAACATAAATAATCTTTAATATTGATGAGATTGTGAAATAAACTCATACCTTGAGTTCACCTTTCTTATAAAGCACTATAACCACTTGTATAGCATATTAATATTTTTTATAATTCTATTAAAGATTTAATTTTCATAATTATAATATCATATATTATCACTTTAGATCATTTCAACACCCCCTTTTGTCAATAATTTCTTATTAAGATTGTTGTTTTTATGTGTTACTTGTTTTTTTTATCATGAGTTTATCAGTTATGTAGTTTCAGTACTTGTATATTTATCATTGTTCAATCGTATAAAGAATATTTATCATGATATAAATTTCATAAATATTCATTATATACATATTTATTGTCAAAAATAAAATTTATTGATAGAACAATAAATTATAGTGTTCATGGAGATGGTAGGTCATACGTACACATGAATGTTGTTTTCATTTTTAGACGGAATAAATAAAGGAAATGTAAATATTATTTCACCTTTAAAAGACAATTATTATATAATATATCATATATATTCATATAATTAATCCTCATTACCATCAAATTAATATATAAATGAAAATAAATCACAACACTTTGTGGATGCGGTAGTCCACACAAACGCACGAGCAACGTTATTGTTTCTCAAATGGATTGATGGTAATAAGGTTGAAATTATATTATTATTCAAGAATTGTAAGTTTTTTCATTAATAAAATATATAAACATAAACCCATCAAAATACCAATTCATAAAATATGGTTGTGGAAAATTAATTGCATCGCTACATGGGGATGGAAAGCCACACATATGCACGAGTGATACATTCACTTCTCATATGATGTGAAAGAGGATTTATAATGGTTATTTCATAAACACAATAACATTTTAAAATATTTTGGATACTGAATTTATTATTTTATGATAAATACAATGTATTTAGAGGAGTTAAAGAAGAGTATAAAATAAAGTGATCGGTTAAGGCCATTACCTCTTCTTTGAAATTAATTCTTGATATCTCCTCTAAAAGAATCCGGGATCGGTATTTTTGGAAGAAGAAAAACTCTAGTTTGAGGATATGGAATTTTATAATTAAAATTTATAGTGTTTTTTTGGAGATATGAAATTCAATTTTGTGTGAATAAGTGAGGAAAGAGGTTCTCGTTTATAGTTGAGGTGAGGAGAACTTTTGGAATTTACCAAAAGATTAAATTATAGTAAATTAACTCTTAATCAAAATGCTTAAAAATTTCCATGTATTCTAAGTTAATGTTGGATAGGGTTTTAAAACAATAAAAATATTGAGTTTAGACTTTTTTGGATAAATTTTAAACTTTATCTTTTTTTATTAACTTTTAGTCAACCTATTTTAATTTAAAAAATGGTAACATTTTTTTTATTCTAAAGGTTGTAATTTTTATATATAAGATGGAAATTGGACCATAAATTGCAAATTTAAGAAATTTATTACCATATTTTATTAAAAAAAATTATTTAATTTTTTTATGCTAATTTTAAATAATTCAATAAAATATTATTCTCATAAAATTCCATTATTGTCAAGTTTGACACTATTCTTTTAATTTTAATTAAATGTCATAAATACAACATTTTAATTCGAATATAATATTTTTACATAATAATAACATATAATATTCCCCTATTAAATTATTGTAACATAATAACTCACCCATAATATACAACTTTTAATATTTTTAATATCATTCATTTTAATTTTTTACATTAATTGAATTAATAATTTCTTTGCATTGTGTAAGTTATTATGGTAATTAATTTATATTAAAAAATAGTAAATAAATTTTCATCATGAAAATAATTTCATTATACATAAAATGGAAATTAATATTCGTTTATATATTATTTTTTCCCTATGTGAACACATAAACGGTATTAAAATTAAATAGAGTGACATTTTGTAACTTTCATTAATTTAAATAATATATAAGTAATTTTCATTAAAATGTGACAATTAAATAACTAAATTTATATCGAAATTTTTTAAGGGTCAATTAATTTAATCTAAAAGAAATTTGGATACATAAATATGGACTTATCAGTATTTTTTAATATAGATTAACATAATTTACCCTTTCATGAGGTGATAAATTTTACCATAGTAACTATTTGTATTTACCATAAAGAAAAGGGGCCTATTTACTAAATTTGTGCCTAAAGACTATAAATATGTAATTAATTTTATTTAATTCAATACATTTTAGTGGCATAAATTAATTTTGAAGTAAGTTCCCAAAATGTGACAAAACTACTTTTAAAAAAAAATACATTTTTATGCATAAAAATTGATTTATTCTTATAATATACCGAGAAAAATAATTTCTAAATGTTTAAAACTTTTTATCAAGTAAAAATTATATAAATTTAATTTAAATCATTTTTCATTATATATAAATTGAATTTATAAAAAATATTTTGTACATAAAATCTGTTTTTATGAAAAATATTTCTTTTTTATTTCAAATGATTTTCATTTTATTTTATAATAAATTGATAAAAATGAATTATTTTCATACATAAATAGCCTTACATTTTCTATAATTTTTTTATTCTTATTCATACCCTCTAATACAACATCTGGAAAAGAAAATTCATTTTAAATCAAAATATTTTAATTGTATATCACAATTTGTTTAAACTCGTTGTTGTGCATTGTAACACCTGAGACTTTTATGAGAAATATTTTGTTTTTATGTTATATAAATCATCAAAGGAATCTTTCACTAAACACAACACTTTCTTGGCTTTCTTTACACGCAATCACGACCTTCCTTGATAGCTTGCATCGTACGCAATACTGAGTTTTACTAAAAAACAATATGCTATTAAAACTAGACTTTATGAATAGTATTAACTGAATTTTGAATTTTATAACATTTTAATTCAACTTATACATTTTCTAGAATGAGGTATAAAAACAAAATAAGTTTTTTTTGGATAAAAGAAGTATTTTTCAAAAAATGCAGTTTTGCCGCCTTTTGATGGCGCACCCACATTAAAGCTAGTTCTTGACATGTTTATAAGTTCAATTTGACAAAATAAAATTCTTCTTTTGAATCATGGAATAAAAATTTACTTTGGATAAATTTTTGATATTTTTCTGATAACTTTCATATTTTGATGAATAGTAAAATTACGCTAATTTTTAATTAAAAACAAAATTTTTTCATTGAGATAATTTATAGGGATAAATTATAATATTGAATGGTTTTAAAGTATAAATAGAATATATTTTTACCATTTAATATAATGTATGTCATTAGCATTAATTTCACATTGAATTCATAGTTAAAAACATTTCAACCTTTGGCAATGTTTTAACTTCTAAAACCCGTTTTATTAACAACAGGATTTATTTAAAATTAATTACTGCAACTTATTTGTTTTGAATTTTGAAAAATGGATTCCATATTCAGAATCAGTGGGTCCAAATTATGTTAATATGCTACTTTTATTTTTGGACATTATGAATAGTAACTACGGTAAATTTTATTTACCATAGTTAAAGGTAAATCGGGTAATTAAGGGTAAATATAAGATTATAAAATTACCCTAACACCTGCCAAAATCCTATTGTATGACTAAAAGTAGACCCATATCACCTAATTGTCGGATTAGATTCATTTAATGGACTTTTGTCCATGAAAATAATTTAATTATTATTAAAACCAAAGAATGTGACAACATGTCAATTTCTTAAATCTTATAAGTATAATAATTTTAATTTAGTGATAATATTCATGAAACATCGAACATGAATAGTATCCAGAAAGCTAATACAATTATCTACATCATAGGAATTTATTTATAATTTTTAGGGATTAAATAATTAGCATTAATTATGACACAATAGTGATGTTGAAATTATTTTATTAATTAAAATGGTTTTACAAATAATAAAATAAATATTATATGAACTATTTAATGTGCTACACTAATTTCATAGATACATATGACATTTTATGGATCTATTAAATCTTTTATTTCGAACATATCTTCTGTATATATTTTATTTAAATTCAAATAAATGAATAGTGTCAAAATTGACACTATTGTTATTTTATAAAAATAATATATTATAAATTTTTTTAAAAATAACAAAAATATTTAAAAATTACAAATTAAAATTTATATGGTCTACAATGTCATAAAGTGTCAAATTATGGAAAATTCACAACACATATGTAATTAATTATAATAATTTAAAATTTAGAATATTATTACCACAAATAAAATTAAATTGATAAATAAGGATAAATCAAGTTGATAATGTTTAAAATGAATTCTTAACATGTATAAATTTTATTGGTTGATTCTATTAAAACCCTATCTCATCTAATATTTGGATATGAGTCATTTTGGAAGTTTTTAAGTGGGGTTGGGATTTAATATAAACTAATATTTCTTATATTTCCAAAGGTGCCCCTCTCCTCCCTTAAAAAAGGGCACCTCCTCCCTCTCCTCCTCACACCCATTTGAGCCTTCAAGCTCGGCCAAACCCAGAAAATTTCTCCTCTCCACTTCCCTAGAAACATCCTAGAGGTCCTGGTCTTCTTTAAAGACCAATTTTAATGCCCTAAGAGGAGATCTCAAAGAGGCGCTTCAAAGAAGAGGTAATGCCCGTTACCGATTCTTTCATCTTTATTTCTTATTCCACTTCTTCTTCTTTTGTTGTTTCATTATGAGGTAATAACATCAGTATCACTCATATACTGATATGTTATTATAAATATGAAACAACCCTAATTCACCTCTTATCCATCCTAGGGAAAACGAAATCACCGCGCGTGCGTACGTACGGAATACCGTCTCCACGCCGTGGTGTAATCTATTTTTCCATCACCACCTTACTCGGATGGATATAATGGTGTAAATAATAACTATATATGATTATTGTAAAGTGATATTGATTCTGAAATAGTATACATACACTCCAATACAATTCCATGATCATGGGAACGATATCATCACTCGTGCGTACGTACGGA
Source organism: Viscum album (assembly GCA_963277665.1). Classification (NCBI taxonomy): domain Eukaryota; kingdom Viridiplantae; phylum Streptophyta; class Magnoliopsida; order Santalales; family Viscaceae; genus Viscum; species Viscum album. The sequence goes on along the minus strand of OY728160.1, from coordinate 906,264,979 downwards.
ATACCGTCTCCACGATGTGATGTGATTCGTTCTACATGATATTCATTGCATAATGATTATATAAATGAATTGAATGAATGAATATGATATATATTACACTAATACCACTTTGTAAATAAGGTATCTATAACCAAAAAAGAAAAATAATAATTTATTCGACAAAACGCGCATAAGAACAAAAAGTAATAAACACCTGAATAACAAGTAGTAATGAAATATTACTAATAAGAAGCTAAGAATATGACCATATATGATATCATAAAAATAATTATGATTCTGGAATAAGTAAATAACATTATTTAAATCATTATACAGGAGGTTCAGACACTTACGAAGCAAATCGGACCTAAGGTAAGGGAAATATCACAATCTCATTTTATCCGAGATTGTTTATACTTTGGTATTTACTGGGGTGTATTTTATCATCCACATCCATGTTTCCTCAATATGTAATATTATTTCCATCCACCTAAAATTGTTTAAATCCAATTTTACCCTTCAGTGAGTTTTTAGTAAAAGATATGAAAGGAATCTTTTGTCGTTTTTCGTACGAGGTACTTTTTGACTTTTCCGACAAAAGTATGAGAAGAATGTTTTTTTTAACTTATACGGCATGAATGGATTTTTAAAACATTATTTCCAAGAATATTCCTTTACAAGTTTTCAAGTTTATTTTTAATCAACTTCTTTTAGTTTAAAATTGTATGACATGTTAAGAAAGGAAAAGGTTTTTGAAGTAGAAAGGATATTTTCCTCAAGAATGGAGTTCAAGTGTTTTATCAAAATTATTTTCCATCTAAGATAATAAATGGTTATGTTTCTATCCCTATTATTACATTGATTTGATTATGTTGTGATGGAATTATTTTTATGAATTCCTTTATCTTATATGAGTTGTTTTATGATGTCACGATGTTTAAGATTCCCATTTTTATTACATGGGTTATGCTATGATGTATGGTTTATGATTTTATGGCACACATAAGAATGGTATCATTATGAGATGTGTGGGACCTATATCTCCCTCTAATGCATTGGGTAAATATTTTATATCTCATGAGATAGACATGGATGGAACGGAAGGTTAAACCGGTTCAGTGAAACAACACTGAAACGAGGAGTGAACTTGGTTCAGAAATGGACTTTGTCCACTAAGATAGTCTTGGCAATGAGTCTTCACTAATAAGAAATGATTATCTATGATTATGTGTGTATGCCAAAAAGTTTCATGTTTTAAGTTATGATTATTGGGATTTCATTTCACTACTATGATTTATCCCATGTTATGAAATTATGCTCACTTTTGCAGGTTAAGATTTCCAAAAATGTTATGTTCTTATGAATATGATGTGATTGATATTTATTTTGTTTACCCTTACTGAGCATTTTAGCTCACCATTTTGTATGTTTTCTTTCCCCAGGTCAGGGAGAAGGTTATTAAGTAAGATATGCCAAAAGGGACTATAGATATGATGAAATAAATGGGAGACAATGTAAACGCTTTATGAACCAGTTGTTTATGTTTCCCAGTTTCTAAAGACACTATAACTATACGGTCCTTTCATTGTTTTGTTATATGTTGTAATAAGTATGCTTCAATTTTGAAGTAATAACAATGTATGCAAAGTATGGGTCGTTATAGTTGGTATCAGAGGAAAGGTATAGTCAACCTTTGGAAACTAGGATGTGAAAGCCTTAGTAAGAACCCTAAGGATAAGTCTAAGCATAGAACACATTCTTAGTGTTTTAAAAATGGCCATGAATAACCTAGGATAAGACCTTAAGTGTGAAATTTTATTCTTGATTATATGGTTTTCCTATTATAATTAGTGTTGATCACACTATTATTCTTGGTTTTAGTCAATGGCTGGAACCTGAAGGAACCGTGTTAATGTGGAATGCGACGGGCAATGCAATGATTGTCCCCCTAAGCAACCAAACGTTATGGGAGATGGAATGAAAAATCTTGTAGCCATGCTCACACAACTTTCTCATGCTATGAATCATGCAGGACTTCCAAACAATCAAAGGAAGGAGCAAAATTCTGTTGAATCCTTCATGAGGCAGCATCCACCTTCATTCAGCGGGTCTACTGATCCATTAGTTGCTGAACAATGGATTAGTACTACTGAAAATATAATTTCAGTTCTTCAATGTTCTGAACATGATAAAGTCATATTAGCAGTGTATCTTTTGGAAGGTGATGTTGATCAATGGTGGAATCTTATCAAGAATACGAGGCAAAGAGATGAAATTGAGTCCATGGAATGGGACGAGTTCAAGAACTTATTTTTCAATAAGTACTTCCCTCATATTCTCTGAACAAAGATGGAGAAAGAGTTTCTTGAACTGAAGCAAAAGGATGATGAATCTGTTGGTACCTATGAAGCAAATTTTACAAGACTTGCAAGGTATGCTTCTGGTATTATTATCCAACCTGAGAGTAAGATCGATCGATTCTTTAGTGGCTTAAAACCAAGTCTTCTAAGGGCCTTAGCCATAAGGGACTTCAATAGCTAAGAGGAAATTGTTCGATGTGATCTCAAAGTTGAGATGGATATTGGAGTAACCCATCAGTCATATGGGTTTGATAAGAAGAGGAAAATGGAATTCAAAGGAAAATATAAAGATCACACTGAAAAGAAGATGAGCTTTCACTTATGCTCAAAGTGTGGAAAGACACATAGAGGGAGTTGTCTTAAAGGGACAAGTAAATGTTTCAAATGTGGAAAGGAAGGTCATCAGGCATTTGAATGCCTCAATGATGGGAAGACGATGTCTAATGATGAAAACAAAGGAAGGGACACATAGAATGAACCTACTACACTTCAATGTTTCAAGTGCAAGGAGATGGGGAATTATGCCAATAAATGCCCTAAACTAAGGGTTGTTGATGATGATCTACATCAAAAAAATCTTAAGGCTAAAGACAAAGGAAAGTCACATGCAATTTCTATCAGGGATGTGGAGTACGATAACGATGTGGTGAAAGGTACACTTACCATCCACTCTAAAGTAGCAAATGTTTTATTTGATTCTAGATCCACCCACTCTTTTATTTCTAAATAATTTTCTAAGAGTATCACCGTATTACCTCAACAATTAGATGTTGAGTTGGCTGTGACAACTCCTAATGGAACAACAGTAGCATCAAAAGTTTACAATTCTTCTCCGATTGAAGTTTGTGGGAAAGTGCTTCCTGCAAATCTTGTGATCCTTCCTATAGTGGAATTTGATGTGATTCTTGGCATGGATTGGCTTTCTTTATATGGATCTCATATCAATTTCCAAAGAAGGGAAGTCACATTTCATATTCCAGATCAATCTATGATCGTTTATCGATGCAAGGATGAACATAAACTTCCAGTGGAAATTTCATCCATCTTATGGGTCTTGATTCCACTAAATGAGGGTTATTTATCTCAAATGGTTGGTGAGAAACTCACGATTAAGAATATTCCTATTGTACAGGATTTTGATGATGTCTTTCCGGAGGAATTGCCGGGTCTTCCACCAAATCGTGAAGTTGAGTTTTCAATAGAACTCGTACCGGGTGCTTTTCCTATTTCAAAGACACCTTATAGAATGGCCCCAATTGAGTTGCAGGAATTGAAGAAGAAAATCCAAGATAATCTTGATAAGGGATTCATACGCCCTAATGTGTCACCTTGTGGAGCACCTGTTCTATTTGTTAAGAAGAAAGATGGATCAATGAGACTCTTCATTGATTATCGAGAACTTAACAAGATCACAATCAAGAACAAATATCCTCTCCCACGCATTGATGACTTATTTGACCGACTATGCGGAGCTCAATACTTTTCCAAGATTGATCTTCATTCAGGGTATCATCAATTAAGGGTCAAAAGGGAGGATATACCAAAGATGGATTTCTGTTCAAGGTATGGACACTATGAATTTATAGTGATGCCATTTGGTATTACTAATGCCCCTGCTATCTTCATGGATCTGATGAATAGAGTCCTTAGAGACTACATTGATCAATTTGTGGTATTCTTTATAGAATATATTCTTGTCTATTCAAAGAGAAAGTAAGAACATGAATATCACTTGAGAATTATATTTAAGACCCTAATCAAGGAGAATCTTTATGTCAAATTTACCAAGTGTGAATTTTGGATTCAAAAAGTTGCATTTTTGGATCACATAATCTCAAAAGAGGGGATATCTGTAGATCCAGCAAAAACAGAGGTTATTGAAAGATGGTCGAGACCAACAACATTAACTGAGATCCGAAGTTTTCTTGGTTTGGATGGATATTATCGATGTTTCATGAAAGATTTTTCACGATTATCTAATCCACTCACCAGGTTCACTCGAAAAGGAGTTAAGTCTGTTTGGACAGAGGAATGTGAAGATAATTTCAAGGAGTTGAAAAGAAGGTTATCCAGTGCACCTATGCTCACACTGCCTTGTAGTGGAGAAAGGTTTGTGATCTATAGTGATGCATCCAATAAGGGGTTGGGGTGTGTTCTTATGCAAAATGATATGGTGATAGCTTATGCCTCACGACAGTTGAAAATACATGATAAAAATTACCCAACTCATGATTTGGAGTTAGCTTCAGTAATCTTTGCATTAAAGATTTGGAGGCATTATCTTTATGGAGAAAGGTGTTACATTTATACTGATCATAAAAGTTTAAAGTATATTTTCACACAAAAGGAGTTGAATATGCACCAAAGAAGATGGTTGGAGCTGATTAAGGATTACGACTGCTCAATTCATTACCACCCTGGGAAAGCAAACAAGGTGGAAGATGCATTAAGTCGACAAGACCATGCTAGCTTATCCATGATGAGGATCACAAAAGATCCTATATTTATGGATTTACAAAGGATGGATCTTGGAATTATAATGGAAGGGGAAAAATCGTATATTTCTCAAATGAATGTTCAACCATCTATAAATGTGAAGATTAAAGAGGCACAGAAAGAATATGTAGAGTTACAAAAGAAGGTGAGAAATGTTCCTGAATTCAACCTTGATTGTGATGGGATAATAAAGTTCAGGAATCGGGTTTGTGTTCCTCCCATCCCAGAATTAAAGAAGGAGCTGCTGGATGAGGCTCATAGTTCTTAATTCTCTATTCATCATAGTAGCACGAAGATGTATAGGGACCTGAAAGAGTACTTCTGGTGGGATGGCATGAAAAGAGATGTTGCTGAATATGTCTCTTGATGCTTGGTTTATTAGCAAGTTAAAGCTGAGAGACAGAACTATAAGGGGATGTTACAACCATTACCCATACCTGAATGGAAATGGGAAAACATCACTATGGACTTTGTCACAGGACTTCCTAAAACATCCAAAGGCAATAATGCTATCTAGGTCATAGTTGATCGTCTTACAAAGTCTGCACACTTCATTTCTATTAGAGAGGATTTCTCTCTGGATCAGCTTGCCAGGATATATGTAAAATGAGTGGTAAGATTTCATGGAGTACCACTTTCTATTATATCTGATCGGGATCCGAGGTTTACCTCAAAGTTCTGGAGAAGTCTTCAGCATACTCTGGATACAGAGTTGAGTTTCAGCACTGCTTATCATCCTCAGAAAGACGGTCAGTCTGAGAGGACAATTCAAACTCTAGAAGATATGTTGAGAGATTGCTCTATAGATTTTAAAGGTGGTTGGGATCAGCACCTACCTTTGGTGGAATTTTCTTATAATAATATCTTTCACTCCATTATTCAGATGGATCCTTATGAAACTCTCTATGGAAAGAAATGCAGGACTCCAACTTGCTGGGATGAAGTTGGGGAAAGAAAGCTATTAGGACCTGATCTTGTTCATGAGATGGCAGAAAAGGTCTGATCTATTCAACAACACATAAGAGCAGCTCAGAGTCGACAAAAAAGTAATGCCGAAAACCGAAGAAAAGACTTAGAGTTTGAAGTGGGTGATAAGGTGTTCTTACGAATATCTCCCTGGAAGAGGGTCATGAGATTTGGAAAGAAGGGAAAGTTGAGCCCTATATATATCGGTCCTTCTGAAATTCTGGATCGTGTTGGGAAGGTAGCTTACCGATTGGTGCTTCCACCGAATCTCTCTCAAGTTCATGATGTGTTCCATGTATCTCTCCTGAGAAAGTACATACCTGATCCTTCACATGTACTCAGCTCAGAAGTTGTACCGCTGGAGCAAGATATTTCTTATGAAGAACAGACAATAGAGATTCTGGATCGTAGCAAAAAAGTCCTACGAAACAAGACCACTCGCTTTGTGAAAGTTTTATGGAGGAACCACCAATTAGAAGAAGCTACATGGGAACTTGAAGATATGATGAGGGAGAGGTATCCTCATCTGTTTGTTACAAAGTGACGAATTTCGAGGGCGAAATTAATTTTAAGGGGGGTAGAATGTAACACCCGGGACTTTTATGAGAAATATTTTGTTTTTATGTTATATAAATCATCAAAGGAATCTTTCACTACACACAACACTTGCTTCCTTGCTTTACACGCAATCACGACCTTCCTCGATAGCTTGCGTCGTACGCAATACCGAGTTTCACTAAAAAACAATATGCTATTAAAACTAGCCATTATGAATAGTATTAACTGAATTTTGAATTTTATAACATTTTAATTCAACTTATACATTTTCTAGAATGAGGTATAAAAACAAAATCAGTTTTTTTATAAAAGAAGTATTTTTCAAAAAATGCAGTTTTGCCACCTTTTGATGGCGCACCCACATTAAAGCTAGTTTTTGACATGTTTATAAGTTCAATTTAACAAAATAAAATTCTTCTTTTGAATCAGGGTATAAAAATTTACTTTGGATAAATTTTTGATATTTTTCTGATAAATTTCATATTTTAATGAATAGTAAAAATACGCTAATTTTTAATTAAAAACAACTTTTTTTCATTGAGATAATTTATATGGATAAATTATAATATTGAATGGTTTTAAAGTATAAATAGAATATATTTTTACCATTTAATATAATGTATGTCATTAGCATTAATTTCACATTGAATTCATAGGTAAAAACATTTCAATCTTTGGCAATGTTTTAACTTCTAAAACCCGTTTTCTTAACAAAGGGATTTATTTTAAATTAATTACTGCAACTTATATGTTTTGAATTTTGAAAAATGGATTCCATATTCAGAATCAGTGGGTCCAAATTATTTTAATAGGCTACTTTTATTTTTGGGCATTATGAATAGTAACTACGGTAAATTTTATTTACCATAGTTAAAGGTAAATCGGGTAATTAATGGTAAATATAAGATTATAAAATTACCCTAACACCTGCCAAAATATTATTGGATGACTAAAAGTCGATCCATATCACCTAAGAGTCGGATTAGATTCATTTAATGGACTTTTTTCCATGAAAATAATTTAATTATTATTAAAACCAAAGAATGTGACAACATGTCACTTTCTTAAATCTTATAAGTATAATAATTTTAATTTAGTGATAAACTTCATGAAACATCAAAAATAAATAGTCTCCAGAAATCTAATACAATTATCCACATCATATAAATTTATTTATAATTTTTAGGGATTAAATAATTATTATTAATTATGACACAATAGTGATGTTGAAATTATTTTATTAATTAAAATGGTTTTAAAAATAATAAAATAAATATTATATGAACTATTTAATGTGCTCCAATAATTTCATAGACACATATGACATTTTATGGATCTATTAAAGCTTTTAGTTCGAACATATCTTCTGTATATATTTTATTTAAATTGAAATAAATGAATAGTGTCAAAATTGACACTATTGTTATTTTATAAAAATAACATATTATAAAATTGTTTAAAAATAACAAAAATATTTAAAAATTATAAATTAAAATTTATATGGTCGACAATGTCATAAATTGTAAAATTATAGAAAATTCACAACACATATGTAATTAATTATAATAATTTAAAATTTATAATATTTTTACCACAAATAAAATTAAATTGATAAATAAGGATAAATCAAGTTGATAATGTTTAAAATGAATTCCTAACATGTATAAATTTTATTGGTTGATGAGATTAAAACCCTATATAATCTAATCTTTGGATATGAGTCATTTTGGAAGTTTTTAAGTGGGGTTGGGATTTAATATAAACTAATATTTCGTATATTTCCAAAGGTGCCCCTCTCCTCCCTTATAAAAGGGAACCTCCTCCCTCTTCTCATAACACCAATTTTAGCCTTCAAGCTTGGCCAACCCCTACCACGTTCTCCTCTCCACTTCCCTAGAAACATCCTAGAGGTCCTGTTCTTCTTAAAAGACCAATTTTAGTGCCCTAAGACGAGATCTCAAAGAGGCGCTTCAAAGAAGAGGTAATGCCCGTTACCGATTCCTTCATCGTTATTTCTTCTTCCACTTCTTATTATTTAGTTGTTTAATTATGATGTAATAACATCAGTATCACTCATATACTGATATGTTATTATAAATATGAAACAACCCTAATTAACCTCTTATCCATCCTACGGATAACGAAATCACCGCGCGTGCGTACGTACGGAATACCGTCTCCACGCCGTGGTGTAATCTATTTTTCCACCACAACCTTACTCAGATGGGTATAATGGTGTAAATAATAACTATATATGATTATTTTAAAGTGATATTTTTATTCTGAAATAGTATGCATACACTCCAATACAATTCCACGATCATGGGAACGATATCGTCACTCGTGCGTACGTACGGAATACCGTCTCCACGATGTGATGCGATTCGTTCTACATGATCTTCATTGCATAATTATTATATAAATGAATTGAATGAATGAATATGATATATATTACACTAATACCATTATGGAAATGAGGTATCTATAACCTAAAAATAAAAATAAGAATTTATTCGACAAAACGCGCATAAGAACAAAAAGTAATAAACACCCGAATAACAAGTAGTAATGAAATATTACTAATAAGAAGCTAATAATATGACCATATATGATATAATAAAAATAATTATGATTCTGTAATAAATCAAAAACATTATTTAAAACATTATACAGGAGGATCGGACAATTACGAAGCAAATCGGACCTAAGGTAAGGGAAAATATCACAATCTCATTTTATCTGAGATTGTTTATACTTTGGTATTTACTGGGGTGTATTTTATCATCCACATACATGTTTCTTCAATATGTAATATTATTTTCATCCACCTAAAATTGTTTAAATCCAATTTTACCCTTCGGTGAGTTTTTAGTAAAACATATGAAAGGAATCTTTTTTCGTTTTTCGTACGAGGTACTTTTTGACTTTTCCGACAAAAGTACGAGAAGAATGTTTTTTTTAAACTTATATGGCATGAATGGATTTTTAAAACATTATTTCCAAGAAGGTTCCTTTACAAGTTTTCAAGTTTATTTTTAATCAACTTCTTTTAGTTTAAAATTGTATGACATTTTAAGAAAGGAAAATGTTTTTGAAGTAGAAAGGATATTTTCCTCAAGAATGGAGTTCAAGTGTTTTATCAAAATTATTTTACATCTAAGATAATAAATGGTTATGTTTCTATCCCTATTATTAAATTTATTTGATTATGTTGTGATGGAATTATTTTTATGAATTCCTTTATCTTATATGAGTTGTTTTACGATGTCACGATGTTTAAGATTCCCATTTTTATTACATGGGTTATGCTATGATGTATGGTTTATGATTTTGTGGCACACATAAGAATGGTATCATTATGAGATGGGAGAGACCTATATCTCCCTCCAATGCATTGGGTAAAGATTTTATATCTCATGAGATATACATGGCTGGAACGGCAGGTTAAACCGGTTCAGTGAAACAGGACTGAAACGAGGAGTGAACTCGGTTCAGAAATGGACTTTGTCCACTAAGATAGTCTTGGCAATGAGTCTTTAATAATAAGAAACTATTCTCTATGATTATGTGTGTATGCCACAAAGTTTCATGTTTTAAGTTATGATTATTGGGATTTTATTTCACTACTATTATTTATCTCATGTTATGAAATTATGCTGACTTTTGCAGGTTAAGATTTCTAAAATGTTATGTTCTTATTAATATTATGTGATTGATATTTATTTTGTTTACCCTTACTGAGCATTTGAGCTCACCCTTTTGTATGTTTTCTTTCCCCATGTCATGAAGAAGGTTATTAAGTAAGATATGCCAAAAGGGACTATAGATATGATGAAATAAATGGGAGATAGTGTCGACGCTTTATGAACCAGTTGTTTATGTTTCCCAGTTTCTAAAGACACTATACATATATAGTCCTTTCATGGTTTTGTTATATGTTGTAATAATTATGCTTCAATTTTGAAGTAATAACAATGTATGTAAAGTATGGGTCATTATATGCATAACACAAGCTCGCAAAGAAATTAAATTTATATGAAAAACTATATATATTAAAATATCATGGTTTTACATGGTTCATATTTAATATCAATATCTTTGTATAGGATGTAAACTTTTTAATAGCAGAACCTACAAATTCAGAATTTTGATCTCCTCTAATGAGGTTTCATTCTTCATAGCGTGTCGCCCTACGATGCTCCACTCTTTTTCTTAAAGAAGGTGGATAGAAGTATATGATTTAGAATTTATTATAGTCACTTTAGTGAGGTGAAAGTGAATAAATTTCAACCTCTTCTATATATTTAGAATATTCTCAATTAGATAACGATTTCCAGCTGGTTCATGAAGAATAATTTTCGGTCAAGATATCATCAGATGCATGTTAATGTTGAGGATATCTCGAAGACTACTATTAGATATCATTATGGGTATTATAAGTTCATGTTGATTCCTTTTTTTCAATAATTCCATATCCATGGATATAGTATTGATAAATTCTTTGTTTCATGAATTTTTATATCATTTCATGGTGCTGTTCATTGATGATATTCTTAAGTACTTAGATTTGGAGGTTGATCTAGCAGAGAATATATGAGCTATTTTGGGTATTATTCATCATCATCAGCTACATGGTAATTTTTTTAAGATTACTTTTTTGTATCATGAGGTTTATTTCATGGGATATGTTACGTTTCGATAAGGAGTAGTTGTGGGTCCTTTGAATATCAAGGAATTTTTTTCATAGTTTTCCCCTAATAATATTTTAGAGGCCAAAACAATTCTTGGTATAATAGGTTATTATATAATATTTTATCCTAATTTCTATTAGATTATGATAGTATTTATTTACATGAATTTTAATGATAAATTATTTCTCTAGATGGAGTAACATTGGGCTACTTTTGAGTATTTGATGATGAAGCAGGTCATAGATACTACTCTTTATTTTCTAGATGATGGTGTTGTATTTGACATTTACTAGAATGATTCATATTTTGGATTGGTTTTAATTTTTGATATATAAGAGTGAATTTAAGTCTTATGATACTTATATTTTAATACATCATGAGTATAAATTTTCCACATATGATCTTGAGCATTCTTCACTACGATTTTTTCTATTTTTTTGGAATTACCTCTTTGGTGAATGTTTTATGGTATTCATATATCATAGTAGATTGTGTTATATCTTCTCAAATGTGATATTAACTTGATACAACAATGTTGGGTGGAATTCATAGATTATTATGACTTTGATATTTCCTATGCATAGGGAAACAAGAATGTTGTTGATGCACTAAGTAGGAAGTTGTACATTTTTTCACATGTGAATCAGGTGATGCTTAGAGAGTAATAGAAGGGATTGGAATAATTCAACAAGATATGAGATAATTTTATATTAGATGGGGTCTCTATTAAATGTTTATGAAATTATATTTGGTGTAAATAGTAAATCAATCCAAATTAGTGGATTCAGAGGTGTAGGTTTGGATATATCACATTGTTTATAGTGATTCCCATGAAAAATGGTCTGAGGATGATCATCATCGAGTGTTTTTTTATGGGTGTCACTTATTTTCTTTAGTAGTGGGTGACATGGTTATCTATGGGTTCCATAGTCCACCTGTGATATTACATCAGGGTGTGAAAAAAATGTAGCATTCCTTGAGGAGTTAGTTTTGGCTAATTTGGATGAAGAAGTTGGTTGGGGAGATTTTTTCTTGGTGTTATGTCTTCTAAAAGATGAAAGTTGAGAAGTGTGTTCTCGATGGGTTACTTTAGCCCCTGGATATTTCCCAATGTAAGTGTAAGTTCTTCTTGATAAATTTATTCACTTGTTTACCTTCGGATTTTAAAAACCCATTTATGTATGGGTTGCGAAATTCATGTGGAATTTGAAAAACTTTTCTTTGATGTGGAGGTATTTTGATAACTAGTGATTATATTGAGTTTCCAAGATATTGAAAATATAATTGATATTATTTTCATACATTTATTGAGGCCCATGAGGTGTTATGGGTGGTTGAGTGGACATTAGGGTGAGGTCAGTTGAGTATATGGTGATAGGGGATAATCCTTGTCAGAAATGGGTAGCACCAAAACATAATTCTAGTCATAGTGGAGGGATTTAACATCCTGACTAAGGTGCCAAAGATCAGTTCCCCAATCCGGTCCACTACATGACCTCATATGCACATCCCCATATGCCATAGGCTTCTGACTAGCAACAAGGGTCTAATATCATTCATGGGGAGACTATACACTCTTTTATCTCAGTAATACACAAGTGGAAATTAGAAAAGATAGAAGAATAATATATAGCCATAACCATAATCATTCCAATATCACATGATGACCAAAGAAGAATAAAATATCAAAACTAAATAGTGTATATTCCATTCCAAATTATCTGTCAAGTGTCAAAATGAAAACCCAAAAGTAAAGACACTGAAAACTCTCAAGAAGATCCCAAACCATGTACGGTTCCCTGATCCTTTCTTTGTTTCATATATGTAATCTAACACAATGACTTTTCCATTATCTTTTCCTATAAACATGAATTCTATTCTGGTACTAATCATGTATCTCGAGTAAGGTATGAGTAGAAATCAGTAGTCCACCACCAACAATGTCTAAAAAAATATCCAGTCAAAACAATGTATGAAATTGTATAAAGAATAAATAAAATTAATAAATATTTTTAATTTATTCAATTAGTCTTTATTTAACCACATAACCCTCGGGTTCTTGAGGATACCCGATCTCTCAATACCTTCTTGGGACCATGCTAGATTCTGAACTATCCCAGAGTAATATCATATATCTGAATTACATGGTTACCATTCATCAATTCAATTCAAATGTGAATGCCACTTCTACCATTAATCAATTAAAGTCGCGTATAGAAGTCATTATTACCAATCATCATTTCAAGTCACATATGAATTCCATTTTTAACATCCTCCATTTCAATTCACATGTGAATTCCATTATTACCATTCACTATTTCAAGTCACATGAGAATTTCATTATAACCATTCACCATCTTAAGTCACATGTGAATTCCAATTTTACCATCCACCATTTCAAGTCATGTGTGAATTTCATTTTTAGAATTCAGAATTTCAGGTCACATATATCACAAATCACATTAATGAGTCAAACTAAATAATTTCACAATCAAATAATTCACTTAATTAATTAAATAAATTAATAACCACATCAATTTTATTACAAATTTAACAATTAGTTTATCATATCAATCCCATTAAGTAATTCACCAATATAATAATCACCTAAAACCCATTAATTAATTCAACAATTAAATAATCAACTTACATCCATTAATTAATATATCAATTAATTAATCAAATCCATGATCAAAAAAATATCCATAATTACTTCATCAATTAATTATTCTAATTCAACTATCCTAATATCTCCATAATTAATTCTAAAATTAATTATTTAAAATCCACAGTCCCTAAATTAATAAATCTACTAAATTAACAAATTATATTTATGAAACTAAATTGATAAAAAACTAAAAGAAATTCTATAATTTCATAAATGTAATTGAAATGAAGACTTTTTTATCTGAATAATTGATCGCCTACCTCAAGATTGACGAAGAACACTCACCAATTGAGAATCCCCAATTTTAGAAGATCAATGACATAGAAAGAGATAAAGATTCAATTACTAGATCCATAATTTAAATGAATCAAGATCAAACCAACAAAGATACATATCTAGATCCAGTAGCGGATAAAATACCTGATTATCAAGAAAGTGGAGTGGGAGGGGAGAGATATTTAATCGGGAAGAAACCACATTCTGATGGAGGTGAAAATATTCAATCCATCCTTTGATATGCTAATAATGGAGGTCATAATCCCTAGAAATATGTATTGGAACCTTCAAAAAATGAGAGGAATATCTTATGTATGATTTGGGGCTAATTTTGGATTAAAATGGGGGTTTAAGTTGTTTTAAATCTATTTTTTAGAGTAAATAAAAATATGTGCACTGTTTTCTTGGAAGGGGTGTGTGTTTTCCCCTATTAATTTTCCTTTACCATGCACATATTCTAGGGGGGGTGCACAATTTCCTCTTATAGGGCACACAGTTTGAAAAACCGTGTGCCAACAATGTGAATCCCCACTACCTAGGTTCACAAAGTTTTCTGGAATAGTGTGCATAGTTTGGGAAAATTGTGCCCCAACAATGCACTTTCTCTATTCCTTAAAAAATCCCCAATTTTCAACCAAACACACCCCATGGTACAACCAAAAAAATGTACTAAAATAGAAAAAAACAAGTACCTGTAAACAAGCCTAATACATCTATAGAAAATGTTAGGATCTTACAATCTCACCACCTAATAATAGCTTATCCTCAAGTTGTACTCCCAAGAATATCTATGATTTTGAGGTAAAAATATTGGGCCCCTGATCCCTCGTATCTATTTCTATCTCACACGTTTCCTCTAGAACATGTCCATGTTTCAATAATACACAAACTATTGGTGCATTCTTTCCCCACAACACTTTATCAATGAGATCCATCACACATATCAGATGATCCTCAAAGTATGATTCTATCTAATGTTCAACATCATTCACATCAATCACATTATAAGGATTTAGTTTATACCACCGAATATGTGGCACATGGAAAAAATCATTCATATCACTATATCTCTATGGAAGATCCAATCGGTTTTCCACCAGGCCGATTCTCTCCACAGCATCAATTGGTCAAACAAAACTGGGCACCAACTTGCCCCGCCTCTGTATCATGTGGTGACCCAATTTAGGAGACACCTGAAGGAATAAATGATCACACTCTATAAACTCTATTGGTATTTGCTGTATATCAGCATACGACTTATGTCTACTCTGAGTTGTTTTTGTACACTTCTCAATCAACTGAACCTACTCGAACATCTCCTACATGATACTCAGTATGAACAAATTTGACTGACCAAACTCCATCCAACATAGATGTTATTTTCACTTCCTTCCATAAAGTTCCATGTATGGTTCCATCTGTATCGTAGCCTAAAATTTTTTATAGGAAAACTCCACCAACGCTATGTGTTTCTCCCAAGATCAACAAAATTCTAGGGCAGGAACCCAAAACATGTCCTCCAACACCTGTATAATACATTATGACTGCCCGTCTAAATGTGGGTGCAATTCCATACTCAATTGAACAAAAATACCAACACCTTCTACAAGCCCTGCTAGAAGCGTGAAGCAAAGAATGAGTTACGATATTGAACAATGCTCTGTTTCTCCCCATGAAACAGAATATCTACCCATCATACATATCTCCCAACTAGTCCATTGAGAAAATCTCCCATACCACTAAGAAATGTTATACCTTTTTCAAATAGTCTATAACCAACCAAATAGCATCATTCATTCAAGGAATCCTTAAGAGAACCACCAATAATTCCATAGTAACATCCTCCCACTTCCATTTCGAAATAGGAAATGACTGTAGTAACCCACCAGGTAATTTATGATCATCCTTCACCAATTGACAGGTGTGGAATCATGTCACAGACCCTGCTATACCATATCTATTGCTCATCCAACAAAACTATCTACATAGTTCATGGTATTTTGTGGTCACTCATAGTTGTACTTCCCACTTCAAGGAATGAAATTCACACATCATCTCCTCATGCATGCTCATTGGTACAAAAACATGATTTGTGAAATAGATGATCTCATATTTATTCTTCATCCAGACTGAAGGGTAGTCCCTAACTTCAAGGATTTCCGTCAAGGAAAATATTTTGGATCCTTATACTATCTATATCTGATCCATATCAAAATATTAGACTCCACTGAAACTGATATGAGATTCATCTTCTCCAAAATCTCTATAACCACAACATATATCTCAACCCACAAGGACATCATTATCTACTCACCACTGGACTTATGAACTGTTAGAGTGTGTGTTTTCCTTCTTAATGTTTCAGCAACACCATTTCATTTCCTTGTAATATATGCTAGATTAAAGTAAAATGACTGCATATAATCTACCGATATCCACTACTATAGATTCAAATCTTATAAAATAATATGTACCTTAAGCTCTTGTGACCCATATACACCATAATTTTTCTTCCCAGCAGATACTTCTTCCAAAACATCAAATCATAAACCATTGTATCTAATTAGAGGTCATGCGTAGGGTACTTCCATCCATGTTTCCTCAACTTTCAAGACACATAATCGATGACTTGATCTCCCTACATCAACAATAGTCTAGGATATATCCCATAAACATCACAATAAATTGTATACTCCTCACCTGACATAGATAGGTTCAGTATTAGTGTTAATGTCAAGAGATTTCCAACTCATGAAAGGAATTATCAAGCACTTAAGACCATTAAAACTTCATCCCCTTCTTGGTCAATCCCAAAATTTGTACCCCCACTTGGGAAAATTCCTTGATAAACCTATGATAATATCCTTCCATCCTCATAAAGCTTTGGATATAAAAAATAATATTGGGATGATCACAAGATATAATGGCTTGCACCTTCTCTGGATCCACTGACACACCTTCCTCTGATATTATGTGGCACAAGAATTATACCCATTCAATCCAAAATTTACACTTAGATATCTTGGAGTATATCTAATTCTCTCTTAGTGTACTCAGAATGATGTCAAGATATTGGGCATGGTCTTAATGAGTCTATGAGTACACCAAGATGTCATCCAGAAACACTACCACAAACCGATATAGGTATGGATGAAAGACTCTTTTCATGAAGGCCATAAAATCTATTGGTTAATTATTCAACCTAGAAGGTATTACGAAGAACTGACAAAGCCAATACCTTCTTTTGAAAGAATTCTGAGGTATATCAAAAGCTCAAAATATCAATGGATTATACCCTAACCTCAAGTCAATTTTTGAGAAAACACAAACTCCTATAAAATGTTCAAAAAGTCATAGATATGCAAAAGAGGATACATATTCTTCACTATCATATATTCTAACTTATGGTAATCAACAAAAAAACATTAAATCTCATTATCCCTATTGGGAAACAATCTTGGAGAACCCCAAGGTTATATAATCAGATGGATAAATACCTTATCCTCCATATTTTCTAGTAATGTATTGAGATCTTAAATCTCTACTGGTTCCATTCTATATGGTGGAATAAAAACTAGATCAGCCACTCGTAGGATCTTAATAGTAAATTCCACATATCTCTTAGGTGGAAGACCTAAGGTGTATTTAGAAAATAAATCCTGAAACCGGTCTACTATAGGTGGAAATACATCTTGCATTGCACCCCCAAAATCTAGAGAAAAACATGGAACCCAGGTGGTAAGATCCCACTATTGTTGGTGAACTCACCCAACAAGGTAAACCTTAATATCCCATTCTCCTCAATGTATATAATTCTTACCCTCAGAAAACATAAATTCTACTCTCTTGTGGTAACAATAAATGTGGGGTAATATGCTACTAACCATTCCTTCCCATAATTATGATGAAACCTGACATGTGAAGAATATAGAGATCCCAATGAAATTGGTATTCCCTTGCCTCTAGATAAGAACCATTGCATAAACAAATGTCTCTTGATCTTACTCCCAAATGTGTATCTATCGTTAAAACCCCACTCATGAACTCTACCGTAAGGATCTAACAATTAAAAATTTGTTTTGAAATAAAATAATGAGAGGTACCGGTATCCAATAAGGCACTGTCTAGATTAGAAGCTATATGAATAGTACCTATCACTATAGACATTCTGGCCTTACTATACACAAGACTAGGCTGAAAGGCATGTAATTTTCATGCCCCTATTCTCTATAATGTAGTATAAACTCCCTGAGCTGCACCACTATACTAATATATATTATTTTTCTTAGAAGAACCACATATAATTCCCCTACATCAACAACCAGTAGAGCTCTAGCATTCAGACTAATATAGTGAAAAAGACCCCCTTACCACACTCTAGTTATGTATATCTCCTCCACCACTACCAATCTGTCACAGGTTCTAGAAGAACTTATATAGATGTATCGTCCTTCAATAAGATCTACCCTCTACTAGTGGTTAGGTGCATCATCTAGATAGTGGTATGGCATACCGCACTGGTGAAAAATCACATGAGTATGGTCATGTGTAACTGACCCTTATCCCTAAAACTTTTCTTTTTATCACTATGGATAAAATTAATATAGAGATTATTCCTACTCTAAGAATACGTACCTCCTGATCATCTAGAAAAAACCACCTTTCATGTGTTGGAAGCCTCCCTCAATTTCCCCTTAGTTATAAGAGCTTGATCCACCACCTCAATGAACATCATTAACTAAAATAGGTTAACCTATGAATTAATTTCACATTTAAGTACCTTTTGAAAATGTATTTCCATAGTTGTATCACACCCCATTAACATTGGACCAAAACACTAAAAATATGTAAAGCATCCAGCATAGTTCATCCTAGACATACTCCCATGACTCATCCTCATGAACTCAACTGATCTATCTTGCTTCGACATCTCTAGATAGAAGTGCATCAATAACATCTCCAAGAAGTCCATCCACAACATACCATCAACCTCTCCAACCAAAGACTGAATGTCCCACTAGTTCTTCACTGATCCTCATATAATATAAGCACCCAAATAGACCGTCTTATCAGCTGGAGTCTCCAAATGGTCATGTATAATCTGGATATACTCAATCCATAAATAAGCTTCCTCAGGCCCACCCTCTATAGTAAAAGTCAAAGGTTTCTACAAATGAAACTCCAATGTTAGAGTATAAATTCACTTCACTACCCTCTTTAGGTCTCATTCTATGAATTTCATGAAGCAATCAATGTTATATCAGAACTACCCCTACCCCCTCACATGAAACTACCGATTCCTCCTGTTCCACTATAAGAGGATCATTTACAGCTATATCCTCATTTCATCCACTCAATAAGTGTATTCATGGAGGCATATCTCTATAATTACAAACACATGTCTTATTATACATAACACAACTTTAAAATAATTACTATAATTCTCAAAAATCCATAATAATAATTCCCCCCTTTGCCATCACACGATAAAAAACTAAGGCATTATCACCACTAATAACCATCCTACCCCTAGTTCATGGTTTAAAAAGGGTACTCACATTCAAAATTTCATGTTTACCATTAGAAACATATTTATTTACCTTTTCTCATCATTTCAAAATTCTCAATTTCATATTAGTAACTTTTTTTAGTTGAATTTCAAAGGGAATAGAGTTCATGTTCAACAACGTACCCAAATTCAATTTTCCCATGAGTTCCTAAAATGATGCATGTCACAAATTAGTCCTAAGTGCCATCGATTATGCATGAATACTCAAATATCATGCCATACTAGGCCATGAGTCAAATCTCAAAAAATCTAAAAAATAATTTTCACATCACCCAACAAGTGTATCTCCCAAGGTGAAATAACATCTAATTGTAACAACACGTACCAATAATAGCATCACACCTCGGGTACATGGGTTTTCCCCCATGTATGGGTTAGATACTTCCATGAACGAGATCATAACCAAGGATCGACTCTTCTTAGACTCTTATATACCTTTTCCCAAATAATAATACAAATGAACTGGGTTCAGATACCACTGTTTAATGTCCTCACCCGGGTTCCACACACTGATTCCCTGAGCTGATTGACAACCTGACCTCAGGTGCACCTAACAATATGCCAGAGGCTATCGACTAGTAGTGAAGTTCTAATATTTATAATGGCGAGAGTATACCCTCTTTTATCAGAGTAGTAAACTAGATAAAATAATAAGTGATATAAGTATAATATATAACCAAAACCAGAATGATACCAAAATCACATAATGACCAAATCAGAATAAAAAATCAAAACTAAATAGTGGATATGTCATGCTAAAGTATGTGTAATGATTCAAAATGAAAACCCAAAAGTAAAGACAAAATGAACTCCCAAGAGGGTACCAAACTATGTTTGGTTCCCTCGTCCATGCTTCATCCCATATCTTACATCTAACGTAGTTCCTTTTACCCAATCATGTCATGTAAAAATGATATCATTTTGGGTACCTGTTAGGCATCCCAACTAGGATGTGAGTAAAACTCAGTAGGCCACCACCAATGATTTCTAAAACAAAATTGATTCAAAAAAATGTATGTAGTTATATAAAGAATAAATAAATGCAACATGATGTTTCCCAATTAGGATCCAAGTATCACTGAGAGGGGGAGGGGTGAATCAGTAATATCATTTTCTTTTATGTTTACATTCTTTTTTGTACTAACTTCACCTCTGGTTAAAGAGTTCTTTCCCTGCTGAACACACAAAACCGTAGGAACATCATATTTACAAGGTTCTCTACTCAACAAGAGTAGCTACATCCTTTTTATGGTACAGAAATAATCATTTACCACACAATCCCCTAGAAAACAATCCTTTGTTGTGTAATACAATGAGAAGGATATACCCTTACAATCATGTAGTACTTGGAAGACAATCTGCAAGTGTGTTTTCACCCTCTTAGAAAAAATAGGGAAATACAATGTTTCAATGCTTCTTTACAATTCAACAAGTGTATTCTTTGAAGTACAACTCTTCACTTTCCTACCCAGAAGCTAGTAAAAGCTCCCATATGCACAAATAAATACGTTCGAAGACCCCAAATTTTTCTATGTAGCCTTTATGTTATCTTTGACATAATTCATATTCCTTCCACATAAAAATTCATTTTTGGACAGGAAAACCTATTTCGCGCAACTTTTTTTTCCACACAACTTTTTACTTTTTCGCGCAACTTCCCTTTTTTGCGCAACTTCTCACTTTTTTGTGCAACTCTCATATAACATATTCTTACACACTTCAAAGCTTAGGATTTCACTAAGTGACAATCCTTAATATATGATAGGGTCACCTCATATATATAGGAATTTTTGTTCATGAATGAAAAACATTATTCCACCCATAAAAACCGCTTTATGCACGTAATAAATATTTCACGCAACATCATATTTTGCGCACTTTCATGAGTTTTTCGTTCACTTAATTCCATTTCAATTTTTCTCTATTCTGATCTCAAAAAACCCCTTGCACACAAAATTTTAATCAACGTTCCATATTTCATGCAAAACCAATCATTCGTGCAACATCATTTTTCACACACTTTGCCTAATTTTTGCGCACACTCCATACATTTTCCAAAATTCGATATTCTGATCCAAAAAAATCAATTGAGTGAAACTATTGAAATACCCTTGAATTTATCGTGCCACTATCTTTACAAAATCACATGTCTTCATCTTCCAATTTTCAGGCCCAAAAGATTGGAAAACACTGGATAACAGTGCCACCTTCAATATATGCTTCGGCCATAAACTTCATGATTATTTTATATGATTTCGCTTCTTCAAAAACTCTTCTTCATTCATAAAAAACTCCACTATCATGATATATATCCATCTATAGATCAGCTTTAGCATCATTGGTGTTTCCATGGAATGTAATATAACTTCCCTATCTTCCACCAGCATATTTTCTTTCAATCAAAATTGTATATAACAGGAATCACTTTTACCCCACCTTTACTTCATAAGGCTTGCATTATATGTTCTCCTCTCTTATGATATTTGTGAAATAGATATCAGGAAACATCATCTAATTTAACCCAGAATTTTACAAAGTGAATTGATTTATCCACTAACAACAAATGACATTATTCTGCAAAAGAAAACTCTTCAAACTTCTTTCTCCATATATCTTTGTCCCAACATAAAAAAGTAATAAATTTATATTTATTTAATTACTCTATAATTAACAACGTAACTCTCGAGTTTTTTAGGACACACAAACACTCAATACTTACTTTGTCCTATGCAAAAGTCTTTACTATCCCCAAGGAATATCATATATCTGAATTTCACTGTTAAAATTCATCAATTCAATTCACATGTGAATTACATTGTTACCATTCATCAATTCATGTCGTATATGAATTCCATTGTTACCTGTCATTATTTCAAGTCATATGTGAATTCCATTTTTACCATACACCATTTCAAGTCACATATAAATTCCATTGTTATTATTCACAATTTAAAGTCATATGTGAATTCTGTTGTTTCCATTCACTATTTCACATCACCTATGAATTTAATTGTTACTATTCACTATTTCAGTCTCATATATCAAAAATCACATTAATTAATTTACCAATTAATTAATCAAACACAAAAATTTCATAATCACATCATTCCCTTAATTAATTCAATAATTTATTAACCACATCAATTTAATTAAAAATTCCACAATTAGTTTATCACATAAATCTCATTAATTAATTCACCAATGAATTAATCACCTTAAACCAATTAATTAATTCAATAATTAAATAATCAAAATAATTCCATTAATTAATTCGACAATTAATTAAAAAAATCCATGGTCAAAAAATTCCAATAATTAATTCATCTGTTAATTATCCCCATTAAACAATACAAATATCCGAATAATTAGTTCAATAATTAATTATTTATATTCCAAAATCCCTAAATTAAATAATCTTAAAATTAATTAATTCAATTTAGGAAACTAAATTACTAATAAAAAAAATAAAGTCTACAATTCCATAAATGTAATTTAAATAAATACTTTGATATTTGAATAATAGACCACCTCCCTCAAGATTTATGAAGAACTCTCACAAATAGAGATTCCCAATTTTAAGCGAAACAACAACATATAATGAGATATTGATTAAATTCCTAGATCCAAGATTTAAAAAAATCATAATCTAACCAAACTATATCTAGACCTAGATCCCATAGTTGATAACGTCCCTCTTTTACCTAAAAATAGAAGTGGGAGGGATAGAGAGAGAGATCTAATTTGGAAGAAACTACATACCCGAGGAGGTTCATATCTTCAATCCACCCTTCAATTCTCCATGAACGGAGGTTAGTAGGCCTAAGAATGCATCAAATAACCTAAAAATGATAGGATTATCTTATGTCTGTGTTAGGGTTGATTTTGGGTTAAAATGGGGGTTCAAGTGGTTTTAAATATAATTTTGAGGCTAATTAGATACCGATGCATGGTTTTTTGGACAGGGGCACAAAACTTCCACTTACTTTGTACCTCTTCTACAGGGGTTCATGGTTTCTCTTTATGGGATTCAAGATTTAAAAAATTGTTTTCTAGTTGTGTGAATCCCCTCTACCTAGGTTCGCATGGATTTTTAGGCCAGGGTGCACAGTTTGGGAAAACCATGGGCCAACCATGTAGTTTCTCCTTCTTTCCAAAATATCCAATTTTTCACCCAAACTCACCCCAAGGTACAACCCAATCAAAAATTACTCAAAATAAGGAAAAAATACCTGTAAAAAATGATGATACATCTCCAAAAAAGTTATTCATCTTATAAGGGATAAATTCTCATGTCCAGATTGTGGTGAAAAGGGTAATACCGCTGAAAAATAGCCTAACCAACATGCCTAAGATCTTCACTTGGTTGATCTTAGTGGTGGAATACATAACTAAGAATATGGAGAATGGAGTAAGGACCAACCAAATTATGACCTTTGATTGATGGTCGTTTTGGGTAGGAGATCCTATGGTGGGAAATGATGAGTAGTTAGGGGGGAGCTTGGTTATTTTACAATGGAATTTGGGGTCCTATAGGGGCTGCTGTTATTCACACAATAGTGTAGGGAATGTTGTGGGGTATATCATTTTTTCCCTATGCATTTTAAAATTTCTGCGAAGTCCTCCTTCCACATATTCCATTGTTAATGGATTAAGCTCATTTCTCTTCCTCTTATATGCATAGTCGAACCAAGGAGGAACCATCCCCTTATCAATCATGACCCCTTTAAATAAGGTTGGGTTTTGATTTAATTTCGGTAGAAAATCATAGTGATATCCCATCCTTTTCTTCCATTCTAGTCCCTCTTTGTTTCTTCTCTGATTTAAACAACCTTATTTAGGGTTTATTGATTATTTCTACTAGATTGTTATAGATGTAGTCTATTAGGATAGGTTTTTAGCTCAGTATGGATAGGGAACATCCCAAGGTGATGATCTCATTCCATCACATGTTTATTCATTCGAAGCATGTTTTTGTTTGATTTTATTTATGGTTTTCACCTAAAGTAAGAGAAATTTAATTTTTCATTGATTCTGATTGTTAGGGATTTGGTCTGGGATTATGTTGAGTATTTTTTATAAACCTTATATAGGTGTTCGGTTCTATTTTCTATGTAATGATGTTTCTCAATGTGTTATTGGGTATGCATTCCTAATGGAATTGATTTTTAAATTAGTTATTAATTGTTAAAATGAATTTACTAATTAATTATAAATGGTTAAAAATAATTTAATAATAAATTATAATTTTTTACAACTAATTATTAGAATTTTTTCTTAATATAGGTACTGAG
This sequence comes from Viscum album, assembly GCA_963277665.1. NCBI lineage: Eukaryota > Viridiplantae > Streptophyta > Magnoliopsida > Santalales > Viscaceae > Viscum > Viscum album. Next base: position 906,240,125 of record OY728160.1, on the reverse strand, counting down.
GATTTGATGTGACAATTGGGAGAGCCAATAAATTGATATTTGAGTAGTGATTTAGTGGAAATAGTTTTTTTTAATATAGGTGGTCCCTATGTACTGTTAGGTCAATGATAAAAAATGATTACTATCATATTTAGGTATTATATTTTTATGTAAATGATGTTTAAGAATAAAATAAATCACCTCACATTGTAATTGGAGAAAATTTCATTGAAAATGATATTCAAGAAAATTGGACTCACAATGTTTAATAAACTCCATTATAATGGGAATATGTTTTCTGGATGAAAAGGTTCATCAGACTCACCTTAGGTATAGAATGGAAGGGAAGATCATAATGAGGTGCTGAATTGGAGTATGGATGACTATGATATCAATGTGATAATGCTTTACTGATCTTGTAGTTCTCATAAATCATAAGTATTCTATAAAAATTGTGATGCAAACTTGATTTAAAAAAGGGGTAGAAAAAGTGATGGAAATTTTATTCTAACCGATCATACTCATGTCAACCGTAATCATGATGAGTGTCACGACCGTCCTCGGGGCCCGTGCCGTGACTACCCCAATCCCGCTTTCCATAGGCCAGGGGCTGGCGACTAGCACCAAAGGAATAAATCCCGATAACTGGGAAGGAATTGCCTTTAAAAAAGTAAAGAAAACATCACAGAGTACAAGCGGAAGTAATACACTAAGTACAGAAGAATGTGATGAAAAGTAAGTGGGCCAGAATACAAACCCAACTGAAAGTACATCTACAAATGAACAAAAGTAAAATAGAAAAGACAAACAGCTGGAAGAATGGAAGCAGCTCCTGGGTCGTCCTCCTCGGATCCTACCTGAAGGGTAGGTACAGATAGCGCAGCCCCTGGATCGTCCCCCACAGATCCTACCTGAAGGGTAGGTACAGATAGCCTCCAAAATTATCTCACCCGTAAAACTCCTCGGAGTGTCGTCTCGTCGTGAAGTCCACCTCCGGATACTGACTCGTCGTGAGGTCCACCTCCGGGTACCGTCCAGTCCTCAAACACTCGGCCTCTATCAGCGCTGCCTGTCGTCTGCAACCAACACAACAAGGTGCGGGCATAGCCCGTGCAGGGGTGAGTATACGATACTCATTAGGGACCCCGAGACCCTCAAGGTCTCACTAAATCCAACAAGGATAGCCACAAAGTAGGATCTCAAGAGATAACCCTTACATAGGTATAAGCCCATACTTATACCTAAGTTATCATGTAACCCATCTCAATCATGAGGAAACACAAAGGTTATGAAATAAACGGATAACCACTACCTAGGTATATGCCCATACATATACCTAAGTTATCAAGTGACCCATCTCAATCATGAGGTAAACACAAAGGTCATAAACTCAGCTCAAACCAGGATTTTCATTAACGAAACCGTAACTGCTGAAGAACCCGTCTCTGACGAGTACAGTGATCCTGTCATGACTCCAAGGTAATTCTCACTAACCTAAGACTGCTGAGGTACTCCTCCTGTCGAGTACCGTGGGTCATCCACCTAAACACAGTAGTGCTTCCCGCTGGGGTCTGCCACCCAAACACAGTAGTGCACCCCCTAATAGCCTGCAGAGGTACTCCTTCTGTTGAGTACCGCGGGTCTGCTGCCTACTACCAAGAACTTCGTCCGCCGTGGGTCTGCACCCAAACATAGTAGTGCTCCGCCCACTGGGCTAGTTGACTCACTCCAAGTCGAGTCAGTCAAGCAGTCGTCAGGTCTCAGCCAGCTACACGGTCTCCGTACTCCGTACGCTCGTCTCCGTACTCCGTACGCTCGTCTCCGGGAGGGTCCGCTCCACGAGCTAAAGGTCAATACTCCAAGTATCACAAAGTCCCACGAAGAAGTATCTCAAGGGACCGCCTCGTCATAGGGGTCTCAACGCAACAGACGGCGTGTCAATCAGACGCCCGGTCTATGAGTGATTAGCCTTTTCGTCCCAGGGGCCCGGTTGGTTTCGTGTGCGAACCAACCCGGACTTAACTCAACTGTACCCAAACTCACATAGGGTATACTCATAGGGACCGTTTCTCAATGTGATCACCAACGCCGCTGATGGTTCGTCAAACGGACGTCCGGTCTGAAAGTTATCAGCTTTTCCGTTCCAGGGGCCCGGTTGGATTTTGGGTTCAATCCAACCCGGACACTATCCAAATACGTCCAAACCACAGGAGAAGTATTCCAAATGTTTCGTCTCATCAATAAGAATCCAAAAAAGTTGACGGAACATCAATCGGACGTCCGGAGCTCAAGTTATAAACGTTTTCGCTCCGAGGGCCCGATTGGTTTCGTGATCGAACCAACTCGGATGTACACAAAGTTCTCTGAAACCTTGAGTGTAATATACCGAAAAGATCACCTCAATCCAGGGATCTCATCACAACTGACGGTGTGTCGATCGGAGGTCCGAAGCCCAAGTTATGGGCGTTTGAACAAAAACTGCCCGAATATAGGGGGTCCGGGCCCGGTCCGACCCGGCCCGAGACCCCCTGGGTCGGCCCGGACCTGCCTGGGTGGCCCGTCCCGGCCTAGGTGGGCACGGACCGCGTGGCCAGACAGCTCGGCTCGGCCGAGCTGTCGCGGAAGGGGGGGGGGGGGGGGCGTTGTCCCCCTGATTGACAACCCCCCCCCCCCCCCCACGTGTGGGCCGCTCCTCCTTCCAGCTGGGGGTTACAACCCCCGGTCTCCCCTGGTCCCACACAGCCATGGAACCGGCGCCGGCCATCGCGGCTTCAGTCGCGACGGTCCCTCCTGGCGGCACGTCAGGCGCCGCCACCTCCGGCCGCCGGCAGGCTCTTCCGCGGACCACCGGACGCGCTCCGGTGGTCCGTTTTTCCCGAGGTCTTCACTAGCGGTCCTCCCGGGACCGGATCTTCACTGAGAAGTCTTAAAAACACCTCTGCGGGCTGTTCTGTCTTCACCCATAAATCCACGCACAACGAACCACCAGTGGAGTCTTCGAATCACCTCCGCGGCCCCAACTCCGGCCGCGGTTTCGTTCGGCCTCAACGGTGTGGTGCGATGGTGCCACACTTCGTCGTCGTGTTTTTTCTTGTTCTCTACACGGTACCGTTGCACCGTTCCGCTTTTGTTCGAGCCACAACGAACAAAATATCAAAGGGGGAGGAGGATCGGCCGTGTTCGGGCGGTCCGACCTCCTCCCGTTAAATTGATAACAAGCGGCCTGAATATTAAACGAAGAACGCAAGGAATTTATTCATGAACAAAACCAAACCCCTACCTTGAAATTGACGTCGCACGTCATCGAGTGGCGAAAGCGAATGTCATGGTAGTCGGGTGTCGCGGAAGAACGGTATCAAATCCGTCGACGTCAGAAGAAGAAGAAGAAGGTTGTTGTTGGCGATGATCATCGCGGTCGGCGACTTCTCCCTTGTCGTAGAGGAAGAAGAGGATGAAGAACCGTTCTTCACTGGAGAATGAAGTTCTTCAATGAAGGATATGGAGTGATCTTCACAACTCAAGAGCTTTCTCCCCCAAAATCTCTACACAACCCAACCAAAAATAATATATGGTTTCTCCCTTATTTTATTTTAACCATGCCATGCATAAAAAGTTCAAGTTTCAAGCACTTCATTGATTAAGAGTTTCAATAACTTAATTAAAGTGTGAGTTGGCATGAGTTATGAGGGAGAGAGGGAGAGAACGAGTTACCCAAATAATGGGGGAGGTAGGGAGTTATACAATAAAACACAAGGGGTTTTAAATGGGGAAAATCTCGTGAGAGTTAAAGGGAAGGTGAAGGGTTGGGGTTTCGTGCAAACCCCGCCACCCTTGGTCATACCCTCTCTTGGGAAGTTAGGTGGGGTGTGGCCCCACCTCCAACTTCTCTATAGAGAAAATAACTTCCACTAAAAATAAATTGTAACACTACAATTTAGTTATGACTTATCGAATCCCCAAAATTAACTACCTCATGCGACAAAACGCATCTGCGCTTAAGTTCCCCTTAAGCAATTACTGGAGCTGTGAGTTCATCGGTGCCCTCGGATTTCAATTCCGAGCACCGGTTCAAAAGTTAGAAAACCAGCTCATTTGTTCACTGAACGTACCCGAGCTAAACTTCAGAAATTGATTCTGGGCACACCGGGCCATGGAATTAGGTGCCGTCAGAAACATCGTTCATGTAAAATCCCAAATAAATTTAGAAGAAATTTTCCATGGAATTTCCAGGTCTTTAAATTACTCCCACCTCAGGGCTTTACGTCCCCATAAAGTTATAACATAAACTAAGGAAACAAAAGTGGTACTGAGCATGCATCTGAGCATTCCGCTCCCATGTGCTCTTCTAGAGGTCCCTGTGCTTCCAACGAAAGCACACAAGAGGAATCGACTGTTCTCGTAGGACCTACTCCTATCGATCCTCAATCTCTACTGGAACCCCACAAAAGTCACCCCATCGCCAAAGTCCAGCTCCCCATGGTCGATGATATGCGTCAGGTCAAGCACGTATCTCCCCAGCTGAGATACGTGGAAGTCGTCGTGCACCTGGTGCAACTGAGGTGGATGGTTCAAGCGGTAAACCACCTCGCCTACCCTGCTGAGGACCTAGAAAGGTCTGTTGAACCTCTGAGATAACTTTCCGCCTTGGCCACATCTCCGTAAACCTCGTCGAGGCAAGACCCATATAAGGACGTGGTCATCATCCTCGAACTCATGAGGCCTCCATTTCCTGATTAGAACAGAAACTCAAAACTCCCTCTACCACGATGGTAAGGTTGACTGACTCAAGAGAGATCGACTGCAACCTCCTGTGCATGAGTTTATCATGTGCTGCCTGGGGTTTCCATTTTGCCGACCAAGGAAAACCCATCCCGACGTTGTAGTTAGACCACAACCTTTTTGCCTAATACAGTCAATCTGAGCATGAACTGTGAATCCAATCCATACTGAGACCAACGTCGTAAGGCCTCAACGCTGCCACCAAGATATTCCAACCAAAACTCTCGCCTCGTGGGTCATACCACACTGTCAGCATAAGTGGAATTATCAAGTCTCCTCCCAAGGTATCTCCAGATGTGAGGGTCAAGTCTACAGCTTACCAGAAACTCTAAGTCTGGGACAAGATTCATGGAAGGAAGGATTCATATCAACATATGTTACTACGACAGCTAGTAGTGGACAGAGACTATCCCTTGAATCATTTTTAGAGCCATTGGGTCACACTTCTTGACTGCATGCAGCCACACTCTTCCCTTGCCCTCCAGCTCCCTGAGCCTGGCGGGGACAACTAAGGTGGGTTGTTGTAGCATGTTGAAATGTACACCACCTCATGCTGCTCTCCTAGCTCTGCTTCCATGTCTGCCACCTTGCAGATTCATCTGTCCTTTTTTACTTTCTCTACTTGAAACATTTTACATTCCTAAGTCTCCAAGACTGGCATCAGTTTCCTTCTTCTTACTACACTGTGCAGTCTTCATCCGGTCCTAGATGATCTGCACCATCTTTGCCTACGATTTGAAAGACCTGCTTAGATTTCTCTTTTTCTGAGAGGAGAAACATGGTCTCATCCCCTGTACGAACCATGTTCTTTGCCTAGTACAGTCAATCCTGACATGGATGGTACATTTATTCCATGGACAACTTCATAAGGACTCGACGTTACTACCAAGAGATCCAACCGTCACACTCGCCTCCAAGGGTCGAGTCACACTGTCGGCATCAGTGTGAGGTCACTGGGTCTCCTCCAGTAGAAATCTCCAAAGTGAGGGTGAAGTCAACAGTTTAAACCAGGACCTCTCAGTATCAACCAAATAAAAGGACAGGAAAAAAACATCATGAAGATAAGTGTATTTTTGTTACTGCAGCTCATAGAACAAAGACACAAATACAACAGAAACATGGAACTAGAAGTACCAAGAACAAAATAAATCCACTAGTTCTGATCCTATCCAACTGCTTCAGGAGCTCTACTGCCTTTTCCACTGCTTGGCTGTTGCTCAAGCACCCTCCGCTGTTTCTGTCTCAGTGGCTCCTCCAACGCCTGCGGATCAACTATGCGGGGGGGGGGGGGGGGTCGGATGATCACGATCTAGGCGACCCTTCCTACCTCATTCATAACACTTCATGCTCCTCGTATGGCTGGTTCTGTTTCTTGTGCCTCGCACAACCAAACCTGTATCCCGAGGTCTCTCATCTACAGGTCTGGTCCTCTTGGACCTCTGCATCATCTATCTACTACCTACAGATGACTCAGCTACTGATGAAAAATCCTACGGCAAAGGCAGTAGCTCCTGAACACGCTCGGGGTGTAGAGCTACTGGTATATACTCCACCCTGAAAAATGTCTCGAAGTTTTCCCAAGTGAAGGTCATCTCATCGCAAAACTGGAGCATCTGGCTCCACCACCTGCCTGTTGTTTTCTGAAGGAGGCTGGCAGCAAAGATCACCATGAAGTCCACTGGTGTACCCACTATCCTGAAGACTCTCACCACAGCCTCTAGCCAATCATCAGCCGCCTGTGGGTCCGTCTCATCCCGAAACCTGGGTGGCCTCTGGCGCTGGAACTCGTGCAGCGCGCTCAAGCGGCGTGCATCGCCTGCTGCTGGGGCTGGTGGCATCGGTGGCCCAACATATGGTAGTACCGCTGGTGCCTCCACTGGTGCCTCAACTGAAAGAGGGACTTATACCGAAGCCTCATCACTCAGCAGGCAGTCAGTACATACATCCCTCTGGGCTCTAGCTGGTCGTCCGTGGAAAGGCATCCTGAAAAAAACATACGTGACACGGTCAAAAGATTTATACCTGGTGATCTGACCTGGTTTGAGCTATTTTAAGGGAAAACCTTTGAAAACACACACGCAATCAGTGTTTTCATGCACAAAGTCGGAATTCAGTTGTCAGGGTCCTGGTGTACGGATACGTCGGCCGCCGTACCAACACTGGACTCCCTGAACTAAAATCCACACTTAGTACCCTCAACACTATTGCTTCACAGAAATAAAATATCAGAGTCATAAGTTCTGCAGTAGAACCGACTCCTTTGATACCAATTTGTCACGACCCATCCTCGGGGCTCGTGCTGTGACTACCCCAATCCCGCCTTCCATAGGCCAGGGGCTGACGACTAACACTAAAGGCGTAAATCCTGATAACTGAGAATTCATTGCCTTTAAAAAAGTAAAGAAAACATCACAGAGTACAAGAAGAAGTAATACACTAAGTACAAAAGAATGTGCTGAAAAGTAAGTGGGCCAGAATACAAACCCAACTAAAAGTACAAATACAACTGAATGAAAGTACAACAGAAAAGACAAACTGCTGGAAGAATGGAAGCAGCTCCTGGGTCGTCCTCCTCAGATCCTACCTGAAGGGTAGGTACAGATAGCGCAGCTCCTGGATTGTCCACCACGGATCCTACCTGAAGGGTAGGTACAGAGAGCCTCCACAACGCTCTCACCCGTCAACCTCCTCCAAGTGTTGTCTCGTCATGAAGTCCACCTCTGGATACAGACTCGTCGTGAGGTCCACCTCCGGGTACCATCCAGTCCTCGAACACTCGGCCTCTTTCAGCGCTTCCCGTTATCTGCAACCAACACAATGAGGTGCGGGCATAGCCCGTGCAGGGGTGAGTATACGATACTCACTAGGGACCCTGAGACCCTCATGGTCTCACTAAATCCAACAATGATAACCACAAAGTAAGATCTCAACAGATAACCCTTACTTAGGTATAAGCCTATACTTATACCTAAGTTATCAAGTAACCCATCTCAATCATGAGGAAACACAAAGGTTATGAAATCAAAGGATAACCACTACCTAGGTATATTCCCATAAATATACCTAATTTATCAAGTGACCCATCTCAATCATGAGGTAAACACGAAGGTCATAGACTCAGCTCAAACTAGGATTTTCATTAACGAAACCGTAACTGCTGAAGAACCCCGTCTCTGATGAGTATAGTGATCCTGTCATTACTCCAAGGTAATGCTCACTAACCTAAGACTGCTGAGGTACTCCTCCTGTCAAGTACAGTGGGTAAGCCACCCAAACACAGTAGTGCTTCCCGCCGGGGTCTGTCACCCAAACACAGTAGTGCACCCCCCCTAATAGCCTGCAGAGGTACTCCTTCTGTTGAGTACCGCGGGTTTGCTGCCTGCTACCAGGCACTCCGTCCGCTGTGGTTATGCACCCAAACATAGTATTTCTCCGTCCACTGGGCTAGTCAACTCACTCCAAGTCGAGTCGGTCAAGCAGTCGTCAGGTCTCATCCAGCTACACGGTCTCCGTACTCCGTACGCTCTACTCCGGGAGGGACCACTCCAAGAGCTACCAGTCGATACTCCAAGTATCACAAAGTCCCACGAAGAAGTATCTCAAGGGATAGCCTCATCATAGGGGTCTCAACGCAGCAGACGGTGCGTCAATCGGACGCCCGGTCTGTGAGTTATTAGCCTTTTCGTCTGAGGGGCCCTGTTGGTTTCGTGTGCGAACCAAACCGGCCGTAACTCAACTATACCCCGAACTCACATAGGGTATACTCATAGGGACCATTTCTCAACATGATCACCAACGCCGCTGACGGTTCGTCAAATGGACGTCCGGTCTGAAAGTTATCAGCTTTTCCGTTCCAGGGGCCCGGTTCGATTTCGGGTTCAATCCAACCCGGCCACTATCCAACTGCGTCCAAACCTCAGGCGAAGTATTCCAAAAGTTCTGTCTCATCAATAGGAATTCAACAAAGTCGACGACACGTCAATCAGACGTCCGGAGCTCAATTTATAAGCGTTTCCGCTCATAGGGCCCGGTTGGTTTCGCGTTCGAACCAACTCGGTCGTACCTAAAGTTCTCCGAAACCTTGAGTGTAATATACCGAAACGATCTCCTTGATCCAAGGATCGCATCGCAACGGATGGTGCGTCGATCGGAGGTCTGTAGCCCATGTTATGAGCGTTTGAACGAAAACTGCCCGAAAATAGGGGGTTCGAGCCCGGTCCGACCTAGCCCGAGACCCCCTGGGTCGGCCCGGCCTGACCCGGCCTGGGCGGCCCGGCCCGACCTGGGCAGGCGCGACCCGTGTGGCCAGACATCTCGGCTCGGCCGAGCTGTCGCGGAAAGGGGGGGGGGGGGGGGGGGGCGCTGCCCCCCTGATTGACAACGGCGGCCCCCCCACGTGGGGGCCGCTCCTCCTTCCAGCCAGGGGTTACTATCCCCAGTCTCCCCTGGTTCTGCGCGGTCGCGGGACCGGCGCCTGCCACCGCGGATTCAGCCGTGCCGGTCCCTTCTTGCGGCGCATCGGCGTGCTCTTCCACAGACCACCAGACACGCTCCAGTGGTCCGTTTTGCCTGCGGTCTTCGCCAGCGGTCCTTCCGGGACCGGCTCTTCACTACGAAGTCTTCAAAACACCTATGTGGCCCGTTTCGTCTTCACCCGTCAATACATGCACAATGAACCACCATCGGAGTCTTCGAATCGCCTCCGCGGCCCCGACTCCGGTCACTTTTTCGTTCGGCCTCAACGGCACGGCGCGACGGCGCTACGCTTCTTCGTCGCATTCTTTCTTGTTTTCTACGCGGTGTCGTTGCATCGTGCTGCCTTTGTTCGAGCCACAATGAACACAACATCAAAGGGGGAGGAGTATCGGCCATGGTCAGGCAGTCCGACCTCCTCCCGTTAAATTGATAACAGGCAGCCCGAATATTAAACGAAGAACACAAGGAGTTTATTCACGAACAAAACCAAACCCGTACCTTGAAACTGACGTCGCCCGTCGTCGAGTCTCGAATGTCGAACGTCGCGGTAGTCGGGTGTCGCGGAAGAACTGTATTGATTCCGTCAATGTCGGAAGAAGAAGAAGAACGTTGTTGTTGGTGATGATCACCGTGGTCGGCGACTTATCCCTTGTCACGGAGGAAGAAGAGGATGAAGAACCGTTCTTCGCTGGAGAATGAAGTTCTTCAAAAAAGGAGATGAAGTGCTCTTCACAACTCACAAGCTTTTTCCCCAAAAATCTCCACACAACCCAACCAAAAATAAAATAAGGTTTCTCCCTTATTTTATTTTAACCATGCCATGCATAAAAAGCTCAAATTTCAAACACTTCATTTATTAAGAGTTTCAATAACTTAATTAAAGTGTGAGTTGGCACGAGTTATGAGGGAGAGAGGGAGAGGAGGAGTTACCCAAATAATGGGGGAGTTAGGGAGTTATACAATAAAACACAAGGGGTGTTAAATGGGGAAAAGCTTGTGGGAGTTAAAGGGAAGGTGAAGGGTTGGGGTTTTGTGCGGACCCCACCCCCTTGGTCATACCCTCTCTTGGGAAGTTAGGTGGGGTGTCGCCCCACCTCCAACTTCTCTATGGAGAAAATAACTTCCACTAAAAAAAATTGTAACACTACAATTTAGTTAAGACTTATCGAACCCCCAAAATTAACTACCTCATGCCATAAAACGCATCTGTGCTTAAGGTCCCCTTAAGAAATTACCGGCGCTGCGAGTTCATCGGTGCCCTCGGATTTCAATTCCGAGCACCGGTTCAAAAGTTAGAAAAACCCACTCGTTCGTTCACTGAACGTACCTGAGCTAAACATCAGAAATTGATTCCGGGCACACCGGGCCTCAGAATCATGTGCCGTCAGAAACTGTGTTCTTGTAAAATCACAAAGAAATTAAGAAGAAATTTTCCATGAAATTTCAGGGTCATTACAATGAGAATGAAAGAAAGATGGTGATTTGGAAGCCCCAATAATTTCCTTTGTATGTTAGATTATGATGAAGATGATCTTTGATGTACATGGATTTTCTTGTATTTTTATAATTTTCAAACTTAGTTTTAATTAATGAGTTTATCCATTTTTTATCTTTTTTGTTTATTTTTGTGGTTTTGTAGTAGTATAAATATTTTTATAATTTTTATTTAATTTATATACTTAAATTAGAAATTTAGTATTTTTATTAGTTATTTTTATATATTATATTTAACAATATAATATTATTATTAGTTTTGAACATTTTAGTTTATTTTATTTTATCAATTATTATTAGTATGTATATATTTTAATTCTCTATTTGTATTTTATTTTATTCCATATTTTTTTGTATTAATAAAATTTTATTTTTAAACATAGATCATTTTAGTTAATTTAAATAGTTTATTAAATATTATTTTTGCTTTTTATATTTTGTATTTTTCAATCACATTACAAACTCATTTTACAAATCATTCTTCCAAGAGGATATTCCTTGTGTATATGCACATTCTCTCTTTTGTTCAACCCTATTATCCGCTTCTACAGTAGTTGCTAGGTTAATAAATATTGAAAATTTTCACGTGTTCTAATGTGTGTGCCAATCTTCAAAGTAATCCAAGTCATGAAGAACTTCATGATACAAGATGATGTTTGTCAATGAATAAAGATGGTGAAGCCAATTTTTTTTCACTCCCAAGAGAATTATAATAAGTTTGATTGATGTAGATTTGTTTAAAGGATAAGAAGTATGACTATAATGAAGAAAAGGAAGAAGTTTTTGATGTCAAAGCTCCTGACACAGGTCCATTGTATTCAATATGTAATCATAGTCATCAGAGGAAGATTTTTTTGTGGTAAAAATTGATTGGTATTTTATTAATAAGAGAATTAAGTTTTTGAAGTTTTAGTTATTGATACTAGTCCATCGGACTCATTATTCCATCATAATCATCAAAGGAAGAATTGTTTGGAAGTAATGAATTCAAAGAAAATTAAGAGTATATGGTGTCCAATATTAAGAAAAAATTTAATGTTTTATTAAAAAATGTATTCAACCATTTAAAAAGAGTTTAATTACTTTGTTTTTAGTTCTAATAGGTCAATATAAATGAATGATAAGAATATATTGTTTTTCATTTGTCTACATCATAATGAGGAAGATAGTAATGAAAATCAGAATAGAGAATCTGAATCCTATTGTTTCTCTTAAAGAATGTTAGAAGTGATCTGAAGTTTTTATAATATTTTAGAAAGACAATGAAGAGAAAAAAAAGTTAATAAATGTTGAGGAAGTCAAGATTTACTAGAATTTCAAAATAATTGTATGATTTAAGTAATTTTTTTGATTAGGAAATATTTTAGGATTCCCGTCCAAACAATTTTTAGGGAGAGTATAAAAGGTGAGGTGACTTGTAATATCTAAAAGGAGTGATATTCATGAAAAGGAGGAGATAAGGTAGAGCACTGAAGAAATTTTAGAGAAAATAAGTGGTTTTCTAGATTGAGTTTCTTGAAGAAGTCATACTAAGATGAAATGAAAGGGGGAGAGGCATGATTGCAACATATTCAGTTGATCATCATATTAAACTGATTATCATATTCAGCTGATTGTCCTTTTGGAATGGATTATCATATTGGGATTTCTGTATTAAATAAGAAGTCATTCAGAATTACCTCAATCATATTCTGACATAGTTATACTTTTTTGTATTAAGAAATCAAACTGGGAGAATTGGACAGGGAAATCAGAATGAGTTTCATAGAAAATTACCAAAAGTTCATTCCATCTTCTGGGTAAGAAATTGATGAATTTTTTTTTAAAGAATACATTTCATAAAGTTGATAAAGAAGCTCTATATCATGTTTTTTTACAAAAAAAAAATTATTACATCATTTTTTATATAAGGAGCACATGCACTATTTAATTATTTAGATAGTGATACATGAGTGAAAGGGCATAAACTACTCATTGTATTCCACACAAAAGGATTGTTTTCTAGTGGATTTTGTGGTATTGGATAATTTACAAACCATACCAAGGACGTATCTATTATTATTGAATAGTGAAACTTGGAAATTATTTTGTTCCTATTAATGTGTGTTGTAATTGTTTCCTGTAAGGAAAGAAATATTTAATAGGAGGTGAATGTTGTTTATTAATTAAAGAAACATAATATAAAATTATACAACTGATTAACCCCTCCCCCTATTAGTGATACAACTATCCTGACTGGGAAATTACATGCACCAGCAAATGGTATTTTGATTTTTTATAGAATGTGATATTTTATTTATCTCCATTGAGTGTTATGAACCTGTTAAATTATATTAATTGGTTAATTAAAATTTATTTCTTATTAATGAGTTGAACAAGGTTTCAAGGTGAGGGACCCTCAAGCACTGGGTTGATTCCTAAATCAATGATGGTCACGATTGTTTTTGTGTTTCATGATATAATAACCGTAAGGGATGATATTTATATAAACTTAATGATCATGGTGGACCTCTATAGGTGCTCTTAGTGGCCTCTAGGCAGATGTTAGTGATATATTGAGATGGATAGTCCAGAGGTTGTCTATGTGGAAACCATTAGATTCCATAGATCCTTTGATCTAGTTGAGATGAATGTGGGGTGAGTGTTCCTCAACCAAGACTATTTGAGTATCAGGTGGGTATATCCTGGCTAAATTGTGAACAATTTGAGTTACAGTATTAGCTAAAGATGAGATGAAAAGTGAGATGAATCTTGTTACATATCATGAGACCAATTTTAATAAGACTTTACTTATAAGGCCAGTGATATTATGATGTAATCATGATGATATTGAGGGATTTTATGCCCTCCATGTGATGATAATGTCTTTTCAGTTGAGACAGTGATTATGGAGCCCATGAAGGGTGTCTAGGAATTTATATGACCCTGAGGATCCTAGTGGGTGTCTAGTGATATAATTACCCCTAAATGGGTGCATGTGGGAATGGATAGTGATTATTGTGGGTGTCAGATCAGAACTTGAATCAAATATCTGAGCCTGATATGGATATTCTTATAGGGATAGTTCATTCACATGAGAGGTCGACATATGTTATTTGAGCAGATTTGGATGGTGTGAAAAAGATTATAATATTTTTATTGTGACTGAATTTGGTTGAGATAAATTACCCAATAGTATGTATTGAGATATATGATTTTTTATTAGTATAAAAATTGATAATTTTAATATTCACAAATCTTTTATATATTTTTCTAATCAATTACATGTTTTATTAAAGGTAAATATTTTTTTTCTATAAATTTCAGAAATTTCTCAAATCTATAATTGAATGTGAATAAAATATTGACTATAAAAAGGAATATTGTAACAAGGTAAATTTAACTATGTAAAAAATATGATTCATGAAAAATACATTGACAATGTAAACACATGATATAATGTGATTCAAATCTTATAGAGTAGGTTCAAGTGACTATATGAGAAATCATATCAACTGCATTTTATATCTTAACAATAGTATGTTGTAATTCCCATTAAGTGTTGGATCTATAGTAAGACAAGTTTTAGCGACTAAAAAAATAAATTAAAATGTTCTATTGGAAATATTGGAATTTTTCCAAAACTTTTTCATATACCATATTACTTCAAACAAACACATTATCAAGTGAAGCGAACTCATGAGAAATTTGAAAATAAAAATAGTATTAGATTGACCACACAGAAATTTGAAGTGATCATTCTAGGTTTTCAAATCTCTTATAAGTATCAAATTAACCATAGTTTTAGGTAAATAGACCACATAACTAGAATAATAATTTTTCTATGTATGGAATTTATCGTGAAGTCTAATTTGGTTTGACTGAAATTGAACGTTTTAAACCAAATTTTATTTTAATAATATATTCCCAGGGGAATCTTGGAAACATTAAATATAGATTCAGGGAATTTATTACATTTAGGTTTTATGATGAGTATGAGGATACATTCATTATTTTTTCTTAAAAAAATTATGTGTATGAATTTATTTATTTTAGTAAAGAGATTCAGTAAAATGATAATGAATATGTGTAGATAGAAAGTAGTATTACATGATGGTTGTTGTGCTTTTTTCATGTATATAGAAAAAATATTTTTCTCACAAGGTTTTTGTAGGATATAAGAAACTTATTTTTAATTATCTTATGAAATTATGAGGATATATTTAAATATAGTATTATATCATTATTGATCGAGTGAATACTAATAAAGAGATAGAGATACATCACACATCTCTATACAGCTTTCTCTTTCTCTGTTGACTTTTACTTTAATGTTTCACTTGTTCTTATTTTTTATTTTTTTATCATATGATAATTTAGATCATATTAGAGTACTTAGATACCATTAACCTTTTAATTCATATTTTTACTCCCATAGAAAATATGGAATAGGCTTGGTGATATCCTGGATAGCCTTTTGTGTTATTTTACTTTGTATACCTAAAGTAGGTTGTGGATATTTTTATTATTTAATAAAAATTCTTGGAAGGAAGTGACTTTTAAGTAGAGAGGATTATGTCTAAACTTGAGAATCAACCTCTACTATTAATTTACAATATGTGTTATCTAGTTTTTACTCTTTTTTAAATTTATTTTATTTTTCAAAACTCTATAGAAAAATAATACTCTCATAGTTTGATTTAATTATTATTTTATATATTTCTTTTAAAGTGATAATTTTTTTAAAAGTTATAGATTTTAAAATTATTTTAACAGGGCTATGATTGAGACTTTGATAAACCTTTTGAATATATACAATTTTCTATTTTTATTATTTTAGTTATGTTTTCTGATTTATAAATCAAGGCATTTTGTTTTAAATTGTTATTAAATAGAGATTTTTATTGGAAGATCAATTCCCCTGCCCTCTGAGTTATCCAATGGGACTAACATTTGGTATTAGAGTAGTTTATTTCATTCCTATTTTTTATCAAGTTTTAACTATGATCATTTTTTAATAAAAGATCAAAATTTATGTTTATTATAAAATTATATCTTTATAGATAATATAATACTTGAGGGAAGTACAATTAATATACCTCCATATTCCAATGGAAGTAATTATAACCAATGGAAGATTAAAAAGACAATACATATTGAAATTGTGGGTTTTGATATTTAGACTACAATTTAATATCAATTTGAAAAACCTAAGTCTCCCAGAGCTGAATGGTGTGATACGACGAAGGGTGCTTATGGTTTTAATTGTAATGAAATGAATTCGTTATAATATTCTGTAGGATAACATGTAACATACCATGATATTAAATGATTACTTTTATTAAATAAATTCAATTTCTTCGATTTGTTACATCGTTTGCAAAACCATTATATGCTTACGTAACATAGAGTAATGAGTTGCCTTGCGTTACATGCAAGGTCAATTTTTACCAAACCAAAAATATATTATTAAAATATTATTATTTAATATAATAATATATAACCTATGAATTATGTTGGATGTTATTAATAGTATTAACAAAATTATGAAAATATATGGTTTAATTCATTTTATACAAATTAATTAGAAATGAATATAGGAACCAACAAATTATATAGGAAACGAACAGTTCTTTCTGCTCATCAAGTCATTTTATCAAAAAAAATATTTTAATTAATATTTATGAATTATATTAATGAAATATATATTTTATATATTCAATAACATAATTTTTACATTCATCTAATATATTTTAGTGGCGTAAGATAAAACAAACAAAATATTACACATAAAAACCTATATTTTTTTTAAAAAAAGTTTTGCCGCATTTAAATGGAGAACCTATTTTAAATACACTTTTTTACACTTTTATACAATATATTTGAAAAACAAAACCTTTTATTTTAAATAAGATTATAAAATTTTATTTTAGTTAAATTTTGGGTCCTTTTCTGATAATTTTCATGTTTTCATAAATAGTGAAAAATACTAAATTTTAATTGAAAACAAGTTTTTTAATCATAATAATTTATAGTGTAAAATTATATTTTTGAATGGTTTTAATGTAAAAAATTATTATTTCATTATCATGTAATCCAATTTATGTCATTGGCGTCAATTTTACAATGAATTTAGATTTAAAAATGTTTCAATCTATTGCATGTCTAAACATTAATAACCCATTTTTTCATATCATCAACATGATTAATTTTAAATTAATCACTATAAATTTTATGTTTTTATTTATAAAAATAGTCTCAAAATTTGGAATTAGTGGGTTTAATTTTTTTAAATAGGTTTCCTTTATTCTTGGGCATATGAATCGTAAAATTTAGTAATATTTTAATTACTACGATTAAGGGAAAATTAGGTATTTATGAGTGAAATTAATAATATAAAATTTTGCGAACACTTTTCGTAATTTCATTAGATTAGTGGGTTTCAACAAAAATCATCCTCTGGATTAAAGTATACCCTTTTAAATAACTTGTATGAGAATATGATATTTATTATATTTTGTTTAATGATAAGTTAAAAATTTTATACTTATGTTTTTAATAAGTATTAAATTTTTAATACATGGTTATAGAGAAGATAAATTTGAATATAAATAGTCATTTTAAATCTAATAAATTTAACTTCATCATGATAATTTTTTTAGATAATAAATAATTTAATTATAGGCTTTCATAATAATGATGCATTAATTGTTTAATTAATGTAAATATCAAATAAATAATGTTAAAAATATTAAAATAAAAATAATTTGAAATAATTAATGACATAAATAATGAAATAATAGAATTTTATAGATAATTTAGACATATTAGTGATATATTATAATTTTTTGGAAGGTATCTGGTTGTTACGATATTTTTAAAATGACAAATATTAAATAGTATCAAAATTAACCAAAATGATACTTTAAAATAAATAATATTTTATTAAAAGATATGAATTTCAAAAAAATAAAAAACATGGATAAATAACTATAGTAAGGTTAAATATGTCATAAATGATACATTTGGTAATTGTTTTTCAATTTATAGTAGCTATATTAACCCTTAAGAGTAAAAAATCCATGTTTTTACGATAAGAGTTAAACAATTTAACCAAGGGTTAAATCTAGAAGAATAGGTTAATATTTATACCTAAACATGTATAAAATACCTTAGTTGATATTATTTAGACCCATACTCATATTATAATCTAAATAACTTTCTTTGGATCTATTTTAAATTGAAAATCAATTTATATTAAATTAATATTCTAAAGGATTAGAAGAGTTCCCCTCCCCTTTTATATAAAAGGTCGTCTTCTCCCTCACTTAATTAGGACACATTTAGGATTATGTACTGACCAAACTCTACCCATTCCCATTATCAACTTACCTACAAACATAATAGAGGTTATGATATTCTTAAAAGAGCAACCCTGGTGTCACAAATGGGAGATCCAAAAGAGGTTCGCTAAAGAAGAGGTAATCTTCTTTACCGACTCCTTCAAGTTCATTTATTTTTATACTTACTCTTCATGTTTTTTTTTTAAATTATAAAGTAATAAATCTAGTATAATCTATATTTTGAGATTTTATTATGATTATTGAATAACCATATTCTTCTTTTTATCCATCCTATAAAAAAATAAATCACCACATGTGTGTACGTAAGACCCATCGTCTCCACGTCGTGGTGTAATATGTTTTTCATAACCACCTTATTTGGATGGGTATAATGGTGGATATAATACATAAAAATCATAAATATTACATTATATTTATTCTATATAATTAATATACCTTATAATTACTTACCCGTTTACCATTAAGGGAATGATATCGTCGCTAGTGCGTACGTACGACCTACCATCTCCACAACGTAATAAGATTTGTCTTCCATGTTAACCATTCAAGAATGATTATATAAATTTATATAATGAATAAGTATTAAATATATTAAATAATAATTCTAATATAATAATATATATATTTATCATTTACCTTCTTCCATTTAGTATGATAAGAAAACAGAAACAACATTCATGCAAAACTTACCGTCTCTATGGGCGGTGTATTCAATTTCCTATATATATATTATTTATATAATAAATATATATTATATATAAATCATTTATTAATTTATGGAAGTAATTAAATCATGATCTAGGTATTAGGATGAATAATAAAAATTGAAAACATGTACGATAAGGAAAATGGTTATTACAGAAAACGTTGCTTTAAATTGGAATAGTTAATAAACTGGGAATATAGATTCATAAATGAATCATATATGATATCATAAATATTATTATGATTCTGGTATAAGTTAATAATATTTTTAAAGCCTCTATAAATGAGTTTTGTAAACGTATGGAAGGAATCTTAATGATGGTAAGGGTTAACTTTGTAATCTCATTATTATGCGAGATTTTTTATACGTAAGTATCTACTGAGGAATATTTATGATCGATATCCATTTTTATTAAAAAGTTTTCAATTTTTTTTACTATTATCATACAAATTTTTATTTTATTTTACCCAAGTTTTAATTTTTATAAAATAGTTTAAAAGGATTTTTTTTTCATTTTCCAAATGATTTACTTTAAGGATTTTTCGACGGAATGATTTTTTGTTTTTTGAACTTATGCAGAATGAGTAGATTTTTCTACCATCGTTAAACCTTAAATTTTTTTGATTCACATACAATATTAAAAGGTTATTTTAAAATTAAATTCTTTCCTTTATAATTTAACGAACATTAAAAAAATGTATCAATGTAAAAAAGGGTTATTTCTTTAAAAATATTTTTAATGATTTTTTAAGAGTATTTTCATTTATGTCATCATCCATTATTGTATGATATGTTTGATTAAGGTTGATAAAATATACCATATTTAGTTGAATAGTTTATGATTTATTTTTACTATGGATGTGCTATTTTGATACCATTCATGGTGTATGATACAATTATTCAGATTTCATATGCAAGGTTTAATACAAATGTTTATGTTGATTACGTCCATAACCCATTTCATATGACGAATTAATTGGACTTAGTAAGTGATGGGAGAGACCTTATATTTCCCCCTGATGCATCAGTAGGTCTCATGAGGAAAACTAGTTTCATATTTTTACCCGTTTATGAATTATGTCTTGGTTGAAGCATTGACTATATGTTTATGATGTCTAATACTATGAATTACCTCATTATGAGATTATCTATTGATTTTCCTAGGATTATTTTACTATTAGAATATCCATCATTATGTTTTATTCTCATTTGGTCATTTAGATGGAATCATTTATCATATTTCATTATTTCCATATTATACATATGTTATTGATTTAATGGAATGTATTTTAGTTAATCACCTTTCCATATTTGTATATACTTTTTTGATAGCTTTAGATGTATGTATACCCTTATTGTGAATTTGATCTCACCCCTTTATTATTTTTTATTATTATTAAGATACTAAGAAGTGTTTTATGAATGATATGTAGGATTATTCTTGGAGAATAATGACATTCTAAAAGGAGTTTCGAGGTTGTGTATTACCTTTTAAGTTGTAATGTAAGGTTAATGTATATAATATAGATTTAAAAACTATTAAATTGATTGGTATTTTGGGATTCTAGTATTATATCTATTCCAATGTTATAATGTAAGACACTAGATCTGAGCCACTGGAGTCGAGTTCATTATAGTTTGTATCATATGATTTCTAGTAGAAATAGTAAAATCTAGATTTAGAAAACAATGATCACGAAACATAACCCAAAAAAGTACTTTAAGGATTAGTATAGATGAACATCATAAAATTTTGGTAAGGTGGAGATTATATGGTTATTCCTATATATACATCCATGTCTAGGAACTATAAGTGGATGTGGTTATGGCATAGATATACATAAGAGTAATAACTCTGAAAAGCTGTGTCGGGCCTGACTCTTTGTAACCTAGTACTTGACGATGAGCCTTACTGGGAACCTTGTTTGATACTCTTGAGGTATATGATTATGTTAATTCACATTATCCTTACAAACCATTTTAAATGATTTGAATATATGATGAAAATTTAATACCCAGGTTAAATATAAGGTGGTTTAGATTGAAAATAAGGTGTAATGACATTATATAAATGATTATATGTTTTTCTCACTGTGACTATTATTATTCACACAATTAATTTTGATTTTACTTAATGGATAGAACCCAAAAGAGTCATGTTAACTTTGAACATAATAACAAAGGTATTTTTAATGAGAAACCAAATTGAATGTTGATAGCGGTGAAAGATAATTGTGTTCATGCCTAATCAGTTT
Organism: Viscum album; assembly: GCA_963277665.1. Classification (NCBI taxonomy): domain Eukaryota; kingdom Viridiplantae; phylum Streptophyta; class Magnoliopsida; order Santalales; family Viscaceae; genus Viscum; species Viscum album. The sequence continues at coordinate 906,219,093 of OY728160.1, read as the reverse complement.
TCCCAAAAGTATGATTAGAAACATATAACTTAACCAACTCTTGATCTCACAAAAGAAGACAAGGACTAATCATGATAAGAGCTCTAGTGGTGGAAAAATTGAATAAAAGAAAGATATATTTCTATAATGCAATAAATGTTTAATGGGACACCTAGGACAGTGTCATAATGGAATAAATAAATTCATTATGTGTGGGAAATAAGGACATAGTGAAAATAATTTTCATGGAAAAATGAATGGTATGCCAGAGGGAAATAAATCTCATCCTAAAAATCCATTTATAGTTCATCTCCTTTAACGTGGGGAACATGGGAATTACCTGATACAATGTCCCCTTCTATAGGATAAACTCTAGATCAAGGAATGACCTATGTGGAAATAAATGGATAAACTATTTATGTATTGGTGTTGTATGGAAAAAACGAATGAAAATTCTATTTAGTGATTAACCATATTTCATGGATCTCCATAATTTTTATTTTGAGATTTATATTTATATATTGTTATAAAAGGACAACTTGTAGGCTGGGTGACAACTCATCACGTTGGGCAAGGCTGTGGGGCTTGAACCCACAACCGAAGGGCGATAAGGGTGCTACGCCTAACACTAGCCTATTTGAAGTCCTGGTCATCATTAATTATTACAGTTACTTAAAATATCAAATGGATACTGGTTATTTTGATTTCAGGGACATATGTTTTATGGAATATATAACTTTGGGATTGGAAAATGATTTGGTTATTAAGTGATTAGTGTTATTTCAGAATACATTCACTATTTTTTGAATCCTGTAAGATAATAGTTAACTGAATATTTTGAGGAATAAATTCTGAAGTGTATTTTGGAGTCAAATGTGAATTTTATTATAGAATTATGGTGATTCAAGATATTTATGAAAACATTTTTTAACATATCATTGATATTATTTGATTTAGCTAATAAAGTTTTTGTATGAGACGTTAAGAGCTATTATTGTTATTTGGAAGACTATGATAAAATAATTATGAATTTTGGGTTTTAATCATAATATAATTTTTTTAGGAAGGATATTTATTTGATGAATGATCTATGATGAACATTGAGTATTACTGTTTAATTTTGGAGATTAATTTTTTTTTTCGTCCTGTAAACATTTATTATTTGTAGTGAATTTTATTATATTATCCTAACCATTTTGGTTTTTATTATTGTTTCAAGATAGGCGAACTAAATTTTATTATTTCATGGATTATATTATTCTCTATAATTTTGTTATAGTTCTTCAGGTACGAAAAATTTATCTTAATTACTCATCATTTAGAGAAAAGGATGAGTTTATTGTGTAAATTTATTAATAGATGAAACTCTACTTGTCAAGTATGTATGTCTACTTATTTTCTTAGTCTATAAATTAAATAAATTATTCAACTTAAGGTAAAAGATCTTGAAAATAAAAAAAATTCCTCATACCATCATTTTTGATGAATCAAATATTCTCTTATATCGTCAATTATTTATAGTTTTTTATTATTAACTTTCTCCTGACCATTCTCTTTATCACTCTCAATCAGAACTTGATGATTAGATTTCCCTTCCATTTCCATGTTTTCCTATATGGAACCCTAGTATATGTCATCTTTGGTGAACATTATACTCACTTTATTTATTATATAGTGGAGGTAACATTAATCCTTTTTCCAATGGGGTATTTCAATAAAGATATTTTGAAAAGTCAGAACCCTAGTTTTTTATCATGAGTTTGAATTAGGAAGATGAAATTTATTGAATGGGGGTAGAATGTAACTTCCCAAGAAATTAAAGTATGAATCATCTTAAATAAATTCAACTAATTCAATATATTATGTTTTATGCCACACCATGATAAGATTATGCTACACACAATAATGAGTTAGCTTGCGTTACACGCAAGATTGAGTTTTACCAAACAATAATATATTATTAAAATATTATTATTAAATTTAATAAGATATAACATAACCATTAAGTTGGAAGTTATTAATAGTATTAAAAAACTTATTAAATTATATGGTTGAATTCATTGGTTACAAATTAATTAAAAATTAATATAGGAACCAACTGAACATATGGGAATTTTTTTAAAGAACTATTTTTATGAAAACAAAGTAATTTTATCCAAATAAATTAAATTAATTACTATTATAGAATAATTTTAATGTAATATATATGTTATATATTCAATAAAATATTTTTATATATTTATTTAATATATTTGACAACCATAAGACAAGAACAAACCCAATATTACACATAAAAACCTATATTGTTTTTATAAAAATAGTTTTTCTACCTTTTAATGAAGAACCAATTTTAAATTTAATTTTTGACACTTTTATAAAATATAATTAAAAATTATAAACTTCTTATTTCTAATGGTAATATAAAAATTTACTTTAGTAAAATATTTGGTATTTTTCTGGTAAGTTTCATAATTTGGTGAATAGTAAAAAATACTAAATTTTATTTCAAAAAAAAACTGTTTTCTTCAAAATTATTTACCATGTTATATTATATTATTGAATACTTTTAAAGTATAAAAAGATTTTTTTTAATTAATCCAATTTACATCATTTTCATCAATTTAAATTGAATTTAGATATAAAAATGTTTCAATATTTTGCATGTTTAAACTTTAATAACGTGTTTTCTCACCCCATCAACGGGATTAATTTTAAATTAAATAATACAACATATGTGTTTGGAATTTTGAAAAGTGGATTCAATATTTATAATCAGTGGATCATTATTATTTAAATATATATCTCTTATTTTTGTGCGTATAAATTGTAAGATAAAACAATATTTTAAATACCAATGTTAAGGGTAAATTATGTATTTATAGGTAAAAATAATATTATAAAATTACCATAACACATGTACTAGTTTCATTTAATGAGTGGGTCGCTAAAAAAATCATCCTTGGTCTGAAATTATATCCTTTTGAATCCACTTATATGAGAATAAAACATTTATTATATTTTATCTAAAAATAAGATAAAACTGTCATACTCATGTTTTAAATAAGAAATACATTTTTAATACATGGTTATAGAGAATAAAAAATATAATATATTTATTAATTTTAAGTATAATAAATTTATATTAATCGTGATAATTTATTTTTTAGTTTTTATATAATAAATAATTTAATTAAAATCTTTCATAATAATGATGCAGTAATTGATTAATTACAAGAAATATAAAATAAATGACATTAAAAATATTAAAATAAAACTAGTATTACATAATTAATGAAATTAATGGATATAATAGATAATTTAGACATGTTATTGATATATTATAAGTAGTGTTTTTAAATTATCATGTTAGGATATTTTAAAAAATACAAATATTGAATAGTATCAAAATTGAAATAAATGGTACTTTAAAATAACTAATATTTTATTAAATGATATAAAATTCATTAAAATATATAATTAATCCAAATAACTATGATAAGGTTAAATATATCTTCAATTATCTGTTTATGGTTCTTTTTTAATTTTATAGTAACTATATTAACCCTAGAGAGAGAAAAAACCATGTTGACACGGTAAGAGTTAATGGGTTTAACTAACGGTTAAATCCAAAAGATAAGGTTAATGTTGTGCTATAAACATGTATAAAAATAAATATTTGAGACTATTTCAACCCATAATCAACTTATATTTTAAATAAATCACTTTAATGCTCTTTTAAATCGAAGAAAAATTATATTAATTTAATATTTTAATGGATTCCAAGAGTGCCCCTCTCCACTCTTATAAAAGAGCACCTCCTCCCTCACATCCTTACACCCCTTTTAACCTTATAGATCTATAAAAACCTATCCATTTCCATTATAAACTCACCTATACATTTCCTATAGGTTTTGGTATTCTCAAAATACTACCCCTAGTATCCCTAAGAGGATATCTAAAGGAGGATCCCTAAAGAAGAGATAATCGGCTTTACCGACTCCTTCAAGTTCATTTCTTTTACTACCTACTCTTCATTTGTTGATTAAATTATAAAGTAATAACTAAAGTATCACATATATTATAGGATTTATTATTATTATGTAAAAACCATATTAAACCTTTTATCCATCCTATTAAAAATGAAATCACCACTAATTCATATGTGCGACCTATCATCTCCACATCGTGGTGTAATATGTTTTTCATTGCCTTTTTATTTAGATGGGTATTATGGGGAAATTAATAGATGTTGATAATAAATATGAAATTATATTGATTATTTATAATTACTATACCATCTAATTTTTTACCCTTTTACCATTAAGGGAATGATATCATCGCTCATGCTTACGTACGACCTACCGTATCCATGACACGATGAGATTCATCTTCCACGTTAACTATTTAAAAATGATTATAAAAATGTATATAATGAATAAATAAGAAAAATATGACTTAATAAGTCTAATGGACTAATATATATATATCATTTACCTTCTTCCATTCATTGTGATAAAAAATGGAAACAATGTTCATATGTATGTACGACTTACCATCTCCATGAATAGTGTATTCCTTTTCATATATCTATCTTATATATATTTTTATATAATAAATATATATATGATATATAAATCAGGTTTTAAAATTTTTGTGTAAGTAAATCACGATCGAACTAATAAGATCGAGAATAACAAGTCAAAACATGTACGATAAACTAAGAGGTTATTACCCAAAATGTTTCTTTAAATAGGTATTGTCGATAAATGAGTAATATAGAGACATAAATGAATAATATATGATATCATAAATAATATTATGATTATTTTATTAGTTAAAAATATTTTAAAACCCACTATAGAGGATCTTCAGACACGTATAGATGGAATCATACTTAAGGTAAGGGTTACTTCACAATATCATTACTATTCGGGGTTGTTTATATATAAATATCTATTGTGGAATATTTATCATCCATGTCCACATTTCATAAAAATGGTTTCCAAAGTATTTTCACTATTATTCTAAAAAAATTTAATGTCATTTACCTATGTTTTAATTTTTATAAAATGGTTTACAATGAATCTTTTTATCGTTTTCCAAACAAGGTACATTAAGTCTTTTTAAATGCAAGGAATTATTTTTTACCTTATACGTCATCAGGGAAATTTTATACCATCCTTATGCCTTAAATTTTTTATGATTTTCTTATAAACTTACATGGTTATTTTCAATGGAATTTTTTAAATAATTTAATGCCTTTTAAATAAATGATTTCAAAGTAAAGAGGGGTATTTCTATAAATATAATTTTTAATGACTTTATTTGAGTATTTTTCATCTATATCAAAAACCATTATTGGATATTATTATAGATTGAGTTTGATCTCTTATGAGGTAATTTATAATTTTTTTAATAGATTATTATATATTTGGTCGTGAATGTGCTATTTTGATACCATTCATGGAGTATGGTTTATGTAATCATATTTCACATGCTATTTTTAATACCAATGTTTATGTTGATCATGTTTCATCACCCCTATCATAATAGGAATTCATTGGACTTAGTATGTGATGGGTGGGGCCTATTATAGTCTCTCGATGCATTAGTAGGTCTAATGAGATAGTCTAATTGGAGTTTTTTACCTATTTATGTATGGTGTCTTAGTTGAAGCCTTAACGATACATGTATTCTCCTGATATTATTCATTTTGTAATTATGCGATTAGTTATTGATTTTCCATGTGATTATTTGACTAGTAGAATATTCATGATTATGTTTCATTCTAATGTGTTTATTTATATTGTATTATTTGATCATATGACATTTCTTCAATATTATGCTCAAGTTATTGATTAAATAGAAAGTGTTTTAGTTAATTAAATTTCCATAATTGTTTGTAATTTTTTTATAGATTCTGTTATATGTATACCCTTACTAATCATTTGATCTCACCCCATTATTATGTTTTTGTTTTTTACCATGATACTGAGAAGTATTTTAGGACTGATATGCAGGGTTTTACAAGGAGAATAATGAAATTATCAGTGGATTTTATATAAGTTATTTTATATTTTAAGATGTAACATAATGTTAATTTTTATAATCTAGATTCCAAAACTACTAATATGATCGATCCTTTATTATTAGAGTCTTCTATCTATGATAATATAAGGCACCATCTCTGGGATACTATCATCGGGTCATTATAGTTGGTATAAGGGGAAGTTTAGTAGAAACCTTGTAAACTAGATTTTTAAAATAAATGTTAAGGAACATAACCCTAAGATAGACTTTGAGGATAATTATAGAATAACGTCCTATTATTTTGGTAAGGTAGAGATTATGTTGGTATTCCAAAAAATACATCCCTTTTTTTACTATAAGTGGAAGAGGTTATGGAACATATGTACCAAGAAGTAACAACTTTTACAATGTGTTTCAGGCCTGACTCCACATAACATGTACATGAAAATGGGGTTTACTACACAACGCTCATGGGGGATATTCTTAAGATAATTCACATTTACCTTATAAAACATTATTTAGGATTTGAATATATGATGAAAATGAATAAAATTGGTTAAAGAAAAGGAGATTTATATTTAAAATAACATGTTATGATATTATATAAATGATTATATGTTTTTCTCACTATGAATATTGTTACTCACACTATGATTTATGGTTTTAGTTAATGGATTAAACCTAAAGGATTCATGTTATCATTGAACATAATAAACATGGTGGCGGTGATGAGAAACCAAATTTAATTTTGATTGGAGTGAACAATATCATGTTAATGCCTAATTAGTTTTTTTTGAAATATGATTAATAACATATAACTTAACCAACTCCTAAACTCACCAAAGAAGAGAATAATGGAGCTTGATAAGAGCTATGATGGAGGATACCACAAAGAAAAGAAGGATTGTTTTCCATCATGCATGAAATGTTCAAGTAGAAACCCATGAAAGTGTCTCAATGGAATGAAGAAATGATTTTTGTATTTAAAATAAGTACATAAATAAAACAATTGTTGAGGAAAAATAAAGGGTAAGATACACGGAAATAAAGATCATCCTAAGAATCAATTTCCAGTTCATTTCCTTAAATGTGGGGAACATAGGCATTACAAGACTCAATTTCCTCTTCTATAGGATAAACTCTAGTCCAAGGAAGGACCTATTTGGAAATAAATGGACGAAGTATTTTTATATTGGGGTTTTATGGAAAACGATAGTTAAAAGAATATTTAGTGATTAAAATTTTCTCAGGGATCTCCATAATATTTATTTTGAGAGTTATATCAATATAATTTTAGAAAAAGGAGAAAATACAGGATGGGTGACAACCCATGAAGTTAGATGAGGCTTTAGGTATTGAACACACAACTGAAGGGTGATAAGGGTGCATCACATACCAATATCCCACATGAAGTCCTGGTCAGTATGAATTTTTTTAGTTAGTTAAAATATCTAAGGGATAAATTTTATTTTTATTTTAGGGAAAATTGTTTTATCAAATATATGACCTTGGTATTGGAAAATTATTTGGTGATTATATGATTAATGTTATTATAGAATACATTATCTATTTTTATAATTGTGAAAGATTGTAGTAAATATAATATTTTTGGGAATAGAGGTTGAATTTTATTTTAGAGTTGAACCCTATTTTTATTGTGGAATTATGAAGATTCAGGTTATTTATGAAAATCATTATCATATCTTGGATATTATCTCATATGGTAAACTATTTTTTGGTCTAAGAAATTAAGAGTTATTAATGTTCTTTCAATGATTGTGATCAAATACATCAGTTTTTCAGTTTCAATCTTTGTTTAGAAAATTTTTAAGGAAGGATATTTATTTTCTGAATGATCTATATTGAACTTTGTGTATTACTATTGAATTCTCAATATTAAATTTTTTTCTCCATTTAAATTTTTATTATTTTTGGTGAAGTGGTGCATATTATCCTAACCATTTTATTGTTGATTGATGTCTCCAAATATGAGAAATAAATAGTAAATATTTTATGGATTATGTGACTATCTAGAAGTTCATTATAGTGCTTCATGTTTGAATCATTTATCCCAATTACACATCATTTTGAGAAAAGGATGAGGTTGGGGTGAGGATTGATTAAATGATGAAACTCTACTTGTCAAGAATGTATGTTTATTTATTTTATTATTCTATAAAGTAAATGAATTCTTCAACTCATTGTGAAATATATTGAAAATAAAAAAAAATCCTAGTAACTTATATTCTGATGAATCAAATGGTCCCTTAGATATTCGGAGATTTATATCTTTGTGATTGTTAACTTTCTCTGGACCTTGTTTTATATCACTCTATATCATAACATAATTGTTAGATTTCTCTTCCACGTCCATGTTTTCATACATGGATCCCGATTATGTGTTATCTTCGATGAACTTATTACTTAAATTTATTTATTTTAAATTGGAGGTCTCATTAATGCATTTTTAGATGTGGGATTTCAACAAAGTTAATTCGGAAAGTCAAAACCCTAGGTTTTGATCCTGAGTTTGAATTATGAGGACACAATTTATTGAAGGATGGGAGGATGTAATATCCCAAGATTTTATAGTATGTCTATTCTTAAATAAATTAAATTTCTTTCTTACATTGTATGCAACACCATGATAACCATACACCATATAGAAAAGTTAGTTTTATTTATTTACATGCACAAATGAGTTTTTACGAACAACAATATATTATTATAAAATTATTATTTAATATAATAAGATATTACCTATATGTTAAGTTAATGGTTATGAATAGTGTTAAATAACTAATGAAAATATTTTTTTACTTCATTTATTAAAAATTAATTTGAATGGATATAGGAAACAACTAAATATATAATAAATATTTTTTATTGAACTGTTTATTTATGCTCAAAAAGTCATTTAATCCTAGTAAATTAAATAAATAAGTATTGGAGAATTATAATAAGAACATATATAAGTTATATTCTCAATAAAATATATTTTACATACGTATAATAGACTTGAGATTCATAATATAAGAACAAACCCAATATTACACATAAAAACCCATTTAAAAAAAAATAGATTTACTTCATCTTAATGGAAAACCAATTTTAAATCCAATTATTGAAAATTTAATACATTATTTTTTGGAAAAAATTAATTTTTTTAATTTAAAGTAGAAGATAAAAAATTTACTTTATCTAATTTTTTGGTATTTTTCTGATAATTTTCATCTTATGATGAATACTAAAAAATACTAAATTTTAATTGAAAACAAAATTTTCCATAAAAATAATTTATAGTGTTAAATTATATTATTAAATGGTTTTAAAGTGTAAAAATATTATAGTTTTGTAATTTAATCTAATATAGGTCATTTACATAAATTTTACATTGAATTTAGATTAAAAAAATCAATCTTTTGAATGTTTATACATTAATAAACCATTTTCTCACCCCGTCAAAGGGATTAATTTTAAATTAATTACACAAAATTATGTTTTTTTAATTTTGAAAAATATAATCCATATTTGGAATCGTTGTGTCCAATTTATATAAAGAGGTTTCTTTTATTTTTGGGTATATAAATAGTAAAATTTATTAATATTTCAATTACCAAAGTTAAGGGTAAATCCGGTAATTATAGATAAAAATAATATTGTAAAATTAATCTAAAACATGTAATAATTTCATTTGATGAGTGTGTTTTTACCAAAATCATAAATGGGCCAAAATTATACCCTTTTTAATCTACTTGGTTGAGAATAATACAATTATTATAATTTATTTAAATATAAGTTAAAAATGTCTCACTCATGTATTTAAAATGATGAACATTTTTAATACATGGTGATAGAGAATATAAATTAGACTATAAATAATCATTTTAAATATACTAAATTTATATTCATCATGATTATTAAATTTTAATTTTTATATAATAAATAATTTAATTAAAATCCTTTATAATAATGATGCAGTGAGTATTTTATTTATGGAAATATCAAATACATTATATTAAAATAATAATAAAAATAAAATTTTACTTAATGAATGAAATAAGATAAATTTATTGATAATTTATACATTTTAGTGATATGTTAGAATTTTTTTTCGATGTTATCATGTTTTTAGGATATTTTTAAAAAGGAAAATATTTAATAGTATCAAAATTGACAGAAATGATAATTTAAAATAAATAATAACTTATTACATGATATAAAATTACTAAAAATATATAATTAAAAAAATGTACTATAATAAGGTTAAATATGCCATAAAATATCCATTTTGGGTTCTTTTAACAATTTATGGTGACAATATTAACCCTAAAGATTAAACAATCCATATTGTCATTGTAAGAGTTAAAGCATTTACTAAGGGTTAAATCCAAAAGATAAAGTTAATATTTGTGACCTAACGATGTATAAATATCATTTCAGGAGAGGATTTAGACCCATACTAATATTATATTATAAAAAAACTCACTTTGGAGCTATTCTAAATCAAAATCAATTTAAATTAATTTAACATTTTAAAGGATTCCAAGACCATCCATCCACTCTCTTATAAAAGGAAACCTCATATCTCAATTCCTTACACCACAATGAGGATTCTAGATCGACCAAAACCTACCAAATTCCCTTTTAAACTTCCCAAAAAACATATTATAGGTTCTATTCTTCTCAAAAGACCAATCCTATTATCCCTAAAAGTAGATCCAAAAAATATTCTGCAAAGAAGAGGTAATCATCTTTACCGAATCCCTCATGTTCATTTCATTTTCTACTTACTTTTCATGTGTTGTTTCATTTATAATGAAATAAATACATTATAAACTATATTCTAAGATGTTATTATGACTATTAAAAAACCATATTGTACCTTTTATCCATCCTATGAAAAACGAAATCAACACGCGTGCGTACGTATGACCTACTGTTTCCACGCCATGGGGTAATCTATTTTTCGTCACCACTTTTTTTGGATGGATATAACGGTGGATATAATAGATATAAAAAATAAATATGAAATTATATTTATAATTTCTAATTAATATAACATCTAATTCTTTACCCTTTTACCTTTAATGGAGTGATATTATCGCTCGTGCGTATGTGTGATGTACCGTCTCCACAACTTGATGAGATTTTCCTTCCATGTTAACCATTCAAGAATGATTATAAAATTGCATGAAATGAATAAATATAAAATATATGACATAATAATTCTAATTTATTATTATATATCTCTCTGTGTGTGTGTTCCATTTACCTTCTTCCATTCAGTGCGATAAGAAAACGGAAACATCGTTCATGCATACGTACGGCTTACCGTCTCCATGGATTTTGTTTTTAATTTCATATATATATCATTTATATATATTTATATAATAAATATATGTGATATATAAATCATGTTTTAAATTATGGAATTAATTAAATCATTATCTATGTGATAGTATCAAGAATAACAAGTCAAAACAAGTACGATAAAGAAAGTGGTTATTACCAAAAATATTGATTTTAATTGGAATTGTTAATAAAAAGGTAATATAGGGTCATAAATGAATCATATATGATATTATAAATATTATTATGATTTTGGAATAAGTTAATAATATTTTTAAAACCAATATAAATTATTTTTTAACACATTTGAAGGGAATCATACCCAAGGTAATGGTTAACTTCACAAAAACATTATTATATGAGATTGTCTATACGTAAGTATATACTAAAGAATATTTATCATCCATGTCCATGTTTCTAAAAACTGTTTTCCAAAATATTTTTACTATTAACCTACAAATTTTTATCATCTTTTCCCCATGATTTAATTTTTATAAAATGGCTTAAAGTGAATCTTTTTGTCATATTCCAAATGAGGTACTTTATGGTTTTTTCGATATAAGGAAAGTTTGTTTTTTTAACTTTTTCAGTGTGAATGGATTTTTCTACCTTCATGATACCTTAACATTTTGAAACATTCCTTACAATATTAGAAGTTTATTTTCAAAGGAAATTTTTTCTTTTATAATTTAATGACTTTTAAATAAATGATTTCGATGTAAAAAGGGTATTTTCTCACAAGATATTTTTTAATGATTTTATTAGAGTATTTTCATCTATGTAAACATCCATTATTTTTTTTATTCTTTATTTATGCTGATCACTTGTGATATCATTTACCATATTTCATTAAATGGTTTAAGATTTATTTTGTCTTTGAATTTTATATTTTGTTGCCATTCATGGTTTATAGTTTAAGTATTCATATTTCATATACTAGTTTTAAAAAAAATGTTTATGTTGGTCATGTTTTATCACCCCTTTCATATGAGGAATGCATTAGACATATTAAGTGATGGTCAAGGCCAGCTATATCCCCTCAATGCATTGGTAGGTCTCTTGAGACAAATGAGTTTGGGGTTTTTACCCATTTATGTATGGTGTATTGGCTATATCCTTGGTAGAATATTTATGATATCTGAAATTATGTATTCCCTCATTATGAGATTAGTTATTGATTTTCCATTTTATTATTTGACTACTAGAATATCAATTGTTATGTTTCATTATCATGTGGTTATTTATATGGAATTATTTTATGATCTTTCATTCCTTTCATATTATGCTTTGGTTATTGATTAAATGGAAAGTGTTTTAGTTAATCACCTTGCCATAATTTCTTATATTTTTTTTGATAGCTTCTACTGTATGCATACCCTTACTAAGCATCTAATATCACTTCTTTCTTTTGATTTTTTTTCTCAAGATACCAAGAAGTGTTTTATGACTGATATGCAGTGTTATGCTAGAAGAATAATGATGTTCTAAAAAGATTTTCTATGTTGTATATTAAATTTTAAGCTGCAATGTAATTTTAATGTCAGTAATATGGCTTCCAATACTGATAAATTGATCATTATTTTGGGTTAGATTCTTGTATCAATGTCAGTGTAATAATATAAGGAACTGGTTCTAGGCTACTGGGGTCCTTGTTGTTACATGATATGAATTTTATAGAATATTTACAAGTTCTACAACTTATGAAATTTGGGATACCTTATATGTGTCTTGTGAAGTCATATCTATTGTCAATGAAATTAATTTAACTACCTATACTATTAGGTATGATAAATTTAACATAATGGTTGATGAGTCTATTTCACATATGTTTCCTATGTTTAATGATATTAAAAACATGATGTTTCACTACAGAAAACTATTGATGAAATATCTCAAGTACTAAGTATTTTTAGATGACTACATGATAAATAGAGATTCACTTTAGTATCCATTCATAAATCATTTTATGTGATCAAGATACTAATAAGTGAGATGACATGGAATCTAATTATATATTAATAAGATATTAGAATGATGAATATGTTGAACCCAACAATTCAATCACATTCAAATTATCTTATTAAATTTGCTAAATAATTAATTTAAGAAGAAAGAACCCATGGAAGTGTTGGTGACCCAGATACTAATGATTAAATGGACTGTTTTTCAAGAATATTCAAGAAATTTTAGAAGAATAAAAATTTCTTCAGGAAATAAAATCTCAAGGAAAAGTATGATAGAAAAATAAACTGGATGAAATATGATAACTTTACATAAGTTACCAGTTATTAGTGTAAGAGAAAATGGAACATCTATGATAATTGTGAAAAAAATAATGTAAAAAATAAATATGAGGATAGAGGTAATAAATATAAAAAATCTAGGAAGGAAACATGTAGTGATTCAGAGGATAGTTCATGTGATTCTGAATCATCCATAGATCTTTCTCCTTAGAAATAAAATCTATGCTATATGGGAATTATACCTAAGGTAAAAAATATTATTTCTGATTTATATGAATATGAAAATAATGAGTAAAATTATATGTTTATTAGGGATATATTTTAATATTGTATTATTATGGAAGGAAATTTATCGAGATAATGTATAAATATAACATTTTAAAGAAACAATCTTTATCATATAATGTTAAAAAAGATCATTCTATTTAAAATTAGAGGAACAAATTGAATCATAATGAGAATAAAATTTAGTAAATGAGAAACAAAAAAAATTTATTGAAAATTTTTCAGTAAAAAATGAAACAATCAATAAAATTTTGGGAAGTCATATTGTACCTAAATGAAGAGCTAGTTTTGAATATTATTCAATATTCAAAAACAAACACTATAAAATTTATTTTATTCACGGTTAATTGTTTTAATATTTTATAATAAATAGTATAAATAGACAATATAAATCTGGATCAGTACAATTTGGACCAAAAAAACATTATTTTTATAATTATTTAAAATCTACTAATAAATATTGAAATAAATATTTCAAACAAATGTGGATCCCTAAATCCTTAATTACTAACCATTATAGACCCAAGCAGATCTAGGTACCAAAATCATTTTGGATTTTATTAATTGTAGGAAACCTTAGGGAAATATTCTCTTGAGAAGTTATTGTATCTAGATAGGGGGTTTTCTAGACATATTACAAGTGACTTATCAAGATTCAAAATTTTGACAAGGGTGGATGCTATCCATTTCTCCTTTGGTGAAAATGTAAAAGAAAAAATTATTGGACTTGGTCCAGTTGGTAATTATAAATACTATATAATTTTCAAAGTCTGATTTGAAGATGGATTAAAATATAATATTCTAATAATATCACAATTATGTGATGATGTTTTTCATGTTATGTTTGATAATATTTCATGTATAATTTATCATCCGATGTTTAATTTAGTGTTTACTACTTTGAGGAATGAAAATATTTATTCAGTTGATTTAAATTCATTATTTTCTCAATAATGTTTCATGTTTGAATGCCTTTCATCATAAATCTAGGTTATGGAATATGAGTTTTGGACACAATAATATATTCACTCTTAGAAATAGAGTGAAAAAAAAATTTAATCAATTATATTCCTAAACTATACATGCAAATAGAAAAAGTTTTTCAATCCCTATCAAAATGGAAAGCAACATAATGTATATTTCATATTAAATAAATAGTTCTTCACCTCTCAGTTACTAGAATTGGTTCACATAGGCTTGTTTGGACCATCTTAATTTTCAATTTTAGATATAAATCACTATTATTATGTAATTATTTGATGATTAATAATGGATTAAATAGGAATATTTTATGGAACAAAAAAAGTGAGTCTAGTAGATGTTTTCCAATGTATGATTAATCTTTAGGGAATCTATGTGGACTTTCCATTAAGAGTGTGAGAATTTATCATGCTCATGAGTTTAAAAAATCAATATTTTGAATTATTATGGTCACAATATGGATAAAATAAAAACTTCTATTATCTTATAACACCTAAACATAATGGGGCGGTTAAGAGAATAAATAAGACACTTTAAGATATATCACACATCATTCTTAGTGAATATGACCTACCAGTATATTTTGGGAATGAATATATAAGTATACTTTGTTATATAATTAACAAATTCTTAATAATACCCCTATTAAACAACACTCATATGATTTATAGAATTAGATAAATCATAAGGTAAATTATTTTAATGGTTATGTCTAGAATGCTTACATTATCATCATTAAGGATAATTGAGATAAGTTTTTAACCAAGATTGATCATGTAATTTTTCTAGGTTATTACACATTCAACAAATAGTATATCATTTAATAAAAGAAAAAAATGGAAGAAGAATCTATTCATGTCACATTTTATTATGCAGATCCACACAAACATAATGTTTGTTTAGAAACTATGTAGGATCATATGTCTAATTTAAATATCATTAACACCTCCATGAAAAAAGTTCATACTTCTAATTTAATTAAAAAATAACCTAGAAAATATCATTTATAGAAACCAAACCCAAAGGAAAACATATAGAAAACAAGTACCTCAATAACTATAACCATTAGAACCCATAGAGATCATATTTTTGATACAGTTGTTTGGGATTTAGGAAAAGGAACTCAAAATTTTACATCACATAGAAACTAGTATGAACATAAAAAAAATTTGGTCACTGCTTGAACCCAAGAAAATTAATGGGACAATCAATCAAGAACATTCAGTGACATCTATGCAAGAAGAACTGATTCATTTTGAAAATAATATAGTATGAAAACTATTTTAGATACCCAAATACAATTTTAAAATTATAAATAAATGGGTATATAGAAACAAGGTTGATGAATTTAGAAATATTAATAGAAATAAAAGCTAGATTTGTGGTATATGGTTATATTTAAGAAGAATATATTAATTGTGAGAAAACCTTTTCCCTTTTATCTAGACTTGAAGCCATTTAGATATTTCTTGCTTATGCATCACATCTAAATTTCAAATTGAATAACATGTATATTAAGAGTAATTATATAAATTTTTGTATTATTGTGAATGATTTCATTGAACAACAACTTGTATTTTCAAATTTTTAATTTCCAAATCATGTTTTTAAATTGAAAAAAGAACTCTATGGTATAAATAAATCACCCAGATCATTATCTGATAAGCTAAACACTTTTATTATTTCAAAATATTTTACTAAAGGTGTTGTTCATAGAATATTATTTATCAAAATAACTTCAAAATAATTTTTCATTTCAAATATATATGTTTATGATATTATTTTTGGTTAATCAATAAATTCTTTGTGTATTTAATTTTCAAAGCATAAGCATAATTAATTTTAAATGAGTGTGATAGGTGACATAAAAATATTTATAGGTTTAAAAATCATTCAAAATAAAGAATGAATTATTTAAAAAAAGTAAATTATAGATATTTTAAATCATTTTGAATTGGATATATTGAAAGGAAGTAATAACACAATGAGAACCACCTATAAACTAGATGTTAATGAAACGAGGAAACTAGTTGAATAAATAATTTATAGAGGTATAATTATAAAATTTCTTTACTTAGCATCTATCCAGCCTAATATTATGTTTATTGTCTATATGTTTCTTAATTTTCAAGAAAATTATAATTAATATCATTTTATTATTGGTAAAATAATTAAGTACCTCAAATGAACAACGAACTTTGAACTATTATACTATATAGGATATGAATTTAATTTAATTATCTATTTTGATATTGATTTCATTGTATGTATGTTATATATAAAATAACCTCTAGAACATGTCACTTTTTTTATGAAATCACTTGTATATTAGTGTAGTAAAAAATATTTTTTTTTATTTTAATATATATTACTAATGATAGATAAATAACTATAGTAAGTTATTGTTTGAAATTTTGTAGATGAAACACACATTTCTAGAATATTTATATTAATTCATTTAATGACTTATAAATTATGACAACATAAGTGCTATTAACATTTCAACGAATCGTGTATCTCATTCTATGACTAAATACATTGGTATGAGACATTACATTTTGAGAGATCAATTACTAAAAGGGGATATCACTCTTGAGTTGATTGTATCTGAACATTAACTTGGTAATATTTTCACAATGCATATGACTATTGATAGATTTAATTATATTCGTTTATAGTAGTTGAGATAAAGCCTTATATTGAAGCAGACACTCCTGATGCTTCAGTAGATTCCAAGAGATTGAAGGAAAGAACAAGATGAACAACTAATCATAGAAACCTACATCTTTTATCACATAAAGTCATTATAGATATATAATTAGACATTGAGAGGTTTAGACTCATTCATTCTATAGAATTAAGAGATGTGATTCCATAATAATGGACTTACTAGTTTATGGATAATAATAAACATTACTATACTTGGTTAGTAAAGTAATTTTATATTAATTTTATTTTTGAATCCAAATAATAGTTTGATATCATTATAACCATTGTCAATGGTCAATAATGTGTATTTTATTTATTCATTTGTGATAGGTTCTTAAGAGTACCGCACCAGTGCTATAATGATGATTAATCGAGTTATTATCCTTTAAATCCTCTATATTTTGATATAGTAAATGATGAGGAGAAATTTACTTGTGATACAACCCCACAACAGTCAAGTTCTAATGAGTTAAATGGTGAGTGTTGGAGGTTACTAAAGTTTTTAAACCATACCATTTTTCATTGAAAAGTATATTTTCTTACTATACATATCAATAAATCCAATTTCACTATTTATTGGTATATTGGATTCTATTTTATCATTCTAGACTTATAATGAAGAAAATATAAGATTTGAGAAATATTTTCTTGATATTTAATACACTACCTTATACCAAGTTCATTTCATATCTACTTGAATAGAATAGGATTATTCCTAAGGAAGTGAAAAATTCAGTACATTTAAGTGGTATTTTTCTCAACCAAACCACTTTTATGATGATGATAATTAGCTATAATACTGGAAAAATAATGTGAATCATAGTTGAATATATGATTTATGATCATTTTAATATATTAAAGAAACCTGCCAGAACAAATGATGATTTGGATCTAGGCTTGGACCTTGAGAATAATTGAATAAAATTATTCATCTAATGAAACTAAATTAGAGGGTGTAGATAACATTAATGAAGAAACCAAAAATTCATAGGATGAAATAAATGGTTTCGTACCTGGTCTAAAAATTTACAAGGGTCTAGAAAATCCAAAATAAGTAGTATTAGTGGAGAAAAAATAAGTAACTCTTGAGTGGGAGATAACCTCTTACTCTATTCTATTTAGACCAAATTTCACAGAATGATATATTGATGACAGTGACAATACAAATTGAAATACTCCAACCTTGTTTGATTTCATGGGAGAACCTATCATTGATTCTACACCTCCAAGAGAGGGGAGGGTCATAGAAAATCTCATATGAATATAAATCCTTTTTATCCAAATATTAATAATTGAAATTATTATAATGATGATAGTCCAGCCAATACTAGTGGACTAGCTATCCATGTTTTATATGATTCTATAGATAATATTGAGAGGGTTCCATATTCTCCAATTAAACCAGAATAAGTTCACTTATAAAATTAAACAGATGATTTGCTACAAATGATTTCTAGATCTACTTCTCAAGGGCTAGGTGTTTCTACTTACCCTCTTCAAGTTTCATATAATCTCTTCCATGGTGGTCCCATATATGAATCATCTCATTGCAATAAAATTGTTTTTTTGATGATTCTAATAGTTTAATTCAAGAGATTGAGAATCCTAAGTATAAATTATTATATAATAAAGGATCCGTGTTGAGACTATCTGAATTAGTGTTTTGTGACTCAATAGTTATCATGGATCCTTCTCAACCATCTACTTCTACTACAACTTCTCTGATTACTTCAGCCAACCCTACTCTATTTAATAATTATTTTATAGAAGTTATTAATGATATTTTTCTCGGTTTGGGTAGTGTAGGAGGATATAATAGGAATGAAGATATTTCCTTTACCATTACAATTTTTTATCTCTTATTTAGGTAAATATATATCTCAAAATGAATTATATATCTCATTGAATTGATGTATTTAGAGAATAGGTGGGATATCATCAATAATATTTAATATATTTTTTGGTTAATATTGATCAGAGGTATCTCTCTACATGAATCAATTATTCTAAAAATCCTGATCATGATGTTACTTATCCTCCTACAGCTATTTTAATACATTAGGATCTTATCAAAAGATTTTTTCATGTGAAAATTCATATTCATCTAAAAAAATTAGCAGTTCCAATATCTTGATGCAGATGGACTGGGAAGTCAATGGTGAAAACCTTTTCGTATGGTTCATGAAGAGGTATTTAAGACTCATAAAAATCCTATTTATATCAAACATAAAATCATTTATTATATCAATATATTTTCAATAAGGAATATTTAAATACCATGATTAATTTTATAGCTATATATATCCAAAAAAGAATCCCTTAACCCATGATCTCAAGTCTATAGTTGAAATTATTCTCATTACTAATCCTATCATAGATCAATTTGTGATGGAGAATGAGTAATTTTTATAGACTATAGATCATGGTTCTAGATCTATGTCATAAATTACCAAGCTCTTAGTTCCATATATGTATTTTTTTTTCAATTCTCCTGTTTTCGCACCCCCAAAAATTCCTATACCTATCATTTCTCCTTCACCTACTCTAGCTTCTAAATCCACCACTACTTCTCCTATCACAACTACTATAGGTCCTTTTAGTCTCAGTATTCCTCAATCTATTAATCATATTTGACCACTTTCTAAAGGAATTCTGATTCCTAAAGTCTCATATACTCATCATCATGTCCTATCACCTTTGTCTTCACTATCCAAGGATAGTGGAAAAATACCCTACTGATCACTCCACCATTTAAGAAAAGGATAACTCGAATTAAGATAAGGCAATCTAAGAGGGAATTTTTAATATATATTTTAGAAAATTAATTATATATATATATTCCTATTATTTATATTTTCTGCCTTATTTACATTTCTTCCTTTACCTTTTTACATTAACTTTAACATTTTTTATAATCCTAAAATTTGAATAAATGATATATGGATGAAAATTTATTCAATTGCTTCATTTATATCTTCTATGATTTTTTATCTTTATAAAGGGTAAGATAGATGGCATAATAAAAAACTAGTTATTTTAATAATAAAAAATTATGTTTATTTTGTTTTTAAAAAATCATATGTTTAATGAATGTAAAATATTTTTTCTAGAAATTATGGAAATTTCCCCAAGTTTGGAAACAACCATAAATATATGGGTTGATCGTATAAATGTATTAGAATAGATGATAAATTTTGTTAATTAATCAAGTTATTTTATAAAAAATACATCGACCGTGTGACTACCTAATTGACCATGATGAAAATATCTCAAAGTACTTGAGAAACCACAAGGCCTATCAGATCAGCCACACATTATATTTTAATAACGTTTTTAACAAAATTATACCTTAGTGTTGGAGATACAACAAGACCATTCTAAGAGGAACATAGAAAAAATTAACTAACCAAATATAAACATTATAATTTTTTTACAAATTTTTGGAGCTGTCATATAATAAAGGAGAGACCATGAGTTCAGTTTAAGTGACCACATAACTAAACTATGTAATTTTCTACATATTGAATCTACAATGAATTCTGATGTGTCATGATTCAAATTGATTATATGTAACCCATATTTTATTTTAAGAATATATTCCAATGGGAATCGTGGATTAATTATATGAAAGTATTAATTGCAGACTTAGAGCATTTATTACATTCAAATTTTATGTCATGTATGAGGATCCTTTCATGATGTTTCTTCAATAACTACATGGATGAATTTATTTATTTTAGAGAAATGGAATTAGAACCGGCATAACATGCTTGTGGGGATTGATAGTAATGAAACATTATAGTTTCTCTATTTTTCAAGAATCATAAAAATCAATTTTATCAAGAAAATCATCTTGATTTGAGAAATTTCATTTTGATCATCTTATAAAATTCCAAGGAAAAATTGAAAGACAATATGATATCAATACAGATCAATAAAATACTAATCAATTGATAGAGTTTCATCACACATATCTTTACATCTTTCTCTTTCTCAAATAACTTTTACTTTCTAGCGGTTCTTGTTCTTTTTTTCATTTTCTAAGAACATACTCATGTAGAACATATAATAATACTTAGATACTCTTCCCATTTTCATTTATATTTTTACTCCCATGGAAACTGTGGGAGGGACTTTGTGATGAAATAGAAAACCTTTTTTACTATTTTAATTTGTATACTCATTCAAGTTTTGGGATTTTTTTCATTGTTTAATAAACATTATTGGCAACAAGTGATAATTTAGTGAAGAGAATTAGGACTCAACTTGAGATTGAACCTATTTTATTTATTTCAATAGTATGTTGTTATATTTTTCTCTATTTTAAAATTAATTTATTTTTTAATAATACTTAGTAAAGGAATACTATGATATTTTTCTTTAATCAGTGTTCTAAATATTGTGTTTTATGTGATTATATTTGGTTCAAAAGTTAAAGTTACTTTAAAACTGTTTTAAATGGGATGTGATCGAGCATTTGAGAATCCTTTCAAAATATAAAATTATATGTCTGTATTATTTTAGTTCACTAGGATGATTTCTAAATCAGTTGATTTTAAAAAAACAAATGTTTTGTTGGAAGTTCAATTAACCCCACTCTTGAGATATCCCCTAGGACCAACAAATGAGACTACTTATATGTTTCCCTTGGATATGGACATCATTTATACTAATATGTGATGGATAAGATAGATTAACTACCCCCTCAATGTGATATATGAAATGTAAATGAGGGATGAACTACCCCCCCGATTGGATGTATATGTGATATGATCTAAAAATAATACATTTCTCCTAACCCTAAGAGATCATTATACTGTGAGATTTTGTTGGAGGGACATAGTGACCCCCACCGATGGGTGGTATCTATGATATGTTCAAGAAGGGTTACACTACACCCCAATTGATAAATATACAATTGGATACCAAGGACCTTCTCCTATGATTTGGTTGTTAAGCCTAATGCTATTGGATTATTTCAGAATTATGACTAGTAATTAGTTATGGGATTAATATTGGTTGGCATTTTAGTGTTACATGCTCAGAGGAACTATGGTATCAGCCAAAGAAGGTTTGTGTAAATCTATGGTGTCACATTGTAACCTAAGGATTGATAGTGGTTATTTATTTACACTTATGTAGTTTTTTATTTATTCAAAATATCCTGAAAAATAAGCATACACTAGATTTACTGGTTATATAAAAGACCACATTGGTGGTTCCTTACTGAGTTCTACTCACACCTTTCTTAAGCAGCCATTGTAGTTGGATACCTGAGCAGTCTTCACTGATCAAAGGTTCAGGTAGGGTAGAGGCATAGTATTGATTAGTTAGTTGTATATATTTGACGAACTTAGTATATGGATGAGATATGTATATGGGATAATAGTAAATCCTTTCCCATTAATTTCATTATTTGTATTTGTTTTCATCCTAGTGGGAGATCGGTCATTGTGTATTGTCATTAATGTGAGTCTGTATGACTATTTTCTTCTACATTTTATTTTATATATCATTGATATTATTTATTGATGATGTTTACTCTGATTTATTTATATGGATTTCATTTTATTACTTATGATGTTTTATTGTGCACTATGATATAGTGGTATAGTCTATCCACTATATAACTCTATACTTCTGCTACTATTTTGTAGCCTTTGACATATGGGGAGGCGGTCAAGTACATAATTATTTGGTTTGGTAATCAATCAGTGGATGTAGACCATGGGTGGACGTTATAAGTTGGTATCAGATATATTTTGATAGATACCATATATTGTATTAGATCTTTTCATATTTTTATTAATATTTGGGGAGATGGTATACATGTAGTATATGAATGAATCAGTTCTTGAAATGGACCTCAGAATTTTTCATCATGGAGGCATTTTGTTTTATAATTCCTATATTTCCAAGGAATGGGATTTCTATTCTCGGATATTACTTTTATAGTTGTATGTTTTCACCATGTTTGTGGCACTTTGATTTTGGATTTGTGATTTATAGTAGTTTTGGTTATTGTCCCATTGGTTAGAGACCTGGGTAAATGAATTATTTTCTAAATATAGGAGTCGTTTGACATAATCCTTCTTTTGTATTAATAAGATCACTAAATAGGTAGTTCAACTATTTTAAATGCTGAAAACAACTTATATGGAACATTCCCATACAACTTTTTGGGGGGATTATAATCACCTAAACCCTAGTATATTATCTCATATGATAGTTCATGTGGATTCTATAGAGGGATTCTCTTTGATGATGATTATGTAGTGAATCATTGTAAGGGATGTTTAGTAGACCTAGTATGTATGTATTTTCATTTGATTCCATTATAATATACCCCTTTTGTGTTTTTAATATAGGTTCCAAAAATAAATTGGTTTTAGTAATTTAAAGTGTTAGAAAGAACCTATAAGGTGTTTAACAATATAGCTTCTTGGTGACATTCTATGTAACTGAAAAATTTTATTAGTATATTCTCCATATATTGTATTGTTGTGATCTAGTTACATATATGTGTTTTGATATTATATTGTAGTCTTTGAGGGGGAAATCTCATATGAAAATTCATATTGAGGATAATTTCCCTTGTGGGTTGATGACATTGCTTGTGATAGATGATATATGGGTATGGATATGAGAACCTAAGAGTAGGTGTTGGCATGTGATTTTCTATGTGATTTTGATATGGTATAATAGGTGTATCCTTAAAATTATAGCTTATATGAGACATAATTTATGGGATTAGTGGGAGATCCTAGTGTTTTGGATTGTACCTTATGGTATTGGTGAGCCGAGTGATGGTTTTGAGGGTAACCTGATATAGAGGTCAGTGCAATGTTATGAGGGACGTATGGATGTGAATTGTGGGATGATGCTTTGGGTTATGATATTAGGGAATGTGAGGCACTACCAGGTGTGGGATATGGGCATAATTATTCTTTATCTTTACTGATATAAAATCACAAGGGGTGATACCAGCTATGTAATATAGGCATGGTGATTCATTGAGCCTTTATAATGTGAAGCAATTTGATTACTAGTGATTTTGGTATTGAATTATAATTTTATGGGGTAGGATCAGTATAATGCTTGAACATATTGGTCTTGAGTGCGTATCATAAGGATATTGTGAATCTAGATCCTAGATTATAAGAATTAGGATGAGTATAAAATGGTAAGACACTTTTCTGGTATATAATGACACCCAAGAGGTGGGTGGTTGTTGAAACCCCCCAAATGAGTGTCGCTAAGACCATAATAGAAGAAATATTTAAATAATGGGTGTCATTTTCTCCAAAAAACAAAGGAAGTAGAATCATTATGTCTAGAAATATGAATCATGTGGATTGAATAACCTCGAGAAAAAAATGTGATTGCAATACCCTAGAATGGAATAAGAATTAATCATGCATTGTGCATGATCTATTTATGATAACATGAATCCCCTATAAAAAGACATCATATTGTTTAAAATATGTCTATATAATCATTCTTGGTCATGCAGTGGCTGCTTGAAAATTTCCTCTGATCATGCTACTTTTCAATCAATATATTCATGACTGTTACCCCAAAACACTTAAAAATAAAGGCAGAAAATTGATGAAGATTTCTATCATGGATAGTTATATTGATCTTCATGGGATGTTCTTATGCGATTCAAAAAACCTCACAAATCCCCCTAGGGACGTGTCGATATTTTCATGAACGGTCATGTTGGTGCATCACCTTCATCATGTGAAAGACCTCAGACATACCCATTTGATCATGTGATACCCCTTCAGATCCATATACATTTAGGTGTATTTTCCAAGACAATTATCATGTACCATCATGAGATCTATCATTGGTCATGCAACACATCATAGACAAGAAGACCTATTTTTCCTGGAAAAACTCACACACCATCATGAGATTCCATATTAGTTCTTGTAAAATAAGGAATAAATTATTGAAAAAGTAATAAGCCTCTCACAAAGAGAGGATACATTTATTTTCATGTGAGGTCCCTTTTGATGAGAAAACTTAATCTCACAAGAGTGAGAGGACCGGTTTGAGATAAACCTAACACTGAGAGGGGGGATGAATCAGTGTTGTGGAATTTTGAAACCAATTCCAACTTTAATCTCTATACCCATTGACCCATTAGGATCTTGATTCTCTTATTCTCTTTTCCATGTCCCATGAAATAATAGAAAGCAGTAAAAATATGCACATGATATTTTATAAGGTTCACTACTCAATAAGAGTAGCTACATCCTTTCAATATATGGGAATGACTAGTGCGTGGATTCTCCACTATAATGTGATATGATGTTATAGTGGATTGACGAGGAAAACCATCCTCTAGTCAGTGTGGCTACCTACACTTAGAGGAGGGAAGGTGATAATCACTTCCTAGTGTGAGTCCATACACTCATAGAGGGGAGGAACATGATCATCTTACAACTTTCAATAAGTAGGATATTCCCTTACACTATATAATTATTTATACTTCCACTGAAGATAGTATTATTCCTTCTTCAAAAGCTAGGTTCTTCTTTGATCTTTTTAGTCCACTTCAAGGTTACATTCCAATCAGTAGGAAAGTAACTATCTCCTTCTATTTCTTCTTCTCTAGGAAAAAACCAACTCCATTAGTTCTTATACTTTCTTCTTCTTTATTACAACAACCAAATGCACACTTCATCTTCTTTCATAGAAAGAATGACATAAACCTATATGATTTTTCAATCAAGGAATATCAGCTTACATGGAATCATCAGAATCAATTATTCTCATTTTTTTAGGAATGCATGTGATCATGAATATGGAATTGAACTCTTAACTTTAATTATTTTTCTTATTTTCACCCGTGAACACACTTTTTATTATTATATTATTTCAATGGATTCACATATGCATGTGAATGCATGCATTCATGCACAATCATATTAACTTTCTTGTGTGAAAACCCTTAAGGGTATAATACTTTGAGCACATACACACTGCCTCTTCTCCTTTATTTTTTTTCTTTCTCTTCAACATGATTATGATGTTTCTTTAGGATTATATTTTTGATTATTTTAACTTGAATGGGTGAAAAAATTGTCTCCTGTGAACTCCTTCTTCACCAAAAAAAAAACTATAAATAGTGGGATGTAAGCGTGAGAATATGAGAGGGTTATTCTTTACTTGTGAACCCAAATGGGAACTGGTCTTCTTATTCACACAGATGATTTGTGGTTCATATTTTCATGATGTGTGCAGGACTTTGCGAAGCACAATGGGAGGATAAATCTGAACCATTGGATCATGTTAACTTGTCCTTCGCAAAGCATACCAAAGGTTTCAGGAACCAATCATGTTTTTGTAGGATCCATTCTTCATAAAGTGGTATGAGAGTGAGAAGCACTTATCAAACACCAGTAGGATATTCATCTTCATTGAGAATAAGGCTCGCAAGACTTCATTGGTTGCTCATTGTAGATTGGAATTACAAGGAGATGCTCTATTTTTTGAAATAGGGGATGTCAAAAGATAGGGAGCAACACCATTCAACTAGATCGGGCCTTCTCCTTTTATAGGAAAGATCCACTCCTCCTTTCATGTTCAAAATCCTCCATATATTCCATGGTGATCACGGTTTGAATACATGAGATCTTCGGAATTTTAAAATCCTCAAACCCACAAATGAGATATTTTGAGATCGTTGGCTTGTTTAATTTTCAAAAAAGTGATGAAATATCTTCATTCATGCATTTAAGATTTCATGTATCACATTTAAAATCCAAACTTGAATCCACATGGCCCTCGAAAACATCATTTTTTTTCCTTATTCATTCTTCACAATTTTTTTACATGAATTAAAATGAAATTTCATGCATGATATTGATTCAATATAGTGACCAACATGATCCTCATATTATATCTAGTGGTTTTCCATAGTGATCAGGTCATCTTCTCTAGGGAGTAGCAGCGGTGCTGGCATGGAGTGGTAGAGGAAGAAGATGACATAGTTTAAACCAGAATCCATGGGATATCGGAAGGTCCTCCTTCATACATGAATAGTGTTGGATGGATTAGAGGCATCGATTAGATCATGGGACACAGATGGGACAGATTGTGAGGATTACTCTTGTGTTTTTAAGTGATGAACAGTACACACATTTCATTGTCCCACATCGAAACAGAGACATGGGGAGGCTGCAATTTAGGTATCAACCCACTATTTTATACTGCCAAATTACTCCTCCTCCCACCATGGTACCACCTCGTACCGTGTTCTCTGTGGACATGATCTTCACCCAACCTATGAACTCTACATGTGTGCTTTGCACCCATGATCTTCCCTCATACCTATTTTCCACCCTGCATGGTGGCACGTGCTCTTCGTGCACTATTATTCTCTTGGGAGGGCTCTTCATAGCTTCCCCATGGGTGCGGTCGACCCCTGTTGTCCCGCATGTGCCTTGGGTTGAGGCAGGGTATCTAACTCATGGGCTATCACCCCTTTCTTAAGTAATATACAATGAAGTGCTAACATACATTTTACCCTAAAATAAGATGCATAACCACCTCAATGTACAAGCCAAAGTCTAAGCCTTTTATTCAACCTTCATTCCTCTTCTTCTTTTTGTATTATCAATTCCAATGAAAACTCATCAATCATAAATAAAAGGATTGTACATCAATTTTTTAAACAATGTATCACTTTTTGATATAGGATCATTGAAATTTATGATCAGTGCAACAATCGTCTAATTTAATCAACTTGAAGAATTTCCCAAGCATGGAATCCAATGCTATGAATCCATAACAATTCTATAGGTATATTTACTTCTACCAATCTCCATTCACTTTGGGGTTCCTTCTTCATTTTGACCATTAATAATGAATGTTGAAAACAATAAAACTTATGCACAAAGTGGTCCCAACAAGGAACCCTTGACTGGCTAGGTTGATCTCACGTGAGGCCCTCAACAAGCTGACAAGATCTCACAAGAGGGCCCTAAAAAGTCATTTTGATCTCACGAAATGCCTTTGAAAAGATATCTGAGTCTCATGAATGACTCTAAAAAAGTCTTATTCGATCATGAAAGATCCTTTCCAAGGGTTTAATGATCTCTCAAAGGCTATCAGACATGTCTGATCAATGATGCATAGGTCGTTTGACATGACAACATGATTATGGGAATGACCTTTTACAAGTCGGGGTCCAATAAATATTAAAATGATAGATTGTTCTCACAATTTCTAATCATTATGTGACACATCAGAAAACACAAGACAGTTTCATGTGAAGCAGGTGATATGATTCTCCCACCACCAAATCTAGATCATATCTATGAGATACACATCTCACAAGGTGGTGTATAACCAAGGTGGTGAGGCCTTTAAACCCCTCTACCTAATCACAAAAAATACACACAAACATGCTGAATGCTACACCCATGAGAGTGTGAAATAGTGGAATTCCCAGAGAAAAAATTCATACAATCACAAGATCGTTCCACTTGGTAAAATTAAGGGAAAATCCTTAGAGATCACATGGCATGAATACGTGATTCTCATGATCATTCTATAGATCGTGCAAAGGACTCCCGTTGGACCAGGTATATTATGTGAAAGATTTTCCACATTTCAACTAAGTCACATAAAACCTAAAAAAACTGAATCTTGAAAAACCTTAGGGTACATGTGAAAGAAATGATGAAAAAATATTGAAGACATATTGGAAAATAGATACACTAATATTTATGCACTTCACATGACTAATCTAGATCATGAGACCACATTAGGAAACGTCAACCAAGTATTACGAAGTCTTTCATACATGTCACCTGAGTCATTCGAAGACCATAGGACATGTAGACCAAGTATCACAATGTCCTCTATATATTTGAACCAAGTCTTGTGAAGACCTCAAGACATGTCAACCAAATCATGATAAGGCCTTAGGACTTATCAAAAAATTATTTTGAATACCTAAAGACATGTGAAAAAATTCATGAGAAAGCCTCAAGACATGTCAACCAAGTCTTTCGGGGACCTCAAGACATGTCACCTAAGTCCTGCAAAGTCCTCTGTACATGTCACCCAAGTAAAGTTGTAGCACCAACACATGTCAGCCATGTCATGTGAAGCCCTCCAAAAATTCCATCTAGATCATGCAGCGTCCTAAAAAAACAACTGGATCATGAAATTTTCTATTGACATGTCTAATAGAAAACCAAGACATGTCCATACACCCTCAGGCATGTCATACAGTCACCCTAGACATGTTAGGTAGACAATCAAAAAGTGTCAGGTAGACATTCTAGGACATGATAACCTTGTCAAGTGGACATATTCAGGTATACCACTGATAAAACGATGATAAATATGATTCTTTTACAAATGGGATACAAAGGAATCCTTCCTATGTCTGAGATAAAATTTTCATCCACATTGGTGTAGATCCCTCCATGTCTCTGACACTCAAACCCATGGGACCGAAACTCTCCTATGGGTTCATTTGTCTTCATCACCCATCAGAAGATTGAGAAAACAAATAAACTATGAGCAATCTAATTAATTCTATAAATAGGATACATATGGTGCCTTCCAATGTCTAAAACTCCATATCAAACACCCCATTAGGGGATCCCCTGTTCATACGTCCTAAATCCATACACAATTAAACTTTTTACTTTTTATCCCTTGTTTTTCACATTGAGCATGGATCGCGAGGGATTAATATTTACAATGAAAATATCATTAACATCATTAATATTCCACATATAGGGAAACCTCAGTGTATAATCCAAAATCAGTGACAAGACATGACTTCCCCCATATAGGGGCATGCATACCAGGTCATGTCCTAAAGGAAAAAATGAACTATGATAACTCTGATTCCTTCTATAAATAGTACATGTAGGACACCTTCTTAAGCATCAATATTTATACCCAGTTCATAAGTTCCCTAATATAAGTATTTTTTGCACAATGTGATACTACACTATTTTAATGAACTATGTTTGTTTTTATTCCTATTATAAATACGATACATAAGAATCCTAGAAAAGGTTCAATTCTATCCTTAAAATATCAATCGCCTCCCAGGATATAGATAAACTCCAAAGTGACTAGTTATATGGATTCAAAATATAAGTAGCTACACATTGTTATTAAATAGTGGGAAATAGATGAAGAACCTCGGATACATATATATACATATATGGCCTCATTAATTGAACCCCATTTACACATAGAACGATCCAAAACTTGATCATTTTGTTATGGAAATCTGTCATGTATTGAGATTAGGAAGATATTATTGAACATTTCATAAATCTATAAGAGTGTCGTAGATTTGTTAAAAATTCCTCCCAAAAGTGTGTGATGAGACCATCCTCACATCCTCTCGACCAATGAGATTTTATAAGTGTTTTTGGG
Organism: Viscum album; assembly: GCA_963277665.1. Taxonomy (NCBI): domain Eukaryota; kingdom Viridiplantae; phylum Streptophyta; class Magnoliopsida; order Santalales; family Viscaceae; genus Viscum; species Viscum album. The sequence goes on along the minus strand of OY728160.1, from coordinate 906,188,089 downwards.
TCTAAAACCCAAATTGACCATCTACCTTTAGAAAGAAGGTTTGTACATTTTTATAGATGTGGGATTTGTTGGATGCTTTTAAGAAATGAGCATGGTGAGTCAGGAGTGAATGATTATGGAACTATTCTCAAACCCCCACAATCAACCCTCAAAATGGAAACAAAAATAATAGACCCAGTTTAAATGCATATAATGATAGAATAACTGAATCATTTTGAGCATCAGGCTCCACATATCTTAAAACTGAGACACACTGCATTCTCCTATAGAAACAGAAATGATGAAACCGGTGTTACTCAAATAAAAAAATGATTGGTTGACCATGTGTTGGACAATTTCATTTTGAGCCTCTTTCACAAACAAAAATGGGATGAACGATGAGAAATCTCACATAATTGGGGTTCCCATGTCATAATTATATTATCATTGTGAGAAGTCCACATAAAGAAAATGGATGAAGTGGGAATAAGAAAGAAGAATTGTGTAACCTGTGCATATCTAATTGATCATATATCATGCCTTTTATGATTCACTAATCGATGAATTTGTTCATTGTTTTATTCATGACTATGGAAAATTCTCTCACAAATAACACCGTAACCCAAGATCATGTCTTTATCTCAATAATTTTCTAGAACAGAAGCTACAGATGATACCCCTATGGGTCATAGAGCGATCTCACCGACCTGATACCTTCAACTTCGGGTGGAGAAAACAATGGTTTGGGATTACCATCGACATGGTGTGATCTTGAACCATGAGTCTATAGGTAAGGGTATCTAGAATCCCATTGGAATGTTAGGATGGAACAATGAAGAAATGGGCATTCTTATATCCCTTCTTCAATAAAAGATATCTACATGTACATATTAGAGATAAACAATTTGCAGGAATACAACATTGTGAACACTTTTTTAAAGTGTCACTACATTTTAGAAAAAACTCATGAACTCCACTAGAATATTCCGACACTAGTGCATATATAGGGATATGAATGTATTCCTATCATGAAATCCATAGTAGCACATCACCCTGACCAGTATGAACAGTTGGATACTTTGGAGAAAGCACTTATTCTTGGTTCCATCTAATAGGATTATTAGTATGTTTTTGTAAAGTACGGGGCACCAGACTGGGATCATATCCATGTTCCAACCGAGGCTCTCCATGTGAGAGAGTCACATGCCTCAGGACTAGAACACGTTCTTATTGAAAAATACTGATGACATACTCCCAAAGAACATTACTGGGCTCATGTCTCTATTCTAACCAGATGTCACCAAGTGAGAGTGGCATATGCCTCAGGACAAGATCACATTATTTTTGAAAAATATCAGTGGAATTATCCAATTTCACAAGACTAGAATCATTTACATGTTCTAACCAGGGATCACCAAGTTAGAGTGGTATATACCTCCGTATAGACTCGTATTTATATAGGTGAATATACTAATAATACTCCAGTATATCATGAATTCCAAGTTCATATCCCTACTTCCTTTAATTAATGTTGGCACCAGAAACCTTCAAACATTATACAAGAGATTATTATATACATTATCCCATTATGCAGGTCCATAGACATATTACAATGGGGAATACATATTTTAACCAGTCTCATATACATGATTTAGCCTGGGTTGACTGGAATATTATAGCAACCACCCATAGGAAGTCTCATATTCTATCCAATAATACAAAAGATCAATGGTATACTCCAACTGATTCTCAATAGCATGTTCATATTACTGTAGCTCCAGATGGTTATCAACATATTTCTGAATCCATTTGGGAGAATTCTCATATCCATGCTCAACCCCCAAAAGAAGGTCTTAATATTCCATAAATAACACAGAATGAGTTTTATATCACTAGTCTTCTCAATATCAATGTCATTGAGTAATTTTGATGCATATCTGCAACACCTCAAGGGTTTATTGACTCTTCAATTTATGTATTAGGAGATCATTACCTCGACATTCCTCCTTAGAGTAGTGGGCATATGGATTACATGAACTCTACTCCTGACATTCACCATGGCCAAACTCTACATTGTAATATCTACCTCAGATAAGGAAATACTTCCCTTTCCTAGAAAAATCTATATAGATAGGTGCTCAAAACATGTAAACCATGATATAGAAAGGTTTATCAAAATATTGAGGTTAACCATATATAGTTCCCCATCAACTACCATCAAAACATCATAATGGTCAGAATGTGACCTAGTAAAGTAGTATCATTAGGATGACTTGGTGGAGGCATTTACGTTTGATGAAGATGATTCAGATGTGGATATATGGAGAGAGATATCCATTAAAAACCTCCCCAGTATGTTTTGGACCCTCAGAACTTGTGACTATGAGATCCCAAATGAGAGAGAGATGGAGTTCATTCCCTACCAATGCCAAAATAAATGGGAAGTTCATCAGCGGTTAAGGGATAGACACCACCCACATAATAGAACAACCCGATTCAACCAATCCAAACACCTGAGATGGATATCACATGGTGAGGAGATGAAATAAAATAGAAAAAGTATTGAATATTATGAAACAAGACAGACCAACAATGCACTATCTGGAAGAAAAATATATAACTAGATCCAAAAAATCTAAGGAAAAATGGCCAAACCCAAAAGTATGAATAATGCATGACCAACCGTTATCCATGTGACCAATAGTCACCTCCAAAACAACCCGAATTGAAGGAAATAACAACAAGAGAATATAAAATAATACTAGAGTCCTTTCCCTTTACTTGAATCCTATAATACAACATCTACAACTTACCAAATAAAAAATTAGGGTTTGAGGATAATGCCCAGGGGTATACTACACTATTTTCTATATATGTTCTAATATCAATAAATCCAGAGTTCTATATTTTAAAACAAAAATAATTTTACAAATAATTTTCATAATATTAAATATATTTGTAAATAATTTTCAATTTCATATTAATAAAATCATTTCATATTATTAAAAATAAAAATATGATAAGTTGAAGTGATAAAATATGAAATCATATCTTTGCATCATATGGTATGAAAGTAAACACATATCCATGAAATATCATTATGCGATGTCATGTGATACAACCACATATAAAAACCTTTGAGTTAAAATATATGATAAAAAAACATGCGATAAATAACCATAAATTTTCCTAAACACTATCATTTGAGTTCTAGACTATGGAAAAATTAGTAATAGACATTCAAGAACCTAAATAGGCATAACACTGGATCCAACCAATATCGATTCCTAAAATATTCCATCAATATCCCAAAGTTTACCTGCTAGTGGTTCCACACACACTATAGAAAACCATGCCCATTTCCTGATGTACCCAAGGTTTCCAAAGTTCCAAGATTTTCAAAATACTTTTAAAAACCATGATAAAAATTTTATGAAATATTTACAAATCTTATCCAATTTACTTTTGAGTTTTGAAACCCATTTCCAAATCAAGAAAATTCATTTTCAAAGATAAACCCATTTAAAATCATTTTCCTTTCCAAGAAATTCCCTGAAACCATATATAACATAAAATAAATGAACAATCTAAATTAAAATTTACAATAATGATAAATAATTCATCGAATTAAAAAATTATATAGAAAAAATACCTTAAAATGGTATAATCCTAGATACCTTCGATAATGGTTTTTTGAAACTAAGAGATTGTCCTTTGAAAGGTGATGCATTACAAGGAACTATAAATGATCAATAGAAAAGATTATCCTATCATGAATCTGAACCATAAACATAGCCAACATAGTGGACACAACTAAAGTAATTAAGATCTATTAGGAATAATTACCTAGAAGGCCTCACCATAATAACCCTAATGACCGATCACCAAATGAAGGGATCCAGAAGTGAGGGAATCACCCAAAATCACCTAGGATGAGCTCTTGGTTGAGAGAGGAAAGGATGCAGGTGGAATTAATTATAAATAAGATGACAAAAACCTAAAACCTATAGGATATCATATTTAAAAGGTTTTTAATCCCATTATATGTCGTATATTCTAAGAAGGAGAATATTATCAAAAAATGTGTCACCTTTTTTTTGAAAACATTATTTTTGACATTAGACAATGTGAACCTATTTTAGGGAGTGTAAACCTTCACACCTAATTCCAGATACATGGATTATTCCATGTGACCATTAAATTGAATGTAATACCTTTACATGGAATGTAACCACCTAGAAGATTGAAAACCACCCAGTTTCTATAGAAAAACACCCAAGCACCCGGTTCATCATCTAATCTTAGGGTGAACCCCTCAAAGCCATTAACAAATTTATACAAGGATACCATTAATTCAAATAAACATACTTCCATAAAATTTCTGCCATTTTTCCTATATTAGGATCTTCATCCTCAATAATACTAAAAAATTACCCAAATAATGACGATAAACTAATTATAAAAAAGGGAGTACTGGAAGAGAATAATGGGGTATTACAATCTCACAACCATAAATTATTTTTCCCTCAAAGAGCCCTAATATTCATAGACTAACAAAAATTGAATGCCACAACTACCTCATCAACAATTCCCTCTTCCACATCTTTTGTCTATACCATATATACTTCTATAGTACCCGGACTAGATGAATCATATTATTGTGTTATAACTCCACACAATGATCAGTAATATGAACTAGATTATCCAAAAAAGTTGTTTCAGTCTCAAGATCATCATCCTCCCATCCAATCTCATGGGAAGGATCTGAGGCATGCATCCTTAGATAGGAAACATGAAACAAATCATGTATGAAAGTCAAACCATATGAAAAGTACAACTGATAGGCCACCCATTCTAGTCATTCAACTATCTAAATGGTACCCACAAACTATGGAGATAAATTACCATGTCAACCCAATAGACGCCGTCTTAAGAAAGGTGAAACTATAAGAAAACCCAAATAATGAACCTCAAACTCTAGAATCCATCACTGATATTCTGTATAAGATTCTCATTGACTGTTTCATGATCAATATCCTCTATATCAACTACACCATCTTCCTCAACTCCTAAATAAGACTTGGACCAACCACAGACAACTCTTCCAACTCTTCTTAGCATAAGAGTGATCTAAATGGTCTCCCATTAAAATCATTAAAGGGTGATATCATAATTGTGAAATGATAAGTATTTTTATAGGAAAACTAGACCAGAGGAAAATTCTTCTCCCAAGACACACCAAAATAAATTACACAAGAAAAAATAATATCCTCATGAAATTGGATAGTACTTAATGTCTATCCATCAATCTGTGGATGATAAATCATGATCAATATAATTTGGGAACACATTTCCTCCTATAAACCATTCATAAACTTGGATTTGAACCTTGTGTCCCTATCAGAATCAACTGTATAGGGAACCACTTTATGTCACACAATATCTCAAATATACATGTCCCAATACTGTTTCACTTTCATCATCTCCTTTATAGGGAGGAAATGTGATGATTTCTGTGAGTCGATCAATAATCACCCAAATCGATTCCTTCCCACAATGTTTCTATGAATTTTTTTAATGAAATCCATGTAAATCTCATCCCACTTACAAACTATAATGGGTAGTATCTGTAATAAAATAGATGACCTCTGGTTTTTCACCTTAATTATTTGACAAATAAGACACCATGATACAAAAACTTCAATCAAATGACTCATCCCTAGACACCAATACTAGAACCTCATGTCATGATACCTCTTCATATCCCCAGTGTGCAAACACCAAAAATACCATTTTACACTATCCACCAAATCCTACCTTAGGGAAAATAGAACAATGAACCTTCCACAAAAGCACAAAGAGCCACTAGGTGAGCTAGAAAACTCACTTGATGTCTCAACACTATAAAGGTTTTTATTCGGGCATTGGAACATGGTGTCTGTCACCTTCTCAGTCCATAATCGCTCATAAAAAATATGAGTAAACATTCACCTTTGGTGGAAGGATATGTGAATTATTTGTAAGACCAAACCTACAGAAAGGTAGGAAGTTCGATAGTGGGTACTCTTTAAGTTTTATTCACATTAGGTCTATCATAAATGTCTATGGTGACTCTAAAATAAGATGATAGATAGAATCCACACTTGAAACAATTGAATTTTCATGAGAACCCGCTGCTAATACGTCTTTATTTTAAGACTTATGAGAACTATATTCCATATAAAAAAAATAAGATTCATATCTTAGATGAGTGAAAAATCCTATTAAAATTGGTGCATGACTCCAACAACATCATGAAAATTGAATGAACCTTGAATGGATTCACTATCACATGACCGGAAATAAGGCTCATGAACTGCATAACCCATGGAGTTTCATGAATCACATGATCCATGGAGTATCACATGATCATATGATCTTTCATAATACTTGTGATAACATAACCCTAGAATAGTCTTGCAAACCACATGATGATCATGTGATCATGCGACCAAACCAACAGATCATGATAATCCTATAAGACATCCATGTGGCCGATGATTTGGGTAAAGGATTAAGAAAATTACTGAGATTTGGTTCATGATTCATTTAAAAAATAACTAATAAAAATTATCTTTTGATCAGATCTTGTGAAATAATCTCACAAATAGTCTTTTAATTGGTTCTTGTAGAGAGGTATTGCAAATTAGATCTTGTGGTGAGGTCTTGTGAAGAAATCACATGATGAGAGAAATTGAAAGAGCCCTAGAATTTAAATTCAGTGGTGGAATGATATTCCCCTCACTCTACTATTTATATAATGCTATGTGAAATACCAAAGGTCACCTGAGAGACCAAATATATCCCAATACCCCAATCAGTGGAAGCCCTAAGGACTCATTCATTCATTTACACTCATCAAAACTGAGTCTTTGTTCTTGTGTACCTCACTTTTGAGGGGGGAGGGGGAGGTAATTTGATGAATTCTACCAAATGATCATCGATAATACCTTAATAGAATAAATAATTGAAGCATGGGTATTATTTTCTCTACAAAAAGTTATGGATTAACACAAATTCATGGTGGTCGAATCATGTGGATTGCATAACCTCTAGAAGGAAAAATGGTTGAATGACCCTCAAAGGTCATGAAAATGGATTATGTGTTTCACATTATGTGTTTAAATTCAAATTAATCCCCTATGAAAATTCATTATTTTCTTCAATAGGTGTCTAAACAAGCGTTGATGGTAATATAGAGGCTTCTAGACAAGTTCCTCCGTTCATGGAACTTTTTGATCAATAGAATCCTTAAATTTACCCAAAAATAGTTAAAAAATAAAGGAATAAAAATATAGAAGCCTCATGTTGTGGATATTTATATTGATCTTCATGTGATGTGCTTATGCGATTCACAATACCTCACGAATCCCCTTAGGGAATTGTCAGTCTTATCACTCAAGATCATGTTGGTGCATCACCTTCATCATACGAAGGAGCTTAGAAACACCCATTTGATCATGTGATACCCCTTTACATCCATTGATAAGTGGAGGTATTGTTAGTAATAATGCTTTCACACCATCGTAAGATCCAACATTGGTCTCACAATTCATCACAAAAAGGTTGAGTGATTATTTGTGGCAATGCTCACACGTTGTCTTGTTGTTCCTTACTATTTTTTTATAAAACAACGAATAAAAGATTGAAAAAGATGGAACACTCTTTATTAGGGACGATATACTGATTTTCAGGTGAGGTACCTTTTGAAGAGCTATCTTGATCTTGTGTGAGACCCCAGATGGGACAACTTGATCTCAATTGAGGCCTTCAACAAATCAACATGATCTTTTGGGAGGCCCTAACAAACAAATTTGATCTCATTAATGGAATATGAAAAGATGTCGAGTCTCATAAAGGACCCCAGACAAGTCATATTTGATCATGAAAGAGACTTTCCTTGGGTGTTATGATCTCGTGAAGACTATCTAAAATATAAAATAAATGATGCCAATGTCATTTTACATGTCAAAATGATGACGTGAAATACTTTTAAAAAGATTCATTCTAAAATCATGGGAATAAATGAGTGTTCGTATAGTAACTAATCATCATGTGTCACCCTCGATAACCCATGATAAGATCATGCAATGTGCATGATGTGATAATCCCTCCATCGACTCTAGATCATATCTGCGAGATACACACCATGCAAGGTAGAGTATAAATAGGGAAGTGAGGCCTATAAAACCCACTTCATCGGCACAAAAAGAAACACACATAGTGGTGAAAACCCCAATATGAGTGAATAATAGTGAACATATTGAATCATAAAGTGACAAAATCTAATTATCCTTAAATTTTGTAAAATCCATGGAATGGAATATTGGATCATGAGTAATGAATATCTTATCAATTTCATCAATTAATAGATCACCCGAAGGACTCCTGATGGGATAGACCAACTATGAAAAGGAGTTTCCTCATGTAAACTGAGTCACATGAAACCTAAAAAAACTGACAGTTGACAAACCTTGGGGAACATATGCAATAAATATTGAAAAATATGGATGGATTAGAAAAATAGAAATAGGATAATATTTATACACTTTTCATGAACTACCTAGAACATGCGACAACATCAGGACATGCTAACCAAGTCTTGAGAAGTCTTCCAAACATGTCACCCAAGTATTAAGAAGATCTTAGGACATGTCAACCAAATCTCATGAAGTCCTTAGAACATGTCAATTTGGTCTTGGAAAGACCTCATCTAATTTCAACCAAGTCTTTTGAAGGCCTTAGAACAAGTAAACCAAGTCTTGAGAAGACCTATGAACATATCAACCAAGTCATTCAAAGGCATCAGGACATGTTAACCAAGTCATTCCATGACCTTGGTACATGTCAACCAAGTCTTGAAAAGTCTTCAAGAATTGTTACCCAATTCATGTGGAATCACCAAGTCATGTTAGACAGGTCATGTTACATCCTCTATAAAGGACATCCAGATCATGTTATTTCCTCCAGAAAATTCAACTAGATCATGTGATCATCCTTGGACATGTCCAATAAGAAACCAGGACATGTCCAGACATCCTTAGACATGTCATACAAGCATCTCATACATGTCAATTAGACAATCAAGAAGTGTTAGGTATACATCCCAAGTCATGATAACCTTGTCCATTAGATTTATTTAGGCACACCCCTGACTAAACTACAATAACTCTAATTCATGTCCATACAAGATATGTAGGATGAATTATTAATTACTACGCTCTAATTGGAATCCACTTAGGTGTAAGTACCTATATGTATCCTACATTAAAACCCATGGGACACAAACTCTACTATGGGTACATCTTCCTTTCTCATCCATAAGTGGATTGAGAAGCTAGATGAACTATGAGGACTTCGATTCATGTTGTAAAAAACATATGCAGGATTACTTCTTAATACCCAAAATGAATATCAAACACCCCATTAGGTTTTCCCCATTTCAGAAGTCCTAAAACCATATTCAATAATAATGATCAGAGGTATCCCTTGTTTCTCACACAAAACATGGATCATTTGGGCTTAGGGATTTCCAATGATCATATCATTCACATCATAAAGCTTCTCCCGTCAAGGAAACCACAGTGTGTAATCCCCTAGTAGTGTCTTGATGTGACTTCCCCCATACAGGGGTATACAACTCAGGAATGTCTCAAAGGAAAAATTGAAATATGATAAATATAATTTTTTCTATTAATATGATACATAGGATGCCTTCTTATGGATCAATCTTCATATCTGGTGCCTATGTTCCCTCATATATATTCTTTCCTCATGGCCCTAAACTATATGGTTTAAATAAACTAGGTGGGTTATTATTCCTCTTATAAATAGGATATGATATATTCCTAAAAAGGGTCAATCCCATCCTTCAAATATCAATCATCACCCTAGAAGGAAGTAATAACTAAATTTCTAAGATATATGGATTCAAAATATAAGAATCTACCAATTGATAAGTAATAAAGGTAAATGGATAAAGAAACTAGGAGAAATGAGGATGGTCTCATTAATAGAACCTCATTTACACATATAAGTATACAACACTTGATCATTTAATTAGAGAAATATGTATCATATTGTTATTAAGAAGATATTCTCAAACATATCTTAAATCTTTAAGAGAGTCTTCGAGTAAGTAATAGTTCCCTCCACAAGTGGGCGATGGGTTCGACTTCCCATCCTCTTTACTAGTGTGACTCCTATGTTTTTTTTTGGGTTTGAAACACCAATTGATTTCCCACCGTTGGAAACCAGGTCTATACCTTATTATGGATATGGGATCTATCAATAGTTTTATGAAATGAACATGTTAATCTAAGAGTGAATGATTATGAAACCGTACCTTAACCCCCCACCCACCACAATCAACCCTATAAAAGGATACAAACATGGTAGACCTATCATTAAGTAATGTAATGAAAGATTAAAAAATCATTATAGGTATTGGGTCCCTTGTCTCTTAAACCCATGGCACTACAGCTTATCCTTGTGAAACTGTTATTATTTGATTTTCTTCAACATGTGAGGGATGATGATCATGTATTAAAATATCACATTGGTGATTTTTTATGAGATTGACCTGAAATAGTGTATGGTTAGTTTTTTAGGTACATGGGATTAGGTATGATGAGATAAAACCCATGGGATCTTGAATCAAGAAGTGCCATTGGGTGGTATGCCATTAGTTTTGGATGAGATCAAGGTGGTAAACTCTAGTTACAATTAGATCCAATGAGTTTAGAATTTTTTATTGGTTATATCAAGGTCGATGACAAATGATTTTGATGGAGTACCAATGTAAATGATAGCTTGGGGTTTTGATGAGAAAGAGGAGTGTCTGAACTATAATAATGATAACATCATATATAGAATAGTGTCATTAGAGATAGTTTTGATGAATGTGGATTGGTAGGAGTGGCTCATGCATGATTGATGGAATCTTTTCAGTTTTCACTTTAGGAGTGGTATAAGGAAATAAATATAGAGGGGAGTGCATCATTGATAGTTTGATTGGGTCACTATCAATATGGATGGTTTTTTTTGATAATAAGGATGATGTTCCCAATGATTTGTGAACATGAAGGAATTTAAGTTAATTGTTGACAGTTATTTTTGATTGGGATGGAAATGTATATTCATTACATCTTGTAATGGATAGAGCATTGGTCGAGGAGGTATGACCCCTATGATGGAAGGGAAAAGGGTGTTATAAGACTGAACATTAAACAATCCGGATGGTACTGGGATACTAATTTTTGATAATATATTCCAATAACTAGTTCTTTGGGAAATAATGGATTTATAATTAAGATGGGATACTAGATGGAGATTATGAAATGGAATCATACATTCAAAATTTGGGTTGAGATTCTACCATGATATAGATCATACATGAATCAGTGCTCGTGAGTGGAGTACGACAACATTTTTGGATAGTTGTTGATTCAAACCAATATATAAACCTCAATTAATGTTTTGACTTCTAAATGGGTGTTTATAAGATATTTTCATGCCTTTAGGGATTTATTCATCATGATCAGGTTTTGTGATAGAAAGTTAACAGGAGAAACTGAGTGATTTCAATAATGGACAACCAAAGGGGGTTCGTCCTTTGTATTCATCTGGAATTGGGTTCAATGAGATGTAAAAGAACATGATCATGTCATTATAATATGAGTATTATGTTTCATAAGGCTATTTTGAAGGTGGGGAGAATCATGGAATGGAATTTTATCTTAAGAGTTGATTTTTATGGTGAGGAGAGTCATAGGCCCTTTGATGAATTGATCAATGAAATTTTGGGGTGTTTGGATAAATGTTCATTAGTACATTTTGTCTTAGGTATCTAGTGGTGGTTGCTTGGGTTTTCATGAATAGTGCTCCCCATGTTTGATGGTGTGCAACGAAAGCTTGATAGACGTTCCAAAGTTGAACATGATGAGTTGGATATGAATTAATGACTGGGATAGTTCGAGGTAAAGATTTGAGAGGACACCAAGTCTTATCAAGGATGAAATTTTATATGATGGGGATGTTGTAAAACCCAATGACTGTACGAGTTGATATATTCTAGGTAAATTTTAATTTGTGTGCTTTGAGTTCAATTTCATTTGAGAAATGGTGACCATATCATGTTTTGTAGAGGTTGAAAATATCATAAAGATGTTTCTATACATTTATTTAAGGTTAATAGATGTTAAAGGTTCTTAATTGGATGTTGGAGTGAGTTGGGAGAGTGTGTGGAATATGAGGCATGTCCTTATTGTAAACACGAATCACTGGGATGTATTGCTTATTATGGTGGTGGTCTAAATTCCCAAATTGAGGGTGTGCTGCCAGGGGGTGGCACTGGTGTGAAACAAGTCATCCAGAATACACATGTAGGGAATTTGGTAGACTATAATGGCGAAATGTTTGTCTAAGGTGGAATGGAGAAAAATTAGGTCATGCTGCACCATGGACCCAGCCTACAGGGTGTTTTGGTTAGAAGGCCCCATGGTGGAAAATAGGGAGAAAGAAGTAGCTTTGATAAGGCATTGGGTGTTTTAGTTAGCAAGATCGAGGGTTTTTCATCTATATGAAATGATGAGAAGGGTGTAATGCCCTGTTACCTTACTTTCAGGTATGTTCTAACATTTTTTGGTTTTCATTTTTCATTGATTGAGTAATTCCAAGAAGAAATTGGGAGGATATCTGTAATGGAAATGTAAGATATTTATTGGAATTTTTAGCATGACACTTATAGTTTTTTAGTCTTCTAGGGATTTACACACTATGTAATTGGGTTACATGATATATAATAGTCTACTAGAAGATTACATGAAATTGGTACATAGCGTGGAAAGGTTACATACATTTTACATCATACATTCCATTAAAATAATGAAAAAAATTATTTTAATAAAAAGAAGAATTGTTTTTTACTGTATGTGAGACTTGAAAATTACACAACATGTAATTACATTACACATCATGTAAAATCCCAAGTGTTGGGTTTAATTAGGAATTTCATTACAAACTCTGATTTAAATCCTACAGGATTCCTTACTCTTAATCTAAAGGCTCTTCATAGTTGATTATGGAGATCTAAAATCCCTCCTGATCATCTGTTTTGTGATTGATCATCATGTTATTTGTTGTAAATCCCTTCTGGGTAAGTGGCCTTACTAAATCATATAGCTCCCTCTCTTTCTTCATTGGTGTTAGATGGATCATCATGAAATGTATTGATCTATACTCTTTGTTTTTGAATCTTTATTCTAGTTTGAGTTCCTATATCTTATGTGACTTCATCCTTCATTGGCGAGTCTTATTGTGGGTGTTGTGATTCCCTGAAAAAGGAAGGTGGTTCTGTCTAACAATGGACAATTTATTTAACCTTTAATTTCTTGATGTTTGAAATTTATTTGAATAGATTTGTGAAAAACCAATTTCATGCAAATTGGAAATTGAAATTGTTTTGGTATGGAATTTTTGGAAACTCCAAAATTCCATTGGAATTTGAAATTAGAGTATAATTTGAAATTTTTAGAATTTTTGAAATTTATTTTGATAAAAAATTTCTTAAATTTAATTTCTAAAAACCTATAATTGGTTTTTAATTTAAAAGGCATAAAGTGGTGAATAACTATGTTTTGGTTTTGGAATAAAATTTGAATATTGATACTAGAAATGGGAAAACTTTATTTTAAAATGATTTGAAATGATTTTCTTATTATTGATTGACTGATTGATAATAATCAAACCTAAGTAGTTAGTGGGTTATTTGGGAAAATCATTCTAAGATTGTAATTCCCTAGTAACGTATTGATGGTGAAAAATCTAAAAAATATATAGTTGGGTAGATTATATTCATGATGGAACATTGATGAGTACTATTTGGACTGTACCTGAGGGATGTGTCTACAAATATTCCATGATCACTGATATGAGAGTGTGAGGATGTTATGACCAGCAACTATCATACCATAGGTTATTTGACCATGGTTCTTTCTAAGATTATTTTTATATAAATTCAATTGATTATGAAACCTATTTAATTATGAATATTTATTTATATATTCTATTTTATATAAAATGTTTACTTAATCCTTTGTTTGAAATTTTTTCATCATTTGAAGTGAAAAAACATGTTTTTTAAATAGGAAATTGTACAACAATGCCTATTTTATTTAAAATTTGAAAGATGATTTGGTTTGTTATTATGGAACACATGGTATGACCATATTGGTATTTTATCTCTCACCTTACCAATTCCTTTGGGAATTTAAAGATTATCTCTTTCTATATATGAGTAAAGGTAATGCACCTCTTGGAGGAGGTTGATATTCTTGATCCCTTGGGGATTTGGTTGATGTGTCCTTTGGGATTTTGATTTTATCTTTTTATATTTTGAGTACTTTTATAATGTATTATTTGGGGTTTTTATATAATTTTTTAGTTTATATTACAATTTTATTTTGGATTTTTTAAGCATACTAATATGTATTTTTTTATTCTTATTTTTTTAGAAAATTCGTTCCCAATTTTGTATTGTATGATTCTTGGTTCTAATCACCACCCCATAGGGATTTGGAACACCATTTAGGTTTTTTTTAGATCAGCTCTAATATTAAGGTACCAAGTTATCTTGTTTGGTTCATTTCAAAATGGATCAGAGCTGCATGTTTAACATCTTTCGTTGATGTCATTATGAAATTATATTATCTTTTCGAGAATTAAGAGGTAGTTGTGAGAGATTTACTAGCCATTTATTATCATAATGAGCGTTAATTACCTATAGGAGGCTTGGTAAAGGTGTATTGAGGATTAAATATAGTATTTTTCCTACGTTATATTTAGATAGGAAATCTTGATTTCTTATCTTATGGGATTAAATTTTCTATTTCTTTTGTTTGAGTTCTTGATCTAGGTAATATTTTTTTGTCTTCAATGTTGGTTTCTAATGTTGTGTATCATCATGGATCCAAGAAAACATGTGAATAGGATATAGGAGGAATTTGGCGATGAACTCCATCAATAAAATCCTCATGTAGACCAAAATATGGTTGATGTTATAGTGCATGTTGTCAAGCTCGAGGAAATGAACCTGAACTTATTCTTATTTAGGATCAAACTATAGAATCTCATAGGGATGGGTCATAGAAGAGTTCTTAACAGTTACATCACTATAATCCACCAGTTTTCCAATGATCTATTAATCCTCAATAGTTTGAGTATTGGTTGATCATGATTTAGCTTTTGTTTGAGTTATTAGAGATGTATGTTGCAATCAAGGTGAAATATGAAACCTTGTAGCTAGAAAGTGCTAGTAGTAGTTTGTGGGAGATGATGGTGATGGGGAAAACCATGAGTTTTTGGACTGTAAGGACATTAGAGTTCTTTTCACTGACCAGTTCTATCCAAAGTTAATGGTGTTGGTTAAGGTTATAAAGTTTTTAAAACTCGATCAAGCTGACGGGACCATGACAAATTATGTGAACCAAATCACTGAGATTGTGTAGTTTTCACCTGATATTGTATAAAATGGGAATAAAAATACTAGAAGGTTTGAGATGAGACTTTAATTTGATATTCTTTCTTAGGTTTTCATGCCAAATATTTCCTCTTTTGATGATGTGTTGGATATGGAAATAGTAGTTGAACTTGATCTAGCTAGTAAGGGTTGAAATGAGTTACTTTTTATCCTAGTGGTAATTATTTGAGTTAGCATAAAGGGAAGATAAAGAATGATGAGTATATTAATGGATCTCGATAGCAGGGTTCTTCTAGAACTCCAATAGTTCCTATAAGAGGGCCATTGACTTTATATCGGTGTGGAATTAATGGGTATTCAAAATGGATTTTCACTGAGGCACCAAAGATATGTGGTTCATGTGGTCATTTAAATCACTTTCGGAAATTATGTTATATATTTTGTGATATATGTAGTGGTACGATATCATCAAAACCAAAATGTTTTGTGGTTTAATCAAATGCTTGAAGATATATGTGGTTCCAGCCAAAGGAATCCAGAACAAAGCTTCTTCACTTAGTGGAAGTGTCTCCAGAGGAAGCGGATACAAGTCTAGTGACTGTGAGAGGTACCATCACTATAACTTCATATTTGGTTAATTCTTTATTTGGAATTGTTTCATATTATTCATTCATTTATTCTTATATTTTGAATCTACAAAACCTATCTATAGTGCTTTTATCATATGTGATGAATATTACTACACCCCTTATAATGAAGAGAGAGAAGGACCTTCATTGTTCATCTTACATGTTCACTTTATCAAAAATTGATATTACTTTGGATTTTTTGGTTCATAATATGAAATCTATTTATGCCATTTTTTGGATGGATTGGATCATTACAAATAAATATCTAATATATATTTATCTCCAACGGCTTAATTTACTACACTCAATGGGGTGTGTCGTATCTTTCATGAAGAATGGGACCTTAGGTCGAGTAGATTCATACCTTCTAATCTAGAGTTGGGGAAATTGATATCACAATTCTATCCTAATATTGAGTAGGAATCTTTGAATGGATATCACCCTTCATTTTTGTTGAGTTTCCTTAAATTTTTCCTTCCCACTACTATAAATTTTTACTAGTAAGGGAGTTATATTTTTCAATTGAGTAAGTTCCTCATACTCAAACAGTATATATTCCTTCTTACCACATGGAACAAGCTAAATTGAAAGAGAATAAATCTTAGTTGAAGGATCTATTAGGGAAATTATTTATATTTCCAAGTGTTTCACCTTAGGCGGCACTGGTTCTATTTTCTATTACAGATGATGGAACACTTTGCCTATGTGCTAATTTCCAAAAACTCAATCGAGTCATGGTATAGAACATGTATATATTTCAATGGATTGATGATCTATTTTAACAGTTGAAAGGGGAAAAGTGGTTCTCATATATTGATCATTGATCTCATTATCAACATTTGAGAATAAATGAATCTAGAATTTAGAAAACTACCTTCCTAATAAGTTTTATCCATTATTAGTACCTTGTCATTCCATTTGTTCTAACCATTTTTCCTCTAGTATTTATGGATTTTACGGACATGATTTTAGAGGAGTATCTTGGTATATTAGTTATTGTACTTATGGAGGACATTCTAATTTACTCGATGACTAAGGAGGATCATATCTTCCATCTGAGTGCAGTTCTCTAATTGTTGAGAAATCATTGACTATATTCCAAGATATCAAAATGTGATTCTAGATTTGGTAAGTGAAGTTCTTGGGGAACATGGTCTCAGAACATGGTATTTTATTTGATCCTAAAATGTTGAATGTTTTTATGACATGGTATAAAACATGTAATCTTTTCAAAATTTAGAGAATCTTAGGTTTATCTAGATATTATCGCCAGTTTGTAATGTATTTCTCAAATTTGGATTTTCTGATGATAGCTATTACTCATAAGGGAGTGAATTTTTCTTGGGATGAGAAATTTCAGAGTTCCCTTCTTGATCTGCAATTCCTTTTGACTTCAGTGTTGATGTTGACTCTTCCGGAGGCTGAGTTGGGCTATATGGTCTTCATTGATGCAACAAGTTAATGTCTGGGATGTTTTTTTATTCATAGTGATCATGTCATTTCCAATAGATCTTGATATATTAGGCCACATGAGAAGAATTATCTGACCCAAACCTGAACAAGAATCTTTGATTCAGATGCTTAAGATTTGGAGGCATTTCCTTTTTCGGTAATGGTTTAATGTGTATCCTAACCATAGTAGAATAAGTTATATCTTATATAAAAGAATATTTGAGTCACCACCAGATTCATAGGGTGGAGTTCCTATAACCTTTTCATTTTGATATTTCCTATACCCTGAGGGAAGGATATGTTGTTCTAGATTCCTTGACCTTGATTATTCCAAACCATACTGCAAATGAATCTACATAAGAGTGGAACTTGATTTCTCTTTTTTCATAGTTTAATATTGGTGTTCGTGAGATATGGGTTTATGTTGACTTAGTAAGTGTTCAGTTGACCTCCACTATTCTTGATATGGTTCTTCAAGAACATCATATTGAAGATAAATTACATAGAATAAGAGAGACTTTTTTTGTGTGAAGACTGTCACTAAGTTTTATTTCTCCATGGATGGTATTCAATTTTTTTATAATAATTTTGGTGTGTCTTTTTCTATGAGGAAATTTTGGATTGGGGGTGAACATAATTCCTAATGGGATGTGCACCTAAAAACCAAAAAAATATTTTATGATATTCAGTGTCAATTTTGGTGGCTATGTTAGAGAGGGGACATTGATGAATTTTTTTGGAACTACTCTACATTCCAACAGGTAAATGTTGAGTATTATATAACATTGGTTTTTCTTCATCCACTTCTAGTGACAACTTGGGAGTGGGATGATATTTATATGGATCTTTTTATATGGATTAAATGTACCAATAGAAGGAAGAATGTGATGTGGGTTGTGATAGATAGCTTAACCAAATAGACTTACATTATACCCATTTGTGATACAACCAAATCTTGGGATCTATGAAATATTTATGTGAGATATATTGTTAAATTTGAAAGGGTTAAATCTATTATATTCTCTGATAGATATCCCCATTTTACTTATCACTTTTGGAGAGGCATTCAGGTGGCATTGGGATCTCTGTTTCATTTGAGTACGAAATACCATCCGTAGAAGGATATCCAGATATAGAGAGTAATATAGATTCTTGATGGTATGCATTATGCTTGTGTCCTAAATTTTGGTGGAGTTTGGGATGATAATATAGGAATGATTGAGTTTACTTATAACCATAGTTACCAGTCCATCATTATAATGGCTCATTTTTAGGCCTTGTATGGTTGGTGTTGTAAATATCTATTGTGTTTGTCAAATATTGGAGAAACATCCTTGTATGGAACGAACATGGTCCAAGAGATGATAGAAAATATTTTGTTGATTTGTTCGGGGATGTTTACGACACAAATCTGGTATAAATATTATACTAATTTTCAGTATATACCACTAGATTTTTCAGTTGGTGATCAGGTGTTCTTGAAAATTTCACCTTGTTTGGGTTATCCACAACTTGGGAGGCAAGGGAAGATTGATCCTCATTATATGGGACCTTTTTATGTTAGTGAGAAGGTGGGAAAGTGTCCTACCATTTAGAACTTCAACCACATATGAATACGATACATTATGTGTTCCATGTATCTCAGCATAAAAAATATATTTCTGAAATATCTCATGTTTTGAGCATGAGTGATCTTGATGTTGAGTTGGATTTATCTGTGTCTGAGCATCCAGTTAGGATAGTTGATTCTGAAACCAAGGTACTCTTTAGGAGAAAGATACCTATGTTCAGTGTTCTATGGTAGCATGGTTCTAATTCTCATGAGATATGGGATCATGAGTGACACCTGCCTATTGTGGGGTGTGACAAAAACAAATATTACCAATGTTAAAATGTCTTAAAGTGGTTAACCTAGGTTGTCTCCAGAGAGGAGTGAACAAAAATTTTATTTGTCACTTAAATTAAATAAAGAAGAAGAGGTTGTTTTTGAAATTGTTTGAGTTGAAAAAAAATAATGCAAGCAATTAAAAATAAAGGTTGAACAGTAATGGATGAAGACATTGATGGGTTAAGGGTAGGATCACGTTATTCAATGTCATCATAGTCACAAATATCATCTTCCCTCTCTTACTTTTGAATGAAAAATTGATCGAGTTATCAATCACCCTTGATTAAAAGAACAGATGAAACTCACTTCTATGTGCATGGAAGTTCATAAAAAAATATTAAAAACTAAGTCAAGTCACGATTGGGAATGTTTTCTCCGTATAACTCTAGAAAAATTTCACTATTTCCACACACGTGACAACGATCGTTGGACACTCACCACCTAACACAATCTACTCGATCGAGACAATTTGCACTAGGTGGAGGGAGATTGAAATTATTCGACCAAAACAATTAACAATGAATACACCAACTCAAAACATGATCACATTAAGAGAATTGGGAAAAATTGAGAATATAAATCATTTAAAATAAAAATATGGTTTTACATTTAATCACAAAACTTTGACATTACAAAAGTGAAACTCTCCCTTCCTCGATCACTAAAAGGTTTTACCCCTCCACGTGAAGGGTAATAGAGTTGAAAGGGGAAGAATAGAGCATGATGAAAACAAGAAAAGAGAAATTAGAAAATAAAAATAACTTTAAAAAATAAATCCTACAGAAAATATCCTCTTGCACCGTCTCCATCCCCTTTGAATGGAAGTGAACACTATTATTTATAGGCTTGTGGAGTAGAAAAATTCCATGTAAAATTACTCCACCGAAAGAAAGAGATAATTTATCTTATTAAAAGGTATAATCTAGGGAATTTGTATTCATAAATGTTGTTCCTATATCTCTTTTAAATGCGTAATAAAAATTTTATAGAATTTGGACACATTTACCAGATGTTATACTCGAATTACTAATGACATATTTTTCTACTCGAGGTGACTCTTCAACATTCTATTATTTGTCTCATACAATGGATGACTTAATGACCTAATTTCTTCATGAAATTTATTTTTAAAATTATGTGAGAATTCCTATTTCTATTACAGCTAGAATCACCTAATTTGGAAATATGTAGGCCGAGATATTCCTCATTAATTAAGGTGGGGTCCATTATGTCGCCCATCAAACGTTTTCCACTTGATGAATTTTTCTAGGCCATTGTGTGTCAAATTGGACCTTGTTCCAGAATACAAAGTTGAATACCACAAGCTTGGAGATCCTAAAAAAAATAACCAATCTATTTGGATCAAAATTGTAAAAGATAAACCCAAAATACAGAAGCTCCACATAACTGCTAAAAACCCAAAATTCACCAAAAAGACTAAAATGATTAAAATAAGGCCAAATTGATTACTTTGTATAGGTTAAATCATTAATACACATATGAAAAGTAAAGAAAGTTTTATCTCTATCAATTCACCCACACATAGCACTTGGACTCCAGGAAAAGTCAACATCAGAATCAAATCAAAGAAAATTCAAAACACATGCCAATAAGATCCACCAATTCCATACCAAGAAATAAAAGATATCATGCCTCATAAATAACCATTATTCCATGTTCTCAAATCATATTATTAAATATTTTTCCTCTTAATTTATCCTCTCATTCACACAAGAAACCTTCCTCTCATGAATTTTCTCTCATCTCACAAATATCAAATTTCAACAAATTTTTTCTTATCCAAACCAATGAAAGTGTCACCATAGGTTTGAAAAACACTTAAATCTTCACCCGATGTGGGTCAAGGACATGTGTTTATCATGATGAATTTTTAGGGTTGTTTTGTGGCTTTAAGTTGGTAGTATTTTTATCTGAAAAATTATGAGGCTCAATGAGGAGGGCTTGGGTCTTTTTGGAGTAAAATTTCACATTTCTAATTTACACTCAAATATGATATCATCCTGAATCCCCTTAGTAGAAATATAGGTTCATCATCATGAAAACTCTAGGAATGTTAAAATATATTAGAATTTCATCAAAAAAAAATTCAATATTTTCAACCATTATTTTTCTTAAAAGCCCCAAAAAAGGCCCAACTTTCTTATTCCATTAGAAGCTCCAAAAAAGGCACAACTTCTCTAATCATGAAAGCTTCAGAAAAGGCACAACTTTCAACATAATAATTTTTCAGCAGTACACACATCTCTTCAACAATTAATTTTCCACCCAAAGTTTCACCAAATTATATATCACAATACAATAAATCTTCCCCCACACTTAAGTCCATCTAGATCACACAGTTTCACTTCAAGGGAAGGTTGGATGGGGAAAATTGGCTTGTAAGGTGTCTAACATAATTGATTTTTCATTGAATATAAGGGCTATAAGGACTAAATATTACCAGGTAGGCTGGAATTAATGATATTCTCTTGAAAATAGGGCTTTAAAATCAAATAAATACCCAAATCATTTAAAACACAAATACCCCAAACCCTCAAGTTTTGAAAGGAATAAATAAGATTCTTGTTAAAAAAAGCATAGTCTAGTTCTATCAAGAAGTGATTTGAATGAAAATAATATGAAAAATGGTTCAGAAGCCTCACAAAAAAGTGATTTCAAAGATAATGACAATGAAATGTGGTATGAGATTCAAGAATCAGAGTACATTTCATGAAATTCCCAAAGAATTGAACTTGAAAAAAAGTCATTTCTAGCATTCATTTAAGCTATGTTTCATTGAATAAATTGGATAACTAAATGAAAAGGGTTTCAAAAATGGAAAGGATAATCATTTTATCTCAAAACATACAAAAATACACAAAAACAAAAGAAACACACAAAATTTTTAAAAACACACAGTTTGTTTTGAAAAAAAAATAGAAAATGAAAATCCTGAACTAAAAAGGAACCCTCCCTAGACTTAAATGAAGCAGTGTCATTAATGCATTCAAATGGATGTAACATGTATGTATAATTGAAAATTAATCATAGAAACAAGAAAGTGAAAAGGATATGTACAACCTGGCATATTGGTTGTGTAATATTGAGTTATGCTCCTACGTGTTGCACACTAAAAACCTACAAGAAAAAAACAACAAAAGAAAACATAAGATATTTATTAAATGAAACAAGAATAGAAATAGGATGAGAAAATAAGGATAGATCCTGGTTTAAAACCCCAAGTGGGCCCTAGGTTTTGACTGCCTCTAAATGGGTAGTTCTAATCGGTTATCCCCAATCTGACGGTGGGTGAAGTTTCTTTCTAATGAACCAACAAAACATATTCTTTACATCATGCACTTCATCCTTTTTGTTGAGGAAACCATGGGTATATTACACCAAATCCACCCATAGGACAATAAAATAAAACTTTCTTGGTGGGGGTAGGATAAATGATGAGTCCTCATCTTTATTGTTTTCCAATTTCATAGCCTCCTCTTCATTCTCCAATGATTTCTCAAAGGATGCTACATCAAGGGAATAATTAAAGTGAATTTCATAGAGTAATTCTATTTGAAAAAAATTAAAACATGAAGAATCAATATCAAAATAATCCTTTTCATATTAAGCATATCATGACTCTTTTTACTCAGGAAAAGACACTTGAATAATCTCATGTACTCCCTCCAATTAATGGTCAAAATTTCCCTGGAGCTTCATATGTTCTTTATCGAGTGCATCATCTTTTTCCTCCTCATCCACCAAGGTAATGCATGTGTTGGATGAATCTGAGAATTTAAAGCAAGGGGAGGTAATAATCCATTTGGTTTCAGTAAAATTATAAGATAATGAGTTAATGAAAAGACCATCTCCCAAAGTTTTCTCATCTTTAATTGCTTCTTCGGTTAGAAGTGCCTCATGGAGTAGAGTTTCTCTACATTGAGGTAGGCAGTTAGGTTCTTCAATATTCTCCTCAAATTCCAGCACATTGGTGGTGTATTGCTTCAATGATGCCAGATCTTCTTCATTATGAGGAACTATAGGATTATGTAGTTCCTCACACTTGTTCCAAAAGACATCAAGATCTTTTTGATCATTCATATGTACTTCATAAGGAAAATGTTCTTCATTTATCCTATTCTACAACTATTGAGAAGGGAAAAATGGATATTCTTTTAATTCCATCAAGGTCTCCCCAGGTTCTTTAGCATCTATGATGAAAGGGGAATATACTTCCATGAATGGATCAATATTAGTTTTTGGGTTCTCCTTGTATGTGTGAATATATTCAATTAGCCATTCCATTTTTCTCTTCATGTCCTTTATTTCTTACTTAATTCCTTGCAATTAGTCTTTTGTTGTAATTTCCTCTTCTTGTTGCACCTCCACCATTTCATAAAAAAATTCTGGAAAATACTCTTGGAATTCAATTATTTCTCTTGACAATCCATCCAATACTAAGTATTCAATGTTTTCTTCAAGGTATTGAATGAGATCCTTGAATTCATCTTCTTGATGATTTGGATTTGGGCTCCACTGATCTATTTAGAAAAGAGAGAAACAATATAATCTATTGACCAAGGTGAGTCAATAATAGGTTCTTTCCCTAATGGATTATTTTTCCATAAATTAAAAAGAAAATAATCATATGAAAACATCATGGAAAAATATTTTTTTGTGTTTTTTCAATTTGAAAACAGTCCAATATTTACAATTGGATTGTTGGCATAGCCTCCCCGGTAACAGTGCCAGGTTTTGACATGTTCCTATCGTGGGGTATGACCAAAACAAATATTACCTAAGTTAAAATCTATTTAAGTGGTTAGCCTAGGTTTTCTCCCGATATGAGTTCACAATAATTATTTTTTTCACTTAAATTAAAGAAATAAAAACTGGTTGTTTTTTAAATTGTTTGAGATGACAAAATATAAAGAAAGAAAATAAAAAGAATGGTTGAACACTAATGGATGAAGAGAGTGATGGGGTCATGGTAGGATCAACTTTTTCAATGTAATCATAGTAATAAAGATTATTTTCCATCTCTTCCTTTTAAATGACAAGTGAAAGACTCCTCGATCGAGTTATCAATCACCCTTTGTTAAAGAAGCAAATGTAACTCACTCCTTTGTGCATGGAAGTTCATAAAAAATTCCTCAAAAACTAAGAAAATTATCGATCTGGAATTTTTTCTCCTTATAACTAAAGAAAAATTTCACTAGTTCTACACACATGCCAACGATCGCTGGACACTCACCACCTAACACAAGCTGCTCGATTGAGACAAATTTCACTAGTTGGAGGGAGATTAAAAGTCTTCAACCAAAGCTATTAATGATGAATACACCAAACTCAAAACATGATCTCATTAAGAGAATTTGGAAACATTAATAATAGAAATAATTAAAAATAATAATATGGTTTTACATTTAATCACAATACTTTTACCTTACAAAAGTGAAACTCTCACTTCCCCGATCCCTAAAAGATTTTATCCCTCCATGTGAAGGGTAATAGAGTTGAAAGGGGAAGAAGATAGCATGATGAAAATAAGAAAAAAATGGAAAATAAAAATAAATTCATGAACTCAATCCTCTAGCACAACCCCTCTCGCACCTTCTTTAACCCCTTTGGATAGAGTGAACACTCTTATTTATAGGATTCCGGAGTAGAAAATTTCCCTCTAAAATTACTCCACCAAAAGATTGAGTCCGTTTGTCATAATAAATGGAAGAATATTGGGATGTTTTTTTCATAATTTTTTTTCCTATCTCTCTTTTTGTTCTTCCTCAAAATTGTAGCGAATTTGGAATAGTGTACCAAAAGTTATACTCGAATTACTAATGACAACTTTTTCTTCCCGAGGTGACTCCTCAACTTCCTATTTTTGGTCTCATACAATGGATGACTTAATGCCATAATTTTATCATTAAATTTATTTTAAAAATGATTCATGTAATCCTATTTCTATTATAGCTATGATCACCTCATTTGGACATATTTAGGACAAGATATGCCTCAATAATTAAGGTGGGGTCCATTCTATCGGCCATCGAACTTTTTCCAATTGATGAATTTTTTTGGGCCATTGTGTGTCAAATTAGACCTTAGTCCAGATTAAAAGTTTGAATCCCAAAATCCCGGATATCCTAAAATAATAATCAATCTATTTTTATCAAAATTTTAAAATATATGCCCAAAATACAAAATCTCCACAAAACTACTAAATTTTCCAGAATTAAACTATTTTCAAAATTAAACCCAAAATTCACCAGAAACACTGAAATGATAAAAATTAGCTCTAATTGATTAATTGGTATGGGTTAAATCATTAAATCACATATAAAAAATAATTAAAATGTTATCTATGTCAATTCCCATTCACTTAGCACTTGGACTCCCGAACAAGTCAACATAAAAATCAAATCAATGAAAATTCAAACCACATGCCAATAAGATCAACCAATTACATACCAAGAAATAAATGATATCATGGTTCATCAATAACCATTATTCCAAGTTCTCAAATTAGGTTATTAAATATTTTCCCTCTTAATTTATCCCCCATACACAAAAGACACCTACCTCACATGAATTTTCTCTCATCCCACAAATATCAATTTTCAACAATGTTTTTCTCATTCAAAACAATGCAACAGTCACCAATGGATTGAAAAAATCATAATTCTCCACCTAATTTGAGCCAAGGATAGGTGTTTATCATGAGTAATTTTTAGGATTTTTCTGTGTCTTTCCGTTGGTAGTATTTTTATGTGAAAAATTATGAAGCCGAATGAGGAGGGCTTGGATCTTTTTGAAGAAAAATTGCCCAATTCTAATTTTCACTCAACTATGGTACCCCACTCAGTCTCCTTAGTAGCAATTCGAATCCAAAAACTTGAAATCTATATGAATTTTCAAACAGCTCAGAATTTTAGCAGCAAAAATTTCAATCTTCTCAAACATGATTTTTCTTGAAAGATCTAGAAAATGCATGGTTTTCTTCCTCTATTAGAAGCTCCAGAAAAGGTATAGCTTCCCTAATCATGAAATCCTGAGAAAAGGAAAATCTTTCAATAGAATAATTTTTCAGTAACACACACATCTCTTTGAAAATTTATTTTCCATTCAATGTTTCACCAAATAAGGTAGCACAATACAATAAATATTTCCCCACACTTAGGTTAAACTAAATAATGCAATTTCACTTTGAGAGCAGGTTGGAATGGGAAAATTGGTAGGTAATGTGCCTAACATAATAGGTTATTCATGGATTCTAAGGGAAAAGGATTAAATGTATAAGATTGTCTTGAATGAAATAGATTCTCTTGAAAAGTGGGATTTAAAACAAAATAAATGCCTCAATAATTTAAAACACAAGTACCCCCAAACACTAATGTTTTGAAAGGAATAAATCAAATTATGGTTAAAACAAGCAACGTATGGTTCTCTCAAGAAGTTAGGTGAATGAAAAAAATAAGACAAAAAGGGTTATAATCCTCACAAAAAAAGTTATTTCAAAGATAAAGGCAGGGCAATGTGGCATGAGAATCAAAAATCATATTAATTTTCATGAAATTCCCAAAGAATTGAATTTGATACAAAGTCATTTCCAACATTAATTTATGCTCAGTTTCATGGAATAAATTGGATCACTCAATGACATGGGTTTTAAAAAATGGTTGTGATAATCATTTCATCTCAAAACATTCAAAAAATACACCAATAAAATTAAAAAGAAAAACACAAAATTTGAAAAATACACACTTTTTTTTTGAAAAACAAATAACAAATAAAAATCCTAAACTATAAGGGTTACCATCACCACACTTAAATGAAGCAGTGTCCTCAATGAATTCAAATTGTTGTAACATGTAAATATAATTTAAAATGAATCATAGCAATAATAAAGTGAAAGGGATTGGTATAACCCGACTTATTGGTATTGCAATATGGAGATAAGATCCTAAGTGTTCAACACTAAAAAACTACAAGAAAAAAATAACAAAACAAAATATAATATATTAATTGAATGAAACAAAAATTGAAATAGGATGATAAAATAAGGATTGATCATAGATTAAAACCACAAAGTTGGCCCTCAGTTTTGACTGCCTCTATATGGACTATTCTAATCGGTTATCCCCAATCTGATGGTGGGTGAAGTTTCTTTCTGATTATCCCCCAAAACTACTTCTTTACATCATGCGTTTCATCCTTTTTTTAAGGACACCATGGGTATAGTACACCAAATCCACCCATAGGACAATAAAATAAAACTTTCTTGGTGGGGGTAGGATAATTATTGAGTCCTCATCTTTCTTGGTTTACAATTTCATAACCTCCTCTTCATTCTCCAATGATTTCTAAAAGGATGCTACTTCGAGAGAATAATTAAAGTGAATTTCAAAGTGTAATTCTATTTGATAAAAAATTTAAACATGAAAAATCAATATAAAATTCATCCCTTTCAAAGTAAGAATCTCGTGTCTCTTTTCTCACATGAAAATCCACTTGAATCATCTCAAGTACTTCCTCCAATATATGGTCTACATGTTCTGAGAGCTGCATATGTTATTTATCAGGTACATCATTGTTTTCTTCCTCATCCACCAAGGAAATACAAGTGTTGGCTGAATCTGAAAATTTTAAGCAAGGGTAGGTAATAATCAGTTGAGTTTCTGTAGAATTAGAAGATAATGAGTTCATTAAAAGATCATCTCCCTGAGTTTTTTCAGCTTCAATTTCTTCTTCGATGGGAAGTTCCTCATGGTGTAGAGTTTCTCTAGATTAAGGTAGGAAGTCAGGTTCCTCAATATTCTCTTAATATTCCACCACATTGGGGGTGTATTATTTCAATGATGTTTGATATTCTTCATTATGGGGAACTGTAATATTAATTAGTTTGACACACTCGTTCCAAAAGTCATCCAGATCTTGTTGATATTCCGTACGTACTTCATAAGGAAAATCTTTTCATTAATCTACTTCAACAATGGTTGAGAAGGGCCAAATGGATCTTCTTTTAATTCCATCGTGGTCTCCCCAAGTTCTTAAACATCAAGAATCAGTGGGAAATCTACATCCACAAATGTCTCATGTTTTGTTTTGGGTTTCTCTTGGGATGTCTGAACATATTCAATTATCCATTATATTTTTCTCTCTAGGTCCTTTATTTCTTCCCAAAGTCCTTGTTATTGACCTTTTGTTCAAATTTCCTCTTCTTGTTGCACCTCAACTATTTATTGAAAAAATTCTAGAAAAAATTCTTAAAATTAAATTAATTCTATATCTAATCCCTCCAATAATTAGTATTCAAAGTTTAATTTAAGGTCTTGAATGAGTTCCTTGAATTCATCTTCCTTGATGATTTGGATTCGACCCCCCCTGACCTGTTTAGAAAAGAGAGAAACACTATCCTCTGTAGACCAAGGTGTGTCAATAATTGGTTTTTTCACTCATGGATGATTGTTCCATTAATTAAAGATATAATCATTTGATAAAATCTTGAGAAAATATTTTTTTTGTGTTTTTAAAATTTATAAAAGATTCCTATATTTACAATTGGATTGTTGATAGAACCTCCCTGACAACGGCGCCATGTTTTGAAACGTGTCTATCGTGCGATGTGACAAAAAATATTAGAAAAGATAAAAGGTAGTAAAGTTGTTAACCTAGGTTATCTCTAGATAGGAGTGCACAAAAATTATGTTTTTCACTTAAATAAAATAAATATGTTAAGGTTGTTTTTTATATTGTTTGAGTTGAAAAAAAATAAAGAAAGCAATTAAAAATAAAGGTTGAACACTAATGGATGAAGAGAGTGATGGGGTCAAGGTAGGATCACCTTTTCCAATTAAATAATAGACATTAATATCATATTCCCTGTCTTCCTTTTGAATGACAAATGAAAGACTCCTCAATCGATTTATTAATCTCTCTTGGTTAAAGAAACAAATGGAACTCACTTCTATGGGCATGGAAGTTCATAAAAAATTAGTAAACAACTAAGTCATGTCTTGATTGTGAAAATTTTTCTCCATAGAACTCCAGAAAATGTTCACTAGTTCCACACATGTTCCAACGATCACTAGACACTCACCACCTAACACAATCTGCTCGATCGAGAAAAAATACACTAGGCAGAGGGAGATTAAAAGTCTTCAACTAAAGTTATTAATGATGAATACACCAAACTCAAAACATTATCACATTAAGTGAATTGGGAAACATTGAGAATAGAAATAATTAAAAATAAAAATATGGTTTTTAGATTTAAGCACAAAACTCTAACATTACAAAAGTGAAACTCTCCCTTCCCCGATCAGTCAAAGGCTTTACCTCTCCATGTGAAGGGTAGTAGAGTTGAAAGGGGAAGAATAGAGTATGATGAAACAAATAAAATAGAAAATATAAAATAAAAAAACATAAAGAACGAAATCCTCCATAAAATCCCCTCTTGAACCTTCTTCAACCCCTTTGAATAGAAGTGAACACTCTTATTTATAGGCTCGTGGAGTAGAGAAATACCCTCAAAAATTACTCCACCAAAAGTTTGAGTCTGGTTAGCATAATAAATGGCTGAATATTGGGAAGGTGTATTCATAAATGTTGTTCCTATATCTCTTTTGAATGTGTCATAAAAATATCCGAGAATTTGGAATAGTGTACTATAACTTATACCCGATTAACTAATGGAAACTGTTTATGTCCGAGGTGACTCTACAACTTACTCATTTTGATCTCATACAATGGATGCCTTAATGACCGAATTTATTCATGAAATTTATTTTGAAAATGATGCACAGAGTTTTATTTCTATTCCAACTAGAATAACATCATTTGGACATATGTTATCCACTATATTCCTCATCAATTATGGTGGGGCCTATTCTGTTGGCCATCAAACTTCTTCCAATTGATAAATTTTTTGGGCCATTGTGTGTCGAATTGAAGCATAGTCTATAATAAAAAGTTGAATCCCGCAATCTTGGAGAACCTAAAAAAATAATCAATTTATTTTGATCAAAATTTTAAATGATATTACCAAAATATAGAAGCTCCACAAAACTGCTAAATTTCTAGAATTTTAAAATTATCACAATTAAACCCAAAATTCACCAGAAACACTAAAATGGTACAAATCCTCAAAAATTGATTAATTGGAATGGGTTAAATCATTAAAACACATATGAAAAATAATTAAAATATTATCTCTATCAATTTCCCCACACTTAGCACTTCGACTCCCAAACATGTCAACATCAAAATCAAATCAATGCAAATTAAAAACACATGCCGATGATATCCACCAATTCCCCACCATGAAGTAAATGGAATCATGTATCATCAAAAACCATTATTCTAAGTAATAAAATCATATAATTCAATATTTTACTCTTAATTTCTTCTCCCATTCACACAAGACACCTACCTAACATGAATTTTCTCTCATATCACAAATATCTATTTTCAATAAAGTTTTTCTCATCCAAACCAATGCAAGGGTCACCATAGGTTTGAAAAACTCCCACATACCCACCCGATGTGAGTCAAAGAAATGTGTTTATCATGAGGAAATTGTAGGATTATTTTATGGCTTTCGTTTTATTGTATTTTCATGTGAAAAATTCTGAGGCTGAATGAGGAGGGATTGGCTATTTTTGAAGAAAAATTTAACAATTCTAATTTTCCCACTAGTATGGTATACTCCTTAATACCCTTAGTAGAAATCCAGCTCCATAATAATGAAAACTCTAAGAATGTTCAAACTGATCATAGTTTCAGCAATGAAAATTTCAATCTTCTTAAACATGATTTTTCTTGAAAGCTCCAGAAAAGGCACAGCTTTCTTTCTCTGTTAGAAGCTCCAGAAAAGGCACAACTTCTCTAATCTTGAAAGATCTAGAAAAGGCACAACATTCAACAAAATACTTTTTCAGTAGTACACACGTCTCTAAAAAATTTATTTTCCACCCAAAGTTTCACCAAATGAGGTAGCTTAATACAAGACAGCTTCCCCCACACTTAAGTTCAACTAGATAATGAAATTTCACTTCATGAGAATGCTGGATGGGGAAAATTTGTTTGTAATGTGGCTATCCTAACAGTCTATTCATGGTTTCTAT
The DNA here is from genome assembly GCA_963277665.1 of Viscum album. Classification (NCBI taxonomy): domain Eukaryota; kingdom Viridiplantae; phylum Streptophyta; class Magnoliopsida; order Santalales; family Viscaceae; genus Viscum; species Viscum album. Next base: position 906,156,499 of record OY728160.1, on the reverse strand, counting down.
TGGCTTGAAGGATTAAATGTAAAATATAGGACAAAATGAATGGGATTCACTTGAAAATGGTGCTTTAAATCCAAAGAAACTCCTCAATCATTTAAAACACAAGTACCCTAAACCCTTATGTTTTGAAAGGAATAAATAAAATTCCAGTTAAAACAAAAACAGTGTGGTTATCCCATGAATTGAGGTGAATGAAAAGAATATGAAAAAAGGAGTTCAGAAGCCTTAGAAAAAAGTTATTTCAAAGATAAAGATAGGTCAATGGGGAATGTGATTCAAAAATCAGAGTACTTTTCATGAAATTCCCAAAGAATTGAACTTGAAGAAATGTAACTTCTAGCATTCATTTAATATTAGTTGAATGGAATAAATTGGATCACTCAATGACATGGGTTACCAAAAATGGAAATAATAATCATTTCATCTCAAAAATTTCAAAATATACACCAAAAAAATTAAAAAGAAACACGCAAAAATTTGAAAAACACACAGTTTTTTTGAAAACAAACAGTAAATAAAAATCCTAAACTAAAATTTTTCCCTCCCCCATACTTAAATGATGCAGTGTCCTCAATACATTTAAATGGATGTAACTTTTAAGTAGAATTTAAAATAAATCACAACAACAAGAAAGTGAATTTGATAGGTACAACCTGACTTATTGGTTTTGAAATATTGAGTTATTCTCTTAAGTGGTTCACACTAAAACCCTACAAGAAATAAAAAGAAAAAAACCATAATATATTTATCAAATGAAAAAAATATAAATAAGAAGAGAAAAAAAGAATAGATCTAGGTTTAATCCCCCAAGTGTGCCCTATGAATTGACTGCCTCCAGATGGGAAGTTCTAATATTTTATCCCCAATCTGATGGTGGGTGAAATTTCTTTCTGATGAACAAATAAAACATCTTCTTTACATCATTAGATTCATCCTTTTTAGGACACCATGGTTATAGTATACAAAATACACCCCTAAGATAATAAAATAAAACTTTCTTGGTGGTGGTTGGATAAATAATGTTTCACCATCATTATTGGTTTCCAATTTCATAGCCTCCTCTTCATTCTCTAATTATTTCTCAAAGGATGCTACATAAAGGGAATAATTAAAGTTAATTTCAGAGTGTAATTCTATTTGAACAATATTAAAACATGAAGAATAAATATCAAATTTTTCCCTTTTAAAGTAATCATATTGTGCCTATTTTTCCTCAGGAAAAGCCACTTGAATCATCTCATTTATTACCTCCAATAAATTGTAAACATGTTCTGGGAGATCCAGACGTTCTTTATCGGGTGCATCAACTTTTTCTTCCTCATCCACGAAGGCAAAAAAAGTGTTTTCTGAATTTGAAAATTTCATGAAAGGGGAGGTAATACTCAAATCAATTTCAATAAAATTTTATGATAATTAGTTCATAAAAAGATCATCTCCTTGAGTTTTCTTGGCTTCAATTTCTTCTTTAGTGGGACATGCCTCATGGAGTAGAGTTTCTCTTGATTGAGGTAGGTAGTCAGTTTCCTCAATATAATCTTCAAATTCCACCACCTTGATGGTGTATTCCTTCAATAATGATGGATATTCTTAATTATGAGGAACAATTAGATAATGTAGTTCCTCACACGCATTCCTAAATTCATCTAGATATTCTTTATCTTCTATATATTCTTCATTAAGAAAATATTCTTCATTTATCTTCCTCAGCAATGGTTGAGAAGGGCCAAATGGAACTTCTTTTAATTTCATTAAGGTATCACCTAGTTATTCAACATCAAGGATGAGTAGGGAACCTACTTCAAAGAATGGATCATGTTTAGGTTCATTTTTCTCTTGGGATGTGTGAACATATTTAATTATCCATTCTATTTTTCTCTCTAATTCTTGTATTTCTTCCTGAAGTCCTCACAATTGATCTTTTGTTCGAATTTCCTCTTCTTATTACACCTCAACTATTTCTTGAAAAAATTCTGGAAAATACTCTTGGAATTCAATTAATTATATTGAAAATCCCTCTAATACCGAGTATTCAATTTTTTATTTAAGGTATTTAATTAGATCCTTGAATTCATCCCCCTTGATGATTTGGATTCAATCTCCCCTGATCTATTTAGAAAAGATAAAAACACTATATTCTGTACAATAAGGTGAGCCAATAATTAGTTATTTCACTAATGGATAATTATTCCATGTATTAAATAAATAATCATTTCAGAAAATCATGACAAATTACTTTATTATGTTTTTTTAATTTGAAAAGAATCAAATATTTAAAATTGGATTGTTGGCACAACCTCCCCAGCAACTGAACCAAGTATTGACATGTGTCAGTCATGGGGTGTGACAAAAAAAAATATTATCTATGTTAAAATTAATTAAAGTGGTTAACATAAAATTTCTCTAGAGATTAGTGCACAATAATTATTGTTTCACTTATATTAAATAAATAAGAATAGGTTGTTTTTGAAATCGTTTGAGTAGAACAAAAATAAAGCAAGAAATTAAAAAGAAAGGTTTAAAACTAATCGATGAAGAGAGTGATGGGTTCATGGTAGGATAAAATTTTCCAATGTCATCATATTCATAAATATCATCTTCCCTCTCTTCCTTTTTAATGACATATGAAAGACTCCTCGATTGAGTTTTCAATCACCCTTGGTTAAAGAAACAAGTGCAACTCACTCCTATGTGCATGAAAGTTCATAAAAAATTCCTAAAAAACTAAGGAAGCCTCTATAGGAAATTATTGATCCTTATAAATTTATAAAAAGTTCACTACTTCCACACATGTGCCAACGATCACTATACACTCACCACCTAACACAATCTGCTCGATCGAGACAGATTGCACTAGGAATGGGGAGATTAAAAGTATTCAACCAAATCTATTAATGATTAATACACCAAACTCAAAAAAAAAAACGATTGCGTTAAGATAATTGGGAAACATTGGGAATATAAATAAATCATAAGAAAAATATGGTTTTACATTTAATCACAAAACTCTAACATTACAAAAGTGAAACTCTCCCTTCCCTGTTCACTCAAAGGTTTTACCCATCCATGAGAAGGGAAACAGAGTTGAAAGGAGAAGAAGAGAGAATGATGAAACAAAGAAAAGAGAAAATAAAAAATAAAAATAACTTCAAGAACTCAATACTCCAGCACATCCCCTCTTGCACCTTCTTCAACCCCATTGAATGGAATTGAACACTCTTATTTATAGGATTGTGGAATAGAAAAATTCCCTCCAATATTGCTCCATTGAATGATTGAGTTCATTTAGCATATTAAATGACCAAATATCGGGAAGGGGTATTTATAAATTTTGTTCCTCTCTCTATTTTTAATGCATCCTCAAAATCTTAGAGACTTTTTAAAAGTGTAAAAAAAATTTATACTCGAATTAATAACGACAATTTTTTCTGCCCAATGTGACTCTTCAACTTCCTCTTTTTGGTCTCATAAAATGGATACATAAATTACTTAATTTCTTTATAAAATTTATTTTAAAAATTATGGACGTAGTAATATTTATATTCTATCTGGAATCACTTTATTTGGATATATGTAGGGTGAGATATGCTTTATTAATTAAGGTGGGGTCCATTCTGTCGGCCATCAAATTTTTTCCACTTGATGAACTTTTCTGGGCCATTGTTTGTCAAATTGGACCTTGGTACAAAATAAAAAGTTTAGTCCCTCAAGCCTTGAGAGCCTAAAAAAAGAATAAATCTATTTGGATCAAAATTGTAAAATATATTCCCAAAATACAGAAGCTTCACAAAATTGAAAAATTTCAAGAATTAAACAATTTTCACAATTAAACCCAAAATTCACCAAAAAAATAAAATGATACAAATCAGCCCAAATTGATCAATTTTTATATTTTAAATCATTAAAACACATATTAAAAATAATTAAAATATTATCTCTATCAATGAGGCACAAATGAGAGATAAGTAGCCTCACCTTTTTTATATGGAAGATTCATGATAGTATTTCTTGTGACATAAAGTTTTCTTGGTGGGGAGGTTGTCAATACAAGTTACCTTTTTTGTCAAATATGTTTTATCCTTTGATTTTTATTTCATTTTTTGTTGGTTGATTAATTCTAAGAAAGTATTTTGGCATACCTGTGATGGTGATGTTAGGGAATTGAGGAATTTTCATCATGAGACCTGTAGTTTTTACAATCTGTTTGGGATTTACACACCACATAATGGGGTTTAAATGACATGTAACAGTAATGTGGAATATTCAATGAAATAGGTACAAATCGTGAAAAGGTTACATGTCATGTATATCTTACAACACATGTAAATATTAAAAATCATATTTTTAATACAAATCCAATATGTTTTTCGGTGTATTTGGGACTCGATAATTACATGACGCGTAATTGGGTTACACACACTATAAAAACCTAATTGATTGTTTTAAGATGGTGGTTAACTAAAATTATCATTTCATTTTAACATGATTATTTTTTATCAACTATAATAACTTTCTATTCAATTTTGGAGATATCCAATCCCCTTGGATAGTCCATTCGTTGATTGATTATTGTGTTGGTTGTGGTGCATCCCTTCCGGTAAGTAGTATCCATATCTATTACATATTTCTATCATTACTCCTTAGATTTTGATAGGTAATATTGAAATTTATTTATCTAAACTTATTTCTTTTAATATAGATTCTATCTTGAGTTCCTAGATCTTCCAGGCCTTATTCATTCATTGGTGAGTCTCATTGCAGGCAGTGTGATTATCTGAGAAAGTTAGGTAGTTCCATTTATGACTTTCCAATTGATTTAACTATTAATTTCTTGATGATTGAAATTGGTTTCAATTAATTTTTGAAAAACCTATTTTAAGTGAATTGTAAACTGAAATTTATTCATCCTGAAATTTTAGGGAAAACACCCAATTCCATTAGAATTGTAAATTGGGGTGTAATTTGAAATTGATTGGATTTTTTAAATTGATTTGTGAATTGAATTTGATTAAAATGGGATTTCATTGAATTTAAAAAAACCTACCATTGGTTTTTATTTTAAAAGGTATGAAATGGTAAAATCCTTATTTTTTTGATTTTGGAATGAAATTAGAAAATTGAAACTAGAAATGGATCTATTATATTTTAAACTTATTTGAAATGATTTTCCCTTTATTTATTGATTGATTGAGAACATGTGAGTCTGGGTAGTTAGTGTTTTATTCGAGACAAGTGTTCTAGGAAGATAATTTACTATAAATGGATTGATGAAGAAAACAATAACAAAAATATAGTTAGAAATATCATATTTATGATGGAACGTTGATGAGTGCTATTCAGACTGATCCTCAGGGATGCTTGTACACATATTCCATGATCACTAATATGAGAGTGTGAGTATCATATGACCAGTAAATATCATATAGAGGACATATGACTATGTTAATTGTTGTGATTATTTTGATATAAATTCCATTGATTGTAAACATATTTACACATTCCATGTTATTTATATAATCCATTTTATATAAAATGATTACTTAATAAATTGTTTAAAATACTTCCATCTTTTGAAATGAAAATCATGTGGTATTTTAAAAATGGAGTTTTACTGCCATGTCTATTTTACTTAAAAAGTAATCATTATATGGTTTATTATTATGGAATATTGTTATGGAACACATGGTGAGACCATACTAGGATTTAAGATTACACCCTACTTTTTCCTATGGGAATTTGTATATTTTCTCCTGCCAGGTCTAAGTAAAGGGAAACCACTTATTAGAGGAGGTGGATTTTATTGATCCCTTGGGGCTTGGAGTGACGTGTCCTTCAGGATGATGATTTTTTATTTTAAGACTTTTAGTATATGGATAATGTATTATTTAGTTTTTTGATATAACTATTTGATTTCTGGTACTATCTCCTTTTGGTGTTTTTGAGCATAATAATATGTATCTTTATCTTCTAATGTTTTGTCTAAAATATGTTCCAACTTTTATATTGTGTGATACCAGGTACTAGTCACCAACCTGTGGTGATCGAGAATACCCTTCGGGTTATGTCATGATCAGTTCGATTATTAGGGTACAAGGGTATTTGGGCCAGTTAGTGACAAAGGGAGGGATCTAAAACATTTCTCTAATAATTTTTGGGTTCTCAAGGTGCATATAGGATGTATTACATGGTGTATGTAAATCCATGGTGTAATTCAATTTTCATCTTTTCATTTAAAAAAATTGAAGTCCCCCCATATCCCCTCATTGATTATTAAGGTATCGGGCCCCTTTATCTTCTTATTTTATGCATGAATGAACTAAGGATGGATCTTCCATTCATCTCTGTCAAATCCCTTGGATTAAGGGTGTGTTTTTATGAGATTTTAGTGGATATTCATGATGAAATATCCTCCTCTTGTTTTTCAAGTCCCTCCATGTTTATTCTCTAATTTGTTTAACCCAACTTAAATTTTAGTGATGATTTCCACTAGGATATGGTGGTAATCATTTTGTATAATGGAGATTTAGTTCGGTGTGGATAAAGAATGTCATGAGACAATGATCAAAAACTAATTCATTATAGGTACTTTATCATGTGATTTTATTTAGTGTTTTTACCTAAATTAAGTAAAATTTCCTATTGAATTGGTTATTATTTTTAGGTACTCCGACCAGTATGGTTCTAAGGGTGTGCTACAGACCCTTTATAACTAGTTGGTTATTTATTCAGTGCAATGAGGCTACTCAATATGATATTCGGAATTTATTACTAATTTAATTTTTTTTAAAATTAATTATAAATTGTTGAAATGAATTTAATAAATATTTATAAGTTTTTTATAATTAATTATTAGAAGTAGTGTATTGATATAGGTTCTCTATATTCAATTTGATGCTCAAAAAATCCAAGTAAGTGATGGTCATATCATGATTTAAAGTAAATGGATTTTTTTGAGGTAGGTTGTCCTTGTGAATTTCCCAATGGTATTTTTCATTTTCTTATGGAACATGTGATATGTGTGGTCTCTCCATCAAGGGAGATCAAGTTGTAAAATTATAAAAACTGATTAATTAAAATAGAATTCATATGAAGGAGTTGAATAAGGTTCCATGGGTGATGTGGTACCCTTGTGTAATGGTTTGATGTCTCAGTCATCAATGTTTGAGTCCATGATTATATGTGTGTGCCTTATGATACAAAAAAATAGAGATGGTGAGACTTAAATGAACTTAGTTTTCATGGTGGACCATGATAGATGAACTTAGTGCCTTCTAGGTAGAGGTTAGTGATGAGTTGCGATAGATGGACTATGGTTTGGCCATGTTAAAACTTTAAGATTCCATAGAGCCTTTGGGCTAGTTTATAAGATCGTGGGGTGAGTGTTAGTCCTACATTGGTATATAATTAATGGTTGATATTCCCCTGGTATATTTTGAAAAGATTGGGTGATAGAACATATCTAATAAGGCTTGTAAAGTGAGATGATCCCTATTCCATCTCTTGAGACCAATTCCAATGAAAATTTCATTATGAATCTAGTGATACATTGATGTGATCATGAGGATATTTATGGGAGTTATTTCCTCCAAGTGATGGGATTGAATCAAGAGTTTAGATTGTGATTGAGGATCCCATGAAAGGTTTATTTATACACATGTGACCTAGGGGTCCCTAGTGGGTTTTTGAGAATGTAACTTCCCCAAATAGTGTTCATATAAGAATGGGAAGTGGTGATTGTGTGTTTCACTATAGAATCCAAATCAAAATTTTTATCCTGGTATTACTATCATGACAAGGATATTTCATAAAATTGAGAGGTTAACCTTTATTTGTTAGATAAGATTGTATAGTGGTCCAAACCTTATAAGATGAATATTATGAAAGGATTCCTATGGTTTTCACTTCCTACTAAGATATATTAAGATACATGAGTTTCCTTTGATGTTTTCCTTCGATCTAACCTTGTTGTGTTTAACTATGATATGTATGGGAGGGACTCACAACTCCCAATGAGATGTGTAGGTCAGATGATCTATGTGGGATTAAATTCAACTTGAATAATTAGTATATTTTGAGATATTGTGGGAGAGATGAAATGACCCCGATGGGATGTATATGTGAGACAATCCAATGGGGACCCACTTCCCCCTAAGTGATGAGTATAATCTGGGATTACTAGGACATTATCCAATGATCCAACTATTAATCTCGATGTTGATGGATATCCAAGGATTTTCACCTAGGAATTGGTCATGGACCAAGTATTTTTTTGGATGGTTGTGTGAAATGCTCATAGACACGTCGACACTAGATAAATTAGAAGTGGGTTAATCCCAAGGGTAATGTTAGAACATGAGAATCACTGCTAGTTATTAATTTATGATTATATTTTTTTATGTAATAATTTGAGTATGTCATAGGAACATAAACTATATTAATTTTTTTATAAGAGACCACATTGGTGGTGCCCAACCGAGTTGTAATCACACACTAATTTCATGTTCATGGAATATAAGTGCCTAATAAGGCTTCACTGATCATAGGTTCAGGTTGGTAAGGGAACTGATTTTGATATTGATTTGGATATCTTGGAAGTAATTAAGAGATGAATCAGGTATTAATTAGGGGTAGTGAAATTTCAATCTGGATCTATGTGATCACTGAGAGGGAGAGAGGGTGAATCAGTGACCTATTTTTCTTTTGTTATTTATTTATTATGAAATAAAATTCATCCTATATTAATGAGTTAAAATTTAAAGAAAAAGATTCCCAGTCACAACCATTGGAACACAATAATTAACAAGGTTCACTACTCGAAAAGATTAGATAGTCCTTATTACGGTTTGAAAATAATACAACACCACCCAATATACTAGAAAATAATTATTTCTTTGTTTTTATGGAAATCTTGTAATATCCTTACACATAAAATGAACTAATCAAAAAAAAATTCATGTTATTTTTAGAAAAAAAGTTTTAAAAGTATTTTTGTAAAAACTTTAGAAACCTTCACCAACAAGCTTAGGATGTTATCACTATGCTACTTGTGTTTCATTACATTTTTTATTCTTGTAATAAAGTATTAAATTTATTACCCATTATTATGAAAGTTATCACTATATTTTTTCACTTTGTATAATAATTATAAGTATAATTAATCCACCTGAAATGTTTATATGGAAGGTCTATCTGGTTCCTTTTGAAAAATGACACAAACTTCTTCCCCTTTGTTCATCTGATTCCACATGATATAAAATATTTTATGGTGAATTAAAATATATAAATTCCATGATCACTAAACCTATGATCAAAAGAATCAACTTATTTAACCTCAACTAAGATATTCCTTGGTTGGAATCATCCTTCTCAAAACATTTCTCTTTCATATATTTTTTTAGTAACATATTATGATGAGTTCATCCAGAATTATTTCAATAATGCTTCATCTTATTCACACATAAATAGTAAATAATCCACTTTACTAGTAATTTAACTCCTTTTATATAAAAAATTAATATATCACAAGTGGTAATGATATTTGTATTTCTCACTAAATTAAAACTAAAAATTTAAAACTCTTACTCAAACAATTCACTGAAATATTAAATGACCTCACCCTTTTCCAAAATTTCATAAAACTCAGAGACAATCATGATTTTCATCCATTATATTTAGATAATTAAAAGATAATATCAAGCAATTTATATTTTATAGCGTTATTATAACTTCTTAAATAATTTTATCCATCAATAATATTAATCATTGAATGTTTATCCATTATGAATCCTTTGTGAAAAAATTTTAATATGGAGAATCTATTTGTGATTCATCCTTAAAAAACATGGTAGTAACTTTTCTATGATACTTCTCAAACTGTTCAATAAAAACTTTATACTATGTTTGATTTCTAACTTTTCAACCTTCGAACATAAATTCTATTTCACTAGATACTTTTACCAAAATTTTGATGGGTAGAACATCACGCGTTTTCTTCAATCTGATGAGAAACTATGTTTGATTGTTCCTATGAAAACATTATAGGATATTCTATAAATTTTTCTCAAACTATTACTCTATCCAATGACATTCATAAAAAAATATTTTCTGATTACCAAATTTTGTACCATGATCTTTATAAAAAATCTAAGCAATCATATTATAACAATAACTTCACAACTTTATAAACATTTTTCTCAAATAATTTTACAAAATGTTTTTCCATTGAGATTCACATGAGGCCTTCATCAGACTATAATTCATCTAATTTGGACTTTACCATACTCCATTCATCAACAACCCACTTTTTACTTCAAAAACATTACTATGTTAATCAAAATTCATAATATTAAAATATTCATCTGATGCACTTCAACTAAATTTTTTTCAGATGAATATTTCCTAAATTTTTCCTAAATTGACCTGATTAGACATAAGAAATGTTTTTTTTGTATTTTGTACTTCTGATTCTATTACATCAGTACCTCACCTTAAGAACATAAAAAACCTTTATTCTTGCAAAATTTCATTGGGTAAAAACTTTTTTCATGAATTTTTCTCTACCACTTTCACCTTATGAGAATATATCATTCATTTCAACTCATCTAAAAACACTTTTAACCTCTAAATCTTCCAAATTTTTTTATTGAATATGGATTTTTTACACAAACAATTTACAACCCCTATTTATATATGGAATTTATTTCTATTTTCATCTAAGGTGAGTAACATTAAATATTCATAACTCATGGAAATATGAACTTTATATCAACAATGTATATCCAGACTTTTTTGTTGAACATTCCATCCGATGGAACATTGGAAACTTTAGAAGATAAAAATTTAGCATAAAAAATTGGATTATTTAATCAATCAAAAAAGTTTATCTTATGGAATACGGTAATAAAACCTTAATCTTATCCTCTCCATATGATTCCATTTACTTCCAATTTTATTTGTTAAAAGACTTTAAAAAGTGATATTATTTTTATTAATTCACAAAAATACAACAAGAAAACTTATTTAAAAAAATCCAACCAAAATTCATTATAACACCTTCCCACAACCTCAAGAAATTCTTCAGCCAACTTGGCCTAAAAAATATCCCTCTTTTGATTTTATTTTCTACCAAGAAGCATAAATCACTAAAACATCGTAACACAATCTATGGATAAATTATCCAACAATTCTAAGACTAAATGAGTGATGTCTATATTATAAAAAAGAATAATTTAATAGAAAACCATGTTCTTGATAGGTAGTAACTTAGGAGATTCCTTATAAGATACTTCTGTAAACTTAGAAAACCATGTTCTTGATGTTTAGTTTTTTTATTAAACAGTTCATATTTTATGAAATCACATCTTACCCCTTTTTAAGATCTCCCCCTAAATATGTACTTTATTTAAAAGGTTTAGGCCTATAAAAATATATATATTTATGTTACATTATTTTCACCCCTTGACTAAACTATACAAATACAAGATGAGAAAGGGGATGGAGTCATATACCTTATCCTTGAAGAGGGGGAGGTTGTACACCCATGTTCAACCGCATCTTATAAATGGTTTTTTGCAATGTCGTAGTGAATATATCAGCAATTTGTTCCATTGTAGGAATATGTTCTTGTTTTAGTTCATTATTCTCAATATGATCTTTGATGAAGTGTTATTTCATATCAGTATCATTTGAATGTGAATGTTGCACTGTATTTTTAGGGACATTTATAGTACTTTTATTATCACAACCCATGAGAAATGGTAAATTTACATTAACTAAAAAAATCATCCAACTGATACTTCATCCACATGATTTTTGTTGTAGGATGAGTGGAAGCCACATATTCATCTTCAGTTGTATTAAGAGTCCCAAATTTTATATATTTTTATGAAAACTCACACAAATTTCCCCTCTTCATAAAACTTCAGTAGATATGGATCTTCTATCATCAAAACTTCCTACCCAATCATCATATTTATAAACAAAAAAATCAATAATTCCTGAGATGTCATATTTTATAACTAAATTAGTGATTCCTTTGATATATCTGAGAATTTATTTTCCTTCCAAGTGACGAGATTCTTTTGTATCAGTTTGAAATATTACCCATAAAGTAACAACATAAAAAATATTTGGCATTGAAGCTGTTAGATTTAATAAAGTTCCTACCAGAAATATTAAATCCTATAGATCAACTTATTTCTCTTTCCATATTTCAATAACTTTGTTCCCACTAAAATATTTCTAGAATATGGTTTTGAATATTCCATTCCAATCTTATTTAGAAGCTCATCAACATAATTTTCTTAATATAGGAAAATATATTTATCCTTTTGTGAGATTTTTAATATATGAAATTATTTAATTTCTCCAAACATGGAAATTTGAAATTACTTCTTCATCTCCTTAGAATTTTTTTACAGGTTTATTCATCATTCTCATTAATGATAATATAATCAACATAAATTAATCACAATGAGGAAAACCACTTTATTTTATTTTATGTAGTGGTTACTATCAACTCTTCCATCCCTAAATTTTTACTTCCTCATAAAAGTATCCAATTTGTAATATCATGTTCTCATATCTCAATTCAACCCATATATATATTACTTCAATTTACGTACATAAATTTCCACTTTTCCAAAAGTAAAGACACACAGTTTTTCAATAAAAACATTTTCATCGAGATACTTATTAAGAAAATTTCACATTAAATCCACTTAAAAAATTATCCTCATTTTCCAGTGATACAAATAATAATTCTGATAGTTTCTAATCTTTACACTTGAGAAAAACTCTCATAAAAATCAATCCATTCAAATTGTGAGTAACCTTGACAAACTAGTTGTTCTTGTTTTATTTTCACTCCACCATCTTCATTCAAAATAATTTTTAACACTCATTTTGTACCAATAACATTCTTATTATTTGGTTTTGGTACATATTATAAATTATAATTATTATATATATGGTTTAGTTATTTATTTATATAAGTTATCTATAGGCAATCATATTTCATGAAGACCCATAGATATGTCGGAATATCATTTTGGAGGATCATTGACAAGTAAATTTGGTCAAGAAAAATATCATTGATCATATTTGGTTCAATAGAGATGAAAAATTTGGAACATTCTTAAGGTCGCTGAAAATCATGTGACGCCCCTGGATGACCTAAAGAAGGTTCTTGTGAAAAACATGACACCAAGACCCACCACTAAATCTATAAAAATCCATGATATAAGAACTATGAAATTTGGTGTATAACTAGGTTTGGAAGGGAAATAAATCCCCCACCTCTCATCATGAAAACATCAACCACTATTGATTACCCATGGGATCACATGGGTGTATTTATCGTAGTAGCCAATAACGAGATTTCAATGGTCATCCCCTGGAAAAATATGGGGAATTACCTAAAGTATCACAATGAATTCACAGTTTCTTCACCTGATCACTTATTGATACTGTGAAGAACTTCTGGCATGTCTGTTGAATTATGCAAAGGAGGTCCTGCATGTCAGAATGGTATCATTAATCCAAAAAATGAGCTAACACGTGAAAAACCAAAGGCACATATGAAATAATGGGAAGATTGAAAGACTATAAAAATAAATAGACTTATGGAAAGAAGGATTCACCAATCTTCATGTGCTTTGTATGACTCGCCTAGAGCATGTAAAAACATTGGAGCATGACACCCAAATCATACAACATTCCCTATACATTCTATATGGATCATGAAATTTCCCTTGTAAAAGTTAAGAAAATTGCATGCGGCCCTCTAGGAATTTCACCTAAGTCTCATGAATTCCTATAGGATTTCTATCTAACTTTAGATAGCCTTCCGATATGTCTTCCTGAATCATGAGGTGACACCATGACATATAAAATAGGTCTTTCAATGACACCAAGACATGTAAACAAGTTCTCATGATGTTACGAGGGCTTTCCATCCTTGATCATACAAAACCCTCCAGACATTTCATCCATGATCATGATACATAATCTAGGCATGTCAACTTAGATCATGTGATGTACTTTAGACAAGTCATCCAAATCATGAACACCCTCCAAAAATGCCAAAATTGATCATTCTATGGTCTCCTGACATATCATTCAGGTTATGAGATGTCCTCTGAACAATTCAACTAGATCTTGTGATTTTAATTATTCATGTCCAATATGATACCAAGACATGTCCAGACATCCTTAGAAATGTTAGGATGAAAATCAGACATGTCACAAAGATAGTCAGGTCGTGTCGAGTGGCATTATGAGACATGAAAACCTTGTTCAGTGAATATAAAATTGGAACCCTAGTGTGTTATACTCAATAAATTGAACTAAATGAACTCTAATTCTTTCTATAACCAAGGTATGTAGGAATCATTTCTATGGAATGAGTCAAAACGGGAATTCACCTTGGTGTGAGTCCTTCCATGTCTCGGATTTTCCAACTATCAGGAACCAATCACTACCATGGGGTGATTCTGGTTCCTGAACTTCCAACAGATCGAGAAGGCAACAAAACTATGATAACTATGATTCCTTACATACCCATTATATGTATCATCCCTTCCTAATGTATGAGCTAGAGATTATACATTCAAACGATTTTCCCATCACATTAGTCCCACATCTATATATAGTGAGATAATTTACTTTATATCCCTTGTTTCTCACACTGAGAAATGGTCATGTGGGCTTAGGGAGTTGTAATGGTTGCATCATTAACATCTTGAATATCCACCATCTAGGGAAATATCAATTTGTAACCCCCAATTAGTGGAATGGATGCCTCTATATAAGGAAATCCACCTCAGGGAAATTCCCAAGGGAATGATCGAACAAAGATGACTCTAATTCCTATTATAACCAGGATACGTTGGATACCTCCTTAAGGCTCTATCTCAAATACCCAATGCCTAAGTGCCCCCATATATGTCCTTTATACATGATGTTAAACATCATCAGTTTAATTTACTACATGGGTTTTTATTCTTGTAATAAATAGGATATTTATAACACCTCATGATGGATCAATCCCATCCTCAAAATATTAACCCATTCCCCAAATGATAATAAATTATGGGCTGCTTGATTATATAGCTTCTATATATAAGAATCATATCATTAATGGGAAATGGATGAAAAACATCAGATACAAAAGTTGGAATCAATAATAAGCCCTCATTTTCACATGAAAGGATTTAATAATTGATATATTTATTAGGATAACCAGTCTTATATCGAGATTAGAAAGAGATTCTTGAACATATCTTAAATATGTAAGAGAGACCCGGAGTAGGAAACAATCCCCCCCAAAGGGTGTAATGTGCCCGACCACTCATCCTCTCAACCAATGTGAGTTCTTAAGTGTCATTGGGTCTGAAACCCCAATTGAACACCTACCATTGGAAAGATATTTTGTACTCATTTATGGATATGGTAACAGTTGGGAGTTTCAATGGAAGATAAACATGGATGGATAACCCAATATGAATGATTTTGTAGAATTAAAAAACTCCCAAAATCAAACCATTCGATAATTTTATCCCATACATATGGGTTATGTACCTATATATTGATAGACAAAACAAAAATGGTGATCTCAAAATGAATTTCTCAAATAGAAAAGTGATCGGTTTACCATGCGTTAGGCCATTTTGTTTTCATATCCTATGCAAAATAATTATGGACTAGATTTTAATATTTTTCATGAAAAAATGATTGGTTGATCCACTATAGTTGGGGTTCTCATGAAATAAGTCAATCCTCACTATGAAAAGTCTACGTTATAAGAATGGTTAGATCAAGAATAACAAAATACAATTGTGTTACCAATGAATATTTTATTGAGTGTGTATCAAGACTATAATGACTCATTGATAGGTGTCATTATTACTTGTTGTATTCATGAATATAGATACTTATCTCAAAAAAATATGTCTTGAGGTCATGTATTCATCCAGTGACCATTCTAGAAAACCAGTTATGGCTAAAACCCCCATGGGCATAGAATGACCACACCCACCCAACACATTTAGATCCTGGTGGAGAATGAAATAGTATAGGAATACCCTAGAAATGGTATGATCCTGACCCATGAGGATTCCCATGAGGGTAACCAAATTATAAAACTATTGAGTCTATCTCGTTCAAAGAAATCTATAATAAAGCCAGTGGTACTCAATTCCACTTTTAACCACTTCAAATGATTATCCCTAGAGAATGATAATATCCACCTTTAGTATCTGATGAAGGTGAATCAAGGAGTAAACTATGGATCCTATCCAGTTCAGGATCCACCAAGGAGGGTTCCTGTCAACCACCATCAACAATTCCATGTCGCTGGTTCCCTTCAGTCGCTTGCCGAGGGAACCACCCAACACATTTCCACCTACGACATCCATGCGTGGGTAACAAGGAAGACAAATAGGGATTAGAAAGCATTTGATAACTAGGATTGGGGTCATATCCACATTTCCAAGTGGAAATACTTCCATCATATTATGATGGTATCCAGTGAGTAGGATCATATCCCTACTCACTCAGAACAAGTATTTATGAATATTCGTACAACAAGTATGGGGGAGGTACATTCCCTACCCCTTGTGCATGAAGTCCATCACATATTATGGTGGCATAAAAAGGATAGAAGTGGGAAAAAATAACCCTTTCAATTGAAGGAATATTTCATAATATAGTGGAAACAGAAAATGCTCAGGCGTATATTCCTATTCACAATTTGCTAAAGTGTCATTACATCTTATAACTATCTGAAGAACTCCGCCGACATATTTTGGCACTGGTATAGATACAGGGATAGGTGCATATTCCTATCCCTATATCCTAGGTAGCACACCATTTTGATCAATATAAATAAGTTGTTTATCTATAGAAAAAACACATTTTTACTCTTATACATGATGATTATTAGTATATTCCGATAAAGCGTGATGCACAAGAACGGGCTCAAAATATTGTTCCAACCAGGGATCACAAAATGATAGTGTCACATACCTTGGGATAGGGGAATATACCTATTGGAAAATACTAGTGGCATACTATAAAGGTTCAGGATCAAGATCATATCCTTTTTCTGACTGGGGCTCATGAAGTGAGAGAGGCACATGCCTCACAATATAATCATATTGTTGTCAATAAAGACCAATGAAATACTTCAAGGGATCAAGATCCTACTCATATCCTTGTTATGAACAAGTATCATTGAATGAGAGCAACACATGCCTCAGGGTGGGATCATATTCCAACCAATAAATATGCTTTTCATATTCCAGCAACTCATTGATGCCATGCGCAAATCCCTACATCCTCCAATGAACAACGGAACTGGCAACCTTCAGAGTCTATATAAGAGGAGAATCATATCCCTTATCCAATTATGGAAGTCCATTGCCATATTCTCATGGAGAATTCATATATGAATTTGGATCATATCCTATATTCAGCCAGAGTTGGCCAGAATATCCCAAAAGTCTCCCTCTGATAGGCTCATAGTCATGTCAATAATGAAGGATTTCATTGTCATTCCCCAGGTGCTTCTATATAGTGGGATCAGACTCTAGAAGAACTATATATTTATCAACATATTGTGGTCTTTTTCATAGTATAGTCTAATATCCATTCATAATTCCAAAATGTTGGTCGGTATCACTACCAAAAAACATGAATTAGTGACATTTGTAAATATCACTAATTCATTTTCCAAAATTTCTAATAAACATCGTTAAATGAGGTGTCTCTATACTAGATATGTTTATAATAATATATAAAAAATTACCTATATTTTTAAGTGTCACAGATTAGTGACACATCATTTACTAATCTTTTTTTTTAATTCGGTAAACCACACTGAAATTACCTACAAATAAAAAAAACATCTATAATTTTTTTTGTTTTGAAATTCATAATTTTTTGGGCTTTTCAAAAAAAAATTTAAAAAAAATTGACTTGTCTACCCCTTCACACACTCACCCCCGCCTACTACATCTGTACCCACTTCTAATACCTACCCCACGGTCTTCCTCCCTCTCTATAATACCCAATAACCCACCTCTTGTACTCCAAATCACCCGCCTCTATGCAGTACCCCACAAATCATACTCTTGTACCAACATCCAGTACTTCTCTAAGTCCCGCTACCTCTTTCGCCTCCTATATTGCACGAATTGTATACTACTGCCTAAAAAATAACAAATCCACCCTTATTATGAGTGGATCTATGTACCTCCCATTTCCAAAATAATGACACTACCAACCCATGTAATTGGATTTTTGTTAAATAATTGTATTATCTAATATTTATATATATATATTGATTTCAATATTTATGAAATTAATATATATATATATATTTCTTTATTTATTGAAATATTAATACAGCTATGTTTATATTTTATATTTTATATTATTTTTTTATTTTTTGTTTATATTTTATATTTTATGTTTTATATTTTATTTTTACATTTTATATTTTATATTTTATATTTTATATTATATATATATTTTTTATTTTTTTTATTTTTTTTTATTTTTTATGTTCATATATACATATACATGTCCATATTATATATATATATATTAATTTATATTTTACATATATGTTTATATTTTATGTTTATTTATATGATTATATATATATAGGTTTATATTTTATATATATATGTGTGTGTGTGTGTGTGTGTGCATGTTTATATTATATATATATATATATATATATATATATATCTCTGTGTGTGTGTTTATATATATGTATATATTTTATATATATTATATGTTTATGTGTGTGTGTGTAAATATATATGTGTATTTATACATTTATATAATTATAATTAAAAATATATAGAGTTATATTTTAAAACACCTGTAAAAATTTCAACAAAATAGTCATGTTTTCTTAAAAACGTGAATAAATATAAAATATTTAATTGTATTATGTTATATTTATATTTATATAAATAGATTTCAATATTTAAATATTAATATTATATATATATATATATATATGTTTATATATGTTAATATATATATATATATGTTTATATATGTTAATATATATATATATATGTTTATATTTTACATATACATTTTTGTTTTGTATTATATATATATATATATGTTTATTAATTATATATATATTTGTGTGTTTATATATATATATATGTGTGTGTGTGTGTTTATAAATATATATATGTGTACATATATATTTCTATAAATATATAATTTCCTACATTTTCAAGCCCTGGAAAAAATGTCACCAAAAAAGTGTGACCAAATTAAAAAAATACATGTTTTTATATATATTTATATATTTAATATATGTGGGTGTGTGTGTTTATATATATGTGTCCTTATTTATATATATAAATATATATATGTGTGTGTGTGTATCTCAATATATATTTACATCGATGTGCGGAAATGGGTTACATAAATATTTGTAGGTTTATCGATTTATTTTGGGAAACGTTGCTATCTTATAGACCTTTTCATGGAAACGTTGTTAACCTAGCAACATTTTCGATGAAACATCACTAAGTTATTGACGTTTTTAAAAAATGTCACTAAAAATAATCACTAAATTCCAGTTTTTTTATAGTGCATATTGTATTTTTGTTGTAAAACAAGGATCATATCTCTGATATTCTCAATTCCAATGTCCTTAAGGTTGTTCGAGACACATTCTCAACACCCCAACGGTCTTCCAAATCTTCAACCGAAGTAGAAGGTGATCATTACCATGATATTCCTTCTCATGTAGTGTGGAGATGAATTATAGGGACTCTACTCCTGACATCCATCATGGTCAACATCCCCATAATGATATCTCCTACAGATAAAGAAAAAACCTCACCTTTCCTAGACACCTCCATACAGAGATGTTATCAAAACTCAGATTCCTTCATATTGAGAGGTTCTCAAAACACTGAGGTCAACCATACATAGTACCACATGAACTTCTAGAAACACTCCACTTCAATCAGCAGGCAACCCACAGAATTACCTTATGTGGTTTGACCAGATGGAGGCATGTAATTCTGATGATGAGGAATATGAAATTGAAATATGGAGGGAGTTAGCTAGAAAAAAACCTCTCGGTCAGGTTTTGGAACCTCACTACATTGGACTATGAGATCTCAGATGAGATAAAGAGTATTTCATGCCTTATATACATCAAAATATGTGGGAAACTCATTTTTTATAGAAGGTTAGACACCTTCCTTATCCCGAATACGAGGGTCACCATCAAATCATCAATACACTCTATTGTCATCTGGATATGGATTCCTTTTTTGTAGCCCATGAACCTAGAAATGGATGAGCATGAAATAAACCTATGTATTTTTGGTCTCCATATCATAAAAAATATCTATCAACTTATTTTGATAGCATCATTAGACATACGTATCCAATTATGGGCGAAATATGGAGAATTGCACTTCACTATGTCCCCAGAACATCGTAAATCCCTAGATATGATGTCCTATAATATTATATCCTATAATTAAACTAGTGGACTGGGAAACGTCCATTCCATTTAGTCACTAAAATGGAAGGTTGTTTTGGATTATTTTTCATTTAATTGAAGAACATTTTGTGGTTTGAATTTTGTGTGTTATCTTGTGGAATTGCAGCCTTGGTCCATATGAGACAATTCATCCAATTTATTTTCAAGGGACCTTTCCAGAAGATGGTTAGAGCATGGAGTGTTATCCACATCACTACTATCCAAAATTGAATGTTTTGAGATGGTATGGTGCTTGCCATCAGTATTGGGACTGTGAATTCTTTCACGGGACATCTAGTCGAGCAGTGATGGGAAGGTGGTCATTGATCGTATTTCTTTTATTGCTTGGGTGGATCTATTCCTTGCTTTTGAATTGGATTGTATATGGTCTTGATGATCTTGGTCGTGGATGCATGGTTACGTCTTATGTCTTTGATGTCATTATAGTTTCCCACTTTGTCCTCAAAAGTTTTTTGAAATAAAATTTTAATTTTCAACTATAGAAACTGACTCCTATCATGGGATTCCATTTCATCCAACTCGTACATGTGCTTAGATATTCCATATCAAACAGGTCAAAAGAGTAGCTACTATAGTATCAATCCAGGAGAAAACCCTGCCCACCAAGATGGGGTAATGTCTACCACAACCTCTACCACTCATATATTCAATTACTAAGAGGATTTAGGACATATCAGTAGTAGATGCAAATCATCCTTATGGGAATTTTTATCTCAATCACCATCACTGGGTTCATCATCCCCTGAGGGGGTCCTGGGGAAATCAACAGTGGTTCTAAATAAAACCAATACCATTGGGTTGGAGACATTTATATCTCAATATCCATCCTCGAAATCATCAAATCCTCATTTGGAATCATTGAATCCTCAACAATAGGATAAAAAATGCCATTTTATCCCCACCCAAGTCTGCAGTGTTAGGAGTATTTTCATCATCATCATCACCATAGAGGGAATGAGTATTCTCTAGATAGTTATGTAAATATTTATGGTTATCATCCCATATATTTCTCCCAAAAAAATTCATACCTCTATTATTCGGGACCCATTCAATAAATATGATCATGAACTCCCTCAATGTCACTAATCATAGGTCGATATGGGAGGAATTAGTGATGAAGGGAATCAAACCCTACATGGGTACCAAGCGAAAAAAGGTCCAATATAGACAAGGGTTTGAGAAATGAATCTAATCAAATTAGTGTAGAATCATCCTATTATGTTGATAGTAATGGGACAACTACCATTGCTAGATACACCTCTATGAATGTTGTCACTATTAATAAAAAATAAAAATTGTGGATCAAGATGCAAATGTAGAGGGAAAAATATGAAAAATATACCCTATTAGGAGGATTTGGATGATCCAATTTAGGCTTCACGTGCTCAAAACCAGAGGAGAATCCAAAACTGGGAACCTATGAATATTGAGTTTCCACCTCCATGGTAAAACACTTTCAAGGATAATGGGAAAAGTGTGGTCACATCCCAATAACCACATAGAAGAGATAAAATCCCTTCCATATAGGAATGGAAGGAACAATATGAGAATAAGATAAAAACTCTCACACAACAAAACCACAAGATACTGAGTGGAAAAATTCCAAATCTATATTATCTTGTAGAATATATGAATATCCCTTCTACCATACTTCGGGAAAGAATCCTCCTTCCTACAAGAGTGGCATCTGAGCATCAAACGATTTTTAGATCCAAAAATTTGGTGTAAATAAATGTGGAATTTGGAAATTATTTTGACTTAACACCATTACAGTGATAGCCTCTCCCTCACCAGGGTGATCATTTAGTCTTACCAAGAATTGAGAATTAGAAAGAATTGAAAATGGGGAGACCTCATCATAACCCTCCCCCTAGCAATAGATGGTAGGTAGCTCACGCAGTTGTAACCCTAGAATTTCTCATTTCCATCTATTTCCTAACTACTCAATTGGAATCAATGTAAGTGTGACACACAACAGTGCAGCCTAATAAAAATTCTTATTCTGAATGGGTAGATTAAACTTTCCCCCCACCCAATTTTGGAAATCCTACCTTCTCCACCATTGATGGTGTGAGATACCCAGAACAACATCTCACACACATCGTGTCCTCATAGGTCTGATGATGGGACCTCAAGATCAGCAGGAGGCAACCAAGATGATATGTTTTGTAAAAAATATCACAGGGACATCCTTTTTAAGTAAAAATGTCTTCTAGTAGGATTGGTTGTGGGATGGGAAGACCATCATCATCAATTAATTTACGAGTTCATCTATACACTGATGAAAATGAAAATTTTCAATCTGAAAAACTTCAATAAACATGAAAATGATAGGCTGGATAACTTCATATTCATATGAAAATTTTTAAATTACACACTCATCATCCCTCTCTCATAGAATCAACTATTGGAACTCTCTTCTAAAAATATCTCGGATGAGCTATAGACACCCCAGAATCCAATGAAGCATCTTGGTGGATTCCATGAGTGTTTAAAAATTGATCAATGTTTGGAAGATTACATTTAGTGAATCCATGATAATTCTAAAATCATTCCCTACGTACATGGGAAAATGCTTAGCAAGATTGAGACTACCTCTGTTACCCTAGATTCGGTAGTAGCACTCATTTACGAACCTAGAAACGTCCGGAACTACCCTGTGCCTTTTGTCAAGTGGAATAAAAAAATTACCTCATCCAGAAGTAAAAAAGTGAGCAGGGTCACCCGGTATTTTAGTAATGGATGAATAAAACATAGTTCTTCTGAAACATGAATGTCTATAGTTATTTCCTTGATTCCATGGATAATAACAAGATCAATCTACCATAACTAAAGAAGACTAATAATAATAACCTCATCGATCATCCTAACTACTTATGTTTTTGCAGAAGGTTGGGACACAACATCTAGAATTTCTTTATCTTAAATTAAATCCTTCAAGTCATATTCAAATCTGGATAGGTGATGTTGGAAAACTCCATGGAACAAGTGACCAACTATGTCGTTTCCTAGTCAAAAGAAGATAGTGATTAGAAAACATTTCCATCTAGGCATGGATACAAAGTTCAACAACTGGATGACTCGAAAGGTAGTTGACCAATCTCATTCCACCCTAAGAGAAAAACTTCATATACCCCTAATAGCCACATAACCTAGGTAGGTGGCATCGATAGGCCTCTTGGTGGTGGATATTACCATCATACATAATAAGAGATAGAAGGGGAAGACTTATATTCATCACTTATATAGTATCTAACTCGTACAGATTTCTTTCTTGTAACATATTAAGAATAGGAACTTGACCACAAAATGAAACCATCATTAGAATAAGATATAATATTTGGTTCTATTAATGTGATACACTTGGAAGACCCCTTCTAAGATGATGAATTTGCCCCAGATTATGATTTCCTCATACCTGAATAGGGAACTGGTGGCTGTAAGTGTAGGATCTGAGGATACATAAGACATCACAGGCGTGGTCAGTCCCAAAATTTGGGTCACTTCCCAATAGAGGACATATATGTAGTTGAGATCAAGGGTCAAGAACTCCGGAAAGTCCAACAGATGCATGTTGGAATCTCAAAACCCTATATTAGTCATGTGATCCCAGTCTTCTTACAAAATTTACTAGTGGGGTGCAATTATCTAATAATCCAATATAGTGGGGAAGGACAACACGACCGATTCCACCTGAAACAAATTCTCCATCAACCTCTACACAAGCACCAAGACTATCTATGTCAAATTCCATATCTCCTATTATTCATAATAATTAGTAACCCCATCTTAGGAATCCCCAAACTATGGAAAAAAATTATAGCATTTTGAAATAAACCAGAGTTTTCCCCAGCCAATATATCAATTTAAGATGTGATATATCTTCAAAAAAACTCATAGAGGCCCTCATTTAATCCCTATAGAGACCACATGAGTTTGAGATAGATGTCACTAGAGGATAGGTTTACGAATTAGAGTCCATTCCATAAGAATATCATGTCTCTATATCTTTCATAGAGAAGGATCGAGAAGATACCATCTAGGAACACATCATACCCCTATATGTTTTGAGTATACTTGATAATATCGACATCCTAAGAGCTTTGTAATGAACATCATCCAGATTTTGAACCTTCAACATTTGGGATATAGAGGGGGAGATGTATATCCTATAAATATTACTATTAAAGGGTATGATAAGTGTGAGATAAGACCTATCAGGAAGATAATTCTCAAAGATAAATTTGGGGATCTCACATCTAACCTTGAGTTTATGGTTATCCAGCAAGACACTTCATAGAATTTCCTACTCAAAAGTCCCCATTTCCATATCCACATGGAGGTACCTTCAACATTCCATAAGTGTTTTAAGTTACCAATTGATGGAAATATCAACATATAACATGTTTATAGTTCCCCCATAAAATCATGAAAATCCACATATGCTGAGGCAAGTTTCAATAAATGGGAGTAGAAACAACCAATGGTGGATGAAATTATACTGGTTTCATCCACAAATGAATTTGTGACCACCCCTGAAAATCAATGGAGTATTCTTGATAGTAATTATGTGATTCCAAACAATCTAGTAGAGACAATGGACTCAATACCATATTTACAAGTTCATTCTCTCCCCAATGATAGTGTAAAAGAAAATAAGTTCTATAATCTCTTTACATTGACACTAAAAGTAAAGGAGACAATGTCTCTACCCATGGCCTCTCATATCCCAACAATTATAGAGACTACCTCATATTTCTTTCCCCATAAGAAAGTTCCTCCATAGACTCAGAGGTGTAAGAAGAAGAATATGACCTCAAAAACTCCCCTCCCACATTTGAGGAAGGTGTCCCCACCACCATTGATGAGATCATACAATTAAATCATGGAATGAAATAAGACCCATGGACAACACTTATTAATTCCACCATTACTCTCAGAGAGAAGGAGATGTATATTGTATTTCTAAATCAACCTTGATACATGCTCTATTGGAACTATATAGAAATTACCATTCTAAATCCAAATGTGGCTACACACCATCTTAGATTACCCGATGACCATCGAGGGTTCAAGAAGGAATCCAGGAGGATGAAACCCTATCATGCTACTAAATTTGAGGTGTAATTTTACAAATTCATTAAATCCAATTTTTTATAAGAATTGAAATACCCAATATGACGGACCAACTATTTCCTTTCATGATAAAGAATAGGTATATTATGGTATTTATCAATTTCAGAGTCCTTAATTGACACTTCCCAAGGGAATAATTTAGATTAATGACCATAGAACTCTTGATCAATGAAAATGATATATTTTAAGACCTATAATTTATGGATGGGTACTCAAGGTATAATCAGATTAAGATTTCCCCTTAAGATTAGGAATCTACTACCTTCATAGAACCCTATGAAATATTTTTTCTATCAGGTCATTCACTTTGGATAAAATAACATTGGCACTAATTTTCAATGTTCCAAAAATCATATATTTGATCCCTTATTAGTATGAATAGATTAATGTTATGTCAAAGACCTGGTGGTAAAATATCAACAATGATGAACTTACTTCACGGATCTTCAAACAATCATTGACATGTTGTGTCAGCACAATCTGAAGATAAATCCACTAAAATGTGATTTTACATTAAAATATGGGAATTTACTTTTAGTTTTGGTATGATACTATAGAATAGGGTTCGAACTTGAAAATACCATCATAATCATAGAAATTTCACCCCTCGAAATCTCAATGAATTGAGAGGGATTCAAGGGAACCATACTTATATTTGGTGTTTCATATCCAACCAGGCCAATAAATCTCTCCTCTTCACCAAGATAATGAAGAAGGAAATTTTCTATCGATGGGATGGGGACTATCAAAAACACTTCAAGAGTCTCATGTAGTACATGCTGCACCCAATAGTCCTGATGTCCTTGGTGAAAAAAAAATACAATCATATTTTATGTTTCTACCTTGAAATGGTCACTTGGAACTAACCTTGAAAACACAAAAAGATGCATGAAATGATAAAAGCCCCTAAAAACTCACCTTAACAATGCTCAGAATTGTGTCATGATATTATGATGTCAAGAAGAAATACCTTCCACTCATCTTTCTAGTGAAAACGATGAGGCATTACTATCAGAACCACGAAGTCAAACCGGTATATATTATTGATCTGATCAAGTACATCCATGGTCTTCCCATGCTAAATGGTCATTTGGGATGATGGGTGGTCATTTAATAATAATACAACATTCAATTCATGATAAAAAGTAAATGAAAGATAATTTCATGGATGATTTCCTCAAGGAACATCCCTCCTAAGATAGTACACCAGTGGACACTGAACAACCAAATGAGTAGGTTTTATACACCCATGAAACTCCCCAAATATGATAGATGTATTTTAATGAAACCTCCCAAAGTCTTATCAACATGAGACTGGAAAACATGTAACTCAATCAAGTTGTCTTAGGGACTATATTTGTATATCTAGAAAAAGAATAATTTCCATACCCTTTCTCACTATACAAATGCAGCACTAATAATGTGGTAAAATACCAATCCCTCATTGTTTTTTTGAACTATACCTAAAGATTCAACTAGCCTACCTGAACATCAATGGGGATTCAGCTCTAGTGATAAAGAATCTAAATGGTGAATATTCCATAAAAATGAATAACTAGCCCCCATCACATGATATATTAGGGGGATAATAGAAGGGTTCCATTTTGAAGCCACACTTCATCGTGTTCCCTAATCATATAATGTTTGTGTCGATGCATAGGATAATGCAACCATAATATTGCCTGACCTTGATTAGAAGGAAGAAACTATTCACATCATGCACTGAAGGATGGTCTCGTTGACCATCGTCAGGGACATGGAAGAAATAAACCAGTTCAACACCACCCTATAGATTGATGAACTGATATCCACTCCTAGATGGGTTGATCCCATAATTGGGTTTCTCTAAAATGGGTTCCCTCAATAGACCGAGCTTAAAGAGAATAGATTCAGTGCTGAGCAGTGAACTTTACCTTATGGAATAGTCTAAATGAGAAAAAGGCCTTATAAATGTAAGGATTTATCATAATCCTCTTTAGATGCATAACTTATAGATTGATTCCCACTATCATAGAAGGATCCGATGTAGGCTTCTATAATGATCATCACTCTGGGACCAGCCAATGTTGGCTCCTACAGTACTCATCCTCTATCCACATATATGTAGGTTAAGTACATCTTTACTATTAATGACTTCTTTTCCAAATGCGTTGAGGAAATAACTTTCAAGGATGAAAGGATGCAGGATATCATCAAAATCATGAAGTATCATATCATTACTAGGTTTTAGCTCCCTCACACGATATTAATGGAAAATTGCACCAACTTCTATTCTACAGAGTTGAAGAAATTATCCCAAGAGTACAACATCGATTTTAATCATTAATATCAATATCATGTGAAAAATGGGTAGATAGAGGCCTTCAATAAGACACTAAAAAATATAATCTAGAATATGGTGAAAATAAAAGAAGTCATAGATCTACATGCTCCTCCATGTTTTATGGTCCCACTATACCAATATGTACACTGCCACAAAAGAAACTATGTTTCACTGGTATATAAGACTGAGGTAGTCTAACCCAAAGAAGTCCAGTTCCATCAACTAAAATAGGCATCTATTTCAATATAATAGAGGATGAGAAATCGAAAAATAGGTTGGATGAATTACAATGGAACGATGAGAATAGATTTTATACATTTCACAACCTTGAAGTCTACTGGAATTGGATCACACAAGCCTTCAATAAAATGGTTTACCTCTGTTCATTTCTTTAAGGAGAACTGGTATTGGATCTCAAAACCAAAATAATACTAGGAAAGAAGACTCATAATTTGGAACCCATATGGTAGTGACATTATATCATACTTAAAGTCTATCATAAAATATCTTATTCACTGGAAAAAATGGGTGGGGAATGGGTCACACCCCCACCAATGTGAGGTTTCTCAAGAAATACTTTGTGTGGATTCCATAAAAAATTATTCTTCTCCTAACCACATGATGTTAAAATATACAGAACACTTCATCATCGCATGTTGTTGAACTATATGGAACACATATTTACCACATAATGTTAAATTGTAAGGAACTTGTCTTAGAAGTAAGATATTAAACTCTACAATATCTTTCATCCTATTCTCAGGAAATTAAAATAAAAAAACACAACATCATAATGTTAAACTGCATGAGACATGTCCTAACTACAAGGAAGGCTTCCCCACCACATGACATTACAATTCATTTGAATAGTTGTCTCACAAATGATTCATCGTACATGAGATATATCTATGAAAAAGAAAAATGAAGCACCCTCATCCCTTTTTGTTAGTCACATCCACATAGAGAATCTCCCCATTCATGAACTACAAGTGTATTGACTCCTAGCCCTATAGGATTCCCAATGAGACCTGAGCCTCCATTCTTATATCCATCCATATTATTTCTTTTTCACATCAGGTATCATTCATCCTCACCGCATGAATTAAAACATCATGGATCCCCAATATTCATCTTTTTTCACATTGAATCACCTTTTTCCATACCACATGTTGTTGAACTGCATAGGATACATCCTAATCACATATCATTAAAATGCACGGGTTTTATAGAACTATATACATCTTTATTCTCATTCTAATGAGATACATAGGGATTCCTAGATTCAATATATTTTACTCACCACTGCATGATACAAAATTCCATAGTCGTTTATATAATTTCCTCAATATCAAGATATGACCCTTTTCCATTCTTTGTTTTCCAAACTGAGAATTTCTCACATGGTATTAAGAATTTTTTTAATTATTCCTTGATTATTTGATACATATCATCTCATGATAGGGTTATCATTGTCTTAGATAGAAGACCGTAAAAGGCACACCACGAGTCATCACTGCATAATGTTAAACTTCAAAGTCCATGTCTCTTGCACGGAATAAAACTATGTATTACTGTGGACCTCCCCCGAGAGCACCACAATCATTAGTGTTAGTCTCCCACTAAACCTCCATTTAAGAACTTTGTGTGTCATGATTTATGTCATCATAGGATATGTAGTGACGCTCGGATATCTAATGATGGGTCCATCTATAGTAATCACTAGGAACAATTCCCCATATGTAGGGATCAGACCTGCATAGAGAGTTTCCCATTCAATAACTACATGTAGAATGATTCCTATCATCACAAGATACATAGTGACGCCCAAATCTCCATTCTTAGTCCTAGTCTCAAAATTAACTTTTCACATAGGGGAGACTATGTCCTCACTTAATGATGTCAAATTGCATGGATTATCATGAACTACATGTGTTTTAATTTCAATCATCACAGGATATGTAGTGATGACCAAACTATTATTTTTTAGTCCATTCTCAATATTCCATTTTCAAATTGGGGAGCCTACATCCTTCCTGCGTGATGTTAAACAAGATTGTTTCTCAATAACTACTTGTAGATTTATTCCAATCAGTACATGATAGATTGTGATTCCCATATATCCAATTTTGGGACCAAATATAACAACCAACCCCCCCTGTATTTTTTGAACCTACATCGGCAGTTTCCAATTTAAGAACTATGTGTGGATTTGTTACTGTCTTTACAGGATACATAGTGACACCCAGATCATCAATCCAATGTCTAGATACAACAATTAATGAGAAAAATGTGCACTTATGCGTACAATCCACACTTGTGTAGAGTTTTTCAAATTGGAGAACTACATTTTACATGAATTATATTACCATAAGATATATAGTGATGCCTAGATATCAGATTCTTAGTTCTAGCCATGATAAAACAAAAAAATGACCTCCAATTTCTACATATGGGTTAGACAAATATAGGGAAAATTCATGAAAGAATTGCGTATGAATTGATTCCTAACACCGCAAGATATGAAGAAACACTCAAATATCCAATCTTGGGTTGAGCCACAAAATATGAAATTATAAAAATGAACCCCTAACTACAATTGGTTTGGAACAATGTAGTGAATATCCCAGCCACATGACATTAAACTGCACAAAAAAATATATCATAAACCTCTTTTAAAAGAGGTACAAGTCATTCAATATCATGTTTCCCATGCATGAGACAAATCTATATATGGATTTCTTGTGCACATGATGGATATGTGAAAGGGGGTCCCCATAATATGGAAATCCACCAATAATATTGTTTAATAATGAAATATTCCCCCTAGATCTAAATAACCTCAACCAGTGTAATGTCTCCCCAAGGATATCGAGCATAATTTTCACATCAGTTCCAACATCCTTTACACAAGAAATTGAACTCTGAGGAAAGGAAAACACCCTTACCACATGACATTAAACTTCAAGGAAAACATCATAGTCAAATGACATTAAAATTTCATGACAAACAAATCTACACTAAATGACATTAAAATGTTCATGCCATCACCCATCATCATCCCTATCAAAGGACCACAAAAGGTTAAACCTAGTAAACCTGAGTAAGGGGTTCTTCTGTTATCTTTTTACCCCTAAGCCCATAAATCGTACCTCATGTATTAAGCTCCTTGGTTTTCCTCAACCCTTTCGTGGCCCTTGTAAATGAGAAAATACCTTCCTATTTGACCATTTTGTCACTGTAAAAGGGATTGTACCTAATAACAAGAGACATATTGTCCCTATAGGAATGCATTTCTAATAATTATGAGCCTAAAATCACCATGGTAGAACTCATCAGTTTAGGATGTTTTGGTCCATCATCAGTATGATTATACAATATAATTAATAATGTCCTAATAACACTGAGAAATGATTTAAAACAATGTCATTTTCTATTCATAAGGATGTTGGAGTACACTTGTCCCTTGGTATCTTAATTAGGATCTTGGGTAACATTCCCCTCATAGTAGGTCTATGAGTCATGATGTTAATCTTATTTCAGTTTGGTAAAATATTTATGACCATAAATTTATTCATTAATGGTCTAAATAACATGGCCTTAAACTACCAAAATAAGAGACACCAAAATTTTCAGGATAAAATCTCATAAAGGGAGGCCTGATTAGGAGTCAATTCTTCTTTCACGAAACTCTTCATCTCTAGAGTTTAAGAAGAAATTAAGGCATAAATGAATGAATAATAAATCTCATAGGGACATATTTTTGTACCTAAAATTATATCCATGAATAATGGACCACTTAGTTCATGAAAAATTTAGGGTAATGGTTTTTCATATCTCATCATCATTATTACATGTTCACTAGGCGGCAACACAACTTTTGGTGTGCTCGAATTTGTCTCAAATATAATGTTTTCCCTAAATCAAATATCATGATTTGAGAACCATGGGTCACATCAAACCTTTCATGGTCCTTGTAAAGGAAAATAGATCTCACTTTTTGACCATTATATCGATTCATAGGGGCTTAAACCTACCAACCAGATATAGAGCGCACACATCATTAATGAATGAAATATAGAAAAAGATATAAAAGTTTTAGAAGATACATTCATTGATAGAATGTAATAGTAGGTATATTCACATTTCAGAGCCTATAAAAAGATTTAGTCAAAAAAATAATGACAATAAAACTAAAATAATATTTTATTGGTTGATCATGAAATGTTGGAATGAGTCTCATGAGAATCGTCGACTGAGAACTGAAGTGCCTCCATCCCCACATCATCTACTTCTTCCTGAGGGTGAATGTCCTTGAAAAGAGTAGAAAACTATTAAAAACCTTTATTATTGGTTTCTAATGAGTGATGAAGTAGAAAGGTCAGACATTGAGTGAGATAAGATATCTGTATATCTCATTATCTCTAAGGTCAAAACATCCATTTAGGAGTGCATCTTAGATACGAGTTGATGGATATATTCCAATGCCTTCAGGGAATCCCTCATCAATTTAGCCGGGGGAGTCCCATCATCAAGATAACACAGGACCCTCTTTCTAGTATCCAACTCTTTCAATGTTAGGATGATTTGTCAAATGATTTCATATAATGGTTGGTGGTCAAAGCGAACCACACCCAAATCATGAATGAGATGGAGAAGAAACTCTTATTGGTCAAAAAAATATTCCTAAAGGAATCTCAATGATCCGGGTATGAATCTTCATCCAAATTATAATACTCCATGTATTATCCTCTGTAACTGTCATAGTAGGTAGGTTGAAAGGGTGAACAACCAGTTGAGCTGACAATGAAGAAATAGAGGAATCCACATATATTCTCCTCTCAAGAGATGCGTTGTCCATCTCTTGTATAAAAGGACTGGTTTCCTCAAGAAATTAAGCCACGTTGATGGGATGATTATTGGTAGGATGGTGACCCTTCCTCAAAGACTCACATGATTCTTGAATCAAATTCATTTTTTTATGGAAAAACAAGTCGGTGAGGCACATAGTCTATCCACTTGACAGAACATTATGTTCAATAAACCATTTTGGTAGGATTCTACGCAAGCCTTGGAATAATCATAATCAAGGAAGATAAGGGTTCCAACATGTGGGAGGATAATCTCACCATTTGTTTCCTCACATGCCAATGTAATCTGAAACTAGCAGATGATCACATGATTTCATTCTTCCAGCACACTAGCTGAGGGTAGAGGAAATTCCCTTTTGGATGTAGCTGAACTGGAGAGAAACCCAATATGGGGTATATGACTTTAAAATTATTATCTCATCCATCATGTCCTTGAAAACCCCATCTAAAAGGGGGATCTATTATGAAATTATTCAACAGAACCACGACCATTATCAGTGATTGACACAATCGGTGGAGGGTAAGGCAAGAAATTGAAGATATTATAATTTCTCAACATGTTTGTGACCTCATTAGGGCCTAAAGACATGGCCTCATCCCCGGAGATGTACAGTAACCTAGGGAGAAACAAGGCACTAGGTGTAATATCTTCTTTTTTATAATGAGAATAAAATCAATCTTTTTTGATAAATTATAAATTTCATATGTGAAAAAAATGATTTATCAGTGAAAAATAACATAAAATGTGTTAATGTATTTTCATAAGGGTAAAAGGACAGTTAAAAAATTGAAATATTCAATCGAATATTTTAGGAGTAAGACACGAAGTTAGTGTGAGATTCTAAGGCTTGTAAGCCTTTGTAAAGAAAGAATAAATATATTAAATATATTATATTAATCATAAAAATTTATTAAAAATAATTGAATAACACAAAATTTTTGTGTCTTATGAAAAATATGAGACCACCATTAGGTCCAAATGGTGGCGTGTAGCCTAGGAGGGGAATAACATTCAAAGGCATCAGACATTCGGATGGATCACTCATGATAAAAACAGTTTTTATTTTTAATTAATTATTTATTCAATTTTTTTAATAATAAATAATTAATATATCACAAATGGTGCATTATATGATAAATTAAAGATCATAGTTGGGTTTAGAATGGAGGGTTTACTCTATACATGGAATAAATTTTATATTCCATGGTTGTTTTCTTGGGTTGCAAAATAAATTAAATTATTTTATATTTATGTTAAAAAAATAAAATTTATTAAATAAATTAAATTGTTTTTTTAAGTTATCTTCAACCCCTTCATTCCTATCTCGTAGCTGCCATTTTTTCATAGTGAATCATTTCAAACCTTCACAATTCCCTTGTTTTTGACTGAATAATTATGACAATACATTCCTAGGGGGAATCAATTGACTCCACATTGATTGTTCCATTGAACAACGAATTTAAGCTAGTGATAAATGATGGAGAGAAATGAAACATTTATGGGTGATGATATAACCTAATGTTATGATTATTTTATATTGGTGGTCAGTATCATCGGGTCCAGGAAGTCTCATATTCTTTTGAGCGTAGCACAACTCTATTGGTCCTTCATCTTCTCATATCAGTAGGTTTTTTGATCCCTCTTTTCATGGTGCACTGCACTGCATAGGTTTTCTTCCTATATATATATATATGCATATTTACTTGTTCATTTGAATGAAAAAGGAGGTTAAATAACAAAAAATTACAATTTCATAAAAAATTACTACACCGAAATTTCAAAGGAAAAATTTTAAAGAAAATTATCTATATATATATATATATTGATAATCAAATTGTATGATTATAGAAAATTAATGAAAAGTTTCAAAGGTCTGTTATTTTGGATTATCACGAGAAATTAGTAAACAAAATTATCAAAGGATAATTTATCAAAATCATCAAAGGATAAAACACTGAATTATCATGGGTAATCTATTAAAATTATAAAAATATAATTACAACATTATCAAACCAAAAGATCTTGGTTTTATCGATATATTATTCATAGAATTTATAAATTATAATTACAAAGGTACTTTGTTCAGAGGATAAAATCTAGAAAATTATAAAAAGATAATTTGGTTAAAAGAAGCGATAATTGCAACCTTTTATAAAAGGATACTTTATTTAAATTATGAAAGGATAAAACATTGAATTTTTTTGGGTGATATTTTTGAATTATAAAAATATAATTATAGAGGATAGTTTATAATAAATTCTTGAAAGATAATTATAAATTATAATTTGGTATAAAAAATATCAAATATAATTATATAGGACAATTTGTAATTAAATTATGAAAATATAATTATGAAGGGTAATTTAAAATAAAATATAGAAACATAATTATAAAAGGATAATCTTAATTAAAATCTAAAAATATAATTAAAATGTATAATTTTTTAATAAATTATCCATAGATAAAAATTCTTGAAAGGATAATATTATAAAGACATGATTTGACCTAAAAGAGATTTTGGAAATTATTCAGGAGAGAAAATATTATCGATGTGATATTATTAATGATAATTTGAAAATTATCTAAGAGAAAGAAAGTATCATCACGTGTGATATTTTATTTATTTTGAAATAAAATAGTTATTTTGGTTTTAGGAAACCATTTACATACATCGAGCATCGATGTTCCAATAACTCGAGAGTTTGATGTACCACTTTTGAAAATAATAAAATCACAAAGAGGTTCTCCCAACTTTTGAGTTAGTAATTAAATTATATTTTTGGGTTCTTGTTTACACATGTTGTTATATTTAATTTATGTGTTGACTTACTTGATATCATGATTGACTTCTGATCGCATGTGGGTGTGTGTGTGTAGTACATAGTATAATATTTTTTTTTTCAATGATATTAATGTGATAACTTGATTTGATGATAATACTTGATTCACATATTTAATTATTTGATTATTATATGTTTCTCATGATGTGAGATATTATTATTATCATTATATGAATTTTCATGTTTTTCATTAGAGTATTTTTTATGTGTATACAAGATAGGAGTTCGTCATGCTATGTTTCTTCTTATGGATTTTGAGTGTTATCTGATTCCTTGTGGATTCTGGGTAGGTTATAGATACTTTTTGCCTTGCGGATTCCAAATATTAAATGATGCCTTATGGATTCCAGGTAGGTTCTTTTCACTCGACGCTTTATGGATTTTTAGTGACTCTCCAATAGCCTTGTGGGTTTTTTTATACAAATAGGCATACAATATATTTCTGGTATGGAGTTGAAGTAGGTATGACTGGGGGTTTATGGCAGCTTGGTTAGTGCACGACTTCTTGATTTTGGATTATGTGTTATTATGCTTGTTAGACATTTATTTTATTATGGAGTACACATGTATACTTGAGAAAATCAGGTAAAGGATGCATTGATGGTTTCATAATGATTCTTTTACTCACACTCTACTTAGGAATTTCGATGTGCCTGTAGATTGCATGAGGTATCTGGTGAAGGGAAAGGGCCCTATGGTGGATTAATGAGTAGAGTAGTGTGGAGATAGTATCATATCATGATGGAATCTGAAGGATCTGATATTTATTTATTTACTTTATCTTCTTTATTTTCTTTAGACATGATTTCCACTTACAGGAGTTGTTTTATTTGTATTACATTTATGTCATCTTTACTTTTCCTCAGGTTACTCTAATTATTTATTATATTTTTTATTTTTTATTATAGATACTATGAAATGATACAGAGGGTATATTCTCACCAATGATTCACTTGAGAGCCTCACTGCTAGTTGGAAATCTCTAGTGTATGGGAAGGCGTGCATGAGGTCACATTGCATTCTGTCTCGGACCTAGTGGTTTGGGTCATGACGTAAATGGTATCATACTTCAGGACAATCTAACATGTTTATTACCTTGTATTGGGTGGGTATAGGTTAGATAGAGGATAGAAAATTGGGACTCGGGTGGGGAAACTATCTCAGTGCATGGCCAACACTATATAATAGACCTCTCAATCTCTATAAAATGAGGAATTTGTGTTCTGTTACTACTATTGATTCACCTTTTAGGACATGCATGATTTTTTATGTTATTTATGTGATTTCACATAGGTTTATGCATCATGAATAGAAATGTAGGATCACATACCATATACACATATGCCATTGTGATTCATAGTACTTTATTAATTAAATGCCTTGATTTTTCCTATCTTTTTTTGATATTTTATTCTATATGAAATATATTTTTCCCCATGTTGTGTGATATACTTTTATTAACAATAATTATTTGAAAAAATCCTGATGTTGTGTTAGAAAATATATATGATGATTGTGACTAAGGTACTAGTATGGAAACAAGGGTTAATTTTAGGAGGGGTATACCATGGGTTAAGAGTAGATTCCTAGGAAAACATTTTATGACCTCATGGACTGGTTTAGAGAAACATTAAGAGATCCCATAAGAATGATCAGATATTATCCTTATGACTCTTTTTATTTTATTATTTTTGTTCCTTCATGTTACAGAAGATGTCACCTCGATGTAGTCTTATGAAACTACTTTGGAATTAGTAAAAATACTTTCATGGGGAAGGAGGTATTAGCATTACCAATGGATGTGTAAGATAATAGAGTTAGGATTCTTCTGCACTTTCTAGGTGGTTTAGGTAGTATTTCCACTACAACTAGAATTATTTCACATAGTGTATGTCCTAGACATAAGAGTTCAGAACCGGGGTTGAATATTTTATGATTTTAAAATACAAAATTCTTCATCCTTCTAGAGAATTAGAGGCTCTCAGGATGATGAATATTGGGTTGAGATTTTTTTGGAATCTTTGATCTGGTAGAGAATATAAAGTTCTGACACATTAATATAAGAATGAGATTGTGTTTGGAGAAAAACCTTTTCAATAATCATATCATATGGTGCCAACTGAGCTGAAGGAGATCAATATTTGACTTGATAACTTAGAGAGAAATGGTTTTATCAGACCTAGTACTTCACTATTGGGTGCACCTATTTTATTAACTAAAAAGGAATATGTGGGTTTTCATCTATGCATTGATTACTTGAATATAAACCAGATGATAGTGAATAACTAGTATCAATTACCTAGGATGGATGATCTTTACAATCAACTATGGGGAGCCTAGTGTTTCCCCAAGATTGATCTTCAGTCGGGCTACCACTTGTTGTGAGTTAGGGAGGAGAACATTCTGAAGATGGAATTTCAGATAAGATATGGACTATATGAGTAATTGGTATTGTTGTTTGGGATAATGAAAAAACTAGATATGTTTTTGGACCTCATGAAAAATATATTCCATCCATAACTATACTCTTTCATTGTAGTGTTCATTAATTATATCCTTATCTACTCACAGACACCATAAAAACATGATAGGATCCTAGAGATGATCCTGAGTATGTTTCAAATACACTGGCATTATTCCTAGTTGTCGAAATGTGAATTATAGATTAAAGTGGTAAAGTTACTTGGAAATTTGTTGTCTTATATTAGTATATCAATAAACTCTAAGAAGGTTGAGGTATTCATGTCATAAAAATATCCCAAAAACATGTTTGAGATTAGGAGCTTTTTGGGATTATCAGAATCTTACCTCAGGTTTATCTAGGACTTCCCCCAAATATTACCACCCATGATAAAACTAAAAAATAAGGTAGTAATGTTTCAGTGTTCATAACAGTGTGATGAGGTTTTACTTCTGATAAATAAATTGTAGACAACAGCTCTAGTACAAACACTCCCCAATCCTGGGAATGGGTATGCAATGTAATGTGATACATCATGTGTTTATCTAGGTGGTTGAATCATGTAAAATCTGAGACCACTATTGGGTCCAAAGGGGGGGGGTCTAGTCTATATAAGTTATAAATTATATACTCAATGGTTGTTTCCTTAGGTCTCTAAATAAATTACTTTATTTGATATTTGTGTCAAAAAAATAAAATTTATTAATTTAATTAAACTTGTTTTTAAGTCATCTTCAACACCCTTTACACTTAACGTGAAGCCACCATTTCTTCACAATGAAATGTTTCAAACCTTCAAAATTAACTTGTTTTTGACTTAATAATTATGAAAATTCATTCCTAAGGTGAATCTATTGACTCTCGATTGATTGTTCCATAGAACAAAAAATTTAAACAGTGCTAAATTTTTTAGAAAAATGAAACGTGTATGGGTTTTGATATAAATGAATCCCATGATTATTTTATGTTGGTGGTTAATCTCACCGGGTCTAGGTAGTCATGGATTCCCTTTGATGTTGCAAGACTTTGATGCTCCTTCTTCTTCTAGGATCAGCAGGTCATGTGATTCCTCCTCCCATGGTGCGTTGCCCTAGGTAGTTTGCTTCCTAATTGTATATATGTATATATATATATATATATATATCTTATGTGTTTGAATAAAAAAAATGTTAAATAAAAAAATTACAATTTTCTATAAAATTGATAAACCTAAATTGCATTGGAATAATTATCTAGATAATTATATATATATATAATCACTTTGAATGATTATAGATAATGTATAAAAATTATTAATGTTTAGTAATTTTCGATTACTAAGGAGAATTTGTAAATAAAATTGTCAAAGGATAATTTATCAAAAGAATCAATGGATAAAACATTGAATTATCATGGGTAATCTGTTAAAATTATCAAATGATAATTTCTATATTATTAAAAGATAATACCTAGGTTTTAAATAATTTTTAGAACTGCTAAATGATAATTACATGGGTAATTTTTTCATAGGATAAAATTAATAAAATTTTAAAAAAAGATAATTTTGTTAAAAGAAATGAAAATTGCAACCATTTATCTAAGGAAAAATTTTCAACATTATCAAAGGATAAAACATTGAATTATTTTAGATGATCTTTTTACATTATCAAAAGATAATTATAAAGGTTAATTTATAAAGAATTATCAAAATATATTTATAAAATATTATTTGTTATAAAAATTATCAA
This sequence comes from Viscum album, assembly GCA_963277665.1. Lineage (NCBI taxonomy): Eukaryota > Viridiplantae > Streptophyta > Magnoliopsida > Santalales > Viscaceae > Viscum > Viscum album. The sequence continues at coordinate 906,116,595 of OY728160.1, read as the reverse complement.
ATATAACTATAAAGGATAGCATTTAATAAAATTATCAAAATAAAATTATAAAGAATAATTTATAATAAATTATTGAAATATTTTTAATACAGGAAATTTTTTAATAAATTATCAAAATGTAATTAAAAAGTATAATTTTATAATAATTTATCAATATATAATTATTCTTGAAAGGATAATATTATTGGAACATTATTTTACCTAAACGATAATATGGAAATTATTCAAGAGATAAAATATCGCCGCATGTGATATTTTTAATGATAATTAAAAAATTATCCAAGGGAGTGAAATTATCATCGCATGTGATATTTTATTTCTTTTGAAATAAAATAGTTGTTTTGGTTCTAGGAATACCTTGACATACCTCGATCATTGACGTACCAACAACTCGAGACTTTGATGTATCTCTTTTGAAGATAATAATACCATAAAGTGGTTTTTCTAACTTTTGAGGTAGGAAGTTCATTATCTTTTTAGCCTCTTGTTTACACATGTTTCTATATTTAATATATGTTTTGACTTACATAATATCATTCTTGACTTATGATCACATGTGGGGGTGTGTGTATCCTAGTGTATAGTATGTTTTATTTCCATGATAATGATGTGATAACTTGATTGAGTGATGATGTTTGATTCACTTGTTCATGTATTTGATAATGTTATGTTTCTAATGATGTGTGATATGGTCATTATCATTCAATGACTTGTTAAGTTTTCCTTTGTTGGATTGGTATGTGTATAATTGATAGATGGACATCATAGTATAATTAGTCCTTGTGGGTGTGCGCATGATGTGTGGTGATGATGATGGTGCAACATGATAACCACGTAACCTAACATCTATTTGATTCCTTGTGGATTCTGAGAAGATAACTAAAAATTAATGCCTTATGGATTATGAGTGTTACCAAATGGCTTTTGGATTCTAGGTATGTTAAAAATACTCGATGCCTTGTGGATTCCAATTATTACCTGAAGCCTTTTAGGTCTCTAGATGGTTTTTTTAACACAATGCATTTTGGATTCTGAGTGACTCAAAAATAGACTTGTGGATCGTTTTGGATTCTAATTGAAAAATAGTATATTTCTAGCATGGATCTAATGTAGGTACGATTGGGGGTTTCTGGTAGCTTGGTTAGAATATGACTACTCAATTTGGGATTTTATGTCACTATACTTGTTAAACATTTATTTTATTATGTAATACACTTGTATAATTGAGCATATAATGTTAAAGACGCATTTTTTGGTTCCTATTGTGTCTTGTACTCGCACCCTACTTGGGAATTTTGATGTTCATGTAGATTTCATGTGGTATGTGGAAAAGGGAAAGGGCCCCGTGGTGGATAGTTGAGCATAGGATCATGGAGGTAGTAGCAGATCAGGATGGACTCCAGAGTATCTGTTGTTTATTTATTTATTTTATCTAGTTTATTTCCTTTGGAGATGCTTTCCACTTACGAGATCTATTTTAATTTTATTACATGCATGTCATATTTACTTTTCTGTATGTTACTCTGATTATTTATTATATTGTTCATTTTGTATTATTGATCCTATGACATGATATAGAGGGTATAGTCCCTCCAAGGTTCCACTTGATACCCTATCTACTAGTTTTCATCCTCTTGCGTATGAGGAGGAACACAATAGGTCATGTATCATTCAAGATTGGACTATGTGGTTTAGGTGAGGATGTTACACTAAGGATCTTGGTAGTGTAGTTGTATCCATATGAGTGGAAATTCTCCCCAATTCAGATGAATAAAATCAGGAAAGGAACACCAATTCTATAAGGGATTTTTACTATTGAATATTTCCCTGAAGTTGGTAAATGTGTGAAGGGTTCAATGAAGCTATATTGAGACGTCTTCCCTCTTCTAGCCAAGATGCCATCATCAGCATGTTAACACAGATTCCGGAGCACATGACCCCATCCAGGATAAGCCACTCCTTCAAGAATATGGACATGAACCCTAGAAAACTAAGGCTCAGGGATATCTCCAACTTTACTCAATTTCCTCATGTCGTATAGTCTCTAGATTTCAATATTTTCCAATATGAACCGACGCTATCATAGGCCTTCTGGTAAATGAATTGGAGAGGGCATATAATGGTCTGACAAGCTCTAATATGATAGAGGGAAATGTTGTTCAATCCCTTAAAAGATATTCAAGAGTTCATATTCAACCCCATTATTGTCTTTTATTTCACAATGTTGATCGAGTCCCTTTCAAGAACTGGAGTTAGTGTAGGGTCATCCCATATGTTTGCGATAGGAAGGAATTCATCATACATTTCCACATAGGGTGTATCCTTCCATGTTGGTAGATATCTCGATGGATGATTCCTACACCACCATGGGATTGATGGAATGAGTTTTTATGAGGGAATCAATGGATAATCAGTTCCCTAAGAATATATGACTTATGGTAGATGATGAATTGGGAAACCCATACCGCTTCGTAAATACAAACATCGTGTAGCTGGTCAAAAAATTCAAAACAACTCTATTTTACCCAGAATGGACATGCCCATTTATCAGAAAAAATTTCACTAGGTAACATGTCCTATTTCAAGCTTCATCCACTGCCCAAGTTGATCAAATAAGAGACTAGTATACTTTAATATCATTGAGCTATGGGATATTAGGATAATTCATAGCCATCTGGACATATAGGGGAGTTCTCCATTATATAAGACAACCCCAGGGACTTTTCTAAAACTAGTTGGATATCCAAATAAACCACCATATAGATAGAATCTAGGTAATTTTATACCCAAAAATTTGGATGATTTTAGTCAGGGAATGGAATGAAAAATCATCTAGCAGACTAAATCCATACAGGAGAAGTTGGTGTAATAAATCGTAGATTTGAAGTTGGGATGAGGGAAGCATTTTCATAAACTCATTATTAAAGTGAACAATATACTGAGGGTCAGTATTATAGTTATCATTAATCATGGGAATCTAGTAATTTCTGGTATAAGAACTATAATGAGAGTTGGAGGTTATCTGTATAAAATCAAGAAGTATATGTTAGACAAGTGGAAAATCAATGAAAAGTTATGCATGATCATGATAGTATTATATGAATTGCATAAACCCTAAAGGAATTCATTATTTCATGAATTGATATAGGTCTTCAAAACAACGTGAATTTAATGACATGTCACAGATGAACGAACCTTCATAATTCTTGTGATCACGTTACCCCGTCATGGTCACACGAACCACATAATAGTCAAGATATTATGCAACCAAGCTAGTGGATCATGCGGAACCTGATGGTTGAGGTTCAAGAAATTATTAAAGACATATTTTTGTTTTTTATTTCTCAAAAGTTATAAGGAACAGAAGGCCTCGAAAATAGATCTTGTGAAACAGCTCTCAAAAAATGGTCTTGGAGACAGGACGCGCGATCAGTTCTCATAGAAGGTCTTTTGAAGAGGTCACCTGACAAGAGAGGATCATAAGAGCTATACAGAGGAAGATTAGTTGTTGAATGAACATCCCCATATTACTCTATTTATAGGTAATTAATCAAAATAAAAATGGTCTCTTGGAAGACCAAACGTCTCCTATGGCATCAATTTTCAGTATCCCCATAGACTCAATCGGGCATTCACTTTCCTCCGAAATGAGACCTTATCCCCACAGATGTTTCTCATGAGGGCGTCATTTTTGGAAACCTTTAAATTAGAATTGTATAATATATAATGGAATAAATACCCTATTTATGGGTATTAGTTTATATATAAATAAAAGTAAGATATGATGTCCAAAACATACAGATTGTGTAACATTCAAAAGGACTCACAATTGTATGAACTTTGGAAGGTCATGTGAAAGGTCCATCTACAACACATGACCTTCTTGCAATCACATGGATCCCCTTTGAGAATCCTTCTTATTAAAAAGGTGTCCAAGAAACTCATTGAGAATTAAGAGGCTATAAGACAAGTTCCTCTATGCCATTTGACTTTTCAATCTAGAAGATGCTAGAAAAAATCCAAAACTATTGAAAAATAAAGGGTGAAAATATTTAAAATAAGAAACACTTTTTTAGTCCCTGACATTCTTGTGATGAGCTCATGTAGTCTATAAGACCATGAAAATTCAATGGAAACATGACCACCTTATCTCATGAGATTTTTTCAGCATGTCACCATCATTAGGCGAAGAGTTTTAGACATGTTTAGTGGATTATGTGCTCCCCATTTGGATCTATAGAAAAACAAAAGGGATATTCATGAAAATGATCATGCATCACCGTAAGACCCATTATTGGTCCCACGATGCATTGTAGACAAATAGGATGATTTTCATTTATAATAGTCAAAAAAATTCTTGAGATCCTCATCCATTGTAAAATAATGAAGGAAATAAAAATAGGACAAGATAGAGGTTTCTTGTGGAGTGAGGATATGTTGGCCTTCACATGAAAGAGGTAATATTCCCCGGGTGATCACCACTTATCGTGTGAGGCCCTCTCAAAAATCCATTATTTTATCATAAAGGCTCTTGGAGACAATGACCTGATCTCATGAAGGCCTCCTTGGAAAGAAATAATGCTCTCATGTAACACCTCAAAATGTTAGCATGATCTCTTAGAAACCCTCTTGAAAAGCTAAATTTCTTCCCAGGAAGGCCCTAGACAATCCATAATTAATTATATGAAGACTATTCCATTGGCATCCTAATTTTGAGAGGACCCTAAACATATCATCTAGACCTTGTGGAGCATCCTTGACATGTCTACATGGTCAGTATAAATCTATTTGATCAGCCTATGATTAATAAAAATAAATAAGGTGAAACATTCTTACATTCATAGAAAATCATGAGACACCCCCAAGATGACCTATGGAAAGATATCTTCATGTTCATGATACCAAGACCCTCCACTGACTCTATCCAACTTCAATGAGATATGTTCTATGAATAGAAGCTTATAACCAAGTTAAAAAGTGCTATAAATACCCCATAGTAAAAAAAGTAATCCAGGATTGACCTCACATGGGAGCATAGGAGAATATTTCTCAAATTGGCCAATAATTTGATCACAAAGGTATTATTCCATGTAAAATTCTGGGAATAACCTATATTCTCACCTGGAATGCATAGGTGCTTCATTTGATCACTTTTAGATAATGTAATGGATTTCTGGCATGTTAGTATGATTATGTGAAGAAGGTTCCACATGTCAGCCAGGTCACACAAAACCTAAAATAATACTACAATAGAAAAACCTAAGGCACATATGGAATAAATGATGGAGTAAAAGAATGTAAAAATAAGATAAGATTATCTAAAGATATATTCACTAATCCTCATATTATTTGACTGAATCTCCTAGAGAATATGAAAAAACTAGAACATGGAATGAAAATAATTTGACACTCCATCGACATGCTATATGGATCATGTGATGTCCCTTGGACAAGTTTATAAAATCGCACAACACCCACCAGGTATTCCACCCAGGCCTCGTGTAGTCCTCCAAGCTTTCCATCCAACATGTGGTGACCTCCACAAGTGTTTCCCTGAATCATGTTCCGGCACAAGGGCATGTCAGCTAGGCCTCGTGATGACGCTGGGACATGTCAACCGGTTCTCACGATGTTTCCAATACATGAAATCATTGATCATGAGGAACTCTACAAACTAGTCACCCTTGATCATGTGACACCCTCCAGACATGAAAAACTAGATCATTTGATTTCTTATGGACCTATTAGCTAGATTAGGAAACACCCTCTAGACATACCGGTATTGATCATGGAATGGTATCCAGAAATATCATTAAGGTAATGGGAAGTAAATCAAACAAGTCAACTAGATCATGAAATTTTCTATAGGCATGTCCACTAGGAATCTAGGAAATTCCTGTAAATCCTCATACATGTTAGGAAAACGGTCATAAATGATAGGTAGACAATTAGGTCGTGTCAAGAGGCTTCTTGGGACATGATCACCTTGTCCGATGAATTTAAAATGTCGGCTTCAATGTGTTTGACCCAATAAATTAAACTATAAGAACTCTAATTCTTATTATAACTAGGGTATGTTGGATTATTTCCTAATGAATGAACTTAAATGAGAATCCACCTTGGTGTGAGTCCCACCATGTATCCAACATTCCAACCATCGGGTCCCAATCACTCCCAGGACAGATAATGATTCCTCATCCACCAGCTGATCGAGAAGGCAACTGAACTGTGATGATTCAGATTCCTATCACACACAAGATACAAAGGAATCCTTCTTATGTCCCAAGTTTCATATTAAATATTCAATGGATTGTCCCAACATATATGTCTTGTACCCATATGTAGTGACACTGATTACTTGTTATACCTTGTTTCTCATGACGATCATGGCTCACATGGTCTTAGAAAGATTCATTGGTCATGTCATTGGCATCTTGAATATTAACAATCCAAGGAAAACTCAACGTGTTATCCTTAATTATTTTTTTGATATAACAACCTCTGTATTAGGGAATTCACCTTAGGTCAAGTCTGAAGGGTGTGACTGAACTATAATGGCTCTGGTTTCTATTATAACCAAGATATGTAGGATGAATACTCGTGTAACAAGCTAAAATTATAATCACAAACCCTAACATACATGGAAATTACACTTATTTTTCAAAATAATTAATACATTACACAACTAGATTCCCAAAGACAGTATTAGATTAGTGTCTTTGGAAACTCAGACAACATTATTCTAGCTTGGTGAAATATCTTCAACATCTCACATAAATATCACCCCCTTTAGTTTTCATTCCGATAACATTTATTTATATCATGGGAGAAAGAAAACATAAAAGGGTGAGCACAAATTATTAGTAAGGGTAATCATGAATAACAAAAAAACATAATCATAATAATGTAAAAGCATGAGCATAAATTTTGAATATCAAAATATTGAGTCATGAAATAAAACTTTGTAGTTCATAGGGCATAAATCATAAATGAACATAAAAAAGGATAAAATATAATTGACATAAAACTTGGAATTGTGGAAAACACACAATAATAGAAAATAATTTCAATATTATCGAAGGCTCATTTCCCATACCATCATAGGAGATAAAGTCCATTACTAAACCAATTTCACTCCTCATTCCATACCTATATTATTGAACCAGATAAACTTACCATTTTAGCCATGTATTACTAAACGAGATATTCAAGTCATTTCAGTAATGTCTATATCAAGAGATATAAATCTTTACCTAATGCATTTCAGGGAGATATAGTGTAACAACCCGATATTTTATGATAAGTATTCTCTTTAATTTATTTGATGTCATGTGTTTTATGCTACAACAAGATTACCTTGTGCTATATTCCACACTGTATTAGCTTGAAGTATACACAACACTATTCTTAGATTGTGTTACACATAATTTCAAGTTCGTTTTATAATAGTCATTTTACACAACATTGAGGGTATATATATATATATATATATTCAATGTATAAATGAAATATGGTTGGATTATGTTATACGAAATAATAAAGTAGTATTTCATAACACGCAACCCTGACTTGTCTTGCATTACACGCAATCACGACCTTCCTTGATAGCGTGTGTTGTACGCAATACCGGGTTTTACTAAACAACAATATATTATTATAATATTATTATGAACTAGCCGTTATGAATATTATTAACTAAATTTTTAATTTTATAACATTATTATTCATCTTAAACATTTTCTAGAACATGGTATAAGAACAAAATAAATTTTTCGGGTAAAATATGTATTTTTCAAAAAATGCAGTTTTTCCACCTTTTGATGGCGCACCCACTTTAAATCTAGTTGTTGACATGTTTATAAGTTAAATTTGAGAAAATAAAATTCTTCTTTTGAATCAGGATATAAAAATTTACATTGGATAAAGTTTTGATATTTTTCTGATAACTTTCATATTTTAATGAATAGTAAAAACACGCTATATTTTAATTAAAAACAACTTTTTTCATCGTAATAATTTATATGGTTAAATTATAATATTGAGTGGTTTTAAAGTATAAATATAATATATTTTTACCATTTAATATAATTTATGTCATTAGTATTGATTTTACATTGAATTCATAGGTTAAATCAATTCAATCTTTTGCAATGTTTTAAACAAAAACTCATTTTCATTCGACAACAAGATTAATTTTAATTTAATTTCTACAACTTCTGTGTATTGAATTTAAAAAAATGGATTCCATATCTGAATAAGTGTATCCAAATTATGTTAATATGCTATTTTTTATTTTTGGGATTTATGAATAGTAACTACGGTAAATTTTATTTACCATAGTTAAAGGTAAATCAGGTAATTAAGGGTAAATATAATATTATAAAATTACCCTAACACATGTCAAAATTCCATTGCATGGCTAAAAGTATACCCATATCACCTAAGGGTCGGATTAGATTCATTTTATGTACTTTTGACCATGAAAATAATTTAATTATTATTAAAACCAAAGAAAGTGACAACATGTCACTCTCTTAAATCTTATAAGTATAATAATTTTAATTTAGTGATAAACATCATAAAACTTCAAACATTAATAGTCTCCAGAAAGATAATAACATTATCTACATCATGATAATTTATTTAGAATTTTTGGGATTAAATAATTGTCATTAATAGTGATACATTAATGATGCAGAAATTATTTATTTAGTGAAAAATCAATAATATAGTTTTTATTGAAATAGTAATACATATAAAAAGGGCCAAAAATCTGCAAAAAACTTATTATTAGTTTATATATAAACCCTAATCATCCACTGGCCGAATATTTGACCATTTGGATCCTTATTAAGACAATTATGACACTTATACTATTTTATTTTAAATGATGCCAAAGTTGTCACCTTCATAATTTAATAAATATTACAATTTAAATATTGTTATTTTTAGATGATAAATTCCAGTAAAAGTTTTATTTTGAAAGTTAATAGATTTATCTTCATCATAGGATTTTATTTTTAATTTTTATGCAACAAATAAGTATATTAAATAATTATACAAAAATGTTGTAGTAATTATTTTATTAAGAGATAAAGCAAATAAATGGTTTTTAAAAATAACAAAATAACTATTATATGAACTATTTAATGTGCTCCACTAATTTTCTAGATACATATGACCTTTTATGAATCTATTAAAGATTTTAGTTCAAACAAATATTCTGTATATATTTTATTTAAATTCAAATAAATGAATAGTGTCAAAATTGACACTATTGTTATTTTATAAATATAACATATTATAAAATTGTTTAAAAATCACAGAAATATTTAAAAATTATAAATTTAAATTTATATGGTAGAAAATATTGTAATGTATCCAATTATTGACTATTCACAACAAATAAGTAATTTTTTTTATAATTTAAAATTTAGAATGTTATTACCATAAATAAAATTAAATTGATTAAATAAGGATAAATCAAGTTGATAATGTTTAAAATAAATTCCTAACATGTCTAAATTTGATTGGTTGATTATATTACAACCCTATCCCATCTAATATTCATATATGAGTCATTTTTTGAGGTTTTTAAGTGGGGTTAGATTTATTATAAATTAATATTTTTAAGAATTCCAAAGGTGCCCCTCTCCTTCCTTATAAAAGGGAACCTCCTCCCTCTCCTCCTCACACCAATTTGTGCCTTAAATCTCGGCCAACCCCTAACTAGTTTACTTCCCCACTTCCCTATAAACATCCTAGAGGTCCTGGTCTTCTTCAAAGTCCAATTTTAGTGCCCGAAGAGGAGGTCTCAAAGAGGCGCTTCAAAGAATAGGTAATGTCCGTTACCGATTCTTTCAACTTTATTTCTTCTTCAACTTATTCTTATTAGGTTGTTTCATTATGAAGTAATAACATCAGTATCACTCATATAATGATATGTTATTATATGTATGAAACAACCCTATTTAACCATCTATCCATCCTACGGAAAAAGAAATCATCGCGCGTGCGTACGTACGGAATACCGTCTCCACGCCGTGGTGTAATCTATTTTCCACCACCACCTTACTTGGATGGGTATAATGGTGTAAATTAAAACTATATATGATTATTATAAAGTGATATTGATTCTATAATAGTATACATACACTCCAATAAAATTCCACGATCATGGGAACGATATCATCGCTCGTGCGTACGTACGGAATACCGTCTCCACGACGCGATGAGATTCATTCTCAATGATTAACCATTCATAAATGATTATAAAGTATATATAATAAGTAATCATGAAATATATGGAATAATAATGATACTGGATTTAGATATATATATATATATATGTATGTCATCCAATTAATTCCATTCAATTCAATGAGGAAACGAAAACAACGTTCATGCGTACGTACGACCTACCGTCTCCATGAATGGTGTATTTATTTCCATTTATCGATCAATTATATATATGTATATTCTGAATATATATTATATATAAATCATGTTTTACATTCTGGATGTAAGTAATCATGATCTATGTAATCATATGAATAATTACAAGTCAAAACACGGACGACAAATGAAACGATTTTACCCAAAACGCTCTTTAACATGGAATTTACAAAAGAACGGGTAATATAAAGTCATAAGTGAACCATATATGATATCATAACAATTAATATAATTCTGTAATAAGTCAATAACATTATTTAAATAATTATACAGGAGGTTCGGACACTTACGAATCAATTCGGACCTAAGGTAAGGGATAATTTTGCAAATCTCATTTTTATCCGAGATTGCTTATTCGTAAGTATTTACTGGGGTTATTTCTATCATCCATGTCCATGTTTTATAAAAGTGTTTTCATGTATGTTTAAAGTCCTTTTTACTCATTTTTTACTTTTACTACATGGTATGTAAGGAATCTTTCTTTTGTTTACGTCACGAGTTACTTTTTTGACTTTTTCGGCAAAAGTACGAGAAGAATGTTTTTTTTAACTTATACGGCACAAAAGGATTTTTACAGTTTTATAAATCCTTATTTTCATGAAGCTTCCTCCAAAATATTTCATTACTATTTTCAACAAAATCATTTTCTTTTAAAATTGCATGACATTTTGTGAAAAGAAAATGTTTTTAAAGAAAAAGGGATATTTTCCTCAAGAATTAATTTCAAGTGTTTTATCAAAACCATTTTTCATCTATGATGACATTATTTCATATGTTTATATTTCAAGTATAATGTCTCTATGATTTACAAGGTTTCACTTCTGTTATTATGAAATGATATCCATTTCTTTTATATGTATTATGTGATGATGGGATGATGTTTATGAAACCCATTTTATTTATTGGGTTTTTATGAATGGTGTATGTTTATTTTGTGGCACAAGTAAGAATGATATCATTATGAGATGGGTGAGACCTATATCTCCATCCAATGAATTGGGTAAAGATTTATATCTCATGAGATAGATATGGCTGGAACGGTAAGTTCATCCGGTTCAGTATTACAGGACTGGAACGAGGATTGAACTCGATTCAGAAAGGGACTTTGTCCACTAAGATCATCTTGGCAGCAATGCCTTGGCTACTATGGAAATCATTACATGTGATTAATGGATGCCACAATTACATGTTTTATTCCCATGCTATTTTATCATGATTTATTTTCCATTATGATCTATGCCTTATGTACATCCATGTTTTATGTCGTTGCTCAAGATTTTTAATGTTAATGTTTTTTTAAGTTCAAATGTATATGGTATGTTTTATTTTATCCATGATTACCCTTACTGAGCATTTGAGCTCACCCTTTTTATGTTTTCTTTTCCCCCAGGATTAAAAGAAAGATTTTAGGTAAGGAAACAAAAATGGGAAGATCTTTTTTGGAGATGTTGAAGATCTTTCACCACGATTAGAAGATTACGTTCCAGGTTTCCAAAGACACTAAACTATTACGGTCCGTGTGTGTCTGTTTTTGTTATGTACTAAGTATTTCGCAAAAGTAATGTAATGTCTATGTACCTCAAGCTTCGGGTCTCTACAGTTGGTATCAGAGGAAAGGTTTAGTCAACCTTTGGAAACTAGGATGCGAAAACGTTAGTGAGATCCATCCCTGTAGATATTTCTAAGGTATGTATAGGGATGTCCCTAAGGATAAGTATACGTATAGGATATAGTCCTAGAACTACAGTAACGATCTTATAATTTAACCTAAGATGTTAGATATTCAGGGTGCTTCCCCTTTACTATGTTATTTTCCCTAGCATGATTTTTTCCTCTCACACTATTCTTTTTGGGTTTTAGAAAATGGCTGGAAACAGGAAGATTCATGATAATGGAGGATATGACGGACAATGGAATGATATTCTTCATGAGAAACCAAATGAAACGGGATTTGGAAGTCCAAACATCGTTATTATGACTAATCAGAAATCTCATAATATGATCAATAATCTAAACTTTGGTATGTTTCCCGACTCAGATAATAAGAGAAAGATGGAGTTTCATGATGATCATAGAGGAAAGAAAGTTCAATTTTCCCTTTGTAAATCATGTGGGAAGAGGCATCAAGGAGAATGTTTCAAGGGAACTGGAAGATGCTTTGGGTGTGGAAAAGAAGGACACAAATCCAGTAAGTGCAAAGGAAAAGGTTCAGTTAACACCATGGATGAGGATAATGGTATTTCTATGACATCAATAATGGTTAAATGTTTTAAATGTGGAATGTATGGGCATTATGAAAACCAATTCCCTAAGGGAAAGTCTCATGAAGAGAATCAGTACGGTCATATGGGTAGTATTTATGTTGATGATGATGAAGAGACTACAAATGATATGTAAGATGAAATAATTGTTGAAGTTTAGTCAATGGTTTAAGAAGGTAGTGGAATGATTACATGTTTATCAAGTGTAATGTTGTATAAGTAATCTCATGGTACTATGGAATAAAGAGACATCTAAGGATTATTACACTGTTGTATTTCCTTAAGTTTTGAAAGTGTATGATTAATGGTACCAGTAACCATGCAAGGTTATTCAGATATTTTTGGAAAGTAGATGATATGCGCATAATGAAAGGATAAAGAGAAAATTAAATGTTTGATAGTATTCATGAGCTCATGACTGATATAAGGAGAAGGTTATATCATGGTTTGAGTATATAGATTTTTTGGATTTTGGTATGTGGAAAGAGTTAACTTTTGACAGCATTTATGTTTTCACTAAGGTTTAATGGGTATTCATTTTTCAAGAGAATACATTATTAAGGTATTCGCATGATTGGAATGTGACCAACAAGATATATGGGGGATAAATGATGGTATTCACATGCTTGGTTGATGATATTTTAAGTAATTGTTTTCTTTATACTATGATCTTGGACCGAAGTATTGTAGATAAGCCTAAAGATTGAAATGGATTATTTTGGACATAAGTTAGTATTGCTTAAGGATAAAACTTTTTCGATATTATTGATCGGATGGTATAGTAATGTAGTTTTAGAAAAAGGACAACCTGCAGGACGGGCGATAGCCCATCGCGCCGGACAAGGCTGTGGGAATCGAACCCACAACCGAAGTGCGACTAGCCTTTATCGCCTACCACTGGCCTACAGGAAGTCCCTGTTTAGAAGAAACTAGTTTTATTATATTAAGAAGTATGATATATTAAGTATAAGTCCATTTTAGGAACCATATATGATTAATCTCACTATAGATGGAATTATGTATTTTTGATAACTTTTATAACCTTTTTTTTTGAGAAAGATGGAATGACCCCTCATTCTATCACATGATCTTCTAACACTTCACGAATGAAAAATTCAACTTCACTTCTTTAAAAGATGAAGTGGAAATTGTCCAAAGAACGACCAACGGTGAGACTGTACCAAAATCATGAAAGTATTTCTTATAATTCTAATTTCATCAACTTTAGGGAAATAATCTTGAAAACCAAAAATGTTGTCCTAGTTCCCTTATATACGATAAATCAGATGGTACCTTAGATCATCAAAAATCTATGGCTTTGTGATCGATGGATTTTTCATAGCCATGTTCTCTACCACTCTCCATCGTAACTTGATGGTTAGATTTTTCTTCAATATCCATATTTTCACCTATATTCTCCTATGAGGAAACCCAGTGATGAGTTACATTGGGTAATCGTTACGTTTCATACTTTAGTTTTTAAAATTAAGTTTCAGTATGCCTTTTTACGATGTGGGTTTCTATGAATAGTAAACGATTTATAACCCTGACGAATTTCGAGGGAGAAATTCATTTTAAGGGGGGTAGAATGTAACAACCCGATATTTTATGATAATTATTCTCTTTAATTCATTTGATGTCATGTGTTTTATGCTACAACAAGATTACCTTGTACTATACGCCACACTGTATTAGCTTGAAGTATACACAACACTATTCTTAGATTGTGTTACACGTAATTTCAAGTTCGTTTTATAATAGTCATTCTACGCAACATTGAGGGTATATATATATATATATTCAATGTATAAATGAAATATGGTTGGATTCTGTTATAGGAAATAATAAAGGAGTCTTGCACAACACGCAACCCTGACTTGTCTTGCATTACACGCAATCACGACCTTCCTCGATAGCGTGTGTTGTACGCAATACCGGGTTTTACTAAACACCGATATATTATTATAATATTATTATGAACTAGCATTTATGAATATTATTAACTAAATTTTGAATTTTATAACATTATTATTCATCTTAAACATTTTCTATAACATGGTATAAGAACAAAATATTTATTTCGGGTAAAATATTTATTTTTCAAAAAATGCAGTTTTACCGCCTTTTGATGGCGCACCCACATTAAATATAGTTGTTTACATGCTTATAAGTTCAATTTGACAAAATAAAATTCTTATTTTGAATCAGGATATAAAAATTTACATTGGATAAAGTTTTGATATTTTTCTGATAACTTTCATATTTTAATGAATAGTAAAAACACGCTATATTTTAATTAAAAACAACTTTTTTCATCGTAATAATTTATATGGTTATATTATAATATTGAGTGGTTTTAAAGTATAAATAGAATATATTTTTACCATTTAATATAATGTATGTCATTAGCATTGATTTTACATTGAATTCGTAGGTTAAATCAATTCAATTTTTTGCAATGTTTTAAACAAAAACTCGTTTTCATTCGACAACGGGATTAATTTTAATTTAATTTCTGCAACTTCTGTGTATTGAATTTAAAAAAATTTATTCCATATTTGGAATCAGTGGGTCCAAATTATGTTAATAGGCTACTTCTTATTTTTGGGAATTATGAATAGTAACTACGGTAATTTTTATTTACCATAGTTAAAGGTAAATCAGGTAATTAAGGGTAAATATAATATTATAAAATTACCCTAACACATGTGAAAATTCTATTGGATGCCTAAAAGTATACCCATATCACATAAGGGTCGGATTAGATTCATTTTATGGACTTTTGACCATGAAAATAATTTAATTATTATTAAAACCAAAGAAAGTAACAACATGTCACTCTCTTAAATATTATAAGTATAATAATTTTAATTTAGTGATAAACATCATAAAACGTCGAACATGAATAGTCTCCAGAAATATAATAAAATTTATCTACATCATGATAATTTATTTAGAATTTTTTGGGATTAAATAATTGTCATTAATAGTGATACATTAATGATGCAGAAATTATTTATTTAGTGAAAAATCAATAATATAGTTTTTATTGAAATAGTAATACATATCAAAAGGCCCAAAAATCTGCACAAAACTTATTATTAGTGTATATATAAACCCTAATCATCCAATGGCCAAATTTTTTACCATTTGGATCCTTATTAAGACTATTATGACACTTATATTATTTTATTGTAAAAAATGCCAAAGCTGTCACCTTCATAATTTAATAAATATAAAAATTTAAATATTGTGATTTTAAGATGATAAATTCGAGTAAAAGTATTATTGTGAAATTTAATAGATTTATATTCATCATAGGATTTTATTTTTAATTTTTATGCAACAGATAAGTATATTAAATAATTATACAAAAATGTTGTAGTAATTATTTTATTAAGAGATAAAGCAAATAAATGGTTTTTAAAAATAATAAAATAACTATTATATGAACTATTTAATATTCTCCACTAATTTTCTAGACACATATGACCTTTTATTAATCTATTAAAGATTCTAGTTTGAACATATCTTCTCTATATATTATATTTAAATTCAAATAAATGAATAGTGTCAAAATTGACACAATTGTTATTTTATAAAAATAACATATTATAAAATTGTTTAAAAATCACAAAAATATTTAAAAATTATAAATTTGAATTTATATGGTAGAAAATGTTGTAAAGTATCCAATTATGGACAATTCACAACAAATAAGTAATTTTTTGTTATAATTTAAAATTTAGAATGTTAATACCATAAATAAAATTAAATTGATTAAATAAGGATAAATCAAGTTGATAATGTTTAAAATAAATTTGTAACATGTCTAAATTTGATTGTTTGATGATATTACAACCCTATACCATCTAATATTCGGATATGAGTCATTTTTTGAGGCTTTTAGGTGGGGTTAGATTTATTATAAATTAATATTTTTAAGAATTCCAAAGGTGCCCCTCTCCTCCCTTATAAAAGGGCACCTCCTCTCCTCCTCACACCAATTTGAGCCTTCATGCTCGGCCAAACCCTGCAAATTTTACTTCCCCACTTCCCTATAAACATCCTAGAGATCCTGGTATTCTTCAAAGACCAATTTTAGTGCCCTAAGAGGAGGTCTCAAAGAGGCGCTTTAAAGAAGAGGTAATGTCCGTTGCCGATTCCTTCAACTTTATTTCTTCTTCCACTTCTTCTTATTAGGTTGTTTCATTATGAAGTAATAACATAAGTATCACTAATATACTTGTATGTTATTATATGTATGAAACAACCCTATTTCACCATCCGTCCACCCTACGGAAAAAGAAATCACCGCGTGTGCATACTTACGGAATACCGTCTCCACGCCGTGGTGTAATCTATTTTCCACCACCACCTTAATTGGATGGGTATAATGGTGTAAATAATAACTATATATGATTATTATAAAGTGATATTGAATCTGTAATAGTATACATACACTCCAATAAAATTCCATGATCATGGGAACGATATCATCGCCCGTGCGTACGTACGGAATACCGTCTCCACGACGCGATGAGATTCATTCTCAATGATTAACCATTCATAAATTATTATAAAGTATATATAATAAGTAATAATGAGATATATGACATAATAATGATACTGTATTTATGTATATATATATATATATATCATCCAATTAATTCCATTCAATTCAATGAGGAAACGAAAACAAACTTTCATGCGTACGTACGGCCTACCGTCTCCATGAACTGTGTATTTATTTCCATTTATCGATCTATTATATATATGTATATTCTGAATATATATTATATATAAATCATGTTTTACATTATGGATGTGAGTAATCATGATCTATGTAATCATATGAATAATTACAAGTCAAAACACGAACGACAAATGAAACAATTTTACCCAAAACGCTCTTTAACGTGGAATTTACAAAAGAACGGGTAATATAAAGTCATAAGTGAACCATATATGATATCATAACAATTAATATGATTCTATAATAAGTAAATAACATTATTTAAATCATTATACAGGAGTTTCAGACACTTACGAATCAAATCGGACCTAAGGTAAGGGATACTTTTGCAAATCTCATTTTTATCCGAGATTGCTTATTCGTAAGTATTTACTGGGGTTATTTCTATCATCCATGTCCATGTTTTATAAAAGTGTTTTCATGTATTTTTAAAGAACTTTTTACCCATTTTTGACTTTTACTACACGGTATGTAAGGAATCATTCTTTTGTTTACGTCATGAGGTACTTTTTTGACTTTTCTGGCAAAAGTACGAGAAGAATGTTTTTTTAACTTATACGACACGAAATGATTTTTTCGGTTTTATAAAGAATTATTTTCATGAAGCTTCCTCAAAAAGATTTCATGACTATTTTTAACAAAATCCTTTTCTTTTAAAATTGCATGACATTTTGTGAAAAGAAAATGTTTTTAAAGAAAAAGGGATATTTTCCTCAAGAATTCATTTCAAGTGTTTTATCAAAACCATTTCTCTTCTAAGATGACATTATTTCATATGTGTATGTTTCAAGTATAATGTATCTATGATTTAAATGGTTTCACTTATCTTATTATGAAATGATATCCATTTCTTTTATATGGATTATGTGATGATGGGATGATGTTTATGAAACCCATTTTATTTATTGGGTTTTTATGAATGATGTATGTTTATTTTGTGGCACAAGTAAGAATGATTTCATTATGAGATGTGTGGGACCTATATCTACCTCCAATGCATTGGGTAAATATTTATATCTCATGATATAGACATGGATGGAATGGTAAGTTAATCCGGTTCAGTATTACAGGACTGGAACGAGGAGTGAACTCGATTCAGAAAGGGACTTTGTCCACTAAGATGGTCTTGGCAGCAATGTCTTGGCTACTATGGAAATCATTACATGTGGTTAATGGATGCCACAATTTCATGTTTTATTCCCATGCTATTTTATCATTATTTATGTTCCATTATGATCTATTCCTTATGTACTTCCATGTTTTATGTCGTTGCTCAAGATTTTTAATGTTCATTTTTTTAAGTTCAAATGTATATGGTATGTTTTATTTTATCCATGCTTACCCTTACTGAGCATTTGAGCTCACCCTTTTTATGTTTTCTTTTACCCCAGGATTAAAAGAAATATTTTAGGTAAGGAAACAAAAATGGGAAGATCTTTTTGGTAGATGTTGAAGATCTTTCACCACGATTAGAAGATTACGTTCCAAGTTTCCAAAAACACTAAACTATTAAGGTCCTTGTGTGTCTGTTTTTGTTATGTACTAAGTATTCCGCAAAAGTAATGTAATGTATATGTACTTCAAGCTTCAGGTCTCTACATATAGGCCCCATCCATCTCAGAATAAAATCATTCTTACATGTTCCACAAAAACATAAATCATCCATCATAGCATAACCCAAAAAATAAAATGTGTTTATTAAACATAATTACATCATAACATAATCCATATAAAATATTATTCAATCATTTTCCAAATAAAATCATCATATTAAGAGTTATAGAAACATAAACCTATTTAAAAACCATCATCTTAGATGGAAAATAATTTTGATTAAACACTTGAAATTAATTTTTGAAGAAAAAATCATTTCTTCTACAAAAACATTTTCTTTTCTCAGAATGCCAAAAAATTTTAAGAAAAATTATTTAATTGAAAATACACTTGAAATCATGTAATGTAAGGTTAATGGAAATAAGGTGTTTTGAAAGCATAAAAATCCATTCATTCCATATATGTTAAAAAAACATTCTTCTCATACTTTTGTCCGAAATGTCAAAAAAGTACCTCATACCGAAAATGACAATAGATTTCATTCACACTATTTAGTAAAAATTACCAAATGGGTAAAATAAACATGAAAATTTTGAAAAAGTATATAAATAATATTTTGGAAAAAAAAATTTGGAAATAGGTATTTGGATGATAAATATACCCCAGTAATTACATATGAATATACAATTTCAGATAAAAATAAGATTTCAAAATTATCCCTTACCAATTATAATCAGTTGAATCATATTACTCATAAAGTAAAGATAATCATTGGAATATGTAAATATCATAACCTTCATAATAAGAATCATAAATCATTCATGGGAATCATGAACACCTCACAAATGAAATAGGTGTGTATAAGGCATATGTCCCACATGAATAAATGTGAGACAAAATAATCCCTTACCTTAAGTATGATATCATTTTTGTGTATCCAAACCTATTATATAATGATTTAAATGATTTTATTTACTTATTACAGAATCATATTCATTTTTATGACATCATATTTGATCATATTATCATCCTTTTGGTAATAATATTTCATTATTACTTGTTATTTGGGTATTAATTGCTTCATTTTCTTATGCTTGTTTTGCCGAATAATTTCTGGTTCTCCTTATTATGTCATATTTATATCATTAAAAAATTATATTAAACTGATAAATATCATATTTATTCATTCAATAAATTTTTATAATCATTTTTAATGGATATCTTGTAGAATGAATTGTATCACATCGTGGAGACGGTAGGTCGTACGTAAGAACAAGTGACAATATCATTCAGATAATTGTGAAATAGAATGCAAGTGGATGGTATATATATTGTTTCATAATCCATATAATTTATAATGATCATATATAGTTATTATTTCCATCATTATATCCATCCATGTATGGTGGTGGTGAAAAATAGATTACACCACAGTGTGCAGAGGGTAAGTCGTACGTACGCACGTGTGGTGATTTTATTTATCATAGTATGGTTAGAAGGATGAAAATATTTGTTTCATAATTATAATAACATATCATTATATCAGTGATACGTTGAAAGAGGTGATAAACCATTTACCTCATTTTCGATTATCTTATTTTGATTTGCAAAAAAGGTCTCCCTAGGATGGCTTTTTACCCAAAGTGTCTCCTCTAGGATGAATTAAGGGAAGTTGGTAGAGGAAATGGTTAGGGGTTTGATGAGAAAAAATGGCTTCATCGGTGTGATTAAAAGATAATTAGAAGTTCCCTTTTTATATGAGATGTGATGGGAACTTTAGGAAATTCTTGAAATATAAATTTATTATAAATTGATTTTCGATTTATAATGGTCCTAAACTCATTTATTTAATAGATAAGATGATTTTTATTGGAAATAAAATAATCCAATAATTTTTTGAAATGTTTTGAATTTTTTTGAATCCTTATCTTTTTGGTTTGACACTTATTTTACCCCTTTTTATATTACTGTGATATCATATTATTTACACTTTGTGTGTTAATGTAATTATGATAAAATGTAAAATGACCCAAAAAAAGTGAAATTTATGACATATTAATACTTTTCTTAACCATTTTGTTAAATAATATATTTCTAGAAAATTTATAACATTTAATAAACAATTTTATATTTTAAGTTATGAATTATGTCAATCTAAACACTATTCATAATTGAATTTTTTCAAATATTCATGGAAACTTTATTACATTGAAAAAATATATTAAATCAATCCTAACATGTTATATTCATAAAATATTTCGTTTATTACATTAATTATATTGATAATATTTATTTTAATATTTATAATATAATTTATTTGATATTTCTCTTAATCAAATAATTATTATATCATTGTTTTGTCCATATTTATGGTAATCATTTAATCTCTAAAAATTAAAAATTAAATTAAATTATGTATATAATTTCATTATATTTCTGGAGATTTTTTATTTTCAATGCTTCATCATGTTTATCACTACATTAAAATTATTATACTTATAAGAGATAATAGAGTGGCATGTTGTCTATTTCATTTGTTTTAATTATAATTACATCACTTTCATGGAAAATAGTCAATTAAATGAATCAATTTGTACCCTTAAGTGATATTAGTTGACTTTTATTAATCCAATAGTATTTTATAAGGTTTTAGGGTAATTTTATTATCCTTATCATATTTTTTGTTACTCTAATTTAACTGATTTACCTTTAATTGTGATGGAAAGTTTTTTCCAAATTTACTATTCATAATGTCCAAAAAATAAAAGGAACCTATTAACATAATTTTGACCCACTTATTCAGAATATGGAATCCATTTTTCATAATTCATAACATATAATTTTAAATAATTAATTTAAAATTAATCATCGTTGTCAGAAATAGAGAACATGTTTTTTAAAAGTTAAAACATTCCAAAATATTGAAATGTTTTTACATCTGAATTAAATGTAAAATTAATGATAATGACATACATTATATTTAATCATAAAAATCTATTATATTTATAATTTAAAACCAATCAATAATAAAATTTAATTACATAAATTATTTCAATGAAAAAAGTTGTTTTCAATTTAAATTTACTATAATTTCACTGTTCATCAAAATTTAAAACATATCAAAAAAATAAAAAAAATGCAGCAAAAGAAAATTTTTATATCCAAATTCCAAAGAAGAAATTGTTTAGTTAAATATAATATATAAATTTTTCAAAAATATATTTAAAATGGGTGCGCCATAAAATGGTGGCAATACTACATTTTTTTTTAAATATACTTCTTTCATCCAAAAAATTGAATTTGTTCTTATATCATGTATAAAAATATATAATATGAATTTTAAAAATTATATTGAATATATTATATATATTTTTAATTATTAAAATCCAAAAAGGGTGGTTTTATTATTTTATATATTCACTTATTTTAATTTAAATAGTTTTTTAGAAGAAAGTTGATATTTTTCATACCTGACATTTTAATTTCTAGGTTATAATATTTAGTTGTTCAATTATACTCAGTCTTGTGTGAAATTATTTCTAAGAACTTGAAATTGTGTGTAACACAAGACAAGTATAGACTTTCGTATACCTTAATCTAAACTGGTGTTGCGTGTATCACAAGCTAATCTTGGTGTATTGTAAAACACAAGACATCAATGAAATTAAAAAGAATCTATATCATAAAATCTTAAGGGGTTACATTCTACCAGCTTATAATTAATTTCTCCCCTGAAATTCACTGGGGTTATAAAATATTTACTACTTGAATGTTTCATTCATAGAAACCTAAATCGTAAAAAGGAACACCAAAACATCATTTTAAAAAGGAAAGCTTAAAAAATAACGATTACCCAAAGTAACTTCTCGCTGGGCTTCCATGTATAATAACATAGGTGGGAATTGAAAAATGGATATTAAAGAAAAAATATAACCATCAAGTTCTGATGGAGATTGATAGATAACAATGTTAGGATAATTTTTACAATCAGAAATCTATAAATCAACGATGATTTAAGGGACCATTTGATTCATCATATAAGAAGGTAATGGGATTAAAAAAAATCAAGATAAACTTTACTAATATTGAAGAACATGAGAAGAAATACTTACTTGATTTCAGTACAATCACATCATTGGTCGTTCTTTGAACAATTTCCACTTTATCTTTTTTTCTAAGAAATAAAGTTTAATTTGTCATTATTGAAGTGTTAGTAGATCATGTGATCCATAAATAGAATGATAGGTCATTCCTTATATCTCAGAAAAAAGGTTATCACTGGTAATCAATTATGCATAAGTCCACCTATGGTGAGATAAGACTTTGTTCTAACTAATTTCTTATAAATTTTAACAGAAACTTTCCATTAATTTATAACCTTACAACCATTCTAAAATTTGAAAATCCAAAACTATAGAAAAAGTTTCACTTATTTAGATTAACATTTATCCCCCATATATCATAAGGTATACCTAGATGGAAACATTCCAAAATGTGAACACTTTTATCTAGTATTCTCTTGATTCTTAGTAACAACATGAATTATCAGATATCCTTATTGAAAAAATGCATGTTTCCTTATTCCAAAACATAGTGGATTATTTCTAATGTCAGAAAAAGTTGTATACTTCATACATGATTGAATAACCCTCTTTTCAACAAATCCATAATAAGTCCTAATGAAACTAGAATCGCCCAATTTATATACTCAAATCCATCATATCTTTATACAAACATCATTATCATAACATATGGAACATATTAAGGGTTATATTTAACTTAATAATGTGTTCTCCAAATATACCACCCCACCCTTAAATCACTTTTTGTCTCCTTATAACTATTTAACATATCCTTTCCAATCCTTAATGAAAAACTTATTCTAAAAACACTTATATATTTCGTAATTCATATAACATAAACATTGAATTTTGAAACATATACACCTCAATCATACAACATTCTACTTAAACCATTAATCAAGATCCATCATCTTCATCTTTCCTAAAATATAAATCATGTCTTAAGGTTTCCCAACCTTAAGCTTCTTAGGTTTAATGTAAAAAATACTGTAAGAACATCACATACATTTCACATGTCAATTAAAATATATTTATTCTCAGTAGTATGACAAATACTCATACAATCGTCATGATTCTCTTCATGATATTTCCACTTTTGAATTAAATATTCATAAATTCCATAAATTCCGCATATAAAACATTCAATTGTTAACTATGTTTTATGTAATTCTAGATAATGAGTAAGACCAGAAAGAAAAGTGTGAGAAATACATATCAGAGAATAGAAACACATAAGTAAGGTAAATTACTTATAATATTTCAATATATGATATCTTCAGTTTAACCTTAGGTTAGTCATGATTATCAAAAAAAACCCTAGGATTGTAACCTATACTTTACATATCCTTAGAAAATCCCAAGACATGTCCTTATAAATATCTCTGGGGATCTCACTAATATTTTCACATCCAAGTTTCCAATGGTTGACTAAACCTTCACTCTATAACAAACTCTAATGAACCAAGATTGATGTACATGGAAATTACATTTCTTTTTCGGAATAATTAATACATTACACAAAATATATTCCCAAGGACCATATTATTTTAGTGTCTTTGGAAACATGGAACATATTCTTCCATCTTGGTGAAATATCTTCAACATCTCCCATAAATATAATCTCCTTTTGTTTTCCTACCGATAACCTTTCATTATATCATGGGGGAAAGAAAACATAAAAAGGGGGAGATCAAATTCTCAGTAAGGGTAATCATGAAGAACATAAAACCAAAAATAAACATAATAATGTAAAAACATGAACATAAGTTTTGAATATCAAAATCTTGATTCATGAAATAAATCTTGGTAGTTTATAAGGCCGAAATCATAAATGAACACAAACTACGATAAAATAGAACTTTCATAAAACATGGAATTGTGGAAAACACATAAACATAGGAAATATTTTCCATATTATCCAAGTCTCATTTACATAACCATCATAGTGGACAAAGTCCAATACTGAAGCAAGTTCACTCCTTCTTCTAGCCCTGTATTACTGAACTAGATATTCTTGTCATTTAAACCTTATATTACAGAACCATATATATTTACTATTTGATTCATGTCTATATCATGAGATATAAATATTTACCCAATGAATTGGAGGTAGATATAGGTCCCATCGATCTCATAATGAAATCATTCTTATATTTTACACAAAAACATAAATCATACATCATAGCATAACCTATGAAATAAAATGGGTTTCTTAAACTTTATTAAATCATAACATAATCCATATAAAATATCATTCCATCATTAACATAACCAAATCATCATAATAAGAGGGATATAAACATAACCTTATTTATAGAGCATCATCTTAGATGTAATTTTTTTGATAAAACACATTAAATTAATTCTGGAGGAAAATATCCTTTCTTCTTCAAAAACATTATCTTTTCTCAAAGTACCATGAAATTTTTAAAAAATAATTTAGTTTAAAATACACTTAAAATATTTTAAAGGAATATTCATGGAAATAAGGCATTATGAATTCATAAAAATATATTTATGTCATATAAGTTAAAAAACATTCTTCTAGTACTTTTTCAAGAAAAGTCAAAAAAAGTACCTCATGCCGAAAATGAAAAAAAAAATCATTTTATAAAGTTTATTAAAAATTATCAAATAGGTAAAATATACATTAAAAATGAAAATGATATAAATAAAATTTTGGAACACATATTTTGGAAACATGGATATGGATGTTAAATATACCGCAATAAATAATTACGGATAAACAATTTATGATAAAAATGACATTGCAAAATTACCCCTTACTAATTATAATCAGTCACATCACATGCCTCATAAAATCAAGATAATTATATAAAATTTATATATCATAACCTTAAAAATAATAATGATAAACATTCATGGTATGAATAAACTCGACATAAAATAAATAAGTGGTGTATAAAGAATATGTCCCACAAGAATAAAAGTGATACATAATAATCCTTTATATTAGGTCTTCCATTCTTTGTGTATATCCAAACATCTTGTATAATGATTTCAATGAGTTAATTGACTTATTACATAATCATATTCATTTTCATGATATAATAAATGATCGTATTATCATCCGTTTAATAATAATATTTCATTATTACTCGTTATTCGGGTTTATACTCCTTCATTTTATTATGCATGTTTTGCCGAATAAGTTCTGGTTCTTCTTATTATGTCATATTTATATCATTAAAAATGATATTAATATAATAAATATCATATTTATTCTTTATAAACTTTTATATAATAATTTTTAATGGATATCTTGTTGAATGAATCACATCGCATTGTGGAGACGGTAGGTCGTACGTATGCACGAGCGACGATATCATTATGATAATTGTGAAATGGTATGGAAGTGGATGGTATATATGTTGTTACATAAACCATATAATATTATAATTATCATATATTTTTATCATTGACATAATTATATTCATCCATGTAAGGTGGTGGTGAAAAACATATTACACCACGATGTAGAGACGTTAAGCTGTAGGTACGCACACGTGGTGATTTCATTTTTCATAGGATGCAAAGAAAGTGGAATATGGTTATTTCATAATTTTAATAAAATATCATTATATTATTTATACATCTGTTATTACTTTATAATGAATCAAATATTGAATAGTATGTAGAAGAAGAAACGAAATTTGAAAGTGGTGATAAAGCAATTGCTTCTTTTTTGAGTATCTCATTTTGATTTTCACAAAAGGTCTCTCTAGGATGAAGCTAGGGAAGTCTTTAGAGTAAAGGGTCAGGTTTTGGTTGATGAAAATGGAGTTATAGGTGTAATTAAAAGAGAAGGATAAGTTCCCTTTTATATGAGAGGTGAGGGGAACTATAAGAAAGTCTTGAAATATTAATTTATTATAAATTTATTTGCAGTGTCTAATGGTCCCAACATTATTTATTTAGAATATAATAAGATTTTTATTGAAATAAAATCAACCAATAATATTTTGAGAAGTTTTCAACATTTATTTATCCTTATCTTTTTTGTTTAACCTTTATTTTACCCTTCTTAATCTTACAGTGATATCATGTTATTTGCACTTTGTGTGTTAATGTGATTATCATAACATGTAAAAAGACCAAAAAACGGTGAATTTAGGACATATTAGGACTTATATTAACCGTTTGGTCGAATCTTATAAGTTTATTAATTTTATAACATTGAATAAATTGTTTCATATTTTATGTTCTGAATTATGACATTTTTGACACTATTCATACTTGACTTTTTTCATAAATTCATAACAACATGATTACTTCTAAAAAAATTCATTAACTAAATAATATCATGTTATATTCATCTATAAAATTATTTATGACATAAATTATGTCATATAATATTTATTTTAATATTTATAATATCATTTAATTGATATTTCTCTTAATAAAATAATTAATATATCACTATTGTGTCAAATATTTATGGTAATTATTAAATCTATAAAAAGTAATAATAAATTCCCAATTTTTTAATTATTTAATTATTATTATGGAGAATATTTATGTTCTATTTTTCATCAATTTTATCACTATATTAAAATTATTATACTTATAAGAGATAACAGAGTGACATGTTGTCACTTTCTTTTGTTTTAATAATAATTACATCACTTTCATGGAAAAAAGTCCATTAAATTAATCAATTCCAACCCTTAGGTGACATGGGTCGACTTTAATTGATAATATATGATTTTTTAGGTGTTAGGCTAACTTTATTATCCTTGTCATATTTTTTTACCCTAATTTATTCGATTTACCTTTAACTCTAGTAAATAAATATTACCAAAGTTACTATTCAAAATGTTCAAAAAATAAATGTAACCTATTTAGATAATATGGAGTCAATTATTAAAAATATTAAATCCATTTTTAAAAATTCAGAACAAATAAGTTTCAATAATTAATTTAAAATTAATCCCTGTTGTCAGAAAGAGAAAATGGGTTTTTTAAAAGTGAAAACATTGCAAAAGTTTGAAATGTTTTTACATCTGAATTCAATGTAAATCAATGATAATGATATAAATTATATTTAATGATAAAAATATATTCTATCTATAATTTAAAAACATAAAATAATATTATTTAATTTCAAAAATTATTTCAATGAAAAAAGTTGTTTTCAATTAAAATTTTGTATAATTTTACTATTAATCAAAATTTAAAATGTATCAGAAAAATATAAAAAATCATCCAAATAAAATTTGTATATACCTATTCCAAATTAGAATTTTTTTTGTTAAATATAATATATAAAAGTGTCAAAAACTATATTTAAAATGGGTGCGCCATTAAAAGGCGGCAATACTGCATTTTTTTGAAAAATACTTATTTTATCCAAAAAAATGAATTTTTTCTTATATAATGTCTCGAAAAAATATTAGATGAATTTTAAAAATTATATTAAATATATTAAATATATTTATTATTAATAAAATCCATAAATATTGATTTTATTATTTTATAGACTCACTTATTTTAATTTAAATAGTTTTTCTAGAAAAAAGTTAATATTTTTCAGACCTGACATTATAATGGAAGGGTTATAATGTTTAGTTTTTCACTTATACAACACAAGGCATCAAATAAATTAAAAAGAATCTATCTCATAAAACATTAGGGTGTTACACAAATAACCATTTCCTAAGTACCACTATATATTTACTTTCCTCTTGTTATTAAAAAATATATTCTTAATGATCTACGAGGTTTTTTATTTTTATTATAAATATGATAAGTAGGATGCCTCATAATAGCTCAATCCCATACCATGAATATTAACAGCCTCTATGGATGATAGTAAATTATTGGGTTCCTAATTATATGGATTCAATATTGAACCATATAACCATTAATGGGAAATCTGTGAATGACCTTAGATACATATATATGGACTCATTAATAGGCCCACCTTTACACATGTAAGGATTCAATACTTGATCATTTTGTTAGGGTAATTGGTCCCATATCTGGATTATAAAGAGAATCTCAAACATATCTAAAATCTATAAGAGATTCTTATAGTAGGAAATGATTCCCCCTCCAAAAGGGTGTGATGAGCCTGACCTACCATACTCTTGACCAATGTGAGATCCTAAGTTCCATTGGTATTAAACCCTAATTGACTACCTTCCTTTGGAAAGAAGGTATATACTCAGTTATGGATGTGGGAACCATCAAGAGTTTCTATGGAATATATACATCAATGGTGATACCAACATGAATTATTGTACATGCATCAACACCCCCAATCAAAAAAATAGACCATTGTTTCCTTCCATATGGGAGATCCTCCTATATCTTTTGAGAAAAAACAAATGATTAGAAGAAATTTTAAATATGTATTCCAATTTTATTCATCCATCCCTTTTGAATTGGTTGAATCCCCCTAAAACATTTCTTCCAACTTATTTTGGTTTCATTTTAATGTTGGTATTTAAACTAACTCAAATATGATATATGTTAAAATACTTAATAATTCAATCTGTAACCATAGAAATCTTATCTCCCTCAATATCTTGCATGATTTTAGGAGTTAGGTTTGATCTTTTCTTCTACATTATTACCTTAAACGTTATTATATAATTGCACACCAATGTTTTGGTAACATCCTGTGATTTATTCTCATCCTTAATTGAATAATTTATAGTTTTAACTTTTAATTTATATTTTTTTACTGAATAAACATCGTGTTTTTAATATCTGGTTGATTTAGCTACATATATGGTTTTCCTAACTTCCTTTTAATTATGAGAATATTCATTCTTATTATCAACCTTTGAAGATAACATTTTTTAATCCTTTATGGGTTGAATCTTATTGGAACTTTCATCGACATCAATAACTGAGTTTTGGAAATTGTGACTTTGTGCACAACATTAATATGTTTTTGTTACGCAAGTTCCCACTCTTCTTAATTCACCTCCAACTTTCCTACAAGTTCAATTTTAAGGTTCTTCTTCTCATCATCCAACCTTTTCAAATTAACAATCTCTTTTAACAGCTTGTATTTCAGTTCATGAAAATATTCTTAGTTATTTATAGTGAGGTTTTATTTATTCAAATTATTATTCTCCCTTTCATGCCTTACAATATTTGATAAACATTTTTTCAACTACGGTTTTAACATAAACCTAATCTGAGTCTCTTCTTCTTCAGAACTATTATATTCATCACTAGTGAAATTCTCAATATTAAGTTTTTCAATAAAAGTATTTTCAATAGATTTATATCTAATGTTTTTATCTTTTTCTTTACTATTGTCATCTTTATTATCTTAAGACAAAAATATTCAACTATTAGTTTAAGATAACATTTTATATTTTTCCTTGGAAAAGAATTTGGATTTTTCTTCAATATTCATAGGATATTCTTAATTTTCTATAATTTTCATCACTTTAATCATCCTATTTTCCTCAACATCAATTTTTATCGATGTTCCCAATAGCTCCATAGATAATGTATTTCTAGGGAAACATACCATTGTATTTTTTGTACCTCTTTATAAATGTTTAAAATTTAAGAAAATAAATTCATCAAAAAATTTACTAACCCCATCTTCGATGTCAGATTCACTGACATCTTTATCTTCAATAACTTTCTTATATTTTCTTATCTTGGTGGATTTAAAGGAAATTTATCAATAATAATTATCTTTACTCTTCATAACTTTCCTTATTCTCATTTCATATGTGATTAGAGTGATATGTACATCATATAAATATAGAGTTTCAGGATCTATATCATCAAAAGATGAAACTTTTTCATCAAACTTATCAGGAAGAAGTAAAAATATCTTTTCAACTATGGTTGAATCTTCCAACTTCTCACCAAGATATTTTATAGTTATTATAATGTTATTTAACTTTCTAAGGATATCACCAACAGAATTTTAATCACCAATTTTTAGGTAAAATTTCTTTCAAATATCAAGGAATGTATATCATTTATGGATCACCCACCATTCACACAATTTTTCTTATTACCATCTGTAATAAGAGACTTTTCAATATGAGGTGGGAAACCATATGTTGAAACATTAAGAAGTTTATAACAAGAGAATTAAGATATGGTAACATTCTATATTTCCAAATATGATAATTATTTCTATCAAAAAAATCCCTCTATAATTCATTGATTTCTAAACATCTATAGAAACATCTATTTTCTTAAAACTTCATCAAAGTGTTAATGACGGGGGTATTAATTGTGATACCAATTGAAGGTCCCATGCAATATCTATGTGATCAATAAGAGGGGGAGAGAGTAAATCAGTGAACTCTATTTATTTAATTATTTCATTATTATAAAACAAATTGTAACTTTTGTTAAGGTGCTTGAATGAAAATTCAAAAACACAACCACATGAATAAATGTTTTTACAAGTTTCACTACTCAAAAAT
Source organism: Viscum album (assembly GCA_963277665.1). Taxonomy (NCBI): domain Eukaryota; kingdom Viridiplantae; phylum Streptophyta; class Magnoliopsida; order Santalales; family Viscaceae; genus Viscum; species Viscum album. The sequence goes on along the minus strand of OY728160.1, from coordinate 906,085,052 downwards.
AGCAGTTTTCCCTTTTCTTGGTTTATAAATAATTCAATACCACACAATCCAATATGAATACGTCCTTCTTATATGGTCATTGCATCCTGAGAATATCTTTACACTTAAAAATGAGCTATAATCAAACAATAGTGCATGTTCTTCATAGCACAAAATATGTAAGGTATATTTTTATCACAATTTTAGAATCCCTCACCAATAGGCTCAGAGTGTTTTAATTTTTCTATATATTATTCTTCAATTTTTCTCTTATTAATAAAATTTCTTCAATTTATTTCTCTGAATCATGATAGTTATTCCTCCTACTATTCATTGTTCATATGAATTCTCTGACCCATTTTTCTATTCGATAAGTCCACATTAAATCATTATATAGAAATTTTAACTATTTTCTTTTAAAAAAACTCATCTTTCTTACCTTTTGTTTTTATTCTTCCAACTAATATAAAAAACATTTCTATTAACTTAAAATACCATTTGTTTAATGAATATAAAACCCATAATCAAATAAAAATTCTCCTTTATCCTTAAAAAATAGGATCCTTTTGTTGGAAACATATTACATAAATATTTTTGATATCATATCATTGTCTGGAATAATCATCTGATGAGTTCATTTTAAAATATTTCTACAATGCTTAAGCTTTTTCACATGTGAACAATTCACACTCAACTGTGCTCATATTTTCACTCCATTTTATAGAATCATTTTAGGGACCACATGTAGAAATTCTATTTTTATTTTACAAACAATTAAAACTATAAATTCTAAACTCCTTCTCAAACAACTCAATTAAATTTTCAGTGGCCACACCCTTTATCAACTTTCCATAAAACTTAGTGAGAATCATAATTTTCATTCTGATAATTAGAGCATTAAAATAGAATCTTATAATCGTTATATTTCATATCTTTATGAAAACTTCATAATGTATTTTAAACCACCAATAATACTAAACATTGAAATTTTTTCTATTAATAAACCTTTGAAATAATATTTTCGTCTATAGACTATCCAGATGATTCATCATTAACAAACATGATATGAAATTCTCTAAAAAATTGATCAAAATATTCAACACAAAATTTGTACTTCCATATCTTCCAAACTTCTTATACTTAAAAAAAAATTATTTCACTCGAAAATTTACACGACAAGTTTTCCTAGTAAAATTAATTCCTTTTATTCAGTTTTATGTGAAACTTCACCTAATTTTTCATATTAAAACACTATAGGAACTTAAAAAATGTTTTCTCAAAATATTTATATATCTGAATAATTTTATCAAAAAACTATTTCCACTAAAAAAATTATGTACCGTGTTCTTTATAGAAATATATATATAATCATGATGTGAAAAAACCAACTTTAGAACTTCCTAAAATGTTTTTTGAAAGAAATTGTACAAAAAATTTCTATTTAAATTCACACAATGAATTCATCTGATTGGAATTATTCTAATTTGGACTTCATCTATGCTGATTCTTTAGAATCCACTTATGTACTTCATCAGTTATCCTCTATTCTTCAAACCTCATGATATTTTTTCAATTGAATATTTAATATGAAGACATTCATCTGATTCAATTCAACCAAAACATCGTCAGATGAATTTTTCCTAATTTTTTTTGAATTATCAAATAAGACTTATGAATTGTTTGTGTGATGAATTTTTTTTACATATTCTTTTATTCCTTCAGAATACCCCCCTTTGCACTTAAACAAAATTTCCTTTTAAAAAATTACATGGGATAAAATATTTGGTCGCACAAATGATTTTCTCCCCCATTCACCTTAATAAAATATCTCATTATTTTCAACTCAATAAAAAGCAATTAAAATCTTTGAAACTTTTAAAAATATTTATTTAATATAGCAATGTTTGTATAAAAAATTTACTCCCTCTTTATACATAAGAAACTTATTTCTTTTTTTATATAAATAATCTAAAATGATATTTTTATAACTCATAAATATTGGAACTTCAAATCAAAAAATTATTTCCATAATGTGTTATCTAACATTCTATCTGACAGAACTTTAAAAAATTTAGAAGATAAACATTTAGCACAAAATTTTATCCAATTTCCTCAGATATAAAATTTCATTTGATAGAATTGGGTTAGAAAACCATCATCTTATAATCTTTGTATGATTAAATATTCATTTAATTTATTTTTTTATTTAACATTACAAAGTGATGTTATTTTTGTTATGACAAAAGAAATACAAGTAGAAAACATTTTTTTCAAAAATAATCCAACCAATCATCTTTATAACTACATCCATAAATCTCAAAATCTCCTTCATCCTACTTGGACACAACAGATAGTTTTATAGCCCTCCACTTTTATTGATTTTTTTATATTTGTGATCAGATTAGTCAGTGATCACTTGTTGTTTATAGGCATGACCATGATTTTGTATAACTTATTTCTTCCACATTACATTTGATAAAACAATGATATTTTTTATTGATTATGTGTACTCTGATTAATTATTATGGAGTCCATTTTGTTTCTATTTTTTTATTACCCACTCTAATATATGGGTATTTTATCTTCATGATAACACCCTATACCCCCTGTAGTTAATGGTTATCCTCTGGCATATGAGGATGTGCACCTGAAGTCAAGTAACAACTTCTCTAGTATGAGAACTTCTCAGTGTCCAAAGAAAATGGGTTTATGTTATAGATAATATGTTATATATGATTCTATATGGGTTATTTTAGACTATTTTATGATTTCATCCCACTTCTTGGAAGTTAAGGAGTATATCTCAGTGGGCGTCTTAGCAAGGATGTATCTAGAGAGAGTGGTGAGACTCCATGGGGTTACAAATATTATTATATCGAATTATGATAACTATTTCACCTCTAGAGTATGGATATATCTCCAAAATACTTTTGGATCTCATTTATTCCTTATAACTTCTTTCCATTCCCATAAATATGGTTTTAGAAAGCAATCTATCCAGAATTTGGAATACATTTTTCATTCATGTGTCTTGGATTTTGATGAGTCCTAGATGAAGCACCTACCCATACTAGATTATTCCTAATATAATTTTTATCACTATATCATTGGTATGAATCTATTTTAAGAGATTTATATTAAACTATGATGATTTCCAATAGGTTGGACCAATGTTTGAGAGTCATTTATTCTTGAAATGTAATTGGAGTAGCACACATTATTGAAAGTGAAAATTATTCAAAAGTGGACGAATTTGGTGTAATATAATCTAAAGTATGATGATGAATACAAGAGGAGGGCTCTATAATTTTATATTTATTATAATGTGTTCTTTTAGGTACCTCCTCATCATGGTTAGTAAATTTTCAGTCATGGGAGTAAGCCTTCTCACCGATTTATTGACCCTTTTAAGGTGTTTTATTATGTTGGTGATATTGCATAATGGTTATTACCACCCCCACATACGAACTATATCCATTACATGTTTCATGTAATATAAATTAATTGGAACCATCATGATATTACCACTTCATTAACTATGGTTTGTAAGATGTTTAGTGTGATGCGATGTTTGAGGAATACCTTGTTGAGATTTAAAACCATCTTGATAGGTTGGTGGGCTGAAATTTTATTCCCTTAGTTTATGTCTCATAGTGACACAATGTCTTAGAGGAGAGTACTTGGGAATGTGATTCATAGATTCACACTCAATATCATGAGTTTTTCTATCACTGGTTTTATTTAGATGATATGTATGATATATGTTTAATAATAAGAATACTAAGATATTTTAATCATGTTCACTTCCCTAATAATGGGTTGGCTATGTTCTTATTATAGTGATATCCCCATTTTAGATGCATCTCGCATGATGTATTTTATTTTTACACCTCTTATTTCCTTTTCATGTTATGTATTGATTCTCAAGGTTGAGAATAATTTAGGAGGTATATAATTAAAGGTCAATTTTTTTAACCCTTTCTATTTTTTAGGATTTGGTGTGGCTGAAAGAGATATTATATGTGATTAGGAGGTAAAAGGGTGAGTTATTTATATATTGGGGCTAAGACTCCTATGGTTATGCCTATAGGGGTGGGAGTTTTGGTGCTATAGACATTTAGTTTAGATGTTTTTGGTTCTGGTGATCCTAAGGTCCAAAAAATCATGGCGGTGGATGATTTGTATTTTTTGGTCCATCTCTATGTGAATTGGATCTTTTTTTGTATTATTATCATTTTTTGTGTGTGAAACACTAATTTTGGGGAGTGGCCAAGGCAGGGTGGAATCTCAATTCTATGGTCAACCTTGTTTTGGTGGGATAAGGGCCTGAATTTCCTTGGTGACTTTCCCCTATGGGAACTGTAAAGTGTGAAACACCAGTTTTTTAGGTGTGGTTCTCGGGGTGTTTTCCTATGGAAAATGTAGAATTTGAACATCCCTAATATTGTGGTCATGGTGTTCATGTGTTAATTCAAGGTCGATCTGTGAAGGCAACATGGAAACGATGATCATGAAACATACACATTTTGTCCTTACCCATGGTGTTTTAAAAGTATTGAGGGTATTCTCTCCATGTTGTGAAGGTACACCATGTGTGTTAATGGTAATAGGGGAACCGTAGAATGTTGTATTCCATCACGTGGTGGTGATGGTTCACTTAGTCTAATTTTTTCACTACAACTTTGAATGTTCTTATCCTACTCCTATGAAGGTAGTTTATACAACAACCATAGATTGAATAAAATTATTTGGAGACGTAAAATGATGCATCTATCCCCTTGATTGTATCAAATTATTCATGGGAGGATGGGTTTTCTCACATCTATATTTGATATCCACCATAATCTTATTTTCACTATTTCATGCCCTCCCATTATACTAAACCCCAAGCAGACCACGTATACCCCATAAGAATTTTCAATTGATATAAAATAGTTATAGACCCTCAACCTTTATTAGGAGTCTCATGTGAGATGTTCTTGTCTTTATATTTTCACATCACCACCCATTTTCACTACAACTTTTTTTCCAGGACTTATGAGCACTTCTTCCTCCTCTGTATGGATTCAAATTGAGGTATGGGATCCATAATCACCCTTTTTAATTATGTTTAAATTTATGGGGGATCATACCATAGTTTACATTGGGTAAATATGTGGGATTAACATTACAATATTATAATATTAATTAAATAATTCTGAAGAAATTGAATGTAGTGTTATAAATTAATAGGATTATGATTTATTTATAATGTTAACTATCATGATTTTATATATTGTGTGAGATTTTTTTTTGTTATTTTTGTTTAATAACATGTTTGAAATCCTTAAAATGTGTACAAAAATTTTAATATGTCAATTAATGAAATATAATTGATGAATCCCATGAATTAAGTTTTCATTCTACCTCAAAATTAGTTTGGGATGATAATCAATTCCAATGAGAACATTACACACTCCATTGTACTCATACTTTAACTCCATTTTTTAGAAACATTTTAGAGACCATAGGTATAAATTACTTTTTGATATCCCACATAATTAAAACATTAAATTCTAAAATCCCTCTCAAATAATTCACAGAAATTTTCAATGACCTCACCCTTTATCGACTTTCCCTAAAACTTTATGAGAATCAAGATTTTCCTTATGATATTTGGATCCTTAAAATAGAATCATAGAATCATTATATTTCATATAGTTATGATAACTTCATAAAAGTTTTTAAACGACCAATAATATTAAACATTGTATTTTTTTCCATTAATAAACCTTTGAAACAATTACTATATCCATATAATCTTTATCTGATTCAAGTTTAACAAACTTGGTTGGAACTTCTCTAAAACAAATTCTCAAAATATTCAAAACAAAAATTGTACTTCATTATCCTCCAAGCTTATTATACATTGAATTTTTTCTTATTTAACTAGAAACTTTACACCACAATTATTCCCATGATAACATCATACTTCTCTTTAGTTCGATGTGATACTTCATCTGATTTTTCCTATGAAAAATTTGTAGGAAATAATAAAATGTTTTCTCAAACTCTTTCTCTATCTGATGAGTTTCATAAAAAAATTATTTCCATTGAATAAATTATGTTAAATAAACATTATAAAAAAGACTATATGATAATATGATGACAAAAATAACTTTATAACTTCATAAAAAGTTATCTAACAAAAAATTTACAAAAAAAATACTGGAAGTTACTCATAGACTTCATCTGATTTGACTTGTTTAGACGTGGACTTAGTATGATCCCATTCTTTTGAATCCCATTTTATTCCAATTTTACTCTATTATTCAAAAATCATGATATTTTTCATATGAATATTTAATATGAAAATTTTCATCTGATTCACTTCAATCAAAACATTGTTAGATGAATATTTCCTAATATTTTCTTTTAATGATAAAATTATACATAATAATTGTTTTTCTGATAGATTTTTGTACATATTATTTTATTCATTCAGAATATCCCCTTGTTTACATAAAAAAAATTTACTCTGAAAAAATTTCATTGGATAAAAACTTTTTTCACAAAAATGATTTTATCCCCCTTTTACATTAAGAAAATATCTCATTCTTTTCAAATCACTAAAAATCACTTCAAATATACAAAACTTCTAAAAATTTTTATTAAATATGTAATTGTGTATAAAAATAACTTACTCCCTATTTCTACTTATGGAACTTATTTCACTTTTTATCTCAAGAATCTAACATGATATTTTTATAACTCCAAAAACTTAGAAATTCAAATTAACAAAGTATTTCAAGATTTTTTTGTCAAACATTCTATCTGATGGAACATTGAAAAAATTAGAAAATAAAAATTTATCAAAATAAAATTTCCAATTTTTATAGTTATAAAATTTCATTCAGTGGAATAAGTTTAAGAGAAATTAAACAGATTCTATCGATTTAATTCTATCTTTATCTAATTTTCCTTTTTATGAAACATTACAAAGTAATGCTATTTTTTTAAACAAAAAAAAGACAACCAAAAAACCTTCTTTTTCAAAAAAACAAGACAATGAAAATTCTTCATAATAACTTCCATTGAGCTCAAAAACTCATTAATACAACTTGGACCCAACTGAGAGTAGTATACACTACCAATTTTATTTAATTTGTTTATATTTTTTATCAGATCTATGAGTGATCAATCGTTCTGTACATGCATAACCATGAGACTGTATAACATCTTTCTTCTATATTACATTTGATATAGCATTAATATTTTTATTGATTATGTGCACTCTAAATAATTATTATGGATTGTAGTTGGTAATTTTTGTTGTTTTATTCCCCACTCTAACATAGGGGTACTGTATCCCCATGATAACACCCTAGACCCCCTGTAGTTAATTCATAGCCTCTAGTATATGAGTAGGCATGCCTAAGGTCATGTAATAACTTCTATAATCTGTGAAATTATCAGTCTCTATATAAAATGGGTAGATGTTGTAGATACTATGGTGTATATTATTTTTTATTTTTTATTATAGATTATTTGGCAATGACATATCACTTCATGGAATTTAATGAGTTGATCTTAGTGGATGTATTAGTGATGAAGTATCTAGTGAGAGTGGTGAGACTCCATGGGGTTCTAAATAAGATCATCTATGGTCATGATCCTTATTTTACCTCTACAGTATGGATATATTTCAAAAATACCTATGGCTCCCATTTATTCCTTATAACTTGTTTTAATACCTGTAAATATGGTTAGAAAGATTAGGCTATTAAGAATTTAGAAAACATTTTTCATGCATGTGTCTTGGATTTTGATGGGTCATGGATGAAGCACTCACCCATGGTGGAGTATTCTTAAAATAAATGTTATCAATCTATTATTTGTATATATCTATTTTATGTGATGTATATTTAACCACTGTGATCTCCAATGTGTTGGACCTAGGTTGGAGAATCATTTATTCTTGAAATTTAATTGGTGTAGCACACATTATAGAAAGTGTAGGTAATTAAAATGTGGATGAAGTTGGTTCAATATAATCTAATGTCTAACGATGATTCTAGGAGGAGGACCCTAGAATTTGATATTGAGGATAATGTGTTATTTAAGGTGTCTCATCATCATGGTTATTATATGTTTATTCATGGGAGTAAGTTTTCTCACCTATTTATTGAACCTTTTAAGGTGTTTTACTGTGTTGATAATATTTCATATTGGTTATCACCACCCCCATTGATTAACAATATCCATTATATGCTCCACGTAACATAGCTTCATTAGAACCATCATGATATTACCACTTCATTTACTAGGGTTTGTATCATGTTGATAATTATGAAATGTTTAAGGAATACCATGATGATATTGAACACCATTGAGAAATGGTGTGGGGAAAGCATGGTATTCCCTGAGTTTGTGTCTCATGTTGACACATTTTCATGTAATAGAGTACTTGGGAATACAGTTCATAGATTCACAATCAATATTTTGGGTTTTTTATCATTGATTTTATTTAGATTATATTTATGATCTTTGTTTATTAATGAGATTAGTAACATTTTTTTATCATGTTTTATTCCCTAATTACGGGTTTTCAATGTTTTTATTATAGAATGAATTCCATTTTAGAGGTATCTCACATAATTTATGTAATTTTTATACCTATTCATTCCTTTTTGAGTTTTGTCTTGATTCACATGGCTGAGAATCATTTGAGAGGAATATAATTTAAGAGCCTATTTTTTTAAAGAAAATATGTTTTTTCAAGCATTGGTGTAGCTGATAGAGATATTGGATGTGATCAAAAGTGGTAAAATCATGAGTACTTGCTCAATGGGTTCTCAAACTCCAATGGTTATGCTTGTGGTGGTGGGAGTTTTGGTGCTATGTCCTTAGAGTTCTGCTATTTTGGTTTCTTGTGAACCAAAAGTCAATAAAACCCATGGTGGTGGATGCTTTGGAGGAGTCATTCCATCTCTAAGTTAAGTGGATATTTATTTTGGATTCTCATAATTTTTTGTGTGTGAAACAAAATTTTGGGGAGTTACCATGCAATTATGGAAGCCATATGATATGGTCTACACAGTTTTGGGGGGAGAAGTGGATGAATTATAATGGTGAGTTTTTTCTAAGGGAAATGGAAAGTGGAAAATAAAAATTTTGTAGGCATGGTTCTCAGGGTGTTTCCATGTGGAAAATATATAGGTTGAACATGAATAATCTTATGGGCATGGTGTTTATGTGTTGATTCATGATCGATCTTTGAAGGGGGTATGGAAATGATGAGTATAAAACCTACAAAATGTGGCTTTACCCATGGTTTTCTTAAATCATTGAGGGTATTATCTCCATTTCATGGAGGAATCATGTGGTTAGTCATCATAAAAGGTGAACTATTTCATGTTAGATGCCAACACTTAGTGGTGATGGTTGAATCAGTCTAATTTTAGGGCTTCAACTATGAATATTATAGTCCTACTCTCATGAATATAGTTTATGCAACTGGCATTGATTAAATACCCTGATGTGGAGAATTAAAATAATTAATATCTCCCCTTAATTGTATCAAATTCTTTCGGAGAAGAAGTGTTTTCTCACGTCTGTATTTGATATCCACCATAACCCATATTTTTACTATTTTATTACTTCCCATTATAATCAACCCATAAGTGACCAAATATACCCCTTTAGATTTTTCAAGCGATACACAATAGTTATATAGCCTCATCCTTGAGTAGTAATCTCATGTGAGAGGTTCTTCTCTTTATATCTGCGCATCACCTCCCATGTTCACTATAAAATTTTTTCTAGGACTTATGAGAACTTATTCTTCATCTATGTGGATTCAAATTGAGGTCAGGGATCCATAATCTATCTTTTAATTATGTGTAAAAATAGGGGGGTTCATACAATAGTTTCTAGTTCGAAAATATATAAGATTAACTTGGGAAGATTATAATCTGAATTAATGAATTTTGAAGAAATTGAATGGAGTTTTGTAAATTCATACAATTATGATTTATTTATGATGTTTACTGTCATGATTTTAATGAGTGTGTGAGAGTGTTGTTGTAATTATTATTTTTTAATAACATTTTCGAGAGGAATAAAATATGGATAACAATGTAGTGATGTCAAATTAATGGAAGATAATTGTTGATTCCGATGAATAAAGTTATCATTCTTCATTGAAATTAGTTTTCAATGATAAATAATTTCAATGAGAATGCCTATTTTTATTATATGTTCTATTAGTTATTTTTTATTTGGTTTTCTTATTATTTATACCTTCTCATAATGAACCAGTTACTTTAATTATAATAACATAAACTATTATATTCTAGAATTAATTTTTGGGTGTTTTAAAATACTAGCATTATTTTCTGAATCTTTTATGATTTATTATTATAGAATTGATATTCTATTTATTTTTTGCTTAAATATTATTTCCCCCACATATAGATAATTTTAATTATTTATCCCAAATTATTATTATATAAAATGTACCACCCTGAGATTTTATGAGATGGATTCTTTTTAATTTCTTTGATGCCTTGTGTTGTAAACTACACCAGTATTTTCTTGTTATATATGAAACATCGTATTATCTTGTAGTATAAACAAAACTATTCCGGGCTTGCGTTACACATAAGAGCACCCTTCCTCGATAGCTTGCGTTGTACGCAATACTGAGTTTCACTTAGCAATGATATATCATTAAAATATTATTATTTAATGGGATATAAACTAGCCATTATGAATAGTATTATCCTCATTTGGAATTTTATATAACATTAAAATTCATCTTATGTATTTTCTATAGATGATATAAGAAGAAAATCAATTTTTCGGATAAAAAAAGTATTTTTCAAAAAAATGAAGTTTTTCCGCCTCTTGATGGCGTACCCATTTTAAATTTAGTTTTTAAAAGTTTTATACAATAAACTTCTTATTTTTAATCGCAACATAAAAATATACTTTAGCATAATTTTTGGTATTTTTCTGATAAAATTCATATTTTAATGAATAGTTAAATGTACATCATTGTAATTCAAAACTACCTTTTCATCGAATTTACTTATAGAGTTGGTTTTTTTTAATTTATTTTCGAGTGTAATTTGATTATTTTTTATCATTTAATACAAATTTGTTCATTGGAAATAATTTCACATTTAAATTAGACATAAACACATGATAATCTTTTGATAAGTTTTTACTTCTTAAAACACTGATTTTTGGTTTTAACAACAAGAATCAATTTAAAATTAATTACTGAAACTTTTTTGTTTTGAATTTGGAACAATGGTTTCCATATTTGGATTCATAATTTTTAAATTTTTTGAATAGATACATTTTATTTTTAGACATTAAGAATAGTAACTTCAGTAATTATTTTTATTTACCATGGTTAAAAGGTAAATCAGGTAAATAAGGGTAACTAAAAATTAGTTTAAAATATAAAAATTCCCCAAAACGTATCCTAATACTATTTTATGAAATATTTATGACCATTGGAATCATTGGGTATATTTTGGGACCCCATGGATCCACATGGGTTTGAGAATGACATTTTATAAGAAATAATTTAATGTAAAGAGAAATATAACATAAAAAAGTTTCCTTTAATAAAATTATTTTTTATGGGGTTATATAAGTGATATATTAGACTATAAATATTAATTATAAAGATAAAAGTATCTACTCCAACATGATATTTTATTTATAATTTTTAGACATTAAATAAATAAATTTAATTAAGAGACAATGATGATGTAGTGATTACTTCATTAATAAACGTTTCAAATAAATGATATTATAAATATTAAAATAAATGTAATTTTATTATTTTTATGTCATACACGAATTTTTTGGATTAATATGACATTTTGACTTCATATTAATTATTTTTTTTAAATAACATGTTTTTATGATTTTTTTAAAATTCATGATATGAAGTGTCAAAATTGACATAATTCATATTTAAAAATATAAATTGTTTATTAAATGATAATAAATTACTAAAAATATAATATTCGTCCAAATAGACATTATATGTCTAATATTTTATTACTGACTCTTTAATTGTACATTTTTCATGTTTTGGAAACTACTTTCATTCTCAAAGTGTTAAATTCTTGATAAAATGGTAAGAGTAAAATAAGGTAAAATCAAACCGATAAGGATTAAGAAATATCCAAAACCTATATAATTCTTATAGGATGATTTAATTTATAATTATATTAATATTATATTATAACTAATTGAAGTTGGAAACCTTTTTAATCTAAATTAATTTATAATAAATTACTATTTTAATGCTTTTCTAAAGTGCCCCTCCTCCCTCTTATAAATGGAAACCACCTCAACCCACGTATCTCACAACTCAAAAGCCATTTGGATTGGAAAAACACTGCCCAAATCCCCTCAAAATTTCCCTCAATTCATCTTAGAGGCACCTATTTTGGCATAAATCCATCTTAAAGTGTCCTTTTGTGCATACCAAAATGAGATACCCGAAAAAGAGGTAATTTTTTTTTCACCTCTTTCAAAACTAGTTTCATATTATACATCTTATTATTATGATTTTCCATACTAAGATAATAAATATGGTATATTAAACATTATTATATTTTTTTATAATCATGGTATGACCATATAACTCCTTTTATACATCCTACAAATAATAATACCACTATGTGTGCATACGTATGACTTACCTTCTCAATGTTGTTGTGTAATTTGTTATTCAAAAATACTTCATTAGGATGGGTAGAATAATGAGTATAATGGATTTAAATATTAAAAAATGATAATTATTCTGTATAATTTATATACAATCCAATTACATATCATTTAACCATCATGAGAATTATATCGTCGCTCGTGCTAACATACGACCTACCATCTCAATGATGTGGTGAGATTCGTTCTTCACATTAACAATTCAAGAATGGTTATATAATTTATATGATGCCTGAAATAATAATTATTAAAATAATTTCATGAATAAAATGTATCCTATACATAACAAACATGACTTAGACAGCAAAACAGGAATGGGAAAATAAGGCAGTTAACTCCCGAAATAATGGTAATATTGAAATAATATTAACAAAATGATATAATAGGATCTTATATGATATCATAAATATGGATATGGTCCTAGTATAATTTAATAATATGATTTAACCATTATATAGTAGGTGACCCCACCCTCATGAATATTTATTTCCATGAAGATCCCTCTACATTTTTTCAATTTTATTTTCAACTAAATTCTTTTATTTTAAAGTTGTGCAGAATTTTGAGAAAAGAAAACATTTTTGAAGAAGAAAGGATAATTTCCTCAAGAACTATGTTCAAGTATTTTATCAAAATTATTTTTCATATAATATTATGCTCTTTAAATAGAATTATGTTTCTATCCCTATGTTTAATTTTATTTGATTTTGTTATGATGGAATTATTATTATGAAATCCATTTATATTGTATGGATTATGTTAGGATGGAATGATTTTTAAGAAACCCATTTTATTTCCTGGGTTATACTATGATGAATGATTTATGTTTTTGTTGAACATGTAAGAATTATTTCATTATGTGATTGGTGGGACCTATTTCTCCCTCCAATGCATTGGGAAAAGATTTATATCTAATGACATAGACATTAATGAAATGGAAGGTAAATATAGTTCAGTAATACATGTTTGGAACAACATGTTAACCCAGTTCAGTAATGGACTTCGTCCCCTATGATGGTATTGGAATCAATTCCTTTAATACTATGGAAATCATATTATATGCTTATTTGTTTTCCAAAATTCCATTTTGTATGTCCATGTTATGTTATCATGGTCATGTTAACTTATGATTTATGTGTTAAGAAATTCAATGATTTATTTCATGACTGAAGATTTTGATATTTAAACATTATATTCAGGTTTTTAAATTATAATTTTTATAGTTTCTTTTATGTTTTCAATGTTTACCCTTAATAATAATTTGACTCCACCTTTTTATGTTTTCCTTTCCCAGGGATATAAAGAAAGGTTTTAGGTAGTAAAAATAATGGGTAATATCTTTATAAAATCTTTTTAAGATCTTTCACTACGCTAGAAGAATGTGCTCTAAGATTCCAAAGACACTAAACAAATAATGTCTTTGGGAATATATTTTTGTAATGTATTAAGTACTCTGAAAAATAAATTTAATGTAAATGTACATCAAGATTGGTTTTTTAGGGTTGGTATCGGAGCGATGGTTTAGTTAACCTTTGGAAACTAGGATGTGAACACTTTGGTGAGATACCTAGAGTTATTTCTAAGGTATGTTTAGGGTTATCCTTAAGGTTAAGTCTAAATATAGGTTACATCCCTATAATTATGGTAGAGATCATGAATAAATTATGATTAAACCTATGATTTTATAGATTGAAAGTACTCCCCCTTGATTATGTAGTTTTCCTAGTATGACTTTTTCCTCTCACACTATTCTTTTTAGGTTATAGATGACGGCTAGAACCCGAAGGAACCATGTTAATGATCAATGCACTTGGCAATGCAATGATTGTCCTTCTGATCAACTGAATGTTATGGGAGATGGAATGAAGAATCTTAATGCTATAATTTCATAAGATATGATTCATTCTAGATTTCCAAAATGAGTAAAGAAGGTAACAACCTTTTATAGAGTCCTTCATGAGGCAATGTGAAACTTCTTTAAGTGGGTATTTTGAACCAATTGTTGCAGAAAAATAGATCAGTACCATTGAAAATATATTTTCCATACTTCACTATTCAAAACATAAAAAATTTATTTTGGATATTTATCATTTAGAAGGTGAAGCAGACCAATGGTGGACCCTAATTAATAATACAAGGCAGCAATATGAAATTTAATCCATTGAATGGGTTCAGTTCAAGAAATTTTTTTCAATAATTATTTCCATCGTATTCCTCAAAAAAACTATTAAAAATAAATTCTTTGAGATTACGAAAAATGATGAAAAATATGTTGGTACATACGAGGAAAATTTTACAAGACTTTCAAGGTATTCTTTTGGTTTCATCAACCAACCTAGAAGTAAAGTTGATCGATTCTTTAGTGGCTTAAAACCAAGTCTTCAAAGGGCATTAGATATAAAAGACTTCAGTATCTATGGAGAAATTTTAAGTTGTGCTATCCAGATAGAAATAGAAGTTGGTGTTACATATCAATATAATGGTTTTGATAAGAAACAAAAGATGGAGTTCAAAGGAAAATCTCAAAATAATGGTGAAGAGAAGATTAATGTTTCTTTATGCTCAAAGTTTAGAAAGAATCATGGTGGAGATTGTATTAAAAGGACTAGAAAATGTTTAAAGTGTGGAAAAGAAGTTCATCAATCAGTTAAGTGATGAAGTAATGGGTAAAAGGTTTCTAAGGATTTTAATAGAGAAAAGACTATAGAGAATTCACCACCCACACTTCAATGCTACAGGTTCAAGGAAATGGGGCATTATATTAACCAATGCCCAAATCCAGGGGTTAATAATGATCGATGTCAGCAACTTATTAAGTAAAATGACAAAGGGAAGTCACGTGTGATCACTATTGGTTATGTTGACTATGAAAAAAATGTTATGTAATGATTATGTGTTTATGTAATGGGATGCTAAAATAGTTTTGTGGAATATCATTTATAATATTATGGAATATTGGAATATCTATGTATTGGTCCATTGTGGTTTTCCATAATTATACGGTACCAGTAACCATGAAAACTGATTGAAATATTTTTGGAAACCACATGATATACGCATAATGAATAGGTAAAAGAGATAATGAGATTATTGATAGTATTAATAAGCTCATGATTGATATAAGAACAATGTGATATTGTGGTTTGAGTATATAGAATTTTTGGTATTTTGGTGTGTGGAAAGAGTTAATTTTGACGTAATTAATGTTTTCACTAAGGTTATATGGTATTTCATGTTATTATCATTTTTCAAGAGAATACCTGATTAAGGTATTCACATGCTTGTAATGTGAAAGCCAAGTACTTCCAAATGATATATTAGAGACAAATGATAAATTGATTTAGTTTACCTCTTTCTAAAATTTTGTATTTTATGTTTTTGAAAGGATTGTACTTTTTTCCATCGATGGATATTATATATTCTATTCTATTTTAAGGTTTTTATATTAATGTATTATCTCACTATATGTGGACTTATGCAGATTTGATAACTTGTTCTGACATTTTTATTGAGACGACTGGAATGACCTATCATTCTATCGCATGATCTTCTAATTCTTCAAGAATGAAAAATTCGACTTCATTTCTTTGAATAAGAGATGGAGTGGAAATTTTTCAGTAAATGATCAATGGTGAGATTGTAATAAAATGAAGTAAGTTTTTCTTCTAGTGAAAAAATCAAACAACTTTAGGAAAAGTATCTTGAAACCCAAAATGTTATCCTAGTAACTTATTATATGATAAATCATATGGTCACTCAAATCATCATAGATTTATGGGTTTGTGGTATTTAACTTTCTCCAAGCCTTATTCTTTATCACTATCCATCAAAATGTGATGGTCATAATTCTCTTATATATCCATGTTTTCACTTCCTACCCATGTTCTCTGATATGGAAACCTAGTTAAGAGTTACTTTGGGTAACTATTATGTTTATAACTTTCTTTTTTAAAAAGAAGTTTTATTATTCCTTTTTATGATATGGGTTTCCATGAAATAAACTTTCACGTAGTAAAACATTTATAACCCCAAATAATTTCGAGGGTGAAATTCATTTTAAGGGGGTTAGAATGTAACACCCTGAGATTTTATGAGATAGATTCTTTTTAATTTATTTTATTACCTGTGTTGTACGCTACATCAATATTAGCTTGCACTATATTCAAAATAATATTATCTTTTAGTATACACAATAATGTTCTTGACTTGGGTTACATGCAAGAGTGTCCTTCCTCGATAGCTTGCGTTGTACGCAATATTGAGTTTCACTAAACAATGATATATTATAAAAATATTTTTATTTAGTGGGATATAAACTAGACATTATCAATATTATTAACCACATTTTAAATTTTATATAACATAAACATTCATCTTATTTATTTTCTGTATATGATATAAGAACAAATTCAATTTTTCGGAAAAAAGAAATATTTTTCAAAAAAAATGCAGTTGTTCCACATTTTGATGGCGCACGAATTTTAAATTTATTTTATAAAACTTTTATAAAATAAAATTCTTCATTGTATGTAGAACATAAAAATATACTTTTTAAATTTTTTTGTATTTTTCTGATAAAAATCTCATTTTAATGAATAGTGAAAAGTACTGTGTTTTAATTCAAAACTGCATTTTCATCTAATTTATTTACATAGTTAGATTATCTTTTTAATTGGTTTTAAAGTTTAATTGGATTATGTTTTTATCATTTTATAAAATTTTTGTCATTTTATTTAATTTCATGTTTAAATTGGACATAAACACATGACAATCATTTGATAATTTTTTAATTCTTAAAAACCCGATTTTGGTTTTGACAACGGGAATTAATTTTAAATTAATTACTTCAAATTATGTGTTCTGAATTTGGAAAAATATATTCCATATTTTGAATCATAAGTTCCAAATTGTGTGAATAGGTACCTTTTATTTTAGAACAGTATGAATAGTAACTTCAGTAATTATTTTTATTTACCATGGTTAAAAGGTAAATCTGGTAAATAAGGTTAACAAAAAAATAATAACTTAATAATATAAAACTACCCTAAAATGGGTCCTAATCCTATTTTATGAGATATTTACGATGATGGTAATATTTGGGTCGATTTTGGGATCCCATGGATACACTTGGGTGTGAAAATGACATTTTACCAGAATTAATTTAAAATAAATAGAAATATAACATAAAAATGTGTCTTTTAATAAAACAATTCTATATGGGGTTATATAAGTGATGTCTCCAAATATAAATAGTAATTAAAAATGTAAAATTATTTCCTCCATCATGATATTTTTTTTATAATTTCTATAAATTACATAAATAAATTTAATTATGACACAATGATGATGTAGTGATTGCTTCATTAATAAAAGATTCAATAAATGATATTATAAATATTAAAATAAATGAAATTTGATTATTTTTATTCCTTAAACAATTTGTTTTGATGAATATGACATATTAACTTTGTATTAATTAATTTTCATTTAAATAATCAAGTTGTTATGGATTTTTAAAAAATTCATGATAGGAATAGTGTCAAAATTTACATAATTTGTATTTTAAAATTAAAAATATTTTATTAAATGATATTAAATTCGTAAAAATATAATATTAGTCCAAATGGATATAATAAGTCTAAAAGTTTATTAATGACTCTTTTATTAGACATTTTTCATGTTTTTTTAACAATTTTTATTCTTAAAGTGTTATATTCTTGATAAAGCGGTATGCGTAAAAAAGGGTTAAATCAAAAAGATAAGGATTAAATAATATTCAAAACCAATATAATTATTTCTACATGATTTTATCTCAATATATATTCATCTTATCTTATAAATAACTGAATTTGGACCCATTTTTAATCTAAATTGAATTTATAATAAATTCATATTTTGATGATTTTCTAAAGTGCCCCTCCTCCCTCTTATAAAAGGCCACCACCTCTACCCACATAACTCAATCCTCCAAATCCCTTTGGATTGGAAAACCCCTACCCAAATCTCGTCCCAAAATCCCTAACTTCATCTTATAGGCTATAATTTGGGAAGAAACCCATCTTAACGAGTCCTTTTGTTCATACCAAAAGGAGACACATGAAAAAGAGGTAATTGTTTTATCACCTCTTTCAAAATTCATTTATTCTTATACCTTATCTTATTATATTTTTTCATAATAAAATAATAACTCTAGTATATTAAATAAGCTTATATTTTATTATAATTATGTTATGACCTTATACCACCTTTTATCCATCCTACGAATAACAATACCACCGTACATGCGTACGTACGACTTACCATCTCAACGTTGTGGAGTAATTGTTTATTCAAAAATACTTTATTAGGATGGGTATAATAATGGGTATAATGGATTTAAATAATATAACATGATAATTATTCTATATAGTTAATATACCATCCAATTACATACCATTTATCCTTCAAGAGAATGATATCGTCACTCGTGCGTACAAATGACCTATCGTCTCCACAACGCGGTGAGATTTGTACACCACATTAACAATTAAAGAATGATTATAAAATTTATATGTTGAGTGAAAATAAAAATTACAAACATAATTTAATGAATAAAATACATCATATTCAAAACAATCAATACTTACACAGCAAAATAGGAATGGGAAAATGAAGTAGTTAACACCCGAAATAATGGTAATATTGGAAAAGTATTACCAAAATGATATAATAGGATCATATATGATATCATAAATATGGATATGGTCCTTTTATAATTTAATATCATGATTTTACTATTATACATGAGGTTACCACACCATCAACTAATTAAAAGTACACGGTAGAAGATAAATTTTTCAATCTCATTTTTATCTAAGATTGTTTATACGTAAGTATTTACTGGAGGTATATTTATCATCCATGTCCATGTTTTCTAAAAATGTTTTATTAAAATGTTTACTATTATCATGTTTATGTTTAAATTCATTTTCCTTATTTTTTTTACTTTTACTACATGGTATGGAAAGAATCATTCTTTTGTTTACTATATGATGTGCTTTTTGACTTTTTTGGAAAAAGTATTAGGAGAATGTCTTTTAACATATACTGCCTGAATAGATTTTTATGATTTTATGATGCCTTATTTCAAAAAATATTACTTTTCATTTTTTAAAAAAATAAACTACATTTGTTTCTTTTAGAATTGCATGGGATTTTTAGAAAAGATAAAAGAAAAATTACGAAGAAAGGATAATTTCCTCAAGAACTAAGTTCAAGTGTTTTATCAAAATTATTTTCCATCTAAGATAACACTCTTTAAATAGTATTATATTTCTATCCCATTAATTAATTTGATTTTATTGTGTTATGATGGAATTATTTTTATGAAATCCATTTATATTTTATGAATTATATTAGGATAGAATGATGTTTAAGAAAAACATTTTATTTCTTTGGATATGCTATGATGAATGATTTATGTTTTTATAGAACATGTAAGAATGATTTAATTATGAGATGGGTGGGAATTATATCTACCTAAAATGCATTGGGTAGAGATTAATATCTCATGAGATAGACATGACTGGAATGGAAATTAAATCAGGTTCAGTAATACAGGGCTAAAACAACAATTATTCTGAGTTCAGTGATGAATTTTTTCAACTATGATGGTCTTGGAAGAAATCCCTTAACTACTATGGAAATCATATTATGTTTTTATTTGTTTTTCAAAATTACAAGTTGTATGTCAATCATATGTTATCATGGTCATGTTCACTTATGATTTATGAATTAAAAACTACCAAGATTTATTTCATGACTGAATATTTTGATATTTAAACATTATGTTCATGTTTTTACATTCTAATGTTTATAGTTTCTTTATGTTCTAAATGTTTACCCATACTGAGAATTTGAGCTCACCATTTTTATGTTTTATTTTTCCAAAGATATAAATAAAGGTTTTAGGTAGGATAAATAATGGGGAAAATATTTATGGGAGATGTTGAAGAACTTTCACCAAGCTAGAAGAATGTGTTTTGAGTTTCCAAATACACTAATCTAATACGGTCTTTGGGTGTCAATTTTTGTAATGTATTCAGTATTCAAAAAAATAAATCTAATGTCTATGTATGTCATGATTGGGTTCTTATATAAAACCTAGTATGGTTGGATTAATAGGTGAGGATTAGTTTGTTTTTCCTTTGTTGTAGTAGTATCACGATACCGATGAGGCTGGGATGGATGGAAAAAAGTTGGGATCCATGATTTAATTTTTTCCTATTTATTTCTTTGATGTTGATAGGGAAATATTTTGTATGTTTAAGAATTAGGATTTGAAATTTAATTTTTTTTCTTTATCATTGTTTTAAATTATTATTGTTTTATATTTATTTAAACCCTTAAGGTTTATCTCTCCTCAAGATAGATATGGTTGAGTCATAGAATACTTGAGATTATGGAGTGATTATAGAATAATAATTAAATTTTTGGGAAAGGGTATTGATTAGGGTAGTTATATGATCTGTTTAAACTGTGAATTGGTTTGGGTAAATAATAATTACATGATATATATAATAGAACCCATTTAGGGGTTGGGAAGCATTCTCTAAGAGAATTGGTGCGATATATAGAACAGATATATTGAATATAAAATCACATTTTTATTTGATGGTTATTGAATGATTAAATAATAATTTATATTTTAGCTTAAAGAAAAATCTTAATTTTTAAATTAGAAAATGAATCAATGATTATGTACTTTTATTCTTGTATTATTAGATGTTTTTTATCTTTATAGTTCTAGAGATGATAGTAGAGATTCCATGTTTGATGTTAACTATAGTTTGAGTCTAATTTGGAATAATTTCCCCTAGATTGGTTATATATTAAATATCAATATGTTATATGATTTATTATGCTTTACCACATGAGTTATTTTGGGTGGTTGAGACCTATATTTTGACTTGGTTTCCTGGTGTTTCCCAATACTTAAGTTCTTAATGGAAGAAATGGTTGACTACCCCTACCTTTCTCCCTCCCCAATACATTAATGATTATGTGGACATGTTCGAGATATAGTGGATTGTGGTATAGGATGTTTATCCATATAGTCTATATTGGCTCCTGGTTATTCCAATCATTTATGTGCTAGTTGTGACAAATCGAGGTTATAGTACATATTGTATTTCTCATGTATTATACACAAAATGTAATTTCTTGACGTATAGTGCATATTTACACAGGTCTCTGATGGATCGTTGTTTATACATGTTGGGATGTGATGATGATGTGGATATGATGAGTTTCATGTGGTGCAATATGAGATGATTATATTGTTGTGATATGTTGGCACAAAAATGATGTATTATTTTTTTGGGGGGTGGGAGTGTCAACAGATGATTCATTAGGGTTTCAGTGACTATTTTAGTGGGATAGTGTTTTCAGGTTCCTTCTTATTATATACATTGTTCTTAATTATAATACATATTAGGTTAATTAATTATATTGAAAGACATAGTGAGGAAAATAATATGGTTAAACTATTTTGGTGTCTAGTATTTTTTTATGTTTATTAATGGGGGATTTAATATTCTTGTTATAATTTTATATTATAGTTTTTAGGGAAGATCATATTTAGTATAGTTATATTCTCTCCCAAATATTAATGTATATTTTTTACAAGACCCTATGTGTGAGTTGGTGATTGAGCTAGACGATGCAATCCCATGGGGTTTTTTCTTGAATTTCTTGAGTACAATGTCACTATTATAGGTGTTGTTTAGGGTTTATTTTTAGTTTTCATTTAATTATACCTTGTATGATATTGATGTATTGGTAATGGGATTTTTATTTGTATTGTGGAGTTTTTTGGTGTTTCTTTATCTTTATTTGGAATATTGAGGGTAATTCATATAAATTATTTGTGTTATATACCTTTTGTACTAGTCACCTACCCATGACCTATTGGATGCGTGATACGGGGCTTATATCCATCTTCATTAGTCACCTAGGAGAGTACTAGTTGGGGTAGTTCATATCAAAAAATATGCCTATATCACGATTCATCCATGGAAATCACAATATAATATTTATTTGGGTCATAAAATATTATTTTGAGTAGAATAATATTGTATGATTAACACAGACACTCTATAATTAAAATTTTAATTCATATGTTTTTATTTTATGTTGGAAAATCTTCTATATATGGTTATTGTTTAATGAATAAAACCCATGAGAGAACAAAAAAACTTAAATTTTAAGTGTGTTTATAAAAATTAAAAAACCTTGAAACAACATGACATTTGATTATACATTTCATAACACATAAGTAAACACAAGTAAAAGATTAGGAGTATCATAATTTCTATATAAACAATGTAATTGCTTTAAAAAAAATTTAAGAACCTTGACTAAATTTTATTTTCAATTTTCCCAAGGTTCTATTTATTATCCAACCATATACCCTTAAAGATTCTAGAATATAATAGTTTTTAAGAGGATACCACAAAAGAGTTGGGTGATTAAGTAAATTTTTGGATACACATTGGATGGAGGAGCCTTTTGGAAATTACTTATTGATCTTCATTATCTCACCCCAACCTTCAAATTATATATTATATTCCTTATATTTTTTTTATAATTTTCCTTGAATTCCATGTAAAAATATTATTTAATTATAAAAATTTATGGTTATAGGATAACCAATCATATTTCACTTAATAAGTGATAAATTTATAGCCATCATGTACAAAGCTTGTAGTTTTCCCCAAATCAATCACATAGTTAGTGCATGGTTTGACCAATAAGGTGGCTTGCACATATTTTTAATTTTTGTAATTTATAATTATATATTGCTTAATTTTATCTCTCCCTTACCCCACCTCTCCTCCCCATCCATGTGAGGCCTCCAAGGAGAGCTCTCGGGTGATTATACCATGCCTCTACCTTTAATGTTTGGCCCTCTTTTTTCAATTTTTGGTAAGTTATATTGGTTTGGTCACTTATATTTCTTCACCCTTTCTTTTTATTCTTTCTTACACCATTGTGGTACGTTGTTAGCTAAACCCTAGGTGGTGTTTTAGTAATAAATGGTTATATTTTTTATTCATAGGGTTTGAATATTCCTCCAGGGACCTTCCTATATTCATTTATAAATGGTTTTCCCTGTCTATTCTTAACCTAGGTAGGTGTTTCAATGATTTTATATTTTTATTAAAAATCCATGTTATTCATTGGTTTTGTATTATATCCTTTATAAATTATATATTAGAAATATTTTTTAAAAATTCAATAATCGGTTTCCTCAACTGAAATGATGTTTCAAAGAGGGTATTTTCAAATATTAATGGTCTATGTGGAAGAATTTAATGGGTATTAAAGGGTTGTTATATGGGAATTAACATTAGTAGAATTTTATCTATTTTGATTTTTTATGTTATCCCTTGATTATACATGTTTGATTTGTTTTATAAAATATCTAATTTTATTGTGTTCTATTGTTTTATAGTTACTATAATCTAGTTGGTTTTATATAAAACAGTTTCTCCTTGGTTTTAAATGTGTTTTCAAATGTCACTTGATTTGAAATGGTTTTAAATGAGGCTTTTAAATTGTACTAAATATGATCTAAATGAACATTAATAACATTGAAAATTATTTTTGGTTAATATTTATTTCATATGGGGTTTTAAATTATTTTTTGAAATGATAACACTAGTTTTGAACTCGAGTCCCATTTGGAACTATCATTAAACAAGATGTACCATCATTTAATTCCAATATTCTTGTATAAATACTTATATATATATATATATATTTATATATATTTGGAGATGTTTATATGTGTATCATTAAGGGGATTTCATAAGGGGTGTCAAGGGGGTAATTTAGGTGATTTTATTATAAATGTTACCTCACCTCTCATTGCTTACTTCAGGGGGATACTAGGTGTCTTAGTGAGGGATTGAGAAAAATTAATATCCAATCAACATGAGACTGACTAGATCCTAGTTATTACTATAAATTATGATGATACTGACTAGATGCTACTTATGTGGGATATATTCTGTCCTTGGGAGAGTGACATTAGTTAAGATAATTAAGAGTAGTTAGTTGGCTGTAGACTAAGAATTCATCAAATGTTTCACATATTGTTCCACCCATGTATGCGTAGGATCATCTTAATGGATGTTTAGGAGTTTCCCATAACTGTATTTGTTTTTCCTTAACTTAATAATATACTGTTATATTTTATGTTTCTTCTTCATTATTATTTCAGTACTATTCCACTAATTACTATAAAATTTATGATTATAAATTTTTTGTTTGTTTTAAATATATCCCCTATTTAGTAGCCTTTACTGATACTTGAATCTAGTTATGAATGTACTTGATCTTGAATCTATTCATTACTTTTTTATTTAGTATTTCTTTATATATATATATATTTATATTAATGATGGTTATATTGGATGGATTTTCTTTCATAGACTTATTTTAGAGGTGATTTTGGAATTATAATTTTAAAGTACACTTTAAAATGGATTTCTAATGAAAATATATACAATTTTCCAAAAGAATTTTTTATATTTAAAATTTTATTCTAAATAATCACTCAATGATTTTTTTTAAAGTGATTGAAAACCTATTTTTAAATATCATATTTAAAGATAGCGTATTGTGAATGTTTTGAAAAATGAAACGCATATAATCCTTAGTGAAATCATGATGGGTTGTTAGCTCACACCATAATTACGTCATTTGGTGTATTTAGACCAAGTGTCTTTATTCTAACTTCAGGTTCTGGTATTATATTTATCATGGAGTGGATTCTGCTAGTCTTTTGGATGGATGATGACTTAAGGGACATGAGGAGATATTCTTTTGGTGTTTTTATTTTATTTTATATCTTGGATGTATCATCCTTGTATCCCTTCATTTAATTCTTGTTTTTTTTATCATGATTTTTTATTATTCAGTTGGATATTTATATGGGTGGTGTATTTTTTGGTAAATTTTTATTTGATCTACATATTTTGTTTTTTCACGAATGTCTAGTGTATAGACACACTATATCATATTCTTAGTATAATTTTGTTGCATGTTGAATATTATTTATCTAGAATAAATCATTCCCGATGAGTTTATTATGATTCTGTGGTACTATTTCCCAGTCTATAGGGATCTAGAATACTCGTTATACCTTTCCATGAGTTGGTATGGGTGCCCAATTTAGGGGTATCATGGACTGATTCAAGAAAAAATGGTATTTTATCCAATGTTATTTTATATCGCCCAATGTCCTTGAAGCACATTTTCTAATTTATGAGTTTGATAAATTAGAGGTAGGATCAATTGGACTCAGGAAGTAGTTCATGGGTTGGTGTATAATTACCATTTATTATGATGAAATCTGAGTTCCCATTGGATGTTAAGATTTTTGTTTTTATTATTATATTTATTTATGATTTTCTTTCTAGATATGATTTTTTTGATTTCATCTTTATGGATGTTTTATAAGTTTATTTGGGGATTTTAGAACCGGGGGGGGGGGGAGAAGAAATTATTGTAACAGCACAAGGATTTATAAATAAATTTAATATTGAATGTACAAAACACCGAGTCTCTAAAAAACACCACTTTTTTATAACCTAGCCAGTAATCATATATTTCCTACCTTTGTGATTTGAATTTTGAAAAACTGACATTTATGTTTGTGTTTAGTAAGATGTTTGGAGTATGATATGGAAAACTTAATTTTTGGTGAAGAGTATCATACATTTATGAATATTAATATGAACATTTATAATAGTAAATCATATTATTATTTTATTCTCTTAAGGTTATATGATAATTAGATCTTGAATAATTTTTCAAAGTGATATAAAACAAATAATAGTTTTAAAATTATTATTTTTTATATAAACTATGATTTTATTTAAAAATTAATTTAATCATATTTAGAAAATTATTTTTAAAAAATGGAGTTCATTTTTCAACTATACACATCAAAAAATGGTTTTGGTGAATTTTTTGGATTTTTCTAAAATACTCAAATTGTTTATGAATAGTAAAATACGTTAATTTACCATATATATAAATTTTCAATTAAATTCACTATTCTTATAATAATAGATGATATAAGCACACTTGTTTCTAACTAATATGCACTTATTACTATTATGGGTCACATGAATCAACACTATTGGTTTTCTTGAGGGAAATAATTAAATAATAAATTAGATATTCAAAAATCACCCTCTCCTCCACTGTAAACCCCCATCACTTCCTCCTCCCTTCGCTCATCTCAAAAAAAATCCCTTGTATAAATTCTGCCTAAATGTCCCACCAATTCCATCATCCCTTGGTCTCATAAAAACACCAAAAACTCTCCCCATAAGTGACTCTCAAGGAAGATTACTTGAAGAGGTAAAATCCACTTTTCATTTCTTTTATTTCAAGTTTATTTATTTTCTTTTTATTTACTCACATACATTCATCCAAATTTTATGATAACTAAATTAACATATATGTACTTGAATTTTGTTAATATGATGGAATAATTCATGATCATATCCCCTTTCCCCTTCTTTTATACTGGAAATGAAAACACCATCCGAGATGTGTTAATCTATCGCATTCAAGGACAACGAGTTTTCAATTTCTATTAACACCTTAAATTCTGTACATTTAACCATTTTTATGGTTGAACCATATTATTATATATCTAATATAACCTATTTAAGGTTATATAATCTTTTTTTACAAATGGTATTAATTTATATATTAAAATAAGTTTGTTGTGATAAAAATTCACCAAATAACCAAAACAATTGTCATTAAAGTTTTATATAATGATTCATATTCACTCCAAATAACCAATTTTTTTATAAATATGTAATATTATATATGTTCACTAATCAAATATAACTTCAATTCTAGACAAACATTTCCATTCTTCATGTTTATCCACACACGAATATAAGTAATCCAATCATCAAAACTAAGGAAAAAAACTCTCCCAAACAACGAATTTGAATCTCTTAAACCATAAAAAGGCCATTAATGAACCTAATAAGGTTATAATAAATCAATTAAATGTATATAATTTTTGTAATAATTATTTTATGAAGCTAAATTTTATCATTCAGGTAATTAAGATCAAGTGAGGAACACCTTCAAACAGAAGGGAAGGGTTTTCTACCTGATCCTCCATTTTCTATCAGGTTACTCTTATTCTCTAATTATACCTTAGTTACTCATATTCAATACTAATAACATCTCTATGAATGTTCTATATATGTGTTCCAACCATAATTATACCTTCATTTATGGGTATTTATATGTTTTAAAAGGATCGTTCAAAAATTCGTCTTGAAATAGAAGCCCAATTCAACGGAACTTCTCATATTATTACCTTATTTTAAAGGTCACTCTATAATATGTTTTTAGCAACCATTATCTTTATAAAATCACACATTTAATTATTAAAATACTATATTACTTCACTTATGGTTTTATACAAATATGTTTCCTAAAAAACTCTTCTTTTCAAAGTAAAATAGTTTTTATCTCAAAAATTACTCAATTATTTTATAAGAGTATCTTCATATGTTTCAACAGTATTATTGGTTATAATGTATTATTTCTATAAATATTTTATGATATCATCTACCATATTTAATTTAACTTGTTATGATTATTTTTACTATGGATTTTCTATTACAAAACCATTCACCAATTTACTCTGAATGGATAGTGTTTATGCTTAATGTTTGGGGAGAGTTATTTACTTTTCATACTTCAGTTTCAATATGAATGTATATGTTGTTTATGTTTTTATCAATTTAAATAATGAATTAATTGTACTTATTATGTGATATTTTGGGCCCGCTATAGCCCCTTGATGCATTGTTAGGTCTTAGAATACAAACTATGGTCTTGGAACAATGCCTTAAAAATGATTATTTATGTTCTCAGCACGATGCCTTGACAATATGTTTACGATGTATGACTTTATAAATTATCTCATTATGAAAGTAATAATTAAATTTTCATGAGGATATTAGACTAGTATAATACCCATGATTATTCATTATTACAGAATTATTTATTCAACTCTTATTCTTGCCATAATGTGTTCAAGTTCATTTTTAATGGCATTTGTTTTTGGTTATTCACCATGCCTAATGTTTACGTTTATGATATATTCTACTATATTAGTTAACATTACTAAGAATTTATGCTCACCCCTTTCTTATGTTTCATTTCCCCAGGACAAGAATAGGTATATTATGAATGATATGTAGAAACAACCTATGGGTTATGTATGTTTTCAAAGGAGTTGCAATGTTGAACTTCTGTATGTATCTAGTTTCCAAAACTATTAAACTATTTGTTCCTTTAGGACGTGACTTTATTTAAATCATTACAATATGATAAAATAAATCCCCGACACTAGGAAACTAGGGTCATGTATTTACACTTATGTTGCAAAATTTTCCCCCATAAACTCACAAATTTTATATTTTAGGTATTCATGGTTATATGAATCTTTCTAGGGAATATTTCATGGTTGGTGCACTATCTATCAAATGGTTTTTCCAAATCATGGTCACCTGCTAACCCCTTTAATTTTTTTTCCTCTGGTTATTTTTTCTTTCATATTTCATTAAATATTATTTTATTTTTGTTTAAGATGGGTTATAGAAAATATTATATTATGTAATGTTATTTGGTTTTAATTTTTTAATTATTTGTAGTGGAAAACTAGTTTTAAAATGTGAAAATTTTCGTTTTAAAATTTGATAAAGTGGCACCCAAAAGATTATTTTAAACAATATGGGTGGTCTGAGTGTAAAATTAATGTGTAAAATAAAATTTTAATTAAATAATTTTTATCTGAAGTGATAGGGTTTTAAATGGGAGTTAAATGTATAACTATTAAATTTTTAATTAAGAGTGTTGGTTTTCAATGGTTCTTTATGTTTTAATTTCATGGGTTATATTTTAATTTTACTGGGTTCAATCTACATGATTTTGTTTATTTTTATGTTTTGTTTTTAATATAGATTATTCCACCTAATAAAGTTTTAGGGGTCATAGATAACTCCAATCATAGGGTGTTACTTAACCTAGTGTCACTCAAAGATCGGATGTGGTTCTTCAAACTGTCGAACAAACCCATAACCTGGGTAGAGTGGTATAGCTATCCTACTGATATTTCTTACTCAAAATTAATTTTAAAAAATACCTCAATAGTATATGGAGTGGATAAATAATATTAAATTAATTTTTTATTCATATAATATTTAAAAATCCTCGTAAAGGAATATCGGTTCTGCCTGTTTGATAGCCCACAACATGAATGGTGGAGGATCATCATTCCACTTCAACTGTGAAGTATCATTTATTAGTAGTTCCTTAAGATCATGTTCATGTACTTTCACTTTACTGAGAATGTAAAAGTCGTGGTGGTAATGTATCTTATGAAGCTCTACTAAGATGACTAGTTCATGAAAGATTATGTCAATCATTTTAATCTATGGATTCCTTATTCTTCAGAGTTAGTCTTTGAGGACTCATTGATGTTTCCTATTTTTATAAAGGATCTTATTCCTTGCCTCAGTTATAATATGTCTCTATTTAATCTATTGTTTTTATAATATGGTGAATATGGTCATGGTGGAGGATTTGATATCTATGGGCCAACCTAATAAAGGTGGTACCACTATTCCTATTGACATCATTGAATGTTCAAAATCTTGTGAGAAATAAAATTAGGATTTAAATATGTTAGAAAATGAGAATGACATGGGTGTATCTACTTATTTTCCTTCCATTCCTCTAGTAAAGAACCAATCTCATGTGTGCAATTATTATGTTCCGTTTGGGAATTCTAATACCCCTTATTTCTAATTTCAAAATACTTTTTATATTTTTAGTCCTTTTTTCCATCTTAAAAAATTCTAGAAATTTGTGTGTTGATAAAACATAAAATCATTTTCTTAGTTTGGGTCTTGTTGGGGATCCAACTATTATTATTTTATATACCTCCTCTTTAATTTTCTATTGTTATCTTTAGTTTTACTAAATATTTTATTAGTGTGATGTTATTTGGGTTATTTTTACTGTATTCCATTTAGAGAGATGTATTCCTATTTAAGGGGATTGAGAATTGTTCATTTAGATTTGTGATTAGTTTTGGGTTTACCTTGGTTGAATGTAATAGACATATTTTTTGTAATGTTATCTCTTGGATTTTTAGTCTTTTTTGACCTAAAAAATAAGTATAATCCATATATAGTGGTGAGACCAATTAAAGATCTCAACTTTTAAACTCTTCCCCGAGATAAATTCATTGTATTTACCTTTTTAAATACTTATGGTTTGCTGTTGGATTAGTCTTTTAATTCATTATTTTAATGATACAAAATTTAATTTTTTAATAATAATGAATTAAATGTATTATTATAAAAGTATATTTTTTGTAAAAAAAATTCTCTTTATGGTTCAAACAGGCATTGAATTGGATCAATAGTATAACCATACAATAAATCATGATATAGAAAACTGATAATTTTCTAAGTGTTGGACCAATAGAATGAATAAAATTGGTGACCATGTGTTCATCCCAAGCTACTTATTGATAAATTCATCGAATATAAGACGTAATTCAAGAGGCGGTGTGAGATTCAGTTGATATTTTTCTATGTTTTGAATTTATTTTCTAAAAAACACATAGACTTAATGAAGGAAGTCAACCAACCATGTATAAATTATTAACCACATGAGTACTTATACTAACTGTGGAAAATAGTTAGAAATTATCTAACTATTAGATATAATACATAAAGGATGTCAAGCTATCATGATCATAAAATCGGCCACAAAACCGATTTGATCTACTAAAATATTTCCACTTAAGGTTAAGGTTATTACATGGATCCACTAGATGATGGTAATACTAAATGAGGGGTTTCTACATTGACTATCAGTAAATTATCAACCATGGATAAAGTACCAATATACAATGCCTAGATTTTAGAATTAAATTATATCCTTTTGAATAGTTAATACTTTTCATCCTAAGGTTGATTATCCTTGAATTAATACTTTTAAAATAAACTTTTACAAGATGAATGAATCCTTGAACATGTTTTGGGTGGTTCTTGTGTGGTACCTTTTTTATCTCTATTCATATATTATAGTACACAATGAAAATATATAATATAGCCTATGTTTCAAAAACAAATAGCAAGGAAAAACCAAAGGCTTCCCTCACTCATTAACTCTCTAGAAAATCAATAATGTAAGATAACCTTATTGATCAACTAAAGTTAATCAGATATTGTGCTATATTTAACTTATAAATATTTCCTCTTTATCCTTATTTTACATTAGTTTCTTTGTCATGATTATTTATAATTATATATTTTTAAGAAATTATAATGTATTGTAAATATAATTACTCTAATAATCCTTCATTTGTTTCATTATATTAATTATTCAATGAATAGTTATTAAAGATGATTGGTATATCCTGAACTTCGATGTGTGAAATTATCTATGTAAAAATTGATCCATGTTGTGGAGTTTTTATTAATATTTAATAAACATACTTGTTAGTGTCTTATAGTCAAATGGAGAGGACTAATATCTATATTTGGATCTAACCACTTGTTTAAATTCAATTGTTTTTATTTTATATTTTCTTTACTACATTGTTTTCACTGAATGTTTTTAAAGTATATTTGAAATATAAAAATATGATAGTTATCATTTATAAGTAATATATACATATATACCCACTTGGTGTGAGTTTTTTATTTTCATAGTTAAATTAATTTCGAATCATTTTAACTAGGTATAAATCATTTATTTAATAAAGTATTTTAACATTTCAATTTATATATACTTACTATATTTTTTAATTAGGCTATATTTTAAATTTAGAGGTTTTTAAATTTATAATTCTCAAAACAAAAAAAATTATATTAGAAGATAAATTAACCCTCCTATTGAATATGCCACTTATAAAAACATATGGTATCAGCACAGTTATTTTATTTTCAGGTTCTATATTTTTAAAATCATTTATTTACTTTTTACCTTGATCAAGTATGGAGAGAAAGTTCACTTAATTTCCATTTAGTTAATACTATATTATTATGGATACTAAACCTGAATGTAATTCTACCAAAAAATCTCCATTATTTTATGGAACTAATTATGATCATTAGAAAATTAAAATGAAAATCTACCTATAAATCATGAGATTTGGTATCTAGAGTACTATTGAAGAAAGAAATGAAAAACCTAAATATATTTGAAAATTATTTTGGGATGAAACCAAGTACATGTATGATTATAATTTCAAATCTTTAAAAACATTATTTTTTTAATTAGGAGAAGTTAAAATTTAACCAAATTTGTATTTTTTTACTACTTATGAAATATGGGACTCTTTTTTTATTTCTAATGAGGGAACCTCAAATGTCAATGAATTTGATTAAATACTAATATTATGAAATATGATTCTTTTCATATGAAACCATATGAGTCTATTTATAAAATAGATTAAATATTCAATGCTAAAATCAACAATATGAAGTCAATTTGATAACCTATCAAAGACAGACCAAAATTTATAAAACCATTTTTTTGTTTTCTTAATAGATGGAAAACCACCATTCTATCCATCACATAATCATTTAAAATAAAAAAAAAATCAATTAAAGGAACTAATTTTAAAACTTGTGATGTATGAATATTAGTTGAAAGATGATAATGAATATGTTCAAATGAAAAATATGATTGTTTCATTTAAGACATCTGATTCAAAATCAAAATAAATAATTAAGGGTGATTTCAGTGGATGTAAATCAGATTCTAGGAGTGATGAAGATATGGATCATCTATCAAGGGGATTCAAAAAATTATATAAAAATAATAAGTTTTTAAATAAATTAAAATATAAAGGAAATTATTAAAATAAAGGAAACTAGAATAAAGAATATAAAAATCATTCCTCCACTAGTGAAATTTCCTACTATGAATGTAATTTTAAAGGAAACATCAAGGATAACTTTCCTAATATGAAGTTTAAAAAGAAGTATGATGATAGAGAAAAGAAACCTAATAATGAAATGAAATAAACTTGGAGTACTTTAGAGGATAGTTCTAGTTATTAAAAAAAATATGGTGCATGTGAAAAAGATATTATATGCTTTACAACCAATCCATTCGAAGTAAAAATTTATACCTCTAGTTTTTATGGTAATAATGTATTAGATTATAAAATTTATAATAATTTTTTTAAGATGTTTTTTATTCTTAAAGGATCCAGGAATGAACTAAAATATAAATACAATAGTCTGAAAAATTTTCATTATATATATAATAATGTTAAAAGTGATATTGTGATTGAAAAAGATAAAAATTATAACTTACTAAAACAAAACAATGAGATAAAATTGGAAAAATTAAAACTAAAAAATAATTAGGAGTAATTTAAAAATGGAATAATTTGAATATGATATTGAGAAGTCAAAAACCTATAATGTTTAATAAAGTAATTGGATATACAAATGAACAACAAATTAGTATAAAAATTACTTTGTTCACAGTTCCAAATATAAGTCTTTAAGTGGTAATGATAAAAAAAATTATTGCTATAGAATCCATTATCATTATTTTGTACCTAAGAAGTCATTATTATCAAAATCTATTAATTCTATTTTTAACAAACCTATAAAAAATTGTGGATTTTGAACTAAATTTTTACTTACTTCTCTGTCCCCAATAATGTTTATATACCAAATTTTTTTATTATTTGATTGTGTATATAAAGTGATTGAATTGATACAATAAAATTATATTGTACCATTACTATGGATTTTATAGACATATTAATAGAGAATACTCAATCATCAAGAGTTTAGTAAAATTGGATAGTGGTCATGTCACTTTTAGTAACAATGAAAAAGGAAAAAATATTTTTTCTTGGACAAATCTATAACCATGAAACTATTCTCATTTATATAGATTTATTTTTTGATGGTTTAAAATATAACCTACTTAATATATATTAAATATATGATGATATTCATAATGTTAAATTTGAAAATAATTCTTTTAAAAAAAATATTCCAATAATTCTTTAGTATTTACTACTTTAATAAATGATAATGTTTACATAGTTAAATTGAATTCCTTATTTTTTTTAAAAAAGATTTGGACTTAAGAGAATTTCTTATATAATGTTCCTTATGGAATAAGATAATATGCCACTACAATATACACTCTCTTATAAATATAGCTAAGAAATAATTAGGCAAGGATCTACCTAAAATTGAATTCACAATAGGAAAGGTGTTCAGTCTCTATCAAAAGGGAAAGAAATGAAAATTTTCTTTCAAACTAAAGAAATAGGGTTATAACTATTAAACATTATAATGCATTCATATAGATTTATTTTGGAACATATATAGTTTTTGGACTAGGTGTAAAGTATTATTATTGCTTTCTTGTTGATTATTAATCAAGATTCACATGTGTATTCTTCATAGCTCATGAAAGTGAAGCTCTTTCCTGTTCTGATACAAATGAAATGTTTGTAGAAAAAATTATCTGATTTACCAATAAAACCATGATATGTGATCATGTACATGAATTTTAGAATCAACTAATTGAGACTTTATGCTTTTAATATGGCATAAAGTAATTTCTATGCCCTAAGAACACCTCAAAAAATGGTATTTTTGAATGTATAAATATAAATATATAAGAAATTGCATGAACTACCCATAATAACTATGTATTACCTATTTAGTTTTAGGTTGAATATGTGATTATGTATTTTTATATTATTAATAGAATTCTAATAAGAAAAATCTTAAATAATACTCCCTATGATTTATGGAATGGCAGAAATGATAGGGTGAATTACATTAATGTTTTTGGAATTATATTATTTATTCCAAGTACAAGATAAAATCTAGACACATTTTCCAAAAAGGGTGATGAATACATTTTTCTAGGTTATTCAACCATTTTTAAAGAATATATAGTATTTAATAAGAAATATAAATTTTTAGAAGAAGATGTTAATGGAAATTTTGATGAGGGTGATCCACATAAACTTCAACCTTATTTAGAAAACCTTGAGGATGATATATTAAAAATAAATATCAAAAATACCTCTAAAACCTATGCCAATGATACTAATTTACCTGCTAAATCTCCCAAAAGAGACCAAAAAAACACTTCATACCTTGAAGAATAATTTTAATATCCAAGGAATTCAATTCCTAGAACTGTTAAGACTCATATATACCACCCCTTATTTGTTTTTTTTGGAGATATTGATAAAGGAACTCAAACCTGAGCCTCTCTAAGAAACTAGATTAAAAATAAATCCTTGTTGTCTTAGAATGAACACAAAAACATTACTACAAAAATTGGTGAGGAGAACTAGATGACATATATACAATAATAATTGAATCAATTAGAAACAAATAATTTCTAGGAACTAATTGAACCTAATAAATAATAGACTATTGGAACTAAATGGGTGTATAGAAACAAGCTTGATGAAAATAGTAAAGTATTTCGAAGTAATTCTGTCACGACCCGCCCTCGGGGCCCATACCGTGACTACCCCAAGCCCGCCTTCCATAGGCCAGGGGCTGGTGACTAGCACCAAGGCGTAAATCCTAGTAAAAAGGGAAGGCATTGCCTTTGAAAAGTAAACAAACACAACAGAGTAAGCAAGCGGAAAAGTAAACACTAAGTAAGAACAGAGTACAACTGAAAGTGCGGAAAAGTAAATGGGCCAGAATACAAACCCAAACTGAAAGTAAAGTACAACTCAAAAGGGAAAACAACAACTGTAAAGTAAAAGCCGCTACACCGAGCTGTCCACTGGAAATCCCACCTGAAGGGTGGGTACAGATAGCTCCACTGCTCCACGGGTCCCGCCGTCCGCTCCGAACACGTCACGCCCAGTGGTCCACCTCCAGGTACCGTCCTGCTCTGCAAGCCTCAGCCAAGATCAACGCTGTCCGTCGTCTGCAACCAACACAACGTAGTGCGGGCATAGCCCGTGCAGGGGTGAGTATAAGCTACTCAGTAGGGACCCCGAGACCCCCGAAGGCCTCCCAAAATCCACAAAGGATAAACCACAAAAGATAGATACAACACGAAGTAACAACCGACACTGCTTAGGTATATGCCCATACATATACCTAAGTCATCAATTCCAATACGCTCCAACCTCCGAGCCCAAGTACAACTCAGTCCACACAGGAAAGTATACGTATTCCACACAGGAAAACAAAACGAAATCCACACAGGATAGCACAACACAATCCACACAGGAAAGCAACTGGATTCAGCTCACACATGTATACTTCTTCGAAAGACGATAAAGATGATATCTGATCCATCTAAGTCGTCGGACCCATGAAGGATCGATAGGTAACTAACCCCCGCAAAGACCCACACAGGATCGGGCCCACATAGGACCTGTAGGCGCTGGTTCACACAGGACCGCTTAGCGCAAAGACCCACACAGGATCGGACCCACACAGGATCGGGCCCACACATGACCTGTAGCACTGATCCATGTAGGATCGCTGAGTGCTGTAGTCGTCGTCGAATCCACACAGGATCTCTGTACTGTCGTCGCCGCAGTCACAGTAGCAGTAGTTGTAGCAGTAGTAGTCACAGTCGCAGCCAGCACTAGGGTTCCTGCAGACAGCAAGCTCGTTCGGGAGGGTCCGCTCCACGAGCCGAGAGGCTGATACATCAACTATCACATAGTCCAGAGTTGATGTATCCAAAAGTTCAATATCGCCAACAGGAACTCAACGCAACAGACGGCGCGTTGATCGGACGCCTGGTCTGAGAGTTATTGGCTTTTTCGTCCCAGGGGCCCGGTTGGTTTTTAAGGCAAAAACAACCGAACCGTACTCCACCTACGTCCAAACCTCAGGCGGAGTATGCCAAAAGATCCGGCTCACTAAGAGGAACACAACAAAGTTGACGACACGTCAATCGGACGTCCGTAGCTCAAGATATGAGCGTTTCCGCTCCGAGGGCCCGGTTGGTTTTGTGTACGAACCAACCCGGACGAACTCAAAGTATTCCGAAACTTTGAGTGAGATATAGCGAATCGACCGTCTCGATCCAGGGATCGCATCGCCTCTGACAGTTCGTCGATCGGAGGTCCGTAGCTCAAGTTATGGCCAAAAGACCGAAGTTGATTCGAAAACGGGGGGTCCGGGTCCGGGCCGACCCGGCCTGACCCCCCCCCCCCCGGGTCGGCCCGAACCGGGTCAACCCAACCCGGGTCTGACCCGGCCCGGCCGGCGGCACGGCAGCGCGGCCTGGGCGCCGCTTGGGTGCCCCGCGCGGGGGGCAAAGCCCCCACCTCTTCCCTTTGGCGGCGCGGCTTGAAGTCGCGCCTTGGTCCCACGGCCCCCCCTCGTGGGGGCCCGCCTTTGAGAAAAACGGGGGGGGTGCTGCCCCCACCTTGGTGTAATCGCGGCCCCCCCTTTATGGGGGGCTGGTTTTGGCCAGCCGGGGGAATTATTTCCCCCGGTTCGTCTCCCTTCCGGCCGGCCCGTCATGGCCGACCGGTCCTTCCTCAACAGGACCGGCAAGGCCGGTCCCCTTTCCGGATTCCGTCACCGGCGGCCCGGCTAGCCGCCGGTCTTCCCGTTCCGTCGCAGCCCGGAACCGGCCGCGGCCTTCGTCATCCGGCGCGGTGCGACGGCATAGCGCCCCTCCGCCGCGGCCCCGCTCCGGCCGCGGCGCCTTCAGTTCCCTTCGACGCGGCGCGACGGCGTCACGTTCTTGATAAACTTCCGCGACGCGGCGCGACGACACCGCGCAACTATAGCCATGCGATTCCCGCGTGATGCGACGACACCACGCCATCTCGTTCATCCACAAGAAAATAATAATAATCAAGAACAAAGGAGGGGGGAATTCGGCCGTGTTTGTGCGGTCCGACCCCCCTCTCATTAGATGATAACCCTTAAATAATTATCCCTAAGATTATCATGCAAGAACCAAGAACGAGAGTAAATAAATAATCAACAACAAACCCCTACCTCGGTTTCAAGATCGATGATCGTCAACGACCCGCGGAAGACGTGTCGCGGTGGTCGGCGTCACGGAAGAAGGACATCGATTCCGTGAAGCGAGGATTCGAAGTTCTTTGACGACGATTTCGTCACGGGAAATCGTCGCAGAAGAGAAGACGCGGAAGGAGTACGTCGTCGGTGTCGCGGGTATGGTGTCGCGGAAGACGATTCCTGAGAACATGGCGTTCTTCATCGAAGCTCGAAGGTTCTTCGCGTTCTTCGTCAAATCTTGAAGAAGAAGAAGAAGAAGGCTTCAAAATCTCTCAAGGAGGCTACATAATTCTAACCAAATAAAATAAGCTAAGGTCATATTTTATTTACTCAACCAAACCATTTGAAATTCAAAGGTTTGAATTAAGACAACCCAACCCATTTAATAACCCAACTTAACAAGTTAATTAAAAGAGAAGGTTAAGGGAGTTTTAAAAGAGAAGAAGAAGAGTTATGCTTCGGGTGGGCCCCACCACACTTAATCCTACCAAGGGAGGTTAAGTGGATGTGGGTCCCACCACTAACTCCCTTTGGGAGAAGTTAACCAATAAGTTAAAATAAAAATTTGTATTCCACAATTTTTATTTAACTTATTCTAAACTCCCAAAAACTAACTCTCAACCCGAAATAAACGCAACCTCGGAAAAGGTCTCCTTAAGAGAATATCGGCGCTGCGAGTTCATCGGTGTCCTCAGATTTCAATTCTGAGCATCAGATCAAAAGTTAGAAATTCCCGCTCGTTCGTTCACTGAACGTACCCGAGACGAACTTCAGAAATTGATTCCGGGCACTCCAGGCCTCGGAATCAGGTGTCGTGAGAAACCGCGTTCTTGTAAAATTCCAAAGAAAATTAAGAAAAAATTTCCCTTGAATTTTACGAGTCATTACATTACTCCCACCTCAGGGCTTTACATCCCCGTAAAGATACATCAAAAACTAGGGAAACAAATGAGGGTACTGGGCACGCATCTGAGCCTCCCGCTCCCATGTGCTCTCCTGGAGGTTCCCGTGCTGCCATCTGATGCGCACAATAGGAATCGATCGCCCACGTAGGACCCTCTCCTGTCGATCCTCTATCTCCACCGGGACCTCCGTAAAAGTCGCCCCATTGTCAACGTCAAGCTCCCCATGGTCAATGATGTGCGTCGGGTCATGCACGTATCTCCTCAACTGAGATACGTGGAAGACGTCATGCACCCGGTGCAACTGAGGTGGTAGAGCCAGGCGATAAGCCACCTCGCCAATCCTGCTGAGGACCTGGAAGGGTCCGATGAAGCGCGGAGATAACTTACCGCCTCGGCCAAATCTCCGTATACCACGTCGTGGTGAGACCCGCAAGAAGACGTGGTCACCATCCTCGAACTCTAGTGGCCTCCGCCTCCTGTCAGCGTATGACTTCTGCCAGCTCTGAGCTCTCCTCATCCGCTCCTGGATGACCTGGACCTTCTATGTCGTGGCCTGGACCATCTCTGGTCCCACAAGTGCTGACTCCCCAGGGTCTGTCCAGCACAAAGGAGATCTACAAGGTCAGCCGTACAACACCTCGTACGGTGCCATCCCGATGGTGGAGTGGTAGCTGTTGTTGTACGCAAACTCCACCAAGGGTAGGTGGTCCTCCCAGTTACGACCAAAGTCGAGGACACATGCGCGGAGCATGTCCTCGAGTGTCTGAATGGTCCTCTCCGTCTGACCATCCGTTTGAGGGTGAAAAGCTGTGCTCAGACGTAGCTGCGTCCCGAACGCCTCCTGTAACCCCTTCCAAAGCCGGGAAGTAAAGCGAGCATCTCGATCGGAGACGATAGATGATGTCACACCATGGATCCGTACAATCTCCTGAACGTAGAGACGTCCCAAGCTCTCCACTGAGCCCTGCTCTCTGATGGGTAAGAAGTGTGCCGACTTGGTGAGTCGGTCAACAATCACCCAGATGGAGTCGTGACCTCTGGAAGTGCGTGGAAGTCCAGTCACGAAGTCTATAGATATCTCATCCCACTTCCACTCCGGGACCTCTAAGGGCTGTACCAAGCCTGCTGGTACCTGATGCTCTGCCTTCACCTGCTGGCAGGTGAGGCATCGAGAAACGAACTCTACCACAACCTTCTTCATGCCCAGCCACCAGTGCTGTCGTCTGAGATCCTGGTACATCTTCGCCACTCCTGGATGTACCACCAAAGGAGAAGTGTGAAACTCTCTCAGCACCTCCTCTCGCAAAGCGACTGGTACCATGGTACGTCCTTTGAAAAGGATGTCGTGCTCTGCTCCAAGGGAGAAACCATCAGGTGCCTGTCCCAAGGATAACTGTGCACGCCGTGTCTCACAGTCAGCGTCCTCACGCTGTGCCTCTCTGACCCGCTACAGTAGTGGAGGGGTGACTGTGAGAGACTGAAGGAAGGCTGCTCCATCTCTATCCACGAAGGATATCTGCAAAGAGGCTAGCTGCTCCGTCGCCTCCTCAAGTAGCTGAATGCCCATCCCCCTGCTGAGGGCATCGACTACTACGTTCCCCTTCCCAGGAGTATAGACTATCTCAAAGTCATAGTCCTGGAGGAACTCGAGCCATCGCCGCTGTCTCAGGTTCAAGTCCTTCTGCGAGAGGATATACCTGAGACTCTGATGGTCAGAAAAGACTTTAAAGTGCTCGCCCATCAGGTAATGTCTCCAAGTCTTCAGAGTGAAGACCACTGCTGCTAACTCCAGGTCATGGGTAGCGTAGTTCTGCTCATGCGGCCTCAACTGTCGTGATCCATAGGAGATCACTGCCTGCTCCTGCATCAGGACGCAACCGAGTCCGGTCCCTGATGCATCGCAGTAGACTATGTACCCTACTCCCTCCTCAGGCAACCTCAAGATAGGTGCGCTGGTCAACCTCTGTCTCAGCTCCTGGAAGCTCTGCTGACATCTGTCTGAACACACGAAGGGTTTCACCTTCCTCCTTAACGTACGAAAAAGCTTCAAAGATTTCTCCTTTGCCGAAAAGTGAAATCCGGTCTCATCCCCTGGATAAACCACGTTCCTTGCCTAATACAGTCAATCCCGTCATGATTAGTTAATTCATGGCATGGATGACGTCGTAAGGCCTCAAAACTGCTACCAAGAGATCCAACCGTTACTCTCGCCTCCAAGGGTTGAGTCACACTATCGGCATCAGTGTGTGGTCACTGGGTTTCCTCCAGTAATAATCTCGCAAGTGAGGGTCAAGTCAACAGTTTTTAACCGGCACCTCCTAGTAAAAACAAACAAAGGACAAGAAAACAAAAGTCACCAAGGCAAGTATCTTTTATTACCTCAACTTAATGTACAAGGACACAAGGCAACACAAACTACGAAGCTAGAGGCATTATGGGAAAAGGCCTCTATGCCTGGAGCTAGTCCCGCACTAGCCCACCCGCTTCCAGAGCTCCATGATCGTAAGCTTCAGCTGCCTGAAGCTGTGCTCTCCCCTGAGGTCGGGGTGGACCTCCTGGTGGTGGTGGTGGTAGAGCCTCAAAGCATCGCCGACCACCTGCTGCTCGGCCAGCTCCTCTGCCTCGTCCGCCTCCTCCCTGCGGACCGCCACGGTCTAACCTCTGCCTCTTCCTAGGTGGTTCCTCAACCGTCTGCTGCTCCTCGGCATGGCGGGTCGGGCAGTCACGAGCCATGTGGCCCTGCCCGCCGCACGAGTAGCACTGCCTGCCTCTCGAAAGACTGGCTCCTCGCTGTGTGCCCCGCACTGCTGAGCCAGTGTCCTGAGGTCGTCTTCCTGAAGGTCTGGTCTGCCTGGACCCCTGAGTCATCCGTCGACTGCCTGCTGCAGATGACTCTGCCACGTACCGCCCTGCGGTGGGTCTCGGCGCTGGTGTAGACTCAGCAAGGAAGCTCTCGATCAAAAGTGCCTGCGCCAGTACTCCTGTCTGAGTCGGTATGCTGAGGGAGATCAGCGATGCCCTGATCTCGTGTCTCAAACCCTGCTCGAAGGTCCGGGCTCGGAAGAATGGGTCCCGTACCATGTCGGTTGAGTAGCGTGAGAGATCAGTAAATCTCGCCGAGTACTGAGCGACTGTCATGCTGCCCTGCCGCAGCTGAAGAAGCTCCTGGATACGCAGCGCACGAAGGGTGGCTGGGACGAACTCCGAGCGGAAGAGGCTCTCAAAGTCCGTCTAAAGTAGAGATGCCTCATCGTGCACCTGGAGCATCAAGCTCCACCATCGGCCCGCTGCTGCGTGCAGTAGGCTCGCAGCGAGGATCACCGTGAGGTCTGCAGGTGTCCTCACTAGCCTAAAAACTCGTACCACTGCCTCCAGCCAGTCCTCTGCTGCCTGGGGGTCCGTCTCCCCATGGAACCTAGGCGGTCGCTGGCGCTGGAACTCGTGCAGAGCTCTAAGGCGACGTGCGTCGTCAGCAGCTGGTGCTGGAAGCATCGGTGGCTCGACGGGTAGAGCTACCGCCAGTGCCACTACTGACAAAGGGCCCTGCACCGAGGCCTCGTCGCTCGGTGGGCTATTGTCACACTCGACTCTCGGAACCCTAGCTGGCTGCCGTCGTGGGGCCATCCTGAAAAGGAAACAGGTGCGCCACGGTCAGAACAGTATACCTGGTGAGCTGATATAAAAAGTAATCACAAAGAAAACCTTGAAACACACACGCAATCAATGTTTTCGTGCATTAAGTGGGAAATCAGAAGTCAGGGTCCTGGTGTACAGATACGTCGGCAGTCGTACCAACACTGGACTCCCTGGACTGATAACCACACTCAATACGCTAAACATTATTGCTTCACATAGAAAAGATCAGAGTTCGCGGTAGAACCGAACTCCTCTGATACCAATTTGTCACGACCCGCCCTCGGGGCCCGTGCCATGACTACCCCAAGCCCGCCTTCCATAGGCCAGGGGATGGCGACTAGCACCAAGGCGTAAATCCTAGTAAAAAGGGAAGGCATTGCCTTTGAAAAGTAAACAAACACCATAGAGTAAGCAAGCGGAAAAGTAAACACTAAGTAAGAACAGAGTACAACTGAAAGTGCGGAAAAGTAAATGGGCCAGAATACAAACCCAAATTGAAATTAAAGTGCAACTCGAAAGGGAAAACAACAACTGTAAAGTAAAAGCCACTACACCGAGCTGTCCACTGGAAATCCCACTTGAAGGGTGGGTACAGATAGCTCCACTGCTCCACGGGTCCCGCCGTCCGCTCCGAACACGTCACGCCCAGTGGTCCACCTCCAGGTACCATCCTGCTCTGCAAGCCTCAGCCAAGATCAACGCTGTCCGTCGTCTGCAACCAACACAACGTAGTGCGGGCATAGCCCGTGCAGGGGTGAGTATAAGCTACTCAGTAGGGACCCCGAGACCCCCAAAGTTCTCCCAAAATACACAAAGGATAAACCACAAAAGATAGATACAACACGAAGTAACAACCGACACTGCTTAGGTATATGCCCATACATATACCTAAGTCATCAATTCCAATACGCTCCAACCTCCGATCCCAAGTACAACTCAGTCCACACAGGAAAGTATACGTATTCCACACAGGAAAGCAAAACGAAATCCACACAGGATAGCACAACACAATCCACACAGGAAAGCAACTGGATTCAGCTCACACAGGTATACTTCTTCGAAAGACGATAAAGATGATCTCTAATCCATCTAAGTTTTCGGACCCACGAAGGATCGATAGGTAACTAACCCCCGCAAAGACCCACACAGGATCGGGCCCACATAGGACCTGTAGGCGCTGGTTCACACAGGACCGCTGAGCGCAAAGACCCACACAGGATCGGACCCACACAGAATCGGGCCCACACAGGACCTGTAGCACTGTTACATG
Organism: Viscum album; assembly: GCA_963277665.1. Lineage (NCBI taxonomy): Eukaryota > Viridiplantae > Streptophyta > Magnoliopsida > Santalales > Viscaceae > Viscum > Viscum album. The sequence goes on along the minus strand of OY728160.1, from coordinate 906,040,398 downwards.
TAGGATCGCTGAGTGTTGTAGTCATCGTCGAATCCACACAGGATCTCTGTACTGTCGTCGCCACAGTCACAGTAGCAGTAGCTGTAGCAGTAGCAGTCACAGTCGCAGCCAGCACTAGGGTTCCCACACACAGCAAGCTCGTTCGGGAGGGTCCGCTCCACGAGCCGAGAGGCTGATACATCAACTGTCACATAGTCCAGAGTTGATGTATCCAAAAGTTCCGTATCGCCAATAGGAACTCAACGCAACAGAAGGCTCGTCGATCGGACGCCTGGTCTGAGAGTTATTGGCTTTTTCGTCCCAGGGGCCCGGTTGGTTTTTAAGGCAAAACCAACCCGACCGTACTCCACCTACATCCAAACCTCTGGCGGAGTATTCCAAAAGATTCGTCTCACTAATAGGAACACAACAAAGCTGACGGCACGTCAATCAGACGTTCGTAGCTCAAGATATTAGTGTTTCCGCTTCGAGGGACCGGTTGGTTTCGTGAACGAACCAACCCGGACGAACTCAAAGTATTCCTAAACTTTGAGTGCGATATACCGAATCGACCGTCTCGATCCAAGGATCGCATCACCGCTGACGGTTCGTCGATCGGAGGTCCGTAGCTCAAGTTATGGGCAAAAGACCGAAGTTGATTCGAAAACGGGGGGTCCGGGTCCGGGCCGACCCGGCCCGACCCCCCCCCCCCCCTAGGTCGGCCCGGCCGGCGGTGCGGCGGTGCGGCGGCGCGGCCTGGGCGCCGCACGGGTGCCACGCGCGGGGGGCAGAGCCCCCTCCTCTTCCCTTTGGCGGCGCGGCTTGAAGCCGCGCCTTGGTTCCATGGCCCCCCTCGTGGGGGCCTGCCTTTGAGAAAAACGGGGGGGCGCTGCCCCCCCCCCCCCCCCCATTGGTGTAACCGCGGCCCCCCCTTTATGGGGGGCCAGTTTTGGCCAGCCGGGGGAATTATTTCCCCCGGTTCATCTCCCTTCCGGCCGGACGGTCCTTCCTCAACGGGACCGGCAAGGCCGGTCCCCTTTCCGGCTTCCGACACCGGCGACCCGGCTAGCCGCCGGTCTTCCCATTCCGCCGCTGCCCGGAACCGGCCGCGGCCTTCGTCATCCGGCGCGGTGCGATGAAATCGCTCCCCTCCGTCGCGGCCCCGCTCCGGCCGCGGCGCCTTCGGTTCCCTTCGACGTGGTGCGACGGCGTCGCGTTCTTGATAAACTTCCGCGGCGCGGCGCGATGGCGCCGCCCAACTATAGCCGTGCGATTCCCGCGTGGTGCGACGACACCACGCCATCTCGTTCATCCACAAGAAAATAATAATAATCAAGAACAAAGGAGGGGGGAATTCGGCCGTGTTTGTGCGGTCCGACCCCCCTCTTGTTAGATGATAACCCTTAAATAATTATCCCCAAGATTATCATGCTAGAACCAAGAACGAGAGTAAATAAATAATCAACAACAAACCCCTACCTCGGTTTCAAGATCGATGATCATCAACGACCCGCGGAAGACGCGTAGCGGTGGTCGGCGTCACGGAAGAAGGACATCGATGTCGTGAAGCGAGGATTCAAAGTTCTTTGATGACGATTTCGTCGCGGGAAATCGTCGCGGAAGAGAAGACGCAGAAGGAGTAAGTCGTCGGTGTCGCGGGTATGGCGTCGCGAAAGACGATTCCGGAGAACGTGGTGTTCTTCGTCAAAGCTCGAAGGTTCTTTGCGTTCTTCGTCAAAGCTTGAAGAAGAAGAAGAAGAAGGCCTCAAAATCTCTCAAGAGGCTAGAGAATTCTAACCAAATAAAATAAGCTAAGGGCTTATTTTATTTACTCAACCAAACCATTTGAAATTCAAAGGTTTGAATTAAGACAACCCAACCCATTTAATAACCCAACTTGAAAAGTTAATTAAAAGAGAAGGTTAAGGGAGTTTTAAAAGAGAAGAAGAAGAGTTATGCTTCGGGTGGGCCCCACCACACTTAATCCTCCCAAGGGAGGTTAAGTGGATGTGGGTCCCACCACTAACTCCCTTTGGGAGAAGTTAACCAATAAGTTAAAATAAAAATTTGTATTCCACAATTTTTATTTAACTTATTCTAAACTCCCAAAAACAAATCTCAACCTGAAATAAACGCAACCTCGGAAAAGGTCTCCTTAAGCGAATATCAGCGCTGCGAGTTCATCGGTGTCCTCGGATTTCAATTCCGAGCACCGGATCAAAAGTTAGAAATTCCCGCTCATTCGTTCACTAAACGTACCCGAGCCGAACATCAGAAATTGATTACGGGCACTCCGGGCCTCGGAATCAGGTGCCGTCAGAAACCACGTTCTTGTAAAATTACAAAGAAAATTAGGAAAAAATTTCCCTTGAATTTTACGGGTCATTACAAATTCTATATTGGTTTCACAATGTTCTAGTCAAGAATAAGGAGTTGATTATAAAGAGTTATTTTCACCATTTGTTTGACTTAAATCCATTTTTAATTTTGAAAAAATATGTATCACATTATAAACTCAAACTATGTCAAATAGATGTTATGTTTTCATTCTAAAATCGTTATATTATTAAGGATATTTTTTTGAACAACCCCCCTTTATTTTCAAATCCTCATTTACCAAAGTGTTTTGTTAAACTTTGAAAATCACTATATGGTTTAAAATAGGCTCCTAGAGGATAGTTTAATTGGCTCATCTATTTTATGATTTTAAATGGATTCTCATAAGGTATAGTTGATCTTGATCTATTTTTTAAAATTATTTAAAAATATTTTTTGGTCATTCAATTCAATATTGATTAAATTATTTCTGTTTTATTGAAAAGATAATTTTGTGTTGAATTTTCTAAAATTATGCTTAATGAATTTCAGATGATGTTTTTGGGTGAATTAATATTCTCTTATGGTTTTCAGATATTTGAAATAAAATATGGAATTATTATAAATAAATGTAAAAAATATAAGAAATACTTTAAAAAAAAATTATTTGATTGAACTAGAGTTATTTATACTCCAATGAGTTCTAACTATAAACTATATTTTGATGAAGCTGGTAAACTAGTTAAACATACTTCTTATAGAGGTATGATAGGGAGTTTACTTTAATTAATGGCTAGTCGACCTAATATTATATTTAGTGTGTATAAGTGTGCTCATTTTGAAGAAAACCCAAAGGAATCACACTTAAATGCTATTAATTTGTTTTTCAAATACCTCAATAATACATCCAATTTTTTATTTTTTTACTCTAAAGGTCGTGAATTTGAATTATTGAGTTATTCGTGTAACACCTAAGATTTTTATGAGAAATATTTTGTTTTTATGTTATATACATCATAAAAGGAATATTTCACTACACACAAAACTATCTTGGTTTGCTTTACACGCAATCGCGACCTTCCTCGATAGCTTGCGTTGTACGCAATACCGAGTTTCACTAAACATCGATATGCTATTAAAATATTATTAGAACTAGTTGTTATGAATAGTAATACCCACTTTTTGAAATTTTATAAATTTTATCTTTCCAAATGGACTTCATTTTTGGATTCGGAATATCAAAATTATCCTATGGTGAATTTTTTGTATTTTTCTGAAAACTTTCATTTTTTGATGAATAGTGAAAACACTGGCTTACTATTTAAAAACAGAATTTTTATTTAAATAATTATTTATTTTATTTAAATTTTTTTAGGTCTAAATTGATACATAATACCTATATAAGTTAAAATTAATTCATTGGAGTCATTTTATAATAATTTTAGATATATAAAAAAAAATTCAACTTTTCACCGTCTTTTACCCACCTCCTAGGAGAGTTTGAAAATTTACATAAATCTTAATTTTACCGCTTCTATGAGTGGAATTTCAAAAATACAAGACACATGGTTAATATCAAGGAGTAAAATGTGGTTCAATAAGATAAAAATAATTTTTGGTGAATAGTAACTTTTTGCTTTTATTTACCACGGTTAAAAATAAATAGGGTAATTAAGGGTAAAAATGGTATTATTATTATCCTAACACATGTCGTAATTCTATTGGATAAGTTTAATTCGACCAAAAACAACCTTAGTAATAAAATATGACCATTTAGGTCCACATGTCTTAGATTAGGACATTTAATATTATTTTATTTAAAGAATAGTTAAAATAGTTAAAATCAAAGTTTAATAACTAAAACATTTTTAATATAAGGTTATAAATAAGATAAATTCAATAATAAATATTAATTATAAATATAAAAATATTTCCTACATAATGGTATTTTATTTATAATTTTTAGACTTTAAATAATTTAATTTATATATGACATAATGATGATGCAGTAATTACCTTATTAAAGAAAATATTAACATAATTGATATTATAAATACCCAAATAAATGTAATTTGAGACTTTTTAATAATTAAACTAATTTTATAGGTTAATATGACATATTATTATTTATTTAATTAACTTTTTTAGAACTAATAATGCTATTATGAGTTTCACAAAAATCAATTACCAAATAGTGTAAAAATTGACATAAAATAGTTTTTAAAACAAATATTATTTTATTAATTTTTATTTTATTCCTAAAAATATAAGGTTCGGCCAAATGACTTATATGAGGTTATATATATTAATAATGAACCAATTGGGGTTATTTTTGCTTGTTATAGTAAGTTTATTAAACATATAGTATAATAAAATAAGAAGACACGGTAAAAGTTAAATTATTTAACTTAGAGTTAAATCTAAATGATAAGGTTAACATAGTAACATAAACTTGTCTAAAATATATTGGTTGAGTTTATTTAGACCCATACCCACCTTAGATTCGAAATAAATCAATTTTTAGCTATTAAAAACCGAATATGACTTTATTATAAAATAATATTTTTGAGTTTTTTCTAAGGTGTCCCTCTCCTCCCTTATAAAAGGGCACCTCCTCCCTCTCCTCCTTACACCACTTTGAGCCTTCATACTCGGCCAAACCCTGAATATTTCTCTTCTCCACTTCCCTAGAAACATTCTAGAGGTCTTGGTCTTCTTCAAAGACCATATTTAGTGCCCTAAGAGAAGGTTAAGAAGAGACGCTTCAAAGAAGAGGTAATGTCTGTTACCGATTCTTTCAACTTTGTTTCTTCTTCTAATTCTTCTTATTTAGTTTTTTCATTATGAATTAATAAAATCGGTATCACTAATATAATGATATTTTATTATAAATATGAAACAATCCAATTTCACCTTCTATCCATCCTACGGAAAACAAAATCATCGCACGTGCGTACGTACAGAATACCATCTCCACGCCGTGGTGTAACCTTTTTTCCACCACCACCTTACAAGGATGGGTATAATGGTGTAAAGAATAACTATATATGATTATTGTCAATTTATATTAATTATTAAACAATATACATAAACTTAAATACAATTCCACGATCATGGGAATGATATCATCGCTCGTGCGTACGTACGGCCTGCAGTCTCCACGATGTGATGTGACTCGTTATACATTATCTTTATTGCATAATGATTATATAAATGAATTTAATGAATAAATATGATATATATTACACTAATACCATTATGGAAATTATTTATCTATAATATAAAAGGAAGAATAAGAATTTATTCGACAGAACACGCATAAGAACAAAAAGCTATAAACACACGAATAACAAGTAGCAATGAAATATTACTAATAAAAAGATAATAATATGACCCTATATGATATAATAAAATTTATTAATATTATGGAATAAGTATATAACATTATTTAAATCATTATAAAGGAGGTTCAGACATGTACGAAGAAAATCGGACCTAAGGTAAGGGAAAATCTCGCAATCTCATTTTTATCTAAGATTGTTTATACTTCAGAATTTACTGGGGAATATTTATCATCCACATCCATGTTTCCTCAATATGTAATATTATTTCTATCCTACTAAAATTTTTTAAATCCAACATTACTCATTGGTGAGTTTTAATAAAAGATATGAAAGGAATATTTTTTCGTTTTTAGCACGAGGTGCTTTTTTGACTTTTCCGGACAAAGTACGAGAAGAATGTTTTTCTTTAACTTATACGGAATGAATGTATTTTTAGAACATTATTTCCATGAAGATTTCTTTACTAGTTTTCAAGTTTATTTTTAATCAACTTCTTTTAGTTTAAAATAGTATGACATGTTAAGAAATGAAAAAAAATTTTGAAGTAGAAAGGATATTTTCCACAAGAATGGAGTTCAAGTGTTTTATCAAAATTATTTTCCAACTAAGATAATATAGGTATCTGTTTATATCACAATTTTTACATTGATTTGATTATGTTATGATATAATTATTTTTTATGATGTCCTTTTATATTATATGGATTATGTTATGATGGCATAATGTTTAAGATTCCTGTTTTTATTACAAGGGTTATGCTATGATGTATGATTTATGATTTTGTGGCACACATAAGAATGGTTTAATTATGAGATGGGTGGGAACTATATCTACCTCAAATGCATTGGGTAAAGATTTATATCTCATGAGATAGACATGGATGGAAAGACAGGTTAATACGGTTCAGTGATACATGACTGAAACGAGGAGTGAACTCGGTTCAGAAATAGACTTTGTCTGCTAGGATAGTCTTGATAATGAGTCTTGACTACTAATAAATGATTCTATATGATTATGTGTGTATGCCACAAATTTTCAAGTCACGATTATTGGGATTACATTTCACTACTATGATTTATCCCATGTTATGAAATTATGATCTCTTTTGCAGGTTAAGATTTCCAAAATGTTATGTTCTTATGAATATGATGTGATTGATATTTATTTTTTTAGCCTTACTGAGCATTTGAGCTCACCCTTTTGTATGTTTTATTTTCCCTAGGTTAGGAAGAAGGGTATTAAGTAGGATATTCCAAAAAGTTATTCTAGATATGATGAAATAAATGGGAGACAATGTAGATTCTTTATGAACCAGTTGTTTATGTTTCCCAGTTTCTAAAGACACTATACCTATTCGGTCCAATTGTGGTTTTGTTATATGTTGTAATAAGTATTATTCAATTATGAAGTAATAACAATGTATGTAAAGTATGGGTCGTTATAGTTGGTATCAGATGAAAGGTATAGTCATCATTTGGAAACAAGGATGTGAAAGCCTTAGTAAGAACCATAAGGATATATCTAATAATAGAACAATATTAGTGTTTTAGAAATGGCCATGAATAACCTATGTTAAGACCTTAAGGTTGAAATTTTATTCTTGATTATATAGTTTTCCTATTATGATTAGTGTTTCTCACACTATTCTTATTGGTTTTAGTCAATGGCTAGAACCTTAAGGAACCGTGTTAATGTTGAATGTGATGGGCAATGCAATGATTGTCGCCCTGAGCAACCAAACGATATGGTAGATGGAATGAAAAATATTTTATCCATGATGAAACAACTTTCTCAAGCTATGAATCATGCAGGACTTCCAAATGAGCAAAGGAAGGAGCCACATTCTGTTGAATCCTTCATGAGGAAGCGTCCACCCTCATTCAGCGGGTCTACTAATCCATTAGTTGCTAAACAATGGATTAGTACTACTGAAAAGATATTTTCAGTTCTTCAATGTTCTGAACATGATAAATTCATCTTAGAATTATATCATTTGGAAGGTAAAGCTAATAAATGGTGGAATCTTATCAAGAATAAGAGGCCAATAGATTAAATTGAGTCCATGGAATGGGACGAGTTCAAGAACATATTTTTCAATAATTACCTCCCTTGTATTCTTCGATCAAAGATGGAGAAGGAGTTTCTTGAACTGAAGAAAAAGGATGGTGATTCTTTTGTTACCTATGAAGCAAATTTTACAAGACTTGCATGGTACGCTTCTGGGATTATTATCCAACCTGAGAGTAAGATCGATCGATTCTTTAGTGTCTTAAAACCAAGTCTTCGAAGGGAGTTAGCGAAAATGTACTTCAATAGCTACGAGGAAATAGTTCGATGTGCTATCAAGGTTGACATGGGGATTGGAGTAACCCATCAGTGATATGAATTTGATAAGAGGAGGAAAATGGAATTCAAAGGGAAATCTAAAGACCACACTGAAAAGAATATGAGTTTTCCCTTATGCTCAAAGTGTGGAAAGAAACATGGAGGGAGTTGTCTTAAAGGGACAAGTAAATGTTTCAAATGTGGAAAGGAAGGTCATCGGGAATTTGAATGTTGCAATGATGGGAAGCAGATGTCTAGTGATGCGAACAAAGAAAAGGCTACAAAGAGTGCACCTCCTACACTTTAATGTTACAAGTGAAAGGAAATGGGTCATTATTCCAATCAATTCCCTAATCCAAGGGTTGTTGATGATGATTTACGTCAATAAAATCTTAAGGCTAAATACAAAGGAATGTCACATGCAATTTCTATCAGCAATGTGGAGTATGATAACGAAGTGGTGAAAGGTACACATAACATCCAATCTAAAGTAGAAAATGTTTTATTTGATTCCGGATCCACCCACTCTTTTATTTCTGATGAATTTTATAAGGGTATAACCATATTACCTCAGCAGTTATATATTGAGTTAGTTGTGACAACCCCTAATGGGACAACAGTCGCATCAAAAGTTTACAATTCTTCTCCGATTGAAGTTTGTGGGAAAGTGCTTCCTGCAAATCTCATGATCCTTCATATAGTGGAATTTGATGTGATTCTTGGCATGGATTGGATTTCTTTATATGGAGCTCATATCAATTTCCAAATAAGGGAAGTCACATTTCATATTCCAGATCAATCTATGATCATCTATCGATGCAAGGATGAACATAACCTTCCAGTGGAAATTTCATCCATCCTATGGGTGTTGATTCCACTAAATGAAGGTTATTTATCTCAAATGGTTGGAGAGAAAATCACGATTAAGAATATTCCCATTGTCCAGGAATTTTATGATGTCTTTCCGGAGGAATTACCTGGTCTTCTACCAAATCGTGAAGTTGATTTTTCAATAGAACTCATACCGGGTGCTTTACCTATTTCAAAGACACCTTATAGAATGTCCCCAATTGAGTTACAGTAATTGAAGAAGAAACTCCAAGAGAATCTTGATAAGGGATTCATATAACCTAGTGCATCACCTTGGGGAAACCTGTTCTGTTTGTTAAGGAGAAAGATGGATCAATGAGACTCTACATTGATTATCGAGAACTTAACAAGATCACTATCAAGAACAAATATCCTCTCCCACGCATTGATGAATTATTTGACCAACTCTACGGAGCTCAATACTTTTCCAAGATTGATATTCATTAAGGGTATCATCAATTAAGGGTCTAAAGGGAGGATATACCAAATATGACTTTCTGTACAAGGTATGGACACTATGAATTTATAGTGATTCCATTTGGTCTTACTAATGCCACTGCTATCTTCATGGATCTAATGAATAGAGTCTTTAGAGACTATCTTGATCAGTTTGTGGTAGTCTTTATAGACGATATTCTTGTCTAATCAAAGAGAAATGAAGAACATGAATATCACTTGAGAATTTTATTGAAGACCCTAATAAAGGAGAAGATTTATGCCAAATTTACCATGTGTGAATTTTGGCTTCAAAAAGTTTCATTTTTTGGTCACATAATCTCAAAAGAGGGGATATCCGTGGATCCAACAAAAACAGAGGTTATCGAAAGATGATCGAGACCAAAAACAGTAACTGAGATCTAAAGTTTTAATGGTTTGGATGGATATTATCGATGTTTTGTGAAATATTTTTCATGATTATCTAATCCACTCACCAGGTTGACTCAAAAAGGAGTTAAGTTCGCTTGGACAGAGGGGTGTGAAGAGAATTTCAAGAAATTAAAAAGAAGGTTATCCAGTGCACCTGTGGTCACACTGACTTGTAGTGGAGAATGTTTTTGTGATCTATAGTGATTCATCCAAGAAGGGATTGGGGTGTGTTCTCATTAAAAACAATATGGTGATAGCTTATGCCTCACGATAGTTGAAAATACATGAGAAAAATTACCTAACTCATGATTTGGAGTTATCTGCGGTAATCTTTGCATTAAAAATATGGGGGCATTATCTTTATGGGGAAAGGTGTGATATTTATACTGATCATAAAAATTTAAAGTAAATTTTCACACAAAAGGAGCTGAATATTCTCCAAATAAGATGGTTGAAGCTGATTAAGGATTACGACTGCTCAATTCATTACCACCCTGGGAAAGCAAACAAGGTGGAAGATGCATTAAGTCGACAAGACCATGCTAGCTTATCCATGATGAGGATCACAAAAGATCCAATATTTATGGATTTACAAAGGATGGATCTTGGAATTATAATAGAAGGGGAAAAATCTTATCTTTCTCGAATTAATGTTCAACCATATATACATGTGGAGATTAAAGAGGCACAAAAAGAAGATGTAGAGTTACAAAAGAGGGTGAGAAATGTTCCTGAATTTCACTTTGATTGTGATGAAATAATAAGGGTCAGGAATTGGGTTTTTGTTCCTCCCATCCCAGAATTAAAGAATGAAATATTGGATGATGCTCATAGTTATTTGTTCTCTATTCATCCTGGAATCATGAAGATGTATAGGGATGTTAAAGAGTACTTCTGGTGGGATGGCATGAAAAGATATGTTGTTGAATATGTCTCTCGATGCTTGGTTTGTCAGTAAGTTAAAGCTGAGAGACAGAAGTCTAAGGGGATGTTACAACCATTATCCATACCCGAATGGAAATGAGAAAACATCACTATGGACTTTTTCACCGGACTTCCTAAAATATCCAAAGGCAATAATGCTATTTGGGTCATAGTTGATCGTCTTACAAAGTCAGCACACTTCATTTCTATTAGAGAAGATTTCTCTCTAGATCAGCTTTCCAGGATATATGTAATGGAAGTGGTAAGATTGCATGGAGTGACACTTTCCATTATATCTGATCGGGATCTAAGGTTTACCTCGATGTTTTGGAGAATTCTTCAACATAATTTAGATACAGAGTTGATTTTCAGCACTTCTTATCATCCTCAGATATACGGTCAGTCTGAGAGAACAATTCAAACTCTAGAAGATATGTTAAGAGCTTTCTCTGTGGATGTAAAAGGTGGTTGAGATCAACACCTACCTTTGGTGGAATTTTCTTATAATAGTAGCTTTCACTCCAGTATTCTTATGGCTCCTTATGAAGCTCTCTATGTAATGAAATTCCGAACTCCAACTTGCTCAGATGAAGTTGGGGAAAGAAAGTTATTAGGACCAGATCTTGTTGATAAGATGGCAGAAAAGGTCCAATATATTCAACAACACATAAGAGCAGATCATATTCGACAAAAAATTTATGCTGATAACCAAAGAAAAGACCTAGAGTTTGAAGTGGTTGATAAAGTGTTCTTACGAATATCCCCTTGGAAGAGAGTAATGAGATTTGGAAAGAAGGGAAAGCTAATCCCTCGATATATCGGTCCTTTCGAAATACTGGATCGTGTTGGGATGGTAGCTTACAGATTGGTGCTTCCACCAAATCTCTCTCAAGTTCATGATGTGTTCCATGTATCTATCCTGATAAATTACATACCTGATCCTTCACATGTACTCAGCTTAGAAGTTGTACCGCTGGAGCAAGATCTTTCTTATGAAGAACAGTAGATAGAGATTCTGGATCGTACCGAAAAAGTACTACGAAACAAGACCACTATGTTGGTGAAAGTTTTATGGAGGAACCACTAATTAGAAGAAGCTACATGGGGGATTGAGTATATGATGAGGGAGAGGTATCCTCATCTGTTTGTTACAAAGTGACAAATTTTGAGGGAGAAATTCATTTTAAGGGGGGTAGAATTTAACACCCGAGATTTTTATGAGAAATATTTTTTTATGTTATATACATCATCAAAGGAATATTTCACTACATACAACACTATCTTGGCTTTCTTTACACATAATCGCGACCTTCCTCACTAGCTTGTGTTGTACGCAATACCGAGTTTCACTAAACAACGATATGCTATTAAAATATTATTAAAACTATCCATTATGAATAGTAATAACCACTTTTTGAAATATTATAAATTTTATCTTTCAAAATGGACTTCATTTTTGGATTCGGAATATCGAAATTAACCTAGGGTGAATTTTTGATATTTTTCTAAAAACTTACAATTTTTTTATGAATAGTGAAAACACTGGGTTACTATTTAAAAACCGACTTTTTATTTAAATAATTATTTATTTTATATAAATTTATTTTAGGTCAAAATTGATACATAATACCTATATAAGTTCAATGTAATTCATTGGAGTCATTTTATAATTATTTTAGATATATACAAATTTTATTGAACTTTTCAACGTCTTTTACCCACCTCCTAAGAGAGTTTGAAAATTTACATAAAACATAATTTTACTACTTCTATGAGTGGAATTTCAAAAATCTTAGAGACACGGTTAATATCATGGAGTAAAATGTGGTTTAATAAGATAAAAATAATTTTTGGTGAATAGTAACTTTTTACTTTTATTTACCACGGTTTAAAGTAAATATGGAAATTAAGGGTAAAAATGGTATTATTATTACCCTAAAGCATGTCCTAATTCTATAGGATAAGTTTAATTCGACCAAAAACAACCTTAGTAATAAAATATGACCATTTAGGTAAACTTGGATTAGATTAGGACATTTAATATTATTTTATTTAAAGAAGAGTTAAAATAGTTAAAATCAAAGTTTAATAACTAAAACATTTTTAATATAGTGTTATAAATAAGATAAATTTGACTATAAATATTAATTATAAAGATAAAGAGATTTTATAAATAATTCTATTTATTTATAATTTTTAGACTTTAAATAATTTAATTTATTTATGACACAATGATGATGCAGTAATTACCTTATTAAGGAAATATTAACATAATTGATATTATAAATACCCAAATAAATGTAATTTGAGACTTTAAGAATTAAACTAATTTTATAGGTTAATATGACATATTATTACTGATTTAATTAACTTTTTTCGAACTAATAATGTTGTTACGATTTTTAAAAAAATAAATTACCAAATAGTGTCAAAATTGACATAAAATAGTTTTTTAAAAAAATATTATATTATTTATTGTTATTTTATTCCTAAAAATATAATGATCGGCCAAATGAAATATATGAGGTTATATATATTAATAATTAACCACTTGGGGTTCGTTTGGCTTGTTATAGTATGTTTATTAACCATATAGTGTAAGAAAACAAGAAGACACGGTAAAAGTTAAATTATTTAACTTCGAGTTAAATCTAAATGATAAGGTTAAAATAGTAACCTAAACTTGTCTAAAATATATTGGTTGAAAGTATTTCGACCCATCCCCACCTTATCTTATAAATAAATCAATTTTGAGCTATTAAAAACCGAATATGACTTTATTATAAAATAATATTTTATGTTTTTTCTAAGGTGCCCCTCTCCTCCCTTACAAAAGGGCACCTCCTCCCTCTCCTCCTCACAACACTTTGAGCCTTCAATCTCGTCCAAACACTACCAATTTCTCTTCTCCACTGTTCTAGAAACATCCTAGAGGTCCTGTTCTTCTTAAAAGACCATCTTTAGTGCCCTAAGAGGAGGTTAAGAAGAGGCGCTTCAAAGAAGAGGTAATGTCCGTTACCGATTCTTTCAACTTTATTTCTTATTCTAATTCTTCTTATTTAGTTGTTTAATTATGAAATAATAACATCGGCATCACTCATATACTGATATGTTATTATAAATTTGATACAAAACTATTTCACCTTCTATCCATCCTACGGAAAATGAAATCACCGCGCGTACGTATGTACTGAATACCGTCTCCACGCCGTGGTGTAATCTGTTTTCCACCACCACCTTACTTGGATGGGTATAATGGTGTAAAGAATAACTATATATAATTATTGTAAAGTGATATTGACTCTGAAATAGTATACATACACTTCAATACAATTCCACAATCATGGGAACGATATCATCGCTCGTGCGTACGTACGACCTACCGTCTCCACGATGTGATGTGACTCGTTCTACATGATCTTTATTGAATAATGATTATATAAATGAATTTAATGAATAAATATGATATATATTACACTAATAACATTATGTAAATGAGGAATCTATAACCTAAAAATAATAATAAGAATTTATTCGATAGAACACGCATAAGAACAAAAAGCAACAAACACCTGAATAACAAGTATCAATGAAATATTACTAATAAGAAGCTAAGAATATGACCATCTATGATATCATAACAATGAGTACGATTCTGGAATAAATCAATAACATTATTTAAATCATTATACAGGATGTTCGGACATGTACGAAGCAAATCGGACCTAAGGTAAGGGAAAATCTCGCAATCTCATTTTTATCCTAGATTGTTTATACTTTAGAATTTACTGGGGAATATTTATCATCCACATCCATGTTTCCTCAATATATAATATTATTTCTGTCCTCATACAATTGTTTAAATCCAATATTACACATTGGTGAGTTTTAGTAAAAGATATGAAAGGAATCTTTTGTCGTTTTTAGTATGATGTGCTTTTTTTACTTTTCCGGCTAAAGTACGAGAAGAATGTTTTTCTTTAACTTATACTGCATGAATGGATTTTTAGAACATTATTTCCATGAAGCTTAATTTAAAAGTTTTAATGTTTATTTTTAATCAAATTATTCTAGTTTAAAATTGTATGACATGTTAAGAAAGGAAAAATGTTTTTGAAGTAGAAAGGATATTTTCCTCAAGAATGGAGTTCAAGTGTTTTATCAAAATTATTTTCTCTCTAAGATAATATAGGGTTCTGTTTCTATCCCTATTTTTAAATTTATTTTATTATGATATGATGGAATTATTTTTTATGATGTCCTTTTATATTATATGGATTATGTTATGATGTCATAATGTTTAAGATTCCCATTTTTATTACATGGGTTATGCTATGATGTATGATTTATGATTTTGTGGCACACATAAGAATGGTTTAATTATGAGATGGGTGGGATCTATATCTCCCTCCAATGAATTGGGTAAAAATTTATATCTCATGATATATAAATGTCTGGAATGACAGGTTAATCTATTTCAGTGATACAGGACTGAAACGAGGAGTGAACTCAGTTCAGAAATTGACTTTATCCGCTAGGATAGTCTTGGAAATGAGTCTTGACTACTAAGAAATTATTCTCTGTGATTATTTGTGTATACCAAAAAGTTTCAAGTTATGATTAGTGGGATTAAATTTCACTACTATGATTTATCCCATGTTATGAAATTATGATCCCTTTTTCAGGTTATGATTTTCAAAATGTTATGTTCTTATGAATATGATGTGATTGATATTTCTTTTATTTACCCTTACTGATCATTTGAGCTCACCCTTTTGTATGTTTTATTTTCCCCAGGTCAGGAATAAGGGTATTAAGTAGGATATTCCAAAAAGAGATTCTAGATATGATGAAATAAATGGGAGACAATGTAGATGCTTTATGAACTAGTTGTTTATGTTTCCCAGTTTCTAAAGACGCTATACCTATACTGTCCTATTGTGGTTTTTTATATGTTGTAATAAGTATGCTTCAATTATGAAGTAATAACAATTTATGTAAAGTATGGGTCGTTATAATTTAGATAATTATTTTGGTTCATTTATGATAGATTAAAAAAGAACCTATGGTACATGTCACCTTTTGGTAAAGTATCTTGTTTCTTGGTGTTGTAAGAAACAGAATTATGGATTATTTTTTTCTATTGAAGCTGATTATATAGTTGTAAGAAGTTTTCTACACATATTTTTTAGATGAAACACTCATCATAAGATTATACTTATAAATTCCAACATGAACCCATAAACTATAGAAGTTAAAGTTATATTAACATTTCTAAGAATCATATATCACACTCTATGAAAAAACAAATTGATATATGACCTCACCATTTGAGAGATTATTATTAAAATGGGGATATCACTATTGAATTCAATGGTACATATCAACATCACACTGATATTTTCACCAAGCCTTTAAATATAGAGATATTAAATTATATCATACATTAATTAAGAATGATTAAATATTCTTAACTGGTATTTTGTTATTTAAGCATAAAACATTGTATTTTTTTAATCTAAATGTCACAAGTGACCATAGAGAACATGACTCCATGAGGAAAAGTCTTGAAATAGGTCAATTTATCTTGAATTTCAAATATTTTATGAATATTAGTCATTTGGTTGGTTAACCTACCACACCCAACATTTGTAATCATATAGAAGGTCACACATGTAGACAAGCTTCTGTGAATGGATAAGTTAAATTTTAAATAGTACTATATTATTTTATCATAATTTTTTTTACTATTTATCATTCCATAAATGATCTAAATACTCCAAAATTAGAATTTAATGAGATTTTCCTGAACTCTTAAACCCCCCGAACCATTCTCCTTCTCAAAATCAAACCCTCATTGGCCCCAAACAATTTGAGACTCTCAAATCCTCCTTGAAATGATGGTTTGTGTGAAGACACATTTAAGGTTCACATCTTATAAAGATATGCATCATCCAAAAAACATAAAATAATTATTGAGTGAAACTAGTGATCCTCACAACCTATATCTATCAAATTGGTTGGTGATGCATGAAAAAGAGATCAATGTCATGTGGTTGAAATTGAGCATGTTTCTAGTATGGAAATATTTTTAGAATAAATGTTGGACCAAGTGGATTTATGATATTGGTAGGACCTTATATCCAATGAAGTTAAAGTATTTTTATGTGAATATGGAATTTGAATCTGGTGAATAGATAGATTTTATGTGAACCCTAATAAATGGTGAAGACATGGTGTTCTCATTGAAACAATGGGCTAAGTGACATAAAGGTCCTCATGTTGATGATTTCAAGGATTTTTTGAGATAATATCTAGGGGTTTATTCTACCATTGAATATGAATAATTCCAACTAGAGATTATTAGAGATAGAAACCCAAGGGGACTAATCTCTATAGAGTTTTATGGATAGTAAAAGATACTATTAAAAGTTATTCATCTCCTAATTTATCCTATTAATGGAGAATTTAGCATACATAGGCATCATGAGATAAATTTTTTATATTTAATAATGAATATTGTATAGATTAGTTTGGAAAGGTATCTTATGAAGAATATAAAATAACATTGTAATCCATATTCTTGATTTAACACTTTTCCCTATCCTAAATTTATATCAACTCTATTAGAGTTATAAGAGATTATTCCTCAGTGGGAAGAAAATTATATTGTTTCTAGTGGGGTATGATTAAATAAAACCATTTTCAATAGAATTAAGGTTAACTAGAATATATAGATGAAATAATGTGTGGATGAAATTTTTATATTAATCCATTTAAAGATTTTGTATGTATAGAAGATACGATTAATATAGGATTGGAACTTAATGAAATTGTTAGGTACTCTAATGAAGGAAATGTTGGTGTTACACATGTAGAATCTAGGAAATATTATAAATAAGAATTAGTTGATTTTAATAAAGATTAGTTGGTAGAATGTGAATATGACAGGAGTCCCTCTCTTGAGGATTTTTTAGACTATGTTCTATATCTCCATAGATGGTGAAAGTTTCTCCACCAAAATAAGTGTTATAAACTAGATCGTAGAATGTTTTATAAAGACCTCCTGAGTCTCTTAACTCTATACACTCTCATGATGAACAATTGAGTGATGATATTTTTGAGTATATTGAAGAATCTATTATGGATCCTTATAGAGAAACTATTTCTATGTTTGTGGATGATGATTATGAATCTGGTGAATATTTCACTCAATCATTTGAATGAAAGGAAGATAATGATGAAGATAATGAGTTAAGTGATAAAGGAACTCCATTAATGGAAAACATAGGGGAAGAATCACTAGTATTTGATACTCCATAATCTAAGTGTGATCATTCCCCTGGATATTTAATTAGTATGTAGTATTCTAGCTCTGAGGATGGTGGTGATGATCATCATCATTGAAATCTGCCCGAGCAGGGTGGAAAATCCATTATAGTTTCACCAATAATCTTAATTGAACCCACTGTATCAATTTAACCCAACCCATCCATATTAATTTAACCTCTTCTTATTGAAGTATTATAAGATGGAATAATTTTTCTTAAAGAGAGGTTTGATTAAACCCCTCCAAGTCCCAACTTAGAGGGTGAACATATATTGAACCAGTTAGAAGAACAAGTGATTGATGACATGTTTGGAACTACCCCTATAATATAGAATGAGATTAAAGAATCAATAAAAGTGGTTATTTTTTATAAGATATATACTATTTATTTTAATCTTGGATATATGTTTTATTTTTCTATTACAAGAGAAATATAACCTTTATTGAGTGATGTTGAAGTGTTTTCTATGACATCTGCATATGAATAGGGTATTTGTTCAACTCCTCCTTCCCATAATTCTTTTTATTATTATTATAAAATATTACTTGTATGATTTAAAACTATATATGATGAATACTTTAAATATTCATATTCTATATTTTGGAATTAGATTTAAGTCTTTTATAAAATAAGGGATATATATATATGTGGATAATTCTTCTATTATATATCATATAAAACCTTTTTTTCTAATATTTATTCAATGTAAAATGAGATTCAAGTGATATATGAGAATATTGGAAGTCTTCAAGTATCATTTCGAGATATTATGATAGAAATGCATAATTTGGTGTCCTAGAAAAAACTTTATTTACTTGGATTATATATATATTTTATGAATTGAATATTAATAAAACATATTATTACATATTTTTCATTGTTCTACATGACTTTAATGTTATAATGTAATAGGGTATATATTGCATTTTTAAGGTTATATCAGTTCCCCACTATGATGAAAACCTTGAATTTCTATGATTATATTCTTAAATATAGTTACATGGTTGGATACTATTCTATGATTGGACACAAGGGTTGTTGACTTCCATGTGCGAGTAAACATAATAAAATGAGTATTATTCTCATAAATTTCATACTTCGTAATATCCATGATGGGGGATTGTGAGATCTAACCCACAAGTAGTAATTATACATTTTTTGTTAACATTATATATTTTTATCTATGAGTGTGTATAATAGTTCTTAGACTTTACTATTATCATTGATGCATATCATGAATCAACTACTAATATTTACTGAATAAAATCTTCATGTCATATGTTAGATGGAAGTATGGTTTGTTGGGTCTATCAAGAATGAAATGATATTAATGTATAATAAATGGAACGATTTGTCCCTTTAATATTTATGGAAGCTTATATCTTGTCCCATTTCTTATAATAGAACGAACATATTAAATTTCTTTTCCATGGTGTATTGACGTGTTTATTTTAGATAGTTAAAGAAATACATATTAAACAAATAAGTTGATGACATGGATTCACAACCTAATTGATGAGATATTAAGAAAAATGGATTATAATACCAAGTGAGAATTTCTATGAGGTTGTTGACATTGTGGAATAAAGTTCTTTCTCTTGGGTGCCTTAACAAGTTGCTATATAGTAATCATGTAATTTAGGAAATACTACCTAATTATAATTATAAATGATCCTATATTTTTACACACTAATTGTTTTTGTTGATCTAGGTTAAATTATATATAAATTTAATTATTATAAAAAAATTAATTCTTCAGATCATGGAATAATTTTATTTTAGTTTTACAAATCACAAATGATTATTGACAAATGAAATATGTAATTGAATAAATATTCTGGTATTCAATAAATGTTGATGATTTTGAATGGACCAAGGCTGTGTATGGTGATAAATATTAATATAAAACGTTTTAAAATAATATTTTTTATTGTATATTTTAACACATTCACCATAAAATTATAATAATATTATTATTATTATGAGTAATGG
The DNA here is from genome assembly GCA_963277665.1 of Viscum album. Classification (NCBI taxonomy): domain Eukaryota; kingdom Viridiplantae; phylum Streptophyta; class Magnoliopsida; order Santalales; family Viscaceae; genus Viscum; species Viscum album. The sequence goes on along the minus strand of OY728160.1, from coordinate 906,020,450 downwards.
GGTTTAATAAAGATTGTAATATTATATAAGTGTCGATACATAATTAAAAAATATTTAACACTAAACCCTAGCCCTATAAATATATGGTTATGTCAATTGTGTAAGGTAAATATAAAATTGAGAATATAGAGTCATTGTGCACAAAATAACTCTCTCTCTCCCTCACTTGAATTCTTCTTATATTCCTCTTAAGAACAATAAAAATTCCTTAAATCTCGAAGGACCTTAGAGCCATCAAGATGAACAACACAAGACAATTGATTTGCTACGCTAGAACCTTGATATAAATTTTTGTTTCTCATTGTTCAATGGAGAACCTTTGGATCATCACTAGATATATTCTACACTTGATTCATTTAAATGAAATTAAGGTAACCCAAAAGGCTTTTCAAAGATCAACAAAATCATGGAAGAAAGGATCCTAAGATGAGGTAATTGTTTCTTTAGATCAAAATAAATTAATTATAAATTAAACATGAATGATTTTATCTTAGGATTTTGGGAAACACTATTTAAAAATAAATTTTAATATAATACCCACCAAAGCAACTTTTGATGCACCCAAAACCCTCAAATTTTAACAAATTTTTCATGTTTCAAATTTACAGTTTTCTATTTTATTTTTGGTTTATATTCATAAAAGTGGATAGATTTTTATTTCAATGTTTATTCATTCATTAATTTGATTTATTAAATTAGTATATATTATACATTTTAGTTTCTTAATTCAAGATTAAAACATTCTTAAATCTAAGAAGAGATTAATAATGACTAGATATTGCATTAGGAAGTACCAAAAATTCTGAAAAGTAAGACTATATTACACAACATGTAACTGGAGTACATGTCATGTACCTAGGTGCACTATATATGGACATGTCATGGGATACACAACATAGAAGATTTTAATTACACGTGGATCATTTAATTCACAATGTGTGTACACTAGGTCATTCTAGTATATGGCATGTCAGATTGTATGGTATGTATCTTGTATACACATAATGCAGTCTATATGGTTTAGAGGTAAAATTCACACAAACCATGTGGTCAAATACACAGTCAAAACATTATAAGACTGTATTCTAGGATTACAAATTAATTACACAACATGTACATAGTGTACATGGGATGTAGTTTATAAATTCTAATGTTCAAAATACATGCTGAGTTTTTCAGTGAATTATGAAGACACATAGTATGTGAGATACACAATGTGTAGATAGGTTCTACAAATCATGAAGTCCCACATGTGATGAACATGTCATGTCCTTCAATGGATTTCACAGGAACATAACTAGTGGAGCACATGGAGTGTAGTTGGCTGGCACATGTCATATAATCTGGTCGAGGAACATGTCAAATCCCAAAGCTTAATCCCAAGTACACGACAACCAAGATACATCGTATGTAACTTAATAGTAAATGAAATGTAGTCTTCCAAAAAATAAGATAATTAAATTACATTAAATCAATAATTATAGCATTAAATCCATATTATATTTATTTTCACCTATTGTATTTGACAATTTATATTGTTTTTAACTAATTTTTAATGCTCAATTAATTTATATAATAATATGTAATGATGGGTTATGACTTTTATTTTCCAGGAGTGAATTTATTATGGATATCTCCAAGAGAATTTGGATGTTCATTAAGATTAAATGGAATTAATTAATTAATTAATTCAAGTTCATCTATCCTAATAATAAATAATGAATAAAAATGAATATTAACCTATTATAATGTTTTGTAACTATTTCCTATGTATGATTGATCATGGTCTTGACCAAGACCTATATATATTATGGCATTATTAAATTTAATTGATTCCATGTGTTTGGAATTATTAATTATTAAATTAAATTTTGTGGACTATGAGTTATCTCTCCCTACATTATTATGTAAGACTTGTGTGTAAAGGGTTATTTATATAATTAGACTTAACCAGTCCTTTGGTTATCCACACATGTGTGTGAGTTATAAATATATGTATAAAATGAAGTATCACATGGAATATAAAGGCAATTCAAGAAGAAGCTGATATGATGCCAACCCAGATGATACATAGGTGGACAAGTGGAATGATTCTACTCATGCCAAGGCCAACATAATCAGTTATTTCCCCATGTCAAATGATGATTTATTTTCAGCTCCATAAATCAACCATTAGATATTCTCATGATCAGTTAATTTATTTATTTAATTATTTCAATTTATGGAATATTTATTTTATGGATTAGAGAAGATTATCACAAAAATAAATGAATTAATTTTTAAGGACAAAATTTAACTAAATGGATTATGTGAAAATATTTTATCCAACATGGTTAATTAATTAAGTAAAATACACTTAATATTAATATGAAATGTAAATGATAAAACATGAAAAAAGTTATTCATAATAAATAAAATCCCTCAAATATATATTATGTCAGACTTTTCCTTCCCTTACTTGATTAGGAATGAAACCAATAGAACTAAGTGTTCGACCAACCCCTGTTGGGAGACTTACTTTTATAATGGTGGTTCTTAAGACTGTTTTGGGTCAAAATATCCATTTTACATCAATATGAGTATCCCTTTCTAGACATGGTGTAATTTGGAGGCATGTGTGGTGGAAATCCTATTCTATATTTCAGGGTTCAAGATGATACTCAACGGATTGAAGAACTTCAAGACTATAGTTGGAAAAGACATGTCTACCTAGATACCTTAAAGTACATTAACCAATCCCTATTAGGGTTATGTGAAGTGGAATATCAATTCATTTCACTAGAATTTACAATAATCTCATCATTGTAAGTTCAATAGTGTGGGATATTAAGACATGATAAAACAGTGGAAGATTTAATAAAATTAATTACTATTATTTCTCACATAATTTTTAATCAAGAAATGTACTAGTAATATGTTTTTTAAATTATAGAATAAATTTCATGTTTATCAACCTTGCTATATCAATGATTGGTATTGGATAAAGGCTATCTACTCATAAGCTGTAAATTTTAGGAGTGGTTCAAATGCAATCAGGTTGTGCTACACCATGAATAGAAATATTATGTGGTAGAATCCTCAATCCCCAATCTAGAAACCAAGGACATGATTTATGAAGAGTTATTGTTCTATAAAAAACATATGAATGAATAAGTTGATGTTAAATGTTTTACATTATCATCTATGTATAGTGAAATAATAAAGTCTCACAAAAACATGGATTATTATAAAATACTCAAGAATCTCCATGGTCTATGCAAGGGGATAACAAGACATAAATGGTTTCAGATATCCAAGGCACTATTTCATAGTAATATTGGGGTGGGATCATCAGTTGGTAATAATGTAGTCAAACTCATTGCATACATTGATTTCCCAGAGGTTTTGGGAATTAAAATCCCTGAAGAACTTTTCATTGTTCTCAATCTTAGATAACACTCTCATATCATATCAAGTATTTTGAAAATTTTAATATAAACAACATTGAGAATTCTCTTTCATATTTTCTCAATATTCTTCTCTAAGTAAACAAATATATAAAGCATTAAAATCATTATATCCATATAGTGAATGAATTGGAAATGGAAAGGGGATAGCTCTAAGTGAAATTCTTATTCACACCCTTCCAATAAGGGGAAGGAAAATGGGAAATAAATAGAATAGGATGATGTTTGTTTTGCTAGTAGAATCAAGTTAAACTGGAAAAAACTACACCCAGCCTAATAGAAAAGGGGAGCCTTATGGAGTGTTGGTTATTGAGTGAAATTTATCAATTTATAAAAATTGGTTATTAGATATAGATTTGGGTGCTCACATATGTATTCAAATAAAGGAACCATGTATATTCAAAAAGATTAACTGAGGGGAGGTATATCTATGAGCATCCCATAGAGCAATACTTACTTTTATGGACAATTATGACTACCTCCTTACACTTCCAATGGGAATTATCTTATTTTTGAAAGGATTTCATTATGTTTCATTCATTAATAAAAACATTATATTTGTATCCAGACTCGATGTAGATGGATTTATTTTTAATTTTAGGAATAAATGTTTTTTCTTTTATGAATATATCATTTATTATTGTAAGTCACATTTAAGTATTCTTCATTATGTGTTGAACTAAACAAACTAAGTAATGTAAGTTGATAGAAAAATTAATTCACATGACTCATACCACACCCGTCTTTGGCATCACCAACTAAGTCATGTAAACCAAATAAGTTTGACTAAATTTCACTAGGATGGATATTAGATTATTTTGAACTAAAACCACTTGTTGTATGTAATTAAGGTTTACAAGGTAAAATGACCAAATACCCATTTAGTGGTAAAGATGAAAGGGACAAAGAGAATCTTGACTTAGTTCATACTAACGTGTGTGGACAATTTCATGATGTATCAATGGGGTGGGTACTCATACTTCATAACTTCTACTAATTTTTTTAGTAGACATGGATATATTTAATTAATGATGTATAATGTGTTTTACTTTAAAAAATTCAAGGAATACAAGAATGAAGTTTAGAACCAGATTGGTAAGAATATTAGGAAACTACACTTAGACTATGGTGGAGAATATATTAATCAATAATTCATTGATTATTTACAATAATTTTGGATCCAATTTAAAATCAATCCTCCTTATACACCTCAATGAATTTTTTTTAAGTTAAAGGGGGAAGTACACCCTATTGGAAATGGTAATATTAATTATAATTCATATGATTCTTTTATTTTCATTTTCGGTAAACACGGTATAGACAAAAGCAAACATACTAAACCAAGTACCAACTAAACTGATATATGGTATTCCATATGAACATTGGAGTTAAATAAAAACCATTTTTTGGAATTTACATGTATGGGGTAGTGAAGCGTCTTTTAACCCCACTTCAAGAAAAAACATTCACCCAAATTCCCAAAGTATTCCTTTACATTATAACTCAAGGAAATAATATAATATTACATATACATCCCCTTAGATAAAAAGTTAATAGTTGTAATACATTAAATATTTTTGGATATGGAGAAAACCTCTAAAAGAGATAGTTGGAGTGAGATAGACTTCAATGAAGTCTAGGATCAAGGTACACAAGATTTTGAATAGAAATAAGTTCCAAAATATTTCATGGAAGAAGATGTTTCAGATATATAAGTACATTGTTGGTGTATAAGAGTGGTTAGAGAACTAGAATATTATGGTTTTCTAGTCACCAAATATGGTGACTCATTGTTAGTTGATAGTAAGGATCCTCTACCATTGGATCAAAACCAAATCTGCATTATGGTAGATACTATTATTGATGTAAATCCTATTGGGTTTAAATGGGTATTTAAGAAGAAACTGGACATTGATTTGAAATTTAGTACCTATAAGGTACCATTGGATGAAAAGGGGTTAAACAGCATCAAAGCATTGACTACGATGAGACATTTTCAATAGTTCAAAATTTCGAAATCTATCAGAATTATATTTTCCATTATAGCATTCCATGACTATGAGATCTAGAAAATGGATTTCAAAATATCCTTAAATAATGGAAACCTTGAAGAAGATGTATATATTAAACAACCAGAAGAGATTGTGACTCCAAAGGATTCCAACAAAGAATAAAAATTTCAAAGATCCACTGATATATTAATGTAAGCATCTAGATCATGGATCAATCGATTTGATGAGGCCATAAAAAAATTTGGATTTATAAATAATAAATGTTATCCAAAGGTCTATAAATGGTTTTGTGAGATAGTGATAATTTTCATAATAGTATATGTCAATGACATATTATTCATTGGAACTGAAATAATAGTATTATAGCCTATTAAATACTAGATGAATAAATATTTATCCATGAATGACTTAAGTGAGGAGCCATACATTATTGGGATCAAGATCTATTATGATTGTTCCAAGAGACTCCTTTTCCTAAGTCATGGTACATATATTGATAGGATAATGAAGCGGTTGAGTGTGGAAAAATCCAAGAGGGAATTGTTTCTAATGTCACATAGAATTCATATTTCTAAGAAAATGGTTCATCAGACATATGAGAAAATGAAAATAATTTCAAGGATTACATACTCATTGGAATTTGGATCGGTCATTTATGTTATAATATGTAATATGATAGATGTCTCTTATGCCTTAAGTGTGGTAGGCATATATCAAGATGACCTTCGGGACTGTCATGGGATGGTATTCAAGACTATTCTTATGTACATGAGGTGTACTAAGAAAATATTCCTAATCTAAAGATTATATTATGAACTAGTTATTAAAGGATATTTATATTTTTTTTTCAAAACAGCTCAAGAAAATATGAAATCACAAATAAGATATATCTTCACCTTAAATGGAGATGTTATCATCTAGAAGATCTCAAAGAATGATGTAGCCACAGATTCTACAACAGATTTTGAGTATAATTTTTCATATAAGGTAGCTAAATAAAAATAATTGATAGACACTTCTTCAAAGATATTGGTGTTGTTCCTAAGATTAAATATCTTATCACGTTGTATTGTGATAATACTGCAGTGGTGGTCCTTGCCAAGGATCCAAGGTCATATCAGCAAACGAAGAATATACTTTTGAAGTATCATCTCTTGAGGTATTTTCTTAGGGATGTGAGTTTTTAGTGAGAAGTATTTACATTTAAGAAAATTTGGAAGACCCATTTAATAAATCCTTGACTCAGTAGAAACGGGATTATAATGTGAGGTCTAATGAACTGAAAGTCGTAGGTAGTTAGATCTATACCAAGTGGGAGTTTGTTGGAGTTGGTCTGCTAGGACCAATTGTTTTAACTTTAATTACTTGTATATTTGATGATTTTAATATCAATAAAACATATTATTACATATTGTGCATTATTATTTAAAAATTTAATGTTATAATGTCCTAGAGTATCTGTCTTGTTGATAAGGTCATATAAGTTCCCCACTATGATGAGCACCTTGAAGATATAAGATTATATTCTTAAATATAGTTCTACAGTTAGATAATTTACTATAAGTAGACACATACTATGCAGACTATCAGGTGTGTGGACTCATAAGTGGATGAGGATTCTTCTCATGATGTTCTCACTTGGTAATCTCCAAGATGGGATATTAAGAGAGTATACATGATAGTAGGAATTCCATGTCATTTTTTTTCATCAGATATTCCTATTTTTCAGCATGTTCAAGGCCCCTTAGTCATTAATATTATCATTGATACATATCATGACTATCACAATTATATTTATTGACCAAAACTATCACACAGTATGCTGGAAGAAAATAGGGTACATTGGGTGTGTCATAAATAACATGTTATTAATGGATAAGTTGAGGATTTATTTTTCCCTACCATCTTTATGGAAGTTTATATATTGATTATTTGGTGGGAATATAATAGTCACATTAAATTCCATGTCCATGGTGCAATTACATGTTTGTTTTAAATAATCAAAGAAATATGTATCGAGCACATAGGTTGATGATACTAATGTGAAACCTCCATGATGAGATATTAATACAAATGGATTATATGACACCAAGAGCTTTTATATGTGGTTGTTGATATTAAGATATTAAGTTCCTTATATTGGGTACATTGACCAATTACTAGATAGTAATATTTGATTTTAGAAAATCCCTCCTAATGCCAATGAGAATTAATCCTAGAGGTTCATACACTAATTATTTTCATTGATCTTGATTAAATTTTATTTGAATATAATTATTAAAATAAAGATTATTCTTGGGACCAAGGAATAATTTCATCCATGTTTTATCGATCATAAATGTTTATTAATGAATGAAATATTTATTTATGTGTTTAATATATTTTGAGAAGTGTGAATGAAATAAGACCATGTCTAGTGATAAATTTTAATTTACAAGCCATTATAAAAATATTTTTAATGACCAATTTAGCACACAAGCCATAGAATAATATTATTATAATTATTCGGCATGGGGTATAAAAATATCTTAATATTATTTAAGGGTTTTAAAAAAATAAAATAATATTTTATCCTAAAACTTGCCTTTTTAAATATATAGTTATGTCTATTATGTAGGGTTAATCAAAAATTGAGACGAAAGAATCATTGCACACAACAGACTTATCTCTCTCTATCTCTCGAATTCTTATTATCTTCCTATCAAGAATGATAATAACTCCTTCAATATTGAAGGATATTAGAGAGATCAAGAAGAACAATGCAATTAAATTTATTTTCTTCTCTAACACCTTCTATTTGTAGGAGATCAAAGGAGGACGCATGAATCACCACTATAGGGGTTCTATACTTTAATCCTTAAAGAAAAAAAAAGGTTACTAGAAACGTTTTTATAAGATCAACAACATCAACAATGAAAAGATCCTACGAATAGGTAATTATTCTTCGTATATAAATAAATTAATTATAAATTTGATATGAATGATCATATTTTAGTTTTTTAGGAAACTATATTTTAAAATAAATTTTAATATAATGCCCATAAAAGGTGCTTCAAATACACCCAAAAAATTAATGATAAATAACATAAGGGCCTAAACTTGGTTTTCAAGGTTTCTTGATCTACTGCACTTACTAAATACTATTTTAGTGAACCTCCTCATCCTCCCATTTATCCAACTGATAAATCTACTATCGATGAGACTTTGATATGGAATATTGTAAGAGAAGATATGAATATTATTTTGGATGGTTATTTGGAATCCAATTAGTAGATGTTCATTGATTTAATGACTCATAATGAATGAAATTATGACTTATTTAAAAAAATACCAAGTTAGTTAGATGGGACATAATAATAATAAATAATTATATAATGAACAACATGACTAGGATATTTGTAAAGAGTGTATTAAAATATTTATTTAAATTTTTTTATCCTAGTTTTATGATGCCTCCAATGACAAAAACATTTAAAGATAAAGTGGATCGAAAAAAAGTCCATGAACCTATATTGTTGATTTTTATGTATGAAAAGAGGAAATTATTTGAGACTATAAATCATGGATCCAATGTTTTTAGTGAGTTCACTAGGATAATTGAACCTTATATGTTTGTTAAACATATATCTATAGTGGATACTTCGGCAGTTCCTATCAAATTTCTTAGATTGATATATTCTATAGCTCCTCTAGTCACTCCCTTTATAGACCCTACATAGGTTCCATTTGTCTTCACACCTGTTTAGGTTGTACAACACCTCAAAATCATTATAAGGATTATTATAATTGGATAAACTTGTTTTATTTCTCCCAAGCCTTCTTTTAAACCTTCTACAGTAAAGGGAAAACATCTTAGGGTGTAATATTCATATTCTGATTTGGATTTCTGATAGGGAACTATGTATTTTATACTAAAACTTTTGTATCAATATATTATCAATTTTTATGAATTAACTTTTAGTTATTATTTTTTTGATTAAATTTTATAGTTTAACCTATTTATGATTATATCTAATAATTTTCATTATTGTATCTTGATTGATAATCCTAAAATGGTGAGTTATATGAATGGTGGTGAGTTAGTAAATTATATTTTGTGTAGAATTTTATATTAAATTAAAAATTATTCCTTCAATGATTTTTTATCATCAAAAAATAAAAGATTGTTGTATTTTCCCATTAATTCCTTATTTTAATGGTATCAAATCACATTTATTTTAATTATAATGAATTCTATTTTTTATGATAGAATTTTTTTTGGTAAAAATATGTTATGTTATTGATTGAACTTGAATTTCACCGGATCTACCATATAACCATCTAATAAAACATGAGGAATAGAACACACAAAATTAAATGTGCTAGACCTATTTCTTGAAGAAAATTTGTGACTGCATGTGCTTCCCATGCTATCGCTTGATGACTTCATCAACCACAATATGGAATTTGAGTGACCATGCCTATCTCAGTTAATATTTTTCTATGTGTTGAAGCTATCAAATGAATAAACTCATTGATTTCACAAAGGAAGTCAATTTTTAGTGTATAGATGATCGATCTAATGCGTATTTAAACTAACCATAGAAAACCATTATGAATTCTATAATTATTGGATCAACCACACAAAATCCTTAAATCTACCATGATCATCCAATAGACCACATGACCAGTTTGATCAACCACAATCCTATGAATGTAAAGGTAAACCTACTTCATGGATCTACCGTATGATGGTTCTACTACATGAAGGGTGTCTTCATTGTTTGTGAGTGACAGACCCACTATGCCTAAAGTACATGTCTCTAATGGACAGTTTTCTCATTAAATGAGATATATCAGAGTAGTTAATACTTTTCACACTCTAGGATTATTAACCTTGAATTAATGAATTGAAAATAAACTTCTAAAAAATTTATGAATAATTGGATGTGATTTAGTTGGTGCTTGTGTGGTGCCTTTTTCTGATCAATGTGCTTACATTATATTACACTACGACACTCTTTTTTATAAAATATATTGAAAAAAAAAGAATAAGGACAAACCAAATACTTCTCTCCATCATGAACTCAATGTATAATAAATAAATTATAATAACTTTGTTGATTATCCAAATTAATTTAGATATTGAGCTACATTAAACTTATCATGATTTTTTCCCTCTCTCTATTTTACATTTCATTTTGAAACATGATTGTTTTTATTTTATATTTTTTTTGATTATTCTATAATTTAAAAAAGAGTACCATAATAATTATTCTTTTATATATTTACATTGGTTATTCCATAAATAACCATGGAAGAAGATTGATATATCCTAGACTACCCTTTATGTAGTTGTTTGTGTAAAAACCAATCCAGTTTTTGTATTGTTTATTAATTTTTAATAAAAAATCTAAGTGGTGGATTATTTTTAGTTGTAGATTAATAAGTTCCATCTTGGATATAAACATTTGTCTAAATTCCACTATTTGTTTTTATCTTTTCTTTAATAATAATTATTTTTCTCTAATTTGTTTTCAAATTATATTTGAAAATTAAGACAGTCATAGTTAGAATTTGTAAGTGATATATCTATATGTGTATGTGTATATATATATATATACTTGGTTTGGTCAAGTATTTAAAATTTAAACTAATTTAGATTTTTTTTAACTAGGAATTGATCATGACTTTGAGAATGTATTTTAAAATATCAAATTATATATACCTACTATATGTTTTAACATGAACATATTTTTATTAAAGGTATTTTTAATTTATAATTTTTAAATTAGATTTATATTGGAAGATTAATTAAACCACGTTCTTGAGAATTCCACTTGAACAAAAACCCCAGGTTTTGGGTTGGGTTTTGGTTTATTTCCTTTTAGGTATTGTCACTAATCTATAAAGGTATTGGGATTTCTTTTATTTTTGCATTTTATGTCATTTTATTGGACTTTAGTGAAATTCTAAAGGAAGAATGTTTTAAAATGGGGATAATTTTCACACACTGACCTTAACATTCCCTATTATTTTCCCAATTTATTTATTGTTATCCTTTTCATTTAATTTTATGTTCAAATTTTAATGAATTTTCAAAAAAAATACGGTTTTAAGCAAGGAACATGGTAGGTTCTTGGTTAGAGCTAATTGTGTAGCCTTCCCGTGAAAAGATTCTAGTTTTTCTCAAAGTTATCAAACTGGTTGACACATATTTTGACTAAATATATAGTCCTAGATATACAATTCTCCTGGTTCTCTCCAATGAAGGGCAGATGGGTGGTGAAAGATTTGAAAAATTATGCAGCCTAACGGTGCGACCAGTCCAAATTTTTTATTTTTGGAATTTCTTATTATACATCTCCAATTTTAACTCACCCTCACCCTTAATATCCTCAAAAATCATGAAAAACCTCTAGGGGATCCCAATGGTAATTTTTTCCTTGCATCCTCTTTGGAATTTTATCCCTCCTTTGATTTTTGGTGTGTTCCTCTTGGTTTGGTCTCTTCTATCCCTTCTATTTATTATTCTTTCTTTTCTCTTCTTGTTTTTCATTATTCCCTAATTTTGGTACCTTCTTGGTCAAATAATATGTGAGTTTACAGATATAATGGTTATACATTTGAATTACATGGTTTTTTGATTCCTCCCCAGGCCTTCCTATCATTATTCATGAAGGTTTTTCATCATCTATACATTATTAGGGTAGGTGTTTCCATGTTTTTATATTTTTATAGAAATCCATGTTATTATTGGATATTTTAAAATCTCGAAATTATATATTAATTATTCAATAAGTTTATTTAAAGTCCAAAAATGGAGTTGCCAAATAAAATAGTGTTTTAAGTGGGGGTTAGTGATTTTCAAAGAAGAACCTCATGGGTGTTAAGGGTTTGTCTTTTGGGAATACACATTAATTGAATTTTATGTGTTTAGAGTTTTTTTTATGATTTATATTTAGTATACATTTCTATGTAATATAATTAATTATTTAATGATGTTGTGTACTGTTGTTTTATAGATCCTAAAATATTATTGGTTTTAAAGAAATATTTTTCTCTTTGGATTCAAATGTGTTTTCAAAATCATTTGATTTAAAATGGAATTCAATGAGGTTCATAAATTTTAATTTCCAAAGTATTATTTAAAGGAAATTTTGGAATTTTAAAGAGAGTTTTGATTAATATTTTTTTTCAAATTATTTTAGAAATTATTTTTTGACATGATGACTCATGTTTTGAACTGAAGGATCAGTTAGAACTTTTATTAAACAAGATATACACATATATTATGCCAATATGGTTGGATAAATAGTTAAAAATATGTATATATATTGATATAGTTAGAAATTATGGTAATTTTGTCTTTAAATGGAATTTGTATGAGGGTTTCTTGAGTTTGGATGAGGGTGATTTCATTATAAATGTTACTTCATCAATAATTGCTTACTTCAATAAGATCCTAGGTGTCTAAATGAGAGATTGAAATATGGTTATTATCTAGTCATGATGAGACTGACTAGATCCACCTTGTGTGGGATACATGCTAACCTAGGGGGAGTGTCACCAATGAATCTAGTTAAGTTAATCCTGTTAGTTATGCCAAAAACTGAATTTATAGGATGACATATGGTTCCACATTAGTATATCTAGGATTTTCTCATTGGATTTCTATAATTTTCCCATGTTTGTATAATTTTTTAATTATATTACATAAAAATTTATTTGATTTTAATTATACCTAGTTATTTTATTATTATTCCACCCTTTTATATGGAATTTATTATATTTTACTTTGTGGTTATTTTAAATATATCCTATATTAAGTATACTTTTTCTAAAACATATTTGTAGTTATGATTCATTTGATATTGATTAATTTAATTACCTATTTCGTTGTTATTTTTTATATCAAGTTATATTTATATGATTGATGTTTATTTGGGGTGGAGTTAGCTTACTATTAATCTTTTACAGGAGTTTTGGAAATGTTTTTTTTGATGTACTCATTCAAATGTACTTTGAATGAAAAGTTATTCATTTGGACTAAAGGATCATTTAGATTTAAAATGGGGTTCTAAAGTTACACTCATTGATTTATTTTTAAAGTCATAAAAATATTTTTAAACATTATATATCAAATGATTTTTTTTGAAATTTTTATAAAATGAAATGCATGAAGTACTTGGTGTAATCATCTAGGGCTATTAGATCACACCCAAATTACACCACTCGATGTCTATAAGCTGAGTGGTATTCTTTCAGGTTGATGTTTTAGTTTCTAATCACTCATGGAGCATATCATGCCATTTTTTTGGATGGATGGTGACTAAGGGTCATTAAGGGATTTCATTATAGTATTTTAATATTATTTTTTCTCTTTAATGTATAGGTCGAGTCGACCTTACTTGTATTATGGTTTCTTGAATATTATTTATTATTATTGTGTAAGATTATTGTTTTGGTTGTATGTTTTTTAGTTTATTTCTATTTGATCGATTTATGGTGTTTATGTATAGATATCAAACGTAAGGACACACCATTCCAGATTCTTGTTAGACCTCCGTAACATGTTCAATATTATTTATGTTTCAAAAATAATTCCCAATGAGTTTATTCTAATTCCCCAACATTAGTTGTCATCCAATGGGGATCGAGAATAACCTTCAAGGCATTCCATAGCCTAGATTGGAATCCAGATCAGGAGTTTCTTGGACTGGTTCATGAAATTCATCAACCTTAGTGATTGAAGAAGGAGGATCAACCACAACCTATGAGCGGAAAATGTTGTTAATATATATATATATATAATTTTATATAGCATAGTGATATGGGTTTGTGGTGTCTATTTTTTTATGTTGCATTGAATATGTGTTATTAGATCCTTAGAAACCCATCAGTGGTATCATAGACTGACTATCCTTAATTATTCTCAAAATTGTGTTTAAAAGGAAGAAAATGTTTATCATTTTTTATATCATAATTCCTATCATAATAAATAATTAAAAAATTTCTTTAGTGAATATTCTACAATATGAGATATCATAAATTAAAATATAGTCACACCAGATGATATATTTTATTATAGAATGTGACATAGTTAAAATCCTTCATTTTTTAAAAAATCAAATGGTACTATTTAGGGTGTTGTGGTCGATGATAATGATGATCTCTGTTTTCAAAACCAAGTATCATACCATCATAATGAAATAATATATATCATAATATATGAATTCACACAAGCCTTATGATATATCACTATTGAGGATTATTTATGGTATGATACAATAGATAATAGACTGTGTCCCAACATAGGATATAGACTATACATTAACATTTTAATTTATAAAAAATTTAAATTATTAATTGAATCATATAATATAAAATGTTTTAGTAAATTATGGAAAATGTTATTTTGGGATATTCATAGAATTTATAAAGGTGATTATAAATTAATTAATTTAACAAATTATGAAAAAATGTTAAATTTTTATGGAACATTATTTAATTTAATATCCATAATATTAAATGTTAAGATTAAATAATTTTGAAATTGTATGAAATGAATTATAATTTGGATATAAATGGTTTATATTAAAATTATATGGTGATTTATAAAGTGTTTTAAATTATAATATAAGGCTTGATATGAATGAGAGTATATTAGATTTTGAATTATTTATAATGATTACTTTGAAATTTTTAAATAAATTGTATTATTTAATAAGTGATTTAAACCATGTAAAAAACAGTTTTGATAATTGATATGATCGAGGTTTAAATAACATTAAATTTTAAAATTAAGATTTTGTAAATTGATTACATATGTAACATAATTGAGTTTCTAAAAGGTATGAACCATTTGTTTTCTATTTAAATTCCTTGATTTGGTACTCTTAAATGATGCCTAATGGAGTCAAGGAGGACTCGGGGGTGTATAAGACTTGTTCGGAGCCCGGAGCCTCTAATTTTGAAGAGATGGACTGGGTTGCATGGTTAGGAG
Source organism: Viscum album (assembly GCA_963277665.1). NCBI lineage: Eukaryota > Viridiplantae > Streptophyta > Magnoliopsida > Santalales > Viscaceae > Viscum > Viscum album. Next base: position 906,005,007 of record OY728160.1, on the reverse strand, counting down.
AAACCGTACAAGCTAGGGTGCATGGTTTCTATAACTATGTAGCTTGACACAATGGGGTGTTGGGGGATGCACATTTTTTCTACAAGCATGTAACCCCAGGCACATGACTGTCTAGGATTACAAAACCCTTGGATAGTGTCCTTTTACATGGTTGGTGCAAGGTTCGGCCAACCGTGTAACCAAACCTTGTACTCTATTTGTGTGGGTGATCTTACAATTATACCCCAACAAATGTTTTATGTTTTAACCCTCCTTTATTTTACCTTTATCTCCAATGGACCTCTCCTCTCCCTCTCACTTTTAAGTCCAATCTCCCTCCAGCTAGGGATTTTTATTTGTACCTCATTTTTCATCCAAATATCTTGTCATCAGAATTATTGGTAAGCTTGAGGTAAGCTATACGCTCTTCTTACTCTCTATTCTAGTTTCTTTCTTATTTTGTTGTGTTATTATGTGAAATTTAATTTTCCCTATTTTTGGGGAATTTGATTATTTCCCTAATTACTCTAATTCTAGATCAAATCAAAGGATGACATTGAGCAAGGTAAGAATTATGGGGATGAAGTAGGTTATATAGGTTATTTCTCCTTGTTTCGTTGCATTTTATAACTTGCATAATTGTGCCACGCACCAGACCAATTTGACGGCACTTCCAAAACATTAAAAAGATTATCCCAAATGGTGTCACATGTGTATTATGACCCCATATTGTTGATATTCACCTCCTAGGTTGATCTCCTAGACTTAAGAAATCTCATTGGCTATTCCTATTTTGTTATAGCCAATCTACCACTTTTCTAATTTGTTAGTCACCATTTTAGGTTTGCATACCCTATGATAAGGGCTTTAACTAATGTTTTGAATTATTTTGAACAATGGGCCATGTGTTAGTCTCCAAAACATCATAACTTAGTTGACTTTGATAAATTAAATGATATTTCCTTGTTTAATATTATTATAAATGTTTGATTTCAAAATAGTGTGGCTTTTCTAACCAAATCATACAATCACATTATGTTGAGGCATATACAAGGGGCTCCAAATTAAGGACCCCTTGGATGGCCTCATCATTCAGTAGATAGAATGTTTCAAGGATTTTTAAATAAATAGTTGGAGACACTAGATATCCTTTTGATGGGATTGAAAATAATTATTCCTTTTTTACATCTAGATGAGTGACATCAGTTTCCAAGGGGATCCCCAATGGATGGGATCAGTTTTACGATGGTTTTACCATGCCATGAGAGAGACTCAAACCGCTACATGAAATACTAGGGATAGAAATAGATATCAGTTCTTGATGATATCACACCATGCATGGAGTGAAATTTGGGATTTCATCCATCAATCACTTGGGACAAACTCCAATAGAATGGGTCATATACAGACTGAAGGACCCTGGACCACCCTGAGAGGGGAGGGGTGAATCAAGGTGTCAAATTTTTCTTTTTAAAGTTATGGATATTTTTCCCACTTTGGTAGAAACTTGTTAAATCTATCACAAAAATGAATGTAAGGATATGACACATCACTTTTACTTGGTTTGTCAAAAAGGGATACGTCGAAGGAGAATACACCAACAGTGTGTCGGTCATTCATATTTCCACTAATATTCATTAGTTTGTAGATTACATTGTTCAGTCATAGTCACTCTGTGTCATGAACACTGCAATTATAATGGTTCAGGGATAGCTCACTGCGTCCCTCAGATCACTTCCATCGACTCCCCCTAGCCCACTACCTTTGGAGAAGTCTAACTCAGTTTATTGACTTTAAGGTTGCCTCAATAGATTTTCAATGTAGTATTTGTACCTTTTCATCATGAGACATTTCTTTCATTTCTGTCCTAAATTGATGCACTTTAAAGCACTAATCACACAAATCGGATATTCAAAATCCTGTCAAAATCAAAACACCACAATTGCACGCAATACCTCAACTTACATGCAAGATTTAAAAAAAAATTCAAATGATCACTTTCATGCAACCCATACTTTCTGTGCAACCCTTATCTTTCGCAAAACTACACTGAAGGGTTCATTTGGTCTTTTCAGACTGAATGAACACCTTGCAGACATGATTAACATTCTTTAATTCTTTCACGCACAAATCTTTCACATAACAAAGTAACTATATTTTCGTTGGAAATTTTATTAACTCTTTCATGGGGGTAACTACCTATTTATAGTCCTTTATGACCATATTTTCAAGTTTCTAATGTGTCTTTGATGATGCGTGCAAGATTATTCATGAGAACACAAAACCCCTTTTTACGTCGCATTGGGCTCGTAAGATTCTTACACGCAACCTCATCTTTTGAGCACATTTAATTCTTGCATGCACTTTTTTTATTTTTCATATTTTGATGCATTGATCCCAAATTAATCCTTGCATGAAAGTTTCTAAAAACCCTTCAATATTGTATGAATCTTGCTTTTCCAAAAACTCTTTCCTTCATATTCCAATGTTTAGACCCAAAATTTTGGAAAACACTGGGAAATGACACCACCTTCAACATTGTTTCCTGCATGAACTGTATGATCCATTTCCTGGAAAACATCATGAAATTCTAATAAAGATTAACAAAAAACAAAAACCATACTCCATTTTTAGCATATTTGGTCTTGGTTCCAACAATATCCCCCTTTGGTTTTGTTGGAATTTTCTATATAAATTCCATAGAGCATGAGCCGCTATCAAAAACTGATACACAAGAATCAACTCAACCAACACTCTATGTCTACGTCAGTAATGATCTGTGTAGAAAACAAGTGGGGAATCTTTAATTGGGTTACAATGTTTTTTAATTCTTAATTATTCCCAAGATATTATCTTACTATGTCATTGAAGCATTACATGTCATGAATGTATTACATCTCCTCCTAACATTGAATTATCATCGTTTCACAGAAGCATTACATGTCCATCACATGTACTGAATTTATTCCTTCTCCCCCATTGACAATAATATTGAAGACCAGTATTTGTTCATTATATATCTCAAAATACCCCTAGATAGTATCTCCCCAATAAAATTTCATAACATTCACAAACAGATTAAAAACAGTTAACATATCTGGGGAGAGAGGTGAAATTGTAGCCTCATCATGGACTCGAAAGTGGTTGGACACCGAGGTTCAACTGATGTTTCTCAAACACAATTGTTGATAGAATTCTTGGTCATAATGTCAGCCACTTTCTCATCTGTTACCACATGTTCCATGTTGAACATGACTTGTTCAACTTTTTCTAGGATGAAGTGATATCTGATTTCAATATGTTTTATTCGAGAATGATGAACAAGATTCTTCATAAGATCAGTAGTTCTCCTATTATCATAGTAAATCACCATTGGTTGTTTTACCTCATCACCTATGTCAGTTAGTTGCTTCTTTATCTAGAGTAACTGAGTGCACACCATTGTAGTATATATTTGTTCAGCTTCAGCAGTAATAAGAGAAGTAATCTATGGTTTCTTCCTCAACCAGCCCACATATTTCTTTCCAATATAAAATGATCCACCACTGGTGGATTTTCTATCAACTACATCCCCAGCCCAGTCTGCATCATAAAATGCTGATAATTCACTGTCCCTTCCAGTAGCAAAGTATAACCCATAATTATGAGTTCCTTGAATGTACATCATGATTCTTTTTAATGTCGTTATATTTCTTCCTCCGGATTACTAAGAAATTGAGCCACTAAGAATGTTGTAAAGAAAATATCAGGTTGTATCGTCATTAGGTATAGTAATATTCTAGTAATCCCCTTGTACATGGTGGGGTCTATAGAGGTCCCATCCTCATTCTTTTTTCAAGTTTGGATCTAACTTAAATCGGAGTTGACATTGGTTCGGAGTCATGCATATTAAATTTATTCTGCACCTCTCATGCATATTTCTCATGAGAAATGATTGTGTAATCCTTATTTTGAATCACTTGCATCCCTAATAAATATGTGATCTCCCCAATAATAGACAATTCAAATTCTAATTTCATGTGATTGTAAAATTTATCCCCAAATCTCTTCCTGCTACCACGAAATATAATTTCATCAACATATACTATAACCATGAACTAGTCTTTTGGAGAATTATTCAGATAGAGATTGTGTTCTACTCCTCCTATTTTTAATTCAAGGTTTTTGATATAATAATCCAACTAGGAATATCTTTCTCATGGTTCATGCTTCAAACTGTAGAGGGCCTTCTTTAATTTACAAACCTTTTTTTCATCAGTACCAAGAAGAAAACCCACGGGTTTTTTATGTGGACTTCTTCTTTGAGAACACCATTCTAGAATGTTGTCTTTACATCCATTTGATATCCTTTATATCCTTTTTGGATTTCCATGGAAACAAAAATCCTGATTGACTTCAGTCTATCCACTAGAGCGAAGGTTTCTTCTACATCGAATCCTTCAATATGTGAGTATATTTTACATACTAGTTGTTCCTTGTTTTTTATAACATTTCCATGCTCATTAAACTTTTTCTTGAAGATCCACTTCGAACCAATCACATTGTGACCTTCAGGTCACTTGACTAGGTACCATGATTGATTCTTGTCAATACGATCTAACTCTTCATTCATGGATTTAACCCATGATTCATCCTCCACAACTTCTTCAAATAAGGATGGAACCATAATAGATATAAATAAAGATTGTGTATTATTCCTCATTATCCTCATCTATGTGGGTGCATTACAATCCCCAAAAACTTTGGATTGATCAATTTATGATCTTCAATTCCTACATTGAGATCCAACCATATCATCTCCAACTATGGTTTCTTCTTTAGATTCTTCTTCCGAGTTAACATCGTGATGTGGCTCCTGAGAATTTTGTACACCTTCCTCTATTTCTATATTTTCATTTTCTACATGTTCAATTTCTTCCTCATCTTCTATCACATTAGTGTATGAATTCCTAGAAGAATTTTTGGTTTTTGGTTCAATGATCATAACATGAATAATTTCCACAATCCTTCCTATGTAGTTGTTGAAGTACTTGTATGTTTTCTGTTCATTGAGTATCCAATGAAAATTCCTTCATCTTCATTTTCACCATACTCCCGTTGTTATCCTTCTTTATTTCTGATGTAACATTTACTTCCAGAAACACGAAAGTAATTCAAAGAGGGATTCCATCCATTCCATAATTCATATGTTGTCTTAGGCTCACCCATATAATTCCCTATTTGATTTTGAATATACACTATAGCTTTAACAGCCTTTTTCCAGTAATGTCGAGGAATATGATTCTGAATCATCATAGTTGTTTCCATGTTGTTCACCTAACAATTTCTATGCTCAACAACTTCATTTTGTCGTGGATTTATCGCAACAGCTACCTCATGATGTATCCCATGATTCTCTAAGAAATTTTTAAATTTAACGGACGTGTATTACCCTCCATTGTCAGATTTCATCACTTTAATTGTTCGACCAGTATCATTCTCAGTAATTTGATGGTTTGTTTTCATGTAGTCAATAACTTTTCATTTCATGTGTATAACCATTACACCTGTCATTCGACTATAATAACCTGTCATTCGACTATAATAATCTATGAATAGGATGAAGTAATATTCCCCTTGAGTTTTGTAAACATTTATTGGGCCACATACGTCTATATGAATATGATCAAGAAGATGACATGCCATTTTATTCTTTGGATGATATGAACTATAGAGAAACATCCTCAAAATGTGTGCATCACAATACTTTTCACGTTCACGCTTCAAGGTGGGAATATCTATGACAATATTCAGTTTTGATATCTTCTCCATGTTTTATTGATTGATGTTCCCTAGTATCTGATTCTACAAGTTATATTCTTCTTCAATAGTCACATAAAAATTTTTTTCATTACTATCAACCAGATACAGTTCGCCTTCTTTTCTACATCCTTTCATAAGTGAATTTATTTTCTTTCCCTTGATAGTGCATCCTTTCTAATTAAAAGTAACTATAAGTCCTGAGTCACAGAGTTGACTCACACTGAGAAGATTATGACATAGGCCGTCCACATAAAGGGATTCAGTTTTCTTTATCTATCCATTATAAAGTTTAGTACTTCCACTTCCTTTGATTTTCAGAGCTCCATCATTGCCAAAGAGAACTGTTCCATGAACCATCCTCTTGACACTCATTAATGAGTCTTCATTACTTTCCATATGAGATGGATAACCACTATCAAGAATCTAGGTGTTGTTTATTTTTGTAGATTTTAGGGAAACCTCTACAAGGTTAGATTTCTCAATTTTATTCTATTATTTCCATGAGATATTATATTGAGTGTAGGGTAATGATGGCCTTTCAATTATCTCTTCCATGTACATGGGTTCTTATAGATAAAATCTTCTTCCAGAGGAGAAATTCTATTTGAAAGAGCAACACTATCTTTTTGATGAGTTTTGACTTGTCTCAAAGTTTAATATAGGTTTCCATGTCACTCCTTAGCCGGCAATAAATGTCATTGTGGCAAATGTTAGAACAATGAAAATAATATCCATATAAACTCTTTCTTCTATAAGTAGTAGGATATGAATTTTTTCTCCTCTATTGAACTCCTATCTCTCCCCCATTTAGATAGATCCTTTATTCTTCACAATATGACATAGTATGACCTAGATATACATAGAACTGACACGTCATGAAAGTAAATGTATTCTCACTTCTATTTTTATTCATTAATTCTTCCTTGGGAAAAATATTTAACTCCCTGTTATTCCAGGAAGCTTGAGGATAGTATTCTTTTCTCCTTTCAATTTAATTTAGGGGTCTCTTTTTCATAACTTCTGGTGATTTTACAAATATGATAAACTCTCATATTTACTTCATTAATGTCCACATTATTTGTAGCATTTGATGTTTCTATATCACAACCAATTCCACTATTTCCAATGCATGCAGGTCATTGATCACTCAAAATCTTATTAACTCCATCAAAACGTCATCTTTCTCTCTCTAGTAGCTCAGCACCTGAGAACCTACCAAATTTTATTATTCTTCTTTTCTTCTTTTGAACTTGATTCACTTTTGAGCATACTCATAAGAATAAAAACTTATTCTTCGAGCCCCCAAATTGTTTTAGACTTATCTTCCATTCTCGAGGTAAGGTCATTGATGACCTTTTTGTGTTCTTCGATTATGATCTTTAGTTCCACTACATCATCTTTCATTTCAAGGATTGATGTCTATACTTTCACCAATCCTTCCAGCTGTTCAATTTCAGCATCAAGATGATCAACATATTCTGATGATTCTTTTACCATTTCTTTCCACTTATTTCATATCTTAAACTTATTCTAAAGATTATCAAAATCTTCATTAAGTTGTAACATGGGATAAAAATTAGTTGCCAACTAGTTATCTAATGATTTATCTGTTGATGGTTATGAATTTTCAATGATAGCCATCATGGATTCATGGTTTCCATTTTTAAATTCTAGTTCTTCTTATTCACATAATTCATTATCATCATCTTCTTCTTCACATACAAAACTCTTCTTCTATACTTTATTTATAGATTTTAAGACTCCCATTTTGAAACCCTTTTCAGAGGCATATCAATGTTTTCACCTTCGCTTTCTTCATCTTTGAACTTTCTTGACCACTGAGAGGAAATGTGCCCAAATTTTCCAAAATGAAAGCAAGATAGAGGTAACTTCCATTTAAATTTCCCTTTTCCCTTCTATGACTTATTGTAAATGAGAGAAAGAATTTATTTTTCTTAATCTTCTTCACCACTACTATTTTTTTAAATTATCAGTTTGCCCATGGTTTCGAATGATATTTCCTTTCTCAGTCGAGTTGTAGCATCTTATGGCTTGACTCTCATTTCATATGCCACCATGTTGCTCATGCAGATCATCACAAGAAATTTTGGAAAGATCTCTTTCCTATAGGGATGACACATTTGCATTATACAAGGTTAGAAGTCTTCCCAATATTTTCTTGAAAATATTAATGTCTTTGATTTATTTTCCTAGACCACTTATTGATCCAAAAAATTTAATAATTCAATTGAAGAAGTCTTCATTCTCATCAGGATGCATCTTCCTATCGTCAATCCTATTGTGCACAACTTGTAGTTTCACCTCCTTCACTTTTCTATCTCCATATTAAATATTTTCAGTTTTATCCCACATAGGCTTTCCAGAGGTGCAACTAATCTCATTTATATAGATTTGATCATAAAGGGCTACGGTGAGAGAATTATGCACTTTAGCAACTACATCATGAATTTTCCTATATCCATCAGACATAGCCAGCCCTGTTGGATCAGTGACTTGTATTCCTTAAACAGTAGAAAATAGGACTTCCATTACAAGATATCTTAGATGATATATCATTCTATTCATCTATATATGAAAATAACTTCCATCAAAGAGTGGGACTCCCCTGACATTGGCTGATTTATCCAAGATGGTATAAGATAGATTAAACCCTAGTTACATCCCTCTGATACCACTTGAAGGACCACAGAACACCCTGAGAGGGGAGGGTAGAATCAGGGTGTCAAATTTTTCTTTTAAAAGTTATATATCTTGTTTCAAGTTGGTAGAAAGTTGTTAAAGCTGTCAAAAAAATGAAAGTAAGGAGATGGCATATCACTTTTAATTGGATTACCACAAAGGGCTATGTCCAAGGAGAATATTCTGAAAATGTGTCTGTCGTACCTAATTCCAGTAATCTTCACTAGTTTTTGGATTACAGGGTTCGGTGACAGCCACTCTCTTATAAGAACACAACCTTTACAATGGTTCAGGGATAGATCACTGTGTCCCGCAGATCACTTCCATTGACTCCCCCAAGCCCACTACCTTGTGAGAATTCTAACTCATTTTATCGACTTGAAGGTCACTTCAACATATTTGCATTGTAGTCTTCTCTTTATTCAGCACGAGACACTGATTGCATCGAAGTCCTAAATTGATGCACTTGAATGAACTGATCACAGAAATCAGATATTCAAAAGCCTGTCAGAATCACAACACCACACTTATGTGAAATACCTCGGCTTTCACACAAGATTTGTGAATTGTTGAGAAATATGACTTTCGAGCAACCCCTATTTTCTGTGAAACCGTTATCTTTTGTGAAACTAAACTGAAGGGTTCACATGGCCTTTTCAGACTAAACGAAAACCTTGTGCACAAGATTAAATTTCTGTAATTCTTTCACTCTCAAATCATTCGCACAACAGAGCAATTGGATATTTTTTTGGAAAATTTATTAAGTCTTTCATGGGGGCAGTTTCCTACTTATAAGCCTTGAGGACCCTACATGCAAGTTTTCATTTCGTTTTTGACGGTGCATGCAAGATTCTTCATGAGCATGAAAAACCCCTTTGGACGTCACATTGGGTGCGTAATATTATTATGTGCAACCTCATATTTCACGAATAATTAATTATTGCATGAACATTTTCACTTTTCCATATATTGATGTACTAATCCCAAATTAAGCCTTGTGCACCAGTTTCTAAACACCCTCCAATCTTGCGTGTATCTCCCTTCTCAGAAATTTTTTTCTCCATATTCAAATTTTTTGACCTAAAATTTTGGAAAACACTAGGAAATGACACCACCTATTTCCCACCTAAACAATAATATCCCTTACCTGGAAAACTTCCGGAACATATAATGAGGATTGACAAAAAACCTGAATCGTACTCCATTTCTAGCGTAGAACGACCATGGATCCAACACAGACCCCCTAGAGAAATACCTCATGTCCCAACTGGACCTCTATGGAAAGGCTCATGGTCCATATACTTAAATTTAAAAATAAATTTAAATAATAAATAACATGTTCAAACTAGAGATTCTGTGACATGGCCTCTAGGAGGAATCAAAACCTTGGGGACGTTCCACCTATTTATAGATTATACCTCACACTATACTTGAGTAAGATTTTTTGTGTTGGGTTTCCCTCCTCTCATAGTTCTAGGTTTTTATCTCAGTGATGGATTAGAGGGGGGAGGATTTATCACTACCTATTAGGCATTGTATCCCTCTCTCCATCCTTTTTCTCCTCCCTTCATCGCTTCTCCCTTCCAAACAATGGTTTGTGGGTTTTCTCCCACTTCCCATTGCTCTGGGATGTTTCTTCTCTATCCTCACCTTGAGGATGATGTTCTAAATGTGGTGTTTCTTGGAAAAGTACTCGTTGAGGTTCTTTTTAGGCTTCTGGTGGACCTCCTTTCATTTTTTTCCATCACTGTTACTAATGTTTGAAACCTTCGGTCACCCAATCCATATTCTAACCTCAAGATTCTGTGGAGCCTTTCCCAGTTGAATCTGATGTGGTAGTTTATTTGAGTTTTTGGGATGTACAGAAAGGAGGACATCAGTAACCTAGTATGGCATAGGTCAGAAGACGACTCTGGTTTTATAGATTTCTCTAGGAATGTACATTGTTACATCGATGAAGGTTTGTGGGGATTATTTATGTATTGTGAAATGTTTGTTTATATTTAAGGTGTCAACCTTCAATGTTTGGGGGCCATGGAGAAGATCTCTATCAAGTCCATTGTCCTCGCCTTCCTATACTGTTATTCTGAGACTCCACCACTCTCTTCAAGGTGGATTTTAGTGGTGTAATTCATGGTGCTTTGGGATGTAAGTTCGAACGGTCATCGACGTCTTATGGTGATTTCTTCTCTATTGTCTCCCAATGGTAGACAGTGAAGGATCATGTTTTCTTCGATGATGTTTGATGATGTTGTGGATGTTTGTTCTAGTCATCAGCTTCAGTGGGATTCGGCGGTATCGATGATGGTGGTATTAAACTTCATTGGACAGTGATATGGAGTTGATCAGTCGGAAATGATGATTTGGTGTTAGGTCGGTTATGTTGTCAATTGGTGTCTCATGATGGATGATGGTTCATGGATCAAGGTGATTAGGTATGTGTGGCTTGAGGAAGATTTTTTCAATTATTTTAAATTTGAAATTTAAAATTTTCAAGTATAAATGTGTGTTTCTTAATGTATGGTAAGTGTGGATGAGGTTTTGATATCTTTGTATGGTTCCCACTTAACCAAAAAGTTGTTTTTTGCAAATACAATAAAATGGATTGCGGTGAGACATTATAGTTTAGGTGAAAGTAGGCAGAGCTGGATAGGTGTCTCTAGTGGAACCCAGTCCAAAGTATTTTTTTAGTTATTGTTCCAACATTTCATTTAATGTTAAAGGAACACTGTAATTTTATATTGCAAGAAATGGAATGATCTAGAAACCATTCGTGGTGGCCTACTGAATATATCTCACACCCTTTGGACTCTCTTTGGTACCCATGAAGACTTCATGACTACATGTACAGATAAAGGTAAATGGTCATCTTCTGATGCTTGATTGACAGATCTAGGAGTGATTTTATGGGTAAAGGACCGAGCCTATGCTCGTGATACTAGTATTATATGTTCTTTTGGCCTATATGTATTTTGATACCATGTGGTATATTCTTATATCTCATATTCCCCACATATTCATTTTTTATAACTTTCTGAGAATTATAATTACTATGTATATGTTTATTAGTCAGATTCCTCTTATAGTTTATTTTTCTAACATGTTTTATTATTATTGTTTTTCTACAATCTGTCTATTGATTCTAATTCCCCTATGACAGGTTACTATTCTAATAATATAGTGACTGATTGTACTATTTCATGTTTCATGTATATTAATTCTCTCCACTCTGATCAATGAGGTAATATTCTCAACACAAACACTCCCTAGGCCCACACTTCTATTCAGCAGTCTTTGGCATTTTGGGGCACTTGAGTCCACTGTATCAGGACACTGTTGAGTAGAATTCAGGGATGGATGATAATAAGAGGTATTAGTAGTGCCTTCATTTAGTATTACTCTTTGGGTTTAGGTGGGAGACTTGGATATTAGAATTTGTTAATGATCCTATGCCTGAGAGTAACTAAAAAATATAAAGGGGAAACCCAAATTATTTGGGATGGGTACATGATGTTATTGCTTTCGCTTTTTATAGTTTAAGTGATTTCACCATTGGGCTACGAACATTCTTGGTGTTGTTATTATTATTTATAAAAGTGTTAATATCATGGATTTCTATGCCCTAGACCAAGGATATGATTGAATACTACTAATTCATGCATCATATTAGGCACCATAGGATATAAATATCATGCATTCTTCCTTTCCATATTTAATTTTTTTGTGCATTACATGTGATGCATGTTCTTGTTTTATTTCTTTAATTGGTATTCCATGCAAGGATAAAAAACATAATTGACACTTAAAGTGCATTCCTTAACCTAAAGGTGTTTTCCAACATACGTTAATGTATACACCATTAGTAGTCGATTATAGAACATTGATCCATAGAACATTGGTTTCATAGGATAGAATGTGTTATGGTTAGGATTAAGTGGGCATAAAATTCCAATTTATAAGGTGTATGGGCCCTTATAAATTTTAAATGGTGATCCAATTTATTCAACCATTAAATGAAACTTTAAATGAATGAATGAATAAAAATAAATATTCTATTTAAAATGAGATTGACTTCTTGTATGAGTAATGTTAGATATTAACTCTAACCCGACCTTGTAGTGGGTAGTAGTTTGTGTCTCCTAATCTATATGTGTTTCCTTATAACCTAGAACAAAATCTAGGATCTGTGATAGGGGTGTGTTACATTTGTAGAAAGGCACTGTACATATCCTTTATTTATCTCTTTTAATATCTATTATAAATCCAAACTTAGTCATGCACTAGGAAACTATAGGGAAATTATAGCACGATTACAATGTTATGTATTCCAATAGAGTGGAAATGAGAATATTCTAGAGGTGGTTGGCCCTGATCCACCTATGATAACTTCTATAGTGAAACTTGAGGAACCTCTTGAAGATCTTCAATTGGGCATCGATTCTCAGTTCTATGATATTTTCTTTTAGTTCATGTTGTCTATATTGGGTTCTCTTCAGCCTTCCCCTACTATGGAAGATCTTACCTAGGAGTTCCAATGTAAGCATCCTCCCACCTTCTCTAGGGATAGTGTACCTCAGGCTATTTATTCATAGATAGAGGGTATGATAATTATCTTCGATCATATAGATATGCCTCTAGAGGAAAGGAAAAATCTCACCACCTACATGCTTTGTGACTCCACCAAGTATTGGTGGGATGGCCTTACTCAGGTCACCTAATATCAAGGTATGGTCTGGGAGGATTTTCAGATATCCTTCATTGACTAATTCCTTTCATAAACTTTGAGAGAAGACCAGGATCAAGAGTTCATGCACCTTTAGCAAGGTGACATGTCAGTGGTATAATATTCGGCTCACTTCACCAAAATTCAATATTTTAAACTGACATTTTCTAGTGAAGAGATGATGATTTTGAGGTGATTCAAGGATGGGATGGTATACCCCATCTGATTGTAGGTGAATATATTTTGGATGACTACTGTTTTAGAAATAGTGAAACAAACCTCATCACAAAGCTAAACCTAAGGGAATTGAATGATATGAACTAGGTAATTTCAGCTTCCATGTAGGGAAGTATTCTATCCAAAGGTAGGAAAAATAAAATTGACGGTACATGTGGGGGAAGTACCAACCACGTGGAATGCACCAAAAGTTATGTAGTGTATCACTAGTGTAGCTAACCAGGACATAATAATCCCTATTGTATGAGGAACCCGATTGAGTCTTGGGATTCTAGTAGGATGGGTCACCTCCAGTGTTTCTGCCTACCCTTTGTTCTAGTGACCGGTGAATGGGGTTCTATTCCAACACCACCTTCAGGTGTAGGGTTTGTTACTCAAATTAAAAATAAAATTTGGTCTTCTACAGGATGTTTGGGCTGATCATGTAGTCGTGGATGAGGTGGTCAGGACTTAGAGTTTATGCGTTAGTAGAGTGGACCTACTCAAGTTACTCAGGAAGCATCTTAGGGTCACAGTTCAAACCATATTTATGTAGTGCATCCTACACTAGAGTATAAGAGTCTAGGTCCTTCTATTATACTATGTACTATTGTAGTATACTCTACCTTTTTTTCTACCTTGTTTGATACTAGGCCATCACAGTCTTTTTATCTACTAGAAATATTGTAAGTCTGGGACTAGTGATAGAGTATTTCCGTGATGTGATGGCTCTTGAAACCCCTTTAAGTGGTTAATCGGAGTGTATATTATAGTGAATAGAGTATCCCATTGAAATTGGTGGGTACCATCTTCTATGGAGTTTATTCTTCCTCGGGATGTGAATTATTGAGATCAGATAGATTCCTATCACCATTAGGTGTTGTTCAAATCACCAAAGGAAATCATGTATATACATAAGGGTGAATGGGATATCCGGGAAAGTTTAGATGGACTCAAGAGTACTGGGCTAGGATGAGGGATATCCTAGATAGAGATTCTCCCTATGAGCGATCAAGGAATTAAGCTTATGCAATTCCCTCCTGTTGTGGATCATTTCATAGACATCTTCCCTGGGGATTTTTATTATTTGAGTCTGGGAGAGAGGTCAAGTTCACCATTGATCTTGTTCTAGGTGCAGAACCATTTTACATTTATCCTTATAGGATGGAACATACATAGGTCCTAGAACTCAAGAAGTATATCGATGATATATAGGCTAAGGGTTTTATTTGAACCAAAAACATCTCCCTGGGGTTCACCTATCCTTTTCACCAAGAAAGTGTATGGTTCCCTTAGATTGTGTGGGTATTACAACTAACTGAACCAGATCATGATGAAGAACTGGTATCCACTACCTTGTAGAGATGACCTCTTCGACCATCTCTGAGGAGTGACAGTTTTCACTAAGAGAGATTTGAGATCAGGATACCATAATGTGTGTGTGAGGTCATTAGACATACCACATACATTGTTCTGTGGAGGGGTATAAATTGTATGAGTATCAGGTAATGTTGTTCTATATTAATAACGCGTTTGAAGTATTTACATATATGATGAATCGGGTTTACCACTCGTACCTATATTCTACTATGGAGGTATTTATAGATGACATCTTTGTGCATTCTTGATCCATACCTAACCATTCCAATCATATTGAGATTGTATTGATTAAAATGAGAGATAATTAACTATATATGAATCTTATTAAATTACAATTTTGGATAAGTAAGGTTCACTTCATGAGTCATATCATTTTAGATGATGGTGTATCAGCTGACCCAAATGCGGTGAGTATTATGGTTTTCTAGGAGAATCCCAAGAATATGTTTTACATAAATTATTTATTAGGGTTTTATGGCTATTAAATGTGATTAATTAAGGATTTATCATACCTAATAGTGACTCTTCCAGGTTTGACCATGAAGGGTGTGAGATTTTACTAGTCTAAAACTTGTGAAACATATTTTCATGAGTTAAAAGATGATTGACTTTATCACTGGTCCTGATTCTACATGATCAAAACAGAAGCCATATTGTTTATTGTGATCCATTAGGGATCGAGATATGGGTAATTCTGATATAGTTTAATCGAGTTGTGAAATATGGGATCTGCAAGCTAAGGCCTCTTTAGGGGAATTACCCTATGCATGACCTTCACCTAGGAGACATGGTTCATGATCTATAATTTTGTTGGCACAAATTTTTGGGTCAGAAGTTCGTTTTTTACAAGGATAAAAAATGTCTGAAATACATCTATACATATTAAGACTTGAATATGAATAAACCTAGGCGGTTAATGTTACTATTGTACTTTGACTTTGACCTTGATAACACACCTATAAAGGGTAATGATGCAACTGATGCCTTGAACTAAAAGACTCAGAAGCAAGTTGTCAAGGTGAAAAAAATATGTGGAAGTTGATGAACTTGTTTTCTGAGATGCACTTGGAGGTTCATAAGCAACGAGGGAAACTAGTTTTAGTAGCTTTGGTAGTGAAATCCACCAATATAGAGTGGGTCTATATAAGATAGCTATCCAATGCTATGGGACTCTTCCTGAGTGAAAGTGTTTATGGTGAGAACCCAAATCCTGGTTGGGTTTTTTATGAGAATGATACCCTACTCTTCAGTGGTCATGCTTGGGTGACTTTAGATACACTGGAAGAGTTGATGTGAGAATATCATTCCTCTATTTTGAAATTCCTCCATGTAATTACCAAGATATACCATGAAATTCATTTTTAGTATTGGTAGAATGGTATGAAGAGGAATATTACAAGTTTCATCACTCAGTGCTCCACCTATTTTCCAGTGAAGGATGAGAACCAGTGACATGTTGGAATTTTATAACCCTTCTCTATTCTTGAGTATAAATGGAATAATTTCACCATGTATTTCATTATGGGCTTACTGATATCCCCTCAAGGTAGATATGTAGTATGGGTGATCATTGATAGGTTGAAAAAATCTCACACTTCCTACTGATCTAGGAGTCCTTATTAGTTGATGATATTTGGAGGATTTATATATAGGAGATAATGAGACTTCATGGTGTTCCTTGTTCTATCTTCTCAAACTAAGATTCCCTATTTAACTCACAGTTTTGGAAAGGGTTTCAAAATTCATTAGGTTCTCAGGTGCTCTTGTGTAATGCATATCACCCAAAAATAAATGGGAAATCTTAGTGAACGATACGGGTGATTGAGGATATAGTTCAGGCATGTATCCTTGATTTTGGAGGTTCTTGGGAAATTATGTCCCACCTGTTGATTTTTCCTATTAAAATATATTTTGGGAGATGATTATAATGTATCTTTTTTAGGCCATTTATAGTAGGCCAATCTATTTACCTTTATGATGGTAAGAGACAGGTGAGGTAGATATACTAATTCCCCATATCTTTCAAGATACATTAGATAAATTCCATGTGATTTAGAATCATATGTCTATAGAGCAGTCTAGGAAAAATTCTTATATAAATCATCATCATCAACCATTAGAGTTTGAGGTAGGACATTGGTTAGTTCTATGTGTTTCACTCATATTGGGTCATGGTAGGATTTAGAGATAGGGGATCTTATCACCTCGATATATTGGGCCATTCGAGATAGTGGAGGGAGTCATGATGATAGCATGTTAGTTGTAGTTTCTTATGTGGTTTAATTTCATGTTTTATTTCTTCCATGTATCACATATTCATCGCTATAATGAAGACACCTCTCATCCATTTGACCCTGAGGATATTGATTTGTAGGTGGATTCATCCTTTGAGGATCATCTGATACGTATCATTGATATGAGCATGGAGGATCTTTGTGGTAGGTAAGTTTGTATTATATGGGTTCTTTGGAAGAATGACTGCATACAAGATGAGACATGAGAGTGGGAAACCAATGTATGTGTGTAGTGGCTATAAATTTTCTCAGAATATGTTTTTCCACCCTCAGAAGGGTAAATCAGGGATGAGTTGTCTTATGAAGGGGAGGTTGTAACATCCCAAATTTTTTCTAAGGTAGAAATCATTTGTTGTAGGTCTAAATTACATTATTTTTCCCTTTTGAATGATTCCTAAAGGATTAAAAAAGGTCTTGGGGTGTCTGGGGCTTGTTTGGAGCCCAATGCCCCAAATTTTGAAGAGGAGGACTAGGCAAAAAAAATTATGAGAAACTTTTCTTCCATGACCACATAGTTTCTCATACTTTGTTGCTTGAGACAGTGGGGTGTTCAGGACCACATAGTTTGTCTGCAACTGTGTGACCCTAGTTGCATGATCGTAAGAGATTGCAGACCCCCTAGAGAGTGTCATTTCCCAGGGTTGTTGTACAGTTTGGCCAACCATGCAAGAAAACAATGAACACCTAGCTGTGTTGGTAATTTTACAATTCAACCCCTAAAATATTTTATGTTTAAACCATGATTTATTTTTCATTTATATCCAAAGGAACAATCGTCTCCCTATCACATTGAAGACTCATATCCCTAGAGAAAGTTATTTTAATTTCGCCCTCATTTTTCATCTAAATATCTCACTGTCATAAGCATTAAAAATATTGAGGTAAGCTCTACACTCCTCTTTCTTCTTATTCTAGTTTCTGTATTCCTATGTTACACGATTTTGTGGAAATTTCATTTGTCCAATTTTCATGGAATTTAAAAATTTCACCAATAACTATAATTATTTCTCAAATAAATAGCTAACACTAGATGAGGGAAGCACTACCGGGCTATGGTAGGTGGTCTTGATTCAATCCTAATGTTTTGTTACATTTTATAACTTTCATTTTTGTGCTCTGTACTGGACCATTTTTTCCATACCAATAAAATGTTAAATAAATTATTCAAAATGGGTTTTCATATGTATTATGACCCTAATTTGCAGTGATTCACCTCCTAGGTTGATCTACTTGATCGTAAAAATCCCTTTTGGTATCCCTATTTTTTTATAACCTATCTTCTATTACTCAATTTTTAGTCACCATTTTAGGTGTATTTCCCCATTGATAATGTCTTAAACTAATTTTTTGAATTATTTAGAATAATGGGACAAGTGTTAGGATAATATACTATATAACTTCCTTGTTTTGATTAATTAAATATAATGGAGTTTTTTAATCATGTTATAAATGTTTTATTGATAAATGGTGTTCTTTTTATAACCTAATCATACCATTACCTTATTTCGGGGGTGATACAATAGGTTATGAATTAAGGATCCCTTGTACAGGCTCACTGTGTCTTAGATGGAATATGATAATGATTTGTAAATACATAGGGGGTGACACTGGTAATGTTTGGCATGGGCTCACTGAGATTTATTCCTTTTTTTACCTTTAGATGAGTGATGATGGTTCCCTAGTGGATCCCCCCTAGATGGGCTCAGTGGCATGATGGTTGTACCATGCCATGAGATAGACTAACACCCCTATGTGTGATACCAAGAATAGAATCCAAGGATAGTTATTGATGATATCACACCATGACTAGAGTTAAACATGAGAATTCATAAATGGGTCACCTTGGATAGACACCTATGGCATTGGTCATATATAGACTCCCTTGAGTAGTACTTGGGGTCACACCTAGAACATCTTAGATGGGATTAGGGTTCATTTTAAAATATTTAAAATGATTTTAAATAAGAAATTACATGTCAAAACTAGAAATTTAGGGATGTGTCCACCAAGACAAATCATAATATTGGGGATAATCTACCTCTTTATAAATTATACCACTTACTTTAGTTGTGTAATAATTTTCTGTTCGGACACATCGACATAGGCAGAAGTAGGTAGATTTGGATGGGTGTCCCAAGTTAAACCCTATCCAATATATTTATTTAGTTATTAATCCAACATTATATTTATTATTAAAGGTGTGTTTATCATTTTACATTTCAAAAATTGGAATGATCTAGACACCATTGGTGGTGTCCTACTAAGTATATCTCACACTAGGCTTGGGCCACATTTGAAACCCAAGTAGTCTTCAAGACTATAGGTATAGATTAAGATAATCATCCAACTTTTTATGATTTATTGATAGATCAATTATGGAGTTTGTGGGAATAGGATTGAGCCTTTGTTCGTGATGCTAGTAGTAACTCTTCTTTTAGCCTTACGGTATTTTGATAGCAGGTGGTATATGCATGTATACAATATTCATCGCATACTCATTTGTGTATAGATACTTGATCAAAATCATAACCATGTATCATTTTATTATTCATCATATGCTTATTGTTTATTTATCTTACTTTTTTTAATATTTTTCCATTGTTATCTATCTGTTGATATTGCTTCCACTACGGAAGGTTACTGGTCTGGTCATAATGTGTCTGGTTTTTTAATTTCATATTCCTTATATATTATTGTTTTCTACTCAGTTCAATGTGGGAATAGTCTTCCCACATACACTCCTTAGCCCCTCCCTACTATTCGGTAGCCTCTGGAGTTGGGTAGGTGCACTTAAGGTCTTGTGGCCAGCATCTCAGGGCACCATTAAGTGGAATTTAGGGAAGTATTCTAAAAAGTGGAAAAATATGTGTTTTCCTTTTGTCTTACTATTTTATTTTAGGTGGGTCATTAGGATATTATAATTTGGTAATTAACCTATGATTGGGAGTATCTAACCCATGTACAGGGGAAACCCAAACTACATGGAATGTGTACATGATGTTATTGCTTGCGCTGGTTATAGTTTAATGGATTTCAACATTTGGTGACACACATGTTTTTTCAAGTTATTATAGCTGATAAATTTATAAATATCATGGATTTATTTACCCTCACCCGAGGATATGTGGGAATATTATAAATTCATGCATCATATTAGGAACCATAGGATATAAATGTCTTGCATTATGCCATACCATTGGTACATTACATGTTCATTACTTGTGATTCGTGTGATTATTGTGTATATTTAATTTTTATTACTTGTAGGATTGAGAAAACATAATTGAAACTTAATGTTACTTCATTAACCTAATATTGATTCCCTGTATAGGTTAACGAAACACCATAAGTAGTTAGTTATGGAATGTTTATCTTTGGACCATTGGTTCCATGGGCTGTAACATTTTATAGTTAGGATTAAATGGTTGCCACATTACAATTTATAAGGAGTATGGGAACTTATAAATTACAAATGGTAATCTATATGGTTCAGTAATTTAAAGAAAATTTAAATACATAAAATAATCTAAATAATATGATCTTTAAAATGAAATAGAAACTTTTTATATGTAATATGAGACCTTGGACCTGACCCGACCTTGTAGTGGGTAGTAGGGTGTGTATCTTGATCTATATGTGTTTTCTTATCACCAACACATAGCTCTAAGAGCTGAGATTGGGGTGTGTATATTTTTTAGAAAACCATTTTACCCATAATTTTTTAATCGATTTCCCTATCAGATATGAATCATATTTGAGGCATGTATTCAGAAATTGTAGAGATATGTTAGTGAAATGACCTCGTGCTATACTCTAAGAGAGTGGTGATGGGAATACTCTAGAGGTGGTGGGCCTAGATCCACCTATGATACCTCATGTAGTTCCACCTTAGGAACCTCATGTAGATCATCCAACTAGGATCTGATGCTCAAGTCTGAGATAGTTTCTTTCAGTTCATGCAGTCAGTATAGGGTGCTCCTCAGCCTTCCCCTACTATGAACGAGCCGAACTAAGAGTTCTAGTAGCAGCATCCTCCCACCTTCTTATTAGATAGTGTACCTTAGGCTACTCATTCACTTCTATAGAATATGATGTCTATCTTCTAGAATATGAAGACACATCCAAAGCATAGGGTCAAGCTCTCCACCTAGATTCTTCATGACTCTACCGATAATTTATGTAATGTCTTAACTTAGTCTGGTCGATATCAATGTATGGACTACGTAGAATTACCTGAATCCTTCATCAACTAATTATAAACAAATACCTTGAGAACACACCAAGCTCAAGAGTTCATGCACCTTCATCAAGGTGATATGTCAGTGATGGAATATTCATCTCGCTTCAATGAATTACAATGTTTCTCACCAAACCTATTCGGTGACGAGCTGTAGACTGTGAGAGAATTAGAGGATGGGATTCCATACTCCATTTGATCAAGGGTGAATGTTTTTTGGATGAACACCATATCATAAGTATTAAACCATGACCTTATTACTAAGAGAAACCTAAGGGAATCCGATGACATGAACCAGTGTAGTTCTACTTCCAGGTAGGCAAGTAGTCTATATAGTAGTAGGAAAGTTCGACTCAAGGGTACGTGTGATGGAAGCACCAGCCAGGAGGAATGCACTGATAGTAATTTGGTGTGTCACCGGTGTGGCATGCCAAGCTATAAAAATCCCCAGTGTACAAGTAACTATATCATGTTCCAGGCGTGCGGTAGGATGGGTCACCTCCATCATTTTTGTCAAACCTTTCTTCTAGTTCCTAGTGAACAAGGTTCTATTCCTCCACCACCTTCATGTGTTGGATTATCAAATCCACAATAAGATGGAATTTTGTCTTCTATAAAATTTTCAGGCCAATTAGGTGGTCATTCCTAAGGTGTTCAGGCCTCACACTTTCAGCATCGGCAAAGTGGACCTGCTCTAGTTAGTCAGGTAGCATCTCAGGGAAGCATTTTAGGCCATATTTATGAAGTTTAGCGTATTCTAGAGGAGAATATTCTAGGTCCTTATAGTATATGAGGAACTATTCTTTTATCCTCTGTGTTTCTTTCTTTTTTGATCTGGTGCATTTCATGCTTTTCTATATGGTGCAATAATGGGATGTCTGGGCCTGGTGATAGAGTATTTCATCGATGTGATGACTCTTAAAATCTCATTATGGGTTAAATCAGAGGGGATATTATAGTGAATGTTATTCCACATTTAAATAAGTGGATACTATTTTTTGTGGTGTTTTTTGCATCCTCAAGGTTACCGACTTCAACATCATTCTTAGAATCGATTGGATTGTGCCTTATAGAGACCAGGTTGATTTCTATTTTCATCGGGTGTCATTCAAATCAACCTAGGGTAGCACAGATATCCATAAGAGATAATGGGATATCAATTCATGTCGATCTAAGTGTACTGGTCAAGGTGGAGTGACAGTGTAAATGGTTACTCTCTTTATGAATGTTCAGGGAATGAATCTTGTTAAATTACCTCTTATTTTGGATCCTTTTAGGGACATCTTCCCTAATGATTTATCCACCTCTCCTCCTAAGAGAGAGGTAAATTTCACCATTGATCTTATTCTAGGTGAAGAACTAGTGTCAATTCCTCTTTATAATATGGCACCTACAGAGCACTAGGAACTCATGAAGAAGCTTAATGATCTAGTGGATAAGGGTTTTATTTGACTTATCACATTATTGTGAGGTTCACTTATCCTTTTCACCATTAAGGTAGTCAATAAACATAGTTTTTTCATATATTACCCCCAAATGAAGTAGCTCATAGTGAAGAACTGGTATCTAGTTCCCCATCTAGATGAACTCTTCGACCAACTCCAAGGAGTGGTAGTTTTCTCCAAGATCAATTTGATATTGGGATACCATTAAGTGTGTGTGAGGACATCAGACATACCATGTACATCATTTGGGTGTAGGTATAAATTTATGAGTATCTGGTCATATTTTTCAGTATTTTGAATGTGTTGAAAGTATTTATTCCTCTAATGAAGTGATTTTTTCACCCATACCAAGATTCCTTTGTGGTGGTCTTCGTAAATGAAATCTTAGTGTATTCTCACACCAGACACAATAATTCCAATCATCATTAGATCATGTTGAGTACACTGATATATCACAAACTATATGTGAATCTCATAAAATGAAACTTTTAGAAGATTAAGTTTCACTTATTGGGTCACATCATTTTAGAGGATGGCATATATGCTGACCCAGAGAAGTTGAGATCCATGGTTTCCTAGGAGAAACCAATGAATGTGTTTGAAATACATAGTTTCTTAGGTCTGGATGGTTATTACTTGAAATTCATTCAAAACATATCATTCTTGGAAGCAATGCTTATGTTTTTAACCAAGAAGGGTGTAAAATTAGAATGTGTTGAAACTTGTGAGATATATTTTTAGGAGTTAAAGCTATTATCGAATTCAACATCGTTCCTTGTTCTTCTGTATCTAGGAAGAAGCTATATTATTTATTTTAATGCTTTAGGGTTTGATCTGGGGGATGTTTTGATGTTGGGTGATCGATTTGTGGTATATGGGTCCCACCATTGTAGGCCTCATGAGATGAATTATCGTATGTATAAACTCAAACTAGAAGATGAGGTCAATTATCTACACTTTTGGAGGCACTATTTTTTGGGTGAGTAGTTCATTGTTTACATGGATAAAAATATACTCAAAAACTTCTCCACAAAGTGAGACATGAATCCAAGACAACAAAGGTGGGTAGACTACCTGTAGTCCATCGACATTGAGCATTACTACACACCCAAAAAGGGTAATTTCACAACTAATGTCTTGAGAATGAAGACTCCTACATAATCTATCAAGGAGGCCATCAGTGAGTGGAAGTTTATAGGCTTGTTTTCTGAGATGTACCAAGAGGTTTAGGAGTAGCACAAAAAACCAATTTTAGTAGGTCTGTCAGTTACATACTCCCTTATGAAGTGATTTTGGATGAGGAATCTATCAGATAATGAGGGCCTCATCCTAAGGTAATGTGTCTCTTATATGAACTCACCTCCTAGTAAAGTTGATGATTATATTGATGCCATAATATTTTGTGGGTGTCTTTGGGAACCTTTAGATATACAAGAATATATGATGTGAGGATATCATACCTCTATTTATGAATTACACCTCAGACATACCATGATGTTCCTTAAATTTCATCATCGCTATTGGTGGCCTAGTATGGAGAGGCGAATTTCATGATTCATCACTTGGTGCTCTTCATATGACTAGGTGAAGGTCGGGAACCAGTGACCTACTATAATATTAAATCCTCTCTCCAATACTGAGTGGAAATAGAATTATATCACAATGAATTTCATGATGGTCTTTTAGAGATCCCTTCATGCCAGTGGTGTAATATGGGTGATATTCAACAAGATAACCAAGGTCGCACCCTTCCTTCTGATCTGGGATACCTTATCAATTGATGATCTTTGGAGGATTTATATCTAGGAGATAGATAGCCTTTATGGTGTTATTGTTATATCATATCATGATGAGATTCCTAATTTACCTCATGATTTTATCCAGGGTTGAACAGGGAATTGGTTTCTTAATTGATATTGAGTACTAAATATCACCCTCAAGCTGATGGGAAGTTTGAGAGAATGATGTAGGTGTTTGAGGATATTCTTCGGTCATGTATCCTTGATTTTTGAGGTTATTTGGAAAAGAATATCCCTCTTGTTGATATTTCCTACAAAAATAGATTTCAGGAAATGATTCAAATGGATCTGTCTGAGGCCCTTTAGTGTAGGTCCTTCCATTCACCTTTGTGCTAGTTAGAAATAGGTGAGAAATCTAAAATGGGCTTTCATCTCAATCAAGAAACTTTAGAGTAAGTCTAGCTGATTTATAAGTGTATGGATATGGCTCAATCTAATTAGAAGGATTATACAACTCATCACTATAGAACTCTATAGTTTAAGGTGGGTTATTGGTTCTTTATATGTGTTTCACCTAGGATGGTACATAGACGGATTCAGAGATAAGAAAAGTTATCTCCTTGATATGTATGGCCTTTCTAGATAGTGAAGAAAGTTGGGTCGGTAGCCTATCAGTTGCAGTTACCTCTAAGGTACAATTCCATGCATGATGTCTTCCACTTATTACAGCTTCTTCACTATCATGTTGTCACATCTCATTCTTTTGACCCCAAGGATATTGAGCTAGAGGCGGATGCATTCTTCAGGGAGAATTTGATACGTATCATTGATCAGATCATGATGTCTCTCTGAGGAAGGTCGGTTCCTCTAGTTCTGGTCCTTTGGTATAATGACGGTTTATTAACAAGGCATGGGAGGAAGAGGCTGTTGTACATTTGTAGTGGCTTGAACATTTTTCAAAATACATTTTACCACCCACAGAAGGGAAACTAGGCTACGAGTTATCTTAAGGAGGGTAGATTTTAATATACTGGATTTTCTCAAAGGTATGAAACATTTTTTTTAATTCCTTTTTTTTCCTTTAAAATAATTACTATGGTATATAACCAGTTATTGGGGTGTCTGGGGATTTTTTCGGAGCTCAGAGCACTGAATTTGGAAGAGGCAGACTGGGCCACACAGTTGGGGAAACTGTACAGCCTAGTCTATATAGTTTCTCTAACTTTTTAGCTTGAGATAGTGGAATTTTGGGGACTGAATAATTTTTCTACAATAGTGATACCCCTAGCACATGACCATTCGGTGTTGCAGACCCCCTTTACAGTGGCCTTTTTTCAGGGTTGATACATGGTTAGGAAAACCATGTAGCCAAACCATGTTCCCCTATCTATGAGGGTAATTTTACTATTCTCCCTCTGAACTGTTTTAAGTTTAAACCATCATTTACTTTTCCTTATCTCCAGTGGGCCTCGCCTCTCACTATCACATTGAATATTCATATCCCTTTAGCTATGGATTTTGTTTTCTCCCTCATTTTTCATCAAAATATCTCACCATATAAAGAATCCTAAAGATTGAGTTATGATCTATACTCCTATTGATTCTAATTATAATTTAACCATTCCTCTATTTTACTATTTAAATTGATTCTCATTTTCACTATTTTTAGGGAAATTGACTTTATCTATAATAATTATCATTCTAGCTCAAATCAATGGTCAAACCTGGAAGAGGGAAGTACTATAGGGAAAAGGTAGGTGGTCTGGGTTCTTTCCCTACGTTTCATTGCATTTTATAACTTGGTTCATTATTCCACACACCATATCATTACAATGACACCACCTAAGTGATAAATAAATTATTCTAAATGGTTTCCCATGTGTATTATGACACTATATTGGGATAATTCACCTCCTAGTTTTATTTCCTTGATCTAATAAATCTATTTGGGTATTCCTATTCTGTTATATCCTATCTTCCAATATTATAATATTTAGTCATAATTTTAGTTGAACTTTTCTTATGATAACGCCTCAAACTAATGTTCTGAATTTTTTGGAATGATGGGCAATGTGTTAGGTTCTTAAACATTATGAGTTTTGTGGTTATGATGAAATAAATAATGTTTCATTGTTTAATCATGTTATAAAAGTTTTCTTGATAAATGGTGTGGTTTTTCTAACCAAATAATACCATCACCTTGTTATGAGGATGATACAAGGGGTTATGACTTAAGGACCCCTTTGATAGACTCATCATGCCTTGGATATAATTTTTTAATGATTTTTAAATATGTTGGGGTGACACTAGCTATACTTGGGATGGGTTTTCCCAGCATTATTCATTTTTTACCTCCAGATGAGTGACATCGGTTCCCTATGGATCCCTTATGGATGGGATAGGTGGTGCAATAGTAATACCATGGATGGAGAGGGACTCATACCCCAATGTGTTATACCAGGGATGGACTCAGAGGTAAGTTCTTGTTGATATCAAACCATTCTTGGAGTGACACATGATATTTCATACATGGGTAACCTTGAATAGACTCTAATAGATTTGGTGATATTCAGAGTTCTTAGAGCGATACCCAAGGTCCCACCTAGACCACACTGTATGGGATCAAGGTGCGTCTGCTTAAATTTAAAAATAACTTTAAATAAGAAATTACATGTTGAAAATAGAAATTCGGGGACATTCTCACTAATCCAAATCAAAATCTTAGGGTTGAACCACCTATTTAAAAATTATAACCATCACTTTACTTATGTAGGACTTCTCAGTTCAGTCTCACCAGCATTGGTTGAAGCAAGTAGAGTTTGACGGGTGTCCCAAGTGGAACCCAATCTGATTTATTTTTTAAGTTATTATTAAAGTGTTGAATTTAATATTAAAGGCACAATGTTCATTTTATATTGCATGAAATGGATTGATCTAGAAACCATTAGTGGTGGCCTACTAAGTATATCTCACACCCAGTTAGAGTCTCCCTTGGTACCCATGAAAACTTCATGAATATAGGTTTAGATGGAGGGAATCGACCATTTTCTAAGGCTTGATTGACAGAACTGGGATGGATTTCGGTAGAACAGGACCAAGGCATATCACGTGATGCAAGTAATAGTTCTTATTTTTGACTTTTTGTATTTTTACAGCATGTGGTATATGCATTCATCCCCTGTTCACCAAATACTAATTTGTTTTATAGCTACTTGAGTATAATCCTCACTGGGTATCTATTTATTATCCAGCTTCCACTTATTGTTTATTTATCTAAAATCATTTATTATTACTATTACATGGAAATCCGTCTATTAATACTACTTCCCCTATGGTGGGTTACTAGTATGGTCATATAATGTCTGCTTCTGTTGTTTCATATTCATTATATATTGTTTCCCTACACTATGATAAATGAGGGCATTGTCTCCCCGAGGACACTCCCTAGGACCCCACAACTAGTCGGTAGCCTCCGGTATTTGGGGAGATGTTATTGAGGTCTTTTGGACACCATATCAGGGCACCATAAAGTGTAATTTGGGTAGCACATGACAAATTAATATACTAGAAAAAAATATTTCATTTAATACCATATATTTTAGAGTAAATTCCATATAAAAAATAATATGATGAAGTTAATAATAAAAATAAATATAATTTTTTATATTTATTTAATTATGAAATTTATAAAATGATTGGATAAATTATAAAGTGTTTAAAATTTAATTATTTTTGAATTTTTCATAATTGTACATATAAAGACAAAACTAATGAATTGTTCATTTTTTTTTATTTTCATTTCCTATTTTATTAATGAATATAAATTTTTTATATTATTAGTGTATGTGTGATTTAGATTAAAATAGTTGAACAATTTTTATAAATTATCATACATGAACTTATGGAGTAACATTCAAAGTATGATAAATAATTTTTTCTTCTATAATTATTTTTAATTTTTCATGAGTTAAGAAAAGTATTACACATAAATATGGTTCAAACTAAATGATTTATTAGATAGAAAAAGGATTTAAAACTAAATCACTAGAATCATTCATAAATATAAATGGAATAACATGAGATAATATTTTGAGATTTAATTCCCTTTAAAAATTCTAAGTGTCATATTCCTTTGAAAAAAAAAACACTTTTCAAGAACATAATCATCCAATCGGGTAGGATAAGTTAAATCTAATTTCCATTGGATTATCTTTTGTATGAAAAGAAAGTAATGGGTGACCCTAATCAGATTAGGTGCCCTTTTTGAATTTTATTAGAGTTAAACATAGTTGGGAAATCCAAATAGGATTAGGAAATCTGAGGAATAAAGTTTATTTTATCCATATGATAGATTATATAAGGAGTTTTCTACTCAACTATCAATGATTAATATATTTCATTTCATGATTTTATAAGTAAATATTTAATTGATGGGATAAATTCTAAGGAAACCCAAAATATAGTGAAATATATATCTTGTAACACATATGGATATGATGAAAAGTTTATAAAGGGTCATCATTTTAGTGGGATCACATTTTATTAAAATATTTATGAAATGAATCTAAACATGATACTCATATTTTGAAAGATACTTGTATTGATATAATTAAATCATCGTCATAGAATCTGAATTTGAGATCAATTTTGTATATAGAGAATCTAAATGGTAGAAACTTATTAGTCTAGTTCATAAAATTGAGAATAATTCTCAAGAAAGAAGAAAATTTCTATGTGATAGGGAACCCAATTCCAGTGGAAACACATTATGAATAATCTATTAAATAGGATAATAATTTTTATCATAAGTAGAAGAGGAATTCTGTTTCTGTATTTTCATTAATTATTATTTATATATATCTTAAAATCAATAAGAAACATGATACTATGTGATGATTGAAAACCTAAAAAATTATATGAGGATTAATAAATAAAAAAATGACTAGGAGGGAGTAGGATCAACACTAGATCATCACTTGTATACTGAATTTATTTAAAACCGTTACAAAAAAATTTAATAGTTTATTGTAATTTATAATATAAATTAATTCAAGATAGTATTACTTGAACCGGTCAAAATATTAAGGATATATGAACATGGAATGGGATGTCCAGGCTCAATTGTGGTTCTGTTAGTGAAATGGGTAAATGTTAAAATCAAGAGGAAAATATCTATTCCAAAATCTAGAAGTGGATATTCTAATAGAAAATAAAAGTGTTTGAAATTTAAAGGTGTGTTTAATAAGGATATGGAATTCTTCCATGATGAAAATCCTAGCCACTAAAGAAGGAATTGGACAGTGTACCTAAAGGGTCGAAATAAACTCAATAGAGAGTCCACATTATGTATAATGATATAGAAATCAGTTATCATATTTCGAAAGGGTATATAATGGTAAATATATGTTTTATAGGTGTTGTAAAGATCTAAGAGTCAAAAAATGAATAAGGATTGAAGGATGGAGCTTTAAGTATTCATTCTATTAATGGATCATGGAGTTTCTATGTTGATAACTTTGGTGTGGGAATTACTTTATAGTTAGTTTGAATTTTAAATAAATGATGTGTGTTTTGGATTTCATTTTCTTCTATTATATAGTAATATATTCTTTAAAAATATGAATTTTTGATGAATAAATGAGATGATGGGTTTTATACACATGTTTTATTATTCATTAGATTCTATAACATTTTTTAGTAGAATATAAGGATAAAAGAGTTTATCTGAGATATTCTTTAAAATATAAAGGAAAGATATCCCACCATTATAAGTTGAATAATTTAAATAATAAAGTCTTGTTTCCAAGAATATTTCTCAAAAAACATACAATACTTTATTATATATGGATACAATATTTTATTAGTTAAGTATTCCCATTAAAAGAAATAATTTTAATTTCCTAAATAAAAATGGGGTTGTGTAACATAAAACGATATTATAAAGTGAATATAGTTTCTAAGAGACTAGTTGGAGTATATTTAGAATTATAAAATTTAAATACATAACAAATAAAATATTATACTAATAAAAATACAAAGTGAATCTCACTTAATATCCTAAAGTACTTTAAAATGTGTTCTTGAAAGAATAATGTACATAGTTACATTGGATTACAAAGTTTCCAAGGAAATTTTATCATGAAAATGTTCCAAGAATGATGATGATTTATGAATTATAAGAAAAAATAAGTTATTGAGAATCGTGAAATTTTATGTTGAGTTTGAATACTTTTCCCATGATATTAACATTAGGAATATGATTCCTAAGTTTCAGCATTATTAAAATTGGTTTACAATATAAATGTTACTAAATAATAGTGCTTATGTGGAGAATTTTATTATATGTCCATATAGATACATGACGAGAATTACATAAAAATTTAATAAGTTTAACAAATCCATAAAAGTGTTGAAGAATTAATCATATATGGTGGTCTATCATATGATATTTTATTATACGGGTTCTTATGTATGGTTTTTAGTATTATTAAAATAATTTTAAGTCTAGAAAATGTATCATAGTGTATAAAAGTTAATCTCAACATTATCATTCTTTCTTGTTGAGTGAAATGATAATTAACCCCTCAATGTATTACTATGAGTTATACCTAATTGATGCTCATCATGGATATTTATAGGTTATGATTAAATATTAATGCTATAATGAGTAGGATTTTTTATTGATATATGAAATTTTATCACATGGTATAAAATAAGTTTTTTTGTGTTGGATGACCCCCAAATTATACCACTTGAAGTTGAATATATTATTTATTTGGTACAATATGGGTGATTTTTTTAATTTTAGTATTTTACCATACCTATGGTTGGAAATATACATAACATGAGAACCTTCAAATCATGATACCTTTCTTAAACAAGCCATGAGGATTACCTAATAAAGGGGTGTTTTTATATGTTGTTAATCATGTAATTGGTTGAGGATTAACTAAGATGGTATTTTTCTATCATATAACGAGTATGACATCTGGGACCCCAATTGAGATATAATAATGAATTATATATCCATATATATATAAAGTACATGTGATGTGCTCATTTTTTTTTGGATGAGGGTCATGGGAGGTACTCTTCCACTAAGATTAATGGCATGTGATGTATTTATAGACCTACTTAGTATATACTTAGAGAATAAACATTATATGAGTAGGCTATATAGGAATCACATACCCAAATTATTATAGTCACCAAATGTATTAAAAAAAGAAAACATATGAAAATTAATACTTGTATATGATACAGGTGATGGACATAGGTATCGAGATAAATGTTTTTGATAGAGATAATTCTATATTCCTTTGTAGCATGAGTAGAATTAATTTTTTTCTTGATGCCTATATTTAATTTTAATTATGAATTTTCATATTTTTATTTTTTGAATCCTAAAAATTCCCATGGGATCACACTATGTGTTTGACTGAATGGGTACCGAGATTAATAAAACATAGAGAGCTTCTTCTAAATTGTTTTAGGGTTTATTCAAAAGGATTTCATATGGTTATTCATAAAATGTTTCATATTATGTGATACATGATTAATTTATTGATAACACTCATAAAGTGTTTTGGAAGAAATCCAAATGGAATTTTTGATGTGGTTTCAAAAGTAATTATATATAATATAATATAATGTTAAATTGCACAAAGTCTATGAGGATATAATGCAGGTGGGTGATTAAAGAAGATTTCATGTAAAGCCATTATAAAAAAAATAATGTTTTTATATCATTTTATATTATATATATAGTATAGTATGTAATATAGGAAACAAGTCATATTATATGCGTTGTTAAGGGCATATCACAAATAATGAATATGCTTAAATCATGTTACTACCATAAAAATCACAATAAGTGATTGAGAAATGTCGTATAATAGTGTTGTGAGTATAATTTTACTATAATATTCACATACAATATAATTTATATTATCATTTAAAAATTATTTTTTAACATTTGGGAATCTTCCATATACTGATATAATTAATTAATCAAAATTTAGGTGAGAAAAAACACTATTAAATTTTAAGTTCATGGATGAACATTTACAAAAATATATAACCATATTCTATTTAATCATAAAATTTATAATGTAAATGTAAATGAATGTAAAGTCTTAATAGTGTCCCAAATTCTATATAAATGATGATATAGCCATCATTGTAGTCTTTGATCCTTATCCAATATATCTCAGGATATTCTCACAAAGAAATCATCATTCTCATTCCTTAGATTTTGTGAGATACTATTGTATCATGTTTTTGAGGAGGATCCCACACAAGAATTGATTGATTTAAAAGAACCATGGATACACCTCAGTGGAAAGAGTCCTTTTTTTTCCTTAGTGATCTTTTTCTACCATAATTATTGAAGAAGGAGGATTTTCGATCTTTAGTGAAAGGTGTATGTTCTTAATTTATATATATATATATATATATGGTTTTAGTTTTTTATAGATTTATTACCACGAGATTGAGTTTTATATTATCTTTTATTACATTAAAATAAGTATTACTCAATCCTCTAAATCCCATAAAAACTCTACACTCCAATTATATGAAATTTATTTTCTAATTTATCCATTACTTGATTTGTTTTATTTTTTTTAAACACACTCTATGAGCATTATGATCAATTTGGATAGTCCAAAGACAAATTATTTGGATACATTGTATGGATATCAAATAAATCGACCACAAATGCGGTCCCTTATTATATTTTTAATATAATATATTGAATATTATACAAAATAATAAATTTATACGTTTCAACTAATATTTTAAGAAGAATGGTTTTATAAGGTGGTGTTTATTTATAATTGAAAACATAATTTGAGGATAGTTAATGTGCACAAGTAACCTATGGATTTATTTAAGTGGATAATTATTAAATAATATAAAATAATATTTCACAATCACAACATATATTATAAAAAATCACTTATATTTATCAATTTTTTTATGGTTTCCAAAACAAAATAATCATATCAATTGTGTTTATTACATTTCTAAATTTATGAATAATATTATATTTTACCCGAAAACTAACATCCCCAAAGAGGTAATTATGAGTAATTAAAATTTCATTTAAAATATATATTAACCATTTTTATCTATATTTTTTCTGTAATACCCAAACTGTCGATGGTTAAAATATTCTAGTGAGTAAATATATTTGTTTAAGAATGAGTTGGAAGCTTACATGTTGTCATATTTTTTGAGGACATGAGGAAGAGGTGGTGTCTTATAATGCTTTGAACACCATGATTTGAAACACACCGTTAGGTTTAGGGGTTCCATGTTAACTTATGTGTGAATCCCTATACATAAGAGGCTACCAACTAGCAATGAGGGTTTGGGTGGAATCATGGGGAGAATATGCCCACCATAAAAAATTCTGTGAGAGTAAACTCTTCTATCATAAGAAATAGATAATGAATAATTGTTAAAAAAAGTGGAAGAAATTACAATATCATCAAAATAAAAAAATAGATCCATCACTAAAAAAGTTCCAGATCATGTCCCTGTATAACTACTACCCATATCCCCCAACACTAACTCAATAGGCTATCATAGGGACCCTTACTGCGGTTAGATCCATAGCTATAAACTATACACATGAATTGAGATTCCAATGTAGGGTGTGAGTACAAACCAATTAGAATACCACCAACACATATTTAACATAAGTGAAATTGTCAAATAAAAGGGTATATGTTGATAGTAGTTAAATAAATAAATAAAAACATAACTTATCTGGTCATCATGCACTAACCAGTATACCATGCACCTCAACCCTACCAAAAAATGGCTCCATTATGGAATGAACACTCTATTGATACCTCTATTACACATGAAACCTATGGTGAGTACCTCATATCTCATGACACAACATCATCAAGCACATTGACCCATCACCACACACTCAAGAGAGATCATATCAAACACACTGACCCATCCTCACATACTCAATGGAGGTCACATCCAGCTCACTGAATCATCCTCACATACTCAAGGGAGGTCACATTAAGTATACTGACCCATACCAATATACTCTAGGGATTTTAAATTAAGATAAAAGAAATACCTACAATAAAATCCATCCTGATGATGATTAAAAAAACAATATTAAGAATGAGAAAATCCCATACTAACTTCGCATCATCTATCGATAGCATACAAGATGGACCCCAAAACCCCTTCTCTTTCCTCTTACCAAGAGGTGTCCCTAAATCTATAAAAAAAGTTCATGAGAACCATTGAAATGTAAATTGAATCAACAAAATGGTGAGATATAAATTATTGGGATGAACTGGTATCAAATAAAGTAACCACTACTAAAGATCCAATAAATATGGTACCTATAACCATCTATGGACCCACATATACCTAATCCAAAAACTCATCTAATTCATGAAGGTGATTTACTCATAAGGCCTATGGATAGATCCCTATAGTATTTTAATAATATTACTACACCATATTAGCCTTTGGATCTGACGATCCATGATCATATCGAGGTATAGACATATCCTGACAGAAACATTGCAGTTGACCATAACATCCATAACTAATACACAACATTGTAAGTAAAGGGAAAATAATAGTGTGTGTCTAACCTTTTTTCACAAATAGAATGTTATAAGCACACCACTAGTTTAACTATAGTTTCATAAGAGTATTTATTCTAAGAACCACCTTCGCCACTCCTACGATGATCATATCACTTTCCCTTTTTCCCTAGAGTTCCACTGAATCCTCTACTAGGTTGAAGAGAAGTGGCATAATATCCAACATTCTATGTCATATTAATTTTTCAATCATAACTCTATAAATTATCTCCATATAGTTTGAAATATTCAACATGAATATGTGTGATATGATATATGATCAGAAACACTATAGGTACTTCTGAGATTTCACCTGGTCAATCTTTACAACCAATGGAGAAAGATGAATCATATCATCAAACCAATTAGTGTATGCTGACATCAAACACTATCTCTTCTAAAATTAGAGGAAATTCATAGACATCTCTATCATTAGTGACTCTGGAAAAAAATGATGGATGAATAGATTCTTGAAACCATTCCAGTAAAAGAGCACATCCTTATCTTCCAGTACTGTAGTAGTTAATATATGAGGTATTGTTCAGTACCGTAGTAGCCAAAACTATTCACCTTGGGCCACCGGTTTGGTCATGGAGTCCTCAAGGCCTTCGGGCTACCCAGACCTTCGGGTTAGTAGGGAGTTTCGGTGGTCTTTGGATAAGAAATACTAGTAAAATCTCCAAAATACCTTCATATCCGACCAAACGCATTAGGATTGTGTTGATCCTTTAGTATAACGATCCATGGGTGCATTGGTGATGTGTATGAGTCAACCTCGCCTCAATCTGAGGCACGATGTGGCCAGTATAACAAAAAGTGTCTCACTTTTCTTTAAAATGGACAAAATTTTAAATGAAAACAACATCTGACCGACGAAAATCTGACGAAAAGCATTATGATTGTGTTGGTACTTTAGTATAATTATCCATGGGTTCTTTGGTAATGTGTACGAGTCAACCCCACCTCAATCTGAGGCACGATGTGGCCAGTATCACTCAAAGTGTCTCTCTTTTGTTTAAAATGGAACGAATTTTAAATGAAAACAACAACTGGATGACAGAAATCTGACCAAACGCATTTGGATTGTGTTGTTACTTTAGGAGAATGATCCATTGGTAATTTTTGAATTGTAAGGATCAACCACGCCTCAATCTAAGGCACGGTGTGGGTGGAATAACTCAAAGTGTCTCTCTTTTGTTTAAAGTGGACAAAATTTTAAGTGAAAACAACAACTGACCTATGAAAATCCAACCAAATGCATTTGGATTGTGTTGGTCCATCAGGATAATGATCTATGGGTGCGTTGGTGACATTTACGAGTCAACCCCGCCTCAATATGAGGCACGATGTGGCCGATATCACTCAAAGTGTCTCTCTTTTGTTTAAAATGGACAGAATTTTAAGTTAAAACAACAACCGACCTACGTAAATCTGACAAAACACATTCTTATTATGTTGTTAATTTATAATTATTATCCATGGGTGTGTTGGTGACATTTACGAGTCAACCTCTTCTTAATACGAAGCATGGTGTGGCCGGTATCACTCAAAGTGTCTCTCGTTTTTTTAAAAATGGACAAAATTTTAAGTGAGAACCACAACTGACCAACGGAAATCTGACCAAATGCATTTGGATTGTTATGGTGCTTTATTAGAATGATCCATGGGTGATTCGTGACATGTACGAGATAACCACGCCTCAATATGAGGCATGGTGTGGCTGGTATCACTAAAAGTGTTTCTCTTTTGTTTACAATGGACGAAATTTTAAGTGAAAACAACAACTGACGTACATAAATCTAAAACAATGCATTCGTATTGTGTTTATAGTTTAGTAGAACGACCCATGGGTGTGTTGGGGATGTGTACGAGTCAACCCCGACTCAATATGGGGCACGGTGTGGCTGGTATCACTCAAAGAGTCTTTATTTTGTTTAAAATTGACAAAATTTTAAATGAAAACAACAACTGATGGAAGGAAATCAGACCAAACTCATTTGGATTGTGTTTTCCCTTTAATATGATGATCCATGGGTGTGTTGGTAATGTTTATGAGTCAACCCCTCCTCAATAATAGGCATAGTGTGTCCGGTATCACTGAAAGTGTCTCTCTTTTGTTTAAAATAGACCGAATTTTAAATGAAAAAACAACTGACCGACGAAAATCCAACCAAAAACATTGGTATGGTGTTGTTCCTTTAATAGAATGATCCATGGTTCATTTTTTATGTGTAAAAGTCAACCACACATCAATACGAGGCATAGTGTGGCCGGTATCACTCAAAGTGTCTCTCTTTTGTTTAAAATGGACAAAATTTTAAATGAAAAAAACAATTGTCCTATAGAAATCTGAAAAAATGCATTATTATTATGTTGTTACTTTATGATAATGATCCATGGGTTCATTGTTGATGTGTAAAAGTAAACCCCGCCTCAATTTGAGGCATTGTGTGGCCGGCATCACTCATAGTGTCTCTCTTTTCATTAAAATGGACAGAATTTCAAATGAAAACAAAAACTGCCCTACAGAATTCCAATAAAACACATTCATATTATGTTTTTCCTTTAACATAATGATCCATGGGTGCATCAGTGACGTGTACAAGTCAAACTTTCCTAAATTTGAGGCATAGTGTGGCCGGTATCACTCAAAGTGTCTCCCTTTTGTTTAAAATGCACAAAATTTTAACTGAAAACAACAACTGACCAACGGAAATATGACCAAACACATTCATATTGTTTTTTTCTTTTATGATAACGATCCATGGGTCATTAGTGGCATGTACGAGACAAAAACCTCTCAATGTAAGGCACGGTGTGGCTGGTATCACTCAAAGTGTCTCTCTTTTGTTTAAAATGGATGGAATTTTAAGTGAAAACAACAACTGACGTATGTAAATCCAACAAAACGCATTATTATTGTGTTTATCCTATATAATAACGATAAATGTGTGTTTTGGTGATGTTTACTAGTCAAAAACACCTCAATCCAAGGCACGGTGTGGCCGGTATCACTCAAAGTGTCTCTCTTTTGATTAAAATGGGAAACATTTTAAGTGAAAACAAATAATGACCTACGGAAATATGACCAAAATCATTCAGATTGTGTTGTTACTTTATTTGAACAATCCATTCTTGTGTTTGTGATGTGTACGAGTCAACCTCGCCTCAATCCGCAGCACAGTGTGGCCGTTATCACTCAAAGTGTCTCTCTTTTGTTTAAAATGGACAAAATTTTAAATGAAAACAACAACTGACATATGGAAATCTGACCAAATGCATTTTTATTGTGTCGATACATTAGGAGAATGATCCATGGGTTCATTTGTGACATGTAAGAGTCAACCCCACCTCAATATGAGGCTCGGTGTGGCCGGTATCACTCAAAGTGTCTCCCTTTTGTTTAAAATGGACAAAATTTTAATTGAAAACAGCTGACCTACATAAATCCGAAAAAACATATTTGGATTGTGTTTTTCCTTTATGAGAACGATCTATGGGTGCATTGGTGAGGTGTATGAATCAACCGCTCCTCAATCCGAGGCGCGGTGCGTCCGGTATCAC
Source organism: Viscum album (assembly GCA_963277665.1). Lineage (NCBI taxonomy): Eukaryota > Viridiplantae > Streptophyta > Magnoliopsida > Santalales > Viscaceae > Viscum > Viscum album. Next base: position 905,966,300 of record OY728160.1, on the reverse strand, counting down.
TCAAAGTGTCTCTCTTTTATTTAAAATGGACATAATTTTATGTAAAAACAACAACTGAACTACGTAAATTAGACCAAATGCATTTTTATTGTGTTTCCACTTTAGAAGAATGATCCATGGGTGTGTTGGAGACATGTAAGAGTCAACCCTACCTCAATCCACGTCACAATGTGGCTGGTGTCACTCAAAATTTATCTATTTTGTTTAAAATGTATAAAAATTTAAGTAAAAACAACAACTGACCTATGGAAATCTGACCAAACACATTCGTATTGATTTGGACCTTTAGGATAATGATCCATGGGTGTGTTGGTGATGTGTACCAGTCAACCATGCCTCAATCTGTGGCACGGTGTGGCCGATATCACTCAAAGTGTCTCTCTTTTGTTTAAAATGGACATAGTTTTAAGTGAAAACAACAACAGACCTATGGAAATCTGACCAAACACATTAGGATTGTGTGGGTCCTTTAGGAGAATTATCCATGGGTCATTAGTGATGTGTACGATTCAACTCCGCCTCAATTATAGGAACGGTATGGCCAGTATCACTCAATGTGTCTCTCTTTTGTTTAAAATGGACAAAATTTTAACTGAAAACAACAACTAACATACAGAAATCCGACCAAACGTATTTGGATTGTGTTGATACTTTAGGAGAAAGATCCATGGGTCATTTTTGATGTATAAGAGTCAACTATGCCTCAATCCGAGTCATGGTGTGGCCGGTATCACTCAAAGTGTCTCTCTCTTGTTTAAAATGGACAAAATTTAAGTGAAAACAACAACTGCCCTATGAAAATCCGACTAAACACATTCGTATTGTGTTTATACTTTACGAGAACGATCCATGGGTGTGTTTTTGATGTGTACGAGTCAACCTCACCTCAATCTGAGGCATGGTGTGGCCGGTATCACTCAAAGTGTCTCTCTTTTGTTTAAAATGGAAATAATTTTATGTGAAAACAACAACTGATGTACATAAATCTGAACAAATACATTAAGATTCTGTTGGTCCTTCATGAGAACGATCTATGGATCATTTTTCACATGTATGAGTCAACCATTCCTCAATATAATCCACAATATGTCTGGTATCACTCAAAGTGTCTCTATTTTGTTTAAAATAGACAAAATTTTAAGTGAAAACAACAACTGACCTACAGAAATCTGACAAAACAAATTTTTATTATGTTGATCCTTTAGGATAACGATACATGGGTGTGTTTGTGATGTGTATGAGTCAAAACTGCCTCAATCTGTGGAACAGTGTGGACGGTATCACTCAAAGTGTCTCGGTTTTGTTTAAAATGGACAAAATTTTAAGTGAAAACATCAACTAACATACATAAATCCGTCCAAACACATTCGAAATGTGTTGTTCCTTTAAGAGAACGATCCATTGGTCCTTTGTGTATGATTCAACCCCCCTGGACACCATCCCACCCCCTAGACACCCCCATGGATAGCCCCCCACCACCTGGACATCAACCATCCCCCCTGGACGGCACCCCCACCCCTCCAAGACACCACCCCACCACCCTCGACGTCCCCCCACCCCACCCCCCATGGACACCCCCAACCCCCATGATTAACCCCCCACCCCCTGGACACCCCCACCCCTCCTAGACACCACCCTACCACCTGGACACCTCCCCCACCCCCTGGACAACCCCACCCCCATGGACAGCCACCCCCAACCCCTCGACACCACCCCCTGGATTGCCCCACCCCCACGGACAACACCCCACCCCCTAGACACCACCACCCCTCTGGACACCCACACCCCATGGAAAGCCCCATAACCCCCTCGACAACCCCACCCCCTTGGATAACCCCATGGACACCCCCCCCTCGGACACCCCCCCTAACCCCCACCCCCATGGAAAACCACCCCCACACCCCAGCACACCACCCCACCCCCCTTGGAGAGCCCCACCAACCCCTAGACTACCCCCACCCCACTGGACACCACCCCACCCCCTGGACACCCCCACCCCTCATAGACACCACCCCACCACATGGAACCCTCCACCACCCCCCTCTGGACACCCCCACCCCATAGACAACACACCCACCCCCCAAGACACCACCCCACCCCCCTTGGGAAGCCCCACCAACCCCTAGACCCCCACCCCCCATATACACCACCCCACTCCTTGGACACCCCCACCCATTTGGACACCCCTGCCCCTAGAAATCCCTCCAACCCCCTAGACACCCCCATCCCCCTGGACACCCCCATCAACAGCCCCCCCCCCACCCCCACCCTGGATAGCCCCCCAACCCCCCATGGACACCCTCTGGACCCCCTCCCCCCACCCCTCCTAGACACCACCCCACCCCCTAGACACCTCCCCCACCCCCCTGGACACCCCACACCCATGGACAACCACCCCCACCACCTGGGATCCACCCCACCGCCCATAGACTGCCCCACCCACCCCCTAGACCACCCCCACCCCCTGGATGCCACCCCACCCTCTAGACACCCCGACCCCTCTAGACACCCCCACCCCCTGGACACCCCCCTGACACCCCCATGGATAGCCCCCCCCCCCCCCGACACCCACCAACCCCCTGGACGACACACCCACCCCTCATAGACACCACCCCACCACCTGGACACCCCAACCCTAGACACCCCCCCACCCATGGACAACCAAAACCACCCTCCTGGACACCACCCCACCCCCTGGACATCCCCCCAACCTTCTAGACAACCCCCACCCCCTTGGACACCCATATCCACCCGGACACCCCCATCCCCCCGGACACCCCCTACCCCCCTTGGACAGCCACCCTAAACCCCTGAACAGCCCCCAATCCCCTGAATTGTGAATTGAATTCTTTATGTATTTAATTAAATTATGAATTATGTGTTAATGGTTTATGGGTATACGTATTTAAGGGGTATACATGGTGTAATTACCTTATGAATTATGTGTTAATTTTGTATAGGTATACTTGTTGAGATACTGAATTTTGGGTAGGTCTTGTTTGGATGTGCTGCTACAGAATTTTATGTAGCAGTAAACATGGCATTTATCAGCGCTTTTTTAGCACCGATAAAGGGAGACTTTATCAGTGCAAAATAAGTGCTGATAAAGGATCACTTTATCAGGTCCAAAAATGCACTAATAAAAAACATATATATATTTACTTTTTTATCACTGATAAAGGAGTCCTTTATCAGTGCATTTTTTGCGCAGATAAAGTGTCCCTTAATCAGTGCTTTTTTAGCGCTATTAAAGCCCGTTTTGAGCGCTGATAAAGCCTGTTTTTGTAGTAGTGTCACTAGAGAAAATCTAATGAATTTAAATGAATGAGAGCGTATGTCTATGCCATTGGTACCAGCCTGTGCTTGCACGGGAAGATCATCCGGACGGCCACACGAAGGTGAAGAGCTACTATCACCATTCATATGCTAGGGAGGGGCAGTTTCTTGTAGTTATAGTCTTGTTGAATTCTCTAGGACCTTTGGGTCATGTAATGTCTCTTAAGCCTATGGTAAATTTAATCACTAAGCCTATGGTCCTTGTATGGGTTCCCCCTCATCCCTTCATAGGGGGGGGGTATCAAAAATCAGTGAATAATGAAGGCCTTCGGGCCATTCAAGTGATATATATATATATATATAAATAACAGATAGAAACATATAAAGATATAAATACATACCATAACAGATAAGGAACACCATAAATGTTGTAACTGAAAAGGTAGAAAAAAGAAACTCCAAGTTATAATTCTGACTATAAAGGAATTCAAAACCAAATAGTTGCACCAAAATTTCCATGTGATAACATTGGAAATATCACACCATCTAATCACTAAATAATAAAAATCGATGTAATAGAGAACCTATTCATCTCACTTTGCTGCCTTGACTTTCCCTATATCGGAAGACATAACCAACTCTGCGCACCTCCAAATGGGTATCTTAGGGTGTGTGATAATAGGCCCAGTAGGGTCTCACTTAGGTGTTATATATCATGTCTCTAAAAAATAATCCAATCATTCTCAACATTAAAGAAAACAGGGCATGATAACAATTTAACAATTTTTATGTCGAATTCTTGGGGAAATAGTTTAATTTACCCTTTTATATGATTCAAAATAAAATTTGTTAAATAGTTTATCATCCATTCATATCTATATATCATAGTAGGAAAATCATGTCAAAATAATTAATTCATCATGTATCATATAAAATCCATGGTAGTACAATAAAACAATACAAAATAAATAGAACAAAATCAGCCAAGAATCATAGGTAACATCATGCCATGTATCACACTAGGTCAGGATAGAAAGGACACTCATACCTAACATATAAAATCATATATTCATAAATCCATTAGATATATGAACTGAGTCTAGAGAGAATAGGAACATCCTAGAAAGTGAACCCCCAATAAGTCGCACACGTCCCTAGAACAATAGTACTAGAGAGAATAGGAAATCTCTATGAGAAAACCCCCCGACAGTGGATATGACTTATTTCTAAACCTTTCACTTTAATACCAAAGGCTTTCCATAGGAACTATTTTCCATAAAATTTTATCAAATCGTTTCGTCATTTTATGCTTTGAAAACTATTTCAAAATTATTTGAAAACCCATTCCATTTACTAAAACATGGGGAGAACAATCTTTAATAAAAACCCAATTCCAAAAACACAAATCAAATCATTCATATCAGTCCATTTCATTTAATTAAACAAATTTAACAAAAATAGAAGCAATGTAGTTCATTAATAATGGCTAGATACATAACTACCTAACTCAAAACTCAGGTAGCACATGCCCACAACAGAATCCACCATACAGAAGAAACTAGAAACAATAATGGGGGACCTATAACCAATCCTCAAATCCCAAAATTTATTTAATTTAACAAAAAGGGTTGGTGGAGAATAGGAAACACAACATACCTCAATAAAATACAAGTGTCGTACCACAAACAATAAGGAAATGGCCCCCAGAACAAGATCACAAAAGGTATCTAGAGAGAATAAAGAAGAAACATCCCTATCGGTCAACAAATCCAATAATGCAATACAACGATGCTGCCATGATCAATGAAATGAAGGATAAAAAAGTTTTTCTCAACCGAAGAGATGCAAACCAACCACAAAAATGATCAATTGTTGAAAGAATCAATCCAGATCAAACGGAGGCCCCCCAAAAACACCATAGGAGATCCCTAGGTAGAGAAGGGAGGGAGCATTTGAAGAATGATTCAACATATCAGTCGAGTGTCACCCTAAAATCCATGTTCATGAAACTTACAGGGCATGTAATGTATTTGAATCTTGTGTAATACAAGGGGAATACATATGATGAAAAACATGTAATTTTTTAATTAAATCTCGATATTTTAACATTACATGGAATGTAACATTTATAGGGTGTTACTCCCATTACATTATGTACCAGGTTCACAACATCTTCCCTGTAGAACTTATAGGTCATGTACTCCAATTACATGGTATGTATTTTTTTACCGAATGAAAAGACTGTAGATTATTTAAAAACATTAAAACCAACTCAGGAAATCATTTAACTCATGGATAACTTCACAAGGCCATTAATACAATTATATCAGGACTCCATTAATTCAAATAAATATATATCCCCAAATTTTAGGTTATTTTTCTCAACAAATGTTATCAAATATTAGGAGTCCAATGATGCACCCAATTCAAGGGGAAAAAAGAAAAGAGTAAGGAATACTTTAATGTAGGAAACAATATGTTGGAGATGTGATTATAACCTTCATAATATTTTATTTAAAGAAAAGTAAAAAATTTCACACTCTTGTTTTTAATAAATAAAATATTTTCCACTTAGGGATAACTATAGGATATATTCAGTTATAAATATTATTTTTAAATAAAAATGATTTATCTTTATCAAGGTAATTTATTGTAAATTTTTTGTAAATAAATAATCACCTTAAATGTTTACACAACTCCATTATAGTAATTAATCAATTAATGGAAATATAAAATAATTAAATTAAAAAAATTAAAATAAATATAATTTGAGATATTTAATATGATCCTAAAATTTTATAGATTAACATTAATTATTTGGGATGTATTTAAATATTTGGTTCAAATTTTAATTTCTTTCCTGATGTTGTTAAAATCAAATTAATGAATAGTTCTAAAAATTGACATTAATGATATATTATAATAAATAATATTTTTTTAAATGATATAATGTTAATAAAAATTTTATATTCATGCAAGTGATTATAATATAGTTATTATTTCAACCATGTTCCATTTATGGTCTATTTATCTATTTATAGTAACTATATTTTCCATCATAGTGTAAAAATCCTTTTTGTCACGGTAAGAGTGAAAGGGTTTAATGAGGGTAGAAAACAAAAAGATAAGGATGAAAATGTGATAAAAATCATATAATTTTTCTTTTATGTGATTATTTAGATAAAAAAAATCATATATTTTAACTAAGTCATTTTGGATCCATTTTTAATTGAAAATTAATATGTATTAATTTGGTATTTTGATAAATTCCAAGAGTGCCCCTCTCCTCTATTATAAAAGGACATATCTTCATGCCTTTACATAACTCTTAAAAACCTATTTGGTTCTGCTAATACCTACCATAATACCTTCTTATAACCCCTCTTCTCATTCTAGAGGTCTTTTTTAGGAATAATATCTACCCAAGATGGATTAAGTTGTTAATCAAAGGATATTTTCCAAAGTGGTATAGTTTTTAATCACATGTTTTAGTTTTATTTATTTTTCCAGATCCAAAAAATATTTATTAACCATGATTATATAATTACACCAATATCCTAAAAATAATTAAGTTTTTTTTAATTTCACAAACAATATCTATCTCTTCTTCTAATAAATGGGGAAAACCATCATTCATGTGTACGAAAAACTACCACCTTGTGAATCGATGTAATTTGTTTTACTTCAAAATCTTTAAATAGTAATTTTAATGATGGATTTAATGTGTTTATATATATATATATTAATTAAATATTTATCATAATTTAAATCTAATATATCATTTAATTTATTACCTTTCTATTCACTAAAAATCATAATGTTGTTTGTGCATACGTGTATACTACCACCTCCACAAAGAGATGTGATTAGTCTTCCATCACCACATCACATTAATGATATATATATATATATATATGTATAACTAAATAAATAATATTTTATTTATGATATAGTTATAATTTTTGAAATATGAAATGATACTTACCTTCTTTCCATAATTAACACTAAAAGTGGAACCATTACTTCTGCATACGTACGACCAACCATCTACATGATTTTATCATAGTTCATTTTTCTTTAAAATATTTCATGATTGTTTTTTAAAGTACAATTTATTTATAAGAATTAAAATTAATTCATTATAATGATTCTTTATATGATTAAATAAGGACCTCATTGACTATATTAAACCAATCGAATTCATTTTGGACTTATGAACTGAATATCACAAAACATATGACATGAACTTAAATGATTATGTATTCATTATAAAATCATTTCAACTGAGGTAAAATGAAAAATAAACTTGAAAAATTTTATCATTAAATTAAATAATTAATCTAATTTTATTATTTATGAAGATAAATAATGCACGTGATGAATCAGACTGAAGGTAAGGTATTTTCTTTTAAGAAATATTCTTTTCAATTTTCCTTTCAAAATATCATTTTATTCCATATCCATGTTTTAAAAATTATTTTATAGATTTATTTCTATTGAAATAATTTAATTATAAATCATTTTTTATGACTCTTTGACTTTCTTTCAATGGTTTTTAAAATTTATCTTTTCGTAGAATTTTTTGATGTTTGTTAAAAAAGAAAAAATGAATATTTGTTTTAAAGTATATGGTGACAATGAATTTTCCCACCATCATAACCATTATTTGATTTTTGGAATCCATTTAAATATTTAATTTTGTATTCAAATAAAACCTTATTTAACTTTAATATGGGAATTTCTATTTTGAAAATTGGGTTTCAATGAAAATGAATATATCAATATTTGAAATTGATTTCTTACGTGTGAAAAAAATTATGAAGCAAGAAATTATGTGTTTTGATTATGTTATAGTTCTTGGGAAATTTTTATTATTATTGGTGGTTCCATTAGAAACCATATGTGGGTGAGCCTAATATATATCTCCAATTAATTGGGTAAAGAGACGGAGTTAAACAATTAGTTTTTACCTATGATATTATTGGAATATACTATGATGGTTATTCTGAGTATAACCGTGATGGTTGTTTCAAGTTTAAATTTGATGGTTACTAAATGTATAAATATAAGTTTTATTATATGTGTAAGTAAGAATGATATGAAAATGATACCTCAAGTTACCTATAATAATTGTCTATGCATTTTGTGTGTTTTTATGGAAATATTATGATTTCATAAGGTGAAGGAATGTATATGATACTTCATAATTTTGGAAAGTATAACATTGTGAAAATTGTTATTATGAGTTATTCATGATTTCAAAGAAACCTTATGAGATTTATTATGCCTTCAATATTTTTTATGAAATTTTTTAGGAAAATTTTTGGGCATAGAATTTGACTTCTTGGATAATAAAATGTTTATTTTGTGTCCAAAAGTTTATTTAAAAAAATTAAAATCTTTGTAAGTATTCATGGACTAATGATTTCTTTATTTTTTTTATATCCCATAAAATTATTTTTTTTCTCATCCCATGTTTTAAAAAAATAACAAGGATTAATGATGGTATGTGATGGGAAAAAGTTAAGTTGAATGTCATGAATATTTTTCATGAAAAGAAATCATATTTTAATTTTAACATTTTTATATTGATAAAAAATGTATATTTAGTAGATGTTTTCTCTATGTATTATATGGGATTATTATATAATATTTATGACATAACTATATAAAAATATAAAACTAAAAGATCTACGGGTATGTAAGAAAATTAAATATAGTATAATGACACTAGAATATGTAATGTTTAAGGATTGGTCATAACAGTTGGTATCAGAGTAGTGTTTAAACAACATTGAAGATTAATATGTTTTCACAAGAGGGATTCTCATGAGTTATGTATAACATAATAGGTTGTGAAGTTTATGGAATATTATATGTTAAAATTATTAGAAATCCCTTTGTGGTTTTAAGTGATGGATTTTGAGGTGATTAATGGTATTCTAGAAATTGGATTTTGGAGGGTAATTTAATTAGTTATAATGTATTTGAAGGTTAAATTAGTGTATAATATCTAAGGGTATAGTAATTATTATGAAAATTCTCATTTTAACATGAAATAATCCATTTCATTTTATAATGGTGTTCTTTTATACAGTTTAAGTATGTTTTATCAAGATGTATGGAATGTGATCGTTCACAACCTTCTTATCCATTACAGATGATTTTATTGCCATTGGTATTTTAAAATACTATTAAAAAGATTTTATAGCTTATTGAGTATTTAAATCATTGGTAATAAATTTTTTTAACTCTAATAAATTTTCATTTCTCCAAAATGTATATTGATCATAGTGTCTTTTTTATTTGATTTAAAAATATCAATATTTCCATATAATTTGATAAGGGAAATACCATTGAGTAATTCACTATTTATTTTTAGGATATATGGAAGTAATGCTAGAATAGAAAGGGTATATCAAAAAAATAAAAGAAGGCCTTAATGTCATGATTTAAGGTATGAATTATTTTATTAGGTTCTAAATATAAAACATGTTTGGGTTTATATTTTAAAATCATAAGGAATTATTTCATATCTTTGGTTTATAGGAATAAATTATTAAGGAATAAGAAAAATAATCATAGTTAATGGGTCAAGGATATGTTTATGTATATAGTTCACATAATTATGAAATAGTGGTATTTTATCAACATTATGAGAATCATGAAAGACCAAAGGATTATTTTATCATGGGTTTGATTTCAAAATTTGGAAACATATGTTAGATGGAATAAATATCTATGAAATATGGTTTTGTTAAATGGTGATAATCATTGAGAGCCATTTTTTTTATTTTTAATAAATGTTGTTCGTATATTTAACCTTTAAATTTAACATATAAAAAAGGTTATTTGAAGAAGAATGTCTTTACTTTATATGGACAAAATTTTAATGGTATAGGTAGCCTTTGGGGTTTATATTATCTTTGATTTTGAGGTAATTATGGGTTATTACAATTTTTGGACATATATTTTATCATATATATAACCATAGGATTGGAAATTAATTTGGTGATAAGGTGATTAATGTTAATTCTGAATATCACTATAATTTTGAGAAAAATATATCATTAAGGTAAATAGAATATTATGGTATTTTTTGAGTAACAAACTTTGAGTTATATATTATAAGAATATATGTTTTTATTATGACATTATGGTTATTCAGGTTATTTATGTAAAATATTATCATAACTTGGAGATTATATGATTTTGATATATACTTTTTTGGTGCGAGACATTAATAGTGATTTATGTTATTTAGTGATAATAATTAAATTTTTCTTGGGAAAATATTTGATAAAATACTTTTAATAATTAGGTTTCAATATAAGTCTGTAAAATTTTAATGAATTTTAAGGTTTATTATTTGTTAAATGATGTAATTTTATCTTTTGGTGTCATTTTTGAGGATTTGTAATGTTGTATTTTATAATATAATGGTTTATTCATTTTTTGAATTATCTTACCTTTTTCTAACCATTTTTTTAATGTCCAATGATGTAACACATCAATATTTCATAGTACGTTATCTCTTTAATGTAATTTAATAGCTTATATTACACACAACTCTGACTTGGATTCCATTATATACAGGATTGAGTTTCTTCGGAACAACACATTAGTATTATAATTATTTAAATGATCTATTTATATATCAATTTAATATTTTAATATGAATAGTTACATGTAAATTATAAATTTTTTTTATAATTTTTTCACATAAATAAAATATATTTATAATGAAGAGTTTAAGTTTTGTTAAAATAGTAATATATTTAGAAAATCTATTTTATTAAACATACTACTTTTATGACCTTTTATGAATAATAACAAAATTAATTTTATACACTCATAAAAATTGAATTTGGTAAAATAGACTTCATTTTTTAAATTGGAATATCAAAATTATCTTAGGGTGAAGTTTTGGTATTTTTCTGAAAACATTCAATTTTTGAGGAATAGTGAAAAATACTACATAGTACATAAAAACCGACCTTTTCAATTAAATAATTATTTTTAATTATAAATTTATCTTGAAGTCAAAACAGATACATATTACATATATTAGTCCAATGTTATTCATTTGAATCATTTTAAGGTAAGATTAAATTTATAAAATTTTATTGAACTGTTTAGCGTTTTTTACCCACCTTCTATGAACATTTGCAAATTTGCATAAATTTTTTTTTTACCACTTCTGTGAATTGAATTTCAAAAATCTGAGAGACATAGTTGACATCAGTAAGTAAAATGTGTTTCAATAGGATGAAAATATTTTTTGGTGAATTGTAACTTGTAAATTTTATTTACCACGGTTAAAAGTAAATATGGTAATTAAAGGTAAAAATAATATTATAATAATATAAAATTACCACAACACATGTCATAATTCTATTGGATAATTTTTTTTCTACCCAAATAAAATGTAGGAAAAAATATGATCCTTTTTTATTCACTTGGGTAAGATTAGGACATTTATTACATTTTATTTAAAGAATAGTTAAAAGTGTTACATTCAATGTTTAATAAACAAATAATTTTTAATATAGGTCTATAAATAAGAAAAATTATACTATAAATATTAATTGGAAATATAAAAATACTTCCTAGATCATGGTATTTTATTTATAATTTTTAGAAATTAAATAATTAAATTTATTTATGACACAATGATGATGCATCAATTACCTTATTAATGAAAGATTAAAATAATTGATATTATAAATATTAAAATAACTCTAAATTGAAACTTTTGATGAAATACACTAATTTTATAGGTTAATATGAAATTTTAGGGTTGATTAAATGTATTTTTTTTAAGTTATCAAGTTTTTATGACCTTAACAAAAAAACAAAAACTAAATAGTGTAAAAATTGACATAAATTAGTTTTTAAAACAAATACTATTTTATTAAATGATATAATATTCATAATAATATACAATTAGAAAAAAGGACTTAAATAATGTTATATATGCTATTAATTAACCTCTTTAGTTTCTCTTTTCATTTTATAGTATGTTTATTAACCATATAGTGTAATAATACAAGAAGATGTGGTAAGAGTTAAACTATTTAACTAAGAGTCATATATAAAAGATAAGGTTAATATAGTGACCAAAAATTGTATAAAACCTATTGGTTGAGAGTATTTAGACCCATAAAAACCTTTTCCTAGAAATAAATCCATTTTAATCCATTATATTCCTAAAATTATTTTATAATAAAATAATATTTCAAGCTCTTACTCAAGTGCCCCTCACCTCTCTTATAAAAGGGTACTTCCCCATCTCTCAAATTCACACCTCCAAAGACATTTGGATCATCAAACCCCTGATAAAATATTCTCTAAACTACCATTAATTCTACCTATAGTCCTTAATTTTATCATAATGCCAATCTAAAAATCCCTTTTGTTCAAATCAAAAGGAAACACCCGAAGAAGAGGTAACTATTTTAACACCTCTTGCAAAGTTCTTTTCTTCTTCTACTTACTCTTTATTTATTATTTACATACTAAAATAATAAATTCAGTAAATTCTATAAAATTTTATTTTATTATAAATATTTTAAAACCATATTCATTATTTTATCCATCCTATGAATGACAATGTCACCATATGTGCGTACGTACGACTTACTGTCTCCACATCATGGTGTAGTTTGTTACTCAACAATTCATTATTTGGATGGGTAATATAATTAGTATAATGTGTGTAAATAATAAATATAACATGTTAATTATTATATATATATATAATATAACATTCAATTAAACACTGTTTCACCATCAATAGAATGATAGTGTCGCTCGTCCGTACGTATGGCCTACCGTATCCACGACGCGATTGGATTCATATTCAACGATCACCCTTCAATAATTTTTATAAAAATATATATATATATTGATTAATTATGAGGTATATTATATAATATTTATAATTTAATAATATATATTTATGTAGATAAATATATGTCATTTACTTACTTCCATACTACACGATAAGGAAACAGAAATAATGGTCATACGTACGTACGGAGTACCGTATCTATGAACGGTGTTTCCATTTCATATATTTATCTATTATACATATTTATATTCTAAATATATATGATATATAAATCATTTTTTATATTTTGAAAGTATGTAAATCATGATCTAAGTGATACGATCAAGAATAACGAGTAAAAAACATAGATAAAGAAAGCAATTATTACCCGAAATGTTATTTTAACCTAGAAATTATAATTAAATGGGTAGTATAAAGTAATTAATGAATCATATATGATATCATAAATATTAATATGGTTCTGGTATAATTTAATAACATATTATGTTCATTATACAGGAGGTTAAACGTACCCTCGACTAAAGGAAATTACATGGTAAGGATTAATTCCTCAATCTCATTGTTATACGATATTATTTATGTGTATGTATTTACTAGGAAATGTTTATAATCTAAGTCCATGTTTCATAAAAGCGTTTTCAAAAGTATTTTTTAAGGGAAACTTTAACTAAAATAACATTTTAAATGTTTTAAAAGTTTATTCTTCTAAATCTTTCTAATTAATGTCCATGTTTTCTAAATGGTTTTAAGGATTTATTTATATAGAAATGAATGTTATAAAATGTTAATTCCTTTAAAACATTTAAAATTTGTATGAAACACTTTGAGTCAAAAATATCATTTAAGTTTCTTCTTTTATAAATTGGGTGACTTTTAAATTATTTCATGAAAATGAAATATTTCTCTCAAATAGTTTTACTGATCATTTTCAACTATGGAAACATCATTTAGTAGATATTATTCTTGATTGAGGTTTATATATTATAATACAATATTCTATAGTGTATTTACTGAGTTATGATATGTTTGACTATGGTTGTGTTATTTTTATACCATTCATGGTCTATGGTTAAAGTATTTACATTTTGTATGCTAGTTTTAATATGAATGTTTATGTTATTTATCAACATTTTCATATGAGGGATGAATTAGACTTAGTAAGTGATGGGAAGGGCCCACTATAGCCCCTCGATTCATCAGTAGGTATCATGAGACAAACTAGTGTTTTGGAACAAGTCCTTGAAAAAATTTATATTTAGAGTCTTGGCACAAGGCCTTGACTTTGTAGTTAAGATGTATGGAATTATTCATTTCATCATTATGGGATTAGTTATTAATGTTACATGTGATTATTAGACTAGTAGAATATCCATGTGAATAATTAAATGGATTTATTTGATTTATCAATTCCATGTTATGCTAAAGTTAATGTTTAAAGGGATTGTGTTTCAATTTTATACCTTGCCATAAATGATTTTGATTATTGATGATAGCTTCTGCTATATTTTTTATCCTTACAGAGCATTTGAGATCACCCCTTTATTATGTTATATTTTCCAATATTCCAATAAGTGTATTATGATTTATATAAAGGTTTAATCTAGTAGAATAATGGTGTTCTCAAATGATTATTTATGTTGTGTTTTATGATTGAAATTGTAATGTAATGTTCATGTAAGTAATCTATTTTCCAAGACTTCTAAACTGATCGGTCCTTCGAGACATGATTCCTTATATCATGCTAATGTATTAAAATAAGTCACCAAATTTGGGTAAATGGGGTTGGGGCATTATAGTTGGTATCAAAGGAATTTTATCGAAAACCTTGGGAATAGATTTAGATGAACTCTAATTAGGAAACATTACCATAAGATAGACTTTGAGGATTAGTATAGAAGAAAATCTAAAAATTTGGTATTGTAGATATTATTTGGGTTTTCCTATAAATACATTCTTGTATGGATACTACAAGTGGATGTGATTCTAGCACAGACGTACCTAGCAGTGAAAACTTGATCAAGGAGTTTCGGGCTTAACACGGGATATCCGGGTACACGACAACGGGCCTTACTACGCACCTAGTTTGACAATCCCTGGGGAAATGCTTTGGATAGTTCAAATTTTCATTACTCTCTATTATGAAGGATTTATGAGTAAATATGTCAGCAAAGAAACCATTTTTTGTTTATGATATTAGATGTGTGAAAATCTTCAATTAATGTTGATAATTTTTATAGTTTTTAGATTATAAATTATGATATGATCTAACCTAGTGTATGTCGTCATTTAGAAATGGCGTCCAGTAGAAGGAATGAGAACTCCTACAATACACGTGATCCAAAGAGTAATAATGATCCTATCTTTCATGGTATTAAGACAAAATTTCAAAGGTAAATAGCCTCCCATGTATTCTCATCATTTAGGGAAATAATATCATGTATTAATAACATAAGTAAATAGTTATATGAGTCCTATGGATTTGAAGGGAAGACATATAAGAAGAGGATGATAGAGAGAAAGATTTATAAAGGGGAAAAGGAAATGAAGGATTTTCCCATATGTGATAACTGTGGAAAGAATCTCTCTAAGGAGTGCTTGAAAGGACTGGGTGTTTGTTATAATTGTGGATAAAGGGTTCGTTAAGAAAAATAATGCCAAGGGAATAAAGAAAATACTAATATTTAGTGTTTTAGCTATAGTGAAATGGGGAAATATGCAAATAAATGTTGTAAGTGTCAAAAAAATATATCTTAAAAAAATCAAAGGGATCAAGGTGAAGCATAAGCTGTTACTACGGTGGACGTGGAGTGATTAATGTATTTGTGTTTTTGGATTGAAGAATTATTTTATTTGAGTGTTTTATCAACGATGTACTAGTTATATGAATTATGTAAATAAATAAGGATTATATTGCAGTACAATTTCATTGAGGATTTGAGATTGTATGGTAATAAGAAAAGTGAATCAATAGAAAGTTAATATTTTTTGAAAAAAAATGGTTAAGGGAAATATAGTCCTTAATATGGTCATGATATCGAGATAAGTGATTTGGATAAAGTAAATTGGGTATTATTGACATCCTTGGAACAGATTATTGGTTTGTTTAAAAAGTGGTCCATACTGTCATTATTGGAAGTTTTCAATATTTTTTAATTTAAGGTGTATATCTAGTATTCTATGTTTTACAAAAGGAATGAGGAAGAATTATTGTATTCAATATGGTTTTTTGGAAATTTAGTTTATTACCATGTTTTAGGAGAATACTTGATGAAGGTATTCACTTGTATATTATGTGTGACCTTCCTTCTAAATTTTGGATTGTGAGTTTGGACAGAAGTATTTTGGATAAGTCTAAAGGTTGTAATGGATTAAGATGTAAATTGGATACTATTTTTTATGTTTAAAGAATTTATTAAGATTATTTTTATGATTATTATAAAAAGGACAACTAAGAGGTCGGGTGACAACCTGTCGTGTCCTACAAGGATGTGAGACTTGAACCCACAACCGAAGAGCGACAAGGGTGCATCACCTACCACTATCCTATGTGATATCCTGGTTTGTATAATTTAGTTCTTTTTAAAATGGTATTATGGATGAATTTTAAATTCATTTTTTTAAACCCTATACGATTAGGTTTAATAGAATATTTTTTAGTTCTATTATCTTTTGGAGAGAAAGAAGAGTTTGTGGTATAAATTAGTTAAAGTATAGAAAATCTATTGGTCAAGTATTTATTTCTTATTCTGTGAAGAAATTAATTCATAAATATGAGAGAAAATATATCAAAACCAAAAAATGTGTTATCCTAATAACTTATGTTTTTCTTGAAACGATGATATTTTAAATCATCATAGATTTATATATCTGAGGCCCTCAATTTAACATTTATTGTTCTCAAGTTTGTGATTGATGACCACAATCACCCCTATAAATATTTATGTTTTCCCTCAAATTATGTGTCTCTAATTTCCACCAATGTTATCCAATTCTAAATCCTAAATTTTTGGTGACTTTTTCATTTTCCTTTCCCTCTTATTAAAACTAAATTTAATTAACCCTATTTCCATTGTGGGTTTTCCGCAAAGGTGATTTCTATTTTCAACATTTTATTTTATTCAAAGAACAATTTCATATTGTGAGGATGAAATTTATTGAAGGAGTGGAGAATATAACACCCCAAGATTTCATAGTATGTTATCTTTGTAAAGAAATTTAATACCTTATATTGTATGCAACAAAAACTTGGCTTGCATTATACGCAAGATACAGTTTCTGCAAAAAAACACATTAGTATTCTAATTATTTAAATAATATATTTATTTATCAATTAAATATTGTAATATGAATAGTAACATGTAAATTTTAAATGTTATTTATAATGATTTCACATAAATAAAACATATTTATAATCAAATGTATAAGTTTTGTTAAAATAGTTATAAATTTAGAAAAGTTATTTTCTTAAAAGAACTACTTTTATGTCCTTTTATGAACAGTAATAAAATTAATTTTAGACACTCTTAAAAATTTAATTTGGTAAAATAGACTTCATTTTTGAATTCAGAATATCAAAATTAGTTTATGGTGAATTTTTGGTCTTTTTCTAAAAACATTCCATTTTTTATGCATAGTGAGAAAAATACTACATAGTACTTAAAAACCGACTTTTTCATTTAAATAATTATTTTTAATTAAAAAATTATATTAAAGTAAAAATAAATACATAATACATATAATATTCCAATTTAAGTCATTTGAATCATTTTATAATAAGAATAGATTCATAAAATTTTATTGAACTTTTTAACGTTTTTAACCCACCATCTACGAACATTTGCAAATTTGCATAAATCGCAATTTTACCACTTCTGTGAATTGAATTTCAAAAATCCAAGAGACACCATTGAAATCAGTATGTAAAATTCGATTCAATAGGACGAAAATAATTTTATATGAATTGTAACATTTGAATTTTATTTACCACGGTTAAAAGTAAATACAACAATTAAAGGTAATAATAATATTAAAATAATATAAAATTAGCCCAAAAATGTTTTAATTATATTGGATAAATGTTTTTTTATGAAAATAAACCTTAGGAAAAAAATATGATCCTTTTTTATTCACTTGGGTTAGATTAGGACATTAATTATATTTTATTTAAAGAATAGTAAAAAATGTTAAATTTAAAGTTTAATAACTAAATTTTTTTTAATATAGAGTTATAAATAAGATAAATTCAACTATAAATATTCATTATAAAGCTAAAAATATTTCCTATATATTGGTATTTAATTTATAAATTTTAGACATTAAATAATTAAATTTATTTATGACACAATGATGATGCAATAATTACCTTATTAATGAAAGATTAAAATAATTGATCTTATAAATATTAACTTTAATTTAAATTGAATATTTTGATGCCATTAAATTATTTTCAAGGTGAATATGATAGGTTTGGGTTGAATAAAGGTATTTTTTTTGAATTAACCATGTTTTTATGACTTAAAAAACAGATACTAAATAGAGTCAAAATTGACATAAATGAGTTTTTAAAACAAATACTATTTTATTAAATGATATAATATTCATAAAATTATAAGATTCTGTAAAAGTACTTACATAATGTTAAATATGTCAATAATGAACAACTTGAGGTTCTCTTGACATTTTATAGTAAGTTTATTAACCAAATAGTGTAAGAATACAAGAAGAGATGGTAAGAGTTAAACTATTTAACTAAGTGTTAAATATAAATGATAAGGTTGATATGTTTACCTAAAATTATCTAAAACTTATTAGTTGAGAGGATTTAGACCAATACCCACCTTAGATTCGAAATAAATCCATTTGTATCCATTAGAAACTGAAAATGATTTTATAATAAAATAATATTTCAAGCTCGTCCTAATGTGCCCCTCACCTCTCTTATAAAAGGTTACATCCTATTATCTAAAAATCACACCTCCAAAGCCATTTGGATCAGCCAAAACCTACTAAAATATTCTCCCAAATACCCACACTTCAACATAGAGGCCTAAATCTGATCAGAAATCCAACCTAAGGACCCCTTTTGTTCAAATCTAAAAGAAACACCCAAAGAAGAGGTAATTATTTTATCACCTCTTTCAAAGTTATTCTCTTCTTTTACTTCCTCATTATTTGTTATTTCCATAATAAAATAATAAAACCATTCCCTTTTACATAATGTGATTTTATTATAAATATGGTACAACCATATTCATTATTCTAACCATACTATTAATGACATAGTCACTATACGTGTGTACGTACGACTTACCGTCTCCAAGTCGTGGTGTAGTTTGTTACTCAACACTTCATTATTTAGATGGGTATAATAATGAGTATAATTGATGTAAATAATAAATATAAATTGTTAATTATTATTATTATATATATAAATATAATATAACATCCAATTAAACATTGTTTCACAATCAATAGAATGATATTGTTGCTCGTGCGCACGTACGACTTACGGTATCCACGACGTGATTAGATTCATCTTCAATGACAAACCTAAAATAATTTTTATAAATATATATATATTTATTTATTATTAGATATATGAAATAATTTTTCGAATGGAATAATATATATTTATGTAGATAAATATATCTCGTTTACTTACTTCCATAATATACGATAAGAAAATAGAAACAATGTTCATGCATACGTACGGACTACCATATCCATGAACAGTGTTTCCATTTAATATATCTATCTATTATACATATTTATATTCAGAATATATATGATATATAAATCAAGTCTTATATTCTGGGAGTATGTAAATCATGATCTAAGTGATACGATCAAGAATAACGAGTTAAAAATGTACGATAAATAAAGCGATTATTACCCAAAATGTTACCTTAACATGGAAATTATTATTAAATGGGTAGTATAAAGTAATAAATGAATCATATATGATGTAATAAATAATAATATAGTTCTGGTATAATTTAATAACATACATTGGTCATTATACAGGAGGTTAAATGTACCCTTGACTAGAGGAAAGTACAAGGTAATGGTTAATTCCTAAATCTCATTATTATCTAAGATTATTTATGTGTATATAATTACTAGGACACATTTATCATCCAAGTCCATGTTTCAAAAAAAATCAAAATTAATAATTGAATCTTTAACTAAAACATCAATTTAAATTTTTTAAATAATTATTCTTATAAATCTTTATCATTAATGTCCTTGTATTCAAAATAGTTTTAATCATTTATTTATATGGACATGAATGTTTTAAAATGTTAATTCACTTAGAAAGTTTCAAATTCGTATGCAATACCTTGATTCAAAAATATATTTTAAATGTATTTTTAATAAATTTGGTGAATTTTATATTATTTTATAAAAAAGGGATATTTCTCTCAAATAGTTTTACTGATCATTTTCAACTATGGAAACATCCTTTATTTGATATTATTCTTGATTGAGGTTAATTTATTATAATCCAATCTTCTATATTGTATTGAATGAGTTATGATATGTTTGACAGTGGATGTGCTATTTTTATACCATTCATGGTCTATGGCTAATGTATTAACATTTTTTATGCTAGTTTAAATATGAATGTTTATGTTATGTTTCAACATTTTCATATGAGGTATGCATTGGACATAGTAAGGGACGGGAATGGCCCGCTATAGCCCCTCGAGGCATCAGTAGGTCACATGAGACAAACTAGTGTCTCGGAATAATTCCTTGACAAAATTTATAGTTAGATTCATGGAATGAGGTCTTGACATTGTGGTTAAGATGTCCGAAATTATGCATTCCATCATTGTAAGATTAGTTATTAACGTTACATGTGATTATTCGACTAGTAGAATATCCTTGTAAATAAGTAAATGGAATTATTTTATTTATTGTTACCATGTTATGCTAAATATTATGTTTAAATGGATTGTGTTTCAATTTTATACCTTTCCATAATAGTTTATGATTATTTATAATAGCTTCCGCTATATTGTTTATCATTACTGAGCATCTAAGATCGTTCATTTCTTATATTTTATTTTCCAGGATTCAAAGAAGTGTATTATGATTTTTATGTAGGTTTAATCTAGGATAATATTAGAGTTCTCAAAGGATTATTTATTCTGTGTTTTATGATTGAAATTTTAATGTAATGTACATGTATGTAATCTATTTTCCAAGACTGATAAAATAATCAGTCCTTCGGGACACGATTCCTTGTATCATGCCAATGTATTAAAATAACGCACCGACTCTAGGAAACTAGGCTCAAGGCATTAAAAATTATAGGAGGAATAACTTATTAACATTTTATGGAATAATGGGATTTAATAGAAGTTGAATTTAGTGCCTTAGACATAAAAAATTCATCTTGAATACTCATCATTTAGGGAAATAAATGAGATTGTGGTAGAAATTGATCAAATTATAAAATTAAAAATTTCATGTAAATATATTTTCTTATGATATTAGTCTATGTGATAAATTAATTCCTCAAATATAGAAAAAGGATATCAAAATATAAACCTTATATGTTTACTTTTCTTATCGAGATATTAATGGATGTTTTACCCATCATAGATTTATAGTTTAGGGGTGTCTAAATTTCATAGGACCATGTTCTCTATGTTATTATCTCGATTAAAAATTGAGAGGTTTATATTTATTAAAGGTGTTATAATTTAATATCCAATTTTTTTTTTAAAGAAGATTGTGTTTGGTAGTGTACAAAATACAAAACACTAAGTATAGACCAACCATGAAATATTATTATTTTAATATGACTATTATAACATAGTAATTAAATTTGTGGGTATGAATAGGATTAATTATTTTATGAATTATATACACATAAGTTTATAATCAATACAAATTTATTAATTGATGTTCAGAAAATATGCCCTCAATTTTTAGTAAAGAAACACTATTCTTCAAAGACATGTTTTCTTCAGAAATGGGTTTCTCATGATTTTTGTGAAAAATGATATAATTAACTTATATAAGTTTTATAAATAATATTTTTAAAAATAAATATCAATATTTAAATAATAATATCAAAATTATATTATGGTGAAATTCTTAATTTTTTTTAACAGTTTGACATTTCACTAAATGGTGAAAATATAGATTTTTATTGAAAACAACCTTTTCATTTATAGTATTTAAAAATGTAAAATTATATTCTGGATTAGTTTTAAATTTCATTTGTTTCTTTTTATTTATAATTAGCTATTTTTTTAAAAAAAATAATTTTATAATTTAATTTAGTATAATTATAGTTTTTAATCAAAAAGGAAATTTTCTTGAAAAAAACCATTTTTTGTTACCTTTTTCTGAAATAAATTTAAATTAAATTATAAAAATTATATTAATTGAATATAAAAAAAGAATTAAATATTTTTATTCTAGAGGTAAAATTTATTAAATAGGTTCCATTTATTTTTAGTCATTGTGAATAGTAACCATTATAATTTTGTTACCACGGTAAATAGTAAATCTCGCAATTAAGGGTTAAAAATTATATGATAAGGATTATAAAATGATCCAAAATTTTTATTTTATTTTATTTTATGAGTACATATCATCTATAATCATTAAATATTTGGTTATATGACCTTTTACCTATTTTTATGTGATTATAAACATTATAATATTTTATTTAAAGATAAGTCAAAAATTACACTCTAGTTTTTAATAACTATAATTTTTTTAAGATATGGTTAACCAGAGGCTATGTTTGGTTATAAATATTATTTTAAAATATAAATGATTTATCTTCATCTTTTTAATTTATTTTTAAATTTTTATTAAATAAATAGTTACCTTAAATAATTACACAACACTGACAAAATAATTATTCAATTAATGGAAAAATAAAATAAATGATTTTAAAACTAATTAAAGGAATTTAATTTGAGATAATTAATCTGATACAAAAAATTTATACTTTATAATTTAATTATAGGGATGTATTAAAATATATATTTTTTCTAATTTTACTTTTCGTCTCAATGTTATAAAAATAAAAGTAATAATTGGTTTTAAAAATTGAGATTAATGATATATTATAATAAAAAATGTTTTATTAAATTATATGAAATCCCTAAAAATATTATATTAAGACATGTGATTTTTATATTGTTGATAATATCAACCTTGATCTATTTACTAGTTATTTTTCTATATATAGTATCTATATTGACCTTCAAAGAGTAAAGATCCGTGTTCTCATGGTACGTGTGAAAACAATTAACGAGGGGTTAGAACAAAAAAATAATAGTAAACATGTGATAAAAACATGTATTATTTTTATTATTTGAGAGTATATCAACACATATTCAACCTATATTAGGAATAAATAAGTATTTATCTATTTTTAATTTTAAAATTAATTTAAATTAATTTAATATTTAAAGGAATTCTAAGAGAGCCCCTCCCCTCTATTATAAAAGGGAATCTCTTCTTCCCTTTACTTCACACAGAAAAACCAATCTCTTTCGAACAATACATACCCAAATACATTATTATCACCCATACCATAATAATATATGTCTTATTTTATTCATAATACCAACCCTATAGGTCTAAAGGTGTTAATCAAATGAGACTTTCCAATGAAGAAATATAATTTTTAACCACATGTTTTAGTTTTATTTATTATTCCAATACCTTAAAATATTATTTAAGGTTTTTTATATAATAAAACCAATATATTAAATATAATGAAGTGCTTTTATATTAATTTCACAACTTATATTCATCTCATCTTCTGTCAAATGAGAAGTGGGTCAATGGTTCGTGTGTACGGTGGACTACCTCCTCGCGAACCGATGTAATTTATTTTTCATCACCGTATATCAAGACTAGTTATAATGATGGATTTAATATACATATATATATATATATATTACAATCATGATATAATTATCATTATTACAATATATTATATCATTTACCTTCATACATTTCCGTTCACTGAAAAATGATTACATCGTTCGTGCGTACATGTATATTACCACCTCTACGAAGTAATGTAATTTTTTTCATCACCATATATATTAGATGATATGAATAAGTATAAATAAATAAATAATATTATATTTATTTTATTTCTATAATTATATAAATATAAAATTATACTTATCTTTCTTCCATAATTATCATTGAAAAATGGATCTGTTACTCATGCTTATGTATGAACTACTATCTCCATGATTGTTACATGGTTCATTTTTTCATAAAACTTTTTCATGATTGGTTTAAAATTATAATTGTTTTATAAAAATAATTATTATTTCATGATTATTATATTGTATATTATTGATTAATTACCTATTTAACCATAGATAACCTACCGAAATCATTCTGGGCTAATGAACTGAATATCATCAAAACATCTGATATGAACATAAATGATAATGTAATTCTATAACATGGTAATAAGTGAGATAAAAAAGAATCATAGGATTAAAAATTGTTCATAATAAATTAAAGAATTAATCTAAGAATATTATTTCTGAAGATAAGGATCATATGGGATGAGTCGAACTCAAGGTAAATGACTCTCTTATAAAAACATTTTCTTTTAATGTTTCCCTTAAAAATATATTTTTTTCAATATATATATTTTTTAAATTATTTTATAGCTGTATTAATATATACATAAGTTAATTTTAATATAAATTTCTTTCTATTTGATTTTATTTCAATTAATTCCAAAATAAATCTCTTTATTAAATTTTTTTACATTCTTTAAAAAAATGTAAAAACAAATGTTCTATTTTAATGTATACGGTGACAATGACTATTACCACCACCATAGACATTATTTTATTTTTGGATTTCATTATAAGAATTAATGTTTCATTAAAATAAAAACCCTATTTCACTTTATTCTAGGAATTTTATTTTTGAAAATTTGGTATTAAAGGAAAGGGATATATCAATATACGAAAATTATTTCTTATGGTTGAAAAGAATGTTTTTATGATGAATTTTTTTACGAGTTGTGATTATGTCATGGTTATAGGGAATGGTTTATGAGGATGGGTGGTTCTGTTATAAACCAATTTTTGGTGAGCCTGTTATATCACTTTAATGAATTAGGTAAAGGTATGGAGTTAACCGATTAGGCTTCTTTAAAGAGATTATGGGAATATATTGGGATGTGTACTCAAATTATAAGCATAGAGTTTTTGAAAATTTAACTATAATGTTTAATCCAATTATAACCATGAGGGTTATTCCATTTGTAAGTAATAATGATATAAAAATGATTCCTAAATTTACCTATATGGTTTATCTATGATTTATATGGGTTTTTATGGAATATTTTGTTTTAACAAGGTAAAGTAAAATATATTCTACTTATTAAGATTGAAAATTAAAACGTTGTGAAAAAAATATTACGGGTTTTCTAGGATTTAAAAGAAACCTTATGAGGTTTATTTTTTTCTTTAATATTTCATATAAATTTTTTTATAAAACAAATTAGGCTGAGAACGTATCTCTTGAGTGGTAATATGTTTATTTAGAGCCTTAAATTTTATTTTGTAAAAGGAAAACTTTTATAAGTGTTCATGGACTAATGATTTATTTCTTTCTTTTTATGCACCTTATAGGGATTTTTTTGCTCATCCCATATTTTGAAATGATTTTCATAGGAATTAAGGATGGTACGAGAAAATAATAATTCATGTTGAAAGTCACAAAGATTTTTTTATGAAAAGAAATCAAGTTTTACTTTAAATGTTTTTATATTGTGAAAAGTGTATATTATGTAGAAGTGTCCTATTTGTAATATAGTAGATTATTATGTAATATTTATGACATAAATCTCTAAAAGTATAATCGTAAAATATATTTAGGAATTTAATAAAATTAAATCTAGTCTAAAGAAGCTATAATATGTAATGTTTAAGGGCGATTCCTTACACATCAAGTGTAATTCAGTATTTTTCATGTATAATACATATTATGAGAAAAAAAAGGTTATCACACCCATTAAAGGGGAGTATATTTCACTATAATCAATTCTAAATTTTTTTTAAAATATTTTAGAAACAATTAATGCTTCATATATCATAAATTTTTTACATTAATTTATTTTTCATATAAATACCAATTTATAACCAGAATGTTTAATCCCTTGTGATTTTCTTAGTCAAACCAAAACATAAAATTTTTTATGTGAGCCTAATTTGGATTGCATTGTATATTTACATTTATCATAATCTAGTCAATCATGAAAAACATTAACCATTTTATGTCTGTGATACTCATTCCATTTATATATATGGTACATGAGTTTATAATAAATGGTAAATTTCAATCCCTATATATCATATCCAATACAATTGTTGGAATACCAAATTTTGGAGAAAATAGAAGTTTGTCTATATGAGTAGTTTTGATGGGATATGAAATGATATCTTAATATTTTATTTATGAAATAATGAATATTAATAATTCATAACAAATTGTTATTTTTATAAATAATACTATAAATATAACAAATATTTCATAATGGTTTCATCTTGGATATCACATTCAAAAAGGATACCGTAATAATGCACAACCTAGTTTGGTGTGATATAATTTACACAAACAAAAATCATCATCCCGTAAATTAATTTATTAGTCATCCTAAAATAGTAAGTAGTTATTTTTTAAAAACATTATCCATACTCAATTATTTAATTTTGATTCAGACCTAAAATTATATCTATATATATATATGAGGTGGAATGGGGCATGTAGGAAAAAATAGGTCTATTTATGGAATTATAAAAAAATAAAAAAAACATAAATATTATATATGTATTTTATTAATAAAAAGATATAAAAAAGAATGCATGTATTACTCATGTAATTTCATTTAATAATATTAAATAATAAAAATCTAACAAATACTATTTTATTCATATATAAATATATATCACCCATGTATCCATAATTGGTGCTATATTACCTCATTAATAAAAAAAATTCTTTCCTCCACATATATATCAGTTTTTAAAAAATGTATTTTTAATTTTTTTAGATTTGATGATTGGCCTAATTATAGTATTTTAAAAAAACATAATATATTCCATTATAAATTACATGATTCATTTCCAATATAATCCGTCTATGCTATTATAATTTTTTTGATCAGTAAGTGTTATACATTATTCTTATAATTTATATTTCAAAATTTTATTTTACTATTTTTGACATTTTTAACAAAAAATATCAATATAGGATACTATATAATCTAGTTCACATTGATGTTAACAATACTAAAGCTATAATTAAAATTATACAAGACCATTCACAAAATATTATGGAAAGATATTAATATTTTTGAATTGTATTTGTGATAACTTGAAATAATATTATGTGATATTTATTCATTATATTTTTCTTTGTCATTTTTAGTATTTAGATGTCAAAATTGAAAAAAAATATATAGTTTCAATATTAAAATTTTTGAAAAATTATTTTATTGGAAATTCTAAAATTCAAATAACATGAGAGATATTAATAGATATCCATTTTTATCAAAGTTAGTTTTATCACTTATAAAATTCAACTTTTACCAGTGTTACTTTTAGGGAAGATAAAACCCTTACTTATCAGAACTAGTCCTAGAACAGATAAAATAATATTATATTTTCACTTATAAATTTATATATATATTTTTCAATGTGATTATACATGAACAACACAGAACAATAGTTGATCAGTGAAAAAAATATTTATTGAAACAATTCAAATATTTTCATATAATACACTATATGTTTACATTGAACCATTTGAATTTGCCTAAATTTACATTGAATAATTTCAATACATTAAAATTAAATTAATATATACAATTAATTGTAAACAATTAAAAATTCTAACCAACACAAAAAGAATCCAACTCATATGGAACCTTCTCCACCGATCGATGCAACCCCATATATAAGTAAAAACCTATAATAGAAAATAATTCTTATTTTAGTAATAAAACATATAGAAATAATTAAAACATAAATATGGTACAATATTGCATAAATAAAACACTAATATAAAGGATAATAGAAATGATAAAATGTAATATATAAATAAAAACGATAACATAATACATTAAAGAAACATATTACAAACTAATATGATAAGTTGAACACATTTTCTTCATTTTGAGTATGTGATATGAATTTTGAACAAAAATGTTACTTTTACTCTAAAAACATGCACTTTTAGTGTAAAAACCTCATATTTTAAGATATGGCATAGGGTTGGTTCCAAATAAAAAGGTGAAGTTGAACTATTTTACCATGTGGAATTTCATTCTACGACATGGTCCTTCTTTTCCATGGAAGAGGTTGTGGTTGTAGAGTAGTTTGGGTTCTATGGTATATACACCAGTTTTAGGGGTTTTTGTTATTTTTTTAATAGCTTCGGCATATAATAATTTTATGTGGAGTGGAGGTTGGATGTTGGAGGTTGGGAGGTTCTTCCCATTTTGGCACCATTTCACTAAGGGAGGCAATTACATTATATATTCCTTGTGTGGGATTTAAGGGTATGATATAGTGATGGACACTACCGTGTTGTCGTCTTCCCTAGATTATAGGATCTCATTATTAACCATAAAATATATTTTGGATTTACTTTTGACCAGGAAAAATAATGGCATGTCCAAATCCTTTTCATCGAAGTCCTTATAATTTTTGGACCCATTGTGGTGTAGCCCTATTCTCTATGCCATAATACCTATTTTTATTCATTTCATAAAAATTATTATACCCCAAAAAACATAGACAAATCTTAGTCTTTCCTCTAAAACATGAAGTGACTCTAGGGAATATTCAATAGTGTTTTTATCGCTGAAACATTTAGATTCTTACCAAACAATGGAGGATCAACTCTTAGTGTTTAAGGTGATTTTTCCTTATGTTATTCCTAGTTTATCCTTATTCTATTTAGATGGATCATATTTATAATCCAATGTCACCATATCCTTCATGAAACTATTTTTTTAATATTTTTCAAGAAGGATTGATGGTGGATTTATGCTTATTGTCTTGAGATAATGTTATTTTCTAGATTCGATGAGAAATTCACAATCGGTTCTTGAATCTATAATGGATCTGATGAGCTGATATCCTCTTATTTAACATACCTATAAATTGTTTTTGCTGATGAACTCTGTAAGGTATATGATTATATAATAACCTTATTATCATGGAATCTCATTGGTACATACTTCTAAACCTCTTTCTTGATGAACCAGAATCCGAGTTAGGGATCATTGACATGAGAGCTAGCACTATATGGGTGAAAATTTTGTTTTAGTATTTGATCCTTAGTGAAATTTGTTGTTCTTAATCAACAACAATGAGGTACAAAGTTCCTCACCATGTAGAATCCATGTATATGATTGTTAGCATGAAATTACAGAATGTGTTGATATGATTTAGAGTATGTTGATGGTGATCACATGTATGTGTGTTTGACTTTTCGTCTTCACCCATGATATGTTATGTCATGCCTTGATATTATATTCCATGTTTCCATGTGTTTTACATGGTATATGTATTGTTGTTTTTATATGCTTGGTACCAGAGTGACAGGTGGACCTTTCACGGCCAAGTGGCCCAATAGAGGGAGCATGTTTAGTTGATGCATATGACATGATGATAGGATTAAGATAGAAATGAGGTATAATGGACTGATGTGTCTTAATTTGGTGGAATGATGGTCTATGTGATCATACATGTGAGGAAATAAGGGGCATTATGATCTATGTGACCTATCATAAGAGATAACAATAGGTAATTATGTCTTATTATTGTATAACATGTAGGCATATGCCCATATGACTATTGAAAATATTTGAGGTTCAGTCTTATATTTTTGACATTTCTATGACCATACAAAGGTTTTTCATCTTAGAGATGAAGCATGTGTACTCGGGGTTCGGGGTAGCTTGGTTAGCATAAGGCCTCTCAATATGGTTTGTTAATTTGTGTATGAATTTATTTATTATCATGACTTGCACTATTATTCATGTGAAATCATATTAATGATGTATTGGTGGTATCATATTGTGTTTTATTACTCATAACTTGAAAATTCATCTCAATGCATGTACTAACCTCATTTATAGGGATCTAATAAAGAGAAATGGGAATGTGGTAAATAGTTAAACTGAGTAGCATGGAGATGGGAGAAATATCAGGATGTACTCTTGAGGATTATTTAGACTTATTAATTTATTTACTTACACTTTTACACTCTGTTTTGGCTTTCCACACTAGTATCCCATTTATCTATTTTTATTACATGTGTTCCATTTGATATTATATTATGATATTTTATTCTTCAACTTGTTTACTATGAGTTCAATTATATTTTATATATATTACTGATAAAAGGGTTTGATATTGAGGGTATAGTCTCCCCAATGATATGTTTGGACCCTCACTACTACTCAGTAGGCACTTGTGTATGGTGAGGCACACATGAGGTCATGTGGAACATCAACTCAACCACATTGTTTTGGGTTAGGTCATTTAAAAATGGTATTGAAATATAGTTTTGTTATTTTCTTCTTCAATAACCTAGAACACGGTATAAAGGAGTTGGGTTTTGTGAAACTTGGGTAAGAGAGCTTCCATGTGTCTGACTAGCTGATGTGTAACAGACCTCCAAGTTACCATTAGTGATATTGTTTTTACTATTTCATGGGATTTTTGTGCATTCTTATATCATGAGTATGAATGTAATATCACATTAAATATATATACATATTGTGTGTTGCATTATAATTATTTAATTTAATTCCTTGGTTGTGTTATTTATTTGTTATAGAGTTGTTTTTTATGATATATATATGATGGGATTAATTAATTGAACATGATCATGCTATTATTTTTTATATTTAGATGTCTCTGACTAGCATGTAGGTATAGAGAAACATAATTAGTATAAGGAGGGATATACCTTGGTATAATAGAAGAATCCTATGAGAACCCTTGTGTGATTTAATAGACTATATAGGATATCACTTAATTTTTTTAAATGATTCCTACATGTTATAATAAATTCCACCTCAGAGATGCTTTCTTTTACCTCATTGAGGAATAGGCCAGAATTATTTTATGAGGGAGAAATTTCATATTCTATCACCAGTCATATAGAAGAATGCTCCAATACAAAGCCAAATTGATTTGGTAGAATAACCACTTCATCCTGGATTCTTCCACCTAGTGTTTATCCAAGGTGTGGGATTTACCAAGACTATGATAGACTATATTGAAAACTTACATCTCCAGAATTCTCTACATTTTCTAGGAACAATAATCCCTTGATATTCAGAGGATTGGATACAGATCATTGAGAAGAAATTTTTCTTGGAGAATACCCCAAAGGATCAGTAGGTGGATATTTTTACCTTTATGATTCGATTCACTATGGGATGATAGTGGGATGTTATGATTCGGGCTGAAAGATGAGAGATTTACATATGGGTGATATTCAAAGAACTTTTATTTGAGGAGTTATTCCGAGATATTTTGAAGTTGTTCCAATAATAGGGGTTCATAAATATTTTTCTGTGGAAAATGACAGTGTATTCCTACTTAGAATGTTTCATGGAGATACTATGATTCACTTCAATATTCATTGGGAATGAATCATATAAATATAGGAATTTTGATATTAGGATTGTACTAGAGGTGATACACTAGGTTATGAACTTCAATATGATGACATATACTTAGGCGCTTCTCAAGGATTTGAAAATTGACAAGATTCTAAAGGAGGATAGTCTTGGAATTATTCTTTAAACATTTAGTGGTCATCCTAGTGATACTTCCACTAGTATGTGGATAAATCAAGATTATTCACATTAGAGAAGTGAAAGAAAACCAGATATGATAAAATTCACTTCATCACCTTCTGTTGGGGATGGATGTCCACAGGGTTTTCAGAAGGGATAGTGGGGGGATTATAATACCTTATTCTCAAAAATGCATATCACGTTCCATTGGTGAAGTAGGATAGTGAATATGTAGTGTTTATACTCAAATGAATCATGAAAAAGATCTCGTGGGGGTTTTAGTCAGACATAGGCATCAATCCATGGGACAAGTAAGGGTCTTCAATTGTAGGTTTAGACCCTGATGATTGAGGAGAGTCTTGAATACCATGTTCTAGGGCATAGAGAATAGGCAGGATGAGATTATTCAGTGGATCAGACACCATAGGATGATAATGAGGGAGCATCTATTTACAAGGTATGGTATTGAGTAGTTTAAATTATATAATTCATTGTTTGATATCAGTTATCCTTATTCCTTCATGTTTTCAGGGTTTTTTGGTTGGAATTGACATACCAGAAAAGTTCCCTTTTGAGTTATTTTACCTTTATACACTATTTGAATTGAAAGTGTACCATCTTCTGTTATTCCCATAGTTTCATATAGTTATTTTTTGTTATGGAAATATATGAAAATTTATGAAATTAGATTTGATAAGATTCACTATAATTAATTTCATGGAATGTCTGGAAAATTTTTAATTTCACATTGATTGTTGTCAGAGATGGGTGTTGTTTATATTACTCATGGGAGAAAATTATGTGACGAACAAATAATGGGAGTTGTTATAATGTATAATGGTTCCATACTTGATCCATCTTGGGATGATCATGGTGTATATTTTAAGCTGTACTCTTTAAATAGGATTAGTGGAGTCCCCTTATCTTTTCCTCCAATTATGTATCTCTATAATGATGTATTCCTAGATGACTTCAGGGGAATTCACCCTGATATAGGAGTTTACTCCAAGATATAACTCATTCCATGTGATAATCCCATTTAAATATCACTTTATTATATGGAGTTGTCCATGATAAATGAGATCAAGGTACAAATTGAGGAATTGGAGAAGAAAGGCTTTATCAGGTCCATTATATCATTATGGGGTGTACTAATTTTGTTCTCCAATAAGGTGAATGGTAGTCTATAAATATATGTATATTACCATAAGATGAATCATGGGACCATGAAGGATAGGTATCATTTACCTAGGATTTATGACTTTTTATATCAGTTACAGGGTGATCGGTGGTTCTCCAAGATTAATCTTGGATACTGATAGCACAAATTTCTTGTTAAAGAGGAGGAAACCTGAAGACAGAATTTAGGATAATTCATGTTCTATACCAGTACTTAATGATTCTTTTTTGACTAAAAGAATATTCTATTTGTTTTTAGGGATCTCATGAATAATATATTCCACCCTTTCCTTGATGCATTATTCATGTTTCTTGTTGATGACATCCTAATCTACTCACCGATCCAGAAGTGACATACCAGACATCTCAAAATAGTCATGAGTACAATTTGATATCATTCTCTTTACACCAAGTTTTCAAAGTGTAAATTTTTGATTAATGGGGTGACATTCATAGGGAATGGGGTTCTTGATACAAGTGTATCATTAGACCTAGAGAAAGTGTAGGTAGTGATTTCAATTAAATGACCTCAGAACATGTTTGGGATTATGATATTTATATGATTAGTGGGATAATATCATCATTTTATCCTAAACTTTTCTCAGTTATTAGAACCCATGACTAAATTGTTGAAGGAATTGGTTATGTCATAGTATCCATACAAGTTTGAAGATGAGATTCTTGATCTTAATAGGAGGTCAACTATAACACTAGTGTTTATACTTTCCAAGCCAAGGATTTGTTATGTCGTATAATATGAGGCGTCATGAGTTGTTTTGGGATAAATATTTATGTAGAGAGAGTGAGTAGTATCTTATGTGTTATTTTGTCCATGAACTCAAGAGTATAGCTATCATACCCATGATATGTAATAATAATTCATGGATGATTCGTTGAAGTATTGGATACACTATCTTTTTGGTGATTTGTTTTTTTCTATACAAATTATAAGTTCCTCTATTATATATTCACAATGTTGGACATCAATTTAAGGTAGAGTTTATGGTTATAGTACCTAATTTTGTTCAAATTTGAGACTCTCTTGACACAAAGTAAATATAACATCATTTTAGATGCTCTTAATAATAAGATATAGGTTTCTCAAGAGCATTGTGAATAGGATTTAGAGGAACTGTGGTTCATGATGAGTTTGTTGGATGATTAGAGGATTTAATCTTTTGAGTATCAAGGATCAATGTATTATTCCCCATTGGTGATCAAATATTATCTAATATAAAGGGTGAATGATTTTCAGAGATCTTAAACCTAACTGTGTAGTGATGTTGGAATGACTAGTTGGTGGTGACCCAATACATGGTTGGTCATTAGACGTTGAAGTTGTGATCTATATACATGTGATTATCATAGTTACCACTTATAGAAATGAATAATTTATGAGGAAATTACATAGAAAAAAGTGGGTGGTATATCCTGGAGTAAAAAATAAGTAAAATGATTCATATTACAGTTCTAGTGGTTAGTGGTGAAGAGGGACATTTTTGGATTTATTTCCTAATGCCTTACTGATAAAAGGATAAAGGTTGATCCCTAATGTACTAGTGATATACTCTAGAAACTTATAATTCCCTTATATAAGTGGGAGCACATCATAATGGAATTTTTATGGGGTTACCTTGGACCCTGAGGATTTTTAACATTGTTAGGTGATTATTGATCAGCTGACAAATGTTTCTCATTTCTTACCAATCTGTGAGACTCATGCATCAGTCAACCAGGGAAAATTTTATATCAGTGAGATAGTATACTTTAATGAAGTTACATTAATAGTTTTATATAAAATAGATTAAAATTTTATGTTATGGTTTTGGTAGGGTTTGTAGAAGGCCTTAGGGACTTAGTTGAGTTTTAGTATAGTATAACATCCACATAAAAATGGACAGTCGATGTGGAAAATATATATTTTGGATGATATGTTTTGATAATGCATCTTAGACTTCATTGAAACATTTTATGACCATATATCCTTAATTGAGTACATATAAAACAATAATTAACATGATACAATTTAAATGGAATCTTATGAGGCTCTCTATGGTAGGCCATGTTGTTAATCATTCTATTAGCATGAGGTTGGTGTGGTAGTGGTTGTGTGGACCATCTTGGTTTAGGAGACATCTGAAAGAGTGATTCATATTTAAAATTAGTTTATCACTACTCAGTGTAGAAAGATATGTTATGATGACTGCAGGAGGAGACC
The DNA here is from genome assembly GCA_963277665.1 of Viscum album. NCBI lineage: Eukaryota > Viridiplantae > Streptophyta > Magnoliopsida > Santalales > Viscaceae > Viscum > Viscum album. Next base: position 905,930,933 of record OY728160.1, on the reverse strand, counting down.
ACTGGAGTTTTCTTTAGGAAACAAATTTTTCTTGCAAGTGACTCCTTAGTTAAACCAACAACATTTAATGAATCTAGAATAGTTATCCACTTGATTTATTAGACCCTTTATGATCACGTAATATACTGGAATAGTTTTGTACCATCTAGATTTTCCTTTACATTATCAAGGTATTCTATAATGACCCAGTCTTTTTAAATGATATTTTTTCCTGAATACATATTATATAATATTCTACACATCCGAAATAAATATAAACCAATGAAATTTTATCTTATTAACAATGATAATTCATTAGTTAACTATGAACCAAATTAAAATTTAAAAAATTATAAATGGAAAAAATATAAAATATAAAAGCTAAAATGGGAAAGTATGGATCACCCTAATATATAAGAATCATTGCCCCTACTACAAATGATATAAAATTGAAACAAAGTATTGTAAACCAATAAAAATCTTAATAATTAAAAATATAACATTAGGAAGAAATTTTAGTGAATTTTTTAGTGAAATAATGAAGTGGTATTTATAGTGTATAAAGGGAAATTTGACTATTGGGATTTGACTATTATATGATCATTTGTCAATATGACCATTGATCAATATGACTATTAGAAACTATACACATTTTTTTATAATTTTTATATTATAATTAGTTTTTATAATTAATAATGATAGAGAAAAATTGATACAGAAAAGATAATTTATGGCCACAACTAATAGAGTTGTATCGTTTGATTCCCATTTGTTAGAAAATGGGAGGGAGGTATCGTCATTGGAGATTTCCCTAGAAAAATTCCAACTAGAGAATCAACAAGTGATCATTGAATGAAATAAACTTAGTTACTTAGAGTTTCATTTAATTTTTATAAATACAATTATTATTCCAACAATTATTTTTAAGAATTGTTTTCTTAAAAAATATATGTGTTTAATTGAGATGAATTTGATAATTTGATTTTTGGTTGAATATAAAACATAATTGTATCTTATCTTGAAAATATATACACTTTTATAATAAAATAATTTATTTTGAATAATATGTTTTTAAGAAAATATTCTTTTAAAACAAACTTATCAAAATAAAAATGATAAAATAATTTTATAATGGACGAAATTTTTTATAAGTTTCAAAAGTTGATTATGCCTTAAAAACACTATTTTTAAATAAGGATTTTTATATTTACAAGTTCAAATTATCTTATATATATAATGTTTCTATTAAAATAATAATCATATTTTAAATAATCACATCTAAATTAGTCTAGGGTGATTTTATAAAAAATTTCTAAAAATTTCTATTTTTTCATGAATAGTAAAAAAATAGTTTTTGGTTTTTGGTATATTTTATGAATTCATATTTATTCCATAATTGTTTAATAATAAATTAATAATAATAAAAAACCTAAAATATGTTATTTTATTTATATTAAGTATTTTAATACATTTTAATCAATTCTCAAAACAATAATTGACTTTCCAAAGACTAAAAAGAAAAATTTTATTTTTAAAATCATTAATTTGTTCAATCTTTACTCTTCCATGTCAAAAAAAGTAATAAATATTTTTGTTTGGTTCTTGTGGGTTAAAATAACTTGAAATGTGACACAATTTTCCAAAACCATGAGCAAAAACTATGGGTAAGACACTGGATTTTCATTTTCCACAATCTAGATTTCGAAGACCTAAATTTAAAAATTAATATACAATTCCTCCACTTTTTCTATAAATACCCATCCATTTCACCATTTACATTCACTCACAATCCATCCTCTAAAATTTTATGTTGATTTTACCTCCCAAGGATTCCCCCCAAGGTGTACTCAATCACCCATGGATTCATTCCTCAAGATCTAGGGGTAACTCTTCAAGGTAAGGGAATTCTCCTTTATTCCTCTTCAGTTCAAGAACCACTTTTTGTTTATGTCTCCAAAATTTTATGGTTAATCTATTTTACTAACTTTTTTATCATACCCTTAAATCCAAATTATGTTTTTTAAATGGTATACCTTTTTACCCTCTCATTTTACCCTTTTCTAAAACCATGTTTTGTACCTACCATGCTGCCAATTTTAATTATCAAAATACTATCTTTTACATGATAAATTATCTTTTACTTTTCATTTAAATATTAAAACCTATTTATTTTTAATGGGTGTTCCAAAATAAGTAAAACATGTATTTTTTATTTTTGTATTTATATATATGAAACTCACATTTCCTTCTGTAGGTTAAAAATGTTGTAACGATCTTGTCTTTAAGCTCTTTTATATGATAATATTTTGATAAGAAACACAATCTCTATTCTCTATGAGCTATTAATGAACTGATTTTTTATGATCTATGTGGATCACATGAAATTAATACATATTAATGCTTCTCCATTATATCACTCCAATTAATTGGGTAATTAATTTAATCTATATATATGACATGTTTTAAGATACCTTGGGGAATAACCTCCATAACTTTTATTTCTGACACCTTGGTGTCAAACATTGGTGATATGATTATTAATGTAACATTTAAATGTTTTATATGTATTTACATTTCATGTTTCATGTTTAATTTATCATAATATATATCATGTTCTCTTTTTCAATCAATATTGTTATGCATCATGTTCTTATTGATATTCTTCATGATCCCATGCTAAAAGTTTCCCTTGCTTACTCCCTTACTGGTCCCTCATTCTCACCCCTTTCATTTGATGTATCTCAATAGGTTATGAGATTCTGTAAATGTAACTTAGGTTAAAACCACAAAGGTTTCTTCAAGTGAAAATAGAATAATGTTTTATGTTTTCAAGTATTATGTAACTTATTTCCAAGAAACTAAAATTTCAAGGATCTATTTTTTCCATGTAATGAAAAGTTTTTTAATAAAAAAGGGGGGATTCACTAGTTTGTATCAAAATAAATTTTAGTGATTTATGTTAATTGGGACACGAAAACATTATTATGAGCCATAGGGACAATTCTATATATATGACAACATCTTGGTATTTTGATAAATATTAAGTAAGTGGGTTCTAGGAATATACATCCATGATTGGATACTATAACTGGATGTGTCTCTGGCACAAATGTACCTTGATGTAACACCTAAAAACATTGATTTCATCTATAATAAAACAAGAACTAGTTTATGATAATTTGTTTGATGCACACCTAGTTTGATTCTCCCGGGGGATATGATTGGTTAATCCCAAGAATTTTATGAACCATTATGAAGGATATATAGAAAATGTAATTATTATTAGATGAGATTAATAAAAATATTTAAGCATGATGTTATAAGACACAAAACCCCTTTAAAATTATAATATTCCTAAAAGTAACACCTTTCTCACTATGGTTTTCTTATTTTGGAAAAAATGGTTTTAAATAGGATGAGATTCATAAATGATGAGTGTGATAAATGATGCATAGATGACGTTATGATGGAAGATGGAATAGATGACATCATGAGGATGATTAATCAACTAACTTGAGTTAAGAAAAATAAATTGAATCAATTTGGGATATCATATTCACCTTAAAAGGAAAAAATTTCTGTTGAGTCCTTCATGCATCAACTAACACCTTCTTTAAGTTGATATGTTGACCCATTGATTATTGGAAATTGAATATGATCTATAAAAAGGATATTTTTTATAATCCATTTTTCAAAGCAATAGAAAGTCACCCTAGAATTATACTGCTTATAAAAAGAATCCAATCAATGGTGGAAACTAATTAAAAAAAATAAGTCCAAGAAAGGATATTGATGTTATGGAGTGGGAAGAGTTCATGGGAATATTTTTCAATAAATATTTTCCCAATTAGATGTGAAAAAATGGAGAAGGAATTCCAAGAGGTGAAGAAGAAGGAAAATTAATCTTTGGGAGTCTATGAAATGAACATTATATGGCTTTATCGATACACCTCTTATTATGGATCTTATGGGAAAGGTTGATCGATTATTTGGTGGAGTGAGACCCCATAAATAGAGGAATCTATCAAATAATTACTATGAAATATATGAGGAGATAGTTTCGAGTTATATGAAGGTTGAATTAGAGTTTGGAGAGACCCAATAGTCACATAGGTCAAATGATATGATGGGCAAATAGATCCAAACTCAGGGAAGAACATTGATCATGAAATAGGATGAAAGAAATTGCAACTTCCCACATGAAATAAATGTGTGAAGAATAATTTAGGGAACTACTAACTTGGGAGTGGAAAGTTCTAAAATTATAGAAGATATGGACATATATATCGAAACTATCATAGTGAGTTGAATCCTCAATTTCTCAACACTAACAAAAAACGGAAGAAACTGCAGGCCCACCTAGAAGTTCAATGATTCAAATGTGGACAGCTTGGGAACTTTTACATTAAATTTACTAATCAAAATATAGTAGAGGGAAACTTCCATCATCCTCATCATAGGCTAAGAGATAAAGTTCAGGAATTTTCAATCATGATTTCTAAAGTGGAGGATTTGAATGGTTTTGTGTCAGGTAGACTCATTGTGCTCTCAAATCTAGCAAGCACATTGTTTGATTATATTTCTACACATTAATTTATTAAATCCATGTTTGAAAATGTTATTGAATCAATCCCTTAACTTCTATAAGTAGATTTATCAGTCAATACTTCGGGAAGGATTATCCCAGCATAAAAAGTGTATAGTAACTCTAGTATTAACTTTTGTGAGAATAATCTCATCGTAAATATTGTAGTCATTCCCATGGTGAAATTCAATACTATACTTGGTGTGGACTGTATCTCAAATGTATAATGCTATAATAAACTATAGAATTCAGGAAATTTCATTCGTATTGAATGTAAAACATACAGTTATTTTAAAAAGAAAGATATCTTACCCTGATCTTTGTCTAAAATCACCTCACTTTCCCTTATTTATGTAGATGATCAGGGAAGAGGGAGAAGGAAAAGAAAATATACAGATAAATAATGTCCCCATCATTCAAGAATATGTTAACATATTCCCTAAAAAGTTACCAAGACCTCCGCTAGAAAGAGAGGTAAAATTATCCATTGAACTGATACCTTGATCTAAGATGATGTCAAAGGCCCCATATAGAGTGTAAAATATGGAGTTAGAGGAATTAAAGAAATAAATTCAAGATCTTTTGGAGAAGGGATTTATCCAACCAAATGTGTCTCCTTGGGGAGAACCTGTTTTTTTTGAAGAAGAAGGATGTATCAATGAGAATTTGCATTGATTATAGGGAATTTGATGGGATCACAGTGAAGAAAAAATACCCTCTACCAATGATTGATGATTTATTTGATCAGTATTATGGGGATCAATTCTTCTCCAAGATTTACCTCCAATTTGGGTATCATCAATTGATGGTGAATAATGAAGATATTCCAAAACTATATTCTAAACAAAATATGGGCATTACGAGCATGTTTTTATGCCCTTTGGCTGACTAATTCTCTGGATATATTTATTAATTCGATTAATAGAGACTGTAAGGTCAACCTTGATATATTTATGGTGGTTTTTATTAAGGATATTTTGATATATTTCAAATTTCATGAGGAGAAGAAGGATCATATAAGGGTTATTTTGGTAACTATGAGGAAGGAGAATATTTTTTAAAATTAAGAAAATTTGAATTATCGTTAAAAAATGTTTTATTATTGGGGTGAATTGTAACCAATGAAAGAATATTTGTTAACTCTGTAATGAAAAAGTCTATAGAGGAGTGGAACACTCTTAAAATAGTAACAATGATTCATAGTTTCCTTGGTTTAGAAGGATATTACAGGATTTTTTTGAAAAAAAAATCATGAATTTCTAATCCAATTACCAATTTAACTCGAAAAGGGGCTATGTTTATCTGGAAAATGATGTGTGATGAATGTTTCCATAAACTAAAGAAGATATTTGTTACTACACCTTTTTTAACTCTACCAACTATTAGATAATGATTGATTATTAATAGTGATGCATCTATAAATGTCATTGGCTGCATCCTCATTCAAAATAATAAGGATATTTCTTATGCATCACAATAGTTAAATCCTCATGAGAATAATTATCCTACACATGACTTGGATTTAGCTTCAATTATTTTTACTATGAAAATTTGAAGGCAATATCCTTATAGGGATAAATGTGATATATACCCAAACCACTAATGTTTGAAGTATATTTTCACGTGAAAGGAATTGAACATGAGACATAAGAGATAGATTTAACTTCTTAAATACTTTGATTATTCAATTAATTATCACCCCATAAGAGAAAAAAATTTCATTGATTCATTAAGTAGGAAAGACACTATTATTCATGCAATGATGTGGATTCCATGAGACCCATTGATCAAGGACCTTGTAAAGTCGGACATGGGAATTGTAAGGGAAGGGACATCATTAACTTTATCCCAAATGATTTCTCAACCATCATTACTAGAGTAGATAAAGATATCTCAAAGGGAAAATCCTTCATTATAAAAGAATATAGAGGATATGAAGAATGGTAAGTTTCCTGAATTTAATATTGTTTAGTAAAGTGTATAGAAATTTAATACAAGGCTATGCATGCCACCTATCCCAAATATAAAGAATGAGATGATGGATGAATATAATTTCTCTACATTATCTATACGTCCTAGAATCACTAAAATATATAGGTGTTTTCATGTTCATTATTGGTGGGATAATATGAAGAAGGATATTTTTTACTACATTGTAAGGTATTTGGTATGTCAGAAAGTGAGGGTAGAGTGACAACTGCTAAAAGGGGAATTGAAACCACTACCCATACCAATATGAAAGTAGTATAATATCACTATGGACTACATCACAGGTCTCCCAATAAAATCTAACGGAAAAATTCGATATGGATTATAGTGGATCAACCAACAAAGAATAGCAATTTTATCATTATTTGGGGAGATTTATATCTTGACTAACTTGACAAGATATACATAAAAAAAGTGGTGAGATTTCCTAGGATTCCACTTTATATCATTTTTAATTATGATCCATGTTTCACATATAAATTCTGGATAACTCTTTAACATTCTCTAAATACTAAATTGAATTTAGTATGACATATCACCCCCAAAATTTTGGTCAATCTGAAAGGAATATTCAAACACTTCAAGACTTTCTAAGAACTTTATCAATGGAATTTAACGGTGGATACGATCAATACCTCCCATTAATTGATTTCTTATACAAAAAACATCTTCTACTCTAGTATTCAAATGGAACCATATAAAGCACTATATTGGAAGCAAAGTATAACTCCTAATTCTTGGGATGAATTTTGTGAGATAAAATTTCTTGGGCCTGATCTTATGAAAGAGATGATAGAAAATATTTATTCCACCCAACATCATATAACGGCTACTTTGAGTTGGTAGAATATCTATGCTAACAAATTCTAAAGGGAAATTTTTCTAGATTTTGGGGACAAATATTTACTTCAAATATCACCATGGAAGATAGTCATGTGATTTGGAATGAAATGGAAGCTTAGACCTGGGTATATTGGCCCCTTTGAAATCATTGATAATATAAGAGAAGTGTATTATCATCTAGAAATTCCACCAAATCTTTCTCAATATCATGACATATTCCATGTATCTTGCTTGAGGTAGTGAATACTTGATCACTCACATGTACTGAATTTGGAGGTGGTACAACTGGAACGTGACCTCTCTTATAAGATGTATCCAGTGGAGATATTGGACCATAGAGAATGGTTTTATGCAACAATACTACCCACCTCATCAATGTATTATGGAGGAACCATAAATATGAAGAAGTTATGTGGAAACTAGAGGATTTAATCAGACAAAATTACTCTCACATTTTCTCAACTGGGAGAATGAGCTAAAATTTCAGAGATGAAATTTCTTAAGGGGGGAAGAATGAAACAACCTAGAATTTTTAAATAATTTTTTTTCTTGAATAAAAGTTTATTACATATTATATAATATTATACACGTCCAAAATAAAGAGGAACAAGTAATATTTTTTCTCATTAACAATGATCATTATATTAATCAGTTATGAAACCAATTAAAATTCCAAACATTACAACTAAACAAAAAATATAAAATAGAATAGCTAAAATGGGGAAGTATGGATTTCCATAATCTACTAGAATCATCGCCCCCACAAAAAAATATATAGAACTGAAAAAATAATAATAAACCAACAATCATCTTAATAAATGAAAATATAACATTTGGGATAAATTACATATAATTTTTTAGTGAAAGAATGAAGTGGTATTTATATGGTAAAAAGGGAAATGTAACTATTGGGATTCGACTATTATATAACCATTGGTCAATATGATTGTTGGTCAATATGACCATTGGACACTATTACCTAGGTGGATAAGATTACCATTATAATTTGTGTTTAAAATTATTAATAACAAAGTATAATTTATACAGAAAGGATAATTGATGTCCTCAACTAGTAGAGTCATGTTGTTTGAAGGTCATTTATCAGAACTTGGGAGGTAGGTATCATCATTTGGGGTTTAACCTTGACCAATCCCAATCCATGTTTTAGAAATTGAGTCTTGAAAGAAATCGCCTATGAGAGAAGTTCAAGTTAGTAGATATTACCACTAGGTTAATGTTAGCTGATCCACCCCACTAAACTACCACCATCACACACCTTAATATTATGGTGTATGTAGGTGTAATAAGGGGTTACATATACAAACCTTGGTTACTTACTGTGTTATTTAATTCGTATAAATAAAATAATTATTCTATTAATTATTTGGAAGAATTTTTTTCTCAATAAAATATATGTTTAACTAAGACGAATTTGATAATTTAATTTTTGGCTGAAAATAAAACATAATTGTATATTTTCTGGAAAATATATACACTTTTATATGAAAACTGGATGTTCTGAATAATAATTTTTTAATCAAATGGATTTATAAAACACACGTATCAAAATATAAATGAAAAAATAAGTTTAGAATGTATTAGGAAATTTTTTGTAATTGTTCAAAATTTGTCTACACCATAAAAAATGCTATTTTTAAATAAATAAGTATTTTTATATTTAAAATATAAAATTATAGTATTTATATAATTTTTATAAGAAAATGAAAATCATATTTGAAATGAACAAAATTAAAATTTTCTATTGTGAATTTATGAAAATTTTCTAAAATACTTTATGTTTTCATGAATAGTAAAAAAAATATACTTTTATGTTTTTAATATATTTTATGCCATAATATTTACGTGATAATTATTTAATAAATAATTAAACAAAATCCATGACCTAAAATATGTTTTTTATTGATATCAAGTGATTTAATATATCTTAATAAATTTCCGAATCTATAAGTGACTTTCCAAAGATTGAAAAAGAAAATTTGATTTTTTTAAACATTACTTTGTGGAATCTATAATCATCCATTCCAAAATAATTATTAAATAATGGTATTAGGTTTTGGTGGATTAAAATAACTTATAATATGTTCCAAATTTCTAAAACCATGAGTAAAAAGCATGGGTAAGATAGTGATTTTCTATTTTCCCCAACCTAGATTTCCAAGACCTATATTTGAAAATTATTAAATTATCCCACCACTTTTTATATAAGTAACCACCCATTTCATCATTATACATCAGTAAAAATCCATCATCCAAGATTTTTTGGTTATTTTATCTCCCAGGTAGTCCCCCCATTGTTTTCCTCAATTACCCGCAGTTCCATTCTTCATGATCTAGGAGTAACTCTTCAAGGTAAGGGAATTATCCTTCCTTTATCTTCAATTCAAGATCCTATTTTTATTTGTGTCTCGTAATTGTTATTGTTATTATATTTTATTACCTTTTTGTTCATACCCTTACTACCAAATTATGTTTTATCAATGGGATTCCCTAGTCTCCTCTAATTTTAACCTTTTCTAAAATATTTTTTTATACATGTCATGCAACAAAATTTACTTCTTGAATTTATCTGATTTATATGATAAATTATTTTTTTCCTTTTTATTTGATTACACAAACCTCTTAATTTTAAATTGGTAATCAAAAATATGTAAACATGAAATTTTTATTAGGTTATTTAAATATATTAACCTCAAAATTCCTTTCATAGGATAAAAATGGCACAATGATCATGTCTTTAAGCTCTTTTGTTTGCCAAGATTTTAATAGGAAACCCATTATTTATTCTACATAGGTTATTAATGAAATTATCTTTTTATGATATGTGTGGTTCACATGAAATTAATAAATTTTAAGGGTCTTCCCTTATAGAAATTAAATTCATTGGGTAAAGAATTTAATATCTAGAGATGAAATGTTATATGATACCCGGGTGAATAACCTTGGGAGTTTTCATTTATGTCACCTTTGTGAAAAAACATGGTGATATTATTGTGAATGTATCATTTAATTGTTTTAGAAACATTTAAACATTATTGGTCATGCTCATTTTATTATTATATTCCTCATGATCTATTGTTCAATATATATTTTTAGACCTTGTGTTCTTATTGATATTCCTCAAGATCACAGGCTAAAAGTTTCATGTGCTTACTCCCTTATTGGGCCTCACACTCACCCATTTCATTTGATGTATGCTCCTAGGTTATGAGATGATACAAATTTAACTTTGGTTTAACACATGAAGGTGTATTCAAGTGGAATTAGACGAATGTTTTATGTTGTCATGTATTATGTACCTCATTTATAGGAAACTAAATGTTAAAAGATCTTCTATTTTTACCATGTATTGAAATGTTATGTAATAAAAAAGGTTTGATTCCATATATTTATGATGTTTTTTATTTTTCTTATCTATAAAAGCACATGATTGATCCCACACATGTTTTTGACTATAATTATATCAAGCTATATCCTGAGGCATCATGTGTGGAGTACCTGGTATAGATTATTTATGGAAGTGAGAAAGTAACACAAGGGAAGATGGTACCACTTGTTAGAATATTATGGTTCCACGGAAGAATTCAAGAAGAGACTTCAGATTCAGAGGAATATTTTTGGGCTCAGTAATCTAAATTTTTTGAATAGGATCCCTATAGATTCTTCTCTAGAATGATAATTTATTAGAGGGTGGAAATAAAACATCCTCAGTTTTTAATAGATGTAATAGGGATGGTTTCAGAGTAAAGGGTAAAATTTTACTATTTTTTAGGTGGAATATAGTTCTATGTGATAGTCCTTATTTTGTAACATAGATGTTGTGACTATGGATTGGTTGTATATTAGTAGCATAGAAACTCGTTTCAGCAGTTCTAGTTATTTTTTGAATAGTTGTGACCTAGAAGTTTCAGCTACGATGTAGAGGTTGGAAGGTGGATTCTTGGTAGTTTTATCAATTATGAAAACCATTCATTGGAGAAGTTAGTTATTTCATAGATTCCTGGTGTGGGATTAAAGGTTGTGGAATAATGAAGGCCATTGCATCGTTTTCCTCTTCCCTATATTGTAGAGTCTTATCATTGACCATGATATGGATTTTACATACACTTTTGACAAAGAAAAAATCATCATGGAAACATATTTGTGTTATAATCCTCACTATTTTGGGACCCATTGTCGAATATCCCTATTTACTTCACCATAATATATATTTTTCTAGATTTCCTATAAATGTTTTTGGTCCCTCTGACATAGAATTCTCAAAGAATTTCTTCTAAAACTTGGAGTGACTATATGGATTCCTCAATAATACTTCCATCCCTAAAACTATAATCTAAATTCCCAATGATGGAAAAGAAACTCTTATTGTTCCTCAGTGAGTTTTCCTTAAATTATTATTGGTTTCTCCTCCTTCTCTTGTGGAAGATCATATTTCTATGTTTATACCTCAATCTTTTTCATAAACATTGATTTTGAATCGATTTCATGAATGATTGAGGGTGAATTAATATTCATTAGAGAGGCTTGAGGTTCTTTTCTAGATTCAACAAAGGATTCCTGATCCTTTCTTGAATATACAATGGATCTTGTGAATTGATGTCCTCTTCTTTGAGATACCATTGAATTGTTTCCATTGATGGACTTTGTAAGGTATGTGATGATAGAATCACCTTATTGACAAGGAATATCCTTGAGTGCCACTTATAAAACTCTTTTACGGTGAATTGAAATTCGAGTTAGGAATCATTGACATGTGAGATACCTTTCTATGGGTGTAAAATGTGATTTGGCTAATGATCCATGACAAACATTGGAGTATTTCATCGACATCCTTTAGTTAGGAATTTCATACCATGTATAGTCCATGTATATGATCATCACAAGGATATGAAATTATTTATTGATATGTTTTAGACCATTTTTAGGTTTATCACATGTGTTCATGTATGGATATTGTTCTGTACTCATGATATACTATGTTGCGACTTTATATGATATATTGTGTTTCTATGTTATGTACATGGTATATGGAGTATTGTTATTCTATGCTTGGTTCTAAAGAGACTTGTGGACTCATCATGTCCTAGTGGATATAGTGGGAAGCATGTTTAGTCACTTCATATGACATGATTAAAGGGACAAGATATATGATAGGGTTTGATGTCCTAGTATATCTGGATCTAATGGCATGATGGTCTATGTGATCTGACCTGTGAGGCAACATGGGGAATTATTGTCTATGTGACCTGTCCTGAGAGATATAAATAGGGAGTGATGGATTATTATTGTCTGATCTATAGGCCTAGGTCCTCTACAGTTATTGAGTAGCTTTAATGTTGGCGCCTACATTTGTGACATTTTCATGTCCACAAATATGTTTTCTGACATGGAGCTGAAGCAGGTACAGTTGAGGTTTTTGGTCTCTTAGTTATGACACAGACACTCAATATTGATTTGTTTATTATGTGTTAATTTATTTATTATCTTTTATTACCCTCTTATTCATGTGAACTCATTTTAAAGATGAATTCATAGTGTATTATTAGGTTTTATTAGTCACACATACATGGCCATCTTGATGCACGTACAGACTTCATGTTTAAAGATTTAGGCTAGGTAAAGGGGTGGAAGGAAAATGGTTGTTCCGTGTATCATGGATATGGGAGCCATATCGGGTCATATTCTAGGGGATTCTGTGGCCTTATTTATTTATTTATTTGTAATCTTACACTCTGGTTCGGATTTCTACACTAAGATCCCATTCATTTATTTGTATGAGATGTGTTTCATTTTATATTTCATTATGATTTTTTATTTTATGCGTGTTTACATTGAGTACTTATATTATTGATACAATGATATGATATTGAGGGTATAGTCTACCCATTGATGGAATTCAGAACCTCACGGCTAGTCATCAGCCTCTTACATACGAGGATGTGTGCATGAGGTTATATGAAACTCTGGATCAGAATCAATGGTTATGATCAAGGTGTTACATTCAGTCATACTAAACAAACCACATGATAAAATAATGTTATGTTAATTCCTATAAATATATAATTAATAAGCTATATTTTATCTAAATTATTATAAAAATACAAGTATGTTTTATCAATTTTAAGTATCTGATGCTTGTTTTAAAGTAAAATGTCACTTTTATATTGAAAACATGTGAATTTAGTCATACTACCAAAACTATGCATTATATTTACATGAGGTAAATTTTTAAAGGTCATAAATTATCACATCAGGAAAATTTTAGCACGTTTTCTCAGTTTTGACTAGTGATGCAAATTTTGAACTAAAATGACAATTTTAAATTGAAGACAAGAACTTTCTATCAAACAAGTCACACTTTGTGTCAGATTGATGTTCTATTAATTACTATATATCAAAAATTAATAAGGTATTTTTTTCCTAAGTATCAGGACATTATAATAATTTTTTTGATGGTTTTCACTATATGACGCACATTTTGAAATAAAAATCTCAATTTTAAATTAGAAACTCTTAATTTTAGTCTAAATTATCACACCATGTGTCAAATTGATATACGTATAATTTATATATGTTAAGAATAAGTCATTTATTTTTTTCAAAATTAAAATGAGAATAAAATCATGTTTTCATTGTTTTGAGTATGTGATGCATGTTTTGAAATGAAATTTCACTTTTAAATTGAAAACATGTACAATCTATCGTAACAAACGCAACATGTTTCATCTTGATGTGTGTTTATTTCCTATAAATAAAAAATGAATCGTAGGTTTTTTTCTTGTAGTATCATAAGAAAATAATCATGCTTTCTTGGTTTTGACAATATAATTAATGCTTTGAACTAAAGTGTCACTTTTAAATTTAAAAAAATATCATTGATTCATACCAGCCACACCTTATTTCATATTGATGTGAGGTAATTTCAACATGTCAAAAAATAATAATCAATCATTTTCTAAAAGTATCATGACAATCCAATAATATTTGATTAGTTTTGAATATTTTCCATGTGTTTTGAACTAAAATCTCACTTTTAAATTGAAAACTTGCTCATTAAGTAATATTAGAAAAACCAAAAGTTATATTTCTATTAGGATAGTTATTACATGTTAAAATTTAATCATTGAACATTTTCCTCATGTATTATGATCGTTTAAGTTTTTTTTGACTATGTGAAATTTTTTTTGAACTGAAATGCCACTTTTAAATTTAAAACACACACTTCTAGTCATACTGGGCACACTATGTGTTAGATTGAAAAGTAGTTATTTCATACATGTAATAAATAAAAAACCAATAATTTCAATAATGTACCATGAAAATACTTAAATGTTTCAGCATTTTGACAATGTGATACACATTTTCAACTACAATCTAACTTTTAAATTGAAAAGACACACTTTTAGTCATACTGGCCACACTATATGTCAAATTTATGTGTGGTTAATTAATAAATTTCAGGAATGAAGAATTTATCATCTTGATAAAGTATCATGATAGTTAAATTATGTTTTCTTGGTTTTAACTCTGTGAGGTGAGTTTTGAAGGAAAAATATATATATCATTTTTTAATTCAAAACACACACATTCATTCATTCCAGATACATGATGTATCAGAAAATCATGAGGTTAATTCTATATAGGTTACAGATGAATCATCAATATTGTGTAAAATTATCAGGAAAATATGATCATTTTTTATTGTTTTTTAAAGTAAACATGCATTTTGAACTAAAATGTCATTTTTAAATTAAAAATATGCACTTTTGGTCATATCGGGTGCACCACATGTCAGATTGACATACAGTTAATTCCAACCTATCATAAATGAATCCAATATTTTTTTACTATTCAATCACAAAATATATGTTTTTTTTCTTAATTTTAAGTATGAAATGCACATTTTGAACTACGAAATCACTTTTAAATTCAAGACATGCACTTTCAATCATATCATTCACACAGCATTTCAGCCAATGAGCTTGTACCCAAGTGGTAAATGTTGGATCGTAATATATATGTATATGTATATTAGATGGAACAATACAAGAGGGGGTTAATTTTATGCTTAAAAAAATTGTATTTAAAACACTTAAGAGAGAAATTAGTTTAAGAGATCTTAAAATAATACTATTCACAACCAATACGATAGACCATATAGGTCTTGAATCTGAATGAAATACTAAGATGTAATACTAAAACAATGGTATTTGAAATGAATACAATGATTTGAGTAAAACAAATGTTAATGATTCTACCATATTGCATATAGAATCTCTTAATTCAATATGAATCATAATTGAAACAATTAAAATTGAATTGAATATGAAAATAAAGTAGAAAGAATACAATTACCTTTCTAATACTAATATTAGTGGAAATGTAAAAGTATTACAATTATTTTAACCCAAAAATAAGGGTATACTTTCACCTAGGATAGAAGGTCAATCTTACGACCTCCTTGGTAAGCCCTCGATACGATGATCGACACGTCTATCTTGCTATCCCCAAAAGCCCTCAAATTTACAGGTAATCAGTACCTCTAACATTCAAACACTTGAAATCCCTCGATATGATGATCGGTCACACCATCTACCTAACCTATCCATCTCACAATCGTTATCTCCTGATCGGTTTTACTATCTTCTTATCCCCAGTATCCATCAATCGTTATCACCTAATTGGTCGCACAAAGCAAAACAATGCACTTACTGAAATACAAAAGCTAATAATGAGTCGTTCACGTTTTGTAATTCCAAGGATTTCACACGAAGAAAGAGAGAAGTCAGAGTGTCTTTCTCTATAACTATATGGAATTAAAAGACGATCAAAATGTTCTTTCTTTGCTTCACATGCCCTCCTATTTATAGGCCTTAGGTTCCAACGGTCATATTTTCTCCAACGGTTATATTTCTCTGGACAACTCATAGGGACATGGACACATGGCAACGTAATGGTCATATTGAAATAGAAAACATGAAATCATTTTGATTAGTTTATAACTAACTCCACGACATCGTTTTGGATAAAATAAATGATAACATGAGTACGATTGATAGTAACTAGTGAAATGTATTGATATAATGTAAAGTGAGTACGATGCACAATGTGGATAAGATGAACATAGTTAGTACGGTAGATAGAGTCAGTACAATAGATAGAGTCAATATGATTGACAGAGTTTGTAGGATAGACAGAGTCAGTATGATAGACAAAGTCATTACAATTTATAGAGTCAGTACGATTTCCATAGTCAGTACGATAGACAGAGTTAATACGATAGACTAGGTTAGTATGATTGAAAAAGAAATTGTATTCATATAAAATCCTTTATTTTAGAAATGAGTAAAAAAATATTTTTGATTTCCAAAACAAAATACATAAAAGTCAAAAGAAAAACTTTGACTTAACAATCTCCCCCTATTTGGAAAGCAAAAAACACAAATTAAACTAGAAAATAAATACTAATCTCCCCCTGAGTTATACGAACTCTTATGAATAAGAAAATGAATACAACTAACTCCCCATTAGTTATAGACTTTCTTGAGGATTGTATTCATAGATATTCCATGATTTAGGTGTATACATTTGAGTAATACTTTTAAGAATACTCCCCCTTTGTAAAACATTGTTCCCTTTTATAAAACATTATCCCCCTTTTTATTTACAAAAAGAATGGTATAATTTCATGTTTCATAAAAAAGTTTGAAAAAAAACACAAAACAATGTAAATGAAAACATACAATTCATTAGACTAACCAAAGTTTAGAGAAATTGAAAGAACAACCAAGAAAGAAAGATACAACAAAAAAGATCATTTGTTTTATCTTTCTTTTTCTATCTTGATCAACTCATGATGAATGAACTTCATCTTATTTATCTCTTTTTTGTCATCTGTGATAGAATCATCTTGGGATTTAAGAATCTCTTGTTGGTCTACAAAAATTTGATCTTGGTTTTTTATAGTGCCTCCTTTCACCCGGAACACTTATTCAAGAGTATCAATTCTGATTTTCATATTCTTGTTTTCTTCATAAAACAAAGTGTTTTGTATATTTAACAAAGATATTTCATATTTTAAGGATGAAAACTATGAGAATTATGAATGTAAATCACTAAACCTGTCTTGAAATTATATCACTGAAAGGGCCTCATCGCTATGATATTTTGGAATCTAATTCAACATGTCAATTGTTTACATATCAAGATTATTAGAATCAATAGATAGATCATTTGAGAGCCTCCATAAGTCTTAAATTGATTCATCATGTTCATTTTCTGAGATTTCTATTTTGTACGAACACTTGGTCATCTTGTTGCACAACTTATTATGTGCAATAGAACTGTCACTCAGGACTTTTAGGTCAACCTCTAATGACATTACTCTCTTTCTGAGCTCTCTTACTGAAAAAAGTTTCTTAATTTGATTCTCTATAATGAAATCAATATTTCTTCTATTCTGGGAAAGTATGTAATAGTATTCTCAATCCTTATCAAAACATGAACAATGTAATCACTTTTCTTCAAATAAATTGTATGATTTGAATCATTATCATCATCGTATGATCCAAGTTTATTGGATCGACTAGAGTCTTCATCATCCTTTTTCCATTTTCATTTCTCTTTTTTCGTTTCAAACCTTTCTACTTATCTTTCACCTAATTATTCTTCCACTTTGTCACTGATGAAAATTACATTCTCAGCATGAGAATTTTGATCCCCTTTCTTGTCTGGAAAGGGAAATCTCTCTGATTGAGTTTCTAAGGATTTAACTGAGGTTTCATCAGCATGAGGATTCAGTTGAGTTCCTTCAATTTGTTTTTGAAGAGAATATTATTCTCAACTTTTCTATGAACTCTGATGATATTCCAAAATAAATTCATCTTCCTCTTCTTATACATCCTGTTGTGAGGCCAATTGGACATCATCTTGCACTATTTCTTTTCCTTTATGTTTCACTATAAGATCTTGAACAATCAGTTCTTGTTGAACTTCATTTGTCAGTTGGGAACTTGCTAACTAAACACTTCATAGAATTTTAGAAACATCAAAATCTAGACCTTTTCTTTTCAAAGGATTCTTCTTCTTCTCAGCCACTATAGTATCTTCTGTTCTTATCTTCTTAATTAGAGCTTCACCTGGGTCAAAACCAAATTTAGGATCACCTTATTTTCTTTACTATTTCTCTTTTATCCACTTGGATACATTATCTTTACTGTATTTGGTTTTCTTCTTTGGATTTGAACTGATTTGAGGATATGACTTTTGAGATGCAACAATTGATGGATCTGATTCTATTATAATTGGTGTTGATTGATTTGGTTCTGATTGATTTAGTTCTGATTCTTCTTCCATGTATTTGATGAAGAGTTTTGATTCTTCATCAGAAAAAAATACATTTTCTTCAATGTATTCTTACTTATCCAAGAAGGATTCAGCACTTCCAATTCCCCTTTAAAAGGAATATTACAAAACATCAAACTTTCAAGAATAAACATTGTGAGAATAGATTGATACATGATAATATGAGACTTGATCGCTCCAGACTTCACATTCTTGATAGTTTCAAAAATGTAACCCATGAGATTTTCCTTTCTCATGTTAACAAAAATAATCTAGCATAAAGATGTCAGAAACATTAAGAGTTTCTCTATCTCCTTTCCTTGGAATTAGAAAACCTTTCATCCAAAGGACAAAAAACCAGTTGTTTGGAGATAAATGAGATACTTTCCTTTTCTCCTCATTTATAAGGAATAATGAACTTTTATCTCTTTCTCTATTAAACGTACCATATTCCTCCGAAATATTATGATATGGGAAAAAGTAATCACCTATAGTAATAACATTGAGGAAATGTGCTACTTGTTTTACAAACATTGAAAATTTTCTATCGTACACAGTAAAGTAAAGCATCATATTCTTATCAAAAGACATTGTATTGTTGAATTTTCTAACCTCTTCAACAATAATTGGATCTTGTGATATGGGTTTCTCAACACAAAGATATCCCCAACCTTAAAATAAAATAATCCTCTTGATTTTTGAGTCATAAATGTCAAAAAAAATATAGAGAAACTAACCATTCTATGAAGAAATCCTTCTCTGAGAAAGTCATTGAAGAAATTTTAGTAGGATTGTTGGCATACGGCTGAGACATAAATATGATTGACAAAAGAAAATATCATACCGAGTCATAAGGAGGAGAGGTAGAGATTCACTAATAAATTTGAAAAAATTTTGTGGGTTTGAGGAGGGGGTCCTCTATTTATAGGTGAATTTTGATGACTGTTGGTCTTCTACAAGTGAGATTTGAAAATAAATAATCCAACGATGGGGAATAAAAGAGGCATTTTTAAAAAAAAATTAAAAAAATTAAAACTGAGAAACAATGACATGAAAGAAAGGCAATACAAAAAGAAAAGAGAATATACCTATGAGAGATTTCAAGTAAGTTGTCAGTTTCATAGTTTTATGACAGTTAATAAATAGTACAATACATAAAATAAATATTTGAAATAATGAAAATAGAATACAATCAAACATAAAACCGATGATAAAGAAAGTGAATAAGATCGGTTGTCATACTGATAGAAAACTAAAAAAGTCAAGATGATGGAAAACAAATTCATTACCATAGGTTGTCATGCCATGAGCTGGTACATGTAGTGTACCTGATGTACACATCATTTAGGGAAAAAAATATAATTTTTAACCTGAGGTGATGGGTTTTTCGGTGTACTTATCCAGCGTGGCCTACACGTCGTGACCCCAAGTTACACGTCGTGACTTGGACCATATCTAGTTTTAAAACACATGATCGACTATTTTGCTTCATTAAATTCACCAGATATTCATTTCTCTTGACCCTATTCTCCCCTAGGTAGTTTTAATTGGCTCACCAAATTCTGGTTTGATCCGATCAGCTTTGGATCTTCATTGCATATGTGGTTTGATTCCTGGGTAAGGGTTCTCCATCATTCTTTGAGTTTCCATCCCTCTCCTCTCTTGGGTTATTGATGGATCATCTAAGGATTGATGGATCTGTGCCACATGGTGTTAGATCTTTCTTTTAGGTTGTGTTTCAAGGACTCCTTCATATATATTCTCATTTTCAGGTGCTGTTGCGAGTGTCTTTATTCAGGAATGAGGCAGGTGGTTCCGTCTTGATTTGCCTAATTGATTACCATTGTATTTATTGGTTGATTACAATTGCTAATTTAAATTAAAATCCTCAACCTTTATTTCAATTGAATTTATAAAACCCAATTCCATTTAATTGGGATATTTTAACAGTTTTTTCATAAAAACTTGGAAAACCACTGATTCCATTGAATTGGGGTGGGTTTATGGAAATTGTATGATTTAAATTATTGAATTTAAATTATGGATTTGATGGAATTTTTTTCAATTTAATTTTTGGATTTAATTGTGAAAAATGGAATTGTAAAAATTATAGAATTGGTTTTGAATGAATTTGAAACTTTTGAATGGATTAAAATGATTTGATAGAAACCCAGTGGTTTTATCTTATGAAAAAACATGTTTTTGAATTAAACCTATTTTTGTTTTCAATGGAAAGAAATTGGAATTTTTGAAATGAAAGAATGGGATTGATCGTATTTTAAGAAGTCTTAAAATAGTTCACCCATCATGTAAGATCTCATGCAATAAATATGTAGTTAGTGATTTTTTTGATAAACTCTACACTTAAAATGTTCTAAAATATACATGAAGTGGGTCACATCCCTAATGTGTTCATGATGAGTCACCTTTGGCTAGTGTTATAGGGACGTGTGTATACACATTTTTATGAGTTCACTTAGAGAGTGTGTAATCATATAGTTGGTTAGTATTATCGTACAATTTTTTATATGACCATGTTTCTCACTTTTTATTTATATTTTAGATATAAATGTAAGCCAATGTTTGTTTGAACTTCTTTACATGCCTACAAAATTTGTATAAACTGTTTTATATAAATATTTTACTTAAGCCTTTTTTTTGAAATATTTTATCTCTTGTAAAGTAAATCATGTGCTTTGAATTTATTTTCCATCTTTTTAAAAATGTGTAAAATGTTTTTTTTAAATATGATTTTAACATTCCAAACCTATATGTTCAAAAAAATTGAAATCTTTTATTTGTATAATCTATATTTGGAATATTTTGGGGAATATTTGGTGGTATCCTAATGGGATTAGGCTCACATGCTAGTTTTTACTTTAGGTGTTTTTAGACTTTCTTCTTCCAGGCTAAAGCAAAGGGAAGGAACCTCTTGGAGGTTGATCCAACTGTTGCGCTTTGGACTTGATGAGTTGTTTCTTTAGGGACTTTGGGAATGTTTTCCTATTTGGTGTTTGGGTTTCAGTGATTCGGCTATATGTCTTTCTATATTCTTGTACTTTTAATCACAATGGAGTTTTCCTATTATTATGCATACTATCTTTTATCTTTTTCTTATGTATTCCTGTGGAAAAAATCATTACCACTTGTATGTTTTATGATACTAGGTGCTAGTTGTTGGCCCGTGGGGATCATGAATGCCCTTTAGGTTATGTCAGGACCGACTTGGTTATCAAGTTACCAGGGTACCCAGGCTGGTTCTTGATAATATTCCATTCCATGTGATATACTTTGGCATGTCATTCTAATTAATAAGACTCTGCTTATTATATCATTATTCTTTTAATCATGTTAATATTAACATATCATCACACCCCATAATGCACTGTTGTGATCATAGATTAAGGACACTCAAATTCAAACTTTGATGGGGTTTTATCATACCACTATTCACGTAATATAAATTTTATCACACATGAATAAATGATAAATGAACATTGACTTTATTATGAAATCATGATTCAGTTTACAACCATTACATCAAAGATCTCATGTATATTATACCAAGAGATTCAACATGACCCTTATTCTTTTTATGTGGTTATGGTTTTATCAATGGATCCACTACATTCTCTTTTGTATCCACCTAATATATTTTTACATCACCCCACTCAAAAATCTATCAAATGAGATGGTAATTTCAGAGGATGTGTTTGGTTCTTTGGTGTGGTTTAGGTTCCATGGCAAGAGAAATAGATTCATTATTGTCATAGAAAACATCAATTACTCCCTTAATTATAGGAACCACCCCTAGTTTATAATATAATTTCATTATCCAAATATATTACTTCATAGTATCTGATACAATGATGTACTAAGTATCCATTGTAGAGTTAGTTATGGTTTATTTTTTGGAACTCTTGCAACTGATAGATCTACTTTTTCAGAAAAACATGAAACCAAATTGAGATCTCATGTACTATTTTTTAGATTAGAAACTTTCATTAGTGTAACCCATTACACTAAGCTCATCCTCTACTCCAATGAAAAGTAATATATCCTTAGTTCTTATTAAGTACATGAGGATATTCATAATATAAATTCAAGGAATCTCACCCAGATTAGATTGGTATCTTATTATAATTCATAAATAATAAGAATCATATGGTTGAATAAACAATATAACTTATATTATGGGTCCTTTAACAGATGCATAAGTAATAATATCCATAATTTTTAACTCTTTAGAATCATCTTGAATTTTCCTATGATTCATGAAATGTAACATTTGTAAATACCTTTTTTTAGTGTTCTCCATGCTAAACCTATTTACCACTTTAGCAATATATGTGTTCTAACTCTATCTAAGAAACCATTAAGATTTATCTCTATAAATCTTTTTTCCTGATATTTATACTACTTAACTCATGTATTTCATTGATAATAATTTTTTCAACCACATATTTACATAGTGTAAAGACAAAATAACATTTTTGATAAGTATTATATCATCCGCAGACAATATAATAAATTCCACCACATTTCCACTAATCTACTTATATAAAAAAATCACCCATGATTTTTATTTCATCATCAAACTAGATATTCCATGTCAAGGGGGTGTTCTTTAATCTATAAATGGATTGTTTTAACTTCAAAACCATATCAAACTCATTCGGAACTAAAAACCCTTCATGGTGTATCATATACATGTCCTCAAATAAATTATAATTACAGAATGTAGTTTTGAAATCCATTTAATAAATCTCATAATCATAATGAGTTTCCACAAAAAAACAATATCTGAATGGAATTTATCATCACAATAGGTGAAAAGGTCTCTTTATAGTCAATACCATGAATTGTTTTGTATCCATTCACTATCAAGCATGATTTATATATAAAACTTTTCCATCCATATTAGTTTTCTTTCATAAAAAACACTTTCACCGTATGTGTCTCTCTCCATTAGGTACATCTGCCACATTCCAAAATTGGTTAGTGTATATGGAGTTCATTTAAGAGTATAAGAATTATAAAAATCGCTCAAAAATAAGACTATAAATGTACTCTCAGTAGGTATTAGGTTAATAACGTAGGAACATAAATTCATTATTATTTTCCAAAATAAATCCATATATCCCCGGATCTTGATATATGATACCTTCATGGTTCTTGAGTAATTTGAGTTGATTCTTCTTCCAAAACTCTTTATGGAACTGAATCATCTTCCATCATAAGAACAATTAATATTTTATGTTATTGAACTTCTCCAATTAAACTTTACTCACATTAAATCATCAATTAATATATTACTTTTCATGGAATATACCAATATGGGCCACAAACACTTTGTTTTTAGTCAGTTATAGAAATAATATACCATAGTTTCCTTGGAATAATAAGAAAATAATAATTTCTCTAATTTGTGGTTAGGTTTATTAGAAACCAATCATCATGTGAATTATCCACAAACCAAAATCTCTATAGAATATGTTTTGGGAGGTTTCCCAAACCACATCGCATATAGAGTCTTTATTATTTATTTAAATGGAACATTGTTAAATATGAATATATTAGTTTACATAGTATATCCACATAATGAAATAGGAAGGTCACACTGACTCATCATTAGTCAAACCATTTCCAATAGAATGTGATTCCTCCTCTCAAACACACCATTCTAGTATGGTGTTCTAAGAGGAGTGAATTATGGAATAATTCCTCAATATCTTAGATGATTGGTGAATTCTTGGATCAATTAGTCACTACCCTGATCTAATAATAGAAACTTACTAATTTTAACTAGTTGATTTTTTATTTAATTATAATTCTCTTTTAAATTTTAAAATATTTCATACTTATGTCTCATTAGAAACACATAACCATACATGCTAAATTCATCAGTAAAAGTTACAATGTACCTAAACCCACCACTTTATTTTATACTCAATAGTCCACAAACATCACTATGCATGTAATCTAATGGCCCACTATCCATTTCAACCTTTCAACAAAGAGGTTCCTTTATAATTTTTTCTATTGAATAAGATTCAAAATTATATAATTCATATAACAATACATATTTATGGATTATTTGGATGATTTTATCATTTATATATCTAAGGTGAAAATTCAAAAATTAGTTAGGGTTAGAATAAACCTTGGCCTTCTTTTTTGAATTTTATAGACAAAATTAGGCATATTTAGAATATATAAATTGATTACCATTTTCTCAATTCCATGATACATTTCATTCATATATATAGAAAAAGTATTATACTTGATAATTAATGAAATCCCCATCATTTCCAAATAAGATTTAGAAATCAAATTTATGTTTATGAAGGGAAAATGGTAAAAAAAATAGTTCTAGAATAATACACTACGTAGATTTAGATCATAAGTGACAATTTTCAATGCAAAAACTCTTTCTTCATTTCAATTACATAGCTCTAGTTTAACTTTATTAAATTTAATCTTATCTTTGAGTCTATATTTATCAATAAAAATGTGTGAAACAAACCCAGTATCTATTACATATGATTTTGAGTTTTAAAAATTGATCACTATAAGACTGACATTAAAATTCTTAGAATGATTCTCTCTGAGAACATTTCTCAAACATTGATTCCAATATAGTATTTTTGTATAGGTTATACCTATAAGATATATCTAATTGATAAACATGATTCATGTAATAGTTGATAAAAACATATATATATGGGTGAGTTTCAAGTTTTATATCTTCTCATCAATAACTTTTAATGAAATTAATCCCCCTAAAATGATGATCATATACATCATATACATTTAGTGAGCCATGTTTCATATTTCACTAAGTAATGAGTCAACTATAGAGTTCATCCCACAACTTAGGTATTTAGTTAAGTCATAATCCCAATCATATAATATATGATTCTTGGATAGTCTAGAAAATAACACATTTCCAAAATCTATTATATGGATAAACATGGATCTATTACATTGGTATCTTTACTGTTAGGGTTTCCCAATTAAGTGTAACCTAAAGAAAATACCAAGAACAAGTCACCTAACCATTAAGGTCACCTTATTACTTTATTTGCTTACACAAGATAATCCATGGGCACCTAACCATTAGGGTCACCTGTATTGAATAATATAGGTCTTGATAATTACTACTTTGGAATGAATATCACAATTAATATTAGATGGGTTTTCTTTAATGTCTCTCTAATTTAATATACATCACATGAATATTTAATTTCTAAACATTTAATCACATGAAATCCTTAGTATATTATGTTTTGTTCTTTTATGTAAGCAAGATTCTAACAATTTATCTTTGAAATCCCTATTTCATCCACCAAATTAATATATTCACACCATATTAATGTGTAACTTTTACACAACCCATAGTTATTATTACTCACCCAAAAATAGAAGTTAATAATATTACAACATATCCAAGTTAATTCCAATCATATGGTAAATGAACATTTAATATAAAGGATTATAGTTGTATGAAATTGATAATCTCCACATGAGTAAGCCAGGAGGTATAGATAATAAACCCCCATATTTCTAGAAGAGGGAATAAACATTTAAGACAATAAAAATTTCTACCCAAAGTCCCTCAACGTAGTGATACTCTACTCAAGAGATAATCTAATTAATTATAACATTAATACCTTATATGTACTAACTATATTCAATAACTAAATTCAAGCTAATAACATTAATTAAATATCAAGGTCAGGAAAACTAAATACTAAAACTTATGTTGTTGTAACTAGCATAAAATCCATGGTATGAAAAATTATAAGAATTAATTTATTTCATAAATTAAGTCACACATAATATCCACTTTTCATACAAATTTTTTAAACATGGATATAATAAAAGAATAAATAAACAAATAAATATTTTATTTATTTTCCAAATACGATATGTAAATATGAACATTTCATATTTTATTTAGGCATAAAAATATCCTATTTATAATGTCTAACACTTTCATTTCTAAAAAAATGTTTAAACTATAAGTAAATAATCCAAAATAGTAAGTTTCTTTATTTTTTTCTAGAATTGTAATTTATGATTGATAAATGTATATTATCAATCAAATTATGTGATTGATATTGACACTAATGACAAATATTTTCGTAAAGATCATCTCATATTTAATGATATATGATATATCATCATTGAAACATGATTATCTATTTTTTTAATGTATAAGGCTATGTTATTTTACATCATATTCTATGTCATCAATAAAGATTAAATTATCTTTTAAAGTAATTTAAGTGACCATAATGTTGGTTATGTTATCATATAATGTAACTTTAAAGACCCCAACTCATGTTATATTGTTTCATAACATAATTCTAAGGAACCTAGTGTAGATTACATTATCACATAACATAAAATATGGGTCTCCATTGAGATTATGTTATCCTATAATGTAATGTTAAACAGATTTATTGCACAATACATTATCCTATAACATAATGTCATTTAGAGAAATATGATAATCCAATAGCTGACACTCAGCCACGACATATCATATTTTACAATATAGACTCATGTAGATTATGATACACATGTTATTCATGAAAATAGTGAAAGAGAATGTTGATTCATTAATGATAATGGCTCTAATACTAGTGATGGGTCTTGGAGGATCATCATATGATCAATATAGACTAAGAAACATGTAACATACTGACTTTTCTTATGAGTTATAGATCCTTTTATGTTTCAATTTAAACCATAATTTTCAAGATAAGGGAAGTGAATAAGGGATTGAGCAAGGGTTCCGGAGTATGTAAGGCTTATTTACAGATCGAAGCTCTGGTTTTTGGATAAATAACATGAGGTGCATGGTTAGAAAATTGTTAGTTGTTACCATGCGGCTCAACAATGTGACCCAAATATAGAGTAGAACCATTGGAAAAACAATGCGAGGGAGACTACATGCCCTTGTAAAAAACTAAAGAGGATTTATAGAGTGGTTCCACATGGGCTACACATGGGTTTTCAACCCATGTTCCTATCCTGCACACTTAGTTACACTTTTTCAATAAACCCACATGGTTGTCACATAGTTTGGCCAAACCATACTATGAAACCGTGCACTACTTTAAAATATGGGTGAAATTTCATTTATACCATTTCTTATCTTAAACTGAAACCACATCCAATTTCAATTTTTCATAGTGTACCACACACTTTGAGAGTTGTATTTCCTCTCATCCTAGTCTTTGAGATCCCACTTTCATCTGGACTCTGATTCTTCTGATATTGGTTGTGTTGGATAGCTATCGATAACTTATTTAATCTTATTCCTTCATTTATTAGTTTATATTACCCTCAAAATTAATATTTATTGTTTAGATAGTATACACTATTTTCAAGTATTTTTTCAATTTTACTGATTTCTCTCATTTTACTATATATTTGAAGTCGGTACCTAATGAAGATTCATATACCTTTTTAAGGTAGGTGTTCTATTAAATTTTATATATAGGATAGTTGTTTTTATATAATTCTCTATCATGATGTACTCCATACTTTCTTAGAGATTCCCTAAATATATGATTTTCATTATTTAAATTGTTAACCTTATTATAAGATCTCATCAAGACCCTTATTTATTTTCAGACGTCACCCACCTCATCAAATCACACCCCTTTGGGTGTTCTTATTAATTGAACTTGACTTCTTATATGTTAATGTGGTCAAACCACATTCTAAATGTTTTTGGTTTTCCACCTAATTGAATTATTTGTTTTAATTGAATGAAAGTGAGTGGTATGACCGCATCACATAAATCTTATATAAATAATGGATTATTCCATGATTTTATAGAACGTTAAATAATTTGTAAACCAGTCCTTGGCTTATGTTAAATCATTACATACATTATTTTTATTATTAATATTCTATCCCATGTATAATGGATATTGAGACATGATTAAGGCTAGTGTTGACAATATTCTTTATGTTCCTTGATGTGTAATGTTGGGAATGATGTCTCACATTATTTATTTAATAGTGGACATAATGTTTCATATTTCATGGAAAATTGGTGGACATAACATTGCAATTCTCGCATTGGTTTGACAGATACGATGATATCTATATCATTAAATTCCTGGGCTAGTACCCTATTATAGAATGAGACTTTTATGACTATTCATAGATGCTTGAGTTACGCCTCTGGTCCTAGATAGTATTAGTATCTATATATATATATATGTCACTATGTATATAGTTAATGTTTATACACACATATCTATATAAAAATATATATATATACATATACTTATATATATAGTGACATGTTCAGAGGTATACCACCCTATACTGAAGCAGGTAGAGGTGGACAACTAAATATATCTCACATCCTATTTGGGCTACCAATTGGTAACCGAGCCTACCTCTTGGTTTTAGTTTGGGAAAAAGGAAAGGGTTCAGCTATGGATTCTTAATTATCTACCTATGACATATTATGGTATAAGAGGACCAATATTATACTCATGATTCTATTAAAGTTAGCTTGGGACTTTTTTATCATTCCGTATAGCATGTTTTATATGCATGTTTCTCTGTATCTTGTGATTTTTCTATTTTTTATAGTATCATGACATGATCATAATTTTTTATAAAACAATTTTGATCTTCTATATTTGGATGATTTACGTATGCCTATGATGTTTATTAGTATTACACAAAATTTTCTTTTTTATCTATTATTCTCTATTGTGTTCCACTCTAACCAAAGGGGATAGTCTCCCCACAAACACACCCTAGGACCTCATTGCTAGTCGGTAGCCTCTGGAATATAGGGAGACAAGCTTGAGGCCATGTGTCAAACAGTGTTCAATTACTTAGGAGTGTTTCAGGACTAGGATGATACAATGTGGCATCAAAATATCCATTCTACCTTTTTTTCTTACTATTTGGGAATGGTCAGACAAGATATTAAGAAGTATTGGAATTTCGTAATGTGCATGTTCTTGGGAGTAGATAACCAGCATACAGATAAAAACTAAATTACCAAGGATGGGAATTTTTATTTGGTATTTAACTTTTCATAGTTATATTAATATCATGATTAGATGATTCACTTTTTTTGATGTGATATTTATTGATTTTTCATTTACCCTTAGCCTAGTAAGGAAGGTAAATGATTTATATGCATCATCATAAGTATGTAAGGATTCACATGTCATGAATTATGCCATTCCATACAGGTGTATCTTGTTGCTTTCATTTCATGTATTTCATATAGTTTTGGATGTGCCTTGATAGTTATATTTGAATTTCAATAACAATTTTTTTAGGGAGATAAAAAATTGGCTATTTAAAGTGTCTATGATAACCTAAATGGTTTTTTCCTATATAACTTTATGGTGTCACTCTAACTAAAAAATTGCAGCGTCTTTGGTCCATGGACCATTGGTCACATGGGATAAAATTATAGTTGTTAATATTAAATGGAATCCAATTTCAATTTATAAAGTGTATGGGCCTTTATAAATTGGGAATGGTGATTCGAATAATTAAACCATTATAAAGGACAGTGTCCGTTACATTGGGTAAAAAATTATATCTTATAAATCATGGGAAATTATATCTGGGGAATGGATGACACATCTAACTGATCTAGGATAAATATTACATATATAATTATGAAAATGAATAGGCTGAATTTTAAACACTTGAGTGACGATTGTCGTTAAATGGGGATTCCAATTACAACATAAATGGTATTTTTCTCTATAACAATCAATTGACACTCCATGTACCAAGACCGTTGTTATATGATATGGGACCCTAACCTTTACCTGACTTCAATGGTGGGAAGTAGGGAGTGTCTCTCATGACTCTAATGATATTCTATATTTACCTAGACCTAGATTTATGAGTAGGAATATGGGTATTGAATCTTGTATAGGAATCAATTATGACTGTCGTATTTCTTTATCTGTGATCTTTTTGGTTGTCAATTCTATTTTGAGGCGTGTGATTGGAAATTGTATAAATATGCCACTATGATGACCTTAGGTTGAGCACTAGGAAGCAATGACCATGCTTAGGAGGTGGTGGGCCTTGATCCACCAATATTACCTCATGTAGTACTACTTATGGTAACTCTTGTTATACCCTTGTTGGGCACCAATGCTTGGTTTTGATATATTTTCCTATGATTTATACAATCCATCCATGGATCTCCGTAAGTTGCCTCTTCAATGAAAGAAATGATGTGAGAGTTCTAGTAGAATCATCCACCTACATTCTCGGGGGATAGTGGACCCCATGCTGCTGATTCATGGATATAGGCCATGTTATCTATATTCAATAATCTAGAGATGCCTCCAGAGAGGAGGGTCAATCTCATAACCTATATGCTTTGTGATTATGCTATGAAATGGTGGGACGTTGTCACCTAATCTGATCAGCATCAGGATATGGTCTATAAGGAATTACAGATTACCGTATATGATTAACTTTTCTTATATACATTGAGAGATGAGTGGGATTGAGAATTTATACACCTTCACCTGGGTTTTATGTTCATGATGGGGTACTATTCTCATTTCACAAGTCTCCAGCATTTCACACCTACCATCATTGATGATGAGTTGATGATAGTGAGATTGTTTGAGGATGGGATTTTATAAACCATCTAATCCTAGGTAAATATTTTTCTTTTGAAAATCATTTTAGAGATAGTGAACCAATCCCTTATCATTGATTGGAACTTGAGGGAATTTTATGGTGTGGTTCGGGGTGGTTCTGCAATAAGAGAGGGTAACATCTCATCTAACGGCCAGAAGCAGCACCTTGAGTATGATCATGGGGGAAATACTAGTCAAACAAAATATAATAATAGTTATTTGAAATGTCACCACTATGGGAAAATTAGTCATATGAATACCCAATGTAATATATATCCAGTTTAATGTCGAGAATTTTTAAAAATGGGCCATCTATAGCCTTTTTGAAGACCCCCCCCACGATTAGTGAGAATGTGTTTTCACTGACTCTGCGTTCAGGAGCTAGAGCAGTAGTTTCACATCATATATGAAGCCAGGTTACTACCGCCCAATCAGGTTAAGGAGGCATACCTACTCTTATGAGATAGTCTTATGATATGTAGCTCCAGTATAGCAGGCCTACCCATGATAGCCAAGTTGTGACTCTAGGTCATGGTATTAGAAAGAATTATGCAATGCAGTCTATACCGAAGGAGTAGAGCATTGGTCCTTCAATAGTTAGAGATATTATTCTAGTGGCCTATACATTAGTGTCTACTTTATTTGACATATAAACCTCACATTATTTTATTCTTGTGGATATTATGGAATGTTTGGGCCCTAAAAATGAGTAATTTTGTGGGGTAATTTCTATGGATACTCTGTTGGGAATATGATAAAAGATTATACACTGATATAATGATTTTCCCCTCGAGGTTGGTGGATTTTGTTTCTAGTGGAACCTCTTCATCATAGAGATGACTGGTTTTGATTTCATTCTCAGAATAGACTGGTTGGACCTTTATTGAGACCATATCAATTTCTATCACTATAGGGCATCTTTCACATCACTCGAGGGTGGTACTTATATTCTTAAGGGCCAATGGGATATTCTGTAGAGTCAAGCTATATTAAAGAACTCTAGATTGGTAATAGTGATAACCTAGATTTTTAGTCTCCTTATGAGTGATTTGTGGTTGATAAAAGATTTTTTCCCTAATATAGTGGAGCATTTCAGGGACATCATCCCTAATAACTTTCCTAGGTTACCACTTTTGAAAGATATGGAGTTCACTATTAATCATGTTCCAGAAGTAGCACCAGTTCCCATCTCTCTTTAGAGGGTGGATCCTATTAAACATCAAGAAATCAAGAACCAACTAGAGGACTTGGAATCTAATGGTTGTATATGACCCAGTACATTACCATGGGGTACACCTATCCTTTTCTCCATGAAGGAGGATGTTACCCTTAGGATTTGTGTGGATTATCAAAAATTTAATCAACTTATGATCATGAACTAGTATCCTCTACCCCATATAGATGATATCTTCGACAAGCTCTAGGGAGTGAGGGTCATCTTGATGATCAATTTGTTGTAATACTATAACTAGGTGTATGTGAGACTATCTGACATACCACATAAAACATTCCATAGTAGATATGGATTGTATGAGTATTTGGTCATGTTGTTCGGTCTCAATAATACACCTATGATTTTCATGGATCTGATGAATTTTATTTTCCACCTATATCTGGATTATTTTGTGGTGGTCATCATGGAAGACATTTTGATTTATTCTCATACTCAACATGACCATTCAAAATATCTTGAAATCATACTGAATACACTAAGAGAGCATCAAATGTATACAAATCTCACAAAGTGGAAATTATAGATTTATAAAGTTCACTTCTTGGGTCACGTTATCTTAGATATGGGAGTATCTATTGACCTTAAGAAGGTGAGATACATGGTGTTGTGGGAGAATCCCAAGAATATATTTGAGTTGTATAATTTCTTGGGGTTGGATGGATATTACAGGCTCTTAATTCAAGAATTTTCATGCCTAATAGAAACTCTTTTGGGCTTGAGTAAAAAGGTTGTTAAATTTTCATGGTCTGAAGCCTTGGAAACAACCATTCTGGACTTTAAAGGGAGATTTACTTCAGCACTGATCCTGATTCTACATGAACTAGCCATAAGTTATATAATTTATTATGATGTGTTAGTCATAAGACTAGGAGTCATTATGATATAGGGAGAGTGAGTCGTGTATAAAGGCATGGGAATTCGAGGCATCATGAGCATAACTACCAAACACATGATCTCGATCTGGCAGATGTGGTTCATACCTTATGCTATTGGAGGCATTATTTTATTAGGAGAATGGTTATCATTTAAAAATACTATAAAAGTATAAAATATGTTTCCACCTAGTGTGACTTAAATCTCAAACAATATAGATGGGTAGAATACCTGCATTCATTCAACTCTAAACTTGACTGTATTCCTGAGAAGGGTAATGTACTGGTTGACACTCTATGATAGAAGACTCAGACATATTCCATTATAGAGTCTAGTGGTGAGTGGAAATTGATGTCTTCATTTTTTGAGATGCATCTAGAGTTTCAAGAGTGTCATGGGAAGCCTATTTTAGTAGCCCTGGCAGTGAAATATTCCCTTTTGGAGCGATTAAAGATGATACATCATTCTGATCTTGAGTTCTTAGTCTTAAGGGAGAGTATCTCAAGTGAGGACTCACCACCTAGTTGGTTCATTGATGAGGATGATATTTTCTGACATTCATGGGTGTGTCTAGGTGCTTATAGAAATATGGTAATAATTGATGTGGAAGTCTCAGACCACTAAATGGAAAGTTAATCCAAGGCTTACCATGATGTATGATGATATACACTATCAGTATTGGTGAAAAGGATAAAATTTTAGGATTTCATGTTTTATTACATGGTGTTACACCTGTCAATAGGTGAAGACAGAGCACCAATAGACTATTGAAATTTTACGCCCTCTTTCTATTCCGAAATAAAATTATATGAAATCACTATGGTTTTTTATGTATTTTTTAAAATCCTCTAAAGGCAGTGATGTATTATGAGTGATCTTTGATAAGTTTACCAAGTTCACTCACATTATACATATTATAGAGACCTTTTAAGTGGATGGTCTTGGGAGGGTTTATATTTTGGATATTATATGCCTTCATGGTTTTCCCTTTTCTATCATATCAGACAAGGATGATTGGTTTACATCATGGTTCATACATGGGTTATAGAAATCACTGGGTTTATAAGTTCCTAGGAGTATAGAATATCACCCTTAGACTAAAGTTCTGTTTGAGTATATGATACATGTGTTGAAGGCCAATCTTAGAGAAGACATCCTTGATTCTAGTGGTTTTTGGGAGAAACACCTACCACTCACTGAATTTGATTACAATAATAGCTTTTATGAAACTATTAAAATGGATATATATGAGGCCCTATATGCTAAGTCATGTCATTCACCTCTATTGTGGTTAGAGGTAGTGAGGTAGAGCTATTTGGACCTCATCTTGTTTAGGATACATCATAGTATGTTCAACTTATCAAGAAGCATATGGATATAAATTAGTCTTGGAATAATTCTTATACAATTCATCATTGATGACCTCTAGAGTTTTAGGTGGGATATTGGGTCTTTCTATGAGTTTCTCCAAGGTTGGGTCATTGATGGATTTAGATACAAGGAAACTTATCACCTAGTATTGTCGAGCCTTTAATGATCCTGGAGAGAGTTGGGTTAGTAGCATATCGTTTGGCCTTACTTCTGAGGTACCAATACTTTCATTGTGTCTTCAATGTACCATATCTTTTCTATTATTATTCCAATCCATCTCCTTTTTTTGATCCTGAGAATATCATGTTACAGTATAATGCTTCTTTTAATGAGAATCATATTCATATAATTGATCGAATAACAAAGACTCTATGAGGCAGGCTAGTTCCTCTAGTATGGGTTCTATGGAAGAAAGATCATGTACAAGATAAGACCTGAGAGAGATAGTGATTCATACATGTCCTATGGAAAAAACTTTTTCAAGATGATGATTTACCACCCTTTTAATGGAGACTCGGGAATGTTTTGCTTTAATAAGGGGAGGTTATAACATCTCAACTTTTTATTATAAGTTAAAGATAATTAAATTTTATGTTTAACCCTTCCTTTTCAAAATAATGGAAGTTCCTAAGGTTGCTAGCAAGGGTTCAAGAGAATTTGGATCTTGTTCGAGGCCTGAAGCTTTGGTTTTTTGAAGAAACGGCATGAGGTGCAAGATTAGTAGTAATCGTGCGACTCAACCGTGAGAACCATATATTGAGGAGAATGGTTTGACTAATCATGAAAGGTAGGCCACATGACTGTGTGAAAAATTATAGTGGAGTTTTAGAGTGGATCTGAACATGTTGCACATAGTTTTCTAAATTGTACACCTAGCCCTCACACTTCGTGTCACTTAGGCAGTAACCCCACATGATTGGAACTTGTTTGTCAAAATAGTATGGCCAAATTGTGTACCCCTTTAAATGATGGGTAAAATTTCATTTTTTCTCTTTCATACTATACAAATCAAACCTCCTCCAATTTCTATTTTTCACAAAATATCACACACCTGGAAAACGCTATTTCCTCTCCTCATAGGCTTTTATCTCCCAACTTCGTCCGGACTCTGATTCATCCATCACTGATTGCATTGGATAGTAGGCGAAATGATCTTAAATCATTTTCCTTTTTTTATTGTTTTATCATCCACTCATTAATTTTATTTCAAGGGGATTGAATATGCCCTAATTTTAGTTCATTTTTCTATTTTTTTTATTTATCCTATTCTAATTCGAATCCGAAGTTGATACCGGATGAAGAGTTGTTTACTACCTTGAGGTAGATGTTCTATTAATTTTTTCCTAAGGTAAGGTTGTTTTATATAATGTGTCATCATGAAACACACTGGAATTTCAAAGAGATGCACTAAAAATATGCTTTTCCTTATTTAAATTGTTTCCTTTATTAGAAGAACTCTCAAAGAACATTATTTATTATTAGAGGTCACCCACCTTGACAAATGTAACTCCTTTGGGTGTTCATATTAAATTACATCGACTTCTTAGATTTTAATGTGGCCAAACCACTTTTAAAGTGGTGTTGGTTTGACACCTAATTAAATTACTTATGTTAATTAAATGAAAGTGAGTGGTATGACCACATCACATGAATCTTACATGAATAATGGATTATGCCTTGATTCAATGGAATGTTAAATAATTTGTAAAGCAATCCTTGGATTATGTTAAAGGATTACATATATGATGGTTATTATTATTATTAGTATGTCCAATATATAATAAATGTTATGACATGATTAAGGATAGTGTTGGACATATTGCTTCCTTCTCCCTTGATGTGTGTTGTTGGGAATTACATCTCACAACATTTATTGAATGATGGACATGATGTTTCATGTTCCCCTGGAGGTTGTTGGACATGAAGATTCACTTTTCTCATAGGGTTGATAGATATGATGACTTTTATATCCCTGATGGAATGCTTGGGCTAGCACATTATTACACCATGATACTTTTATGCAATGCATGGACACCTGAGTTACACCTCGGGTTATGGATAGTATTGGTATATATATATATATATGGATATATATTTCAGTGCATATATAGTTTTTATATACACACATATATCAATATAAATATATATACATATACTTATATATGTATATGGTGACATGTTTAGAGATATACAAACCTAGACCGAAGAAAATAGTGTCAGCCTGGTTTCCTTTGGGAACTAAAGTCAACTCATTTATAGTTTACATTTCTAATTTACATTATTATTTCTACAAACCACCATTTTATATGCACCAGATGAATCATAATTGATGTTGTTGGTGGTGGCCTACTGAGTATTTCCCACACCCTGCTTGGGTCATCAATTAGTACTTGAACTGGCCTTTTGGATATAGGTAGGGACATTGGAAAGGGTCTGACTATGGATACTTTATTATCTATCAAGGAAGGAGTATGGGAGTAGAGGATTGTACTTATTATTTCAATGTTATTGGAGTTATCTTGGGCCATTTTTTATCTTTTTGTATAACATGTTTTATATGCCTATTTCTCTATACCTCATTCTCTCCCCTTTTTGTATAGTATCATGAAATGATCATCATTTTGTATATAACACTTGTAATCTTCTATATTTGGATGATTTACTTCTTCTTCTAGTGCTTCTTATTTTTGACACTATTTCCACTGATTTAACTTTTACTCTCCATTGTGATCCACTCTAACCAAAGGGAATAGTCTCCCTACAGATAGACTCTTGGACCTTATTGGTAGTCATCAGCCTCTAACATACGAGGAGGCATGCTTGAGGCCATCTGGCCAGTTGGGTTTCGTTACATAGAAGTGAACCAGGATCAGGATGCTACAAAACTCTTATATATGCTCGATCTATCATCAAAGAAACCAACATGTTATATGAAGAACATATATATAAACTGACATACATGAAACATTGTGAACTCCATATTATGATTTTACATAAAGTTTGCTTGATTGATATTGTTAAGAGACAACCAAAATATTCGTGTCTCCATAGGTTGTACACCAACAACTAGGATCCTCGTTTTCTATGAGAAGACTCTCGAACACCAAAGGTGTGCGAGTACTTTCTTTACAAAGATAAATGATGTACTAAGCTGAAAAGATATTCCACTATGGATTATAAGTGTCACACCCCTCAAATATTGGGATCATATCCCTTTATATAGACATCATTAATTTAATAAAATAAGGATGAGTGTTAGTTACCATCACATAGCATCCATCATCTGTTACACATAACACATGCATGTGGGAATCTCGTAATTGTTTGAATGTTTCAAAGGATTATTTTCTTTCATAAATGATAAAACCTATTAATTTATAATTAAAGGTAAAAAATATTAGAGACATGATAGTAACCATTTTCTTGATATAACATATCGCATATTATGTATGGGTCAACATAATCTTGAGACATGCATCATATACATATTATGATATGTTGAGGAAACATAATCCTGAGCCTATAATCGCATGTTACATTGAGGATAATGTAATCTCATGATATGAATCATATTCATAACATAGGCCATGACTCAAGGGATATCGTATGACGTGATACACCTGTTTTAATTCATTTTCCAAAAATTATGGAGTTACGTGTGTACTTGACCATGGAGAAAATACAATTATGAAGGAACAATTGAAAGTATGAATGATATTGATTTAATTCCTTCCAGCAATTTCAAATATGATCATACCATTTAAAACTAAAACCATCTTTTTTCCATTTTTTTAGGGGGAAATAATTTATTTTTTCTAGTGAGATTTAATGGGGGAAATACTTGAGGAAAACCATTTTTTTGCATTGAGATCATGTATATTTATTTAAATTTTCATTTTTATATGTTTGTAGAATTGATTGCCTGAGGATAATCAGTTGACTATGTGTGATGTAATTTTATGTGGGTTTAATTTATACATGTTTGTCACATAATTTTTATTATTATTCTTGATTATATTAAGTTATAAGTGTGATTTCATTGAAAAATTATTCATAGTGGATCATTATATTTTAAAAAATAAATTCTTTGTTTTTTTGTGTTAAAATGATGAATTGTTTAGTGTTATAATTTTTATATATTTGTTTCAAAAACAATTTTGATTGTTTTTTGTTGTTTTTTGTTGAAATTTTTTTAGAGGGATTTTATAGGTTGCATAATTTGAGAATATTTTAAAGTTATTTAATATTTTTTTATTAAATGAAATTGAATTAATTGATTGGAGAAAAGCATTAATATTTGAGTTTAGCTAAAAGGTTTAAATATACATTAACTCTGGATTTAAATTGAGATATTTGAATTTTTTTTTGAAATCAGGTGATAATTGATTTTGAGATTTTTTTAATGATTTTATTATAGGGAAGTGTTAATATATTTTAGGAATTTATTTTGCTGGATAAGAATTTCAAGTGGTGTGATAGCGTGGCATCATATTTTTTTATCAAGGGAAAATGACAATAAAGAACCAAAATAAGTCCTTAATTATAGTTAAGAACATTCCATATTTTTATTAAGATATAATAGTTAGGTAGCCATCAGCTGCACCACTCAAAAGGGGTGGGATCCCACCCCCACCAATCGCCTTCTACACTACCTATAAAAGGAAGTGCAACCCCCCTAAAAATTAGAACACTTGATGGAAGGAAACTCTATCATCATCAATAAAATATATGTTTTATTTTCCTACTCATATTTATCATGTATTCTGATTTTTCTAGTTTTCAATTTTGTTTTCTCAACATGTTATCTGCATGAATGATCAATGAGGGAGAAATGTATGTTTTTATTTTACACCTTATTTTCAGTTCCTTATTGGACGGTTCTTATTATTTATTCTTTTCATCTTAAACTTTATTTTCACAGCTTGGTTGGACGGTTCTATTTATTTATATAATATTATTTATTTACCACCAGATTGGACAGTTTAAATGGTTTATTAAATTACCGCTAAAAAGGTCGAGTCGTCAATTGATCTAATAGTTTGAATTCATTTATTTTTCACCGCTAGATTTGATTATCTAATTAATAAATCAGTACATGAAATAAAGTTTTAAATGAGTAATGGGATGTATTGATTGATTTATTTTAAACATCCACATGAAAGATTTATTAACCAATTAAGGTGTGATATTTATATAATATTAAATTATAAAATTAACCTGATTTTAATGTTTTTAATACCATTTTATATTATTTAACATGAATGAAAATTATTAATGTATTATTATTTTGAATAATAATATTTTTTATCTCTCTCTCATAGTTATCATCATATCAAATCTCATGAAACTTGAATTCACCACACCTGATATTACTGGAAGTAATTACATGTCGTAGACGATGGATGTTGAAATGCATCTCAAATCAATGGATCTCATGGAAATAATTAAAGAAAATAACACAAAAAGCCACCAAAATAATGCAAAGGAAATGATATTCTTCAGAAGACAGCTCGATGAGAGTTTGAAATTTGAATACATCATAAAATGTGATCCATGAAATATATGGAGGGGTTTGAAATAGAGGTATGGTCATCAAATGGAAGTTTTTCTTCTAGAAACTTGTGATTAATGGAATGCTTTATGCTTAGAAGACTTCAATAGGGCTAGTGATTATAATTCTTCCATGTATAGAATTATATCATAGAAAAAGTACTCTGGAATTAAGATTACAGATGTCAATATACATAAAAATACATATATCACATTTCATGCATCTCACATCACCCTACAACAGCAATATCACTTTCGAGGGTATATAAAGTATTCTAATCTCATATCACCATTACTTGAAGTAGAGAATAATAGTGAGATTTTGATTAAAAATCATCATTCTCATCCTACCAGTTCAATAATAACATTTCTTGATCCAATTCTATATTTTATGAAAATAATCATGGAAGAATTTGGGATCATGATTCTCATGGTGGATGTGGTTTTGGTGGTAGACGCAGTCGAGGACATGGTTGTAACCATGCTCCAGCTTGAAATGAATATCAGAATCAAAAAAATATTAGCTCAATCACTTCAAATAATTGTGAGGTATCTTGCTATAGGTGTGGTTCTAAAGGACACTTGTCTTGAGTTTTCCAAACCGCATAGAATCTTTATAATCTCTATAAATCAACTCTTGAAGAAAATAAAAATTAACCACGCTTTGCTAAGACATCCTATAAAGAGAAAGAATATAAGATAATTTTACTAAGAATCACGATCCATCAAATAATGATTTCACTTACCTCGAACTGGGTGATTTTACTTCTCAATTTGATTAGTTTATAGCTGGTAATAATTCATAAAAATTATAGTCATTGTGATAGATTATATACTATTTTTGTTTTGTATTCTTTATATTTTGGATATTTAACTTTTTGAATTTCAAAAGTTATTTCTTATAATATTATTATCTTTAATTTGAAGCATTGGAATGGATTTCTTAAACATGATAGATATTTGCATACCGGGTAGTGGAAGAACGTAGACAATTCATAAGAATAAAAAAATATTTTTCGGATCTTAAATCAACAAGACCGATTGTGAATACTATATCAAGTCCTGCATATCTGATAGAAGGGATTGGTGAAGCGAGTTTTTAAAGCCAATAAGACTCAATTTTTTATAAGATATGTGTTGTTTTACATAAAGTCTAAAATAAACTTGTTATGTTTCAATGATATATATCATGATGAATATGAAAACCAAACTATATCTGAGAGAAATGAGGAGCACATGTTCATTACCATTAATAAAATCATTAAGAGTCGTCTACTAGGAAAACAACAAAAATTATCATCTGGATTCCATTATACATATTTAAGTGTAATAGAAACACATATGGTAGTAAAGAATGGACCACAAATCAATAATTTGTAGCATGACCGATTAGGTCATCCTGGTTCTGGAATGATGCAAAAAATAATTAAAAGTTATCACGGACATTCAGTAAAGTTCCAGAATATCTCTCCACTAAGAAAAATTCGATGTGAGGATTTTTCACTTGGAAAACTGATTGTGAGACCATCTCCCGCTAAAATTAAGGCTGAAATTCTAGCCTTAAACAAATTCAAGGGGATATATGTGAACCGATTCATCCATCGTGTGAGACATTTAAATATTTTACGGTATTAATTGATGCATCTAGCATATGATCACATGTATAATTTCTCTCCACTCTCAATGTTTCATTTTCACGTTTTCTTTCCCAAATAATTAAATTGAGAGCACAATTCCCTGATCATTTCATCACGAAAGAAAGGCTCGATGATGCTAGAGAGCTTACCCCACAAGATTTCAATGATTATTATATGGAAATGGGGATCACTATGTATCATATAGTCACCCATGTTCATACACAAAATGGTTTAGCAGAATCACTAATAAAACGCCTCTAAATAATTACTTGACCATTAATAATGAGAAAAAAGTTGTTGAGCTCAGTGTGGGTTTATGCAATATTGCACGCCTCGACATTAATTTTCACCAGACCAAGTGCATATCATAAAAACTCTCTACCCTAATCAGATTTTGGCTAAGATTTTGTCATCTACCACTTGTGATTCATTGGTAGTGTAGTCACTACTAGAAATACTACCTATGCCAATGCATTTATACCAATGGTTTGTAAAAATTGTTGGTATAGGTCCCCTTTCCAAATGGGTTTTCCAAGCCATTGGGAGAGGCCCACATTGAGACCACTTTTACCAACGGTATGGCAAAACCATCAGGAAAGGGTATGTATTTCCTATCGGTTTTGCCAAACTATTGGGAAAAGCTAACTTTGACTCCACTTTTTCCAATGGTTTGGTCAAACTGTTGGGAAAAGACAACTTTGACACCACTTTTCCCAATGGTTTTTCCAAACTATTGGGAAAGGGTATGGATTTCCCAAAGGTTTGGCCAAACTGTTGGTAAAATCCAACTTTGACACCACATTTCCCAATGGCTTCGCCAAACCATTGAGAAAGGGTATGGTTTTCCCAACGATTTGGAAAAAACATTGGGAAAAGCCAACTTTGACACCAATTTTCCCAACGATTTGTCCAAAACTTTGGAAAAAAGTTAGGTATTTTCTAATTGTTTGGCCAAACCATTGGGAAAAACCAACTTTGACACCACTTTTCCCAACGGTTTGGAAAAAACGTTTGGAAAGGGTGGGTACTTATCCCAATAGTTCTCAAAACTGTTGGGATAAGTACCCTTAGTTTTTATGAATTATTTTTTTAAATATCATCAAATAAATCAATATATAAATTACATATATATATATATATCCAAATATATTCACAATGGTAATTTTAGGATAGAGGTAAAGTCTTTGATATATAACCCACAGGTTGTGGGTTCAAACCTCTACTGTAACTTTTTTTAATTTACCTATACCAACGGTTTGGAAAGTCGTTGGGTGATTTGGCGTGGGGATAGGTCTTTACCAACAGTTTCCCCCAAATCGTTGGGATAGGTTTATCCCCACACCAATTCACCCAAAAGCTTCCCAAACCGTTGGTATAGGCTATACCAACAGTTTGGGAACCTATACCAATGGTTCCAAACTGTTGGTATAGGTAATTTTTTCATTAGTGAGTATATGTACCAATTCCCCCCCCCACAACGTACAAAGATGAGATCTCAAAGGAGGATGAGAATATATATAGGATATGAATCCTAATCCATCATTAGATATCTTGAACTACAAACTGGTGATGTATTTACAACATGTTTTTCTGATTTTCACTTCAATGAAGAATTATTCCCATCATTAGGGGGAGAAAAGAAACAAAGGGAGGAAATTTCCTTGAATATGAAAACATTATCTTTTCACGATCCTCCCACCTGATAATATGAGATAGAAGTGAAAAAGATTTTACATTTTTAATAACTATCAAATCAACTGCCTGATGAATTTACTGATTCAAAGGGCGTGACTAAATCACACAAATCAGATGAAAATGCACTAGCTTGAATTGATGTCCTGAAGACACAATTACATAATGATGTTATAGAAATTTCAAAAACCCAACTGAATCATGGAAGACCAATTGGATATAAGGATATAAATCCTTAGACAAAAAGGGATGAGTATAATTGAAACCCCCATTATG
The DNA here is from genome assembly GCA_963277665.1 of Viscum album. Lineage (NCBI taxonomy): Eukaryota > Viridiplantae > Streptophyta > Magnoliopsida > Santalales > Viscaceae > Viscum > Viscum album. The sequence continues at coordinate 905,886,872 of OY728160.1, read as the reverse complement.
GAGGCATGTGTTCAAGACGAAAGATGTAATTTAAGTGTTCTTAAAGAAACACATGATGAGAATCATAAAGAGAATTCAAAAGATATAGAAATTCCAGAAGTTTTGAAAATTAATGAAATCTATCTCACTTACACCACTACAGGTGATATATGGAATCAGAGTAATATGAAAAATATTGATGATATTTTTTCATAATCTATGTCACATGATATAAAAAATGAAGAACCTGAACCAAGGACATTTATGGATTCTAAAAAACAACCTAATTTGAATAAATGGAAACATGCAATTCAAGTTGAATTAAATTCACTAAATAGATGAAGTGTTTTTGGACATATCATGATCAGACTAGAAGTTGTAAATCCTACTGGATATAAATGAGTTTTTGTGCATAAGAATAATGAGAAAAACGTGATTATAAGATACAAAACTCATATTGTCGCACAAGGTTATTCTCAGAGGCCTGAAATTGATTATGAAGAGACATATTCTCATGCTATGGATGCCATAAATTTTTGATATCTTATCAGCGTTGCAGTAGATGAGAAGGCTCGTATACATCTTATGGATGTTGTTACAGCTTATTTATATGGGTCACCTAATTGTAGTATATTTATGAGAATTCTATAAGGATTCAAAATACCTCAAGTATTGAAATCAAAACCCAAAGACTTATATTCAATTAAATTACAAAAATCCATGTATGTGTTAAAACAATATGGGTGTATGCGATATAATCGTTTGAGAGAATATTTGCTAAATAAAGGGTATGTCGATAACCTCATATGCCCACGTGTTTTTATTAAGCAAGCAACATTTGGATATGAAATCATTTCAGTTTATGTTAATGATTTAAATACCATTATAACTCCAGAATAGATCAATGAAGCAATGATGAACTTAAAGGATTAATTTGATATGAAAAACATGGGGGAAACAAAGTATTGTCTTGGATTAAAAATTGAGCATATTTCAAGTGGTATATTTTTGCATTACTCAAACTACACTGAAAAGGTCTTAAAAACATTAATATGAATAAAGAGAATCGTTTAAGCACTCCAATAGTTGTTCGGTCTTTAAATTTTGAGAAATATCAGTTTCAACCTTGTGAATAAAATGAGGAGTTAGTTGGTCCAGAAGTATTATACCTCAGTGCTATCGGAACACTAATGTATCTTACTAATTGTAATAATTCTGATACATCTTTTTCTACTAAATTATTGGAAAGATTTAGTTTATCCCCTACATGAAAACATTGAAATGGTATTAAACATATTTTTCATTATCTTCTGTGGCACTATTGATTTGGGTTTATTCTATTCTAACAAACTTGAAAGGAAGAAGGACAATTTTGTAGTTTTATGTTATTTATTTGATCGGAATAATGCATGATCACAAAATAGTTATGTGTTCACAGTAGTAAGTACTACCATATCTTGGAGATCAAAAAAAGCATATACTAGTTGAGACATCTTCAAATCATGTAGAAGTGATAGCATTACATGAAGCATGTTGAGAATGTGTTTTGTTGTGGTCTATGACTCAATACATTCGAGCGACAAGTGGATTGTTTATGGATAGTATCCCAACAATTTTATTTGAAAACAATGTTTCGTGTATCACTCAATTGAAGGAATACTTCATCAAGAATGATCAGACAAAACACATACTACTGAAATTTTTCTCCTTCACACAAGAGTTAATGAAGAACCGATACATCAACATGCAATATGTACGATCTAGAGACAATGTTGTAGATTTATTTAGTATGGCACTACCAACTATCATCATTAGAATGTTTTTACATCATATAAGGATGCGCAGATTGCAAAATTTATAATGTAATGTAACTTTTAAGGAGAGTCTGTGATTTTACACTTTTCCTTATTTCAGTTTTTATCCCATTGGGGTTTTCAGGAAAAATGCTTTTAATGAGCCAGTATCAAAACTGATATGACATTGGTAGAAGTGTGCATTATAAGGGGGAGTGTTAGGCACCCGACGACTGCACCATTCAACGGGGGTGGGCTGCTCACCCCCACCAATCTCTTTATGGTCTGCCTATAAAAGTCAGTGCAACACCCTTTAAAAACTAGAACACCTCACGGAAGGAAACTCTAACATAATCAATAAAATATCAGTTTTCTTTCTCTAACCATCCTTCTCCACTATTCTAATTTTATAATTTCAAATTTTGTTTTCCCAACAAGAATATGATATTTCTTCCTTTTATTTATCAACCTTGGGGTATAATTAATTTTCAAATCAAATGGCAGCATAAGGATCTTTCAAATAAGTTGGCATAAGAGTAAATGGAGAAAATCGGTCGAGCTACGCCATTTGTAGAATCTACGGCTTGCAGATGAAAATGATTTGGAAAAATGATCGATAGGATTAAAGCTCCCTGAAGATGTCATGTGTGGGGCTCGAACTCGGCTCTCGAAGAAGGTGACTGTACTGGCGAATAACTGTTGAACCAGAGATCTTTCTGAGGTTGAAGATCTAAATCAGAGATCAAGATATGTTGATCCCTGATTTCTTTTTGAAGAATTGTATTTGATATTGAAGATTGTAGGGTCGGATTCACAGGTTCGATGTGAGATCGAGGTTGTTCAGTATGCACAGAGGGTGCTCGATGAAATGATTCATTGGAAATTCGTTTATACTGGGTGATGTCGGCGCTCCCGGATGGAACTTGTGGACAAGTGATTTGGTTAAATCCAAGTGGATAGTGATTTTTTGGTATCAGGTGCAGGAGATAGAATCACTGGGTTGACCATGGAAGAAGCATCAATCTTTAAATCTATGATGTGAAAGGTGATGGCCTGCTTAGAGAACCGATTGAATTAAGGTAACGCCAGATGAAAACTAAGAACACATCCTTGTTTTTATTAATTTTTGTTATGGTTTTCTCATGTAATTTCTATAATGAATTGAACATTTTTTGTGGCTAATTTATCAAGGTGGTGATGACTGTTCTAGTTTGTTAATTTATTTTATGTTATTGGTTTTCACTTTATGACTGTAATTTTTTCTACATAGTGATTCATTTTATGGATTCAATTTTAATTTAGTTGGATGGATAGATGAAAGTCAATATCAAGATTTTTTTGTAATAGAATCTTTTTATCCGCTACAATATATTGGAAAATAGGGTAGAAGGGACAAGTAAAAAAGACATTCACAAATGATTGACAATTTAATTTTGTGGATGACTTCATGATCACTTTCATTTTCTCTATAAAAACTCTTCCTTGAAAATGCATGAGTTTGAGTTTAATAGCCGTCTATAATTGTTTACAAAGATTATAAAATTTTTTGTGATGGGGTTTGCAAGTTATGTTGAATTCATTCTGATGAACATTATGTTTTTCGACAAGCTACATCAACAAGATTTTTCCTTGATCATCTATTTGGTTGTCAACTGCTCTTTCCTACTCACTGCTAACTTGTTTGTATTTTGTTCATTAAATATTGACTTGAAATACATATTCCATCATTTTTTGATGTTTTATTTGCACGTTCATCACTACTTGTTTCATGTTTTCATTTCTTTTGTTTAACATTTTGAAAAATCTTGTGAATACAATAATTCATTATCTATGAGATCAATCCTTCACTGTTATGTTAGTCTAGGTTAAATATTATTTTAATGGTTGTGATGACCTCCGACCCGTTCAGTGTCGTCACCCATGATGGGTTGTGATGAACATTATATTCATGCATCATTGTAGATATGAATAGACATGAAATTAATAGTGCATGCATTTAATCACCACACAATTTCATCACATGTACATTAATTAAAAATGATTTCATTGAGCATTGATTTTAAAAGTGTGTATTAAAAAATGTTTTGAAAAATGATTTTCTTGGGATTCTCTTTAAATGTTTGACTAAGGAGAGAATAAATAAGGAAAAATAAAGGGCCACTTCGATGCAAACCTAAGAGGGTTGTGTCAGGATTTGTGAAGCCTTTTTAAGTGTCGGATTCAGTCCTCCGATAGGAGGAACTTCGGGTGACCCTTCGTTCTTGTGAAGGCACTGCCATCAGGGCATTAGCGGTCGAGAGGGATATGGTCAAGAAATATCATTTTCTAAGGGATGCAAGAACATGGTGGTTAGTAACCGAATGATGGTTATCAGTATATTAGAAAGTGATATATTCTAGAGTCAGCTCACCAAGAGGAGGATATGTCAGCTGTTTGAATCACTCCCTACATTACTTTCTGGCGAAGAAGTGACGGTGTTGGTGCATTTTCCATCTACCGGTGTTTGGTGGCCAAACCAAGGAATTCTACATGATATCGATGGTTACTATTGCAAACAAACAGACCTCCTCAAAAGTTAGAGGTTTATGTAACCAGTTGACCGGTTGGGAACCCCACATGCTGAGGTGTCATGCAGTCATTGACTTTAGTGATCTATGTGGATCTATGTCACAATGATTGTAATTTTTTTTAATTATGATAAAATGAATAGTAGCAATGTTTCTCTTGGGGATGTAGGATAAAAGCTCAAACCACGTAAAACCCTCTTGTGTCTTTACTTTTTTTCGGTTCTTCTTTTACATTGAATGATCCTATGATTTTTAATTGAAAATGATTGAGTAGGTTGAAGTTCAATGTGATATTATCAATAATTGGTATCAAACAGAGGTTCTTAGAGGTTCTGAGATTCACTAGACAACACCTCAGGTAACATTCTTTCTTGAACAAACGTTTTTCATTTTTTCGTGGGAGTTATTGTCTTCGGAAGGATGATGTTAGAAGATAGCAAGGTCTAGGTAGAAAAATTCAATGGATTTGATTTGGGCTTATAAATGATGCAGTTAGAGGACTATCTCATCCAAAAGGATCAGAAAGTTCTGTTGAAGGGAGTTAAGTAGGAAGCAATGAAGAAAGGAGAATGAGAAAGGTTGGATATAAAGGCTTTGAGTTTGGATAGGGTGTCATAAGCCCAGAATTTTCTCTGTACATCTGGGAGAAGAAAACATCAATGCAGTTGATAACAAAATTGAAAAATATGTACGAGTAACACACTACCTTCAATAAAGTGTGATTGATGTAATGATTGTTGAACATGAGGAAATCAGAAGGAAGGTCTATAGTGGATCATGTGAATGATTTCCATATGATCTGAAGAAAACTCGAGTATCTGAAAGTGATTTTCATAGATGATGTTGTAGGTTCCAAGCGCAGCGGAAGCCCGTGGTTGGGTGTACCCAAATTTAATTTTTTCCGTTAACAACGATCAATCCGAGATCTATCATGATGATAAAACGTCGGATCTTCAGAATAGAATGAAGAAATAAATAAGAGAGGAGTCCCAGAACCATATAGAGGATCATCATATGTTGGTTACAATTAATTTAATTAAAATAAAAGAATTACCTTGATGAAATTCTCTCTTCATTGATGTTTTCGGTCATGATCCATTGTGATCCATTGTTGCGTCATAGAAGCCAAGTGTAGGATTTCTCTAGCGGTGATCCACATGTGCTCCACGTATCTCTAGACGTCGTCGAATGGATCCTTGAATGCTAGCATGGAAGTGCTTTCGCTTGCGATGTCCACCATGGATCGCATTGAGAGCCGCTTCCCAAACGCTCTCCTTGATCCGGTAGAGGAGGATCTATCTCATAACATGAGAGCATTCTTGGAAGAAAAAAATTCTCTCTTGACTTGAGAGCTTTCTCTTGATCCATTATGACCAATCACAAATAATGACTAGGTTAATGAGTATAATATATTTGATATTTTAATTACATAGAACAATAAAATGAATTAATTTCCTGAAATCATTTATTAATTTTATTTAATTCTTAGTAAGACCTATCTCTAATAATAACAGTTGGCTATTATTATCACTTGACATGCGTCCAGATAATTACACCAAATATTATTTTATTAAATAAATAATATTATTTCTCACAAATCCCAAAAAAAAGTACCCAGCATGTATATTAATATACATGATGTGTACTTTTGTTTTTTCCATTATCTTTATTTCCTCCACCACATTTATTATACCTTGAATAATGACTATTTATTTCTTAAATAAATATCACTGCATTACTCACAAATAAATATATTATTTCACCCAAAATATATATTCTCTCGAATAACTATGTTGAAATAAATGCGATTAGGCATCCTTGAATAACTATTAAACCACAATAAAAAATAATCTTTATTAAACTTGTTAAATTAATATTTAACTGAGATACTTGGACACACATAGTGTGTAATCCTTTAGGCCTCTTTCTTAGTGACATTAGTCTGAGCCTACCAAAAGTCCAAGGTTAGCATCTAGAAACATGCCAAGACCCTTATAGAGAAAGAAGTTAATTCTGCAATGATGTGTCACCTCATATGAATGTGTACCGTGTAATGTAATCCCTTTTCTCGATATATCGAATCAAGCGAGTTGCATGTTGGTGACATCAACCCATGTGCTCGATTATTCATTCTTTGACTTCTCGAAATTGAACTTGATCATTCCTCACTATGGCCATGGATTTATTTAGGCTATATCAATTCCTTCAAAGGGCCTGAGATATCTAATTCCATTATGGAATAGAAGAGACAAATCATTTCTCACATTATCTATTAATGCATTATTACTCATGAAGCACATGAGCATCATCCCATTTGGTGAGGTATCCTTAAGTGAATCTACAAGACCCAGGTTCAAAACTAGGTAGAGGCATATTTCCGGTACTATAGCAGTACTATAGAAGGTACTATAGAAGGCACTGTAGCAGTAATGTACACTGTGTGGGTACTGTAGCAGAACTGTACAATGTACAAGTATTGTAGCAGGACTATACAGTGTGTGGGTTTTGTAGCAGGCGCTGTAGAAGTTACTATTCGGTATTGTAGCAGTTGGAACTATTCACCTTGGGCCACAGGTTTGGGATTGGAGCCCTTAAGGATTTCGGGCCACATAGGCCTTCGGGTCACTAGGGCTTTCAGACCACCTTTAAGGACTTCAAGCCACCTCAAGGCCTTCGGGCCACATGCAGTTTCCCCAGACACACTACAAAAAAATGTAGCAGCCCCAGAAGAGGATTCAGAGCAGGTGCACTCACCAGAGCAGAGAGAAATGGATTTTTCGGAATGAGTGGGTATGACTATGAAATCGGGACCAGCATGTGCTTGCACGAGAATCCTAGCCGGACGACCATGCGAAGGTGGAGAGCTACTATACTGATGCGGATGCTGGGAAGGGGCAGTTCTTCGTAGATAGTCTGGTTGAATTATTGAAGACCTTCGAGTCGTGTAATCTCATAAGCCTACGGTCCATGTGATCTCTGATCCTATGGGCCATGTAAGGGTTCCCCCTCATGCCTTGAAAGGGGGGTTATCAAAAATCTATAAAAATGAAGGCCTTCACGCCATTTGGGGGGAGTGAATTAGTACTCGTGATGCACACAACATATCCTACCTCACTGCAAATAGTGTGTCATCACTGTTTTTGTCAATACATCTAAGTGCATGAGTTGTAATACTCATTTATAATAATATTAAAGTTTAAGGATCAATACACACATCAGTAGATAGGAACATCCAATGACACTATGAAATGTCGATTTCTTACTGGCGGGTTTCATTCTCATAATATCCTCCTGGATATTACCAAGGGTGCACACCATGAGAAGGCGCCTCAATGTTTTCTGAGTCTTCACACCTAATGTCCTGTATTATTTGTGTCCCTCAAATAAAACCATCCGGCTATAGAACATATATTCAAGAATAGTGTTATGACACTTTTGGGTTCGAATCATAGCAGGGATCCGCTATGACCTTTTGGTGCAACAACTATCCTTAAGACATTATCACATGCATTGTCATGCAGAAGAACAATTAAGATGTTATAAGATATTCATTAATGAATAATGTACAAAGTAGTTGGTTTTAGGACACCAATTTTAACAGAATCCCACTTGGACTATATCCAACTGCTAACAACCTTTAACCCACTAGCTCTCGCATGATATTCATGCTTCTACTGTGGTAGGACTTTAGTAATGGTGTCTTCCATGTTCTCTTCCATGGACACCCTGCTCACAGCGACATCACCACTTTGATAGAAATCCTTCAAGAGGTGATACGTTTGGAGTATGTGTTGTGTCCGTTGATTTGACCTTGGTTCTTTTGCGAGAGACACCACTGTAGTTTTATCACAATACAATGTGATATAGTCTCTACTACAAGGAACCACATCAAGCTCTTGGAAAATGTTCTGAATCCAGACAGATTTCTTTGCTGCATCAAAAGCTGCTATATATTTGGTCTCTGCTGTAGAATGAGAAACAACTGGCTAGTTTGAACTCTTCCAGCTCACAGCTCCTCCGTTGGGACAGAAAACATATCTAGAATGAGATTTTAGATTGTTCTGATATGTATGAATATCAGCATCAACATACCCTCTGATGACAAGCTCTTCGTCTCATCTATACACCCGGAACATATCCTTAGTTCTTTTCATATACTCAAGGATGGTCTTAACAGTAGTCCAATACTGTTCTCCTGGATCTTCTTGATATCTGTCTACCATGCTCATTGCATAACATGACATACATGATGAATCCTATAGCTGATGTGTATGAGATCTTACTTATCCAATCTTTCTCCTGTTGTGTCAGAGGACACATATTCTTGGAAAGATGTATTCCATGCGACACAGGAACCAATCCCCTCTTGGATTGTTCTATACTAAATCTTTTTAGTATTTGGTCAATGTATGTACCCCGACTTAGTCCAAGAAGCCTCCTGGATCTATCACAAATGATCTTGATCCCTAGAATGTTGGATGCTTCGCCTATTTCCTTCATAGAGAAATACTTGTTCAACTAGTCCTTAACTGACTATAAGACTGGTACATCGTTTCCAATAAGTAATATATCATCAACATATACTACCAAAATAACGACTGCATTCCCATTAAATCGTTTATAAACACAAGGATCACATTCGTTCTTAATGAAACCAAATTCATTTTTGGATTCATCAAATAAAATGTTCCATGACCCAAATGCATGATTTAATCCTTAAATGGATTTCTGCAACTTGCAAACTTGTTTGTCTTCACCTGGTGCCACAAACCATTATGGTTGTGTCATATAGACATCTCCCTGAAGGTTACCATTAAGGAATGTTGTTTTGACATCCATTTTCCAAACCTCATAGTCATGGTAAGATGCTATGACAAATATGATTCTTATGGATTTAAACATGGGAATTGGCGAGAAGATTACATCATAGTCAATTCCTTGATGCTGTCTGAATCCTTTAGCCACTAACCTTACTTTATAGGTTCTAACTTGACCTTCCTTGTCCAGCTTTTTCTTGAATACCAATTTTCATCCAATAGACTTTACATCAATTGGCTCATCGACCAGAACCCATTCTTGGTTTTGATACATGTAATCCATCTCAGAATTCATAGTTTCTATCCATCTTGTAGCTTCTGAGTTTTCTACTTCTTCCTTATAGGATAGAGGTTCATCATTGTCCAATAATAATTATTCACCATCCTCAGTGACTAGGAAACTAAATCTTTTTTCCCCTTACCTCTCTTGAGCTCCTACGCAATACTTGTGTTTCTGGAACCTCTTCCACGGGGACCTTTGAAACTTGTTAATGTACCAAATCATGTGAATCTTGAGCATCAACTTCGTCGAAGTCAATCTTTCTCCCACTTTCTTTTTTGAGGATGTTCTCCCTCTTAAGAAAAACGGATTGTCTGGAAAAAATCATTTTCTTGTCTGAAGGGTTATAAAGATAATATCATTTCTTTTCCTCGGGATATCCTATAAAGATACACCTTGTGCCTTGGGGTGCTAGTTTGTTTCCCGAGAAGGAATTAACAAATGCCTCATATCCCCATACATGCATGTGCAACAAAATGAGTTTCTTACCATTTCATAACTCGGAGGGAATTCAATTCCCACCTTAGTTGGTTCTCAGTTTAATGTGTATACTGCAGTTTTTAATGCATATCCCCAAAAGGATAATGGAAGATCTACACGACTAATCATTGACTGCCCCATGTCAAACAATGTGCAGTTCCTCCTTTCACTAACACCATTCCACTGTGGTGTATAATGCTGAGTGAGTTGAGATAGAATCCCAGACTCCCGTAAAAGGTCAATGAACTCTTGGTTTAGATATTCTCTACCTTGATTAGATTGAAGCTTCTTTATCTTCTTACCAAGTTGATTCTCTACTTCATTCTTGAATTCCTTAAATTTATTTCAGGACTCTAACTTATACCTCATTAAGTTGATATAGCCATATCTACTCAAATCATTAGTAAAAGTAATGAAGTAAGAATATCCACCTCTATCTTCTACTAGAAATGGTCCACATACATCCGTGTGTACCAATCCTAGAAGCTATGTGGCCCTTTCACCTTGTCCACTGAAAAGAGGCTTTTTCATTTTACCTTGTAAACAAGCGTGACATCTATCAAGTGGTTTTAGCTCAGTAGAGTCTAAATAACCATCTTGGCAGTGCTTTTTCAAACCCTTCTCGTTTACATGACCAAAATGGTGATGCCACAACTGGGTGTTGTATGAGTCATGTGAGTTTGTTTCGCTATCGATTGTCTACACTTGATTTTCATAATTTAATACATACAACCCGTTATTTAAATGCTCCATACCATAGCATACGTTGTTCTTATAAAAGAAACAATCATCATTTCCATACTTGAAATTAAATCCATCATTATCCAAACAAGATATAGAAATTATGTTCTTGGTAACTCTAGACACATAATAATAGTTATGTAAAACCAAAAGCACTTTAGTTGGCAATGAGAGATGGTAATCACCAATGGCTAACACAGCCAACCTCGTTCGATTGGTAGCTCTATGATCTACCTCTCCTTAGGAAATCATTCTAAATCAACTTGGTTCCTACATTTGAATATAGATGTGAGCCCCACAAGCTGTATCCAATACCCAGTTTGTAGAAATGAAAATATTACAATTGATAACGAACTCACCTTTAGCGTCCCCATGTTTTTGGGTGTTGTTCCTCTTCCAGTGGCCTGACTTGCCACATATGAAGCAAACCGCCTCCCGTTCCTTGCTCTTTCTCTAGATCTTCCCCTTCTTAGAGGGATGGTACTCAGGGGATTTAGACCGTTTATAAATCCATGGCCCTTTTTCCATGTCCTTCATTTTATTATTCACCATAAGGATTGCGGGTTTATCACACCCCATATCCTTATCTACCCAGCGAATTAAGGCCAGAATCACCAGTATACTCTTCTCATTATTTCTCATGTTGTAGTTGACAATAAATCTAGAGAAGGCCTTGGGTAGTGATGATATGATGAGATCTGTAAGCAGCTCATCCGGGATCTTAATCCTTAAGATGTCCAGGAGTTTAATGTAGCCAATAATCCTGACTACATAAGTCCCATATGGTGCATAATCTCTAAGTGTAGTTGTAAACAAAGCATTGGAGATTTCATATCTCTCCCCTCTCACCTTCTCTTGATAGATATCCTTAGGGTGAGATATCATGTTATACACATCCATGTTTTCATGTTGCTTCCAGAGCTCATTAGACATGACCAATAGCATGAAGCATTGGACATCTGTGACATCATCCATATGTTTCATATAGAGAGATAGTTCCCCATCACTCTCCTCCTTTCCAGGAACAATTGTAATAGACTCTTCTAGCACATACAATTTCCTCCCGTGGCGAAGGATGACATGTAAACGCCTCTACTATTCCTAGAAATTGGTGCTGGTGAGAAGGTTTTCCTTCTCAAAATGGTTCACAATGATATGTTTGAAGTCATTTTTCTTTCCATTTCAACAAATAAAGATGATCAAAGATTAAGAACATTATCATGATAAAACTGACACAAATAAATGAATTAATACTTATTAGCCTCCCATTATTTTATTGAAATCCAATAGCCCTCACAATTGACTTCAGAATTTCATGTTGCCTAAATATTCTAAGGGAAATGATCCATATTTCCCTTCACATTACACCAACTAGGGTTGGTCAGGAAACTTGAACGGGTTTAGGTAGGAATTCCAAATGCCAACTGTATTAATTCGCAGTTCCTTGATTCGCTGAGTAGACTCCCCAATCCTGAAACCCTTTTATTTTGAATTTCCTCAACCTTTGCCTCTTGGTCACACCAAGTCCTGCTGTAGCAGTTAACCCTTGATGTGAACCAATAAAGTCAATCCAAAACCTTGAATTAGAATTCCCCGATAATTGAAAGCACCCCAACTATGATTGGTCAAGCAATCTGAACTATGTTTTGATTCTAACCAAGATTATGGAAGGCTATACAAACATATGATTTCTTTGAGATATTTTATCCTTATACATAAATTTTCATTTAATTATCTTTGATTACATGATTGTTAATATTTAGTGACATATACTTAAGTGTTTAACCATGTCTAAGATAATATTTACGCATAATGCAGTCTTATTTTAGTTCCATCTTACATGCTTGTTTAATTCATTAATTGTGTGATCATGACAACACATCCACAATAAATAAACCATGCAACTAAAAATAATAAAATAAATGATATGATTATGAGCTTGTTCTATTGGTTAGTTTATCTAGAGGTTGATAAACTAACCCAAGTCCTAGGGGAGAAACATCTTGAACCTTTTGGGTTCGTGTCTACAACTTTCCACCTGTCCAAGTTTGTTTCTCCTTGGATTCGTTTCACCGTGACTCCTAACTTGAGTCGCCTCTACTAGCTTGAGAGATCCATCCATTACATATGATTTTATCTCACTCACAAGTGAGGGGTAAAATAGCATTTTACATAAAAGAAACCTTGGGCACATAGAACATACATATTAATGAGGAGAAGGCTTGCATGCCAACAAATTGAATTTAAATAAATAAATTAAAAGAAACCATTCACATACAAAGTTCGCAGTCTAGCTCATGATCATCCATATATGCAATGATATTTACGCACAAAAAAACTAGCATTAAATTATTTAATCATTCTTGTTTAAGATAAATCACGCTCGAATCAATTAATTATCTATAATTAATCAATCATTTGATCTTAAACCTTTTTCTGAATTTCCTTGAGATTCTCATCCATAATAATTTTAAATAAATAAATTTATTTAAAATTATTTCTATATGTCACTTTAACATTGGAGGAAACTCAGTGAATTCCTGCTCATAACTATCCAATAAGTAGAAATGAACAATACACAGATGTTAAATTAAACACATATATATAAAACACTTATCACATGTTGTGCCTCAGCTTTACGCCTGCACAATGGTACATGTCTCAAAGGTTTTTATAATATAATAATAAATTTTAATAAATATTCGTAATTTGGATGAGAAAACGATGTGTAGTTCCAACTACACGACGTGTACTATTGTTCACCATCCATACAAAGTACACCTGAGGACATGGAGTGTAGATATACTTCGGAAATCTTCAGAGTACATGACGTTTCCAGTGAGCCACACACCGTGTAGTTACCCGTTAGACAGTCTCCTACCGGGAAAGCTGTGTATGAGGTACATGGTCTAACCCTAACCCGAAGGGACTACATGTCATGTCCAGTGGACCATGCGACATGTAATCCGAAAACCGCGTGCCAGCTGTTCCTGGTCAACATACTGATTCATTTAAGACATAGACTTCATCACACGACTTGGTTTGGTGGACCAGTCCCGGTGCATGGAACCTAGACTACACGACATGTTCTACTGAATACACGCCGTGTGTTATGGTGTTGTATGACCAAAAAACATTAGCATATTTATATGAGATCCTCTGTTTTATTTTTATCTAAATTAAAAGAAAATATTGTTTCTATAAGGTGAACAAGAAACTAAAGAGGGGGAACAGATCTCGAGATTCAAATTTGCAGAACAATTAACTTGAATTGAAATAGCTAAATTATTAAATGTGTAAATCATCAATGAAAAAATAAATAATTATAATCAACTATATGACTCCCTTGGATACCACTTCTAGGTTCCGAGCGCAGCAGAAGCGTGTGGGCTGGTGTACCCATCTTTAATTTTTGATGTTAACAATGATCAATCTGAGATCTGTCACGATGATAAAACTCCAAATCATCAAAATAGAACGAAGAAAAAAATGAAATAGGGGAGTCCCAGATCCATAGATACGATCATCATATGTTGGTTATAATTAATTTAATTAGAAGACAAGAATTATCTTGATGGAATTATCTCTTTGTTGATGTTTTCGGTCAAGATCCAATGTGACCTGTCATTACGTCATAGAACCCAAGTGTAGGGTTCCTCTAGCGATGATCCACACATGCTCCACGTATCTCTGGACGTTGCCGAAGGGATATCCGGGTGCTAGCACCGAAGAGCTTTCGCTTGTGATGTCCGCCTTCGATCGCCTTGAGAATTGCTTCCAAAGTGCTCTCCATGATCCGGTGGAGGATGATCTCTCTCGTAACATATGAGCATTCTTGAAGGAAAATAATTCACTCTTGTCTTTAGAGCATTCTCTTGATCTGTTGTGCACAAACACAAATAATGGCTTGGATAAAGAGCATAATATAATTGATATTTTAATTACATAGAATAATAAAATGAATTAATTTCCTGAAAACATTTATTCATTTCATTTAATTCTTAGTAGGATCCCATGTCTAATAATAATAGTTGAATCTTATTATCACTTGACATGCGCCCAACGAATTACACCTAACAGTATTTAATTAAATAAATAATATTATTTCTCACAAATTCCCAAAAAAACTACACGGCATTTATATGAATATACACGACGTGTACTTTTTTTCATTCTCATTATTTACTCCACCATATTTATTAGACCTTGAATAATGACTATTTATTTCTTAAATAAATATTAGTGCATTACTCACTAATAAATATATTATTTCACCCACAATATATATTTTCTCGAATAACTAGTGTTGAAATAAATGTGATCAGACATCCTTGAATAATTATTAAATCAAAATTGAGAATAATATTTATTCAACTTGTTAAATTAATATTTAACTGATATACTTAGATACAATTAGTATGTGACCCTCTAGGACTCTTTCTCAGTGGAATTAGGAGAAGCTTAATTAAAGTCCAAGATTAGATTCTAACAACATGCCAAGACACCCATAGAGAAAGAAGTTAACACCACAATGAATTTTCAATTCCTACGAATGCTTACCGTGTAACGTAATCCCTTTTCCTCGATATCTCGAATCAAGCGGGATGCATGCTGGTGCCATCAACCCATGTGCTTGATTATTCTTTCTTTGAATTCCCAGAATTGAACTTGCCTATTCCTCACCATGACCATGTATTTATTTAGGTTATATCAATTCCATCAAAGGTTATGAGATATCTACTTCCATTATGTAACAAAAGGGAAAAATCTTTTCTCACATTACCTATTAATGTAGTATTACTCATGACGCACCCAACATATCCTAGAAAGGTGCGCCATCATAGTTTTTTTCAATACATCTAAGTGCTCAAGTTATAATAAACATTAATAATAATCTTAATGTCTAAGGAAAAATACACATCCACAGATTGGAACATCCAATGACACTATAGAATATGGATTTCATACTGGCGGGTCTCGTTCTAATAATATCCTACTAGATATTACCAAGGGTGCACACCATGAGAAGGTGCCACAATGTTTTTTGAGTCCTTAACCCTAATGGCCTGTTTTATTTGTGTCCCTAAAATAACATCATCTAGTCATAGTAAATATATTCAAGAACAATGATATGACACTTCCAAGTTATCATCATAGTTGAGATCTGCTACGATCTTTTACTGCAACAATTATCCTAAGGAAATTATCACATGCATTGTCATGCAGAAGAACAACTGAGATGTGATAAAGTATTTATTAATGAATAAAGTACAAATTAGTTGGTTCTAGGTCACCAACTATAACAGATGTTTGGGCTATACTGTTGTTGTCATATTTTCTATTATCAAAGGATATTATGGTAACTATAGTGAGAAACTCTTATAGAAAAACTAGCAGTAATAGGAAATCAGGTTATATCCACGACCCATGACCATGACTATAACATCAAAAACAGTGGCTATAAGATATATCCATGGTCAATCCGGTTGTGGCATCTATTTCCATGGTAATGTGTTTTAGGAAGTATCCATGGGCGTCACTCGTGGCTGTATACATATATCCACAAGATACTTCCCGCTATACAATTTGTACAACCACGAGTGGCCACCATGAAAATTTAGATATAGCCATGGGACTATGGATGGAGGTTTATTACCAGGGGAAGCGCCCGTGGGTATAAGTTACACATATTTTAGAAAATAGGTAGTTATTT
This sequence comes from Viscum album, assembly GCA_963277665.1. Classification (NCBI taxonomy): domain Eukaryota; kingdom Viridiplantae; phylum Streptophyta; class Magnoliopsida; order Santalales; family Viscaceae; genus Viscum; species Viscum album. The sequence goes on along the minus strand of OY728160.1, from coordinate 905,870,502 downwards.
TTTCATAATAAAAAAACAACATGAACCCAAAAATACCACTAGTAAAGAAACCAAACATCAACAAATACATAATAAAGAAATATCTATTCATCATAAACCAAAAATACAGTTGGCATAAAAAGTGATTCTCATAATCATTGTCAATATGGTTAGAGTCCTCCCTTCCTCCACCAACACCCTCCTCATTATCATGTTCTACTGAAACACTATCACCATCTCTCACTTCTCCATCGTTATCATCATTGTGAGCGTCAACGTAATCATACATACCTAAATCCATAGAAAGTGTAGAGGAATCCTCATAAATAGAGACCATTGTCATCAAACAAGAATCAATATTCATAAAAATCTTTGGTGGAAGTGAAGAAGAAAGACCAGGCTTGACATTCCTGATCTATTCGTTGATCATCTTTTGGTGCTAATAATCGTCTTCCACTTGTCGTGTTTCTTGTTTTATTGCACCATTAATTTATTCCGGTGTAACTGTATCAGAACTTTTGTTCACAGAACTATCATAAGACTTGTATTTATATGGTAGAATCTTCTTCTTAGGTCGACAACTCACTCTGCCTTGATGCTTATCTCTTAACACCTACTGCAAATAATCTCTCAGGGCCAAATTTTCAGGTTAATTTTCTTGTCAATGCCTCAAGAGAATTTTGTTGATAAATATCTTACATTAATTATTATGATAAAATAATGTAAATAATGAAATTTAATTAAAATAAGTGAAATTGAAATATACTCACAATTGATTCTTGGATGTCGGTATTTACTGCGATGCCATATTTTTTTCCTGCTTGTATAGAATATGGTATGGTAATGAACACAACCCTCAATATTTAATTCTTTCTTTTGGTAAAACAATGTGATAATGAAGCATCAGATAATTTAACTTGATAAACCAATAGAAATAGGCCACATATCATAATTATTCATGTAATATCAAACATAAATTTCATTCAGTTAAAATACAAATAATAGAACCGATTACCAAATACCTAACACATATAATAATATAATCATACAAGAAATCCAATTCATAAAAAAATTGAAACTAAAAAAATCATTGTGTCATTTAACAATAAACCACATTATAAATAAAATGTCAACCTATCAAAAAAATGTGGATATATCTCTTAATGTTGAAATATTACATAAATGTGTAGTTATGTGTTTTCGTTGTATTCTTTTAGAGTTGTCTCAAGTGATTTTAGTTTGGGAATGGCTGTTTTAGGTTAGACTGGTTTAATATAATTTTATTTGAGTTAGGTTAATGGGGTTTTGATTAAGCAAGGATATATTGGTTTATGTCTGGTTAACTTGGTATTGATCCACATTGTTCCTTTTTAGTTTAACATTGTTCAATTTTGTTTTTTATCAATTCAATTTGGTTATTATTGGTTAAAATTCAATTAGATTTGGATCAGTGATATTAAATTTATACTAGTGATGCACTATTTCAATATGTTTGGTTTAATTTTTTCAGATTAATCCAGTTTGGTTTATTTTGGATCTAATTTATTTAATTTAATTCAGTTATATTTGGTTAGGAAATTTTATTTCAATTAGATTTAGTTTTCTCTACCCTAGTATGATTTAGTTTGGAATATTTTACTTTATATTCATTTATTTAGGTTAACTTCCATTTGATTTATATAAATTTTATTCAATTCAGTTTTATTTTCTTTAGTGTGATTTTTTCATCTTTTTATTCATTTTTGTTTGAATCATGTTCATACTAGTACATATTTTTTAATTCAATTCATGTTGGTTTCCTTTAAGTAGGGTCGGTTTTGTTTCATTAGATTCAAGTCATCTATGTTTGGTTTGATTGAATTTGGGTTGATTATTGATTCAGTTATGTTTGTGATAGGTTGCTTCACAATGCTTTGATTTGGGTTTGTTCCTTTATTATTGGTTTATGTAATTTCATTTTTGTTAGTTCTATTCAATTTAGTGCCAGTTAGGTCAAGTATATCCAGTTTGGGATGATTCAAGTTGTAATAGATTTGTTTCATTTTATTTATTTAACTTTGACACTTTTTTTATTTCATTTCATTCTGTTTAGTTCTTTAATGGATTTAATTTATTTTGGTACAATTTGGGTTGGATTTTTTAGGCTTATTCGGATTGATTTAATATAGTTCAATTCTATTCTGATCAAATTTTTTTGGTTTGTTTGAGTTTGGTTTTGTTTGTTTTGATTTAAATTAGTACAATTTAGTTCATTTTGGTTTGTTTCTATTTGATTCAATTTGGATAGGCTATTTCAAGTGTTGTTCATTTTAGTTTTGTACTTTTTATTTTAGTTTATTTTTGTATAGTTCATTGAAATCTAAGTTGTATACGTTCAATTATGTTTGGTTTTGTAATGTTTACTTTGGTTTGATTCAGTGATGATATATTTTGTTTTGTTTTGTTTTGTTTGCTTTAATATGGTGCATTTCATTTCTATTAAATTGATGTTGGTTTGGTTCAATTATGTTTTAGTATGATTCAATGTTGTTCATTTCATTTCCATTCAACTGGTGTTGGTTTTGTTTGATTATGTTTGGGTTGGTTTGATTATTTTTGGGTTGGGTTGTTTTGAATATGTTCAGTTTTCTTCAAATATTTTAGAATAGATTACAACCAAATACAAAAGCATTTATAAATGATTCTGTTGATAGAGGTATCATGCTAAAGACACATAAAGTAGGTCGTAAATTCCTCAATGAGATCTCAATTTTTATCATTTTTAGTAAAGCTGTGGAATACCACCACATTCATTGGTTCGAGTTCTATTAGTTCATTTTGATTTAGTTTAAGACTAGTTAGGTAGAGGTGGTTTGGTTCAATTTAGTATGATTTGATTTGATTATGTTAGGTACAGATCCATACTCATTGATTTAGCGTATTTCAAGTTCAATTTGTTATGTTTAATTTGATTAATGCATCAATTTTATCTGGGTCAAATCATATTATTAGGATTCGAAACATTAGGGGTTTAAATAACCCCTCCAAAATGACCGAGATGAGGGAATTTGTTCTAAGACATAAGTTGGGTATTATAGTTTTTATGGAAACAAGAATCTATTTGGATAATTTTGAAGGTTTTATCCAACTCTAAAGGTATATTCATTGATATTATATAAAAATTTACTACATGTTAAAAATAGAATAATTTCAGTGTTATAGAATCCATTCAATATTGTTTTAGAGTATATTTTTGTGTTTTATGAACTATTCTATTGTAAAGTAAAATGGGGCTCTCAATCCTATATTTTCTCCTTTATCTATGCATATAATGGTAGGACTCAGTGTGAGGATTTTAGTCTGATTCCAGAGACCTCTCTTCCCCTATTCAAAATACTTGGTTAATTTTTCTTCTGTGATCTAAAATGATTTATCCTTTAAATTTTATAATTCTTGGTGTAATAAGAGGGGTTTACTAAAACAATTCTTTGTATCTGGGTTTCTTTTTTCTCTTATCCCTCCCCGTATCAAAGACTCCATGTTATACATTGGTATTAACATTGATTTATTTAATATATATAGCTCATTTTATAATGAATAAATAAATGAATCCATGTTCTAAATTGGTATTGATAAAGCTCTTTGGCCTGATGGTTTCTCTATTGATGTTGTCAAATAGACGTAGTACATTGTTGGTTGTAGTATTTTTAAGAGTGTTATAATGTTTTCTAGGAATCATTTTAGCCCATCATGCATGAATACACCATATATTGGACAAATATATGTTTGGTTTTTATTAAGTTCAATTCAGTTTGTTAAAATTTATTTCAGTTCCTGTAAGTGTATTTCATTCTCATTTAGAACTATTTGGATTCCATTAGATTTGAGGCACCATCTTTCTACTCATTTTGATTTGGGTTGGGTGAGTCAACTGAAAATAGATTATAGTATAATAATATCAAGGAAATAAGTGTAAAACATTAGGTTCAGATAATGAGATTTAATGAAAGAAACACAAAGAATAAAAGTACTTGAAAAAAAATTTGTTTTTTCAAGCATTATATCAAAATTCAATGTTAAATTACCCGTGGTTACACATGATCTATGTGAGAAGTGCTTCCAATAGCGTGAAATTATTTCATTATATTTTAATTTCTTTTATTTCTATCAAATTTATCCAATAAAAAAGTTATAATATTTCTTTAATATCATTAAAAATTGTAATTTATACTTTAAAAATAGTATTCAAATAAATGAATGATTCTATATAAATTTAACTAATAACGTTAACTACAGACTCTTTTAACTCACAATCCACTTCATGTACTATGATAGTGGGTAATCAAAAATTGATATTTCTTCAAGCTCAATACCAATTCAATATTTTGAACCAACATACAAGTCATACTTATATTCTCACCATATTTCACCGAACTCCATTAACCTCATATCCCTCATAGTCTTTCCATCATGGAAATTATATCTAAGATACATTTCAAAAAATATCTGTCAACAAAATATTATAAATTAATATATATAAAATTTGATTAATATTACTTACCTAAATCGTATCCCAATCATTTTCCATTATTTGGTCCCCCACTTCCCTCCAAATTATTTCTTGAATGGGAACAACGTTGCAGTGTTTGGAGAGAGTACTACTATTTTTTTTGAATTTATTATCATTTTTCCTAATATAGCACCATCCTCATTGTATTAAACCATAAGTTATGTGCGGTGATTCCATACCTCTCGCATATTTATGCGACCTCACCATCTAGTAGAGGAAGCAGCTGATCATGAAAAATTAACAATTAGTAATATATATATATATATTAATTTATCAATAATTACCTTTAATGATGTTTAAACAGACACCATAAGCTGAGGTATTATTTTCCCCTGGAGTACTTTGTCTCACGTAGTTGTAGTTGTAATATTAATAGTAGTACTATCATGTACCATGGGTGGTGGGATATCAATAGTTCGATTGCTCTATAATGTTGATGAAAGAAAATGTACTGATGGAGGAAAAATCTAGTGGAAAACTCTGTGTATATGATGGTGGATATGGATATGGTGGTGTGATATAAAGAGAATTGTTTTGTACATTAGATGGTGGGAATAAGTAATAAAGTGCGATGAGAGTATGAGAACTATGATCATGTGTGGGCATGGGTGGAAAGGGATGTGGAAAAGGCATGCTCATTATTGGGTATGGAAAATTAGGAGATGGCATCATCAGTGTATGATCACTTGATGATTGAAGTGTTATAATGGGAGGCTGAATTGTATAATTAGTAGTACTAGAACCCCTACCATACTCTTTGGATCTACAATGGAACCGAGTATCCTCCTTGATGAAGTGACCCAATATAACATGGATCATAAAATAATATGAATGATAAAAAGATAAATAATTTGAAATGACATAATATCAAAGAATAAGAAAATATGAATTTTTTAATAATACATAAAAATATATAATATGTTGAGAATTAATAAAATTTAAATTTAAATTCACTACCAAAATTTAATGAGAATATTTTCATAACTAAAGCCAAATAGTGGGAAAAATTCAATTCAAAGTAGTATAAAAGTAATTATCTAACATAACATGGATGATAAAATAAAATTTATATTTATAACATATCTAAATAAGAAATCCAATACTCACATTTGTGATTATAAGGGCCAAACCTTAAACATTACATAATCTTGAGTTTTATGTCAATAATTCTTTATTTTTGATTTGGGGATCTTTTTGGTTTATAGTTTTGAAGTATTAGGCCATCAACCTTACATAAAAAAATATTATATCCCAAAGTGGACACTTCAACATAGTATATATTGTTCTCACAAAACAAAAGTTTTATGATATAACAAATTTTATTTTCATGAAATATCTTCACAATTTCCACCTTGAACTTATATGTTTCCAAACTCATCCTTAAAACACAATGATTTTTGTAAATGTGGGATGAGCACAAAAATATCAATAAGGGGCATAAAAGAAGAAAGAAACCTAGTAGTCCATTTAAAAACCATGAAATCCTAAAAGATAGTTTTCCATTAACATAATAAACTTTGTGCCCAAATAATCATTTACTTACACATGAAACCATCTTCACTTCCCAAATGTTTCTTTCTATATAACACTTTATAAGAAAACATAATGAAAAAATCATAGTTATGCAGATTTCATAGAAAACATGAAAAACCATGAAAAACATTTTCATAAAAACAATCCTTTTTTCCTAAAATGGAACAATACTTCCTTCAAAACAATATGACATTATCATACCTCATTAAATCAAATAATTTCCATGAAAACATATTAACAAGAATATAAAAGTTATGTTGGTAACATGAGAGAATAACATAAATAAAATGGTATCATAAGATCATGAAAACATGGGAAATGTGGTAGAAACACAAAACATGGAACTAACATAACTCAGTACTAACTACCTAGAAAACATCACATGGTGGAAAAATTCCCATCATGGATTAGGTTTCATCCCTTACCCCTTGCATAATGAATCATGAGAAAAAACAGTACCCAAATCATTGGAGCGATATCTGGGAGCACCTATCATAACATGCTCATGATTATATGTTTTATGAAAAGGAAAGATGATTTTTATTTGAATAGAACATAAAATATTTTAAACGAATCCTGCCAAAAAATAATTGTTATAGTGGAGAAAAAAACATTAACATCATATACATTAAAATATAACATCTCTTTTGTATTTTGGGAAGAATGTCAAAATGTTCCATAAAAAACACATAAAAAGATTCCTTTTAAAAACCATTGAAAGAAAATAAAAAGTGAGATAAAATATCCTTTATAATTAATTAATATCTATATAAATACATCTATAAAATAATTTTAAGAATATGTATATGGAAGAAAAGATTTATAAAATAAATATTTAAAATAGTTTAAAGAGGTTTTAAAATAAATTGTCCCATACCTCCAATCAAAAGCTCACACATGTTATTTATATTCATAAATAATAAATTTATATTAATTATTTAATTTCTTAGAACCTTTTTATAGTATACTATTCCTTTTACCATGTTATAATCAATCAAGTTCACATCAGATGTTTTTGACGATATTCATGTCATATGTCCAAAATGAATTCGGTAGGTTGACTATGATCAATGATGTCATTAATAAATCATATAACAAATAATAATCATGAAATAATTATCATATTTATAGATAAATTTAAAACCAACCATGAAAAATGGTTATGAAAAATGAACTATATTATAATCATGGAGACAGTAGGTTGTACATACGCATGAGTAACGTTTCCATTTTTCAATAATCATTCTGGAAAGAAGGTACGCATTATTTTATTTTTTAATAATGGTAATCATATCATAAATAATATAATATTTATTTAAATATACCATTTGTGTGATGTGGTGATAAATAATGAATCACATCGCTTCATAAAAGAGATAATCCATATATATATACGAACAACATTATCATTTTTTAAAGAATAGAAATGTAAGAAAATAGATGATTTAATAATATTACAACACGATAAATATTTAATAAATATAATATATATATTAAATCTATCACTACAACCAACTGTAATATGTGGTGTTTGAAAACGAATTACGTCGATTCGTGAGATAATAGTCTTCCGTATAGATGAAAGAAAATTTCATTTCCCATTTAATAGAAGAGAAGATGAATATAGGTTGTTACATTAACATAATAAAATCCAAGTATAGATAATATATAGATGTTATTATCTCATCACAGATGAATAATATTGGATAGATATAGATGAAGAAATAAAACTAAAACAATCGGTTAAAAGCTACACCTCTTTTTTGGACAACCTCCATTGATTTTCACCTTAAGTACTCTAAGGTTGGTATTATTCCCAAAATAAGTCCTATATATCGTATATGTGGATGTTAGAATGGTATTTTATTAGGTATTGGATGAACTAAAATGATTAAGAATTTTGAATAAAAGGGGAGAGGATGTGCCCTTTTATAAGTAAGGCGATGACCATAATTGGAATTTCAAAAACTATTAAACTAATAAAAATTAATTTTCATTGGAAAATGGATGTAAAATGATATATTTAGAACATATAATGATGATGGGTTGAAATGATCTAATCCAAAAAAATTGTACAAGTTTATAATATGTTTTTTACACTAATATATTTGTTTTAATCCCTCATCAACCTTTTTGAAAATTATAATTATAATAGTTTATTCATTATTAAGGTATCAAGATAGTTACTATAAAAGGAAAATTGTATTATAAATTGACCATGGTTGATATTTTCAACCATATAAAAAATTAGTTTTCCAAATATTTGATTTTTATGAACTTTATATCATTTAATAAAATATTTTTTATTATAAAATTCCATTAATGACTATTTTGGAACTATTCATTTAATTTGAATTTAAAAATAACATAACAATAATGTAATTAGAATATAGTTATTTTACACATCCCTAAAATTTTATATATATATAAAAAATCCATTTAAAAGAATAATTAATTCAAATTATATTACTTTAAATATTTTTAGAATCATTTACTTTATTTTTATATTAATTAAATAAATATCATGTCAGCATTGGGTAAGTATTTATGATAATTATTTAATCAATAAAAATTATAAATAAATTACCATGATAAAAAATAATTTATCTTCCAAATTAAAATTTATAACCAAACATAATTTCTTTTCATCCCCATCACAAAATTTTATAGTTATTAAAAGCAAGAGAGTAACATTTTTGACTTTATCTTTTACTTAAATATTATAAAGTTCAAAATCACATCAAAAGGGAAAAGAGGTCATATATCTGAATATTAGACGAGTTTGGATAAAATAAAATTATCCAATTAATTTAAGTCAAGTTCTAGGGTAATATTGTAGTTATTATGATATTAATTTTAACCTTTATTACCCGATTTACCCCCATCGTGAACATAATTATTTACTATGATTACTATTCACAATGAAAAAAATAAAAGGGAACTATTTAAAGATTTATAATATCATGATTTGAAAAATGGAATAAAATTTTCAATATTTAATTCCTAGAAGATGGAAAATTTACTTTTAAATTAAAATTCTAAACGTAATGAAAAACAGTTTTTTTAGAAAAATGCATTTTTAATTATAAAGATGTTTTATACCAAATTCATACATGAAATTAATTGTATTAAAATTAATTTTAGTATTGATAATATAATATAAATAATTTTAATATTAAAACATTTTAATCAAAATGACACTTTGCAAATTCTAGAAACAAAAATACAGTTTTCAATGGAAATCAGTATTTTCACTATTCACTAAAAAACTATCTTTTTAGAAAATTCCCCAAAAAAACTCCATGATAATTTTGAAATGATTATAAAAAAAATGATATAAATTTTTTAAAATAAAATTTCTAATAGTTTCTAACATTATTTATAATTTTTTCTCACAAAAAACAATAAAACCCCATTTTTGAAAAGAAATGTATTTTTGAAGAATAAAAGACATTAAAAATTGAGTGATTATTTTCTAAGAATTAATAAATACATTTGTATGGCGTAAAAGTCACACACACAAAATATCACACAAATACACATATTTCACAATGTGGCAATTCCTATTCATACCCACCAATTCAACAGATAGGTTATAATTATCATATTTAATTAATAATATTTCATGGTTTGTTTAAGCTGGATGTTGTGCGTCATATATTATATCAGATATAGATCTACTTCTCAAATTATAGGGTGTTAATTTATCCCTTTTAATAAATTAAATCCTCAAAATTTGAACTTTATCTCAGTAATCAAGGCTTTGAAATATTAAAATACCTTTTTTTGAAGCCCCACATCATAAAAAGTGTTAACAAAACTTCTTCTTGAAAAGTAGAAAAGAGAAATATAATGGTCATATGAAATTATGTATAACTAGATTTCCCAAATATGTGAACATTTGTAGGAAATGAAAATATGTAATGGAAGAAATATTAATGTCCAAATAATAATGGTGAATAATAAAGATCATTGATCATAATAAAGTGATTGATCATGAGAAAGTTAACGACCATGAAACCATAAACTAAAGTGGTGTGAAAAAGAATATTGATTCATCAGAAATGAAGGTAATAAGATAATTTTTTTATTTCAAGATCCTTTTGAAACATTTTAGGAATTACTTTACCATCTAGACTGAGAACATAATGAAATATTCTTACATGATAAGTATAATTTCTTCTTTTAATCAATTTCTACCACAATCTCATCATTTCCACTAAACGAGGAGTATTAAAGATGATTTTTTCATACCCAAAGAACTAAAATAAATTTATAATCATTCCCATAAACTAAAAAATCATATTAAGATATTCCTACAATATTTAAACATTATCAAAAACCAATATGGTTCCTAAAAGGAATAAACCTCTATATTAATCACAAAAGACTCAACAATAACACCCAAAGTTCAACTTAGATCATTTGATAAATAAATAACCCCAAAACTCCTAACAAAGTTTGAAACTCAAAAATCATAAGGATTTGATTATATATTATTATAATATTAATTTAACATTTATATCTAATAAACAATATTCACTCATAACGTCATATACCTAAGAATATATATTCCTTAATCATATAATATCTAAGATATTTTAATCATTTTCATAAATAACCTGAATCAATATAAAGATTCATTAAAATCATATATACTTACAAAAGATAATTCAACCTTTATTCCTTAAATAAAATCCCATATTATACAAAAATATTCTCACTTTCCTAAATTATATGAGGTTCCAATAATAATGAACTTGTTCTGAAATAACAACAATCACTTAATGACCAAATCAATTTTCAATCACACAATTATCTATATGATAAAACGTATTCCCCCAAAATCAGAATCTTCTAATTATTTAAGTAAAATAAAATATTTTCATACTAACCAAGAAATCACATAGGCCAGTGGTATGTATTGTTTTTTATCACCCTTCAGTTATAGGTTTAAACTCCACGGAAATTCCAGATGTGATTGATTGTCACTCGAATTATGGGTTGTTCTTTTTACTAAAACTATAATTATAGTATTCTTATAAAATTACCAAAATATAATGAAAATATTAAAAAATAACCTTAGTAACTTCATGTCAAACCCAAGGGTTACATATACCTTGAACAAATAAAATGTCTCCAAAAATATCATTAATCGCATTAAAATCTGATATCTTAAAACCTAAAAATGGGATACTTAAGCCTTTTAACTTATGATCAAATTATAAACCCATGCTGGTATCTGAAACTCTTAAGTTAACCTCATATAAATATATCCTAATATCTAAAGTTATCTAAACCCTTTCTTTAATACCAAATGTAAGGACTTGACCTTAAACATTTAATAATCTTGAGTTTTAAGTAAAGAATTAATTATCTTTATTTTTAGGATAATTATGGTTTAGATTTTTAGAGAATTAGGCCATCACCCTTAAATTAATAAATATTACATCCCAAAGTAGACAGTTCCACTTTATATCAATTTTCACATAAAACAAAACTTTTATAATATAATTTTTTTTATTTTCATGGAATATCTTCACAATTTTTATCTTGACCTCATCATTTTCCTTACTCTCCCTTAAAACCCTTTGAAAAATATCTTAAAACATAGTATCAGAATAAAATCCATAGTAAGGGGCATAAATGATGAAAGAAACCCAATAGTCCATTTAAAAACCATGGAATCATAAAAGAGTGTTTACCTTTAACATAATAAACTTTGATATCAAATAATCATTTAATTATTCATGAAATCAGCTTCCCTTCGCATGGTTTTTTCATTAATCACATTATAAGAAAACATAATGGAAAAATCACAGTCATGATAATTTCATCGAAAATATGAGATCCCATGAAAATAATTGTATTAAAAAAACTATTTTTACCCTAAAAGGAAATAATAATTCTTTTAAAACAAAATACCCTTAAATTACCTCTTGAAATAAAATTATTTTCATGAAAAGTTGTTAACAATCATATAAAATTCATGTAGGTAACATGAGAGCTTAATATAACGAATATGGTATCATAAGACCATGGAATCTTATAAAATATGGAAGCAACACAACACATGAAATAAGAATAAGTAGTGGATAACTACCTTGAAAGCATTACATTGTGTACATAGACCCATCATGGATTAGATTTAATCTCTAATCCCATGCATAATGTTTCATGAGAAAAAAACACTACCCAATGTATTGAAGTGCTATCTGGGCCCATCTATCATAACATGTTCATGATTATGTGTTCCAAAAAAATGAAAGAGGGTTTTTCTTTGAATAAAACATGAAATATAGTAAAGGAATCCCAATATCAAATAATAGTTATGGTGACATGAAAACATGTTGACTCTACATACATTAAAATAGAAAATTCCTTTTTTTGTTTTGTGAATAAAGTCAAAACATTCCTTTTTCAACATGTAAAAATATTACTTTTGAAAACCATTAAAATAAAATCTAAAGTGACATAAAATTTCATTTATAATTCATTTATATCCTTATAAACACATCCATAAAATAATTTTAAGAATATGGATGTGGAAGAAAATGATTTAAAAAATAAATCTTTAAAACACTTTAAAATAACGTTTTAAAGTAAAATGTCCCCTACAGTGAGTCTAACTCATCACACATGCTCTTTATATTCATGAATAATAAATTTATGTTAATTATTTACATTATTAAAACACTTCCTTGTTTATTATTCCTTTCACCATGTTATAATCAATTACATAATCAATTAAGTTCATAGAATTTTTTGATGATATTCGGCTCATATGTATAAAATGACTTCGGGAGGTTGAATATGGCCATTGAAATCATTAATAAATCATATACCGAATAATAATAATGAAATAATTATCATTTTTATATATCAATTAAAACCTAATATGAAATATAGTTATAAAAAATGAACTACATTATAATCATGAGACGGTTGGATTTGCGTACACATGAGTAACATTTCCATTTTCGATGATCCTTTTGGAAAGAAGGTAACTGTTATTTTATCTTTTTCTAAGGATAAATATATCATAAATAAAATATTATTTATTTAAATATCACAACCATGTGATATGATGATTAAAAATGAATCACATCACTTTCTAAAGATGGTAATCAGCACATACACATGAACGATATTATCATATATATATATATATATTAAATCCACCATTATTATAACACCCCATGATTTTACAGTATGCCTCTTTTTAAATTTATCTTCTAAGATAGCTTACAAGCTTAAAAAACAATTACATATTATTATTTAACTATTATAGTTATCTCTTAGATGTTGGGAATGGTAGAAATGAATGAGATTAAGTAAATTATAAAAATATAGATTACAAATGTTTATAAAATCAATTTATTAGTTACTGATTAATTAGAAATGTAAACCAGTTGAACATAAAAATCTATTTTATAAAAAATATTTTTATGCCCATAATGATATTTAATTTTAATAAATTAAATTAAACACTATTATTTAAATATATTAATTAAATTAACATATTATTTATTCAATAAAATATTTTTACATTCATCCAAAATATTTTTAGAGACATAAGATAAGAATAAATCCAATTTTACACATAAAAGACTATATTTTCCTAAACACAATTTTTACCGCCTTTTAATGGAGAACATGTTTTAAATATAAAATTTGACACATTTATAAATTATATTTGAAAAAATAAACATTATTTTTGAAATATTAATATCAAAATTTACTTTGGTTAAATTTATAGTATTTTTCTGATAAGTTTCATTTTTTGATGAATAATAATGTGACCGTTGGGTTAATAATGTGACCATTACGAATAGTAATATGACCAATATAATAGTAACTTTACCTATGGATGTTTAAATAAAAATTTTTATCTTATAAATAAAAATATAAAACATTAATATTATGGAATAAGTAAATGAATGTTTTAGAAATGATAAATTAAGTATTGGTATTTTTGTGAAACATAAATGATTATTTATAATTTTATAATTAGAATTATTTTTCAAAATAAAATTTATTTTCATGATATATATTCACAAATAAATATTTTGTTGTATTATGATTATAATACAATTATATGAGACCTTAATTAAATTTTCAACGTGTTATAAAATAATTTATAATATTAAAATTAGTATTTTTCAAGTAAATGGTGATTTTAATTAAAATTTAAATCTATATATTTAGAAAATTATTTTTATAAAATGGATTTAATTTTTATAATATAAACATCTGAAAATAGTTAGGTTGAGTTTTTGGTATTTTTCTAAAATACTTGAATTTTTGCTGAATATTAAAATACGGTAATTTATGGTATAAATACATTATATGTTAAATAAAATATTCATTGGGTCATTGCTGATGTAATCACCATAATCTAGAACTGACCTTAATTATTTTAATATATTTTCTGATTATGATCAAACAATTCATAGTCTTTAGCAAAAATAATAAGCAAATGAATAAAATATTCAAAAAACACCACTCTCCTCCCCTATAAATACCACCCATCACCACCCCTTCTCCACAGACCTCCAAAGCCTTGACTATATTCCAATTTCTATCAAATAATCTCCAAAAACTCTCTACCTTATCAAGGATCCCTTGGTCTTAATAAAAGACTAATCCCCTTTCCATAAGAAGATTCTCTAGGAGTTTAAGTTTAAGAGGTAAAATCAACTTTCGTTATTCTAATTTTATTATCATTTACTTACATACTCTCTCCAAGTATTCATGATAACCCCAATAACTTATATATACTATAATGTTATTTTTTCAATGTAAAATCCACCTTTAAGTATCTTCTCATATTCTTTTTATTCTAAAAATGAAAACATCAACCATGAGGTGCCGATTTACTGCCTTCACGGACAACGTGTTTTCATTTTTCAGTTATGCCTTCAAGGCTGGTCATAAAACCATTTTTATGGTTAAAAAAATTTATATTTTATGTATTAAATCTTATTTATTATTCTGTAACTAGTATATATACCTAATATTAATTAATGAAAAAATACTAGTTTGCGATGATTGAAAAACTGCCAAAATAATCTAAACGATTATCACTAATGTCTTGTATAATGATTCATCCTCACCCAAAATAACAGAATGACTTATATAACTAATTAATATTTTTTATAGTCATTAATAAAATATAATTTCAATTTTTTATAACTATTCCCATTTCACATGATCTTTCGTACATGTATACTAGTGATCTAATAATGAAAACCAAGGAAACAAACACCCTGGAACGACGAAATTCAATCTCATAACTCATCAAAAAGGCCATAAATGAAAATAATAAAATTATTCTAAATAAAATAAATTTTGAATAGGTTACAAATAAAATTATTTATGAATCCAATTTCTCTATCCAGGATGTTATTCACACATTCAGAACACTTTCATATATAAGGTAAGGGTTTTCTCATCTAACTTTTAATTTCTATGAAATATGCCATTTTCAACACTATTTCTTATGTTTTGTGTATGTATAATATCCATTTATGTATATAAAGATTAATCTATTTATGTTCAGGATATTAAATGTATTATTTTGTGATCATTAATTCCTAGGGGCATATGGTTTGACTATTTTCAAAGTGGTAAGAGATTTTCCCTCAACCTTCATTTTTCATTCAGGTTATGATTTCACTCTCTTTACCCCAATGTAATACTTTATTTATTTTTATATACTTCTTATAAATTATGTTTATATGTTCCAAAACCATATATCTATACCAGTTCATATTTCTTTAATGGGGAAATGATTGTTTTATAAGATTTCCTTTTCAATTTCTCCCGATAAACAATCTCAATTAAAGGGTTATTGCCAATTTCATACCCATTTTAACTGGTGGAAATCCCACCTATACAAATTCATGTATCCCAAAGGTTTAAAAAACCCACTGGGAGAAGGATCATATACCAACAGTTATAGAAAACCATTGGTATAAGACTATCGAGGGTCAATTTTACGAATTGTTTGATAAAACTATTGGAATATATTAGTATCTTACCAATGGTTTGGTGAAACCATTGGGATAGATTAGTCTGAGGGTCAGTTTTACCATCAGTTTTCTCAAACCGTTGGAATAGATTATGTGTTTCCAATGGTTGTTGTAAATAGTTGGTATATTATTAATATCCCAACGGTTTTTTAAAACCGTTGGAATAGAAAATCCCCAAATACAGCGGACAATGAGCCTCCAGAACCCATCTCGAACATTTTTCCCTAAACAAGAGCTCCACACTGTGAAGCCCACTTCCCAACCGGATCTCAAGGGTCCTAACTCTACATTCCAATCATCCATATATCATTTATTTAAGTAATTTTTGTTCTTCCACTTCTAATCGGTATGTATGCCTTCATTTATTTTATATTTTTTCATTCTATTTCGCAATAATGTACTGTGTATTATGATCGTCTTATGAACACAATCAATATATAATTTTAGGATTTGGTTTTGTTGTTATTTACCTTTATAGAATAATTTTTATTGATATTGAAGAGGTTAATATGATCATGAATTATTCTATCCTTGGTTTATTTTAAATTCAATGTTTATTCACATAATTTTGTTGGTTAGGCATAAATACAACTATATAATTTTTTATCCTACGATATATGAAAATATACTGATGCATTTTTAATCTACCCCTAAATGTTGTCTTTGAAATATGACACTCTAACATTAAGATGATGATAACCTCACTATAAGTAATTAAATGAAGTGATGATTCCACCTAAACCACTAGATTGGGTTTGGGGTCATTCTCATGTGTAAATGGTAACAGAACCGAAATTTACTCCATCAAGCGGTCCAGTCATACACTTATAAGGTTTTATTTTTTGAAATTCAAAATGAGTGTTAGGAATTCATGTCAAAATTTTCTTTGGTAGCTATAAATGGTTATTAATGAAGTTATATGAATTTCTATCCTAGGAAGACACCCATAATAAAAGAGTATAACCATCATAGAAACCATCAAGATTGTTCATACCTACACATTATTTACTCTCTGATATATATCTCAAAAAAAATCGCATGTTCAGGTGCACGTAATTATACACATTCTCTGTCTACTTAATTTTCTATTACTTTAATTTAAAATGAATTATACTTATTGGTTTTATATTTTGATTATTTCAAGGGGTGGGGGAAATTTGGTGAACCCTCAGTCATGTTTTGAAATAATCCAAAAGGGGTAGGTTGTTTGGGAGATTATGATTTCTTAGTTTTGATGTATTTCAAACCAATCATTTTATGTGTTATTATATTACTATATGCCTCTATGTTCTTGATATATTATATTATATTATAAGAATTATAATATAACATATTTTTACATATGTTATACTTATTGATCTATGTTATTGAAATAGTATCTTCAGATTTTTTTCTTCTTATGGATACATAGTTTCAGAATAATGAAAATAAATATACATTGTATTATTATATTCTATAATAACCAATATTGAATATTATATTCTATTTATTTTATATTTTAGTATATTATTATTCTATTTTCATATAGAAATATTTTATTTGGATCTCAATTTTCTTTATTATTAAAACATTAGTTTGAATATAATTAATATACCATTTCATATATAAGCATAAAATAGAATAAGACTAGATGGACTTTGGTTTTTAGTGGTTTCAATAATGATAGTCTGTACAATGAAAGGTATGTTTCATGTTTAGCACATGAGAGATCACATGGGTGAAGTATGTTTTCTATTTGCGATGGTGTATGTGCTAGGACATTGAGTTAAAGAACAACATTACCTATAGGACTCAAATAGTTAAATGATCTTACATAATGTCATAAACACAATATATGTCACTAAAAATTACCAAAATAACAGCATTACAAGGATGATAATTGTGAAATAATATCATACCATGTTACAATGAGAACAATAACCATGATTGGTTTTAGGAAAACATCTCATATCTAATGTACTCCATTAGCTCAACACACATAGTGAAGTAAAAAACACAGTGATGGTTAGTCTATGCACACAACATAGATACTCTAGTGCATACAACATTTGAAACACATGTACCAAATCAGTTCTTGATGGGGATATACCGTTAAGAAAAAATAAATCTTTTACTATTTTTTTTGGAAATTTCATAATGAAGATATGTGTATGTCAAAGGGTTCGATATACATGAATCCAAATAATATCATATGCCTTAAAATAAGGGATTTCATAAGGCATGATATATTGGTATCGAATCACCACTTCCATAGTCGATCACATTGCACAATATGGCCATATCATAATGTAATGATATGGTTTAAACATATATTATGACTAACATAGGTAGTCAAATGTTAAGTTTTAACATTTGTGTAATCTTCCACATAATATATAATAAATCATTAACATTTCATAGATTCATTTACTATATTTAATATACAATATTTGTATACTCATAGATAAAATAATTTTGTATAAATCCATTATATTTCATTTTTTTAGATACACTAGATTTATATCATTTTCTATGAGAACCTACATTTTTCGAGTTCATGACACCAAGATAGTTACCTTTTAAATAACACACCTTATACAAAATATCACTGATTACTAACACTACAATGACACCATTGATTAGAAATATATCATTAAATATGAAATACAATGATATCTATAAATTTAGACTTAATGTCAACTATTTTCTCATAATTATCATAGAGAGATCATTCTTTATACAATGATTTTTCATCACACCCACCACGTTTCAATTCAAGATTTCAGTTTTTTATTTATAGTATTTTGTTATATATATAGTATTTTTTTCCTTTCATATTATGATTATCATATAGATTATTGTGTAGGTTATAGTTTTATATAAAGTAAAAAAATTATCATTTAAATAAATATATTTTTAATTTAACTTCAATATTATTGATTTGCTTTCACAAAATGGCTTATTGCATTTTTTTACAGAATAGATAGAAGTTGGATGTATGGAACTGATCAGATCTCAAGTGATTTTCAAAACAATTTGGAGAGTTTTTTAGATTTTTAATTTGCAAATTGATTTAAATAGTTTTCACATACACTTCCCATGTTATAATTGTGTTGGAAGAAATTGGTTGAGC
This sequence comes from Viscum album, assembly GCA_963277665.1. Lineage (NCBI taxonomy): Eukaryota > Viridiplantae > Streptophyta > Magnoliopsida > Santalales > Viscaceae > Viscum > Viscum album. The sequence goes on along the minus strand of OY728160.1, from coordinate 905,851,295 downwards.
CGTGAAGAAGTTAGATACCATATAACCAAATATGGTTTTAAAACAAATTATAATGTGTGGTATCACAATGGGTATAAAATTTAATCTTAAAATGATGATGATCCAAATGAGAGTACTGAATTGGAGAATTTGATGTATGACTAGTTTCTGTTTAGTTTTCCTCATGAGAAGGAAAGGATGTTGACCCAATATTATTTTGATACGATCACACATGATGAATCCAATGAAGATGATGATGCTGATAGGGTAAGAAATATTGAATGATTCTATGCAGACTTCAGTATATCGGCAATGTCGTAAAATAAAAAAACTGGAATTTGTAAGCCGATTATTTCATGGGAAAAAATGTAGGGGATTTCTAATACAACCATCGATTACATTCTTATCTTCTTGAAGGAATTACTTCCAAATGATGCAAATGTTCCCTCAAACCATTATATGGCATGGAATTTAGTTGAATAAAGTGGATTTTCAAAAAAAAATCATGCTTTCTCGAAAGATTACAACTTATTTTGGAAGGAAACTGTTGAAAGAAATAATTGTATAAAATGTGGAACATCTCGATGAAAGCCAAAAGCTGATGAAACACCATCCTGTGTGCCAAAAAAAAGTAACGTGACACTTTCCATTAACACCCAGAATCCATAATCTTTTCATTCCTGATGAAATATCAATAAAAATTTGATGGAATGATACAGAGAGAAAGAAAAATAATGAAGGGTTGGTTCACCCTACAGATGGATTTTCATGACAGATATTTGATTATCAGTATCCTTATTTTATAGATGAAGTGTGTAATGTGAGACTGGGTCTTTTGTGTGACGATTTTAATCTGTTTGGGTAGATTCATACTTCACACAACACATGGTCGGTTTTCATACACATTTATAACATTACCCCACGGTTGTGTATGAAAAAACCATTCACATTCACAAGTATACTTATATATGGACCATATGATCCCAACAGTGATATAAGCATATATATGAAACCTTTAATAAAATAGTTGAAACTTATTTGGTATGTGGGTTTGCCCACATATGATGCATGTTCGAAAGACATATTTAAGATGCATGTTGGGATTATATATAAAATCAATTATTTTCCTTCTTATGCGATAATGTGTGGATGGTGCATGAAGGGAAAACTATTATGTCCTATTTTTATGAAGAATAATGGATCTAGAAGACTGAAATATTTCCATAGTTTTAGTTTTATGGGACATAGATGATTCTTTCTAGTTGACCATCCATATAGAAATAATTGTCGAAGATTTGATAATACCATGGAGACGGATGATCCACCATAGTGTATTTCTGGAACTAATGTGCTTAATAAATTGAAAGATTTATGTTTTTCATTTGGGAAGGGTCAAATGAAATCTAGAAATAGAATTAATGTTCCCAATGACACCCATTAAAATTAGAAGAAGAGGAGTATCTTATTTTATTTGTGTTATTGGTCAAACAATTTTTTACGTCATTACTTAGACATAATACACATTGAAAAGAATATATGTGAAGTGTTACTTTTGATTATTCTAAATGTCAATGGAAATAAAAAATATGATTTATGATTTTAGAGTAACTTGGTGGACTGGGGGATCAGACCATAATTGCATCCTATGTGTATCAGTGAATATAAATGGCAAGTTCCATGTGATTCTAATGTGATTACACCTACAGAAAGAATCAATTTCTAGAAATAATATAGAATATTAATATTCTTGAGGGCTATTCACACAATATATCAAAAGGATTCAACAGAAGAGGGTTGGGTTTGAAATCATTAAAGACTCATAATTATCATGTCCTTCTACATGATTTGATTCGAATAAGAACTTGTCATCTTTTTTCCAATAATGTAAGGGTGTTAGTTATTTGTAAATTCCATTTGTTTAGAGATATTTATGCTAAGAATTTTTACTAGTATTTCAGGAAAAAAATGTTGGCAGAGACACCATTAATTTAGTGTGAGTTAGAGAAAATATTTCCTCTGTCAATTTTCAAATTCATACCGCATCTGACTGTCCATATTCCAACTAAAATACTTCTTGGAGGACCCGTAGATTTTTGTTGGATGAATCCAAATAAATAAAATATGTACACATTGAAATATTATGTTCTAAATAGGAATCATCATGAAGGTTCTATCATGAATTGTTACTTGGATGAGGAATATATGGATTTATAATCAATGTATTTATATGATCTAATTACGATAATGAACAGACCAATGACAAATGAAGAAGAACAATATGATAAAATTAAACATAGTTTTCAATTAATTCCTTAAATAGGTGGAATTCCTAGTTCATATACATTGAAAACAATTATCCTTGAAGAGTGGAAGATGTCACATCGCACATTATTGTTCAATTGTGATTTGTTCGATGAATTATTCAAGTAAGTAAATTGAACATGTATATCTTATCTCATCTCTTGTAATTGTACATATTTATTAAAATATTTCTATTTTTATCTACAGGGAACATAAAGAAATGATAAATTGAAAGCATCGTTCTTTATCTTTGATAAGAAGAGAGAATTTTCAGAGGGAAGAGTTTTATGTTTTTTTGAAATTAAATTTAGAAATACAAATGTAATAAATAAATAAAATCAATATTTAATTATGTTTAATATTTATTTATATTTTAGGTATCGAGTTTTCCTACTAACACTATCTATGAGGAAATAAGAGCTTTGGTTTTTTGTCCTAATACCATGGTTCATGAATGTAAATAAATTATGATCAATTGGTACATATTTATTATCACTGAATGAGAAAAGAACATGAGAAAACAACATGATGGTGTTATGCTAACTGCCACAATAGATTGTTATGCCAGTGCATCAGATAATTGACCTGATTTTGAAAATGTAGCTTATTATGGAGTTTTTGTAAAAAAAATTGTATTATTACTATCATGATTGAGTTACTATGATGAAATGTCAGTAGTTTGATTCGATAATGAGATATGGAACCTTTATTTATGATTGTGGATTTTGAGTTATTGACATGACTCAAAATCTTTCTACCGATGAACCATATGTATTGGAATCAATGTTGAAAAAGGTTTTTTATGTCAAATATCATCATCAACCTGAATTTTGTGTCATTATTGAAGTAATCCCAAGAAATATTTTTGATTATGGTAATGATGGAATTAACACCATCCCTGATCCCATTGGCTGTGATCCATTTATTACTTATGATGACGCCAATACTTCAATTGTTAGAGTTGATTGCGAACCTGCAGTTGTGGTGAGAAATATACAAAAGAATTCATCTGTGTTCTCAGTTATACTTGTTCAACTAGACTTGACTTGTTGAGGTTTGTGCTATAAAAATTGATTTACTGTTGATTACAAATATTTTTTATCCAACTAAACCATCATGTGCACTTTTTACTGGTTTCATTTTTCTTTGATTTGTATTATATAATATTGAATTGAATTATATTCAGACCTACCAAACCAAAAAAAACCTAAATAGTTAAATTGTAACAAAAAACAGACGAATTTAATTGGACATATTAAACTAATTGATATTAAAATCAAAACCAATGAAAATAATGAACTAACCCAAAAAATAACAAATTACCTAACAGAAAATATGAACCAAATGACATAAGATAAATAAGCCATGTCTTAATTTTTTGGTTACACAATAATTATCCTTTTCTAATTACTTTCATATTTGTTTTAAAATGAAGGAAATGAAACCATATAAAGAGAATCAAATAAAATAGATGAAGGAAAATAACCATCAAATGGATGAGATGGTCATTCCTCCGTTAGTACTTGTTATGAATATTTTATTTCAAATATTTATATATAAATAACATATAGTGTCATGTGATTAATTTAGTTTTAAAATTTTATGAAGGATCCACCAATAAGGCACCCTTTATTTGAATATAATCCTAGTAGTGGTCCTAGTACACAGGCTGGTGGTATGAAGAGTGGTGGTACTAGAGCTAGGTGCTCTTGTCAGCATACTCGTTTAGACTCTTCCCCTCCCACTGATGTACCATCTTCCACATATTCTAATCTCGTAGGGTCATTAGGGACACATGAGATATTTAGGCCTCTCGTGATTTCACCACCCTTCACATCTGATCCTCCTCACCCATATTTACCATATCCCATAATGATTCCCACTCCAAATCCATGTTATGCAGTTTTTCAGTCATCCATGCCATCTTTTTTACCATATACTTCTTTTTTCCAGGCTTCTAAATTCCTTCTTCAACTACTATATCACATAGTTTGTTCCTACAAATCATACACTGGGACCCCCTCCACTGGTACCAGGTGATTTTCCTTTAGTGGTAGTAGATTTGGATACACCCATTGAGCAGAGTTCCATTGTTATATTTTGGAACCCTAACAAATTTTTTTACCGTAATTTATTTTCATTATAACATGTATTGATATAATATTTTTCTCTTTCATAACAGATAAATAAACTGATAGGTGGTGGGGGAAGGTGAGTACACGTATGCATTTAGTGTGGAACCACCACACACAGTTGATGGTGGACTACAATGAAGACAATCAGATGATCGAAAAAACAGGGCAACAATGTTAGAGTTTTTTGGCGATAATTTCCAAATACTCTGACATCATTCCTGTCAGCCCGATCACATGGTGAACATTTCTAAATAAAGTCAATGATAATTCATTATCATAGAAATTGGTAAAAATATATATTATATTTAATGTAATATTATTTTTGTATTTATATGAATTAATAATTTGGTGTCAACTTCAATTTAATTTCTTCAATGGTGATGGTGCACGACTAGCACGTCTAAAGGAGTTAGGCGAGCCATGGAGAGTCTATAGGGATGATTTGTATATTGGATGGTGTGTTAGAGTTGTTACAGAGTTATATTTGGTACATTTTGTGGATGATTTTATGATAGAACAATATCAGAAAATTATTACTCATAGGATGACTATCAAGTTTAAGTTATTAATAACATTTGAGGTATTTAAATGAAATTTTTTATGTTTTTCATTAATACAATCATTTGTATTATTGAATTTTATTTAGGAATCATGCAGAAAAAATAAAAAATCATTGATTATAAAAAAACCTCCACACATTGGGACGTACTATGATGTTAGATTGTGAGAGGAAGTAGGTACGACAATTTATAGTTTTTTAGGACTTGTAATTTCTATTGTTTCCTCCATAATTTATTCAATTTCTAATGTTTTCATAAAATTTTAGTTATGAAATTAATTATTAATAAACTATTTTTAATTATGAGTTACTACATTCAATTTCATTGTAGAGGCATATATTGAATATTGAAGGATATGTGCCTCGAGAAAAACTGTTTTGCTCGAGTAGAAGGTAAAAAGATGGAACTGCAGTTAACGAACTGAAATAGCAACAGATTATAAGTTTTAATTCATTGATTTTAAATTTCAATATCTATATTTAACTTAGTAATCTATTTATATTTGTAATATGCTGCTTTAGAGACCCTTGATTCCTAGGAACTTGACAATTTTGGGCCAAATGATCACTTACATCAGGTGTTTTGAGATGATCACCATGATAGAGTATGCCACTGATCTGGAAATAGTACAGTCCCAAAAAGGTATTGTACCTATTAATGTACCAATAGTAGTGCCACCGAGTTAGAACATGTTAAATCATTGGTAAAATAGGATGAAAAAAGGGTTACACAGGTGGAAAAAAGGTCTTCTAGCACTACATTAGAAGTTATGTTTAATGGCGGTTTTAGAAACTGCCGCTAAACCTTTTTTGAAATGGTTTCATAGTGGTTTATAATAAAACCCAGTGAAATTTTTTTTAATGCCATCAACCCTTTCCCCCACCCCGACCCTCTTCTCACCCCGCTTCCCCAGGCCCACGACTTCCTCCCTGACCCCAGCCCCCCCGCGACCCCGGTGACCCCGCGACCCCAGCTACCCCGCAGCCTCGATGACCCGGCGACCCCGGTGACCCCGCGACCCTGGAGACCCCACAAAACCACTTCCCCCGCCCCCCCCGTGACCCTGATGACCTAGGTATATTGATCCTTCACCTCTTTTTACCCTTTTTTTCTTCTCATTATTCATTTAGAGAATTCTCCAGCAGTCTTAATAGTCTATATGTTTATGAGTTTATGATTATGTTTTTCCTTATTTCATTTGAAGTCCTTGGTTAAGTAATGTGATTTGGGGACTTAAATTGTGGTTTTAACTTTTAAACCATTCACAAACCTTTTTTTTGTTGATGATATAATACCAAACCTAGTGATACACATGGAATATGCCAAAATCTTGAGAATGGTGAAATTAATTGGTGAACAGTAAAATAGGGTAAATGTTAGAGTGAATGTGTTCTAAATTTTAATTGGGAATGTGGGTGTGGTTAAAGGGTAAAATGAAATGATTATATGCAATTCTTTTTGAAATTCCCTAGTGTCTCTTGAAATGGTTTGAAATATGTTTGGGATTTTAATCTGGTTATGAATTTTATATGATGAAAATTATGCTTTAAAGGTAGGTTTTATTATGAGATTTCTAATGATTATTTGAATTTGGGGTTTAAAAAATATATTATGAAAACTCTAAATTTTTGGTTTGAATGGTTGATTTAGAAATGAAATCCTTGAGGAATTTTTTAGTTTTAAAAGTGGAATACCCATGTTTTAAGTGGTGGATTCAAAATGATTTCAAATGAGTACTTCAATTGTGTTTAAAACATTATTTGTTTTTAAAGGTTTTTTGGGACCATAATAATTAATTGGATATATTGTTTAGTGAGATATAAACCATGGGGATTTTGTTTTCATGTGAACATTGTTATAAAATGAACTAAATGATGAATGTTACTAGTTAACAAACCATGATAAGGGGGTGTATGTAATAATGGTATACGTGTAATGGGTTATGTATGTGCAAGATAAATGTGTTAAATTTATATGGTTATAAATGGTAAATATGTTCAATGGTTGTTTTTTAGTTGATAGATTAGTTAGTGATAAAGAAGAATGTTCACATGGATTAATAGTGGGTGGGGTATTGGACTGCGGCTCCTCCAATGGATTGATCAGACTGATACTCTAGGACCACCAAAGTATTACATGGGTTAGGGAGTAATACTGAGGCTCTACATCCCTAATTATTGAAAGTTTAAATTCACTTAGATTGAGGCTATAGGGTGAGGTAATTCAAATAGACATAGGATCCAAGAGGAGGTAATGTAACTGTAATAACTAGTACTCACTCGTGCTATTACACGACACATTCGATTACTGGTTTTTATTCAAATAAGAGATTAATATTTATAAAATTTGAGAAGAAAATGTATTATTGAATAAATTATAATTAGAATGTAATGGTGTAGGATAATGGAATCCTACCTTTGATAAACAAATCACTGGATCCCAAACCAACAGGATTGACCCAACCCGACCTGCTGATAAACAAATCACTGGATCCAAGATGAGGGAAGGCTTCTAGCCATCCTTCTGTGGAAATTTTCATAGAAAAAGCTTTTGTACTATTGCATTTACAAAGTGGTAATTGAATGGGATGTATCAATTTCAACTCTTTATTAACCCAAAACAATAAAAACTGAATGAAAAAAATCACAAAATCCAAACCTTAAAACCATCTTACCCTGTCATCTTGAATGGATCTTCAAAAAAAGGTAGTTGCGACTAAAGAGAAAAGAAAATATATTATTAAAATAGAATAAAATTATCAACGTATACATGAAAAAGAATATGATAACTAAAATAAAATCGAATAAACTGATTCAGTTTTACACAAAGATGCAAATTCATTTTTTCTAACTTTCATCAATATGCCTTTGAAATCTATAGCCAACTGGTACCTGAAAATGAAAAATCATTTATGCTCAGAACAGCTGCAACATGCATATAGAAATGGACTCAAAAATAGAGGAAAATATGGAATGTGACTTGTTTTGACCTATAAAATGTGATGTTTTGATTCAACTGAACATCAACTGTACCACAAATCTTCAGGGGTATATGCTTGTACAAACATAAAACAATATATCAAAACTGAATCAGATTAGTAGAATCATATCAGTAAAATATATAAAAACATGTTACCAATTAGGGGAAGCATACGGTGAGTTACTTTCAAATAATGTATGTGTACTCTGCGTGATGTAATATACATTTTTATATATACAGTAATTCATAAAATATATATGAAAACAAAGTAAACACAGTAAGCATGTATTAATACCATACATGTATTAACTGGTTAATGTGAATTCCACCCTGGTCAAGTGCAATGGGTCATGCGGGTCCTGGAAATAGTAATCTGCAGAGATAGTTATGTAATGTAAATTGGAATGTTTGTTTGAAAGTAATAAGAATGTTACTAGTACAGTAAGCTGACCTGGCGCCAATATCTACAAGAACTGAGATGAAAATACTGGGAGGAAACTCACATAGTTTGTATCACTGATTGAGCATGAGAAATATTGAGTGGTGGAGGCTATGAAGGAAATGGAAAGCCGGCACAGATATGATGCAGTTTCCCAGGTGTCTTTGGGAAAGATGATATGGAAGTTACACATATGGTGCTTGGTATGATGTAGTTGACTATGTGTCTTTAGGTGGGATTATATATAAGTTATTGGAGCACTTGGACATATGAAATTACAGTTTAGTTCAAATAGGGTTTCCTGATAAAATTTTTGGAGTCCATATGTGTGTTCTAATATCCTTCATGTTATAACCCAGTGAGTTACACATAATTCTTGGTTTCCATTGATTATTACTTAGTGTATCCCATTTTCAACCTATATTGAACCCATAGACCTTGATTTTTTAATTCAGAACCATTTCTTGGTGGATGTTTATATAGTTATTTAGTAATATCTTGGTGCATATTTATGTTCATTTCTTGTTTTAGTTATTTTTTTAGTTAAATGTTTACTATATAATGTGTTAAATCTACCCATGTTTTATATAGGAATTGTAGATTTTTTACAAAAATGGATAAATCATGTGATTTATGTATTTTAAAACTACTATATGTGAATAATAAACTCTAGAACTATATTTAATATAAGTATTTTTGAATCTTTTTTATAAAATGAATTAAAAAATATTTCTAGGACTATTTATATAACACTTTTAATACACATTTATGTGTGTGTGTAACTTCTATCTTTTCATTCTAATTCCAAGATTGTGATTTCTAGTTATTTGTTTCCTCTTGTTCCATTAATGGACATTGGAATGTTGTGACTTTTGGGGGATCACATGGAGATGTTTTGAGTTTTGAATATGGTTGTGACTTTTTTTGGGAAATTTTATTGTGAGATAGTTCAACTAGGTTTATTTTATATTTAAATTTTATTTGTATTTTCTTTCTCTATATGTTATCCAAACTAAATGTGTAATGCCCCGACCCCAGTTACCCAGAGTCGGTGCATTATTACATGACATTGGCATGATCACAAGAAAGATCAAATCTCGAAAGACCGATTGGTTTAGTAGCCTTGGAAGAACTAGATATATTCATAAGGTTTACATTACATCATAAAATAAAAACTACAACAAAATAGTCTCCATAGTCCACACTCTTATCCCCTCACACTATCCCTACAGGTCATTCATAAATTACTTCTTCACATCCTAGGAAAAATAAAACATAGAAAAGGGGTGAGCTCAAATGCCCAGTAAGGATAACAATATAGCAGAAACTTTCATCAATAAGAATAAACATTTAAGGCAATGTATAACTAAAACAAAAGCCTTTTAAACTTGAACTTCAACATAGTATGGAAAAAGTAAAATGAAATAATGTCATTTACTTATTCACATGGATATTCTACTAATCGAATAATCACATGCAATATTAATAACCACTTTCATAATGATGGAATGCATAATTCCAGACTATCATAACCACATAGCCAAGGCCTCGTGCCAAGACTACAAATAATATTTTGTCAAGGCCTTGTGACAAGACACTAGTTTGTCTCATGAGACCTACCGATGCATCGAGGAGCTATAGCGGGCTCCACCCGTCACATATTAAGTCCAATGCATTCCCATATGAAAAGGTTTAAACATAACATAAACATTTGTATTAAAACTATCATATGAAATGTAAATACTTCATCCATAAAACATGAAAATAACATATCCATAGTCAAACATATCACAAAACCTCCAATACAATATAGAAGTTTTGTTTCATAATAAATCATCTCCAAATAACCTTAAAATCCATCAAAGGATGTTGACATAGATGAAATCAAAACGCTTTTTAGAGAAATATCGCTTTTTATTTTGAAATCATTTAAGAGTCATATAAAATGAAACATTTTCTTTGAAATTATTCTTATAAGCTTGTAAGGGAAGCTTCGACGATTTTATAATGGCGGAAAATAGCCGCACCCGCCGTATAAGTAAAAAAAAACATTCTTACCTTAATTATGTCAAAAGGTTAAAAAGTACATTGTTTAGAAAATGACAGAAAGATTCCTTTATAAACCTCTTATAAAAGTCAAACAAGGGTATAAATGACTTTAACCCATATTCTTGTAAATGGTAAAAATGTTTTGAAATACATTTTGGAGAAGCATGGATGTGGATGATAAAGAAATCCCAGTAGATTATTACGTATAAACAACCTCGGATAATGAAGAGATTGCAAAATAAACCCTTACCTTGTACTTTTCATTGGTTGGGGTAGGTTAACCTCCTGTATAATGGTGAAATAATTGATATTAAATTATACAATAATATGATATCATATATGATCTTTTAACATTGATTTGTTAATAATATCTTAGTATTATCGTCATTTTGGTTGTTAACTTACTCGTTTTATTTGATACGTTTTGTTAAGTAAGCTGTGTTTTTCATGGATAGGTTGTATATTAATCATATCCAGAATTATATCGAGTCCTTCGATACTATTATTAATCAGCAAATGAGAATTATACTTTAATGGATATGATGGAAAATGATTCTCATCGCGTTCGTGGAGACGGTAGTCCGTACGTACGCACGAGCGACAATATCATTCTTTTGATATTAAAATAATATATAATTGGATAGTATATCATATATACTGAATCATTAACATTTTATATTTATTATTTACATAAGTTAAACATCATTATTATACCCATCCAAAAAATAATATATTGAATAACAATTACACCACGACGTGGAGACGGTAAGCCGTACGAACGCACGTATGGTGACATGTTATTAAAAGGGTGGATAGAATAATGAATATGGTTGTAACATATTTATAATAACATCACAGTATATATAAGATACTAGAGTTATTATTTTTGAATAGTAATAACAAATAAAGAAGAAGTGGAAGAAGAAATGAATTTGAAAAAGGGTGGTGAAAACATTACCTCTTCTTCAGGTTCTTCCTTTTGATTTGATCAAAAGGGCTCATTAGGTTGGCTTTAGGATCAAAATAAGGCCTCTAGGTTGTAGTGAGGGAAGTTGAGAGAGTATTTGGGCAGAGGTTGGCCGAACCAAAAGGCTTTGATGGTGTGAAGAAATGAGGAGGATTTACCTTTTATAAGATGGGTGAGGGGCAGCTTTGGAAAAGCTAGAAATATTAATTTATAATAAATTCATATTCGGTTTCTAATGGCTCCAAAGTTGATTATTCAAAGGTTAAGGTGGGGATAGGTCTAAAAAAATTCAACCAATAGAATTTATACAGGTTTGGGTTACTATATTAACCTTATATTTTAGTTTTAACTCTTAGTAAATTAGTTTGACATTTACCATGTCACATTGTATTTTTATATTATATAGTTAATAAAATTACTATATACATATAAGAGACCCCCAAGTGGTCCATTAATGATACAAATATCATTATATAAGTCTCTTGTCTGAACCTTAGATTTTTAGGAATTTAATATCAATTAATAATATAATATTTGTTTTAAAAACTCTTTTATGTCAATTTTGACACTATTCAATAGTTGATTTTTTTGAAACTCATAACAGAATGATTACTTCGAAAAAAGTCTATTAAATAAATCCTAATATGTCATATTATCCTATAAAATTATTTTAATTCATTAAAACTCTAATTATATTTATTTGGGTATTTATAATATCAATTATTTTAATTTTTCACTATTATGGTAATTACTACATCATCCTTGTGTCATAAATAATTTAAATTATTTAATGTCTAAAAATTATAAAATAAAATATCATTATGTAGGATATATTTTTATCTTTCTAATGAATAGTTAAAATCGAATTTATCTTATGTATAACCCTATATTAAAAATGTTTTAGTAAATAAACTTTGATTTTAACTCTTTTAACTCTTCTTTGAATTAAATAATAATAAATTTTCTAATCTAATCCTAGTGGACCTAAATGATAATATTTTATTCCTAAGGTTGTTTTTGGTCGAGATACACTTGTCCAATAGAATTAGGACATGTGTTAGGGTAATATTAAAATCATTTTTACCCTTAATTACCCTATTGACTTTTAAGCGTGGTAAATAAAAGTAAAAAGTTACTATTCACCAAAAATTATTTTCATCTCATTGAACCACATTTTACTTCTTGATATTAACAGTCTCTCTAGGATTTTCGAAATTCCATTCACAGAAGCAGTAAAATTATGTTTTATGAAAAATTCAGTTTTCAAACTACCATTTAGTAGTTTCACTATTCATCAAAAATTAAAGTTCTTCAGAACAATGCCAAAATTTCACCCTAAGCTATAATTGATATTCTGAATTCAAAAATGATGTCTATTTTAAAAAATTCCAAACATATAAGTTTCATTAATTAATTTTATAATTAATTCCCGTTGTCACAACAAATAGCGTGTTTTTAAGAAACAATATATACCAAAAGATTGACAATTGTTTAGGTCCAATTTCAAAGTGAAATTAATTCTAATGAACACCATTGGATAAAATGGTAAAAATACATTCTAATTATACTTTTAAACCACTAAATAATATAATTTATCACTATAAATTATTTTCGTGAAAAAATTTGTTTTTAAGTATTTTTCACTATTCATAAAAATTGGAAGTTCTTAGAAAAATACCAAAAATTCATATTAGGATAATTTCGATATTCCGAAACCAAAAATGAAGTCCATTTTGAAGTATAAAATATATATAATTTCAAAAATTAGGTATTACTATTCACAATGGCTAGTTTGATTGGTTGTGGTGTGTTAGAACTCGATGTTGCGTACAACACATGCTATCGCATTATTCAAAGAGAAGCGTACCGTAGAAGCTTGGGGTGTTACATTCTCCCCTCCTTCAAATAATTTCATCCTCAAAATTTCCAAAATACTACCGCATGAAAAGACTCGGGTGGTTCTTCATCATAAGTTCCTCGGGTTCCCACGTTGCCTCTTCCATCTTATGGTTTCTCCACAAAACTTTTACCAGACGCGTCGTCCGGTTTCTCAGTACTTGTTCTCTCGTATCAAGAATCCTGACGGGCTCTTCGCAATAAGACAGATCGGGTTCCAGTTCTAATTCCTCATAGGTGAATACATGCGTTGGGTCAGGCATGTATTTCCTTAATAGATATACGTGGAACACATCGTGAACTTTGGAGAGACTTGGCGTCATTGCCAATCGGTAAGCTACAGCCCCAATTCGTTCTAGAATTTCGAAAGGTCCGATGTACCTGAGACTCAATTTACCTTTCTTACCAAAACGTATGACTCCCTTCCATGGAGATACCTTCAGGAAAACATGATCAACGACTTGAAATTCCAAATCCTTCCTTCGATTATCGGCATAGCTCTTTTGCCTACTTTGAGCTGCTTTGATGTGATTTTGGATTACCTTCACCTTTTCCATCATTTCCTCCACCAGTTTTGGACCTATAAGTTTTCTTTCACCAACGTCATCCAAACAGGTTGGTGTTCGACATCTCTTTCCGTATAACGCTTCATATGGTGCCATCTGAATACTCGAATGGAAGCTATTGTTATAGGAAAATTCTTCCAAAGGTAAATATTGATCCCACATACCCTGTAAGTCAAGTGAGTAAGATCTCAACATGTCTTCTAAGGTTTGAATAGTCCGTTCTGATTGTCCGTCTGTCTGAGGGTGGTAGGCAGTGCTCAAATGAAGTTCAGTATCCAGGGATTTCTGAAGACTTTTCCAGAATCTTGAAGTAAAACGGGGATCACAATCAGAAACAATCGATAGGGGTACTCCATGAAGTCTCACAACTTCATTAATATATAGTCTTGCTAGACGTTCCAGTGTTAGATCTTCTCTTATAGCAAGAAAATGTGCTGACTTGGTAAGACGATCAACAATAACCCATATTGCATCATTCCTTCTAGGAGTCTTTGGTAACCCCATGACAAAGTCCATCGTAATATTTTCCCATTTCCACTCCGGTATGGGAAGAGGTTGCATGAATCCTCCAGGGTGTTGCCTTCCAGCTTTCACTTGTTGACAAACCATACATCTTGACACAAAATCAGCAATCTCCCTCTTCATATTGCCCCACCAAAAATGTTCCTTCAAATCTCTATACATTTTGGTGCTCCTAGGGTGTATAGAGAAATTGGAACTATGAGCATCATCCAGTAATTCCCTTTTTAGACTAGGTATATCGGGAACACAAATCCTCTTCCCGAATTTCAAAATTCCATTTTCATACACAAAATCTCTCAATATCCCATCATTCATAGCTTTAATCTTCTTTTGAAATTCTTCATCATCGGTCTGAGAAATATTAATCCTTTATAGTAAAGATGGTTTGGAAACCATTTGAAAAAGCATTGATGTTTCACCTTCCCTGGTTATTCCCATGTACATCTTCACTAGATCCATCAAAATTGGATCCCTTTCAATTCTCATCACGTTCAAAACTCCATGGTATTTTCTGCTCAAAGCATCTGCCACCTTGTTTGATTTCCCCGGGTGGTAGTGTATTGTAAAATCATAATCCTTGAGTAATTCAAGCCATCTCCTTTTCCTCATGTTGAGTTATTTTTGTGAGAAAATATACTTCAAACTCTTGTGATCAGTATAAATCTCACATTTTTCACCATAGAGGTAGTGCCTCCATATCTTCAAAGTAAAGATCAAAGATTCTAACTCGAGATCATGAGTAGGATAGTTTTGTTCATGAATTTTCAATTGTCGTGATGCATAGGCAATAACCCTATCATTCTGCATAAGGACACAACCAAGTACTTTCTTTGATGCATCACTATAAATAACGAACCCATCATTCCCCGATGGTAGAGTCAATATAGGAGAATTGAATAATCTTCTCTTTAGTTATTCAAAGCATTCTTCACACTCTTTTTTTCCAAACAAATTTAACCACTTTACGTGTGAGCTTCATTAATGGGTTAGCCAATCGGGAAAAATTCTGGACGAAACGTTGATAATAACCTGCTAAACTAATAAAACTACGTACCTCAGTTATATTCGTAGGTGTTGGCCATTCTTGGATTGCCTTGGTCTTATAAGGATAAATAGAGATTCCATCTTTAGAGACAATATGGCCAAGAAAAGAAATCTCCTGAAGCCATAATTCACATTTGCTAAACATCCCATATAATTCATGTCTTCTCAGAGTCTTCAAGATAATGCGCAAGTGATTTTCATGATCTTCGTAGCTTTTTGGGTATACCAAGATATCATCAATAAATACCACCAAAAATTCATCGAGATATTCCTTGAAAACTCTATTCATCAGATCCATGAATACAGTGGGTGCATTAGTCAATCCAAAAGGCATTACTATAAAATCATAATTCCTGTACCTGGTTCGAAATGATGTCTTCAGAATGTATTCCTTCTTCACACACAACTGATGGTATCCAGATTGAAGGTCAATCTTTTAAAAGTATTGAGATCCATGTAGTTGGTCAAATAAATCATCAATGCGAGGTAGGTGATACTTGTTCTTTATTGTTATAGCATTGATCTCCCTGTAGTCGA
The DNA here is from genome assembly GCA_963277665.1 of Viscum album. Taxonomy (NCBI): domain Eukaryota; kingdom Viridiplantae; phylum Streptophyta; class Magnoliopsida; order Santalales; family Viscaceae; genus Viscum; species Viscum album. Next base: position 905,835,321 of record OY728160.1, on the reverse strand, counting down.
TACATAACCTCATGGATCCATCTTTCTTTTTAACAAAAAGAACAGGGGCTCCCCATGGAGAAACACTAGGGTGAATAAATCCTTTATTAATAAATTCCTCTAGTTGTTTCTTTAGTTATACTAATTCTACAGTGGCCATTCTATAAGGGGTCTTCAATATAGGCCTTGATCCAGGAATTAAATCAATGGAAAACTCAACTTCTCGTTCTGGAGGATGTCTAGGTAAATCTTCCGGAAACACATCTACATATTCTTTCAAAACAGGTACATCCTCTATTTGAGCATTCATTTCCTCACCCATAGTTATTTCATTCTCTTCCTCCTCAATAATTGAATTTAGTTGAGCTACTAGGAGTGGATCTAGATAAGAATTAGGCGGTGACGATTCTGCTCTAAAGATAAGGTGTTCCTTATCATCATCATCAAAAATCTTAACCTCATTCTTCTTACAATAAATCTTCGCATCATAGTCCGAAATCCAGTCCATACCGAGGATTATATCAAACTCAATCATAGTTATGATGATGAGATCAGCAGATAAAGAACATTTATGTGCTCTAATGGGGACTGACTCACAAAACTTTGTTTCAATGATACTTCCCTTAGGATTTTTAATTGACAAATCCCTTGTTAAATCAAATTGGAAATATCTAATTTTATTAGAAAACTGGGAATATATGAAACAATGCGATGATCCAGAATCAAATAATGCATTTTCTAAACTTGAGGAAACCATTAAATTACCTTCCACCAAGTCTTTCCGAGCTTCTACCTCAGCAGTAGTGATAGCATAAGCTTGGCCTTGATCCCTTGGCATTTTTTGAGGTAAGTTCCCCTGACGCTTAGGAAATTCATTTGCATAATGCCCCATCTCCCTGCAATCATAGCGCTGAACATTGGTAGCTTCCTTCTTCCCCTTACAATCACGAGCTTGGTGGCCTTTTTCACCACACTTGTAACAGACTCCCGTTCCCTTCAAGCATGTACCAAGGTGTTTCTTACCACATTTACCACAGGATGGATATTCAACCTTTCCCTTCTTCCCCTTATTTCCATTCCCAGATTGATCAGCAGGTCTCTTCTTCTCTTGCTTTTCTTTAAAGTCATAAGACTTAGAGAATTCCTTTTCGGTCTTGATAGCACATGAGACAATGTCTTCGTATGAAGAGAAGGATTGTGAGACTAATGCTCGATGGAGAAATGGTTTTAACCCATCAAAGAAACGATCAATATTAATTCTTGGGTTACATATATAATCTACAACATACATTTCTAACCTTGTAAATTTATCCTCATACTTTATGACATTCTCATCCTCCTTTTGTCTCAGACTCAGAAATTGCCTTTCCATATCTGCCCGATGCTCGTGAGGAAATTATTTTTCTAAAAACAGATCTTTGAACTCCCTCCATTCCATATTTGATACTTCATCATCTTCCTTCGTATTTTGAATCAATGACCACCATTGATCAGCTTCTCTAGTGAGTCAGTAAACTGCCATGATAACTTTTTCCCTTTCACTACTCCCCAAAGCCTGAAATATTTTCTCTAGGGAATTTATCCATTGATCAACTACTAAGGGATTTGTACTCCCATTGAACATTGGTGGTTGTTGCCTCATGAATTGATCTATCATTGATCCTCCACGCTGCGAATCAGGGTGCTCCATACGGGTAAGGTTATTATTCATAACCTGAGTGAGTTGTCCAAGTATGGTGATTAGCTGATCGGCAGCAGTTGCATTACCATCCCCACTATAATTATCTTGAGTAGGAGGGAAATCCCTACATGGAGTGCGTGCATTGATACGGTTTCCATTTCTTCCACTAGGCGCCATTTCTAAACAATGGCATAAACTAGATCAGTTTATGAATCAAAATACATAATTCCATACTTCTAAAACACTTAACATAAATTGAACTATTTATGGATATAATACATAATCATAAAAATGTTTTCTTTGAGGAAGTATATACTCATAAACCCTTCATAATGATTTGTAAAGAAAATGAGAGTTATCCTAAGCATATCCCCTGGGAGTGTCGTAACCAAGATTGCAGAAATGACCGTTGTCGTGCACCAGTTCCCGTTCGAGTCTAGCTAAAAGCGGTGTTTTAGGGTTTTACCCCTAGGTACATCTGTGCCAGAGCCGCTTCTACCTGATCGTATCCAGACAGGGATTTATTGCTCGTAAAACTCACAAAATCTTCTACAATACCAAAATTCTAGGAAGTTCTTCTATACTAATCCTCAAAGTTCATCTTAAATCTATGTGATCTAATCAGAGTTTATCTAAATCTAGCTTCAAAGTATTGTACTAAACTTCCTATGATACCAACTGTAATGCCCCGACCCCAGTTACCCAGAGTCAGTGCATTATTACATGACATTGGCATGATCATAAGAAAGATCAAATCTTTAAATACTGATTGGTTTAGTAGCCTTGGAAGCACTAGATATATTCATAAGGTTTACATTACATCATAAAATGAAAACTACAACAACATAGTCTCCATAGTCCACACTCTTATCCCCTCACTCTATCCCTGTAGGTCATTCATAAATTAATTCTTCACATCCTGGGAAAAATAAAACATAGAAAAGGGGTGATCTCAAATTCCCAGTAAGTATAACAATATAGCAGAAACTTTCATAAATAAGAATAAATATTTAAGGCAATGTATAACTAAAACAAAAGCCTTTTAAACTTGAACTTCAACATAGTATGGCAAAAGTAAAATGAAATAATTCCATTTACTTATTCACATGGATATTCTACTAATCGATAATCACATGAAATATCAATAACCACTTTCATAATGATGGAATGCATAATGCCAGACTATCATAACCACATAGCCAAGGCCTCGTGCCAAGACTACAAATAATATTTTGTCAAGGCCTTGTTCCAAGACACTAGTTTGTCTCATGAGACCTACCGATGCATCGAGGAGCTATAGCGGGCTCCACCCGTCACATATTAAGTCTAATGCATTCCCATATGAAAAGGTTTAAACATAACATAAACATTTGTATTAAAAATAGCATACGAAATGTAAATACTTCATCCATAAACCATGAAAATAACATATCCATAGTCAAACATATCACAAAACCTTCAATACAATATGGAAGTTTTGTTTCATAATAAATCATCACCAAATAAGCTTAAAATCTATCAAAGGATGTTGACATAGATGAAATCAAAACACTTTTTAGAGAAATATCTCTTTTTATTTTGAAATCATTTAAGAGTCATATAAAATGAAAAATTTTCTTTGAAAGTATTCTTATAAGCTTGTAAGGGAAGCTTCGACGATTTTATAATGGTGGAAAATATCCGCACCCACCGTATAAGTTAAAAAAACATTATTACCTTAATTCTGTCAAAAGGTTAAAAAGCACCTTATTTAGAAAACAACAGAAAGATTCCTTTATAAAACTCTTATAAAAGTAAAACAAGGGTATAAATGACTTTAACCCATATTCTTGTAAATGGTAAAAATGTTTAGAAATACATTTTGGAGAAACATAGATGTGGATGACAAAGAAATCCCAATAGATTATTACGTATAAACAACCTCGGATAATGAAGAGATTGCGAAATAAACCCTTACCTTGTACTTTTCCTTGGTTGGGGTAGGTTAACCTCCTGTATAATGGTGAAATAATTGTTATTAAATTATACAAGAATATGATATCATATATGATCTTTTAACATTGATTTGTTAATAATATCTTATTATCGTCATTTCGGGTGTTAACTTACTCGTTTTCTTTGATACGTTTTGTTACGTAAGCTGTGTTTGTCATGGATAGGTTGTATATTAATAATATCCAGAATTATATCAAGTATTTAGATACTATTATTAATCATCAAATGAGAATTATACTTGAATGGATATAATGGGAAATGATTCTCATCACGTTCGTGGAGACGGTAGTCCGTACGTACGCACGAGCGACAATATCATTCTTTTGATATTAAAATAATATATAATTGGATAGTATATCATATATACAGAATCATTATCATGTTATATTTATTATTTAAATGAGTTACACATCATTATTATACCCATCCAAATAATAATATATTGAATAACAATTACACCACGACGTGGAGACGGTAAGCCGTACGTACGCACGTATGGTGACATGTTATTCAAAGGATCGATAGAATACTGAATATGGTTGTACCATATTTATAATAACATAAAAATATATATAAGATACTGGATTTATTATTTTATAATGGTTATAACAAAGAAAGAAGAAGTGGAAGAAGAAATGAATTTGAAAAAGGGTGGTGAAAACATTACCTCTTCTTCGGGTTCTTCCTTTTGATTTGATCAAAAGGGCTCCTTAGGTTGGCTTTCTGATAAAACTAAGGACTCTAGGTTGTAGTGAGGGAAGTTGATAGAGTATTTGGGCAGAGTTTGGCCGAACCAAAAGTCTTTGAAGGTGTGACGAAATGAGAAGGAGGAGTTCCCTTTTATAAGAGGGGTGAGGGGCACCTTTGGAATAGCTAGAAATATTTATTTATAATAAATTCATATTCGGTTTCTAATGGGTCCAAAGTTAATTATTCAAAGGTTAATGTGGGGATAGGTCGAAAAACATTCAACCATTAAAATTTAGATAGGTTTGGGTTACTATATTAACCTTATCTTTTAGTTTTAACTCTTAGTTAATTAGTTTGACATTTACCATGTCACTTTGTATTTTTATATTATATAGTTAATAAACTTACTATATACATCCAAGAGACCCCCAAGTGGTCCATTAATGATAAACCTATCATGATATAAGTCTCTTGTCCGATCCTCAGATTTTGAGGAATTTAATATCAATTAATAATATAGTATTTGTTTTAAAAACTCTTTTATGTCAATTTTGACACTATTCAATAGTTGATTTTTTTGAAACTCATAACAGAATTATTACTTTGCAAAAAGTAAATTAAATCACTCCTAATATGTCATATTATCCTAGAAAATTATTTAAATTCATTAAAAGTCTCAAATTATATTTATTTGGGTATTTATAATATCAATTATTTTCATTTTTCACTATTATGGTAATTACAACATCATCATTGTGTCATAAATAAATTAAATTATTTAATGTCTAAAAATTATAAATAAAATATAATTATGTATGAAATATTTTTATATTTCTAGTGAATATTTACAATCGAATTTATCTTATGTATAACCCTATATTAAAAATGTTTTAGTAAATAAACTTTGATTTTAACTCTTTTAACTCTTCTTTGAATTAAATAATAATAAATATCCTAATCTAATCCAAGTGGACCTAAATGATAATATTTTATTCCTAAGGTTGTTTTTGGTCTAGATACACTTGTCCAATAGAATTAGGACATGTGTTAGGGTTATATTAATAACATTTTTACCCTTAATTACCCTATTTACTTTTAACCGTGGTAAATAAAAGTAAAAAGTTACTATTCACCAAAAATTATTTTCATCTCATTGAACCACATTTTACTTCTTGATATTAACCATGTCTGTTGTATTTTCGAAATTCCATTCACAGAAGCGGTAAAATTATGTTTTATGAAAAATTCAGTTTTTTAACTACCACTTAGTAGTTTCACTATTCATCAAAAATTGAAGTTTTTCAGAACAATGGAAAAATTTCACCCTAAGCTATAATTGATATTCCGAATTCAAAAATGATTTGTATTTTAAAAAATTAAAAACATATAAGTTGCATTAATTAATTTTATAATTAATTCCCGCTGTCACAACAAATAGCTTGTTTTTAAGAAACAATATATACCAAAAGATTGACAATTGTTTAGGTCCAATTTCAAAGTGAAATTAATTCTAATAAAGACCATTGGATAAAATGGTAAAAATATATTCTAATTATACTTTAAAACCACTCAATAATATAATTTATCACTATAAATTATTTTTATTAAAAAAGTTGTTTTTAAGTATTTTTCACTATTCATAAAAATTGGATGTTCTCAGAAAAATACCAAAAATTTATCTTAGGATAATTTCGATATTCCGAAACCAAAAATTAAGTCCATTTTGAAATATAAAATATATATAATTTCAAAAAATAGGTATTACTATTCATAACAGCTAGTTTGATTGGTTGTGGTGTGTTAGAACTCGATGTTGCGTACAACACACGTTATCGCATTATTCAAAGAGAAGCGTACCGTAGAAGATTGGGGTGTTACAAAATGAATTTTCATTAATATGTATAGGCTTTGATGAAAGTAATCAATTTCATTGAATATTATGTTTCTATAATCTTACACTATCGTATATATGAATCTCTTTCTCTATTTAGTAGTAACTATGTGTTTTAATTTTTTTTATTATTGTGTAGGCACATTGTGATATACATGGATAAAATCTGGGTCACATTACCGAGGAACACACCTCAGTATGTTAAGGGTTTGAATGAGTTTTTAGATTTTTCGATTTCTAATTGATCCATTGAAGGGATAATAAGATGTCTATGTTCTAAATATAAATTTAGAACATGGTTGAAGAGATATGAAGTTTATGAAAATTTAATACTGAAGAAATTCCCTGGTCAATATTTGTGTTGGGTTTTGAATGGAGAATAGAACGTTACAGAAAGTTTGAGTACTGATGTTAATCCAGATATTGAGGTTCCAAGTTCATCGAAAATGGAAAATTAATTGAAAAACCTCACAAATGATTCATTCGGCAATGCATGACACCACTATCAGTACCAAAACATATCTGAACAACCAGAAGAGGGTGCTACAAATTACAACGTGACAAGTGAAGTTTTTGAGACTTTAACACAATCAGATCAAGATTGTAACATATCATTGGATCCTCCTCTTGATTCTGTGGAGCCAAATGTAAGAGAAAACTTCACTGAGAAAAATGTGTTTCATGATTTAGTTGATGATGGAAATTAAGAGTTGTATAGTGGGTGTTTGAAATATTCAAAGCTTTCATTTCTGATGAAGTTGTACCATATCAAATTTCTATATGGAATTACAAAAAAGGAAATGTCAATGATATTGGAATTGATTCGTGATGCATTTCCTGAAGAAAAAAATCCCAAAAACTTTTTATGATATGAAATTTTTTTTAACAAGAATTGTCTGAATTATAAAAAAAATACATGCATGTCCCAATGATTGTATTCTTTATTGGGGAGATGATTCAAGTAGACAGAATTGCAAGAAATGTTCTCCTTCTCGAAGGCAGTAAAAGGGTGATGTTGGAAGTATGAATGAACATAATTTCATGGAGAAGAAGAAAAGGAACACACCTGCAAAGGTTTTGCATTACTTTCCCTTGAAGCCTCGATTGCAAAGATTATTCATGTCATCGAAAACCACCGAACACATGAAGTGAAATTCTATAGATAAAAACAATGATGGGTTAATGAGACATCCATGATATTACCAATCGTGGAAGGCATTTGATTCATTACATCTAGATTTCTCAGCTGATCCTAGGAATGTTCGATTGGGATTGGATGCCGATGGATTCAACCCATTTGGGACTTTGAGTACCAGTTATAGCATTTGGACAGTTGTTTTGATCCCTTATAATCTACCTTTGTGGATGTGTATGCAGAAAAAATATTGTATCATTTCGATGATTATTCCTAGAAAAAAAATTCTTGGAAATGATATTGATGTATACTTTCACCCTTTGATTGAAGAATTGCCGGAGTTATGGAGCAACAGTGTTGAGACATTTGATGCTTCTTCTAAAAAATGTTCAAAATGCATGCTCCTTTAATGTGGAACATTAGTGACTTCCTTGGGATTCGTAATTTATCTGGTTGGAACACTTACACGTGTTTGGATTGTCTCGTTTGTAACTTTTATTTTGAGCCCAAACGGCTAACTCACAGTAGAAAATGGTGCTTCTTGTGCCATCGAAGATTTCTCGATGCATCTCATAGATTTCAGCTGAACAGATCAAAATTTAATGGTTCCATTGATCGTAGACCTCCTCCAAAGTCGTTAATTGGTTCTAAAATATTGACACAGCTTGAAAATGTTGAAACAGAATTTTGGAAGGTTCATAATTTGAATGGTAGGAGAAAATGGGTCTGAAGTTCATCGTCAGGTTAAATCAGAACGCAACAATGGAAGAAAAAAATTATATTCTTCAAACTCCCATATTTGGGAATTTAATTTGTTGTGGCACAATATTTATGTGATGCATATTGTGAATAATTTCTGTGATAATTTGATTTTTACATTACTTAATGAGAATGAAATGTCCAAGGATCATCTCAATGCTTGAAAATACATATAATTATTGGACATAAAACGTGATCTCTGGCCAGATGAGAATGAAAAGTATGCTCCAGCCATTTTTGCAATGAAAAATAGGGATAAATATATATTCCTTCAAATTTTAAAGATTGTGGAGGTATCTAATGGGTATTCTAGTAACATCTCTAGGTGTGTTGACGTGAAGAATCATATTTTACATGGATTGAAAAGTCACGATTTACAAATTTTGTTACAACAGTTACTACTATTGACATTGCGTACATTATTACCTGAAAAAGTAACTGTTGTTGTACTCCAATTCTGCACATTTTTTTGGGAATCATGTGAGAAAGATCTACATCCATTTTAGCTTGACAACCTCCAAAAGAGGTTTGAATTGACCCTTTATGCAATGGAGATTATATTTCCTCCATCATTTTTTTACTGTACTGATGCATTTAACTATGCATTTGGTTAAGGAAACTAAATTAGGAGGCCCCATTCATTATCGATGGATGTATCCAACTGAGAGGTATTTTATTTATATGTTTTTAATTTGAGTAATTTTTTTTTGAAATTTAAATAAATGCATAATATTATTATTTTATTTCACAGATATCTTGGCGATTTGAAAGCATATATGAGAAATGAAGCTCAACCATAAGGCTATATTATTGAAGGCTATTTGGATGAGGAGTGTCTTACCTTGTTTTCCAGATATTTGGATGATATTGATTGAATATTTAATCGAGTTTGATGTGTTGATGACACATCAACTCAATCTCAAATGAATCAGAAATCAAAAATATTTCATGCTATTAGCCGATCAGTTGGGAGGACCTCAAATGTGACACTGACAGTATTGGAATTATTACAGGCACATAGATATGTGATTCTGAATATTGAAATTGCAGATCCATTTATTGAAAAGTTGAGGATACAAACAAAGAGACGAATGAGAGGCCGAACAAGAAAAGAGAATGATATAACGAAAGCTGTGAATAAAGAGCTTGTAGAATGGTTTGCACAACATTTAAGTTCATAAATATTTCAATAAATACGAATATTAGTTTGACACATACATTTTGTAAATCTATTAAATTATATTTCTTTTTTTAGATCACGAATACTTATACTCGAGCAGACTTGTCAGAAGATTGGATGTTTCTTGCTAGATGTCCTATAAAACAAGTTAGAAAGTTCAACGCTTATAATGTGAATGGATTTCGATTTCGTACAGTCGATCGAGAAGTGGGTTTGAAAACACAGAATAGTGGTATATTTACATTTTTTGAAGTGGGATACTATGGAAAGCTGCATGATATTGTTGAATTAAACTACCACAAACATTTTGTTGTTGTTTTATTCAAATGCTAAAGGGTTGATATTATAAGAGGTGTTAAAAGAGATTCCTTTCAATTTACATCTGTGAACATCTCTCGCTTGATGGATGTTTGTGATCGTGAACTGCATGATCCATATATCTTAGATTCACAAGAAAAAATGGTATATTATGTGAATGATGTTGTGGATGAAGGGTGGAGTGTAGTTGTTCACGTAATACAAAGAGATTTATATGATATGGGTGATGAAGTGGAATATTTGACCTCTGAAATTGAATTTCATCAACAACAGAAAGCAGAATTATTTGTCTATAATGATATTAAAAATATTAGTCTAGAAAGGATGAATGAATTGGATGAAGCAATTGATCAGGAAACTGACATTATTGAAGGGGAAAATGATTGGATGTACAGTTATTTATTCATTCAGCAACCCCTTGTTTCATTTCTGCAGTCATTCATTATCATTGTTATATATTTTTTGTCTGTTAGTACTAGGCATCTATTATCATTTTTAATATTTTTTCTACATAGTTTTTTTGAAATATATAATCTGAACTAAATTTTATTTGATTAAATCATAGGAATGCCATGGAAAAAGTGGTACACTATTTCATCTAGTTCTGCGACAGATGACAATCCATGTGGATCCCTCCCCACGGCATCTGAGGCACCAGCTTCCTACACCCATGCACCATCTCTCCCTGCACCATTCTCACACCATCTGTGGGTGTCCCATTAAAGGCTGAGTTGTCGAATCCCCCTTAATAAGCCTCAGTAGTGGGGCGGCGAAACTCCCCTTCCATTTCATCACGAACATACTGGAGTGTCACTGTCATAGGTATACATTTTAATTAAATAAATTTATTGCATTTTTTTATACTAATTGTTTGATCATTGAAGATGAAAACAATGCAACCGTGGAGAAAAATATAAAAAGTTCAGGTGTTTGGAATATGAATGGAAAGAAGATAGTCATGCCATTTGATTCTTTTGGGGTCCCTACGGATGACGTCGTGGGGTTACATGGCCAGATTCTAGGCCAGCTGGCAGCCGAACCCATTTCCCTACCTACTTCTTATGATGATTGGAGACATATGCCTCCTAGCTGGAAAAATGAATATTTTGATTCCAAAATTAAGGTAATTTTATTACATTATAGTTTAATTCATTTTCATGTTACTAATATGTTCAAAATTAATTTATGTATACAAATGTTCTTCCACTTTAGAGTTTCTAGCACAGAAGTGGATGTTGAAAAATCTTGGTAAGAAATGGAAAGATTTAAAATGGAGATTGTGGTGTGATTTCAATGATACTTCGTTGACCATGCAACAAATGTACGAGAAGCTACCCAGTGGGGTTCCAAAAGAACAATGGAATGTTTTTGTTGATAGACATCGTGATGAGAAACGGATGGTATTGAAATATATATTATTATATTATCCTCATTTTACATTTAAACATGTATATGAAGAGGATATGACATTGAATACATTACTGTTAAATTTCATTTTATTTATTTCAGGATCTCTCAAGACAGAATGCATCAAACTGAGCTAAGCAAGTCATCCCTCATACTGCGGGCTCCAATAGCTTTTATAGAAGCTAAATGATATTGGTAATCTTTAAATTATTTTAATATTTATAAGATTATATAATCTTTTTAATATATTGAATTGTTTATTTATCTTTGCTTAATGCAGTCACAGAGTTTAGGCCACAAAGAATCCCGAACTGAACTGTGGTTGGATGTTCACAAAAAATCTGATGGAATTTTTGTTAATGAGCCTTCCAAAGAAGTTAGGGTATGAAGTAAATTTTTTTTATAATAGCTTATTATCAGTATTTACTGTGTTAATATATATTGATATTTGATTTATAAGTAAAAATTAATGAACTATGGGATGCCAATCTTGTGCAGTCCTACTCAGTCTCCCAGGATGACCCTGTTACTAAAGTCCTTAGGAAGGAGCATCCTGGTAGAGTACGTGGGATGGGTTTCAGACCCATACCATCTTAGGTCTTTGGCATTCCACCAGGGATTCCAGCTACATCTACTCATTGTTATATCCAGTACATACCTGAATATTCTTAGAGGGATATTTCTTCTCTACGAATGATAGTTCAAGATTAGGGGGCTCAGATATCCTCTTTGCAGAAAGAGATGACCGGTATACAACAACAGATGATCACATATTCCCCTGGTGGTAGTGCATCGAATAGTGGTTAGTAGGTAAATCACAAAATACAAAAATCATTTAGTTTGAAAACTTTCATTGGTTTTAAGTTTTAATATAAATACGCAATAATATTTAATTTTCAATATAATATTCTTACAGGTGATAGCAGAAAGTGGAGATTAAGGTAGAGAGGGTAATTATAGTGGAGAGAGTGACGATGCATAATTGGACAGTGAGTTGTTGTATTGTTGATGTGTTGAACAAATATGAGAACAATTGGTTTGTATATGTACCATGTGTGGCACATAATTGCCACAAAAAATTTTCATTTCCCATCATTTTCTTGATTTATCATGTTTTTTTATGCATTTTATTGATTTATGATGTTTCCTTTTTTGTCTTGATTTCTTGATTGTGGTATACATCATTCCAGTTAGGCCGGTGTTTGAATTGGTAGTTGAGATTTTGGATGACTAGGAGTTAAACCCATTGTTGATGTGTTGAATAAATTCTCGACGCCTAATATTATAATATGTAATTATTCAATATCATCATCCAAGAAGGTAAAGCCTTCTGGCGTTGGTATCCTATGGCACCGTGAATCAAAAAAACATGTTTATTGATTACTCTTTATTAAGAAATATTTTCTATGAAACCAATAGAAAATGATTTTCATTTTCCATACCTTAAACATAACATTGTTTTCTATTTGAGCCTAATATGATTCATGTTATATTTATACCGATTTCCTAAAATTATTCATGAATATATATAACATTACATTTCATTCCTTTAAAGGTACAAAACATCATTGAGTGGATGTTATTTTATGAGATTGTGTCTGGTTTGATTTGTTTTTCAGGGCAGTGGTGTAGTGGAAGCAGAATTTTTTTTTTCTGGTCAGATTTTCATGGCAGTTTTAACCGCCGCTAATAGTATACAAGTAAGACAGTAGCGTCGGTTAAAACTTCTTTGAAACGTAAGTATTTTTTACATTTCATGGTGGTTTTAACCGCCGCTAAAGAGGCGCATCACCAGCGTGCATTCCTTGGCAGTTCTCGTGAGTTTAACAGCGGTTTTACGGCTGCTGGATTTTATTTTATTAGTGGCAGTTATAACCGCCGCTAATAAAAAAAATCTTAGGCTCTTAAAAACTGCCACTAAAGTGACGATAACCTCCAAAAAATGAGGATTCTATGACGCTTTTATTAAACCGCTGTTAAATGGGAAAACCCACCGCTAATAGTTTTCCGATTCCAAATTTAGTGGCGGTTTCTATAAACCGCCGCCAAATCATGTAGCAGCGGTTTAAACCGCTACTAAGAACCAAAATAACCACCGCTAAAGGGAAGTGTTCTTGTATTATAGGGAAAATACTAAATTTATAAAACTGATAAAAGTATTATGTCCAGTGTAAGATCCTGGGTTTTTGAAACGAGTTAAAATGTCTGACCCTGTTTGAATTTTTTGCTTTTCTATAAAATTTTAGGCTAATTTTGGAGAGGTCTAGAAAATCTAGGATGTTTCTGGAAATTTCAGGACCACACGCCGTGTACTTTAAGTACACGCCATGTAGATGTTAAGCGAGTGACCAGCCGTGTGCTCACCGAGTACATGCCGTGTGATGACCGTGTATAAGTTTCTTACTACACGGCGTGTAGTTATAGACATGTTGTGTACCCTTAACTGTGCGAGGCCAAGTGCATGCCGTGTGGTTCCCAGGTATAAATTTCCATCAACACGACGTGTAGTCTTCCTTGACACGCCGTGTACTCTTTGTTCCGTGCAATGGCCGAGTCCCTGACCGTGTGTTGACCGTGTACACGTTTCATGCCGTGTGCCAGACTCCGCTTAAGTCCGAGTATGGAAAAGTCATCTACATGGCGTGTAGTCTTAAAATACACACCATGTAATTTTTTTATTTGAGCATTCGAGGCGCCGTCACGTCTTATTTTTGAAAAGATCTTCTTATTCTCCTTTGGACGAACAACTCATCTGAAAACCTCTGACGAACTCAAAACCTCCTAGAATCTTCATATGTTTTTCATTATTCGATCCTTCGGTGGCAGCGGGACTACATCAGAGAGGCTAACCCCTCGCACCCTTCTTCGTCCTTGATTCCTTTCCTGTTTCTCCACAGATTCCATCCGAACGGAATTACGGGGATTTGATGGAAATGCAGATCTACTGCAATTTAGACCAATTCAGAGGCTGGTATCAATGGAGTGTCATCGTACAAGTATGAGGTTGGTGGTTCATACCTTCTTTCATTTTTTCATAGACAATTGGGGGTTGTGACCTTCGAGTGCGACGTCGGGTGTTGAGAGAAACCCTGTTTATTTTTTTTAATTAATTATATTCTTTGTGGGATGCCTCTCGGTATTCCCTGACCCTGTTGTGATTGAGCGAGGCCGGGTTATAGGTCATTGCTCGTTTGGGGCAATTCGGTCGGGGGTGCCAAAATGTGTATGAATTGGACCATTTTTTAAACTAATGTGTTTAGACTGCTTATTGAATGTATTAAGTTAAACTATTTAGTTTAATTGTTAAATTATGGATGAGTTAGGTGCTGGTATGGGACAACACAAGTTAGTGCAATTTGACTGTTTAGTAATTTCCTATTTAAAGTGATACATTGAGTATAGTTATGCAATGTGTGGTATTGTTATTTTTGAACTATTGAGTTGTGTTGGGCGTGGCCAGATATATTTTTGGTTGATGGGAATCACAGGTTGGGGATTTTTCTGGTTTACTTTGGGTGATTGTTACCACGAGATTGGGCATCATGGACGTCGGTTGAGGCAGTTGGACTGTCGGGTTGGGCTTGTCCTGGGTTACTTGGATGGCGAGGCCATCAGACTTGAGCAACAGGTTCGCAGGGACATGAGGTGTCAGATGTGTTGTGGCTTGGGAACTTATTGACGTGATTATCGCTCACCAGGTACTTTTGAGTAATGTGAACACAGATAGACTCCGATATGAGGTGGTACGACCACTCGCTGGGTAGAGGCCCCCAGTAGATGCGGTTAGATATTTTTGGTTTGGGGGTACATGACATAGGAATCCATGTGGGATGTGAGGAGCCTTCAGGAGACAACATTGAGGCGGTCAGGTTGGGGGAAGAGGATCGCCGTTATTTGAAGGCAGAAATCGCTGTACCAATGGTTATTATTTGAGGACAGGTATCACTGTTCCTCTGGATGTTGTTCAATGAGTAGGTTGAGCTTCCGAGATGGGTTACGATTGTTGGGCATGCCTTCGGGACGTCGGTACTTGAGACACATGGTGTCAGGTGGTACGAGGTGCTGGGCTACAGACCATAGATTCCAGCGTTGGCCAAACCAGGTGACACTTCCTTGTGGCTGCTGAGCACTAGTGAAGTTTGTGTTTACTTTTTGACTTTGTATTGTTTACTGTTTTTCTTATATAATCTTGTCTGCCGAAACACATATATTAGGTACGCACCCTTGGGTGGTAGCCTACTGAGACTTGTCTCACACCCTACACGGGCCCTTCAGGACGCATGTAGACTTTATGAAATTGTGTGCAGGTGGAGGGTCAGCCTCAGGAGATGGACCATGGTGCTGTTCGCATGGAGACTAACAAGGAACTTGAGCTAGTGTCTTGCTGGA
The DNA here is from genome assembly GCA_963277665.1 of Viscum album. Lineage (NCBI taxonomy): Eukaryota > Viridiplantae > Streptophyta > Magnoliopsida > Santalales > Viscaceae > Viscum > Viscum album. The sequence continues at coordinate 905,819,897 of OY728160.1, read as the reverse complement.
GTTACTTGTTTAGTTTCCTATTTGTATCAGCATGCTTACTTTATTCTGTATCAACTGTTGTTTAGCCATTGGCATCTTTATGTATTGATCTGTATGACTTTCTTAAGATGCATTCCTTGTTTGTTTCAAGTAGTAGTTGCTTTTATTCTCTAGCATGTTGTTCTGTTTTCATTCCGCTACTGTTGTTACTATATTGCTTCCACTGGTTTATTTATATTGGATATGCTTCCGCTCTGCGGGTCTGGTTTGAGTTTGCTGAGTCATTTATGTCTGCTGCACATTTTATTATTATACTCAGACCAGTACCATTTTATTCCTTTCAGAGGTTATAGCCTCACCACTATACCTATTTAGACCCTCGCTACTAGTCGGTAGCCTTTGGCGTTCAGGGGAGGTGCGCCTAAGGTAGTGACACCCGACCCGTTTTGCACTGTTCAGGTGGCTGGCTGATTCCGGCATGTTACAAAGTGGTATCAGAGGAGTTCTTGACAGGGATGTAGTAGTAGCGTTTTTCTGACTACTAATGAGATAAGGCTTCTCTTTTATTTTACACTGTTTTTACTATTTGGTCTATGGTAGAGAAGAGATAGGTTGTTACTGGAACTGGGTTCCTAGCTTGTGCTTGGGTGCCTTCAGCCCCAGGTATGAGGGATGGACTGAGTTGCCCCGGGTGGGAATTACTACTTTCTTTTTCTCAGATTATAGTTTATATGATTTCCACCTCGTTGGATCACTTGATTGGTGATGTTATTGATTATGATATGTGACCCTTGACCCGGTGTGGTAAGGGAGAATTGGACCTTAGCCTGGTATGGAAAGGCTTGTTTGTTTAGATTTTGATAGGCACATTTTAGGGTATTTCAATTTCATAATTGCACATATGCATTGTGAAGTGATAATTCCATGTGAATAAAAATCAATTTCCATGCTTTATATGCTTTGAAATGTAAATTGGTGAAATTCTTGATAGAATTTCTAGTTGTGCAGTGTGTGTACCATGCTTTATATTTGTAGAATTGCATGTTGCAGGATATTTGGGTCTGGCTCTTATGAGAGAAGGCAGGTACTATGGATGAGGCAGTGTAACTGTCAGGATTGGGTGACTCGGTCATCAGTTTGAGGCAATGTGACTTGTCAGGACGGGCATGACCTGAGGTACTATTGATACTTGGCTCTGTTGAGGGTGGGTAAGGAGGCCATGAGGTCGGGATGTTGAGGGCATGGGTTGCGATAGGGGAGAGTAAGGGTATTTGTTATACACTTTATCTTTACTGTTTTCCTTATCTGCGTAGAATATATATATATATATATATATGGCTTATCTGACCATTTATGGTATTCAGTGGGTTACTCCTTCACGACATGATGGAGAATCAGGTAAGAGAGTATGCAGTGCCGCAGGATCAGGTTCAGAATCTGGTGCAGGCAGAGCATGAGCCGCAGGTACAAGCTCAGGGACAGGATCAGGTTTAGGATCCAGTGCAGGCAGGGCAACAGTCAGGTTTGGCAGCGTTCGGACCATGTCTTGATGAGCAGCTCCGAGCTAGCCTGGTACGCGTCTTACAGAGGATTGATAGAGGCACGCCGAGTACAGAGCCTTCTATGGCATATCTGACACGGGAGTTCCAATCGCAACACCCACCGGTTTTTTAGGGTGAGGGTGGTCCACAGGCGGCAGAGAACTAGATAGAGAGTATGAAGATGATCTTAGAGCAGCTAGAGATGCCTCTAGGGTGGAGGGTCAAGCTGGCAACGTACATGCTGAAAGGAACAATGAAGCTTTGGTGGGATGTGCAGGTTCAGGCTCTTAGGCACGAGGGACTGGCATGGAAGGACTTCGAAGACAGGTTCTTTGAGAACTTCTATCCAGAGACACTAAGGGAAGAGAGTTCTTGGGAGTTCTTGGGTCCTCAGAAGGGAGATATGTCTATCATGGAATATGAAACTACCTTCACAGATTTGTCTCGCTTTGCACATGGTATGGTAAGCGATGACACAACTAGGGTGAGGCACTTCGAGGATGGATTACAACACGCCATTCGGGTCTAGGTGAACATATTCAGGCTGGGTTCCTTTTTTGAGGTGGTGAACCCGGAGCTTATAGAAGAGGGAAACCAGAGCGATAGGCCCCAGATTGGCAGGGCGACAGCTTCAGGTGATGGTTCAGACAGTAGGAAGCCAGGTAGAGATGAGTTCCAGCAGGGCAGTCAGATCAAGGACTCAGCTAGAACACCTCGTGGAAGTTCATCGGTGGTTTTATTTCAGTGTGGACAACCGAGACATGTTTGGGCTCAGTGCGATAGGCATCCGAAGGAGTGCCGGGTGTTTTGGACTGGTCGGGCATCTGGAGAGGTTTTCCAGGAAGCCTTGTCAGGCAGCTGGTAGGAAGGGACCAGGAAAGACTGTGGACTCAAGTGTTGGTTCAGGTTTGGTACCAGGAGACGGTAGTCGAGGTTTAGCTGTGCGCAGAGGACGTGACAGAGATTATGGGGCCCAACTAAGGGGTCAGTGTCCGGTGATTTGAGTAGCACCGCAGGGAGGTCAGGCATCAGGAAGCCGTACTTCAGGCTAGGTGCACACTGTGGAGTTGACAGGGACTAATCAGGCTGGTGAACCGACAACGTTGGAAGTTACACCACTGGTGTGGCTGTGATTGTCTTTTCATTGTTTTGGAATGGCCTCTTGAGGCATGTCTTGTTGAGTGCACGGGCTGCACATGATACTTGTGGACTTACTAGATGCTAGTTAGTGGGATTGACATCATATCAGATGCGTTATATATATTTTATTTATATATTTGATATGTGTGGAATCAAAAGCATCAAGGATGTAGGTTATGAGAGGTTTCGTGGACATCGGGGCATCATAGATGCAGGTTACTCGAGGTGCAAGGCACCAGTTTTTGATTGGAGCATCTATGAGATGCAGGACCTGTTGGAGGCGGACACCGTTGTAGTAAGGGTTATGTGGGTGTTGGAAGCGATGTTTGAGCACAGAGGAGGTGCAGGGGTGACGATGAGTCACAGGAGGACAATGGGTCCGGGAAATAGGCCGTTGAACCTTTTTTGTTATTTTTATTGCTTTGATCTTTATTCGGGTTGAGACCAAGTAGGAAATTCCTAAGGTGAGGTTCCCCTTGAGGAATTTATCCAGAACCTTGAGATCGGGGTAGTCTAGGTTGTTTAACCAGAATGGGCATGTTTGGTTCCATCTCTAGGTTTTGTTCTGTAGATCGGGGATGAGCTACGTTAAGGTGGGGAGTTTGTAAGAACCCGGGTTTTTGAAAATGGTTAAAATTTCTGACCTTGTTTGAATTTTATGCTTTTCTATAAATTTTTGGCTGATTTTTGAGAGGTCTGGAAAATATAGGAAGTTTTTTTAAATTTCCAGACTACACGCCCTATACTTAAAGTACACGCTGTGTAGATGTTAAGAGAGTGACCAGCTGTGTGCTCACCGAGTATATGTCGTGTAATGACTGTGTAGAAGTTTCTTACTACACGACATGTAGTTATAAACATGTCATGTACCCTTAACCGTGAGAGGCCAAGTGCATTCCATGTGGTGCCCAGGTATAAATTTCCATCTACACGGTGTGTAGTCTTCCTTGACACGTCGTGTACTCTTAGTTCTATGTAATGGTCATGTCCCTGGCCGTGTGTTGACCGTGTACACGGTCCAAACCGTGTGCCAGACTCTGCTTAAGTTGGAGTACGGAAAAGTCATCTACCCGGTTTTTGGTTTTAAAATACACGTCGTATACTTTTTTTATTTGAGCATCCGAGGCGACGTCGTGTCTTATTTCAAAAAACATCTTCTTCTTCTCCTATGGATGAACAACTCATCTGAAAACCTATGACGAACTAAAACCCTCCTAGAATCTTCATACATTATCTGTTCTTCAATTTTTCGGTGGCAGCGGGACCGCATCAGAGAGGCTAACCCCGCGCACCCTTCTTCGTCCTTGATTCATCACCAGTTTCTCTACAAATTCCATCCGAACGAAATTACAGGGATTTGACGGAAACGTAGATCTACCGCAATTTAGACCGATTCAGAGGCTGGTATCAAAGGAGTGTCATCATACGAGTACGAGGTGGGTGGTGCATACCTTATTTCATGTTTTCGTAGACAATTGGGGGTTTCGACCTTTGGGCGTGATGTCGGGTGTTGAGAGAAACTTTGTTTATTTGTTTTTAATTAATTATCTGCTTTGTGGTATGCCTCTAGGTATCCCCTGAACCTTTTTTGATTGAGAGAGGTCGGGTTAGAGGTCTTTGCTCGTTTGGGGAAATTCACCGAGGGTGTCGAAATGATTATGAATTGGACCATTGTTTAAACTGTTGTGTTTAGACTACTTATTTTATGTCTTAAGTTAATTTTTTTAGTTTAATTGTTAAATTATGAATGAGTTAGGTGCTGGTATGGGACATCACAAGTTAGTGCAATTTGACTGTTTAGTAATTTCCTATTTAAAGTGATGCTTTGAGTATAGTTATGCAATGTGTGGTATTGTTATTTTTGAACTGTTGAGTTATGTTGGGTGTGGCCGGATATATTTTTGGGTGATTGGAATCATAGGTTGGGGATTTGCCCAGTTTACTTTGGGTGGTTGCTACTACAGGATTGGGAGTCATGGACGTCAGTTAAGGCAGTTGGACTATCAGGTTGTGCTTGGCCCAGGTTACTAGGATTGTGAGGCCATCAGACATGAGCGAAAGGTTTGGAGGGACACGAGGTGTCAGAGTTGTTGTGGCTTGGGAACTTATTGAGGTGATTACCGCTTACCGGGTACTTTTGAGTAGTGTGCACACAAATAGACTCTGAGATGATGTGGTATGACCACTCACTAGGTAGAGGCCCCCAGTAGATATGGTTAGGTATTTTTGGATTGGGGGTGCTTTCCATAGGATGCCACATGGGAGGTGAGGAGCCTTTGGGAGACAACATTGAGGCGGTCAGGTTGGGGGCAGAGGCTCGCCATTATTTTGGAGCAAACATCGTCGTCCCTTCGGTTATTATTTGAGGACAGGTATCGATGATCCTTCGGATGTTGTGCCATGAGCAGGTTGAGATTCCGAGCTGGGTTACGATTGTTGGGTGTGCCTTCGGGACATCGGTACTTGAGATACATGGTGTCACGTGGCATGAGGTGCCGGGCTACAGACCAGAGATTTCGGTGTTGGCCGAAGCAGGTGACACTTCCTAGTGGCTGCTGAGAACCAGTGAAGTTTGTGTTTACTTTTGGGATTTGTACTATTTTTCGTATATAATAATGTATTTCGAAACACTTATATTAGGCACACAACCTTGGGAGGTATCCTTCTGAGACTTGTCTCACACCCTACACAAGCCCTTCGGGATGCGTGTAGACTTTATGAAATTGCATGCAGGTGGAGGGTCAGCCTTAGGAGTTGGACATTAGTGCTGTTGGCATGGAGATTGGCATGGACCTTGAGGTTGTTTCTTGCTATAGTTACTTGTTTAGTTTCCTATTTGTATCATCATGCATACTTTATTCTATAGAAACTGTTGGTTAGCCATTGGTTCCATTATGTATTGATCTGTATGACTTTATTAAGATGCATACGTTGTTTGTTTCCAGTAGTAGTTGCTTGTATTCTCTAGCATGTTATTCGTTTTTATTTCCACTGATGTTGTTTCTTTATTACTTCCGCTAGTTTATTGATATTGGATATCCTTCTGCTCTGCAGGTCTGGTTCGAGTCTACTAAGTCATTTATTTCCTCTGCACATTTTAGTATTATACTCAGACCAGTACCATTTTATTCCTCTGAGAGGGTATAACCTCCCCACTATACCTATAGATACCCTCGCTGCTAGTCGGAAGCCTTTGTCGTTCAGGGGAGGTGTGCCTAAGGTAGTGACACCTGACCCGTTTGGCACTGTTCAGGTGGATGGCTGGGTCTGGGTTGTTACATCCAGCACTTCGACCAGAGGTCAGCACAGATTGTCATGAATATATTTAATTGAGGAATTCAATATATAGTGAACAAGGTGGAAGTTCTAATAGTGGTCAAGACAATTTCATTATTAGCGATGATGATGGCGAGGAATAGGCTGAGGATGGGGATGATGCAGTTATTGATGCTGAGGCCAAGGCCGAGGCTGAGGCCGAGGTGTGAGATTGTATTTCAATATGATATACCCTATAATACCAAATGTAGGGTCAAATATATAAGTATTATATGCTCAAATACAAGAGGGGGGTGAATTGTACATTTGAAAAATTCCTTTGGAACATTCAAAGATAGTTATGTTTAACAAGTTTAAACTAGATAATTCACAAGAGCTCTAAGTTCTAACAACTTGCTTGAATCCAGAAAAGTGATTCCGTAAATGAAACATAACAAGAGTTTACAACAACTAAGATTCTACCTTAAATCTTATAGAATCTAACTAAATCAGAGTACAAATGTGAGGGAGTATAATAAAGTTATACTTTCCTCAATAATACAAATGCACAGTGGAAAACAAGTAGTAACACTATAAGTAACAAACAATAACTCTTTTAACCCAAAGAGAAGGGTATCCAACATCCCTGGATAAGAAGTCCCTTGATTTATAATTTCAAGAAAGTTTGTCTTACCCACAAAAGGGTAAGCCCTTGATACAAACATCAGAGTCTGTCTTGCTATCCCCGCAAGCCCTCAACTATCATGTAGTTGACACCTCTATCTTCCTATCCTCGGAAGCCCTCTATTATACACATCAACAATTAGAGTCGTACAAAGCCAATCTACATGAAGCAATGTTTGAACATGTCGTTAAAACTTTATGCATGAATCTTGAGAGTTTATAAGAGCCTCTCTCTATAGAAATCACTTCAACAACATATAAGAATGGTTGTCAAAGATGTTTTCAAGTGTTATGAGCTCTTTTCAAATGAGATCTTATTTATAGGAATAACTCCAATGATTAGCTCCTTCCTCCAATTGTCATATTATTCCTTGAATTTCGGAGGGACCAATACATGTGTCATTCAAACAATGGTTAGTTGATAATAGAAAGCACGAAATCATTTTATAACTAAAAAATTGAAAGTATAACCAAAAACTGATATTCAGAATGTGAGAAAATATGAATGTTTGGAGTCAACCAAAAAAGTATTTGGAGTCTATAATATAAGTATATTCGGATCCTGTTTTATAGGAATTCGGAACCTGAATTCTATAGAATTACAAAGTCTAAATTTCAAGGAAATTAGGAATCTGTATTAATTAGAATTAGGAACCTGAACTTAAAAGGTTCAGAGTCAGAGTTCATGAGAATTCGGAGTCAGAACTCATAGGAGTTTGGAGTTTGAATTCAGAGTACTCTAGATTCAGAACTTAGAGAAGTTCGTATCTAGAATTTGTAAACAGAATTCGGAGTTGAACATCATGAATGTTCATATCCAGAATTTAGAGTTGAACTTCATGAGAGTTCGTATCCAGAATTCGGAGTTTAACTTCATGAGAGTTCGTAACCAAAATTCGGAGTTGAACTTCATTAGAGTTCGTAAGTAGAATTCGGAGTTGAACTTCATGAGATTTCGTAACCAGAATCTGGAGTTGTAAACAGAATGCTTCATAACAATGTATTATATGATTCCGAGGTTTTGGTCTCAATCTGAGTTTTACACTTAGAAAATTTATGATTTGAATAATGAAATCTAGGTAAGGGTAAATTTCCTTGGGTAAGGAAATTTTCTTTAAGGGAGTAAAACAAGGGGTTAAATGAGTTTTTCCTTGAAATAAGGTGTTTGTGATTTTCAAAACAAGAGGAATGGTAAAGTCATAAGGTAAACCTTATTGACTCAACAATCTCCCCCTTACATGAAGGAATGGAAAAGTAATAAGGAAAAACCTTATTGACTCAACAATCTACCTCATTTTGGAAAGCACAAACATCATTACGAAAAATAATATACGGACTTGGAATAAATTTATTAGACTTTGAAATTAAATATTATCTCCCTTTGTTGATAAAAAATGGTGAATACGACTAACTCCACCTTAGGCTTTGGAACTCTAAGGATCATATTATTGATTTTTGGATGGAGAATTTTCATTTGAATGTGGAAATCTTCGTAATGAGAAACTCTCCCTTAAATAAACTCCCCCTTACTTAGAAACCTTTTTCCTTATCCCTTTTATAATTCTTTTTCATTCTCCCCCTTTCTGATTTTCAAAAAGAGTTTGAGGGAATGGAAAAATATGGTACCTGAAATATTAGTATTGAAAACCAAACAAAACAAGAATCCACAATTTCATTGATATTGGAAATATTAGTAAAAGGAAAAACAAATACAAATAAAGATTGGAGCGAAATTTATTTTGGTTCTTTTTCCTTGGGCATTATCATTTTCACAATTTTCTTCAATTTTTTCAGCTCCTTGTGATCGCCCTCATCTTGATTTTCCAAGGCTGTGATTCTATCTTTTTGAGCCTTCAGGGCCTCTTCTCGAGCCTTCCAAAAATCCTCTTGTTTCACAAGCCTTTATTCCATCTCAGTCTAGAGATCTCTCTCTGATTTAAAACTTTGAACAACATAACTCAACCTCCTATTCATATCTTTCACCTCTTGAATCCAAGAATTTTGTTGAAAAGTATGCTTTTCTGGAAAGCTGTCTGTAAGATCCTTGATCTTGGAATATTTGGTATCAAATGATTCTTTCACATCCTCTTGAAATTTATCAACCTCTCCCATATTTTGGTCGATCTTCTTTGACCAGTTGGCCATTTTCGTGAAAGACTTCCTGTGGGATTCATAGCCTATGAGGAAAGTTTTGACATCTAATTCTATCTTGACACACTTTTCCATCACCATGGACACCGAATACGATTTCTGATTAAGATAATGTTGAATCATTTAGCATCTAGAATCTTTTCTTGAAAAAGTCGGAATGGACCCGACAAGCTTCTTTAAGGATTGTTCATAAAAATCATGACCAAGAGAAGATGATTCCGACTCTAACATTTTACTTAGAGATGGTTGTTCCTCTAGATCTACGAGCATCCTCTTAAAGGATCCTCCAGATTCCTTCTTCTTCAGGATATCTTTGGTTGGGGTATCAGCAACCACTTGTTTCCCCTTGTCAGTTTTTGGTACTGCTTCCTCATCTGGAGATCCCTGCTCACTTCCAGATATTTGTAAAATCTTATCTTCATCAAATTTTTGTTTCTCAGCTCCATATTCAATATCCTTAGGAAGAATAAAATCATAATTGTGACTCTCTTCCTTAGATGTCTTGTTGAAATCCTCTTCACCCTTCTCATCATCTCTTGGTGTAACAAGTTTAGAAGATACGACATGAGGACTCCAGAGTGAAAATTTCTCGGAAGAACTTTCCCTTTCCTGAAATTATTATACTTGTTTTAGAAAATCATCTATCTTTTCAGAGATTTGAGCTTCCTTCTCAAATTCCTTCTCTTTGAGTTTTTCCGGAGACATAAACTTCTTTCCCAGAGTCTCAGGAAATTTTTCTACTAGGAAGGTTTTTGTTAAGGGAATTTGATTGGATGAAACCTTAGTGGGATTCATAAGATATTGGACAATCTCTGCCTTAGACATATTCTTCTTCAGCATCTTTTCCTTGGAATGATTTTCTAGTTCATCGGCTGCCTTTTCTTTCAAGGCCTTAGCCTCAGCAGGATCCAAACTGAACTGTGGCTCCCCTGTTTTTCTATTCTTCTTATCATCCCCCCATTTTTCTACAACTTCATCTGGGTAGGCTTTCTGCTTATTTGGTTTAGGAGGTGCGGATTGAGATTACTTAACTTTAGGAGTTTCATCTTCAGCTACTACTTCCTTGATCATTCTTTTCTTCCTAGCCTTCTTTGATGGTTCAGCTTTTTCAACATTTTCCAGAACAGCTTCCGCCTCTTCCTCAGGTAGATCATAAAATTCTCCTGACTCCTTGTATAAACCAACCTTCATCATTTTTTGGGTATCATCACTGATAAGAATAACAGTGTAATTTCTTGCCTTGGAACTGCAGTGAATCTTGAAAGATTCTAGGCACCGAACTATCAATTTGGAAATTAGGGCAGTATACATAATAATCCGAGCTCTTAAATTTCCATTTTTTATGTTCTGAATCATAATGATGATATGTCTCATAATATTTACCTTCCATAGATATAATAAAAAAGTCCAGGATAAAAATTTCACTCTTCTTAAGGGTGTCCTTATCACCCTTTCTCGGTACGATGAGACATTGCAACCAAAATTGTAGAATCTAATTGTTGGTAGACAGATGGGAAATCTTGACTATCTTGACATCTTTGAGTCCAAGGTATTCCATAGCCTTTTCCTTAAAAAAACTTTCTTGAACCTCTGCCAGCTTGTGTGAAAAGAATTCAGCTTAACCTTCATATGAGAGCCCTACCAAGCTCTCAGCCTTGGTGTAAGAGAGTTTATATGTCTTTCCATAACTCTTGAATGAGAATTTTTCTCTACCATCTTCCTTAAAGAAGTAAAATAATTCACAGAATTTGATGATAAGATCGGGATAGACTACATCTTGAGATGCTGTCTTATAAATAGATATACTTTCCCACCTATTGAGCTTTATATTCTTGTAAATAATGGCATCGCACTTGTTGAAAAAATTTGGGTGTACCAACCCTTACCTATATATTTTCCACTCTGAGATCAGCTTGACATAAGACATATCTTGAGAGGGAACTTCTCCAGACATTCGGACTGGAGAACTTATGAATAATTCAGAATGGGCTTTTGTAGAGAGGTAGAACTTCAAGACGCAAAAGCATGATAACCGATTTGGGACAACCCTTCGGGGTTCCTTTATATAGGCGATGGAAGTGAAATTTCAACTTCCAATTTTAATCTAACAGTTGGGAAAATTTCTGATCTGATCTAACGGTTGATATGATAGCCATAAGGAAATATTTGGATGAATCTGACCTTTTGAGCTTTTAAAAAGGAAATATTTGGATTTAAGGAAACTTGAATCTGAGAATTTGTTTTAAAAAGAAAAATATTCTAACAGCAAGTAAAAGTGATTAAAAAAAACATAGGAATGAATCATACCTTTCAGATTTCTAGGAATATTATTCGTATTGAGGAATATTCTTATTGAAGAACTTTGGACTCCAAAAAAACATGAATAAGAAAAAAAAACATCACTACGAAAATTTTAATTCTGAAAATTTCCTTTTCGAAAATTTCAGGTCCGAAGTTTTTCCTTTCGAAAATTTCAAATCCGAAGATTTTCATTAGGAAAATTACAGGTTTGAATATTTTCATTACAAAAATATCAGGTCCAAATATTTTCATTACGAAAACATCATGTCTAAATATTTTCATAACGAAAATATCAGGTCTAAAGATTTTCATTACAAAAATTTCAGGTCTGATGATTTTCATTAGGAAAATATCAGGTTTGAAGATTTTTATTAGGAAAATATCAGTTCCGAATATTTTTCATAACAAAAATATCAGGTCCGATGATTTTCATTATGAAAATTTTGAAAAATTACTATAAAAAATTTCATTACAAAAAATGTTTATTATAAAAAATTTTGAAAACCAACTACGAAATTTTTTTTTACGAAAATATTTTAAAAGCAATTACGAAAAAAATGTATTAAGAAAATTTTTGAAAACCAACTACAAAAAATTTTCATTATGAAAAATTTTGAACAACAATTACGAAAACAAATTTACACCCTCTTTGAAAAGGAGTTTATTATTATAAGGGTATTGGTTTAACAAAATGTCAATTGAGGGAGATTACCTTACGATTATCATTCATAAATTCTATTTAATATATTCAAATCTATCAGAGGGTGAATATTCTGTGAAAATATCAGCAAGTTGATCTCACATTCCGATAAATTTAAGAATGATATCTCTTTTTTGTGTGTGATCCCTAAGAAAGTGATGCCTTATATCTATGTGTTTTTCACGAGAGTTATGTGCATGGTTTTTACTAAGGGAAATGGAACTTTTGTTATCAGAAAAAATTTGTGTCTTAGTAAAACTCAAGCCATAGTCTGTGAGTGTGTTTTGCATCCACAACACTTGAGCACAACAACTTCTAGCTGCTACATACTCAGCTTCAACAGTGGAAAGTGTTGTAGAATATTTCTTCCTGCACGACCAAGAAACTAATTAATCTCCTAAGAAATGACAAGTTCCGAATGTACTCTTTCTATCCATTCTATATCCACCAAAGTCAGCATCTAAAATACTTTTTAGAACAAAATCATTTCCAGAATTATAAAAGAGTCCTAAATCCATGGTTCCCTTAATGTAGTGAAAAATTCTTTTCGCTACCATTAAATGAGATTCCTTACGATTGGATTGATATCTTGCACATAAGAATACTAAAAACATTAAGTCTGGATGACTAGTAGTCAAGTATATTTGACTCTCTATCATACCTCTAAAATTTGTTTGATCTACTGGTTTCCCAGCTTTATCATGATCATCTGTGTTTGAGGTACTAATAGGAGTACTTATACTTTTAGTGTTGTCATATCCATACTTTTTAAGAAGATCTTTAATATACATATGTTGGGATATATAGATTATTTCTGGTTTTTGTGAAATTTTAAAACCAAAGAAAAATGTTAACTCACCCATCATACTCATTTCAAACTCATATTTAATTAGTTCCGCAAAGGAATCTGTTAAGGATTGCTGAGTTGAACCAAATATAATGTCTTCAACATAAATTTGAACTATCAAAACATTTTTGTTATCTTTTTTTATAAAAAGGGTTGGATCCGCATTTCCTTTAACATAATTATTTTGAAGAAAAAATATTGTAAGTCTATCATACCAGGATCGAGGGGTTTGTTTAAGTCCATAGAGAGATTTGGTAAGTCTAAAAACATGATTAGGATGTTTTGTGTATTCAAATCCAGGAGGTTGTTCAACAAAAACTTCCTCTTGAACATAACCATTAAAGAAATCACATTTCACATCCATTTGAAAAATTTTGAAATTGAAGAATGCTGCAAAGGCAATTAGAATAGGAATAGATTCAAGTATGGCTACTGGAGGATAGCTTTCTTCATAGTCTATTACTTCTTGTTAATTATAGCCTTTAGCAACTAATATATCTTTATTTCTAAAAATGATTCCATTTTCATCACACTTATTTCTGAAGACCCATTTTACTCCAATAACAGAAGTTTCCTTAGGTCTTTCAACCATGGTCCAGACTCTATTCCTTTCGAATTCATTTAGTTCATATTTCATGGATTTAATCCAATCATTATCACCAAAAGATTCATCAGTACTTTTTTGTTATAATTGGGAAAGGAATGCTAGATGTTCTAATTCATTTCATAAGGAACTTCTAGTCCTTATAGGTTGATTGACATCGCCAATGATACTATCACTGGGATGGTTTTTTTAGAAACAACTGGTTTTGGTTTTGTAAAACATGTTCATCAACATAGGGTAGGAAATCTTATGGGGTAAATGTTTCAGTAGTATCTTCTTGAACATTTTTCTTATCAGAAGTATTTTCTATCAAAGGATGATAATCAGTTTCTAAAAACACATCTGTGGATGTAGGTTGGGGTTGTTTAAAAACAAAAGGATCAGTTTCATCAAATTTAACATGCACTGTCTCTTCAACAATACAAGTGATTTTATTGAAAACTCTACATGCCTTAGAAGTTGTGGAGTATCCTAAGAAAATTCTTTCATCAGATTTTGGTGCGAATTTATGAATATTATCTTTAGTATTCAGAATGAATACCTTGCAGCCAAAACCCGTAAAGCATGAAAGTCTAGGTTTTCTACCATTCCATTACTCATAAGGAGTTTTATTAAGAAAATGTCTAATCAAAACATGATTTATAGTGTAACAATCAGTACTTACAGCTTCATCCCAAAAATGATTGGCTACAGAATACTCACTCAACATGGTTCTAGTTGTCTATTGAAGAATTCTATTTCTTCTTTCAACAACACCATTCTATTTAGGTGTTCTGGGTGTAGATATGTTGTGAGTAATACATTTTCTACTACAAAAAGTTTCAAAATCAGAATTTTTAAATTCTCTTCCATGATCACCATGAATAGTTTTCAATGGAATAATTTTCTCATTTTTCACTTGGGCTCTAAAACTTTTGAAATAAGAGAAGGATTCATACTTATTTGTAAGAAAATAGTCTTACGTAAATCTAGTGTAATAATCAACCAAGAAAAATACATATTACTTGCCTCCAATGCTTCCAGTTTGTGTTGGACAAAAAAGATCAATATGCCCTAGCTGTAATGAATCAGTGGTTGTGACTTCACCGACTAATTTAAAACTTGATTTATGTTGCTTTACATATTGAAAAGGGTCACAAACTTTTGAAGAATCAAATATAAGCTCCGGTAGATCCTTAACTATTCCTTTCTTAGAAAGTTTTCATAGGTTCCTAAGGTTACAATGTCCGAACATTTTATGCCATAACCAAGAATGATCTTCAATTTCACTATGTCAAGGCATGTCTTGGATCATAAGGTCTTCTATGTTTAGTGTGTAAACAATCTCTTTCCTATTGGCAGAAAGAATAAATTCTTCCTTGAAATTGTGTACTAAGAACTTTTCATTCCTAAAATTCACAAGGTAGCCTTCATCAGATAATTGGCTTATGCTAATGAGGTTGTGCTTAAGATCTTTAACAAATAAAACATTTGAAATCAATGTTTTTCCAAGAAGAACGATGTTACCTATACCAATAATTTCTCCTTGAGAATTATCTCTGAAAGTTACTTTTCCTCCTTTCATCTTGATAATCTTTGAAAAATAGTTTTTGTTACCAGTCATATGTCGGGAACATCCTCTATCCATGTACCACGTATTTCTATTGGTACTTTTTCTATTTTCTTGAAAATAAGAAAAAGTTAGATTTTCAGAATCCAAACTTTCATGGATCAGGAATTGTTAGACAACAAAATTTTGGGTATCCACATTTGTTTAGAAAAATAAGCTGTATGAAACCCAAGAGATTGAACTTTATTCAAGGAGCAATTTTTCTTCCAATGCCCACCACTTTGACACATAGTACAAAAAGGGGCACTAGAAGGAATAAAATAGTAGTTTTTGAAAACCGATTTTTGGTGAGTATAACCAAATCCAGTAGTGTTTCCTTGAGGTTTAATTTGAGAATACATCTTGTCAAAATTTTCCTTCCCAGAGGTGAATTTTACAAGAAGCTTCTTAAGAGAAAATATTTTGGATTTCAGTTTGATGACTAAATTCCTATCCTCAGGAATCATTTCCTTAAAGTTAAATTTTTTCCTCAAAAACTTTTATCTTTAAAATAGCATTCTTAATATATTTAAAATGTTTTTCTATATCAAAATTTTTTTTCTCAAGGCATTAGATAGTTTTTCTAAAATCTCTTCTTTATCTATAAGATATCTAGAAAGATCTGAAATATATTTTGTATGAATTTCATCCCTTGTATTTTCCTTGTCTAATTTCTTAGATATTTTATAATTTCTTGCTTCATGTAACTTGGAAAATCTATAAACTTCTTCATATGAATGTAATTCTTCATTTTCTGAGGTTGAAGTATCTTCATTAGAAGTACTATTTTCAGAACAGTAATTCTTATCAAGAGATAAATTAGTTAATGCCTTGGAAGTGCGTACCTTGTCCATAAGACATGTATTTGGGAAAGAAGTAGTAGCAATGAATCCAATATTATTCTGTGATGATGAATCATATTCAAAAGATTCACTTTCTGAAGAGTATCCACAGCTAGCACTCCAAGTATCATTTGCTTTAAGACTTTTCTTGTGCTTTGAACGATATAATTTCTTTTTATTCCTTTCTTAATTCCTTTCCTTATTTTCCTTCTTTTTCAACAAGGGAAAATCAGGTATAATATGAACCGTTCTATTACATTCATAACACATAACTTCCCCATCTTTCTTATCTCTGTATTCTTTCTTCTTTCACTTACTATGGTGGTTCCTTTGAGCTACAATATTGTTCATTCTCTGAGCAAGATTAGCTAATTCATTCTTAGACTTTGCTGTGTCACTAGATTCTGACTGAATGAGGACTTTCTTTGTCTTTGACCTAGTTAATCTTTCTGGGGACTTGGATTTCATATGTTTAGAAGTGGTTGTAAAAGAAACTCTTCTATTCCGATTCTTCTTCTTGACATTTTCAGCTTCTCTTTTCATTTTGGTTTCATGCTGAAGAAGACTTCCAAACAACTCATCTATGGAAATCTAAGTGAATTTCTTGTTCTCATCGATAGTTGTCCTCTTGGACTGCCATTAATTTGGCATGATATCTATGATCTTATCTACAAGAGCCTCATAGTACAAACCTTTTTCTGCCATAGATTGTAAGATATTTACGATATTCATAAAATTTTGTTGTACTTTTCTTATAAGTTGTCCATAAGGAAAGTTAAAGCTATGTTATTCATGAAAGTGATTTTAGAAATGAAACTTAACAAGAGTTTATAACAACAAAGATTCTACCTTAAAGAGTATAGAATCTAACTAAGTCAGAGTAAAAATGTGAGGGAGTATAAGAAAGTGATATTTTACTCAACAATACAAATGCACAGTGGAAAACAAAGTAGTAACACTACAAGTAACAAACAATAACTCTTTTAACCCAAAGAGGAGGGTATCCAACAACCCTAGATAAGAAGTCCCTTGATTTATACTTTCAATAAAGTATGTCTTACCCACACTAGGGTAAGCCCTCGATACAAAGATCAGAGTCTGTCTTACTGTCCCCGCAAGCCCTCAACTATCAGTTAGTCGACACCTCTGTCTTCCTATCCCTATAAGCCATCGATTATACATAGAAACAATCTAAGTCGCACGAATCCAATATGCATGAAGAAAAGTTTGAACAAGACGTTCAAAATTTTTGCATGAAGCATGAGAGTTTATAAGATCGTCTCTCTCTAGAAATCACTTCAACAATATGTAAGCACGATTGTCAAAGATGTTTTCAAGTTTTATGATCTCTTTTTCAATGAGCTCATATTTATAGGCATAACTCCAACGATCGACACACTCCTCTAATAGTCATATTTTTCCTTGAATTTTGGAGAAACCTATACACGTGTCACTCAAACAACAGTTAGTTGATAACTAAAAGCAAGACATCATTTTATAACTAAACAAGTGAAAGAATAACCAAAAACTAATATTCGGAATGTGATAAAATATGAAAGTTCAGAGTCAACCAAAAATGAATTCAAGTCTATAATATAAGGATATTCAGATTCTATTTTGTAGGAATTAGGAACCTGAATTTTATAGAATACTGGAGTATGAATTTCATGGATATTTAGAATATGGATTCATTAGAATTCGGAACCGGAACATACAAGGTTCGGAGTCAGATTTCATGAGAATTCAGAGTCAGAACTCATAGGAGTTCAGAGTCTGAATTCAGAGTACTCCGGAGTCAGAACATTGAGAAGTTCGTATCCAGAATTTGTAATTAAAATTCAGAGTCGAACATCATGAATTTTCATATCCAGAATTCAGAGTTGAACTTCATGAGAATTTGTATCCGGAATTCGGAGTTGAACTTCATGAGAGTTCCTAACCAGAATTCAGAGTTGAACTTCATGAGTGTTCATAACCAGAATTCGGAGTTGAACTTCATGAGAGTTCATTACCAGAATTCGGAGTTGTAAATAGAATGCTTCATAACAAAGTATTATATGATTCCGAGTTTTTGGTCTCAATCCAAGTTTTTCACTTAGATGATTTATTATATGAATAATGAAATCTGGGTAAGGGTAAATTTCCTTGGGTAAGGAAATTTTTCTTTAAGGGAGTAAAACAAGGGGTAAAATGAATTTTTCCTTGAAATAAGGTGTTTGTGATTTTCAAAACAAGAGGAATGGTAATGTCATAAGGTAAACCTTATTGACTCAAAAACCTCCCCCTTACACGAAGGAATAGAAATGTCATAAGGAAAAAACTTATTGGATCTACACGAGGGATAGGTAGTGGATAAGGAAGAGGATGAGGGTGAGGATGAGACCAAGGATGAGGTCGAGGATGAGCATGGGGGCAGGGATGAGGATGATGTTGAGGCTGATGATGACGATGGTGATAGTGACAGTGATGGTGATGATGGACACAATGATCCGTTACATTTTTTACTGATATAACTAACAATTGATGTTTGCTGATTTGTTGTGATTGAATATATGTGTGATTAGGAGGTCAAATTATGCTTGACTTGGGTAGACTAAATATGATATTGTTTTAATCACAACACCTTTTACCAATGTATTGTCATCTATTTTGATAAAGTAATTAGTGTATTTGGAAATTTATTATATGATTCAACATTCAATGGATTGATTAGGATAGCGGTCATACTTGTATCATTATTTATTTATCTATAAAGAAATAAACATGACTTGACATGGAGGTATGGATTCTATGAATTATCTTTTTTACATCGTATCAAATATATTTTACAGTTCTATTTTTACATACAGTCATACTCTTGGCTGAAGAACATGAGATTATTTTTTTTCATTATACCACTACTTAGTAACCTTTCTCCAATTCATTATATTTTTATGCATTATATTATGGGACACCATTTTTGATCTATTATCATTCACAGATCATGTTGTACTTGAAAGTATCAAATTATATATACCGACTATATTTATTAACATGGATGAGTATTTAAATTGGGGGATTTAAAATTGATTTTATAAATCCATATTTTGCGACAAAAATTTCAAGACAACAATAATCTACCCAATTATATAAGGACAACCTACCCCTAATAATGAAATCATGATTCCCTCATTCATAGGATAACCAAGGCAATGCCTAAAGAAATCGATCACTCGATCCTGCACCTATCTAGAATTTTTCTAACAACATAACCATATACCAATGCTCCTCTCATCATAGTAAGTTTCTATTCATGTACCTAGATCAATAATAAAACTATGTCATATAACCATCATGAAATATTAGAATCAACCAACCAATATTTGATAACCATACCCTGCTACTCTGATAGACATAACTAGTAGCCTACTTAGAGAACCTTATAATCACTCTAGAGAGAGCCACAATATCAACCCACAATAGAATCACTACTATAAACTTGACTCATTCAAATGTATTTAACCAAATAATACCTCTCATGCACAACCCATACCTACGCACTCATACCTAGATCACATCATACAACATCTCATACCCTAACCTACACTTTAAATGGTTGTCAAACACTAGGATAATATCTATAATCACATCAAAACATCACACAATAATCACCACAATAGTCCCAATTAATTAAGGTACCTCTAATGAGTTATTTTATAAAATAATGAATATTTTTTTATTGACACATTAATTAATCAAAACCCATTCCATACAATTATCAAGAATTTTTTCCTTTTTAACATTTTTATAAACCCACTTTCCTTATTATGAAAATAATTTCACACCTGTAAGGAGTCATGAACACGTCCAAGTATACAAACCTGTATGATGCATGAACCCACAATCTCATACCATATCAAGATAATAGTAAAAAAAATTAATACCTCACCCAAGACATCATACTTGAATGGAAACATCAATTAGAACACTAAAAATAAATGAACAACAATATTATCACCTTGTAGATTTGACTTTACTTATTCATGGGTTAGTTGCATACTAGTACAAGGTATATTCCAAGTTGCAACAACACATCCTACATCCAACTACCATTCTCAAATAGTTAAACAACCAAAAAAAATTCTTTGTAACCTCTTTGTACTACCACAACTAAAATAGATCATATAAAATAACTGGTAAATTACCACAAGACCTTAGGAACACATAACCTTATACCCGATGATTTCGAATAGTGGTGAGAGTCTATAAGTATCATGGGGATTTTATACTCTATATACCCTCATAAAAAATATATAAATAACATAATCAAAATAAAACATTATAGTAAGAATAAAAAATTACAGCTAAGAGACAACCAATAATAATAGATAACATCACGATGATATAACATGGTAGGTTCTCACTAATTTCTCCCAATATACATCATTATATATTGTGTATACATGTATGGGAAAATAAAAAAAGTACTAATATACAACATGAAACAATTATGAATGGCCATCATGTGCTACCCAGGGAGACCCAACACCTGACCTCACTTGATTTTGAGAATGTTGAAATAGAAGTCATCTCCTAACACAACCCCAAACTCATACCCTGATACATAGGGAATGTTCACACATCTTAGTCTCAACCTCCACTCTCTCACTTGGGTTAGAGCCTTACACCAAGTCTCGATCTCTTATTTATCCTCATACTTCCACCCTCTTACTCAAGGTGAGGTCTGGTATCACATCCTAACTATTAACCAATCTCTCGAGGTAGGATCACATATCATATAATAACCACTACCCTCTCACTTGAGGTTAGGTTCAATATCATATCTTAACCACTACCCTCTTACTCATGGTATTGTCTTATATTATATCATGAGCACTACTATATAACTTAAGGTAAGGTCATGTATCACATCATGATCACTGTCCTCCACTCAAGGTAAGGTCCGATATCACATCTTGAATACTATCCACTCACTCATATTAAGGTCCCATGTTACATTTAGGATACTGAGAATGGTTCTATATAATATCATAAACACTTCCCTCTTTCTCAAGGTAGGTTCATATACTATTTCTCATTCCATGTCACATACCTCAAACCTCTCACTCAGAGTGGATCTTATCACTTCTATAGAACATGGTTAGATCATAAATAATGATAAAAAATAGTATTAATAGCTCATATCATATCCTTAAATTATCCACACAACGATACCCACTTAACTCCATGTTATAGGGTAGTGGATATATCTCAATAACACGTACCCTAAATAGAATCACCATCACAATTTGAACCATAGGTAATACCTACCTACAATTTTATTTTATATTGTTTTTATTTTTAAGTTCATTTATAGTGGTTATTTATAAGGTGTTGTATTAGTTTTTTTTTCAGGTGTGTATTCATTACTATTCAGTATTGTTTTTTTTCAAATGTTGGTGAGGTGTTTTTCTTTCTGTGTGATTCTATATATCTCAACAAAACATACCCTAAACACCAACACCCCCCGATCTGAGTCATCCCTAGTTCATTTCAATTTCACCCTGAGATCAAGAATAATTCTTGGAAGCCAACTAATATATCATCTAATTTTACACTTGGAATTCATCCTTTATTTCAAATGGACTCAAGTATATTTTCAGTAATATCCCAATTCCAAAAAGAGTTTTCAAATATTGATTCCATGAATCCATGACTGATTATCATGATGGTTACATTACCATGAATGAAATAAAAATCCACACTATAAGAGAGTCCTTGTTCTTGCATCATTATATCAAGATCCTAACAATCATATTCAATGACATATCCATTATTCAGTGTGACAATGGTGTGACAATACTTAACAAATTCTATAGATAATAAGGGTCAACCCCTCAAACCACCAAATATACGCTCACCACTATATACCTTACCTTATACTATTCCTCAAGATCCACCTCAAAAGTTATCATTATCGCACGCCACTCCTCCCAATAAATTAAAATACACATACAACTCTTGACACTATTTCTCATAGACAATAATCACCAAGGCCTTGTATCGAGTAAATTTTCTATCAAAACCTAATTCATTTCATATATATTATCTATCATGGAGGTACATTGTAAATTCTCATTCAAAACACATGGCCAAAATTCACATGAAAATATATTAAGAACATCATCCATAAACCCTTATATATTACACCACACTATAATATATTAAGGGTATAGAAAACCCCTATATATTACACGACACTGTAATGTGGGTATCCACTCCCCACAGATTGGGAACTATCCCAATAATCCCTTGAAACTTGATCATAAATAATTATATACTACCTATAAACTAGATTCTAATTTTATATTTAATGAGAAACCATTGCTGGAAAACTTTACTGGGGAAAATATATATAATTACATCTATTAAAATTGAGTCAAGATAATATAATGATTGTTGCATAAATTTCCCAAATGAGAGGTATAAACTTCCATCACTATTTAGATCATATTTAAATGTGTTGTGTTTATGAATATGTTTGTTTTTGGGGTGTTTTGGTTTCATATAGGGTATTCTGTTGGGTGTATTGGTGTTATTATAAATTTTCTATAGTGTACTTCAATCACATTGGTGTTATTATGATGGAATACTATTTGGATAATATTTGTCTGCATTGATTTTATTCTGAATTCTAAATTCTGTATAGGTAATTTCTTTGGCGTTATTCTTGCAGGTAATTTTACATGGGGGAGGCAGGTTGCTGCCAGCTGCTAGATTTGAAGAAACTTTATGCCAACGGTTTAAAAACCATTAGTATAGATGTGAAAACTGAATCTATACCAATGGTTTACATCAAACCATTGGTAAATTTCTATTCTAATGGTTTGTAAACCATTGGTATATACCTAAAAACTCATTATTTACCAACGGTTTACAACAAACAATTAGTAAAAGTATATACCAACAGTTTATAAACCATTGGTATAGGTATAAGGTGATTTAAAATTCAATGATATTAAACAGTTGTTAACAAGTTATACCAATGGTTACTAAAAACCATTGGTATAATGTGCTGTAAGGTTTCATATGCCAACCTATATTGAATAACCATTGGTATATGTCTATCCTTACACCTCAGTAGAAAACAGTTTGGACAACCATTGGTATAAGTTATACCAACAGTTGTCCACCCTATATCGACAGTTTTAATCCATTGGTATATAATGAGTTTCCATTAGTGTTTCAAGTACCACCCATAATTTTTTTAAGCTACCAATATTTTTATAAAATCACTCATTTTATCATGAAAAAATTTCTTTTTTTTCATTTCAGGTTTTATTTAAACAATCACATGTTCTTAATTTTTAAATACTCTTTAATATTTTCATTAAACCACATTAAAGAGGGTCATTTATAATGTTTATTAAACACTCTTTTTAGATGTATTCACTTCAATTTGACATCATGTATGCCTAAAATATAATTTGATTTTCCTTCCCTTTTATTTTTTGGGATATACAGGTTTATAATTTGAATTTATGACAAATATAAATTATTTTCCAATAGAACTATTCTTTCTAATGTAAAAGGGTTTTTCTAATCTCACTTTTACTTTTATGAGATATATGCCTTATTCATCACTTATTCTTTCTATGTGGTGTATGTAATGAAATTTTATACATCATATCATAATTATTCTTGTTATTATGATATTATAAGTTTCATTTAATGTTATTCTTTCATTGGTATTATTATTTAAATGTTTTAAAGTGACATGGGACACTTTAGAACATTTAAATATTAATTTCCTTAAGAATTGATCAATGATTTTATTAGAATATTTTCATATATGATTATGATACAAATTTATCAAAGTGCTATGGGACACTTTGATTTAAAGATATTTTTTAAATTTATTATTTGACATATAAGTAATTCATTGTACTTAGTAAATGATAGGTGGGGAATTATATATCCCCTTGATGCATCGATAGGTCTCATGATACAAACTATACCAGGTTTTGGTTGAGGATTTACACATTTATATAGACCTCTTGGATGAGGAATTGATGTTATGTTTATGATCTTTGACATTGTGAATTACCAAATAAAGATATTAGTAATTGATAAATCATATGATTATTTGACTAGTACAATATCCACAGTTCAATTTCATGTGATTATTTACATGGAATTATTTATTAATCTTTTATTCATGCCCTATTATCCTCAAGATTATGTTTTATTATCATGTGTTTTAGTTATTAAGCTTTCCGTATTGTTTATTTTTATTTATGTTAGCATCCAATATATTGTTTTCCTCACTGAGCATCTGAACTCACCCCTTTATTATGTTTTATTTTTTCCCAGGATGTGAAGATGTATATTATGAATGACTTCCAGGGATAATATAGGAGTTATTGATGTTTACAATGGAGTTTCTATGTTGTTTTTCCTTTCAATTTGTATTGTAAAACTTCTGTTTGTATCTGGTTTTCAGAAAATAATAAACTATTCGGTCATTTGGGATGTGATAACTTATTCATAGAACCAATATAATAATGGAATCAGCTACGGGCTACTAGGGTTGGGTCCTTGATAGTTGGTATCAGAGAAAGTTTAGTAGAAACCATGGAAACTAGATTTAGAAAACATAGATTAGGAATCATAACCTTAATATAGAAGTTGGATATAAGCATAGAAGAACATCCTAGAATTTTGGTAAAGTATAGATTATGTGGGTCTTCCTAGAAATACATCTCTATTTAGATACTACAAGTGGATTTGGTTCTAACATAGATATACCTTGGGGTAAAAACTCTAACAAGGTGTGTTGGGCCCAACTCAGTGTAACCTAGTATATAACAACATGCATTATTGTGTACCTATTTTGAAACTCCCACGGGGATATTCTTAGGATAATTGAAATTTTATTTACAAAACATTATGATGGATTTAATAGTAAATATTCCACAAAATAAACCATATTTATGATTATGAGATTAGATACCCATAAAATTTTCAATTTATGTTATGTATTTCACTAGTTTTGGGATTAAATATTATGTTTTATTATGTTATGATCCTATCTTGTGTTTTCCAATGTTCTGAAATGTATCATAGTGGAAGGATGCGAACCAAATCAATGCACAAAATACAGAGAGTAAGAATGATCATTTCTTTGATGGGTTTAAACCAGTCTTTTGAAGGGAAGTAATCTCCCAAATATTATTATCATATGAGGAAATAATATAATGTTCTTGAATGATATAGAAATAATCATACAAGTCTTATTTATTAAAAAGGAAGAAAGATAAGAAAAGTAAAGATGGAAAAAATATAGATAAAGGGAAGAAGGTAAAGAAGTACTCTCTCACATGTGATAATTATGGAAGGAAACACCTTGGTATATGAATAAGAGGTAAAGGAGTTTTCATCAAGTGTCGAAAAAAATGGCCACCATGCTCACGATCTCAAGATAATGGAAAAATATTCCAATATTCAATGCTTCAATGATAAGGATATGGGGAATTACTCAAATCAATGTCTCAAGTGTCAAAGGAATATACACAAAAAGTGGATAATGGATTATGGTCAAGCTTATGCTACTACCACAGATGAATATAAATGATTAGTATGATTTTTTGGGATAAATGAATGTGTTATTTGAGTATTTTATCAATAATAATATGGTTATAAGAATCATAAGATATATAAGGATTGTAATACAATACCTATTTTTATGGAATTGGAAGCATGTGATAAATAGCATTAGTAATCCAGAGAAGTGATTCTATTTCCATTTGATAATTTTGAAAAAACATATCTTGGGAAAGATAACCCTAAATATGTGACTAATTATTGATATATTAATAAATTGATATTTATGGGATAGTATAAGTGATGAGGATTGAGGTTACTGATCTGATGGTTTATGTTATGATTGAATTATTTGATATTTGGATTTGAGAAATATATTCAACAACCTGAGATTTTAATATTGTAAGCATGAATACTTCATATATTTTAAAGGAGATTAAGTTACTCATATATGTTTTATGTTAAAATAAAATCTACATTATTTAGGGAATCTTATGTAAAGTTGATTTTGGTAAAATAGTGACCATCCTTCTAAATGGTTAGTCATTGAATGAGGAAAGAAATGTTTTAGACGAGTCTTAAGATTAAATAATTGTGTAATAGATCAAGTTAGACTTTGGATTTTAGTGTTCATTAATAAAATATGTTAACCTTCTTGATTTTAGTTAACATTTAATTTTATATGGAATTAATTAAGGATAATATGATTTGTTAAAATTTCTTTAGGCATAAATTTTTTCTTGAATATACATCTCTATATTTAAGAAATGAAGTGGAGATAGATTAATGCACAACCAAATGATGAGATTATGACATCAAGAGGAATCATGTAAGTTTATTTTTCTAAATCACTTCTCTGGATAATAAAAGGAAGCCCCAACCCCAAGAAAATGATATCATAACAAAAATATTATCTGTTTACTTTTATTTTAAAGAAATCAATGGTTTTTTAATTGATCACATGTTTTACTATTTTGTGATGGTTAACTTTCTAAGAACCATTTTCTATATCACTCTCCATAATTACTTTATATTTATATTTCTATTCTATGTTAATGTTATCTCCTTCGAAAAATTATTTCCTACCAAAAATCCTAGTTTTGCAAGAGCCTCCACTTTTCCCTTTTCCCTTTAATAAGAGGATATTTTATTAACCCTATTTACGATGTGGGTTTCCCAAAAATGTATTTTTACATTCCAACCTATGATTTTCAACTAAAATTTCAAATTATTTGGATGGAATTTATTGAAATATGGGAGAATGTAACACCCCAAGATTTTATGGTATTCCTCTTTTTAAATTTAACATCTCTGATAGCTTATAAGCATAAAAAAAGATTAAATATTATTATTTAATTATTATAGTTATCTCATAGATGTTGTTAATTGAAGGAATGACTGATATTAAGTAAATTATGAAAATATAAATAAAACATGTTAATAAAATTAATTCATTAGTTACTGATTAATTAAAAATAAAAACCAATTGAACATAAATGATGTATTTTTATAAAAACCATTTTTAGGCCCAAAATGAAATTTTATATTAATAAATTAAATTAAACACTATTAGTGAAATATATTAATGAAATATATATATTATATATTCAATAAAATATTTTTACATTCATCAAAAATATTTTTAGAGGCATAAGATAAGTATAAATTTAATTTTACACTTTAAAGGCTATATTTTTCTAAACACAAGTTTTATAGACTTTTAAAGGTGAACATGTTTTAAATAAAAATTTTGAGACTATTATAAATTTTAGTTGACAATATAAAAAATATTTTTGAAATATTAAAATCATAATTTACATTGGTTAAATTTATGGTATTTTTTTGACAAGTTTCATTTTTGATGAATAATAATGTGACCATTAGTATAATAATGTGACCATTAGGAATAGTAATATGACCAATTAAACAGTAAATTTACCCTTGAAAGTTAAAATGAAATTTATTTATCTAATAAATAAAAATATAAAATATTGAAATCATATAATAAGTAAATGTTTTTTAGAAATCATTAATTAATTATTGGTATTTTTGTGAAACATAAATGATTAATCATAATTTTATAATAAAAAAATTATTTAAACAAAAATTTATATTCATAAAATAGATTCATAAATTAATTTTTTTATTATTATTATAATACAATTCTATTATACCTTAATTAATTTTTAAAAGTGTTATAAAATCAGTTAAAATTTTAAAATTGTCATTTTTGGAGGAAGAGATGTTTTTAATTAAACATATAATTTATCATACTTAGAAAATTATTTTCATAAAATGAAGTTTCTTTTTCAATTCTAAACATTGAGAAATTTATAGGGATAATTTTTTGGATTTTTCTAAAATACTTGATTTTTTGTTGAATAGTAAAATACGGTAATTTACCGTATAAATACATTATAAGTTAAATACACTATTACTTGAGTTGATGCTTATGTAATCACTATAATATGAAACTAAAATTAATTATTTTAATATATTTGGTGATAATTATCACACTATTCATATTATTTAACCAATATAATAACCAAATGAATAGAATATTCAAAGAACACCCCTCTCCTCCACTATAAATACCACTCCTTCTCCTCACACATCCAAAGCCTCTAAGCTTGTCAAATTTCTGAAAAATTATCTCCCAAAAATATTCCCCCATTTTTAGTATCCTTTGGTCTCAATAAAAAACCAATCCATTTTCCCCAACGATATTCTCAAGGAGAAGAATTTCACGAGGTAAAATCCCCTTTTGTTTTTTTAATTTTCTTTCAATTTCTTTTTGTTTTCTTATCATTTACATACCTACTATATCTAGATATTCATGATAACTCCAATATATTATATATAATATAATTTTATTATGTCATTTGAAAATCCCATATAAATTCTCTTATCCAATTCATTTTATTCTAAAAAT
Source organism: Viscum album (assembly GCA_963277665.1). NCBI lineage: Eukaryota > Viridiplantae > Streptophyta > Magnoliopsida > Santalales > Viscaceae > Viscum > Viscum album. The sequence goes on along the minus strand of OY728160.1, from coordinate 905,791,751 downwards.
GAAAACATCATCCGTGAGGTGCCGATTTACCGCCTTTATGGACAAAATGTTTTTGTTATTCAATTACGCCGTCAAGGCTGGTCATAAAATCATTTTATGGTTAAAAATATACTATTTTATATTAATTACAGATTATTTAATGTTCTTTAACCAATATATATATATAATATTAATTAATAAAACAAAACTAGTTTGTAATGATGGAAAACCCGTCAAAATAATCTAAACGATTATCACTAACGTCTTATCTAATGATTCATCCTCACCCTAAATAAAAAAATAAATTATATAACCATTTAATATTATATAATTTCATTAATAATATATAATTTAAATTCTGGATAACTATTCACATTTCACATGATCTTTCGTACATGTATACAAGTGAACCAATCATGAAACCCAAGGAAACGAACACCCCCAGAACACTTTCATACATAAGGTAAGTGTTTTTCTCATCTCACTTTTATTTTTCTAAGAGATTACTTTTTCACCACTATTACTTATGTGTGTTGTATGTATACATCCAATTGACATAAAATATCATGAATATATTTATCTTCATTATATTAAATTTCTTATTTGATGATAATTAATTCTTTAGGGAATATGGTTTGATTGTTTGCAAAGTGGTAAGGGATTCTACCCATACCTTCATTTTTTTCATTCGGGTTATGCTCTCTCTCTCTTTACCCCAATAAAATCCATATTTTATTTTTATATAATTATTATATATTATGTGTATATTTTTTAAACCCATGTATCTTGATCATTTCATCTTTATTTAATGGGAAAATATATGTTTTATAAGGTTTCCTTTTCAAATCCTCCTGATAAGAAAACCTGATTAAAGGGATCTTCCCAACTTCTTACCCATTTTCAAGTACCACCCACAATCTATTTGAAGATAAAAATATTTTTATAAAACTACACATTTTATCAGGAAAAATATATTTTTTCATTTTATTTTTATTTATACGATTATTCCTTTTTCTGTTTGAAAGAATATTTAAAATTTTCGTTAAATCCCAATAAAGAGGCTCATTTCTAAAGATTCTTAAACACTTTTTTACATGTTTTCGTTTTAGTTGGACAAAATTTATGAATAAAATATAATTTCATTGTTCATAAGTTTTATTTTATGGGATATACATGTTTTCAATCTAATTTTATGACAAATATAAATGATTTCCCAAAAGAACTCTTCTTTCCAAATTAAAATGGGGTTTTTTCATCTGACTTTTACTTTTATGAGATATATTCCTTCTTCAAAACTTATTACTTGCTTGTGGTGTATGTGCTACCCTTTTATATATAATATAAATAGTTGTATTATTCTTATTATGTTATAAGTTTCATTTAATGGTATTCCTTCTTATGGATTATGATTTAAATGTTTCAATGTGCTATGAGACACTTTGGAATGTTTAAAGATTATTTTCCTTAAGAATTTATCAACGATTTAATTAGAGTATTTTTATATATTATTATGATTAAAATATTACAAAGTGGTAAGGGAAAATTTGATTTAAATATATATTTTTAAATCAAATGATAAATATATACGGAATGCATCAGACTTAGTAAGTGATGGTCAGGGCCCACTATAGCCCCTTGATGCATTAGTATGTCTCACGAGAAAAACTAGAAGGAGTTTTGGCCAAGGCCCTACCAATTTATGTATAATTCTTTTACAAGGCCTGGATTCCATATTTACAATTTCTGACATTTTTGATTACCACATTATGATATTTGTAATTTATAAATCATATGATTATAAGACTAGTAGAATATATATGGTTAAGTTTCTTTTTATTATTTATATGAAATTATTTATTAATATTTTATTCATACCATATTATGATCAATATTAAGTTTTATTAGAATATGTTTCATTTATTCACCTTTCCATATTTTTTTTGTTTATTTATGTTAACTTCCACTGTATTATTTACCCTTAATAAGAAAATAATCCCATCCCTTTCTTATGTTTTATTTTTACCCAGGATAAGAAGATGTAAATTATGAATGACTTTAAGGGATAATAAAGAATTTAAGAATGTTTCTAATGTATATTCTATGTTTTTTCCTTTCAATATGTAATTTAAAATATATTTTTATATCTAGTTTTCCACAACTACTATATTATTTGGTCCTTTGGGACGTGATCCATTGTAAATAGTTCAAATGTAATATAGTAAGGCACCGGATCCAGGGTACTGGGTTCATAGTATTTACAATTATAACCATTCGTAATAAGAGGTGATAGAAAACAAATTATGTCAGTTCATGAGGTGGTAGTACTCAATACTCACGAACGATAGTTTCATTTTCCATTTGATGGAATATGAGATAAATATAGGTTATTCCATTAAAATAATAACATCTCAGTATATGGAATATACTAATTTTATTATATCTAAATGGTTGGAAAATATTTTAAGGGGGTATAATAAGAAATTAAACTAAAACATTCAGTTAAAAGCTATACACATTTGTTGTACAACCTCCTTTTCTTTTCACCTTTAGTACTCTAAAGTCAGTATTCTTCCCAAACTAAGACATCTAGAATGTGAGGAAGGATTTTAGTATGGGATTTTGGTAGGTCTTGGCCAAAATAAAGTTCTTTTCAAGTGTGAAGAAAATAGTAGAGGAGGTTTCCTTTCAGAATATTTTTTTTCTTATTGTATTGTTTTAACCCCCTTTATCCTTTTTCACAAATTTAGTGATATCAATGTTTTTTTTTCTTATGGGGTAATGATAGTTAGTATAAAAATAAAATTTTCCCATAAATAGACCATGTATGATATTTTAAACCATATTCCAATCAAATATATTAATATATAATTTTTATTAATTTTAAAACATTTAATAAAATATTATTTATTATAAAATATCATTAATGTCATTTTTAGAAATAATAAATAAATTGTAATTTAATGAAACATGAAAACAAAGGAATTTGAATATAATAATTTCACACATCCCTAAAATGTTATATTTATCCAAATAATTCATATAACACCGTAATTAATTCAAATTATATTAATTTTAATATTTTTAGATTTATTTAATTTATTTTTATATTAATTAAATAAATACCATGTCGGTGTTGCGTAAGCATTTAAGGTACTTATTTCATCAATAAGAATTAAAAATAAATTTCTATGATAAAAAATAATTTATCTTTAAAATTACCATTTATAACAAAAAAGTTGTTTTTTTATCCCTATCACAAAATTTTATAGATATTAAAAGTAAGAGAGTGACATTTTTGACGTCATCTTTTACTTAGATATTATAAAGGTAAAAATCACATCTAAATGTAAAAAAGTCATATATCTGAATCTTAGATGATTATGGATGAAATAGACACATCCAATAAAATTATGTGTGTTAGGGTCATTTTCTAGTCATTATCATATTATTTTTAACCTTAATTACCCAATTCACCCTTACTGTAGTGATAATTATTTACTATGGTAACTATTTATAATGAAAAAAATAAAAGGGGAAGTGTTTAAAAAATTTAGACCTCATGATTAAAAATATGGAATCCATTTTTCAATATTTTATTCCCAGAAGTGAAATTGTTTAATTTAATATTAATACATAAATTGAAATAAAATGTGTTTTTCAGGAAAATGCATTATTAATTATAAAAATGTTTTAATTCCAAATTAATCCATAAAAATGATTTTATTAAACTTAATTGAATTATTAATAGTATAATATAACTAATTTTACTTTTAACCCATTTTAAAAAATTGAAACGTTATGAATTCTTGAAATAAAAATACAATTTTCAATAAAAATGGGTATTTTCCACTATTCACTGGAAAATATATCATTTTAGAAAAATACAAAAAAATCACCCCAAGCTAATTTTGACATTATGATCCAAACAATTATATAATTTTTATCAAATAAAATATATAAAATATCTATAAAGTAATTATAATATTTGATCACAAAAAGAAATAAAAACCATATTTGAAGAAAATGAATTTTTGAAGAATAAATTGACTTTATAAATTGATTTATTATTTCTTAATAATTAATAAATAAATTTATATTTTTTAAACATTTATATACATATATATCATAATGTGTTTATTCCTATTCATACCTACCAATTCAATGACTAGTCTATAATGATTATATTTAATTAATAATATTTTGTGGCTTGTTTAGGTTCACTATTGTGTGTCATATACACTACCAAACATAGAATTATTTTTAAAATATTAGGGTGTTATATTGATCAATGGGGAAATCCCTAAATATATAATGTGTTTCTCATTTATCTGAATTATTTTACTTCAAACTTATTCATAGTCAGACATAGTGACCTGAAAATTCAAAATAATTTTCTAAGATATTTATAAATAATGAAAATGTTAAATAAATCAATTATTTAAATTAAAATAAAAATGAAAAGTTATAAAATCATTTTAATTAAATTATTCATCAAACAAAAAATAAAAAATTAATTACAATTTTATATTCATTCAACACTAAGAGAACTCATCTTGATAAATAAATAAATTTATTATAAAATAAAGAATATGGTTAAAGTATTTTTCTTATAATAAATAATTATATATACATTTTCATTAACATAAAAATTTATTAAAATAATATAAAAATAAAAAATAATCTATAATTATATATATTCATTATTGATTGATAAATCATAAAAATATCAATGATTTTTTAAATGTTATATTTTAATATTTACTGTTCCCTATTATAATGTTATATTTGTATTTATATATATTTATTATATAATATTTATTCTATATAATTAATTTATGTTGTGTGGTTTATGGGAACATGTTCCATGCCTGAGAATAGTTCATGTTTTTTCAACTTTTTTTCCTTTTCAACATGTTTCACACTATGTTATTTTATTTTCCACACATTTAAATGTTCTGTACTTCATATAACAAATTATGGAAATCAATATTACATAGTTAACAGTGTAATTAAATCACATATTAAGAAGGTATAATTATCAATTATACAAGTCCTTATTTATTAGTAATATGCTATTATTATACATGACTCTATATTGATTACAAATACTAATAGATTATCCATTTTTTTAAGAAGGTGGTGTGTGGCTCGAAAACCAAGGCCCAATTATTATATATAAAGAGGCTATAAGAGTCTAAAAGATGGAAACATAATAATATTTTGATTTTTAAAATTTTATTTCTTTTAAATATGATATTCAACTGCATCATATATTTTAGTAATCAAACGTTGTTGTTCAAATTTAAGGTAACTTTAAGAATAATTATTCTAACAAGATAATAAAATCACAAATACTATTCACATGGAAATAAAAAACACTATTATTGTAATCTAGAATATGATAACAAATAAAAAACATTAAACTATTTGGTATTTTTACTATTATGAAAAATAATGTAGTTCATGAATATTAGGAATAAGATGATAGTTCATAAATAGTATATATGTTTCAATTAAACAAATTTTTTTTCCTAATGTACTTAACAAAATTAATTTGATACCATGTATAAAGGTTCAAAAAACATGTACAATACCATGAAATATAAATTAAATACTTCCAAATGTGTCAATACTATGATTTCTATATTAAAATTTATGGTGAAAATATGTTTTAAAAGTTAAATCATCTACGTTATTAAATGAAACATTTGAGTAAATACTGATAAGGTCATAGAAAACTTATCTACCATTCATTCTTTCATCAAAAATATGTCTTGGAATGGCATAAAAAATAACACCAATTTTTTTAAAGGATTAGTTACATAAACCACTTATCTATCTTGCGATGAAATAAAAGTCTCATAAGTATGAAGATGATATTTTATATCAATCACATTAAATCCAAAATTATCTATATACATTCCTTGTCTTTTCATTGAATCAAACAACATTCATTTAATCATTTCAACATGACCATAAATGATTCTTTCTAAACCCCCGTAGTATAATATATTTTTTTTGATCAAGGATGCATGTTTGATGGACTCACATATCAATTTCTTGTTTTGTTTATCGTGACATCATCATGTTTTTTTCCTTGTTTGCTGAAAAACTATTTATAATGAATTTAAATTCATTGGAAACCATTTATTTTTAATCACATGCCATATTGTTCAAACCAAACAACAAAACCCTTATTTCATTTTATATACAATCCATTGATAATATTTGAACATGAAATATACCAACATGAAATATTAAACAAATAAAAATGATTAATTCTTGTAAATAATAAATTTGTTACTTTTTTACTTTAACCAAGAAAGAAATTAATTATTGTGAAATTTTTCTTTACTCTTAATAGATAAAAACAATGTCATGTTTTTATTATTTTAATATGTTCTCTAAAAATATTAAAAATATAAGATTCTAGAAGGTATGAAAAAAGCCACATAATAAAAAAAATATTAACTTAATTACTTTATGTGATCATTATGAACACCACAGTTGAATAATACTAAATAATAAACCATTTATGACTCTTCCTTTCTCAAATTACATAATGAGTGTGATCTATTTATTCCCCCTATTTAGGGAAAATAAGAAAATATAGGATTAATGGGATCATATTTCTAATATTTAGTTATCATTGATCGATTAGACATCATAGTGATGTTATCTAAGTATGTTGAATATAAATCCATGCATTCCTACACTAATTAACATTTTAAAATAGAGACTTAAAGATAATACTTATTCCTCACACATTATTTCAATGTAGATAATATTATTTCTATCAGATACCCATATATTCAACATGGTCCTCATGATTTGTCTACGGAAAGGGTTTCATTAATTGATCTACTACATTATCCTTTGTATCCACCCAATAGATGTTTTAAATCACCCCTTAATGATATCTTGAATTATATGGATCTTACAAAGGATGTATTTGGTCATTTGGTAAGACTAAGGTTCCTTATATCAAGTAATAACTCTATTATTATTATAAAAATGATTGATTTATCCCATAATTCATGGAATAACCCCATGTTCAGAAAAAAAATTCTATTGAAACATCTTATTTCATAGTATCTGATGTGGAGATGTACTCTGCCTTTATTATTGAGTCCATAATGATGACTTGTTTGGAACACTTCCAACTGATAGTTCTACTATTTGGAAAAAATACAAAACTATATTGAGATATCATGTCATCTTTGTCAAAATATATTCTTTCAACAATGTAACCTCTTACACTAAGCTCATCCTCTCCTCTAAAGACTATGAAAATATCCTTATTTATGCTTAAGTAGTTAAGTATTTTCTTAAAAGCAATCTAGAGGCTCTCACTAAAATTATATTAACATCTACTTTTAATTACCAAAGCATAAGAGTAATAAAGTCAAGTACATTATATAACACATATGATATATACATTAATAGAAACTTAAATAATCATATACATCATTTATAACAATTTAGATTGAATTTGAATCTACATAATATTCATGCCATTAAACACTAGCAAATACCCCCTTTTGGAGTTATTTGTGCTAAACATCTTCACCACTTTATCAATACATGTGTTCTGTATCAGTCCAAAAAAACTCTTATATCTATCTCTATAGATCATCATACCCAGTATATAGGATAATTCACTCATGTATTTCATTGGGAAAAATTCCCCCAACCACATCATTAAATATTTTAATGTTTTAAGATAATTTAAAAATGTAGTATGAAATCCATATATGATATTAGAAATACCACCACAGTCCCACTAATCATCATGTATACACAGTAATCATCCATGTATTTTATTGAATTATTAAACCTGAAATCCCAACGCTGAGAGGCTTTCTTCAATCCATAAATGGAATGTTGTAACATACACACCTTAACATACTCATTTAGAACTTCAAATCCTTCATGGTGTATTATATACATGTCCTCAACTAAATTCCTAATAATGAAATCAGTTTTAACATCTATTTTATATATCTCATAATAATGATGAGATGCTCAATAAAGAATTATCCAAATGGAATTTATCATTGAAACAAGTGAAAAGGTATCTTTCAATAACACAAATTTTCTTGCATCCTTTTCCACCAAATGTTCTTTATATATAGACACTCTACGAACCATATCATTTTTTCTTTAGAAAACCTACTCACACTATATGTTTCTCACCCATTTAGGTTCATCTACTAAGATGAAAACATGGTTAGAGTTAATGGGGTCCATTTTAGATTCTATATATTTTAACTATCTATCAAAATTAGAATTAGTAAGGGCTTCTTGGTATGAAGTAGGTTCATCACCAGTGAACATTGCTTAATTATAATTTTCCACAATAAATACATATCACACAAGCTCTTGAGAAATCCAACTATACATTTTGGGTTATTGTTTAACTTGAGTCGGTTCTTCTTCCAATACTCTTCATAAAACTAGATCAACTTACAACTTATGAAAAATTAATTCTTGTTTATATTAAACTTCTCTATGTTTATCCTTCATACCATTGGCTCCTTGATTAATATATTCCTTCTCAAGGAATATAATTATTCTATCCATGAGTACATTATTTTATGCATGATTATATAAATAATATACCATAGTTTTTTAGGATAACAAAAAAATAAGAATTTCTCTAATTTATGGTTAACTTCATCAAAAACCACTCATCATATGAATCTATATGTTAAATATGATTTTAGTTAAAGATAGTTAGTAAAGATACATCATTTTGGAGAATACATGTAATGTTGATGAATATTATTTAGAAAAATTATTGATATGATCAAATCTTCATGAAAATTTAATGTATGGGGCTCTATTTCAGTTATGAACGAATATGATTGCACTGGTCAGTAACTATTGAAATAGAGATCTTTCTGAGGTGTAAGATAAAAATTGGAGATAAATACATATTGACCAATGGTTTCATTTTTATAGATTGAATTTCATATAGAATATTGTAGGCATGGACTCACATATTCAACTTGTGATAATGGTTGTACCAGTATGAATAATGGGTTCTCAATGAAATGCTTCATTGATAATTAATTTATACTGGGTGATGCCAGTGCTCTAGGATGGACTAACTAAAAATTAAATTTTTATTTCAAAATCACTTTTTTAGAAAAAGTGGGAAAATTAAAAAGATAATAACAATAGGGTATTTAACATAGAAATAAATTAAAAAATCATTAAAGATGAGGCTAATAATATTAGAATAAATCACTCTATTTAATACCTGTTACAATGTAGATACCTTAGTATCTGGTTCTTCCTTGTAAATAGATTAAAAATGATGGTATATCTTGTCATAAGTCTATATATATTCCTCCCAATTGATATATTTTTCATTTACTCCTCATTCCAAAATTTGATCATGTTTTTTGATCCACACCATTTGATCCTCATTAATATTAAATCTAAAAATTCATTCAAATATTTGATTAATATCATCCTTTGCAGCATTTATATGGAAATACGCCTTGATAATTTCTTCTTTTGAGTGGATAATGGGTTCCCAACATTGTTCTTTTTCTGTTTCCATTGATCTAGTTATTCTATTAAAATCATTAAAAGGCACTATTTTTAGAAAAATTAATCAATTAGTGACTTCAGGCAATTTGGGTTGTCCAAATTTTTTAGCATTTTTAGTTTGACTATATAAGTAGAAACAATATTTAAATATAAGTTTTGAAAGGTTGTGTACTTACTAAAAAATATATTGAAGTATGATAATGTAAGTTGAAAATTGGGATTCCTAATGCAATGAACAAATCGACTAAGTTGAAAATAAAATGTTTGAGGTTAAATCTAATTTTAACCAGGGTGATTCTTTTAAAGATTAGTTGGTTGATTTAATAAAGAAGCTAACACTGTCATGGTAGATGAAGGTGATGAGGTAAATGGGAAGTTACATGGAGGCACCAATAAATTTTAGGAAAAAGAAAAATAAAAAAAATAAAAAATATTAAAATGAGGGTGTATTTAGAACATTTGAAAAATTAAATTAATGGATGGTTGTAAGGAAATTATTGGTTATAATTGGATTAGCTGGATTGAATGGAAGACCGATGGGGAATAATAAGGATTGGAATTTTTTGGATTTTGGTTATAAAAACTTGAGGTAGTGTAATTTTTTTGTTCAACCATAAAAAATATAAGGCATTGATTGTTTAAGTAAGTGATTGAAGGTTTTTTTAAATATTTCTTCACCTTTGATAGAATACATATATAAACTTTTGGAAAGATAAATAGAGAAAGTGTGAGACATAAATTCTTAAGAGAATATTGAATGTAAAATACATAAGTAGTAAGAGGGTGATGTTCTCAATGGAGAGTATTCTATTATTCTACATTATTCTTATTCCTCATAATTTTTTTATGGTTTTCACATGAAATTTATATACATAATTGAACATGTTTTGTGGATAATTTTTCAAGGGGGAATATTTTGGTAGTTTGTAATTTTATGTACTTTATCTATCTGTTATGACTGAAATTTATTCTACATAGTAATTCATTATATGGATTTTGTTTTGATATTGTTTGATAGAACAATCAATGAAAAATAATATCATTAATATTTGGTAAAATAATATTTTTAATGTATATAATATATTTTGAAATTTGGTAGAAGGGATTAGTAGGTAAAAAATTCACAAATTAATGAAAATTTAATTGTTTGGATTCTTTCATAATAAATTTCATTTTTTAGGATTGATAAAAAATATTCCATGAAAATGCATGATTTTGAGTTTTATAGAAGTATATAATTCTTGTAAGAGATTATAAATAATTTTTTATGGATTTTTCAAGTTATGATAAATTCATTATCAATTGAATTATATTTTTTCAAAATCTATATCAATATTAATTTCCCTCAAACATATAATTGGTTATTAACTATTATGGCCTACATACAACTAATAATTTGTTTTTCATTAAATGTTGAAAAAAATACATATTCCATTTTTTTCTATTATGTTTTAATTTCATCACTACTTATTTTATGTTTTCATTTATTTTATTAAACTTTTTAAAAAATCACATGAATAAAATAATTCATTCTATGTGGGATCAATAGTTCACTGTAATGTATAGATTAAATGATATTTTTATGGTTTTGAAAAAATCCAACCTATTCAGTCTATGCACCCATGATGGGTTGAAATGAGATTTTTATTCATTAATTATTATCAATAATGATATAGATGAAACTACTAGTGCATGTATTTAATTATCAGTATGTGATTTAATCCCATGTACCTTAATTTATAATGGATTTATTGAGATTTTAATTTAAATGTCTGCATTAAAAATGTTTTAAAAAAGTATTTTCTTGGGATTATCTTGAACGTGTTTTACTAAGGTGATGAAAAATAAGGGAAACTAAAGGGACACTTCGATTTGAACCTAATAGGGTTGTCTTTGGATTTGTGAAGCCACTTTAAGTTATAGATTCAGTAAACCAAAAGTTGTAACTTAGTAAGACCCTTTTGTAATGTGAATCCAAAAACAATAGGGTCTCAATGGTTGGAAGTGATGTGCTTAGATGATTTTTTATTTTTATGGATGAAAGAGTATGGTGGTCAGTCAATAGATAGTGGTTATTACTTCATCAGAAACTGAAATGTGCTGGATTATAATCACCAGTTAGAGGATATCCCTATAATTTGAAAAACTCATAGTATGGATTTGTGAAAAAATAGTGATGTGGGTGGTGTAATGTTTATTTAGAATTTTCTGGTAGGGAGTCTAGGGAATGATATGTGACATCTATGGTTACTGTTGAAAAGGGATGGACCCCTATGAAATTCATAGGTTGGTGTAACTAGTTGACTAGATGAGATCCCAACATGCTTAGCTATCATGTGATCATTGAGTTTATTGGTCTACATGGATTTAATTCACAGTGATTTTTTTACTTTTGTACTTTTTATTAAATATAAAAGCAGGTCCAGGATCCGGAAAAAGCCCGCCCCTTACAAAAACATTAAAAAACTGAAAAAGTGGTAGCATAAGGGTTTATAATGGAGAAAATAGAGCATACCATGCGCATCAAAATCAACAAGATGTGAGAAAAATTCTGGGATGACAAATAACCATCGTGAGGAGACCTCCATGACCGCCCTCTTGGATAGAGCATCAACAACCTGGTTTTCTTCTCTATAAACATGACTGACTTCCAGTTGAAGACCCTAAAGGAGATGCAAGCATGCATTCCATGATGGGAGAATCTTCCAAGGAACATCCCTAGACCTTGACTGCAGAATGTGCACCACTGTACTTGAGTCAGATTCTACACATATGTGCCTCCAACCATGGAGGACTACATAGTTGACAGCTTTAATCATAGCCCATACAATGGTTGAAGTTTAGTGTAAGATTATCAATAATTAATGTTATAATATAGGTTCTCAAAGTATTATCACTTAACTCAATAAAACATAGGTAACATTACCTCTTGCTCATAATTTTTTTAATTTTTCTATGAGAGTTACTATTTTCTAAAGGATGATGTCAAAATATAGTGAGGTCTAAATAGAAATGTCATGTGTGATGAATTCTGGCTTATGTAAGATAAATTTAGAATAATAAATCATTTATAAGTACATGTAACATCCATTTAAGGGATTTAAATTAGAAGAAATGGTGAAATTAGAATAGGAAAATAAGGATAGAATAAAATTGGTTATTTTTAAGATGTCATTATCCTAGAATGTGTCTCTATACATGTGGTAGAAGACTGAAAAAAATTTATGGAAGAACTGGAAGACATGTACGAGAAACCTACTTCAATTAATATAGTATTTGGTGTGAAAAATGTTAAACATGTATATATATGGAGGATGGTTAATAGTGGACCATGAGAATGACTTAAACATGACTTGCACATTACTCAAGTATTTGAATGAGGATTTCATAGATAATGTTTTTGCTATACTATTTTTATCCTCATTTCTCGAATCATGAGATTCTATGGTAACAATAATGATAAAATCTAGTGAAAAACCTACTTTATATTCAATTATTTTTTAAACTTGATTAGGAATGAAGTTCTAATAAGGATATATATTCAAGAACCATCTATGAATTTCATTGAATGTGGATTTAATAGGATAATAATCTCATTAAAGAGTTATAGATGATCAAAAAGAAATGTCTCTAGAAAGGAGTTTTGGTGAATCTATGAAAATATCATTTATAATCTCCTACTCACACTAGTACAGTGGAAAGGGTCCAACTCAAGAGAATGTGGGTGAGCGGTATAAAGGATTATTTATCTATAAATAATGAAACTAGTTAAATTTGTGAGGATTTTGAAAGAAAGTATGTATAAAATGATGGAAAAATAATTAAAGCTGAGAGAAGAAGTTGGTGTGAGATGCTAGAAAAGGGTTAGTCAATGGGGTGTAGAGCATGATACGTGGTGAAAATGATTGAGGGAATGTCCAATTTAAATAGGACACTAAAATAATGATGTTTTTGAAATGTTTTTTCTTCAAAATATGTGTCATGAACCAAATCATGAAAACCATTTCTCTAGGAACCCGAGATAGCTTGTGACAAACTCAAGGTTCATTCTTGATCACTCAGGGATGGGAATAATACCTAATGAATCATATGAAAGGTTATAGGAAGGAATTAACCCTTAAACATATTATTTAACATGAAATTAATTTTTTACAAAACTTAATCATGTCTTTTCCATACATTACATATCAATGGATAAAAAATTGGAATCTTTTAACTGAAAAAACAAGTGAGAAATCTGAAATAAATAAGAATCATATCAAATAAATTGATTAAATTTGAAATAGATCTAATGGTACAGTAGGAATTTGAGAATTCTGATACCACTATGACACAAAATAAAAACTAGAATTCCTTATGAGAGCTTCGAGTGACTCCAAGGTCACTCTCCATCCACAAAACCATTACTCTATTAGTGGTCTAAAAATGGAACCTAAACCTAAAACAAAGAATCTCTATATACAAATACTTAGTTGTGTAAGTAGGGTGTGAGAAAAATAGTTTAGTAGGATTTCACCAATGATACCATACTTTTCATTTTTTTCAAAATATCATAGAAATATTAGTTTGAAATATATTACTTTAAGTTAATTTTTATTAATTAAAAATTAAGAGAACTCATAAAAACTTTCAAAATCCTCTTTTAATATCTAAAAATGATTATTAAAATTAATAAAACTTATTTAAACATTTCATTTAAAACATATCTTTGGATTCACACATTTTAAAATCATTTTACTAAGAATATAAAAGATAGAACCCAAGTAATTATAATAAAATAATGATTTCAATGAATAACTCAACCAAAGGGATATAAAACCTAAAAAACCCAAAAATAAATATACATGTAACCATGTAAGGAAATAATAAAACTAATAAATCAAGAGCATAAATGAGAATAGTAGGAAAGAAGGAAAATAAAGTGTATACAATTATGGTTAGCTCTTAAACATTTAGTGAGATGATTTATATGTACTTGGTTGTAATCATCTACTGACCTATTGATGCATACTAAGTCTATGACCAACTAAATTCCCTCAACTAGCCTCACTGATGGAACTCCCCTAATACCTAGGACTATGCCATACTAAGGGGGATTTAGTCTGTCCTATTGAGAATGGATAGAAACCATCTCTCAATCTCTCACTACAAATCATATTATCCCCATGATATTAGTAATTGATGGTGAGGAAGGATGTGTGCATTATAAAACACACACCAATAATAGAATACAAGGAAAACCATGCCAGTGAAAACCCTTAACCCACCTTTACACACTCTTCTATTTAAACCCCATATTACAACTTAAATAAATATTAAAAATTTCTCATTAAATCATTAAAATAAATTCAACATAATTACCTAGGATTTAGTCAAGAGTGTTAATCATTTATAACTCTCTATTCACATAAAGTTCCCACCATGCCTTCAATTTGAAACTAATAATACATTTTTTCCAAAATATCCTTGAAAATCCATTTCCAAATCAACTTCACTTTTACATTTTCCCTATAAATTTTCAAAAAGGCCTTTGGTTTTCATAATAATTGTTCTATATATATATATATATATCTTCATATGTGTGTGCTGGTAATTATTTTTTATGTAAATAAATACATATATATATATATATATTCACATAAGAATTCACATATAAATACATTTACATTAAACTTATTTTAAAATAATAATAATAATAAATCATATGACCCTTAGAGACATATTTTGGAACCAAGGATAAAACCCCTATTTTAAACCAAATAAGTTTGTAGGAACCAAAAAATTATAAATAATAACATCATTGAATGTTTAAAAAAATAAGATAAACATATATAATTGAAAATCAAAATAGAGGAATTTCAAAACACACTAATAAGTCCATTTAAAATGAATTCCAAAACCAAACCCCTTATGAACCACGGAAATACCCATATAAACCATTAGAAATTAAAAACACCCTCTTTGACATTGTAATAAATACATATTATATAAAATTTATAATTGAAATATTTTTTAAAATCAAAGCATAACTTGGGTTATTATGAAAAATAAAAAATTATGGAAACACCGACCTAGGAAAAGCACGAATGAATAAAATCCTTCAAAAACAAAGAGAAAGAGTCTAAGGGGGATCCCACAAACCATAGGAACCAAAAACAAAAGATATTATAACTATAAAGAACACAGGTTTCAACCAATACCCTCATGAAAAAAGATAAAATATGGAAAACAAGAATAAGGGGAAATGATAAGAGAAAAGTGGATCAAACCTTGCATAACTTTCCAAAAATCAAGGATAAAAGGCCAAGAATCTGAGAGGGATGCAAGTAGGTTTTTCCTGGGGATATTCCTAGAGATTATGTGTGAGAGGGTAGTATAGGAGGGTGAAAGAGTTTTATAATAGTGTTGGGTTGATAGTTCATTTCACAATTTAAAATTTCCCGACAGGTCACATGGTTTTCTAAACTGCGTGCCCTTTGCTGGACACACCTGGGTAGTATTCAATGTTATTCAACACAGTTAGAAAAACCATGCACTAAACATGAAAAATAGATCTAATAATAAATTATAGGTTACCTTTATAGTAGGATCATTAATAGTAGTAAATTCGTACCAAACCGTTCACATTGTAAAATAACTCCAAATATTTAAAAATTTGAGGAAACATAGCTCAAAACTCATGGATAAGCATAATTATAAATAAGTAGATAAAATAATTAATAAATTTAATATATGAGGTGGAACCATTATCCCCAACATAAAAATTTATTCCCCAATAAATTCATTGATTATAAGAAGTAAAGACAATATATGGAAGCTCAATCAAGAGAAAAGACTACCCAAAATATGATATCCAGACTACAAATCTGAATTCATGGGAATCCCTAAATTTAAAATTATACTCAAACCTAACCACTAATAAATAAAAAAGAAAATAAACATCATAAATTCTTACTCAGTGGGCCTCTACTTATCAATATTGTCTAATGAAACAAACATGCCAAAATAAAACACCGTGAATAACCACTACCATTTCCAACCAAGGAAACCCAACACAAATAAAAAAACCTAGTATAAAATCAATAATTTTATAAGAATAAATAAAAATTGTCTAAAATTTAATAAGGTATAACTGATTCAAAAATAAAATATAGATCAAAAGAGAATAAAAATAGATTTAGAACCTCATATGGGTGGCAAGATCAAATAAGATAACCACATAAGAGAAACACGGATTGAGGAAAAGAAGGACATTTAAAACAAGCCCCTTCAGATTAACTACAAGATTCATACCATTAAATTGTAATTCACTAAACTCTTAAAGATGAATCAACCAACCACATAGGTGAAGGGACATCTGAAGAAGTCGAGTAATTACAATGTACAGTCTAAAGTGGCCAATTCTACCATCATGACCATATTAGATATCTCATCAAGAAAGTTCAAGACTAATTTTTTTTTCTAATATGGTTATGGGAGATGAAAAATTTAACTAAAAGGTTCTCAATATATATCAAGAAATCAATAAGTGTTTCACTCTACCACTCCACTAGGAGTGTGGGTAGGGTGGGCAGCTAGAAATAACTACACATGAGTCATGTGAGACAACATTCTATAGAAAAATACAAATTATTACCACTTTAAGATTCCTCAGGACTCTTCTATGAAGAATACTCCAAATATAAAAATAGGCACAATACCCCATTTTCCATATAAATAGATGATTATTCTTCAATAAAATTTAAATCCCAATAGAAAACAATCCAAAATTGAAAATAAAAAACAATAAACAAGATTCGGAATTTACTTTTAAACCATTTAAAAATCAAATAAATTAATTTTGAATATTAAATTTTCATTATAATAATCATTTTAGAAACCCACATATTCTTTATTAAAACTCTTACAAGTTCTATAAAATTTTATACATTCTAATTTTTTATCAAAACTAATTTATTTTTTTCATAACCTTTCTTGTAAATCATGGTATAATTTCAACAATATTTTATTAAAATGAACTTTGAAATTAAAAAACATCACATCTATTTTAAAAAAATTATGAAATATCTTTCACCAATTTTAAAAATTAAAACCCTGTATAAAAACCATATTTACATGTCAAAACACTAACACATACCACCCAATAAAAACTAAAGTATCATCAAAATTCCCTTAATTTTATTTAAATCAAATTTCAGCCATTTAAAAACATTTTAAATTTCAAAACCTCATAAAAATGAATTCAAATATTACCAATTCACTATGACAATACCCTTTGATTCATCCCAAAAAAATCTACCCATAAACCAAATAAATATTAAATAATAAGGAATAAAGTACAAAAATTTTAAAGTGGATAGTGGCTATGCATGGTTTGGCCACAAAATTTGATATAAATTTCACCAATTATGAATAATGTCCTTAAGAACCATATATAACCATGTTAATGGGAACCTTATTATTTTTCAGGGCATGAAAGAAAACCTTTCACCGCTATTTCTTGTCTTATTTTCACCACAAATATCAAAAACCAAAACCAAACTCATAAAAAACCCACTAGGATTAAGTAAATGTCACTATAAATCAAAATTTCATCAACATGAAAAAAAAATCTCAAAATCAAAAAATCAAATACCCACATCCTATAGTAACTTAGGTTTTTTAATGAGAGGTGGTGACCAACCCATTGAGTTGCAATAATCTTTTAACCTATTTAACAAACATCCCAAGTAATAAAGGGGAATTAAGATCCTTGGAACTCTTACAAACTTTGACTCTGATACCATTTTTTTTGAACGAACTCAAGAAGGCCATCGATTTGATCACCCGAGCCAGACCGTGATATGATCAAGGTTTATCTCGGATTAACCTAGGATAGTGACAAGAACCAATGTATTATATGTAAGTTCATTTGAACAAATTTTCTATGAAACATATTATTTAGAAATAAATATAATTTTTATATAAATATGGCATGTGCCATTCATAGTTTGGATATCCATGAATATAAAAATAAAAAAACTTTTAATAGAAACAAACCAATGAGGCATCTCAAATAAATGAGAATCATCTCAAATAAATATAAAAAAACATAATTAGATCCAAAGACACCCTAGGAAGATGAGCTAGATGACACAACTATGACATAAAAAAACAAGAATACCCAAAGAGACCTCCATGTGACTCCATGTTCACTCTCTATCCACAAAACACCCTCTCCATGAGGGGTCCAAATCCATAAACAAAACCTACAACAAGGCTAATTAATCTATAAACACTGAGTGGTTTAAGTAGGGTGTTATCATAATTCTCCAAAATAAATTCACCAAGGATTTAATAATTTTATATTTTCAAAACATATTAGAAAAACTAGTTTTAAATACAATAGTTTAAAATAGGTTTTATTTGTTAAAAATATAGACAAATCATAAAAACTTTCTAAATCCTCTTTTAATACCTAATATAATTGATGAAAATTTTGAAACATTTTCTAAAACATTTAGTTTAAATATTATATTTGTAAATTACATTTTTAAAACCATTTCTTTAAGAATTATAAATAGAGGACCCAAGTAATAAAAATCAAAGTACAATTTAACTAAATAACTCAACCAAAATATATAGTATAGAACTAAACAAGTAAAAGAATAAAAATGTAACCATATAGAGAAATAATAAAACTAATTATTCAAAAGTGTAAACTAATACAATAGAAAAGAAGGAAAATATTATCTATACCATCATGGGAAGATCCTAAACAACTATTGAGATGATCCTAAAAGTACTCATGTGGAATCATTTGTCAGCCTATTGATGCATCCCTAATTTATAACCAACCGAATTCTCTCAACCCGACTGAATGGTGGAACTCCCCTAATGAATTAGACAATTCCATACAATGGGGGATGTATTGTGTGTCATCAAGACTAGATATTAACTATTTCTCAATCTGTCACTATTACACCTAATATACCAATGATACTATTAATAGAGTATGAGGAAGGATGTGTGACTTATCAAACACACACCATTAATAGAATTGATAGAAAACATGATAGTGACAAACGTTAACACACCCTTACACACAACTCTCACAATATACTCAATTCTAACTCACTTAAATAACAAAAAAAATTAAATCATCAAACTCTAATCATAATAATATCATGGGATTTTTTTAAGAGTGTAACTAATTTAGGAATAATCCATTTATATAAAATTTCAACTAGAAATTAGAGTTGAAACTAATAATATGTTTTCTAAAAATATCATATAAAATCCATTTCCAAATCGAAGCCTTTTTAAAATTCTTCTTCTCAAGTTCCAAATGGGATTTTGGTTTTCAAAACTAATTGGTATATATATACGTTTGTGTATAGTTAGGTAGATATATAAATATATAAATGTATATATATAATTATTTACATAAAAATATGTATATAAATACATTCACATGAACCATATTTGATAAAAACAAATAAGAAATCATGTGATTCTTGAAAACACATTTCAAACCAATGAGAAAAATTATATTTTAAGCTAATAAAGCTCGAAGGAAATGCAACATGATAAAGTAACACATCATTGAATGGGAAAAAACACCACAAACATACATAATGGAAAAAATTAGAATAATTAAAAAAACATATACTTTCATTTAAAATTAATTCCTAAGAAAAAAACCTTATGAAACATGAAAATATCTCTTATAAACCATTAAAACTGAAAACACCCACATTGGAATTTGAATAAATCCATAACATATAAAATTTACAAAGTAACGAATTTAGAAAACCTATGAATAATATGGATTGTTATGAAAAATAAAAAATACCCAGTTCAACCATTAATGATGAGAATCCACCCAAAAATTAAGAGAAAAGATTCCAAATAGGATTCTTCACACCCTAGTAACCAAAAATGAAAAATATTATAACCATAACTCAGCTATGGTTCAAGAAAAAACATCCTAAGATAAGAGAGAAGAAAAAAACAATTATAATGAGAAAAAAGATGAGAAATGGGACTAAAAACATGAAAAACCTTCCTAGAATCGAATACAAATGGATTTGAATCCACAGGGGAAGAGAGGAGAGAGAACCTTGGGATTTTCTTTTATGAACATTATGAGTTAGGAGGAGAGGACAATGAAATGGGTTTTAAAATAGGGGAGGGTAGATAAGTAATTTCATATTTTAAAATTTTTGGTTAGGCCACACAATTTCGCTACACAGTTTACAAAACCACCTCCCAACCACGCACCCCTCACTGGACACACATCGACACTATGAACAGTTGGATAAACTGTGATCCAACCATGAAAAATAAGTCTGATAGAAATTTCAGACCATTCTCATGGTTGCATAATGATTAATACTAACCCAGGGACAAAATCTGTGCCTTATACCGAAGCCCCAAAATTTCAAAAATTCAATGAAAATCTACCAAAAACCCAAGAAAATCATAATTATAAATAAATAGATAATGTGATGAATAAATTTGAGGTCAAGGTATGACAATTCCCCCCACTATAACACTTTATTCCCTATAAATTCTCTGATTTAAAGTAGGAAATAAACAATAAAGAATCTCAATCAAGAGATAAGACTACCCAAAATACATTCTCCCAACAAAAACTATGAATTCAAATATACCCCCAAATTTTAACTACCACTAACAACTGAACTCCAATGAAAGAACAATGAATAGAAACATCACAAAAGATTCCTCAGCTGGCCTCCCCATTATACAAGGATTCCACATATCATGATTGGTCAATGAAACTAATGATCCAAAAAGATGAACCATGAATAAAAACCTACCATTTGCAACAAAGGAAGCCCAATATTAATCATAAAACCTAGTATACAATCCATAATTCCATGAAAATGAATCAAAACCACTCTAAAATGGCATAAGGGAAAGTTAACTCAAAAGAAAAACACAAATAAAAAAGGGGTGAAAATAGAGGGATAACCTCAAAAGGATGAAAAGTTTTAACATGCTAACACTAAAAGAGAAACAATGATAAAAAGGAAAAGAATAAAGAAACTGTAAACATTACCCTTCAAGTTACTTACAAGATTCATAATATTAAATTTTAGTTCAATGAACTCTTGAAGATGAATCAATTGACTATAGAGGTAACATGTCATCCAAAGAAAAAAGGTATTAGTTAGAATAGACTATAGAGTTAAATTCTGTCATTACATTCTTGGTGTATATCTCATAAAGAAAGGTCAATACCAAAAGAACATGTTTTCACACAAAGTTCATGGAATATGAAAAAATTCAAGTCAATGGTTCTTGGGAAAGATTGAAACATTAAGATGGTTTTCTCTTTACCAATTAACCTAGAGTGTGGGTAGGGTAAAAACTAGGAATAAAAACACTATAGTTATACTACCTATTTATAATTCATTAGGATGCTTCTTGGAAGAATAATCTAAACAAAAAATGAAACACAAGACCCCATATAAAAATTTCAAAACTCAAATGAAATTTCGTTAAATTTAAATCATATCTCAGAAAAAACCGAAAGCATAAATCACAAACACTAAACAATATTGGGAATTTACTTTTAAACCATTCCAAAATCTCATACATTAGTTTTTAATGTTAAAGTTCCCTTTTAAGAATAATTTTAATACTGCACAAGATATTCATTAAAAAACTCTCAAGTTATCTAAAATTTTTATCCATTATAAATTTATATCAAAAACAACTTTATAGGATTGAAAACCTAATTTTTAAATCCTTTTTAATGTTTCACTAATATTTTATTGAAATCCACATTGAAATTCCGAAGCATCACATTAATTTCAAAACTTTTTGAATTCTCTTTAATCAGTTTCAAAACATAAATTATACCATCATAACCACCTTTACATGTCAAAACCCCAAAACATACCCCCCAATAAATATAAAAGTATCATTAAATTATCTTTATATATTTAAAAAAACATCCATTCTTTTTTGAACTAAATATATATTACAAAACCTCATCAAAATCAAATCAAATATCAATAATCTAATATGAAAACCCCATTTTATTCATCCCAAATAAAATCTACACATAACCATCTAAAATAAGAAATTAAATGGAATCAATAACAAAAAAATTAAAGGGGTAGTGGTGTTGTATGATTTGAACACATGGTTTGAGAGACTGTGTGCTAATCGTGAAAAATGACGCTAAGAACATTACCGAACTATGCACATGGGCACCATGTAGCTTTCCTTGTTATGCAAGAAAACCATGTGACAATAGTTATTATCTAATATTCACCCCAAATCATGAAAAACCGAAAAATAACTTGTAAAATGTCCATAAATATTAAGAAAACATCAATTAAAATCAATATTTCATCATTAATAACAAAAAACCAAGCTCATAATCAAAACTCAAATCCTGAAATCCCATGGTAGCTTATATTTCATCATAAAAGTTAGTGATTAGACACCCACCCATTACCTACCTCTTTAGCTCCGATGATCCTATCTCCTACATACCCATGATAAAAAATAATAAGGGTTCTTTAAGAACCTAATCCCTCTTAAGAATCTAGGATCATATAAAATTTTGTATGAACTCGCTCTGGATGACCCCTGATCCAGAAACGTGAGCCAGCCCATGACATACCTGAGGCACGTTCCTGATCACCCCAGGTTGAAAATTAATACAATGTCATTACATGTAACGTTATGGGAATGACTTTTCACTAAAAAATATTTTTATCAAGAAGTATAATTTTTTCAAAATTCTGGAATGGATCATTCAAATTATGGATATACATTCATAAAAAAAAAATTAATAGAAACAAACAAATGATTCAAATAAAAAAATAAGCATAATATCATATAAATAGAGAAAAACTGAAATAGATCCAACGATACAGTAGAATGATAAACTGGATGATATAACTACAACACAAAATAAAAACTAGAATACCCATGGAAACCTCTATGTAATTTCATGGTCACTCTCTGTCCACAACACTCCCACTATAAGAGTGGTCCAAATCCAAATCCTGAACTGGAAATAAGGCCACACATTATAAATACATTGAGTGGTGTATGTAGTCTGTGATAATAACAACCTAATAGGAATTCACCAAATATTCCATACTTTTACATCCTCATAACATCTACGAAACACTAGTTTAAATTACAGTAGTTTTTAACAGATTTTATTCATTAGAAAAAATATAATTCATAAACACTTTCAAAATCCTCTTTTAATAACGAAAACATTTTATTTAAATTTAGAAACCTTATTTAAATATATCCATTAAATTTTATATTTAGGAATACATATTTTAGAACCATTTCTTAAACAATAATAACAAAAAAACACAAACAATAATAATAAAAGAAAAATTTAACTAAATAATTCAACTAAGAGATGTACCATAGAACAAAACGAGGAAAAGAATATCAAAGTAACAATTCAAGGAAATAATAAATATAATAAAGATAATAATAAACCGCTATAGTATAAAATAAATAAAATAAAGTGTATATAATCATGGGTATCTCTTAACATTTAGTGATAAAATCTTATATATACAAAGGTGGAATTATCTATTAACCCATAAATTCATCCATAGTCTATAACCCACCAAATGAATTCAACTATACTTACAAGTGGCACTCCCCCATGGCCTAGCCCATGCCAAACCAAGGGGGATCTAGTCCATCTCATTGTGACTATATAGTAACCATATCTAAATCTATCACTACAGTTCTTAGGATCCCCATGATATTATCAATAAAGGCTGAGGAAGGTTGTGTTTCTTATACGATATATACCCATAATATAATACAAGTAAAACCATTCTAATGAAAAACCACAACCCACTCTCACACACTCTTCTCATTAAATTACCTATTCACACTCACATAAATTACTCCAATGAACATATTAAATCATCAAAATCATTTCAACACAATTCCATTGTATTTAAGAGAGTGTGTAACAAATTTCAGAACAATACAATTACTTAAAGTTATAACCAAGCATTGAATATCAAAGTAATTAATTTTTTCCCAAAATCACCTTGAAAATAAATTTCCAAATCCACATCTTTTTAAAATTATCATTCTCAAGTTCTTAAAAGGCCTTTGGTTCCCAAAACTAATCATTATATATATATATCTGTATGTGTGTGTGTAATAAGGAAGATATATAAATTAATACATACATATATATATATATATATATGTGTGTGCACATAATAATAAATATATAAATATATGTACATGAACCATATTTGAAAAAAATGAAGATGAAATCATGTGATGCTTGAAAACACATTTGAAACCAAGAAAAAAACCCATTTTAAACCAGCAAAGATTGTAGGTACCATAAAATGATAAATCATAACATAATTTAATGCTTACACAAACACCATAAATATATAATAATTTAAAAACAATATAGAACTTTTAAAAACACACGAATAAGTCCATTATAAATGAATTACCAAGTTAAACCCCTTATGACCCTTGAAAATTTCCCATGTAATCCATTTAAAATTTAAAAAGTCATTTTTTGTATTTGAATAATTCTATAGAATATATAGTTTCAAAATGAAATCATTCAGAAAATAAATTCATAATATTGATTTTATATAAAATTATAAAATCATGGAAACACCTACCTAGGTTAATAAAGAATGAAGTAAATCCTTAAAAAATAAGAGAAAGAAGACCAAGGGGGATCTCGCACAACCTAGGAAATAAAACCCAAGATATTAGAACCATAACCCACCTAGGTTTCCTCCAAAACTATCCCAATATAAGTGAGAATAATTAAAACGAGATGAAAGGTAAATGATATGAGAAAAGGGGAGAAAAAACATGAAAAATTTACAATAATTGAATTAAAATGGCCATGAATCAAATGGGGAAGGAAAGTGGGTGCACCTAGGGATCTTTTGAAAGGAACTGTATAGGTAGGGTGGAGAGGAGAGTGAAATGGTTTTAAATTTTTAGGAGGGTAGATAAGTCATTTCACATTTTAAAATTTCTAGGTAGGACATGGGGTTTAATAAACTATGCACCAACTGTGCACCCCTCATTAGAAAAACCTAGTAACTACACATTGTTTGGATGAATAGTTTGATAAACCACACATAAACTATAAAAAAAGATTATGATAACAATTATAATCTAGTATCACAATTAGTAATAACCATACTCTAAACTGTGCATCCTATATTAAATCCCAAAATGTTCAAAAATTCAAGAAACTCCACCAAAAACTTAAGAATAAAAATACTAATTAATAAATATATATAATGTTAAATAATTTTATGGTCAAGGTGTGACACTAGGAGAGTCATTAAAATATTTAATTTTTATTAAACTGTAAGTGTTCATTCATCTAATTCCATCACTTAATTATTTAATTTTAAGAATTGGGTAACATAGATTAAAAGAAACACCAATGATTATTTTTATATTGTTAAAATATCATAAAAATAATGGGATTGAAGTAGAATACCCAAAAAGAATAAATTTCAGTTTTAAAAGAATCAAGAGAGACCATGAATTAATAAAAAATGATATAAATTGTATATTCCCTCAAATAAATTGATTTCATCCATCTTTATCAAGATAATGATAAACATGAGAATCTAAAAAATAGAGAAATAGTTGATATATAATAAATAAATTAATATAATCCTTTTTTGAGATGGAATATCCAAATCTCATCTATCACTACATTTTTTTCTTCTTAATTTTTTTCTTTTGTCTCCCAAAGTGCTCCAACCCCACTATCCTTGATCTTTCTATCCATTCTCCAAGAATTAATTGATGAATTAGTCAATAACCCTTATTCTATTTTGTTTTATTTTAATGATAAATTTTTACCAAATTAGGTTATAAATTCTCCAACTAAATTAGAAGGAATTTCCAATAATTCCTTGCATTTACATGGAAGTTTTCCTCTAATTTGTTTCTTCATAAAAAAATATTAATTCTATCCAGTTGGTATTTTTAACCTATGACCTCTCACATTTAGTATGTGTCTCACTTCGAACTTCCTCTTCCTTCCTTTATTGAACCAATTAATTTTCATGATTTTTTCAATTTTTTCAATACTCTAATTATGTTCAACATAATAACATGATCAATGATCTCGTTCTATCTTATCCGAAGTTCATGGCCTCCATACTCTCCTATATTTTTGATCTCCAAAATCCATACCATATGTGAACCACGGATTGTTCACCTTGAAAACTTCGTTATCACTATATCTTTATCGATAACTACTTCAACATGATAAATTTTCATCAATCTAGGACTAATTGGTCACAACCGTTGGATGAATTAAAAAATAAAAACATTATCATCTATTGAGATCCACCGAGCCACTCTCAACAACCACAAACAAGTATTGACCAAGTGTTATGTTTAATATGAACTAAAATAATCAATAGAAAATTTAATTTAGGTTCATTTATCTTACAAACGGTTTCATTGATATTCCATTATGAATGGATTAATAGGCTTGAATATTAATTAAATAGGATTGAAGGAATTAATTAAAATAGAAATAAATGTATATGGATATTTTTAATATGGAAAACATGTTTCATTAAATGAAATGTGTCATTGATAGATATATAAAGGGATGAGATCCCTCCTATAGTTGATGTCCAATTTTTTGGAAAGCATCTCTAAACTATTTTCCTTCCCATAGCTTGTTAATCAACTTTAGTGAAGATACTAGGACCTATTCAAGTGATTGGGATTCCTCCAATTGAGATCGGGATCCACATTCTGGAGTAATATCTCAGAGGTAGGAAGATTTTTCCTACAAATCCAATGATATTCATCAATAAAAATCAATTGATGTTATTGTATTGGCTATCAAGGTACACACTTTCACGTTCTTTTTTTATTACATATTGATTATGTCAAAGATAGATCATATATATTTGGGTTTCACTTTCAATTCTATATCCATATAATGAATAATGAAAATCTAATAATGGTTTCAGAGGGTGGTTTCTTTGGAAAATCAACGTATTAATTTTATTATTTAATGAAGAATATGTTTTACAAACTGTTGAATAAGACATTTAAATCATATAAATAAATATCAAAATTAGTATTTATATTTAATAATTAAATAAAAAGTTTATTTAATTATTTATATTACTCATGTTTATAAAATGGTTAATAAAATTAGAATAACAATAATGATCGAGAATTAATAACATTTCTTTTATCAGCCTTTGTCAAATATGAAAACTTTATATTTATTAAAATTATTTATGAAAATAAATAAAGTATTTATTTTAATAAAAATAAATAAATTTATAATATAATTATATTATATATAATTTTTTTATAAATAATGGAAAATTTATTTTGAAATATTTATATTTTTTTTATTAATGTTTTTTATAAATTAATTAACTATAAAATGATTATGGTTAATTTAAAAATATTTTAAAATATATGTGGTTTATAAAATGTTTATAAATAATAGAAAATGGTATTGTTGGTATATTTTAATTTACAAAAGGTTTATAAATTAATAAATTCTAAATTGTTTATAATTAATTATATAAAAGTTTGTGAAAAAATTATTAACAAAATAATCCATATATTAAATGTTAATATTTAAAATAACTCTTACCAATTATTTAGTATTCCTTTTGATCTAGGAATTAAATTATTATTTAAGAGTCATAAGGGGTAATTTTTAAATGGTTATAAATTATAAAGTCCAAAATATAAAGATGTAAATATTTGGAATTATTAATTGTTAAAAAATAATTAATTTGATGTTGTTCAAATTAAAATGGGAATTATTTTGAGTAATTATCATAAGTGTTCCAAAAACTAAATAAATAATTTATTTAAAAAGAAATGAAATTGAGAAATGAATTGGATTCTTTTTTGTTTTTTTATAAATAATGAAAAGGTTTTACGGAATATTTATAAAATTTCAAAAAGGGGTTTTATAAAGTAATGAACTATAAAATATTTATTGTTAATCAATTTAATGTTTTTTCAATATTTATTACAAATAGTCCTTTAATATTTTTTGTGTTAATATTAATAATTTAATTTTCAAATTAATATGATTAATAAATGTTATAAATAAAAATAAAGGTTACTAAAACTTTTTTACCTAAAATTTTATGCCATCATTGTAATATTTAAATAAAGGGTTTATATATGGATTATAAATTTATTTATATATTTTTTATAAATATCATAAATACGATCAAAATATAAAGGTTGTTTATAGTAATAATTAAGAACAGTTAATAATTAATTAATTTGAAAATTTTCAAATTCAAATGGGACCTTATTTAAATATATTATTTAAACTACATTAACAAGGTTTTGTTTGTTCATTTGATCAAAGGATTAAATAATAAATTGAAACTCCATATAATAAATAATATGAAATAGTACATATTGGATTGAGTATAATAGAGTTTGAATTCAAAATTTTGGAAAGTACATAATGTTATCTAATTTATAAAAAGGTTTTTTCATTATCTTTTTATTTATAAACAGTTCATAAATGGTTATCTCATGTTTAAATATTTGAATAGTTCATATATTTAAATTTTATTCCCTACTTTGTACATAGTTATAAATAGCTTATATTATAATGTTTGTGCTTTAGGTTAACTGTTGAACTACTTCTAGGAGATAGAGCCTTGAATTACATGCTAGGTATGACTCCATAAAATATAATTTTCATCTATATCGATCTCCGTTTATAATTAGAGTTATTAGTTTGAATTTAGTTATTGGGAATAATTTTTTCACATTAGGTTTTAGATATATCATGAATTGAATTCTCACTTGAGTAAAAAAATTTCAAGTATAGGGAATTGCAGTTATACCACCTACTGGCTTGGAGGCTTATGCCTTATCTATAATAGTTAATGGGGCTTGATATCCATTTCTCTTGTCTTACTCACAATGATATTATCAATATCATGTTTCTTGTTGACTTTATATGAAAAGTCCATATACCTTATTCATATGATGCATTCAGATATATTTGAATTTTTTAATCATCTATTTCTGGGTGAGTAACAAAAACATTTTGGTTTTATAAAAGGTACACTTCAATGTGGTTTATACACATTAATTTAGGGGTTGAAATAGGGATTCCAAAACTAAATCATTATAATAATTCATACATAATGGAATTAAAACATGAGAGAAGAATGATTTCATAAGATGTAATGAATTTAATATTCATATGATGTATATTGACACTACTAGAAATGAAAGGTATACCAACAGTTAAAAACCATTGGTATAGTGTGGAGAACCGTTGGTATAAATTTTACCTACGGTTTTAGAAACCGTAGCCAAGTAATCTGTGACAATATACATATACCAACAGTTTGAGATAAACCGTTGGTATATGTGAAGAAATGTACTCTATACCAACGATTTTATGTAAACTGTTGGTATATAGTTCTTATACCCATTAACCCCTATACCAATGGTTTAAACCATTGGTAATGTTTTTTTACCAACAGTTCATTCAAACCCATTGGTAAAAAAACACATATAGAACCTATACCAACAGTTTAAAACCATTGGTATAGGCTTTGATATACAATTCACACAGCATCCTGCTCTGTGTGCTGCTGTGTGAATTGTACATTAGTAAATGTAGAATAAAATACAATACAAAATAAGGATACATAATTAAAAACTAATAATTATAAGGATACATAATTTAATAATCAATTATGAATAAAATACATTAAAAACTGAATACGTAATTATATGTGATACAGAATTAAGAATACATACAAAATTTCATTTTTTTATAACACATACATGATTGAATTCAGAAATTATAAGCTAATAACCAAAAATAAATAAAATGAATAAATGAATTCAACCAAACACTAATATAATGTTTCATGGTTTGGGCGGGTGTATTTGAACATAGTGATGATGATAATTGGTGTGTATCAATGAGCTTGTGTGACTTAGGGAATATAGTTGTCCTTGGCGTATTAAATGTCATGTGTTTTAGAATAGAGGTAGGAGTTCCTCACATGAGAAGTGGATTGTGTGAGGCTGGCCCATGGATCGTTGTGCTAAAGTATCAACACAATCTGAATACGTTTGGGTGGTTTTCCATATGAAAGTTGTTTTCACTTTAAATGATGTTCATTTTAAACAAAAGAGAGACAATTAATGTGATACCGGCCACACCGTTCCTCATATTGAAGCGGGGTTAACTCATACACGTCACATATGACCCATGGATCGTTTTCCTAAAGTATCAATACAATATGAATGCGTTTGGTTGGTTTTCCGTATGCAAGTTATTGTTTTCACTTAAAATGTTGTCCATTTCAAATAAAAGTGAGACACTTTGTGTGGTACCAGCCACACCAAGACTTGGATTGAGTCTCGGTTGACTCTTACATATCATAAATGACAATTTAATTGTTGTTCTAAAGTATCAACACAATCCGAATATGTTTGGTCTGTTTTCCATATATCAGTTGTTTTTTACTTAAATGAGTGTCCATTTTAAACAAAAGAGAGACACTTAGAGTGATACCGGCCACACCGGGCCACAGATTTAGATGGGGTTGACTCATACACATCACAAATGACCAATGGATCGTTTTCCTAATGTATTAGCACAATCCAAATGCATTTGGTCAGTTTTCCGTATGCTAGTTGTTGTTTCCATTAAAAATGTTGATCATTTCAAATAAAGGTGGGACACTTTGAGTGGTACCAGCCAAACTGTGCCTCAGATTGAGGTGGGGTTGACTTGTACACATCAAAAATGACTCATGGATCATTTTACTAAAGTATCAATAGAATCAAAATATGTTTGGTCCGTTTTCCGTATGCCAGTTGATGTTTTCACTTAAAATTATGTCCATTTTAAACAAAAGAGATACATTTAGAGTGGTACCAGCCACACTGTGCCTCAGATTGATATAGGGGTGACTTGTACACGTCAAAAATGTCTCATGGATCGTTTTCCTAAAGTATCAACACAATCTGAATCTGTTTGGTTGGTTTTCCATATGCCGGTTGTTGTTTTCACTTAAAATGTTGTCCATTTCAAATAAAAGTGAGACACTTTGAGTGGTACCGGCCACATTATACCTCAGATTGAGGCTCGGTGTACTCATGCACATCATTAACGACCCATGTATTTTTGTTCTAAAGTATCAACACAATCCAAATATGTTTGGTCAGTTTTCCATATATCAGTTGTTTTTACTTAAAATAGTGTCAATTTTAAACCAAATAAAGACACTTAGAGTGCTACCGGCCACACCGTGCCTCAGATTGAGGTGAGGTTGAGTCTTACACATCAAATATGACTCATGGATATTTTTCCTAAAGTATCAACAAAATATGAATGCGTTTGGTTAGTTTTCTGTATGCCAGTTGTTGTTTTCACTTAAAATGAAGTCCATTTTAAACAAAATAGAGACATTTAGAGTGGTACTAGCCACACCATGCCTCAGATTTATGAGGGGTTGACTCTTACATTTCAAAAATGTCCCATGTATCATTTTCCTAAACTATGAACACAATCCGAATGCGATTGGTTGGTTTTCCGTATGCCAGTTATTGTTTTCACATAAAATGATGTCCATTTTAAACAAAAGAGAGACATTTAGAGTGTTATTGGCCACACCGTGCCTCATATTGATGCGGGGTTGACTCCTACACATCAAAAATATCCTATGGATCATTTTAATAATTTATCAACACAATATGAATTAATTTCGTTGGTTTTCTGTAGGCCAGTTGTTTTTACATAAAACATGGTCCTTTTAAAAAAATAGAGACACTTAGAGTGGTATCAGCCACACTGTTCCTCAGATTGATACATGGATGGCTCATACATGTCACAAATGTCTCATAGATCGTTTTCATAAAGTACCAACATAATACAAATGCGTTTGGTTGGTTTTTTGTATGCTAGTTGTTGTTTTCACTTAAAATTTTGATCATTTCAAATAAAGGTGAGACACTTAGAGTGGTAATCACCATACTATGCCTCAGATTGATTCTGAGTTTACTCCTACACATCAAAAATGTTCCATGGATCATTGTGCTAAAGTATCAACAGTTTCCGAATATGTTTGTTTCATTTTTCGTATGTCAGTTGTTGTTTTCACTTAAAACGTTGTCTGTTTCAAATAATAGTGAGAAAATTTGAGTGGTAATGGCCACACCGTGCCTCATATTGAATAAATGTTGAGTCATACACGTCACATATGACCCATGTATCTTTTTCCTAAAGTATCAACACAATCCAAATATGTTTCTTTAGTTTTCCGTATGCCGGTTGTTTTTACTTAAAAGGGTTTCCATTTTAAACAAACGAGAGACACTTTGAGTGATACCGGCCACACCATGCCTCATATTGAGGCATGGTTGACTCTTAAACATCAAATATGACTCATGGATCGTTTTCCTAAATTATCAACACAATCCAAATCCGTTTGGTCAGTTTTCTGTATTCTAGATAGGCAAATCGTGCAACAATAGTGAAAATATCTTATACTAAAACTATAGACATTGTGCATGATGTGCATCCCCTAGGTCATGGTTAGAGAAAATCATGAACATTTCTTATAATATATATCCCTATATGGTTGGTATATACCTTGTGGGATGGACTTAAATTTTTTACTAACCGTGATGCATACTGTTTTTCTACGCTGACCGGGGTTCCGAGCACCGAACAAGCCCCAAAAGCCCCATAAACCATTATAACATCATTAGGATTCCATATTTGGTCAAAAATAAATAATTATATTGAATTCAAAAATATCAATTCCTGAGTGAAAAACCAGGTTCTTATAGTCATCCCATTTAAAGGAACTCATCCTGAAGTTCAGCTTAAATGGGTGGTAAAAATTTATTTGAGAGCAATTCTATCTGGGGGGTTGTTCGGGGTCTAGGGGGATGTTTGGGGGGATATCCGAGGGGATTTCTGGGGAGGCCTTCTGGGGTGTAGGGAGGAGGGTGGGGGGGGGGGGGGCTGTCTGGGGTCCAGGGAAGAGGGTGGGAGGCTTTCCGGGGGCTGTCCGGGGTCCAGGGCGGAGGGTGGGGGGTGTCCGGGGTCCAGGGCGGAGGGTGGGGGTGGTATGCAAGGAGCTCTTTTGGGGATGTCTGGGGAGTTTTCCGGGGTCTAGGAAGGAGGGTGGGGGCTGTGATGGATTTGTGCCAGGTATGATAGGATTTAAAGTAGAACAAAACATCCATATTAATTCAAAAATCAAATTTCAAAAATATCAGTTGAAAATGTAAAGGATCAATCTTCCCCTGATCACCATCACCATCACCATTTCCATCATCAGCCTCATCCTCACTGCCATCTCTTTCCTCATCGTCATCCTCTTCATTGTCCACATTCTCATCCTTAGCCCCATCCTCTCCATCTTCCTCATCCTCATCCTCGCCCTCACCCTCACCTTCATCCTCGCCCTTGATCTCGGCAACATCATCATCCCCAACATCTTCCTCTTCAGCATCCTCATCATCACCAGGAACATCATCATCTCGACTACCGCTAGAACTACTACCTGGTGCATTGGATAATACACCCATCGATGACATATATGTCTGACAAGCCGTGTTGGCCTCTAGTGGAAGTGATGAAGATAAAGCTTTGATCAGTTTCATAAATTCTTTCTCCCTCGTTTGAACCTATTCTTCAAACTCTATGACCCTTTTATTAGACTTTATTCCATGCTCCTTGACCTGTTCCAACTTGGTGGTACTAGAATAGATACCTGGAGAGGACCAATACCTCTTTGGGACTATATTCTTACCAGGTCGACAGTGTACTCGACCCGAGTGCTCATCTCCCAAAAAAATATAGATGTAATTAGAAATAGATAACTAATGTGTAACCCAAAAAATATATATAAAGACAATTATAATAAATAAACATAAAGAAACAGAATATTTATGGTGGTTTTAAGGTAAGTACTAGGATACACACTCTGAATGATGTAGGTGAAACATTTATGTGAGAACATGACTCTATGATTCTTTATATTTCCCATCACAACTTCAGGTTCACAATCAACTCTGACAATTGAGCTATTGGAGTCATCATAAGTAATAAATGGATTGCATAAAATTATTGTAGGGAAAATGTCAACTTCATCATCACCATCATCAAAAACATGTCTGGGATTTACATCAATAATTACACTAAATATAGGATGATGATGATCTTTGACATAAAAATCTTGTTTCACCATTGATTCCAATACATATGGTTCATCGTTGTAAAGAATGTGAGTCGTGTCAATAACTCAAAATCCACAATCATTAATAAAGGTTCCTTTCCTCATAATTGAATCAACCCATTGACATTTCATCATCGTGACTCTACAAGGCGAGTAATAATAAAAAATTATTATTTTCTTCATGACTCCGTAATAATAAAAATTTTCAAAACAAGGTCTACAATCCGATGAACTGTAAAAATAGTCTATTGTTGCAATTATCATAACACCATCATGTTATTTTCTCAGGATCCTTTCTTGTTCAGTGATAATAAATTCGCATCCATTGATCATAAGTGATTTACAAGCACGAATCATGGTATTAGGACCAAAAGACAAAGATATCATTTCTTAAAAAACAGAGTCTGTAGGAAAGCTCGATACCTAAAATATAAAAAAATAGTAAACTTATTTTAATATTATTTTTATTTAGTTATTACATAAATATATTTACCTTAAATTTCAAGAAAGAGGAAAACCCTTTGCTATGAAAAGTCTCTTTCCTTCTCAAATATAAAGAATGATGCTTTCTATATATCAATTCTTTATATTCTCTATAGATAAAAAAATAATAGTTTAAAAATTATTTAAAATTACAAGAGATTAGATAAGTGATACATGTATAATTGACAAACTTGATATACTCATCAAATAAATGACAATTTAAAAACACTATGTGATGTGCCATCTCTCGCTCTTCAAGGCTTAATGTCATCAATGTAAATGATCCTGGAATTCCTCCTGTTTGAAGAAGTGATGGAAAACTGGGTTCAATTTTCTCATACTTTTCTTCATCATTTTTCATTGGTCTGTTTATTCTTATAGTAAGATCAGACAAATACATTGAGTAGAAATCCATACGTTCTTGAGCCAAGTAACCATTCACAAAATAACTTTTCGGATAATTCATGTTATGAACATATGATTTCAATGTTTACATGTTTCTTTCAATTGGATACATCCAACAGAAAGAAACGGGTCCTCCAAAAAGTATTTCAGTTGGAATATGGACAGTCATATGCAACATGCATGTAAAAATTAATGGAGGGAATATTTTATCTAACTCAAACAAAATTAATGGTGTCTCGGCCAACAGTTTTTCCAAGAAGGATTTGGACAGCTTCTTAGCACAATCAACTCTAAACAAATAGAACAACTAAATAACTGAGACTCTTACATTATTGGACAAGAGATGATGAATTTCTATTGGAATAAACTCATGCAAAAAGATGTGATAATCACGAGTTTTCAAAGATTTCAGCTTCAACTCTTTTCTATTGACCCGTTTTGATATTTTTCTTGAATTTCCATTAGGAACATTAATAATCTCTAGAAGTTCCATAAATTGATTTTTTTCAGCAGGCGTAATCACATATGAAGCACATGGAACTTTCCATTTATTTTCACTGATACAGACAAGATGCAATTATGGTCTGATCCCCCAATCTACCAAGTCATTTTGATATCATAAATCATCTTTTGTCTTCCCCTTGACATTTAGAAGAATCGACTGAAACATTTCACATATATTCTTTTCAATGTTCATTACGTCTATGCAATGATGTAACTAGTTGGTTGACCAATACGAAAACTAAAATAATACACTCTTCTTCTTCAAATTGTAATAGGTATTATTGGAAACATTTTTCTTCTTTCTAGATTTCGTTACACCCTCCCCAAATGAATAACTTAAATATTTCAATTCATTAATCACATCAATTCTAAACATATGCTGACGTGGATCATCAGTCTCCAAGGTATTGTCAAATCTTCGACAATTGTTTCTATATGGATGGTTCATTGGAAATAATGGTTGATGTCCCATTAAACTAAAACTACGATGATATTTCAGTCTTCTCGATAGAATATTGTTCATACAAATAGTAAATGAAAATTTTCCTTTGGTGCTCCATCCAGACATCACTGCATAAGAAGGAAAATCATTGATCGTCCACACAAGTGCATCATGCATCTGAAATATGTCTTTCAAACATGCATCGTATGTGGGCACACCCACATACCAAATAAGTTTCAACTCTTTTATTAAAGGTTTCATGTATACATCCTTATCATCGCCTAGATCAGAAGTGCCAGATATTAGTATACTCAAGAAAGTGTAAGGATTTTTCATACACAACCATGGGGGAAGCTTATAAATGTGTATGAAAACCACCCATGATCTGTACAAAGTAAGAACATTCCAAAATGGATTTAAACCGTCACATGAAAGACCCAGTCTCATATTACGCGTGTCGGCTAGAAATTCAGGATATTGACCATAAAATATTAGTCATGAAAATCCATCTACAGGGTAAACCAACTCTTAATTATTCTTTTTTCTCTCAGTGTCATACCATCACATTTTTAATGAAATTTTATCACACATGAAAAGGTTCTATAATCTGGGGATCAATGGAATGTTCCACATTACTTTTTGTGGAAGATATATGGTGTTCCATCATCTTTTGGATTCCAACAGGAGGTTCCACATTTGATACAATCTTTTATTTCAGAGGTTTTCTCCCAAAATAAGCTACAATCATTTCGGAAAGCATGAATTTTTTTTTGAAAATCCAAGTTCACCAACTAACTTCCATGCCATATAGTTTTTTGAGGGAATATCTGCATCATCTGGAAGTATGTCATTCAAGAAGTTAAGAATGTAATCGATTGCTGTATTTGAAATCCCATACATTGTTTCCCTATGAAACAATCAGATTAAAAATTCCAACTTTTTCATTTTACCACATTGTTGATATACTGGCATCATCGCAACATCATTCAATTTTTTCACCCTATAAACATCATCATTTTCATTGGACGCATCATGTGTGATTATATTGAAATATTGTTGGCTGGACATCCTTTCCTTCTCATGATGAAGAATAAATGTAAAATGATAGTATATAAAACTCTATTATTCAGTCCTATCATTTGGATCATCAACATTTTGAGATTCCATTTTCTCTCCATTGTGATACCACACATAATAGTTTGTCTGGAAACCATATTTTGTTATATGATAGCTAACTGATTCCTGAATCCACCAAGGTCTTAGAACATAATTAGAACAAGGGAAGTGTATGCGACCAATATCTGAAGCCTTGTCAAATGAAAAATCTAAAAAGTTGTTCAAATTATTTTCAAAATCGGTTGAAATCTGATCAGTTTTGTACATCCAACTTCTATCCATTCTGTAAAAAAATTTCAATAAGTCATTTCAAAACAATTCAATAATATTTAAGTTCAATCAAAAAAATATTTAGGTAAATGACAATTTTTTACTTTATATAAAATCATAACTGACGCATTACTCTATATGAGAATCATATTAAGAAACACAACAAAATACAATGTATATAAGAAAATATGATACAAAATTTCTAATGCGAATATTCAAGGATTGAACATTAAGATATTAGAAGTGGATCAAGGAATACATAATCCTTAAGGGTCTTGTTGGGAGTACGTGAGTTTTATAGTTTAACATCTTCAGGGAGATCAGGATAAGGAGTAGGATGAGGATCAAATCAAATGTAGTTATGGACTCATCAAGTTTCACCATAAGTATGGATTAAATGATGCTAGGTTTGGGGCCATAGATCATATGTTGGTAGGGTGTATTCATTGAATCATTTCCCAATTGATTTTAGAGGGGGGCCTTCAATAGTTATATGTATGTATTTGATTATATTAATGTTATTAGTTACCTAATGTACTAATCAGTCTTCACATTCATTTATTTCTGATCTCATTTTTTCTTTTTGTGGTTCTTGATAGATTGTCCCCCTATTTTTTAGGGCCTTAATACAAGCCTTTAGAATAGGGTGGATCATTATTTGAAATGAAAAATGGTTCTTGTTGTGGTTGTATGTTATAGACATAAATGGTATATCATGATCTAATATATTAAGAACATTGATGTTATTTTTGGTATGAGACAGTTTACATATTATAAATATCACATTTATTTTTATAATAAGTGGATTTATTTTACCACCCCTAATGACTTGGAGTACATTATTAATTGGGATTGAAACCTAGAGGTATGCAGAGCATGTCCATGCCTATCCATGATTGGGTCAATTATGGCATAGATGGTTGGTGTGGTTCTAAGAATGAGGAGGCACTTATGTCTTGGGTATAACCAAAAAACATGATTCAGTTTCAATGTTTCCGATCTGGTTAGTTGGTTCATTCACTAAATTTCTTATTTTGAAACAAATATAAAAAGGATATCCATGAATTGTGACGTCCCAAACGAGGATGCCACTCATTATTGACCCGAACCTAGATGGCCAGATGGCCTGAAGCACATCTACCAAAATTCCAAATGTTATTGACTAATAGTGAGAGCCTTTGGTGTGTCTAGGGGAGACTATTCCCTCATTACCTAAGTTCCACAATTTTAAAATTATTAGTTAAAAAGTGGAATAAAGATAACAATGGGAAAATATTGGAAATGGATGAAAATAACCAAATCATAAATACCAACTAATAACAAAATCATAAACCGAATGATGGAAATCTATGTCATATATCAAGAAGAGAAACATAGTTACAACTAGTAGGAACTATGACTATACAAGAGGCCCAATAAATACTAAAATTTGACCTAGCTTATTGAGCTAAAACCCATTCATCCACTACATGCTCCATCCTATGTCATTTGAGTAGTCATTCATATGTAATATGGTGATTCCCTTATCTAAACATATAATCATGTTGTTTATCCAGGTACTCAATGGAATCTCGAACAATGTGTGAGATAAAATTCATGTAGGTGACCACCAAGAGGTTTATAACTTTCCAGTCTATTTATATGAAATTTTAATATAATGATATGATAAATTAAAGTGAAAACTAAAAAATCTAAAAGGGTTTTCTATGGTTCCGGAGAAAATATTCCTTCATCTTCTATGGAGGGTTAATGATTTAATTAATTAAATGGATTTGAATAAAGAAATTTTAGGTTAAATAAAAACAGAAACATAAACATATACACTTCAAAATAAAAACTAAAAACTGAAATATTAGATAAATTTAAATAAAAATAAGTCACCACTTATAAAAATACATAATTTGGGATGGTTCAGATGGAGTTTCAGTAAGAGATTCAGCAGCTTGGATGGGTTGGAGGAAGAGGAAGCCGAAGGAGCTCCTAGATCACCGAGAGAAAGGGGGCTGCTAGAAATTTGGGGGAAGTTCTCTGGTTTAGGGTTCTGTCTCGTAAATGGGGAGATGGGGGTGGGTGCTGTTAATTTTGGGGGAAACTTTTAACAATGGTTTTTAAAAACTGTTGTTAAAAATTTTAGGGCCACACTTATACCAATGGTTCCATAGAACCGTTGGTAAAAGGTCCCATAAGCCATCCTTTTACCAATGGTTCTATTTAAACCATTGGTAAAGGTTTCTTAGAAGGTGATTTACCATCGGATTTAGGAAACCATTGGTAAAACCCTTCTTTACCAACAGTTTTATGAAACCGTTGGTAAGGAAGTGTTTGAAAAAACCCACATTCCAGTAGTGTAAATTGGTGATAATTTTAAAAAAAGAAAACCCTTTAAAAATACTAAGTGTCAGATTCATTCCAAAGAGACACTAATAATGACCTAGATCATCTAACCGGGTATTATCAAGCTCAATTGAGTACCCCAGGATTATATTGTGTAAGGAAAGAAAGATGTAAGTGACTGTGGATTATCTTCTTGTGTAGGTTGAGCTTAGCCTAGTGACCATTAATATTATTTTTTTCCTTATTTTTGGAATTTGATTTGGGTTACACTAACGATTATGATACCATTGGAATAAATTTGATTGAATTATTATGATGGATTTCGATCAAGAGTTATCCAATCAACTACCAAAGATTCATAATTATTATGAGTGGGATGTTTCCCTACCAATATATTTATAACTAATTTAGGGGATAACCAATGTAATTCATGATGAAATATGGATCTTATATCACTAAATAGATATGATGTATGGGGTCATCAATTTTACTAGTGGAACTATCATTAAATGTACATAATGAATATAAATAATACATGGAATTCATATGATAAAAATTCATGTGATAGATAAATTCATCTACACCATCAAAATAAAAATTTAAATCAATCATTTAAATTATAATCCTAAAATAAGAAAATTAGAGAACTGTAAACTAATGAAATGTTCTTGAGAAAGAGAAATATTCTAAGTGTTATAACTATTCCTTCCAAAATAAAAAGTTATAGAAATTGTTTTGTAAGTGGATCTAGATGCGTATGGAAGAATGGAATGCTTAATTTAAGGTTTAAAAGGCAGTAGATTCTAATTGAATAAAGGAATTCTAGTCTCTTATAGTCAATATGATTGGGTATGTCAATGATATTCAATATGATTAAATATGTTTGGAGAGACTAAATATTTTCTATAAGGATTATTCTGGTTATGAAAATCATCTTATTGTCATTGATGGAAATTTTCTAATAAAATAAATGAGATCATGAAAATTTTACCTGATATTATAAAGATGCTGAGAATAAATGTAATGCCCAGACCCTAGAATCCTAGAGACAATGCATTATTTTAATACATTGGCATGATTACAAGGAATCAAATCTTGAAGGACTGAGTAGTTTAGTAGTTTTGGAAATACAGATACATATATAGGCTCAACATTATAACTTGATAATAAATACCAGATATAAGTTTTATT
The DNA here is from genome assembly GCA_963277665.1 of Viscum album. Classification (NCBI taxonomy): domain Eukaryota; kingdom Viridiplantae; phylum Streptophyta; class Magnoliopsida; order Santalales; family Viscaceae; genus Viscum; species Viscum album. The sequence continues at coordinate 905,750,207 of OY728160.1, read as the reverse complement.
GGGAACATCCAAAACTATAAGTTTATCCCTACATTTAATTAATAAGAAAGATCATCATTTCTGTAGAAAATGAAACAAAAGAAAGGGGTGAGCTCAAATGCTCATTAATGGTACAAAATACAGCGAAATATGTCATAAACATAAACACGAGGCATAGTGAATAACTAAAAACACACGCCTTTAAAAAAATAAGCTTGAACATAATATGGCAGGATTAAGATATGAATAAATAATGCCATAATAAAACATAATCATCGATATTATACTATTAGAATAACCATGTGAACTATCAATAATGGTTACATAATGAGGGAATTCATAATGCAGTACATCATAAAAATACCATCAAGGCCTTGTGCTAAGACCATAAATATCCATTTTGTCAAGGCCTCGTGCCAAGACTATAGTTTGTCTCATGAGACCTATCGATGCACCGAGGGGCTATTGAGGGAATCATCCAGTACTTACTAAGTCAAATGAATTCCTCTTATTAATGTGTATTAACAAAAACAACATAAAAATTCTTATTGAAACTTACAAATTAAATGTAAATAAATTTACCTAATCATTAAACATAAACACTAACCATTCAGAGTAATATGGTGAATTGTTTCAAGATAACAGATCCATAGTCAAACTAGTCATAAAAAATTCAATAAAACATGGTGGATGAAATCATAGTATATAAAACTCAATGATGTAAAATATTCAACAATTTATGTTGACATAGATAAAGATACTTTTAAATGAGACCATTTAAAAAACCTTGAGGAAATAATCCTTAAACATACCAAAGTTTCTTATACCACCTTGAAACATTCAAATGATAATCCCTTAGAATATCCTGATAATAATGAGACTCTAGTTATGATATACCCAAGGGATTTACATACAACACAAGTAAGGAATATGTGGTGAATAATTCATATATCTCATAAATATTAATGTGAGATGAGAGAAATCCTTTTTACTTTGGAAAGAAAAGTTATTTTTGAAAATCATTTGTATTTGTCATGAAATTAGATTGTAAACATGTATATCCCATAAAATAAAAGGTAAGGTCATTGAAATTTTATTTTAGGCTTAAATAAAGTCTTATTGATGTTAAATCATTTAAAAATAGTTTTTAAATAAGCTTTATAAATAAAACATTTTAACGTAGTTTAAGGAAAATATTAAGAGATTTTAAAGCGCAAAAACATGTTTGCTTTCCTAAAACCAGAAATGAACCGAAATATCTTTTCATATTATAATTTATGATTTTATAAGGATATATCTATCTTAAAACATATTATAGAGTGAACATCAAAATAGTTATGAATTTTGAGATGTTCCTTGAATCAGCTTGCATTTCTGAACAATTTTTTGAATGATTCTTTAAAAACCCATAACTCAGCATAAAATAAATAATATAGCTAATTAGTAAATATATATATATATATAATATTCACACATAATTTATTATTAGTACATAGGAATAAATTAAAATTTAATTTAGGTGAGTAGAGAATAAGAGCGACCCGAATGAAAATGGAGGTTCAGGTAGAAAATACCTAAAAAATGTAATAAATTGAATCATATCACCAAAAATTAAAAATAATAAAGCGATAGATTGATTATAATTAAAAATATATATTTATTATATGAAACATAATTGGTAATTATATATACACCATACACAAGTAGTATTAGTGAATAAAGAATTTCTAAAAAAATGGGTGTGAGATGAAAAAAGCCTTACCTTAAGTCCGATGGTGTTCTTAACTTGATATTAGTTTCCTGGATAACCAAATTAAATTCATTAATTAATATTTCCAAAACCTATTATTTATTTAATTTATTTATTATATCCTTAATAATTTCATTCATGGATTTCTTGATGGGATTAAGAGGTTTAATTTTATTGTTTGGTAGTGTTTTCTTCTTTGGTTTTCATGACTAGTTTACTTATATTCATGCACGCATAAACATTTTGACTGAAAATGGTTTTATAGAATTGAAGTTATATGTTATTAGTGAGAATTCATAATATTAAATATTTACAAAGTTCATTTGGATATTGGGATTGAAGATGAATCATTATAAAAAACTTTAATAATAATTGTTTGGGTTAATTGGTGGTTTTTGATCACAACGAACTCATTTGGATTTATATATTAATGTCAAGTTTAAAAAATATTACATAACCTTAAATATGTTATAATATATATATCATAGTCTGTTTCAACCATCAAAATGGTTTGATGATAATAATTGAATTTGGTAACATAAATTGAAAATTCATTGTCCTTGAATGTTATAAATTAAAACATCTCGGATGGTGTTTTTATTTTTAGTATAAAAGAGTGGGAAAAGAGTGATGATGATGAATTATTACATTATCAAAACCAAAAAAGTACATTTATTGTACTTGAGTTATCATAAAATTTGGATTAATGTTGGTGAGTAAAGGAAAAAAGGAAAGAAAAGAAAGGAACTCAAAATAAAAAAAAGTTGGGAAATCCCTTATGAAAATTCGGCAGCCTAACGACGTCACATAAAAATTCATAAAATATTTTGATGAGATAAAATGGGTGTCTAATAATTATTACATAATATGTAAATTAATGGGGATATTTAATGACACATACCAAAATAATCCGAAATCAATTAAAAGAGAATAACATAAAAATAATTCTTGAAAAAGAGAAGGTTGGTAGATTCCCTTACCTTGTAGAGTAACTTCTAAAACATGAAGGTTGGGACCTTGGGGGATTGAGGAAAAATTGTAAAGAATTATAGGGATGTAAAAATAATAGATATTAGAGTATGATGAATTTGTAATGAATGAAAACAATGTAATGAGTGGGTATTTATAGTAAAAGAGAGATAGTTTTTTATTAATTTTGAATGACACCTCATTTGTGGTATTTGCAAAACCATAGGCTTGACCATGATATTTTAACTTGGTATTATCCACATGGGACACCTAATATCATATGTTAATGTAAAAATTTCACCATAATTTTATTTTAATTATTACATCATTATAATTTCATTAAACATACCGAAAACTCAAAACAATATTTTTATAATTCACGAAAAATTAATGTTTTTTAGAAAAATCCCAAAAATTGGCCCCAACCATTTTTTGACATATAAAATTCAAGAATGAAATCCATTTTTTTAAAAAAGTTTCTAAATATATTTAATTTAATGAATAAATAAAATCATAATTTATTTAAAAAAACATTAAAACTATAACTCATTTTATAACACCTTGGGAAATTAATAAGGGTCCCGTAAAATTATCTTATAGCCATAAAAAATTAATTAATCAATTTATGATAAAATTTTATGAAAGTATATCACCATTTTAAATTACTAAATTAATCATAAAATTTTAATTAAAATATTTATGATACAAAAAATACCAATACTTATACTATGATCATTTTTTCACTTATAAGATGTCTAAATTGTATTTATACATTAATGGGTGAAGTTTTTTTTTTCCGATTTACTATTAATTACAATTCATAAGAGTAATATTACTTTTCATAAGGGTATGTTACTATTCATAAGGTTATGTTACTATTCATCAAAAATTATGTTTGTCTTATCAGAATCTAAATATCCTACTGAACGCAACCGTGTATATTAGGTTCTCAAAATTCAAATCACAGAGGTGGAAAAATTATGTTTACTAGATAGGTTATAACAAAGTGATTATTTGTAAAAACTCAGTGTTTCATGAATTCTTTATTAAATCTATTTGTAAAATGTTGGGGTGTTACATTATTCCCCCATCTACCAAATTGCATCCTCACAATTTGAAACTGCACTTCTAATGTTAACGGTTGATGCTTGAAAATTCCCTTGTGAGAAACCCACAAAAAAATAGGGTTTATAAAATATCCTCTTAAAAGGGGTTAAGGTAAATGAGGTGGTCACCACAAAAATAATGATTTCGAATGGGGTGACAGTTGTTGGAAGTAAAAACCTAGACATGGAAGAAAAATATAACTATGAAGTTTTGATGGAACATTATAGATAACATGTTAAAATGAAAGTTGATTACTACAAAAATATAAACTAATGTATTTTTTTATCGATATTATCAAAGAATGTGATAATAAGAAATCATTTTATTTAAGAATATTTTCCTTGAGTTGAGTAATTATTCCACTCTATAAGAGTATAAATTTAAATATATATTTACAAAGTCATACTTTGATTTCACCTTGAACTATCTAAACTTCGTCAATTAGAACAGGTTAGGCCATATGGTGAAGTAATACAATAACCTATAAATGCTCGTATAATGATTAACATAAACCATTTTGTAAATGGTTAAACATTCCAAAATATATTGATTCAACACATTAGAATGAAGGTATCAGAATATGCAAAATGAACTTATTATTAACCCTTAATCAACATGACATAGCTCTGAATTTTCACATTCTAAACATGTGAATAACTTCATCATATATCATTTTGAAATATGGTAATAACTTGAATAACTATAAAAACCATACTGGAAACATGTATTCTTATATATTACTTAAGTAAGATATATGTTATTGGATATATTCCTTAAATACAATGGTGTTGTAAACTCCATCGATGATAGCATATAATAATTCTCAACAAGTCAATAATCCATTCTAAGGTAGTCAGTACATATCTAAAACAAAATTTTCTTCATCATTATCTCAACATTAGATATATATATATTAAAGGTTTTCTTTCCCTCAATCATTTGTTACCTAAAAAGATTAAATTTACATTAAATATATTTTCCTGGTACCATTAAACTTATGTTTTCAAATCCTTAATGAAAAATTATTGCTTTAAAATCCTCATATATTCCATAATTATTATAACCAGTATATTACTGACAAAATATTCAAATGAAATTATTCCTGAATATGAATATTAATCATTCTAATTCATCTGCGACAATATCATAAATTTATCATTATCTTCAATCATCATTTGGTGTATATTCCTATGATTCTTAGTAAATTGATTTGAATAGTGTCCCATCTCATTTCAGTTGATGCATTGTACATTGGAAACATTTTTCTTACCCTTGAAATCATGAACTTTATTTCCTTTTTCTCTACAATTTTTAAAAACTTCCATTACCTAAAAGAATTTTCTAGGGTTATTCTTTCAATAGTTATCACATGTGGGAAAAACTGTATTTCCATTCTTCCATTTACCAATATTTTTATCTACTATCAACTTCATCTTTTTCTTCCCTCCAAATCCATACGACTCAGGGAATTATTTACATACATTGTTAACATATAATATTATTTCCTCATATGATGATAATACTTGGGAGACTATCTTCTTTTAAAATGAGGGATTATGACCATTAGAGATATGATCCTTCTTACTATTTGAATCATGTTCATTGGTGATATTCTCATCCATTTTTATAGGTGCCCTTTTTAAACAATTTCACATTCTATATTATCTCATAAAATTATGAACTTTCTATAACTCTAAACATGGTATAGCACATATCATAAATTTATGAATGATAAATCATAAAACCATATAATTTGGTTACTTTAGAAGAATAAATCCTTCATAATGGTATATAAGAAAAAAATGTGAATTATCCTAAGCATATCCCCTAGGAGTCTCAAACCAGGTGTGCTGTAAGGCCCGTTGTCATGTACCAGGACACCATAGGTCAAGCCCAAGACTCCTTGTTGGAGTTTTCACTCCTAGGTACTCCTATTCTAGAACCACGTCCACTTGTAGTATCCAGAGAGTGATGTATTTTATAGAAAGATCCAAATAATATATTACTTACCAAAATACTAGGATTTTCTTGTATGTTTATCCTCAATTACTATCTTAGGGATTTGTTCTCTAATCTACATTTTCTAAATCTAGTTTCCATGTTTTCTACTGAACATCCTGTAATACCAACTGTAATTCCCTGACCCTAGAATCCGGGAGCTGGTGCATTATTTTAATAAATTATCATGATTAAAAATAATCAAATATGATGTTCTGATTATTTGAGTAGTTTTGGAAAGCCAGATACATACATAGTCTCAACATTATAACTTGAAAAGAAATAAAACATATATGTTTTATTGGGAATGCCCACAACTATAAGTTTATCCCTACAAGTATTTCTTAATAAACTTCTTCATGTCATGAGAAAATGAAACATAAGAAATTGGTGAGCTCAAATGCTCATTAATGGTTTGAAATACAACATAAGATATAATAAACATAAACATGAGGTGTAGTGAATAACTAAAAACACATTCCTTTAAAAAATAAGCTTGAACATAATATTGTAGGATTAAGAGATAAATAAATAATCCCATAATAAAACATAATCATGGGTATTCTACTAGTTGAATAACCACATGAACTATAAATATTAGTTTCATAATGATGGAATGTATAATGCGGGACATCATAACCATACTATAAAGGCCTTCTGCCAAGACCATAAATATCCATTTTGTCATGGTCTCATGCCAAGACCATTGTTTGTCTCATGAGACCAACCAATGCACTGAGGGGATATAGAGACCCCCACCTAACACTTAATATGTCCAATGAATTTTTCATATGAATGTGTATTAACATAAACAACATAAAAATTCATATTGAATCTAAAAAATGAAATGTAAAAAATTTTCCCCAATCATTAAACATAAACACTGACAATTCAGAGTAATATGGTGAATGTTTTCAAGATAGAACATCCACAGTCAAAATAATCATAAACTATTCAATAAAACGTGTTGGATGAAATAATAAGAGATAAACATCAATGATGTAAAATATTCAAAAATGTATTTTTACATAGATGGAGATACTTTTAAATGAGACCATTGAAAAATCCTTGAGGAAGTAATCCTTAAACATTCCAAACCATGAAACATTCAAATAATAATACCTTATAATATCATGAGAATAATGAGACTCTAGATATGATATACCAAAGGGATTTATATACACCAAAAGTTATAAATAAGTGGTGCAAAAGGCATATATAACATAAAAGTTAATGTGAGATGAGAAAAATGCTTTTCTACTTTGGAAAGAAGAGTACTTTTGAAAAATCATTTGTATTTGTCATGAAATTAAATTATTGACATGTATATCCTATAGAACAAAATTTAAGGTCATTTAAATTATATTTTAGGCTTAAATAAAGTCTTATTAAGGTGAAATCATTTAAAAAGAGTTTTTAAAGAAGCTTTATAAATAAAAAAAATTAGTGTGGTTTAAGGAAAATATTAATGAAATTTAAAGCACAAAGGCATGTTTTATTACATAAAATTATAAATGAACCAATTTTTTTTATTAAAATATTATATTTTAGAAAGATAAATCTGGAATAAAATAGATTATATAGTGAACTTAAAAATAGATAAGAATTTTGAGATGTTCCTAGAATCAGCTTTCATTTCAAAACAATTTTTTGAAATATTATTTAAAAACATGTAACTCACCATAAAATAAAAAAGTAATATTATAAGTACACATATAAAGAAAATTCTCACAGAATTTATGTGGATTAAATATAAATAAATAATAATTTCATTTAGGTGAGTAGAGAATAAGAGAAACCTGAATGAATATGGAGGTTCAGGTAGAAAATACTTAAATCTTTGTAACCAATTGAGTCGTATGCCCCAAAACTAATAATCATCAAATGATACATTTATTTTAATTAAAATAAATAAACTAATTATATTAAATGTCAATGGGAAGTATATATACACCATACACAATTAATAGTAGTGAATACATAATATCTCACAAAAATGGGAGTGAGATGAAGAAACCCTTACCTTAAGTTTGATGGTGTTCTTTACTAGATATTAGCGTCCTGGATAACCAAATTAAATTCATTAATTAATATTTAAAGAACCTATTATATATTTAATTAATTTATTGTAGCCTTATTAAGTTCATTCATGGCCTTCTTGATGGGTTTAATATGTTCAATTTTATTTTTTGGGAGTGTTTTCTTCCTTGGTTTTCATGATAACTTTACTTATATTCATGTATGAATAAACATGTATAATGACAAAAGTTGTCCAGAATTAATGTTATATGTTGTTATTTAAAAAACAGAATATTACATAGTTATAAAATTCATTTTGTTATTGGTATTGAATATGAATCATTATATAAAATTTTAATGATAATTGTTTGGGTTAATTGGTGGTGGTTGATCACAACAAACTCATTTTCATTTATAAATTAATATCATGTGTAAAAAAAATATTACATAACCTTAAATAAGATAAAATATATATATTATAGTTTGTTTCAACCATAAAAATGGTTTGATGACAATAATTGATGATGGTAATAGAAATTAAAAATTTGTTGTCCTTGAATGTGATAAATTAACACATCTCGGATGGTGTTTTCATTTTTAGTATAAACGAATGGGAAAGGAGAGATGATGATGAATTATTCCATTATGAAAACAAATTTACATTACATTTAATGTATTTTAGTTATCATAAAATTTGTATGAAAGGAGGTGAGAACATGAAGAAGAAAAAAAAATAAAGGAACTCGAAATAAAAGAAAAGTTGAGAAATCCCTTACGAATATTCAGTAGCCTAACGACGCCGATTAAAACTTTGATGAGGGAAAAGAGGTATATTATCAATCTTACATAATATTTATTGTAAGGGGGATATGTATTGACATCTCCTAAATTAATCTAAAATAAATTAAACTATAATAATATAAAAAGAGTGCTTGAAAAAGAGAAGGGCGGTAGATTCCCTTACCTTGTAGAGTAACTCCTAAAACATGAGGTTGGAAACATGGAGGCTATAGAACACCTTTTTAGGAATCATATAGAGGTAACACTACAATATATTCTAGGATGAAGAATTTGGAATGAAGAAAATGAAGTAATGAGTGGGTATTTATAGAAAAAGAGAGTGTGTTTTTTATTAATTTCAAAATGACACCCCATTAGTGGTATTTGCAAAACCATGGTATTTACTATGGTATTTTCCCATGGTATTAGCCACATGGAACACCTCATATAATATTTTAATTTAAAAAAGTATACCATAATATTATACTAATTATTACATCATTAAGATGTTATTAAACATACCAAAAACTCAACACTATATTTTTACTATTCATGAAAAATTCATGTATTTTATAAATATACCAAAAATTCACCCCTACCATTTTTCAATGTGTAAATTTAAAAATAAAATACATTTTTTGAAAATATTTTTCTAAATATATTTAATTTAATTTTTAACTAAAATAACAATTTATCCCAAAAAAACTTTAAAACTACAACTCGTTATATAACACCTTGAGAAATTAATCAAGGACCCATAAAATTATATTATAACCATAATAGAATAAAGTAAAAATTTGTGATCAAATTTTATGAAAATAAATTTCCATTTTAAATTATTAAATTTATCATAAAATTATAATTAAAATATTTACGACATAAAAAAATACCAATACTTTTACAATAATCATTTTTCACTTATAAGATGTCTAAAATGTATTTATACATTCATGGGTGAAGTTTCTATTTTTTTAGATTTACTATTCATTACTATTAATAAGAGTATAATTACTAAGGGTATGTTACTATTCATTAGGGTATTTTTCTATTCATCAAAAATTAATTTTGTCTTATCTGACTCTAAATATCCTACTGAATGCAACCGTGTATGTCAGTTTCTCAAAATTCAAATCATAGAGGTGAAAAAATTATGTTTACTATATAGGTTATAACAAAGTGGTTCTTTGTAGAGACTTAGTGTTTCATGCATTATGTGTCAAATCTATTTTTAAATTCTTTAGGTGTTACAATAAATGAACCAGGAATATGATATCTAAGTTTCGGTACTATACAAAAAATATAAGGAGGTAAAATTCAAAAATAGAAGAGGAAAAGTCGGTAAGTCTAATAGTATTTTTCAAGAATAATTTTAAGGTTATTTGATACCTAAGGGTTATCAATGAGGGGGAATAATAATTCTATATGATGGGATTATCTAGAATACCTAAAATGGTTTTATGAAACATCATGGAATGGCCATGTCAGGTATTAATTTTATAGAAATTTATTCTTTGATTTTTAAGGGTATGTGATACTGAGTTTATTTTTATAAGTGTTGTAAATATTCATAACTATAAAGTTATATTAATAATGGAAATATCTTTTATTTTGCATTATATTCATGAAAAAACCATTGCTACATTAGATATTTGAATATAATGATATTTTTCAATTTTGGATGAATCTAAAGAAAGGATATGTATTTTCATCTCACTTATCATATATGATAAGAGGTGTTAATACAGAGTTTTTGTGTAAAATATGAGATAATTAATTTTATATATTTGGTTTAGGAATAATAGGATTCTATAACATGTTTTAAGAATAATATATTGATAAAATTGCTTTATCCAGGGTAAGGTGTATATCTAGTTATTTTCTAAAATATGATGGAATGTGATTCCCATCCAGTAGTGGTGTGTTATAATAAAATATTATTTTTCAATAAAATACCCTAAAAACATAAAATTCTATATTAGATATGAAAAAATATTATATTTCTCAAATATTAATACTAAAATAAAATATTTTATATTTACTAAAATTCAAATTAGTTTGTATTGTTTCTTAGAAAGATATTCCAAAGACAATATAGTGTCTAAGAGGCCAGTGTGAGTATGTTTGAACATAGAGAAGTTCAAACTTAAAAAATTAAATGTATATTCTAGTTTAATTTTAAATTATTTATCACTTAATATCCTAACTAGTTGGGATATGTGATAGTAAAGAAAAATGTAATTATTTACATTTAGTTAGTATGAGAACGTGAATATCACATTTAACTAAATGATGATACCTGTCTAATATTAAAAGTTAAATTCAGTAAATATCATAAATTTTTTTGGATATGTGATTATAAATAAATTTAATGTTTTATATTTAGTTATCTTGAGAAATTGAACTGTACTTGGTATCATAAAACAAGTTTTATGATAAAAAAACCATGAAAAATATAAATCATTACATTTAGTTACAATAAGAAAGTGAAATCCACTTGATATCCTAAAATAGTTTAGGATATAATGGTAATGAAAAATTTTAATGGTTAAATTTAATTACTAAAATGAAATGAAAATCAATTTATTCTAAAATATTTTACGATATACTATATAATAAAATCAAAATAGTTACATTTATTTTTTAGAAAAAAACTGATAGAATAAGTTCCAATTCATGATGATGAGAGGCATAAAAATAGTTCTATGTAAAAAATAGAAGTTTTTAATAATAAAATTTGATGTTGTAAATTAATGGATATTAAATATATTTTAATAGAGTTAAACATTAGGAATTTGATTACTCTGTCTATCCATTATTAAAAACTAGCTTTATAAATGTTTCTCACTAAGTGGTTAGTGGGAGTATTTTATCTTATGGTCACATAGGGATGTGAATGGAATTATATATGGATCTAATGTTCAAAAAAACATTACTGAATAAAAAACATGAGATTAATTTAGAATATATGAATATTAAAAAACTAAGATATTGTTTGTTATGGTTATAAAAATATCATGTAATTATAATAAAGTAAAATCCTCATTTATAATTTATTCATGTGTGCTACAAATATACTTTGCATGAATGGCCAGATGATAAATAGCCCATCAAATTACAAACATTGAGTTTTCCCTAATCATGGATCATCATGGAGTATTATGTCTTGTGATGATATGTTAATATTATCTTGAATATATGCTTGTAATAATGAAAAATGTTTGTATATGAGATACAATTAATATATTCATGAGGTAATAAGTAGAGACTTATTAATTAGACAGGCACAATAAAGAAAATCTTATTGAATATAATACAAATATAGATATACTTAGAGGTGTATTATTATTATAAATACTTCTTAAATGATGTTAGAGAGATACCTAACATGATAACCATCATAATTTGATACCCAACTTATGCAAGTCAAAATATAATCATAGCTAATTAAGGGGTGGTTGGGTATGTTGTAGATCATTCCATCATTTGGAGTGCAGCCAATAGAAGAATTTTCCTCTTATATGAAAGTAAATAAATATTTCCATTTATTGAATAATATTTAGTAAATGCATGACAATTTTTAGTTGATTCACATGTGATGTGTTCAACTACTTTGATGAGGGGAATGTGATGTGATCATCTGTTAGATGAATGAAATGAGATGTATTTGTTGACTTGGTCAGTAATTTTAATTTAATCAAGAAATGATGAGATGAATTTACTAGATTGAAATGTTCCATGTATAGTAGTCACTCAATGTTATAGAAAAAAATAATATATATATATAAAAATAATATTTATATGACACATCAAGTGGTGGGAATGTTTATATAGAGATATGAGTATGTTTTATGGAGATCACTCTAGACCCCTTAGTGGTTTGAGTATCTTTAATGCTTTTCTAGAGGCTTCTCTTTTCTTAAATATATTAAATATTTATTTCATATTTTTGGCCAATGCTGCAAAGGCCGAAAGGGTCTTAGAGTTAGGAATATAAATAAAGATTACGTTTTGGACAATGTTTTTATTCCAAAATGAAGAGAGTATAATGAAACCATATCCAAAAGTAGTTTTGGATGGATTCACAAAGAGTTGTGATGTTTTTCAAAATATTCCTTCTAGATTTTAGTTCAAGTGAGAGATTATTAAATATGGAGTAAAATAAGTAATATAATATTTAATTTAGGTTCATTTATCTTCCACATAGTATCATTGATATTCTACTATGAATGGATTAAAATGATTGAATATTTATTGAATAGGGTTTAATGAATTAATGAAAATGGTAATATATTTATATGGATACATTTAATATGGATGAAACATTTAATTAAATGAAACAAATCATGAATGAATATATAAAGGGATGAGATCCCTCCTACTGATCAAAACTAATTTTTTATTAAAAAATAACCAAAATATCTTCATTCATTCATATTATCAATCACTTCAGTGAAGATTATAAAACCAATTCAAGCGTATGGGAGTCCTCTAATTGATACATGAATCTATATGATGATGTAATCCCTTGGATACAGGAATATTTTGTTTGCTTCTCTGGATATCTTCATCAAGCATACTTGTTATATATTATTTCATTGGATATCAAAGTATTCACTTTCATGTTCACTATTTATTACATGTTGATTCCATCAAAGATATATTATATATATTTGGGTATTGATTCCATTACCATGTCCATATTATGAACAAGGAAAATCCAATATGATGACCACCAATCCTTGAACAGGTGTTGGTGTCTTCCCCTGAACTCGATCCCTTAACCTGATCTTTCAAGAAGAACCATTGATTGATTCACTGAGGAAATATAAAGAGTGACTCATGATCATTATTTACCATCCTAACAACCTTAACAACAGGGAACTACTATGTACCCATTTATCTTCTTCATATCAAAACTAATGTAATAAAAAACCAGTTATATAAATCATCATATTTAATTATTCAATCAAACATAGATAAAATTTAGAATATCCTTCCTTGGACTCAGTTGATACTTATTCATGGATTCAACATCAATCATAAACCTAGTATCCTTCAGGGACAACATAGAACCAAAGATCGACATTGTTCCCAATTTTTCATCAAACTCTTCTCATACATCTCTAACCAAATTCAGTCATGAAACTTCAATGGAGGAGTAGAAACATAAACTAGCCATGGTTTTGTTTGGGTTCAATTTTGAACATATCTCCATAAACCCATAAATTAACAACGTTTACATGAATTAAAAACATTTTTAGAAAGATTAATCTTGATGACCCAAAACTAAATCTTATTTAAAAAAAATATTGGTACCAAAAAATACCACTTGGTTTCATATTCTACAACATTTGAGTTTGACACTTCATAATTCTATCAGAAATGTTAGAGGGCATAATTTCACTTGTCAAACCTAATCTCTCCTCTTTGGTTAATATTCACCTTATTAGACACACTCACATAATACTAGGTTGAGAATATTTCTCAGTTATAGTAATGTGATATTCATCAGTGAATACCCATGATTTGGTGTCAGTCATATTTCATTCTATGTGTAGATATATATTTAAAAAGGATGAATGAATACTCATAATGTTCAATAAAAAAAGATAAAATTTGTTTTACAAAGACTTGTGAAGTTGGAATCTAAATGCCTTACAATATTTTTGAAAGTCTTAGAAAATTATGAGGAGTATTTTAAAATTTATGGAAAATTCTTATGAATGTTGGAATTTTCTAGTTTTTTATTATTTTCTTCTTCTCAACACAATTATAACAAGACTAAATTTGATTGAAAACCCCTTAATATGGTGTAAAAAAATTGTTACAAAATTTTATAACTTCACAAAATCATGGTTTTTAAAAATATAACATTTTCACATAATTGAACCATAATATTATAGACCATAAAATATAATTATGATAAAATCATTGAACATTAAAAATTTAAACTCTAAAAATACAAAAAAATTAAGATTATTTTTTGACCTTGATCCATTTTATCCAACTCTATTACTCTGAGCCTCTGCCTTTAATGCCTCCCCTTACTTCTGATCCAGACCTCCCCTCTTTTGTCTAAGAATAAATATCCACAAGAATGTGTATAATACCCTTTTAAAAGTGATTGTGTTTCTAAAATTAAGGAATCACTATCTATTTAGCTCACTAGTTATAGCTCATGTCATGTGTAACTGATCTTCATATGGAGGCATTCACTATTCAACTTCTTCCTCAAGTGACTCGAGCATAGCTTCCTAATAAATGTTGAATGTTCCCCATGTTCTTGATTCGACCTTCAAGCTAATTCAAAAACTTATAGAACATATAATTCCCGTTTTTATTTTATTTTAATGTTCACATAATAATAAAATGTTCTTATTTCACTTAAACGACCTCAACTATTTATTTCTATATTATTTTATTTCCATTATTTAAAAAAAGTCACAAGTTATTGAGTTCCAGTAATGACCCCAACTCTAGTAACCCAAAGCTGATGATTAATTTATTACATTAGTGCATGATATAATGGATCACACAATAGAGGATCGATCAGTTTAGTAGACTTGGAAAACTAGATATAAACTTCATTCCTATATTACATTGGAAATATAAAAACATAGGATAAGTAATATTTTAACATCCTAAAAATCATTCAAAATATCCTTATTCATATATCAAGGAAAGGAAAAAAATAAAGGGTGAGCTCAGATGGTCAGTACGGGTTATACATATCAGAATCTATCACGAGTAAATAATAAATAATCAATATGGCATAGTGGATAATAAAAACACATGACCTTCAATCAATTACTTGAGTTAAATGTACATCATAAATAATATCAACATAGTAAACACATAGATAATAGAAGATGAATTCCTAGTAACAGAAATCTATAAATCTGAATAGTCATGATCTTTACATTATGTCCTCGACTATGTTATCATTAATCTTATCATCAAGGCCTTTTACAAGACATCATTCTTAATAAATAGGTAGGTATAAACTATATACTCATATAATATTTCATGTATGTTGTTTTTTCTCATGAGACCAGTCAATGATTAAATTGGATATGTATAACTAGGACCCACCCTTAACATGCATTTCCTACACAATTTATTCTCAAAATTACTAATAAATCAATATTTATTTGTAAGGAATCAAGAATATAGAATATTTCCCCAGTCAATGACATAACATTCTTAAGAAAAACATTTCAACTGATACCGTTAGAGAAATGGTATATAGTTAAAACATCATAAAAGTAATATATATTATACTGAATTAACCCATGATATTGAAAATACATACACAATGGATAAAAATAATGTCCAATGAATAATAGAGAGTGATAGAGAATATTATTATATGATAGTGATCATAAAATAATGTACAATCCATAATTTACTAAAGTATGATATAAGACCATATAATCATCATAAATGAAGGTTTTATAGTAAAACCAACACATTATAATATAAAATAGAATAAAAATATTTAAAATAATTTCCTTCTAATTTTGTGTAATAATGAAGTTATAAATCACATTCAAAATTCTTTATATTCTATTAAGGAAAAAATACCTTTTTCATTTGATAAAATTTTATCAAAATTCACATAATATTGAGAAAAATAATTTATTTTAAAATAAACATGGAAACATATAAATTAAGATTAAAATAAAATAACGATCAGGATGATGATAAATTTTGTTCATGTGGTAAACATTAAAACAAATATTTATTTTACAACTGGTAAAAAGTCCAAAAGTACATTGTTTGGAAAATAAAAAGAAGATTATATTTAAAACTATATAAATAAATAAAAATATGGTAGAAATTGAATTAAAGTAATTATTTTAGTTTAAATAAGAATATTCTTGATTATATTAAAAGAAACATGACATGGAAGAAAAAAGGTTGAAAGGAAAACGTCAAAACATTTATTTTCAAAAGAAATTTCCTTAAATGTAACTTACTTTTTTATTATTGATCTAATAAGAGAAGAAATAGAATATAAAAATATAAACCTCAAACATAGTCTTATGATAAGAAAATAAATGGGGTTTAAGATATTAGTATCTTATAATATTTTCAAAATAAATATGAACATAAATAATTATGAAATAAAATGATATTTTAAAAGAAATCCCTTACCTTGGTGTATTCTTAGTCATACCTGTTTTATCCTCTTGCATAATGAATTTAAATTTATTAAATACTTTCATAAGAACATTTTTCATATATATTCCATTTTTATGGAACTTTTATAATAATTTTAAACCCATTCATTAAATAGTTCATTCTTTCATCAACTATTTAAGGTTTTTTTGGTTGATTTATCAAAATTTACTTTGATATATTGTCATTGGTTAATTGAGTTAAAAAATAGTTACATTATCTAAATTATATTAATAATTTAATGAATACAATTTTTATCTATTATATTTGATTTTAGAATCATACTTTCATAGTGTCAATAGAAAAATTAATCACATCACTTCACAGAGGTGGTAGTCCACACATACGCATGAGCGACGCTATCATTTTCCATAGGATGGAAGGGTAAGAAGGTATGTCACAACCCCTCCCCTGGGGCCCATGCTGTGACTACCCCCTGCCCACCTTGCAATGGCCAGGGGCTGGTGACTAGCACCGAAAAGGCATATCCCTAAAATCGAGAAGGCATTGCCTCTAAACCTGAAAACTCACCCAAACTGTGCACAAAAACAGATACAAGAACATGGTAAACTATAAGTAAACAAGGTGTGTACAATAAGTAAAGGGGACAGAATACAAGCCCAGCTGGAAAGTACAAGTAAAATTGAAAAAGAACAGCTCCTGTGAACACCCGCCAAGGACCCTTTCTGAAGGGTAGGTACAACTCTAAAACGGTCATCCCTGCGGGTCATCTCATCTAATTTCCACCTCCGATCAGCCTCTAGTCTGGAACCCTTGATCTCGATTAGTGTTATCTATCATCTCCACAAGACACTGTAAGGTGCGGGTGTAGCCCGTGCAGGGCTGAGTATAACGATACTCAGTAGGGACCCTGAGACCCGCGTAGGTCTCTTAGGGTTCCACAAAGGAAAAACCAAAAAGCATGAAGAAATAGCCATCAACACTACTTAGTTATATACCCATACATATACCTAAGTTATCAAGACATTAAAAGGTAATACCACAATAGTAGAAGTACCACATAGGTAACACCACGAAGGTAGAAGGACCACACAGGTAACACCATGAAGGTATAATTACCACATAGGTATCCCCACAAAGGTAGAAGACTCATCTCACACTAGGTATTAGTGAAGTATAGAAGTACATATGATCAGTCGCGAAGCTAGATCATCTTATTTTGTCAAGAGGCACTACTGCTAATTATACAGAGTCTGACCCACATAAGATCAATATGTAATAACCCCTGCAATTACCCACACAGAATCTGACCCATATAGGATCAGTATGTGATGACCCACACAGGATCGCTGAGCGCCGACCCACACAGGATCTGACCCACATAGGATCGGTATGCGCAGACCCACATAGGATCGTTCATCACTGACCGACACAGGATCGATATGTGCTGACCCACATAGGATCACTGAGTTTTTACCCCAGAGTATTGATAGGTACTAACCCCCGTAATGGCCCACATAGGATCTGACCCGCCCAGAGTCGATAGGTAACTAACCTCTGTATTATTTATCTCCAACTTCCGCATCACTTCCAGCCACTGGATTCCTCGTTAATAGAACGTTTGGGAGAACTGCTCCTCAAGCCATCGGTCATACAACAACCACCATTAAGTTCCATGAAGAAGTATCTCAAAGGTCCATCACATCATAAGGGACCCAACGCAGAAGACGGTGCGTCAATCAGACGCCCGATATGTATGTTATTAGTGTTTCCTTTCTGAGGGCCCGATTGGATTCAAGGTTCGATCCAGCCTGCTCATACACCAACATTATCCAAAACTCAAGTGGAGTATACCAAAATGACTGTCTCTATCTAAGGATCCCAATTCCACAGACAGTTTATCAAATTGATGCATGATTCTCATGTTACAACCAAAAAGGCGTATCTCTGTCCAGATGGGCCAGGGTTCGGTCTGACCCGGCCCATCCCGGCCAGGACCGACCTGACTTGGTCCGAGTCCGGTCCGGTTGGCCTAGGCTGCGGCGGGCCCGACATGCTAGGCCATGGTCTGGCTAGGCTTGCGAAGTGGGCGGCCCACGGTGCAGCCCACAGTTGGGTGGCCCGCCGTGGTGGGGTCCGCCCTTGCTGCACCCCCCTTGGTATTCTGATTGGCCCGGTGGTCGTTCAGTCACCGTGCTGGCACATGAGACCGCCAGAGTAGTTTTGCTCAGCATGATGAGGGAGGTCGATTCTCCACCCATTGGCGCGGTCATTCATTGCTGCTCTACCTGAGGCCGACTAGGTGCTGGACACCCTCCGGACTCTGCTGCGGCCTCCAACTCCAGCGGCGTGGACGCATGCCGCCGCTCCGCCATGTGGCCGGCCGGATTCCGACCACCACCCTAATCAATCGTGGTCGACGGGCCACAACCTCTTGCTCAACTGGTGGTGCAGATTTTCACCACCCCACCTCCTCATGGTCGACCAGCGTGTCGGCCATTGTATTCTCACCGCCGTGGCTGACTGGTCGTGGTCTCCTTCGGCGGCACGATTGTGATGCCGCCTTCAACGCATACCATGTAGAACAAATCAAGAATAAGGTTGCGGAGGGATCATGCCTTGATCATTTGGCCCACACCCTCCACGTTAAGTCGGTAGCAGCTGGTGTAAAGATTGAAATAGTGATTCATCACAAAGAATAAATAAATGAACATTTTCCGTACCTTGTATGCTCATTGGATATGGTGAGAGGAATGAGATGAAATTGATGAAGTTTCCGACGTCTGTTGCTTCCGCCACAGGCTCCAAAGTCTTTTCCTCATTCTTGATCCAGAGAGTGTTCTTCATTGGAGAGGTTCTTCGTTTGGAGGATGTTTCTTCAAAGTATCACCTTTTCCAATACTTTTACCCACGAGAGGTGTGATGCCAAATTAATAAGTTAAGATTTAATGTTGTCACATTAATGGGGGATTCCCAAAGATAATAAAAAATAACACTTAATTAACATCATGACTCATTAATTCTTAATTAATGAATCCGATTAATTAAAGAGGAATTTGGTTACACATTTTGTGTAACCGGGCATTTAATGCCCAAAATTTAATGCCCTAATACACTCATGTGGTCCCCACCTTCATGATTAAAATGGGAGGATTTAAAAATAAAATAAAAGTAATTATTTTATTTTATTTTTTGTCTAAACCTCCCATGAAAAATCTGAAAAACTAACTTCTACCCTCAACTTACTACTGTTGAGGTGAAAGTCTCCTTAAGAGAATATCGTCGCTACGAGATCAACGGTGTCCTCGAATTTCAATTCCGAGCACTGGTTTAAACATTACATAACGTCTCTCATGCGTTTACTGAACGTACCCGGTTAAAGTTCAAAATTTTATTCCGGCGCACCGGGTCTCGGAACCACATTCCGTCAATTTCCATGGACTTGGAATATTCCCATATAATTAAAAATAATGAACTTGAAAAAATACGGGTCTTTACATTCTCCTCACCTCAGGGATTTGCGTCCCCGAAATCCACAACACAAAATAAGGAAACAAGTAGGGGTACTGTGCATGAATCTGAGACTCCCGCTTCCATCACTACCACAAAATAGGGCAAGGGAACCATTTCCCTTTATCAGTGCTAAATTGAAAGCTCTAATAAAGTGGTGTTCCTTTGTCAGTGCAAGATAAAATTGCTCATAAAGATAACCTTTATCAGCGCTAAAATAAGCACTGATAAAGGGGACATTTATCGTTGCTGATAAACTTTTTTATTCTTAATTTATATAAAATTATAATATTTCTAATAAAAAATAATTTTTTTGTATGGATTAACAATTATATACCAATATTTATAAATATACACTCTTTATTGTTATAACTATTAATAAATAAATAAATATTTATCTTATATGTCATTTTAAATAAATATATAATAAATATATATATATATATATTATTAAATAAAAACCACTGGAAACTTTATCAGTGCTTGTTAAAAGCACTGATAAAGGTTCCAACAATTTTATTTAAAAACCCTAATAGGACCCTCCTCTCTCACAAATGTTCAAGATTTTGCAGAAGCGGAACCGGACCCCCCCTCCTCCTCCTCCTCCACCGCCGCAGGGTTTTCCTCCTCCGTCGTGACTGTCATTCTCATCTGCCACCACTGCCTCTGCCTCCGCTGCCTCCACTGATGCCGCCTCTGACGCCATAGCCTCCTACACGACTGCCTCCTCTAAGGCTGCCTCTGTCGCGACTGCCTCCTCAGTGGCTACCTCTACCGCCTCTGGTATGTAGTCGTGTTAAATGGAACATGCTTCACCCTACATGTATTTCATATAGATTTTAATGCCACACAACATTTATCTCCTAAATTTACACCAAATGACTCATCTTCTGACTCAAACTTGGAATAAGTTTCATTTTAAATGATACATGCCATTTGAGCTTAGGTCACACACAATGTATCTTGAAGACATATACTTCATCATGAAACCATGTACATTCCATGAAATAATAGTATAACCACATGATATGTGTTTTACTTCTCTCACACCATGTATAGATACCATAGAAACTTGATGTGTATAGACTATACACCCTTAATGGTCATGTAAGGACTACACATTGTGTATTCAACAAAAATGTGATGCATAGCCGGTGAGGTGACTCGGTATGTATCTAAAGTACATGCCTTTAGCTTAATTTGTTATATATGGCATGTATTTTTAGGGGAATCATGCAGTATTTGTAAGACTAACTTGAAATTAATTTGATATATGTCAGATTAAATCATCTAAATCATATCCATAAATGATTTTCACCCTATTGGACACACCATGTATATGGATTTCACATGAGTTTAGAAATGTTAGTATACAACCAACCTTGAATGAGAACCCTACACATTGTATACCCATTGAAAAAATTGTGTTCTCTGTTATTTTTATTATTATTATTATTTATTTTTCACTTAGATGATAATATTTCATATATGAGTATCCCATTATAAATATCTTATCATCTAGATCCCAATAGTATGATTCCCTCAACAATTTGAAATTGCACATGATGTGGGTTGGATATTTTAAATATCTTCACTCTTCTTGAGAGTTGAAAAGTGACATGCGATATGTTTGGAGAAAATATGGAGTATGGTACTCCCCTATGTTTCAGGGAAGAGTCCTCCATGTATAGGTTTTAGGTACTCCATGGATATATACAAAGTATAGGGCACAATCCCCCATATATAGATAGAGTTCATGTACTTTCACATGTTTTGGGGTAGGTTCCTCTATATGATCAGATTCAGTACTCTCTTATGTATCGATGGGGGGTCCTCTGTCAGTGGATTCAGTACTCCCCCAAGTGTTGGTGTAGGGTCCTCCAAAAGGGTTAGGTACTCCCTCAGTAGACACACATATAAATCAATGGCGTGTAATCCATAACTATAGTTCTATAGATATTACATGGAATTTATAGAAGAATTTAAGATCAAGAGTCTCAAAACTGATAAAATATTTACATATTGATTTCTTTAGAATATCATCATACTTTTTATCCTTTTTTATTTCCTTTCAGTAATGAATTGCAGTTGGATTGTCGACTATAGGTTACGTGGGACATACACTACCCATGGTATCACTAAATTCTTGTTTGATACTATCCTTCATGGGAATGCACTATGATCACTAGTTTCTTTCTTTTACATGGTTTTCGTGACATTAGATTAGGTCTAGTTTATTTATGATGCCTTATATTACCCCTTGGTCTTAGGTTTTGGTTGACCAATTGTTATATCCTTACATTTTTTGAGGGTGTACTACTATTTATGTTTACAATCACACATGTATGGCCTTTATAACCACATGTGATGTGTTTATTTTTATATTTTATAGTTTGGAAAATAAATTTGTGGACTTAGAGTTATTGAGGTTAGAGTAACAGTTAAATTATATCCAATGATGGTTCATGGTAGAGGAATTTGTAGATGGATTATATTCTAGGAGGCCCTATAACTAGAAGATGACATACCATACCTAGATTTAGAAGTACCTAGTTATTATATCCATCTATATATGTATTTATCTTTTTGGGTTTTTCCTATGTGGTGTTGTACATGGAATTGATGTCCCGTGTTTATATTGTATATAGTTCAGTTGTTATATATCTATTTACTGGTGTTATTAGATTTTATTGTATATAGATGAGCAATGATGTTGTTGGTTATTATAGTATAAGCCATACCATGTGTTTTATACCTTACTAGAGCTAGCCCCTAGCCCTTATACTATTGGACGGAGGATTATGGAGGCACTCTATGCACACTGCTGACCCAGGTGGGGTCCTGGATGATCAATTCATGTCTGAATGGTATTAGAGTAGTTCAATTATTAGAGACATTGATTAGATTTTTTTCTTGTGTTTTTTGGTTTTGGAATAGTGAAATAATTCTAAGGGGTCTTGAGTAAAGATATCAGACCAAAGAGATCAGTTTTAGTGAAATGATGGGTGTATCATTACATTTGGACTTGTATAACCAATTAGTCAACCTGATACACTAAATAATTATTTGTGTGGTAAAATTCATCACATGCATCTTATAGTTTTTAGAATTTATGTTTTATATCATTCCATTTTGAAGTCACATATTTAGTATCTATGTAAAATATGGGTACCTACTATTTAGTAGAGGATGTTTCCTATATACAACTAGCTCTAATTTAGATATAGGATCATGCGTTCCCATACCAGTTCTTGAGCGCCTCATGGTTGAGTCATCCATCATTGAATCAGATATTTATTATGAAATATCATTTCCCGACATGTAGAGGGAGAATCCTTTGATGATTGTGTTTATTTTGGATCTTCCTTGTAGGGAGGATGACAGTTCCTACTGAGATGAATAAGACCACTTATAGTCTAGATGATCTATGACCACTTTGGTGTTGTGTGTTATATTCTTTGTGAACTCCAATTATAGATGCCTCATGGGGTTATAAGGCAAGTAGGATCCTTGTATAGTAGAGTATTAGGTAGATTCTATGATTTATGTTTCCTATATAGTTTGGACATTAATCGAAAAAACAACAATTCTTGCACTTGATTTATATTTTACAGTGTAGTGAATCGTTCATGGTTATTAAAACCCACAAAAAACTATCACATGATGATTGGGGTTTGAGATTCTACCCTGGTATTTGGTTTCAACATGTTTGCTGAATCAATGATGCCTTTTTTCCTTTGATCGCATGTTGTAGTTGTGCATGTGAATATTTGAAAACTTAAAAAATAACAACAAAAAATACATAGCATAAAATGTGGAATTAAAATAAATAAATAAAATTAAAAAATTGAAATCCTAAAAAGCTAAAAGGCTACCTCATCCCTGGAAACAACACCAATTTGATAGCCTAGTAAGGCATCGTTAGTTCCCTATGGTACCATGATTTTTTTTATAAAACCCAAACAATGCTACATGATTTATTAAAACATTATATTCGGAAAGTTAGAGATTGAAACCATAAAGATGATGAATATGAATAAATAATGGATGAATGCCAATCAGTTGACAAAATAGTATGAAGATGGTGTGAAAGACTTTATCATGTTTGTAGAATATCATGCATGTGACCTTTCTAAAATCCTTTGTTCATGTTTACTCTGTTGTTATTCAAGTCAAATTAATCCATAGAAGTTGGAAGAACACCTGATCTGTCACGAAATAGATCAAAGTTATACACGTTGGAATAAACACGGGGAAAAATGAATTTTGGTAATGGCTCAGATAACACAGTGTTTTATGGATCATCTGATATGATTACAAGCGTGATAAATGAAGACGATCATATAGAGGATGTGATTACCAATGTGATTGATTATGGAGATCGTATTGAGGAAATTACAATGACAGTTGAAGATGAACTTTGTGATTGCCCAAAATTTTTTAAGAAGTTAAAGAGTTGTGAAAAAATGCCATTGTATGCTGGTTGCACTAAATATTAAACATTGTTAGCTCTACTAAAGATGTATAATTTCAAAGAAGGAAATGGGTGGAGTGACACCAGTTTTATGGAACTACTTGGTATCTTGAATGAAATGATCCCAGAAGATAATGAGCTCCCAAGCCGAACATACCATGCCAAATGAATGCTATGATCATTGGTTATGATCTCTGAAAGAATACACACCTGCCCGAATGAATTTATATTGCTTCGCAAGGATCAAAAATGTCTTAAATAATTCACAAAGTGTGATGCTTATTGATATAAGAAATATGATTCCAATCAAACAAAAGTTGTATAGTAATTTCCAATCATCCCAAGGTTTAGGAACCAATATAGTAGTGAGGAGACTACAAGACAATTGACATGTCATGTAGATACAAGAATTAAAGATGAGAAACTATGTCACCTGACAGACTCTCCTCAGTAGAAGAAAATTGATCATGAGTATCCTGAATTTGGAAATGAGATGAGAAACCTTCATCTAGCAATATATACAAATGGGGATAATCCTTTTGGTTTTCAAAGAAATAATCACAGTACATGGATTATTATGTTGTTAAATTATAACATACCACCGTGGTTATGCATGAAATGAAAATACATCACTTTATCAATGCTTATATCAGGACCAAAACAACTAGGTAATGATATTGATGTGTATTTGGATCCATTGATCGAGGATTTGAAAATATTATGGGATTTAGGTGTTACATTGTATGATTCTTAAAAAGATGGAGATTTCACTTTGAAAGACATGTTGTACAGGACGATAAATTTCTTTCCCAATTATAAAAATTTGTCAGGATATAGCATTAAAGGAACTCAAGGGTGTCCCGTTTAAGAACAATGTATAGAGTCAATTAGGTTGAAACATTCACTGAAAACCCTATTTCTAGGGAATTGCATATTTCTACCCCGACGGCAGAAGTACTGATCTTGGACGACATAATTCGACGGATGTTCAGAAGAATGTACAACACCATATCCACTAACGGGTGATCAATTTTTTGAGAAAGTAAAATATGTGGACACTACTTTGGGTAAACCGTTTTCGAAAAAACTTACAAAAAATATTTGGAAAAAGAGATTAGTTTTTTTTGAATTACTATACTGGAATTGTTTGTATTTATGAAATTTTCTTGATGTTCTGCATGCTGAAAAAAATTTATGTGATAGTGTCATCAACATGTTTCTAAATAGACCGAGAAAAAAAAGGATGGAATTAAGTCTATATTGGACATGGTTGAGATGGGAATACAAGAAGAGTTGGCACCGGTGAAGGGTGAAAAATGAACATTTCTTCCTCCTACTGCATACACTTTTTTCAAGCATGAGAGATATCAATTTTACAACCTCTTGAATGATGTAAATGTTCCAGAGGGGTATTCATCAAATATCAAGAACATCGTGTCAATGAGCGATTTAAAATTAAAGGGTATGAAATCACATGACTTCCATGTTTTGATGTAAGATCTAATTCTTATAGATTTACGTTGCATTTTTTCCAAGAATGTCCGCCATACATTAACAAAGCTTTGTTTCTTTTTCAATGTTATATGCAAAAACGTTATAAACCTAGCGAAATTTCTAACTATGGAAAGAGATATTTCTATCATATTGTGTGAATTGGAAATGTTCTTCCCGCCAACATTTTTTGATATGATGGTTCATTTGGTGAGAGAGATTCGACCATGTGGTCCTATATGATGAGGATCATGGAAGCCTAAAATTTCTTAAGTCGCAAGGAAAGTTTAATAGGCGGCATGCAAGATGTCTTGAATTCATTGAAACATTTCCTTAAATCATTAAGCATAAACAATGAAAAGAAAATGTTTTTGTTGATGCTTTGTCTAGGAGATACTCTCTTATCACTTCTATGCTTGCTAAAATACTTGGTTTTGAAATGTTGAAAAGCATGTATGAGAATGATGTGGACTTTTCTGAAATTTGGAAGTTATGTGAAAAACATGGAAAAAGTGATTTTTACAAACATTATGGATTATTTTTTCGGAAAAATAAATTATGTGTTCCATCTTGTTTCATGCATGAATTTCTTGTTAGAGAAACACATGGTGGTGGATTAATGGGGCATTTTGGGGTTGAGAAAACATTTTCCTTATTGAGTGAACATTTTTATTGGCCTCACATGTGTAGGGATGTGGTAAGTGTTTTTGGAAATTTTAATGTGTGTAAACATGAAAAGTTGAAAGTGCTTCCACATGGATTATACACGCCTTTGCCCGTTGCTTCTCATCCTTGGGTTGACATTTCAATGGATTTTGTCCTCGTCTTGCCAAGATCACAATCCGGTAAGGATAGCATCTTTGTGGTGGTGGATAGGTTTAGTAAAATGGATCATTTTATTTCTTGTTCTAAAACCAATGATGCAACTCATATCGATGATTTGTTTTTCAGGGAAATTGTTAGGTTTCATGGCTTACCCAAGAGCATTGTGAGTGATAGGGATGTCAAATTCCTTAGTCACTTCTGGAGGACATTGTGGAACAAACTTGGAACCAAACTTTTGTTCTCCACCACTGCACCCACAAACAGATGGTCAAACTGAGGTGGTCAATAGGACACTTTCCACATTTTTTTGTTTCATCCTTAGAAAAAATCTAAAACATTGGGAAAGATGCCTGCCTCACATTGAGTTTACTTATAATCGAGTGGTTCACTCCACTAATAATGCTTCACTGTTTGAAGATGTGTATGGTTTTAACCCATTAACTCCACTTGATATTTTACCCTTTCCTACTAATAAATTTTCAAATCTTAAAGGTGAAAAGAAGGAAAAGTTTGTAGAGGAGTTCCATGAAAAGGTAAAGGGCAACATTGAGCGGAAGAATGAACAAGTAGCGAAGTACGCCAACAAAGGTCGGCAGAAAATGGTGTTTCAACCTGGAGATTGGGTGTGGCTACACTTGAGGAAGGAGAGGTTTCCAGAGCAATGCAAATCAAAACTTCATCAACAAGGATATGGTCCTTTCCAAGTCTTAGAGAAGATCAATGATAATGCCTACAAGATTGAGTTACCTGACAAGTATGGGAATGTTTGTGCTACCTTTAATGTTGTTGTTCTTTCTCCCTTTGAATTTTCAGATTCGAGGATGAATCCTTTTGAGGAGGGAGGAGATGATGAGAATCATGGAACACATGGGAATCACAGGGTTGGAGGCGGATATTATGAGGAAGGCGGAATGCACACAAGTGGACAAGACCCTTTGCGTGGAATTGGTGGCCCAATGACAGGGGAGCGGACCAAGAGAATGAAGGAGGCCTTAAATGGATTAATCATGGAATTTCAAGAGGAGGCCCAACATATTTTCTTGGGGGAAGAATCCGGGCCTATAATTACATTAATTAAGTCCCAAACATGCTTTTAAAAATCCAACCCAAGTGGTGCTACGAAATTTCAAGCCCACCCACCATGGAATCTTCAAAGTCAAAAGGTGGTGGGCTACTTGTCTTTACTTTTCCAAAAGGGTGTGCTACTTGTCTCGTAAAGTCACGGTCAAGTGCCAAAGTTGTCAAAATAATCCTATATGCTTTTTGACTATAGAAAACAAGCCATTATACTAATGTAAAGAGCCACCCCATGTGTAATTCGAATTTCAAGTTTCTCTAGCTATAAATAGCCACCCCTTTTACTCTTGAAACATCATGAATGAAGGTAATGTTATTATGGTGAGTTTTCCTTGCAACCTTTGTGTAGTTTCTTAATTCATGACTTATCAAAGGATTGGTCATCCTTTGTGGCATCTTGTTTCTAGAGTTCTTAGAGACAAGTTCTCTTTGGGTTCTACCTTGACCATTTCCCCCTTCCTTCTCATTTCACTATCCACACACCAAATTCACTTGTTTTCTTGCGGCGATCCAGGTGATCAACGCGCGAACATTATACAAGGTTCCTAGGAAAATTACTAGTGGGTCTTGCATCGCGTATCAGTTGGTATCAGAGCCCATTTTCAAGAAATCAAGTTCTTTCTTTCTTATCCTTTCTTCCATTTTCATTTATCTTCAAATTGGGCCAAATCAATTCTGGTCCATTTTATTCTTCCCCTATAGACGTCACTTCTTCTTATTTTCGGACATACAATATATCATTCTTGTATTTGAGAAGATCATATTTTTTCTCCATTTGGAATCATCAAAATCAGAGCTATACATAGCGAGATACAGCGGGTTCAAATTTTGCAACAAATTCTGCAATTTTAAAACCACACAAATCTCACATTGATTCCATTTGATGTTACAAATTATTGCTTCTCCTGCATTTAAATATTGAAAAATTCATCTTGTTGCTGCTGCATCTATAAGAAAAAGAGAAGAAAAAAAACAAAACAAAAATCGAAAAAAAATTAAAGGCTCAAAAAAAAAATTGCAACATTTTGAATTTTACATCCCATTTTCATTATTCTTCTTCCCTTTTCTTCCTCTTCCCAAATTTTTCTTATTGAATCCAATTTGAATTTTATCTTTGAATTCTAGTTCGAGATTGCCACATTTCAAAGATCCTTTCGATTTGTTGGAATTGGGTAAGAACACTATAGGAAGCAAGTTGAGTGGTAAAAGGCAAGAGTGTTACATTTTGATAAAAGCCAAAATTGAGTGAAACAGGAGCGAACATATTATTTTTGAGTTTAAACAAATGAGGGAGTCTGTGAGGTCCATTTTCCTTTCTCTTCACTTTTTTTTACAGGATTCCAAAATGGTGGAGTCGAGTAACACCAATGAAGTGAACATTAAGATGTTCATGAGGGCTGTACAAGAACAATTCCAAAGGCTTAATGCGAGGATTGATGAACTCCAATCCCCTTCCAATTCTAGAGCACCACCAAGGAGGCGGGTTGTTGAAGAAGGGGAGGATTTATCCGATTTTCACGAGTCACCAATTCGGAGAAATCAGCCACCATGGAGGCAAGCCAACGATCTTGGAAGAGTAATGTTGAGGATCCCTTCATTCCAAGGTAAGAATGATCCTGAAACTTACTTGGAATGGGAAAGAAAAGTCGAACTTATTTTTGGTTGACACACCTATTCGGAGAAAAACAAAGTGAAGTTGGCGGATGTGATGTTCACCGATTATGCTAGTATTTGGTGGGACCAACTATAGGTGAGTCGACGACGAAGTGGAGAAAGACCCATCCACACTTGGGAGGAGATGAAAGTGGTAATGCGTAAGAGGTTCATTTCTAGCCACTATTATCATGATTTGTTCCTCAAGTTGCAGGGTTTGAAACAAGGGGCCATGAGTGTTGAGGAGTATCACAAAAATATGGAGATCACCATGATTCGCACGAATATTTATGAGGAGCGAGAGGCCACCATGGCAAGGTTTGTGAACGGCCTCAACCATGACATTCCGGACATAGTAGACATGCACCACTACTTGGACATGGATGATCTACTTCACATGGCCACCAAAGCGGAGAGGCAAGTAAAGGCAAGAAGGATGCACCCTACATCTTATGGTAAGGATTCTAGACTATCATTCATGTTTAAGGATTCCAAACCACAATATCATGTAAGGGAACACAAACCGATTCAAAGGAGTTTCCCAAACCAAAAACATTCTTTCCGAAATCCAAAGGTAAAATGGAGGGTAAGGTTGTTTCCAAATCACAAGATATCAAATGTTTTAAATGTCAAGGATTTGGATATATTGCCTCAAAATTCCCAAAAAAGAGGACAATGATTATTTTGGATGATGGAGATGTTCTTAGTGATAGCTCAAGCGAAGATGAAATGCCATCACTTGAGGATGATTCAGAGGTGGAAGTAGAAATCCCCGTACATGGAGAAATGCTTGTTATAAGGCATGCTTTGAGTGCTCAACCTGAAGAAGAACATGATGAAGAGAAAAGGGATCAAATTTTTCATACTAGATGCCTCGTCAAAGATAAGGTATGTAGTATGATCATTGATGGGGGTAGTTGTACTAAAGTAGCAAGTGGTTTGATGGTTGATAAATTTGGATTGGCTACGACTAGACATCCTAGGCCTTATAGATTGCAATGGTTAGATAATAGTGGGGATGTCAAAGTGACTAAGCAAGAACAAGTTCCATTTTATATTGGGAAGTATGAAGACAAGGTGATGTGTGATGTTATTCCAATGCATTCAAGTCATATTTTGTTGGGAAGACCTTGGAAATTTGATAGGAGGGTCACACATGATGGATACACCAATCAATATTCTTTTGAGTATAATGGGAGGACAGTTATTCTTACACCATTGAAGCCTTTTCAAGCTTATGAAGACCAAGTGATGATTGAGAGAGATTATGAGAAGAGAGAAAAGGAAAAGAGAGAAAAAAAATAGAGAGAATGAGAAGAGTGGAAAAATCAAGAGTTAAAAAGGAGTGTTGAGTGAAAGCACAAAAAATGAGGGAAATAAAAGAGTTGAAAACAAGAGTGAAAATAAGAGTGAAAACAAGAGTGTTGAGGGAAAAGTGAGCCTATTTTCAGGAAAAAGAGAGATAGAGAGAGCTTTATAGGGGGAGGAAACTCTCGTGCTTCTTTACAAGGGAGGATTTTTTTACCACTAACTCTCCTAAACATTCAATGCCTTTTAGTGTTATGTCTCTTTTTTAGGTTTTTGGTGATGTTTTTCCAGAGGATATTCCTGATGTCTTACCTCCCTTGCAGGGTATCGAGAACCATATCGACTTCCTCCCCGGAGCAATACTTCCCAATCGACCGACTTATCGGGATAAGCCGGAGGAGACTCGAGAAATCCAACGACAAGTGGAAGAATTGCTAAGGAAGGTATTTGTTCGAGAGATCTTGAGTCCATGTGAGGTACCGGTAATCCTTGTCCCAAAAAAAGATGGTAAGTGGAGAATGTGTGTTGATTATCGATCTATCAAAAAAATCATGGTAAAGTATCATTATCCCATACCTTGTTTGGATGATATGCTTGATGAACTCCATGGTGCATGCTTGTTTAATAAAATTGACCTAAGGAGTGGATACCATCAAATTAGAATGAAAGAGGGAGATGAATGGAAAACCGCATTTAAAACTAATTTTGGATTGTATGAATGGCTAGTTATGCCTTTTGGACTAACTAACTCCCCTAGTACATTCATGAACATAATGAATCACGTTTTCCGTCCATTCATAGGGAAATTTGTGGTTGTGTATTTTGATGACATCCTTGTTTATTCTAAGAGCCTTGATGAACATCATGAACATTTGAAACATGTTTTTGAGACTCTTAGGAAAAATAGGTTGTTTGCAAACTTAGAAAAGTGTACATTTTTTTTTAAATTCGGTTGTTTTCCTTGGTTTTGTGGTAGAAGCTGATGGCATAAGGGTTGATGAAGAGAAGGTGAAGGTGATTCAGGACCGACCAACACCAAAAAATGTCAATGAGGTGAGGAGATTCCATGGACTTGCAAGTTTTTACAGAAGGTTCGTGAGGGACTTTTCGACCATTGCGGCACCATTGGATGAGTTGGTCAAGAAAGGGGTGAGCTTCAAGTGGGGAAAAGCTCAATAAGATGCCTTCTCCACACTCAAAGGTAAGTTGACCAATTCACCTCTCTTAATTCTTCTCGACTTTTCTACAGTTTTTGAGGTTGAGTGTGATGCCTCTAGAATATGAATTGGAGCTGTTTTAATGCAAGACTCTAAGACTATCACATAA
The DNA here is from genome assembly GCA_963277665.1 of Viscum album. Taxonomy (NCBI): domain Eukaryota; kingdom Viridiplantae; phylum Streptophyta; class Magnoliopsida; order Santalales; family Viscaceae; genus Viscum; species Viscum album. Next base: position 905,717,799 of record OY728160.1, on the reverse strand, counting down.
TTTAGTGAGAAGCTTAATGGGGATGCATTGAACTACTCTACATATGACAAGAAATTGTATTCTCTCAAAAGAACTTTAGAAAATTTGCAAGATTACTTGTGGCCAAGGGAATTTGTGATCCATTTGGATCATGAAAGCCTAAAATTTCTTAAGTCACAAGGAATGTTGAATAGGCGACATGAAAGATGGATTGAATTCATTGAAACATTTCCTTACATCATTAAGCATAATCAAGGAAACGAAAATGTTGTTGCTAATGCTTTATCTAGGAGATATTCTCTTATCACTTCTATGCATGATATAATACTTGGTTTTGAAATGTTGAAAAGCATGTATGAGAATGATGTGGACTTTTCTGAAATTTGGAAGTTATGTGAAAAACATGGAAAAAGTGATTTTTACAAACATAATGGATTTCTTTTTCGGAAAAATAAATTGTGTGTTCCATCTTGTTCCATGCGTGAATTTCTTGTTAGAGAAACACATGGTGGTGGATTAATGGGGCATTTTGGGGTTGAGAAAACATTGTCCTTATTGAGTGAACATTTTTATTGGCCTCACATGCATAGGGATGTGGTAAGTGTTTGTGGAAATTGTAATGTGTGTAAACATGCAAAGTAGAAAGTTCTTCCACATGGATTATGCACCCCTTTTCCTGTTGCTTCTCATCCTTGGGTTGACATTTTAATGGATTTTGTCCTCATATTTCCAAGATCACAATCCGGTAAGGATAACATCTTTGTGGTGGTGGACAGGTTTAGTAAAATGGATCATTTTATTGCTTGTTCTAAAACCAATGATGCAACTCATATCACTGATTTGTTTTTCAGGGAAATTTTTAGGTTGCAAGGCATAACCAAGAGCATTGTGAGTGATAGGGATGTCAAATTCCTTAGTCACTTCTGGAGGACATTGTGGAACAAACTTGGAACCAAACTTTTGTTCTCCACCACTACACACCCACAAACAGATCGTCAAACTGAGGTGGTCAATATGACACTTTCCACATTGTTGCATTCCATCCTTAGAAAAAGTCTAAAACATTGGGAAAGATTCCTGCCTCACATTGAGTTTTCTTATAATCGAGTGGTTCACTCCACTACTAATGCTTCACCATTTGAAGTTGTTTATGGTTTTAACCCATTAAATCCACTTGATATTTTACCTTTGCCTACTAATAAATTTTTGAATCTTGAAGGTGAAAAGAAGGAAAAGTTTGTGTAGGATTTCCATGAAATGGTAAAGGCCAACATTGAGCGGAAGAATGAACAAGTAGCGAAGCACGCCAACAAAGGTCGGTGGAAAATGGTGTTTCAACCTGGAGATTGGGTGTGGCTACACTTTAGGAAGGAGAGGTTTCCGGAGCAATGAAAATCAAAACTTCATCCACAAGGATATGGTCCTTTATAAGTCTTAGAGAAGATCAATGATAATGCCTACAATATTGAGTTACCCAACAGGTATGGGAATGTTAGTGCTACCTTTAATGTTGCTGATCTTTCTCCCTTTGAATTTTCAGATTTGAGGATGAATCCTTTTGAGGAGGGAGGAGATGATGGGGATCATGGAACACATGGGCATCACGGGGTTGGAGGTGGACATAATGAGGACGGTGGAATGCACACAAGTGGACAAGACCCTTTGCGTGAAATTGGAGGCCCAATGACAAGGGAGCAGACCAAGAGAATGAAGGGGGCCTTAAATGGATTAATCATGGGATTCCAAGAGGAGGCCCAACATATTTGCTTGGGGGAAGAATTCGGGCCTATAATTACATTAATTAAGGCCCAAACATGCTTTTAAAAATCCAACCCAAGTGGTGCTACAAAATTTCAAGCCCACTCACCATGGAATCTTCAAAGTCAAAAGGTGGTGGGCTACTTGTCTTTACTTTTCCAAAAGGGTGTGCTACTTGTCTCCTAAAGTCATGGTCAAGTGCCAAAGGTGTCAAAAGCATCCTATATTCTTTTTGACTATGGAAAAATATCCATTAGACTAATGTAAAGAGCCACCTCATGTGTAATTTGAATTTCATGTTTCTTTGGCTATAAATAGCCACCCCTTGTACTCTTGAAACATCATGAATGATGGTAATTTTATTATGGTGAGTTTTGCTTGCAACCTTTGTGTTCTTGATTAATTCTTGACTTATCAAAGGATTGGTCATTCTTTGTAGCATCTTGTGGATAGAGTTCTTAGATACAAGTTCTCTTTGGGTTCTACCTTGACCATTTCCCCCTTCCTTCTCATTTCAATATCCGCACACCAAATTCACTTGTTTTCTTGCGGTGATCCGGGTGCTCAACGCGCGAACATTATACAAGGTTCCTAGGAAAATTCCTAGCGGGTCTTGCATCACGTATCACTATACATTATAGATGGATGTACCCCATTGAACAAAATATAAAGATTTTTAAAGGGTATGTCAAAAATCGAAGTTGGACAGAGGGTTGTATTGCGGAGCAATATATTGTTGAGGAAGCCATTGAATTCTATAACGAATACCTGTCTGGTGTGGAAAAAATTGGCCTACAAAAATCTTGTCACACTGGGCGGCTTGAGGATGAAGGAATTTATAGAAGAGAGGTTGTCACAATCGATATTACAGATCAGGAGCTAGCTCACCTTTACGTTTTGCATAATAGTTTCGATGTTGAACCTTATGTTAAAACCCACAAAGAAATTCTTAGGCATTTGAATCCTTCTAGGGATGAAAAATGGATATCATATATACACATAATAGACAGTTTATAGGGTGGTTTTGGGGCCATATTTTTAAGCATTTAGGTGAAAATCTGGACTAAATGTCAGAATGACTTCAATGGCTAGCTATAAGAGCAAGTGTGTATGTACTATCTTACAATACTTATGCAGCTAATGATTATACATTCTATACTAATGAACATGATGAAGACAGTACCATGAAAAACAGTGGTTTTACACTTGTGGCTGAAATGATGCATGTTTCCGGTGCTAAGGACAGAAATCCAATTTATGTCAATATGTCATACTTTGGAATCATCAAACAAATATGGGAGTTGGATTATACCAAACTCAAAGTGCCTATTTTTCAATGCAATTGGCTAGAAAATAGGATTTATATTAAAATGGATGAATTAGGATTCATGAAAGTTGATTTTAGTAAGGGGAGAAATATGAACCATTTATAATGGCATCATAGGCAGTACAAGTATTTTATGTTCCAGACCCTGCAAACCGAAATTGGTCAATTGTTCTGTTATCGACCAAAACAACTGAAGGGTCAGATAATCTTCAATGGAGGATGACCCTTTTATAAGGACATACAATCATTTCATAGTGGTACCATTATAGAAAGATATTTTTATATCCGAGGAGACCACAATGAAGGTATTTACATAGTCGATAGAGGGGTCTAATCTCTTCAGCCTTAAAAAAGAGAGTACAATAATCAGGTTATTTGTTTATTGTAATATACATTGTTTTATGTTATGTTATTATCTATTTTTTGATGCTTTTGTGTAATCTAAATTAAATTTTAAACAAATTAAACAGATAATGACTTTTACACCTGCTGACACACCCAATCCCGAGGCACAAAAGGTCCCTCAACCAGCTGTTGGTGGTCCCAGTGCAGAGAAACAGTAGGTTTCTCAACCTGTTGTTGCTGGTCCCAATGCTGAGTTACAACATGTTTCTCAACCTATTTCTGTTGGTCCTAGTGCTGATGCTAGTACTCTGGAAAAACATAATGATGATACTTCTAAGGAAATGGTAGGAAATGAAACCCTGAAAGTGCAAAAAAATTAAGAGCGCTGTAGTTTTACAGTGTTAGGAAAAATCATTATGGAAAAATCAAAATGATTCAAATTTTAGGTGGGATGGAATAAGTGAGGCCAACATGATAACCCAAATAGATCCATCATTAGTAGCTACATTGGAATCATCACTCAGCAATTCATACCGATTGATGAACAGTCGTGGCACCATATTGTCACCGAGCTTAAGACACTAATGTGGGAATAGATTATGGTAACATTATGATATCATTTTTTAATTTATTAAAATAAATACTAAAACACTGACTTACTCTTCATCATCCATTTTAGATTGCATTTATAGTAGATTCCTCACACAAGAAATATGTATTAAGAGTTGCAGGAAGGATTCACAGTGGTCTCCGCACAATTTTAAAGAAATATCATCTTAAAGATGTTGAAGGGAAAATCAAGCCACACCCACCTCATATTTATGCACACTTGATATCCCAAGGAGCATGGGATATGTTTAGCAATCGTCATGGGGAGTAGAATTTTTAGGTACATTGTGTGGGGTAATACATTTTTTGATGTTGCTTGTATTCATCACTTTGATTGAACGTTTTTTATTTATGAAATAATAAGTGAGTGCTGTAAATAAACAACGCACAACAGAACCAGATTACCCTTACTGTAAAGAAAGGATGGGGTATGCTTCACTTGAGAAAAAATTGGTGTGTCTTTTAAATCTATCATACTACTTTTATGTGACATAAAACAACACTATAACCATGTATATCTGTTTAAATGAAGATTGATGAATCAAAATCGAAAGCCATAACCATCACATGCCTTGTGCTATGGAAGAAGGCTCACGTAAATAAAGAGGGAATACTGATAGATGAAAATACACAAAAAGTGTGGGAAACATGTGTAAGTATGACATAATATAAATTTGATTTCCTATAAATCTATATTACATAACAATGACTAATTATTTTTTTATATTTTCTATCTTACATAGTCACAGGAATCAACAACACTCGCACCATATGTAGATATACTTTTAGGGGCCTTGAAGCATCCAGAACAGTATGGCCGCGTCAGAGGTGTGAGTTTTGGGGTGACACACTGAACATATTTTCAAAAACAAAAGCAATTGGAGGATCAAAATGAAAAAAATGAAAATATGCTAGGAAAATTAGCTATTTTTCAAGAATAATTACAATACTAGAGAGAGATGATTGAAATTTTGATAGTGGAGAGGCAAAGAGAAGAAACAACTCTACAACAACTAGTGTGTGACGATCCATCCCCACCCCCACTAGGTTTCAGGTGAGCCATTAACCTAAAAAACCTATCTTAGATGAGGTAATCAATGTTTTAATAATTGTTTCTATGAAATTTGAATCACATAGACCCTGATACATTTCCTGTACTAATAATCTATAGGGTGAAAATGACTGAGATTTATATCAATCAACTCCCACATATCACCTTGTAGTGAGGGCTAAAATGTTCAATATGAAGAACGACATGCTACACAATAGAAAACATCCAATAGATCAGTTCAGAGTGTCAATTAACATAGATAATGAGACGAGTGTTGAGATACCTGTTCCAAATCACGATTAAGACATTAATACGGTTGAACAAGCTTCTTGAACATTCATCACATGGATAAAAATTCATGTGAAATACATATTGACAAGGAGGTATCCATTTACAATTTATTTTTCAAGCTGGACCTTTAACATTTAATGAAAAAAGGTCTGAACTGATGAATTTTATTATATAACGATAAAGAGAAGGGGGTAAAACAAAATATCAGCTCAAAACTATCTCAAGGATCAACCAACCAATTGAAACGGTCTACTGAGAAAACCTTCACCCCACCCATTCTATATCCATAGTTAATATCATTGCAGGATCATGTGGATACAAAGGTGATAGACGAAAATGCTCACAAAGTTGATTTAAAAAAAACATGTATGGAGAGGAAGCATCATATTTAATTATTGATGAAAATGTAAATTAAATCCTCAAGTATGAATGGCTAGGTACCATAGATGTAAATGTATACATGAGGTATGTTTTCATAATTTTATTTTACAAAAGCTGATATACTATGATAATTATGACTAAATACATTTCATATTTTTTTCAGGTGTATATATGAAATAAAATTGAAGGGATTTAACCATGAACAAAAATTTGGACTTGTTAGTCCTCACATAACCTCTTCAAAATAGGAAATAGATTCTTATAAAGAGGATTCAATAATTTCATCCCCGCTCAAATCATTTTAAAATAAAATTATGGATGATAGACTCTTTTTATTACCAACGATACAGGGGTAAAACTCTATAATTTAATCATATAAACTATATATTCAAATTTTTATTTACTTGTTCCAGTATGTGTTTTTAGGTAGCATTGGATGCAAATTGTAGTCAATATGGATACTCTAAAGATTTATTTTCTGGATTCAATGCATGGATATCCAACAAACCGACCACACACGATGGTGTTTTTTAATTTTTAATACACTAGATCCAACATTTTAAAACTAAACATCTAATTATATAATTTATATTATATTTTAATTTGTATTTTGTTATGATACGACCATGCATAAATACCATCTACTTTATGGAATGAATCCATGACCTAAGGATAAGAACGCCTAAAAAATCTAAAATTGGAAAAGTATCCTGTTATATATAATAACATTGCACTATCCAAACCCAGATAAAAAAATTATTTATCTTTGTCGATGTTTCTGCAGTGTCAAAAATAGACAAGAGGAAAGGATTGTCGTTATTATATTTGTAAATTTATGAAATAGATCGTATTTCATCAACAATATATCATCCCTGATGAGGTATTTTCAAAAATAATTATGAGTTCATTTAAAATAATTATTAATCCTTTCTATATTTATATTTTTCAGTACAACCATGACTGTCACAAAAACTCATATTCACAAGATGATATAGATGTGATTAGAAATTAATGGGAAGAATACCTAAAGGAATATTTTACACAAATAAGATGAAGGTGAATTTCAACTACTTATTTTATCCATATATGATCTTTGATATCTCCCTTGTTTACAATTATTGAGCATATATGATCACCCTTTATTATGTTTAATATCCATAAGTTATGAATAATGGTTTTAGAAATGAATTTCCTTTATAGTAAAGTATAAATCATTTGACTATAATGGTTGATAGTGTGGAAGTCAACCAATGCATAGCCATTCAGTGCACTCACGAGCATCCTAAAAGTTTAATTGGAACCAATATCTCGGATTTTCAATTTTCTAATTAGTTTCCCTTATATGTGGGTGGGGGTGTCCAGGAGGGAGGGGGTGTCCAGAAGTGGGGGTTTTCCATGAGGGGGTGTGTCAAAGAGGGAGGGGGTGTCCAGGAGGGAGGGTGGATGTCCAGGGGGTGTCCAGGAGGGCGGGGGGGGGGGGGGGTGTTGTCCAGAGGGTGTCCAAAAGTGGGGGGGTGTCCAAAAGGGAGGGGGTGTCTAGGGGGGTGTCCATGAGTGAGGTGTCTTGTAGGGGAGGGAGGGGGTGTGCTCATAATGGAGGGTATTCTAGAAAAAGATCCATTCAACATCATTCAATACTAATAATATACAATGGGTAGATCACTTCTTGAGTAGCCTGAAGTGTGTTCGTAGTCAGGTGTCAAATGTTCCAACCAACCAAACAAATTCCAATCCCATGTAAAGGCCCCAGAATTATATTCTAATTCAATTTGAGGGCCAATATATCTTATTTAGTGTCATAAAGTCCCAACATATGCATCATTTACATTTCTCACATTATATTTATGTGAAATTTTGTTACTATTCCTCCAATATATTTTTTGTTTGGTGTTTTCCTTGATTTGTTAAACTATATCTCTTCAAAATATATATGATTTTATAATTGATATTAGTGAATGATGTTGTATTAATAATATTTATTCCATTGAAAAATAGATGATGAAAATATAGTTGGATAAAGAAGGATATTAAGGGGTATACACTAAAGAACTAGGAGGGAGGGTGTGTCCACAAGGGAGGGGGTGTCCAGGTGGGAGGGTGGGGGTGCCCAGGAGTGGAGGGTGGTGTCTAGGAGGGGAGGGGGTTGTCCAGGGGGTGGGAAGGGTCTGTCCAAGGAAAGGTTGGGGGCTGCAAGGGGATAGAGGGGGGTTTCCCATGAGGAGGGAGGGGGTTGCATGTGGAGTGGTGGGAGGGGGGGGGGGGGTTGTCTAGGGGTAGGGAGGGGGATGTCTAGGGGGATGTCTTAGTGAGGGAAGGTAGGGGTTGTTCAAGAAGCAGGGGGTGTCCAGAAGTTGAGGGGGGTGTCTAGGAGGGGGGGGGGGGGATGTACAGGAGGGGAGGGGGCTGTCCAGGGGGTGGAAAGGAGGTTTTCTAGGGTAAGGGGTTGTTGGGGGGGGTATCTAGGAGGAGGGAGGAGGGCTGCAGGTGGAGTTGTGGGAGGGGGGCTGTCCAGGGGTAGGTAGGGGGCTATCTAGGGGAGGGCTGTCTTGGGGAGGGGGGGGGGTTGTCCAGGAAGGAGGGGGTGTCTAGGAGTGGGGGGGGGGGGGGTTCTAGGAGGGGAGGGGGATGTCCATGGGGGGAGGGGCTATCTAGGGGTGGGAAGGGTGTTATACAGGGAAAGAGGCTGCCAGAGAATGGGGGGTTGTTCAGGAGGAGGGAGGGGGGCTGCAGGTGGAGTGGTGGGAGAGGGTGGGGGGGTGTTGTACATGGGTTGGGAGGGTGGGGCGCATTGATGTTAACCAGAGCATCGAGGTAGATTATAAAACCTGATAAAAGAATATTTTGATAATTTAACAAGATCACAATGTTGCTTTTAAATAGTCTTTAATATCTTCATTTATTCAATCAAAGACATGACTAAAATCCAAAAATATAATATTGAAACTCACTCAAATGTAGGCTGTAGAATTCATGTATTCTGTGACAGGTTTTTTCCAAAATATTCACCTAGGTGCTTAAAATAAGAAGCTATTGCAGTTCACTGTCTCAAGAGTTATGGTGTGGTTCCATCAATGGGGTTTCTGCCTCTGAACAAGAATGTCAGATGGTACCACTGGATTAAAAAGCACTGATTCATAATCAGACATGATCTTAATGGTAGTGAAAACATCTTTTATGGCTATGTTCTCACATGTTTCCACTCATGTGTTCCATCTCCTCAGTTCCCTTACATCGAAAAAAGGGCTTTTAGTTGCTTGGGAAACTTGGTTCCCATCACATGTGACTTTGATCACGTTATCCATGTTGTTCTCACCTTTGTGTTGTATCCTCCATGATCACTCTTGACCGAGCATTGTCTGCCGTAGTTTCTTCGTGTCCAGATGCATGCATTTCCTGTTTCACCATACTTTATGACTATCACATGTGGTCATGTGGCAAACAAAGTGTAGACAACTCATCTTGCTCAGTTCCAATCGCCTTTTCAACAAAAGATGCGACCAACATCCTGATCTCATCTCTCCCATTCATCTCCCTGTTTCTTCCTCCATCATAACGTGTCAGTCTCCTCCGTTGCCAGTATCAACTGATCGTATTCCTTTTCCAATGTCTCAATCATTCTCATCGCTAATGTAAGTCGCTCCCCCTCTTTTTGTGGCACTTTCTCCATGAGATGTAGCATGTTAGTGGTGTGTTTTCAATATTCAACTTTCTCTATCAACTCATGTTCCCACCTTCGCTGATCTTAATCCCACCTCTACTGGTGCAATGTGAGAGGTTCTATTTTGGATACAATGACTTAATTCTTAAAATTTAAAGGGTTTCTTCCTCTTTTGGTAATATAAAAGTTTTTTATGACAATATGTTCATTTCGTCATACCTACTAAAATATATTATTACTGTTGTTACTATAGTCATAGATAGATTTTCAGTTGATTCTATTTCATTGTCCAAAGATATCATTTTTTTCTCTAGTTCATGTTCTCTATAGATTTTAAGAAAAATATGTTTTTTTCCTGTCTAGGGGGCTGTCTCACGGAGGGGAGGGAGGGGGGTTGTCTAGGAAGGAGGGGTGTCATGGAGTGGAGGGGGGGATGTAAGGGAAGGGAGGGGGGTTATCAAAGATGAGGTAGGGGTTGCAGCTATAGTGGTGGAAGGGGGGATGTCCAGGGGTAGAGAGGGGGATGTCTAGGGGGGCTATATCATGGAGCGGAGTTAGGGTGGTTGTACAGGAAAGTGGGGGTGTCCATGAGGGGAGGGGGTTGTCTTGGAGAGGAGGGGAGGCTATCCAGGAGGTGGGACAAGGGCTGTCTAGGGAAAGGGAGGGGTTTCAAGGGGAGGGAGGGGTGTTGTCCAAGAGGAGGGAGGGGGTTGTAGGTGGAGTGGTGGGAGGGGGGTGTCCAGGGGTAGAGGGGGGGGGGGCTCTTTAGGGGGGTGTCAATGGGAGGGGAGGGAGGGGGTGTCCCAGAGGGGAGGGGGGAAGTCCAGGAGAGGAGGGGGTCTGTCCAACTGGTGGGAAGGGGGATGTCCATGGAAAGGGAGGGGACTGTAAGCGAAGGGAGGGGGTGGATATCCATGAGAGGAAGGGGGATGTACAAGAGGTGGGAAGGGGGATGTCAAGGGAAAGTGAGGGGGTTGTCTAGGAGGAGGGAGCGGGGATACAAGTGGAGTGGTGGGAGGGGGGCGGGGTTCTCTTCCATGTAATATTAACAAAACAATATTTATAAGTCAATGAATCATGACGAGCCTCTTCTAAAATATTAATTCAATCCAAGGAAATATGGACATGTAAAGGTTGTAACAGGTTACAATTGACATTTTATTAATGTATTCATTTATATTAATGTTTAATTTATTTCATTATTATATTAATAACATAATATTTGTTTTCTTATATTGGTTAAATCTTTTTCCTGAGTTAGAATGCTTTGTTCGACAACTAATACCATGGAAGACAATTCTTTAGAGCAGATCATGGATGCAAAAAGGATGAAATATCAATGTTTTTAACTATTTGTTGGATAATGGTAATTGTAACCAAATTAAACATTGTTTTAAATTTATACATCAATGTGTTGTTTTTTATTCATGAATTCAGGTAAAATGAATATAGAATTTTTGTTCTTCTGTGCTTTGTGTGTAGGTGTTTGTTGTACTGTGTGTGTAGGTGTTGTCTCAGGTGTGCAAGTGCAGCGTTTGCACATGAATTTTGGCCTTTATCAGTGCTAACTAAGTGATAATAAATGTCTAATATATCAGCGCTCAAAATAGCACCGATAAAGGTGGTATTTATCAGCGCTAATTTTAACACAGTTATATTATCCATTTATCAGTGCTAAAAATAGCACTGATAAAGGGCACCCCTATCATCACTACGATTAAGATAACTTTTTTATCACTATTAAATGCAGATTTTAGCGCTATTAAAAGACCTATATGTAGTAGTTCATGTTCTCTTCTAGAGGTTTCTGTGCTTCCAACGTACATGCACCAGAGGAATCGACTGCCCATGAAGGACTATTTCCTATAGATCCTCAATTTCTAATGGAACCTCCAAAAATTTCTCCCAATCATTGATGTCCAGCTCACCTCAGTCAATGATGTGTGAAGGATCATGTACGTATCTCCTCAGTTGGGATACATGGAAAATGATGTGCATCCAGTGAAACTGAGGTGGAAGAGCTAAGCGTTAAGCCACCTCGCCAACTCTGCTGAGGACCTTAAAGAGTCTGATGATCATCAAAGATAACATTTCGTCCCAACCAAATATCTGCAATCCTCATCGAAGTGAGACCTATAAAAATACGTGGTCACCGTACTCGAACTCAAGAGGTCTCTGTCTCTTGTTAGCATATGACTTCTTCCTGCTCTATGCAGTCTTCATCTTCTCCTGGATGATCTGCACCATCTCTATGGTAGCCCGCACCATCTTTGGTTCCACGAGTGGTGACTCCCCTAGGTTACTACAATACATAGGTGATCTGCAAGGTCGACCATACAACTCCTTGAATGGGGCCATTTCTATATTTTAATTATAACTGTTGTTTTATGTGAACTCCACCAAAGGAAAGTGATCCTCCCAGATACGGCCGAAATCTAGGAAACAAGCATGCAACATGTCTTCAAGGGTTTGAATGGTCCACTCGGTCTGACCATCCATCTGAGGATGGAAGGTGGTGCTCAACCAAAGCTATGTCTCGAACGCCTCCTGCAACCCCTTCCATAGACAGGAAGTGAAATGCGCATCATGATATGAGACAATAATAGATGGAACTCCATGAATCTGTACAATCTCTTGCACATAGAGGCGTCCCAATATCTCTACTATTCTCTACTCTCTGATAGGTTGGAAGTGGGACGACTTGGTGAGTTGATCAAAGATCAAACATATAGAATAAGGAACCCTGGTCATCTGTGGAACTCCTATAATGAAGTCCATGTAAATTCCATCCCACTTCCACTCTGTAACCTCTAGTGGATGAACTAATCCCACTGAATCCTGGTGCTATACCTTCACTTGTTGATAAGTGAGTCACTGTGAGCCAAAATCTGCCACTGGTTTCATCATTTCCAGCCACTAGTGCTGATGCCGAAGGTCTTGGTACATCTTCACCTCTCCTTGATATACCTCTAGAGGGGATTTATGGAACTCCCTCAACAATTCCTCCCGAAGCGCCACTAGTACCATAGTATGCCCTCTAAAGAGGATGGCATGCTCTCCACCTTTAGAAAATCGATCAGGTGCGTGTTCTGTGGATATCTAATCACGTCGAGCCTCGCAGTTAGTGTCCCCAAGCTAGGCCTCCCTGGCTCACTGAAAGAGTGGGGGAGTGACTGTCAGAGAATGAAGATAAGCTACTCCAACTCGATTGACAGTGGATATCTGCAAAGCGGATAGCTGCTTCGTCGCCTCACTCAGAAACTATATACCAGATCTCTTGCGGTGTGAATATTATACTAAATTCGACATCCTAGGAGTATAGACTATCTTAAAGACATAGTCCTCGAAAAACTTACACCAATGCCGCTATCATAGGTTCAGGTTATTTTGGGAGAAGATATACCTAAAACTCTTGTGATCAGAGTAGATTTTAAAACGTTCTCCCATCAAATAATGTCATCACATCTTCAAGGAGAAGACCACTGCTACTAGATTTTGGTCATGGGTAGCATAGTTCTTATCATGTTGTCTCAGCTATCGAGAATCATACATGATCATTTCTCTCTCTTGCATTAGGGCACATCCGAGTCCAGTACCTGATGCATCGTTGTAGACTACGTACCCAATGCCCTCCTTCGGTAGCCTCAAGATGTGGGCACTCGCCAGCCTCTGCCCTGCCTCTTGGAAACTCCACTAGAATATCTCTAACCACATGAAGGGATTCCCCTTCTTCATCAATGCTGATAAGGGTTCCACTACTCTGTATAAGTTAGGCACAATCCTCCAATAGTAACCGACCAAACCCAAGAAACTCCGCACCTCCGTTACACTCTCGGGTGGCTCCCAAGCAAGCACAAACTCAATATTTGCTAGATCCACTACAACTCCAACCTACGAGATGGCGTGTCCGAGAAAGTGGACTTCTCGGATCTAGAACTGACACTTCGAGATCTTACAATAAATCTCGGGCTCTCGGAGTGTGTCAAGAACTATCTGCATATGATAGGCATGCTCTTCGTTTATAGTAGAGTAAATCTGGATGTCGTCGATGAAAAATACCACAAAGTGATCGAGGTATGGCTGGAAGATTCTGGTCATGAGTCCCATGAACACTTCTGGGGCGTTGGTCACACCGAATGGCATAACCAATAACTCATAATGGCCATACCGACAAATTAAAGGCCATCTTTTTCACATCCTCATCTCGTACCCTGAGCTAGTGATAACCTAATCTGAGGTCTATCTTCGAAAACCACAGTGATATCTTCATCAGGTCAAAGATATCATCAATCCTTGAGAGTGGGTAATTTTTCTTCACGGCCACCTCGTTCAGGTGCCGATAGTCTACACAATGTCTCAAACTCCCATCTGCCTTCTTGGTGAACAAAATCGGGGATTCCCAAGGACACAAACTGGGCCCAATGAACCCCTTTCCTTGAAAGTCCTCTATTTGTACCCACATATCTTGAAGCTCCACGATAGCCATCCGATATGATAGAGTAGATATTGGTGCCTTCCTGGGTTACAAGTCGATGTAGATGTCGACCTCTCTATAAGGAGGTAGACCAAGAACATCATCAGGGAAAACATCAGTGTACTGGTCCACCACTACAGGATAAACGTACTCTCAACATCAACCGCTCTGAGGGTAAGGCAAGCCAACTAATATGTGATCGGTTGCACCCTACTCTAGGTAAGTCCATCCTATGCTGCAAGGGTTCCTTTCTCGCTAGTGAAGGAAAACATGGTCCCAACCGTGCGGACACACCGCACTGCACCTAATATAGTCAATCTGAGCATGGACTCTGGATAACCAGTCCATACCCAAGATGACGTCGTAAGGCCTCAATGCCATTACTAGAAGATCCCATTTGTAACTCTCACCTCCTAGAATAATATCACACTACCAGAACCAGTGTGTAATCATTGAATCCTCTAATGTTGGAGTCTATAGCTGTAAGGGTCGAGCCAATGGCTCCACCAGAATCTTTGAGCTTGGAACGAGGATAGTGGAAATAAAAGAGTAACTGAAACCTATGTCTATAAGTACTATAGCTATGGTAGAGTAGACACAGATTGTACCTTGAATATTCTTTAGAGAACTGTGGTTGTAGGCCTCAGCTGCCTGGAGCTGAGCTCGTCCCTGTCCACCAGCTCCCTATGGTCGGGGTGGACCACCTAGGGGTGGTGGTGGTAGAACCTCGAATAGCTGCCCACCGCCTGCTACACGACCTGCTCTTATGCCATGTATTCCTTCTACCTATGGACCTCCCTAATAGAATCTTCTCATCTACCAAGGCAGTCCTTCAAACATCTGATGATTAACCGTATGGTGGGTCAGGCAGTCACGAGCCATGTGACCCTGCCCACCATACGTGTAACACTGCTTGATCCTCACCTATCCTGCTCTGTCTCAAGATCCCCGCACCACCGACCATGTATCCTGTGGTCGTCCACCTGTAGTCCTGGTACTCTTTGAACTCTACATCATCTGTCTACTGCCTACTACCGATGACTCTGCTATGTGTCATCCGGAGGTAGGTCTCGCTACCGTTGACTGCTCACCAAGGATGATCTCCACTAAGAGTGCTCGCTCTGACACCCCCACCTACGTCAGGATGGTAAGAAAAACCATCGAAGCTCTAATCTCCCGTATGATCCCCTGATCAAAGGTAAAATACTTGAATAAAGTGTCCCACACTATGTTAGTGGAGTAGCGTGAGAGGTCAGTGAACCTCGATGAATACTGAGCCACACTCATGCTGCCCCACTACAAGTGTAGAAGCTCCTGTATACACACAGAGCGTAAGATCACAGGTAAAAACTCTGCCCAGGAAAGGCTCTCAAAGTCTACCCAAATGATAGTCACTTCATCGTGAACCTTGAGCATTATGCTCCACCATCTGCCCACTACTGCCTAAAAAAGACTGGTAACAAGGATCACCATTAGATTAGTTGGTGTCCCTGCCAGTTGAAAAACTCTAACTAAGGCCTCCATCCAATCCTCATCCTCATGTTGATCCGTCTCGCCCCAGAACCTTGGTGGTCTCTGGCACTGGAACTCATGCAACGTGATCAAGCGGTCTTCACCCTCTACAGCTGAGGCTGGTGGCATTATTAGCCCAATGGGTAGGGGTGCTTCTGGTACACCACATGATGGTACAACTTCCATAAGGGGGCCCGACACCGAATCCTCATCGCTCGGTGGGCTGTCATCACGTACTCTACCTGGAACCCTAGCTGGCTGTCTACGTGGAGGCATCTTGAAAGAAATAGGCGCACCATGGTTAATAAATTATACCTGGTGAGTGGACTCCAAATAAACTAATTGAAAAACTTTTCAAAAAAAAAAACACACAATCCGTGTTTTCGTGCACTGAGTCAGAAATAATAATTCCGGATACTTCTATGTTGATACGTCGGCCGCCGCACCAACACTGGATTCCTCAAACTAGAAAACACACTTATAACACATAACACTCTTGCTTCTCAGAAAAGATCAGAGTCCTAGTTCTTCGGTAGAACCGAACTCCTTTGATACCAATTTTTCATGACCCGTCTTCTAGGGACCATGTCGTGACTACCAAAATCCCACCTTCTATAGGCTAGGGGATGGATACTTGCACCAGGAAGGCATATCCCTAAAACTGAGAAGGCATTTCCCTTAAAACTGAAAACTCACTCAAACCAATAACACAACAAGATATACACACAAGGTAAAAAATAATTAAACCGGGTGTGTACAGTAAGTAAAGGGTCCAAAATACATGCTCAACTATAAAGTACAAGTAAAACTAAAAATGAAAAGATCTTGTGAACACCCGCTAAGGACCCTACCGGAAGGGTAGGTACAACTCTCGAACGGTCATACTTAGGGGTCATATCGTCTGATATCCACCTCTGACCAGCCTCTAGTATGGTACCCTCAACCTCGATCAGCGTTGTTCATCGTCTGCACAAGACACAACAAGGTGTGGGCATATTCCGTGAAGGGGTAATTATAACGTTACTTAGTAGGGACCCTGAGACCCTCACAGGTCTCCTAGAGATCCACAAAGGAAAAACAAAAAATCCTGAAGCAATAGTCGTAAACACTACTTAGGTATATGCCCATACATATACATAAGTTATTAAGAGATTCGATGGTAACACCACAAAGGTAGAAGTACCACACAGGTAATGTCATGAACTATCCCAGGTCGACCCTGAACCGATCACCCGAGCCGGTCCGTGACATGACCCGAGAGGCGGTCCCGATGAACCGATCACCCGAGCTGGTCCGTGACATGACCTAAGAGGCGTTCCCGATCCTCCCAGGCTGGCGACAAGTTCCAGGGCATCAACAGAGGCAGTGGGAATGATTTCACCCAATAAATAAAAAAATCAACAGAAATAAAACAGAGCAGCGCAGAATAAATTGACAAAGTAAAGAAAACAAACAAGAACAAAAGAAAAATAAAACTAAACTTAATACATAATCACTATCTCCATGTGACCTCTCAGGTCACTCTCCAACTCACGACCAAACATCGCTCAAGGAGAATGCACCCAAGTTGTAGCCTGCACAAACACTAAAAACAGAAAAAGAACTATAGGCGTGAGTATAAAAACTCAGTAGGCTAGCCCGATATCTATTCCCAATGCACTACCTTTAAATAAAGAAATTTATTAATTCCAGGTTTGAACTAAATATACAAGATATTGGTTTTCACACACAATTTCATTTCTAAAACAAGAATCATCCCATTACCCTTTTTAATTTAAAACAAGTTTAATGTTTGAATGGAATGGGTGTACAGCATTTTAAAACACTTTTGCGAACAAATTTAGAAACCCAAATTTTAGTTGATGGTCAAATTGAAAACCACACACAACACACACTAAGGAAAATGGAAAAAGGTGGCACGCGGGGGCCAGCTACCGAACTAGACCTCTCAATCGTCCTCCACATACAAATAAACACTAAAAGAAACATGGGTCGAACCGAGGAGATTGTAAACAATCCAGAACATACTATACATCTGACTCATCCTGAAGGCATGCCCTAACTCGATGACGTCATAACACCCATAATACTACCCGGAATAGCCCTTCATGGCCTAACCGAGGGGACCAATCCCTATAGCGGCAATAACTCAGTATTCCCCTGCTATGGGGCCACTAGCTAGTGCGTGGTCTAAACTAGTGCAGCAATCATTCTCAGAAGATTCACTCACTATGCCAGGTTCCCATGTCAACACATATAATAAAAGAGGGTTGAATCAACAATTCCAAACAATCAGTCACGATGCACAAGCATCACATACAGATCACGCAATCAACACACACCAAAGATCACCCCTGAATGGGTTTTCCAAATTAATTTATTTTATTAAAGTGTCAAGAAGGCCTTCACCAATTTTAAAGAAAAACCTCATTTCTCGAGAAAACAAAAAACACTTGTTAAGAAGAAATCATTTATCTTTAAAACTATAAGTACATTTCAAATTCCATGGATTATGTTTAATGGAAAAACAAGCATTCTTTCAATACTGGGTGTCCGCTCGTCAAGAAAATGTTTCAAGTGTTCGGTATAAAATAAACGGCTCTTTTCACACCAAATAATCATTTAAAAATTAATTATCTTATATTATTTCTCATTCATTAAAAATTAATAAAACAACAATGAATTAATAAATTCTAAATCTAAAGGTAAGTGCAGTGGGGGACCTATCTCGGCTCGTTGTCCAAATAAAAAGGCACATCACGCCTTACATAGACACACAAACACGCGCAAGTCAACGACCATAGTATCGTGAGGTTACCTCGCAAACGCACTACAACAAACGAAAAAATACTAAAATTACACAAAAAAAACTTACAACAATCCAAACGAGGAAACAACATGAAAGAACCACCGCGACATGTTTTCAAAACACAACCCGCACCTTCAACACTATTTACTAAACCACTTAAAAAAATTGTTAAACAGATCTAAATAGAAATCCTAGCTTTACAGACCGAAAACCATTTTTCAAATGAATTTACCCTTCCTTAATCAATTTATGAAACCCCTTTGTAAAAACCCACCATCAATGCATTCACATCTGAAGTATATTTGAAAAGATATTTCGCACACTTTGCATAATTTCTCAAATTCCCTTCACTAGAAAACACAAAAAAAAATAAAGACAAACCAAGACAACGGACTAGACCCTTCATAAAATCATTCATGTTTTTAACCCATTTTCAAAACATGATTTTCACCATTCAAAAAAATTAAATAGATCATTACACAATTTATAAAACAACCCAAAAAAACACTACACGGCCTCACAACAAGAACATACCCAAAATCCACTTTTTAGAACCAAACGCACACTAAAAACATTTCCAAACATCATTCGAATCACTTACATAATTTAAATAACCAATTGTGCGATTTATAAATTGACATCAAATAACACAAAATGGGTTACACATAAAAACAATCAATTCCATCTAAAAAAAACGTTAAATTTAAACGCATATGAAACCTTTTCAGAAACAAATTTTGCATCACCCATATTAACAAAATAACACATTAAATTAACTATGCAAGAAAAATAATTAGCCAAATAATATTTACAGTGGGAACTATCTACCTCGGGTGTCGAAAGAATCAAAAATTGGTGTAAAATTCCAATCGCACCAAGATCGCACCATGAGGAACCCAAAGAGGACCCTAAATCATGAATTTGAACCGAAAGGAATCAAAATCGAACCAAAAATTAATCCTACTATCTAGGGTTCGACAAAAGTGAATAAAACCTTAAAATATGGAAGAAATAAAATACTTGAGGGAGTCGTTGCCGCTGCAAGCCGTCGGGGAAGAGGCAATGGAGTTCGGCTGGACGGAAGAAGGGGTCGTCGCATGAGGGTGGTTGCCGAAGGTAGAGGGTGCACTAGAGGAGGTCGCGCGAGCAAGGAGGGGGTGTCGTCTGACGGGGTCACACCGAAGAGGCGGAGGCCACTGGACCGAAGGGGAGGGAAAGGCGGATGGCACCTAGTGCTGCTGGAAGGCGGATAAGGGAGGGGCGTCTCGCGCCGTGGGGGAGAAGAGGCCGCTTGCAACTCGGCCGCCAAAGAGGTTCGTGCAAGCAGCGTGGGGGGTGAGGCCGGGAGCCGGGAAGAGTGCTGGAGGCGGCTTGGCCTGAGCGGCCTGGTGTGCGGGAGCTGGCGCGTGCCGCAGCGCAGGGGAGAAGGAAAACAAACGGGGGTCACGATCCCTTCCCCCTAGGGTTTCAAAACCATTTTGTTTTATTACTAATGTTATACTAATAATAATAAAAATAAAACCAAATATAAATCATAATAGTAATAATAGTAGTAATAATAATAATAATAATAATAATAATAATCTTAATAATAATAATAATAATAATAAAACAACTAAAATAATGGTATTATTGTAATTAAAACTATATTATTATTATTATTTTATTCTTAAGCATTCTTTTATCAAAATATATTCTATTAATTTTTTTTATTTACATTATTTCATTTCACTTGACCTTTAAAAAATTTATTTACTTATTTCGAATGTCGGGCAACCCTACAGCTCACGTGACATCAAGTGTGCAGTCGAGCGAGCTGCGCTCTAACCGTGCCACCGGACACTAACCACATACAAAGTCAAAATACGTGTTGAAGCACAATTTTATAAGTTGCGCGCAAGTCTCTCATCAAACCTGGTCAGGGTGTGACAATTTTCTCCACCACATACACTTTCTTCCCCCAGAAAGTCACCAAGTCAAAAGATATCTGAAGCTTGAGTTCGTACCCAAACAGATCCAAAAAGGAAAGGCAAGAGCTTCGGGTTGACGATTCACTCCACAAGCCACACCCGACCGGTCACATAGAAACCATGACATAAAATGGGGGAGAACACGAGAGGGTTCTCCCCACCACAAGAACTAAACCATCAACGAAACTTTAAAACCCACGCACAACAACCTGAGGAGGGGCTAACAGGGGAACTCCCAACCCGAACTTACCGGCTTCTCCACTTGAGTTGAGCAGGACCACTGAGACTTAAACGGAACACCACGACAAGGCCACCCAGAATATCGGGGCACCAAAAAAATGAACTACCTATAACAACACTGCTGGAAATAAGAATTCTCCAAACCGATTTAAAACACCCAACACATCCAACTCCCTTAGTACGAGTGAGACAACGCTTCCACTAAAACCCAGAACTCTTGGCACAAGACAAAAACCCCCAACACTCTCATCTCCAAATGATCACTAATGAAGTCAAGACCAACCCATACAAGGCCAATTACGCTTTTAAGAAAACAAAAAAATCTATAGGCCACATTCAGAAGAACACAACTACTATGATCACGAAATAATAAGTTCATCAAACTATTACCGCAAAATATGAATTTACAACAGCAGGAAAACAAGGACAAGAAAACCCTGAATGTATCTATTCCAAGATGAAAGATAAAGAACAAAAAAAGATCTCACATGGCTCTAACACCCTGACTGTGCGCGAGCTTCACCCCGAGACCTGAGGCTGGGGCTATGATGGCTGAAGCATCTTATGCCTCACAGTTAGACACAAGCATCCCCCGACCAGGGCTCCTTCTTCGAACGGATTTTTTTTTGAAACCCTTCCTAGTGTCCCGAACGGTCACACAATAGCAGGA
The DNA here is from genome assembly GCA_963277665.1 of Viscum album. Lineage (NCBI taxonomy): Eukaryota > Viridiplantae > Streptophyta > Magnoliopsida > Santalales > Viscaceae > Viscum > Viscum album. The sequence continues at coordinate 905,696,725 of OY728160.1, read as the reverse complement.
CTTCAGAAGGATAAGACAAGATTCTTGGGATGCTCGAACTGGCAACACCGATGGCACATTAGAAAGTAGTCTGACAAACCAGAAGTCGGCACCGACAAAAGGGATTTCTTCAGAGGTAGGTTCCTCTCGTACTCCCCGCTCGCAAAATGGGGGACCCTTACGAGCGATGAGAGGTGCCGGATTTTTCAAGCACTTGTGCTCTAGATGTTGACTCCTTAAAGCGGCTGACACATGCCGTCACAAACCACTAGCCTTGTTAACTACGGATGGGCTCTCAACTCTTTTCGCCTTCACCTCCTCAGGTATGATCCATTGGATGGAGATGGACTTTAACACCTCCCACATCATCCCAACTACAACTATGATGAAAAGTACACATCCACTAATCCGAGGTTGGAACCTCCACTAAACTCAAGAAAATAAGAACTCTAACAAACTCAGGAGTTCCCAACCACCTGAAGACATGCTCTACACCCCACAAACTGCATCATTGCCCCTAACGAATCCCGAATGCCTCGAAAGAAAAGAAACACTCTATATAAACAAGAGTTGGGAATGACTCATTAACAAATTTTGAAGACATTTATGGGTGGCATATTCAGAACAACATGAAAAACAAAATGGAAACTGGCATTAAGCCAAAACTCATCCGAAAGAAACACCCCGAGCCAAGACAACCGGCCCGAAATCCCGAACAAGCTCAAACACAACCAAAAGTAACACCACAAACCAAAGGTAATAGACTCATAAATCAAAAATATATAAACACAGGAAAAAACCACTTTCCAAATTACCAAAACCCATTTTTCAAGAAAAACCAAGTCCAGAAATCATTTATTTTCGTTCAATTCCATTTCAGAAAAAAACAAGCCAAGCCATAAATTCCAAAACCCCACCCACGAAATCCTATGAACCGCAACATAAGCCTTCATCCCTTTTCACTCAAATCACCCGTATATATATGACAATGTGTACTTCACGTGTCTACCACACATATGCGGACGATCCTAAGGAATACCAAGGGCCACACTTTCTATTCTGTTACCAAATCAAAACATAAGACAAAATATTTAAAATCAAAACACTTTTCATTAAAAACCCACTTCACCAATTTCGAAACAACTTGAAGGAAAACCCCTTTTTTTTACTAGTTTTAAAACCATTATAGAAAGATCCCTTTTCAATTCAAAACCACCTACATTTCCAAAAATACTCTAAAACCAACCAAAATCAAGAAAAAGAACAACCAACCATGGAAAAATGGAATGAGGAACTAGTGTTTATGCCCAACCCAGTGATATGGTAGTGAGCCACGCCCCAAGTAGGACATAACAGAAGAGGGCCTTGAATCGGGCACCTGGGCTACACATGGGTCACTACTCCATGTGGGGTCAAAACGTGACACAGAGTCCCCTTTATTGTCATCCCTCAATACAAAACAAAGAAAAAAGACTCAAAACCCAGACTACCCCTGGTAACTCAGGTCTCATCATGAGCGGTGGTGATTAGGAACCGACCCACAACCTACCTCCTGAGCCTCGACAGTCCTAATATCCTTCTACCAGACATCCCAAATAACAAAGGGCGCTCTGAAAAGCGAGGTCCGCTAATAGATGACTTCCTCTGATACAATTTTGTTATCAACCAACCCGGGTCGACCCTGAACTGATCACCTAAGCCGGTCCGCGACATGACCCGAGAGGCGTTCCCGATGAACCGATCACCCGAGCCGATCTGCGACATGACCCAAGAGGCGTTCCCGATCCTCCCGGGCTGGCGACAAGCGCCAGGGCATCAACAGAGGCAGTGGGAATGATTTCTCCCAATAAATAAATAAATCAACAGAAATAAAACAGAGCAGTGCAGAATAAATAGAAAAAGTAAAGCAAATAGACAAGAACAAAAGAAAAATAAAACTAACCGAAAGAGATAATCACTATCTCTGTGTGACCTCGCAGGTCACTCTCCAACTCATGACCAAACGTCTCCCAAGGTGAACGCACCCAAGCTGTATCCTGCACAAACACTAAAAACAGAAAAAGAATTATAGGCGTGAGTATAAAAAATCAGTAGGATAGCCCGATATCTATTCCCAATGCACTACCATTAAATAAAGAAATTTATTAATTCCAGGTTTAAAATAAATATACAAGATATTGGTTTTCACACACAATTTCATTTCTAAAACAAGTATCAGCCCATTGCCCTTTTTAATTTAAAACAAGTTTAATGTTTGAATGGAACAGGTGTATAGCATTTTAAAACACTTTTGCGAACAAATTTAGAAACCCAAATTTTAGTTGATGGTCAAATGGAAAACCGCGCACAACACACAACACACACTAAGGGAAATGAAAAAAGGTGGCACGCAGGGGCCAGCTACCAAACTAGACCTCTCAATCATCCGCCACATACAAATAAACACTAAAAGAAACATGGGTCAAACCTAGGAGATCATGAACAATCCAGAACATACTATACATCTGACTCATCCTAAAGGCATTCCCTAACTCGATGACATCATAACTCCCATCCTGCTACCCAGCATAGCCATGCATGGCCTAACCGAGGGTCCCAATCCCCATAGTAGAAATAACTCAGTATTCCCCTGCTATGGGGCCACTAGCCAGTGCGTGGTCTAAATGAGTGCAGCAATCGTTCTCAGAAGATTCACACACTATGCCAGGTTCCCATGTCAACACATATAATAAAAGAGGGGTGAATCAACAATGCCAAACAATCAGTCACGATGCATAAACATCACATATAGCTCACACAATCAACGCACACCAAATATCACCCCTGAATGGGTTTTCCAAAATAATTTATTCTATTAAAGTGCCAAGAAGGCCTTCATCAATTCTAAAGCAAAACCTCATTTCTCGAGAAAACCCAAAACACTTGTTCAAAAGAAATCATTTATCTTTAAAACAAGTAGTACATTTGAAATTACATGGATTATGTTTAAAGGGAAAACATGAATTATTTCAATACTGGGTGTCCGCTCGTCAAGATAATGTTTCAAGTGTTCCGTATAAAATAAACGCCTCTTTTCACACCAAATAATCATTTAAAAATTATTTATCTTATATTATTTCTCATTCATTAAAAATTAATAAAACAACAAGCAATTAATAAATTCTAAATCTAAAGGTAAGTGCAGTGGGGGACCTACCTCAGCTCGTTGTCTAAACACAAAGTCTCGTCACGCCTTACATAGACGCACAAACACGCGCAAGTCAACGACCATAGTATCACGAGGTTACCTCGTAAACGCACATAAAAAAATGCACAAAACAAAAATTACACAAACAAAAACTTACAACAATCCAAAAGAGCAAGAAACATGAAAGAACCACCTTGACACATTTTCAAAACACAACCCACACCTTCGACACTATTTACTAAACCACTTGAAAAAATTATTAAACAGATCTAAATAGAAATCATAGCTTTACACACCCAAAACCATTTTTCAAATGAATTTACCCTACCTTAATCAATTTATGAAACCCCTTTATAAAAACCCACCATCAATGCATTCGCATCTCAAATATATTTGAAAATACATTTCGCACACTTTGTATAATTTCTCAAATTCCCTTTTTATAATAACACTAGAAAACACAAATAAAATAAAGACCAACCAAGACAACGACCTAGCCCCCTTCATAAAATCATTCATGTTTTTAACCCATTTTAAAAACATGATTTTCACCATTCAAACAAATTAAATAGACCATTACACAATTTATAAAACAACCAAAAAAACACTACATGGCCTCACACCAAGAACATACCCAAAATCCCATTTTTAGAACCAAACGCACACTAAAAAAATTTCCAAACATCATTAGAATCACTTAAATAATTTAAATAACCAATTGCACGATTTATAAATTGACATCAAATAACATGAAATGGGGTACACATAAAAAATCACTCAATTCCATCTAAAAAGAAATCGTTAAATTTAAACGCATATAAAACCTTTTCAGAAACAAATTTTGCATCACCCATATTAACCAAATAACACATTAAATTAACTAAGAAAGAAAAATAATTATCCAAATAATATTTACAGCAGGAACTATCTACCTCGGGTTCCAAAATCATAAAAAATTGTCCTAAAATTCCAATCGCACTGTGAGGAACCCAAAGAGGACCCTAAATCGAGAATTTGAACCGAAAGGAATCAAAATCGAACCAAACATTAATCCTACCGTCTAGGGTTCGACCAAAGTGAAGAAAACTTCAAAATATGGAAGAAAGAAAATATTTTAGGGACTTGTTTCCACTACAAGCCATCAGGGAAGAGGCAATGGAGTTTGGCTGGACGGAAGAAGGGGTCGTCGCGTGAGCGTGGTTTCCGAAGGGAGAGGGTGCACCAGAGGAGGTCGCGCGAGCAAAGAGGGGGTGTCGTCGGACGGGGTCACACCGAAGAGGCGGAGGCCGCTGGACCGAAGGGGAGGGAAAGGCAGATGGCACCTTGCACTGCTAGAAGGCAGATAGGGGAGGGGCGTCATGCGCTGTGGGGGAGAAGAGGTTTTCTGCAACTCGGCCGCCGGAGAGGGTCGCGCAAGCAGCGTGGGGGGTGAGGCCGGGAGCCGGGATGAGTGGCGAAGGCGTCTTGGCCCGATCGGCTTGGTGTACGGGAGCTGGCGCGCGTCGCAGCGTGGGGGAGAAGGAAAAAAATGGCGGTCGTGACCCCTTCCCCCTTGGGTTTCAAAACCCTTTTATTTTTTACTAATGTTATACTAATAATAATAAAAATAAAACCAAATAAAAATCATTATAGTAATAATATTAGTAATTATAATAATAATAATAATAATCTTAATAGTAATAATAATAATAATAATAATAAAACAACCCAAACAATGGTATTATTATTATTAAAACTATATTATTATTATTATTATTTTATGCTTAAGCATTCTTTTATAAAAATCTATTCGATTAATTTTTTTTTATTTAAATCATTTCATTTCACTTGACCTTTAAATAATTTATTTACTTATTTAGAATGTCGGGCAACCACACAGATCATGTGATGTCATGTGCACAGTCGAGCGATCTGCGCTCTAACCGTGCCACCCGACACTAACCACCTACAAAGTCAAACTGCGTGTTGACGCCCAATTTTATAAGTTGCACGCAAGTAGCACATAAAACCTGGTCGGGGTGTGACAGGTAACACCACGAAGGTAGAAGTACCACACAGGTAACACCATGAAGGTAGAAGTACCACACAAGTATCACCACGAAGGTAGAAGACTCAACTCACACCAGGTATTAGTGGAGTATAGAAGTACAGATGATCAGTCGCGAAACTAGATCATCATATTCCTTAAAGAGGCACTGCTGCTGATTATACGGAGTCTGACCCACATAAGATTGACAGGTACTAACCCCCGCAATGACCCACACATGATTAGTATTGGCTGACCGACACAGGATCATTATGGGCTGACCCACACAGGATCGCTGAGCACTGACCCACATAGGATCTGACCCACACAGGATCAGTTTGTGCTAACCCACATAGGATCATTGAGTGCTGAACAAAACAGAATATATAAGTACTAACCCTCGTAATGACCCACACTGGATTTGACCCACCCATAGTCGATAGGTTACTAACCGCTATATTATCTGTCTCCAACCTCCACCTCATTTCCAGCCACTGGATTCCTCGCTAATAGAACATTATGGAGAACGACTACTCAAGCCATCAGTCATAACTCAAACACCTCGAAGATCCAAGACGAAGTATCCAAAAGGTCTGTAATATCATAAGGGACCCAATGCAATAGACGACGCGTCAATCAGACACTCGGTCTGTAAGTTATTAGTGTTTCCGCTCCGAGGGCCCCGTTGGATTCGAGGTTCAATCCAACCTGGCCATACTACAGCTTTATCCAAAAATCGTGTGGAGTATAAGACAAGGACCGTCTCGATCCGAGGATCCCAACACTACATACGGTTCATCAAAAGGATTCCCGGTTCTCATGTTACGATGAAAAAGGCATATCTGGGTCCAGATGGGACCGGGTCCAGTCCAACCCGACCCATCCCGGCCTGGACCGACCCGACCCTCTTCGGGTCAACCCGAAATGGTCCGTGTCTGGCCCGGCCTGTGAAGGGGGAGGCTTGGCCTATCCCACTAGGTGCGGCCAGCTAGGTGGCCCCCGGTGCAGCCCGCGCTTGGGTGACCCTCCGTGGCGGGGTCCACCCTATTCACAACCCGGGGGGAGGCGCCCCCCTCGGTATTTCAAACGGCCTGATGGACATTAGGTTGCCCTTATGGCATGCAGGACCACCGAATAGATTCCACTTGGTGTAACGAGTCTGGCCGGTTCTCCTCCCAGTGGCACGGTTGCGCACCGCTGCTCCACCCGTGACCGACCGGGTGTCGGCCACCCTCTGGCCTCTACCGCGGCCAATCAGTTGCATCCTCCTACTTCGGTGACGCAGACGCGCCCCACCGCTCTGCCACGCAGCCGATCGGATGTCAACCACCACCATACTCTTCCATGGCCTACGAGCCATAGCCTCATGCTCAACCGGCAGTGCAGACGGGTGCCGCCCCACCTCCTCATGGGCACCTGGCATGCTGGCTGTTTTCTTCTCCCTACCGCGGATGACGAGTCGCGGTCTACTTCAGTGGCATGATTGTGAATCTTCCATCATCGTGGTCCTTGAATAACACGTTGAGAATATAGTTTTGGAGGTATCAGTCCATTTTCATTTGGCTCTCACCCTCCGCGTTTAGTCGATAGAAGGTGGTTTAAAGATTGAAACAATGATTCATCATTAAGAATAAATAAAATAACAATTTCCATACCTTTTTCCCTCATTGGAGACAGCACAAGGAAAGAGATGAAATCGATGAAATCACTGACGTTCATCGCTTCCGCAACAGGCTCCAAAACCGGTTCCTCATTCTTGATCCGGAGAGCGTTCTTCATTAGAGAGGTTATTTGTTTGGAGGATGTTTCTCCAAAGGATTTCCTTTACCAATCCTTTTCCCCATGAGAGGTGTGGTGAAAAATTAATAAGTTAATATTTAATATTGGCACATCAATGGGGGATTCCAACAGTTAATAAAAAATAAATCTTAATTAACAAGTTGATTCATTAATTTAGAATTAATGAATCTTTTTAATTAAAGAGGAATGTGGATACAAATTTTTGTGTAACTGGGAATTTAATTCCCAACATTAAATGCCCAACCACCCTCGTGTGGTCCCCACCTTCAAGATTCAAATGGGAGGGTTTATTAAAAAAATAAAAGTAACTATTTTATTTAATTATTTTTTTAACCCTCCCACAAAAAATCTGAAAAACTAACTTCTACCCTCAACCTACTGCGGTCGAGGTGAATGTATCCTTAAGTGAATATCGACACTTAGAGATCAATGGTGTCCCCAAATTTAAATTCTGATCACTGGTTCAAAAGTTATAAAATTCCACTCATGCGTTTACTGAACGTACCCAAAAAAAGTTCAGAAATTCATTTCGGGCACACTGAGCCTCTGAATCATGCGCCGCCAATTTTAACGGACTCAAAGTGTTTCCATTAATTAAAAAAATTACTAGGAAGAATCCACGTATTTACTAGGTAGATGATATTTTATATTTAAAAAACCATAATTATTTTATAAATATCATATATGATCTTTAATTACATCTTTTCTAACCATCTATGTAAATCAGTTATGAAAAAATAATTACACCCCAACATGGAGATACTAGATCATATATATGAATGAGTGATGATTTCATTTCCATAAGATGGAAATGAGAAAGATGATTTGTGTACCATTAATATATAAAAAATGTCTATATAGTTAATGAATTTATTTATTTTTAATATAGTTATTTAATAGTTCTATGAGGTTAAATAAGAAACAAACTTGAAAAATCTCAGTAAGAACATATACCTATCATTTTGGTAACCTCCATTGGATTACACCTTAATCCTAATTGAATTTCATTTTAGTGAGATCAAGACCTCTATGACATGAGGGGGTCTATTTATAAGGTATTTTTTTAAATGTATTTTTGAAGATAATAGGCTCAAGTAATGTGTATAAAGATGATACAGGGTTCTATTTTATAAGTGAGGTGGGTGGAAAACTTATAAATACTAGAAAATTTATTATATAATATATGTCTTACTCAAGTCGACTGGCTCAAAATTTTAATAGATTCTAATATTATAAGTGTAATATCAAAATACCAACAAAAAATGAGGCTAATACACGTGTTTTTTATCTTAAATCCCTATCACTTTATTTCAACCCTTTTAACTCATTTTACCCTTAACTGAAGTGATAAATATTTACCATGATTACTATTAATTATGTCCAAAAATAAAGTTGTAATTATTAACTAATTCAAATTATTTTATATCAAAATGTTTAATTAATTTTAAATTATTCAACTCCTATGAGTTTCAGAGATTAGTTTTAATATAATTTCTCAAAATTCGATGAAAACCATTTTTTGAAAAATGTTCATTTTAAGCATAAAAATGATTTTATAAAGAATATAGTATAATATTTATTAAAATTGTATTAACTTCATAATGTTAAATTAAAGGAGACTTATTTATTTTTAAAATTAAATAAAAATAGAAAAGAACCTTTTGAATACTTTATTAGGAGAGAAGAGTTAAAGATAATTTTTATTTGAACAAAAGGCATCCCATGTCTTATACATAATAATAAAATGAATGAAAGCATCATGATATAAAATGATCATTGAGGTAACATTATGAATTCGAACAGCCTCCTGGTAACACAGGCAACCCAAACTCTCCACTAAGCTCTGATATATGATGGTTAGGAATTGGGAAAACTAGGTGATTAATTATCAAATAACATAAATATCATCATTACCTATAAATGATAATTGGATTCCCATAAAAAATTACAAAAATACCATAAAATTTCCACTTTCATCAGGGCACTTTAGCCTCCACCCACTGATAGCGGAGGTGTTTAGATATAAACATAGAAACATGAAACAACATCCTTGGCTACCCAAAATTATGTTGAAGGATACATGTAAATTATCACTTATCCTGAATTGACAAAATAAAGTAAAGAAACGACCTCAACACCTACTATCACAGTATCACTGATGTCATTGTCTATCCTCAAACAAGGATGATGTGCTTCCCACTTTCAGAATTTACATCAAGATCATTTCTAGTGGATATCTAGTAATGTAAGATATCATAATCAATGTCTCCAATTTGTGACTCCTTGACATGTTGAATATGTGGAGGGGTAATGAACATCAACTAGATGTACACTGATCCATTCTCGACCTAAATAGTCAACTACACAAAGGTTAAATTTTCCATCAACTTTCTCAAAAACAATTGATGGAAAAGTTCACTGTGATCATCTTCCATAACCACCATTATCTTGGGTGGATACTAAGCTATCACTACCTCAACCTTTGCTGGCTACACTTTCACTCCCATGTTTTTGAAGACATATCCTGTGAAGTGGGCCTCCATAATTCATAAATGATATTTCAAGATATTTGCATAATGTAGGCACTCTCGAAGCGTGTATAGAACCATCCTCAAATGGCTCACACAATCCTCCTTGGATTCTAATTACACTAATATATTATCAAAGACAAATAACAAAAACTATCCCAAAAAGGGTTGAAGGATCAGTTCCAAGAGTCCAAAAAACATTTCTAGGGTGTATAACATGCCGAAGGGTATCAACAATAACTCAAAGAAACAATAGAGGCTTTGGAAATCCATGTTCCCTATATCCACCTCACAAATATAAAGTTGTTGATAACCCATCCTAAGGTTAAACTTTGAGAACCACTTTGCCTCTAACCACTGGGTGTAGATTTCATTGATTATTAGGTGTGATTACTTCTTCCTAATAGTCACATAGTTTAAGGTAAAAAAGAGTCTTTACATCCATGAATAATTTTTTCATCATATCCACAAAATAGAGTGAATTAGATAATAAAAATGGAATAATTATAAATTCATAATTTCCATACCTCACACGAACTATCATCTTTGTAATATCATCCTTATTTAATCACAACTGATGATACCAATAGTGAATATCAATCTTTTCAAAATGATGATATCCTTGAAGTTCATCAAACAATTCATCAATACAGTGAAGAGGAAACTTGTTCATTATGGAAATAAAATGGATTTCCCTGTAATTTATTTGTAACCCCATAGAACCATATTTATTATTAAAAAAATAATAGTGGCTCCCCATATTGAAACACTATGGATAACTTTCTCATTCATAGGTTTTGTAATCTCTTATTCTCTATTAATTTCATTAAGAATATCTACTAGATGTGGATCTAGACATTATTCAAATGATTTAGTCTCCCCTTTAATGATAATAGATTCCATATCTCCATCATGAATCATAATATCTTTCAATTGGAAATAATTTTTTTATTATAATTTGAAATCAAATCCATAATAAGGATTATATCAAAATACTACCATATAATTTATATTTACGTATAAAATAGGTTAGTTCTATTTTTCATAAAGAGAATTGACTGAAAGATCGTTGTTACTATAATATTTTCACAAGGGGTCTTGATTGAAAACTCCATTATTAATAATCTGGGGAAATATCTAATTTTCATGGAAAAAATAGAAGATATAAAAGGTTTTGAAGATCCAAAATAAAATAAATCATTATCTAAATTTGATGTTATGATCAAAGTACCTTCCACCTCATATTTAGGAACTTGAACATAAACTATAGTAATCGAATGATCTTATCCTTATCCCATTGACATATTATGTGGGAGGTTCCTTTGAATCTTTGGATATTAGTGTGAATAATTCCCCATATATCAATAACTGAAGCTCAAGATTACAATGGTTTCTTTCTCTCTTTTGTATTCATGATATTTATGACCACTTTATTCATAATTGAAACAGACTATTATTATAATTAAGCATGTACCTGTGCATTTTTTCCACAATTATCACATATTGGAAATACCATCTTTAATTTATTTTTATTTTATGAATTTATTTTCATAGTACTCATTAAACTACTTCTTTTATATATTTCCTTTAAATATATATGATCTAGATAATTATTTCTCTACTTTGATGGAACTTGATACTATATCATCATATGGTTAAAATATTTGAGAAAACAGTACCCTTTAGAGTCTCAAATTTATTATATAATATAAATAGATAATCTTTATTTATGGATTATGTATATAGGCCGCAATATTTGTAGCTATTCTTCTAATGTTATCCTCATACTCAGCAATTATTTCTTCTTCCATCTACTTTAAATTGAGGAAATTTCTATCCGTTTAAACACATATTTATTGAGGAAAGTATTTATGAAAGAATATAACTCTAAAATTTATATATTACATACATTAATTTTATAAACATATTTAGTTCTTAGGATCAATGATGACCATTGATCTATATCTCCCTTCAGAAAATAAAATTCAAGAGTAACATTTTACCTTTATTTACAATCCAAGGCTATAATTATATTTTCAAGGGACTTAATCAATTTTTTTGTTATGAATGAATAAGTAGTTCCATTAATAGATAGAGGTTCCTATGTCATAAAGTGATCAAATATTGGACAATCATGGTATGGAATAATAGGATTCCTTATACTGGAAAGGTTATTCATTAAACCTGAGTAAGTATCCCTAATATAGCTATGATAAACTCAGATCCGGATCTTTCTATATTGGATTTTTCAATAAGGAAATAACTACATCTAATATGAGTATTGATTCCATTCCTTATACCAGGAGGTATCTCTAATTAATGGAACACAATGAGTTAGATCATAATCATTATGAATATGGATCCATAAAAAAAATACTTATGGTAGTAAAAGTTCTCAAATACCCTAAGGTATTATCATAATTCTCATGTTAGTTATATTCATTTAAAATATATTCCCAAGGTTCGTACTAAAATTTCTCCAACACAACTCCAGTAAACCAAATCCAATATTTTTTTTATAACATTGATACAAAATAAAGGGATTACACCATGGAGGTTAAATTAGATTAGTAGTCTTGAAAAACAAGATACACACTTGCTTCCCATATTACATTAAAAAAAAATAAAAAATATCATAATAAACATTTTTTTATCCTTCAAATAATTCTAAATATATATCGACGTATCCTAGAGAAAGGAAAATAATAAAGGGTAAACTCGATTGCTTAACAAGGGTTATGTGTAACATCCTATTACCGATCAAACATGTATGACTTTATCATTGTCATGTCTTTTCCATTTATTTGACCAGGCAGGGACGATACCTTTTCTTTCCTCCACTCCTGTTTCAAATCCTTTGACCCAATGACTTCCCTAAGAAATCTTGAAGATCTCTAATCCTTCTAGATCCATTCATTAGGTTTTCAATCATCGATGCACTTGTAGTGTTATTCCCAGGTAAGCCCTACCCTATGTTATTCACCATTATCTATTTATCCTCCTTTGGGATTTCAATTGATCATCTTGATAGTTATGGATATATTTTTTGTGATGTTGTATCTCATTTCTAGGTTGGGTTATGAGGTATTATCCATATTTTCTCTCATTGATGGGTGTTGTTGCATATGTAGCATTTCAAGAAAAGGTCGGTAGTTTCGTCCCGATTTTCAAAATTTATTAACCTACTATTTATTGATTTATTTCAACTGTTGATTTAAATTCAATTACTCAAACTTTCTTTAAATTGAATGGATAAAAGAAAATTCCATTAAATTGAGAGATTGAAATTGTTTTGGCATAGAAATTTGGTAAACCCCCAATTCCATTTAATTGGGGCGTGTTTATGTATATTGGATGATTTAAATTATTGAATTTAAATTGTGGATTTGTTTGAAATGATTCCAATGAAATTTTTGAATTTAATTATTGAAATGAATTGGGAGATAATGGAATTGGTTTTGAATGGATTTAAAATTTATGTAAATAGATTAAAATGATTTGATAAAAACCCAATAGTATTATCCTGTGAAATAGGAATGTTTTTGATTAAAAAATATTTTGGTTTTAAATAGAAAATTGGAACTTAAATGGAAGAATGGGATTTAATTTTTGTTTAATAATTCTTAAAATAAATTTCCCATCATAAATTGTGTAAGATCACATTAAAGCCATAGGTAGTTGGTGATTTATTTGAAAACCATCTACGCTATTACAATATTCTAAAACATACATATAGCGGGTCACATCCCCAATGGGATGGTGATGAATCACCATTTTAAAGTGTTAGGGGGATGTGTGTATACACATATTCTTGAGATCACTTAGAGAGTAGGGATTCCTATAGACGGAAATACTATCGTTCCTATTTGATGATAACCATGTGGTTATTTTTTTGAGATATAAATGTATGCCAATGTTGTTTGAAATACTATAGATGCTTTATGAATTTATATAAACTATTTTATATAAATATTTTATTTAATCCATTGTTTTAGAAATATTGCATCACTTATAAAGAATTTACATAAAGTATTTCCCATTATTTGAACTATATAACAAGACTGTTTAAATGTTATTTAAAGATTCCAAACCTATTTATTTTTAAATTGAAAGAATTTTTTAGGTTAATCATTTGTTGGAATATATTATGGAATCCTTGGTGAGACCCTATTGGGATTTTTATCTCACACCCTAATTTTTCATTTGAGTGTTTGTAGACTTTCTCCTTCCAGGTTTGAGCAAGGGAAAAAGATATCTTGGAGGTGGATCCAACTGTTGAAATTTAGACTTTGTGAGTTGTGTCCTTAGGAACATGAGTTTTTTTCTTGTATTGGTACTTGTGTTGTAGTAATTTGGGATTTTATTCCTGGTTTTTTCTAGTACGTAACTCCCAGTGGATCTTCTTTTTTAATTCATACTGTGTTGTTTGTTTTTCTTCAACTATGTTTTGTGAAAAATTCGTTCCAACATGAATTTTTTATGATACCAAGTTCTTTTCGTTGACCCATGGGTATCAGGAACACACTTCATGCTATGTTAGGTCTATCTTAGTTACTAGGTTACCAGGGTACCTGATCTGGTTTGTGACAAAGTGGTATCAAAGGTAGGTAGTTGATATTTTGTCTTTAAGTCAGTATGAAATTGAGTAATATTTTCAGGATATATGAGGTAGTTGTTATTGAGTTCCTGGACAACTATCACTATAATGAATCTTAAGTCTCCAGGGGTGGTTAGAAAAAGGACCTTTATGCAGTGATTGTGCACATTGTCCAATCTCTAAGATAAGCACCACCTCTAGTTCCCGTTCAGGATTCAGTAGTGGATCCTCAGGGAAATGTTCTCTGAAATTGTTCTCAAGAGTTCCTTATCTTGAAGACACAATTTTTTAAAAGGCTCCACCTATCCTTAACATGCTGAGGAATGGTTGAGAAATATAGACTTTCTATTTGAGTTCCTCGAGACACCAAACATGATCAAGGTGAAGTGTTCCACCTTCATGCTAGAAGGACCGAGTAAGAGATGGTGGGAAACAATGGTGATGATAAGGAAACATGAAATCTTAGAGTGAAAATAATTCAATGTTCATTTCAATGACCTGTTCCTTCCAGAGTCAATGGTGTTATCAAAGGTTGTGGAGTTTTTCACACCTGAGCGGGCTGACAGAACCATGACTGAGTATTCAAATCGCTTTGCTGAGCTAGTATATTTTGTTCCTGAGTTTGTGTCTAATGAAAGGATTAAGGCTCAATGGTTCAAGTTATTATTTTGATCAGATATCCATTATCGTGTTTTCTTACTATAATTTTTCAACTTATATTGATGCACTAGATAGGATTATGATGGTAGATATAGACCTAGATGGCAATTCAGGGTTATCGGGAGTTCCTTTATCTTCCAATAGTAGTGTTAGTTCCTTAAAGGAAAATTAATGCATGATGATTTTCATGATAGTTCTTGATGATAGAGTCATTCCAGACCTCCTATAGTGAAAATAAGAAGTTATTTGACTTGAAACCAATGTGGAAAGCCATGAAATTCTAAGAGGTTTTGCAACGAGGCATCCAATAACTGTAGCTCTTGTGGAAGTTCAGGGAATTTATAGATACTCTTCCATAACTTTTCTACCCTATGTAGTGGTATATGATCATAATATCCTCCTAAAACTGTGGGGAAATCATATGATTCACGTATAAAAGGGTTCCAGGAACAAACATCTAGAACTACACTACTTTACAATGTGGAAGAGTCTCTAGAGGAACCAGACACATGTCTAGATACTGTGAGAGGTACCATTATTATAGATTCATCATTAGTGACTATTCTATTTGATACCGGTGCATCTCAATCATTTATTTCAACCCATGTTGTTAATATTCTCAATCTTACTATAGATATTTTCTCTTGTGCAACGTATATTATTACACACCTTGGTTCAAAGAGAGAGTGGGGTCTCTATTGTCCCACTTTTGTCTTATATCTATCAGATGTATATCTTGCATATAGTTTTATGGATCTCAATATAAATCCTCTTGATGTCATTTTCAAAATGGATCAGATCAATTCCAAGAAATTATAGATTAACTCTATTCTTTGATGGGTCTACCTTACTACACCTAGTGGTGTGCCTCATTTCTTTCAAGGAGAATGAGACTCAAGGTAAATCATAACCGAACATTCTTATCCAATGTTGGGGAAAGTAATATCATTGTTTTATTTTGATTTGGAGTGGTAATCTTTGAGCATTGATATCTCTCTATTTTTCTTCATGTTTCCCAATGTGTTTCATTCTGGATTTTCTGGTTTTCCACCAGTGAGGGAGGTCATTTTTTCCATTGACAAAATTTCTGGTACTCAACCAGTTTATATTCCCTCTTACCGAATGGATCCAACCGAAATGGAAGAGCTATAGTCTATGTTGGAAAACATTCTTGATAACATATTTATACACTCGAGTGTGTCACCCTAGGTGGCTCTGATTCTATTCACTAAGAAATATTATGGTTCCCTTCTCTTATATGTTGACTACTGAAATCTCAATCAAATTTTAGTAAATAAAAAGTATCTATTTTCAACGATTGTTGATTTATTTGATTAGTTTAAAGGGGTGAAGTGGTTTTCAAAGATTTTCCTTCGATATGGTTACTATCGGTAGATTATAAAAGAACCTAACATTCCGAAAACTACTTTTCTAAGTAGTTATTTTAATTATGAGTACCTTGTTACACCCTTTGGTTTAAAAAATTTTCCTACAGTTTTCATGGCACAAATGAACATGATTTTCCTAGAGTATATGGATACATTTGTGGTAGTCTTTGTGGATGAAATCCTTGTTTACTCCATATCTGAGGAGGTTCATGTGCCTTATCTAAGAATAGTTCTGTGTCTTTTGATACATCACTGAATTTATTACCAGGTTTCAAAGGGTGATTTCTGGATTCAGGAAGTGATATTATTGGGACATGTGGTGTCTTAACAAGGAATATCATTCGATCCTGAGAAGGTGAATTCTATTATGACTTGGGAACAACCGCATAATATCTTTTATATTCGGAGATTCTTGGGATTATCTAGATATTATCAATGGTACGTGAAGGAATTCATGAAGTTGGATTCTCTGATGACTGCTCTGACTCGGAGGGGGGTGAATTTTTCTTGGAATAATAAATTTCAGAGTTCCTTAGTTGAAATGAAATGTATTTTTGACTACTATTCCTATGTTGACTCTTTTAGAGGTCTGGAGGGGCTATGCAGTCTTTTGTGATGCATCATGTTCAGGATTGGGCTGTGTTCTTATATATGGAAAACATTTAGTAGCTTATGGATCTTGTTATCTTATGCCACAAATGAAGAATTATCCTACCCATGACCAAGAAATTGCAGCTATGATTCACATGTTGAAGAGTTAAATGAATTAACTTTATATTGGATGGTTTACTGTGTATTCAGAAAAGAAATCTTGAGTTATATATTATCTCAAAAATATTTTAATCTTCATCAGAGGCCTTGGGTGGATTCCCTACAATCTTTCGACATTGAAATTTCCTATACCATGGGGAAAGGGAGTGTCATTGCATATATGTTGAGTAGGAAACTTCCAACCCAGAAAGTGAAAGAATCTTCATAAGAGTGTAATTTGATGGCTCTCTTTGCAGAGTTGTATATTGGAGTTCAAGAGAAAGGGTTGATGTTTATTTATCCATCATTCAGTTGAAATCTGCTCTTCTTGATTTGATTCTTTAGAATCAAGATCTTGATGATGAATTTCATAGAATTTGATACTATCTTTATGGAGGGGAGATATTTTCCTAGTCAGTTTTCTCCAAATAGGGTGTTCTATTCTATCAAAATCACTTTATTATGCTGTTAGTGACAAGGAAGGATATAATGGGGGACTGTCATTATTCCTAGTTTGATAAGCACCCAGAAACCACTAATATGTTCTACGACATGCAGTTGTAGTTTTACTGGATAGGTATGAGATGAGGAATTTATGTGTTTTTCTTACATTTCTATATATTTCAGTAGGTGAAGCGTGATAATTAGAAACATTTGGTTCTACTTTAGATACTTCGAGTCCCTACTTGGAAGTGGGATGAAATCTCTATGGACTTTGTAATTGGGTTTCCTTATACCTAGAGAAAGAAAAACGAGATATGGGTTGTGATCAATAGGCTAACCAAGTCATATCACTTCATACCCATTCATGATACAACCAAAGTTGAGGAGTTGGGAAATATCTATATGAAAAATATTGTTTGTTTTCATAGAGTTCCATATGCTATAGTCTTTGATAGGGATCCTCAGTTTACTTATTGATTTTGGAGAGGCCTTCAAAAGGTAATGGAACCCGATGTCCATTTAAGCACAACCTACCATCCATATTTGGATGGCCCGACATAGAGATCTATACATATTCTGGAGGATATTCTTCGTGCGTGTGTTCTCAACTTTGGTGGGGCTTGGGATGATCATTTGAGGTTGGTTAAGTTTTCTTATTAAAATAGTTACTAGTCAATGATTCGAATGGCTCCTTTTGAGGCCTTTTTTGGCTGACCTTTTAAATCATTGTTGTGTTGGTTGATTATTGGTGAAATTTACTTCGTTGGACCAAGCCTAGATTAAGAGATGATAACAAAGATTCGGTTAATTGATCAAAGAATGTTGACAGTGCAGAGCCGATATAATCTTTATGTTGATCAATATCAAAGAATTTTGGAGTTTTTAATTGGTGAATAGGTGTTCCTGAAAGTTTCTCCTTGATTGGGTCATTGCATAATTAGTAGGTAAGGGAATCTAGCTTCTCGTTTTGTGGGACCTTTTCAGGTTGATTAATTGGTGGGGATAGTTTCATACCATTTAGAACTTCTAATGTAGCTAATGTAGATACATATTTCAATCCATGTATCATATATGAGAAAGTTTTTTTCTGATCCATATCATTTTTTACATTGGAGTGATATGGATATTGAACTTTATTTATCTTTGACTAAGTGGTCTATCAGGATAGTTGATTATAAGACCAAGGTACTTCCTGGGAGGACAATACCTTTGGTCTGTGTGAAATAGAAGTATGGTTCAGATTTTCATGAGATGTGGGAATGTGAGGAACTGATGAAAGAACATCTACCTCATGTTATTGATATGTAAGCATCTTCATTGGATTTCAGGGGATAAAATGTTTTATGGTGGGGAGGTTGTAACATCCCATTAGAAATATTATGGGTATTTCTTTGACCTTGTTGGGGTTTTTCCTTTTCTTTGAATGGGTAGGGTTGAGAATTAGTTTTTAGGATCCCTATAATGGTGAAGTAAGATATTTGTTGGACTCTCATCTTTAACTAATATTTTATGTAGGTTGTAATACGGTTATACTCCATGTAACTTGGTTACATGATGTGTAAGGATTTATGGATGGAAGTCATTAAAGGATTAAAAATGTGAAGGTTACACATCATTTTTTATTTAATGGATGGGTTTTAATTCTAGGCTATGTGTTTTTCAGTGGTTTTGAATATTAACTATTTCATGATGTGAAATTGTATTACTCATTGTGAAATTGTATTACAGATTGTTAAATACCCTTACTACCTTTTTTTAAAAGGGTAGCATGACTGAGATCATTTCTTTCCCCTGCTACTATTTCAACTCTCTCAAACCAAATCCTTCCCAAAGAGATATTTAAGCTCACCAACCCTTTAAGATATATTCGTTTGGCATTTGATCCTTGTTTCTCTCGTGGTGTTATTCCCGGGAAATCCATCTCCTACATTCTTTAACTTTATCTCTTTTTTCTTTTGTTGTGATTTCAATAGATCATCTTTATAGTGATGGATATATGCTTTATGGTGTTGGATCTCATTTCTAGGTAATGTTTTGAGGTCTTATCCATCTTCGTTCTCATTAACGAGTGCTATTGAAAGTGTTGTGTTTTGATAAAAGGTAGGTGGTTCTGTCCTGATTTTCCAAATTAATAAACCTAGTATTGGTTGATTTATTTCAATTATTGATTTAAATTTAATTTATCAAACTTACTTTCAATTGAATCGATAAAACCCAATTCAATTTAATTGGGATATTTGAAATGGTTTTGGCATAAAAATTTGGAAAACCCCCAATTCCATTGAACTTGGGTGTGTATATGTAAATTGGTTGATTTAAATTATGGATTTTATGGAAATGATTTCCATTAAATTGATGAATTTAATGGTGGAAATTAATTGTAAAATTATTGAATTGGCTTTCAATGGATTTCATATTTATGGAAATGGTTTAAAATGTTCTAATAGAAACCTTGAGGTTTTATCTCATGAAAGAGGGATATTTTTTTTATTAAAACATGTTTTGGTTTTAAATAGAAAATTTTAATTTAAAATAAAGAATGGGATTTAATATTATTTTATGTCATCTTAAAATAAATTTTCCATCATTGATTGTGTAAGAGAGAATGCGATCCTTAGGTAGTTGATGAGTTATTTTGACACACTATATTCTATTACCACATTCTAAAACATACATGCAGCTGGTCACACCCTGATGAGTGGGTGAAGAGTTTCCTCTAGCCAGTGTTAGGGGGTTGTGTGTATACACATATTACTAAGATCACTTAGAGAGTACAAAGTCCAATAGCAGGAAACACTATCATACCAATTTAAAAGATGACCATGTTACTTGTTTGTTTTATATTTTAGATATGAATGTATGTTAATGTTTTTGGAACTTTTTTACGTTCCTCCAAGATTTATATAAACTATTTTATATAAATTTTTTAGTTAAGACATTTTTTTATAAATATTCCATAACTTGTAAATCCTTCGCTTAAATTATTTTCCATCAATTGATTTTCATAGCATGATTGTTTGAATATGATTTGAAAATGAAAAACTTGTTCATTTTTAAATTGAAATCATTCCTTTGGTTAATAATTTATTGGAATCTATTATCTAAACCATGGTGATACCCTACTAAGTTTTTTATCTCACACTGTACTTTTTTCTTCAGGTGTTTGTAGACTTCACCCTTCCAGATTTGAGCAATGGAAAAAGATTTCTTGGAAGTGGATCCAACAATTGAACTTTGGACTTAGTGAGTTGTGTCCTTAGGAACTTGGGATGTTTTTTGATTTTGGTACTAGGGTTGTAATACTTTGGGATTTTATGCATAGTTTTTCTATTACATTAATCCCAATGGAGCTACCTTTATTATGCATACAGTATTATTTCTTTTGATTCCTCAATGTGTTTAGTAAATTCGTTCCCACTTGCATGTTGTATGATGTCAGGTGATTGTCGCTAACCTGTGGGGATTGGGAATTCCCTTCAGTCTATGTCATGGTTGATTCGGTTAGTGGGTTACTAGGATAACTATGCTAGTTCGTGACATTACGTACAATAGAATCTATCATGATTAAATAAAGAATAATTAATATGGTAGAGTGGATAATGAAAACACATTCCACTCAATCAACAAAATGAGTTCAATGAACATCCATGGATAATATCAATATATAAATCACATATATAATGGAAAATTAATTTTAAATAAAGTAAATAAATATATATCCACAATTCTTATCTTTCCATCACAGCCTCAACTAAGTTATCAGAAATCATGCCATCAATACCTTGTCTAATAAATAATTATTAATAAATGGGTAGGTGTGAACCTGATAGCCATATAATATATAATTCATGTTGTTTTGATTCATGATACATTTTGATGCATTGAGGTGTTATCTATAACCGACTCCCACCCATAACATTCACTTCTTATGAATTCCACATATATTGAATGATAAATTCAATTATATATAAAAATTACTTATAAATCAATATTTATCTCTATTGAATCCTGAATAAAAAATATCTTCCAAATCAACAAAAAAACATTCTTAAAAATAGTCCTTTAACTAATACCCTATTTAATAATGAGAAATAGTTTAAACATCATCACAATAACTGAAATGATAAAATATTAATCCATGAAATTTAAAATATGGACATGAAGGAGAGAAATAACATCCATTGAATAATGGAGAGTGATGTAGAATATAATCACAAGAAATTGAATTATATCAAAATAAGGTATACTTCATAATACCTTAAAGGATTCTATAAGACCATATAATCATTATAAACAAATATTTCTAGTAAAATAAATCCTTTAGAAAACAAAATATTAGGAAAAAAATGAAAAGTAATTTCCTTGTAATTTTTTGTATGAATGAAATTTTAAATCACATTCAAAATTCTTTTCATTACTTTGATAAAATAATACAATTTTCTTTGGAAAACATTTTAAATATAAATTATATGAATATTGATAAAAAGATTTTTTTTGAATCTAATCATGGAAACATTTAGAGGAATTTTCAAAGGAAATAATGGTCATAATGACCACAAATTGTATTTATGTAGTAAAAATTAAAATAAATATTCCTCTTACACTTTTTTTAAAATGTATAAAAGTAAATATTTTGGATAATAAAAATAATATTCCTTTTAAAATTTTCAAATAAATTCAAATATGTTATAAAATTTCTTAAGACAATCAATATAGTTTAAATAATAATATTCTTGAAAATATTTAAAAGAACCTTGACATGGAAGAAAAATATTTCATAGTAACCCTTTAAAAGATTAAAATTTAAAGGAAATTCCCTTAAATGTTACTTACTTATTGATTAATGATCCAATTTGAGATGAAATGGAATATAAACATGTAAACCCCAAACATAATTATAAGTGTGTAAAATATATTGGTTTTAATATGTTTGTATCATATAATTTTCCCATAATAAATTTGACCATAAACAATCCCAAAATAAGTTGAGTTGTAACAGAAATCCCTTTCCTTTGTTATCTACTTAGTTGTACGTGTTTGATCCTACATTATTAAGAAGTTAAATTTATTAAATATTCTATTAATATCCCTTTTCATCTATATTATATTTTAAGGACCTTTTTTAATTGTTTTAATCCCACTCATTGAATAGTTCTTACTTACGTTAACCATTTAAGATTGTTTGGTTAATTTCATCCAAATTAATTTGGAATATTGTTCAAGTTGAAAAGAGTTTTAAAATGGTCCACTAATATAAATAATATAAATAATTTAGTTAATATATTTTTTATTCATTTTAAATAATTTTATAATCATCCATGCATGGTGGTAATAGAAAAACAAATCACATCGCTTTGTGGAAGTGTTAGTCCTCACATACGCCTAAGGGATGTTATAATTTTCTAATAGATGGGAGGATAAGAAGTAAAGTGATATTATAACGACCTATACTTTACATACATTGTTATTAATTCATAATTGAATCACACTTATTACAACATATAACAAAACCAGGAAAGGACCGTATAGGTATAGAGTATTTAGAAACTGGGAAACATAAACAATTGGTCCATAAAGCATCTACTTTACCTCCCATTTAGTTCATCATATCTAGAGTCCCTTTTAGAATATCCTACTTAATAACCTTCTTCCTGACCTTGGGAAAGAAAACATATGAAATAGTGAGCTCAAATGCTCCGTAAGGGTAAACAAAAGAAATATCAATCACATCGTATACATAAGAACATAACATTTGGGAAATCTGACCCTGAAAAAGAGATCATAATTTCATAACATGGGATAAATCATGGTAGTGAAATGTATTAAAAAAAATCATAACTTAAAACATTAATATTATTGTCATACACACATAATCATAGAGAATCATTTCTTATTAGTCAAGACTCATTGCCAAGACTATCTTAGTGGACAAAGTCCATTTCTGAACCAAGTTCATTCCTCATTTCAGTCCTGTTTCACTGAACCGGTTTAACCTGCCGTTCCAGCCATGTCTATCTCATGAGATATAAAATCTTTACCCAATGCATTGGAGGGAGATATAGGTTACACCCATCTCATAATGATACCATTCTTATGTGTTCCACAAAATCAAAAAAATCATACATCATTGCATAACCCATGTAATAAAAATGGGATTCTTAAACATCATGAAATCATAAAACAATTCATATAAGATAAAGGAATTCATAAAAATAATTCCACAACAACATAATAAAATCAATGTAATAACAGGGATATAAATAGAACCCTTTATTATCTTAGATGGAAAATAATTTTGATAAAACACTTGAACTCCATTCTTGAGGAAAAAATCCTTCCTAATATAAAAACATTTTTCTTTTCTTAACATGTCATACAATTTTAAACTAAAAGAAGTTGATTAAAAATAAACTTGAAAACTTGAAAAAGAAGCTTCTTGGAAATAATGTTTTAAAAATCCATTCATTCTGTATAAGTTAAAAAACACATTCTTCTCTTACTTTTGTCGGAAACGTCAAAAAGTACATCGTACAAAAAACAACAAAAGATTCCTTTCATATCTTTTACTAAAAACTCACCGAAGTGTAAAATTGGATTTAAAAAATTTTAGATTGATATAAATATTACATATTGAGGAAACATGGATGTGGATGATAAATATTCCCCAGCAAATTCTGAAGTATAAACAATCTTGGATAAAAATGAGATTGCGAGATTTTCCCTTACATTAGGTCCGATTTGCTTCGTAAGTGTCCAAACCTCCTGTATAATGATTTAAATAATGTCATTGACTTATTCGAGAATCATACTCATTGTTATTATATCATATATGGTCATATTCTTAGCTTATTATTAGTAATATTTCATTGCTACTTGTTATTCGGGTGTTTATTACTTTTTGTTCTTATGCGTGTTTTGTCGAATAAATTTGTATTCTTCTTTTTAGGTTATAGATACCTCATTTACAGAATGGTATTAGTGTAATATATATCATATTTATTCACTCAATTCATTTATGTAATCATTATGCAATGAAAATCATGTAGAATAAGTCGCATCACATCGTGGAGATGGGATTCCGTACGTACGCACGAGCGATGATATCGTTCTCATGATCGTGTAATTGTATTGGAGTGTATGTATAATATTTAAGAATAAATATCACTTTACAATAATCATATATATTCATTAATTACACCATTATACCCTTCCAAGTAAGGTGGTGGTGGAAAATAGATTACACCACGGCGTGGAGACGGTATTCCGTACGTACGCACGCGCGGTGATTTCGTTTTCCGTAGGATGGATAGATGGTGAAATAGGGTTTTTTCATACTTATAATAACATATCAGTATATTAGTGATACTGATGTTATTAATTCATAATGAAACAACTAAATAGGAATAAGTGTAAGAAGAAATAAAGTTGAACGAATCGGTAACGGGCATTACATCTTCTTTGAAGCGCTTCTTTGAGGCCTCCTTTTAGGGCACTAAATTTGGTCTTTGAAGAAGACCAGGACCTCTAGGATGTTTCTAGGGAAGTGGAGAGGGGAAATTGGCAGGGTTTGGACGATCTTGAAGGCTCAAAGTGGTGTGAGGAAGAGAGGGAGGGGGTGCCCTTTTATAACGGAGGAGAGGGGCTCCTTTGGAAAAACTTAAAAAATTATTTTATTAGAAAGTCATATTCGGTTTTAAATAGCTCCAAATTGAATTATTTAGAATCTAAGGTGGGTATGGGTCGAAATAATCTCATCCAATATAATTTAGACAAGTTTAGGTTCCTATTTTAACCTTATCATTTAGATTTAACTTTAAGTTAAATAATTTTACTTTTACCATGTCTTATTGTGTTCTGACACTATAAGGTTAATAAACTTACTATAACAAGCCAAAAGAACCCCAAGGTGTTTATTATTAATATATATAACCTTATCTAAGTCATTTGGCCGAACCTTATATTTTTAGGAATAAAATAACAATTAATAATATAATATTTGTTTTAAAAACTATTTTATGTCAATTTTGACACTATTTAGTAATTGATTTTTGTGAAAATCATAACAGAAATATTAGTTCAAAGAAAGTTAATTAAATCAATACTAACATGTCATATTAACATAAGAAATTTTTGGAATTCATAAAAAGTCTCAAATTACATTTATTTGGGTATTTATAACATCAATTATGTCAATATTTCATTAATAAGATAATTACTGCATCATCATTGTGTCATAAATAAATCGAATTATTTAATGTCTAAAAATTAAAAATAAAATACCATTATGTAGGAAATCTTTTTATATTTATAATGAATATTTATAGTGGAATTTATCTCATCTATAGTCCTATATTAAAAATTATTTACTTATTAAACATTGATTTTAACTATTTTAACCCTTCTTTAAATAAATTAATAATAAATGTCCTAATCTAATGCAAGTGGGCCTAAATGGTCATATTTTATTCCTAAGGTTGTTTTTGGTCGAATTATACTTATCCAATATAATTAGAACATGTGTTAGGGTAATAATAATATCATTTTTACTCTTAATTACCCTATTTACTTTTAACCGTGGTAAATAAAAGTAAAAAATTACTATTCACCAAAAATTATTTTCATCTCATTGAACCACATTTTACTTACTGACATCAACCGTGTCTCTCGGATTTTTGAAATTCCACTCAAAATAGCGGTAAAATTATGTTTTATGTAAATTTGAAAATTCTCCTAGGAGGTGGGTAAAAGACGGTGAAAAGTTCAATAAAATTTTTATATATCTAAAATTATTATAAAATTACTCCAATGATTTATATTGAACTTATATAGATATTATGTATCAATTTTTACCTAAAATAAATTTAAATAAAATAAATAATTATTTAAATAAAAAGTCGGGTTTTAAATAGTAATCCAGTGTTTTCACTATTCATCAAAAATTGAAAGTTTCCAGAAAAATACCAAAATTTCACCGTAGGCTAATTTTGATATTCAGAATCCAAAAATGAAGTAAATTTTGAAAAATAAAATTTACAAAATTTCAAAAAGTGGGTATTACTAATCATAACGGCTAGTTTTAATAATAATTTAATAGCATATCGTTGTTTAGTGAAACTCTGTATTGCGTACGACACAAGCTATCGAGGAAGGTCGTGATTGCCTGTAAAGCAAGCCAAACTAGTGTTGTGTGTAGTGAAATATTCCTTTGATGATTTATATAACATAAAAACAAAATATTTCTCATAAAAGTCTCAGGTGTTACATTCTACCCCCCTTAAAATGAATTTCGCCCTCGAAATTCGTCACTTGTAACAAACAGATGAGGATAGCTCTCCCTCATCATATCCTCAAGCTCCCATGTAGATTATTCTAATTGGCGGTTCCTCCATAAAACATTCACCAAGCGAGTGGTCTTGTTCCATAGGAATTTTTCACTACGATCGAGAATCTCTATCGGCTGTTCGTCATAAGAAAGATCTTGTTTCAGCGGTACAACTTCTGAGCTGAGTACATGTGATGGATCAGGTATGTACTTTCTCAAGAGAGATACATGGAACACATCATGAACTTGAGAGAGATTTGGTGGAAGCGCCAATCGGTAAGCTACCTTCCCAACACGATCCATAATTTCAAAGGGACCGATATATCTAGGGCTCAACTTTCCCTTCTTTCCAAATCTCATTACTCTCTTCCAAGGAGATATCCGTAAGAACACTTTATCACCCACTTCAAACTCTAAGTCTTTTCTTCGGTTTTTGGCATAACTTTTTTGTCGACTCTGATCTGCTCTTATGTGTTGTTGAATAGATCTGACCTTTTCTACCATCTCATCAAAAAGATCATGTCCTAATAGCTTTCTTTCCCCAACTTCATCCCTGCAAGTTAGAGTCCTGCATTTCTTTCCATAGAGAGCTTCATAAGGAGCCATCTGAATACTGGAGTGAAAGCAATTATTATAAGAAAATTCCCCCAAAGGTAGGTGTTGATCCCAACCACCTTTTAAATCCATAGAGAAATCTCTCAACATGTCTTCTAGAGTTTGAATTGTCCTCTCAGACTGACCGTCTGTCTGAGGATGATAAGCAGTGCTGAAACTCAACTCTGTATCCAGAGTATGCTGATGACTTTTACAGAACATTGAGGTAAACCTCGGATCCCTATCAGATATAATAGAAAGTGGTACTCCATGCAATCTTACCACTTCCTTTACATATATCCTGGAAAGATGATCTAGAGAGAAATCCTCTCTAATAGCAATGAAGTGTGCAGACTTTATAAGACGATCAACTATGACCCAGATAGAATTATTGCCTTTGGATGTTTTAGGAAGTCCTGTGACAAAGTCCATAGTGATGTTTTCCCATTTCCATTCGGGTATGGGTAATGGTTGTGACATCCCCTTAGACTTTCGTCTCTCAGCTTTAACTTGCTGACAAACCAAGCATCGAGAGACATATTCAACAACATCTCTTTCCATGCCATCCCACCAGAAGTACTCTTTCAGGTCCCTATACATTTTCGTGTTTCCAGGATGAATAGAGAATGAAGAACTATGAGCCTCATCCAGTAGCTCCTTCTTTAATTCGGGGATGGGAGGAACACAAACCCAATTCCTGAACTTTATTATCCCATCACAATCAAGGTTGAGTTTAGGAACATTTCTCACCATCTTTTGTATCTCTACATCTTCTTTCTGCACCTCTTTAATCTTAACATGTATAGATGGTTGAACATTCATTTGAGAAAGATATTATTTTCCCCCTTTCATTATAATTCCAAGATCCATCCATTGTAAATCCATAAATATTGGATCTTTTGTGATCCTCATCATAGATAAACTGGCATGGTCTTGTCAACTTAATGCATCTACCACCTTGTTTGCTTTCCCAGGGTGATAATGAATTGAGCAGTCGTAATCCTTAATCAGCTCCAACCATCTTCTTTGGCGCATATTCATCTCCTTTTGTGTGAAAATATACTTTAAACTTTTATGATCAGTATAAATGTCACACCTTTCTCCATAAAGATAATGCCTCTAAATCTTTAATGAAAATATTACCGCAGCTAACTCCAAATAATGAGTTGGGTAATTTTGCAAATGGATTTTCAACTGTCGTGAGGCATAAGCTATCACCATATCATTTTTCATAAGAACACACCCCAATCACTTCTTGGATGCATCACTATAGATCACAAACCTTTCTCCACTACAAGGCAGTGTGAGTACATGTGCACTGGATAACCTTCTTTTCAACTCCTTGAAATTCTCTTCACATTCCTACGTCCAAACAAACTTAACTCCTTTTCGAGTCAACTTGGTGAGTGGATTAGATAATCGTGAAAAAGCTTTCAAAAAACGTCGATAATATCCAGCCAAACCAAGAAAACTTCGGATCTCAGTTACTGTTGTTGGTCTCGACCATCCTTCGATAACCTCTGTTTTTGCTGGATCCATAGATATCCTCTCTTTTGAGATTATGTGACCCAAAAATGAAACTTTTTGAAGCCAAAATTCACACTTGGTAAATTTGGCATAAAGCTTCTCCTTTCTCAGGGTCTTCAATATAATTCTCAAGTGATCTTCATGTTCTTGCTTGCTCTTTGAATATACAAGAATATCGTCTATAAAGACTACCACAAACTAATCAAGATAGTCTCTAAAGACTCTATTCATCAGATCCATGGGCATTAGTAAGACCAAATGGAATCACTATAAATTCATAGTGTCCATACCTTGTACAGAAAGCCGTATTTGGTATATCCTCGCTTTTGACTCTTAATTGATGATACCCTGAACGAAGATCAATCTTGGGAAAGTATTTAGCTCTGCGTAGTTGGTCAAATAAGTCATCAATGTGTGGGAGAGGATATTTTTTCTTGATAGTGATCTTTTTAAGTTCTCGATAATCAATGCAGAGTCTCATTGATCCATCTTTCTTCTTAACAAATAGAACAGGTGCTCCCCAAGGTGACGCACTAGTGTGTATGAACCCCTTATCAAGATTCTCTTGGAGTTGCTTCTTCAATTCCTGCAACTCAATTGGGTCCATTCTATAAGGTGTCTTTGAAATAGGTAAAGCACCCGGTACAAGTTCTATTGAAAACTCAACTTCACGATTTGGTGGAAGACCCGGAAATTCCTCCGAAAAGACATCATAAAACTCTAGTACAATGAGAATATTATTAATCATGAGTTTCTCACCAACCATTTGAGATAAATAACCTTCATTTAGTGGAATCAAGACCCATAATATGGAAGAAATTTCCACTGGAAGGTTATGTTCATCCCTGCATCGATATACGATCAAAGATTGATCTGGAATATGAAATGTGACTTCCTTTCTTTGACAATTGATATGAGCTCCATATAGAGAAATCCAATCCATGCCAAGAATCACATCAAATTCAACTATAGGGAGGATCACAAGATTTGCAGGAAGCACTTTCCCACAAACTTCAATCAGAGAAGAATTATAAACTTTTGATGCGACTATTGTGCCATTAGGGGTTGTCACAGCTAAATCAACATCTAATTGTTGTGGTAATACGGTGATACCCTTAGAAAATTCTTCAGAAATAAAGGAGTGGGTGGATCCAGAATCAAATAAAACATTTTCTACTTTAGAGTGGATGGTAAGTGTACCTTTCACCACTTCGTTATTATACTCCACATCGCTGATAGAAATTGCATGTGACTTTCCTTTGTCTTTAGCCTTAAGAGTTTGTTGACGTCGATCATCATCAACAATCCTTGGATTAGGTCATTGATTGGAAAAATTCCCCATTTCCTTGCACTTGTAACATTGAAGTGTAGGTGGTTCACTCGGTGTCGCCTTTTCATTGTTCGCATCACTAGACATCTTCTTCCCATCGTTGCGGCATTCAAATGCCCGATGACCTTCCTTTACCCATTTGAAACATTTACTTTTCCCTTTAAGACAACTCCCTCCATGTTTCTTTCCACACATTTAGCATTAGGGAAAACTCATCTTCTTTTCAGTGTGCTCTTTAGATTTTCCTTTGAATTCCATTTTCTTATTCTTATCAAACCCATATGACTGATGGGTTACTCCAATATCCATCTCAACTTTGAGAGCACATCGAACGATTTCCTCGTAGCAATTGAAGTCCCTTATGGCTAACGCCCTTCAAAGACTTGGTTTTAAGCCACTAAAGAATCGATCGATCTTACTCTCAGGTTGGATAATAAAACCAGAAGCGTACCTTGAAAGTCTTGTAAAATTTTCTTCATAGGTACCAAAAAATTCATCATCCTTTTTCTTTAGTTCAAGAAATTCCTTATCCATCTTTGTTCGAAGATTACGAGGGAAGCACTTATTGAAAAATAAGTTCTTGAACTCGTCCCATTCCATGGACTCAATTTCATATCTTGGCCTCGTATTCTTGATAAGATTCCACCATTGATCAGTATCACCTTCCAAACAATACACTGCTAACATGACTTTATCATGTTCAGAACATTGAAGAACTGAAAATATCTTTTCAATAGTACTAATCCATTGTTCATCAACTAATGGATCAGTAGACCCACTGAAAGAAGGTGGACGCTGTCTCATGAAGGATTCAACAGAATGTTGCTCCTTCTTTTGCTCGTTTGGAAGTCCTGCATGATTCATAGCTGGAGAAAGTTATGTGAGCATGGCTACAAGATTTTTCATTCCATCTCCCATATCGTTTGGTTTCTCAGGGGGACAATCATTGCATTTCCCGTCACATTCCTCATTAACACGGTTCCTTCGGGTTCCATCCATTGACTAAAACCATGAAGAATAGTGTGAGAAACACTAATCAGAATAGGAAAACCACATAATAAAGAATAAAAAATCACACTTAAGGTCTTATCCTAGGTTATTAAATTCCATTACTAAAACACTAAGATTGTGTTCTATTCTTAGACTTATCCTTAGGATTCTTACTAAGGCTTTCACATCCTAGTTTCCAAAGGTTGACTATACCTTTCCTCTGATACCAACTATAACGGTCTGGAATTACTTCCAGTGGACTATAATTGATACCTATCTGGGCACTCCATGGGAGGCTACACCCCCTGGGCGGGACACACCACCATCCCCAGTGGCAGCCATTTCCTCATGAAGCCCTTGGGAGGAGAGCCATGCTTCTTCCAACGCTCACATGTGAGAGTTCCCAAGGATCGAATACATTCCTACCTCCTTTGCCTCTGATACCAACTATAACGACCCATACTTTACATAAATTGTTATTAATTCAGAATTTAAGCACACTTATTACAACATATAACAAAACGAGGAAAGGATCGTATAGGTATAAAGTCTCTAGAAACTGGGAAACATAAACAATTGGTTCATAAAGCATCTACTTTGCCTCCCATTTATTTCATAATATCTAGAGTCCCTTTTGTCATATCCTAATTAATAACCTTCTTCCTGACCTGGGGAAAGAAAACATACTAAAGGGTGAGCTCAAATGCTCAGTAAGGGTAAACAAAATAAATATCAATCACATCGTATTCATAAGAACATAACATTTTGGAAATATTACCCTGTAAAAGAGATCATAATTTCTTAACATGGGATAAATCATGGTAGTGAAATGTAATCACAATAATCATAACTTAAAACATGAAGCTTTTTTTCATACACACATAATCATAGAGAATCATTTCTTATTAATCAAGACTCATTGCCAAGACTATCTTAGTGGACAAAGTCCATTTCTGAACCGAGTTCATTCCTCATTTTAGTCCTGTTTCACTGAACCGGTTTAACCTGCCGTTCCAGCCATGTCTATCTCATGAGTTATAAAATCTTTAACCAATACATTGGAGGGAGATATAGGTCCCACCCATCTCATAATGATACCATTCTTATGTGTGCCACAAAATCAAAAAAATCATACATCATTGCATAACCCATGTAATAAAAATGGGAATCTTAAACATCATGAAATCATAAAACAATTCATATAAGATAAAGGAATTCATAAAAATAATTCCATCACAACATAATAAAATCAATGTAATAATAGGGATAGAAACATAACCCTTTATTATCTTAGATGGAAAATAATTTTGATAAAACACTTGAACTCCATTCTTGGGGAAAATATCCTTCCTACTTTAAAAACATTTTTCCTTTATTAACATGTCATACAATTTTAAACTAAAAGAAGTTGATTAAAAATAAACATGAAAACTTGTAAAGGAATCTTCTTGGAAATAATGTTTTAAAAATCCATTCATGCCGTATAAGTTAAAAAAACATTCTTCTCTTACTTTTTTCGGAAACGTCAAAAAGTACATCGTACAAAAAACGACAAAAGATTCCTTTAATATCTTTTAATAAAAAAAAACTGAAGGGTAAAATTTCATTTAAACAATTTTAGAAGGATATAAATATTACATATTTAGGAATCGTGGATGTGGATGACAAATATTCCCCAGTAAATTCTGAAGTATAAAAAATCTCGGATAAAAATGAGATTGCGAGATTTTCCTTTACCTTAGGTCTGATTTGCTTCGTAAGTGTCCAAACCTACTGTATAATGATTTGAATAATGTCATTGACTTATTCTAGAATCATACTCATTTTTATGATATCATATATGGTCATACTATTAGCTTATTATTAGTAATATTTCATTGCTACTTGTTATTCGGGTGTTTATTACTTTTTGTTCTCATGCGTGTTTTGTCGAATAAATTCATATTCTTCTTTTTAGGTTATAGATACCTAATTTACAGAATGGTATTAGTGTAATATATATCATATTTATTCACTCAATTCATTTATGTAATCTTTATGCAATGAAAATCATGTAGAACGAGTCGCATCACATCGTGAAGACAGTATTCCGTACGTACGCATGAGCGATGATATTGTTCCCATGATCGTGTAATTGTATTGGAGTGTATGTATACTATTTCATAATTAATATAACTTTACAATAATAATATATATTCATTCTTTACACCATTATACCCATCCAAGTAAGGTGGTGGTGGAAAATAGATTACACCACGGTGTGGAGACGGTATTCCGTACGAACGCACGCGCGGTGATTTCGTTTTCCGTAGGATAGATAGATGGTGAAATAGTGTTTTTTCATACTTATAATAACATATCAGTATATTATTGATACTGATGTTATTAATTCATAATGAAACAACTAATTAAGAAGAATTGGAAGAAGAAATAAAGTTGAAAGAATCAGTAACGGACATTACCTCTTCTTTGAAGCGCTTCTTTGAGACCCCTTTTTAGGGAACTAAAATTGGTCTTTGAAGAAGACCAGGACCTCTAGGATGTTTCTAGGTAAGTGGAGATGAGAAATTGTAAGGGTTTGGACAATATTGAAGGCTCAAAGTGGTGTGAGGAAGATAGGGAGGAGGTTCCCTTTTATAAGGGAGGATTGGGGCTCCTTTGGAAAAACTAAAAATATTATTTTATTATAAAGTCATATTCGGTTTTAAATAGCTCCAAATTGATTTATTTCAAAGATAAGGAGGGTATGGGTCGAAATACTCTCATCCAATATAATTGATACAAGTTTAGGTTCCTATTTTAACCTTATCATTTAGTTTTAACTTTAAGTTAAATAATTTTACTTTTACCATGTCTTCTTGTGTTCTTACACTATAAGGTTAATAAACTTACTATAACAAGCCAAATTAACCCCAAGTTGTTTATTATTAATATATATAACCTTATATAAGAACTTTTGCCGAACATTATATTTTTAGGAATAAAATAAAAATTAATAATATAATAATTGTTTTAAAAACTATTTTATGTCAATTTTGACACTATTTAGTAATTGATTTTTGTGTAAATCATAACAGAAATATTTTTTCTAAAAAGTATATTAAATCAATAATAACATTTCATATTAACATTTAAAATTATTTTAATTCATAAAAAGTCTCAAATTACCTTTATTTGGGTATTTATAACATCAATTATGTCAATATTTCATTAATAAGATAATTACTGCATCATCATTGTGTCATAAATAAATTAACTTATTTAATGTATAAAAATTAAAAATATACTACCATTATATAGGAAATATTTTTAGCTTTCTAATGAATATTTATAGTGAAATTTATCTCATGTATAACCCTATATTAAAAATTATTTACTTATTAAACATTGATTTTAACTATTTTAACCCTTCTTTAAATAAATTAATAATCAATATCCTAATCTAATCCAAGTGGGCCTAAATGGTCATATTTTATCCCTAAGGTTGTTTTTGGTCGAATTAAACTTATCCAATAGAATTAGGACATGTTTTAGGGTAATAACAATATCATTTTTACTCTTAATTACCCTATTTACTTTTAACCGTGGTAAATAAAAGTAAAAAGTTACTATTCAACAAAAATTATTTTCATCTCATTGAACCACATTTTACATACTGAAATCAACTATGTCTCTCTGATTTTTTAAATTCCACTCACAGAAGTGGTAAAATTAGGTTTTATGTAAATTTGCAAATTCACCTAGGAGGTGGGTAAAAGACGGTGAAAAGTTCAACAAAATTTTTATATATCTAAAATTAATATAAAATTACTCCAATGAATTACATTGAACTTATATAGGTATTATGTATCAATTTTGACCTAAAATAAATTTAAATAAAATAAATAATTATTAAAATAAAAAGTCGGTTTTTAAATAGTAACCCAGTGTTTTCATTGTTCATCAAAAATTGAATGTTTCCAGAAAAATACCAAAATTTCACCATAGGGTAATTTTGATATTCTGAATCTAAAAATGAAGTAAATTTTGAAAAATAAAATTTACAAAATTTCAAAAAGTGGGTATTACTATTCATAACGGCTAATTTTAATAATATTTTAATAGCATATCTTTTTTAGTGAAACTCGGTATTGCGTACGACGCAAGCTATCGAGGAAGGTCGCGATTGCGTGTAAAGCAAGTCAAGCTAGTGTTGTGTGTAGTGAAATATTCCTTTGATGATTTATATAATATAAAAACAAAATATTTCTCATAAAAGTATCAGGTGTTACAGATATATTATTTATAAATAATCATAATATTTTCATAAATATCATATATATTCTATAATTCCTTATTTTTATCCATCTAAGTAAATAGGTTATGAAAAACAATTACACTGCTATGTGGAGACGGAAGGATGTGCTCATGCATGAGTGATGTTTTCATATTCCATAGGATGGAAAAAGATTTAAATTATATATAAAATTAACATAACAACATATCATAATGCCTAATAAACTTTTTAAATTATATTGAGGTGGTCATTAATGATTTTTATGATGTTTAATAAGAAAGGGGCATGAAAAATATCATTATGAACTTATACCTATTCTTTTGGATTACACCATACGCCTTCTTGAAGGGGTATTTTTGTGAGACATGAACCTTTAGTAATTGTATAGTGATGTTGGGAAGGTATTTTTTCAGGTCTTGGTTAATCTAACTGTTATAATAAATGTATAGAAGAGTGGATAAGGGTTTCCCTTTTATAATTGAGGTGGGTGAAAAATGTGTAAATACTTAAAACATTATTATATAATATATGAATTAATAAAGTTGAGTGGATCATAATTTTTATACATTTAAATATAATAATGTTATGTTAAGTAAAAAGATATTTAACCAATTTTTTGTTGTTATCTTGAAGCCTCATCCATTTAATTTAACATTTTAACTCAATTTACCCATAACTGAACTGATAAATATTTACCAATATTACTATTCATTAGGAAAAAAATTTATATTGAACTTATTAACTAATATTAATTATTAATATTACAAATATGGAATTTATTTTACATGATTCAACTCTATGAAGTTATATAAATTACTTTTAATCTATGTTCACAAAGTGCTATGAAAACTATTTTAGAAAAATGTTTGTTTAAAAAAATTATTTTATAGTAAAATCATGTATAATGATGATCAAAATGGGTTTAATTACATTATTTTAATTTAAAGGATACATATTTTTTATTTAAAAATGAAACAAAACTGAAAGTAACCTTTTAAATTCTTCGTTAAGGAAGAAGAGCTAAAAATAGTTTTTAATTAAAAAAAACATTACTTAAAATATGAAATTGAAAAGCATAGAATTTTAAGCTCAACATTATATTTTTATATGAATTATATTAATTCATAAATATATTTTTGGTGTATAAATAATTTTTCAAAACCTTTCATGTTATTATTATATCATTATAAGTATATAAAATTGATTGTTTTTGTAAAATTGGTATTTCTTCAGTATTTACACAAAAATAACCTATTTATAAAAAATATATATAGTTAATCATAATATAATTTTGACATGACGAATGAAAAAATTGAATTTAATTTTTTTTTGATTTTAGGTTTTAGTCACATTCATGAATAAATATTTTCACATTATATTATTGTTTCGTTAGAAAGAAAAGATTACTTACAATAGTTGAAGATTGGGTGTTATTGTTCTAGATATGATCCACTTTTCATCATCTAGTTTCAACCTAAAATAGTATTTATTTTACTAAAAATGTATTAAAAATTAATTGAATTGGATTTTGGCTTAGTTAACCTCCGATGAACGTGTATTAGAAACTACCATCCAAATATCGAATCCCCTTATTATTTATCAACTTAGAGCCTAAATTTATCCTAAATATTTAACCATGACTTGATCGATTTCATTAATCAAATATAGTGAGAACTTAATGTTTCATCCAATATGAACCAGATTACAATCATATCTCGACTTCATCTTGGTTAAACATAACAGTTTTTATTTATTCAATGTCTTGTAAAAGGTATGATTAAGCTCTTTTTATAAAAGAATTTCATAAAGTCCCCACCATTGTTTGTGGGGTGGCAAGGGTTTGGGGGGTGAGGGGCAGCTTGTGGGGTTAAGTCCCTAGACATGCGATTTACTACATTTTTCTTCCTTGGGTTGTGTTCTACGTTGGCGAATATACCTGACCATATATATAATTTAATAAAGAATATTTAAATCATTGAAATTAAACTTTTTGGTAGCATGATTTGTAATAACCCCCCTATATTTTCTTCAATTCACACATGCACAAGAAAAAAAACAAATGAATGAATTTGACTTCTTCATTTCTTGAATTCATTATACTCAATCAACATCACCTGAATCATACCGTTAGTTATCTTCAATAAAAATTCATGTTCATTCCCTAATAAGTTGAATGATTTATCCTTGATTTGTTTCTTCCAATACAAGTTTATCTTTGACATAGTCATCATTATTTACAGGTCATGCACGAATGATTACTTCTAATATTAGGTGAAGCCGATGATTGGATACTGAAATGACTTGGTTGTCTTCTCTCTTTTGACTAGTTACAATCAACATCAACATAGTTTGATTTATTCCATAGTGCATTTCGGGTGAATTTCATTATTAATTATGGTTATTGGTCGTAATAAAAGGGTACAACTCTGAATTTTCATATGAATTTTTACAAAAATAGTGGCTGGAGGCTTGGAAAAAATACTCCAAAGTCTTCTGAAAATTATTAATCATGAACATTGATTATCATATGTCAAATAAAAATCCTACTAATTTCGTAAAAAAATTATTGTAATGCCCTGATATTTTAATATATGAATACCTTTAAATAATTAAATATGTTTGATAGCTTTCTTTAGATAGAATGATGAAAATAAATGTAAGCAAAATATATTTAAATAAAAGTATAAATATCAAGTATGAGAATTAAAAGAGAGTCATTAAATTACCAAGAATAAATAAGATTATATTATTTATAAAATATTTTTTAAAAATAAAATAATGGTTACTTTTAATACCTATTAGTTTTATTTCATATAACTTAAAAAAACTAATACGATCATTTTATGATTAGAAATTTATTTTTATAAATATTTCCTTTCAATGAGATATGAATTTATAATCAATATAATTATGATTAATAATGATAAAATATATTTTATATAAATAATTGGTTAATATAATTTAATTATTAAATGATAAGAAATATGAATGCGAATGATTAATATTCCTAAAAAGTTATTTTCTTATAATTTTTTGTCATTCTATCTCGTATTTTTATTTAAAATGTAAATTCCAAATTTTTAGAATTTAATTTTTATAAAATTAACTTCATTTTAGGTCTTATAATTTCAAAATTATATTAAGATCAATTTTAGGTATTTTTCATGAAATAAGGATTTCAAGGTGAACTGTACAATATACCATTTTTGGAAATACCATGATTGTTGGACATTATTGGTATATATAAATTTTTTTAAAAAAATTCATGAAAAAAATATGTTTTTTAAGTATAATTATACATTTTTAAATACTTTTTAATTTTAAAACCAATATATTATATTTTATAACAGAAGTCAAAATTTTCCCTAAAACAATTTTAATAAAATAAAAAATTAATATTTTAAAATTATTTATATTAGTTTTATTATTTGAATAAAATAAAATGGATTTAAAATTTTTAATAAATAGTTAACTTTTTTAGTATGTACCATTTTATTTTTATGCATAAACCATAAATGTTGAGATATTCCAATCCAATTGTTTACTTTTTTTTATTATAATAAATGTGTCCCTAAGGGGGGGGGGGGGTGTTGGCCGATGTGAATTATAGGAATTTTTTTGAATTGATTTTCGTACACTAAAAAAATTCCAATATTTTTGTTAAGGTCTATTAGGCGTATGTATTTCTTTATAAATCTGGATGAACAACCTTTATGTTTATATATTTTTATATAGTATCACATAATGAACTACTAATGGAAATTATTAATGTATTGGTGAGGTATCTATTATTTTCTACATAGGGTTAACCAATATAGACTAAGAGTAGATTAAATAATGGATATGTGATAAGTTGTGTCTGCTTCCACCCCTCACCCAAAAATGAACTTTGTAGTAATTCAAATCTAAGAGGGAGAAGAAATGGGGATGAAACGACCGTTTTTTCAAAGAGAATAAGGAGTAAATAAGTATGAAAACTATTATATTAAATTTTTCATTGTATTTTTAATACGTTGAAGACATAACTAAGGACACGTATTGACTTTAGATATGTATGGGAATTTTGAAAAATATTAAAAATAAGGAAACTATTTTTTCCAAAAATATATTATATTTATTTTTAATAAGAAAATCTACAAGTAAGTTATATGATGCTATCAATATGTTTATAGAGATATTCCTGGGAATTTTAGGTGCTACCATCATACATGAAATGAAAATAAGTATACACTGGAGATGGTTTTTGGAGGATCTAATTCAAAGTAGGTTCTTAATTATAAGATTGATATATGATGATCACACCACATGGTTGGTTAGTGAAGTAGGTTTTCTTGTGAATCATTTTCACTCTGATCGATCCATATAGTTGATCCATTAATATGGTCAATTTATTTTAATCAATAGTTGATCTTTATACTTAATTCTTTTTATGTGGCCGATCCAATATAGTCACTTGTTTTCATTACACTATCAATTCTCATGTCCCATTTATTATAAATGTAGTCAATCTATTGATTTTCTACATGCGGTCAATCTATTGAGTTTTTACAAGCAGTTGATCTTCATGGTCAACCCATTGTGTTGATCAATGTAAATATTAAGATATACTATATACACATGAAGTGTTGTTATGTAAAATTTAAATGTGATTCATAACCATCACGCTAGTTCTATGTAAGAATCATAAACTCCTGTATAAACATGAATAAGATACTATATAAACATCATTACTTATATAAGAAAAAATGTGGCTATATAAAGGTCATTCCATAAGCAATGGACCAACATAAGGGTAATTTTTTTGAGATATTTAGAATTATTATCCTAAATAAATTGAGAATATTTGGATGCTAATTTATATGATATGATTCTTATTAATAAATATATTCTTATGTTATGATTTATTAAATAAATCATGATCATAGCTGCTGAGAATCAATGAATCAAATTTGAGGTGTTGATTAATTATTGATTATCATAGATACTGAGATGATTTATTCCAATGATATGGAGGCCACACCATAGGGTGATGTAAAATTATGAATCAACCATGACATAGTGAACTTATTGTGATAATGTTTTTCATCATATAATATTTATGAAGTGTAAGAAATATAAGTTTCACCATAAGGGAGAAATGAAAACAGTGATATAAAAAAGACCAAATTTTATTAAAGGTCATGGTGACTATTTGAGAAGAAAAATAACTTACCATTGGATACTATTCCAAATTAGTGAGCATCTAATATAGTATGATTATCTATTGGAAATAGAAACTCATTCCACACAATAGGTTAAGACATGATTCTGCATGAATTTTTATAGAAATGGAAGCATTGAGATGTGTTGATAAGTTTGAGACCATGTTTCTTATAGAGGCTAAGAATGTGATAATTGAATATCACATATAAGAATAAAGCCCTACTCTTAGGTATGTTTAAATGGAATCCTTAAATTAATTTAAAGACAATCAAATGAGTTCAAAGAGGAGAATATCCCACTTCTTATAAACATGGTGTTTCCATATGAATAATAGAAATATTATTCATGATATTATTTTATAAATATATATAATCTATAATAGTGATAAAATTTTAGTTTAGAACTCCGAGAGTTGAGATAAACTGATACTACTGAAACCCTAGATATCATTTGTTGTGTATCGAAGAAGTGGAACTCAATACAATTTATGATTCTCCTATGAATCAAATGGG
This sequence comes from Viscum album, assembly GCA_963277665.1. Taxonomy (NCBI): domain Eukaryota; kingdom Viridiplantae; phylum Streptophyta; class Magnoliopsida; order Santalales; family Viscaceae; genus Viscum; species Viscum album. The sequence goes on along the minus strand of OY728160.1, from coordinate 905,655,613 downwards.
AAGATAAAGAAGGCCAAAAAAGTGTTATTGTAATGAATCTAAGGAGGAATTGAGTAATGGGAACCCTTTCATACTACCCATGATATTATATCATCAGGAGATATTCTGAGCACGGTAAAGTGTTCCTCAATAGGTGTCTAGAATCTTTTTATGGGATAGATTCAACTTTGGGGATGATAGTATAAATAACACATTGGGAAGTGGCTTTTACAAACACATGAATACCATATGTATTAGGATATTATCTACTAGGAATTTTAGGATATTTATTATTATGATTTTTTAATATGGCTTTTATATTGTTATTAAGTTATTCGTAGTGGAGAAACTGGCTCTGAGAACATCACCCAAACCTGGAAAGGAGTAGGCCTTCAAGGATATGCCTCATAAATCCTTTTTCCTTATTCCTTTTACATTATGAATACTCAATTAAGGATAAGGAAAATAAATAACATTGGATCAAATCTTTACCATCTACAGATGTTTAATTAATAAGGCATATTCATTAAAGAAAAAAAGGATAATTGATTCACACCCTCTCTCAGTGACCTCGATGGACCTTTGAAAAAAACATCCCTCGACCTGAAGTAAAGAAGGATATTATTGAAAAATATTACAATAAAAGTATCTATATGGGTATGTAAAAACTAATTCATTAGGGCTATAAACATCACTGATATATTCTTCATATTGAATAACATCAACTAGTATTTATATAGACCACAAATTCTCCTTAATACAGTGCGTGGTATATCATAAGGCCACATCCTTAGTTGATTACATCATGATATCTATTAAATATTATAAAACCCTTATTATACTATTAGAAGAAAAAATAAGTTAATGATGTGAGGAAGTGTATATTAGTTCTTACCCATAAATTAGTTCAACCTCTAATAATCCACTCAAAATCTAAGAGACCATCTATCTTCTTGAAAAATTGGATTGGACAACCCCAATGGGACATACATAGAATTATAAAATCCTTATACTATAAATAACCAAGAATATATTTCATCTACCAGTTCTATGTTGGAATCATCATATACATATTAATACAAATAATCTCTTCACCTATCCTTATATTGATTACAAACTCAACCTCTCCCTCGGGTGGAAGTCCCAATAAATCCTCAAGAAAAATATCCTAGAATTAGTCAATGATTGGAGAGAATACCATACACTATGTTTTTTAATAATCAAAACTAATAATAGAAACCTGGGTAATGATTCCTTCCAACTGTTAATGGTTAGGTCTTTCACAACCAACCTAAATGTCCCACTCTCTAATATAGGAATAAGTATATCCATTGGTGGATTTAAATGACACTCATTGATTATAATAGTCAATGTGGGCCTGATACTAAACTAGAAAATCCATTGTAATAATTAAATTTAAGTCATTCATCTATATTATAATAAAATTTCAAAGGAAACTATACCCACCAACCACTAGGTATCAATTCATACCTTAACTAATTACCTCATAATTCTCCCCTATAGGTGTATCAATTAACATCACTAAATATAAATACTTTATGTCTAGTCCTATTCCATTAAAATATTGTGTGGAAATAAATAAATTTTATGATTCTATGTAAAAAAAGTTAATTCTTGAGAGGAAGGTACTAAAATAATACCTCAGGCAATAAATATTATGAAATCATGATCTATAGGTGAAGACTTAATAACATGAAACTAGCCATAAACTCATCCCTATGATCCAACTTAACCACCCTAGACCACACAGACCTTTTGTGTCTGTTAGGATTTTCTATAGATAAAACATTCTCACCCTTGAACAAAAAGGATAGTGGAACTATACTTATCAGTCTACTCTGGCTTACATAGTCAAGATCCCAGATCTTGTACCTGAATGTATCCACTACTCAATGACGGATGGGCTCTCTTGAAATACTATTATAGGTCCCCTATCCTTCTATAAAATCATCACTCAAGTAGTGGCTAGGTACACTATGTATGAAGGTTCTCTAATCCACCAAAATGATATCACTCTATTAAACTATCTCCCTGAGGAGTAAGAGATAACCCACTACATTGGATACCCTATTCTCCACCACCCTTGTGTGAATCACTAAAGAGGTACATCCTACTACTTGATGACCAATTATCAATCCCACCAATAAAATCCATCTTACCTGAACCTCTACCCTTATTTAGGATTCTCTAGGTAATAAGGGTCTGATTCATGATCTCTGATAGTTATGGAAGGTAAAAAAACATTCACATAAACTAGGATCTCAAATATCATACTGTCCTCAAAACATCTCATCTTATTTATCTCATCCTTAGCTAACAGTAGGGAAACATTATGCAACTTTGTAAATTGTGATGTATAATCTAGGACTGACATCCCTGATTGGGTAAAATGTCTGAATTCTTAGTCAATATCCCCCCTAAACATCTATAGTAAGAATTTATCTTAGAAACAAGTCTTGAAATCCCTACAAGATAACACATCAAGATAATATTTCTATACTAAAACATCCCACCAACACTTCCCTAGACCTTGAAATATATAGAATTATAACATCACTCTCCTCTTAGTGGGTGTATCTAAATGGTAAAATATATCTTGAATATACGCTAACAATATCTCCACTATATTTGGACCACCATCATCTGAAAATAATAGAGTTAATTGTATCTAAAACTCTTATGTTAAATCAGACACAATAGGTATGGATTTTGGAATTTATCTCTCTATAAAATGCATCACTCATAGTAATCTCTCACAATGTTGATCATCCATGGTCAATCTTGGCACAATACGAGCCTCCGCCTAAACCTATAGTAGATCATGCTCATTATCTCCCTCCTAGAGCTCTATGATAGTCCATCATGGATTAATTCTATAAATTTCCAAACACATGCATCAAAAAATATTTATATAGTAGTTCACAATATCATAATTTAGGATAATAAATAATAGGCACAATATACCTTACTTCTATACATCTCAAACCATAAATGTTTGAAAAAATTGGATCTCTATCTACATCCACCTAAATTTTCCAGGGGTATTATCATAAATACATAGGATCCCCATAATATATTTCCATTTATTCTTTTCCAATTTAATTTTAAAAGGTACATCCCAATTGTGGTTTCCTTAAATGAAATTCCATTCACATGTTATAGAGGAAAATACATTATAAGTTGTTATTGGAATTTTATTTAATAGATACCATCTATCAAAGGTTACTTAGTCACCAGTAATAACGAGAATAACATCAAAGAATCATATAAATATGTTTTCACTGTCAAATTATATAGGAAAAAAACAATATATTTTGATATTGACACTTTAAATAATTAACCCCGATATCATATTCATGGTAACCAAACAATGGAAAACATACAAATGATAAATGAATCCTATATTATTAATGTGATTCATAAAAAAATATATCATTATATTCTAGAAAAAGATTATGAATCTTATAATTCATAAATAAAAAACTCTAATACATCACCCTAGGTGAAGTAACACAACCATAAAAGAGGAAACCATGAATAACAATCCCAACCCTAGTAACTTGTACTTACCTAATACATGGGATAGTTATTTCCATGCATAAGATAAATACCAATTTTGAATAATGTACTATCTCATACCTACCTTTCCCAAATAGAAAGACAAATAAAGGAGGCTCTGATAACACTTTTTCAGTATATATTCTTGATACCAATCACTAGTGTCCCAACATATATGCTATATCATTTTCGATGTGCCTACCCATACTCTAGAGGTCGTTGACTATCAAAGAGGGTCTATAGAGATAAACCTGGGAGACCATTCCCATATATCCAATTATGAAATTATAGTAGAAATATTGAAAATATTATGCATCAGGAAAAAATAGATAGATAACATCATGATAGTCACAAATAAATATCATACATAACCCATGCTATATTAAAAATTAATGGTATATAAGTTATACATATAAATTGTAACAAATGTGGTTAGATCATATACATCATAATTTGAAAATATCCAAAATAAATCAACAAATAGATGTCCCTAAAATTGGTCTCGAGTCCAAATTTAATTCCACCTCCATGCTCTATCTTATCCATTCCAGATCACCCATTGATCTCAAGGCCTTTTTCAATATTCTATACTACAACCATGATGTTTTCTCAGGTACCCATAGTGTACTAAGTAGTGTGTGAGTGAAACTTTATAGGACACCACCAATGAATTTCCTAAATATATCTATTGTGAAATAAAGTGTATCCTAATGTTCCATAATAAAAATAACAAAAATCATCATCAATTGTTAGTATCTAAGGTGAAAACCTTGATTGACCATACATACTTTATCCAAATCCAAATATATTTGAACCAAATATATATCCACCCTGTTAGAACCATTTTTAACTCCAAAACCATATTAATTTCACTCAAGGGGACCCCTTCTTACCCCACAAATATAAGACTATCAACTAGGGGGACCCCATCCAAACCCAGAACTATATCATTATTTCACAGGGGGGACCATCCTACCTTGGATCCATAATAATAAAACTCCTCCGGATCCCATGATACCCCCAAAACAATATGGATACCACCTAGGGAGACCCCAATATACCTTAGAACTGCATTTTTTATTCAATATTTAGAACATCATTTATAATTTCATGTGTTACAAATTATTATTTATTATTATTTAATATTTCTATATCAATAACTGCACACAATTAATTATGTCACATGATAAGTTTATTTCTCAATATTACCACTTATTAATCATTTCAATGGAATTACAATTCATTTTAGGGAGCCCCTCAGGTTTCTTGTTGTGATGTACTAGACCCAAATTCCACTCAATAGGTGACCTGAGCCCGGTGGACCGCATGGACTCAAGTGAATCTCCCCGAATGTCGGAGGCTGCCGACAAGTAGTTAGGGTCTAGGGTGTGTCCATAAGGAGAATATTCCCTCATTACCAGAGTGTAGCACAACGGAAAATTTTAAATAGAGGTGAATCATGGAAACAATAGGTAAAGAGAATAATTAGTGCAAGTATTAAATAATAGAAATATATTAAAGTAATAAATAACCAATCAATTGATAATCATACACAATAGATAATGATATTGCATGTATCTAGTAACTGGAAAACATGGATACAAAGTATTATGAATATGTGCTAAACCAATTTATCATAAAGAAAATACGTAAACTATCCCAATCCTCTCGACCTTCATCTCGGTCATCTGCAACCAACTCGATACTAATATATCTAGAAATCAAGTGTCTGAAGTTGTGTCTTCCCTTTATCCACACATGCATCCATGTAGTCTGCTTGAGTAACAGTGGAGCTCGATTAAGGTGTGAGATAAATATTAGAGGGCCACCACCAATTGTGTCTATTACATCCAGTTTGTGTAATGGAAAATGTAATTGTGTTCAACCATGCATATATAAAGTAAATCAGTACAATGTAACTAAATACCCAAGTAACTTCTTCAGCCCTCGGATAGTGTATAAACATGTAATCGATTTATCAATTAGTTAATTACCAATTTATATTAATAGGGAACATGTGGAATAGACATCACTGGCTTCATCATCTCATGATAATAAATATAGCGAAGGTTACAATGTGTAATAAGGCAACCATAATTGAGTATTAATATGAAGTGGTTCCATTGAAATCAAAAAGTAAAACAAGACTTCAGTGTCCACTAACTTGTTAGTAACTAGTTTTACCTAAGGGGTAAGAGTATAATCTATGAATCATCATCAAAGGCATTCTCAAAATAATGTTTCTAACCAAGTCCAAGGAATTTATCCAAGGTAAAACAATAGTTTAGTAGTTGTCGGGCCCAAGGATGTAACCAAGGATCCTAAAGTCACATCGGATCCATGGATTGTATCCAAGGAATCCTATAATAATCAATAATAAATCCTATCGTGTCATAACATGCATCCAAGGAAAGATGAGGATCAGGTTCCAAGGTGGGTCTCACCCTTGGCAACAGGAATCCTTGAATCAGAATGGAATCTTCGAATACCTAAGGCATTCCCTCAGGAATCCAAAAGCTAATTTGATTCAAGAAAAACCATTAAATATGTCACGGTCTATATGTAATGGGTATACTTTAATTTTATTAATTTAAATTAATAAGGTCATATAATAACTATGCCATTTATCAAGTTTGTTTGGTTCAAGCCTTTCCTTTCATTAGTTTGACATGGCCAACTAGCGTGAAACCATTTAATTAAACTTTATAAGTCATGGAAATTTCATTTGGTTCATTTAATACCTTCCACCGCATGTGGAACGGGGTGATACAACACGCAACCAACAATTAATTTCCAATTATTATGGCCAAGTCATCTTCATTCAACACACTTACGAATTTTATCATTTAAATTGATTAACTAAATTTAGGCACTTACCTTCGGAAGGTCAAGTGGAAGTGACATGATACTTTTGATTCACAATTACATGATTCAAAATGCATTTGATATATGAAGGCTTACAATTAGCATGTTAGATCTTTAAAACACCCAAACGGTGGCTCAAAGTGACAAAACACTAGAAATTAACAGATGGAATATCATCCAATAAGGGGTTTTGGGTGTTGTTAACATAATCGCCAACAACTAAACAAATATATAGAAAGATTCAATCCGTATGGTTCTAAGGAATATTAAGAAGTCATATGAATTAAATAATTGAACCTGATAAAATTGGTGGGCCCCAATCATTAATTCCAGAAACAACGAACTTGAGGGATGAGTTATAGACCATACAAATTGTACTCATATGACACTCTTAATCAAGTATCAGCCTTTAAATTTTCTTAGATTAGAGTATATTTGAAAAATAGGAATAAAATCCTAAACCTCGATAAATAGTTTGAGATAAAGAGACATAAAGAATGACTAAAAAGGACTCGAGTACTTACCATTGTGCATCCAAAGTGATGAATGAAAACCAAATTAAATCCCGAACAAAGGAGATATCTCAATCCTAATATTTGGCCTTCAAAAACTCTGAAATGGGAGAAATGGAGGTTCATGCCACTAGAAATATGGATAGGGAAGAAGGGTTAATTTAATTCTATCATTAAGGATTTTTTTAAAAAATTACCCAAAATTTAGACTGCGCATGTTTTGGCTGCACGATTTTCCAAATTGTGCACCAACCATGCATGGGTACCGGGAAAAAGAGGGGAACTTTCATGGTTAGGTTGTAGTGTTTGAGAAACCGTGCATCAACCGTGTGATATGGCTCTGCTCGAAAATATAGGCCATCTGTATGATTTATACTAACCCAGCGGCCTCCTCTCAAGGTTTACTCTAGCCATGTTCTAGGCCCATTTTTCTTAAAAAGGCAGGTTCCAGGATACAAACAATCCCCAAATAGCCCAGACACCCCTGAGACCTTTTTGAACTCATTAGGCATCAACATTTGGTCCATAATGTAGAATTAGATCAAAATTTCAAGGATTCATTCCTGAGTCAAAAACAGGGTTCATACAGTCTCTCTCCTTAAATTAACTTGTCCCCAAGTTCACCTTCCATGGGAGGAAAAACATTTTCTGAGAAAAAAACTGGCCACTGGGCATGTATGTCAGCCTCCTTCTCCCATGTATCATCTTGTACACGGTCGTTCTGTCATAGCACCTGTACTAGAAAAATTGAACAGCCTCAGAGAGACATCAAGATTCATTCAATGATTCATATAAGATACTCCTCAAATGAAGCATCGACATCCATTTCAATTTCCTCAGGATAAAAAGTATGAGATATGTCAGCATGATAATGGGGAAGATGTGAAACGTGGAAGATGTTGTGTATGGTATGATACCTATGAGGTAATAAAAACTGATATGCTACCAGGCTGAATCTTCCTAAGATCTAAAAAGAATCTATGTAACAAGGATAAAACTAATATTTCTTCTGTTACCATCTATTATCGAGGTTGGGAGATACCCACCGAAAAACACGACCCCCGACGTCGAACTATAGGGGTCGTCGACGGCGATTGACATAGAATTTATCTAATGATGGAGAAGTATTCATACGGTTCCTTATTATCTAAACCTGCTGCGAGGTCTCTTGTATGCGACAAGGTCCTAGTAGGGTTGTCTCACCCACCCCTATCTAGCATAAGGGTGAACAACATGGTTTAACATACAAGGCCTCAAAAGGAGCCATCTAAATTGTTTCCTGAAAGATATTATTATAGAAAAAATCAATAAGATGGACATGGTTCTCCCAAGACCTACTAAAATAAGGGAAACAAGATCAGAGCATGTCCTCTAGAACTAGTATTTTCCATTCTGACTATCCATTGGTCTGAGGGTGAGAATATGTGCTCAGAAGCACCTGTATACCCATAGCCTTCTACAACCCCTTCCAGAAACGTGACGCGAAATGAGCATCCCTATCCGAAATAATAGTATGAGGGACCCCATATAGTCATATGATCTCAAATAAATACGTTTTTAAAATCTTATAATCTGAAAAAGTCCCCCAAATAGGAATAAAGTGTGCTTCTTTCATTAGTTGATCAATAACTACCCAATACAACGTTGCTACCCCTAGGTGACCTAGGTCAGCCGACTACAAAATCCATACCAATATCATCCCATTTAAAATCTCGGAATGGAAGAGGATGTAACATGACTATAAGTTTTTGGTTCTCTTCCTTCACCTAATGATAAGTGGAACACCTAGTGATAAAGCATGTTATCTGACATTTAATCCCACTCCACCAATACTGGCATTGCATATCTTGGTACATTTTAGTGATACCACGATGAACTGCTTCTGAGAATTGTGGGAATATTGCATCAACTGATCTCTTATATCTGTAGGAACCCATAAATTCTCATGAATACATATTTTGTAATCTCTATCCAATGATCAATAAGGAGGTGGGTTAGATCTTGATATACTCTCATTGAGAAACAAACCCTCAGGATTTGAAAATTGCCTATCGTTAACCTTATCAAGGAGGGAAGAGGTAACAATCAAGGATGATAGATAAGGCTACTAATGAATATCATGAAACTCTAGATGAAGCTCATAAAATAGGGTCATTAACTTCAATTCATCACTGACATCCCATTCATCTTGTGCCTACATTTTCTGTCTTAGCAGATCAATAACCACAATGTCCCTTCTAGGCGTATAGGCAAGATTGAAATCAAAGGACTATAGATATTCGACCTATATCCACTATCTGAGATTCATGTCATGATGTGAAAAGATATATTTAAGGCTCTTATTGTTCATATACACCACAAAGATTTCGACCAAATGATAGTGTCTCTAGCAATGTGATGCACGCCTGTCATGGGGCATGGAAAAACAATATTTTAATTACCTAAGTATAGTATAGCAGTTGGTCCTAGGTAGTCTCCCGAAGAGGAGTGCACACAAAAAAAGGTTTTCAAATTTTGTAGGTTTTTTTTGAAAAAGATTGGTTTTAATTAAATTTAATGACTATGAGAGAAACAAATAGCTTTAATTGATTGGTTTTAACAAATGATAAATATAGTGATCAGATTGGGTTTGGCTAGACCTAGTGTTGTGCCATCATGGTTTCCAAATTTTGTATTTTTTTCTTCCTTTAACTGGTAAGAGAGAGATTCATCTACCGAGCCCTCTCTCTCCCTTGTTCATATAGATATGATGTGAATATTCCTTTCTAAAACCATAGATTGGTCTATCCTCCATCCAATTTGTTTAAGGTTGTAGAAGGCTTCTTGATTAATTAGAGAAATCCCAGACCTAGAATTGTTGTTCCCTAATAAACCATTATTCTGACATACAATCCAACACATGTTCTTGAAAACCATTGAGAAATCACCACCAAACCCTAATACAATTACATAGTATACATATTATAATTGGGTGGAGGGAGATGTGATCATCAACCAAAGAAATTTATAATTTCAGAATCAAAACCTAACACTACCGCATTTGTATTTTAATACTGAATTAAGAAATAAAACCAGAGTAAGAAAGAAGAAGAAATTTGATTCATTTTAAGAACAAGAACTCAAGATCACACATAGGTCCAGCCTCCCCCTTCCCGATCACTCAAATGAATCTACCCCTCCATGAATGGGGTAAGCAAGAAGATGCGAGAGAGGATAAACATTTTTAAGTAAAAAATTAAAAGAAAGATACAAAATGATGTTGTAGGAGATGGTCCCTGAGTGTCCATTGGCTTCCTCCTGTATCCAACGTTGGTGTCAAACCCTCCCATACAAATGGGTGAAGTCCTCTTTATATAGGCCAAGGGGGTTCCATCCTCCATTCTTAAAATTTAAGATCTTCATAATTCCTCTTTAAGATTTCCTGCAGATTATGTCCACCGCAAGATTGACCATGTTAAGTCACTTAATGGCCTAAATTTTGAATTTTTTCTTCTTGAAAGATCTTCTATAATATATTTAACGTTTCATCCCAAAATGTCATATTCATTCTCGCTGTATATCATGAGATATGGCCAATTTAATTGGAGCATTTATTCTAGATTAATGTTTCCTTTTTTCCTTCCCCAAAATTTCAGCATCCATGGTTCGCATTAATGAAAGTAAATCATCATAATCCTCAACATACGAACTCACAATTTAATTATAGATACAATAAAATTGGAATCACAAAAATTTTGATGCATGTAGACTGATTTAAGTTCAATTTATTGAGGTGGGGTCCACACAGTCTTCCAGAATAATTTTCCAACTTGATTTAATTTTTCGGAACAATGGACGGCCGAATTAAATCCTGGTTCAAAAACAAAAGATTAAGAAAATAAATCTAATAACCCAATAAAAAAAGAATAACATGAATTGGATTTGTATTTTAAATGATATTAATGAATTACCAAAGTGATTAAAATCTGTTAATATTTCCAAATTAAGCAGTTTTCCAAATTTAGACCAAAACACATCATGACTCCAAAATTGATGTAATTAACTCAACTTGTTCAATTTTTCGGGATTAAAAAATTGAATTAAATATTAAATATTATTAAAATATTATCTCTATCAATTCCTCCAAACTTAATCTGTGCTTTTCCTCAAGTATAAAATCTCAACATGGAATTCCAAGGGCACCAATGTTACCAATATTTAAATTTCAATGCAATAAAATCAAACAATTATCAATGTCTAATAAAATTTTCATGTTCCACAAAAAATATCAATTTTATTTTCTATTTTTAAAAGAAACAACCAATTCATGCATTTTACATTCCTCAATAGAAAAATGATGGAGCTTCTCCGTTCATTCATTCTAGCTTCTCAATTTATTATTAATAAACATGACAAATCATGATCTACCTATTTTTTGAATATTTTCTATCATCCATCATGATACAATTAATAGTGGAGTTATGATCATATCATGAGAACATTCTCATTATCCATAGGCTTGTAAAGGAACTACTTTCTCCACTTTGTAAACACAAAATGCACATAAAATCCTAAGGACTTGCAATAAAGGTTCAAATGACTCTGTGGCTTTGGGTTGGTGGGTAAATGATTGAAATAATTTAAGGCTAGAAGTAGGAGGTTTTACTCTTAATTAAAATGCATGCTTAATCAAGTGAAAACATAGGATGAACCTCACTCAAATCCCTTTTGGTAATATGAAACACAACACCACCCCTTTTAATGAGATGTTCCACATGTCAATAAATAATTACAAAGAATGATATCATCCAAGTTCTCCTAATGTTTTTTTATTTTTTTGTAAATCTCCAAAAAGGCACAACATTATTTTTCTCCTTTTTTTAAATCTCCTGAAAGGCACAAATTTATTTTCTCATTTTTTAAGGAGAACCGGATGAAATGAAAGAAGTATAATGAAATTATTACTCATGGACAATTTTTTAATAATACACTTCCACCCAAAATGATTACCCATAAAAGATAGTCATCCCAATGAAGGCACACCAAAGGCCCTTCCCCCACAATCAAACTTGAATTACCATGTGAAAATACTAAAAGTGTGGGTAGGTATGGAAATATCATCTTGTAATCTGGATTAAACCTATAAGGAAATTCATGGGTTTTATGGGCTAATGAAGGATAAATTTAAGGGTGTGTCTCAGGTAAATATCTGGCTAGCCAATGTAGTGCCTCAATCATTTTAAATGTATTTTTGTATAGTCATAGCTTTGACAAGTTTCAATACAAGTTCTAGAAGGTGGAACATCCCAATATCACTCAATAAATATGCTCATGATAAAATAGGAAATATTTGTTCTAGAAATACTCTTATGAATGGGAATATGACATTGGAAATCAATCATGGAATGATTAATAATAACAAATTAATTTACATGAATTTCAAAAATTCAATGAATGAAATTTGGTTGGGAAATTTCATTTACACGAATCAACTAATTCATTCAAATAATGGTTCCTTATTTAAATATCCATGTTTCACTTTAATCATCCAATTTTCCATTTTAATCATTCAATCTCATTAACATTGAAATCTAAATTATAGAATCACCAGATTCTATGAAACTCATGTCTCCTAGATAAGCCTAGTAAAAAAGGAATTCAAGCATGGGTATTCATTTTTTAATTAACTTTTTAAAGGAATAAAAATATAGGGAATAAAGTTTGATAATATAGAATTTAAACTCTTACTCCCCTTTCAAATGGATGCTTTTCTTCACGATGTGTAATCTCACTACAACTTCTTCACTAATGGACCTGATATATAATAATGAAAACAATGTATCGTGCATGCATGTTCAATCATGATGGTATATGACTAAGAGGAAAAGTGGACAATGGGGGAAAAATGTGGGTTGCCTCCCGGTAGAACCTTTTTTTAATGTCGTTGGATTAACTAAAAAAATTAATTTTTTTTGAAAAACCCTAGACTACAAGATTCCATCCCCCACACTTAATTGATACAATGTCCTCAATGCTGGAATTTGTTTTAAGTTTAAAAAATATGGAGTAACTGTATTTAATCAAGTGTAAAGGAATGATACAACTTGGTAGGTCTTCATTTGTATCCAGGGTGAATGAGTGTGATCTGCTCCACTGGTTCTTTTTTATTTCCCGGTAAAGATATGTTATACCAACAAGAGTATGATTTGTGTCCATATATACCACAACACCAGCAAACCCCCTGAAATCTTGTTCTTCTGATATGGTTTTCAATATTTCTGGATATTTGTTTGTTCTTTGTTGCAATGTGAACATAAATCTTTCTAAGGGTTTGTGGTTTCCATTAAAAATTCACCTCTTCTCTTGAAGAAGGAGATTGACCCTCAATATTCTTTACCCATATGAACCTAGTTTTGGGTTTTCCCTCTTTTTCATGTGATCCACTCTTCCCATTGTTTTCATAATATCCTTTACACTCTAAAGTTTTAATGGGGGCTTCCTTGACCTTCTTCAGCTAATGTTCCATTGTGAGGAATATTTAATTATTCTTAGCTAGTTTTTCTTCCTTTTTGAAAAGTTCCTTCTGGAGATCTATGATAATATTTTCATGTTCGGCCACCTTGAGTTTATACTTCTTGAACTCAACAACTTCTCCTGATTTTGATTCTCCATCCAATTCTAAAAAACTATCCATGAATTCTATGGTTGTCTCTTCTAAATTTATAGTTGGTTATTTTCCTTCATTATGGTAGATTGCTTTCAGCGAATGCACATCTGACAAATTCTTCATGGATTTGAGTATATTAAAATTCACTCGACTATATCTGATAACCATTGAGAGTGTTCCATCATGCACATTGATGATGGTATTCGCAGTATTTAATAATGGTCTCCCCAATATGATGGGTGAGTGTGATGAACTATTATCTTCTTCCATTGTTAGCACATAAAAGTCAGCTGGGAACAGTAGATCTTTTACCTTTACAAGAACATCACCCAGAACACCTGCTGGAAAAACTGAGGATTTGTTTGTGAGCTAGACCACCACTCTAGTAGGATTCAATTTTCCAATATGAAAAGATGTAAATACCGAGTGAGGCATAACATTTATTGAAGCTCCAAGATCACATAATGCCTTGGTATATTTTAAAGAACTGATAGTGCAATGAATAGAAAAAGTCATTGGATCTTGAAATTTTTGTGGTATCAGTGGTGTGATCAATGCTGATACACTTCTTCCTAAGATGATTCTTTAATTTCCATTCGGCCTCCTTATTTTTTTACATAGCTCCTTCATAAATTTTTCATATTTAGAGATTCTTCTGATTGCATCCAGCAGTGTGATGTTAATCTCAACTTTTCTGAAAGTTTCTTTAATTGATCGTTGAAGTTGTTCTTATTCACCCATCATAGACTCAACCAATGTAGATTTAAATGGTTCTGGGATATCCATTTTCTCTCATTGTTGTTTTTGAAAAGGTTTTTCCAGTCTTTCCTTTCTGAAGCTCATTCTTTCTCTATTGTTGTTATTTACTCCATATTTTGGTTGGACAGGCTGAGCTTTAGAAGATTCCATGGAATCATCCTCCTCACATTGTTCTGGTGGTGTGAGCTCCTTCCCGATTTGGGTTTTGATTTCACTAACATTATCCATTGGATTTGGAATTGTTTCAGCGGTAATCTTACCTTGGTTTTTGATGTGAGCATCCACAATGATTAAAAATTGATTAGCTAGATTGTCCATTTTATCTTCTATTCCCGCAACACTTGTCTTAAACTATTGATAATAAGTTTTCAGTGAACTTATGGATGGTTTCTCATAATTCTTCCACTGGAAAGGTGGCGGTTGGAAGGTTTTTTGTTGTTGTAAGGGCTGCTGATAAGGTTGTTGGAATGCTATCGGGTTCTGATATTTTTTCTGAAAAGGTGCTCTGGCTTGGTTCTATTGATACCCATACCCTGGTTGGGTTTTTAGTTGGTATTTCCTTTATTTATAGTCTGCATCACAACTTCTTGTCCCCTGCACTTCTGGAAATTGAACAGTGTAATGAAAATTACAAGAGCATAGACCACATACCTAACTCGGGCCTTGTTGCTCCTTCACATGTTTCACAGCTATTTTTCGCACTAAACTGGTGAGTTCACCCATTTCATTTCTAATTAAATCTACTAAATCAGATGTTCTTACCTCATGGATTCCTTTGGTGATCGTACCTCTTGTGCCAAACTACTGTGAGTTTTTTGTAATCTTTTCAATCAATCCTATGGCATCTGTTGGTGACTTGTCAATCAAGGCTCCACCAGATGACGCATCTAGAAAGTTTAGATCATTGTCAAGAAATCCTTGATAGAAGAAAAAAATGAAATGGTGTTATTCCATAGTCTGGTGTGTAAAACTGGCGCAGAACTTCTTGAATCACTCCCAGTACTCGTAAAGGGTTTCACTAGTTGATTGGTGAATGGCATAGATCTCTTTTCAGATATTTTTGCTCCAGGATGTGGGGAAAACCTTTGTATGAAGCATCTTTGAAGCTCTTACCAGTCCTGGACTTCTACAGGTTGTAGACTATACAACCATTCATTTGCTGCTCCCTCGAGTGAGAAGGGGAATTCCATCCACTTTACTTGTTCTTCTGCGACACCTCAGGGTCTGCAGTTGGAGCACACATTTGTAAATTCCTGGATATGCCTGTTGGGGTCATCACCTGTAAGACCATGGAATTTAAGATGAATTTGAATCATGTTAATGAGAAATTCAAAATCATTTTCTAAGGCAGGAATATCTAGTTGATTTCATTGGTTAGAAAATTATGGGGCGTAAAGATCACGCAATATATGGTTGGGATTTCCAGCCATTGGAGGTTCATAGTGATCACTGGATGTGTCACTTGAATCTGTAAGGTGAATTTTTTCAAAATATAATTTCAATTTTTTTTCAATTCAGTTACTGTTTTCTCAATTTCTAGATCAAATTCAATTAAATTGTTGTTTGAACTACGGGTCATTCAAAAGAAAGAAAAAAAGTTTTTAAAGGTTTTTGAGGCACTGCCTTCCCAGCAATAGTTTCAATTTTGATGCATGCCTATCGTGGGTCATGGAAAAACAATATTTTGATTCCCTCAGTATAGTATAGCAGTTGATCCTAGGTAGTCTCCCGAAGATGAGTTCACACAAAACAAGGTTGTCAATTTTTGTAGGTTTTTTTTGAAAAATATTAGTTTTAATTAAATTGAATGACTATGAGAGAAACAAACAGCTTTAATTTATTGGTTTTAACAAATGATAAAGATGGTGATCGGATTGGGTTCGGCTAGACCTAGTGTTGTGCCATCATGGTTTCCAAATTTTGTATCTTCTTCATCCTTTAACTGGTAAGAGAGATATTCATATACCGAGTCCTCGCTCTCCCTTGGTCAGATAGATGTGGTGAAAATTTTCCATTATAAAACCTTATATTGGTCTATCCTCCTTCCAATGTGTTTAAGGTTATAGAAGGTTTCATGATTAATTAGAGAAATCACAGACCTGGAATTTTTGTTCCCTAATAAACCATGATTCCGACATACTATCCAACACACATTCTTGAAAACCGTTGAGCAATCACCACCCAACCCAAATCATGTTCCACCGCATACAGATTATAATTGGGTGGAGGGAGATGTGATCATTGACCAAAGTAATTTATAATTTCAGAACAAAAAAACTAACACTACCGCATTTGGAATTTAATACTAAATTTGGAATTGAAACAAGAATAAGAAAGAAGAAGAAATTTGATTCATTTCTAGCACAAGAACTCAACCTCACACATAGTTCCAGCCTCTCCTCCTCCCGATCACTCAAATGGATCTACCCCTCCATGTATGGGGTAAGAGATATGATGTGGGAGAGGAGAAACATGTTAAAGTAATGAAAATTAAAAGAAATAAATGAAATGATGTTGAAGGAGATGGTCCCTGAGTGTCCCTTGGGTTCCCCCTATCTCCAAAATCGTTGTGACCCCCCCCCCCCCATCAGAATGGGCGAACTCCTATTTATATAGGCCAAGGGGGTGCCATCCTCCGGTCTTTAATTTAAAATCTTCATAATTCTTCTTTAAGATTTTCTGCAGATTCTATCCACCGCAATATTGACCATGTTCAGCCACATTAATGGCCAAAATCTGGAATGGTTTCTTCTTGAAAGATATTTAAAAGTATATTTAACATTTCATACCAAATATTCATATTCATCCTCCCTGTATAACATGAGGTATGGACAATTTAATTAGAGCATTTATTCTGGATGATTGTTTCCTTTTTCCTTCTCCAATATTTCAGCATCCATGGTCTGCCTTAATGAAGGTAAATCTTTATAATCCTCAAAATCCGAATTCCCAATTTATTTCCTGTTCCAATACAATTATAATCACATAAATTGGAATTATGTAGACCGATTTATGATCAATTTATTAAGGTGGGGTCCACACGGTCTTCTAGAATACATTTCCAAATTGATTGAATTTTTATCACCCATGGATGACCGAATTAAATCATGGTTCAAAAACAAAAGACAAAGAAACTAAATCTAAGAATCCAATAAATGAAGAATCACATTAATTGGATTTACATTTTAAATGATATTCATGAATTAAAAAAGTGAATAAAATCTGTCAATATTTCCAAATTAAGTAGTTTTCCAATTTTATCCCAAAACACTTCATAACTCCAATATTGATGTAATTAACTCAACTTGATCAATTTTTAGGGATTAAAACATTTAATTACATATAAAAAATGATAAAAATATTATCTCTATCACAATTTATGGCATGAAAAACTATTTCTAGATCAAAGTTGTAGGTTTGGTAGATTCTCTCATGAGGCCTCAACTACCAATATCCGTATGAAAAAACACTATCCACCAATATCAACACTTCTCCTAGGACAATTCCTAATGCAACTTGAAATAAAATATATCCTCTTGTAGGCTCTAGTAGAATCATAATAGGTGTCAAGGTAAGTCTTCCTTTCAGCTTCTAAAATCCTTTCTCACAAGATTTTGACTAGAAAAATTTGACACCTTTCTTTGTAAGACTAAAGAGAGGTGGATAAATTATTGAGAAGTACTATATGAAATTTTTGTAATATCTAGAAATCCCTATGAATCTTCATATATCAAACACATTCATGGGATGCTCCCAGGAAACCACAACAGTAACCTTCTCTAGGTCAACAAGTAGTCCTGATGCTGAGGTAATATGATCCAATAAGTGAACATTTTTCTATCCAGAAGGGGAACATAGAATTATTACCATAAATATAATGTTGTCTCAGTGTACATAGAATGATCTCAAGATGCTTAGAACGGTCACAAAGAGTGCAAGAATACACCAAGATATCATCCACAAATACTATGACAAAAGAATCCAAATAGGGATGAATCACCCTATTCATCAGATCAATGAAAATGAAGGGTGTATTCCTAAGACTAAACAGAATAGATAGGTTCTCATACATACCATAACTACTATGGAAAACTGTATGAGGTATGTCTGATGGCCAGAATCACAACTGACGATATCCTAATCTCAGGTTGATCTTAGATAAGACCCTAAATCCTTGGATCTAGTAAAAGATATCAACTATGCATGGATATTGATCCTAGTTATTGACTATAATCTGGTTCAACCATTTTTAATCCATGCATAAATGAAGGGTCACATCCCCTTATTGGAGAAAATAACAGGCGAACCCCAAGAGGAAGCGATAGGCCATATGGAACATTTGTCGTCAAAGTTCTCTAACTGCTGATTGATCTCTTGGATCTCAGTAGGTGACATCATTTATTTAGGAATGGAAAATGAAGATGCTCCTAGAAAAAGATTGATCATTAACTATAACTCTCTCAGGAGGTAAGTTGGAAAATATGTTGGGGAAGAAATCTCAGAAATGATCTTCTACTTGATGGAATTCAACTTGGTCTAATCCCAGATCCTCCATGAACATATTGGAAATATGAGCCATCACCCCACCTATCTCATGATGATCTGGTCCATATCTACTATATTGGACATCCCACTCACCCTTGTGTAGATAAATGTTTCCCAATTGTGATGTGAATGATAACCTGCAGTGATATAAGTCTATAGAGGTGTGATATGGAACCAAAAAATCTATCTTGAGAATTAAATCGAATCCCGTCATATCGAGAACAAATAGATCCCATAAGAAAGGTTAACTACCTAACACAAAGTTATAATCCATAAACTGACTTATCCCCTCTAACCGTTATCCCAACAGTGTATCTAAGGTCATCACACCACGAAAAACATTATTTACAGCCTATGGATTTCCATGATAGATAAGGATATGAAATATTGTGATGAACCTATGTCAATTAAAAAAGATACTATAGTGTAGGATACTAGAATAGTACCCTATACTGTAGATGGTCCCCCAGCCTGATCCTCAGGTATTAGTTGTAATGCATGCATCTGACCTGATCCATGACTTTGTGAAATATTTGGGCTCCCATGATCAAAACTAATTTTCTAGTGTTTTGGTTGATCAAGGTTTTGGATACCGTGGCCACAACCTCATCCTTGGACAGGCCTTCTAGTGCTACCCCAAATACATGCCTAACAAGGTGTAAAAGAACATACTCTTGATGGTGGAGTTGGTGTAGAACCACTTTTATAAGAAGATGATGGAAATGACCTACATAAATGTTGAAGATATCACATATGAAAATAATTCTGACACTCCAGTGGGTCTCTATCATAATTAGGATTTAGAAACCCTTTCTATCTGCACTAATGGAATAGAACAGAGCTACCTACATGTGTACCCTTTTTGCCACTATCTTGATGATAAACCTCGATGGATCACTTTTTGTCACTTGAAGAACCACTGGCCTACCATGATACTAATACTCTATCCTCAGTACCGTCACTGTCCCTCAGGTTGTGCTCAATCATTAGAGACTAATTTATGATCTTAGATAATGTAGGTAGGTGAAATAAATTCACCTATGTATGGATGGAATATTGGAGCCAATCCTCAAAGCATCTAGAACGTGGAATCTCATCACCAGCTAGAAGTGGTGAAAAGTAGTGAAACTCATTAAAATGTGTCGAATAATCCCTAACTGACATAGAACCTTGCTTGAGGTGCATGAACATTATGGATCTGTCAGCTCTTAGCATATGAAGAATGAACTAATAATAGAAGGTATTCTAGAAATTAACCCATAACATTCCCTGATAGTGAAAAGACTATGTAATCACATCCCACCAGTTCTTGGACAAATCACACACCATGTAAGTAGTAGGATTGAACCTCCACTCTGGAGGTGTCTTCGGATTCTCAAAGATAGATTGGATGGCCTCTATCAAAGAATTAGTAGCTTGCATACCGTCATCCCCTAAGATGGTGGGAGGATGGTGATGCTGGAACTCGTGAGTCAGATCAGCCATTACAGGTGCAACTCTTGGATCACCATGCATGGACTACATGAGATGTAGAAATATATCACAAACATGGGTATTTATTTTTAGATCAAGAAAACTGATGGTTCCTCTAGTGGCACTCCTGGCAGAAAGACTGGAGGCTCTGGGCCCACTATGTCTAGAGCATGGTCGTCCCCTCCTTCATGGAATATGAAATAGTGACATCATGGAGACATTAGTCTAAAAATTCTAATAGCACCCATAAAAACAATATTAGAAGAAGATAAATATCATCGATAGTGGAAGATGAACATAAGAAAGCTCAATACTGAAGGTATACTACCCCAACCACCAGATTAGATGTCTAGGTATCAGTAAGTTCTTAGTTATAAGTTTTTGAGGTTCTAATAGATGAAGGGTCAATAGTACATGACCTCATCATTTATTGGAAACTGTTGCATTTAATTTTTTATTTAATCAGTAGGTTCACTACTTTACCTTCATAAGAATGAAAATGTTGGATAAGGATGTGTAGCTGTTACACATTTATTTTTGAATTTTCTTATAACTTATATAATGGTTTTTTAATATGGAATATTATTCCCATTTAATTAGGTCCCATACTCATTATCACTGAAAATAAAACCCATTTAATTTTATAATTAAAGCATAGATTCATTAAATTACCCACTCCAACCAAAAAAGGCCCAAAACACACCACAAATTGAAACAAGAAATCACTTAGTCATAGCCCAAAATCATCACAAGCATATACACAAGAAAGGCCCAATAAAAAATCACAGGCACATCAAGCAATTAAATTAGTGAAATTCACCAATATATCATGGTAACATGCATTACATGAAAATACATTGTTCCTACGCTTATGCATATAACAATTACCCTTAGCTACATATCATAAGGACAAGGATGAAATGAGATTCTAAATTACAATATTAATCAATAACACCACACATCACATGTGTCACCAAACTATGAAAGGATATAAACTATAATAGGTAAAACCACAACAAAAATTATAATTTAGGAAACTTAGATTTTACCTCGAATAGGGGTTCACAATGCCCAAGCATGACTTATGACCATGTTATATGTGTTCCTAATCTCTTGAGTATTGTATCCAAATGGAAAAGCAATAATGTAACCCCATTTTATACCACTTTGGGACATCCAATAATTGGATGCCACTTAATAGGAGCATTGATTTCAATAGGTCACATGACCTCAAGCACATATCCTTAAATACCAAAGGCTACCGATTACCAGCGAGGACCTAAGGTGTTCCTTTGGGGAGAATATTCCCTCATTAACAGATTTTATCATAATAGACAATTATAAACAGAGGTAAATAAAATAATAAATAAGTAAAAAAGTGGACTCAATGTAAGTATCAAACAACAGAAGAAAACTAAAGTAATAAATAACTAATCAACTAATAATCATACACAATAGATGATGATATGTAATGTATCAAGTAAACTAGAATATATGGATATAAAGCGACATGCATATGTGATAAACCAATATAGGTTAAAGTAAATCCATAAACTATCCTAATAATCTTGATCTCTACCTCAGTCATTTGCTACCAGCTCCAAACAAATAAAATAAGAAATCAAGTGTTTTAGGATGTATGCTTCCCTTTACTGACACTTGTAGTCATATAGTCTGCTCAAGTACCAATTTTTACTATATAGGTTATGAGAGAAATCTAATTGTTCCACCACCAATGGTGTTTAAAAAATCATTTCCATGCAATGGAAACTAAAACAGTGTGAAATCATGAATTCATAATGTAAAGTAGTACAATGTAACTAAATTCCCATGTACGTGCTTGAGCCCTTGCATGGTGTCTGAACATGTAACCAGTTCATTAATTAATTAATTACTAAATTATATTAATAGTTGACATGAGGAATATCCATCATTGACTTCATCATCTCATGATAGTACAAATAGTGGAGGTTCCATGGTGTAAAAGAAAAACGAAATTTGTTATTAATATGATTTGGTTCCATTGAAATCACAATGAAAAACTAGACCTCATATGCTACTAAATCAGTATTAACTGAGTCTAGATAATAGGTAAGAGTGTAATACAAAGAGTATTATCCAATGCGTTCACACAATAATGTTTCTAATGTAGTCAATGGAATTCATCCAAGGTAAAAAAGAGACAAGAAGTGGCCAAGCACAATGATGTAACCAAGGATCCTCATGTCATGTCAGATCCAAGGAGTGTATCCAAGGAATCCTACAAAAATATCGAAGGGATCTTATGGTGTCATACCAGGAGTCCAATGAAAGACGATGATTGGGTTCCAAGGTGGGTCTCACCCTTTACAACAAGAATCCTTGAATCTGAATGGTGTCCTTGAACACTTAAGGCATTCCATTGGGAATCCAAAAGCTAATTCGATTAAATACAAACTTTTAAATTTTTCAAGGACATTATTTAATGAGGATCCTTAAATTTTATTAATTTAAATAAATACAGACATATAATAACTATTCAATTTATCATGTTTGTTTGGTTCATGAAATTCTTTTCATTAGTTTGACATGGACATGTAGCACACAACAGCTTAATTAAACTATAGAAGTTAGGATCATTTCATTTGGTTAATCTGATAACATAAAACACAAGTTTCAATGGGTTCTACAACATGCAACCAACCATTCATTTTCAATTATTATGGCCAAGACATGTTCATACAACACACATGCCAATTTTATCAATGAAATCAATTAAGTACATTTAGGAACTTACCTTAGGCGGGTCAAGTGGAAGTTAAAAGGTACATTCCATTAACCACTACATGAGTCAACAAGCATTTAAAATAGTAATGATTACCAATATGGTGGTCATGCTGGAACACACCCAAACATTGTCTCAAAGTGTCAAAACACTAGAAATTCCCATATGGCATATCACCCAACATGGGGTTTTAGGATTTATTATTGTGACCACAAAAAACTATTCATTTTTATGGAAATAGTCTATCCCTATGATTATAGTGACTATAAATAAGGTATATGAATTCAACAATCGTCACCCGATGAAATTAGCAGGCCCGACACATAAATTCCAAAAACAAAAAACCTTAGGGATGAGTTATAGACCACCGATTTTATACTCATATGACTATACTCATCTAGTATTAGCCTATAATTTGGCATGGATAGGTGTCAATCTAAAAAAGTAATAGAATCCTAAAACTTGATAATGAGGTCGAGAGAAAGAGACACGAAAAATGGATAATGAGGACTCGAGTACATACCATTGTGCATCCAATGTGAAAAATGGAAGCTCAATTAGATCCTAGATGAAGGTGATATATGAATCCCTATATCTGGCCTTCAAAGTATCTAAAATGGGATAAATGGATGTTCATACCATTGGAAATATGAATTGGAAATAAGGGTTAAGTTAATTAGAACATTGAGGAAAAAATGGTAAAAATAACTAAAATTTATATTGTCCACAGTTTGGCTGTTCGATTTTCTAAACTGTGAACCAACCATGCATGGGTACCTAGAAGAAGGGGGAACTCACATAGTTAAGTTTCATGCTTTGAGAAACTATGAACCAACCATTCGATATGAATCTATCTAAAAAATTTAGTCCATCTTCATGGTTTAGACTAACCATGCAGCCTCCCCGCATGGTTTACTCTAAACATGATCCATGCCCATTTTTCCTAAAAAGTTGGGTTCAAGGCTTCAGATGAGCCCCAGACACCCCTAAGACCTTTGTAAAATCATTAGGCATCCAAATTATATAAATAATGTTGAATAAAACCAAAACATAAAGGATTCAATCCTGGGTCAAAATAGGGTTGTTACACCTCCAAATTACCCCCAATTCATTTTTTTAGAAACTCAACTTTTAGCAGTCAAAGTTCTTAGCCCATCATTTATTAGTGGATCACTAACAACCCAAAAATGATTTTTTCATATGTAAAACAATCATAAACCATTTTATTTGTGTTTAAGTCATGTTACATTAGGTTTATACAATGAGACATCACAAAGATAGGAAAAATAGATGTATACTTATAGATAACTTAAGGACCAACCACCTTAAGCTTGTAGAAGGATACTCATTGAATGTATCCGAATGATTTGAATGAAAATATAATAATTAAATGATTCATATAGAATCCATAAAATAATTCATAAAAGGTTGTAACTAGTGTAATCTTACTAAACAATGAATAAAAATAAATAAGGATCAAAGAATAGTGTTCTAATAACCTCTAGCTCACCCTTAAGATGAATGGTGCTAAAATCTTCCAATGATTAATGTAAAACCTCTCACAATATTATAGTAAAGAAAAAACCATGGATGAGACACATATAATTGAACATTTGGAATAAAATATGGGTAAATTTTATTTAAAACCATCAAGGAAAATTTGGCAATTTCATATTTTTTTACGATACTATCAAACCTACCCTTGATCATCAACAAGAAAGAACATTTTTCTTGGAAGGATGAATAGTTTTAAGAACCATGTACCAACCATGAAAACCACATTTAAAGTAACATCCCATATCCACTAGATTTGGGGGTGGAGTTAGTGCTAATCATGATCTTACAATGCGACCAACCCTCAACTAACATTTCTCACATTTTCCTTCCTCCAGATCTCGAAAAACCTTTATGACAACTTTGAATCCCCCAACAATACATCAACAATCTATGATCAGTGTAAAAACAAAAGGTTTGGAAAAGAAATTAATTTATTAATACCTAAATAAGGCCCATTCTTTAATAGTCGGTGTGATTTTAATTTTTGGATTGAAAAGTTAATGGGATTAATTTTTGAAAAAAATTATTCAAAACAAATGTAAGACTATATATTCATTTTTAATGAAATGGAAAATTTTAGTGCTGATATGGGACACATGAAGGTGAATTGTTCCATTAGACCTTCACCATTACATTGGTGATGAATCTGGGGTCAATTATAGAAGTATTGGGTGTATTTTATTAAGAATCCATTACTGGAGTATCTAAACAAATGTAAGGATTGTAGATGTTAGTGGAAAACCCAGGTTGGATAGATTCGGGCCTAATCTAGGACAGGTATAAACCACCAACATAATGATAGACCTAAATCTCTAAAGTATCATGGTCTTATTCTTATAGTATATAATGCACTAATTGTGGAAGAAACATAATATGCTATTGTGTTAGGTACCTCATTTCTAACAAATTCTTTAATATCAATTGTGTTTTATATCAGGGTGTCTGGTTTATTCATATCTTTACGATTTTTAGAAAAATAAGGATTATTGGTGTAATTAATTCCATTATTGATGTGAATTGATAGACCATTAGGTGAAATAAATGAATATGATTTTAAAATTCCTTTTTGTGTTGTTTTAAGATTTATAATTTTAATGCTTCATGATAATTTTTTTGTCCTTGAACTGAATAATTATGATCATATAATTTGGTTTTATTAATTAGGTAAATATAATACTTATATTGACTTCTACAGTCCTAGAGTTTCTTATGTTTAACTATATGGGAATGTTTACTCTTTTATATAGAAGTAATGACATTACCTAGGTAGTTATAAATAAAATTACTATACGAAATGTATAAAATCAAGGATATCATATTTTTTGATATAATTATATCATATGAGTGAAATATATGCATGTGTATTCATATATATTATCCTTTGATAGAATTCCATTATAGAGTATGATATGAATATTGTATCTGATAACACATTCATGCATTTGGCCAATTTTACCACACAATTTCTTCTATTAGTAATAAATAGGGTTGATTCATTTATGAATTTTCATACAAATAAATTCAATGAATATTTTAATAAATTTTAAACAACAATTTTAAGTAATTACATGATATGGAAGCCTCATTTTGACTCTTCATTAAATGAATGTAGTCTTAAAAGAAATGTGATCCCTCGTGTTATTTTTACCCTCATTGCTTGGTATCTAGCTAAAGCACTCTTCACATAATTTTTTATTCATTTTTTGAAAATAAAAAATTGAACACCTTTGAAGGATCAAGATCATATTTTTTGGAACAAAGATCCTTGGTTTAGTGTAATCCATTAGAGGAATGAGACATTTTGATTATTATACCATGATCTTGAATCAAGCATGCATCATAGAGTAAAATATGAATTAAAAAATGATAACGATATGTATAATTTATGTTATTTACTTTTTAATATTGAAATGGTTAATGATTTTTTTGATAATTTCAATGAGAGTTTTTACATATGATCTTGTGATGATCCCCCAAAACCCATCAATGGTATCCCAGACTTGTTAATAAATAAATTTTTATGTTAATACTTCTATTTCTTCAATAATTTATTCATCGTTAGGTCTCAGAGGCCATATCATAAAATAATATAAAATTAAATTCTTTTGTTTTGTTATTATATGTTTATGAATGACCTATATAGTAAGTTATGATCAGAATAAAACTTGTATATTTGAACTGTGACATAAGATACAAAATGAGATATTCTAAAACATGATATAGTATTGAGTTTCAGAAAAATATAGAATCATAATGTATTTATGATATCATCGATATCATAAAAGTCAATTAGAGACTTATGATAATTCAAGAAATATACAATGATACTAACTGTAGATTATGTTGGATTTTATATTGTAATATATGATTGATACATGAAAGTAATCCTATATATTTCAATTATAATATACAAATTATAGTTATAATTATTAGTCATAAAATATGATGTAGCCTAGAATATTTAAAAATATTATTTTTATATGAAAAATTACTATTTAATTACTATTTAATTTTTTCATGGTTTATAAAATGTTTATAAATTATAAGTGTTTGGATATGTGAAAAAAATATTTTCATGCCTAAACTGAATATGAAAAATTTATATTTTTATATAATGTTTTGGTTAATAAATAAAATGTTTATTTATTTGTTTATTCATTTTAAATATTAACATTTGTAAAATGTTTATGAATAAAGAATATTTTTTATTCTTAATTTATGTGATAAATATATTCTTTTATATTTTTTAGCATGACATTACATACTAGGTGAAAAAATATTAGATTTAGTTTTCATATACCCTGGACATTATTTGTTATTTATGTTATTATATTGAATTTACCTGTTTGGAATAGTTTATACATATTATGTTATAGAATTTTTATGAATTTGATTATACCTTGAGAAAAGTATCCTCAGGTAAAGGGACATTGCTCCAGACATAAGACTAGCTTGGAGGCCTGTGCCTTATTCTAGAAATTTTAGGTTTGAATATATGTTTCATCGAGCATACTCATGTGGAGGATTCCAATATCATATAATTCTAATCATCTAGATGATGATTTCTTATACCTTATCCAAGAGATGAATTTTGATATGTATGAATTATTTTCACTAATCCTTTTGGATGAGTAACACAAACTTGTTGGTTGTGTAAAGAGTTACACATTTATGTGGTGTGAACACATTAATTTGGTGGATAAAATATGGATTCTAATAATAAATCATCAAAATAATGCATACAAAAAGGAATAAAACCTGAGATAATAAATATTTCATATGATTAAATAGTTATTAAAATACCGATTAATTTATTTATATTAACTTAGTTATATTTTTATATGGAAAATATCTTTAAATTATAAGTGTGAGATTCTTTCCAATGTGTAACTTGTTAAGACATTGATAAATATATATGGGTGACCCTAACCATTAGATTCCCATGGATTATCTTATAAAAGGAAATAATTTAATATGATAACCCTAACCATTTGTTTTTTCTCTTGGAATCATCATTGGTTTATTTTTAGCTTGTAAAATCTAACCATTAGGATACTAAAGCAATAAAGTTGAATGAATCCCTATGTTGGATTAGTATAAAGAGTTATCCACTCAAAAATCCAAGAAAAATATATGATATGACTGAAAATAGTTTTCCAACTTGTTATAGTCATAGATTATTCCTGATACTTGGTGTATACCAGGACAAAATATGAGTATTTGATCACTAAATAGATATGATTCATGGGTTCATAATTTTCAGAGGAAGTATTTTCATTAAAATTGCTTGATGAAAACATAAAATATGATACTCACCTGCAAATATGTCTTTGTTATATATTTTTTATTTCATCATGAGAATAATTTTGAGATCTATTATTGGTAGGGCCTATATTTCAATTCAAATTTGGTATCTAATTTTCAGAAGTGTTCTAAAAAGAATCATTATGAGCACCTAAGTATGTATTTTATTGATATCAATTTCTAGAATTTCTACTCATGGGTATTGGATACTAAGTGTGCATCACACTTTTTTATTAACAAAAACAAACTCAAAGATAATATGGAATTAAAAAAGTGTGATGTAGATCTTCATGCAGGGAATAGAGAAAAAGTTTCTACATTTGAAGCCAAAACATGTGATCTGACCTTACAAAGTGGATTAGTTCTAGAATTGGAAAAGTTTTATTATGTTCCCACCACAAACAAATATTTTATTTTTGTATCTTTTTTTTGGAGATGTGATTTTCATTCATTATTGAGAATAAGTGTTATTATATAAATATGAATGAAATTTTTTAACGAATCTAGAATATAGTTACTAGTTTATACATTCTATATATGAATAATCTTAATTATAACATTTTGAATAATAATTTTAGGTTGATTATAATACCAGCTACCATTGACATATTGTCTTCGATATATAAATGATAAATTCATCCAAGGGATCCATAGAGATAGATTATTGGATTCATTAGATTATTAATCTTTTAAAAATTATTAGTCTTGTTTATTAGGTAAGTTGACCAATACATATTTTAGTGTAAAATTTATTAGGTCTAATGAATTATTGGATATCATACATGGTAATATATTCAGGCCAATAAGTATACAAAAGAGTGGTGGTTTTAGATACTTTATTATTTTAATGATGACTTCAGTCGATATGAGAATATGTTTCTGATTAGAGACAAGTATGGAACTATTTAAAGGATCCAAGAGTTTCATAGTTAAGTACTTAATCTATTGGACAAAAGTATAAAGATTTTCTAATATGATTGACGTGCTGAATACTTGAGCCAAAAGTTCATATATAACCAAAGATATTATGGAATTGTTCCATAGTTTAATACTTCTAAAACACCATAATGTAATGGGGTTTTTGAGATGAGGAATCATACCATATTAGACATGATTTTATGAATGATGTTTCAGTGTAACCCTCCTATTTTAATCTAGTGTTATGATTTCGATATAACTTCATATATAATTAACCACATTCCACCTAAACCAGTGGAAAATACAATGTATGATATATGGTATGGGAAAAAATATGTATTTTATGAGTATATATGGTTAAAAAGTATATATATTATTGTTGGATTTCAGTAATATCAACACTTAATAAAATAATTCTATTTTTTTTGTTAACCAAAAGAGACTATTGGATAATACTTTTATAATACTACTTCACACAAATGTTCTGTGGATCTATGTGGTGTTTTTATTGAGAATAAGCACATAAGAAATGGAGTAAATGGAAGGAAATTTAAACACAGATATGTTCAAGAAAAATAAATGTGAAGTGTTACTAAGATATAAGTTGAGTCGGTTCCATAAAGGGTTGAAGAAGAAGAATTGAATCATGTTATATAAGAACCATGTAGGTATGATGGGAATTTTTTGGATACTGAGAGATACATATTTCTTATGTAAAATTATAATGTATTATTGTTCATAGGAGATAGACGTACTACCTATAGAGTGTCCATTTAGAGTTACGATTTTTTAAATGGTTAAAATACAGGGAATATAAAATAAATTCTATATGCACTAACTAAGTTTGAAAGTTGATGGATTCACCTAATGGGGTAAGAGTCATAGGATGAAATTGTGTTTCCATAATAAAAATGTCATTGATAGTAGATTTTCTACATATATAGCATTCCTAGTAGCCAAAAGATATAATAGAATTCATGCTCTTAACTAAGAATAAACCTTTTAACCTATTCCAATGAGAAATCATATTTTGATACTTCTTATCATATTAAATCATTTAGATTATGAGATATATAAAATTTATGTCACAACCACTACCCTTATTGGAAATTTACTCAATGAAATGTATATGATACAACCCAAAGGTTTTGAAGTTCAAAATAATTATATCAGGGTATGAAATCCTAAATGGCGCATTTATGTATTGAAGAATGCTTCTCCGAGTTATAATATTAGGTTTGACAATGTTATTAGAGAGTTTGTTTTTAGAAATCATACAGATTCTTTTTTATATAAGTTGATTAGTGGGAGTGTTTTTGTTTTTCTAACATTTCATGTAGATGATATATTACATATTAGAAATAATATCTCAACTTTAAAATATTGAAAGGTGTGGTTATGGAAATTCTTATCTATGAGTGACATGGATGAAGTAACCCACATAATGGGTATGAAAATATATTGAGATATATCTAAGAGGAAATTTATACTGATTCTATAAATATACATTAGAAAAGTGTTAATGTATTTTAACATAGATAAATCCAAAATTTGGGTATCTACCAATGTTACATGGCATGAATAATATAAATATTCATGATCATTATAGTGTGTTAGAACAGATGGATATAATTACCTTTGCATTCAGTATAAGATCTATAATGCATGCCTTGTTGTGTATTAGACCTGATGTTTCATATGATCTTAGAATAATTAATATATACTAATCCAATATAGATGAGAGTCACTGATTTTTTGTTAATAACATCCTAAATAACTTAATAAGAACAATGGATATGTTATTGGTCTTTATAGGAGAGGATGATCTCTGTGTAAAGGGTAACACTGATGCAGGTTTCCAATCTTATAGTGATTACATGTTATCTCAATTTATTTTTATGTTTTTATGTATAGTGGATCTATCAGTTGGAAGAGTTCCATATAATCTGATGTAGATGAAATGACAATAGAGGCAGTGTGAATTTCTGTATTAGATGATGCGAAGGATGATGTTTTTATTAAGAAGTTTATTTCTGAACATCACGTTGTTTCTATCATCGAGGAAGAAATCAAGATTTACTGTGAAAAGAATAGATCCACTAATTAGGGAAAGTAACCCAAGGATCATCAAAGGACCATAACAATCCTTCACAAAATCCATCTCATATGAGATATCATTGAGAGTGGTGATTTTAGGATCTATTCGGTGCCTATAGATGATAGTGTAGTAGATTTATTAAGAAAACAATTATCACAGTAGAAACATGATTGTCAGGTTTTATCTCTTAGCTTATAATACATAATATATTTATTGAAATGGTTGTAAATGTTTCATTATTATATAATAAATTCAATATTTATTTTTCATTCATTTATGTGTTTTTTATTTTATATTAATTGAATAGTGGAGTAATATTATCCACCCAATGTATAAATTTGAGTTGTCCCAAATTAGTGAACATAACTAAGAATTATGGCTTTTGATGATATGTGAAGATTAACATGTGTAGAGGGATCATAGTATAATTAGTGTAGGATTATTATTTAGACTAACCCGATAAATATATATCACATGTAATGTCAAATATTCATCGATATACTTAGGGTTGTATGCATACTTTTAATACTTTTTTACTTAAGGTTGGAGAGATACATTCCTTATGAACCATCTTAATTTGATACATTTTTATGAAACACTTTAGGGATAACTAATCTAGGGTTGGTTGGATATGTTACTATTTATGTCATTAGGTTGGAGATCAACTAATATGGGATTTTTCCACTCATATGATGAGAAAAGTCATCTAGGACCATGAGTTAATTAGACTAATGAAATTAATTTCCATGATTTTTTGATTCACTTATGATGTGCTTAGATACTTGTATGAGAGATTAGTAATGTGGTAAACTTATAAATGAATGAAATGTGATGTATTTGACAAATTTTCAGTCTATTTTAGAGAATTGTGAATAGATGAGATTGAATATACTATATTGACATGTTCCATATCTAGTGGCTACCTGATATCTAGGAAAAAATGAACTATATAAGTAATCATATGATTTATATGATACATATCATGGAATATATGTTCACAAGTAGATATGAGTATGTTTGATTGAGATCACACCAGGCACCTTAATAACTCATCTAACACAGATTATTTTCAAGAGGCCACTCTTTTCTTATATCTTTGAAATAAGAATTTAATATTTTTTAATGTTACTAAGGCCCATGGGGTCACACAATTAACACATTGGATAATGATTAGGTTTTAGACAAAGTTTTTTTTCCAAAAAAAATAGAGTTTGATAAAAAATTAACATAAGTGTTTTTCATGGATTGAAAAGAGTTTTTTTATTTTTCATCAAGTCCTAATAGTATTTTTTTTGTAAATAAGAGATTATTAAAAATGTAAATAATCTGGGATATCATATTTTACAATAACCCATTATAAAAAGGTAAAAATATATATATAAATATGAATATATTATAGCATATAAAAGACTTACACCATAAAGTATGATAGGGAATCCAATGTATGATATCACATAGATTAATGTTTCCATTTATTTCTATATGATTTCATTATTTTAGAATCAATATATTTGATTTATTTATGGATTTTAATACAAATTACACTCATCGAGGTGTTAAATTAATGTTAAAAACCAATAATAAGTAATTCTATGAGATAGATTCCATGTCTTGACTCTTCATAAAATGAAAACCTATAAAATAGATGTGATAAATTTTTTTGACTATACCCATGATGAATGGTATCTATTCAAATTTTAAATCTTTTGATTATTTTTGTATCTTATTCAAAGATGGAAATAATTCCCCATTTAAGGATAAAGATCCACTTATTGTGAACAAGGATCCAAGGGCCGGTGTAATCCCCCAAATATAAGAGGAATTTGGCCAATTATACCATGATCTCCATCAATCATGCATCAATGAGTAAAATATGGATTAAATAATGAATAATGTACACCTGGTTTATGTTCTTCACTTTTTCATGTTTAAAATATTGAAGAAAGATCTTGAATTTTCATGGGTTGTTTCTTCCATATTTGATCATGTTATCAACCCCCTAAAACTATCACTTATTATTTCTTACCTTTTATTTATTTTTATAGAGACTTATACAGTATCATATTTGAGAATTATATACATTATGAAATTATTTAAACTTTATGATGTTTCAATATCTATTTTTTACTTCTGAATTTTTGTTTTACTTTATGATTTTGGAAAGGAATTAATAATTAAATGGGTATGAATTTGATTATGAGCAAAAATTTCAATTAAAAAAATTAATGAATAGTTAAAAAAGAGGATTAATGTTTTAGAGGATATTTTTTATGCTTGAATTTAAAAAATTTCAAGAAAATGGGAAGATTATATAAATATCATTGAATTTTTATATAATAATTACAAATATTTAATTCATATGAAACCATATAAAGTATTTTATATAAGACCATTACAATTTCTATCGGTAAGGTTGAGATGAGAAAGAATACTCTCTTAGGATTAGTTGAGTGCGTGAAATGACTGATCAAATTTAATCAATAAAAAAGATAATGGTGATGAGTTATATTTGATATAACTCATATGTGGACCATTGATTATGACCTCTTAGGTTTGTTATCTGAAATTAAGTTTTTTGATAAGTGTTTCCTTAGTTAGGTCATCATTGAATTATGAAGAATATGAATTTTAATTCTTAGTATGTGAGTTCTTTTGAATTGTTTTAATAGATTATAAAAGTGGATTAACATTTGAAATTTATAACTTAATATATTACAATTCATGTGATTTTTTATATTTTTTAATTCAGGAAATATCAGTAAAACCTCCCAAATGTTATAAATCTATATATAACTGTATTTAAAGTTGATTAAACATTTTTTTAAAACATATTTTAGATCATTGACCAATAAAATAATGTAATAAGTGGAAGTAATATTATATTGGATTCTATTTTATGGAAACATGACCATATTCAAGAATAAAAATGGGTAAGATAATATCTTATAAAACATCAATGGTTGGATAGTTTAGTATAAAAAATATTATATTAACTTTTTAAGGGTATAATGTCCTATGGTTGGGTGGACTTTGATACCCACATTTTTATATATGGGTATCCATTTTTTTAATTAATTATGTGCAAAACTGGATTTATGTAGAAAATATGAGCTAAAACATGATTTTGTTGAAAGGTTTATAAACCATGCAACCAAACTAGGTTGGAATTCATGGAATTAAACAATTATAAATCTCTTAGTCTATGGATTATTAAATATGGTTTCTTAACCATATAGACATGGGATTTAAAAAAATTTAAATAGTGAAAAATAAAATTAAAATAGTTAATGTGAATGGTTTGTAAAATATGGACAATTACCACGAATTGTTAAAATTTTACATGTTTTTTTAATTAAATTTCCATCTATCCAATATAAAATCACATTAATATCTTCTTCACACCATGATTTAATTATACCTTCTTCTTGGTGTTATTTTTAAATTACTACGTTATATCTAAGAAATTTTCAACCATTGATCGTGTGTTTAGAGTTATGATATAAGGTGAATTGTTTTTTATCACATCAATTTATCTTTATTTTATTTTAATTTTTTATTGGAAACCATACCATATAGATTTTTATGATATGGGAAAATGTTCTTTGTATTGAATTTTGGTTTTTAATTTCATGTATTCGTGTTCATCTAGAAATCTATGATATATAATTTTCTAGATTTATTGATTTTATAATAAACATATATAAGAATGGAGACAATAATATGTTTTATTATTGTTACCAATATATATATTCTCGGCTGATATGATATTAAATAAATTATTATTTTATTATTAAGTATTTTTTAAGGGATTTCTTGGTTGGTTTTGATAATTTAATTTTTCCTGAAATGAATTTGGATCTTAAGGGCTTTTTAGATACATTAAATGTTAAACTATCATAAATTTGGATGTTTGATCTAGATTTAAATGATGGTTTTCTTATGAAAGATATTTATATGGTGTCTTTATTTTTGAAATAATGAAATAAATTTTCAACAGGGCCTTTAATTTTATCCTGGATTTTCATCTTTTTTTTATGAGAAAATTGGTCTTTGAAATGATTTGAGATAAATGAATTAAATAGAGGTCCTACTCTGAATTCAAAAGATTCCATCTTTATATGGAGGGATAGAAGACCTAACCTAGGTTGATAAATTATATGTTCATATAGAGGGGTTAGAACTCATAAACTTCCATGAGGTTGGTATATTTTTTATTTAGATGCACGGTTTAATTTATGTTCTTAGTATAATGTCATGGGTTCCATCAAAGAATAACATATCATGTTCTCATAATTTAACATTCATTTCAATGAAATTTTATATACTGGTTATTGTATTTACTAAATAGTGAGTTATTATATTTTAATTATTCACTATAATATTTTCAATGTGAAAATAAAAAATAACCAATTATACATGAATAAGGGACCCTAAAGAAAAATGATAGTATCTTTCTAACGAGATATTTTTATGAAATTTTGTTAACATGGTATTTATTTGGGAATAATATTTTATTTATTAGTGATTTTAGTTGTTAATGAGCTATATTACCATCATATTCTCTTTTTTATTAGTATATATATGCGTTTTCCTCATATTTAGGTGATTATGTACAATTTTCAAGGTGGATTGGGTTCTAGAGAAGTTATAGAGTTGATAATGGTCCATATATTTTTAGGAATACTAAGACAAATTGTTGTGTTGGTCATATATAATTACTAATTCTTAAAATAAGTATATAACATATATTCAAAAAATAATAATCTTGGTAGTTATTAAAAAGCTACAAAGAAACAAAACTATAATGGAATCCAAAGACCAAGTTGAGTTAGACCAAACACCCCAAAGGGTTAGCCTTCCCCTAACATGGCATAAATATAATTTTAAATGACTCATATGCTAAAGTTAGAAGTTATAACATAAGACTATATGTTTATTTGACCTAGTATTACATTATAACCCTTTTTTATATCCATATTCCATGCCATCATCTATTTCAACTGTATAATGTAATTCACAAGCATCATATATGCATTATACATTCATGTGACGACCACTATGATCATATACAAATATAACTTTCTATATTTTTTCTTCAAGTGTTATAAGTTTATACTATATAGATAATATCACCATTGATACGATCCATCCCCATGAATGTGATTCCATAGTAAAAAACCAACCTATAATACAAGTGGATACATTGTTGAACACTAGAACCAAAAGAATGATACCAACTGGCAATGGACACTAAACCACCACCACATTCTATTATAAAATAATAAATGATGATGAATATGAGGATGTTGATGGTGGTGATGATAATGATTATAATAATAATGATAATGATTGAAATGATGATAAATTATAACTTTAACTCGTGGGAAAAAACTATTGGCCCCTCCACCACCATTTTTGCTAGTAACAACTGCAACCCTTTTAACCAACCATCTCAGTGCCCGTCAAGAACCATGTTGTTACAAAATATGACGAAATTATATTCCCAAGAGTTTATAAAGTGATGAGAGAGAAATTAATTTATATTATATATTTTAATATACCCTATTAATATTTTAAAATTAGTTTAATGGGGGGATCTGAGACTAGTGTTAGGAGAGAAGGAAATCATTGACATTCATTGTGGTTAGCAGTGTGTAGGAACCTATGGATTTTCAAAATAATGAAAAATGAAATTTTAATATTTTTTTAGACTCACGTTTAAACATAAAACCTTGTATAACCATGCCCATAATCTCCCTTCGATCACTTGAAATTTAAATAATGAAAAAAATTGAAAGCATACCTCACTTGTTTTTGGTCAATCTTGTGTTCCTCTCTCTACTGGATATCATCCCTTAATGGAACCAATGATAAAACCTATATATCATCCAAACATACTGTAGAGACCCAAAGCTTTTCGTACATGGACATTGCATTACTTTTGCGGAATACTTAGTACATAACAAAAACACACACACAAGGACCGTAATAGTTTAGTGTCTTTGGAAACTCGGAACGTAATCTTTAATCGTGGTGAAAGATATTCAATATCTCCCATAAAGATCTTCCCTTTTTTTACCTAAAACCTTTCTTTATATCCTGGGAAAAAGAAAACATAAAAGGGTGAGCTCAAATGCTTAGTAAGGGTAAACAAAAGAAAATCAATCACATCATATTCATAAGAACATAACTTTTGGAAATCTTAACCTGCAAAAGAGAGCATAATTTCATAACATGGGATAAATCATAGTAGTGAAATGAAATCCCAATAAGCATAACTTAAAACATGAAACTTTGTGGCATACACACATAATCATAGAGAATCATTTCTTGTTAGTCATGACTCATTGCCAAGACTATCTTAGTGGACAAAGTCCCTTTCTGAATCGAGTCACCCTCGTTTCAGTCCTGTTTCACTGAACCGGTATAACCTACTATTCCAGCCATGTCTATCTCATGAGATATAAAATCTTTACCCAATGCATTGGAGGGAGATATAGGTCCCACCCATCTCATAATGATACCATTCTTATGTGTGCCACAAAATCATAAATCATACATCATTGCATAACCCATGTAATACAAATGGGAATCTTAAACATCATGACATCATAAAACAATTCATACAAGATAAAGGAATTCATAAAAATAATTCCATCACAACATTATCAAATCAATGTAATAATAGGGATAAAAACAGAACCCTTTTATTATCTTAGATGGAAAATAATTTTGATAAAATACTTGAACTCTATTCTTGAGGAAAATATCCTTTCTACTTCAAAAACACTTTTCATTTCTTAACATGTCATACAATTTTAAACTAAAAGAAGTTGATTAAAAATAAAATTGAAAACTTGTAAAGGAAGCTTCTTGGAAATAATGTTTTAAAAATCCATTCATGCCGTATAAGGTAAAAAAAACATTCTTCGTACTTTTTTCAGAAAGTCAAAAAGTACCTCATACGGAAAAACGACAAAAAATTCCTTTCATATTCTTTACTAAAAACTCACTGAAGGGTAAAATTGGATTTAAACTATTGAAAGTGGATGGAAACAATATTACATATTGAGGGAACATGGATGTGGATGATAAAATACACCCCAGTAAATACTTACGAATAAACAATCTCGGATAAAAATGAGATTGTGATATTTCCCTTACCTTAGGTCCGATTTGCTTCGTATGTGTCCGAACCTCCTGTATAATGATTTAAATAATGTCATTGAATTATTACAGAATCATATTCATTGTTATGATATCATATATGGTTCACTTATGACTTTATATTACCCGTTTTTTTGTAAATTCCATGTTAAAGAATCGTTTTGGGTAAAATCGTTTCATTTATCGTAGGTGTTTTGTCTTGTTGTTCTTGACATTATTATTACTTATATCATGATTTACTTACTTCCAGAATATAAAATATGATTTATATATCATATATATTCAGTATATATATATATAATAGATAGATAAATGAAATGAAAAACACCATTCATGGAGACGGTAGACCGTACGTACGCATGAACGCTGTTTTCCTTTCCTTATTGTCTTGAATGGAATTAAGTAGATGACATACATATAAATATAAATAATTCCAGTATCATTATCAGGTCATATATTTCATTAGTACATATTATATATACTTTATAATCATTCATGAATGGTTACTTATTGAGAATGAATCTCATCGCGTCGTGGAGACGGTAGTCCGTACGTACGCACGAGCGATGATATCATTCCCATGGTCGTGGAATTGTGTTGAAGTGTATGTATACTATTTCAGTATCAATATAAATTTATAATAATCATATATAGTTACTCATTACACCTTTATACCCATCCAATTAAGTTGGTGGCGGAAAATAGATTACACCACGGCGTGGAGACGGTATTCCGTACGTACGCACGCGCGGTGATTTCCTTTTTCCATAGGATGGATAGAAGGTTAATTAGAGTTGTTTCATATTTATAATAACATATCAGTATATAAGAAATAATGATTTTATTACTTTATAATGAAACAACTAAAGAAGAAGAAGTTGAAGAAGAAAGAAATTGAAAAGATCGGTAATGGATATTACCTCTTCTTTGGAACGCCTCTTTGAATCCTCCACTTAGGGAACTAAGATTGGTCTTTGAAGAAGACCAGGACCTCTAAGATTATTCTAGGGAAGTAGAGAGGAGAAAATTTCAGGGGTTTTCCGAGCTTGAGTGCTCAAATTGGTGTGAGGAGGAGGGGGAGGAGGTGCCCTTTTATAAGGGAGGAGAGGGGCACCTTAGGAATATCTCAAAATATTATTTTATATTAAAGTCAAAATCGGTTTATAATGGTTCCAAAGGGTCTTATTTCGAAGCTAATGTGGGGATGGGTCGAAAGCCTATCAACCAATAGTATTTAGACAAGTTTAGGTTATTATTTTAACCTTATCAATTAGATTTAACTCTAAGTTAAATAATTTAACTTTTACCGTGTCTTTTTGTTTTCTTACACTATATGGTTAATAAACTTACTATAACATGACAAACGAACCCCAATTTGTTTATTATTAATATATATATCCTTATCTAAGTCATTTTTCCGAACCTTAGATTTTTAGGAATAAAATAACAATTAATAATATAATATTCGATTTAAAAACTATTTTGTGTCAATTTTGACACTATTTGATATGTGATTTTTGTGAAAGTCATAACAGAATTATATGTTCGAAAAAAGTTGATTACATCAACACTAATATATCATAGTAACCTAGAAAATTAGTGTAATTCATAAAAATTCTCAAATTATACTTATTTAGGCATTTATAATATCAATTATGTCAATATTTCATTAATAAGATAATTACTGCATCATCTTTGTGTCATAAATAACTTAAATTATTTAATGTCTAAAAATTACAAATAAAATACAATTATGTAGGAAATATTTTTAGCTTTCTAATTAATATTTACAATTGAATTTATCTTATGTATAACCCTATATTAAAAATGTTTTACTAAATAAACTTTGATTTTAACTCTTTTATCCCTTCTTTGAATTAAATAATAATAAATGTCCTAATATAATCCAAGTGGGCCTAAATGATAATATTTTACACTTAAGGTTGTTTTTGGTCGAGATACACTTGTCCAATAGAATTAGGACATGTGTTAGGGTAATATTAATATCATTCTTACCCTTAATTACCCTATTTACTTTTAACCATGGTAAATAAAAGTAAAAAGTTACTATTCACCAAAAATTATTTTCATCTCATTGAACCACATTTTACTTACTGACATCAACCGTGTCTCTTGGATTTTTTAAATTCCATTCACAAAAGCGGTAAAATTAAGATTTATGAAAAAATTAATTTTTTTAACTACCACTTAGTAGTTTCACTATTCATCAAAAATTGAAGTTTTTCAGAAAAATGCCAAAATTTTACCCTAAGCTATAATTAATATTACAAATTCAAAAATGATTTCTATTTTACAAAATTAACAACATATAAGTTTCATTAATTAATTTTATAATTAATTTCAGTTGTCACAA
The DNA here is from genome assembly GCA_963277665.1 of Viscum album. NCBI lineage: Eukaryota > Viridiplantae > Streptophyta > Magnoliopsida > Santalales > Viscaceae > Viscum > Viscum album. Next base: position 905,614,573 of record OY728160.1, on the reverse strand, counting down.
CAAGTAGCGTGTTTTTAAGAGATTATAACTATCAAAAGATTAACACTTGTTTATGTCTGGTGTAAATGTGAAATTACATCCAATGACCAACATTATATTGAATTGTAAAAATATATTCTAAATATACTTTAAAACCACTCAAATTAATAATTTATCACTATTAATTATTTCAATTAAAAAAGTTGTTTTTAATTAAAATTTGGTAATTTTCACTATTCATCAGAAAATGAAAGTTATCTGAAAAGTACCAAAATTTCACCTTAGGCTAAATTCGATACTCCGAATCCAAAAATGAAGTTTATTTTGAGAGATAAAATTTCTAAAATTTAAAAAGTGGTTATTACTATTCATAACGGCTAGTTTTAATAATATTTTAATAGCATATCGTTGTTTAGTGAAACTCGGTATTGCGTACTACACACGCTATCGAGGAAGGTCGTGATTGCGTGTAATGCAAGGCAAGTCAAAGATGCGTGTTGTGCTAGCTCCTTTTTGTGTAGCGTACAACACAAGACATTAATAAAATTAAAAAGAATATTTTTCATAAAATCTCGGGCTGTTACATTCTACCCCCCTTAAAATGAATTTCACCCTCGAAATTCGTCGGGGTTATAAATGGTTTACTTTTAGAAAGTTTCTTTAATAAAAACACACATTTTAAAAAGGAATATCAAAACCGATCTTTAAAAAAAAGTATGAAACGTAACGGTTAACCAAATAAACTAATCACTGGGTTTCCACATAGGTGAAAATATGGATATGGAAGAGATATATATCCATCATGTTCTGATGGAGAGTGGTAGAGAACATGTCTATGGAAAAGCCAAAAATCACAAATCCATAAATTTGTGACGATCTAAGGTACCATCCGATTAATCAGATATAAAATCACTAGGACAACATTTTTGGTTTTCATGATTATTTCCCTAAAGTTAAAGAATTTGAATTAGAATAAATACTTACTTTATTTTGGTACAATTTCACTATTGTTCGTGCCTTGAACAATTTACACTTCATCTCTTAAATAAATGAAGTTGAATTTGTTATTCGTGAAGTGTTAGTAGATCATGTGATAGAATGACGGGTCATTCCATCTGTCTCAAACAAAAGGTTAGCAAAAATTATATACATAAGTCGATCTATAGTGAGATTAATCATATATGGTTCCTAAAATGGACTTATACTTCATATATCATACTTCTTAATATAATAAAACTAGTTTCTACTAAACAGGTACTTCCTGTAGGCCAGTGGTAGGCGATAAAGGCCAGTCGCACTTCAGTTGTGGGTTCGATTCCCACATCCTTGTCCGACGCGATGGGCTGTCGCCCGTCCTGCAGGTTGTCCTTTTTCCAAAACAATATTACTATAACATCCCATCAATAATATCTAGAAAACTTCTATCCTTAAACAATACTATCTTTTGTCCAACATAATCCATTCCAATCATTAGGCTTATCCATAATACTGCAGTCCACTCTCATAACATAGTGAAAACAATTACAAGAGATTTAACACCATCGTCGATCCCCATATATCATAAGATATGTTTTTTTGGTCACATTCCAAACATTCAAAGTCATTAATGATGTATTCTCTTGAATACCCATTGAACCTTAGTGAAAACATGAATGCAGTTAAATGTTAACACTTTCCACATACCAAAATCCTCAAAATTCTATATACTCAAACCATGATATCACTTAGTCCTTATATCAATAATGAGCTCATGAATACTATCAAATATTTCATTTTCTCATTTTCCCTTCATTATGCGCATATCATCTTTTTTCCAAAAATACCTCAATCACTTCGAATAACACATTAGACCAATACATAAATATTCCAATATACCATAAAAGTACATCAACAACATTATTCTTGAATACCAATACATAAACACTTCAGTCCATCCACTTCAATGACTGTCCTGGAATAAGTCCTTCCTTGATTTAGAAGTATCTTTTTAGGTCAGGGTATTGAGTTGGGTAATGCCCATGTTCTCCACAAATAAGACATTGAACTCCATAACAATATGTCACTCTATGACCCTTTTCTCCACACAGATAACATTGGTCCCTCCATTTGAGGTATTCCTCAAGGTTCTTCTTCCCTTCTTTAGAAATCTCAATCTTCCTTTCTTTATGCTCCTCAACATGTGAACTTGCATAATAGTTTATCTTCCTCTTCTTTGATGAATTAGTCATACCACGAAATTTCACCTTGTTAATCATATATCGCGATGACTGATTCGACATAATCACAATATCTTTATCTCTAGGAATCATACAATTTTTTTGCTCATAGTCACCAATTTGTCCATTGGATTCAATGTTAACCGAATTCCTTCTGGTTCCCTCCATTAACTAAAACACAAAAAGAATTTTGTGAGAGGAGAAATCATGCTAGGGAAGACAACATAGTAAAGGGGGAGCACCCTCAATATCTAACATCTTAGGTTAAATTCTAAGATCGTTACCGTAGTTCTAGGACTATATCCTATACGTATACTTATCCTTAGGGACATCCCTAGACATACCTTAGAAATATCTCTAGGGATCTCACTAACATTATCACATCCTAGTTTCCAAAGGTTGACTAAACCTTTCCTCTGATACCAACTGTAGAGACCCGAAGCTTATCATACATGGACATTACATTACTTTTGCGGAATACTTAGAACATAACAAAAACACACACACAAGGACCGTAATAGTTTAGTGTCTTTGGAAACTCGGAACGTAATCTTCTAATCGTTGTGAAAGATATTCAATATCTCCCATAAAGATCTTCCCTTTTTTTTACCTAAAACCTTTCTTTATATCCTGGGAAAAAGAAAACATAAAAGGGTGAGCTCAAATGCTCAGTAAGGGTAAACAAAAGAAAATCAATCACATCATATTCATAAGAACATATCTTTTGGAAATCTTAACCTGCAAAAGAGAGCATAATTTCATAACATGGGATAAATCATAGTAGTGAAATGAAATCCCAATAAGCATAACTTAAAACATGAAACTTTGTGGCATACACACATAATCATAGAGAATCATTTCTTGTTAGTCATGACTCATTTCCAAGACTATCTTAGTGGACAAAGTCCCTTTCTGAATCGAGTCACCCTCGTTTCAGTCCTGTTTCACTGAACCGGTATAACCTACCATTCCAGCCATGTGTATCTCATGAGATATAAAATCTTTACCCAATGCATTGGAGGGAGATATAGGTCCCACCCATCTCATAATGATACCATTCTTATGTGTGCCACAAAATCATAAATCCTACATCATTGCATAACCCATGTAATACAAATGGGAATCTTAAACATCATGACATCATAAAACAATTCATACAAGATAAAGGAATTCATAAAAATAATTCCATCACAACATGATCAAATCAATGTAATAATAGGGATAAATACAGAACCCTTTTATTATCTTAGATGGAAAATAATTTTGATAAAATACTTGAACTCTATTCTTGAGGAAAATATCCTTTCTACTTCAAAAACACTTTTCCTTTCTTAACATGTCATACAATTTTAAACTAAATGAAGTTGATTAAAAATAAAATTGAAAACCTTTAAAGGAAGCTTCTTGGAAATAATGTTTTAAAAATCCATTCATGCCGTATAAGGTAAAAAAAACATTCTTCGTACTTTTGTCGGAAAGTCAAAAAGTACCTCGTACAGAAAACGACAAAAGATTCCGTTCATATTCTTTACTGAAAACTCACTGAAGGGTAAAATTGGATTTAAACTATTGAAAGTGGATGGAAACAATATTAAATATTGAGGGAACATGGATGTGGATGATAAAATACACCCCAGTAAATACTTACGAATAAACAATCTCGGATAAAAATGAGATTGTGATATTTCCCTTACCTTAGGTCTGATTTGCTTCGTATGTGTCCGAACCTCCTGTATAATGATTTAAATAATGTCATTGACTTATTACAGAATCATATTCATTGTTATTATATCATATATGGTTCACTTATGACTTTATATTACCCGTTCTTTTGTAAATTCCATGTTAAAGAAGCGTTTTGGGTAAAATCGTTTCATTTATCGTAGGTGTTTTGTCTTGTTGTTCTTGACATTATTATTACTTATATCATGATTTACTTACTTCCAGAATATAAAATATGATTTATATATCATATATATTCAGTATATATATTTATATAATAGATAGATAAATGAAATGAAAAACACCATTCATGGAGACGGTAGTCCGTACGTACGCATGAACGTTGTTTTCCTTTCCTTGTTGTCTTGAATGGAATTAAGTAGATGACATACATATAAATATAAATAATTCCAGTATCATTATCAGGTCATATATTTCATTAGTACTTATTATATATACTTTATAATCATTCATGAATGGTTAATTATTGAGAATGAATCTCATCGCGTCGTGGAGACGGTAGTCCGTACGTACGCACGAGCGATGATATCGTTCCCATGGTCGTGGAATTGAGTTGAAGTGTATGTATACTATTTCAGTATCAATATAAATTTATAATAATCATATATAGTTACTCATTACACCTTTATACCCATCCAATTAAGTTGGTGGTGGAAAATAGATTACACCACGGCATGGAGACGATATTCCGTACGTACGCACGCGCGGTGATTTCCTTTTTCCGTAGGATGGATAGAAGGTTAATTAGAGTTGTTTAATATTTATAATAACATATCAGTATATAATAAATACTTATGTTATTACTTTATAATGAAACAACTAAAGAAGAAGAAGTTGAAGAAGAAAGAAATTGAAACGATCGGTAATGGATATTATCTCTTCTTTGGAACGCCTCTTTGAATCCTCCACTTAGGGAACTAAGATTGGTCTTTGAAGAAGACCAGGACCTCTAGGATTATTCTAGGGAAGTGGAGAGGAGAAAATGGCAGGGTTTGGCCGAGCTTGAGTGCTCAAATTGTTGTGAGGAGGAGGGGAAGGAGGTGCCCTTTTATAAGGGAGGAGAGGGACACCTTAGGAATATCTCAAAATATTATTTTATATTAAAGTAAAAATCGGTTTATAATGGTTCCAAAGGGTCTTATTTCGAAGCTAATGTGGGGATGGGTCGAAATCCTATCAAACAATAGGATTTAGACAAGTTTAGGTTATTATTTTAACCTTATCAATTAGATTTAACTCTAAGTTAAATAATTTATCTTTTACCGTGTCTTTTTGTTTTCTTACACTATATGGTTAATACACTTACTATAACATTCCAAAAGAACCCCAAATTTTTTATTATTAATATATATATCCTTATCTAAGTCATTTGTCCGAACCATAGATTTTTAGTAATAAAATAACAATTAATAATATAATATTCGATTTAAAAACTATTTTGTGTCAATTTTGACACTATTTGATATATGATTTTTGTGAAAGTCATAACAGAATTATATGTTCGAAAAAAGTTGATTAAATCAACACTAATATATCATAGTAACCTAGAAAATTAGTGGAATTCATAAAAAGTCTCAAATTATACTTATTTAGGCATTTATAATATCAATTATGTCAATATTTCATTAATAAGATAATTACTGCATCATCTTTGTGTCATAAATAACATAAATTATTTGATGTCTAAAAATTACAAATAAAATACAATTATGTAGGAAATATTTTTAGCTTTCTAATGAATATTTAAAATTGAATTTATCTTATGTATAACCATATATTAGAAATGTTTTAGTAAATAAACTTTGATTTTAACTCTTTTATCTCTTCTTTGAATTAAATAATAATAAATGTCCTAATCTAATCCAAGTGGGCCTAAATGATAATATTTTACACTTAAGGTTGTTTTTGGTCGAGATACACTTGTCCAATAGAATTAGGACATGTGTTAGGGTAATATTAATATCATTCTTACCCTTAATTACCCTATTTACTTTTAACCGTGGTAAATAAAAGTAAAAAGTTACTATTCACCAAAAATTATTTTCATCTCATTGAACCACATTTTACTTACTGACATCAACCGTGTCTCTTGGATGTTTTAAATTCTATTCAAAAAAGTGGTAAAATTAAGATTTATGAAAAAATTAATTTTTTTAACTACCACTTAGTAGTTTCACTATTCATCAAAAATTGAAGTTTTTCAGAAAAATGCCAAAATTTCACCCTAAGCTATAATTAATATTCCAAATTCAAAAATGATTTCTATTTTACAAAATTAACAACATATAAGTTGAATTAATTAATTTTATAATTAATTTCCGCTGTCACAACAAGTAGCGTGTTTTTAAGAGATAATAACTATCAAAAGATTAACACTTGTTTATGTCTGGTGTAAATGTGAAATTACATCCAATGACCAACATTATATTGAATTGTAAAAATATATTCTAAATATACTTTAAAACCACTCAAATTAATAATTTATCACTATTAATTATTTCAATTAAAAAAGTTGTTTTTAATTAAAATTTAGTAATTTTCACTATTCATCAGAAAATGAAAGTTATCTGAAAAGTACCAAAATTTCACCTTAGGCTAAATTCGATACTCCGAATCAAAAAATGAAGTGCATTTTGAGAGATAAAATTTATAAAATTTAAAAAGTGGTTATTACTATTCATAACGGCTAGTTTTAATAATATTTTAATAGCATATCGTTGTTTAGTGAAACTCGGTATTGCGTACTACACACGCTATCGAGGAAGGTCGCGATTGCGTGTAATTCAAGGCAAGTCAAAGATGCATGTTGTGAAAGCTCCTTTTGGTGTAGCGTACAACACAAGACATTAATAAAATTAAAAAGAATATTTTTCATAAAATCTCGGGCTGTTACAAATACATTAAAATATTACTTTAGTACAAACCTTAAAAATACATGTGCTATCATAGATAATCAAAGGCACTCCCAATGTCGTCACAATCATGGGAGATCAATACGCTCAATACTTAAAATTAGATTGAACCATTCTTGAAATAACTTTTGATTTAACTATATTGAAAATGAGAGAGAGGGTGAGAGGTGATATAATTATATCAAGATATTTTAAAATACATTTTGGGTCTTAAATATTTTAAATAATTAGTTTATAACTTCCAAAAATTTCATTTAGGTCCTTGTGAAAGTAAACCCTTCAAATAGTCTAAAAAATGACACAAACTACACATAATACTTTCCATAAATTATATGAATATTTTATCACATACTTTTAATATCAAGTTAATTTTATGTGATATAATTTGAGACATTATAATGTATTTATTCTCCCATTAAATATTTAACATACCTTGAATTAATAAATATTTGTTCATAAAACAATTTTTCTATTATTCACTAAATAACATATGAATACTTCGATTTAATAAATTCTATAGTTATTATTATAAACATTAACAATAATGAATATATTTATTTCATGAGATAATTTAGTATGATACTTATCCTTACCCCATCCATTGGGCCAACCATGTCCTAAACATTTCTTCATTAGAATCATCAATGATTTTGAATACACTTTGTGATTGACCCTCTAGGACCTTATCTCAATAGAAGTGAGTTATAATCACAGAGTACGAGTTTATTATAGAAAATCTGGAAGGCCCCAAAGGATATAAGGATTACTAATAGCAATTATAACCACCTAAAAATAGGCTATATAGAATATAATATATTTGTCTCGTGATATCTGATAAACTAGGATGCACACTTTTTGTCACCATCCTTTTATGTTTTATTATTTTGTTACCAAATTGGGAGGTCTTAAAATTTTCTATGATGAACAAGTATTTAATAAAGGTAATACCATCTTGGTATAATTTTTTTGATATATATCTTCTTTTACATAACTGAAAAATTATATCTTTATTATTCAATCAATTTCATACCACCAATTAAGCACCCAATAAATCTACCTTGACACAACAAAAATATCATGGTTTTCAACTTTCATAAATGTACACAATCAAATAGTACACAATGAAAGTGATATCAAGTAGATATTCCAATACATTTTTTCATAAATAGGAACCAATACTATAATATTAACCTATACCCACTATTTGGAATCATGGGTATTACCCATAAAACCATGTGCATAGGCTATAACAACAATTTAGAGAACCATGGGAGATTAAGCCATTGGTATAGTTCAAATATATACCGACAGTTAGAAAATTATATTTCCCTAATTATAAACCTTGGAAATAGGTGTATGGTAAATATTACACCGTGTCTATAACCATATAACCAAGGTTCGGAAACCATGTCTATAATATGTAAAAAAACATTCATGCCACCATATTCAAACCCTGGACTGCCACTATAGAATTTAAGCGCCTAAACACTAATCCACATACAATTATTTGTATAAATATATTCATATACTTATACATATATATATATATATATATATTTATTTAAACAATGGATATTTATTAAAAAATATGGCTATAGGTACTCCCATGGGAAATGTTTTCCTGTGCTTACATGGTAAAGTTATAGCCATTGTTTTCAAAAAAACATGGCTATAGGGATGACCTATAACCATGTTGTTTGAAAAACCATGAGTATAAGGGTGACCTATACCCATATTTTATATAAAAAACCTTTGGTATAGGTCTTGAACCAAACACTATAACCATGGTTTTCGGAAAACTATGGGTATAGGGGTGACATATGCCAATGATTTTTTCCAAAACGGTTTTTATAGACTTTTTTATAGTATTGAACACCTAATAACACCCACAACATGTGGTGTTACTATTTTAGGTCCAATATTTATTATATCCTCCACTTGATATCACATAGAGAAAAATTCACTAGGAGAGGCCTTAATTTTTATTATCCCCCAACACCTAATAATCAGAAATCATATATATCTATTCAGTATGATTTTTTAAGACCACAAGATATATGTTTAAGATTAATCTCATAGTACATTTATATTCTCATTATAGTTGGTAACTTATACAACCTTTTGATATGAAAAATAATATATGAATTTTACCATGTATATAGTGGAGGTAGAAGTATAGACATGGTTATAATAAGAATACATCATGCATAACTCAATTTATACATTTTATGTTAATTGAAATGTACTTATCATGTTGGGACTAGGGAAACCACTTTAAAAAAACTCTAACTCCCAATCAATCCAAATTAAAAATGATCAACATGTTTTCTATCACATGATAATATCATGCCTCTTTTGAGTTATGAATTTTTTTTATTGGGCCTACCATGTTTTCCTATATAGATACTCTTCTATCCACAACTACTCCTCCTTGAGTAAATATATTTAGGAGATAATATCATCAAGTTCATTCCTTTTTTTCTATAATAACATGGACATATTTTCTAGTACCTTTAGTAAAATTCCAAGAACTATAACAAATCATTAAATTTTCTAGACAACTTCTTTAACTACATCAAAATCTGTAATATACTCTATATTTTTATATATTGATACTACCATATTTAATAAGCTAATATTTATCATTACCTTATCCAAATTTAGATATTAAACCAAATTGATCCATATGAATATTAGTTTTTATCCACTTCATTACTATCTTTCCAACCTCTCAAAGTACCAAGTACATATCCCTTATACATTCTCATGTATAAGTGGATAGATCTAACTATCTTCATTGTAGTTCCTTGAGATTTACCTGATATTTTTCAACCATAATGTATATATTTGAAATATCATATCTATCACATAGTATGGAACATGTGATATATCCATCAATAAATCAGATGGAATTATTATCACTATATTAATATCCTCTATATTCTCATAGATATTTTCTTATAGAGATTAATTCCATGTGACTTTGGAAATAATTATTTACCTAATTATTCTAGCTTGTAATTTTTGATACCTAGTTAGTATATATACATTGACTTGTTTTATGAAACCATTAGATGTAAAAAAGTATAATTGGTTCTCTAGAACCTATGTTACTACTTTAACTCAATCTATGGATAGATTATTTCATCACAGTTTTAATTAAGTGTAAGAATAATAACTATTTTCCATATATAATCAATATATTTTACTTGGAAAACAGTGTAACTCCCAATAACTTCTTATAAAAACATGAAAATCACCACCCCAAATGAATATTATATGCTCATGATTCTTACATTAATCCATAAATGGATCATTATGACTTTTATTCCTTATTATAAATATATAGTGTTCTTAAACCTTTCTAGTTATGTCATGTAGACAACTTCCATAATTTTTCCTTCATTGAAGGTGGTATAGAAAACCTATTCCCAATATCATGATCATAGAAAATTTCTATGACAATTATAATTATATGTATTGAATAATGATGATCTGGTATAACCAATTAAGCCATATTGGTACCACTATTAAACCACTCATGTATATTTTCACTTAAATACCCACCAATAACTTTACATTAATTTTAGAAACTACAAAAACACTAAACTAATTTTGGTGTATTGAATCTGTTTTTATGAATTCACATTTTCCATGTCAAATATAACTTATTTACATTTAATGATTCCATATAATATTATGACTTATTATTATTATTATTGAATAATATATCACCGTAATATGCTAATGATATAACCATCTCACTTTGGATTTATATTTCCTATGATCCAAATGTCACGAGAACATTTTCTTTCCATGATCGATTGTTGAAATTGTCCTTGTAAAAACTAATTATTAATAAATATACTAGATTTTATCTAACCAAATATTTCACCCGCTATCTCAAATAGAGATGTATTACCACTTATAGAAATACATTATATCCCATGACTATTAATTTCATATAATATGGATTTATGTAATATCCTAAATAAACTATAGGATAATTAACTTAGATGAACATTGTATTTTTCATTGATTCAATTTTTTTATTGACTTATCCCTAACCAAATATCATTATTTAAATATATGATACATCCCATAATGTATTTTCTTTATATTATAACTCATTTGATATCCATTTTTAATTATATTTGTAATATGGTTATGGTTTAAATCATCTTTTTGTGAACCATTTATTAAAATAAATTTATAATATTTTAAAAAGATTATAATATTCATCATTGATCCACATTTTTCAACCATTATGGATCTTATGTATATAAATAAATTTGATTTTAATAATAAATATAAACTACATTTTCATGATAAATAAATTATAGATTAGGATATTTGTTAGCTCTCGTGCCTAAAGAAACTATTATATTTTAACAATAGATATCCCTTAATTCACTTTCACAATCATTAAATTTATTAAATGAATCTTATGGATTATATAAGCGTACCTCTATATTCTACATAGAATAGTTCACATGATTAATTTAAACCAACTCTATAAATTGTTTTACCTACCTTTATAGGATTATATATCCTAAAACTAGAAAATTAAATATGTTGATAGTTCTTTAGTTTTTTTGTTTGAAAGTTTCTAAATACCCAATAGGGTATAACCTTGAAAAATACTATTAGTATAACTATACAATGATTTATGTTTCCACAACTGGGTATTTGAGTCTTATATTTTATTTTCATTGGTACTTTTTGATGATTCAAATATTATTGAACTATTAGTTGAGTACGCAACACCACAATCAATATTAACTCCATAAGCAATAATGTCTCTTGTTGTGCTCAAAAACATTGTGATAAATGTTTTTCTTCCTTCCAATAAAAACTTTTTCTTTTTCAAGAATCAATCCACTTGAAAATTATAAGTTTTTAACTTCTCACTACGGACATTAGAATCACCCTTTCTCAATTTATTAAATGATTCACCTTGAAAAATCATAATATTTTTGTACTTTCTTAGTTATGGTATTTTAATACACATATATGAAAGGCGTATTTTATTTAATATCCACGAAGTGTAAATTAAATATTAATTATAATTAACTAATGTACCTGAATTATAATTTTCTATTTTTTGATTTTTCATTTCATTGAAGTTTCTCATCTAGTGATCTATCATTTCCATAAGAAAAGGAAATATCATCTTACTTGATTATTTCCCTTTATATATTTGGTTTTTTATGTGTACTTTTTGAAGGTTCCTTTGGCATCACTATTATGTTGGTATTATTTTTTATCCTTCTTGTTGTCCCATATCAGAACCAATGTTTTATCTTTCTTTAAGTTCTCATATTCTTAGTGAACCTTGAAAAAAAATACATTGAATATATTTATCCATGATATTAATTTTCTCAGACTCAATGAAATTAGATTAACTCGGTGGTAATGATGAGAGAATGAGATGAATCAAAAGTATATGATTTTTCATGAATCCTAATTCTTCTATTCAATCAATGTACTCTATCATCCTGACTACATGAGTACAAGATGGAATTTTATATCTAAATCTATACATGATCAATGTTATCATAATCTCATTTATCTCTCAGTTAAATTTATCCTTGAATACTTCTCATATATGAGATAACACGGTGTAACCATCCATGTCCTCATACTGTGTTTGCAACTATTTAGACATTGATAAAATAATTAAGATGCTAGCATCATATGTATCATCCATAAATCTCTTATAAGAATCATTTTTACCCTTAATTTCTTCCTAGGGGGGATAAAAATGTAGTGATGAAATTGATACATGTAATTACCTTTCATATCATAGTAATATGCACAATTAGAGGCACCATTCTTCGAAATCATTATTGATGAAGATGTTTTCTTTGTCAATTATTGGTCATAAGGTATTTGTGGCATTAATTTCCATGTATCCAAAAAAGAAAATATAAGAATATTAATAATTTTACCTTTTTTTAAAATTTATTACAAATTATATATTTTATAATCTTAAATGTCTCACACTATTTTATCAAATACTAGTATCCCACAACTAATAGATTTGAAATAATCAGTCACTTTAGTATTCTAATGTCACATATTCATAAACCTATAATTGTATCCTTAGATATGGAATCCCCACTAATATGGGAGTAAAATGGTTGATTTTATCTTGAGAACTTCATTATCTTAAGGATCCTTGACTTATTGAGTGGAGTCTCGTACTCTACAATTCGTAACTTCTATTTGCTAAACACTTTACCACTAATGTTGAAACAATAAATCTATGGCTACTTATTTAATACAAAATTCAGTTATTTGGACCCACCACATTCATAAGAACACCCAAATAGTCATTGGAACCCTCAACTGGGGTTGAAAAACACATAAATGTTTGGTTTTATTTAAATTCAAGTTATTAAAGGCATTTCAACTTAATATATATTTGAGGGAATAAAATTTATAACAGTGAATGAAATTAAATTATATTTAACATGATTGTTCTATGTGATCACACTCAAAACATACCCATGATTTAAATACAAAAAATTCATTTTTCTTTAGTTCGTTTTATATCTATACATGCTCACTTAATATTATATCATATGATTACTTAAAATCACCTGAACAAAATAATAAATTGTTCAAAAGATAAAAATTTAAAAATAATAATGTGATCATGATATATTAAATATTAGTGAATGCATCTAGTGAATAATAAATTAACTAATACCCTAGTGGAATGTCTTAATTTGATACTTGTATTGAATTGAAACACCTGAAATAATCATGAATCTCACCTTGTTGGTTTCAAACTAACTCTCAACTCGAACCATGCCATTGCGAATACCTTGCTTCATTACAATATATACTCACACACTTTTGATGGGAAATCAGGTTGTGAAATTTCATTTTATTTACTCAAATATGGAAACACATTCCATTTTACATTTCAATAGGGAGGGGCAATACACCGATCTTTGAAATAATAAATAATTACTACATTTTAAAACTCAAATTTAATTATTAATATAAATAAAATATAAACCAAACATGCATAGGTCAGTCTCAACACTTGATAAATGAATACAAAATGATATTTCTTACAAATAATTAAAATTTATAAATTATAAATTGAGGGTAATTTTAATACATTATACTCGATTTAAAATAATTAAAATTAATTATTGAATCATCCCAAAACACCGAAGATAATTTTACTAAATTACAGCCAATGAAATTAAATTTATGGATTTTTTTAATAATTTTTGTGGTTTGTTTGAAGAGTGAATAGGTCCAAAATAATAAAATTGGTACTACGAAGGTATTTCTATGCCATGCAGTTTGGATCTAGACCGACCTGGCTAGGCTCAGGTTAGGGTGACCTGGTTGTGAGCCTGGTCATGTGTTGGTCACATGCTCCAAATAGGGAGTGTGTGGAATAAGAAAGGTTCCCCAAATGGTTGTGCCAAACACACACACACACACAATATATATATATATATAAACCTTTTGTTCTGGTTTTTCATCACACCCATGTGGGTGAGAGATGAGTAGACATGCCCCAAAAATTGGGGGGGGGGGGTTATGCTTTCATGTGCAAGCATATACCCCTATTTTTTTAATAATAGTAATAATGTTTTTTGTTTGTTTTCTTACATGACCTACATATTTTCATATATACTTACTATTTTTAAATCTATCACTGATGAAGAATGGAAGTCTCTTCCCATCAGTAATATTCCCATTAGTGAAAACACATATAAAAAAAAATAAATAAATACATACATACATATATACCTAAAGACCTATATACATACGTACATACATACCTACATATGTACCTATGTACATACGTACATACATACATACGTGCATACATACATACATACGTACATACTTACATACATACATACTTACATACATACACACATACATACATACATTCATACATACATACTTACATACATACATACATTCATTAATGCATGCATGCATGCATACATACATACAAACTAACATACATACATACATACATACATACATACATACATACATACATACATACATACATACATACATACATACATACAAACATACATACATACATATGTGTGTCACTACATGTGTGTATATTTATTTCACACACACACACACAGATATATATATATTCCAAAACTATTCGATCTTCAAGAAATCATAACACGAATTTCAGAACTCTTATCAATGCTCCACGATCTGAGTTTGGATCATATTGAAACCGAGTTTGAAAATTATAAAAAACAATTAATTATAATTTGGATTAAATTAAGTTTTATAACTAATCTGATATCAATTGTAGGAACTTGAATCTTTGTGAAAGTGTGAAAAAATGGTATTTTTAAATTTATGTTTTGGATTCATGTCTAATAAAAAACCAAGTATACTACTACCTATATTATCCCATAATTTGTGTAAAAATTTATTAAAACATGAAGTAAAAAATAAAAAATTTAAATCCAAATAGAAACCACCTCATACATTTTAATTGAATTTGTGATTCAATGACTGTTAGAGATATTTTCTTTATGAAACTGAAGGAATAATTCTATAGATTTTCTACAAATACTTAAAAATCTATCTCAAATTTCAAACTTCACAATATAGGTTCTATCATGGAGAATCGAATGAATTTTTTATGCTTTCACGATCACGATATATCAATACAATGAATCCTTAAACTCAAACTGAACTTGTCTAAAACTACACATTTCATTATCTCTCTATATCTTGAGAGAGAGGTGGACAGGTGATAGAATTAAATCGAGAGATTGATAATCCCATTTTGGGCTTTTAAGTGTTTAAATAATTAGGTTATAACATATATAAATTTATTTTAGGTCCATTTTGAACTTAACCATACAAATAGATAAAAAAAACATAAACTAAACGTAAAAATTGATTAATATTTAACGAATTTTTTATTAAAAACTTGTAACATCAGGGTAATGTTATATAGTAAAAGCTAATACATTATCTTGACTCACATTTCACATTAAATATTTAACAAACCTTGAATAAATAAATATTTATTCACAAAACATTTTTTCTAGTATTCACCTGATAATTTGATTTGATAATTTCAATAGTTATTTTTATAAACTCAAATAATAATGAAATATTTTATTTATTATGATTGTTTAATATCAAACATATCTAGACATCAGATATAAGGCCCAAAATGTTGTAAAATCTAATTAATTAAAATTATTCAAGATTTAGAATATGCATTGTGTGTTACCCTCTAAGTCCTTATCTTGATAGTTGTGTGTGATAATCGTAGACCAAGAGTAGATTCTATGAACCCATCATACCCATAAAAGGATAAGGTTCAGTTATATCAATGAAAACCAACTTCAAACACACTATGTGTAATAAAATCTCCCAATGTCAAGATATTAGATAAAGAAGGTTGTATACTTTGTGCCATTATATTTTATGACCTTACTTGGTGGACTTACCTAATTCTACAATATGCATAGATTTTATAAAGGTACTTCCATCCATTTCACCTGGGCATGGGATATCTCTTCAATTATGGGAGATACAAATTCTATATTAATCATCCAATCAATACAAGACCGCTAATGAAATACCCAACAAAATTAACCTCAACACACCACAAATATCATGTTTTTTATATTGTATCAATGTATTTAATCAAATGGCACACATTGATAATGATAAAAATTATAGATACTGATACATGGGTGTTTCCAACGCTTTTTCCAGGCCACGCATGTCCTTCCTCTTGGGCGCAACAGGCGCGGATTTTGTGTTGCCCCTCATTCCCGCTTTCCAAAGGCGGGCGACATCCGTTCCTTATTCAGGGACGTCTTCTCCTTGATCGAAACCGGGATGATGGGATGTTGGTTCTTCCTTCCATGGATTGCTCCTCGGAGCTCATCACCTATTCCGGGTCTCCCTCAAAGATTTAATACGTTGTTTTTGAAACTCTTCCCAGTGCCATGTTTCCATGGACGCTGGTTAATTATAGGGCTTCTGTCAGGACATTCCAAAGGGTCCGGTCAGAGGCATCCCACATCGAGCGCGGGGAATCATATTACATAGGCATGTATCTGAGGTTTTTGTCACCTTCCCATGTTTAACAAAGGGTATGCCGTAAGTTTAACGTCCAGCAGAAACGGATCAGCCTGATCATAACACTAGCAGGAGTGGATCAGATTGATTAATCCCTGTTGAGGGAATGCCGATATCGGGTCCAGAGGCCCATGGGCGGCTTCCCGAATGCTGTGGAGAGGAATGGGGTGGCATGATCTCATCGGGATGTGGCGGCCCGGGTAAGATTCAGGGTGGATGATGAAGAATTTCATGGAGTGGAGGGGGAATGAAATGTGACGTCGGGGAGATGGCGGTGGTGATGGGATTGAGTCTCAAAGATACTTCCTACGTATCCCCGTGGTAGGGAATCAAAGTCTACGTAGTTTCGAATGAATGCATGGGGCTTACACTCTAGGCCACCCAAGGTTATGGAAGAACTAACGTGAATGCGGTCAAAACGACCAGGTGGTGGGCCTGAACCTCGTGAGGCTTCCTACGTACCATTCCATGACATGGATCAAAGTCCAGGTAGTTCAGGAAGAGGGTGTTATACTAATGCGAAGGGGTGTCAGAACAACTGGATGGTAGGGTCACAACATATTACCGCTGGATTAGGATGCAGTTTAACGGCATGAGGGACGGGGGCGTGTCGGAGAACTGACGTGAAGAAGGACCTTGGTCCAGATGGATGGTGGTCTTAAACCTCCGGAAGGATTCCTACGTACCATGCCTTGACACTGATCAAAGACCATGTAGTTCAAAATGGTGTGTCGGCGAACCGACACGAGTGCCGCCGAAATGACCAAGTGGTGGGCTTTAACTTATTGAGGCTTCCTAGGTATCATGCCTTTACACGGATCAAAGTCCACATAGATTAGGTGAAAATGGGGGCTTGGAACACCGACAAGGAGACAGTATGGGCCAATGATAGTTGGGCTTTAACCTTAGGGAGGCTTCCTACGTACCATTCCTTGACATGGATCAAAGTCCTCGTAGTTTGAGTGGCGATGGTGGGTGTCGGCGAACCGACGTGAAGAAAGGACCTTGGTTTGATGGGTGATGGGCTTGAACCTTTGAGAGGCTTCCTACATACCATGCATTGACATGGATCAAAGTCCTCATAGTTCGGGAAGGGTTTCGTCAGTGAACCGACGTGAAGGTGAACCCGTGGTTCAACTGGTGGTGGGCCTGAACCTCGTGAGGCTTCCTACGTACCACGACTTGACATGAATCAAAGTCCTCATAGTTCGGGACGGTCACAACGGCTTACCACTGGACCGGAATGCAGTTTAACGTCATGTAGGATGGGGGTGAACCCTGACGTGAATAAATGACGGGTGGTGGGATTGAACCTCGTGGAGGCTTCCTACGTACCATGCCTTGACATGGATCAAAGACCTCGTAGTTCAAATGGATGTATAGTTTAATGTCATGTTGGATGGGGGAATGCAGTTTAACGTCATGTTGGATGGGGGCATTCCATGGTTGATGCTTACTCTAAGCCCACGTGAGTCATGCTCGGTGTGAGAACCAAGAGGCAGCAGAGACCTGACGATCACGTCGCGAAGGGTGCGTCTGTGAGAAGCGAAGAGGGGATTATGCATTAGGTGGCCCATGGTGCTGGGACTTACTCCAGGATAGAGGCCCAAAGTGTGGAAAAGTGCAGCGGGAGAAGGATTTGTGACCAAATATGGGAGGTTCCTCGTTCCCTATCACGCCCTCCACTGGCCTTGGCAGTGGGGAAGTACAGAGGTGCATGGGTTCTACCTTCCACAAGAGGGGCTAGGGGGTTTACACCAAGGTGGTTGCCCTTCTACCATGGACATACTCCACTACGATAAGGAGGATATCATCCCATGTGGGGGTGATTCCATTTCCGTGGAGACGAGCGGCGTAAAGAATGTCCGAGCTGGGGGGACCTGGCGTGTGAGGCACGGGGTTAGGTCATAGTTTAACGTCATGTGTTGAGGACGAGGTGCTTGATAATTTAATGTCCTGCAGCTCAGACGAGGTGAGTTTACACCACACCCCTAGGACTTACATGAACGGTACCCTCTTTCCCTTGGAGGAGGGAAGGTACCGGCAATGCCATGGTAAAGGGGGGTCGCAGAGCGAACCATCGCGGGGTCCACGTTAGCGTGGATATGCGAAAGAGCAATAGCCGTTAGCATGCCTATGCGGAGAATCATTAGGCGAATCAATGCTATGGGTGGTGTCGTCCATGGGACTTTAAAACCACATTTTGCAAACCTGGAGGGTCACACGGGAAGAGGAATTTCCAAGCAAAGGGGTCCACAACCCAGGACCTTATGGAGCATGGTTGCTGTGCATAGTGGAGAGCACCTGCAAATGGTTGTGCTTCGTGAAGTGCAGTGACTTGGCCTTAGCATGGGGCAGAGGTGCGAGTGGGAGGTGTTTCACGATGTGGAAGGGTGTTCGCGGAGCACTGCCTCACGAAGCGGAGGTGCCTTGTGAAGTAAGGTGTTGTGAAGCAGTGTGCTTCGCGAAGTACATTGACCCTGCCCTGGCATGTGTATCAATTGTACAAGATGGGTGTTTCGCAAAGTATAAATGCTCTGCGGCTGCCTGGGTTCCCTTGGGAATCCCCTTCCTTCATGTAGGAACTTAGGCTTCGTGAAGGGCATCCCTCTCTAAAGAGGGGCTCAAAACGATACAATGCGAAGGCCTCTCGCAAAGAAAAAATACCTCGTGGAGATCATGATTCCCAGAGCGAAGAGTGCATCGCAATTTGGGAGTTGAGAAGCTGAAAGGTCATATTTTCTGTCTCTAGAGCTCAAGGGGAGCTCCGTATTTATAGGCAAGGGGCACTGCGGAGCAGAGCTCATGCGGCACGAAGGGGCCTTCGGTTGCTTCCCGTCGGGTCGCGAACGTCAATCGGATTCGCGGAGGGGTACCGCCTCCTATTCATGGCGGCGGGTCGCAAATGTCAGGTCGTTCACGGAGGGTTACCGCCTCTGGTGCTTCACGGTTGCCCCTCCGAAGAGTGAGGTTACCTGACCACAATGTCACGATATGACGGGCTAATAGCCACAACCTCTGGTGCAGGGATCGTGGTTACTGGTGATGGGTCACATTGTCGCTCAACTGCCATTGTTCCCCAAAATAGCTCTCTGTGATCTCTAGTCGAGGTAGAGGGAACTTCTGGTGATGACGGTGGTGACTGTATGGTCGGAATCTGCGGGATTCCCATAATTTCTTGCTCCTTTATGTACCTGTGAAAAGAGGCGGGAATTTGGTGGACCTCACATTCCAGAAGGATGAGGCTGACACGCCTTGTTCCTGCCCTAGTCCTTAATGCATAGGAACAAGGGGAGTGTTCTGATGCCATGTTGCATTCTGCTTCAGAATCCAAGAAGTGGGCCGGTTTGATCTCCGTCCGAGCTTTCCCAAAATTCTTCTTGTAGCGGTGACGACCCGCACTCCTTCCCCTACATGGATCTTCGGGACAAGGCTGATTCTCGACATGTAGTCTCGGGGCTGTACTGGTGCCATGGTGAAGATGACTTTCGCTTGAGACAACCAGGGTGCGAGGGGAACTGGGGAAAATGTCGAAGGGAACATGGTGAGGGCCTCCATGGATAGCACCTGAGCGGGCGAAACCTCCGTGGAACCGGTGGGAGCATGGGGAGGACCTCCATGCGTGGTGCGGGTGGAGTGAGGCTGAACTTCACCCCTTTGGTTTCCAGGGCGAGGAGTACCTTCACCAGTTGCATAAAGAACGTATGGAGTATCCCCATGTTGGAGAGGGACCGGATGGGAAATGCCTTCACATCGACAGTCGGGGGTAGGAGGAGGAATTCCATACCCAATGTGATGGGAACATGAAAGACTTCTGTACTGGGTGTCACTGCCGCAGGGCATGTCTTCATTCAGGTTGGGGGTAGTACGGGGCATACCTGCATGATGAAATTTGGAGTGGGGAAGGCCCACGCTCTGTGGAGTGGTGGTACAGGGGGGACCTCCGTACGGAGTGACTCCACCACGGGTTGGTTCGCGGCGATCACCACTCGGGCCTGCGACCCGGAGAGTCGACCCAGCCTGCCCGTGTGGCGGTTGGGGCCTCGACCTCGGTCGGGCGTAGGGGTGCTCCTGCTCAGTGTGTTCAGGGGTTTCTCGATATACATCGGTGGTGGCTCGGGCCACAGTAGATGTTGACGTCGACTCCCCTTGACGGGTGCCCTCAGCTCGGGCCCAATGCTGGCATCGGGTCAGGCGAGCCGGTGCAGGTGGTGCAGGGGCATAGCCTACCTGCTCCTCTGGCAAGGCCGGACGACGGCGCTGACACGGCCGGGTAGGGGCCCTTTCCTGGAGTCCTTGGATTGGGACTCTGACCGGGCTGAGCAGGACATCACCCACCTCATCAGTGTAAGGCGAGGAGTTGTCAAGGTGTTCCGGGGACAGGCTCTAGAAGCGATTGAACGATGGGGTGGGGAGAAGGGTCTCCATGCGCGGCCCTTGAGGGCAGTGGTGATGGTATTGAATCTCGAAGAGACTTCCTACGTATACCCATGACAGGGAATCAAAGTCTACGTAGTTCAGAATGAATGCATGGGGCTTACACTCTAGGCCGCCCAAGGTGATGGAAGAACTGACGTGAATGTGGTCAAAAAGACCAGGTGTTGGGCTTGAACCTCGTGAGGCTTCCTAAGTACCATGCCTTTTCATGGATCAAATTCCACGTAGTTTTGCAAGAGGGTTGTTATACTGGCATGAAGGGGTGTCGGAACAACTGGATGGTAGGGTAACAATGGCTTACCGCTGGATTGGGATGCGGTTTAAGGTCATGCAGGACAATGGGGTGTCGGAGAACCGACGTGAAGAATGACCTTGGTCTAGATGGATGGTGGGCTTGAACTTCAGGAAGGCTTCCTACATACGATGCCTTGACACGGATCAAATACCACGTAGTTCAAAATGGTGTGTCGGCGAACCGACGCGAGTGCGGTCGAAACGACCAAGTGGTGGGCTTGAACCTCGTGAGGATTCCTACGTACCATGCCATTACACGGATCAAATTCCTCGTAGTTTATGTGAAAATGGGGGCTTGGCACACCGACAAGGAGATGGCATGGGCCAATGATTGTTGGGCTTTAACCTCAGGGAGGCTTCCTATGTACCATGCCTTGACATGGATCAAAGTCCTCATAGTTCAAGTGGCGATGGTGGGTGTCGGTGAACCGACGTGAAGAAAGGACCTTGGTCCAATGGGTGATGGGCTTGAACCTCAGGGAGGCTTCTTACGTACCATGAATTGACATGGATCAAAGAAATCATAGTTCGAGAAGGGTTTCATTAGTGAACCAACGTGAAGGTGAACCCGTGGGACCACTGGTGGTGGTCTTGAACCTCGTGAGGCTTCCTACGTACCATGCCTTGACATGAATCAAAGTCCTCGTAGTTTTAGATGGTCACAATGACTTACCGCCAGACCGGAATGCAGCTTAATGTCACGTGGGATGAGGGTGAACCCTGAGGTGAATAAACGACGGGCGGTAGGCTTGATCCTCGTCGAGGCTTCCTACGTACCATGACTTGACATGGATAAAAGACCTCGTAGTTCAAATGGATGTACAATTTAACTTCAAGCTGGATGGGTTCATGCAGTTTAACGTCATGATGGACGGGGGCATGCCATGGTCGATGCTTACTCTAAGCCCACGTGAGTCATGCTCGGTGTGAGAAATAAGAGGCAGTAGAGACCTGACGATCACGTCGTGAAGGGTGCGTCCGTGAGAAGCGAAGAGGGGCTTATCCATTAGGCAGCCCATGCTGCTGGGTCTTACTCCAGGATGGAGGCCCAAAGTGCGGAAAAGCACAGCGGGAGATGGATTTGGGACCAAATATGGGAGGTTCCACGTTCCCTATCGCGCCCTCCACTGGCCTTGGCAGTGGGAAAGTACGAAGGTGCATGGGTGCTACCTTCCGCAAGAGGGGCTAGGGGGCTTACAAAAAGGTGTTTTCCCTTCTCCCATGGACATACGCCACTCCGATAAGGAGAATATCATCCCATGTGATGGTGATTCCATTCCTATGGAGATTAGTGGCGTAAAGAATATCTGAGCTGGGGGGACCCTGCGTGCGAGGCATGGGGTCGGGTCACATTTTAACATCATGTGTTGAAGACGAGGTGCATGGTAGTTTAACTTCCTACAGCTCGGAAGAGGTGGGTTTAATCTGCACCCCTAGGACTTACATGATCAGTACCCTATGCCCCTTGAGGGAGGGAAGGTACCGACAATTTCGTGGTAAAGGGGGGTCGTAGAGTGAACCATCGAGGGGTCCACATTAGCATGGCTATCTGAAGGAGAAATATCCGTTAGCGTTCCTATGTGAAGAAGAATTAGGCGATGAAAAGCTATGGGAGGTGTCGTCCATGGGACTTTTCAATTGCATCATGCAATCCTGGAGGGTCGCGTAGGAGGAGTAATTGCCAAGCAAAGGGGTTCACAGGCAGGGACCTTGTAGAGCCTGGTTGTTGTGCATAGTGGAGAGAACCTGCAAAGGGGTTTGCTTCGCGAAGTGGAGTGCCTTGGCCTTAGCATGAGGTAGAGGTCCGAGTGGGAGGTGCTTCGCTAAGTGGAAGGGTGTTCGCGGAGCACTGCCTCGCGAAGCGGAGGTGCCTCGTGAAGCAAGGTGCGGTTAAGCAGTGTGCTTCGCGAAGTACAGTGACCCTACCTTGGCATGTGGATCAATTGTAAAGGATGGGTGTTTCGCGAAGCATAAATGCTCCGCAGCTTCCCGAGTTCCCTTGGAAATCCCCTTCCTTCGTGTAGGCCCTTAGGCTTCAAGAAGGGCATCCCTCTCGGAAGAGGTGCTCAAAACGAGACAAGGCGAAGGCCTCTCGCAAAGCAAAAATTACCTCGCGGAACTCATGATTTCCAGAGCAATGCTTCGTGATTTGGGAGTTGAGAAGCTGAAAGGTCGGACTGTCCGTCTGTGGAGCTCAAGGGGAGCTCAGTATTTATAGGCAAGGGGCTCCGTGGAGCAGAGATCACACGACGTGAAGGGGCCTTCGGTTGCTTCGCGGTGGGTTGGGAACGTCAACCGGATTCAAGGAGGGGTACCACCTCCTCTACTTCGCGGCGGGTTGCAAATGTTAGGGTGTTTGCGGAGGGTTACTGCCTCTGGTGCTCTACAGCGGCCGCGGAGCTAGGGGGACTTCAGGTCAAGACTTCGCGAGGATGGGTGCAGGGCCTATTTTTTCTTCGTTATTTTTGTCCAATATTTTGGTTCCAACAAATGCCCCCCTCATACTTGGAGCCGCGAAGGGACCAAGGGTCAAAGTATGAGGGAAATCACCAAAATATATCTGTAGGTCACGGTGCTAACACACGGAGACGGCGTAGAAGGCAGGCAGGGGCCGCGCACTCTAGACGCGTTGCGGAGCTCCATGCGGGCTAGACACGCCGCGAAGCTCCTGGGGTCGCTGCTTATAAATAGGGGGCTGATCCCTTGTCTTTTTTCTTCTATGTTACTTTGTACTTTTTCTCTCTCTATTCGTGAAGATCCGCATCCTCCGCGTCCTCTCACCGCAAATACTGCTTCGTGGCGAACCACGAGTCTCCGACTCTGCGACTGTGCCAAGAAAACTTCTCATTGCAACTCAGGTCAGGCCTCATAGATTGTCTTTGAAAACGTACTTTGCAAGAGATCTTTGCGAACAATCTTCACGACCAGAAGATTTTTTTTTTTGATTTATGAAACCATAATGGCCCATCAAGAAGCTCTACTATGGGTGCTTATAGACGCCGCCCAGAGGGATGAGATGGCCAACTATCTGGGCCTTGGAGAGATGATCTGAAGTCACTCGGACCATAATTCTATGACAGAACTCCTATCATAAATCCTAAATAACTATCCACTGTGCAAGAGGCTACCCTTGTACAGCTTTAGGCTGAGGGATGATATTTTCATTCCTGAGGCGAGTAGGGACGAACCGACTTTCTGGTTCAGGAGCAGACCACACCAATGCCAATGGTTCAGGGTGGCCAATGGTCATGCACGGGAGGAATTCACACCTATCACCTCCGACTGTCTATAAAACCATATAAATAACATCTATGGGAAGCCACTGCAACCAGAGATGTACCCTCCCATGTGCCGCAACATACTGAAGGTGGCTTTTCCGGATTCTAAAAAGGGGTGGTCCGATGAGTGGGACCTGCATCAGGGCGGTAACTTCAGCAACGACTGGGCATGGGCCTACTGGGTAGGTTCCTTATGCGAGGAGTTTGGGGCCGATCATAGGATAGTGGGTTTGTATGAGGCGGAATGGGCCTCACAATTCCACATTTATCAACCAAAACAGCAGATGCCGGAGCTGCTGAGCATATGGTCCTCCAGGACCAACACCTTTAACCTGCACCATGGGGAGGTTGGCATCAGTCTGTGGGATGTCTATAAGATCTCGGGGGTCCCAATCTTGGGGGAAATGTATGATGAGTTCCTCCTCGTCATGAGCACGTGGGAGGATCTAGAGCATATGTCAGGGCTGGAGTCGGCACTGATGGCACTGGTCCCTGGAGAGGACAAGGAGGCGGTGATAGATTTCCACTTTAGGAAGTAGTTCAAGCGGTTCCTGAACATCCTAGAGGATCGAGATTTCCCACCGAGGCCTCGAACTTGTCAGAAGGGGGATCAACGGGGAAAGGAGCACTTGTATTGGTGGATCTTGGAGGACAGACAATGGAAGAATTGGGGTTTCAGTGTCAGCACAGAACAACATCTGATAGTCAGGATGGAGGCGTTCATCGAAACCCTTAACTGAGGTTGGATCCTACTGATGAGGGATACCAACATGGGGGTGCAACCCAGCTCGTTCATCATGGAATCCATGCTGTCCATGGGAAGGTGGGTCAATCTGGGGATTCCGATGCTCGCCAGATTGTATAGGATTCTACAGTATGTCAGCGAGGGCAAGAAGCCGCCGAGGATATGCGGGCCCTTCCACCTTCTGTATGGGTGGATTTTGGTGCACATCAGGGGGGTTTAGGAATACCCAAACCCTATCTCGATACCGGGATCAAACTTTCGCCCTTCCATTCTGAATGTAGCTGCGAGCTTCCTAGTCAAATTAACCGTACTGATGGTGCTGAACCGGGTGTGGAAAGTAGAAGAGTTTAACATCCACCCGTTTCCATTGCCGACAGGGGTACTCACTGACGACGGGCAGGGAACGGAAGAGCACCAGACTTAACTCCTGGCCTTTAGAGGTGGATTTTTGGTGGAAGAGGTGGACCATGAGCCGCTCTGTGAGCCGTACACCCGCATCAATTTGTGAGGAAGTTCCGGTGCCTATAGAGGCTGACCCCGCAGGTCTACTGGGATGTGCTTCATGAGGATAACCCATGTGTAATGAGGCAGTTGTGGCTCATGTTCACACGGGAAGACGGGAAAATGAGAATGAAATTGCCTCCACCGAATGCCGCCTTTGGACTGGTGAAGGTGTATGCCATCAGCTGGGAGGAATCATATTCAGGGGAAATTCTGAAGCAGGAAACCATTCGGGCCGGTGATGGCAGGCCTCCCCTATCTCGAGGTCGGGGTCGGAGGGCGGAAAGAGCCTCTTACGGTGGAGGGGCTGCCATGGCGGCGAGACCTGCACCAGCTGAGAATGCGGCAGAAGTAGTAGATCCAATAGTGGTAGTGGACCCAGTGGTTCTGGAAGAGCAGAGACATCCGGAGGGGCGGCCGCTGAGGGGATTTAGCAAGATATCCACTCAGGTTCCGGGGAAGCGGCTGCACCACATCGACATGTTTGAGGATGCCGTCTTCCCAGAGGCCTGGGAAATTTGGGATGTCAACTGACAATTTCTCAGCCCTCCCGATATGTGGGGACACCTGAACCATCATAGGATGGTTCTACCGGGTATAGGCCCTGTTCGGGCCAGTTTCACAATGTCTTCGGTGGAGGAAGGGAAATATCTGGGTGAGATGGAGGACTACGTACATTCTAGTGGTGTCCCGCATCCAATGACATACCAGGTAAGGGTGTTGCTATATCGGATGGTTCCCCCACAGATGTCGGCCGCCGAACTGAGAGAGCGCTTCCCCCTGTCGGAAGAATCAGACGAATCCTCTGGGGAGGACGAGGCCGGTAGAGGGAGCCCGTTGGAGTAAGGCGAAGTCGAAGATCAAGACTCGGATTCCGAAGATTTCGTGGAGGTTCTCGAGTTAGCATTCAAAATTTCATTCCTCAGGGTCTGTTCTCAGGCCATTATGGGCCTCTTAAATACATCTGAACCATGCAGGAGGAACTTGTATGCAGACCTCACTCTCGCCCCTTGGCGGGTGATGATGCAAGACCTTCAGAACCGCGCCTGCGGCTGTGTCCAGTTCTGTGTCTGGCGGGTCTAGAGAACCTGAGGTGGCTCCTCCAGAATCTCCAGACCTTCCAACAGTATACGGAGGGTCATGCTCTGGGGTCACATCAGCATCGGCTCAGGAGAAGCACCAGGAGTTTGATCTCCATATGTTTTCTCCACAGGATTCATTGATGTCATATGTAGATCGTGCCAACTGAAGTTCATGCCCTTCTCTGTCATACAGTTCTCCGAATGACATGGGCTGTTGTGGCAAGGCTGGTCGGGATGTCTAGTGGTATCCCTCCTAGGGGAATGCCGGTGATTGTGGAGATAGTTCCCTCATCTACTCGAGCTGCAACACTCCCTATCATTGGCAGGACCACCAGCAGGGTCGTGCCTGAGGTTATCAAGGTGGAGTCTGATGATGAGGATCAACCGGCCGACCCAAGTCCCACCACGCCTACCCCGGTGCCAGATGTCGCACCAGATTCAACGCCAGACACAGATCCTGCCGAAGATTTCCTACGGGCGTATCCTACATATGAGCCTGCCAATTGCATAGACTGGGACGAGATGACCTCTGATGAAGAGGACAGAAAAATAGTTTGTCATCTATCATGGAAGATAATCACGTGCTTCATCAATGACACCCCCAAGCACTATGGTTGAATGAAATGGATAGACTTTGCTCGCTGCTATGCGAACTATGCGCTGGGGGAGCGGATGCCCAGAATCCTCATATGCTCATCCGATATCTCATGGAATAGAAGATCCAGGAATATGATCGCGGGCTCAGCATGGGCTGGAAGCAGAGGAAGGCGACGAATGTCAAGAAGCTCTAGGAGGCTGAAAATGAGGTCCAATAGCCTCAGTCCTGGGCGGATGAGCACTCAGCCTCTCTTAATGCACAATTTGAGCTGATCTCACGGTTGAAGGCCCAGCTGGCAGAGGCAGAAGAGCATATGAGGCAGGCTTCTGGAGAGATGACTACCATTCAGGCTGACATAGAGAGGGCCTGAGCCGAGGTTGACGAACTGCGCCCCATCGCTGCTGAGGAGGAGCGGGAGCTGAGTAGGCGGCAACAATTCCTAGACACCAGAAGTCAAAGGGTGGTGGATCTGCAACACTCTTTTGATGGGGTAAATCCGTCCATGGGGGGAGTTGACCCCCAGGAACTGTAATAATTACAAACCCCTGAACGTACTTTCATGCTTTAATTTTTTTTGAATTCCATATCATGCACGAGTTCCGTTATTTGCAATGTTTCATTTTGCATCCTTAAAATGTTTGTGGGATGTCCGACGACAACTCCCTAAGCTCATGTGGGTCAGGCCTGATGTGAGAAACAAGAGATAGTCGCCTCATCATCTAACCCAAACACAGGAGTGGAAACCAAGCTTTGGGCATCCGAGGTTTGGATAACTAGTCCGGATTTCTAGAAAATAGGAGAGACCTGGCCGGAGAAGGAAGTTCTCAAAACAACCGAATTACCATTTTTCTAGCGTGCTCTTGTGCACGAACAGTGCAACTCCAGGGGCGCTGAAATCAGTCCGAACGGATGAGAATGGGAAGCATGAATCAAGATACCCAAAATTCAGAACATTGTGAGGGTAGCGTGACAATAAAGGAAAATCGTTAACCGTGGAGAAAAAATGGTATCCTTACTGCGTTATCCTGAAATGGGGACAAAAAATGAGGGCTGACCGTTGACCATGTTCGCAACATGGGGCCTAACTCAAATAACATCGATCAATCTTTTGGGATGTTGGCCCAGGACAGTAGGCGGACCATAGTACGAGCATCCATACTAGTAGGGGGTCCCTCGAAACATGACCAGTATTCTGCAACGTTGGCCCAGGTCAGCAGGTAGACCATAGGTCAGGCATCCATACTGTTAGGGGGTTCCTCTAGACATGAAAGGGGACAAGGGTCCGAATAAGGGGCATGCAAAGCATGGAATGTGGAGTGATGGTTTGTCTGAACAAAATCCAACACTCATGTAATTACACCACCGCGGTGGGAGTATGTGAGATGGGCACATCGGTTTGATCATGGATCATTCCTTCTTTGAGACATGGACTCTCTGGAGAGGGGGACTGTCTCTTCCCAATATAATCTTGGGGTATCCCGAACTTGTTCAGGGTAGGGCTGCAGTTACACGGTTCCCTACGAGGGGTCCGACTAGGGGTCCAAAAAGGGGAAGAACAAGATTTATGATTCTTGTGGGATGGACCCTATAAAAAATACAAGGGTGTCCCTACGTATCCCATGAGAATGGGAATCAAGCCACACGTAGTTCTGGAAGCACATATTAACGTCATGTAGGACAAAGAGAAGCCTAGTTGTGCTGGTACATATCCCACCAAAACTACTAAGCCCATGTGAACCGTGCTCGGTGTGGGAAATAAGAAGTAATGGGGAACTTTCCCGACACAGGAAGGGACATGTTAGGGCGAAGAGATGCTCGGCGGATACTAGCCGAATGATGTTAACACGTCCATGTGGCGCACCCAGATGCGCGAAGCGGTAGAGCCAAATATGTTTGAATTACACTTGAACATGAGGAAGTGGAAATGTGTGAATCATGACACTCGAGATTTGGATCACAATGATGGCAGTGTGACGATGGAGGATAACTGTTAACCATGGAGGAAATGCAGCATTCATATCGCATTAGACTAGAATGGGGACAGACAAATGAGGGTCGATCGTTGACCATGTTCGATACACAGGACCATGTCACAAATGTTTTAAGAGATCCATAGCGACGTTGGCCCGGAACGATTGGAGGGCCCTTAGGTCTTACATCCATGGAGATCCTTTAAACCTAGTATCCATGTCTTCCAAGGGTCCTTTCGGACGCGGTAGAGGATGAGGATCCTAAATAGCGAGCTCACGAAGCTTGGTCGTAACACCCCAAGATTTTATGATAAGTATTATTTTTAATTTATTTGATGTCATTTGTTTATGCTACACCAAGATTATCTTGTGCTATATGAAACAACGTATTAGTTTGCTGTATACGCAACACTATTCTTGGATTGTTTTACACACAATGTCAAGTTCGTTTGATAGTAGTCATTCTATGCAACATTGAGTGTGTATATATATATATATTCAGTGTATAAATGAAATATGGTTGGATTTTGTTATACGAAACAACAAAGGTGTCTTTCACTACACACAACCCTGACTTGGCTTGCATTACACGCAATCACGACCATCCTCGATAGCGTGTGTTGTACACAATACTAGGTTTCACTAAACAACGATATATGGGTATAATATTATTATAAACTGGCCATTATGAATAGTGTTAACTAAATTTTTAATTTTATAACATTACTATTCATCTTACATATTTTCTATAACATGGTATGAGAAAAAAATAAATTTTTCGGGTAAAATAAGTATTTTTCAAAAAAATACAGTTTTGCCGCCTTTTGATGGCGCACCCACATTAAATCTAGTTTTTACATGTTTATAAGTTCAATTTGAAAAAATAAAATTATTCCTTAGAACCAGGATATAAAAATTTAATTTGGATAAATTTTTATATTATTATGATAAATTTCATATTTTGATGAATAGTAAAAACACGCTATATTTTAATTAAAAACAACTTTTTTTATTGCATTAAGTTTTATGGTTAGATTATATTTTTAATTGGTTTTAAAGTGTAATTATAATATATTTTTACCATTTAATCCAATGTTGGTCATTGGAATTAATTTCACATTTAATTTGGACATAAACAAATGTCGATCTTTTGATAGTTATTTTTTATTAAAAACACGCTATTTGTTTTGATAATGGGAATTGATTTTAAAATTAATTAATGCCACTTCTATGTTTTTAATTTCACAAAATGGACATAATTTTTTAATTCTGAAAATCAAATATATCTTAGGCTGATTTTTTGATATTTTTCCGAAAAACATCAATTTTTGATGAATAGTGAAACCACATAGTGGCAGTTAAAACGGAAACTTTCATTTAAATGAAAATTTACCACTTCTATGAATTGAATTTAAAAAATCCGATAGACATGGTTGTTATAAAGAAGTAAAATGTGGTTCAATAAGATGAAAATAATTTTTGGTGAATAGTAACTTTTGACTTTTATTTACTGCTGTTAAAGGTAAATAGGGTAATTCAAGGTTAAAAAAATATTATAATATTTCAAAATTACCTTAACACTTGTCCAAAACTTATTGAATGAGTAATGGCCGACCATGGACTTCTTTGGGTTGATTTTGGGACTCCATAGAGGCACTTATGAAAGACAATGACACATTAGATTAATTAATTTAATGTAAAGACAAAATTCACATTAACAAAAAACCTTTAGTAATTAATTTTTATAAGGGGATATATAAATTATATTTTTGACTATAAATATTCATTCGAAAGATAAAAAGATTTCCTAAAATTTATTATTTTTTTTATAATTTTTAGACATCAAATAAATTAAATTATTTATGACACAATAATGATGTTGTATTTACCTCATTAATAATTGATTTAAATAAATAAGATTATAGTGATTAAAATATTATCCAAAACCTGTCCAATTCATATTGGATGATTTTATTTATAATATGAGTCATATTATCTTCAAAATTAACGTGTTTTGGACCTCTTGAAACCGAAGATAAGTTTATAATAAAATAACGTTTTCACACTTTCATAAAGAGCCCCTCCACTCCATTATAAAAGGAGACCACTTCTATGAAATTCCACACACCTCTGAAGCCATTTGGCTCATCCAAACTCTGTCCAATTAATCTCTCTACATCCCTCTACTCCCCCTTTAAGCCTTACATTAGGTGGAAGACACTCCAAGAATTCATTTTGGTTCAATCCAAAGGAAGTTACCCAAATTAAAGGTAATAGTTTCTCTTAAGTTGTTTTCTTTTATTCTACTTCTCCAAACCCTAAACTCTTTTTAATCCTTTCTTTTGTGAAAAAACCAGTATTATCAAAATACTAGGATTTTTTTATGAGAAGTATTAGAACTACACTTACACACACCTCAGTCTAATGGATGAAGAACATAATGTTTCTGTGGATGGAAAACTAACGCCTCACGAAACAATGATTGTTCGATTTTCTCCTACCGCCTATCACGGTGCCCATTATGGTGAAACTGTATTTATATATGATATATATTATGTTTATTATTTCCTTATTCTTCTTTACTTGCCAATTATATCAAGCCTTTATGGTTTCCATAGTCGGTAAATACGATAATCTCATTTGAGGAAGTGCGGACTACCTCCCCCTCAAAGTGATGTGATTCGTTAATGCCTTATGTGGAATGTATAAAGGATGGAGTTAATGATATTATATATGATATTATACTGGAATTATAATATAACTATTCAATTAAAATAATAAAAAGAAATAAAAGTAGCGTTCATGCGTACGTACGGCTTACCGTCTCCATGAACGGTGCATTTCATTTCTTACCTCCATATGTTATGTACTATTATAAATACATGTATATGCTGGATATATAATAAATATATATGATATATAAATCATGATTTACATTCTGGAAGTAATTAAATCATGATAATTAATAATAACATCAAGAACAACAAGTCCAAACACGGACGATAAATAAGATGATTTGACCCAAAACGTTGCTTTAACATGGGATTTACAAAAGAACGGGTAATATAAAGTCATAAGTGAACCATATATGATATCATAACAATGAATATGATTCTGTAATAAGTCAATGACATTATTTAAATCATTATACAGGACGTTTAGATACGTACGAAGCATATCGGACCTAAGGTAAGGGATAACTTCTCCAATCTCGTTTTTATCTGAGATTGTTTATTCGTAAGTATTCACTAGGGTTATATTTTTCATCCATGTCCCGGTTTTCTAAAAATGGTTTCAGTATGTTTAAAGTCCTTTTTATCCATTTTTGACTTTTACTATATGGTATGTGAGGAATCTTTCTTTTTTTTACGTTATGATGTACTTTTTTGATTTTTCCGGCAAAAGTACGAGAAGAATGTTTTTCTTAAATTATACAACATGAAAGGATTTTTACGGTTTTATAAACCTTATTTTCATGAAGCTTCCTCCCAAATATTTCATGACTATTTTCAACAAAATCTCTTTCTTTTAAAATTTCATGGAATTTTGTGAAAAGAAAATGATTTTCAAGAAGAAAGGATATTTTCCTCAATAATTCCTCTCAAGTGATTTATCAAAACCATTTTCCATCTAAGATGACATTATTTCATATGTGTATGTTTCAATTATAATGTCTCTATGATTTATATGGTTTCAATTTTCTTATGATGAAATGATATCCATTTGTTTTATATGGATTATGTTATGATGGAATGATGTTTATGAAATCCAATTTATTCTTTGGGTTATGATTAATGATTTATGATTGTTTTATGGAACACGTAAGAATGATTTCAATATGAGATGGGTGGGACCTATATCTCCCTCCAATGCATTGGGTAAAGATTTATATATCATGAGATAGACATGGCTGGAACGACAAGTAAATCCAGTTCAGTAATACAGGGCTGGAATGGAAAGTAAACCCAGTTCAGTAAGGGACTTTGTAAACTAAGATGGTCTGGGAAGCAATGCCTTGGCTACTATGGAAATCATATCATGTTATTAACATTTTTCCACAATTACATGTTTTATTTCCATGCTATTTTATCATGATTATTGTTCCTTTATGATCTATTCCTTATGTACTTCTGGGATTTATGTCATTGATCATGATTTTGTTTTTTAGATTTTATGTTCATGTTTTTGCATTCAAATGTTTATGGATTATTTTATGTTCTCTATGTTTACCCTTACTGAGAATTTGAGCTCACCCTTTATATGTTTTCTTTTCCCCAGGATTTAAAGAAAGGTGTTAGGTAAGAAAACAAAAGGGGAAGATCTTTATGGGAGATGTTTAAGATCTTTCACCATGATTAGGAGATTATATTCTGAGTTTCCAAAGACACTAAACTATTACGGTCCTTGTGTGTCTGTTTTTGTTATGTATTAAGTATTCCGCAAAAGTAATGTAATGTCCATGTACATTAGGCTTCGGGTCTCTACAGTTGGTATCAGAGGAAAGGTTTAGTCAACCTTTGGAAACTAGGATGTGAAAACATTAGTGAGATCCCTTGAAATATTTGTAAGGTATGTCTAGGTATGTCTATAAGGTTAAGTATAAGTATAGGTTATAGTCCTAGAATTATAGTAATGATCTTATAATTAAACCTAAGATGTTAGATATTGAAGATACTCCACCTTTATTATGTTGTTTTCCCTAGCATGATTTTTGTCTCTCACACTATTATTTTTGGGTTTTAGATGATGGATGGAACACGAAGGAACCGTGTTGATCAATGTAATGGAAAATGCAATGATTGTCCTCCTGAACAACCAAATGTGATGGGAGATGGAGTACAAAATCTTATTTCTATACTTACACAAGCTATGAATCATTCTGTACTTCCAAATGAGCAGAGAAGGGAACAATATTGTTTTAAGTCCTTCATGAGGCAACGTCCCCCTTCTTTCCGTGGGTCTTGTAATCCACTTGTTACTGAACAATGGATCAGTACCATTGAAAAGATATTTTCCATACTTCGCTGTTCGGAACATGAAAAAGTCATTCTGGCTATTTACCGATTAGAAGGCGAAGCAGATCAATGGTGGACTTTAATTAAGAATACAAGGCCCCAAGGTGAAATTGATTCCATGTAATGGGATGAGTTCAAGAACTTATTTTTCAATAAGTACATCCATCGTATTCTTAGAACAAATATAGAAAAGGATTTCCTTGAGATTAAGAAAAAGGATGATGAATCTGTTAGTATATATGAAGTGAATTTTACAAGGCTTTCAAGGTATGCATATGGATTTATCATCCAACCTGAAAGTAAAGTTGATCGATTTTTCAGTGTCTTAAAACCAAGTATTCTAAGGGCATTAGCTATAAGAGACTTCAGTGGCTATAAAGAAATTGTGCGTTGTGCTTTCAAGGTAGAACTGGATGTTGGTGTTAAATACCTATCTCATAGTTTTGACAAGAAAAAAAAGATGGAGTTCAAGGAGAAATCTCAGAATAATGGTGAAAAGAAGTTGAATGTTTCTTTATGCTCAAAGTGTGGAAAGAAGCATGGTGGAGATTGCCTAAAAGGTACTAGAAAATGTTTTAAGTGTGGAAAATAAGGTCATCGAGCATTTGATTGTTGAATTAATGGGAAAAAGGTTTCCAATGATGTGAATAGAGAAAAGTATATAGAGAACTCTCCACCAACACTTCAATGCTTCAAGTGTAAGGAAATGGGGCATTATGCTAATAAATTCCCTAATCCACGGGTTAATGATGATCAACGTGAGAAACCTCTTAAGGCAAAGGATAAAGGGAAGTCTCATGCAATCACTATTTGTGATGTTGAGTATGAAAATGATGCTGTGTAATGATTATGTGTTTATGTAATGGGATTTCAAAATAGTATCATGGAATCTCATTTATGGTATTGTGGAATTTTGGAATATCTATGTATTGGTCTATTGTGGTTTTCAATAATTTTATGGTACCGGTAACCATGAAAGTTGATTCAAATATTTTGGAAAGAAGATGATATGCACATAATGAAGGGATAAGGAGAAAATAAATTGTTTGATAGTATTCATGAACTCATGATTGATATAAGGACTAAGTGATATCATGGTTTGAGTATATAGAATTTTTGGGATTTTGGTATGTGGAAAGAGTTTACTTTTGACAGCATTCATGTTTTCACTAAGGTTCAATGGGTATTAATTTTTCAAGAGAATACATGATTAAGGTATTCACATGATTGGAATGTGACCAACAAGATATAGTAGGGATAAATGATGGTATTCACATGCTTGTTATATGACGTTTTTAGTAATCGCTCTCTTTATACTATGAGTTTGGAAAGAAGTATTTTGGATAAGCCTAAAAATTCAAATGGATTATGTTAAACATAATTTAATATTATTTAAGGCTAGAATTGTTTTTCGATATTATTGATAGAATGTTATAATATTATAGTTTTAGAAAAAGGACAACTCATAGGACAGGAGACAACCCATCGCGTTGGATAAGGCTGGGGGAATCGAACCCACAACCAAAGAGCGACAAGCCTTCATCGCCTACCACTGGCCTACAGGAAGTCCCTGGTTAGTAGAAACTAGTTTTATTATATTAAGTGGTTTGATAGATGAAGTATAACTCCATTTTTGGAACCATATACGATTAATCTCACCATAGATGGACTTATATATATATCTTTTTCTAACCTTATGTTTGAGACAGATTGAATGACCTATCATTCTATCAAATGATCCGCTAACAGTTCACGAATGACAAATTCAACTTCATTTCTTTAAGATATGAAGTGGAAATTGTTCAAGGAACGAAAAACAGTGAGATGGTACCAAAATCATGTAAGTATTTATTTTAATTCATCAAATTTAGGGAAATGATATTGAAAACCAAAAAAAAATGTTTTCCTAGTGCCCTCATATCTGATGAATCAGAAGGTACCTTAGATCATCACAAATTTATGGCTTTGTGATTGTTGGCTTTTTCATAGCCATGTCCTCTACGACACTTCATCAGAACAGGGTGGTTAGATTTTTCTTTGATATCCATATTTTCACCTATTTTATACTATGTGGAAACCCAGTGATGAGTTACTTTGCGTAACCGTTACATTTCATAATTTAGTTTTTAAAGTTATGTTTTGGTATTCCTTTTTACAATGTGGGTTTCAATTAAAGAAACTTTCGATTATTAAACCATTTATAACCCCGAAGAATTTCGAGGGAGAAATTCATTTTAAGGGGGGTAGAATGGAAAACCCCGAGATTTAATGATAATTATTATTTTTAATTTATTTTATGTCCTTTTTTTATGCTACACCAAGATTATCTTGTGCTATACGCAACACCATATTAGCTTGCTGTATATGCAACACTATTCTTGGATTGTGTTACACACAATTTCAAGTTCGTTTGATAATAGTCATTCTACGCAACATTGAGTGTATATATATATATTCAGTTTATAAATGAAATATGGTTGGATTTTGTTATACAAAACAACAAAAGAGTCTTGCACTACACGCAACCCTGACTTGCCTTGCATTACACTCAATCACGACCTTCCTCGATAGCGTGTGTTGTACGCAATATCAGGTTTCACTAAACAACGATATATGGTTATAATATTATTATGAACTAGACATTATGAATAGTATTAACTAAATTTTTAATTTTATAACATTATTATTCATCTTACATATTTTCTAGAACATGGTATGAGAACAAAATAAATGTTTCAGGTAAAATAAGTATTTTTCAAAAAAATGCAGTTTTGCCGCCTTTTGATGGCGCACCCACATTAAATATAGTTTTTGACATGTTTATAAGTTCAATTTGACAAAATAAAATTATTCCTTTAAATCAGGATATAAAAATTCAATTTGTATAAATTTTTCACATTATTCTGATAACTTTCATATTTTGATGAATAGTAAAAACAAGTTATATTTTAATTAAAAACAAATTTTTTCATCGCAATAATTTATATGGTTATATTATCTTTTTAATTGGTTTTAAAGTGTAATTAGAATATATTTTTAACATTTAATCTAACTTTGGTAATTGGAATTATTTTCACTTTGAATTTGGACACAAACAAATGTCGATCTTTTGATAGTTATTGTTTCTTAAAAACACGCTATTTGTTTTGATAACGGGAATTGATTTTAAAATTAACTAATGCCACTTATATGTTTTGAATTTTGAAAAAAGGACATCATTTTTGAATTCGGAATATCAAATATAGCTTAGGCTTATTTTTTGGTATTTTTCTGAAAAACATCAATTGTTAAGGAATAGTGAAACCACTTAGTGGTAGTTAAAAAACTGAATCATTCATTTAAATGAAATTTTTCCACTTCTGTGGATTGAATTTAAAAAATCCGACATACATGGTTGTTATAAAGAAGTAAAATGTGGTTCAATAAGATGAAAATAATTTTCGGTGAATAGTAACTTTTGACTTTTATTTACTGCGGTTAAAGGTAAATTGGGTAATTCAAGGTTAAAAGAATATTATAATAATTCAAAATTACATTAACACTTGTACAAAACTTATTGGATGAGTAATGTCCGACCATGGGCATCCTTGGGTAGATTTTGGGACCCCATGGAGACACTTATGAAAGACAATGACACATTAGATTAATTAATTTAATGTAAAGACAAAATTGGAATTAACAAAAATATTTTAGTAATTAATTTTTATAAGGGTCTATATAAATTATCTTTTAGACTATAAATATTCATTGGAAATCTAGAAATATTTCCTACAT
Source organism: Viscum album (assembly GCA_963277665.1). Taxonomy (NCBI): domain Eukaryota; kingdom Viridiplantae; phylum Streptophyta; class Magnoliopsida; order Santalales; family Viscaceae; genus Viscum; species Viscum album. The sequence continues at coordinate 905,575,907 of OY728160.1, read as the reverse complement.
GTTGGTATTTGTTTATAATTTTTAGACATCAAATAAATTAAATTATTTATGACACAATAATGATGCAGTATTTACCTCATTGAAAAATGAATTAAATAAATAAGATTATAATGATTAAAATATTATCCAAAACCTGTCCAATTCCTATTGGATGATTTTATTTCAAATATGAGTCATCTTATCTTTGAAATTAATTTGTTTTGGACCTCTTGAAGACGAAGATAATTTTATAATAAAATAATGTTTTCACACTTTCCTAAAGCACCCCTCCTCTCCATTATAAAAGGAGACCACTTCTATGCAATTCCACACACCTCTCAAGCCATTTGGATCCTCCTAACTCTACCCAATTAAGCTCTCTACATACCTCTCCTACCCCTTGAAGCCTTACATTAGGCAGAAGACACTCCAAGAAGTCCTTTTGGTTCAATCCAAAGGAAGTTACCCAAATTAAAGGTAATAGTTTCTCTTAAGTTGTTTTCTTTTATTCTTCTTCTTCAACCCCTAAACTCTTTTTAATCAATTCTTTTTTGATAACACCAGTATCCTAAAAATACTAGGATGTTGTTATGAGAAGGATTATAACTAAACTTACACACACCTCCATCTATTGGATGAAGAACATAATGTTTCTGTGGATAGCAAACTAACGCCTCACGAAACGACGATTTTTCGATTTTCTCCTACCGCCTATCATGGTGGACATTATGATGGAACTTTATTTATATATGATATATATTATGCTTATTATTTCCTTATGATTCTTTAATTCCCAATTATATCAATCCTTTATGGTTTCCATAGTCGATATATACGATAATCTCATTTGAGGAAGTGCGGACTACCGCCCCCTCAAAGTGATGTGATTCGTTAATGCCTTATGTGGAATTTATAAAGGATGGAGTTAATGATATTATATATGATATTATAATTGAATTATAATATACCTATCCATTAAAATAATAAATAGAAATGAAAGTAGCGTTCATGCGTACGTACGGCTTACCGTCTCCATGAACGGTGCATTTCATTTCTTACCTCCATATGTTATGTACTATTATAAATACATGTATATGCTGGATATATAATGAATATATATGATATATAAATCTTTATTTACATTCTGGAAGTAAGTAAATCATGATATAATTAAAAATAACATCAAGAACAACAAGTCCAAACATATACGATAAATAAGATGATTTTACCCAAAACGTTGCTTTAACATGAGATTTACAAAAGAACGAGTAATATAAAGTCATAAGTGAACCATATATGATATCATAACAATGAATATTATTATGTAATAAGTCAATGACATTATTTAAATCATTATACAGGAGGTTCAGATATGCACGAAGCATATCAGACCTAAGGTAAGGGACAACTCCTTCAATCTCGTTTTTATCCGAGATTGTTTATTTGTAAGTATTCACTGGGGTTATATTTATCATCCATGTCACTATTTTCTAAAAATGGTTTCATGTATGTTTTAAGTCATTTTTACCCATTTTTGACTTTTACTACATGGTATGTAAGGAATATTTCTTTCGTTTACGTTACGAGGTACTTTTTTTGACTTTTTCGGAAAAAGTACGAGAAGAATGTTTTTTTAACTTATACGGCATGAAAGGATTTTTACGGTTTTATAAAGCCTTTTTTTCATGAAGCTTCCTCCAAAATATTTCATGACTATTTTCAACAAAATCTATTTCTTTTAAAATTGCATGGCATTTTGTGACAAGAAAATGATTTTCAAGAAGAAATGATATTTTCCTCAATAATTCCTTTCAAGTGCTTTATCAAAACCATTTTCCATCTAAGATGAAATTATTTCATATGTGTATGTTTCAAGTATAATGTCTCTATGATTTATATGGTTTCACTTTTATTATGATTAAATGATATCCATTTCTTTTATGTGGATAATGTTATGATGGAATGATGTTTATGAAATCCATTTTATTCTTTGGGTTATGATGAATGATTTATGATTATTTTGTGGCACACGTAAGAATGATTTCAATATGAGATGGCTGGGACCTATATTTCCCTCCAATGCATTTGGTAAAGATTTATATCTCAAGAGATAGACATGGCTAGAATGGAAAGTAAATCCGGTTCAGTAATACAGGGCTGGAACGGCAAGTAAAATCAGTTCAGTAAGGGACTTTTTCCACTAAGATGGTCTTGGAAGCAATGCCTTGGCTACTCTGGAAATCATATCATGTGCTTAATGTTTTTCCATAATTACATGTTTTATTCCCATACTATTTTATCATGATTAATGATCCTTTATGATCTATGCGTTATATACTTCCAAGATTTATGTCATTGATCATGATTTTGATGTTTAGATTTTATGTTCAAGTTTTTGCATTCAAATGTTTATGGATTGTTTTATGTTCTCTTTGTTTACCCTTACTGAGCATTTGAGCTCACCCATTATATGTTTTCTTTTCCCCAGGATTTAAAGAATGGTTTTAGGTAAGAAAACAAATGGGGAAGATCTTTATGGGAGATGTTAAATATCTTTCACCACGATTTGAAGATTATATTCCGAGTTTCCAAATACACTAAACTATTACGGACCTTGTGTGTCTGTTTTTGTTATGTATTAAGTATTCCACAAAAGTAATGTAATTTCCATGTACGCCAGGCTTCAGGTCTCTACATTGGTCATGGAACGAGAGAATGTCTCCCTGAAAATTCTTCACTCTGGACTCTTTGTCAAAACGCATCTAAATACGACCATGAGGTGTGTTAGATAGTGGGAGTCGAGTCCCTTCCCACATGAAGATTGCAGTTTACGGTTGTAGAATTCGGACCATGGATGGGAGGAAACACAAGAGGCATGTGGTGGGTGATTATGAAAAACCCGACGTGGATGGGAACCGGGGGTGTGTAAGGTGCGGTGAACAACCTGACGTGAATGAGGACCTGATCCCACATCACACTACACAACCCCTTTGGGAGAGGTTTCAGGTCAAGGGACCGAAAACGAGAGTTGAGCTGGGCCTGAAGCAAAGTGAAATGGCACTCCTACGCACCCCATGGGGATGGGGACCAAGCTGTATGTAGTTATAAAGGATGGCATGGTAAGGTACCAGTGCCGAGGAAGAAGGGGAGTGCGGGCATATCCCTTGCACCAAAAGACACGAAATTTGATAAATCTTGTTTGTCCTTTAAGGTGAGTGGTTTTTTTTTGTGAATCGATGGGCCTAGGGTAACAAGCCCTGGTGTCACCACAATAATCAATCCATGATAGGCGTTGATAAATGGCATGGCACATGACCAATAACCAACGTGATTTCCTCTACAATGAGGTCATCACAATGCAGTGCCATTTTTCATCGTGCAGATAGGATGGTAATGTCACAGTTTAGGGTCATCATATAGGACCAATCATGCATTTTAATGTCATGCAGCGAAGATGTAGCAAAGACGATGCTAGGTGGGGAATGTGTATGGTTTCGTGTGACGTAACTGACATTAATGAGGATATAATCCCACATTATACCATACACAATCCCGAGATAGGAACCATGGGCCAAGGGGCCCAAATAGAGGTGAGAGGTGAAGGGGGAGAGATTATCTCCCAAATGAGCTGGACCTGAAAACGAGACGTTCGGGTGGTCCTACATATCCCATGAGGATGGGAATCAAGCTTAACGTAGTTCTGAGGAGATCTTAGTTTATGGTCTTATAGCTCGGACTGTGGGAGCCCCGAAGGATGCCATATTGCAGCTTTGTCCCCCTAATATGAAAAGGTGCACTGAGGAGTAGCACCAAGAGTGTCGAGATTCCACCTGGACATGATGAGGTGGAACATAATGTGAATCACGTAACCAATATTCAAGGCCTGGAGGGGCTGGCGTGACGACAGAGGATTACTTCTGACCATGTTCACAACACAACAACCTATCGCATTAGCCTGGAATGGGGTCAAACAAATGAGCATCGACCGCTGACCATGTTCACAACACAGGATTTGTATCAATTTTTTGTCTAAAACCCTCGGGGGTGCTGGGCTGTAATGGTAGGAGAGCCCTTGGGCGTGGTATCCAAGCCGTTCTTGGGGGTCCCTTTGGGTGTGAAAGACGATGAAAGCCCGAATGAAGGGGAACACGAAGCATTAAAAGTGGAAGGAACTTGACCAAGTCGAATCTGACACTCTTGGTCCTAGACTAGAGTACTCTTAACACATGGGTGAATCACTGCAAGGAGTCGAGGGACTCAACTTGAGGGTGATCGAGAAATGGAGGATTCCCAGGAAAGGGGACATAGTGCCAAAAAACCATGTACCATACCTATACATCCCCCTCTTGGAGAGGGACAGGACAAGGATCCTAGGTGACTGGGAGAGCAGGAGATCTCTAATAAGTGGGATTGGTCCTGAAGTCTAGACATTCAGGTGGTCCTACGTATCCCATAAGGATGGTAATCAAGCCATACGTAGTTCTTGAAGGATCCTTTTAATGTCATGCATGATAGGAAATAGGAGGGCTAATTCTGAGAACTTGGTGCGTGTGGTGCGACTATTGCAAACCCAATGTGAATGAGGACCTGATCCCACATCACACCCACAGTCCCGTAGTAAGGGTCCTGAAGGCAGGAAAAAAGAGACAAATTAGCTGAACTCAAGATGGACCAAAAGACAGGAGGTATGGTTGTTCTTACATATCCCATGAGGATGAGAATCAAGCCAGACGTAGTTATTAGGAGATCTTAGTTTATGGTCTTTAGAGCTCGTACCATGGGTGGATGAAAACTTTCCAGGTAAGCGCAGACCTCAACCCGATCCCTAAGCTCACGTGAGTTAAGCTCGGTGTGGGAAACAAGGGGGGATTATCCTTATCGCAATACCCGAAACATCCATCGAGGGGAAGTCGGTGAAGAGCCCCTAAGGATACCTTTAACGTGACTTTGTTCCCCTAACACACAGATGTGCACTGAGGAATACTATCAAGAGTTTCCAAACTCAACTCAGACATGATGAGGATGGAGAAGGATGTGAATCGTGTAACAGACATTTTGGGCTTAATGGGGTTGACATGGCTATGGAGGATAACTGTTAACCATGGCGGAAAAATAGCCTCCACATCGTGTTAGCCTGAGGTGGGAACAACAAATGAGCATAAACCGCTGACCATATTCGCAATGTGGGATTTTTATCGATTGGTTGTCCGAAACCCGCTGGGGTATTGGACCGTAACGGTAAGAGATCCCTTGGGCGTTGTATCAAGGATATTCCTGGGGGTCCCTCTGGGTGTGACAGATGATAAAAGCACTGATGAAGGGAAACACGAAGCCTGAAAAGCGGGTGCGGATGTGTCCGAGTATAATATGACATTCCAGGTAACTTAAACTAGAGTACCCTTAGGCACATTGGTGAACCACCAAAAAGGGTCGGCAAAGTGGCTCAGGAAGGGTTGGCCAAAGAGCCAATGTGGGAAGGAGATTTTCGGAAGATGGGGCTAGACCCGAAGCATAGACATTCAGGTGGTCTTACATATCCCATGAGGATGGGAATCAAGCCACACATAGTTTTAAAAGATACCAAGGGGAAAAATATCCTAACGAGGATGTGTACAGCGCGACGAGTAACCAGAAGTGAATGGGGACGTAATCCCGCACCACACCTCATAGTAATGTAGGAAATAACCTGGGCCAGGGGGCCCAAAAAGGCCAAGGGTCCTGATAGTTGGGTTTTGGTCAGGAAGGTTGGGCCTACTCGCATTTTAACGTCTTGCAGTGAGGACGAAGGTTAGGGAATAAGGCTCCCTAGACACAGGAGGTGTATGGTACGATGAACAAACTGATGTGAGTATGGACATAATCCCTCACCACACCATACACTCTGGGTAAGAAATTGGGCTAGGGCCCGAAAAGGCCAAGAGGCCTAAGGCAAGGCCTCGTTAAGGGAATGCGTACGTCATGGAAAGTAGACTGACATGAATTAGGAAGTAATCCCACACTATGTCCTACACTCCATATAAAAGGATCGGGGCCAGAGGCCCAACTACTGGAACCATCCAGAGGGAAGTTCGTCGCTTGGGGATGGGGCAGAACGAATCACTGCACTCGATGTTTGGGACATCTTGGGGTGGACCCGAAGATCCGGGACACTTTTGAACATGTTCAAAACACATAATCCCTATGGTGACCTGATATGGGAGAAAAAAATGAGCATCGACTGCTAACCACGTTCGAAACACGGGACTTGTATCGGCTTGTTGCTCGACATCCTTGAGGGCGTTGGCCAGAAGTGGAAAGAGGGACCGTAGGCCGAGCATCCATACCATTCAGGGGCCCTTCTGGATGAGGAAAGTGATGGAATCCCAGTCAAGGAGTGGGTGAAGAATAGCTGTACCCATCTATGAGAGAGGCGAACATCTCCAGGGGTGGGGACATACAGCCAGGTCAATACTTGCTCGACGTAAGTTGGGGAAAAAGTGTGCACCCTGCCACATATCTTAACCTGAGGGGAAGAGTTTGGCTTTTGGGCTAGGCCAATGGACAAAATGTCTGGGCATTCCTACGTATCCCATAAGGATGGGAATCAAGCCATACATAGTTCTTGAAGGCCATGCAGTTTAACGTCATGCGGTGATGACGTGGGGGGATAGATGAACAGGAGTGGGAACATGTTGTGACCCTTATAATCCTTGTATGAGCAGGGCTGAGGAAGCCTACTCCTCATCATGAAAGGACCCTCCGAGGAATCTATACCCAGGGGGGTAGTCAAAGAGAAAATTTCAGGGCTGGGCTCAAGACGAGACATCTGAGCATTCCTACGAATCCCATTAGGATGGGAATCAAGCCATACATAGTTCTAGAAGCTCAGTTTAACATCATACAGGATGAGAGATGCGTCTCATTTGGGGATAAGTACGGTACGACGGGTAACCCGACATGAATGAGGACGTAATCCCACACCACATCATACAATCCCATAAGATAGCCTGAGTCGATGAAGGCCAAGGGGACTGAGGCTGAGCCTTTGTCAGGACGACCTGATTGGCTTGTAGTTTAATGTCTTGCAGTAAGGATGGGGGCTAGGGGCCTGAAGAGGCTAAATGGAATGAGGCTGAGCCTCATTCAGGAATTCCTGACTGGCATGCAGTTTAAATTCTTACAGTAAGGATGGGGGCCAGGGGCCTGATGAGGCCAAAGGGCATGAGGCTAAGCCTCGGTCAGGAAGGCCTGACTAGCTTGCAGTTTAACGCCTTATATTAAGTAAAGGGGCTCGGGGACCGAAGAGGCCAAAGAGAATGAGGTTGATCCTTGGTCAGGAAGGCCTGACTGGATTGCAGTTTAATGTCTTGCAGTAAGGATGGGAGAGATCTTAGTTTAAGGTCATAGATCTCTGACCATTTTGCAGTTTATCATCTTGTAGGACGATATTACAGTTTTAATGTCATACAGGACGGTGGTGCAGTTTAAGGTCATGTGGGACTGTAACATGGAGTTTAGGGTCATGCGGGACTGTAATGTGATGTTTAGGGTCGTGCGGGACCGTAATGTGCAGTTTAGGGTCGTGCCAGACCGTAATGTGCAGTTTAGGGTCGTGCGGGACCGTACAGTTTAAGGTCGTGCGGGACCAAGGGGCTCAGGAAAGGTACTGCTTGAGGAACTTGGCATTGGTGGGAGGAGTTATGCGCTCAACATCCGTGGTCACCAAGGAGTATGCTCTGTTGGGGTAAAACTTATGGATGACGTAAGGTCCTTCCCATTTGGGCTCAAGCTTGGGTGGTTTCCTACCGGGAATCATTGGTGCTCGAAGGGCCAACACTAGGCGGCCTTGCAGAAAAGAGCGAAGGCGAACCTTCCTGTTGAAGGCTCTGACTATCTTATTTTTATTCATTCCCAGATTGTACAGGGCACGAAGCATATTCTCGTCCAGTGCTTCCAATTCAGTTAGACGGATTTCAACCACCTTATCTGGTGCTTGCTGGTCATAGACTGCTGTGCGTAACGATGGAAGCTGGATCTCAATGGGCAGGACGACATCATCCCAATACACCAGGGAATATGGGTTCACCTGGGTGGAATTGCGAGTCGTCATCCGATAAGCCTAGAATGTGTTGGGGAGCTTGTCTGGCCAAATTTTATTGTTCTGACCAACCATTTTCTGCAGAATGTTAGAGAGGGTTTTGTTGAATGCCTAGATCTTCCCATTCCCCAGTGCATGATAGAGAGAGGTATGGTTTGAACAGATATTGTACATGGTGTAAAATTTCATCAGCTCGGCTACTCGTAAGTTTGTGCCCTTATCGGTGAAGATAGTGTGAGGGACTCCAAACCGGTGTATGATATTGGAGATCACGAAGTCAACGATTGAACGTTCCTTGACCTCTTTGAGTGGAACTGCCTCTGCCCACTTGGAGAAGAAATCTATTGGAGTTAGGATGAACCTACACTGGAGAGCTGTCGCCTGTGGATATGGTCCCATGACATCAAGTCACCACACCATAAATGGCAAAGAATACTTGGTGGAGTGGAGTGGAGAGGCTCTGGCGGCCGATACAGAATGTTAGCAAGAACTTGGCATGCATGGTATCTCTTGGAAAACTCAATAAAATCATGGATCATAAAGGGCCAGAAGTACCCCAACCTCCGGATCTGATGGGATAGCTTGGGCCCAGCCTGGTGGGCACCGCAGGAACCGGCATGAACCTCTTGCATGACCTGAGAAATCTCGACTCGTTTAATGAAACGCAGGAGAACACCATCAAAGCTCCGCTTATAGAGGATCCACTCTAGACTGGGACCACTATGGAGGGTAAATTGTAGTGCGTGGTGTCGAATTCGCTCACGCTCGGCCTGATCATCCAGGAGGAAACCATTTTGGTGATACTCGACAAAAGGTTCTCTCCATTCTCGAGTGGCCTCAACCATTGTGTCTGGAGAACCAGGGGCTCCCGACGTGGAAAGTCTGGCGGTAAGATGGCTTACTCGCAGGTTGTCGTTATCCCCTAGGGTGATGGGGGAAATGGCTCTCCAGTGTGCCACATGTATGATCAAATCATCTTGCTCGGGTTCTATGAGCGATGCAGCTAAGCCGGCCAAAGTGTCTGCTCGACCGTTCTGTGACCGAGGGACATGGGTATCCTCTGGTCGGGATGAGAACTAGGCCATTAGATGGAGGGTGCACTCCAGCAATGGCACAAGCTCCGACTTCTTGAAAACATAGTTGCTATTGACCCGCTTGATGACCAGTTCAGAATCCCCTTTCACATGTAGATGGGGCACATCGATCTCAAGGGCCAGCTCAAGGCCAGTGATGAGAGCCTGATACTCTGCCTCGTTGTTGGTTTAGCCTTCTGACAATAGGAATGATTATGGTATAACGGCTTGCACCAGGGTGATGAAGACAATAACCAGACCCACTCTGTTGAGCTTAGGATCATGGAGACTCCTTCCAGTGGGGCTCTGGGAGGCACCGTCGAAGTGAATTTTCTAACATGAGACGACATGATCGACTGAGAAGATCACCTCATCAGGAAAATCCAGATTTAGTGATTGATCTACGGAGGTTGGATGAACAGCTAAGAAGTCTGCCAATGCCTGTCCCTTGATGGCCTTCTAAGGCACGAACCTGATGTCGAACTACTGGAGGATCACAGCCCAACACGCTAGTCAGCCAGTTAACATAGGGTGTTTCAGGATGTACTTTAGTGGGTCTACCCGAGAGACCAACTATACCTCATGGTGCTGCAGGTAATGCCGCAACTTCTGTACGGAAAACACGAGCGCAAGGTAGCTCTTTTCGATAGGGGAGTATCTGATCTCCGTATCGAGGAGCATGCGGCTGGGATAGTAGAGGTTGTTCTCTGTCCCCTCATTGTTCATATAGGAAAGAAGTGCGCTGAGGGACCATTCCGGGGTGGTCATGTAATGGACTAGTGGCTTCCCGGAGACGGGTGGCATCAGGACCCGAGTATGGAGTAAATACCGCTTGATTTCCTTGAAGGTCATTCGACACTCTTCATCCCATTCATAGGGAGTGCCTTTCATCATGAGCAGGGAAAAAGGCTTACACTTTCCAACTAGATTCACAATGAATCAGCATATATAGGCTAAGTGGACCTGGAGACCTCGAAGCTCCCGAATATTGCTCGGGGGAGGCATTTGGATGATGGCCTTGATCTTCTCTAGGTCGATCTCAATGCCTTAGTATCTAACAAAAAAGCCAAGAAACTTCCCGGAGATGACCCCGATGGAACAGTTTAATGGGTTCATCTTCAGGTGGCGAGAACGGGGGAAGCCGAACACATTCTCAAGGTCCTTGAGATGGTCTTGGCGCTAGCATGATTTGACCAATAGATCATCCACATAGAATTCCACTAGTATCCCAAGAATCGGCTTGAATATGCGATGCATGGGCCACTGATAGGTGGCACCTGCATTTTTCAGGCCGAAGGGAATAACCTGGTAACAAAAAGTACCTTGGGGATCCCTGAAGGCAGTGGACTCCTCGTCGTTGGGGCCCATCCAAATCTGGTTGTACCCGGAATACCCATCCATGAAGGAGAGGGCTTGGAACCCGGCCGTGGCATCAATCAACAACTCTATCACTAGGAGGGGAAAATCATCCTTTGGGCAGTGGCGATTGAGATCACAGAAGTCGATGTAGACTCTGATCTTCCCATTCTTCTTCCTGACTGGCACAATTTTGGAAAGCCACATGGGGTACTGAACTTCCTTGACAAAGTTGGCGTTGATAATCTTGTAAAATTCGGCCTCAACCATGGCACCGTGAGATGATTGCATCTTTCTGGGAGGCTTCTTAAACCTGTGATGTTTTGTCGGGAGACCAAGGCGGTGGACGACTATCTGGGGATATAGTTCTAGCATCTCGTCGTAACTATAGGAAAACACATCACGGTGCTGTTTGAGAAAGTCCACGTACTGTTGCTGCTTCTTGAGGGGCATGGCTACACTGATCAATGTGGGTCTCAGATTTTCCTCGCTACCAAGGTTCACCTATACCAGTTCATAAACCGTGGTAGAGACTCCTTTTCAAAGCCAGGGGGAGCATCCTTCAGATCCTCCGCTCCACCCATGGAGGGATTTTACACAGGGGGAGATGCTTCTGAGTTATCAAACCCTGATGGGAAGCTGGTGCCGGCCTGGGCAGCAATGGTCATCATATCAGGAGACCCATGCGCCACTGAGACCATAGCGATGAAGGAAGTTGATCCTATCCCATCTGGCCTTTGGCCCAATGGGCCACGTTTGATGATATAAAAGCAGTAGTGACACGTCATCCTGAGCCGGTTGATTCCAGCGCGGAGGAAGAGACACGTATGACGTACCGCTGTTTCCATAAGCCTGATATTCCGATACCACACAGGGGTAGGAGGTTCTGGGATCACCTGAGCCTGGCTGGTGTAGGATTACGAGGTGATTTTCCACAATCGATTGGACATGAGAACATGCCTTCATCTTGTATTCGGAAAAATAAAACACTACCCCATGTTGCGGGTCGTTCCCTCCAACCAATGGATCGGGAAGATTTAGGCATCATCCAGGCCTTCCCAGAGATCACTTGTGACCAGGGCGGGTTTATCCTCACTTGCTAGGATTTTCTTATCCTTGATCTTGTAATAGTCGACGTCCAAATAGTGGGCTTCACAAGAGGTAAAAGGAGACGCATCTCCTTGGAGCACACTAACTTGGCCATTGAGGTAGTACATGAGGCATTGGTGATACGACGAAGGGACCGCTGCATGAAGATGGAGCCCTGGCCTGCCCATCAATGCGTTGTATGCGGTGTCCTGGGAGACAACCATGAACTCGGTCCTGGAAATTTGGCCACAGAACTGGGTCTTCAAGTGGATATTTCCGAAGGAGGATTGTTCCGTCCTGTCGTATACCTGGATTCTGAGGTCGGAGGGAGTTAAATCATCCTCAGACAAACCCATATTTCACAGTTTCTGAGTTGGGATTAGGTTAATCCCCGAACCTGTGTCAACAAGACAGAAGTGGACTTCCACGCCGTCGAACTGGATAGTGAAGTATAGTGGGCGAATATGCCCATGTATGGGAGGGTCTTCATCTTCACCAGAGAATGAGATAACTTCCTGACATTCGGCATTCTCAATTTCCTCAACATGGGAGGCTTCTGCAGCTGCTACCTCCGTCTCAAACTGGAGGGTGCTCCTTAGGGCCTCGTCAAGTGCTTCATGCATTTTAGACGGCAGGAAAAGAACCTCAAGGATAGAATGCCTTGCTGGAATGTCAGACATGTACTTAAGGACATCATAATTTCATTCCAAATGTGAAACTCTACTTACAGGAGGTCGTTCTGTAATTGGAGGCATGGCGGGCCCTGCTGACTAGACAGGCGGCTGGCTGGTACTGGGTACATCCCGCTGCCCGCTAGTTAATGTATAGTGACCCGGCCTTTTCTTACATTACTATTACATCATTACAAAGATAAACAACATAATAGTATTACACATGGAGGATCCAAAGGTTTAGTGTCTTGGGAAAACTAGGACCACACATAACAAATATAACATCAACCATAAACATTTATTTAATTTCTTCTTCACTAGCTTCTTAGTGGCACTTGTCCTCTCCTTAGTACATGTAGCCACCTGAGGATATACGTCAAAAGGGGTGAGATAAAATCACAGTAATAGGATAGATAAGAACAATATAGCATGGGGTGAGCATAATCATGACATAGGAAGAAGATCATAAACATGATAGGAGCATAAACAATAAACTTGAAATGTGGCAATGCATAAAAATGAAACATCATGTCTTAGTGGTTAACTACCACACATACTTGTGAAAAAATCTAGAATCTTTTTCAAACATCATTTCACATTTACTCATAAGATTCATCACTTTACCCAATGCATTGGAGCGCTATATAATTCCGGGCGCACCCGTCACATTTAAACATTCATATTGCGCTATATAATTCTGGGCGCACCCGTCACATCATAACATTATCATTATCATGCTTGCCACATATAACACATATAAAACATGTACATAAATAACCCATGGAAAGGAATGGGTTTTATCTCATAATAACACATTCATAAGATTTGGATTCCCAAAAGAAAGAGGGAACAACATACTTGATACAAGAACCATCAACCTTGAATGAGAGGTAAAAGGTGAGATCTTGAAAGAAAAGTTCTTTTGGAAAACATTTTGATAGACATAAAACAACCAGTGAAAAACATGTATATCCCAGAAAATTAAAGTGAATTATGAACAAATTATCTTTGAGGAGTAACCATATCAAAAATGGAGTGAAAGAGGGAGAACCCGAAGGAAGAAAATTGGGTTCGAGATTTCCCCTTACCTTGTACTCGAATGCCTCCTTCTCTTTAATGTCCGGTATAATGGCATTAAATTCATTAATTAGAAATTATAGAACCTTTTATACATTAATAGGGTTCATTATGGTTTCATTATTTCATATTATGTTCTTTTTCATGACTTATAGAGTTTAAAAACATTGATCGGGGATGTTTGTTTTCATGGTTTTCTTGAGCAGTCCACTTGTATTCTTAAATTGATGACTGGGTATATCATGGGTAAAAATCCAGAACTAATATTAGATGTTATTAATGATATTAAAGAATATTTAATGATTTTATAATGATTTATATTAGCTCCATGTGGATGAATCATTAGATAAGATTTTAATGATGGTTATTTGGGTAAATTAGGGCGGTTTTTGGATCACGATGAACTTGTTTTAACATTTAACTTAGTTATATGGCCATAGGTTATTTAAAGAACTTCAAATAGAACATAATACATATAAAATATTCTGGTTCAACCATAAAAATGGTTTCAAGACCAGATTTGAGGGTAGAAATGGAAGAAGAGAACATGTCGTTTTTGAAGGTGATAAATTTAACACCTCATGAACAACGTTCTCTTTAATAAAATAAAATGAAGTGGGAAAGGTTGTGGGGTGATATAATATACCATAAAAATACAGTATATGTATAATACTGGAGTTACAAAACAATTTGGATGAGTATAGGTGGGGATAGATCAAGAAAGGAACTTGAACTTGAAAGGAAAACTAAAGGACAAGAGAGAGGGAAATTACCTCTAGAATCTTCCTCTTGAGATCCTCTTTAAGGAAGCTAGGATTGATCTTTTGATGAGACCAGAAGCTTTTGGACGTGGGGGATGAGCTAGGGAAGATGTTTGGGCAGTGTTTAGAGAAGTCCTGGAGTTTGATAGGTGTGAGGAAAAGAGGGAGTGAAGGGTGGCTTTTATAGTGGAGGGGAGAGGGGTTTCCTTAATATAAAATTGATTAGTTTATTAATTTCACCTAAGACAAGGAATAGTGAGTCTTGGATGACCAATAATAGTAATTTTATAATGTAATCCCGAAACAAGTGGGCTTACATCAGCAGAATATCATCGGTGACTCAATTAATACATTATTTAGCATTTATTGTGAATTATCAAATTCCATTATTCATCAAAAATTCAAGTATCTCAGAAAATTCCCAAAAATTTACCCAAACCATTTTTCGACGTGTAGAATCCAAAAATGAAGTCTATTTTTTCAAAAATAATTTTTTAAATATTATTAATATAATATTTAATTAAAATCATAATTTACTTAAAAAAACAGTTTTAAGATTAAAACTGATTTTATAGTTCTTTGAAAAATTACGCACGGTATTATAAAATTAACTAAAAACTATTAGACATTGATTAAATAATTTATGAATACATTCCAGGGAAATAAATATTCTTTTAAATTAATTAATTAATTATTTATGACTTATAAAACACCAAAAATGTTTCCTAAGGTCAAATTGTCACTTTCTAAGATGTCTAAATTTTATTTTATTATTCCTAGGTAATGTTCCTCTTATTTACTATTCATAAGGGTAATTTTACTATTCATAAGGGTAGGTTACTATTCATCAAAAATTATTTTTGTTTCATTAGACTCCAAAAACTATCTTGAACACAACCGTGTATGTCATATTTTTAAAATTCCAAACATAGGGGTGAAAAAATTGTGTTTAAAGGT
Organism: Viscum album; assembly: GCA_963277665.1. Classification (NCBI taxonomy): domain Eukaryota; kingdom Viridiplantae; phylum Streptophyta; class Magnoliopsida; order Santalales; family Viscaceae; genus Viscum; species Viscum album. The sequence goes on along the minus strand of OY728160.1, from coordinate 905,560,867 downwards.
CACTTATCACTTAGTAGTTCATTATTTTGTGTTTTTATGACATAAATATTAGAAGGTAATTTTCCATTGAAATACTTTGGTTCGTTACATTCTTCCCCCCTTAAGAAATTTCGCCCCCGAAATTTCACTTTACACAAACAGGTGAGGGTACTTCTCCTTCATTGCCTCTTCTGGTTCCCAAGTTGCTTCCTCAAACTTATTGTTTCTCCACAACACTTTGACAAGGTGGGCTGTCTTGTTGCGTAGAACCTTATCACTTCGGTCCAGAATTTTTACCAGCTGCTCCTCATAGGAGAGATCATATTCCAACTGCACCACCTCTGAATTTAGTATATGTGAGGGGTCTGGTATGTACTTCCTCAGTAGTGATACATGAAACACATCATGAACTTGAGCCATATTCGGTGGAAGTGCCAGATGATAGGCCACAGCTCCAATGCGGTCAATGATCTCAATGGGGTCAATGTACCTTGGGCTTAGCTTCCCTTTCTTCCCGAATCGCGTGACTCTCTTCCATGGAGATATTCGAAGGAAGACTTTATCTCCAACGTCGAACTCCAAGTACCTTCGATGATTGTCAGCATAGCTCTTTTTCCGAATTTGAGCAGCTTTGATGTGTTTCTGGATGACTTTAACCCTCTCGGTCATCTCCTACACAAGATCAGGTCCAAGTAGTTTTCTTTCTCCAACTTCATCCCAACAGGTTGGAGTTATACATTGCTTCCCATAAAGAGCTTCATACAGATCCATCTGAATACTCGAGTGGAAGCTATTGTTGTATGAGAACTCAACCAATGGGAGGTTCTGATCCCATCCACCTTTGAATTCTAGAGAGCATGCTCTTAGTATATCTTCGAGCGTCTGAATAGTCCTTTCATACTGGCCATCAGTTTGGGGGTGATAGGCCATGCTGAAATTTAATTTAGTACTCAAAGCATGTTGAAGGCTCCTCCGTAACTTAGATGTGAACCTTGGATCACGGTCAGAGACAATCGAGAGTGGAACACCGTGCAGTCTCAACACTTCCTTCACATATATCTTTGCAAGTTGTTCAAGTGATAGGTCTTCCCGAATTGCGATAAAATGGGCAGTCTTGGTGAGTCAGTCAACCACAACCCATATCACATTATTCCCCTTTGACGTCTTCGGGAGACCCGTGACAAATTCCATAGTAACATTTTCCCATTTCCACATGGGTATAGGCAATGGCTGTATCATACCTTTGGACTTTTGTCGCTCAGCTTTAACTTGCTGACATGCCAAGAACCATGATATATATTCTGAAATCTCCTTCTTCATGTTATCCCACCAGAAGTGTTCTCAGAGATCACGGTACATCTTGGTACTCCCAGGATGGATAGAGAAAGTTGATCTATGTGAATTATCCAATAGCTCCTTCTTTATCCTGGGTGATGAAGGAACACAAAGCCGCGTTTCAAACCGAATCACACCATCATTATCGATATGGAACTCTTGCAGCTTCCCTTCCTTTACTGCATTCACCCTCTTTTGTATCTCCACATCATCCCTTTGTGCTTCCTTAATCTTCTCTTTGATGGATGATTGCGCAATCATTTGGGAAAGGTAGGATGTATCCCCTGCCCTTATGATTTCCAAATCCATCCTTTGCATATCCATGAAGATAGGGTCTTTCTCAATCCTCAACATTGATAGATTAGCAGGTTATTTTCTACTTAGAGCATCAGCTACCTTGTTCGCCTTTCCAGGATGATAGTGAATAGAGAAATTGTAATCCTTGATTAGCTCTAACCATCTCCTTTGACGCATGTTGAGCTCATTTTGTGTGAATATATACTTTAGGCTCTTGTGGTCGGTGTATATGTGACACTTATCACCATAAAGGTAGTGCAGCCAGATTTTCAAGGAAAAAATCACGGCTTCCAGATCTAGATCATGCGTCGGTTAGTTCTGCTCATGGATCTTCAACTGTCGTGAGGCGTAGGCTATCACATTATCATTTTACATGATTATACAACCCAAGACTTTCTTTGAAGCATCACTGTATATCACAAAACATTCTCCAATTTTCGGTAGTGCGAGTACAGGTGCAGTGATAAGCCTTCTCTTTAGCTCCATGAAGCTTCCCTCACATTCTTCCGTCCACACATACTTGACCCCTTTCCTTATTAACTTAGTTAGCGGGCTTGAAAATTGTGAGAAGTTCCTCACAAAACGTCGATAATACCCAGCTAATCCAAGAAAACTACAGATTTCTGTGACACTAGAGGGCCTCGGCCATTCCTCAATCACCTTTGTCTTTTAAGGATCCATAGAAATTCCCTTTCTTGTGATCACATGTCCCAAGAATGTGACTTGATTCATCCAAAATCACACTTTCTGAACTTGGCGTACAACTTCTCCTTTCTCAATGTCGCCAACACAAGTTTTAGAAGTTCTTCATGTTCCTCCTTAATGTTGGAGTAGATGAGAATATCATCGAAAAACACTACCACAAATTTTTCAAGGTAATGTCTAAAGACTCTATTCATCAAATCCATAAAGATTACATGGGCATTAGTTAGTCCGAAGGGCATCACCAAAAACTCATAGTTCCCATACCTTGTATGAAAGGCAGTCTTCTAAATATCTTCCTTCTTCACCTTTAGTTGATGATATCCAGAACAAAGATCCACCTTTGAGAAGTATTGAGATCCTGTTAACTGGTCGAACAAGTCATCAATCCTTGGTAGAGGATACTTGTTCTTTATGGTGATCTTGTTGAGTTCCTGATAATTGATACACAGCCGCATGGTTCCATCCTTCTTCTTCACAAAGAGCACTGGTGCACCTCAAGGTGATGCACTAGGGCATATGAACCCTTTGTACAAATGATCTTTCAGCTTCTTCATTAACTCCCCCAATTCGATAGGAGCCATCCTATAGGGGCACTTCGAGATAAGAGTAGCTCTGGTTATGAGTTCAATTGAAAACTCTACCTCACGATCTGGGGGAATTCTGGGTAACTCTTCGGGAAATACATCACTGTATTCCCTCACGATGAGAATTTCCTCAAGTTTGACACTTTCCTTCGACTCAACCATTTGGGCGAGGTATGCTTCTTCATATGGAATCAACACCCACACCATTGAAGGATTTTTCAAAGGATATTCATGATCTTCCTTGCATTTGTAGAGGAGCATGGGATGGTTCGGAATATGAAAATATATTTCCTTTTCCCGACAGTTGATATGTGCTCTATATAACGAGAGACAATCCATTCCCATTATAGCGTCGAATTCCACCAAGGGAAGTATTACGAGATTTGCTGGAAGAATATTCCCACATACGTCAACAGGAGAAGAGTCAAACACTTGGGTTACAATAATTGCACCACTTGGTGTTTTTACAGATATCTCTACTTCAAGGTTTCGGGGCTTCAATTCTATAGTTCTAGAAAACTTGCAAGATATAAAGGAATGCGTAGAACCAAAATCAAACAAGACTGTTTCCATTCTTGAGTGAATAGGAAGTTTACCTTGTAGGACTTCATTATCATGATTCGTCTTCGCAGTAGTGATGGCATAATCCTTCCCTTGTTCCTTTGGATTTGGTGGTCGCTGGCACTGATTACCCTCGAGAGATCGAGGTTTAGTGCATTGGTTTGAATAGTGCCCTAGCTCCCTACAGTTGTAGCATTGAACAACGATTGGTTCTCTCCTTTCATCGACTACATTATCCTTCCTTTTCATGTCTTTTCGACACTCATGAGCAAGGTTTCCTTCTTTCCCACACTTGAATCATTTCCCCATCCCTTTGAGGCAGTTTCCATGGTGCAACTTCACACATTTTTGGCATGTGGGTCATTGTGTTTTCTTCCCACCTTTGTCATTAGATCCACCGTCTTGAAACTCCATCTTTCTTTTCTTATCACCATAGCCATGGGACCATTCTCCAAACTCCATCTCCACATTGAGAGCACACCAAACAACTTCTTCATAACCCCCAAAGTCTCGAATTGCAAGAGCCTTTCGAAAATGTGGTTTTAATCCACTAAGGAATCTATCAATTTTTCTATCATTGTTGATAACAAATACTAAAGTGTACCTTGCAAGCCTTGTGCAATTCGCTTCATAGGTTGTGACATATTATCCTTCTTTTTCCTTGAGCTCTATAAATTCTCTCTCCATTTTCGTGCGAAGAGTTCTTGGAAAATACTTGTTAAGAAACATTATCTTAAAGTCACCCCATTCCATCTCTTCAATTTCCTCCCTTGGCTTGGTGTTCTTAATCAAAGCCCACCATTGATCAGCTTCTCAATCTAGATGATATACGGCTAGAGTCACCTTCTCCATCTCAGAACAGTGAAGCATAGAAAAGATCTTCTCCATGGAGTTGACCCACTTTTCCGCAACTAGTGGATCCGACGATCCACAAAACGTCGGTGGTCGTTGCCGCATAAAACATTCGATAGCTAGTTTCTCCCTCTTTGGTGAAGGAGGATGTTCCCCATTATTATGGTTATTATTCATAACCCGAGATAATTGGGTAAGCATCGCCATGATGTTTTGAACTCCACCTCCAAAATCATTGGGGATGTCGTTCGGGCAATCGTTGCATTGGCCCTCACAAGAGTTGTTGGCCTGATTTCTCCTGTTTCCCACCATTTTCTAAAACAGAAAATGTTAGAACAAAAAATAAGTAAACAATTCATGAATAACATATCCATTTAAATAATTATACCAAAAACCTAACATATGGGATCCCTAGGTAAATATCCTTGTGTGCATATTTGTACTTAGTCTCATGTTGTAGGTTTTCTCTAGGGTTTACTAATCCTAATTCCCAAATTAACTAAACCTTTCCTCTGATACCAACTATAGCGACCCGACCTTTTCTTACATTACTATTACATCATTACAAAGATAAAAAACATAATAGTATTACACATGGAGGATCCAAAGGTTTATTTTCTTGGGAAAACTAGGACCACACATAACAAATACAACATCAACCATAAACATTATTTAATTTCTTCTTCACTAGATTCTTAGTGTCACTTGTCCTCTCCTTAGTACATGTATCCACCTGAGGATATACATCAAAAGGGGTGAGCTAAAAGCCCTGTAAGAGGATAGATAAGAACAATATAGCATGGGGTGAGCATAATCATGACATAGGAACAAGATCATGAACATGAGAGGAGCATAAACAATAAACTTGAAATGTGGCAATGCATAAAAATGAAACATCATGACTTAGTTGTTAACTACCACACATACTTGTGAACAAATCTATCATCTTGTTCACACATAATTTCACATTTACTCATGAGATTAATCACTTTACCCAATGCATTGGAGCGCTATATAATTCCAGGCACACCCATCACATTTAAACATTCATATTGCGCTATATAATTCCGGGCGCACCCGTCACATCATAACATTATCATTATCATGATTGCCACATAGAACACATATAAAACATGTACATAAATAACCCATATAAAGGAATGGGTTTCATCTCATAATAACACATTCATATGCTTTGGGTTCCCAAAATAAAAAGGGAACAACATACTTGATACAAGAACCATCAACCTTGAATGAGAGGTAAAAGGTGAGATCTTGAAAGAAGAGTTCTTTTGGAAAACATTTTGATGGACATAAAAAACCAGTGAAAAACATGTATATCCCAGAAAATTAAATTGAATGATGAAAAAATGATCTTTGAGGAGTAACCATATAAAAAATGGAGTGAAATAGGGAGAACCCGAAGGAAGAAAATTGGGTTCGAGATTTCCCCTTACCTTGTACTCGAATGCCTCCTTCTCTTTAATGTCCTGTATAATGACATTACATTCATTAATTAGAAATTAAAGAACCTTTTATACATTAATATGGTTCATTCTGGTTTCATTATTTCATATTATGTTCCTTTAGATGACTTATAGAGTTTAAAAACATTGATCGGGGATGTTCGTTTTCATGGTTTTCTTGAGCGGTCCACTTGTATTCTTAAATTGATGTTTGGGTAGATCATGGGTAAACATACAGAACTGATATTAAATTTTATTAATGATATTAAAGAATCTTGAATGCTTTTATAATGAGCTATAGTAGATCCATGTGGACGAATCATTAGATAAGATTTTAATGATGATTATTTGGGTAAATTAGGGCGGTTTTTGGATCACAATGAACTTGTGTTAACATTTAACGTAATAATATGGCCATATGTTATTTCCTGAACTTAAAATAGAACATAATACATATAAAATATTCTGATTAGACCATAAAAATGGTTTCATGACCATATTTGAAGGTAGAAATGGAAGAAGAGAACATGTCGTTTTTAAAGGTGATAAATTTAACACCTTATGAACAACGTTCTCTTTAATAAAATAAAAGGAAGAGGGAAAGGGGGTGGGGTGATATAATATCCCCTAAAAATACAGTATATTTATAATAATGGAGTTACGAAACAATTTGGATGATTATAGGTGGGGAGAGATCAAGAACGGAAATTGAACTTGAAAGGAAAATTAAAGGAGAAGAGGGAGGGAAATTACCGCTAGAATCTTCCTCTTGAGATCCTCTTTAAGAAAGCAAAGATTAGTTTTTTGATGAGACCAGAAGCTTTTGGACATGGGGGATTATCTAGGGAAGAATTTTGGGCAGAGTTTAGAGATTTCTTGGAGCTTGAGAGGTGTGAGGAAAAGAGGGAGTGAAGGGTGGGTTTTATAGTGGAGGGGAGAGGGGTTTCCTTAATATAAAATTGATTAGTTTATTAATTTCACCTAAGACAAGGAATAGTGAGTCTTGGATGACCAAGAATAGTAATTTTATAATGTAATCCCGAACCAAGTGGGCTTACATCAGCATAACATCATCGGTGACTGAATTAATACATTATTTAGCATTTATTGTGAATTACCGAATTCCACTACTCATCAAAAATTCAAGTAGCTCATAAAATTCCCAAAAATTTACCCAAACCATTTTTCGACGTGTAGAATCCAAAAACTAATTCCATTTTTCAAAAATAATTTTCTAAATATTATTAATTTAATATTTAATTAAAATCATAATTTACTTAAAAAACAGTTTTAAGATTAAAACTGATTTTATAGTTCTTTCAAAAATTACGTAGGGTCTTATAAAATTACCTAAAAACTATTATACATTGATTAAATAATTTATGAATACATTCTAGGGAAATAAATATTCTTTTAAACTAATTAATTAATTATTTATGACTTATAAAACACAAAAAACGTTTACTATGGTCAAATTGTCACATTCTAAGATGTCTAAATTTTATTTTATTATTCATAGGTAATGTTCCTATTATTTACTATTCATAAGGGTCATTTTACTATTCATAAGGGTAGATTACTATTCATAAGGGTAGGTTACTATTCATCGAAAATTATTTTTGTTCCATTAGACTCCAAAAACTATCTTGAACACAACTGTGTATGTCAGATTTTTAAAATTCCAAACATAGGGGTGAAAAAATTATGTTTAAAGGTCACTTATCACTTAGTAGTTCATTATTTTGTATTTTTATGACATAAATATAAGAAGGGAATTTTCCATTGAAATACATTGGGTTGTTACATGATGCCTGAAGAGTAGCTGCCATATGAGGACCGGACAACTGAGATTGGCGTGTAGCCAGGCAAGACTGGCCCCGATATGGATGAGGCAACTCTGCCTGATCTAGTAGCACAAAAGGCGATGGAGGTAGATCTGATGGCACCAGATGAGGTTGCATGTGCTGAGCTCTGTGCTGAGCCTACTGTCTGGTTTTAGTAGCATGCACGGGCTAACTGAAAGTGCCCGCTGAGATGCCTCAACGACCCATGTGGTTGCAGTTCTGCTGACATTGACGTCAGATGGGGACGTTGGGGAGGTTCGCCTGGTGTTCCCCCTCGTCGGGAGTCATATATGAATTTACCAGCTCCACGGTATTAACTGAAGCGTACCCCTGACTTTCGGTCGAAGAGTCATCCACCACTAGGCGGATTCAGGGAGAAATCCCCATCTCAGGGGGCATGAAATCACCAAGAGTGCGGGATGATGACGACAGTGGTGCAGCGCGTTGCTTCTTCTTATGTCGTCGCTGCTTGCCCTTTTGGGAAGAGGTAGGCTATGATGACGATGCAGTGGTACTGGTCGCATATTCTGAAAGCTCTAGCAGATTCAGGCGGGCCTGAATGATTCCATGGGAGCGGGTGATGGTTTTACGGGCCATCCAGTCGTCATACTTCTGGGACCCACAGCTGGGAACCTGCTGCCACTTGCCTTTGTCGTCACTACCAATTTCTGACCCTACGAAGACACCCACCATTTGTGTCGGAGCCACGCCCAACCTAACTATGTTGTTGTCGATCTGGTCTTGGAGCCAGTCTTTAACCACATAGCACTGCTTGAGAGTGTGCCCCATAATCCGATGATTGGGGCAGCAGTTGGGGCGATTGGTGATATTCACCTCTACCGTCCTTCTGCACTCAGGTAAGCGCACAATCCCTTACTCTAGAGCACTTTGGAAGTAGACAGGGACCTGATTCTCGTTGAACGAGTAAGTCTGGTGCCTTCTTTCTGGATAGGGGGCCTTGGGTGCCTGGCCCTAACAAGGGGCCGGAGGGGCCTACCAAGGACGTGGAGCCTGATTATCCTGCCTAGGTGGTGGTGGTGCATTGCGTGGGGGAACTTGTCAGTTCTGAGGCGGTCGCTGCTGGGCAGGATCCTACGTTTGAGGTGGAGGGCCTCTGCGGGGTTGCGGGGCCAGTGCCACTGGCAGTAATTCTTACTGCCGGGGGGCTTCTATTTGGGCCACCGCTGCGGGTTTGGCTCTGGCAGCCCTCCAGGATGGGATCACAGGGGGCAACAGACGTGCCTGACTAGCTTGTTGCAGAGCTTCCTCGAGGTGCTATGCCTTATATGAGAAATCCTAGAACCCTCCGGGGTAGTTCTAGGTGATCAGGGAAGGAACCAATTCTGTTTTAACATTCCCTACGCACATCGTCAGTAACTTCTCCTGAGTTAGTGGCATGTCGAGGGAGTATGTAAGCCCCTTCCACTGGGCGATAAAGTTCGTGACTCGCTCATTAGGACATTGTTTGCACTTGAAGAGGTCTGCGATGCTGGTCTTTCGTGTGGTGGAGTTGAACTGGTATAAGAACTGTCGGAAAAAATCCTCCCAGTCGGTCACCAATCCGATAGGGAGCTGGCTATACCAGACAAATGCAGGGCCCTCCAATGTCTGCACAAAACATCGGAGCTTTACGGCTTCCTGTTGTTCCGGGGTCCCCAACATGGGGCCACACCTGGAGGAAAAATTAGCCAAGTGCTGCGGTGGGTCCCTAGTCCCGTTAAAGGGCGAGAAAGTGGGATTCCCAAAAACCGGTGGTGCGGGCATATCATACACCCACGCGGGATATGGATTTCCATCTAGTGGGACTTCCACCTACCACATTTCCAACACCTCGAGGCGGGCGATGAGTGCCTCTATAGGATCATCCGGGTGGGGGTCCCTGTCTTGACAGGGATCCCTAACTACTAGTGTGTTACCAGGCTCTTCAACACGGTAAACGGCTTCAATGGATCGTGGAGCAACTGGTGGAACGGCCCTTGGGCGGCTGGGGGAACCCGGGCTAGATTCCTCAGATTGCCTCGCCATTTAGGAGGGTTTAGCGAGACATATCGAGCCCTCTTGTCGTGAGTTCCAGCCTCTTCCCTATCTGTAGGAGTAGCATGATTAGGGTTGCCGGAGGAATCTATCCAGGGGGGAGTTGTTCCTTCCCCTACTGCCCTGGTTAGGATCACCATAGTTGGGTCGCCTCTCGATAGCGTGTTCGGCTAAGAGTTCTTCGACCAGCCTCTTTTTCTCAGCAAGCTATTGGCACAACATGGCCTTCTCGGGGTCTTTGTCCGTTTTCTGTACCGAGGCGGACGGGTCGGAGTGCTTGAAAGTTCTGACATGTTCTTTACCCTTTCTGACATTTCGACTGAGTACCAGCGACTTGGTGGGTATAGGGAGGCCTAGAAGGTTCCTATACTGACGAGTAATACTCCCTGATGGGTCCAACAGCGGTGGTACACCCTCAGGAGGTAAGTCTCCATCTATAAACTCACCTCATCCTCTTTGTCCACTATTTTATCCATGTGGATTGCAACCCTTCTTGGGGGAATGTCCTCAATGTCGCATAATGAATCAGGCTTCCATCAGATAAGACTGAAGAGGAGGGAAGAATACATTCCCCAACCATGGACTTGCACATGGGGGGTATCTTACCTGATGATTTTGCAGAGTACCTTGAAACTCTGAACGCATTTTTGTTAGAGGGTGCTCTGGTGACCTGGTGACTCAGGGCACTAGGCCACGGGGAGTACGTCCAAATCAACCAAATGGAATTGATCGTCGATTTCCCCAAAGTTCACTTTGATCTTAGGGTACATCACCCGTTGATAGTGAAGAATAAAGTGTGTCGCCCATAGGGTTTGACGGAAGCACTCGACTTCCTCCGGGGTGGGGGATTATGGAACACAAAAGTTTGGCGTTTCCACCAGCCAGAACTTCTCCGGGAAGTGGTCCACTGTGAGAATGTTCTAGAAGCTCCTGGGCTCGGATTTAGGGTCTGGCCCCGTATTGACCCACTCGTCAACTAGGGGTGGATGAGGGACCGGTAGCGGTACTGAGGCGGACCGCTTGGATAGTAAACTGGGCGGTGGAGAATACGGCGAACGAGCCGACTGACCGCCAAATTCTGGACCATTCTCTGAAGAGTGCGGTGACCTAACCACAATATCACGATACGACGAGATAATAGACACAGCCTATAGTGTAGGGATCGTGGTTACCAGCAATGGGTCACCTTGTCTCTCAACTGCCATTGTTCCCCAAAATAGATCTTCGTGATCTCCAGTCGAGGTAGAGGGCGCCTCTGGTGACGACGGTGGTGACTGTACGGACGGAATCTGCGGGATTCCCCCAATTTCCTCCTCCTGGATGTACCTACAAAGAGAGGGGGGGAATTTGGTGGACATCGCATTCCAGAAGGATGAGGCTGACACGCCTTGTTCGTGCCCCGGTCCTTAATGCAGAGGAATGAGGGGAGGGTTCTGATGCCGAGTCGCATTCTGCTTCAGAATCTGAGAAGCGGGCCAGTTTGATCTCCATCTGGGCTTTCCCAGGATTCTTCTTGTGGAGGAAACGACCCGCCCTCCTTCCCCTAGATGTCTGTTCAGGAAAAGGCTGATTCCTGACATGTAGTCTCAGGGCCGTGTTGGTTCCATGGCGGAGAGGAATTCCACTTGTGACAACTGGGGTGCGAGGGGCACCAGGGTAAATGTCGAAGGGAACGTGGGGAGGACCTCCATGGATAGCTCCTAAGCGAGTGAAACCTCCGTTTCAACCGGCGGGATCATGGGGAGGACCTCCATGATTGGTGTGGGTGGAGTGAGTCTGACCTTCAACCCTTTGGTTTCCAGGGCGAGGAGGACCTTTGCCAGTTGTTGAAAGAACGTAGGGAGGATCCCCACGTTGGAGAGGGACAAGATGGGAAATGCCTTTAAAACAATGGTCGGGGGTAGGAGGAGGAATTCCATACCCAGTGTGATGGGCATGGGAAAGACTTCCGCGCCAAGGGTCACTACCGTGGGGCTGTTCTTCATTTGGGTTGGGGGTAGCACAAGGCATACCTCCATGAAAAACTTCAGAGCGGGGAAGTCCCACACTCTGTGGAGTGGTGGTATAGGGAGGACCTCCGTAGGGAGTGACACCATCGTGGGTTGGTTCATGGCGATCACCACTCGGGCTTGCGACCCGGAGCGTCGACCCAGCCTACTCGTGGGGCGGTTGGGGCCTTGACCCCGGTCGGGCGTAGGGGGTGTTCCTGTTCAATTTGGGTAGGGGTTTCTTGATATAAGTCGGCAGTGGCTTAGGCCACAGTAGATATCAACATCGACGCCCCTTGACGGGCACCCTTAGCTCGGGCCCAACGCTGGCGTCGGGTCAGGCGAGCCGGTGCAGGTGGTGCAGGGGCATAGCCTACCTACTCCTCCGGCAAGGCCGGACGGTGGTGCTGACGTGGTCGGGTAGGGGCCCTTGCATGTATTCCTTGGATCGGGACTCTGACTGGGCTGAACTGGACATCACCCACCTCATCAGCGTAAGGTGAGGAGTCTTCAAGGTGTTCCAGGGACAGGCTCCCGAAACGATTGAACTTTGTGGTGGGGAGAAGGGGCTCCCTGCACGGCCCTCGAGGACGACATTGATGGCGGGGCCTGGACGCCTCTAGGTCTAGGCGGGCCATATCCCGAGTTGGGATTATGCCCTCCTCCTCGTAACAATGTATGAGGTCATTAATCACCCTTCGTTGGATGACTTCTGATGGGGTTAGGGGGTGTGGGCACCCCACCCTTGTGGATACAGATGCTGTTTTAGAAGAAGTAGAGCCACGCAGAGAAACTGTGCTGGTATTACCCCTGCCCCTGTGTAGATAGGTGGGCGACGATCGTGTCCTTGTAGTAGCAACCTGATTCATGATAAGTAGGGAGATTAACTCATCTGCACTGCGAGGAAAAGAGATCGACAACCAGTTCCCCAACGTTATTCCGTCTTACGTGGTCGGTAAGAGGGATCCACGCAGACAACGTTGTAGAATATAATGGCCCACGTTCTACTGCCCCAACTTCTGGTGAGTTTCATGCAAGACCTGCTGTTTGCTTAGCGGGACCCGGCACCAGATATCTAAATCTGGTGACACATCAATCTACCAATGCTTCGAATGCTACTATTCTCTACATCAAGGAGAAGAACTTCATGTTGGGTTCACCATTTCTGTTTCCGACGCCTTCACCGGGGTGCACGCATCTGTCCGCTTGGGCATGATAGGCGCGACTTTTGTGTTGACCCACATTCCTACTCTCTAAAGGCGGGTGGTATTCGTTCCTTATTCCGGGACATCTTCTCCTTGATTGAAACCGGGATAATGGGATGTCGGTTCTTCCCTCCGTGGATTCCCCCTCAGAGCTCATCACCTAGTCAGGGTCTCCCTCATAGATTTAATACGATGTTCATGAAACTCTTCCCAGTTCCATGTTTCCATGGACACCGGTTAATTACACTGCTTCTGTCAGGATATTCCAAAGGGTCCGGTTAGGGCAGAAACCTTCAGTCGGGGGAGTATTCATGTCGAGGCATTAGTAACGTGTCTGAACGCTGGGGAATTGGAATGTCTATCTTTTTCCCCTTATTTTAGGGCTTCTCGAGGGTGCGGAAGGCCGAGGCATCTCACATCGATCATGGAGAATCATATTGATAGGAATGTATCTATGGTTTTCCTCATCTTCCCATGTTTAACACAAGGTATGCCTCAAGTTTAACATCCAGCGGAGACGGATCGGCCTGATCAGAACACTAGATGGAGTGGATCAGATTGAGGAATCCCCCATGAGGGAATGCCGATATCGGGGTAGAGACCCGTGGGCAGCTTCCCGAATTCTCTGGAGGGGAATGGGGTGGCATGATCTCACGGGGATGTGGCGGCCTGGGTAAGAATCACGGTGGACGATGGAGAATTTTATGGACTGGAGGGGGAATGAAATGTGTCATCGTAGAGATGGCGGTAGTGGTGGGCTTGAGTCTCGTAGAGACTTCCTACTTATCCTCGTGGTAGGGAATCAAATTCTACGTAGTTCAGAATGAATGCATGAGGATTACACTCTAGGCCGCCCAAGGTGATGGAAGAACTGACGTGAATACGGTCGAAATGACCAGGTGGTGGGCTTGAACCTCATGAGGATTCCTATGTACCATGACTTGACATGGATCAATGTCCACATAGTTTGGGAAGAGGGATGTTATACGGACCTGAAGGGGTGTCAGAACAACTAGATGGTAGGGTCACAACGACTTACCGCTGGATTGGGATGTGGTTTAACGTTATGCGAGACGGGGGCGTGTTGGAGAACCGACGTGAAGAAGGACCTCGGTCCAGATGGATGGTGGGCTTGAACCTCAGTAAGGCTTCCTACATACCATGCCATAACATGGATCAAAGACCACGTAGTTCAAAAAGGTGTGTCGACGAACCGACGTGAGTGTGGTCGAAACAACCAAGTGGTGGGCTTGAACATCGTGAGGCTTCCTACGTACCATGACTTTACACTGATCAAATTCCACATAGTTCAGGTGAAAATGGGGGCTTGGAACACTAACAAGGAGATGGTATGAGCCAATGATTGTTGGGCTTGAACCTCAGGGAGCCTTCCTACGAACCATTACATGACATGGATCAAAGTCCTCATAGTTCGAGTGGCGATGGTGGGTGTCAGCGAACCGACGTGAAGAAAGGACCTTGGTTTGATGGGTGATGGGATTGAACCTCAGGGAGGCTTCCTACATACCACTCCTTGACGTGGATCAAATTCCTCATAGTTTGGGAAGGGTTTCGTCAGCAAACCGACATGAAGGTGAAACCGGGGGTCAACTGTTGGTGGGCTTGAACCACGTGAGGCTTCCTACGTACCACGCCTTGACATGAATCAAAGTCCTCGCAGTTTAGGATGGTTACAACAGCTTACCGCTGGACCGGAATACAGTTTAACATCATGCGGGAAGAGTGTGAACCCGGACGTGAATAAATGATGGGCGGTGAGCTTGAACCTCATGGAGGATTCCTACGTACCATGCCATGACATGGATCAAAGACCTCTTAGTTCAAATGGATATACAATTTAACATCATGATGGATGGGGGCATACAGTTTAACGTCATGCTGGACGAAGGCATGCCATGGTCGATGCTTACTCTAAGCCCATGTGAGTCTTGCTCGGTGTGAGAAACAAGATGCAGCAGAGACCCGACGATCACGTCGCGAAGGGTGCATCCATGAGAAGTGAAGAGGGGCGTATGCGTTAGGCGGCCCATGGTGTTGGGACTTACTCCAGGATGGAGGCCCAAAGTGCAGAAAAGTGCAGCGGGAGAGGGTTTTGGGACCAAATATGGGAGGTTCCTCGTTCCCTATCACACCCTCCACTGGCCTTGGAAGTGGGGAAGTATGGAGGTGCATGGGTGCTACCTTCCGCAAGAGGGGCTAGGGGGATTACACCAAGGTGTTTTCCCTTCTCCCATGGACATATTCCACTCTGATAAGGAGAATATCATCCCATGTGAGGGTAATTCCATTCTCATGGAGATGATCGGCGTAAAGAATGTCTGTGCTTGGGGACCCTGCGTGCGAGGCATGGGGTCGGGTCACATTTTAATGTCATGTGTTGAGGACGAGGTGCTTGGTAGTGTAACTTCCTGCAGCTCAGACGAGGTGGGTTTACTCTGCACCCATAGGACTTAAATGACTGGTACCCTCTGACCCTTGGGGGAGGAAAGGTACCAGCAATGCCGTGGTAAAGTGGGGTCATAGAGCGAACCATCGAGGGGTCCACGTTAGCATGGCTATGCGAAGGAGCAATAGTCGTTAGCATGCCTATGTGAAGAAGCAATAGGCGAAGCAATGATATGGGTTGTGTCGTCCATGGGACTTTGAAATCACATCGTGCATACCTGGAGGGTCGCACGAGAAGAGGAATATCCAAGCAAAGGGGTCCACAGGCAGGGACCTTGCAGAGCTTGGTTTTTGTGCATAGTGGAGAGCACCTACAAAGGTGTGTGCTTCACGAAGTGGAGTGCCATGGCCATAGCATGGGGTATAGGTGCGAGTGGGAGGTGCTTCATGAAGTGAAAGGGTGTTCGCGGAGCACTGCCTCGTGAAGCGGAGGTTCCTCTTGAAGCAAGGTGCTGTGAAGCAGTGTGATTCGCGAAGTACAGTGACCCTGCCTTGGCATGTGGATCACTTGTACAGGATGGGTGTTTCACAAAGCATAAACGCTCCCCAGATTCCCGGGTTCCCTTGGGAATCCCCTTCCTTCACGTAGGCCCTTAGGCTTCGAAAAGGGAATCCCTCTCGGTAGTGGGACTCAAAACCAGACAAGGCGAAGGCCTCTCCCAAAGAAAAAATACCTTACAGAGCTCATGATTCCCAGAGCAAAGAGTGCTTCGTGAATTGAGATTTGAGAAGCCGAAAGTTTGGATTGTCCATCTATGGAGCTTAGGGGGAGCATGATATTTATAGGCAAGGGGCACCGTGGATCAGAGCTCATGCAGCGCGAAGGGGCCTTCGATTTCTTCGCGGCGGGTCGCGAAGGTCAACTGAATTCGCAGAGGGGTACTGCCTGCTCTGCTTCGCGGAGGGTCGTGAACATCAGGGCATTCACGGAGGGTTATCGCCTCTGGTGCATCATGGATGCCGCGAATCTAGGGGGACTTCGCGTCAAGGCTTCGTGAGGATGGGCGCGGGGCCTCTTTTTTCTTCATTCTTTTCGTCCAACATTTTGGCGCCAACAATGGGCTCAAAAATAGCAAACACACATGACACCTAAAACATATCATGTTCTTATTTTCCAGTCAGTCGTTATAACCACCGTTACACAATATCACCATATGAAAACATAATGAGAATAAACCTCAATGCTTATAATCCCCCAACACTAGATAGTCAAAAATTTTATGTGTCTATTTTTTATGATTTTTCTAAAGAAGAATACATATGTTTATGATTAATTTCATTGTATATTTATGTTCTCATTATAGATTATAATTCCTATAACCTTTTGATACAAAAAATAATATATGGAAATTTCCATATAAATAGTGGATGTAGAAGTATCAAACTATTATGGTAAGAATATATCATGAAAAATATACTCATACATGATATGGTAATCAAAAAGTACCGATCATGATGGGTCAATAGAATAATATTTCACAAGACATCGATGATTGGAAATAGTATTGAAGAATTATTTCAAATAGGATGAATTGTTTTTTGGATTAGAGAGATACAATTATTTTAAGGAAGATTTTGCAGATATTGTTAGGTTTCATCTATGTGAAAACCATATTTTTTCTAACATATTAGAATATTCATAGGGACAAGTTTCAAATTCCATTTTTTATTAGATGGTGATGGTGGAATGAAAAAACTTATTATGGAAATTTGGAAGTTATTCAAACCAAATGATATCATTTGAAAGTTGTAGTTTAATATTTTCCTTTTTAATGAAATTGAAGATAAAGTGTAAAAGTGAAAAATAATTATCTAAAATTAAAAATGGGAATATGTAATAATCTTTTCCTTGATGAGGTTTTAGCTAAGGGTTACGTAAGGGTAACTTATAAAAGCATAAGACTAAAATCATGAGAGTTTCATAAGAGTGAATTATTCACTAAAATGAGGAGTTAAGGTGGTGGATGACTCAATCAGAGGAAGGGAATCTCCAGAAGATCAAATCAAGGTAGATATACTATATATAGAGATTAGAAGATAGAGAAATAGGTTTCATCTCCTATTCACTACTATATTTAATAGGGTGAAATCATTTATTGATTTTTAATTTACACATTAAAACTATATTTTGATACCCAAATATAATAGATTTTTGAATTCTTTATATGTATTAAGACTACTATCCATTATATATAGAATTTTGTTTTGTAATTTTTTCATTTGTTCCATTAAATATTTTTATTTTAGAAGTTATTATATGGTTTGTTTGTATGTTTTTCATTGCAGTGTGGTTACTTATGTACAACATGTCTTCAATGTTTTAGTGAATCATATATGAAATTTAATTTTTGTTTTCTGTTTTTGAATTTCATGTTCTGTAGTCATAACGTCTTGTTGTTTAATTGGAATTTACATCAGAATCAATAAGTTGAGTAATTGCTTCAGTTGTCATTGCTTCCGAAAACTAAGAACTAGTCAAGGTGTTTTAGATATTAGATTAGTTGTATAATTCTAACCTTGACCATGTAGGATAATTATGTTAAGTAATTCCTAATACCTCTTAAGTGTTCCAAAATTTATTGGGAGTCTAATAATTTTTAGAAGTTATAGTGTTGGATGAGGGTATGTTATGGGTGGAGAAGTTATATTGAATGGAATTTAGATTCTAGAGGATACAAATAAAATATTGTATACTATAGAAGGATATTGATATTTAATTGATGGTTATAAATTTGGAAGTTATGGAGAAGGAATAATGAGATAGTTTGGATAAGATATCACTGATATTGATTCAGATATCACTATCTAAGAATGTGGATTATGACATCTGAGAGGTGAAGTCTACTTTGAAAATTATAAAAAATCTTACCGATATTTATAATAAGACAATGATGATGAATAAAATGTTCATTTTGTAGAGGTTATTTTATATAAAGATATTAGAGGAAAAAACTAAGGCAAATCACATCAAGGAATTCAATATGAATCAGTGTTAGTTGGAGTTATTGAAGGTGAACTTTAGAGATCTGGAGTGGGAGATGTTGTTACTCTCTTTACTCCTAGAATCATGGGATTTTATTATGACCATAATGAGTATATCAAGTAAGAATATTGATATGATGGTTTTGGATTTTGGATATCTTATATTTAAAGAATAACTTCATCATAAGAAGATCATGAAATCTTTTAGAAATTTATATTATATAGAAGGAAGGGATTATTCCACGGCCTGTAAGAGTCATAAGAATGGAAAGGGTGGATAAGTTGGAGTTAGATTAACATGATGTAAAGTAGTCCAATGTTCTGGAATTACGGGAATAAAGGTCACCTTAAGAAATATTGCTGTGATAGAATGAAAAATTATCCAAGACAAACTTCAATAAGAGCATCCAAAATCATGGTTCAGAAGTTATGAGAGGTATACTAATGAGTGGTTCCAGCTCATTACACTCTTGGATCTTAAACTCTAGAGCTTCATTTCAATAAAAATATAATAGAAGAAGTATGAATAATTATAATTCATAAATATTCAATAAGGTGAGTCTACAAACGATGAATCTCTTCATATTATGGTAAAGGGTGAAATTTCAATTCAAATGCGAAACATAAGTTTTTTGGAGTGTAAAGGTGTATGACACATGTCAAGGTTATAGAAGAAAATAATTTCCATGAGATAGTTAGATGAATCACGTTTCAATAAAATGTTTTTGGATAGAGAATGAATAATTACACACATTTTTATAGTGGTGTCCAATAGAGTGAATGAAGTAACCTTATACATCATAGATATTTTAAGAGGTTAAATTCACACTAGCTATGTAAATAAACACCACAATGTTATGGCTTGAATGTTTAGTTCATTTTAGTGAGGTGGGGATAAAAGTACAAGCCACTAAAGGAATATTGAAGATCATAATCATGGAGTATAAAAAATATGAAGTTAAAATACGGGGAAAAATGTATTGAGTAATTACAAAAAGAAGGTAAAATGATAATGAATCAGAAGTTAAATAAGGTATATATGGATGTATGGGGGCCAAATATGGTTCATTCTCATAAAGGTTATCTATTATTTGAAACCTTAATCAAGGATGTGGCACAAAAGGCATGAGTTTGGTTTCCCAAGCACTATTTTGGGGTATTTATATTTTTTTGATGTAGATTTCCAGTGTAAAAAGATACCTCATGAAAAGTAAGGTATTTGAGATCAAGTAATTGTGGGGAGTATAAAAAATTAAGTTATGTAGGTTCTAAAAGTGAAAAGGAATACTATTTGAGAAGACTATGATAGGTGCTCTATGTAATAAAAGATCCATAAAGAGAATGGATCACAAATTAGTTGAGAAGGCAAGAATAATTTGGATTTACATAGGATTACCCTATGTATTTTGGGTGGAAATGGTGAACTGTATTGAAAACATAGTGAAAATTATTACTTCTCTATAGGGGTAAGAACTTCTATAAGTTTGTTGTTTTGGTAGAAAGCTTCAACTCACCCATATCAAAGTCATCTATTCACTCACCTATATCCACATTGATGCCAAGGAGAGTAAATGGATAAAGGAAAATTCCTATGTTTGTTAATTTATGGGGTATGAAGATGATGAATTTTGGTTATGACTATTGGATAACAGTTCTCATAAGATAGTTAGACATCATAATGTTATCATTAATGAAGGGTTCTTGTCAAAATATAAGAACCAAGAGGATATTTTTTATGATATAAATGTTTCCTTTGAATTTGAGGTTTGACTGAATAGACTTGTTAATGTAATTTCTGTTTTGAATGATTCAAGGAGTACTTTAGTTCTGGAAATATCATATAGTATAGAAGAGCTTTTGAAAGGAGGTCTAGTTCTAATGGAATTAACAAGGATGAAATTATTGGATAGCTCCGGAGCTATAGATTCTTGAAGTATAGCTCCATGAAGTGAATTTCTATAAGTTGTAGTTCTCGAAGGAGAAAGGCCACATAGTCAACTGTGGAGATCTACCGAGATTCAGTTCAAAGCGTAAATACATGAAAGTATCTTGCAGTATTTTCTACTCACGACTGTTTGAGATTCTGAGATTCTAAAAGTGACTATGAATATGAAATACTTGAATCAGTGATGGTTATCCCTGAGGGATGGGTTTTATTCCTTACATGTTTCTTAAACATGGGAGTTAATGAAAAGTCCTACTAAGAAGAAAGTACTTCAAACAATACAAAAAATAGGAATTTATTTTTCATTTTGAATCCCATAGTTAAATGATTTTTTTAAAAAATTGTAGCATCGATTTATTGAAAACACTTGTGAATTTGTAGTTTTTTATTAAAAAATCATCGTCAAAATTAAGAGTAAAAATCATTAATATTTAATTATATTTTTTTACTATTTAAGAATCATAATTTATTATTTATTATCATTTTTTATTTACAATTTATTAATTCTGATTAATAATTATTATTTATAGTTATTCATTATTTATTATTTACAATTTTAATTAATTGCAAAGTGGTAATTATTAATCATTAATTTTTTAAAATTATTAATTATTAATTATTTAGAAAATAATTTAATTCTCAATTATTAATTATTTATATATGTATATATTTACAAATAAACACACACACACTGACATATATATATATACATAAAATATATATATAGATGAAAATCATTGCCAAAACATACTCACTTAACTAATGTTCTAAGAGAAGTTGACAAATCATATTTCAACATCAAATGTTCATAATGTTTGTACTGGATGTCTGTTTTTGATCCAAAACATGTAAATATTAATATTATGAAATGAACTATGATCAAATTGGATAAAAATTTGGTAATAGTTAACAGTAAAAATATATTAATGTTCCAAGAGAAGATAAAAACTAGACTTCAACTTCAAACAAGAATAAACTATGATATAAGTGTATGTTTGGACCCCAAATCTAGTCAAATCAAAGATTAAAATGAGCTCCACATCATATAAATACAAGAGGACCCCTGTCCTTATTTGTTCCCCGTAAAAAAGGCCTTGTATGGCCTCCAAAACTGAGTTTTAATTAGGATACCCTAATTATTGAACATTTAATAGATATATAAACTTATTTTAAGACATCCCTCTTCTTCTTGTTTGGTGTTATATGGTTTTATTCCTTGGATTCACATTCCTAATGATGTAATGGAAATGTAATTGTAGTGTCCTAAGTTTGTGTTTATTCATATTTATGTAAATTTAGTTATATGTTTACATATTTATAGATATATATATCTATTTAAGTATATTTATCAACATTTCTAGGGAATTATATATTTTTATATATTATGTTGGTATATATATGTGTGTGTTTATTTATATACATTTATATAAATTTATTTATATCTATATATATTTATATGATATTTATATATATATTCATATATTAATAAGTTAATATATAACATTATTTAAATAAATTTACATGTAATTAAATTTTTTATATGTGAGTTTTTATTTATCAAATAAAAAAGGGGAGTGTGTGGATACAAGAGTCAGAAATTAAGGTAAGTATTGACATCACCTCAATTGATAGAAACATGCAGATGATAGGATTAATCAAAGGGGTTCCAATACCAAAGTGCGATCTAAAATACCACTGATTCCTTAGAGAGATCATTAACCACCATATTAGCCTCACTATAAATTAGTGTATGTATTTATAAATTATGAATAAATATATATACACATATGTATTTCTATATATTTATCTTTTTATATATAAATATATTATATATTAACTTATTATTTGATTTATGTTTATTTATCAGTTATTATTATTTATTATAATTATTTATTATTTATTATTAATTATTAATTATATAATTTTTAGATATTAAGAATTTATTTTTTATTTTCATATTATTTATTAACAAATTATTTATAATTTACTATTTATATTTTATATAATATATATATATACACATAATAAATAATAATAAATAATAATAATAATAAATAACAATAATAAATAATAAAAATAATAATAATTGTAAATAAAAATTAATAAAAAAATTTAAAATAATAATAATAATAATAATAATAAATAATAGATAATAAATAAATGTGTGTATTTATATGTATTTATATATATTTATCTACACATATATAAGTATATAAAAGTCCACTTAGTCCCCACATGAAGAGTTTTCTAGAGTGGTTAAGTGTTTGTAAAATAGAAAGTAAGCAAGTGATTTAAATCCCTGAAAAATATACATAAAAATAATAAATAATAAATAATAAATAATAAATAATAAATAATAAGTAATAAGTAATAAGTAATAAAAAATAAAATTTTTCAAAATTTAAAAGAACCATTTTAAGCTATCAATGTATATTTAAATATGAGCTAAATGATGAAAACCCCAATGGGAAATGGTTCTGCGATGATTTTAAAAATTCCATATGAAAATTTTCTTGACACAATATCTCATGGTGGTTTCAGAAAAGCATCACCAAACCATTTAACATTGTTTTAAACCACCTTAAAATGTAAATAAAACCCATAACTAAATTTCATTTTTTTGGCATGGTGAGAATAAATGGATATATCAGTTGAAGGAGGAAGAAGATAATAGATGAAGTACAATGAAAGGCTTGTTGATAAAGTATTTTATCAAATAAAGGAGTGAATTTTCCCAATATTTTTCTTTCAGTAGTTAAAATCACAAAAAATTAAATTTTACTTAGCATTATTACAATGGAATCACTTAATCTAGAGTAGTTGAATGTGAATATTTCTTTTCATTTTGGGGACTTATATAATGAAATTTATTTGGAGAAACTGAAATTTTTCATGGTTAAATTTTTTTTACATATTCTGTTCAAGCTAAAATGGTTCCCTTATGGATTTAATAAATAACCAATCGAGTAGAAATAGAAATTCAATTTCATGTTGGATGAATACAAGTTCATCAATTGTAATAATGATAATTGTTGTTATCAAAAGGTGTTTGATTATGGGAGTTCCACTATCTTACTTCTATCTATTAATTATAATCTCATTGTTGGTCTGGTAATGGAAAAATTTATTAATGTAACACCCCTAGAAAAATGATACTTAAAAGACTAAATATTAGTACCCATGTCAATAAGGAACACATTTATTTTCAAGAGCCTACTTGATAAGAACTCCATAGGTACGTGTGCTTGGCCTGGAGTAGTTTCTGAATGGGTGACTTTAATACCCTTTGATTTTGTGAATTAATTTTTTCTTTTTATATTTTCACTTCACACAACACTAAGTACATATTTTTTTTATTATATAATATCACTATGTTATTATTATCTTATACACAACACCATGGGAAGCTTGCACTACATGCAACACTTACTTGTCTTGCGTTACATACAACACCGACATTCTATAAAATAACACTTTACTATTATAATTATTTAAATAAAATAGTTATAACCTAGACATTAAACCTGTGATATGAATAGAAATATATTTTTTTAAATATTAGTTATAAGGGTTTTGATAAGGTAAAATATAATTTCTAGAAATGTCTTTATATGTTTAAAACTATTATTTTCTCAAATGAAGTGATTTTCATATCCTTCTATGAAAAATAATTAAATTAATTTTAGACTCCAACAGAAATTGATTTTGAAAAAATAAAAATTATTTTTAATCCAAAATATCAAAATTAGATTAGGGTGAACTTTCTATTTTTTTCTGAAAAACTTCAATTTTTAATGAATAATGAAAAATATTGCAGAATAGTTAAAAACAGACGTTTTCATTTAAATAATTACTTTACATTAAATTGATTTTAAAGTCACAATAGAAAAATAATATATATTAATCCAATTTAAGTCATTATATTCATTTATATAATAGAATTTGATATAACAAAATAGTGATCTTTTGAACGTCTCTTTTACTCGCCTTTTACCCACATTTGAAGGATTAGCAGTAAACATAATTTTACCACTTATATGAATTGAATTTTGAAAAAAATACATAAATTGTTATAATAAGTATAAAAAATTTGGTCTAATAGGATGAAAATAACTTTTGGTGAATAGTAACTTTTGAATTTTATTTACCGCGATTGATGGTAAATAAGGTAATTAAGGGTAAAAATAATATTATAATAAGATAAAATTACCTCAAACTTGTCATAATTTCATTAGATATGTATATTTAGACCCAAATCCTCCTTATTTCAAAAATAATATCCTTTTAATCCATTTTTGATAGATTAAGACATTTATTTTATTTTATTTAAATAAGAGTTAAAAATGTTATATTCAAACTTTAATTACTATATTATTTTTAATATAGGGATAAAAATAGGATAAATTATACAATAAATATTAATTAGAAATATAATAAATATATCTTCGTCATGAAAATTTATTTTTAATTTTTAGAGAAGAAATAACATAATTAAAGGATTGAATAATAATGATGCAGTAATTTTTAGCTAATTGAGATATCAAATAAATGATATTAAAAATATTAAAATAAATATAATATGAAATATTTAATGAAATAAACAAATTTTATAGTAAAATAAGACATTTTGTTACATACTGGAAGTATTGGTTCAAAGTTATCATGTTGGGTTGATATTTTTAAAAATGAAAATATTGAATAGTATCAAAATTGACATTATTGGTACTTTAAAATAAATAATATTTCAATAAATTCTATAAAATACATAAGAATATAAGGGTTTGAAAATTATCTTTTATAATGTATCATATGTCATTAATTATCAAATTGGGGTTCTTTGGTATTTTATAGTTAATATATTAATCCTATAGTGTAAAAATATGAGATGACATGGTCAGAGTTAAACAGTTTAACTAAGGGTTAAACACAAATGATAAGGTTAATTTTGTGACCTAAACATGTCTAAAATTCATTGGTTGAGATTATTTTTAATAATAATAATCTCAAATTCTAAATAAGTCACTTCAGGGCAATTTTAAATCGAAAATATATTTATAATGAATAAATAGTTTTGGAGTTTCCTAAAGTACCCCTACTCCCCTTATAAAAGGTCACCTCTCCATCTCATTTATTCACACCTATAAATCCTATTGGATTTTACAACCCCTAAAAATTAATCCTAAAACTTATCTCCATTCATTTTATAATCCTTCCCTTGAGTATAAATAAACTCAAATAATCCTTTTGGCACAAACCAAAAGGAATTACCCGATAAAGAGGTAATGTCTTCTCTTAAGCTCCTTTCTTTTATTTTCCTTCACCGCACCCTAATATACATTTATTCCATTATTTTATGACATAACCATTATCCAAAATATACTAGGATGTTTTTATATTAATATTTCTGCCAACACTTACACACTCCTCCATCTAATGGATATCGAACACACTGTTTCTGTGTACGGCGAACTACTGTCACACGAAACGATGATTGTTCATTTCATTCCATTACCACCTATCATGGTGGACATTATGATTTAAAATATTTCTACATATTTAATATATAATATTTATTTAATATTTTTATTCCTTTTTAAAACACATACATTTTTACTTCTCATTTAGTGTTAATATGATAATCTCGTTTGAGGAAGTGTGGACAACCGCCACCTCTTAGCGATGTGATTCGTTTACACACCATAGGGAATTTATTAAGGATGGGTTTAGTGAACCTATTTAATATATATGATATAATAATTCAATGTTAATAATTATATAAATTCATATACACATACATATATATACATATTTCATTTACATACTTTCTTTCAATACGACAACTAAAATGGAAACAACCTTCATGCGTACATACAACTTACCGTCTCCACGAATGGTGTATCCCATTTAGTACTTATTTATACTATAGATTATTATAATATAAATATAATCCATACATTATATTTATATCATGGTTTACATTCTTGAATAATGATATAATTATAAGGACCAATGATATGACAAATTAAGACACATGTGGAGAACAAGGTGAATATTACCTGCTGTAAAACCTTACTATTTGATCGTTAACAAGCCAGTAATATGAGTTCATAATAAAACCATATTGGGAATTATATATAATAATATTATTATATAAAATATTTATAATAAAATTATATTTAATGTATGAGAATATTGTTCAATTATGAAGAGAGTCAATACACAAGGTAAGAGATTTTTCTCTAACCTTTATTTATGTGAGACAGATGCCCCACACACTAATTCTTTCTTCTACATGGTGTATATACTTAACATGAATATATTTTAGGATTATTATCCATAATTTTATGATATTTCCATATTCTTATTATTTTATTTCTTACATGGGGCATATGATTCTATTGATTACAATGTGACGAGTATTGATTTCATAATCTCTCCCATATTTCTGATTATTTCCTTTTTAGTCTCCTTTGGTGAATATTTATCATCCATGTCCATGTTTTCTAAAAAAAATCATAAATTTTTTCTTATCCTCCTATAAGTTTTTAAAGAAATGTTTTCCAATTTTTGAATTTTTACTATAAATTTTCAAATGAATCTTTTTTTCATTTTCTGAATGATGTACATTTTGACTTTCTCAGAAAAAGAATGGGTAGAATATTTTTTTTAAACTTATACAAGAAAAATGGATTTTTATTATTTCATGAAATCTTATTACCTTGATTCTTCCCCTATAATATTATAAGGTTATTTTTGAATAAAATGTTTGTTTTTAAAATTATGCGGCATTTTAATAAAAGAAAACTATTTCAACAAAGAAAGGATATTTTCCTCAAGAACTATTTTAATTTATTTTCATAATTCATTTATATTTTTTCAATTTGGTTTCAATGAAAAGGGTTTTGAAAATGATTTATTTTTTAAAAAAAAGTTATATTAAGGAAAATTCATGTTTCAAGTGATATTTCAAAATTCTTCCCCACCTATGATGACATATTTGGTTATAGTTCAAGAATACCATTCATATTATTTCTCAAAACGGTTTCTGTTTTGATTGAATGATTTTTAAGAAACCCACTTCTTTTCATGTGTTATGATTTTGATGTAATGATTGTGAAACCTATCTCTTTTCTATAGGTTATGATATGATTATATGTTTATGATTCCCATTTTATTTCTTGAGTTATGATATGATTGTTTATGATCTTGTGGAACATATATGTATGATTTTGATTATGAGATGGGTGGGACCTATATATCCCTATAATTCATTGGGTAAATATGGAAAACTCATGAGGTATATATGTTATGCATGAACCAAATTTAATATTCACAATTCTATGTATGGACCTTGTTTTCATGTCCATAATTCTATGTGTAAACCTTGTTTTCATGTACATAATTTTATGCATGTTCCTGGTATTCATGTACATAATTATATGTGTGGACCTGGTTTTCATGTCCATAATTTTATTTGTGGACCTGGTTTTCATGTTTGTATGTCTATACAATTTCCTGATTTCATGTCCTTAATGATTGAACCTATTACTATTTTTACAATTTTACAACGTTATAAGTTGATGCTTGTGCTGTAATATCATGATTTATGTAAATTTTATGATCTTATTGATTATGTTCTTTGATATCATTATGATTCAAGTATACCTTTGATATGTAGGTCATGATATTATAATGTTATGATCACATTCTCATACACTTATTCTCATTATTATGCTTACATATCTCCCATGTTAAACCTTACTGAGCATTTGAGCTCACCCATTTCTTATGTTTCCTTTCCTTAGGTTACGAAGAAAGGTTTTAGTTATAAGTACAAAATGTGGAGATCTTTATAGGATATGTTGAAGATCCTTCACCAGGATGGAAAAATTTCTTTCTATGTTTCCAAATACACTAAACAATTATGGTTCTTAGTCATGTATTATTGTAATGTAGTGAATATTCATATGAAATGATATAATATCCATGTATGTTATGTCTTGGTAGAAATAGTTGGTATCAGAGGAAAGTTTTAGTCAGCCTTTGGAAAATAGGATTTGAAAACTTTAGTGATATCCCTAGAGGTATTTAGAAGAATATGTCTAGGGATGTCCTAAGGATAACTCCAAGTATAGGATAAAATAGGAGAGTTTTTTGTGATAATCATTAATAACCTAGGATTAAACTTAAGAAATCGTTGATTGAAATATTTTAAGTAATTTACCTTAATTATGTGTTTTTAATATATGATATGTATTAATCACACTTTGATTTTTGGTTTTAGTTAATATCCTGAACTAGTTAGTACATAGTTAACCTTGAGTTTTTCATATGTGGAAAGTCTGTGAATTTTGAAAATTGATTTACTAGGTGTAAATATTATAAATAGAGTCTTGAAGGTGGTACAATTATTGGTAATATTACTAAGGATAAAGATACTACTAATGAAATATGAAAGGTATGAGATGTTTTAGTATTATTGTTTACATTATGCCCAAGAATCTTGGTTTGATTAAGGTTATGAAACCTTAAGAAATGATTCATATTTTAAGAAAGACTAAGATGATAGATCCTAATAAATGGTTTAAGAATAAAGTTTGATGATTGAGGTATATATTTTTCAGAATTCAAAAATTTTGTATCATGAATCATGAAATATATAAGTGTTTTCAGTATAAGTTTTTCATTATGAATTGGAAAGGATATATTGAATAGTTATAAAGATGTAGAAAAGTGATTTAAGCATATGCTGATATACTTGGAGAACACATGATTATGGGAAGGATACCCTTAACTTGTCCCTTATGTTAATATAATGAAGTTTGGATAAATATAGGTTGGATATGAACAAGTAAATTTGATGATACTAGTTACCTTGGAACTGATTAAAGATTTATTGAGATATGGGTTATGCTATCATGGATGATGTCGATATCTTTTGGACTTAAGAATAAGGAAACATGTGTGATTTCAATAAGGATGTATGATAATTCAGGTTATTTCCATGTTCCAAGAGAATATAGGATTAATTTATTCACATGATTGGAATGTGAGAACCATGAACTAGATTATGATATATGGGAGATAAATGTTAAATTTAGTGGGATTACATCTAAATATTTGTATTTTCATCTTTCAGAATGATTATGGGATTATCTATTTATGGAAAGTTTATTTTAAACCTGAAATAAGTTTTGGATATTAATGTATTATCTCACCATAGTTATATTTATACATATTTTATAACTTGTGCTAAGATTTTTGTTAATGATTGATAGAATGAACTATCATTCTTCTCGTGATTTTCTTACTCTATATGAATTAAAAATTCATCTTCATTTCTTGGAATAAGATTTGAAGTGGAAATTGATCATTAAATAACAAAGGGTGAAGTTATGTAGAAATCATGTATGTATATTTTCTATAAAAATTATTCAACATTAGGAAAAAGGGGTCATGATGTAAAAGGTTGTACTATTATCATAATTATTTAGGATATCAATCATCATTTTTCACACATCTTTACTTTATATTTTTCTGATTGTTAACTTTATCTGGATCACCCACTTTCTTGTGATTAGTGATCTTTATCAATCTCTATGATCATATATTCTTTTCCTCCATGGCCAAATCTTCACCTATGTTATTCTAAGAGGAAACTAAATTATGAGATACTTTAGGAAAGGATTATTTTACAACTATTCTTTTTTAAAAAGAATGTTTTAGTCTTTGTTTTTATTATTTGGGCTTTTATATTTTTTATAACCCCAACGAATTTCGAGGGCAGAATTCATTTTAAGGGCAGTATAATTTAACACCCTGAGATTTTGTGATTTTTTATTTTGATATTTTCACTACATGAAACACTAAATATAAACATTGTTTATTATATAATATCCTTAATATTGGATTATATTATATGAAACACTAAGGGAATATTATAATATATGCAATACCAGCTTTCCTTGCATTACACACAACACTGGGTTTCTCAGAAATAACACATTACTACTGTAATTATTGAAATAAGATAGTTATAACCTAGCTAATAAACATGTGAAATGAATAGTAATAACTAATTATTAAATATTATTTATAATGGTTTTGATAATGAAAAATATAATTTCGGGTAAATTCTTTATATGTTTAAATCTATTATTTACTCAAATGAACTAATTTTCATGTCCTTCTATGAATAATTATTAAATTAAGTTTAGACCCGCATAGAAATTTATTGTGATAAATAAACATTATATTTAAATTAAAAATGACAAAATTATCTTAGGGGTGTTGTTTGGTATTTTTATGAAAAGTTTCAATTTTTGATCATTAGTGAAAAATACAGCATAGTAGATAAAAACTGACCTTTTCATTTAAATAATTATTTTAAATAAATTGATTTTAGAGTCACAATATTTAAATAATACATATATTAATCCAATTTAATTAATTTTAATTATTTGTATAATAGAATTAGAAATAAAAAAATATTGAACCTTTGAACGTCTCTTTTACTCATCTTATAGCCACATTTGTTGGATTAGTAGTTAATGTAATTTTACCACTTCTATGAATTGAATTTAGAAAAATATATATACATGGTTTCAATTAGTATAAAAATCTTGTCTAATATGATGAAAATAATATTTGGTGAATCATGCGGGGTGGGCATGATTTTTTCTCTGTAGAAATTGACGAAACCCAACTTAATGAAGATAGTTAACAGACAATTAAATAATAAAGGGGGGGGGTGTGATTGATGTCCTGCTATGCTCTTTTATTGTTGATATGTGTTGTGAATTATATGGGCCTATGCTCACCGAAGATCATGGCTGTTGGTGGTCTTTCTCCATGCACTAATGAACCTCAGTGTTCTTGGATGTTTAAATAATAGTAACATGGAATTGGTTAATTATCTATACTTGGTTAAATAAATTGAAAGCAATAGGATTAGCCCTTTTCTATGATAACCCCAGTTAAAGAACAATGGAATTGAAACCATGGAGTGTGTTAAATCTTTTAAATATGAAAATACCCGCGTGGGCCTACCTTCTGTTGGTGGTAGTGGTTTGGTTGTTCTTCCTTCACGGGCCGATTATGGGTGAATTTATGATTTTCTTGGATGGGATCCCCTGTTTTACTTTCGCAATTTGTGAATCTGTGGCTATGGGGGGTTACTCTGCTTATATCACAAATTGGGGTGGAATTCTCTGTTGTTGAGAAACCGTTGGCTTTTGGAGTTTGGGGACATGGGGCTGTGTCTCGGGGTTGTTTTGTTTCCAGTACTTTGAGGGATCCCACTTGATCCTCAGTTGTTGTGACTTCACAAGAGAACTGGGTGTGAATACTTAATATACCTGGTGTTTTTCTTTTCTACCGTTTTTTTTTGGTTTTATCTATGAATGTGCCTGTTAGTTGCCCAGTAGTGAAGGGAATAACTCATACTAAACTGTTATGAATGATAACTTGAACAAGGGAACTGGGAACTGTTTGTTGTGTGCCTATTTTCTGAGGTAGCAGTGCTTGGGTACCTACTTGTATCTGTTTGAGGAGTCATAGGTTGGGCTGCGTGTTTGTATATATATGTATAATTGTATGTTTTTTGTTTAGACGCACCCCACTCGCATTGGTCACTTAGTGTCGGACACCCCATTTCATGGGAAGGGTGTTTCCCCCTAGATACTCTCCTTCCTGCTCCCTCTTCCCTCGGCTGTGATGGATGGAGGAGACCTTACACCCAAGATTCTTCGGGTAGGTTTCGATTGGTGTGTTGTTAGCCCAGGTGTTTTGGGGAAGGGGTTCTGGTTAGGGTGTGTTTTCCTAGGTGTCTTCGAGATGAGGCCCAAGTGTTTTCTGGAAGGGATGGATGGTTGTGAGGCCCAGGTTTGTGCGGGTAGGGATGGATGGTTGTGAGGCCCAGGTGTGTGCGAGTAGGGATGGATGGTTGTGAGGCCTAGGTGTGTGCGGGCAGGAAGAGTGTGGTAGCGTCAGGACGTTTGCCGTTAGGGATGAGCAGCTAGCTAGTGGGGGAAATAGTGGTGTGGGGTACCCCAAATGTTTTGTTCTTTTACTATTACCTTACTGCTTATGTTGTTTGGTGAGCGTGGATGGTGAGGTGGGATGGATAGACTCCTTGATAGATGTTGGTTTATCTGCTTCTCATAGAACTTTAGTAGGTCTCCCCACTTGTGCAGGAGATCTATAGGTTTTATCTACTGAGTATGATTTGTATGCTCAACCTATGTTTACTTTCAGGTTGTCAGGAAGACATCAGAGGTCGTACGGGACCTTACTAGTCTGGACATTGGAGTTGCTGTTGGTCACTATTGTTTTCTGCTTCATATTTTTTTTGTTGGTTTTTACTTTGGAGTTCTTTTACCTTGTTCAGTTTTATTATTAAAACATGAATGTAGTTTGGGTTTTTTTCGAGGTTCCTATGCTTGGTGGTGTTGGTGTTGACTCATTCTTTATCCCAATCTTGGTTAACTAAAAAGGATAATGCCTCCCATATTGTGAAAATGTTACACCCTTGGTGCTAGTCACCGCTCTAGGGCTTGCTGGAGGCGGGACTCAGGGGTCATTATCTCGTATTCGACTTGTAGAAGGAACGATGGGGGCCTTTGCTGCCCCTTCTATCATCTTGCTGAAGGTGGGTCGTGACAGAATGGTATCAGAGCCAGGTTGAGGGATAGGATGAAGTTTGGAGTTAGGCATAGTGAGGATTGCATGGGATGGTAGGGAAAAAATGTTAGGTGATCTTAGTTCATGAAATAGGCCAGGGAGGACCGGCTAGAACATAGGATTTTAGGGCCCCCCCGTGATCCGATGAAAGGACTCTGAGCCTATAAAATGAAGAAGTGAGACTACATTTATTGCAGGGTAGATACCCTAGAGAAGGTATATGCATCATACTTATTGGGTTTTTATTTGACTTGGGACACCATGGGGAGGAAAATTTAATAATAATAATAATAATTCCCTTGCTACTCGGGCTTAGGCAATCTTTGTTTACCTTGCAGCTATGGAACCCAGATGTTATCCACGAGTAACCCGGGTGGTTGAGGCCCAGCGGATCGAGGCAGTTGACCAGCAGAGGGTTGAATGAGATGAGGAGGACGACTTGTGGAAGAGGGATCTGTGCTCCTTCCAGTGAAAAAACCTCAAGAAGTATGAGGGCAGTGTTTCTGACACAGTAACAGAGGGATGGCTCAAGGAGATAGACATCACCTTCTATTAAATATGTGCTCCGATAGAGTACTGGGTTCCCTTGGATTTCATTCAGCTGAGAGGAGTAGCACGTCAGTGTTAGACGCTTTTCCTGGGAGAGGAGACAGAGGCCGATGTTTCATGGTCCAGTTTCGAAAAGGAATTTTGTGAGGAGTTCCTCTCCTCTACAGCGAAGGCTGAGAAGAGATAGGAGTTGCTTTCCCTTCAGCAGGGAATCATGTTAGTGAGGGAGATGGGGATCATGTTAAAAGATCTCTTGCACATTGACCCAGATCTCTTTCTGGATGAGGAGTCTTGGGCAAGACGGTTAGAGGAGGCACTATGTCCTTCACTTCAGTACGTTGTCACTCCCTTCACTCTTCCGACGTACCTAAAAGTACAAAAGAAGGCCGAGATAGTAGAGAGGATGCACTCGAAGGGAGGAACACCATGAGAAGGGAACCAGCTGAGTTCATCAAAGGGGAAGGTGGTCAGTAGTAGGTCTCCAGCGACAGGGCCTTTCAGGTTTTGACAAGAAGGGTTTAGGTCTCATCAGTTCTCGTCCCGAGCTTCTGGCCCTCTCCCTTTTCTCGCAGGGCCGGGACCTAAGTGTTTCTCTTGCGAAGTTTTTGGACACGATCAGATAAGGTGTCCGACTCGAGCTCCACATGGTGGAAGTGGGTAGTTTCAGCACACAACTCATCTGCAACCATTTCCGGAAAGTCCTTTGCAGCAACCACAACAGGCCCCTGGCCCTCTGAGGGAGGACCTTGTAGGAGGAGATCGACACTAGGGTGCTCTTCAGGGACCTCGACCTGGGCGTGGTCAGGGAGGTGGTCGACAGCAGCGAGGAAGAGGAGCTATGCATGGACAGTTGCATGCCGCAGAGTTAGTAGCTCTGATGGGACCAGAGGTTGTTCGAGGTACGAACAGTGTATTCCAGACTCTTATTTCTGCCTTGTTTGATTCGGGAGCTTCGCACTCCTTTGTTACGCCTGAGTTAGCTCATCCTCTGGGTCTGGATTCCGAGAGACTTTTTGTGCCCCTAGTGTTGAGAACACTAGTTGGGGGGTCTGACCAGCGTATCGTACTTCTTCCAGGGGTGTAGACTGAGGTTGGGACTGCATTAGTCCAGTGGATACCTTCTGTCATTGTCGATGCGTCAATACGATGTCATTCTAGGAATCAACTGGTTAATCTCCGTGCATTCCATCATCGACTGCTATCGGAGAAGGATTTAATTCTCCAATGAAGATAGATGGCGTGTGTATTTTGTTGGGGAGAAGAGTTATCAGGAGGGGAGTCAACATGTGGAGCCACTCCTTTTTATGCTGAACGGGATGTCAGTAGAGTCGACAGATGTAGGAATGATGGATTTCCCAGAGGTCCTAAGAGAATTCCCTGATGTCTTTCCCGATGAGGTTGTGAATCTACCCCCTCAATGTGATGTTGAGTTTGGGATAGACTTACAGCCTGGTGCCTACCCGATATCTATATTTCCTTACTGGATGTCACCTTCTGAGTTGCAGGATTTGCGGATTCAGATTGACGATCTGATGGATAAGGGATTTGTTCGACCTAGTGTGTCACCGTGGGGTGCTCCTATTTTGTTCGTAAAGAAGGAAGATGGTAGTATATGACTATGCATAGACTACCGGAGGTTCAATCATGCGACGATCAACAATATTTACTCCCTCCCGAGGATAGATGATATCTTCGACCAGCTGAGGAGAGCAAGTTGGTTCTCTAAGATCGATCTGCAGTCTGGATACCACCAGTTGAGAGTGAAGGAAAGTGATATCTTGAAGATGGCTTTCAGGTGCAGATATGGCCACTTCGAGTTAGTGGTCATGCCGTTTGGAGTTACAAACGCACCAGCTACATTCATGAACCTCATGAGCTCTATTTTCCGATAGTTTCTGGACCAGTTCGTTGTGGTGTTCATCGACGACATCCTTATCTACTCAAGATTAAAGGAATATCATGTTGAACATCTTAGGGCAGTTTTGGGAGTCCTTAGACACCACCATATTTATGGGAAACTGTCTATGTGAAAGTTCATAACACGAGAGGTACATTTCCTTTGACACGTAGTGTCTTAGAGGGGAATAGCAATAGACCCGTTGAAGGTTGAAGCAGTCGTTTCATGGGCAGCACCCAAGAACGTGGCGGAAGTTCATAGTTTCCAGGGATTGGATGGATATTACCGGAGGTTTGTACCCGACTTCTCTCGAGTTGCAGCTCCATTGACAGCTTTGACTAGGAAGGACCAGGCCTTCGTGTGGAGCGACCAGTGCCAGACAGCTTTTGACTACCTAAAGGAGAAGCTGGTTAGTGCTCTAGTACTCATATTACCAGAGGAAGGGATGTTGTTTGAAGTGTTCTGTGATGCT
This sequence comes from Viscum album, assembly GCA_963277665.1. NCBI lineage: Eukaryota > Viridiplantae > Streptophyta > Magnoliopsida > Santalales > Viscaceae > Viscum > Viscum album. Next base: position 905,525,025 of record OY728160.1, on the reverse strand, counting down.
TCTGTCCTTGGGTTGGGATGTGTGCGGATGCAGCAGTGAGGAGTGACCTATTATGGGTCTAGGCAGTTATGTACCCATGAACGTAACTATGCCACCCATGATCTGGAGCTTGCAGCCATGGTGTTCGTATTGAAGTTGTGGCGGCATTATCTCATCGGAGAGCGCTTTGTGGTCTTCTAAGATCACAAGAGTTTGCATTATATCTTTTCCTAGCGAGATCTAAACTTGAGGCAGCAGAGATTGGTTGAGTTCCTCCATGATTACGACTTCGAGATCTCTTATACTAAAGTCAAGGAAAATGTTGTGGCTGATTTCCTAAGCAGGAAATCACAGAAGGAAGTAGTTTGGGAATCTTCAAATTCTTTGAGAGCGATGGAAGAGTTAGCAGCCTTGCATTTGGATGTAAGGGTGGAAGGTGGAAGAGGTTGTCTATTTCAGATGACTGTAGTTCCCTCCTTAGTGGTTTAGGTTGAAGAGTCTCAGTGGGGGGACTCAGAGGTGGAAGTGATGCGGGATCATGTTTATCAGGGAAATGATCATGAGGGATGGTCGGAGGATGGTCAGCATCAGATACTTTTCCATGGAAGGATTTTCGTTCCGGAGATGATGCGTAAGGGTGTTCTCCATGAGTTCCATGGCTCTGCCTTAGAGGTACATCCTGGGGTCTCAATGATGTACCAAGGCCTGAGGAGACAGTTTTGGTGGCCTGGGGTAAAGCGGGCGGTGGCAGAGTTTGTGGCAATATGCCTCGAGTTCCAGCAAGTAAAGGCTGAACACCATTTTCCTAGAGGGCCGTTACAGCCGTTAGATGTTCTCAAGTAGAAGTGGGATGAAATCTCGATGGACATTGTCACAGGTCTACCCAGGGCTGAAGGAGGATATGATTCCATCTGGGTAGTGGTGGATCAGTTGAAAAAATCAGCACACTTCTTGGAGATTAAGGAGTCAAGCCCGGTGAGCACCTTAGCCTAGAGGTACATCGATGAGGTGGTGTCATTGCATGGGATACCAATATCTATTGTCTCCGATCATGACATGTGGTTTACCTCATGAGTCTGGAGGGGATTATAGCATGCCTTTGGCACCCAGATATGCCTTAGCACTACTTTCCACCCTCAGAAAGATGGGAAAACAGAACGAATGATCCAGACGTTGGAAGACATGCTGCGGGCATGTGTTCTAGATTTTGGGGTATCATGGGTACACCAATTGACTCTAGTGGAGTATTCATACAAAAAATAGCTTCCACTTCACTATTGATATGATTCCGTTTATGGCCTTGTATGGAAGGCCGTGTCGTTCACCCGTTTGCTGGAAAGAGATTGGGGAAGAAGCTGTTCTCGGTCCGGAAATGGTACAGGGAACCACTGAGAAGGTTCAACTCATGTGTGAGAGGATGAAGGCATCCTAGGACCGGTAGAATACTTATGGATATCGTAGGAGTAGGACCTTGGATTTCGAGGTTGGGAATCATGTGTTCTTGAAGGTTTCACCTCGACGTGGGCAGCGAATGTTTGGGAAGGGGAGTAAGCTCTCCCTTAGGTTCATCAGACCTTTCAAGGTGTTAGGACGAGTTGGTGAGGTAGAATATCAGCTGGTGTTTCCACCTCAGTTGGAGAAAGTTCACAACATCTTTTACATCTCCCATCTTCGTCAATATCTACATGACGACTCCCACGTCATCGATTAGGGAGAGTTAGATGTCAAAGACGATGCAACCTTCATAGAATTACCAATCAAGATCGATGATCGTAAGGAGAAAGTGCTTCGTGGAAGAACCATACCCTTGGTTCGTGTGTTGTGGATGCATGGTGGCCTGGAAGAGATCACATGGGAGCGGGAGGCCCAGTTACATGTTCAGTACCCAGAGCTGTTTTGACTTCCGTATTGTTTTTGTTCTGATCCTTGAGATATTGTACCTTGTGCTTTAATATATGAAATTCTTGTTTTGATTAGCTATTAGATGATCTGTGTGTGTGTATGAATGTGTGATGATGGGAAAACCTGACTGCTAATCAGGACGCATTAATATGGATGCGATTAAACCAGTGCATGCGAGTCAGTGCCACCCAAAGCGGATAATATCCTAACATGCAGGAGGTAACTCCCTAACTCATGTGTTGGAAAGTGTGATCCTTGTGCTTATTGTGAATTTTTTTGGTTTATAACTCTTGGGGGAGTATTATTGGATGTAGGCGGGAGGGTTCTGTTCCAGCTTTCGAACAACTCAGGGGTTTTCCCCTGAGAAGTATCTTTTGAGGGTAGTTGTTTAGACCACACTTTTCTCCATTCTTGGTTGTTCTTAAATTCTCGGGGAAGATAATAGTTTGAGAAGTATCTGATGTAATGGCCCAGGTTTTTGGGGCTCATTACTTGGAAAAAATCTGATGTTTGAGGTGTTCTGGGTGGTCTGCAAGGCCATCCCAACTTCTCGGTGACTCCTAGCGGTAGCCTTGGCCTACCGATAGCCTCGGCCTACCGGTAGACCTGGACTACCGGTGAACTTGGGGTACCGGCAGCCCTCGGCTACCAGTAGTCGAGATCTACCGGTAGCTCTCAGCTACCGGTAGCTATCGCCAACGAGTATCTCTCGGCAACCGGTGGCTCTCGGCAACCGGTGGCTCTCGGCTACCGGTGGATCTCGGCTACCAGTGGCTATCAGCAAACGGTAGCTCTTAGCTACCGGTGGCTGTCACCAACCGGAAGCTCTCGGCTACCGGTGGCTCTCAACTATCGGTAGATATCGCCAACCGGTAGATCTCGGCTACTGGTAGCTATCACTAACAGGTATCTCTCGGCTACTGGTATCTCTCGCCTACCCCCACGGGTTTTTCCAGTAGCACCTCCTTTTTATGCAAATTGTTTTTTAAACAAGGTTTTGACCACTTTAAGCCTTTTTTAAAGCCCATTAATTCCCATTAATGGCGTTTAAATTAAATTATTGGTGAGGTTGCGTCTGTTTTAACCGCCCCGAAGGGCGGGGACCTTTTTTGTTACGTGTGGGGTGGCCCAGCCACGTGGTCAACCCATGATCCCACTTCTTCCGCAGTTTCAAGTTTTTTCTCCATATCGTAACCGTAAAAGGGATGCTATATCTCAGTCTTTATAACCTAAAGGATTCTCTTTATCCCCGAGTTCTCTTTTTCTATCACCTGCGCTCGGATTACCCTTCCTCCCGACGAGTCGTACCCCTGTTGTGAAGTTTTCCTTGATCGCGTTCCATGGAGTTCCTGCTACTCCTGATTTCTTCTACTCACGTGGGGACTTAATGTCGATCCTTGATCCTTAAGGTAGGAATTTTATCCTTCTTCTCTCCTATCTGTGTATCATTTAGGGTGGGAATGCTTTTGTCTCTGTGTAAATTGACGAAACCCAACATAATGAAGATAATGAACAGACCTTTAATGAATAAGGGGGGGGGGGTGTGATCGATGTCCTGCTGTTCTCTTTAATTGTTGATATGTGTTGTGAATTATATGGGCCTATGCTTACTGAAAATCATGGCCGTTGGAGGTCTTTATCTGTGCACTAATGAACCTCTATGTTACTAGATGTTTAAATAACAGTAACATGGAATTGGTTAATTATGTATACTCGGTTAAATAAATTGAAAGCACCATGATAAGCCCTTTTTTGTGATAACCCGGCTAAAGCACACTAGATTTGAAACCATGGAGTGTGTTAAATCTTTTAAATATAAAAATACCTGTGTGGGTCTTCTTTCTATTGGTCGTAGTGGTTTGGTTGTTTTTCCATCATGGGCCGATTACGGGTGAATTTATGGTTTTCTTAGATGGGATCCCCTATTGTACTTTCGCTAGTTGTGAATCTGAGGCTGTGGGGGGTTACTCTTCTTATATCACGAATTGGGGTGGAATCCTATATTGTTGAGAAAATATTGGTTTGGGAGTTTGGGGACATGGGGATATGTCTCGGGGTTGTTTTGTTTCTATTACTTTGAGGGATCTCACTTGATCCTTAGTTTTTGTGACTTCACAAGAGAACCGAGTGTGAATGGTTAATTTACCTGATGTTTTTCTTTTCTGCCATTTTTGTTTTTTTATCTGTGAATTTTCCTGTTAGTTGCCTAGTAGTGAAGGGATTAACTCATACTAAACTGTTATGAATGATAACTTGAACAAAGGAACTGGGAACTGTTTGTTGTGTGCTTATTTTCTGAGGCAGTAGTGCTTGTGTACCTGCTTGTATCTGTTTGAGGAACTGTAGTTTCGGCTGTGTGTTGGTATATATATGTATAATTTTATGTTTTGTGTTTAGTCGCACCCCACCCGCATTTGGTACTTAGTGTCGGACACCCCAGTTCACGGGGAAGGGCGTTTACCCTTAGTTACTCTCCTTCCTGCTCCCTCTTCCCTCGGCTGTGATGGCTGGAGGCGACCATACACCCAATATTCTTAGGGTAGGATTCGATTGGTGTGTTGTTTGCCTAGGTGTTTTCATGGAGGGGTTCTGGTAATGGTTTGTTTTCTCAGGTGTCTTCGGGATGAGGCCCATGTGTTTTTGGGCATGGATGGATGGTTGTGAGGACAATGTGTGTGCGGGCAGGGATGGATGGTTGTGACGCCCCGGTGTGTGCGGGTAGGGATGGATGGTTGTGAGGCCCAGGTGTGTGCATGTAGTAAGAGCATGGTAGAGTCATGAAGTTTTCCGTTAGGGATGAGCAGCTAGCTAGTGGAGGAAATAGTGGTGTGGGGTACCCAAATGTTTTGTTCTTTTACTATTACCTTATTGCTTGTGTTGTTTGGTGAGAGTGGCTGGTGAGGTGGGATGGATAGACTCCTTGATAGATGTTGGTTTCTCTGCTTCTCATGGGACTTTAGTATGTCTCCCCGCTTCTGAAAGAAAGATATAGGTTTTTCCTACTGAGTATGCTTTGTATGCTCACCCTACGTTTACTTTCAGGTTGTTAGGAAGACTTCGGAGGCCATACAGGACCTTACTAGTTTGGACGTTGGAGTTGTTGTTGGTCGCTGTTGTTTTCTTCTTCGCCTTTTCTTTTTGGGTTGGTTTGTACTTTGGAGTTCTTGTACCTTGTTCAGTTTTATTTTTAAAACATGCATGTAGTTTGATTTTCTTTCGAGGTTCCTATGCTTGGTGGTGTTGGTGTTGACTCATTATTTCTCCCAATATTGGTTAACTAAAAAGGGTAATGCCACCCATATTGTGAAAATGTCACACCCTTGGTGCTAGTTGCCACTCCGAGGCCTAATGGAGGTAGGACTCGGGGGTCATTATCTCATCTTCAACTTGAAGAAGGAAGGGCAGAGGCCTTTGCCGCCCCTTCCATCGTCTTACCGAAGGAAGGTTGTGACAAAAGCTCTAATGACTTTTGGCTTGGCCAAACCTTTAAAATTTATCCTTCAAACTTCCCTAAATTCTTCAGATAATCCTTCCTTTGTACATAAAGAATCTCAAGGATGATTTTTGGCACAAACCAAAAGGAATTACCTGATTAAGAGGTAATGTCTTTTCTCAAGCTCTTTTCCTTTAGTTTCCATATCCACTCCCTAATCTCTATTTATTTCAATATTTTATGAAAAAAAATATCCTCAATATAATATAATTTTATATGATAATATTTCTATATACACTTAAAAAAACCTCCATCTAATGGATATCAAACATATTGTTTCTGTTTATGGTGAACTACTTCCACACAAAATAATGATTGTTCATTTTTTCTATTTCCACCAATCATGGTGGCCATTATGATGAACACTATTGATAAATATGTTATATATAATATTTATTAATATTTAATATTTTTTTATTCTTTTTTCAACAGATACCTTTCTTACTTTCCATTTAGTGTTAATACGATAATCTCGTTTGAGGAAGTGTGGACTACCACCCCCTCTTAGTGATGTGATTTGTTCACACACCACATGGAATGTATTATGGATGGGTTTAGTGAAACTATATGACGTATATGATATAATAATTCTTTTGGAATAATTATATATATATATACATATATATATTTACATATGTAACTTACATACTTTCTTTCAATATGATAATTAAAATGGAAACAACGTTCATGTGTACATATGACTTACCGCCTCCCTGAACGGTGTACACCATTTCATACATATTTATGATATTTATTATTTTAATATAAGTAAACTGGATATACATGATATTTATATCATTATTTACATTCTCTAATCATGATATAAGTATAAGGACCAATGATATGTAAAATTAAGAAACATGCGAAGAACAAAGCGAATATTACCCAAAGTGAAACCTTAGCTTATGATTGTTAATAAGAGGGTAATATAAGGTCATAATAAAAACATATGTGGTGTTATATATATGAATATTATCCTCTAAATTATGTATAATAAAATTACATTTATTATATAATAATTTTGTTCAAGTATGAAGAGAGTCAATACACAAGGTAAGTGATTTTTATTACACCTTTTTTTCTGTGAGACACATTCCTCATGAACTACTTATTTCTTCTACATGGTGTATATACTAACCATGAATGTATTTTATGAGTATTATATAGAATATTATGATATTTCTAGATTCTTAAGATTTTATTTCTTACATGGGTCATACAGTTCTATGGATTACAATTTGATGAGTATTGATTTCACAACCTCTCCAATATTTTCAATTATTTCCTTTTAAGTATCCATTGGTAAATATTTATCATCAATGCCCATGTTTTATAATTTTTTTTCATAAAATTTTGTCCTATTCTCCAATTAATGTTTAAATTAATATTTTTCCCTTTTTTGACTTTTTACATCATGGTTTGAAAGGAATATTTCATTCATTTTCCATATGATTTACTTTTGGATTTATAGGAAAAAGTACGAGAAAAATGTTTTTCAACTTATATGACATGAATTGATATTTATGATTTTATGTCACCTTATTACCTTGAAGATTAACCTATAATATGACATGGTTATTTTCGAATAAAATGTTTTCTTTTAAAATTGTGCAACATTTTAATAAAAGAAAACTATTTCAACAATGAAAAGATATTTTCCTGAAGAACTATTTTAAATGATTTTCCTGGTTTTTTATATGTTTTCAATATGGTTTCAAAGAAAAGGGTTTTGAAAAATATTTATGTTTAAAAAAAGTCATTTTAAGTAAAATTCATGTTCTATCTGATATTTTAAAATCCATCCCCACCTATAATGACATACATTGTTATAGTTCAATAATACCTTTCATATTATTTCTCTGAATGGATTTTGTTTTGATAGAATGGTGTTTAAGAAACACAATTATTTTCATGTGATATGGTTTTGTTTAAATAATTATGAAACCTGTCTCTTTTCCAGAGGTTATTACATGATTACATGTTTTTGATTCACATTTTATTTCTTCAGATATGATAGGATTGTTTATGATCTTATGGCATATATATGTTTGATTTCAGTATCGGATGGGTGGGGCCTATATCTCCCTGTGATGCATTGGAAAAATGGAAAACTCATGAGGTATATATGTTATGTGTGAGCTTGATTTCATGTTCACAATTTGATGCATGGACCTAGTTTTCATGTCCAAAATTCTATGCGTGGACTTGGTTTTCATGTCCATAATTTTATGCATGAACAAAGTTTTTATGTCCATAAATCTATATGTGGACCTGGTTTTCATGTCCTTAATTTTATTCATGGACATGGTTTTCATGTCCATAATTCTATAAATTGACCTTATTTTCATATCCATAATTTTATGCACAGACCTAGTTTTCATGTCCATATGTTTTTGAAGGGCCTGATTTCATATCCTAAATGAGTAAACTTTTTAATATTTATATATGTTCACAATGTTATAATTTGATGTATATGACACAATTTCATTCTTTATTTCAATTTAATGATCTTATTGATTTTTTTCTTTGATATCCTTTTGAATCATGTATACCATTTATATTCACGTCATGATCTTATAATGTCATGATCACATTCTCATACCCTTATGCTCATGATTCTACTTACATATCTCCCTTGTTTATCCTTATTATGCTTTTGAGCTCACCCCTTTCTTATTTTTCCTTTCTCAAGGTTAAGAATAACTGTTTTAGGTAGAAGTAATAAAGGTGGAGATCTTTATAGGAGATGTTGAATATCTTGTACTAGGATAGAATAATTTATTTCCACATTTCTAAAAACAATAAACAATTATGGTCCTCAGGCATGTATTATTATAATGCAATGAATACTCATATAAAATGATGTAATACCCATGTATGTTATGTTTGGGTCTCTATAGTGACCAATTGGGAATTTATCCAAGGTGTGTGTGAGTGAGTAAAAAGTACATATAATGAAAATGTGATTTCACCTCAGTGAAATAATTTGTCTCATAAGTAAACACTATAGGAAATAGCATGTGGTGTACTAGGAATGAAACAAAGGTATTACATGTTACTCATGGGGTTAGGTGATCGATTTCATGACCTGAGGAGGTTGGGCCATGAAAAATGGTATCATAAAAAATTCCCACCTAAAAATATTGTGAAATATACTAGGTTTGAGTTATGGGGTCTATAATGAAGGATTTCTCTTGGGGGGGGATGTAACACACTTGTAAAAGTTAGACATAAAAGGCTAAATATTAATACCCTTGTAAAGAAGTTTCACCTTTCATCTTAATATCATTCCAGATTAGAACTATATAGTTAATCATGATTGTCCTGGAGTATTTCTAGAATGTGTGACCTCTTTTGAAGTTAACCAGGGTGTGTGTGAGTGAGGAAAATACACACTAAAAGAACATGTGTTGGCCTGTGTGGACAATCATTAGATTGAAAATTGAAACGGGTTGGTAATGGCCAATGAAGTGATGAGAAAGAAAAAATGTATTATAAGAGATCCATTGGGATGATTATTTGGTTCATGGACTAGGTAAGATGAATATTGAATGAAAAAATTGACATCTACCCCACCTTTGGTGGCACTCAATCCAAGTCCGCCACCTATCACCAGATCTAGAAAAATCCCCCACCCCTGAGGTGCGACATAACTCAATGATGTGTCTACGCATGTATCTTGTAGGACACTTACATGATTTGATGTGCAAGTGGGTGCGTGTGTGGCCTATGAGACTTTTATTGATATAAAATATTGTTCTTTTCTATGATATACCGTTTATGATCAAGTATGCATAGACTATATAAAATCAACTACAGATATAAAGATGAACACATTCCTCTAAATTGGCTAGTTTTATCCTTATTAGGGGTTAAAAAATTATGTAATTGATAGACTATGCCTCTAGATGAAACGTTATTTAGAATCATAATTTGGATTGTTTAGACGACGTGGGAATAAAAATGCATCATTAAAAGAGCTCCCTGATTCAGAACATTAGTACATTGTATAAATGGGGAACATCCTTACACATGAGTTGAGTTCCAATGATTTGAACATGTCAAGAGTACATAAAATCATGAAAATGAGGAATAACCAAGATGTGGTGATTCGTTGGATGAGATAGATGACTACCCATAAATTTAGATCATGAATCTCCCTTAATGGTGGGGATAGTAATGTTCCTTAATGGTAGGATTTGGATATAGAATAGTTGGATCAACCTGTTGAGATGACATGTGGACCATATGAAATGATCAATTTCATGAAATGACTACATTTAAACTTCGCTCGGGATCAGTTCCAAAGTAGGAAGAGATGAGGTTGATTGTTTCTTGGTTAAAAAAGGATAACATGAATATTGGTTTCTTATTTAATCATTTACCTTATTTTTGTGGAATATACTTTTATATATTTTCAAATTATGACAATGAAATATTGGTGGAATCTTAATATTTTTATACTGACACCCTGCAGGTGCATCATGATTAACTTACATATTTTATAGTCAGGGATCTAGCTAAGGGAAATGTCCCTATGTTGGGAAGCTGAATTGGTGGATCTTGGAGGGAAGGGGTGATTCTAATATAGACTTCATAATATTATTTTACTGTTTTAATTTTATTCCTTTATTATTCATACTTTTTTTGACGTACTACATTTTGGGTCCTTTGGATTATCTTGTATGAATTATATTATATTTGTTACTATATGATGTTATTGTTTCAGTTTTTTTATGGAATTATTTGGTTATTTATTTTTTTATACTACATTTATAATGTATGGATACTATTAATGAGTTCAAATTGTGCATGACTCTATTTAGGCCCTCACCACTTGTTGAAATACACTTTCTTATGGGGAGGCATGCATAAGGTCTTGTGGAAATCTAGATCAGACCTGCTGATCTAGTCAAGGTGTAATAGTGGAGCTAAAAGATGAATTTACTGGAAGTTTAAAGAAGAAGTATCTCATTCTAGATAAATGGTTCTTAGGGATATGGATCTTAAGGGACTTAATTTCCACTTCATTTTTAATAACTCGTTTTTACAAAATAAAAAATATATTAGAGTGTTTTTTGAATGATTAAAGAAACACACATTACTACTCCCATGGAATTAAATTTAATGTTTATAAAATACAAGGAAGCATGAATGGAATATGTGGTTGATTAATTGAAAAAGGTTCATTATAAATCAACACTCAAAATCTTGATGTATATAATGGGTTGTACTCATCTTGACATTATGTAAGTAGTGCAAGTGGTTAACAGGTATATGAATAATATTAGGTAAGGATATTGAGATATAGTAAAGTGGATATTCTAATATCTCAAGTGTTCAAAAAAAAATTCACCTATTTTCAGAATGGATTAATATTTTTAAATCTTTGAGAATTTAGACTTTATATGGGTATACAAGAACATGAAATAGAACCTTGGGATATGTGATCACTTTTTATAGAATGATTGTGATCTAGATGTGGAAATTTCAACTAGTTGATTCACTTCTCACAATGGAACTGGAGAATTTTGCGTTAACCAAAGCGATAAGCGAGGTTATTTTTTCTTAAGGGGATATTGAAAGTTCTTAGATGAAGGTTTGAATTTAGTAATTTTTTTTGATTCATAAAGGGATATCCACATGAAAATATTTTAGATGCTTAATTCCAGGATGAATGATATTCAACTAAAAATATCACTTCATTTATATGTTTTTAGAGGAAAAAGTGATATATCTAGAGAAGATATATAAATTCAATAACTCAAAATACATACCAACTAAAGTTTTAGTCTCGTATGTGATGAATTTATATCACACCTCAGTCGATGAGGGATAACATAAATCATAGTGTTGGATCCATGTGGATCCAACGGAGTTTACAGAATTTAAAATTGATTGCTGATAAGGATGGAGGATTTGGTGTTGAGTCCTCTAATATGATTCTCATGTGGGAGATTATTATGTTTTGGCTGCATGAAAATAATTTTTCTAGATAGTCTATTATAAATTTTTGAGGTATATGTTTTGGCAGCTGAATTTTTGATTTCTCGATGGGGATGATGGAGTGACAATAATTACATCTGGACATCCAAATTTTTTGTAAAAAATATGATATCAGTAGGAAATAGATAACCATATGACACATATTTACTTAGACTAAAGATGAAGTGTGGAGGAACAAGGTACAAGTGTAAAAGTATCTCTGAGAATAGATAAGAGTTTTCCTAAAGGATTCCATTAGATGTTTTAATGAAATGGTATATTCAAGAGTAACTTCAAAAAATGTAACAGTAAATTTTAATGTGTTACAGAAGAACACACTATTAATAAAAAGGATAAGTAAAAGAAGTGGATTACTTTGACTAAATGGATGGATTACCATGAATATCATATTGAGGTTGAAATATTCTTCATAGATATCAGAGGATAGTGAAATTGGTTTCACTGGTCGGGTACTACATTTCTTAGTTGGTTTGAAATAATTTTTTATTTCTAATTTTCACATTATAATCATATTTCAATAATTGAATAAAATCTATTGTTTTATTCTCCCTATGGATGAATAATTCTATCTAAATCATCTAAAAACATGTATTGTGTTTTTCCATTAGTTCTTTGAATCACTGTCTTTTGGAATTTTTTATTTGGTTTGTATGGAAACTATGAATTGTGGTGTGATGACTTATATATGATGTGTTTTCTAGGTTATGGTGAATTATATAGATTAGTTTATTATATTTGTTTGTTACATAATTATCAGTTATCATGGCATAACATCTAATGGTTGAATTAGAAGTTGCATTATTCTAAATAGATTTAATTGGATCAGATTGATCCTATAATCATAATTTTAGAAGAGATAAAAATATATAAAAAATAATAGTGGTCCTTGAAGGAATAATTATTTTATCTATACGGTTCCACCCTATTAATGGGTTATGGGATCTCACATGATAAAAGGTAAAATAGCTTGGTCACTTTTGGTAGGTGGGATGATATAGTGGAGGCAATGCATTTCACTTTGAAGGTAGTAGATTGACCTATATAGTGGGTTTCAGCCAACATTATTTGACTAGATTGGAATTACCTAAGCTTGTATTGTGGAAATATATTCCCATGGCTCTACCATGACCTTCTCCCCCTCTATAACCATATTTCATGACTTAAGGCCTTTAATGTAGTCTCTATCATTCCTAATTTTTAAAGAAATAAATTTTTCACAAGATATCCATTTTAGATAAATCAATCTAAAATTTTAATCATTTTCAACACATATCAAAATGGAGAGGTTTTTAATTCTATTTGATATCAATTAAATTTTTTTTTTCATTTTACATATTTTGACAATAATGATGATAAAGGATTCACCTAATAAAATTATTAATTCATTATCAAATTTATTTTCTCAAGTAAAACACAATAGTGTACTCATTTGGATCATTTGGAGTTATTAATTTTTTTAATTATTGTTTTTATAATGTCATCCACATTTACATTCTGATGGATTCTATGAAGTTTGGTGTATATGTGACCTCCAAGTGGGAACCGTTATCATGGTAAAAACTATGGGGATTCTTTTCTATTATTAATTCATTATAAGATGATGTTTTGGTGATTTTAATTACAATAATGAATAACAAGAAACCTTTAATGGGGTTTAATGCTACAAACATTCATAGAGTGTTATAAGCTATGAAATGATCATTGGAAACTATCAATCTGAAATAACATGATTCCATCAAATGGTTGAATTTGTAGAGTTTGATTTGAAATGCCAGTAGTGGTTAATGTGATAGAAATCATGGTTTATATTAGGCGAGGGTTATATAATAGTTCTATTTACACATTTATAGGATATCTAGGATGAGAATGGCATAATTTTATATTTAATTTCATTGAATAGTTTATTAATAGTATAAGACTGCATATTTAATATGATATTAAGAGATGTAGATGTTGATGAAGGTTTGTCCTCCTTATCATCTAGTTGAATTTGGTATTTAATATAAAAGGCCAATATTTTTTTGAAAGATTATTATTTTTTAATAATTTTAATTTCACTAATAGTTTTCATTACACATAACAATGAGTTTTTACAAACCTTGAGATACAACGAATATTATTATTTTAAACTGATTATTATAAAATAGCCATAATAAGAGATGGTATGAATAAAAATAAACATATTTTAAAAATTATTTATAATGGTTTTGGATAAAGAAAATATATTTATAAAAAATTACTTAATTTTTAGTAAAGTCATTGTATACTTTAAAAATACATTTTTTTCAAATTTTTTTAATGAAATAATAACAGAATTTTACCACATTTAGAGAATTTATTTGAAAAAATCAACTTCATTTTTGGATTCAAAATTTCAAAATTATTTTAGGGTGAATATTTTGGATTTTCCTGGAAATTTTAATTTTTTTAATGTGTAGTGAAAAAAATTAATTTTTATAAAAAAACTACATTTTCATTTAAATTATGTATGAAGATGAAATATTTTTTTTAAATTGTTTAAAAAAATTAGATCAATTATTTTATAATTAATACAATTTAGTTCATTATAATCTATTAAATATTGAATATTTTTATTAAGTATTTCTCTACTTATGAAAATTTTTTCTTAGGAAAACTGTTTTTTCATCGTGTCTATGAGTTTAATATTAAATTAAATTATTCTAATTATATGAATTTAATTTAAAAAAAATAAACTTCATATTTTTAAAAATAATAATTAATATTATTTAATAATATAAACCTAATTTTTTTCAAAATTAATAGTAAAAATATTGAATATTAATTATCATAGTTAAGGTTAAAATGGGTTTACTAGGGGTTAAATTAAAAAAGATAAGTGTTAAAATAACCAAAAATATGTATAATTTCTATTTTAGGTAAATATTACTAAATTATATCATATATTGTTGGATAATGATAAATATTGGGGGCATGTGTCATCGTTAAAATGTGGGTATAATGTTTCTGTTTCTAATATTCTATGTGTTTCTTCTCCCCCACTTATAAAATGCTCTCCTTTTCATACTTATAAATCCTTATAGTTAAGATAATAACTACCCAAATATATTTATTACATACTTAATAATTTTCTAGAGTCCTTAGTTTGATTAATAAAACCTCATAAGAATTATTTTGGTGCTAACCATTGAGGTTGTCCGAAGAAGATGTATCATTCTTAATAGAGCGTTTTCATTTTATTTCTTCTTCAACATCTTTGAAATATTTTTAAAATAAAAATATATAATAAAATAAGTATCTAAAATATAATTATAAGTTATAATGTTAATTTAATAACCTTTATCTATCTCCTACTCTACCAAATGACAAATGAAACCATCGATCACGTGTACGATAGACTACTGCGTCGCGAACTCATGTAATTTGCTTTCCATCACTGCCTCTCAAAGACAGATATAATTATGTATTTAACAAATTAATTCATATTTATGAAATAATTATACTTATAGAATTATAATATAACATATTATTTCTTATATTAATTTTTTTATAAAATGATATCATCGGTCGTGCATACGTGTGGACCACACCTCCACAAAGCGATGTGATACATTTTTTATTTTATTTTGACATGGATGGTAATAAGGATTGATTTAATGAATATATATGATATATATTTAATAAAAATTATTTTATAAATATGATATATTATTTACCTATTTTCATTCCATTCATCGAGAAAATAGAAGCAACGTTCATGCATACATACGACCTACCATCTCCTTGAAAAATGTAATTAATTTTCTATAGATAACATTAATAGATTAATATATAAATAATTATATAATGAATATATATGATATTTATATCATTATTAAAATTATGTAAATTATTTAACAACAATCAAATAAAAATCACCAAAACTACCAATCCAAAACATACATGAAAAATGAAATAATCATTACCTGAAACACGATTTTAACAAGGAATTGTAAATAAAAGGGTTATTAATGGATATAATTAAATAATATAAGGTATGATATATATGAATTTTGTTTATAAATATATTTATAATAGACCTATATTTATTACACAGTATATATGAACTTGTATGAATACAGTCGATACTAGAGTTTTCAGTATTTTCTTCTCACTTTTATTTCTATAAGACACATAGACTATTCACAATTTTTTTTCTTTTATGTGGTGTATATACTACCCATGAATGTATCATAGGATTATTATTATGAATTTTATGTGTATTTAAATATCCATACACGGTTCTTCCATTTTGGGGGATAATTAATCAAAAGTTATCAAAGTGGCAATGACTTTTTGTTACAATCTCATTTGCCATATATTGTTTTGAAGTAGAAGAAGAATAATGGTTGACACGAGCCCTCAAAAAAAGTGTACCTCTTGTGGGCCCAAAATAAGAGAATATAGATAATGACCCTCAATTCCCACCTTTAGTCGGCCCTGGATAGGTTACTGACATAAATGGTATAACAAACAAACATATGGGAGACATTAACCTCTAAGAGAACGCATGCAAAAGCGTGAGATAAGATAGACACCAAAAAAATCCTATATAGAATCCAATATAAAAGAAATTAAAAAGTAAACATATGTAATGTAATAAAATAATTACTACAATTTAATGCAAAAATTCATGTACCAAATGAAAAGTAAGGAAGACAATGACCAGGAAGCCCAAACAGCTCTTACGAACCACAAGTTTGTAGAAACCATCCGGCTCTCCAACTTTCTCTAAATTTTTTTGATTGAAATTTAGAATTTTTATTTATCAGTGGAAAAATATTTTATATAAATGTCAGGTGATTATAATAGTAAATATAGTGTTATCTTACCCAGAGCCTCTCGTATAATAGGTAAATAAATCACACTAAATCACAGTGAACAACAAGTGAATCTAACTCATCACCTAAATAGGTATACTAATCTCCCAAAATCAACACGGATACTCTCACTAAGTATAATATAAAATAGAATATAATATAATAGATAATATCATGGGTACCCCACTACCACCTCACCATTTTTTCCCTCTCTTCCCCAACATCGCACTCATTGAGCATCTCTCTCAAAAGGCTAGCCCACAGACACTTGGAAGAAGCCCCACAACATTAACCTCTTGCAACAGACCACCATGTCCACATAAGAAAAAGTAACCAGATTTTTTCTGGGAGCCACCGTAATCTGCATAATGTGTATCATACATCTGGTATGATACCTCAAGCTGTTATTTCCCATACACCGGGTAAAGATCCTCTAGCTATCACAACCTATACATGTTATACCTATAGAATCCCTTAGGAAACTATATCCAAAATACATGTGTGTGAGATAACCAGAAGACATTAAATCCATATACCCAAATATATGGGGAAAAATAACTACCAAGATAAGAGATCGGGTCCAATGGGCATAGTTAGTCATCCATCACCCCACCGTGGTGTTGGGGAAAACACCCGACTAGGGCTCAGAACCCCTAGAGTGTTAGTCTCTATAAATGATAGGGTAGAGTAGCATATAGAATTAGAAAAAGAACATGATATAATATAGGTCCTAATGAAACTATGGGAATAACTATTCTTATACTCCTCTTCAGCTAACGTTTCTCAGACTCCTGACTGCTACTGCTAAGATTAGATATCCTATATACACAAAAACTTATAAAGAGCTACATTAAGATATCTTATTCTTTTCTTCAGTTTCAATTTATGTTAATTAATTATTAACCATTAATTATCCATTTTCATTTTCCACATTACATTACATTAGCATTACAATAGAGTTCCATGCCCCCGATGCATAAGAAAACTGAGTCCATGACTTCTTAGAATTATAACCTCATCATTACATTCAATCATGATCTAACCCCATGGGATAAAAATTTATTCATTTATTAAAATCATTACATTCCATATTACCAGGTACTCTAGGAAAATATCATAATATACCAAAAAATTAAAGAAACCAAGTACATCCATCTGCCTCAAGTAGTGGGGAAAAGAAATAAGATAAATAAACAACCAAAATGTCTTCCAAACCAAATATAAAAGAAACATCAATAATTAATATCAATAGGTTAGCACTGATTCAACGTTTTCTGTCATCTTTGATGCCATTCATGACACCCTCATGCATAAAGTGATGCATCTCTCCACGATTAGAATTAACTAATTCCACATCATTTATGCCTCCCTTCCCCAAAAACCACAACAAAGCTCCAGGCTCAACCATCCCAGTCTCACATCACATCCGGGCCTCCCCACCACCTAGACCACAACATCCATCCAAGCCCACATCGTACCATAAGCATCAGGAATCAAACATAGAAATAGGATCTTTTCATTAAAATAAGGCATTCATCCTTCACACAAAACGATCTCTCACACCTCCATAGCTCAAGGAACTACGACTTTATAAGAAAATGGGAAACTTAGACCTTTCAATGTCATTATCATTTATCACAAAAATGATTCTTATTCCAAATTGAATTAACTAATTCAAAACCACAGTTTCTAATTATAGGAAACCTAATAAACAATCTATATCAAGAAATCAAAAATTAATTAAAAAAATAATTTAACATGCCTTTAACTAGTTTATCAAAAATCATCAACATGATTTGGGTTCATTAACCAATTAAATTAAACATGGGTACTTGCGTAAATTTTATTAACATAAAATAACAACAAAAACAACCATATCCATTAAACATGCCTATTTAATCTTTTATCTTATTAATTATCAAATAATTTTGGATTTATGTTCTTCATTGAATTTCCATCAAGATTAACATGTTAATCGATGAATGGCATAGATATCATACTATTTTAAAAAAAGAGGAAAACTGTTATCATTGTTCAATGAAACAACATCACTATGAGATTGATACTTATTCTATAATCCGATTCATATAATTATTAAGTCAAATTTATTACGATACATGGGGTTAAATAATGATTAATAAATGATAACATGTAAATAAATAGAGAATAAATGAACCCCCTACCTCAAAATATTGTTTATTTTCTTCTCATGAAAATGGACCACCCAACAAATCTCTGATCACTCCCTCAAAAGAAAAACATCCATATAGAGATGTTGCGTCACAACCGAGCCAACAAAAACCAAGAGAAACCCCATCAGAACCATGGGTAATAAAATTATAGAGCATAAAAAGAAGATAAAATTGGAAATGAGAACAAAACAGAAGAAACAACAAGATATTGAAGGAACAACACACCTTGGATCACTGTGAAAAAGAGACGGAATCTAGGAATCGATCCTTGATGAAAAAAATCCTCAAAACGTTGAAGAGGGGGTCGCTGAATATCTTGGTATCGAGAGAGTGATGTTTTAGCTATAGGTTTTGGCAACCCAAGTGGTTGGAAATGTTTTAAAACATACAACATCAGGGAATTACATGACATGTATTCTCCTTTAATGTTTTTTAATCATCAGAATTTGTCTTTTTTCGAGAAAAACATCTTATCTTAATTTTATTTATTTTTAAAACCCCGATATATTACATGGATTGAAACCCATATTCAAATCATGTAAACCTTCATGGTGTGAAATCCTTCTTACTTCTAGCTTCAACTAACCAAACTATTCCAACTTCCTCCGAGCCTCCTCTAGGAACCTCAAGCCTTGGAAAAATTAAAAGGATCGATCCATGAGGATACGATCCATTACATCTGATACCTCTCCAAAAATTATCATCCAAAAAAATTCATAACCAACTAAGAGATGAAATAGAAACGGGTCATCCAAAAAACCACCTCACGAGATACCTCTCAAGGCTCTTGTCTCCACAGGAGATCAACCAACACACTAGAGGAACACCATAAAACAACACAAAAACCACAACCATATCCGAAACAATATCTTGGGAGAGATACCTCTCAAAAGAGAGTAAGACACAAAAAGAAAAAAGATAATCCATATCACAAACCAGAAAAGGTCTACAACCTTGAATGAAAAGATGTTACAAGAGAAGAGTTAAACATCAAATAGATAAGGGAAATGAGCGATTATCTACAACTCACACTCACAAGAACTCTCCTCCATGCCACCATGCTGCCACAAGATGTGAACAAAGGGGATAAATCACCCACACAACAACTTCTTCGGGTAGTCCAGGATCTCTACAGTCTTCTCCTCAAAAATCTCATCATCATCAACATCGATCTATCCCCAATCAAGGAAATGATAGCTTCTATGAAGATAATGATGGATCTATGAAACATGAAAAACATAGTGTATTTTTCTCATCTATGAAGCAATATCTACCTGATACGACACAATACCAACCTGAGAAAACACCATGAAAGGCCCAACAAAATAGGGATAAATATTTCTTCCATAACCAAAAAAACACTTTAAATGATGTGGAGTCACCTTCAAAAACATATTATCCCAAAAATTGAACTCCATAGGTCTCCTCCTTTGATAGTAATAGGATTACTGATGATTGTGGACTTATTTCATCCTCTCATGAATCACCTAAATGATATCTGTCATATTCTATACCAGTTTTGGCCTGAGAATTGATTTTTGTCCAACCCCAATCCAACACAACAGAGAATGTAAAGGTCATCCATTAAAGGATGAAAATATTTCTATAACGATGGTGGGGTAAAAAATATTGTTATAAGTGAACTCTACTAAGGAAATGTGCCTCATCCAAAAATCTCTAAAATCTAGGACACAAGATCACAACATGTATTCAAGAGTTTGGATGGTCCAATATGTCTTACCATCCAACTGAAGATTAAAAGTAGTGTTATGGAATAACTAAGAACCAAAATCATTCTAGGGACCTCTCCACACCCTTGAGAAAAAACATGGATCTCGATAGAAAATAATCTTTGTTAGGACCCCATAGAGTCTCACTACCACTTCTGAATACCTCATTGAAAAAAACTCCACTGAGCTCGACTTCTTGATCACTATAAAGTTTCCAATTTAATCAAATGTTCCCCTAACACCATTATATAATCAAAACCTCCGTGATCTCATTGTAAATAAGTATCAAAGTCCATCAAGATATCCTACCACTTCCACTAGGTAACATTTAACAGCTGGAGAAACCCACCAGGAACACAATGATCTAACTTTATCTTCTAGAATAAAAAACATCAAGACACAATGCCTAAAACTACACACTTCAACCCAGGCCACCAAAAATGACCTCTAAAAGCTCATTACATCGTTTTCATACCAGGTTGTACTGCCAAAGGTGAACTATAGAAATCTATTAGAACCATATAGCCCATTACTAAAGTAATGAAAATCCATCCCTAAAATAACAGTCAATATTGTTCATCCTTAGACCAACCATCAGGGCCAACCCACAAATAGCTCGGTATCTCCATACATTCACCTCATGATCGACCAGTTGGGATTCCTCCACCAACTACACTAGAGATGACTGCACATTCATCTGAAAATAATACCTCTTCCCCCAACTTATACCATATCTAAAAGCAATGATGAAATTTATTACATCGCCCTCTAGAAATTTCCAAACTCACACACTATATCACAACGTGACTTCCTACTCAACACATCGACCAAAAAATTCCCCTTTATAGGTGTATACAAAATCTAAAAGTCATAGTGTTGTAAGAACTCCATTCATTGAAACT
The DNA here is from genome assembly GCA_963277665.1 of Viscum album. Classification (NCBI taxonomy): domain Eukaryota; kingdom Viridiplantae; phylum Streptophyta; class Magnoliopsida; order Santalales; family Viscaceae; genus Viscum; species Viscum album. Next base: position 905,503,983 of record OY728160.1, on the reverse strand, counting down.
GGTGAATGTTCAAGTCATGTTGGGAGAAAAAATACCTCATGATATTATTAACAGTGAAGACTACAAAACACTCTCCAATGGGGTAATATATCAACAAATTTAGGGAAAACACCACTGCTGCCAACTCAAGATCATGGGTATAATAGTTACACTCATGGGGAAATAACAACCGAGACCTATAAGAAAGGATATATCTCAATTACATCAGAACACAACCCAAACCAAGACACGAAGAACCACAAAAAACAAAAAAATGAACTCCTTCTACTATAAGACAAAAAACTAAAGCATTGAACGAAATATCCTTAATATAATCAAAAAATTTCCACAGTTGATTAGTCCAAGATAATTCATAATCCTTATTGTTCAATGCTATCAAATGAGTCAAAATCAGAGAGAAATTGTCTACAAACCTTCTATAATAGCCTTTAAGGCTATGGAAACATCACAACTATGCTAATGTATTTGGGACTTCCCAAGTAACAAATGCGTATAATATTGAAGGATCCACAACTAATATCTTCTAGGATATAAAATTCTACAAGTAACGAACTTATCTAGACCAAAAATCACACTTTAGAAACATCCCAAACAACTTCTCCTAGAAAAGAATACCCAAAACGACACGCAGATGCTCAACATGCTCCTCCACAGACGCAGAGTAAAGAAGGATGTCATCAATGAAAACCACGATGATATTGTCGAGGAACTCATGTAACATACTGTTCATTAACCTCATGAATACATATGGATCATTATTCTCACCAAACGACATCATATAAAACTTGTAGTGCCCATGAAAATAATGAAAAGAAGTATTTGGGGTATCCTCATACTTTACACCCATCTGATGATATCATGGCCACAAATCGATCTTCAAGAAAAAATTTGCACCTTTAGTTGATCTAATAAATCATTAATCAATGGAATAAGACAATGGTTGTTCATTTTAACTTGGTTCAAGAAAGGATAATTGATACTCAATCGAAAATTATCATCAAGCATCTTCACATACAAAACTGATGCACTCCACGGTGAAAAACTCGGCCCAACAAAACCACACTAAGAAAAACCATCGAGCTGTATACACATCTCTCCCAACTTATAAAGTGCCATCCTATATGTATAAATCAAAATATGAGACACTCATGGATGTAGTTTGGTCCAAAACTAGATCTCCCTATGAGGGGGTAATTCAAAAACCATATTTGGAATGACATTAGGGTACTCTTCTACAACCCTGGGAAACACCTACTACTAATCCGTTGATGAACTCAGCATCAGCTCAACCATTAAGGATGATAATGATGGAACACGCCTTTAAACCGTTAGAGGGCCTCTCTCACAAACAATCAATGATTCCCCTCCATCAACAAAGAAGAACACCACCTGCCTCCTTGAGTAATCCACGATATATTGCTGTGAATGCAACCAATCCTTGATGTGGATGATGTCATATGGTTGTATCTGTAAACATATGAAATCTTCCCAAGAGTTGTGTTTCCCATGAACTAGCTCATGGTCTCAATATACTTCAAAAAAATTCATCTCGATATCCAACTAGTATAGTTAATGCTAAAGTAACTGGAATCATCTCTACATCAAGTCACAAAGCATTAACAAGGGCAGGTGATATGAAGGAGTGTGTCGATCCTAAATCAAACAAGGCATGGACCCAATTAAGAAAAGAAAGGGTACCTTGAATGGAATCTATCTCACTAAGAGATGGAAATTATAAATCATGAAGCTAACCATGTCCTACTCCATGATATCATTGACCATGCTTATGACCACATTCAAATCCGAGATCTATTCTCTGAGGATGGGGAGCACCCTAGGTTTATCCTCTACCTATCCAATAAAGTATCTATTGATCCAAAACTGAAGAAACCTGTTGCCGCTACCTCGGCTAGAACTAACTCAATGAAGGAACTTGATGTAGAACTAATGGTGCACACTGACTGCTCTGAAAGGTTGAGAGCTCTCTATACTAATTACCTCAAACTCCATAAAAAACTTGCATCTAATACCCAAGAATAGTCTTGATATCCGCTTCCCCTAGTGAAAAGAGGCATTAAGAGATGAGACCCACAATTTATTAATCGGAAGATCATCTGTCATAAAAATTAGGAACCCTAGAACACAGCTCTACTTCATGAGGAATCATGACAACCTCATTCTCATGACGATCTGGTTCTTACTAACGTCCAATCAATGACCTCTGCTTTCACCAACACCTCAAGATACCTCTTCAACATAAATAGGGTGGCCTAACACTGGACATATAGACACAAATCCTCCACAAAATGACTCTCCATAGAACCGTCATCTAGAAAAAGGTCCAAATCATATTTTAGAAGGTAACTAAAATGAATCCAGAACTCTTGAACACTGGAGCTCCCTAGCAGAAGGGTAAGTAGCTCATAGTGACTGGCCACCTTTTGGTTGAAGAAATAAAATCATCTCTGAACAAGAGTCATAACATCAACTATGAGACATCTAACTCCTCATGATATATGTGGAACAAGAACCACCACAACCTCGCAACCCAACAAAACAACATTACAACCAATGATACCCTATGAACCTTTTGAGAATGGATCAAATTGAAGGTTATCTCAACCTCTTCAAACTAGTATTTTGGGAATGTATCTGAAACAGAGCCATCATACTTCTATAGAATTGTGAACTAGAACCTTTGAAGTTTCCTACTCCATGTTTTGTTATTATCATCCTCTACCCTATGATGATTTGATTGCACAACCTATTGAGAATCTTCTGCATGAACCTGATGAGGGTACTGACCTAGATCTATGCCTGTAAAAGAAAAAATAGTTTGAGCTCCTAAAAAAGGAATACAGAATACATTAAAATTAATTAATTGTTTTATTTTATTCATTTTAGGTTAAACTTTCCCATGTTATACCCATTAAAACACAGACACATAGAATAATGATGCATGATCCTTTCCAAGGTCTCTACTGTTCAACCAGTATCACTTAATTTAGTAGAAACTTTAAGCTTAAAGGTTAATCAATCAGATCATAGGGGACCTAAATACCCACGTTTAATCCGGCCTCCCATGTTTACAACACTACCTAAACTTAGCTGAAACCTTTGACCTACCAAACCATGAAACCTCACATGTGTCTAACTCCAAAATCCATAAAATACATCAAATAGAAATCTAATACAACAATTTCACAACCCCCTCCCCACAAAGTGTACTCCTCTTGGGATGGAAATGGGAGAAGAGAGATAGTGACCCCAGAGTCAAAACTCCAGTAGGCCCTGGGTTGGCGATGGGCACTGGGGGTATAATAAATATAGAGATGCGGGCATTAACCTCTAAGAGAACACATGTGAAGGAGAGAGATAAGACAGAAAACAACCAAATACAACTCAAAATCAAATATAAAATAAAATTCAAAGTACACATATTTAATTCCATGCAAGAACTACTAAAACTAAAAAGAAAACTGCAAGTAGATAACAAAAGGTAAGAATGACAGTGACCATGAAGCCTAAACAGCCCCTAAAAGCCACAAGAGAATAGTAAAAAACCTCAACTAAAACCTTCTCAAATTGACTTGAAAAATATTTTATATATACATAGGGAGAGTATAATAGTGTAATTAGTAGGATCCTCCCCAGATCCTCTCATACAAAAGGTAAGGAAATCATGCTAAAGCACAATGAACAAAAATTGAAACTGACATGTCACCTAAATAGGTATACTAAATTCCCAACATCACCATGACTAATCTCACCAAGTCTCACATTTAAGAGAATATAATATAATATATAATATCAAGTGTACCCCACTACCACTATCCCGATGGTTTTATGATATACCCCGAAGTCAAACGTATTGATCACTCTCTCAATAATGTCAAGCCTGTAGATACCTAGGTGAAACACCACAACATGCATCTCATGAAACACACCACCACATTCAAAAAACTAAAAGTAACTAGGTATTTTCTAGGATCCACCAGATCTCGCATAACATGTATCAAACATCACATATTATACATCAAACCATTATATCCCATATAACGAGTAAGGATACTCATGCCATCACAACCTATACATGTAATACCTATAGTAGCCCTAAGGAAACTATATCTAGAATATACATGTGTGAAATAACCATAATCTATTTGAGACCTCTATACACATATGTGGGGAAAACTAAATTCCTACATAGTAGCACAAGTAACTGCCAAGAGAAGAGAGTTGGGCCTTGTGGGTAGTCATCCATCCATCCTCCCATCGAGATGTTGGGGAAAACACCCCCAAGATTCATAATCCTCGGGGTGTCAGTCTCCCTAACTGAAAGGGTGGAGTATCATATAGGAACCCAAAAAGTACATGATATAATATATCTCACAACCACACTATGGAAAAAACCTAGTCTTAGACATTACTACTGATAACGTCTCTCAGACTCTCAGATTCCACTACCATGAATAGATATTCTATAAGCATATAACCATTTAACAAGCTATGTTATTTTATCTTATTAATTTTCATTAATATCAATTTAGGTTAATTATTTATTAACCATTAATTTAATATTTTTATTTACCACATTACATTACATTAGCATTACAAAAATGATCCATGCCCGAATGGAATACGAAAACTTACCCCACGGCTTCTCCGAATTCTAACCTCAACATTACATTCCAACAAGTTCCAACCCCCTGAGTTAAAAATTTATTTATTTATTAAAAAAATGACTATCCATATTACTAGGTAATCTTGGAAAACATCTTATGCTACCAAGAAAGGAAATAAATAAGCACATCCATTTGCCTCAAGCAGTGGGGATAGAAAATGAGAACAAAAAGAACCTAGATGTCGTCCAAAACACAGATTCAACAAACATCAAGATTTCATAATAATAGGTAATCCCATATTAATATTATTTTGTTGTAAATAGTGACATTCCTGAAACCCACATGCATAAACTGATGTGTCTCACCACTCTAGGTATCAACTGCCGCTACATAATCTGTTCCTCTATGCCCCACAAACCACAACAACCCTCTAGGCTTAGCCAACCTAGGCTCATGTCACATTCGGGCCTCCTAACCAATAAACCAAAAAATCCCTCTAGGATCACATCATACCCTAAATGGTAGGAATCAGACATAACAACAAGCTATTGGCCCTAAAACAATGCATTTATCCTTCAAACACTACGAGCTCTCATATCTCCAAAGAACAAGACACTCTCCCTTTACAAGTAAACGAGAAACTCATACCCTTAAAATGAATTATCTTTTATCACACACCCAATTCTTATTCCATCTTGAAATAACAAATTCATTATAATAGGTTTCAAATATGGGAAACATAAGAAAAAATCTATCTCAAGATATTAAAAATAAATTAAATAATTAATTTAACTTGATTTTAATTATTTTATGAAAGGGAATCAACTTCAATTAGGTTTATTAACCAATTCAATTAAATTTTCTTACTTGAATAAATTTGATTAACAACAAATTTCAACTATAACAAAATCCATTAAACATTTCTATTTAATATTTTTTCCAATCAATTTTTAATTAATTCTATATTTACATTCTATTCAAAATTTCCTTCGAGATAAAAAAATGAATACAAGAAATCCATAGATATCAAACTATATAAAAAATAATAAGCAAACCATTATCATGGTATAAAGTAGAAACATCACTATGTTATTGATACCAATTCTTTAATCCAGTTCAAATAATTATTAGGTCAATATAATTTTGATTCAAGGAGATAAAAAATAATAAATCTATGATCACACATAAACAAATAGATACATAATGAATCCCCTACCTAAAAAAGTCATTTACTTTCTTAGCATGAGTACAGACTAGATAAAGGATCTACAATCACTCCTCCCATAATAACTACATCCATTTGAGGACTCCATGACACAACCACACTAATAATAACTAAAAGAAACCCCATTAGAACCATGGGTAAGTAAGCACCAGAGAAAAATGAGAAGATAAAGGAGGAAATGAGATCAAACTGAGAGAAACCACTAGAAAAAGAACGAAGAACACACCTTGGATCACCACAGATCAAATATTCAATCTAAGAATCAGACATTAATGAAGGAATCCCCAAAACATCAAATAGGAGGTTGATGGGTCACCAGGGATCAAGATAGTGCTATTACATCTATAGGGGTTGACAACCTGAGTGGCTGGAAATGTTTTAAAATGTACAACGTCAGGGAATTACATGATATGTAATCTTCTTTCACATCATGTAATCATCAAAATTCATTTTTATCCAAATAATGAATCACCTCCTCATTTTATTTAATTTTCAAAACCTTATTTATTACATTGTGTGAAACCCATATTCACACCATGAAAACTTTCACAACATTAAATAATCAATGCTTCCATCTCCTAGCAACAAAACTACTCCAGGCTTCCTCCGAGCCTCCTCTAGGCACCCCAATCCTTAAAAACACCCAAAGGGTTTATCCAAATGGATCTGGGACCTTAAAATGGTGGACTCTAATCAAGAATACTAGGTCACATGATGAAATTTACTCTATAGAGTGTTATAAGTTTACGATCATATATTTAAATAATTAATTTCATTATATGATTCATCTAAAAATGAAGAAGGAATTCCTTGAGCTAATTTAGATGGATGATGAATCCATTGGTACATGTGAGGAAAATTTTACAAGACTTCTGAGGTAAAATTCTGGTATTTCCATCCGACCTAAAAGTATGGTTGAATGATTCTTTAGTGTATTAAATCCAAGTATCCATATGTATTTATCCATAAGGGAAACTGTTATATATGAATAAATCAATTTTTTGCTATCAAGTGGGAAATCAAGATTTTATTAACCCATTAATCTCATGGTTTTTATATGAAAATAATTTTGGAATTCGAAAAAACTTTAAAAACATGAAGAGAAGAAGATGAAATATTCATCATGCTTGAAGTGGGGAAGGAAACATGGGTAAAATTTTTATAATGAGACTAATAAATTCATTATGTGTGGAAAGAAAGTTCCTTGAGATGATAAATATGTAAGTGATGGAAAAAAGTTATTTATTAAAGCGAAAAAATAGAAAGTTCCCTGGAATGAACCACTCACACTATAGTGTTTTAAATTCAAAGATTAAGAACATTATGCTTCCTAGTGATAAAATGTGAAGGTTAATGATGATACTAAACATCATCAACCTGTTAAGCTAAGAACCAAATGAAAATTTCATGATATCACTATTTTTGATGAGGGATACGATACTGTAATGGTGAAAGGTATACTTATCATCCACTTTAGGACAAAAAATTTGTTATTTGATTATGGATCTACCCACTATTTTATATATTAAGAATTTACTAAGGGTATCATAATACCACCTCAATGATTAGATGTTCAATTAGTAGTGAAAACCCTTAATGGTAAGACGATCACATCTAAAGTATATGATTCCTCTACGATTGATATTTATGGGTGTGTGATTTCTCAAAATCACATAATTCTACCTCTGGTTGAATTTGATGTTATCTTAGGCTTTGATTGGATTTATCTATATAAATCTCACATCAATTACCATGGATGGGATATCAAATTTGATATCCCAAATCAACATATTATCATCTAATAGTGCGATGATAGTTATGGAATTGTAATGGAGATCAAATCCATTGTATGGGTCTTGATTACCATTCAAAAAGAGTTTTTATATCATATGGTTGGGGAGGAACTCAATATCAATGATATGCATATTATAGGGTAGTTTTCTTATGTCTTTAAATTATACTTTCCATGTTTTCCACAAAATCATGAAGTTGAATTCTCAATTGAACTCATATATGGTGCTATGCCTATTTTTAAGTATCCCTATGGAATACCCCTGATTGAGTTTAAATAATTAAATAAGAAACTCTTGGAGAATCTTGAAATGTGATTTATTCGGCCAAGTGTGTGACCATTCAGTGAACCATTTTTTTATTAGGAAGAAATTTGGATCGATGATACTTTGCATTGATAATTGGGAACTAAAAAAGATCACAATCAACAATAAGTATCCCCTACCCCATATTTATGAGTCTTTTGGTTAAATGAATGAAGTTTAATAATTTTACAATATTGAACTTTTTTATTAATATCATCAATCGAGGTTAAAAAAACATGATATACCCAAGACATCATTCCATAAAAGTTATGAACACCATTGTTATAGAGTGATATAATTTTCTATTTCTAATTCGACTTCTATATTCAATGATTTTATTAATATAATATTAATATATTACCTTGATCAGTTTATGGAAGTCTTTATAAATTATATTATTATATATTCAAAGAGAATGTAAGATTATGAAGATCATTTAGGGATTATGCTGATGAACCCAGTGAAGGTGAATATGTATGAAAAGTTTAATAAGTTTGAATTGTGCATAGAAAAATTCTCATTTCTAGGCCATATAATCTCAAGTGAGGGAATATTGATTGCTCCATCAAAGATGGAGGATATTGAGGATTTCCCTAGGCCATTCATTAAGATTGTGATTTAAATTTTTCTTGGTTTTTATGGATATTATCAATGGTTTGTGGAAAATTTCTCATATATGTCCAATAAACAAGCCAAGTTAAATTGAATGGGATCCATGGTCCTTTGTATGGATGAATGTGAGGAAAATTTCAATTAATTTACGAGACGATTATTTAGAAAAAATGTGATTACATTACCCTATAGTGGATAAGGGTTTCTAATCTATAATGATGTATTCCATAATGGAATGGTATATATCATCATACTGAAATATATAGTTATAGAATATGCATCATGTGAAAAATTACCCAAATCATCATTTGGATTTTTTGTGGCAATTTTTTGCAATAAAGATATGGTGGAATTTTGATTATGGAGATAGGTTTCACATATATATATATATATATATATATATACTAATCAAAAAAATTTAATTATATATTCACAATGGAGTATTTGAACAATCTCTATAGAATATGGTTGGAGTTGATAAAATATTATAACAGCTGAATACATTACCACCCTGGGAATGTGAACATGGTGTCTAATGATTTGAGTTGAAAGGATCATGCTAGCTTATCAATTATGAGGATAAAAAAGATTAAATAATTCTGTATTTACAAAGGATTGATCTGAAAAATGTGAAGGGAAAAATCTTATCTTTATAAAATGAGTGTTCAATCATCTATCCAAATGAATATTTATGGTGAACATTAGGAAGATATAGAGCTGTTAAAGAAGGTTAAAAATGTATTTGAATTTAAAGTTCATAAAAATGGAATACTCAGGTTCATGAAATATATATTTTCCCCATACATACTATATTTGAAAAAGGAATTATTAGAGGAATCTCATAGTTATTTATTCTCTATTAATCCTTGATGTACAAATAAGTATAGATATTTGAAAGAGAATTTATAGTGGGGTGTAATAAAGATATATATTGCAAAGTTTGAATCTAGATAATTAGTATTTTAAAAATTTAATGATGTGAAAAAAAATTCTAAAGGGATGTTACAACCATAACCCATTCCAAAATTTAAATGAAAAACATCACCATGGATTTTTTCATCAGATAATACAAAATATCTAACAGTATAATGAAATATTGGTTATTTTCGAGCACCTTTTGAAGTCAACAAACTTCAACGCTATCGGGGAAGATTTATCTCTAGATCATATTTCTAGGATATAAATTAAACAATTTTTAATGTTTCATAGAGTACCAAATTCAATTGTTTCTGGCCGATATTATAGGTTTACCTTAGAGTTTTGGTGATTTTGTTGGAATCTATTGTTATAGAATTGAGTTTAGTAGTGTATATAATCATTAAAAAGATGGTCATTTAGAGATAACAATTTAAACCCTACTGCATGTTCTAATATCTAGTTATATGGATTTCAAAGATGGTTTTAATCAACACCTTCTTCTAGTCAAGTTTTTATACAAAAATAGCTTTCACTCAATATTTTATAAGGATCCTTCCGAACCCCTATATGAAAAGAATTGTAGTACTCCATTATAATGGGATAAACTAGGAGAACTAATGTTATTTGTACCTCATCTAGTTGATGAAATGGTGTAGAATGCTATATCAATTTAACAGCTCATCAGGGAAACTTAGAGTTGACAAAAAAAATTTATTGGAAATCGTCGGTGTGATTTGGAGTTTTATGTTAGTGAGAAGGTATTATAATGAATTTATACATGGAATAGTATTATGATATTTAGAATGAAACTAAAGATGATCCCTATGTATTTTGGATCTTTTGTTATTTTTGATTTAGTAGGGATGATTTCTTATCACTTCTCGCTTCCACTGAACCTTTCTTAAGTCCATGATGTGTTCTATTTATCTCACATGAGAAAGTACATGCCTGAACCATCACATTTAATGAACACAAAGGTCATAAAAATGAAGTAAGGTCATTCTTATGGTGAATAACTGATGGTGATTCAAGATTATAGAGAAAAATTACTATGAAATAAGACCACTCACTTGGTCAATTTTTTTTCCAGAAACCACTAATTTGAAGAAGGTACATGGGAACTTGAGGATATGTTGATGTAGAAGTATCCTTATTTTTTTGTACCAGAGTAAAAAATTTCAAGGGATAAATTAATTTTAAGGTGGGAATAATGTAACACACTGAGACTTTATAAAATATTTTTTTCCACATTGTTTAATTTCTTCGATATCTTCCATTACACCTACTGCCGAGTTTTAATGATTTTTGAGATAATATTAATATTATTTTTTAAACAAGACCACTATAACCTAGCTCATAAACTTGGAGGTATGGATAGGAATAAACAATTTTTTACAATTTAACATATTGGTTTTATATAAATAAGATATATTGATAAAATAGTAATCATTTATTTATTAAAGTCATTATAAAATTTAAAAATTGATTTTTAAGAAAATATTTTTTTATTTTTTTGAAAAAATAATAAAATTAAATTTTTATAATTTTAGAAAATTTATTTGAAAAAATGAACATAATTTTTTAATAAAAATTTTAAAAAAAATTTATGGTGTTTTTTGGGACTTTTTGAAAAATGTTGATTTTTTTAATGAATAGGAACAAATAATGATTCTTATTGAAAAGTGGATATTTTTAAAATCATGTATAAAGAGTTATTTTTTAAAAATTGTTTAAAAGAAGAATTAGTTCAATTATTTTATAATTAATCGAATTTATTTCATTATAATCCATTTATTATTTAATTTTTATATTTAATTTTTTTATATTTATGGAAAAATTCTCTTTGGAAAACAACCTTTTCACTTCGTCTACGGGTTTAATTTTAATTTAAAATCTAAAAATTTAATGAATTTAATTTGAAAAAGAAATTAAATATTTAAAATTATATTAATTAATATTATATAATAAGTTCAAATTAATTTTTGGTTATAGGAAAAAGTAAAAAATATAAAAATTAATTTCCACCGTTACGATTTAAACGATTTCACCAGGGGATAAATTAAAAAGAGTCGAGTTAAAATGACTTAAAAAAATTCAAATTCGTATTTTATGGAAATATTTAAACGTTATTTCATTTAATGTTCTATAAAAATCCATTTTTTTCCTTCTGGAACATTTAAAACAAAGGTATAACTTTATCTTTTAAAAAATTACAAACATCTCCTCACCCTAACTTATAAAATGGAACCCCTCTCCTCGCATCTTCACACTTAAAAATCCTTTTGTTTGATCCAATACAAAAAAATATTACATACTTCCCTTACTATTTATTGGAGGCATTATTTTGATTAGTAAACCCTCATATGAAGGATTTTGGTGCTAACCTAAGGTGGTTGTTCGAAGAAGAGGTTTTATTATTAGATGAACATTTTTATTTTCTTTCTTCTTCCACCTTAATAAATTATTATTAAAATATAATGATATAATAAAAAAGTTATCTCCAATATACTTGGATTTTATTATGTTAATAGAATAACCTATATCAATTCCCTAATCTAATTAAAGGAAAACAAAATCGTTGATGATGTGTACTGTATACTATCACCTCACAAAACGTTGTAATTTGTTTTCCATCACCACCTATCACAAATAGATATAATGATTTATTGGACATATTTATATGATATTTATGAAATAATAATACTTATAAAATTAAAATATCATATCTATATTCTCACCTTCCAAACCATTGGACAATTATAACAACCCTCGTGTAGATGTGTGGACTACGTCCACGAAGCATTGTGATATGTTTTTACTTTTATTTTGAAATGGATGATAATAAGGATATATTTAATGAATATATATGATATATATGAAATATAAATTATATTTAGAATGGTGATATATATAATTTAACTTTCTGTCCTTCCATTCATCGAGAAAATGGAAACAATGTCCATACATATGTATGACCTACCGTCTCTATAAACGATGTAATTTAGTGTATATATCTAAATTTAAGGGGTTAATATATATAAATATATAATCAATATATATTATTTTTATATAATTTTTAAAATTCTTTAGATTTTTGGAACCATGATCAATGTAAAATGACAATATATTCTAATCCAAAACCTACATGAAAAATGAAGCAATTATTACCTCAAATATAATTTTAAGAAGAAAATGTTAATAACATGGTGATAAATGGTTATAAGTAAATAATATATGGTATGGTATATATTATTATGGTTCAATAATAGGTTTTTCATTAACCTATATTTATCAAACCCATAGTGTCACCCTAGGTTGCCTTATTGTTGTTTGCTAAGAAGGCGGTTGAGAGCTTGAGGTTATGTGTGGATTATCCACTCCTAAACTAGGTGATCATAAATAATAAATATAAACAATTGAGATTAGATGAAATATTCACAAAATTGAGAGGGGATATATGGTTTTCAAAGACAGTCATCATATCAAGTCACCACCAGCTTCATATACAATATGTGGAAATAGAAAAGATGACATTAAAATGTCTCTATGGTAATTATGAGTACGTGGTGATGTATTTATGCATAATGAACTCCCCATCTTTGTTCATGATACTCTTGAACCGTATATTCCAAAAAAAAAATTATACCAAATTTTGGTGGTATTCATTGATGTTATCCTAGTGTACTTGGTGTCAGTGGAGGATCACATGAGTCAATTGAGGATGATTTTGGACATACATAGAGTGGAATACCAAGAAGATCAGGAGCCAAGAACACCTGCTCCTAGACAAATTTATTAAAGAAAATAAAAGTACACAATGAAAAGTTAGAGAGGAAATTTACAAATAAGAGCATAAGTCTCACCACAACAATCAGCCTGCACAAGCCTATCACAAAAATCCGGGGATACAAAAGACCAACTTGAGATCACCTCGGCAATAGCTCCAGAGAGCATCTGCAACTTGATTAGTCTCACGATAGACATGTAATACTTCAAGTGAAAGTGACTCAACAGTCTGGAGACATTCCACCCACACCGATAGCATTCGCCATGGAACATTTCTTAACCGCTCACAAAGAATTTGGACTGCAACAGTTGATTCTGACTCAATCCATAGGTCATTCCAACCATATTGGATAGCATATCTGATAGCATTTGTCATGGCCCATAGATCAGCTTCAATGGAAAATGCACTTCCAATATAATGGAAGAAACATCCTTTTACCAAACCTCTGCGAGTACGGAAGACACCACTGCATCCGGAGGGACCTGGTGCACCAGAGGCAGCCCCATCAACATTAACCTTCAGCCATCGGGAGATGGGTGGAATCCAGCGTACATATTATAGTGGAATATAATTATTGTTAGATTATGATGTTTCAGTTCTGGATTAGAAGGTTTACATTCATAAACATATCACCTCAGTTAATGGTGTAGTAGTGGACCTGATAATGGTTTAAGAAGATCTAGTTTGGGAGCCACCCAAGTGCATGTTAGAGGTGCATATAATCATCGGGTATATTTGCTATTATTGGAAATTCATTCCCAATTTATCTAGGATATCAACACCTTTGATTGATTTGAGCCATAACGTGTATTATTTCATTTGGATGGATGGTTTCTAGTAGTATTTTTAGGAGTTTCAATAGATATTTATTAGTTCCTCATCTGGATGTTTTCAAAGGAGGGTGTTGAGTACGTATTGTTCTTCAATGCATCAATGACTAAACATGGACATGTTCTAATGAATACAGATGCAATGACTTCCTATTGGTATTGAATGTTGAGACCACAAGAGAAGAACTACCTGAACCACAATCTTGAGTTAGTTGATACAATATATTCCATAAAGTTGTTGAGACACTATATTATGGTTGAGCAGTTTATCATCTACTCTGACGAAGAGTGTGTCAATTATATTTTATATTAAAATGATTTTAACTTGAGACATAAGCAGCAGCTAGAGTTACTCTTGGATTATGACTTTGATATAGTCTATATCCTTGGAAGGAGAACTTAGTAGATGATGCACTTAGTAGAATATCTTTTTCATGTATACTGACTGAGGATTTAGAGCATTTATCCTCATTACAACTTTCCATAGTGGATGAGGATAGTGAAACATATCTATAATTTATGGTTCTTACCCCACCATTTCTATACAGTGTTATGGTGGTAAAATATAGAGATAACAACTATGAGACCATATGTTCTTAGATATCCTCTTGACATGCTCATTATTAAATTTTTTAGGCGATAAGCATGTTATCATTTTTAGAGGATGGATGAAGGTACCCATTTCATTATATAATGGGGTGTTGGGGGAGACTCATATATCCTATTTTGTAATCAATACAAGTGTGGAAAAGATGTACCAAGACATCCAATATTATATATGGTTGAATGGCATGAAGAAGTGTGTAGTAGAGTTTACCTCTCAATACCTCACATTTCTATAGGTGAAGGATAAGAACTAGGTTTTAGTGCATTTATCTCAACCTTTTGAGATGACAATGGGAAAGTAATATGGTATATCTATGGACTTCATAATAGGGCTTAAATAGAGATCTAGAGAACATTATTGCATCTTGGTTATTGTAGACCAAATCATCAAGCAAGAACACATCCAGACTATACTAGATTAGAGTTAAGTAGAGAGCTTCAGATTCCATTACATGTTGGAGATATTTTGGATCCATGGAATTTCCATGATGATAATTTTAGACAAGGATTATCTCTTCACATCGGAATTTTGGAGAGGATTCTAGGAGGCCTTTATGACTCAATTGAGTTTGATCATGACATTACACCCCCAGACTAATGGCTAGACTAAGTAGGCCGTTTAGGTTCTGGATGACATGATTTGAGCCTATGTGTTGTAATTTTTCCATAGTTGGTAGGATCACCTTTGCTCGGTAGAGTTATAGTACAATAATAGCTACCATTACACCATCATTTTGGTATAATTCAAGTTTTATGGATGACCCTATTGGTCACCACATTGTTTTTCAGATCTAGATGATTCATAACCCAGGGCCTAGAGTTGGTGAGATCTATATTAGAGAATATTTAGATCATCCATGGGTATATAAGGACTATATAGAGATGTTAGATGTCTTATATGGATCAATGGTAGTGGAATTTGGAGTTCAAGGAGGGATACCATATTTTCCTGATGATCTCACCATGATGTGGGTTGTGATTATTTGTAATAACCTAGGTTTGTATTACCATAATAGATGCTTCAATTTTTAAGACATTTTTTATCCTTAAAAATGTTCCCTATTTCTCAAGGAAGGGCTTGGAAAAATCTAGGGATTATTCAGATCCTGGAGATCATGTTTTTGGGAAAATACAAAAGGTGCATTGTTAGTGCTAACCGTGCATGTCAAACTGTGAACCCTTGTAAGGGTGAAATGTGGTTTGTCTAAACTGTTAAAGGAAGGTTTTTTCCATTCATGGTTTTGATAGAGGGTGTGCATGATCTGTACATGGGTTTTCTAATCGTGAATTTCAAGCTGTGTGGGGTGTGTCCCCAAGACAATGGGGCATGCACAGTCGACTCATGGTTTGGCCAACCGCAAGGCCAAACTATACACCTATTATAAAGAGAAAGAATCACTTATTAACCTCCTTATTCTTAAATAACCATCTTCTTTTTCTTTTTACAACAATGCACAACATGTCTCCCCTCCTACTTGATTCTCCTGTCAAGCCTAGTTTTGGATGTGAATTCATTTCTTCATTTGGACTCCAATTCGAGTGTCGTCTATCATGTTGGATAGACATATGTAAGATATCTATTCCTCTATCTCCTTTCACCATTCATATTAGTATCAATAAAGTTATTTTGGTGAATGATTATATGCTCCATTCTCATGGTATTTTTCTGTCTTACTATTTCTCATCCTATATGGATTAAACTGAAGGTCGATACTAGATGAGTGTTCCTCCACTTGCATAAGGTAGGTGGTCTTAAAATTACCCCCAAGTCATGATGATTTATATTATGTGTTGTGTTGCCTCATATAAAATCATTAATGAATTACCATAAAATTACTCTTACCCCTAGTCTGATTTTTCATCCTTTATTGAAATAAACTAATTCCTCCTTATCCTTGTTGGGATAAGTACCCATCGCCTAATTCCACCCATTGAGGTGTGGCTATGGAATATAACTTGATGTTATAAATACATATGAAAATAAACCATCTATTATGTGGTATTGTCTTTAATCTTTAATGTAATAACCATGATTAATTAAATGGAAAGTGAGTGGTATAACCACGACCAGTAATTTTGTATAAACAATGGATACACCCTTGTTTTAATGGAATATTAATAAATTATAAATCCTATTTGACTAATTATACCTATGATAATTTTCATGGAATCCCATATACTTGTGATACATAGGCATGGAGTCGCATATACAAGTGACACTCGACCATGGTGTCAAGTATACATGTGATACTCAGCCATGGAATGCCATATACATGTGATACGTGGGCATAACACCCCATATATTTATGATATGGGATCCCATATAATTGTGATACATGAGAATATAATCCCATATACTTATGATAATCAAGCATGGCATCCCATATACTTGGGATAATCGGGTATGGTGCCCCATATACCTAGGATACTTGGTCATGGAATCCCCTACTACTTATAAAGATTTAGTGACTAGACATGGACACCTGAGTTACACCTGAGGTCCTAGATAGCACTATGTATGTAGATATATGGTTATAGACTTCACGACATATATAGATATTTTTAGAACATTAATCTTAATTTGATGTATGGTTTTTTCAATTTGGGTTGTTTTTTAGGAAAAATGGAAGAAGGAAATTTTTTTAAGTACACGCTTTGTACTTCATTATACAAGTCTTGTACTATTGTACCACATCCAGACCATGTTAAGAACATGTCACGACCGCATACATGGTTGTGTGATGACATGGCATGGACACTTAAGGTGGGACCTGGTAAAATCTGATACACAACATGTATTTTTAAGAAACACACCGTGTACTTTTATTTTTAGTTGATATATCGGAGCGGGGCTGTGTCTCGTTTACAGATCATTATTTTTCTAACCTTGGTTCATCTAGAAGTGACTGGGAGTAAAGAAAAAATTCCAAGCCACTGATTCTTTATTCAAGGTCTGATTTGAACTCTAGCAGGTGTATCAGAATCCCATCAGTGAGTTCTCCCTTCTGCTTGTTCCTCACTTCCTGATTCCTCCTCACTCATGAGTTATCGAGGGTTGATTGTTTTTATCCTTTTTGTAGATCTATATCATTATCTATAATGACCCAATGTTTTATCATTGTAAATACCTACTTATCATTATTCCCTATAGTATAATCACATTAGGAAGTGTAATGAAATATCATGATACTAAATACTATTTGATCATTAAACATAATTTTTCCACATCTATGGTTTGTATTTCAAAAATCTTACATATATGGTTGCGATCAGTAAGAAGTTAGGATTCCGATAGAAAAAAACATAATTTTTGTGAATAGTAACCTACCCTTATGAATAGTAACAAACCCTTATGAATACTAAATCATTCAAAATAATTTTATCCTTACCTGTGAGAATTTAAATACAATTTAGGAATCTTATAAGTGACAATTTGACCATAGTAAAAGTATTGGAATTTTTGTAATTCATAAATAAATAATTATAAATAATTAATTAATTTTAAAAAACATTTATTTTCTTAAAATGTGTTCGTAAATTAAAAATACAATTTCTTATAGTTTTAAGATAATTTTATTATACCTCAAATTATTTTTGAGAGCTTTATAAAATTAGTTTAAATTTTAAAAATTGTATTATTTAAGTAAATTATGATTTTAATTAAAAATTAAATTAATCATATTTAGAAAATTATTTTTAGAAAATGGACTTCATTTCTTAATTATACATGTCAAAAAATGGTAGGGGTGAATTTTTTGGATTTTTCTGAAATACATGACTTTTTAAGAATTGTGAAATACCGTAATTTACAAAATAAAATAAATAAGCTAATTATAGAGTCATGCATGATATTATGCTGCTGTAAGCCCAATTGTTTTGGCTTCAGATGATAAAATTACTATTCTTGGTCATATAATACTCACTATTCCATATCGTTTGGGGAAATAATAAATAAATTAATTTTATACTGAGAAATCCCCTCTCCCCACCACTATAAATACCACCTTTCACACCCTCATTTCCTCACACCTCTCAAGCTTCATGCCTTATCTAAAATCTACCCAAATATCTTCCCTAGACTATTTCCCACGTCCAAGATATTCTGGTCTCACCAAAATACCAATAGTATCTTCTTTAAGGAGGACCTCAACAAGAGGATTTAAGAGTTAATTCCCCCCTCTCTCTTTTCCTTTAGTTTCCTTTCAATTTCATGTTCTTTTCTTATTCTCTCCCCAACTATATTCATCTACATGGTATGGTAAATTTTTTATAATACATATATTGGAATTTTATTATAAAAATGAGATATTATACCTTCCAACACCCTTCTTCTCTTCCTTTTATTTTATAAAAGAAAACGTTTTCCGTGAGGTGTTAATCTATCACCATCTAGAACGAAATGTTTTATTTTTCCATTTCTACATTCATATCTAGTAATGAAACCATTTTTATGGTTTAACCAGAATATGTTAAATATATTATGTCTTATTTGAAGTTCTGGAACTATGTTATGTACATATTACTAAATGATTAAACAAAACAAGTTCATTGTTGTCGAAAAACATCCCAAATTAACAGAAACAGTCATATTTTAATTATTATATAATTATTTATCCACATGGTTTATAATATAATTAATTATAAGATCATTTAAAAATCTATAATATCATTAATAACATGAATGATCAGTTCTGTATGTTTCTCCATGTTCTAAATGAACTTTCATTTATGAATACATGTGAACTGCTCTAGAAAACCATAAAAATGAACATTCTCGAACAATGTTTTTTAAACTATATAACTCAAAAATAAGCCCATAAAATAACTTAATGAAACCATAATGAACCATATTCATGTAAAAGAGGTTCTTTAATTTTCAATTAATGAATTTAATGTGGTTATATAGTACATGAAACCGATAAAATCATTCCGATAAAAGGTAAGGGGAAAATCTCGAACCCAACTTTATTTTTTCAGGTTCTCCCTCTTTCACTCCATTTTTGTATGTTCACTCCTTAAAATTACATTTTCACCATTATATTACATTTTATGGGATATAAATGTTTTATAATTAAGTTTATGTAATACAAATATTTTCTAAATTAACACTCCTTTCAAAAACACACCTTTTACTTCTCACTCAGGGTTGATGGTTATTGTATCATGTATGTTATTCCCACTTTATTTTGGGAAACCAATGTTTATGAATGTGATTGTATAAGATGAAAACCATTCCTTTCCATGGTTTAGTTATTTTTATTTTTTATATATTTTCATTGTGGCATGCATGATAATTATAATGTTATGTTGTGAATGGTGCACCTGAAATTATATAGCCCAATATGAATGTTTCAATGTGATTGGTGTGCCCGGAATTATATATCACACCAATGCATTGGGTAAATTAAGGAACTTCATGAGTTTAAGTGAAATGAGGTGTGAATAATATTCTATCTTTGATCCCAAATATGTTTGGTAGTTTACCACTAAGACACAATGTTTCATTTTAATGCATTGCCACATTTCAAATCTTTTATTAATGATTCCATGGTGTGCCCAGAATTATATAGCACAATATGAATGTTTCAATGTGACGGTTGAACCCAAAATTATACAATGCTCCAATGAATTGGGTAAAGTAATTAATATCATTAGTTTAAGTGTAATTATGTGTGAACAATATTCTAGCATTGTTCACAATTATGTGTTGTTGTTAACCACTAAGACATGATGTTTCATTTTTATGCATTGCCACATTTTAAGACACTTATTAATGCTTCCTATCATGTTCATGACCCTTTACCTATGTTATGGTTATGCTCACCCATTGTTATATTGTTCTTATCTATCCTCTTACAGGAATTTTTGTTCACACCTTTTGATGTATATGCTCAGGTGACTACATGTACGAAGGAGAGGTCAAGTTCCAATAAGAATCTAGAGAATAAATAATTAAATAAATTTTTATGCTTGATGTTGTAATTATTATGTATGGTCCATGTTTTCCCAAGACACTAAACCTTTTGATCCTTTTTGTGTAATATTTATATGTTGTTTATCTTTAAAATCATGTAATAGTAATGTTAGAAAACATTGGGTCACTATAGTTGGTATCAGAGGTAAGGTTTAGTTAATTTAGGAATTATGATTTGTGAACCCTAGAGAAAACCTCTAGCATGAGACTAAGTACAAATATTCACAAAAGAATATTTATATAGGGATCCCATATGTTATGATTTTATTATAAATCGTACAAATTAATAAGTTATTCATGACATATTGACATATGTTTTGTTCAAAGCTTTTTTATTTTAGAAATTGTTGGGAATTAGGAGAAACCAGGACAACAAATCGTGTGAGGGATATTGAAATGATTTCGTGAATGAAATCCCCAATGACTTGGGTGGTGGAGTTCAAAACATCATGTTGATGCTTACCTAAATACCTTATGTTAATAAAAATAACCATAATAATGGATAACATACTCCTTCACCAAAGAGGTTATAAACTGGTTATTGAGTGTTTTATGTGGCAACAACCATCGACGTTTAGTGGATCTTCTGATCCAGTAGTGGTAGAACTATGGGTCAAATCCATGGAGAAGATATTTTCTATGCTACAATGTTCTTAGATGTAGAAGTTCACACTATCTGTTTATCATCTAGATAGAGAGGCCGATCAATGGTGGGCTTTTATTTGGAACACCAATCCAAGTGAAAAAATTGAATAGATGGAATGGGAAGAGTTTATGATAATGTTTCTTGACAAGTATTTCCCTCAAAATCTAAGCCGAAGATGGATAGAGAATTCATAGAGTTCAAGAAAAAAGAAGGGGAATCTATCACAACCTATGAAACAAATTTTACAAGTCTTGCATGGTACACATAGGGTTTCGTTATCAACAATGAAAGCAAAATTGATTGATTATTTAGTGGATTAAAACCAAAACTTCGACAGGCTCTTCCAATTCAAGAATTTGGGATTTATGAAGAAGTTGTTCGATGTGCTCTCAGTGTAGAGATGGAGTTTGGAGAATGATCCCATGGATATGGTGATAAGAAATTAAGGATGGATTTTCAAGAAGGTGGATCTAAAGACAAAGGTGGAAAGAAAACCCAAAGACCTACATCCAAAAAATGTGGGAAGTTTCACCATTAGAACTACCTAAAATGGATGGGGACATCATTAAAGTGTGGGATAGAAGGACACCATGCTCAATAGTGTCAAAAAGACATGGAAATGAAGAGTAATTCGATGGAAGAAAAGAGGGAACCACCCACGGTTCAATGCTAAAATTATAGAGAGCAAGGGAACTATGCACGCCAGGGCACTAAACCTTGATTCCTCGAGGGTAATATGCATCAACATCAACCAAAGCCAAAGGAACAAAGAAATGATAATTCCATCACTGCTGCAGAAGTGGAGAAAGATAATGAAGTCGTACATGGTACACTTACTATTAACTCAAGAATGGAAAAATATTTCATTTGTTATGTTTCAATATATTACTTTATATCATGAAAGTTTTATAGAACTATAAAATTGATGCCCCAACACCTTGAAGTAGAGATATCTGTAAAAAAACTATATGGGGAAATCATTTCAACCCAAGTGTTTGACTATTCTCCTATTGGCATATGTGATATGATTATTCAAGAAAATCCCGTAATAAATCCATTGGTGGAAGTTGATGCTATAATGGGAATGGATTGGATCTCGTTATATGGAGAATATATAAACTGTTTTGAAAAGGAAATATCTTATCATATTCCAAACCATTCCATGCTCCTCTACAAATTCAAGATAGATCATGAATATCATTTGAAAAATCCTTCAATGGTGTGGGTGTTGATTCCCAATGAATAAGAATACCTCTCCCAAATGGTTAAGTCAAAGGATAATACCAACCTTGTGGGAATGACGATCGTGATTGAATACAGTGATGCATTTCCTGAAGTGTTACCCAGAATTCCATCAAATCTTGAGGTAAAGTTCTCAATAGAACTCATACATAGAGATAATACTATCTCAAAGTGTCCCTATAGGATGAATCCTATCGAACTGGGGGAGTTAAATAAGTAGTTGCAAGATAATCTAGACAAAGGGTTCATACGCCCTAGTGCATCACCTTGGGGTGTGCTAGTGCTCTTTGTGAAGAAGAAGGATGGAAGAATGCAGGTGTGTATTGATTATTGGGAACTAAACAATATCACCATAAAGAAAAAGTAGCCTCTTCCAAGTACTTCCGACTTGTTCGATCAGTTAAGTGGAGCTCAATACTTCTCAACGTTGGATCTTCATTCTGGATATCATCAGCTAAAGGTAAAGAAGGTAGATATTCAGAATACTTCCTTCTGTACAAGTTATGGGCACTATGAGTTTTTGGTGATACCCTTTGAACTTACTATTTACCCATAAATCTTTATGGATTTGAAGAATATAGTGTTTAGACATTAGCTCGTCAAATTTTTGGTAGTGTTTATTGATGATATTCTAATATACTTCAAGAGAAAGGAGGAACATGAAGAACATTGAACACTTACGTTGGCGACATTGAGAAAGGAGAAGTTGTATGCCATGTTCAGAAAGATTGACTTTTGGATGAAGAAAGTAACATTCTTGGGACATGTGATCACAAGTTAGTGAATTTTTGTGGACCCTTAAAAACAATGGTGATTGAGGAATGGACAAGCCCTATAGTGTCATATAAATCCATTGTTTTCTTGGATTAGCTGGGTACTACCGACGTTTTGTGAGAAATTTCTCACAATTTTCAAGCTCACTAACTAAGGTAACAAGGAAAGGGGTAATGTATATCTTGATAAAAGAGTGTGAGGGAAGATTCATGGAGCTAAATAAAAGGCAGATCACTACACCTGTACTCACACTACTGAAAAGTATAGAAAGTTTTGTGATATATAGTGATGCTTTAAAGAAAGGATTGGGTTGTGTGTTCATAAAAAATGATATTTTGATAGCCTACACCTCATGACAGTTGAAGATCAATGAGAAGAACTACCTAACACTCGATCTAGAGATGGATAAATTTATTTTTGCCTTGAAAATATGGTGGCCCTACCTCTATGGAAGAAATTGTGACATAATCACCGACCAAAAGAGCCTAAAGTATATATTCACATAAAAGGAGATCAACATGAATCAATGAAGATTATTAGATCTAATTAATGATTATGATTTGTCTATTCACTATCATCCTGGAAAGGTGAACAAGGTAGGTGATGCTCTAAGAAGAAAAGAACTTGCTACTCTATCCGTGTTGTGGATTGAGAAAGACCCTATCTTCTTGGATATTCAATGTATGGATTTGGAAATCATAAGAGAATGGGATTGATACTAACTTCCCCAAATGATTTCACAACCACCCATCCAAGAGATTATTAAGCAATGACAAAGGTATGATGTGGAGTTAAAAAAGATGGTGAATGTAGTAATGGAAGGGAATCTGTAAGAGTTCCATATCGATGATGGTGGTGTGATTTGGTTTAGAACACGGTTTTGTGTACCCTCATCACCTGGGACAAAGAAGGAGATTTTGGAAAATGCACATAGCTCAACATTATCAATCCATCATGGGAGTACCAGGATGTATTGTGATCTTTAATAACACTGATAGTAGGATAACATAAAGGAGATTGAAAAATAATATCAAGGTTCTTGGTATGTCAGCAAGTTAAATCAGAGCGACAAAAGTCCAAAGGGATGATGAAAATATTGCCTGTACCCATGTGGAAATGGGAGAATGTTACTATGGAATTTGTCATAGGTCTCCCAAAGATGTCGAAGGAAAATAATTAGATATGGGTTTTGGTTGACCGACTCACCAAGACTAACCATTTTTTCACTATTCGGGAAGACCGCTCGCTTGAACAACTTGCAATGATATATGTGAAAGAAGTGGTGAGACTGCATGGATTTCCACTCTCGATTTACTCTGATCATGATCCAAGGTTCACATCTATATTATGAAGGAGTTTCTTACATTATTTGAGTACTGAATTAAATTTCACCATGACCAATCACCCCCAAACTGATGCCCAATCAGAAAAGAATATTCAGACACTTGAAGATATGATAAGATATTGATCTCTAGAATTCAAATATGGATGGGACAAGCATCTACTATTTTTTTGAGTTCTCATACAAAATTATATTCCACTCGCGAATTCATATGCATCCATATAATGATCCCTATGGAAAGCGATGTAGGACTCAAACCTGTTGGGATGAAGTTGAAGTAAGAAAAAGACTTGGACCCGATCTTGTGCAAGAGATGATAGAAAAAGGTCAAGTCACCCAGAAACACATCAAAGATACTTAGAGTTAGAAAAAGATCTACGTTAAAAACCATAGAAGGGATGTGGAGTTCGACATTGGAGGTAAATTATTCTTTCGAATATCACCATCGACGAGAGTCATGCCGTTTGGAAAGATAGGCAAGTTATGCCTATGGTACATTTGCCCCTTTGAGATATTTGACTGCATAGGATTCATGGCCTATCAGATTGAACTTACACCAAATATGGCTCAAGTTCATGATGTGTTTCACATATCACTCTTGAGGAAATACATACCTGATCCCCCACATGTAATGAACTTAGAGGCGGTACTACTGAAAGATGATATCTCCTATGAGGAGCAGCCAGTGAATATTTTGGACTAGAGAGATAAGGTTGTACACAACAAGAAAAACCATATTCTCAATGTGTTATGGAGGAACCATAAATTTGAAGA
The DNA here is from genome assembly GCA_963277665.1 of Viscum album. Taxonomy (NCBI): domain Eukaryota; kingdom Viridiplantae; phylum Streptophyta; class Magnoliopsida; order Santalales; family Viscaceae; genus Viscum; species Viscum album. The sequence goes on along the minus strand of OY728160.1, from coordinate 905,478,532 downwards.
AGCTACATGGAAACAGGATGAGTCGATGAAGGAGAAGTACCCTCACCTGTATGTGTAAAGTTAAATTTTGAGGGAGAAATTTCATAAGGGGGGGAAGAATGTAACAATCCGATGTTTTATCAATAGAAATCCCTCCTTTTAATTATGCCCTATAGTATAATAACACTATGAATATCAATGAAATATCATGATAATAAATACTATTGGATCATTAAACATAATTTTTCTTCTTTTATGGTTTGAATTTTGAAAATTTCACATACACAGTTGCGATTAGTAAGATGTTCGGAGTTCAATACGACAAACATAATTTTTGGTGAATAGTAACAAACCCTTTTGAATTGTAACCTACCATTATGAATAGTAAATCAATAAAAATAATAGTAACCTTACCCTTGGATAAATAAATAAAATTTAGGCATCTTATAAGTGATAGTTTGACGATAGTAAATGTATTTGTATTTTTGTAATTCATAAATAAGTAATTATAATTAATAAATTAGTTTAAAAGAAAATATATTTTATTAAAATGTGTTAATAAATTAAAAATAATATCTCTTTTAGTTTTAATATTATTTTGTAAGGCATTACGTAATTTATGAAAGCATTACAAAATCAGTTTTAATTTTAAAAAATGTATTTTTCAAATAAATTATGATTTTAATTAAAAATTAAATTAATCATATTTATAAAATTATTTGTGAAAAATGGGATTTATTTTTTAATTCTACATGTCAATAAATGGTTTGGGTGAATTTTTGGGATTTTTATGAAATAATTGATTTTTTATGAATAGTGAAATACCATAATTTACAAAATTAGCTAAATAAGGTTTTTATAGAGTCATGCATGATGCTATACTGATGTAAGCCCAATTGGTTCTGGTTAAAATGATAAAAATACTATTCGTTTCTTGGTAAGACTCACTATTCCTTGTCTTGTGGTGAAATAATTAATTAATAAATTTTATATTGAGAAATCCCATCTCCCCTCCACTATAAATACCACTCTTCACACCCTCATTTAATAACACCTCTCAAGGTTCAAGACTTGTCTAAAATCTTCCCAAACATCATCCCTAGATCGTTCCCCATGTTAATGTTCTTTCTATCTCATAAAAGACCAATCCTTGCTTCTTTAAGGAGGGTCGCAAGAGGAGTATTCAAGAGGTAATTCCTCTCTCTCTCTCTCTCTCTCTTTTCCATTAGTTTCCTTTAAATTCCAAGTTCTTTTCATATTATATCCCCACTTATCTTTATCCACATGTAGTTGTAAATCTAGTATCGTACATATAATTGAATTTTATGATAATAATGGGATATTATACCATAAAACCATCTTCTCCCCTTCCATTTATTTTATAAAAAACATTGTTCGTGAGGTGTTAATTTATCACCTTCAAGAACAAATTTTTTTCCTTTTTCAATTTATAACTTCATATCTATTCAAAAAAAAATTTATTGGTTAAAACAGAACATTTAATATGTATTATTTCCTATTTAATGTTCTAGAACTAAATAATGTACATATTACTAAATTATTAAACAAAATAAGTTTTTTTCGGTCAAAAAACCGCCCAAATTAACCCAAAGAAGCATCATATAATTCTTATCTAATGATTCTTCCACATGGTATATAATATAATTCATTATAAGATCATTTAATCTTCTGGAACATTATTAATAACTTGAAATATCAGTTTTGGATTTTTATCCATGTTCTACAAGAAATTTCATTTGTGAATACATGTGAACCGCTCAAGAAAACCATAAAAATGAACATTCCCGAACAATGTTCTTTTAATATCTATAACTCATCAAATGGCCCATAAAATAACTTAATGAAACCATAATGAACCTTATTCATGTAAAAAAGGTTCTAGTATTGTCAATTAATGAATCTAATGTGGTTATATAGGACATTAAAGAGAATAAAGCGTTTAGATACAAGGTAAGGGGAAAATCTCGAACCCAACATTCTTTCTTTGGGTTCTCCCTCATTCACTAAATTTTTTTGTAATGGTCACTCCTTAAAATAATTTTTTTCATTATAATATTAACTTTTCTAGGATATATATGTTTTCTGATGATGTTTATGTCAAAAAAGTTTTTCAAAAAAAAACGTTTCTTTCAAGAACATCCCTTTACTTCTCACTTCTGGTTGATGGTTATTGTATCAAGTATATTATTCCCACTTTATTTTGGGAACCCATTGTTTATTAATGTATTATTATGGGATGAAACTAATTAATTTCCATGGAAAATTTATGTTCATTTTTGATCTATTCTCATTTTTGCGTGCAAGATAATGATAATGTTATGATGTGACAAGTGCACCTAGAATTATATATAGCAATATGAATGTTTCAATGTGACGGGTGCGTATGGAATTATACAGTGCCCTAATTCATAGGGTAAAGTGATTAATCCCATGAGTTTATGTGAAATTATGTGTGAACATGATTCTAGCTTTGTTCTATGAGTATGTCTGGTTGTTAACCACTAAGACATGATGTTTCATTTTTATGCATTGCCACATTTCATGTCTCTTATTAATACTTTATCTCATGTTCAGGATCCTTTGTCTATGTTATGGTTATGCTCACACATTATTATATTGTTCTTATATATCCTTTTACTAGGCTGTTATCTCACTCCATTTTATGTATAAACTCGGGTGACTACAGGTACTACGGAAATGTCAAGTGCCAATAAGAAGCACGAGAAGAAGGAATTAAATAAATTTTTATGCCTAATGTTGTAGTTGTTATATATGATCTTAGTTTTCCCAATACACAAAAACATTGGATCCTCTATGTGTAATACTATTTTGTTTTATATATTTATAATGATGTAATAGTAATATAAGAAAAGGTTGGGTCGCTATATTCTCGGTCGATTCAAGGGCCTACGTTTTAGAGTGTTGATTATACGACATCGAGGTAGGTGGTTTGTAACATTCTTCGATTATCTTTGGATTATATATTCCTAAAGTGATGAATACCCATATTTTGGGTATTGTGTATTGTGTAATGTAACCCTATTATTTACCCGATATCGTTTAATTTATTGAAAGGGGGTTGTTGCATTTGTATAAATATAGATGATTTTTTACAGGACACCTTGTGGGTGTATTTCTCTAGTTTGACTATTTACAGTTGTTTGGACTAGGATTCCTTTGAGGCATACTGTGGGGGTTTCCATTTTTATTTACACAAGAGAGTTAGATCCTTGGTGTAGAATTTTACCCAGGGGTATTGACTGTGAGAGCTCCCTAGGAGGTCATTAGGATTTATTTATATTACGTTAACACTGGGGGTATTGACTGTAAGAGCTACTCGGAGGGTATGAATAAATTATTGTTTATATGTAGAACATGGGTATTGACCATGAGATCTATGAAATAGGTCATTATCATTACTATATGATATGTGGGGACATAGGGGTTAGACCATGATATCTTTCTTGGATGGTTGGTTGTGGATGATTGAATGATTGTGACGAGTCTTCCAGTCTAAATCAAAGCTTGGACTTGGTCATACTTGGTTATTTGATGGTCTTTTGAGATGTATGTTGTTACTATTTTATGGAGAGATATAGAGATTATGATACAACATATGATTCATTATTCAATGATTTGAATAATTAATGAAGGAAAATGAATTCAATTGAAAATTCTATGATTGTTTAATTTTGAGTACATACTTTTTTATTAATTCATTCTGTATATTGCCAACTATATATATTCACTAATAGTTAGGAACCCTTATTTTGGTAGTTTCTTACTGTGACTAGTCACACAATCTATTTGGGTCATGATTTTGGACCCAAATAGATTATATGTTTTTAGGTATAGATAAGGGAAAGTGCACTTCTACAACAAGTTCTTGATTGATATTGGAGTTGGAGAGAATGGGACAAAGCTAAGGCTTGCGATGCTGTTGGAGTTACTGCTTTTATATGATGTGGTTTTAGTATTATATTTCTAGTTGTGTGAATTTTTTGGATTATATCTTAGAAACATGTGACATGACTCATTTATATATGCCCTAGTTGTTATCTTATTATCAGTCTTTCGCTGTTTAATTTTATTGTATGGTATTACTACATTCACTATTGTTTATTATCTGTTATTTTGTTGTGTATACTCTAGAAACGAGGGAATAGTTTCCCCACTATCATAACTTTTCCCTTATTTCTATTCGGAATGTTCTTGTGTTTGGGGAAATGAGCTTGAGGTCATGCGACCGACCGGGTTCGGGGCACTTTTGGGCGGCACCTGAAACTAGGACTTTACAAATTTGTATCATAGGAGTTTCTTTTCTACTTTGTCTTACTATTTAGAGCCTATAGACATGGATAGGAAGAAATGAGTAGTTGGTAATAATTTGTTTCTTGGAATAGATAACTCGTGTACAGGGAAAATCCATGTTTCCTCGAATATTGCAATTTTTTTTGGTTTTGAAATTGTTACATTTGATTTGATTTCACCGTTGGGTGATTCACATGTTTTATGATGTCATCATTGAAATTATTGAGGTTCTATTTCTATTGTAACCCTATGATATGATATTATTCCATATCATTCATCATATAGGCACTTATTATAGATCAGATGTCATGCATTCTTGTCAGGCCATTTAGGGTGCATTACTAATTTCATGCTATTGTGATACATGATGTGAATGATTAACATGCTGTTGTGATTGATTCCATGAAATAATAATTGCTATATTGATAGGGTATTTGAATATGTAAATTTTCATTTGGATGAATTCCAAACATTGATCCCTAAGGTGTTATAGGCCCTCTTGGTTTGGAATTCGGTGGATAATGAATGAACTTTAGTTGAATTTGGTCATGTTTGGATGTGGAAAAGGATGCCAAACTTTGGTTCATGGGAGTATGGGCTCTCATGGGTAGAATTTTTCATGCCTTGGACACATATTTTTGTTTTTAAGGGTTTCAGAGGAGTTTCATAGGACTATTATCCAGAAACCCAGATAACACAACATGTAGTGTCAAGAACACACCCCATGTGTTCTTCTGTAAGGGAAGAAACATAATTGTTATGTACACTTAGTGTACTTGGAGTATACATCACGTAGATGTTGACCATGTGACTGATTTTTTGTGTAGAGACACGGTGTTGGAAAATTTTTCTAGAACACGACGTGTCTAAATTGTACAAGCCATGTTGTAAAGAACCGTGTATCCGACAGTGTGACTAACGAAACAAGAAATTAGAAATTAAGTGGTACACATTAGGTTTAGTGGGAACATTCCATGTTATGTAACCAGGAGGGAATAATGTAGTTATATCCATGTAGAAGTACATGGGTAGGAGGGAAGATTCATGTACATGTTGTGTCTCAGGAGGAACATGTTGTGTGTAAGGGAGTTACATGACTAGGATTGGCAGAACAAAAATCCACATTAAATGCTTAAGGGAACACTCCATGTAGAGTTATACATGTTATGTAATGCTATTTTGTTAAACTTGAATGCTTTATTTCTTTTTGTTTTGTTATATCACTTTTAAATTGTAGTCATTTATAATCATAAACTGAGGTGTGTGCTTGACCCTGAAGAGTCATGCCCCCAAGACATCCTCTGGTTGTATGCCAGATATAGGGCAATGATCAGACACCATAAAGGGTAGATCAAGGACAACCACCAGATCCTCCCATCATTCCCATCTTGGAACTAGCTGTTATAATGAAAAAAAGGTGCTGATGCAAAGTTCTATGTTTAATTTTTGAGGATATTATAGAATTCTCAGTGAGAACCATATCATGACCCTTCTATGGCAGAGCTGATGCGGGTGTTCCACCAGCAACATCCTTCCACTTTTTCTGGGTATGGAGGACTAAAGTCTATAGAGTCATTGTTGGAGTCCATTATATATATCGTTGATCACATGGAGACACCTCTGGAGAGGAAGGTTAATCATGTTATGTACATGCTATGTGATTCCTCCAAGATATGGTGGGATTTTATCTCACAGGCGGGATGTCATCGGGATATGGGTTGGGAATATTTTTTGAGTACCTTCTATGATTACTTCTACCCCGAGAGGTTGAGGGCTGATTGTGCCCGAGAGTTCATTACTTTGGGGCATGGTGCTCTTTTAGTGATGGAGTACTCTTCTCATTTTACAGACTTTCATCGTCTCATACCTGTTCTGGGAAGTGACGAGTTATATTTGGCTTGGCAGTTTGAGTATAGTCTTAAGTATGATATCAGATTATAGGTGAATATTTTTAGAATGACTATGGTGGCTGATATAGTTAACCAAGAATAGATTACCGAGTTAAATATGAGGAATATGGGAGTTGCGAGCCAGGACGGTTCAGCATCCCGGGCTGGTACTCCTTTGTTTGATCGTAGAAAGCACTGTAGGGAGCCATCACATGGTGATTCCAGTAGCAAGGTTGTGTCTAAAAGTAGGTAGTTTAGGTGCTACTAGTGTGGAAATAGAGGGAATATGATACCTCAGTGCTTGGGATACCCGGTTGAGTTCCGATCTAATGGAAAGATGGGTCCTCTTCATCGTTTTTGCTGTTATTTTCTCAATAGAAGATGGTGAGCAGGGATCTATTATGACTCCATGTTTAGAAGCAGGACCACTGGTTTCCCCTCAATTATGGAACTTGAGTTCATCAGGTCGTGATGTTCAAGGAGGTGGTTGTGGTTGTGGTAGATAAATGATAGGTTTTCAATGATAGTATGGTGGATTAGCACATGTTAGTCAGGTAGGGTCGCAGGGCCGCAGTACAGGTCTGACTTTTACAGTGGATCAGACCCAATATGAGAAAGATCCCATACCCTCTAAGGATAGCGGTACGATTATAGATGCCTCATTTTTAGCTTCTGATCTATTTGATAAAGGACATCACATAGTTTATATATTTTTCCATTGTGGAGAGCCTTTGGCTCTAAATCATTACATTTGATGATGTTATGATGCAAGACACTCTATTGGGAATTAGAATGGCTTTTTAAGCTAGTGAAAAGAGTGCCCTCTTGAGGTTGGTGGGGGTCACTTCTTATGGGACCTCTATGTATTAGAGATTATAGGTTTGATGTTATTCTCAGAAGGGATTGGTTAGTCTCCTTTCAAGCCATTGTTGTCTTCTATCGTTGTAGGGTGAGTTTCACATAACTAGAGGGTGGGTCTTTTATACACAAGGGAAAGTGGGAAGTCCAAGTGAGAAGATCTGGACCCGAGCATCATGGGTTGGGGGGAATTATATTTCATATTTCTAGTTTATATCTGGATTATTAGGGGACTTCAAAGAAGGTCTTTCCTCCAGTGGTGTATCATTTTAGGGATTCATTTACAGAAGAAATTTTAGGTTTACTACTGAGAGAGAGGTAGATTTATCTATTGATCTTGTGCTAGGAGTGGCATTGGTGTCCATTACTCATTATAGGATGGCTACACCAGAGTTACAGGATCTCAAGAAGAAGTTAGAGGAGTTTTAAGAAAATGGTTTCATCAGACCCAATACTTGTCCTTTGGGTTAACATGTACTTTTTGTGAAGAAGGTGGACAATACCCTTATACTCTGTGGGGCTTATTGGAAGCTGAACAAGTTGATGTTCAAGAAGCGATATCCCTTGCCGAGGATTGATGATATATTTGATCAGTTTCGAGGAACCTGAGTGTTCTTGAAGATTGAATTGAGATCCAGTTATCATCAGTTGTGCGTTAGACCATCAGATATACCTCTCAAAGTGTTTCAGAGTGGGTATGGTTTATTCAAGTATTTGGTTATTCTGTTTGGTCTCATGAATATGCAGGATTTTACCACGGAACTAATGAACCGAGTGTTCCATCCTTATTTGGATTCTTTTGTGTTAGTCTTTGTGGACAATATCTTCGTGTAATCTCACACTCGATATGACCATGCCATCCACCTTGATATCGTATTGAATACACCAAAATAGCCTCCTTTATATTTGATTCTCTCAAAATTCAACTTTTGGATGGACCAGATTCACTTCATGGGTCTTGTTATCTCAGATACAGGAGTATCAGTTGAACTAGAAAATGTGAGAGCAGTTGTTTGATGGGAGAGGCCGAATAACAACTTAGAGGTATAGAGTTTTCTATGGCTGGCTAGTTAATAAAGGTGCTTTTTAAAGAACTTTTCATGCTTACAATCACCAATAAAGGGCCTAACTATGAAGGGTGAAAAGTACTTGTGGATATATTCCTATAATTCATCATTTCAAGAGCTCAAAGGGAGATTTAATTCAGCAATGATAATCATTTTTTCAGAGCCGAGAAAGAGTTTAACCATTTACTATGATGCATTAGTTATCGATCTGGGGGTATTACTTATGGAAGGGCAATGAGTCATTGCATACAGGTTTCGGTAGTTGAGGCCACATGAGAATAATTACCTGATGCAATATCTCAAGTTAGCTTCAGTTGTGCATGCTTTAATTGGTTGGAGACATTATCTTTTGGGAGATAATTTTGTTGTATAAACAAACCAAAAAAGTCACAAGTATATCTTTACTCAGGGAGATCTAAATTTGAGATAGCGAAGGTGGGTTGAGTACCTTCAGTCATTTGACATTGAGCTTTCCTACACACCTGGTAAAGGCAACACAGTGGCTGATGCGTTGAGCAGGTGGACTTAGATACAGGCAGTTCAAGAAACTAAAATTGAGTGGAATATTATGTCTCTATTCTCTGAGATGCATTTGGATGTGTGAAAAAGATAGAGACAGACGTTTATTTCTTCTATAGTTGATACCTCTACTCTAATGGATTGAGTGCGAATGAGGTAGCCATCAGATTCAGAGTGCCTAGTCTTGTGGGAGAGTGGGTCAGAAGAGGACCCCACTATTGGGTGAACCATAGTAGATGATGAGATCTTGTGTTTTGATGGACACGTTTGGGTGTTAGCATACATACGTGAGGATTTGATGTGATATTTTCATTCCATTGTTTGGGAAGTTTATCCTGGTGTCAACAAGATTTATCGAGATTTAATGTTTCAGTATTGGTGTCCATGTGTGAAGAGGGATGTTGCTAGTTTTATTATGAGATGTTCCACATATTAGAAAGTGAATTCACAACAATAGTAGCCAACCAGGAGTTTACCAAAGTTACACATTCCCAAGTGGATGAGGAATGATGCTGTGATGGATTTTTTGACGGGTGTACTGAGGTAGCCTTGATGGAATGATGCTATTTGGGTTATTGTTGATAGACTCACGAAGGTTTCACATTTCTTGTGGTCCAATGAAACCTTTAGTGTCAATGTACGTGGAAGGTTGTACATATGAGAGATTGCATGTTTTCATGGGGTTCCATACACTATCATTTCAGACAATGACCCTTGGTTTACTTCACTTTTCTGGAAGGAACTACTTAGGGATTTGGGTACAAAAGTACTTTTGAGTACAACATACCATCCCCAGACAGATGGTCAGTCTGAGCACACAATTATGGTTTTGGAGGAAATTCTTCGAGCAAGCATCCTAGATTTTTAGGTTTCTTTGGAGAGACATATACCCCTAGTATATTTTTACTACAATAACAACTTTTAGGCTAAGATTCAGATGGAACCTTATGAGGCTTGGTACGATAGGCCATGCCAATCACCCATATGATGGATGGAGGCAGGAGAGGTAGCTATGTTGGGACCTCACCTTTTCTAGTAGACCATGGAGCAGGAAGAGTTTATTTAGAAGAGGATGGATACTGCACAGTCTTGCTAGAAATCTTAAAATGATTGAAGGAGACAACCTCTACAGTTTGATGTCGGAGATCATTTTTTCTTACGTGTCACCCCAAGGTTGGGACATAGGGGGATTAGGATACATGGGAATATTTCAATGAGATAAGTCAGTCTATTTGAGGTTTTGGAGAGATTCATACTAGTTTTCTATCAGTTGTAGCTACCTTAGATGTACTGGGCTATGCACGATATCATTCATGTTTCTTAGCTATGATGTTAGTTTTCATACCCATCTCTCGTTTCTCAACCTGAGGAGGTTGAGTTGGAGGTGGATGAATCTTTTGAAGAGAACCCTATTCAGATTGTGGGTCCCAGCACAAAGGTTCTCCTAGGCTGATCTGTTCTTCTGGTACGGGTGATATGGCATCACGAGTGAGTATGAGGAGAGACTTGGGAGAGGGAGGTCGAATTATGATAACAATGTCTAGAGGTGTTTTATGTTTTTTCCTTTTCACCCTTGTAATGTAATTTCAGAGATGAATTTCTTTAAGGGGGGATGTTTATATGAACTTGGATCTTCATTTTAGGTATGGAATTTTCAATTATAGTTGTTTTTGATTAAAATGGAAGAAGGGAATTTTTTGAAGTACACATTGTGTACTTGATTGTACACACTGTGTACTCTAGAGATGCATTCAGACTATGTTTTGACCATGTCATGGACACATACACAGCCGTGTGATGACGTGGAAGGGGTTTTTAAGGCGGGACCCTGTAATAGATGATACACAACGTGTATCATTAAGGAAAACACCGTGTACTTTTATTTTTAATTGATATATTAGAGAAGGGCCGGGTATGGTTTTCAGATCATTCTTCTTCTAACCATGGGTTGTCCAGAAGTGATTGGGAACAACGATCAAAGTCCGAGCCACTGATTATCGATTCAAGATCTGATCCAAACTCCATCGAGTGCGTTGGAATCCCACCAATTAGTTCTCCCTTCTTCTTTTGCCACATTTCTCAATTCCTCCTCTCTCATGAGTTATTGAGGGTGGATCATTTTTAATCTTTTTGTAGATCTACATCATTCTAGGAATATTCAAGGGTCGACGTTCAAGAGTTTTGATCATACAACATCGAGATAGATGGTTTGTGCAATTGTTAAATTGTCTTTGGATTATATATTCTTAAAGTGATGAATACCAATCTTTAGAGTATTGCATGTTGTGGTATTTCACCCTATTATTTACCTTATATGGTTTAATTGATTAAAAGTGGGTAGTTTCATTGAATAAGGTTAGATTCCTTGTTTACGGGACACCCCATGGGTGTGTTTCCCTAGTTTGACTATTTATAGCCATTTGGACTAGGTTACCTATGAGGCATACCTTGTTTCCATGCCTTGAATTTTTTAGGATTGGTTTAATTGATTATATGAATTGAATGTGTTGTGATTTTGAATCTTATCCATGTAGTAGTTATAGATTACATGTGCTGCTTTGATATGATATGTGCGCTGATCTTCCAATGTACCGTGAGAGCCTTGGACCAGGAAAATTATGGGGGTTTCCATGTTTATTTACATAGGACCATAAGAGCCTTTGTGTAAAATTTTACCTAGGGGTACTGATAGTGACAACTACCGAGGAGGTCGTTATGATTTATTTCTACTATGTTAACCAAGGGGTATTGACCGTGAGAGCTACCTAGAGGTCGTGTATCAATTATTTTTTCTATGTAGAACATGGTTATTGACCATGAGAGCTACCCATGAGGTCGTTATCATTACTCTATGATATGTGGTACCACATGGGTTAGACCATGAGAGAATTATTAGAGGGTTGATTGTGGATTATTGAATGAATTTGATGAGTCTACCAAGAAAAATCACAAGATTGGACTCCGTATTACTTTGTTGTTATATGGTATTTTGAGACATCTGTTGACATTATTAGATGGAGGGATACATAGCTTAGGCTAGATCCTAAGAATCATTATTCATTGTTTTTAATAACTAATGAAAGAAAATTAATTTAATTGAAAACTGTAGGATTGTTTAATTTTTAGCACTTCTTAGATTATTTCTTTACTTTTTATATTGCTTGATATTAATATTTAGTGATAGTTAGGCACATTTCTTTTGGGGGTTTCCTACTAGGATTTGTCTCACACCCAATTTTGGTCATGTTTTTGGACCCAAAAAGATTATATGGTTGTAGGTATAGATATAGGAAAGTGCCCTTCAACATTAGGTACATGATTGTTGTTGTAGTTGGAGTGCATGTGACCAAGAAGAGGCTTGTGATGATGTTGGAGTTACTGATTTTCTATGATTTGGTTTTAGTATTCTATTTATAGTATTGTGACTTTTTTGGATACTTTTTTAGACACTTGTGACATGAGTCATTTATATATGCCCAAGTTGTTATCTTACAATCAGTCTTCCATTGTTTACTTTTGTTTTTTGGTATTATTGATTTTCTATTGTTTATTATTAGTTATTCCACTACATATAATCTTCCAATGAGGGAATAGTTTCCCCATAACCAGACCTTGGCCCTCACTGCTAGTCTGCTACCTTTGGCATTTGGGGAAATAAGCTTCAAGTCACGTGACCAACTGGGTTCGAGGAACTTTTAGCTGGAACCTGAAACTAGGATGTTATATATATTATATATAAATACAGGAATAATCACTTATATGTGTTTATTTATAGTGATATATGTTCATAGGTTTCCCTACATGGGCCGTAGTAGGTAGACACAATATAATGTCCTTAAAGAACCAGAGGAAACCCTTTTTAGCATACTCTATTGGTTTACCAATAATATATTTTCACAATGATCATATTATATCCACTAAATGGATAGTTCTAGACACCATTGGTCGTGACCTATAGTGTTTGTCATCTTTTGGTACCAAGATAGACTTCATGGATGGTGTTAGGGATAGGGGAAACGCCCAATTATAGATGCTTTATTTGAATGTAGCATGGGAGCGGTGGAGAATAAGATAGGTTTCTGTATCATGATGTTATCTGGATATAATAATTTGTTTCTTTTTATATACATATATATATATATGTGTTCTTGAATCCATGTTTTCATGTTACTTTTTGTTTATAGACATGACACTAAATAATTTTTTATATAGTACTAGACATTTCTACTAATGGTTATTTATTTTATCAAGAATATTTATCTTCTTATATGATTTGATATTATGATTCCCCTATATATCTATTTAGTATAAATTTATTCAAATCCAATATTGAGAGAATAGTCTCCTCATGGTAGTATATGGGATCTTTACTACAAGTTGGAATCCTCTAGCATACATGGAGGTACATTTGAGGCCATGAAATTGACCAGGTTTGGTTACTTATGAGTGAACCATGATTGGGATACTACATGATTTGTCTGGGGAGAGAATCTATCTCCAAGATTCATTTTAACTTTATAGATACTACGTATGGTCAGTGAGGGGGAATACCTCTTGGACCTACTACTGTAGTTGGATTGTGTACATGTCGTATTCCATATGTCACAACTATGGATTCATGTGCACGACTCATCACATGTTATCAACTAAGGTGAGATATACATTAAGGATGGAACAACATTTGTAGAGTACCCAGTGGATATAAATGATATCCATGATAACATCATCCATGGGAATGCGATCACCTTGGTGTGCATTTAATGGAATCCTGGAAATCTTTAGTAGAGAACTAGGGTGTGGGAGACTGAGATGTAAGCTTAGTATAAACATTTTCTTACGTTGTCTTTTTCAATTTCCAGGATGAAAATCCCTAGGGTGGGGGGAATTTAACATCTCAATTTTGGAACTTTAAAGCTATAGAATATTTCTAATAATATTTTTGAATCCAATCACTACAATGATGTGAGATTCAGAGGCCCGACAATCTCGATATTGATATTATTAAATTATTAATATCACACATGAACAATTTTACAAAAATAGTGTAATAACTCCCTAATTAGGACTCATAAGGGAAATATGTGAATATTTTTGTTTCGAAAACATAGGTTATATCCTAGGTGTGACATAATATTTGTCAGCATTAGTCATTTTGGTCACGTGACGTCACAGGTGAAAAAAATAAAATAAATAAATTGATGTATTTATGTTATTATTTCTAGTGAAACGAACTAACTAAATCCTCTATAAATATGTGGTAATGAAAAATAATGTGTGTTTTCCAATAATTTTATATATTAATAGGATATTATAGAGGAGTTCTTGATGAATGACATCAGATCGAGGATTTATAATGACAACAAATTTCAAAGATCTCACTAAGAATGATGACACAAATTCATTCTTCACCAATGATCGATCAAACTCACCATTGGGAGTTGTTTTCTATATTTTATTTCACCTATTGTTTATCTACCTGTTAGTGAAAATCAATTTTTCCAACTTTTTGATTCACTGTTCAATCATGCTAATGGGATTAAGTTCATTTCTTTTGAGGATTTAGTGGAATTAAATTGGGAATTATTATTACTCTTCATTTATTGTTCTAATGGAATGAAATCAATCTAAATGAAACAAGTATGAGGATAATTACTTATCATTTATTGGTGTATTTCAACCCCATTTATTCACATGATTCATCACCAAAATTTCCTAGGCTGACAATTAGATGAATACATGATATTCGATCATTGTGTGACCATTCTTTTGTGAAATAGATCAATCCTGTAGGTCTAGTTCATGATCGATGGTGTGATCAAGGTTAAATGATGTAGGTTGATGATAAGATTAGGATCATATTGGATTGAAGATTCCGATTTTACTAGATTGATGTGTGGTCATAGTGTGGGGTGACGATGGTGGTTTTTTGAGAAGATCATTTTGCAAAAATCAGGATAGTAGTGTTGATAAGGCTAGTCAAAACTAGATCGATCATCGTCAATGTGATTTATGTCTATATTGACAGATGGTTTCATGGGTGAAGATATAAAGAAAAAATATAATTTCTTAGAAATTCACAACTACATAGCCTGTATTCCGAAGAAAACAGGTCGTGTAGTCAATATTTTGTAAGGATAGGGATTACATGTAATGCAAAGCATCACATGATGTGTTACATGAGTCACATATGATGTGACCCTGTACTAGAAGCTTAGAGTGTATCGCGAAGGATACACGAGCACATAAATAGATAAGAAAATAGTCAGATGAAGAGTACATGAGCATGAACCGATACTCAAATATGATCAGGTACACAATAATAACCATATTACATGAGCATAGAATCTTGTACATGATCATGGGAATAGGAACACATTCATTGTCATGAGAGGGTCCTAGATTAGAGGTACACACCATGTACCCTCTATAAACACCGTATAATTCCAATTAGGTAGTTTTGAACCCTTTTACTCTTCAATATAAACCATGTTTTATTGAGTAGGATCAATTATTCCATCCATAGGATTGTACAATGTTGCATTTCATTCACCACATAAGATTTTGGACTCCACTATAGGTTTTTCTTCAGATGAAGTTTACAGTATCCCTCCTTGAGGATTATGGTTGTATCCTGATCCTATATTTCCTAGGTGGAATTCATAGGGTTGGCATGACCAATATACATAGGATGTGGATACCCTATCTAGAAGTTTTATATATTAGGGTTCTAAGTGTCTCCCAAAGGTCCTAGGTGTTATCTCTTATTTGGAAAGGGTGATATTCATATATACAACGAGTACATATTGGTTAGGCCAAATGATAAAAAACTCTTAGATGAGTGTGTTCAGTGAAATCATGGATCATGGAGTGTGACCTTTAATATGAGTGTTACATTGATGCCTTGAGAATAATCCTATAGCTAGAAGTATTGGTTGAGACCTACTGATACTAGTTGTCTGTCAAGAGTATATATGGGATTCATTGTTTTTCATTATGTCACATACCTTGATTAACATACCTACATACTGATGAGTTTACTACTATTGATGCCTTATGTTTGGTTATTTCCAGTTTTCATACTAGGTGTAGTTATACTTACCCTTTCATGGTCTCTACCCACACATGTCATGTCATATAAAGATGACATGGCATTTTAAGGAGTCCTGAGGGGATAGGGAGCAGGAAAAGCTTCGTATTGGGATCAACAGATTGAGGTACTCATTTATGTTTCATTTCATAGAACTTTTCTCCTTATGAGAAGGCTAGGAACTATTTCTAGGTTTGGGTGGTATTTTTTTTGACCTCTTTGTCACTTTCAGTAATTTTTCATACTTTGGTTGTTAGATATATATGTATGAAATAATTGGCATCAATTGTGTTTTTTTACATTTCAATATTGTATGGGATCATATATGTGTGTGCATTTTGGTACTTAGGATAATTAATCCCATATATGGGATATATATACTTGGTACTGGTTTCTATCCCCTGGCCTGTTGGAGGTGGGCTTGGGGTGGTCACACTTGGCTTAGCACCAGCAAGGCGGGACCCAATGTGTCAGGTCATGACATGTAATTATCATGGTGATTATTTTATGTTACTATATAATATATTTGTAATGAAACCATGTAATATTGGTTTTATGATAGATAAGTATGGGTTGAGTGTTAATCACCTACAAGGTATACTATTCTTACACACAATACATTTAATCTTTTTATGTGTGTATATCTTCTTATATGTGGTCTAGGTATGTTAAATGATTTAATATATATGGTTTCTTAGAACTGATCAATTTGATTAGGATAAAATTTTTAATATGTGGATAGATATATAGAGCGAGGATTTATTTTGTTTAATTTTGGTTACATTATGTAAAGTCTCATGAAAATATCTTTATTTTTAATATTATTATTTTAACATGGGAATGTACATACCAATTTTATTTAGTTATTTTCAGTAAATAGTTTTTTAATGTTTTTAGATAAGATTTTTTATTTTTCATGAAATTATAGATTTATATTCATATTATTATCTTGGTATAATAGGTATCAATAGAATATAAGTTAATTCATTTTGGGATATTTTATTGTTTTTAGATAGTTATATGTTTAATGGGTTCATTCTAGTTCACAACTTCAATTTTCTAATGGTATAATTATATTCCAATAACAGAAAATTACTTCCTACTATATCATCCATTAGCCCCAAATGTTTATAACACCTTATTATAACATTGAAGTTCACCCAAATATTTATAGTATTCATGGTTTCACAAATTAGTTATTCAAGTCGTGTTGTTGTATAATTCTTGAATATACCTAGCTAGCATAACCATAGTGAATGATGGACTAATCAGATTTATTTTAAGATGATTGTGGGTTTTTTATTGATTTAAAACTATTACCTTGAGTATCGTGAATCGTTATTAGGTATCTATATGTATGAATATATATGACAACATGAAATATTATATTATTTATTTTATTTGAATAATTTATTATTCAAATCAATGAGAGATTTGAATTGACTAAACATAAATAATAAATAAATATTATTTTCCTTATTATTTGTTAATGAATATTTGGTAAATTTAATCTTTACCTTTATTAACATGGTTTAGCGGTTCATTTTATTATCATTATTAATTTAGTTTTTCACGATTACATATAAAATAATGTTTTCAAAATCATTTAAATTATACTGTAAAGTTCATAATAAATGTTAAATAGTTAATAAATAAAGGTGTATTATTGGTTTATTTTATCTAGTGTCTTTCTAACATTATTCCATATTCTATATATTCTTGGAAGAAGAATCAATTTTTATTTTATACATAAATGTAGAGTTTGTTGAAACATTAATCTCCTAAATCTGTGAACGATGAACATGATCCACCCTCTAGACCTATTATTGATAAAACCCCCTAGAGTATATTGTTAAACTACTCATTATTATAGCACAAGGAAAACCTTGATGGGAACCTATTTCTACTGATATGGTGAATTAATTCAAGTTTCAAAATTCCATAAACATTAAAGGTAAATTCTACCTCTTAGAGGATGAGGAATATGAAATGAATATCTAGGTAATTATTGAGAACATCATGATCCCTCAGTAGTATCAAGTTTGATTTCATGTTTTTATAATTCTTGGGAAAACAAAATGATAATGGGATGTTCTGGTTGAAGCAAACAATAACTAAGGGATAACTTGTAAGAAATTTTAGGAGATATTTTTCTACAAATTTTAACTTAACAATCTATATTGGGTAAAGGATAGGGAGTTTATGAAGCTCATGAAGGGTATTATAACAGTGATGATCAATGCTATTAAATTCTTTAATTTTATCTACTTCACATATTATATGAGTTGATATGAATAACAAAAAGACATAAACTTTGATGTAGGATTAAAGGAACCCTTATAGTCCCATGTTATATTTTTCAGTTTATATACTTTCTTTGAAGTGGTATTAAACTTAATCAGAGAAAATATTGGTTTAAAGGGATGTTAATGGGATAATGGATCCTTACTTGGATGATTCATAAGTGAGGGATATTCTTATGGATGACGATGGTGTTAATATGCTATTGGAATTGGTGTATCTTTATAGGAATGTTAGGGAGGTAGTGTTCCTTAGTGTTTTACCTTAAGCATACCTCAATAAATATACTACTATTATGGATACCTTAGGAACACTGAGACAAAGTGTACATCTGAAGTTAACTAGTGACCTTTATGTTGATAATATGTCTATATCCATAGGTTCTTCTAAATTAATCTATCACCAAGAGTTGCTAGTTACCCCTGAAGAATCATACATAACATACCAATCCAGGTGTGTAGTTTATATGTGGAAGTAAACCTCATTTAGGATAGTATATATCGGGGATGAGATAATATTTTCAGAGTTAATAATATGGTACATCTTTATTTAAGACAGTATTTTATCCTTAGGTTTAGTTGGAGGACATATATAGATTATATCAATCCATGTATTTTATTTATGGTGTGGACGAGGGGAAATCTATTTCTAGACATACTATTTTAATATCATTAGTGACTTTTTATGCTTTATTTGAAACCCAAAATTGTAACTTATTTATATATGAGTAATCGATAATTCTTTTATAATCATTATTATAGGCATATTTTATTTGATGAGTATTGAAAATTGTTTTTCTAGCATGTGGAATAGATTACAAAATTTCAATATTTTGTTCTAGTGGTAGGAATGTATGGTTATTTATAAGATATCTTTACATGTGACTTGAATTTATTCAATTTTATTCTTTTAATAAACTCGATAAACATATTTAGAGATGATATTTACTATTATTTAAGGAATATATCTTTCTCCTCTCAATATCGTACTCAGTTTACTCTCATTAGAAGGTAGGAATTACAAATAGGGAAAGTAGTTATAGATTTTAGGAAAAAAGGATCAATTACTTCCAAAATAGTTAATATTATAACTAGTTTATTTGATGAAAAGGAGTATAGGATCTTTTCTTCAAGGGTGGAATTATCTCCAAATAATTTTCTTGAATTTTTCTTGATGTTTATACTTAAAGGAAATGTGGATTCTATGAATGATAAATTTCTTGTGATGAGTATGATTACAATTAAAGCTTATTCTACGGAACGAAAGGAACTGAAGGAGTTAAAATTTAATGATTAATACATTGAGATTATGGTGTGTATTATTCCCAAAAAAATCACTTTTTGGGGTTCCCTAATTCTTTTCTACATGAAGGGTGATTGGATTCAATGAATATATATAGACAATTAATTGCTGAATCTAATGAATACATAGAACCCCTACCTATTTCACCATATAAATGATTTATATGATTATTTGAATTGTTATGTATGATTTTTTAAGATTTATATATATGTGGGTATCGTCTTCTCTAATTTAGGGTGGAAGATATCCGTAATATGTATTTTTGAAGCCAGTGTGCCCGTGTTGAGTAAATTTTTATGCTATTTGGGTTAGATAATTCACTTTTAATGTTTTTATATTTTATAAAAAAAATAATTCATCATTTAATATAATCCACTTTAGTTTCCAATGTTTTAATACCAAAAAATATTGGAATTTACTTTCTATAATTAATATATTAGATGACATGGGGTATACGCAACAATAATCCAAAATGAACCACAATATATTATTATTTAAATATGACCATTATAAACTAGCCGTTAGTTTGGAAAGTATGAATATGATAACTGTAATATGAAATATATGTATAATATTTTCATTATTGAAGCGAATTATCAATCATACAATGATTATAAATTAGTTCGAAATAAAGATAATGTCTTTTGAAGCTGAAAGGGAAATTTTTTATAAAACATTTTTATGTGAATTGTATTTTGATCGTAATAGATTTAATCCATCACTATTCCAAAATAATTGTATTAATATAAGTATATAATATTTACAACTTTATTAATTAACATTAATTTAATTATTTTTATTTTAGAATTAATTAGAATAAATACATTTTATTCTAGAAAAAACACATTTTATTCAAATATGGGTTTTATTTCATTTTTTACCTAAATATTATAATTAATTATTGTTAATTTTATAAATTTTATTTGAAAAAATTTATATAATTTATGATATAATCATTTAATAATATGCTTAAAATTATTTTTTTGGATTTTTTTGAAGAAATCAATTTTTGACTGAATAGTGGAAAATGGTTTTTTTTCAAAACTGTCATTTATTTTCTTGAAATAAATTAATTTAAAAGTTTTATTATATTTGGGAATGGTTTTATAAATACATAATATTAATTTTAATAAAAAACTATCTAAATAATTCTATATGGATTACCATTATACTTAATTTGGTATAAAATCTTTTTTTTCTTAAATTCATGATTTTTTAGGATCTATTTTTCGCTGCGTTTTACACACTTATATGAAAATTGATTTATGAAACTTATTCAAATTTAATCTTGAAAAATTGATTTCATGTTTATAATAATTATGTTTTATTTTGGTAAATGAGTCGATTTATTTTTTTATTTAAATGAATATTAAACATAGATAATGTTTATTACCAAGGTAAGGGGTAAAACAAGATAATTAAGGATAAAACTATGGAATAAGGTCTCAAAATAATCCCAAAACATGAAATTATTTCATTTTATTGGTTTAATTCCATTTTATACATCCTAAATTAGAAAATATGGTATTTTTGTCTCACATGACTTTGATTATTAACAATATATTATTTTATGTTTGGAAAAATTACAAAACAACAATCTAAATTTTAATATCTCTAATACTTTTTTATAGGGATAAAAAAAAGATATGAGTGATTATAAAAGTCTATTTTGAATATTAATAAGTTATTTTTATGATATTAATTTAATTCAAAATTTTATAGATATTATAATTTCTTTGTAATATTATGAAACGTCAACCCAACTCCTGAGCAAGCAGCAGAAAAATAAAGAATGATTTTAAAACCATTAAAATCGATATATTTTTTATTAATTATAGTCTCCCATGAATTTAATATATAAATATAAATTATAAGTAAATTTTATAGAGTTTATATTTAAATTATATTGTTATATTGATGTCTTTAAAATCAATATATATGAATAGTCCCGAAAATGGCCTTAAATGGCATTTAATGTCCAAAATTTATTTTTAAATAATAAAAAAATTATAAATATTTTAAATTGACTCAATTTAATGGGAAATTATAAATCCTATCGTTCATGGTTCATTTATTTTCCATAGTATTTTTTAAATTTCATTCATGATCCTTAATGAGTGAAAAACGTGTTACAATAGTTAAGGCCAAACATTGTTAAAATGGGGGTTAAACCAAAACATAAGGTATAAAATGAAATCTAAACCTATATGAAATTAATATAATCATTATATTTAGACCTTATAATCTTTATATTTTAATATAATGTAGTATTTATCCATTTTACATGAGTTATATACATATTATATATTAATATTTCAATTATTTTCAAGTTTTCCACCCACCTCACTTATAAAAGGGAATCTCATCAAATCTCTTACTCAAAACTCTTGAACCATTTAACAAAAAAAATCTAATTAATACTCTTAAAAAACATAAATATCTTTTCATATGGATTTTATTCTCAACATAAAACCTACCTAGAAGGCTTAATGTGTTAGTTAAAGGATGTTTATTAAAGAAGAGTTATAACTCTTAATCGAGTGTTCCAAAGTTTATTTATTCTTACACATATTTAAAATATTATATAAAAATTATTATATGATGACATAAATATATTATATATACCTATATTTTATTATTTTTATGGAATAACACTTTATGATCTTTTTTCCATCACATGAGAAATGAAAACATTGCTCGTGCGTACCTGTGAACTACCACATTCACAAAGTGATGTGTTTGGTTTTTTATCACATCATCCAAAGGATGGTAATTATTATTTATTTAATTAATACATATTATATTTTTTAAATAATTATGATTTTTTAAACCTAGTATATTAATCAACTTTTTAACCTTCCACCCGTTAAAAAATCACAACGTTGCTTTTGCGTATTGTGGACTACAAACTCTATAAAGCGATATGATTCATTTTTCATGTTTGAATATCATGGATGATATTCAAATTGTATTTAATTTATAGAAATTTAAATTATTCCATGATTAATATTCATTATTTTATGTAATAATGACCCATTTTACCCTCTCTAGCCTACCAAAGGTTTTTTGGGAGTATGAACTGAACATGCACAAAACATTCGATGTAAACATAATTGATTTTTTATTTAAAAAATTCATGGTAATAAATAAAAAATGGAAGAATGATGATGTAATTGACATGAAAAAGGATCTTGAAAATTTATAAAACTTATATAATTTTATTGTTAGAGGATTAGAAAATGTACGAAACAAGTCAGGACTTGATGTATGGGATTTCCATTAACTACTTGTTTTAAAGTTATCCATTCAAAATATTTCTCCTCAATATACCTATTCATAAAATGTTTCAAAAATTTTGTAATTTTTGTTTAATATATTTTTATTGGTCATTTTAATCTATTTTTTCTTTCATTATAATGTTTTAAAAGTAATCCCTTTAAATGTTTTCCACACAAATCACATTTAACTTTTTAAAAAAGTGTGAAAATAATGTTATCTTTAAACCTTTACGACATGAATATATTTTCCTACTATTAAGACCATTATTTTATAACAATATTCATTTAAAATATTTCATTATAATTTTAAAATAAGTTCATTTTTTCTTACTATATATTTTTTGAAATTGTATCAAAATAAAAAGATATTCTTCTCAATTTTTCAAAGAAAGACTGAAATATTTTTTAATGATATTTTCATCTATTTCAACATAATTGTATTAATCTTATGTTTTAATAGGTATATAATATAATTTTACATTACACCTTATTTATCTGGATGGTTTATTATCACGTTTTTTTATATATTTACTTGTGGAAAATATTGACGTTTTGTATGCTAGTTTTACAATATGAATATTTATATTGATTAGGTATTTCTTTCATATTATGAATGTATTGGACTTATTAAGTTATGGATGTGCACTATTATTTCCCCTAAATGTATCATTAAGTCTAATGAGAAAAATTATCATGGCTAATTTTTGTATTCTAAGACAATTATTTATGATTTCATTTTACAAGTCCTTTATGGTAAGATTATGATGTCATCATTATAAAATAAATTATTGCTATCAATGTGATTATTTATATCATTTTCCATCGATTTATTTTATGTTTTTGATGTGTTTTATGGAATTTTTTATATCATATGTTAAGAAAAAATAAGATTCTTATTTAAAATGATGTTTATGATTCCTAAGGGTGAAAGGTTTTTTTAAAGGAAAAGATTTCATTTTTTTTCTAATAAATTCTCGTGAATTATTATTTTTCTTTTATTATTTATTATGAAATCTAAAATGGAAAATTAAATGAATGTTTTATTTTCAAGTTTAATTATGTTATTATTTTGAGATCATATTTTTACTAAATAAAAAAGAAAAACTTCCTTATGGGTTTCAATGGATTTAAAATGGATTAATGGATTTCATTAATTTTATATCCCTTATAGTGATTTGTGTCTATCATCACATTATTTCCAAACAAATAATAGTGATTAAGGATGATTGTGGACTATTATGAGTTCTATATCTCAAAAAATTAAATTTTAATTTAATGAAGCAATTGTGTTATGAATGAAACACATCTATAAACATAAGAATTCTCTTTTTTAATGATAAAATAGTCACCTTATGTTTGTGTTCTCAATGAAATGTAATATTTTTCCAAATTATCTAAAAATATAAGTCTTAAATATCATGGGAATTCAGGAAAAATAAATACATGTTATTAAACTCATAATTATTGGTTGAAAAAGATATGGGTTGTAATAGTGGGTATCGAAGAAATTTTTTATATAGCTTTAGATGTTAAGATAAATTTGACGAGGATTGTTTATGATTTCTTGGAACCATCCAGGGTTAATAAGTCTATGAATAATAAATAGATTGTAATAAATACCTCTTTTGAATTTTTATGCGATGTTAATACTTTGGGAGAAAGTTATTTAGTTTCAATATATTTTTGATGTAGATATAACACTTAGTATTAACAAGTGAAAATGTTTTTTTACATAATAATAATTTAACGATATGGAAATAAGTTGAAAGGTATTTATAACTTTTAGGAATAACATGTTATTTTATTTTAAGGAAATTTAGGTTAATTGTATAAAAGGGTTATTACCGTTTATAACTAATGGTTTTTCATATAGATAACAATGGGATTGAAAAGGGATTTGGTGACTAATTGTTTAATTTTATTTTTGAAGAAGTTCACTATATTGGAAACATTTTACTGTTATGGAATATGAAAATATTTTTGGACAAGATGGGATTTTCTTTTATGTGTAATAGTCGAGTTATCTATTGAAACAAATTTATGATTTTATTAAGTCTTTATTATGATTCTGATTATTTCTTTGAAGGACTAACATATTATAGATATTATATGATCAAGGTATATACCATTTTGGTATGTGATTTAATGAGTGATTAATGTTGTTTGGAGATAAATGTTTAATTTATTTTGAATGAATATGTGATCAAATATTTTTTATTTTTTCTATTTTTAACTTTGTAATGAATATTTTGAAGTGTTTTATGGTTAGTTTCATTTGGAATGATATAAATTGATATTTGGGTGTCATTGTTGAGTCATGGGATGTTGATTTAGTATTTTACAATATTAAGGTTTATTTATGTATTACATTATCTTAAATTATGATAACCATTTATGGTTTTGATTGATGGATAACTATAGGATAAATAAATTTTCATCTTTGCAGGGATCTTTTCAGCTATTAAAAGTTTATTCTGGTGCTTTAGGTAAGAAAAAATTGTCTTAAATATTCATTTATTGGATTAAGATACGAGATATAATTTGAAATTAGTCTAATAATAACCAAAGGATGAAATGGTTCATATGAAAGAAAATAGTGTAATAATACTTTTTGATTTTCTCTATCTTGATAGTGAAAGTTCCCCTATACTATATTAAAATGATCTTGAAATAGGAATGTAATCTTATTACTTCAATTTATAATTATTTAATGGTTTTATTTATCCCTTACTGATTTATGGTTTTGTGATCATAAAACATTTCCTTATCATTTTCTTTATCACTCTCTATTATTTATTGGATTCTATTTCTTTCTCCTCCATATCCATATTTTCATTTTCAACTATTGTTCCCCTTATTTAGGAAACCGATTATGTGTCATTCCAAGATAAGTTCATATTTTCCATATCCTTTTTTCAAATGGATGTTTTACTAACCCTTTATATGATGTTTTATTACAAAAAAGGTATTTTTAAATATTAAAAAGGGTTTCCCTTCATGATCATATGATTTATCTTCCACTCCCTAGAATTTATTTTAGAAAATATTTAACAACATTTTTATAAGAAATGATATAAAATTTTTAGGATTCAATTTATTTATGTGGGGTAGAGTGTAACTCTCAAATAATTTATAAATTATTTTATTTATGTAATATATTCGATAGTGTTTGGTATGTGAAATTATAATCTTAAACAAACCACAATTTACCATTATTTAAATATTTCCATTATGACTTATCCATGGGTTTGATGATTAAGAATAGAAATAACCATATTATTTAATATAATTAGAAATATTTCCTTAAGTAAATTAATAATCAATAATACATTGATTATTAATTGGTGGGAAAAGAATAAAATATCTTTTATAGTTAAAAGAGATGTTTATCATAAATTTTTTTATAGGAATTGTATGTTAATCTAAATAAATTAGTTAAATATATATTTTTAAATGCTTATAATGAAATAAGTATATTTAATATCCAATTTAATTAATTAAAATTCATTTTATTATCTCATTATACTAACAATGAGAATAATGTAATTTTATAATTTAAAAATACATTTTCTTAAAAAATGATTTTTATTGTATTTTGTGCATGGATATTATAATATATTTATAACACTTTCATAATTTATTTTAAATGGATATAATTTATTAATTCATCTTGTCATAATAGGCTTAGGATTAATTTTGGGTATTTTTAAAAAAAATTATTTTTGAGGGAATAAAAAAATGCATATTTTTGAATAACATGTACTTCTTTTCATTGATTAATATAATTTAAAATAACTATTATATTTTTTATTTTATTTTAAATTAATTAATTATTATTTTTATTAAAAATAATATAATAAATTTCATAGTAATTAATATTATACTTTATTTGGTATTAAATCATTTTTTCCTTAAAACATATTTTTCTAAAAAGTATTTTTATTGTGTTTTTCAAACTTATATTAAAACCTATTTCTTCCAATAATAGAAATTGAAACATGAAAAATATATTTCATATTTTTAATAATGAGGTTCAACATTTTTTAATACATAAAATTTAATTTTTGTCATAATGAATATAAACCATGGTAAAAGTTTATCACCCTGGTAATGGGTGAAAAGAGATAATTAATTTTAAAACTATGAGATAAGGCTTAAAAATTATCACAAACCATGATTTTATTTCCTTTTATGAGTTTACATTACCCTTAATCATCCTAAATTTGAAAATATTTCTTTTTTGTTCCACTTTTATTTGAGTGTGACCATTATATTATTTTATTTTAAGAAAAATTATAAAATTCCATTCTCTCTATTTTTAATATCATTACTATGTTGTCATAGGGGTAAAAAGAAGAAATGAATGATTGTTGAAAATTATTTTTAATATTATTAAATTAATTTTATGATTTTTTTTAATGTAGTATAATTTCTATAAATTATAACACAACTTCGACACAACGCTTGAAAAAGAAATAGAAAAATTAATTGAACAATTCTAATAACATTAATGGTAATATATTTTCGATTAATTATGGTTTCCCAAGAATTTAATGTATAATTATAATTTATATGGGATTTATAAATATTTTATTTTCTAAATAAATTCATATCTTAATGTCTTTAAAGTCAAGATATATAAATAGTCCTGAAAATTACCTAAAAATGAATTTAATGTTTAAATTTTTTCTGAAGCACTATAAAATTAGGAAAATGATATAAAAAATATTTTTTATGGGATGGTTCTGGATTATATCATTCATGTTTCATATATATTCCTCTTTTAATAAAAAAAATGTAACACCCCTAAAGAGTGAAAATTGTTTTCAACTGTTATGGTCGAGCAAGGTTAATGAGGGGGTCAGACCAAAAGAGAATGTTTAAAATGAAATCCAAACTGATAATTGATTGAATATTTTATTATATTTATATCTTATAATATTTATCTGATAATAGATATAATTTTAGAAAAATTGTACATGTGTTAGGAACATATTATATATCAATATTTCAAGTATTTACATGTTTTCCATCGATCTCACTTAAAAAAGGGAATATACCATCCTCTCTTCTTCACACCTCTATAAATTTATATTAAACAATATCTACCCAAATACCTTAAAAAAATACTAAACATTTCCTTTATGTTCTAATATCACTAAAATACCAACCTAAAAGGATAATGGTATATGGTAAAAGAGGTTTCTCAAAGAAGATGTATAACTATTAACTGAGTGATTTCATCTTTGTTTATTCTTCAACCTAATACAAATATTCAATATCCAAGATGATATTATTAAATTAGTATCATAAATATAATTAAATGATGTTATATTTATGGCCTAACCATTTATCATATTCTTTTCCATTCTATGGAAAATGAAAACATCACTCAAGCATACAGGTGGACTACAACCTCCAAAAAGTGACTTGTTTAATTTTTCATCACCACATCACAAGGTTGGTAATTATGATAGATTTAATAAATATATATGATACTAATTATATTATTATTATTATGTATATATAATATATTACTTATGTTCTTACCCTTACACCCATCAAAAATGATAATGTCAGTTGTGCGTACTTGTAAAATACATTATCTATGAAGTGATGTGATTTATTTTTCATTTCATCATTTAATAGATGATTATAAATTATATTTAATGATTAAAAAGTATAATTATTTCATGATTTAT
Source organism: Viscum album (assembly GCA_963277665.1). Classification (NCBI taxonomy): domain Eukaryota; kingdom Viridiplantae; phylum Streptophyta; class Magnoliopsida; order Santalales; family Viscaceae; genus Viscum; species Viscum album. Next base: position 905,450,218 of record OY728160.1, on the reverse strand, counting down.
ATTCTAGATATTATGGAATCATAAAATCTTTAACCATGGTCGTTCTATCAATGTTTGTTTTGGGATTATAAACCAAACATCCAAAAAACTTCCGGTATAAACTTAGAAGATTTTGTAATTAAATATGTAATTTTAATAAATTAAATAAAATTAATAAAGATAATTTTAATAAAATAAAATATTTTCTTAATCAATTTTAAAACCAACATAATTTTATTATTCATGAGTTATATAATTTATTAATCATGTTGGTAATCAAGGAAAGGTATTTTCCTTTAAAAACATTTTAAATTATTTCATTAAAAATATTTCTCTTCCATGTCCGTGTTCCTAAAATGTTTCAATAATATTAATGTTTATGATTTTTATATTTTTAAAGGTAATTTTCAACTACTTTTTTCTTTCTTTAAAATTATAAAAATTAATATCTTTAAATATTTTCAATATAACTCACGTTTAATTTTTTACAAAAATGTTAAAAGAACGTTCTCTTTTCACATATTCGACATGAATGAATTTTACAATCTATAAAACCCTTACTTTAATTATAAACTTATATTTTTCCATGGTTATTTTAAAATAATTTCATTATTCAATTTTATTGAAATTATGATTTAAAATTTTATCAAAAGAAAATGATATTTTTATCATATTTTAAATGGAAGGAGAGAATGTTATTTTAAATTTATTTTCATCTATTCCAATACCCTTTTATGATTATTATATTTCACTGGGTGTCTCAAATAATTTTACTATCCTAATTAGATATCTGGATGGATTATGATCACATTGTTAAATTTATTTATTTAGGAAAATATTGACATTTCATAAGATTTTTTTTAATATGAATGTTTATGTTAATTATATATTTATTTTACATATTGTATGAATTGGACTAAGAAAGTTATGTTAAGTCCCATTATATCCCCTCAATGCATTGGTAGGTCTTATGTAAGAAAATATCCCAATTATTTATTGTATGAATACATAATTATTAATGATTTTTTTTCATAATACCATGATGATAAGATTATGAAGTACGATATTATGAAATCCTCATTATGAAATCAGTTATTGTTATATAGGTGATTATTTATATTATCATCCTTGGATATATTTTATATTTTTATGGGTTTTTATGGATTTTTTTTGAATTATCAGATAAATAAATGATTTTATTTTTTAAAAATAAGTTGATATCCTAAGGGGTAAATGTTTCATTACAAGTAAATTTTCTAATTTTTCAATCTATGAAAATATCATGAATTTTTATTTTTCATTTATGAATGAATTAAATTTTTATGGGATCCTTATGAAAATAGTAGTTATCTTGAGTAATTAATTGAATATTTTGGGCTCAAAATTTATCAGGAAAAAAGGAAAACATATATGGGTATTTTAAGGAATTTAAAATGTATTAATGGGTTCTCTTTTTTTATATCACTTGCTGCTCATTTTTTTCTCATCCTACATTTTTAAAATATTTGTTTTAGGAAAAAATGATGGGTATTAAATATAATGAAGACTATATCTCAATAACAGATATAATACTTTAACAAATAAAATGTGTAATTAATAAAACATGAAATTGAACATAACAGTACTATTTTCATGGAAAAATAGACACATTATATTTGTGTTATTTATGTAATTTAATGGTTTTAGAAATTCTATAAAACTAGAAACCTAAATGTTCATGGGAATCTGAGAAAATTTAATCATTTCTAATGACCACATAATTATTGGTTAAAAATATTATAGTTACTTATATTTGTGGATAATATTCATGATCATTTATGAATCCAAAATGAACACTCTTGGAGAAATTGAAAGAGAACAAACTTTATGTTAATCTTTCTATATGACATTTTTTATTTAATAAGTAAAATTCCATAGGCACACGTTGTATGAATCTATAATCTCAATAAAAGCAAAAAAGGTGGATGTACTATGACTTAAAAATTTCCCATAAAGGTTTTTTTGGTCACGAGGTTTCTTGGACATGTAAGATAATATCATGATTTTAGCTCGACATTTCAGTGCAAATCGACTCCCTTGATAGCCTTGATAAAGAAATAAGTAATGTTTGTATAGATAGACTATTGTTAAGAAATATTTTATGAGTTAAATTAATGATTTTCCATTACTCCAATATTTATATTACCTTATCTAGGTAAATGGTTTGAGTTCGATGATGATACATATTCAATGGTTCATGGTTGCATATTCATGTATAAATAGTTTGTGGAATCTTATAGTTCTTGGAGGAATTGAACTCATGATAAAAACTATCTAACCCATGAAAAAAAGTTATTCAGGGATATAAATTCCTTAATGTTCTATAAGAACCATTTTTTTCTATGAAATTTAGAGTATACATCAATAAAAAAAATCATGAAGTATATATTTTCTCAATGAGAAGCATATTTGAAGTAAAATTGTTCTGTTGGGTATCCTTTATGTTATTATTATGATCTCTTGTATTTAAATTTAAACAGAAATGGTTTTATATATTCTATCTAAATAAATACCCAACCTTATAGGATGTTGTAATCAAATAAATAGTGGAAGAAGATGTATTTTTTGGTGGATCCAAATTTGAATGTAACTGAGGATTGATATGAGATATTATTATTCCATATTTAGATTATAGTTGACATTATGAAGTGATTTAAGAACTAATTGATATCTTAACATTAATACATTGTTATTATTGAAACACTTCTTTATTGGGTGACCCTTAAATGTTTATCTTAAGACAATATATTTTTATGTTATGTTCATAAAAGGCTTGTGGTCTCTAAAAACATAAGGAAGGATGTTATAGAGGAATATCACACATCGATGTGGGCTATTAATTCAAGTGTTACATAACTGATTCATGATATTCATTTGATTTTATGATAGCCTATCGAAAAAACAAATAATCGGTTTCATTATCAAATAAATAAATTTATAATTAGTTATTGTGGAACATAATTTACCCAAATGAATTTTATAACCTATGGATAAATCTTTAAATACCTAAAAATAATCTTTTATATATGAGCCATTAAATTTACATCACTTTGATGAGGGTGAAAATAAAACAAATCTACCAACGACTACAATGAATTCAGGAAGACTGAAACCTAAGTCTTCAGCCCCATAAATTTACCATCACTAGGAGAATTCTTGGGGGTATCTAGTGTATTTATATATTCTTGATGTAGAAATCCTATTAGAGTATTATACAAAATCATCCAAAATTTGGTACATATGTTTTATATCTCTATTTTAGGTGGTAGTGGGATCCTGGAAATCATGTAAAAATAAGTAGAGATTATCACCCTCATATGAATATCCAATATGACAAATCCATTCATAAACTAGACGATATGTTATGGGCCTATATTCTTGAAATTATTGAATCATTTCAAGATCACTTAACATTGGTAGTGTTTTCATTTAATCACAACCATTAGTTAAATATTGACATAGATCCTTTTGAGGCCCACCATAGTAGGCCTTTTTAGTATCCTTTGTGCTATAATTTTTTTTGTATCTTTTTGGGTTGGATATATTATTTTACATGATATGAATAATAAATTAAATATAATTTGAAAATTCATGATTATCACACAAATAAATTTAAAATATTATATAGAACATTGGAATTTAAGGTTGTTTATCGTATATATCTTTTAATATCTCCATGACTAAGAAAAAAATGGATATAAAATTATTATAAATTTACTATAAGTAATATTAAAATATTTTATATCTTATAGATAATTTGAGAAACTACTTCTAGTTTATATTTTCTTCCTCAATTTAGTGCTTTGATTAATGTTTTCCATATTTCACAACTGATGACATACATACCTAATCTTGAGAATTTAATCTGATTCAGTGATATCAAGTTATAGGAATATTATTCCTATATGTAGACATCTATTATATCCTCATTCATGTGAAATAGTTCTATGTGGAATGGTTATTCTTCTAGTTTATGTGCGATGGAATCATGTGAAGCTAAGGGATGATAGTGGGGAATGATAGGTTGGGATTAATGCTTAATGGGAAAACTTGATCCCTCAAGAATATTATTGGTTCTTTTTTGACAATGATAAGGTCAATGATGGGGTGTTATTAATGGGACATATCAATATATATTATTTATTATTTAATTATTATCTCAACAATTTTTAAACTGAGGAAAATTTTATTTTAACAAATATTAATGGATAATAGAGGAAAAATAGATGGGTATGAAATAAGGATATGGTGAAGGATTAGAACAAGGTATAACATGGAGGGGTAATAAGTATGTAGTGGTGTTTGATATGGATTTTAGTGGAAAATCCTATAACCACTATGTAGTTGGTGGAAATATAATAGGTACCATCAGGAAACTATTATGTTTTCCAAGAGATGGGTAAAATAATATTTTAGGATAAATTATTATACCCCATCGATCAATTTAACAGGACATAACTAGAGGGATATATCATTTAACTTAGTAAAAATTAACCTACCAGCCCCTATGCTTTAAGTGATTCTTGTCATTGGGGTTGATTTAAATCTCTATCAATTTTCAATGAGATCATTAAATATTTGAAGCTATGGTATGATATTGATATCTTCCCATATTTTCATATATCAATATATGTTGAATCCAATACCTTATTCCTCTTATGGGGTCTTAAATTCATATATTATTATATTTTTATTCTAAAAATTTTGTATATGAGATAATAATCAGAAAATGTAAGGTAATACCTTCAATTTCCAAATTGTATTTCTCATATTTTTCATGGTATCAACTAGAACACTAATATCTCCTTTATTTTTTTTTTGAAACTCAAAGTGGTTTCATACTTATTACATAGGGTTTGGAGAAAATTTTTAACATAATATTTGGTAGGTAACCCCAACGTTCTTCTATATTTTCATCATGTAATGGTTGTTAGTGGCATGGGGTAGAGAAAAAATAAATTTAAATTATTCATTTTAATTAAATAAATGTTATCATAAAATATTTATTGAAAGTTTTGATGATATAGATATGTATTTTAGGTTTAGGATAATAATATGCTTTGGATTATTCACATATTATATGTTATATAATGTTAGGTTTACAAGTTATGTTTCCTTTGTATGAAATATTATACTATTGCATGTTTGTTTTGAGATTGGGGATACCTATTTATATATATTTTCAATGTTAATATTCTATACAGGTGAAAGGGAAATGATATTTTCATAATATATTTATAAATTCATTAGGCTTGGCATGGGAGATCCAAATAGTTATGCTAAAGGACCATGATGTGTGTGTGTGTTTGTTTATATATAGGTGAAGAGTGATTAATATTTTTTGTACTGTGTGAAAATCCACTGGATTTTATGTGGGATATTCCGATGGTTAGGATAAGGGAACATGGTGTGTTATGTACTATGTGAATATATATATATATATATATATATATATATCATTTTCCAGGTTATATTTTCCTCTCTAGAGATAATGTAGTCACATCCCCATGCGATTTAATTCTCTTTAAGGAGAACATTGACTAAATATTTGAGATGTTACCTATTTGGTTTGGATAATAGGATATATCAAATATTTGGGATTATTTTCTATGGTTATAGATTGTATGGTCAGTTCCCCGGTAAATCATAAAAAATTTGGAAACTAATATTATGGTTGAAGATTATTATTTATGTACAATACTTGTGTTATAAGAGTGTTGATTATTTTACTTACTTATATAATTTCATTGGGATGTTACTAAATACACTTGATTTTATTAAAATTAGGCATATGATGGGTAGTGATCACCTACTTTTTATGATGTAATATTACACTACATGTGTCCTCTTAAGATATTTTTATATCTACTTATGTATATTCTACATAAGGAAAATTCCCCCGAGTACGAGTGTTTTTTTCATTAGGTGATTGAAGTAGGATGGATCTTTTGGATTTTGGATAGATAGTTTCCATGAAGATGTCTTAGGTTGAATTAAGGATATATAATTTGATGTATCACATATTAAAATTATTTTACTTATTTTTGTTGTTTTTTTTTCACACATTCATGTATATTTCAATTATGTAATTTTATGTTTGGTATTTTTTTGTATTTTTAGGGTATTAATCTTGAGTTTTTATACATATATATATATTTATTTATTACTATTTATTTTAAAATATGGGTAAAATAGAAATCCCTAGTTTAAATGTTTCATCTTTTATAGGCAAGTTCTTATTTTAAGATACCCGTATATATGAAAGAGTCATAATAATTCCTTAATGGGTTTTTTAAAAAGACATAATTAAAGATTAATGAGTTAAAATCACTTATCAATATATCATCCCTTGTCTTTTGATGTTTATATTAGAATTTTGTGATTTAAAAAAAAATATTATGTGTTTGGGTGGTTCGAGCCATGTCAATGGGTGTCCGGGTCATGTAAGTATATGTGAGATCTAGATTCATATTAACTATATGGAGCATATAGTAGTAAAAAAGATACTTATCAAATGATATAATTATTTATATGTTATCCACATTCCCAATTTATGATGTTGTAGCTGGGATGAAATAATTTGTGTAACCTATAATATGTAGGTTATTGGCAGTTTGTGGATAACTAATTAGATGAAACTATCTTCTTTGATGTAAAAAACATCACTTGTGGATGATATTTTCAGATAGAGAGACCCTCTATTTAAATCCATAGTTTGAGAATCATTGGATGAATTAGAGTACAAGACTAGGGTAGAAACTTTTTACATAGTGTGAATAACAAAAATCTTATAGCCTTAGAGTTTTATAGAAATACATATAGTATATTTTCTTATTTGAGTATTTTTACAATTGATATAATTACCATTTTAATGTGATGGAAATTTATTTTATGAAGTTGAATATTTCAATTGATGTATTATAATTTTATAAATGGATAGTGACTCATGTGGGAAATAACCAAATAATGAGGTATTAATATTTATGCGATAAACTTATCCAATAAAGAATATAGTTTACTCAGAGTGAATGTGATTGATGAAATTTCTCATGAAACATTATTAAGAAGATTGATTTTAGTGATGAACTCTTATAAGGGATTAGAAGGAGTTATAATAGATAATTTATTTTCTTCTCTTTCACTCATTGAAGAAACCATGAAGTATAGTGGATGCTGGTCATGGGTACTTTTAGGATGTACTTCATTCTGTATATGATCATATTCATAAGAATTAATATGAGTTATCATTTGGTATGAGGTAACCAATAATGGTTATGTTATTTTAAAATGGAATATCAACTTTATATAGGGTGGTATGAGTCCATGACATGATATCGTTTGATTGGATAGGATAACTAAAGGAGGCATGAGTGTGGTAAGAAAATGGGTTACTCTTTATGTTAATTATGTGACCTCATAAACAATAGCTAGTATAATATTAGTGATAATGATATGACCATTTATAACATTGGATCATCAATTAAAAGAATACTAGTAATGATAAATTGATTGTATATTATAATGTTATATATTTTTCTTATATGTAATAACGAGGTGACTATTGATATCACCCTTTTAATGAGATAATTAATACTATAATAATAGGTTTAGTGTTTTCCCTTATACAATAGGTTGGTGATTTTTATACTATAACACAGTATTTTGATAAAAATGGTTGTAATGATCACTAAAAGTATATAATATTTGGTTCATGTGAATCAAAAGTGTTATTAACTTAGATTAATTGTTGAATAATGGTTAATCATTACCCGTTTTAGTTAGTGGGTAAGGATAGTTGTGACCCCAGTGCACTTATTAAAAATCATTTTTTATAATGTTCATGTTTTTGGGTTAGTTCCATGATTTTTTATTAGTGGAACCCCAATGTTTTTTTAATTTTTTTTCCCTCACTGGTATTTCTTACTTAATTTTAAAAATTGTGGACTTTTGATATATATGTATCAAAATTTGTTGGATGTATGGTTTTATCTTCATACAAAGTAGATTTCAATACAACATGGGGCTCCCATATAGTCATAAAACTTGTCTGTGAAATTATTGTTGAGGTTATATTTATAGACATCATTAAATTACATAATTTTCCACTAGAATAGGGAGAATATATTTAATTAAGTTTTTAGTGATATTCATGAAATATAAATACTATATATATATATATGAATTATTTTGTGCCCATTACACAAGTTATAGTATAAATATTCTTATTATTTAAAACCATATTGAAAATAAATATATTGTTTTAAGTCATATTTGAGGAAATTAATAGTTTAATGCTATATAGAGGATTCTCATGGATTAGAAACTAATGGAATAGAATTTTAGTTTAAAATATTATTGGATTGACCATGATTTGAATGATTATACATAATATATTGATTTAAATTATTATGATTGAAAATCTTTAATTTAATTCCATATTAGACATAACATTACTATGGTGTTTAATATCACCTATTAAGAAAATAAAATGTTAATATGGGATCTTATGTTGTACCTAAATGAAATAATGATGAAATACTTTTGTAATTTCCCAGAAATAACAACGTCCTTTGGATAAAATCATTAATATATAAATACAGGGTAAGTTGTACCAATTATAATAATGGAGTGAATGCTAATAATTTTATGATTAAACTTCATAGATAATTCAAATGTTTCTCAATTAGGGGAATATATATTTTGATTTTTTTGTGTATAGTTTGAATCAATATAGTAAGGACTGAAGCTCATCTTTTTGAAATGAGTTTTTATTTATTATTCCATGCTAGAAGGGATGGAATGTATTTTAAGTCCATGTAAGAAAAACCTCTTTCTTAAAAAACTATCTCATCTAACAAGGAATATTCCATGTAGTTTAAGGTCATGCATGATGGATTATAATGTAATATTTACCCAATATAATAATAGAGTGAACCAAAATCAATAGATACTGATACAACTAGGAAGAAGAGTGTATGTAATATGATTTAGACTTATGAAAAAGTGACTTGTGATATATCAGAATATGTGATGTGACACCATTGGTTACATTTCAAATGAATAATTATTATAACATAATTAGGTTTTACACAAAATTGTTGTTTTATTTATCTGAATCCATATAAGATAGATTATAGTAGGAATGTGAGTCTTAATGAATGGAACTTAGGTGAGAAAGAAACTATCAATGTTAAAGAACATCCATGAATGTAGGAAATGTAATAATTACAAAAATAATGATCATGGTTACTAAAAATTACCTGATTGGAAATTATTGGTATTAAAATAGATATATTTAACAGATAGCCAAATGGTATAATGGTTGGCAGTTATTCTTATGAGTGGAGCTGTACACATTCACAAAAATTTGAATAAGGTTACATCAAGATAAAGGTGCATCTTATAAAAGTTTAAATTATATAAGAATCCTTAAAAATTAATTCTTTATTTTATTTATGAATAAATATGAATTTCAAAATTTCATGAAGTGTGATTGGGAAAAACTACATGTTATGGTATTCAAGTGATCCTATTATACATATGTGTCCCTTTTTTTTCTTAATAAACGAACTTATAATAAGATTTTTTCCCTTAATGATCTGTGTGTTAAACTATATCGAACTTCTATTACTGTTTAGATTCATTTATCATCCATTCAAGTCTCTATCTCCCTCTACCTGAATTAGATTCTGTGAAAATAGGATTGTATATAGGAAAACATAAGTGGTCTTTAGCGTATGACTTTCACAATGCCTCATGAAGGGTGTAATGAATTATACGAGGATACTCTTGAACTTAGAACCCAAACTAGGTAGTGATATAGTTTGAAGCAAATTCTGAATCCCCAGGGGCTGGAAACCTATTACTAGACATCCAGGGATATGACTTTTTGAATGATTTTACCCAAAGAATAATTATTTTACAAGGGCCACAAATCCAAAACTGACATGACCTTTCTATACATTAGTGGTTCATGAAACAACTAAACATAAAGGATAAATATATCAATCACATACTATAATAATAATAAAATATTGAGGTAATATAATAGGAAACGATACCATTTAACTAAATTACACAAGGTATATAACAAGCCTAAAAAAATAAAAGGTATTGGGATGGGAAGTTGAGAGGGTTACGCAACATCCAATATACACAAGTTAAACCCAAAATAGACCAATTAATTAGCTACCCTTCTTTGTGTGATATGCGGAATCATCCAACCATGTCACCTCTACAACCCAAAATAAGCTAATCATAAATACCCAGCACATGATATCAGTGCATTACCCTTTATTACATAAGATAAAATAAGGTCTGCATACATGCATTGGTGTAAAGAGGGTGTGATAAAAACAAGTCTAGTAGGATCACACCAAATGATCCATATAGAAACTTTATGAGATAAATTTAATCATGATAGTTTAAAGATGATTAATGAATGTAATTTTTAAATATTTTAAATGAAAGAATAAAAAATATGATATATCATATAAAATTAAACAAAGAGGGAAAATAATCCATTAGAAATTTCTTCTACAACATATATCATGGGTGTGTTCCCAAGGGTCACTATAGCTAGGGTAACCTAGGAAATATGAAATCACTACTTTGGAAAACCATCAACTAGTGTAATGATATGGATAGTGTCTTCACTAGATAGTGGTGGTGCACCATACATTACATAACTTGTTAGGGAAATACACATAACTAATGGTAAAATATCCATTCTATTCTATATTGCCTTACCAAAGTACCCAGGGTTTCCCAAGAAGTTTAAACAATACAATAAACATTTCTATAACATGGAATTTCAGAAAACTACTCAAAAGAAATTATATTCCTAATGTATAATATTCTCTTCAAATTGGAATATGAATAAAAAATTATAACATTACAACATTATGACATTCTAATATTCATTATATAAGTAATATAAACATTAATATAGAATTTTTAAAATTTAATTTGGATAACAAAAAAACCAATACATCAAGAACCAAATCCATAAATTTTGTGAAAAGGGAACCCTAGGCCATTATGGCTATAGGGTAAAGATAAATCCAAGAAAATAATGATAAACGAACCAAGTTGAAGAGTAAAATCACTTACTAGGAGCTTCCTATAAATAATATTTTAGGAACTCATAAAAAATAATGATTAGAAGGAAAGGGAAAAGGTAATCGTGTGTGGTAAGGAGTTGAGGGTTTAGTGGGAGAGAATATGAGGGGTTGAGGAATTGATTTCAAATATGGGGAATTATTAATTTCATTATTTTAAATTATTTGGTAGACTGCATGTCTTGAGAAAATGTGTTCAAATCATGTTGGGTAATTTTTTGTACATGGTTAGTCAGATGATTTTTATATTTTTTTGTAAAGTTGTGTTCCAATCGAAAAAACCACCACTGATAGAAAATAGTAGGATTTATATGGCTTCCACATGGAAATCCTTAACTGTCTTCCAACCATGCAACAATTTATGTTTCTTATTTTCACAATGTTTTATAAGGTAAACACACAAAAATAAATATAAATGATAAAATTGAATAAATAATAGGATGTTTAAATGAAAATGTCATCATGGGTGTGACAATTATCCTCACTATATCACTTTATACCCTTAGAATGTCAACCTGATACTAGATTTGAGAATCAATGAGGTTACTTCTTCTACATGAATTACTCCCATTATTAGGTCTCAATTGATTCATTCTCATGATACCAGAAAAAAAAACAAAAAAATGGAATTTCTATGAAACAATTTGAAATAATATTTAATGATTTGAATTTTTTAGTTGAGGATGAAGAAATCTATCTCCAACTTGATTGTTTCCCAATTCAACACATGATAAGGATCTGGTTCATTCTTCTTTATTTGAGAGACATGGAACATGTTATAAATGGTTTTCAACTAATACAATAATGGAATATGGTAACTAAACTATCAAATTCTCCCCATAATCTCCATGGTCCAAATAATCCTTATGAAAATATTCCCTTACTTTCCTAATCATCAATGACCCATGCAAGGTGACACCCTCAAGAACAATTGGTCACCCACTAAAAATTCCAACGGATAATAATAGAAAGATAAATATGACTTGTGGTGACTTTGAGCCATTTCATAATTCTACTAAATGGAATAAAATTTTGAAGTCATATCTTGAAGGCGGATGAGTCTTAAAAGAGGGGTATCACCCATCTCTATAAAACATAAGGGACAACGACATGGATAACTATAAAGGGCCTCAAACAGGGCCATATAAATGGTGGATTGGTAACTATAATTATTAAAAAAACTCCATCCCCAAATGACCATCCAAAAATCCACCAAATTCTACAACATACACTTGGAACATACCATGTATAATATGTATAGTCTACCATATTTTTACATCTATTTATGGGCGGTTGGACATGATCAAGTTTACATAGGACCCCATCACCTCGTAGAATCACTTCCAAAATAGTGATGTGAACGAAGGATCCATGTAAGAGATAATGGATGAAATAACACCATTACAACTTATAATATTATATATTTTTAGTTTTCCACGATCCCAAACCTTCATATTATTCTTAAATGATATGAATTATATTGATTTAGTTAACCAATCAACAAAAATGCATATATAATTCCTATATTTATGGGTAGAAGGTAAACCAATTAGGAAATCCATGGTCACGTCATCCCATTTCTATGTAAGGATATGAAGGTATTGGAGCGACTCATGTGGTATTAGTTGTTAATATTGGAACTATTGGTAGGTATAAAATTGATACATAAATTAGTCATGTCGTATCTCATATTTATACCCCAATACCAATGCCTCATGTCATAATACATTTTGGTGGAACTATGGTACAAATACAACATAGATCAAGGATAGTCTATTATCTCTATCTTTATCATAGATGAAGAACCTAAATACCTATTTTTTAAGAAAATAGTTTCTTATAAGGATTGATATCAATCACTAGTAGTCTCCCGACCATATATAGTTCCTATGATATGCTAGAATTCTTCATCTTTATGTTTCTAAGGTGTAATGAGCTCAAGAAGAGAAACAATAAGCTGCACATTAATAAAGAACACAATAGCCATATACACTTTTAGTTCAAGACGTATATCTATAAATAGGATCATGATATTCCATTTCTGATTAGATTATTTCAATGTTTGGGACAAAAATTCCGTCAAAGTACCTCGGAATGAGGCTCCAAATACACATATGTGATCATTATTTAATGATGTTGGGACTGAGGCTCCAAATAACCATTTCTGATTCTTATGGTATGGGATCGGTACTGATGTCCCAAATACCCATTTTTGATATAAATTATGGTACATGAAACAAGGATCCAAATACATGTCTAATAACGAGGTGTTGGACAAGGAAAGAGGCACCAAATACCCATGGGGTGTTAGACATGACTTTATGGGCCCATGATTTGGGCATTTGACTATGGATCCAATTCATCAGGATGTGATTTGAAATAAAATGATTAATGATAATAGTGGTATTGTGATATGTGATATCCCTTAGGGATAATATGGACTCTGACACATGCCCCAAAAGGTATTGATATGATGTGTTTCCTTATGAACCCTTAGATATTTGTGGTTTATCATGGAACAGTTACATGTGACAGTTGTAAACTTTATACATTGTATTTTATTCATTATAAAACCATATAAAATTTTATCAAATAAATATTTTTAGACTCCATTGGTTGTTTCCTATAAAGTTGTAATAACGTTGTACATAAGATTCTTGATCGATACCAGAATAGACTTCATGTTTCTAGGATATGATAAGGTGAAGGGACCTATATTAGATGGATGAGTCGGGATGGAACATAGATGAGGGAACTCGAAATGGCATCAAGAACTTCTAGGAGGATTTTTCCGTGTCCTTATTTTGGATATTAATTTTGAAACTTGATGCTTATTTGAAAATACATATCTATTATATAGTTGTGGATAATGTTTTCAGTTTTGGTTCATCCGGGTATGAGGTTTTTTCAGGTTATTATATTATTATCGTTGTTGGTTATTGTATTTTGGATATTAATTGGTTATTTAATTATTTTTCTTCTTTTATAATGAGGTCATAGTCTCCCCATGTTTATATATTAGACACTCACTACTAGTTGGTAGCCTCAGGTGTATGGGGAGCTGTGCTTGAAGTCATGTGACTAACTGGATCAGGGAACTGAAGCATGTGTCACCCAAGTTAGGATGTTAGAAATTGGTATAGTGGGGAGTTTTATTTTTTTATTTTTTATTACTATTTGGGAAGTTAAAAAATTTACCATTAAGAATAAATCCTTGTACATGAGAATGTGAATGTGAGTAACTAACCCATGTATGGGTGAAACCCCAAGTACCCAGGGTGGGATCGTTGTTATTGTCATTTTCTATTATGATTGGATGTTATTTTACCTTGATTGATTCCCTTGATGCATTATGTGATTATTGTTTCTATGATTTTATGAGATTTTAATCATGGCCTGGTATGAAATTAGAGTTGAGTATGAATGAATAATTCTAGGAACTCATAAATTATTGTGGCATGCATAATTTTTAGGCATGAACATGAAATTATGTATGGGTATGTTGTGGAAATTGAACTGTTTTTCATTTCTTGTGTAACTTAACTAAAGATGGAACATAATATAAAATTATAGGCTTTAGAAAGATAAATAATTTGTAAAATTGGTTTCTAATTAGAAAATTTATTTCATTTAAATGTTTTCCCCATTTTAACCATGACCTATATGTTGAATGGTTAAGGGTCGTGAAATCACCTTGTTTTTGACCATGTGATGAGAAAGGGGGAAGACTTGTTATGGATTTATGTAAATAAATATTGTGTAATTGTGCTAATTTTGTGTTATGTGTCCTAATTTTGATGTTTGGATTTGTTGAAAGATGCAGCAATGATGAGATTTTTTGATAGAAAAATAGGATATTATGGCTATAAATGGTCCTCTCACAGTACAAACTAAGGAACCAATATTGTCGGGTGAAAGATCTAGAGAGAAGTTTTGCAAGGACTTTGATCACTTCAGGAAGCTTATGGAGAGGGACCCAAAGTATGTTTTGAAGAGTTTGTCTAACTAGACATGGGAGTTTCAGTAAAATCACCCCTAACATTAATTAGAGAAGGTGGACCTGCGTCAAAAAATTTCTAGATTTAGTCAATCCAGCCTATAATTGACCTTTTAGAAACTATTACTTACAAGAAGTTCAATTTTTCTACTTATATGATATGAATATCATCGATGTATTGGTGGGAATTTTAGTTTCAACCTACGATGGTGGATGGTATTGTATAGGAGGGATTCCAAGAGAAGTACCTAGAGAACTTTTATCTAGAGACACTGAGATTGGAAAGGGTAGATGAGTTCATGTGGTTGAACGAGGAGAGTATGTCTATGAAGGAATATGATGGATTCTTTACTAATATGCAACACTTTTCTCTATATTTGGTAGGTGATAAGACAAATCTGGAAAGGAAATTGTAGGATGAACTAAAATGTGATATTATGGTGTAGGATAACATCCTTCAGTTAAATAAGTTTACTAAGGTGGTGAATCAACCTCTCATATATGAGTGGAAACTAAAAGAGGATTCTCATGGAGGACATGTGGTTTGTATTGGATGATCAGTAGGTACATATTTTGAAGTTAGGAAGCGTCAGTATGATAATGATATCCAAATTAGAGAAAAAGGAGTGGATAGAGGCAAGGGTCAGTTACATAGGACACTAGTCTAGTGCTCTACCACAAGTGTGTTAGGTTGGGTGACATTATTATGCATTATCCCCGACCACCAGTGAGGTACCAAGCTTACGACATGATGGGAGAACCAAAATGTTTATATAGAAAAACATGAAAGACGGGTAATGACGGGGAAACATGGAAAAACCTATGTGTGGGAAGGGGATATTCTACACCATATCAGTCTGATACTAGGAGTTCTACAAGTCATGGTGGTAGAGGAAGTGGAAGTGATACTTCTGGGTAAGAGTTCTCGTATTATCATCGTGGTGCAGCTAAGGGGAATCATATTATATCACAGGGAAGAGGGGAAAGAATGTTTCATGTTGTTTAACATACAATTGTGGATAATGAAGCTAGACCATCAAAAACTATTTGTATTATTCTAATAGCTTCTATGATATCTATTGTGTTTATTTATAACGGTTCCTCCCATTATTTTGTATCTAGACAACTTATGAATGGTTTGATCCTCGTAGTAGATATTTTGAGTGTGGTTATAAATATTAGTAGACCCTTGGGGGTATGGTCTAGAGACATCTATTTGTGCAAGGGGTTTTATCTTGAGGTTGGGGAGTATAATTTCATATGATATCTCTATATAATGGATATGTTATAATTTCACATAATATTTGTTATGGACTGGTTAGTAGCATACCGATCCCACATTGATTGTTACCACATGAGATTGAACTTTACATATACTGAGGGTGAAAATTATATACATTTTGGAGAATGGGATATCAAGTTGGGTTATGCCAAGCCTGTTCATTAGTAGATAGGGGAGCTCATTACCCATGTTTCTAGTCTGTTGTTGGATGATGGGTGTGCGAAGAGTGATTTCTTTCCAGCCATAGTGGACAAGTACAAAGATGTGTTACCTGAGTAACTATTATGGATTCCACCTATGATTGACATTAAATTTATGATATAGATCATTCCATGGGCTGATCCAATTTCTATTTAACCATACATAATCGCACCAATAGATCTTAAAGAGATTAAGGCTCAACTGGAAGAGTTTTGGAAAAGGGGTTTATCCATCCAAGAAAATCTCTTTGGGGTTCTCCAGTCTTGTTTGTATAGATGGATGATGGGACAATTAACTTGTTTATTGATTACCAGAAGTTGAACCAGATGACCATGAATAATAGATATCTTATTCCACATATCAATGATCTATTTTACCAGTTTAGGGGATCTTTTTTTTTTCAATATTGAATTAATATTGGGGTGTCATAAATTGAGAGGCTGAACTTCTAACATGCCTCAATCTAATATCAGATATAGATATGGCCTATATTAGTTCATCATGATGCTGTTTGGGTTAACAAATCCTGGAGAAGTTTTTATGGACATGATGAATAGAATATTCAACCCATACTTAGATCAGTTGGTGGTTTTGTTTTTGGATGAAATCTTGGTGTACTCTAGGACTCATGATGGTCATGAACAACATCTTGACATCATTCTAAGTACACTGAGAGATCATGGTCTATAATCCAATCTATGTAAGTTTCATTCTAGATTGACTAGGTTTATTTATTAGGTAACATCATCTCAGAGTAAAGTGTGTCAGTGGACCTAGAGAAGGTGAAGACAATTGTTTTGTGGTAGCATCCCATGAATGTTCTCAGTATCCAAAGATTTTTGGATTAGTGGGATATTATCAGAGGTTCATCTTGGACTTTTACATATTGGAATCACATATTTAGGGATTTAAAATTAAGGGTGTTAAGTTTTAATGGTAATGAGAATGTGATAATGCTTTCTGGGAGTTTAAGAAGAATTTGACAATGGCACCAATCTTGATTCTACCTGATATAGGGGTGGCATACATGATGTATTATAATTGTTTTGGGGTTATTATTGTATAATTGTTGATGAAATGAGATTTATTTATTGTGTATGGGTTATGGGAGTTGATTCAACAAGAACAAAACTTCCCTATGCATGACCTTTAGTTAGCTGCATTAGTTTATGCCTCAAAGTGTTGGAGACATTATCTGTTTTTTGAAAAATTCACTGTGTATACTGATCAAAAGATCTTAAAGTAAATCTTTTTTATAATGGTATCTGAATATTCAATAGTGTAGATCGGTTGGGAATATTAAATAATTTCATTTTGATATTTCATATATGATCAGGCAAGGAAAGAGTGCTGCTAAAGCTCTAAAAATAAAAACACATAATTAAGAAGTTCAAGAGTATAGTTCTGAGTAGAATATCATGAATTTTTTTTGGCTTCGATGAAATTTTTGGTTCTGGGGTACCAGGATAAGGTGAATCTTATGTTATTTTTAGTAGTGTCTACACTTTTGAGCCCAATAAGGGAAATACAATATGATGATCTAGAATGTTCCTCCTTGAGGGAAATCCTCAAATGTTTAGATACACATTCATATTGGTCTATAAATTAATAATAGATCCTTTAAATCAAGAATAAAGTTGTTATGCCTATGAGTATATAGGAAGAGCTGATTCATGGATTTCATGCCTCAAAGTGGGAGATACATTCGTGTTTGACCAATATTTACTAAGACCGATATTGACAGTATTTGAGGTCTGACATGAAAAAGAAGATAATAGTGTTCATGACGTGATGCTACACCCATAAACGGGTGAAGGATGAGCATCAATTACATGGTGGTTTACAATAACCATTGACCATTTTGAAATAGAAGTTGGAAGATATTATATTGGATTTTTTGGTGGGTCTCATGAGGAATCCTTGGAAGAAGGAATCTATTTGGGTGGTTGTGGACCATTTGAAAATGGTAGTGCATTACTTGTCTACATGAGAGAATTTATTAGTGGATTTTTAGGGAGACATGTATGTTTGAGGGATATTAAATCTACACAAGGTTCGACAGAGTATATTTACAGACCATGAATCACATTTTACCTCATTCTTCTAGAAGGAATTACAAAAGGTTCTCAATAAATAGGTTTTACTAATTACTACATTCCACCCATAGATAGATGGGATGTCCAAAAATCCTATACTAGTTTTGGAGGATATGATTTGGGCATGTGTCCTTGACTTTTATAACAACCCCTCTCTTCATTACACACACAAACATGATTTATTACATAAAATTTCACTTAAGAAAAATCTAAGGATTAAGAGGTATAATGTCTTTTGAAATTAGGAATATTATATAACAACATAAAACATAAAACACAACATTTTTATTGAAAACATATTTTACAAGACCACAACATTCCTTCATACTTAGCATTGCGTGGGATAACCTGAGGACATGCATAAGAAATGGGTGAGATATAAATACTAGTAAGGTAGTAAACATGTAATAACATAAAGAAGATAGTATGTAACACCCCGACCCCAGTTACCGAGAGTCGGTGCATTATTTTAATACACTGTCATGATTACAAGGAATCACGTACCGAAGGACCGATCGATTTAGCAGTTTTGGAAAATAGATTACATACATTAACATTAAATTACAATTTAAAACATAAAACATAGTGTAAATAGTTCTTTGAGAATGCCATTATTCCCTTTAGCTTAACCCAACACATCAATCATAATACACTTCTTGGAATCCTGGGAAAAAATAAAACATAGAAAGGGGGGAGCTCAAATGCTCAGTAAGGGTAAGAAATACAGTGGAAGATAACATAAATATTAATCATGGAGAATAATTGAATCCACATTCCTTTACCAATAATAAAAATGAATACTTTTATGGAAATAATATGAGCTAAGTAAATAAAGCCATAATAAAATATAATCATGGGTATTCTACTAGTCGAATGACCACATGAATAATAAATATTATTTCTATAATGAGGGAATTTATAATTCCGGACATTCTGAAACATTTTTTCAAGGCCTCAGGCAAGACTTCTAAAAATAATTATTCCCTCGGCCAAAACCATATATCAAATTGGGGAAGGGCCTTGGCCAATTCCACATCCAGTTGTCTCATGAGACCTATCAATGCATTGAGGGGCTATATCAATATCAACTCATCACTTACTAAGTCCAATAAATTCATCATATGAAAAGGATTAAACATATCATAAAAATTCTTATTAAAACTAGAATACAAAATGTCAATACTTTAACTATAAACCATGAATGGTATGAAAATAGCACATCCGCAGTCAAACATATCACAAAACCATCAATACAATATAGAGGTTTTGGATCAAAATAAATCAACTTCAAAACAATTGTAAAATACATTAAAGGATTTTACATAGATGGAAATGATTTGTAAAACTCTTTGATTGAAATATCAATTTTCATGAAAACATTTAAAAGTCACACAATTTAGAAAGGAAGACACTTAAAGACATTTTTGAATCAAAGTGTCCCACACCACTTTGAAAATTTTAAAAGTAATTAACATTTTAAAACATTAATGTCCATTTAAATAAATCCTTAAAACCATTTTGAAAACATGGACATTAATGAGAATGGTTTAGAAGAATAAATCTTTAAAACATTTAAATTGATGTTGACATAGATGAAATCAAAACTATTTGAGAGAAATATGTCTTTTTTGAAATCATTTAAGAGTCACATAATTATAAAATAAAACTTTTACTTTGAAAATATTCTCATAAGCTTGTAAGGGAAGCTTCTACTATTTTATAACGGCAGAAAATAGCTGCACCCGACATATAAGTTAAAAAAAAATTCTTACCTTAATTTTGTCGAAAAGGTTAAAAATAATCTTGTTTGGAAAATGATGGAAAGATTCCTTTATAAACATATTATAAAAATTAAAACAAGGGTATAAATGAATTTAACCCATATTTTATAAAATATTATGAACTTTTTGAAATAAAGTTTTAAGAAACATGGATGTGGATGATAAAGAGGTCCCATTAGATAATTACGTATAAACAACCTCAAATAGTGAAAAGATTTTGAAATAAACCATTACCTTGTACTTTTCCTTGGTCTAGGGTAGGTTAAAGTCCTGTATAATAGTTAAATAATCGTTATTAAATTATAAAAGAATCATATACATAAATATGATATCATATATGATCTATTAATATTGCTTTGTTAATAAAATTTTAGTATTATCGTTGTTTCGGGTGTTCACTTACTCATTTTCTTTTATATGTTTTGTTATAGAAGACATTTTTTTTGATAGGTAGTATCTTTTTCATATCCAGTATGATATCAACTATTTAAACATTATATTTAATCTTCAAATGAAAATTATTCATGAATGGATATAATGGGGAATGAATCTCATCGCGTTCCTGGAGACGGTAGTCCGTACGTACACACGAGCGACAATATCATTATTTTGATCTTAAAATTGTATATAATTGCTGGTATATCATATATAAGGAATAATTATAATGTTATATTTATTATTTACTTGAATTACACATCATTATCATACTCATCCAAATAATAATGTTTTGAATAACAATTACACCATGACGTGGAGACGGTAAGCCGTACGTGCCCACATATGGTGACATGTCATTCAATGAATGGATAGAATACTGAATGGTTATAACATATTTATAATAACATCACAGTATATATAATATACTAGAGTTATTATTTTATAATGTAAATAACAAAGAATGAAGAAGTGGAAGAAGAAAGGAACTTGAAAGAGGGTGGTGAAATTATTACCTCTTCTTCTCGTTCTTCCTTTTGATTTGGCCAAAAGGGCTCCTTAGGATGACTTTCTGATCAAAATAAGGCCTCTAGAATGCATTTAGGGATGTTGGGAGGATATTTGGGCAGGTTTTGGCCGATCCAAATGGATTTGAGGGTGTGAAATCGAGAGAAGGTGGAGTGCCCTTTTATAAGACGGGTGAGGGGCACCTTAGGAAAAGCTAGAAATATTTTTTTATAATAAATTCATATTCAGATTATAATGGATCCAAAGGGACTTATTTATAGACTAGGGTGGGTATGGGTCGAAATAATCTCAACCAATAGGTTTTAGATAAGTTTAGGTTACCATTTTATCCTTATCATTTAGATTTTACTCTAAGTTAAATAATTTAACTTTTATCATGTCTTCTTGTATTCTAACACTATATGGTTAATACACATACTATAAACTATAAATAAAACCCCAATTGTATCATTAATGTCATATATATTATTATATATGTCTTCTGGACGAACCTTATATTTTTATGACCATTATATCAATTAATTATATAATATTTTTTTAAAAAACTATTTTATGTCAATTTTGACACTCTTTGGTATTTGTTTTTTGATAAAATAATAACAGCATGATTACTTTAGAAAAAATATATTGAATCACTCCTAACATGTCATATTCACCTAGAAAATTCTTTAATGTCATAAAATATTTTAAATTATATTTTTTTTATTACTTATAATACCATTTATTTGATTCTTTAATTAATAAGGTAATTACTGCATCATCATTCTGTCATTAATAAATTCAAATATTTAATCTCTAAAAATGATAAATAAAATACTCTTTTGTAGGAAATATTTTTAAGTTTCTAATGAATATTTTTTTTCGAATTTATATTTTGTATAACCCAATATTAAAAATGGTTTAGTTATTAAACGTTGATTTTATCTCTTTTAACTCTTCTTTAAATAAAATAATAATAAATGTATTAATCTAATCCATGTGGACCTAAAGGGTCATATTTTATTCCTAATGTTGTTTTTTGTCGAATTACACTTATCCAATAGAATTAGGACATGTGTTAGGGTAAAAATAATATCATTTTTACCCTTAATTACCATATTTACTTTTAACCGTGGTAAATAAAAGTAAAAAGATAATATTCACCAAAAATTATTTTTTCCTTATTAAACCACATTTTACTCCTCGATATTAACTGTGTCTCTCAGATTTTAGATATTCAACTCAAAGAAGCAATAAAATTATGTTTTATGTTAATTTGCAAACTCTCCTAGGAGATGGGTAAAAGATGGTGAAAAGTTCAATAAAATTTTTTATATCTAAAATTATTATAAACTGACTCCAATGAATTACATTGAACTTATATAGGTATTATGTATCTATTTTTACCTAATAAAAATTTAAATAAAATAAATAATTATTTAAATAAAAATTTGGTTTTAAACTATAACCAAGTGTTTTCACTATTCATCAAAAATTGAATGTTTTCAGAAAAATACCAAAATTTCACCCTAGTATAATTTCAATATTCCGAATCCAAAAAAGAAGTCCATTTTGATATATAATATTTATAAAATCTCAAAAAGTGGGTACTACTATTCATAACGACTAGTATGATTAGTCATGGTGTGTTAGAATCTCAAAATTGCGTACAATGCTAGTTATTGCATTATTCAAAGGGAAACGTACCATGGAAGCTTGGGGTGTTACATTCTCCCCTCCTTCAAAATAATTTTGTCCACACAATTTGAAAATGTTATTTGAATATAAATGGTTGAAAATAGAAAATACCTTTGTCTAAAACGCATATGAGAAATAGGGTTAATAAAATTTTGTTTTAATAAGAGAGAAAGGAAAATGAGAATGTCACCACCAAATTAGGGTTCCAAGTAGAATAACATTAGTGGAAATTATAAAAACATAATTAAAGAAAAAACGTAAATATTTATAGGAAGTGATTGAGGTCATAAATCACCAACAATGGTAGAATTGTGGGTCTCAAAGCCACCAATCTATGATGATTTAAAATACCCTCAGTTCAACAAAACGTAAGGTATTGGGATAACACATTTTTGGTTTTTAGATCCCTACCCTAAAGTTTAATAATTAATTTATCCATTAAATAAGAGGAAAAATATATATATATATATACTTGACAAGTAATGTTTCATCCTACAACTAACTCCTATAACAAACTCATCTTACACTCTAAAAAATTTCAAAAATATATATATATTCTATTTATCCTAATCTTATAGGGTTCCAAAAATAATGAATTTATAATTCACATATCAGACCCTTCAAAAAAACTACATTATTCAATCCAAGACATCACGTGGGTCAGTGATAGGTGATACATCTTTTCCTCCCTTCGGTTGCAGGTTCAAGTCTTGTGGCCTTGCCAGACATTACGGGTTTCTGCCCGCCCTCCGGGTTGTCCTTTTTATGGAAATCCAAAAATAACCTTGACAATAGTATCCAATTTCAAACTTAATCCATTACAACCATTAGAATTATCCAAAATACATATATCCAAACTCTCACTCTAATGTTTATAATAAAGATAAACATAATTAGGATCCTTTTTTCCGGGTAATAACATGCGAACACCTTCATCGTGTATTATTTTACAATACCGTAAAATCATAAATTGCCAAAATCAACCATCTCTTATTCCAAAATTAGAACATTAGTATCCAGACCATATAATCTCAAATTCCCAATGAAATAGTACTGCAATACAATCCTTATTTATCTCCATAATTCAAGTAACCGGTATACTATTGATACAACACTCAAATGAAGTAATTCTATAATAACAACATAAGAAGAATAGTCATTATTCTTCATCTGAGGTAGTATCATAACTTTATTATTATCCAATTACATCATTTGCAGTATAATCTTATGAATGGGAAATTGATTTGCGTAGTGTCTCAACGCCTTACAGATGAAGCATTTTACATTTGAAAACTTTTTCTAACCCTTTCAGTCACGTACTTGGGGTCCTTTATCTACACACTTATAACAAACTCCCATTCCCTTCAAGAATTTACCAAGGTGACTCATTCCACATTTATCACTTATTTGAAAATCCTTCTTTCCCTTATTCCATTTATCCATCTTTTTTTATACCATCCTTTTCTTCTCTAGCTTCCCTTAAAACCCATAGGATTCAGAGAATTATTTACTTATCTTACTAACACAAGATACTATTTCTTCATATGTTGGGAATACATGGGAGACTATTTCCTTTCTAAATGTGGGATTGATACCTTAAAAGATATGATCCTTCTTACTCTTTGGATCATATGTATTTATGGAGTTCTCATTCCTTCTTCTAGGCGCCATTTCTAAACAATGGCATACACTAGGTCAGTTTATGAATCACAATTCATAGTTCCAAACATGTAAAACACCTAATGTAAATTGAACAGTTTATGGATATAATCCAAAATCACAAAAAATGGTTTCGTTGAGAAGGTATATACTCAAAAACCCTTCATAGTGGTTTTTAAATAAAATGAGAATTATCCTAAGCATATCCCCCGGGAGTGTGGTAACCAAGAGTTCAGCAAGGCCCACTGTCGTGCACCAGTTCCCATTCGAGTCATGCTCGAAGTAGGGTATTCCAGT
Source organism: Viscum album (assembly GCA_963277665.1). Classification (NCBI taxonomy): domain Eukaryota; kingdom Viridiplantae; phylum Streptophyta; class Magnoliopsida; order Santalales; family Viscaceae; genus Viscum; species Viscum album. The sequence goes on along the minus strand of OY728160.1, from coordinate 905,425,127 downwards.
TTTACCCCTAGGTACATCTGTGCCAGAGCCGCCTCTACCCGCTCGTATCCATACATGGATATTTTTTTTTGAAAACTCACAAAATTTATACATTACCAAAATTCTTGGAAGTCCTTCTATACTAATCCTCAAATTCTATCTTAGGTTTATGTGATATAATCAGAGTTTATCTAAATCTTGCTTCTAAGGTTATTTCTAAACTTCCTCTAATACCAACTGGAACACCCCGACCCCATTTACCCAGAGTCGGTGGATTATTTTAATATATTGGCATGATTACAAGGAATCAAGTCCCGAAGGACTGATCGGTTTAGCAGTCTTGGAAAATAGACTACATACTTTAACATTACATGACAATTTGAAACATAAAACACAACATAAATAGTTCTTTGGGAATTCCATTATTCCCTTTAGCTTAACCATTCACATCAATCATATTACACTTCATGGAATCCTGGGAAAAATGAAACATAGAAAGGGGAGTTCTCAAATGCTCAGTAAGGGTAAGCAATACAGCGGAAGATAACATAAATATTAAGCATGGAGAATAATTGAAACCACATGACTTTACCAATAATAAAAATAAATACTTGTATGGAAAGAATATGAGATGAGTAAATAAATCCATAATAAAACATAATAATGGGTATTCTACTAGTAGAATGACCACATAAACCATCAATATTATTTCCATAATGAGTTAATGTATAATGCCAGACATTCTGAAACATTTTTTCAAGGCCTTTTCCAAGACTTCTAAAAATGATTAATGCCTCATCCAAAACTATATATCAAATTGGGAAAGGGCCTCGTCCAATTCCACATCTAGTTGTATCATGAGACCTACCGATGCATCAAAGAGCTATAGCAGGCTCCACCTGTCACTTACCAAGTCCAATACATTCCTCACATGAAAAGGATTAAACATATCATAAACATTTGTATTAAAACTAGCATACAAAATGTCAATACTTTAACAATAAACCATGAATGGTATAAAAATAGGACATCCACAGTCAAATATATCACAAAACCTTCAATACAATATGGAAGTTTTGTACCATAATAAATCAACTTCAAAACAAGTTTAAAATCCATTAAATGATTTGACATAGATGGAAATGATTTTAAAAACTCATTCATTGAAATATCCCTTTTCATGAAAACATTTAAATGTCACAAAAATTTAGTTAGGAGGACATTTAAAGACATTTTTGAATCAAACTGTCCCATACCACTTTGAAACTTTTTAAAGTAATTAACATTTTAAAACATTCATGTCCATTTAAATAAATCCTTAAAATTATTTTGAAAACATGGACATCAATGAGAATGTTTTAGAAGAATAAATTGTTAAAACCTTTAAAATTATGTAGACTTATATGAAATCAAAACTATTTGAGAGAAATATGTCTTTTTTGAAATAATTTAAGAGAAACAAAATTTATAAAAGAAAAAATTTAATTTGAAAATGTTCTCATAATCTTTAAGGGAGGATTTGACGATTTTATAATGGCGGAAAATAGGCACACCCACCGTATAAGTTAAAAAAACATTCTTACCTTTATTTTGTAAAAATGGTTAAAAAGGAACTTGTTTGGAAAACGACAGAATGATTCCTTTATAAAAATCTTATAAAAACTAAAAAAAGGGTATAAATGACTTTAACGGATATTCTATAAAATAGTAATAATCTTTTGAAATACATTTTTATGAAACATGGATGTGGATGATAAAGAGGTCCCGGAAGATAATTACGTATAAAGATCCTCGGATAGTGAAGAGATTGTGAAATAAACACTTACCTTGTATTTTTCATTGGTCGATGGTAAGTTAAACTCCTGTATAATAGTTAAATAATTGTTATTAAATTATACAAGAATTATATACATGAATATGATATCATATATGATATTTTAATATTGCTTTGTTAATATTATTTTAGTATTATCGTCATTGCGGGTGTTCACTTACTCACATTATTTTATATGTTTTGTTACATAAGCTATGTTTGTTATCCATAGATTGCATATTATTCATATCAAGAATTATATAAAGTCCTTAAACATTATTTTTAATCGTCAAATGAAAATTAGTCTTGAATGGATATGATGGGGAATAAATCTCATCGCGTTCGTGGAGACGGTAGTCCGTACGTACGCACGAGCGGCAATATCATTATTTTGATATTAAAATTTTATTTAATTTGATGGTATATAATATATAAAGAATCATTATAATTTTATATTTATTATTTAATTCAATTAGACATCATTATCATACTCATCCAAATAATAATGTTTTGAATAATAATTACACCACGACGTGGAGACGGTAAGCAGTACGTACGCACGTATGGTGACATGTCATTCGAAGAATGGATATAATAATTAATATGGTTGTAAAATATTTATAATAACATCAAAGTATATAGAGAATACTGGAGTTATTATTTCAGAATGTAAATAAAAAATAAATAAGAAGTGGAAGAAGAAAGGAACTTGAAAGAGGGTTGTGAAATTATTACCTCTTCTTCAGGTTCTTCCTTTTCATTTGATCAAAAGGGATCGTTAGAATTTATTTCTGATCAAACTAAGGCCTATAGGTTGAAGTGGATGAAGTTGGGAGGAAATTTGGGCAGGGTTTGGCCGATCCAAATGTCTTTGAAGGTGTGAAAATGTGAGAAGGGGGAGTGCCCTTTTATAAGAGGGGTGCATGGCACCTTAGGAAAAGCTTGAAATATTATTTTATAATAAATTCATATTCGGTTGATAATGGATCCAAAGTGACTTATTTAGAGTCTAGGGTGGGTATGGGTCAAATTAATCTAAACCAATAGGTTTTAGATAAGTTTATGTTACAATTTTTACCTTATCATTTAGATTTAACTCTAAGTTAAATAATTTAACTTTTACTGTGTCTTATTGTATTCTTACACTATATGGTTAATAATCTTACTATAAACTATCAATAGAAGCCCAATTGGTTCATTAATGTCATATATATTATTACATAAATATTTTGGAAGAACCTTATATTTTTAGTACCATTATATCAATTTATGATATAATATTTGTTTTAAAAACTATTTTATGTCAATTTTGACACTCTTTGGTATTTGTTTTTTGATAAAATAATAACCGCATGATTACTTCTAAAAAATAAATTTAATCAATCCTAAAATGTCATATTCACCTATAAAATTCGAGTATGTCATAAAATATTTTAAATTATGTTTATTTTAATATTTATAATACCATTTATTTGATTCCTTCATTAATAAGGTAATTACAGCATCATCATTGTGTCATTATTAAATTTAATTATTTAATATCTAAAAATTATAAATAAAATACCATTATGTAGGAAATATTTTTAGATTTCTAGTAAATATTTATTGTCGAATTTATCTTTTTTATAAAAATATATTCAAAATGGTTTATTTATTAAACTTTGATTTTAACTCTATTAACTCTTCTTTAAATAAAATAATAATAAATGTCTTAATCTAATCCATGTGGACCTAAAGGGTCATATTTTATTCCTAATGTTGTTTTTGGTCGAATTACACTTATCCAATAGAATTAGGACATGTGTTATGGTAATAATAATATCATCATTACCCTTAATTACCCTATTTACTTTTAACCGTGGTAAATAAAAGTAAAAAGTTATTATTCACCAAAAATTATTTTTTCATATTAAACCACATTTTACTCCTCGATATTAACCATGTCTCTCATATTTCCTAAATTCAACTCATAGAAGTGGTAAAATTATGTTTTATGTAAATTTTCAAATGCTCCTAGGAGATGGGTAAAAGACGGTGAAAAGTTCAATAAAATTTTTATATATCTAAAATTATTAGAAACTGACTCCAATGAATTAAATTGAACCTATATAGTTATTATTAATATATTTTTACCTAAAATAAATTTAAATAAAATAAATAAATATTTAAATAAAAATTCAGTTTTAAACTATAACTCAGTGTTTTTCAGTATTCATCAAAAATTGAAAGTTTTCAGAAAAATACCAAAACATTTATCCCAAGGCTAATTTCGATATTCCAAATCCAAAAATGAATTCAATTTTGAAAGATAAAATTTATAAAATTTCAAAAAGTGGGCATTACTATTCATAATGGATAGTTTGATTAGTCGCGGTGTGTTAGAATCTCGAAGTTGCGTATAATGAAAGCTATTGCATTATTCAAAGGGAAACGTACCATGGAAACTTAGAGTGTTACATTCTTCCCTCCTTAAATTAATTTTGTCCTCAAAATTTGAAATTGTTCTTTGAAAATAAATGGTTGAAAATAGAAAATACCTTTCTGGAAAACCCATATCAGAAATAGGGTTAATAAATTTTAGTTTTAAGTAGAGGGAAAGGGAAATGAGAATTTCACCACCAAATTAGGGTTTCGAGTTGAAGAACATTGGTGGAAATTATAGAAATGTAATTATAGGAACAACATAAATATTTATAGGGAGTGATTGAGGAAATCAATCACAAACAATTGAAGAATTGGGGGTCTCAAATCCACCAATCTATGATGATTTAAAATACTTTCAGTTCAACAAAACGTAAGGTATTAGGATAACACATTTTTGGTTTTAAGATCCCTTCCCTAAAGATTAATAATTAATTTATCCATAAAATAAGAGGGAATATATATATATATGTACATGACAAGTATAGTTTCATCCTACAACTAACTCCTACAAGAAACTCATATTACACTCTAAAGGATTTCAAAAAATATATATATATTCTATTTATCCTAATCTTATAGGGTTCAAAAAATAATGAATTTATAATTCACATATCAGACCCTTTCAAAAAACTACATTATTCAATCCAGGACATCACGTGGGTCAGTGATAGGTGATACACCCTTGCCTCCCTTCGGTTACGGGTTCAAGTCTCATGGCCATGCTAGACGTGGCGGGTTGCCGCCCGACCTCTAGGTTGTCCTTTTTATAGCTATCCAAAAATAACCTTAACAATAGTATCCAATTTCAATTAGAATCCATTCCAAACATTATAATTATCCAAAATACATATATCCAATCTCTCATTCCAATGTTCATAAAGAAGTTAAACATAAAGAGGGTCCTTTTTTCCAGGTAATAACATATGAATGCCTTCATCGTGTATTCTTTCACAACACCGCAACATCCTGAATTACCAAATTCAACCATCTTTAGAAATAACCTTGGAATAAAGATTTAGATAAACTCTTATTAGAGCACATAGACCTATGATAGTGTTTGAGGATTAGTATAGATGGAAATTATTTGTAAAACTCATTGATTGAAATATCCCTTTTTATGAAAACATTTAGAAGTCACACAATTTAGTTAGGAATACATTTAAAGAAATTTTTGAATCAAAGTGTCCCATACCACATTGAAACATTTTAAAGTAATTAAAATTTTAAAACATTAATTTCCATTTAAATATATCCTTAAACCCGTTTTGAAAACATAGACATTAATGAGAATGGTATAGAAGAATAAATTGTTAAAACATTTAAAATGATCTTGACATAGATGAAATCAAAACTATTTGAGAGAAATATGTCTTTTTTGAAACCATTTAAGAGTCACATAATTTTTAAAAGAAAACTTTTACTTATAAACTATTCTCATAATCTTGTAAGGGAAGCTTTGATTAATTTATAACGGCAGAAAATAGCCGCACCCTCCCTATAAGTTAAAAAAAATATTCTAACCTTTATTTTATCGAAAATGTTAAAAAGGACCTTGTTTGGAAAACGATGGAATAATAACTTTATAAACATCATATAAAAAGTCAAAAAAGGGTATAAATTACTTTAACCCATATTCTATAAAATAGTAAGAATTTTTTGAAATACATTTTTATGAAACATGGATGTGGATGATTTACGTATAAACAGCCTCAGATAGTGAAGAGATTGTGAAATAAACCCTTACCTTGTAATTTTACTTGGTAGAGGGTAGTTTAACAACTTTTATAATAGTTAAATAATTTTTATTAAATTATAAAAGAATCATATTCATAAATATGATATCATATATGTTCTTTTAATATTGTTTTGATTATAATATTTTAGTATGATCGTCGTTTCAGGTGTTCACTTACTCGTTTTATTTTATATGTTATGTTAAATAAGCCATGATTTTTATCTATAGGTTGGATCTTATTCATATCATTAATGATATCAAGTCCTTAAACATTATTTTTAATCATTAAATGAAAATCAGTCTTGAATGGATACGATGGGGAATGAATCTCATCACGTTCGTGGAGATGGTAGTCCGTACGTACGCACGAGCGACAATATCATTCTTTTGATATTAAAATTTTATATAATTGGATGTTATATCATATATAAAGAATCATTATATTTTTTTTAATATTTAATTAAATTACACATCATTATCATACTTATCCAAATAATATTGTTTTGAATAACAATTACACCACGACGTGGAGACAGTAAGCCTTACGTATGCACGTATGGTGACATGTCATTCAAAAAATGGATAGAATACTGAATATGGTTGTACCATATTTATAATAACATCAAAGTATATAGAATATACTGAAGTTATTATTTTATAATGGAAATAAAAAATAAAGAAGAAGTGGAAGAAGAAGGGAACTTGAAAGAGGGTGGTGAAATTATTACCTCTTCTTCGGGTTCTTCCTTTTGATTTGATCAAAAGGGATCTTTAAGATGGATTTATGATCAAAATATGGCCTCTAGGTTGAAGTAGGTGAATTTGGGAGGATATTTAGGCAGGGGTTGGCCGAGCCAAATGGTGTTGAAGGTGTGAAAATGAGAGAAGGGTGAGTGCCCTTTTATAAGAGGGGTGAGGGGAACCCTAGGAAAATCATGAAATATTATTTTGTAATAAATTCATATTCGGATTATAATGGATCCAATGTGACTTATTTAGAGGATAGGGTGGGGATGGGTCTAATTCCTCTAAACCAATAGGTTTTAGATAAGTTTAGGTTACCATTTTAACCTTATCATCTATATTTAACTCTATGTTAAATAATTTATCTTTTTCTATGTCTTCTTGTATTCTTACACTATATGGTTAATAATCTTACTATAAACTGCCAATAGAACCCCAATTGGTTCATTAATGTCATATATATTATTATATAAGTCTTTTGTTCGAACCTTATATTTTTAGTACCATTATATCAATTAATAATATAATATTTGTTTTAAAACTATTTTATGTCAATTTTGACACTATTTGGTATTTTTTTGATAAAATTATAACAACATTATTACTTCAAAAAAAATAAATTGGATCAATCCTAACATGTCATATTCACCTATAAAATTCGTTTATGTCATAAAATATTTTAAATTATATTTATTTTAATATTTATAATACCATTAATTTGATTCTTTCATTAATAAGTTAATTACTGCACCATCATTGTGTCATAATTAAATTTATTAATTTATCTCTAAAAATTATAATTAAAATACAATTATGTAGGAAATATTTTTAGCTTTTTAATTAATATTAATTGTCGAATTTATCTTTTTTATAACCCTATATTAAAAATGGTTTAGTTATTAAACTTTGATTTTAACTCTTTTAACTCTTCTTTAAATAAAATAATAATAAATGTCTTACTCTAATCCAAGTAAACCTAAAGGGTTATATTTTATTTCTAAGGTTGTTATTGGTTGAATTACTCTTATCCAATAGAATTTGGACATGTGTTAGAGTAATAATAATATCATTTTTACCCTTAATTACCCTATTTACTTTGAACCGTGGTAAATAAAAGTAAAAAGTTACTATTCACCAAAAATTATTTTTATCTTATTGAACCACATTTTACTCCATGATATTAATCGTGTCTCTTGGATTTTCTAAATTAAACTCACAGAAGTGGTAAAATTATGTTTTATGTAAATTTGTAAGCACTCCTAGGAGATGTGTAAAAGATGGTGAAAAGTTCAATAAATTTTTTATATGTCTAAAATTATTATAAACTGAATCCAATGAATTAAATTGGACTTATATAGGTATTATGTATCTATTTTGACCTAAAATAAATTTAAATAAAATAAATAACTATTTAAATAAAATTTCGGTTTTAAATTATAACTCAGTGTTTTTTTACTATTCATCAATAATTGAATGTTTTCAGAAAAATACCAAAATTTCGCCCTAGGATAATTTAGATATTCTGAATCCGAAAATGTAGTCCATTTTGAAAGATAAAAGTTATAAAATTTCAAAAAGTGGGTATTACTATTCATAACGGCTACTTTGATTAGTCACGGTGTGTTAGAATCTCGAAGTTGCGTACAATACAAGCTATTGCATTATTCAAAGGGAAACTTACTGTGGAAGCTTGGGGTGTTACATAGTACATATTGAGAAATAGGGGAATCAATGGAGAAAAAGAGAAACATGAAAATATAGGCATGATATATCATGATTATCATAACATGGAAATGTGGCAACAACATTTATCATGATATTAGCATGAGCCATGGATTATTGTACATAGAGCACGAGTAAACCATCATTTCAACTGAATGATAATTATTAAAACCTCATATCACTTTTATTATCATTATTAAAACCTCATAGAACTTGAAATATCATGATAATAATCTCTACCAAATGCCTTGGAATGCTATTAGGGCACACCCATTATAAACATTTCATTTCATGCATAACTGTGCCACATGGATCATACAACATGGATTTATTAAACATTATAATTTATTTCATGAATAAGAGATGAGTAATACATATATTTATGTCCTCAATCATCAAGTAAATGTGCATAATGGTGAATACCCTTGATAGTGAAATGGGTATGGTATTCACTTACATGATGATTTTAGCATGGGAAATTCTGGTGTATCTTTGGCAACACAACTACATCAAATAGAAAAAATAAAATGGGTTGATGAGAGAGAAAGGGGAATCTCGGAATTTATACATGAAATGGACAGTAAGGTGGTCATGGAACATAATATCCCAACATATGTAATGGAATTTAGATGCATAATATAAAAGAATTTCTTGAATGTAAATGAGAAGAGAGAAATTTCCTACGGAATTTCGGTATGGTAATAGGTGTACATGAGAGGAATTAATGAGAGAAAAAGAGGTCTATCATCATTAAAACATAATTATTGAATTATGGTGTAGGTGGGAAATAATAAACCAAAACTTTCAATTTATAATAAAATGGTATAACAACATAATGAAATTTGGACACAAATGAGAAACGAAGAACGGCCATACCTGGAAGTGTGATCCCAAAAGCTTGGGAGAGGCTTGAAAGTGGCTTATTGGGAGCATGGGGTGCCTTGGGAGGATTTTAGAGTGACTAGGGGAGAGTAGGGATGGTATACAATGGTTTTCAGTGAAGATAATTGGGATCTTGTGCAGGGATTTATAGAAAGAGATAGGGGAATTCTTTAATATTTCACAAACTTATGTTTTGGAATCTATATAATTAAATATTTTAAAGAAAAACCAAACCATTGTTTTTACCAAGATTTTTTTGAAAAATGGTATTGAAAAAAATCATTTTATAAGTCTAATATACTAACTTATTAAAATATTAGTCATGCTTATGTTGAGGTGAGCCACACTCTCAGGGAAATCATTTAAAAAAGATAAAATATTTTATAAGTCTTGGAGGGTCCACTAAGGCAACATAAAATTAATCAAACAAATTTAAAATCAAATTATTTTAAATTAAAACATATATTATAAGAAAATACCTTTTATAGTAATTTATTATGACACTATTGGGTCATTATTATGTCATAAAACACATTATATATTTAAATGGTATTTAATTTTTACCCAAAAATTCAACTATTTCAGAAAATTATGAAAAATTCACCATTAGATAATTTTCATGTACTTGATCCAAAAATGATATTAATTTTATCTAAAAAATTTATTATTTCGGTGAATTTTAAATTTTAAAATAAAAACAATCATTTATTGAAACTTCTTGGGTAAAAAAAATATTTTTCAAAAAATAATAAAAATTTTAATGGTATTCATAAAAATTATACGATCATTTATATTTAATAAAAAGTAATTTTTTAATAAAATATTATTTAATTAAAAAATACGTTAATTCATCAAAATATATTTCTTAGTTGAATATTAACTAAAAATACTATTTGTGCTTCAAAAACCATTTACCAAAAAACAATAAAAAAATGAATATATATTCATAATACAAAAAAAATAATGCACATAATCATAGTGTTAGGGACTCGTAACATAACCCCTCATAACCCCTGCATAATACATAAGGGTAAGGTGTGAGATGGTGATAGACTCTTAGGGTAGCTCAGATAACATTGTTCGGGTGGTAATCTCTATTAACATCCACTTCTCCCGTAGGCAATTCCATTCAAGATAAACATGTTGAATGTTGTCTTGGGATTGGTAAAGAGTGAATCCCAGTGAAACTACCTTCAATAAATGCCCCTACAAATGCGATTCATATGTTGAAATTCTACTAGATGAGGACATTGCTTCCTTTATCTAAGTAAATTGGATTCATCAATGCCCTATATTTATACTAATAATGTGATCACAATTGAACTTCTATATTTTCAATGGTAATAATTTTTATCAGTTTTTGAAAATCCAAAAACATAAAACCAAGGATGTTCATTTGTGTTATATAACCATGTTACATTATAATACATTTAACTGGATCTAGAGAAATTTTCATTAATAAAATTTTTGGTCATTACAATATTCCCCCCTTAAGAAGTTTTTCCCTCAAAATTTCCTTTTCCCAAACTAAAATAAATGAGGGTAGCTATGCTTCATCACATTATCTGATTCCCACATTGCTTCTTCAAACTTGTCGTTTCACCATAATACCTTGACGTGGGCCGTTGTCTTATTTTTAGAACTTTTTCTCTACAATCTATGAACTTCACCAGTTTCTCTTCATAGCAGAGGTTATTATCTAATGGTACCACCTATGGATTTAGTACATGCGATGGGTCTGGTTTGTACTTCCTCAAGAGTGAAAAATTGAATATATCATGTACTTGAGATAGGTGCAGTGGGAGTGCTAGTCGATAAGCCACTGCTTTAATGCGATAAAGGATCTCAAAAGGGCTGATGTACCTTGGACTATGCTTTCCCTTATTCCCAAATCTCATAAGTCTATTCCACGGTGATATGCAGAGGAATACCATGTCTCCCACATTAAAATCTAGGTCTCATCAATGATTATCATCATATATTTTTTTTGACTCTAAGAATCTTTAATGTGCGACTGGACGGCCTTAACCTTCTCCACAATTTCTTCGACCATTTCAAGACCTAGGAGTTTTTTCTCCCCAAACTCATCCCAACATTCTAGTGTTCTATACCTCCTCCTATATAGGGATTAATAAATATCCATTTGTATGTTTGAGTGGAAATTGTTATTGTAAGAGAAGTCAACAAGAGGAAGATTTTGATCCCATCCTCCTTTGAAGTACATTGAAAACTCTCTTAACATGTGCTCAAGTGTATGGATATTCCTCTAGGATTGGCCATCAGTTTGAGGATGATAAGCCGTACTAATGTTTATATTAGTATTGAAAGTGTTTTTAATACTCTTCCTGAACAGTGTGGTGAATCTTGGATCTCGATTAGATACAATAGATAGTTGTACTACATGCGGCCTTACCGCTTCTCTAATGTATATCTATTCCAGTTGATCCAACTAGAAATCCTCCTGAATTTCAATGAACTGTGCATTATTTATAAGACAATCCACAACAACCTAGTTTTCTTTGTTTCCTTTGTATTCCATCGAACGTCCAGTGACAATGTCCTTGGCGACGTTCTCCCATTTCCATGTTGGTATGAGTAATGGTTGCATCACCCCCTTAGACTTCTGCCTCTCATCCTTCACTTGATGACATACCAGGCACATTGATGTATACTCAATGATATCGCTCTTCATTTTATCCAACCAATAATTCTCTTGGAGATCTCGATGAATCTTTGAATTTCATGGGTGAATGGAGAAATTCCAACTATATGAATCATCGAAATGTTATTTCTTTAACTCCAGATTTGATGGAATACATAGTCTTAACTCAAATCTCACAATTCCTTCTTCATTAATATTGAACTCTAAGGATTTCCCTTTTTTGATAGTTTCCTCTTCCTTCTGAATTCCCACAACATCCTTTTGAACATCCTTAAACCTTTCAAAAATAGATGGTAGAGAAATCATTTGTGAAAGTACTATTTATGTTCCCTTCTTTATGATTCCCATGTCCATATTCATCAAATCAACGAAGATTAGATCCTTTTCAATTTTCATCAGTGATAGAATTGTTGGGTCCTTTTACATAAATAATCCTCAACCTTGTTCTCTTTCCCACAATGGTATTTGATTGAGAAATCATTGTCTTTGGTCATCTCTATCCATCTTCATTGGTACATGTTCAACACTTTCTGTGTGAATTTATACTTGAGGCTTTTGTGATCTGTATATATTTGAAAAATCTCCCCAAAGAGGTCATGTAGCCAAACATTTAAAGTAAAGATCAGTACAACTAAATAAAAATCATGTTTTGGATAGTTTTTCAAATGAACATTCAATTTCCTGGAAGCATATAAAATTACATTATAATTTTTCATCAACACATAGCCCAAGCCCTTCATTGAAACATCAATGAATACCATGAAAAGTTCTCCACTTGAGGGTAGTATGAGAACATGCACAATGATAATTCTACTTTTCAACTCCATGAAGCTATATTTTCATTCATCACTCTAAGAAAACTTGACTCCCTTTCGAGTTAGCTTGGTAAGAGGGTCTGAAAATCGTGAGAAATTTCTCACAAATCGGCAATAATATCCAGCTAACCCCAAGAAGCTATGGATATTCGTCACTGATGTCAGCCTTATCCATCCCTCAATTTCATCTATCATGGAGGTTTATATAGATACCCCATTATTAGTGATGATATGGCCCACAAATGATAAATCCTTCAACCAGAAATCACACTTTTTTTACTTTTCATATATCTTCTCCTTTCGCAAGTTCTATAGTACAATTCGTAGATTCTTCTCACGATATTCTTTGGTATTGGAGTATATTATAACATATTCTATAAAGACTATAACAATTTTTTGAGGTAATATATACATAATATATTCATCAATTCATTTAATATTGTTAGAGAATCAGTTAGTCCAAAAGGAATTACTATGAATTTATAGTTCCCGTACCTTGTACCAAAAGCAGTCATGGGGATATCCTCCATATTCACCCTGACATGGTAATATCCTGACCAACAATCCACCTTGTTGAAGTTTTTTTCTCCACATATCTGATAAAATAAGTCATCAATTTGTGGTATAGGATACTTCTTCTTTATTGCGATTTTGTGGAGCTCACAACAATCAATGCAATGGGGCATTGACCCCTCTTTCTTTTTGACAAAGAGGACTAGTGCACCCCATGGTGAAGCACTTTGTCATATAAACCCTTTATCCAGATTCTCCTAGTTGTTTCTTTATCTCCTAAATATCCACAACCACCATTCTATTTATATTCTTAGATATTTGAAAATCCTCAGGTATAAGATCAATCGATAATTCAACATATCTTCTAGGAAGAAGACCAGAAAATTCTTCAAGAAACACTTTAGCGAATTCCCTCACGATAGGCATGTCTTCAAGGATGGTTGCTTCCTTATAATCAATCATCAAAGAAAGATATTAATGCTCATAGGGAAGTAATATCCACTCTTGAGATGATGGTTCTAAAGAAGATCCATCCTCTCCCTTGATCTTGTATAGAATCGGGGGTCGATTCGCTATATGGAGAGTGATTTCCCTCTCACAGAAATTTATGTTGTCTCAATAAATGGAAAGCCAATCCATGCCAAGAATAGCATAATATTGAACCCGAGGGAGTATGACGTGGTTCTCTAGGAAGTTGAAACCACAAATTGTGACAGGGGAGGAGTTATATTCATGGGTTGTAATGATTTCTCCATTTTCAGTTCTCACCGACATCTTTACTACCATGACTTGTGGTGATGTTGGGATTGTACTAATAATATTTCATGATATATAATAATGAATTGAACCAGAATCAATAAGTATGTTATCTATTATTGAATGAATAACTATAATTCTTGTCACCACTTCATTATCAGTGTTCATTTTAGAGGTAGTGATGTAAAACACTAACCCTTTCTGCTTTGGAGGTTATTGGTTGCCTCTGAAAACCTAGGGCTTAGGTAACTTGTTTGAAAAGTGCATGGATTCTTTATTGTTGAAGCAATGAACAATGCGTTGAGGGTCAAACAAAGTATCACTCTCATCTGTCATAGTAGTGGGTTTTTTATTGGTAGTTAATGTCCATGTTCCCTTCTGTTCCACATATAAAGAATTTCATCATCCTCTTTAGGCAAATTCCAGTGTGCTTCTTTCCACACCTTTGGTAAGTGGGGTGATATAATTTCTTTTCACGGTTTAATGTATCCATTGCACCACTAGAATTAAATTCCACTTTCCACTTCTTATCCGTATGATACAACGTAGATTAGCCAATCTCTATTATGAATTTGATGGAACATCAGACAATTTCCTCATAGCTATCAAAGTCATGGATCTCCTGGGCTTTCTGTAGTCTAGGTTTTATCCCACCAATGATGTGGTCAACCTTGAATTCAGGGGTAACGGAAAAGACGGATGGATACTGTGAAATCCTTGTGAAGTTTTCCTCATATGCTCAGATGGATTCATCTTCTTTTTTCTTGAGGTAAAGGAAGTCCCTCTCCATATTATGTCTGAGGGGGCATGGAAAATATTTATCGAAAAACATTTTCTTGAAATCCTTCAATTCCAACACCTCGATCTCCTCCAAAGGCATTGTATTTTTGAACAATGTCCACCATTGATCAGATTCACTCTCAATATGATATGAATCCAAAAGAACCTTATCTTATTCGGAACATTGATGTATGGTGAAGATCATATCAATGGATTTGATACATTTTTCAACAATTGAGGGATTAAATGATCCAATAAATGTAGGAGGCCTTTGTCTCATGATGCTATTCATTGTGGCTTGTTTATTCTTTGGGGGTAGGTCTTCTTGAAAAATGTTTCTATTCAATACTTGAGATAACTGAGATATTTTCAGGACAATGTTTGTGATTACAACTCTCATCAGATTGGGAAACTCAATAGAACAGTCATCAAATTAATCTTCTCATTGGTGGTTAGAACATGTCCTCTTATTACCAGACATTGTATGGAATAAAAGGAATGTTAGGGGTAACACATTAAGGGGAATACAAAGAAAAAAAGATATAACATATAAATTAAATTTATATCCTTAAATTATGAATTTATAGGCTTCATTCTATGTTATCCACGATCTACTTCCAAACATATATTCTTAAGGGAATTTTTTTTATTCCCATAATAATGGTTTATACTAAGCTTATGAATTTACCGAATCGTTTCTTTTGGGAGTGTTGTAACCAAGAGTTTAGAAATCCAAATTTTTGTTCAACAGTTCACATTCGATTTTTTCTCAATGTAGTGTTTTCGTGTTTTACCCCTATAAAAATGTGAGTCAGAGCCGTCTCTACATGTTCGTATCCAGAAAAGGATTTATTTTCTTGAAAAACCACTTACTCTATACTCACCAAAATATAGGGATTCTTTTATTATTATTTGTCTTAACCCTATGTATTTCACTTCAGTTTTATAATCCTACTCCTAAAAATAACCAAACCTATCCTCTGATACCTTCTATAACAATGTTGCTCTTTATTACCCATATAAACATGATTAATTATAAAAAATTTCACTTAAGGAAATAATGATGATCAATAGGTCTAGTGTATTGTGAAATTATGAACATTACACAAAAAAATAGAACATAAAACACTATATATTTATTGAAAACATCTTTTATATGACCACAACATTCCTTCATACATAGCATTTCATGGGATAACCTGAAGACATGAATAAGAAAAGGGTGAGCTATAAAGCCCAGAAAGAGAGTAAACATGGCATAACATGATGAATATAGTACATTTTAGGCAATATGAATATCAATGATGCATAATATTAAAATTAACATAAAGGAATGATATATCATGATTATCATAACATGGAAATGTGGAAACAACATTTTACATGATAATAGTATGAGCCAAGGCTCATTGCACCTGAAGGATGAGTAAACCCTCATTAAACTTGAATTAGCATGAGTAAAACCACATTACACTTGAATTACCATGATTAAAACCTCATTTCACTTGACGTATCATGATAATAATATTTACCCAATGCATTGAAGAGTATCAGAGTACACCCTTTATAAACATTTCATCTCATGCAAAAGTGTGACACATGGATCATACAACATGGATTCATTAAATATCATAATTTATTGCAATAATAAGAGATGTGAAATAAAAAAATTTATGACCTAAATAATAAATTACATGTACATAAAGGTGAATACCCTTGATGGAGAAATGGGTATGGTATTCACTTACATGATGATTTGAGCATGGGAAATTGTTGTGTAACTTTGGAAGCATAATAACATCAAATAGAAATCGTAAAATTGGTAGATGATAGAGAAAGTGGTATCTCATAATTTATACATGAAATGGAAAGTAAGGGGGGAAATGGAACTTAATATCATAATATAGGTAATGGAATTTATATGTATAATATAAAAGGATTTCTTGAATGTAAATGAGAAGAGAGAAATTACTTACGGAATTTTGGAATGGTAATAGGTGCACATGGGAGGAATAAATGAGAGAGAAAGAGTTATCTCATCATTAAAAAACAGTTAGGGAGTTATGGGGGAGGTGAGAAATCATACCATGAAATTTTTAATTGAACATGAAATGTCACAACAACATAATAAAATTTGGACAAAAATGAGAAAGGAAGAAATCCCAGATTTGGATGTGTGATCCCAAAAGCTTGTGTGAGGATTAAGAGAGGCTTCTTATGAGATTGGGGAACCTTGTGAGGATCTTAGAGAGATGAGGGAAGGTTAGGGATGTGCTAAAAGGGTTCTATGTGAAGCTAAGTGGGAGATTGGGTGGGTTTTTATAGGAAAAGGGAGGGGAATTCTTTAATATTTCACAAACCAAGGTTTGTGAATTAATATAATTAAATATTTTAAAAAACAAACCAAACAATGGGTTTTCCCTTAGTTTTTGAAAAATTAGTGTTAAAATGTTATTTTATAAGGAAAATGGACGAAATTATTAAAATATTAGGCTTGATTAAGTGGATGTGAGTTACAATCTCAAGGAAATCATTTTAAAAAGATAAAATATTTTATATGTCTTGGACGGTCCACTAAGGCACCATAAAATTAATCTGAAAAATTTAAAATAACATTATTTTAAAGGTAAAACATATTTAGTCCAAAAATTCCTTTTATAGTATTTAATTAAATCACAATTGGGACATTATGATGTCATAAAACACATTATATATTTAAACAGTATTTAATTTTTACCCAAAAAAACTATTGTCTCAAAAAATTAGGAAAAATTCACCATTAGATAATTTCAGCATTCTGAATGTGAAAATGATATTCATTTTTTCTAAATAATTATCTATGTATGTGAGTTTTCAATTTTAAAATAAAAACCGACATTTATTGTAATTTCATAAGTTTTGATAAAAATAGTTTTCAAACCTTACTAAAAATTTCAATTGTATTTATAAAAATTATATTCTCATTTGTAGGTAATAAAAAATAATTTAGTAATTAAATATAATTTAATTAAAAAATACATTAATTCATCAAAATAGATTTCTTAATTTAATATTATCTAAAAATAAATTTTTTTCTTTAAAAACAATTTACAAAATAACAATAACAAAATAAATGTATATTTTTTATTCAAAAAAATAATGTAAATAATCATAGTTCTAGGGCCTTGTTACATAAACCATTATAACAACTGTATAAGTCCTAAGGGTAAGGTTTGTAATGGTGACAGACTCTTGGGGTGGCTCAGATAACATCGTTTGGGTGGTAATTTATATTAACTTCCACTTTTCCCGTAGGTGATTCTGTTCAAGCATAACATGTTGAAACTCATCATGGTCTTGGTCAAGAGCAATGTTGAGTGACTCTACCTCATTTCTGAGATCTAAAAAATGGGCTTCATATGGAACAATTCTACTATATGAGTCCATATCTTCCGTTTTCTTAGTAAATGGGATTTTTCCAAGCCCTATATTTATACTAATCATGTGATCACTGTTCAGCTACTATATTTGATGTGATAACAATTTTTAATGATATTTTAAAATCCCAAAACATAAAACCAAGGATGTGAATATGTTTTATATAACCATTTTACATAATAATACATTTAATTATATCAATAGTAATTTTTATTAATAAAATTTTGGGTCGTCACACTTTGGTGGGTCTTGGGAGAAGCAACTAGCATTGGTGGAATTTTCCATTGACAACATTTTTAAAAAAACAATACAGGTGGAACCTTATGAGGTTCTTTATGGTCATCCATGTAGATCACCTCTATGTGGGATGGAGGCTAGTGTGTTAATGTTTTTGGGAATGGGCCTCTTGAAGGAGACATCAGAGTAGGATCAACTGATTGAGAAACAGATGGATATGGCTTAGAGTAGATATATTTGTTCACTGATATATGTCGATGACCATATGAGTTTTTAGTGGATTATCATGTGTTACTTTGGGTGTTTTCTATATAGGTTCATCATAGGATTCAGAGGCAGGACACATTGGTTCCCAGGTTTGTTTGACCATTTGAGGTTGTGGAAAGAATCAGGATAGTGGCATACTAATTGGCTCTTCCACAGAGGTATAATACTATAAATGGTATTTTTCATGTGTCAAAAAATTAGCAGTATCACCCTGACCCTTATCATGTGATCTTTGTGGATGATGTTGATCTTGAGACCGATGGGACATTTAAGGATCGTCTTATATGTGTGTTGGATCGTAGTAAGAAATTGTTGTTGGGAATTATCAAGAATATTTTTCATATATTACGGAAACATGGGAATGTTTTAGTGGAAACATGGGAGATAGAAGAGAATGTGTGGGATCAGTGGACCCATCCTTTATCCTCAGAATCTTAGAGATGATTGGGTATACAACTCGAGGATGACTTGTTATTAGGTGGTGAGATTGTAAGATCCCAAAAATTTACTAAATATGTCTCAATCAATTTTTTAGGTTATATGTTTTTGAGTATATATTGTTTGGGTTTGATCCAGGGTGTGTTTTGGTAAAAAATGGATATTTTTAGAGGGTTTTTTGTAAGTGCATGGTTAGCTCACAATTTTCCCAAAACGCATGTCACACCCCCGCAAATCATGAAACCATAGGCCAAGAGTGATTACATAGTTGGTTCATGGATTATCAAATTGTGTGGCCTATTAAGAGAAAATGTTCACCCCCATAGGATAGGCACAATGTTACAGTGCACAGTTTTGAAAACTATGATCCCCTACCCAGGAAATCATGAACATGGTATTTAATCCTCCCAAAATTAGATTTTAAATTCATAAACCCCCTGGAAATCACCCTAATTCAACCCAAATTGATTGAAAAATAATTTTTCTCATTTTTAGAGGACCTTAGACAAGTTCCAATGCATTCCAATCTATATTCTTGATGATCCAAATACCAGATTGAAGAATCTACACCTCACCTAGTAAGAGATTCTTGTCCCTTTTTATTTTTTCTTTCTATTTACATCTTTATAACATAATTATAAGAGATTTTTACTCCAATGGTAATGGATATAGATCTAGTTTTTGATATATGTAAAACATTTAATCATGGATATCGTTTTTGGATCTATATCTTGTCCTTCATTAGGATCTTGGTTGTTCCTCTTCAATTTGGGATTTCTGATGGCCAGTGTCCATCAGTGATCTTGAGGTATGTGGTGTAAATTGAAAATATCATAGTCTTGATTTAATTATATTTTTGTTTTTATTAAATTGATATTTCCATGAATATTTTTTTGTATCTTGAATTTAATTAGATAAAATTTAATTTCCATGTGATAATTGGATGGTTTAATTTACGGAAAATTGTAATTGGTTGAATGGGATTAATCAATTGATCAATTAATTAATGGAATGATGTGATTATGAAATTCATTGGATGCGGAGAATATAAACTCTTATAATAAATATGATTTTTTAATTGGTCAAATAATGTGATTATAAATTAATTGACAATGAGAATTAAGAGATGGTGGCCTTAACCCTAATTGGTTATTGGGTTATATGATTTAAAAATTAAAAAATGGTTTAATAGTTAATTGATAATCCTTTTTCATGTGATTAAAATGTGAATCCAATATTTATTTTGATAAATTAAATGGTATCCATGATGTGATATGATAAAAATTGGGTTAATGTTGATTAATTTTGATTGATGTGACATATGGGATATATGTGTGATTGATTGATATACGAACACGGGACACTGACTAAGGCTCCAAATACCAGTGTAATTAATATTGAATGGGAAATTGACCTAAGATCTAAATACCCATTTGTGATATAAATTATGGGACATGGATTGAGGGTCCAAATACCAATGAGATAATAAGTATGAGACATAGAAGAAGGATCAAAATACCCACGGGGTGTTAGAAATATGTTTTATGCCCATGATACTGTCATTGGAATATGGTTCCAATTGGCTATGATATTATTTGAAATGAAATGATAAATTATAACCATTGTATTTTGATATGAGATATCTCATATAGATTGTCCAAAATATAACATGGGTCAAAGTAGGCATTGATAGTATGGGTGTCATCGTGAACCTAAATATATATTTAGTTAATTATAGAATAATGGAATGTTGAAACTATTTACTTCAGGCATTGTACTTTTTTCATTATACAACTACATACACTATTATTGACAAGATATTGTTTTAAAGCCTTTGGTGGTGGAATACTGAGTTATACTCATACCACACATAGGATTCCTGATTAGTACACGAATATAATTCATTTTTTTCAGTAAAGGATAAGGGAAATGGACCTAAATTAGATGATTGAGTCAGGATGGAGAATGGATGGGGGAATCGTACTTGGCGTTGATACCCAAATGGGGGAGTTGTTAGTGTCCTTATTTTGGGTTTTCATTTTGAAACATGACACTTATTCAGAATTACATATATACTATTTTTTTTATGGATATTGTTTTCAATTTTGGTTTATTACGTGATGCTGGTTTTTTGGTTATTGTATTATTCTTGATTTTAGTTATTATCTTTTAAATATTTTGAGTTTATTTATATTGATGTGATATAATGATAAATAGGTTATATTCACCCTATTTTTATATATTATACACTCACTTATATTCGACAACATCTATCATTCATGGTGGTGTGCTTGAGGTCATGTAACCGAATAGGTTAGGGCACTGGGGTGTGGAACCCAAGTTAGGATATGAAACTAGGTACATAATAATCTCATCCATTAACCCATGAAGTGGTTGAAAACCACTAAATAATCCATGAAAATTTCAATATTTATATTTTTTCTCATTTATCCATTTCCCCCATCTACAGTTACAAAGTTCAAATTCATCCTTACTAACACTGAATTTTTCAAAAAAAAATCTTCATGGTTATACCTATAAAATATGTTGGTACACCAGTAGTTATCATTCTTTTGATGTCCCACAACATTATAATATGTTATATATATCACACAATATAGAATAATAATTGTAAAAATACTATTTTTCTAATTTAAAAAGACTATAAAAATTGTAAAAATTCATGTCCAACTATTACTCTTACTATCATGAGGTTTCAAATGGAAAAATAGTGTCCTTCAACAAGTCTTTATCAAACATTCTTCAAAAAAAATTTATTGAGTTAAAAAGTAATTGATTAAAAAACTCACAAATTATTTATGGGATTATTTAACTATGACAAGCACCGCTATGAGGGTGACCCCGTATTCACTTATTCATGTGATATAACCAATTCCACCCATTGAGGTTTAGTTTTATTCTCTTCTTTTTTCCATTGAAAATTAATTCACTGTGGATGAACACTCACAAAAAAATCTAAAAACTAGAGATACTCTATGGGAAATGTTTATTACCACTATACAACTTTGATATTCATAAAATTATAACATCTTTTGACTTTAACAAAAAGGTCATTCTACATTATATTTTCTAAGGATAATTTGTATAGGCCCTTAAAAGTCAAATGACACCATGAAAGAAGTATAAAATGTTGGAACCCAAATGAGAGGGACCTTTTTCATAGAACATATATTCTCTATTATATATTATTCCCTAATAACAATGGATGACAATCGCATCACACCACCCACCAATTAAAGGTATCATAAAAAGTACTTTTCATAATTTTCAAATCATTACAGAATATCCTCACTACATGAAGTTAAACTACATGGTCATGGTCATCACTAGAAGACCCTAAACTACACAACATGTGGGTATAAGCATAAGAAACATATACTTTATTCCACCACAAGTCCATTCCTAAATACATTAAACTAATTTAAATTGTTCTGTATGGCATAACTTTAAACTACATGAAAAATAAGTCTTTTTCATATGATGTTAAAATGGAAAATATTTTTTCCATGCTACAAGAGCATAAAGTTCCTAGAGAGGTCTGCTATATGAGTCCCAAATTTCTTATGTGTGAACTGGAAATATTTAAAATCCATAGAATATTGATATTTATCTAGAATAATATGTTTTAATAAAAAATAGGGCCCCCATGTTTCCATAATAAAATCCTAGTATTCATGATAAGTCTTCCTACAATAGAATCTATGCTATAGACTATATTTGAAGATTCCTCATCAGACTCTATTTCATTCTAGGGTTTCATTTTTCCCTCATCCATAGTGGGCCCCTTGACAACCTAGCATTAAAATGTAGCCATGTAATTGTATTACACATAATCCAGATTTGTGCACTTCCCATCACATATTAGTCCTAACCACATGACCATAAACTGCATGAGGCTTACATCCTCACCATATGAAATTAAACTATATGGTTCCTAATTTCACATGTAATACACTCCTTTGTGAACTAGGAAATCTTTCAATCACCTATTATTGATCCCATCGAGAATTGATCTTTTTATCTTAGAGGTTTTGGTTGATTTTCATGGTTAGTGAAATTGAGATGCCTTATATTTATGATTTGGGAGGGAACTCCTTCCATATCACAAAAAATTAAACTGCACAACATTTGGTCCCTCCTTAAAGACCTTAACTAACTAAAAATTTCAACTCTATATGGTCCAAACAATTTACATGATTGAAGAATCTATGCAATAATGTTTAGCACAAGAACCCAATTTTGGTAAATTCTCTAACACAAAAGAACTATATGTGGCGTGATTACATTTATCACGTGATACATAGTTACTCTTGGATCACCCATCCTAGGAACAACTATGAATTATATTAAAAAACTCCTCTTTCACATTAGTGTTTTGGCATCCCCATTTGTATTGTGTTTTCTTAATGGAATGACATTAAGGTGAAACAAAATTTTCTTCATCTAAACATGAGCTTGGTTAGTATAGAAGTTGATATGATTTGAACTATATGTTTATGGAACTCTATTATTACATGATATATAATGATTCTTGGATAACTTATCCTTGTCCCAAACATGAAAATTTAAAAAATAATTACACTGTATTGATGTTTAGACCCCTAAATTTACATTAAGAATACCCTCAATGGGTCCAACATTGAGATGAGTACATACAATTCTATGCATGAACTAGATCGGTGAAAGAACAATATTCATAAATTCGTTATCCCATGATAATAAAATATATAGGGTGTATACCATATTTCAAAGCCTAAAAATACTGTGTTATTATTTTTAAAGATGAGGAAAAATAATATTTATTTATTAAAAAAAGACCTCTTTGTTTATTTTTACTAGGTAGATGGAACCCATAACAAGAACCTGTGATCCTAGAGAAAGGAGCCTCAAAGAAACTTTTTATATATTCCCAAGGACCAATTACTAAACCATTGGATCAAATCCTCAATGGAATCTTCTCTAACTCATTAGGTCTAGCCCGTGCATCTGCTCTCAACTTCAAGACATTCCAACATTCAACCAGAAATACTGAATTCCTCCCCTTCCACACATAGAACCATTGATGTTATCTATGTACTTGATAACTACTCAACACCAAAACAACATGGATCGGCTTGACATTCCACCACTTTTTCATATATCAACTCCTCCTACCATCAACATGGTCCACTGGATACCTTATGTCCGCAACCACAGTCTTTCGTCACTTCTCTTCCTCATTCTTTTAGGAACCATCCTCAAATCCCACTACTAGGATGATTACTTTTCATAACCCTAGCCTAATCAGGCAGACCCAATTCCCCCATTCATCACCCTGGTTCTCTCTACTCCCTAAGCTTAAACTCTCCACTATCCTGTAAATGTGTGTGTGGGAGAAAATCAACTTCCCCAAAAAAGTGGGGAAATAAATGTGTTGTAGTGGGGATTTGATCCCCTTCCACCTGGGTGTGGTTCCACAATTGAGTAACACTCACTTATGATGATAGAAACATATTATGGTATATATTTATATACCTTAAGCTACTTATACTTTATTTCCATCCATAACCTAATCTATTTACATGAGAACCATATCTATGTAAGATCTTTCCTAGCACACAGATCCTTATCCATGATCCTATTGTGAAATTAAAATTCAATCATACAACGTATGAGGAAGATATTTGTAGGAGCCTCTAAAATATATTTTCCCATTAATTTATTCTAAGAAAGATCACCCATATAAAAGAAAATTCCATATCTAGAAGCTCAATTTTCTTCAGGAACACTAAAACTACGGTCTCATTCATCTATATTAGTGTCATGGTTCAGCCAATCTACAATATAAAAAAATTCTACGAATGATAAGAACTACATGTGGAATGATTCATGCTATTTCATGATATATTGTGATTCCTGGATATGTTATGTTTGTACCTCTTTTAAATCTCAATAAAACCACCATTTTATCCCAATGTTTGGAAACTTTAATAACACATCATGTTTCCCTTTATAGGTTCAATAATGAGACAAATCCATCTCATTATTCACATGATCTAGATCTCCTAAAATCCCCCATTTAATGTGACCCATCATATGAACATAAAGTGAAAATTATCTGAATCATTTTCAAATAACATTAAATTGCACAATGTATAGTCTATCCAATATGAAATTTAAACTACTTAGAGTGTTCCTTCATATTTGAACCATTATATACATATTATTCAATTCCATGTAATGGTTCTCGACTTATGACACATATCAGTAATTTTATGATAGGTTTGAATACTAATTTCATGAGGTAAATTGGATCCATTATAAATAATGAATCATCTTCTAGTTTCTATAATAATCAATAATAAAAGACCCCCTCCCTACATATGAGTGATATGTATATAGGGAATGCATTTCAGAAAACAAAATGTGGATTAATTGTTTTAATTTTAAGAAATTTAGTAACATATGGACTATATATTATTGACTAATCCCTGAGACATCATTCATCTTCACCCCTTTCAATGTTTTCATAACATCCTAGAAATGACATGCTTAGGACTATAATACCTCGACCACCTTTCCTTGAAATAATTTTTCAATAAATCACATGTTGAATACCAGGAATCTCCTATTAATGAAAATCTTTCTTGGATATCAGTAACGAGTGAATCTGGATCTTGGTGACCCATCTATTTGGATATAAATACCTTCCCCCAATACAACTCTACATATAAAACACATATTATTGCTATCAAAGCATAAGTACATTTTAATACTAATGTGATGGTCCTATAATCTCTATATTCACCTATAGAATCACAGTAAAACCCTTTATTTGAATTGTATTAGTGGCTATCCCTTATATACATGTCCCATATCACCAATCCCAATCGAAAAACCTAATTTCATGCTTTAATGTGTCATCATTTCCTATTCAAAAGTTGTTGGGATATTATTTTACCTTGATCCATACTTGGAATAACATTTTCACCTCCTTAGTCCATGAACTATAACCTTAAACTACGTGTGATCACCTATGGGATAATCTATACCAGTAATGAAATCCTTATTCGCATCAGTTTTCGTTATGCCTCTATAATATAGACTGTCTCATCCATTTGGTAAAAATTGTAAGACCTAAAAATTTAGTACACCTTTTTCAAATATTTTCATCCAAAAAAATCATCTACCTTGATCTATGTACTAAGAAACTAATCTATGTGAAACTATCAAGATATATGATGGCACTAGGACCTCATTCATGTCTCATTTCCCTCGCTCGTACTATAACCCCAATCACTAAAACATATAGTCAAAACTATATGAACATAGATATAAGTACCCTTTTAGTAAAACATACCCTACCTAAAACATTACCAACCTATGGTCTAAGAATTATGACCTCAAAATGTGCACACTTCTTCATAAGGTAGTTTATACTAGAATTTTTCCATCCATTTATGTCATGTTTTTCTCTTTTATTTTAACATATATGGTCTCATAATCTCAATATATGATATATTACATTAAACTATAACAACATTTGGCTAAAGATTCATGATCTATGACATCATAAACCGAGGCTCTAAGAACTATGACCTTAAAATATGTACATTATTCCTTGAGGTTGTCTTCATTGATGATATTGATATGACTATTCACATTAAGTTATATTTTACATTATTTATATATATATCACCTTAAATTTTAGTCAAATCTATATGATCTTAAATTATAACAGCATGCGGTCAAACCTCTCTGACATAAAACACAAGCAACATTGGATTGAATTTCCTGACATTAAACTACACAAGAAATGAGGCATAATACTCATCATTTTACAAACCTATAAAGGGTGTATTGGGAAAAAGTTGAGTCTCCACTCACCCTGAATAAACACTACATGATCCATGAAAAATAAATAATCTTCATACTTGAAATGGATGAAATTCAAGATGAAAACCCTTAAAGGTGTGTTAGAGGAAAATAAAATATCATAATATCTAATCCTCCACTGCATGAGGCTTCTGAAAAGGATATGGATATTAAATAAAAACATTAAAGGATAGTGGGTTTCACCATCCTATTCCTATATAATTCAAGTTATGATCTCTAGGTCTGTTGACATAGGAAAAAATTAGTGCATCCACATGATGCCTCCCATATGTTATTCTGAATGATTCATGTGAAATGTGTAAGGTTGTAACTTCAGGGTGATCAATATAAATTGAATATTTTAATCCTTATTCAAAAACTCCCCCTTCATGATCATCATATTATTATGTAACTGCATTTCATATCTAAATAGAGAAACTCTAGTGTTATAGTGTTTGTGTTTAGGCCAAACTCTGTCCATGAACCACGACTAGAAAAAGTCATCTCACATCACAAAGGAAAAAATATAGTGATATTTTAATGGTGTTTATAACCATACACATATGTGATCCATTAATAATAGGAAATCATATCATATCTAAATGAACTAACTCTTTGGTTTTGAGGATGGAATTTATGTTTATTCCACACAATGAGCCTCATCTAGGTGGAAACCTCTCCAAATCATGTTTTTGGAAATAATGATTTGTTTTATTCATTTTGTTCAATATTAAAGTAAATATAGGTTATATCAATATTGATCATTGAAGGTGTTGGATGTCAACATGAAGAAATAGTCATAGTAAAATAGAGATTTAAAGATAGAAAACAATTGAGGAAACAATTTTTTTCAATCATTTTCCAAATGGAAGAGGTATATCCAAAACACATAATCTCTCATTATGAAATAAATGTACTAACAAAATTAATTCCATGGAATAATATATCCCACCAATGAATTTTAAGGCTTTATCAATACTGTGGTGACATTTCAAAATCTGAATCATTGGTCTTCTTGGAAGGATGAAGACTCTTAACCAAAAAAAACTCATTTTTTTGTTTGGGAGTACTCTAGAAGATATAAGTGCTTTATAATTTCCCCATGGAAACATAGTGCTTATTTTAATAATAAATTATGTGAAACGATACATTATCATCCAAGATATGTTGATTCAATTCCACCTTTTCTGTGTGGGATTCTTGTTGAATAACCACATGCAAAAGTTTAATAAAGAAAGAGATTAATTACACATTTAAAAAGGATACTATGGCCTCTCATTTTTTATCACATTATAGTATAATATCATTCAATACAACATGATTAACTTGATATTTTAAGCTTACATATCCCAGATAAAATAATTGATGATGAATCTAGTGAAAATTATATTCTATGTCAATCATAGGAGTCTCAACCATCATCATCCAAATAATTTTCCAAGCATGTTTTTTGGAAATGTTATGGATGTTAATATACTACTATTATTAGATTATATCCCATAAAAAATTATATATTTTTGGAATTTATTTCCAAGGGAAAAGAGTGTGTCAATCCATTTTGAATCTATTGGAATTGTGAAATACCTAACCACTGTACTCTATGGCTACCAGAGATCATGGGAAGGAACTTCTCTGGTTGGAGCCCCTATATGTGGTGGAATGACATAAAATAATACAAGAAACACATATTAGTTCATGATATCCATGGAAAATATAAGGAAATATGGATAATCACCTTTCATTATTAATGGGAATTTATCCAATACTAGGGTCACCCCTATTGGTGGATCTATATGACCTTACCTTCCAAAATTTTCTTACATGTTAGTATGTATAGAAGTGTTAATTATTATTATAATTTAATCTATAGATCCCATATAAGTGTTATCACCTCTCACTATAGCCTGGCCACTTGTTGATTCCTGACCACCCCCATGATGGATACCTCATCAATTTTATTGGTATAGATATCCAAGTGGATTGGATCACTAAAGATAGTCGTAGCCTACTTTAGGGAAGTCTAATGGGTTTATTTTCACCAATTTCTACGTCTCTAAATTTTCTTCACAATGAGGAATTATAGATGTAAAAAATTATAAATAGGTATGGATTGAAAAAAGTAATATATCTCACAGCTATCAAGTTACCTGTCAACCTCTCTAAACTCGAATATTGAGGAAGAAGAATCTGTGGCTACTCTGATATCATCTAGAAAGTGTTTGGATTCAAAAAGTAAAAATTTCCATTTTTAGAAAGAGGGGGTAGAGAGCAATAGGTGCTTTGATACACAAAAATCATGTTTGATTATTATATTTTTATTACCTTTACCTCCACTTATAGGGGCGGGTGGAACAATCACTTTTGGTGTTACCTTTCAGATAGATGCAGTAGTCCACACAAAAAAGATTGATATTTTCCCAGCATTTCCATTTTGGTATCTTTAAGGCATATCATAGATCCTTTAAGGGTGTTTTGGGAGGTTGATTCTATAATTTATAGCCACAATGACTGTATTTGGGTACGAACATATATATTCCGATGAACTCAAAGATAAATTAGAAAACTAACCGTGATGGAAGATGAAACTAACCACCATATTTTCCTTTTTCCAATTTATTATTTATAATGAGTATTATATAATAAATTCCTCTATAAGAACCAACATCAGAGGGGGAATGTTATAAAATCCTCCTCCATTTTATTATTTCATGAATTGTTTATCATAAGATAGTTCCCCTTCCTCCGGAGGGGTCAATTTTTTAAAAACATTGGAGTGTAAGTAGAATTTTATTTTGGTATTTCTAATGACCAGATAACCATCTCCAACCTATAGGAATCAATGTAAATAATTAAAATTAAAATATATCACCAATTAAGAGATCAATAAATTAAGGGACTTACTTCCCTAGGATCAACAAACTCATCCCACTCATCGGTGGAATAGTTTACCACCCATTCGGTAGTACCTCATTCCATTAAATCTCTTACCCATTTCATGGTGGATATCTAGAATTTACTAGAATAATTTAACATCTCCATTTCTCAAACAAATTTTCCCAGGACTATGGTGTTAGTCAAGAAATTGAAGTCCGGATATGTCTTTATGTCCTTCATTTGTGGAATATTGAAGATAGATTGAAGGAAAACCTATAGGTCCCTACTTTTAGTATTAATAAGTAAATTTTCTTTAGATTTTTTTAGCTCCAAGTCATACTAATATTAAGATACATCTATCCCCACATTGGGTATGAAGAAGACTCAGGGTCCTTCAATTTTTGCTACTTACCGTGTCATTCATCCTCTATTGGAGTCTAGATCTCTTCCCACCATATATGGAAGTAACATTAAAGCCCAACCACATGTATTAATATCATCTCAACTATTATTTTCTTTGATGTTTATCGATGAGGCTGAATCGATGAATATAGAAACTCACCATCACCAAGAAGTTAGAGAAACATTCTTGTAATCTACCTTCCCCCTCCTAGAGCCACCTCAATAGTGACTCTAGGAACTTTACCTTATAAAATTCTACAAGTGATAAAAGTGTTACTAGAATGAGAATACCTATGTGTTAACCCAATTAGTGTGCTCAAGGTAGGTATATTTATTTCTTGTTGAGTGGGTTCTTGGTCAATCGTTATATAGAGTTTTCATTCCTCCATGGGATTATACTTTTCTCAAAAATCTTTTTTTTCATGTCACTATCTTCTATTATAGGTATCAAAATTGTAATTGAAACCTATAAGGCATGTAATAAACATAGATAACCTCATAAATTTCCTAGTTCAATAGGGATATGTCTTATAAAAGAATAATATATGAATGAGATTCATACTCATGATGATCATCATCCACTATTATTACAGTATGATGTTTCGATAAGGAATGAAATTAAATACTAAGTATAGACTTGGAATACTCTAGGATATGTCGTATATCAAATATAGAGGCATGATGTCGGATATAGACTAAATAAAATGAAAAAATGTTCTCCATGGGATGCATAATTTTCTATAGAGTATGTATATGTTAAAGTATGCTACCACCCATCTCAAAAACACTTGAAACAACCATGATATATGGATATGGGCCTTTATGTTGATGATTTGAAACAAAGGCAAGGGAATCCTTTCCAATATCATTACCATAAGGCCTATATCTTCTCCATGGGCTACTCTCTATTCCATGAAAATACCTATACTAACACCATTTTGGGAATCATTAACTGGGAGTATATATTTTCTCAGCCACATCCCCAAAAATCTCACCAGATTGGTCCAAAGATAAATGATGAGGTTGATATCATAACCCCACTCCAAATAATGGCCTTTCCATAATACTATCCAATATATACCAAATTCCACCCATTTCTCCATCATAGGACTACCCATCAGTTTCTTGTTGTTCAATATGTTCCCAAGTGACACTATGATGACATTTTTCCATGATCCAGAATTAACCTAGATCCTGGATAGTGTTCATTCCCCATAAGCATAGCGTCATGTTTTAGTAGTTATTAAACCACCAGGGGTGTCTACTCTGAGCCATCCCATGTAGACACCACAATGAGGAATTATTCCTTTATATCTATAAGGATGGGTGAACCAAATATGTAAAGACCCGTAAAATTCAAGGGATTTTTTTTTTATTTTCCTCTTATTTTTATTTGGGATTTTACAAGAACGCAATTTCTGATGGCACCTGATTTTGAGGCCCGGTGTGCCCAGAATATTTTTCCAAAGTTTAGCTCGGGTACGTTCAGTGAACGAACGATCGGGGTTTTCTAACTTTTGAACCGGTGCTCGGAATCGAATTCTGAGGGCCCTGATAGAATCGCAGCGCTGGTATTTGCTTAGAAACACCTTTTCTAGAGTTGTGTTTGCTCGGGTGTGGTTTTTTAATTTTTCGGGTTAAGTAAATGAATAAAATTAAATGGTGCGACCAATTAATTTTATTTTAAGTCGCTTAACCTATGTTAATTTGATGATGTTTGACCCACAATATACTACCCATTTGGTAGGTTATTTGTGAGGTGGGGCCCACACGAGCCCCACCGTTTCTTTTCTTCTTAAGTAATGCACTCGCACCCCCCTTTTTAATGAAGTCAACTCTTGCGTTTAATCTGGATATTAAACATCTCATTTATTGGGCGGTTTTAAACTCCTCAATTAATTGATCGTTTCTTTTCGTTTTGAATTTCAAAGAGTTGGTTTGAGTGTTAATAAAATAAGACAACACTTATTTTATTTGGGTGGGAACTTGTTACGTGGAGAGGATTTGGAGAAAAGCCTTCTTCTTCGACGAAGAATGTGAAGAACGCGAAGAACGCAAAGAACGTACCAATCTCCGACGAAGAGCGCCAAATCCTCGGAGATCGACTACACGACGCCATGTACCGCGACGCCAAAGACTCTTCTTCCGCGATGCTTCTTCCATGATGTTACTTCTCCATGAAGCGATGATACCCTTTTCGCGACGCCTTCTTCTGCGGCGTGCTTTTCCGCGACAAATCCTCGCTCATCGAATTCGACGAGGTAAGGATTTATTTTAATTGTTGTTCGTGAATTATTACATTTCCTTTCTTCATTTCTATTGGATCCGCCTGATACCGCAATAATGGGAGGGGGTCGGACCGCACAAACACGGCTGACCCTCCTCTCCCCTTTGGTTGTTTGATGTTGTTTGCGGAACGAACAAGGCAACGCGGTGCCGAAGCACCACGCAGAAATATTAAAGAAAGGGGGAGAAGCGGCGCCGTCGCGCCGCGCCGTTGGAGACGAACCAAAGAAGTGACATGGTCGCGCCATGCTGGAGAACTAAAAAAGCACCGCGGCCAGAGCTGGGCCACGACAGAGGGGCGCGGCGCCGTCGCACCGCACCGGACGGGACCAAGGCCACGACTTGGGCCGTGGCAGAGCGGGGAGACCGGCAGCCGGTTTCGGGCCGCTGGCATCGGAGCAGGGGGACCGACCTGCACCGGTCCCATGGCGGCAGCAGCCGGACGGCCGGAGTGGGCCGGCCGGTCAGGGGGAAATCCGGGGGTCTGTAACCCCTGGTTGGCCGGCAAAGCGGCCCCCACGTGGGGCCGCGGTTACAACAAGAGGGGGGCAGCCCCCCCCCCCCCCCCTCGTGCCTCTTCGCTCAGCCGAAATGGCCGAGCCACCTGGATGGCGCCAGCACACCGGGCCACGCCCATGCGGGCCGGACCCGGACCCGGTTCGGGCTGACCCTGGGGGTATCGGGCCGGGTCGGACCGGGCCCGAACCCCCTAACACCGAACCTCCATCGGTCTTCTACCCATATCTTGGGCTGCAGACCTCCGATCGACACACCGTCAACCACGATGCGATCCTTGGATCGAGATGGTATTTTTGGTATATTACAATCAGAGTTTTGGAGAACTTTGGGTTTGGTCGGGTTGGTTCGTACACGAAACCATCCGGGCCCTCGGAGTGGAAACGCTTATAACATGAGCTCCGGACGTCCGATTGACGTGCCGTCGACTTTTTTGGATTCTTCATAGTGAGACAGACCTTTTGGATTACTCCACTCGAGGTTTGGACGTAGGTGGAGTACGGTCAGGTTGGTTTTGACTTAAAACCAATCGGGCCCCTGGGGCGAAAAAGCCAATAACTCTCAGACCTAACGTCCGATTGATGTGCCGTCTGTGACGTTGAGTTCCTGTTGACGATACAGAACTTTTGGATACATCAACTATGGACTATGTGTCAGTTGATGTATCTGCCCCTCGGCTCATCGAGAGGACCCTCCCGAACGAGCTTGCTATGTGCGGGATCCCTAGAGCTGATTGCGACGACGACAACATTGACGACTGTGCAGAAATCCTCCGTGGATTCGACGGCGAAGACTACAACACTCAACGATCCTATGTGGATTAGTGCTACCAATACTATGTGGGTCAGATCTTGTGTGGGTCAGTGCTCAGCGGTCCTGTGCGGGCCCGCACCTACATATCCTCTGTGGGTCCGATCCTGTTTCGGTCATTGCGGGGGTAAGTTACCTATCGATCCTGTGTGGGTCAGATCCTTTGTGGGTCATTGTGGGGGTTAGTACCAATCGATACTTTGTGTGTCCGACAACTTAGATGAATTAGTGGCTATATCTGATCATCTCTATCATCATACGAATAAGTATACCCGTGTGAGCTGAATCTTGTTTTTCTTTTCTATGTGGATTGTATTGTGCTATCCTGTGTGGACGTGATCAAACTCGGGCTCGGATGTTGGATCCAAATGCGAATTGATGACTTAGGTATATGTATGGTCATATACCTAAGTAGTGTCGGATGTTACTTCGTGATTGTATCTTTCCTTTTTGGATTATCCTTTATGGATTCTGGGAGACCTTCGGGGGTCTCGGGGTCCCTATTGAGTAGCTTATACTCACCACTGCACGGGCTATGCCCGCACTACGTTGTGTTGGTTGCAGATGACGGACAACGCTGATCGTGGTTGAGCCTTGTAGAGCAGGTCGGTACCTGGAGGTGGACCACTGGGCGGGACGTACTCGGAGTGGACGGTTGGACCTGAGGAGCTGTGGAGGCTATCTTGACCCACCCTTCAGGTGGGACTTCCAGTGGGAAACTCGAGGCTGTGGCTTTACTTTTCAGTTTTTGTACTCTCATTTTCAGTTGTACTTTACTTTCAGTTTGGGTTTGTATTCTATCCCACTTACTTTTTCCGCACTTACTGTTGTATCCAGTTTTTACGTTTTTACTTTTGCTTGCTTTCTCTATGGTGTTTGTTTACTTTACAAAGGCAATGCCTTCCCTTTTTATGGGGAATTACGCCTTGGTGCTAGTTGCCATCCCCTGGCCTATGGAAGGCGGGTTTGGGGTAGTCACGGCACGAGCCCCAAGGACAGGTCGTGACAAATTGGTATCAGTGGAGTTCGGTTCTACCGCAGAACTCAGGACTCTAATATTTTTCTATGTGAAGCAATAGTGTTAAGAGTATTGAGTGTGGTTATCAGTCCAGGGAGTCCAATGTTGGTGCGGCGGCCGACGTATCCATACACCAGGACCCTGACTTCTGATTTCCGACTTAATGCATGAATACATTGATTGCATGTGTGTTACAAGTTTTCTTTGTGATTACTATGTGTCAGATCACCAGGTATACTATTTGACCGTGGCGCACCTGTTTCTTTTCAGGATGGCCCCACGATGGCAGCCAGCTAGGGTTCCGAGGGTTGTACATGACTACAGTCCACCGAGAGACGAGGCCCCGGTATAGGGTACTTTGATAGTAGAGGCACCGACGGTACCTCTACCCGCCGAGCCACCGATGCTACCAGCCCCAGCCACTGACGATGTACATCGCCTTAGTGCACTGCACGAGTTTCAGCGTCAGCGACTACCCAGGTTCCACGGGGAGACGGACCCTTAGGGCACCGAGGATTGACTGGAGGTAGTTGTATGAGTTTTCAGGTTAGTGAGGACACCATCAGACCTCATGAAAATCCTCGCAGCGAGCCTCCTGCACGCGGTAGCAAGCAGATGGTGGAGCTTGATGCTCCAGGTGCACGACGAGGCATCTCTCCTATAGAAAGAATTTTATAGCCTCTTCCACTCGGAGTTCGTCCCAGACACCCTCCGTGTGGTACGCATCTAGGAGCTACTATAACTGCGGCAGGGCAGCTTGACGGCCGCCCAGTACTCGGCGAGATTTACCGATCTCTCGCGCAACTCGACAGACATGGTACGAGACCCATTCTTCCGGGCCCGAACCATTGAGTAGGGATTGAGGCATGAGATCAGGGAATCACTGATCTCCCTCAGCATTCCGACTCAGGCATGAGTACTGGAGTGAGCCCTTCTCATCGAGAGCTTCCATGATGAGCCTACATCAGCAGCAAGACCTACCATAGGGTGGCACGTAGCAGAGTCTTCTGCAGCAGGTAGTCGACGGATGACTCATGGCTCCAGGCAGACCAGAACCTCAGGAAGATGACCTCAGGACACTGACTTAGTGGTGCTGGACACACAACGTGGAGATAGTCTTTCAAGAGGCAGACAGTGCTACGAATGCGGCGGGTAGGGCCACATGGCTCGTGACTGCCCGACCCGCCGTGCAGAGGAGCAGCAGACGGTTGAGGGACCACCCAGGCAGAGGCAGAGGGTCGATCGTGGCGGTCCGTAGGGAGAAGGTGGACGAGGTAGAGGATCTGGCCGAGGAGTAGGTGGTGGGCGATGCTTTGAGGCACTACCACCACCACCACCAGGAGGTCCACGCCGACCACAGGGAGCTGGCGGGCAGAGACATGAACAACATCAGGCAGTGGAGGCCTACGACCACGACATGCTCGAGATGATTCGAGGAACTATCTGTGTCTATTCCACCCTTTTTGCAGTTCTTATAGACACAGAAGTGAGTCATTATTTCATTTCCTCTGCCCTTGTTCAGATCTTGGAGATTCCGACAGAGTCGTTGGCTCGATCCTTACGGCTAGAGACTCCTACGAGAGCAGACTCGACGATTACGCACTGGTGCCGGCAGTGTGAGCTTATTCTAGGAGGCAAGAGATTTGGCTGGGATGTTCTTTGTAGTGGCATTGAGGCCTTATGATGTCATATTGGTTATGGATTGGTTATCTACAGTCCATGCTCATATTGACTGTATTAGGTGCAAGGTGCGGTGTGTACGCACCGATGGGATCAGGTTCACCTTCACCGGCGAGAAGGGAGCCTTCGTAGCACTAGATGGAATCTCGCAGAGGAGTGGACAACCGATCACTCATCAGTTGGCTAGCCTCATCCTAGGAGCAGTTAATGTGCAGACTCCTAGTTTTCCTGTAGTGGTGGATCAGTATGCAGATGTTTTCCCCGACGAAGTTCCAGGACTACCTCCTCGTAGAGAGGTAGACTTTTATATTGACTTGTACCCCCAGATAGCCCTGATATCCACTCCAGCGTATCGTATGGCCCCCGCTGAGCTTAGAGAGATACGGGTACAATTGGAGGACTTTCAGGGCAAGGGATTCATCTGACCCAGTGTTTCACCCTGGGCTTCCCTGATATTGTTCGCCAAGAAGGCGGACGGGAGCTTGTGAATTTGTGTCAACTATCGTCGCCTGAACCAGGTTACAGTGAGGAACAAGTATCCGCTAACAAGGATTGATGACCTCTTTGATCAGCACACAGGATCCTGGTGGTTCTCGAAGATAGACCTTAGGTAAGGCTATCATCATCTCAGAGTTCGGGATGAGGACGTGCAGAAGACGGCCTTCAGATGTTGGTATAGCTACTATGAGTTCTTGGTTATGCCTTTCGGTGTGACCAATGCTCCAGCAGTGTTAATGGGCCTCAAGAACATGATATTTCAGCCATACCTCGATCGATTTTTCATGGTCTTCATTGAAGACATTTTTATATACTCGAATACTGAGGAGGAGTATGCCTACCACTTGCGGGTTGTACTCGACACACTCCGAGAGCACCAGCTTTATGGTAAGATCTCGAAGTGTCAGTTCTGGATACGCGAGGTCCACTTCTTGGGACACGTCATCTCTGAGGCAGGAGTTGTAGTGGATCCCTCGAAGATCGAGGCAGTGCTAGCTTGGGAGCCACCCAGGAGTGTGACGGAGGTGCGGAGTTTCTTGGGACTTGCTGGATACTATCGAAGATTTGTGCCAGAATTTTCCAGAGTTGCGGCACCAATCTCAGCTTTGACGAAGAAGGGGAAACCCTTTGTGTGGTCAGATAGATGTCAGCCGAGTGTCTATGAGCTGAGATAGATATTGACCAGTGTGCCTATCTTGAGGTTGCCGGATGAGGGAGTAGGGTACGTAGTTTACTGCGATGCATCAGGGGCAGGACTCAGATGTGTCCTGATGAAAGAGCAGGCCGTGATCACCTATGTATCACGTAAGTTGAGGAAGCATGAGCAGAACTACATTACCCATGATCTGGAGTTAGAATCAGTGGTCTTCGCTCTGAAGATGTGGCGACACTATCTGATGGGCGAGCACTTTACAGTCTATTCTGACCATCAGAGTCTCAGGTACATCTTCTCGCAAAGGACCTGAACCTGATATAGCGGCGATGGCTCGAGTTCCTCCATGACTATGACTTTGAGATATTATACACTCCTGGAAAGGGGAATGTAGTAGCCGATGCACTCAGCAGGAGGACGGGCATTCAGCTACTTGGGGAGGCGACAAAGCAGCTAGCCGCTTTGCATATATCCTTTGTGGATAGAGATGAAGCAACCTTCTTCAGTCACTCACAGTCAATCCTCCACTACTGCATTGGGTCAGAGAGGCACAGCGTGGGGATGCTGACTATGAGACTCAGCGTGCACAGATATCCTCTAGAAAGACACCTGATAGATTCTCCATGGGAGGAGAGCATGATGTCCTTTTCAGAGGACGTACCTTGGTACCAGTTGCTTTACGAGAGGAGGTTATGATAGAGTTTCACACTTCCCCTTTGGCGGTACATCCTGGAGTGGCGAAGATGTACCAGGATCTCAAACGAAAGCACTGGTGACAGGCATGAAGAAGGCTGTGGCAGAGTTCGTTTCTCGATGCCTCACCTTCCAGTAGGTGAAGGCAGAGCACCAGGTACCAGTAGGCTTGGTATAGTCTTTGTAGGTCCCAGAGTGGAAGTGGGATGGGATATCTGTGGACTTCGTGACTGGACTTCCATGCACTTCCAGAGGTCAAGACTCCATTTGGGTGATTATCGACCGGCTCACCATGTCGGCTCACTTCTTACCCATCAGAGAGTAGGGCTCAGTTGAGATATTGGGAAGTCTCAACGTTTAAGAGATTGTATGGCTTCATGGTGTGCCATCATCTATCGTCTCCGATCGAGATGCTCGCTTTACTTCCCGGCTTTGGAAGGGGTTGCAGGAGGCATTCGGGACGCAGCTACGTCTAAGAACCGCCTTTCACCCTCAGACAGATGGTCAGACGGAGAGGACCATTCAGACTCTCGAGGACCTGCTTCGTGCATGTTTCCTCGACATTGGTCATAGCTGGGAGGACCACCTACCCTTGGTTGAGTTCGCGTACAACAACAGCTACCACTCCACCATTGGGATGTCACCATACGAGGCGTTGTACGGCCGACCTTACAGATCTCCTCTGTACTGGACAGACCCTGGGGAGTCAGCACTTGTGGGATCAGAGATGGTCCAGGCCACGACAGAGAAGGTCCAGGTCATCCTGGAGTGGACGAGGACAGCTCAGAGCCGGTAGAAGTCTTATGCTGACAGGAGTCAAAGACCACTAGAGTTCGAGGATAGCGACCATGTCTTCTTGCGGGTCTCACCTCGACGTGGATTACAGAGATTTGACTGAGGAATCAAGTTGTCTCCGCGCTTCATCGGACCATTCCAGGTCCTCATCAAGATTGGCGAGGTGGCTTATCGCCTGGCTCTACCACCTCAGTTGCACCGGGTTCACGACGTCTTCCACATATCTCAGCTGAGGAGATACGTGCACGACCCGACGCATATCATTGACCATGGGGAGATGGACATTGATGATGGGGCAACTTTTGCGGAGGTCCCAGTGGAGATTGAGGATCGACAATAGTGGGTCCTACATGGACGGTCGATTCCTCTTGTGCGAATCAGATGGAAGCACGGGAACCTCCAAGAGAGCACTTTGGAGCGGGAGGCTCAGATGCATGCATAGTACCCACATTTGTTTCCCTAGTTTTTGATGTATCTTTATGGGGACGTAAATCCCTGAGGTGGGAGTAATGTAAAGACCCGTAAAATTCAAGGAAAAATTTATTTATTTTTTCTCTTATTTTTCTTTTGGATTTTACAAGAACGCAGTTTCTGACGGCACCTGATTCCGAGGCCCGGTGTGCCCGAAATCTTTTTTCGAAGTTTAGCTCGGGTACGTTCAGTGAACGAACGAGTGGGTTTTTCTAACTTTTGAACCAGTGCTCGGAATCGAATTCCGAGGGCACCTATGGAATCGCAGCTCCAGTATTTTCTTAGAAACACCTTTTCTAGTGTTGCGTTTGCTCAGGTGTGGTTTTTATATTTTTTGTGTTAAGTAAATGAATAAAATAAAATGGTGTGACCAATTTATTTTATTTTAAGTCGCTTATCCTATGTTAGGTGGATGATGTGGGACCCACAATATCAAACCCACTTGGTAGTATATTTTTGAGGTGGGTCCCACACGATCCCAACCGTTTCTTTTCTTCTTATGTAATGCACCCGCACCCCCTTTTTAATGATGTCAACTCTTGTGTTTAATCTGGATTCTAAACGTCTCATTAATTGGGCGGTTTTTAACTTCTCAATTAATTGATCGTTTCTATTCTTTTTGAATTTCAAAGAGTTTGTGTAAGTGTTAATAAAATAATACAACACTTATTTTATTTGGTTGGGAACTTGTTGCATGTAGAGGATTTGTAGAAAAGCCTTCTGCTTCGACGAAGAACGCGAAGAACGCGAAGAACACGAAGAATGCACCGATCTCCGATGAAGAACGCCAAATACTCAGAGATCAA
The DNA here is from genome assembly GCA_963277665.1 of Viscum album. Taxonomy (NCBI): domain Eukaryota; kingdom Viridiplantae; phylum Streptophyta; class Magnoliopsida; order Santalales; family Viscaceae; genus Viscum; species Viscum album. The sequence goes on along the minus strand of OY728160.1, from coordinate 905,384,567 downwards.
CTACGTGACGCCGTGTACCATGACACCAACGATGCTTCTTCCACAACGATTCTTCCATGACGTTCCTTCTCCACGACGCGACGATCCCCCTTCCGCGACGCCTTCTTCTGCGACGTGCTTTTTCGCGATGAATCCTCGCTCATCGAATTCGACGAGGTAGAGATTTATTTTAATTGTTGTTTGTGAATTCTTCCATTTCTTTTCTTCATTTCTATTGGAGCCGCCTGATACTGCAATAACGGGAGGGGTCAGACTACATGAACACGACCGACCCTCCTCTCCCCTTTGGTTGTTTGATGTTGTTTGCGGCACGGACAAGGCAACACGGTGCCGAAGCACCGCGCGGAAATATTAAAGAAAGGGGGATAAGCGGCGTCGTCGCGCCGTGCCGTTGGAGACGAACCCAAGATGTGGCACGGTCGTGCCACGCCGGAGAACTACAAAAGTGCCGCGGCCGGAGCGGGGCCGCGGCAGAGCGGGGAGACCGGCGGCCGGTTCCGGGCCGCCGGCGTCAGAGCAGGGGGACCGGCCAGCTCCAGTCCGACGGCGGCAGCAGCCGGCCGGCCAGAGCAGGCCGGCCGGTCAGGGGGAAATCCAGGGGTCCGTAACCTCCGGTTGGCCAGCAAAGCAGCCCCCACATGGGGCCGCGGTTACAAAAAGCGGGGGGCAGCGCCCCCCCGCGCCTCTTCGCTCTGCCGAAACGGCTGAGCCACCTGGCTGGCACCAGCGCGCCGGGCCGGTAGCCCAGGCCGGACCGCACGGTCGGGCCGTGCCCAAGTGGGTTGGACCCCTACCCGGTTCAGGTCGACCCAGTTCGGGCTGACCCTGGGGGTATCAGGCCGGGTTGGACCGAGCCTGAACTCCCTAATACCGAACCTCCATCGGTCTTCTGCCCATATCTTGGGCTGCAGACCTCCGATCGACACACCGTCAGCTGTGATGAAATCCTTGGATTGAGATGGTCATTTCAGTATATTACACTCAGGGTTTCGGAGAACTTTCGGTTCTGCCAGGTTGGTTCGTACACGAAACCAACCGGGCCCTCAGAGTGGAAACAATTATAACGTGAGTTCCGGATGTCCAATTGACATTCCGTCGACTTTGTTGGATTCCTTTTAGTGAGACAGACCTTTTGGATTACTCTGCCTGAGGTTTGGACACAGGTGGAGTGTGGTCGAGTTGGTTTTGACTTAAAAACCAACAGGGCCCCTAGGACAAAAAAGCCAATAACTCTCAGACCGGGCATCCGATTGACGTGTCGTCTATGACGTTGAGTTCCTGCTGACGATAAAAAAATTTGGATACATCAACTCCAGACTATGTGTCAGTTGATGTATCAGCCCCTCGGTTCGTGGAGCAGACCCTCCCGGACGAGCATGCTCTGTGCGGGAACCCTAGAGCTGGCTGCGACGGTGACGACGTTGACGACTATGAATAAATCCTCCGTGGATTCGACGGAGACGACTACAGCACTCAACGATCCTACGTGGATCATTGCTACCGATCCTGTGTGGGTCAGATCCTGTGTGGGTCAGCACTCAGCGGTCCTATGTGGGCCATCACCTACAGATCCTGTGTGGGTCCGATCCTGTGTGGGTCATTGCGGGGGTTTGTTACCTATCGATCCTATGTGGGTCAGATCCTTTGTGGGTCATTGCGGGGGTTAGTACCTATCGATCTTTTTTGGGTCTGATGGCTTAGATGAATTAGTGGCTATATCTGATCATCTCTATCGTCACACGAATAAGTATACCTGTGTGAGCTGAATCTTTTTTTTCTTTCCTATGTGGATTGTGTTGTGCTATCCTGTGTGGACGTGATCGAACTTGGGCTCGAATGTTGGAGCCGAACGCGAATTGATGACTTAGGTATATGTATGGGAATATACATAAGTACTGTCGGATGTTACTTCGTGATTGTATCTTTCCTTTGTGGATTATCCTTTGTGGATTCTAGGAGAACATCGGGGGTCTTGGGGTCCCTACTGAGTAGCTTAAACTCACCCCTGAACGGTCTATGCCCACACTACATTTTGTTGGTTGCAGACGACGGACAACGTTGATCGTGGTTGAGGCTTGTAGAGCAGGTCGGTACCTGGAGGTGGACCACTGGGCGGGACGTACTCAGAGCGGACGGCTAGACCCAAGGAGCTGTGGAGTCTATCTGTACCCACCCTTCAGGTGGGACTTCCAGTGGACGGCTGGAGGCTGAGGCTTTACTTTTCAGTTGTTTTACTCTCCTTTTCAGTTGTAATTTACTTTCAGTTTGGGTTTTTATTCTATCGCACTTACTTTTTCTGCACTTACTGTTGTATCCAGTTTTTACATAGTGTTTAATTCTGCTTGCTTGTTCTGTGGTGGTTGTTTACTTTACAAAGGCAATGCCTTCCCTTTTTACCGGGAATTATGCCTTGGTGCTAGTCACCAGCCCTTGGCCTATGGAAGGTGGGCTTGGGGTAGGCACGACACGGGCCCCAAGGATGGGTCGTGACAAAATACTTAGTAGATAACCCAGAGGATGATTCTCATCATTCATTCATCAAATGCAATTTATTCATTTGTGGGCTCCAAAAAATAAGTAACTTCAAGACAATGTCAAATTTCTTGTATAAATATATATGATATACCTAGAAAAGTTCATTGATTGAAACCAATTTCATTTCATTCTTGAACTATATTTCGGTATTTCAGTTCCAATATTCCTACATCCAATTAATCATAACACCACCCCTAGGTGCAGATCATAATCATAATTCCACCCCTTTAACTGATAAGTGGTTGAATGATGACAAATGGATGTAAAATTTGGAAAATATGGATATGATATGTGATTATTTTTATTTAGGGATACTAGAGTGTGGTGTATCAGGCACACCAAACTAGTTTCCCCTCACCAATGAATTAACCCTTGGAAGAAATATTTCCACTTCCAATATTGGTGTACTCAGTAAACCATGAGTGAAACATATAGTCACCTAGAATTAGGATAATGAGATATGTCATAGTCCCATGTCTATATAATTGATAGATCTCAAATGAATGTTACTATTGATGACTTTTGCATAGAAAACATTCAAGATGTTTAAATAATTCATCAAGTTGATGGTGATATCTCTCCCTAATAGTCTCAATACGTCCATTGATCCATCCAACATCATCATCATTTAATGTAGTGATTTAAACATGATACATTTTTTCTGAAATAATAATCAATGGTTCATTAGTTAAAAAAGTAAACAAAGTAGAACAAGACCTTAAAGAAAAGGTTAATGAAGGCTAAAACCATTGGATGATTTTTCTTCTTAAAAAAATTAAAAATAAATTATCCCTGGTAGTTCAACCTAGTCCTTCAAGTGGCCACATCACATATCTTTATATACATGGAACATCACATATTACCTTCAAATAAGAAGTTCACACAATTGTAAGGGATATAAAATACTACATTCATATCACTAACAATATTAGGTAAGAAAAAAGTAGACGGAAGAATGCATACCATATGAAAGATGTATATTTATAGAATACAATGTGTATATCTTCTCACTCTTATAAATACAATGATTTAGAATGTCAGATGTGGTAACTATTTATAGTTCCCATTAGGCGCTTCAGAAAGGTTTTATCATGAGGTAATTAAATAAAAATTCTAGTTCTTGATAATATCATGCATAATTAGAGTGTGCCACAAACACACCCAAGTTTAACCTCAACACTATATTTTCCCTTTCTAATCCACATTAATTCTAGTGTAATTATGAACTCATAATTAGATCTAACTAATCCCAATCATATTCAATTTTATAGGGGAGTATTATTGACTCTCCATTTTGGAGGGGATTAATACCTTCAAATGATGAAAGGAAAACCTTAGTTAATGTACCATGTTTCTCTTAAAAAATCTAAAATTCTCCTATGATTATGCTCACATGATCAATTAGACATGTTTTAGAAACTGTTTACTTGTTCAAAATTCATTCCCAGCCTATGTAGAAAGCACACCTTCACCCAAGTACTCATATTTACCTATAATTAGATCTCTTAAGATCCTCATTTAAAACATTTATAATTTGAAGATGAACCTTTGATATCAATTCACCCTAGTCTTGAGCTCTAGCATTTGAATCCTTTTAGGAATCATCAATACATAATGCCAATGAAAATTTACCAAATGTGAGGGTAATTGTGTGTACCATTGAATTAATATAATATAATAACATCGTAGGAAACTAGTTCTCACTAGTTTCTCAATACTGAGGATAAATACCCATTCCAAGAAACATAGTGGAGAACCACTCACCTAAATTCATCAATGGAGAAACTTAACCAATTGGAAGAATCCTCACCCAAGTTCCGTTATTAGGATGACCAATTATAAATAATGTAAAAAAAATACCACTTCACCCAAGTACCACTACTGTGAACAATTTTCCCTATTATCACTAGAGAGAACCCTTCTCTCAACTCCCACTAGGGTGATACCTTTGATCAACCATTAGTAGGGAGAGACCATCTATCATCCCATGCTAGTGGGATCCCTTCGTTTAGCCATCACATGAGAGGTCACTTCACTCATTTCTCACTAAGATGATCTATTCAATCATCCCATTCTAGGGAGATCCATTCTTTATCCAAGGTCACATATGAGAGAATCCAAGAAAAATTCATATAATTTTGAAAATTTCATTCCTCCCCCTTACCAGGGTATCCAAAACACCCTAATTTCATGGGTGGAGCGCCCTTTCACCCAGATCTCCCACCTGGGTACCCATTTTTCAAGGACAACTTTTAGAATACCATGTCCACATGACTAGGTAATTTTAACCAGTATGAAACCCTTCAATAATGGATTACCTTAATAAAATTAATCTCTTGATAAATCCTCTAAAACAATAAGACCCCTAGGGAGCCATGATCAACTAATCCCTTGATAATGTAGGTGTGTGTCCTGAAGATACCACTAATATTTTCTCAATATCATGTCTCCTAACTTTTTTAACGTAATGAAAAATTATATTGGTCTTGGTGTTTAGACCATGCCAAATTCTAGTCAATGATCCATGTGTATATGGGATTCCTTTCTAGGTTTAATCTCTAACCATGTTACCATTGATGATTTTATCACCTTAAAAAATAAACAAGCTTGGAAAACCCATATCATGAACTCATACATTCATTTATATGCCCGAATAACATTTTCCATTTTACCTTAAAACACTGATAGTTTATTATTAGTTGAAGCCCCAATCATGAGTTCATCAAGGGAAACCACATTGGTATGCTCAATTAGATATATTATGAAAGTGTAGCCCCCATTAATAATTTTTATAAAATTATTTATTGTCACTCCTTTCATGAAATTTATGTTATAATCATATGATGAAAAACTGTATGACATAATCTTAGTCATATAATGAAATGAAATTATAACATCTTTATCAGATGATGTTATACTGCATGGTACAGTCTTATTACACAACCTGAAAATATGAAACTTGAACTACATGGTATTTGATTTCTATTTTATTAGGACATCTGGGTTTACTCTATGAAGTCAAATACAAACATCATTACCATATACATCCTCTCTCACTATGCTATATTCCCCAATAGTCACATATCCACCTTCTTTATTTCCAAATAACCTATAAACCCATCTTCATGGGGCCTAATTCCTCATGAAATCACATTCAACCATCCTCACTAGGTTATATTTCCCATGATCATATATTTCTTTCAACTGGGACTATATTCCCAGAAACAATTCATATTATTCCATATTCATGATGAGTTTATATCTAGCTTAGTGGGACATATCCCTACCAGCTAATAAAAAAACAAATCTTATCGATCTATATTACGTATGAAAATATCCCATCCTCATTGTTCAATATTACCTTTTAGGTGAATTTTAAGGGGAATCCCATATATTAGTCTCTCGCTAACCATTAATATGAACCTTTCTCATTGATTTCAACTCCACATGAATGTAATCTTCTTGGAAATGGTCATGGTGGAATGACCATGAAAATCATCATGATGGTCCTTATAAAATAACCTTAAAAATTTCATTGTGTACCATTAAGTGGGGGAAAACAATGGGGGGTTCTAATTCCCATCATATGTATACATTGGAAGCTCATTTCATGGGACCAATTCTAATATCGTAACACCCATTGTCTCTCTAGAGAGCATTAAATTCCAAAGCACACAACTATATGGATTTAAACTCTACTAATAGTAATGATTTAAAGTGATATATGGATAGATTCTAAAATATATATATGTTCACATAAATATAGTACCTATAATATATACATACATTTATGGTAACCCATTATTTTAATAAATTCATCAGAGTAGATGTAAAAAATGATGCATTGAGATTTGGGAAGGATTTAATAATATATATTAAATATATAATAGAGTCCCAATTTGTTAAATAATTCCCCCTCAAAAGATTTATATGGGAATAAACTCTCATAATATTTGGAAACAAAAATCGAAAGTCATATTGGTAAATTTTGGTTGACCACCTAACATTAAAATGAAGGTTTATTTAACTATAAAATATATGGGAATTCTTACACATCTGATAAAATCATTTAACTTTATTATAATAAAAAAATAATAGGAGAGAACCATATTCTTTCTTGAAAAAAAGAATTGGGGTAGCCTATAAGAACTATAATTCCCCATTAACTTTTGGTTAGGTATGTTCAGATATTTCTTGGGTTTCTCTTTTTCAATTGGTGTGTATTTTCATTCATAAATTGGGAGGATACCTGTGATAGTGAAGTCATGAATTTGTTTGATTTTAATATTTTCCATAATATTTTCTTATATTCACTAGGTAGTTACATGATTTTTAATGGGGTTTCATGATGTGTAATTCCAACAAAAAAAATAGATTGAGTGAAATCCACAACATGAGAATTTACACATCATGAAAGTGATACACATCATAAAATATGAAAATAAATTTTAAATTAAAAAGGTGACACATTTTTCAGTGTAACATAAAATTAAAGGGGTTAAAATGTGTAAAATATTACATGCCTATAACTCCCCATGTTCTTGTTTTTAGGGTGCCATGTGGGTGGGCTAGGATTCAATTTTTTCCCCATCCTTATACTCCCAACCATAGCTCTTACCATAGAAATTATTTCATGGATGAATTCCATAAGGGTTCATTAGTTCAGTGATTGATCAATAGGGTTAGGTGATTCATCTCACCGGGCAATTCATCCTCTACGTTTATCTATCAATTGTGGTTATAAGACACTTTTTTATAGGTATTGGTAATCAGATGCTGTTTTCTATCATTAAGTTTTAGTATTTGGTCATTCCCTGTCTTCTGAAGGTAGATCTTATGTTTTCCAATCCTTATTGTCAAATGCGGTTAGGTTTTATATTCTCTTAATGTAGGTGAATATATTTAATTGTTCTATTTTCTTGAATTAGTTGTTGTTAATACTAATTTGATGATATTTTAAGTGGAATTTCATGTATTGGAATTGAAAAGGACATGGGATTGCATTTGAAAAGTGTTTTTTTCTTTAAAAATATAATTTCCTTGATTTGAAATCAAAAATGAATTTCCAAAACCTAAAAAAGATTTTATTGGCATTGAAATGGCTTTATAAAACTATGAGCATGGTTTTTAAAATAGAAATTGAAAAAAATTTCACAACTAAAACCTAGGGTAAATAGAAAAAAAGGACACGAGTAGCCTCAGGGTGTGTGACACCACTAAGAGGTAACCTATTGAATTTCGATGGTCTATAGAAGGCTTATATGTTAGTTGGATCCAACCTTATTCCGTGTTGGGCATGTGAGTTTCTAGTATGTATTATCCCATATTTTAGAGACCAGTTGGTAGGTGCATTGTTGTTTCTGGTTGTTTATTACATGATAGTTTATTTCATGGATGTTGGATCACATGTATATTTGAATTTCGTTATCTTTACCTGATTATTTCTATATTTTTAAAACATGGAATGAAATTTGTGAAAACTCATGGATTCATTGAATAAACAATCAAAATTTTTATTTATTAAAGTGATTGTAAACTATTTTTATTGCATGGACTTGTTCATTTTTTTGTTATTTTAAATTTTATAAATATTTTGGTGGTATCCTACTAGGATATTATTCCCATACCATAATTCAACCTGTGAGAAGATTTTGACCTTGTTTTGAAAGATTATGGTAAAGGGAATTGTATCCTGTATCATGAAGACTTCTATTTACATTGTTGATTTGTTTTGGGTTATCTTGGAGGTGACATTTGGTCACATAGATACTTGTTTTCTAAACATTTGTTCTTTCTAGTTTAGCCTGTTTGGATCAATTTTTTCTCCCATTGTTTCCACTTTATACTATGGTTTTATGACTTATTTTAATTATATATGATACTAGTTTTGTTATATTTGTTTTACCCCACCTTGTGATTGGATAACTTGGGAGACTGGTCTGGTTGACCCAGGTTGGTCTATTAGAATTTGGTATTAGAGCCTTACTCAGCCTAATGTGTGTTAGAACTATCTATGTTGTTTTTGTGTCATGGGTAGATATGAGTTGGATTGTCATAATTAGGGGTGTTTTTGTAAACATGGCCCTTTTCCAGCTCACTTGAGTACTAAATCTGAGTTTCCATTTGGGGTTGGAATAAATATTCTAAGTCCAAGATCAAGTATTTGGGTTTATATAAATAAATTGTATGAGAGTTTTATTTAAATTAACATATCTAAAATATCTGATGACTTGGTGTGTTTAAGGTCATTTAAATAAAATACGTAAGGAGGTTATTTTGAGGGACATTTTCCATTAAAATGGTGTTTCATTTATTTTAATAGGAGTCATAACTACTTTAAATTTTTATTATTTTAATGATTGGTTATGGATTCATGTTTTTAGTTCCATGGTTTTGGAATTTTATTATACCATATTGGATATTGTCTTGTTTTTAACAGACAAAGATTCATAGAAGATATTTTTCAAAATACAATATGGGAAGATGCAAGGTAGGTTATACAAGAATATCCTGCAGTGGACACTTATGTGGTTGAATCATGGATGTGTACCCTTCATACTCTGGGGTTAGAGGGTTTAGTGAACCTGCGATGGGTTGTGGATAATGGTTCAGAATATACCAAGAATCATCCTCCAATATTCCATGGTGATAGAGGACCACAAGAGTCATCAGATTGTCTTGATTATATTGAGAGGATCTTCAAATTTTTAAAGAATACCATCAATTAATATGTGTGATTTTCCTTGTATATTCTCAAATGAATAGGAAGATGTTGATGAGACTCGATATTAGAAGCTATATTTCACGATGGTATTACATGAGTTTTTTTAAGAAGATATTTTATTTATAGTTTTATCCTGAGACTTTTCTTCTGTCATAGTAATGAGAGTTTATGACATTGGGGGAAGGGAAGCATACAATTCTAGAGTACTCCACCCATTTTTGTACATTGGTGTATATAACCCTGGATCTTGTCACCAGTTATTACCGTAAGGCTCAAAGGTTTTATATGTGGATGAGGGCTAATTTAATGTCAACACACATCCTTTTATATATTCGGAACATTTCAGAGGTAGTGGATAAAGAATATTTGGATGAGGAAGACATATCTGGAATGATAGTCTTTAAATATTCTTTAGTGGGTGTTGTAGTTAGCCATGGTGCTTCTTCTGTCCGAAAAAGAAAGCAGAAGAGTGGTACAATTTTTACAAGGCGAGTTTTAGTATATTTTATAGCATACTAACAGGTTATTTTGTACATGTTTTGGAGGCATGGGAATACCACTAATTAGTGTATGAAGGCTCATAGAACTTTTTATATTTTTGGGTGACCTTTCCTTATGAAGTGTTTCTGTGATAAGATGTCCCAAGGTCTAAAAAAAGTAGCCTCTTTCCCCAAAGTGTAATAGGTTCAGGTTGATACTTCCGAGGGTGGTGGGTCCCATTATTATTCCAAGGTGGATGTCTAGGAGGCTATTTCTCATTGGATTTTTTTAGTTGAGTGTGCTCTAGAGGAATATAAAGTACAACCAACTACTATTATAGGTACTATGGTAATTTCATATTTTATGGTTCTAGTTTGTTTTATATAGGTGATACTCATTCTTTAATATCATCAAATTTGGTTCACATGTTGGATTTCTGTTAGGATATTATGATTTTATTGTTTAGTCTTTCCCCACATTTAAGAAAAAGGATTGAATAAGGTTTGAAATGTCCCGTGTGTTAGTTGGTGACATGAGACTTTAAGTTGGTTTGGGACTTCCTAATGCTTGATCATAACATCTTTGACTTGATTATCAGGATTGATTGAATGATCAGTATGAAGGACCAGATAAGATATTATCATCATCTGGTATTGTTCTTATCTACCAATGTGGTCACTCATGTTTTCTAGGTTGAGTGGGGCTTTAGATCAAGAAGGAAAATGCCTTTTGTTCCTCATGCCACTTTAATCTCAAGCCAGTGGTTAGAAATTTTCCATAATGTCATTGATATGTGCCTAAGAGGTCAACCTTGTACGGTTGTGTGTATGTATCAAGAGGATTTTTATGATGATATTTCTATTTTTTTAATATAGATAGTGGTTGAGTTTACTCTTTACATGTTACCTATAATGATTCCCATTTCTATTCCATCATATCTAATAGATCTTTTTGATGTGGTGGAACTTAATGTACAACTTGAGGAACTGGAGGGGAAAGGACTTATTCACCATATCATGCCATTAAGGTCTTATCATTTACATTTTATAAGAAGGAATATGAAAGTCTTATAATATTTATTGACTATCAGAAGTTGAATTAGGTGACCGTTGAGAAAAACTATCCTTTAGCTAGAATTGATGATCTATTTGATCAGTTGAGGGGGTCTTGTTTGTTTTGTAATAGTTACCTCTGGTCAAGATACCACCAATTGTGATTCTGAGATGAGGATATACCCATGAAAACATTTTAGAGTCAATATTGGCATTTCTAGTAGATTGTTATTCCATTAAGACTCACTAACACTCTGACTGTATTTATGGATTTGATGAACTAAATCATTCATCAGTTCCTGTATTCTTTTGTTTTTTTGTTCATAGATGAGTTCTTGGTGTACTCAAATACAAAGGAGGAACATATAGACTATTTGGATATCATTCTTCAAACCCTTAGGGGACATCATCTGATGGTAATCATTCCAAGTGTGAGATTCGGATTCAGGAAGTGAAGTTTCATAGCATGTGATATCTTCGAGGGGCTTCATAGTTGATCCTATATAGGTGTTTGAAGTTATGTATTGGGGGTAGTGAAGAAATGTGTTTGAGATCCTAATATTATTGGGTTTGGTTGGATGCTATAGATAGTTTCTTCAAGAATTCACTAATCTCCCGTCTTCAATGATAGATTTAACCCGTATGGGTGTAAAGTTTATTGGAATGAAAAGTGACATAGATATTTTGAGGCATTAAAGACAAGGCTCACTTCAACAAATGTTTTGATTCTTCCAGAAAAATGTTTGGGTTATGATGTTTTTTGTGATGCTTATGTTATGGGTTTGGTATGTTTATTGATGGAGGGGAAATATGTTATGTCTTATGGATCATTCTTGTTACACCCTCATGGGAAAAACTACCCATACCCATGATCTTGAGTTGGAATATTTTATGCATGTTCACAAAATGTGGAGTCACTGTATCTATAGAGAGTGGATTAACATATATTAATATAAAAAATCCGTAAGTATATTTTCAATCAGAGAGATCTAAACATAAGACAGATATTCGGGGTAGATTATCTTATAACCTTTGATTTTAATATTGTTTATAAAAACGAGAAATGGAATTTGGTGGCCAATGCATTGAGCATAAAATTATTGACACAAGTTATGAAGGAATCAGTAGAATAGTGGTATCTGATGAGTTTACTTACTAAAATGAGATTGTGAGAGGAGGAGGATGGTGGATAGGTTTTCTTGGATTCAAGATAATATGACTCATCTTTTGATAAGAATGTTTGACTTGAGTAGAAGACAGACACCAAGAGCTGATGCTTACGAGAAATCCAAAATGGTGGAGAGACCTCATGTGAGTTGTCCCGGTCTCCCAGTGTAGATTTGCGCTTTTGTAGTAGGTTGGTTTTTTTCATATATGTTTTAGTTTATAAATAGTGTATACCAATCTTGATGGTCCATGTACCCTGAGGCTAAAAAGATGTACTATGATTTTGGATTTTAGTATTGGTTCCCAAGGATTTGGTGATAATTTGTAGATTTTTAATCATGGTGTATTAATTATAAAATATTTAATGTATAACACCAGAGTTGTGCATGTATCTTGCAGTCATTACTCATTTTAGTATGGAAGTGGGATGATATTTCGAGGTAGTTCATCATTGATTTACCATAGACACATAGTATAAAGGATTTGATTTTGGTTATTGTTGATAGAATCACTAAATCTACACATTTCTATCCAATAATATTAATTATGAATGTGAAACAACATGGGGACTTGTATGTATGAGATATTGTGAAACATCATCGGGTCCCTTATAGTTTTTTATAACATGGAATTGAGGTTCAAATACAGATTATAGAAAGGTGTGTAGGAGGAAATGGGTTCCCAATTGAGATTGAGAATGGATTATCATCCCCGTGTAGATGGAGAAAGAGAGAGGGGAATCAAGATTCGTAGGGATATGATCTAGGGTTTTTATTTATTTTTGTGTATTTTGGGGCATAAATTTTCATTTGGTTGAATTTTCCTGTAATAATTGTTTTCAGGATTCTATTAGGATGACTCTCTTTGTATCTTTTTATGGGTGGAATTTTTGATCACCCATGTGTTGAGTAGAGTTAGAAGTGTTGTTCATGGTTGGGCTAAGTGTTTTTTAGGATACAACATTGATAATTATGTTGATCTAGAGGAATTTCATAATATAATAGAGTTATCTAAATTTTTATATGGACCATCGGTGTCGGCCATTGGAGTTTGAGGTTGAGGATTGTGTCTTTTAAAGAGTTTAAATTCCCATATAAAATCATCAGTTAGGTAGGTTGGGTAAGTTTGTATGGAGGATTGTGGGCCCCTTTGAGATCATTCATAGAATGGGTAGGTGGAATATCAATTGTTGTAACTATTTGGATTGAGCTCTACATATGATGTATTTTATGTTTCCCAATTGAGTAGGAATATACCAAATCCTTCCCTTATGATTAGATGGGAGGATGTTGTTCTTGATCCTGATACCACTTTGGTTGAGTAGAAATTTCATATTATTGATCTCCAGGACAAGGTACTACATAGTAAAATGATTCCCCTTGTTTATGTATTGTTGCAGTGTAGACCTGATATCCATAGGATGTGGGAGTGTTTTTCCTTAATGTGGCACATTGGCCTACAATTTTTGTAGATCAAAGATCATGAGCTCTTTCTATGGAAAACAGATTTTATGTTAGGGAGATTGTAACACCTAATTACCTTTATTTCAGGTATGTTATGATCTTTGTTTTTTTCCTTTTTTTTGGGTTATTATTTTGAGGCCCAAATTGAGAGGACACATGTGATGGTTAATTCGTGGATTTTTGGTATTTTCAACTTTTCACTGATAATTTCTGCTATTTTCAAAGAAGTTACACATGTAATGAGATTTCACAACATGTAATGTCGGCCAGACTCATCCTATGATTTCAATTCATAGCATGCAAATTTACACATCATATAAGGGTTATACATCCTGTCATGTGAAAATACAATTTTTAATTAAAAAGGGGATTAATTTTACAGTATAACATAAAATAAAAGGGGTTTATGATGTGAAAACATCGAATGATGTGTAACCCATGGGTGGTTGAGGCTTCATTTGTTTTTTTAGCTATCTTCTCTGAGCCAAAGTTCTTCCACTAGGAAGTTTTGAATGTATTCCTTCTGTCTGAATCAATTTATTTGATGATTGGTCATAAGGTTTAGATGTTTCATATCTTTGGGTAAGACTTCCTCTCAATTTATATCTCATTTCTAATTGTGAAACCATTTATTGTAGGGATTGTTAATTTAATGGTGTTTTTTATGAATTATTTTCAGTCATTAGCCATTCCTTGACTGCCGAAGGTAGATATTGTGTTTTCCAATCCACTTTGTGAAAGGCAATTAGATTTTCTACGATCTTGAGGTAGGCTGATCTTCTCAATTATTTTAATTTCTTCAATTGGTTTCTGTTCATATTGATTTGGTGATATTTTAAGTCCAATTGCATTTGTCAAAATTGAAAAGGCCATGGGTTAACGTTTAAAAAGGGTTTTTTTCATTTAAAATGAATATTTTTTTTTATTTTAAATGGAAAATGGATTTTTAAACCCTAAAGAAAATTAAATTTGCAATGAATTGGTTTTCTAAAAATGTGATCATGGTTTTTGAAATTTTGAAAAGCGGGAACCCTGGGCACATCATGAAAGAGACACAAGTAGCCTTAGTGTGTGTGAATCCACTAGGATGTAACCTCTTGTTTGTTGATATTTTACGGAAGTCACATATTCTAGTTAGATCTAACCTTATTGATTTTTAGTATTGTGAGTGTCTAGTATGTATTGTCCCATAGGGTAGATCCTGACTGGTAGGTTCATTATTGTTTCAGGTAGTTTATTCCATGATTTTTTATTTCGTGGATGTTTGATGACATGTGTATTCATATTTCAGCATCTTTAACTACTTGTTTACATAATTGGAAAACATGGAATGATATTTTGGAAAACAAATTTATTGTTTCAAAAAGGATTTAAAATTGTTTATTTATAAAACTACATGTAAAACTGTATTATTTTAAGGCTTGTAATTGTGAACTCTTATTATTATAACTTATACTGATCTATTGGTGGTCTCTTATTAATAACATTTACTCACACCATAATCATACCTATGGGAGGTGATATAACTTGTTTTGAAGTATTCAATTAAATAGAAGACAATTCTATTTAACGTATAATTATCTTTACATTACTGTTTTATTTTGGGTTACTTTGGAGGCGACATTTTTTTACATGGAGACTTGTTGTCTAGACTTTTAATTATTTCTAGTTTATCATATTTGGTTGAGTTGAATCTCCAATTTTTTCTAATTTTTACTTTTGTTTCATGTATTGTTTTTCTTACATATAAGACTAGTTTTTTTCCCTTTGTTTTACCTCACCTTATAATGGGATGACTATAGTTAATGGTCTAGTTGAACTAGGTTGGTATATTACAGGGACACACTTGGTAAAATAAACCCCTTGTACACTATTTCATCCAACTAAATATTAAATTCCATTAATTATATTGGATCCATATGGTACTACATTAAGAATATCATTTCTGTTCCAAAAACCAAATCGATAGATAATTTAACCTCGCATACTTTTTTTAACCTTGAAAATTGATTTGGAAATACCTTTAGGATGTCATGAAGTATAGGAGGATGAAGCCTACAAGATTTATCCTCAATGAACTATATGAAATGAATTATTACTATCCTTGGGAAAGATTTTCCCCTCCTCTAATGACCCAATATTGATGTACATAGACAATATATTTCTTTTTTGGAATATATAATACATTACACAAATATATTCCAAAAGACCGTATTAGTTTAGTGTCATTGGAAAATTGGAACATAATATTCTAACTTGGTGAAATATCTTAAACATATCCCATAAAGATCTTCCCCTTTTTTCCTACCTAAAAACATTCTTTATACCTTGGGGAAAAGAAAACCTAAAAATGGTGAGCTCAAATGCTCTATAAGGGTAAACATGGATAACATATAAAAAACCATAAAACTCTTAATGTAAAAACATTAAACTAAAGTTTAAACATCAAAATATTGAGTCATGAAATAAATATTGGAATTACAGATGACATAGATCATATAGGAAAATAAACCATGAAAAAATATCAAAGGCATAAAACATGGAACTGTGAAAAAAATAAGAACACAATGTGATTTCTATAGTAGCCAAGTCAGTTATTCCAAGACCATCATAGTGGAAAATGTCCATTATTAAACAAAATATACCAGTCGTTCCTACAATGTATTACTAAACTAGATTTTCATGTCATTCCAACCCTCTATTACTGAACCATATTTACTTTTCTTTCTAGTTATGTATATCTCATGAGATATAAATCATTACCCAATGCATTAGTGGGAGATATAGGTCGCACTGATATCATAATGAAATCATTCTTAAATATGCCACAAAAACATAAATATTTCATCATCGCATAACCCACGAAATAAAATGGGTTTCTTAAACATGATTCTAACATAATCCATAGAGAATAAATGTATTTCATAAAAATAATTATATCATAAAAACAATCATATCAAAGTAATAATAGGGATAGAAACATATTCCTATGTCATCTTATATGGAAAATAATTATGATAATACACTTGAATTTAATTCTTGAGAAAAATACCCTTTCTTCTTCATAAACGTTTTCTATTCTCAAAATGATGCACAATTTTATAATAAAAAAATTTAGTTTGAAATAATCATGAAATAATGTAGAGGATGATTCATGGAAATAAGGCATCATGAAATCGTAAAAATCCATTCATTCTGTATAAGTTAAAATAAGATTATCCTCATACTTTTGTCGAAAAGGTCAAAGACTACTTCATATTGTAAACAAAAGAAATATTCCTTCCATGCCATGTAGTAAATCTCAATAATGGGTAAAAATGAATTTAAACATACATATATTAATATTATACATTTTATGAAAACATTTTTAGGAAAATGGAAATTGATGATAAATATACCCCTAGTAAATACTTATGTATAAAAAATTTCAGATAAAAATTAGATTGAAACATTATCCCTTACCATAAGTCTAATACGCTTCGTCTATATCCAAACCTCCCATGTAATGATTTAAATAATGTTATTGATTTATTACGGAATCTGATAATTTTTATGATAACATTTATTTTCATATTTTCATACTCTTATTAGTAACATTTCATTGTTACTCATTATTAAGGTATTAATTACTTTATGTTGTTATGCATGTTTTTCAAAATAAGTTATTATTCCTCCTTTTAGGTTATAGTTATATAATTTATAGAATGGTATTACTATAATATATACCATATTTATTCATTCAATTCATTTATATAATCATGATTTAATGAAGATTATTTAGAATGAATCACATAACACCATGGAGATGGTAAGCCATATATACACATGAGCGATGATATCATTCCCATAATTGTAGAATGGTATGAATTTTTAAGATATATATTTTATCATAATAAATATAGTTTTATATTAATAATGTTTATTTTTATCAATTTAATCATTATACACATCCACGAAATGTGGTGTTGAAAAACAGATTACACCACGACATGGAGGTGGTAAGCCAAGCGTATGCGCACAAAATGATTTAATTTTTCATAGGATGGGTAGAAGGTGGAATATGGTTGTTTCAAAATCATAACAAAATCTTAGTATATAATTACTACTGGATTTATTACTCTCTAATGAAACAACTATAGAACTATAGCTGGTCTTTGGAGAAGGCCATTACATCTAGAATATTTCTAGGGAAGTTGATAAGGGAAATGGTCAGTGAATAGACAAACGTGAAGGATTAATGAGTGGTGGTTAAGTGAGGTAGGAGGTGTCCTTTTATAATTGGTGTGAGGGACACTTATGAAATTTCTGAAACTATAAATTTATAATAATTGGAAAATCAATCCAAATACATAAAAAATTTGATATATTTTATGATAAGATATGAAAAGATTTAAATATCATCTACTAATAAAATTTAGACAATTTTTATGTCAATTTAAACATTATCATTTTATTTTACAATTAGGTATTCTATTTAATTTTAATTAAAATAACAAATGTTTCAATTTTAAAAGGATGAAAGATTTACTTATTTTATTACAATTATACCATAAATGAATAATTTATAAATTTTTATATCGTATCATTATTATTATATATTTTTAAAATTTATTTATTATTTTTAAATAATTTTAAAAAACATTATTTTAAAAAATATCAATTGTGTAAATTTTGACACTATTAATTTCAGGGATTTTGAGAAATATAAAGATAAGGTGTTATCCAAGAATTTTTTTTATTATATCCTCAACGGGTCAAGTTAATCTATAAAATTCATTGGATATATTAATTATTCCAAATTTTATTTATTTAAATATTTTTAATAAAAATTATTTGATATATTCATTTTTAAAATAATCACTACATTGATATTTTGTAATTATTTAATATACCTATTTTTAGAATAAAAATTTAAAATAAAATACTATTATGAAAATAAATTTAATATATTTAATTATAATACTTTTAGTCGAAATTATATTTTTGGAAAAGTCATCATTAAATATTTTATACTAATTAAAGTATTAATGTGACAACTTTAACATCACCTAAAATAAAATAAAAATAAATATCATAATCTCTTCAATAAAGATCCAAATGGTCAATTTCTTTGACCTTGTATGATTATGTTCAAGATGTACTATACCAATATTATTTTTTCATGTGTTTAGGCCTTTTATGGTTATTATCATTTTAATAAAAAAAAATTATGGATTTCTTCTCAATTAATTAATTTTTATATTAACAAAGAATAAGAATTTAAGTTAATTAATAATTTTATAAAAATTAAAAATAAATTACATTGATTTAACTAATTGTTTTATATTTCCATGTACTATTTATTTTAGAATATATCACCAGGTTATCCCAATATTAAAATTATTATACTTATAAGAAATGCGAGTTTTATATTTTGTCACTTTCATTGGTTTTATAAATATATATGTTATTTTCGTTGTCAAGTGGCCCTTATTTGTCCATTGTTCAAACATAATATGTTTAGTGTAGAATAATATCATCAAATATGTTTTTTAAGTTTTGAATATCATTTTAATATCTTTATCACATTGTTTGTTATAATAATTTACCCAATTTACCTTTATCCATGTTAAATAAATATTAATGTAGTTACTATTCATAATATCTAAAAAATAAAAGTAACCTGTTAACATAATTTGGTCCCACTGATAATAAATATTAAACCCATTTTTCATAATTCAAAACACATAATTTTCATGAATTAATTTCAAATTAATTCCCATTGTTTTAAACGAAAAAGTGGGGTTTCAAGAAGGAAAAAATTATCAAAATATTTTCAAGTGTTCATGAAAAATAAAAATGTAAATTTACATAAAATATCCAAAATGGATTAAATGATAAGAAAATAATATAATTATACTTTAAATAAAATTAAAAATTCAGCCAAACTATATAAATAAATTATACGAAAAGGCAGTTTTGAATTAAATTGCAGTATTTTCACTGTTCATTAAAATATGAATTTTATCAGAAAAATACCAAAAAATCCATTAAAGTAAATTTTTAGGTTCTTATTCCACATAGGATGTATTTTTTATAGATAAAATATATAAAAGTGTTATAAACTAGATTTAAAATGGGTGTGGAATCAAACAGCGGCAAAACTATATTTTTTGGAAAAAATACGTCTTTTATCTGAAAAATTGAATTTATTCTTATATTATGTATAGAAAACACATGATATGAATGTGGAAATTATATAAAATTCAGAATTTGGTTAATAATATTAATAATGTATAGTTTATATCCCATTAAATAATAATATTTTATTTATATATTGTTGTTTAGTGAAACTCCGTATAGTGTACAATGAAAGCTTTTGAGGAACGTCTCGCTTGCATGTAATGCAAGTGAATTAAGTGTTTTATTTAGTGAGATATTCCTTTGGGGTTGATTATAGAGAAATATGATTTCTGTGTAGCATAAAACACAAAACATCAATGAAATTAAAAAGAACCTATCACATTAAAATATGAGGGTGTTACATTCTACCGCCTTAAAATGAATTTCTACCTTGAAATTCGTTGAGGTTATAAACGGTTTACTATATGAATTATTTGTTAATGGAAACCCAAATTGTAAAAAGGGGTACAAAAACATCATTTTAATAATGAATTTTAGAAACATAATGGTTACCAAAATTAAATCATCACTGGGTTTCCACTTATAACAACATAAGTGGGAAGAAAAAACATTAATATGGAAGATAAATATAACTATCAATTTATGATGGATAGTGATATAGAATAAGGATTGGAGAAAGTTAACTACTAGGAAGACATAAATCTATTATTATTTAATAGATAATCTGATTCATCAGATATTCAGGTACTAGGATAACATTTTTGGTTTTCAAGAACCTTTTCCTAATGTTGAATAATTTTTCATGAGAATAAATACTTACTAGATTTCGGTAAAATCTATCCATTGTTCATGACTTGAATAATTTCCTCTTTATATCTAATTTAAAGATATGAAGTTTAATTTTTTATTCATGAAGTGTTATAAGATCATGTGATTGAATGACATGTTATTCTATCTATCTCAACATAAATGTTAGAATTGGTAATCAAATATGTATAATGACACCTATAGTGAGATAATATAGTAATCTAACAAAAATCAACCGAAATATAACTTATACTATCCATAAATGTGTAACATTACAATCCTTCAAAAAACAAAAAATATAAAACTTTAGAAGTAGGTGAACAAAATCAACTTAGCACTTATCTCCCATATCTCATAAAATATTTCTTGGTTTTCACATTTCAAAAATGTTAATACCTTAATCATGTATTCTCTTAAAAAAGGATAATGACATGAATTACAGTAGAAAATTAGTGAAAACATGTATTCTGTCAAAATTAACTCTTTCCACAAACCCAAAATATCATAAATTTTATATAATCAAACCATGATATCACATTGTCCTTATATCATTCAAGAGTTCATTAATACTATCAAACATATCATTATCTACATGTACCTACATTAGGGGCATAACATGTGATTTCCAAAAATATCACAATAAATTTTCGAGGTTACTGGTACCATTCAACATATACATTCAAATACATAAGAAAAAATAGTAGTGTAACAATCTTTAGATGATTCATTATTCCACAATACAATGAAATCACTTATACAACATTATTTTATATAAACATGCAATCATTCCTCTATTTTCTTAAACCATTGACTGATCTTCATCATTTTATTCCTCAACAAATCAATCATATCATATATCATTTGTAGTTTCTTCATTTTCTTAAACATAAATAATACTTATATGACTATTCTTATTCCCTTCATGAGTTTTTTCCTTTAGGAAATTGACTTGCCTAATGGCCATATTTTTCATATTTAAAACATTTAACCATTTTTTACATCTTAACAAAAACATTATCCTTGTACATTGTGTTAACTGAACTTTTTTCCTTTGCAATTACTAGATTTTTGTCCTTTTTTTCAACACCCAAAGCATCTTATAGTTCCCTTGAAAAATTCCCCTTGATTCCTCTTCCCACTTAATTTACATTAGGAAAATTTATCTTTCTTTCCTCTATGATCACTATGAAACACCATATTTCTCTTATTAGTTGGGTCAAGAAACTCACAAATGTTTATATTATTAATCATAATATGATAATACTAAATATAAATAATAACGATGATTCTAAATCCCATTTCATTTGGTTTCCCATGAAGAATATCCTTCTATTTTTCCTCATATTATCCATTAACATAAACCCTCATTCTTCCTGCCAATTTCTAAAACCCAAAAAGAATAGTGTGCGGGGAAAAATCATACAAGGAAAATAACACGATCAAGGGGAATTAATTTCAAGATCTAACATCTTAGGTTTAATCCTAGGTTAATAAAGATCATTTCCATAATTGTAGGACATTAATTAATAGTTATACTTATCCTTAAGGACATCTCTAGAAATACCTTAGAAACATCTCTAGGTATCTCAATATTGTTTTCACATCCTAGATTCCAAAGGTTGACTAAACCATCGCTCTGATACCAACTCGAACGACCCATGTTTGTTGTAGATGGAAATTAAATTTCATTTTCATAAAACATAATACATTAAAATAATATATGTCCAAATTCCATATTACTTTAGTGTATTTGGAAACTTGTAACATAATATTCAAACTTGGTGAAAGATATTCAACATATCCCATAGAGATCTTCCCCTTTTTTTGATTACCTAAAACCTTTATTTATACCATGGGGAAATAAAAACATAAAAAGGTTGATCTCAAGTGCATAGTAAGGGTAAAAATGTAGAACATAAAATAAACCATAATCATTTGAACTTAAAAACATGAACATAATTTTTAAATATCAAAATCTATAGTGTAGAAATAAATCTTGGCAGTATAGAAGGAATATATCATAAAAGAACATCAACCATGATAAAATAGCATTGCCCTAAAACATGGAATTGAGGAAAAAAATAAGCACATAATATTAGTAACATAGCTTCCATGACATTTCTTCCAAGACCATCATAGGGGACAAAGTCCATTACTAAACCATGTTTACTTTCTGTTCGACAACGTATTACTGAACCATAATTACTTGTCTTTCCAACACAACATTACTAAACCATATTTAATTTTCATTTGAGTCATTTATTTCTCATTAGATATAAATATTTACCTAATTAATTGTAGGTAGATATAGGTAACAACCATCTCATAATGAAATCATTCTTACATGTTCTATAGAAACATAAATCGTTTATCATAGCATAACCCATGAAATAAAATAGGTTTTTAATCATTATTCCATCATAATCCATATTGAATAAATGGATTTGATAAAAATAATTTCATAATAAACAAAATCATATCAAAGAAATAATAGGTATTGAAACATAACCCTATTTAATCTTATATAGAATATAATTTTGATAAAACACTTGAATTTTATTCATGGGAAAAATTTATTTTCTTCTTCATAAATGTTTTGTTTTCTAAAAATGCCACACATTTTTAAAAGAAAATAATTTATTTTAAAATAAACATGAAATATTGTAGATGAATTTTAATGCAAATAAGGTGTTATGAAATTTTAATAATCCATTCATTATGTATAAGTAAAAACAATTCTCCTCGTGCTAATTCAAGAAATGTCAATAGGTACCTCGTATGGTAAATAAAGGAAATATAATTTCCCTACCATATAGTAAAAGAAATAAATGGGTAAAAATAAATTTAAAAGTACATAGAAGAATATTATACATTTTATGAAAACATTTTTAGGAAATAAGGACACAAATGATAAATATACCCCTAGTAAATACTCACGTATAAAAAATCTCAGATAAAATGATATTGGACAATTATACCTTACATTAGGTCCGATAAGCTTCACATGTATCCAAAACTCCTGTATATTGATTTAAATAATGTTACTCATTTTTTCAATAATCATTTTTATTTTTATGGTAACATTTATATTCATATTTTCATCAGTTTGTAAGTAACATTTCATTGTTACTCGTTATTCATGTATTACCTGCCTTTTGATCTTATGCATGTTTTGTCGAATAAGTTCTTATTACCCATTTTAGATTATATTTATAAAATTTACATAATGTTATTAGTGTAATATATATCATATTTATTCGTTAAATTATTTTTTAAAATCATTCTCTAATGATGATTATTTAGAACGAATCACATCGCACCATGGAGATAATAATCCGTACTTACGCATGACCGATTATACAGTTCCCATAATAGTTTAATGGTATTGGAATTTATGGATTATTGTATATTAGAATAAATATAATTTTATAATAATCATGTATATATTTATTAATTACATCATTATACCCATCCATGTCAGGTGGTGGTGAAAAACAGATTACACCACGTTGTGGAGATGGTAAGTCGTGTGAACGCACGCATGGTGATTTCATTTTTCAAAGGATGTGTAGAAGGTGGAATATGGTTGTATCAAAATCATAATAACCTATAATTATATTATTACTATTGTAGTTATTAATTTATAATGAAAAAACACAAGAGGTGGAAGTAGAATAAGAAAGAAGATTGAAAGAATCGGTAGATGATATTACCTCTTCTTCAACGTGCCTCCCCTAAATCTTCTTTTAGAGCACTATAATTTGTATTTGAAGAATACTAGAGCCTATATAATATTTATAGGGATGTTTATAAGGTAAATTATAAGGGTATAGACTATCTTTAAGGCTTAATGAGTAGTGAATAAATGAGGGAGGATGTGTCCTTTTAAAATTGGGGCGAGGGACACTTTTGGAATTTCAAAAGCTATTAATTTATAATAATTTGAAAATAAATAAAAATTCCTGAAAAATGATATATATTAAATGATAATATATGATAATATTTAAATATCATCAAATAATATAATTTATAGAAATTTTTATGTCAATTGAAACATTATCATTTTAATTAACAATTAGATATTCGATTTAATTTTTATTAAGATAACAAATGATTCAGTATTGAAAGGGTGAAATATTTAGTATTTGTTTTCAATTATACAATTAATTAACAATTTAGAACATTATAGAACATATTATAATTATTATATATTTTTTAATTTGTTATATGTTTTTTAAATAATTTTATAAAACATTATTTTAACAAAATATTAATTGTGTCAATTTAGACACAATTAATTTCATGGATTTTTATAAAATTCATGATACAGAGTCATCCTAGAAATTTTTTTACAAACCTAATGATTAATGGTAATCTAAAAAATTAATTGGAAATATTAATTTGCCCAAATTTTATTTATTTTAATATTTTTAATAAAATTTATTTGTTTTATACATTATTAAAATAATAACTACATAAATATTTTGTAATTAATTAAAATAAAAATTTATAGAATAAAAATTTAAAACAAAATAATTTCATGAAAATAAATTTCCTATATTTATTAAGAATATATTTCGTCTAAATTATCTTCTAGAAGAGCCAACATTAAAAATGGTACACTTATTAAAGTATGAATGGGGCAACTTTAACATTATATTATATAAATTAAAATAAATGTCATAATATCTTATATAAAGCTCCAAATGGTCACTTTCTCTATCTTTGGATTGTTATGGTCTAGATATACTTGTTTAATATGATAGTGTCATTTTTTTAGGCTTTTTACGGTTATTATTATTTTAATAATTTTTTTTATGGATTTCTCATCAATGAATTAATTTTTTACATCATTAAAGTATAAGACTTCAATATAATTATTAATTTCCTAAAAATTAAAATGATATTTTGATGATGTAGTTAATTATTATATCTTTCTATAAACTATTTATGTTCAAAGATATCACTTTAGTATCCTTATATTAAAATTATTATACTTATAAGAAATTTGAGTATTATATTTTGTCACTTTTTTTAGTTTTAGTAACATATATGTCATTTTTACTCTCAAGTGGCCCTTAAGTGATTAAGTTTATAAAATAACATGTTAAGGGTAGAATTTTATTCTTCCAATAGTATTTGTTAGGTTTAGGATCATTTAATTCTCTTTATCATATTGTTGTTGCACTAATTTACCTGATGTACCTTTAACTGCGTTAAATAAAAATGTCTGCAGTTACTATTGATAATATCCAGAAAAATAAAAGTAACATATTAACATAATTTGGACCCACTAATTCCAAATATGGAATCCATTTTTCATAATTTGAAACATACAATTGGCAGAAATTATTTTAAAAATTATTCTTCTGGTCAAAAACCAAAAAATGGGGTTTTAAAAAGAAAAAGCCTATCAACAGATTTTCATGTTATTATGTCCAATTTATATGTTAAATTACATAAAATGACAGAAATTAGATTAAATTATAAAAAATTAATCCAATCACACTTTAAAAATAATTTAAAATATAATTTAACTATATAAATAAATTAGATGAAAATGTAGTTTTGAAATAAAATGCAGTATTTTCAATATTCATTAAAATATAAATATTATCATAAAAATAATAAAAATTAAATAGATGCAATTTTTTATGTTCGGCTTCCAAAGAGGAAGTGTTTTTTTGTGAAACTAAATATATAAGTGGTAAAATATTGATTTAAAATGGCTGTGCCATCAAAATGTGGCCAAAATTCATATTTTTTAAAAAAATACATCTTTATCCCAAAAATTTAATTTGTTATTATATCATGGATAGAAAATAAATAATATTAATTTTAAAGTTATATAAAATTCCAAATTTGTTTAACAATATTCATAACAGTTAGTTTAAATCCCATTTAATAATAATATTGTAATAATATATCATTGTTTAGTGAAACTCAGTATGGCGTACAACGCAAGCTATAGAGGAAGGTTGCTCTTGGATATCATAGAAGCCAAGTCAATTTTGCATTTTGTGAAATCTTCCTTTGGTGTAGTGTAAAGAGAAATACAATATTTTTTTAGCACACAACACAATACATCAATGAAATTAAAATGAATCTTTCTCATTAAAATCATAGTGTGTTAAAACTCCTTACATGAATGAGGATCCCATTCACCATTAAAAATGAATCCTCCCATCAGAGATAGTAAATGAAACACTATAATTCTATAAATAAACATGGACCTCAAAGTTCATCATCTAGTCCATTGTGAAATTTCTTCTAGAAAGGTCCTTATACAGGATGAGAAAATCCAATGAAAATTACACATTGAGTATTATGACTACCAAAAGATACATAAATCTATGATATTTATTATTTTCATGGGGTTATATATTATCATGACATAAGGTATAATATCTTAAAGAAGATTCAATAATTTTTTATCATTTGAAGTTTCAAAAAAGTTGTTAAAACTAATATAAAATACAGAAACTACCATGGATGATGCAATAAGAACTATACCTATCCCTGTAGTTAGTCCAACCATGATTTCCATAGAGGCTTCCATTCATATATAAAACTTTCGGCTCTTATCTTGAGTTTGAATAATACCAAAAATCTTTGGCACATTCCTTATCCAGATCTGAAAAATGACGATTCATATATATTTATACTTCCAGGAGAATGAGACACAGCTACTTTTAGGGTATCACATTAAACATGGGATCAATTTGGAGCCGAGGAACCCATAGAACCCTTTACATGAAAACTAGTCCAGTGGAATTTGTAAAGGTTACCCAACATCCCACATATATGGAAGCTATTTAAAGGCTTTAGGTAATATTTCTTTATGTCATGGTCTGAGCGTCTCAACACAATGCTTCTCTCATGCAGCACCCAGACCCCATCCTCAACGGGAAAGGTTATGCGATCCAACTCTTCAAATGATTTGAGGTTCACTAGTTTCTTCCTCCCATGGACTCATATGGGGAGTGTCCCAACCTCCCAACCAAGGTGTTGTTAGGACTGACACATACCATCTTTCACATTTTTTGGGTGAATTCCATCTCTTCAATAATGAAAAAAACACGAACCATATGTTGTAATAGTGGGTTCCATATACCGAATTTGAAAAATAATTTTGATTACCAAATAATGTATATAGTTATAAATTCTAGATTTTTAAATACAATTATAGTGTAGATATTTCTATTTCCACTATTTTATGGTAATTTACATAGATTAATTTTCATATCAAAAGGCTATAGGAGATCTTATACTATAATGAGAACCATGAGATACTATGACATTAATCATAAACAATTGAAATATGGTCTAGATATATCTTATTGAATGGACAGAATTCATGTAAGACTATTATGTTCTAGGGGCTCATAAAAATTGAGACTTCTTGTCATGATGTTCACACATGGTCATCTCTAGTAGTGAGATCATGAGGAGAAACCCACCAAAAATAATTCAACACGTTTCAGGTGTCATAAATTGTCCCTATCTATGGAAATATGTATTGGTATCCAAAATTGAGATCATTATCAATGTGTTCAATTTGACTGCATACTTAAATTTAAGGGAAAAAACATGATATTGAAATCATGAAGATTTATCTTGTGTTGGGTGCATCATTGGGGGTATGGAATTGGATGAATGGTCATGAAATGATTTTCTCTCTTTTGGGAAAAAGAAGTTATATATCTCGGGTCTTGTTGATTTTGATGGCAGTGTCTTTATAACTCTATGAACAATGTTTTCAAAAGGTAAATCTAACCGGTTAGATCAATAAATAATAAAACTAGAAAAGGTTGATGACAAAAGTGTGTGTATTTCTTTTTGAGATATCTAAATACAAAGGGATTATGTTACATTGTGTCTGTTCATAGATTGGTTCGCATTGTAAAGACAATCCTTATCTCTTTAGGGTTATTTATGGGTTCGTAGACTCTGATTTTAGTCTATAGATATTATTCACTACAATCGAGATAAGGGAATAGTGGGTCAAACATAGTAGTGTATTCAAGAATCCACCCTATTCAATTTATTATGTATATTGGACATGGTAGGCCCCACCAAAACTTCATTTTTTTCAAGTTACCAATCACCAAAGACATAAATAATTTCATATTATTCATATAAATAATAATTGGCATTGAATTTATTTTCATTGTAATTAAATATCGGAAATATTAGTCGAACTAATATTATTTTAATATGTATGGTTGTTTTAATATTCAGAGGAAATTATTAGTCATGTAAATGACTTGGTTTTATCACTTAATACAATATATATACATATTTATATATATTAAATGAATGTGGTAAAATAATAAATAATATTTTGATATATTGTATTTTTTCATTTTTATATATTTATTGGACGTTAAATAAATGAGGGTTGGGGAACCCTTCTAGGTATTTTGAACATCCACCATAAATAAGAGGAAAAAGGCTCTCTCCATGGATTATTCGTAATAAGAATTCTATTTCTTCTCTCTCCTATGCCACTTTATAGAGAGAGAGACTCTCAATCCTAGAATTCAGATTGAGTTCATCTCCATACATCAATGGTATATCGATATGGTGATTGTCAGCACATCGAAGGCATCCTCGAATCTCTGTGCTATCAACCATTATTCGATGATCATACATATATAGAATTTTTGAAGCACATGTGGATGATATAAAGGTATTTGGTTTCGTATTATTCATGCAACGATCACTGAATACAAGTCGAAGTTGACCATAACTTCATATATGAAAAAGTCTTTTATTCAATTTATGATTTTGTGCTTAATTTCTTTTATTTGAAATTATTGGCCTATACCGGGGCTTAGATCATTAGAGATGACAAGTATCATCTTCCAGATTATGAAAAGTTTTAAAATCACCAGCCCCTTGGCTTCCGTTGTAACCCTAATACCTTCAATTGGTATCAGAGTGAAAGAATAATTATTTTGATCCAATAAAAATAAATTTTCTATAAACAGATTTTCAGGGTTTATTTTCGGTCTTGGTAGTTTCGACTACGATTCGATCTGATATCAGAGAACCATGTTATGGGTATCTGAAAAAAATTTATGGATCATATGTTGTCTTGTTCAGATATTAATTTTTTTATAATAATAATTATTAATATCATTTTATTATATTTTTTCACAATAATTATAAAAATAATTATTTTAGTAGTTATAATAATAAAAATAATTATCATTGTTACTAAAGTCTATTTACAAAGACATTGGAATATGGAGATGAGTATGGAATTAGTCCCAAAAAACAAAAACAGAAAAACATAATAGGGGGTTTCTTATACTTGCAGGACTATAAATTTTTTTTTGGAAGACCCAAAATTTGGTCTTCTTATTCTTCCATTCAAGGTTACCCCAGCCTCCTTTCCTAGATCTTCTTCCACCACCGCCAAAAACCAAGATTACTGGACCTAGCTCTCCGACAAGCTGTTGGCCATAACCAACCACCCATGCCGCATTGTCGCCCTGCCTGGCCTCATCAGGACACTTCCATGAGGAACCCTTTTACTCTATTCCACACCCTATATCTCACTAGAATCCCCCAAGCCGACGCTAACCCTACGAGCATGCAATGTGCCTCATGGTGCTGCCTCTATTTGATCCACCCGTGGAACCACTCCTCTCCAACTGACGCCTCTATTGGGTGCATCACCAGCCAATCTCCCATGCTTCGACCTCCCTCTGACCTGACTACTTCTCACTCCATGGACCCAAAACCCCCATGAAAAGTAATGCTGGCCACCAAAGGGATCCACCTCCCTCCTCGAATGGGATCCCATACTATTCCACCATGCAAGAGCCCGCCAAGGGCCGCCACTGACTAGACCTGACCCCCTCATTACGGTAGCCCTTCCCAAATGAGTGGGGATGAAACATTATCCCTAAAATCCGCAAAATTGGAACCCCATAGTGGCACCCCACTACCCTGTCCCATTATGGACCGAATGCCTCTCTCGGTAGGCTGTATTTCCATTCCGGACTACCTAATGGAGGTTCCCCTTTGTAATGGTTCCTGGAACCGAAGATCCCATTTTCTTCTTCTCTACAAACCCCTAGTTGGATTGCAACCTGGCCAAGTGAGGTACCACAATGGTTCTGGTGGAACCGAATCTACCATCAATTAGGCTTGAGGGGATTTGACCATCTTGGAATGAATCTCGGCTGGCCCTCCTAGCCCGACATGGGCCAACACAGGCTTTTCCCAGCCCAAAATAGGTTTGCATAGGTACGACATGACCCACTTTGGGCTTGTGCTGATTTTTAGCACCACATATAAATTAAATTTATATAATTAATTAATTAATTTTAGAAATAAATAAAATTTATTAAAATATTAATTTTCTAGATTATAAAATTAATTTTAATACTGAGTGGTAAATTAATTTAATTTGGTTTTAAATGAAATTAATTTATTAATCTTTTTTTTCAATTAAAATTAAATTAATAGTGGATTGAAAATAATTAAATTATTTTAATAATTTAATTAATTCCCTCATACTAATTTATTACAATGTAATATTATCATTCTTTAATTTTACACACTTACTAGTCTTAAGCATTGACCTGTTTATGTCTGCATTTATTTATTTAATAAATAATTTAACTACATGTGATGTTTTTAATTATTTAAGACCATATATAAATCACCATTTTTTACGGTCAATAAGTATATAGGACTACATTTCAGTCATGATATTTATGTATATTTCAACCCAGGTTCTCCCCTCATGCATGTGAGTCTCTTTGTACGTTGGAAGAATATTAGGTATGATCCCGACAAGACCAAGATGAGGTGAAATCCAAACAATAAAAAGACATACTAGACATAGGGTGAGCTGCATCACGAGTCAAACAAAGACTCTAGTATGATGCCCTAGGTCATGTTTGATCTATTGAATTTATGTGGATCTACCAATATTGGATTCTCATGACTAGTGAGGTAGTAAATATCCTTTATTATTTTATTTATTATTTTAGGAATTTTATAACAGTTCAAAAATACATAAAATAATAAATAGTAAAATGCATAATGAAGAAACCTATATTTTTCTATTAATGTTCACCTATGGGAACAACAATATAGATAAATATGATATAGAAATGGATTACATTTTTTGAGAGAAATATAACAAAAAACCTCATGTAAATATTATGTTATAACTACCTTCCATTATTCAAATTTGAATAAAACAAGGTGTTTGGGGTGATCATCATTCCATAGTTGAGGAAAACTCTTACTACCAGGCCATTATTATGAGAGTTATGTGTTTAATTTACTAAATTTTCCTCAAATAATATCCAAATATATATTTTTGTAATTTTAGAGGTAAGTATTGAGAAAATGAAGTGATTATTTTAGAAGCTACGACTTCGGTCAACAGATCAAAGAACTGCAAGTTAATTTGGTTGTCTAGTCAAACTTCTACAACGAATCCTCTGAGTAGTGGAAAAGACATTGCTTGTAGACTGTGAGGGGAGGTTCAATGATCCTTTTCACTAGAATAATCAAGAGATAGAGTATTCAGTATCTAGTACCAAGTGTTCCTAGAATTTGATAAAATATAGGGATAAATTTAATGGTTTATTTAATTAATCTGAATATATACATCAATAATCAAGATAAAAAGTAAAAATATGCTAGAATAAATTTTTTAGTAAATGGATTTTAATACCATAAGAAAAAATGAAATAATATTTGAAAAATTTAATGTTCAAACTTTCACGAAATTCTATGTGTATTTTAGGCACATTCACACATTACTACTATACAAGAAAATTCAAGGTGCTAGTGTCCATATACCTATTAAGCCACCTTAGGAAGTGAGGGTGAAAATTTTATTTTTAAGGACTCGTGAAAATAACATGTGATGGTTATGTTATTATGATGTAATCATCATCCGATGCTTGTTGTGGTTAAATCATTAGTGTCGGGATAATATAACATGTAGTCCCATATTTGAGAATTTTACAAGGAGAAAGAGAAGCAAGATATGAATGTGATGATTACACTGGATATGTGTAAAAATGGAAGACGAATCATAGTATTTCAAGTTATCCCACTCTTATATGCAATTTATAGAGCATAGTTTTATGTTACAAAAAGGTATTTAGTAAACTCTTGAATACCTATTTAGGTAAAGTTCAACATGTAAATAAAAATATGATGAAAAATTAATCATTAGTTCTTATAGAGAATAAGTTTAAAGGAAAAGTGAAAAGGCCAATGGAATGTGTAATTCCAAAGGAACATTCAAAATGAACTACAATTAAATAAGGTTGGTTATCATACAGTAGGTTACTTGCATCACATAACATGAAAAAAATTATATGGAAGTTTATTTGAAATAAACCGAATTGAAGAAGTATGTTATCACTTCTTATATCGGTATATTCATAAATATAAAATGTATTTTTTTTGACAAAATACTTGGGTATTAAATAAAATATTCCTTTCTAAAATGTGTGTTGAAATATAGTAACCACATAAGTAATAAAATGATTAAATTTTCTTTGGTGTATTCTACATGCTTTTGAAAAATGGTGATTCCTAATTTAGTAGTGAGAACCACATAACTTATAATTTCCATGTTAATGATTTAAGTCAAACTATTCTTGAGTATAACCAAAATATTAATCACTTATGTAAATTGGACACTATGAGAATTTATTCTAGGTCCAATAATGAATTTTGTTTGTGTTGTTTCATACTCAAAAAATAATTCAGTGGTACATGAATCATTTGCAATAAGCAATGAATATAAAATGCAATACTTTTAAACCGAGTTATGGAAAAATAATTATTTTTCAAGTAAAAATAAAAATTGACTTCAAGGATATACCTATTTTGGAATTTTGGAATGGTAAAGATAAACACCAATGGTATTATTAATTTATTATGTTTGAAAAAGAAACCTTTAGAAATAATGTTATGCCACAAATAATTCCAAATTAGTTCAGTTAGAGAGCATGAAATATTACAATGGTATTATATAGGTATATATAATTCATAATATTCCTTCATGTACATGAGTAATAAGAATGTAAACTATGCTATGAATGGGAAGAAGATATAAGATTATTTTGGCCGATATGGTTAAGAATAGATTGACTAATCATTTATCAATCAATATAATGTAGTGTGGAGAAATTCCTAACTGAAAATTACCTTATCTATATCACAATTTTGATGTTAATATGGCAGATCAAGGATAAGTCTTACTTGTCAACATTGATAAAAAATCTAACTTAGAGTAATTTCAAAACCCATATTTTTTTACATCAGTGTTATAATTTAATTAGTATCAATGTTACAACTTGAAGAAACTTGCATTATATCTCATGATGTTTTTGGAAAATTAATGCGACATCCCATAGCCATATACCAACCGTCATGAAAAATTCATATCATATGATTCATATTATGATGTAAATACATTTGGTCATAAGACATGTTTATATTCAAAGGGTTTGATAGGATATAAACAAACTTTGATCATGAAAAACACATTGTTCATCAATATAATTATTCTAATAGTTTCTTAGGATATTACATAAATACCTAAAATTGAAAAGTGGTAAGTGATAGAATAAATTTCAATAAAAGGGTGAAAATATATACATGAGATAGTGAGATAAATATTGAATTTTTTTAGTAAATGTCAGATGTGAACATTTAATTGTCATAGGAATGAGTTCCACAAGTGTATGTGGAACATGACTATTTTAGAGACTCATACTGCATATGAAGGATAAATCCTTAATTATGGTTTACTATTCACCATTTTTTGTGAAAAATTATTCCTTGAGAATAATAATTCCTACAAATAGGCAGAATATGGGAACACACTAAAATTTTAATGATAAATTAAAATTCAATAATAGATTTCATGTATCAAAAAGAAAAGGGTGGTAATTATATTGAATACTATGGTGGGTATTCTAGTGGGTTCATATATGGATGGTACAAGAGAAGTACCAATAAGGCTCGATTGGTAATAATAAGTCATTATGCCTAAATCCATAAGAATTTTACTTTTCATTGCTATTATATATGATAATTTTATTGTGTATTTGATGGATTGACCCCCAATCATGGAAGGTGTCAATTTGACTCTACTAGAAAGGGATGATGATATCATATAATTCCAATAAGGTTGTATGTTACATAAATCTTGTATATGACTATTGTAAGCAACAAGATCATATAATATTCAATTAGAATTAATATTTTCCATGTGTATACTAGAGGTTGGTTGGAGAAACATAGTTTTCCAAGTGAAATATTTTCGACCACATACGAAAAATAGATATCGGTCTTACAGTTAGTCAAGATGAGGTTGAATGTAATTATATAGTGATTGAATTAAATTAGAAAACTATGTTATAGAGAACATGACCTAATGAGGTAGATCTTATGGTTTCTTGAGCCCAGTACATCGTATATATACTAACATGGTATTTAAAAATTCATGTTAGAACAATCCAAGAGAGAATTATTCCCAATGTCACATGGCCTGAATCCCTCTAAGTTGAAATAAAATAGCATAGAAAGAGATTAAGTAGTGAGTTGCATTCCATAAGCTTCATCAATGGATCAATCACATATAACATGATATGTACTAGGAACTATATTTCCAGCATTTACTTTAATATAGGAAAATATTAGTTATATCAAGGAGAACTACTATGGAAGCTATCAGAATTTTCCAATTTAAGTTGTGCAAGTATTAACAATTATTACCTCTGAAGTGGAGAATAAATGATACTAATTAAGGCAGGACCTAAACTTTTATTCCATGGATAAACATGATCAAATATCACAGTTAGTCTAACATGATGAGAGATAAATGCTCATAAAATCAAGTGGTAGTTATACCTACAAAAATCGAGTGCGTTGTAGATTCTAAGGAAGATAAGAATATGTTATTAAATGAAATGATTTTTTCAATTTTTTATAATTGTACCCAGGAGGTAACGTTTTAGGATTATGGTAATTATATTACTTGTATTATCCAATATGTCATGTTTTTATAGTGGAAAAAGGGTTATACTCAGGGTACCATCTCTTCAGATGTATTACTCAATGGGATGAGATTGCGTATAATAGAATATCCACATGGTAGAAATTTTCCAGATCCATTAGCTAAAGTCTTTACATAGTAGAAATATGATCTTTACCATATGAGAGATAAAAAATTTCATTAGCATGTGGGATCTAGTGAAAATGTGAGTTTTGTAATTGTTGGTGCCCGAAACCCAACATGAATAATACATTTTATTACCTAATCCTATGTACACTTATATATGCATGATTTTACTTTCCATTATAGTGAAGATATTTCTACAACTACTATTTAAATGTAATTTCCGTAGATTTATTGTCATATGAAATCACTATAGAAGGCACCAAGATATATTAAGAACCTCTAGATACTATGAGATTAATCTTAAACAAAGGTCCTATGGTTTAGATACATCATACTGACTGAGAACAATTGATGTAAAAAAATCCGGTGCTATGGGATTATAAGCTTTAAGTTATCTTCTCTGGATGTTTTCACTTGGAGATCTATAATAGTGAGATCACAAGCATAGACCAGCTAGTAGGAATACCACATATTTTAGTTGTCATTGATTGTTAATGTCATGACCCACCCTCGGGGCCCGTGCCGTGACTACCCCAAGCCCGCCTTCCATAGGCCAGGGGCTGGCGACTAGCACCAAGGCGTAAATCCCAACAAAAAGGGAAGGCATTGCCTTTGAAAAGTAAACAAGCACCACAGAGTAAGAAAGCAGAAAAGTAAACACTATGAAAAAACTGTACAAGCTGTGATGAAAGTAAAAGGGGCCGGAAATACAAGCCCAACAGTAAAGTACAACTGAAAGGAAAAACAGCAACTGAAAGGGAAAACTGTAGCGTCGAGCCGTCCTCTGGAAATCCCACCTGAAGGGTGGGTACAGATAGCCCCCACTACTCCTCGGGTCCACCTGACCACTCCGAGTACGTCCCGCTCAGTGGTCCACCTCCAGGTACCGTCCTGCTCCACACGCCTCCACCACGATCAGCACTGTCCGTCGTCTGCAACCAACACAACGTAGTGCGGGCAAAGCCCGTGCAGGGGTGAGTATAAGCTACTCAGTAGGGACCCCGAGACCCCCGAAGTTCTCCCGAAATCCACAAAGGATAATCCAAAAAGGAAGGATCCAATCACGAAGTAACATCTTACATGGCTTAGGTATATGCCCATACATATACCTAAGTCATCAATTCCCGTTCGGCTCCAACGTCCGAGCCCAAGCACAACCCAGTCCACACAGGAAAGCAAACCGTACACCCACACAGGATAGCTCAACACAATCCACAAAGGAGAGTAAACAGTAAATCCACACAGGATAGCTCAACACAATCCACAAAGGAGAGTAAACAGTAAATCCACGCAGGATAGCTCAACACAATCCACAAAGGAGATTAACACAAGATTCAGCTCACACAGGTATACTTCTTCGGATGACGATAAAGATGATCACTGATCCATCTAAGTCGTTGGACCCACGAAAGATCGATAGGTAACTAACCCCCGCAATGACCCACACAGGATCGGTCCCACACGAGACCTCTAGGCGCTGGCTCACACAGAACCGCTGAGCGCGGACCCACACAGGATCGGACCCACACAGGATCGGGCCCACACAGGACTGGTCCCACACAGGACCTATAGCACTGATCCACGGAGGATCGCTGAGTGCAGTAGTCGTCGCAGTCCACTGAGGATCTCTGCACAGTCGTCGCCGTAGTCAACTGAGGATCTCTGCACGGTCGTCGTCGGAGTCCACGGAGGATCTCTGCACAGTCGTCGCTGTCGAAGTAGCAGTCGCAGCCAGCCTAGGGTTCCCGCACACAGCAAGCTCGTTCGGGAGGGTCCGCTCCATGAGCCGAGAGGCTGATACATCAACTGACACAAAGTCCGAAGGTGATGTATCCAAAAGTTCCGTATCGTCAACAGGAACTCAACGTCGTAGATGGCGCGTCAATCGGACGCCCGGTCTGAGAGTTATTGGCATTTTCGTCCCAGGGGCGCGGTTGGTTTTTAAGGAAAAACCAACCCGACCGCACTCCACCTGCGTCCAAACCTCGGTCGGAGTATCCCAAAAGATCCGTCTCACTTAGAGGAAAAAAACAAAGCTGACGGCACATCAATCGGACGTCCGTAGCTCAAGATATGAGCGTTTCCGCTCCAAGGGCCCGGTTGGTTTCGTGTACGAACCAACCTGGCCGAACACAAAGTACTACAAAACCTTGAGTGCGATATACCGAAACGACCATCTCGATCTAAGGATTGTGTTGCCGCTGACGGCGAGTCGTTTGGAGGCCCGTAGCTCAAGTTACGTGCGTTTGAACGAAGACCGTCCGAAGACGTGGGGTACGGGCTCGGGCCGACCCGGCCCGACCCCCCCGGGAGTCGGCCGAACCGGGTCGACCCGGTTTGGCCGAGCGGTCGAACGGCCGAGGCATGCGGGGCGCCGCCCCCGCGGCCTGGTGGTGCCGCGGCCCCCCGTGTGGGGCCGTGCTGAGTCGGGACGCGGTTTCAGCCACGTCCTAGGGCACCGGACCCGCACGGCCGTGGGTCCGCGGGTTCCGTCGCCGCCGCGCTGAGTCGTGGCGGCCTGTCCGGCGGCGCGCCGGGGCGCCGCCGCTCCCGGCTGCCAGCGCCGCCGCGCCGGCGACCCGCGCCGCCGGTGAGTTCCGCGGGCCACCGGGATCGTTCCGGTGGTCCGATTCTCTTCCCGTCTGCGCCATTGCTCCTCCTGGGACTCGTTCTTCACTGCGGGATCGTCAAACATCCATTGTGGCACGTTCCATCGTCGCCCGTCAAATCCGCACAAAACGAATAACGGCGGAGGGTCGTCGGGCCGTGTTCGTTTGGCCTGCACCCTCCGCGTTAGAGATAAACAAACGAGGGAATTTAATTCGACATAGGAAGCAACAATTTTAATAAGATTAAAATTGTTCACAATTCGGTTCTTTAATTTCTTTAAAGAAACATTGACGGGAATAATAAAAAGGGGTAATTCCCAAAATAAATCCCTACCTCGTCGATCGTCGCGCGCGGGCGTTCTTCGCGGAAAAGCTCGTCGCGGAAGAGAGGGATCGTCGCGTCGTCGCGGGGAGGCATCGCGTCGTCGTGGAATCCGACGTTGAGTCGGAAAACTCAATGCACCATGAAACAGCAGATTTAATTTAATTAATTAAATCCGGGTTTTTGGTTAAGAACCACGAAGGAGATAAAAAGGAAGGTTCGAGACTCTTACCTCAAGAAGCCGATCGAAGATCCGTCGCGGAGGAAGAGACGTCGCAGAAGAACATTGTCGGTGTTGCGGATCACGGCGTCGTGTCGTCGATTTCCGGGTTCGACGTTCTTCGCGTTCTTCGCGTTCTTCGCGTTTTTCGCGAAGGAGGAAGAAGGAACAAGGATTCTGTCTCAACGAGTAATCCCCCAAAAGATTTTGGTTGGTCTTATTTTATTAATATTCCAACACACGAAAACAGGTTAAGAAACGATTGAATTAATTCGTTGAATTAATTCAACGAAAGAAACAACCCATTTAATTCATGAAATAAACCGCCCAATTAAATGGTCTGTTAAGATTTTAAGAAACGCGTCAGTTGACTCTCATTAAGACGGGTTTTCGCGGGTGCGTTTCTTAGCGGAATAAAACGGCGGGGCTCGTGCGGGCCCCACCTCACAAATATCCTTCCAAGGGGGTAGGATATTTTTGGATAGCATCCTATCTGGTTCAACTTACTTCAAGCCGTCAATAAGTGGCTTCAAGTGGCTTCCAAGTGGCTTAAGTGAAATAAAATAAAGTTGTCGCAAAATTATTTTATTTCTTAGCTTTAAGCCCAAAAATTAAAAACCACACCCGAGCAAACGAAACTCCGGAAGAGGCGTTTCTAAGAGAATACCGGCGCTGCGATTTCATCGGTGCCCTCAGAATTCAATTCCGAGCACCGGTTCAAAAGTTAGAAAAACCCGCTCGTCCGTTCACTGAACGTACCCGAGCCAAACTTCGGAAAATGATTCCGGGCACACCGGGCCTCGGAATCAGGTGCTTCCAGAAACTGCGCTCTTGTAAAATTCCAAAGAAAATTAAGAAAAAAATTTCCTTGAAATTTACGGGTCTTTACATTACTCCCATCTCAGGACTTTACGTCCCCGTAAAGATACATCATAAACCCGGGAATCAAAAGTGGGTACTTAGCACGCATCTGAGCCTCCCGCTCCCAAGTGCTCTCCTGGAGGTTCCAGTGCTGCCATCTGATGTGTACAGGAGGAATCAATCGCCCACGTAGGACCCGCTCCTGTCGATCCTCTATCTCCACTGGGACCTCCGAAAAAGTCGCCCCATCATCCACGTCTAGCTCCCCATAGTCAACGATGTGCGTCAGGTCGTGCACGTATCTCCTCAGCTAGGATACGTGGAAGACGTCGTGCACCCGGTGAAACTGAGGTGGAAGAGCCAGGCGATAAGCCACCTCGCCAATCCTGCTGAGGAGCTAAAAAGGCCCGATGAAGAATGGAGACAACTTGCCGCCCCGACCAAATCTCCGCAACCCACGTCGAGGTGAGACACGCAAGAAGACGTGGTCTCCATCCTCGAACTCTAGTGGCCTCCGCCTCCCGTCAGCATATGACTTCTGTCGGCTCTGTGCTGTCCTCATCCGCTCCTGGATGACCTGGACCTTCTATGTCGTGGCCCGGACCATCTCTGGTCCCACAAGTGTTGACTCCCCAGGGTCTGTCCAGCACAAAGGAGATCTGCAAGGCCTGCCGTACAACGCCTCGTAGGGTTCCATCCCGATGGTGGAGTGGTAGCTATTGTTGTATGCGAACTACACCAAGGGTAGGTGGTCCTCCCAGCTGCGACCAAAGTCGAGGACACATGCACGGAGCATGTCCTCGAGGGTCTGAATGGTCCTCTCCGTCTGACCATCCGTCTGTGGGTGAAAGGCGGTGCTCAGACGTAGCCGCGTCCCGAACGCCTCCTGCAACCCTTTCCAAAGCCGGGATGTAAAGCGAGCGTCCCGATCGGAGACGATAGTCGATGGAACACCGTGAAGCCGTACAATCTCCTGAACGTAGAGTCGTCCCAAGCTCTCCACTGAGCCCTGCTCTCGGATGGGTAAGAAGTGTGCCGACTTGGTGAGTCGGTCAACAATCACCCAAATGGAGTCGTGACCTCTGGAAGTGCGTGGAAGTCCAGTCACGAAGTCCATAGATATGCCATCCCACTTCCAC
The DNA here is from genome assembly GCA_963277665.1 of Viscum album. Lineage (NCBI taxonomy): Eukaryota > Viridiplantae > Streptophyta > Magnoliopsida > Santalales > Viscaceae > Viscum > Viscum album. Next base: position 905,343,884 of record OY728160.1, on the reverse strand, counting down.
TCCGGGACCTCCAAGGGCTGTACCAAGCCTGCTGGTACCTGGTGCTCTGCCTTCACCTGCTGGCAGGTGAGGTACCGTGCAAAGAACTCTACCACAGCCTTCTTCATGCCCGGCCACCAGTGCTGACGTCTGAGATCCTGGTACATCTTCGCCACTCCAGGATGTACCGCCAAAGGAGAAGTGTGGAACTCTCTCAGCACCTCCTCTCGTAAAGCAACTAGTACCAAGGTACGTCCTCTGAAAAGGACATCGTGCTCTGCTCCAAGGGAGAAACCATCAGGTTCCTGTCCCGAGGATATCTGTGCACGCCGTGTCTCACAGTCAGCGTCCCCACGCTGTGCCTCTCTGACCCGCTGTAGAAGTGGAGGAGAGACTATGAGATACTGAAGGAAGGCTACTCCGTCTCTATCCACGAAGGATATCTGCAAGGCGGTTAGCTGCTCTGTCGCCTCCTCAAGCAGCTGGATGCCCTTCCTCCTGCTGAGGGCATCGGCTACCACGTTCCCCTTTCCAGGAGTATAGACTATCTCAAAGTCATAGTCCTGGAGGAACTCGAGCCATCGCCACTGTCTCAGGTTCAGGTCCTTCTGAGAGAAGATGTACCTGAGACTCTGGTGGTCAGAAAAGACTGTGAAGCGCTCGCCCATCAGATAGTGCCACCATGTCTTCAGGGCGAAGACCACTGCTGCCAACTCCAAGTCATGGGTAGCGTAGTTCTGCTCATGCGGCCTCAACTGACGTGATCCGTAGGCAATCACGGCCCGCTCCTGCATCAGGACACACCCGAGTCCGGTCCCTGATGCATCATAGTAGACTACGTATCCAACTCCCTCCTCAGGCAACCTCAAGATAGGTGCGCTGGTCAACCTCTGCCTCAGCTCTTGGAAGCTCTGCTAACATCTGTCTGACCACATGAAGGGTTTCCCCTTCTTCTTCAACGCTGAGAGTGGGGCCGTAACTCTGGAGAAGTCTGGAACAAATCTCTGATAGTATCCAGCGAGGCCCAAGAAACTCCGCACCTCTGTCACGCTCTTAGGTGGCTCCCAAGCTAGAACTTCCTCGATCTTCAAAGGATCCACTGCAACTCCCGCCTCAGAAATGACGTGCCCCAAGAAGTGGACCTCACATAACCAGAACTGACACTTCGATAGCTTGCCATAAAGCTGGTTCTCTCGGAGTGTGTCTAGTACAACACGCAAGTGGTCGGCGTGCTCCTCCTCCGTGGTCGAGTACACCAAGATGTCGTCGATGAAGACTACGACAAATCGATCGAGGTATGACTGGAAGATCCTGTTCATGAGGCTCATGAACACTGCTGGAGCGTTGGTCACACCGAAATGCATAACCAAGAACTCATAGTGGCCATACCGACATCTGAAGGCCGTCTTCTGCACATCCTCGTCTCGAACTCTGAGCTGATGATAGCCTGACCTGAGGTATATCTTCGAGAACCACCGTGCTCCCTTGAGCTGATCGAAGAGGTCATCAATCCTGGGTAGCTGATACTTGTTCCTCACTGTCACCTGGTTCAGGCGACGATAATCGACACACAGTCGCAAGCTCCCGTCCTCCTTCTTGGCGAACAATATCGGGGAAGCCCAGGGTGAAACACTGGGTCGGATGAACCCCTTGCCCTGCAAGTCCTCCAACTGTACCCGCAGCTCTCAAAGCTCAGCAGGGGCCATCCGATATGCTGGAGTGGATATCGGGGATGTCCCGGGGTACAAGTCAATATAAATGTCTACCTCTCTATGAGGAGGTAGTCCTGGAACGTCGTCGGGAAAGACGTCCGCGTACTGATCCACCACTGCAGGAAAACTGGGACTCCGCACGTCGACTGCTCCCAGGATGAGGCTAGCCAACTGATGAGTGATGGCCTGACCTCTCCTCTGCGTGAGTCCATCCTGTGCTGCTAAGGCGCCCTTCTCGCCGGTGAAGGTGAACCTGCTCCCGTCGGTGCGCACACATCGCACCTTGCGCCTAATGCAGTCAATCTGAGCATGGACCGTAGATAACCAATCCATGCCCAAGATGATGTCGTAAGGCCTCGACGCCGCTACAAGAAGATCCCAGCCGAAGCTCTCGCCTCCTAGAGTAAGCTCACACTGCCGGCACCAGTGCGTAATCATCGAGTCTACTCCCGTAGGAGTCTCTAGCCGTAAGGATCGAGCCAACGGCTCCGTCGGAATCTCCGAGCTCCGAACAAGGGCAGTGGCTATGAAAGAGTGACTCGCTCCTGTGTCTATCAGAACTGCAGCAAGGGTGTAATAGACATAGATCGTACCTCGAATCATCTCTGGTGCGCCGTGGTCGTAGGCCTCAGCTGCCTGGAGCTGCGCTTGTCTCGGCCCGCCAGCTCCCTGTGGTCGGGGCGGGCCTCCTGGTGGTGGTGGTGGCAGAGCCTCAAAGCGTCGCCCACCACCTGCTGCTCGGCCAGCTCCTCTGCCTCGTCCACCTCCTCCCTGCAGACCACCACGGTCGACCCTCTGCCTCTGCCTGGGTGGTCCCTCCACCGTCTGCTGCCCCTTGGTACGACGGGTCGGGCAGTCACGAGCCATGTGGCCCTGCCCGCGGCACTCGTAGCACTGTCTGCCTCTTGGAAGGCTGGCTCTGCGCTGTGTGCCCCGCACCGCTGAGCCAGTGTCCTGGGGTCGTCTTCCGGAAGGCCTGGTCTGCCTGGAACCCTGAGTCATCCGTCGGCTACCTGCTGCCGAAGACTCTGCTATCTGCCGCCCTGCGGCAGGTCTCGCTGTGGACTCAGCCAGGAAGCTCTCGATCAGAAGGGCTCGCTCTAGCACTCCTGCCTGGGTCGGGATGCTGAGGGAGATCAGCGATGCCCTGATCTCGTGTCTCAATCCCTGATCGAAGGTCCGAGCCCGGAAGAAGGGGTCCCGTACCATGTCTGTCGAGTAGCGAGATAGGTCGGTGAACCTCGCCGCGTACTGGGTGACCGTCAAGCTGCCCTGCCGCAGCTGAAGAAGCTCCTAGATGCGCACCGCACGGAGGGTGGCCGAGACGAACTCTGAGCGTAAGAGGCTCTCAAAGTCCGTCTAGATGAGGGAGGCCTCATCATGTACCTGGAGCATCAGGCTCCACCATCGCCCTGCTGCTGCGTGCAGTAGGCTCGCCGCGAGGATCACCATGAGGTCTGCTGGTGTCCTCATTAGCCTGAAAACTTGGACGACCGCCTCCAGCCAGTCCTCGGCTGCCTGGGGGTCCGACTCCCCACGGAACCTGAGTGGTCACTGGCGCTGGAACTCGTGCAGAGCTCCGAGGCGTCGTGCGTCGTCAGCTGCCAGTGCTGGAAGCATCGGGGGCTCGGCGGGTAAAGGTACCGCCGGTGCCTCTGCTATCAACGGGCCCTGTACCGAGGCCTCGTCGCTCGGCGGGTTGTCGTCGCGCTCTACTCTAGGAACCCTAGCTGGCTGCTATCGTCGTGCCATCCTGAAAAGGAAACAAGTGCGCCACGGTCAGAACAGTATACCTGGTGAGCTGACACAAGTAATCACAGAGAAAACTTGAAACACACATGCAATCAATGTTTTCGTGCATTAAGTCGGAAATCAGAAGTCAGGGTCCTGGTGTATGGATACGTCGGCTGCCGCACCAACACTGGACTCCCTAGACTGATAACCACACTCAATACGCTAAACACTATTGCTTCACATAGAAGAAAAATCAGAGTCTGCGGTAGAACCTACCACCTCTGATACCAATTTGTCACGACCCGCCCTCGGGGCCCGTGCCGTGACTACCCCAAGCCCGCCGTCCATAGGCCAGGGGCTGGCGACTAGCACCAAGGCATAAATCCCAAAAAAAGGGAAGGCATTGCCTTTGAAAAGTAAACAAGCACCACAGAGTAAGCAAGAGGAAAAGTAAACACTAAGTAAAAACTGTACAAGCTATGCTGAAAGTAAAAGGGGCCGGAAATACAAGCCCAACAGTAAAGTACAACTGAAAGGAAAAACAGCAACTGAAAGGGAAAACTGTAGCGTCGAGCCATCCTCTGGAAATCCCACCTGAAGGGTGGGTACAGATAGCCTCCACTACTCCTCGGGTCCACCTGACCGCTCCGAGTACGTCCCGCTCAGTGGTCCACCTCCAGGTACCGTCCTGCTCCACACGCCTCCACCACGATCAGCGCTGTCCGTCGTCTGCAACCAACACAACATAGTGCGGGAAAATCCCGTGCAGGGGTGAGTATAAGCTACTCAGTAGGGACCCCGAGACCCCTGAAGGTCTCCCAAAATCCACAAAGGATAATCCACAAAGGAAGGATACAATCACGAAGTAACATCTGACACGACTTAGGTATATGCCCATACATATACCTAAGTCATCAATTCCCGTTCGGCTCCAACGTCCGAGCCCAAGCACAACCCAGTCCACACAGGAAAGAAAAACGTACACCCACACAGGATAGCTCAACACAATCCACAAAGGAGAGTAAACAGTAAATCCACACAGGATAGCTCAATACAATCTACAAAGCAGAGTAAACAGTAAATCCACACAGGATATCTCAACACAATCCACAAAGGAGAGTAACACAAGATTCAGCTCACACAGGTATACTTCTTCGGATGACAATAAAGATGATCACTGATCCATCTAAGTCATCGGACCCACGAAGGATCGATAGGTAACTAACCCCCGCAATGACCCACACAGGATCGGGCCCACACAGGACCTGTAGGCGTTGGCTCACACAGAACCGCTGAGCGCGGACCCACACAGGATCGAACCCACACAGGATCAGGCCCACACAGGACCGGGCCCACACAGGACCTGTAGCACTGATCCACGGAGGATCGCTGAGTGCAGTAGTCGTCGTAGTCCACTGAGGATCTCTGCACAGTCGTCGCTGTCGAAGTAGCAGTCGCAGCCAGCCTAGTGTTCCCGCACACAACAAGCTCGTTCGGGAGGGTCCGCTCCACGAGCCGAGAGGCTGATACATCAACTGACACAAAGTCCGAAGTTGATGTATCCAAAAGTTCTGTATCATCAACAGGAACTCAACGTCGCAGACGACGCGTCAATCGGACGCCCGGTCTGAGAGTTATTGGCATTTTCGTCCCAGGGGCCCGGTTGGTTTTTAAGGCAAAACCAACCCGATCGCACTCCACCTGCGTCCAAACCTCGGGCTGAGTATTCCAAAAGATCTGTCTCACTTAGAGGAAAACAAAAAAACTGACAGCACGTCAATCGGACGTCCATAGCTCAAGATATGAGCGTTTCCGCTCCGAGGGTCTGGTTGGTTTCGTGTACGAAGCAACCCGGCCGAACTCAAAGTACTCCAAAACCTTGAGTGGGATATACCGAAACGACCATCTCGATCCAAGGATCGCGTTTCCACTGACGGAGAGTCGTTTGGAGGTATGTAGCTCAAGTTACTGGAGTTTGAACAAAGACCGTTCGAAGACGGGGGTACGGGCCCGGGCCGACCCCCCCGGGAGTCGTCCGAACCGGGTCGACCCGACCCGGTCCGACACGGTCCGGTCCAGCAGGGCACGACCCGGCCGGTCGGACCGGCCTGGCCCGGTTCGGCCGACTGGCCGAACGGCCGAGGCACGCGGGGCGCCGCCCCCGCGGCCTGGTGGTGTCACGATCCCTCGCGTGGGGCCGCGCTGAGTCGGGACGCGACTTCAGCCGCGTCCGAGGGAACCGGAACCGCGCGGCCGCAGGTCCACAGGTGCCGCCACCACCACGCTGATTCGCGGCGGCCTGTCCGGCGGTGCGCCGGGGCGCCTGCGACCCGCGCCGCCGACGAGTTCCGCGGGCCACCGGGATCGTTCCGGTGGTCCGATTCTCTTCCCGTATGTGCCATTGCGCCTACCGGGACTTGTTCTTCACTGCGGGATCGTCAAACACCTGTTGCGGCACGTTCCATCATCGCCCGTCAAATCCGCACAAAACGAAGAACGACGGAGGGTCGTCGGGCCGTGTTCGTTTGGCCTGCACCCTCCGCGTTAGAGATAAACAAACAGGGGAATTGTATTCCACACAGGAAGCAACAATTTTAATAAGATTAAAATTGTTCACAATTCAGTTCTTTAATTTATTTAAAGAAACATTGACAAGAATAATAAAAAGGGGTAATTCCCAAAATAAATCCCTACCTCGTCGATCGTCGCGCGCGGGCGTTCTTCGCGGAAAAGCTCGTCGCGGAAGAGAGGGATCGTCGCGTCGTCGCGGGGAGGCGTCGCGTCGTCGTGGAATCCGGCGTTGAGTCGGCAAACTCAACGCACCATGAAACAGCAGATTTAATTTAATTAATTAAATCCGTGTTTTTGGTTAAGAACCATGAAGGAGATAAAAAGGAAGGTCCGAGACTCTTACCTCAAGCAGCCGATCGAAGATCCGTCGCGGAGGAAGAGACGTCGCAGAAGAACGTTGTCGGCGTTGCAGATTATGGCGTCGCGTCGTCGATTTACGGGTTCGGCGTTCTTCGCGTTTTTCGCGTTCTTGGCGTTCTTCGCGTTCTTCGCGAAGGAGGAAGAAGGAACAAGGATTCTGTCTCAACGAGTAATCCCCCAAAATATTTTGGTTGGTCTTATTTTATTAATATGCCAACACACGAAAACAGGTTAAGAAACGATTGAATTAATTCGTTGAATTAATTCAACGAAAGAAACAGCCCATTTAATTCACGAAATAAACCGCCCAATTAAATGGTCTGTTAAGATTTTAAGAAACGCGTCAGTTGACTCTCATTAATACGGGTTTTCGCGGGTGCGTTTCTTAGCGGAATGAAACGGCGGGGCTCGTGCGGGCCCCACCTCACAAATATCCTATCAAGGGGTAGGATATTTATGGATAGCATGCTATCCGGTTCAACTCAGTTCAAGCCTTCAATAAGTGGCTTCAAGTGGCTTCCAAGTGGCTTAAGTGAAATAAAATAAAGTTGTCGTAAAATTATTTTATTTCTTAACTCTAAGCCTGAAAATTAAAAACCACACCCGAGAAAACGCAACTCCGGAAGAGGCGTTTCTAAGCAAATACCGGCGCTGCAATTTCATCGGTGCCCTCAGAATTTGATTCCGAGCACCGGTTCAAAAGTTAGAAAAACCCGCTCATCCGCTCACTGAACGTACCCGAGCCAAACTTCAGAAAATGATTCCGGGCACACCGGGCCTCGGAATCAGGTGCCGTCAGAAACTGCGCTCTTGTAAAATTCCAAAGAAAATTAAGAAAAAAATTTCCTTGAAATTTACGGGTCTTTACAGTTAATATCTACAAACAAGTGTATTGGCATTCTATCGTGACTTCAATATCAATGATTTTTATTTGACTGTGTATTATGATGTAAAGAAAAAACCATTATATTGAAATTGTGGTGAGGTAGCTTGTGTTTGGTGCATCATTGGTGTTATGGCATTGGTTAAATGGTCAAGAAAGTATTTTTCACTTCCAAGATAATGATGTTATATATCTTAGGCCTTGATGATTAGGATTTAATAACCTTTAAATATCATTGTCCATGGTATTGAAAAGGTAAATTCATTTGATTAGATCAAAAACTAATAAATAATGAGAAAGATGATGCCACAAGTGTGTATCCTACTTTGTGAGAAATCTAATGAAAAAGAGATTATATTACATTGTACATGTTTGTAACATGGTTTTCATTGTATGAATTTTATTATCTCTTTAGGGACCATGATGGAATTATAGAGTCAACTCTTATTATGTGTATATTATTCACCACTATTGACATATGGTCCTATAGTGTCCCATAGAATAGTGTCTTCAAGAATCCTCCCTATTCAGTTGAGTATGTATATCAGACATGGTAGTTCCTAATAGGGGTTATGAGTGTTGTTCAAGTTATCAATCATTAAAGGAATAAATCAATTAAAATATCTCATGTAAAGAATAAATTGAAATTAATTAATTTTTTAATTTTATTTACAAATTAAGTAAATATTAGAAAATATTAATAAAATGAATATTATTTTAATATTCTCGGTTATTTTAATATTAAGCAGGAATTACAAGTCATGTAAATGAATCCATTTTATCTTGTAATATATTTTATATATATTAAAGTTATGTCATAAAATAATAAATAATATTATGTTGAAGTTTAGTTTAACATATTTTCTCATTCATTGTGCATTAAATAAACAGGGGTCAGGGAACCCTTCTGGTTATTTTGAACATCCATTATAAATTAGAGGAGAGAGGATCTTCATATAGACTATTCATAGTGATATTTCTATATCCTCTCTCTCCTATCCCACATTATAGAGAGGTACTCCCTCGATCTAGGTGTACAGATCTATTTTATCTCCATGCTTCGATGGTATATGGATGTGGTAGTTCTTGGGATGTTGAATGTGTCATCAGAACTCTACACTAGCACCCAAAATTCATTGATCAATGTTTCAGTGGATTTTTGAAGAGTGTGTGGATGATCTAGATGGATTAAACTTAGGATCATTCATGCAAAAATCATCGATGAAAAGAAGATGTTGATCATAGCTTCAATTATAAAAAAGTATGTTTTTGAGTTTATGATTTTGGGATCAGTTTATTTTATGTGATATTCGTGGATCGTACCAGGGCTCAGATCATTGATGATGTCATGTATCATGATTTTTACAATGAAATTTTTTAAAATATATATCTCATAGGATTCTACTATGACCATGATACCTTCACCATAATATTGATGTTCTTACTGATGTGGGCTGAGACCCCCATGATTGGGTTGTAACATTCTCACATCACTATTCCAAGCATGAACTCATTCAGATAAGATCATGGAATTCTGTGTGTCTACAAAATTATTTTCTTCCAACTAAACAACTACTATTCATTGACAATGAAACACTCTTTCATCCTTATAGACTTTGTGGTTTACCCTCTTTTTGGGTCCCAAACCATTGTGGTCCACCCACTATCTTTGGGTCTCAAACCTCCTCCTCGAAACCTACCATCCATAGAGGTTTTTATGCATCTAATATTCACTTGATCATGACCATCTCCATCATGTCACATCCACTATGAAACCTATTGACTCTTATCCAACCACCAAGGTCTAACCATCAACATATTTCAATCATAAAAAGGCACATCTACTCTTATTCAAAATTTTACAGGCTAAGCCTCTTAGTATAGTGGGTTACTCATGAGACACCCCATCCCCATCCTCAGTAGGTGGGGTTTAGCTCTCAATCTCCCTAAATTGTGTGAGGTTCACTAGTTTTTTGCTTTAATGTACTAATCAAGAGAGTGTTCCTAACTCCCAATCCAGGTTGTGTCAGGACTGACACATGCCATCCTTCACATTTTTAGGGAGGCTTCTATCTATTCGATTAAGAAAAACCACATGGACCACAACCTTGATGTTCTTACTGATGTGGTATAAGACCCCCATGATAGTTTTTTGAGATGTAGGTGACTTACATTGCTGTATTGGTTGTTTTCTGGAGACCTTCGTCCCATAGGAGAAGAAGTAGTTAGCTGAGAATAAGGTTAGGGAAAAATGATACTACCTCTACCAGGATCATCATATTTCCACATTATTTATAGAAAATACACCTCAATATATTTAATAATGGTTGATTCAAACATCATATACATCCTTTATTATTAAATCTATACCATCAAATCTTTATCCCCCAATTCCACACAAGATTTTAACTTCTAGAGGAATACTTGGGACCAAATATTTGGTCAAAAACCCATTTCAAACTAGTGATCCTTTAATTCATAATGATACAAAAACTTCTAAGAAAAATAGAGAAGCCCTATGAAATGATTAACGTACTCCATAATGGTTCATTATCCATGTAAAAGTATTAAAAACTCATAGGATTTAGAAACATAAATTGTTTCTTAAAAAAATATGTTAGTGAAAATCACTTTATGTCCTTCAACTCAAAGATTTCATGAATGTTTTCCTAGATAACCAATTCCTACTACTTCCTATTAGGACACTAAAGAATAAACGAGGCATATTTTACCTAAAATAACTCAGTAGTTTCAAGGAATTAAATGATTAAAGGAATATTTCCTAAAAATTCTTCCTCCCCCAATGTCATTACTATACTGACAGGGAGGTGGAAAATGTAAAAGGAACTCCTATGATCGGTCCTTGTTCTAATTGTGACATGGACCTACACCCTAAGGTTAAATTGGACCCATGAACATTCCTACTATATGGATTGAATTTTAATCATCACCACATCAATTTATTTTTGATAAAAATCAGGGTTTTCTAGTATAAAATTATCAATTGAACCTTTTGGAGGGTTCACTGGGGGTCTTCACGGAGCCACAATACTACATAAAATCAAGAGGAGGAAAATATAACCATATAAATAAATAATAAATTATCAAATACAAATAATAATTTTTTTTTCAATTACCAAATAAGTTATAGATAAAATCATATAACAGTCTATAATGTTCTACTAAACATGTCTTTTGTGTGTGGTTTTCACTCACTACACCCCTATGAAATTTAATAGTAATTATAAATGCCAAATAACAATTTTAGTCCCAAAATACCATGAAAATTCAAGGCCGGGTATTGAAATTATTGTGTAGAAACTTCATTACACCCCTCACTTTAGCCTTAATAATCCTATATTTTATATATCTTAATCAACAAATAAAATAATAAAAAACAATACACTGATACAATTTTTCACAAATCAACCTATGTTTCCCCAGATCTGGGCACCTAAACTTCTCCTTAACATGGTACCATGTGTATAATGGATCCCCATTGTCTTGTAAAAAGTTTCTATTTATTAATGGAGATGAATCTAGAAATGATTTCAAACAGATAATAGTGATATGAAAATAGTCCTGATTAGGAACCCAACATAACGTTATCATACATTAGTGGGTCACGAACCCAACAACATATCATGAATAAAAATCTCAATCATGTGATTTTTTTAAAATAAGTTAATATAGGAAAACAATATTTCATTAAACTGAATGAAATAAGGTAAAACATAAGCCCAAAATGTATAAGTGGATGGGATAAGAAGAAAATAGGGAAATAAAAAATCTGGTGTAAACATACTAAACAAAAAATTGAAAAAATACTGAGTAACCCATCACTATATGATATTGGGAATCATCAAACCATGTCACCTCCATAACCCAAAATACATTTATCACAAAAAACTTCCCCCCCCCCTAATAGGTTCTTTTCCCTTTCTTTCATCAACTAAAACAAGGTCTATACATTACCCTTTGTGTATTCATCGTGTGATCATAAAATGACCTGTAAAATCCTATCAAATATCCCATAAACAACCTTTGTTAGATAATCTTATGCATGAAATTTTCATTATAATGCATAAAATAACATTAAAATAATTTAAATAGAATAAAAAAACATGTTATATTACATTAAATTAAAACAATTGCGAAAATAATCCATTGGAATTCAGTTCTAAAACATAAACCATTGGAGTGTTCCCTAGGGACACTATTTCTAGGGAAACCTAATAAATATGACATCATTAACATGAACAAAACATCCATTAGTGGTATGAGATTGATAGCGTCTTCACTGGATTGTGGGGGCATGTCGTACATTACATCACTAGTATTTATAAAACCCATAACTAGTGAAAATGGACCTCATCCATTATAGGTTTTATTACCCAAGTACTTTGGGTTTCCCATAAATTTTGAAGAATATATTTAACAACTACTTAACAAGAAATTTTACCAATAATCACATAATAAGTTTCATTCTTTATGTAAATCATTATCATCCAATTTCAATGTGTGGAAAATAATTAGAAAAAGATTATTTTATAATAATAACTCCTTAATCGTGTATGGAATATCACTATTGAATTTTTTAAAATTAAATTTATAGAAAAAAGTGCCCAAAAGCTCCATAAAAAATGTTGAAAACAGAACCACCTACCTTAAAACAACGAAAACACATAAAATGGGATAGGGTATAGTTAAAATTTGAAGAATAGTATACCTGATGTCATGAATTTTGGGTAAAGAGAAGTCAAATAAATGAATGAGAATAGAACCGAGATGAAATGGGGGAATCATTTAAGTGGAGTTTCCCTTAAAGAATATTTTAAGTAACCTAAAAAACTCAAAACTATAATGAGAGGTAAAAGGAATACATACATGAGAGGGAGATGAGGTAATATTAGGAGAGAAAATGAGGGTTTATTTTATTAATTTTAAATTGGGGTACTTTGGTTATTTCATAATTTTAAATTTTTAGGTAGGCTGCATGGTTGGGCCATGTAGTTTTCTAAACCATGCACCAACCATGTGGGTGACATTGGTTTAACCTGAGAAGATACATGGTTTGTTCAAGTAGTTAGGAATGATATATTCCAACAATTTAAATCAAAATTGAGATAAAACTATATGTTTTACAAGGGTTTGGTATGCTTAACCCTAACCATTCACTAATTGTGCACCAATTTATGTTCCCCATTTTCTTAAAATTGTAAATGGAAAACAACTATGGATAAATAGAAATGATAAAAATTAATAATTAATTTTAATTTTACATCAAAATTACATTATTTGTGTAAAAAATTGTGATTGAAATAATTTTAAATGTTGTAGATAATGTTCTCTATAACTATACAACCCCTTCAAATAGTTATCTAAATGATTTTTCTTATTAGCATGTAATTTTTTTAAAAAAATTTCCAAATATTCTTGTTGACATGTAAAAAAATTCTATGTGATTCAAAAAACAACAATTATAATTTATTTAATTTAATAAAAAATAATATAATTTTAATGTAAAATTAAGTAATGTTGTGGATGATCCTCTCTACATGTAAATCAGGGTTGGATTTTATAATATTACCCTCTAACTGAAAGATGTATTTTCATTTAAAACATTCCATGTAAAAATGATCCAATATCAGGGGGGTTAAAATGATTAAGACCCATAACATGACTTCTAGCAACAATCTTACAATCATTGGGAAAAGAAACTATACTAGAGTACAAAATCAATCTCTCACATGGAATTCTTTCGTTGGTAAGAGCATCACTTGAGAAATTCCCTTCCCTCTGAGTATAAAGATTATAAATTTCGTTCCAAAGGAAGTCCCTATAGTTTTTTTATTAAATATATTAATTATCCTAGAATACCACTCTCTTTTTGTAAGAACCTATCCAATATAATTGAATCTGACTCAACTTCAGTATCTTGAATACATAGATTCTTGCTAAGCATAATCCTCATGTCCATGGATCTTGACTCGATTACAATTTCCATACCCCACCATAATAAGAGATAAATCAAATAATAACCCATACCTACGATACCTAATCGGTTTTCGCCTATAATTAATCCATCCCAACAAGATCCATCTATATTCATCTTAAACATAGAGTGAGGGGCCTTCCAATAGACCCATAGTCCCTAAAGACCAGCTGTGATTTCTCTGGGCCTGCAAGTCTTTGGTATGATCCTCCTAAAAGTGGGTGAGTCTAGCCCCACATTAATCAATTTACCTAGTTATGGCCTTGGTATTTAACTTTCACCTAAAGGGATATATGAGATCATTTGATACCTTCTCTATCCTTGTTCCTCACCACCCAAATGGTCCATCAGATAACTGAAAAGGCCTGGCCGTAGACCTTGGTCTCTTCCCCAGCCTGGACAACATCTAGGAAATAGTCTTCAAAAATATCCAGTACGGATTCCCAACCACCATTAATTTTCAGAATATTTCTCATGAATCATCAGATAGATCTCACCCAAGCCCTCGAGTAGGAAAAATGCTCAACTTATTCAACCTAAAAGTTAACACAACACTAACCATGGGATGCTAGTGCAACTCCCTTCTCCTGAATATTTTCCTCCATAGATAGGGAATGATTCCTCAGTCTCCATAAGAATAATTTTATTTTTTACAGATTCATTTCACAAGATTACTAGACAATTCCTCACCTTTATCATGATCATTGATTAGACTGATGAAATCCTAACAAGAAAACCATCCATATCTTCAGCCCGAAAACACCCACTAATTCTGTTCCTCAACTAACCAGATATATTCATAGACACTTTTCTTCTTAGTATTTATATTATGCATCAAGAATTAAGGGTGCATACTGGCCTCTTTTAAAGAGTTTGTCGGAGGTGGCCATTCCAGAAAGAACAGAAATTCCACTTCCGATATGTGTGTCCATGGATTAATATCCCCACATCCAAAAATATAGATTACATTATCCTGTAAGAACAACTAGTGGTCATTCATGCATCGAACGAGGCTATTATACCTGTTATTGCATTCATCCCATCTATTATATTCATCCCCATACCTATTTTTAATTAAATTGGCCCACAATGAGTTCCCTTCAATCACATCCTAGGAAAACCTATTTTGCATGGACTGTGTGGTTTTAGCCACACTTCGAAACCAGATACCACCCTCCTCTACTGGTTTGGAAATTAATTTCTAGGAAACCCAATGAAAACTTCATGCATGATAAGCATCCCATAATAATGAATTCATAATTTTTTATAGTTTGGGGATTGTGTCTTTGGGGTGGGGGTATTGATAATGGAAAGCATGTTCACATGAATTGATGTAAGAACACTATTTTTAAGAGTTATTATCCCTCTAAAGGAAAGAAATTTACTCATACAAATGAATATCAGCCCCATGATCTGATTAAAAATTTTACCAAAGAGATCCTTTTTGAATTTTCCAATGGAAATCGGTCCACCATAGTAAATCATTGGAAGTTTCTATTGATGCTTTCCCATCTTGTCTAGAATTTCTCTCTTATGCCTTCCTGAATATTTTTAGGATATGAAGATATTTATTTTTCTAATTTTTACCCATTTTCCACTCAATTAACCATATGTTTTCATGATACTAGTGAAACATTCCACTGACCATTTATTTCCATTAATAAAAAATAACATGTCATCAAGAAATATGAGTTCGGACACCAAACTATTCCCAAACTTGTTTTTGAATGGTATGATCCTTCCATACTCAATCCCCTTGTGGATATTATTTGATAGAGCGTCCTAAGATAAGATAAAGAGACTATGAGACAATTGGGCCCCTTTCCTTACACTTAATACTAATTTGAAAATTCTGAATCCCTTCCCCATAAGAGAGATTTTAATGTACAGTGAATCATATCACCTAAACCACAAATCATAGAACCGTTCGTGAAAAACAAATTTCCTCATGGATTTTAATAAAAATATCCACTCTAATATTTCATAAGCCTTATCCATATCCACATTAACCATAAAATTGGAGCCAAAACGTATTTTTATTTAAATCCTACACCATTTGTCTTGAAATTCGATATCCCCTTGGATGTTTATCCCTTACACAATCCATATTTCTCCTCAGAAAACATTCTTGGTATCACTATGTTGATTGTCCTATTTAAGAGGTAAGTAACGACCTTGCATGCAAAGTTTCACTGACATATAGGTCTATAATGGTATGTGTCAGTGGGATCACTCACATTTGGTGTAAGAATCACTCTTGAAGTAAAATAATCTCTATTAAGTGACCTCTACTTAAAAAGTCTTGGACCACCCACTTAACATTCTCCTTCAAAATATCCCCAGAAACAAAGTTGAAAGCTCCAGGGAATCCATCTAGACTCATAGAAATAACTTTCTTCATGAAGAAAACATTTTCTTTGATCTCATCATCACCCAATATTTCCTATATAAATCCTCGATCCATATCATCCACCATAATTGGTAGGCAACCAATGAAATCCACCTCTTCACCGCCCCTCCTAGGTCACCCTCCAATGCTGCTATTCAGTCCTTCCATAAGTGTTTAGAAGTGATCTGGAGCTAGCTTCACAACCAAATCTATATCATATGTAAAATAACAATCCTATAGTTTGAGAATAATCTTTGTTTACATGTGACATTCTTTCAAACATGACTGAAAAAGAAGTAGTGTTCTTATACCCTTCCTTAATGCCAAGGGATCTTGATTTTTTCTACTTATCGCCTCAATTTACAATATTTTTTATATCAAAATATTCTATTTATCAACCAAAAAGGAAAACATATCATCATCCCAAACCTCTTGTAAATTGGCCTCCATTCTCTTTATATCAACTTTTAAATATTCCACATTGACATCCTCAACTGGGGAGTTTCCAGACAACATTTGAAAATAAATTTTTTCAGATGTTGTAGGCATCTCATGAGACTATCCAGATGTAAAAACCCAGGTAAATAAAGAATATCACATTTTCACATTTATCCATATTTTTGAATAAACTATTAATATTACTTTAAAGGGGATTCTATTCTCAATGGCGTACCCAATACGCAACAATGAGTTTCTTGGGAATCTGATGTTGCACTGTAATAATAAAATAATATTATTTTAAATGGTAGTTAACGCCTAGCCGTTGTAATGGAGGTAATGAACATAACTAACTACAAAATGATTATATATGTTTGTAAATTTTTTTTCTCTTTACAATAAATGTTAGAGGATTAAAAATGCAAATGAATCCAATTTTAAGCGTAAACATTCTAATATTCTTTAAAAGGACGATTAACCGCCTTTTGATGGCGAACCTCTTTTAAATCCACTTTTTGACAATTTTATGTGTTATATTTAACAAAATAAAATTCTTCTTTAGAATCAGGACATCAAAATTTACTTTGTGTAATTTTTTGGTATTTTTCCGATGAAGTTCATTTTTTAATGAATAGTGAAAAATGTTGTATTTTAATTAAAAACCACTTTTTAATCTAATTTATTTATATGAATATATTATCTTTTGAATTGGTTTTAAAGTGAAATTAGAATATATTTTTACCATTTAATCCAATAGTGGTCATTGGTACTAATTTCACTTTGAAATTGGACTTAAACTAGTGTCAATCTTTTAATAGATATTGTTTCTTAAAAACACGCTATTTGTTTTGACAGTGGGAATTAATTATTAAATTAATTAATGCAACATAAATGTTATGAATTTTTTTAAATAGACATCATTTTTGAATTCATAATATCAAATATAGATTAGGGTGAATTTTTTGTATTTTTATGAAAAACTTCAATTTTTGATGAATAGTGAAACCACTAAGTGGTAGTTTAAAAACTGATTTTTCTTTTAAATGAAACTTTACCACTTCTGTGATTTGAATTTCAAAAAAATCCGACATACATGGTTGTCATTAGGATGTAAAATGTGGTTCAATGGGATTAAAATAATTTTTTAGTGAATAGTAACTTTTATGTTTTTAATCGCGATTAGAGGTAATTAGTGTAATTTAAGGTAAAAATGATGTTTTAATAGTATGAAATGACCTAGAAACATGTACTAACCTCATTGTATGTGTCATGTAAGATCACTAAAATCCATGTGTCAACTTGGGCACCCCATGGAGCCACTTTGGTTGGAATATGACATAAATAACCTTTTATTTTAAGTTAAAATAAAAATGTCACAAGCATGAGCTTTTTTACTAAAACAATTTTTAAATGGGGTTATAAAAGTCATATTTTTGACTATAAATATTCATTAGAAATATAAAAATATTTCCTACATCATGATATTTTCTTTATAATTTTTAGACATTAAATTAATTAAATTATTTATGACATCATGATGATGCAGCGATTACCTAATTAATAAAGGATTTAAATAAAATGAAACGATAATGTTAAAAATATAACATAAACATGTAAAAGACCTATTTAATGAGTATATTTCGAACCCTTACTACCTTATCCTCGAAATACATCAATGTGGGACCTTTAAAATCTGAAACACATTTGAAAATAAAGTAACATTTTGTAACTTTCCAAGAGTTCCCCTCCTCTCCTCTTATAAAAGGCCCCCACCTCTACCACCTTACCCACACCTCTCAAGACTTTGGCTCAGCAAAACCCTGACCATTTCATCTCTAATAATCCCTATATTCTTCATTGATGCCTCACATTTGGCAGAATCCTTTCCAAGGAAGCCTTTGAGCTTAAATCAAAGAGAGTTACCCGATTTAAAGGTAATGTCTTCTCTTGTGTTATTTTTGTTTTATTTTGCTTCCCCAGAACCCTAAACTCTTTTTATTACTTTTTTTGTAACAAAACCAGTATATTAAATATACTAGGATGTTTTTATAATAAGTATTTGAGCTACACTTTTACACAACATCGTCTAATGGTTAAAGAACATACTGTTTCTGTGGTTGGCGATTTTCTACCTCACGAAATGATGATTGTTCAATATTATTTTAACACCTTTAAAGGTTCCCATTATGATGTAAATTTATTTTATATATGATATATATGGTATTTATGTTTACTATATGATTCTGTATTTTATATTTTAAACATACCTTTATTCTTTTCATGTTGTGCAAATGCGATAACTTCATATGAGGAAGTGTGGACCACCGCCCCCTCAAGTGATGTGACTCGTTCATGCAATACATGGAATGTATAAAGAATGGAATTAATGAAAATATGTGACCTATATAACATATATATTATACTGGAATTATTATATATATATATATATATATATATCTCATTTATTTTTAACTCCATTAATATAACAAAAAAATGAAAGTAGCGTTCATGCGTACGTACGACCTACCGTCTCCATGGACGATGCTTTTCATTTTTTTTATCTCCAAGTGTTATGGAATAGTATAAAATGAATATTTAATGGATATGTATTATATTTTAATCATTAATAATATTCTGTAAATTATTTACTTATAACTACATGGGCAATCATTTTCAAACAAGTTCATTTTTTTACTCATGTACCAAACATCGACAAAAACGTCTGATATGAACTAACATTATTAAACAATTATTATAACATTATAAAATGTGATATGAACTGAATAATAATCTTTAATGGAGTACATTAAGAAATTATAAATTGACCAAAGTTTATTATTCAGGAATATAAACAAACAAACAAGATAATTCGGACTTGAGGTAAGGGATCCTACCCCTCTCTTTCTTTTTAAGTACACTCTTTTATATCATTACTTTTAAGCTCATATTTATTATGATTGGGATGTTCTTTTATATTAATCCTACTGTAATGTTTATGTTCATATGGTGAGAGACCCTATTTTCTCTCATCAATTCATTTTGTATGTTTTGAGTGGCGCTGTTAGGCTGCCAAATTTTCGTAAGAGATCCAACCTCTCTCTTTCTTTTTAAGTACTCTCTTTTACGTCATTTCGTTTAAGCACATATTTCTTATGTTTGGAGATGTTCGTTTATATTCCTCATACTTAAATTTTTATTTTCATATTATGATAGACCCTATTTGTTCTCATAAATCCATTTTTGGAAGTTTTAAGTGGCGCCGTTAGGCTACCGAGTTTTCGTAAGGGATTTTTCATCTCACTTTTATTCCTGTTACATTTATGCTAAGTTTGCCACTATTTACTTTGAGTGGTGTATGTACTTCCCATTATTATACACTTTTTGTTGTATAATTTAATTTATGTGTATTTACATCTTCATTGTATGACCCTTCTTCCATGGGGTGTACGTTTCGAAAGTTACCCAAGTCGGTAAGGGAACCTTTCACCCTCCTCTTTTTAAAAGACTTCTTTTGTTATGTATTTTAATTCACATACTATTTTGTTGGGATATGTTCTTATATATCCTTATTTATGTAAATTTTATTTCCAAGTGATGAGATACCCTATTTATCTCTCATCAACTCTTTTTCTGAATTTTGAAGTGACGTCGTTAGACTGTTGAATTTTTGCAAGGAAACATCTTAACCCAATTTTGATTCTTTGGGATAAACTTGTACTCCTTGAATATGTCATTATATGAATATGTTTGAATGTCCTCTGATTGTTTGACACTTAATATCCACTTATATTTGGTGTATTCGTTTGTCACACATAATTATGTAATTGATATATCCTTAATCCAAGGATACCGTCTTTGTAAGGGACTTCATCTAAATATCATTTCATTGAGCCATATTTTGTTTAATAAACAACTTTCTTTTATACGGTGTATAAACCCCTTTGACTTTTTCTTTTATCCAAAAGGAATCTTTTTTATACGAAGCATTTTACTAAACAACAAAAGGGAATGTTTTTGTCATACGTATGCGGCGACAACAACTTCTCTACCATCGTGACTATTATTTCAGTTTCATCTTCCTCTACAAGCCATACATTTTTTTAAAAGAAAAATAAATAAAATGTTTTAATTTTATTTTATTTTGGTATTGGAAATGGTTTTCATAATGTTTTTATATCAATGTGTTGTATTGATATCTTGTGATTGAAAAGTGGAAATGTTATGTTTCCTTTATGCATGTTTTATATGATACAATTATGTTATGGTTCTTGGGCATTATTATGAAGACGAGTGGTTCCATGATAAACTAAGGGAGGGTGAGCCCGATATGGCACTCCAATGCATTGGGTAACATGAATGGGTTAAATGCTAAGGTTTCTCCGAAGAGATTTAGGGAATATACTATGATGGGTATTCCAAACGTAACCAAGAGGGTTACTCCCTATGTAAGAATGTTATGAACGCCTCAAGTTACCTTTATGCCTTATGATTTCTATGATTTATTCATGATTTTATGAGGTATGTTAAAATTCTTATGTTTTATGAGTAATGTATGATTTCCTATATGGACTAATGTTTTCTTTTCGTACTTTTATATCCCTTACTGCGCTTTTTATGCTCATCCCATGTTTTTGAAATGTTTCTCACAGGTCAAGGGAAATGTGCATGATATGATGATAGTGCCAAGGAAGTGTCAAGAAAGAATCCATGTTTTATTTTAAATATGTTTCCGTTGATGGGGAAAAATGAATACTATATTTTATGTAACCACTTTGTTTAAATGTGAAATGTAATTCATGATTTATGATCTAATTCTCTAAAACTCTAAACCTGAAAAGATCCTCAATGTGAATTATTCATTTAATTAAATATTAAGTAAGGTTTAAGGCCGGGGCCTTATAGTTGGTATCAGAAGTTGGTTTAGACAACTTTAGGGATTAGGAGTTTTTGTTAGACACATGATTAGTCCCTATATCTTTAATTTCAGCTAAATCCTTGTTTTATAACTTTTTTCAGGTCATGTAAAGACGGTTACGAATGGAAGGAGAAGGATCTCAAATGACATTCCTATCACTTGGTGATGAAATTCATGCAATAATTATTGCAAAGTAATGTTCGGAAGATTGTGAACATTTTTCTAAC
Organism: Viscum album; assembly: GCA_963277665.1. Classification (NCBI taxonomy): domain Eukaryota; kingdom Viridiplantae; phylum Streptophyta; class Magnoliopsida; order Santalales; family Viscaceae; genus Viscum; species Viscum album. The sequence goes on along the minus strand of OY728160.1, from coordinate 905,322,681 downwards.
ATACCACTCACTTGGAAGTAGTTGTTTGAGATATCAAACAGCTCCACTATACCTCGTTATCATTGTGGATCATGGGTTGTATTTAGAAAAATACTATTTTCACAATATTCTCATATATTCAAGAAAGGTAAATATTATCAAGGTATTTTCAAATATTTTTCCTTATCACAAGAATTTGAAGCATATTATGATTTTAAAAATGGTGCTGAGGAAGGAGACCCTTGCTCTACCTGTTTATATTTTCTTTTAAAATATAGTCTCTCAGCACATACTTATGGTATTTTAAAATGACCAATAATATAAATTTTCAACTCAAATTCTGTCCGACTATTTTATAGAAATCATGTTTTATCAGATGTTTTGGAATTATATGTTTTACATGATTATTTTCCAAAACTGTTTTTCTGTGAACACCCATATGACCCATGTTGTAAAAGGTGTATTTGGATGGAGAAAGCAGATGATTTTGAAGGATCTATAAATCATTGTTGTAATGCATGGGACTTCTACCTACGTGAGCAAGATGACGATGAAACCGAGTGGACACCGTGGTCAAGGTATGATGTTATTCATTTTGGGAATCGTTTTATTTTATCTTATGGTGGTGAAATAAGACTTCAAGAATTAAGATGTTGAGATCGTAATAAATTTGGATGAAAATGAGAGGTATAAGGAAACTATTGAGGTTAATACATGTTAGGGTTATTTTTGGAGTTTTATAAAAAGAACAACACACAAACTGTGTGACAACTCGTCGCGTAGGACAAATCTACGGGAATCGAACCCACAACCAATGTATGACTGGTATTTATCGCCTACCACTGGACTACGTGAAGTCTCTAGTTAGTATGAATTATTCATTTTAGATAGATGATTTTATGAATTATGAGTAAGTTGATTTTGGGTTATCTATAGAAATTATTAATCTATCATGGAGGATATGAGATTAGGTTAATTACTTTTCAATATGAGACTTTAAGAGAAACTGATGTTATTTTGAGATAAGTGTTAATTTTTACCTTGGAAGACTATGTGATTAAATCCTTCAAATATTTGGGTTTCAATTTTAGTTTGGTTTACTTTGAATAATTTTATGGACAAATTGTTTATTGAATGGTCTTTGTTGAACATTGGGTGTTGTTTGAAAAATTTTGGAGATTAAGAATAGATTTTTTTTAATAATGGATTATCCTTTTTGGGTATTATCTGATCTCATACTAACCTTTTAGGTTTTCATTTTAGTTAAGGTCTAAATACATGGGAAGTATATAGTTCTCTTTTGTGGATTAGGTGATTCTCTAGTAGATGATTATAGCTCTCTTAATGTAAACAAGTCTTCCTAAATACTCATCATTTGGGGAAAGTACGAGTTTGTGTAAGAAACCTAGTAACATTTGAAAGTCAACATGACAAGTAAGTATGTTTCCATAAAATCAAAAATAAATTCTTCAATGAAAATTAACTTAAAAAAAATGTTTTCTATTAACTTTTCCTACGGGGGAATCAAATATCGTTTTACCCACCACAAGTATGTGATTTTCTTGTGGTTAACTTTCTCCTAAACATGTTTTCTATCACTCTCCCTCAGAACATGACCGTTTGTTTTTTCCTCCATATCAATGTTTTCCTACATGTAATCCTAGTATGGGTTAACATGGGTGACCTTTTTACTTATATTTCATTATTTTAAAGTGATTGTTTTACTGACTCTTGTTCCGATGTGGGATTTTCAATGAAGTTTCCAAGAACAATTTTAAAATTGCAACGATGCAATTCCCAAAAGGGGGGTAGGATGTAACACCCCAGGTAAATAAAGAATATGACATTTTCAAATTTATCCATATTTGTGAATAAAATATAAATATTAATTTAAAGGGGAATCTATGCTCGATGGCGTACCCAATACGTAACAACGAGTTTCTTGGGAATCTTACGTTGCACTCTAATAATAAAATAATATTATTTTAAATGGTAGTTAACGCCTTGCCGTTGTAATAGAGGGAATGAACAGAACTAACTACAAAATGATTATATATGTTTGTCAAATATTTTTACTCCTTACAATAAATGTTAGAGGATTAAAAATGCGAATGAATCCAAATTTAAGCGTAAACATTCTAATATTCTTTAAAAGGTCGATTAACCACCTTTTGATGGCGAACCTCTTTTAAATCCACTATTTGAAAATTTTCTGTGTTATATTTGACAAAATAAAATTCTTCTTTAGAATCGGGACATCAAAATTTACTTTGTGTAAATTTTTGGTATTTTTTCGATAAAGTTCATTTTTTAATGAATAGTAAACAATGTTGTATTTTAATTAAAAACCAATTTTGAATCTAATTTATTTATATGATTATATTATCATTTGAATTGGTTTTAAAGTGAAATTAGAATATATTTTTACCATTTAATCCAATAGTGGTCGTCGGAATTAATTTCACTTTTAAATTGGACTTAAACTAGTGTCAATCTTTTAATAGATATTATTTCTTCAAAACACGCTCTCTGTTTTGATAGCGTGAATTAACTATTAAATTAATTAATGAAACATATATGTTTTGAATTTTGTTAAATAGACATTATTTTTGAATTTGGAATATCAAATATAGATTAGGGTGAATTTTTGGTATTTTTCTGAAAAACTTCAATTTTTGATGAATAGTGAAACCACTAAGTGGTAGTTTAAAAACAGATTTTTCATTTAAATGAATCTTTACCACTTCTGTGATTTGAATTTCAAAAAAATCTGACATACATGGTTGTCATTAGGATGTAAAATGTAGTTCAATGGGATTAAAATAATTTTTTTGGTGAACAGTAACTTTTAAGTTTTTAATCACGATTAGAGGTAATTAGTGTAATTTAAGGTAAAAATAATGTTTTAATAATATTAAATGACCTAGAAACATGTCCTAACATCATTGGATGTGTCATGGAAGACCAATAAAATCCATGGGTCAACTTGGGGACCCCATGGAGCCACTTTGGTTGGAATATGACATAAATAACTTTTTATTTTATGTAAAAATAAAAATGTCACAAGCATGAGTTGTTTTACTAAAAAAAATTTAAATGGGGTTATACAAGTCATATTTTTGACTATAAATATTCATTCGAAATATAAAAAGATTTCATACATCATTATAGTTTTTTTATAATTTTTAGACCATAAATAAATTAAATTATTTATGACATCATGATGATGCAGCGATTACCTCATTAATAAAGGATTTAAATAAAATGAAACGATAATGTTAAAAATATAACATAAACTTGTAAAAGACCTATTGTATGAGTATATTTATAACCCTTACCACCTTATCCTATAAATACATCAATGTGAGACCTTTAAAATCCGAATCTCATTTGAAAATAATGTAACATTTTGTAACATTCCAAGAGTGCCCCTCCTCTCCTATTATAAAAGGCCCCCCACCTCTACCATCTTACCCACACCTCTCAAGCATTTTTCTCGGACAAAACCTGCCCATTTCATCTCTCCACATCCCTCTCTTCTTCATCGATGCCTCACTTTGGGAAGAATCCTTTCCAAAGAAGCCTTTGAGCTTAAATCAAAGAGAGTTACCCGATTTAAAGGTAATGTCTTCCCTTGTGTTCTTTTATTTTATTTTTCTTCTCCAGACCCCTAAACTCTTTTTATTACTTTTTTTTGTAAAAACACCAGTATATTAAATATAATAGGATTTTTTTTATAATAATTATTCGAGCTACACATTCAGACACCTTCGTCTAATGGTTAAAGAACATACTGTTTCTGTGGTTGGCGATTTTCTGCCTCACGAAATGATGATTGTTCAATATTTTTTTAACAACTTTAAAGGTGGAAATTATGATGTAAATTTATTTTATATATGATATATATGGTATTTATGTTTACTATATGCTTCTGTATTTTATATTTAAAACATACCTATATTCTTTTCAAGTTGTGGAAATGCGATAATTTCATATGAGGATGTGTGGACTACCACCCCATCAAGTGATGTGACTCGTTCATGAAATGCATGGAATGTATAAAGAATGAAATTAATGAACATATGTGAACTATATAACATATATATTACACTGGAATTATAATATATATATATCTCATTTATTTTTAATTACATTAATATTACAAAAAAATGAAAGTAACGTTCATGCGTACGTACGACCTACCGTCTCCATGAATGGTGCTTTTCATTTTTTATCTCCAAATGTTATGGAATAGTATAAAATTAATATGTACTGGATATATATTATATTTTAATCATTAATACTATTCTGTAAATGATTTACTTATAACTACATGGGCAATCATTTTCAAACAAGTTCATTTTTTTACTCATGTACCAAACATCGACAAAAACGTCTGATATGAACTAACATTATTAAACAATTATTATAACATTATAATATGTGATATGAACTGAATAATAATATTTAAATGAGGTCCTTAAGAAATTATAAATCTACCAAAGTTTATTATTCAGGAATATAAACAAACGAACAAGACAAGTCGGACTTGAGGTAAGGGATCATACCCCTCTCTTTCTTTTTAAGTACACTCTTTTATGTAATTCCTTTTAACCTCATCTTTCTTATGATTGGGATGTTCTTTTATATTAATCATACTGTAATTTTTATGTTCATATGGTGAGAGAACCTATTTTCTCTTATCAATCAATTTTTGACATTTTGAGTGGCACCGTTAGGCTGTCGAATTTTCATAAGACATCCAACCTCTCTCTTTCTTTTTAAGTACTCTCTTTTATGTCATTTATTTTAAGCTCATATTTATTATGTTTGGAGATGTTAGTTTATATTCCTTATACTGAAATTTTTATGTTCATATTATGATAGACCCTATTTGATCTCATAAATCCATTTTTGGAAATTTTAAGTGGCGCCGTTAGGCTGCCGGGTTTTCGTAAGGGATTTTTCATCTCACTTTTATTCCTGTGAAATTTATGCTACGTTTGCCGCTATTTAAATTGAGTGGTGTATGTACTACCCATTATTATACACTTTTTGTAGTATAATTTCATTTATGGTTATTTACATCTTCATTGTATGACCCTTCTTCCATGGGGTGTACGTTTCGAATGTTACCCAAGTCGGTAAGGGAACCTTTCACCCTCCTATTTTTAAAAGTCTTCTTTTGCTATGTCTTTTAATTCACATACTATTATGTTGGGATATGATCTTCTATATCCTTATTGATGTAAATTTTATGTTCAAGTGATGAGATACCTTTTTTATCTCTCATCAACTCTTTTTCTGAATTTTAAAGTGACGCCGTTAGGCTGTCGAATTTTTGCAAGGAAACTTCTTAACCCTATTTTGATTCATTGGGATAAGCTTGTACTCCTTGAATATGTCGTTCTATGAATATGTGTGAATGTCCTCTATTTGTTTTACCCTTAATATCCACTTATATTTGGTGTATTCGTTTTTCACACATAATTATGTAATCGATTTATCCTTAATCCAAGGATATCGTCTTTATAAGGGACTTCGTCTCAATCTCCTTTCATTGAGGCATATTTTGTTTTATAAAAAACTTTCTTTTATACGGTGTATAAAACCCTTTCAGTTTTACGTTTATCCAAAAGGAATATTTTTTATACGAAGCGTTTTACTAAATGATAAAAGGGAATGTTTTTGTCGTACGTATGCGGCGACAACAACTTCTCCGCCGCCGTGTCTACTATTTGAGTTTCTGCTTCCTCTAAAAGCCATACATTTTTGTTAAAAGAAAAATAAATACCATGTTTTAATTTTATTTTATTTTGGTATTTGAAATGGTTTTCATAATGTTTTTATATCAATATGTTGTATGGATATCTTGTGATTGAAAAGTGGAAATGATATGTTTCCTTTATGCATGTTTTATGTGATACGATTATGTTATGGTTCCTGGGCATTATTATGAAGACAGGTGGTTCCGTGATAAACTAAGGGCGGGTGAGCCCGGTATAGCTCTCCAATTCATTGGGTAAGATGAAGGGGATAAACGTTAGGGTTTCTTTGAAGAGGTTTTGTGAATATACTATGATGGGTATTCCAAACATAACCAAGAGGGTTACTTCCTATGTAAGAATGTTATGAATGCCTCAAGTTACCTTTATGCCTTGTGATTTATATGACTTATTCATGATTTGATGAGGTTTGTTAAAATGATTATGTTTTATGAGTAAAGTATGATTTCATACATGGACTAATGTTTTCTTTTTGTACTTTTATATCCCTTACTGATCTTTTTATGCTCATCCCAAGTTTTTGAAAAAAATTTCACAGGTCAAGGGAAATGTGCATGTTATGATGATAGTGTCAAGGAAGTGTCAAGAAAGAATCCATGTTTTATTTTAAATATGTTTCTGTTGATGGGGAAAAACGAATACTGTCTTTTATGTAACCACTTTGTTTAAATGTGGAATGTAATTCATGTTTTATGATCTAATTCTCTAAAACAATAAACCTGAAAAGATCCTCAATGTGAATTATTCATTTAATTCAATATTAAGTAAGGTTTAAGGCCGGGGCCTTATACCAAAGCCAATCCTCCCATAAGCTTCTCTTAGGAGTTCCTCAAAACCTGTATGAAATCATCTTTCTGATTCCAACTAGAAGAATAATATATATTTTTGTTTATCCCTTCACTCTTTTTCTATGATACCAAAAGTGGTTCTCGGTCTGATACTGACCTGGAGAGAGGAGAGACTGAGGATTGTGAAAAAGTGTCCATAACATGACGATTGGATAAGCATTTATCTATCCTTCAATTGATTAATATCACTCTTTTTCGATGTTTTCACCCAGTATACTTATTTCTAGTTTACCAAATTCCCAAAGGACCCTTGAATACTATGAATTACATAATATATTTTATTGAATTGTTTTCAAACGTAGCTCCCCACCTCTTATCCGAAGATTCTAGAATAGTATTAAAATCCCCACCAATGTGTCAAGAAATGTTATTAGGTTAGAATGACTACAGATGATCCCTACGATCCATCCTTTCATCATTTTGAGAGCTCATGTACACAAATGTAAGGAAGAACTCAGAACCCCTGATCACAGTTTTGTAGTAATATATTGTGTAGAGGGTTCCAAAAAATCCAATGAGATTATATGCTTCTAGAAAATCCAATTCTCTTTATTGAAGGGGTTATCATGCAAGAAATCTTAAAAAACAATTGATCTTATATGGGAAGAAATATGCTTCACCCTCGGTTTTTTCTCTAGAAAAACAAGCATTTCTACTTTGGTATGACGGAAATCAGAATTAATAAAGGTTCATTTCACATGAGTTCCTAGACCCCGTGTTTTCTATATGATAATGTAATCTATAATTAAATGGATTTTACATCCCTTTCAAACTAAAGGAATTATTCTAAGATTCCAAACTAGATAATGAAGTCTCTGTGGACTTGGACCTAGTGATGATGTGACTTCTGTCGACAAGAGGAGCCCCCTTCATGCTCTTTCCTTATCGATCCACCATATGATCCCTAGCATGAAGAGAGTCTCCTAGATCAACAAGAACTAGTAATCCATTAGAACGATGATGAGTAATGGATAGGGACTTCAAATAGCTATCCTCAGCAAGCATCGAGGCCCACACTTTCCTTTGAGGAGAAATTAGAGGGAATGATATTTTCTCTAACAATACCTCAAGTATCTTTATTCCAGAAGAATGGATTGGCTATTCAGAAGATTTCTTCCCACCCATGATATGTCCTTCAAACTGATAAGCAGAATATGTAATGACACAGGAAGTAGAAGTGACAGGAAAGACATGGATGGATGGCACCGGGGTTCGGGAATCTTAGTCAAAAGGAATAGGTAGGCAAACCAGAAGATCCACATGATAGGAGGATGATCCATTGGGAGAAGGAAAACTGATAGTTGTATCTGCTTCCTCATATGGAAGACTAATATAATTTCCAGGCACATGATGCTCACACTACAAATTTGAAAATCTATCTATTGAAAGTTCTGAACCTACAATCAACTGAATCCGCTTTGAGTCCGTCGAAAATAGAACAGGTGGCTCCTGAACTTCGAGGATGAAGGCATCAGACGAAGGGGTGATAACCACCCCCATGGGAGATCTAGCCATTGGGATCCCATGAAACTCCTCAAATTTACCTAAAGGGACCGAAGGATGATCCTCCACCTGACCAACATCCCTTGTGGATGAAACCACCAATCAAAGAGGATCCTGAACATCAAAAACAACAAAATCTAAGACACCATCAGTATAAGGTGGGTTTTGACATCTACAAACATTATTCTATTGACCATGACTACAACAATGAACAAAAATTTCTGGAATAGGATGAACCAAGACACTTTGCCTCACTGAAAATTTTTCTCTATCCTTTATAAGAACCAAAGATGATAGAGGATATACTAAATTTTCTTCCACACAGATCTGAAGAGAGAACATTTCCTTCAATTTTTTTTATCTACATCTACAAATAAAATTCTTCCCAGCACATTTAGAATAACATGAGGAATGGATAGATTATGCAAAGGGAGTGGGAGCCCTGGGAGGGAAAACCACACATCCCATTAACTTAAATCCTGATTGAAATGGTAGCACCAATCCCACCGAGAAATAGAAAATCCCCAATTGACTAATCTGTTCCCTTCTATAGAAGAAGAATAAATGAAATCATCCTAAAAAAAAGATGAATGAAAAAATCCATCCTATAGAAAACCGAATCTACCGCCTAAGGATGAAGTCCCCAAGAAGGAACAAAGTTCATGAAGAAATAAAATTATGGGTTTTCATGGAAAAATGTTGAAATTAATGATAGATAATGAAATTATGAAGTACTATAATGTTCCTCATCCATGAAATCCACTGTCGATACACATTCAAGGTAGTTAGCATAGTGAGGGGCGAAAAAAATGGTAGGAATGCTCAGTTGGCCATAACTATCCAAACCCGACTCACCATTAAGAACCTATTTGAAAGAAAAAGAGTGAAAAAACCCACCCTTAGGTCAATATATAGAGATACCCTAGGTATCCCTAGGAAAATAAGACCAATCCATTTCCTTCATCACCACACCGGATGTCCAGGAACTAGACGCCTTTGATATAAGTCCTCCTTCAACCAGAGAACTAGGACAACCCAAAAAATAAGTACCGATTAATGAAAATGAGGGAAATCACAACGAAGAATGATCCACTAGCCCATATCCTAGAATATAAGGAAGGATAGTAGAAGCAGAAGGCACAAGAATAGAACCATAATAAATTTTCCATATTATAGTCTATATATGGGGATCTAAACTCACTAGAGGGACTAAAAAATCAATGAAAATACAAAAGGCAAATATAAATTTTTATGGATATTTTATTTATTAATTAAATTATTCTAATTAGTATTATTTAACCGATAATTTTTTTTAAATTATATATTTTAACATTTTTATGGGTGAATGTATGCATGTAATTATTTCACATGAAAAACCTATACTTTAATGAAATTTTTTACTTAAGAAAATTTTACCAACATTTTTCATTTTTCCAGTTTTATATATAATTTTTCACATTTTTGGTGATTTTTTATAGATAATGAATATAATATCATCTCATAATAATGTATTGAAAACTACAAATAGAAAATGTTAGAGGCTAGTAAATTTGACTTAAACATGAATCAGTTAATTTCCCCCGACCAGTGTAGTTGTGAAAGTCTTCTATGATCAAAGTGTTAATGCTATACACTATTAGAAAAATAATGGAACTATATGTTTTCATCCATTTGGATGATATATAATTTCACCTTTAATAGAAAATATATCATCACTATTATTTATATATTTTTCATGCCTCACAAAAGTGATTATTTCATTCAATAGGAAATATATTCAGGAAGAGAATGCCATAAATGAATAAAATATATAGAATTATACATTATATATAGAAATTGTCTTCTATATTATGAGTTGTTCATTCATTAATATATATTAATCCTTTTTTATTTAATGAAATACCACAAAATTGATGGAGTGTTATGTGGGACGTATGAGACACCCCAGACCCACACTCCTTGCTCTAGTGCTAAAAATGCATAATTTATAAGTAGATTTGATACCAAGTGGGATTTTTCATGTTAAAAATTTATATATTACCCATTATTTTCAGATTTTAAAAATTAAAACTCATAAAATTTCACAATAACAGAAATTGAAGGTTTATTTTATTTTAATATTATCTATATGAAAATTTAATTGTTAACATTTCTCTATTATCGCATTGTACTAGATCCCCTTCTAGGCATCTCATAGGATATAATAATATTCCTAACCATGGGAATGGAAGACATATAAAATGGTAAGATCAGATTCTTATTATGGAGAATCTTATCAACATGTCAACAAGGATCAGATCATAAGAATATGACATACCTGGGTATTGGAGACATAACATATTAAAAATGACATGGAATAACAATCTTTTTCTTCAAGTCAATATTGAGGGGCATGGAATCTCAAATTACCAAATATGTACTATTGTTTATGATTATATAATTGAAAGGAAATAATCCTAGGCCATGGAACTTGACATAGGTATGTCACATTTAAATGTTGAAGAAACATAAAAATGTGAAAATATAATATTATAAAAAAATATTCAAAATTATGACCACACACTGTCTGTAGGAGAAGATCTAACAAAAAATACACTCACACACAATCTCAGTCCTCATAGATAAATGAAAATAAAATCAAAGGATATTCTTATGAGTATAGATTATTAAAAATGTGCCCACACATACACTTTTTTATCATAGATAACCACAAATAAACCCTTGAACAATATTTGTGAAATTAAATAATTAAAAATACACTCACACACATTATTTTTTAGCATAGATTACAACAAATATACATGCATAATCATTAAGAGCATGGTTATTCATAAATTCTCTCACATATAAATTTATTATCGTATAAGAAAAGAATCCTTAACCAATGAATTGGAGGGATATATAATACCCCAACCATCTCATAATGATAATCATATATACATATGTGTATACTGAGAGGAAATTGAAACAATAAAATTTCAAACATCACATAATTAACTCATGAAAAAGAGATTATATTCATAAATATAATAATATAAAATTTCATAAGACATCCATAAAATAATATGGATAGTATTATTAGAACATATCCAATGTGTAATATAATTATCATCAAAGGATGTTGACATAATTAAAAAATGTTTTTAAGATTATTAGATATATCAATTTGAAAAATAAGAAGAAATAACAATTTTTTAAATTCCTAAAAACACCATAATTTTTTTTTATTTTAAACAAAATACTTTCATACTCATAAAATATTTTAAAACATTAACTTTTAAAACCAAAAAATATTTTCAAAAAATAAATTTTATAAATTAAAAATACTTTAAAAACGTCTAGGAGACATAAAAACCCTGAATTCTAAATTCTTATTAATATAATAATTTCAAATATATTTTAAAATTAATAATTACTTCATAAAAAACTTTTACTATTGAAAAATATAAAAATATTCCCTTTTATGTTCAAAATAATTATGAATAAAAAAAATTTGGAAGAAATTTTAAAAAAATGAAGTTTAATATTCATAAAGAATAATGGTTATAAAAGAATTTGTTCCCATATAAAACATAAATAATAGGTTCTTTTTAAACATGTGAAAAATAAAACCACTGTAAAAAATGTTAAATAATTTATTTCAAAATTTCATAAATTAAAAATTATAGAAAATTACCTTCAAAAATTATTAAATCATATATAATTACATTAACTAAATCCTCCAATGAATATATATATATATAGAGGAGGAATATTCTTTACTGAAAAGAAGAGGTGGGTTGGTTTATCTCACAAATGTCACATTGGGTAAATTATTTACCTTGGAAATTAATGTTGAGAGAGGACTTATAAAAGTCAATTAATAACCAAAGGAGAATAAAATAATTAGGGTTTTGGAGATGAACGTAATTTTTTTACCCATATAGAAATTCATTCCTAATTTTTTTTTGAAAATGATATTTTAAATAAACCCTTATATGTTTATAACCATTCAAATAAAAAACCCTTGAATGTTTCAACATAAGATGGATTGGTGAATCATGTAAATTTAGTTTTAATTTTATTAAAATAATATGTATGGGAATCATAAAAAAACAAAATGTATATCGGTAATACCAATCATATATCAATAAATTAAATTTTAGATGAGGAAACCCATATTGATTTCATAACATTTGATCCAAAAAAATATTGAAAGAGAAAACATGAAATAAAACATTAAATAACATCAATAAAGTGAGAATAATTAAATTACATAAAGTGTAAGAATATAAAAAATATAAATAAAACTAATTTCATAATATAAATAAAGTATCAAATAAGTAAATTTGAGATTAAATCTTTTTCTTATATCTCATCTTCTCCGGAACCACTTAAACCTCGTTAGGAGGTGGAAACGTATATTGGATTACCTCATGGAAAATGGGGATTTAGGGATATTACATGAATCAATGTTATAAAAAACATGGTTTAAATATTTAGGGCTTATAGAAAAAGTTACGCGTAGAATAATAATTCATATTTTAGAGTGCATGTAAAAAGGTGGTGGAAGTATTATTTTATAAGTGAGGAGAGTGCCATTTTTTTTAAAAAACGGACATGAAAATATTCATGGAAAGTTTCTAAACAAATAATAAATACTGGATAGAGTATTATTATGGTCCAATCCTGAACTAAAAAACTCATTTAGAGTCATGTTTTGGGTATTTTAATCGTTGTATACTTTTTTTTAACTTTTTAGAAAAATTAACTTTTAAAATGATAACTTTTGTATAACCTTGGTAGCTTAATCTTAAAAAAAAATAAAATCAACCTTATTAGATAATATATATATTCTGAGACTAAATAGGAAAATAATTTCTTAATATTAAATTTATAAAAAAATTGAAAAATAAATCTATAATGTATTAAAACATTTTTAGATAAAAATATAAATTAAGCAGAAAACATTAAAAATATAGCTTTTAAAATTAAAATTAAAATTTTGAAATATATAAATTTTATTAGGAAATAAATATTTATTTATAGAAAAAGGATTCATAAATTTTTAATCCTGAGGATATCATAATGATTTCATAATAGTCAATGTATTTATAAAAATTATTTTTTGACTATTCACATGAAAATCGATTATTTAATAAAATTTATAAAACATAATCATAAGATATAATTATTATCATGAATAAAAATAAGTATTTAAAATTTTAAAATTAATATTATCAAATCTTGGAATTTAACTTTAAATGAAATGATAACATATATTGAAAATATTTTTATAGGAAATCGACCTTTTAAATATTTACATTTCTTATTATTATTTAACAAAATTACTAATTAAATTAGTTTTAATATATTATTCCTATCATAAATAAATTTTATCATAATTAAACCATTATATATATTGTTTCATAATAAAAAAATACATAGCACCTAAATAGGAAATTTTTAGGGAAATACATTTTTTTCTATAAAATGGTCTTATTAGTTATTTAGCTACGCAAATTGAATTTTTTAAATGCACTGATATTAAATATGAGACTTTATTTTCATTTTTACATATTTTCTGAAATACAATTTCTTCTATTTATACCAATCAATTTTTTAGCTTCATTGGAATTGACACATTTAATGCTTATAATTTTATATTAGTAAAGGGTACCATGGTTTGTTTTGGTTTGGTGTTTCATCTGATGGAAGATATTCAAAATAGTATTAAATTTAAGGAAAATATATACTAAATTATATGGGTTTTATATTCTCTCCCATTAGTAAAAAAATCCCTTAAATTTTAATTATTCTTCACTAAAAAAAGAAGAAAAGGGATCCATATGAATATCATGAGGTATTATCTATTTAGATATCGGACTCATGATATTAGATACCTTGAGACTCATAATTTAAAAAATAATAGGCATCTATTTATATTTTAATTTAACTAAATAATTTGTATTAAATTGTATTATTTTGATTATTATTGGATTTTCAAGGTACCTACCATTCACAACTTCTTTTTCATGATCTTGGTTCCAACCAAACCCTAAAACCAAAATGGTTATGATAATATCCAATAAATTTCGAGTAAATGATCATATGAATATTAAATATAAATACTAATATGTATTATTAATTTGGAAAAATCTTTTCAACCTTTAGTACTTTTACTTCACTGGTGATATAATTTGATCAACTTATAAATCCTCTAGTTTAACCTCTATTATACATTGTTATATTTTTATTAGTTCTTATAACATAAATAGTTATATATTATATCCTAAAATTTCATAAAAATATATTAAAGTCAATTATAGTGTCTCATAATGATAATTTATGTTAACCAAAGAATATACTATGGGTGTATAAAATTATGTTTATAGTTATGACTTTTTGATATTCCCAATGTGAAGATCGAGTTAATACCCAACCAACATTTTTAGGGTTATTACCCTTAGTTTCATATTTCTTGACCCTACATCCACTTGCATTCATTTATGTAGAGATTTAATTTCTAGGAAATTCCACTATATCTACTTTATCAAAAATCTTGGATATTATCGTTTAAATAGACTTATCCATATAGTTTTCAATAATTTTCTCTAGTCATAATCTCAAAAAACAAAAAAAAATAGTCCCCCAAAATATCTATCTAATCCCCAAAATTAACTAAACACTATTCTGATACAAACTGAGGTTCCCAAAACCCAAAATCCTAGGTCTAGGGGTAACAACACATAATCTATAATTTTATTCGATACCAAGTGATATGTCAGAAGAAAAATATTCATATATTATAAATGTTTTTTAGAGTTTAAACATTATATCACATAATATAAAGATTGGAAATTTTAGTGGATTTGAAGAGTAGAAATATAAAACATTTATGTAGACATTTATCCATAATTAAAATATACTATATACCCTTATAAACACCCCTATGGTATTTGTAACTTCACAACGTAGGGAATGGAAAACATAAAGAAGGGGTTAGCTCAGAAGCTCAGTTTGGGAAAGACATATCAACATTTCATCTTGGGATAGATCATAACCCTATCAGATATATGATCACAAAGGAGTATCTTATTAAAAAGAATATAAAATAATATATTTATTCCGTAAGTAAATATAGACGGATTTGAAATCTATAACAAACAAACATAAACCATGATATAATATTTTGGAAATGAAAGAGAACAATCATGGTCCCTTGAATATTATTACGGCATATCACATTGATATGTTTCACAAAATTAATCCTATGATGAAAAAAAATTAAACACAACCATTTATAATTATGACCATGCACATTATTTATGAGAATAACTAATTGAAAATACACTCACAAAAAATATTTATGAACATAGATAACCATAAATACACTCACACATAGTGCTTGTGAGGATAACTAATAGTAAATAAATGATCCCATGGTTTTGGTTAGAATATATTAAAATAAATGTACTCAAAAATAGTGCTTGTGAGTATAGATAACTACAAATACAATCAAAATTCTTAATGATCATATCATACAACAAATAAATCCACACATAGTCTTTTTAAGCATATATAATTGTAGATAAAGTCACATAAAATCCTTATCTCATGAGACAAAAATAATTAACAAATAAATTAGAGGAATATATATAACCCCATCCATCTAATACTTAATATCATTCATCCATATGTGTGTAGTAAGATAACACGAAAACATGCATAATATAAATATCACTTAATTAACCCATAGAAAAGAGATGTTTAATAAGGAAATTTATAGAATGTTTCATAATCCATACAGAAAAATGATGTGAATGGTGTCATAATAACATACATTTAGTGTGACATAAGAAACATAAAAGTATGTTTAAATAAATATAAAACAAAATATTAATATTTTTAGATAAATTGATTTTTAAAAGTAGATGAAATATCCCATTTTAAAATTCTTTAAAACTCCTTAAAATTAAATACATTAATCTTCATAAAGAATTTTAGAAATTATCTTTTAGAATCAAAATTTTAATATAGATTTTTTAAAAATAAAAATATTTCTAATGTTTTTTATGTAATATTAAATAAAATGAATAATTCTTTATTCAAATCATAATCCTTTAAATTCCCTTTTAAAACAAGGAATTCCCTTTAAAAATAAAACTCTTAATTTTGAAAAACATAATAATATTTCTTTTTATTTTTAAAATCATTATGAATAAAAATCATTATTAAAACGTTTTTAAGACATGAAAATGACACTTTATAAATTTTAATGGTCTTAAAAAAATGTGTTCACAAAGAAAATGATTAAAACAGGTTCTTTTGACAACTTAGAAAAAAAAACTACTTGTGTGGAAAATGTTGAATGATTTATTTCAAGGTTTTATAAAAAAATTATAATAATAGAAATAGAATTTAATCAATTATTTATGTATAGATAAATAAATTCATACAATAGTCCAAATAATATAGACATAGATAAGGAAAATTCCAACTAAAAAGAAGAAGAGAGGATGATTTTATCAAAACAAAACATCTAGTAAATTCATTATCAAGGTAAATGAAATTGAAAACAGAAAATAAAAAATAAAATAACACCCATAGGAGAAAATGGTTAGGGTTTTAGAGAATAAATTTAATTTTTTTCCAAAAATGTAAGTTCATTAATTAAAATCTCTATTTGAAATGAGATTAGAAATAAATACTTACAACTCTGTTACATTTCAAAATAGAGACCCATGAAAGGAAGAACATAAAATAAATTGGTGAATCCATTTAATTTAATTATATTCATTTTTAAAATACATCCTTTGGGAGTATATATACCAAAAATAAAATAATTCATGAATTAAAAACATATCTTAGATAATTAAAATTAAGATGAGTAAATCGTTGTAGCTTTCATAATATTTGACCGAAAACCTATTTAAAAGAGAAAAATTTAATGAATCTTTAATAATAATTTATAAAGATAGAATCATGAAATAATACCTTAAACTAGAATAATATTAACCATATAAAAAATATTTTCATAAAACAATACATTTCTCAGAGAAGTAAAATTGAAACAAAACTCATACCTTAAATAATGACTTCCATGAAATCTCTTCACCCACATTGTGAGTTGGAACCTTATCTTTATGCACCTCTGGTAAATATAATAGTTAGCGATTTTCATTGGACAACAAGTCTTACAAATGAGGGATAGTGACATTGTTAAAGTAAAATTTTAATATATTGAATAGGAATTTAAATTTATGATTATATGTAAATGGGGTTGTGTAAGTCTCCTTTTATAAGTGACTAGAGTGAAATTTGTTTTATGATATAAAAGGAAAAGTACTAATTCAATTAATTTTGATCTAAAAGTGGAAAAAATGGAGTAGGGATGATTATATGACAAGACTCCACTGAAACAAACATTGGGATATAGTGTAAGAATGATTTTAGTAATTTTTTCTTTAGTTTTTACCTTTTACCAAAATTAACTAGTACAATAGTATCTTTTTTAATCAATGGTAACATATTTTTATAACCAAAAAGATAACGTCATTATATAATATTAATATTATATTTCTAAATATGAAAAAATTTAATAATATTAATGTTCTAAAAGTAGTAAAGATTAATTTTAAAATAATTAATATATAACGCATAAATTTGTTTAAGAGAAAAATATAACTTAAGTTGATAAAATGTAAAACATTGACTTATAAATTCAACTTAATATTATAAGTATATAATTTTTCTTATAAAACACATATCTAGTTGTAACAACATGATTTTTCATTTGGGGTACGAACCGCTTAATTATTGGTTTAAATTCATCTTTTTTATCAATATAATTGTTACATATGTTCTAAAGAATAAATTAAAAGTGTTTGAGGATTTTTCATAGCTAAAAACTCTATATTTTTGGAGGAAATAGGCTAAGAAAACAATTTTTACTAACCACACACTTGAGCTTGCACAGTTTGGACAAACCGTGTGGTGTGTTTTAGTGGGATGAAGATGGTGTGATTGAGATGTTCATAGTCTATCTAACTATGTTCCTAGACTATGTGAGGGGTTCCACATTAACTATTCCTAGAGCTCTAGGTAAAAACTGTTTGAAAAATTGTATGGATAATCTATGTGAGGGGTTTTTCATAGACTATGTGAGCTATTTTATTGGAGCACTATTTGAAAAAACGTGTGGCTAAACTGTGCACCTCTTAAAAAAGGGTAATATTACATTTTATCCCTCATCTCTTTTAATGGGATAACCATTTCCCACCTACCAATATTTCTAAAAGACCAAAAATCATACCTATCCTCTATTAAATCTTCCCCCATATACTAAGCTAGGATTTGAATAAAATCTTCCATCTAGAATTTTATTCTAGTTACATTTGTACTGTTAAATAATAACCAATAAGTGATTTAATATTTTACCTTTCCTCCTTTGTTTATCTCTCCATATTCTGCACTATTATTTTGTGACCTCATATACCCTATCTCCAAGGGTTTTGTCTATTTTCTCATTTTAATCCAACCCAAACAAAACCAAAGGCTTATACTAGATGATTGTTCCTCCACACACATAATGCATATGGTCTAAGAATTTTCCCTCAAAGTGTAGATGTTTATAATTATCTCCATTTTTCCACATACCGGTCTCACTGAATATTTCCCCTAAAATTAATTTTTATTGATTTGGTTTCCCTATTTTAGATCCTAATGGCTCTTTTTGATCCTTTATAATGATGGAGGTCATCATCCTCAATGTGAGAAATCCTTATGGGAATTCCATTTATATTGTTATTTTTCCAATATGTTTTTATAACCCAAACACCCCTCAATATGTATGGTTTGACTTCTAAAATAAAATATCATATATAAAAATGGATAATTCATAGTGGTGTATCATGGATAACAACCTTACCTGCCTTTGAAATGATAATTAAATTTTTAAATGGACTTCATGAATTGGAATGATATTCACATGATCAATGTTACCGATGATATAATCAATCAAAAACAATAGCTTGGTTGTTTCCTCCCCTTCTCCCATGATATAATAATGTTATTGTTTGTGATTATATTCGGTAATGAGCATATTATTGGGAGTATCTTACCCAGGTATGAGAGAAATTCCAAAATTCATATTTTGGGAAATATTGTTGGGGGTTATGTCTTTCATGGTTGTCATGATTTCACCATGGGGTGATGCATATGGATTTTGGGTTTTATTATTATTGTGGAAATTAATTTTACCCTTGTACATGTATATAATAGATTTAGTGTCTATTGAATCTTTATAGGCACCTGAGTATTCATATGTCATGCATTATTCCTTGCCATATTTACATACATTACACATTTTTATAGAATATTCTTTATTCTTAGATAAATATATTTGATATTGTGTTAATGTTTCTTACATGGATAAATAATTTGATTAATTAAAGTGTCTATATCAAAATAAATCATGTTTTCCATATAGTGTGATGAAGAAACCTTAATTATCCAACTACATTCAGTTAGATCCATAAACCATTGGTTTGACATGATAAAATGTCAGTTGATTGAGATTATATGTATTTCAACATAAATTTAAAGAGTGTATATGCCTCTATAAATTAAGAATTGTGATCCATATAATTGTACCATATTAAAATCCTAATTACAGTTATATATGGTACCGTTTTCAATTTTTAAATCATAGAACTTTATAACTTTGGAATGATAGACACATCTAACTAGACCTTTGTATATATATATGTATGTATATATTTAATCCCACAATTAATTACTATTGACTTCTCTTTTTAAATAGAAATGGATACCATTAAATAGTGACTCCAACTATAGTTTAAAAGGTTTTTTCTTTTGTAACATGAAATTGAAACACTGTATACTAGAACTCTGATATGAAACAGAAAAATTTACCTAGAACTGACCTTAGTGGTGGGAAGTAGGTAGCATATGTAGGGATTCATCTCAATTTTATATGATTCCTAGACCTAGACCTTTATGTTTGTAGAGTTGTGTGACTCTTATAAATTATTGCTAGGACATGTCCTATTTTTTTAATCTATTATATAAACATTATCAAATACTATTTGAGGCATGTTATTAGACATTTTAGAGATATTTCACATGGAAATCCTCGATTTTTGTTCCAGGAGGGTGGTGGAAATCATGCTACATAGTTGGTTGGCCCGGATCCACCAGTATTACCTCTAGTAGTGCATCATGTGGAACATCCTATTATACCCGACATGAGCGATGATTAATAATTTCATGAGGGTTTCCTTCATCTTATTTAGACCATTTGGGTAGCATTGTGGCTTTTCCATACAATAAAAGAGTCGACACAAGAGTTTTAGTAGAAGCATCTTCCCATGTTTTCACGGGACTATAGAACATAGCCTAGTAAGAAATTATTAGAGGCCATAATATCATTCTTTGAGAATATGGATATTCCTATAGAGAAGAGGGTAAATCTCTTCTCTTATATGATTTTTTGTTCTTCAAAATGTTTTTGGGATGTTATTAACCAGGTAGAACAGCATCAGGATATGGTCTGGAGAGATTTCCAGGCAACATTCTATTACTGTTTCCTTCAAAAAAAAATTACATGAAAAAAAATCTAGGGACTTCAAACACCTAGAGAAAGGATCCTTATTATTTATGGATTATTCATCTTTCTATACTATGAAATTTTTTCTCACCATCCTCCACTACTGATGAGTTTTATTGTGTGAGATGTTTTGAGGATGGGCTAAGGTACACCATCCCATATTAGGTAAATGATTTTGGTAAGACTACTATCCCAATAATTGTGAACCAAGAACTTATTAATAATCATATCTTGAGGGAATATGGTTGTATAAAACATGGTGGTTTAGTGCTGAGGTAGGATAGTTGTTCATCCAAGGGTAAGAAACATTTTTGGAAGATTCTCAACAGATTAGTGGAATCCATTGTACCCATTCAAGTCGGTACAATATATTCCATCAATGTGGTAGGCATAGTCATATAAAACCTCGGTGTGACTGAGACCCAGTTGAGTGTAGGCCTTTCATTAGAATAAGGAATATTCAAATATTATGCCATACATTCCTATTAGTTCCTAGTGGGAGAGGATCTGAACCAGCTCCACCTTCTATAGTAGGATCTGTAGATCTGCATTAGGATGGATGTTGGGCTACCACTGGAAGTACATGCTGAGGAGGTGGACATTGTCATGGAAGGTAGAATTATGATACACAATTACTACTAAGGGGACCCACTCTAGGTTGTATGGTTATATATCAAGGTGTTGGATCTAGAAATATGTATACAGTTTAGTCGTTACCTGAGGAAAAGGGTGAATGAATTTATATAGTTAGATTTACAATCTTGGTAGCATATTTATTCATATCTTCTTTTTTTTATGGGTTCCTTTTATTTATTTTATCTCTATAGCTACTACATAATGCGTCACCCTTGATATTCAATAATTTTTTTTCATAATGAAACATAACACTTCATTGGAAATTTGATGAGAGAGTGTGTTCGAGTGAATAGAATTCCACTTGAGATAGAAAGTTATCATTTATTATTGGACCTCTTCATCACCGGGATTACGTGATTCAATGTCATTATTGCGATGGACTAGTTGGTCCACTATAAAGATTATCTGGACTTCAATTGATGTAGGGTTTAGTTTACATCACTAGAGGGTGGTATCTATGATCACAAGGGTGAATAGTAAGTACAAGAAATTATAGATAGAGTAGATCATCAAGGGATGGGTGGAGTGGAAACCCATTTTTCTAACCTTTATATGGAGGATCAATATATCAGGATTATTTTACTCCTATGTTATATCTTTTTAGGGTTTTATTCATGGATTAATTTTCTAGATTAACTTAGGATAGATAGGCGGATTTATGTATTGATCTAGTTCTAGGATCTTCAATGGTATAAATTCCTCCTTACAGGATGGATACTACTGATTTACCAGAGCTCAAGATGTAGCTAGAGGATATGCAGCCTAGTAATTAACCATGAGGATAAATTAACCTTTTCTATAAAAAGGTGAATAATGAACAATGAATTTTCAAGGTTTTCCATGAGTTGAACCAACTATTAGTTTAGAATTGATATCCACTACCTCGTATAGATGACATATTTGATCAAATCTGAGGATTGAGAGTTTTATCCAATATCTATTTGAGGTTAGTTTAGCATCAGGTATGAGTATGATATTCAAAAAAAAATTTTATAATTTTTTATAACAGGTATGGTATTTATGGGTATTATGTTAGGTTATTTGGTCTCAAAAACACTCTAGTAGTTTTCAAAGAACTAATGAATAATTTTTTACATATGTATCTGGATTCATTTGTGGTAGTATTTATGGATGATATATTAGTGTATTCTCTCACTCGATACAACCATGTCAATAAACCTGAGATCATATTGAATACAATAAGAGAGTGTATACTGTATGCTAAGATTAATAAATCCCACTTTTGGATCAATAAGGTTCACTTCATCAGCCATATTTTTTTCCAAGGAAAGCATGTCTATTGAACCATATAAGGCGAGTTTCATAGTTTTCATGGATAAAATGAATAAAATATTCTAAATATGAACATTCATGGGGATGGATAGATATTATAGGAACTTTATTTAGGATTTTTCATGCATATCCACACCAATTTGGATCTTTAATAAAAATGTATGAAATTGTTACGGTTGGAATCCATTTAAACAATCTTTCAAGAGCTGAAAGGGAGACTGAATTTAGTTCCAATCTCTTTTCTTACATAGCCACATATAAGTTATAGAGATTATTGGGATGCATTAGGCATTGGGATAAGAGTAGTTGTGATGTAGGACGATCGATTCATGGTGTACATATATCTTCAACTATGACCAGATAAGAGGAATTAATTGATCCATGATATCGAGTTGGAAGATGTTTCTCTCAAATTTCATATTGGGATGAATTATTTTATTAGGGTGAGGTTCATTATATTTGTGAACCAAAAAATACTCAAGTATATCTTCACAATTAGTGATATGAATCTTAGGTAGCGTACATGGTTTAAATAACTATAGTTTATTTATATTGTGATTTATTATACACATAGGAAGGAAGATGTTATAGCACATAATTTGAGCTAATGAACTCAGAAACATGCAGTTTGAGAGGCCAGTGGTGAGTGGGGGTTGATATCCATGTCCTTTGAGATGTACATAATGATCCAAAAGAATCACTAGAAGCCTACCCATACATCTTTAGTTTTGACCTCTTTACTCTTGGTGAGAGTCAAGATGAGGCAGTATTCTGATCCCAAAGGCTAAGTCCTATGGGAGAGTGTTTCAGGTGAGGACCCATTACGATGATGGATAGTAGATGTGGAAGATGTATTTCTCATTCATGTAAGTATCTGGGTTCTATCATACATCCCAAATAAATTCATTCCAGAGTCTCATGCTTCTACTTGGGTCGTGAACCATTGTATTTCAATGATGTATTAGTATATGAACCAATAATATTGGTTGATGGAGATAAAATGGGTTATAGATGGATTATTTACTATGTGTTCCACCTGTTAGTAGGTAAAGGTATTAAACAAGCGACCAATAGGGATTTTACAGTTGTTACCTATTGTAGAGTGGTAATGGGATGTTATCACCATGGACGTGACTAGATTATCAATATCCCCTTGAGGTAATGATTTAGTATGGGTGATCATCAACATGATCATGAAGGTCTCTAACTTTTTACCTATTATGGTGACCATTTTGGATGTTGAGCTACGAATGCACTTTGTTTGGGAGGTTATAAGACTTCATACAGATACATAGATTGTTTTTTGAATAGGGATTCTCATTTTACATCTTATTTATAGAAACAATTATAATGGTAATTATGTAAATAATTAATTTTGAGTATAACATACCACCCTAAGACTGACGGGAATTCTAAAAATACAATATAGGTTATAAAGGCCATTCATGGATGTTCTGTCGTTAATTTCAATTATTATTGAGGGAAACATATAAAAATTAGTTAGTTAGCATAAAATAATATCTTTTAGGTAAAAATTCATATGGATAATTACAATTACATGTATGATAATCCATTATGATAACCTCTATATTTTTTTGAGGTTGGGTACATAGAACTAAATAGACCCCATCTCATTCAAGTGACTTCTGAGAAGGTTTTGATGAACATGAATCATAGGGCTACGACACAATCAATGAAGAAATATTATCTTTCATACCATCAATAATCCATGTCAATCACCTTTTGGATCGTTTTAGGTATTCTTATGTGTTCTGAATAGACTGGGGAATCTATAGTTTAGAAGGTAAGGGAAGCTTTTGCCTTATTTTTTCATACATATTGAGGTTGTTGAAAGAGTCAGGTCGGTTGAAAATTAGTTGCAATTACCTCAAAGGTACTACTATATGGATGATTTATTCCATGTTTCATAGACTCACTAGTAATATTAATACCCATATCACATATTTCTTCTAAACGATATCGATTTTGAGGTATATTTTTCCTTTAAGGAGCATCCTATATGCATTGAGGACTATAAAATGAAGAATCTTTATGGTAGGTCAGTCCCATTGGTATAGTTTCTATGAAAAAACTATAGAGTCAAGGATGAGAATTGGGATAGGGAGTACAATGTTCATACCTAGTCACTTGAGATTTTCTATGATGATTTTTATTACCCTCTAAATGGAAACTCGGGGATGAGTTTTCTTGATCGAGGGAGGATGTAACAACCTAGTTTTTCTAATGAGGAAAAACCTCTTGAATTATTTTTTTAAATTAATTTTTATAACATTATAAATGATACCTATGGTCTATGAAAGTAGTCAAGAGTTTCTAGGAATTTATTGGATCCTATAACTCCTTATTTTGGAGGAAATAGACTAGGCACACAGTTTGTCTTAACTATGTACCTGAGCTCACATGTTTTTTAATTAATATGTGGTGTGCAATAATGGGATACAGAGGGTGGACATAATATAAACACGTTTTATCTAACTAAGATCCAATCATGTGTAAGAGGTGAAACCAGATAGTTCTTAGGACATGGGATGAAAATGATTTGGAAAACCATGTGCATGAACTATGTGAGGGGTTGTCCATGGAATTTTCCTAACATATGCTTACCACACAGTTTGGAAGACTATGTGACCAAACCACACACCTTATAAAAGAAGGAAATAATTACCATTTTACCCCCATCAATTTTAAATGGATAAAGCTTTACCCTAAACCTCTAGTTATAGTGGGAAGTATAGAATCCATCTCCTCCATTGATGCTCCTCCCATGCACTAGGTAAGGATTTGTAGAAACACTTTCATACAAACTCTGATTCGAATGTATTTTGTCATGTAGGATTACCCCTGGTAAGTGATTTAATCTTTTACCTTGCTTCCATCACTTATGTATCTCTATCTCTCTCTTTAGAATTATTTTGATGTGAGCTCATATTCCTTATTTCTATGGTGTTTGTTTATTTTTCCATTTCCTTTCAATATTGACCAAACCAATGGATGATAATGGATACGGGTTCCTCTACATTAAACATAGGTGGTATATGAAATTACCTCAATGTAGGGATGTTTATATTTGTTTCTTATGTAGAGAATACTAGTTTCACTAAGTGTTTACCCTAAAATTAATATTCCTTAAAACATTTCACAATTTTGGAACCTAATGATTTTTTTTGATCCCTAATAACATTGGAGGTCATTGAACTCAACTTGATCCACCTCTCTAGGAGTTACCATTATATTACTTTTTTCCCTCCATGATTTTATAACCAAAACACCCTTCAATGTGTTTGGTTTCACTTCTAAAATGACATATCATTAAATGAAATGGATAATTCATAGTGGTGTAGCATAAATAACAAACTTACACCACTCTGAATTTCTATGTAAATTTATAAATGGAATTGGTTAATTGGAATGAATTTTAGATGGCCAATGATACCCTTCCTCCCTTAAACCTTATCATTAATAAATTAAAGGTAACCACATGAATTAAATAGAAGTAGTAAATTTTCATGATTATACAATGGATAATGTAAAAAATCATGTATATGTATTCAGTTCCCATTATTAAGGACAACAAACCATATCAACAACAAATTAAAGGTAATGATATTAATTAAATTGAATTAGTAAATTGGAAAGATTATCTCATGGAAAATGTTAAACTTCATATTCATATACTTGGTGACATTATTATGGACCTTTTTACCTTTATAATAGTGGTAAAACATGATATATCCCTTGATTCCATATTGAATTTCCCGATCACTTAAAGGACACCGCTTGGAATCATGAAGTGGATTGGTATGGGAGATACCCACCATTGAATCTAGTCATTTCCATATTATGTGAATATCATGGTGTTGCACCGACAATTCAGTTGACGCTTATATGA
Source organism: Viscum album (assembly GCA_963277665.1). Classification (NCBI taxonomy): domain Eukaryota; kingdom Viridiplantae; phylum Streptophyta; class Magnoliopsida; order Santalales; family Viscaceae; genus Viscum; species Viscum album. The sequence goes on along the minus strand of OY728160.1, from coordinate 905,296,116 downwards.
ATATTAGAATGCCCTAGATACACTCCTTGGATTCATCTTGATGTACTTAGACACATAACACTGTGTATTCATCCCATTGGTCATAGCCATGCTTTATCCCAAGATTTAATGTGGATGAGATCCATGGAATCATTGAGACTCTTTTATAGTTTAATTACTTGGGTATAGCCCTTGGATTACAATCAAACCCTGATTTCTAGATTGCATGAGTTATTACTATGATTTCACTCAACTAATGAGGTCATGGATTCCCTGGTATCACCACAAATCATTTATTTATGTTGTCTTTATTATGATGATCTATTTAAAGATCTTAAACTCATGAAACATCGACACACTAGGTTGCAACATTGTAACTAAGACACGAGTCCATTTTGGAGAGTGCATATATGTGCATATGATTTTATTAAGTATGAAAAAATATATACATGATTATAGGGGTTGTAACACCCCAGGATTTCAGAGTGTGTTATTTCTTAAAAATAATTCAATAACTTGCACTACACGCAACACCGAGTTCAATCACACCATTAAAAGAGGTCATGAATAGTATTAACTACATTTTGAACTTTATATAATCCTTATAATTTTAGAATCCCTATTATGAGTTTCTTAGTCATATTGCAAGAACAGATTCATTTTCAGTATTTCACTTTTATCAACTTCTAATAGTGAAACCTTTTTAAATACAATATTTTAAACTTTTTGACTAAGTGGGGACATCAAAAATTTAAAATGAAACACCCCAAGCTTCCACGGTACGTTTCCCTTCGAATAATGCGATAGCGTGTGTTGTACGCAACCTCGAGTTCTAACACACACCACAACTAATTAAACTAGCCGTTGTGAATAGTAATACCTACTTTTTAAAATTATATTTATTTTATATTTCAAAATGGACTTCATTTTGGGATTCAGAATATCTAATTTAGCCTAAGGTGAAATTTTGGTACATTTCGGATAACTTTCATATTTTGATGAATAGTGAAAATTACTAAATTTTAATTAAAAACAACTTTTTTAATCAAAATAATTAATAGTGATAAATTATGAATTTGAGTGGTTTTAAAGTATATTTAGAATATATTTTTACCATTTAATATAATGTTGGTCATTGGAAATAATTTTACAATTAAACTGAACATAAACGAGTGTCAATCTTTTGATAGTTATTATCTCTTAAAAACACGCTTTTTGTTTTGACAGCGGGAATTAATTTTAAATTAATTTCTGCCACTTCTGTGTTTTGAATTTAGGAAAATGGATTCCATATTTGGAATCAGGGTGTTCAAATTGTGTAAATAGGTAACTTTTATTTTTAGACATTTTGAATAATTACTGCGGTAAATATTTTATTTACCATGGTTAAGGGTAAATCCGGTAAATAAGGGTTAACAAATAATATTATAATAATACTAAATTACCCTAAAACGTGTCTTAACCCTATTGGTTGATACATGGTCGACCATGGGAATCTTTGGGTCTATTTTGGGACCCCATGGATCCACTTGTAAGTGATAATGACACTTTATTTTAATTAAGTTAAAATGAATACAAAAATGACACAAGCATATATCTTTTAGAGAAACAATTGTTACATAGTGTTATATATGTTGGATTTTAGATTATAAATATTCATTAGAAAGATAAAAAGATTTCGTACATAATGATATTTTATTTATAATTTTTAGTCATTAAATAATTTATTTTATTTATGACACAATGATGATGCAGTAATTACTATAATAGTGAAAAATTAAAATAATTGATATTATAAATACCCAACAAAATAAAATATGAAACTTTTAATGAATTAAACTAATTTTATAGGATAATATGATATATTAGTATTGATTTAATTGACTTTTTTCGAAGTAATCAATCTGTTATGAGTTTCACAAAAATCAACTATTGAATAGTGTCAAAATTGACATAAAAGATTTCTTAAAACAAATATTATATTATTAATTGATATTAAATTACTAAAAGTCTAATGTTCGGCCAAGAGACTTATATCATGATAGTTTCATCATTAATGGACCACTTGGGGGTCTCTTAGATGTATATAGTATGTTTATTAACCATATTATATAAAAATACAAAGAGACATTGTAAAAGTGAAACTAATTAACTTAGAGTTAATACTTAAAGATAAGGTTAATATAAGTACCCAAACCTGTCTAAATTCTATTGGTTGAGTGGTTTTAGACCTATCCCCACCTTAACCGTTGAATAATAAGCTTTGGAGCCATTAGAAACCGAATATGAATTTATTATAAATTAATATTTCTAGCTTTTCCAAAGGTGTCCCTCACCCCTCTTATAAAAGGGCACTCATCCTTCTCATTTCTTCACACCTTCAAAGCCTTTTGGTTCGGCAAAACTCTGCCCAAATACTCTCCCAACATCCCTCACTACAACCTAGAGGCCTTAGTTTGATCATAAAGCCAACCTAAGGAGCCCTTTTGATCAAATCAAAAGGAAGAACCCGAAGAAGAGGTAATGATTTCACCACCCTTCTCCAAGTTCATTTCTTCTTCCACTTCTTCTTCCTTTGTTCTTACCATTCTAAAATAATAACTCCAGTATCTCACATATACTGTGATGTTATTATAAATATGGTACAACCATATTCAGTATTCTATCCACCCTTTGAATAACATGTCACCATACGTGCGTACGTACGGCTTACCGTCTCCACGTCGTGGTGTAATTGTTATTCAATATAATATTATTTGGATGGGTATAATAATGATGTGTAACTCATGTAAATAATAAATATAACATGTTAATGATTCTGTATATATGATATACCATCCATTTATATATTATTTTAATATCAAAAGAATGATATTGTCGCTCGTGCGTACGTACGGACTACCGTCTCCACGAACGCGATGAGATTCATTCTCCATCGTATCCATTCAAGTATAATTATCATTTGATGATTTAAAAATGATGTTTAAGGACTAGATATCATTCTGGATATGAATAATATACAACAACCATGGCTTATGTAACAAAACATATAAAAGAAAATGAGTAAGTTAGCTCCCGAAACGACGATAATTCTAAGATATTATTAACAAATCAATGTTAAAAGATCATATATGATATCATATTATTATATATGATTCTTGTATAATTTAATAACAAATATTTCACCATTATACATGAGGTTAACCTACCCCAACCAAGGAAAAGTACAAGGTAAGGGTTATTTCACAATCTCTTCATTATCCGAGGTTGTTTATACGTAATAATCTACTGGGATATCTTTATCATCCACATCCATGTTTCTTAAAAATGTATTTCAAAACATTTTTACTATTTACAAGAATATGGGTTAAAGTCATTTATACCCTTGTTTGACTTTTTTATAAGAGGTTTCTAAAGGAATCTTTCCGTCGTTTTCAAAACAAGGTCCTTTTTAACCTTTTCGACAGAATTGAGGTAAGAATGTTTTTTTAACTTATACGGCGGGTGCGGTTATTTTACGCCGTTATAAAATCTTCAGAGCTTTCCTTACAAGATTATAAGAATATTTTCAAAGAAAATGTTTTATTTTATATGGATCTTAAATGATTTCAAAATAAAAGGAGATATTTCTTTAAAAAGAATTTTGATTTCATCTACGTCAACATCCTTTGATGGATTTTAAGATTATTTGAAGTTGATTTATTATGATACAAAACTTCTATATTGTATTGAAGGTTTTGTGATATGTTTGACTATGGATGTGCTATTTTTATACCATTCATAGTTTATGGTGAAATTATTGACATTTCGTGTGCTAGTTTTAATACGAATGTTTATGTTATGTTTAAACCTTTTCATATGGGAATGCATTGGACTTAATAAGTGACGGGTGGAGCCCGCTATAGCTCCTCGATGCATCGGTAGGTCTCATGAGACAAACTAGTGTCTTGGCACAAGGCCTTGACAAAATCTTATTTGTAGTCTTGGCACGAGGCCTTGGCTATGTGGTTATGATAGTCTGGCATTATGCATTCCAACATTATGAAAGTGGTTATTGATTTTTTCATGTGATTATTCGATTAGTAGAATATCCATGTGAATAAGTAAATGGCATTATTTCATTTTATTTATGCCATACCATGTTGAAAGTTCATATTTAAAAGGATTTTGTTTTAGTTATACATTGCCTTAAATGTTTATTCTTATTTATGAAAGTTTCCGATATATTGTTATCCTTACTGGGCATTTGAGCTCACCCCTTTTCTATGTTTTATTTTTCCGAGGATGTGAAGAAGTAAGTTATGAATGACCTGCAGGGATTTTATGAGGGGTTAATAGTGTGGGTTGTGGAAACATTATGTTGTTGTAGTAGTTTTTCATTTTATGATGTAATGTAAAACTTATGAATATATCTAGTGTTTCCAAGGCTACTAAACCAATCTGTATTTCGAGATTTGATCTTTCTTGTGATCATGCCAATGTTATGTAATAATGCACCGACTCTGGGTAACTGGGGTCGGGGCATTACAGGGGTACAAATAAATTCTGGGATTAGTCTAAAGAAAGTATGACTAACATGGAATCCCATGAAGTGTATGATTAGATATAGTTATTAAATTACAAATATTACATACCTAATTATTATTATAACTACACACTGAAACATTTAGTTTCATAGGCTTGATTTTTATAGACAGTGTTGGTGGTGGCCTACTGAGTAAATCTTGAACCCTGTTCAGGCTGATTATTGGTACCCAAAAAGACTTTGTGGATGTAGGTAGGGATATGGGAAAGTGTTGAGTTATCAATTATTGAATGATAAAATCATGGGAGCAAGGGAGAAAAAGACCAAGCTATGTATAAGGATGCTATTTAACGATAGTATTTTTGTATTTTTTGTTATTTTTATATACCAATATATATATATATGTGTGTGTGTTTCTATGTGTTCATGATTTTATGTTTTCATGTTTTCATTTAGTTTAGAGACAAGACATTACATCTTTTTATATATGGTACAAGATATTACTAATGATGACTGTTTATTATATTAGGATTTTTTATCTTCCACTCTCAGTTGGGGTTATTCTTCCTCTATTGATATATTAATTTCACTATTGTGTTACTCTGATCATTAGTGTATAGTCTCCCCACTGTACAACCTTAGACCCTCACTATAGTTTGAAACATCTAGTGTTCAGGGAGGTGTATTTGAGGCCTTGTGATTGATCAGTTTCAGTTACTTATGTGTGAATTAGGTCCAAAATGCTACACTAGTCATGAAAAAGATATCATAAATTTTTTTTTATCATAATGATTTCATAAAATTCAAATTATTTTTAATAATTATATTTTATACTATTCTCTTAAAATTCAATCTTTCAATAAAAATTCCAAAAAAACATCCCAAGATAATATTTTAAAGACGAATTCACAAATTTATTAATTTCAAGTTAAAATTTTAAAAATTAGGTATTTAATTTCATAATTAAAAAATAAAATATAATGAAAAATAGCTTTTATAAGAAAGTGAATTTTAAAATATTATTTATTCATATTCTTATTTCCTATAAATTATTAATTAAATTAGTGTTAATATATTAATTCTATAAAGTATACATTTTAACTTTATAAAACCATAATATATTTAGTTTCTAAAAAAATCACATAGAACTTAAAAAATTAATTTTCTGGACATTTCATTTTTATGAATAAAATGATATTATAGGTTATTTTGCTACACTAATTGAATTTTATAAATGTATAGAAATTAAAAAAACCATTTATTTTTTATACATATGTTCAGAATTTGGTAACTTCTATTTATACCATCATATTCAATGACAACATTACAATGGTCATACGTAATACCTATAATATTATCTTAGTAAAATGTATTGTGGTTCATTTTGGTTAGGTATTGAAAGTGAAAGATCATATTATGCATAGTATTTAACTAAATGAAAATGTAGAATAAAATATAAGGTCTTTGCAACTTATTCCATAAAGGTTATTTCATCGATGAATATGCATTGACTTAATCGTTTTGTTATAACTACATAGAATTTGAATAACAGATCAAGTGGGTAATGTTATATAAAAATTTTTGGGCTTCAAAATTCATAGTAAAGCTATATATTTAGACTTTATCCTAGATCACATTATTAATTATTGTTTATATACCAAAATTATACACCATTTTTATAAATAATTGTTGAATATCCTGTCATATATATACAAAATAGGAGAAATCTAAATTTTTGAAAATATTTTAGATGAATTTCCCCCAATATCTAGTTCCTAAGTCGATGTTTAGAAAAATAAACACCTTGATAAAGTGTTGATTCTTTAAATAAGGGAATAAATTAATATAAACTACACCATTTCATATAAAACCAATATAATTAATTAATTGATATATTCATAAAGGGTCATGGTTCAAGGATATAGTTGATAAGGACAAAAACATATCCAACTCATAATACCCACAACCTTGGGGGAGATTTTAAATTAGTCTTATAATATAGTTGATATATAGAGTGGTGTTTTAGGAATAATCCTATAAGGATTCCACATTTTATAAGAAGTATTTCTCATGATTTTTCATAGATAAAAACGTTTTCTAATGTGGGACATTCATACAGAAGTAAAGTTGAGTACAATTTTTGTGGAAACATAATTGTCATGTGGGAAATTGATCAAAATAAATGTATTGTTTTTTTAATAATATACCATATGTTATATGGAATATATAACGTATAATCCTCATACATGATATATGGAATGTTGAATATTTTTTAATAGTTGGTTGGTATTATTTCCAAAATTAGTCAGTTCCCAGGGAAAATATAAAGTTGGTAAGACACTTGGATGGTACATAAAGCTTAAAATAATTCCATATTAAGAATCAATTAGGATAATAATTGATGGTGGCAGTGATAACTATTAAGGGAACATATATCTTATTTCAATTTTAGTAAAGTTTTTATTGGTTCAAATTAATAAAGGTATCATTTGTGAGCCTCACTCTCCATACCAAATATCCCATAAATTTTAGTGCTTGTAAAAATTTATCCCAATTTTATTTTATATAGTCTATCATGAGAAATATTTAATGAAAATATTGAAAATATAGTTATTCTTATAACATGAAGGAACATATTTATAACGAGTTATTCTATGAAACAACAATACAATATGAAAACTCCATGAGTATACACTGACCATGATGAGGTCCTACCCTAATAAAATGATTAATGAATAAGTCTTTGAGGAAAACATGATTTAAATATTTTAGTGAGGTTAAGAAAAATAGAGTTTTATAGAAAAGTCAACATCATATTCACGACTATAGGAATATTCTAGGAAAACACCTCTCAGGAATGGTTGTCCTAATGCTTAAGTCTTCATGAAGATATTGTACATGGGTATTATTTATTATCATGTGGTGGTAGAAATATTTCATAAGGGATGATTATTACATGATGTATATGTGGTTTTAACATGATGTCGGTATTAATCTCTAAGAATTTGTGTATATAAGTGTTATTAAGGATTTAAAATTCAATACATATCCCATGATGGTTGGGGCCTGAATTTAAAAATAGGAGGCTCTAATTCACCCTTTCAAACATTACTAAAGATACACCATCATGGCCTTGAATCTTTTAAAGAATGATCTAGAGAATGTAAAAAATATAAAGGATTTTATAGGGGATATTGATGATTAATAGATGACAAAACATAAAGAATCAAATAGATAAATAAAGATAAATGTGAATGATAGGATAAAGTAAATGATAAATGATTTAAAATACTGAAAAGTATAAATAGGGACCATATGATGGAAAAAGTCAACAATTAGTTATAATATTTCATTTTTATTATATATCACCTTATTATATCATTTCATAGATCTTGTAGACATATATCTTTTTAAAAACAATCCCAAATACATATCGGTGATGGAAGAAGATGTAGTAGTGATTGAGTTCCAGGGTTCGATAATCCCAAATTTTGAATCACACATAACTTTATAGAAAAATTTCTAACACCACATAAAGTGGAAATAAATGGGAAACCCAATATAATTGACATTATTATTTTGGTGTAGGAAAATAGGATAATCATTTTCTTATGGTTGAACATATTTAGTTGGGAAAATTATGCTTTCTGTATGATTTCATAACTACCGTTGATCTAACATATTAGATATTTTGGATTATAATGCCAGTAATAAATAAAGATTAACCTTCTATTTCTAGAAAAACAAACACTCTCAGAAACCCAGATGAAACTCTAGTCATTATGAATGGGGGTACCCAATAAATACATGATCCATATAGGTGATTAATGTTTTTGAAAATGTATCAATCCATCCATCCAATTTCTCGAAGGCCTTTATTTTTTATTTATTTTATTGATAATCCACATTTCAAGGGGTGAGGTGCAACCCTTACAAGGCTTGTAGGCATAAGTATTACATGTCCCATAGTCCATAGAGGAATTAATTTCCCATAGGATTCAAAAATTACATACAACCTAGACTAACTACTTGGAACTGCTACTCCCCAGCATCTTCGTCATGAAATCAGCTCTCCACCTTCGCTTGGCTGTTTGGCTAGGCTATCCAATTCAAGCACAAGCTTGTCCAGATGGAAGGTTCTATACCCTCTCACTCTTACATTCCATGTAGCTTCTACTGTGGTTAAACCTCCTTGCTCATCCTCCTGATAGAGCTTGTTCCTTGTAGGTTGTCTATTTTTCATCTCTACTTAAGGTGGCCCGAAGTCCTTCAGATGGCCCAACGACATTACTAGCCTGAAGTCTTTGGTGGCCCAAAGGCCTTAAAGGACTTGGGGACCAAATCGGTGGCCCGAAGGCCCAAACAGGGGAAAATTCCCTGCTGCTACAGTGCCAAAAAGATCCTTCTACAGTCCCGCTATAGTACATGCTATAGTACTTCATAGTTCACGCTACATTTCTGCTACAATACTGCTATAGCACTGTTTCATTGTACATTTATATTAGTCTAAAATAATATCAGAAAAAAATTAAACACAAGAAAAATTAGTAATGTTGGATTATATATTAACCTTCTTTTATAAAATATTTTCCTTATATTGTTGATATTGGTATTCATATGACCATTAATTTTAACAAAAAAATTATACATGATAATGAGATGATAAATATATAAGGTTTTGTCTTAGGGAAAAACTACATTGATAATTTAGAATAAAAGAAGATATAATATATAGGAATTTATATATTTTTGGATAGTCATAAATGATAATTATTTATCATTAGTTGAAGACCGCATTACTTTCAAAAACATAATGTACAAGTTTAAAGGAGAAAGATGTATCATTATATTTATAATTCGAAGATTAAACGACTTCTATCATTTTCCCAAGTAATAAAAAAGAGGGAACACCCCTCTCACAGGGCTTACCAAATTCAATTACTAAGAGGGTGACTCTTATTGTAGGCCTTGGAAATATCGAGAGTTATGGAAAATAAAAGTACCATTTTCTCCCCAAATTAAATATTGGTTTTTTTAAAAATTATTTTATTATCATATTATATTAATAGAACCAATTATGACATCAATTTAAACTCCTTATTTTATGAACATTGATCAAACATTTGAATTAAAATTTCTTGAAATAGTTGAAAATCTTGGCCCATTAGTGCCAAAAATATGGTAATCTCATTCTTTGAGTGACCATGTCCAAAATTATGAGCCTATTAAAAATAGTGAATAATATTTTGACCAATAATATCAAGTAGAAAAATGGGTTATGTGGTGGAGTTAATAAAATAATATTCATGATATGATCACTTTAACTTCAAAGAGTGATATGGGAGATTGGATTGTTTTTATTCACCAACTCTTCTTTGGACAATTATATGGTGGGTTAGACTATTAGTTAATCTAACCCTTCACCACAGAAATGATTATTATTTTGGAGAATATGGATTCAATGTAAATGAAACTCATAAGAGTGTTGGTAGATGAATGAAAGACTAAATCATTTAATGAGATGTAAAATTTAAGGAGGATGAATATTGAAAATATTTTATTTATTTAAAATAATACAAACAATATAAAAACTAAAAAAATATATTGATTCTATTGATGATGGAGTCTGAAAATAATTAACTATGATAATGAGTATCTATAAATGAAAAACATATCTGATGGTAAAAATATATCAAGTATGTGAATGAGTAGTATATGAATATTTTTGGCAAGAATATCTATTACATAACACTAAAACTTCTGTAAAATCATTTAAAAATATAGATAATTACATGAAAAAATAATTTTATAATAATGTGAACTCTATAATTCTGAATTTTTGTTTTACAAATTTTCAATGAAATCCATTGAACTATGAATAGACCCATAAATTTATCAATGAATAAAAATTTAATGTTTTTATAATGACAATTCATATAATTTCACTGAAAAACTTCTGATAATAAATAAATATTAAGGAGTTTGAATAGAATATTGTTGATTTACACTAAATTTTCATATATTTTTAACCTAGTGAGGAAAACATTTAATTTTATAAAATTTATATCTAAACCCATAAGATTTTCCCTTATTATATTTTAGGAACATAACTCTATTTAAGACATGTTGAAGAGACATGTTTAACATTATCTTAACTTTAACTTAAACATCCTTTTTTGAGTTTTCTTATAATTATAATCACATATCTTATTCAATGGATATTGTATAGTTTAAGGTCATAGAGATTAGAATAATATGTTAATTAATTTTTTCTTGTATTTCATAAACCGTGATACACATAACATGATATTTATTTTAGTGTGGAATGGATGGGGGTAATATTTCATTTATAATATAACAGAAATGATAAAGAGTTTTGTAAACATTGATGTGAAGAAGATGTAATTTTATCTCTATAACATGCCTTCCACAACAAGGCACTAATATAAAGGAATTAAAATCTATTTAAACATAAGAAAGTTCATAATGTAAATCAATAATTGATATTATTGAATCAAATTTTGGAGAGATGATAATTGATTGACTAGGATGACCATAAACCATATTCAGATGATGAGTATATCACCAAACTATTTGAAAGGTAAACTAAGAAAACAAATTGACCAGGTTCAAATCAAAGGTTGGACTATAATTTTTCCAATGGTTTCTATAATTAAATATATATTTTTTTGGGACATGTATATACCATGAACAAGTATTAATGAGATATATTATGGGTGTATATTATGTCATCATGAATAATGTAATCATTTCATATTATATTAAATCATTACCTATAGTTAGGATGTATTTATTGTGAGATGAGAATTAAATACATGAATTAAGTTTGATGGGAAAGAAAATATTCAAAATGGATTTGAGTATCATAGAGTTATATCACTATGTACGGATTAAGTTATCTTAGAACAGTCATTGTGGGGTATAAAAATTAAAAATTATTAACATCAATTGAGACACACTAAAAATGATCATGGTCATGAAGGATCATTCAATCATAGATATTTAAGTCAAATAAACCTTAACTTGATCGAAGAGGTTTTACATAGATGAGTTTAAATTTTAACAAGGGTGATAGATTTGGAAGTTAATATATATTATAATGTGATAAGAATTAAAAAATATATATTTCTATATGAATTTTATTTAGTTTTAAAAGTGAAAATACATGAATTTATAATGGAAGTAAATTTCAGTATCCAATTGATCAAAAATATCTAGCCCGATTGGATAAATTATGACTCACCATCATGAAAATAAGTAATAAAATGGATGAGTTTTAAATATAATCATTGGAAGAAAAATGAAAAACACAAATCAATAATAATTAGTAAATCCAAACATTGAAGTGGAATGTGTAAGAGTGATATACCCAAGATACGAGATCCAGGTTTTACTTAAAATGATTTAGAAATTTGAATGAGGAAATATGGAGTTTAAGAAATTGACATATTAATATAGAAGTGATGAAATGTATTTTTGTGAAGGATGATAGGTGATCTGTTGTATGAGTGATAAAATTTACATAAAACTAATTATTAATGTTTTGACCACCATGGTAGAATATAATGGTATAAAAATAGAAGTTATTTCCAATATATTATTTATGGGCCTTAGTATCTGAATTATGGATGAAGGAATACATAAAAATCTAGTTCTTGATGTGACAATAAATTTATAGGGTAAAATTCATGTGAATGGAAAATATATAGTGGATACTATGATGAAATAACTTGGGATAACCCCTAAAATAGAAAACAAATATAATCTAAAATATACCTGAGTCAGGTTCATAATCAACTAGTGAAAGAAAATAGTTATAGAGGATCAAATTAGAGTATCTGGGAAATGATTAACCTAATACATAACATTTAATAAGAAACATAATTCCACCTGAATATAGAAACAAACCATATGTATGATTGAATTAAATTCAAAAACATATAATTAGAAACAATATTTAAGAAAACAAACTAGTGAATAACATGAATTCATGAGTATCTCGATATATTAAAAATATATGTTCAGATAAAACTCAAATAAAACAACAATTACATTATTAGAGGACATAATATGAATATAGAAGTATGAAATAGCAGAATCAAATAATATAAAAACAAAAAACACAAATAATATAAAATTATATCAATGTGACCTCTATGGTCAAGAGGCATTTATAATATAAGAATGTTCCAAGAGAGATCCGAAAACTGAACCTGAACCTCCAAAATAGCTCGGGCATACAGATGCTGAGTGGCATGAGTAGGGTGTGAGAATCAAATAGCTCCGTAGGTTAGAACCATATATTCCATGAATATCCTTTCCCAAAATAGGCTATAAACATTATTTTAAAAATAAATTATTTAAAATATAATTTTCAACATTTTTTAAATACATACCATAATAGTATCCAAAAACCAGTCCTTAAAAATCAAACAAAGTTTTAAAGAAACATTTATAAGTAATTCTTAAATAGTTCCATTTATAAATGATCTTCTAGAAATATAATTTGAAATAAAAACATCCAACTCACACCAAGGTATCTCAAAGTAAAACAAAATGTATAATTCACTCCGTAAGTCATTCATATCCACAAAATTAGGAACACATTATAAAAGTGAAAATGGTAAGGAAGAACATAAAAACTATAATATAGTGAAGTAGTAATGACGTATAATGTTGTTAGAAGTAAAATAGTAAGCTATAAATAATTATGGAAAATTAAAAATCATCATATTATGAGAATATATACATACTAATTTTGGAACCATCTTATAGCCTATTGAGACATTTCTAAATCTATAACCAACAATTTCCCCCCAACTAGACTCACTAGTGGCACAAGCCCTATCATTTCGAATACCATATGGGATCTAGTATGTCTCATTGGGAAAATATTTTGACCATCTCTTATCCCTAAATAAAGTTCATAAGATCCCATGATGATATTAAAGGTGATGGTTGGTAGCCCTTAGGACTTCTATTTTAGTTTGGATAATCCCCCTTTTAACTGGGTTGAGTTGGAACCTTTACATAAATCAAGAAACCTAGTGGAACAAAGCCTAAAGTAAATAGCCTAAACTACTTGAGGAATAAGACATGTAAATACTTATGAATTGAATAATCCAATCGTCCCCAACACATATTTTATGTCTAAATCATCTCACCACATAACACTTCTAATGGCTTGCAATGACCTTTTACTGAGCTACATGATATAATGAATGGTTCCATATCCCTCCATTAGTCCATGGTTCTATTTTTTCCACCTAGTGAATACTTATCCTTATATACATTAGTAATATGTTTCCTTAATAAATATATTCTTCTCTACTTCATGTATTATGGGTCATGTGGCCTAATTTCCTTCAATATTTTTTCTCTATTATCTTTGAGCATTAAGTCTATAGATTGCCTGAAGGCTCTATCCCAAAAGGCCAATTTATGAAGGATAGTGTCACTACTATAGTACTAATAATACCTACTATAGTAATACAATATTAACTACAATATAAACATGAAAGGAATCCCCTATATGTATTAGAACCCGAGACATTCATTAAGGCTAATAGGGTTATTACGCCTAAGAGAAACCAAAAATATATAGTATATCACTTAAAAATTCATAAGCACCAAGAAATAGAAAATCAAATCCCATGTTCTTATACCACCTAAAAACAGAAATATATGAAAAAATGTAATTTAGGTACCAATATCAAAATCTCAACATAATTGTGGAAGAGGGCTTACATCGAGGGTGCACACATTTCATGAAAACTATTTAAATGTACCTACCAATCCTTAATCATTTTAAAATAGTAATAAATTTTAAAGGAAAGAATTATTCCTTCCAAACCATTAAAAAATCCAAGATAAACCTTAATCTGTTTTCATTAAGTTCTAAATAGGCCTTTAAACCTTTTTTCAGAAATCACATTTTTAAAACCTCTTTTGAAATCATTTTAAACCAAATAACCAATTTAGGGAAAAAATTAATAATGTAATCCAATAAAATTTCTTCATATATATATATATATATATTAATATACACATATTAATGTGTAGATGTAAATATATATGTGTACACCTTCACTTGAATTTATATGTACACATTCGTTAGAGATTCTACAGAAAAATTGAGAAAAAAATTCCAGTTACATATAAAAATAAAAGAATCAACAAGTAAAACCACCAAAGCCTATAAAGTGGGAATAACCTAAGTAAACTAAATTAAATATCACAAACCAACTTAAATACTTTTATTATAGACCCACCATAATTTAACATACTATAACTGTTCTAATACATCCTCTTAAATATTATATCAAATATTTATGTTCATGTACTTTTAAGGCATAGTAATAATCATTGAAAATACTTGAATATACACTTTCTATTACCATACTATAACATTGAGAGACATTAAACCCATTTAACTAACTTGATAAACAAGTTAAATTTAATTTAAATGATTTTATAAAACTTCTAAAATTTCATCGAGTGATTTTCATAGTGAAAGTAAAAATAGATCCGACCACAACCATGTGAAAATTTGATAAGACTCTCGATTACATAAGGAACAAAACCTAAGGAAAATTGTTCACAATGTAGAATTAATAATCTCAAAAAATAGTGTAAAACCATTACCTATGGTTTTATAAAATGACCCCAAGAAAAATAAAGAGATATGAAAATAGGGGAAGTATAAGTAATGAATAAAATTGGATTCCATCATGAGAAACACCAAACAAATTGAGTGGGAGAGAGAAAAGACTAATGAATAGCC
The DNA here is from genome assembly GCA_963277665.1 of Viscum album. Classification (NCBI taxonomy): domain Eukaryota; kingdom Viridiplantae; phylum Streptophyta; class Magnoliopsida; order Santalales; family Viscaceae; genus Viscum; species Viscum album. The sequence continues at coordinate 905,280,808 of OY728160.1, read as the reverse complement.
ATGGTTGGTGAACTAATGGATCCCTTAATAAATTTTTTGTGAGTGGGGTTGAGGATATACCCCACCCACATTGGGGTTTAATTTGAAAAGTGTAAAATGAAAATTTTAGTTTTTTTAAAATTACTGAAGTCTTAAAATTTGACCGCACAATTATCCAAAATATATGAAAACCATGAATACATCACTAGACTCACATAGAAACTCACATAGTTTGGATACATGGTTTGGTAAACCATGTTACAATCATGATAATTGTCTCTATTAAAATATATATACTTTGTCATCATTTCCACCTAGTTTATACTATACATGTTGGATAGCTATTCAACCTTCATTGAACTCCAAACATTCAATATTTCACATCCTCATCGACCCCAAAATAAAGGACAAGGCTAAACATCAATAAATAAATGATGAAATGGAAATGAAAATTTATGGTGTTACAATCCACCCCAAAATTACAATTTGTTACTTTTTAATTTCATTTAATTTGAAAGGAAACAAGGTGATAAGTACTCACATCTGAAAAGGAATAACCTTCCAAATAATAATCTCAAATAAGATCAAAAAATTATCCAAAAATAAAAAACATGGATTGATTGTTAATTCTATAAGTGACACCCATATAAATATTACTAGGTAATAGAATTTAAAGACTCATAATGAGTCTCTAAACCATTGAAATATTCTATTATCATTGTGTTTCAACAAAATAAGGCACTTGAGAGGACCACAATAAAAATTAAAAGATATTTCAACAAAAAAACTCAAACATGTAAAATAATTAATACGCAATTTGATATTACAAAAAACAACATTCTCTCAAAATAGGAAAAAAATAATAAATATCTAAAACATAACTCATATATCAAGAACATAAAAAGAGACATGAAAATAATAACAAAAATAAGAAGAGTTACTAAGGATTACTATAAAATATGGGGCACAACTACTATCATCATTCATGAGTATGTAAGGAAAACATGTCTTGAATTGGGATCCTCATCCATATAACTTCTAAAGATATCCCATTAAACAAAAATGTTGATAGGTCTTATGATAATTGGAGAAAGAGGGATCAGAATGCTCAAACCAACCACACAGGAAGCACATGAGAGAATGAGTCTTCACCAAAAAATCAAAATAAGAGGAGATTCCTCCAAAATAGGTTCTTTTAGGTTCCACTTATCATTAGAAAATAAAGCCTTATCATCACCATCTATAGTGAGGATTTCACCCATCATGGGTCTCCCTCAAAAACCAGTCTCTTATAGATAATCCTAATCTATAATTATTTGAACAAAACCTATCCAATTGAATGAACTTGGTAACTATGATCTGGGTGAATAAACTTCCTAATGAGATGATATTTTAACAAATCACTAGTTCCTCACTTGGTATAATAAAGATTCAGATCATTAAAGAGGTCAATATACTGTTTCACCATCCTTTGGTCCTACTAAATACCTACAAGATCTGTTATCCACTTCAAATTTACTTCCTCTAGAAGAAACCACTGAAAATGTGGATTTATTAATGTCCCATGTCATTCAATCTTAAAACAATAATAGAACAAAAATAAAACAATGAAAATTACCCAATCCCTAAAAAACCCTAAAGCACTTTCGCCCATATTGATTCTGGAGTTCCTAAGGACCTAAAATATTCCCCAATATCCCTTGGCCACTCCATAACTTTTTAGACCATGATCACCATGAAATACATGTAATAAAAGAGAATATCTTAGCTCTACCACTTTACATAGATTCTAATTAGATCCATGTATTGGAAGAAATATATCAAAACTCTTGGAAATTACCCTCTTATAATCCATTGTGATTTTTTGGTGGAATAATCTAAATAACAAAAAACCATCAAAATTTATCAATAATAAGAGAATCTTAAAAACCCAACCAGTTGAAAAAAAACCAATTTAAAATGATAAACCAACATCATAAATCACAATCATAATCCAAGTAACTACAGCATAAAGAAAATAAAATGGCATATTTTTAAAACCACCTCACATATGCCACTTGAAAACTATTTTAAAAATCTATAGTTTTTTTACTGGAAATTTGTAATCACATTTGAAGAACAAACCAATTTCATTTGGATTAGGGAAACCTCTCCCAAAACCTTAATGTTTCATTTTAAAATAAATATCTCATCAGATAATACCTTTTTAAAATCATCAAAACCAAGATGAATTTTCTTTTGAAACCAACATTTATTATAAGAAATTAAAGAAAATCAAATCAATAAAATCACATAACACAGAAAAATCCTTAAGATGAACTAGTTGTTTATCATGAACTAGATATATGGTTTATCTGACATTTTTATAATCTTGAAACCTCCATTAAATGTCATATTGAATAGTTAACTTATGCTCCATAGGGGTTGATCGGACATGCAATATTACCACTTTAAACTAGTTCAACTACCATTATAATACAAAAAAACATATAAATCCTTTGAATAATCCAAAATAAAATCAACATAAAAATGAATAAATAAGAAATAAATAAAGGAAACTAAAAATCCAAAACATAAAACCAGACATTATAGAGACCCAAAGCCTGAAGTACATGGAAATTACATAACTTTTGCAGAATACTTAATATATAACAAAAAGAGACACACAAGGACCGTAATAGTTTAGTGTCTTTGGAAACATGGAACATAATCTTCTAATATTGGTGAAATATCTTCAACATCTCCCATAAAGATCTTCCCCTTTTTTTCTTACCTAAAACCTTTCCTTATATCCTGGGAAAAATAAAACATTTAAAGGGTGAGCTCAAATGCTCAGTAAGGGTAAGCATGGAGAAAATAAAATAAACCACATACATTAGAACTTCAAAACATGAACATAATATTTAAACATCAAATTCTTGAGCAATGACCTAAAACATGGCAGAACATAAGGCATAGATCATAATGTAACATAAATCATGATAAAATGGAATGGGAATAAAACATGTAATTGTGGAAACCATTAAGCACGTGTTATGATTTCCATAGTAGCCATGGCATTCCTGCCAAGACCATCTTAGTGGACAAAGACCATTACTGAATCGGGTTTACTTGTCGTTCCAGCCCTGTATTACTGAACCAGATTTACTTTCTCTTCCATCCATGTCTATCTCATGAGATATAAATCTTTACCCAATCCATTGGAGGGAGATATAGGTCCCACCCATCTCAAAATGGAATCATTCTTACTTGTTCCACAAAATAAACATAAATCATTCATCATAACCAAAAGGATAAAATGGGTTTCATAAACATCATATCATCATAACATAATCTATATAAAAAATGGATATCATTTCATCATAAGAATATTGAAACCATATAAATCATAGAGACATTGTACTTGAAACATACACATATGAAATAATTTCATCTTGGATGAAAAAAATGGTTTTGATAAAACACTTGAAATGAATTCCTGAGGAAAATATCCTTTCTTATTAAAAATAATTTTCTTTTCACAAAATTCCACACAATTTTAAAATAAAATTATTTTATTGAAAATAATTATGATATCTTTTAGAGTAAACTCGATGAAAATATGGCGTTATGAAAACGTAAAAATCTGTTCATGCTGTATAAGTTAAAAAAACATTCTTCTCGTACTTTTGCCGAAAAAGTCAAAAAGTACCTCGTATGGTAAACCAAAAAAAGATTCCTTACATACCATGTAGTAAAAGTAAACAATGGGTAAAAAGTAATTTAAACATACATGAATTTTTATCATAAAACTTGGACATGGATGATAAATATAAACCCAGTAAATACATACGAATAAACAATCACGGGTAAGAATGAGATTGGAATAATTATCCCTTACCTTAGGTACGATATGATTTGTACGTATCCAAACCTCCTGTATAATGATTTAAATAATATCATTTAATTATTACAGAATCATCTTCATTGTTATGATATCATATAGGGTTCACTTATGACTTTATATTACCAGTTCTTTTGTAAATTCATGTTAATTTGGTATTTTGGGTAAAATCGATTCATTTATCGTCTGTGTTTTGACTTGTAATTATTAATATTATTACTTAGATCATGATTACAGAATTCCATAATATAAAAAATGATTTATATATAATATATATTCAGAATATACATATATATAATAGATCGATAAATGGAAAGAAATACACCATTTATGGAGACGGTAGGCCGTACGTACGCATGAACACTGTTTTCTTTTCCTTATTGAATTGAATGGAATTAAGTAGATGACATAAGTATATATATACATAAATCCAGTAGTATTATTATTTCATATATTTCATTATTACTTATTATATATACTTTATAATCATTCTTGAATTGTTAACACTAAAAATGAATCTCATCGCGTCGTGGAGACGGTAATCCGTATGTACGCACGATCGATGATATCATTCAAATATTTATTGAATGTAATTGGAGTGAATGATATAATATCTTATAATCAGAATGATTTTATAATAATCATATGTAGTTATTCTTTACACCATAATACCCATCCAAGTAAGGTGGTGGTGGAAAAAACAGATTACACCACGGTGTGGAGACGGTATTCCCTACGTACGCACGCGTGGTGATTTCATTTTCCATAGGATGGATAGAAGGTGGAATTGGGTTGTTTCATATTTATAATAACATATCAGTATATGAGTGATACTGATGTTATTACTTTATAATGAAACAACTAAAGAAATGGAAGTAGAAGAAGAAATAAATTGGAAAGGATCGGTAATGGATATTACCTCTTCTTCGACATGCATCTTTGAAACCTCCTATTTGGGCACTAAAATTGGTATTTGAAGAAGACTAGGACCTCTATAATATATATAGGTAATTTGAGAAGGTAAATGGGCAGAGGTTGGCAGATATTGAAGGCTAAAAGTTGTGTAAAGATGAGAGGGAGGAGGTGCCCTTTTATAGGGGAGGAGAGCGGCACCATTGGAATCCTAAAAAATATTAGTTTAATATAATTTCAAACCCCACATAAAAAACTCCAAAAAAGACTCAATTAGAAGATTATATGAGATATGGTTCTAATCTCATCAACCAATCAAATTTAGACAAGTTTTTGTCTTATTTTAAACCTTATCATTTTGATTTATCTTTATTTAATCTATTTAATCTTATTTGTGGTAATAAAATTCTACATTTTAAATGTTTATAAATAATCACTTATGTGTTGTTAATTTCCAATAATTGTATAATTTATGACATTGTAGACTATATAAATTTCAATTTATAATTTTTAAATTTTTTTGTTCTTTTTAAACAATTTAATAAGATGTTATTTTTATAAAATAACAATAGTGTCAATTTTGAGTCTTTTCATTTATTTTAATATAAATTAAATCCACACAGAGGATATATTCTAACTAAAATATTTAATAGCTTCATAACATGTAATATTAATCTAGAAAATTAGTGGATTACATTAAATATTAATATAATATTTATTTTACTATTTTTAAAACCATTTATTTGATACTTCTCTTAATAAAATAATTTCTACAACACATTTGTATAAATATTAAATATTATTATTTTTGCATAACAATTTTAAATTAAATACTCGGATGAAAATAAATCTTATATATTTCAGAAGAATACTTTTAGTCAGATTTATATTCTAAAACACCCATCTTTTAAAATTTTATATTTATAAAATTATAAAGGTGACAACTTTGACATCATTTAAAATAAAATAATATAAGTGTCATAATCACTTTTATAAGACTAAAAACGGTCATATATTCGATCATTGGATGCTTATGGTGTATATATACACTTCCAATAAGTTTTTTTTATGGTTTGTGAGCCTTTTAATGTGTATTATCATTTCAATAAAAACTATATTACTTATTTTTCACTAAATAAATAATTTATGCATCATTAATGTATAAGATCTTAAGGAAATTAAATATCTCTTAAAAATTTTAAATAAATTAAAATGATAAAGAAAAACATTTTATCTTTCAAATGAGTATTTATAATGGAATTTATATTCTGTATAAACTTATATTAAAAATACTTTAATTAATAAAGTTGAGTGAGACATATTTCACTTTCCTTTAAATAAAATAAACTAAAGGTCTTAATCACCTCCAAGTGGGTTCCAATGGATTCCATTTCGACCCAAATATTCCTCAAGAAAAAATATAAACATCCAGTTATATTAAGAAAAGTGTTAGGGTAATTTTATAATATTTTATTTACCCTTAATTACCTGATTTACCTTTTACTATGGTAAATAAAATTTACCGTAGTTACTATTCATAATGCCCAAAAATAAAAAGTAGCCTATTAACATAATTTGGACCCACTAATTCCAAATATGGAAAAAAAATTCTAAATTCAATACAAAAAAGTTATAGAAATTAATCCCGCTATTAAGAAAATGAGTTTTAAATGTTAAAAGATTGCAAAAGATTGAAATAATTTTACCTATGAATTCAATGTAAATTCAATGATAATGACATAAATTATATTAAATGGTAAAAATATATTCTATTTATTCTTTTAAACCACTCAATATTATAACTTAACCACATAAATTATTATGATGAAAAAAGTTGTTTTTAATTAAAATATAGCGTGTTTTTATTATTCATTAAAATATGAAAGTTATCAGAATAATATGAAAAAATTATCCAAAGTAAATCTTATTATCCTGATTGCAAAGAAGGATTTTATTTTGTAAATTTCAACTTATAAAAATGTCAAAAACTAGATTTAATGTGGGTGAGCCATCAAAAGGCGGCAAAAATGCATTTTTTGAAAAATAATTATTTTACCCGAAAAATTTATTTTGTTCTTATACCATGTTCTAGAAAATGTATAAGATGAATAATAATGTTATAAAATTAAAAATGTAGTTAATACTATTCATAACAGCTAGTTCATAATAATATTATAAAAATATATCGTCGTTTAGTGAAACCCGTTATTGTGTACAACACACGCTATCGAGGGAGGTTGTGATTTCATGTAATTCAAGCCAAGTCAGGGTTGTGTGTAGTGAAAGACTCATTTGTTTTTACATATAACAAAATCCAACCATATTTCATTTATACATTGAATATATACATATATATATATATACTCAATGTTACGTATAATAACTACTACCAAACAAACTTGAAATTGTGTGTAACACGATCCAAGATTAGTTTTTCATATACTGTAAGCTAATACGGTGTTTTGTATAGTTCAAGATAATCTTGTGGTATCATACAACACAAGACATCAAATAAATTAAAAAGAATACTTCTCATAAAATCTTGGGGTGTTACATTCTACCCCCCTTAAAATTAATTTCACCCTCGAAATTCATCAGGGTTATAAATGGTTTACTACTTGAAAGTTTCTTTAATAGAAACCCACATCATAAAAAGGAATAATAAAACATAATTTTAAAAATTGATGTATGAAACATTACGGTTACCCAAATTAACTCATCACTGGGTTTCCACAAAGGATAACATAGGTGAAAATATGGATATGGAAGAGAAATATAACCATGAAGTTCTGATGGAGAGTGGTAGAGAACATGGCTAAAAAAAATACAACAGTCACAAACCCATAAATTTGTGATGTTCTAATGTTCCAGTTGATTAATCAGATATGAGGGAACTAGGACAACATTTTTTGGTTTTCAAGATGATTTCCCTAATGTTTAAGAATTTTCGAATCAAAAGAAATACTTACTTGATTATGGTATAATATCACCGTTGTTCATGCCTTGAACAATTTCCACTTCATCTATTAAATAAATGAAGTTGAATTTGTCATTTGTGAAGTGTTAGAAGATCATGTGATAGAATGATGATTCATTCCATCTATTTTAAACAAAAGGTTATAAAATGTTATCAAATATACATAACTCCATCTATGGTGTGGTTAATCATATATGATTCCAAAAATGGACTTATAATTCATCTATCATACCGGTCGATAAAATAAAACTAGTTTCTACTAACAAGGGACTTCCTGTAGCCAGTGGTAGGCGATAAAGTCTTGTCGCACTTCAGTTGTGGGCTCGATTCCTACAACCTTGTCCGACGAGATGGGTTGTTGACCGTCCTGCAGGTTTTCCTTTTTATAAAACTACATTATTATAACATCCCATCAATAATATTGAAAAAAAGTTCTATCCTTAGACAATAATAATTTATGTCCAACATAATCCATTCCAACCATTAGGCTTATCCAAAATACTTATGTCCAAGCTCATAGTATAAAAAAACAATTATTAGAAATTTCATCTACCGAGCATCTGAATACCATCATTTATCCCTCATATATCATATGATATATCTTGTTGGTCACATTACAAACATGTGAATACCTTAATTATGTATTCTATTAAAAAATTAATAACCATTGAACCTTAGTGAAAACATGAATGCTGTCAAAAGATAACTCTTTCCACATACCAAAATCCCAAAAATTGGATATACTCAAACCATGATATCGCTTTGTCCTTATATCAGTCATGAGATCATGAATACTATCATACATATTATTTTCTCCTTATCCATTCATTATGCGCACATCATCTACTATCTAAAAATATTCGAATAACCTTTCATGGTTACTGGTACCATTCAATATATACCATCAAATACTTAGGGAAAACAATAGTGTAACAATCCTTAGATTTTTTGTTTATTCTATAGTACCATACATTAATCTTTATAAACATACAATCATTACACTACCTTCTTAAACCATTGACCGAGCTTCACAAATTAATTTATCCCACATATCATTTGTAGTCTCTTCATCATCATCAATATAAATACTACCCATACGACCATGATGATTCTTTTCATGAGACTTCCCTTAGGGAATTGGTTTGCATAATGCCTGTACATTCCACATTTAAAACATTCAACCATTGTTGATGTCTTTGAAATACCATTATCCTTGTCCATGGTGTTAACTAAACCTTTTCATTTCAATTACTGGCTTTGTGTCCTTCTTTTCCACACACAAAGCATCTTCCAGTTTTTTTGAAACATTCTCCCTGATGCCTCTTCCCACAAGATTTACATGAGGGAAATTGAACTTTGTTTCCTCTAGGATCATCATGAAACTCCATCTTTCTCTTATTAGATGAGTTGGGAAACTTTCCAAAGTTGAGATTATTGATCATATTATGAGATTACTGATTAGGCAGAATAACGATGTTTGGACTTCCAAATATCGTTTCATTCGGTTTCTCATGAAGAGTATCATTCCATTGTCTATCATATACTCCATTATCGTGAATCATCCTGTTTCTATCCATTTTCTAAAACCCAAAAAGAATAGTGTGAGAGGAAAAATTCATGCTAGGAAAACAACATAATAAAGGGGGAGTACCTTCAATATATAACATCTTAGGTTTAATTATAAGATCGTTACCGTAATTCTAGGACTATAACCTATACATATACTTAACCTTAAGGACATCCCTAGACAAACCTTTGAAATACCTCTAGGGATCTCACTAAAGTTTTCGCATCCTAGTTTCCAAAAGTTAACTAAACCTTTCCTCTGATACCAATTGTAGAGACCCAAAGCTTGAAGTACATGGACATTACATTAGTTTTCCAGAATACTTAATACATAACAAAAACAGACACATAAGGACTATAATAGTTTATTGTCTTTGGAAACATGGAACATAATCTTCTAATCTTGGGGAAAGATCTTCAACATCTCCCATAAAGATCTTCACCTTTTTTTCTTACCTAAAACATTTCATTATATCCTAGGGAATATAAAACATATAAAGGGTGAGATCAAATGCTCAATAAGGGTAATCATGGAGAAAATAAAATAAACCATATATATTTTAACTTCAAAACATGAACATAATATTTAAACATCAAATTCTTGAGAAATGACAAAAAATGGAAGTACATAAGGCATAGATCATAATGGAACATAAATCATGATAAAATGGAATGGGAATAAAACATGTAATTGAGGAAACCATTAAGCACATGTTATGATTTCCATAGCAGCAAAGGCATTGCTTCCAAGACCATCTTAGTGGACAAAGTCCCCTACTGAACCGAATTTACATGCCGCTCCAGCCCTGTATTACTGAACCAGATTTACTTTCTATTCCAGCCATGTCTATCTCATCATATATAAATCATTACCCAAGGCATTGGAGGGAGATAAAGTTCCCACCCATCTCGTAATGAAATCATTCTTACTTGTGCCACAAAATAAACATAAATCATTCATCATAACCCAAATAATAAAATGGGTTTTAGAAACATCATCCCATTATAACATAATCCATATAAAAAAATGGACATCATTTCATACAAAGAAATGTAAAACCATGTAAATATTAGAGAAATTATACTTGAAACATACACATATGAAATAATGTCATCTTAGATGAAAAAAATGGTTTTGATAAAACACTTGAAATGAATTATTGAGGAAAATATCATTTCTTCTTAAAAATCATTTTCTTTTCACAAAATGACACAAAATTTTAAAATAAAAGTATTTTATTGAAAATAATCACGAAATATTGTATATTAAACTTCATGAAAATAAGGCATTATGATACCGTAAAAATCCGTTCATGCCATATAAGTTAAAAAACATTCTTCACGTACTTTTTCCAGAAAAGTCAAAAAGTACCTCGTATGGTAAAAAAAATTATTCCTTACATACCATGTATTAAAAGTAAAAAAATGGGTGAAAAGGACTTTAAACATACATGAAAACATTTTTATAAAACCTGGACTTGGATGATAAATATAACACCAGTAAATACTTATGAATAAATAATCTCGGAAAAGAATGAGATTGGAATAATTATCCCTTACCTTAGGTACGATATGCTTCGTACGTATCCAAACCTCCGGTATAATGATTTAAATAATGTCATTTAATTATTAAATAATCATCCTCATTTTTATGATATCATATATGGTTCACTTGGGACTTTATATTACCCGTTCTTTTGTAAATTCATTTTAATGTAGCGTTTTGGGTAAAATCGTTTCATTTATTATCCGTGTTTTGACTTGTAATTATTAATATGATTACTTAGATCATGATTAATTAATTCCATAATATAAAAAATGATTTATAGATAATATATATTCAGAATATACATATATATAATAGATAGATAAATGGAAAGAAATACACCATTCATAGAGTCGGTAGGCCGTACGTACGCATGAATGTTGTTTTCGTTTCATTATTGAATTGAATGGAATTAAGTAGATGAAATATATATATATACATAAATCCAGTAGCATTATTATTTCATATATTTCATGATTATATATTATATATACTTTATAATCATTTTTGAATTGTTAACATGGAAAATGAATCTAATCGCGTCATGGAGACGGTAATCTGTACGTACGCACGAGCGATGGTATCATTACAATATTTATTGAATGGAATTTGAGTTAATGATATAATATCTTTGAATGGGTATGATGTTTTAATAATCATATGTAGTTATTCTTTACACCATTATACCCATCCAATTAAGGTGGTGGTGGAAAAAACAGATTACACCACGGCTTGGAGACGGTATTCCGTACGTACGCATGCACAATGATTTCATTTTCCGTAGGATGGATAGAAGTTGGAATAGAGTTGATTCATATTTATAATAACATATCAGTATATGAGTGATACTTCTGTTATTACTCTATAATTAAAAAACTAAAGAAGAGGATGTATAAAAAGAAATAAATTTGAAAGAATCGGTAATGGATATTACCTCTTCTTTGACACACCTCTTTGAAACCTTCTCTTGGGGAACTAAAATTGGTATTTAAATAAAACCACGACCACTATAATATTTATAGGGAAGTTGAGAAGGTAAATGGGAAGGGTTTGGCCGAGATTGAAGGCTCAAAGTTGTGTTAAGATGAGAGGGAGGAGGTGCCCTTTTATAAAGGAGGAGAGGGGTACCTCTGGAATCCTAAAAAATATTAGTTTAATATAAATTCAAACCCCACATAAAAACCTCCAAAAATTACTAAATTCTAATATTATATGATATAGGGTTTTAATATCTTCAACCAATCAAATTTAGACAAGTTTTGATCTTATTTTAAACCTTATCATTTTCATTTATCCTTATTTAATCTATTTAATTTTATTTGTGGTAATAAAATTCTAAATTTTAAATGGTTATAAATAATCACTTATGTGTTGTTAATTTTTCATAATTAGATACGTTATGAAATTTTAGACTATATAAATTTACATTTATAATTTTTATTTTTATTTTGTGATTTTTAAACAATTTAATAATATGTTATTTCTATAAAATAAAAATAGTGTCAATTTTGAAAGTATTTATTTATTTGAATTTAAATAAAATCCACACAGAGGATATATTCGAACTAAAATATTTAATAGGTTCCTAAAATGTCATATTCATCTAGAAAATTAGTGGATCACATTAAATAGTCATATAATATATATTTTACTATTTGTAAAACCATTTATTTGATACTTATCTTAATAAAATAATTTCTACAACATTTTTGTATAATTATTAAATATACTTATTTTTGAATAAAAATTAAAAATAAAATACTAGGAGGAAGATAAATCTTATATATTTCGTATGAATACTTTTAGTAGGATTTATATTCTAAAAAAAGCATCTTTTGAAATGTTATATTTATTAAATTATGAAGGTGACAACTTTGACATCATTTAAAATAAAATAATATAAGTGTCATAATTACTTTTATAAGACTCCAAACGGTCATATATTTGGTCATTGGATGAATACGGTGTATATAAACACTAAAAATAAGTTTTGGTATGGTTTGTGATCCTTTAAATGGGTATTATTACTTCATTAAAAACTATATTACTTATTTTTCACTAAATAAATAATTTCTGCATTATTAATGTATAAGCTATTAAGGAAATTAAATATCTCTTAAAAATTATAAATAAATTACCATGATAAAGAAAAACATTTTATCTTTCAAATGGGTATTTATAACCTAATTTATATTCTGTATAAAATTATATTAAAAATACATTAATTATTAAAGTTGAAGGAGGCATATTTCACTTTCCTTTAAATAAAATAAACTAAAGGTCTTAATCGCCTCCAAGTGGGTTACAATGGATTCCATTTCGACCGAAATATGAATTAGGATGAAATATAAGCATCCAATTATATTTAGACAAGTGTTAGGGTAATTTTTTAATATTGTATTTGCCCTTAATTACCCGATTTACATTTTACTATGGTAAATAAAATTTAACCTAGTTACTATTCATAATGCCGAAAAATAAAAAGTATCCTATTAAAATAATTTTTACCCAATGATTCCAAATATGGAATCCATTTTTCTAAATTCAATACAGAAAAGTTACAGAAATTAATTTAAAATTAATCCCGTTGTTAAGAAAATGAGTTTTAAAAGATAAAACATTGCAAAAGATTGAAATGATTTTACCTATGAATTCAATGTAAAATCAATGATAATGACATAAATTTTATTAAATGGTAAAAATATATTCTATTTATACTTTCAATACATTCAATATTATAATTTAACCATATAAATTATTACGATGAGAAAATTTGTTTTTAATTAAAATATAGCGTGTTTTTACTATTCATTAAAATATTAAAGTTATCTGAATAATATGAAAAATTTATACAAAGTAAGTTTTAATATACTGATTCCAAAGAAGAATTTTATTTTTTCAAATTGAACTTATAAACATGTCAAAAACTATATTCAAAGTGGGTGCGCCATCAAGAGGTGGCAAAACTGCATTTTTTGAAAAGTAATTATTTTACCCCAAAAATTTATTTTTTTCTTATACCATGTTCTAGAAAATGTATAAGATGAATAATAATGTTATAAAATTAAAAATTTAGTTAATACTATTCATAATGGATAGTTCATAATAATATTATAATAATATATTGTTGTTTAGTGAAACCCGGTATTGCGTACAACACACGCTATCGATGAAGGTTGTGATTGCGTGTAATGCAAGCCAAGTCAGAGTTGCGTGTAGTGCACGACTCATTTGTTGTTGTGTGTAACAAAATCCAACCATATTTCATTTATAAATTGAATATATATATATATATATATACTAAATGTTGCGTAGAATAACTACTATCAAACAAACATGAAATTGTGTGTAACACGATCCAAGATTAGTGTTACATATACTGAAAGTTAATATGGTGTTGTGTATAGCAAAAGATAATATTGGGGTATCATAAAACACAAGAAATCATATAAATTAAAAATAATAATTCTCATAAAATGTCGTGGTGTTATAGACATCCCTGGGATACTTGGGTATCTTAATGAGCGGTAGTGATTGGTGACCCACAAATGACTTATATATCGAGATATAATAATTCTAACTCTAATATAATGGACACAAAGAATAAAAATTATCACTATAAAACCTAGGACATATTAATTACCTAGGGTATTTTAACATTTTATCCTTAACCAACCTATGCTAACTCTTAAACAAAGAACATGAGCCATCTTGTGACATATTCGAGGAAAATTCTCAATCACCCCAAGCATCCAGCTAGTGATAGAGAATAAAATAAGATCTTTTGGGAATGATTTTTCCTAGGAAATAATACTTAATCAGTATTGTAGTCAAATTGGAATTTTGACATAACCTCTCAATAATTTAGACGTTCACTCAATACAAATAAATAAAATCAAAATAAATTTTAAAAATATGGCATAACTAACATACATAAAAAATAAATATAATAAAAAATACAGATCTAGCTTAAACATAAATAAATAAACAACTAAAATGAGAAAATTCATAATCATTATATAAAACCATGACATGGATGATACAAGCATGATACAAAAAAACCCAAATTACAAAACATCATCACTGTTTGACCTAAATGGTCCCCATCTATCCATAAGACTTGCCTACTCACAGAGAAATCCAATTACTACACCCGAACCTAAAAAAATATTGAGTTTATTGATGAAATTGGGAACAAGAAGGGTGTGAGTAAAAACTATCTTTATATAATTACCATAGGTTCTATGAATTTACATTCCTAAAATGTACCATAAACACTAGTTTGATAATTAATTATTTAAAATAGAGTTATCATCATTTTCAAAAAGAAAAAAATGCCTTAAAAAACTTTGGGCTTTAAAATTAAAAAAATGATTTCAAGAAACATTTAAAAATATTTCCAAAACAATTTAATTTATAAATTCACTTTTGTAAATCCTATTTTAGATAAAAACACACAACACAGACAAAGATAGTTCAATGTAAAAAATAGGAGATGCCAATGCATAAATCAACAATATCACCAAATGAAAGAAAACACTATAAATGTGAAACCTTCATAGAATGTCATAAAATAAATATAATACACTAAATCAAAAAATTTGACATTGAGAATTAGTATAGAAGAACATCCAAAATATTTGGTTATGTAAATATTATGTGGGATTTCCAAGATATACGTCACTGTTTGCATATGAGCGGTTATAGGTGGATATGGAACAGATGTACCTAGGAGTGAAAAAACCTGACAAGGAGTTTCAGTTTTGATGCGGGGTATCCTGGTACACGACAAAGAGACTTGATGCACTCTTTTTTATGACACTCTTGGGGGATAGGATTAGAATAATTCACATTTTATTTGCAAACCGATTTGATGGATTTTAATATAAGATCAGAATAAATATCCTTGGTTTATTCTAAGGTCTTTTAGATTGAAAATAAGGATATGTGATATTATATAGATGATTTTATGAATAACACTATGCTTTCTTGAGTTATTCAACGAATGGATTCTAAGGAAGGCATAATATCATTGAACATGATGTACAAGGTGGGAATGATGGTGGAAATGAGAAATAGAATAGATTGTTGATAGGTGTAAAAGATATCATGTTCATGACGATTCTGTTTTCCAAAAATATGATCAACAACATATATAATAACCAACTCCCAGGCTCAACAAAGAAGTGAAAGGTAGTGAATGATAAGAGCTCCAACAGTGGATACCATGGAGAAAAGAAAGCCCAACTTCCATCATGCAGGAAATGTGGAAATAGACACCTAGGGAAGTGTCTCAATGGAACAAATAAATGATTTATATGGGAGAAATAAGGAAATAAATTAAATAATTTTTGAGAAAAAATGATGATTACTATGAAAGTAAATGAAATTGAACCCAAGAATCCATTTATAGTCATTTTCCATAAATGTAGGGGACCAGGGAATTACCCGAGTGAATGCCTTATTCTATTGGATAACCTCTTGGTCAAGGAAGAACCAACATGGAAATAAATGTATGGTGAAATGTTTAAAGGTATTAGTTCTCTTTGTTGATGGGATTACTTTGGAATACTTTTCTCTTGTATGTCTAACCCTGTAGTTTATTATGTTAAAATGATATTTTAGGAAGAATTAACTTTTCTATTGATGATATATTTATAAATAACCATTTGGGTTTATATGATCCTTGAATTTGAGGCAATTACAAGTTATTAAATTTTGGGATGAAAATGCGAGGTATGTGATAACATTTGTCATGAAATTATGTTATGGTTATTATGATGAATTTATCTCACTTAGGGAATTTTATAAAATATAATTTCTGAAAAAGGACAAAACACAGACCTTGTGACGACCCGTAGCGTTGGCCAAATCTGTGGGAATCAAACCCACAACCAGAGTGTGATTGGGATTTATTGCCTACCACTAGAATACATGAAGTCCCTGGTTAGTGTGACTAATTATTTTTAGTTAAATGATTTTATTGATCAATAATACTTTGATTTTTGATCTTATGTCTTTTCAAATGGATATCCTTAGTATAGGAATACAATTTGGTGATTTAGTGATAAATGTTATTTTGGAAGATGTTCGCTCTATCGGAAAAAATATATGACTAAGGAAAATAAAATACTATGTGATTTCATTTAAAGAGTAATGGTATATTTTTATTTATGTTTTTATTGTTAATTTATAGTGATTTGCGTTATTTATGGAAATTATTAACCTGTCATAGAGAATACGTGATTATGTTAATTAATGTTATTTCTGTGACTTTAAGAGTAATCGATGTTATTTGGAGATTAAATTCAATGCGGAAGACTATGTATTAAAATTTATCTATGTTTGGGGTTTCAATATTAGTTTGGATTATATTGATGTATTTTAATGAAAATTGTTTATTGAATGGTAATTATTGGACTGTGGGTATTGCTAGTTTAATTTTATAAATTAATATTAGTATTTTATTCTCTAATGGATTATACTTTTTGGGGATCATCTGATCTTGTACTAACCATTTTGGTTTTAGTTTTTCTCTAAAGAGAAGGTAAATATATAGTTTATCTTTTTTGGATTAGTTTATTCTCTAGAAGATGATTCTAGATCTTCAAGTGTGACCAAGTCATCTTGAATACTTTTCGTTTGAAAAAAAGATGAGTTAATGGTAGATATTTATTAAAGGACGAAACTCTACATAGAAAGTAAGTATAACTCTTTATGTTCTTATTCAATCTCATAAATAAATTCCTCAACATTATTAAATGGAACTTTAAAAAAATGTTGTCTGTTTGCATTTTCTACTGGGTGACTAATAAACGTTTATCCCATCCCATGATTGTGGTTTTCTTGTTATTAAGATTCGTCTGATCAGGTTTTCTATCACTATCCATTAGAACATGACACATAGTTTATCTTCTATATCCATTTTTTTCTACATGGAATCCTATTATGGGTTTTCTTGGGTGATCTTTCTAATTCTCTTTATTTCTTTTAAAGTGATAGTTTTATTGACTCTTTTTCCAAGTGGGACATTCAATGAAGTTCCCAAACCAAATTTTAAAATTTCGAGGATGCAATTTACAAAAGGGTTGATGAATTTAACACCCCAAGATTTTATATTAAGTTATTTTTATTAATGTTATTCAATATCTTGCTCTACACGCAACGCCAAGTTCGAGAGCACCACGAATTACCAAACTAGTCGTTGAAAAAGCGGTTAGGAATAGAATTAACAGAATTTTGAATTTTATATATTCCATATAATTTTATAATCCATATGATATGTTTCTTAGACATAATTTGAGAATAAATTCATTTTTTCAGATAAAAGAAGTATTTCTCAAAAAAAAATCCCTTTTTACCACCAATTAATGGAAAACCCTTTTAAAAATAATAAATGAAACTTTTATATATTTAATTTAATGAAATTAAATTATTCTTTAGAATAGGGACATAACAATTTATTTTGGATAAATTTCTAGTACTTTTCTAATAACATTCATATTTTGATGAATACTAAAAAATACTAAATTTTAACTGAAAACAACTTTTTCAATCGAAATAATTTATAGAGTTAAATTATGAATTTTAATGGTTTGGAATTATAATTATATTATATTTTTATCATTTAATACAACTTTGGTCATTATAAGTAATTTCACATTTAAATTTTACTTAACCACTTGTCAATATTTTGATAGTTTTTAATTTTTTCAAACCAGTTTTTTAGTTTTGACAACATGAATTAATTTTAAATTTATTAATGAAACTTATACGTTTTTAATTTAGTAAAATATAATTTATTTTTGAATTTGGAATATCAAAATTATCTTAGGGATAATATTTGTTATTTTTCTGAAAAAAATAAATTTTTGATGAATAGTGAAAAAATTGAGTTATTCTTTAAAAAAGACTTTTTATTTAAATAACTATGTATTTTATTTAATTTTATTTAATTTTATTTAATGTAAAAATAGATATATAATACTTATATATTTTCAATTTAATTCATTGGGGTCATTTTATGATATGTTTAGATATATAAAATTTTATTGAACTTTTACCCTTTTTACCCACCATCTAGGAGCATTTGAAAATTTGCATAAAATATAAATTGACTACTTATGTGAGTTTTATATCAAAAACCCGAGAGAAACAGTTAACATCAGCAAGTAAAATTTGGTTCAATAAGATGAAAATAATTTTTGGTGAACAATAACTTTTGACTTTTATTTACCACTGTTAAAAGTAAATAGGTTAATTAAGGGTAAAAATGGTATTATAATTACCATAAAACATGCCCTAATTCTATTGTATTGTTGTAATTCTACCAAAAACAACCTTAGGAATATAATATGATCCTCTTTGGTCCACTGTGATTAGATTAGGACATTAAATATTATTTTATTTAAAAAAGTGTTAAAAGTGTTAAATTCAATGTTTTATAACTAAAACATTTTTAATATACAGTTTAAAATAAGATAAATTAGACTATGATTATTAATTATAAATATAAATAGACATACTACATAATCTTATTTTAATTATAATATTTATATATTAAATAATTTAATTTATTTATGACACAATGATGATGCAGTAATTAACTTATTAATGAAATATTAAAATAATTGATATTATAAATATCCAAACAAATGTAAATTGAGACTTTTTATGAATTACACTCATTTTATAGTTTAATATGACATTTTAGTGTTTATTAAATAAATTTTACTCATAGTGATAATGTTTTTATGGATTTGAAAAAAATAAAATACTAAATATTGTCAAAATTGAAATAATTGAGTTTTTAAAACAAATACTATATTATTAGTTGATGTAATTTTCTTATAAATAAAAGGTTCTTCCAAAAAACTTATATAAGGTTATATATATTAATAATTATACACTTGGGGTTTTATTGTCTTGTTGTTTCATGTTTATTAACTATATAATATAAAAATACAAAGAGACATGGTAAATGTCAAAATATTTAGCTAAGAGTTAAATCTAAAAGATATGGTAAATTTGGTTACCTAAACCTATCTAAAACCGTTTTCTTGAGACTTCTTCGACCCATACCCACCTTATCCACGATATAAATTATTTTGGAGCCATTAAAAACCGAAAATGATTTTATAATTAAACAAGATTAAAAGTTTTTCCAAAAGTGCCCCTGACCCCTATTATATAAGGGCACTTCCCCTTCTCTCAAAATCACATCTCCAAAGCCATTTTTCTCAGACCAAAAAAGCACAAATATCCTCCCAACTTATCTAACATCAACCTAATGTCATTACTTTGATCATAAAGACAACCTATAGAGCTCTTTTGATCAACTCAAAAGGAAACATTAAAAAACGAGGTAATAATTTCACCACCCTCTTTCATGTTCTTTTCTTCTTCCACTTCCTTTTTCTTTGTATTTTCCATTACAAAATAATAATTCCAGTAACTTATAAATACATTTATGTTATTATAAATATGTTACAACCATATTCATTATTCTATCCATCCTATAAACAACAAAGTCACCATATGTGTGTACGTACGGCTTACCGTCTCCACATCGTGGTGTAGTTTGTTATTCAAACACGTCATTATTTGTATGAGTATAATACTGAGTATAAATGATTTAAATAATAAATATAACATTTAAATTATTCAGTATAAATTATATACCATCCAATTACATATGATTTCACCATCATTATAATGATATTGTCTCCCGTGTGTACGTACGACTTATCGTCTCCTCGAACGCGATGAGATTCATTCCACATCGTAATCAGTCAAGAATAAATTTTATTTTATTAATAAAATTAATGTTTAAATACATAATATCATTCTTTATATGAATAAAACACACCATATACATAACAAACACTACTTAGGTAACAAATCATATAAAGTTAAACGATTAAGTTGACAACCAAAAAAATGATACTACTGAAATATCATTTACAAAGCAATACTAAAGGATCATATATGGTATCATATTTATGTATTTGGTTCATGAATAATTTAATAATAGTGATTTAACCATTATACATGAGTTAAACCAACCCTATACTGAGGAGAATTACAAGGTAAGGGGTTTCTTATCTCAATTCTAATTCCCTTGAGATTCATGATATATTTTCCATTATTACCTTTGGTGTGCTGTACGTACTGCCCATGATTGTATTTTTTGCGTAATATAATTTAATTTTTGGTTATTTAAATAATCATTTTATCATCCTTCTTTCACGGGGTGTATGTGTCGTAAGTTACCAAATCGTTAAGGGAATTTCAAATTTCAAATTCCACACATTCGGTTTTACGCAAACATTTTTGATTACTTTAATACAAAATTATGTGTAAAATCACTATTTATGTACTTATGTAGTAATTTACACCCCCTTTGTGTGGATATACTTTTGATACACATAATCAATGCACTATAAAATTCTCATGTCATCGATATAAACATGATAAGAGTAATTTTAACTCAATTTCTATTCATTGAGTTAAACATCCTAGTCATTAGTGTTGTTTTTAAAAGAATATGTGTGAATGTCCTCTGATTTATTTACTCTAAATATACAATAATATGGAGTGTAATTATATTTTTCACACATAATTATTTCATTTAATTACCCTTAACATATGGATACTGTCTTTATAATGATATTCATCTCAACTTACATTCCATTGAGACTTCTTTTTTGTTATGCGCCAATTCACTTTTATTTTTTGTATTTAATGTACTTTGACATAATATATCTTGAATCACATTATTATCATGATATTATAAAGTTATGACTACATAAATTATTTTTATTCAAGCATCTCTCATTTGGTTAGGAACTCTAACTAAAATATCATTTTAATTTTTTTAACAATTTATTCTTCTAAATATTTCTCATTATTGTCCAGGATTTAAAAATGGTTTTAAGGTTTTATTTATATGGAAATTATTGTTTTAAAATTGAAATTACTCTTAAATCTTTCAAATTGTCATTGGAAACATTGATTCAAAAAAATATTTTAAAAAACTTCTTGAAAAATAGTGAGACTTTAAAATGTTTTCATGAAAAGGGATATTATCTCAATGATTTTTACTGATCATTTTCAACTATAACAACATACATTAAGAGATAATATTTTTCATCACGGTTGATTTATTATGATAAAAATAATTCATAATATATTGAAGGTTTTTTGATATGTTTGACTATGGATGTGTTATTTTTATACCATTCATGGTTTATGGATAAAGTATTGAAATTTCGTATGATATTTTTGATAAAATGTTTATGTTATGTTTAAACCTATTAATATGAGGAATGCATTGGACATAGTAAGTGACTGCTGGAGCCCGCTATAGCTCCTCGATGGATCAGTAGGTCTCATGAGATAAACTAGTATATTGGAATAAGTCCTTGACAAAATCTTATTTGTAGTCTTGGAATAAGGCCTTCACTATGTGGTTATGAAGTCTGGAATTATGCATTCTATAATTATGAAATTGGAAATTGATATTACATGTGATTATTAGACTAGTATAATATCAATGTGAATAAGTAAATGACATTATTTTATTTATCTTTTCCATATTATTATGAAGTTTATGTTTAAAAGTCTTGTGATCTAGTCTTATACATTTCCTTAATTGTTTATGCTTATTTATGAATGATTCTCCCATATTGTTATCCTAACTGAGCATCTGAGATCACCCATTTCTATGTTTTATTTTTCCCAGGATGTGAAGAAATATTTTATGGTTGACCTGCATTGATAGGCTAAAGATATAAGTGTGGTCTATGGGGACAAAATATTGTTGATGTTTTTATTTCATGATGTAATGTTAAACTTATGTATGTATCTAGTACTTCCTAGGATACTAAACTGATCAGTTTTTCAGGATTTGATCCCCACTAATTATGTCAATGATATGTAATAATGCACCGACTCTAGGTAATTGGGGTCAGGGCATTAAATTTTTACAGATCAATTAAATGTTGAGTATAAAAAAATAATATATCTTTGGTATGAGAATAAAAATTATATGATCAATAGATTTGAAATTAATTGGTTCAGGTAAATGTGATGAATGATATGTATCAAAAACTGATCCCTTATCTATAGTGTGTCTAGATAATGTTAATGATTATTTGGAGTGACACACCATGATGGTTTTTTCCATTAATATCATGTGTTAACCACATTTTTGGTGTAGCTCAATTTTTGATTGTTCATATAGTAGTGGATTAATTTTTTCTTACTCATTTTTTGTAAATATTCCCCTAGTGGTTATCAGGTACTATTATGGTGATTATTTAGGAGAATCATGGCATGCCAATATATTAAAATGTCCACATTAACAAATACTAGTCTACCATTAGTAGGAACACCTTTTACCCTTATAAAATATAATAATCAATTAAGTAGTTATAGAGGTATACAATATGTTTTTACTTGGTTTAACCACACTAGTCTAATCCAAGAAGAATGCTCTAATGATGTTTTGACGTACAAAAATAACTAAACACACCATTTTAATATAATTTTGGGAGTAGGAACATCATCCACTTAGTTCATTATAAATCACAATTTGGAAACTAATTGCTCTATCAACTGAAGGGTATTCACTACTTCTTTAGTGGATTCCTCAAATTAATTGTGTCAATTTTTTTACACTAAAATTGGAATCTCATGAAACAATTACTTCATAAAATTGATGAATTCCCATTTTCAAAAACATTCCAGGAAATTTTCATAAGGTTAACATAAACCCTAATTATGCATAATTTATGTTAATTTAATGTGTTTTCCTGAAACTATTTGTTCATATAAAATAATTTTTGTGTGAAACTGTTGGTCGAGTAACTGATCTAATGGAAGTAATACATTTTTACAAGATTTATATGAAAAAATCCATTATTTATTCTCTAATAATTATTATACTCTTCTAAAAACAATTAGTTCCATATTTAACTGGATATAAATCCATAAATCATACATCATAAAACCCCATCATGGATCCAGAAAACTTATCACCTCTAATTATTTAACATCGTCATGTATATGAAACCAAAATTCTACATGACTATATACATTAAATGAGAATCTTTCTGACATGTGTTAGAAATTATCATTTTTCCCAAATTCATTTAATATTTTCCAAAACAAACATGAAACTTCTTCTAGAGAATTTATTCTATTAATATATCATGGTATTGTCCACTCTGAAATATTTTCAATATTCTATATTAAAAAATAGAAAATATAATATTTGAAAAATAAACATGAGAGAGATTTTTCTACAATATAACCATTCTCATTTGTTTCTAAAAATTCAATTTTCTTAAAGATATTATAGATAAATAATTCATAATTTTATCTTAAAAAAATTCACTATTTACAAATATGGATAAGAATAAAACACTAACATAACATGTACTATATTACATCATGCGTCATGTTATACGGGAGAAAAAAGGGTAACATGAAAATCATATCTATAAATCACTTTATTAATTCATTATTCTCATGATCATCACTCAACAATTAAAAACATCATCCATAACCAATATTTTTCTCCCCCTTCTATTGTTTCACCCATAGATGTGACACGAATGAACTCTCAACTTTCCATCTTAAGACGCCATCCACCCTAATAGATTTGAGAAATATTATTTTTTCCCTTACTTAATAAAATCTATCCCACTTTGTTAATGAATTAAAGGTCATTATTTTGAATGTTGTAGGAGGAATGTAAATTTTCAACACATATGAAAATATACAAAACATCATTAAGAATAGGGGTTCTAAATCGACAATATAAAATCATATGTGGTTGAATAGACCAAGAATGATAAATAATGATTATCAAATGTATCTGTGGGTATAGCGTTTGTCATGATATATGAAACTTGATGTTGGTTAGGCACACACACTAATTTCAGTAACCCATGTTCAGATTTTTTGTTTTATAAAGTGATAATTTATTTCAACTTGCTTAATCCTTTAGATATACATGGTATTTTTTATAAGTTCAATAACACTTTAATTTTTACAATTTATTCCAATAGTAGTCTTCACTTTAGCTCCCATATCATCATTTTTTCATCAAGAATAATTTCATAAAATCAAGAGAGGATGTAATATATTTATCTTCTATAGTTCTCAATAAAATTCAATCTTGGTTATTACTAATTTAATAATTCCATAGTCCCCAGAGATATCATTCCTCTCCTAATATTCAATTTTAACCATTTCATGAACTGATCCAATTTTCATATGTACATCCCAATAATTCATAATTTAAGGTTTTATAATAATTCATGAGGAAATCACCCATAAATTTGATATAAACTAATGTTATCATTACTTCTATAAATTTATTTTCCATATAATTACTCTGGTTCTTTGAAACTTCAAATGTGAAAAACATATTATAAGATATTATCATTTATAGTAACTACATGATCTCAATGATTTAACTTTACTATGTGTAATTTAACTTATTTCAATTATCATACCTTAATTACTTAATCTGAGAAGCCGGTATAAGTTTTGTTTCATTGGATTCTTCCTTTCTATGTGTTTAGCTATCATCAATGGATTTTTAGATCATCAGATGAATAATATTTTCTTTACATGAATTACTTTCAAACTAAATAAAAATTTAAACACTGTAATCATCAAAATTTTGGACACAAACATGATAAATTCTACATATATCTTGATTTTTTTCACATTTGAACCACCAGATATTATATCATCACCCTATAGAAGCACTATAATAATTTTATGATTCACCTTATGGATATAAGGATTATGATCAACCAACATCATTGAAAACAAATAATCTTAAATTATTCATCTAATCTTGAAAACAATGATCATGAAACTTTCTTTTTGTCATAATATTTCTTATTTAGTATAAAAACATATTTCTCATATTTGTGTCTAAGAAAACTATCTTGCTACTTGATAGAAACTTTATCTTCCAGCAATCCATTTATAAAGGATTATGTGATATCAACCTAGAAGAACATGAACATCCTATTCATGACTATATCTAAAAGAAATTGTATCATTTCGACCATTACCCATATAAAGAAATGATGAATCTGTATTAGTAAATTCAATCTTAGAGTATTCATTTCACACAATTCACCCTTTGTTTTGAGTCACCCCCTCAATATCACTAAATTTGTTATGGAAAACCCATTTAGTCTTTATGATTTTCTTATATGTTGACCTTGGAATAATCTCCCATTTTTTGATTATTATTGATTTTATTAAGAACTTTTTTCATAATCTAAACCTAATTATCATCTTTATATGTCTCTTAAAAAAAATCCTCTATTGGAGACAAAAGTGATGTTTTCAATATAGACTTCATTCTCCTAGTTTACATTGGTTATTTTTAGTCTCAGATGATATTTTCCAATTATTTAAGGAACCAATATTTATATTCAATACAACTAATGGTCTATTTTTAGTATTCCCAAAATCTTTTTTTTCTTGAAAATCAATTTTACCCATTGCACTCCCCTTAAACTTCTCAACTCCACATCACTTTGTACTATGATTTTCTCAATAATTTGTTGAGTGTTTTACTTATTTTATAGCAAAATGGCATCTTGGATCTTGGTAATATATCCAAATAGTTTATTAAAAAACATTTATATCATAACGTATGATGATTATCAAAGAAATATACCTTCATATCCATCAGATTAAAATATATTATGCTCTTTTTATTGATAATAAAACACTTACTTATAATTATTTGAATGTATTTAAAACATATATTCTTCCAATAACATATCTCATATGGATTATTTTATTATTTCGGAATGAAAAATCACTATTAGAAGTATAGAATGATTTTAAGACTACTTTATTCCAAACATTATTTGGTATTTCTTTCTTTATATGTATTATTTTGGACAACTTGTTTATGATGCAATTTTTCCACTCAACTGCTCCATTTTTTGTGAAGTTATCACCATTTTAACTTATTTATATACTCTATGATTCTAAATTTAATACTCCACACATATCTTAGTAAAATTCATACAATTTTTCGTCCAGAATTTTTGAATTTTTATCCAAATATTTTTTCAGCATTCTTCCAATACTTTTTAATGAATGTAGACTTCTTATACTTAAAGGTTCATACAATCATCCATGTAATATTATTGTCATAATCAATTAAGAGAACATGGTATCTCTTACAATCAATGGATATTGGTGATTATAATCTACAATCATTAATATTCACCAATTAAAGAAATCACATTGACCATTTTTCTTTAATCTTGTATGTCTTCCAACAAATCATCCCATTCAAAAAATTCATGTGTTCTTAAGATCATGTGATAATATAGGGATATTACGAGCACCATGATTCTTCCCAAGATCTTCCCAAATCCATTTTATAAAGTATCCAAGAGTTTTATTCCATAATATATTTTATTCTTCCATTGATAGAAATCACATATCTTCATCTCTACCAATGATATAGTGAAACCAATTTGTGTACTTCCCATTAATCACAACTACACCATAAAACCCATTGATGATAAAGTTTTTCTTAATGAAACTGACTATATGTTCGGAGACATGTATTTGAATTTATGTAATATTGTTTTCAATAACACCTTTATTAATTAATACATCTATGTGTCTCACATATTTTCCCCCAAATTTTTCCTTTTCTATGAAAATGATATATGATCCTTCCATTTCAAAATCTGATGACATATTTCTTATTGTACATGATTGTAATGACACTATCCTTAATTCATGTAATATAGGAAGGGGATCTTTATCCAACTATAAACATTTCATTATGATTCATTTAATTTAGAGTAATCTATTCAACCATTTATTTCTTATATCTTTTATTTTTATTTATTTCTTTGACGTTACAACTAGTTTATATTGGTACATTTCTCCTTCCTCAAAATATGATGGACCAACCTTATCTTATAAAGATAAAAATAGATTTTATTCATAAAATATTGGGATTCTATTATATTTCATGTATAACCAATTTTATTTTACATTGGAACATTTATGACTATATTCATTTTAAAATATTAAGCTATATGACCATATTCAACACACCAGAGACAATAGACGTCCAAATGACACCATAAATGTTCAGTTCATCGTAGATTCCATCATTTCTCTTTTTTAACTTCTAATATTTCTTTTCCTTGGAACACACAATTTGAATGTGTTAATTATTTAAAAAAAAACTAATGATATGATGTGTATTATTTAATTTTTATATTTATATCCAATAAATCTTTGGGAACTTTGAGTGTTCCAATTTTGAGTCACACCCAAATAAATATTCAACGTTGGAGTTGGTGATTTTTGATTAACATCGACCAATAATCCATTCTTCTAATGATAAATCACCATACTAGACTTGTTGTTCTCATGTGTATTTTTTTCTATATATTTAGTCCTTGAGATTCCAAACTAGGCATTTTAGGTTTATAATTCAGTTTTTGTATGTCCAATTCAATTTTATTTTCTGCTTTCATTTCAGAGTCAATATTATATCATGAAATTTGATTTTACACTGTATAAAAATGATTTATCCCTCAATATATTTGATATATTTGAATCAATGTTTTAATTTTTTAGTCAAACCATCGTAAATTCATTCCTTCCCTTAGATTTTGAGAATTTACACACTTTATCTTTCTATGATTTTAGGCTTTTTAGATGTTATATTTTCAATTTCCACCATCATCTGAGAATCCATTTTTCCTACTACTTTTTATAGACATTGGAATCATGAAAAACTACATTTTATTTCTCTATTTTGTCACTCGAATCATCTACCTCATCATGTGAATCCTATAATTAATCCTTGAGATAAACACTCCCTTTAAATTTTTCTTCATCATCATCATATTCTTCCATTATTAATGAAATTTACACATCTACTATAAGACTATATTTTTTGAGAACATTAAATCTATAATTTTTATCAATATTATTTGTTCAAATATATTTTCCCCTTTTAAAGTATATTTTTGTTCTTGAGTATGATTTTATTAGTAATACATACACATTTTTCATTTTTGAAGATTTATTTATGGGAAAATCATCATCCTTATCATTATCTTGAAATTTCATGGGTCACGTTTTTGTGAGGTTCCCATCCTTTTCACACTAAATCACATGAGTGGATGTTTCAATTTAAGAATTCCATTTCCCCTTTTCAAATTTTAGAAAAATAATGAGATAAATGCATTAAACCCATTTTCATTTTTATCATAATCCATGGTAATATTCTTTAATGAATTTAATAACATTTTCTTAGACTTGTATGTTTAAATAACCTCATAATAATTGTTCCTCATATCATATACAATAAGATTACTATAAAGACTATAAAATTCCAAATTTTTTTTTTGTAGAATCCCTAGTTTGAAGTATTTATTCATTTTATGATTCTAATTTTGTGTTTAGAGTAAATTTTATAAATTATTGGAGGAGTATTTTGAGAAAATGTA
The DNA here is from genome assembly GCA_963277665.1 of Viscum album. Taxonomy (NCBI): domain Eukaryota; kingdom Viridiplantae; phylum Streptophyta; class Magnoliopsida; order Santalales; family Viscaceae; genus Viscum; species Viscum album. The sequence continues at coordinate 905,251,409 of OY728160.1, read as the reverse complement.
GTGGGATTATGTAATCTTGATACAAGAACTGTTAACACCTCGAGTGATCATTAACAATGTGAATGTCTTTTAGAAATATTTCATGAATTAATTTCAATGCATGAATGGGTTTCATTAGGAGAATATCTTAGACCATTTATGATGTGTGATACTATTAATGTAATGTGATAATTTATAGAATTTTATGTCGAGGGGATATAAATTTCATCTGTTTAGTCAATAATATTTACTTATGACTTTTCCATTCCTTCATGTTTTTAAAATCACAAACAACCTATTTTAAGGAAAATTTTATTTTCCATAAAACTTATCTTAATAAAGAAAATTTTCCTTCCCCAAGGAAATTTTATCCTTACCTATGTTTTCATTGTAAATTTTATAGTTTCTCTTATTATAAATCCTTTTATCTCTAACGACTAAAAATTGGTTTCATATTTAAAACCTTAGAATCATATAAATCCTTAAATATAAATTATTCTATTTTTAGATTCCGAATTCTCAATAATTTAGACACCGCATTCTATGAAATTCATAATCCGAATTCTATGAAATTTAGACTCTGAATTCTCTAAAATTATGACTCCTAATTCCTTAGAATTTGGATTCGGAATTCCTTAGAATTCAGATTTCGAATTCCTCAAAATTCAGATTCCGAATTCCTCAGAATTAATGTTTTGAATTCTTCCAAATTCAGACTCCGAATTCCTCATAATTCAGGTTCATAATTCCTCTGAATTCGGACTCTGAATTCCTCAGAATTTAGACCCCAAATTCCTCAAAATTCAGACTACCAATTACTCAGAATTTAGATTTCAAATTCCTCAAAATTTATATTCTAAATTCCTTATAATTAAGACTCTGAATTCCTTCGAATTCAGACTCTGAATTCATTGGAATTCTCACTCTAAAATCTATTGAATTCAGTTTCCAAATTCTTTGAAAAACAGAATCTGTTTATTTATTATTTATAGTCTCCAAGTGTTTATTTACTTAGAATCCAAACATTATTTTTCCTTCAAATTAGAAAAATATATTAGGTTAAGAGACATTATTTTTCATACCCCTATTATATTTATGAAACATTGTCATACAGTCTGTTTCTAACAAGCCTTTGTTTGAGTGAAACATGAACAGGTCCCCCTGAGATTCAATGAAAAATATGACCATTGGAGGAGGGAGTCGACCATTAGAGAAGTGCCTATAAATAGGAGGTCATTTTAATGAGCTCAATACAGAGATAACTATATTGATCAATCAAGAGATTGCATGCTGCTAAAGTAATTTCTAGTGAGAGAGACTTTCATGCCTTATGCGTACTGAAGATCTGGTTCATCTTGATTCGTGCGACTCCGATTGTTGCGGGGTACAGTCTCAGGCTTCCGGTGATAGGAAGACAGAGGTGTCAACTATCGTAAAGTTCTAGGACTTCTAGGGAAAGGAAGAAAGATGTTCTGACTACCTTAAAGATCGAGAGCTTGTGGGGATTCAAAGACAGATTCTGATATTCAAATCGAGGTCTTACCCTGGTGTGGATAAGACTGATTTTCTTGAAAGTACAAGTCAAGGGACATTTATCCAAGGATGTTGGATACCATACTCATTGGGTTAAAATATTTCATACTTATAAATTGTTTTGTTTAATGTTTATTTCCACTGTATTTTGATTAAGGAATAAATTATAACCTTCTTATACATTCTTATTCTTATGTAATCTGATAAGTAAGATTCTATAATATTTAATGTTAAATATTTTATTTGTAAAATTTTATTATGTTTCTTTTCTGAATCCATATTTCTGGAACCTATCATGTTTTTAGAAATAAGTGGTTTTTTAAATTTACATTGTTTAACCTTGTTAAACATATTTTTCCATAAGGTTAAACATGAATGTTTTTAAACTTACAATTCACCCCTATTGTAATTGATCATCTACATTCATATTTTGATCCTACAATTAGTATCAGAGGAGGACTCTGAAATAATTATATTCTCATAGATGTTTTCTTGATCACGCTTTCATTATTCTAATTATATTTTCCTTACATAGTATTTTTATCCTTGTTTACAAACATTTAGTATTAACAAATTTCTATGGAAAGAAATTTTCTTTTATATGGGAGGAATGAATGGTCATTCAATTTTCTATCTAAATCCTACCAGACCACTTATATTTGATGGTAATGATTATGAATATTGGAGAGATAGTATGAAAACTTTTTTTATTAATAATAGTGTGAACAATTTTGTTATGCTTACATTAGATTTCAAGATTCCTGATAAAGAATCCATAACATTTAATAGTCATGAAAAGTCAGAATATCAACTAAAATACCAGGTACGAAATAATTTGTTGTGTTCTATGACAAGGAATATATGTAGTCATATTTCATCTTGTGAAGCTGCAAATTTTATTTGGAAGAAGTTGGACGTAACTCATTTTTATACATCCTGGGTTATAGAAACTAGAAGATCTATGCATAGAGTAGAATATCGTGGATTTCTATTTACTTATAGAGAACCAGTATACAAGGTACAACAAAGGGTTATGACTATTGTTAACTATTTATAGTCCATGGGTGAAAAATGTTTAGATGATGAGGAACTTGTATAAAATATTATAGATATCATGCCTAATGAGTGGGAATCTAGGAGAACAGTTATTGATGAGAATAGGAAAGTATCTCAAATTACCCTTGAGGTGATTTTTGGAACTCTTATTCAACATGAGACAAGAATGAAAAGATATGATGATGTGAATAAGAAGAATAATGGTAATAAAAGTGTATCCTTTACTACTACAAAATCCAAGATTCTAGAAAGGGTTACAAGATTTATGTCTAAAAACTCACTATTTTATCTGAATCAAGTGAAATTGAACATTTAAAGAACGATCTAGATAATATTTATCAATGGATGAACAATATAGTTGGAAATAAAGAATTTCAGTATAGGTTTATGATGAAATAAAGAAATGATAAGAAAGACTCTGAAGTCACTTGTTATAAATGCAAAAGAGTAGGGCATAAAAGGCCAGAATGTATTATGCTCAAGAAAAAAGATACAAAGGAAAATCATTATGAGATAAATATAAATAAGTATTAAAAATATAAAGCTATTAATGTTTTAAAATCCAATGCCACCTGGAGTGATAGTGGGGGTGACTCTTCTGATGAATCCTTTGAGTATGAATCTTCTTATCAGAAGAATACTTGTCTACTTGCCAAGCTACTGATGGAAAATCGTTGTCTAATGGAAAAGGAATGTAAACAATGTTCCAAAAACAATACATGGTACATGGATAGTGGATTTTCCCAACATATGAATGTTAACAAAAACTTCTTTGAAATTATTTTCAAGGCGAAAGGGGGAAAAGTAAATTTCAGTGACAATGCTCAGGGAGAAATTATTGGTATAGGTAACATTGTTCTTCTTGGAAATACATAGATTTCAAATGTTATATTTGTTAATGGTTTCAAGAAAAACCTTATTAGAATAAGTAAATTATGTGATGAAGGTTACATTGTGAATTTTAGGAATAACAATTACTTAGTACAAAATTCCAAAGAAGAGTTTATTCTTTCTACCAATATGCAGGAGAATGTATACACACTAAACGTAGAAGATATTAGGAGCCAAGAACTACCTTGTCTTAGTGAACTGGAAGATCATTATTGGTTATGGAATAGTAGATTATGACATTTAACCTTAGGAACCTATGAATAATTTATAAGAAAAGACTATTTAAGGATCCACCAGAACTTTTATTTGATTATTCAAATTTTTTTGATCCTGGTATACTTGGTAAGAAAATTAAAACAAGTTATAAATGAGTCGAAGAAGTCTCAACTTCTAATGCATTACATTTGGTGCATATGTATCTTTTTGTTCCAACAAAAATAGGATGAATTAGAGGCAAATATTATTTATTTTTCTTAGTTGATGATTACACTAGATTTACGTGGGACTATTTTCTAGCGATGAAATCTGAAAAAGTTTCTTATTTCAAAATTTTTATAGACCAATTTAAAATTGGGAAAAGAATTCCACTGATAACTAATCATAGTGATCATGGAGGAGAATTTAAAAATTATTATTTTAAAACCTTTTGTAGTAGAAAAGTAATTACTCATAACTTCATCGCACTAAGAACTCCTCAACAAAATGATATTGCAGAAATAAGTAATCGAGTATTTCAAGAGATAACTAGAACCATATTGAATGAATATTCGATTACTAAACACTTTTGGCCTGAATATTTTAGTACTTATTGTTATACTATAAATACAGTTTTAATTAGACATATTTTTAATAAAACCCCTTATGAGTTATTGAATGGCATCAAACCTATAAGTTCCTACTTTTACGGTAATTATTGCAAAGTATTCATTCTGAATACTAAATATAATATACCTAAATTCAAACCCAAATCTGATGAAGGAATTTTTCTAGGCTACTCCACAACTTCTAAGGCTTATAGAGTTTATTAAAACACTAGTACTGTCAAAGAAACAGTATGTGTTAAATTTGATGAATCATATCCTTTTGTTTTTAAACACCCTCATCCTACATCAACAGATGTGTTTTCCAAAACTGATTGTAATCCCTTGATAAAAGATACTTCTAATAAGGAAAATGTTCAAGAATATGTTTCTAAATAATATAACCCAAAATATTTCTATAATATTTTATTGAACAGGTTTTCCAAAACCCAAATAAGCCGTCTCATAAGAATCATCTAAGTGATAGTATCATTGGTGACATAGATAAACATGTAAGGACTAGAAGTACCTTAAGAAATTAAGTAAAACATCTATAATTCCTTTCTCAATTAGAACTAAAAAATCACTAATGAAGTTTTTTGTGATGATGATTGGATAAAATCTATGAAAAATGAGCTAAATGAATTATAAAGGAATATATTCTATGCCATAGTTTAAATACCTAAGGAAAATTTTGTTATTGGAGTAAAATGGGTCTTCGAAAATTAGTGTGATGAAAATGGAATCATAGTAATAAATAAAGCAAGATTACTTACTAAATGATATAATCAACCAGAAGGAATAGACTACGAATAAACTGATTCTCCAATAGCTATAATTGAATCTATTTATATTTTACTTGCCTTTGTAGAATTCTATAATTTTGAACTTTTTTAAATGGATGTTAAATGTGCTTTCCATAATGGATATGTTCAAGAGGAAGTTAATGTTGAACGACCAATTGGTTATGAAGATAAAAAACATTCTGAAAATTGTTTTCAAACTTACCAAAGCATTATATGGAGTTAAACAGGCCCCTAGATCATTGTATGACATACATACATGATTTTTGTTACAAAACAATTACATTAAAAGAAATTCTAATCCAACCCTCATTATAATGAAAGATAAGAAAAATGTTTTGATTGTTCAAATTTATGTTTATGTCATTATTTTTGGTTCAACTATGTAATCTTTAACAGATTGTTTTGCGAATCTAATGAAATTTGAGTATGAAATGGGTATTATGGGTGATTTAACATTTTCCATGGTTTTCAAATTTCTCAAAAACCAGAAGGAATTTAAATATCTCAACATAATTATATTAAATATCATCATAATGTATGGATATAAAAACACTAAGAATATAATTACTCTTATTGGTACCTCAAATTCAGTTGATCTTGATGAAGATGGGAAACCAGTAGATCCAACATCATTAAGATGTATGATAGGATGTTTACTAGACTTGATATCTAGTCTTCCATACTTAATGTTTTTAGTGTGGTTATGTGCAAGATATCAATATAATCCTACGGAATAACATTTAAAGGTAGTGAAAATAATTTTTCACAACTAAAAGGAAACCATGGATTTAGGACTCTTTTATACTTCTAGAAATGATTTTGTTTTAAAATGATTTTCGGATGCTGAATTTGGTGGATGTAGAATGGATAGGAAAAGTATATTAGGAACTTTTTATTTCTTAGGTAATTCATTAGTTTTTTGTTCATGAAATAATCAACACTTAGTAGCGCCTTCCACTACTGAAGATGAATATGTAGAAGTTAGAAGTTATTATGCCCGTGTGTTGTGGATGCAACACACACTCGTAGAATATGGTATGAGTTTTACCAAAACAAAAATATTATGTGATAATAATAGTGCCTCTACCTTAAATAAAAAACCATGGACTTCACTCTCATGAAAATCACATAGATATTAGGCATCACTTTCGTAGGTATAACACACTAAAAGAAGATAACATTCTTCAATTTATCGGAATGCAAGATCACCATGCTGATATTTTCACAAAATCATTACCTTTTGATAGATTTAAATATATTAAACAAAAGCTAGGATTTATAACCGTAAGGTAATCTTCCATATTAAATTCTTGTTGAAACCTATATTATTATAGTAAGAAACTCCTTTTCATAGGTGGTGTTATTTCCCTATTAGTTAAAAGTTTTCAGAGTCAATTTTTTCTGTAGATAAAACATTTCATAGTCAAAAAATTTCATAGGTAAATTATTTTCGTAGTAAAATATTTTCGTAGTCAAAATTCATCATAGTCAAAAAAATTCGTAGTCAAAACATTTCTTAATCAAAAGTTTTCGTAATTTTATTTATATTTTTAAAAAATTCGGAATCTAAGGTTCCTCAAGAAGAATTTCCCTCATTACTAAAAATTTCCCTAAGCAATCCAAAATGTATGTTTCCTTTCCTAAATTTTCAAAATCATATTTTTACATGTTTGTATTTTCATTTTGTTTTAAATATTTTGGATTCATGTTTCCTTAAATCCAATTAATTATCTAAAAAGTCTCAAAAGATCAGAACCTATCAAAATCCTTCTTTGGTAATCATTTCTACCATCAGATGTGATCAAGAGTATTTTAACCATTGGATCTAGTAAGGATGTGGAATAGTCACTTCATTCTCCTATATAAAAACCCCCAATGGTTTTCCCACATCAATCTTCAAGCTCTGGTGTGTCGAATCCCTACTTATCTACTTAAGGTCGTTCCGAATTTTCAAGGTTTTCATAATTCTGAATGTCTTTACAAGCCTCTCTTTAGAATGAAATGTCTTTTGTAAAGGAAATATCCTAGTGGAAAATATACAGAAAGAGGTTAGTTGATCCCAAATTCTTTTCTAAGTATGATTACATCATTTGAAACATTGTTATGTTGAATGGCATGGAGATCCCATCTATATCAAAACTGAGGGGACATTATTAAATTTATCCAAATTAGTTAGTCGAGTTCTATAAATCAGTATGTTTCTTCAACGAAAGAGGGAGAGATGAGTTTTCTTTCAAAAGATATGGAAAGACCTACTCCCTTTCTTACAATATGGCTACCAACCTGATTAGAATTCATTATGAGGGAGAAGAAGAGTTATTCTCTCACAAGTTACATGATTTTGTAGGATCTTTGGACAAGGATAAATCCATAGAGAGTCTTGGCTTGAAAGAAGTGAAGAATTTTAAAATTATTAATCTTTATACATATCACTGGATTCTTCTGCTATGGGTTTATGGATTTCTCATTTCAAGAAAGGGGGGAAAGGATACCTTGATGAAAAGTGATATTTATGCATTAGTGTTTTTTTTGAATCTCAGGAAAATCAATTTAGTAAAGTATATTTTGCATACAATCGATAATATCATGAATGAAACCCTAAAATATCAGATTATCTTATATCCATCTATTATTTCAAAGATTATAGTTCTATGTATTTAGTCTTTTAAAATTACCTGTATTTCAAAGATAATAAATTTCAATGTAATGTTACTGAGTGATGATACTATAATAAGAATGAATGTTGTATTGTCCAGTGATTCAGAAGAATTTTATGATTTTTCGGAAGGTGAAATCCAAGCTCTAGCAATGAAACTGGAGGAGGATAAAACCTTTAAGAAGGGTGGAAAGAATAGGAAGGTAAAGGAACAAGAAAAGAAAGAAAAAACTATTGTGGATAAGGTAACTCAATCCACACCTCCAAAACCAACAAAGAGAAAGGCTTATCCTGAGGATGTAGTGGGTAAGTGGAGAGAAGAAAAGAAATATAAGATGAAAGGGGAGCCTTCTTTTGGTTTTGACCCTGCTGATCCAAAATCATTAAAGATAAAGGCTCTTGAAGATATTTAGAAGATACAAAAAGAAAAGAAGCAGAGGAAGAAGTTCTCAGAGGCTAAAATTGTTCAACCCTTTCTCAAGGATGTTGATAAAGCATCTGAACAAATCCCAGTGCCAGAATCGTTTTTTCTAGAATCACTTCATGAATCTCTGAGAAAGAATATAGTTATTCTACTCTAGAACAAGAAGAATAAATTTTTCAGGAAAATGAAGATGAAATAGAATAAGAATAATAAGAATAAGAATAAGGGGATGACAATGAAGTTGTTATAAATCAGGGTGAAGATTACCATGGGAAGGAAAGTCCCTCTGTAAAATTATCTATCTAGACTTATCAAGCTGAATCCATGAAATTTGCTACTCCAGGGAATTAAGAGAAGGGTCAAGAAGAATTAAACAATACATCTGAAGAATAAAGTAGTAATCAAGATTTTTTTCATCTGAATGATCAAGTGGATAATGCTGAGAAAGAGGATATTGAGGAAGATAAAATTGACCAGTTATCTGATAGTGAGCATGAATCACCAAAACTGAAAGAGATCATTCCGAGAACTGATAAGGGAAAGCAGGTGTTGGTCGATGAACCTAGTAAGTATTTAGTGAAAAAGAAATATGTTGGTACTTCTTTGAAGAGGAAAGCAGAAGAGTTATAAAAATAGTCCTCACTAACCAAACATTATAATTCAAAATCGCCCTCTAATGGACATGATTTTCTGGTACAATTTTTGAAAAAGCTGGTCGGTGTTATTCATTTATTTCCATGTATAGATTTGAGGTACCAGTTGCTTCGACATTCATTCAATCAGAAATTATATTCACTTTACATGGTTATGGATAAGTTTGTAATGCTTGAAGTAGATTTCAAATCCTTTTTCATTGGTTATGAGGCTCATAAAATGTCATGAAAAAAAATTACAAGCTGGTCAAGGAAGACAATCAATGACCTGAAATATTTTGATGAATTTCAAGATAATGTCAATGATTCATTTGACACCGAAGATGGAAAGCATAATGATCTTACTAAGAGCTTTGAGGAAAAGCAGACTCTTGAACCAGAAAATCGAAAGCAAGAAGAAAATGACTTCAATGGAAAGATTAATTCTGTGGCTATGAATTGGAAGAGGGAAATGGATCTCAGAATCAAATTTGAAGAGAAGCTTGTTAAGAGAGAAGAAGTGTTGAACAAACAAGAAGAATGTCTTAAGGATTAGGAAGAGAATATTAGATCATTGGAGAAGAAAATCAAAGATCAAAATCAATGGTTCAAGCCTATGGAATAAGATCGTAAGGGGAAAAAGTACCATAAAACCATTGTCAAGAAGTTGATATCGATGGAGAAAGAATTATAATTTTTCCAATTCCAATATTTTGTTTAATTTCTTCATAGTACAAATTCATTTAATCTTAATGAAATTATGGTTGTCCTTCATATATTTTTTTTTGTTTAGTACTAATTTTTCAGGTACTATATTTTTCATTCCCTCTATCCATTTTTAAAAATCACAAAGGCGGAGAAATGAATGATAAAAAGAATACTAAGAAATAATAGATTTCTATATGTAAGGGGGAGTTCATCTAAAGGGGAAGTTCTTATCAAGGAAGACATTCATATTCAATGAAAATGTAAAATCTCATTCAGGAAAACATGAAAATGATCTCTAGGTATTTCAACACGTAAGGGGAAGTTAGTCGTATTAACTTTGATCCATAAGTAATGGGAGATAAGTTTTTATTTTCATGTCCATAATAATTCAAAGTCCTTAAATTATTTTTTGTAATAATATATGTGCTTTCCAAAAAGGGGAAGACTGTTGAGTGAATAAGATTTAATTATTACTTTTCCATTCCATCATGTTTTGAAATTACCAAACCACCTATTTTAAGGAAAATGTTATTTTCCCTAAAAATTATCTTAATATGGTAAATTTTCCTTCCCCAAGAAAATTTTATGCTTAAATATGTTTTCATTGTTAATTTTATAATTTCCCTTATTATAACTCCTTTATCTCTAAAGTCTAACAATCTGATTTATATCTAAAACATCAAAATCCTATAAATCCTTAGATACAAAGTATTCTATTTTCAGATTCTGAATTCTCTGTAATTCAAACTCTGAATTCTCTGAAATTTAGTCTCTAATTTCTCTGAAATTCAGAATCTAAATACTATGAAATTCAGTCTCTGAATTCCCAAGAATTTAGGTTCCTAATACCTCATAATTCTAGTTCGGAATTCCTTAGAATTACAATTCCAAATTCATTATAATTCCAATTCTAAATTCCACAGAATTCAGACTCTGAATTCCTTCGATTTTCCACTCTGAATTCCTTAGAATTCAGACTCCAAATTACTCAGAATTCAGACTCCAAATTCCTAGGAATTCAGACATAAAATTCCTTAGAATTCAGACTCTGAAATTATTAGAATTCATGGTCTGAATTCCATAGAATTAGACTACGAATTAATTTGAATTCAAACTCTAAATTCATTGGAATTTAGACATCAAAATATAATGAATTCCGGTTCCAAATTCAATAAAAAATATAATCTGGTTATTTATGATTTATAGTCTCTAGGTTTTTATTTTCATAGAATCGGATCATTATTTTTCCTTAGACTTCGAAAAACAGATTTTTTTAAGAAAACTTTTTTTATTACCCCTGTTATAGTAATGAAATATGTCGTACTATCTGTTTCTAAGTAACCGTTGTTTGAGTGACATGTGTACTGGTCCCTCTAAGATTCATGAAAAATATTACCATTGGAGGAGGGAGCTGACCATTAGAGAAGTGCCTATAAATTGGTTCTTATTAGAATGAGCTAAATACAGAGATAACTGATTCGATCAATCTAGAAATTACATGCTATTGAAGTAATATCTAGAGAAAGAGATTCTCATTCCTTGTGCATACTAAAAATCTTGTTTGTCTTGCTTCATACAGCTCTGATTGTTGATTTGTACATTAGAGGGATTTCGGGGATAAGAAGACAAAGATACCAACTACCTTAATGTTTGATGACTTCCAGGGATAGGAAGATAGAGGTTTCAACTACCATAAAGATCTAGGGCTTGCGGGGATAACAATACCGATTCTGATGTTTTTATCGAGGGCTTACCCTTGTGTGGGAAAGACAAACATTCATGAATGTATAAATCAAGGGACCTTTATCCAAGGTTTTTGGATACCCTAATTTTTGGGTTAAAATATTTCATACTTGTTACTTGTTTTGTTTCATGTTTATTTCTGCTATATTTTGATAAAGGAAGAAAGTATAACATTCTTATACATTCTTATTCTTATGTACCCTAATATGTAATATTTTATATTCTTTAAGGTATAATATTTTCCTTGTAAACTTTTATTATGTTCCATTTCCCGAACCATATTTCCAGAACCTAGAATGTTTGTAGGACAGAGATGATTAGTGAATTTACATTGTTTAACTTGGTTAAACATAGTTTTTCTTAAGGTTAAAAACCAACGTTTTTAAACTTACAATTCACCCCCACTTGTAATTTAGAATCTACATTCATATTTCGATCCTATATCATCATCTATGACCTCTCAAAAAACCATGATGTGAATTTAATTTTCACACCATGAATTATGTTGGGTCCAACATATTTTATAAATTATTGAGCTTTATCATTCACTATTATTAACATTCTCTCAACTCCTAAGGTTATTGTATTTTATTTTAAAAGACCATTAGATTCCAAACCACATCTTTAATGAATCTTTTTGCGTTGGTCTTTAGAAATAAAATATGAATGTACAGATGTGCCTGAATCCACAAGACATTAGTTGCGCTGAATGTATTTTACGTTGTCATTTTCCCCCTATTTCAAATTTTAGTATAGTGAGAAGGATCTTAGTTTCATTTAATGAAATATCATATATTTTTTAGCGGTTTTACCCTACTAAAACACTACTATATTTTTTAATAAAGAATAGGTTTTAAGATTTTTTTGTTTGTGTTTCCTACAACGTGTTCGATAAATTTGAAAAAAGGTTTTCATAAAAGAAAAATGACATGAACCCTGATCATAGAATATCTAGTTTGTGGATTCCGCATATAAATAATCATCGTTAGTGTGTTCTCATGATTTATGTTATATTAAGAAAGGATGAAATCAACTTGGTTATTGTTTTTTATTAGAAAGGAACCTGGAGAATTTTTATAAAGCAACGACTTGCTGGTGGACATATCACTGCTTATGAGCATTGCAATGTCATATTTCAGAAATTTGTGTGTGCGTATGGGAAAATATGTTTATAGAAATTGAAATTTAATAAACTAATTATATTATATAAAAATTAAAACTCATATATCTTTAAATTTATTTTGGAAATTTTTTTCATCATCTTTGTTGAATATCATGAAAACTATTTATCTTATTTTTATGTTCTTCATTACAGGTTTTTAATAATGTAATATAACCTATTTATAGTTTTATTATTGTGTAGGAATATTATCTTGTTTCCTTCTTGCTGGGTTTGATTTATCACCCTCAATGTATGCACTTTGGTACATATGTATATTTTTTTGTGATGTAGGGACAAAGAAATTTATTTAATTCTCTAGCGGGGATCCTTGATGTTTCTATTTTAGTTGGTGAATATAGAGTTTTTTGTGTTCATGTCTTAGCCTAGAGGGGTTATTTATTTGTGTTATGTTCATGTACTATTTTTTAGTTTTACCATTTTTTATTTATATACTTATGTTGTTACTCTAGAATTTTTTCCTTGCTGGGTTTTATTGAGTTGCATGGTATGTTCCTCATGAATCATATAGTTAGTTATTGTTATTATTTTATCATGATAAGTTATTTAGTTTAAAATTTTAATATCATATCAAAAATTTTATGTAACGAATTGTAATTTATTTCCATTATTTAGTGCCTTATTGCTATCACAAAAATTTTATGGCACCTTAAATCTTTCTAAGACTACAATTACAGTTGTGAAGTTACAAATGGTATTATTTTGATAAGTCCTTCTATTAGGATTGCAGTAAGAAGATAAAATGTGTTGATACATAAAATATATACAATTAAAATACATAAATAAAATTTTTATACTAAAATTCAATTTACAAGGGAACTATTTGTCTAAATATGTTTTGTTAGGAACCTCTAGGTGTTTCGCCAACTCATTATCATGGATTTTTCTAGTGAGTGCTAGGTATCAATAATTTATATAGAGACTTACCACAAGGAATACATTTCCACTTGATTATTTGGTATTTATAATTGATTGAATTGTGGAATTTAAAGCCTATTTTGACTAATACACTTATTATATAACGTCAAATCTATTTATGAAACACATAATGTATTCAAGGGTGATTAGGATATAAATATTAGTAGGGAAAGTCCTTTAGTTTCATTGGATGGAAACATATATGGTCAGTTAGAATTAATCAAATTTGGTGATATAGATGAAACTAGAAAAGGGAATCTTACTGCCATAGTGGATTGATACACAAATGACTTTCTGAATGATTTATTTGGGTAACCACCTGAGAGAGAAATCTAATATTATATCGATATACTCTAAAAATGACGTATTTCAATTCCATGATATATAATATTTCTGTTAGATTTTTGATATTTATATTTCTAGCTAAAATAATTTGAGATTAATGGCTTCCTCATACCTATCACATAAAATTGGGATGAAACTATTTTATTCGTACAAAAGGTAGACTATTCATTATTACTTTGTGTTGATTATCATAAACGGAATCAAGTTACAATAAAAATATTTTGCAGCCTCTTCATCAGATAGATGATTTATTTTATCAATTGTATGGTGTTAAGTGTTTATCCAAGATTTGTCATTTACCATGATATAATCAGCTAAAAACTAGAGAAAGCACATTATGGAGATGATATTCTGGAGTTGTTATGGACATTATGAATATGTCATCATGCCCTTTGGTGTAAAGAATACAGATGAAGTCTTCATGGATTTGATGAACTGTATTTGTTACAGGTACCTCAATTATTATTTATTTGTTTTATTTTTCCTGATATCTTGGTTAATTCTCAGAGTAGGAATGACCATGAGGAGTAGTTGGAAATCATATTGAGAACATTGCATGATCACCATTTATATGTAATTTTTTTATAAATGAGACTTCAAGTTAAATGAAGTCCATTTTTTCAAGAATATCATTTGTAAAGAGGGAATATTGGTTGACCAAAGAAAAATTAATGTATTCATATATTGGATTCCACTAAGGAATGATTTTAAGATATGTAGTTTTCTAGGATTAATATGGTATTATTAATGATTTATCTTGGATTTCTCAATAATTTATTCTCTAATGACAACCCTAATGTGAATGGTTTTTACATTCACATGGAATGATGAATATTATAAATTATTTTTGAGTCATAAATATTGAAATTTCAGGGAAACCATCTTAATATCTCCAAAAATAGGTTTGGGAGTTTTTGTATGTTGGGATCCACCTTGATCTGGCCATGGTTGTGTTCTCATAAAGGGAGATTAGGTTGTAGCATATTTTCTTGTCTGTTTTGAGTGATTAAAAACTACGGTATGAAAAATTAAATGTAATTATATGTAACATTTCATGCACTCAATTTATTTAATCACTACCACTAGAGAAAAAAAAGATTATAGTCTTTATTGATAATAATAGATTCAATGTATTTTCTCTCAATGGGACATGAACATGGGAAAATGAAGATGGGTGGAGTGTATTTAGATGTTTGATTTCAAGTTGGTTTACACACATAGAAAAGAAAATCATGTGGTATATTATTTATATAAGAATTTATATAATGATGTTTTGAAGAAGTCTTGAGACCAATGGATGTTTTTTGTGTCATTTTTGGCATGTATCTAGATTGTTCCACATAGGATGAGCATGATATTTTCACCCCATTTAATATTGATCCTGAATTTATAGATTTTATAAAGTAGGATTAGAAAATATATCATAATTTTACTATCATTAGGACAAATGTAATTTGTTGGGAGAGTTTTCATGGTTGACAGAGGATGGAAACTCTATTACAATTTATGAATTCAATTATAGTCGCTCAATATTTTTGGGAATATAGTTTTTTAGTGTATAACCATTTGTAATGGGATATTCATACATGTATTGAAAAAATGAACAAGGAAATGAAATTTTATTTTTGTTCATCAGGTATGAATCACAAGATTATATGTTATGTTATGAAATGTATAACATGTACACAAGTAAATGATGAGCATCAACAACTAGATGGTATAATGTAATCCTTTATTGTACCTCTATAGAAGTGGGAGTATATTTCTATAGACTTCATTATAATTCTACCATGTTTTCTTAAGAAGATTGAAGTTATTTGAGAGATTTTTGACCAAATCACCAAGTCAACAAACTTCCTCCCAATCAGTGACTCTAAGATTGTAGTATATTTTTAAATTTATAATTTCAATAATTGGTCATGTTGTTTAGAGTTACAATTTTTATCAACATTGATTGAGGCCCTCGATTCATTTCATGAATCCATTTATCATTGTAATATTCTATTAGATTCCAATTAAACATGATCATGGAATACCAAACTCAAATATATAGGAAGTTAGAATACACGATTTTTATGTTTGATGATATGGTGAGAGAATGGGTCATTGAATTTATAGTCTATTGTTATGTTCATGAGCATTTGGGGGAATTATACTATAAGAATAAATGTCATGTTATGACACATATAATACCTTTTGAGGAATTATATGTTTATCCTTTTAATTCTTCACAATGTCTTGTGGAAATAGGAGAAAAATTCATAATTGGGCCTTGATTTTTCTAGGAGACAATATATATGTTCCAAATGACTTTAAAGAAGATAATGAATACCTAGAGCCAAAAAGAAGTAATATACAGACTATTATCACCAAACATCATATTTTAATATAGTTGACCATTTTTTCTTAAGAGTATCATTGAGACTTGGTCCTAGATACATAGATAATTGGGGTATGACGGCCCCATGATCTATTAAACTAGTTTCAATTGTCAAATGGATTAGAACCATAATGCCTCAGGTAGCCTTAATTTAGAGATACAGTGATGTATGTAATTTCATACAAGTTTATTAATTGAATTAATATCTCCCAAATTCCAGTAATGTTATCAATTTGGACCATGTTATAGTTGATCCATATTTAACATTTATTAATGAATTGGATAATATTATTGAATGATGGGAAATAAACCTATGATTATGATCAGTTTCCTTGGTATGATTGTTATGGAAACATGTATATGTTCAAGAGGAAACATGGTAAAGAGTGTAGTTTATGATAGAATAGTGTCACTACTGGAAAGGCTAGCTTTCCCAACGCTTTTATACCAATGGTTCAAAAGAACCATCGGTGTAGGTTTCCTTTACCAACAGTTTTAATAAACCATTGCTAAAGGTGTGGTTAGGGATGAAATTCTCAATGGTTTGAAGAATTTTTTGGGAAATCCATACTTTTCCCAACTATTTTTTAATAACCATTGGGAAATCCATGCTTTTCCCAATATTTTTTAATAACCATTGGGAAATCTCCCCCCCCAATGCAATTGCGAAAAACCCTTCCCCTGACACCCAGAACCCAATTTCAAGAAGCAGATTCCCCCGACTCCCAGAAGCGACCGCCCATGAGAACCTCTACCATCCAATCAGCTATAACTCCCCCATTCAGGTTAGAGTCCTTCAACATCATCTCATATTAACTATATATATTCTTATATTCTCATCATTTCTCCATTTATTTCATTATTTTGAAATATCACGTCGTTTTTCCCTATTTATATGGATTTTGGAATGTTTTATGATTCACTACTCCCTTCACAAATTGTATGCTCAAATCACTTCATCAATATACACATTGTCCAATTAATTTTCTCATTACACATATACATTTATAAGTGCATGGTCTCTTTCTTGTGTTCTAATTTTAAATATTCATAGTTCTTTTTAAATCACAATATTCCAAATATTAATGCTTCGTGTATATGAACTCATAATAAATTGTTTGTAATATTTATTCCTAGAATTTCATGAAAATCACTCCTTTCATTAAGATCATTTCAAACATGAATATATTATTCACCTTTATTTTTGTACACTATGTGTGTTACATAATAAGTACATATCATGTTTCTATCAAAATCTTTATATATTTAAAATGACACACTGTTCACTTATCCTTTTCACAATTGAACATATGTAGTATCTTCTTCAACTTTTCAAAATACTGTGTAGTCCCTAATTATTCTTCAAAGAAAAAATAAGAATCACATAACCGTACAATCTAATGTTCTTTATGAATAAGATATCTTCAATTGGAAATCTCAGTGGGACCTCTCCTTCCCCCTTGTAGAACTTCTTCCTTCATCATGAAACCAATTCAAAGAATGTCAAATTTGCAATATTAATGAATATTATTTTTCCTAATATAACCATTAATCATTCTTCCTTCAACGTCATACATGAGTTATTAAATCACCTTTTTAAAACCAAATGTCCATTTTCACTAATATTGTGTCCCTCAAAATTCCCGGGAAAATCAGAAAAACACATGTATTGAATCGTGCTTCTCATGTGGTTTCATGGGTACATGTCCATCTCGGAAATCATGATTGTGTGGATCAAATATCAAAAGGACTATGTGATTATTATTTTTCACACTAATGAAGTTGTTTTGATATCTTCCTTTTGTGAACAAAAATCTCATGATCCACTCTGTTTCACTCCAAAAAAATCATTATTCGTATGTGATATAAAACACAATAGAACATGAAGGTCCCTCTCCAATGAGTGGCCATCTAGGATCGGGTCACTAATGAGTGGAATCCATGTTTGGGACGTCACAATTCCTAGATATCCTTTTCATAGTTGTTTCTAATCAAATATGTACCTATACCTATTGAAGGTCCCCCTTCAAAATAAATTGGTACCTGATTCAATGAATATACTCTACCAACCTATGATCTACGACCCCAAACCTAGGGTCCTTTACTCTATGGTTAAGGTGAAACTTGAAGAGGCCATAACTACTTTTGATGTGATCCTCATCCAACTCCTCATCCTGATCTCCCTGAAGAAGTTAATGTATAAAACTCATGTACTTCCAACAAGAACCTTAAAAATTACGTATTCCTTGATCCACTTCCAATATCCTATTGGTAAATCCTTGAATATAGGCATTGGAAATTATATATATTATTTTCTTATATACACTATATTTTGTTGTGTTTCTTAATATGATTCCCATATAGAGTAATGTGTCAATCATGATTTTATATAAAGTAAAAAATTGTAATTTACCTAAATATTTTTTTGATTGAACTTAAATATTATGGAATTTCTTTGAAATTACTTATTGCAATTTTTTTAGAGAATGTATAGAAGTTTGATGTATGAAACTGATAGGATTTCAATCGATTTTCGAAATAATTTGAACAGATTTTTAGATTTTTCATTTGACAAGGCTTCAGATAGTGGTCGCTTACACTGCCCATGTTCTAATTGTGTTGGTAGACCTTGGTTGAGTCGTGAAGCAGTTAGCTGTCATATAACCAAATATGGTTTCCAAAAAAACTGTTATGTTTGGTATCACAATGGTGAGAAAATGGAATCTGAAAATATTGATGATCCAAATGATATGACTGAATTGGAGAGTTTGATATATGATCAGTTTCCATTTATTCGGCATCATGAGAAGTTAAAGATGTCCAGCCCACATGATTTTGATACTAGCACACATGATGCGTTCAATGAAAATGATGATGTTGATAGGGTGAAAAAATTGAATGATGTGCGATGACTCTAGTATATCGGCAATGTGGTGAAATGAAAAACTTGGAATTTGTAATCCGATTGTTGCATGGGAAAACTATGTATGAGATTTCAAATACTACAATGGATTACATTCTTAACTTCTTTAAGGACTTACTTCCAGATGATGCAGATATTCCCTCAAACAACTATATGGCATGGAAGTTAGTTGATGAACATGGATTATTAAAAAATATTCATGCTTGCCCAATTGATTGCATCTTATTTTGGGAGGAAACAGCTGAACAAAATGATTGTATCAAATGTGGAACCTCCCGATGGAAGCCAAAAGATGATGTAACACAATCTTGTGTGCCACAAAAAGTAATGTGGAACTTTCCATTGATCCCCAGATTGCATAACATTTTCTTATCTGATTAAATAACAGTAAAAATGAAATTGCATGACACAGAGATAAAAAAGAATAATGAATAGTTGGTTCACCCTAAAGATGTATTTTCATAGTAGAGAGTTGATGCTCAATATCCGGAATTTTTAGCAGACGTGCGTAATGCGAGACTTGGTCTTTCATGTGATGGTTTTAATCCATTTGGGCAGATGCTTACTTCGCACAGCACATGGAATTTTTTCATACACATTTATAACCATCTCCCATGGTTGTGTATGAAAAGGCTTTACACTTTCTTTAGTATACTGATATCTAGCCCTTTTGATCCTGAGAATGATATATATGTATACATGAAACTTTCAATAAAAGAGTTGAAACTTCTTTGGATTGTGGGTGTGCCCACATATGATGCATGTTCGAAAGACATATTTCAAATGCATACTGTCCTTATGTGGACGATCAATGATTTTCATACTTATGAAATGATGTCTGGATGGAGCACAAAATGAGAATTGTCAAGTCCTTTTTTTATGAAGAATTCTCGATCGAGAAGACTATTATATAGTCATAGTTTTAGTTTTTTGGGACATCTATGAATCTTTCCAATGAACCATCAATATAGAAACAATCGTCGAAGATTTGACAATACCATGGAGACTGACGATCCACCTCAGGGTATGTCTGGAACTGATGTGTTTAATGAATTAAAAGATTTTAGTTAGTCATTTGGAAAGGATATAATGAAATATAGAATATGGGAAAATGTTTCTAATGATACCTATTACAATTGGATGAAGAATAGTATATTCTTTGAGTTGTCGTATTGGTCAACCAACTTGTTACATCATTTCTTAGATGTAATGCACATTAAAATCAATATATGGGAAATGTTGCTTTCGATTCTGCTAAATGTAAAGGGGGAGACAAGAGATGATTTATGATCTCGGCATGACATGGTAGATTAGGGGATCGGACCGGAATTGCATCCTGTCTGTATCAGTGAAAATAAATGGCAAGTTCCATGTGCTTCTTATGTGATGACACCTGCTGAAAAAATCAAATTCTGGAAGTGCTAGAGACTATTAAAGATCCTTATGGTTATTCAAGAAATATATCAAAATGGGTCAACAAAAAAGAGTTGAAGTTGAAATCTTTGAAGACTCATGATTATCACATCTTTTTGCTGGAGTTGATTCCAATAGAAATCTGTCATCTCTTTTCCAATAATGTAAGTGTCTCATTTATTCAGTTGTGCTATTTTTTAGAGATCATTTTGATTAGAAGTTGTCTGAATCCTTTTTGAAAAAACTGTTGGCAGAGACACCATTAATTTTTGTGTGAGTTAGAGAAAATATTCCCTCCATCAATTTTTACATGTGTGTTGCATCTGAATATCCATCATCCAACCAAAATACTTCTAGGAATACCTGTTGATCTCTGTTGGATGTATCGAAGTGAAAGAAATATTTACACATTGATATAATATGTTCAGAACATGACTAATCCCAAATGTTATATTGTGAACGGCTACTTGGCTCAAGAATGTATGGATTTCTGCCCAATGTATTTGTCCAATATTACTACAAGAATAAACAGACCAATGAGAAATGAAGAAGAATAGTATGAAAAAATTGAACCCTATTTTCCATCACTTCCTCATTCAAGAGGAATTCCAGGATCATATACATTGACGACATTAAGCCTTTAAGAGATAGAGATGGCACATCACACAGTTTTGTTCAATTGTGATTTGTTCGATGAGTATATCAAGTAAGTAAATTTTACATGTATCTCTTATCTTATCTCGTGTAATTTTAAATATTTGTTAAACTATTATTACTTTTATCTATAGGTAACATAAAGAATTGATATATAGAAATCATATTTCTTTATCTTTGAGAAGGAAAGAGACTTTTTATAGCAAATATTTTTCTTCATGTTTGAAATTGAAGGTAAAAATATTTCTGTAATAACTAAAAATAATAATATTAAATTAAATTTACTATTTTTTTATATTTCAGGTATTGAGTTTTCCTGCATACTCTGTTTCTGAGGAAATAAGAGCTTTGGATTTTGGTCCTAATACCATGGTTCATGTTGTAAATAACTTGTGATCAATGGATACAAATTTATTATCACTGAACGAGTAAGAAACATAAGAACACAACTTGATGGTGTTATGATAACTGTCAAATAGACTGTTATGCCAGTTCATCGGATAATATACCTCCTTCTAAAAATGTGGCTTACTATGGAGTCATGGAGAAAATAATAATTTTGGATTATTACTCACATAGTCGAGTCACGATGATGAAATGTCAATGGTTTGATTCAATGACGAGGCAAGGAACCTTTATTGATGTTTGTGGATTTCAAGTTATTGACATGACTCTCACTCTTGGCACCGATGAACCATATGTATTGGTATCAATGGTGAAACATGTTTTTTATGTCAAAGATCATCATCATCCTAAATTTTGTGTAATTATTAATGTAAATCCCATAATTGTTTTTGAGGATGGTGATGATGAAGTTGACAATATCCCTACAACAATTGGAAGTAATTCGTTTATTACATAATATGAATCCAATTGCAAAATTGTCATATTTTATTGTGAACCCAAAGTTGTGGTGGAAAATATATAGAATCATACTATCGTGTTCTCACCTACATGTTTCACCTACATCATTCAGAGTGTGTATACTTGTACTAACCTTCAAACCACCATAAATCTTCTGTTTATTTATGTTTTCTTTATCAGAATGGTTTTTCTATATTTTATTTTTTGGGTTACACATTAGTTATCTATTTCTAATTTCTTCAATATTTTTTTTCATTGTAGGATATGACACCCATTGAATTGATGTGGAAGAAAAACATGGCAGAAAATAATCGTTGCATGATAGATATGGATATTCCTCCAATCATCACTGTTGTGAGTATTTTATTTGAAATATATATATTTCAATAACTTATAATATAATGTGATTTCATTTGTGTTAAACGTTTTTTTAGGATCCACCCATTAGATGAGATATATCCGACGAGGAGACTAATATTGCTCCCGGTACATAGGCTGGTGGTAGGAGGGGGGTGGTGTCAGAGTTAGACGATCATCTGGTGGTCCCAGTACTGAGGCCAGTGGTAAGAGGGCTCGTGGTGTGAGAGTTAGACGATCCAATGGTCATACTCGATTGGACAATTCCCCTACCACATACATATCTTCTACGCCCCATTTTGATCATAGGGAGTCTTTAGGGATAGATGGGATATTTAGGCCTCTGATGCTTACACTACCAGTTGGCCAAATGTCTGTGCCATCAACTTTTTCTTCTGGTTCATTATCTCCGAGCGATTATATTCCACCTTCTTCAACTCCTGATCTGACACAGTAGGTGGTCGAGATGCGTACACTGGGAGACACTCCACCTGTATAGGATATTCCTTCAGCTTCTGAACATCTAGTTACACCCATTGATCTGACTACAACAGGTATATTTATATAACTCAAACAAATTTTTGTACCAAAATTTATGTTTATTATAAATTGAACTGATAATTTTTTCGTTAATAACAGATTCATCTACTGGTAAGAGGCGAGGGAGGGGACGTACTCGCTTGTGTTCGGTATGAAACCGCCAGACACAGTTGATGGTTGAATTCTATGGTGATGAAAAGATGGTTGATAAACCTGGGCAGGAATGTCGGGGTTGTTTGGCGATGCTAGAAAAGTACTCCAACATCATTCCAGTCAGCCCTCTCTCTTGTAGACATATTCCACAGGAATTCAAGGATAATGAATGGGCACAAATATGGGTAAAAAATCTACTAGATTTAATGTAGTATTTTTTGGTATTTATATGAATCAATTTATTGGTTGTCAGATATAGTTTAACTTCCCTGATAGTGAAGGTGCATGTCTAGCTTGTTTAAAGGAGCAAGGAGAGCTTTCGAGAGATTATAATTATGAATTGTATGTTGGCTGGTGTGATAGAGTGGGCACAGAGTTGGGGACATTACCTATCGTGGATGACTACCTGATAGAGCAATATCACCAAATGATTACCCATTGGGCGACTTCCAAATTTAAGGTATTAATCCCATTTGAGGTATTTAAATGACAGTATTCATATTTTTAATTAATATTATCTTATTTATTATTAAAAATTATTTAGGAATATTCAGAAAAAAAAAACAAAAAAACATTGATTCAAAGAAATACATCCACACTTTGGGGAATGCAACTATGTCAGATCATTTGAGGAAGCTGGTACGATACATTTGTTTATAATTTTTCTTTAGGACTTGCCCTTTATATTATTTCCTACTTAAATTATGTGATTTATTGAATATTGAATATATGATTATAGATGCACTTTATATTGTATCAATGTCATTACAGAAGCACAAATTGAATATTGAAGGGCTTCTCCCTTGAGGAAAATTGTTATGCTTGAGTAGAAAGAAAAAAAGATGGAACTGTGGTTAATGAACCGACACATGAAAAGATTGTAAGTTTTAATATATTTATTTCAATGTTTAATATCTATTTTGAAATTTATTAATCTATTAATATTTTTAATAGGATGCTTTAGAGACCCTTGATTCCCAAGAGCCAGACAATTTAGGGCCACATGATCATTTATATCAGGTTTTGGGAGATGAGCACTATTGTTGAGTACGCTTCTGACCTGTTACGAATATAGTCCTGATGAGGTATTGGTCCTCTCCAGGTATCCATTATAGTCTACCAATTTAGAACAGGTCAAGGAGAATGCAAGATAGTCTGATAAAAGGGTCACAGAGTTGGAAGGACATGTTCAAATGTGGGAGAATGAATTTATGAAACTGAAAAAAGCTTTATCTTCATCACTTACACCAGAGGCCAGCGCGGCTTGTTAGACATATATGTCTTCGATGGTTGCATTATCCAATACACCAGACATCAGTTCTAGTTGTGGTCAAGATGATGATGTTCCTGGGGATGGCGAGGATGCTGAAGAGGACGAGAATGAGGATGAGGATGAGGACGAGGGAGAGGATGGGGTCGAGGGAGAGGATGGGGCCAGGGATGAGCATGGGGATGATAACAAGGACGATGAAGAGGACATAGATGGCGGTGACGATGAGGCTAATGATAAAAGTGGTGATGGTGACGGTGACCAGGGGAATATTGATCCATTACATTTTTTGAATTTAGTATAACTATTTATTTTTGAACCTGGTTACTCACTCTGGAATGGATATTTTTTAATTTAGTAAAACTCTTACTTTTTTACAAAATATGGAAGCCTAATGATGTTATAATGGTTTATGGGGCTTCTAGGGATTGTTCGGAGTTCGGAACCCTGGTCAACGTAGAAAAACACAACGCCTCACGTTTAGTAAAAAAATTAAGTCCATCCCACAAGGTATCTACCAACCATATAAGACTATATATTATAAGAAATGTGCATGATTTTCTTGAACCATTAACTAGGGGATGCACAACATGCACAATGTCATTAGTTTTAGTATAATATATTATCACTGTTGTTGCATGATTTTCTAACAGAAAATGGAAAACTGACCAAATACATTCGGATTGTGTTGACACATTAGTAAAACGATCCATATTTCATATGTGAAATATACAAGTCAACCCCACCTCAATCTGAGGTACGATGTGGCCAGTATCACTCAAAGTGACTCTATTTTGTTTAAAATTGACATCATTTTAAGTAAAAACAAATGGCATTCGAAAAACCAATCGAACATATTTTGATTGTGTTTATACTTTGGGAAAACGATACATGTGTCATATGTGACGTGTATGACTCAACCCTGCCTCAATCTGAGGCACAGTGTGGATGGTACCACTCAAAGTGTCACACTTTTATTTTAAGTGGACACCATTTTTAGTGAAAACAACAACTGACATATTGAAAATGGACTAAACGTATTCGGATTCTGTTGATACATTAGAAAAAATATCCATGTGGCATTTTTGATGTGTAGGAGTCAACCCCGCGTCAATCCGAGACACAGTGTTTCCGGTACCACTCAAAGTGTCTCACCATTTTTTGAAATGATTAACATTTTAAGTGAAAACAAAAACTGGCATACAGAAAGCCAACCAAATGCATTCGGATTGTGTTGATACTTTAAGAAAATGATGCATGGGACATTTTTGATGTGTATGAGTCAACCCCTCATCAATCTGTGGCACGGTGTGTCTGGTACCATTCTAGGTGTCTATCTATTGTTTAAAATGGACAATGTTTTAATTAAATACAACTCGTATATAAAAGAAAGACCAAACGAATTCATATTGGGTTGATACATTAGGACAACGATCCATGGGACATTTGTGATGTGTAGGATTCAACCCCGCATTGATCCGAGGCATGGTGTGGCCGGTACCACTCTTAATGTATCTTTTTTTGTTTAAAATGGACATCATTTTAAGTGAAAACAACAACGGGCATACGGAAAACCAACCAGACACATTTAGATTATGTTGATACTTTAGGACAACGATCCATGGGACATTTTTGACGTGTACAAGTCAACCCCACATCAATCCGAGAAATGGTGTGGCCCTTACCACTCTAAATGTATCTCTTTTGATTAAAATGGACATCATTTTAAGTGAAAACAACAACTGGAATACAGAAAACTGATGTAACGCATTTATATTGTGTCAATACTTTATGAAAACGATACATGAGTCATATGTGATGTGTAATAATCAACCCCACCTCAATCCAAGGCATGGTGTGGCCGGTATCACTCAAACTGTCTCTATTTTGTTTAAAATGGACACTATTTTAAGTAAAAACAACAGGAATATGAAAACCAAACATATTCGGACTATGTTGATACTTTATGAAAATAGTTCATTGATCATATATGATGTGTACGACTCAGCCCCGCATCAATCCAAGACACGGTGTGGCCGGGACCACTCAAAGTGTCTCACGTTTATTTGAAATAGACAAAATTTTAAGTGAAAACAACAATTGGCATATGTAAATCCAACCAAACGCATTCATATTGTGTTTATACTTTATAAAAACGATTCATGGGAGTTTTTTGACATTTACGAGTCAACCCTGCATTATTCCGAGGCATATTGGGGAATGTACCACTCTAACTATCACTCTTTGGTTTAAAATTGACAATGTTTTAAGTAAAAACAACTGGCATATGGAAAACAGACCAAACATATTTGGATTATTTTGGTACATTAGGAAAAAGTTCCATGGGGAATTTGTGAAATGTAGGTTTCATCCTCTCATCAATCCATGGCACAATGTGGCCGGTACCACTCTAAATGGCTCTCTTTTGTTTAAAATGGACATCATTTTAAGTGTAAACAACAACTAGAATATGGAAAACCTACCAAACGCATTTTTATTGTGTTTATACATTAAGAAAATAATCTATGTGACATTTTCAATGTGTACGAGTCAACCCCACATCAATACGAGGAATAGTGTGGCTGGTACCTCTCTAAGTTTCTCTCAAACAACATGAATACAGAAAACCAACCAAACATATTCAGATTGTGTTGATACATTAGGAAAAAGATTAATGGGACATTTTTTACATGTAAGTGTCAACCCCGCATCAATCCGAGGTGCGGTGTGGCCGGTACCACTCTAAATGTCTCTATTTTGTTTAAAATGGACATCATTTTATGTGAACACAACGACTGACATACGGAAAAACAACCAAATGCATTCGGATTGTTTTGATACTTTAGGAAAATGATCCATGGGACATTTGTTATGTGTACGAGTCAACCCAAAATCAATCCAAGGAATGGTGTGGCCTGTACCACTCTAAATGTCTCTCTTTTGTTTAAAATGGACATCATTTTAAGTGAAAAAAACAACTGGAATACGGAAAACTGACCAAAGTCATTTAGATTGTGTTGATACTTTAGGAAAATGATCCATGAGTCATATGTGACATGTACGAGTCAACATTGCCTCAATCTGAGTCATGGTGTGGTCGGTATCATTCATAGTGTCTATCATTTGATTAAAATGGTCACTGTTTTAAGTAAAAAACAACTGGCATATGGAAACCAAACATATTCTTATTGTGTTGAAGCTTTAGTAGAATGATCCATTGGTCAAATGTGATGTGTATAACTCAACCCCACATCAATCCGAGGCACGGTGTGGCCGGTACTACTCAAAGTGTCTCACTTTTATTTGAATTGGACATCGTTTTAAGTGAAAACAACGACTGGCATACAGAAAACCAACAAAATGCATTTGGATTGTGTTGATACTTTAGGAAAATGATCCATCAGACATTTGTGACATGTACGAGTCAACCCCGCATCAATCCGAGGCACGGTGTGGCCGGTGCCACTCTAAATGTCACTCTATTGTTAAAATGGACATCATTTTAAGTGAAAACAACAACTGATATATAGAAAATAGACCAATCATATTCATATTCTATTTATACTTTAGGAAAACGATCCATGAGTAATTTTTGATGTGTATGAGTAAACCCCGCATCAATCCGAGGTGCGGTGTGGCTAGTACCACTCAAAGTGTCTCACCTTTATTTGAAATGATAAACATTTTAAATTAAGACAACAACTGGCATACGGAAAACCGACCAAACACATTCGGATTATGCTAATACATTTGGAAAAATATCCATTGGTCATTTGTGACTTGTACAGGTCAACTGCACCTCAATCTGAGGCCCGGTGTGGCCGGTAGTACTCTAAGTGTCTCTATTTTGTTTAAAATGGACACTGTTTTAAGTAAAAACAACTTACAAATGGAAAACCAACCAAATGTATTAGTATTGTGTTGATACTTTAGCTCAAAAATCCATGGTTAATTTAAGGCATGTACGAGTCATCCGAGACTCAATCTGAGACCCAGTGGGGCTGGTACAACTCAAAGTGTCTAACATTCATTTGAAATGGACAACATTCTAAGTGAAAACAAAAACTGTCATACCGAAAACCAACCTAACACATTTAGATTGTATTGATACTTTGGGAAAACTATCAATGGGTCATATGTGACGTGTACGAGTCAACCCCACCACAATATGAGGCACGGTGTGGTCGGTGTCACTCGAACTGTCTCTCTTTTGTTTAAAATGAGCATCATTTTAAGTAAAAAAACTGGCATACAGAAATCCAACCAAACATATTCGAATTGTTTTAAAACATTATCACAACATTCCACGGTCTAGCCTTACACAATCCACTTCTCATGTGAGGAACTCCTACCCATCTTTTAAAACACATGACATTTAATACGCTAAGGAAAACTATATTCCCTAAGTCACACAAGCTCAATGGTCTTAACCTTCTCAACTATTTCATCGACCATTTCTAGACCATGGAGTTTTCACTTCCCAGCATCATCCCAATATGCCTGTATTTTTCACCTCTTCCCATAAAGGGATTTATATGTATCCATTTGGATGCTTTAGTGGAAACTTTTATTATAATAGAAACCAACCAGAGAAAGATGATGATCCCATCATCCTTTGATGACCATTGAGTTTTCTCCCAACATATCCTCAAGTGTTTGGGTAGTCTTCTCAGATTAGACATCAGTCTGAGGATAATAAGTCATACTTAATTTCATCTCGGTATTCAAATTGTGTTTGAGGATCTTCTAGAACAAAAGGGTGAATCTTGGATCTCAATATTATATAATCGATAGTGGTTCTCCGTGTAGCATTACCATTTCTCTAATGTATATTTATGCCAGTTGATCCAATGAGAAATCCTCCCAAATAGAAATGAGTTGTGAAATATTAGTAAGACGATCCACTACATCCCAGATATCATTATTTACATTGGATGTCTTCAGTTTTCTAGTGACAAAGTTCACAGTGATGTTCTCCCATTTCCATGTCGGTATGGGTAATGGTTGCATCATCCCTTTAGATTTATACCTCTCAGCCTTTACTTTTGGACAAACATTCCACTTTTATGTATACTAAATGATCTCCTACTTCATTTTAGGCTACCAATAATACTCTTAGATATCTTGATACATATTTTTGTTTCCTAGGTGAATGGATAAATTTTAACTATAAGCATCATCCAAAAGATCTATCTATAACTCTGGATTTGATGAAACGTGTAGTATTGGACAAAATCTCACAATTCCTTCACCATCTACATTAAACTATTAACATTTCCCTTTTCATTTACTTTCCACTTTCTTTTGAATTCACAAATCTTTCTTTTGTGAATCCATTAACCTTTTCAAAAGAGACGATTGAGAAATCATTTTTCAAAGGATTGAGGATGTTCCCTTCATTATGATTCCCATGCACTCTTTATGAAACACAATAAGATTGGATCATTTTCAATTCAAATTAATGATAGAATTATAGGTTCTTTTCTAGTTAGGGCATCTTCCACATTGTACGATTTCCCATGGAGGTAATGGATTGAGAATTCATTGTCATTGATCTCCTTTAACCATCTCTGTTGGATAATATATATCGATTTATGTTTGAATATATACTTGAGGCTTTTGTAATCAACATATATTTCACACTTCGCACTAAAGAGGTGATTTCACCGAATTTTTAAATTTATGATTACTACAACAAACTCCAGATCATGTGTTGGATATTTTTTCTCATAAACATTCAATTTCATTGATTTATATGTAATGCCTTTTTCATTTTTCACAGGTAAAAAACCTAGTATCTTCATCGACGCATCAATTAATAACACAAAAAGTTATCCAATTGGGTGGTGTGTGAACACGAGCATAGATATAAGCCTCTTTTTCAACTCCTTGAAGTTATCTTCGCATTAATCACTCCATGAAAACATCACTCCCTTCTGGTTTACCTTGGTATGATGGTTGTAAAATCAGGAGAAATTTCTCAAAAATCGAAAATAATATCTAGCTGACCACAAGAAGCTAAGGATATCCACCACTGATATTGGCCTCATTCATCCCTTAATTACAGCTATCTTGGAGGGATCTATAGATATATCATTGCTTGTGATGATATGACCAAAGAATGAGACCTCCTTAAACAATAACTCACACTTTTTTTACATTGGATAGAGATTCTCATTTCTAAAGGTCTCTAGTATAGTGATTAGATGCATCTCCTTCTCCTCCTTGGTTTTGGATTATATTAGAATCTCTTCTACAATGAGTACCAAAAAATTTCATGGTAATCTCTAAAGACTCTATTAATAAATTCCATGATGATTTCTAGAGCATTAGTGAGTTCAAAATGCATTACTATGAATTTATAGTACCCATAACTCATATGAAAAGTAGTCTTGGGGATATCCTCTTTCTTCACCCTTACTAGGTAATATCCTGGTTGAAAATCCACCATGGAGAAGTATTGTGCTGCGTGTAGCTGATCGAACAAGTCATAAATTCGTGGAATAGGATACTTGTTCTATATCATGACGTTGTTGCGATCATTATAATCAATTAAAAGGTGAATTGGCCCTTCCAACTTCTTGACGAAGAGGACTGGTGTGCCCCATGGTAAATCACTTGGGCGTATAAACCCTTTATCCAGATTCTACTGTAGTTGTTTCTTAAGATCCTCAAGATCCACAAAATCTATTCTATATGGAGTCCTGGAAATTGGCAAAACCTCAGATATAAGATCAATTGATAATTCAACATATCTTATAGTAGTAAGACCATACAATTTTTTGGGAAACACTTCGGTGAATTTCCTCACAATAGGTATGTCTTCAAGGATGGTTTCTTCCATAGAATCAATCATTTGAGAAAGATATGAATTATCATTGGGATGTAATATGCACACATTATATGATGATTCTAAAGAAGATTCAACCTCTTCCTTGAACGTATACGGAATTGGAGGGTGATTCTATATATAGAGAGTGATTTCCCTCTCATTGAAATTTATGGTGGATCTATTTAGAGAAATCCAATCCTTGCCAATAATTGAATCAAATTCCACCAGATGGAGTATGAAGAGGTTCTCCGGGAATTTCAAAAAAATTATGAAATGGGATTAGTTATATCCATGGGATGCAATAATTTCCCCATTTTGTTTCTCACATACATCTTTACTTCAATGTTTTTTAGTGGTATTGGGATTTTTATACTAAACATTCTGGATAAAAAAGAATGCGTTGGACCAAAATAAAAAAGAATGTTCGTTGGTCAATAATGAATAACTAGAGTACCTATCATCACTTCATTTTCCAGGTTCCCATCAGTGGTAGTGAAGGAAAAAACCACTCCCTTGCTGCCTTGGAGGTTTTTGGTTGCCTCTGAGAATTCTAGACTTATTGAAATGGTTTTAAAAGAACCATTGGTCTTTGCAGTTGAAGAAATGAACAATGCATTGAGGGTCGAATGGAGAATTCCTCTACTCTATCATAGAAGCGGGTTTTTGTTGTTGGTAGTGAATGGTAATGTTCCCTTATCTTTCACACCTAATGCATTTCCTCATCCACTTCCAGCAATTTTTTCGTAGCTTCATTCTATACCTTTGGCATGTGGGGTGCTATAATTTCTTATCACTATTGAATTTATCCATTGTACCACCAGAATTAAAGACCACATTAAGTTTCTTATCCCCATGATACCCCTATGATTCTCCAATATCCATTTTGATATTTAGGGAACATCGGACAATTCCATCATAGTTATTGATGTCACGGATTGGTAAGGCTTTCTGTAGGCCAGGTTTATCCCACCAAAGAAGTAGGCAACCTTACATTCGTGGGTAACAACAATGTCGAAGGCATATTGTTAAATCCTTGTAAAGTATTCCCTATACACACCAATTTATTTGTCTCTTTTTTACTTGAGGTAAAGGATTCCCCTTTCAATCTTAAGTAGGAGGGTGCACGAAAAATATTTATCAAATTTTTTTCCCAAAAAACCATCCATTCTAATGCCTCGATATCTTCCTTAGGCTTCATATTTTTTATTAATGTCCACCATTGATTATCTTCACCCTGAACATGATAAGAAGAGAGAAGAACCTTCTCTTTTTCTGAAAATTGAATGATAGAGAATATCATTTCAATGGAATTAATCCATTTCTTGACAACTGAGGGATCAAATGATGCATCAAAAGTAGTAGAACTTTATCTCATGAAGAAATAAATTGCATCTTGTTCCTTCTTGGGGGGGGGGGGGTTGAACTTTCCTCTTGAACCATGTTTCTATTCAAAACATGAGTTAGCATTAAGAGTATCATGACAAAGATTATGATTCCCACTCCCATATGATTGGGCATGTCATTAGAATAGTCATCACATTGACCTTCACATCGGTTGTTATCTTGAGTACTCTTATTACAAGCCATTGTCTAGAATAAAGTGAATATTAAGGGTAACATGGAAATGGGAATCCAACGAAAAAATGGATAACTTATAAATTACATTTATTTCTATGACATGTGAATTTATAGGCTTCAATCTATGTTATCAATGATCTATTTCCCAATATTTTTTCATAAGGGAATTGTTTCTCATAATAATGGTTCATACTAAGATTATGAATTTACAAAATCATATCCCATGAGAGTTTCACGACCAACAGTGTATCATGTCTCATTATTGTTCCCCAATTCCCATTCGATTCCCGCTCAATGCGGTGTTTTTGGGTTTTACACCTAATTACATCTCTTCTAGAGCCTCTACTTTTTTGTATCCAGACATGTTTATGTTTTCTTGATAAGACACTTACTCAATACTCATCATACTATAGGGATGTTTTTATTATATGTATTCTCTTCCCTATGGATTTCATAAGGTTTTTCTAATCCTAATCACAAAAAAAACTAATCCTATCCTTTGATTCCACCTATAACAACCCTGATCTTTAATACACACTTAAACATGATTAATTACATAAACATACACTTAAGAAATCTATGAGGGTCTATAGGTCTAGTTTATTGGTAAATTAGGTACATTTCATAACATTATAGAACATAAAAACAACATCTTTATTGAAATATTAATTTACATGACCATAACATTCTTTCATACATAGCATTACATGGGACAACCTGAGGACATGCATATGAAAAGGGTGATCTATAAAGCCCAGTAAGGGAGTAAAAAATGAATAACATGAAGACTATAATACATTTTAGGAAATAAGAATATCAATGGGGAACAAGTGAAACATGAACATAAAGGAATGATATATCATGATTATCGTAACATGGAAGTGTGGCCACAACATTTAACTTGATATTAGAATAAGCCAAGGATTATTGCACATGGAGCATTAGTAAACTATAATTTCAATTGAATTATAATGAGTAAACCCTAATTATACATGAATTAAAAAGAGAAAACCTTGTTTGAACTTGAAATATCACAATACTAATCATTACCCAATGCACTAGAGCGCTATTAGGGGACACCCTTTATAAACATTTCATTTTATGCATTATTGGGACACAGAGATCATACAATACAGATAAATTAAATATA
Organism: Viscum album; assembly: GCA_963277665.1. NCBI lineage: Eukaryota > Viridiplantae > Streptophyta > Magnoliopsida > Santalales > Viscaceae > Viscum > Viscum album. The sequence continues at coordinate 905,217,624 of OY728160.1, read as the reverse complement.
AATTTTCATTCCAAGAATAAGAGATGTGGAGTACCTAAATGTTAGTCCTTAATCCACAAGTACATGTTCATAAAGTTGAATACCCTTGATAGAGTAATGGGTATGATATTCAATTACATAATGATTTTGGCATGGAAATTTTGGTGAAACTTCGGCAGCATAAAGACATCAAATAGAAATCGTAAAATGGGTAGAAGAGAGAGAAAGGGTTATCTCATCATTTATACATGAAATGTATAGTAAGAGGGTCATGGAACATAACATCCCAAAATATTTATAGGAATTTAGAAGCATAATATAAAATAATTTCTTGAATGTAAATGAGAAGGGAGAAATCCCTTATGAAATTTCTGCATGGTAATGGGTGTACATGGAAGGCATTAATGAGGCTGAAAGAGGTATTTCGTCATTCAATCTTTTGTAAGGTAGTATGGGGGAGTTTTTAAATCATATAGAAGCATTTTTAACTAAAATTAAAATGGTATAAAAACATAATAAAATTTGGACAAAATGAGAAAGGAAGAAGTTGTTTACTTGGAAGTGTGATCCCATAGGCTTAGGAGATGCTTGAGATAGAATTACTAGGAGATTTGGGTGGCTTGAGAAAATTATAGAGATAAGAGGGAAGATTTTTGTCGACCTCCAATGGTTTTTAGTAAATAGGAATCAGATATTGAGTGGATATATATAGGTAAGGAGAGATAATTCTTTATTATTTAGGTTTTGGATACCACACATTAAACTAATCAAAACCACAACCGATCCCATGGTTATTTCCCATGGTTTTTTCCAAATGGGAGTAGAAAAAATTATTTTATATGTAAAATTTCTGAACATATTAAAATATTAGGCTTGATTATGTGGAGGTGAGTCACAATCTAATGTAAATCATTTTAAAAGTTAAAATATTTTATATGTATTTGAGGGTCCACTAAGGAATAATAAAATTAATCAAAAAATATAAAATCACATTATTCCAAAGAAAAATCATATATTGTCCTAACAACCCTTCTATAGTATTTTATAACCTCAATATTATGTCATTATGATGTCATAAAACACATTATATATTTAAATAGTATTTAATTTTTTACCCAAAAATTCGACTATCTTAGAAAATTATACAAAATTCACTGTTAGATAATTCACTATCCTGAGTCAAAAAATGATATTAATTTTATCTAAATAATTTTCTAAATTAGTGAATATTATATTCTAAAATAAAAAACCAACATTTATCAAAATTTCATGGTTTTGAAAAAAAATTGTTTTCAAACTATAATAAAAATATCAATTGTATTCATAAAAAATTATAAGATCCATTAAATTAAATAAAAAGTAATTTAGTAATAACATTATATGAAAAATATTATTTAATTAAAAAAATCCTTTAATTCATCTAAATATATTTCTCAATTGAATATTAACAAAAAATACTATTTGTGCTTTAAAAAGAAATTAAAAAGTATCAATAATAAAATGACTGTATATTTTTATTATATATGAAAAAAAATCAAATAATCACAGTGCTAGGGTCTTGTTACATAGACTCTTATAATATCCTCATAAAACCTAAGGGTATGGTGGGCGATGGGGACATACTCTTTGGGCGGCTTAGAAAACATCTCCCGGGTGGTAATCTCTATTAACATAAAAATCTCCAATAGGCAGTTCTATTCAATCTTATCATGTTGAAGCTCAGCCAGGCCATGGTCAAGAGATAATCCCAGGGATGCTACTTCCTTTCTTGAGCTCCATAAAATGGTCTTGGTATGGAGAAATTCTACTAGATGAGTCCATCACATCCTTTGTCTGGGTAAATTGGATTTGTTAAAGCCCTATATTTTTACTAATAATTTAATCACTTTTAAATGACTATATTATCAGTGGTAACAATTCATAATGGTATATTAAAATCCATAAACATAAATCCATGGAAGGGAATGTGTATTAAAAAACCATTTTACATTAGAATAAATTTAATTAGATCAAGGGAAATATTCATCAATAAAAGTTTGGGTCCTTAAAATATTCCCCCCTTAAGAAATTCCACCCATGAAATTACCTTTTCCCATACATAAATAGATGAGGGCAACTCTGCTTCATCACTTCCTCTGATTCCCATGTTTCTTCTTCAAACATGTGGTTTTTCCACATCCACTTGACGAGGGGAATTACCTTGTTTAGTAAAACTTTTTCTCTATTATCTAAGATCTTCACCATCTTATCATCCTTAGAGAGGTTATTCATCAATGGTACCACCTTTGGATTGAGTATATGAGATGGGGTAGGTATTTACATCCTCAAAAGTGATACATGGAATATATCAAGTACTTGAGAAAGTTTCAGATGGTGTGATAATCGATGGGTCACTGCTCCAATGCGACCAAGAATCTCAAAATGGTTGACATACATTGGAAAAAGCATTCCGTTCTTCACAAATCTGATAACTCTCTCCCACAGTGATATGAGGAAGAATACCATGTCTCCAAAATCAATCTCTACCTCTTGTCAAGGATTATTAGCATAGCTATATTGTCAACTATAAGCAGCTTTAATGTGCTTCTGTATGGTCTTAACCTTCTCCACCATTTTGTTGGCCATTTATGTACCTTTTAGTTTTTTCTCTGCAACTTCATCCCAACATGTTGGTGTTATTCATCTCTTCCCATAAAGGGGTTCATAAGGATCCATTTGGATGAAAATTTTAAAAATTTTATTATTAAAGAATTAAATACAGTAAGATGTTGATCATATCCTCCTTTGAAGTCTATAAATATTGATCTAAATATTTCCTCAAGTGATTGGATAGTCTGCTCAGATTAGAAATCTGTTTGAGGAAGATATGTGGTAGCAAAATTCATCTCGATATTTATAGAGTGTTGGAGATTCTTCTAGAACAAAGAGTTGAATCATGGATCTCAATCAGATAAAATTGATAGTGGCTACCAATATAGCCTTACCACTCCTCTGATGTATATCTGTTCCAGATGGTCCAATGATAAATCTATTCAAATTGAAATGAAGTGTTCAATATTTGTTATAAGATCCAAAAAATCCTGATAAAATTGTTTCCTTGGGATGTCTTCAAGAGTTTGGTGATAATTTCTATGTCGATGATCTCCCATATCCATTTTTTATGGGTAATGGTTGCTTCATCCCATTAGTCTTTTTCCTCTTATCGTTCACTTTCTGAAACACCAAGCACTTTTATATATACTCATCAATCTCCTTATTCATGTTATACCACCAATAATTCACTCATAGATCTCGATACATCATTGTGTTTCCTATGTAAATAGAGAAATTCAAAAAACAATTATCATCCAAATGGTCATTATTTAACTCTGGATTATATGGAACACAAAGTATTGAAAAAAAATATCACATTTCCTTTTTCATTAACATTGAACTTTGAGTATTTCCAATTTGTGATAGTTTCCACTATCTTCTTGAATTCACACAGTATCTTTTTGGGCATCCATTAACCTTTCTAAAAGGGATGGTTGAGTAATAATTTGTGAAATGATTGATTATGGTCCCTTCTTTATGATTCTTATGTATATCTTCATCAAATATATATATATATATTTAATCCTTTTTAATTCTCATCAATGATAGAATTGTTGGGTCCTTTCGACATACAACATCCACCACCTTGTTCTCTTTCCTAGGGTGGTAATGGATTGAGAATTTATAGTATTTGATCTTCTCTAACCATCTTCGTTGGCGCATATTTATCGCTTTATATGTGAATATATGAATATTCCTTTTGTTATCTGTATATATTTCAAACTTCTCCCCAAAGAGTTAATGTTTCCAAATTTTAAAATGGACGATTACTGCAATCAACACCAGATCATGTGTTGTATATCTTGGCTCATGACCATTCAATTTCCCTGAAAAAAATAATGGATTTCTCATTTTGTATCAATACAAAGACCTGGTCTTTTTTTGAAGAATCATTGAATACCACAAAAAAATCTCCACTTGTGGGTAGTATGAGAATGAGCATAGTGATAAGCCACCTTTTCAACTCATTGAAGCTATATTCATATTCATCACTCTATGAAAACTTGACACCCTTCTGGGTTATCTTGGTATGAGGGTTGGAAAATGATGATAAATATCTCACAAGTTGTCAATAATAGCTAGCTAACCCCAGGAAAATGCTGATATCTGTTACCGATGTTGGCCTCAGTCATCCCTCAATTACCGTTGTCTTGGATGGATCCAAATATATCCCATTTCATTTGATGATATGACCCAATAAAGAGACCTCTTTAAAATATAAGTCATGATTTTTTATACTCTTTATTGATGTTCTCCTTTCAAAATGTCTCTAGTACAGTGTTTAGATACTCCTCATGCTCCTCCTTGGTTTTGGAGTATATTTGAATATCATGTATAATTACTACCACAAAATTTTCAAGGTCATATATATGGACTATATTCATCATGTTTGTAATGATATACGGATCATTAGTGTGTCCAAAAAAAATTACATTGAATTTATAGTGCCCGTACCTTGTACAAAATCCAGTATTGGGGATACCCTCCTTAATCACCCTTACTTGGTAATATCCTGACCAAAGACCCACCATGGAGAAGTATTGTGCTCCACATTGCTGATTGAACAACTTATCATTTTGTGGAAGAGGATAATTGTTCTTTATCACGATTTTGTTTAATTTGTGATAATCAATGCAATGGCGCATTGACCCATCCTTATTCTTGATTAAGAGAAGCATTGAACCACATGGTGATGCACTTTGGCATATAAATCTGTTATCCAGATTCTCTAGTAGTTGTTTCTTTAGCACCTCAAGAATCAAAAAATCCATTTGACACAGAGTGTTGGATATTGGGAACCTCCCAAGTATAATGTTAGTCAAAAATTCGACATCACTTGTAGGAGGAAGACCATGAAATTCCTCGGGAAACACATTAGTGAATCCCCTCAAAATAGAAATGTATTCAAAGATGGTTGCTTCTATAGAATCAATCATCTGATCAAGATAAATGTTCTCATTGAATGTAATATCTTTTCATGAAATTATGGGGCTAAAGAAGATTAATCCTCCTTCGTGCACTTGTACATAATCGGGGGTCGATTTTATATATGGTTATTGATTTCCCCCTCATGGAAATTTATGTTGACTCTATTTAATGAAATACAGTCCATGGTATGAATTGCATTAAATTCCACCAGAGGTAGTATAACGAGGTTCTATTAGATGTTAAAACCAAAAATTGTGATAAGGGATGGTTATATTCATGGGATACAATAATTTACCCATTTAACATTTTCACCGACATCTTTACTTCCATTATTTGTGGTGGTGTTGGGACTGTTCTACTAAACTTTCATGATATAAAATAATGCATAGAACTAGAGCCAAATAGTAAATTCTCTATTCATGAATTAATAACTAGAATTCATGTCACCAATTAATTTTTTGGGATCCCTTTAGCATTAGTGATGGAAAAAGCTCACCCATTCATCCTTGGAGGTTTTTGGATGCCTCCGAAAACCCATGGATTAGGGCACTTGTTTGCAAAGTGACCTCATTCTTTGTAGTTGAAGTAATGAACAATGAGTTGAGAATCGAATGGAGTGTTTCTAACCCATGTAATTGAAGTGGTTTTTTCTTTTCAAAAGTTCATGGCCTGGTGCCTATCTCTTCCACACATAAAGAATATCCCCATCCCCTTCAGATAATTTATTGCATGCTTCATTATGCACCTCTGTCATGTGGGGTGCTGTAATTTCTTAGCACCATTGGATTTTTCCATCAGACTACCAAAAATAAAGCCCCCCTTACTCTTCATATAACCATGATACCCCATAGATTTTATGATATCCATTTCTACATTAATGGAACGTGGTACAATTACCTCATAGTTATTGAAGTCATAGATAGCTAGGGCTTTTTGTAGACAAGGTTTTATCCCACCAAAGAAGCAATCAAACTTGCATTTGGGGGTAATGACAAAGCCAGAGGTGTATCGTGAAAGTCTTGTGAATTTTTCCTCATAAACTCAGATGGATTCGTCGCCTTTTTTGCTTTAGGTAAAATAAGACCCTTTCCATCTTAAGTAGAAAGGTGTGGGAAAATATTTATCGAAAAACATTTTGCACAAATCCATCCATTCCAAGGCCACAATATCTTCCTCAGGCTTCATTTTTTTGATCAATGTCCACCATTGATCAGCTTAACCATCTATATGATAAGAATCTTGAAGGACCTTCTCTTGTTCTGAACATTGATGGATGTAGAATATCTTTTCAAAGGAGTTGATCTATTGCTCAACGATTGAGTGATCAGATGATCCATTGAAAGTAGGAGGCCTTTGTCGTGTGAAGATCTCGATTATGACTTATTCATTATTTGGGGGGGTGAAAATTTTTATTGGCCAATGTTTCTAATCAAAACTTGAGTTAACTAAGAGATTATCTTGAAAATGCTTGTTATTTTTGATCCCATCATATTGTGCATCTCATGAGAATAGTTATCACATTGATCTTCGCATCAGCTATTATCTGAATTCATCTTATTACATGCCACTGACTGGAATAAAAGAATGGTAGGGGTAACACATAAAGTGGAATCTAATGAAAAAATGGATAAATTTTAAATTACATTTATTTTGTTAACTTATGAATTTATAGGAATCAATCTATGTTATTTATGATCTAATTCCCAAAATAAATTCTTTGGGGAATTTTTTCCCTTAATAATGGTTCATACTAAGATTTTTAATTTACCAAAGCATATCCCCCAGGATTTTAATAACCAAGAGTGATTAAATGCTTTTTATCATGCACCAGTTCCCATTCGAGTCTAGATCAAAGTAGTTTTTTCGTGTTTAACCCCTACATACATCAGTTCTAGAGTATCCTTTACATGTTTGTATCTATAAGGGGATGTATTTTATTGGAAAACCACATACTCTATACTCAACAAAATGTAGGGATGTTTCTATTATACATAGTATTATCCCCCATAGCATTCACTAGGGATTTCTAACCCTAATCGAAAAAATAACAAAACCTATCATTTGTTACCAACTATAACAACCCAACTCTTTAATACACACTTAAACACGATTGATTACATTAACATTAACTTAAGAAAACTCCAAGGATATAGAGATCTAGTGTCATGGGAGATTATAAAAAGTACTTAAAATAGAACATAAAACATAACATATTTATTTAAAACTTAATTTACATTATAAGAACATTTCTTCATACTTAGCATTGCATGGGATAACATGATAACATTCATAAAAAAATGGTGGGGTATAAATCATATTAAGGGAGTAAATAAGGAATAACATGAATAATATAGTAAATTATATGCAATATTAATATCAATGGAGAAGAAGAGAAACATGAATATAAAGTCAGGATATAGCATGATTATCATAACATGGAAGCATCACAACAACATTTAACATGATATTAGCATGATCCAACACTCATTGAACATGGATCATGAGTAATCCCTCATTTCACATGAATTGGATTGAGTAAAACCTCAATGAACTTGAATTATAAGGAGTAAACCCTCATTTGCCCAAAATTATCATGATACTGATCTTTACCCAATGCATTGGACCGCTATCAGGGCACACTCTTTATAAACATTTAATTCCATGCATATGTGTGCCACATTGATCATACAACATGGATTTAGTAAAAATCTTAATTAATTCAAAGAATAATATATTTGTAATACATATATTTATGTCCTCAACTAATAGGTACATGTTAATAAAATTGAATACCCTTGACTGATAAATTGGTATGGTATTAACTTATATGATTATATTGGGATGGAAATTTTGGTGAACCTTTTGTAGCATAACGACGTCAAATAGAAAAATGTAAAATGGGTTGATAAGAGAGAAAGGGTTATCTCACTATTTATACATAAAATTGACAGTAAGGGGGTCACATAACTTAATATCCCAACATATTTAATGGATTTTAGATACATGTTATAAAATAATTTCTTGGATGTTAATGAGAAGAGAAAAATTCCATACAAAATTTCAGCATGGTAACAAGTGTACATGGGAGGCATTAATGATAGATAAGGAGGACTAAAATCATTAAAAAATAATGAGGGAATTATGGTAGAGGTTCAAAATCAAACTCCATCATTTTTGATTGAAAATATAATTGTATAACTTCATAATGAAATTTGGAAAAAAATGAGAAAAAAATAAATCCTTTACATGGAAGTATGATCCCAAAGGCTTGGGAGGGGCTTGAGAGAGGAATCTAGGGAGCCTGGGGCTCCTTGGAAGGATTCTAGGGATAGGATGTCAGATTCTGGTCTATCTCTAATGGTTTTTAGTAAATAGAAATGAGATATTGAGTGGTTTAATATAAGAAAAGAGTAGGAATTCTTTATAATTTAGGTCTTGGACACCACACATTATAATAATCAAAACCAAAATCCATCCCTTTGTATTTTCCTATGGTTTTTTCCAAATTAGAGTTTAAATAATTATTTTTTATGGAAAATGGAATATCTTATTAAAATATCACGCTTTCTTATGTGGAGGTGGTCCACACTCCCATGAAAATCCTTTTAAAAGTTAAAATATTTTATAAGTCATGGAGGGTCCACTAAGGCACCATAACTTTAATAAAAAAATATAAAATCACATTATTTTAAATATATAGCATTTATTGGACAATAATACTTTTTATAGAATTTTATTACATCACTATTAAGTCATTATTATGTCATTAAACACATAATATATTTAAACAATATACAATTTTTTACACAAAAATTTGACTATCTCAGAAAATTATGAAAAATTAACCATTAGATAAGTTTGAAATCATGAATCCAAAAATGATATTAATTTTATCTTAATAATTTTATAATTATTTGAATTTTCAATTTTAAAATAGAAACTGACATTTATTTATAATTAATGGGTTAAAAAATAATTTTCAAAACATAATAAAAAATTGTATTGTATTTATAAACAAATATGATCACTATTATTTAATAAAAAGTAATTTAGTAATTATATTTTATTATAATATTATTTAATAAAAAAATAAAATAATTCATCCAAATAGTTTTTTTTAATTTAATATTAACAAAAAATACTATTTGTGCTTTAAAACCCATTTAGAATGTAACATTAATAAAATGAATGTATATTATTTATTATATAAAAAAATCATGAACATGATAATAGTGTTATGGTCTTGTTACATATAACCTTATAACAACCATATATGACCTAAGGTGATGGTGTGGGATGGTGAAAGATAATTAGGGCAGCTCAGATAACACCACTCGGGTGGTAATCTCTATTAACATCCACTTCTCCAGTTTATGGTTCCATTCATTCTTAATGTGTTGAAGCTCAACTTGGGATTGGTCAGGAGAGAATCCTAGTGAGACTATGTCCTTTCTAAGCTCTGAAAAATGGGCTTCGTATAGAGAAATTCATTAGGATAATGCCATCACTTACTTTGAATGAGTAAATTGGATTTGTTAATGACCTATATTTATACTAAACATGTGATCACTTTTTAATGGTTATATTTGCAACGATAACAATTCATAAATGTATATTAAAATCCAGAAACATAAAATTGATTATTTTTTTGTGTTTTATATAACCATTTTACATAATAAGACATTTACTTAGATCAATAGGAATTTTTATTAATTAAATTTTGGGTTGTTACAGAGATGATATACTTTTGACAGCATGGGCAATTTATTTCAAAACAAGTCCTTTTCAACTCAAGTAATGAATATGGACAAAACATCCGATATGAACTTAAATAATAATGTAATTTTTATAAACTATTAATAAGTGACATAAATGGAATAAAAAACATAAAAATGTTATCATGAAATTATTAATTATCTTAAGTATATTATTTAGGAACATAACAATTGTATGTGATGTGTCAGACTCAATGTAAAGGACTTTATCTTAATCTTCATTCATATGTGAAAATTTTTATGTTATACAACACCTTATTTTATATTGTGTATTATTAAACCCTTTGACTATTAAGTTCAGCCAAATGTTTTAAAAATTAATCTTTTTAGATGTATTGTTTTACTTTCTTTACAAAAAAAAGAATGTTTTTGTTTTAACGTATACAAGGATAATGACTTCTCTTCCACGATAACAATTATTTGATACTTGTATTACTCTATAATCCATAGTGTTTTTAAAAGTAAATTAAATACCTTATTCCCTATTTGGGTGTTTTGGTATAGAAAATGGACTTGCAAGTAAATTTACTACTTCAATATCATTAAATAATTTCATGTTATTTCAAATGTAATTTTATGAATGAGATGTTGATAATTTAAATCATTTTTATGTTATGATTATATAATTTTACATGGAAGTTTTATGGGTGGTTATGTGAAAAAACGAAGATAGGTGGTTACGTGAAAAACTTAATATAAGTGGTTAAATAATAATCCAACGATGGGTTGTTCTGTGATACAGTAAAGATGGGTGGTTACATTATAACTGCCAATGCATTGGGTATGTAAGTTGGTTATATGGATCTTCCATTTTCAATAATGATATTTGTGGAATTTGACCATATGTTTATTCCATTTAAGTATGAATATTTCCAAAGTTTCCATTTATATGTTATGTTTTTTTATATGGGTTTCATGGTAATATTTTGGTTATAAAAGGGTAATGAATGAGCTTATAGTTTCTTAAGAATATTTACTGCTTCATAAAGGTTAAATGTATTAATTTATGATAATTTATTTTTCTTTTTATTTTTTTTAAAGGCTAATACTTTTCCATCTTTATATATCACTTAATGATATTTTTTTGATCATCTTAATATTTTAAAATGTTTTCACTGGGTATAAGGATGATAAAGACAATGGAAGAAGTCAAGAATGTTTTTATAATGAAAATAAATCATGTTTTTTATTTAATAGTGTTAATTTTTTTGGAAAAAATGGATACTATTTTGAAAGAAGCATCTTATATGATTATGGGATGATATGTATTAATAATAGCTTAATTATCTAAAACTCTAACCCAAAAAAGATCCTGAATGTGATTTAAAATCAAATTATTGACTTATATAAAGAGTATGAACTATTTAAGGTTGGGGACTTATAGTTGGTATTGTGGTCAGTTTAGATAATTTTAGGAGTTGGAATATTGTTTATAGAATACACATAAAAGTTTATTACATTATGGTAAAATTGATATGATGTATCTTTTGAGGATTACCATGCTTAATTGTCTAAGATATGGTTATTCAGAATGTTTTTCCATAGTTTAAATAAGGTAGCTATGTAGGGAAGGCATATAGAGGTAAATAACATTCTAAATCAATATCCTATTATTGTTGGAATAAGAACTAAACAGTTTATTGTAGTGATAGAGCAGTTTACACCGGTGATAAATGGTGGTTGTTTCCATGCACGGGCTCAACCAAACCAACATTAGAGGAATATGATGATATTATATATTTTCTTTAGTCATCCTCCCCAATCACTCAAATGATCGTCTAACCCTATCGAAGATAATGGTTGGATTAAAGCTCTAGAAATGAATTTTGATGTAATGGTTTCATCATCCAATCAAGAAGTTGGTATTGTTGTTTATAATTTGGATGGTGAATCTGATCAGTGGCGATCAATAAATAAAAATATTAGAGTATTTGTTGAGAGTAACACAATGGAATGTGATGAATTTCACATTATCTTCCTAGAGAATTTTTTCCAATGGCATTTCAACATAGGATGGAAAAGAAATTCTTGTAATAGAGAAAAAAGGAGGAATATTCCATGGATGCATGTGAATAAAATTTCACCCATTTGCCAATCTATGTCTCAAATATTATCTAGGATTTTGAAAGTAAGATAATTCAGTTTTACTCAAGCCTGAAGTAAAAATATAAAACGGTGTCATATTCTCATGAGTTTAAAAGATTTGAATTTTTTTTATGTTCAAAGATGGTAGATATGTAGTTTTCTAATGAAAATGTCTTCAATGAGAGAAAATAAAAGAGGCGATACATTTGGTAGTTAATAGGAATGAATTACTCAAATAATACTAGATGTAAGAAAACTAAATATCCAACTTGTGAGAAGTGTGGTAAAAATCATCAAGGAGAATTCCTCTCAAAGTCAAGGGAAGTGCTTCCAATATGAAAATTCTGGTCATATTTCTCATATATGTAAGGAATATGATCAGGTAGGTAATGAAAAACAAGTGGTACAATGTTTTAGTTGCAATGAGATAGGTCATTTTTCCATTGTGTGTCCAATTTTGATTACCCTTGGTTGAAAATATCAAGATTGAATGCATGAGAGAATGGGAAGATCATTTTCAACTACTATGGTTGATGTGAGAACATCAAATGATGTGCTGACAGATATGTTATAGGTTTTTCAAAATATCCCAATACTCTATTTGACTCTGGATCTTTATATTCTTTCATTTCAGAGAGATTTTTAATTACATTGGAAATTGAACCTCATAAATATAATATAGAACATTTGGTAATGAATCCTAGTGGAAGTATTAAAGAAACCATGATTTAGAGGAATCTCCCTATTATCGTTAGTGGGCTAGTCTTTCGTAAAAATCGTGTCGAACTTCCTTGAGTGTAAGATGATATCATTTGGGTATTGATTGGATTTCAATTTATCCTTCTAAAATTGATTTTAAATCAATGAAATATGTATTCCATGATTTTATACCTTTGATTACATTTCGTGAAGTTGAAATATTGAATCATGAAGGTAGTGAATGTTATCTGGCTCATGTTTCTGAAATGAAATAAAAACTTTAGATTTTTTATATTCTAGTGGTGAGAGAATTTATGTATGTTTTTATGGATGAATTTCCTTGTATTGTTCCTATCTAAGAGGTTGAATTTACTATTGATTTATATCCTGATGTTAATCCTATTTCTAAACCCCCTTATCGAATGGATCAAGTAGAACTCGTGGAATTTAAAAAATCGTCATAAGAATTACTTGATAATGTTTTCATTTGACCTAAAACTTAACCATTGGGTGATCCAATTATAATTATGAATAAGAAAGATAGTTCTATTAAACTATGTATTGATTATAGATCCTTGTATAGTGTCGTTTTTAAGAACAAGTATCCTTTTCCTCATATTGATTTTTTGTTTGACCACCTCCAGGGAGTTTAGTATTTTTCGATGATTGATTTGTGTTCTAGGTAAAATCAACTAAAGATGAAGGAGGATGCTATTCCAATGACATTGGCCCGAAGGAGACATAATAATTTTTTGTTTTAATTTATACCATTTCGGTTATCTATTGCACCTTCTATATTTATGTATCTCTTGAACAGAGTATTTCATCAGTTTTTGGATTAGTTTGTGGTTGACATTATATATAATATTTTGGTATATTCTAAAAGTTTGGAGGAACAATAAAGTCACATAAAGAATTTTTTGCAGACATTAAAAGAAAATATTCTATATGGAATGTTTAGTAGGATTTAATTTTGGTTTCAAAAATTCCATTCCTAGGAAATATTCATTCTTAATATGGAATAACTATTTATCCTTTAAAATTTTTTATTGAAGAGTGGTCAAGACCAACCAATATCACATAGATTCATAGTTTTCATGGATTAGAGGTTTCTTAACGAATGTTTTCTGAAAACATTTTTCAGTTATCTGTCCCACTAACTTGACTAAAACTTAACAGATTTATGTTAATATAGACAAACAAATGTGAGTATTATTTTCATAAAATGAAAAGAAGATTGGTAAATGCTCCAATTTAGTCCCTGACTTCCAGGAATAATGAATTTTTTATCTATAGTGATTCATCGTTTAATTGAATTGGTTGTATACTAATGTAGAATGAACAGGTAATTTCATATGCATAACATCAATTTAAACCTTCAGAGCTAAGTTACCCTACATGTTATTTGGAATTATATTTTCTTATTTTTTCATTAAAAATTTTGGGGAATCATTTTTATGGTGTAAAGGGTGATGTACATACAGATTAAAAATATTTTAAGTATATATTCAATTAGAAGGTATTGATCTTACGACAGAGGATATGTGTTGAATTAATAAAGTATTGTGATTTCACGATTCATTACAATCCATGAAAGGAAAATAATGTGGATGATTACTTGAGTCAAAAAATTAATGATATATTAATGATATAATGTTTGGAACGAGATCCTTTGTTTATCGATTTGATCAATTTTTTATTTGAATTTTTTAGTGAAGAGAATTCCTATTTTTTTCAGGTGGTTGTGAAATCAACTCTATTATACAAAATTATGAATGTGAAGAAAGAAGATAGTGAGTTGTAGAAAAAGGTATAATTGGATCAGAATGTTAAGCTACATGAATTTAAAATTGATAAAAAACTATGTATTGAGTTTTGGGAAGTTAATATATGTTCCTTCTTATTCATATTTGAAGAATGATTTGTAAGGTGAATCTCATAATTAATCATTTTATGTTCATCCTAGTAGTACTAATAGGTACATAGATCTTAAAGAGTATTACGAGTGGGATTAAATGAAAAGAGATAATACTAACATCACTGTGAATTGTTTGACCTGTGAACAAGGTAATGAAAAATTACTCTAACCAATAGGGATGATTCATCCATTTCCAATTATGGAGTGGAAATGAGAAAAAATATCCACCAATTTTGTATTTGTATTACCAAATATTTCATTAGGTACTGATGTAACATTGGTTATTATTGATCTATTGAATAAATATTTTCATTTTCATTCAATTCAAGATATTCAATCTAAAGATCAACTTTATTGATTTTATATTAAAGTGATAGTCATGTTACATGGAGTTCTCATCTCTATTATATATGATCCTAATATCAGGTTCAATTCTAAATTTTGAAAAGATCTTCATTATTCATTGGGAGTTGAATTAAAAATTTGTATATATTTTCATCATAAATCAGATGGGAAGTCATAATGAAAAAATTAGTCCTTGGAATATATTCTACAAGTTGGTTCAATGGATTAATTGGGAAACTGGGATCAACCTATTTCTTTGGATGAGCTTTCTTATAATAACAGTTTTCATTCTAATATATAGATGGAACTATTTGTAGAATTATATGGGAAGTGGTTTTGCACTCATTATTTTTGGTAGGATTTAGGAAAAATAAAGTTGATGGGACAAATTTTTTTAGAAGAGATGGTAGAAAAAGTTTAGTTTATTCAGAATCATATGAGGATAGCTCAGAGCAAGAAGAAAAGCTATGCAGATAACCGTACGAAGGATATTTCTTTCTATGTTGGTGATCATGCCTTTCTAAATGTTTCACTATGGAAAAGTGTGATGAGTTTTGGTAATAAAGAGAAGAAAAGAGCAGGGATCATTGGACACTATGAAATCTATGAAAATTTTGGTTGAGTTACCTACCATGTGGATTTACCTCAGATAATATCCCAAGTACACAATATTTTTCATGTTTCAATGTTAAGAGAGTATATTCCTTATCCATATCATGTTTTTAGTCTAGATATAGTTTAGATAAAAGAGAATCTTTCATATAATGAACCACCAGGACATATTCTTGACCATAGAGAGATAGTGTTGTATAATAAGGTGATTCATGAGGTAACGGTTTTGTGGGGGGAATATATGTATTAAGAGGCAATGTGGGAATCTGAGAATGCTCTGAGGGATAAATACCACCACTTATTAGATAAGTAAATAAATTTGGGGGGGGACACAATTTCTAAAAGGTAGGAAGGATGTTACATCCCATGTATTTTTAGAATAACACATTTTTTTATCTATTAATATTTATGACTAAGTTATTAATTTTTATAATAAAGGGTATTTTATATCCAATAGCTTACTAAAAAATCAACAATCGGTTTCATAGAAATCTTACATTGCACAAAACATTTAGTTATACAGAAAAATATTATAATTATATTATAATAATTTTAAATGGTAGTTAATGCCTAGATTTTTATTAGTGGTAATGGAGAGAATTAACTTCAATATGTGTAAAGATATTTTTTTAACTTTTTTTACATTTATTTAATTAGGTTTAGATTCATAAAATGATAATGAATCCAATTTTAAGCATAAAATAGTCTAATATTTTTAAGAGGTCGTTTTACCACCTTTTGATGGAAAACCATTATTTAATCTAGTTTTGTACAATTTAATATTTTCTATTTGAAAAAATAAACTACTTCTTTGGAATCATGACATGAAATTTACATTGGTTATAATTTGTTTATTTTTTAATGAAAATTCATATTTTTATGAATAGTGAAAAATAGTTCATTTTTAATTAAAAAATACAATTTCCTATAATTTATTTGTGTTGAAATTTTATCAATTTAATTGGTATTATGATTTTATCATTTAATCAAATTTTGGTAATTAGAGGTAATTTCACATTGAAATTTCATATAAACACATGTTAATCATTTTATGGTTTTATCTTTTAAAAAAACCCTTTTTCAATTTTGACAACATTAATTAATTTCAAATTAAATATTGAAACTTCTATGTTTTAAATTTCAAAAAATAAATTTCATATTTTTAATCATATGGTCCCAAATTTATAAATATCCCCCTTTGACTTTTGGACATGACGAATATTAACTTGTGTAATTGATTTTATTTACCATAGTTAAAGTGTCATTCTGGTAAAAAATGGTAAAAATAATAATATAATAATATAACACTACCCTAAAACTTATATTAATACTATTTTAAGTGATATGTCCTACTAATAGAACCCTTGGGATGAAATGTTTTCATTTTTACGCCACATGGGTATGATAATTCCATATATATCTTTCAATTTATTTTAAAGGAAAATATGTTATAACCAAAAATCTTCTTTATAAATAAATTATATTTGTTTGTATAAGTGATATATTCAACTATAAATAGTCAATAAGAAGATAAAAATACTTCCTACATCATTGTATTTTTTTTTAAATTCTTAAACATTATAACATTTAATTTAATTATGAAACAATGATGATGGAGTGACTTATTTATTAATAAAAAATCAAATAAATGATATAATAAATATTAAAATAAATATTATTTGGAATAATTTATGACATAATTGATTTTTATAGTGTAATAATAAATATCATAAGACTATTATATTCTTTTTTTGGAATTTATCTCTCTTTTTTTCAGTTAATTTAAATTCAATAAATTTAATAGTTTAAAACTTGACTTAATTGATGTTTTATAAAAATATTAATTTATTAAATTATTTAAAAATAAATAAAATCATTTAAAATACCAAACATAAAATGATAAGGTCTAAAAGTTCATTATGTTTCCAATTATAGTGAATTTACCCCATATAATTAAAAATCATAGCTTGTAAAAAATCAAAATATTATTACCACAATGAAAATTAGATGATATTAATTAAAGATAAGATGAAAAGATAAGGCTTAAAATAAAATCAATGCATTTTTAAGAACTATTTCATGAGAGTATTATAACCTATAGACATCATATATTCTAAATAACTCGTCTTTTTTCATTTTTAATTTAAAAAATAATTTATACAGTTTTAATTTTTTATGAATTTTCAATGGTTCCCCTTTCATCATCCATAAAATGGAACCCTCTCTTATCTAATATTCAAACATCAATAACCTTATGGTTCAGCCAATTCCAACCCAAAAAACTTCCTAGAAAATCTACCCTCATCTTATAATCCTCAAAAAAGGTCAGGAATCCTCCCAAGTACGCCTTTTGGTATAAACCAAAAGAAGTTCCCCAATTAAGAGGTGACACATTCTCTTATGCTTTTTAGTTTTATTTAAATTCTGCACTCCCGAAACATTTCTTATTATATTATTACAGTAAATCACATTTATCCTAAATATACTTGGATTCATTTATTATATTTTTTTTATCTAAACATACACACGCCTCCATTTATTGGGTAAAGAACATGTTGTTTCTATGTATGAAAAACTACTTCCTCATGAAATGATGATTGTTCAACTTTTCCTACCACCTATCATGGTGGACATTATGAGGGTATATTTATTTATATATGATATTTATGATATTTGTTTTATCAATGCTTCTTTAATTTTTATTTATAGCATACCTTTTTTATTTCCATGTCGTATAAATATGATAGTTTTGTTTGAGGAAGTGTGTACTACAACACACTCAAAGTGATATGAATCATTCCCACTATACATGGAACATATGAAGGATGGTGTTATTAAACCTATAAGACATACATAAAAGTAATATAACACTTTTATTATAATATACTTACCATTTTATTATAATTCTTTTAATATGAAAACGAAATGGATGTAGCGTTCGTGCATACGTACGACCAACCGTCTCTATGGACGGTGCATTTCATTTCATATCTAAAACTATTATGGATATTTAAAAATCCATATATACAAGATATATATTATTTTTAAATCATTATTAATATTATGGAGATGATGGAATATTTACAACATGGACAATTTAAATGAAAACATAACATATTTCAACACGAGTACTGAATATCGCCAAAATATCTGATATGAGCTTAGATAATTATGTAATTGTTTTAACATTGTAATAAGTCATGTAAATATAATAATAAACCTGAAAAATATTATCAAGAAATTAAAAATTAACATAATATTATTATTTAGTAACATAACAATTGTACTTGATGAGTTGGAATCATGGTAAGGGTGTTAGGACCAATCTAAAGGAAGAGATGGTTTGCATGGTTTGTCTTTTTTTTGATCATGAGGATTTTTCCATAAAAGAAAAGACACCTTGAATTTCTATGAATTCGGAAGCTGGAAGTTTGATGATTTAGAACCAAGAATATTGAACATTCGGAACCTGGTGTTCGAAGAATTCGGAGTCTGGAATTCAGAGTATGGAAATTGAGAATTTTGGAACTGGGAAATTTCAAACTCTCGAAATCAGGATGATAGGAGATGTGAAGGCACTAATTGTGATGATGATTTTCTGTTTTGTAACACAAATTTATGAGTATATGCAAGTACTCATGTTGCAAGAAAAAGTTGGATCGAGAAGTCATATCGAGAATCTGGTGAAGCTATTATGAGAATTAGGAAGAGCCTTTCCAAGAACCTGAAGTCATACCGAGAATCCAAGGAGTCGTATTGAGAACCAAAATCCATTCCAAGAATAAGGAAGAGCTGTTCCGAGAAATTGAAGTCGTACCGAGAATCGAAGCAGTCATATAGAGAACCAAAAGTCGTTCTGAGAATCAGGAAGAGCAGTTCCGAGAACTAGACGTCTTACCGAGAACCAGATCGTCATACCGAGAACTGGTGAAGTGGTACCAATATCCAGAAGCGTCATACTGAGATTTCAAAATCTCCGGTATCGATGAATTGAAATGTGTCATGTCGAGGAATCAATGAAAATCCATAACAATAAGTGATGAAGAGTTATACCGAGAATTGAAATGGTGTCATGCTGAAGAAGTGGTGAAGAGTCATGCTAAGAATTGAAGTGATGCCAAAGAATCAAGAAGGATGGATCTGAGAAAGTGATTCCGAAGAATCAGGAAGGTTGGATCCAAGAATATGATGCCGAGAAGACAGATGAGTGAATCCGAGAAATTGATGCCAAGAAGACAGGATCTGAGAATGTGATACCGAGAAACATGTGTAACAAGGTCGGATCTGGAAAAGGCCAATGTTCTAAATCAAGAGAAGTGGAAGAAGATTCGAGAAGATTCTAGAAGCGTTCACAATGTCTTAATTACTCTGAAATTTCATGATACATTAAGATTTGGGTGAATCTATGTGAGCGGGAAAATATTTTGGTTTCCCGCCTAAGCACACTTTGGAGCACCTATAAAATGAGATCAGAGTACAAATTAAATGGGTGATGATGCTATAGTGAGAGAAGCTCTAATAATCTAGAGAGAGATAAGAGTGTGGCCGATTGAGTTTTCATTGCAGTCTCAATTGAAACAAGAATTTGATACTAGTTGACACTATATTGAGTTCTCGGATTGAGAAAATTCGGAGTGAAGAATTCGGAGTGGAGATTCAGAATGGGGAATCAAAACTGGCTGTCACCGAATTGAGTATCTCAGAACAAGGAAGACTCAGATTGAAGAATAAGAGTGAAGAAGAAAATTCGGAGTGAAAAATTCGTAGTGAAGAATTCAGTGTGGAGATTCAGAATGGGGAATCAGTACTGGATGTCACCGTATTGAGTTTCTCAGACTGAGGAATACTCATACTGAAGAATCAGAGTGATGAAGAAAATTCGGAGTGACAAATTTGATGTGGAGATTCAGAATGGGGAATCAGTACAGGATGTCACCATATTGAGTTTTTCAGAACGAGGAAGATTCTGATTGAAGAATTAGATTGGGAAAATTTGTAGTGGAGATTCAGAATGGGAAGTTCGGACTGTAATTGATCTATCTCAAGTCCAAGGAGTCCTTTCCTTTATTCTGGGTAATGAAGTGAATATTTGGGATGAACTTTCTTACACTTGTGTATTTGAAAGGATGTTCAGGTAACATAAGTTGTTACAAGAAAAGAGACTTTTATTTATTGTTCTAAGAGGGTGCACACGTACTGGAGTGATTGTTTCACATTGCTTCACGAGTATAAGGGTATATCCTACTTGTTGTAATCCAAGGATTGTTTTCTTAGTGGATTGTATGGTGCTGGATTGTTTCCAACCATACCTAGGACGTAGCTATTCATATTGAGTAGTGAACCTTGTAAATTTATGTGTTTCTTTGTATGTGTGCTCATTTGTTTCTCAGCAGGGAACTATATCTTTAACAGGAGAAAAAGGTTGTTCTCAACATTAAGGGAACATAATAGAAGAAAAAGGGGTACCACTGATTCACCCCCCCTCTTAGTGGTCATTACTCCAATTGCATCCTTACAAGTGGTATCAGAGGTAGGTTACATTTGTTTTCCTTGGTGATGGAGAATCTGAATTGTGTGAACAAAAAAGGCATTCCAGTATTCTATGGGAAGAACTATCACATCTGGAAGGATAGAATGCTACTATATCTCATGTTTATTAGTTATGAAGTTCTTGAAGCTGCAACAGTTGGGTTTCCCCCTAATAAAGACAATGTTGCACTCACACCTGTTGACAAGAAGTTTCATGAGAATGATGGAAGAACTAAGAATTCTATATTGTCTTAACATTATGAAAGTTAATTATTAAGAGTAAAAGGAGTGGACACAACCAAAGGTATATGGGACAAACTAAAAAACATATACGAAGGAAATACAAAAGTCAAGAAGTCAAAACTTCAAATCTGGAGATTGAATTATGAAGACTTGAAGATGGGAGAACATGAATTTGTTGGGGATTTCTTCACCAGGGTAAACGATATTGTTAGTACTATCATATGTCTTGGTGAAGAGCTGAAATACTCTACTATGGTGGAAAAGATCTTGAGGATTCTTCCGGATAAATTCGATGCGAAGGTATCTTTATTAGAATATAGAGATTCATAGACTCTCTCTTTTATAAGAAAAATAGTTTTCCCACAAAAATTATTTTCCAATTAATGAAACCATGAAATATTTCCAAACCATTTCATAATCCAATAGTCATAACCCATTCGAAACAACAAACCCACACATCCACTCATACAAGCCTGGTGACAGCTCCATTCTCATTTGTAGTATATCACAGATCTACAAAGTCATCACAGGGTAACCAATATACCACGTTCCATTACAAATTTAGTACAAGGTAATAATTCATTCAAGCCTCATATACAATATGATCACAGAACACTATGTTTTCTAAAAAAACCTTCCATTAAAATCATTGAAATCCCATTTCAATGAAAAATCAATTTTAATTCAAAAACCAATTCAATGCCAAAATAATTTCAATTCCAAAACAATTTCATTAAAAAATATTTTTATTTTTAAAAAAATCATACACACATTTCCAATGAATCAAACCAAGAAGCTATTTTAAAATCATCATTTTAAATTATTTTATCAATGAAATTTTCAAAAAAACTCCAGAAATTCATAATAATACATAACCCTTAATAAATATGGTATATAGTATTATTTCACACAAATTTCACTATAAATTTAAATAAAAAATTCAATTTGAAACTCAGAAATAAATTTATTTTATGATTAGTTTAGCGTTAATCCACCTCCCTTATAAAACCCATCGAAAAAAGAAAATGAAATGAAAAAGACCACTAATTTAGGTTGAAACTCGAAACACCCACCTTATATCTCTTTACATGTCATCCATAAGGAAAAATATAATCATATTTTCCAAAATTACCCTATTTCCATACCTAAAGGATGTACATCTAAGAAACTAAGATTGGGGGTGAAGTATATCTAAGGAATCCCAATCAAAACTTTAATGAAAAAGGAATTACTACAAGAATATGGATTCAACATACCAATATAATCATTTGAATAACTTTTAAATTGATTGGAGAAGATTCTACAACCTCTAAGAGGATAAAATAATGAGTTAGGGAGATTTTGATAAAAAAATAGGGAGTTAGAGAATAAAATGAGTGAGATACACAATTTATGATCTCACATTTAGATCGTGAACAATTAGTTTTAGGGTTATAAAAACTGAGTTCCATACAATTACTTAAATATGAGCCTCACATGGTTGGCTCAGAAGGTTAGAATATTGTCCCCAATACATGAAAAATCCCATTTTCTAAAAAATCACAATATATACTTTGCTTCTACATGATTTGGAAAACCTATGCACTACTAAGGTTCCTTTTAATTATCTATTGTATCATTTTGCAAAGTGTACTACAAGTTAAACATGGTATTCACTAACCATGAAAAAATAATTAGCTTTAAGATAAACACTAAGAAACATTCCATGTTTCTTTCAAACCCTACCAACATCACCCAATATTTTTTCACACCTATAATACATAAAATAAGATCATCTTTCCTGAAACCAGGGGGTGATAAATTCACCGTGCAATTGGCCCTTCCATATTAAGAATGTAATAAATCATTAATTCATTGAATTAGATCTTGCAATTTCTCTTTCATTTCATTCTCAAGTTCCCATGTCTCTCCCTTAAAGTGACCATATTTCCATAAAACCCTCAGTATACCGATGATTTTCATTGAAATAATTTCTATTTCATATCAAAAATCCTCAGTAGAATTTTCCCCAATGATGTATCTGGCCCTAGGCCATTATGATTCCATAAAATAGATTGTTTAGGATCAGTTTGATATTTCTTCAACTAAAAATACATGAATCACATTACTCACCACACTAAATCATAGTACCAAAACCCTAGATATTCCACCTATCTATATCATTCAAGTATCATTAAAGGGAATATGTATCAAAATTATTACATTCCCTTATTCTTAGAACCATGATTTTTAATACATGGAGAGATCCCCAAAAACACATAATCACTAACCTCCAATGACAATGACTATCGACAATGATCCACATGTAGGATCAAAATAAGGTTATAGATGATCAATTTACAAGAGGGGGAGAATTTTATGCTTAAAAAAGTTTATTTTCAACCTTAAAGAAAAATAATTTTTAACAATGTTAAACAAGGAAAATTCACAAGACATATTTTAGTTCTATACACTTGTTAGGTTCTGGAAATATGGTTCTAGAAATGAAACATAATGAAATTTTACAAGGAAAATATTCTACCTTAAACCATATATAATCTTACTTAATAGAGTATACAAAATTACCAGAAAGTATAAGAAGACTACACATTCTTCCATTATCAAAATACAATGGACATAAACTTGAAACAAAACAAGTAACAACAATGAAATCTTTTAACCCAAAGAGAAGGGTATCCAACAACTTTGGATAAAGGTCCCTAGATTTATACATTCAAGAATGTATATATTACCAGCACTAGGGTAATCCCTCAATAAGAATATTAGAATCTATCTTACTATCCCCGCAAGACCTCAATCTTTATGGTTGTCGACACCTATGTCTTCATATTCTTAGAAGTATGCGAACATTAATGTCATTGGAACCTCTGTTTTTATATCACTAGAAGCCCTCGATTTCACGCATCCATAGTTGGCGATGGATAAATCATGTTGAACAAGATTATCATTACTCACAAGGAGTTAGAGTCTCTCTCTAAATAAATTACTTCAGTAGTATGCAATCTCTAGAGTGATCAAGAGGTTATTGAGCTTGTTTAAATGAGCTCCTATTTATAGGCACTTCTCCAACGATCGGCTCCCTCTCCCAACAATCATATTTTCCCTTGAATCTCATAGGGACCTGTATATGTGTCACTCCAACAGTGGTTAGTTAGGAAAATATTTTATGACCTTGTTTCGTAATACGTGTAAGGAAAATGATGTTTCTTAACCAAATTTATTCTCCAGAGACTAGGAAAAATTATGTTCAGAGTCTAAACAAATAAAAATTCAGAGACTATAAATCATGGATATTCAGATTCTGTTTTCCAAGTAATTCAGAACCTGAATTCTATGGTTTTCAAAGACTAAATTCTACTAAATTAAGAATATGAATTTCGGAGAATTCAGAGCCTGAATTATAAGGAATTTGGAGTCTGAATTAGGAGGAATTCAGAGCCTGAATTCTCAAGAATTCAGAATCAGAATTCTATGGAATTCGGATTCAGAATTCTAAAGAATTAAGTGTTTTAATTTTAAGGATTTTAGATTGTAATTTATATGGGATTTGGTAATATAATTTCCAACAATATAATGTCTGAATTTTAGAGTATTCGAAGTCTAAGTTTTAGAGAATTCGGAGTCTGAATTTCATAGAATTCTGATCGATAAAATAGAATACTCTATAACTAAGAATATTTATGATTCTGAGGATTTAGATGTGAAACTGAATTTCAGACATAGAAATAAAAATATTTAGGTTAGAGATACTATAAAATAAACAATCAAAACATAGGTAAGGATAAAAATTTTTTTAGAGAATGAAAATTTTCCTTATGATGATAATTTTTAGGGAAAATATAATTTCCATAATATATAGTTTTTGTGATTTTCAAAACAAATAGGAATGGAAAAGTCATAAGGAAACCTTATTGACTCTACAATCTCCCCCCTTTTGGAAATCACAAACATCCTTACGAAAAAGAGTATAATGATAGATAATTTTTCATTACGAACACAAAAGAGAAACTTATATCCTTATACTTATGGATCATGGTGAATACAACTAAATCACCCTTAGGTTTTGAAATCCCCAAGGATCGAATTCCGGATTTCCTTAAAATTATTTTTCTATTTCATGTATAAGAATGTCTTCTTTGATAAAACTATCGCTTAGATAGACTTCACCTTAGGAAATTTTCTTCTATACTTAGTATTCATTTTATCATTCCTTTCTCCCACTTTTTGATTTTTAAAAACGGAATAAAGCGAATGGAGAAAATGTTAATTGAAATTTCAGTAAAATAGAACAAAATAAATGAACAACAGCCAAAATTTCCATACAATTGAAAGAATTTGTACAAGGAAGAAAATAAAACAAAAGATTGAATTGAAAAAAAATTATCCTTCTTTATTCTTCGACATTAACTTCATCAAGATGGTTTTTAGCTTCTTATGTTCCTTGTTATCCTAGTCAAAATTCTTCAAAAACTGAACCTAAACCTCATTTTTCTTCTCCAGGGCTTTGAAATTTTCTTCCTAAGCCTTAAAATTTCTTCTTAAGCCTTAAAAATTTCTTCTTTCTTATTGAGCTTATCTTATAGAACAATTATAATATCTCTTTTCCATTACAAAATCAACGAAACTAAATTAATATTACTATTTTGATCTTTGACTTCTTGCTTCAGGGTTGATTGTTTGATAGATTTATTCTCTAAAAACATTTTATAAGATCTTTGAACATTCCTTCTTCGGTGTCAAAATCATTCATCCCACTTTCTTGAAAATCATCACGGATTTTCATCTCATCGATTTTTTTTCATTGACCACATTGGGAATTAATTGAATGAACTTTTTTGGGATTCATTTCTAATGAAGAAGTATTTGAAATCGGATTCATGCATGTCAAACATATCCATATTCATTGTAACTAAGTCTGATTTCTGATTAAATGAGTGGTAAAGTATCTGGAACCTCGAGTCTATACTCGTAAACAAGGGAATGGTAACATCCAGATTTTTTATGATTTGATAATGAATTTATGTCAAGGAAAGGATGATTCCCAATAAGATTTTTTTGGTTTGTGAGGATTCTATTTATATCTCATCATCTTTTCTCTTTGACGAACCACCAACATCATTCTTTATTACTACGAATTTTCTAGGTGTATCAACCAATACAAATATTAACGTATCATCTTTATGAATGATCTCTTCTACTTTTGGTGATTCACATTCACAATTTAATAGTTGAATTATCTTATCTTCATTAAATTTTTCTTTCTCAGAATCTACCACTAGATCCTCCTACTGAACGATGTCATAGTTTCTTCATTCATCATCAGATGGTTTATTCACTTCTTCTTGCTCCTCATCATTTTTTTCTTATGAAGAGATTTTGGCTGATTCGTCTTGATATGTTCAGATTGAATTCTTTTTTGAAGAACTATCCCTATAATGATATTCTTCCACTTGTATTATCATGTCATCTATATCACCACATCCTTCTTCATTTTCATCTTTAACTTCCTCTCCTGGCCTGTTTATTCTTCTACATCTTGTTCCAGAATTACCATATTATCTCCTGGAGTCACTGGGAGTGATTTAAAAAAAACCATTCTGGTACATGAACTTATTCATAATCTTTTCCAGCATCCCTGGGAAGAGATTGAACAATATCAGCTTTATAAATTTTCTTATTTTCTTTCTTTTATATTTCTTACATCTCAAGATCCTCAACAACCATAAACATTAAATATTTTTCCTATGTAGGGTCCATGCCAAAACTAGTCTCCTCTTACTTCTAATTCTTCTTTTCTTTTCTCAACATGGAAGCCACTTTATCCAGATAAGTCTTTTTCTTCTTTGGATTAGGTGGTGATGATTGAGTTTCCTTAGCAGTCGAAGATTTTTCTTTTTTTTTTCTTGTTCCTTCACCTTCCTCTTTTAACCACCCTTCTTGGATGTCTCAGCCACTTCTAGTTTCTTTGATATGGATTCTATTTCTGATTTAGTCAAATCATATAATTCTATGGATTTACTAGAAAATCCATATTTCATTTTTTTCAATGTATCATTACTCAACAACATATCCTAGAAATTATTTTTCATAGAGGTATAAGGGACTTTTAATGACTCTATAAAATGAAATATAATCATTTAGAGAATAACTGGATACATGATTATTTGTGATTTGGGAGTCCCATTCTTGATATTCATGATTGTTTGTAAGATATACTTCAACAAAATAATCTTTCTGAGATTCACCAGGAAGTCCAAAAAATAAATATCACTCTTCTTTTGAGTATCCTTATCACCTTTTCACGGAATGAGAAATCCCTGGACTCATAACACTAAGATCTGAAAATTTGTATGAAGATGATTAATCATTGGATTCTTCACAACAGATAGACCATGGCATACTATAGATTTATCTTTATCCAAATATCTTGAAACATCTTGTAGCTTGTGAGTACAGAACTCAGCTTCTCCCTCATAAGGAATTCCATGTATGTTGGCTTCCATACTCTTGGAAAGTGAATTGGTTTTCCTATAACTTTTAAAGGAAAACTTGGATCTCACACCTTCATTGAAAATGAATAAATCCTTATAAAACTCTACCAAAAATTCTGGATAAACTGGATAATGTGCCTCTAATTTGGATATACACATACTCTCCCAGCTATTTAACTTAATGCTCTTTGAAATAAGAGAATCATATTTGGAAATGAACTTTAGATCTACTAACCCTTCTATTTATATCTTCCATTCATTTATTTTCAGGTTTGACGAAAATTTTTTCTTAGGAGAAGATTCTAATGTCATATAGAATTTAGAAAACTTCGAAAATCGAAATGGTCCTTAAGCAGAGAAGTAGGGTTTCAGCATGGAAAATCTTTGAAAACTAATGTGTGAAAACCATCGGGGGGCCTTTATATAGGAGTTTGAGGTAACGATTCATCTTCCCTGAAATAACCAATGGTGGAAACACTCATGGTCATATCTAATGGTTGAGAAGATAGATGAAGAATGAATTTAGTAGGTTCTGATCTTTTGAGGTTTTTAAAATAAAAATTCCAATTTAATGAAAAGTATGTCTTGTTAATTTTTTAGACAAGAGAGAAATACCAACATGAAAAAAATTGATTATGAAAATATAATAAAGTAAATAAACCTTTTAGAATGATAGAAAAATGATTAGTAATAATTATAATTATTCATGAATAACTTTAGATTTCGGAAAATTTTCTTATGTAAGGAATTTTTAAATATTCCGATTTTTTTACTACGAATATTTTGACTATGGAAATTTTGATTAAGAAAACATTGACAATGAAAATTTTGATTAAGAAAATATTTACTTGTAAAATTATTATTATCAATATTTTGAATAAGAATATTTGGATTGTGAAAATTTTTTCTATGAAGTTTTTGATTAAGATAATTTTGGCTACTCATGTAAATTTACTTCCCCTATTAATAGAAGTTTCTTACTGTAAGAAGATATATTTCAAAAAGAATTTGATATGGAAGATTACCTTATGGTTATCATCACTGTATATTTTTAAATGTATTAAAATATATCAGAGGGTAATGATTTTGGAAAAATATCCGCAAGTTGATCTTACATTATGATAAATTGAAGAATGATATCTCTTTTTTGTGTGTGATCCCTAAGAAAGTGATGCCTAATATCTATGTGTTTTTCCTAAGAGTGGTGTGGATGGGTTTTTAATTGAAAATTGGAACTAGTGTTATCAGACAATATTTTTGTATTAGTAGAACTCGTACCATTGTGATTGAGTGTGTGTTTCATCAAGAAAACTTGAGCACAACAACATCTAGCAGCTACATATTCAGCTCCAACAGTGGAAATTGATACTCGGTGTTTATTTTTGAATTATCAATAAACTAATGAATCTATTTGGAAATGAAATGATCTAGATGTGATTTTACTATCCATTATACATCCTCAAAATTCATCATCCAAAAAATGTTTTTAAAAATAATCATTACCAGAAGTATAAAACATTCAAAAATCCATAGTTCCCCTTAAATAGAGAAAAATTATTTTCACTGCATTTAAATGAGATTCCTTAGGATTTTATTGATATCTTGCACATAATAATACTGAAAACATTAGGGTTGGATGACTATATGTCATGTATATTAAACATCCAATCATACCTCTAAATGATGTTTGATCTACGGGTTTCCCAACATCATCAAGATCAATAGAATTTTAAGAACCAATGGGAGCACTTATACTCTTAGTGTTGTAAAATCCATATTTTTAAGAATATCATTAATATACATATATTGGGATACATAAGTTCCTTTTGGTTTTTAAAAAATTTGAAAACCATGGAAAATGTTAACTCAACCATCACACTCATTTCAAACTCATATTTCATTAGATTTTCAAATGAATCAATTAAAGATTGCTGAGTTAAACTAAATATAATGACATCAACATAAAATTAAATAATCAAAACATTATCCTTCTCTTTCTTTATAAAAAAAATTGGATCAACATTTATTTTATCATATTTGTTTTGGATCAAAAATCCTATAATCCTATCATACCAGGCTATAGGGTCTTGTTTAAGTCCATATAAATATTTGTTAGGTTTTAAAACGTGTTCATGATGTTTTTTGTAAATAAATCTAGAAGTTTCTTCGAAAAAAACTTCCTATTAAAGATATCTATTTAGGAAACACATATTATATCAATTTAAAGAAGTTTAAAATTAAGGAATGTTCCAAAGACAAGTAAAATATGGATAGATTCATGTCTAGATACTGGAGTATATGTTTATTCATTGTCTATTAATTATTGATGATTATAGATTTTAACAACTAATATAGACTTAATTATTAAAATGATTCCATTTTCATCACACTTATTTCTAGAGACCCATTTTACTTCGATAACATAATTTTCCATAGGTATTTCAACCAAGTTCTATAGTTGATTCCATTTGAATTCATTTATCTCATCATTCATGGAATTAATCCAATCACAATCACCTAAAGCTACATTAGTTCTATTTTGTTCTAATTGGGAATGAAATTCTAGATGTTCTACTTAATTTCATAAGGATCTTCTAGTCCTTATAGATTGATTTACATCTCCAATGATACTATCACTGAAATGATTTATAAGAAACAACTGATTTGGGTTTTTTAAAATATGCCCATCAATATATGGTAGAAAATCTTCTATGGAAAATGCCTCAGAAACATTTTCTTGGTCATTTTTCTTATCAGAAGAATCTTCTATCAAGGGTTGATAATTTTTTTTTAAAAATACATATGAGGATGTAGTTTTAGGATGTTTTAAAACAAAAGATTCAATTTTATAAAATTTAACATGAACTGTTTCTTCAACAGTACAGTGTTTTAATTGAAAACACTATAATCCTTAGAAGTTGTGGAGTAGCCTAAGAAAATTCCTTCCTCATATTTGTGTGTGAATTTATGTAAAATATCTTTAGTATTCATAATGAATACATTTAAACCAAGTACCATGAAGTATAAAAGTTTAGGTTTTCTAACATTCTGTAATTTGTAGGGGGTTTTATTAAGAAAAGGTCTTATTAAGAATCGATTGATAGTATAACTAGAAGTACTTACAACTTCAGACCAAAAGTGTTTATCTATAGAATATTCACTCAACATGGATCAAGTTATACATTGAATAATATTATTTATTCTTTCAACAAAACCATTATGTTGTGGAGTTTTGGGAGCTGAGATTTATTGAGTAATGAATTTTTAACAACAAAAGTTTCAAAATCAGAATTTTGAAATTCTCCACCATTATCACTATTAATAGTCATCAATGGATGGTGTTTCACATTTTCTACTTGGTCTGTGAAAATTTTGAAATAATAAAAATCTTCAGATTTATTTTCTAGAAAATAGACCCACATAAATCTAGTGTAATCATCAAATAAGACCAATACATAATATTTTCCTCCAATACTT
Organism: Viscum album; assembly: GCA_963277665.1. Lineage (NCBI taxonomy): Eukaryota > Viridiplantae > Streptophyta > Magnoliopsida > Santalales > Viscaceae > Viscum > Viscum album. The sequence continues at coordinate 905,186,449 of OY728160.1, read as the reverse complement.
TCAGTTTGTGTTGGTCCAAAAAAGCTCATATGCATTAACTGTAATACATCAATATTTGAGACTTCACTTGTTGATTTAAAACTTGTTTTAGGTTTCTTTTCATATTGACAAAGATCACAAACTTTTTATGAATCAAATATACGCACTGGAAGATCCTTAACTAGTTATTTCTTTCAGAGTTTAAATAGGTTTCGAAGGTTACAATGTCCAATCCTTGTATGTCATAACCATGATTGATCTTCCATTACACTATGGAAAGGTAGATTTTGGCTCCTAAAGTCTTCTATGTTTACTTTTTATACATTCTCTTTCCTATGGGAAGAATGAATAAACTAATTCTTGGAATTGTATACTATGATTTTATCCTACCTAAAATTCCTAAGGTAACCATCATCACATAGTTGTATTATTCTAATGAGGTTGTGCTTAAGACCATTAACAAATAATGCATTTCAAATCAACGTTTTTCCAAGATGAAAAATGTTACCTATACCCACAATTTCTCCCTGGGCATCACAATGTTTTTTTATGGTTGAGATTAAATAATTTTTCAATGAAGTATAACCATTTCTAGATTTTATAATTGGGAATTGTTCTAGGAAAGATATACGAAGGGGTAATAACTTAAAAAAGGACCCATTGGTATTTACCTGATCATTATATAGTGCATGATAAAGAACTAAAATGCATACCTTATTCGACACTATTGGGGGATATTATTAGTATAATTAAATTTATATTTACAAACCATTGTTATATATTTTAATAAATAATGACAATGAATGAATTATGTTATTCATAATTCCACTTATATAGAGAAAAATTTGTCTCAATCAAATGGGAAAATGTTTTATGTTTGGAAAATTAGAGAATAATGTAATTAATTTCTCACGATAAACTGAGAGTATGAGGGGTGGAAATAAATCACAAAATATTAATTTGATTATTATTAATTTTTTTAAACGGGTAGAACCTATGAATTATCTTAATTAATTCCCTCTTTCAATGTTTAAATCCTAGACCAATGATAGATCTTTGTGGAAATAAAATGGTTCATGAATTTATATATGGGGATTAAATAATTAAAATTTAAATGTATTCTAGTTATATAAATAATGAAATATTTAATTATTAGCTTAAATATTTATCAAACATGTCTTTATCAACTAAATATTTATGGATACCCTTATGGGTCTACGAGTATAAGGTTGATCATAAGTTAAAATCCGTAAAAAATACTTTTTAGTTTTTATGTGATGGGAATATTCCAAGAGTAATGATATTTTGGGAGAAATTTGTTGAACGAATATTTTTTAATGGAAATATTATTTGAGTAAAAATTCCATTATATTTTATAGATATAATTTTAAATGTATTTAAAACCTTTTGGTTAAAATAATCATTAATTTTTATGTAATAGTGGTCAAATAAGATTTTTTTTAAATGAGTTCTATTGAAAAAATTTCATAAAATTTAATTTAGTGATTTATTTAATTTCATGGATTCCCATATTATTCTTCAAAAACGTTCTATTAATTATATTATAACTATTTATAAATAGGAAAAATCACATGATGGGTGACAACCCTTCGCATCTATAATGGAAGAAGGTCTTGAAACCCTGTTCGAAGGATGATAAGTGTTTGGCACCTACCACATAACAACATGATTTCTTAGATAATGTAACAATTTTTTACTTAAAATATCTGAAAAATGAATATTAATTATGAAAATTTAGTGTTATTTTTTTGAGGGAGTATTTTTTAGTATTGGATAAATTATGTGAACCATATTGGTTTTAGAAATAAAATGTGACATATATGTATAGAATTTTACCTACATTTGGGATATTGTGATCTATTAAAAGTGAATTTAGTTCATAGGTGAAAATTTTGATTTTTAGTTATAAATTTCTAGGAGTAATGAATGAATTTGAAATTGATCTAAGAACAACTAAAGGATGAAATATATATTATGAAATATAAAGTAATCTAATTAGTATTTTCCTAATATTCTTAGACTATAAATGAAGTCCAAAATTTTAAGAAATATATCAAAAAAAATTATCATATTAAATTAATATCTGATGAATAAAATTTTATTTCAAATAATCATTGATTTATTGTTTTCCCTTAACCATCAATTGATCATTGACCTTCTTGTAATCAATGAACTCAGTCACTCTATATAATTATTCATGATTCCCTTCCATTTCAATATCCTCAATTTCAACCAATTTTATCCTACATAGAAATCATGATATGTGATATTAAATTTGAAAATTTTTAATTATCTTTATATCGAATCATGAGGCTATTTCATTAACCCATTTATGATGTGGAATTTTCAATAAACGATGTTTCTAAATATGAAATCTCTAATTACTGTGATAAAAATTAAATTTTAATCATGCAATTTATTTATTGTGGGGAAAATTTTAGAAACCAAAATTCTAAAACAAGAACAAATTATTCAATGTTTTATGATAAATTTTACATCAATATTAAATTACTCATGAAAAATATTTTTCTAAATTTAAACTCTTTGATAGCTTACGAAACATGCAGACACAAGTCATAATGAACCCTAACATAGTATACCATTATAAACTAGCCCATAAATTATATTATATGAATGATACTATTTAAATTTTGAAAATTATGGTTATCTATGTATTAAAAATAAAATAATAATTACTTAAAAGATAAATAAATGTTTTCTAAAAAATGTATGTCTCTACATGATAGATTTCACGTTCGTTTTGAACATAATTTAAAATTAATTTTTCAAATTTATATAAAATAAATTATATAAAATTGTATTCATTAAGGAAATAATTATATCAAAATTTTCTTTGGATGAATTTTCAGTATTTTTTTGAAATGTCCCATTTTTTGAGGAATAGTGAAATATACTAAATATTAATAAAAACACCTTTTTGATTAAACTCTTTATATTTTATAATTTTATTTTTAATTGTTTCTTATATAATATTAGTTCAATTATATATCAATTAATCAATTTTAGGTCAATAGATTCATTTTTTTAATTTTTTATATAAAACCATTGTAATCCTTTGAATATTTTTTCTTTGTGAACCTGCTCTTATCACATCTTGAAGACCGATTTTAATTTTTTTTACACTTCTATGAATGTAAATTGAAAAATTAAATAAATACTTATAATATGAATAATTTTACTTATAAATTAATCTTAGAAATTTTTTTACAAAAAATTATTAGTGAAATCGTTAAAAATTAATTACCTTAGTTAAGGTAATAAATGGGTTTACCGTGTAGTTAAACTATGAAGATAATGTTTAAAATTACTTAAATATTTTGAAAAATATTATTATCTAGAAATATTTCTACCTTATCATTCCCATTTTAGTATCTATTCCATTTTATAATTAATTCTTGTTAATGAACATATCAATTTGGATTATTTTTGAAAATTTCAAAGTAATTTCTCATATGGTTTTCTTTCAGTAGTTTTAAAATTGAACTCACTCCCACAACATATTCACATATAAAATACCTTTGGATATAAAAAACCAAAAAAATATATCCCCAAAATCCTTATTCATATTCGACATCTTTCGTTCCTCCTAAAATACCATCTCTATCATCTTTAATAGTAGACCCAAAGAAGGGTTCTCTTAGATAAGGTAATTATCTGAACAAATATATTTCAATAAATTTATTATTTTATTTCTTAAAATATGACCTAAAACAACCAATATAATAATAAAAAATAACATATATGCATATTTTAATTATTTTTATGTAATAATAATTAGCCTTCTCCACTTCCATCATATGGGAATAACAATCATAGATCATTTATACAACGGACTACATCCTTGGAAACCTATATAGTTCATTTTCCATCACAACCATTAAATTGTGGATAAAATGTCATATTATCATAATTTAAATTATATTTTTGATAATAATTTACTTTTAGAATTATGACATCAAAAAAACATTTTTATGATTCCTTCTATTTTAAATATGTTAATATCACTCTTTTGTGCGGTAGATAACCACCTATAGAAGCGATGCAATTTGTTTTTCAGTTACACAATACATTGAATGTAATAAGGAAAAAATAAATGATTATTATATATATATATGATATTAAATATATTTTTTAAAATTACAATTTCAACCACTTCCAAAAACCTTTACTTGTTAAAGTAATTATATCATCACTCGTGTGTATGTACGAACTACAATCTCCCTGAAGCGATACGACTCCTTTTCCATGAAAATATTTTTATAATGATTATAATAATGTATCCAATTATTAAATATGATAATTATAACATTATTATCATTTTGTTGGTGAATTAATCATTTCTTATATACATTAATTGAATCAATCATGAGAAATAACAGATGAGAAAATGAGGCAATTAAAACCCGAATCAATGAAAATAATGAATGATTTTTATAAAAAAAGGTTATAAGATGTTATGAAAGGAACATATATGTTATTATAAGTATTATTGTTGTTATATAGTATGTAAATTGGCCATTTAAAACCCCCATAGAAATAATAAGTAATGTGCAACTAAAATGAATCATGAGGTAAAATATTTTTCTCAATTTCATTTAATTGGGGAATATTGAAATGTCAGGAACCTAATTTCTTCTATATAGTCTATATAATTCCCCTTTTATATGTAAAATTATGAATACATAATTATTAAATATAATTGATATTTTAATTTTAATTATTTCATCGAATTTTATTTTAATGAAATGTTACCAAAAGGTAAATAATTTCTTAACTCAATTTCTTTTGATTAGGATATATTAATCTCTCATTGAATTTTATGTTATAACATTATGTGTATAATTTCTATTTAATATAAATTGTTTTAATTGAAATTTTTTAATATTTATTTTTAGATAATTCACATAATAGATTCATTGACAAATTCTCACTTAAATGTTATAATCATTGTAAGGGTTTGATTCCGAATCTCGTTCTCATCAAGATTGTACATTCATTAATTTTAGTTAAATGAAATAATTTGAAAATTTTATAACAACCACATTTAATTTTATTTTAGAATTTATGTTCATGATATTTTCATGTAATAGTACTATTTCTCAACTCTTTATTAAATAAAATAATTGATAAAATATTTTTAAGAAAATACAAAATCATTTTTCAAAACTGTCGAAAATCTACATTCATCCAAAACCTTGTTTTGTAAAAATGTTTTCAAATTTTTTTTAGAATATTCCAAATGATTTATTGAATTTATTTGTAAACATGTTTTGTTTTGTACTTTTATTAATGTAATATTCATTTTTTTCAAAATGGTAACTATTTTCAATTTATTGAAAATGTTTAATGGAATATATGATTCCACATGTATGGAGTTAATGGAATTTCCCTCTATCCTGACCAAGAAAATATTTTACAACATTATTTATACAATTAAATTTTTATATTCAATAAAAGATATTTTACAATTTTTTTGAGTAATTATATTAATAAAATGTTATCTTCAAAATAAATAGTATATCATCCTCAAAAAATCTAAAAGTTATTTTAATAGAATTTATATTCATAAATGAAAATATACCTTTATTCTTACTCCAATGGGTATATAATATATTATACCATGGTTTAGGACCATTATTACCATGTAAAGTATTTTCATTAACTTCTATTATTTTATTTTATAGTCATTAATTTTACAATGATATAATTTCTCACCCGTGATCATTGGTCGTTAAATTTCCCCTAAATATATATATTATTATTCATGGATATGTTAATTTCCAAAAACATATATCATTAATAAATATATTTTTATATATTTTGATTTTTTTATTCTAGGAAAATGATGATAAATCTGTATTGTTTACTCAATATAGAACACTGATGATAAGGCACATTACTCGTTGAAAAAATAGATAATTTGATATATAAGGAATGATTTGGACCTATAATGACAGGATACACATTATATTATATATCCCCTGTATGTATTGGTTGGTCTCATGTTAAAAATAATTAGGTTATCATTAAATGTGGTCATACCTATAGTTTAAACTATCTTATTAATGATTTTAAAAGTAGAGGCATCTTGATGCCTGAAATCATGGTGTCTAATAATTATGAATTACCTTCATTAAGAATTCAAAATTTATTATCCATGATATTTTCATATTTACATAATCCAAGAATTAATTTTAATATCAGGTTATTGATTAAATGGAATATTTTTTATTTTATTACATTTAAATATTTATTATGACATATATTATCATGATAGTAATTTAATTTGAATTTATTGTGTTCAGTTATTTACCTTTACATTTTTATTTTTATTTAACTATTAATGATAGATTCCATAGTACTTAACTATTAATAATCATTTGAGCTCATCATTAATTTTTTTCCTCCCCCTAGGATTCCACAAACTGTAACAAGAATGATATAAAAGGATACTCTAGATGAAATATTGATAATATAGAAAATAAATGTCATTATTTTTGTTTTAAAATCTTGTCACACCCGTTTTTTTCTTTTTAGGTCATGGTTTTGATCTGGTTCATTAACAATATTGATCTTTTTATTGTCTATTCAGTGAGATTAATATTTATTTTTTGAAATAACATATATCTCTAATAACCCTAATTTGGGTTCCCCATTGCTAGTTTAGGAGTTTTTGGAGGAAGGGTGGTTACTTCATGATTTGGGCCAACCGTGAGCCCGTTTCCAGTTTTAAAAACAAAATTTGTTTCTTTTATAACTCCTTTGTTTTCGACATTTTTCTCCCATTAAACTTCATACAATTCCTCCACTGAAAAATTAAAACCACCATATCCTATTATTCCCCTTATGAAGGGATAATCATGGTGAATTTGGGTTACTTATTTAGGTAATGGGACAACCCATGGGCCCTTTTCAGTTTTAGAAAAATAATTTATTTTTTATATCTTTTCGATTTATTAATATTTTTTGTTTCTTATACATACCACTAGAATACAAAATACATATCCTCCTCCCATTATTGATTTTCCCACTTTAAAGATCATTTGAATCACATATTTGGGAGAATGTTCTCAGGTTTCCCCAAACTGTTTAGAATTGAGAAGGTATATTATTTCATAAATAAATCATTCCATTAGTACTATTTTCCCACAAATCATATTTACCTGGTTATTATAGATAATTGGAGACTCTCAAAGAAGTTTTAGTCTGTAATAATTTCTCTAACGGTGCATATCGAAGGAAAGATTAAGAGTTTTCTAGCTGAAAAGGTGAGATTCATTCTCCTTTCTCCTCCCTCTCTTTCCTCCTTTCATTATTTCTTGGTTTTATATTCGAAAATAGTCATGATAAACCTATGGTTTGGTTATCTGTTGATTTTTTATGGGGATTTTTTTGTTTGGTTCAGGTTTTCATAGTTTTATGGTTTGTAAACCCTCAGATGGTGATATTGGGTGTCTGTTTCTGTTACGCCAAGGATTTGAGGAAGGATATCCAATGAACATGCCTTTATCTTTTAAGATTCCTCATTTTATTATTATTTTTCATCTGATATATTTGTTTCTTAATTTTTTTGACATTTATATAATTTTATTGGTGTGAAAAATGGTTGTTTAATCCTTGTTTGGTGAAAGGTAGTGTTGTTTTGTCATAAAAGTGCACACCAAGTGTTTGTTTAAATGTTCTACTATCTTTTGAAACTATTTTGTGAGGTTTAGAACGTATTTTATGGTTTTTTTAATATTTTACAGTATATTTTATAAAATATTTCATGAAATTTGTGCTTTATTCCTTGTCAAGTTCTTAAAATAAATTGATTTGTTTAAAAGGGCATGTCATGTCTTTAATAAATTACTCAGTTGGATTTTTTGCGTTATGTTTGATTAAAAAATAATTTTTTCCTGATTTATAAATTAATTTTAATAATGATAAATGGTATTATGAGTTCTAATATGTATTTAAAATTTTTATTTTGTTTTACAAACAAATGGGTTTTGGTTTACAAGATGTTTTGGCCCGAGTTGTCAGAAAATGGCAAGTTTCACATCCTTTTGAAAATGGTTTTGTTTTGGATATGTATCCTGATTGTTTTAAGGGATTTATGAATACTTTTTTGTACTATTAATGGTTTTTATACACCTCCTTAATAAAATTGAAATGCATACCTTGGTCAAATATTATTTCTGAGAAAGGATTAAAGGCCTGTTTGGCATTTTTTTTTTGTAAAAATGGTTTCCATGTGTATTTCATGTTCAATCTTTTGGAGAAATTTTTTGGTCCATCAAAATGAATAATTAATTGGTTTTGGGGATTCCAAATCTGGTTTGTTATGTTATTGATGGGTTTGTGGCCTTAAAATAGTATTTTTGAATGGATTTTATGTGCAAGGCCTCATTATACTCCTTGAAATTTTTTTACAATTCTTTTTAGTGGGTTATCGATTCGTGAAAGAAATGTGAAGCATGTTTGTGGGATGTTTGTGTGTTTGAGGTTTGGTAATGTAATTTTTATGTGGAAATGTTATTTTAAAATATGTTTAACTAGATTGAGCACTAAATTTAATCTCGAGTATCTAGGTGGGATGACGTGTACTAGTATGTCAGTGATTCCGTGGGGTTTGGCCCCAGTTTAAAGTAGCAATTTTTAAGATAACAACACTAAATAAAATATGATGATGATGATATTGGGGGACCACTAGATTTTGGGTATGCTCTCTACTAGTGGAAATGGTTCTTGAGAAGTGATATTTATAATGGTTACTTTCCCCAAGATACGAGGTACCTGGGGAACACAACTAACTAGTGCCAAGGGGTGTTCCCGTGACATGTGATAATTGGCTATTTTATTCTCACCGTAGGCATACGGTGTGTTTTGTTGGTAAATTCAGTAATGTGTGTGATTTATTTAAAAGCATACATTCTTTAAACCAGACATATTGAAAACTATTTTCATTTTGATGTTGTACCGCTTTGAAAATTGTTACTAGAATTCTTATTTATAAAACATGCATGTTTTTGTCTGGAAATTGTTTTTATAGCATGAGAAATCATTTGGAAAACATTCCTTTATATTTTTATTAAAAACATGAAATTGAATTTTTTTTATATTAAATGGTGTTCATTAGGAATAGAATATTGGTCTAACCTACAATGTTTTAATACTCCCTCCAATGGTCGTGTTCTATTTTTATCCCTTGTACAGGTTTCAGCTTGAGTTCGATCTCCTTGGGAAATGTGTGATCATTGTGTTGGAGGATGACCAGCGGGGTCACATGGAGTTTGATGGTTATCAGGTTTGGATAGTTGAGTTGTACTTTCAGATTCTTGTACAAATAAAGTTTAGATTAATTTTTATATAAATGTATTTTGGTCTGTCCATTTCTTTCTGTTGTTGGTTTGAATGTTTATATATGGGAGAAATTTTTCCCTTGTATAGTCTACTAATGGAATTGGTGCTTGTTGCCATCTCGGGAGGATCGGGAACACCTCTCGGGACTTTTGGGAGATGGTCTAGGTGACCTGTTTAGGGTTGACTCAGGCTGGTTTGTGATAAAATGGTATCAAAGGAGGTCAGATCAAAGAAGACCATTCTTTTTAGAGTTCCCTTGTTATTTGGGGGATGTCATGGCAGATGGAGTAGGATTTTTGGGACTTTAGGGGTATGTGTGGGAAGATCATTGCAAACTCTTTCTCTTCCTGATCCTCAGGATTCCATAGGAAGTCTGGTTTTATTAGCGTCTTTTGTTCTTGTGGATTGTTTGGGGTTGGGATATGACAAGGGGAGTCTGACTAATGGCCTCCATGAGCACTAGGTCCTAGAAAGCCATTTGGAGCTGGGAAATGGTCTTAAGACGTCTCTCTGTGCTGGTGGTGTGTTTGACACATGGACTCCAACCATATGATCAAGTCACCCAATGACACTAGTTCTATTTTGTGGGTCTCTTGGATTTTTCATGAATTTGGACGTTTGTTTTGAAAATACTTTTATGAGAATTGTAAAAATGTGTTTCAAAGAAAGGATTTAATATTTAAAACAGGAAAAAGGGATTTTAAAAAAATTAAATATAAGAATGGTTTTGGAAGGTTGTGTTTTTGTGAAAACAAAGGAAGTGGAAATGATTTAACGGGATTGGATTATCCATAATATAACCATTGTGGTTTGTTGGAATAATATGTTTCCAAAGTGGTAATCATATTAAGGTGATTCTAAATATTTGTTTTAAATGGGGTATTTTGGGATGTTGAAAAGTGTTTGAATCTAATAAATTATTTTTGGAAATTGGTTTGGAGGGGTTTGTGTTTTCCTAAAAAGGGTATTGGTCTCAATGACCATCAGATTATGAAAATATATGTTACTAAATTTAAGTAAATGGTAAGAGGTTGTTTGGAGTAGCTTAGTATTTTTAAAAGTTGTTAAAAATGAAATGGGGTATGTTTTTTAAGAAAATGTTTCTTTATGAAGTTTGTTCTGTTTTGTGAAATCTAAAAAGGGATTTTTGACATGGTTGTTAGTGTTCCTTTGGAATGCACATGTTTTTTTGGAATGATGTTGTTTTGTTAGCCTATGGTGTTTTCATGGGTGATCACAAGAATGGTTTTATTAATATCTAGAAGGATAGACAATATGTCATGGGGGTTGGGTGCCTTGGTGGGATGGAAATGTTCATGTGGGTGAGATTTTATGAAACACCATTGGTGAATGCAGAAACCTAGAAAATTAGTTTTTTTTCAAAAGAGTTTTGAGATGAAAAATTATGGCCTTTGTTTATAAACCAATGGTTATGTGGATAGTTGTTTTAGGTCATAGAAGAGTTTTTTATTCAGTAAGAATCCTTGTGATATAGAAGTAAAACTCTTGTTGTATCTTGAGATGAGATCTTGTTGGTGGATCGATTTTGGAGTAATGTTCAGTGGGTTTCTAAAGATGTGTTGGATGTTGTGATGTGGCCACATATAGTTATATGTTTTTAAGATATCCAATTGATAAACCTAAGGATTTTTTCTCTGGTGTAAAAATCTAAATCCACCTCCCCAAATAATTACCCATCATGTTATTTGAAATATAGTGCTATTTGGGATTTATTTAATGTTCTTCCAGGTCATGATAATTATTTTGGACATAACAGTTGTGTTCGGTGATGTTGATGTGTTTCACCGTATTCGTTTTCAATTCTGATCCTCGTTAGGAGTGAGACATAATTTCAAAATTTATCTATGAGTTCCTATTTATATGAAGTTGTTTTGTTGATCAAGTGAGTTTTTTTGAATGGTGTGATCCTTAGCACATGATGGAAGTGCAACAGATTCTTTAAGAATCAGGGCTCGAGCCATAGGCCTCGAAGTGAATCTTTTCATGCAGTCAATTAATCTCTAGAGGTGTGTGGAGCATGACTAGTCTCCTACCTCCACCATTTTTGTATGGTAGTTTCTATGTATCTATTTTGGTTCTTCATTAAAATTAATTTTCCTTTTTCACATTAAGCGTGGTGGACTTACCCCTCACACAATGTCTATGGTTTTTCTTTCATGGATGTGGGTTTTCGATCAATGTCCCTTTGTGGACCGCCTGTGAAAATTCGGTGTGGTATTGGTGTTACCTGTTCATAGGTGTAGAGTTTTGGGTAGTTTCCTTTTTTATTTTTTGGTTTCATTGGCCTAATTATTGGGTCCCCTTCCCTCCCCTCCATGAGTTGTGGGTGTTCGGATCTGTCCCAAGAGTGTTGGTCCAGTTCTTTTCACCTCTGTTCAGGAGTGGGTGGCTTATTTATTCCTTTTCTAACACTATTAACATGGGTTTGTAGTTTTTTGGGAGAGTTTTATGGTCTTGTGTAGACGAGGCTCAATTCTATTTCATTTTTAATTATTTTTTTTGGTTATTTATATTCTGTCTCTAATGGTGGCGAGACCCAATGCGGGTATCAAATATCTTTCCTTTATGATTTGTCAGATGGTAGTTGTAATTTAATAGTGAGGAACCCATTCCAACCACAACCCCAAGTCATTGGATTTTTTGAGTGAACTATTTTTTTGGTGATCATTGGGTTCATTAGGAGAAGTCCTAACAATCTAGTTCTTGGATTGGTTGTGGAGGTGGTGGCCCGACCTTTATGTTGATTCTCCAGAAGTGGTTGTGAGTTGCTGTTTATTTTGGGAAAATTATTAGGATACATTGTTGGGGAATGATATTTACTTAGATTTAGATTAATTATTTGGTTGATAGGGAATCCTCAGGTGTTGTACTGTCAGTTGAAAAGCATTATGGATTTCTGGGGGTGGAATTCTTTAATGGTGTGGAGAATTGTCACACCCAGTTATTTTTCTTTTTCATGTCATGGTTTCGATCCGGTTCATTGATAATCCAGATAATTTTATTGTTTGTTGGGTGAGATTAATATTGATTTTTTAACTATGATATATGTCTAATCACCCAAATTTGGGTTCCCCATTTCTTGTTTATGAGTTTTTGGAGAAAGGGTGGTTACGTCATGATTTCGACCAACCGTGAGCCCGTTTCCAGTTTTAAAAACCAAAATTGTTTATTTTATAACAACCTTTTTTTGGCATTTTCACCCATTAAACATCATAAAGTTTTTCCACTAACATATTAAATCCACCATATCCTTTTGCACCCCTTTATAATTCATAATCATGGTTTCTTTGGGTTACATATTTAGTTAATGGGCCAGCCCATGGGCCCATTTTGAGTTTTAAAAAATAAATTATTTACTTTATGTCATTTTAATTTATTCATATTTTTCGGTTCATCCACCTCCCAATATAAGATAAAATACCTATCATAACACCCATTATCTATTATACCTCTTTGGAGCTCATTTCAATCACATATTTGTGTAGAAATTCTTAGGATTCCTCAAATTGTCCATAATTGAGAAGGTAAATTTCATCATCTTTAAATCATTAAATTCATACTCTTTTTCCCACAAACCACCTTTCCCTGTTTGGTCCAGACCTTATGATACTCTCTGAGAAGTTTCAATCCATTCTCGTTTCTCTAAGGGTGTATATATAATGGAAGACTAAGAGTTTTCTAGTTGAAAAGAAGAGATTACTTCTCCTTTCTCCTCCTCCTTCTTCCTCTATTAATTATTTCTTGGTTTTTGATTCTCCAGTAGTAATGATCGACCAAGGTTATAATTATCATATTATTTTTTATTTGGTTTCTTTTCATTTCGGTCTTTTCATCAAATGTTTAGGGTTTGTAAACCCTCAGATGGTGATATTGGGTTTCTGTTTCCATTACACTAAGGATTTGAGGTAGGATATCCATTTCACATGCTATTGTCTTTTAATATTCATCATTCTATTATTTTTTTCATTTGATATATATGATAATTATTATTTTTTAGAATTTGGATAATTTTCTTGCTTTTGAAAATGGTTGTTTAATCCTTGTTTTGTGAAAGGTAGTGTTGTTTTGTCATAAAAATGCACACCATGTGTCTGTTTAAATGTTCCACTATCTTTCAAAAGTATTTTGTAAGATTTAGAACCTGGTTTATGATATTTTTAATAAGTTACACTATACTGTATAAAATATTTCATGCAATTGGTTCTTTATTCCTTTTAAGGTGTTAAAATAAATTGTTTTGTTTAAAAGGGCATGTCTTGTGTTCGGTAAATTTCTTAGTTGGATTTTATGTGTTATAATTTATTTAAAGTTTATTTTTTGAATTTATTAATTAATTGGAATATTTATAAATGTTATTTTTTGTTCTCATTTGTCTTTCCAATTTTGATTTAGTATTAAAAACAAATGGGATATGGTTTATAAGATGTTTTGGCTCGGGTCGTCAAAAAGTGGACTCTTTCATATCCTTATGAAAATAGTGGTGTTTTGAACATGAAAGCATAATGATTTAAGAGATTTATGAACTTTTTTTCTTCTGTAAATGGTGTGTATATACCTTCTTAATAAATTTAAAATTCATACATTGGTCAAATGTTAGTTTTGAGAAAGGCTTAAAGAACCGTTTGGCGTTTTTTTGTAAAAATTGTTTCCTTGTGTATTTCATGTTCTATCTTTTGGGGATATTTTATGGTCCATGAATATGATTTATTAATTGGTTCTAGGGAATCCAAATCACGGTTGTTATGTTATTTATGTGTTTTTTCCCTTAAATGATCATTTTCTATGGAATTTTATGTGAAAATCCTCGTAACAATCCTTGAAATTGGATTAAGAATCTTTTTAGTAGTTTATTGATTTGTGAAAGAAAGGTGAGGCATGTTTGCAGGATGTTTGTGTGTTTATGGTTTGGTAATGGATTTTTTATGTGTAATTTTTCTATAACATGTGTAACTTGATTGAGAAATAATGGGAATCCTTGATATCTAGGTTGGTGGACGTGTACTAGTATGCTAGTGATTGTTTGGGGTTTGGCCCCTGTTTCACGTAGCATGTTTGACGATTACAACACTTAAAAAATAAAGATGTTGATTTTTTGGGGTACCACTTGGTTATAGGTATGGTCCCTACTAGTGGCTCGAGTGTATGGGAATGGATATTTATTATGGTTACCTTCACCGAGATATGAGGTACGTGGGGCTCACAACTAACTAGTGCCTAGGGGTGTTCCCGTGACTTGTGCTCATTGGTTATTTTGTGCTCACCATCGGTATATGGTGTGTTTGGTTGGAAAATTCTGTATTGTATGTGATTTATTCAAAATTTTACATTCTTTAAATCAGACCTCTTGAAAACTAGTTTCATTTTGAAGTTTCACCTCTTTGACAATTGTTACTATCATTATTATTTATAAAACATGCTAATATTTTTATAGTAATTTTTTTCGTATCAGACCTTATTTATAAAACATATATTTATATTTGTATTAAAAATATGAAATTGAAGTTACATTTATTTTAAATGATGTTCATCGGAAATAGAATAGCAGGCTAACCTTCTGAGTTTTAATACTCATGCCTATAGTATTCTTCTATTTTTAGACCTTATGCAGGTTTCAGATTGAGTTCGATCACCTAGTTCAGTGTGTGATCATTGTTTTGGAGGGTGACTAGTGGGGTCACATGTAGTTATTTGGTTATCAGGTTTGCTCATTATAGTTGCACTTTCAGTTTCTTGTACAAATAATGTTCAGTTCAATTTTTATATAAATGTATTTGGGGCTTTCCATTTCTTTCTAATGTTTGATTGATTGTTTATATCTTGTAAAAATTGTGTCCTTTTGTTCTCTATTTATTCCCTTGGTGCTTGTCTTTATCCTGGGAGGATCGGGTATGCCTCTCTGTACATGTCGCAGCTTGTGTAGGTGACCGGTTCAGGGTTGACTCAGGCTGGTTCATGACAAATGTTATATGGGAATCATGTATGTGTCTATATTAACAATACTAAAAAACTATTTTATCCTTAAGAATATTATTCATTATATTTTAATCTAAATTTATAAATCATACACTAGTTCTATGAGACTAGGGTTGTGGTTACTATAGATTAAATGGATTTTGGAGTTACGAATTGGTGAATAATAAATGAGTTTCATGGAAAACAATATCAAAAAAGTTTAGTAAGTGATGTAGACAAGGTATATAGGCTGAGACATGAGTATTTAGGACCCCCTATGATATTATGAATGAATCCTTATGTGTATTGAGTATACAAAATGAAGTGGTACTGGTTGTGGAGTAGAGACAAAATGAAGTGGTACTGGTTGTGGAGTAGAGACTTTGGAAAGGATAATGCATCATTTTTAATTATTCATATGTTTGAAATGAGTTGATTCTGGGAATAGGATAAAACATAAATAAATAGGGAAATAATTTTAATAATTAATGTTTATTATCTTGTATTCTGGGATAAATAATTCATAACCATTTTTTCATCTTTATATATGGCTTTAGGTCAATATCCACATCATGTTCATCTTGAATGAGTTTTGTAGGGTGTGTCTTCATATCAATACAAATTAGTGTTAAATGATGATTATATGTTGAGGGGGACTCCCCAAGAGTGTCAGTGCCATGTTCTGTAAAATTATTAAGGCTCTATTTCAATCACAATGAAAGAATACTAGTTGGAGGATGAGATATCATTCATTTTTATCCATCCCTAAATGGTGAACTAAGTTTTATTGAATATTATGTTGTTTCAATGATCATGGAGGAAATGGAATAATATGGTCCTTCGGGAACATGAAGAGTCATTGATCTTGTAGGAGACATTCATGGCCAAATTATAGTAAGAATTTATTTATTATGTATATACCCATCCAAATACATCATGGGTATTATGATATTGTTGTGATATTACTCACTATGATGAAATATTTACCAATGTTCATGCGTTTATGAATACATTTTCAGATATTTTTTAGATCGATTAAATATTATTTTCATCATCAACATCCTTGTGTAATTTGCATCTAAGGAGGATCCTTCAGAGAATCATCATTCCTTTTTGGGAGATATAAATCATTAGTTTCTATTAAAGATGTTTTACAAGTTTGAGTTATAGGATATTGATATTTGTTTTGTGGGGTGTTTCATGTCCCATCATGGTCCAGCAGTAGATCCTTCAATGATAGAAGGAGTTACTTATTAGAAACCCCCATGACTATTTTCTATGTGTAGATTATCAATGGTATTTTAGGATATTGCAGGTTGTTCATAGTTAAGTTATCATGGGTCTCAACACCCCCACACATATAAATAGAAATTACCAGGTGATATTTTGTGCTGACTAAGGCTAGGCATCATTTGAGTACTTGGGGATAAGATGGCCATTTCTTGAGTCATTAATTTTCTAGTAGATGGTATTTATATTGAGGTTTTATGTGACTATTCTCTTCTTGGTTGGTGTTTTATACTAATGTATAAGAGATAATTAGTTCTTTATGGTTCTATATAGTTACTTACCTATGAGAATAATAATTCCACCCAGGATCATGAGTTTGGAAAACTTGCCTTTTAGATGATGTTTTTCCAAAATTACCTCATTAGTGAAAAAATTTTAATTTTTACCATCATAAGAGCCTCAGGTATGACTTCTCCCAGTGTGACATTTATTTTCAATAGTGATCATGGATATATTTCATACTATATTTCAACATCATGATTTCATAGACGCCGATAATGGGTAATTTTTAGATGAAACACTAATAAACAAGTCACACACTGATTTCGTGTATGAATATCGAGATTCTAGTTGAATGATGGATAAGATATTAATTATTCATCTTGATATAGGATAATTTGGTGGAATAAGATATCTTTTCCAGATGATAGTGTAGTTATAATTGGCGAAGTAGGCATATGAATCCCATCTAGGATATTCTAATGTGGATCCCAAGAGATAATTAGTTAGTTTTTGTGATTTTTCAATGGGTTGTCAAAGGAAGAAGAAAATAAAATATTATTTCAGGGATGGAATTTCACTCCTTTAGAGATGTGTGAGATAGTTCTTCATGATTTCCATAGCTCACCATTAATATTACATCATGGTGTGAAAAAAAAATTAAACATTATTATTATAGTTTTGGTGGATTCGTTTTATATATCCAATTACAGATACTGAGTCTTGATTTTTAGCATACCAAAATGTGAACGATGAGAACCATGTTATGAGAATTTTTCTAGAGAAATTGTTTTTTACTTAATTTAATTGGGAGGACATATTTATTGACTTTTCTATGGGTTTACCTTGGGATTACAAAGGCATTGATGGTATATGGGTGATAGAGTATTGTTTGTAAAGAAAGACAACTATGTAATGTTTATGTAGTTGATCTCAATGCAATTTTTCTAAAGTAGAATCTGGATGATGTGGTGGGACTATATGGATTCCCAAGTTATATCATCTTTGATCATGATCGTCATTTTACTTCTATATTATAAAGATGTATATTTTTTAATTTTGTCTCTCAATATTTCATTTGGACTTATTTTAATCCTTAGACATATGATCATATAGATTGAACTATACATACTATTGAATACATTCTAAATTATTTATTCCAAAATTTTAGAGGCTTTTGGACGAGTCACCTTCATTTGATAGAGTTTTATGAAAATAATTGTTTTCACTGCACTATTTTTATGTCCCCGTTTGGAGCTTTGCATAAATATAAAATTTCTTCTTTGTTGTGTTTTACTAGAGATATTGACTAATTTATTCTTGGGAAGGATGTAGTTTATAACATGATATTTATTTATTAGGTAATGCATGAAAGTATGAATTCATTTCATGAAAATAAATATCTTATACTAATCATAGGAAGGGTTCCTTTCAATTTTAACATTCAAGGTCATGTGTTTCCAATGGTGAATCCTCATTGTGGAAAGAATCATTTTGGTCACTGGAGTCAGCATTCTCTATGTGTTACTGACCCTTTTGAGGTGTTGTGTCATATTGGGGACATTGAATTTTATATCTCTCTTTTCCCACAGATTATCTAGATACATGGGTTTCTATGTGTTTTAGCTTTTTCGTTACATTATGATAACTATCACTTCATTGATTGGGTTTAGATCATTTTTTCAATGATACAATCTTTTTGGAGTGTCATATTTACATCTAAAATTTCTTGGAGAAGAAGTTTCAAAAGATTATTATTACCTTTGTTTATGTCTTCTGGGGACATGGTGGTATGGGGGAGAGTACCTAAGAACATGAATCGTATATACACACTCAGTACCCCAAAGTATTTTTTTATTTAGATTGTCTATTAATTCAATTCTCAGAATTCATGTTGACCATTTTTTTTGTTTTATGATATGGTTTTTTCTTGATTCCTTATTCTATCCATTCTCTCATTAGAGATGTATCTCCTTTATTAGAGTGTTTTTTCGTCAATTAATAATGTTTCAATGTTTTTCAATGTATTCCTCTAAGGGAAGTGGTTGATCTCTTGTGATATAGAGAATATTGAGAGGTATCTCATGTGGAAGTTTTTTATAAAAAAAATATTTTTTATATAACCCTAGGGGTTACATTGAAATTATCAAGGATAATAATGGTTTGAGTGATATTATATCTCAAGGACTGATTGTATGGGGCCATTCATTGTTTTTTCTGCTTTGGGTGTTGAAGGAACCTGGATGAGGATTGATGGTGATTCGGGGAAATTTGAGGAAAAGGTGGATGTCACTACTATTTCTATCTAGGATATGGCATGGAGCCATAGGCTATGCCATAATCAAGGATTCTACAATAAGGTTTCTAATATGTGGAATATAGAGGATGAAAGTGGGAAAATTGAGGTAAATTACTTTTTAAGGTGTCGTTGTGTCATAGTTTTTGGATCTAACAAAGGCCCTTCCCTAGTGTCAGGCACTATGATATGTAGTATCTTGGCTACACTATAGTGGTTTTTTGGATACATCCAAATTAGGGGTGGATTCATTGTGGGTTGTTGAATAAGTCATTTTCCCTCCCATATGATACATAGGATATACCATGTGAACAAAACCAAGGTTCTCATGCATGGGTTTGTATAAGGGGCTTCTAAAGAGTATCCTCCACTATGTTCGGTTCTATGTGGTCTTTGGTGAGGTCATATGGTTTTCTCCATGGTTGTCTAAAAAATGTCTTCCTATAAATACCCATGATGACTTTTAACCCAAATTCCACCTACTCGTTCTTATGAACACCTAGAAACCCATGGGTGATTTTTGAAGGATTTGAATCCTCTCTTCAACAGAGGTCAATAAACGTCTACCTAAGATCCTATTTTGGTGATATGAGGTAGGTTATTCTTATTTATTAGTAGTTTCTCCCCAATTTATCTTGTTTCCCGAGGTTCCTTATTTATATATTTTGGATATTATTCTATCATTCTAAAGGAATTTTAAATATTATTTTTGGTGTGTTTGTGGAATAGAATCCTTGGGATATCATATTATCCTCGTGGAAGAGGTGATTGGAGATACAAATTGGATTTCCTTTTTTATTTCTAGAATATTACAATGTTATGATAGGTGATTATTTGTTTCTAATATTTATTTAAATAAAATTTTATACAAAACAGTGATCATCCATTTTATTTGAAGAGGAATTGACCTTATAAATATTTATTTTTATTAAATAATGGAATTGGATTATGTTTAGCAATATCCCATTGTTTCTTTCTGTGATGATAACAACATACTTCATAATTTAATAGATAGTGTCTTATCTAGGTAATTGTTAGTAGGATGCTTTTACAATTGATAAATAACATTTTTTATGATTAAATTTGTATAAATGTAAAATATAAATAAATTTATGGTTGGATAAAAAATTAATGAAATGGCATGTTTAATAAATCTAGTTATTATTAACATTTGAATGTAACTAAATTAATAAAAAATTAATGTTTAATTGAATATTTTATAACATGTTTTATTGTAATTTTATAAAGAAAATTATTGTTTAATTATTTTTTGTGAGATTAATTGTTAAAGGAATCATAATTTGAATTGATTTTTTAACTCTCTCTAAATCCAAGAAATTATATAGAGAATTTTTATTTAGTTTAGTTGATTATTTTCACTAATTACATTGGTTTCCCATAGTTTAAAACTATAATAATTGAATTAGATAATTCACTATGTATTAAAATATGTTTATTTGATAAATATAATTTCTTGGGGATGAGATAGTATGTTTTATTGTGAAGGTCTAGTGCCTTATGGTTAGTATCGCATGATACACATTTCATTTAAATGTTGAATGTAATATTTTTTGGTCTATGTCACAAAAATTTATTATTTATTTCATTTATTTATTTCTTTAATAATATCTACAAGTTAGCCATTCTATATGATATGATGTGATCCAGGGATCACTAATGGGATATGAGTGGGGAGGCCTGATGTTTTGAAATGAGTTGACACCAATAACTATGAGATAGATGGTTACATAAATGATCTTATTCGGGAAGAAATACAAGATTATAGAACACGTTAAATATTGGGGTTCCCATTGATTTTCTAAAACCAATGATGCATTATTTTGAATGATTCTGTTTAATGGCTCAGATGAGTGAGTTTCATTCCTATCTACATTCCCTTCCATAATACATGATACACCATGATGTTCTCATTTATGCATCACACTTGTGTTATCTTAGGATTTTTTTTCTTATAGTGCCTAAAATTATATAATTTTTAACATTATATAATAATTTTCTAAACACATGGGTTTTTTTAATAAAATGAAAATGATACCGTTAATTTGGAGAAACTTTGGACATAATTGGATTATACAAGGAGGGCATAGACTTAAAATGATGGATAATTAAATAAAATTTTAATATTAATAATTAATGGTAAATATGTTAATAATTTTACATAGAATATTTTAATTATAATAATGAAAAATGTAGCTCTTTAAATTCTTATGTGTTTATAGGATCATTAGTCTCTAGAAGTGGAAGAAAGATGTCCATGTGATGAGAAATGTAGTTGAGACTAGGAATAGGTTATTACTATAGTGTGGTTTTGAGAAATATTATATGCATTAGGTTTTTTGATATAATACATTAACCCACCCAATTTTATTGTGTGAATGATACTGAGTAGAATATGGGAGGGTGTTTTCTCTAATATCAAGGTGCTGAGGAAGGATAAATAACTACCCCTCTAGTGCCACTCTATTCTCTTAATATTGTTCAATTCTAATATGCATTATGTTTATTTTCCCATATATGTGTAGATATATTCAATGTATTGTGGTTATTTTATGCACATGTATCTCAGTATTTGTATCCAAAGGATTTCTATTTGTATAAAATATATAGCCTATGACGAATTTTGTTACATTACTCAATTTATGGATTGTGATTTCTTGAGGTGTAATACATGTTTCATGATACATTTCATATGGGTTGAGGTGGATATTGAAATCTATATGGTTACTATATGGTGAAGGGAAATGATATAATTAGATTATGAGATTATGGATATGGATATTATGATAAATAGCCCATGTGTATTTGTGATGGATTACTTATGGGGAGAGATGAATCAAGGCATACGATGTTGTGGCATAAGGAAAACCCCATGTTGACGATGTAGTGGGGTGTCCATGTTATTTCATTACTATAATATAGTATCCCTTTTTCTTGACACATGAGGAGATATATCCACAGTGAGGATAGAATCATATAATACCTTTTTATTCAATGAGTTAGTTTCAGTTGTTTTTCGCTGCAATTTATTGTGATTTAATTTTCTTTTCTATGATATTATTTGTGGAGGATCCTACTATATTTAGTTCCATACACACCCATTGTAGATATAAACTATTTTTTTCAAGTCACATGTATAAGTGTAGAGATTATGGTTGTTTTTCTAGTTCATGGTTTTCTAGGTGTTGTTTGGGCTTCATGATTGATGTCGAGTATTATTTATTTTTGGTGCAAATAATTTCTTTTTTTAGTTTTATTAGTTTTTTATTGAATTATATGTATTTACTTAAGATTTTGATTTCTATTCAAATAGGGTTTTATTAGTATATCAATAGTATCTCTATCGTCCTCATGTTCTATTATATGGTAAAGACACATATTTTTATATTCATTGTACCTTCAGTGAATGTTTCCATCCTAGGGAATACTGTAGGTGGGAATCAGGTGTAATTATTTTTCATCGTTTATTTCCTTACAAGAAGAGTTGCCTCCTAGAGAGAGGTATTGATAGTAATAATTTAGGATTTAATTTTTTTGGTAATAATTCATATTTTATTTGTGGATTAAGATGAGATAACATTTTTGAAAATCCAATGAATAATACTAATTTCATGATCACATACCGATGTTTTGGAAAAGTATATATTTTTTATGTTTTCCTAGAAACATACCCTGATCTTGAAACATGAATATGGATATAGCTATAGAACCAATGCATAAAGTGAAAATAACCCAATAAAAGGATAGTTGAGAATTGACTCGATCTTCACATTCGTGTATGTTAAATGTTCCTCAGAATGCATATCAAGATAGTCACTCTAGAGGGATATGATTTTTATATCCCCATTCAATTTATAAAATATTAGGAAGGATTTAATATTGATTTTAACAAATTTTGTTATTAATATAATAGAGAAATGAACATGGAAAACCAAATTTTAAACAATGAGATTATTATGTTGATCTATATGTATCATATTCCATAAAAACAGCGTCATACAAGAAGAAATTTTCAGATTGAATTTTTTATATTCATATTCTAGATAATATCATAACTATTATTCTTTTATTATGTGGTAGAAATAGGATCACAAAAATGAAGATGATAATGTTATGTTATTGTAAGTATATTATTAGGGTTTATTTGTACTTGGTTGTATGAATATATGAAAAATTTATGTTATTTGATGAAGGATTCATTCTATTTTGAGAAAATGGATTCCATTTACAATTAGTTTTAGGATATTTTAAGAATGTTCCGGAAAATTTTCAGCCTATTTTTTAAACAAGATTTTTTTCAGTATGATAGAACCCCACTCAATGTGTCATTAGTTGAACCAAGAATGATATATTTTAAACTTACAGTGTTATAGTTTTTACTGATTCTGATAGAAGTTGAGGTGTATTGTCTATAAGATAACATGATAGTGTTATAAAGATAGAAATTTTGAGTATAATTTTTAATCGGGTTATTCTTGATAATTCTCCTATAATTATGGTCACTCATGTGAACTATTTTGGTTTTAGTAATATTTCATTCATGATGATACCGTGTAAAAATTTAATTCCATGGGTGTTGAATAAGCGATCTCAACCAACAACCTTATGGGACCAGGGTTGGTGTAAGAAATCACGTGATTACAAAAAACTGGATATTGATATTTCTAATTAAAAATGGGAACATAGTAGAAATCCCAAACACACTAAAAAATAAAATATCATAATATCAAAAAAAATAATGATCTAAAGACGATAAAGGAAAGATGATTCAATTTCCTATATGTAAAAAATCATTAAATAAAGCATGGGAAAAGTACCCTAAAAAAGACAGAAAAATATGATTCTTCAATTGTTAGAGAGATAGGTATTAGGTTACTCAGTGTTCCTTTCCAAGGGACAACAAGGTAAATTTTCTCTAATAACCATGAAAATAAAAAGAATCCCTACAGCTTCTACTAATGAATCAGATATTGATATTTTCCTATAGATTTTTTAGTATCATATTCCATATATAAGTTCACCAACTACTATATATTGAGTTATATAAACCCCTAATTGTATGATTTTTCAATAAATAATTTTTATTTTTCTATGTTATTTCTTCTTGATATATATCGAGATCCCTTAGTACTATTCTATTTGAACTTTGGAATCGATTAGATCACTTTGTAAAATGCTTATATATATTTTTCATATATGTAGATCTAATTACACATTATAAATAAACTCATTGTCATCATGTGGTGTGTCATTAATTATTAGTTCACCATAGAAAATACTCTGATCATATGAGTCTAATTTCTAGGATGAAATATATTTTCGGGGATAATGTAGCACCTTTAAAATTTAATATATAACATCCATTAAATAACTCTTTGTATTTCATATATTTCTCTCTATGTATATTAGAATTAAAATATATCTATGATATGTTTATTATGTTAAAATCTAGTCACTAAATTAATGGGAATAAATATGAATAATAACTTTGTAAAATATTTTCATAAATAAAATAAAGGATACTTTAGGGAAATTCAATTTGTAAATCTAAAATGTCGAATACTGGCATTTTATACTTGCAACTATACTTTTATAAAAATTTCCTTTTTATGCATCACAAATTTTTTTTTAGAAAAAAAATGTGATTCATGATGATAATGTACATTTGATATAAATTATTAGTAAATAATAATTTAATTAGTAATTGATTAAAAAATTTGATATTTTCCTAAAATGTAATTTCCTATGAAAGAAACATTCATTAAATTATTCTGTTTTAATATGAAAATAAATTTTTCTCACTTTTAGAAATTTTATCAAGGAATATGATTTTTGTTATAATTTCTATGATAATTTATAAAATGGGAAAAATTTCATTTTTAGGCATAATTTTATGATACTTAGGTAAATATTAACTACCATAATAAAAAATTATAATTTTAAAAGAATAAAGAATTTATAAATATTATATTTTATATTTTATTGGTCAATATTATGAAACAAGGAATATAATATGATGTTTCAAAAATATTTAATGATAAATTTTAAAACAATTAATTTAAAAAAAAATTCAAATAATATTAATAATCTGTAACGAATTGATCAAAAAATTCCTCAAAAATGGGTTTTCAACACATGATATATTTTATTCTAAATGACAATTTTATCATATTTATAAATTATATTACAAAAATGGTGTCAAAATTTGGATTCATCAAATATAAATATGGTAGGAAGGGTCTTCTTATATGTTAAATAATAAAAAAAATTACATGGTTAATTTTAAATCATGATTAATAATAGAAAAATGGAAAAATAAAATATCACAAATTTTTATTTATTAAACGGTCCCACACACAATCTGTAAATAAATTTTTAGTGATTAAATTCCTACATAAATGAATCTTCTCTAATCTCTCCAACAAACTCAACTAACTCTACAGTAATTCCACACACCCCTTACGTAAATTTATTCTGCAAATAATTTATCCTCCTTTTACTTATAAATGGAACTCACATACCTCCACATCAAGCCACACATATAGTTTCAAATTAGCATGAAGCATTACCCAATTTAATTATAATATATCGAAATTTCATGATTGTAAGAACTTTTAAAAACGAATATAAACACCAATAAAATTAAACATAATTTGTTTTTAATTATTTGAGATTATTACGAGTCTGTGAAAATTGAGGGGGCGTGATTCGAAGGCCCGGTGTACCCGGAATTGAATTTTTATAATTTTTATGGTAGGATCAGTAAATGAAGGGGTGATGTTTTCAATATTTTGAATAGGTGCAGGTATTAAAAATATGAGGACACCATTGAATCCATAGCACCGGGATTCGCCTAAGGGAGGCTTCAATTCAACCGCTTTAGTTCGAGAGAAAAAGCTAGTTTTTGGAATTTTTAAAGATAAGTAAAATAACATGTAAATTTTAGTTTAGTTTTCTTTTTCTACAAAAGAAGTGTGGTGGTGGTGGGATCGGTGACTTGTCAAGCCATTTAATGGATTGAATAATCAACTTATTAACTTCACCATTGTGAATTAAAAGTGGTTCATTAATTCATTTAATAAACCATATTAATTTTTCAATGTGTTAATCACCTATCCACCTTCTATATAAATGGAGCTCGAGTTGGGGGTTTGGAACGAATTATTCAATCGAGGAAACTCTTAAATAGTCCAGTGGTATGTCAACCTAGAGGATGAGACTGGATTTAGTGAGTAGTGACGAGCACTACCGACTCACGAACTGACGAAAATGACAAAGGCGGTTTTGTCAGTCGTCTTCAGCAGACGTCGCATCCTGGTAGGGGTTTTTATTTTTGATATTTTGATATTCCTCCGTCCCCATTATTTATTTACACGAAGAACATGGATCAACAGACCAATTGGTTGATCCATAGACCATTCATTAAAAATGGATGGTTGATGCTGGGTTAATAGTGGGGAGTTATTTTTAAATTCTCAGTTTGTCTCCAACAGCCCTTGTAAAAATGCTAACACGAAGGGCGTGGGAAAATTAGAATAAGGCCCGGTCCTTCCTCCGATCATATTGTTCTTGTGTTTCCCATGTGTGTTCATGCATTTATATGGAAAGGTAGAGATAGGGGTCACAGAGTTGTAGCGGTGACCCGAGAGGCTCATAGGCGCAGACGACACCAAGAACGGACCAGTGGATCATGTCAGGTGGTCTGTGGAAAGAAACACTGTTGCTCTATGCCAGTAGCAGCCAGAGGAGGCCCGAGGAAATCGGTCATAGGCGGTGGGAAGGAGGAGCGCCGTCACACGATGTGGTGGCCAGAGTTGGCCAGACTGACCCTGCTGCAGGGGAGAAGGGCGGCTCCTGCATGTGCCACCAGCGGCAGTAGCCGTGCCCAGTAGGCCGCGCCAAGAGGAGGTGGCACGTGCCTGCCCCATCCCACATTTACTGGAGACCGGTCGGCCTCCTGGACGACCATTTCATGTGGTCAGAAAGTGCCCCAATGACAGGATGAAATGGCCCCACATCCGTTGTACCAGCTAGAGACACGGTCTGCTTTCAGGCAGACTACATGAGATGCGTGTTTTCCGAACGAGCTAGACGCAGGCTGGCCAAATGGTCGGGACGCGGGCTGGATGAATGTGATGGACGCAAGCTGGACAAACTGGAAGGACAAGACCAGTGGGCCGGGCCCATGAACCAGCTAGGCTGACCCCGATGGGCTGGAACTAGTGAACCTAGATGACCCTTATTGGGCCGGACCCGAGCGGGGCTAAGTAGACCGCGGGACCTGTTGCGTCGGGCCGGCCAGACCGAGTCGGACTAGACCCATAACTAACTGGAACTCAAATAAAGAAATGGTTGCAACTGAAGAACCGAGTGTCCATTTGACACATCATCATTAGCATTGGGTCCCCTTTTGGGGAAGCGGTCCCTTTTAAATATTACAGTGGGAATGACCAAGCAGGGGAGAACTGAGATGTGATCACCCCCGTTTCCCGGAATGGTGTGTAACTAAACGACCGTGCATCTAATCAATGTTCCTTCTATGCCATAAAAACACATATGACAAGGTTGTACATTGGAGATACTCTACGTCAGTTTTTATGGAGTTTGTCGTGTGACCTGGGTTGGATCAGACTTGAATTTAATCTGGACGTTTTTAAAAAAATGCCCATATCTCACAAATCGAGCGTCTGATCGATGCGACGTATGTCATGTTGGGACCCCTATGATAGGGCGGTCCCCTAGGTATGATATTTTTGGTACATAGTACCAGTTGAAATATGAAGTATTTCTTGAGGTGCAAAGTCTTCTAGAGATTCACAGTGCTTCGTGCAGAAATCTAGTGGCTAGCTGTGACATGAAGAAGAATAGAGACCAATACAGGTCTTCATAAGAAAATCAAGAGTGATATGATATAGTTTTATGTATAATCATCCCTACCTATATTCCAACGAACAACACGGGTCAACACTAGGTACCAATATGGGTTAGCACCAGCGACCTATATGGGTCACCACCACCGACCAATGCGGGTTAGCATCTAGTGACCAATACGTGTCAGTATACAGTGAACTATACGGGTCAACAGTAGAGTTAATACAGATAGGATGATCTAGAATTATGACTAGTAATCCATATCCTAGTAACATTGATGTTATACCATTATAGTGAGCTGTCTCTTTTTTTACATCGTTATTTAGATCATACTTATGATATTACCTTTGTGGTATTTCTTATGATGTTTTACTTTGTGGATTAATGAGAGACCTTTAGGGGTCTCGGGGTCCCCAACTAAGCCTTTATACTCACCCTTTCATAGGCTCCTCCCACAAGTGTTTGTTTGGTGTACACTACTGATTCTCTAAGGAAGACTTTAGAGGTTTCGAAATGGTGGAGCATGGTGTGATTGGAGCAGTTGAGATCCTCTTCATCGATATCATACATACCACTAATACCCTCTAGGTAGAGATCCTGGGAAGATTCCATAGTTATTTTCTTTCCTTTCAGTTTATATGGCTGGTATTTTGGGCCACTATTTTCAGTTTATTGTTTTACTTGTGGTTGAACTTTACTCTCACGGTTATACCTTACTTTTGTTGGTTGTTTATGTTAGTTTCCCTTTTTTAGTGTGTAGAGATAATAATTGAAATGCATTCCCTATTCAGAGAAAGACATCATGAGCTAGTCACCACCCCATGGCCTATGGAATGCAGGCATCAGGTAGTCACATTGGGGCGTGGTGGGACAAGTCATGAAAATGTTGTATCAAAGGGGGTTCGGTTCTATTGGAAGAACTAAGAGTATACTTTTAAAAATGAAATGATGTAAAGTGTATTGAGTTTGGTTTTTATTATAGAGAGTCTAGTGTTGGTGTGGTGGACGACATATCCATACACCTGGACCCTTAATTATGTTTTCCAACTTGGAATGTGAAAACACAGGTTGCAAGTGTTTTCACAAGTTTTCTGGATCTTTCTTGAGTTAGCTCACAAGGTATAACTTATTGACTATGGAGAATATGTTACTTATAGTATGACTCTACAAAGACTACCAGCTATGATTTCTGTTAGTTGTTGTGACAGTGGACCACCGAGCGACGAGGAATTGGTACAGGGGCCAATCACATTGATGGCACCGTCAGGTGGTGTACTAGAAGTACCCCCACTCGTGGAGAAGAAGATTCTACCATTTGATTATGCACGTCAGCTTACCAGGTTTCATGAGTTCCAGAGATAGTGGTCTCCAAGTTTTCGAGGTGAGATGGACCCTAGGCAGCAGAGGATTGGATTGAGGCGGTTTCGTGGTTCTTTCACTTTATATAGACACATGCCGAGAAGATGATGATCATGGCCACTAGACTTCTTCAAGGATCTTCAGGATGATGTTGGAGCTTTACGCTCTAGGTGGATTAGAAGATTACCCTCACCTATAAGGAGATTGAGAGACTTTTCAGGTCGGAGTTCGTGCCAGCGGCAATACACTCTATGTGTATTCATGAGATGATACTTCTGTTGCTTGGTAGCCTGATTGTGGCTCAGTACTCAACGATCTTTACTAACCTCTACCAATAGTCCACTGACATGGTAAGATACCCTTACTTTAGGGATCATACCTTTGAGCAGGTGCACCGATTAAATATCAGAGTTGTGACAGTTTCTCTCAGCACCCTGATGCAGGCTGGGGTTCTAGAGAGAGATTTGCTGATGGAGATATTCCATGTTGAGTAGGTACCGACAGCGAGAGCCCCTACCAGACAATAGGTAGTAGACTCATCCACAGCTGGTAGTAGACAGACGATGTAGAAGCTTAAGAAGGCTAGATCTTTTGGAGGCTAACTCCGGGGCACAGGGTCCAGCGGGCAAGGCTCGAGAGGCCAAGGGAGCCCCCAACAAGGAATGATCTGTTTTTCCTATGGGGGACAAGGTCTCAGAGCTCATGACTATCTGAATCCCCACGCGGATGATCAGCTGATGGTGGAGGGGCCACTGAGGTAACGGCAGCGGAAGGTTCATGAGCGTCATCCAGCCAGTGGAGAAGTCAGGGGAGCAGGATGTGTAGCGGGAGGTGGTCAGGGTCACTAGGCACTACCACCACCAACCCCAAGTGGTCCACCATGAGCTCAAGTAGCGGGTGGATGGGGACATGCCCATATATAGGTAGTAGAGGCTCACGATCCTGACTTCCTTGAGATGTTACGAGGCACAATCTATATATTCTCCACATTATTAGTAGTGCTTATCAAAATAGTTTCTAGAAATTATTTTCTAACCACAGACATAATTCAGGACTCTAATATTCTGACTGAGCATTTAGCTTGACCTTTGCGTTTGGATACTCATACGGGAGGTGATTCAGTGGAGACACACTGTTACCTACTGTGTGATTGTACTCTCGTAGGAGAGAGTTTCAGATGGGATCTTCTAGTATCATAGTTGAAGAACTATGATGCCATTATGGGCATGGAATTACTATCAGTAGTTCATGCACATATTGACGTCTTGATATGTACAGTGCATTGTACATGCATAGATAGAGTCCATATTTCCATTGATGTTGAGAAGGAAAACATATTAGCATGAGATGGACTTGTGCTCAGGAGGGTGCAACCGATTACATATCACCACTCTTGCATGTCCTTCGACATGGTGTAGGTGGGGAGTCCATAGTTTCCTGCGGTGAAGGAAGAGTCTGATGATGTCTTTCCAGAATATGTCCCAGGAAATCCTCCTCATAAAGAGGTAGACTTCAGTATTGACTTGTACCCAGAAACAACACTGATATCTACACCATCGTATCGGATGGCCCCTTTGGAGCTCCGAGAGCTGAGGGTATAGTAGGAGGACTTATAGAGTATGGGGTTCGTAAGGCCCAGTGTTCCTCGATGGGAATCCTCGATGTTGCTTTTTATAAAGAAGATGGTTGTTTGAGGAAATGTGTGGACTTCTGTCACCTAAACTAGGTGACCGTGAAGAACAAGTATCCGCGACCTAGGATTGATGATCCGTTGGATCAAATGAAATGATAGAAGTGGTTCTCAAAGATAGACCTCAGATCAGGCTATCATCATCTCAGGGTATGACACAAGGATGTACCAAAGACAACCTTCATATGTCAGTATGGCCATTACGAGTTCTTGGTGATGCCTTTCGGCTTGACCAATGCTACAGCAGTGATCATGGGGCTCATGAAAAAGATCTTTCAGCCATACCTTGATCTCTATGTGGTGGTCTTCATGTATGAAATCTTGGTGTACTCAAAATCTGAGGAAGACACGATGTACACTTGAGGATAGTTCTGGACACACTTCGGGAGAAATAGTGATATGGGAAGCTCTCGAAGTGTGAGTTCTGGATTATAAAGGTCCACTTTATGGGACACTTTCTCTTTGAGGCTAGAGATTAAGTGGATTTAGAGATGACTGGGGAAGTAATTTCTTGAGATCCACACAGGTGTGTTATTGTGGTGCGATGATTCCTTGGATTAGAAGGCTACTACCAAAGGTTCATATCCAATTTATCCTGAGTAGAAGAACCTATGACTTCCATGAAGAATAAGGGGAAACCATTCATATGGTCAGAGCCATGCTATCAGAGCTTTCAGCAGCTGAGGTAGATCTTGACCAGTGCTCCCAGCTTGATTTTTCCAGAGGAGGGAACTGGATACATGTGTTATTGTAATGCATTAGGGAACAGACTCAGTTGAATCCTAATGAAGGATGATGTAGTGATTGCTTATGGGTCACGACAGAGGAGGCATCATGAAAAGAATTACGCGACTCATGACTTGGATTTGGTAGCAATAGTATTTGTACTGAATATGTGGCCACACTACTTGATGGGAGAGCAGTTAATTTTTTACTCAAACCACAAGATTCTCAGATATATACTCACATAGAATGATCTGAATCTGACACAACGACGTTGGATAGAGTTCATCTAGGACTATGAATTTCAGATAGTCTATACTCCTAGGAAGGGGAATGTAGAGGCAGATACACTTAGTCGTAGATCAAGTTAATAGCTATTGAATGAGGCCTCATACCAGTTATCCCCACTTCGGATATCCTACATGGATAGAGACGAGACAATCGACCTATAGTCGATGGTATTTTCCCATCCACTCCATCAGTGAGTCACGGATGCACAACTCGGAGACAACAGCTGTGAGACTACACGTGCTCAAATATCCTCCGTCCATGTACATGAAGAATATTCTAAAGGTTGGTAGAACACAATCCTTTTCATAGGACATACAATTGTACCAGTGTCACTATGAGAGGAGGTGATGAGGGAGTTCCACACATCCCCCTTGGTAGTAAATCCAAGCGTGATGAATATGTATTAGGACCTCTTCCATTTGTACTAGTGTCTAGGGATGATTAAAGCTATGGAAGAGTTTGTTTCAAGATGCCTCACTTACCAGCAAGTGAAGGCCAAGCACCAGGTACCAGCAGGCTTGACCCAAACCCTCAAGATACCATAGTGTAAGTGGGAAGGGATATCGATGGACATCATGACAGGGTTACCACATACATATAGAGGGCATGATTCCATCTGGGTGATCATAGACTGACTCACCAAGCTGGAACACTTTCTTTCTATTCGAGAGAAGGGTTTTGTAGAGTTCTTGGGACATCTCTATGTTCAAGATATCGTGTGACTTCTCGAGGTTCATTTGAAGATATTCTCAGACTGTGACACATTATTTACATCCCAGCTATGGAAAGGATTTTAGGATACCTTTAGGACTCACCTTTACTTGAGCACAACTTTTCACCCGCAGACAGATGGTCAGACTGAGCGGACCATCCAGACTATGGAGGACATGTTTTGTGTATGTGTCCTAGATTTTGGTCACAGTTGGGAGGACCACCTACCCTTGGAGGGGTTTGCGTACAACAAAAATTATCAATCCACCATTGGTATGGCCCCATTTGAGACATTTTATGGACAACCGTACATATCACCTTTGTGCCGGATGGATCCAGGAGAGCCAGTACTCGTCGGCCCAAAGAAGGTACATGATACCACAAAGAAGGTGCAAGTCATCTGAGACCGGATAAGGACAGCACAGAGGCAACATAAGTCCAATTATGATAGGCGATAGAGATCACTGGAGTTCCAGGAGGGGTACCATGTATTATTGTGAGTAAACATTCGATGGGGACCATGGAGATTTGGAAGAGGTGGTAAACTCTCAACGAGGTGTATCAGACCATTCTCGATACATCAGAGAATTGGAAAGGTAGTATACCGCATGACACATCCTCTGTATTTAGGGAGGGTGCACGATGTCTTCCATGTATCCCATATGAGGAGGTACGTGCATGACCCATATAACGTCATCGACCATGGAAAGCTAAGGATTAACAACGATGTGACTTTTGTAGAGTAACTGGTGTAGATAGTTGATCGAAAGTATAGGATCCATCATGGGTGGTTGATACCTCTGGTGCATGTTCTGTGGTATCATGGGAATCCCCAGTAGAGCACATGGGAGAGAGAGGCTCAAATTCATGCCTGATGCCCCTCTTTTTTTATGTACCCTTGTTTGGATTTTAGGGAAGAAATGTCCCATAGTTGGGGATAATGTAATGACCCATAAAATCCCATGTAATATTTTTAATTATTTAGTATTATTACAAGTCTACGAAAATTGACAGTGCCCTATTCTGAGGCCTTGTATTCACATAATTTATTTTTGAATGTTTTTTAAAGTATGTTCAGTTAATGTGTGTGCAACGATTTCTATCATCTGAACCAGTGCTCTGATTAAAAATCTGAGGGCACCATTGAATCCTTAATGCTAGGATTTTCATAATGGAGTCTTAACATTGACCAATGTAGGATGGGTGAAAAGGATAGTTTTTTGTCTTTTAAAAGAAATTTTAAATAACATGTAACTGTTATTTCTGTTTTCTTTTTCTCCAATAGTTGAGTGGCAGTGGTGGGACCAGTGACTTGTCAATCCATTTAATGTCTTGAAACATCAACTTTGTAACTCCACTATTGTGAATTAAAAAAGGTTCATTAATTAAGTTAATGAACCTCAATAATTCTTGGAAGCGTTACTCACCTTTCCCCCTCCTATTTAAATGCAGCTCAAAGTTGTGTTTTGAAACGACATATTCAAGAGAGGAAACTCTGGAAAACACCTCAAGAAACATCCACCTAGAGGACGAGACCTGATTCAAGTAATGGTGACCAACACCACCAAATAATAAACTGACGACAATGACAAATGAGGTTCCATCGATCATCGTCAGTGGATGTCTCATCCAGGTAGGGGTTTTTGTTTTTTATATTGTGATATTCCGCATTCCCCGTTGTTTATTTATATGAAGAAAGTGGATAAACTGACCAATGGGTTGATCCTAAAATCATTATTTAAACAAAATAGGTTGATACAAGATTACAAATCGGGAGTTATTTATATATTATATGTTTGTTGGTAACACCCCTTGTTAAAATGAAAACATAGAGGGTGCAGACCAATCTGAACAAGGCCCAGAACCTCCACCGACCTTGCTATTCTTGTGTTTCCCATAAATGGCTGAGAAATGTGAAAGAAATTCCATGATATGGGTCATTAAGTGGTAGTGGTTATTGAAGAGGCTCATAGGAACAGACGAAACCATAAATGGACCACTAGAGCACGC
Source organism: Viscum album (assembly GCA_963277665.1). Classification (NCBI taxonomy): domain Eukaryota; kingdom Viridiplantae; phylum Streptophyta; class Magnoliopsida; order Santalales; family Viscaceae; genus Viscum; species Viscum album. The sequence goes on along the minus strand of OY728160.1, from coordinate 905,151,632 downwards.
CCAGTGGCCCGCGGATAGAACTGTCGATGCGCCATGTCGGTCATGGCCGGAGGATGCATGCGGAAAATAGGCACAGGTAGTGGTAAGGAGGCGAGTTGTCGCATGATGCAGTGGACAAAGGCGGCCGGACCAAGTCATCCACAAGGGAGAAGGGAGACACCTGCAGGCATTGCCAGCAGCAGTAGCCGCGGCTAGTAGGCTATTCCTGGAGGGGGCGGCGTAGCCCCGCGCCATGCCGTGTCACCTAGAGATTGGTCTGCCTCTTAGTTGGCCATTGCATGTAGTGTGGAAGTGCCCCACTAGACGGATGAAATTGACCCACGTCCACAGGGCCAGCTGGAGACACGATCCACCTTCAAGAGGACCGACCGGACGCAGGCCGGCGGAACATGCCAGACCCGCGACCCAGCACGGGTGGTGCGAGCCCCATCGAGCAGGCCAACCGAACAGCGGACCGAGCCCATGAAACATCTGAGGAAACCCCGATAGGCTAGACATAGTGAACTGGGCTGACCATTAATAGTTCAGACTTGGGCGAGATCATGTAGACCCCGAGACCCATAGCGTCGGGCTGGTCTGACCGAGTCGGACCAGGCCCAGACCTAACCGGTACCCGAATAATGATACGCCCATAAATGAACAAATGAGTGTCTATTTAACACGCTTTTAGTGGTGTTGGGACCCCTTTTTGGGAAGCATCAACTTTGGCATATTCTGGTGGGCCCAACCGAGCTGGGCCTGACCGAGCTCTGATCACCCCCGTTCCACAGAAATGGGTGTAAGTAAGAGATCGGGCGTCCGATCGATGCGCCTTATGTGGAATAAAGACATGTGTGACAATGAGTTCCTTTAGAGATACTCTAAGTGTGTTTGGATGGAGTTTTATGTGCGACCTAGGTTGGATTAGACTTGAATCCAACATGGGCCTTTTTACAAAAGCGCCCATATCTCACAGACCGGGTGTTCGATTGACGCGATGTCTATCGTTTTGGGACCCTTATGAAGGGGAGGTACCTTGGGTATGATTTTGGAAGGACATATTATAGTTGGATATATGAATGAAGGGTTGAGGATCTGATTCATCTGGATAACATGCATGCTTCGTGCGGAAATCCAAAGGCTAGCTGTGACATAAAGAAGAAGAGCTACCAATATGAGTCAGCATTAGAAACTCCATAGTGGGATGATCTAGATGTACGGCTAATATTCTCTACCTCTATACCAGTAACCAATACGGGTCACCACCGGTTACCAATATGGGTAATCACCAGTGACCAATACGGGTCAACATCAGTGTCCAATGCATGTTAGCATCTATAGACCAATACGAGTCAGTATACAGTGAACTATATTGGTCAGTAGTATAGTTACTATGGATAAGATGATATGAACTTACAACTAGTCATCCATATCCCAGAAACCTTGATGTTATATCTATTGAGTGAGTTGTATCATTTTTTCTGTGCTTCATGATTTAGATCACGCTAGTGATATTACCTTTGTAGTATTTCTTGTGATTTTTTCCTTTGTGGATTACTAAAAGACCTTTGGGGGTTTTAGGGCCCCTTATGGAGTTTTTATACTCACCCTTATACGGACTCTTCCCACACATGTGTGTCTGGTACATATTACTCATGCTCTAAGGAATACTTAGGAGGTTTGGGATGTGGGGGAGCTTGGTGTGACAAGAGTAGTCGAGATCCACTTCTTCAACTTCAGACTTATAGCAACTACCCTCTATATAGAGCTCTAGGGAAGATGCGACAGATGTTTAATTTCTTTTCATTTTCTAGGAATTTTATTCGGGCCCACTATTTTCATTTTATAGTTGTACATATGGTTGTACTATACTCTCAATGTTGTACCTTGCTTTTGATTCTTTTTTACATATGTTTCCCTTTTGAGTGTGTTTAGATCTCTAAGGCAATGCCTTCCCTATTTGGGGAAATCCTTTTGGTGCTAGTCACCAACCCCTGGGCTATGGAGGGCGGGTTTGGGGTAGTCACGTCTAGGCCCCGTGGGAAGGGTAGTGATAGTGGAATATCCTCATGACCTTTATTCCTAAAGTATATTCTAGAGAAGATCCAAATTTTCAACAAAAGCATTACATACCCTTATACTTTTATTCAATATTATTTCCATACATAGTCCTCCAAACCTATTCTAAAGGCATTTATATAATGGAATTAGTATAATTTTTATAATCAAATTTTATTATAATGATGGTATTTACATTATATATTATCATCCCATTCACTAAAAAACTAAAGAATTTCACTCACGTGGGATTGTGGACTACCACCTCTTTGAATTCCACTTTTCATTTTTCTTCCCCAACATTAATGGATAGTTCAAGAAAAGGGTTTTTTGAATATATATTTCACTAATATATGTTTTTATATTCTGAAATTTTATATTCTATATTATATAATTAATTTTATAAATAACCTCTCACAATAATAATAACCTCCTTAAAAAATAATACTTAGAGGAAAACATTTTTATTCACACTGTGTAGTATTTTCATATCCATTAATTCTTCTATTGATTCCCTAAAAATTTTATATATCATAATAATAAAAATAAAATAATATCATTATCCATCATTGATGATGATATTACTACAAAAGTACATCATAATCATCAATTAATCATTTTCTGATCACATTTAATGCCATTAAAGAACCAACATGAACAATACTATGCATTAATATCACTAATGATTGTGAGAAAATATCTACTTGTATTATATGATATAAATATTTAAATAAATTGTTTAGTATTGATATATTTATATCAATATTTATCTCATTAATGAATTCATCTCCTTTAATTCATTATAAATCACCAAAACATGCTCATCACCGATTTCAATCTCATAAATCACAATAAAAACAACAATTGAAATAATTTATATCATTATAAAATATCATGGGGAATATATTAAATTATCATAGACTAAATAATATTGATAATATATGAAAATTATTTGATTTCATAACCTATTTTACAAACCCAGCTCAATTCCATTTGGATTACAAACTCTTATTACTAAAAATATGTAAAAATTATGTAATATATATATATGTGTGTGTGTGGAGTGATTATAAAAGAATTGAATGAATAATTATAGTTATGAATAAGATTCTTAATAATTTATTTAATGAATTTAATTTAATTATTTAGGATTTTTTGTGCATGTGTAGAATGAATTAGTATTGAGGTAAGGGTTTTCATCTCAACATATTCTCTTTGAGATGTGATTGGAATAATTAACCTAATTTAATTTATATGGTATATTGAATTCCTATTTGAGCTATAATTAAATGAATTATTAGGATTCATGTGACCATTAAGAGGGGGAGGTGGTGAATCAATGATATTATATATTTATATTTCTTTACGATTGAAACAATGTTTTCTACTATCTATATATTTATGGCTTTTCTAAAAACAAGAAGATAAGAAAGATACTCAAGAAATATAGAATTTTAAAAGTAAAATACTAAACATGATTTTTTTATCCTTATAATTGTTTGGAGATAAACAAACACCCTGGAATCCACTAGAAAAAAAATCATTAATTTGTGGTTAAAACAATCTAGGAATTTACATACACATGAATTTCACTATAATCAAACAACATTGAATGTAATACTCACACATATAAATGATGTATGAATGATTTTATAGTAAATATTAAAATCCATCACCAATAATAATCATAAGGTCATCAATTTCCAACTTACACATCATCAAACAATCTATTCTTTCATGTAAATTTTCATAACATTCACGCTTTGTAGTAAGAATGAAATTCATCTTTGGTCTTCTATATATAAATAATATACAATCACCAATTAATCTAATTTATCAATTTTATCTTATTTCGAGAAAACAAAAACTAATTATTTCTAATAATTATTCCACTTATTAAACTCAATCTATCCATTCAACTTAACATATTGTCTTTCGGATCCCACATCATATGAAACTCTATCGAGTGTCTGATTCATGAATCTTTCAATTATCTAACAACTTCCTTTCTGACCATTTTCATCTAATTTTTTATGCACACCATCTCTTCAATACAAATTTGTAACTCATGTTCCTCTGGTAATTTATAAATTTTTTTCATTAAAATTCAATCGGATCAACTTTCCATTTAAAAAAAAATCAACTATCATGTTTATACATGAATAGTGTGATTATTTAATTCATATGAACATTGTTTTATAGTGTAGCGCTAGAAGTATAATAGATGGTAATTATTATATATTTTTTCTACATAATGGAATCCAAAAATATATATCTACTATGTAAACAACTTTCTCTATATTATAATCAATATTTTGACATTTTTCTAGAATATTCAGGATAACTAAACATCATCGACATTCCTCAAACCTCTATAACTTCATTTTAGGGATCTATATAAAATATTCTCTAAAATTATAATGAACCACAATAATACATCATGATTTCAAATATATTGATCTATTAGCTCAACATTATCAAATTTTATGTCGTTAAAAATGCTCCATATGTTACTTTGAATCGATAAACATTATACTATTCATTTTTCATGTAGAACATTTTATAAAAACATCCATTCAATGTTACCACATCTCATGTTCTAGAAAAACATTATGGGAACAAGTGAGATGTCTTTGGTCATACTATTATAATTCCTAATGACTTTAACCAAAAAATCACTTATTTAATTTGAATACCAACATATATTATTTGAACATTAATTAGAATCAGTCATCGGGTGTTTTCAACCAAAACCTTCTTTCCTAAAATAAAGAAACTCTTATATGATCCTTAGTTCATCTAATGAATAAAAAAAATATGATATTCGGATATAATGGTCAAATAAATTTTTCTAATTGGAATTCATCTGATGAATTCCTCAACATCTTCTCATTATGTGATAACAACATTAATATATCTATAAAACTTTGAAAACATCAAAAACCCCCTCTTAGACAAACCTCCATTTGATAGAATATGTATGTTAAATTTCACAGAACATTAAATTACGCATTATGTATGAAGAAAATTTATCCCCATTTAATATTATAATTAGATCATGATATATTTTGTTACTCTTGTTTTTAGAAACCTTTAGAATACCAAATAATTTCTATATTTTTCTAATGAACATTATGTCTAATGGAATTTATAAGTATCATAGAAAGACAATTATTCATAAAACATCATCAGAAATGATCAGTCTGACCACAGTTTTCCAATGGTATCAGTCTATAAAAACTACCAACTATCTCTATATCATCTTAATTGTTGGAATTCTTAACAATATAATGCTATTTTATATTATAAAACTATATAAAATACATTTATAGCATCATAATAATAACAACCAGATTTCTCAAAAACACCTTCAACCAATATGGCCTCAATAATTCCCCCTTTATAATTTAAAATCAACCATGGAACATAAATAATTCAAACATTTAAAATAATGAAACTGATTAATTATCCAATAATTCATACCTTACATGATATAAATCAGTGTAGGAAACTCAAATCATTGAAAAAATACTATGGTTTCTATAAGTAGTGATTTATATTACTTTTCATACACATAACATCATCACAAAACACCCTTATCATGTAAGACAATTTTAACCTATTGAGACTTCAAAAAACGTTTATTATAGTTTAATAAAGATGAAATCACTTCTTACCAATTTTATATACTTCCCCTAAATAATATATTTCCCTAAAAATGTTAAAAAGAAAACAGTTGTTTAGAGTTATGTTATTGATTTCCCCCCATGATAAAACATTCCAAATAAAAGATACAGAGGGGGATGAAAGAACATACCTTATCCTTTAATGGTGGGAGGATAAACAACCATTGTAACATTATATTATAAAATGTTTTCTTCAGAATTGGTTTTGTTAACATATCATAAATTTTTTAGGTAATATGAATAACCTAAAATATTAATAAATTATTATATATATGTTCCATGATGATGTGATATTTGATATCAATTTTAATGAAATGAGAATGTTGAATTGAATTTTTAGTGATATGTTTTTCAATTTTATAATCGCATATAAAGTGAAAGGGAAATATAAAATAAAAAAACATCCAATGGTGTAATCATAAATATATGGTGTTTTTAAGATTATTTCATATAAATATACTCATCCCCTAATATATTTAGAGTTAATAATATTTTTCTCGCTATATTCTAGCTCACTCATAATTATCCATCAAAAATTACTCCACTAGATATATATTTTCTATAATCTACACTTCCGACCCAATATTCATTTTAGTAATAAAATATATCAATCATCATTGTGATATCATATATCAACACACAATCAATTATGAATTTAATATAACTGAGAAATAATATTCCAAACATGAGAGTATATTCTTTATCGGGACATTGATACATTGATGATTATGTATCTTTATAAACTGTATATATACTTGAAGTCAGTAGGTAAAATAAAGATCCAACAAATTCTTTAAATTATTTTATATCTATATCCATTCCTCCCATGTATTTTTCTAAATTCATTACATTCCAAATATATGTGGAAATTAAAATTTAATATCCATTACAAAACATCCTTAAAATAACATTTTCATACTTCACCTAATATAGGAAAAAATATTTCTTCTTTTCAGATATTTTAAAGACTATATTGTATTTCGTATATCCTACAAGGTACATTTAAAATTACATCATTATAAATTTTACAAAAAGTTCCCATGTTTCATTGTCTTTACTAGTAAATATGATGTCATCAAATTAAAAACAAAAATGAGGGATTACTATACATTTTCAGTTACAGAATGGTTACTTTCATAATTGCATTTATCGAATATTAACTTCCTTATGAAATTATGAAATTCATAATACTAATTTATCAAAGCATTCATCAGCACAAAAAATAACTTTTTAACATGAACATATAGTTTTATTCATTAATAAGTATATAGGTTCACAATATTTCAATATAAACCTCTACAAAAATCACACTATAAATAAAATTTGACTTATCATCTATCTAAAATAATTTATGTCTTAATTATACAACAATAATAAGAAGGATTTGGATATTTTATAATGTCTCCACCTGATTGAAAGTCTCAGTAATGTCAATGCCTTTAATTTATGGTCATTCACTGTAAAATTGTCATGGATTTTCTATTATCAGTTCACCACTCTCAGTTAACTTGTTTCAAAATCTCACATTTTAATCATCACATTATTATTATTTTTTAGGGTAAATGTTCTAATGTATCATTATATTAAATTTTATCTACCTATGTATTCAAAGAATCTATCCATTATTGATTCCCCAAAGCATAATCAAATTTTTTTTGGCTAAACATATGAGGATAAGGTAGTGTGTGAAACTGAAATTGATGTTCTTATGTTTTGAAACTATTATAATTTCTCTCCAATAATACTATTAACCTATAAATTCATTCCCATAATATAATGAGTTGAAAATAAAAAATTTGTAATAAAATTATATTTTTGGGTATTAATCTCCATATAGAGTAACATAAACATTGTAAGTATCAACAAGATTATTTCTATCGTGTTCAACCGAAATATCTGCAATATCCCTTTAATTCATATTTATAAATACCTATTATGTTTTATTATTATCATATTCAAGAACAGTCAAATCAATCCAGGAAACTATATTTCATATTTCCTTAATAAAAAATCAATATCCTCTTCCCATTGTATGGTAGCCAGGAATTTTTCCATCATCACCAATATGATAAAACCTGGAAAGTTTCAATGAAATTATTATTATACTGAATTGAAAACCAATTTGTTTTTCAAACCTAGAGGTTTTTGGTAATACATATCACATGGAGTCATATTATATTTTTTCAGATGGAAACATCAATTCTGAATATAAACTGTTATGTCAATGGAGTCATATTGTGAATTTTATTTATACAATTTCAATCCTCCTACTCAATATATCTACTAAAACAGTTAATTATCATTAGATAATCTCCTTTATTTTTTGGAAAATATACATGTAATGAATGAAAATTGATAAATAATATAAATCATGTAATAATTTACAATTTTTAATTTCATTCCAATGGGAAAAAATATTTTAATGTACTAGATCTGTGTGATTAGTTTAATGTATCCCATATTTCTAATGTACTGGGTTTGAAATATATCATTTCTTTAAAATTGAAAAAACAAATTCTTCTTTTAATTTTATTAGTATCAAAAACACATTCTATCTTCATCATACTTCTCATATTCTACTAACATATGTGTCAAAAAAAATTATTCCATAGTTTTTAATCTTATCTGATGCTCAAATAACATGAATTTTTGAATAAAAACATGAGACAATTTTCCTTTTATTTTTTTCCTCTTATAAGAATTTGCTCATCATCAACAGACTTAAAAAAATAACCCTATTTTCTAAAGAAACAATTTTTTCCTTCGCCACAAAATTTCTAGTATGTTACCATATTTTCTCTCATACCATTAAAAAAAGGTTTTTTTAGATTTTATATTTTCTTACCATATGATAGCAGATCTAGTGCCATTGATTCTGACTGAGTCATATTTTTCAAATGGTACTCTACCTTTACTAGAATAATTCACATTCTTAAAAATACATCAAATATCTGGTGATACGTGAAGAATCTCCCTGTCCATGATTCAATTTGGTTCACATTTTTTATATCTGAGAGATTCTTCAATAACCAATGATTTTATTCCTTTAATTTTTCTTCCTTGCCAGGTAGCTTTTTAGATTTGTTGTATCAACTTTATAATTCTCGTATCAAGATAAAACATACCTTTTCAATATATTTAGGTTGTTCACATATTTGATGAATATATTACATGAGTTGGAAATTATTTTCAATCATAAGGCTTCCATTCATAGGTTATCTTTATTGAGTAGGATGTTCACATAAAACATTACCTCATGTTTCTCCAACATTCATGACAATGATTGGGATTAGAACATTAAATATTGGTTTTATTCCCATATCCTGCACAATGATGTAAATATCCATATAATGAAAATTTCCTTCTATATCATTGATACATCCTGAATTTGTATTTATACTTTTCACAAACATTCATTCCATTAAATTTTGTATTTTACTATGCAACAATGTTTTAGATACCTGTTAAAATTTTCATATTACACTGAATTTTTTTGTTGAAGCACATTATTTTAGGTTTTGATATCATCGATAAATTTTTTTTTCAACCCTACTTTTTTTGTGTCTAAAAAATTATTCTTCTTAGATTGATTTTTCTCTAGCATAATTCCACCTTTCTTAATATATTTTCTTTGTAAAAATATTTTTCATCTTGGCTCATAGAATTTTCACCCAATTTGGTATATATGCTTCAAAAAATATTATGTATTTTATCATCATTACCATGTTTTTAAACAAGTTCTATAACTACATCATTCACATTTAGAATATCATTAATATTGACGTTGATATTTTTCAATTCATCAACTAACTTCTTTGGATCGTAAATTTATTCATGAAACATGGATTTTTTTCATTAGAACATTCCAGATTTTTGGTAGAAATATATTCTTCTATACCTTCATGTTATCCCTATCATTCCATTCAATATTTTAATGCCACTAATTAAACAATATCTCTACAATAATATTAAAATGATTAAATTATTCTTCATATTGACATATACTTTTATTAGTGGGTTTTTTTTCATCATTCACTTTTCTAATTTTTTTTATTCATCATCATTATCACTAATGTAATCAACCTCTTATTTACTGTCATAATATTACTCACACATTGAAAAATAGTTTCCCCTTTTGTACCTAGAGAAATTATTATCCTTTCCCATAGAATCAGAATATGTTTTTTACATATTATTTACTTATATTCTTGAATTTTTTCCATCTAAAACACCTTCTCCATCTTTCATTAATCATTGAAAAGTTGATGAAAAATCTACAATATCCCCAAAAAAACAAATCTTTCCACAGAAAATTTCATTTGTAATATCTTATTCTATGTGTCAACATTTTTAAAATATATTTTTTTTTTCAAAATTTACTCTAAGCACATCATTAGTATCAGATTCAGTAACATATTCTTAAATAATTTTTTTATTCATTCTTCTCATGGATGATTTTAAAAAAAATTATGATTGATAATTTATTTTTTCTTCATAACCTTTTATATTTTCATTTATGAAGTGATGAGAGTGTCATGTAGATCATCAAGAGATATTTTTTTTTGATCTATATCATACAATTATGAATCTTTTTCATTAAATTTATCATGATGAATTATTGATATCTTTTCAAAAATGGTTGATTCATCAAAATTATAATTATAAAATATTATGGTGCATAAAATATCTTTAACCATTATATGTAAATAACCAAAAGTATCATAATCATCCATCATAATATATATATATATAATATAATCTATAAATTTTTAATTTTCCCTTATTTACATTCATATTTAGTTCAAATATGTTTTTATACATTTTGTAGTTTTTTATAGAAAACCCCTTTAAGTCTATGAATATAACATCCATAGAATGAGGAAAAAATAACTTTTTTGGATCACCAATTGTTCTAAAAATTATATTGTCACGAACCATCCCCTGGGGCCTATTCCGTGACTACCCCAAGCCCGCCTTCCATAGGCCAGGGGCATGCGACTAGCACCGAAAGGTGTATCCCTAAAACCGGGAGGCATTTCCTATATAACCTGTAAACACACTCAATGAAGAACACATCAAGATACAGACGATAGTAAAATGTATAGCCAAAAGTGTGTTGAAAGTATGAGGGGCTGGAATACATGCCCAACAGTAAAGGTACAAGTACAACTGAAATGTAATACAACTGAAGAAAGTGAAAGAAAGCTATTCAGTCATCCTTTGAGGTTCTTACCAGAAGGTTAGGTATTGATTACCTCCTCAGCACTCCATGTCCGCCTGTCTCCTCTGCGTACCAACACTCTATATGGTCCACCTACAGGCACCATCCAGTACTAGTACCCTCAGCCTCAATCAACATTGTCTGTCATCTGCACTAAACATAACAAGATGCGGGCATAGCCCAGGCAGGGGTGAGTATAATGACACTCAGTAGAGACACTGAGATCCTCATTGTCTCACAAAATCCGTTGAGTAAAAACCACAATGCATGAAATGAACTAACCAACCTACTTACTCATATACCCATACATGTAACTATGTTATCAAGTATTACCCATCTCATACAAGAATAAACACAAGGCCCAACTCCTTAGCCAATGTACTACTGTTACACATAAGGAAGATTACCACGAAGGTATGGACTCAGCTCACACAAGGTATATCTTAGGTATAGTAGTATAGATGATTAGATGTAACTACTGAATGATCTTATTTTGTTAAAAGGAAGCCCCATAAAGGATCCCAAATTACAGACCCACAATGGATTCTAGTACATCGTCAGACCCACACAAGATCCTAGTACATCGTCAAACCCAGACAAGATCCTAGTACATCGTCAGACCCCCACAGGATCCTAGTACATGGTAAGACCCCCAGAAGATCCTAGTACATCGTCAGACCCCCACAGGATCTGAGTATATCGTCAGACCCACACAGGATCCCAGTACATCATCACACACACACAAGATCCTAGTACATCGTCAGACCCACACAGGATCCTAGTACATTGTCAGACCCACACAAAATCCTAGTACATCGTCAGACCCACACATGATCATTTTAAATCGTCAGACCCACACAGGATCCTAGTACATCATCAGACCCACATAGGATACTAGTACTTCGTCACACCCACACATGATCCTAGTACATCATCAAACCCACACAGGATCCAAGTAAATTGTCAGACCCATAGAGGATCCTAGTACATCGTCAGAACCACAAAGCATCATAGTACATCAGAAGACCCACAGATGATCTGAGTATATCATCAGACCCATAAAAGATCCCAGTACATCGTCAAACCCACACAGGATCATAGTACATCGTCAGAGCCAACTACAGGGTACTCGCATTAAGCTTACTTGTCTCCAGAAGAGTCTGCACCTCAAGATACTGTTTGATACTCTGAATTCCACGAAGTCCCATGAAGATGCATCCCAAAGGAAAGACATGTAAAAGTGGTCTCAACGTAACAAACAGTGAATCAATCAGACGCCCGTTCTATAAGTTATTATATTTTTAGTTTCGAGGGCCCCGTTGGATTCGGGCTCGATCCAACCCGACCATACCCCAAATTTAACCAAATCTCAATTGGGGTAAAAAAAAGTACCATCTCACTCCACGGATTTCTATGCCATAGACGATTCATCAAATGGACGTCTGGTACCAAAGTAATGGCCTAAAGAACATATAGGGTCGAAATCGGTCCAGGTTAGGTCTAATCGGGTCGGACTGACCCGGCCCGACTCGACCTGGGCCAAAGCATCCCAGTTCTGGTCGACCCAGCCCACTAGTTCTGGCCCGGCCCCCTGGGTCTAACCCAGCCCGTGGGAGCAGCCTGACATGCTGGGTCCAACCCGGCCCACGCTGGGAGGCTCGGCCCACACTGGGCGACCCGACCCGCGCTGGGTGACCCATCAAGTTCTGGGCAGCCTGGCCTGGTGGCTCGGCCTCACCGCATGAGGGGGGGGGGGGGGTGGAGTTTTTCATGACCCGACCTCAGACACCAAATGGCTGAAACCGTTTGGTTTCCAATAGCACACGTGACCCGCTGCGGGTCCCTCTTGGTCCTGCTTGGTCGGCTGAAGCCCATGGTCCTGCTGGTGGAACGTCATACACCGCCACTCCGCGGCTAGCCTAAGGCCGGCCGTGGCCCATTGCTCCATCGATGGAGCATCCTGTGCCACCCCTCCACTGTCATCCAAGCACCGGACACCCAACCATCATGGTCACCACAAAAGTCGTGTCCCTTTCTCGTCAGGCGGCGCGGACGCGTGCTGCCACCCCATCGTACAACCAGCCTCCACTGGACCCCACCCTAGCTCCAGCTCGGCCAACAGGATGTGAACATTCTCGGTTGAAGTTGTTGTGACTCTGTCGTCTTCACAGCTAGCTTTGTTACCAGCCACTTCTCTTGAGTTCCACCAATGGAAATTGATGGCACCAGTCACCGTCCTCCTCCATTGAGAAGAATTCAACATATATTACACATGATTTGCGGAGTGGTCAGGCAATGTTCGTTTGTCCCGAACCCTCCACATTAGAGCGGTAGCAAGTGTCTCAATTATTTCTTGAATCACGAATAATTGTCAAGAACAGGTATGGAGGAAATTTAAAACATCAAACCCTACCTCGAAGGTTTGTTGAAGTCGTGAGGATGGAAGGACAGATGTTAGTTTTTTGATGCTGAAGACATCCCACATTATAGGATGACATGAGGAAGGAGCTGAAGTCATTGGAGAACATCAGCGTTCTTCATTGGAGAAGCATGTTCTTCATTTGGAGGATAAGTTCTTCATTGGAGATGTGTTTCTCAATGTTCTCACAAGCCTGTACCTTTTCCAATGATTTCCCCCAAACAAAAACAAGTGAGGAGCCAACAAAAATTAAATTAATTTTATCAATTTAATTTTTTCTCACAATTAATTGAAATAAAAAATGGAAGAATCAATAAATGGGGAGTTGACAGGTTTCCAACCCTCCCATTATGAGAGGTTCAGGTGGTCCCCACCACCATGGAATTAAATTGGGGTTTTTTAGCTCGGGTGGTCCTACCACCAAGCATTCAAAAAGAAGGTTTTACGAAAACAATAAAAGTTGATTTTATTTTTATTTCCATGAAAGAGAAAAAAACGAACATTCACCCTCTACCTAATTAGGTCGAGGTGAAAGTCTTCTTAAGTGAATACTAGCACTGCGAGTTTCACGGTGCCCTCAGAGTTTAATTCCGAGTACTATTTTAAAAGTTACATTAACCCGCTCGCACGTTTACTGAACGTACCTAAATAATGTTCCAAAATTCATTCTAGGCACACTGGGCCACAGAATCACGCTCCATCAATTTTCCCAGTCTCGTAAAACTCCCATTTAATTAAAAAAAATACATGAAAATTCTTGGTCTTTACATTCTCCGCACATCCGGGCTTTGTGTCCCCAAAATCCATATCACAAAAACTAAGAATACAAGATGGGGTACTAATCATGAATCTGGGCCCCCCGCTCCCATGTTCTCTTTTGGAGGTTCCCATGCTGCAAGGAAACATGCACCAGAGGAATCAACCACCGATGAAGAATGCACTTCTGTCGATCATCAATCTATACTGGAACCTCTATAAATGTCTCTCCATAGTCGATGTCAAGCTCACCATGATCAATGACGTGGGTAGGATCATGCACATATCTCATCACATGGGATACGTCGAAGATGTCGTTCACCATATGCTATTGAGGGTGATGTTCTAGGTGTTAAGCCACCATGCCAAATCTGTTGAGGACCTGAAAGTTTCTGATGAACCTCAGAGATAACTTGTCACCCCAACCAAATATTTTCAAACCTCATCAAGTGAAACCCATAGAAAGACATGGTCACCATCCTCGAACTCCAGAGGTCTCCATATCCTGTCATCAAAAGAATTCTTCCTACTTTGTGCAACTTTCATCTACTTCTGGATGATCTACACCTTCTATGTGGTGGAATGTACCATCCCTGGTGCTATGAGTTCATACTCCCCAAGGTCATTCCAACACAATGGTGATCTGAAAGTTCACCTGTACAACGCCTCAAAAGGTACCATCCCAATGGTGGAGTGATAATTGTTTTTTTATGAAAACTCCACCAAAGAAATGTGATCCTCCCAACTGCGAATGAAGTCAAGGACGCAAGCATGTAGCATGTCCTTGAGGGTTAGAATAGTCCACCCAGTCTGGCCATCCGTCTAAGGGTGGAAGGCGGTCCTAAAATGAAGCTGCATCCTGAAATCCTCCTACCACCCCTTCCATAGCCGGGAAGTGAATCGTGTATCATGATTAGAGACAATCTTCGAGGGTAATCCAGGGATCCGCACAATATCCTTCAAATATAGTTGTCCCAAGCGATCTACTAAACCCTGCTCTCGGATTGGTAGGAAGTGGGCCGACATGGTGAGTCGGTGAACGATCACCCAGATAGAATCATTACCCCTAGATGTATGTGTATGTCCTGTAACAATGTCCATGGATATACCATCCCACTTCCACTATGTGTCCTATAAAGGATGAACTAATCCAATTGGTACATGATGCACCACCTTCACTTGCTAACAAGTGAGGCACCGAGTGAAAAACTCTACTACAACTTTCTCCATTCCTGGCCAACAGTGCTGTCGTTGGAGGTCCCAGTATATCTTCACCACTACTGGATGTACCGCTTGAGGGGATGTGTGGAACTCACTCAAAACATCCTCTCAATGTGACACAGGTTCCATGGTATGTCCTCTAAAGAAAATTACGTGCTCCCCACCTTCAGAAAATTCATCAGGTTCTTGTCTTGTGGATATTTGAGCACGTCGATCCTTTTAGTCAGTCTCCACACGCTACACCTCCCTGAGTCACTGAAGAAGTGGGGGAGTGACTATAAGGGAATGAAGACAAGCTGCTCCATCTCAATCCACAAAGGATATCTTCAAAGACGCCAGTTGCTTCGTCTCCTCACCTAGTAGTTGTATACAAGATCACTTTCTGAGTTCAACTTCTACTATGTTCCCCTTTCCCAGATTATAGACTATCTCGAAGTCATAGTTTTGGGGGAACTCAAGCCAACGTCACTGTCTCAAGTTCAGGTCCTTCTGGGAGAATATATACCTAAGAATATTTTTATCCAAGTAGAATGTAAAACTCTCTCCCATCATGTAATGTCGGAACATATTCAAGGCGAAGACCACAGCTGCTAACTCCAAGACATGGGTAGCATAGTTCTACCAAAGATTTCTCAACTTTCAAGAATCATATGTGATCATTGCTTGCTATTACATCAAGACACATCAGATCCTAGTCTCTAATGTTTCATAGTAGACTATAAACCCTATGTCCTCCTCTGGTAGCCTCAAGATGGGGGCACTGGTCAGCCTCTGCCTCAGCTCCTGAAAACTATGCTACCATCTCCCCGAGCAAATGAAGGGTTTCCCCTTCTTCATCAACACTGATAAAGGTACTGAAACTTGGGTGAAATCTAGACCAAACCTCCATTAGTATCCAGCCAACCCTAGGAAACTATGTTCCTCCATAACACTCCTAGGTGGCTCCCAAGAAAATACCACCTCAATCTTCACAAGATACACCGCAACTCCATCATCTGAGACGACATTTTCCTGAAATTGAACCTATCAAAACCAGAACTGGAACTTAGAGAGCTTACCATAAAGCCGGTTCTCTCAGAGTGTGTCTTGTACTACCTAATAATGATAGTCATCCTTCTGCCCGGTAGCCGAATAGATCAGAATGTCATCGATGAATACCACCAAAAAGAGATCAAGGTAGGGCTGAAAGATCCTGTTAATGAGTCCCAAGAACACTACTGGAGCATTGGTGACACTGAAAGGCATATACAAGAACACATAATGGCCATAACAACCTCTAAAATCATTCTTCAACACGTCCTTTTCTTGCACACTGATCTGGTGATAGCCAAATCTAAGGACTATCTTGGAGAACCACCATGTTCCCTTCAGCTGATCGAAGAGGTCGTCAATCCTCAGGAGTGGGTACTTATTCTTCACGGTCACCTGGATCAGGTGACGATAATCAACACAAAGCCTCAAGATCTCATCCGCCTTCTTGGTGAAAAAAATCAAGGCTACCTAAGGAGAAACACTAGGCCAAATGAATCCCATTCTTTGTAAGTCCTCTAGCTATACTCGCAGCTCATGAAGCTCCGTGGGAGCCATCCGATACACTGTTGTAGATATCAGTGTTGTCCTTGGGTAGAAGTCAAGGTAGAAGACCTCATCTATGTGAGAAGGTAGACTTAGAACATCATTAGGGAAATCAGCCGCATACTAGTCCACCACTAAAGGATAGACCAGACTCTACACGTCAACTTCTCCAAGGGTATGGCTAGCCAACTATTGTGTAACTATCTTCACTCTCCTTCGGGTAAGTCCATCCTATGCTGCAAATGATCCCTTCTCATCGGTGAAGGTAAACCCGGTCCCATTCATGCAGACACACAACACTTTTCACCTAATAATGTCAATATGAGCATGAAATGTATATACCCAGTCCATACCCAAGATGAAATCATAAGGCCTCGACGCTGCTATGAGAGGATCCTAGCCAAAGCTCTCACCTCCTAGAGTAAGCTCACCCTGCCGACACTAGGGCGTAATCATCGAATCTACTCGCGTATGAGTCTCTATCACAAAGATTGTGCCAACAGCTCCATCAAAATCTATGAGCTTTGAACAAGGGTCGTGGAAATAAAATAATGGATGGCACCTGTGTCTCTAAGTACTGTAGCTAAGGTAGAGTAGCCACAGATTGTACATCGTATCATCTCCAGAGTGCCGCGATCATATGACTTAGATGCTTGGAGATGAGATCGCCCCTATCCAGATGCTCTCTGTGTTCGGGGTGGACCACTAGGTGGTGGTGGTGGAAACTTCTCGAATTGTCCCCCACCACCAGCCACATGACCAGCTCCTCTGCCACGTCTTCCTGCTCCCTATGGACCAACCTGATTAAACCTCTGTCTCTGCCTGGGAAGTCCTTCGACTGTCCGCTGATCATCCGTACGATGGGTCGGGCAGTCTCGAGCCACGTCACCCTACCCACCGCATGTGTAACACTGCATGTTTCTCGCATGACTGGCTCTGTCTTCGGTACCCCGCACAACTGACCCTGAATCCAGCGGTCGTCCACCTATAGGTCTGGTACTCTTGGACCTCCGTGACATCTGTCTGCTACCAGTTGTAGAAGACTCCGATACGTGATGACTGGTGGTGGGTCTCACTGCTAGAGACTGTTCTGTAAGAAAAATCACCATTATGATATCTCTCTCTAACACCCCCGCCTGCATGGGTATGATGAGTGAAGTCATCGAAGCCCTGATCTCCCGCTTGAGTCCATGTTCAATGGTATGGGCCCTGCAGAATGGTCCTCCACCATATCAGTGGAGTAGAATTAGAGGTCGGTGAACCTCGATGAGTACTGAGCCACAGTCCTGCTACCATGTTGCTGATGAAGAATCTCTTGTATGTGCATTGTGCGAAGAGTCACTGGGATAAACTCTGCCCAAAATAAGCCCTCGAAGTCTGCCCAGAGAAGCGTCACCTCATCGTGAACTTGGAGCATCAAGCTCTACCATCTGCCTGCTGCTGCCAATTGAAGATTGGCGGCAAGGATCATAATGAGATCATCTAGTGTCCGTACAAGTCGGAAGCCTCTCACCATGACCTCCAGCCAATCCCTAGCCACATGTTGGTCTGTCTCACCCTAGAACCTCAGTGGCCTCTGGCATTGGAAATCGTGCAACACGCTCAAGCGGCGTGCACCCTCTACCACTGGTTCTTGTGGCATATGTGGCCCAATGGGAAATGTTACCACTGGTTCCTCTGATGGTGCCTCTACTTGAATAGGGCCCCTGCACCGAGGCCTAAGCACTCGGTGGGCTCTCAGCGCGTACAATACCCGGAACTCTAGCTTTCAGTCTGTGTGGATGAATCATGAAATGAAATAGGTGTACCACGGTAAAATAGTTATAACTGGTTATCCGAATCATAGAGATCACAAAGAAAACACTTTAAATACACACACACATTCAGTGTTTTTGTGCACTGTGTCAGAAATCAGAATACAGGGTCCTGAAGTATGGATACGTTGGCGGCCACACCAACACTGGATTTCTGAAATTGATAACCACACTCACTACACAATACACTATTTCCATTAAAAAGATCAGAGTCATATGTTATATGGTAGAACCTACTCCAATAATACTAAATGGTCACGAACCGTCCCCCTGGGCCCGTGCTGTGACAACGCCAACCCTCCTTCCAGAGGCCAAGGGCTGGAGACTAGCACTGGAAGGTGTATCTTTTAGAACTGGAATGCATTTACTTTATAACCTGTAAACACACTCAGTCAAGCACACAACAAGATACGAAAAAAAGTAATCTATATTGCAAAAAGAGTGTTGAAACTAAGAGGGGCCGGAATACAAGCCCAACAGTAAAGGTTCATGTACAAATGAAATACAATACAACTAAATAAAGAGAAAGACAAATACTAGGTCATCCTCCGTGGTTCCTAACTGAAGGGTAGGAATAGATTGCCTCCACAGCACTCCATGTCTGTCCATCTCCTCTGCGTAATGACACGCCATATGGTCCACCTCCAGGCACCATCCAGTCCTGGTAACCTCATCCTCGATCAGTATTGTCCGTCATCTACACCAAACACAACAAGGTGCGAGCATATCCTGTACATGGGTGAGTATAATGATACTCAGTAGGGACCTTGAGACCCTCAAGGTCTCACAAAATTCACAAAGGATAAATCACAAAGAATGAAATAAACTAACAACCCTACATAGGTATATGGCCATACATATACCTAAGTTATCAAGTATTACCCATCTAATACATGAGAAACCACATGGCCCAACTACTTAGACAACGTACAACTGTTCGACATAGGAAAGAATACCACGAAGGTAAGGACTCATCTCACACAAGGTATATATTAGGTATAATTGTAGAGATTATTAGATGTAAATACTTAATCATCTTTCTTTTCTAAGAGGATGTCCCATGAAGGATTAAAAATTATAGACCCACACATGATTCTTGTACATCGTCAGACCCACACAAGATCCTAGTATGTCGTCAGACCCACACAAGATACTAGTACAACGTTAGACTCACACCGGATCATAGTACATCGTCAGACCCAGACAGGATCCTAGTACATAGTCAGACCCACATAGTATCCTAGTACATTGTCATACCCACATAGGATTCTCTTACATCGTGAGACCCACAAATGATCTTTGTACATCGTCTGACCCACGCAGGATCCTAGTACATCTTCAGACCCACACATGATCCCTGTAGATCGTTAGACCCACCCAGGATCACAGTACATCGTCCGACCCAAACAAGATCCTAGTACATCGTCTGAACCACACAAGATCCTAGTACATTGTCATACCCACCAATGATCCTAGTACATCTGCAGACCCACACAGGATCCTAGTACATTGTTAGACCCACAGAGGATCCTATTCCATTGTCAGACCCACATAGGATCCTAGTACATCGTCAGACCCACACAGTATCCTAGTACATCATCAGAGCCAACTACAGGGTACTCGCACTAATCATGCTCGTCTCTGGGAGAGTCTACTCCTCATGCTACTGGTTAATACTCCAACTTCTATGAAGTCCCACATAGATGTATCCCAAAGGACTGCCAAGTAAAAATGTTCTCATTGCAACAGATCGTGCATCAATCAGACGCTCGATCTGTAAGTTAATTTCCTTTATGTTCTGAGGGCCCAGTTGTATTTCTGATCGATCCAACCTCACAGTACCCCACATTAATCCAAATATCAAGGTGGGTATACCAAAAGAACCATCTTGCTCCAAGGTTTTCAGCACCATAGACTGTTTCTCAAACGGACATATGGTGCCAATGTTATGGCCGAACGAATGAAGAGAGTTGAAATCGGTCCGGGTCTGGTCCGACCCATTTGAACCAACCCGACCAGACTCGGCCTCGGTCGCCCAACCCGGTTCTTGCCGACCCGGCCCACTGGGTCCAGCCCGGCCTGCTGGTGTGGCCCAGCTCTGGTGCATGCGGGGGGGGGGGGGGGGGGTGGTGGTGGTGTGTCCCCCACCCTCAAACACCGAACAAACGAAGACATTAATTCGAAAATTTCACACGAGACCCGCCTCGGGTCTTGCCTGGCCCATCTCAGCTGGAAAAAACAACCGGCTCTTGGTCCTCCCGATGGAACTTCATGTAGTTTGTGCCAAAAGGCATCCTTGGAAGACATTATTCCAAATGGGAGGATTAAATGGGGAACGAAGTAATGTTGGTATGTATATTATGGGTATATTGGGTAAACATCATTTTTCCTAGATTTGTGAAGTAGAGGGAGATGTGGTGGGATTTTATAGGGAAGGGGGAGTGGCACCCTGGTAAATATTTGAAGTGAGAATCCCCCCTATATTTTTCATGTTCCATGTGGATAAAAATAATTAAAAAGGACATAAAATAAAATATATGGTCTATATATGGACATCCAATGTATATTGGATAGTTTTATAGGTCGTTTTGGACCTTAAGGATATGATTTTGTCCCTTATTAAGCTAAATTTATCATTAATCATTTTAAATTGGTTTAATCACATTCACTAATACATTTCGTCGAAATATTATTTGGCATTATCAGGAATCATAAATTATGATTATTCCAAATAATAAATCCATTTTCCCAAATTATAAAAAAATAATTCGATAAAATTAATTTAAAATTAATCTCGTAGGTTGGGCGACAATGCGGGTTCTGAATGTAAAAACATTCAAAAGATTGAAAAGTTTTTCAATAAAATTTAATTCTGAAACTGATTTTAAATAACTAGATATTATTATTTAATAAAAATATTATCTAGTAAAACTTTTAAAACTTATAATTTTTCCTTATAAATTAAATAGAGGAAAAAATTCCTTTGAACTAAAATTTGGTATTATTAATTATCCATTCAAAAAATGAAACCTCGCAGAAAAGATCCAAAAAAATATCCTTACCGATTTTTTATGTTTATATTTCAAATATAATGTTTATATTCTCTTATAATGTCCATAAAAGTTCCATTTTTTTTAATAATATGGGTTATCCAATAAAAAGTGGAAAAAATACTTTTATATAAAATTGTGTTTCTAAGCGTAAAATTGGGTTTTTCATTATTATATGTTCATAAAAGTTATTGATTGACTATAATAATATTTTATTAAATATATTACCAATTTATTTCAATAATATCACTCACTAGTTGTATTGAATTTAATTTATTATGGAAAGATATTTTTGTTTCCATAACAATAATAATATTACATTTTTATCCAATCATATATAATATTCATTTAAAATTAATTTGTAACCTATGAATTCATATAATGTTGTGTAAAAACTGCATTTTAATAAATTATTTATTACTATTAATAACCATTAATTTAAAATCATTGTTTTATCTTATTATATTAAATAATCATATTTTAATAAAATAATTCTATTCAGTAAAACTCGGTCTTGAAAGTTAAACAATCCATCGAAGAATGTAATTGTTGAATATAATGAAAGATAACCTCCTTGTTCTGTGTAGTGAAAGATAAATTTTATATTTTTTTGTGCATGATTAACATGGTTATTCATATGACGCAATACAAATGTAGTTCTATAATTTAATTTAAACTCTCCTCAGTGTTCTGTGAATTGAAAAAAAATGTTAAATTAATTCGAAAAAATAATTCATAGAATATCTGAAAATATACTTACAAGATATATTTCTATAATCAAAATCTAATTCACTGGTTTTTCTTTTAACTATTTCTAATTCATCCATTACTACAATTAATGGATGTCTGAAAATTAACTTTCATACATGACGCGAAAAAATAACATTTTTGTAGATATTAAGGCCCATAAAAGAATGAAATGTATAACTATTTATATATAACTATTCTTAAAATAAATATGATTAATAAATTAATATCAAACCATAAGAAGTAACATTAATGTTTTATCATCAATAATTATTCATAAATAAATATTATACATTAATTAGTAAATCACGTAGGCTACTGGCAGGTGGGATACCCTTATTGTCCGTTAGTCAAGGGTACATCACCCACAGCCTTGATGGACATGATTGATTGTCACCCAACAGAAATGATGACCTATTCCAAAACCATACTACTATATTTTCCCAGGTAAATTAGATAAAAATCATTGAAATAAGTTTAATCCAAAAGTAGAATTTTAACTATGGATTTCAATACAAAATCAGTGCATCAATACATCCTCATAATTTTAACGTAAAAATTTCATGAATGGTTAACCATAAAACCCCTACCAGTGATAAAAATCCCAAACATTTGAAAGGGAGACACAAAATCTTCTTAACATTGATTCCACCATATATCATAAAAAATATCTTGGTTGTCACATTCCAATAATGTGAATAACCACATCATATATAACCTTGAATCATGGAAATAACATGAATTATCATAAATATTTCATGAAAACAAGAATTATTCCTTATACCATTTATTAAAAGTTATATTCCATAAATCTAAGAAGTTGTAAACATGATTCATGAAGGCCTAAACTACTTTTCAATGAGTCATTAATTTGTTATATGGTAATTAGTACAATCTAATTTAATTATTCATATCCCACATATCATTATTAATGAAACAATATCACAACATATGAAATATATTATGGTTTAGCATTCCATTAATCATGTGTTTTCTATAGAAACCTGCTTTCCATTATATAACTGTTCTATTACATAAAAATAAATCAACATGTTCTTTTAAATCCGTAGCTAAATACATTAATTGAAAAAGCCTTATGTATTTCTCATTTCATATAACATAATTCTTGAATCCAAATTCATAAAACTTTTCTAATCCCACTGCATCCTTATGGCATTAACAAGGCTACATCGTCCTATTACACAATACATATTTTCATTCACATTTCATATATATTCCCTTCATCATCATCATTTTTATAATTAATCACACCACCATGTAGATCCTCTTCAAGTGATTTCCTCTTGAAACAATGAGTTTCATAATAACCATTTATTCAACACATTAACACATACCTTCGATGATTCCGTGGGGAGGAAAATACTATCAACTATTTTGTTAAACTAACTCTTCATTTTCCCCATATATTCACTTTATTTGTGTCCTTTTCCATAGTCACGACATCATCTTGATCCTCTAAGACTTTCACATAGGTGATTTTTTTAACATTTTTTACCGAACATAAACCGAATATTCTTTCCTCCATAGTCTCTATTACCCGAACTCTCAGTGAAATCCTTCTTTCTCTTCTTTGGGGAGTATGCGATTTCGTTAAGGTACACTATGTTAATTATGTTATATGAAAATTGATTAGGAATCATCACAATATCCTTTACTCTCGTAATCTGGCCACATTAATTCTCCTCAGAAAATCATCGGTCACATTCATCTTTAATCCAATTCCTTCCACAGACTAAAACTAGATGAATTGTGTGATAATTACGTATTGTATCAAAAAACAACATATTCATGTAACTAATTGCTTATCAGATGTCCAAATAATGAAAAATTCTATAGTATATTACCCATTAGGTACCTCCAAGGTTATTCACAACCAACTAATATTTAAATCGTTCATGATGGTCTATAAAGAGTTTGTGAATTGCCAAAGCATATCCCTCAATAGTGTCAATCTATGTGAGTAGCAATGCCCATTATCGTGCACTAGATTTCCCAGAGTAAGGACGAGAGCATCTAAATAGAAATGTTCCCTATTGGTATATATGGGCCATCACCAAATCTAATTTTAGAATCTATACATGGATATATTTAAAGGAAACCACTCACTATATCATTTACCCAAATCCCTATACATTTTCATAAATGATGACTCATCCTTATTCATATCCTTACAAACATCCCTAGATATATCCTTGGAAATATGAATAAGGATATAACTAATGTTTTATAGTACTAGTATCTAAAGTTTGACTAATCCATTACTTTGATACCAACTATAAATAA
This sequence comes from Viscum album, assembly GCA_963277665.1. Taxonomy (NCBI): domain Eukaryota; kingdom Viridiplantae; phylum Streptophyta; class Magnoliopsida; order Santalales; family Viscaceae; genus Viscum; species Viscum album. The sequence goes on along the minus strand of OY728160.1, from coordinate 905,126,802 downwards.
CCATGCTTAACAATTATGGATATTACATCCTTTTAGATTAATATTTGTTACATTAAAAAAATAAATGACTAAGGACTATAATAGTCTAGTTTCTTTGGAATAGTAGAACAAAATCATCAGTACTGGCTAAATATCTTGAACATCTCCCATAAAAATCCCCCCATTTAATGAATATGCCTAAAACATTTATTGATAATGTATGCAAAGGAAACATAAGAAAGTGGTGAGCTCAAATTCCCAGTAAGGGTAAATAATGGAAATGAGTAAGCATGATATGAACAAATGGTATATAACATGAGATTAATAATTAATGGTCATACCCAAAAAAAGTAAATATCATAATAAATATAGTTAGTTTATAATACATATATCATATGATAATTAAGAGCATACATCTTGAAAGCGTAACATAGTAAATAGACAAGGAATTGTTGAATGAAAATTAGCATATAATATGATTCTTATTCTAGCCAAGGGATCTGTTGCAAGACCATATTAATAGAATGGGTTAACTCCCTATACCATCTTGGTAACCATTGGTTCACTCCCATAGACATAATATTAGAATTATTTCACTCCTCATACCATCTTGGTAGTCATGGTTTACTCCCATGGCCATCATAGTATTCAAGGGTCACTCCCCATACCATATTAGTCTATGCCATGATATATAAATTTTACCCAATATATTGGAGGGAGATAAAGGTCCCACCCATATAATTATAATATCATAGGTATATGTTACATAAGATCATAATTAATCATATCCTATCCCATGAAATGAAATGGGTATTACAAATATGTAAAAATATAATATGTGTAGAAAAATTTATAGGTTTTCTAATAATTTCATCAAAATCATAAACCCGTGAAATATAAATTTATTACCTAATCATATAAACCATGAATGTGAAATGGGTTTAGTAATGACCATGATATTAATCATCATGCATTCATATATATAATATGAATCAAACATCAAAATAAATTCCATTAAGGTTACGATTAACATCAACAGATGTCATGTGATATGGAATATAATATTGAAATATCTTTCTAAATAAATTATTGGTGAAAATATCCTTTATTCTTTTAGAAAGTAATTTTAATACATAATACCATATTAAAATAATTACCTTATAAAATACTGTGAAAACTTAGAAAAAGTACATGAAATCATTTTGAAAATATATTTCCTATAAAACTTATAAAATAAGATTCACAAATTTTAAAAACCATTACATTTTAATAAAAATTAAATCATATAAAACAAGAAATTGAAATTTTTTTAAACATTTTGACTTGATAAATTATGAATGAAAATTGATTTTTTTAAACCCATATCTTTTAAAATACTTTTACAACTTATAAATAAGGATTGAAATCATTTTGAAAATAATTTTCCTTGATAACATATATAAAGGAACTTGAAATCATTTTTAAAAAAAATTCCATTAAAATTAAATTCCAAAAATCATTTTTTAAAATTATCTGTTTAAAATTGAACTTTATGCTTTAATTAAATGATGGAAGATAAATCCACACATGTTGTATGAGGTAAAAAGAACATTCCTTTTTCCCGGTTAAAAGTTTATAAAAATGGATTGTTTGTAAAGTGATAAAAAGATTCCTTTTTAGAGGTTGGTAAAAGAAAAAAGGATAAAAAGTTCTATTAATTATTATAGGATAATGGTATAATATTCATGAAAATATTTTTTAGAAAACATCATTTTGAAGGAAAATATATTTATGACCGAAGTTAGTGTAAATTTTGAATTAAAAAACACTTTTTAACAATATAATGTACCAAAGAGTAGAGAAATGGTACCAATACATAAATATAACATTATTAAAAAAAGGATAAGGAAATTAGTTGTTTTTTTATTGATGGATCATTATATTTCATCAAATAGATCATAAACCTATATGATGTTGAACATTAATGGGATTGATTTAACATGCTATTATCACTTGGTAACATGCGATCATAATCTACATGTAATTAAAGTAAATTAAATATAGATTAATATATGTATAAAGTTAGTATATTCATAATATATCATCTAAAAGACAATTATATACACCACCAAAATAAATTTACATTCATAACAAAACATGAGTCTCAAAGAATGAAAAATTGAGACCAAACTATTTTACCGATTTGGTAACTTTTGAAACATAAACCCTATGAAATCAAGATAAAAAAATGGATATTTAAATAACCTTAAATTTTAAAAATATAAAAATTTAATACATCAATGATAATTTTACACAACACACAAAAGTAATGGGTGGTAAATAAATCATGTATGTCAGAGAAATAAAAAGTGAGATGAAATCCCCTCACCTTGTATCTTGACTCTCTCCGTACTCATTCAATCCACCTATATAATAAACATAAATTTATTATAAATAATTTATAGAAATATATTTTTATATCAAATACCATACGTGGTTTTTTCAAGACCATTTATTAACCTATATTTAATATTCCTATGTTAATGTTTCAATTTGGGTAACATTTTCTTTATTCTTCACGTGTGTCTGAATTTGTTATATATTTTGCCATTATTTTTATATCGTGATTATAGTGAGTAAAACATATTATTAATATAATTTTTATTAATTATATGTGTATTATTATAATCTAAATAATATATATTTAAATAATGGAATAAAAAATTCATGGAGACGGTAAGTCATAGGGACACGTGAATGCTATTTCGTTTATTTCTCATATTGAATAAATGAATGAAAATCCACTATATGTATGTATGAATATATTTATATAATATCATTAAAGTATCATTATAATGTTATATGGATCATATAAGTCTACTAAACCCATCATTAATACATTCCACGCAGTGTGTGAATGATTCAAATCGCTTTGAGGGGGTGGTAGTCCACACATTCTCAAATGGAATTATTGTATTTACAAAAATGAAAAATAAAAATGAAATTTATTTTACATGGTCTAAAGAATATTAAACAATTAATAAATATAATATATAAAATATATAAATAGATTTTCCATCATAAAGTCCACGTTGATATTCGATAAAGGAAAAATGGACAATCATCTTTCCATGAGTTGAGAGTTGGTCGTATACATAAAGAGTTTGTTCATTACCAATAATATGATATTAGTTGGTGTACATGTAGCTTTTTAAAATATCATAAAAACATCCTATTATATTTATTATACTGATGTAATTATAAATTAATTTAATAAACAGAGTGGTAGGGGTGGAGAAGGAAAATAAATTAATGGAACTTGAGAGAAGTTTTAACTCTTAACTGGGAATCTCCATTTGGATTGTACCAAAAGGCATACTTGGACGAATTAATTCATAAAGGGAGGCTCTAAAGAAAAATTTGGGGATGTTGGGAAGTGAATTGGGAATTAATTTCATGAAAGTGAGTGGTTTTGGAGGTGTGATGAAGAGGGAGTGGTGGTGTCCTTTTATAGGGAAGGAGGAGTGGCATTATTGTAAATATATGAAGAGAGAATTACACCCATGTTTTTAATATTTCATGTGGATCCTATAGTGATCCAAAGTAGATCCAAGGGAGGAAAGGGTCTAAATATGGTCATCCAATAGTTTTGTAATAGGTTTATTGGTATTTTTTTGCTTTATTCTTATGGTTTAGAACCTTATTAATCTTAATTGGTGGAAAATAATTTTAAATTAATCCCTTACGGGGGTTGACAATGTGGGGTTTTAATGAAAAACCATTCAACAGTTTTTAACTCTTTCAATCCACTTTCAGATGTTTAATTGATTTTAATGGCCTAAATTTTATTAACTTATTAAAATATAATATAATAAAACTTTCTATCAGATATAAAATATAATATAACCTTATTAACAAATTCGATGAAAAAAGTAGTTTTGGATTAAAATTCGATTTTATAACTATTAGTTAAAAATAAAACCGTGAAAAAAACCCAAACCTTACAGTTACCTAAATTTTATGTTTATATTTAAAATATTAATACTATTTTGACATATTATGTTTATATTAGTTCCAAAATTGGTTTCAAAATGAGTTGTCCATTAAAAAGCGGTAAGACTACATTTGTAAAAATATATGTTTTTAGAATAAAAGAGGATTTATTCTAATTTTTATGTCTTTTAGATCAATTTAATAAATATAAAAAAAATTTCAATATATTACATATATATTACATTAATATAAAAAAATAATTTTATTTCATTTAATTTATTAGTGTAAAATTTATTTGTGAACATAAATACAATAATATAATTTTTTTATTCAATCATATTTCATATTAATTTAAAATTAATTGTTAACTGATGAATAAATATTGTATTCTGTAAACTATATATTTTCTTAAATTAGTTATTATTATTCATAACATCTAATTAAACATCTATGTTATATCATATTATATTAAATAATCATATTCTAATAATATACATTTGTTTAGTAGACCAGGGTCTTGCATGTTACACAAGCCGTCGAGGAATGTCATTGTTTCTAAAGGCAAGAAAACTACAGTGATCCAAGTAGATAAATAAAAAATCTATGTTTTGTTTTTTTCTTTATTAACTTGGTGTTCCATATATCACAAGAAAAATATAGGTATTTAATATAAAATAATCTATCTTTAGAGTTGTGTGAATTTAAAAATGAAATGGTTAAAAAATTCGAAAAATAATAATTCACAAAATCTCTCGGTGCTACACTACTAATAAATTACATATTATATATTTGATGATAATCTATGTTTTATATCTTACCATAATGATAATTATATCATACCCATATTATGATTTTGATTCCCTAGGTTATGAAGAAATTAAGAAAACATGACATGTTTTGAGGGATAAAATATATTAAATAATTTATTACATATGTTTGTAATAACCTGAGTTTATTGAACGGTTTAAAATCCCCAACTAGTTTGGATTTTTCAATTTTTGGTTACGCTACTTATTATTTTTATTGATAAAAACTCAATTATGAGAGTTCTTATGGACATTAATGGTGGAATTGGGTTGGTCTAAAGTCTAGGATAGTGCCTCAGGTGTTTGGAAGGGTTTTTGGAGTTTTGGAGGCCCGAAGGACTAGTTTTGGGAACTGTGTACAGGTGCATGGTTTAATGAAACTGTGAGACTACCGGCTTATGAATGTTTATTTTCATCCTAAAAGGTGAAAATATATTACTTCATGTTTTCCTCTTGGTTTTTAAAACCATGTGGGGTCGTTCATGCATGAATATGTCCTTAGGTAGAGGTTTCTGAATGGGTGTCAGGAGGTTTGGAAAACCATGTAGGTAAACTGTGCAGCCAGTGATTGGTAATTTTTTTTAAATTTTTTCCTTTCATTTTATTCATTATTTTTTATCCTCTGTCCCTTTTTCTTATTTCATGGTTTCTCATAGCAGAGGATATCCAGCCCTTTTTCTCATCTAGTCGATTTTGATCCTATCTCTCCATCCTCCCTCCATTCTTCGATATGTCAGAAGCTATAGAATCACCTATGTATGGCTAACCACACAAATAACTCTTCAAATTTGATCTTCAATAATACATACCATTGTTTCCATACGATATACTTTTAGGGATGAAGAAAAAAAATAAGATCTATGTGGATCCACTTTTAATTTGACATTGTTTTCAGATGTTCCTACATCTACAAGTCTAAGGTAAGTGGTGCACACATTTTTTGTGTTTTCACAGACTTTTGGTGGTTGGGGATTTTTAGTGAAATGGTGAGTTTTTATTGAAACCTTACTATAGCCTCTTATATTGATTTATATACCATGGGGGTTCCATGGGCATACCCTCTCCATGTTACACTTGAGTGAGGTCGAGTGAGAGGTCATTTCTCATTCGGATATTTTAACTACGGGTTCCAAAATGGTTTTAAATAAATTATTTTGATTTAAAAAAATATCTTTAATATATTAAAGAATGATTAAGCATGTTAGAAGCATTCATGACCTCCATGTTAAATTATGATGATATGAAATATGTGAAATTTAATCATCTAAATTAAATTTCTTATTTAAAATGTGTTATTCAAATTGTATATATTTCTAATTTATGAATTGCATTTGATGAGACCAAAGGGGTCGGGATGGGCATGGACCAAGATGTTTTTTTGATGGAATGGACATCAGGATTGAGTGATTCTGATTACGTTGTGGGTTTGGCCTGGATTTTACTAATTGGTTTGGACCATAGGATTGGGCTTCATGGATGTTGATTTGAGGTAGTGTGAATATCAAACTGGGTATTGCCTGAGAGAAATGGATGGAAAGGCCATTGGATTTGAGAAACATGGTCGTAGTGGAAGGGGTGGCCAGATATGGCCTCTCCTAGGTTATTATTTGGTTATTTTCTATTGTCCGTGGTGGCCAAAGTTCATATTGAGTTTTGTAAAAACAGGTTGACTCTGTAGTGAGGTGTTTTTGAAAACTCAAGTGTGTAGATGCCCACAATATTTGCAGTTTAGGTATTTATGGTTTGGGTGTGCTTGTTGTAGAAATCCACATGGAATTTGGGGAGACATTGGATGGTATCTATAAGTCTATCAGGTTGGGAGATGAGGCTTTATTTGATTGAAAGCATTTCCCATGAGATTTATATGAGGACACGCATCAATTTCCTCTATTTGTTGTTCCATTGACCAATGTGAGATTTCAAGTAGGGGTCCATGGGAATGGGACACTGTTGTTTGGGAGTGACATTGGGACATAAATAATTTGAGACACGATGTGTCATGAGGTACGTGGTGATAGGCTATGTGATTGAGGTGCACCTAAGGGTTCACCGAGACGTTGTGACTACATGGGTACCTTGGGAAACAGGTATATGACTCTTTTTTCATCAAATATTCGAGTATTGGCCAAAGTAGATGACACCCCCTAATTTATGCTCAGCATTAGTGAAGTTTGTTTTTATTTGATAAATATTATTTTTTACCTTTTTTATAGATTATTTTCTTCTTAAATATTTCACTAGGTACCCAACATTGGGTGGTATCCTATTGAGATTCCTCTCACGCCTAACACATGCCTTTCGGGATGTGTGTAGGCTTTATGGATTTATATAAAGGTAAAGGATCCCCCTAATGATATGGAACGTAGTACTATAGGACGTATAGATTGGAATGAAAATTGAGTTCTTTCCTAGATGGTGATTTACATTTGTTTAGATTACACACCTACATTAGAATGACTATTTTGGTTTGTAGCTACAATATTTTTCCATGGTCTCCCTTTTATATACTGACATTTATGACCTGATTTAGATGTGTGCCTTTTTTTTGGTATTGTTTATATGGGGTGTTTGGAATTTTGTTCTGTTTACTTTGCACTATGCTTCTGATTATTTATCTCTTTTATTGTTTGTTAATATTGGATGTGCTTCCACTATGTGAGTCAAGTTCGAGTCTGATGAGCCTTTTATTTCTACAAAATGCTATCTTTTTATGCTTGGACCAATATATTATATATTCCCATAGTGTATAGCCCCCCTCTATACCTATTTACACCCTCTCTACTAGTTACAAGTCTTTGGAATCCGGGTAGGTGCGCCTACATTTAGAGTCACCCATCCTGATAGCACTATTTTGGGGGTTGTTCACCTTAGGGATGCTACAAATTGTATTAATTGAGTTTATTTTACCTCTTTTCATCATGTTACTATTTGGGATTATATTATACTATAGATAGGCTATGGTTGGAACTAGATTACGAACATGCTCATAGGTGCCTACCACCTAATGTACGATGGATGGATTGACTTATATTGGGTGGGTTATTCTGTTTTTATTTGGCTAAGATTATAGTTTATATGATTTCCACCATGGTCGCTCACATGGTTTGTGATGATTATTGATTATTATTTTGTCCCTTGAACGGATGTGGTATGGGATAATTAGACCTTTTCTCTATGGGGAAATGTGTGTTTTCATGGCATTTATAGGCACAATTTTAAGGTATTTAAATTTTATACATTCAAATATTCTTTTTTAAGTAAAAATATAATTTAAATAATATCAAATTATATGAGGAAATGGGAAATTTCAGGCTTTAAACTATTTTTAAATGTAAACTATGATATTCCATGATTTATATATATGTGGGAAATTTTATGTGACATTAAGATTGGGCCTGGCTCTTAGATGAGAAGGTAGGTATTATGAATGTGATGATTTTCATCACTAGTATTGGGAGACTAGGTCATCAATTTGAGGAAATGTTGATTGTATGGGTAGGTATAACCTTTGAATTTTTTGATACTTGACTCAAATGAGGGTGGGTAAGGAGTCAATGATAGCGGGACTCCATGTGGATTGGATGTAGTGGTGGAGAGTATGGGCGGTGAGGATAATCCAACTCTTTACTGATTTCCAAATCTGTGTTATATATTGTAATATATAAATATAGGGACTGTCTGACCATTTGATAGTATAGAACATGTTCCTCAAAAAACATATGGAAGGAGAGTCTGGTGGGAGATGGTATTGTACCATAGGAACATGATCATTTTCAGACCACTATGTGTCAGGATGATCACAAGCTCTAGGTATAGGCTCAGGGGTAGCTTTAGGATCTGTATCCACTTCAGGTAGGGAACCATCCTGATATGACATCGTTCAGGTCATGGCCCGATGAGTTTCTTTATTATATCATACTACATGTTTTACAAGGGATCAAAATAGGTGGTTAGGGAACAAATCCATCAATGGCCTATTGACATGGGATTCCCAGTCACAACACACACCACTTTCATTGGTGAAGGTGGTCCGAAGAATTTTGGGAACTGGTAGTATAGTATAAAAATGATCTTTGAGGAGATTAGGATGCCTCTATGGTAGAAGGTTAAACTAGAGACATACATGCTCATAGGACCTGCTTAACATTGGTGGGATGTTTATTTTTAGGATCATAGACATGGGGGATTGTCCTAGAAGGACTCTGAGGACATATTCTTCGAGCACATTTTACCTAAGATGATGAGGACAGAGAGACATCTACAGTGTTTGAGCATTCAGCATGGTGACTTTTCCATCATGGAAAATGTATCTACATTCACTATGTTTTATCATTTTTCACTAGGTATGATTAGTGATGACACCTCAAGGGTGAGGCACATCAAATATGTCTTAAAATTTTCATTCAGGTTTAGTTTAACATATTTTGTCTTGAATCTTTTTTATAGGTGGTGAATCATGTGCTCATAGCCATGGGTAACCTGATAGACATGTCCTTTTTAAGAAAGGAGATAGATTCATGTGATGTTTTAGAAGGCAGAAAATGAGGTTGGGATGAGTTACTGTAGGGAGTCCAGGTGAAGGACCTTTCTATATTACCTCGTGGTAGCTCATCAATGGTTTTATTTCATTGTTGTAAACTAGGTCATGTTCAGAATCCGTCTGAATAACATCTGAATAAGTACATTTAATGTGAATAATTAGAGAATCATGGGTGTTTCGTTAGGTATCATTCTCAAAATGTTGAGAATTATGGACAATTTTAGGTGGATTCTTCAGAGATCGGTTCAGGATCAGTACCACGAGAGGGTATCCAAGGATCCACTGCATGTGGAGGAAGTGGAAGAGGCAGTGGGACCCAGCTGTGGGGTTAGTGACCGGTGGCTGGAGCATCCCTACAGGGAGGACAAGCTTTAAGAAGTTGTGTGTTAGGCTATGTGCACACTATAGAGCTCTTAGGGGCTAATCAAGCTAGGGAGATAACAATGTTTAGAGGTACTCTACGAGCGTGGTCATTGTTTTTTTTGGAATGTCCTGTTGAGGCATGTCCGTTTTGGCATGGATGTTGAGGCATGTCCGTTTTGAGTGCTTGTTGTGAATAGGTTGCATGTGGACTAAATAGGCATTAGTAAGAGGTTTGTCCCTAGTATGGGTGCATTATTATATGTGTATATATATATTTGAGGTGTTTGGGATCATGAGCATATTTAGATACATGTTAGGAGCTGCTTGGTTTCAGGAGCATCATTGGATGCGTGTTTTTCTGTAGTTAGGCATTGAGGAATCCATCAGATGTATGTTAATTAAGGTGCATTAGGAATCAGGGCATCGAGGATATAGAATTGTGATTGATGTGTGAGGTAACATTGGTCTAGAGAATACAAGGAATGTGGGACCTCATTTTTCTATTTGTTTCATGGGATTGAAGCAGACACTGATGCAGTGTGGGATACAGTTGGGAATCGAAAGAAATATGGGATCACCTGATGACGTGTGGGGGTGATGATGCATCCTAGTAGGACCATGGTTCTGGAAATAGGTTGATGAAATTTTTTTCTATTTGTATTCTTATTGGGTTGATACCGTGTAATTCAATTCCTATGGTGGGGATCCCCTTGAGGAATATCTCTATAATCCTTGATACCAGGGTAGTCCAATTTCTTTATATGAGGATGGCTATGTTAATAACCATCTCTAGATTTTGTTTTAAACCATAGGGATGTGATATTTTAAGGGGGGATATTTTAATGACTTGGGTTTTTGGAACATGTCAAAATCCCCACCTGGTTTGAATATTTAAATTATAGTCTATGATACTTTTTGTTTCATTGATCATAAATCAATTATGAGAGTTAAATTGGCCATAAAATGTATTTTTGGGTTGTTTCAGAGGCTAGGTGAGTGCCTCGGGAGTTCGGAAGGGTTTGAGGAGTATCCGAGGCACAAAGTCATGGTCTTTGAGAAGGAAGTACATGCACACAGTTTAGAGAAACTATGTGACTATATGCACAAGGCCATGCAGGATCATCTGAAAATTGGTAGAGGGATACCACACAGTTTCCTCATGGTTTTGAAAACCATGAGGGGTGATTGTGTAAGACTGGGACCTTTGGTAGTGGCTTCTACATGATTTTCACAATGTATGGAAAACCATGCGGCCAGTGCTGGGTAATGTTTCTAATTTTCTTTTCTTTTATTCATTCTTTTTTTCTCCAATCTCCCGCTTTATTCATCCTTGGTCACGCAGAATATAGGCGAGACACCTATTTTTCTCCTCTTCTGTATTTTGATCCCATTTCAGTATCTGAACTATATTAATCGATCATTTAGAAGATACAATATCGCCTCTTTAAGGATAACACCATGCATACCTCTTATTCTTTAATCCTTAATCTGATAGACAACTGTTAGCATCCAATCCAATTTTAGGGTAAAATATGGAAACTTTGATCTATGTAAATCTTCTATGAATAGGGAATAAATATATAATGTTTCTATGCCTATGAGTCATGGTTGGTGTTTGATACATTTTTTTTAAATTACGTGGCCTTTTGGGGGTTGTATCTTTTTAGCGCAATGGCGGGTTTTGAGAGAAACCCTGCTATTACATATTAAATTGACTGTTGGACCGTGTTTCGTGGCTTGGGAAGAATCGATACCTATTAAACTTGAGCAAGGCCATTATATAGGTCGTTACCTAATGGGGTATTTTGGACAGGGTTCCAACACAGTTTTAAATTAGTTGTTTTTACTTAAACTGTTATGTTTAATCAATTAAAGCATGATTAATCTTTTTATAGGAAATCAAGTCCTCCATGTCAAAATATAAAAAATTTTACGATATTCAATTCAATCATCTAAATTTAATTGGTTATTTAAAATTTGTTATTAAAATTATATATATATATATGTAATTTCTGATTTGTATGTGATGATACCCAATGGGTCATGATAGGTATAGCCCAGGGTGTATTGGGATGGCATGACCATTGGGATTGTGTGATGATAATCACTATTTGGACATTGCCCAAATTTTCAAGAGTTTTTTTGATGATGGGATTGGGAATTGTGGATGTCAGTTTATGGTAGTGTGCCTGTTCGGTTGGGCATGCCCTAAGGTACATTGATAGAAAGCCCCTCGAAAATGATTGAGATAGTCTTAGGGGAACGAGGTGCTGATATGGTGTGGCTTATGTTCTTATTGGGATATTTCCCTCACCTGTGATAGCTGAAGTGCCGATTGAGTCACCTGAAAATAGTTTAAATCCATGATGAGGTGGTATTTACCACTCATGTGGGTATAGGCCCCTGATAGTCGTGGTTTGAGTATTTATGATTTGGGGTTGTTACCGATGAAATCCATGGAGAGGTTCAAGTGCCTTCAATTAGTATCCATGAGGATATTAGGATGGGAGATAAGGTTTTATGTAATTTAGGATGTGGACCTAGGGATTTATTTGAGGAAAGAAATTGATGTTCCTCTAGTTGTTGTGCAATGGTCAAATGTGATATTTTCAGTAGGGGCTCATGGGAATATGACACTATTGTTTGGGTATTCCTTTGGGACATTGATACATTTATACATGAGGCGTAAGGACGCATGTGGTGCCAGGCATTGTGATTATGGTGGACCTGAGGGTTCACTAGGACGTTTTGACTAAAGTGGAACCTCGGGCCATAGGCCGAAGACTCTAATTTATTATGAGATTATGGCACTGGCCGGGGTAGGTGGCACTCCATGGTGGCTACTAAGCACCAATGGAGGTTTTGTTTATTTATTGCATCATACTTTTAACTTTTTTATAGATTCATGTCTTATTAAACACTTATACTAGGTATGCACCGTTGGGTGGTATCCTACTGAGATTCATCTCAAACCCTACATGGGCCCTTCGGGATGAGTTTAGACATTATGGCCATATATACAGGTAAAGGATCAGCCTTAGGAGTTTGATCATAACACTATTTGGCATAGATATTTTCATGGACCTTGAGGTCGTTCCAAGCTATATTTTTTCTTTTATTTATCTTTCACTCTTATATTAAGATGCATATTTTTGTGTGTAGCTATAGTGGTTAGTCATGGTCTACCTTCTGTATATTGATATTTATGACCATCTATGGATCCATGACATGTTTGTTTTAGTAGTGATTAAATGTAATTTTGGGCATGTTGTTCTATTTACATTATGCTAGTCCATATGGTTATTTATTGCTTCTGTGGATTATTAATATTGGATGTGCTTCTGCTCTATGGGTTTGGTTCGAGTCATTGCGTAAATTATTTTTGATGAATATTTTCTTATTATGCTCTTACTGTTATATTATCTATTACCAAAGGGTATAACATCCCCATTATAACTATTTACACCCTCGCAGCTAGTCGGCAGCCTTTTTCATCTGGGGAGGTGCGCCTAAGCCTAGTGGCACCCGACCCATTGCACTATTTGTGTGGTTGTTATAGTCAAGAATGCTACAATTTTTTATAATCTTTACGGATTAATTAGTTTCATATATATAGTTGGGTAAAATGAGTTTTTGATATAAATAACACGGGGATTATTTGTTTATTTATTCCATTATTTCCATAAAACTCTAAACATGAAAAGATCCTTGAAATGTAATTGATGAAATAGTAATTTTAGATTTTTATATAAAGGATGGTTATATACATGTTTTTATAGATTATATTAGATTAATTATGTATTATATGTATCTATGTCACTAGAACTGAGAGTGTAGGTTTGGGGCATCACACATAACAAATTAACTTAGCATTATTTTTGAGATTATTTTTAAAATTTATTTTATGTGAATAAAAAAATAATCCATTAATATATATTATTTTGGTAATTTTTTTCTTATATATTTTCAAATAAAAATTAATTAGATCATTCATTCCATTAAAGAAATCATTTTTCAAAAAATTATGACAAATTTTTATTCTTGTCGTTCAAAGATTGTTTATGATTATAATGTGATTTTGTAAGTTTATAAAAATCTTATATAAAACCTGAAATAATAAAAAGATGAGTTAATGTAAAATAAAAATCCTACTAAAAATAATAATTAATTGAGAAACTACTCAAATATATTTTGGAAAAGGATAATGATTAATCGAGAAATAAATTCTAGAAAAATATAGAAGGATTCTAATAATAATACGATGGAATAATTTAATATGTTATGAATTATTTATGATTTTATAATTTATGGAAACTTCAATAAATATTTTGAACTCTAGTTATATTATCTTTAATATTTTTTTCAAAATACATATTTAGTTTTTATTACTAGAATAATTTTCTACCATGTGATGGACTTCCAGCACTTATACCATTTGAATTGATTAAATTCTTCTTGAATTAAAATTTTAATTCTATTATCACCCATTAATAATATGTTATTTTAGATTAATATTTTGAAATTATTTAAATATATTTAATATAATTCTTTAAAGGGATTCTATTTTTTATATATTGGTCAAAAATACATATAATATTTTTAATGGGATTACCATATCACATTATCATGATAGTCGGAAAAAATAAATGTGATATCATATAACCTTGATTAATAATATCCAAAGTATTTAACTTTGAAATAATATCATTCTATGGATCATTTTCATTTAACAAATCTAAAATAAATGACCTCCAAAAAGAAAATTTTCATCACATTAATATTGTGGATATTTTAAAAAAGAATCTTAAAATCGAAATATTTCATCAAAACATCACATATATCATATCATACTTAATATGTGACTATTTTTTTAATACTCAATATGAATGGAATGTGGTGGAATAATAAATAAAAATTCATTAATCACTTTTTAGATCATATTTAAGAAACATTTATTTCTTTTAAGAAAATTATTCAATATATAAAAAACACTAAGATGATTAATTTTTATTTCCATTAGTTCCACAATTATTACGATGTTTTTTTTTGAAATGGGTAAAATAGTGTATCATGCATTTTTTATATTTTTTACCAAATACTTTTTAGAATTATGATTGGTATAAACCATAGTAGTTGAAGTTTCATAAAAATTTCTATTTTTTCCTTTTAACTACCACATTCAATTTTGGTGTTCTTAGTGTAAAAAGATTATATTCAATTCCTTTATAAATATATATTATTTTTCAAATAATTATTCTAAAATTATAAATAATGACCACTCCTATGATTGATTATATAAATATTTTTAAAAAAAATTAATTTGGGATAGAAGATATAAATTACATGAGTGTTTTTTATTTTTATGAGTGAATTAAAAACCCTTGTAAACATGGTATATTCATCAACTAATAAATATAATAAATTTTTTCTTCTAATAATTACAGTTTATGTGGGTTCATAAATAACTATATCATATAACTGTAGTTCCCTGAATGATTATATTGAACTAATACATTTGCATGTAGGATTATTAAAATTTTCTATTTTTAGGGGGTATCAAAAATTTGTGAAATTAAACTTATTTTCCAAATGTTATGTTACGTGGTTATTCTTAAAAATGTTAGTAAAAGGTCATGAATTATAGTTTCGTAACCTTTTATAAAATATTGATTACTTATACTCAATTACATTATGTCGAGGATTGTTTGGCTGAGTTTGGTATTATTTTTCAAGTGTGTAAACATTATCATTTTAGACTGTAGAGTAGATATGATCAATATAAACACATTTAATGTTATATTAATCTCTCCAAATATTAATAGATTTCCAATAATAACGTAGTTGGATAATGAAAATGAGGTTTTTCATGAGTCTTATATCCCAAATATCCAAAAAAAACATAGTCTCACCATAAATTGAAACATCAAAAACATATTTGATTTAATGATGAATATTTTATATAAATGCGTCATAACAACTTTCATATTTTTGAATATTCAAAAAAATTTCTTTATTATTATTCTTGTTTTATGAGAAAACTCTATCTACGCACCAATTATTCTAGCTGATTGTTTGTAACACGTTCCCCTAACATTAATGAAACAAAATCTTTTTTACCCATACTTATTTTTTGGTAAAAAAAAGTTATCTAAAATAACCATAGGCACCCATCTTCATCTAAATCCTCTACGTTTAACGACAATAAGTTACATTAAAATTTATGCTCAAGAATATCCAAAATATTTCTTCTTTCATATTAATAATATATTCTTATACAAAAAAGAAATATTGAATTTAGTATAGAATGGGGATCATTTTGGAATTTGTTTTTAAGATGTTACTTCCTGGAAGAAGAAATCCAATTTTGTATAAATCCATAAAATGATTTAATTAGTCTAGGAAGTTATCAATGTTTTAAATTAGGAAGTAACATTATATAATAACTCATTGATAATTTTTTTGTATTTATTTTTAATAATTCATTTCTATATTAAGTATATAATAATATATATGTATACCTTGAATTAAGTGGATAAGTATGTTTAGAAATACCCTCATTTTCCATGGAATGATCTCCTTTAACATGATTATATTTCATCAAAAACATTTTATATATTTTCTCTATATAATATATATATTCATCTATTTCTAAAAATAGTGGGGAATTTTCATTCTCATCATTTAAATAATAACATGATTCTAAAGACATTTTAGATAAATAATAACAAACTTTTTCCATAAATAATGATTTATTTTAATGAACTATGTAAATGAATCTAGAAATAATTATATTGTTCATTATTTCTAAAATACATTTTGAAAAATTGTCTTCACCTGAGCTCAGGTTTTGGATAACTTTTAGTAAAATACTTTTGTTAATATGTAACATTTTATAATATCTTCATTTCTAATTAAAAAACAGTTAATATAGTTTAATAAATACTATTTTATAAACAGGTCAATGTAAATGAGTGAAATTCATTAGTTTCAATTAATTATGATTCTATAGTGATGGTACCTTTCAATGTTTATAGACCCATATCAGCTTCCTCTGGATAGTCTCCCACTGGGTAAATAAGATTCATTTCAGATTTCTATTGGAGGAACCCCTTATCTCATGAAGAACATAACTGTACCATAGAACGTTTTGGTGCTGGTGTAACCATTCCACTATGCAGAGATGAATTAATATGAAAGGACATATGTAGTTGTCCTGAGTAACTATAATAACCACATATCTATGGTTCCTCAATAAAAACATTATTTAATTTCCCAACCATTCCACACTGAAATATAGTAAAAGGACTTCTTCAATACATTTTTGGAGGTTTTGATGACACCTTCTATCTAGAACCACTATAAAACTCATCATGATTTCTATTTTCATTAATGTAATTCATATAACTTATATAGGGGGAAAAAGAAACTCTCAACCACCATGACATACCAGTCAGGTCCCGCACAACCATTAATTCACTATAGATCCTCTTAACATCTTAAGTGATATTCATCATGAAATCATATGACCAAATTTCTGATTAGGCACCCACTCAAACTATTAATCCAACATCATCAAATTAGATACAACCTTAGGTGAAAATTAAATGTGTTCGAAAAAATGGTACGTATAATGTGACACAGTCTTGTCACCATATTGGAGTTTGCAAAACAATGTATCCTTTTCAATAACCTCATATTATTGATTGAACTAATTACTGAAATGAACTATAAATTCCTTCCAATCCAAGAACACATGATTCATCATCTTCTCAATAAAATCCCACTATATTCAACTATTCCCCAAAATTATAAATGTAACACATTTCACTATTATAGATGTAGCTCATTCCATGAAATCTAAAATCAATTCAATATTTTTTAAGAAATCCTCATCATCATGATGATTATTCAAATAATAAAAATCCATTGGATTATGATGCAGAAACTCTTGAGTATGATATCTAGATTCATCCCTTTGAGGTTACACTATCAGATCCTGAACAATAATAGTTGTAGGAACAGTCCAAGATCATGGAAAGAGCGCCCCAATATATTAAAAATATATTTCTCCACTAGTGGATTAACTTGATTCTTTCTAGAAGTATCATCCCCATATGGTGTATTCAATTGTGTCCATAATGTAAAGATATTACAAATGATCAATTGAAAAATCTGAAAGGATCACCGAGGATACACATATCAAAAATTAAAACAACATATATGGGAATATCAATTCAACCAATCATTGAAAATATTTGGATTTCAACATACTCAGATTCAAAACAAGGAAATTTCTATAAATTGAAACAAATTATTCCTTGAAGGAAATTTTACCAAACAACCATGTGAATTAATGTTCATTATGATGAGATATATTTAAACAATTACTCAAAACATCCTCTAAAATCCAATAAATCATACCTCAAGTCTATTAGGATATCCCAAGTATCATATTGACATCATGAAATGTTCTATAAAGCTACCCTATGATACCACTTTGGCACGAACCGTACCAGATACCCTAATACACTAATATCCAAACCGATGAAAATAGAAAATGGAATTATATCATCATTAAGAAGGGAAATTTTTTACATAATGATTTTAATGATAATTAACCACCTCAGTTTGATCAACACTCCCTAAGGAGAAATTGAGAGAAAAAATCATGAAGAATAATTCCTAAATGGTAAATATTCAAAAGAAAAAAGATCTATCAACCAAAATATTTATAAAACCATGTTATAGGTGTATCACATCTCCACCGGTCACCTCAATCACACTATTTCTCTATAATAAAAACAAATTCCTTCTCCAAAATGCGTATTCCATTTTCATGGACATGTCATTACGTAATTATCAAATTCTTGTAGTCAAATGTATATTGGTTTCTAAATATCCTAGTGGTGTCTCACTGTGTTTTCCATATGAAATACTATAAAAATAAAAACTAATTTCATTCAATTTATATAGAAAAATGTAGGACATATAATTTACATATTTTTAACAAAACTAGATTTTATAATAAAAAGGAAGGTAGATAAATTAAATCATTGTTAAATGATAATTTTATATAAAAATTTTATTTAATGATGTTCGAATCAATGAAATAGTTCAATAATCAATGGAATGTAATAATAAATTCAAAAATGTCATATCACCATGTAATAATCCCTGAGATACATTAGGTTCTTGAAATAGGATATTCACACTACTTAATAATTTATAGGATCAATGTGGGAGCATGTCTTTTAGATCAAGTTGATTCCAATCAACTAAAAATTATTGAATTAAAGCTTTAGTATGTATATGTTAGTGTTTACATTTTTAACATATTACAATGGGGTCAGATCATATCATTCAATCTCTAATTTCCCAATGAAAATTCAAAATAAAATTTTCCAAATTTTCCTTAATGTATTCCTTTCTCATTTTATAATCCAAATCGTAGATTTTTATTATTTGATGAAGTTTTAGAAAAACTAATAAATTTAATAAATTTATCTCATGGTTTAAAATAAATTATTTCATTGAATATATTTAAAAATCAAGACATAAATATTTTTCCAATCAACCAAACAATATAAATTCCCTTGATGTTGAGTTTTTTTTAAATATCAATGACCATTTAAGAATCAAACACAAATCATCACAAATCATGGTTTATGAATCCATTAAAAAACTATTTTAAATAAATCAAGAAATTCAATGTTTCGATTAAAGGGTAATGTAATATATAACAACTAACCTTTAATCAATGATACAATCATCACCTAAAATGTCCAAAAACAATGGAGAGAAGAGTTTCAGTTGATCAATTAAGATATTCAAATATCGATCCCCAAACCGAGACATACAAAATGGATAAAATAACCCAAAAATTTAATAATGTTCCCCTGGTTATCAAGGGGAGAGGGAAAATGTCAAAATAAATCTTTTCGGAAAGGATCATACAGAAACTCATCGGGTTTGAGGAATTCATGTTTGGAATTCTCCATTAATAATTATAATGTACTTAGTGGACTATATATCATAAATGAATCACATCAAGTAAAAAATACCAATCCTATACAATTAATATCTTGAAAACAATTCACAACTTGAAATTCCTTCACATCAGAAAACTATTCCATGGATTATATTGAGTGGTGAATTCACGTCATGAATTACTTTCACATTTAGAATTTATCTTGTATATAATACCCAACCCATTCCTATAGAAAAACTCAGAAAAAAAAATCAAAATCAACCAATAACTAAAGAGAAACCTCTAAAACATTTGAAACATTAATACCAGGAATAAATTATTTCAAAAATATCATATCTGTGAACATTTGATCATTTTACATGAAAAACTATCTTGATTCATGATCAATTATTCTTATTTATGGTGACCATAATTTGTATAATAAGGAAGAGTGTACCATTAACCTAGATAATATTCATTTTTCATTCCATGAAATCATATTACATTTTATGTGACCTTTAATAAATCAATTCAAGTCATAAAATATGTAATAATGATAATTTAATCCTATAAATTAATTTAAAGGACCAAAAATTTATGTTTCAAAAATATATTTTTACATGCTAATTTTTTTTATTTTATAATTATTGTTTCTGTCATTTTTAAATTTTATTTGATAAAATGACTTTCAATATTGAAATCAAAATGTTTAAATGAGGTAATTTACTAAATTTCAGTTTTCATTATTATTATTAATTTATAATGTTAATAATTAATTACCCATGTAAATGAAAAATTTTATAGAAGATAAAATGTTAAAATAATATTACGTAATAAATATTTGATGTATTAAAAATGAATATATGAGGATTGTATTGAAAAAACACACTTCGCCAACATTTGTTTCATTTTTATTACCATTTACCATTGAATAGTGACATTACATTATTTAAAATGTTATGGTTTCATTGAAAACAACCCTTCCCTTCACTTATAAAATAGTAACACCAATACAACTTCATGACTCATATATCAATATGTTTTTATCTTCAAAATCATCCATATTACCTGATATATAACCATGTACATTTTTTAAAAGAATCTATAGGTCCCGAAAATGGGTATTATAAACTACAAAAATTTTGAACTTAATTTATTCTCTTTAAAACCTATACGTACCATAGTTATATAATTAAATAAGTATCATTAGCATACTGATTTGTTATTTTATTAATTTAGAAACCATTAATCATTTTTCAATCCACATTGAAAAAAATATTTTTAAATATGAGTTATCTGGACTATAACAACCATAGAGTAACATTTTTTGGTATCATATTTATATTATTTCAAAGAAACCCCCTAATAAAATATGGATCATCATCTTAAAAACAACTATATAATATCATTAATTTTATATTATATTGATATTATACACTCTTTAACCATAATCTCCAATCATGATGCAACTTTTTAATGTATGGTAAGGTTTTATCACCTACCTAAAAAAGGCTACAAAACTCTATCATGGATGAATATGGGAACAAAATTCATTATATTATTTGGAGTTAATAATGAATTAAATATATATTTTTGGTTCACTATTAGTTTTATTTGGTAGTGTAATTATTTTAAAACATTTTCCATCAATTGATAATATCACCCAAATAAGCCTATACTGATTCAACTTTACAGTAAAATAAGGATACACTATACAAAAAATAAATAGAATATGACAGCAAATAGTTTATTTTATTTAAACTATATATGAATAAAGCTTCTATAAAGTTTTCTAACAAACTTAATTTTATTATCGAGGATGTTATGTGACTGTACATAATTAATCTGCAAAAAGGTTACGATTTCTTGTAAAAAAACTCTCCAATTGTATTTATTATTATAAACCATGTTTTATATGGAATTGTGCAGCTAATGACAAATTAATAGTATGAATATTTTTTATCTTATATTTATTTATTTTATATGTTCTATTCAATGTTCTTTCTATCATGGTTTGACTCAAAAATTAAAAATTAGTAAGGGTTTGTTGTCTCAAATTTTATTATTTGTAACACATGTGTATTAGACCCTGATTTCATTAATATTGTCTATATTATACATATTTTATTCAATAACCAATGAATTATCTTTGATTTATAGTATTATAAGTTCAATTTCACATTCTATATCCTTCCATGTTTTGGATTTAAATGTAACTCAAAAAACATTATTTCTTTTAATAACCACATTTTAAAATCACGATCTCTAAAATTGGATAACCCATATAAATAATTTGAATACCCAGTCATTAAAATTTCACCATAATTTTCATAACCTATGATTATCCTTGGTTTTATTTGTTTCCCCAGTATATTTTTTTCATTTATGGAATATTATAGTCTTTTAAAAACAATGAGGTTTTCAATTTACATATTTTAATATACATATAGGGAATTAATTTCTATACAAATATTTTTTCCATTCAATCAACAAATTTTAATATACATATATATATTAAAAAAATAAAAAAACATTATCAACTACCTTGAAATTAATTTAATAATTTTTAGAAGAAAATCAATTTAATATATTCTGTATGGGTTATTTTTTGGCAGAAGAATATCAATTATTGTGTTTTTTAACATATCAATGCACTACCTTGTTAATTTTACCTAAAACATTATTTTTATGTTTTACTGGGTTCAAAATGAAATTATTTTTTCATTATTTTTGTAATATATTTCTTTTGAAAGGATTAAAAATATATATCATATTTATTATTTCCAAAGTGTTTTTTCCTCGATTTTATAAAAATAAATTTTCTCCAATATCATTATCCATTAAAATATATTATTTATTATCAAATATATTTATCAAATATAACAATTCTACTACATTATTCTGATAAATTATAGATTTTATATTTTATCATGAAAATGAGTCATAAGTGTCTTTATATTTTGTTTTTATTTATGTTTTATAGGTAATATTTTTCTTCCAATTCCCACCCTCTATAAATACCCTATTTTGAATTCCATTAATTAATGGGTGTTCAAGAAGACATAACTCATCAATGGATTTGGGAAATTAATTCATTATTTTTATACCTTTTATATATTCTATGTAAATACCACATTCTTTGTTCATTGATTTTATGGAAGTTACCTATAATGTTAATGAATATATTTTGATACCCATTTATTTGCCAAGAGTTTATCATGGTAATAATTTCCTTATGCAAATAAATTTGAATAGAAAATAAAACAATTTCCATTCAGTGGGTTATCTATGATGTGATATGTGAATGAATTTCTTGTTGAACTCACAAGTATAAATTGTGATGGGTGTGGTAATATATTTCCCTCTAATATATTATTATTGATTTTATATATCATAAAATAGGTATCCTCAACTATTTTTTAGATCTTAATAAAAGTGGGCACTGATGGTGTGGCTCAAAAAACCTCTGTTCTGTATACTAATATATGTTCCTTATTTTGTAGGATGTTTCATTTTTTATTATTATTATCAAGACAATGTTATTATTTCATGCTTTGTATTTATTGAATCACTCTTTTAATTAATCCTTATTTTTTGTCAATATTTCTTACATGATTTATAACCTATATATTGTTGGGAATAATATTATTATGTATACTTATTATACACATATTCTGATCTTATAATCACATATGATATATTATTATTAATTCTCATGTAACCATATATGATAATACGAGATGAACCATTTCAATTGTTTCATTTTTCCCATGTGATGAAGATAAAAATAGAATGAAATTAATAGAGGAGAATTTAATCTATAAATTAATGGTTGTTTCTAAATATCCACCAGTTATTATATAGTTTCTTGTAAAGGGAAAAATTTCTAGCATTTGGAAAATGCGTGTAATTTATTATTTAATATTATGGCTTAATTCTATAAAACAAAAAACATAAAATTTCATCAGAATGTATTTCAATTAAATATTTTATTTATTTTATTCAGTTGAGATAGTAACATCTTTTATCATAAAGATTTTTAATTAGAGAATAATTTATAAGAGTTTTTAGATTATGATGTTTACATGTGAGGATAATTTGGGATTTAAAAATGTCATCATATTTTGATAAGTTATGATTTAGGCTAATTTCAAGGATATAGATAACCTATTAAGTTAGTTGAGGTAATACTGATTATTTTAGGGACTAAAATATTATAAATTTAATGAAAGTTATAGGGATATTTCTAATAGATATCTCTATGTTCAAGATATCATCCTAAGGTATTTGTATGGTAAATATTGTTTGATTCTCCTAAAAATTATATTCCTTTTTGGATACTAAAAGATGGCGGAGAATCTGGAAAAAAGTTGCAAAGGTTTAATAAACACGAATAGTGAGGATTGGGCATTAACACAATAATTACCTAGTGCATGACAAAGAGGCCCATCTAAACAACTAGTTTGACTGTCCCGAGGAATATTCAATCATAAATTCATATAATGTTTAATAAACAAATATGAAGGATTTCAGTATTAAGTAAATTAATGATGTAAGATATCGTAATAGAGAAATGACCATGGATAAACGTGTATTGATCATATAGAGGCATATATTTATTCATGTGTATCATATTTTAAAAATAAAGGTGACATAGAAGAAGTAATATATAGAATGTGGTTTTCATATTAATATTTTCATAATATCATAATGTTTTTCATTTTATTATTTGGTTGAAAATAGGTCAAGGAAATATATATGAGAAAGGTATGTATCTTTAAGCCACAATGTATTATATGGGACTAATAGAATATAATTAATTGGTTTAAAATATTTTTATTTTTCTTTTATGATGGATAATGAAAGTCTCCTATTCTTACTAAAGGCAATGAGTTCGATATCAAAATAAAAATTAATAATTCATTCTATTAGAAATTTTAATTAGGGAGTGATATTTTTTTAAGATAATCCAATAAATTATAAAATTTATGAGGGTAATGTGGAACATATAAGAATTTTTATTCAGTAGTTATAGTTTAAAGGATTAAGAACATATATTAAAAGGAGTCAATATCATTGAAAATTAATTATATTTAATGGTTAGATTTTTTTAGATAAATGTTGGAGTAAATATGGTTGAGTTATGCATAACTTTTGGGATAAATATATAGCTGATGTTGAGGAAATAAAGGGTAGATTAATTTTTAGAAATTGAGTTGGATATTATTAGAATTTATTATTGATTTACAAAATAGTAATATTTGATATTTATAGTGATGATTATCTCATTTTTGGATTTATAATATAAATAGATTAGACTGTATTCTAATGAGTCCACAAGTAATACCATTTGAGGGATAAATATAGTGTTAGATTTTTTAGGATTATATCATTTCAATATGTTTTAATGCCACGGTGATTCAATTGGTTTCGGGAATGTAATTTTTTTAGAGAATTCATGATAACGTTATATACATTCATCAGTATATGATTTTATGAAAAAATATTTCTATTTGATAAAGGATAAGTAACATGATATAACCAAATAGAGTTACATATATTTCATGTTTAAATTTATTCCTTTAATGATAAATTTCTTATGAATCGCATCACCTACTTTTATCAGTAATTAGTAATTAAATTTTCATAGATTCCATTTATTTTTTGTGGTAAAATATAACAACCTAGGATATTGTTTTATATTTTTGTTAAATAATTAATATGTTAATATATGAATCTATATAAAACCCCGAACAAAAATGAAACTATGATAAGTTAACATAAAATCTGGCAATTTTAATATATATGTTATATTAGTGGTCATAATGTAATATAACTATATTATGAACTATATAAAGGAAATAAATAACATCATGTAGGGGAAGTGTTTCATTTTAAATTATTTGTCTGTGTTTGGAAAGTATGTTATTTTTTTGGTTTTTCTATAGACTACACTCATGCTGATGTCGAATAATTATGGTATGAGAAAAATTGTATGCAAGAGATATCCAAGATCATGGTAGTTTCCAAGAGATATATGCTTTAAAAATCACCACCCGCATCTTCCACCAGAGTATACCTTATGCTTAGATGTTTTAGATATATTATAAGGGGATTATTATGAATAAATTATTATTATATCAACATGAAATTATTATATATAGAATCAAATTATATTAGAAACATAAAATGAATTTTAATCCTAATATAGTTTTTTAGAGTTTTGAGTTCCTATTTTAAAATGAAAATATATCACTTATAGATATTATTTTAAAAATCTTAAAAAAATTATCACATATCTAATAGATTTTTCTTGGTAATAAATAAAAATAAATTCAATGTATACTATAAAATATTTTTTTGTAAACTTTTTTTACACCATTTGTGAAATTATTTTGTAGAAAGTTTCTTTTAATTTTAAAAAATTAAATTCATAAAATAAATTTCATTTTTTAATTAATCATATCAGAGATTAATTATTATAATTGCTTTAGCTCTTTATGAAAAGGAATTTTTTGGCCGAAAAAATCTTGTTTTGAAGAAACATATAATTTTTATGATTATAACCTTAAGAATAAAAATATTAAAAACCGTTTAAATTATTAATTAAGAAATTAATGAATAAAAATACTCATTCTATAATATACTTCAAACATATAAAACCTATGTAAAACATTATTTGAACAAAATTAAAATATTATTATAATGAAAACATCCTTCAGTATTTTTATTGAATCAAGAATTTTTATAGTGCGATTAGGTTTTTTCTTTCATTCAATGCAAATAAAAAAATTATTTTCTAATTATAATTAGAATTTTTAAAATTAATTATTAATATTAATTTGACTCTGCTTAACAAAAATTCAGTAATAAGGTTAAAAATTATTTACTAGGGTAAATGGTATAAAGATAAAATAAGGAACCTAAAAACACTATTAGATTTCTCCAAAATGAGTGGATAAAGAGAAAATCTACCCAAAAACAATTACAATAATCTTTTTCCCATTTTGGAACCATTAAACATTGAATAACAATGCTACATTATTTACATTGTAATGGTTAATTCCAAAATTACCATTCCCTTCACATATAAAATGGAAACACTTCCAACACTTAAAGACTCACCTATAAATTGATTTTATTCTTTAAAATATTCCATGTCACTCTTCCTGGAAACATATTCCATGTTTATAGGTTTCTGGTCACCATTAATTTGTATTAAAACCTCATAAAAATGAAATTTCCAAGGGAAATCAAAGCCATCGATGTGAGTACAATCAACTACATAACTATTATTAGTAAATTTTTCTATTCTAAAAACATCCTAAAAATTGTTATATAATGACTTATCAGTCATTATTATACATAATTTTTATTATATTAATTTTTAAACCATTATTTATTCACTTCCACTGACGTATAAACAAAATTGAATATTAAAAGTGCATTTTGAGA
Source organism: Viscum album (assembly GCA_963277665.1). Lineage (NCBI taxonomy): Eukaryota > Viridiplantae > Streptophyta > Magnoliopsida > Santalales > Viscaceae > Viscum > Viscum album. The sequence continues at coordinate 905,099,720 of OY728160.1, read as the reverse complement.
CTACCACATCCAAGAAGTAGCATTATTTTGTTTTCATATTGATTTTATGTATTTACAAAAAACATAAAATAATAATGACAAACATAAAAAATTTAAATAATATCATTATTTTTTAGTAATAATGATATTATACACTTCATTAACTATAATCTTCATTCAAGATATAACATGTTCTTATTTGGGTCGGTTTAACCACCAACAATGTTGGAACTCCTAATTGTGCACCACAATCTTTTTTGAATATTATTTGATAAGTTTTAGGACTATGAAAAAATGCGAATAAGTTTTTTATAAAGGACCCAGAGGTAGTATAATTGAATAATAAGGCATTAGGATTCATCTTATTATGGAATATATTTTACTAAATTCAGTTAGATAATTATTCAAAGTAATTGGGTATTCCTTTAGGAAATAATTTAACCATCCAATCTAACTAGGAAGTTATCTCAACCATGGGAACATATGAGAATCACCCCCACCACAACATTGGATCCATTCTGAAAGTAAGGTTAGTAGGGAGGGTGTGGGTAATAATAACTCACTCGGGGAATGCATATAGTATATGCATGTGTTTCTAGGTGATCCATGCATTGGGAAAGAATGATATATTGGGGGTGTGGGTGCATGTGTTCTGGGTTCCATCCCTACTACCAGTTTTTGAGACATATGACACACCAAAAATTATAATGATAATATAGAGAACCTTAGATATCATTGTTGGATGCTTAATGAGTGAATCCCTATTCATTATTTAAATTATATAGGATTGTTCACAACTTCTCAATAAATTCATTTTGAGCCATCTGATAATGGAAACTTGTCATCATCACCCTCCATTTGTCCTACATCACTCTTGATCCTTGAATCATCATCCAAATCCACACTTGATGCCTTCTCTACCATGAATCTTGAGCACCACCATATCAGCCTTGTCAATTGCTAAATTCATGATAAAGGATTCATTCTTTGTGTCTGATAACCATGAATGGGACTTCATGTCACCTTAATACAATTTTTTGACTAAGAAAAATACATCACATGAAGGTAGTTGTGAAAAATTTCATGAACCGGATCATGAGATCCCATGAATCCATCAGAAGTGATTCTAAGGGTCATGCTATCAAAAAAGAACGATCATAATCACTATTCTAACATCAATTAGTATACATAAAAAAGAGATTAACTCCCTATGGTGATATCCTTCCTCCTTTTTCATTTACTTATTTATTATAATAGATAAATTATTTAAGAGGATTTACATTCCACCATATCATATGAAACCCTTGAAGCACTCATAGGAGTCCATCTTTAGCTATCTAAAGGCCCATCACATTAAAGATAGTCATGTCGAGTCCATACATTCCTTAGATACATTAAATAATAAAAATACTTATCTTCCTCAAGATCATATGAATTATTCTAAAGAATGATCATGTAAATGCACAATTCCATCGCACAAAGGTATAATGATCATGTGAAGAATCTGAATCCATCGTTTAAAGAATTCATATTTCTACAAAACTATGTCATGAACAAAAACACATCATGATATTCCCTTGGAATCGATTTAGTAAAGCCTTGTTCTCTATCATGTGTTCCATTATAAAAAAACCATGATATCTCATGATGTTTATCATGTGAAGCATACCACTTCCTTAATCTGATGTAATCAACATCATCCCTGTGTAAAGTGATAGAAACCACGGCTGAATTGTACCTATATAAACCCTAAATCCCTAAAAATATAGTATCACATTTGGGGGAGATAGAGGAGAATATATAGAGAGAAAACCTGGGGGGTAACAAAATCCATGACCCCCTCCCCATAAGGTGTACCCCTCCTAGTCCAGCAATGTGAGAAGGGAGATAATGACCCCCATGTCCTGGCTTCAGTAGGCCCCGGGTTGGCGACTAGCACTGAGGGTATAGTATACTAAAATGGGAAGCGTTGCCCTTTATGAGAACACAAGAGAAAGAGAGGGATAAGATAGACACCAACAAACACCAAATCATATAGAAATATAAAAGATATCCAAATTACACATATGTAATTTCATGCAAAACAATTACAACTGAAAGGGGAAAAACATCAAATACCCAATAGAAAGTAAAAACAGCAGCAACCACAAGCCCAAACGTCTCCTATAACCCCATTCTAGTAGAAACCATCATTATCTACAACCTTCTCCAAGTGACCGGAAAATAGTTTATATATACAAAGGTTGAGTATAACAAAATACTCAATAGGATCCTCCTCGGAGCCTCTCGTGCAAAAGTAAAGAAAGCATGATAAAGCACAGTGAACATCAAGTGAAACTAACTCGTAACCTAAATAGGTATACTATGTTCCCAACCTCACCATTGCTACTCTCACCAAGTAATGCATACAAGAGTATATATAATAATAAAGAATATCAAGGTACCATGCAACTACATCCCCACTAGTTTTCCACTTTTCCCCTAAAGTCGCACATCCTAAGCATCTCTCTCCAAATAGTTTACCTGCAGACACCAGGACAAAGCCCCACAACATGCACCTCATGCAATAAAACCAACACATCAACATGATAAAAGTAAACAGGTAGTTTTTGGGAGCCACCATAGCTTGCATAACATGTATCATACATCAAGAATTCTACGTCAAGTAATTATAGCCCATACATAGAGTAAGGATCCTCAATCAATCACATCCTAAACATGTTACACATATATTAGTCCATAAGAAAATATATCCATAATATATTTCTTTGGGAATAAATAAAAGCCATTATATCATTCTACACACAGATACAGGTAAAACTAAACACCTAGCCTTCCAGCACAAGTAACTACCATGAGAAGAGAGCGGGGCTAAAGGAGGCAGTTAGCAATCCATCCACTCACCAGAATGTTGGAAAAAACACCCCCTATGGCTCAAGAGCCCCGAGGTGTATGTTTTCCTAACTGATGAGGTGGATTATCATATATAAACAAAAAAATTGAAGAATATACTATATCACCCAACCAAACTATGGAGATAAACTAGTCTTAGACTCTACTACAGCTAACGTCTCTTGGACTCCCAGTTGCCACTTCTAAGACTAGGTATCCTATAATAAAACTACCATTTAAAGAGTTTTAATACATTAATGTATTCCCATTTTATTAGTTGCACAATATGTTAATTAATTATTTAATGAATAATTTACCATTAATAATTTTCACATTATATTTCATTAACATCATTCACAATGTTCATTATTCCTTTAAATTGTGACCTCAGCATTATGTTCCAGCAAGCTCCAACCCCATGGTTTAACATCAATTATTTAATCATTTATTAACAACTTTATAACATTCCTATATTCCTAGTAATTTTATAAAATCATTCTATGCTGCTAAACCTAAGGGGATCAACACGGTGAGAAGATGAACTAACTGTCAGGTCCTTTCCACCTATAGAAAAAGCATAGACCCATCCTCCCTCAGGAATATAAACACAGAAAGAACATGGTATACCCCATGTGTCTTCTCCCATTTTGGAAGTAGGGTAAGAAACCCAGCTTCCTTGAACATTGTGAAAATTAATGAAGATAAACAACCAATAAGAAACAGCAAGCATCCATGCATTCACATCCAACCCATTCTATCATCCCCATTGTCCTCCCCGACACCCACATGCATAATCTAATTCATCTCGCCACTATTGGAGTCAAATGCTACCACAACCATTGGGACACCCTACCCACACATATCACAACTTCCTTCAAGGAAAACAACACAACACAAGCAGCATGAAAACAAACATCATTTCCATTGGGCTCTTTTCTCCTAAACAAGAAAAATGGTAACTCAAAACCCTACAAGGAATTATCTTTTATCGAAAAACTGGTTCTTTGATCCATCTTGAATTAAATAATTTATTATTCGTATGTTCCAATTTTAGGAAACCTAAAGAGTAGGCTATTACAAATTTATTAGACATACTTACTGCATCAATTTCATTAACATCAAATTTCAATAACAACCAGATTCATTTACATGCCTCTTTATCTTTATCCAAACAATTATCTATTAATTCAATCTTTACATTTGTTACCAAATTACATCAAGAATTAAAATCTAATAAAGAAGAATAGATATAACACTATCTAGAAAAACAAGAGGAAATAATGTACGATCGATATTAATTTATTTATCTGGTTCAAATATATAATATATAAATTCCATTTTAATCTAGTGGGATAAAACATGATGACTCTATAGTTTCACATAAAATAATAGGGAAGGAACGAATCCCCTAACTCAAATGGTTCTTAAAATTATTTATAAAATAACGATCTACACAACAGATCATGATCGCCTCCTCCCATGACAACTGCATCCACCCGAGGTTGTCGCAACATGACCGCACCAACCAAAACCCAAGAAACTACATTTGAAGAATGGAGATCACATGCCATAATGTGGATAATAGAAACATGAGAAGACAAACCAAAAATAATTATGATTAATTATACCTTATATTGAATATTGGTTGATACTGATCGGTTGCACCAAAATAGGGGGTGCACTTGCAATAAGAAGAACGTCAAGGGAAAACAATCAAATGGGGAAACGTTTGATACCATAAATCCTACTAGATGGAAGGAAAGGTTAGAGAATCTCACACCATAGAACAAGGTATAATGATAAAGGAGGAAGATATATTTTCCCTTTAATAGATTTAATGGAGTAGCAGTTTTAGAAACAATGGATTTTACATTAAATTTGGATTGCATTAAACCACTTAGTTTGACCAAGTAAATTCATCCCAGGACTTAGAAAAATTAATAGAGGAGTTGTGGGATATTATTTTTCCAGAAATACCTTAAAACAAGGCCATGAATGCATTTTACGTCAAATAAAATGTTAAATTAGAAAAACTGGAAAAATCTGTAAATTTAGCAAAGAAAATATGAAACAGTTCTTGAAACGTAGTTCATGAGACGCTAACTGTGAGAAAGTGACTGTGAGACAGTTACTGTGATACATTGACTGTGAGACAGTGACTGTGAGACAGTGAATGTGAGACAGTGATTGTGAGATAGTAACTGTGAGACATTAACTGGGAGACAGTAACTGTGAGACCTTATAATGACTCATACATTACATACATTGTTATTACTTCAAATTGAAGTATAATAATTAAAACATATTACAAAAACATGGTAGGACCGTAAAGGTATAGTGTCTTTAGAAAATGGGACACATAAACAACTGGTTCATAAAGAATCTACATTATCTCCAATTTATTTAATCATATATAGAGTCCCTTTTGGAATATCCTACTTAATAACCTTCTTCCTGACCTCGGTAATGAAAAAATTCAAAAGGGTGATCTCAAATGCTCAGTAAGGGTAAGCAAAGAAAATATCATATTCATAAGAACATAGCATTTCGAAAGTCATAACCTTCAAAAGAGATCATAATATCATAACATGGGATAAATCATATTAGTGAAATGTAATCCCAATAATAAAAACATAAAACATGAAACATTGTTTCATACACACATAATCATATATAATCATTTCTTAGTAGTCAAGACTCATTTCCAAGACTATCTTAGAGGACAAAGTCCATTTCTGAACCGAGTTCACTCCTCGTTTCAGTCTTGTATCACTGAACCTGATTAACCTGTCGTTCCATCCATGTCTATCTCATGAGATATAAATCTTTACCCAATTCATTTTAGGTATATATAGCTCCCAACCATCTCATAATGAAACCATTATTATATGTTCCACAAAATCATAAATCATGCATCATAGCATAACCCATGTAATAAAAATGGGATTCTTAAACATCATGCCATCATAACATAATCCATATAAGATAAAAGGACATCATAAAAACAATTCTATCATAACATAGTCAAATCAATGAAAAAATAGGGATAGAAACAAAACCCTATATTATTGTATATGGAAAATAATTTTTATAAAACACTTGAACTCCATTCTTGAGGAAAATATATTTTCTACTTCAAAAACATTTTTCCTTTCATAACATGTCATTAAATTTTTAAATGAAGTAATTTAATTAAAAATATACTTGAAAACTTGTAAAGTAAGCTTCATGGAAATAATGTTCTAAAAATACATTCATGTCATATAAGTTAATAAAATATTCTCCTCGTACTTTGTCTGAAAAATTCAAAAAGTACCTCGTAGGAAAAATGACAAAAGATTCCTTTCATATATTTTACTAAAACTCAACAATGAGTAATATTGGATTTAAAAAATTGTAGTAGGATAGAAATAATATTACAAATTGAGGAAACATTTATTTGGATGATAAATACACCCCAGTAAATACCAACTTATAAACAATATCGGATAAAAATGAGATTGTGAGATTTTCCCTTACCTTAGGTTCGATTTTCTTCGTACATGTCCGAACCTCCTGTATAATGATTTAAATAATATCATTGAATTTTTACCGAGTCATAATCATTGTTATGATATCATATATGGTTATATTCTTATCTTCTTATTGGTAATATTTCATTGCTACTTGTTATTCAGGTGTATATTGCTTTTTGTTCTTATGTATGTTTTGTCGAATAAATTATTATTATTCCTTTTAGGTTATAGATACCTCATTTACAGAATTTTAGTAGTGTAATATATATCATATTTATTCATTAAATTCATTTAATTAATCATTATTCAAAGAAGACCATGTAGAACAAGTCGCATCACATCGTGGAGACGGTAGGCCGTACGTATGCACGAGCGATGATATAATTCCCATGATCGTGGAATTGTATTGGAGTGTATGAATACTATTTCAGAATAAATATCACATTACATTAATCATATATAGTTATTATTTACACCATTATACCCATCCAAGTAAGGTGGTGGTGGAAAACAGCTTACACCACGGCATGGAGACAGTTTTCAATATGTACGCACGCGCGGTGATTTCAATTTCCGTAGGATGGATAAAAAGTTAAATAGGGTTGTTTCATATTTATAATAAAATATAAGTATATGAGTTATAATTATGTTATTACTTCATAATGAAACAACTAAAGAAGAGGAAGTAGAAGAAGAAATAAATTTGAAATAATTGGTAACAGATATTACCTCTTCTTCGACACGCCTCTTTGAAACCTCCTCTTAGGGTGCTAAAATTGGTCTTTGAAGAAGCCCAGGACATCTAGAATATTACTAGGGAAGTGGAGAAGATAAATTGTCAGGGTTTGGCCGAGCATGAAGGCTCGAATTGTTGTGAGGAGGAGAGGGAGGAGGTTCCCTTTTATAAGGGAGGAGAGGGGCATCATAGGAAAAACTTGAAATATTTTTTTTATTATAAAGTCATATTCGGTTGTTAATAGCTCCAAATTGATTTATTTCGAGGATAAGGTGGGTATGGGTCGAAAAACTCTCAAAAAATAGATTTTAGACAACTTTATGTTACTATTTTAACCTTATCATTTAGATTTAACTATAAAGTAAATAATTTTACTTTTTCCGTGTCTTCTTGTTTTCTTACATTATATGGTTAATAAACGTTATATAACAAGCCAAACGAACCCGATGTTATTCACTATTAATATATATAAACTTATCTAAGTAATTTTTCCGAACCATATATTTTTAAAAATAAAACATCTATTAATAATATAATATTTGTTTTAAAAACTATTTTATGTCTATTTTGACACTATTTGGTAATTGATTTTTGTGAAAATCCTAACATAATCATTAGTTCGAAAAAAGTTAATTAAATTAATACTAATATGTAATATTAACCTATTAAATTAGTTTAATTCCTAAAAAGTCTCAAATTATATTTATTTGGGTATTTATGACATCAATTATGTTAAAATTTCATTAATAAAGTAATTACTCCATCATCATTGTGTCAAAAATAAAATAAATTATTTAATGTCTAAAAATTGCAAATAAAATACTATTAGGCATGAGATATTTTTATCTTTATAATGAATATTTATAGTTGAATATATCTTATTTATAAAACTATATTAAAAATGTTTTACTTATTAGACTTTGATTTTAACTATTTTAAGTCTTCTTTAAATAAAATAATAATAAATGACTTAATCTAATCCAAGTGGACCTAAATGGTCATATATTATTTCTAAGGTTGTTTTTGGTCGAATTAAACTTATCCAATAGAATTAGGACATGTGTTAGGGTAATAATAATATCATTTTTACCCTTAATTACACTATTTAATTTTAACCAAGGTAAAAAAGTAGAAACTTACTATTCACCAAAAATTATTTTTATCTTATTGAACCACATTTTACTCATTGATATTAAACGTGTCTCTCGGATTTTTTAAATTCCACTCATAGAAGCGGTAAAATTATGTTTTATGTAAATTTTCAAATTCTCCAAGGATGTGGGTAAAAGACGGTGAAAACTTCAATAAAAATTTTATATATATCTAAAATTATTATAAAATTACTATAATGAATTACATTGAACATATATAGGTATTAAGTATCAATTTTGACCTAAAATAAAATTAAATAAAATAAATAATTATTTAAATAAAAAATTGGTTTTTAAATAGTAACCCAGTGTTTTCACTATTCATCAAAAATTGAATGTTTTCAAAAAAATACCAAAAATTAACCCTTGGATAATTTTGATATTCTGAATCCAAAAATGAAGTCCATTTTGAAAGATAAAATTTTTAAAATTTCAAAAATTTGGTATTACTATTCATAACGGCTAGTTTATATAATATTTTAATAACATATCGTTGTTTAGTGATCCTCAGTATTACGTACAACGTAAGATATCGAGGAAGGTTGCTCTTGCGTGTAACGCAAGCCAAGACTATGTTGTGTGTAGTGAAAGATTCCTTTATATAAAATTATACATAAAAACAAATTATTTCTCATAAAATCTCGGCTGTTACATTCTACCCCCCTTAAAATGAATTTCCCCCTCGAAATTCGTCACTTGGAAACAAACAGACGAGGATACCTCTCCCTCATCATATCCTCAAGTTCCCATGTAGCTTCCTCTAATTGGTGGTTCCTCCATAAAGCTTTCACCAAGCGAGTGGTCTTGTTCCGTATGAAACTTTTGATACGATCTAGAATCTCTATCGGTTGTTCTTCATACGAAGGATCTTGCTCCAATGGTACAACTTCTGATCTGAGTACATGTGAAGGATCGGGTATGTGCTTTCTCAGGAGAGATACATGGAACACATCGTGAAATTGAGAGAGATTCAGTGGAAGTGCCAATCCGTAAGCTACCTTCCCAACACGATGTAGTATTTTGAAAGGACCAATATACCTAGGGCATAGATTTCCCTTCTTTCAAAATCTCATTACTCTCTTCCAGGGAGATATTCGTTTGAACACTTTATCACCCACTTCAAACTCTAGGTCTTTTCTTCGGTTGTCGGCATAACTTTTTTGTCAACTCTAAGCTGCTCTTTTGTGTTGTTGAATAGATCTGACCTTTTTTTCCATATCATCAACAAGATCAGGTCATAATAGGTTTCTTTCCCCAACTTCATCCCCGTAATTTGGAGGTCAGCATTTCTTTCCATAGAGAGCTTCACAAGGATCCAGCTGAATACTGGAGTGAAATCTATTATTATAAGAAAATTCCACCAAAGGTAGTTGTTGATCCCAACCACCTTTGAAATCCATAAATCATGCTCTTAACATATCTTTTAGAGTTTGAATTGTTCTCTCAGACTGACCATCTGTCTGAGGATGATAAGAAGTGCTGAAACTCTACTCTCTATCCAGATTATGCTAAAGGCTTTGCCAAAACATTGAGGTAAACCTCAGATTCCGATCAGATATAATGGAATGTGGTACTCCATGCAATCTTACCACTTCCTTCACATCTATCCTGGAAAGCAGATCTAGAGAGAAATCTTCTCTAATAGCAATGAAGTGTGCTGACTTCTTAAAACAATAAACTATGACCCAGATAACATTATTTCCTTTGGATGTTTTAGGATGTCCAGTGACAAAGTCCATAGTGATGTTTTCCCATTTCCTTTCGGGTATGGGTAATGGTTGTAACATCCCCTTATACTTCTGTCTCCTAGCTTTAACTTGCTGACAAAACAAGCATCAAGAGACATATTCAGCAATATCTCTTTTCATTCCATCCCACCAGAAGTACTCTTTCAGGTCCCTATAGATCTTCGTGCTTCCAAGATAAATAGAGAATGAAGAACTATGAGCCTCATCTAGAATCCCCTTATTTAATTCTGGAATGGGAGGAACACAATCCCAATTCCAGAACTTTTTTATCCCATCACAATCAAGGTTGAATTCAGGAACATTTCTCACCTTCTTTTGTAACTCTACATCTTTTTTTGTGCCTCTTTAATCATCACATGTATAGATGGTTGAAAATTCATTTGAGAAAGATAATATTTCCCCCCTCCATTATAATTCCAAGATACATAATTTGTAAATCCATAAATATTGGATCTTTTGTGATCCTCATCTTGGATAAGCTGGCATGGTCTTGTCGACTTAATGCGTCAGCCACCTTGTTTGCTTTCCTAGGGTGATAATGAATTGAGCAGTCATAATCCTTAATCAACTCCAACCATATTCTTTGGCGCAAATTCAGCTCCTTTTGTTTGAAAATATACTTTAAACTTTTATGATCAGTATAAATATCACACCTTTCCCCATAAAGAAAATGCCTCCAAATCTTTAATGCAAATATTACCACAGCTAACTCCAAATCATGAGTTGGATAATTTTGCTCATGAATTTTCAACTATTGTGATGAATAAGCTATCACCATATCATTTTTCATAAGATCACACCCCAATGGCCTCTTGGATGCTTCACTATAGATCACAAACATTTCTCCACTATAAGGAAGTGTGAGCACAGGTGCACTAGATAACCTTCTTTTTAACTCCTTGAAATTATCTTCACACTCCTCTGTCCAAATGAACTTAACTCCTTTTCGAGTCAACCTGGGGAGTGGATTACATAATCTTGAAAAATCTTTAACAAAACGTCAATAATATCCATCCAAACCAAGAAAACATCGGATCTCAGTTACTATAGTTGGTCTCGACCATCTTTCGATAACTTCTTTTTTTGTTGGATCCACAGATATCCCCTCTTTTGAGATTATGTGACCCAAAACTGCATCTTTTTGAAGCCAAAATTCACACATGCTAAATTTGGCATAAAGCTTCTCCTTTCTAAGGGTCTTCAATACAATTCTCAAGTGATCTTCATGTTCTTCCTTGCTCTTTGAAAAGACAAGAATATCATCTATAAAGACTACCACAAACTGATCAAGATAATCTCTAAAGACACTATTCATCAGATCCATGAAGATAGAAGGGGAATTAGTAAGACCAAATGGCATCACTGTATATTCATAGTTTCCATACCTTGTACAGAAAGTCGTCTTTGGTATATCCTTTCTTTTTAACCTTAATTGATGATACCCTGAATGATGATCAATGTTGGAATGGTTTTGAGCTCCGCATAGTTGGTCATATAAGTCATCAATGCGTGGGAGCGGATATTTGTTCTTGATCGTGATCTTGTAAAGTTCTCGATAATTAATGTCGAGTCTCATTGATCCATCTTTCTTCTTACCAAACAGAACAGGTGCTCCCCAAGCTGACGCACTAGGGAATATGAATCGTTTATCAAGATTCTCTTGGAGTTTCTTCTTCTATTCCTGCAACTCAATTGGGGACATTCTATAAGGTTTCTTTGAAGTGGGCATAGCACCCGATATGAGTTTTATTGAAAACTCAACTTCATGATTTTGTGGAAGACCTGGAAATTATACCGGAAAGACATCATCATACTCCCATAAAATGGGTGTATTCTTAATCATCAGTTTTTCACCAACCATTTGAGATAAATAACCTTAATTTAGTGGAATCAAGACCCATACAATGGAAGAAAATCCCACTTGAAGGTTATGTTCATCCTTGCATCGATAGATGATCATAGATCGATCTGGAATATGAAATGTGACTTCCCTTCTTTGGCAATTGATATGAGCTCCATACAAAGAAAGTCAATCCATGCCAAGAATCACATCAAATTCCACTATAGGAAGGATCACAAGATTTGCAGGAATAAAATTCCCAAAAACTTCAATTGGAGAAGAATTATAAACTTTTGATGTGACTATTGTGCCATTAGGGGTTGTCACAGCTAACTCAATATCTAACTGCTGAGGGAATATGGCGATACCCTTAGAAAAGTTTTCATAAATAAAAGAGTGGGTGGATCTAGAATCAAATAAAAAATTTGTTACTTTAGAGTGGATGGTAAGTGTACCTTTCACCAATTCGTTATCGTACTCCACATCGATGATAGAAATTGCATGTGACTTTCCGTTGTCTTTGGCCTTAAGAGTTTGTTGAAATCGATCATCATCAACAACCCTTGGATTAGGGCATTGATTATCATAATTCCCCATTTCCTTGAACTTGTATCATTGAAGTGTAGGAGGTGCATTCTGTGTATCCCTTTCTTTGTTTGCATCACTAGACATATTATTACCATCATTACAACATTAAAATTCTCGATGACCTTCTTTTACAAATTTGAAACATTTCTTTGTCCCTTTAAGACAACTCCCTCTTTGTTTCTTTCAACAATTTGAGCATAAGGAAAAAATCAGCTTCTTTTCATAGTGCTCTTTATATTTTCCTTCGAATTACATTTTCCTCTTCTTATCAAACCCATATGACTGATGGGTTACTCCAATCTCAATCTCAACCTTGAGAGCACATTGAACGATTTCCTCATAGCTATTGAAGTCCTTTATGGCTAACACCCTTCAAAGACTTGGTTTTAAGCCACTAAAGAATCGATCGATCTTACTCTCAGGTTGGATAATAATTCTGGAAGCGTTCCTTGCAAGCCTTGTAAAATTTTCTTCATAGGTAACAACCTATTCATCATCCTTTTGCTTCAGTTCAAGAAACTCCTTCTCCATATTTGTTCGAATAATATTAGGGAAGTACTTATTGAAAAATAAGTTCTTGAACTCGTCCCATTCCATGGACTCAATTTCATCTCTTGTCCTCGTATTCTTGATAAGATTCCACCATTGATCAGCTTCACCTTCCAAACGATAAACTTCTAAGATGACATTATCATGTTCAGAACATTGAAGAATTGAAAATATCTTTTCAGTGGTACAGATCCATTGTTCAGCCACTAATGGATCAATAGACCGACTGAATGAGGGTGGACGCTGCCTCATGAAGGATTCACCAGCATGTTGCTCCTTTTATTTTTTGGAAGTCCTGCATGATTCATATCTTGAGAGATTTATGTGAGCACGACTACACGATTTTTCATTCCGGATCCCATAACGTTTGGTTTCTCGGGGGGACAATCACTGCATTTCCCGTCACATTCAGCATTAACACAGTTCCTTCGGGTTCTAACCATTGACTAAAACCAATAAGAACAGTGTGAGAAACACTAATCATAATAGTAAAACCACATAATCAAGAATAAAATTTCACACTTTAGGTCTTATCATAGGTTATTCATGGCCATTTCTAAAACACTATTATTTTTTCCTATTCTTAGACATATCCTTAGGGTTCTTACTAAGGCATTCACATCCTAGTTTCCAAAGGTTGACTATACCTTTCCTATGATACAAACTACAATGACCCATACATTACATACATTGTTATTACTTCAGAATTGAATCATACTTATGAAAACATATAACAAAACCATGGTAGGACCTTATAGGTATAGTGTTTTTAGAAACTGGAAAAAATAAACAACTAGTTCACAAAGAATCTACATAGTATCCCATTTATTTCATCATATCTAGAGTCCCTTTTGGAATATCATACTTAATAACCTTCTTCCTAACATGGGGAAAGAAAACATGAAAAATGGTGAGCTCAAATGCTCAGTAATGGTAAAAAAAAGAAATTTCATATTCATAAGAAAAAATCATTTGAGATATCTTAACCTGTAGAAGAGATCATAATATCATAACATGGGATAAATCGTAGTAGTGAAATGTAATCCCAATAATCATAACATAAAACAGCATACATTGTGGAATACACACATAATCATGGAGAATCATTTTTTAGTAGTCAAGACTCATTTCCAAGACTATCTTAGCACACAAAGTCCATTTCTGAATCGAGTTCACTCCTCGTTTCAGTCCTGTATCATTGAACCAGATTAACCTTCCATTCCAGCCATGTCTATCTCATGAGATATAATTCTTTACCCAATGCATTGGAGGGAGATATAGGTCCCACCCCTCTCATAATGAAACCATTCTAATGTGTGCTACAAAATCATAAATCATATATCATAGAATAACCCATGTAATAAAAATGGGATTCTTAAACATCATGTCATCATAACATAATCCATATAAGATAAAAGGACATCATAAAAATAATTACATCATAACATAATCAAGTCAATGTAAAAATAGGGATAGAAATAGAACACTATATTATCTTAGATGGAAAATAATTTGGATAAATCTCTTGAACTAAATTCTTGAGGAAAATATCTTTTCTACTTTAAAAATATTTTTCTTTTCATAGCATGTCATAAAATTTTAAACTAAAAGAAGTTAATTAGAAATAAACATGGAAACTTGTAAAGTAATCTTCATGGAAATAATGTTCTAAAAATCCATTCATGTCGTATAAGTTAAAAAACATTCTTCTTGTACTTTGGCCGAAAAAGTCAAAAAGTACCTCGTACGAAAAAACAACAAAAGATTCCTTTCATATCTTTCACTAAAACTCACCAATGAGTAATATTGGATTTAAAAAATTGTAGGAGGATAGAAATAATATTACATATTAAGGAAACATGGATGTGGATGATAAATACACCACAGTAAATACCAATGTATAAACAATCTCGGATAAAAATGAGATTGTGAGATTTTCCCTCACCTTAGGTCCGATTTGCTTCGTACGTGTGCAAACCTCCTGTATAATGATTTAAATAATTTCATTGACTTATTCTAGAATCATAATCATTGTTATTATATCATATATGGTCATATTCTTAGCTTCTTATTAGTAATATTACATTGCTACCTGTTATTCGAGTGTTTATTGCTTTTTGTTCTTATGCGTGTTTTGTCGAATAAATTCTTATTATTCTTTTAAGGTTATAGATATATCATTTCCAGAATATTATTATTGTAATATATATCAAATTTATTCATTAAATTCATTTATATAATCATTATTCAATGAAGATCATGTAGAATGAGTCGCATCACATCGTGGAGATGGTAGACCATACGTGCGCACGAGCGATGATATCGTTCCCATGATCGTGGAATTTTATTTGAGTGTATGTATACTATTTAAGAATCAATATCAATTTAAAATAATCATATATAGTTATTCTTTACAACATTATACCCATCCAAGTAAGGTGGTGCTGGAAAACATATTACACCACGGCATGGAGACAGTATTCTTTACGTACGAACGTGCGGTGATTTCATTTTCCGTATGAAGGGTAGAAGGTGAAATAGGGTTGTTTAATATTTATAATAAAATATTAGTATATTACTGATACTGATGTTATTAATCCATAATGAAACAACTAAGGAAGAGGAAGTAGAAGAAGAAATAAATTTGAAAGAATCGGTAATGGATATTACCTTTTCTTCGACACGCCACATTGAAACCTCCTCTTAGGGCACTAAACTTGGTCTTTGAAGAATACCAGGACATATATAATATTACTATGGAAGCTGAGAAGATAAATTGGCAGGGTTTGGACGAGCTTTAAGGCTCAAATTGGTGTGAGGAGAAGAGGGAGGAGGTGCCCTTTTATAAGGGAGGAGAGGGGCACCTTAGGAAAAAGTAAAAATATTATTTTATTATAAAGTCATATTCGGTTTTTTAATAACTAAAAATTAATTTATTTATAATATAAGTTAGGTATGGGTAGAAATACTCTCAACCAATAGATTTTAGACAAGTTTAGGTTACTATTTTAACCTTATTGTTTAGATTTAACTGTAAGTTAAATAATTTTACTTTTACCTTGTCTTCTTGTTTTCTTACACTATATGGTTAATAAACTTACTAGAACAATCCAAACGAACCCCATGTTTTTCATTATTAATATATATAAACTTATCTAAGTCATTTTTCTGAACCTTAGAATTTTAGGAATAAAATAACAATTAATAATATAATATTTGTTGTAAAAAATATTTTCTGTCAATTTTGACACTATTGGTAATTTATTTTTGGGATAATCATAACAGTATGATTAGTTTGAAAAAAGTTTATTAAAATAATACTAATATGTCATATTAACCTATAAAATTAGTGTAATTCATAAAAAGTTTCAAATTACATTTATTTGGGTTTTTATAACAAAAATTATGTTAATATTTCATTAATAAGGTAATTACTGCATCATCATTGTGTAAAAAATAAATTAAAATTTTTAATGTATAAAAATTATAAATAAAATTCCATTAGGTATGAAATATTTTTATCTTTCTAATTAATATTTATAGTCAAATTTATCTTATGTATAACCCTATATTAAAAATGTTTTAGTTATTAAACTTTGATTATAACTATTTTAACTCTTCTTTAAATAAAATAATAATAAATATCCTAATCTAATAAAAGTGGACCTAAATGGTCATATTTTATTCCTAAGGTTGTTTTTGGTCGAATTAAACTTTTCCAATAGAAATAGGTCATGTGTTAGGGTAATAATAATATCATTTTTACACTTAATTATCCTATTTACTTTTAACTGTGCTAAATAAAAGTAAAAAGTTACTATCCACCAAAAAATATTTTTATCTTATTGAAACACATTTTACTCCTTGATATTAATATTGTCTCTCGGATTTTCGAAATTATACTCAAAGAAGTGGTAAAATTATGTTATATGTAAATTTTCAAATTCTCCTAGGTAGTTGGTAAAAGACGATGAAAAGTTCAATAAAATTTTCATATATCTAAAATTATTATAAAATGACTCCAATGAATTAAATTGAACTTATATAGGTATTAAGTATCAATTTTTACCTAAAATAAATTTAAATAAAATAAATAATTATTTAAATAAAATGTTGGTTTTTAAATAGTAGCCCAGTGTTTTCACTATTCTTAAAAAATTGAATGTTTTCAGAAAAATACAAAAAATTCACCCTACGATAATTTCGATATTACAAATCCAAAAATTAATTCCATTTTGAATGATAAAATTTATAAAATTTCAAAAATAGGGTATTACTATTCATAACGGCTTGTTTATATAATATTTTAATAACATATCGTTGTTTCGTGAAACTCAGTATTGCGTACAAAGCAAGATATCGAGGAAGGTTGATCATGCGTGTAATACAAGCCAAGATAGTGTTGTGTGTAGTGAAATATTCCTTTATATAAAATTATACATAAAAACAAAATATTTCTCATAAAATCTCAGTTGTTACAGACAGTAACTATGAGATAGTAACTCTGAGAACGTAACTATGAGACAGTTACTGTGAGATAGTAACTGTGAGACACTATCTCCAAGAGAGTAACTGTGAGACAATAACTGTGAGATAATAACTTTGAGACAGTAACTCTGAGATAGTAACTGTGAGACTGTAACTTTGAGACCCTAACTCTAAGTCAGTAACTCTAAGACAATAACCGTGAGATAGTAACTATGAGATAGTAACACTGAAATATTAACTGTGAGAGGGTAACTGTGATCCAGAAACTCTAAGGTAGTAACTGTGAGGCAGTAACTGTGAGATAGTAACTATGAAGGAGTAACTGTGAGATAGTAACTATGAGACACCATGACTATTCATAACACTGGAAACACTGTTCACGGAACTAAAAAATTAGAAATGTGTTGGGGATGAGTCACCATGACCTTCTAGAACACGTCAAACACCATATTTCAGCAAGGGAATGGTCAAGAGTTGTGAATGCCATTACATCAGATACCTATCAAAACATTCTTGTCCATAAGAATCCAAAACCAACCCAATGGGAAATAGAAAACGGGTCTGAAAAACCACTCATCGAGATACCTCTCAAAAAAGAGAAATCCATAAAAAGCAACAAAAGAAAACCATCTTATAAACATGAAATGTATATAACCCCAAAGTGAACATCATTACATGAATATAGTTAAACATCAAACAACTCGGGTACTGATCATGTATTTATTACTGATGTTCCTATGTATTCTACTCAATTCCACTGTGTGGCCACAAGAAAAGATCTAAGGGGATAGAACGCCCACGCAATACCTTGTATTTGCAGTTTGGAATCTCTACTGGCCACTCCTCGAAGGTCTCATCATCTTCAACATCAATATCCCCCTAATCAATGATGTGTGAGTCATTATGAAGATAACGACAGAGCTGTGCTACATGAAAAAAATCATATAACTGGCTTATCTATGGGGGAAGTTCTATCTGATACGCCACAGCTCCTACACGGGCCAAAACCATGAAAGGACCAACCAACTGGGGAGAAATCATACTCCTACAACAGAACCATCACTACCCATGATGAGGAGTCACCTTCAAAAACACATGATCCCCAACATCAAACTATAAGGGTCTCCTCCTTTGATCGGCATATGATTTCAGATGATCATGTGATATCTTCATCCTCTCATGAATCACTTAAAGCATCATTTTTGTATTTTTCACTAGTTCTGTTCTGAGATTTTTTGACTCTCCAACCCAGAGTCAGCACAACATAGAATAGAAAGGTCAGCCATTCAAGGATGAAAACGGCGCCATGCCAATTTTGGAGTGAAAACTATTGTTATAAGAGAACTCCACCAAGTGTTATTGCCTCATCCATGAACCTCCAAAATACATGACACAAGAGCACAACCTATCTTCAAGAGTTTGGATAGTCTGCCCTATCTGACCATATGTATTTGAATCTAAAGCATTTCTAAGGCACAAATGAGAACCAAAATAATGATGTAGACATCCCCACACCATATATGTAATACGATGATCTTGATCAGAAATTATTTTCCTTGTGACTCTAGGGAGTCTCACCACCTCCTCCAGATACATCATAGACAATACTTTCCCTGATCTGGACTCCATGATTTCTATAAAGTCAGTTGATCCTTTTAAATGGTCCACTACAACCCAAATAGCATCATGTCCTCCTGGAACTCGAGGTAAACCAGTAACAATTTCTATTGAGATTTCCTCCCACTTCCACTATGGAATATCAAATGGGTGGAGAAAACCACCGAGGACACGATGTTCAGAATTGACATTCTGGTAGACCAAACATCTAACTAAAAACTCTGAAACTACACACTTAAACCCAGACCACAAAAACTAACTCATCAAGGATTGATGCATCTTTTACATGCCAGGACGAACTGCTATAGTTGATCTATGAAACGCTCTGAGAACTGTCTCACGTATATCCAAATGAATGAATATCCTTTCGTGATACAACACTCAGTGGAATTCATCCTCCAACCAACCATCAAGGGCCTCGCCACAAATAACTCGGTCCATCCAGACCCCCACCTCATGATCCCCCAATTGGGACTCTTCCACCTACTACACCAGAGTTGAAAGCACCATCATCTAAAAAAGACAACCTATACCCATAACATCTCCCATATTGAGATGTAATGCTGAATGTTCTTCCATAACTCTCCAGGAATCACCATATTCAGGAACAGAATCACTACGTGACTTCCTGCTAAGCGCATTGGCTACAAAATTCCCCTTTACATGTTTATATGATATTTCAAAGTCATATTCCTATAAGATCTCCATCCACTGATGATATCTCAAGTTTAAGTCACACTAGGAGAAATGTACCTCCATATCTTATGATCTGTGAAATCTACATAGTGCTCACCAATTAGTTAATGTCTCTGCGCCTTCATCGAAAAAACCACTGCCCCCAACTAAGGATCATGGGTGGCATAGTTACGTTCATGGGGAGGAAAAATCCAAGACCCAAATAAACGACTGATCTCTACTACATAAAAACACAGCCTAACCTTAGATTCAATGAATCACAGTATACATCAAACTAAAATCCCTCTATTGGAAGACAAAGAACTGTAACACTTTCCAACTTATCCTTTAGATAATAGAAATCCTTATAACATAGATCAGTCAACACGAATGCCTGATCATTCTTGGTCAATGCTGTTAGATGATTTGCAACCTGAGATAAATCAACTACGAGCCTCCTGTATTAGATGGAAAGACCACGGAAAATTGCACCTCTACCACTATCTTGGGGGCTTACGAGGACACAAATCCTTATATCATCGACAGATCAACAGCTACTCCCAATCAAGGCAAATCATGCCACATGAAAAGAACTTCACAAGCCCAAAACTAACATATTGAAAAATTTCATAACAACTGATGTTGACGAAGAACTCCCAAAACGGCGTGGAGATGCTTTGCATGCTTCTCCTCAGAAAAAGTGTATAAAAGGATGTTTTTGATGAAAATAGCCATGAAATTATCCAATAACTCCCAGAACATTGTGTTCATCAATCCTATGAACACAGTTGTGGCATTCATCACACTGAACGACATTACAATGAACTCATAATTCCCATGATGATAATTGAAAGCAGTCATCAGGATATCCTCATCCTTTTCACACATATGATTATATAAAAACCACAAGTCGATCTTTGAGAACTGACATGAACCCTTCATTTGATTGAATATATCATCAATCCATGGAATAGGATACTGATTATTCACTAACACTTTGTTTAACTAATGATAATCCATACAAAACCCAAAACATCTGTCAGCCATATTCATGAACCAAACTGATGCACCCCCGGGTGACACACTCAGCCGAACAAAACCGTACTGTAACAGACTATCAAGCTATATACTTATCTCTTGTAACTCATAATTGGCCATGAAATATGGAGGAATATATATATGAGATGGTCCTGGTTGTAGCTCGACCCCAAACATGTTCTCTCATTGAGGGGGTAATTCTACATCATCTTCTAGAAATACATCAGGGTACTTTTATACAACCCAAGGAAACACCAACATTTGAACCTATAAAGAACATATATTCTACTCATATATCATGGATGATAAGGACATAACATGCCTTTGACCCATCATAGGGTCTCGCTTGCCAAAAAACACCACCATCTCTCAATCCACATCAAAGAACACAACCTATCTAATGAAGAAACCCACAATAGAATGCACTAATTACAATGAATCCATGCAGATGATGACATCATATGTTTTTATCTGTAAACCTAGGAAATATACCCAAGAGGAGTGATGCCCCTTCTCTATCTCATAGTATCTACATAATTCAAAAAAGTCATCTTGATCTCCAACTGGCGTTGTTAATGCCATGGGCACTGGAAGCCTATCTAACTCATGTCCCAAAGCTTGGAAAAGGGTAGGTGATATGAAGGAGCGTGTCACTCTAGAATCAAACAAGGCATACCACATGGTAGAAAACAAGAAAAGGGTACCTTGAACGATGTCTGGCTCCCATGGAATTGGAAACGCTGAAGCATGAAGCTAACCACGACCTCCTCCACAAATTTACTGACCCTAATGACGACCTCTGCCATGATTGTGCTCTACTCTCTATGTATGTGGAGCATCATGGGTTTGTCCTATACCTACCCCATCCACCCTTTAGTGATCAAAATCTAGGGAAACCTTCTACTGCGGCCCCAGATTGAACTGCCTCAATGGAGGAACCTAGAGTGGAACACCTAGTGCACGATTACTACTTAGAAAGGTCAGGAACTATCATAGTTGATGAACTTGACCACAATAGGAAAAAAAGTGCATGATCCCTTGGAATAGGCCTGAGAGACGCCAACTCTAAAGAAATGAGATTCTTAGGGCAGAGACCTACCATCGGCTGAATGGAAACTCGTCTACACTAAAATCTAGGAACCCCAAACCATATCTCTACATCAATAGGAATCATGATGACACCCATATCATGACGATCCGGTTCTAGCTGATGTCCACTCGATGAATTCTTCCCTCGCCAACAACTCACAACGTGCCTTCATCATTAATGGGGTGAGATGGCACTAGATCTCTGTATGAAAATCCTCCTTGAAATACCTCCCCCTAGCCTCTTGATTTGGAAACATGTCTGAAGAATATCATTAAAGGTTCCTAAAATGAATTTCAAACTCTCACACACTGGATATCCCTTGTCAAAGGGTAAGAAGATCATAGATACTAGATTCCTTTATGATTGAAGAACGAAACATGACTCTAAACATGTCTCTGAACTCCTCCCATGTGATCCCCAACTCCTCGTGATCCCCAAGGAATAAGAACCACCACTGCCTTGATGCTCCAAACAAAATTGTGACAATCAAATACACACATTTCTCCTTCTGATCATAGATTGAACTGAAGCCTATCTCAACCTACTCGAACAAGTCTTATATGACTGCATCTGAATTGAAGCACTCGTACTTCTGCAGACTTTGTCACTGGAACTCTCAGAGTTTCCTCCTTCATGTCTTGTTGTCATCAACCTCTATCATGCAGTGATCTGATGGCATAGCCATGTAGACATCTTCTATGCATTCGTAACAAGGACGTCAACCTAGAGACACACCTGAAAAATAACAAACCATTTGATCTCCTAAACCTGGAATATGTAAGGATCAACATTAATTGAATATTTTTTTCTTTTATTCATTTTATGTTAACATATCCCTAAGACTACCCATTAAAACACAATGACAAAATAGAATGATACATGATCCATTCCTAGGTCATTACCCTGAAACTAGTTTCACCTTGTTTATTATCCCTTGTAATCATAAAGGTCTGTGCATCAGATCACATTGGGCCCTAAACTCATATTTCATAGCAGGTCTCCATTGTTTACATCACTTTCTAAACATGACTGACACATTTTCCCTACCAACCGATGAAACCAAACCTGTGGCTAACACCAAACTCCATCATATCCCTCAACATTCCTATGATACCACTTTTTCATGACACCCACACCAAAATGTGTACCTCTCCTGAGCCGGCAATGTGAGAAGGTTTATAATGTCCCCCCGAGTCCCGCCTCAAATAGCCCTCGGGTTGGAGACTAGCACCGAGGGTTTAATAAACACATAAGTGGCATGCATTACTCTTTAAAAGAACACATTTGAAAGAGAGAGACAGTAAAGACACCAACCAACTCCAACTCAGACAACAATATAATTGAAATCCCATGTTCACATTTGTAATGTGATGAAAAAGTACAACAACTAAAAGGGGAAATTAGCAAATACCAAAAAGAATGTAAAAATAGCAGCAACCACAAGCTCGAACAGCTCCTCCAACCCCAATCTACTAGAAACCATCTTGATCACCAACCTACTCCAAGTGAAAAAAATTAGTTTATATATACATAGGGTGAGTATAATAGTATGCTCTGTAGGATCCTCCCCAGAGCCTCTAATGCAAAAGTAAAGAAATTTTGCTAATGCACAGTGAACAACAAGTGACACTAACTTGTCACCTAAATAGGTATACTGCATTCCCACCGTCAAAAAGGAAACTCTAACCATCTAAAACATACAATTGTATATTTTATAATAAAAAATATCAAGGGTACACCACTACTACTTCCCCACTTATTTTCCACTTTGCCCCCGACATCGCACATCCTAAGCATGTCTCTCTATAAAGGCTTTCTCATAGACACCAAGGCATAACACTACAACCTGAACCTCATAGAAAAAAACCACCACGTCCATGTAAGAAAAGTAACCAGTTAGTTTACATGATACACCACATCTCAAATAATGTGTATCATGCACCGGTTATTATACCTCAAGACATTACATCACATACACCAAGTAAGGATCCACAAACCATCACAACCATTACACGATACACCTATAATAGTACATTGGAAACTATATCCAGAATATATATGTGTGTGAAAAACCGCTATCCATTACAGCCCTCTATACACATATATGGGTAAAACTAACCATTGTGCCTACCATCACAATTAACAACCAAGAGAAGAGATCGAGGCTAAGGGGGTAGTCAGCCATCTATCCTCCCACCAGAATGTTGGGGAAATACCCCCAGGGATCAGAATCCCCAAGGTGTTAGTTTCCCAAACTAAAGGGGTGCAGTAGCGTATATAAATACAAAAAAGTACAGAATATTCTATATCTCAAAACCACACTATGGGCATAACCTATTCATAGAATCATCTGTAGGTAAGGTCTCTTAGACTCCTGACTTCCACATCTAAGTATATGTGTCCTATAAGCACACATCCATTTAAATTGTTTTAAAACATTAAGTCAGTCCTTTTTATCAGTTTCACTTTGCATTAATTAATTCTTAAAAAATTAATTAACAGTTAAGAATATCCACATTATATTTCATTAGCATAGCAACCAAAGTTCACTATTCCTTTAAATTGAAACCTCAACATTGAATCCCTGTAAGCTCCAACCCCATGGATTAACATCAATTATTAAATCATTTATTAACAACATTATTAGTTTCCCATATTCCTAGGTATTCTTGAAAAACACTCTAAGCTAATAAACACAAGGGCCTCAACATGGTGAGTAGATTAACTACCCGTTGGATCTTTTCCGCCTATAGCAAGGTCATAGACCCATCCTCTCTCAGGAAGCTAAAAATAGAAAGCACGTGGAATAACCCACACATATTCTCCCCTTTTGGAAAGAGGGAGATCAAACTAGCTTCCTTGAGTAGTGAGAAAATTAAGGAAGATAAGAAACCAACAAGAAACAGTATGAATCCAAACATTTACATCCAACATGTTCCATCATCTCTGGTGTCCTCCCCAAAACCCACATGAAAATATTAATGCATCTCGCCACTTTAGGCATCAACTGCTACCACAAAAAATAGGTATCCTTGCCCCTACATATCAAAAATACCTCCCAATATCACATCACAACACAAAAAACATGAAAACAAACATCATATCAATTAGGATCTTATCCCTCAAATAAGCAAGAGGGTATCTCAGAACCCAAAAAAGAATTATCTTTTATCAAAAAAATATTTAATCCATATTGAATTAACTGATTTATTATTCCTAGGTTCCATCTTTGGGTAACCTAAATAGTAAGCTATTACAAATTGATTAAACATGCTTACCACATACATTTGATTAACATAAAATTACAACAACAACCAGATTCATTTTCATGCCTCTTTATCCCCATTCGAACAATTATTAACTAATTAAATATTTAAATTTGTTACTAATTTCCATCGAGAATGAAAATATAATAAATAAAACATAGATGTCACACTATCTATCAAAACCTGAGGCAATAACATACGATCAATATCAATTTATTTATCTGGTTCAAATATATAATATGAATATTCCATTATGATACTATGGGCTAAAACATGCTAACTCTACCATTTCACGTAAAAGAATAGAGAAACATAGAATAACCTACCTAAAAAGGTTCTTAATGTTTTAAATACGAGAATGATCCACACAATGGATAACGATCTCCTCCTCCCGTGACAAGTGAATCCATATGAGGAAGTTGTGGCATGACCACACCAACCAAAACCCAAGAAACACCATCAGAAGAATGGATATCACATTCCATAAAATGTAATGGAGAAAAATGAGAATATTAACCCCAAAGAATGATGATAAATTATACTTTATATCGAAGATTGATGGATACTGTTTGGATGCACCAAAACAGGGGGTGCACTTGCAGACAGAAGAACGTCAAGGGAAACTAATCCATGGGGAAAACTTTGATCTCAAAACACATATGGGAAGGATGGAAAGGTTCGAATATCTATCCCTATATAAAAAGGAGTAAAAATAATGGAGGAAGTTATATTGTCCCTTTATAGGATTTAATGGAGTAGTGGTTTTACGATAAACCAGATTTTCCATGAAAAATGGATCACATTAAACCCCACAGTTTTACCAGGTAATGCATCATGGTCCATAGAAAACTTAATAGAGGAGTTATGGGATTTGATTCAGCCTTAAATCCCTTAAAAAGTCCTTGAATTCATTTTACATCAAAGAAAACATTAAATTGGTGAAACCGGAAAAATCTGGAAATTTGGAAAAGGAAAGATGAAACAGTTCTGGAGACACTCTTCATGAGATAGTAACTCTAAGACAGTAACTGAGAAATAGTAACTGTGAGACTATAACTATGAGAGAGTAATTTTTCAACTGTAACTGTGAGATAGTAACAGTGAGACAGTAACTGTTAGAGAGTAACTGTGATATAGTAACTGTGAGAATGTAAATCTGAGACAGTAACTGTGTGACAGAAACTGTGAGATAGTAACTGTGAGAGGGTAACTCTGAGATTGTAACTCTGAGATAGAAAATCTGAGACAGTAACTCCGAAATAGTAGGTATGAGATAGTAACTGTGAGATAGTAACTCTGAGATAGTAACTCTGATATAGTAACTATGAGATAGTATCTGTGAGATAGTAATTGTTCACTAGTAATTGTGAGGCAGTAACTGTGAGATAGTAACTCTGAGGTAGTAACTGGGAGATAGTAACTGTGAGGTAGTAACTGCGAGGCAGTATATGTGTTCCAGTAACTGTGAGCTAGTAACTGTGAAATAGTAACTGTGAGATAGTAACTCTGAGGCAGTAACAGTGATCCAGAAACTATGATGCACTAATTGTGAGCCAGTAACTGTGAGCCAGTAACTGTGAGAAAGTAACTCTGAGACAATAACTGTGAGCCAGTAACTATGTGGTAGTAACTATGAGACAGTAACTATAATATAATAACTATGAGATACCATGACACATTTTAAAAAACTAGAATCACTATTCACAGAACTAAAAAATTGGCAATGTGTTGAGGAATAGTAACCTAGATATCCCAGAACACGTCAACCAACAGATTTTAGCAAGGTAATGGGACAGAGTTTTCTAGGCCATTACAAAAAATGAGGTGGCTGATAATTAGATACAAACATCAAAGGCTACCGTAATGTAACTACAAGACTCATGTCATGATAACCTACAATGGGATGACATCATGAGAATCCATTGTTTAATCTCAGTATGATAACACAACCAAATGAAAAAAATGAATATCATGTGAACCAATTTTTAGGAAAAAAATTTTTTGGAACCCCCTTTCATTTAAGATTCCACCCATATTTCATGAGTCATTGACAAACAAACCATGATGCATGGCCCATGTATTAATGATTCCTTTATGTTTTCTTGACCAAGATTTTATGTGAATCCTAATTGTCATGATGATTTCATGCCACAATGGAAATGAAATCCTTGATATGAAGGCCTATTTACATACTCCTCTTGGTTAATCGATGTCTTCATGGGTATTTACTACCCTTATCCACACACCCTCATCAGTTTTTTATCCCCAATGTGCACCTATTTTCGATGTTCATATAAACCCTTGAATGTATCCTTAGTGGATATTCAATCATATAAGTAGTTAAATATCATACGACTCTATCATGTGGGGTTTTCTTAACATTTTGTGGCCCTATACATGTTTATCATGGCATGAAATTCCCTTGAAGTACCTCTATCATGCAATGTGGACACCCATAAGAAGGAAACCTTTTCATGTGAACAATCCTTGGAATGATACCTTAAAATGCTTGTGAAAATTTATATATATCGTCCTCTTCCCATGAAAAACCTCAAACCTGAACACCATTTCATGTGGGAAATTGTTAATATGATCACAATACCCCATAAGATGAATCTATTAAGGTCACAAAATCACATGACTCATCGTTCTATCTTTTACAACTTTATAGCCTATATATTACAATATTCCCATTTAAATATCCATTTACATGTCAACATTATCTAGTGATATCCCATGGAAATGAATGTTTTATCATTCAAAAGGCCTTTGAAAATATAATTTGATCATGTGATGAAATCCCTGAAATTTTATATATATCGTATGATAAGCCTTGGATAATTCATTTTCCTCATGTAAAGACTTCATGGACATGTATGTACGTCCTGTGAAAGGCCTTGTACATGTATTATATGGACATGAGATTACATCATTAACAATAAAACTTTATCAATCAAAGATATCCAAAACATATTTTTTGTTCCAACGAAAGGCCCAGAACATTTCCTCTTTGATCGTTCAAAGAAATCAAGGAAAAAGAAAATTCCATCATGGGAAGATATGTTGAATATGTTATATGATCAAACAAAAGCACCATGAAATTTTAGCTTCTATCACCAAGAGAATCATTGATAGGTCAGGAATACAACCCTTAACATGTCTTCTATTTTATATAGACACAAAGAACTTTTTAGGAAGACAATCCAAACATGTGTAGAAGATAATTTATAAATGTTGGAAAGACAATAAAGATATATTGGCTATACAATCAA
Organism: Viscum album; assembly: GCA_963277665.1. Taxonomy (NCBI): domain Eukaryota; kingdom Viridiplantae; phylum Streptophyta; class Magnoliopsida; order Santalales; family Viscaceae; genus Viscum; species Viscum album. The sequence goes on along the minus strand of OY728160.1, from coordinate 905,071,276 downwards.
CACATTATCGAAATATAATATGAATTTTTTTGAAATAAATAAAGATATGGTATGACGAAAATCAAGGCATGATGGGACAACAATCAAGACATGTAGATAAGAAAATCCTAATTTGTTGGGTAGAAAATTAGGACATGTCACGAAAATAATCATAACAATTATGGGAGATAATAAAGACATGTCATGTAGACAATTCAGTCATGTTGGAAAAAATCAAGACATTTTTAGATGACATGTGAACTTAGACATGTAGAAAAAAATTGGCATACACCATGTAAATCCCCAGTAATGATCCTTCGATAAGTAACCCCCGTTATAAGGGGAGTTTCCTTAATCGGTTAGGGTTACACACTCATGAGATCATATTTGTTTATTGTTCATGGATGGTCCCTCCATTTCATACCAACCATATTTGACATATCTTTTATGGTCAACAATACTCGTTATCTATCATATGATAGAGAATTAAAATTCAACAAGGAATTCATTATTGGTATAGACCCCTAGAATTTCTAAACCTCGTGTATAATAATAATTACTTCAATTAAAACCACCCATCCCAATCTATCAGCAGACTGAGAAGTGAATTGATTATAGGGGATTATAATTCTTATCCATATAGGATATGTAGGATGCCTTCATATGGATCGGGCTCTGCTAAAGTATCCACATTACAATAAATCCATCTATATTTCATACACTCTAACCCATGGGACCCAAAATCATTATTAGATTATTGTAATTTCTTATCCACCAACAGACTCTGTAGAATTCTGAACTATGAGAACTCTATTTCATGCCTTATCAAGATATGTATGATTCCATCCTATTTCCTGACCATGAATGGAAATCCATAATACTATAATTCCCTATCTTTCATCTACCTTAGGTATAATAATAATCCATTTCTGTGTAATAATGTACCAAAACCTAATTGTGGGTCATTAGTAACTAAACTATAATAACTATGATTCATGTCCAAAAATGATATGTAATACATCTCACTAATGATTTATTTCTAATGGACCCCCCTAGGGTTATGTTCCTCCATATCCAAAATATTATAAACTCATGAAATTTAATTCTACAATAATATTACCATCCTTCATCAATCATCAGTGGATGAGAAGTAGGATTATTCATGGGAATCCATTTGTGTGTAATAATTGACCATGATATAAAATACATCAATATCATATGTGGGATAGGTATTAAATTAACTACAATGACTCTTATTATTTTCTAAAATTTATATGTTGGATTCCGTCATAAGGCTCGATCTGAAATGAGTTTCCACCGTAGTGTTAGTCCCTTAATATACATAATATTAATGATCATGGGACTCAATTATCATATGAGTTATCCAAACATAATTTTCCATCAATGAATGAGAATTGTGATTATACACGGGGTCCTTTTAAATTTTCCCCATTCGTGTCATCATGTCACTCAAACCCAACATCATTTTAGGGGAAATATGATCTATGATAACTCAAATTCATATTATAAATAGTGTTAATGTGAAATCTTACTAAGACCCATTCCCCATAATATATACTCTAAGAGACTCATAATCAAGCTTATATAAGTGAAACATTATCTTGTATGCCTCGTATAAATTTTATCTCATGTCTTGTGTGAGATCTTCTATTATCAATTGTTTCTCACACTGACCATGAATCATGTGGGATTAAATATTTGAGATGATTATACTAATAAAATGATTATCATTCCCCCAATATGGTCCATTTATTGAAATATAATATTGATTACATATGATATTCACTAAATGGTGCATACTATTAATGAAAAAATTCATGTTATCCATATGTGGATATGTATAACTAAAAGCCTTATTGTCACAACTATTAAGATGAAGATGTTCATAACCTAAAAAATGTTGAAAATGATTCATTTATTAACATAATAAATTATACTCCTCCTCAATGTTTGATCCCAATATTAATGTTCTTACCTATTGATCTTGAAATGTATGGTATAGTCCAATCATATGAACTTAAACTTTGTCAAATTAACATTTTGGTTTTTGATTCATGTTCTTATAAGATATGTATGATGACTATATAAGTTATATCCCATATCCAAGACACCAAACACCACCATAGATGGAAGTAAACAACATAGTTACCAATCATAAAACTAATGCATCAAAAAAATAAAAGAGTATATTTGACAACCAGTGACACACATATTGATGGTTTTAGTCAATTCATTGTCATAGAGGTAACCAGTCCCATATTGGGGCTTCGTAATAAATTCATGACAACTCATTAAATCTAAAATATAGTTCCTAATTAGAGAATATATCCCCAAAAAATTTCAATAATCCTGACCTCCCTTCCCTTAACCAATTTGATTTATTAATCATCATTGGGTCTGAAACCTCAATTGGAATCATACCTTTCGAAAGACGGTTCATCAATTTTCATATAAGTGGGTACCATTGGGAGATTATTATAATGAAAAACATGTAAAAACATAAGGAAATAATTATTCATCCACACTCGATCACCAATAACCAATCATCAGATGAAGCCATATGAATTTATTGGGAAACAAAATGGTGAAACCGATAAGAATCTATAAGACAATGAAAACGATTTGTTGACTTGTAGTTGTATTTTCATATGTATCCTATGAAAATTAAAATGGTATTAACAACATGAAATCCAACATAAAAAGGGTTCCCATGAAATAATTCCACACTCATCATTCAAATTTCATAGATAAAAAATGGTTGAACTGGGAATATGAAAGAAATGTTATGTTACTTATGAATTTGTAATTTTTCATGTTCCACACATGATCTGACACACTGATTGGTGAAATTTCTCTAGGGTATATTTTTTACTATTGATACTTCAATAAAAAACAAAACTATGAACCATGATCATGAATTGTAACAAAATTGAAAATGGCTGGGATTAATGTTGTTCCATTTGATTCGGTGATGGTTTCCAAAACACACTGGTAAAGATGGCGTTGACAGTAAAATCATGTCAGTTCCCTCTATTTAGTGATGTTTTTTGGAACCATCATATAATATTTGGATAGTGGTAGATTTTTGCCTTTTAGGGGTATTTTTTCCTCCAAAACAATGTTTAACAGATTACAATAGTTTAAACAACCGTAATCTTCAAGTCATTTTTTGGGTGGTGAAAGCACCTCTAAAACCAAAAATCCATTGTTAAACAATGATATACCAAAAATAGTGGCAGATTAAACTACTTATAAACAATACATTCTCATATATGGTGGAATTTTAAACCACATATAATCAATAATTTCACATATATGGTGTCACTATAAAATTCCCCTATATATAGATTAAAAAACATTCCTCTACATAATCGGTAGCCCTAAAATAGAAAAACAAAATAAGATTTCCAACTCTAACACATAATATATAAATAATAACTAGATTTTATTGATAAATATTCCCCAATATCATATTTGAATAAAAAATTATGAGTTTTTTATGTACCAAATTGATAACATTATGTATCTAAAGATTTTTTCACAATCTGATGCAAAGATCGTATGAAATCCCACCCACAACTGAAAATGAATATGAAATAGTCATAATTAAAATTAATTGGTGTTACACATTCACTACACCATGTACCATTCTAAATAACTCTGTTAAAAACTATCTCCATCACCATATCCACTTCCAACTACCATAAACTTTTTTAAAATTATTTTGAGAATTAAACATTATTGCATATTTAAATTTTCAATTAAAACCAATAATTGTTTCTGTAGTAAATGATTTTGAAATTGTTTGATTTACATTCTAACTGCCATCAATCCATGAAATATCACAAGGGATAGATCCAATTTTTTTCTCATATAATAAAATCAAATAATTTTTAGAGCAATGAAAGTTGCATCTTGAATTTTCATATGAACCCCATGTTCCATAATTTTGATTTTAATTATAATAAACTCCTTATCCACTATAGTAATGTGGAAATACATCTATATGAAGGGATTAATTTTAAAAATATTATAATTTAATAACACAATTTCATTCAATTAAACCATAATGTATTAATATTACATTTATCAATGAATCAAAGACATCATTTTTCCATGATTGATGCACATACCACCAATCAATGTAGGTAATCAAAAGGTTAACCAGCTTCACCACAAGTTGCTATAGAATGTGGGTATATATTCATGTGAACTCATTATTAAGGACTCTATAATAGTAAAATGGGACAAATGTATTATATTGATTCATATTCTAGACATCCGAACAGTACATATTTCTCTCCATAGTAAAATTGTTTGCATCCTTTATGAAAAATAGCGAGTATTATAGAAAATTAAAATAAAATTATTCAAATAAAAATTTGTAACTATAAATATCTCACTCCAATATCCATGTAAAGAAATATGAGTAATGTCCTCCTCCATAATTGATGAATGGATAGGTGTAATCTGAGATGCTGAGAGTCAACTGATATTAGTTAAGAACTTCTTCCTTGACATTCCTATCATTTAATCAAATAAAATCTAATTCAGAACATTAATTTCCACAAATTAATTTAAAAATGAAAATTTAGAAATGAAAATGAATAATTTTACTGAAAAACATAATATAAATATCTATGATAATGAATTATTACAAATATAACATAATTGGTTGGTAAAATAACCGATGATTACACATATAATCATTTTTTTCATTAATCATGTCATTTTCCTTCTCCATATTTAATGCATTCAGTTCATAATCCATTCCCACACTAATATTATCGATATCATGTTGTAATGTTTTCTTATTTTCTAGATTTTGATGGGATTCATCGTCAGAGGTGAAATCTTCCACTTCATCACCCATATCATACAATTATTCTTCTTTTACATGATGAACTACACACCACCCATCTTCAAGGACATCTTCCACATAATATACCATTTTCATTTTTTATTAAAATATATTTGGATCATGTAATTCATGTTAATCAACATCCATCAAGCTATATATGTTCGAAAAATTAAATTTGAATTAACATATTTTAATACAACTTTTAATATCATCCCAATTGAATTTGATTAAAAAAACTTCCAAAATTCCGATCGTAGTTCAATTATATAATATGGGATGACATTCCGTATTATCCTAATTTAGAAACTAAAAATTGACCACTATTCTAGTTTTTAAAACCCTCTTCTTGGATTGATTTTATGAAATTTAAATCCATACACATTGTATACATCGAAAGTTCTATACATTATTAGGATAACTCAACCTAGATACTTCAAATCTTCATAAAACTCAACCCGATTATCGGTAGTCATGATAGAAAAAGGCAATATATATTATTATATTTAAAAAAGTATCATTTAACCTAATATCCATATTTTTTGTAATATTTATGAACATAAACGATGCAAAAATATTCTACAATCTCTTCAATAACATATTTTTTTATATCTTTCTCATTTAATGTTCGGAATATCATTAGTCTAATTGTTTTTATCATGGTAACATCAATAAATGGAACATAAATTTAAATATTCAAAATAAAATATCTTTGTTTTTATAAAATTTCCATTTCTGTGAGTGTAACATTTTCGCTACTCCCAACTGATCGATAAAAATTAGGAATGATTTTTTATTTCCCATGTAATTGATATTAAGTCGATGTGTCGTCAACACTTAAAAGAAAATTTAATCTTCTATCAATATCATCCATGTACCTATAAAAAAGGAAAGTCACCCCTCTGCCAAATTTCCATCCTAAATACAACCTTCAGGTTGGGATTTATTTTTCAATTATGATATAAGGTGACCAACATATTAGTGAAATAAATTAAATATAAGATAATTATGTATTTAATTAAGTGAAAAGTGTTCATAATCTTCATCCCTAATCAACCATCTTCTAAATATACATTTTCATCATGGACATTTTATTATCCCATCATCGAATCTATTTGAAATTGAAAAATATTAAAATTAATTCGAACCCATCTCATACTGAGGTGTGTTACTTTCTAATGTGATACAAATTTTATCCATATATATCACACTATTCCTACACATGATAAGAAAATAAAATACATACAAATTATTATTTCATGACAATAAGTAATTTAATATGGATTATTAAAGGTTAGAAAAATAAATAGAATTATTTATGTGAAATCAAAACTTCTAACTTATAGAAATAATTTAATTATGTTTTTTGAACATATAAAACCCATATTAATTTTATGTTTTATCATTTAAATATAATTTTTTTTATCAAAAAAAAATTAACTACATATTTTATCATGTTCCACAATAAAATAATAGTTTTTATCTCATCAATTACATGTTGTTTTCCATCGCTAAGTAATTCTATTAACACATATAAGAAATTTTAAACAATACAAAATTTTAATTTCCCTTATAAATGAACATATCATATATAACAAAACCCACATTATTTTTATTTCACCATTCTCAACATTTAATTAACAGAATTCAATAACATTCTAAATTTAAACTAAACACATCAAAATAACATTAAATTTATCAATGAATTATGAAATATTAATCAATAGTAAAACAAATATCACAAATTAAATTGTTGTGAAAAAAATTATAAAATAATGGTACTCGCATCTCATTGAAAATTTAACATGTATAATGTTTTTTCCATTTTATATTATAAGGAAAGAAATAAAAATTATATCACCATTATCAAAAATATGATATAACATTTTTCCACAAATATTATTCATTATGAACATGGCTTAAAAATCGGTTATATCTCTATAACGTGTCAATATTTTACTTTATCGCACTTATCATGAGTCATCATTTAATACAAAATAACAATATGAAATTAATCATTCAAATCATATCATAATCATTATAAAATATATTAAAATTATATATTTAGGAATTTAATTTCAAAACTACTAAATTTTTATGTTTTAAATACATAAACATTTCTTTATTTCAAAGCATAAATTTAAAAAAAAATTCCTAATTAGTTATGCATGATCAAATAATATTTAAAAAAATATTAAAAAAATACACCAATAATATCACAATGACTATATCAATGTGTAATAAATTCCAAAATTCATATCTCAAAATTTTTTAAAAAATTTTAAGTCTCGAATTCAATTTGATTATTAATGGAGGTGTCTCGAAGGGCATAGTAAGGGCTCATTATCTGATATCTTTATCTCAAAACTATTTAGTTATAATATCATATCAAAAAAATATTTATATATTTTAATTATTATAGTTACATGGTATTCTCATCAACTTCTTCAACTAATTCATTAATATAATTAATTTTCATGAAACTCACTACCAATGAACATGGTGATGAATCTTTTCCTCAAAATAGCCAACACCACCTTAAGAAATTAATAGGGACCTAAAAATCAGAAAATATCTTATTTAATTTGATCTTTAATCTAATAATATGATAAAACCCTACAATAAATATGGTTAAAATGATTTCCTTCAATGATTTTCATCAAAATGAGTATCTAATCACTCATTACAAAGCCTAATAACCCAAAATGAAAAATAAAATGAACCCAAACTCATTGTGGTTCAACTATGGGTTGCGATGAACCAAAAATATGAGGATGAAAGATGGTTGGGGGATCTGGGGAATGGGGGATGTAGAAAAGGGAGTAGAGGGGTAGTGGTGTGGGGGAATAAAGGCTGCACTGAGGGGGGGTGTGGGCGATTCAAGGGGAGAGGTCAGGGGCTTAAGGGTAGAGAAGGGAGAAAAAAACGTTGGGGAGAAAAAAGGGGTAGTGAGATGGAACAAGTGGTGGTAATGAGATGTAATGAGTGGAAGAAGTGAGGGCATCAAGGTATGAAAGGGTAGATTATGGAGGTACTAGGGCTTCATCTAGGGGGGATCAGGGAGAGGGGGATAGTGGGATATTGGGAGGAGTATGGTGGAGATTGTGGAGGGGGAGGAATTGAAAATTTTTTAAAAATTAAAAATATTTCATATTTTTTTTAAAAAAATGATGTAATATATTTTGGAAAAGAAGTAGTGGCAGTTTCAAAAACTAATGCTTATAAACAGCCACTATTAGTATTTTTTAGTTATTTATTCATCAATAGAGTGCTCTGGAACCTGAAATACAGTTGAAAAATATGAAGGTCATAAAGAAAACTCACTCACCTAACACCTTCATCATTGAATGGACAACAAGATGGTTTGGGAATGACACGGACACTATATAGTGTGAACCAATGATGCAACACATAAGGGTCTCTATATTCTGATGCCGACAAGTTCATCCCCTTTAGGGACAAATTTAATGAAACTAAGGACACATCATGACACAACCTATCACATTGAACGATTATCCCCAATGAATGAAAATCATAATCATCACATCGATGCCCCTCAAATTCTTGATGGGGGCACCACCCAAAAAATTTCGACCAATGATTATCATGCACAGGTATCAAGGAAGTCACATAGTGAATATAATGCTATGGATAATTGTGAGTGGGATTATATCCCTACTTCTAATGACAAATACTATCAACATATTCTAGTAGATTATTTATTAATTCTCATATCTATAATCACTAGGACCATGTGTTCATGCATATTCCTTCACTAGGCATGGGGGAGGCATATATCCTTCACCACCACAAAAAATGGTTGTCAATTTATTGTGATGGCACAATGGGAAAATGAGTTGGATTATGTCCCTGCTTCAATTTAAGACATCAACTATTATAATTTGGTGATTAAAAATGTGTAGGCCTATAGTCCATCATATTGTTTGTTAAAGTGTCACTACATTTTACCAACAACTGATGACCATGGTCAGAATATTCTGGAACTAATAAAAATAATGCGACATGCCCATATTCATATCCTAAATACCAGAATAGAACATCTACATGTTTAGAATGAAAATTTGGATACTATAGAGAATGAAAAAAATTCTCCCTCCAATCTAAGAGGATTATTAGTATATTCAGATAATGGTTGGGTCACAAGATGGGGATCATATTATTGTTCCAATTGTGGATCACTAAATTATTTTGCACAATCCTCAGGATTTGTGCACATCACATTCAAAAATGAATAGGGACATAATCAAATTGCAAATGAACAAACTCATATTTCCATTACAATTAGGTCTCGCCAACTCTGTTTGGAACATTCCTTGAGAAATGATCACATTCTAGTCAAAAAATACTGGAAACAAACTAAAAACGCACAAGACCACACACATATCACTATTCTAATTGAGACTCACTAAATTGGTTGGGAAAATTCCACATGAGGTGTTTATATTACTGATGAAAATGATAAGTTTCATTCTAAAAATGCACAATACTAGGCTCATTTTCCTGTTCTAAACATGGATTATATTTACAATATGGATATATCCTCAAGAAATTCTCATACTCCTCACAATTAATCCACTAGACATATTCTATTATCTCATGTAATAGAAGCTCATATCCGGACATCAACCAAATAATGAATGCACCATCATCCTTCATATGATATAAATATGTAGTCTCATATCCCTTATACCATTATAAAGGTCCATCGGTATATTCTGATGGGGAACCCATATTTGAAACGGTCTCATATTCCCTGTTCTGCCAGGGTTGACGAGATTATTTCCACAACCACCTACTAGGAAACTAAAATTCATTGACATAATACAAAAGATAATTTTCATACTCTTGAATATTTTCAGTAGTAGGTTCATATTCCAATAGCACTAGGAAGTAATAAAAAAATCCTACAAAACATCATGCATCAGGATCAAATACATACTGAACCTTAAGTGGCATGTCATCTTATACTAGAAATAAATTTTAATGAAGCTCATATACCGAAACATATCAATACCAATTTTTATGTTTCTATTCAACTCATATCTAAACCAAATCAGGTATTTATTGACTCTCTAACCAATGCAGACAGTGATCATTACCTCAATAGTCCTTGTGTTTATGAATCGATGGATCACAAAGACTCTAGTACAAATATTCTCTATGGTGAACCTCCCCATGGTGATATATCTCTCAGAAAGGGAAATACCCCCTTTAATAGACACCTCTATATATATCGGCTCTCAACTCTTAGGCAACCGCATATAGAGGGGTTCTCCAAACATACAGGTTCACCATATATATTACCAAATCAACTATTATCACCACTTTACCATGGTTAGTTAGTTATCTAGAGAATATTCATCTATAGTCTGAAAATATGGAGGAATTTAAATATAATGATGTTTATGCCTATGTGGATATATGGATATATTGATAGATTTAGTCGGAAAAAACACCCAAACATTGTCTAACTCCTTGCTACTCCTAACTATAAAATCCCAGATGAGCTATAGATGGATTGAATAACTTATCGATACCAAAATGTGTGTCCAACTTATCAAAAGTTAATTGTTATAATCCTCCCCTATCTTGGAATTGAGGGTCACCATAAAAACATACAAATAATTTGTTTTGAAATGGACATGGGTTCTATCTCCATGGTTCAGGACCTTAGACTAGAAAAGAATAGTGAAAATATATAACATAATATTCAAAATTACACCATGAATCTTAGAAAAATGAACATAGAATACTCTTCAAGAATCCATATCTATGTATGGGGAATGTATGGAACATTGCAATCCAACACATCCCTAGAACAACAGAATTACCCATACACACTATCTTGTAATGTCACGATCAAATGTGAATGCAAGTGACTAGGTAACGCATGATCCAGTAGGCCAATACAAAATAATTACCCTACATTAAAGATGAAAATACATCATGTAAGATGGAAGATTTTGTCCAATATACTCCTATGATGGTCCCCTAAAAAAGTGGGCGTGCATTTTAGACATTAAATATGAACATGCGACTAAACCAAAAAATCTTGTAGAAATGGACTCTTATCATGGGATTACATTGAACCTAAGCCATAAAAAATAAAATTAGTTAAAAATATGAAGTATTAGAATACAAACTATCATTTCATCCACCAACAATTGATCCTAGACCATATGTAAGGGGGAAATTTTTCTATTGCATCCACCCCTTGGATCATAAAAAATTGAAAGGATCCATTCTATATTGGAGAAAAATTCTAACCAACCAATTCCCATAAGGATAGGGGTGATTTTCTATAAATCAACATAACTAGGTTTATAAAAACCTAACAGGATCTAAAATAAATTAATGGTTGTTCCAAATCAACCCCTTCCCATAGGACTTGGGCGATTTATATCTAAATATCCTTTTCAGGATCCCACAAATCATGTAATAAAATCATTAAATCCTCAACAATATAATGAAAAGGGTCCAATAGTGTCCCTAAATCTCACCTAGATTATAGGGATGGGGTATATTTCATCACTATCAGGACACTAAAAGGAATCTATGCTCTCTCGTTTTAGAGTTAAATAGAAATGATCGCCATCCCACAGATTCATCTATATGTGAGATAAACCATTTCTATTTGAGTTTGTTTAGAAAAACATCTATTGATTCTCCCTCAAGGTCACAAATCACATAAAAAAATAGAAACTTATGGGGAAAAATCAAACCATATAAGTGATATAAGACAAAATGTTCCAACATGGACAAGTATTCGAGTAGTGACCATGATGCAACCCTCAAATGAGGTGTTACCGATGCATATTCACCCCATTTTCTTAAGTGTAATGGGATAAATATAATTAATCAATACATCCTAGTGAATTAAATTACCATAAATATAGAATATGAGGTTGATTATTAAGTAGGAACATAGATATGGAATGTAGAAAAAATACCTTTGGAGGATAGTGATCATGATGCACTATCTAAAGCAGTACATGCATTGAATTAGAGGTAGAGGAAAAAACTATGACCTGTGAATAATGAATTTATGACTCTATGGCACAACACGACTATTGATAATGGTAATACTGTGGAAAATATCACACTTCCCACCAAGAGTGCACAAAAATACCGTATTAATAGTAATAGTATTCATCATATGATAATGAGATACAAAATCATAGATAACTCAATGAGTATCAACATGTGGGAATCATTCCCACTAGGTATTTAATTAAAATAGAGATGAATATACCTCCTACCAAATATCATAAAATTGATAATATAATTTCATTAGGGACATATGTGTATTTGGATTTATTTGGAAATAGGAAAAAATCCTTTATAAATGATGATGTTGAGGGTGATCATGAACTCGCTCACATATGGTGACAAACCAATCCCTTCCCAGGTTAATCATTATTTCCTAACACCAATTGTGAATTTTTGGAATTTGATAATGACGCCACCTCCTCAATAATCATCCACTGAATATATATGGGAGGCATCCTAGATAGTGGTACCTCTAAAACTAATTAATTCCATTGAATCCATAGCTTCTCAAATGGATCCCATTGACGTGTGGCATGAAACAATGAAGAAAAATAAGAATCCATATCTTGAATGGGTGGATGAAATATTTCCCACAACCAATTTTTAAAATCCAAACTTCTCAACCAAATACAGTGTGGGATATATATCACAACAAGTCACAAACATCATGTCATGATGCATCCCGATGATAGGATCTCATAGACTATAAGGAGGCGATAAAGATAAGATATTTTGAACATTATCTGATAGGGAAATCCTATATTTGGTAAAATAGCCTACTAGAGGAATATAATGTGGGATGGGGATTCCATAGTCATCCATTCATTTATCAGTTTTTCTATAAAATATCAAAAATGAAAAATTTCAACCACAAAAACTGAAAACAACACAAAACTTAGTGGGTTTCTAACATAATCTACATATAGAATGTTATAACCTATTAACATGGGAAAAATATCTTGAATAATAAATTATTCTAACTCATTATTTAAAATCTTTACGATGAGATGAAAACACTATTAATCAGGGGGAAATGCCCATTAATATTCAGGGTGTGTGATGAAATGGCACAACTCCTTGATGATTCCACTTAGTAAACCCAAACAATATCATGGATGATTACCTCAACATAATTAATAATACATTATAAGTTATAAATTAGAATTATTACCCTCAAACTAATAAAATTTATTATTCATACACCTAGTCATTCCCTGAATCATCCTACACCTCTTTTCGAGTACTAGAACAAACAAAATCACCCTAATATAGAAGAAAAAAGTGATGAGGGTCGCCCTAGATTTGAGTAATGGTTGGATAACGATTTTTTTTGAACTGATATGATTCATGGTTATTTCCTTATAGCCATGTAAAATAACCTACAAATGACATTGAATCCAAAGAAACCCAGTGAGGTCAAGCTCACTAATCATCTTGACTATTTCCCCTTATATATAAGGTTGCGTTTTACCACCATGGATTGCTTTATAACTAAAGACATTCTGAAAATATTGTATTTTTATGGTTAGGTGATGTAAGAGAAATTCCTGGAATTGGTTACCTAGGAATTCGTCACCCATTCAAAATAACAGGGTGACTGGAATTTCGTTTCAATCAATCACGGATTGAAGATCAATAAATGGATGAACCAAATGGTATTTGGCCATTCTAATTCAACCCTAAAAGTATAGAATTAAAATCCAACATTGATCCCATCACTAAGGGAGGAGAAGTTTATTACAACTCTTATAGATGGATGTAATTTTCATAAATAGTAAAAGAAACAAGATGAAGAGTCATATCCACCTCTTGTACAAGATCTGTCTCTTGCAGACTACTTTCCTTTGACAAATAAAGAATGAGAATCACCCAAAAAAGGAACAGTCATTGGATGAGGATCCATTTATTGGTTCTATTAATACTTTTCACATGAATTAACCATTCTCCACGGATGAATATGACCCCAATATGAGTTACCTATAAAAACTATGGATTTGGAGGCTGAGGATCCATCAGCTGAGGAAACACTTTATGGTTTGGGCATGTTCAAACCCCATAATTTGATCACAACCTCAATGAGAATAATATGTATATGAGACCCATGTTTAGGAAATCTAGAATGCCCAATAGAAAAAAAGGAGGTTCCTCAGATCCCCCCACTGGTTGTCTAATTCTAGATATCACAAATGGAAATCCGGTGGGGGTGAAATCGTCTGATCAACCGAGACAAAATTTAAGTACAGTGAGACCCCCACTACTGGCATCATAAATTCCCTCAGCCTCTTCTAAAAAAGTATTCTTGATCACATAAATCACCTTCAATTATAGCCAAATAATAGTATGAAATGTCACTTTGGTATGTATAAACCTCTATGAAAATGTATGAAATCCTAAAATAGTTGGTGTTGCCCTAGCCAAACTCTCAATCTGAGGTGACCTGTTTCTTTCAAAAGAACACAATGAGTCACTCTACCAAGACCCCTAGAGTCCATAAGAGTTTGAGATAGAAGTTAATAATAATTAATCTTATCAATTAGAGACTAAGACATTAGAATGCCAAATCACCATCTTATTCATAGAACATGATTGTGAAGAAGCTATTTAGAGAAATATCAGACACCTGTATGTTTTATGTTAACTTGGAAATGTTTTTTTATGGATGGATCTGCTTAAATATGGTTCTGGGAACAAACTCATCCCGATTTAGAGCCTCTAAAATCTAGTATATATTAAGTGGGTTTAAATCGATCAAATATCTCCATTAATGGGTATGATTATAGAAACGAAATAAACATCATGAAGAGAAATTTCAAGGATTGGTTTGGGGATCTCACGTCTAATGTTGAGTTCATGATAATGTAGAAAGACAGAAAATATAATGTAATGTGTGGAAGACTATTATTTCTCATCCATGTGTTAGTACCTTCAATATTTTATCAATGTTGGAAATACCCCATTGATAGAAATCATTGAATAATACCTTGTTACATAAACCCTTCAATGTCATGAGAAACGATATATGTTTAATAAGGTATCTATAAATGTGAAGGAAATAAAACATTGGTTGATGATGATATACAAGTTACAACACCCAATAGTTTGGAGATCACCCTTTAAATTCACTAGAGTACCATTGAAAATTGTTATGAGCTGCCCATAATAATTATTGAGACATCATACTTAATCCCATGTGTTTAAGATCCTCCTTCCCCCAGTTGATGTATAGAAGGAAAAAAATTAACTCCAGAATATCTATGGAATAACTACATCAGTTTGGGTTGAAAATGTTTCATCCCATGGAATCTCTTACCTTAATAGTGATATATACCCCCCCATATTACTGGCCAAGTTTGAAAATGATTCCATAAACCTGGAGATGGAATAATAATAGGAGGAGATTAATAATAACCCTCCCTAATTTTTGGAAGACGTCTCCACCACCATCATTGAGATAATGCTGGTGAATTTGGGAACAAAAGAAGACATGCAGACTACGTTGATTAGTTCCTCTAGGCCTTTCAAGGAGAAGGATATGCATCTCTCATTTATAAAGTATCATCGATATTTTTTATCCATGAATTATATAGAAATTACTCATCTGAACACCAATGTGGAAAACACCATCTAGGCTTACCAGATGACCATTATGATTTCTTGAAGGAATCCAAGAGGATTCACCCCGCTCATTATAATAATGAAGAAATTTATGTTGAAATATTGATCAAATGTAACATTTTATAGGAAGTAGAATTTTTTTTCAATATCATACCTATAGTTTAATATAATGGGTTGATTGGGGTCTAAAAACATTTAGGGAACATTATCAACAATGCATGAAGAAAAATTTCCCATTCTTGATCACAATGATTTTTATCGGTGAAACTAAAAGATTACAAATTCATTCCATAATGGATAGATATTTAGGATATAGAAAAATTAATTTAGAACTAGAAGATCGAGAAAAAGTTTTCTTTTAGTGTACCTCAAGGGACCATTTTCTATCAAGTCATTCCATTTGGATTAAATGATGTTTGTACAACGTTCCAACAAACCATGAATCATATCATTAATCGTTTATTGAGATGAATGGTATAATGTTATGTCGATGACCAAGTAGTCACATATTGAATGTGACATGATCACATAATGGATATTCAAAAAACATTAAAAAAGTTGTGGAAAGTACATTTTATGATGAATCAGCTAATGTGCACTTTTGGGGTAACATTGGGGAAATTCCCTGGATTTTTTGTATGCAACAAAAACATTGAGGTTGACCCAAAAAAGAATATTTTAATTCAATAAATGTAATACAATTGGACTATCAAATAACTAAGGTGTATCTAAGGGAACCCCACATACATTAAAATTTTCATAGCTAACTAGGCTGAAAAATCACTCCCCTTCACCTAGTTAAGGAACAAGGGACTTTCCTACCATTGGGATGAGGATTCCCAAGAATCCTTTAAGAATCTCAATAACTACTTGATATACCCACCAGTGATGAATCCAATGGTAGAAGTATTGTTGTTAATCTAATTTTTGGACAAAACGGAATGATTTCATGGTTCTCTATAGACATAAAAAATGAAATATGGAATGAAAAAAATCATTACTACGTCATTTGAATGATTCTGAGTTCTGATACTTGGTATTCAAATATCAATAAAAAGTCCTGCACATATCTATATAGTGAAAAAAATGGAGACATTAATTATAGCATCATGAAATCCACTCATTCTGTCATATATACCACTCAAGTAAATACAGACATACCATATACTAACTTAGAGTTCATATTGATTCCTTGTTAATTTGAAATAATATGTCATCTAGTTTGTGACACATTGCGTCATTAAATAGAAATCCTCAGATGATTTACATGCAGCACATCCCTCCCTACAATGCACAATAGTGGACACCAGACATCCAAATGAATATATTTTTTAAACCAATGACACTACCTGAACATGATAAATGTATTTTTATTGTTCATCTGTATTTACTTTCACCCGAAGGTTAGAAAACTGGAAGCTCAATCGGGTTGGTATAGGGAATGTATTTTTTTCCCAAAAAGTCATTTTTTCTCTAATGATTCTCTCTATAAAAATGTTTCACTAATAATGAGGAAACATACCAAGAAATTATTACTAGATTATAAATAGCCGTAGAGCTACTGATAGCCATCCAGAACATCAATGGGGATTTAGAGCTACTTATTAATAAAATCATCAGTAAATAAGACATCAATAATGAAGAATATTCCCATATAATTTGTTATGTCAGGGGAGTAATGGAGAGATACCTTTTAAACCAACATTTCATCATGTACCAAGAAAATAATTGATTGTGCTGATATACTGGATAATGTAACCACCATCCTAGAGACCCTAATAAGGATGATATTATTTTTAACAATATATACCAAAGGACAGTCTCATCAGTCATTATATGTGAAATCAAGGAAATAAATCAGCTCAACATATCCCTAGAGTGTGATGAATCAATATCCACCATTGGATAGAAGGAAAACATAGTTCATTTTCTCTAAAATGGGATCCTCTAATCCATTCAAGCCTAAAAAGAATATAACCAACACAAATTATAGAACATTTGTAATTGGTAGTTCCCAAAACATAAAAAATATCTCAAAAAATGATGATGTGATGGAATCATCCTCGTATTTATAGTATAAGGTAGGATTATCACTATCTAGAAAGAATCTAATTTAGTATTCGATGGTTATCATCAGTTTGGGACTAGATTCTATCATCAATTCAATAGGGTTGGTTACTAATAGAAAATAATTATATAGAACTATGTGGAATTCACTAGAAAATGACATTCAGAAAATATTCATGAAATGATCATCCATCAACCCACAAAAATACTAGATACGACTAAATATTCATGGAAACATTCCATATTGAAGATGGATGTTATGGGTTCAAATACCCTAACCACAACAACTTTGCTTAATTACATTTTTTGTACTATAATTTTTTTTAAAAAAAATTAGATAATGTTACACCTGTCATGAAATTTTGGATGAAAATTATCATTAAATTCCTTAAATATAATATCATATCCATATTCTACGACCATCACATGATATTAACATACAATGAAACCACAATTTGTTAAATCTAGTTGGAGAAATTGTAGAATGAGTTCAACATAGAATCCAACTGTTCGTACCTATATCTTGTAGAAGAAAATGGAAAAATAGAGGCCTTCAATGAAAATATATCAAATATACTCCAATATATGGTGATCAATAAAATGATGTAATATCCACACAAGCTCCTTCTTACATTATGGTCCTAGCACCCCACCATGCACACTACTACATATGTTATTCCATTTTATTTTCTGTAAAAAATAATATATGTGTTTTTTATAGAATCCCATTTTACATCACTCTAAATAGATATATGTGAAAAATTATCAAATGATGTGAAATAAAAAAATAAGATAGAAGAGTAAGAACTAATCAATGAGATATGGTTTCATACACCACAGAACCAAGATATTCATTAGTATCTGATCATAAGAGCCTTGGATAATTTTTTTGACCTCGTTCATTCCTTCAAGGAGAAAATGTATAGGATCTCAGATCCCAAATGATACCAAGAAAGAAACCTACCTATATGGAACCCAAATTGGTATGTAAATAAATCATACATAAGTTCTATACTAATGGAGATAACTCATTAGCCATGATTGATGGGGAACATTTTACCCCATCCCCCATCCAATCCAATTTTTATCAAAAATTTATTTTCCTAGATTCCTTAATGATTCAATTTCCCAAGTCATGTGACTCTAAACTACATGAATAGTCCATGTTGAATGAGTTCAATATATACAGTAAGACATTAAATAAATAATTTATAGTACACCATGTCTTTCATCATAACAGATGATGATAAATTTCACAGATGAAGTCATGGTATAAAGACTATAAAATTCCAAATAACCATGGTCTTGGTCAAATTAACTAAAAAAACAACACACCATATCATCCCAGTCAAATGATAGAAGATAGTATTACAATGGCTTCAGCACATGTTGTTAAAATTTAGAATTGACATGTATACCAATTGTAGGATTTCATGGCCAAATAGATCTGGAAGCCTCTTGAAAAAAACATTGGTTTCCTCGCATGATTTTATTTCCAAAACATCTGGACAACAATTATTGGTATTCATGCATTATTTTTTCACATTTGGTAACTATCAACCTTTCTAGATGATTTTAAACTACATGTTCTATATCTCTCTCATTCAATGTTAAACTTTTTATACAATAATATAGGACTTGATTCTCATTACAGTTATATATGTAAAGATTCCTTGATCCTATATCTTATACCACCACTAAATGATAAAAATTACAATTTCATTTCAATAAATCACTTCTTTATACTAAATTAAACTGTATACATTCCATTTTATCCAATAGAACATAGCTTAAATGGGGTTAGGAATTATGGAAAAGGAATCATTGCATGATTGAGAAATATCAGTTCACATTAGGTTCAACAAGTTTCTTGATGAAATACCATAAAATGATAAAAAACACCTTTACCATAGGATGGTGAACTATATAGTTTAAAACTATATAATGAAATTAAGATGAACATTACTATAGACCTTTCTCAATATGACTAATATCTTTGGTATTGGTCTCCCACCACACCACCATTCATGAACTACATGTCGCTTGAATCCTAGATTTGTAATATATATAGTTATGCCCATATCTCCAATCCTGGGTCCATCTATAAAAATCACTGGGAATAATACCCCCTCTGTGAATGGGACATAACTATATAGAGAGTTTGGAAAACATGTTGTATGGTGGGATTGATTATTACTATAAAAATATACATAGTGATGCCCAAATATCCTATTATAAGCCTACAAATAAAAATCAATGGGAAAATCCCCCCTCTGTATATGGGTCTCACATGAGTGGAGAGATTCAAATTCAAAAACTATGTGTGCCTTTATAACTACCATCATATCATACATAGTGACACATTGATCTCCAATCCATGGTCTATCTAAAAGATAAAAATATCCCCCTTTTAGTTCTTAGGTCAAACTTGTTTCAATAACATTCTTAGAAGAAAACTATGTTGATAGATTCCTATTAATATAGGATACATAGGGACACCCATATCTCTTTTCATTGTCCCTACCACAACAATCGATGGGAAAATTCCACCCCCTTTATATATGGGTCGGACCTACAAATAGATTTTCCCATTAATGAACTATGTGTGGCTTGATTCATGTCATTATTGGATAGGTAGTGATTCTCAGATCACCAGTCTTGTGTCCATAGAAAGGAGAGGATATATCTTTATTTGTGTGGTCATGAGGCAGATATGAATAAGTGATTTTTTCCACCATCCAGATAAATCTTGTCCATTTAGAATATATTTTTAATCCCTATAATCTCTAACATCACCATGGAAGAACCCATAAGCATATGGTGTTTTTGGTAATCCCAAGAATGATTCCTAAATGCTATTACTCATTATCTTATATAAATTATACAATATTTAGAAAATTTTCATCTGACACTCAAATGGATGTCAGAGTAATCTTCAAATTTTGTATCCTGGTTTGGATGTTTTGTAACATAAGCCTTATATCAATTATACATTCATAATGACCTTAAAATTCATTTACTTTAGTGAGAGATTTATGTCCATAAAAGATTCCCATTGAGGGTCCAAATTGAATGACCTAAAACATCTAGTGTTAGTGGCATAAACTTCTCATACGTAAACCCTGCAAATGAGGGATTGAGAAAAAATCATATCCTTTATATATAAAATCCACATTATGGCCCTATAAAATATAATTCATGTTCTCTAGACCCACTTTTCTATGAAAAAGTTAGAGTAATGATTTGATATATATTGTCATAATAATAAAATGTTCACAAGGTAGATTCACAACATGCATAGTGGTCAAACCCTTATTAGAAAATTTTTTTCCCATAAACAACCACCATCTATATGGATTTTGTGTTTTCACAATCAATTCCTTGAGTTAGTTCCATATCTTGGATCCTAGTGGACCTTGTCCCCCCATGATCCTTCTTCATCCCTATATCAAACTAGTAATAAGTACTTGTTAATACAAATGGAACTTGTATTAATAGGGGGAATCTGTAAATTGATGAATTTGGTTCATCAATGTAGTTAAAATGTAGCATAGACTGTATGTTAAAAAAAAATTACCTCTGGTCCTAGAAAGGACCCACATCGATCTAGGTGATAATGTCCTAAACTCATGGAATACAGGATTCTTATGTTACAAATGGTTTTCCTGTACACACAGGTTTCCCCCTCTAGTTTAATCATATATTCCTAGAACACGATTTACAATCCCGATGACAAAACTATTGAGTATTATTTTGATATGAATGGTGTTACATCACCATTTATTATAACCTTTATAAAAATGGAATATGAAACTCTATTACCAAAACTAGTGATTTCCCAAAACATGTGAATGGAAAACACATGACATTTGGACCAAGACACCAAACTAAAATATAATATTCTCTACGGTTATAGAATCATCTTTGGATAACATTCACCCCACGTGAAGCTATATCATCCAAATTTATAATACATAAACATAATTCATGGACCTTTTAAATGTCTAGTAACACTATTACATTATATGAATGAAATCCCCATCAGTTTATAAATAAGGGACTTTGACCCACCAACTAGAGGCATCACCTCATTTTAGGAAAGGAACACCAATCCTTGTAAGACCCGAAGACACCATGGAGAACTCAAAACCATAGGGTGTTTTTGGTTTTCACTAATATGTCTTCCCAATTCCATTCATGATCCACGGAGACTCAATTATAGAACTCATATCCTTAGTGTGTTTTTGGTAATCCATGACATCTCTGCCCTATTTCACTCATGGTCCCCAAAAACATTTTGGTATTAAATATCACCTTAGTCTATTTTGGATCATTCTCAATGTGCTTCCCTATTCCATATTCATTGGATCAAACTCCAAGAAACATGATTTACATGACCCAATTTACAACTATACACATGGGGTTGACATACCTCTCATTCTATCAAGTACTCATAGTAAGAAGTTATAATAAATTGTATTTTATGTTTTTATCCCATAAAAGTGAACTACGTTGGATATTTCCCTACAATTGGATGTAAAAATGAACATAATTCATCCTTGTCGAATGATTTTAAACTTCATATAGGTTGTTATGTCATTAAATGTTCACTACACATTATATAGATTGGTTGAGATGGAAGTCCATGAACTACAACAAAAAATTGTCGAATATTAGAAGATCTTAAAACAACAACTTGAAATAGTAGTAATTCTGACATGGTTGAAACCCTAAAAATTGATGCCTGAGAAAAATATGATTCTTTTCTCTCTGTAAATTCAATTAATGTGATCATTAAAGTATTGAGCATTTATAAAATACAAAAGTTAGTAATAATTTTCGGTTTAAAACCTATAAAATGTTATTATTGGTGGAATAAAATTTTATACCCACTAATATTTACCTATATAAATTATATAAAAGAGTTATGCACAAAATATAGAAGATACAAAACATATGGGACCATAATATGTTCCTATAAAAATTTAAGATATTCATTCCATGTCCAAATATATAGGAAAAAAATTTACTACATCACTATTTTTAGATCCTTCATGAGGGAAAATAATCTTATAATTCCTTAAAACTATAGTAGACTTGGTCCATAATGTAAGACACTAAACTACTTAGAGTGAACTAAATTTTGTGGCTTGTAATGTGTCATGATAGTAAGATCCATGTAATATATCCACTGAAGCATAGGTCTCAACCAAATATTTCATAAAAATGATGACATTACCCATTATATATATAAGCTAGATCCACATAAGATAATTCAACATAGATTTATTCATTCTTGAACATATATCTGTTATGCATGATATTTATTTTCATTTTATTTTATATCAAAACTATGTACGTATTGATTCCAATTCACAAGGGATACGTAGTGATGTCCATGCCTATTATCATTGATCTATCACCAAATAAAATTTCATACAAATCTTTTTCAGTCCTAGTTTGTGTAGCTACTCTAAAATTTAGATTATCCATGCTTCAAGATTAGGTTATTCTTATGGGAAATATAATTCATTTAGAATATCACCCATAATTTTAGTTCAGAGGATTTCCATTCCAGTAACTCAGATTCCTTGGGTTAAAAATATCCTCATTGTGGTATTAAAAATCCCAACATATGTTTAGTTATACAACCAATTGATCTAAATTTACTATAGAATCATTTTCCATTCATCTCAAATGAATTTAATTCTAAGGGGGAATTTCATTCACCCATAATTGTTAACCATAAACATTTACATTAATGATTTTAGAAGTATGAAGACTACACAAAATAATATATATTTTTCTCAATAGGCTAAGTGGTGTCATATTTGAAGAATAAAGGCTTGATATTCATTTGATAAGGGAATATATTTTACTAATTTCACATAGTTACATTTTATATGTATTTTGGTATTCATATAGACAAGAATTTATCTAGCAATGATAAGTATCTAGGAAATTAAACAAAGGGAACATATGGGAGTAACCACAACCATGACCCAAGTGGCAGACTACCATCTAATTGTGCGATAATGTTGTGAATGAGAATATCTCTCACATTGAGCACACATGTCATGTTCAGGTGTTCTTATGTGGTCCTCATAACGGTGGTGTGTGGCCTGTGGGGATGTGGCTGCTTGTATTGCGGGTACTGAACCCTCTTCTAGATCGAGTGGTTTATGACTTGCCCAACCTTATTAAGCATATCCAGAGAACATTGGATATTGATTTGGGATGTGGAATGACTGTGGAAATATTCCTCCATTGAAATTATACATATATTTCTATAACCACTCAATCAATTTAATCATAAATATCTGATAAATACCCCATGTCATCTTCATTCTCTTGCTCGCCTACAACACTCACTGACCCATGGTTTGAATTAAAGATCCACACATGATTCTTGATTGACTTCATTTCTTGAAATCTAATATTTCAGCCTTTTAATTCAATAAAATTAATATGAAGGTGTCATGATTGATGTCCTAGAACCGTGCTTGAGACTTCATTTCCCATGAATGACTTATTTTTAAGATAGAAGAGACAACATATGAAGACATTTGTGTAAACCAAATCATGTGATCACCTAAAAAAATTTAATGGTTTTATAAAGGTTGTGTGATAAAAAAATGATGATCATGCAATCAAAACATACATTATTAATTTTTTATCAATAATAATATAACTCTATATCATGAGAGCCTTCTTACTTTGGAATTTTATTCATTGATTTCATGAATTATGAAATTATCTGAATGTCCTTGACACTAGATCTTGTGAATCCACTTGAGAGATCATAATATTCCATCTTTTTCTGTCTTTATCCCCACTGATTGAAGGATATTCATAATGAGGCCAGACATGCGTTGTGTATATGTAATGTTCCTAAAATATATATTCCACAAGATAATACAATGTTGAATGAAGTTTGATCATGTGAATGTGTAATGGAATCACATGATGGAAGCAAGATCATTCCAATACTCTAATTCCATAAAAAAAACCCATCAATTTTTTAGAAGGTTGTCACTTGATAAAAATGAAATAATGTAATCACCATAGAGTTGATCATGTAAATCATCACTAGATATCATGTGTTCCATTAGTAAAATATATCTTCTTATCACATGATATGGATCATGATAATCCACCCACCATTGTAATCTGGGTCATGTCGATTCATAATTATCAAAAGAGTAAAAATCCTCTAACAACCACTGTATATATAAACCATTCAACCCCAAAAAAAACACACACACACACATAGAGGAGTAGGGGAACAAAACTAGGGAAAATTACTGTATAAAAATAGAGGGTAGTGAGAATCAACTACTACCTTTGGTTGATACCTCCTTGTAATTGCAAGACTCCCATCATGAGATCCAACCATTGGATTCCATCGTGAGAAGCCATCACATGATCACATTATGATCAAACAGTTTAATGAAAAAAATTAATATCATGTGAACCCTCTATTATGAAAATAATTCTCATAAAACACCTTTAATGTTGGATAAAACCCCTATTATGAGTTTTTTATATTGATATCCCTCGATGCTTTCCCCTTCATGCACGATACATCCATGCTGTATTCAATAGTAGATCATGATAGACTTCAGTATCATGATGCTTTCATACAACCTCATACATGAATACCATGACATGTAGGAACATTTACATACTCCCCTCAGTCACACGATTGGATTATGGGGACTGACTACCCTCACCCATGCACCATTATCCATGCTTTGACTATTACATGCTTCCCCTTCACATGATCATATAACCCCTCCCCTGAATCCGTTGAGAATTGGTGATCACAAGAGTGGTTAAACATAATGAAATACGATCACTAAGAAACCCCTAAACATGTTTTTGGAACTATAAATGTATTTTATGACATGAAATATTATTTCAGGCCCTCGGTAATGAAATTTACACACCCGTGGTTAGGAACCCATTTAATGAGAACAATCCACGGATGGAGACCTTAAAATTCATGTAAATTCGTGTGCATAATATCTTATCAAGATTAAAGAACATGGAAATGTACTCATTTTAATTATCATGATCATGGAAATTTTCACGAGGCCCTGTTGAGTGACTCCCTTAATGTGATGTGATCACATAACTCACTGGTCCTGTGATGCCCTGATGCAGACCAATACATGGAATTATTTTCCCGCGAAACCCATAAAAATGTTAGAATTTTCATGTGATAGACCATGGATGTGTGAGATTGATAATCTGATATGCCATAGAAAATTCATTTTGATCATGTGATGATTTCCCAAACCAGCTATTTTTATCATAGAAAAATACTTTGAAAATTCAGTTGGATCATACCGAGATATCCACGATATGTTAACTGATCTAGTGAAAGGCTCTGAATATTTATATATCAATTATGAAATGACATCCTTGAAATGACATTTTGGTCATATTAATTCTATATTGACATGTTTTTGGATCTTCCATGATTCCTTGTACATGTCCATTTTAACCATTTGAAGACATCCCTAAAGAGTCCTTTTGATCTTGTGAAGACACGCCAAACATGTAAGTTGATCCTAAAAAAAAACTGGACCTGTAAAATAATCACTCTTGGATGTGTCTTCACTATCAAAATGGCTCCTTGAATGACTTGGGTAGTCAATCTAGTCATACAATGCATCAAATGAAGAATTTTCAGGAAGGATATAAAGATATATAGAGACCAAAATTAATTCATAACAGAAAGATAATCAATGAATTCTAGGATGATTAGAAAAACATGTTGTGAAGATAATCACGACATGTATGGAAGACAATAAATGAATTTTAGGAAGAAAATCCAAAAATTAAAGACATGGAATAATGAAAAACAAGATGTTTCAAAAATAAAATCGAGACTTTCTCGGCAAATAGTCAAGAAATGTAAGGTAGTCTTGTCCACTTCGTTCAATAGACACACTTGAGAACAAACCATGTGAACCATTGTTTTTGAAATGTTGACCACATACCCCCTGTATAAGGGGATTTTCCATAAATGGATATGGTTACACACTCTTATGATAATCTTTGTATCATATTATTGGAAGGGCCCTCAGTGTCATACCAAAAACATCTGACATACATTTTTGGGTCATCATCTCTCTTTTTCCATCAGAATATAGAGAATGAATATAATTCAGGGGATTCCATTCTCATTGAGGTCCCTATATTTTCAAACCCTTATGGATAATAATAATTTATTCATTTGTATCAACCAATCAAAATCTATCAGTGGATTAATAAGGGAATTAATAAATGGGGATATGATTCCTATCCAAAAAAGACACTTAAGACACCATTCTAAGGTATGTGATCTAATTGGTCATCCATATCAATGAATATAACTCCATATTAATTCAACTCTTACTCATTGGACCCGAAATATCAAATGGTTTTATCTGGATACATCATAAATTAGCAGATTGATAAGTGAACTTAACAATATGAACTTTTACTCCTATCCAAAAAGCATATAATATATTTCCCCATAAGGATCAATATCTAATGTAAATGTATACTGTATTTTCCCCTATCATTACTAGACCTCATGGATGATAATAATAACTTTAAGTTTAACCACATACCATAGACCATCAGTGGATCATGGGGTAACTAAAATATGAGGACCCTAATTATAATCCAAACGAGATATGTTGGGTACTTTCAAAAGTCTCGAGATCTAATGAGAATCCCTTAGGTTTTTGTCCATCCATAACAAAAATATTCTCCACTCAAGGAAATGAAATATTTTCAAAATTAGATCCATACTCATTCATTAGTGGGTGATAATTAGGATTATACATGGGAATCCATTTATGTTTCAGCTCAGAC
This sequence comes from Viscum album, assembly GCA_963277665.1. Lineage (NCBI taxonomy): Eukaryota > Viridiplantae > Streptophyta > Magnoliopsida > Santalales > Viscaceae > Viscum > Viscum album. Next base: position 905,043,795 of record OY728160.1, on the reverse strand, counting down.
CATGTTGTCAAATTCCACCAGACTATATCTATGTTAATGATGAAGCGAACTACTGGGACATTGATTCATGTCCGAAAAGGATATGTAGGACACCTTCATAAGGCCCAATCATAAGTGGACATCCACTATTGTGTAAGTTTCTTCAAATCCAAAATATTATTGACTCATGGGACTAAATTCAACCATAATCCTACAATCATTCCTTGTCCATCCGAATAAGATAAGTGATGTTATACATCAGAATGATTTTAAGTTTATTCCCAAACCATTCAATCAAGAACATCAATACCATCAGTGGGTTAGGAATGGATCTAAATATGCTATCTCTGAATTATATTATAAATAGTATATAGAAGATCACTTCATAAGGTTATAATTTCATACCATATTAAATACCCTATTGGTAACAATACCTATCTAAGGGAAACATTAATGTGTAATTGACATGAAAACATTTTATCAAGCGATGTGTCCAATATTCTACTATACATTTTTTTCACACCAATAATGAATCATTTATGATTATAGAATGATGATGATTGTACCCACATCATGATTATGATGTCCCCAATGTGTTCCCTTCATTGGAATGCAATTCAAATTACATATCATCTTCACACAAAGTGTGATACTCAAGATGATGTAATTTAGGGAAGCATTACATGTATTAGTACCTATTAGTGCCTATATTGTCACATATTTTAGGATATGTAATCCTATAACCTAAAATATGTAGACTATAATTGAAATCCTAATAGGATACATAAGATTCCTCTTCAGGGTTTGAGCCCTATATTTACTTCTTTCATGTATGATGTTAAACGGCATAGTACAGTCCAACAAGAAGAACATAAACTATATAAAATTAACATTGTGGGTTTTAAATCCTGTTCACACTTGATACACAAGATTCCTCAGAGAGGATCAATAAAATATTCAGGACACCAACCACCTCCTTGGAAAAAAAAATTTAGAGAGCCCAAACAGGGATATAAACGAAAGCATCATAAATGAAGAGGAGAGAAACAAATGGCCTATAAAACACACAGTTATTCCTGTAAACACGCGATTTTGATCAATTAATTGGGACGTGGGTAACTGGTATTATTCCCAGGTGTTGGAAGGATTTCAAAAACATATCTTAAATCTATTAGAGAATCCCAGAAGATGCAATAATTCCCCCCAAAATGTTATGTTGATCCCCACCTCTCATCCTCTTGACTAATGCGATTTTCTAAGAATAATTGGTTTTAAAAAAACAATTGAACACTTCCATTTGTAAATAATGTCATTGGATTTTCATGGATTTGGGAGATGTTGGGAGTACATGTTAAATTACTGTTTGTCTAACTTGACATAAACAATTCTGCAACAACCTTCAATCACCCATAACCATGCATTCCGCGAAACCATCTGAATTTTTTCAAGAAAGAATGAATAATGATTTAAAAACCTATAATGGATTAGTAAGGGAATTAAAATAAAATCTTTATTATAAGAAAATAATAAAATAAATATATTTTGGTGTTTTTTAATGCTTATTTAACTATTTTTCTTATTATTCAAATATCTTATTCAATCACTATAATCAATGAAATAAGACAACACAGATTAAAAATTGATAAAAAATATATAATAAATAAATATTATACGATAATAAGTGATATATATTTAATGAAATATAGACTAAGAAGGCTTCTATGAAGGTATCTAATAAAATTTATTTGATTATTCAAGAAGTTACACACATGCATAAAGAAAATCTGGAATAGGGTAAGTGTCTCTTATCTAAAAGTTTAACCCCATTAGAAATATTTCTTTTAATACACTATATTTTATTGGTAATTATGTATGTTTGTTAGATGATTTTTTTGAATCATACTCTATTAATGTAAATTATATTCAATTTCTTCTTCCATGTTCCTTCTCAAATGTGATTTTGAATCAAAAATTACAAAACATGTTAAGGTTTATTAGATAATGTTCCTTTATATGAGGAATTGGTGTGTTATAAATCTTATATAATTTATATTTTTCATATAATAATATTTTTATTCCTTAAAATATGATTTAAATTTCATTCATTGTATTATATGTTAAATTTTAATACCTCTCTCAATCACGTATTTTAATTAAAATATTACTAAAGTGTTACAGTTTCATTTCTCTGAAACCATCAGTAATTCAGAACTATAACATGAGATATCACATCCAGGGAATATTATAGTCTTACATTATAATATAAAAATAAATTACTTATCCTTGGTTTTTTCCGTTATATGATTTCCCACTTTATCTTATATGAAATTTTTTTTATTCAATTTTAAAAACAATGAGGTTTTAAAAAAATGAATGTTAAATAATGATATATATATATATATATATATAAATTTAATTCATTTTTGTTCTACTAGACATTTTTTGTCTATCACTATATTTATTTCAAAAATTGAGAAAATCAATTTCATCTACAATGAAATTCATTTTCTTTGTATTTTAAATAAAATCATTTCAACATTTTAGGTATACATTGCTTTTGGAAAAAATACACCCTTTAAATTTTTTCATGTAAAATTTTCATACCAACATTCATTTTATTTTATATGAACCAATATTATTATTTTTTTAATCATTTTGAAAATATGTTATATTTTAATCAAATTATCATACATTTCTTTTTATTTTATTTCAAAATATGAAGGTTATTTCATATTTCCATGGTGGGATTGTTTTAAAACTATCCATATTTATTTTTATCTAATCCATTTCTCATTGAAATTTTATATTATTTATATAAGAAATTATTGAAATTATACCATCCTCGTATATTCAAAAAATGGTTAATGGATGTCTTGTTCCTTCATTGAAATAGTTCACCAATACATTTTTATTGACTAGTAATTAATGGTTTATAACCCTTGTTTTCTTCCAATTCACCCCATTGTATATGATATTCTCGATTTCTTTTATTAAGGGGTGTTCACATAGATTCTATTCATTGATGTATTAGGGAAATTATTACCTTAATCATGTAACATTTACATATAGTGTGTAAATAGCATATTATATTTAAAAATGATTGATTGGTATTTACCTAGATTATTAATGAATATATAATGATAACTATTTATATACCATACGTTTATCATGTTATTTTTTTTTCTTATTTGAATCAATTTCAAAAGGATATGAATACAATTTTCATTACATGAGTTATTCTCGATGTGATAAGTGAATGAATTTTAATTGGAACTCATATGTATGGATGATGATGGCTAGGGTCCCATATCTCCCTTTAAAGAAATATTTAATATTTTATAACACAATATATAGTTATTCGTGAGAATGTTTTATTTTACCATAAGAACGGTAACTGATGGTATGGATCATGAATGTTATTTTTTCTATATCGATCCATGTTACATATTATAATGATGTTTCATAGTTTTTTACTTATTAAATTTACCATGATATTCTCTCATAGATCATTCTTATTGACTCTATCATTGGATTTATATCTTATTTTATGACATGCATTATGTTATGATTTAAGTCTAGTGATTATTTGGGTTTGATTTTTGTTTTTACCTTTATTATACCATATTCCTATCATAAGATCACATATGATATTTGATTGATATTTATTATCTTTACCCTTACTAATCATTTGAGATCACCCATTTGGTACTTTTCCATTTTCCAACATTATAAAGATATGAAAAGTATTGAATTTTAGGCGGATTATCTTATGTGGAGAATTATAGGGAGATATTGAATAATTTTTATGGGTTGATAAATTTGGTATATAGTTGAATAAATGTGAATAATTAGATAAATATAAGAGTTTTTTAGTAAATTTTCAATTATAATTCTCTAGAAATCTAAAGGAATATGTTCTTGGTAATTTATTGTATTTCATTATTTTCATTCGGTCTAGATAATATCATATTCTTATGTCTAGGTTGACTAGTGGTTCGATGAATTCTTATCATGTAAAATGTTCTTCCGGCCAACAAGATCATTCAAAAAGTCCCTCACAGGGAATCATAGTCCCATGGTTCATCGAAGAAACATCCATTGGTTATGTCTAAACAGAATATCTAGAAATCATTTAATAGAAACAATTGGAAACTTTTCATGATGTTTCTAATAATGAATACAATATGAGATAGATAGATAAATCAATATCCCACTTTTTTATGATCATAACCACATAAATAAATATTATTAATGATATGATTTATTACAAATAAATATAAAACAATGTCATTTTTAATGTAATTAAAATATTTCATAATGAAATTAAAAAGTGATGAAATATAAAATTACAATAACCGAAGGGAGTTATAAAGAATTTCAATTGTTATAATATATATATTTTTCTCCTTTCAGATTAGTAGGAAGATATATTATAGTGAATTAAATTGAAATTATTTTGAGATCATATTATTTTAAAAGAAAAACAATAATTAAATTATAATGAAATAAAAATGTTTTGAACAAATAAAATTTTCTAAAACAAAATAGTTGTTTAATTCAGATTAAATGACTTTAGAAATTCCACATATCTCAGGATGTAAAATCAGTCACCCCTTTTTTAATGTTAAAAATGAATCATGTTTCATAAAAAACTATATAAGTAAATTATTTCAACTCATATATTGGAAGTATAGCCAAAATATATCTTTGAATTATGTATAAAAATCAATAACAATACATAAAAATAAATTGCATCATCAATATAAACTCATGGTAATAAATATTTTGAGCCTAGAAACAATAGTATAGATAGAGAGATCCATGAGAAACATCTCATTAAATAGATCATGTTTGAGATTTAGTCTCCTCCTCCATCCAATCCTTTAACATGTTCCCTGAGGAGGCAGTATGGTTCATCTATATTAAATTCATTTTAATGGTTGTGTCAAGGGTGGCTGAAAAAAGATCCATAGTATACAAAAAATTATCACCTATTTATTTATATAGGTCTAATTAGTTTGTATCTCCCAATAAACTATATCCTCATAACAAGTAGTATCTTCCAGATATCTAAAATCCAAATTAGCATAGCCTACACTATTACCCTTCATATTATGTATCTTCAAAATACTCTAATTCTTATTTGAAAACATCTTCATCTTCATCCTATTGATCTTTTTTATCATCCTTTTCATTGCTATAGCCTTTCAAAATTTTAGGGGGTGTGTAAAATGTAGGTATATCTAGCTCAGAATGAGCAGAATAATCATTTTGGTGCCCTAGATGGTCAAAAATATAATGTTGATGCTATAGGTTTGATCAGATAAGAATGAATTAAAACATTAAATGGTTTGTTACAGTATCTATGAATGGTATCACAAATAGAAAATCAATGATCCTAGAGCTAACATAGGGGAATAGATATTAAAATAAGATACCAATAGGTAATTCCTTGGACTATGAAGGGTGCGATTCTATGTAGTACATGTCAAGATAGAAGAAAATTTAATTGGATAAATATCTCTAGAATCTGGTTTTGTAGTGGGAGGTCTAAGAGATTGACCAAATCATATGATTCTTGTCTTGGGAGAAAATGTAGGGAGACATGTTTGTTAATGTTTGAGTCCCATGTAAAGTAACATTGTGTAATTTATCAAGGATCCAAGTGTTTAATACTAATAAAATTATCTGTCTCATGAAAATCAACCTCAAGATATATTCAATTTACATTTTATATTATTGAATCATAATCATATTTATTTCCAGAAAAGTTCTGCAATGAATTACATTATTAATGATTGGTATGAAAACATCTATATAGGATGGTTGAATGAAGGAAAAACCAAAATATTAATTAATAAACCTTTTTAAATCAATATGATATGTTTTTATCCTATTAGAATTGATTATAAAACCTGGTATAATGGGGTTTTCCTGAAAAATAGGATCGATATTCTCAACTGGAGGAGGGGATGATGGTTCAATCCTCTTTCCATTTCAATTTGATGATGGTCCACTTGTTTTATGGTAGGTGATATCTTAAATGAATTAAATATAATGATAGGATTTTTGGAATGAAGAAAAAGGCTAAAATCAATCGAAAACATGGAATGATTAATAGAATAGATGAAGAAAAGTTAATAAATGTTACACTTATTTAAAATTTAGATGATATGAGTGGATATAGATTGGGGGAAGTTATGAGGGATGGTGAGGAGAAAACACATATGGGAATCGAGTTAAGTGATTGAGTTTTTTCATAAAAAACCCTTCCTCGAGGGACACTGGATGGTCGATGGGTGAATTCTAGAACCCAAGATCATTAATCCACCACCAAAACCAAGATAAAATTCCTCAGTTATCTAGTGAACTCCTTATATACATTAATAGTTTTTTATTATTATTAATATCGTATTTAAAAAAAAAACGTTTATAATAAAGTGTAAATAAATAAAAAATGAATTCCCTAAAAAATATAGAATTTTCTTTTTAGATAATCCTAATAGAAATCAGGAATTTCTTGAAATCCATATTCAATTAGTTGAATAATAATTATTAAATGAACATTAATTAATATATTGATAAAATGGTTTCAGAAAAAATTAAAATGATTCCAATTATATTATAGAAAATATGGAGAATAAAATATCCCATGTTTGAAAATCTTAATTATGGGATTCATAAGAATTCCATTACGAACTCTATGAAATAAAATTTTCTACAGTTAGTGTTTTTTGGAGATATCACTAATTTAAAATATTTACTTATAAATTTCATCCAAATAACTAAATTTTAAGGTGATAACTCAAGGATAATTCCTATGTTCAATGTGAATAAGTAAATATTATTGAAACAGATTGCTATATATAATTATTGAACTAGTGTTGACACACTTAATTGATATATGATAATAAGAACACCCATAATCTAAAAGAGTTTGTTTTATCTAAAAATATTTTGGGTAAAAACCTCCCATGACCATATATTCCACTTCTTAACTAGAAAGAGTTACAAAATTTTTCTTCTTACTATTCCAAAAGATACAATATTTTCCTTTTAAGAGATGAGTCCCATTTTTACATTTTACATAAAAATATAATCACCCCAAACCAATATTGGAAAAAATTAGACTTAAATAAGTGATTATTTTCGATAAAATAGATGATGTTTTTTACAACACATTAAATATTTGAAATTTTTTTTTTGGGATTTTATATTTTATTTATAATAATTTTATTAAAAATTAGAAGAAAGAAAACTGATAAACTTAATGTCTAGGTGGGTCGTAGTAAGTTAAAAAAGGACACCAATCATTCCTTGATCATGTATTTTATCAAATTATTTTACCAAATTCATACAAGATTAACACAAAATATGTTCTCATAGGTCTACATATTTCCTTATCCTTATCCATGAAGAAATCTTTTAAATGTATATTTGTGTATTTTATTTTAATTTAGAGGTTATCATCTTTATTTTTAGAAATTTTAAATCAATGAAAATCCTTCATTTCTCCCAGAAATCTAATTTCAATTTATAATCTCAGTAAATCAGAAAAAATAATTAAAAATGGAATTTTATATTGTGTTAAATATAAAAACATCAATATAAAATTAAAAAATAAATAATTCTTTTGAAATATTTTTGAAAAAAAATGTTGACTCATATTTTTCAATTTTAAATTAATTTTAAAAAGTGTTTTTGGTAAACCATTCATACCAATCCAGAGGGTATTTTTAAAAATCATAAATTTCCCCTGATAACCTAGAAATATTATTTGGATATTGTGAATCATTAAATCATGTGGTTGGTTAAATAAATATATATCAGAGATAAAACCATTTAAAAATGAAAATTTAAAAAACATTTTAAACTGAATTAAATGATAATGTATGGAAAATTAAAATAAAATTATATTGGATTATATCCTAGATAGTGAGAAAATATATCACAATAACAAATACCATCATATTTATTATATCCTTTATCAATGAGTCTATATTTTTTTATTATTGATGTTACTTAGCTCAACATGCTCATTCATCAAAAGGCATTTGGTTCCAATAATGTGATTATAATTAGGAATTTCAATAGAGTTTAACCAATATTACTTGTGAATTGGTTCCATTATTCTTTCTTAGAGTGTACTCAATTTTAATTATTAATACAATCATTTATATTTGGGGCTTCAAGGTGTGAAACAAAATAAAAATTAAAACCTCATGTAAATATTATCTTCTATTATGAGTACCATCTATGAAAGAACTGAAAATATTTTATATGGGTTATTATTTAGACTTCAACCATTCTATGGGTAGGGGGTTAGACAAATGATCATCATAAAAATAAATTTTTTATAAGGTGGTGGTTTATCAGTGGTCAAAATTTCAAGATCAAACTCTATATCCAAAATTTTAGTACAGGGTTTTAAAAAATTCTAATAATATTTGATGTTAATTGACACTTATTAGTTCTTGGGCCTTTTATTAAAGATCCATTATGATTTAATTAAGTTAGAGTACCCTAAAAATATACATTATTTTAATTCATGGTCAAATTTACCAGCATTTTCTTTCGTGTAATGAATATCTATTTTAAATCAAAACACATTAAAATGGAAAATATTAGATATTTTTATTTTTGAAGGCTCATGGGTGGTTTTATATAATATGAATATCATGAGAATAATTTTAAAGGTAAAATGAGTGGAATTAATTATATAAGATGAAAAATATTATGGGATTTTGAATTAATTCATGATTGTTATTACAATCTCTTGAAGAGTTTAATTTCCCCTTTTGACAAACTGACATTGTTAGAGAGTCCTAGAATATGAAAACCAATGTCTATAACCATGTGAAATACTGGGTTCCACAAAAATATATATTTTTGGACACACCCCCATGAATACTGTGAATGGATAAGATCTTATAATCTTATCTATTTTCTAACTTCATAGTATATTTAATTCAAAAAATTAAAAACATGTTTTTATGTTCTATGAAATAAAACCATTAAAATCTTTTATAATAATTGAAAATTATGAAATTATATGATTTAACTCTTTTTCATAGAACTTCAGTCCGTCCAAAAAAAAATAATTATGTATAAGATCGTGTTCCTTAGAGGCGGATACTTCATTTTTATGTTTAAAATATTATTTCTGTTTCTAACCAATTTGTCCAGCCTCATATATATTGTTATTATTTAATTTAAATTTAGGAAATTATTACACTAGTTTATTTCATTTCAGTTTATCATGTGTGTGTCTTTGTGCTATAGTGAGCAATGAATATATAAAAAATCCCAGACTCCCTCCCCATCCTTTTTGACAAAATAATTTTACATATTATCTAGAATGTTATTTTATATGAATATAATAAATAAATTGAAGTCGAGGTGCTGAGAGAAAGTATTTCCTTGGGAGTAAAACAAATTTACAATTTCATTTTTTAAGAACATTATTGAACCAATATCAAAAAATTGGATAGAAATATGAAAATTATTTTTTATGTTTTAGACAAAGAAAACATATTTATTAATAAAATAAATGTTTTAAAAAATGGATCATATTCTAATTATCTAACTAAATGAATTTCCACCAATACTGGAATGCCCTCTATCAAAAATTTTATTTCTATTAAACTTAGAGTGGACACCACACTTGTATCCCAATAAACCACAATCCACATACCATGTTTCACCTTGGGAATATCCCTTAATACTTTTTTAGAACAAAATTAATCTATAAACTAATAAATTTGTAAACCAAATTATGGGTCAATGTATGTTATATAAATTTTATTTATGAATCCATGATTTTATTGGAAATGTATTTTTTATAGAAATTATTTTGTGAAAGATGAATACTTTCAATTCTATTATATTAATAATTTTTTCAATTCGATTCATACATCAGATTCCTTGATTTATAATCATAATATATAAATTTATATTAATAGATCCCTTTTACAACTATGGTATTTTTAAGGATTATTTCTTGATTTGAAATACCAAAAAAAATATTTTTATAATGAATTTGCGAGCCAACTATTTATTTATATTCTCCTCACCTAGTGTGAACATATTAGTAAAATTTATTTTTTATTAAATAGTAGATTCTTTTACATGAACATTATATTGTTCATTTAATTTTTTATTATCCTTTCTATGACTCTAAAATTGTTCATAAAATTTAGTCATATAGTCAAATAATGAATTAAATATTAATTCCAAATATTAATCATTTTTTTGGGAAAAAATCGTTTATATTTTGTTTTCTTTGTTTTCTTTTTATTTTTTTCAATTACATATCATTTACTCGAAAATTTTGATTGTAGATATTTTTAGATTCTTTTTTTAGTGGGATAAAAAATTGATTCTCTAGTTGATCTATAAAAATATTAGATCATCATAATTTATATGAATTATATACAATTATTTTATAGAAAAAATTTACATATTACTAAGCCTGTTTTGGGAATGTGATATTTCGGGATTTTGGCACATTGTCTTCCAAAGGATAGAGAGACACAACAATTTCACTCCATCGTGAGACATTAAAACCTTATTATTTTAATCCATTTTATTCATATTATTTTTAGAACATAGGGTTATCTAGCTTCATATGTCCCTTGTCTACCATTCATAACATGTAACCTCAATTATATTATTTTGGTAATCCATTTTAGAAGGTTGTTGATATTTCATTCTCCTTAGGAATATATTCTTCATCACAGAATATTGGGAAATTTCTCGATGAAAATAAAATGAGTTATCATCAATAATGTTAAATAGAATTTATTTCTCCTCTATTACTTATTTTTATTCCTTTTCATATTTCTTATTCATAGTAATCTTATTCGTCAAGAAGGATATTATTAATTATTCTAACATTTTATTGACATTATTTTCTTCTCGAATCATTGTTACCTTGTGTTCCCAGGAACGTAGGAAAACCAAATGTATCATACTCAAATATGTTTTTGAGTAAATATTTATGCTATGAACTTTAACTCAATTTCATATAAAATTTAAATTTGTAATTATTTCTATTATAGACTCATTATTATGCATGAAAAGGAACTGAAAATAATGATCGTACATGTCAAGCCTAGTGTCCTCGACATTATTTTTACCATCATATGTAACATCACATAGATACAAAATTTTAGGAGTTGTTTTTAAAGTGTAAATTATGTTACATCCATTTTAAATTAACACAAAATAAAGATCATCCATGAGTTTTTTATAAATATCATTGGAAGATACATCATTAAGAATCCATTTTTATTCTAATCCCATAATGGTAGTGTGGACCTGCTAAACTATTTCCCAATCACTATATACCATACTTATAAGTAAATTAAACATGCTATTTTTATAATTAATAGTTTTGGTGCCGTCAAATAATTCCAATGGGATATATTTTTAAGTGAAAACCATTTTCAAGATAATGTAAATTACCTCAACATGAATGAAAAAATAAAGTGAGAGAATGATAGAAAAAGGTATGTGTAACCAATTGATTACAACAATGAAAGCCCACAATATATCAAATGAAACAAAAAGGTATTAATATTGAAACCAGTTGTTTAAAATATTTCTTCAGGGTTTATTTATAGCCTATGAAGGACCTATCATGGTTATGGTGGTCTTGGGTATTCAGTTGAATTGTAGGGAAGTTATATAGGAAAATGGAGAGAAGTTGTAATAACTATATTGACATTCTGTAAAAGCTCAACTAGAAAATTGGAATCCTGAACCGGTTGAATAGTAGGATTCCTGTCCCTCAACTATGTTGTAGAAATTCCAATAGGGGGATGGTGGGACACTACAAGATGGTCAGTGGAATGTGTAGTATCCAGATACTACTTATATCCACACCAGCTAGCTAGGGTCAGGTAAGAAAATTACTTGTGGGTTGTGATAGGATTAAGTGCTTCTATATATCTCAACTAGATGGACGATGCCATTAAACTCTTAATATGATTCTTTAAGATAGTGAAATCCTTAAAAAAGGCCCTCCAACTACATCTTGATTCCATGGATTGATTGTAAAACATCATTTATTGATAATTAAACACAATAACATAAATATACAAAAATGAAATTGTTAAAATATTTGTTTTTTATGATCAATAAATCACTTATAGAGTGAGATATACAATAGGTCTAGATGTATTTGAAATATAATGTTTATATTAACATTATAGATGTGTAGATAATGTTGGAATTCATAATAGAACCCATGGATTTGTAAAATAAACCTATAACACCTAATAATGTTTTCATGATGAATAATTTATTCAAAAGTAGTTTATGAAAATAATTACCAACACTATATCACTTGGATGATTTCAAGATTATTAGACGAATCGTTAATTTTTATGCGGAAATCCATTGATAATATATATGTGATAATTTTTAAGCACCATTTCAGCGTGTTGATATTCCATTGTGAAATATTTTTTTTAACTGATGTGGAAAGATAAATATTTTTTATTATGGTATGAAATTTAATATCAATGATGAACATCATTGGAAATAGGGAAATAACACTTTGGTGGTGTATTCATTGATGGAAAATGATTATAGTCACCACAGAGGAGATATTGAATGAATGGATTTGATGATAAATGAAAATAACGAACATATAGTATGCTTTTTGGTAATGGTTTTATATTTTAGAGGTTTGGGAATAAATGAAATGACCATAATAATTTTACAAATTATAAGGGAAACACGTGAGGGTTATAACATCAAAGATTTCAAACTCCATTAGTACGATGGAAAGAGAAAAAATATTTTTTGATAGTGTAAATATACAAGTGGAGTATTGGGTAGTTAATTCCACAACATCCTTCCATTCAATTGAATATATATAATTCATGGTTGATTATTTATATTAGAGTTCTTTAAATTTTCATCTTGTTAATGATAAATCATTAGATTTCATTATAAAGGATGAAATAAATATATAAATTAATAATGATGATATCTTGGGACTAAAATAAGTTAATAATATTCTATATCTATAGAGGAACCTCATTTCCATATGATAACAGGATAAGGATGGCTATGGAATTAATTTTTGATATGTAGTTTGAAAATTGACATAAGCAACCCTTGTGATTTCATGAAAAGTAAAGGATGGATTCCATTATTTTACAAGAATAAAAAGGGTATATTAATTTCTAGAACTGAAAAAATAAATATTAGGATGTTTTCTATTTAATTCTTGGTTATCTAAGTGATACGAATATTAAATTCCTCATAATTAAAATAATCATGATGCTTGATCATACAGATAATAAAAAGTGTGAATATTGTTCATTGTAAAAATATAGAAGTATTTACCTAAATATATATATGTGAATACATAGTGTTCGGGTATTGAACATGACCATATGGATGTGTGGGGAACTTATCCTCTTGATTACATAAGAGGTTCTACTCTAATTGTAAATTTTATTGGTGATGTTTTAAAAAAATTGGGTTAATGTTTTGAGACATATGTTTCATTTTTTAGGATATAATTCAATAGAAACCCATAGTAGAATTGGAATGTGGGAAGAAGTTTAATATTGATCATTCTTAATATATATTATAATATATCAGAGACATTGTTCCGATCTTCTATAGAAAGAATGTTATAATGATTTAATAATAATATTCCTAGAACATTATTGTAGATGGTGTGGATGAAATTATGAATAAATCGTTAAATGATAATTCTTGAAGAATGAAGTTACATTCAGTATTGTCCCAAAAGGTTTGTATGGAGTTTTTCTAACATAGAAGGATATATCACTAATATGATCTTGAAATTATCAAATTTATAGTAACATTTAGAGGAAATAGGATTTGGTATGTTTCTATACGATTACCACATTAATTTACTTATAAATGTAAAATCTATATATGATGATTCTAGGGAATAATAAAATATTGAGGAATTATCCATGTTTTGTTTTATAAATGTAAATGGAGATTAATTTTTTTGATTTTTTATATAGGATGATGATAGGTGACCTTTCATCTAAAGGTGATATTTTATTTTCAATGATAAGGTTATATGGAAGGATTGAAACTCATAAGTGAAAGATTTTTATGGTAATTAATAAACTATTTATGATCAAGAAGATATAAGTTGAAATAATAGAAGGAGAAGAAATTCAGAGAACACATATTAAAGTATTAATAGTTCATAGGGGAGGTCAGTAGGTGATATAATAGAATGTTCAATTCTCGGTGAAGCTCGAGTTGGAGTTCCTTATTTTAGGGGGCTGAATGATAGGGAATATATGAGTTGTATAGGGAATTTTACATTTTTTCAGAGGTCAAAAATTGTTGGAAGGATATTTGAGAGGGTTGGAGAGGATATAGAATTTTTAATTTTAACACAAGTAGAAGATCCAATATTCTAAGAAGAATCAAGGACAATCATTGTCTATAAATAACCAAATTAAAAAAATTAATTAATATAAAACATTTTTAAAGACCCGGAAACATGGGTATGGATTGATTTACCTGATTGATAAGATTTCATGAGAATTTTTTGGTCAACAATTTTACGGATAATGATAAAGGAAAGAATCATTTCAAGGCATGTACAATGGTAAAGGGATAAATGAAAATAACGATTCGATTTCATAAAAATATTCTAACTAGTTGTTAAATATAATAAAATTGAAACAATGATATTTAATATTGAATCATAAGGCATATACATAGAAAAAATGGATTTAAATAAGGAATTCCTTCATGAAGGGTAAGAGTAAGAAATTTATCAGAGTAAGCCAATATGATACATGGAAGAATGGTTTCAAAATAATTTTTGTAATCTCAAGATAAATATTTTTGTATTGATGAAATTCCCAGGGAAATTAAATTTAAAATTTGACAAATTTATCCTAGTAAAAATATATAAAATGAAAAAAATCAATTTTTTTCTACAAAAATATATAAAAAGATGGTAAGTTCTTAAAACTAACCTTATATATTGAATGTCATGTAACTAGAAGGTCAAGTTATTTCAACAATTAAATTGATTAAGAATATGTTTTCTAGAATATTTTAAATAAATGATTAGGTAATTTCCAATTATATGTTGGGGATATGGATAATGAGTGATAAAAAAGTTATTACTTTGGGTGTTATCCTTCAAATACTATATCTAGAAGGTCATTGAAATTTTTTAAATGACTAAACATAATCTGATCTTAAAAATTATATCTATCTCCATTAAACTATCAAAGTACTATGGGAAAATAATGGATGAAAGGATCAGAAACATAAAAAAATTGTATTTTCATTAACTTTCAGATGTTTGATGTATGTAATGTTTTATAGAAAATTGGATTTCTTTAATGTGGGTGTTGTATGTTTATTTATTTGGAACCATATAATGTAACATAAAGAATCACTTAAATATATCAATTAGTACATTATATTATTGATAATGTTACTCAATTCTTTGTAGAATGTGATTTGTTGTAATGTTTTATTTTTGGTGGATTCACTAGGGTCTAAAATACCCATAATAGAATAAATAGTTTTTTGTTCTCCAATAGAAGAACAAAGATCAGTTGGCTTGCACAAGTATGGATTTTCTAATCAAACTACATTATAAAAAGAGAATAATAATGCAATATATGTAGGTATGGTCATGGTTTAGTTGAAAATGTTATTAAAGGATAATTGAGAAAGTGAGAAAGGTGGGTTTTATTCTATCACAATCATAGATCATTTTATTAGCATTTAATATAGTGTTTCATGTATAAAAACACTATATACCTATAAAATATTTTCATTTGAAACATTTTATAATATATGGATATGGATCTAGGAAGATACATAGAAGAAAAAATTTGGAAGAAACCTTCACTTAAGAGTTATTTTTTCAGGATACTAACAGGTAACAAGGCTCTATAGTGGGACTCTAATGAATATAAGGAGGATAGATAAAATTGAATTTTATGAAGAGAAAGGTATGTTTGACTATATTTCCATTTTTTTTTAGAGTTTATAAAGATTCCCTTCAAAAATATTTAGTGTGACTTGTTATTATATGATTTCTATTTTAGTTCTCCATATTTTCGTCACCTGATTTATGTTGACATATTTAGTTCACCAGTAGAACAATTGACTTAGAGTATAAATTGTATCATCAAAACTTTTACAAATGATACTAGAACAATTAGATGTTATAATCCACTAATATAACTATATAGAGATATATTTTTGGAAAAGTTATGTCTCTAAAATGAATACATGTGATGTTTATCAAGAAATGAATTCGAATACATAGGGATAGTGGAGATTTCCAGTCACATTTTAGATTGTAGGTGAACCCTGATTTTTTATATCCTAATGTAGTTAGGAAGGCAACTTCAATATTTATTTTAAATTGAGTTATGACCTCTTAAAAAGATTTACCCACAATGTTATTGTGATGTACAATCTAAATAATTACATTCATTTGATTTTTAATCATATAATTACCAAGATTTTATCCAATGCAACTAAATCTTACTAATGAGTCTATTCATTGAATATGAAATTTCTTTTAAATCTAGTAATAATGAAGCATCATGTGTGTGTTCTATTAACTTTGGACACGTTATCTAAATCACATTAAATCCCATAATTTTTTTTAACTATATCAGTTTTAATTCAATATATATACGAATGTATTTTTTGGAGTTCCCTTAATGCATGTGTGAGGGTTGACATTTTGTGTTGAGAATGATTTAAAAAATACATTCTTCTAGTATACTTAGTCACGAGATGTTTTGTGGATTTTTATAAATTTTTAGGAATATCTAGTGAGTGGTCATTCAATTGGATGATATCCATTTTCTAATGGAAACATGAATCTACCCATCCCAATTATTATAGATTACTAATATGTACTTTTATATTGGTAGATAAACTACCATAATAAAATTATTTCATCAATATTCACTTGTATAAGGAAACATTAAATATATATATATTAATTTTTACCAAATTATTTCCTTGTTAGGTAGCATCATGAGAGGTAAATTTGGTATTTTTAAAATTTAATAAACAACTCCCCTATCTATGTATTGTATATTCTAATGATATAATGTAATGTAAAATTATTCTAAATTTAGTATACTAAAATTAAAATAATAATAAAAATATTTCTTTTCTGATTCATATGTTCCAAATTAAACTATAATGAGGAAAAATAAAATATAGTGTATAAAATAGAAAATAATAAGGAAATTGGGCACTATATTATAATCAAAATTTCATATAAAAATTATATCAAGGAATTATATTTAGGTTTATTTCACTGGATACCTCTCTATTTTATCCCATTATGATAGGTTGATCAAAACCATAATTTAAAAATTACTATGTTTCAATATGGATCATATTTGATTAATATATTATAAGTATAAGAAGGTATCCTAGAAATTAAATGAAAAAATTAGTTGTATAATTCATTTTCCAAAATTATTCTATCATCATATATCAATAGTAACATTCCATACTCTTAGTCTTATTCAACCAAAAAACTTCAAAAGGAATATAATTATAAGAGATTTTTTTTGAAATTGCATTTAATACACATATAAACATAATTAAATAAGTCCATGATAATATAATATAATCCAATAAAAGAAAAATAACCCCCATAATCATAGATTTTGTGATCTATGGTCAATTATTTTGTAATGTAGAATCATGTCTAATTTCATTATTTGTTGGAATATATTGTAAAAAACTATATAAAATCTATGAGATTCTAGATATCATTATACTGATTATATATTCCCCCTTGAAAATATTATATATTCCTTGAGGAGTTTGGAATTTATTTAGGACTATACAATATTCTTATGATTGGGAATGAATATATTTTATAAGGAACATAACATGTAACGATAGATTCATAAAAAATAAAAATAAACAACACATATAAAATAAATATTGAAATATAAGTGTAGGGTGATTTTTCAAAACATTTATCAAATTCATTCTGTTATAGGAAAACGGATCAAATTTCTTCTTCATAACATATCTTCAGTGAATGATAAATCATCTCCACATGAAAACCTAATGGATGAAATCTGACTAACCAAATAATTGTGATGATTGTGTTTTCTCTCGTTAAATGATGTATAATTTATATAAAATAGTTTGGTGAATGATGAATCACCTTTCAAATATAATTTTTGAAAAAAGAAACTGTTTTTGAGAGGAATATTATCTACATTCTTCCAAAACCTGATGGATATATCATCTCATCAATTACCCAAGGAAAATGATCAACAAAATAATAAAAACCCTCATATGGATAATGAAACACTAATGAAAAATGTTAATTCTGTGATGTACCATCGATATAAATTATCATACATATGATCTAGTATACACACCATAGATGTATGTGACCAATAACTCATCAGAAAACCAATACAAGAGAACTATTTATCACTGGTGAAGAAATAATATATTTTTTAGGCTAATTCACCATTATCAAAACCTTTTTTTCATGATCATACTATAAGAATGATATAGGACTCCTTGAACTATTCCAAAGAATCTAAATCTATATCATTAAAAAACTTCAATATATAATGGAATATTTCAAAAAAACTATATATAATGGGAATAGTTATCAGTGGAAATTGAATCAAAGAAAAAAATATAATATGATATTTGACCATTGTTTTTTCTTACTCAAGCGAAATGAAATAAAGAAATAATTAAAAACAATTCATGGTTATGTGTACATCTTTATGGATTCCTAAATATCATTAAAAATTCACAATTCATAAGATTCAATGGGAATTCATAAAGATCATATACCTTTAATTATAATGACTATCTCTCTTAAATATAACTAAAATAACCATTATTAGATAAAATCTATATATAGACATCCATAAATATTAAAATTATGGCATGAACATTGATATATTATGAAATAATGATGGAAAATAGAATAAACTAAAGGTGATTAAAAGTAATACCCATGATGATCCCTTGGAATCGAGTATTTGCTATTATAAAAGTTAATAGAGGAGATTCGATCATAGTTGTTTATGAATGAAAAAGATATAAATATTTGGATACATATTAGGGGAAAATATTAAAAAAATGGTAAAATTGTAGTCCTATATTTTTTATTAGTTAATATTTAAAATATCTAACTAGACCCACCATTTACCAACATGACATCCTATGTATACTCAGTACACAGTTAGTTTAAATTATTGTATATATATAAGTGATTTTATTCCCATCCAATACCACCACCTCCACCTAGGTCCATAGGGTACTATGTATGAGTAACTTGGTACTCACTTACATTAATCTTCAAGGAAATATTATAGTAAGAATAAAAAAACACTAGATACAATCCTATAGGACATCACAAACAAAAAAAATATATAAAAACATCAAACCATCAAATTACTTGGTGTTTAGTAAATCATCAATCAAATTCATATGTCATAAATTGGTGTTGTGTTACTATTCCCTAAACAATTGTTTCTATCCAAACTATCATTTGTATACCTCGGTTGTGGTGGATAATTTTGAATAATTTTAGAACCCAATTTAGTTTGAGTATATAATTTCATATTTTTTAGATAATTCAACAATAAAAATCATTCATGTAATCAAGGTACTGATACATTCAATCTTCATGAATTTAGTATGTGTTGGGAGATCACAAAATATGTGTGAAATTAACATAGAAAAACTAATATCACTCCACAAAAATCATGAATCTTTTGTAACCTTATATTGGGGTCTTTACACATATTCCATGCATTGGATGAAGATATAAAGGTTATCTAAATTGAGACTTGATCTGGTGTGGTTTATAATAAAATATGTGGTGGTGACCCCATATAATAGGAGGAAAACATAGATCCATTCAAATACCTACATAGATAAACATCCCTTGGAGTTCAATGAGGAAGATCATGTGTTCAAGAAGCACTCTCCACAATTTATATAGAGGATAGTTTATCAGGGATTAAATTGATTAACGAGGTTCATTCCATTATTATGGATTTTTTATAAGTTTTTTATGTTGATTACTACCTAGAAATTACCATATAGATGGGTAGAGTGAAACCTAATTTCCATGGATGAAAACTAATTTATTTTAAAAAAATCATTAATAATTATCAATTGGCATATCCAAAACATTGAAGAAGAAAAAAATTTATAGATTAGTTAATGGATATCAAGGACTTATAAGAGATTACACTTATTGGGTGACTGAATCATTTATTTTTCATCATATAATAGAATGAGAATAATCAAGTGAGCCTATGGGGGTATGATATATTTATGTTATATTAATACCCTCACATCATTATGTAATTTATTTATTTTGAGGTGAAAGGACTTGAAGGATGGTTCCATGTAATTCTATTGAATATAGTTAATATAAAATTTTAGGGTTGTTTTATGGATGGTATTTGGAAGCATAATATAATACTACATGTATTTAATGCCTTAATTATATCAATTTATCCAAAACATTTAGGACCAATAAGAATAATTTATATACCCTATATGAATATATGAATTGAAATTGTAACTCCCCATTTATTTCTAGGGTGATTAATTCTTTACAAAAGTTATATTAAATTTTACTCTCTATTTTTTAGATTCAGGAAAATTCTATTTATGTTAAATAAATAATTCAATTTTCCCCTTATTTATAGATTTTAAATAGGTCCTTAATATAACTACCTGGGTAATTGGATATAATTGAAAACAATTAATTCTATTAGATGCTATGGTTAGTGATAACCATTTTTATGTGGTCAAAAACACAATGGTTTGAGAGAGTTACATTGAAGAATCGATGAATCACTTATATGGTATAGAATTTTTGTATTTCATTACCTTGTTCATCGTGTTACTTGATTGAAATTGAAATTTTATAGTAATCCAAAAACACATATATTATTATGAATTTATTTCTTTATAATTTATGGTATTTAATTTTCATTGGATATTTAATAATCATTTGTCTTGGATTCTTAATAAATTTGTGGCCTTTGAATAATGTGTAGTGAATAATGGTTCAATTGTTTAATATCACACTTCGCTTCAATTATTCTATTCTCCCTACCTCTTCCTATCATTTTTCATTCCCCAATATCTTCAATGATTTAGTTTTAAGAATAAATTTTTATCATCACAACAACATATAATAGGTGCAATAGGTTACTTATGAAAGGGGTCCAGTTATATATATTCAATGGGTGGCGGTGCAATGAAAGGAAATGGGGTGATTAGTGATTAGTGGTGGTATAAATGTTTAGTCTTTGGGGGTAGACTGATATTTTCATAGCGAGGTTGGGATGAAATCATTGGGGCTACTGAGCATGACATTTAATGGAGGACCATTTAGTGGCACAACTGGAGGTGACAATGATGGAACATCATATCCTAAATAGAGGTTGAGGGAAAAAATAAAATACTGGGATAAATGGTGAATTATAATACATGGGAAATGGTGGAAAATGTATTTTTGTAGAAACCCTTATGAGGTCAATGATTATGCACATTTATTTGGAAGTCACACAATGCATGGTCAATGACCTATAAATTACATGTCATGATGGGTATTTGATTTGGTTTTAATATTTATAATAAATTTCAAAAAATGTGATGTTTTGAAATAAATTCCATTTATTGTTTGAAAACATGACCTATGATTTAATGGAGTACAAGATCTACTACCCCATAGTCCCACATTTGATGTGGGATAGGCAACACATCATGTATATGGTAAACACAAATTTTTGTCTTTGAGATAGATGCCTATATATCTAATGAGATCCATAAAATATTTCTCCTAAATGGTTTTTAGTGTAGGTTTAACCCTCATGGCCATATCATGACCGTACACTCCCATGTACTTCCTAGGGCTCACAGAAAATTTCTATAAGAATATATATAGTTTTGTTTTTCAATTGGGGTGTTTTAGATATATTCTCTCACAAGTTGTAAAATTATATAAAAACTAATCCATTTTTTATAATTCATCCATGAATGTAATGATGATGTATTATTTTTTTCATTTGATAAATGTTCTGGGGAAATATAAGTTGTTTTTAAAATCATAGTGTTTTAGATAAAACCATGATGTTTTGATAGGTGTTTTAAATAAGCATTATATTAGTACTCGCCAATAAAAATCGTAATGATATTCGATTGGTTCTATAAACAATTAGAGGATTCTATACTTTGTTACATATCATGAGTGTGATTCCTAAATTTCATATGTCATTTTAATATTTTTATTATCCAAAATGATAATGGTATCCATAATAAAAGATAATGTCAGTACCTCCTTGTGATATGGGGTATGATTCCTCTATCTTTAGATTCACTACTGTCCCATAGTACGTGGTGTCGTCTGACAATCCATTTGACTCAATACTCTAAAAATATCCACTTTTCCCCTTAAGAATGTATATTCCCTTAAAAGGGTTATGTAATCCAATGATATCCATGTGTTCCCAAGTGAGGTGTGTGTCACATACAATAATTATATAATGGTGGTATAAATGTAATGAAAATAGGTAGTTTATGTTTTCTATGTATACAATATATTGAGCATTTCGGGTTACCTTTCACATATGATATACAAGTCATCTATTGTCTATTTGATTGTTTATTATTTTGGTCTCCTAAATCCATTAATCATATATAATACTCTTATTATCCTTTTATTATTTTTTGTTTTGAGGTGATTTTTTTTCTTACTCACCCATATTTTCTTGGGAATCACACTAGGTATTTTTATAACCCCTGTATTGTAATCCATTATTCCCATGAGTTTTATTCAATGTATAGAACACACAATTTAGGGGATTCAATACTAAATGTGGATCTTTATGAGATATATCATACATGATGATAATAGTGGAAATTTTTCTGGATTTTTTTTCCTAGAGATATAATATAACGGATCATTTTACACATTCTTCACATGTCCATCATAATATGATATATTATTTCCATGTTTTTTGTTTTCATTTAATAGTTTCATATATGGTATTTTTTCATTTAATTTTCTAATTTAGATTCTTTACATTAAATTTTTACGATATCCAATGTTATATATATATATATATATATAGGATTTTCAATATAATTCTCTAATATGGTTTACATTAATAATATATAAGTATCATTATTACATTGGTGTCTTTGAAACCTGGAATATAATATGTTAAGTACATTAAACATAATAATTATTTAATCCTCATGAATAAATTCATTAAAAACCCTTCCTAGTTAACCTCAGTATATTTTATTTACTATATTTACATAAATTTAAATTGGTTATCATAAATCATAATTTGGGGTAAAAAATGAAGTATATAATCATGGATAATTAATGGGGCATGATAATGGAGCCTGATTCAAAATCCATGAGGCCTAACATAAGAGAATGACTATAATTACTTGAGTCAGACCATGGAAATTTTTATATTATATAAAAATAATACATTAATTATAATATATAAAAGGATCATCACTAAGGTTTCATAAAATAAATTATAATTATTATTCACTTTTATTTCTTGAAATATTACCATTGTTTGCTGATATGATTCCATAAAAATGTAATACATAGAGATTAAATGTTTACATAATATATTGGATAATTATTAGTGTGATCCCATCATATGACATAGTTTATGTGTTCCAAATAGATAAAAAATTATAATAATTAATTTCATTATTAACCCATAGTGAATAAATGACGAGTTTCATAGAAAATATTTGAATTCGTAGGTATTTAACATGATTTTTTTTCTTCAATTTTAACTCATGATTAAATAATGTGGGTTTCATTAATGAAAATAATAAATAAATGAAGTATAATTATATCTATATGAATTAATTTGATTGAAAAATTGTTTTTTCAATTCATAACATAATGACTTATCTTAGAAAATCGGTATAAAAAGTATTCAAATTGGATTTTTAAATGAGAATAATGATAAGAAAATGCAGTATTTCAATAATATAGAATAATTTTAACAGTAAATAAAATATTATAAAAAAAATTAAAAATAAATTGGATATAAAAATTTTCATTACAATGGAATTACTTGAATGTAGAAGAGGAAATAAGAAGATAACCCTTAAATTATGTATCACAGGCTAAACTTAGAGGGGTTACTCCATGAGAGTTTTTGGGCTTTAAAATAGGGTTTAATACAACAATAAAATATGTAGGGACATAGTAGTTTTTCCATGATTCAATAAAAGGGTTAGAGAGGAGGTTATTTATTGAAAATGTGAATAATTTACATAGTAAGGTATGGTTTATGTAACAATAAAATCATAATGGAAAATTTTCTATATACACCATATATATACTCTATCATTATCATAATTCAAAATTCAATACTTCACTTACAATGGTTCTCAACATCACTTGATTATAAATATTATATTCGTAACACTTTTATTTTTATATTATTTATGGAATGATTGAACATCCTAAAAACATTCAAGCCTATAGGGTTGATCATAGAATTTAAACTATTATTTAGTGTTTATCTCCTTATAATGTTTTTCCATATTTTGGAAAATAGTATTTAATAATGCATAATATTTTTATTTAATTTAAATTATCTTCTATGATCCTCTATTTTAAAATAATATAAACAATTCAGAATGAATTTTTTTACTAATAAAAGAAATAAATTTCTTATTGTTAAATTAATTACACATAAAAAATTTCAACATATAAATTTTTTAAACCGTAAAATAAATGAAGATATGTTTCATTCATTGTGTTGTTAGGATCCCATATTTCTTCATCAAACATGTTATTCCTCTATTGGAGTTTCACATGTCAGATTTTCATGTTTCTCAAAATGTTTTCCCTTTAATATAGTATCTATACAAGTTTTGTATATTAAAAGACATTTTAAAATTATACAACATTTATATTGTGTATACATTTTTGTTCTGATATATAATTTTAGAAATGATAAATCTAGAATTTATCATGGTGATTGGAATGTATTGGAGGCAGTGTTACCAGATATGAAATTACTTTAACTCACTCTAGAATATCAAAATTTCTAACAACCATTGGCGTATTTCCCCTTTCCTTCCAAATCAAACGAATACTTAACTTTGTGGAATATTTAGAAATTCATTTTCCCCAATTTTTTATTCTATCTCTTTATATCAGTTATTATTATAACATTTTTGTTGACTCTATGAATCCTTGATGTGTTTCTGGATCACTTTTATCTTCTATATAGTGTCTTTCATAGTGTCTGGTCCCAAATTTTTTTCCAACCAACATCATCAAAACAATTTTCTGTTCTTTAAAATTTTTCTATTCAGTTCATTATAATGATAAATTTAAAAGAATTATAAAAAACTATTTATATAGTACCATTCAAAAAAGATTAGGATGATGGACCAAACTACAATGAATCTAAAGTACCAGATCCCTTTATAGTTTTTCAAATGATTGAAAAGTTCTCCATGAAAACTAATTAGTTTAAAATGATATATTTTCTAAAGTTTAATTCAATATTCATATACATTTAAAGGAATCTCTATAAAATATATATCTCTCTAGGATTACAATCAGAAATAAATGATATCACTAACTCATGAAGTCTCACCATTTATTGAATATATAAGTAAATAGGGCTCTTATAGGATAGATTCTATTATATTTTTATTAAATGGGATGACCTGATTAATACATCAAATATAACCCATATTACATTTTTTACCATGGATTTTATAGTAAATAATCTACTGATGTACATATTGTTGTTATCCCCCTTGTATTCATGTATGGGTATTGGATAAAATACTCTTTTTATATGTTTCCACATGACCTTTTATTGTTGATGTAACAAACAACCACATATATAATGATTAATAATCCTCTTCATACATTCCCATTATTAATTATTATCTATATATATATAAATATTGGTAAATACCTTGTGTTTAAAGGATCTAGTGTTGTGATCTTTTTCCTTTAGAATATTTATTACCAATATAAAAACAAATTTTTGTTCCAAACATTAGTAAAACTCTTTAACAAGACAAAACTCAAGATACTTTCCATTTTTAATTTCTTATATCTTCCTTTAAATCATAGTATTATCTCATTAATAATTCTTGGTCATCAATAATAATGAGGGTTGGGTAATCATTTGTGATAGAATTTGGAATTTCCCTTTCCTTACAACTTCTATTTCAATATATAAAATGTAATTGATAAATTAATTTGCATTGATCATAATCATTGAAAGAACACTGAGTTATTTAATGCTCAAAATATTAGTGATTTATATATTTACTATGGTGATAATTAATAAAACTATCATAGTATATACGAATCACAATCTATCTTATTTTTTCTCATGTTCACTTTATTTTGGGAGAATATGTACTTAAGACATTAGTTTACATTGTATATATCAAAAATATTCCGAATTGTATAATGGGTTCATATTATTAATGAAAAAATATCTATAGTTAACTCCAACTCCTTAGTAAGATAATTATTTTATTGAGGCTCTGTCTATTGAGATACATACAAAATCACTATATAATTATAAAAAAGTACATATAAAATTTGTTTAAAAACTTCCTCACTATAAATTACAATTTCATATCCTTTAAATGGTAATTTTATGATAGGTTTACTAACTAGACTCTTTTTCAGTTCGTAGAAATCTTCATCATAATATTATAAATAGATTAAGTTTACTCCATTATTAGTAAAATTGGATATTTTATTATAAAGTTGTGATTATTTATAAACTTAAATAATAACCAAATAAACTATAGAAACTTTGAATTATATTCATAGTGTTAGGATGAGTCTAATTAATTATTGTATTTGTCACATCTGGATCAAACATGCTTCCCTCAATTGTAATAATGTTAACCTATAATTCTATATGTTATGACCATAATTCATAGATGTTTAATTTAAAAAACATATCCTTATTTCTTTTTTGTAAAATGACACTTGTTTGTACCTCATGTTCTGCATGAATTTTGGAATATATACATATATCAAAAATTAATTGAACTAATAATTTTTCATGGTGTTTCTATAAAATTGAATTATTAGAATCCATAAATATAATAGTAGTATTAATTATGTAAAAGGGAATCCTAAATATATAATAATATCAATTTATTTTTCAAAAATAAGCCTTTCAAATATCCTATTTCATTACTCTCAAATGATGGCAACATGATGTGAGTTTGATCGTTGAAAATAATTAATCAACTAGAACCTGGTCAAATAAATAATCAATATGTGGGATAGGGAATTTTGCTTGACTATTATACCATTATATTTACTATAATCAATACATAATAACATTGATCTATTTTTCTTCTTTAAATTGAAAACATATTGTCCCCAAAAATTGATGTTGATGTTTCATAAATTTTTCAATTTTTTATATGATTATCTATGTTTCTTATTTAATATAATATTATATCCATGTTTTAGTTCATCTAAAAATTATTACTCTCTATCTGGGAGAGGATTTCATAATTATTATAGAAGTACACCAATGTATTATTCAAAAATGGATTTATTTTTTATCATTTTACTTTTAATTTCATTCCTTTATCACCTATCATTTCAATTATGACGAATATATGTGGTGAATTTTAATAGGACTCAGACATTGTGATCTACCCTTGGAAAATTATTTTGATTTATCCTTTCTATACAACTCAATTTGTGATGATTCTATAGTTTATATAGAAAATAAATAGTGAGATTAAATCCTACCCCATTATTTTTTCAAATTCAACCATTGAAATGAATACCATGTTTGGGAGTAGATTTTTATTTCCAAACTAAGTTTGATATTCTTTATAATCCATTTATGTTTGAATATACCTTCTATGATTTTTAATGAAAAAATACACTAATAGATGATAATGGTCGGATTTGATGTCTATTGAAAACATATAAGAAATAAATGAATGTGTTGAATAAGATTCAAACAATATACTTCCATTGTTTTTAATTATGATTAGTATACCTTCCATAATGTCATATTGAACATAGAAATAATTTTTCTTGAATTAAAATTAATGAAATTTCACTATTATCCGCTATAATGGTTGACATATGTTATTACCCAATGCCTTCTAATTTTACCATTTTTTATATAATTTTATATCCTACCCACACTGAAATCATTTTTGAACATATTTTCCTTGAAATATATTCCCATTGTATTTCTCAATAGGTGGTTGAGGCTTCGTACCTCCTTAATGTTGGAAAGTCTTATGATTTTCCAACATATCTTAGTTTTTTATGTGTTTTGAGGATTTAGAAACCCCAATTAATCTACTACGATGTTTTCTTTATGTTTTTAGGAATTTATGTCGATATATTCATAATTATTATAATCCATTAAATATATAAATTTTAATGGAATTAATCAAACATGAGAAAAAAGACCATTAATCTATTGGATTTTAGCTATTTTTATGAATTTTATCATACTATGAATTATTATATTATATATAACATAATCATAAAACGAATGAATCTTAGTACATATAGTAAATTCCCAAATATTATATAATGGTTTTTTCTTATATAGTCTCACTATAGAATGATTATATTAATATGTAGGTAAATAATCTCATAGGGATGGTAAATTATCTTACGCATGTTAAAATCATATATACTAGTGAGATGAAAAATAAATTATGTGTTCAATATTACAAAGATTAAATTCAAATTTAAATTATCTTATGAACATTAAGGGAATCCATTTAATTAGATCATCAATGGACGTAATTATATTATATTATTATGTGAAATCAAACTACACAATAGTTAATGGAGGATATTTTATTTCTAAAATTAAGAAGTAAAAGATCTTTAGTTTTTGCTATTATGAATCTTATCTAAAAATAATATTATGAAAATTTTAGTGTTAGAAAACTATATTATGAATATGAACACATCGTATAGATCATCATGATTATAATATTTTCATTGATATAATATCTTGATATGTCAATTCATACTTTTAGGTGGATGAAAAATTGACTTATCTAAGTAAGGAAATATCTGTTTAATCAAAGTGATTCTTTTTAAATGAATGGAGATATCTAAAAATATTATTTACACCATCTTTAATATACATTAATATACCGTATTTGGAATATAAGGACCTGTTCCAGTAGTAAAATGTCTCATCAACATTTTAAAAATAATTATTACATGGATGTTAAGATTAATGGGTGTTATCAAGTTAAAATTCAAAAGAGAATATATAAATAGACGAGTTGTCTAATATATGAAGAAAAAAAATTCATAACAATGAAATGATACAAGACTTAGAAATATAAAATTATAAAACACATATATATTCCCTAAAGTGATTGTTATTTTAAAATCATTTGTTCATATCTATGAACTTTTAGAGAGAATCTTAAAAGTGTCTAATCCAAATTGGAAGTTTCAATATCTTTTGTAAGTTTTTCTTGAAACTGTTTGTTTCACTATTTTCCAATCCTCATTTATTAATCTATATTTATACTATTACTCATTGTGATTAAATAGTTTATGTTTGGGGATAAGTCTTATATTAGTAGATTCTGCATAAATTATCCTATAACTTTATAATAAATAGCATTTTTTTACTCACTATAGAACCCCTATAAAAAGTAATGATATAGAGAAAATAACCAATCTCCTAGTGTATATTGATAGTACAGTGGACTAGGAAATATATGTTCCCTAAACCACTAATTATATTTTGTTCAATCGTTATTATTATTCATTTTATTTCCAATAGTAGTTTGATCATAGAAATATTATAATATTCATACCTTGAAAATTGTGATTTTAAGGTAAAAGAAAAATTTTAAGATCACAATTCAACCCACTATATTGAGTCTTGTTATATACACTCTCTGACCAACTATTTTTATTATAGAGTTTGACATAAGTGTTTCCAGCCATCAATGTTTGAAGCCTTAAGAACTACTTAAAATGTTTTTTGATGCTACTAACAATAAGGAAGATATTTATATATTATGATCACCTTAAATTATTGGGAATAATTGTTTTATGAAAGGAAAATTGATCATATATATTGAAAACTATTTTATAAAGGCCTTCTTAAAATATATTTAGCCCTATGTGATTCCGAAGGTATTAAAAAAACATGGGATGGTGATACTAAATCCAATTTTGATTTAAACCACAAATCCATGAATGATATTATTTTCAGACTTGGTCCTCATGAGTTAAATAGAATCAAAACATTTCAAACCCCCATAAAATATACAATTCTATATTCAAATTTTATGATGGGAAATAATATGTTGGATCTCTTTGATATAATAATTCCAATAAGAAATATTAAACCTTTAGAATACTCAAAGGGGAAAGAACCACTCAAAAAATATAAAACATATATAGATTTTAAAAATTGTATTTAATTTAGGAGAACTTAATCCAAAAAAAGATCAGGGATTGAAAAAATATCATTATTATTCTACATAAGAGGGGTGTAATCCCAAATGTAATTAGACCATAATTAGAGGGTATAGAGTTTAAAATAATGCATTTTATTGTAACTATAATGATGTACAGGGAAATTATGGATGCTAAATATATAGAACATATATTTAGTATGAATAAAAAAATTTCTTTTTTATGTATCAACTTTTAATCGTTATAAGATTTTTAAAAACAATTCGTTGAGTCATTTGAAGAGGGAAGTTCAAAATGTTATTCTTCAGATGTTAAACATGATCATTTTGAATAAAAATCACGAATTTATATAATAAAATAGGATGTTTTATAAAACTGTTAATCAAGAATATGAAATTCTATGGATGTTAAAAATTTAAAAGGTTATATTAATATAATAATATTGGGACCATTAAATAATAGATTCCTTAGTTTTTAGATAATAAATTCGAGAAGAAATATTTCAAGAAGGACAGACGTGAGAAAAAAATCTAAGAAAGCTATAATGACCTCATGGAGTTCCTATGAAGACTCTAGTGATAATGTATTATCAAAATCAAAATATTAAGTATCTAATTAAAAGAAAATTATGGGTTTTATAGAATATTTAGATGAGGGACACTCAAATTAATCTTCTGATCAGGAATATGAATTTCAAAATAAAAAACGCCTGACTAAATAATTAAATAAATATATTATTATGTTAGAAATATATAATCTCTAAAAAATAACTAATAAATTCCTTTAAAAACATTTTTAATGAATATGAGGACATAAATATACATATTTCAGATTTTAAAATCATATCAGAAAAATTTATTGCATCTTATATTGAAAATGATTAGAATAATATCAGTTTAAATAATTACAATATCACAAAAGATTATTAATTTTTTTATTGGATGGATTAACTAAATAAAATCCATGTTAATTCCCAACCCCATAGTGTGAAATATAATATATGATTTAGTGGACAAAACAGTAAGATTTATAAAAAATATTTTAGAAAATATTTTAAAAATAAAACCATATATAGTATTACCAACTTTAATTATGTAATCAATAGTCATATTCCAAATCATTGATATATATCAAATCTGTAAATGTGTGTAATAAATAATGTTTTTATTACTTCAAAATTATATCATTACAATTTAAATTTTAGAAAATTAATGTTGGTATGGATCCCAAATATTTTGTAGCTAACATTAGTTGTCCCAATATCGATAAAGAATACTATAATTTCATTTTTAATTATAGGTAAATAACATCATGAAAAATAATGAATAATGTATTATAGTCATTGGTCATTATAAGACCATGGATGGAAATTTCTCCAACTTCCACTCATAATCCATATTTGATGGATGTTATGTCACATTGTGTGGAAATAAAAAAGGAAATATTATTTCAGTTGGATCTACTGGAAATTGAAAATATATCTATATTAACATTGTAATATAGGACATTGACTTTAAGAATAACTTTATAGTATTTATAAAATTTTAATTTTTTCTATTTAGTTGTTTTTTTAACAATCCCTTTTTAGTATTTATGGAAAAATATCTTATTCTTAGGGCACCATTAATAGGTAATGTTTATAGTCTATATTTTAATTAATTTTATATTTATAATGTAAATTTTTTTAATTATGATATCAATGAATCCATGATTTGGCATATATGTATTACATAATGCAGTACATATTCTTGGAGAATATTATCAAAAATAAATATTATTTTCAATTTTCCTTACCTTAAATTGGACGAAATGTTACTATGTGGTGCATGTTAACTGGTAAAGACAGACAAGTCATATTATAGACCAATTAAATTGTTTTCCTTTAATATACACCTAGAAAATATTAATATATATATGTTTCAAATTTCTAGATTATAAATACTTGCTAGAAAATCATTTTTATATTTTTATTTGATGATTTTTCGATACTAAAATGGGTATTTTTATGATTTAAAATTTAAACCTACACGATTATTATTATTATTAAAAATGTACAAAATGAAATTAATTACAAAATTGTGACTTCATGAAGTGTCCATGGGAGAGAATTTATGAATCATGAATTAAATTCTTTTTGATGAAATAATAGTTTATATCATACTTTTTCCTCCCCCAAAAAATCTCAACATAATGGTGTTTTTTGAAAGATGGAATAAAACCAGGCTTGAAAATTATATTATAATGTTATGGGAACATGTATTGACTACTCATTTTTTTATTGAATCTATAAATACTACATGTTATGTCATCAACAAGGTTAAAATAAGGATTATCTTAATAGAAAAAACCATATGAATTATGGAATAATAGAAATCAAAATGTATCATAATTTAAAGTGTCTTGTTGTATTGTTTATATCACGAAGACCAAAGAAACACATGGAAAATTTCATCCAAAATATGTTGAAGTAAACCTCCAAGGTTATTCTAAAACATCTAATACTTATAGTTTTTTAAGAAACATTCATGCATTATTAATGAATCAAATAAAGTGAAATTTAATGACATAAATCCTTTTGGTGAAATAATGACTCAACTATATGATTCAATAGATTCTCATAAAGAGCTGATACATGAACCTATTTTTAATTAAAATTTGATGATGACTTAGAAGTTAATTTTTAGAGAACCAAATCCCGGTAGGGTAGATTCTAATGATACAAAATGATTGTTACCTAGAAAACTGTGAAACATTAATGGACATCCTTTATATGAAATAATAATATCCATAGAATATATAATTAGTGCTATGATAAATTTAGGAGATTTCGTAGATCTCTTTACCATTTATCTCAAAAGGAAATATTAATTGTAGACGAATCCATAATAGATGATAGTAATATTTTAGCAATAAAAAAAGAGTTTAAACTGTTCTTGAGGGAAAAGGAATGATAAATATTTTTCTAGACCCTAAAATTATTCCATTTCTACCTATATTTTTAGTTTGGAACAATAATGATGACCATGGTGACATTAATATGAACTAATCTTGGTTATTTAAAAAATGGTATGACCAAGAAGAATTAATAGATTATGAACATATATTTTCACATATAACTAGGTTATAAGAAATTATAAACCAACTAGAATATACATAGAATATTAATTTTAAATTATATCATATTTATGAAAAATAAATGCTTTTATACATATTTTCAATGGTGTAATTTTATTTTGAACAAACCCATAGTATTGAATACCCACATCTTCAGAGTTCTATTTTTGAATGAATCAGTTCTCTTTATACACTCAAACCTGTACCGATAGCATGCAAATAATTATTATGTTCTTTTCATTTATAAAATGGCGTAAATTTTGTATGGGTAGATCTCATACGTTTTAATAAAATTTCATCAAAAGGAACTTCTTATGTGAAAATTTATTTTGATGGTTGAATTTTTTGGTTAAAAATAAAAATTTGTGTAAATATTTTTTAGAACTCATTCAAAAAAAATTTGACCTGAGCATTAGTGATGACTTAAAAATTATTATAAAATATAAAATCTATAAAATGTTCTTTTGGAAATGTTTCATACCAAATTTAATACATAATTGATTAACATAATTATTTTTTACATAAAATCTTTTAGACCTATTGAACACATATGAACTCAAATATAAAAAATCATTTAATGACATTTAAAAACTAGATTGAAATAATCTATATATATGAATAACTCGGTGTTTTATTTAACATACAATAATTATGAAATAAATTATAGTTTTAGTAATTTTTTGTTCTATATATTAATCGAATCCATTAGATTCTAATTCAATACATCCAAAATAGTTTAATGTCATTTAAATGGGACTTTCTTATTTACTCTAAATTATCAAAAACCATAAGTTTTTAGTTTAATTTATACTCATATAATAATTTTGGTGGGAGTATACTATATAGAAAAACTAATTCATTAACTGTCCATGTTTAGGGAATATCATTTGTACCATGGTTTAGTAAGAAAAAGAATCCTTTACTTTTTTTAAAAGTAGGAGCGGTATAAATTTCATCTTGAATTTGTTGTAAACTAGTGTTATGGATAAAAAACAGTCTTATGTATTTTGGATTATATTTTAATTTTTTCCATTCATATATTATACCGGAAGTGCTATCAATATTTCAATCAATTTTTATAAACCACATACAAACAAAGAACATTTATCTAAGACATAATTTCATAACAAATCATGCATTAATAGTTGAAAAAATCAATATAATATGTTATTATAACAGAGAAGTTTGTATATATTTTCCCTAATCCCGTTCCTTATGAAAAATTTTATTTTTATCCAATAAAATATAAAATTATTAAATTTTAATTAATTTTTTTATTCATGTTTATTTCATATTTTTTCAACATGGGAAATTTAATTTCATAGATTTTTTATTTTCATTATTCAATTAGAAAATGGGAACCACCATTTATATCAAGTAACATCCAAATATTGAACAACTAATATAATTTTAATGACAACATTTCACCTCACTCTGTTCAACCATTCTGTTACCCCATAATAAAATAAAAAAAATTTATTTCTATGTCTGAACCCTTTGAAAAGTTGAAATACTTTATAAACTTATGGTACAATCCTTTTCCCTAATAATTTAATCCTTCAATAAAAATTAAAAAAATATAAAATCTAAGTGGATACGTTTTTCAACTACTAGTAGTTCCATGACCTCATGGTCCACAATAAGAGTGCTGAGCTGGAGAGATATTAATTTTAGCAAGTTCGATATAATAAATTATTTCTCACTAATGTCATCAATCATGATAAATATAAATTTTTTTATGATAAAAACATTCTTCTTTTTTGAGAAAGATTTTTAAGAGTTTTATGAAATAATGTATTTTCACTCTTCTAATTATAAGGATCTTATATCAATTAATGGTTACGAAAAAAATATTTTGATACCTTCTAGAGAAATATATGAACTGTTTCCACAATCTAATGAAATTCATTCTACAATAAACTCTTTATTACGTCAAATAGATATGTCAATCCATATATAGAGACTAAAATTTCTACTTTTAAAGTGTGATTTTGAGAAGAATGTCATGAAATACTAAGAACCAGATAGAATGGTTTTTATGAAGTTTATTCAATATGAAATTTCCCAATACAACGATGAGTTTGTGAAAATATGATTTCAAGATGTTATGTTGATGTTTCTTTTAGGGATAGTGAATATTGGGAACATGGTATGATATGTAACGATGTACATGTGACACATCCCAAATAAATTTATAAATTTATATCTTATTGGAATATTATCGACCGTGAATTTAAAAAAAGATAATTTCCATCTGGATGAAACTATACCCACTCCTTTCGATTCCCTAATAGTTTTATGTGATTGAATGTTAATGATTATTATATTATTATTATATTCTTTTATGATAATGTTATTTTTAATTGGTATGGAATATATGATGGATTTAGACCCCAAAAATGTCCAGGGGTGTATTCTGGGGTTGAATTTTCTTCTAATGATACAACACATGATGCTACATGTATTCCTCCACAATGGAATAACATGTTGAAAGTGTGGATATGGGAGACTAAATGGAAAATGAAACCATTACAAATAGATTTAGAAGAGTTATAGATATTATTTTGGATGTAATTTAAAATATAAAAATATTCCATTCTAGAAGATAGTTTTGGAATGGGTCGTGTGTTTGACACCCTGACTCTTGTAGTTATTCATCCATACATTTCACCTATTCACAAAACTCATGAAATCCTTTATTAAAACCCCTAATATGATGGTGAATATCAATCAATTAAATATTATATCTACCATGTTGGGATGAATTACTCTTTTTGAAATATCATACCTTATAGATACCAGTAGAAATCACAGAATAGAATGAGTCAGATTTAAAATTTTTAGTGTTGTTGGTGTTTTTCAAGAAGAAAATGATGAAGAATTTTATGATTCTATGTTACTAGTATCCAAAATAAAAACAATTATAAAATATAATGATCTATATCATGTTGAATTAGTTCCACATGTTGATGAAAATCCTTTTATATAATGGATGATGTGAAGAAGTTCCCAATGATTTTTTCACCGATTCATTCTACAAATTATCATTTTTCTACATTAGAGAAACAAGATGATGATGATCAAGATCATAAAAACTATTATGAGTTGATGAGAGAAGAAAATTTGATGAATAATTAGTTTATTAAGACTTAAGAAGAATTCAGGACTCTTAAATAGAATTCTATTTTCAATGAGGAACTTGCAACACATAGAAGCATAGTGTTGAGATAAATCAAACTAATTTAATGGATCCAAATTTTTGAACATAATGTCATATCTAAAATACACATTGAATTGTTGAAGTGTGAATTCAATCCTTAATTTAATTTTTTTAAGAAACAACCTGTGAAACCGCATACTTGAAATTATTGGATGAGGTCACCATAGAATCATGAATATAATCTTTTTATCAAGTAATTGACATGATAAATTATAGAATAGGATATATAAGGTTTAATATTGTTTCAAAATACATGGTTCATGGTGTTCAGAGGGATGTGGTAACTGAATTGAGGACCATTATTATAATCTTATAGAGAAAAATAATCTATATTTATAAATATCTGAAGAATATTGGCTATTTTATTAAGGTCAATGTGGAAACATTTTAGAATTCTTCATTTCATGCCTAAATATATAATGGTATTATTAATACTAGTTTGAGACAAATGGATGGATAATTGGTAAAAATTAGTATTGGAAGAAATTAATTTCAAACTATAATAGATTTTTGTGAACAACATGATAGTAGAAACATATTCATAAGAATAAGAAGATGGTTTTTATATTATCAAATAGAATCAAATTACCTCTAAATTTAATTAAATTACAATTGCACCATCTATTTCAACTCCTTATATTGGTTCAATTTTATTATATTTTAATCCCTTAGATGTGATGAATATGTTATTCCATAACTTTTCAACTAATGGATATGTTTATTACTATTTTGGAACCTTTAATAAAAGTATGGGGAATAGTTTAATAACTCCTTTATAATATTGAATAATGACATAGTCAAGTGAATTGATTTGTGTACACATTCACTATATCATATATAAGGTAAAAAATATCATGTAACTCCCATATTTGACCAATATGAAGCCACAAAAAAATGATTAAATAGATATTTGATCAATCCAAGATCAATTCCTTTGGGAATTTTCATGTTTTTGATAAAGATTTATTAAATTTTCTCATCACTTACACTAATATATCATTCACCACATGGATCAAATTAGCATATATATAGCTCAACAAGATTCTCTCTCTATACAATCGATATTATTGAGTATCACTCCTGGAGATAGGATTGGTCATTGAGGATATTTTCTCACATTGGGAATTATTATTAGAGAGATTTATTAAACCATTCTCTCCCCATCCTTCTTAGCATCTGGTAAACAAAAATATTTTAATATTCCACATGAAAAACATTATCAAATGCCACAGAATGACTTGTTTTCATAATTGGTGTACTAAATTGAAAATCATATATTTCATATAATTGATGTATTATTATCTTCTTCATGAATTTTTTTATATTTTATCACTCTTTTTATGATTTTTTATTTTTATTGTTATATTCTCCTCATTTATTGGGTATTTTTGTTATTAATTTTAATCTTATTTATTCATTATAGTCAATTATATATTCCAGTAATGATTATAATATAACTACTTATACAAATTCTGGTGACATATTTATTTTTTATTCATATCTAATTGTTTTTTATATAACAAAATATGGAAAATTATTAAGCCTAATTTTGTTCATGGTAACATTTATTCTGAACAATATTTACAGAAGTAAAGAACACAACATCTACTATAGTTTAATCTTAGGATATTTTTTTCAAATAATTTTTTATTGATTATGTATTGGTATTTTTACATACAAACTGGTATATTCTTGGACATACTTATGTTGTTCTAACATATGTCATTTTTTATGTGTTTTTATGATTTACATCAATCCTGTTTATCTACTAAAAAATCATTCTTAAGTGTTTAGAGAAATTATATCTAAATATTCTTATACATTATAAGTTGTTTGAATAATAAATTCTAAAATAATTTATCATATCAAATATTGATGATATTTATTCTTCTATACTATTTCTATTTGATAATGAAATATTTGGGATAGTTTATCTTACTCATAACATAATAATCATATGATGGAATTTATATACATATAGTAAGCTCGTAAATATATAGAAAATTAATTTATCTTAAGAAATCATTGTTTACAAATGTTATCCTACTATGTAAGTAAATTATCTCTGGGTAAGGAATATTATCTTCCACATTTTTTTAATCTAAAAGAATAATCAGATTGAAAATAAATGAAGACTTTTATATTATGAAGTAGACCTTTATATATATATAAATTATCTTTAAATAAATCAATGGAATCCATTGATTTTCATTAATATATATAATTAAAATATTTTTCATAATGTTATATTATCCCATGAAACAATGATTTAAGACTCGTAACCTTATACAATGGGAAAGTCAATAATCTCGTATGTTTTCTCTTGTGAAGGTTTTTTTTAAATTATCATTGAAGAATTGTAATATTAGATGATAATATTAGGAAAGTAAATCCATATTATAGATCATCATTATTATACTCATATTGTTTCTATAATCCATTAATAATTCATTTCATTATTTTAGGTGCATCAGAAAAGGATATTTCAGAATATGGATTGTTCAATTTAGAAAAAGTGTCAATTTTTTCAATAATTGAATGATTTGATAAAGATGATTTATTCTATCCCTTATATAATTTATTATTTTATAATTGTAAAATGATGTAACATGTCCTTAAGAACATTTATCATCAACTTTGCAAAAGTTTTATTCCCTCAACCATTTTCATTATCGAGTGTTATTAAGTTCAAAATCAAAAGAGAAGATATAAATATAAGAGTTGGTTATTTCATAAATAAAATAAGTATACATAATAATGAAAATATACATGATTTAAATAATCTTAAATTATAAACCCTTGGATATACTATATGTTTTTAATTCTTATAAGATAATCATTTTCAATCAAAGAACTTCTATAGAAGAAACTCCCGGAATGTCATCCTCTCTAGATGTTTCCTTACAATTTATCAGTTTCTAATTGAAAATAGTGTGTTTCACAATTATCCAAATATTAATTATTAATATCAATTTAAATATTCTTAATTTGGATTTTTTTTCATTATATGGTTTTTTTGGTAATGGGAGATTGTAGTTGAAATATACTGCTCCTTTATAAAAATAAACAACTACTTAAACTAAACTGGGATATCCAAGAATAAGGGTTGATATAGAGAAAATCACAAAACACATGGAATATAGTATTGGTGGAGTGTACTGGGAGATATATATTCCCCAAACCACTATAATTATCTTAGGTTCAATCGTTCCCCTCCTATATTATATTTTTACTGCCTGATTTGAATAAGGAATTATTGCAATCTACATACATAGAGGAGAGTGATTTTAATGTAAATGATATTATTTAATAATAAAATATACCCCCACACTCTTGAGTCTTTTAATCTCAATATCCATCCAATAAAAATTAATTTTTATATATATAGCTATCCTTTCCATAAGTGTAATTTTTTCCAATTCCTTTTTGGATGTTACACGAATACTTCTTCCCACGCTTTTTAGACATTGGAAGTATTTGTTTCTTCCCTTCACTATTATAAGAGTTATTTGATTAAAAATTAGTATTCTTCCTTATATTCATATAATTTGGTCCATTAGAGAATTAAAAATATCTATAACTAGTTTCCATTTGAGAGAACACCACACAATCTCGTCTCCAAATACATATATTGATAGAGATTTTCCTAGATAATGTGTTTGTCAATAAAATAATTGATCAATAATTTTTTTTGAATCAATGAAAAAATATAAATAAATTCATAAAATCTATGTCTTTTCGATATCATAACATCACATAAATTCATTATCATTTTTATTGATCTAAAAAAAATTTATATTTTATTTGAGTTTATGTGGACAACAATTGTTGACGAAGGTTTTGTTGAAATCTTCCCACTCTATAAATTTGAAATATTCCATTAACATTGATCAGAACCAAACATTGATCAAATTCTCCCGGTAAATATATTTAATTAAAACGGGAATCAATTTCATAGAATAGAGAATTATAAAAAATATAATTACCATAGTGAAAATCCATTTTCCATCGATCAGTGTGTCTGGGGGTATATAGAAATCTGGTAACTGTTGATTCATAAAGAAATAAAAAATTGTTTCTTCTACCCATGGTGATGTTAAATTATCTAAATGATTGATATTGTTATTCATAGAAATAGATAAATGATTCATCAATATCATGTTTTTTTCATCCCTAGCCTTCCTCATATTGTGAATCTTATCATATTATTTTACATTTCATCATTTATTTATAGGTTCCCTTCTATTTATGACTATTGTTTTAGTAATTGAATTCATATATGGGAAATTTGAAAATATAATTATAAATTCTCTAAAATGTAGTTTAATTCAGATAAATATACTAATATCATTCTTCAAGGATCATATACATGAATCTTAATTTCTGAAGAAGAAAAATTATATACATCATTTATATAGTATCATATAATGAATGTGATCAAATAAAAAATATCCCCAAAGGGTGTCCAACTAGGTGTGAAATTAAGGATATTTTTGTTCACCATGTAAAAATTGAGTTAATACCCATCCACAACATTTAGTGTTATTTACCTTAGGTGGGAAATTTTTAGATCTTGCTTATACATTTTTATAGAAACAATGATGTGATTACATGGAGGCCACAAAGTCTACACATTAAATTTTTTTTTTCAACATTTAAAGTAATCGAAATGGTTTTCAAAAAAATTGTCTTATTTGAAAAAAATAATTAAACTACTCTTTGATACAGTCAATGAAAAAAAAAACTATATACACGATTCAAGACATAATTCCAAAATACGATATTGAATTCAGGTCATTTAATGATATTATATATTTTAGTTCCTTACAATCTTGGAATATCATACATGATGAAATAAAAAAACATTACATTTATTTAATACTATTGAAAGTAATTTTTTTAAAAATACATCATATTTAAAGTATCTATATATGATTTCCAAGGGACATACATCAATAGGAAAAGGTGACAATAAATTCCATTCAGGGATAAATAGAGGATAAATTAAAGACATGGCCATGAATAATTCATAAGGAATTACAATAGTCAATTATCATAAAGACATGTGAAATAATAGAAGAGAATGATAAGAATTACATTATTCATAACATGGAAATGTAGATATAATATAAAATTTATACATTCATAATAATATTAGTATGTTTTATCAAAAAAATTTCACAAAACATAATGCTAAGTATATTCTCTAATCCGTCATTAACCATTACCAAGGTATGATAAAAAAGAATCATAATAATGTTATCTATGGAGGTTAATGATTTACCCAATGCATTGGAGTTTCCTTAGGGAGAACACATATTATGAATTAATTAACATGTACCCCCTATATTGAGGATCATATTAATTAATTTCATTAATGTTCTATGAAAATAATCAATATATATCATATAAAATCAATTAATTCATTGGTTTTTGAAGACATAAACCTTTAATCATTTGTAACCAATGAGTAGGGAATGTGGGTTTAATACATGTAAATAAATAATATTTTTTTAATTATATATATTTTAATTCCATTGAAAAAAAATTTGTTTTTCTATTCATAATATAATGGTATGTCTTGAAAAACCATATAATGATTTTGGCAGCAAAACGAATATATAAAATGGATTATTGAATGGGATTGATGAAATGGAATTATATTATTTAATTAATAGGTTATAATTTTGACATTAATTAAATTACTATAATATTAAGATATCATTATTAATTAAAATAAAAAGGCTTATTACAAAGTAATTACATGAACGCATAATAGGAAAGTGGAAGGGAGCCCTCAAAAAATAAGTGATTCATTAAGATAGGAGTGATTCATTAGGAGTTTGGGGGATTCTAAAAATTACCTAATGAGATAATAAGAGTCGTTAGTACATTGTAATTTCACTGGAAGTAAATTTTTTTTTTTGAGAGGTTCATATTTATAAAAAATTAGTATAATTGTTTATTAATCTTTTAATATATTTATTAGAATTATATTTTTTTAAAATACTTTTACTGAGGGATACTCATGGATTTTCATTATATGTCATAAAATTATTAAAATAGTATTTTTCATATTACAATTTTTGAATTTAGTTCATATTATATAAAATAATATTAAAACAAAATAATCCTTTATTTATTACAAATATATCTTAAGGGTCAAAAGTTTTTTTTTGATTTTGGAATTTATTGATATAATTTTAAAAATTATCTTGATACGTATAAAATAATTAAATCATT
Source organism: Viscum album (assembly GCA_963277665.1). Lineage (NCBI taxonomy): Eukaryota > Viridiplantae > Streptophyta > Magnoliopsida > Santalales > Viscaceae > Viscum > Viscum album. The sequence continues at coordinate 905,000,728 of OY728160.1, read as the reverse complement.
AATAAAAAATATATATGTTGGGGAAGAAATAATTTGTACTATAAAATTATTATTAAATTCCTACAATTTCATGAAATATACCAAAAAGTCACAAAATTATGTTTTCACAATTCCCTATAAAAAATTAGTTTAGAAAATTCTCAAAATTTCATCCTAAAATATGTTCCGAAAAATTTATTTAATATATGATGTTTATTTTATCATCATAAATTTATAAATATGAGAAATTATTATTTAAACTATAATTTTCTATTTTATATAAGATATTATTTTTGTAAGGAACTACAGTATTTATTACCATTAAATAATATTGACTTTTATAATATATTATGAATTGAAACAAAAGGTCTATTTGGAAATATAATAAATTGTTTAAAATAAAATTATTATAAAAAATACCTCTTATTTTATATTTCATAGTGTATTTTACTATCATACTTCATATTATTATAATTAAATCATCCTATAATGGTAACATCTAAATAATAATGTTGAATCCATGTAATAGTCAGATCCTAAAGTTCACATTACCATTTACACCCTAAATATACTCTATCATCCTCACACATCATTATTTTCTACTTACCTTATATGTTTTCTCATCTTTCATTGATATTGTTAATTGTATTCCTAATGGGTCTGCTTGTTTTTACAGTCTTTATATAATGAGTTTCTTCCATTGGAGAATTTTTACCTATTGAGTATTCCTTAGTTTTTAAACTATTATTCACTATTTATATCCACATATTATTATTTTTTTATTGGAAAATTTATTTCAAAATTTTTAATGATCTTATGTAATGTAAATTTCTTATATATTGTAATTTTTTACATCATAATAGAAAGGTCAAGTGGTACACGAGTTCTCTTACTAATAATAGAAATATATTATTGTATATTAAATATATGATAGTTTATTTATGTTATCACTATACTTTCAATTATATCTGATTATATTAGAGGTATATGATTTTTTATGGTTATTATTATGCTATTTCAACCCATATGTGTGATATTATTTCTTTGGGGTAGTTATCAGCCTCTGAAATATTTTTTGTATTGATTGGTGTGGAATAATTGGAATATATTCCAAAATAAATGGGATCATAATGGGGCATGTAATATAAGTAAATTCTACTACATCCCATTTAGCTCTCAGGTTGCCCATGTTAAACAATTATCCTGAGCACAATGCCAATATTAAATGTCCACAATAAGAAATGAAAAAGGTCATGCATAAGATCTCTTAAATCAATCTAATGAAATAGTTAAATTACCATAGTAATTGAAATTTTTTAATTTTTGAACAATATTGATCACAAAAAATTGTCAATACCATTAACAGTTTTTGGATTACAAGACTGTTATTCAAAGCGTGATTGAAATGAAATCCCCCCATTACTATTATTTACCATATCATTGTTACCTACTATGTTATATGTCACAGCCTTTTACATACCATATTAATTTTTATCATTGATGTAAAATAATATAAACAATTATTTTATAAATTTGTAAAATGGAGAAAAATTGGAATATTAGTAAATACGTATAACTATATATCACATGTAATCTACATAAATTATGATATGTGTATATCATTTTTTGCATAGAAAAATTAATAATGATAAAATCTACCATATATTATATAAAATTATCATATAAATATTATATAAATAATATATATTAATTAAAACCCAATGATACATAACATCTCTAAATAAAATTGAATAAAATTTTTATTCTCCATTCGGTGTGTGATATCTTAACTCCCTGAACACTATTTACCAATAGATGATATTCTTCCGAATGTATATATTATCTGATAGTTATAAAATAACTCTCATGGATGTTTGAAAGAATCAATTAGGTCAATAAAGAATAGAAGTGACTTTAAATATAGTTCTTGAAGCACTATTTATAGATTTATTTTAAATAAAGTAATAAAAGTGACGGAAATTCTCAAAGATATCAAATAAAAATGATGAGATATATTGATGGGAACCTGATCCCATTAAAATTATGATGGATAATAATAAATATTCAGAATGTAAATCTCCTCATGATTGAAAATAAGTGAAAAGATATGAAAATATGAAAATGAAATCGAATAAATCATAAATTAAATAATTAATGATAAATAAATAAAGAACATATTTGAACATATATCCTTAAATGAGGGCCAAAATGAAATGATTAAATATTCAATAGAATAGGGTTTATAATTATTGATATGAAAATGGATTTCCAACACATAATTAGTGATTCATTAATCATATCCCTCAAAATATATGACTCAATGCTGAATCAAAGGGCTTATCACCAGGCCTATCATCCATAAAAATATATGAATCTGATCCAAAATGTAATATATAGACATATGAAACATTAAAATAATATCATCTTAAAATAATTTATAAGATAAAAATAAACTAATGAAAATTAATAAATATTTATAAAAAATAAAATATAATTTTATCATGACTCTAACATATAATGTTACACCTAATTATTCACTTTATTCATCATATTTACCACCATAATAATCATTGTCTTACCCATATTAGAATAAATTTTCATAAGTTCTATAATTTCATCATTATTGTTATTTCAAACTAATTGATAGTTACATAAACTACATTATCAACATAATATAACCTTAATAACGTAGTATCATCATCATTATCTGTATCTCCAAGAGAAATAGATATATTTTTTAACACCACTTAAAAAAATTAAATATGTGAGAAACCTAATAAAAAATAGTCATTTTCAATATTCTGATTTTACTAATATTTAATTATTAATACACTTTACTAATTATTTTACACTATTATATAAAAAATAAAATTTATTTTCTAGATGATATAATATAAATGATTCAATTTATTTATGTTGAATTATATGCTTAATATCATTGACTCTATTCTATGGAAGAGGGTTAAATCCTAAATATTTTTCAAACAAATGGAATTTAAAAATCATCAAATAATTTTTCCCTCACAAGGTAATTTAAATTGATCATCTAACATTCCATATAATTTGATTTGAATTTTTTATAATGGTTCCCTTTTAGACAAATGTTATTATTTATTGAATTGTTTCACACAAAATATGTGCATGTATAAAATAAAAATCATAGTATTGTAATATAAGTATAAAATTGACTAAAAAATATATATCCATGTTTTGATATTACAAAACACAATATTAATAAAAATTACATGTTATGGATTATTGTTATTACATGTGCGGCCATAATAAAATTTAACATCTATGTATTAGAAACATAATCCCAAAATTATTCTTTGGTTGTTGATCAAGAGAATTCATGGTTATTTTTGTTAATTCTCCGTGATTTTATCATCATATAATCTATAAATTAAATAGAAAAAATTTCCATAATGACGATAAAAAGCCTAATAGTCAGAGACAAAGAACAAATTTTTTTCATTTATTATCAATTTAGTAAAACATATGAATTAACTCTGTATTCTTCATCATCTAAATTAAAACATTATTGTACTCAAACAAAGATGAATATAGTTTGATTAAATATTGATAATAATTTTCCTATTTATGAATTATATTTTTTCTCATTATTTAAAAATATATTATTTTCCATGGAAAATTTATATTGAAAATAACAAGTGTAGAATTTTTAGATATGTTCTTAAAATTATTCCTTGAAAATTTGCACATAAATTAATACTTTATAATACATTTTTTTCTTATCCATTTATGAATAAGTATATAAAATTTATATATCTACAAATATATTAATGTTACCCCAAAAATATATTCATATAAAATTGTTATATTAATTTAATTATTGAATTAAATAAGGTTAGTGTAAATATATTTTAAAATTTTTATAAAAATACATAAAATATCTTGTTGTAACACACTCAACATGTCATTGTCCAATTATGTAGCATAAATATATTATAAAGTATTGATATTTTAAAAAACACATTTAAAATTGAATAATTCAACAACCCTATAATAACAATCGGAAGTATCCTTGGAATTACATCATGACCATAGTGATATTTTACCTTATAATATGAAAAATGTTGACATGAAATGATAAATTAAAGTCATATAAATATTGTAACCTTTAATATATAATGAATGTTTTTAATATTAAAATATTTTAATCGAATGTGCATAATTTAATTTGTGATGAATTAAATCTTATGATCTATCATATTCAAAAAATTAACATTGAAGATGAATAAAAATTTGGGTATGATCTAATCGTAACGTTATGGAATCAATTGTATTTTATGTTATTGTTGACAAATTATGTAATATTTTATAAAAAAATTATTCAAAATATTAATTAAATTCACAATGTGATGGAACTATAACTAAGACCAATATTGTAAACCATAAATGAATCACTTTATCCTATGGTGATCTCTCAAAAAACTACAGATTTTTATTTTTTATCATTGGTATGAAATGAGGAGTAAGTAATGTTATCTAGAAACATTTCCCCATATTAAATGATATCTTTGGTATATGTATATCTATTTTAGTTATACCTTTCATAATTTTATTCAATGAAATGTATGTTTCAAAAAACATATTTCTAATGGATTTAAAAAAATCCACTTAGTTTTTATTAATAAGAATAAATAATTTCTTTTCACCAATGATATATAAAGAAAAATTAAGACTACGTTTAATCAATATAGAAATCACTTATATGACATTAATTCCTTATTTTTCCACATTAATTATGTTCTTTGTGTATAATATTACTTTTTCAAAATATTATATGTAGTTATATCAACACTCCAAAATAAATTGCATGCATCAATGAATTGTTTTAAATTAATAATTTTTATACTTAATTAGATGTAAAAAAATTATTTATACCAATTAGATATTTGGTTCCTTCATCAATATCTAAGTGGTATGTTATATGAAGTAATGAAAATAGGTAAAAAATAATATGCACTACTTTAATGTCTATAATGAAAACCCATTTGTAGACAAAGATAACTTGGAATTTGAGGTTTTGTGGTAGAATATTGTGGAAAGTAAAGAAATTAATTTCATCTAAAACCACTATAAATATGGATTAAGATTCCATTTATATAAATTTTTGATCCATTGTATCTACTTAATGTTAGAAAACATTATTTCACATGACACTTCAATCTATATGTAATTAGAAAATACATGGACTATAGTGTATAAAGAAATATAGATTTTAATTATTGAATATATTTATAACTCCAAAATATACAAGTGGAACAATTATATAATGATATATAATACCTAGAATATAATATATAATTGTTTGAAAATAAATTGGTGTTATAACAAATAAGACTCGAATTAGGGAAAAACATTTTCAATTCCTAGAAATTTAATGGTAGCATATTTCCCTCCAGAAAAATATATTTAACAAAACGATGTAAATATTTTTGAAAAAAAAATTATATATTCCAATAGTATTTTAAATTGAAATTAATTTCATAATAAATTATAAGAGTTTTATCTTTAAACTAAACTATAATGAATCATTGGTATATTTTAATAATTTGTAAAATTCATATTGTTACAAATGAAAATAAAAAAAGATTCTTTCTATTTTTATAATTCTGAATTATTGATAAGAAACCATGTCTTCCAATGTGTAAAATTAAGAAATACTTAGAAGCCAAAAATTTATATATTACTCAAAATTATATTAACCATATTGATACTAAAAAATGTTATTTTTCCAAAAACCAAAATTTTATAAATGAACTACATTAGAATAATACATTTCATATCTCCAAATATAACATTACATTCAAAGGTAATTAGTTATCTATTTTGAAAAAAAAAATTATTTAAAAATGTAAGTTCAATGAATATGTCAACACCCTCAATAATAAAAGGATTTTTATTAGAAATATCATTATTTTTCTGTAAAAAATCTATTTAGGAATTTGAAATAAAGACTATTATTTATTTCCTATATCAATTATTTTGTAAATAAAATGAAATGTTTTATAATAAAAAATATATTATAGTTTTCAAAATAAAATTCTAATGTAGAATAAATTTATTATCATTATGTTTTTTATATGTAATTAATAATAAAAATTTATTCAATATTAATATGACTAAAATTTCTTATATCAAATGTATTTCAATGTTATGTGTTATGTTTTAATATATTTTTAATATGTAAACAAGTAATATATTTTTTTCTAAAAATATGAATAATTATAAAAAAGTATAATTATACTAATTTTTTAAAATAATTTTTTTATTTTTTTACTAGAAAATAATAATTTATTACAATTAGTATTGTAAAAAATACTTTTTTTATGAGTAATTATAAATATTTATTAAATTTACATAATTTATACCATATTTTTTATTTATTACAAATTGTTTTTAAAAAAATTAGAATAATTATTATTTTTAATATTTTGAATCATATATTTAATTATTTATATTACATGTGAATTATATTTTTTATAATTATATTTAAATGTTTTATCAGTTTTTACAATTTTTTATTATGTATATAAATTATTGAATTTTTTAAAAAACTGCATTTTTTAAAAATAATTTATTTTTTTTTATTTTAACTTTTTTACTACATTCTCATTCTTATAATTAATTATTCAAAATTACACAATTCATGAAGATGAATCTATGTTCTTTGTATTTGGTCATGTTTCTTTTTTGAATGGGAGGCTTCTGACACTATTTTTTAATGTGTTCCCTTGTTATGCCTTTTCCATTTCATTATTGAACTAACCATGAGTTTGGAATCCAAACTCATGTTTTGGTCTATTTCAGATTATTTATTTAACTGTGACGATTTTTTTCAAAATATTTAATTTGGAAAAATTATTATATTTTTAATTTCAATTAACTAATAATGATGATGAATGTGATGGAGTTATGGTAATAAATAGGTTCGGCGATCCGCGATGACCAATTTTGAGAATTCTGCTCTAAGAGTAAGAATCTCCATTCATGTGATAAAAATGACCCACGTGGGAAAAAATGGAATACTTATTCCTAGTGGATATTGGAGAATCTCAATCAAAATGATACTTCTTAGAGATAGTTCCCCCACAAAAGAATTTATTATACCTATTTAAATCAGTCACAAGTCTCTCCTTCATTAACTTTAATATATTAGATATTATGTGTGCCTTCAATAAGGTATTTTTTCTCACATAACTGTGAACCATGATATTATTTTCCTAAATGATAAATCTTTGGTGCATTTTCAATTATTGTAAGGGTTATCATGATAAATGGGAAAAGCTCTAGAATCTCAGTGAACCCTATAGTAGTATTATAGATATCAATGGATTTTATGAAATGAAGAGGATGGTGATTATTTTGAGTTATTATGAAATTTTATTTTTCCTATGAATATTGCTAATGGAGGGATTATTTCTTTGGATTAGTTTCCTTGATAAAAGTTATCTACACCATTAAGGAATAGGATAAGAAATTGGACACCAATAATGTGTGTAATTCATATGTTTAAATTGATATTTGTTTTATAATTTTAAATTAGTTATACTATCACCCTAATATTAATTCATACCTCACATTGATTATTATCATTCCCATTAGAATTTATAGAGAAACTGAAAATAAATGGTTTGAATATTATTCCAAGGTCATGGTTGAGGTGTATCTGGACCCAATACTAATAATAGATAGGGTTATTCCAAAAAAAGAATAAAAAACACATTGGATAATCATTATAAAAGATTTAGTAACTTTTGAATTCAATATAAACTTATTAGATACCTATCAGAAGAATGTAGATGGATAAATTTTTTTATTTCCAAAATTTATAAGGGGTATAATGATTCCATCCTATATAAGAAATGTAAAATGGAAAAGAAATTTTTTTTGACACTTAAACCTCTAATAATATGGTTAAATTGAAGGTGTCTATTAGACACAAACCCTGTAATAAGGATTAAATAACCCCTTGTTCCAACACCAATGCTTATATTATAGACTAAATTTATAACATTTCACGTTTATTAATGGTTTCCTCACCAACAATTGAATATCCCACTATGTAGGATAACAATATATAAAAGGTCATCCCTATAGTGGATGGGAGTACAAGTCCAATTTCTCAAGTCTGTTTCATATATATCAAGACCCAATAGGATGATCTTAGTTATGGATTATTCTACTGGGATTTCCATCGGGGAAGAAAATCTTGAATTAATTATTTGTAAATCCATTAATGTAAATGCTGGGGAATTCAAACAATTATCCATGAATGATGGAATAATTTCATCACAACAGAAGACCCATTCTTTAGTCCATTTATCCCCTCCCAATAAAATATACAGAACCATAAAAGTGTGTTCCCTTAGAAATCATTTATTTATGGAATTAATTAAAGTATGTATCCTAATGGAGTTATTCATCCTATAAAGAGTTTATTGAAAATAATGTAAAAGAATTATCAGGGGTCCCAAGGATTTCTATATGAGTAAAAACATGGTTAACTTCTATTGATGACTCAATAGGGTTATTTGGAAAATAATTTCACCTAAGGTATGCATTAAAAATATCCAAGCTTATTTAGATAATGTTATTATAATTCCACATCATTTGAATTCACCATTAGATGTTTTGATTTCTTATAATAAATTCTGTTCACAGTTTGGTAAATTAAAGGATGATGAGGTTGTGGTTTATTTACCATCTAAAATTTTTCATGATCATTTGGTGGAATCTCTACATCCTATGAAAATTGATATTAATTCTAATGTCCCAAATAATAGTAATAAATCTAATACGGGTAAACAAAAAGGAAATATTCCATTAACAAAATCATAATAGATGAATTTTTCTTAATGTTTGGCTATATAATATTTAAAAATATATACTATATTCTTATCTCTCTCGGGATACAAAACTATAATAAAATATTTTCCCACAAACATTTCATTAGGATGTATAATTTATATTTTATTAGAATTTTTCATGAAATGGTTAATTTTCAATGTTTTGAAATCATTAACTCAATCACTTGTCGATAAATGTTATTTTGATATATCAATAGGGTGGGTATTATATAAACCCTATAGATCCTAAAATGAAGGTGATTGAGATCCCACATATATTTTCATGGTCAACAACACAACTCTCTCTATTTTAAGAAGTATAGTTAGATATTTTTGAACTAATTCATTTATTCTAAAAATTCATAGATATAGGGGAGGAGTCTCTTTGATGGGTTTTCATCTCATTTAAGTAGTATTACACATAACTAGGATATTTTATGTTATATCAATTCTATTCTAATCATTAATGGGATGTTTCAACCAAACATCAATTAGTCAATTTATGTGGATTTCAATAAATTCATTGATAATAATTTCCATTGGGAAGTATCAATCCAGGTTTCCAGATTTACATGAAATATTTTTAGTAACAGTGGTATATGTGATCGCAAAAATAATAATGATATTTTCTCTCTAAAAGATAATGTTATATATTCTACATTCTCATGTTTTATTCATCTATGAATCCACTATTTTCACTCTTTGTTTTTGTCAAAATAAAATACTGAATGGAGATCATACTCAAGTCAATTAATATTTAACAATTGTTAGTTACATTATAATAAATTTATACTTATTTTTTATTAGGGATTATCCTAGGTTATTGATAAAAACAAGTTCAATAACCTATAGAAATAATTATAGAATTCAAATAATCCTTGAGAGCTTGAATCTGGTCTTTATTTTGTAATAAAAAATAGGAAATATCAAAGACTGTGATGAAATTTTATGAATTTCATGTTAGATAAATTGTTCTTCATATTATATCATAAGAGTATATTCAAAATCATACTATAAAATATGAATTATTTATATTTTAATAAAATTATGATGAAGGTGAAGTTTAATCCAAACTGGCACAAATTAGGGCATAGAGAGTAATTATTTTTATCTTTATTAACATCCAAAGGAAGTCAAAAAATATATATTCTTCGATATTATTTTTAATGATAAATTATTTCATGATGAATTAGTAATTTAAATACTATTGTAGGATACCTTGAAATCATTTGAATAAGCATGACACAAAACATAATAATTTTTACTTGGATGATTTTATTTCGAACAAAATTTCCAAAATGAAATATCTATTTCATAACACCATTATTATAGTGGAAGAAATTAAGAATTAGCTTCTTCCCTTAACCCAATAATTTATTCAAGTTTAGATGGATTTAACCACAAAATTTAATTGTTGATTTTTGAGATAATGTCAATTCAGACATGTCACATAATATTAAGAAAAAATAATATTTTATTATTACCAATTATATTTATATCTATTTTTTAAACCACATATCTAATGTCGATCATGCTATTGATTTCAGGTACATTAGGCCCATTATGGTATGGAATATGTTTCCCAAAATTAATGGTATGATTATTTCACCTAGTCGCCATGATATTTTAAATTTAATTGTCTCTCATAATTATTTTGGAATCATTCATAATAGGAGAATTTAGGAAATATATTAAACTTACTCTACGGGAATTAATTTCCACCAAATGAACTCTATAAATTGAATTATATCATTCCAGTTATATATTTACATGTACTTTGATACCTTAAAATGGGATATATTCCATAGTTCCAATAAAAATTATGGATTCTCTAGTAAATTTTAATTGATTATCATGGCTCCTAATAATGGATCATTGATTTGAGATGTAATCTATGGTTGTATAAAAGGATAATTTAGATTCTCATGGGGGTTAGACATGATGATCCCCTCTTTTCCTTAATCGTTGGAATTTTTAATGGGTAATTATGTATAATACTCCTCAAGGCTGTAAAATTTGGGATTCTTTCTCCATATTGGGATAAATGGAACCAAAAAATATTAACATAACATATATGTAGATGACATCATTAATTTTTTATTGTGATAAAAAATATCTATGAAATCTTTAGACAATATTTAGTAACAATGAGTTTTTTCATTGAAATCCATCTTCTGGAATAAATATCATGTTCACACTAGAAAAGACTTATTAACCACTATGAAAAATAAAATTTCACTAATTCTTGGGGTAAAATTGGGGTATATTCCCATTATTTATCTTAGTATCACTATATTTATATATGGATAATGGTTTTCAACCTTGAAATAATTTGCACCAAATTCACTCTTTAACTAGTTATCTATAAGAGGAAATACCTCTATCATGATAGTATTATTTTTCTTGTAAATTATATCCTCTCATAATTTTTCTTTTAATTATTAGACAATTATAAATTGAAAATATATCTATATATGTTCCATGAGAGTAATATAAAAACATTAAATTGAAATGTTCTATTTATAAACAAAATTTATGGGTTCTTAGAATAAGCGTGTTAAACCAAGTAATTAGGGTTTCTTTGAATTAATAACAAGAGCCTCATTAATGATCCTATAATGGCCAATTAAATTTGGAATCTCTTATAAGGGTTTTCTTACTCCCCTTAGTTCACTAGGGAGAGGATTGACACTAGTAATAAAAATGTTATGTTTTTATTACTCAAACACTACTATGTGGACATTTCTAAGGATCATATAACATTCACTAAAACGAGTAACAAAATAGGCCATTTTTATCCACTCCACCCTCAATTTATTTTCTAAGAATATTTTTTCTTCTCTTATATTTTACTTCTATCCATGTATATCAAATCAGGGTTATTATACAATCTATTACCCCTATGAATGGGAGGATCATATTTTTTTTCTATATTCCAATCAATATTCTTCAGTATATCCAAATATTCTAATTCATCACCACATGAACATGTCATTAAATTCCAATATATATGGGTGTGATGGTAAATATATATTATAATCATCAATCTGACACATGGAAATAACCTTGAATAAGAATCTATTATTTTTAAATTCGTCACATATTAATTACCTTCTCTCTATCCACAGGGAAATATAGATTTGAATAATTTTTATAGGTGAGTATTTGAAATTGGTTTTTCATATCATTTATGTTTTCTTCATTTTTATGAAAGCTATGGATAAATTAATTCATTTATTATTTTAATGTGAATTTTATAAATTCTTATGTGAACACTTCTCAAACCAGTTCTCATATGGTTTTCAAATGGGAGATAAACTTAATGTGTTATTATAGGATATTATGGTTCATTCCACGACCAAAAAAATTTGTAATTTTCTACTTGTTGTTACTATTTATGGAATACATTATATTTTAATTTCAAATAATTAATTCCAATTTTATGGGAATATAATCTGTATTTGGGATATAATTGCATCTATTATTAGTGATATAAAAATTTCTTTAATGATACAAACATGTTTTTTGGATATTATATTGAATGGACTATATATCTATAAGATATATTGGGTAATTGTTTTCATATAAATCCTCCAAATTATATATATATTCGATAAATCCTACTTAAACCTTCTTAGATAATGGTGAATGATGACTAGGTTCTCTTATCGTACATGTGATGGCCAGTAGGTGAGGCCTTTTCAGGACCAGTAGATGACTTATAAAAGGATCCATTTTCCATTTCCCTAGTTCCATTACTTATTTAGTGTAAAAACTTTGGGATACCATATGTTTCATGTTGTATGTAACTAACTTTAATTGTATTAGTCCTTGAATTGAACGTGGATCCACAATGGTGATGAGAATGATCGTGAAAAGATCTTGAAAAGTTCCAAAATTAGGCTTCTCAATATAAAATGAGTTATTTGATCAGATAAGTGATATGAATATCATTATTACTCATTCGTATATTTATGTAAATATTGTTTTTTATTCTATCTTGATTCAGGTGGCCCATTATCATGGATAATATTGGTAATTTAACTTTTATTCATTATTAATGTACATGCATGTTTAAATATGGGTGGAGATGTGTACAGTCACCTTACAAAACCCCCTATAACTATATCTATTCTTTTTTTATATTATTTTATTCATATGGGTCCCTTTAAACCACTACCCATGATACTTTTAATCCATTTTTTCTATATTAATTATTTAAATAAATGGTTACATAAAATAAATTAATTATCATACTGATGTTTATTAAATTATTATATGGTCTAATAAATATTTATTATTATTTTCATTTCAATATTATTAAATTTGTTTATATATCTAATTCAGTTACTTTTAAAATTATATATATGAGCCATAAATTATGTATTATCAAGGAAATAGGTGGTTTGGTTGGACTGAGACAACATAATGGGGCACGATAGGCTGGGGACACAAGTGTGGTGACATTTAGAGATCACAATGTAGAAGTATCTAAAGAGATATGGGTGTTTTGGAACCTATCAAAAAACCATCTACCCAGATGGATTTTTTCTATGAAATATACGGGTACCCTTCCATGATTTATTTCAGGGTAGTGCGATGTGAAAATGGTTAACATTACAACATGCATTTTTATAGTGTGATGTGATTTTGTATTGGTTATCGTAGTGGCAAGGGGCACAGTAGTGTGAATACTAGTCTCATCACTTGATAAATGATATTGATTTGGGCATCCTGGTCATCACATTTGGTGTTTATCATGATAAAATCTAGATGAGCCTTCTTATAATTAAAAACATAGGCCTTGAGAACACATTTATGGAATATAATAGGTCTATTATGTGTTTTCCATTTCTTATAGAATGGAATGTGGCTAGACCTAATGGGTCGGTTTTGTGTCTATGTATTTTGAAATTTTAATCCCCTGCACAAAATATATTTTATTTATTTATCATTTATAGTTAATTTTTATTTTGTTTTGAATAATTTTTTTATATCAATAATTTCATTCAAATGAATATAATAACATTTTTATTGTTATATTTATTTTATCATTATGAATTTTTATTAAAATCATCTAATGAATAGTTTCTATATTATAATTTAATTATGTATTTACTTCACTATTATTTATTTATTCTTTTATTTTTTTATTGAAATGATAATTAATTTTTTATATTTTAAAATTTTTTTAAATTCAAAAATAAAAGGCTTTTATTTTAAAATATTTTATAATTGTATAGAAATTTTATTTATTTTTTTATTAATCACATTATAATAATTTTTCAATTTTCTATTACTAGACAAAAAGTAATTAACTATATACAGAAAAATAAAATAAAAACATATAAAATAAGACTATATGTATTAATAAAATCAACGTAAAAAAATTAATAAAAAAATGTTTTTAAATAATAAATATGTAAAACAAACTACAATCTATCTCAAAAAAAACATAGAAAAGATATTCATGAATTATTTAAGAATGACTAAAATTGGATGTGGAACATCAAATCAAAATTTTCTAATATTTATATTAATGACGAGAGAGAGAGAAATGTGTTTTGGATCATGTTTTGGGGATGTAAGGGTGTCTCATATAATTGGTTTTTTATATGGAGTAACTAGGATGAAATGAATTTTGTTTCCATTTCTAAAACCCTATTTATGTCCATATATCAACACACCTACATTTAGTGTATATTTCATATAGAATATTATTTTTTGGTGAAGATTATTTTTGAGAGATTGATTATCCTATATAAATAATCAACAGTAATATTAATTTATCCAATAATTTCCAAAATATATTTGATATATATGACCTATATATTATCTATAAACATGGCTATATTTTGATTTGAAATATTTTATAAATTATTTTTGATAGATAAAATCCATCATGAATACCTTACATCTTTTGTAACTATGACTTAGTTTCCAAAAATAAAATTAGAACACCATAGAACAATTAAGGGTAACAAAAATATATGCAATTTATTTATTATAGGTTGTAATAAATTGACACTACTATTGATTATTTTGACATATTTATATCAAGTTTCAACAATATGTAATAGTTGATATTTTTTGTTATTGATATTTCATCCATAAAAATATTTCATATCATATATTTTTTTCATATAATGTAATAATACATGTTTTCATATTCACAAGTTAAAATATAAAAAACCTCAGTTTTATATCATATTTATTCCTTCAATTTAATATTTATGTTATTTTTTATTAAATCCCTCACTAATGGTCACATTATCTCCACAAAAAAATAATACATGAATTTTTAAAAAATTCTATTCTTTATACTTGAAGGAGTATAAACTAATAAAAATAAATATATTACCTGTTATAAATGGTTATCATGGGTGGTCAATTTGTTTGATATCCAAGATATAAATCCAAAAATTCAATCATTTGGATAATTGGATATATTATAATTATCATGCAGTGTATCATATAAAATTATAATATTTTAAGTAAAAATACATAGATAAAATGAAAATATAAATATTATATAAATATTTGTAAATATTTTCTTTCAATTTTTAATAAGTAATTATTTCTATTATATGATCCTAACTAATCAAATTTTTATTATCATTTTCAATATGAAGACCAATAAATTCAATATGATCTTATTTTTTCGTGTTTTCTCAATAAAAAAAATTGATTAGAATTTTCCTCTTTGTAATAAGAATTTCTAAGGGCCTTTAAATTCATTTGTTATATAAGGGTTAGCAATGGAGAATAAAGTGGTTCTTATTTCTATATTCAAGATGAAATAATTGATTTATTTTACATCATTAGCATAGTTTTCTCTTTTCCCATATACAACGTAATATTATTGTTCAAAAATTCATTGTTTTTCATAAATATTTTTGAGGAAAATATATGTTTTAAATGACCAAACCCATATTTATTGGTCTCATTAATAAGAGTGGAGGACCATGTGATGGATGTTCAAATTTCTTTCTCAACCATCTAAAAATTAAAATCATTAATGGTAGAAGGGATCTCAACTCTTGGTTGATGATCTACCAAAATCACTACCCTCACCTAGCCAATCAGTAAAGGTATACTATTGATGTTATCACATTGAATATTTTACACTATACCTCAAGAAATAATTATGTGGGAAAATATCGATAGATATAAATCATAACTTGTTTCACTAAAAAATATCTCAAACAAAATAAGTAATTATTAGTTATTCAATAAAAAAATATTATAAAATTATAAAATAATTAGTATATATGTTATATTTTTCTTCTAAGAGGAATCACTTCAATAAAAATTTTGGGGTTTGTGGAACAAAAAATAATGGATATGGTGGTTACTTTGTTTATTTATACACTTCCAATATTTTAATTTTTTGGGTGTTTTTTTAAATAATATGTACTTTTTATTCATAATAAATTTCTGAAAATACTAGAATTTTTTGACTATATTCTTCTATGTTTTCACATTCATTATGTATTATCATAAAAATGCTCCAAAACACACCGTTAAAACACATAAATATATCATTGGATGATGAAACCCAATGGAATTTTGTAATTTTTCATATATTTAATATGATTCAAATTTTTTCAAAACCATATGACACAAATAATAATATAAATTTTCTGTTATTGAACATAAATTAATAATAGCATCCATGTATTTCTCGGTTATAAATTAATTCAATATTATTGAGTGTTTTTATCAACAAGTTGGACTTTTATATTGACACAAAACTCCTTTCCCACCCAATTATGCAATATTGAACTACTGGTGGTAATTTATTGTTTATTCATTATCACGAAATATATTCACTAAAAAATTATTCTAACTATTTTATTATATTTATGAATAATGTACAAATAATTTTCAAGGGTAGTATACCCCATTCTTGATTAATGGTATTATTATATTTTTTATTGTGGAATGTTACAGATTTTTATATCTACATGAATATTCAAATAAATTATCTTATATGTTAATTAATTAATCATAAATTTCATGTAGATAAATTGAAATTAAATAATATTTACATTAAAAATCAATTCCTTATGTTTTCCAAGGATAGAATTTTGTGTTCACTGGGAGATAAAACCAACATATATAGTTTTTGGTTAAAGATTAAAAGTACTAAAAGTATTACTAATGCAAAAAATGGATATTATATATCATGAACACTATTTTACATTATATTAACATTCAAAAAAATTGTAAAATAATTTATAATAAATGAGTTCTTCAAAAGAAAAAAAATTATTTAGAATGATGTTTTTGAAAGGAATAAAAACATAATATATATTATTATATTTCCACATTGTCATCATAAAAATGATGTTCATTATTAGAATATAATGATATCAAATATCTATATTGATTGTAAAATTACGTATATTAAATATATGAATAAAACTAAAAAATAATTAAATACTTCAATGAATGGATTGATCAAGTAAATTATAACCAATATGAATTATTCCTCCAGTTTATCCTCCATTATCCACATAAGTTAAATCCTCAATCAGAATAATGTATTATCTTATTATTATTATCATATATAAAGTGTTCCAAACACTAGGGAGCACTAAAATATTTAACATTTGGGAAAATTACATCATGAGGTGGGTAAGACATTTTCTGCATAATTATTTGGATAAATATATTAGAATACATAGGATTATAATTAATAAAAAAACTCCCAAATATGATCACCTTTAAATTATAATAATTATGGTCCATGAGGTCCAACATGAAATAGTTTTATTATCACAATTAAAGGATCATTGTAATGCACCAGGTTTATAGGAAGCGTATTATTTCCATAATCAATATTGTTATAATTATATTTTTTATATTAATTCAATGAAATGGAAATAGATTGGTTAAAAAGTAATAAAAGATAGGTAATATACTAATAAAACATTATTATTTCATTTTAAAATGTTTTATAAATCAGTTGAAACAAAGTAAAACACATCATAAATGATCAGTAATTATTAGAAGTTGATGCTAAATTGAAAAGATTAATATTTTTAAAGCTATCATCTCCCTAGGACCACTATCTCCATAAATAATCACCATTACCATAAAAACTATTCCACGAGAAAAAATACAATTAAATGATAATGGATGTTGTGATATCAGAAATTAAAGCTATTGAAATGGGATGTGTAAATGGAATATGGTTACTAAGGTTGTTTATATTTGAAAGTAATATTTTCACATTAAATAAGGTCATTTCGAAGATGATTATTGAAAAAATGGTTCTTGTATATATATGTAATAGTTATATTGAAATCACGTATGGTTAAGAAGTAAATTTAATATAATATAAGTCATAGTAAATTGAAAATATCATATTAATATATTATATATGTATATATATCCATATCAAACAAATATTAATAATATTATTATTAATATATTATACAGTATATATATATATTTCAAATAAGTACTTTAATATCAATAGAACAATAAAATTAAATTTTATAATATATAAAATTAATTTTAATGGTATTTGTTAAAATGTATTAAGTATAAAATTTATTTATAATTTCTCTAATGAATTGTTTTATTAAATGTTAATTATTTAGTTTTGACTAATTGAATTGAAAAATATGATAATATTATTAAATATGAACTAATATATTAACATCATTTAAATTACAATGTTATATAAAATAGTATTAAGACTACATAATATTTGAAAACACATTTTTTTTATAAAATACAAATTCCATGGATTTTATATTTTCATACTGAAGACAAATATATTGTGTTTTGAATTTAAACGTGATACAATTATCATCATTTTCTAATTTATAATGTAAACTTTATCTCATGTTGAAGCATTGGTTTCTTCTAAAACATTATATTTTTAGGTGAATAGTGTAACGTAACGTTTGGGATAATATTTCCAATTTATGCCATTATTACTATATAATTATTCCATAGTTATTAATGAAACATTTTTTGTGAAAATATATTAATTATATAATTTATATTATACCGTTTTAAATATTTAATGTTGTTTATAAACAAATATTTGATATTTCATAACTCATTTCAAAATTTTCCCAAAATTGTTAGAATACATTACAGATTTATTATATTACCATTTATTTTAAAGCATTTTTAAAATTTAATGAGAAAAAATAGTTATAAAATTACAATACATTATCTTTGAATAATCAAGTAATTACCACTATATTTTAATACATTAATTGTAACTCGCCTTACGTAAATACTACAAACTATTGTAAAAGATAAAATGTTAAATGTTATAATTCATGGGGTTAAGTGATTAAAAAACGATTTAATCCTGTTTAAAAAATCATGGTTGTTGATTTAATAACCTTATCTATTCCTCACCACAATATTTCTCAAATTTGGAATCTTTATTACTTGATATTTATTTCTCATTATTTAAATGGTTTACTTATTAAAAAAATTGGAACAACATTCCATGTATAATATGGGCTCTCCAATACTCAATTATCATCAAACACAATCCCCTTAATTTCATCCCAAAATATTTCAATTCAACTATTTGATAATTATATACTTCAATAATATCATTTGGTCTTGTCCAATGACCATACCCTAATGGAATAACCCCCTTTCACTGGAAATATTCCAATGAGTGATGTATATGTTCATCACCTCTATTTCACATTTCTATTTTCTTTTATGAACTTCTTATTCTTCAAATTCCATTATAAAACATGACAATGAAAATGTATATATCCTTGTTATACATATATTATGTAATATTTTATTTTACTTGCATTAATAAAAAATATCCTTAAACATTATGAAAAAAAATGCAAAACATTGGTATGTGCGAACTACCACCTCCTTGAATACTTTAGTTCATTTTTAATCACCAAAAATCCAAGATGGTATAAAAATTAAATTTAGTAAATAATTATGACATTTATATAATATTTATTATTGTTCAATGTAAAATCTTATTAGTTATTTATACTTTCCAATGAAAATTTAAGTCATCACTAATAATTATAACAAACTTCCACCGCCATGGTATGATGCATTCTTTTTTCAAAAGTCTCATTTCATGGATGGTTCTAATATTGAATTTAAATGAATTTTTTTTATGAAAGTAATAAGTTTTTGTAATAGAGATTTAATGCCACTTAATCAAATAAATGATAAAAAATTGTTTAAAACTTAGCATATTAAACAAAATAACTATGAAATATAAAAATGTATTCATAGTATGTTATTTTTTCACAACCATCATTAAATTTAATACATATTTATAAATATATAATTTAATAATTATTATTATGAATTTATATATTTATGCTTCTACAATAATGATATGGAAACTAAATAACTTCATAATTTTCCATTATTCATTGAATGTTCAAGTTTGGCTTAGGTTGACTACCTATATGATCTTTAATATGGAATTATATCAAATCTGACTAAAAAATAATAATTACTTGATTATTACAATATAAATATTGAAATATTATTTATGGATTATATATATATATTAAAATTACTAACTATGAAAACACCCATCACAAGTAACAAGTCACAAAATTATGCTTGTTGTTGATTTAATATTCTTGGATAAATTAAAAAGAACTAATAAATAGAAACTTACTCATAATAAATATTTATAACAAATAAAAAAAGATGAATTTTTTTTGGAGTAATGAGTTTTTGATGAATGAGAAATGTAAAATCCACTATTACAAAACTATTATAAACCATTAACACCCAATATGAGAAAATTAGTAAAAATTAAATAATTTGTATATATAAGGATTTATTATCAATAGGTAGTATAAATTTTAATATTTCGGAATAATTTTATTTGGAATGTATTTAATAAAAATTGCATAATTGTTTAGGATGTTAGGTGCATGTGGAGAGTGAATCTAGACCATGGAATGGCTTTTTTACTCAAATTATTCTCCATTAGACATGAAATTATTATGGAAATAATTTGTTTTATGTGGTGTATATTCTTCCTAATAGTGAAATTTTATCATGTAATAACTTTTATTGATGCAAATTGAATTTCAATTAAAATGTCCCTCTTTTAGTAGATTTTTTATTTAAATACTTCTTATGTTGTAAGGGGATTCTGGAACTCAATTCCCTATCATTGAGTTATATTTTTTTGAACATTTATTTCATGTGTTGGGTAAATTCAACCCTATTATTATATTATGTGTTGTATTCTTTTAAATTCATTATAATTACATTTATTATCAGACAACCCCATTTTAAAAAATTTCAAACTTTATGAACTATATTTTCTATATAGGAATTTGATAACTCAAATCACATTCACTAAGTTGTATAGTTTATTTTGAAATTTTATCTTTTATGTTTCATGATATTCAATTATCAAATTTGTATATGATGGACACTTTTATCTCTTTAGGGAAAATTATTTCTTAATTCAAGCCCCCTTCAATGAGTGGTTTTCATTTCCTTAAAATTATAATATATTTTGAGTAATTCGTGTTCTCCTAGGTGTTTATTTCTTTTAAATGGAACATTATTTTATTTCCATTATTTCACATAGACAAATTTTATCATTATTATTTTTAAATCCAGTTATTTTTTAATTCATTTATTAATTTTTATATTCCTTTTAATATATAATTTTTATGATTTGGATTTCATTTTCCTCATTATTTGAAGAGGGATATAATATTCATGTTGTTATCTTTCATAAATAACCCACTGAAAGATTTTATTGTGTTCCAAATTTAGGTGATTCAATTTGCTACAAATTGAGGTATTTTTTGGGTTTTCATGTGATACCTTTTGAAATATAATGTAAAACGCATTCTTATTCTTATGGTTTCAATATCCGATTATTTTTAATTCTCTTATGGAACAAATGTGTTTAGATCATACTTATGTTATTATTGGGGCCCATATATCACTCCAATGCATTGGGGATAACTTTAAATCTCATGATAAAATGGTAAAATTAGTATTGATCCTTGATCCAAAATTGGAATCTGGTTGTGATACCCAATCCTATATATATAATATTTTTTTGATTCCCAATCAACAATTGGAAAAAGGTTTTGATTTTTAATCCACTTTGTAAAATATATGGTTATAACCAACCCATAATTTTTATTCTATAATATTTTATTAGTTCCATGCTATTTAGATATATTACAACGTGTTTCCTCCAGAAATGTGTGCCTGGGATATTAATCATTATTCATTAATGGTTTCCAATGAGTATTATCATGGAACAAGAAATAGCCAACATTTCTGTATCCATGGGGACCTGCACTCTAAAGGCAAGAGTTTGTCTTAGAGCTTATAAAAAAAAATTTACGCACTCAAATTTATTGATAATATGGGAGGGTGGGGTCATCACGCCCCTTTATGGGGAATTATTACATATTCTAGCACACTCTTATAGATTGAATATGTGTTCTTGAATCCTTTTTTTATTCACATGTATAATGTGGGTCAGCCTATAATTTATATTTGATTACCATCACATATGTAATTTTGAATCAATTGTATGTATCCAGGTCTCTTCATCAAAAGAGATGTTTCTATGCATAATTGGTTATCCATTTGATGGTATCCTCTTATATACTGAATGTAAATAATTTGTTTTTTTACAATAATTATATATTATAGAAATATAGTGGGACACTCTGGAGAGTATCCTTATCCAGGGAGATGGATGTTGTTTTGATGTTGGGATATGACCCATGAAATGGGCTTCATACATATCATCAGTATAAGGATTAGAACCCATGATGTTCGGTGTCACATAACTGGACACATCATACATTTTACGATCATTGGATAAGGTCCTAACCATATAGTTTTACATCATGTGGAAAATACATCTAGGTTAAAGGTTACTAGAAAATGTTTAGTGCAAGACTTATTTTAAAGTAGCCGATGGATCCTATAAGGGATGTGAATTTCCAATATTAATTTGACCCTGCTAGAAATAAGACCTAGAGAGAATTCAGTTTATTTGGGGTATAGGGTATGGACCTCATCGTGGCTTCCAGTATATGAAATTTTAATGGTAATCAAATCCCATGTAGTCCTGTTTTGAATACCAACACCTGTGGATTCCCTTAATGATTTTTATCGCAAAGATGTATGGTCATTTCAGACAATTAAGTTGGGATTTACTTCTAAAGAGGATTACCTAGTAAAGGGACCATTATAGATGTCTCAACTCATGGTGGTTAGGAGGTCTAAATTAGGATTTACTCGTAAAAAGGATTTCAATATTAATGGGATCATGATTGCGATTTACATATTATAGGGATTCTCATTGATCTAGGTTCATATGTTGGAATCTATTGTATCCTAGTTATATCAGGAATAAGTGTTGACATAGCTCATTTTCTTTATTGGATCATGTAGACTTCAGGATCGATGTTAACCTCTAACCCCACATGAGACATTATTTTTGTTGGAAACAAGATGATGTGGATGATCTGAGAACTACACTATATACATTTCTCTGAAGCTGGATATGGAGACAAATATCATGGGAGGGGGATTGGGAATTGAGTGTTAACATATCATATTCCCCCTATTCCTATGAAAGACTAGGTTAGTTTTCATTAACTTTCCACTCTTCAAATTACCCCACAATGATTCCATGGTATGAAGAAGGAATCAAGACCACCGGTGGGGGATAAAAGGTAGATAAAGGTGAGAGTGAAACCTCCAGGAAGAATGTATATGTGCTTACTCCATGAGGTATTCCCTTTTAGATGTTCAGTTGGGGAATACTCATGAGAATTATTCCCATTTGAAGTTTGGATGGGAATTACTACTTAGGAGGATTACTATTGCAGGTTTAGTTGGGTCCTACTTTTAAGGAGGATTTCATTTATCCTAAGGAGGTTTCCCAGTTGATTTTTTATGGGGGATTACTCTTAAGGAGGATTCCCATTGTGGTTTGGTTAGGGCTTACTAGTAAATAGGATAATCATTTTGGGGTTGTGTTTATGCAAAATTATATTTAGGATTCATATTGCATGTTTGGTTGGGGCTTACTCTTAATTAGGATGCCCATGTATCATTTGAACCAGGCATAAGAGTTGGGTGATGATGTTTCATGAGTTTCTTAAGGAGTTTATCAACTCGCATTACTCAAATAATGCAAGAGGTGTACTTCTACACATAAAATGGGAAAGGAAACAATATGTGTTTGTTGACTTAAGGAATTTTAGGGAGTGTGGAGGAGTATATCAAATCATGGTATTCTTGTGGTGGATGTTAAAGTTGTATATGGAAAAACCCAAAATATCCTCAAACTCATCTGAAATGATCATTGTAAAAATCAACCATTTTTATAATGTTCATTGACTACTGTGAAGGGATAGGACCAAAGGACTGAGATAGTATCCCAACACTGGTCCTGAGAGAGGGTGCATCCATGAATCCCCCAAGGCATAAACAAGTGGGTTTTCATAGTTGGGCCCCCCATGTGCTGGTTGCCAAGGAGGGTCACCAAGAAATGGGTCATCCTAGTGGGTCGGCTTGTTATGGGTTGCTTGGGTGGGTCACTGAGTTAGGGTTGCCCCAGAAATGGTTTACCCTTGTGGGTATCCTAGGTATGGGTCGCCTATATATGGTTCTCCGAGGTGGGTCTCCCTGGCATTGGTCTATCAACTACAGGTTTTCTTTATGGGTCTCCTAGGTATGGGTCGCCCATTTTCTACGATAGGGGCCTCTCTATAGTCAGGGAAGTCCATGGTAGGTTGCCCAAGTAGAAATGGACTACAAATAAGAGGATTTTCATGACCAGATCCCACTCTTATATTCATCACCAAAGTTATCATTCATCCTTGAAAAATTTTAGCTCGAGGTTTATGTTTATAAACCTGCAGGAGGTCCTATGTGAATGGAACTATTCGTGGGGGTGGGGGGATATGTTGATGGACCTATGAAGATGGGCCTATATGGATGGGCCATGGAGGATGGTGCTATGTGGATTGGCCTGTATGGATGGTTCTAAAGTGATGGGCCTTCCTGGATGGACCTGTGCAGATAGGCCTTTGTGGAATGGCATGCGTGGATGGGACTGCATAGATGGGCATGCACAATGACACACGATCTTTTATAAAATATTCCCATATTCCACGTTCCATAACATTCAATCTCTATGACTTCTAGGATTCTCAACAAGAAAATTTGAATATTTCAATGATAAATATTGTTACAGAGTTAGAGAATATGAAATGTTTTCCCTAATAAAATATAAAAATTTCATTGTAATTCATTAAAACCTTTTTATGATCGTTATTTGAAAAAAATGGCCAACCCTTGTGGGGGTAGTTACACTTATCCCTAATTATGGAGTATTATTTTTACACATGGAAATACCTTCTTCGTCTTCTTTAGTCTTGTTTTTACATTTTTATGAAAACTCTACATTTTTTGTTTAAGTGAGGATACATCCTTAATATTGTGAAAATGTGAATAAAACCCATTTTGTGATGTCAAAAAAAATACCCCACCCCTAATTAGATTAATTTATAATGAAACAAATATGGTTCTAAGGTAACTATAGGGAACAATGATGCATTTAATCTTTATTTGGTTGACTTGGAAGATATCTCTATTTTAGAACAATGGACTAAGATTATCCTAATCCATGGGTCCATGAATGTATATTTTGACTTTTTCTAGGGTCATATGCAGAACCCTACAATATTTTTTTATCTATGCCATTACACCAATTTTTTTCATATGCTCAATATGGAGGATAGTTAGTAGGTGGGACTTGGATTTTTCGTAGCCCAAAATTTTCCTGTTTTTATCTTCACAAATATTGTACTTTTTATTTTCATTTATCAATTTATCCTAAATGACATGTATTCTAGGTCTAGAATGTTGAGACTTAATTTTTATCCATAGTTACCTTTATGATTTTTCAACATGGTGAGTATTGTGTCTTTTTTTTTGGGATGTTTAAGGTCGTGAAAGTCAGTCAATGGAGATTGGTGTTTATGATCGGGCATCTTTGACCATGGATTTTGAAATAATGACCCAATCAGAGCATGTGGGGTGAGAATTTTGTTACATTATTTTGATATTCATTGGGGAATCCTAAGACATGATTTTGTGGATCTCGAATTCAGAGCATGATATTTGGTAATAAACAAGGCCCCTCTTGATGACTATGTTACCACCGACTGACTTAAGAATTTTGTTGATTCGTTTAGGCATGGATTCCTTGGGAGTGTGATGCATAGTAAAATTATGGCATCTGTTGGCTGAAAAGCCCTGAAATTTATGGGAGATGAATTCCATGACATTTGGGGAGTGTTACAGAAATGTCCGAAAAATGGGTTCTTAGGAATTCTGACATTATATCACTATTAATGGTTCACTAAATAATTTATGATGTAATTTTATATATTTAATTGGATAAAAATTAAAATTATAACATTATTATAAAAATTAATCCAGTTCAGGTTATTGAAATCATTCTAATATAGAATTTAGATTTAAAATCATTTCAAAAATTTCATGGGTTTTACCTTAAAAACCCACTTTCTTGTCATGTCTATGAATTTAATATTAAATTAAAATTTTGTAAATATTATAATTGAATATTTAAAAAGTTATAACATATTTTTAAACATAATGATTTCTAATTTTAAATATGGTTAACAAATGTTTTCAACAAAATGAATATTGTGTGGAGTATAAATTTAGTAACTTAGTTAAGGAAAAATGGGAATACTATGGTGTTAAACTAAATATATGAAAAAAAACATATAAAATTTTCAAAAAGTCTATAGGATGGAAATATTTAGTCCAATACACCTCTAAAGTCAAATAATGGTTCATTTTGGAACCTTTTGATATTTGAAAAACATGGGATCACACAATTTATTTCAGAAATACTATGTTTGTCATCTCCCAAACTTATAAAAGGATAAATTTTCTCCTCTATTCATCAGACCTTCAAAATATTTTGGCATGAAATATAACCCTTGGATGATTTAGTTAAAATATAAGAGGATACCCGAAGAAGAAGTAATATTCATCAATTTACATCTTTTTCTTCTACTATCTACACATCTTTAAAATTTGATTAAATCACGATGATATAATATCCTCAGTATCCTAAATATATTGGGATGTTTTTAAAATGATTTAATTCCCTAATATCATTTCTAAATCCAAAAAATGAGACATGAAAAAATATTTCTTGAATACGGTGGACTACCACCTTACAAAGTGATGTAATCATTTTTCCATTTCCATCTCTCATGGTTGGGTATGAGGATGGATATAAAGTAATTATATGATATATATATATATAATATTTATTCCTATTATGTCAATATATCATGTATATACTTTTATCTTCCCTTACATTAGACATACAAAAATGTCTCTCATGTGTATAGTGGACTACTGCCTTACAAAGCAATGTGATTCGTCTTTCACTAACATTTCATGTGGAAGGTCATAAAAATAAATTTAATTCTTATATTTTATATACATAAAATAATAACTAAAAAATTGAAATATTTATAATTATTTAAATATAATATATAATATTTTATTTCTTTCATTTTTACTCATATTAAGATGATAACATTGTTCGTGTATGTGTGGGAAACTGCTTTTATGAAGCGATGTTACTCTATTTTCATCACAAAAAAACATAGATGAAATATATAAGTGTATAGTATATTAAGTATTATATTATTATCATTATTAATATTTAATATATAATTTAACTACCTTACATAATGATCGTTGATATGTAGAAATGTCATTCATGCGTACGTACTGCCTATTGTCTACATGATCCCAATGTACTTAATTTTTCAAAAACAACATTATTGATTGATTTTAACAATTTAATATTTTTATAAATATTAGAAATGTTTAATTATTAATATTCTAGATATTATGGAACTAAATATAAGAGATCCATCACAGACCTAATAAAACATGCAAAAGAAAAATGAGGAAACATACACCAAAAACAATGAAAATAATGAATGATTATTAAGGAACGAGAGATAGTATGTTATAAAAAGATAATATATGATATAATAGATATTAATATGAATATTTAATCAGTTAACAAAATTTATAATACTATTATACATGTGGTTAAATAATTTTCAACAAAAAGGGACTGATAGATAAGATAATTCATTTCTCAATTTGTGTTCATTGGGTTATTCTTATATTTCATCAAGTATACCATTATAAAATTATGTGTATAAGGAATTGTGAATAAATTATTATTAATTTAGAAATTATTTATTTTTATTTATGTTTGATACAAATAAGGTATTTATTGATAATATCTCACTTCAATGTCATGTCCATTTTACGAGTATATATCACAATCCAATTCTAATTTAGATTATATATTCCTGGATTTACATTAATGAAAATTATTTTGATTATTGTTTAATAAAACCATTAATTTCATTCTCCTCTACCTATTACTGACCATTTTTCTGTGATTATCCCTTTTTACACTATTACGAACTTATAATTTTTGAGAAAATTATTGAATAAATTCCTACATTGTTTTGTATTTTGTCAGAAATCTGTATTCTTCCAAAACCTTGTCTTCTAATAACGTTTCCGAAAATGATTTTAAAATTATAAAAATGATATATGGAAGTAATTTTCACCAATTTATACTAATTTTAAAATGATGTCATTGTAATATATGTATCGTTTTTCAAACAACGCATGTTTGGATTTTACTATAAATGTGATTGGAATCTTGTAATAATTTTCTAAAAGGAAAACATTCCTAATATATTTTATAATGAAAAAGGAATGCTCAAATTAACTTTTATGGAATCTATATAATTACCTTCCATTTTGACCATAATCTCATTGAACATTTAGTTGAATTGTTACTAGAATTTTTTTAATGAACTTTTTTTTAATTTATTTTCAAAAAAAATTCGAAATGTTTTTAAAATTAAAATCGTTTATTCCATATGAACATTTTTAAGTATATTTGTATCATATTTTTATTCATAAATAAAAAAACCCTTATTATTACTCCAAAGATTATATGTTGATACACTTCGTATCCTTCTTCTTGTTGGTTTATTATTACTTTGACCAATGAGAGTATTGATATTCACTTATTTTTTTAATTATGTTGTCTTTAACATCCTATAGAAATATTAACATTATTATGATCATTAGACATAAAATTTTCCCTAAATATACATATTGTTTTTCATGTATATTATTATTTCTAAAGACATACCTAATTTCTATATATATTGTTCTACTTTGATTTCTATTTAATTTAATTGAAAATATTGATAAATCAGCATCCTTTAATCAATATAGATATTTGATGTTAATGGATATTGATTATTGAATGAAATAGATTATTCAATATATGAGGAATTATTTTTAACTACAGTGGCAGGTCGGGCATTATATTATATATCCCAACAATACATCGGTAGGTATCATGAGGAAAGCAGGTTAATCTATCGTTAGATGTCATTTACCTGTAGTTAAAACAATTTTGTGGAAGTTCTAGATAGTGGATGTATCATGGAATCCAATAATTAAGAACTTATTTCATTAAGAGATATCATATTTTAATACAAGATATTTTCACCATGATACTGTCTATGGATGCATGTCATTATCAGTTTTGTGATTAAATAAGAATTTTTTAGTTATTTAACTTGTAATATTGATTATTCATTATATTGTTATTTAAATGGAATGTGTTCTTGGATATTTACCTTTACATATTATTTATATTATCTTTTTATTTAAATGAAATTCATTCTCACTTATTTACCATTCCATATTGACCATACATATTGAATCATGATAGCTTCATCTATACATAATCCTTATTGAGCATTTGACATCACACTTATTTTTTTCGTCCCCATGAATCTAGGAAGTTAACAATGATTGATATGAAATAATATACTATATGGAATATTGATATTCTCAAAAAAAATGTTGTAATTTGTGTATTCAAATGTAATGAAATACTCATGTAGGTATTTGGTTTATGAAGACTACCTAACTATTCGGTCCTTCAGGATGTGATTCATTATATATTATGACAATAGAACAATGAATCCAATGGCTCCTGAATTTTGGGATAATCATTTCCACAAGAAAATTATAAAGATATTACATTGATTCAATTTTGGTTGAAAAAATAATAGGATTGAGATATATCAACTTATATAAGAAATGTTAGTTATCCTAAAATGTAATTGATTTCAAAATCAGTTCATAAAAAACAATTAAGAGGGGAAAGAACCTACCCTTATGAATATTTTAGATTTTAATATGATGATTAAATTCATTATAAAAATATACATTTATTAATATGACTAAAAGTGAATTATCGATATCCAAAAACCTGCAAAAATACATTCTTTGATGAAATTTAGAATAAAATAGAAATGAAACATAAAAGGAGAAATTTAGAAGTATCCAATATTTTATTCTAAAATTCCCATTGAAGCACCATTATAATTCCTATATCGATATTTAGAAAAATGATTTTTGGGTTATTAGGAGAGTTTTAAAAAGATTCAAGATTATGGATATCCATATGATGATAATTTCACCCATGTTATTCATTATAATGATTTTGACTAAATTAACATGAAAATTGATATTTCTATGACCGAAAAGATTTTACCAAAAGATTATATCCAATCCATAACCTTAGAGAATATCTATAATTAATTTTTTATGAATAGATATTGGTGGTTTACTACCTCACTCATGGCCAAGACATAGTCCTAATAGAACATTCCCATTATATAAAACAATATGTTGCACTGATTCAGGGAGTTTGAAATTTTATGGATAGAGTGTATTTTGTTATTATTATTGACCATTTTAATGCTAGTAATGATTTTGGTTCTTCAAATGTAGATATTAAAAAGGAATATTTCATTTTATATTTACTATATTTTCATGAGTTAATTGATGTTTCACCCAATGGGGATCTTAATAAGCTCCCATCATTTTCCAAAATTTTGAGTGTAGGGGATTAAGATAATGATGTGTTATTAGGGTTTAGTATCATTTTCATTGAGGCTGGAAAAACATTTCTTATGGTCAAAGAGTACATTATATATTTTTCTAAACCTAAATTTGGTTATATCATTTGGAATGGTATTTGAAATTACATTACACAACTTCTGAAAATGAAGAATAGTGGAAGAGATCTTACATCTTTATACTTTATCCACTATTCCAAATACACAAAGAATTGGAGGGTTACTTGATGGAAGTTTTATAATTTTAATATAAAAAAATAAAATGTATAGAATATTGAGGGAAGAAAAAAATTTCATTGCAAATAGGAAATAACCTCCATCAAAATGGGGGTGAAAAAAAGACTGTTGTACTATGGAAAATATAAACAAAGATTCAAATGTGGAGTCATCCCATGAGTATATTGTTAATTTTATAGTTCAATTTTTAATTTTATACATTCAATTCTAGGGGATCCATTTTTTAGCTAATAACATGGACATATAACCATAATTTACTAGATAATTAAGTGTAATATGATGATAAATGAGGAACCAAGGGTGAATCATTCTTATTTCCATGGCCAAGAGGACATATAAAATGATCTCACTAGAAAAAACTCCCTAACACAAACCATGGTTTCAAATTCATTTATAATAACTAGTATATAAATGATAGAACACTATTTACCAATTATAGGAACACTAGAAGAGTATAAATGTATCTTTCACATAATACTCAAGGGGTGTGACAATTAGATGATCAAAACATTTAATTCATCAACATTAAAAGATTTTTACATCTATTTATATGAATTCATTTAATTTAATCTATTTTGATTTAAGTGAGGGATAAATACACATTATTTATTTTGAAAATTTTATTCTATTTTCTTAAATGGTATTTTATCTTAAAAATTTATGGTGTGTTTAAATTCATGTTGATCAAAATACTGAAACATATTAGAACCATGAACAATTTTTCATTACATTAGATCAATATTCTTTACAAAAACATTAGGATATAAATTGAGATTTTTTGTTGATATAATTAAATAAAAAAATGAACTAAATTTTTTTTTATAATATTTTTTGGATATGTGAAAAATGTTCTATTTTGAATATAAATTGAACCTCTTCCGAATTATATGAACAACTAAATTTTATACCTATTTGAGTTAAAATGTTTACCAACCTTATGATTAAAAATTCGGGATAATTGTGTTTATTATCAGGGAGAGGGGTCTTAAAATCTACCTTTAAATATATTTAATGATTTTTAAATCTAGAACCCATAAATATGTTTTCAAAAAAAATTCATAAACATTCAATATTGAGGGACTTTTTGATTAATTTTCCTATTTTATTCTTTACTATATAATGGATAATTTTATTCTAGTTTTGAGTATTGAATTGATTCTATGTTTTTTGGGTGTTTATGTTTTCTAAGTGAGTCGTTTCATTAAATTATGGATATTAAATACAGGAAATAGGAAATGAAGTGAGATTTGATGTATGTTTTTTGGAATTGATATTATAATATGGGGTACCTGAATCCTTGAAATTTACACATAGAGAAACAAACTTTTAAAAAACACATATGGGACATAACTAAAAATATATTCATATAATTCATTTTAAACATGAGTAAAATAGTTAGTCGGGATCACGTGGATAGTATCTTGGACATAGTGCCCTATTTTAGTTGTGTATATAAATAAAAGATAAATTTAATAAGTTTTTCCACGATTCTATGCACAATTATTTAGTTGGGAAAATTTTAATAGAATTTATATAAGTAAAAAATAAATTTATTTAGATTAGGGGAATACTAATCCCAAATTATGGAATGGTAACTATCTTATAATATAATCCTTTTAGTTTAATCAATGATATAGAAAATGGATTTTTTTAAACCAACGAGAATGTGATAATTGCATGTTCCCCTTATTAGAGTTATAATTCATCCTAAAATTAAAATGTATGAACTCCATGTATTTGAACATAAATTTTAATTGAATTATGAAAATGGGAATCTTCATGTAGAAGAAATTCCCTTTTAAATTTTAAATAAATAAATAATTCATTGATTTTTAATGTGTAAATGATTTCGGTAGGACTATTTTTTAAAATTAATGAAAAATACTTGTCACCCAATTGTCCTCACTCTTTAAATAAATGTTTTAAGATGATACCTTGTGAGCATAATTGAAATTTGGTCTTACACTATTGTTGAAAAACGAAATATATTGTTTGAGAGGAATAAAAATTCCATGTCTGTGTATTATGATATGGGTATATTTTAAAAAAAATTATGACATATTTTTTTCTATAATAAATGATTTTAATGTTGATAAATTGTGATAAAATTTTATAAAAATTTATTTTTTAAATTTTTTTAAAATCAGCAGACATGGAATAATTTTTAAAAAAATGTGTAATTTTTTTTATTGTATATCTATTTGGATCACACACAACATATAATTTCTAAACAAACATATTTTTTGATGGCTATGAATATTAATTAAAAATGTATTTGTTGATATTTTTTTCATTAGTATATTCTATATTTTTTATTCTGGAACAGTTTTTTGATATTTTAATTCATTTTCTTCTTTATGTTTTTTAATGTAATAATAATTTCTTTAAATGATCTATACTTTAATTATTTTTTTGGGAAATAAATTTTTTGTGAGATAATTAGTGAATTTTGTTCTTTATTTTCAATTCAATAATTATCTTTTCACACATTGAATTGGTTATATATTTTATATTTCTATAATAGTCTATTATCATTTATGGTATACTACAATTGATAATTCCTCTAAAGTTTTTTATCCCCTACAAACATCACATATGCATCCTCTAGGACAACATATACCCTTCCTTTTACTACCACTAAGACTACCCCTTCTTCAATTCAACTATGAAACCATTGCCTCGACAAATCACTTTGTTCACTACCTATAACCCATTGTCATTTATCCATGAATGAGATAATACCACTCAATAGTACAAACCCACATCAAATAATCTCGAATCAAAAAACAAATAGCTATTTTTTTAATGATATCTTAGATAGATAGAAATATATCATGGGTATGAAATCCATGATGAATAGATGCCTCCACTATATGTCATAGAATTTATTGAGAAGAATATCAAAGAAGAATATTTCTAGAAAGGATTTAATAAAAACAAACAAGATAAATATAATGACACAAAATTATATTACCAGAGCATAATTAAAATGGAATTTGGATTAACAGAATCTTATATAATAATTTAGATAATTATGAACTCAGTATAATATTTTTATAATGATAAATCATTTAAGGAGATGAACATAAAATTAATGGATATGTTGAGTTGAATCCCTATTCGAGTATCATCCATACAATTAATTTATCAGTGTTTTGGTTACTTAAAGATAATTATTACTAGGATTATTGATTATGTATGTTGGGGAATCCAATGGTCAAGACATGATATACCAAGTGATAATGGAATTGAGCACAACTATTCTGCAACACTAACCCTCCCAAAATGAATATTTTTATGAAACTAAATATTCATGACCAACCCAAATGAATTTCAATTTTCGTTGGCCATATCCATTTAAAAATTTGATTCATGAGGAAAATATAAACCTCATATATCCCTAATTCTTTAATTATAGGATGTGGTTGGATAAATTCCATATATTCATTTTATCGTCTAAATGGATTCCTTGAGTGTTGACAAATTAAGTATTTGAAGAATTTATTGGATGGTTATAGACTCTAAATGATCAATGATGAAAATGATCTTAGATTTGGTTGTCGATTCATAGAGAATGGTTTATTCTTATTCAATCCATGAAGTGTTGTAGTGATTATGTTTGTGAAGAAAATTTTACTTATATAGTTGGAATAATGAGCGTGGTGGGGAAAATTCTATAAGAAGAATTATAGCCAAAGAAATCGATGAATTGAAATAAATTGTCGATGGAGATCACTTGGTACTAAGGAATGATGTATATCAAGTTTTCTCATATCGTTACACAAGATATTCTTCTAAAATGAAACATACTTTTCTTACACAGATATTACACTTTACGCGAAGAATATTCATTTCATAACTTAATATCCACAGTGGATTTTTAAAGGCCATGTATCTATGTAGATTTGGATATTTAAATTGAAGGTACATATGTGAACTATATCATATCCAACTATGTTTTTCATAACCATCATCATTCTTATAAATATCCTACATAATTCATTTCTTCATAACATATGGAATGGAAACATAAGAAATTGTGAGGTTAGATGATCTACATGGGTAAACAAGGGAGAGAACAAAATTAAATGATAATAAGGTTATGAAAAAAAATGAGTATTAAATTTTAAATGCAGACCCTACTTATCATATATTATACTCTAGCATCATATAAAAAATCATGGTAGTTCATAAGAAGTGAATCGTATAGTAATTAATGAACATGCTATATGAGAGAATAATAGAGAATTAGACATAGTCATTTGGAATAAAAATACTAATAGAAAATAATTTACTTAGTATCCAAGAACCATTTCTAATAATGTCAGAGTTAAATGATTATCCTCTCCAAACCCTCAAAATAGTATTGGTTCACTACCAAGACTATAGTAGTGAATTGAGTCCCTATTTGAAATTGGTTCAATACCCATTCTAGTCTTATTTATTACATGATATATTCATCATTACCCAATACATTGGAGGGATATAAAATTAAAAACCTACTATCACATAATGAAAATAATATATTTTCATTCCAAAAGATGATAAAACCTTCATCATATCATAAACCCAGAAAAAAATAGGTTTCATAAAAAATTTATTTGGATATAACCCATATAAAATAAAGAGGTTTAATAATCATTTCATCAATTAATTTAATAATAACCTATAGAAAATGATAGGGTTTCTTAAAAAAATTTCAATCTTAAACTATACAGAGAATAAATTTGGATAATATCATTATATCAAATCCCTTTTAATCATTATGAAAAATAAATTGAGGTTATATTACATTTAAAATACTTGTAAATTTCACATGTAATGTTTCTTATAGAAAACACTTTTTAAATTGAAAGTGCATAATAAAAAATACCAATGAAAAAAATTTCATTAATAAAAAATTAATAACATATAATTTAAGCATGAAATAAATGATTTTTCATGATAGATGAAAATTATATTCATGTAATGTATGTTGAAACAAGGAATCCATTCACATTTTCACTACTAATTCAAAAATATATTGTTTTGAAAATGATAATAGTAATTTTTAATCCATCATTAAAAAATTGAAGCATGGTTAAAAATGAATTTAAAAAATAATAGAGTAATATTAAAAACATTCATGAAACACATTTTTGAAAACATGGATATAGATGATAATATAATTTTCTACAGAAGTGATATAATTTGGATTATTCATAAAAAAATTAAATAATAATCTTGACTCTATAAATAACGAAAAATAAATTGAAAACATGTAATTTATAAAAATATCTTGAGTAGAATAAAATTAATTAGTTTCATGAGTGATGGATCATATAATTTTATCATCGTAATCTTATTCTAATGTAATCCCAATATATAATGACAATGTGACAGAAAACCCATTCCACTTATGTAAATTCTGACTTTTATTCCCCATGAAATAATGAACCTTATATGGATATTAATATCCTACAAATATTATTATTAAAATCATATAATACCTTACTAGGTAGTATATAAACCACATAAAAGGAAAAGGTGGTGAATATAGAATGTGTCCAAAACAAATGAATGTGAGATGAAAATCTTCTAACTCTTGACTAACATCCTTCACACATGTTCGAACTTCCATTATAAGAAATATATATTTATTATAGATATATTCCAAAAACATAATCATATATATATAATTATATATTATTTAAATATAACCTTTTATCAATATCCATTAATAATTCACTTTTTAAATCATTATTTTGACTAATATCCGCTTTGATTTTCTTAAATGGTTTGGTTTGATAGTTTTTCATCATGTAATTTTATTTTGGTTCCATCATATCCAGAATTTTAATTGTGGAATAAATATATTATATATTTATTATATACATATTAAGTGTCAAACATACATGTATAGATATAAAAATTAAATACACCATTAATGGAGATGGTATAACATATGTATACATGAGCTCTATTTCAATTTTTTGAGGGTTGGAACAAATGAAATGTATATAATTTTTCACCATTACTGAAATTTTTTAATTTCATATATATCTTAAATATTTATTATTTATATATATTATTATGACCATCGATCTCAAAATAAAACAAAAAAATAACACATTGCTTCATAGAGGTGGTAGTCCACACGTACCCATGAGCAACATTATCATTTTTCAATGAATTTTAATTTAAGAAGTTAGACGATATATTATAATTAAAAAAAACATAAATATTTCATTGGTATCATATGAATATTTTAAATTCATCAATATATCTGTCCATAAATGTGTGTGGTGGAAAAGTAATTACCTCAGTTCACGATATCGTATTCCACTGTACATTGATCGATGATTTCATTTACCATTTGATGGAAGAGGAGAAATATATGGGAGATTAAATTAACATAATAACAAATTAGTATATATATGATACTTATGATATTATATCATAATTTTTCAAAAAAATTGAAGGATCTGGAATATTAAATTTAATAAAAACTCTTGTTTAACAATGATACATCTTCATCAGAAATCTTATATCGGTTAACACCAAAATCATTATTAAGAGGATTTAAAAAATAAAAAAAGGCTATAAGAAATTTTGGGGAAAGTAAATATGTGGTGTCATAATGGAATGGAAAACCCAAAAGGATCTTGATGTCTAGAGAGGAGATGAAGGGATATGTCCTTTTATATGTGGGGGAGGGAACCAACATTGATATTTTCTAAAATAATAAAAAATGATAAATTCATTTATACGAAATTGGAATCCAAATGGACATATATTTCAATGTAGTATAATATAAGGTTTAAATATTTACATAAATTTGGATTAATACAAGAATAATTGGAAATCCCATATTTATCCTTTCTCTTAACCCACTCAGTAAAAACATTTTTACCTTAACCACAATAAATAATTTTTACAATTTTTTGTATCCATTCTGAAAAAATTAAGTTGATATTATTAAATAAAAATAATTATTATGAATCTCAATATGTAATCTATTTTTATAAATAAATTCATATAATTTGAAGAAAATAATTTAAAACTTAACCCATCATTGTGAGGGAAAAATAATTCTACATAAAAGAAATAATCATAAGTTAATAATGTTTCTATATAAAAATTTAGCGTAGAATTTATTAAAAAAATTCAATTAGTTTAATATTTGTAAAATGAAGAAATTTTAATTTTAAAGTATATTCAAAATCATGTAATTTTAAATTATTTAAAAAAAATTATCCCCTTAATAAATATCAGCAATTTTCACAATTTTAATTAGAAAATTAATCCATTAAGAATATTTTCATGAACTTAATCAGAAGTATATTTTTGAATGTTTATTAAAATAATAGATTACATTTTTTACATATAAATTTTAAATATTTATAAAAATTAATTTTAAAATAGTTTTGAAAAATGAAATGAAACAAACATTTAGAAAGAAATACAATTTTGAGCATAAAACTTATAATTCCCCATTGTAGTAAAGATAGAACATTGTATTCAATATCATGTATGTCACGCATCACAAAGCCCATGAGAGGATATATTATCCCAATAATTTTTAGTTTTTTTTTGAATAGACTCAATATATTTTATATTTTAAATTCACATTACACTGAGTTATATTTCCATATATATTGGACCGAATTTTTTTGGAAGCATATGTTACACGTATGACATAGTTTTACCGAACAACAATATATTTTTTGAAAATTATTTTCTAATATAATAAGATATAACAAATATATGATATTTTTATTTAGGAAATGGTTTATCTTACTTATGAAAATATTTGGTTTAAAAAAACATAAAATGAAATCTTTTTCTCTAATTAGTAATGAATATGAAAACCAATTGAATATAAATGTAATTATTATTATTTTTATAATCACAATGTAGATTTACCATAATAAATTAGTTTAATTGAAATTATTGAGTGATATAAAAATAATATAAATATATATTACTCAATAAAATATTTTTTATATTAAACTAATATATTTGATACGAATTACATAAGAATAAACCCAATATTACCCATAAAAATAATGTGTTATTATTAATACATTTTTACCGCATTTTAATGGATAACCTATTATAAATGAAATTTTTTAATATTTTGCAGATTAAATATATATATAATCTTTATATTTGAAATATAAATATAAAAATTAGGTCAAGGTACATTTTTTTAATTTTTTTGTGATGTTACATTCTTTAATGAGTAGTGGAAATGCGTAAATTTAATTAAAAACTTATTCTTTATCTAATTTATTTATATAATTATTTTATAAAATAAATTTGATTTAATTTTTTATAAAATCATATACTAATACATTAATCTAATTTATTTCATTTTCATCAATGTCAATTTGAAATTGACTATAAAACAAAGAAATTTTTTAGACTTTTGTAGTTTAAAACCATAAATGTCATCCTGTCTGTGGGATTAAATTTAAATTACATTAGTACAATTATATAATTTTAATTTTTAAAAATATATTCCATATTTATAATTATTATATTTATAATTTCTAATATGGTCCACATAGTTTTTGACCAAAAATATTAGTGAACGTAATGAATTTTAATTAGAGTGATTAAGGTAAAATTAAGCTTAATAATAGACAAAACATTCATCTTAAATACACAAATGAACTAGAAACATTACAAGATATATTTTCTTGTTTTATTTTCACCCTATAATCCATTTTATCAAAATTTTCCAATTATGGGAGCCACATACCATCAGAAAAATGTGGTTGGAATTCTTTTTACAAGAATTTAAAATAGTGCCACACCTCCTCCACTATAAAAAGGTCTTATCTCCTCCCACTTCCTCACCCCTATTAGGAATATTTGGATCAACCAAGATCATTCCAATTATCTTCAAAAAATCCCTCCCCTAATCTTATAATCCTACTCTTGGGAAGAATTCCACCTAAGGAATCTCGTTCCTGCAAACCAAAAATTGTTACCTGAAAAAGAGGTAACATCTTTCCTCAAGATCCTCAATTTTATTTCTAGACTCCTCTCCTAAAAATATGATTATTACATGATTATAACACAAAAAAACTATATTATATATACTATTATTTTCATATTATAAGGATTCAAACTAAAACTACACACACGTCCATGTAATGGGTACTGAAACATATTGATTACATGTAAATAAAACTACTTCCTCACTAAAGATAATTGTTAATGTTTTTCCATTATCTCCTCCCATGGTGGAAATTATGATGGAAAATATACTTATATATTTATATATGATTTTTCTTTTTTCTTTTTTCTTTTTTATTAATTTTTAACACATACCCATATAATTTCAATTTTTTGTAAATATGATAACATCATTTTAGGAAGTGTGGACTATCACCTCCTCAAAGCATTGTGACTCATTCACCACATATATGGACGGTATAAAATATGGTTTTAATAAAACATTGTTACATTAGCTGCATATATATGATACATAAATTATAACATACATATTTATCATTTAAATTTCAATATATCAATTCGATATAGAAATGCATGTAGAATTCTTCCATATGTACAACCTAAAATCATCATGAATGGTGCATTTAATTTATTATCTATAAATATTTTGGATTATTATAAAAAACATCTACTATATATGTATTAAAAAAAAATATTGTACTAAATTTTGGAGATTATGAAATCATAATCTATGTTATTGGAACAAAAATAACATGCCAAAACATAATTGAAAAAACAAGGCATTTAATATTTAAAATAGTTAATATAATGAATGATTATTAACAAATTGGTAATTAGACATTAAAAATATGATATATGATATTATAAAAATAAGTTAGGTTATGGTATATGTTAGTAACATATTTTAAACTACTATACCAGAGGATAAAAACCACACAACCAATGGAAGGTAAAGGTAATGGATTTTCAACTCACTATTTATATCCATGATAGAAATTCTATGTTCAGCACTTCCTTATTCTGTGTGGTGAATATACTAATGATTTTGATATATTATATCATTAATTATTTTATATTCATGGTATTTGAAACTTCAATTTTACAATATTCCTTAATAAGTCTTAGGACATAACTATTTCAAAGGGGTATGTGACACTTTGGTATTTTTAAATATTATTTTCCAAAAGAAGAATTCTAATGGTAATTCAATGGTATTTACATTCATGGATATTATATCACCATTTTTTTTTAATAAAACCATTAATTTTCTTATCATTTGGTTATTTCAAACATTTTCAAGTATTAATACAATGTTTACAGTCTTTAGTACTCAAAATGTTTGTCTATATTTTCTTAGAAAACCCAAAATCATTTCCCTCTTTAGTTAGTGAACCTATTTTATTATGAAAACTATGTTTCATTTAAAAGTTTTATAATATTTTTATAATATTTTAATAATTATTTTGTAATTATATTTTTACACTTTTTGTCTCTAGAATTGTTTTTGAAGGAATATTCTTATCACTTTTTTAGAAAGTCATTTATCGATTCTTTTTACCATGAAAATGAAATTTTCATTTTAACATGTATAAGAAAATATATATCTCTTAATCATTACTTCATCAAATATTAATTTTCATGTTTAGAAGGTTAATATTGAAATAAAATGTATTTAAAAATTAGTTTCAATGAATTTTGTTTCCAGAAGGTTATTAAAAAGAAAAGGATACTTTCTCCAAGAATGTTCTTAAAGTACAACACAAATTTCAACAACGACAACCCCCCTTTACATTACTCCACATAATAAATTATGTTTTTATTTAGTCCATAATCTTGGTAAGGATGTTTTATAATTTATTTGGACATATATAGTATTCACATTCAGTTCTTTTTCTCCTTTTATTCCTCTTGATAAATTCAATATATTCTAATCATTTGAAATTAAATTTCCCCTACATATCAATACCATTTTTCAGTGATATGATTATTTCTTGAATCATACACCAGAATTCTTAAAGTTTTTACTTTTAAATTCATTTGTTTATTTTCAAAAATATTTAGAAATAGATTTTTTATTCAAAACATATATTTGTTAAGGAATATTATTTAATCGATATGAATAATGCTTAGGAAATTATTGAAAATGGTTGGGGACCATATAATGAATTCTCTATGGGTTGGTGATTATTTAATATCATCTCTTTGATTCATTATCAGTCTCATGAGACAAAATTAGTTGTTGAAAAACCTATCAATTTTGTTTCCATGAAGAATAGACATGTTTCTACCCATAGAGTAATATCTCGGATATCTTAGAAAGGTAATTTATTCTTACATTTCAGTTTAATTCCACTATATTAGTTAATTATGTGATTACCCAAGTCCTTGTGGATGACCGAGGGTTTTTTGAGAGTTCGGAACATGAAAATAGAGAAAAGTGGGTTTTCTATGTCGGCTGCACAATCTGTGCACAATTTGTTCTAATAGTGTGGACAACCCAGGGAAACTGTGTAGGAAGGGTGTATTTTAGATAGTGGCAACCACATGGTTAGTGAAAAAAAATTCAATCTGTGCGTATAAACAGTGCGTCCCAAAAACATTTAAAAAATTACAATATTTTCACTCCTGGTTATTAATACACAACTCGGTATTTCCTCCCAAATGAAACCTCTTCACCCTAAGAAAGAATTAAATTTCTAAAAAGCTCCATGAGACCAATCTACTTCAATTTTAAGTCATATTTGGTACTATTGGATGTGTATCAAAGCTCCGGGTAAGGAAAATATCATCCATGTTTCTCTTTTGAGATTAGGGTTTGTATCTTCTTCTTCTCTCATTCTGAAGCTTTAAAACCCTACTATATGAGACATATATAGGATGAAGCTTCAGGGGTCAGTTTAAGTGGAATCAAAGGGCTCGATTAAGTATTTTTCACCCGAATAATCGATGTAGGTGATCTACAAGTTATATCCCAATGTTTTTTTGGATTTTTGGATGTGCGATTTTATTCATGGGTGTCTCTTGGTATGTTTTTGTCACCCCTATAATGAATAGGAAATATGGTTATTAATAAGATAAA
Organism: Viscum album; assembly: GCA_963277665.1. Classification (NCBI taxonomy): domain Eukaryota; kingdom Viridiplantae; phylum Streptophyta; class Magnoliopsida; order Santalales; family Viscaceae; genus Viscum; species Viscum album. The sequence goes on along the minus strand of OY728160.1, from coordinate 904,957,511 downwards.
TGGAAACCCTCACGATTTTAATGGGATATAGAGAGGGTGGTGAGACTAATCTGGGGCCACCCATGGGGTGTGTCGATATCCCAGGACATATGGATTTGTGAAGAACATGTGAGGTGGTTGTGTATTTATGGAGATTCAATTAAAAACATGATGATGTGATTGATTATGTTGGGTAAAATCTAAGTGATTCAACTAGGATTAATAATAATCTATGGATTATTGGGTTATAATGGAATTGGATTATAGTGGTTGAACATGGTTATGCTAGATGAATTTTGAATAGTGTTAGAATGTGTAAATCATTTGACACATGATAATGATGAATGGATAAATGGTTTAATATGTGGAAATGATTAAGGGACGTAATGGAATGGATTATAAGCCTCGTAATCAAGCTTATTGACTTAGGAATAATGAATAAATCCTAGAGAGATAGGAACAATGAATGAATTCTTAGTGATATAGGTGTAATAATAGGGAATTGGGATAAATTGATAAATAATGTGAAATTTTTTAATTTGGTAATTGGGTTAGGGCATGATATTAATTATCATGTTGTTTTTATGATTTATGTTTTCTTTGGGAAATGGTTGTTGTGTTTTGTGATTTTTTGATGGATATTTATATATATAGAATTTGGACATGACATTGGTAGAGTAGGGGTATTTTCATAAAATTCTACACCCACTGGTCAAGTCGGACATAGGCTTTAAACTCCACCCCTTATGCACGGGTTAGGTAAGAGGAATGAGGCTCTGTTCCCATAACAGTATCATCTGTCCTAACTAAGGCATCAAGGTGAGGATATTTTTGACATGAAGAATTTATTCCAAGTGATATAGGATAAAAGTGTATTTTCATCATGCATGTGATTGTGTACATTTATCATGTATAAGTTGGTGTGTTTGATGAACCCCATATAAATGCATTGGAAATGGTATGTAAAGGGAAATGAGATAAAATTGTAAGATAAGTAATGGTAATAAATTTTGGTAATGGACCTAAACTGGTTAAGGAGACATAGTCTTTATTTATGATAAATTATTCATTTCCCTCTTTCATTCAAAAGTTTTTATTCCAGATATTTTTTAGACAACGTTGGTGGTCGCCTTCTGAGTTGTACTCACACCCTGCTCGGGCCTTCGTTGGGTACCTGAGTAGACTTCATGATTGTAGGTCTAGGATTGGAAAAAGGCTCATGCTTGGGAGTTTGGTTGGCATGGATTTTTTTGGCGGAGGACACCGACTTTGCTTCAGGGCCATTTTGGGGATTTTTCAGTTGGCCTCTATATTGGTATTAGTTCATATTTTCACTTTTATCAAGACATGGTATATTCACTTTTGGACATGGTTGTACCCAATTATAGGGAAGGGTTGTTTATGCATGATTTTGTATTATTTTTTATAGTTCCACTATTTAATTTTTCTTTTATTGTGTCTTAATATGATAAAAAGGGGGCATAGTCTCCCCAATTGACCATTTGGACTCCCACTCCTAGTCGCCAACATTTGGCATATGGGGAGGCGCGCTTATGGTCATGTAACCACTCTGCTCGGAGCACTAGTTTAGAGGAGTCTGGGTTAGGGACACTACAAAGTGATATTAGTGGAGATATTTCTTCTTCTTCTCTATAATAAGTTTATTTGGGATGGTAGATGGGATTTGGGATATGTTGGGCCTTGGTAATGAGCTCATTCTTGGGAGTATAAAATCCAAATATGAGGGTAAACCCAAGTCACCCAGGGTGGGAATTGTTGTTCTTTATTCTTCAATGTTACTGTTGATGATATTTCACCATTGTATGATTCACATGTTGTGTGATGTGATGGTTTACTGATATTTTGATTGTAGCCTTAATGGAATGAGGTTGTTCATTCATGCATCATTATAGGAACCTAGATAGATAGGTGTCATGAATCATGGTAGGCACAGATAAGTTGGTTGTGGGAGATAAGAATGATATAATGATCCTTACATATTGACAATTGAAATGTTAAAATATCATAAATGATACAATCCAAGTGGGGTAAAGAAAAAATAATGATAAGGGATGATTCATTAAATATGTGTAATTAAGGGTCTGTAATGAATTGAAAATTTTATTTGTAACATGTTGTGTGATCCTTGTGGTGGTGAATGGTTGTTTACACATTGTAGACCACAGACTGTGATAGGTATGGTCGGGGTGATGTTTTCATAAATTTATTATTTGTTGGGATGGTGCATGTGTGGGTGGTTGTTGTGGCCGCTGAAGAGAATTAAATTTTTTGAAGTTAGGAAAGTTTTATGGTATGTGTTATAAAACTCATGATTTGAAATGTAAAGAGATGAAACCACAATGTTGAGCGCCGTTTGGGAAAAAAGGGGATGTTGTTGGGAACACTCCTCTATTAGTGGAGCAAGAGAATGTGGTGATCCAAGAAAGTAGAGAAGAGAAGTTATGAGAGAAAATGGATTGTTTTCTAAAAAGGATGGATCAGGACCCATGGAGGGTTGCACAGATTATGTTAGAGATGACCAGAGAGTATCAGCTATAACACCCTCCGATCATTACCCAAGATATTGGGCCACAAATATTAGAGATCTACATAGAGTCTATCCAGATGATACTAGATCATATGGAGACTTCTGTTGGGAATACTGTAAAGTAAGAAGCTTATATGTTGTCGGGAGAGGAAAACCAATTGTGAGACAACCTGGTTCAGACTGATCATAATGAGGGGATGTTGTGGAAATATTTCCAGGAAAAGTTTCTGGATAATTTTATATTAGAGAAATTGAGGAAAGAGGAGATTGCATAGTTCATGAGCCTAACTCAGGGATCGATGTTGGTGATGGAGTATGTTGGCCACTTTACTGAACAATGAAACTTTTTTCCTGTGTTGGAAGGGGATGAGGAAGTAGCTACGAGGCGTTTCTAGGATGGGATAAGACACGAGATCTGGTCATACGTTAATATCTTTCTCTTGAAGCAGTTTATAGAGGTAATAGAACAAGTGTTGATCTCAGAAGGGAACCTGAAGGGAGATTTAGGTAGAGGGATTGTTGTGCCAGCTGGGAGGACAAGTGATGCAGCTTCTATGGGATGGATGCATTGTTTGGGAAGTTTCATATAGGGTGGAAGTGTGAAAGGTGGTAAGTAGAGAGGGTCATTCTCTCTGGCTCTGAATCAAGTGATCTTTTATCAGTGTGTTGTCCAAGGAATCATCCATGGATAGTGTCGAGGATCTCCAATCGAGTGATGGTCATGTGACATATTGGGGCACGTGAAGAGGTTTTTTAGGAACCCTCAATAGGTGGGCATGAATTTTGGTGACAGGAAGATGCCATGTGGAGGCACGGGATTAGTTGCTCCAAATCTGGGAGGTTGTTGGAGATCCTTGGACCATTCTAGCAGGGGTGGATGATGTAGAGCTCTGGGGAAAGAACACCCATGTCAATAGTGCAATGCATTGAAGATAACATTGGATAGAGAAGAGAGTTGTGGGGCAGTTTAGCTTCAGGTTGTTCAATCTACACCCGATTATTGAGAGTTTGGTCCACCGACTATTCGATATATGATCCTTGTAGCTTCTAGGAATGCTAGTTCATTGTTTGACACTGGTGAAAGATAGTCTTTTATTTCTTCTAAGCTTTTGGTGGCTTTGGGTTTTCCTTTGGAGAGTGTGTCCGGGTTTATGTCAATTGACACTCCATTGGGGGTGAAAATGAAGATATCAAGAAGTGTAAGGGATGTTCTCTATAAGTTGGTGGGTATAATTTATTATGGTACTAGTTTGTTCTTGAGATTTCCTAATTTCACATGATCTTGGTTTTGTACTGGTTGGTGTCTTATCAGGTTCACATAGATTGTTCTCATTGTAGGTTATCGTTCAGGTCCGTTGAAGCTGACACTTATGTCCGCCATAGAGAGAGGGATGTACAAGGAGGTCATGCAGGACCATTTTGTCCATAGTTGGGTTGGTTTAAGGATCAAGAATCTTTTCTTATATTTTATTAAGAACATGGGGAACAATCTATCTTCCCCTAGTAGTGGAACATTTTTAGGATGTGTTTCATGTTAATTTCTTGGGTTTTCCACCAGAGAGGGATGTGGAGTTCATTATTGAGTTGTTTTCACGAGCGGAATCTGTCTATATTCAACCATACCTAATGGAACTGGCAGAAATCCCAATGTTAAAGGCTCATTATGAAGAGTTGGAGTATATGGGGTTCAAAAGTCCTAGCACATCTCCCTGGGGATATCCTATGTTTTTTTCAAAGATAGATGATAGGTCGTTAAGGTTGTGTGTTGATTGTCAGAAGCTAAATTGGATGAAGGTGAAAAATGGGTACCCTCTTCACAGAATTGATTACCTGTTTGATCTTCTGAGGGGTGCATCTATGTTTTCTATGATTTATCTGATATCAGGTTTTCACTAGTTGGGTGTGAGACCCACTGGCATACCGCTATCATCTTTAAGGAGTCAGTACGGGTTATTTGAGTTTTTGGTGATTCCATTCGGTGAGACCAATGCACCAGTGGTGTTCATTTCTTTGATGACCCAAATATTTTTTCGTTATCTGGATCAATTTGTGGTTGTCTTTTTTAATTACATCCTGATGTTCTTGAAAACTCATGAAGATCATTCCCAAGATCTTTACATCATTCTATGTACACTATGAGATCATCAGTTATAATCCATGCTTCCAAACTGTCAGTTCTGTATTGGTAATGTAGAATTTTTTTGAATCATCATCTTTGAGTCTGGTGTGTTGGTAGTTTCAATGAAAGTGCATACTGTTATTTATTGGAAGAAACCCAATACGTTTTCAGATGTTCGGAGTTTTCTGGGATTGTCCAGGTATTACTAGAATATCATCTAGGATTTCTCTTTATTGGAATCACCACTTTCAGGAATGACCAAGAAGGGAAACTTGTTTTAGTTTTTTGAGGATTGTGATAATTCCTTTTAAGTGTTTATAAAGAACATGATGACTGCATAGATATTAATCATACCTCAGCCAATTAGGAAGTATGTCATATTTTGTTAAGTGTCTGGTATCCATCTTGGGGATGTTTTTATGCAAGATGAGTGGGTTGTGGTTTATGGATCATGGAAATTAAGACCCCATGTGTGTATTTATCCCACTCATTATCTTGATATGGTTGTAGTAGTGTATGCCTTAATGTGTTGGAGGCCCAACTTGTTGTGGGAATGGTTTACAGTGTATCCTGATCACAAGAGTCTAACGTATATCTTTTCTCAGTAGGATTTGAATCTTTAGTAATGAATATGAGTTTCATATCTTCAGTCTTTCAACTTTGAGATGGTATATAAACTGGGGAATGAAAATTATGTTACTCATGCTTTGAGCAGGAAGGCTCATAAACAGGTGGTTCGAGAATCATGTACCATGTAGAAGATGATGGCTTTGTTCGCAGATATTCACTAGAATGTGCGGGATGAAAATGGTCAGGTGACTCTTTCTTCTATTGTAATTGAGTAGGCGATTTGGATTCGAGTTAGGGAAAGTCATCTTGACGATCCATAATGTTTTTCTATGAAGGAATGACTTAATGGTGGGGAGCCACCTTTAGGTTGGGCCATCGGTATGGATGAGGTGGTTTGTGTTCATGGTGGTGTGGTTTTACCAGAATGCATGCTGGAAGAGTTGATGCGGGAGTTCCATGCATAAAAATGGGGAGTACATTATGGTTTTACCAGGATTTATCGTGATATCTGTATATATTTTAGTTGATCGGGAATGAAAATGATAGTTGATGGCTTTCTGGCACAATGCCTTACGTTTCAGTAGGCGAAGGCCGAGTATCAATGCCCATGCGGTTTGTTATATCCATTTCCCATTACAGAATGGATGTAAGATGATGTGATGATGGATTTTGTGTTAGGTCTTCCAAGGATGCATCAGATGAATGATGCTATCTGGGTGGTTGTTGATTGACTGACTAAAGTGGATCGTTTTTACCGATTCATGAGACATTTATAGTTGATCAGTTGGGTGAGTTGTATGTTTGTGAAATAGTAAATTTTTAATGGTGTGCTGTAGACTATAGTTCTGGATCATGATCCTTGTTTCACATTGTGCTTCTATAAAGGGTTTGATAAAGGTTCTTGATACACAAGTGAATTTTAGTATGGATTTCCACCCACATATGGATGGGCAGTCAGAACGTACAATCCATGTTTTGTAAGACATTTGGAGGGCTTTTGTCTTGGATTTTGGTGGTTCCTATGAGAAACACCTGCCGCATGTTGAATTTTTCTATAAAAACAGTTTTCACGCTACAGTTCAGATTGAATAATTTAGGGTCCTCTATGTGAGGTTGTGTATATCTCAACTGTGTTTGTTGGAGGTTGTTAAATTCGAGCTGTTTGGACCGAGTCTCGTGTAGGAGAATTCAGAGGAATTTGAGTTGATTTAGAAACATATGGAAATGGATCAGAGTAGTAATAATCCTTATGAGGATCAGAGGCATAGACCTCGTGAGTTTGAGGTGGGTGATAGTGTGTTCTTTGGGTTTGGCCAAGGTTGGGTCACTCTCAAATTTACAAGCAGGAAAAGTTGGATCATTAGTATATAGGGCCAATTTAGATTGTGTTGAGGATCAGGTTAGTGGTGTAGAAATTGACACTTCCACAATGGTATAGTAGGATTCATGATTTCTTTCATGTGTCACATCATCAACGGTATCAACCTGACCCAACTCACTTGATGGATGTTGAGGAAGTTGATCTTGAGTCTGATGCTTCCTTGGAGGATCATCTGATTTGTGTGCTGGATCTTGCTGAGAATATAATTTGGTGAATGTTTGTTACATTATTGTGATTACTATGGAAGCATGGGAATGTTTAGGATGAAACATTTGAGCAATAATCAAATATGTGTGATCAGTGGCTTGATCTCTTTTCCTTGGAAGTGCAATAAAACATGGGAGCCCACCTAGAGGACGAGCCATTATAAGGTGAGGAGGTTGTAAGATTTCAGATTTCTACATCAGGTATACTCTGGTTAAGTATCTTTTTATAAACTCTATATTGGATAATTATGTTCTTACCCAAGTCTTTGTGAAGGATGGGGATGTTCCAAGGGTTCGGGACATGAAAAAGGGGGGAAAGGGGGGTTCTCTGGGTAGGCCTAATGGTTTGCACACAGTTAGTGCTAACCTTGTGGATAGCCCAAGGAAATCATGCAGGTGGTGGGATTTTTGACATTTGAATCCACACGGTTTGTGCACAGATTGTGAAACTGTGTGGGTAAGCCATGAAGCCAAGAAACATTTGAAAATTTATAATTTTTCCACTCTGGGATTTTAATACCCATCTCAGGATTTAATCTCCATTTAACCCACGTCACGCTAGGAATGAACCAAATCACCCAATATCTCTGAGATATCAATATCCCTCATTTTTAGAGTGTTTTTGGTGTTTTTAGTTGCGGATCCAAGCATCGGGTAAGGCTAATTCAATCCTTGATTCTCTTTTTAGATTAGGGTTTGTAGATTCTTCTCTTCTCTTTCTGATAATCTAAAACTCTACTATTTTTGTGAGATCTATTTTGAATCTTCAAGGGTTGGTTGAACCAGAATATAAATGCTTGAATAAGAGTGTGATCCCTAACAAAATTGTGGTAGGTTATCTAAAACTTATATCCGGTGGTTTATTTCTGGATTTGCAGATGTGAAGTTTTGTTCTTGGGTGTCTCTTGGGATGTTTTGGTCATCACTGTCATCTTTAGGTAAAATGGTTATTAATAAGATAAATGGAAACCATCACGATTCCCATGGGATGTGGCGAGGGGGATGAGACTAATATAGGGCCACCTAGGGGGTGTTCCGACTTATCTGGACCTATAGGAGTTTTGAATAACAGGTTATATGGTCGTGTTTTTATGTACATCCCTTTATAAACATGTTTATATGATTGATTGTGTTGGGAGGAAGCTAGGTGATGAACCTAGGATTAATTATAACCTAAGGGTTGTTGGGTTATCATGAAAGTGGTTTATATGGGATGAAAATGGTTATTCTTGATGAACTGTGAATAGTTTTGGAATGTGTAAATGGGTCGACACATTAGAATGATGAATGTCTAATTGGGATAATATGTGGAAATGATTAAAGTCCATAATGTAATGGATTAGGAACCTGGTTATGAAGCCTACTGATCTAGGGATAATGAAATAAGCCATGTGAGATATGTACAATGAATGAATTCTTAATGAGATATGTGTAATAAAATGGAATTGGGATAAATGGAGAAATGATGTGAAATGTGGTAATCATGTTACTGGGTTAAGGACTGGTATTAAATCTCATGTTATTGTTTTGATTTATGTTTTTTCATGGGTATTGGTTCTGATGTTGTGTGAATAGTTAATGGATATACATATATATATATATATAGAAATTTCACATTGCTTTGTAGAGTGGGGTATTGATGTGAGGTTCTATGTCCACGGTTCGAGTTGGACTGAGGCTCTAAACTCCACCCCTAATGGACAGGTTAGGGAAGATTACTAAGGATCTATTCCCATTAGATTTTCATCAACCCTGACTATGGATTTTCGGTGAGGTTATTTTTGACATGAGGAATTTAGTTATAACAACCCTACTGTTTATTAAATATTTAAACATGATTTATTACATAAAAATTCCATTAAGAAAATTACGATGATTGAGAGGTCTATTGTTTTGGGAAATTAGGAATATTAAATTACAACTTAAGGAATAAAATACACCATCTTTTTTGAATTTTTTCACATGACCACTTCATTCCACCGTAGTTAGAATTTCATTGGTTTACTTTAGGACATAACTATGAAAAGTGTGAGATATAAATCCTATTAAGGGAGTAAAAAAAAGAATAACCAGAAGAATATGATACATGTTAGGAAACCATAATATCAATAGAGAATAATATAAACATAAACATTAAGTCATTATATAACACGATTATCATAACATTGAAACGTGGAAACATCATTTTACATGATATTAGCATGAGCCAAGGCTCATTGCACATGGAGAATGAGTAAACCATAATTTCACATTAATTAGAATGAGTAAACCCCCATTTCATTTGATGTACCATGGTACTAATATTTTCCCAATGCATTGGATCACTATCAGGTCACATCTTTCTTAATCATTTCATTTCATCAACTAGTGTGCCATATAGATCATAAAACATGGATTCTTTAAACATCATAATTTATTCCACAATATTGGAATTTGGAAATACAAAATTAAACTCTATAATAAATATGTAAATGTGCCTAATGTTGAATACCCTTGATGGATTAATATGTATGATATTCACTACACAATGACTTTGTCTTGGAGAATCACATTGCAATTTCATCAGTATAACGACATGAAATAAGAATTCCTAAAAATGGTTGATGAGACAGAAAGTGGTATCTAATCATATGCACATGAATTGGAAAGTTCGGGGGTCATATAGATATATGTACCAACATATATAATGGTTTTTAGATTCATAATATAAAATACTTATTTGAATGTAAATGAGAAGACAAAAATTATTTACAGAATTTCAGCATCGTAACAGGTGTACATGGGAGGCATTAAAGAGATAGAAAAAGTTCTCTCATCATTCAATAATGAGGAGGGATGTTTGGGGGAGGTGATAAATCATACCATATCATTTTTAATTGAAAAAGTTTTATTACAAGATGATGAAATTTGGACAAAAATGTGAAAGGAATATATCCCTTATGAAAATTTGGAATGGTAATGAGTATACATAAGGGTTTGTTGGAAGGATAAATGAGAGTGAAAGGGGATCTCATCATTTATAAATTAAATTATAATTATTTTGGATATAAAATAACATATCGAAATATAGTAAGTGAGTAAATTCAAAGAGATAATAAGAAAATAATGCTTGATAAAAGAGGTGGGTGGAAGATCCCTTATGAAATGTCGGCATAGTAAGAAGTGTGACTAAAGGATCATATGGGGGCTTGATGAGAGTAAAAGAAAGATATAATCCTATATATATATCAAATGGAATGTATTGGGTTTTTTTTAACACCTTAACCAAACATATTTATATGGAACTTAAGAAGCATAATGTAAAAGTGTAGCTTGAATGGAAATGAGAAGAGTGTAATCCCTTGCAAAGGTTTGGCATTATAACGGCTTAGGTAAGGGTGAAAATGATGGAGGAAAAATAAAAACTCAATAAAATAACATCTAATGGATATTAATATAATTATTATAATATAATAATATTATAACTATTCTAAATGACAAGAACTATTTTCAAATAAGATGCCTGAATTTGGAAGGAGGAGAGGAAATTGAGGACCCCTTACTTGGTTGTGTGATCCCAAAGGCTTGGGAGGGGATTCATGGGAGCATGGGGGTTCCATGGGAGGACTCTAGGGAGTATAGGGAATGGGTTTGTAGAAATCCAAATTGTTTTAGTGAAGATAAATGGGATTTTGTGTGGGTTTATATAAGGAATGAGAGAGAATTCATTATTATTTAGGGTTTCCACATTATACATTAAACTAATCAAATCCACAAACCATCACATGTTTTTATTCCATGGTTTCATCCAAAGGGGAGTGGAATACAATATTTTATAAGTCCAATGGCTGAAAATATTAAAATATTATGCCTGCTAATGTGGTGGTGAGTCACACTATTAATGAAATAATATTAAAATGTTAAAATATTTTATAAGTCTTGGAGGGTCCACTAATGAATTATAAAATTATTTAAAAATATATAAAATCACCATATTATAAAAGGAAAAAAATATATTATTGGAATATACCTTTATATTATTCTATTTCATCACTATTGGGTCATTATGATATCATAAAACACATTATATTTTTACTCAGTATTTATTTTTTACCCAAACATTTGACTATCATAGAAAATTTTGAAAAATTCACCATTGGATAATTTTGACGTCCAAATTCCAAAAAATTATTTTTTTTTTATCTAAATAATTTTCTTTAGTGAATTTTAACTTTAAAAAACCAATCATTTATTTAAAATTGATGGGTTTTTGTAAAAAATCGTTTTAAAACATTATTTAAAATTACATTTGACTTCGAAAAAATTATATACTAATTTATTATTAATAAAATTAATTTGATAAAAATAATTTATAAAATATTAATTATTTCAAAACTTCATCAATTCATCAAAATATATTCTTTAAATAAAAACACACATCTTGTTTTATCATATAAAAATATAATTCTCATCAAACTAAATACATAATCATTTATACATTGAAAAAATAAAGAATAAATATTATCATCCTTTAAAATTAAATGTATTTTTCTTATAAAACTATTACAATAACGTTATTAATAAAACATAGTTTAAAATAATAATTTATATATTTCTGAAAATTACCATTTTACCAAAAATATCAATTTATCTAATTCATTATATTTCTATGAAAAACTATTCTCATTAAATAATGGATAGAATAATAATTTTATTTATAAAATGGATTAATGAAAAGTAACTAATAACATGTTACATAACCCCTTATAATACCTACATAATATATAAGGGTATGTTGTGAGATGGTGATGAACTCTTGGGGCGGTTCAGATAACATTCTCTGGGTGGTAATATATATTAACATGATGTTTTCTCATATGAGATTCCATTTAAGCATAATGTGTTGAATCCCAGCATGGGATTGGTCAAGAGCAACTCCCAGTGATGCTACCTCCTTTCAGAGCTTTGAAAAATGAGAATTATATTGATCTAGTCTACTGGATGAGGCAATCGGATCTTATTCCAAAATTAATTTTTTCCATTTTCATTTATATTTATAAATAATAATTATAACATTATTGTTATTATTGTCTCCAATTTTCATATTGATCATCGATCATAATTGACCAATTCTCATATAATTGTCAAAAACTGATAGTTACATTTAAATTTATACTAATATAGTTTAAATTAATGGGACATAGTAAAACATACATTTTCAAGAAATAAAATATTATTAAAAAGTTAGGTTCGTTACATTCATCTCCCCTTATGAAACTTATCCCCTAAAATTTCGTTATTCCTAATAACTCAAAAACAGGTGTGGGTACCTCTTGTTCAACTCTTCAATAAGGACTTTAGTATTTCCTATTAGCATTTCATTTATGTAGAATGGTTTTATGCGTCACGATGGTACCACAAACTATTTCCAAAATCACTTACTTCCTTTACACAAATACTCATCTTCCATCTTGGATTATATCTATGGAAGCATCAATATGTCATGAAAAAGGTATTTCCAATATATAATTTTGAGATATCATCTTGAACATGTTTTCTATAAAAAAATCTTAATTATTCATATTCAAATATTTCAAAAGATGGTTTTGTTAAATAATTTTTTTATATGAAAAAAGACATAAATCTATAATTTCATACATATAGGCTTCTTGGAGGTCTCTCTCTTCTGCAATATCTTTATAATCAATTAGTTCATAATATTTTTGATATAAAGTGATGAATTTGGAAAGACCATGATAGTACTTTCCACATATAACATGGACTGAAAGATGAGATTGAAATATTATCCAATAGACCACACTTGATACTAGAAAAAATAATGAAATTATAAGGGTATCAGATGCCTTATAAATTTATTTACATGTAACATGGTTATTTTAAAATATTTCAATGTCATATTCTCATGACTTCTGGATAATCGTTGTATGTAATAATTCAGGAAGATAGAGAAAAGTTTTTCATGATCTTAATCCTTGTATGTTTTAACTAACAAAAAGAAAATATAATTATGGGGTATGAATAATTTTATAATAAGAATTTAAAAAATAAAACATTGGAAATAGAAGGATAACCTTTTAATATAATAGTATATCCTAACTTTTGATACTCAATGTTTTCATCTTGGTTATACATGATCTATTTCCCAACATATATTGTTATGTGAGTTTTTCAACCATAATAATGGTTCATACTATACTTATAAATTTACCAACGAATATACCCCAGGAATTTCAAACCAAGAGTGCATCCAGGTCCGTTGTCATGCACCAGTTCCTGATTGAGTCTTTCTCAAAGTGGTGTTTTCAGGTTTTACCCCAAGATACATCGGTTCCAGAGCCACCTCTAGCTGCTAATATCCAGACAGTGATGTATTAGCTTGATAATCCACATACTCAGTACTCATCAAAATTTTGGGATGTTTTTATTATACATAGTATCATTACTAAGGCTTTCACTAGGGTTTTATAATCCTAATCCCAAAAATAACTAAACCTATTCTTTGATACAAACTATAACACCCCTACACTTTATTATATATTTAAAAATGATTTATTAAATAAATTTTCACTTAAGACAAATATTAGGACCAAGAGGTCTATTTTCTTGGGAAATTTGAAATATTACAAGATAACATAAGACATAAAATACAACATCTTTTACATGACCACACCATTCCTTCGTACATATCATTGCATGTTATAACCTATGGACATACATAAGAAAAGGGTGATCTATAATTCCCAATAAGGGAGAAAACAAGGCATAACATGAAAAATAATATACATAATATGAAATAGGAATATCAATTGAGAATAAGAGAAACATGAACATAAATTAATGATATTTCATGATTATCATAACATGGAAATGTGGCAACAACATTTAACATGATATTAACATGATCCAAGGATCATTGCCCATGTATCATGAGTAAATCCACATTTCACTTGCATTAGAATGAGTAAACCCTCATTTCACTTGACGTATCATGATACTAATCTTTATCCAATGCATTGGAGCGCTATTAGGGCACACCCTTCTTAATCATTTCATTTCATGCACACATGTTCCACCAAGATCATACACCATGGATTCATTAAACATCTCCATTTATTCGAATATAATGGAATGTTGAATTCCTAAATGAAACACTATTATTTATAATTAGATTTTCATAACGGTTAAGACCATTGATAGAGAAATGGGAATGATATTCACTACACAATTACTGTGGCTTAGAGAATCACTACGCAATTTCGGATGCATAATGTTGTGACATTAAAATTCATAAAAAAATATTATGAGAGAGAAAGGGGTATCTAATAATATTTAGATTAAATATGTAGTAATGTGGTAAAATATATACATTTACAAAAATATTTAATGGATTCTATATGAAAAATATAATATAACTTCTTGAATGTAAATGAGAAGAGAGAAGTTCCTTACGGAATTTCGTCAAGGTGACGGGTGTACATGGGAGGCATTAATTAGAGAGAGAAAGGTCGCTAATCGTTAAATAATAATGAATGATGTATGAGGGAGGTTCTAAATCATCCCCTAACATTTTTAATTGAAAAAAGGTATAACAATATTAAGAAATTTTACAAAATGAGAAAGGAAGAAAACCCATACAAAAAATTGGCACGATAATGAGTATACATAAGTGTTCATAAGAGGAAAAAATGACAGTGAAAGGGGATCTAATAATGTATAATTAATTGTGAATTATGGAGGATATATAATAATTTATACCAATATAGGAATAGAAAAAATTCGATGACATAACAAGAAAATAATTCTTGATAAAATAAAAGGGAGGAAGAACCCTTAAGAAATTTTGGAATAGTAATATGTGTGATTAAAGGATCGTAGGGGTGGTTTGATGAGAGTAAAAGGATGATATCATCATATATATATATAATGAAAATTATGGTGGTCGTTTAACACCATAACCCAACATATAAATATGGATCTTAAGAAGTGTAATGTTAATGTGTAGCTTGAATGTAAATGAGAAGAGTAAAATCCCTTATGAAATTTTGGTTTAGTAAATTCTTAGGTAAGGGTAAAAATGAGTGAGGATAAATAATAACTAATTAAAATAAGATAAAACTTATTTTAATACTATTATTACTAAATAATAAAACTATAACCATTCAAAATTACAAGAATTTCTTTCAAATAAGATACCTGAATTTGGAAGGAAGAAATGAAATTAAGGATCCCTTACTCAGAAGTGTGATCCCAAAGGCATGGAACGAGATTCTTGGGATCTTGGGGGATCCTTGGGAGGACTCTAGGGATTATGTTTCAGAGATTTTTCATGATCAAAATGGTTTTAGTGAAGATAAATGTTTGGTTGGGTAGGTGTATATAGGAAATGAGAGGGAATTCTTTATTATTTAAGTTTTGGACATTACACAGTAAACTAGTTAAAACCACTAACCAACCCATGGGTTTTCCCATGTTATCATCCAAATGATATTGGTATACAATATTTCATAAGGAAAAGGGCAGAAAATATTAAAATATTTGTCTTTCTTATGTAGAGGTGAGTCTCACTCTCAAGGACATCATTTTAAAATGTCTAAATATTTTATATGTATTGGAGGGTCCACTAAGAAATTATAAAATTAATAAAACTAATCTAAAATCAAAATATATTAATGGTAAAACATATATTGACCTAATATACCTTTTATAGTATATCATTACATCACTAATGTGTCATTATGATGTCATAAAACATGTTATATACTAATTTTATATTTAACTTTTACCCAAAAAATTGACTATCTTAGAAAATTATGAAACGAAAACCATCGGATAATTTGGGCATCATCATTCCAAAAATATTATTTATTTTATCTAAATAATTTTCTAAATATTTAATTATTCATTTTTAAAAATAAAATCTAACATTCATAGAAAATTTACAGGTTTTAGTAAAAAATAGTTTTTAAACATTAATAAAAATTAATTTTGACTTCATAAAAATTATATACTCCTTTATTATTCATAAAAGTATTTTGATAAAAATACTTTTTTAAAATATTAATTATGTAAAAACATAATAATTCATAAAAATAAATTCTTTATTTAAAATACAAATTTTGTTTTGTCATATAAAGATATAATTCTTATCAAACTAAATACTTAATAATTTATAGAGTGAAGAAATTAAGGAATAAATTTAATAATAATTTGTAATTAAAATTATTTTTATTATAGCATTATTATAATAAATTATTAATAATAATTAGTCTAATATAATAATATTTATATTTATGAAACGTATAATTTTACCTAAAAAATCAATTTAACAAATTCATTATATTTTAAGAAAAAATACTCTCATAAAGGAATTGATAGAATAATAATTTTATTTATAAAATAGAATAAAAAAAATGTAACAAACACATTGTTACATAACCCCTTATAACACTCTCATAAGACCTAAGGGTAAGGGATTCATTGGTGACAGTCTATCGGGGTGGCTAGGAGAACATTTCTTGGGTGGTACTATCTTTTAACTTGAAATTATCTCATAGGGAATCTCATTCAAGATTAATGTGTTGATGATAAGCATTGGATTGGTCAGGAGTGAATCCTAGTGAGACTACCTTCTTTCTGAGTGCCAACAAATAAGCTTCACAAGGCTCGAGTCTACTGGATGAGGCCATCGACCCTTCTTTCTGAATTAGTTTTTCCATTATCATTTCTATTTATAAATAATAATTAAAATACTAAAATTATTATTGTTTTCAACTATCATATTTATCTTCGATCATAATTCACCAATGGTCATATAATGGTTGAAAACTAATTATTACATTTCAATTTATACTTATATTGTTTTATTTACCGAGACATAGTAAAACATACATTTTTAGAAAACAAAATATTTTTCAAAAGTTAGGGTCATTACATTAATCCTGGTTATACATGATAACGGTGTGTTTTCCACATGTGTGTGATTGTGTACATTAAGACCGTGTATCTTTCTGTGTCAAATGATCCCCTAGTAAATGCATTGGAAATGTTTTTTAATGCGAAATTGGATGAAATCGTAAGATAAGGAATTGTAATAAATGTTGGTAATTGTCCTAAAATGGTTAAGGACACTAAGTATTTTCTTGTCATTTATTATTGATTTCCAATCTTCATGAAAAAAATTTTATACCTGATATTGTGTAGAAACCGTTAGTGGTGGCCTACTAATTCGTACTCACACCCTACTTCGGCCGCTGTTGGGTAATTGATAAAAAGTCTTGTTTGTAGCTCCGAGTAAGGGAAAAGGATCCTTTTAAGGTGTTTGGTTGGTATGGTTTTATGTGGAGGAGGAACCAGACTTGGTATCAAGGCCATTTTGGGGATTTTTCAGTTTTTCTTCATTTTGGGGTTTTTTCACTTTTACACATGTCGAATGAAATATCATATTCCTTGTTTGAGATGATTGTAACACATTATGGGGAATAGTTTTTTATGAACTCTTTTGTATTATTGGTTATTATTCCACTAATTTTTTATCTTCGGTTGTTTCTTACTCTGAAAAATACTGGGTATAGTCTCCCCAATCAACCTTTTGGATCCCTGGTCATAGTTGACAACCTTTGGCGTATAGGTATGTGTGATTAAGGTCATATAACCACCCATCTTGGTTCACTGGTTTATTGGATTTTGGATCAGGGATTTTTTACATAGTTTTATGTTTTAATGATGGTAGATCCTGATGATAGGGGTTTTCATGTTCCTTAAATATGAAATCCATTAATTAATAATTTAACTCATTTATTTTCATTAATTATTCCTCCATGAGATTTTGTATCGACATAACTATTGATAAATTTCATTTTTTTTCAATGATTAAATGGCATGTGATTCATTTTCATAATTTAATATATTGATTTTTCATTATCATGTTATTTAAATATAATGTGTTTCTAGTTATAATCTATCCATATTATTAATATACTTCCTTATTTTTTTGATTATATGGTATCCATGATAATCATATTTAAATATCTACAATTATTACACTCATTGATGCATTATTTCATCTTCTATACATTACCATTTTTGGGTGTTTAAGATCAAACATTTCACATATATTTTTCACAAGAATCCATGAGGAATACTATGAATGATATGGAAGAATTCTATATATGGAATGAAATTATTATCCTCAAAAGAAAATTTTAATGTTTAAATTTGTGTAATAATTTATAATAAAATAGTAATGTATTTATATGGTTTACTAAGACTATTAAAATATTATGTCCTTTAAGATATGATTCATTGTAATAATTCCAATACAACAGTAGTAGAAACTAGATCTGGTAACTCTAGGGTTATGGTGCTAAAAGTAGTATCAAATAATGCTTATTAACACCTCTGGGAACTAGAATTACTACAAAATAGATTACAAAACATAGACCGAAGGTATAATTTGAAGATAAGTATAGAGGAGCACCATAATAATTTTGGTAAAATAGAATATATGTGGGATTATAGAAATACATCTATTTCTAGATACTTGAAGTGGATGTGGTTCTGGAATAGATGAACCAAAGATTATCAACTCCAACAAGGTGTGTTGGTCTTGTCTTGGCCAAACCTAGTACCCAACAATAGTACTTTCTGCGCACCTAGTCAGAAACTCTTAGTGGATACGCTTAGGATATTTCAAATTTTCTATTCATTCAATTATGATGGTTTTGAATAGATAATGAAAATGCATGACCAATGTTAAACCAAAGGTTTTTCTTATTGAATATAATATGTCTTGATTTATAAATCCAATGAATGATGTTATGGATTAATCTATGATAAAGAAACTACCTTTGTGTAAATAAATTAATGATGTTTTGTTGTATTCTGGTAGTATTGAAAACTATAGTTAAAATTATACTTAGTGATTAAAAATATTTCATTGAGTTCCATAATATTTATTTTATAAATTATATTAATTTGGTTTAATAAATGAAAATCATGTAACTGAGGTGAAAACCAATAATCTGTCGCAAGGCCGCGAGTGTTGAACCCATGACCGAAGGATGATAAGGGTTTCATTCCATCCATTTACCTACACATTTTCCATGTTAGTATTTCATTGTTTTTAGATAAAAAAATTGAAGAATAAATATTAATGATTAACCATTAATGTTTCATTTTTTTGTTTAGAGATTAAAATCCATACCATAAAATTTTTTCAAAATAGTTCGAGACAATCAGTTAAACATTCCACTCTTTCATGGGACTTATGATCTCTTTGAAATTTATTTTTGTGCATCAGGAATCCAAATTTATTTTTAGATGAATTTTGAAATTAATCAAATAACCAACATAGAATGATTTTTTATCGAAAGATATCAAGTAATTATATTTTCCTATATTATTACGGACAAAATAAATTAACAAAAATTAAGAAAATGAAATAGGAATAAACTTTTTTCTTCATACATTGAATTTTTTTGAACCTATAGTCTTCTAAATCGTCACAGATTTATGTATTTTTGGGATCAAAATTCCATTTATCATTCAATTGTTTGTGATTGATGACCTTAATCACTCCCTAAAAAAATTAATTCTTTTCCTCAAATAACGAATCTCTACATTCCATTAATGTTCTCCTATATATAGACCTAGTTATATTATATTAATTGAGACATTATTACTTATCATTTTGTCTTATTAAGTGGATATTTTGTTAAATATTATTACGATGTTGGATTCCAAAAGATGAATTTTCTTATATCAAACCATAGATTTCTGAACATGACTTTAAATCTCAATGACACAATTTACTTATAGTGGGGAGAAGGTAATGCCCTGAAATTCGAAATAAAGAACATTGTATTCAGTATCATGTATCAAATGCATCACCAGTGTGACATATAATACGATATCACAAGAATTTATAGTTCATTTAAGATTTTAAAAAGAATAAATATATTCAATATCTTTCAATTCAGGTATCATTGAGTTATCTTGTGATACATGAAAAGTGTAATTGTTTGATAGCTTACGTAACATGCAAAACTGAGTTTTACCGAACGACAATATATTTTTAAAATGTTAATATATAATATAGAAATATATAAACTGGACATTAAATTAGTATTTTTGAGCAGAGTTAACTAACATGTTAAAATATATGATTTATAAAAATGTAAAATGAGTTAATTAGTTACAAATTAACTATAAATGAATATGAAAACCAATTGAATGTTGAAGAAAATATTATTATTTTTATGTTCACAATAATGGTTTTCCCTAATAACTTAAATTAAATACAATTAGAGAGTGATTTCAAAGAAATATATATATATATATATATTAAATGTTATATTTTTATATTAAACTAATATATCTTATTATCATAAAATATTAACAAGCCCAATATCACACATAAAAATACAATATTACTGTTGAGTTATTTTTCTACATTTTAATGGTGAAACTATTTTCAAGAAAATTTATTTATCATTTATAGATTATTTATATCAAAATTTCCATCTTCTTTAGAATAATAAAAAGTTTAAGTTATGGTAAATTGTTTTGTATATTATGGGGAGTTTTATTTTTTAATAAATAGTTAAAAATACATAAATTTAATTCAAAATTTTCTTTTCGTGTAGTTTATTTATGTGGATAAATTATACTATAAATTCGGTTTAATGTATTATTAGATCATATATTTATCATTTAATCCATTTTAGGTCATTTAAATTAATTTAAATTTGAGATTGAATTTAAAAACATGGAAATATTTTGAATGTTTTTACATTATAAACCTGCATTGTCATGTAGTTTGTGGGATTAAATTTAGATTACTTTTTGATACATCTGTGATTGAAATTTGAAAAAATAGATTCCATATTTGTAATATAGATAAATATTAATTTCTAATAATTTTTACATTGTTTTTGAACAAAATATTTATAAAAAATAATTAAAATTAAATACAATGGTTACGGTAAATTTAAGCTTCATAAGAGAATAAACATTAATATTAAGGGTCCAAATAGCCCAGAAAAATGTCCAAGATCCATTGGATGGACAAATTTTGACCCATTTATCACATGAATCTATCATTGAACCTTATGGGAGAAACTTTTCATGGGAAAGAATTATGTAGAGATTCGTTTTCCAAAATTTACAAGAGCACCACCCCGCTATTGTAATTAAAAGTCCACCACTCCTCCCTCTTTTTAAACCCTTTAAATCCACTTTGGATTAACCAATATTTGGAAAATTAGATCCTAATAATACCTCCCCCAATACATGAAGCATCAACATCAGATTAAATCCATCCAAATAAGACATTTGGCGAGAAACAAATGTAGTTACCATAAAAAGAGGCAGAATCATTCCGGATGCTCTTTAGTTTTTTTCCACTCTCCACTCCATAAACACTAATTCTTTACATGAATCTATAAAAACAATAGTATACTGAATATACTAATATTTTTTTATTCTTAGGGGTTGACCAACGATTATACACACTTCCATCTAATTGTTAACAAATATACTATTTACGTGTATGGTGAACTACCACCTCATGAAACAATGATCATTCATTTTTTCGTTTATATATCTCATTGTGGAAATTATCATAGAAAATATATTTAAATAGGATATATGTGATATTTATTATGTTATTATGATTCTTAATTTTTTTTATAATACATACCTTTATACTTTCCATTTTGTGTAAATACGATAACATCGTTTGTGGAAGTGTGGACTACAGTCTCCTCAAACTGATGTCACTCATTCACACCATACAAATAATGTATATAAAATAGTTTTAATTAACCTATAAAAATTTATTAACAAGTATATGATAATTAAATTACAATATTCTTATATATAATTTACTTTTAATTCTTTTAATATGAGAAATATATGAAATTATAATTTATTCTCACATACGACTTAACATCTCCATGAACCGTGCATTTCATTTCTTATATACAAATATTATGGATTGTTATAAATACACATATAACATATATGTGATAAATAAATCACATTTTAAATTATATTGATTGTTAAATATTAATCTATGAAATAGGAAAATAAATAACAAGTCAAAGCATAACTAAGAAAACTAGTCAACCAACAATTTATATAGTGAAAATAATTAAATATTTCTAAGGAATAGGTAATAAGGTATTGAAAGATGATATATGATATTGTAAACATTACTATGTTTTTTATATAATTTATTAACATATTTTAAGAAACTATATAGGATGATAAATACCACAGAACTAAATGAAGGTAATGGTAGGGTATTTTCATCCTACATTTTACATTCATGATATAGATGTCTTATTCACCACTTTATTCAATTTTTTGGTTTAGATACTAAATATTTTGGTATATTTTTCCATGAATTAATATTTTTATTATTATTTGAAAATTTATTTTAACATTATTTCTTCATGAGGATTGTGATTTTAAATGGTGTAAATTAGTATGCGACACATTGGGATGTTTAAAGATTATTTTCCAGAAGAATAATTCTAATGATCATTCAAGGGAATTTCCAATCTAGGAAATTATATTAATATTGTTTAATAAACCCTATATTTTTCTTCTCATCTATTTATTAATAACATTTTTGAATTATTAGTACCATTTATACTCACTTTGGCACTTAATATGTTTTAGAAAATATTTTTTAGTAAACCCAATATCATTTATCTTTTTAGTGAGTGAAACTATTTTCTTCTAAAAATATTCATTAATTAATATTTTTTAAAAATGTTTTTAATATTTTCAAAGTTATTTTGAAATAAAATTTCTTTCATTTTCTCCTTTTACCATTTTTTTCAATGATATGTTTTTGTCTCTTTCCGAACATGGATTTTTTCTAACCAATTTACCTTAAAAAATGAATATTCTTTTTACATTGTACTACATGTTTGGATTTACCTAATTTAATTTCCTCAAACATTACATTTCAGGTCTAAATGGGAACTTCTTAAGGAGTTTTATTTTAATGGTTATTTAAAAATAAAGGTTTCTTCAAATGTATTTTTGGAATAAAATGGAAATTTTCCTCAAGAACATTTTTAATGTTATTATTTTAATTCATAAATGAAAACAACCCTTTATTTTACTTTACATGGGAAATATTGTATTGATACCGTTTTTAATATTCTTTAGGATGAAATATAATTATTTTTTCCAAGTATAATATTAACATACACTTCTATTATTCTTCTTATTCCCCTAGAAATATTCAACCTCATATGATCAATTAACATTAAATTTCCCCTAAATGTCCCCATCAATTTCTATGGATATTATTTTTTTGAACCATCTACCATTTTTTATACGATGTTTAAAATTATATTTAATTGATTATTTTTGTAAATATTGAAAAATACTTATACTATATGCAATATAGATATTTGATATTTGATATTGTTTATTCGATATGCGGACAGATTTTGAAAGGAATTACACAGGTTCAAGACCATTTAAATAATTCCTTATGGGTTAAGGAACAATTAATGTCAGACCCTCAATACATAGGTAGATTCATGAGAATAAATTAGTTGGTGAAAACCGCATAGATTTTTTCCATCAAGAATATATGGGTTTATACCCATAGTATTAAACCATCTAAGGGATATATCATTAGTGTAGAGGTTTTCATATTCTTTAGACATGACATCCGTTAATTAATTATTTCACTCAATTAGTTTCAATAATTAATTATAAATGAGATTCTACATAAAAATTTCTATATATATATTTAATTAGTATTTCAATGATTAAATTTAATGTGTTTTAGTTTCATACATTTTGATAGTAATTTTTCTTTATCCAGTTATTTGAATGTAATGTATTTCCATTTATTAACATTCCATAGTGTCTATTCACTCCTTTCACTGTTTGTTGATTAAATTATATGTGTGTTTAGTTATTTACAATTCCATAAATGTTACACTTAATCATTCATTATTTCATCCATTATAATTTAACCATAATGAGCAATTATGATCTCCATTATTATGTTTTTTCTCCTAGGAAAATAAGAACCTTACTATAACTGATATGAACGGATTCAGTAGATGGAATAATGTCATAATCCCCAAATTTATACTTGAAATTAGAAAATGTTATGTTGTAATTAGTGTATTAATTGGTTATAAAGGATTCAAGAATTTATTTTACTTAAAAAAACTATAAAAATATTTAATCTATTGGGATTTGATCAATTCTACTCATACTAATGTAATGGTAGTCAACACCGACTTCAAGCACACTTGGGTCGATGAACTATAAAACTAGATTCATTATTATATATTTCCTAGAAAATATATTAGATAAATAATAATAAATTTTTTGAACATATAATATAATAAAACAATTAAAATAAAAAAAATTATCTAGTTTAGTTTTTTATTGGGAAAACACATTGCGCCCATAAAAATATTATTCAAAAATATTTCTTTTACTATAATTTTTTTAATAAAATTTGATAAATTAAAAAATAATGATTTTATTCTATACATGTATACCACATTTATTATCTATTTTTTGTGTATATATATTAATATATTAAAATTAAATGTTTAGGATATAACAATATATTATTTTATGGTTTTCTAAAGATCAATGTTGCATGTAACTAAATCTACTAAAAAGATTAAATTTATTTGAAACTGATTTCACAAAATCTAGGGTTCTTTTATTCAACCCCCACCCAAACACCATTAAAATGAATTACACTTATGAAAATATTTTAATCTTATAACAAATGCGGATAATTATTTCACATCACATCCTCGAGTTCCAATATATCTTCCTCAGATTGGTGGGTTTTCCACAAAACATTAATCGGCCTCTTTATCTTATTTCATAGCAGTTTCTATCTACAATCCAGAATCCCATCCAATTGATCCTCATAAGTGAGACCATTCACCAATGGTTTCAACAAAATGATCATAAAATGATGATTTTTAAGTATACACTTATTTAGTAGAGATTTCAAAATCACATATTGGACTTGAGAGAGGTTTGGTGTAAGTGGAATGTTATAAGATACCACACCAAATTCACAACGAATCCTGAAATGTAAAATTTATATAGGGTTAAAAGTTCAATTATATTTGAATATAAAAACTATATACCTTGTATAATTCATATAAAAACATCCCAGTGACATAAAATTATAGACCTTTCCAATGATTATCAACTTGAATTTTTTTTCAATTTTGGGTTTCCCTTATGTACTGATAAATAGATTTGACATTACCTTCCATTTACTAATATATCTCTAGTCCCAATATATTTATTTCTCCAACATCTACCTATAAAATTAATTTTATCCAATTAATTCCATATTTATATTAATAATTCTTCATCTGAATGCTCTAGTGAATGCAATAGCTACAAGAAAACTCATCTAGAGGAAGGTGTCAATCCCAACCACCATTGAAATCCATAGAGCAAGATCATAGAATATCCTAAAGGATTTAAATGGTTATATATTAATTAATATCTATTTTAGGATGATATATAGACTAAAAACTCAACTCAGTTTCCAGGTCGTATAGAATACATCACCAAAACATCACCATAAGCATCAGATCATGGTTAGATAAGATAGAATATAGAACTCCATAAAACCTTACCAATTATTTAATGAATATATTATAATAATATTATTTATAGAAATAATCTCCATATTAATTTAATTTTTATGACTGTGTACAATGATTGACTACAACCGATATAGTGTTATATCCATTATATGTTTTAGGGATTATGACAACACAATAATTGGTGATGTTTTTCCATTTCCTTTCTAGTATTGTTAAGGGACGTAATATCACCTTATAAATTTGTGTCTCACCCTAAACATGTGGAAATACCAAGAACTGAGATACTTAATCATAGGTATCACTCTTCTTGTTGTACCACATGAAATACTCATTCAAAAAACATGTACATCTTCACAATTCCATGATGAAAAGATAATAATGAATAACAAACCACATCCCACAGCTCCTTCAATTATGGTATAGAAAGAACACTAACATAGTTCTTGAAACATATAATTCAATTAAAATTAATGTTAAACATCAAATGTTTTGTCACCTTCTTTTATAGTTATACATCTACTTTTTATAATTTTTTAATCATCACTTGTATATATAGATAAACATGTATTTAAATAATATATTAATACTCCAATTAATAAAATATTTCTATTTACATCCAATGAATATATATAAATATTTAATCTTTTGTGATTCAGAACATAGTTAATTTTTCATGGTCATTTTTGTTCAAAACATCATCCACCTTGTTCACTTTCCCATAGTGGTCATGTATTGAGTAGTCATAATCATTAATAAGATACAACCATCTCCTCCAGTTCATATTAAAAAAATTATATGTTAATATATAATTTAAAATTTATGATCAAAATATATATATATAACATAATTCCTTATGATGATAATGTCTTTATATATTTAGTGAATATTTTACCACAAATATCTCTAAATGATGAGTTGTGTAATTTTTCTAATGATACATCCATTTTAATAAGGCATAATATATTACCGTATAATTCAGCCTAAGAACAAATAACAATCAATTTTTTTGGACCCATTATAGATTACAAACACTTATCCAATAAATGGTAATATAATCATAACTCCACTGAATATCATACTCATCAGTGCCTCGAAATTTTCATCGAATTCATTTATCTAAAGATCATTGATCCCTTATGAGTTAACATATTTATTGTATTGGAAAAATATGAAAAATTACTCACAAATTATCAATAATATCCATATAAACAAAGAAACTACACAAATTAGTTGATGTGGTTGGTCTGGGAAAAATTTCAGTTACATTAGCCTTTGATGGATCCATGGTTATACCCTCCCATGAAATTTTTTTAACAAAAAATAAAATGAATCTCCAAAATTCATAGTAATGTAAATTTTTTATAGAATCTATCCTTCATTAGGGTCTTCATTAGTGTCATCTAGTTACTATTATTCTCTTCCTTATGCACCAAATATATAATTATACTATGTAGAATAAAATACAAAATTAATCATCATAATATCAAAATAATCTATTCATTATATCCATGCTGATAGTGAAGGAATTATTAAGGAAAAATAAAATATCTATATATTCATTGTTTCTTTACCTTTTAAAGAATGATTCCATTTTTATATAATACTTATTGACCATCAATTGATGATATCAAAAATTTAGGTCAGTCTATGAAAAAAATTAAACTCCAAATAGTTGATCAAACAGGACATTAATATTGGGTGGAGGATACTTGTTCTTCATTGTTATCTTGTTCAATTTCTAATAATAAATATAGAGTAACATTAATCCAATATTTTTCTTAATAAAAAAAATAGGTGCACCCTAAGGTTCAACTCCCGGCCAAATAAATTCTTTTTCAAAATTTCCCTTGAGTTGTTTCTTCCATTCATCCAACTCAATCAAGTCTATTCAATATATATTCAATGAAATTGGTGTAGAACCAGGTATGGGATTTATTGAAAACTATGCACCATGATTTGGTGGGATACTTGAAAATTATTAATGAAAAACATCAAAAATGTCCTACATAATTGGAATATCTTTAATGTTGTGTTCCTCCCAAACCATGTGGGATGAGCACCCCATTTGAATAGGAATAATGTCATATAGAATGGATGTGATTTCACCTAGATGTATGTTTTTATCATCACACTGATAAAAAATAATATGTTTGTTTGGACTATAAAATGTGACTTTGATTAATCATAAATTATTTTGGGATTTTTGTAGAGAAATAAAATCCACGAATAATATTACATAAAATTCAATGAGAGGGAGAATAAAATTATTTTCATGATGCACATTCCCAAAAACATCACCTAGAGATGATTATTTAACATATGATGAGATCATCATACAATTAGGGGTTATACAACTAATTAAACATCTATATTCTAAGTATATAAATTAACATTTTTAGATACATTTTAGTATACATTTAAATTCATATATATAATGTCAAATAAGATAATTCGGTATTTTAGAATACAAATCACCCCCCAAACTTCATTGTTCTGTATTCAATACCTTTCTGAATCAAATATGGTTAGACAAAAAATTAATAACAATTAATTATAGTGATTAATCAATAAAAATAATTCATATGATGATTAAACTAGGACACCATATTTTCAATATATGTAACATTAGTTTTAACATTGTTCTGTAATGGTCATTATCAATTTAAATCCTTCATGATGGTTAATAAATAGTTTGTCAATTTCCAAATAACATGCCCGATTCTTTTCAAACAGGGTGTGAAACAAGATTTTTTATCATGCACCATATTATGATTAATTGAAATACCAATGAAAAAATTTAATAGTGATTAACCCTATGTAAAACTATGATAGTTCCACGTCCAATTATGTTATCTAGATTAGGATATAAAAATATGAAAACCACTCACCATTTCATTCTCCCAACTTCTTTGACATTTTCATACACACTGACTTATGCCTAGATTAAATATTCATGTTTTCTCATAAACATATCAAAAGGGTTATTAAACCATGATCTTATACCAACTATAATGATACATATTTTTCATACATTCATATTTAAACATATTTGAAAAATATTCATTTCATTACATAATGATCAATAGAAAAATCAGATATGTCTAGTATCATTAGAAGCACATATACGAAAGAAAACTTATTCATATGTGAAATACATAATCTCCAAATTTGTTCTTCATAATGATCACTCTTCATAGAAATATCATAAATAATACAAATATTCATAACATTTAGAATGGAAACATAAGAATGGGTAAGCTTATATGCTCATTAAGGGTAAAAAGTGAGATATCAACATGACATGAGAAAAGGGGTATGATAACATGAGAGTAACATTTTAAAATCCTACCTTACATATAATAGATCATAATCTTGATTCATGAAATAAATATTTCTTGTTCATAAGACATTAATCATAAAATAATCATAGAAAATGTCTTTAATTTCACTAACCTTGATGCCACTAATGGTACACCGGGCCTATTGGGTCACATGGCCTCACGAACATATCCCCAAATACTAGAGGTTGTCGATTGGTAGTGAGGGCGAAGGCGTGTTAGTGGGGATACGATTCCCTCATCAGCAGAGTGTAACATAGGTGGATATCAATAACATACAAGCAGAAAAATCATATATAACTAGCATAAAACTGACGGATAAACAATATAGTCATAAAAATAATAAAGAAGAAATATCATATTAAATTGATGATACATGTCACTAAAAAGATTCCAAAATAGGGTCATATCAATAAAGTACAATAAATGTATATGAAATACTCTCATGTAAAAAATTTACTATCTCCAAATAGCATCACAAGCCTCATCTCAGTCTCGTTCTCCTCTACTCCTGAACCTGGGAAAATATATACACTGGAACTATGGAAACTTTACCCTCTCTCTACCTAAATCTAAATAATATGTTCAGCTACCCAATGGAATCTTCATCAGGGTGTGAGATATAATCATAGTAGGTAACCAGCCAGGGGTCTAAACTTTCCAGGCTATGCAACATAATAATCTAACAGTGTGCATGGAAAAAATTAAAGTTAATAGATGTACAGATCCCATGTAAAATTTACAATTATTCAAGTAACAATAAAAATACCATCAAGGATCCTTATGAAATATCGTTAAGCTTCTCTAATAACGAAAATACAAAAAATTCCTAAACCAAAAATATGACAATATTGATCATCAAACCATATCACATCAAACACGGGCTTTTTAAATAACCTAATGTTCCATAACATCCACAATAGTTCTTTTCAACATAATATATTATATTTATCATGGTCATCTCATATAATCAAAGTGTTAGACCATGAAGTTTTTGATATAAGGTGTATAAGACCAAGGAATCCAAATGGAGTCCTAAGAGAATCTTGATGGAAACTCGTCTAAGCACTTTTGGAGTTAGTGAAGCATGTCAACTAGGCATGTCTTACATGCGTCCATGGAAACCAGATCCAATAGATAGGAAGGCATAATGCATCCCACCTAATAAATACCCATGGGGAATAATACATCCTTTCCTTCCACTACTGAATTCAGGAACATAGAAGCATCAGTAATGGCACTTTATGGAACCATTCATCATTTCAATACCATTTATCAGTCATAAAATATGATTCTACGTAGACATATAACCATCCACATTCAAATCCAAAGAAACAAAAGATTACACTGAATTTTTTTTTCACAATTAACATTTAAACAGGTAATATGAGTTTTCCCACTCATTTACACATTTTCAATTAAAACATTTATTATATTATAGTTTTATATAAACCATTTATTCTAGAATCACATACAAGGGAGGAAACACATCTTTTAACAATGAAATCAAATTTCATTTTATTATAAATAAATTTATTTTAACTAGGATTTTCTAAATAAAACCTCATGAGTTGTGAAAAATATGGAATTGGAAAAGGGAAAATGGCATGGGGGGATTTTATTATAGAAACAACAACCAACTCATCCCAAAGGAGCTTAGGGAATCCCTAACATGCCCTCATCCATGTAATTCAAATTATTATTTCATTTTGGGGGCCACACCATATATTCTGGTGGAACACACAATATAAGGTTACCTAATAATGTACCAAAACATAATGAAAATGTATAGAACACCTACCATGACTCGATAGTAGAGTTCTATTCCAATATCAACTATTAATTTAACACTGATAAAAAGAAAAATGATGAACCGAGAAAGAACATAAAATTATGGAAAATTAAATTTCACCTAAATAGATCAACCAATATAAAAATGAAATACTACTGTCTAAAAAATAATCACGCACTCATTGTTGCAGATATAATGATATGAGAAACACTTGAAATGGATATCAAATAGAGAGAATACATCAAATCCAAGGATATTTTATCATGGAAGATCTCATAGTGTTCTGATATTGTCCGTAGGATCAAAATTAGGATATTATGATAAAATAGATATAATTTAATTTAAAATTAGAAAATCCCCTAAATATATAGAGATTTCACGATTAAAGCATGTAGTTTGAAAAACCATGCACTGATCATGAACAACATGTTCTAGATTAGTGGCACCTGTATGGTTTCCTCACATAGTTTGACTAACCATGCGTAGAATATGAAAAAAATACACTCTAAAAATTGAAATGATTTTTTCTTAGCCACATATACCAGGTTACACTATATGTCCAAGGCATTCATCCTTCCCCTACTCTATGTTCATAACACTCACTATTTGTTAAAATGTGATTCCTCCCCTGAACAGTTTACAATAAGCATGAGCTATGATTATTTCACTCTATGACATGGATTCTAGGCTCCAAAAATGCTTCATACACATATAATACACCTTTTACCTCAAAGGGAAATCATATTAGGTCATATTTATGCATTGAAACTAAAAATGAAGTGATTCATACCTCTTATTAAATCCCATGTTCTTAAAATATTCCCCCTTAATGAAATTCATCCTCGAATTTTTCTTTCAACTGTGGTAATGATTATTCTATGAACAACTCTATCCACTAAGTGCATACGTCATCCTCCAACTCCGAGGTATCTTCCTATAAAAATCTATAATTCCATAGAACATATATTATAGTAAATAACCATATTTGAAGGAAATTCAAGCTCTTATTAATGATAAGAATAATGTTATCCTCATAGGACACATAAACATGTAACTCAACCTCCTCTAGATGAAAATCAGGGGATGGGTATGGGTGATAGATCTACAGCTGTGATATGTGGAAGATGTCTTGAATAGATCAGTACCTATTAGCTAACATTAATTATGAGGACACCACCCTGTAAATACACCGAATCCCGTACAACTAGAAAAATTTCAGTGATTTCTTATCTTATCTATTGATTCTCATGTGTCCCAACCATTGTGAAAAATAAAGAAAACAAGATCCCCAAAATTGAACTATTGAGGTCTTCTTTGGTAATCAGTGTATGAATTTTTTAAGACTTTTCCACAACCATCAATTTTTTAATCTACTTTACATGGTCGATAGTCTCCACCATGAGACACAGTCACAGTAATGATGGTATCTAATGATTTGACGGGCCATCCACCTGAGGGTGGTATACTATGCTCAGAAGAATATATATACCCATTTCCCCCTGAAAACATTTCCAAAAAAAATTGTAAAGAAGGTGAACCTATCTGAAAAGATAGTGTGTATGAAGCTATGATGTCATACTATCTCCTTGATATACATCTTCTTATTATCATCCACACTAAAGGTCTCCATTATTGGAACAAAATGAGAAACCATCATAATGATATCAATGACAACCCACACAACATCACTACCCCATTATTACCTTGGTATACATTTAAAAAATCAATTGTGATGCAATTACATTGACATTAGATAATTGCAAATATGGAAAAATCCAGGCTAGTGACTAGTGTTCCGCCTTAACCTGCTGATAGGTGGAACATATCATGAAAAACCCACTACAACTCTCTTCATACCAAGAGACTAGTACTGGAGAACCCATTTATCTATATAATGATAAAATCATAGTATCACTAAAAATAAATGTTATGATTCTACCCACCATGGATTTTTTTTAAAAAAAAGAAGAAGATTCCAAGACACAGTTCCCCCACGGTCATAATTTCCTTACAACACATTCCACTAAGTTTTCTAGAGATACTCCTTGACTGAATTCAAAAACTAAGAGAAACCAACAACTTATAATCTCATTTAAATGACCTCAACATAATGGAATGGTTGAATCCTAATCCACCAAACTGAATATGGTCGAAAATTCATTCCTAAAAGGATCTTATGACTTTTTACCACAGCCTCAATAACCAGGCAACATGATTAAAGAGGTTATTTATGACGGTAAATGTAAAACATGAACAAAGAATAGTTGAACCACCAGGAATGTCTATTCTTAATGTTATTGGAATACACATATGTTGTATGAATATTTTACCACAACACCTCCTTCCATTGAATCTTAAATATTCCATGAACATGTCCACTAAAGTCCATACCTAACTCCCAGTGATGTTCCACAATCAAATTAGAACACTTACATAAAAAATACCATTCCATGCCCTGAACAAGGGGTAACCCAGATACATCCACTGGAATCTTCACGCCTTTTAAACATTACAACCAAGCATGATATGAGTCCGAGCTAACCTCAGATTCATTAAACAATATTCCAGGGTATTAACCCTTGCTAATCCATACTCAATGATTAAAAGTGATTTATCAGAACCATGCCAATATGTAAACTAAGAAAAATTTACTCGGCCCATAAAGGCATCCACTTATATTTCAAGTCATATGATCACCGATGGTGTCCAATATGACACCCAAGGAATTATTACAAGGGATCCCAAGTATCACTCAGGACATACCATCCCTCGATATGAACCACACGGCAGTAGAAAACGCTGTGAAAACTACCCTAAAAATCCTCAAATATTTTAAAACATTAGCACAATGTAAGAACAACAATCTCATAGTGAATTTATGATGATGCAAAGATAGGGGGAATTCTTATCTCTCAATAAAGAGTACAATAAATATATTTTAAAATTTATCAACCAACCAAGAAAACCATAATATGAGTAGTCAAACCACTATTTGTGGACATCTTAAAAGAATACTAGCTTCACTGACCGACTCATCATCATTAACCAAACCATGATGCCTTCACTAACTGAGGCACCCCATTGTCATTTAAGATTTACCACATAAGCTCATCTGTGACCAATGGTGTTTTAAAAAGGTTTCAGATGCATCCAACCACCAATAGATTCATGCATCCAAGGATGCACTGACATTTACACAAGAACCAATGTGGAACTCCCCACTAATGGAGTTCCATAGTAATTAAATGAAGAGATAGATCGACCTATCACAAACACACTAGGTAATATTCATCTAATATTCACACAAGATGATCCACCAAAAAATGCTAATGAGCATCATATACTTATAAAAGAAATCCATGACTAATATGATTGATGTGTCAAAGAAGACAATCCTCTAGTTTCATTCCAATAATTGAGATGAAATTTATTCCAAAAACACCCATGATACTCTACTTTGGAGAGGACCCAAGAATATACTCAATAGAAAAAGGATCAAGGATTCAACCAAACTCAACTAGTTCGTTACAAAAAATATTAGATTAATGGGAACCACAAATATCACTGCCTACTACCCCAATGTTACAGTAGTAAAATGGAACATCCTCAACACTACCCATAGGTTTTCCAACCTATGCATTCATGTATCATATATTTCGTACAAGAGATTTTACCCAGATAAATATTTCCACACACGACTATTAACCTTGATGAGGACACACAAAGATGTCTAGTATTGAGGAAGAAT
The DNA here is from genome assembly GCA_963277665.1 of Viscum album. Classification (NCBI taxonomy): domain Eukaryota; kingdom Viridiplantae; phylum Streptophyta; class Magnoliopsida; order Santalales; family Viscaceae; genus Viscum; species Viscum album. Next base: position 904,923,198 of record OY728160.1, on the reverse strand, counting down.
AGAGGTTCACAGAACCTACTAAGTGGTCGGTCATGCCTGAGGCATGTCAAACCTTCTCAAACAATATAATTACTAGATAATAACAACAAAAACAAATATCAGGGATGCTATGACCATCCATTCAATCTAAGGATTCATTAGTATTATATTATTTATACTAGGGAAAATTCCACCAGAATTGTACCATACAACGAAAATATCACAACATTTATCATGGAATTTAATCTCTATGGGTTCTACCGACCTTGGGATATACCCATAAAAGAGCATAAGCGTTGAACCATAACTCTAGTTTATGGGAAAAAATAATTCACTAGAATAGGCCTATAATGTAATACATTTAAAAAAATAAGAAATCCTATAGAAAGTGATCATTTTTCCATTGAAAAAAAACTCAAAGGAAACATATAAATAACCCTTAAATGAGGGATTTTAATGAAGAAAACCACCTCATGTTCCATTTTCTATGTGATTAATTTGATTCAACTTTAACATTAATAATCTCAATGATCATACAGAAATCTAACACCAACTATAAAACAAAGGCATGTGGTACCTGATTTAATGATCCAATCAGGAAAAAACATGTAATTCTTTTCAAACATACATTTTGAATCACTAAACATTTATTTAATTGTAGTCATGAATAGGAAAATTATCAAAATGAAACCCTTTCAAATTATTTAAGATAAGGTGGCCTACGAGGGCACTATCAAACCAACATATGTTCTTTAAAAAGTAACATAACAGTAGTTTATTAATTATCCAGGTAATTAACACCCATAATAGGTCATCATAATGAATTTTTTTCCAATTGAACCACATGGTCCAGCTGTGCATTTTAAAATCCAATGACATGACTCAGTTCAATATCATTGTCAAATATAACAACTCAAAAGTGCAGTATAGGTTAAACCTCTCATAAAACCATGTCATACAACCCAAAATGGTCTTATTAATGGACTATAAATGATAAAGTTCAAAAAAATCACTCGATATACGACGTCATGCCCACTCAAAATTCTTAACTATTTCATGAATCAATTTCCATGTTCAGTTTTGCATTTTAGTTTCATTTTTATTCATTTCCCCAATATAATAATTTTATTCAAAGGTAATACAAATGGTTTTCAAAATTCCAATACACGAGGGCCCATACAACTCCTGAATCAATATGTGGCACCAATATAATTCATATTTAGTTGAATCCATATTTTCGTCGCATTGATATTAGATTTATTTTAAATAAAATAATTGAAATTTGTATCATGTTTCGGTCCATAGGGGACCATACTCCATATGAAATGAAAAATGTATTCTCTTCCACTAAAGAATGTGCAAAAATATTTCCTGATAGAAAGTAAATCTAAAAAATCACTTATCACAGTACCATGAATATGGGAAATACATACTACATATCATGGAATAACGCACAAGATGTGATTTTCAACAAGTGCCTAACATGATGCATGAAATTAAATACCCTCATCTCAACGCATTTCTGAATAATAAATCCCTCAATAATATGAATAAAAACATAAAAAAATGTATATCACTTAACAGTGGAGTCAAATGAAATGTAATAGTCAAATCATGAAAACAAAAAATTTCATATGAAGCTATTTGGATTTTTCTATATATGGGTTAGCAGCACCCATGCACCACTCATTTCCAAACACCAATACCTTCTTATCACATTCTATATTCCACAAATAACAAAACAAACCATAAAAGATCACCCTAATGCCACTTTTTAAAATTTAATACTTGGATGACACATAAGGTACCTCGAGTCTTGAGGGTCACATGGCCTCAAGCACATATCCCAAAATTCTAGAGTTTTCCGACTAGTAGTAATGGCATAGGTGTGTTTGTGGGGACACTATTATCTCATTACTAGTGTGTAAGAAAATGGAATAACAATAAAATACATGTAATGGATGCAGATATAACAAGAATACAATTAATAGATAAATATTGTAGGAATATAACAAATCTAGAATCTATCAAATATACTAATGATGATAGATGTCTCTAAAAAGATTCCAAAATAGGTAAATAGAATTATTGTACAATACATGTATCCAAAATAAAAAAAATAGAAAACATTTATATCTTAAAATATCTTCATGAGCCTCAATTCATTCTTGTGATCCCCTTCTCCTAAGCATGGCATTAAATCAACTCTTGAATTGTGGTTGCATTCACCTGTCTATACCTTCATGCAAATAGTCCATTTAGGCATCCGACAACAGTCAGAATATCGTGTAAAACACAATCCCAATAGAAGTCCTCCAAAGTGACTACACAATATAGGTTTTACAATATAATAATCCAAAAATTGTGCAATGTAAAAAGGTATGTGCTAAGTTAATTTATAGAGACCAAGGAATATCTACTGATATTCAAGAAATATTGAAAAAAAAATTCAAGGTACTTGTAAAATAAGGTCATTCTTCTATAACAAGGATGATACAAGAAATTAATAAACAAATAACATGTATTTTAAATAATCAATCAATGTCACATCAAACATGGCCTTACCTTACAACCTGAAGTTCCAAAATATCCACGATAAATCCATTCACCGAAAAATATCATAATTCTCATGGACATGTCATATAATCAAAGTGTCAGACCATGAGGTCCTTATCGAAGGTATATAAGACCCTGGATTTCTCATCAAGTCCCAAGAGAATATCAATGTAAACTTAGCTAGTCAATGTTAGGAGTCCTCATAGCATGTCAACTGAACATGTCATATGTGAGTCCCAACATGCCACATTAAAGGGGTACCAAGGCCCAAGGCATCCCACATAATCAAAACCCAAGGAGCATAATCCATCCATGGTGGCCACTACCTAATTCAAGATTAAAAAAACCATCCATGATAAATATGGAACCATTTTCATTTTAAATTCCATTTATCATTCCTACCATATGAACATACCCACTCATATGACCATTCACATTCAATTTCATGGAAACCAATGAATAAACCTCCTCATTGTTCAATATTCATAGTTAAAAATATCAAAGGAGTATAGCCACTCATTTAAACAGTCTAAATATAATCTATTTAACCAATTCATGTTCAATTAAAACCATTTAATCTAGTTTCACGTGCATGGGAGGTAATAAATATCTTAATTAACCAATTCAATGTTATTCAATTTTAACTAATTTTCCATTAAATAGGCATGCCTAAATAACACTCCAAGGATGGTTCAACCATTTTAATAGGCAATGTGAATACCCCATGGGTGTCCTTGGTTTGGGAAACAACCACCATATGATATAATATGATCATAAGGAAATCATGGATAACTGCTAATACGTTTAATTCAATTTTTTATTTCAATTTTGAGTTCACATTGGAAATTATGGTAGGCTTCACAGTTGTAGGAAATGTAATAAAAATCAAAACTAAATAATAATTCTCTTACTACCTGAATTATCTTTTTAGTAGATTGATCATCCAGTTTCAACTTTAGATTCAACTCAAAAAAAAATTGATGTATTTATGAAGAAACATAAATTGTTACTAAATAGATTTGACATAATTAGTGCAGTCGATATCCAGAATAATGAGGAATGGATAAAATGGTATTAAGTACCCACAAATTCATATCCAATGTGATTAGTTCCACATGAATCAGAGTTTAGATGGATAGAATATATCAAATACAAGGATAGTCACTCAAGGAAGCTCTCAAAATGTACTTGTTTTGTGAATAGAATGAAAATGAGGATTTTAGGTCAAAATTGTATTCATTTAATTTAAAATCATGAAATTTCAAAAATTAATTGGGGTCACATGGTTTGAGTGTACAGTTTCACAAACCATGGGGCAACTGTGAATTGACAACTATAAATAAGGGGCACTAGCACATTTTCCTCACATGGTTTAACTAACCGTGATTAACTAGTAAAAACCCTATTGTGAAATTTTCCTTGGTTGCCTCATGACCATGTGTCCCATGTCACATAGTTTTCTTAAGTATACGTGTTTCTCATTCTTTCTTCCCACAAATAAATCCATTTTTTAAACAGTGAGGCCTACCCACATGGTTTACTCTATCATTACAACACAAATATTCCTTCATAAAACATAGGCTATGTGCTATGAATAATTCACAAACACATATAATACACTAATGATCTTAAAGGGAATTTGTATTCAGTCATATATAACTATTCAAATAGTGAAAGTGGGTATCCGTACAACATATGAAAACTTGGGTTCTTTCAATATTGCATGATATCCTAATAATGGCATAAAAATTAGGTTATTGGAATATATATAAGAATAAAAAATCATTTAATTAGTATCCAAGGATATTTTTTAATTCTATCATTATGTAATGAGTTCCCTATGAAAATTGTCATAGTAGTCCTTGATCTCTACCATAACTATCATAGTTGGAAAATTCCATACTAATTTGTTTTCAATTCCCATTCTTATATTCTTTATCTCATGTGATATCAATATTTACAAAATTCATTTGAGGGATATTCTAGGCCCACACATCACATAATGAAAATCATACAGATTCCATTCCCAAGGTCATAAAACATTATCATATAGTAAATTATTAAATGAAATATGATTCATAAACATTCCATATGTTCATAACTTATGAAAAAGAAATGTGTTTTAGAATTATTTTTTCAATTCATAAAATCATTACATCAGAAAAAGGATTGGATTTCATAAACATAAATTCATTATTATCATAAACCATCCAGATAAAGAACAATGATGGTATCAATATATCATATCCTTAGTAAATATTTGTATTATTAAACGGATTTCATATTGGATGGAAAAAACATTTAAAAAGCACATAAGACATTTCTGGAAGAAAATATCTTTTTTAAATTTGAAATCACTTATTTAACAAAAATTCAAATCATTATTGTTTTTTTTAAATACCCTATTAAAATTTTTAATGATGTTTCAAATAATTTAGTAGCCATGGTGGAAGAAAATTTAATTCATTCTGAGTATGTTAAAAAATTATTTCTTGTACATTTTTATAAAATTTCAAAAATACATTATTCAGAGGGTGAAACAATGACGCATTTTAAACAATTTTTTAAAAATTAAAACATGTGTGAAAATTACATTCTATAATTTTTTATTGATTATAAATAAATTCATTATAACATTTTTATAAATCATAGATATAGAAAAAAAATATTTTCATGTAAAGAGAGATAAAAAGTTGGGGTTCCTTATAAAACATTTTTTGGAATCATGGGTACATGTTCTGCTTCTCAGGTGGAGCGTTTCTAGGCAGTGTGGAAATGGAATGACAATGATCATCACCTGTCCCTTTTCCAATAGAGATTAGTTCTCGTCAAAATCACCATTCCTTTTGTTTCAACCTGTTCTGCGTCATTATCATTTAAAAAATGTTTAATTAACCATGCTGGAGTTGTTTGTCCCATCAGGCGATTGTGTGGGGGTCAATGAACTTGTGAAATCAGTCCTCCACGGATATAAAATCCTTGGATGGTCTCCAATGGGTTTATTATTGTATCCATGAATGCCTAATGGACCTGGTATCCATGATTCATGGACATGTTTTCATAAGGCAGGTGCCCGTTGGAAGACGATTTGGCCAACAACACTTAAAGAATCCATTGTTCAAGAGGATGGGAGATCAGGCTCACTGCGCCATTTTGGGGGGGATTATTTCATGTCTTGGGACTCTATTATAAATTTAAGTCATGTTAATATGTTCATTAATCCTTGGTTCATTCCCAAAGAGTGTGTCTATGAGAAACCCTTTGTTCACAAAATCATCATAAGAATTCATATATATGATGCTTTGGAGGTGATGCTAACTTGATCCATATTATAAGGTGCTCTGAAGTTTATCGTCATCTGGGGGTAAAAATGGTGACATGATGTTTTGACCAAGCCCATAAGAAGGGATTCCTACATATCCTTGATAGATAAATCATAACCCATATAGTTCGGATTGTGTGGGGCTTACGCATAGATGCTTCCCATTTGATAGGACATGATTGGGTGAACTATTTTGGGGGAGCACCCTAATGATCTCATAGCTTCTAGTAGGTTTCCTACATATCGTGATTTTTTCAGGAATATGAGTTCACATAGTTTAGAATGTGTGGTGATTATGCCTAGAATATTTTCATTTGAGGAGACATGGTTGGGTGGTCCCTTTATCAGAGGAACCTTTTTAATCTTGGGCTTCTCGGTAGGCATCCTATGTATCTTGATTTTGTGAGGAATCAGAGTTCTCATAGTTCATATTTATGTGGATGTTTTAATCCTCACAAACATTTAATCCCATGTGAGTCATGCTCAGTGTGAGAAACAAGTGGATGTTAAAGATTCAATAATGCACATGCATCTTTCCCTATTTGTGGGGGAGGGAGAGCCCGCAGCGGAAGAGGCCAGGGCGACTGTGGGAAAGGGTGTGGAGTAATGAACCCATCAATGTGAAATAAAATTGGATGTTATGTATCCTTACCTTGGTTGATTGGAGACTAACCTTAGTGGGAGGTCCCATAACATTTTTGGGAAGGGGGAGTTGTGACCTCATCAAATGGGGGGAGTGAACATAACCCCTTTGACTGATCACTATTCCCTATTGAATGTAAAAGAAAGTGATCACCCTTAGTCCTAATAATGGGGAGGTTCACATTAGTTTCCCAAGGTTGGGCTCCAATTTACTGTAGGAATTTATCCTCATAGGAATTTCAAAAGCCTGCACAATTGTGGGGAGAGCCTTCGTGACTGAGCATATTGTGGGTAAGTAGACTCAATGGGGTGCACAAATTCACCCGATGATCTGATCATATGGGTATGGTGACATTGGAGAATGCTTTTCCCGGATTCTGTAGGATAGGGTAGTGGAGGGATCATAGTGGACTGGATGGTAATGGAGGGGTGAGGATTGAATCGGAAGGAACTATACCTGAAAACAACCCTTCGGCATACTAACTTTTTATGCGGGGTGGGGGAGGCTCTGCATCCCATAATGGTATATGGGCAGAGGGGCATCTGTGTAAAATTTTATTATGCAGTCATGGGTATAGTAAACCTCATATCATAGTGGTATGTGTATTATCTCTCCACTCTAGGTTCCACCCGTGCACTGATGTAGTACGCGGTGCCTGGTTTAGTCTACGTAGCGATACGCTACACAATGCACTATATTAAAGGGGGTCCGTGAGATCATCGTTCACAAGGATTTCATATATAATAAGTCATTGGTTCATGGTTCTATTATTATTATTCAATTACCCCAATTAATGGTTCGTGACTGGATATTCCAAATGGAGGGAGTGGTTCGGGGTTCGGGCTTCGCCGATGAAATAACAAGTAAGCCGGAGTGTGACCCCATTGTCTCGCTCATGCTTTCATCATATTTCCTTCTCTCTGTCCATATCCCTCAATATGATTTTTCCATACTTCTATTTTTCTACATTTATATAGAATCATAGAAATCGTATCTATTGGGCATGCGACACCATTTGCAGAGGCCCATTGAAGTAATATCCTGACCCGTGGAAGACTTGGTCAACTGGGGTTTGCGGGGGCTTCGGTTTGCAATAATTGTTTTTGGAACCCTACTAATTCAATTCATACGCGAACTGATGTGTTCACGGCACAATAACAGGATCATCCAAAAACTTTTGAATCTGTTGGAAACTTGGTTCACTGACGGACTTTCTTGTTGGCCATTGCCTCATAGGCCAATGATCGCGGATCCTTCCGCGTACCCGGTGGTTCCTGATCCAACTGGTCCACATACCTTTCTTGGTGACGATACAGAGCCAAGTTGTATTGCTTTTCAAAATCTGATTTCTTCACTTTAAATCTTAAATATTTCAATCAAAATGCATCCATCTTCCTTTCTAGACATGTGGGAGTATTTACTTTCCTTTTTCGGAATTTTAGGGACACTACAAATGCCCCACATCAAAATGGGCTCTGATCGAGATGAAGAGGAGGTTATTCTGATGTAGAAGTGGTCCTGACATGAATGATTAGATAATGCTCTAATTTTTTCCTAAGACAAGGAACTCTGTGAGTGTAGTTTCACTATTATTGGGGATTCATGGAATACCCCCACAAACTTTTATACCTTTTCATTATTACCCTTTTTTCCCAATCCTTCATAGAACAGGCTTAGCAAGTATAACTTGTCTTCTTCATTTGGCTACAATTCGTGGGATTTCGACCATATAAGGTTTACACCTTTTATGATGGCTCAAATTTTTCCCATTTTTAATGAACCGATACATGAATTTTTTAAAAGAGGTTACTTCTTTGGATTTTTATTATTGAAAGTATGACATCATTTTCTATGGAAGTTCACAGTCCTACCAATCTGACTTATTACTAATGTTTTTGGTCAAACAACATTGACCAGAATTAACGGGGAAAGGGCCCCAATTTGGGACCATCAGTAGGGAATATTATAATATACTTCTGACCTGTATTATCAATTTTTCTTGACTCTTGATTTGTGGATTCTGGACATGCATGAGGCTCGGGAGCTACTTTAGGAGTATAGAGGTAGGAAATGACTCTCCTAGTGATGAATTTTCCTTTTATTGACAACTGTTTTGTGGGAAACATAAGCATATCCACCATGGAATAATTTTCATAGTCAATCAAAGGTTTCTTCCAGACACCAGCCTTTCAGTTCTGACAGCCTGGTGGGATTTGCATCATTTTCGATTTATTTTGATGTTGGGAGCCATAATGGGTGGCACGACTGAGTAGTGTTTTTTGAAAACATTAGGAACATTCATATAATATTTGAGTGGAAAACTATTCATGAAAATTTCTTACATGCGTGAGGGAGAGATAGTGAATGATCAGTTCCAATGAGAGTCTTTTTTTATATCAGAGGCACTTAGAAAGAAAAAGGTACACAAGTCATTATACTAGAGTTTTCTAAATCTAGGGGTGTGACAAGACGTCAATTCCATTTGAGCATACAGAAGCTGGAAAGGACTCTCCTTGGGAATAATTTTCCTTTTATTGACATCCATTTTTGTGGGAAATATATGTAGATCCCCCGTGGCATGATATGAATATTCAAGAAAAGGTTTTTGCAGGACACCATCCTTCCAACTCCGATTATTGGTGAAGATTATAGAGATTGGGATATTTTTGAAAATGGTATGTGACCGTCAACGAGGGGTGAACCTGAGGATAAAAAGGGTCATTTTAACTGAGCTTCTTCAGTGAAACCCGGAAATGAGTGGGTGCACTCTACTTTTGTATGCGGATCAACTTCACACATACGGATGAGATATCTTTAGAAACCTAAAAAGTGACCAGAGATGAAACAGGCTGGTATATTCCATTATATCTAGGATATGTGTAAGGAGGAAAGTGTAAACCATGACTTCTAGGTCCCTTGAACAAGGAGGTATGGGATGAGTCTTGGAAACCATTGGGAGTACTAAGATAGGAGATGACTCTCCTGGGGATGAATTTTCCTCTGATTGAGGGCAATTTTTGTGGGAAACATATGTGGAGCCACTTGGGAGTGATATGTATATTAAAGTAATAGATTTCATAGGACACTAGACTTCCATCCTAGATGGTCGTGGAGGGATATATAGATTCAAGATCACTTACAGTACAAAATCTGAAATACTATAGGAGTGAATCCGGATACATTGGGGTTATTTGGTCTATGATTAACTCATGGAATTGGTTGTCCCTTACATAGATCTTACTCATACATAGGCCAAGGATTTCATTCCATCTTTATGATACCTGGTCATTTGATGCCACATGGCCATGAAATAGGGTTCCTCTCAGGGAGGGAATTGTGACATGCCTTTTAGGGTTTTGTTTCTAGGAAAAAATTCATGGACTATTTTTCTATAATGCCATAGTGGATCTCTCTCTAAAATCCAAAATCTCACATGATCTATGCTCGGTGTGAGAAAAAATTGATAATGAGGAATATATGTCATGGATTAGGAATAGAAAAATCAACATTATAGGCCTCTTTTGGGCAGAAACCACTGTCTTGCAATTTAACATCATATATCATGGATGATTTTGGCCTTGTAGTTTAATAGAGTGCGATGATGAGGTTTTTTCCCTTCTATTTTAACATCATGAGGGGAGGATGTTTTTTCCCATGTAGTTTAATGTCATGTTGGGATGACATGATACAATGTAGTTTAGAGTCATGTAGTGAAGATGATTTGTACAGTTATAATGATCATTAATAGTTTTAGGTTAATCGTAATCATGATGTTCTGATGTTATTTTGATGTGAGTGATGATATAAGGTGTAAAACATAACCACAGGGGAAACATGAATCAGGAGGGATTACAAGGTTCTTGGAAGCCCTTAGGAAAACTAAGATAGGGGAGGACACTCTAGGATATGAATTTTCCATTGATTGATGGCCATTTTTGATGGAGATTTATATAGAGCCACCGGGGCATGATATGCATAGTCAATAAAATGTCTTTGCAGAACAATGGCCTTCCATTTCATATGTCCTTGAATGATTATGGGGATCCATGTTCCCCTGGAGTATAGATTTTGAAAAATGGGAAATATATTCCTTGGTATGTGAGAATACTCGGACTATTATTAACTGTGAACATCTTCGAGCTTCCACATAGGTCTGACTCATATGTATAGGGGGAAGCAGGATCTTTTGACTTCTCATGACTGAGAAGCATGTGTGGAATCTCATAATACCGAGGACTGGTCAACACATCACTCTTGAAGAATTTTTCATTTTATTTTCATGTTATATTACCTATCATGGACTCCCCGTACAAGTCTGACCTATGTATGGGGGAAAGGGAAATTTTTTGCTGGCGGCTGGGCCGGGATACCAAATTCAGGCATCACTACGTATCCTGTGATGGCAGGAATCATAATTTATGTAGTTCTCGATGCTCCCTACAAATAATCACATGATGTAATGGGACATTTTAGGTCATTTTGGTTTCACTTGATATGGGTTCTAGGCCTTCCAAATGTCCCCAATATTTATTTGCGTAAGAGAGTCCTTACCACTGATCCTAATATCATGTGAGTTATCCTCGGTGTGAGAAACAAGGACTGTACAAAGGGTTTACTCAATAGGTGTTGGGAGGCAGAGAATATGATGGGTGAATTTTCCTTTCCATTCCTGGTGGTGCTGGGAAAATATCGAGGATCGAGGTGTTTCTATGTTTCCCGCAATGGCAGGAATCAAGCCATACATAGTTCTATACGTACCCTGTACAAATTTGGCTCGGTCTAAGGGTATGGATATTTTCATTCTATCAATCATAATTTCCAATTCTATAATGTTAGTCCATAGTTTTAATTCATAAGATAATCTCTACCACTAACCCTAATCTCCTAGGAGTAATACTCGATGTGAGAAACAAGGAGTGATATGGTTTTCCCATAAAAATATGGGTAGATAGGGGGTGTAATGGATGATTTTTGTTGATGGTGGGGGAAGGACTAGGAATGAAGATCGAGGCATCACTACATATTCTGTGAGTGAATGAATCATGCCATATGTAGGTCTGTAAGAGATCATGTTGTTTTTCGTCATGTGATTAGGAAATTTTGTGTCATGTAGTTTAATGTCCAACGGCAAGGACATGAGTCATAGTTTATTTTCAGGTTTCAGGGATGAGTTCCTTGTAGTTTATCATCTTCTGGAATAGAAGATGACTCATAGTTTAAGGTCTTAGAGATTGGACAACGGAATTTCAGTTTAATGTCATCTTCCATGGACTAATACCATACAGTTTAATGTCATGTGTGCACAATGATAACTCTTTGTTTATGGTCTTAGAGTTTGGAAAATGGAATTGGGGGTATAATACCTCATAGTTTAGGGTCATAGAGCTCGAACATAGGTATTGAGGGTATTATAACTCATAGTTTAGGGTCATAGATCTCGAACCATGGAATTTGCATATTATAAATCATAGTTTAGGGTCGTAGAGCTTGGACCTTGGAATTGAGGGTATTATAACCTATAGTTTAGGGTCATAGAGCTTGGAACTTTGCGTTGTAATTTCTGTTATGAAAATTATACTTTCAAGAACTTTTTAGTTTTAGAAGATGTGATGAGTTGTTTGTCCCTTGATACCCTGGGGTATGCTCTATTAGAATATACCCTATGTATGACATATGGTCTTTCCCACTTTGGTTCACACTTTGGGGTCGTTTTCCCAAGTATCATCTTGGTTATGAGGACTAACATTATTCCTCCTCTGAGGAAAGATCAATGGAGAACCATTTTATTGAAGGCTCATGCAATTCAATTTTGGTAGATTTCTAAATGGTGTAGAGTGTGATGACTTTTCTCATCTAGCTGCTCCAATTCATCAATCTATCTCTGGTATTTTTCATTCCTTGATAATCGACCGCAAATGTCCACACGGAGTGATGAAACATGGATTTCTATAGGAAAATCCTCTTATACCTCGTGTACTTGTGAGTATGGGCTTGTCTGGGTGGTCGTGCGGGTCGTGGTTAGATAATCCCACAAAGATTGAAGGAGCTTGTCCGGCCATGATTTCTTATCATTATCAACCTTATTTTGGAGAATGTTTGAACATGTCTTGTTGAAAGCCTCTATCCTTCCATTGTCCACTGCATGGTAAGGGAATGAATGGTTGGATTTAATTCTGTACTCATATAATAACATGTCCAACTTAGTAGATTAGAAGTTGGTGTCATTTTATATCAGGATAGTATGTGGGACACAAAATCTTCTAATGATGTTGGCCTTCAAAACTCTGACGATGTTTTTAATCCCTACTTCTTTAAGGGGTATGGATTGGCCCATTTGGAAATGATGTTGGTCAGTGTGAGTATGAACATGAACTGTCCTACTATGGTGGGTGGATATGGTCCCACAACATCCATCCCCAAGGTGACGAATGGCTAGGAGTACATAGTTGTATGAAGTAACACCGGGGGCTGTGTATGACATTGGAATGAAGATGATAGGAATAACACTTCTTAATGAATGTGGCAAAAATCTTGTACCATAGCTATATAGTAATACCCAAACCATCAAATTTGTTGAGAGATCATTGTTACTTATTGGGGCGCTCCAAAATCTCCAGTGTGCATCTCTTTCATGATGGAATCTGTTTCTTCTCTATCAATGAATCTGATAAGGACTCCATCAAGACCACGTTTGTACAAGACATTTCTTTGATTTTCGCATTGTATTGGACAATGTTGACTTCCCATCTTCGGACCTTCTCCCTTCCATCTATTTTTGGTGGAAGTTTGACATTTAGAAGGTAATTTTCAATGGGATTTGTCCAACTTGTGGTCGGACCATAAGCTTTAGAGATGGGGATAATTTCGTTGATTTCTTCTTTATTATTTTGGAGGAATGACAAGACCATCCTATGGTGAGAAATGCTAATGATTGCTTCATCCTATTTGGGACCTACCAAGGTTGAGGCTATATTTTCCAAATCATTGGATTGAGCATTTTATGACCGAGGGACATAGTTCAAGGTTGGTTCTGATGGAAATTCTTCTATCAGTTCTTGAACATGGTTCATACAAGGGACCAATACATCATTCTTGACGGGGTAGTCACCATTGAACTATTTGATGACTTGCTCTGAATCACCCTTTATTTTTTGGTGTTTGTCTTGCAAATGTAGTGTCAATTATAAGCCTGCAATGAGGGCCTGATATTCCACTTCATTCTTTGTGAAACCTTATGAAGGAATGAAAGTGTATGTAAATGTGACCTTTTTGGGAGATACGAGTGTGACACTCAACCTGAGTTTTTTGGTTTTGGGATTCTCCAAAAATTTTCCTATCGGGATTCAAGAAGCACCATCGAAGTACATTTCCCATGTCTGGGGGTTCTCCTAAATGGAACACACTTCTTCATCTAGATGTTCGGTATCCAACAGTATTGTTTTTTTCAAGGGGTGCTTGTCAATGTAGTCTGCTAATGTCTGGCCTTTGATGGCCTTCTAGGGAAAGTATCGTATGTTTATTTATTTTAGGATTTCCTCACGTCTTGATAGGCGCCCATTTAGTATGGGACAGTTGAGGATATATTTGAGCGGGTAGCAGTGGGAGACCAGGTGGACCTCATGGTGCTATATGTAATTCTTGAGCAACTAAAATTAAAATATAAGGTCTATTCATCTCCATTCGATATTCAAATATAAAGTTACAACATCGATCATTGTATGACTAAGGTAGTTGAATTTGTTCTAACTACTTGCATCATTATTCTATTCAAGGAAGATGTCAAATGACTGTTCCATAAAAGTTAAATAAAAATGGGAAATTTCCCCTCAACCGGTGGCATGAGCACTAGCATTCTTAGGAGATATATTTTAATGTTTTTGAACTCTTCTTGACAATCATTATCCCACTCATACGTAAGTCATTTTATCATGAACCAGGTGAAGGGTAAACATTTACCTTCTAGTTTATCTATAAAACATCGAATGTAGGTGAGGTTCGCCTGGAGACCTCTCAACTCGGTGAGGTTACAAGGTGGGAGAATGCCATGAATTCCTTTGTATTCTAGGGGCTGACATCGATGTTGCTGTGGCATATGATGAAGCCGAGAAATTATTCCCAAGGTAACACCAAAGGCTCATTTTTTGGGATTCATCTTTAAATTGTGATTTTGTAATTTATTGAAGAGGGTTTCTAGATCTTCTATGTGGGTCAAGAATTTTTATGAATTAACCACCAGGTCTTCGACATAACACTCGATGAATTTTCCAAATAAAGGGCAAGAAGATGTGATGCATGACACACTGATATGTGGCACTGACATTGTTTAGAGCAAAGGGAGTCAATTTATAACAGAACACTCCTTGAAGGGCCCTAAAAGTAATATCATATTATTATTTTTGGTTTATCTGGATTTTATTGTACCCAAAATAGCTTTCCACGAAAGAGATGGATTCATATATTGCTATTGCATGGATCAACAATTCTATGATCGGGGCCAGGAAGTCATCTTTTATGGAATGTCCATTAAGGTACCTGAAGTCAAATAAGATCCTAATCTATCCATTCTTCTTTCTGACAAGGACTATGTTTTTTAGCCAGGTTGGATATTGGACCTCCCATATAATGTTGTCGTTGATCATTTTGTCAACTTCAAACTCTATTTTGGAAGCATTCATTTGTTGGTTCCTTCTGGATGCTTTCTTATAGCCTCTATAATCTTCTGGTAATCCGAGATGATAGGAGGTGACCTCCGGATCGAGGCCTGGCATCCCTGTGAAATTCCATGCACACCCATATCAATTCTTATTTAGAAATGAGGTGTATACCTCATGCTCCTTGATAGGAACTTCCTCACTGATCCGAGTGGGTTGTGGGTCATTTTCGGTTCATAGATTTATCCCCTTCATCAATGGTCATAGAAACACCTTCTTAGAATGTGAGGGGTATCTTTTATCTCTTCTTCCTCTTCTTCTTCTTCTTATTCTTCTTCAAATTCATCATCTTCCTCTTCTAATAGAGAATTTGTTTTTTAGGTGAACTCTCCGATGTTGTAAGAGAAATCATCTTTTTCCTTATATTGTCAGGCAAGGGTAATTTAATGTCCTATGGACGGGCCTATAAAATCTTTGATAGCGATTTTCCTATCATCGTGTGAATCAACCCACTATTCCATGTACTTGGACTTATTAGTCATAACATAGACCATTCAGAAAACTGTACCTACACCCATACATGCATTTATGCATTAATCTTGGTTGATGGGTAGTACATACTCTTCCCCAAGATGCTGGAAGGGGTTTGCGAGATACATTTCAAATCCATTCGGGGCATTTATCCAATAAACTACTTTAGCTAAATGATGTTTTTCATCCAATTTATAGAACCCTTGGATGATATAATGTGACTCAAAAGACTCAAATGAGTATTTATCGGCATGAAATATCCCATTTCTCCCAATAATGCAATATTTGATTCACTGATGGTATGAAGATAAATTTTCAACATGATGATGCAACCAAGGCCTCCCAAACAAAACATTGAATGTCATACTTTTCCACACCACCAAGAACTCAAACTCTAATATAATATCTCCATGAAATGTTTTATTCTTGATTTATCCCAATGGTTTTTACTCACTTATGTCGTATTCCAATAGAGTTTTAGTTTAGGGTGTCATGTTTTCTTTATAACAACCCAGTTGAAGAAGGATTCGTAGCGGGATGAGGATAACTCTATAGTCTCTATAGATGAAGATCCTTTGAATATCAATTCCATTTATCTTTCCAGACACATATAACAGTTTGATGTTTTCATGATTAATGGCATCTTCATCCCTATTAGTGAAGGAGATGACAAAGTTACATTAATCAGGACTAGTCTGTGTCCAGTAGACTTCAGATGAAACTACTTCTACATTGAACTCCTGGGGACATAGAAAGGATTTGATTAGTGCCTCACTAAGATCTACGAGTAGGCTCAACCCATACAAGATTGGCTGCTTTGCTGGTACTAAATCCATCTGTTTTAAAATATTGTACTTCTTCTCTAAAGTTCAGTGCCTCCCAACTCAAGGTTTCTCTTTTACATACACTTTAGGGGTTCTAGATTTGGATGTAGATGGTTTGGCCTCTATGATAGGGGACAACAGTGCTGCAGTCCTTTCCACATTTGAATGAACTTGTCATCATATATACCATGTGTGATTTGGAATTTTTTCTTCCCCTAATTAATTTTCCAAGATAACTGGGCTATGATTTCTTCCAATGGGGTTGAAGAAGCATTGTAAATCTTGTTGTGTCTGTCAGAGGATCCTTCCATGATTTTCCATGATATTAATAGTTCGACTTGTGGAGTTGCTAGGAATTTGCCTCCTCCCATGATCATGCCTTCCAAGAAACCTCCAAACTCTCCATCCTCTTCATCCGACTCCCTAGTTGCGTGCATGTAATTCAGTTTCATGGCCATATTCTTCTTCTAATAAGGGTCCCATTAAATGAATGACATTAATGGAGCTGAAGATTAGTTGTTGATCCATCACTATTTCTTTCAGAATGTCTCCTTCTGACTGTGTCATTTGGTGGGGCAGTGCCTATTTTACCGTTTGGCGGGGTGTTTCCATATGTACCATTTGGCAGGATGGTTCCCATTAAACCAAGTCTATTTAAATGATGTATAAATATTTCAACTTTGACTTTGGATTTTCTGTCAGCTCATCCCCTTGTTCTTTTATTCTGCCTTTCTAGCCTTTAGAGGACAGTAGGGCTGAGGAGTATAAATGTGTTGTATTTGGATATTTTTGGGGACAATAGGTTGTTTCAAATGCACCGGGATGATTCCATGGACTCATATGATAGTCTTCCAGGTCATCTAGTTATCAAACTTTTTCTCCATATTACTAGAGACTGTATTCCATTCCTCTTCTTATCTTGTGTCTAAGGTGGAAACACACACCACTTTTGGAGGTGGCGGGCCCAACATGACTTCTCCATAATCCACAATCTTTTTTAGAGATCCGTGAAAATAAATAATTATTGTATTGTGTATCCCAATATCCAGTTATAGGGACAATAATTTGGAATTTTGTTGAGACCCACCTCATCGACTCTCTTTTTCTCTGGAAGCTGGAGAATATTGCAATTCATGGAATCTAAGAAGTAGCCATGGAACTAGTCATCTCACAACGAGTTAAAATTATTTCTTCGTTTTTTGAACACATTTCATTTGGCACCCTGACACCCTTCTTGTCAAGGTGGGGTGGTTGTTGGAATCCAGGGGTTCTTGCACGTTTTGGTGGGGGTCCCACGACTTGAGCGGGTGGTAGGTGTTTCTTAACTGTGACAAATGTCGCTTCATCTTTTCCAATTCACATCCAAGGGGATGATTTGGCCATTCAGGACATAAGGTTGGTCTGTTTCCAGGGGTCTTCTATCCTTTGGGAGATGATATATAATTATTTAAACCCACTAGTATACATAACCAGGATGAGAGATGTTCATAATTGATCTTTAAGGTTATCAATGAAACTGACAAGCATATCATCCTAGGGGAGTGGCTGGTTCAAGAAATATATCAGACCCTTCCATCTGGAAATGAAGTTTGAGACACTTTCATTCTCTCATTGTATTCAGTTCATGAGGTCAGTGACTGTTGTCTTAGGTAGTGTTGATCTCAACTCAAGGGGAAACTATCGTCGGAGGTCTTCCAAGCCTGTAATTGAATTGGATGGCTGGATAGTATACCATACAAAATATGAGCCCAACAAGTTTCGTATGATGAACCTAGGTTTTACGGCTTCTTGCTACTTTGGTGTCCCCATAATGGGGTCACAGTAAGAGGCACAATGCATCAAAGGTTGTTCCGGGTCCCCTAATTCATTGAATACTAGTAATATGGGGTTTCTTAATTTTACTAGTGGCAGACGATTTCTCACCCACTCAGGGTCGGAATTTTTTACTTTGGTTGTATTGGAGAGTGCCGACCCTCTGTGGAATATTGTCGAGAAGTTAGATTCACTATGGGGTTTAAGAGCCCTTGATGTATATATTGTCTGGCTGGAGCATGAGCTAGTGTGGTAGTGGCCAAGACTCGGCATGTCAGCACTACTAGATTTTCATGTTGATACCCAGCTAGGGGTATCATTTGTGGTTTACCGATACATATTCAGGTCTCCTTTCAAGTGGGGGGAAGTCTTGATGTCCTTCTAGGGAAAGGTTGAATGGTCTTCCGAGCTTGGATTCATTCACTAGGATGAGTGCATGTAGCATGGGAACACTTTCTGGGAGAACCTACTGAAGTTCCACGAGGAGAACACATCCGACATTGTAGCACCCTTGACGTAGATCAACATTAAATCTCTTTGGTGTTATCATTTATTTTTCCTTTGTGATGAAACTTTCCTCGACGGTGAGCGACACACTCTTAGGGGTATGGGAAGGAGGGTCATATATGAACTTGGATTTAGTCTTCTACTTTTTTGGGTTTTTCAATAGAGGTAATGTTGGATTGAATGAGGGGGAACCCAGATTTAGGACCTCCCTATAGTTCTGGGTTTTCACACCATCATGTTCATTGTGGGGTGCATCTAGGAGGGAAGTGTCCTCCTTCACATCCTCTCCCACTGCATCATTTCCTATGAGATCTGTGGGGTTGCCTCTTACCACTTTCACCGAGTGATACTGCATTGTGGGTGGTGTTCCCAATGCCGAATGGTATGGAGGATTCATACACCATTTATTGGACTTTCTCTTTCTATGTTATTGTCTTCTGTGGGTGTCTCAATGAATATTTATCTGTAGGGCGCACTATCCTAACATGGAAACATTCCTTTTTCTAGGAGGGTGTGAAACGCTTGAAATGTCATAATTATTAACTCCTCATTCCATATTTCTTCATAGACGGTGGATGAAATATGTCTATTTTATGGGGATTTGAGGTTAAAATGCCCCAACCACTAGGGGTTGGGGTAGTTTCTGATCTTCGGTTGATGCATTACAGCTTGGATTTGTTAAACTTATGAGGGAATTTTTATTTAAAAATTCCCCTAGCCCTGTGGGTTGTGGTTGTTCCCGTATTGTGGTGGTAGCCGCCCCTATTGCCACATTTTCAATTTCACATACTCTCATGCATGTGTGTGCTGAGTATGGAATTGGGCTTGCACATAGTATATGGTAAATAAAATACATGAGCACTACTTTCTAGGTGGATTCCCTTAGGATTGAAGGCTGATGGATGTTCCTAGTTTCCTAAATCAGAATCTTTTCGATGGATTGATCCCTTTGGCCATGAAAATGTTGAGACTTACTTTGGGCATATTTCTATTGAGTATCCCATATTTTTTTAGTAAGATTTTCATTTTATTGCTGCCTCTGGGTGATGAAATTGCAGGATGTCATTTTCATTGGGGCATATGGGATGAGACATGGGGTGAATTTTAATGCTCCATGTTCTCCCCATCCTCGAATGTGCACTCCAACCGGGGAATTTCCAATGCGTTGACACTATTTATGTAGTGCATGGAGGCAAGAATGTTCATGGGTATTCATCTACCATTCAGATGATGACTACCTTGTGTATGGGAGGGATTCCGGGTTGATTAGATGGTGAAGCTCCCCCATCATGGTGACATGGTCCGCATACCCTTCATAGGGTAGGAATTTTTCTTTCAGCTGGAAATGATTCATTCATATCATGAGGTGGATTTCATGCATAGATTCCCCAAAAAACTCTCCTGGTATGTCGAAGTATGAAGTGTTCATGGCCCAATACATCACCGGTATATTATCAATATCTAGTTTTCGTTTCATGAGAAACATATCATGTTTTTTTTCTTCCAGAGACAAATCTACTTGATATTCCCACCTTGACTGCTTCATAATAATTTAGTTCCAAAAATCCTTGGTAGTTAGAACCTTATTGATTTGTGGACGTCATGGGGGAGGCTTGAAATATGAGTATGGCCCCGATCAATCCTCTAGTTGAGGAAGAACATCACTCGTTATAGATGAAGTTCCCAATGTGTTTGAATCATTTCTCAGCACCTCAGCATAGGATGGATTTTTCATATTTGTTTTTGAAAATGGATGACCATTCTACCAGCCCAAATTTTGATTGAGGGGAGGACCACCACAATCGGTGTTGGAAGGGTGAGGGATAATATTTCAACATTATGCCCAACGGAAGGGATTTTCCATTATAGAATATACCCTAACGAGGACCATCAGGGTGGGCTGGAATGAGGGTATGAACTTATCATTGCTTGTTGTTACTGAGGGGAGGACAATAATAAAAACTTCTATTGGGGGTAAGGCCTTCACAATGACTATCATCATGGTGATGAATACAATCATAACAAGATAGATAGTTGTAGTCAGAATTCTAGTAGTGTACATCCTTTAGAGGGCCTTTAGGATGTACTGTAATGAGGGGAGGAACTTCTTGTTGCATAGTGTTACTAAGGGGAGGACCTTAATTGAAACTGTCATCATGGGGAGGGCCTTCACAATGACTATTATTATGGTGAGGAATACCATCATGACTTGACGTCTGACTATAGGGATAATCATATCTGTAGCATATACCCTAGGGACGACTATCAAGGCAGAAAACATCAAGGGGATGACCTTCTTGCTTTCTGATCTTCAGGTTGAGGGGAGGTCTACCTAGACACGCATGAAGAGATTGGTTCTCGTGATCAATCATTATTTGCCCATGGAGTGAGCCCCCATGGGTGCTATGTAAAGGACCTTCAGAGATGGTGGTAGCGATATTGCGAGGAGGACCTTTAAAACTAATACTTCCACTTCCATAATTTTTTAATGTAATTCCATGGTCATGAGCCTTTGTTGATATATGTTGGAGGGAATCAAGAACCTCAGCATTCAGCAGAGTAATATCATGTATGTGCTCTCCATTTTCTGGTTTCCATTGGAACCTTTAATTTTTGAGAGCCCTCTTGTGGGTAACTGGGGTGATCAGCTAATGGTAATGTCCTTCATATAAGATTCCTAGTATCGTTGGGTTCTATTATGTGGTCGGGATACACTGACAGAAATCTTGAGTTTTGGCAGTGATATATTCATTCCCTGGAGAAGCCACCACATTGGACTGACGTCTCCCATTTGGAATGAGTATTTGATCCTGATCTGGTTGTCCATATAATGTAGGATATTTTTATCAAACCTTCTAGACTAGAGTAGGGATGCATAACTACTCTGGAGTGACTACCTCATTTTGCGAGTGTGTCATTCTGCTTGAGGAAACCGGATCATGGGCCCTATTTCTTCCTATTGCTGCTAATGCAATGATATCTTGGCATGTTTGGAGGATATGGTCTACGATAGATGTCTGATCATCCATCATATCTACGATTTCCTGAGATACAACATTGGTTAGAATGGGTATGTAGGCCCATTCTGATGTTGGGGAAGGATTTAGTGCTTCATCCGGTCCTCTATGAGTTTCAAGTAGGTACTGAAAGTTCTTCTATGATGTGATAGAGGAATGCGTCTGTCACTAATTGTCTTCTCTGGTTTCCACCATATTTGACTAGTGGTATTCATATTTCAGAGTAGGTATTTTCATCTGCTCACTTGTCATTGTATCTGCCTCCTGGGATTTGTATGCATCTAGATGAATTTGACTCTGCATGTATTTAGTTGCCACCCTATTTGGAAGGTGGGCGTGAAATTCGTCTTTAGGTGTATGTGCCTGTGTGTAGCTGAGTTCCACCCTAATTGGTTGATGGGCATGATATGAATAAATAGTTGATTATTCTTGCATGTAGTTGAGTGTCTCCCTATTCGGTTGACAGGCTTGATTTGAATCAGTAGGAGTTTGTGCCTACGTCTAGCTTAGTTCTTCCCTATTTGGTTGGATAGCCTTTTTTTGCGGGAAAATGTCTGCATAGAGGGACCGGTGAGCATTAGCAAGAATGTTAATGTTCTCGTGTTGTGCCACCATATTTCTGTGGTCGGCTTCAGTGGAGGGAGAAGGGTTGAAGGTCATCAAATTGAATTCCACTGCATTAGTACGACATAGCTTCTCCTCAGAAACAGGGGGATAACATGTTAATGGTTATATATTCGCCACCCTCGGCAGTTAGCCCGAGGGGCCTAGGCCTCCTGGACATTGGAAGGTGCTCTCAATATAAGGTTCTCCTCAGTGGGAGGAGGCATGGTCGTCCTGTGTCAGTAGAAACACTCTCTGGAGGGGGCTCGTGAGTAGGAACCCTTTGCAGTTAAAAAGATGCTTCCATCATTGACTTTATCTGCCTCCCTAAGATATGGGAGGTAATCCTTGTCAGGTTCTGGGGATGGAATCCCAAAACAGTTTTAGATGACCATCAGGGCCGCCTACTGATAGAGTGTCAGCGGTGGCAGAAGAGGATACTGGATGAACTTTTCACACTTTATATCTTGTCTTGCAACCTCCATCATGGGGAGAGTTCCATTTTGATGGTAATATTTGATCAAAATATTGGATAAACATTGTTGAAGATGCTTAGTAGGAGAGGGGGTCTTGCTCTTCGTTGGGGCCCTAGCCGCTTGTTGGATCACTGATGTGCATGTCTGCATGGGTCATTTGGATGTCCTTTGGATTGAAGGTCTCTCTGGGGGAATATGAAATATACATATATGGCATACAGACCACAATAACTCATCAAAGTATAATTCCTTTAAAAATATGAATTATTTGGTGACTTATCTTGGACCCCTTCCCCTTTCCTTTTATTGCGGGGTGAAGGGACCAGAGTGGGGTAGAACTACCACCTCGGTTAAAAAATCACGTCAGGTTCAACATTTTTTTCACCTCTGAGGTCGTTCATTTTCGCGTACCGAGGTGAAAAAAATGGGCCAACATGATTTTTTTTTCCTTTTATCATTGGGGTGGAATCTCTACCATGGTTACGGATTCACGTTAGGTTCACCATTTTTTATGGCCTCTAAGGTGGCATGTTTTTGGGCATTGAGGAAATGGAACAATGAGGATCGTCACCCATCCCATTTCTTAAAGATACGGGTTCTCGTCAAATTCACCATTCCTTTTTATTTGACCTATTTAGTGTCATTATCCTTTAAGTAAGGTAGAATAAACCCTACGGGAGCAGTTGGTCCTAATGGGTGATTGGGTGGGGGTTAAGCACTTAGGAAATCAGTCCATCTATAATATAACTTCCTCGAATTGTCTCCAACTATTTTATTCGTGGATCCATGAATGTACAATGGCCTTGGTATGCATGATTCCTGGACCTTCTTTCCAAAGGAAGGCGTTCGTTGACTGACAATATGGACAATGACACTTAATGACTCCAGTGGTCGAGAGGATGGGAGATCAAGCTCACCACACCCTTCTAAGGGATGATTGTTTCCAATTCTTGGACTCCCTTATAGATTTAATTCGTCTTCATTTGTTTTTGAATCCATGGTTTATTCCTGAATTGTGTGTCCATAGGATACCCTTGGTGTGAAAATTCATCACAAACATCCATATATGTGATGCTATGAAGGTGATGCTAACTTGAGCCATATTTTAATGTGATCAGGAGTTTATTGTCATCCAGGGGTGATGGGAGGTGTCTTGATGTTTGTATTGGGCCTATATGAAGGGCTTCCTACGTATCCTTGTGGGAGGAATCAAAACCCACATAGTTTAGATTGTGTGGGGCTTACGTATTGAAGCTTCCCATTTGACGGGACAGGATTCAGTGAACCCTATAGGAGGACCACCCTTTTGATAACAGGCCTTCTGGTAGGCACCCTATATCTCTTAATTTTTTTAGGAAGCATTGCTCTCAAAGTTTTGAATGTGCAGCGCATAAGCATGGAAGCTTCCTATTTGAGGATACATGGTTGAGTGGACCCTTTATGGGAGGTCACCCTATTGAGATCGAGATTTCTAGTAGGTATCCTACATATCCTAATTTAGTTATGAATCATAGTTCTTATAGTTGTGATTCATGTAGATGTTGTAATCCTCACAAACATCAAAGCCCGTGTGAGTCATTCTCGGTGTGAGAAGGAAGAGGATGTGAATGATTCAATAGAGAACATGCCTCCTCCCCTATTGGTGGGGGGAGAGAGATCCCCCAGCAGAAGACGCCGGGGATACAATGGGTGAGGATGTGGAATAATGAACCCATCAATGGGAAATGACATTGATGGTTACACAGCCCTTCCTCAAATGATTGGGGACTTGCCTCAGTGGGAGGGCCCCGAAGAAGTTATGTGAAGGGGAGGGGTTTTATCCTCATCAAAAGGGGGAGTGAACATAACCCATTCGACTGGTCATTATTCCTTATTGAGTAGAAAAGCTAGTGATCACCCTTAGTCCTAATTATGGGGAGGTTCATGTCAGAGTGAGCATGACTTCTAATTATTGAATAATGTTATGTACATAAAAATTGGCATCCCTCCACTATTATAAATGGCCACCTACACCCCTCACATCATAACACCTATTAATACCATTGGATTTACCAACACTAGAAACAATACATTCCCAAAATCCCTATCAATTTTATAGAGAAACTATTTATCTAAAAGTACCAACCCTTGGTCTTTAATACGATATACAAAGGTGATTATTCAAAGAGAATGTAATTGTCTTCCATAAACACTTTCTTTTAAATTGTTTTCTTACCACAGTAATTCACATTATATTAATAGAAATATAATAACTATAGTTCATAACATACAATAAAATGTTTTTTTATTTAACATATTATATCTGTCTCATATACAATCAAATGGTAAATGAAATAGTTGATTATGTGTACGATAGACTACAACCTCCTCAATCGATGTAATGAGTTTTCCACAGCTGCATCTCACATATGGATATAATGATGGATTAAATTGTTTATATGATATTTATTATATAGTTATACTTATTATATTATAATAAAATATATACCATCTTACATTCAATGTGGTGGGAATATGGTAATGTCACTCATGTGTATGGATGACTACAAACTCATGAAGCGATGTGATTCATTTTCACATATGCTTTACTAGAAAGTAATAAAGAGTATTTAATTGAATTAAGAGATATTTTTTTAAATAAATTATTTTTAGTGGTAAAATATTCATTAACATTCCTTCATTTCATCTATTTATAAAATGGAAATAGTGTTCATGTTTATGTACCGCCTACCATCTCCAAGAATGGTGTATTTAATTTTATATCTATATGCTTTATGAAATACAATAAATAAACATATATTTAATAATTATATGATTTTTACATACCAGTTAAAAAAATTCAATGATGAAATCCTGATCATAGTAAAGGGATAGAAAATACAACATCTAAATATACACTAAAAACAAAGCTGTTATTATTCAAAATGTGATTTTATTAAAGAATTTCTATCAAATTGGTTATAAGAATTCATAAATAAATCGTATATTGTATGGTATATAAAAGTATGGTTCTTTAATAAATTAATAATAATCCTATGCCTTTTATATATGAGTTTCAATCTTCTATTAAGGAAGTCAAGACTTATGATAAGGGCTTTCAAGTCGTGCTTCTATTTCTGGGAGACATATGCCATATTTACCACTCATTTTTTTGGATTATATACATCACATACATATTTAATACCATGAATATAAATATTTTAATTATATATTGATTTTAATAAAATGATATGGTTTCATGGTTCTTATGATTAAAATGTTTACAACATTGAAAGGGATTTTTGTCTCAATTTATTTTTATGGGATAACTGAAATATTAACCTCTCATATAATTTTTGTGGTTTATATACTTATACATTGACATTTTAAATCATGAATTTTATTATATTAAAGATATTTATTGTTTCAATTTATTATATTATTTAAAGTGGTTTACAATTTTAATGTTTCCAATGTGGTAAGTGATATCCTTCTTACTTTTGTTTCTCTAAAAAACATGCCATTTTCTCTAGTAATTCTGTTTGTGTGGTGTATTTACTACAAATGAATGTATTTAATGATTAACATAATTAAATTTTTTGATATAAATATCCATATTTTTTTATTTCATTGGTATTATTATTCGAATGATATCAATGTGGTAAAAGACTTCTTTTACAGTCTCTTTATTTATCTAGAGCGTTCATGATTAAGTTTTTGAATATGAAATCATATAACCAATATCTCAAGAAACTTATTAATATTATTATAATATATTTATTTTATGATATTAAATTTTTTTCCAAAAATTTCAATTTTTTAATTAATCAAGTAAAAAAATACATTTAATGGAAAAAATATAATTTTTTATCTCTTAAATCGAATTTTTTTAATCATGACCATGTTTTCAAAAAAATGTTTTAAAGAATATTTTTACTACTCACTAGTGGTTTTTTAAATAAGTTCATTTAAACGTATTCATTCAAATGAAAATATTTAGAAATAATATTCTTATCATTTACTAAATGATGTGATTTTGACTTCTTACTGAAAATGTGAAAGAAATATTTATTTTTAAATATTTATGACATGAATTAAATTTTCTAATATCATAAGAGATAAAAGATTTAATGTTCCATTTTTTTATTTCCAAGATATTTTTAAAATAAAATTATTTTGAAAATGGTATTTATATTTTTATATTAACATTTTTATTTTTCAAATTGGAAGGTATATTTTCGATAAGAAATATTCTGAATTATTTTTATTGGTTATTTTTTTAAAGAATATTTTAAAATAAATGATGTTTATTTATTTCCTATTTGTTAGAAAGTTATTTTCAATGTTAAAATGAAATTTCAATCAATAAATATTTTAAATTATCATTAAATATATGTTTTTAGGATCCAATTTTATTTTAAAAAAAATAGGATTTTGAATTTTTTTCTATTAAAATATGATTTTCAATGAAAAAAAGGATGTTTTCTCAACAAATGAATTAAATTATTTTTAAATATTCCTTTATATGATTCTATAGTTTTGTTCAAATTAATTTATTTTGAAAATTTTCTATTTTCAAAAAGGTATTTTTAAAGTTTAAAGGCTACATTTTGTCATGAAAGGTTCCAAGTGATCATTCAAAATAATTTTCCCTATATAATAAGATCCTTTGATAGTACTTATTCATTACTAGTGACGTGATTTGATGATTCCAATCATATTATTTCTTCTAATTATTTATTATTATTGTCATGAATGGTTTATTAAACTCATTAATTTTCCATGGGTTATGATATGTAGAAATATTTATGAAACTAATTTATTTTCATGGGTCCTAATATGATAAATGATTTATGATCATTACAAAAAACAATGTATGGATTATATGATGCATGGGACCTATATCTCCCTCCAATTAATTATCTAACTATTAATGTTATGTGAGCTCAAAGTGTACCTCATAGGTTATCCCAATCCCAAAAAAGGGTATATAGGAGGTTGTCTCGTTCGTTAGACAGGGTACATGGGAGCTTATCCCTATCCCGATGATGGTATATGGGGTTAACCCATTTTTTACTTATCATGAATATCTTTGTGGATAGCCTTGACATATGATTTTATATTCTTATGTGTATTCCATAAATCTATATAACATTCCAATGTTATGATCTTATAGATCATGTTCTTTTATTCCTTTTTGAATCTTATCTTACAAACTTCCATGATTTATGTAATGACTCATCTTTATGATATATGATCTTGAATGTGTGGTTTTAAAAATGCTATTCTCATATTCTCTTACTTATATGATTATGTTATGCTTATGTGATCATTGATTTCTCCATTGTTTACCCTTACTACGAATATGGTCTCACCCTTTCTTAGGTTTACTTTTCCCATGTTATAAATAATTTTTTTATGATATTTATATAAATAATAATATAAGGAAATATCATTATGGGATCTATTGTAGATCATTATAGAAATTAGAATATTGTTTATTTAGTTTCCAAATTCCATAAACTTTTATGGTCCATGATTGATTTTTTCTCACATGTATTGAATATTACCAAAAAATTAAGTAATGGTTATTTAGGTTATTCCTATTCCACAATAGTTGGTATAAGAAGAAATATATACCTATTCATTTGAAACATGTATGAGAAAATATAATTGAGATCCCTTGGGATATGCCAACATGTTTTTATAGGGGTATTTCTTCGGATATATATAAGGATATGTTTAAGGATAGTTTTCAGTGTAAGAAAATATGCTTGAAATTTTGTTATGTATAAAGAAAGTTGTTTTCAAAAAACTAAATCCATATATGGATACTAAAAGTGGATGTGCCTCTAGAATAGTTACAACATTGGGTAATAGCTCTAAAAATTGAATATTTGTCTATACCCTATCATCACCTAATGCATGAAAATATTCCTTTATACACACATGGTTTGAAAATTCTGGGGATATGATTTGAAAATTCAATATATCTTTACAAACTATCATTAAGGATTTAAATTGATGATTAATATGAATGACTAAGGTTAAAAAAATGATGTATTAGATTGAAAACATGTATCATGATTTATGCATAATATAAATGATTCTCATCATTTTTTGGTTTTCTACAATAAATATAATTTCTCAGACTATTATTTTTAGTTTTAGATAATGTAATGCACCAGAAATAACTCATATAACAATCAATGTGATATAAAAAAATTTTATGAGAAAGAAAAAGGGATGATCACAAGAGTGAATAAAAATGTGATTATTTCTAATCAGTTATAATGATATGTGATTAATAATTTTCTCCATAACCACTCTCAGACTCACCAAAATAAGTGATGTATTGATTTTGTGTAGTATTATGGTGGTGGATTCCATGAAGGAATGAAAATTAAGTTTGATATATGTTGAGAGTGTGAAATGAATCACTCTTTGGAATGTTTTAATGGAATGATAATATTTTCTTATCTACATAGATGAATGTGACTGTGTAAGTGATTTCCTATGAAAAATGAAATTTATAGTAAATCCAATTGAAGATAATAATTATTTCCTGAAAGAATCATCAATGGTTAGATTATAGAACAATGGAATGTATGTGGTTTATAGAAATTGACCTCCTAGGGGGAAATCTCGATAAGAAGATAATAAATGTGGTAAATGTAAAGGTTTTGTAGTTGATGAATAAGAGACTAGAAAATATATGTGAAAGGAATGAGTTATTAAGGTATAAGATTATTATGCATTGTTAATGTTTTATGAATGAGTAAAATTATTGATGTGTTTATATATTAAAATTATAGAATTAGGAAATATATGTGGTATTTTTTGATGAAATTTTAATTAATGATGTTCAAGAATGTGTTGAATTGTTTTCATGAATTTGAAAATTGAATTAATAAAAATGGGATATTTTAAAGAAACCCCATGATTACAGAAAGGAAAACCCTTAAAAATATCCATATGTTGATATAATGATGTTGGAATAAATTAGTGATTGATATGGATATATTAACTTTAATAATACTGATTAATTTGGATTTGATTATTGTTTTTACGATATGGTAATTTATGTTATAATTGATGAAATATAAAAAAATGGATTTATGGAATATATTAATTAATATATTATTTTATTTAATTAATGAGGAAGAATATATGTATTCATTGATATTTTATTGAAATTTTATGTTATTACCAGTATAGAGTAGAATATATTTCCAATGTATTCACACATTTGGTTTGTAACAATTATGAAAAACTTTATGATACTTGTAGGATTGTGTTCCTCTAAATTATAGAGACCTTATTTTTATGTTTATTAATATTATAAGGGTTCTATGATAAACCATTTATGGAAGGGTTTGTGTTTAAAATTTTAGTAGGATTTAGATATTAATATATTAATTTACTATATTATGATATATTCAATATTTAATAACCAATACGAACGATTTTGGTTTTGGTGATAACAAATATAGAAGGTAGGAATTATTATTTTCTTATGGTTTTTATGATCCATTTGTGCTTTAGTAATGAAAAAATATATTTTTCATCTCCACATAATCGAATGTGATATGAAGTTGAACTTTATTGAATAATAAACAAATAATTATATTGTGCTTCTGAAATAGAAAGAAATACGTTAAGAATATTTTAAAACATTCCTTTCATGATAGGAAAAAATCAATTATCATTGGGAAAAATTATATTGAGATCATAGTTTTGTCTTCTTACTTTCCTTTGTATTGAATCAATGGTCTTTTCACTAATCACATATTTATGCCTTTGATGTTGTTAATATTCTCCTCACCATGATCCCTATCAATCTCTATTAGTATTTGATTATTATTTTTCTCTTCCATATCTATATTTTAAAATACCAAATATTTCCACATATTTGAGAAACTATTAGAGATATGGAATTCATAATTTATATTCCCAATTTTTGTACGGATGTTTTATTGATCCTTTTTTTGAAGTGGGGTTTCCATTCAAGAATTTGAAAACATCATACCCTTTATAAGTAAGATAACTTTAAAATTGTGAGTATTAAATATATTTAAAAGGGATAGAATGTAACAACTTGAAATTTTATAATTTCTTCAAATAAAATTAATTTATTTGATGGATTGTGTTACAGGAAACATCTATTTTAATTAGTCATGATATACTATTAATATTAATATATGAACTTGAACATTTTAGTCAAGCTATTAAATTTATCCACAACCAAAAAAAATTAATTTTTTAAAAATATATTTACAATTTATTTATAAATATAATATATAATTATAAATAAATATATATCTTTCAATAATTTAATTATATTATCTGAAAATACTTTTTCATAAAAAATAGGTTTGTTTTGAATAAATAATAAAACTAATTTTTGAATCTTTATGAAATGTTATTTTTCTTTAATGAATTATTTTTCTTGAATAAACATTTCAGAAATAGATTGGCCTTAATTTTTATTTTTTAAAAAAGATTAATCATTTAGGGAATAGTGAAAAATAATGATTTTTTAGAATTTTTTTTAATGAATTTAATCAAATTAAAATTTTTGAAAAAATATTTGAATAGAAAATAAGAAAAATTATATATTTATTAATTCATTTTTTATCATTTTAATATATTTCATATTGATTTTTTATATGAAAACATTCTATAATAATGAAACTTTTTTCATTTTTTATCGTGTTTGTGGGTTTTATTGAAAAAAAAACATCCCACTTCAATTAATTTAATTTATAAAAAATGAATAAATTTTGAGAAATAGAATAATTAAAATTATATAAGAATATAAAATTATATTTTTTAAATGAATGCTAGAAACAGTAAAAATTAATTATAACAATTAATGTTAAAATGGTTTTATTAGAGGATAAACTAAGTGGATTAGTGTTTAAATGTCCTAAAAACATATAGAAATAATATCTGGCATCCATATTTTGAACCATATTACTTCATGCTCTATTTTTATGTGATATGGGACACAATTCCATGAAATCAGCCAATTTACTAATTTTTTTTCAATTAAATATAATGAAAAAATTTCACCCATTTTCTTTAAAATTTCAATTATGTGTTTACATATAGGAAAAAATTATGTGAATGCATATTAATGGTAATTTTGGAAATATTTAAATTAATTTCATGTTAATAATTTATTTTTAATTATCATTAATTATATAATAATGTTAAATTATTTGTAAATTCTAATGCCTTAATTTCTTAATTAAACACAAATTAAATTAAAATAGTGGATATTGACATTAATGTAATTTTATAATAAATAATATTTTATTAAATGATTTAAAATTTAAAGAATTATTATAATCATTCAATTTAATTGAATTTTATAAAAAATAACAACCATAGTCAATAAAAGGTCCAATTGTACTTTTATAATAATTATAATACCACATATATTGTAAAAATGATGTTACAATTGTAAAGGGTAAGACATGTTTTTATGTGTTTCATAAGTTTGGGTTGAAAATAATATTTGACACCCATCTGATTTTTATTTTATAAATTTAATTTAATATTTCGATCTAGTGGGTAAAAATTATCTAATTTGGTTTGTTTTATTTTTATTTGTGACTAATAAATTACAAATATAAAAATACTGGTTACATTACAAAAATTAAATCATAAAATTATGTAAAGATTGAAGATAAAGAACAATATGTTTAAAAATGTGTTTTTATTTTGAGCTGGATGTGTGGATACACCATATAATTAATACACACCAATATTTATCAATATTTGAGGGCCTTCATTTTAGAGTGACCTCCCATTATTGAATAGTATTGTGTATTTAAAAAATTTACACTCTTCCCCCATTATAAAAGGCCACCTAATATCCTCACTTTCTCACACCTCTTAATCCATTAAAAAAGAAAACCCCAAAAAAAATACCTCCCTAGTTTTTTAGAATTTTATAACATTTCTGTTTATCCAAAAATACATATCCTAGGGTCTTTAAAATAAGATCCAAAAGTAGATGTTCTAATAAAATGTAATTGCATTCACTAAAATCATTCTTTTTAATTATTCTCTTACCACCATCATTCATGATCTAATAATTACAATATAATAACACTATAATATAAATTATAATTTTATTTTATTATAATTATGAAATAATATATATTAATATCCACCTCAATCAAATGGAAAATGAAAATGTCAGTCGTGTGTTCAACGGATAGCCGCGTCATGAACCGATGTAATTATTTTTTCCATTAGCACTTATCATGACAGTATATGATTGTGTATTTATAATAATTATACAATATTTAAGACATAATTATACTTTTGAAATTATAATATATCATGTAACATATAAATTTAAATTCGGTGGGAATATGATAACGTTGCTTGTGTGAACAACAGAAGGCATCACAAAGCGATGTGATTCGTTTTTCAGATACGCTATATGTGGAAAGTAATAAGGATATATTTAATGTTAATATGTGAAACATATGACGTAAAAATTACTATATAAGGTAATATATATTTTACCATTCTTTTTTTTCATTTTTTCATAAAATGGAAACATCATTCATGCCTATATGTGACATGTTGTCTTCATGAACAATGTATTTAATTTTATATCTCTAACTATTATAGACAACTATAAATAAAATAATAAACATTATATATATATTATTTATATCATGTTTAAAATTATAATTATAATTTTACAATGATGAAATTAAAAGGACCAGAAATATAAAATCAAAACATATATGAAAAATAATCATTTATTATTTGAACCACTATTTTAACAAGTTATATTTCATAAACTTTTAATAAAAGGACATATATATATAATATATGGTGTGATATATATTTATTTATTCTTATGTAATATATTCTAAAAATATAAAATATTTATACATGAGGTTTGAAAATACATGATGTCATGACCAATTATAAGGGATTTTTCGTATCTTATTTATTTCTTAGGAGGCATATTCCATATTCAGCACTAGTTTCTTTTTAATAGTCTATATACTTCCCCATTGACATGTTATATATATAATATTTGTAACATAATTTCACATTAATTTTAATTTAATGTCATTATTTAGAGGGTCTTATGATTCGAATTATTCCGAAGTGTAAAAGGAATTTCATCTCAATTTTATTTCCATGAGACAATTCCATATTCACAAGTTGTTTCATATTTTTTGTGTATATAATAGAACACTTAAATTTTATATTATTATTGAATCTATTTTAATCTTATTTAATGTTTAATTTCATGTAATTATTTAATGTGTATTATTATTAGTATGATTCCAAAGTGGTATGGTAGTTTCATCTCAATTTTTTTACTGTGGGACAAATTCCATATTCACAATATGTTTCATTTGTGTGGTGTATATATTGAAAATTAATTTCTTTTATGAATAAAAAAATAAAATAATTGGATCTACATTTCAATTTAATTTTATTTCAGTCACATTATATATGATTCAAAATAAACTAATGTGGTAAATGTTTTATTTTACAATCTCATTGTTTATAGGTATTTTTTGTGATTAGTATTCAAATTAAGGATTATCATAACATTAGAATAATGAAACTCATTAGATATGTTTTACTATAGTAATTTATTAATATTATATTTTTCCATTCATTTTACTTTATTTATGTACCTAGGAGATCAAAAACAAGTTTTTAATTAAAAATCAACTGTATTTATATTTTTAGTTGAAAATGATTTTTTTGACTTATCTATGTTTTCATAAAATGTTTTAAAGATATTTTTTTTATACTCCAATGGGCCATGGGGAATTTTTTACCCCTGTAATAATTTTTGAAAAAATGAATAAAATAAATATTCAATATTTTTAATCATGGTTCTTTTTCATATGTACTGAATATGTGAAAGGAATCCACATTTATAGAACTATATTGCATGAATTAAATTTTACACTATCGTGATTGATCAGTGATTCAATGATACCTTTGTTAGTTTCCAAAGTAAATTTTTGTGAAATTAATTATTAATCATTTTTAAAATTTTATGTTTCACATATTAATTTACAATATTGGAATTTTATTTCCCTCAATAAATTATTCAATTGATATTTGAGGATTTCAATATATGTTTCCAATGGTATTTTCAATGAAGAAAATTTTGAAATTGTTTTATGTTTTAAAAACTAATTTTAAATGATGAAAGAATATTGTCATCATTAAATGTTTGAAATGATCTTTAATGATTCATTTATATGTTTTTTAGTGTATTTTTAAAGAAAATAATTTTGAAAATGTATAATGTTTTAGAATTAGATTTTAAATGTTGGGGGGATAATTATCACATCATGTTTTTTAAATTATATTAAAATATTACTATATAGGTTTTTATGGATACTATCCAAGAAAAGGATTTTGAAAATGTGTTTTGTTATAAAATATGATTTTCAAAAATGGAAGTGTGTTTTACTCGAAAACATTTTCCAAGTGAAATTTCAAAATAATTTTCCATATAATATGAATTCCTTTAATATTACTTATTTATTATGAAGGATATGATTCAATGATAACATTCATATTTCACCATAGAATGCTTTGTCATTATGATGAAAATTTTTTTATGAAACTATTTTTTTAATGGATAATTATATGATTAAATTTATATAAAACTGATTTATTTTCATGGGTTATGTTATGATGAATGTTTTATGAACATGTGGAAAACAAATACATGTATTATATGACTGGTGGGACCTATATATTCCATTAATTAATTGGGTAGTGTTCAAGGTCATGTGAGATCAAATGGTACATGTGTGGATATCCAAAACATGAAAGAGAGTACACATGAGATTATCACAAAAAAATAGAGCATACATGGAAGGTTATGACAAGCCTGATGTTGGTACATGGGTGGTTAGACCATTCTTAACATGATTGGGATTCCTTAGTGGAATCCTTGAAATAATAAAATTAATGTTATTGTGTATTCCAAAAATATATATCTTATACCAACATTATAATATCATGGATAATGTTCTTTTATTCGTTTAGGATCCATGTATTATGAACATCAAAAATTTATTCTCTCACTCAATTTTCAAATCTATGATATTGGGGTTGTGGTGTTTCAATTGTCATTCTCATGTTATCACATCCTTATGATCATTTAGTACTTATGTCATAATTGATATATCTATTTTTTACCCTTACTAACAATCCACTACATGAGTTTTTATTTTTTGTGATGGAACATTAGCAATGGAATTCCATTGAAAAAATGGATTTGCAACACAATTGTGTTATGAAGGCACAATCTCAAAAAAAACATCACAATTGTGGTTCTTTACAACACACCATCGTAAGTAAAAAATAATTACGAAGGATTAATTGGTTGTTACAAATAATATCAATAATTTTTTAAAATGAGGAATTTTGAAAGCGTGTCAAAATTAATATTATTTTTTATGGATGATCCTTACATCACAAATAATAATATTTTCGAAAAAAATCAGTTTTTCGAAAGAATTAAAATAAATAAAAAGAAATAAAAATAATGATTAATAATTAACAATAAAAAAAAATAATTACAGAAATATAAAAATAATTAATAATATTTTAAATAATTAAAAATAAATTATTTTTTATATAGACATCAATTTTTGAAAATTAATAAAATTAAAAAAAACTAAAAATTATTTCAATATATAAAATAGAAACGAAAGTAATAAATAATTTTAAACATAACTTGTTTTCAAACCCAATTAAGAAAAATCATAAAATTTCACAAATCATGAACTATTTTTAGGTGGTGGATGATAGCTTGAGGTATCAGGGGGATGGACATAATTCTAACTCCATGATCAATCCATCACATAGACTCCAACATTTTCTTATCTCTCCAACATTTCTTCTCACACTCATACTCCCTCACTCTCAGTATCTGCTATATCATCTCATCCTAAGGTCTCAATTTCACCTTATAAAATGTAGTGGACAATGGTGTCATTTAGGTCTGATAATAATCCTAATTTGAGATCATAGAAGTTATTTAAAAAGTATGATAATAACTCATAGATGTCAGTCAAGAACAAATATTGATCACCCGACCTTTATTGACACCATGCAAAGTTTCCTTAATCTTGGACCGCTCATCGAAACCTGGTTCACCAATAGCATCTTCTTCATATTCAGGTTGACTCTCTCAAAAATGATAAGTGATACCTCATATGTTTCCTTCAAATATAATTATAAATTATAATATTAGTAATATTAATATTAATGAATATTTTAGAAATTTTACGAACCAAAATATGGAATTATCGGTCACATGGATGTTCTCTTGTATTGGGATCAGAATACATGTACTTATAAACATCGAACTATGTAATTAAGGGTTCAGTAGTAGCCTATATAATATAGTATAAATTTTATATTTAATGTTTATATACATTAATATATAATATGAATTAACTTATGTGGTCAATGTATTCCAATTTTACGGATTCCATCACCAAGTGTGACCACCTTCCTCCAATGGAACTAATGTCATGATGACGATATCCTCCAAAAAATACCTTCTAACTAGTAGAAGAACAATAAATCCCATACCAGAGTTGAGATATATTCAGGTTTATTAGAGATTCATGACTTGTCAAAGATAGTACCAGAAGCTCTATCAATAGAACACTTTCCAAAGATGTCTAAAACCTGATGGAAACACTCAGATATTGAAATATAACAGGCCTCATAGATTGGATCACTCAGGCTATCTGAAATCAGAGAAAATACATTCTATAAGACAATTAAGAACAATATATCATTAATTAAATAAATTTTATAAATAATATAATGTTTAATAAGGTTCAATCCAATGGCCAAACATCTACTTAGAAAAAACAATGGGGACCTGATCCATTGAAATCCAGGGATTAGAAAAATAATTTATTATAATAACATAATCCAAGACAATAGATAAATGAATCAAATTATGTTCAAATAAAAACCAATGAGATAAATATTATTAAATAGTCTCTCACAAATACATAATATATGATAAATATATTGAAAAATTAATCATACATATGTAAAGAAGGATCAAAATCAAGAGATGGGCATCTCTTTGGAACATGGTTTGGAATCATCCATCTTGAATAGATGTTCTCCCTTCTAATACGTTCAAATTATTGTGGATCAAATGAATTGATCACATCAGTAGGAAGACTAGTGAAATTGAAAGAATAAAATAGATCATCGTGAGAATATATAGCCATATAAAAAAAATAATTTTACATGTAAGAAATAGTTAATCAAAATATAAAAAACTAATAAATAATATAATATAATAATCTTACATGTAATAAACTATTGATGCAAATATAAAATATAAAAAACTAATAATTACTAGAATATTATAGTCTTACCTATATTAAAATGTTAATATATAAATCAAATATAAAAATCTAAAAACTCCGGAATATAATAATTTTATGTAAATAAATACTAGAACGGAATTATTTAACCTATATATATTTTTTAATAATGATTTAAAATAAAAAAAATTAAAATTTTCATGCAGATTGTAATATACATACCTGTCAATAAATATTAATATATATATCAAATATATAAAAAAATTATAATTATTGTTATCAGTGAAGGTATAGAATAGATCATCGGGTTTGGCCATAAGAAAAAATAATCATACAGGTAAATAAATATTTATATAAATATAGTATATATAAAAGTAATAAATCCCTGAATATAATACATCAATCGTTATCTTTATCATCATTGTGATCGAGGAAAATGTATTAATCCGCATCTTTAGCATCATAAACAACCATATGAATTTTGGTTTCATCATAACTTATTAATTGATTCACATTATAAAAATTATCATCCCTTAATTGGTGGGTTTTATCATCAATATTTATAACCTATAGGGTAGGATATATATTTTGGGATGTTTCATAAAAAATTTCAATTTGTTTCACTTCCACTAAACCATTTTCTTTTTCAATAGATTTATATTCATGTGATTTCATTTTTATTACACTACACTAGTAATTAAAATATCTCAAAATATAATAATACATTTCATAATAAACTTGATTTTGTTTTTGTTAAAATATAAATATTTTAGTTGATTAAATAAGACTATTATATTTAATGAAAAAAATCATAATCATGGATTATATTGAAACCCTCGATCATTATTCAAACCAATGAAATTTAAACATTATTAAATAATTTTATCCAAGATTTAATAACACAATTATTTCATCCAGCATAACATAAAGGTAAAATTTTCATTTTCTATGATGATATCCTTTTATATAGAAACCACTATTTATGAGTGTGTTTGATTAAACATTTATGTGTTTATAAAATCTAAATCTACTAACAATATACCCATTATAAGATTTCACCAATTTCAATGGATGTTTTTTAATCCCACATTATCGACTATGATTTCTATTATCCTGTTGTGTTTCATATAAGTAATTTAAATTATAACTAATAGATATCATTAAAAAATTGATTTATTATTTAATTGAATGTATATTCACTTTCCATTCTTCGAGGCAAATTTATAATAATTTTTTGGTGACGATCTACAAGAGAAGTTGATTTATATTTTATAATTTTTTTATATGTTCCTCATATATTCTATAATATATATAAATAATTGTATATATTATAAAAATTTATGAAAATTATCAAAAATAGTACACACTAGACAAATTATTTAATTTTTTCACAATTCAGTGGGACATGTGTATGAGCTCTTTGATGTTCTTCATGTTGAAGCCGTTATTTGTGATAACCATCAAAACCATCATATGTATGAGAAAAATCAAACTAATGATGGTCTATGAGATCATAAAAATATTTCTTAATATGACCCATACAGTTAGGTTTTTAATGATAATGTGATTGAAAATAATAATAGTATAAATTTAAAATTTTTTCCTATATGTACACTTCTGCAATTGACTATTTAACCAATTATTTCTTATATTAATTCATCATTAAATTTTTCATAAATATATAAAATAGGTACGTCCATCTAAATTATATTTTCCGTCATCATTTATTTTCACATGTAAAATGTAATGTTAATTTTTCTATTGAGTCCAAGAAACCAGGTGGAAATTTTAAATCCAATTTATATAAAAATATAACAAAATACTTTTTTATAAATCTTAGTTAATCATAATATGATGTTTACAAACAAATATATTAGATGAAATATGTTATTTTGGAAAATACATCCCATATTGAAGAATTAAATATCCCTTTTTGACCAACATGATGTAATCATAGCATTATGAAATAACTATCATAACATTTTAAACCTTTAATATGACCATTGATGATGCATCAAGACAAATTAAAAATCATAACAATAAGGTAACCTGAAATATTGAGTCCATTAATAGAATAATAAAAACCATTCATTAGAGAGTTTTTAAGCTAATTTGGTGTAATTAAATTGTGTGATCCTTTATTAGCAAATAATTCAATATTAAGTATCTTATAAATTTAAAAAATATATACCCATGTCTTTACATTATCATTGAACATACTTGGTGTGTCCAAAATAGTATAAAATATTTAATCAAGAATATTCTCCTCAGATTAAATTTAATATATTATATTATGAACCAAAAAATGAATAATATGGATAGTCAAAAAAATACTATTTTTATCCAGTTAGGATATCTCACAAAACATTTTAATTTTTTTTATTTATGGTAGGGCCAAAAGTAACAAGATATAATACAGGTTGGAGAGAATTTACCTGAATAACTAATATCACATCTAGAGGGTCATCTATTTGAATTTTTGATTCTATAAAACTATTACTGTAATTTCAAAAAGGTGATCTGTGAGATGAAATCTTTAATGGATGTAAAAAATAGTCTTTCTCCCACTACCAAGTTAAAACACTTTTTTCATCCTTATAGAATGTAAATGATTTTAAAACTTTTTTAATCCATCTAGATAACATACAGATAACTAAAATTTCATTGATCACCCACATCTTTGTTGTATTCAAAGTACAAATTTGATCTGAAGCTATATCAAGTTTAGTTACACCGTTGTTCCATAATGAAAAAAAACCCATCAATTATTATATTCAAATAAAAAAGAATATTCTTTATTGTAAGATCTATAATTAATAGTTAATATATATATGTGTGTGTTTGTGTGTATGTTTGTGGTTCCTTAATCAATATCTTAGGGAGATATTTTTATGGAGTAATGTAAAAAATACAAAAACAATATTGATTATTCTAAGCACCAAATGGACGAAAACAGTCATTATAAAGACCCAAAAATATGTTATGATGTTCAAATTAAAAAATAAATATTCATATCGTTAAATTGTTTCACTTAATTATTATATCAGTAATTATATAATACATTACTAATGGAAAAAATTATTTATTGCATGTCACAAATACAGCAGTGTTGCATGACATAAAAAAAATTGTAAACAAGTTTTAAGTTGAATATATCTCAACTCTTTCACAATAAATATGAAATTCCCTTATTGTGTCTCTTTATACCAATATTATCCACACATTGAAAAATTAACAAATGATTCATAATCAACATATTAGAAGATGTATTTTTTTCAACATGCTAGAATCTTAGGGTATCAAATAAAAAAATAATAGACGAGCCTTCTCGTTTCATTGAAACATTAATGTATGTTCATTCTATAAAGAGTTTTTTTCACCAAATATTACATCAATTCAGGGGAAATGATATTACATTCAAAATATGATTTAATAGCGATATGTTTTATAATAGCTTCAATTTTCTACATATATAATCCCAAATATAAGGTATCCTCATCAAATTTTGTATAATTATATTATTGAGAGGGTTATAATTCATGATTCTGAATGTCATTATATGTTTCTATTTCATAAATAGAATGAAAAACAAGCTCTTATAAAAAATTATGATATGATATATCCAGAAAAAAAACATTTATGTTTTCCACTGAATTCATTTAACTATGTTTACATTAATAAATATTATCTTTCTGAAAACCAAAATGTTTTAGATGAAGTCCAT
Organism: Viscum album; assembly: GCA_963277665.1. NCBI lineage: Eukaryota > Viridiplantae > Streptophyta > Magnoliopsida > Santalales > Viscaceae > Viscum > Viscum album. Next base: position 904,881,191 of record OY728160.1, on the reverse strand, counting down.
CATTTTAAAAAGACTCTAATCTCCAAAGGTCACATTTTTACATGGTATAAAAATTGTAATGTCAAAATAATAATAAATTTGATGATAAAATGTTATAAGTGGTTCATCAACCTCAATGTGGACTCGATTTATACAAGATCCATTTCAATTTTTTTGATGATTTATCCAATCATGATATCATTATTGAAACTTGTGTCCACATACTAAATATGTAGTTATCTAAAAAACAACATAAATATGAATAATTATTACTCATTGTGAGTAGTTGTATATTATTATTATATTTTAACATCATGGACTACTCTATGGAATATGATCCGAGTGAGGTGGTCGGTTATAAGTAGATTCTAGGGCCCATAGAAGATCGACCCATATTGAATAAAAATATTAAATATATCGTAACACATTCACACTATTTTCTAAAAATAAAGATATGTATTTTATATGGCGTCTCATATAGAAAATCTAAGATCAATATTTGTTCTGGGATATAGGGTTTACCCTAAAAATCAAATAAGAGTTGTGTGTGCCATGTGTTTGGTTACATTACACACACGTGTAATTAATTTAATAAATTTGTATAGTTTCTTTATAAAAAATTTATTATCTCCCAAACTGTGTATCATTTAAAAATTCAGAGACCACAATTAGGTCTAGCATGCTGTGTTTACCCTAGATTTGACATAATATCTGTGTGGGTTGGGGGTTTGGTTACGTCACAAAAAATGATAATACATTTAGTATTTTAATAATAATTTTTACACAAAAAATCATATTATATTTATAATGGTGAAAAATATAAAATATTGAACACACCATTGGGTCAGAGATGTAGGGTTTACCGTAGGCATGACATAAAATTTTTGTGCATCCGGTGTTTGGTAGAATCGAAAATTGGGGTAGCATTTTTAGTATTTTACTAATAATATATATACATATTAGAACATTTATATGAATTATTAATACTAATAATTTTAATTTATATAACATTTATTTGAAATATTATGAATTTATAATAGTTGTTAATAATTTTATATTTTTTTGGCAATGTATGAATATTTTTTTAATTTTGTACAAATATTTATTTACTATGTGATCAAATTTTTTATTATTTTATATTTACTATTTATTATTTATAAATTAATTTATAAATAAATATTATGATTTTTAACAATTTCTCATAATAAATATTTTTTCTTTAACATCTTATTACAAATTATTATAATTTCCTCAAATTTTCATATTATTAAAAATATTTTGTAATTAACACTAATATTTTATATTTATTAATAATTTTGGAAAATTATTTAATATTTATTAGTTATAAAAAATCATTTAATGATTATTAATAATAATAATTATTATTATTATTTTTATTAAATATTAATTAATTACAACATATAAATCACAATTTATTATTTAATATAAATTCATAAAATATATTATTACACTTTTTAAAAAAATGTACATATAAAATATATATAAATATACAGACACACTCATATATATATTTATACAATAAACTATACACAATTTATTAAACCATTTATATATATGTATTCTGATGTTAATATATATAAATATCGAAAACCATGCTTGTTTTTTAAAACATATATACATATATATATATATATATATTTCCATTTTTGTATACATATATATAAATTATAAAATTACATTTTTTATATGACCAAATAAATAAATATATATATATATATTAAAAACCATAGATTGTTTTGAAAACATATATATATATATATATATATAACCAAAAGGTAATATATATATACAGTATAAGATTTTTTTATTAATATAAATACAACATCTAACGTACATTCCTTAACCTAACATATTTTTTATTACATGATGAACAATTCTATATCATGCCAATAGAATGATAAATATGAATAAGAAAATTAAATGAGTGAAATCCTCAATAAAAAGAATGTTTATTAAAATGAATTATTTTATATCCATACATGTTTTAATTAAAATTTAAATTACTAATTTTATAGATTATAATTCCAATTAATTGAGTAAATTTAGTGGTTATATTTTCGTAAAACCATTTTTTGTTAAAAATTCGTATCAAACAATGAAATATATTTTTCAATATATTATGTATTTTTATGTCATTAAATTAAATTTAACAATTTAAAAGGATTATCTGAATAATAATTTTCAATGGAAAAAAATAAAAATTCAATACCAATTTAATTATTAATTGAAATATAAAATGACTAATAAAACAAATTGTAAAAAAGCAATTTTATTAAGAAAAACTAGTTTTTCAATACATTACAGGATTTAATTAAAATGTAAAATTCTAAAATTTTAGATTAGGAATTTTATAAAAAGGAAATAATTTTTGGAATCAGTTCATCTGTTATATACATCAACTAAAAAATATCAAACAAATTTTTTTTAATAAATTTAAAAATTGAATAATGACCCAAATACCTAAAAATCAGTTAAAATAACATTTATGGAGCCAATGAACATGAAAATAGAGAATAATAAATTTAAAAAAACCCTATATGTAATGAACCAGAAATTTCAATGGAATTTTTTCCTTAATTTATTTGGAATTTTGCAAGTCCACAATTTCGGACGGTGCCTGATTCTGAGGCCCGGTGTGCCTAAAATCTATTTCTAATGTTTTGTTCGGGTACGTTAAGTAAACGTACGAGTGGGTTTTTCTATATTTTGAACCGGTGCTTGGAATTGAAATTCGATGACAATGATGGACTCGCAGTGCCCGTGTTCGCTTAAGGATAACTTCACCTAGAATGCAGTCGAGGCGGGGTGAAAGTTGGTTTTCCTAGGTTCGTGTAATAAAAATAAATTACGTTATTATTTTATTTTTATTTTTTTTATTTTGAATTTCAAATCATTGTAACTATTGGTGGTGGGGACCACTCAACTTAAAATCTCATCATTATTGAGAAGAATTTAAATTAGTGGTTACAAAAATGTGTAACCACACATTTAAGGGTTAATTTAATTAATGAATTAAATTCAACTTAACTTAATTTATTTAAACTAATGTTAAGTTGGTGTTGGGGGGTTTTGGATCTCAGTATTCCCATTGGCAAGGGGAACTCTTGGTGGAGTAAAGCTCTTCAATGAAGAATGGTTCTCCTTCTGACGGATCTCCGAAGAACGGCGCTCAAGCCGAGATGGAAGGAACTTTGCGGGAGTGACGAACACCAACGATCATCGACCCCTTCATCTCCTACCTTGCGATGACGTCAACGAACCGGCATCCACCTTTTTGCGATATCTTCAACGAACAAAGAATAATGAGGTAGGGTGTTTGAATAATTTATTTTTAATAAATTATACCCTTTCGTTAATGAAAGAATGTGTTTGTTTATGGGAAATTGATAATGCCTAACGCGGAGGATTCGGGCTGAACAAACATGACTCGACAACCCTCCACAGTTTGTTCGTCTGTGCGTGGATTGATGGGAAACGACGAAAAGGGACCGCAAAGGTGATTTAGAGCTTTCTCAGTGGAGTTCGAGTCCCGAGATGACATTAGGTGCATACCGTGGGTGAAACAGACCCCCAGAGCACATCCGGAGGTTCGCGGATGGCAGAAGTGATGCGCTGCCGAAGCGGACCATCGTGGCTGAGCCGCGGTGGCGGGTGGAACCAGAATCGTAGAGCCGTTCTGGAATTGAAGAGCAACGACATTAAGCAGTGCCAGCTGACCAATCCCCCCCCTGGGCCTACCTGGCCACGCCCCGGCCGGCCACGCGCCAGGCTGCGCCAGCCAGGCCGGGCTGCACCATACTGGGCTGGACCCGAACCCGGGAAGGGTCGAACCGGTTCGGGCCGACCCATGGTGGGTTGGGTCGGGTCGGACTGGGCGTAGACCACTCTTTTCGGACCATTTTCGGTCATTCGATCATAACATGAGCTACAGACCTCTGATCGAGGCACCGTCAATTTCATTGGAATCCTTGAATTGTGGCGGTCGTTTCGTTATATTACACTCAAGGTTTCGGCAAAGTTCGGGTATGGCCGGGTTGGTTCGAAGCTGAAACCAACCGGGCCCACAGAGCGGAAAAACTTATAACTTAAGGACCAGACGTTCGATTCACATGTCATCAACTATGTTGGATTCCTTTTGATGAGATGGTTCTTTTGGCATCCTCCACTAGAGGTTTGGATGTATATGGAGTATGGTCAGGTTGGTTTTAGATTAAAAACCAATCGGGACCCTGGAACTGAAAATCCAATAACTCTTAGACCAGATGTCCGTTTGACGAACCGTCAGTGGTGTTGGTAATCTCATTGAGAAATGGTTCCATTGAGTATACCCCATGGGTGTTTAGGGTACAATTGAGATATGATGGGGTTGGTTCGTACCCGAAACCAACCGGGCCCCAGGACAAAAAGGCTAATAACTCATAGACCGAGCGTCTGAATGACGTGCCATCTATTGTGTTGAGACCCCTTTGATGTGGCGGTCCTTTGTGATACTTCTCTGTGAGACTTCATGTCACTTGGAGTACCGACTAGTAGCTTGTGGAGCGGATCCTTCCAGAGAAAAGCATACGAAATATGGAGACATAGAAGTTGTAGACCTAACGACTGCTTGACCAATTCAACTTGGAGTGATTCGACTAGCCTAGTATACGGAGCACAAAGTTTGGTGGAAGACCCATGGAGGACGAAGCGCCTGGTTTGGCAGCAGACCCATGCTACTCGATAGGAGGAGTACCTCTGACGACTATTAGGGGGAGCGCCCGGTTTGGCGTTAGACCCACAGTGGAGGAGCGCCTGGTTTGGCAGCAGACCCGTGGTACTGGACAGGAGGAGTACCTCAGCAGTCTAAGGTTAGTGAGTAGTGCCTCGAAGTTACGATAGGGCCACTGTACTCGACAGAGGAGGAGTTCTCCAACATTTTTGGTTTCAATAATGAATATCTCGGTTTGAGCTGAGTCAATGACCTTTGTTTTTCCCCATGATTGAGATGGTTTACATGATAACTTAGGTATATATATGGGCACATACCTAAGTAAATGTTATCTATTGAAATCTATCTTTGTGGTTTATCCTTGTTGGATTTAGTTACACCTTGAGGGTCTTGGGGTCTCTACTATGTATCTTTATACTCACCCCTGCATGGGCTATTCCCACACCTTGTTGTGTTGGATGCAGACGACGGACTGCGCTAACCGAGGCAGAGTGTACATGTACTGGAAAGTACTCGAAGGTGGATACTCGACGTGATGGCACATGGAGAGGACCGATAGACTCAGAGTGCTGAGGAGGACATCTATACCTACCCTTCATGTAGGAACAAGGAGGATGATCCAAGAGCTGCTTCACCTTTCCTCTATTTGTCTTTTGAGCTATACTTTCATTCATTTGACGATGCACCTTTTTGTTAGGATTTTATTTCCATACCCTTTGTACTTTCAGCGCGCTTATTATAATGATTTACTTAGTGTTATCTTCCACTTTCACTCTGGTTGTGTGTGTTTATGTTTTATAAATTCAACGCTTTCCTAGTTATAGGGATTTACACCTTTGGTGCTAGTCTCCAGCCCGTGGCCTATGGAAGGAGGGCTTGGGGTAGTTATGAAATGGGCCCTGGGAGACGGGTCGTGACAAATTGGTATCAAAGGAGTCGGTTCTAACGCAGAACATAGGACTATGATATCTCTTTTCTATGTAGAAATAGTGTTAAGGGTACTGAGTGTGGTTCTTAGTTCATGGAGTCCGGTGTTGGTGCGGTGGCCAACGTATCCACACACCAGGACCCTGACTTCTTATTTCTGACACAATGCACAAAATCACTTATTGCGTGCCTCTTTTCAAAATTTCTCTTTAAGTAAGCTCAACCAGGTCATCTCACCAGGTTTTAATCGTTTGACCGTGTTGCATGTATTCAGGAAGCCTCCAAGCATACAGTCAGTTGGAGTTCCGGGAGAGTAGACAATTACGGCCCACCAAGCGAAGAGGCTCCAGTGTAGGGCCCTCTTGTAATGTTGGAACCTTCGGGTGGTGTACCAGTAGAACCGCCACCTGTTAGGAAGAATATTCCACCAGCCGTACTACTGGACGGTGCACACTGACAGAGCGCGTTGCATGAGTTGTAGCGGCAGAGGCCTCCGAGGTTACAAGGTGAGAAAGATTCCCCGGAAGAAGTGGATTAGCTGGAGGTGATTTCTAGAGTTATACACCTAGTTTAGACATTATTAGAGCAGATGGTGATCTTAGCTACTGGTGTTTCTTAGTGAGTGACCATGAGGTTGGTCTGCATAGTGATGCGACTTCGGTACGTGGACCGATGCCTGAGATAGTACCTTCGAGTAGTGTGCCAGCAATATCACTACCTTTTGGTCATCAGTTTCAACTGGTTGTACCTGTAGATGAAACATGTAGGCTTAGTGCCTTACACATGTTTCAGAATTAGATACCCCTCATGTTCTGAGGTGAGCCCGACTCACAGGCGGATGAGGACTGGCTTGAGGAGGTTGGTTGAGAGTTTTCTAGAGCTTATACAGCTTTGGTAGGATGACATGTCGGTAGCTGAGTATTCAGCGAGGCGTACCGATCATTCCTGGTACGTGATGACTATAATATGGCCAGTGCATTATAGATCTTACCTCATAGCATGGTGTGTTTAAATTACATCTAAGATAATTCTTTTCCTCTATGCATTTCTACTTTTTCTAGGGTGCTAGAGAGAACCTTTGTGGTCGAATGATCTTTGGCTGAATGGATACAACTAATGAATGTTAGTAGTGGGAAAGCAGGGAACCATCACTAGTCTCAAAGACTTGGTAATGTAAAATGTTTCAAGACGAGGATGTGTTAAGAAAAGATGAATCTGTAGAGCAGCAGACGTGGAAGTAGAGCTAGGAGAGCAGCATGAGGTGGTGTACATTTCGACATGTTACAACCACCCGCTTTGTTTTCCTCGCCAGGCTCAGGGAGCTGGAGGGCAGGGGAAGAGAGTAGTTACATGCTATCATGGAGTGTGACCCATGGGCTCTAATAATGATTTGAGGTACGTGTCTATTACTAGCTTCCGTATGAATAGATATAGGTACCAATCATTCCTTCCTTCCAAAAATCTTGTCCCAGACCTAGAGTTTCCGGTTAAGACCTTTGACATGACCCTCACATCTGGATATACCATTGGGAGGAGACTCGATAATCACACATACACCTACGGTTTGATCTGACCCTTGAGGCAAGATTTTCTGTTGGAACCTTGTGGTGGAAGCGTTGAGGCCTTACGACGTTAGTTTGGGTATGGACTGGGAAACCACAGTTCACACACATATTGACCGTATTAGGAAAATATGTTGTGGTATACCTACAAAGTTGGGCTGGGTTTTCCTTTGTCAATGAAAAGGAATCCTCTGGCAGCACAGGATGGAATCGTGTATAAGTGGGTGCAGTCGATAACTCATGAGTCGGCCAGACTTAGATTTGTGCAGACTTCTCCAGAGTTGTTGCACCGCTTTTAGAATTGATGAAGATGGAGAAAACCTTCATGTGGTCATAGAGATGCCATGAGATATTTTCAAGAGCTGAGGTAGAGGTTGACCAATGCGCCCATCTTGAGGTTACCAGAGAAGATGCAGATCATCCAGGAGCAGATGAAGACTGCACAGAGTAGACAGAAGTCCTATGCTGATAAGAGACACAGACCACATGAGTTCGAGGATGGCGACCACGTTTTCCTATGGGTCTCACCTTGACGAGGTCTATGAAGATTTGGTCAGGGCATCAAGTTATCTCCATGTTTCATCAGACCTTTCCAGGTATTCACCAGAGTAGGTGAGGTGGCTTACCACCTGGCCCTTCCACCTTAGTTGCACTAGGTGCATGACGTCTTCCACATATCTCAGCTGAGGAGATACGTGCACGAACCGACCCACATCATCGACCACAGGGAGATGGACATCGATGACGGGGTGACATTCATGGGGGTTTGAGTGGGGATTGATGATCGATAGGAGCGGGTCCTGCATGGATGGTCGATACCTCTAGTGTGCATTTTATGGCACCATGGGAATCTCTGAGAGAGCACTTTGGAGCCACTACTGGAAATGAGAGTTTTCCCAACAGCTATATACCAACGGTTCAAAGGAACCATTGGCATATGATGTCTTTCCCAACGGTTTCTATAAACTATTGGGAAAGACCTTTAAGAACATACTTTTCCCAACGGTTTTATGAAACTGTTGGGAAAAGTGGGGGAAAACATAGTTTTCCCAACGGTTTTCATAAAACCGTTGGGTTTTCCTTAGTTTTCCCAACAGTTTTATAAAACCGTTGTGAAAGATTGATTTTTTTCCAATGGTTTTTAAGAACTGTTGGGAAAAAATTCCCCAAATACCAAAATGCAGGCAGCGGCCTCCCCACGATTCCAAAAGCCTTCCACTCGTCTCCTGGAGCGATTCCTTGGCAGAAGGACTTCCCAATCCCCACATCTTCCATCGGATCAGCGCCTACCAGGTATGACTCCTTCTATATTTTATCAAAGATATAGTTCCACATCTTATAAATCATATCCTTCTATTTTCGTTTTCTTTATTCCCAATTTTTAGGGTTTTTGTAAAATTTTATGATTGTTCCACGAATTGTGTACTCGAATCCCTATATCAGTGTATGTACAATTAATGTTTTCGTTACACATTTACATTTATAAGGGAATGGTGTCTCTTTATTTTGTTCTAATTTTGAATATTCATAGTTTTTTTAATCTGCTTCAAATATTATAGCTTCATGTATAGGAACTAATAAGAATTTTTTTGTAATATTTATTGATATTATTTCATTAAAATCACTCCTTTCGTTAAGATCATGCCAAACATGAAGATCTTGTTCATCTTAGTTTTTGTACACTATGTGTATTACATAACAAGTATGTATCATTTTTCTATCAAAATCTATATATATATAAAATGACACACTGTTCACTTATCCTTTTCTCAATAGAACATTTGGAGTATCTTCATGAAATTTGCCAAATAGTATGTGGTCCCTAATTAGTACTTCTTCCTTCTTCATGAAACTAATTCACAGAATGTCAAATTCGAAATATTAGTGAATATTAGTTTTTCTAATATAACCATTAATCATTCTGCCTTCGACATCGTACATGTGTTATTCAATCACCTTTTTAAAACACAATGACCATTTTCACTGATTTGGGGTTCCTCAAAATTCTTGGGAAAATCAGAAAAATGCATGTATTGAATCGTGTTTCTCATATGGTTTCATGGATACAAGTTCAACTTGAAAATAATGAATGTGTGGTTTAAATATCATGAGGACCATGAGATTATTATTCTTCAAAGAAATGATTTTTTATTCCACAACTATGTGTTTTTGTTTTCACTATTGATTTGGCCGAAAGGGGATCTTTGTGGTCATTAATCATGGTTGTGGGTGGTCATTTATTATGTAATATAATATGACTTCATTTTACTTGATATATCCAATATTATTATTAATTTATGTTGAATTTGATTATATTTAAGTAGTGACGTTATTTAATAAGTTGTTATTAATGGTTGTAACAATGACGATATGTTATAAGGGTTCATATGGTGTGTATAAGGGTTCACGTGGTTTGTATAACGATTGACATGGTATCAGTGAACTCAATTCATTAATTCAAGCCCTCATTCTCACTAGCATGTAAGAAATTGAGTGATGTCAACTCATCCTCACATGATTTCTTAGCTTAGATAGTGTCCAACATATGGAATACAAGCTTTTGAATTCATCAGTTAACCAGGATCATATATTCCATTTCCCCCAAGATGACTGTACTAATATAACTTTAGGGTCAACTAAATATGGTTCTCATTGTATGTTGTATATTATGTGTCCTTCTTGGACAATACTCACTTTTATGAGGGTGGGGTGCTTTTCACTTCATCGACTAGAAACTGCTTCCTTTATCGTTTAATTAAATGTATTTTCTATTAAAGTTTAATACTATTGAATTGTTTATGACAAAATGACTTATATAAATTCTTTTTACAAAATGGAGAGAAGTTGGATGTATGAAAAAGATCGGATCTCAAGCGATTTTCAAAACAATTTGGAGATATTTATAGATTTTGCATTTCACAATTCTTTAGATAGTGGTCGCATACACTGCCCATGTTCCAATTTTGTTGGTAGACCATGGTTGAACCATGAAGAAGTTAGCTACCACATAACCAAAAATGGTTTTCCAGGAAACTACATTGTGTGGTATCACAATGGGGAGAAAATGAAACCTATAATTGGTGATGATCGAAATGAAGGGACTGGAATGGAGAATTTGTTAGATGATCGGTTTCCATTTATTCATCATCATGAAAAAGAAAGGATTTCGACTCAACAAGACTTCGATATGAGGACAGCTGATGCATCTAGTGAAAATGATAATATTGATAGGGTGAAAAAATTTAATGATGCTACCATGACTCTAGTATATCAACAATGCAATAAAATGAAAAAGCTGGAATTTTTAATCTGATTGTTTCATGGGAAAACTATGTATGGAATTTATAATACAACAATCGATTACATTCTTACCCTCTTGAAGGATTTACTTCCAGATGATGCAGATATTCCATCAAACCACTATATGGCATGGAGGTTAGTTGTGGAACTTGGATTTTCAAGAAAAAAAATTCATGCTTTCTTGAAAGATTGCAGTTTATTCTGGGAGGAAAATGCTGAACGAAATGATTGTATAAAATGTGGCACAACCCGCTGGAAGTCAAAAACTGATGGAACACCATCCCACATTCCATAGAATGTAATGTGGAACTTTCCATTGATCCCCATACTTCAGAATCATTTTATGTCTGATGACATATCAATAAAAATGAGATGGAATGATACCGAGAGAAAGAAGACTAATAATGAGTTGGTTCATCCTACAGATGGATTTGCTTGGCAGAGATTTGATGCTCGACATCCTGATTTTGCAGCTGATGTGCGTAATGTGAGGCTGGGTCTTTCATGCGATCTTTTTAATCCGTTTGGGCAGATGCTTACTTCGCACAACACATGGCCAGTTTTTATACACATTTTTAATCTTCCCCCATGGTTGTGTATGAAAAAACCATTCACTTTCATGAGTATACTCATATATGGTCCTTCTGATCCAGGCCTTGATAATTATGTATACATGCAACATTTAATAAAAGAGTTGAAACTTCTTTGGGATGTGGGTGTGCGCACATACGATGCATGTTCGAAAGACATATTTCAGTTGTGTGATGTGCTTATGTGGATGATCAATGATTTTCCGGCTTATGCAATGATGTCTGGATGGAGCACGAATGGAAAAATGTCATGTCTAGTTTGTGAATACATGATCCAGAAGACTAAAACATCGCTATTGTTTCAGTTTTATGGGACATCGACGATTCTTGCCAAATGATCATCCATATAGAATGAATCGTCGAATATTTGATAATACCATAGAGACTGATGATCCACCTCAGTGTATGTATGGAACTTATGTGCTTAATGAATTGAAAGATTTTAGTTTTTCATTCAGGAAGGGTCAAATGAAATATGGAATGAAAAATAATGTTTCCACTGAAACCTGTTACAATTGGAGGAAGAAGAGTATATTTTTTGATTTTCCTTATTGGTCAACCAATTTGTTACATCATTTCTTAGACGTAATGCATATTGACAAGAATATATGCGAAATGTTGCTTTAGGTTCTTCTAAATTTCAAGGGGAAAACAAAAAAATATGATTTACGATCTCATCATGACTTGGTGGATTGGGGCATCAGACCAGAATTGCATTATGTGCGTATTAGTGAAAATAAATGGAAACTTCCATGTTCTTCTTATGTGATGACACCTATGAAAAAAATTAATTTCTGGAAGTATTGGAGACTATTAGATTTCCTGATGGCTATTCAAGAAACATATCTAAATGGGTCAACAGAAGAGATTGAAGCTAAAATATTTAAAGACTCATGATTATCACGTTCTACTGCATGAGTTTCTTCCAATAGCAATCCGTCACCTTTTGTCCAATAATGTAAGGGTGGCTGTTATTCAGTTGTGCCATTTTTTAGAGATCTTTGTGCTAAGAAGTTTTCCAAGTCTTTCTTGCAAAAAATATTGACATATGACCCATTAATTTTGTGTGAGTTGGACAAAATATTTCCTCCATCATTTTTCACATGCATGCTGCATCTGACTGTCCATATTCCCACTGAAATACTTCTCGGAGGACCTGTTTCTTTTCGTTGGATGTATCCAACTGAAATAAATATGATCACATTAAAGTCTTATGTCCGAAACAGAAATCATCCCGAAGGTTCTATCATGAACGGTTACTTGGCTCAAGAATGTATGGATTTCTGCTCGATGTATTTGTCTGATCTTACTACAAGATTGAACAGACCAATGAGAATTGAAGAAGAACAGTATGAGAAAATTGAACCCGGTTTTCCATCACTTCCTCAAACAGGAGGAATTACAGGATCATATACATTGAATACATTAAGCCATCAAGAGCGGGAGATTGAACATCGCACAGTTTTGTTCAACTTTGATTTGTTCGATGACTATATCAGGTAACTAAATTGATTATGTTTATCTTACATATATATCTGTTAAACTATTAATATTTTTTATCTACAGGGAACATAAAACAATGATATATTGGATGCATCGTTCTTTATCTTTGAGAAGGAGAGAGACTTTGCATAGCAAAGAGTTTTCTTCTTGGTTAAAATTGAAGGTATAAAAAAATTAATGTTTAAAATAATTATATAAATATTTAATTAAGTTCAATAGTCATTTATATTGCAGGTATTGAGTTTGTCTGCTGACTCTGTCTCTGAGGAAATAAGATCTTTGGCTTTTGGTCCTAATACCATGGTTCATGACTGTAAATCAATTATTATCAGTTGGTACAAATTTATTGCCACTGAAGGAGAAAAGAACATGAGAACACAACATGATGGTGTTATGGTTACTACCACAACAGATTGTTATTCCAGTGCATCAGATAGTAGACCACGATTTGAAAATGTGGGTTATTATGGAGTTGTTGAGAAAATAATAATATTGGATTATTACTCTCAAGGATGAGTCACAATGAGGAAATGCCATTGGTTTTATTCGATGACAAGACATGGCACATTTGTTGATGATTGTGGATTTCGAGTAATTAATATGACTCTCACTCTTCCTACCGAAGAAACATATGTGTTTGAATCAATGGATAAACAATTTTTTTATGTAAATGACCAACTTCGACCTGAATTTGGTGTCATAGTTGAAGTAATTACAAGAAATATTTTTGATGATGGTGATGATGGAATTGACACTGTCCCTAGTGCCATTGGAACCAATCCATTTATTTCTTTTGATGACTCAAATAGCTCAATTGTCAGAGTTGATTGTGAACCTGAAGTTGTGGTTGAAAATATATAGAATCATTCATCCACGTTCTCAATTATTTTGGTTTACCTCGAGTTGGGGTATTATGGTTGGTAATATTCAAATTGATTTAGTATTGATCACAAATATGTTTTAGCTGACTTGATCGTTATGTGAATTTTCAATGTTTATTGGTTGCAGTTTTATTTGAATTGGATTTTCTAATTTTGAATTGAACTGCATTCAAACATAGTCAAACAATATTTCTAACTTGGTGAACATTACCACTTGTATGATTTATTAAATCCATTCAAGCTCTTCTAAAACAATTGATAGCTGACATCACCATTATGTGAATTTTCAATGTTTATTCGTTACAGTTTTATTTGAATTTCATTTTCTAATTTGTAATTGAACTGTATTCAAACATAGTCAAACAATATTTATAACATGGTGAACATTACAACTTTTATGATTTATTAAATCCATCAAGCTCTTCTAAAACAATTGATAGCTTAATTGACCATTATGTGAATTTTAAATGTTTATTGGTTGTAGTTTTATTTGAATTTCATTTTGTAATTTGGAATTGAACTGTATTCAAACATAGTCAAACAATATTTCTAACTTGGTTAAAATTACAACTTGTATGATTTATTAAATCCATTCAAGCTCTTCTAAAACAGTTGATAGATAAATTACCAATGAATCCCCCTATTACCTCATATATTTAGTTTTTTGGGTTACACATTAGTTTTCTTTTTCTAATTAATTACATTTTTGTTTTCAAAATGTAGGAAATGAATCCAATTGAAGAGAGACGAAGGAAAAAAATGACGGATAACAATCGTCGACTGATGGAGTTGGGAATTCCATCATTAGTGCCTGTAGTGAGTACTTTATTTCAAATTGATATATTGAAAGAATATATAATGTCATGTGATTAATATTTTTGTAAATTTTTTTTTTAGGATCCACCTATACGTCGACAGTTATTCGACGGGGATCCCAGTACTGCTCCTAGTACTCAGGCCTATGGTACGAGCACGGTTCGTACCGGAGGTGGACGAGCAGCTACGCGTACCTGACTAGACCCTGCCCCTCCCACTGACTTGTCATCCTTCCCACATTCTAATCCCGGTGTGTTGTTAGAGACACACGAGATATTTAGGTCTCCCATGTTTTCGCTACCTTCTGCATCTTCTGGCCCATCATTTTCACATCCCATGATGATTCCAACTCTTCAGTCAGCATCCGATCAGACAGCTGTCCCATCTTCTTTTACTTCTACATCTGTCTCTACGAGCTTCTATATTCCATCGTCTTTGACTCCTATTCCACCACAGGGTGTTCCATCAGTTTCTGTGGATCCAGCGGCACTCATCGATCAGAATGGGACAGGTATATTTATAGAACCCTAACAAATTTTTATAGAAATATTTATTTTCATTATAACAAGTTTTGATAAAATATTTGTTTTTCTTTTAGGAAAAATACATCTACTGACAGGAGGCGTGGGCAAGGGCGTACACGCAAGCGTTCAGTGTGGAACCGCCACACACAGGTTATGGTGGATTCTAATGAAGACAACCAAATGGTTGAGAAAACAGGGCAGCAATGTTGGAGTTTTTTTGCGACGCTTTCCAAATACTCCGACATCATTCCCGTCAGCCTGCTATCATGGATACATTTTCCACATGAGTTCAAGGATAGAGCTTGGGCAGAGATATGGGTAAAAAAATCTGTTATATTTAATTCCATGAATTATTTTTGTATTTATATGAATTAATATTTTGATTTCAACTTTGATTTAATTTTTCCCGATGGTGAGGGTGCACGATCGGAACATCTAAAGGATTTAGGAGAGCATTGGAGAGACTACAAGCATGAGTTGTATATTGGATGGGTTTCTAGAGTTGGAACTGAGTTAGAGGCAGTACTAGTGGTGGAGGATTGTCCTATAGAGCAGAATCGTCAGATGATTACTCATTGGACGAGTACCCAGTTTAAGGTATTAATAACATTTGAGGTATTTAAATAATAACTTTCATGTTTTTCATTAATAATATCTGTTACATTTTCGAATTTTATTTAGGAATCATCTGGAAAAAATAAAAATAACATTGATGCAAAAAAATACCTCCACACACTGGGACGCACTACGATGCCTGATCATGAGAGGAAGCAGGTATGACAATTGTTTATAAGTTTTCTTTACGATATACAATTTATTTTGTTTCTTAAATTATTTAATAGTTTGCTAATTTTTTCATATAAATTTAGTTTTCAATGTCATTGTAGAGGCAAATACAAAATATAGAAGGGTGTTTTCTTCGAGCAAAACTGTGTTGCTCGAGTAGACGGAAAAAGGATGGAAGAGCCGTCAATGAAAAGACTCAGCAGTAGATTGTAAGTTTTAATCTGTTGAATTTATTTTTTAATATCCATTGTGTAACTTAATGATATATTTATATTTGTAACAGGATTCTTTAGAGGCCCTTGATGCCCAAGAACCATACAATTTTGGGCCAATAGATCACTTACATCAGGTGTTGGGAGAGGAGCATTCTGGCAGAGTATGTTGCCGTCCTAGGATAGCCCCGACGAGGTTTTGGCCCTCCTCAGGTACGAGATGTAGTGCCACCGAGCTGCAGAAAGTTAGGGAACAGGTAGAACAATTTGAGAAAAGGGCCACAGAGATGGAAGAACAGTCTTCTAGGGCAAACATTGAATTTATGAAATTTATTGAAGCTCTACGTCCTACACTTATAGCAGAGGCCATCCCAGCTTTTGATGAGTATATGTCATCGATATGTTCTATATACGATGCACCAGGTGGTAGTTCTAGTGGTGGTCAGGACGATTTCCAGCTTGACGATGATGATGGATAGGAGTCTAATGCGGAAGAGGAGGGAGAGGAGGAGGGCGAGGCGGGTGGCGAGGGCAACGAGGAGGGCGAGGATGAAAAGGAGGGCGAGGGCAAGGATGATGATGGGGACGAGGACGAGGGTGATGATGATGATGGTGATGATGGTGATGGAGATGTGGGAGAAGTTGATCCATTACATTTTTGACTGATATTACTGAGATTTGATATTTAATCTATTGTAGTTGTTGGTTTTATCTAGACTTGTAGCATAGTATTGGAGTTGAGTTATTTATATATATTATGTGTTTTTATGGATGTTGTTGTCTTTTAGTGTTTGTGTGTTTGGGAACCCCCCTCCATCATAGACCCTGGAAAACCCCCCACCCTCCTCCCTGGACCCCGGACAGCCCCACCAGATAGCTCCCCAGACAGCCCCCCCACCCTCTTCCGTGGACCCTGGACAACCCCCCTAACAGCCCCGGACTGCCCCCGAACAGCCCCCCCGGACAGCCCCCCCACCCTCCTCCCTGGACCCCAGACAGCCCCCCGAACAGCCCCCCAGAAATACCCCCCACCCTCCTCCGTGGACCCCTAACAACCCCCCCGAACACCCCCCGGATAGCCCCCCGCACAGCCCCCCCACCCTCCTCCCTGGACCCCAGACAGCCCCCCGGACGTCATTTGAAGTGAAAAACATCAACTGGCATAAGGAAAACCAGCCAAATGCATTTGGATTGTGTCGATACATTATCACAACGATCCATGGATCATATGTGATGTGTACGAGTCAACCCACCTCAATCTGAGGCCCGGTGTGGCTAACACCACTCAAAGTGCCTCTATTTTGTTTAAAATTGACATAATTTTAAGTGAAAACAACAACTGGCATACTGTAAACCGACCAAACGCCTACGGATTATATTAAAACATTAGCAAAACAATCCATGGGTCATATGTGACTTGTAAGAGTCAACCCCGCCTCAATCTGAGCTGCGGTGTGTCCTGTACCACTCAAATTGTCTCTCTTTTCTTCAAAATGGACTAAATTGTAAGTGAAATCAACAACTGACAGACGAGAAACCTACCAAACAACTTCGGATTCAATTGAATCTTTATAAAAACGATCCATGAGTCATTTTTGATGTGTACAAGTCAACCCTTCCTTAATCCAAGTCGCTGTGTGGCCGGGACCACCCAAACTTCCTCTCTTTTGTTCAAAATGGAGAATATTTTACGTACATACGCCAAACCAATCAAAAAGATTTTTATTGTGTTTCATCTTTTGTAAAATGATCCATGGATCATATGTGACATTTACGAGTCAACCCCGCCTCAATCTGAGGCCCGTTGTGGCCGACACCACTCAAAGTGACTCTCTTTTGTTTAAAATGGACTTAATTTTAAGTGAAAACAACAACTGACATACGCCAAACTGACCAAATGCCTTATGATTCTGTTGAAACATTAGGAAAACGATCCATGGGTCATATGTGACATGTATGAGTCAACCCTTCCTCAATCTGAGCCGCGGTGTGGCCGGGGCCACTAAAACTGTCTCCCTTTTGTTCAAAATGGACTAAATTGTAAGTGAAATCAACAACTGTCATACGGGAAACTGGCCAAACACCTTCGGATTCTATTGAAACATTAGGAAAATGATACAAGGATCATATGTGACGTGTACGAGTCAACCCCGCCTCAATCCGAGGCACAGTGTGGCTGGGACCACCCAAACTGCCTCTCTTTTGTTCCAATTGGAAAATATTTTACGTACATACGCCAAACCAATCAAACAGATTCTGATTTTGTTGAAACCTTAGGAAAATGATGCATGACTCATATGTGATGTGTACGAGTCAAACCCACCTCAAGAGGAGGCTCTTTGTGGCCAACACCACTCAAAGTGCCTATGTTTTTTTTAAAATGGAGTTAATTTTAAGTGAAAACAACAACTGACATACCGGAAATCAACCAAACGCCTACGGATTCTATTGAAACATTAGGAAAACGATCCAAGGGTCATATGTGACGTTTAAGAGTCAACCCCACCTCAATTCGAGCCATGGTGTGTCCGGGACCACTCAAACGGTCTCTCTTTTGTTCAAAATGGACTAAATTGTAAGTGAAATCAACAACTGACATACGATAAACCTACCAAACACCTTCAGATTCTGTTGAATCTTTATGAAAATGATCCATGGGTCATATGTGGCATTTACGAGTCAACCCCAGCTCAATCCGAGGCGCGGTGTGGCTGAAACTCCTCGAAGTGTCTCCCTTTTGTTTCAAAAGGACATCATTTTTAGTGAAAACAACAACTGACATACGGAAAACCGACCATATGCATTCAGATTCCATTGAAACGTTAGGAAAACAATCCATGAGTCATATTTGACATGTACGAGTAAACCCCACCTCAATACGAGGTGCAGTGTGGCCAGATCCACTCGAAGTGTCTCTCTATAGTTTAAAATGGACTTCATTTTAAGTGAAAAAAACAACTAACATACGGAAAACCGACCAAACGCATTCGGATTCTGTTGATACTTTAGTGAAAGGATCCATGAGTCATTTCTGACGTGTAAGAGTCAACCGAGCCTCAATCTGAGCCTCGGCGTGGCCACCACGTCTCAAATTGGCTCACTTTTCATTGAAATGGAAAACATTTTAAGTGAAAACAACAACTAACATACTAAAACCTGAAAAAACACATTCATATTCCTTTGAAACTTTAGTAAAACGATCCATGGGTCATTTTTGATGAGTAAAAGTCAACCCCACCTCAATCCGAGGTGTGGTGTGTCCGGAACCACTCGAAGTGTCTCTCTTTTGTTTCAAAAGGACACCATTTTTAGTGAAAACAACAACTGACATACAGAAAATAGACCAAATGCATTCATATTCCGTTGAAACATTAGGAAAACAATTCATGAGTCATATGTGACGTGTATGAGTCAACCACACCTCAATCCTAGGTGCGGTGTGGACGGAACCCATCGAAGTGTCTCTCAATAGTTTAAAAGGGACTTCATTTTAAGTGAAAAGAAAAACCGACATACGTAAAACCAACCAAATGCATTCGGATTCTATTAATAATTTAGGAAAATGATCCATGGGTCATTTTTGATGTGTATGAGTCAACCTCACCTCAATCTGAGCCTCGGTGTGGCCTCCACGTCTCAAAGTGACTCAATTTTCTTTGAAATGGAAATCATTTTATGTGAAACACAACAACTGACATACTGAAACCCAACAAAATGCATTTTTATTCCATTGAAACTTTAGGAAGATGATATATGGGTCATTTTTGATGTGTACAAGTCATCCCCACCTCAATCCGAGTCATGGTGTGGTCAGGATCAATATAAGTGTCTCTCTTTTGTTAAAAATGGAAAACATTTTAAGTACATCCGGAAAACTGACCAAACGGATTCTGATTGGGTTGATACTTTAGTACAACGATCCATGAGGCATATGTGATGTTTACAAGTAAAACCCTCCTCAATCCGTGGCGCGGTGTGGCTGACACCACTCATAGTGTATCTCTTTTGTTTAAAATATACATCATTTTAACTGAAAAGAACAACTGGAATACAGAAAAACGACCAAACGCATTCAGAATCGGTTGAAACTTTTGGAAAATGATATATGGGTCATATGTGACATGTTCGAGTCAACCCCACCTCAATATAAGGCTCGGTGAGGCCAGAACCACTCGAAGTGTCTCTCTTTTGTTTCAAAAGGACATCATTTTTAGTGAAAACAAAAACTGACATACGGAAAACTGACCAAATGAATTTTTATTCCATTGAAACATTAGGAAAACAATCCATGAGTCATATGTGACGTGTACGAGTCAACCCCACCTCAATCCAAGGAGCGGTGTGGATGGAACCACTCGAAGTTTCTATCTATATTTTAAAATGGACTTCATTTTAAGTGAAAAGAACAACTGACATACAGAAAACTCACCGAACACATTTGGATTCTGTTGATACTTAAGGAAAAGGATCCATGGATCATTTGTGATGTGTATGAGTCAACCACGCCTCAATACAATCCTCGTTGTGGCCGCCACGACTCAAAGTGACTCACTTTTCTTTGAAATGGAAAAAATTTTAAGTGAAAACAACAAATGACAGACTGAAACCCCAAAAAACGAATTTGGATTTCATTAGTACATTAGGAAAACAATCCATGGTTCATTTTTTATGTTTACGAGTCAACCACGCCTCAATCTGAGCCTTGGTGTGGCTGGGAAAACTCAAAGTGACTCACTTTTCTTTGAATTGGAAAACATTTTAAGTGAAAACAACAACTGACATACTGAAAACTGACCAAACGCATTAGGATTCTGTCGAAACCTTAGGAAAATGATACATGGATAATTTGTGATGTTTAAGAGTCAACCCCACCTCAATCCGAGTAATGGTGTGGCCGGAATCACTCTAAGTGTCCCTCTATAGTTTAAAATGGACTTCATTTTAAGTGAAAAGAACAACTGACATACGGAAAACCGACCAAACACATTTGGATAGTGTTGATACATTAGGACAAGGATCCATGGGCCATTTTTGATGTGTACGAGTCAACCGCGCCTCAATCTGAGCCTCGGTGTGGCCGCCACAACTCAAAGTGGATCACTTTTATTTGAAATGGAAAGCATTTTAAGTGAAAACAACAACTGACATACAAAAAACTAACCAAACGCATTAGGATTCTACTGAAACTTTAGGAAAACAATCCATGGGTTATTTTTGATGTTTACGAGTAAACCCTGCCTCAATCCGAGTCACAGTGTGGCGGGGATCACTAAAAAATTTTATTTTTTTAAATGAACCACGTTTTAAGTGATAATAATTGGCATACATAAAACCAACGAAACCATTTTGGAATATGTTGATACTTTAGGAAAATGAACAATGGGTCATGTGTGATGTGAACTAGTCAATCATGCCTCAATATGAGGTATGGTGTGACTGGTAATACTCCAAGTGCATGTATTTTGTTCAAAATGGATATCATATATAGTAAAAACACTTGTATACGAAAAACCGATCAAATTATGAATTGAATTCCAAATTTCACATATAATTGTCATCTAAATTTGAAATTGAATTCTAAATGAATTTTAAAATTAATTTTAAAATGAATTCTAAATGAATTTTAAAATGCATTCTAAATGAATTATAAATTATGTATCTTTATAATTACGTTATGAATTCTGATTTAATTCTGAATTTGTATAGTTTCAGGATGTATTATATGTTAAATTTATATGAATTTGTTCTGTATATGTGTATGTTAGTTGGTTTTTGTAGGTAAAGGAGAGGGATTGAAGAATCACAGGTGAATGGAGACCCTGCTCCTCCCCTGTGAAAATTGCAGTAGGCTACTGTGCAAATTGTAGGCTGTTGTGCAATTAGAACAGCATAGGCTATGCCAATGGTTTGAAACCGTTGGCATAGTATTCGAAGGAGGTTTATACCAACGGTTTAGATGGAACTATTGGTATAAACTCTTTCCCAACGGTTTCAAACCGTTGGGAAAAGATGTATAGTTGGCTTTTTCCCAACGGTTTTGAGTGAACCGTTGGAAAAAACTAGAGATTTTGTTGGGTTTTCCCAACGGTTCACTTAAAACCGTTGGGAAAACATATTACAACGGTTAATGTAACCATTGGGATAGGTTGATTTTTCTAACCTATCCCGATGGTTCTTTGTAAACTGTTGGGAAAACTTTTCCCAATTTATTACTTCCCCACGGTTTGCAGAACCGTTGGGATAGATATTCCCAACAGTTCTGCGGCCTTTCCCATCAGTTGTGAACTGTTGGAAATGCCTCTTTTTCTAGTAGTGAGCGGGAGGCTAAAATGCGATCTCAGTATCCCCATTCGTTTCCCTAGTGTATGTTTTATCTTTACAGGGACGTAAATCCTTGAGGGGGAGTAATTTAAAGACCTGGAAATTTAAATGAAATATTTTTCCTTCTTTTTTGAAATTTTACGAGTCCTCCGTTTATGACAGTGCATGATTCCGAGGCCCGGTGTGCCCGGTATCAATTTATAATTTCTTTTGGGTACATTCAGTAAATGTATGTGCAATTTTTTCTATCTTTTAAACTGGTGCTCGGAATTAAAATCTGAGGACACCGATGGACTCACAGCGCTGGGGTTCACTTAAGGAGACCTTCACCCTGAATGCATTCGAGGCGGGGTGAAAGTTGGTTTTCGTAGGTTCGTGGAATAAAAATAAAATACATTATTATTTTATTTTTATATGTTTCCTTTTGAATTTAAAATTTTTGTAAACATTGGTGGTGGTGACCACTCAACTTAAAAGCTCCTCATTAATGAGAATCATTTAAATGTGTGGTTTCACAAAAGTGTAACCCCACATTTAATGGTTCATTTAATTAAAGAATTAAATTAAACTTAACTTAATTTATTTAAACTCAAGATAAGTTGGTGTTGGGGGGTTTTGGATCTCGGGCTTTCCATTGGGAAGGGGAACTCTTGGTGGAGGAAATCTCTTCAATAAAAAACGGTTCTCCTTCCGACAGATCTCCGACGAACGACGCTCGAGCCGAAATCATAGGCACTTTGCGTGAGCGATGAATGCCAACGATCATCGACACCTTAATTTCCTCCCTTGAGATGACGTCAATGAACCGACGTTGGCCTTTTTGTGATATCATAAACGAACAGCGAACCATGAGGTAGGGTGTTTGTATAATTTATTTTGAATAAATTACACCCTTGTCGTTGATGAAAGAAAGTGTTTGTTTATGGACAATTGATAACGCCTAACGCGGAGGGCGCGGGCCGAAAAAATACAGCCTGATGACCCTCCGCAGGTTGTTAGTTTGTGCATGGATTGATGGGCGACGACGAAATGGGACCGCAACAGCGATTTGGAGCTTTCGTAGTGGAGTTCGGTTCTCGGAATGACCTTAGGCATAGACGGTGGGCAAAACGGACCACCGGAGCGCATCTGGTGGTCCACGGAAGGCGGCAGCGGCGCGCCGATGGAGCAGACCGCCGCGACTGAGCCGCGGTGGCATGTGGAACTGGAACAGCAGAGCGGTTCCGGAATTGAAGAGGTGCGGCATTAAGCCGCGCCAGCTGATCTAGCCCCCCCCCCCCCCGCTCAGCCAGTCTGGCTGAGCCGCGGCCGGTCGTGGGCCGGGCCGTGCCCAACCGGCCCAAACCTGGACCCAAGTCGGGTCCGCCCGGTTCGGGCCGACCCAGGGTGGGTTGGGCCGGGTCGGACCGGGCCCAGACCCCCCCTTTTCAGGCTGTTTTTGGTCATTCGCTCATAACTTGAGCTACGGACCTCTGATCGACACACTGTTAGTTGTTTATGAATCCTTGGAACTAGGTGGTAATTTCAGTATATTATAGTCATGGTTTCAGTGAAGTTTGGGTACGGCCGTGTTGGTTTGAACCCGAAACCAACCGGCCCCACGGAACGGAAACGCTTATAACTTAAGGACCGGACGTCCGATTGACCTACTGTCAAATACATTGGATTCCTTTTGATGAGAAGGTTCTTTTTGAATCCTCCACTTGAGGTTTGAACATAGTTGGAGTACGATAGGGTTTGTTTTAACTTAAAAACAAACTGGGCCCCTAGAACGGAAAAAGCCAATAACTCTCAGACCGGACGTCAGTTTGACGAACCATCAGCGGTGTTGGTAATCTTGTTTGGAAATGGTTCCTTTGAGTATACCTCATGGGATTTCAGGGTACAGTTAAGATAAAGCCGGGTTTCTTTGTACACTAAACCCACTGGGCCCCTGGGACAAAAAGGCTAATAACTCATAGACTATGCGTCTGATTGACGCGCCGTCTGTTGCGTTGAGACCCCTTTGACGTGGCGGTACATTTTGATACTTCTAAATTAGACTTAGTGACACTTGGAGTACTGACCAGTAACTCGTGGAGCGGACCCTCCCAGAGATGAGCATACGGAGTACGGAGACCTAGTAGCTGTAGACCTAACGACTGCTTGACCAATTGGACTCAGAGTGATTCGACTAGCCCAGTGGACGAATCACCCAGTTTGGCGGAAGACCTAAGGAGGACGGAGAACCTGGTTTGGAAGAAGACATGTGGTAATCGATAGGAAGAGTACCTCTAACGACTATTAGGGGGAGTGCCCGGTTTGGCGGCAAACCCACAACGGAGGAGCTCCCGGTTTGGTAGCAGACCCGCGGTACTCGACAGGAGGAGTACCTCTGCCGTCTAAGGTTTGTGAGTAGCGCCTCGGTGTCGCGATATGTCCACTATTCCTGAAAGAGGAGGATTTCTCCAGCATTTTTCATTTTGATAATGAAAATCCTAGTTTGAGCTGAGTCAATGAACATTGTGTTTTCCTCATGATTGATATGGCATACTTGATAACTTAGGTATATGTATGGGAATATAACAAAGTAAATGTAATCTGTTGAGCTATATATTTTTGGTTTATACTTGTTGGATTTAGTGAGACTTTGAGGTTCTCAGGATCCCTACTGAGTATTGTTATACTCACCCCTACACAGGCTATGCCCGCACCTGATTGTGTTGGATGCAGACGATAGACAGCGCTGACCGTGGCAGAGTGTACGTGGACTGGACGGTACCTGGAGGTGCACACTCAAAGTGACGGGACCCGGAGTAGATCGATAGATGCGGAGTGATGAGGAGGATATATGTACCTACCCTTTGGGTAGGAACCCGGAGGACGATCCAGGAGCTGCTTCACCATTTAGCTGTTTGTCTTTTCAGTTATACTTTTTTTCTGTAGTAGATGTACCTTTCTATTGGGCTTGTATTTCCGACCCCTTTTTACTTTCAGCATACTTGTTATAATGCTTTACATAATGTTATCTTCGGCTTGTACTCTGGTTGTGTGTGTTTAAATTTTATAACGGCAAGTCCTTCCCAATTATAGGGATTTACGCCTTTGGTGCTAGTCTCCAGCCCCTGGCCTATAGAAAGCGAGCATGGGGTAGTTACGACACGGGCCCTGGGGGACGGGTCATGCCACTATATACCATATAATTGATTAAAATTATAAAAACAATTTTTCACTAGGGTTTTTCCAAAAAAAATCATGTACGATAAAATAAAAACCCACAAAAACAGTGTATGAATACAAAAGGGGAATCCATACCAAGATTATTCGAACCTAGATATGAAAAAAGTAACTACAATAATTTTTTGGGAGGGGGATTCTATCCATTATGAACCATCGATTGTTTAAGAGAGTATAAAAATGTCAGGTGATGATGAAGAAAGGAAATAGATTAACTTAATATTAATTATGATTGGTTAATTGTTGGGGGATTAACCCCATCACAAAAATTATTTCTAGGAACACTATTTTCCATGGACATTAATTTCATTTGAAAATTATTACTATGTGATGAAAATTAGTGAAAACATTATATATCTATAGCTATTATCCATCACAATAGTTTATCACATTGTTCCGCTACTATTCTCACTAATATTATTAGTGATGAAACATTTTTTTAATAACAAATTATGATTTTTTAGTGATAGAATAAATTTTTTTTCAAAAAAATCACTTTTAGGGATTATTTTCTATAAGTAAATTTCCAACCACAATTTACACATCCCAAATACCCCATTTTAGTATATTGATATGAGCATACAATTTCTTATTTGTGCTTTCCCCAAGTTAACAAAAATTATATTAAATTAAGAGTTTGTAAGAGTAATACTATGTTGAATGAATTTTATGGGATTTGATTAATATCATTCATGAAATATGAAAATTGTGTATATAGTCTCAAAAGACACTAAACCCTTATTGTCCTTGAGAATGTTTCTGTGACATGTATAAAATAGTCATCTAAAAAGATTTAACATATTTTTATATAAATATTGGGTAACTATATTATTATGGAATAATGGTTGAATAATAATTGGGATATATTGAATAAAGAATAACATAGAAAATCTTTCTTAAGAATCGTTCATGTTATTTGGAAACCCGCATCTGATTTGCACTAATAACCTTTTTAAGAGGGTTTCTTAAACAAAAGTGGCCACTATGATGTTTGTAGGGAACTATGGAATAGTTTTGGGTTGGTTGTGGATAATACATTAGTATATTATATAGTAGAGATAAGAGAAGATGAGTCTTCCAATCATAAGTCGGGGAGGGGTAACATGAGGAAACTTTCTAAAAGAATAAAAAATCATAAAGACATTACCAAGGAGAATTCATCCAAATAGAAATAGATTATAAAGTGGTATATGATATTGGTGAAATATTGAAATTTAATATTATATAGAAAAGATTAATAAAAAAATGCCTTTATAATTTGGTTTAACCCCGTGTAATAAAATATTATCCTTAACCGCGTTATTAAATTTTTTTTACATTTCATGTTGATAAAAAATTAATCCTAAATTATTGTATAATATTAATTATTTTGATTCTATATATGGAATCAATTTTACAAAATTCAAATCAATGAAGTTATATAAGTTTACATAAAATTAAACAGATAGGCATGACAAATCAATGATTTCCGAAACAAACCTTTTTTAAAAGTATAAAATATTTCATATCATTTTTGAACAAATAATTGAGTCCAATGAAAAAAATATTTTAATAATATTAAATTAAACTAATTTTATGTCTATACAATCATAAATTAAATGGGAACATTGTATAATTATAATATATATCTTATTTTTTATTTAAAATAAATATTTTTTATTATTCATTGGAAAATTAACAATTCTAATAAATTGATACCAAATAAATTTATATAATACCACTATACACCATAAATTTTTAATAATTTATTATGTTATATTCATAACCTCTAAAAAACTAGTTTGGTTATAACAATCTAGTATAATATATTTCATTAAAACTCAATGTTGAGTGTAACACAATATTTAAAAGATATTATATTTATTTGAAAAAATATATTTCATAAAATGGTGTGGTGTTATAACTACCATAATTTTGTATTATCTAAGGGAATATAAATAGAACATTAATGAATTAAACATTGATTTTCACCCCCACATTGAGTTTTCATTTCCCCCTTTTCTATTTTAAAATAGTTATGGGGATTCACCACTTTATTAATCTTAAACTAAAACCTGAAGAAATTTTGATTCATGGAAGTTGGAATGGATATCTTTATCTTTTTCACCATTTTCATTTATTATTCAATTAGTAATTTCTAATTACAATTGTGATTTCATTCATACTTTATCTTTAAGGTCATGTTCTATTACCTTCAAAGGTATAGAAATAATTTCGAAAATAGTTCTATGAGTTGACATTAATTATATCCAGAGATTGAAATTCAATATTGTAATTGATCCCCCCTTATGATCATGGATAATTGTGGATGTGCAGAGGGAATTATGACATCACAATAGCTTATGAGGTCAGTTTACTTCCTTCATTATTTCATAATTTTCACCATGCTTACTATTTTTACATGACCGAGTGACTTTAGTGGGGTTGTTTATTTTGAATAATCATGATAATATATCTAGGAATGGGAGAAAATATGCACAGGGTAATTAGATGTACAGATTGTTTTATGTTTTGGATATCTATCAGGTAAAAAGTGACATTATGCTCATACAGAGTCATTTTTATGGATATTTGAGTTTTTATGTTGATACATAAATCATTCATGGATAAATGATATTTTTAATGATTAAAAATTTTATATATCTATGATTGAATGTTACTGGTTGATCCTTCTAGAACTAGTTTTCTCACACTTTGTTCCCACAACATTTCATTATCTCCTTCCGTATTTCTCTTATTTTTCTACAATTTCACCTGTATTCTCAATTCATCATTATTATTTTTGGATGACTCAATTTAATTAATTGGAAATAAAAAAAAAATAATTAATAGTTCCAATAGAATCCATAGGACATATGAAATTTTTTCTTTGTGTTCAACCTGGAGGATATCCACAATGTTATATCAAGTAAAATTAAAAACGTATTTATGGATAACCTGGCGAAAAGGATGTGTTCACCGATATGATTGACCTAGAAATGAAGAAAAATATTTCATGAACCAATATTAATTTTACAATTGATAATATATGGTTTAATATATTGATTTTATTTTATAATCATATAACTAATATAGTAGAAATCGTGAAATTTTTTTCTCAATTTCTTTTGTATATTAAACATTTATTATATTGAAAATAGAATTCCCCCAATTTTAGAATTTTCCTCAAACTAAATTGAAATTTTATTTAGGGTTACTAGTTTAAACATTTATAAAATGAATAAATTTATTATTATCCACATATATATTTTGATACCTTAGATAAAAACTCATAACCGCATTAAATGGTAAAAAATAAAAGTTACTTCTTAAGAGGGGAATGAATTGAAATTTTTTAAAAACAAGTGTGGAAGAATATTGAGGAGTATTGAGACAATTTTTATACCTCCACCACTTTTATAAAATTTTGGAGACACGTTAATTGAGAATGACTTCCCAATTTTAATTTTTTTCAATTATTTAAATGATTTCCATTCCGTTTGACCTATAAAATGGGATATAGTCTTCTCACATCCCCACAATCTATATCCTATTATGTTGATCCAAATCACTGACCATAACTATCTTAAATGTTTATAAAAAAATATGTATCATTTCATGAATTCTTCAAATTCCATCCCTTGATGGATTAAACCCCTTAAAAAATGAGATAATCCAATGAGTGGGGTATAAATTCCAAACCTCACTTTCTTATATCAATTTCATCATGCACCATCATTTTTAATAAAATTTAATTAAAATTTTTAAGAATGATTTCAAAAAAAAATCATTATTATACTAATATGTTATTATAATTATGGTACAATCATTAACTACATTTCCCTTTTATTTTAAGATGTATGAGACTATGAAACATTCGTATATGCAGACTACCACCTCAATAATTATATATTTATATTATCTATAATCACCTCAAAGGAATTGTAAAAATGGTATTTTATTATATAATTATGAAATAATAAAGAAATTAATCAATCTATAATATTGTACCATATTACATATTTATCCTGTTATTCGTAAAATGAAATCAACATTCATGTGTTTGTGCAGTATACCACCACTATGGTGTGATGCATTCTGTTTTCAATGATTAATTTTTTGTATTGAATTAATAATGGGGTTTTGAGGTTAAATATGACGTTAAAAATATCAACATGTTGTTTTCACAAATAAATAATTAACTCTTAATGATAAGAATGATAAACAGTCTTTAAAAAATTAATCATCTTAAACAATTAATGTAACAACTAAAAAAAATTATTCATCCTATGTAATTATATCTTAACAATAATTTTTTTTTCATGTAATTATAAATATATTATATATAACTAATAAATTTTAAATGATATCATTAATATATAAGTATTTTTATATTTCTACTAAATCACCAAATAATTTTCCATTAATCATGGTACATTCTTTTTTGGCTCAGTTTAACCACCAATTAGAGAGATGCTATGTTATATATTCATTGATGATTATGGAAAAATAATTAATGGTTTTCATCAAAGGAAATAGATAAATAGTTCATTTTTTGACTTATTATATCATTATTTACTTAATTAACTTTGAAAATACCATTTACAGTTGGAAACTCAAAGAAATATGTTTGTTATCAATTACATTATCTAGGATAATGATTTAAGAACTCAGTAAATAAATTTTATATTTGATAAATACTAAATTTAATCCCTTATAGTATCATTAATTAATTGAAAAATATGATCTCCTTAATAAGAAAAAATAATGACACCTCTCCTATAAAATTAGTATAAACCATAAACACCAGATCTGGTAAAATAGATAAATATTATCTAGTATATATATAGTGAATGATTAAAAATGAGTATTACAATTGGTTGTAGTTATCATTATTTTTAATTTGTATGTAATTTAAAATGATAATTTAATCACTCTGGATTTTGGGAGAAATTGTTGAATGATTGAGGTCTAACTTAAGGGTTTCTATCTCAGATTCCTCTCCTTGGGATATGTTTTCTATTATGCACCAAATTTATACTATGTGGTGCATATTATGCCTAATTGTGATAATATACAATGAAATAAATATTATTAAGTTTAAATTATGTTCAATTAAATTCTATAACATTCATGAGTTTTTTTTTTAATTTTTTCAAGTTGAATGGTTTTTTTCTTATTTAGTTTTCATTCACTAAGTTACTATTATTATTCTTGAACATTTGTCATTTTATTTGGGTAACTTATACATTATGATTGTATAATGTGTTATTTTCTCATAAAATGTTTCTATTTTCATTTTTACCACTAAAACCCATATTCAAAAGTTGTTTACTTCATGAATTATGTTGTCTATAATGGACTATGGAAACTCAAATCTCATTCATTGAGTTATTTTATTCCATTTATACATAGACCTTTAATTCTTTCAAATATTCAATGATAAAATTTTAAATATACTTAACACGTTTATCCCAATGGGGGTATTGATTTCTTAATTCTAATAACCTACCATGAATGGTTTTATTTTTCAATGAATTATAATATGTTTTGAGAAATTTCCAACCCCATAATTATTGATTAATCATAATTAAATATTTTTTTAAGTTGATGATTTTTGTTACCAACAATAATATAAATCTTTTTTAAATCCATTTATGTATATGTGATCTTTGTACATTCTATCTTGTTATATGATTATTTACCCTCTTTTATTATTTGGTATATATTTTCAACTTTATATCACTTGATATATTTTTATCTATGAAGTAATGTTATAAAAATAAATATATAATTTATTTCATGATAATTAAATCTTATTTTAATTTAGTAAAAAATGATAGAGATTATTTTTTTAATATTATGTTATTCCTTTTGAAATATAATGTGAATCCCATTCGTATTTTTAAGATTTAATGATTTGATGATTTGAGGTTTTATTATGGAACACATATTTATGGATAACCTTAACATAATGTGTGGACCATATATATCCCTATAGTTCATTATGTAAAACCTTAAATATTATAAGATAATGGAGAAAATGTAGTGATAATTGATCCAAAATGGGAGGCAGGTAGTGATGAATGATCATCTATGAAAAATAGAATGTGATTCCTGATTCAGTATGAGAGACATGTTGTGTATAGTGACCCTATCCTTTAAGACATACAATTACCTGATTTTAAGCCAAAGTAAACATCTAATTACAATAAAATTATCGTAAATTTTAATGTGTTAGAGAGTAGGTACATAAATAAATACCATGAAAAAAATAAAAAATAATTATTTAGTTTCTTTAACGATTTCCTAACATCCATTCAGATTATACATATACAAATGATAACCAGGGAAATAAATGATCAAATGAGATGAGATAAAATTTCTATTAAAGAAATAAGAATAGGAATAAAGCATAGCACTTGGGTTAGAAGGATTAGTATGATGATATAGAAGGAATGGAATAAGAATTAACATATGGATTCAAAATATATTGTACATCGGATCTTATTATCATGTAATCATAGTAATGTGGAAGAAACATAAAAATAAATATATAATTATTCCATTCTCATTTCATATGGTGGACCAGTAGTCAAGGCTAACAACCAAGACCATTGCACATGGAGCACAGGTCAAGGCTGACCAACAAGACCATTGCACATGTTTTCTTCTAAGACTAAACATTACCCAATGCATTGGATTTGTATCTGGGTGAACCCATCATATCATGTTCATGAATATGTGTTCCACTTGAAAAATCAAACATAAGGTGTAACATCCCAAGTAAATAAAAAATAATAAATTTTCCTATTTATTAATATTTATGAATTAAATATTAATTTTACTTTAATAGGGATTCTTTGTTTGATGGAGTACCCAATACACAACAAGGAGTTTCTTTGAAATCTTACAATGCACACAATGTTGGGACATACTGAAAAATAATAATATAATATTATTTTAAATTATAGTTAACGCGTAGTTGTTGTATTGGTGGGAATGAATAGAACTAACCATATTATGATTGGACATGTTTCTAAAATGTTTTATCATTTATCCAATAAATGATAGAGGCTTAAAATATGAATGAATCTAATTTTAATCATAAATATTCTATTATTCATTAAAAGGTTATTTTACAACCTTTTTATGGAAAACCCTATTTAAATATAGTTTGGGCAACTTTTAAATTTTCAATTTGTGAAAATAAAATTCTTTTTTAGAATCGGGACATCCAAATTAACATTGGGTAAATTTGTTGTATTTTTCTGATAAAAATAATTTTTAAATGAATAGTGAAAAATACTGTATTTTAATTCAAACCCTCCTTTTAATATAATTTATTTATATGGTTTGATTATTTTTTAATTGGTTTTAAAATGTAATTAGATTATATTTTTACCATTTAATCTAGTTTTGTTCATTAAAAGTAATTTCACTATGAAATTGAACATAAACTAGTGTTAATCTTTTGATAGTTATTATTTCTTAAAAATCTTGCTTTTTGTTTTTCCAATGGGAATTAATTTTAAATTAATTAATGAAAATTATAGGTTTTTAATCTGGTAAAATATACATCATTTTTGAACTCAGAATATCAAATGTAGCTTAGGCAAGTTTTTTTTGTATTTTTTTGAAAAACATCAATTTTTTATGAATAGTGTAAACACTAAGTAGTAGTTAAAAAACCTAAATTTTACATTAAATGAATTCTCACCACTTCTATGAATTTAATTTTGAAAATCCAACATACATGTTTTTTATTATTATATAAAATTTGGTTCCATAAGATGAATATAATTTTTGGTGAATAGTAACTTTTGACTTTTATTTACCCCGATAATCGTAATTAAGGTAATACAAGGTAAAAATAATATTATAATAATATAAAGTTTATCCCAGAATGTGTGTTAATCATATTTTTTGATAGATTTATAACCATGGACAACCTTGGGTCTATTTTGGTACCCCATTCAGCCACTTAAGAGTGAAAATGACACTTTATATTAATTAATTTAAAGTAATGAGAAAAATTACATAAACATATATCTTTTAGTAAATCAATTATTACATGAGGTTATATAAGTTATATATTAGAATATAAGAAATAATTTGAAATATAAAATTATTTCCTACATCTGGGTATTTTTTTATAATTTTTAGACATCAAATATATAATAATATTTATGACACAATAATGATGCAATGTTTACCTCATTAATGAATGATTTAGATAAATTAGATTATAAAGATTAATTGAATATCCAAAACCTGTAAAATTATTTTTCTATGATACTATTTCGAACAAGAGTAATCTTATCTTCAAATTAATATGATTTGGACCTTTAGAACCCAAAAATCAATATATATTAAAATTAAATTTTCAAACATTTCCAAAGATCCCCTCCTCCACTTATAAAAATACCTCACATATAACCCATTACTCACACCTCTCAAGCCCCTTTTCCCATACAACCTCTACCCAAATAATAACTCAATATCCCTCTCTTTCCCTTATAAGCCTTACTCTACAGAGAAGGCCCTTCAAGAAATTCTTTTGGATCAAACCAAAGAGAGTTACCCGATTTAAATGTAATGTATTCTCTTATGTTTTTTTATTTTATTTTACATTTATGACCTCCTAAAATATTTTTATAACATTATTTATATAAAAAACTAGTATCCTTAATATAATTGGTTGTTGATATGAGAAGGATTAAAATTACACTTACACACACCTCCGTCTAATGGGTAAAGAACACACTGTTTCTGTGGACGGAGAATTATTGCCTCACAAAACGATGATTGTTCAATCTTCTCCTACCCCATATTATGGTGTAAATTTTGATGGAACTGTATTTATATGTGAGGTATATTATATTTATATCATCTTTTTTACTTCTGTATTTTTTTATTTATATCAAACCATTATGGTTTACAAAATGGGTAAATAAGATAATTCCATTTAAGGAAGTGAGGACTATTTCCCACTCAAAGTGACATGACGCGTTAATGCCATAAGTGGAACATATAAAGGATGATGTTAATTAAATTACATAACATATATATTATTCTGTAATTATAATATACCTATATATTAATAGGTTTTCATTCCTTTAAATATTAAATGGTAATGAATGTAGCATGCATGCATACGTACGACTTACCGTCTCCAAGAACGGTGTGTTTCATTTCATAAATCCAAATGAAATGGAATATTATAAATACATATACACTAAATATATATGATATATTTTATATCTAAATCATTAATACCATTCTGAAGATGATATAATTTTTACCACATGGACAACTGGTAATTTTAACAAGTTCATTTTTTACTAATGATCCGAAGAACGACAAAATGTACGATATGAACTCAAATAATTAACTTATTGTTATAGAAAGGTAATTTGTGATATAAAAGGAATAATAATCATGAAATTTTTTCTTAAGGAAGTAGAAATTATCTACAATTTTTTATTCAGGAAGAACACAGAACATACGATTCAAGTCGGAGATGATGTAAGGGGTTTCTTATCCCACTTTTAATTTCATGATATTTCTATTTGTCACCACTTATTTAAAGCATGTGGTGTATTGTGTACATCCATTTGACCAATATTATCAATATAATATTTATATTCATGGTTTTATGTGATTCATTTTTTGGTTATTAACTTTTGGTCTTACGACTTGGGACAACATGGTTAGGGGTTTTCATCTCACTTTTTATTCCTGTGAGATTCATGCTATATTTACACTATTTCCTTTAGTGAGGTTTATATACATCTCATGATTCTATTCATTGTGTATTATACATTAATTTATTGTTATTTACATTTTCATTGTATGATACTTCTTTCATGGGTTGTATGTTTCGTAAGCTACCAAATCGGTGAGGGAATCTTTCACCCTTCCCTTTTTAAAAGACTTCATTTATGTTATGTATTTTAATTTCCATTTTATATGGTCAAGATATGTTATTCTATATCCTTATTGCCATAAATTTTTTATCCAAGTGATGAATGAGCCCTTTCTCTCTCATAAACTCATTTTCTTAATTTTTACGTAACGTCGTTAGGCTGTCGAATTACGGTAAGAAAACTTGTTAACCAAATTTCAATTCATTGGGTTAAACTTCTACTTAATGATAATGGAATTCTATGAATATTTGTGAATGAAATATAACTATTTTACACTTAATATCCATATATATTGGGTGTATTATTATTTTCCACACATAATTATGTCATTTATTTATCCTTTATCTAAGGCTATAATATTTTTAAGGGACTTTGTCTCAATTTAAATTCCATTGAGACTTATTTTTTTACGAAAATTAAATTTTAAATGGTGTGTATAGTTCCCTTTGACATATAACATTATGAATCTATTTATTTTAATGATATTATAAGCTTTTATTATTGTTATTCCTCAATTATTTGTTTTCATGTGTCTCTCTTTTGGATAAGATCTCCTTAACTAATGTATTGTTTTAAAGAGTTATTCTACTAAATCTTTATCATTGATATCAATGTTTTAAAAAAAATATTTAAGGATTTGTTTATATGGATATGAATTCATGAAATTAAAATTCATTTTAAAAGTTTCAATGTCGTATGGGACACATTGATTAAAAAATATCTTTATTTAATGTTTTAAATGGTTTTGAAAAAGGTTTTGTAAAGAATTGATTTTTCCAAGACCATGAAATGATATACTATGATTGCAATGTGGAAATGTTATCTTTAATTTATGCTTGTTTTATGTGTTGTGAGTATGTTATGGTTATTGGGAATTTTTTTGTATATGGGTGGTTCTGTGATAATCCTTGGAAATGTGAGCCCGAGATAGTTATATAATGCATTGGGTAACGTGATGGATGTACTCATTAATGTTTCTCTTAAGAGATTTTGGGAATATATTGTGATTGGTATTACAAATGTAACTCCCTACATTGCACTGAAAGCTACAATGTATGTTTGATAAAGATTCCACAAGTTACATTCATGATTAATGATTTCTATGTGTTATTCATAAATCATATGATTTCATGAGGTATGTTAAAGAGTTGATGTTTTGTATGTATTGATTAACTAATGGTTTATTTCTTCATTTTATAACCCTTTATGACCTTTTTTTGTGCATCCCTTTTTTTTGAAATGTTTTTCACAATGTATAAGGAAGGGTAAGAGAAAGGAAGAACTCGAAAATGTTAATGTCAAGAAAAGAATTAATTTTTTCATTTTATAATTTTTATTTTATAAAAAAATGGATACTGAGTATAAGTGTCTAATATTTAATTTTTTATATACAATGTTATATTTAAGGCCTAATTCTCTAAAAATATAAACTTGATATGATCCTCAATGTGAATTATTAAAATAATTTGAGATTATGTAATGTTTAAGGTTGGGGCCTAATATAAGGAATAAAACATAAACATAAGGGCTACCCATTGAATTAATAATGTATCATAATCATTTAAAATGGATTAAAAGTTGAAATATCATAATAGAATCCAAGAAATAATGGATTTGAATATTTCATGGAAATTCATAAGGGAAAATATTCATAAATATTGATATTTTATGAAAATATTTTGTGAAAAAATGTTAAAGTAGTGTTTAAGAAACTTTAGAAATAATATATTTTTGTGTGGTTTAAATAAAATATTAAAGGTTATTCTAAATTGAAAAAAGGAGGAATTGTTTATATAACAAAAAGAAATAACCCATGATTTATTTCATGATAAAATTAGTGATTTCATAAAAATAATGGTTTCTTAAATCAGATTATACATATCACATGAAAATTTGTAAGAAATCAGGATGTTCTCTTGAATCGAGTTTTCTTTCAGATGAGTTTAGAGAAGGGAACCTTATTTGAACATGTATTACCCCATAAGAGAAAGATAATATGATATGGATACATGTGTGTGAAAAAAATATATGTAATTTATAAAAATTAAAAACAATAATAGTTACATTTTTTAAATATAGAGAAAATATAACCTAAATGAAATACGGAGGTTCAGAAAGGATCACTTACGTTATGTTTGAAACAGTTATGAAATTGATCGTAATGTCCTAGATAATCAAATTAAGTCCATTAATTAATTTATTAAAAACCTTTTACACTTGTATTTTATTTATTATAATTTTATTTTTTTCTTTTATATACTTTTTTATGATTTACAAGATACAATTTTATCATTCGGGAGTGTTTGTTTCACTAATTTTCATGATCAATTTATTTTTTTACATGAATGAAAATTCATTTATAATGAGAACAGTTATACAGAATTGAATTTATATATTTTTAATGAACACCCAGAAGATCAAATGTTATTATAAATCATATAGATATATTTCATGAGTGTGAATCATTAAATATTACCTTATAAATAATCGTTTAGATTAATTTCTCAATTTTCGGATCATCACGAACTAGTTTTATTATATTATTTAAAACCATTTATATGTAATTGTTATATAAAATTACTTAAGATATAATGAATTTATTATAATATAGAAAAAACATAAAAATAGGTTTATTACCATCCATGAAGATGGAAATAGAAATTGAAAACACTACATCCTAGAATGTGATAAATCAACACATCACATATGTTGTTTTCCTTTTTTAACAAAATAATTGGGAAATAATTGATGATGGATTATTAAAAAAAAAAAATTCTACTATATGGGATTTACAGGACTTACCATTACATTTAGATCTAGGGGATGAGTAGAGAATTATAAGATAACCGAAATTTTAAATAATCTAATGAAAATAAAGAAGTGTTTACCTCTTGAATTATTCCCCTTGACAACCTTTTTAAGGAACTAATATTATGTATTTCATTAAAACCCAGGGATCTTGGATGTTAGGGATGATCCTGGAATGATATTTGAAATTAAGTTTGGAAAAGTATCAAATCCTGAGATGTGTGATGAGAAGAGAATGTGAGTGGTGGTATTTCTAGCTGAGGAGAGGTGATTTCTCTCATTATTTTATTCATTAGATTATTATTTTTCTTAAATACAAGAAATAATGAGTATTATTTTGACTAAATACAGTAACTAAATAATTTAAATTAAAAAAAGTTATTATAGAATCCAAACATCAGAAACGACTTAATAATTCATGGATTAATCCTGTAATGTATATTACAATATTTCACTATTCACAAAAAAAATCATTTTTTTCAGAAAAAATCATCAAATTTCACCCTAACCATTTTTTGAAATGTTGAATAAAAAAATGAGCTCAATTTTTTTTGAAATAAATTTTTGAATATGAAAAATTTAGTTTTTAATAAAAATCATCATTTAGATGAAAATTACTAATTATAACTACTTTTTCTACAACAATTAAAAATAATTAAGGTGCGATAAAATTTTATTATCATTAGAAGATAACAAATTATCAATATTTTAATACAATTTATGGATATAAATATTCTGTTAAATTATTCAATTAATTTTAAATATTAAAATCAACACTTATGTTTTTTAAAAACATTAACTGTAAATAAATAATACCTAGAATATTTATTTACTTATACTATAAACCAAATACATCATATTTTCATTTATAAAATATCCCATTTAAATTTATACTTTCAAAGGTTAGATTACTAATCTCTTGGCCTATTTTATATCCATAAGAGTGATATTACTATTCAAATGTCACGTTACTATTTCATTGGTATATGGTTAATATCATTTAGAGATACATCTTATTTCATTCAATATTCATTTTTAATTATTGTATTGTGGAATTAAAGTGGTTTTATGTGATTTTTACTAAATAAAATATTTATAAGAAGAAAATTTTCATTGATAAAATTTTGGGTTCTTAAATTATTCACCCATTAGGAAATTTCACCCTCAAAATTTCGTTTTACAAATAATGGGGAAAAGGATAGGGTACTTTTAATCATTTCTTCCTCCAGATCCCATTTTTCCACTTCATACTCATGGTTCTACCATAGTACATTGACTTAGTGTTTGGCCTTATTCTGTATAAATATATCTCTATGATCCATGATCTATATTGGATGGTCCTTATAAGAGAGATCATTCTCCAATTGTACTACCACTAAATTTCGTACATTTGAGGGATATTGTAAGTGCATCCTCAAGAGAGTTATGTGGTATACATCATGTACATGAGACATGGTAGGTTGATGTTCTAGTAGATAGGCCACAACTTTAACATGATTAATAATCTCAATGGGTTCTATGTTGTTGGGATTTATATTTCCTTTATTACCAAATAACATGATCCTATTTCATAGATATATGTATAGGAATACTATGTATCCATCCATAAACTAAAGGCCTCATCAACAATTTTCGGCATAAATCCCTTGTTGATGTTGTGATTCCTTGATGTGCTGCTGAATTCCATTCACCTTATGCAGAATTTTGTTATAATTACACATCCTAGAAGCTTACGTTAACTATATTATTTTTCATAATTTCAGTGTTACACATCATTTCTTATAAATTTCCTCATATAGATACAGTTGGATTATCATGAGGAAACTACTGTTGTAAGAGAACTCATCAACAGGCAGATGTTTCTCCCATACTCCATTGAATCCATATAACAGGACCTAAAAATGTGTTCCATTGTTATAATAGTCCTCTCATATTGTATATTAGTTTGAGGATTATAGGTTGTATTTAAATTCACCTCAGTTCATAGATAATGTTAGTGACATTTCCAAAACATCGAGGTGAATCTCGCATCCCGATCGATTACAATCGATAATAGTACTCCATGCATTTGTACCACTTATGAGATACATATCTATACGTGTTGATCTAGTTTAAGGTCCTCTATAATTATGATAAATTGATAAATCTTTGTATGTTTATCCAAAACTATCCATATAGTGTTGTTTCTATCAGATTATTTTTGTAACTACAATGAAAATGTCCATGGTGATGTTTTCCCATTTCCATGTTGGTACGGGTAATGGTTTCATCATCCCATTAGACATTTAATTTGGGTATTCACATATGGACATACCCGTAACATTGATGTATACTGAGATATCTCCTTTTTCATATTGACCCTCAAAATGTTCTCTTGTAGATATTGATACCTATTTTTTCTCCCTGGTTTAATAGAGAGGTTTGATCTATGTGCATCATTCAGAAGCTTTTTCTTAATATATGGATTTGAAGGTACACATATTTGTATCCCAAATCTATAAACATCTTCCTAGTTATTTTTAAACACTAACTATTTCTACATTCATATAGCTTCAACATTATTCTATATTTCCACATCATTTCATTGAACATTTTTTATGTTCTCGACAAAGGATGGTTGAGATATCATTTGAGAATGTGTTGATGAAGTTCCTTTTTTGATAATTTCCATGTCCATCCTTTTTTGGTCAAAAAATAATGGATCCTTCTCAGTTCTAATAATTTATAATGATGTAGGATCCTTTTAACATAG
Organism: Viscum album; assembly: GCA_963277665.1. Classification (NCBI taxonomy): domain Eukaryota; kingdom Viridiplantae; phylum Streptophyta; class Magnoliopsida; order Santalales; family Viscaceae; genus Viscum; species Viscum album. The sequence continues at coordinate 904,840,377 of OY728160.1, read as the reverse complement.
AGTATATGTAAACTTATTTTCCATACCGGGATAATAGTGGGTTGAGCATTCTTAATCCTTATTGAGCTCTATTTTACTTTACTGGATAATATTAAGCTCCTTCTGTGTGAATATATTTTTAAGACACTTGTGATTAGCATATTTCTCACACTTCTCCCTTTATATATAATTGCCCTTAATTTTCAATGCACAAATAACAGGTGCTAAATCCATATCGTGTGTGTGATTGTTTTTCTCATGAATTTTCCACTAACTAAAAGCATAGGATATCATTCTATAATCTTTCATCAACACATAGCCCAATGGAATATATGAAGCCTATCTATACAAAATAAAGAGTTCCCCATTTTTGGGAATTGTGAGTACTGCTGCAATGATATGCCTCTTCTTCAGCATATTAAACCAATCTTTACATTCACATGTCAAGAAACACTTCACTCTTTTCAGTGTAGCACCCCTTACATTTTATGGTATGTTACACATAAATACATTATATTCATTTGATTTCAGAAATTTTAAGAATCACTGAGCCTCCATGGAACTAAACTTGGTTATTTATAAGAGATAGTCATAACCAATCCATTAAACATAAATTTTACATCTCTGTTATTTGAATTTTAAAAATCTGACATACACGGTTGTGTCCAAGATGATATTTAGTGTCTGATAGAATTAACATAATTTTCAGTGAATAGTGACCTACCCTTAAAAATAGTTACCTTCCCTTCTAAATATTAACTTACCCTTATGAATAGTAATATGATTCCTATAAATGGTATCCACACCCATGAATGTATAAATAAATTTAGGCACCTTTAAAATGAAGTTGATTAATTTGATTGATTATATTTTTTGATTAAATAATTATTTTAATTAAATATTTAATTAACCATATTTTGAAAATTATTTTAGAAAAATGGACTTCATTTTTTGATTTTACATGTCAACAAATGGTTTAAGTGATTTTTTGGGATTTTTTCGGAAACACTTGAATTTTTGTGAATAGTAAAATACATTATTTTACAGTATAAATACATTATCATTTAAATTAACTATTCATAGCATCATGAGTGATGTATGCACCCAAATATCAAAATCACATGAAAATATTACAATTCATGGTCATGGAATAAAAACTATCTCTTGTCTTGAGAGTAAATAATAATTTAATGATTATAATATTAAGAAAAGTCTTCTCCCCTCCACTGTATAAACCACCCCTTAACCCCCTCTTCCTCCCACACCACTCAAGCTTCATGCCTTACCTAAATTCGGCCAAATAATCTTCCCAATACCTCTCCCCACGTCCAAGACCATCTGGTCTCCCCAAAAGGCCAAAAACAAAGGTCTTAAGGAGTTTCTCATGACGGAGTACTCAATAGGCGAACCTCGCTTCCTTTTTCTTTCAATTCCTTTTACAAGTTCCACTATTTTGTTCTCTATTCTCACCTCACCTCATCCAAATTACATGTTAATTCTTGTACCATACATTGAAAAGATTCTCATTATTATAATTTAATATTTCATCATAATCTCTTTTCTTCATTTCCTTTTATACTATAAATGCAAACACTGGGTGAGATGTGTCAATTTATCCCACTCAAGGAAGACAGGTTTTCAATTTGCATTACAAAATTCAAGAATGGTCATGAAACGTTTTAAATGGTTCAACCAGATCATTATATATATTTTTATGTAGTTTAATATTCTGAAATCCTTACACACTCAAAATATGGAATAATAATACAAAACATGTTCATTGTGCACAAAACCACCAAGCCAATCAAAGAGTTTAACATTAACTCATTGAACGAGTCATCATCCTTGTATATAACTATAATCACTATAAGATAATTTATATATATTTAATTTCAATAATATTATATATCAAAAATTATGAATTTTTAACCACATTTCAAACGAACTTCCATTCATGAATACAAGTAAATTGATCCTAAAAACCATGTAAGAAAATTCTTCCAAAACAATAAAATTGAATCTCCTAATCACTTAAAATGGCCATTAATTGACCAAATATGGTTATAAAATATCAATTAAATGTTTATGAGGTTATTTAAATATTAATTAAGGATGTTGTATTTGATTACTCAGGTCGTTAATAACAATCAAGAACACCTTCGAGCAAAAGGTAAGGGGTCCTCTCTCTCACTTTTGTTCAAGAATATCCCCTTTGTTGTGCTCATTATTTTTTAATACATACTGATGGGGAATCTTTTTTCACATCCCCCATGCTTCCCTTATGATATATAAATAATGGGATACCCCTTTACCTCTCATTAAGCCCTCAGAAGAACACTCGTTACCAGGACGAAATGTTTGTAAGGGTTTTTTCTCATCTCAATTTCAATTCTGTGGGATTTCCATTGGTCACCTCTTATTTATTATATTTGGTGTATGTGTTCATACATTTGATATATAGTAACATTATTCTCATTATATACAATTTATTCATTTATTCTCTTGGTGGTTATTAGCTTTTGGTCATACGACTCAATAAATTACAATGTGGTAATGAACTTTGTCTCAATTTTCACTTCGTAGTGACTTGCTTAGTATTGTGAACTTACTCTTTCTTATAAGGTGTACATAATGCCTATTTGATATAACCTTTAAATTGAAAATATATTCCATTTAAATTTCAATATTGTCATATCATGGATAAAATTATTGTCTAATCTGTATAACATTTTACATATGATATATATATTGAATGTATTTTTTAATGTTGAAATATTGATGAATCTGTATCCCCTATTCTACACGGATAATTTAATGGAATATTGACCTTGTGTTGGGTCTATTTGTAATTAATACTTTGGACATGAAATAGTGGGTTTCACCCACTATATCCCCTTGATGATTCGACAGGTCTCCTAAGACAATCAGTTTCTCGACAAACCCTTTGAGTTTGTTTCCAAAAATATGATGGGTTTCTACTCACAGAACTAAAAAAATTTATGGTAATATGGGATCATGTTCTAGATACATGTCATACAATTAATAATCATTCTCTTTATTCATTATCAGCTATTACTATCTATGAGGATTTCACTATGAACAAATCTATGAATGCAGTTTCATTCTTAGTTTATTAATGGCGTGAAATTTTCATTTATTCACCATTCCATATTGAATATGAAAAATTGTTTATGATTCAGATATTATTGATTCATGCTTCTTATTTTTAACCCTTACTGATCATTTGATCTCACCCTATTTTTTTTTACCTCCAACAGTTTATGATGAGGGGATCACATATTGAGTTTTTATGGAAGCAGTTTTTAGTTTTTGTTATGATATATATTTTCTAACTTTATAGTGTAATTGGAGTTACATATATGTATCGAGTTCTTTCAAGACTACTAAATAGATCATTCCTTTTGTCATTCATTCATTCTAACCATTCCAATGTACTTAGTAATTCACTGGATCCAATCTATAATGTTTGGGGTGTTATAGTTGGTATAAAATGAAATATAGTAGAGAACATGGAAACTAGAGTAGGAAATTCATAGTAGGGAACAATGACCTAAGGTAGTATTTGAGGATAAATGTAAAATAACATCCTGGTATTTTGGTAATGAATATATTTTTTGAATCCTTCAAGAAAATACATCCCTATCTGGATACAAGTAGGTAGAGGTGACTCGGGCACAGATGTACCTGGTAGTGAATGATCCAAAAAAGAGTTTTGGGCTTGACCCAGGGTATCCTGGTACACGACAATGGGACTTTCTACACTCTTGGTTACGAAACACCTAGAGGATATTCTTAGGATAATTCAAATTTTTTAAAAAACCATTATGATGGAATGAAAAGTAAATTATTCCTCAAAGAAACCATTTTTTCTGAATTTGGGATTAGCCATGCATAGGATCTCAATTTATATTAAGTATTTTGTTAAGTTAAGATTATACAATATGATTCATAATCAAATTTACTGTGTTCCATTATTTAGAAATTTAATCTAATCGAAGATGGGGAATTTATACTCATATGAAATGTAGGAATATCCCCACTGATCTAGTCAACACAGTTGATGTTGAAGAAGGTTAGATAATGACCATATTGGGAAAACATACTCAGGTTGAATCAAATAACCATTCTACACATGTGTTAGGTCATTTCATATAGAAGAATCCCTCATCATTTAGCAAGACAACTAATCCAGAGGATGCTTAGGAATGGATCAGGTCCCTTGAAAAGAAATTCATGGCATTAAGATGAAATGTAAATAAAAATGAATTATTGGTTGTATATTGTCTCAACAGAGAGGCTGATCAAAGGTGGTCCTTGATTCATAATACCATGGAGGATGAAGAAATTGAATATATGGAATAGAGGACTTTTAAGGAAATATTATTCAAAAAAATATTTCCCTCGTGAGAAACAATCTGAAATGAAGAGGAAATTCCATGGCATAAAGAAAAGGGAAGAAGATAGTGTTATAGGCTATGAAGCTGCCTTTACAAGGCAAACCAGGTATGCTTTAGATTATGTATATGACTCGGCATACAGGATTGATCATTTCTTTCAAGGTCTTAATCGAATTCTTCTAAGGGCACTGGCTTCTCAAACATTTTCTTCATATGAAAAAATTTTATTATGTGCCATAAAAATATAGAAGCAATTTTCTAGATCAAATTTTTTTAAGGGAAACCAAGATAAAAAGAGGTACTCCAAAAACTAAGGGAAATAAGAAGCGCTAAATAAGAAAAAGGGAATGATGAAATTCTCATTACATGAGAGCGGTGGAAAGAATCATCTTAGAAAATGAATGGATGGCATGGGAGTCTGCTATAAGTGTGGAGTAAAGGGTCATCTATCTAATGAAACAAGGGGAAGAAAAAATTTGATGATTTTCAATGCAGCAATTGTAGAGAGATGGGATAGTATGTAAATGAGTGTCCTATGTTCCAATAAAACATGCCTCGGAAAAGGCCAAGTGAGTAAGGGAGATCTTATGCAATTACAACTGTGGAAGTCGAGGTTCCTAATGATGTGGTGGAAGGTAATTTAATTATTTCCTCAAACAAAGCCAACACTTTGTTTGATTCTATATTATCACATTCATTTATATCTTCCCATTTTCCAAGAAAATTTGACCTGTACAATTTGATTTAATAAATGATTAATTAGTCAAAACTCCTAGGGGATGCATCATTGCCACAATGGCATGTCTACTAGTCCCCCTATAGAAAAATGAATGTTCTTTAGATGCTAACCTTATCATCGTACCAATGACTGACTTTGATATAATTCTCAGTGTGAATTGGATTTCAAACTATGATGCAAATATTTATTGAAAGAAAAAGGAAGTTACAATTTTTGAAAATGGTGTAGAATCTCTTATCTTTAGAACAGAAATGTCACCACCTGATTCTTTTATAGATCCACCCCTAGTGGCCCTACTAAATGAAATACTTGGAGAGGTAGATAAAACAATTTCTATGGGAAAGGAAAGAAATTTTCAAATTGAATATGTGTATATAGTGCAAGAATACATTGATATATTTCTAGTGGATTTACCTGTAAGTCCTCCTGAGTGGGAAGTTGAGTTCTCTATTTATTTAATTTCTGGCTCAAGACCTATATCAAAGAATGTTTATATAATGGTCAATGTGGAATTATTGGAGATAATGAAAAAAACTAGAGGATTTGAGTGAAAAGGATTTATTCGACCAAGTATTTCTCTATGGGGAGCCCCTATCCACTTTTTCAGGAAGAATGATGGATCCATGAGGATATGCATTTATTATAGGGAAATCAGTGTTATTACAATAAATAATAAGTATCATATGTCCTGTATTGATGATTTATTTGATCATTTACATGTAGCTCAAAAAATTTCAAAGATTTACCTTCGATCTAGATATCATTAGCTATGTTTGAGGATGGAAGATATTCCTAAGACATCTTTTCGAATCAGTTATTGTCATTATGAGTTTACAGAGATGCCTTTTGGACTGACTAATTCACCCCCTATTTTCACGGATTTAATGAATAAAGTTGTCATGGAATATCTTGAAAACATTTTTGCGGTATTCATCGATTATATCCTGGTATAATCAAAAAGCTATGAACACTATGAGAATACCTTGTGGATTATTCTGAAAACTTTTAAAATAAATGAGTTATATGGGATGTTTAGCAAGTGAAAAGTATGGATTTAATCAGTTTTATTTCTTTCCCATATTATCTCTAAGTATGGAATATTAGTAGATCATGCGAAGACAAAGGGAATCCAATAATGGCCCACTCCAACTAACATAACCAAGGTATGCAATTTTATTGGATTAGCAGGTTACTATCGACATTTCATTCAAAATTTCTCCTGAATGGCTAACTCACTAACCAAGATCATGCGTAAAGGGTTTCTGTTACTATAGATGAATGAATGTACATAATTGTTTATATAATTGAAAAGAAGACTGGTTAATGCTCCAATTTGGACTCTTCCATTTGGAAAATATGGATTTTTGATATACTGTGATGCCTCAAAGAATGGATAGGGTTACGTCCTTATGAAAAACGATAATGTTATTTCTTACGCCTCAATATAGTTGAAGAATCAGGGGAAAATTATCCAACTCATGATCTTGAGTTAGAAGTCGTAATCTTTTCTCTAAAAATATGGAGACATTAGCTCTACGGAGAATGATGTGAGATTTATACGGACCATAAGAGTTTGAAATAAATTTTATTACAAAAAGAACTCAACATGAGGAAAAGCTGATGGCTCGAGTTACACAAATATTATGATTGTTAAATACCCTACCACCAATGAATGTCAAATAAGTGGGTAGATTCATTAACCAATAATTATCACAAACTCCTGAACCAAATGAGGATTGAAAGATATCATATATTCATTGAACTACTGAAGTTGTATAAGGTAATTGTTAGGGAAGGGGAAACATATTTCTTCTTTCAAAGGATTGTTAAACCATATTTCTTAGGGAAGATAAAAAGGCTGTCAATATGATGATGAGAATCTGCACAAGGAAATTAATGTTGTCAATGATGGGAGATTAGCATAATTTGTGTATGAAGAATGAGTTCTGAAATTTGTGAAGAGGTTATGGATTCCATCATTACCTGATCTAAAAGTGAACTATTAGATGATTCTAATAGCTCAAATTTCCCTATACACATGATTAGCACAAATATGTATAGAGATTTGAAGGAAATTTTTTAGTGGGATAATATGAAGCGGGAAATTGCGGACTACATGTCAAGGTGTCTAATTTGTTAGAAAGTGAAGGAATAGAGACAACATCCCAAAGGAGTGATGCAACCTCTACCTATTATTATATGGATGTGGGATAATTTTACATTTTATTTTTTCACTAGACTACTGAGGACACCTAGAAGGAATGATTCAATATGGGTAATTGATGATCATCTCACAAAATCAAAACATTTCATTCCTATAAGAGAGGATTTACAACTTGTGCTCCTGGAAAGACATTATATTATTGAAGTTTTAAGACTTAATGGTGAACTTCTATCAATTTTATCCAATCGAGATCCCTAGTTTACATCAAAATTATGTAAAAGTATATAGAATTCTTTAAATATAGAGCTTCATATGAGTACTATATATCACCCCCAAACTGACAGATGGTCTGAAAGGACCATTCAATCTCTGGAAGACTTGCAGAGATCATGCTCTCTTGACTTCCAATGTATGTGGTATCAATACTTGCATTTGTTGGAATTTTTCTACAATAATAGTATCCATTCCAGTATTCAAATGGATCTATATGAACCATTGTATAGAATGAGATGTCGAAATCCATCTTGTTGGGATGAAGTTGGTGATAGGAAACTTATAGACCCAGAACATATTGAAGAGACCACGACAAAGGTGAAGTCAATACAAGCCCATATTAAAGTATCCCAAAGTAAGAAGAATATTTATGATGACAACCAGGGAAAAGATTTGGAATTCCATGTGGGAGATCATGCTTTTCTGAAAGTGTCTCCATAGAAGGGTGTCTTAAGGTTCGTTAAGAAAGGGAAACTGAGCCCCATGTACATCAGACCATTTGAAATTATTTAAAGAATCTGAGTTGTATCATAACGTTTAGCGATGCCTCTAAGTCTCCCAAATGTTCATGATGTGTTCCACATTTCATTGTCAAAGAAATACATGACAGACCCAATGCAAGTACTTACCTAGGAAGAAATAGATATGGAACCAGATTTTTTATAATGTGAAGAGCCTATCAGGATCCTTGACACCAGGGATCATGTATTGAGAAATCACAGGACTCTTCTAGTAAATGTTCATTGGAAAAACTAGAATATAGAGGAAGAAACATGGGAGCATGGGGATGTTATAAATAATAAAAAGCCACATATTTTTGGTGGGATTTACAAACGAAATTTTTTGAGGATGAAATTTCAGAATGAGGAAATAATGTAGAACCCCAAACATTTTGTGGTATGTATATCTTAAATACACTGTGTTCGTTAGATATCCTATTATTCATGAATCACTGAGCCTCTATGGAAAAAATGTTTATTTACAAGAGAAAGTCATAACATAACCAATAATCATAAATTTTCTAGCTCTGTGATTTGAATTTTGAAAATCTGACATACACGGTAGTGTTCAGGATGATATTTAAATTCTGATTGAATTTACATAATTCTCAGTGAATAGTGACCAACCCTCATGAATATTAATCTGCACTTATGAATATTAACTTACCCTTATGAATAGTAATACTACTCTTATGAATGGTATCAACACCCATGAATGTATAAACAAATTTAGGCCCCTTAAAATGAATATTAATAATTTGTGTGTTTATATTTTTCGATTAAATATTAACTTTTAATGAAATATTTTATTAATCATATTTTGGAAATTATTTTTAAAAAATGTACTTCATTTTGGGATTCTAAACATCGAAAACTGGTTCTGTTGAATTTTTGGGATTTTTCTGAAATACTAGAATATTTGGTGAATATTAAAATACATTAATTTATTGTATAAAAACATTATAATTTAAATTAACTATTCATATCATCATGAGTGATGTAAAAACCAAATCTAGAAATCAAATTCATATATTACTATTTTTGGTCATGTAATACTCACTATTTCATTTCATGAGAGGAAATAATAAATTAATTATTATAATATTATGAAAAAACTTCTCCCCTTTTCTATACGAACCACCCCTCACCCCCTCTTCCTCCCACACCACTCAAGTGTCCATCCTTGCTTAAACTCTGCCAAATACTCTTCCCAATCCCTCTACCCACGTACAAGACCTTCTGGTCTCATCATAAGGAAAAAACATAGGTCTTAACAAGTTTCTGAAGGAGGAGTACTCAAGAGGTGAACCTCTCTTCCTTTTTCTTTCAATTCCTTTTACAACATCCATTATTTTGTTCTCTATTCTTATCTCAACTCATCCAAATGCCTTGATAATTAAAATACCATACATGCTATGGATTTTCATTATTCTAATGGAATGTTTCATCATAATATTTTTTCTTCCATTTATTTTATACTATAAATGAATGTACCTTCCAAGATGTGTCAATTTATCACACTCAAGGAAGACAGGTTTCCAATTTACATTACAATATTCTAGACCAGTCATGGAACCTCTTATCTAGTTGAAATAGAGAAATATATATATTACCAGGTTTAATGTTATGTAATTATTACACACTCATAATATGGAATAATAATACAAAATCAGTTCATTTTGCACAGAACCGCCAATCCAATCCAAGCGTTTAACATTAACTCATCGAAAGAGTCATCCACATGGTATATAACCAGAATCATTATATGATAATTTACATACATATAATGTTACTAATATTATATATTAATAATTATTAATGATTATCCATATTTTAAATGAATTTCCATTCATAAATACAAGTAAATAGATAATGAAAACCAAGTAAGAAAATGATTCCAAAACAATAAAATTGTTTCTCATAAACCCATCAGAAAGGCCATTAATGAACTTAATAAGGTTATAAAATATAATTTACATGTTTTTGAGGTTCTGTAATTATTAATTAATAATGATAAATTTTATTATTCGGTTAATTAATAACAACCATGAATACCTTTGAGCATTAGGTAATGGATCCTCTCTCTCACATTTGTTCAAGAATCTCCCCTATGTTGTGCCCTTTAATTTTATAATAATTAATGTTGGGGTATGTTTTTTCACCTCCCCCATATAGACCTTATGATATAAAAATAATTTTATACCCCTTTACCTCTCATTAATCCCTCACAAGAACACTCGTTACCATTCTGAAATGTTTGTAAGGGGTTTTCTCATCTCACTTTCAACTTTGGGGGATTTCCATTATTTATCTCTTATTTATTATATGTTGTAAAGGTGTACTGAAATTTGATATATATTATCTTTAATATATTTATATTCATGGTATTTTTTGATTCTTTCGGTGGTTAATAACTTTTGGTCATATGACTCAATTGATTACAACTTGGTAATGTGCTTTGTCTTGCTTTTCACTTCATTGTGACTTGCTTAGTATTGTACACATACTCTTCACTTTTAAATAGAAATTATATTTCATTTAAATTTCCATATTCCTATATCATTGATATGATTATTTTCTAAGCCATTTACCATTTTACATATGGTATTTATATTGAATGTTGTTTTGACTATGGAAATATTGATGAATCTGTGCCCTCTATTCTATACGGATAACGTAAAGGCATATTTATCTTATTTTTAATCTATGTATAAAGAATTCATTGGACCTGAAGAGGCTGGTGGGTCCCACTATAGCCCCTCGATGCATCAACGGGTCTCATGAGACAATCTGTTCGGTGAGAAACCCTTCAAGTTTGTTTCAAAAAATCAGATGGGTTTCTACCCACATAACTATCTCATTTTTAACAATATTATGGTATCATGGGCCAAATATATGACTTCCAATTAATAATTATCCTCTTTATTAATTATTAGTTACTATTATCCATGTTTTTTTTACTATGAAAAAATTGATGGATGCAGTTTCATTCTCACTTTATTAATGGCGGAAGTTTTTCATTTATTCACCATGTCATATTGACTATGGGTAGTGGTTTATGATTCTGTTATTATTGATTAATGCTTTTTTACCCTTATTGATCATTTGATCTCACCCCTTTTATTTTTTACCTTCAATTGGTTATGACGAAAAGATAACTTATTGAGTTTCTATGGAATTTAGAATTTAATTTTTGTTATGCGCTATCTTTTTCACCATTATAATGTAATGTGAGTTACATATATATATATATATATATATAGTTTTTCAAGACTACTAAATTGATCATTCATTCAGGATTTCATTCCTTCTAACCAGGCCAATGTACTTAGTAGTGCACCTGATCTGGTCTACAGGGGTCGGGGTGTTACATTCAGAGTCATCATGGTTAGTGGGTTCAAAAGTTATGAGATATTCTTCAAAAATCATCAGTATTATCAACCTAGACGAAGAAATCTATGGATACATATTACATATGGTTTTATGGTCAACACTATGATTTACTTTATCATGGAATGGTCTACAGATATCCCTTTAATAGTGATTATATTTCAAAATAATGATAATCCATCCATCAAGAACACACATTTACAATAATTTTCATATAGTTTTTCCCTTGTCAATGTTATTAGCATAGTATTCAAATGATTGACTTGATCCTCATTTCTCTTTTAGTATATTAGAATATCATAAATAAACACAAACAAAGTTTTTTTGATGTAATATAAAAATCACTATTCATTAATTTGATGAAAATTGATGGATCATTAGTGAATGAAAAGGGAATCACTGTGAACTCTTAGGGTCTATACCTCATTCAAATGTCAGTCTTGGTAATATCTTCCTACCCCATCTTTAATTGATTATATCATGACCTAATGTCCACCATAGATAAATAAATTATCCCAGATAATAGATGAAATAATCCATTTATTCATGGATGTGGATAATTTTTCATTATCAAAATTTTGTTAAGGTCATGATAAGAAATACATAGGATCTTTGATCTATACTTATTTTTGATGAAGAGGACTTGTGCACCCCATGATGAAGTACTCAGGTGTATAAAACCTTTGTCCAAATTTTCCTATAATGAATACTTCACTACGTCTAGCTCAATGATGGAAATTTTATAAGGTGACTTTGATATAGGAAGATATCTAGTAATAAGTTCAATTGTGACCTGAAACTCTTGATCCTGAAGAGGAATATCAACTCTTTTGAGAACACATCTTCATAGTCCATCACAATGGGCATATCTTCAAGCATGATTCACTAATTGTTCTCAATAATTTTATCTTGGTATTATTTCTCATAAGGTAGCAATATCCACACTTGAGAAACTGATTTTTAAATAGATTTATCCCCCTCTATATACATGAATTGAATTATATGATACTTTGAGTTGTGAAAAGTTATATCACTTTTTTTGAAAATCGATGTGGTCTTTGTATAATGAATTTCAATCCATATTTAAAATATCATCAAACTCAACCAAGGAATGTAAGACTAGATTTTTTGGTATTTTTTGTCCACAAACATTAACGGCGGCATATTAATATGATTTGGATGCATTAATTACCCCATTTATTGTTATCATAAATAACACAGCCTAAATATTTTGAGTTAGTGATTGAATAGTTTTTCTAAACATACATGATATGAAAGAACGCATAGAACTATAATCAAATAGTACATTCACTATTTTGGAATAGCATACCAGTGTACCTATAACCACATAATTTTCAGGTTCCACCTTAGTATTTGTGATATCATATTCCCTTCCATGATAACTTGGAATTTATTTTTGAATATTTTCTCTAACAACACTTGGATTAGGGAAATGGTGTTCATAATTCCTATATTCCTTGATGTTGATACACTAAAAAAGAGGAAGAGTTTTGATATGACAATTCCTTTATTCATCTGCATTAGTGGGACTATTCATATCCCTTTTTCATTTATTATCGATATTCCATTCTCTTCTACCTTTTAAGCATATATTGATTCCCATTAACTAGTTTCTAGGATTCTTCTTCCCATTTTTTTGACATTGTTGTATATAGGGTATTTATTCTCTCATGGGATTTATCACCGATATTAGACTCCATTTTCCTATTTTTGTCACAAGGCCCACAAGGACACTCAGAGTCTCAGATATTCATTTCAACATTGAGAGAATAATGGTCAATCTCTTTAGAAATGTTGAAGTCTCAAATCACCAATTTTGTATAGATAATCCACATTTGTATACTAAAAAATTGATCCATCTTTCTTATGTTGTTCATGAAAAAGCTATAAAAATATCTTGCAAGACTTGTGATGTTTTTATTTATAGTCTATTATATACTCATCATCCTTTTTGTTATGTATGAGGAATTCACTTTCCACCATAATATAGAGGGTTCATGGAAGGTTTTTATCAAATAATATTTTCATGAAATTTTCTAATTCCATTGGTTCAATTTCCACCTTGTACTTTATATTCTTTATCAATATCCACCACAGATCATCTTCACCATCAAAATTATATACTACTAGCACAACATTAACTTTTTTTGAGAACTGAAGGATAGAGAATATCATCTCACTATAGTTAATCCATTTTCCAATGATGCAAGGATCATAAGTTTCACTAAACATGGTAAGCCATTTCAGTAAGAAGGATTAGACAACAACATGTTCTTTCATGGGGGAAGAAGGGTTTTCCACAAGATTCAAGTTATTATTCATAACTTCAGATAGCTGAGCACATTTGTTCTTTTTTTTCACACATTCCTATTATATTTAGAATTTCATTAGGTAAATCATCACATTTACTATCACATTTATTATTTTCATGTTTTCTTACATTCCACTCCATTAACTATACAAAAGAAATTGAAATTAGGGGGCTGGAATACATAGATATTAAGAATGGGAAATACTATAAACATAAAAAATAAGCTTGTAAAGTAAAAGTATATCCTAATTTGCACTTCGTAGGATTCAATCGAGGTTTTGCGATATCTATTTACAAAAATATACTCTTATATCTATTCTTTTCATGAAAATGGTTCATAATGAGCTTATTAATATTACAATTCATATCACCCCAGAGTGTCAAAAAAGGTCCATAGTAAGGCCCACAGTCGTGTACCAGGTCACCCTATGTTGGGCCTAGAACACCTTGTCAATGTTGTAACTCCTATGTACATATATTACTAAACCATATCCACTTTTACTATATAGATAGGGATGTATTGTATTGATAAACTGGTTACTCTATACGTAAAAAAATTTATGGATTCTTTCTTATTCATATAATTATCCCTATGGTTTTCTATAGTTTCTTTTAGTCATATTATTAATGAACAAATATACCTTTCCTATAATACCAACAATAGAGTCCATATCCTTTAAAACATACTTTTATATGATATTAATCATATGTAAACATCAAATTACAAGCTAGGGATCATAAAGTGTAGTTTCTTAGAGATTCATTATATAATTAAACATCGGAAAACAAAAATAACAACATATTTTATTTAATATCCATACTGAGCACCTAAAATCTAATGAGATTATTCATATTAATATGATAACCATTTGAATATATGTACACATGGTATGATATAAAATTATTAATAAAGAAATAAGTATAGGAATAACACATAGCACATGTGTTAGAAGGCATACCATGATGATATAAATGACATGGGACATGAATTATAAAATGGAATCATAGTATGTATAACACGGTACCATATAATCATTGAACTAAAGCAATGTGGATGTGACATAAAAAATGAATTTAGAATGAGTCAAGTCTTATTGAACATGGATGAGCATGTAACACCCAGAGACATTAATATACATTAATTTCTGAATAAATTTAATTTTGTTGCTTAATTTTTTTATGAAATACCATGTTACGATTATGCTGCACAAAACAATAAGTTGTCTATCATTACACGAAAGGCCCAGTTCTACTGAACAATAATATATTAATAAAATATTATTATTTAAAATAATATATCACTTAGTCCTTAAATTAGTAGTTATGAATAGTATTAACCACATTTTGAATTTTTTTATTCCATATAATTTTAAAATTCATATTTTTTTAAGACATGATATAATAAAAGAATACATTTTTTTGGATAAAATGAATATTTTTCAAAAATTGAATTTTTTCCAACTTTTGAGGGAGCACCCATTTTAAATCTAGTTTTCAGTACATTTATATATTATATTTAAATAATAAATTATTATTTTTATGTGGGACATTAAAATTTACTTTTGATTAATTTTTTATATTTTTATTTTATGTATTGTGTTTTGATTAACAATTAAAATATACTAAATTTTAAATGAAAACAACTTTTTTCATCAAAATAATTTATGTGGATAAATTATTTTAGTGAATGTTAATAAAGTAAAAATTGACTATATTTGTATCCGTTAAAATAATTTTGGTCGTTTACATTACTTTTACTATGAATGTTCCATTAAAAACATTTCAATCTTTTTTAATATTTTAACTTTTAAAAAAACATGTTTCATTCGGACAACGGGTTTAATTTTAAATAAATTAATGAAACTTTTGTGATTTGAATTTTAAAAAATAGATTCCATATTTTGAATATATGGTTGCAAATTATTTAATTTGTTTCCTTTTATTATTGGGAATTATAAAAATTAATTTTACTAATTTTTTAATTAATGCGTTTAGGGATAAATAAGGTAAATGAAGGCAAAACAATATTATAATTACACTAATACAAGTCCTGATTTAAATGGGTAAGATTGTTTAGACCAAAGGCATACTTGGGTATATTTGGGACCACTTTTAGCCACTTAGTTTAATTTAATATATTTACAATATTATATTTAATGAAAATCCAATTTTGTTATACTTATGTTTTTAACATGTAAAACATTTTTACATGTGTTTATATAAGTGATATGGTGTACTATAAATATTTAATATAAATAGAAAATAATTATCTACATTATGGTAATTTATTTATAATTTTATTAAATAAAATATTAAATTAAATTGTCACACAGTGGTGATGTAGTAATTGATTAATTAAACGAAGAATCAATTAAATGAAATTAATAATATTTAAATAAATATAATATGAATTAATAAATGATATAAATGAATTTTATAGATAACATATACATGTCTGTGTCATTTTGAAAAAATTGGTTCGAAGTTATCATATTGGTTTTATATTTTTAATAAATTTAAATATTTAATATTATCAAAAATTAAATATATTATACATTAAAATAAATAATATATACTATTAAATGATATAAAATTATTAAAAATCTAGAATTCCACTAACTAATTAGTATAATGTCAAATATTTCATAATTTTCTATTTTGAATTGTTTAATGGAAAATGTTTCATGAAAATGTCATAGATATAATTAAAATCAAATAATCTGACAATATGTCACAATCCCATTTTATATAAGTACAATAATGTTAATGTATAGATAAACTGGAGATAAATTTAAACAAGAATAGTATTATGAAAGATAAAATAATTATCTACATAATAGTACATTATTAATAATTTTTACTGGCTACCAAATTACCATAAATAATGACACAACAGATAATAAGTAATTATTTAATTAAGAGAAATATTAAACAAATGATTTTAAAAATAATGAAATAAATATATATTTACACAATTGAGGTATTTCATGAATTTTATAGGTGAATATGACATGTTATTATTTTATTAAATAATTTCAATTTATGTTACATTTCTTTGGTATTTCAATTAAAGTCAATTTTTTCATAGTATCAAAATATACACTATTGATATTTTATAAAAATAACATTTTATAATATTATTTTAAAATCATAAATATATATAAAAATTAATGAGTTATGATAAAAAGGTCTAAAATTTCATAAGTTTTCTATTTATGGTCAATTGATACCAGATTAGTAAATATTTATAACCATTTAATATCTAGAATATTATTACCAAAATTAAAATTAAATTTATTAAATAAGGATAAATCAAAATTATAGTGATTAAAATCAAATGAAAACCTTTCTATATAATATTTTTGGAGATTATTAAGAACCATAACAATATTATCATTTAAATAATTCACTTTTGGCCCATTTGGAGCTGAAAATTAATTTATATTAATTTAACATTTTGATTGTTTCCTAAATTTCCCCTTAGCACTCTTATTAAAGGGAACCACTCATTAACTTTTATTCACTCCTCTAAATAACCTTTTCTCAACCCAAACCTGACCAATTCTACTCCAAACTTCCCAAAATTCATCCTAGATTCCATAGATTGGGAATGAATACAACATAAATAGACTGTTTGTTCCAATCAAAAGGAGATACAAGGAAAAGAGGTAATTGTTTTATCAACTCGTTCAAATTTATTTTTCATTATACATTAAATTCCTATATTTTTTTCATAACAAGGTAATAAATTAAGAATTATCTAAATTAGGATATGTTATTTCAATTATTTTACAACCATATTCCTTTTCTTATCCATCATATGAATAACAATGTCAACATGTGTGCGTGCATACAGGTTACTATCTCCACGTTCTGGTGTAATTTTTTATTCAATTTTATATTATTTGGATGGGAATAATTATGATTATAATGGATATTAATAATTCATATTAATTAATAATTATTTTATATAATTAATATACCATCCAATTCCATAACATTTAACCATCAAGGGAATGATATCGTCACTCGTGCGTACGTATGACCCACAGTCTCCATGATGTGGTAAGATTAATTCTACAGATTCACCATTAATGAATTATTATAAAATGTATATGTTGAGTAAAAATAAAAATTATTAACTTAATATCATTATGGATATGAATAAAATACATCCTAATCATAATAAAAATTATTTACTTGATAAAAACAGAAATAGAAAATGAAACAGTTAACACCCGAAACAACGGTAATACTGAAATATTGTTAACAAAATGATACAAGAGGATCAAATAAGATATCATAAAAATAGTTATGGTCCATTTCAAATTTTGGGACAATATTTAACCATTATAAATGAGTTTTTAAACCTTATACTAATGGAATTTTCAAGTTACATTTTAATTTTTCAATCTCAATATCATCTGAGATAGTTTATGCGTTAGTATTTATTGTCACATATTTATCATCCATGTCCACATTTATTAAAAATTATTTCGAAAGGCACAACTTTAAGATTTTAAAAAAGATAATATTAAACTAAAAAATCATTTTAGATATTATAATGATTTATTCTTCAAAATCTGTCTCATCAATGTACAAATTTTGAATATGGTTTTACCAATTTATTTATATGGACATGAAGGTTTTAAAAAGGTAATTCCTTTTATAAGTTTCAATGCAATATATGACACAAATTGATTTAAAATCACATTAAATGTCTTATTTTATAAATTGCACAACTTTTAATGTTTTCAAATTTAAAAATGGTTATTTCTCTCAAATAGTTTTATTGATTTTATTAGATTATTTTTCATCTATATCCACATCCTTTGTTGGGTTTTATGATTAACTGAGATTGATTTGATATGATAAAATATATCATATTATATGGAAGGATTTTTGATATATGTTAAGTTATATGTACTATTTTTATATCATTCCTAGTTTATGGATGATGTATTAACATTTTTGTATACGAGTTCTAAAATGAATGTTTATGTTGGTTATTTTTTATCCCCTTCATAATAGAATTTGATAGAATTAGTAAGTAATGGGTGGGGCCTGTTATATCCCTTGAAGCATAAGTAGGTCTCATGAGAGAAACTACTGCCTTGGCATATGGCCTTGATGTTACGGTTATATATGTTATTGGTATGAGGCCTTGACGGTATGGTTATGATGTCTGAAACTTTGAATTACATCATTATGAGATTAGTTATTGATATTACATGTGATTATTCAACTAGTCGAATAACCATGTGAATGTTTAAATGGAATTATTTGATCTATTATTTCCATATTATGATTATGATTATCTTTAAATGTCTTTTTTTTTAGTTTTATACATTTCCTTAAAATTTTATTAATATTTATAATAGTTTCTACCATATTTTTTACCCTTACTGATCATATGAGATCACCCCATTAATATGTTTTATTTTCCCATGATTCCAAGTTGTGTTTTGTGATTTTTGTGTATTGATAATCCAGTAAAATAATACGATTCTAAAGGATTTATATATGTTGAATTTTTACATTTTGAATTGTAATATAATGTTCATGTATTTAATTAAATTTTTTAGACTACAAAACTGGTTAGTCCATTGGGATTTTATTCCTTATAATCATTCAAATGTATTAAAACAATTATACAGCTCTAGGATTCTGGGGTTGGTGTGTCATAGTGGGTATGATAGGATGTTTAACAACAACCTTAGAAATTATATTTAGAAAACATTGATTTGGGAACACAACACTAAGATAAACTTTAAGGATAAGTCTAAGTGTAGAAAATAATACTTTGGATTTAGTAATGGATAACCTAGGGCAATCCTCAGGAAAAATGGATTGAGATGATTATTCCCACATTTATACTTCAATATTATTGGGGTTTCTCACAGTATTATTTTAGTTTTGGTCAATGGATATAATCCACACGGTTATACATGAAATCATTATAGTACTGATAAAAAGAAATTAGTAATGAAAAATGAAAAGATGGAGGTATTAAGGAATAAGATGTTGAATCATAGTTAATGGTTTAAGAGTGAAGTGAAATGATTAATGTTATTTTTTTCATTCATGAATTTTTGCATCAATAGTCCTATGGTTATAAGGTTCATAAGATATATAAAGATTTTACTGCGTTACTCCTCTACAAATTTGGAATCATTAGTGTTTTCATTAAGGTTTTAAAGGTGATGGAATATTTGGTATCTGATAATGAGATCTACATTATGATTATAGGGGAATCTGATGTTAATATTGATTTGGGAAATTTTGAGATATTTTTGGACATTGAATTTGGATGGATGTATTTTGGTCAAGTGTTAAAGTTGTAATGGATTTTTTTGAATATTGGATATTTTTATTTGAGTTTAAAGAATGATTTAGTGGATAAAATTTCCTAACCATTTTGGTTTTGTAAAAATTTAAAGTATAATGCAAATACTAGAGGGTTTTAGGATTTTTCAAAAGTGATTTAGGTGTGAAAATATCATGTTTAACTATCATATCAAAGTGTAAGAGATGATGTGAAAATAGATCATCTCACAAACAAATAATGCTATTATTCTTATTAAAAAAATGGAATCATGTGGTTTTTCTAATGTCCTTATCTTGATAGTAAAATGAATCCCCAAATCATGGAAATAGTATCTAAACAAATGCGTTATCTAAATATCTTTATTGTTTTGAAATATTGGTAATTTAAATCATCATATATGTATGGAATTTAGGCCCTCAATTTTCTATTTTTCATTTACTTGTATGTGATTAATGACCTAAATCACTCCATATAAATATTTGCATTTTCCCTCTAAGTACATATCACTATTTCAAAAAATGTTCTCCAAATAGAAATCCTAATTTGGTGGTGACCATAACATTTTCATTTCCCTTTTATTACAATTTTTTTTTAATATCCCCATTTTCGATGTGGGTTTTCCAGAGTGGTATATTTTAGTTTCAACCTTTAATTTTCTAATTGAAATTTAAAATTTTGAGGATGAATTTTATTAAAGGAAGGGAGAATATAACACCCAAAGACTTTACAAAATTTACATTTATGAATAAATATAATTGTTTTCTTTATTTTTTTACACAACACCACGATAAGCTTATGCTTCTCATAGAAATTATTTGGCTTGCGTTACGTGCAAGGCCTAGTTCTAACGAAAAAAAATATATTATTAAAATTTTATTATTTAATATAATATATATAAATTAGATGATAAATTTGAGGTTATGAATAGTATTAATATAATTTTGAATTTTATATATTCATTATAATTTTACCAATTATCCTATGTATTTTTGTGACCTGATATATGAAAAGATTCAATTTTTCAGATAAAATATGTTTTTTTTCAAATAATGTTGTTTCCACCTCTTATGGTTGCATCCATTATATATCATGTTTTTGAAACTTTTATATATTATTTTAAACAAAATAAAATTCTAAATTTTGATAGGGATATATAATTTCAATTTGGAAGAATTTTTTATATTTTTATTATAAGTTTAATATTTTTATGAATAATAAAAATATACAAAATTTTAATTGAAAAAAACGTTTTCATTGAAATACTTTATGTACATAATTTGTATTAACGAATCGTTTGAAATTGAAAATAGTTATATCCTTATAAGTTAATATAATGTTGTGCAATTGAATATATATTACCTTATATTTTTATGTGAAAATATTTCATTCTTTTGTAATATTTTAAATTTTAAAATCCTATTTTTTAGTCCTATAGTGAAATTAATTTTAAATTAATTACTAAAAAATAGGTGTTTTGAATACTGAAAAATGTATTCTATATTTGGAATCACTGGGTCCTAATTTTGTAAATAGGTTCCTTTTACTTAAAGGCGTTATGAATATTAATTTTAGTAATATTTTTATTACTGAGGTTGAGGGTAAATCGAGTAATTAAAGGAAAAAAATAATATTATAATTACCCTACAAAATTTCCTAATTTCATTGGGTAAGTGTTCTTCGACCAAAATCATCATTGGGTTGATTTTGGGACCACTTGGAGCTACATGTATCATTTTAATAAATTTATAATAATTTATTTAAAGAAAACTAAATTTTTGTAATTATTTTATTTTTAACAAGTAGAATATTTTTCATATGAGGTTATATAAGTGATATAGTTGACTCTAAATAGTAATTATAATGTGAAAATATATAATTATTGTAATTTATTTATAATTTTATAAAATAAATAATTATATTCAATTGTAACACAATGATGATGTAGTAGTTGATTCATTAAAGTAAGAATTAATTAAATGATATTAAAAAAATTAAAATAACTATTACATGAATTAATAAAAAATATTCATGAATTTTATAGACTAAATAGAAATTTTAGAGACATATTAGAAGAAATGATTTTAAGTTATCATATTGGTTTTATATTTTTAAAAAATTGAAATGAATAATAGTATCAAAAATTGCAATTAATGATACTTTAAAATAAAAAATTTATTATTAAATGATAAAATTTAAAAAAATATATTATTCTGCCAAAAAATGAGGATAAAGTAAAATATAACATAATGACCAATTTCGAGTCATTTAATGGAACCTTTCCATGAAAATGACATAGATATATTTAAAATCAAAGCATTTGACAAAATGTTACACTCTCATTTCTTATAAGTACAATAATTTCGATATAGAGATAAATTGGAGATAAATTTGACCACGAATAGTCTCTACAAATATAAAATAATTATCTACAAGATATTAATTTATTTTATTTTTTATAGACTACATAATGACTATAAATATAAACAAAATAGTGATGAAGTAATTATTTTATTAATATAAATATCAAACAAATGATTTTAAGAATATTAAAATCAATAAAATTTTATATAATTGATGTATTTTAAAATCATTATAGGTTAATATGAATTTTTATAAGTTTATTAAATAGTTTTTTTTTCAAATTTAACTTTCATTTTGTTTTTAATTGATGTCAATATTCAGAATAGTGTCAAAATTGAGACTCTTGGCATTTTTTAAAAATAAAATTTTATTAAATTTTTCTAAAATAATAAAAATTGTTTAAAATTATAGAGTGATAATTAAATATTCTAAAATTCCATTAAATTTCCATTTATATTAAATTGACACCATATACATAATTATTTGTAATTATTTAATATTAATAATAATATTAACAAAATTAAAATTAAATTTATTAAATAAGGTTAAATCAAATAGATAAGGATTGAAATAAAATATAAACATGTATAAATTCTGTTATGGAATATTATTTCTAATCCCACTCATCTTATGTTATAAATAATTCAATTTGGATCCATTTGGGGTTGAAAATTAATTTATATTAATTTAATATTTTGATAATTTCCTAAAGTTCCCCTCACATATCTTATAAAATGGAACATCACCATCTCTTTTATTCACACCTCTAAAGACCTTTTTCTTGACAAGAAAATACTGAATTATCATCCCAAACTCCCTGACATTATCTTAGAGACCATACATTGGGATGAATTTCAACCTAAGGAGTATTTTTGTTCAAATTAAAAGCAAATACCCTAAAAAGAGGTAATTGTTTTATCAACTCTTTCAATGTACTTTATTAATTTACTTCCACTAACATTTTTTTTCCATAACATAGTAATTAATTAAGAATTTTCTACATTATTATATGTTTTTATAATTACAGGACAACTGTTTTCCTCCTTTTATCCATACTACGAAAAACAATATCACTATGCATGTGTACGTACAACTTTTCATCTCCACGTAGTGGTGTAATTTTTAATTCTACACTAAATTTGATGTATGGGTATAATGATGAGTAAAATGGATATAAATAATGAATATTATAGAATAATGATTCTGTATAATTAATCTATCATCCAATTCCATACCATTTAACCATCAGGGTAATGAAACCATCGCTCATGCGTATGTACAACCTTCCATCTCTGTGATGTGGTGAGATTCATTATACATATTGACCATTAAATAATGATTATAAAATTTATATTATGAGTAAAAATAATAATGATGAACTTAATTTCATTATCTATATACATAAAATGGATCCTATGCATAAAAAACTGACTTACATGAAAAAACAGAATGGTAAAACAAATCAGTTATCACCTGGAACTGTAGTAATACTGAACTACTATTAACAAAATGATACTAGAGGATCATATATGACATCATAATTATGGATATGGTCCTATAATAATTCAATAACTTGATTTAACCATTATAAAGGATGCTAAGACACCCTATATTAAAATAATATACAAGGTAAGGGTTAATTTTACAATCTCATTATTATCTATGATTGTTTCTGTATAAGTATATACTGGGACATATTTGTCATCCATGCTGATGTTTCACAAAAACATTTCCAAAATTAATTGTTTTACAGTTTTACAAAGGGTATCTTCATATAATACAACATTTTGAATATTTTATATATTTATTCTTCTATGTCTTTCTCATTAATGTCCATGCTCTCAAAATGGTTTTCAGGATTTATTTGTATGGACACGAATGTTTTACAATGTCACTTCCATTAAAATGTTTCATAGTGGTATGTGAATATTGATTCAAAAATCCCTTTTAAATATATTCTTTTCCAAATTGTTTAACTTTTTATTTTTTTTAATGTAAAAAGGGACATATCTCTCAAAGAGTTATAATGATATTATTACATTAATTTTCATCTATGACAACATAATTTGTTGAGTTTTTTGCATACTTGAGGATGATTGTGTATGATAAAATATGCCATATTAAATTGAAGAGTTCTTGATAGTTTTTACTATGGATGTTTTATTTTGATACCATTCATTGTTTATGGTTAATATATTAATATTTCGTATTGTATTTTTAATACGAATGTTTATGTTGGTTATGTTTTACCCTTTTCATAAAAGAATTAATTGGACTTAGTAATTGATTGTAGGGGCCCATTATACCCCCTCTAAAAATTGGTATGTCTCATGAGACATAATAGTGTATTGGGACGAGGCCTTGATTGTACGGTTATGTATGATCTTGGTATGAGGCCTTGATGGTATGGTTAATATATATGACTTTATGCATTCTCTCATGACAAGGTTAGTTACTGATTTTACATGTGAATATTTTAATAGTAGAATATACATTTTAATGAGTAAAAGAAATTATATTATTTATTATTTCCTTATTATGATGATGATTTTTATTAAAATGATTATGTTTTAGTTTTATACCGTGCCTTAAAAGTTTATGCTTATTTATGATAGTTTTTCTACATATTTTACCCTTACTAAGCATTTGAGCTCTCCCCTTTCTTATGTTTTATTCTCCAAGTATGAAAATAATTCTTTTATTATTGTTATAAAGGGTTAATATATGAAAATAATAGAGTTACCAGATAATTATGTATGTTTTATTTCTATGTTTTGAATTGTAATGTAATGTTCATGTTTGTAATATATTTTACAAACTTCTAAACTGATCGGTCCTTCAGGATGTAATTCCTTGTAATCCTTCCAATTTATTAAAATAATCCTCTATATCTACACGTCTAGAGTTTGGGAATTAAAGATCATGATTCAAGGCTAACCATCAAGATTGTTTCACATGGAAAACGAGTCGAGGCTAACCACCAAGACTATTTCACATGACATCTCATGAGACTAAACATTTCCCATTTAAGTGGGTCACTATCTAGGTGAACCCATCGTAACATGTTTATTATCATTTCTTCCAAATGAATAATCGTACATAAATAATCAAACATATACAGTAGGGTTACCCATGAAAAGAATTGTGTATCAAAATCATGTCAAAAGGATTAACAAAAGTGAATATCATAATAACATTGATAAAAAATTATTTAAACCATAAATGATCATTAATAGGGAAAATAATCATATATAATGATATATGATATCAAAAAAGTGTGAAAACATGTAAAATAGTTTTTATTAATCTTTAGAAATAAATATTTTTTATGGTTTTAAGAAATATTAAGGGTTCTAGTAAATGGTAAAGGAATAATTGGATGAATAAAACCAGAACATAACAAATAGATATATTTATTATAAAATTATTTATTTAATAAAAATTATGATTTCATAAATAATATTATTTAGATCAGATGATAATGTGTAAGAAAAATTGATGTTCCCTTGAATCTGATTTTATTTTCAGGAGGATTTGAGTAGGGAATCTTATTAAAACATGTATTACCAAATCAATGAATGAGGATAATACTTGGAAACATGAGTTTGGAAAATGTGTAAAATATTTATAAAAATAAAATATAAGTAAATATGAATTATATTTTTTAAATTGAAAGAAAACCTAACTGGAAGAAAATATGGGGTTTAGAAAGGGTCCCTTAACATTTGTTTAAAACAGTTCCTCACATGATATTTTTGTGGTGGATAATAAATTTAAGTACATTAATTTATTAATTAATAAAAAATTTCTAATTTGTTTTATTTTATCATAATTTTATTATGTTCATTTATATCCATTTTTATGAGTTATAAGATACAATTTTATCATTCGGGGGTGTTCATTTTCTTGGTTTTCGTGATCAGTTTACATGTATGAAAAATCATGTATAATGAGAATGGTGGACTATAATTTAGGTTACATGTTATTAATGAATATAAATAATATTATATGGTATTATATATCATTTTGTTATATCGAAATGGGATGAATCGTTAAATAATATGTTAGTGATATTCTTTAACATTAATTTGGTGGTTTCTCGATCATCATGAAATAGTTCTGTTATATTTTTTAATATCATTTATATATAATGATTATATAAAAACAAATTATATATAATAAATAAATTCTAATCAGGTTAAAACAACAAATTTTTTCATGAACAGCCTTCGAGACAATAATAGAAATTGAGAAACCATCGTCCTTAAATGTGATAAATTAATACATCATAGACGATGTTGTTGTTTTTACAAAAAGAGAGGGACATAATTGATGATGGATTATTCCATAAATATAATAAATATAAAATGTATATTATATAATTTATTTAACAATACATTTGAATAAGGGGTGTGTAAAGAATAGAAAAATAATATAAAATATAAAGAAATTAATGAAGAGGAAATATGTTTTGGCCTCTTGAATTCTTATCCTTAAGAACCTCCTTGAGGTACATGAGATTGGTCTTCCAATGGAACCAAGGTAACCTAGATCCAAAAGAGGTTATTGGGATTATATTTAAGTATAATTTTTTTAACGTATCAAATTTTGAGATGCATGAGGAGAATAGGTGGTGGGGTGATATGTATAGTGGAAGAAAGGGGTGTTTTATCATTATTTTAATCGCTAGTTTATTATTTTGGATAAATACATGAAATATTGAATATTCTTATGAATAAATATATTAATGAATTTCTCTGAGTTATAACCAATGTTTATTACATCATCCAAACATCAACTGTGACTCAATAATTCATATATTTAGTTTATACTATAAATTACCATATTTTACAATTTCCCAAATATTCATGTATTTCAGAAAATTTGAAAAAATTTACCCTAACACTTTTTAATATGATGAATTATAAAATTAACTCCATTTTATGAAAATAATTTTCAAAATATGATAAACTTAATTTTTAATTAAAATCATCATTTATGTGGAAAATACCAATTATAAGTGATTTTGGAACACATATAAAAATTTATTATGGTCTAATTAAATTATATTATAACCATAAGATAATAAAATGTTAATTTATCAAAATATTTTCTGGAATTAAAAATTCTTCTACATTATTAAATTAATAATAAAATTTCAAATAAAAACTTATGTTTTATAAAAATATCAATAATAAATTAATAATTTTTAAAACAATTATTAAAATATACTATGAAATAAATATATTATATTTCAATTTATATTATTGAAAAATTTTATTTATATATTAATTGGTGTGGTCTTGATTTTATTGGCCATTTTTATTTTTAGAAGAGTTAAATTACCATTCGATAGTTAATGTTACTATATAATCGTTATAAGTTTCTTAACTTCTATAAATACCTATTATTTCATTCATGGTTCATTTTTAATGTTTGTGTTGTTTTATTAATGATATTTTTTTTGATTTTTACTATATAAAATAATTATATGAACATAATTATCATTAAAAATTATTTGCGTCTTTAAATTATTGTTCCTGATCCTCAATTGGAAAAAGAAAGTGATATCTGATCTACAATGATGTGTTTATATTCATATATTGGTGACACACTATATTGATATGAAACTATTCTATTTCCATGTATCATGATTTAGGTATCGTGTTTTCCTAGTCATTATTCTATGATATATATCTTTATGTATGGAATTAGATGTATTCCTATTATTCAATATGAACAACTTTTAGGATCCCCAGTAAACTTAATCAAATATAATATTGTAATTTATTCATTTCCATAATATTATGATCTGAGCCTTATTAAAATTATAATATGTTTATTATTCCACTGATGAACATTTCTTGCCATCCCATTCTTATGTTTCTATTTACTAAATCGTGATAATGTGATTAACTTGTGAGTCATTTGAGGAATAATTAATACAATGATGTTTCATGGAAATGATCAATTTTTATTAAATGGAGAACATTTATAGATAGTCTACAATGAAAATAATCCTCTTGAATCATAGTATTACAATGATATTATTTATTATAATTTCCCTAGCCTGTTAGCCACTATATCCAGTTCCCAAGCTAGGATACCACATGACCTCAAGCATCCCCTCGTATTCTAGAGGCTTCCAACTAGCAGCGAAGGTCTAATAGAAAACATGGGGAGACCAAAACCTCTATATCAATGTAATCCACAATAGATGAAATTTGAAATATATTATGCAAGAAAGAAATAATAATGCATCAGAAATCCCTTTCCGAAATCTGGGCACAATCCCACAACCTATATTAAATAAGATATGTCATATCATATTGTTCCAAATTTAAGGAAAACACAAATTAATTTTAATACGAAGAATCTGCAATTGTATATCTTAATACATTTATGGATCCCTCATCAATGCACATTCCATTCTCCAAATCCACCATCTGAAATATTTCCAATTCTCTTGTCTTGACCTGCAACCATGATGTCTGCTCATGTACCTAATGATGGCCCATGTATTGTGCAAGTATAACTCAGTAGGGCACTTCCAATGATGTCTACAAAATATCTAGTCCAAAAAATAGAGTATGTAGGTAAATAAAGTATATAAAAATATACAGAAGATTAAAAGAGTGCCAATACTAAACAAAGTTAACATTAACTATTTTCACCATCAGTTTCATGGGTAAACCATTTTCATAAAATACACTTCTTCCTATTTCAGTCACATAAACTATGCATTGTGGGGGGTCAATCATGTTTTTTACATCACTATGGAAAATATTCAGAAAACAATAAATAAAAATATCCTTGTAGCCTCAGTACCATAAGTCATATCCCATGCATTCGGTTGGGCATATAGCCTCTATTGTACTCCCTAACCCATGTATTGTATGGGTAGGGTTTACAGCCTCATTATAAGACAAACCATTGGCATAGATCATCATGTCCAATAACCCATATACAACTAATATATTTGGTAATTTTTATTTAACCATTAAAATATATACCACATATAAACCATCACTCAATGAACACATTTACCATTTATAAACTATTTTTCATTCATAACATATACCATTTTCATGGTTTAGCCCTTTAACTCATTTATTATTTACCTACATTAAAACATTTATAAAATAAAACATTTATAATTCATAAGTCATGAATTAAAATATAATTTATGTTACTCAGCCCATTTTCAGAAACATTCCCTCAATACATGCCTTAATCCATTTAACACATTTTCATTTACAACCCATATTTCATTTAAGACATTTACCATTGTACTAAACACCCCCAATTTTCCATGTCAACAACTAGTAACCATTATCATTAGTTATAATCCATAACTCATGTTAAAATATAAAAATAATTATCAAGGGATATATCTCCTAACAATTCAGTTCTATTCATAAGAACACGATTACTTGATAAAAAATGAGGCACACCCCAAGGTGGCCCTTAACCAAGTCTAATAAAACAAAATTCATCCCATGAGGATCATAGAGGGATCAATTAATTAATTATCCAATTGATTCATCTTTTATACCATTTAAAACCAAAAGTACAACACAATAGAAGAATCACCCAACCACATACTCCTGAATTTAACCATAAAACTATTAGATGTAACATATTGACCCCAAACCATGATTCTAATGAATAATGCTTGATTAACCATATCCTTTTGTTTAGAAACAAACACATTTAAATAACCAACATAGAAAACACTAGAGAATCAATTCTCACCCAAAAACAGTCCAAATGACATTTAAATGAGGGATATTGATCCTTGGGATGTTTGTGAGGAAGGGTTATTCAACCATGATTGTGGTAGGAGAAATCAAAATAGCTACGATATCATAAATCTTGAAGAAAAACGGTTAAAATTCAAATAGTTTAATAATTTTTATGGTTTTTCCACTAGGTTGGCCAAGACAGGTGCCAACCATGAGCCAACTATGTGTCACCCTCTATCCAAGAGAGGGTCCATGTTGCATGACTTCCTAGTTAGCTGAGAGTATTTAACAAACCCTATGGTAACCATGTGGGGTAGCTCTATCCTATACCATGAATATCTCACTTAACCTATTAAATGGTTTCCACAACTGTGCACCTCTCTTTTATTCAATCATGGTTAGGGATCATTGTTTCCAATAACAATTCTCCAATCATGAAACATGCACATGATGGTCCCTTTTAATCTTCTTTCATGTTCCAAACGCTAGGAACACCTTTAATAAACCTCATCAACTCATGAAACATTTCATTAACCAAAATAATTGGGGTTTAAATATAAATTTAAACAATAAATTACCACAAAAGAAGTTCAAGATATTTCATCCTCTAAACCTTATAACAAATCATTTTCATGTCACACTCCCAAGAATCAATGAGTTTCCAAGGGAAAAAGACTAGGACACTAGGACCCCATATCCATCTAACTCTTTGAATTATCCTACATAACATTACCATGTTTCCATCACACTTTAATCAAAGGAATATACTTTACCCACAAAACATTCTCATTGCGAGACACTATATAAACCGTATGCTCCTCAAAGGATGTATCAACCTCGTTTTCAATGTCGACAACATCTATCACATGGGATGAGATGTAGTGATCCCTCTAAATATATGATACATGATAAACAACATCCATTACTCTATACATATATGGATGATCTGATAAATACACCACTGGTTCAATCCTCTCCATAGTTTCAAACAACCCCACGTACCTGGGAGCCAAAATTCCATGTTTTTTAATCTGATAGTGACCCAAACATTGAGACACTACTAAAAAAATGGGCTTTATCAGTGCTAAAAATGGGCATTACCAGCGCTAAAAAAGTGTTGTAAAGATCAGTACTGATAGGGGGGTCCCCTTTATCAGTGTTAAAAAGGATCTGAAAAAGGTAGCCTTTATCAGCTGTAAAAAAGAGCTAATAAAGAGAGCCTTTATCTGCACTAAAAAGGAACTGATAAAGGGATTCTTTATCAGTGCTAAAAAATATGTGATAAATGCACTACCTACTGTAACATAAAATTATATAGCATCACACACAAACAATACCTTCAAAAAAATCATCATATCAACAAGTATATCCCTACAAAATTAACACATATTTCAGAGAGTAATTATATCCAGAATACCCATACAACAAGTACACTCATACAAAAAGTATACCCATACACTATTAACACATAATTCATAAGTTAATTAAATTCATATAGAATTCAATTCATAATTCAAGGGGTTGGGGGGCTGTTCAGCAGTTTGGGGTGGCTGTCTAAGGGGGGTAGGGTGTGCCCATGGGGTGAGGGTGTCCGAGGGGATACTGGTGTCCAGGGGGGAGGGTGTTGTCTAGGGTGGGGGGCTGTCCATGGGGGTGTCTGGGGGTGGTGTGGGGTCCAGGGGTTGGGGGCCTTTCTAGGGGGTGGGGGTGTCCACGGGTGGGGGAGTCCAGGGGCTGGGGTGTTTTCCAGGGGGTGGAGTGGTCATGGAGGTTGGGGGGCTGTCCAAGTTGGGTAAGGTGGTGTCCAGGAGGTGGGGGTGGCTTTCCATGGGGTTGGGGTTTCCAGGTGGTGGGGTGGTCTCTAGAAGGGGTGGGGTCCATCCAAGGGGTGGGGACTATCCATAGAGATGGAGGTGGTTTGGGGTTGGGGAGGAGGGGGGATTTCCAGGTTAGTGTGGGTGATGGGGCTGTCCATGGGGGTGTCTATGGGGGTTGGGTGGTGTCTAGGGGGTGGGGCATTAATGGATTTAATGGAATGTATTTCATGGATTTTTAAATTATTGATATTTTTAAAATAATTTTGGTATAGTGTTTATTTCAATAGTATGTGTTTCTTTTGTAAAAAATGAATTCATTTGATGTGTATGGTTGGAAGGGGGATTTTTGTACATTAGTTGTTATTCTTAGTTAAAATTCTGTCCATTTTAATCAAAAGAGAGAGAATTTGAGTGATACTGGACTCACTATGCCTCAGATTCAAAAGAATATGACTCGTGCAAATCACACATGACCCATGTATAGGTCTCTTAAAGTATAAACACAATCTGAATGCATTTGGTTGGTTTTTCGTACGTCAGTTGTTGTTTTCACTTAAAATTATGTCCATTTTAAGTAAAAGAGAGACAGTTTGAGTGATACCAGCCACACAATTCCTCTGATTGAGGATAGGATTACTTTTACATGTCACAAATGACCCATGGATCGTTCTCCTAAAGTTTCAACTCAATATGAATGCATTTGGTCAGTTTTATATACGTTAGTTATATTTTTCACTTAAAATTAAGTCCATTTTAAATAAAAGTGAGACACATTGAGTGATATAAGACACACCGTCACTCATATTGAGGAGGGTTGGATTCATACATGTCAGGAATGACCAATGTATTTCTCTCCTAATGTATCAACACAATCCAAATGACTTTGGTCAGTTTCTATATGTTAGTTGTTGTTTTCACTTAATATTCTTTCCATTTTAAACAAAAGAGAGACACTTTGAGTGATATCAGCCACATCGTGCCTCAGATTGAGGTAGGGTTTACTGTTGCACATCAAAAATGACCCATGTATCATTCTCCTAATGTATCAACACAATATGAATGTGTTTGTTTGGCTTTTCGTACGTCAGTTTTTCATTTCACTTAAAATGATGCCCATCTTAAACAAAAGAGTGACACATTGAGTGATATCAGCCAAAATCATGTCTTATATTGAGGCTGGGTTGACTCGTACACATCCAAAATGACCCATGTATTCTTCTACTAACGTATTAACACAATCCAAATGTGTTTGGTTGGTTTTTTTACGTTAGTGGTTGTTTTCCCTTAAAATTCGGTATATTGTAAACAAAAGAGTGACACTTTGAGTGATACTAGCCACACTGTGTCTCTGATTAAGGCAGGTTTGACTCTAACATGTCGAAAATGAACCATGGATATTTATCCCAATGTATCGACACAATTTGAATGTGTTTGGTTGGTTTTCCGTACATTAGTTATTGTTTTCACATAAAATTCTGTCCATTTTTAACAAAAGAGTGAATCTTTGGGTGATACCGGCCACAAAATGCCTCAAATTGAGGCGGAGTTGACTGGTAAACATTAAAAATGAACCATATATCTTTCTCATAATGTATCAACACAATACGAATGCTTTTGTTTAGTTTTCCTTACATTGGTTGTTGTTTTCACTTAAAATTCTGTCAATTTTAAACAAGAGTGACACTTTGAGTGATACCGGCCACAAAGTGCCTCGGATTAAGGCTAGGATCACTTGTACATGTAAAAAATGACCTATGTATAGTTATACTAAGGAATAAACACAATACAAATGCATTTGGTATGTTTTTCATACTTTAGTTGTTGTTTTCACTTAAAATTCGGTCATTTTTAAACAAAAGAGTGACACTTTCTATGATAACTATCACACCATGCCATAGATTGAGGTGGGGTTGACTCATAAATGTCAAAAATTATCCATGTATCGTTCTCCCATTGTATCAACACAATCCGAATGCATTTGGTTAGTTTTCTGAATGTCAGTTATTGTTTTGTCTTAAAATTTAGTCCATTTTAAACAAAAGAGTGACACTTTGAGTGATATCAGCCACACCGTGCCACAAATTGAGGTGGGGTTGACTCTTACACATCACACATGACCCATGTATATTTATATTAACGTATAAAAACTATCCTAATGTGTCTGATTGGCTTTCCATATGTCAGTTTTTGTTTTCACTTAAAATTTTGTCCATTTTAAACAAAAAATTGACACTTATAGTTATACTAGCCACATCGTGCCTCTGATTGAGGTGATGTTGACTCGTACACATCTAAAATGACCTATGGATTCTTATACTAATCTACTTAACCAATCTGAATTCATTTGTTCAGTTTTTCATATTTCAGTTGTTGTTTTCACTTAAAATTCTGTCCATTTTTCACAAAAGTGTGACACATTGAGTGATACCGGCCACACCATGCCTCATATTGAGGCAAGGTTGACTCATAAACGACAAAAATGAACCATGTATTTTTATACTAATGTATAAACACAATCCGAATTCATTTGGTCATTTTTCTGTATGTCAGTTTTTGTTTTCATTTAAAATTCTATCAATTTAAAACAAACGAGTCACACTTTGAGCGATACCGACAACACCGTGCCTCGGATTGAGGAGGTCTTGTATTTTACATGACACAAATGAAACATGTATCATTATCTGAAATTATCAACACTATCCTAATTCATTTGGTCAGTTTTTCGTACGTCAGATGTTGTTTTCACTTAAAATTTTGTCCATTTTAATCAAAAGAGTAAAACATAGTGTCATACCAGCCACATTGTGCCTAGGATATAGGCGGGGTTGATTCGTACATGTACAAAAAGATCCATGTATCATTATCCTATAGTATCAACACAATATGAATTCATTTGGTTGGTTTTCTATATGTTAGTTGATGTTTACTCTTAAAATTCTATTCATTTTAAACAAAAGAGATACACATTGAGTGATACCGGCCACACCGTGCCTCAGATTGAGGCGAGGTTGACTCTATCACATCAAAAATGACCCATAAATCGTTATCCTAATGTATTAACACAATTAGATATCATTTGTTTTGTTTTCCATACATCAGTTGTAGTTTTCACTTAAAATTCTATCCATTTTAAACAAAGGTGTGACACTTTGAGTGATACCGGCCACACCGTTCATCGTATTGAGGTGGGGTTTAATTTTACACATAAAAAATGTCCCATAGATTGTAATACTAATGCATCAACACAATACTAATGTGTTTGGTTGGATATGAAGTTATTTTGGATATTTTATTATTTTTTCCTTATCCAAATCCTAAAGAAATGTGGTTCATCATTCTTGTATGTTTTTGGTGCATTTCATATCATAAAATGGATAAATGGCCCATTGGAAAAAGGATGTTTTATTTAATAAAAATTAAAATTCTCCCATGAACATTTACATACAAAATTTCTTTATCTTTAGATCTCTGTAACCCCTCTCAGAAATTGCCTCCATTTGTACACGTCCCCAAGTCCGATCTTCATGCTATTTGTGTACAATATTCCATCATGTATGCAACCCACTCATTTTTGAACAAATTTATATAATCTTGTGAATATGAGGATTTTTTACTGTTAGAGTAGTACTTAGATATATATAAATATTGAATTAATATATAATTTAAATTAAATAGTAGTTGTTTTTGAAAATACCGCTTTAGATATTCTAGTTTCTTGATGAAAAATTACATGTCTTATAAATTTACAAACATAATAACCGCAATCATTATAGTTTGATTATTTTTGACACTGCAAAAACTTGGATCATTAGTAGAATGAGTAACTTGTTTTTATATGTGTTTGGATGGCGAAAGTTTATTATATATACCCTAATACCGGTCCAAACATTGTATTTTCTTGCCTCTTTATACATAGCCCATGTCCTCATTACTTGTTTTAGACTATATTGATACACCATACTATCATAACAGAATCCTCATTAAAAGGTAATATAAATTATATAACTTTATGGTTAGGCCTAAAATGTAGGATGTAGTGTCTTAAATATTCACAAACTCCATCATGTGTGGTCGGTTTGTTGGATATCCTTGCGTTGAATCCAAAAAATAAATCTTTAGATTATCCATGTTCACCACAATTAGCAGATAATTTTTCCAAATAACACAGAAAGGAATATGTAATAAATGATGTGAAAATATATTTTAGATGCTTTAATATTTTATTTTTACCCCTTCATGGTTTGTATTTGGAAGAGTAT
The DNA here is from genome assembly GCA_963277665.1 of Viscum album. Lineage (NCBI taxonomy): Eukaryota > Viridiplantae > Streptophyta > Magnoliopsida > Santalales > Viscaceae > Viscum > Viscum album. The sequence continues at coordinate 904,804,072 of OY728160.1, read as the reverse complement.
GTCATCTGTAATCTTTCATTCAAATGTTTTCACCAAGCCTTTCACTATTTCATCCTTTTTTAGGGATCTAATTTCATTGGTTTTATTGATGTGGTATGAGGACTAACGAGTCTGAATTTTGGCTCATGGGAATATCCATTAAACTGTTTTTCATATATACTCCTAAAAATAATATTAAATGCATTTTTTCATAATTATCATATTATATCATCTTTTAGAAAATCAATTCATGAAAACATACTTCATATATAAATTTATAATTGTGATGCCTAGCCAGATGTATTCAAGGATCTCATTTACATTTTTAGCAGTTAAAAAATCTTGAATTTCCTCTCCGTATATATTATTTAAAAAAAACTATATGACTACTACCATTTTCTAGCTTCTTATCCACAAGAGTCTTCAATTCTAGTAAACGTGGATAGAGAATATGAGGTGATAATGTGCTTTCAATATCTCTTTAGGATCGGCCGATCGATCCTTTAGATGCCTTTGAGCCCATGTTTTTGGTCGCCACCTTCCCTTTCACCATCTATAATAACTTTCAATGATTCAGACATATTTTTCCTTAATTGTTAAAGGTTTATCGTGAAAAAATGGAAATAAATACCTCTTTGTCTACATGTAATCTAACAAGTTGTGACAACCATGTAATAAATGTACCAAAAGCCTTTTCGAATATATGAATATCATCCTCATCAAGTTGAATAGGTATCTATGAATTTGTCTCATGAGCTACAGTAATCGTCACTTTCAGATGATCTTTTAGAAGTGGTCTATTATGCAGCATGTACTTTCGGATGTTGAACATCGTAGTCCTCAATACAAGGTGATTGGTGGGTGTTGACTGATATAAATCACATTCATTATCACCCTATATAAGATCAGTACAGGAAAAGTATAAGTGTTTTTCTGATTCACATTTCATGGGAACAATTATTAGAATATTGACTACCATGGTTATGACAGCTCTTTGAGGGGAATGTCTCACCTCAATAATAGTGGGGGGTAGGGTGGGATCTTCACACGCTGGTTTTTCTTGAGTTTTGTCTTCTCCTTGATTCCCACCCATACAAATTCTTGAAACTCTCTCTACCATTGAAATTGTTCTTGAAGAGTTTCTATTCATTCGCTAAATCGATTAATTTCTTCATCTCTATCATCTGTTTGTCAATTTTTTTCTCAAAATATACTCAAGGTGTCACCCAAAACCGCACTCCTCTAACATGGCTGTATTGTTCTGGCCTCTTCAATGCTGTAGATAATAGTTCTCCATCCGCTACAGGAGTAGTTTATTCCTATGACTATTAGATATTGGAAAATAATAAATTATTATTATATAATTATAGTTTAAAACAAAAAAATCTATCGTGTCATACTTATACATATTTACACACTTTTTTTTGGGTTTTCACCTACTAGCTTCCCTTATTTATTCACACATGCCTCCATCCATAGGACATGTCATGGGATGGAAGTGTCTTTGGATTTAGACTCATCAATCAACATATAAATATAGAAAGATAATTATGATGTTGTTTCTTGGTACCTAACAATATTATTGTAAATTTAAAATACGTACCATTTTCTTTTCTAGTTAAGCATACCCCATCCTTGCTTTACGATAGGGGTATGTTGGTTTTGATTAAATTTCCTTATATTCAGTACTGATTTGTTGTTTCATAAATGAAATATTGACAATAAAAGTGATGAATACACATATCCTCAAACTACATATTATCAGTCATAATGTACCTTAAACAAATCATCCCCACAACGGCCAATAAATGTATCCCATGCTTCCTGGGATATTAGGTGAGTGTATATAAGGGGTGGGTGGGGGTTTATTTTACCTTTCGAATCTTTTAGGTTACATTTTCTTAGAATAGTGCGAAAACCTTGATGATTCCTTCCAGCATGCCTTAGTACATAATTCTTGTGTGAATCATCTACTATAAATGTACTCTGCAAGAGATTGAGAAGAGTAAGACAATGTTTTATTATTATTTTTCTAGTAAATTAAACAAATAATATCATAATGTTACCGTAATTTCATCCTAGATCACAGCCTTCATCCCAGACACAACATTATTCCATGAATCTATGTCAATCGGCACGCGTTGCCGAGTGACAATTCAAATGTTACTACTAAACATATCCTTGTTGGGATACACAGGTTGGACTCATGCATTCCATCTGACATCAAATTTGATGCCTTGCTTTTAACCTTATGAACATTGGCTAACACTGTCAAACTACGACGCACCTGTGTTTTTTGTGATGTCGGACCTTCATCCCTAACCATTTCATCAATATCAACATCATCAATATCTTCATTTGAAATGGTATCAACAACATGTGCTGATGGTTGTTGATCCACAACACTAGGAGCAGCAACATGTTCTGAAAATTTTTGTTGCTCTATACTGTGAGCAGCAGCTGCTGCTGCTCCTTGAGAGACTTGTTCAACCTCGATGTTAGGAGCACCAGAACATGTAGAAGTCATTATATGCAAAAGTGGTTAAACATTTAATTTAGATTACATAACCTAGGTTTATTCAAAAATACTATAGAATATCATAGGTTTTGTTACCCAAATTAACATAAGAAATTGAAAATTAATGTTAGTGAACATAAATTCTATCATGAACATCTAAAGGATATGCAATCACTCTCCCTCACCTTCCCCAAACTCGTACCTAGAACCGCACTCAAAGCCTCTATGAGATCTTATTTCTTGGAACATGCCCTTTTCATTTCAAAATAGTTCACTAAAAATATGGATTTCTATGACACCTTAGCACATAAAAAGGGCCTTAAATGCACAATTAAAACTAACCCATCTAGAAAAACTATATAGTAACCACTTTAGGAATCACTGACTTGCCCACATATTTTTGGATTGCCTCTCTAGAACACGTCTCGATGGGAGAATTGTTCATCTTCCTTGCAAGTCCAAATTCATACCAAACGTCACTAACAAGGGACTTTACAAACACCTACCATATACATAGAAAATAAAATAAAAAAATTGGAAAAATAGTTCCTTGTACCTATTTCAAATAATACTATATTAAAAGTATTACTAACATAGATCGTACCTCGAAACACTCCTGGAGATTCCTGGTAAAAAGAATTTGGTGACTACAACTATCCAAGATTCTTACCACTAACATCCCAATATAAGATTGGTATACTTAGGGTTAATATTAGTAGAATCAAACCAATGTTCCATCCACCTCATGCTTCTCCTCGATCTTCTCCATCACTTTAGTGTCGTACAGACCTCCTTTCTCCAGTGCCTTCTTCTGCCTAGGCTATTCGTCGACTGCCTCTCTGACTATAGCATGAATGTTAAGAAAATGCAATGTGACATGTATAAACCCCTCACAATCATATTAAATTCCTTTGAGTAATGGGATATCCTTGAGGTTCTGATGAATGACAGTGCCTCCTTAGATGAGACTTTCATCACACACCTACTGTGGGTGGGTGAAGTTGACCCTATATCCTATAAGATCACCACCTTAAAAGATTATGATGTGAACTCAAACCATAGGCATAATCATAAAACACTAATATAGCCATAAAATTCTTAGTATTACATGTTGAAATCCCCCAAACTACTAGAGGTCAGTTCTTGAATTGAATAACATAATTTAATGTATTTAATAAAAAAATATGATATACAATCCAACCAAAAAATGGAAAATAATGTATGACCTACATAGAAGGAGGGGACAGATGTTAATTCACCATTGGTATAAACCTCAGTATGTGTATCCAAAACTAATCTCTACCATATCCAAGTCCACCAAGGGCTCTGAAAATATCCATCATCTATATGATAAATGAAATGTATGGGAAGAACCCTTGTAGGGATGAGTATTACAATACCCAATATGACACCCCCAAAACCCCATACATAAAGCTTTTAGAGTGTTCATGCCACCAAACACTGGTATTCAAAACAATATATGAGACATAATTATAACCAAGGATATACCAAATATACTCTTAATAGTCTCTGAGTCAGAAAATATCTCAACCACTTCTAGTTGTAGATCCACCCACGGTTTCCAGGTAACACTTCTCAGAGCGGAAATTCTACCCAATATATAATTCCAATGACATCACGCATCCTAGAGGTCACACTCATCTGATCTATACATGAATAATCACATAGGAAACTAAGAGTGTTCACATGAGATATACACTCCATCAGACTAATACCCCCTCAGAAATATCATCTCATGATATTAATATAGGGGTAAATTCCCAAGGCATCATGGGGGATACTAGAGTCTACTACAATAATCCCCCAAGATAGGGGATAGAAAATTTTGTATGTTTTGGTCATGAAAATTCAATAAACCCAATATACAGAAAACACATTGAAAATATGGTTTGCATTAGGCCTCATGGAGGGATACATGCCCCATGCCACTAAGTAACCTTTGGTCCATTGCTAAAGATCATATTCCATACTAATCCCCATAAAAGTGAACTGAGACCACTCACAATAGAATAAGTATATTTAAAACTGAGAGGGTTTATCTGATATACATACTTCATTGGACAAATAAACCATATAAAATTTCAGATCTCTATGCCAATAGAGGGGGTTAATTCCTATGGCTTGCTGGGGGCAATAGACACTACTTGAAACATACTCCAATATAGGGGATCAATGACCATGTAAGTGTTGGGGATTCCAATTCTACAAAACCAATATAGGGACAACATGAATGAAATTAATATCGCTTCAAGTCCCTAGAATTGATACATGTTCCATGTCACTGAGCTGTATGATTTCCAATGAACGGGACCTAATACCATAATAACCCTCATATAAGTGGACTATGAAAACTCAATCAAGAATAATGTAACTAAAAAACGCTTAACTGATCATTAAGAAGATATATAGGGGCCAACATCCTTGGACGAGGTCATGAAGCTGCATCAAGCCCTCATATGAATGGACCATGGGAACAAAATCCACCAATACAAGTCCATTGAAGCTCAAAAATATCACAAAAAAACTAAAATAAGAGGAAATAAAGCTCAAAACTATCCTAAAAGGAGGAAATGATGTGTCCTTAGGGGTATACAGTGTGTTTAAAAAAAGGATATCACTGCCCTTGTATCATTTTTACATGGAGTGATTCGTGATTCCAACTATGGAATGTGCAATGACCAATCACCAATTATTCATTGAATATTGGCTAAATGTGAATTAAAATAATGAACACATATAGATCAGGGAGAGGAATTACCAAAAATAAACCTAACAAGAGAAGTGGGAGACTTTCTTAGAGTAGATCGCACCTCAGATGGAGGGAGACAAGAAGCATATAGCGGTTAGGGAGCCTTCTGTGCTATATCAGGAGGGGAAGGCAAGACCGCCAGAGGGGGAGGTGCACGAGAGGAGCCGAAAACCGTTGAGAAATGGAGGATTAGGGTTCATAGGGAGTAGTGTCCTGCGGGGAGGATGAGAAGTAGGGTTCGTAGGGAGGAGGATCTACATAAGGGTTTCGAGGGAGAGGATAAGGAGTAGAGTTAGAAGTGGAGTAGGTCTAGCAGTAGAGGTCCATCGAACAGAACATCGGGGGGGGAGCTATCGTAGGAGAAACGTACTATGAGAAATTGAGTGTGAGATAAATAGAGGATATTCTGCACCCGATTTTATAAAATATGTGACCATGTTTTTATCTGCTCTAAAAGATCATTGATAAAGTGTACCCTTTATCAAAGCTAATCAGTTTGCACTGATAAAGGATCACATTATCATCGCTAAAAAAGAGCTCATATAGAATCCCTTTATCAATGCCAAAATTTTAGCACTCATAAAGGGAGCCTTTATCGGTGCTTTTAATTAGTGTTGATAAAGATTTACCTTTATCAACACTATTTTCTTAGCTGTGATAAAAGGTGGTGCTTCCCTTGTCCATTTTTGTAGTAGTGAGACAACCAATGGGATATAATATCACCCAACATAAACAGAATAGGTTGATCTATATATTAATTCAACATACACTTATCTATATCCATATTTTCCTGAATCAAATGAACCTATTTCAAAATAACCTAAATTAGACTTGGTCTCGATAACTCAAATTCCCTATAGTCCATCCATTATAATGGATATCTAGATAGCCTATAGTATAGTGCTTTATAAGGTCCCATCTGAATTTTCTCCTAGTAAGTAGTATTATAAATGATTTCATTAATTTCCAAGTGCCTCCCCAAATATCCACCATTGACTTGGATATATTCCCTCAATATTTTCTCCAACACCAGAATACTACGATCTAAATTCCAATTTATTTTATGGGGGTTTGTCGTACTCAAAAAAAACTGGGTACCAAGAGCCTTATATAACACCTTCACGAGGTGTAAAGTAAAAAATTTGTCATGATACAAATCTATAGTCCATGGAACCCTGTGCAACTTCACTATCTCACGAACATTCAAATCACCCAATTTTTCTACTGATAAAGTCTCATGAATGGTTAAGAAATGTTCCACCTTTTTTAAAACAAACCACAACTATACATATTAAATCATTCTTCTAAGTAATCCTCTAAATAGATACCAAAAAATATATAATTTCATAATAATAATTCTATTCTGGAATTGGAAATAGTTGAAATAAGGACCCAATCTCTGATGACTGGCCTTCACATATCGATAGGTGTAGCATCTTTTCGTGAATCATGAAACATCTCTCTTCATCTTTGACCTCCAATACTATCCACCAAGATCATGATTAAATTTTCCATTTTTGAAGAACCACCCAATTCAAACCATAAACTCATGAATTAAATATTCTCACATACAAGTAAGAATAGAATAAAATACACAGACATAAATGATCTAATCATCATCAATATTGAAATTAGAATATGAATCCCCCCATTAAGACATTTCATCAAATCGAAGAACTAGAGATCCTCATACATCCTCTCCTATATCTGGAATAGAATAGTTGACTAAAATTCTATGGATTTGATGGTTATATACCCTTTTCTATCCACAACCTATAGGTTCAACTAAGAAAACAATAGTATCATCCTCTACTTGGATAAAAATTCCAGAACGAACTGCATTTTAGTCTTCTAAATTAAGAATCTATAAAATTATTTCTCTTTCATTTCTGGTAAAACAATTACAAATAAATTAAATACATGTTCTAAACCCATATTTACAACCAAATATTATAATTAATATTTGAAAATATGTACTTAATTCTTTTAAGATTGTTATAAACTGTAATCCTTTCAACCAGGTAAGAAAACAAACACTTTGAACAATAATCCATTGTAGCCAACTCAAGATCACGAATAGGGCAGTTTTTCTCATGAGGCCTCAACTTCAATGACCCTAATACATCAACCTAATTTTCTTGCATTGAAACTTCCATAATACAATCACCTAACTCACCACAATACAAGGTATAATCCTTAAATAGCTTGGGTACGATCAAAATTGGTGTGGCACTCAACCTCTAGTTTATCTCCTAGAAAGAATACTCACATGCCCTACACCATTAAAACATGATTCCATCTTAGTCAATTCAAAATTTGGTTCTTACAAAATGGGAAATTCATTGAAAAAATATTAGTAATAGACCAAAAAATCTAGATAGATTCCAAAAATGATATCATTCTTGTGCTGCTTCAAATATAAAACTGCTTTCACTTTCTCTGAGTCCACTAACACACTTTACTCAGAGCTGATTGGACCCAATAAATGTACCCTCTAATTCTATAATTAACACATCGATGTATTAGAATATATCATACTTTCTCTTAGTGTACATTGGGAAATGTTATGTTGTATTGAATGATCATCATGAGTCCTGGAGTACACTGAGATATCATCCACCAAGATGACTAAAAAATTATCTAGTTATGAGTGAATGATTTTGTTTATTGGGTCCAGAAGAACTACTATCACATTGTTCAACAAGAATGACATCATGATAAACCCAGATAAATTTTACCTGCTTCTTAATGATATCTGTAATATATCAGAAGGTAGCACCCTCAACTGATGGTAACCTGAATAAAAAAATTTGGAAAACATTAAAAAACCTCTAAAATTGTCAAAAACATCATTGACTCATGGAATAGGGTATCAATTATTTACCATCAATCAATTCAACATCCATTAATTTATAGAAAACCACAAAACATCATCAACCTTCTTAGAAAAAATGGAAATCCAAAAGGGGATTTACTCGGGTGACTAAACCCTTCATTCTCAAATTATTCTGATAGAATTTTATGTTCCTAATGATTTTTAAATTAAATTATATATTGTGAAATAGAAAATTGTTTTAATCCATGAAAAAACTCAATAATTAACACAACATCTCACTTGAGCGATATCCCCATGAATTAATTAAGAAAAACATCATAAAACATATTCACCACATGAGGAATAAAAGATTATATATTCCTCCCATCATTAAAAAATAGACATGCCACATGGGTTGTGAGATAACCTAACTACTAACACACTAGCCCGTCAAGGACTACTTAGATATCACAGTATCCATAGTGAGCATAATAATCACCCTCAAGATAAGTGACTATTACTGTATGATGGTAACATTAATTATGACCTTGCTAAAATACCAACCTATCCATACCCAATTTCAGATCAACACCTTACATAAAATGTATAAACATGTCCCATAGTAATTAGTACCCACAAACCTCAAGAAAAAACTCTTTATATTGTTGGATATTTACAACATGCACCCATAATGTTGTATTTATCAATATAACCCAATACATATGTTCTACTTCTTGACCAAACACATTCAAAAACTAAAAAAAATATTAATGAGTGTGAGGCAACTATATCAAATAAAGCACTAGCATGGTTTGATTATACAATGAGATTACCTCAAATTATTGATGTTCTAGCCTTGCTAGCTCCTAGTGAATGTTGAACTGTATGGATATTACCTCTGCCTATATAATAGGCTCTGGTCTCTTTCTTTGGGGATACTCAACACTACTAACAATGATGCCCTTTTCCCTGAGTACCAGTTCAACCACCCAAACTATTATAGTCCGTAGAACTCCAACTACCTACTTGGAATGTGGTAGATGACCACTATCCCATGCTCTACTTTAATCATGTCATTATATCATTTACCATATATAATGGGTTCATATATAACCTTTGTATAAGACCCATCCCACCACAGACATGGTACTCAATCAGTGATTTGGGAAACTGACCATGCATGTGTCCGGAGCTTTCAAAATGATCTTAGAAGACTCGACCACTACCCTGAAATTCTAGTCCTTTTCTCTGACTACTCGTTACCCCAACTCCCTAGTAAAAACCCTTGAACATTTTTCTTTCTACATTTATAAGTCACACCACTAGATTTCCTAACTTGAAATGAACATCCCCAACCAAATTACTCTATAAGTATCCCATATAAAAAATGGGAATGATCCACCACATCAAAAAACCTATTTAAATAGAATATGTTGACCAAGTACTTGCTCTCATGTATAATCATGTCTTGATGATCCCTCAATATAGCTATCTCATCCACTTAAAATGATTGAAATAATAGTTTAATTTTGGAGAAGGAAAAAATATAATTTATCCATGTTAGAGTCCCATGGGTCAACCTCATAAACTCTACAGCCTTAAATTACCTTATGGTATCATGATATAAATGTTATAAAAAAAATTTATATAAATATTTCCCTAAAATACCTTTTACCTTCTCATTGTAATCCAAAATATCAAACTAATTCTTCATTGATCCTCAGAAAATATAATCTTCTAAATTGAAAGTATTCTTAAGAGGCGTCTCTATGTGATACAAAATCACCTACATGGACTCCATCCTAAATTTGGATGCCTCACGTGAGCCGAGTCTATCAAAAATAAAATTCATTTTCAATTGAAACTCTCTTGTTAGCTCAAAATACGTAGAACAACCCACACTAGGTGTTATTCCATTATCTCCAAAAAACAAGAAATTCTCTCAAATAACTGATATTACCCTCTATTACATGGTACCAATGGGCTTCTTTCTCTTCTACTAGAGGATAATTCTTGAGTATGTCCAAATTTCATCCAACTAGAACACATCATCATGGTTTAATCTCGCTACTATTCCAAATGAACCACTCAAAACATATATTAAGGTTGCATCCTACTTTATGCAAAAGAATGATCAATACTTTCCACAAACAACCCATTTCGCATACACTATCCCACCAGATATATTTTCATGTGTATCACTACCTTCAACCATTACTACCATGGTACATGGTAAATATAAGGTAAACCAACATACATAGTCAGAAGTCATTTAATAGAAACTATTTTTTTAATAACTTTACCTTCAAAAAATAAATATTTCTTACATAAACATATTTATATATTTAAAACCCATAAGAACGAAATTTTTAACCTATTTATAATTCATCATTAAGAAATATTATGTTACCATTCTTTTAAATTATTTCCTTTTAAATGAGTGTAGAATCTTTATTAGACAAAATTTCATTCAATTTTCATAGGAAAAGAAAAAGAATAATATCCCTCATATCCCACATGTCATTCCAGTGTGTGCATACCATGATGAATGTCTTGTATATCCATAGGTGCCAAAAATGATTCATGTATGAAAAACCATGTACCATTTTAGATACAAGAAAAAAACCATAAAATAGTCACACTACACAACAAATCCATTACCCATGGTGAAAAATCATCAAACCAGACTAACAAATGTTAAGAACAACAATCCCACTCTAGGTACATGGGTTTTCCCTGATACATTTGTTTGATACTCAATTGATTGAGCTCATTTACAAGGCCTGATACATCCTAGTATACACTCTACCATTTTCAAATGTTAATAAAAAAATAAACCTACCACTGATACCACTTTGTAAAGACACAATATTGGTAGCCACTATATCAGGATCCGTGAGGTGGGTATCCGTAAGACCTCATGTGTGTCATCCCATATACCAAAGGATTTTGACTAGTAGAGAGTGTCTAATAGATCATGTCGGGAGACTATAAAATCTATATTACTTCAGTACACATCAAATTAAATAAAAAATAATGGAAAACGTAAGAAATAAATATGTATTAAGAATACATTTCCCAAAACTACTAAAATCCCCCAAATAGAAAGTAAATATTCCATGTGTGTCCTAAAATTCAATGTGTATCAAAAACCAATGATATAAAAAAGATGTATAATCCCATAAACAAGTCCTGATACAATGGCCAAATCACTCATCCATGTATATCCATTCCCCAAATCAACCATCAAGCATATGGACTTTTCCATTATCCTAACAAAAACCATAAATTCTGCTCAGATACTCATGGGTGGCCCAGTCAAGGTTTGAGTGTAACATAGAATTCCACAACAAGTGATGTCTAAAAAATATAAAATTTAAACATATAGTGTATTCATGTAGATAATTTATAACAATACAAACATAAGATAAACCAATATCCATTAATTAACAATGTTCACATTAACAACATTCACCTTTTATTCCATGGGTTATCCATTTTCCTCAAATACACATCGACATTTGCGGGCCAGGAAAACAATTACAAATGGGTAAGAATCCAATTCCCTACATCACTATAGAAAAAACATAAGAAAACAATACACAACACATTCCTTGGTGCCTTAGTCTGATTATTCATACCCCTTGCATTTTCTAGGAGCATATAGCCTCTATTGGACACCCAATCCTATGCAATATAGTGGTGCCATTTAGAACCTCAGTCTAACCAAACCCATGGTCATAGATAATGAAGTTAAATACCCCACATAAAACCAATCCTAGTGCATATTATTTTTTAACCTTTCAACACATATACTGCTTACAGATCATTCCTCATTGAACACATTTACCATTCATAAACTATATCATAGTCATCAAATATAAAATCATCATTTTTAACCCTTTATTATATTTATCTTTTAAATTACATAACCCTTTTAGAACATAAATCATTCAAAATTAACAACTCAGTAACACATAAACCATTTATGGTCTATATACCATTATGAAACACATTCCCCCATTAACATGTTTTAATTTATTTAACACATTTATCATTTACAAACCATGTTTCAGTTAACATATTTTACCATTGTACCAAACACTCCCATTATTTCATGTCCCCAATTTTTCACCATTATCGGTAGTTAAAATTCATAACCATTGTTAACATTCCAATACAATAATCCTGGTCTATATATCATAAAAATTATATTCTGCACTTAAAAACTCAATTCTATGTTCAAGGAAGTGGTACAATACATGGGTGGCCCTTAAAACAATCTAATCAACCTAAATACCCCAAAATGGATCATGAGTGGCCCAATGTATCAATTAACCATTTAATTCCTAATTTATACCATGGAAACCCAAATGGAAAGCACAATGGAATATATACACAACAATATACACATAAATTCAACCACAAAACAATGAGATAGAAATTATAGACCACAAAACCATGATACCAAAGATTATCCATTAATTAACTATATACTTTGACTCAGAAAGAAACCACCATTATTTCCTAAAAATTAAATATGTTATATATTCAATCCATACGAATAAATTCTCTAAGCAGCTTAGAAACAAAGGAGATTGATACTTGGTATTTTTGGGAGGAAGGGTTCATCACCCTTGACATCGGTAGGATAAATGGTTATAAAAAATCAAGTAAGAAAGCTTTAATCCATAGGGGGGAAATGGTATATTTTACCATTTAAAATGAGTTCCATGGTTTAGCTTCATAGTTGGGAAAACTACTCACCAACTGTGCACTAACCATGGTCTACCCTCTATCCATGAGGGGTCCCAGGTCATACGCCTTATTGGATAGCACACACGGTTCGAAAGCCAATGTGGTAGCCATGATGGGTGGCTTTTTCAAAGCCTACATGGTCTCCCCTCCCCTATAATATTTTAATGAACCATGCAACCTTCTTTCTAGAAATCATGATTATGGCTCACAGTTACTACTAACCATGATCCATCTCTACAACATGTACTGGATGGCTCCTTTTCCCATTATTTCATCTCTTAAACCCTGGGATCACCCCCGAGAATCATTATAAACTCAGGAAACATTTCATTAACCAATATAATGGTGTTTAAACCAAATGATAAACAAGAACGTGCCTCATGAGAAATCTGATATCTTATATGCAGTGTAGTGTTTAAATTATGGGAATGATATGAAATGAAGGAATATTTTTCTTTAGTCATCTATGCCATTCTCAAACTAAAATTTCTCTTGATTCTATATTTTTTAAAATTAAAAAATAATAAGAATCTTTAATATTTTCCCATGAAATTATTATTAATGAAACTTATGAAATGGTAAAACTTATGTTTTTCTATATTTAATTACAATGGTAAATTGATGTGTTCTTAAAAATATAAACCCAGAATGAAAATTTTTACACAGATTTATAGAATTTTTACAATACATTATTTTTTCTACTTTATTAAATATTATATGATATATATTATTATTTTTTGATCAATATAAGTGTTGTAATTACTGCATACTATTCAAGCTATATTGGATATCTATTTATCTAATTTATGTCCTTCAAATTATAGTGGTTATATACTATGATAATTAAATACATGAATTTAGGAAGATAAGGTGAATTAGAGTTTCACGCTTTATAAATATATAAATATATAATATATAATAATATATAATATATAAATATATACAGATGAAAACTAAAATAAAATATATGATATATATTTTTTATTTTTTATTTAGACATATATAAACATATAGTGTTTGAATATATATATATATATATTTTAGAAACCCAATATACAGTTTTATATAAATTTATATGAAATATTGTAAAATATTTTATAAATAATAAATATATATTGACATTTCGAACAAACACACCCACATACATATATATATATACTAGGTAAAACTTATAAATTTATATAAACAATTAAACATATTATTAACATATATATATATATATAATATATATAGATACTTATCTTTTTAAGATGTAAACTTAAACTAGAATCCCAATATAAAATAACACACACAGACACACACACCCAAAATGAAAATACCATATAGCTTATATTTAAACATAATATTACTAACAAATATTTAAATATATCAATATTTCCATATATAAATTTTATAAATAATATATCTATATATATTTAATTATTTATTTATATATACTAATATATATATAATACGTACAATCAAAATAACCAATATATATATATATATAATTTTAGTCATATATATATATCTGTGATTATATGTTTGTAAATGTAAATGTGTGTGTGTGTAGAAATAAATATAAAACAAACACAAACAGACACACAGACACAAACAAATATATATATATGTGTGTGTGTGTGTGTGTGTTTAAATCACATACCTGGAATATTACTTTGATTTGATGAATAAATTGAGAAACAAAATGATGTGTCAAAGGATTCGTGTAGTGTATCAGACAATGGGAATATTATGATTCACATATTGTCAAATTGGATGATAAATTCTCAATTATATACAAAAAAGTTTTGATAATGGTGGATTTTTAAAAACTTATATAGTAGAATGAAAATATAATACCTTCCAATTCTATATAAATGAATGCAAATTTAACATTTCTCAGTGTTACATTAAAAAACAATAAATGGTATTTCATAATATTACCAAATACAGTTTTTTTCTTTCTAATATATATATTGAATGAAATTTTAGCTACATGGTGGCCCCATGTGATGAATCTATCATAGATGGGTTTTTCATGATATCATAAATAAATAGGATAGTTGTAAGACTATGGAGTAATATAAAAATTGAGTGGGAAATGTAAATTGAAGATAATAAAAATAAAATAATATCAATGTTATACCCAACAATATTGAAGTGGATTGATAAATAGTGGTGTAACTTTACAACTATGAGCACCCATAACTCCATTATGTAAAGAATAAGTGGTGCTGACTTACTAAGTAATAATGATGAACCATAGTGAGTCTGAAAGTTATCATATAAAAAATTATATATATATATATATATATATTTAATAATAAATTTATTTAATATTTTATGGTGAAGTGATAAATGTACATATTAGATTGTTTTCTTCAGAAGGTTTCCTAAAACAAATAATGTTATATTTGCAGATAATGAATAGTTGGAGGATTCATAAACATAGAGAGACACTTTATGTATCCAATATTCATGAAATATTGAAATATTTATTTTCACCTTTATATATTAATTATTTAATTGTCTTATGAATTCATGATTCAAAAAACCAGGAGAAATTTGTAAATGATCTTTAAAGTTGCACATAACAACAAGAGGTATAGATTCAAATTTTTTGGGGGGGTTTAGTGATGACAAGTGTATAAATATGTATTAATGTGTCATTAAAAAAATAAATACCACCTATTATATTGAATACTTAGGATCCACCAAAAAGAACAAAAAAATAATGAAGAAAATAATGGAAACTAAAATTTAATGAGCATGAAAAATAATAGTTTTCTGTGAAATAATATTATAAAAACTTAATAAACAATCATAATAATGATCATATAGTTATTTATAACCATTAGTTATCAAAATTACTTTAATTATTATTTCTTGTTCACTTATTTCATTATCATATGTCTTCTTAATTTTCAATATATTTTTTTCACTATGTTAATAAATGAAGTGTAATTTCGAAATTTTTTATTTTCTTTTCTTCTTAAACCTCCATAAAGTCACAAAATATCATTAACAGGGAATCATTAATGAGTTATTGACATGAAATTAAAAGGATATTTATTGTTTTCAATTTGATATGGATGGAAGGTGGAACTCATAAACATGGGTTTGGAAACAAGATAATGGTTGACAACAATTTATGTCCAGAGGAGGAAGTGTTCATAATGTTTTAGTCTAGAAACATAGTACATGTGGTCATGACTAGATTATTTAGGTTAGTATTTTTGGTTTATATAAGGTATTCTATTTGTGTTATAGAATTTTTTCTATAGATTTTTTTTGAAAAGGAATTATGTGTATTTGTATATGGATGATATATTGTAATATATTGAATATTAATTGATTTTTTTAAATCAAGGTAGAGGTACATATTGATAATTTAACATAACTATGATAATAATGTGTCCCCATAAAATTTTAGAAGGATTAGTGACTAGATAATTGGAATTCCCAAATTATTATTATGGATGAAAAAACATGTACTCATGGACATTAAATTAGAGTGATAATTTAATATTGGTTATTAATTGACTATTGTGATTTCAATCTTTGAAACATACATAAAATTAAATGAATCAAACATTATCTCTAATAGATGTAGGACAAACATTTAAAAACATAAATCATTTTTTTCTAATTTCTTATTTCATTTTATTTGTTTTATTAATAATTTTTATAACCATTGATTGTTCTAATGTCGAAGGGTATCAATTATGTGATTTAATTAAGGATCCATAAACTAGTGAATTGAGGTAATGAAAATTTTCCATTCTAGAAAGTGTGGGAGATTTATTTATCTTATGAATATTTTTGATATATTATCTTTTTAAGATTGGTATCTATCAATACCAGTGAGTTGTATAAGATATTTTGGTTCAATATAAAGTTTTAAAATCAATAATAGTTACATTATAAAATATTATTTTATTGACACTTTTAAATTTAGTGGTGATAATTTATTTAGAAGGTCTGGAATTAGATAAATACATTTTTTCATAAAAAATTGATTAGATAGACTGGAGAATATAAAGGAGGGCAATGGATGACTATATGATTTAGAATTTCTATGAGGATTTGTTATAGGTGGACAAACCAAAAGCAATAGAAAATGTGGAATGGTAATTTTTTATAGGAATTCAGATGGATTAAAATTGTTTCCACTTTAACATAGTTATTCCTATAAAATTTTGGTGATAAAGACCATAGTTAATCTTATAAATACATAGGTGGATATTTATTAGAATAACCCATCTTTGAAAAAAATAGTAATGATTGCAGAGGTTATCTGATATGACAATATCAAAATGAAGAATATTGAATCATCATGTGAATTACATTGAAATGAAATAGAGGTAACAAGAATTTATTAGGGTAATGTTCATGGAATATATATAGTATTTTTTCTTCTATAATATATACTATAAAAATGGGATACAAAAGAAACATCCATAGATAAATATTAATATAGGGTTGATCAACTATTCCACTATGTGAGAGATCTCATTCTAAATAAATAATTCATTTGGATTTATTTCTAGGAACCTACTAGAATACCTATCTATAAAGAAGGTATAAGAGATAACATTCAATGTATAGGTCAAATAAAATCAGGTGATAAATTAAGGTAAATGAATTGAGTCAGATAAAATAAGACAAAACATGTATGCTAACACAATAAGAAGATGGCACAACTAATGAAATATAACAGAGTTCACCAGGTGAGTTCTAGAAGATGTGATTCTAGATGGTATAGTTTTAGAAAAATTATAGATGAATCCAAAAACATTTTTTAACTATTAATAATATATAATTCTAATCATGTATCATTGATTGTAGTACTTTTTATCATTTTACATCTGAGAGTGGATTCATTGAACACTATTTTTATGATATAAATTAAATTATTAATTTATTAAATGAGGATTCCCCTAAGATCATGTGGGATGGTGATGTTAACATCTGTTTCTAGCACAATATTTTTTTTATAAAGTGTTTGGAATATATTATGTTTAAGAAAAAACCTAATTTGATATGGTCATCGCAATTACACATTATCTGAAATGAGAATGAAAAATCTAGTATATATTTTTACGCAGGTTTCCATGGTTATATCTAGATGGGTAAATGATGGGATGTTTTTTATGAAAGGGTGATTGAATATAGAAATCATTTTTAAAATTAAATATTTCGAATGATTGGAGTTGTGTATTTTTCATCTTAGGAATCATAGTGAGAAGAATGTGGAGTCTTAGTGTAATAGGGTATATTGAATAATGATCACTTAGAGTTCATGTATTTTGAGAGTGGTCTACTTAGAATGTTGTGAGTGGTGTGGTTTAATCAATATGGATGGACACCTAAGACTCCAATGTTACAACCCATGCCCATATATTTATAAGGGATTAGACAAATCTATTCTAAGGGTCATTCAATATATATCGTGACATTCATGAATAATTAAATAAAGAATGTTTGGTTTTAATACCTGAATGAAAAATTTCAGGTGATATATGGTTTTTTATATGGATTTACATGGAGTTAAAATATACTAGCAGGAATCAGAAATTCATATTGTCTGATATTAGTGGATAACAGGGTTATATGGATTTAAATATTTTTTTCTACAGAAAAAACAATTAGTATTAAAAATATTTTAACTAGAATATATGAATATGACAGAGTAGTGTAGGGGATGTATCAGATGCTAACTAAAAAGGCGAAAAGAATAATAACACATTCTAGATTGATAATGATCACTCTTGAAGGAGTAGTAAAATTTTACAATTACCCTTTTAATTATATTCCTTCTTCTTTATTATTGTGGGTGATTTTAGAACACATTTTGTGTCTAAAATAATTAAAATTGTCCCAGAAAATAATTTTCATAATTTTTCTTGGGTTCCTGTTCATGCCATGGATTTGAATGAACTTCTTCGAAATTTCTGAATCATGTTTATTTATGGGATAATGTGATGATAATAATTGTTTCCATCTATGGGATAATGACTCTTGAAATATTTTTAGATGAAAAATGTAATCTTCGGTGAGAAGGTCTTACAGAAAGGATAAAACATTGTAGACACCATATTTGAGAATAAAGATTCAAATAACCAAATAAATGATGATATAAATGGATGTTTGATATAGAATATTTTTTTAAAAACATTAAGGATAATTGAAAGTCTATATGAATCAATAGGGGTAGGGGATGATGTTTAATTGTTCTTGGGAACTATATAATCATTGGGTAGATATCTGGATATTGATGTTGTAGAAGTATTGATTCTAATAATAGTAATAAGAAAATAATAAATAAATAGATATACCAAAATCTAGTGAATAGTTCATATATTTAGGACTGGTTTTCATTAATTTATTCTTACGAACATAAGATAACATAGGATCCTGAAAAATAAATGACTAGCCTCTATTGTTCCAAATAGTGGGGGTTAGTGATAAACGATTTATTTGATAAGTTGTATTGAATTGAATCATATAGGGTAATTGAATTACCAACGGGGATAAATTCTACATTTTACAAAATGGATCATATATATAAATTGATATTATAATTATATAAATAAATATATATCTTGGTTGATTGGAAAGGGGTTTCGTAAATGATATAGGTGGACTGAATAGAAATTTAGTCACTCATTTTTAAAAAGTAAAATCATAAAAATAGTGTTAATTCATGTTTTTTTAAAACACTACATGTAAAACTAATGGATGTTAAGACATCATTCTTTCATGGTTATTTGGATATGGTAGTCTAAATCATGATACTATATAGTTTTTAGAGAAAATTAGGACTTTTTTTATGTCATTGAGAAATATATGGATTGTAACATGAATTATGGAAATTAAACTAGATTTTTGATGACTTTGTGGATATGTAGTTGTTTGAGTAGATAAACTAGAATCGTTTATTCAATTGATGGGTATTCGTGGATGATATTTTAATCACCTTATTTTTTATATTTATGTAATTATCTTAGAGGTCCCAAAAATTAAATCTATTTTGGAGGTGAGAAGTTATTTTAATGCATTGTTCAATATGAATGATCTAAACAAACCCATGATATTTTTTGGGATGTGGAATGAATGTTATCTAAAAATTGAGAATTAGTTTTATCTTGAATATAATACATTTGGACAGTTATCAAGAGATATTTAAGGATTTCATGTAACCAGGGTCAATCCATTGGCCATATAGTTAAAATAATTCAATAAATATTCATTGAATATTATAGATAATTCTATGTACATTTTTAATGATCCATTATAATCTATTGTTGAATTTTTGATTCGTTTAGTTGTTTATAGAAGTATTTACAATTTATTTTTAGTTGGAGTTGTCTATTAAATTATAGGAAATCATATAAATCAGTATAGGGAATATATGAAGTGAATTATATAGTGCCCCAAAGGTTTAGAAGATATTGAATTCTGCTTCATAATAGATGTCATATTATATGGGTTTTTGAATGTTTACCTTATAGAAGATATAAATTCACATAAGTGTACCAGATTTTTTAACATACATAGGAACAACCATATGTTGGATTTCATAGTTGTAGTTGGTAATTTAACAATCCATAATTAAAAATGAATATGTAGAAATTACAAAAGTAAGGAAATAAAGGATATGTATACTTTTTTTGATGGAGGAGAATAAAATTATAATAGATAATAAATTTATCTTTGTTTATTTTCAGCGTGTATTTCATTTATGTTAGAATCTAATGTCCTACTCAATGAAAATCATAGTGAGATTATGTATTATTATAATAGGAAGATAAAGGAGGATGAATTGTTAGAGTTATAGAATATCTACAGGTGAAAGAATTTAGTTGTCATGTTCGTCAATGTTTTTTTAGAAACACTGAGGTAATACTATTGCACAATGTTACTAGGGTAATAATAAGTTTTAAGGAGACATCATTTGATGCTTCCAAATTTGGAAGCATGAAAAATGTTCCTAAGTTTCAGTGGCATCCATATATCATTGAATGAAGAAATCATGTGTGGTATTTTTAAGAAATGTGAAGTCTTATTCCTGTTTCTAGTGAACTATGTAAAGATAGAGGAATTCTAAATCATGGGTTTGGGAACATGAAATAGGGTTGTGGTAGTGCATGTGATGTAGAGGCAGTATTATAGACATTGTGTTTCAAATTAAGAATATTGGTGGTCATGATTGGATGATTTAATGCAAAAGATATGGCGTATATATATTAATATATTAGTATAATTTAGTGTATTTCATTATAGTTTTGAGGAAGTAAAATTATATAATTTTCCATTTGAATAATATGTGAGGGAAAATTTCACATTCATCAAATGTTTATTTAAAGGAAGAGGAACCTACAAGAATTTGGAGGTAACCATGACAAACAAAGGTCCTACCACAAATATTTCAAGGGAATTTAACCTGATATCTTGGTAGACCCAACTATTAAGGTTGGGTTGGAGCAATTGTACATAATGTGATTAAATTTTATTGATAGTCTCATATTATATGTTAATAGATAATTTTGATTGAAATATTCATAACTTATGTGAAATTAATTGAAGGAATTGTTTTCTCTTATATATATTAGACTAACATCTAATCCAAGTAAATATTTTTCGTCAATTTCTTTTTCTCTTTTTTTCAGAACAATGTTTTTTGGGAGTTCTGTTTATCTTAGTGTTTGTTGGTGCTGTGTTTGAATAGTGATTAAGGGTGCATATTGAATTCATATGTTCTATTACATTAAAATCATGGTATTATTTCAGTATACATGTTTCGTTCTTGAAACCTATAAAAATTGGGCCCCAGTGAAAGCACAAACAACCAGCCTTAAAATGTCTGTCGGGCCCTAGCATGCCAGGTACACCAAGTTTCCCCATAGACACGTGGTCCCCAACATAGGGCCCACCCACATTCTTGAACATGGAACATGACTAATGAATGTCCCCAAAATCCAACAAAAGACCTTTATAGTGATTTTTTTTCTCACTCACACACACAATGGGAAACATCGCAAAAGGTCACTCCTCAAGATCAATACTCAAGGGAAAGCATGCATAACTACGGAGTTATAATTAGGTAGGCTCCAGAAAATGAAGGTACACATTATTGACACAAGTCTTATAATTTAGTCATTTAATCCTTTATTATTTTATGGTTTTACATTCACTCCAATTTAGATAACAACATCCTCATTGTGGGACCTACATCTCAACCCAAGCAGTGCACCACGCTTAAGGTGTGGTACCACCTCTGATACAAAATATAATAAATGTGCCCTAGTCAATGCCTATACACCCCGTCGTTGTATGTATATCGGGTCCTATCCCACAAGTTACCACTAGTTTCCACGCAGACATGTGGTCCCCACCCTAGGGCCCCCTTAAATTCCTAAACGTTTAATCTGACTAATGATATTCCTCATATTCCAACACATGTCCTTTCCAGTTTTCTATGTCCTCACTCACACACATCTTGAGAAATGTCCCAAAAGGCCACCCATACAGATCCCTACTCTAGGCCAAGCATGATTGACTGTGGAGTTCCAATCAGTTAGTCTCCAAAAAAAGAAGGTTCACCTTGTTGACATGCGCCATATTAATTAATAATTTAACCCTTTATCATCCTAGGGTGTTACAAAACCTTTGGTTCTCAATAATCTAGTAAAAATTGACTCTGAATCCCAATAGTTATAAGTCCAAATATATTTTTATTATATTATATTTTCAAGAATATTATCTATTACACCTATTGAATTATAATGTATATTAAAATTGATTATTTTAAAATTTCAATTAAATTATAAAATATAGTGCATGATCATAGAGATAATATGCACTAGTAGAATTTAAAATTATTTGGGATATTATTAATTTAAATAAACATATGATATGAAAAATATAATTAATTATTAAACATTAATAAGGTATTAACAATATAATTAAAATGGTAATATATTAATTTAGTGAAAAATTAATTTCTAGATTTTTTTTTCTATTTTCTATTTTATTTTTCCCTGTCATTTACGGAGGGTATTCACAACTATAAGAAGAATATAGTTGATATTAACATTTTATTCATTACTTTAATAAATTATTTTTTTATTATGTAACTGTTAAATATTTTAAATTTACATAATATATGATTAAATAAAAAATATGTTATTTTTTATTAATGTATTTTTAGAGTTTTTCGGTTTTATAATTTTTTATTTTTATTTTTTTATTTTTTTTATTTAATTAAATAGAAATCTTGGGAACATATATTTATAACATTAAACAAATATAAAAGGTTTATTTTTTTTATAATATATTCTAAATATATTCTATGTTATAGAATTTTCTTTTTACCATGTTTTTTTATTCACATCGTGCAATCATTTTTTAATGTTCTAAATAAATGTTAAAAAAAATTAGTGATGATTTTTAATATTAAAATATTTATTACCTATTATAAAATTTATAATGGTTTGTGATAATTATAATGTACATTTAAAAAGTCATGTTCTGTGTATTTTTTATATTGTGTGACTTTTATGTTTTTGTGAGTGTGAAATTATTTTTAAATATAATGTGTATTTAAAATAATTCTTGTGTTTTAAGTTACATATAGATTTTGAGTATATTATTATGAAACTATGGTTTTTTATGATTTTTTTCTATAAAAATATGAAATACTCTTTGTTTTTTTATAAGAAAAAATAAATGATATAATTCTAGTGGATTTATTTCCGTTAGAATGTTGTTAGAAATTCTAAATGTAGTTTTTTCTCTACGTTCCAAATCATGGATTCAAAATTATTAAAAATAAAATTGTATAAATGCACTAATAGAAACATTATTTTTATTATTTTTTTTATATATATTTACATATATATTTATATATTGTTTTTTTGGTTGTGATTTTATTATTTTTTAATTATACTTGACATATTATAATGTCACATTCTAAAAATGGAATTAATAAAAAAATTCTCTTATCCTGGATTATAATTATCAGTATTTATTTTACTAGATGAATAATATATTTTATAATTTACTTAATCATCATCTAATATATTTGTAAAAAATGTGTTAATAAATAAATTATATTAACATAAAACTTATATAAATAAATAATTATTCATGAAAACTTATTATTTTTTATTAGATTAAAATATAATATTTTCATATTATGATTTGATGTTAGAGAAAATAATTAATAATGTTTGTTTCTGATTTTTTTTCAAGGGAAATAAATTATATCTTAGATTGAATGTTTTATAATTTGGAAAAAGATTTAACAAGTGGAATATATGGATTATCTATCAGAATAGTATAATTTAATTTATTGTAAACAATTAATACTAGGATCTCAATGAATAATAACCATACATATTAGTTTTTAACTGTATAACAACTCCAAATTAGAAGTTATATCCATGTTATATAAACATGTATGATGAAGAAGTATAAACACACTCTTATGAAGATTCAAATTTAATGTCACAAATTGTTTTTTATTTTACATTATAGATTGTATTATTTTATTTAAATTTAATTTATGAATTATAAATTTGAATGTTTTATATATGTTTATTTTGTAAGTATTTAAAATTACGGTCTTCTGAAATTAGATTTAGAATTTTTTTTTGTTTAATATAATTTTGATAAAATATTTTTATTTATTATTCAATTGAATTATTTTATAAAACTTTCTCTAGCTTGTATCATTAATATAGAGTAATTCATGATGAGAGTGACATATCTATGATTAACAAAATAAAAAATACAAGCCAAATAATTATAAATATTTTCATTTTAAAAGATATTATGATTTAATTATTATTGTTTATTTAGAATAAGATATGAAAAATATCTCTCCGGATGTTATCTACTGTGAGATTTAAAATTTTAAATTGTAAATTTCTACAATTTATTGAATTTTAGGGTGATAGTGAAAAACCTATATCTAACATCGATTGAGTATTATTATGATCATTTGAAAATAACATGTAATACTCGAGGGTAATTATTTAAAGAATATCCAAATATGAATTACTACTAATATATGACACAATTTTACATATTTCCTAAACCAAAATCTATGTTTTTATTTTTCTATATTACAAACTCCCTAATCCCGTTGAAGGTAAATTTATAAATTGAACTTCGAACCTTTTTTCATCAACAGATCATCATTTTGTGAATATATTAATATGTTTTTTAGTATCATAATATTAATATTTTGGACTAAACACATGGGAAATAATTTAGATAACATGGAATGTTCATAGTCTGTAACCAAATACAGGACATAGTTTAAAAAAACTACTTTTAAATATTTATAAATAACATAAAAATAATTACAATAAAACAACACCCAATTGTGATATTAGTTCATGTATTTCTCTATTGTATAAAGCATCTTGTCATTAACAAAAAACCTAATAAGGTCTCTAATAAAACATTGAATGAAACATTTTTTGATACATATATATATTATTGGTTCATATATCAACCAAAATAGAATAACCATGATCTCATATTTCATATGCCAAGAGTAGAAAATTTTAATTGGAATATCCTAAAATTTAATATGAATATAATGATAAAAATATATTATATTAATCAAAAAGAACCAAATGTTCTTGTAATATAATTCAAGTGGTAATCAATCATTGTTAATAGTGTTAGAACCATTGTTTTTATTATATTTTTTCAATTGGGATTAACTTCAACTACACATCCATAAATTCAATTAGAAACATGGAAATTGTTTATGGAATGTTATAAATCCTTGAAAGTGTTTTTGAAGCATGTTTTATTTTTTTTTCAACATATACAAACTTTAATTTCCATTAATTGTGATGGAATTTTGAATATACCCTAAACATATAATTTACTAAGGGAGTAAAGAGTATTGTTAAAATAATGATGATATTAGTGATGTGTATGTTATTTGACAAAGAGTTCCCAGAAATTATTGAAATGAATTTAAATTAATATGATATTTTTATAGATAATATATTTTTTGAATAAAGAACTTAATATACCAAAAGGAATATATCTTATATAAAATATAAAACATTGAATGGAGTTATTATATTTTTATATAATTGTTGATGAATTCCCTTTATATGTAAGGAATTTGATTTAATAAATAATATCATTGAAGAATATGATAATCATAAAGTTGAAGAACCCACCGATTATAAATGATATATTCATTTCAAATATAATATCTTTTAGGTTTTAGGAATATAGAAATGGAAAGGTAATTACCTCTATATATAAAATATATGAATAGTTGAGTAATACTATTTTGGAAAATGAAGAAGAAATCAAAAAAATATATAACATTCAATGTATGAATAATATCCTCATGTAATGCCCAAATATTTTAATTTATATTTCCTTTTGAATCATAATTTGTTTGATAACATAAATCACATTCAATTCACAAACATAATGAACTATTAAATAGTATATAATTGTTAAAATGTAGATGCTGAATTGGTAGCTTAAATAGAGGTAAATGAATTATGAAATGTATCAAGTAATAAAAATTATGTTGGTATTAATACTAAGACATTGATAAAATTCAACAAGTGTAGCTTTGTAACTAACAAGACTGGTTTATTCATTACTATATAATGCATCTAAAATAGGCCTTTTAGGATATATAATTTGATACTAAATAAGATATGGAATATATATACCATTGATATGAATAATAAGTTAACACATAATTTGATGAGTAATTTATTTGCATTAATAATATCATTATTTAATTTTTTTAAAATATATAATACCATGATAATATATTTCATAAAATATATTTAAAATTAGTATAAAGGTAAATTCTAAAATTTTAGAATTTAAATTTTTTTAAATTTATTTCATTTTTGGATATATAATAACATTATATTCGTAAGATTAATTTTTTATATTTTTTATAAAATATTTTTTTTCTGAATAATGGGAATACTATTTTTACCCAAAATATAACATCATAAATATACAAACAATACATAAAAGTGTAAAAAACATTATTTGGTCAAATATTTATTAAATATATAAAACCATAGATTTAATAAAATTAAATCAAATTTAGATAACTTAATATTAACATTATTATGGAATAAGTAATATTTTACAATAAAGAATATTTTTTTCATATCATGGAATTAAAACATATATTTTTAAAAAAAATTATGGATTTGAAATGCCGAAACATTTTATTTTTTGATAATTAAAAATTTTAAATCATGAAAATAAAATTCTTTTATTATTTGTCTATACTCATAAACATTTTATAAAAAAATAAATTTTTTTCTCTAAAGATATGTTCTAATGTGTTACAAGAGATAATGTGAAAAGCAATAATTTATCATGGAATAATTTTATATGAAAAAATAATTCCATATTTATAATTTGAAGTTAAAAATCATATAATAAGGTGCTTCTTTATTTTAGTCATTAAAAGTAAAATTTTTAGGTATAAATTTGTTACCATAGTATATCTAAAATAGAAAACAAATACATATCTCATTACCCTCCACATTTTTTAAAATTTTAGAGTTATAATTACTTGTAAATCATGTAATATATTTATATTGAGTTGAAATATTTAATTAACTTCCATTCTCTCTGCTAATAAAGAGGGATTCTCACCTCCCTTTAAAATTCATTCGGAAAAATTGTGTTTCCCAATAAAACTCTACCATTTACTATTACCCTAGAATAATATTTCATTTCTATGAAACTCTGGATACAATGGATGAGAATAATTACTATATTTATAAGGGTTTTTCCAAAGGAAAGTAAAATTCCTCCATTTGAGTGCATCATTCTCTCTTTCTTTTTGTTTCATTCTCACTTTTCCAAATCTATTTTTTTGAAACTCTAAAATGTTTATTATTTGTATACCAAAAGTCATTATTCAAATGGAGTAATCTTAAACACACTTCCCCTAATCTATTAATAATAATGCTACTATAATTTATTTTTTGTGTGGACTAATGCCTCCATAAAGTGACAAAATCCATTTGTTCACTACTGAATCAATTCACTATCTATAATGGAACAATTTCAGAATAAATGTATAAAATATATTATATTTATGATTATAAAGGTAAAAATATTAATACAGCTACGTTCCCTATTATTATTATGAAAATGAAAATGTTAATTTGGTGTTGTTAAGAGTTCTACATCCATGATGTAATGTATGTGTTTTTCACACAATGAAAATCTATAGAGTAGTGCACCATTATATGTTGCAATGACTCTGGTAACCTCATACCTAAGGAAATTTCTAAAAAACCCATGGTTACTAGACACTCTCTATTTGAATTTTTTTTTTCATTCCATTGATAATGATGGATTATCAGCCCCCCATATTTAATATATGGTGATTCGAGGTATGTTATACCTTTTTCTCTGATTCTTCATCGATATGGATTCTCCCACTTTTTCATTCAATGTTATAGTAGTTTCAATCCATCACAATCATCTTGAAATTTTTTTTCTATTAGTTTTCCAATCACTTTATATAATAATGTATGAAAATCCATGTTTACATTTGGTTATTATTTATACATATGTTGCAGGATGTGTTGATTGATGTATACATCTTTTATCTACATTCCGTAATTTTTCATAAATGGTAGTGCCACTCATTGTATGATTATTTTAACCATGAAGGTAGTACCCATCCCAGGGCCTACTAACGGTGTGTCTCAGGCAGTCACTATCTTCATAACCACATTTTCGGTCTTGGGGGATAACATTGGAGTGCGGGTTTATGATAGAGTTGTATTTTAGGTTTGGGATTGATGGATATAACGCATATTGGTGTTAGAAATATATCATATTTCATGGTTTTTAAGGAAATCAATTCCAATTATGTTTAGTAAGGAAGGTAAACATGGATGAATGGTCGAGTCATGGGTATTTAGTTTCACCTATTATTTGATTCTTGGACCTTTATGTTTATTTACAAAATATAATGATGTGATACTAGTTTTAGGGTATATAACACAAAAATTATTATGATTCATTCTTATTTTTATCTATGTTTCAAATTTGTGGATAATGTTATAGGTTTAAACATCAACAAGATAACATACATTTAGTTAATTAATGTTCAACTCTCCATATTCTAGGACTAGGATCTCTAATATTTTTTTTATTTTTTCTTGTATGGCTCATGGCATTTTGAGTTGGATTTTAATCTAGAGATCTAGCACCTTTTCACCACATTTATTATGAATATGTACCATGAGGTACTACTGAAAAACTAAGTCATTCATATGATGTAATGAAGTACTAGATCTCTATTATATGGTGGTCATTGTGTTTACTAATATTGTAAAGGTGTGATATGTGATTACCAGTTACTTGGAAAGAATCTATTTTTGTTATCTAGGGGTATGTTCCATCCATTATATGTTGTTTCTCTAGTGGTGGAAGAACAAGTAACTATACCAAGGGATATGATGTCTATTTATCATTTTAATTCTATGGTAATAAATGGTTATAGTTCCTGACATTTATGAGTAGTCAGTGTGTTCCAGGTGTCTTGATTTAGGTTTCTCTTTTTATGTAATTTCAGTTGAGGATGTAGTAGAAGCGTGTTATAGTCTAGGATCAAAAGAGAAAATATGTGTAGGAATTAGACATCCCTGGGACACCCCTTTTTCTCAGAGATTTGATTATGATGCTGGAGGTTCTCATCAACTTGGTTAGAGAGGTCGTAGATAATGTCATGGTGATTTTAATGAATTATTATTGCTACCGTCAGGTAAGAAAGACATTATTTTAGGAAACCTTTTCTTTTTTCCTAAATGGGTTAATTATATATTTAATTTTTGAGTGACTCAATAATTTATATCACATACTTTCATCCATGGGTTGAGACTTAAGGTAGAGAGGCATTTTGTTCCCTTTGCATGGAATATTTTAGTTGGTGGTTAAGCTGACATGTATGGTGTATATAGGGATAGTAATATAGTTCATGGGAAGAACTTCTCTTGGATATATTTCCTATGTTTATAGATATATCCATAATCATAATCCATGGAATATATTGGTTTTATTTGATTCTGTAAACCATTTACTTATTAAATAAAAATGTTATGTTCTAAGATTTTCATGGAGATACACTTTTTTTAGAGAATAATTCCTTCAGAAGGATTATTTGAATTATACATCATTTATTCATTCAGTTATGAGCTAAATCGGTTCTTTTTCGAAGGTTCTGCAGTCAGTGTTTCTAACGGTTTTAGAAGAGTAACTTGATATATTTCTATAGAAGGATTTATTGTTACCCCATCAATCGGATATTGAGTTTGTGATCATGACAGATATAGATTTACATCATATCATGATGTCCCCATATTGGTTCACTCTTTAGAAGTTTTGTGATTTTGGAGTACACCACAATGATCTGTTATAGCGAGGTTTTGTTCATCCAATTGTGTCAGTTTGGATTTCACCTATTCTTTTCATGAAAAATAAATTGGTGGATTGTATTTGGGTATTTATAATCTTCTATTGATTCACGTTATAGTGAAGAGACGATATCCTCTTCATAGATTAATGACTTATTCAATCAACATCAGGAAGAAAATTGTTTCTGGATGACGGAGTTGTGGTCAGGATATCATTAGATGAGGGTGATGAATTGCAATATTAAGAAGAATACATTACAATGTCTTATTGGGAATTATGTTTCCAATGTGATTTTGTTCAGTGTGAATAATTCTCCATACATTTTCATGGGGTCAATGAACACAATGTTTATATAGTTCCTAGATATATTCACTGTGGCTTTAATGAAACTCTTCATTATGTAATCCACAATATAGGAGGAGAATGTAGATCATCTGTATTCCATTTTGGGTGTTCTTCATCAAGATTAGTTTTTGGGAGGGATTTGAATGTATGAGTATTGGGATCATGATGTTCATTTCCTGGATAATTATATGTACCAGTACGTCATTGCTATGAATCATTCAATGAGAGAGGGAGTTGTTTATTTGGAATCCCCAAAAATAGATCAAGAGTTTTAGAGTATCATTTTTCATGAAGGCTATTACAATATTTTTATCAATGATTTATCTCAGGTTGTGACTTAGGAATTCTTGAACAGAAAGGATCCACCCTTCTGTTGGGATGACTAGTGTATGGTATATTTTGAGTACCCAAAGTGAATATGGTTAGTTCTCCAGCCCCTTCTTTTATAGAAAACCTAATTTAGTTTTAGTTTTTATTCTACAAATATTTTATTTTGATGTTTTTTTATTCCTTATAGATCAGTTGATTCTTATTGGTTTGGATAGTAATTTCCCCATTAGAGTAACTATTATATCCTTGATCTTGATTTGGTGAATGATGTATTTTCATTGTCTTTTTGGACATATTACCTCATCAATGAGTGTTATGTGATTTTTAATGACCGTAAGGGATTGGGGTATATGTTCTACTAGCGTCACCTATCATGGAGACAAATATGTTGTATTGAATTACTATAGGATTTTGATATCAAGATTTCATATATTCTAGGATTGGAAAATAATCTATCCAATGTTATGGGTAGGATTTAAAATAGTTATTTCATGCATGAATCTAGATATCGAGGTTGAGTGATGGAAGAACTCTTGGTGTTGCATATAAATATGGGAGTGTTTGGAGGTAGAGGTTTTATTTGAAAATTGATAGTGAATTCATATTTGGTGCCAAATTTTTAGGATTCATTGCTAGAGGGTTCTAAGGTGGAGTTCGAGAGGGACTGATTTGTTTTTGGTGATGCCTTTGATGGTTCATATGATGATAAATAGCACCAAGTGCAACTATAGGGAAGGATTCCCATTCCATTTGAAACACATTAGATTCTTCTCCATGACTTCCATATCTCACACTTTGAGGTACATAATAATATGAAGATGGCTCACCATGCACTGGGATTTCAGTTTGGGTAGTAGCATTAAAGCATTCATTTTCAGAGTTTGTTTCTCTATGTTTGGTCTGAAATAAGTTTATGGATAAGAACCATGTTCTTTTTGTTTTTTTCTAGTGATTAGATGTTAACCTATTGAAGTGGGAAGACATCTGGATGGACAACATTACTAGTTTATCTCGATATTCATGGAGGCTATAATTCTATATGTGTGATCGTGGATCATTTTATGCAATCATTCTATATTATATTGATTAATGTGTCTATATCATATAAGTTTTTTTAGGTATAATCTATAGGAGGTGGTGTGCCTCAATGTTGTTCTATGAATGATCATTTCTAATCCAAATTCACATTTTACCTCTATGATGTTGATATGTCTCTAGTATGTTTTTCCCCATAGATATTCATTATTATTACTTTTCATCATCTAAAGGATGTTCAAATAGAGAAAAATATCTAGAATCTCGAGGACATGTTGTGATCTTCTATATGAGATTTCAGAGGATCATAGATGAGGCATATGAAATTTTGTATGTTTGTATAAAATAATATTTTCCACTCTACCATTGGTATAGAAAAATTTGAATCTTTTTATGGACAACCACTCCACTCTCTATTGTTCCAAACAATTGTCGGGGATGAAAACATTCATAGGATGAAAGTACTATATAATATGATAGTGATGGTACATGTAATTAATGAGGGAAAAGGCATCAAGAGATCATCCAAAATCTTATGTCAATCATAGGTGGAAACCTCTGGTTTTCAAAATTAGATATTTCAGGTACATGTAGGTGACTATTAATCATCAGCAGTAAACATTTGGTTATAATATTAAGATTTATCTCATGTTATTTAGGCCTTTCGCAGTGTTTTCTCATGTTATATAAACGAAATATCATACAAAAATCCACCTATAGATGATTATAATACATGATTTTTACACATGTGATAGCTCCATTTTTAAGTTCATGATGACTTTGATATAATTAATTGGGAGATAACGATTTTTATGACAATGCAAGTATAGAGCAGCAGCCTGTAGAGATCCATGACCACCATGAGAATTTGTTTCATGGGAAAAGTATTCCATTTTTTTGAGCCGTGAAATGTCGCAGTCATGTATAGGTGAATAATGGTGAATGTGAGACATAGATGTGAACTTTGTACCTTCATCTATTTAATTTTTAGCTCTTATATTTTAATTATTTTTTTAATGATGTTGCAATTTTTATTTCATGAGTTGGATCCCGCCTATTTTGTATTCATAAGAATAATATCATTTGAGTGGTACACCACACAGAATAGTGGTATTGAGTGGAATTTTTCTATTGAGTTATTCTTCATTATTCTTATGACGAGGTTGTTGCGCTACTATAGTGGTGATATCCAGGATGAGCATCTCTAGGAAGGCGGTTCAAATGAACCCTTCTAATTTTCTCATTGGGGATGGTTTTGTATTCTGAGGGAAAATAATTTTTTGATAGGTCTCTAATGTAAGGATAAAGATCTATCTTGTCTAACCCTTTCTGTGTTTCTAAGGCTTATGGTTCTCAGAGGTGGTCTAGATCAGGTCTGGTGGTGATTCAATAAAAAAATCTTGAATCATGTAGAATTACTGATCTGTATGTGTTCTATGACATGAAACTATGCTCCACGTCTTAGGTGAGAGAATTATTGAGGAACCAAAATTTATTCACGTCTTGTGTGAGGTTAATCAGGGGGTACTTCATGGTGTTAATTAATTCAATGTTAGGTGGTCTGAGATGATGAGTTTTTAGAGGGCAATAAAATATGATAATTACATGATGTGAAAGGGTTTCATTCCATAAAAAATCTATTTGGATCACACCATTAAAATTGTTTGTACCTCAAGGTTTCTCATACCTTATGACCTTTCTCCCAAACCTTATGAGGATGCCATCTTTCTCTTTAGGGGTTTTGGAATCCCATTTAAATGGATAAACTCTCCGCTTCTCGTGTTTCATATGTGAAGATCCATGTTATTTTATACATTTTTATATCTTGGTTCATTGATCTAGATCCTCTTACTCCTTATTTTCAGGTGATGGAGGTTTCTATCCATCCTTCTAATAGATTTTTCTTTGTTTTTTTGGTGCAGTTGTTGTGAAGTGTCCTTAGAGGGATATAGATCTTGTGGGAGGGGGATTGGGATCTATGAAGTTGGTCGATTCTTGTGTGATGAACACTGACACCATTGAGGTATGTGATTTTTTATTCTCATATTTATTTATATTAAACTGCATGGTTAACCTGATTTTCCTCTATTGATGGAAATGAAATTATCCTAATAATGAATTAACATTACTATTAATGAATTGTATTGTTTTGCGTGTTGATGTTTGATACCATGATAATGGTTTGCCTATGAATTTTCTATATAGTGTGACATCTATGTTATGATTGTAATAATTTCATATGATTCAATGGATTAGAATTTTGATCCTAATGGAAAAAGGAAAATAGAGTTCATCCTATAATTTTTAATTAGTTGGGTAATGAATTAAATAACATGCATGATAAGTGAATTTGGTCTTTATAGTAATTTGATGTTAATAAAATTGAATAAATGAAAATGATTAATTTTTTATCTCCGTTAATAACAATGGAATAGATAAATAATGTGAAATGGGATATGGATTTATAAAAATATTTACATGACAACAAATATAAAATATAAGGGTATGTATTTATGTTTTAGGGAATTGGTTTTAATGGATTGATCATTTTTTTACATTTCATGGAATTTTAAAGATTGATTCATTATTGTTGGCCCATAGGATATTATTGGCCCCTCACTAGTTTGTGTATTTAAAAATCATGTAAAATATGGTAAAATCATTTAAATCAAGTTTATTTATGTTTAAATATGTTTAATAATTATTATTTTTGATAAACTATGTATTTTAAAAATTCTATGTTTATTCATGTTATAAAACAAATTTGAAACCGAAAAATTGGCTAAGTATGAGTCACTAACACCAACAAAACAAGTGTGACACCTACATCAAAAACGGAATCCCTGATACTTACAATGTAAATGTCTCAATGATAGTTCAACCATGTCACCAAAAGAAGGAATGTCTCACCAAGAAAAGGGATTTTCTCGCTGATAGAAGGAATTTATCAATGACAGTACAAACTGACCCACTGATAGATGACTCAATGATAACACAAATGAGGCAAAGATAGAAGGAATGACTCACAGACACCTAAAAATGAGTCATCGATGCATTGTGTCACTGACACATGGACATATTGATAGAATGAATCGCTGATTGAATGAGTCACTAATACCAATAGAATGACTCACTGATAGAAGGAGTCACTGACCGAATGACTCATTGATATACTATTTAAATTTTCTTTTATTTAACATAATCTATAATGGTAATATTTTATTTTTTTAATGTTACTGATTAAATTAATGCTTTTTGGAGAAAACATTAATTGGGATGTACGGTGTATGAGGTACACAACCTTCCCAAAGCATTCTTATTGTCGGGTTGTTGAATATAAAAGAGAAAAGCATGCAAATTGAAATACACATGTAGACACAAAGTAGAGGAATCTGTAAAGACCCGTAAAATTCAAGGGAAATTTTTTCTTAATTTTCTTTAGAATTTTACAAGAGCGCGGTTTCTGACGGCACCTGATTCCGAGGCCCGGTGTGCCCGGAATCAATTTCCGAAGATTGGCTCGGGTACGTTCAGTGAACGAAAAAGCGGGTTTTTCTAACTTTTGAACAGGTGCCCGGAATCGAATTCTGAGGGCACCGATGAACTCGCAGCGCCGATATTCGCTTAAGGAGACCTTTTCTAAGTTTGCGTTTTATACGGGTTGAGAGTTAGTTTTGGGGGAATTAAAATGAAGTTAAATAAAATGTGGAAACACATTTTTTTTATCCATGTTGGTTATATCCTCCCAAAGGGAGTTAGAGGTTGGACCCACATCCACTTTACCTCCCTTGAAAGGATTAAGTGTGGTGGGGCCCACACGAACCCTATCTCCTCAACTCCCCTTTAAACTCCCAATAACTCCACTCAATTTAATTTTGACAACATGAGTTTTAATTGAGATGAGTTATTGTTTTTCAAACATTTGATATTCAAGTGGTTTAGTTGTGTAAATAAAATAAGCTTTAGACTTACTTTATTTTGGTTAGTATCCTTTGCCACCTTGAGAGGATTTTGGGAAGCTCTCTCTTCATCTTTTTCATCCTTGACTAAGAACACAAAGAACACCTATGCTCCGATGAAGAACGCCACATCTCTTCTTCGTAGCCGTTGTGTTTCCGAAGATCGACGATGCCGCTTCTTTCGATCTTCTTCCCATGTCAACAAAAGGAGACGCCGCTTCCTCAGGCTTCCTTCGTCAGCTTACGAAGCTTCTCTAGCGACGTACCTCTTCGAATGCACCTCGACGTCAACGGAATCGACGTTCGATTCCCGCGACGACCGACCTCCGCGACGCTTGTCTTCCGCGGCTTGTTGACATGATCCAAACTTGAAATCGAGGTAGGGGTTTAATGTTATTTGATTCCGTTCTTGATTCTGGCATGTCGAATTTTGTGGTTTTCGACTTTTTATTATCGAATAATGCGAGGGGGCCGGACCTCACAAACACGGCCGACCCTCCTCCTTATTTCATAATTGTTTTCTTTTTGGTTGGTACGAAGGAGCGTGGTGCCGTCGCACCACGCGGTTCATGAGGAACATACGCGCGGCGCCGTCGCGCCGCGCCGTGGAAAGAGATTCAAGAACGCGACGATGTCGCGTCGCGTCGAGGGAAGTCTAAGGCGTCGCGGCCGGAACGGCGCTGCGACGGAGTGGCGCGGTGCCGTCGCACCGTGCCGGATGACAAGGGTTGCGGCCGGTTCCGGGCCGCGGCAGCGCTTGGGGACCAGCGGCCAGCCGGGCCGCCTGTGTCGGAAGCCAGAAGAGGACCAGCCTTTTCCAGTCCTGTTGAGAAGAAGTCGGCCGGCCAAGTCGGGCCGGCCGGAAAGGAGGAAATCGGGGGAATTAAATTCCCCCGGTCAGCATGAATGGCCCCCCATAATGAGGGGGCCGCAGTTTCACAAAAGGGGGGCAGGCGCACCCCGTTCTCAATCAGCTCGGCCGAAGGCGGAGCTGGCAGCGCGCCCAGTGCGCTGCCTTGAGCCGGACCGGCGTGCCTGGCCGGTCTGCGAGGCCGGGCCGAGCCCAGCTGGGTCGGGTCGCGCCGCACCGGGCCGCGCCGCGCCGGGCCGTGCCGCGCCGGGCCGCGCCGCGCTGGGCTGGGTCGACCCTGTCCGGGGCGGGTCGACCTGGTTCGGGCCAGCCGGGGGGGTCTCGAGCCGGGTCGGCCCGGGCCCGAAACCCCCGATATCGGATTGTTTGGGTTCAAATGCCCATAACTCGGGCTACGGACCTCCAAACGACATGCCGTCAGCGGCGATGCGATCCTTGGATCGAGATGGTCGTTTCGGTATATCGCACTCAGGGTTTCAGAATACTTTGAGTTCGGCCGGGTTGGTTCGTACACGAAACCAACCGGGCCCTCAGAGCGGAAATGCTCATATCTTGAGCTACGGACGTCCGATTGACGTGTCGTCAGCTTTGTTGCATTCCTCTTAGTGAGACTGATCTTTTGGAATACTACGCCTATGGTTTGGACGTAGGAGGAGTACGGTCGGGTTGGTTTTACCTTAAAAACCAACCGGGCCCCTGGGATGAAAACGCTAATAACTCCCAGACCGGGAGTCCGATCGATGCTCCATCTGCGACGTTGTGTTCCTGTTGATGATACAGAACTTTTGGATACATCAACTCTAGACTTTGTGACAGTTGATGTATCAGCTTCTCAGCTCGTGGAGCGGACCCTCCTGAACGAGCTTGTTGTGTGCGGGAACCCTAGATCTGGTTGTGACTGCTATTGTGACTGCGACGACGACTGTGCAGAGATCCTCAGTGGATTCGACGACGACAACTACAGCACTCAGCGATCCTGTGTGGATCAGTGCTACCGATCCTGTGTGGGTTCTATCTTGTGTGGGACAGCGCTCACCGGTCCTGTGTGAACCAGTGCCTACAGATCCTGTGTGGGTCCGATCCTGTGTGGGACATTGCGGGGGTTAGTACCTATTGATCCTTTGTGGGTCCGACGACTTAGATGGACCAGTGATCATCTCTATCGTCCTCGAAGAAGTATACCTGTGTGAGATGAATCACGTTTGCTTTCCTGTGTGGATTGTGTTGTGCTATCCTGTGTGGATTACGTTTTCTTTCCTGTGTGGAATACGTATACTTTCCTGTGTGGATTGAGTTGTACTTGGGCTCGGAGGTTGGAGCGTATTGAAATGATGACTTAGGTATATGTATGGGAATATACCTAAGCAGTGTCGGTTGTTACTTCGTGATTGTATCTTTCCTTTGTGGTTTATCCTTTGTGGATTTTGGGAGACCTTCGGGGGTCTCGGGGACCCTACTGAGTAGCTTATACTCACCCATACACGGGCTATGCCTGCACTACGTTGTGTTGGTTGCAGACGACGGACAACGTTGATCGTGGTTGAGGCGTGCAGAGCAGGAAAATACCTGGAGGTGGACCACTGGGCGGGACGTACTCGAAGTGGACGACGGGACTCGAGGAGCAGTGGAGCTATCTGTACCCACCCTCCAGGTGGGATCTCCAGTGGACAGCGCGGTGTAGCGGCTTTACTTTTCAGTTGCTGTTTTCCCTTTCGAGTTGTACATTACAGTTGGGCTTGTATTTCCGGCCCCTTTTACTTTTCCGCACTTTCAGTTGTACTCTGTTTTTACTTAGTGTTTACTTTTCCTCTTGCTTACTCTGTGGTGATTGTTTACTTTACAAAGGCAATGCCTTCCCTTTTTACCGGGATTTACGCCTTGGTGCTAGTTGCCAGCCCCTGGCCTATGGAAGACGGGTTTGGGGTAGTCACGAAACGGGCCCCGAGGATGGGTCGTGACAAATTGGTATCATAGCAGTTCGGTTCTACCGCGAACTCTGATATTTTCTATGTGATGCAATAATGTTTAGCATATTGAGTGTGGTTATCAGTCCAGGGATTCCAGTGTTGGTGCGGCGGCCGACGTATCCGTACACCAGGACCCTGACTTCTGATTTCCGACTTAATGCATGAAAACATTGATTGCGTGTGTGTTTCAAGTTTTCCTTGTGATTACTTTATATCAGCTCACCAGGTATACTGTTCTGACCGTGGCACACCTGTTTCCTTTTCAGGATGTCCCCATGATGGCAGCCAACTAGGGTTCTGAGAGTCGAGTGCGACGACAACCCACTGAGCGACGAGGCCTCGGTGCACGACCCTTTGTCAGTAGTGGCACCGGCGGTAGCACTACCCGCCGAGCCACCGATACTTCCAGCACCAGCCGCTGACGATGAACATCGCCTCAGCGCACTGCATGAGTTTCAGCGCCAACGGCCGCCTAGGTTTCGTGGGGAGACGGACCCCCAGGCAGCCGAGGACTGGCTGGAGGTAGTCGTACGAGTTTTCAGGCTAGTGAGGACACCAGCAGACCTCATGGTGATCTTCGCTGCGAGCCTACTGGACGCAGCAACGGGCCGATGGTGGAGCTTGATGCTTCATGTGCACGATGAGGCATCTCTTATTTGGATGGACTTTGAGAGCCTCTTCCGCTCGGAGTTCGTCCCAGCCACCCTCCGTGTGGTGCGCATTCAGGAGCTTCTTCAGCTGCGGCAGGGCA
This sequence comes from Viscum album, assembly GCA_963277665.1. NCBI lineage: Eukaryota > Viridiplantae > Streptophyta > Magnoliopsida > Santalales > Viscaceae > Viscum > Viscum album. The sequence continues at coordinate 904,764,532 of OY728160.1, read as the reverse complement.
GCATGACGGTCGCTCAGTACTCGGCGAGATTTACCGATCTCTCGCGCTACTCGACCGACATGGTACGAGACCCATTCTTCTAGGCCCAGACCTTTGAGCAGGGTTTGAGACACGAGATCAGGGCATCGCTGATCTCCCTCAGCATACCGACTCAGACAGGAGTACTGGAGCGGGCCCTTTTGATTGAGAGATTTCTTGCTGAGTCTACACCAGCGCCGAGACCCACCGCAGGGCGGCACGTAGCAGAGTCTTCTGCAGAAGGCAGTCGACAGATGACTCAGGGGTCCAGGAAGACCAGAACATCAAGAAGACGACCTCAGGACACTGGCTCAGCAGTTCGGGGCACACAGCGCGGAGCCAGTCTTTCGAGAGGCAGACAGTGCTACTCGTGCGGCGGGCAGGGCCACATGGCTCGTGACTGCCCGACCCGCCGTGCCGAGGAGCAGCAGACGGTTGAGGGACCACCGAGGCAGAGGAAGAGGGTCAACCGTGGCGGTCCGCAGGGAGGAGGCGGATGAGGCAGAGGAGCTAGCCGAGCAGCAGGTGGTGGGCGACGCTTTGAGGCTCTGCCACCACAACCACCAGGATGTCCGCCCCGACCACAGGGAGCTGGCGGGCAGAGATAGGCACAGCTCCAGGAAGCGGAGGCCTACGACCACGGTGCGCCCGAGATGATTCGAGGTACTATCTGTGTCTATTCCACCCTTGCTGTAGTACTTATAGACACAGGAGTGAGTCACTCTTTCATAGCCGCTGCCCTTGTTTGGAGCTTGGAGATTCCGACAGAGCCGTTGGCTCGATCCTTACGGATAGAGACTCCTACGAGAGAAGACTCGACGGTTACGCACTGGTGACGGCAGTGTGAGCTTACTCTAGGAGGCGAGAGCTTTGGCTGGGATCTTCTTGTAGCAGCGTCGAGGCCTTACGACGTCATATTGGGCATGGATTGGTTATCTACGGTCCAGGCACAGATTGACGGTTTTAGGTGCAAGGTGCGATGTGTACGCACTGACGGGAGCAGGTTCACCTTCACCAGTGAGAAGGGAGCCTTTGCAGCATAGGATGGAATTCCACGGAGGAGAGGACAACCCATCACTCATCAGTTGTCTAGACTCATCCTAGGAGTAGTTGACGTGCGGAGTCCTGGTTTTCCTACAGTGGTGGATCAGTTTGCGGACGTTTTTCCTGACGACGTTCCAGGGTTACCTCCTCGCAGAGAGGTAGACTTTTATATTGACCTATACCCCGGGACAGCCCCAATATCGACTCCAGCATATCAGATGGCCCCCGCTGAGCTTCTTGAGCTACGGGTACAGTTGGAGGACTTGTAGGGCAAGGGGTTCATCCGACCCAGTGTTTCACCCTGGGCTTCCCCGATTTTGTTCGCCGAGAAGGCGGACGGGAGCTTGCGACTTTGTGTTGACTATCGTCATTTGAACCAGGTGACAGTGAGGAACAAGTATCTGCTACCAAGGATTGATGATCTCTTTGATCAGCTCAAGGGAGAATGGTGGTTCTTGAAGATAGACCTCAGGTCAGGCTATCATCAGCTCAGAGTTAGAGACGAGGACGTACAGAATACGACCTTCAGATGTCGGTATGGACACTATGAGTTCTTGGTTATTCCCTTCGGCGTGACCAATTCTCTAGCAGTGTTCATGGACCTCATGAACAGGATCTTTCAGCCCTACCTTGATCGGTTTGTTGTGGTCTTCATCGACGACATTCTGATTTACTCGACGACTGAGGAGGAGCACACCAACCACTTACCGGTTGTACTAGACACACTCCGAGAGAACCAGCTTTATGGTAAGCTCTCGAAGTTCCAGTTCTGGATACGTGAGGTCCACTTCTTGGGACACGTCATCTCTGAGGCGGGATTTGCAGTGGATCCTGTGAAGATCGAGGCAGTGTTAGCTTGGGAGTCACCCAGGAGCATGACGGAGGTGCAAAGTTTCTTGGGACTAGCTGGATACTACCGGAGATTCGTGCCAGACTTCTCTAGAGTTTCGGCACCACTCTCAAATTTGACGAAGAAGGGGAAACCCTTCGTGTGGTCAGACAGATGTCAGCAGAGCTTCCAGGAGCTGAGATAGAGATTGACTAGCGCACCTATCTTGATGTTTCCTGAGGAGGGAGTAGGGTACGTAGTCTATTGCGATGCATCAGGGACCAGACTCGGATGTGTACTGATGCAGGAGTGGGCAATGATCGCCTATGGATCATGTCAGTTGAGGCCGCATGAGCAGAACTACACTACCCATGACCTGGAGTTAGAAGCAGTGGAATTCTCTCTGAAGACATGACGACACTATCTGATGGGCGAGCGCTTTACAGTCTTTTATGATCATCAAAGTCTCAAGTACATCTTCTCGTAGAAGGACCTGAACCTGAGACAGCGGCGATGGCTCGAGTTCCTCCAGGACTATGACTTTGAGATAGTCTATACTCCTGGGAAGGGGAACGTAGTAGCCTATTCCCTCAGCAGGAGGACGGGCATTCAACTACTTGAGGAGGCGACAGAGCAGCTATCCTCTTTGCAGATATCCTTCGTGGATAGAGATGGAGAAGCCTTCCTTCAGTCTCTCACAGTCACTCCTCTATTTCTACAGTGGGTCAGAGAGGCACAACGTGGGGACACTGACTGTGAGACGCGGCGTGCACAGATATCCTTAGGATAGGAACCTGATTGTTTCTCCTTTGGAGTAGAGCACGACATCCTTTTCAGAGGACGTACCATGGTACCAGTCACTTTACGGGAGGAGGTGCTGAGAGATTTTCACACTTCTCCTTTGGCGGTACATCCTGGAGTGGTGAAGATGTACCGGGACCTCAGACGACAGCACTGGTGGCCGGGCATGAAGAAGGCTATGGCAGAGTTTGTTTCTCGATGCCTCTCCTGCCAGCAGGTGAAGGCTGAGCACCAGGTACCAGCAGGCTTAGTACAGCCCTTGCAGGTTCCAGAGAGGAAGTGGGACGGCATATCTATGGACTTTGTTGCTGGAATTCCACGCACTTCCAGTGGTCACGACTCCATCTGGGTGATTGTCGACCGACTCACCAAGTCGGCTCACTTCTTACCCATCAGAGAGCAGGGCTTAGTGGAGAGCTTGGGGCATCTCTACGTTCAGGAGATTGTACGGCTTCACAGTGTGCCATCTTCTATTGTCTCCGATCGAGATGCTCGCTTTACTTCCCGCCTTTGGAAGGGGCTTCGGGAGGCGTTCGGGACGTAGCTACGTCTGAGCAGAGCCTTTCACCCTCAGACGGATGGTCAGACGGAGAGGACCATTCAGACTCTCGAGGACATGCTCCCCGCATGTGTCCTCGACTTTGGTCGTAGTTGGGAGGACCACCTACCCTTGGTGGAGTTTGCGTACAATAACAGCTACCACTCCACCATCGGGATGGCACCATACGAGGCGTTGTACGACCGACCTTGTAGATCTCCATTGTGCTGGACAGACCCTGGGGAGTCAGCACTTGTGGGACTGGATATGGTCCAGGCCACGACAGAGAAGGTCCAGGTCATCCAGGAGTGGATGAGGACAGCTTAGAGATGGCAGAAGTCATACGCTGATTGGAGGCGGAGGACACTATAGTTTGAGGATGGCGACCACGTCTTCTTGCGGGTCTCACCTCGACGTGGTATACAGAGATTTTGCCAAGGCGGAAAGTTATCTCCGCGCTTCATCGGACCCTTCCAGGTCCTCAGTAGGATTGGTGAGGTGGCTTATCGCCTGGCTCTACCACCTCAGTTGCACCGGGTGCACGACGTCTTCCACGTGTCTCAGCTGAGGAGATACGTGCACGACCCGACACACATCATTGACCATGGGGAGCTTGACGTTGACGATAGGGAAACTTTTACGGAGGTCCCGATGGAGATCGAGGATCGACAGGAGCGGGTCCTACGTGGATGGTCGATTCCTCTAGTGCGCATCAGATGGCAGCACGAGAATCTCTAGGAGAGCACTTGGGAGCGGGAGGCTCAGATGCGTGCTCAGTACCATCATTTGTTTCCCTAGTTTTGATGTATCATTACGGGGATGTAAAGTCCTGAGGTGTGAGTAATGTAAAGACCCGTAAAATTCAAGGAAAATTTTTTCTTAATTTTCTTTAGAATTTTACAAGAGCGCGGTTTCTGACGGCACCTGATTCCGAGGCCCGGTGTGCCCGGAATCAATTTCCGAAGATTGGCTCGGGTACGTTCATTGAACGAACAAGCGGATTTTTCTAACTTTTGAACCGGTGCCCGGAATCGAATTCTGTGGGCACCAATGAACTCGCAGCGCCGATATTCGCTTAAGGAGACCTTTTCCAAGGTTGCGTTATATGCGGGTTGATAGTTAGTTTTGGGGTAATTAAAATGAAGTTAAATAAAATGTGGAAACACATTTTATTTTTATCCATGTTCGTTATATCCTCCCAAAGGGAGTTAGAGGTGGGACCCACATCCACTTAACCTCCCTTGAGAGGATTAATTGTGGTGGGGCCCACATGAACCCTAACTCCTCAACTCCCCTTTAAACTCCCAATAACTCCACACAATTTAATTTTGACAACTTGAGTTTTAATTGAGATGAGTTATTGTTTTTCAAACTTTTGAAATTCAAGTGGTTTAGTTGTGTAAATAAAATATGCTTTAGAATTATTTTATTTTGGTTAGTATCCTTTGCCACCTTGAGAGTATTTTGGGAAGCTCTCTCTTCATCTTCTTCATCCTTGACTAAGAACATGAAGAACACTTAAGCTCCGACGAAGAACGCCGCATCTCTTCTTCGTAGCCGGTGTGTTTCCGAAGATCGACGATGCCGCTACTTTCAATCTTCTTCCCGTGTCAACGAAAGGAGACGCTGCTTCCTCAGGCTTCCTCCATCAGATTACAAAGCTTCTCTAGCGACGTACCTCTTCGGACGCACCTCGACGTCAACGGAATCGACGTTCGTTTCCCGCGATGCCCGACCTCCACGACGCTTGTCTTCCGCGGCTTGTTGACGTACTCCACACTTGAAACCGAGGTAGGGGTTTAATGTTATTTGATTCCGTTATTGATTCTGGCATGTCGAATTTTGTGGTTTTTGACTTTTTATTATCGAATAATGCGAGGGGGCAGGACCACACAAACACGGCCGACCCTCCTCCTTATTTCATAATTGTTTTCTTTATGGTTGGTACGAAGGAGCGTGGTGCCATCGCAACACGCGGTTCATGCGGAACATACGCGCGGCGCCGTCGCGCCGCGCCGTGCAAAGAGATTCAAGAACGCGACGCCGTCGCGTTGCGTCGAGGGAAGTCGAAGGCGCCGCGGCAGGAACGGGGCCACGGTGGAGGGGCGCGGTGCCGTAGCACCGTGCCGGACGACAAGGGCCGCGGCCGGTTCCAGGCCGCGGCGGAGCTTGGTGACCAGCGGCCAGCCGGGCCGCCGGTGTCGGAAGCCGGAAGAGTACCAGCCTTTGCCGGTCCTGTTGAGAAGAAGTCGACCGGCCAAGTCGGGCCGGCCGGAAAGGAGGAAACCGGGGGAATTAAATTACCCCGGCCAGCATAAATGGCCCCCCATAATGAGGGGGGTCGTGGTTTCACAAAAGGGGAGCAGGCGCCCCCCGTTCTCAATCAGCTCGGCCGAAGGCCGATATGGCAGCGCGCCCAGCGCGCTGCCTTGAGCCGGACTGGCGCGCCTGGCCGGTCTGCCAGGCCGGGCCGAGCCCCGCCGGGCCGGGCCGCGCCAGGCCGGGTGGACCCTGTCCGGGGCGGGTCGACCCGGTTCGGGCCAGCTGGGGGGGTCTCGGGCCGGGTCGGCCCTGGCCCGAAACCCCCGATACCGAACTATTTGGGTTAAAATGCCTATAACTCGGGCTACGGACCTCCAAATGACACGCCGTCAGTAGCGATGAGATCCTTGGGTCGAGACGGTCGTTTCGGTATATCGCACTCAAGGTTTCGGAATACTTTGAGTTCGGCTGGGTTGGTTCGTACACGAAACCAACCGGGCCCTCGGAGCGGAAACACCCATATCTTGAGCTATGGACGTCCGATTGACGTGCCTTCAGCTTTGTTGTGATCCTCTTAGTGAGAAGGATCTTTTGGCATACTTCGCGCGAGGTTTGGATGCAGGTGGAGTACAGTCGGGTTGGTTTTACCGTAAAAACCAACCGGGCCCCTGGGACGAAGAAGCCAATAACTCTCAGACCGGGCGTCCGATCGACGCGCCATCTGCGACATTGTGTTCCGGTTGACGATATGGAACTTTTGGATACATCAACTCTAGAATTTGTGACATTTGATGTATCAGCTTCTCGGCTCGTGGAGCAGACCCTCCTGAACGAGCATGCTGCGTGCGGGAACCGTAGAGCTGGCTACGACTGCTACTGTGACTGCGACGATGACTGTGCAGAGATCCTCAGTGGATTCGACGACGACGACTACAGCACTCATCGATCCTGTGTGGATCAGTGCTACCGATCCTGTGTGGGTCCGATCCTATGTGGGTCAGCGCTCAGAGGTCCTGTGTGAACCAGCGCCTACAGATCCTGTGTGGGTCCGATCCTGTGTGGGTCTTTACGGGGGTTAGTACCTATCGATCCTTTGTGGGTCCGACAACTTAGATGGATCAGTGATCATCTCTATCGTCCTCGATGAAGTATACCTGTGTGAGCTGAATCTCGTTTTCTTTCCTGTGTGGATTGTGTTGTGATATCCTGTGTGGATTACGTTTTCTTTCCTGTGTGGAATACGTATACTTTACTGTGTGGACTGAGTTGTACTTGGGCTCGGAGGTTGGAGCGTATTGAAATGATGACTTAGGTATATTTATGGGCATAAACCTAGGAAGTGTCGGTTGTTACTTCGTGATTGTATCTTTCCTTTGTGGGTTATCCTTTTTGGATTTTGGGAGACCTTCGGGGGTCTCGGGGACCCTACTGAGTAGCTTATACTCACCCCTACACGGGATATGCCCGCACTACGTTGTGTTGGTTGCAGACGACGGACAACGTTGATCGTGGTTGAGGCGTGCAGAGCAGGACAGTACCTGGAGGTGGACCACTGGGCGGGATGTACTCAGAGTGGACGGCGGGACCCGAGGAGCAGTGGAGCTATCTGTACCCACCCTTCAGGTGGGATCTCCAGTGGACAGTGCGGTGTAGCGGCTTTACTTTTCAGTTGCTGTTTTCCCTTTCGAGTTGTACTTTACAGTTGGGCTTGTATTTCCGGCCCCTTTTACTTTTCCGCACTTTCAGTTGTACTCTGTTTTTAATTAGTGTTTACTTTTCTTCTTTCTTACTCTGTGGTGATTGTTTACTTTACAAATGCAATGCCTTCCCTTTTTACCAGGATTTACGCCTTGGTTCCAGTCGCCAACCCCTGGCCTATGGAAGGCGGGCTTGGGGTAGTCACAGCACGGGCCCCGAGGACGGGTCGTGACAGAATCAACGGAGCACCCATACTGAACCTTTTAACAAATAGAAGAAGAACACATGAGTTATTTTGATCCATGCTGGGTAAACCCAAAGGCGAACTTGTTGTGCACTAATGTTCCCACACCAATGCCTCAAGCAAAAAATAACCAAAGGAATAAATCTTCATCTTCCGTGATAATCAGAACACAAAGCATCAAAACCCACTATTTTTAGTGTCACTTTCTAGAATAATACCCAGGATTCACTTCTTCTCCATCCATAGAGTCCAGAGCTTAATTTCACAAAAAATTGATCCTTCTAATCTCCATCTCTTTATTTCCTTCTCTACTAGGTGCAATTTTTCTACATTTTGAGTGGTGTGTACATCTATCTTCAAAAAACGCTTTTTCAGCTGCACTAAACTAAATGATATAAGATATCATCACAGAAACATGTGGTTACACCTGTTATATCCTATATAGAACTTGGTAGTGGCCCTGTGTGAATTGGCTAGTTTAGTTTCCCTGAAAAACTATTGGAGAGGCCTTGTGACCTAGACAATTTGTATACTACTAGGTGAAACCCGATATAGGGTGTGGATGAAATTTATATATATATATATATTGGTGGAAGTTGATCACCAAGTGTATAGGACTAAATCTCACCTTGAGACTAACCCTCTTGTTTTAATCCCTTCTGTTTTCCAATTTAGATTACTATGTTTTGACTCATATTTCAAACAACATTGTTTCACATTGATGGTTAGACTTAGATAGTGTTTATAAATATTTTTCATTACAAAATTAGTTTAAAATGTTATATCTAAATATCATATTGTCATAACTAAGAAATAATCAATCTTCTATGAAATTAACTAACGATTCAGACTATTATAAATATATTACATTGATTAAATAGGCTATCTTTTTTTAAAATTTGGGCATTCCATAAAAAATTGGCAGAATATTTTATAGGATATCAATTCATCCCACTCTTGAGTGTCCTAATCCGAACAACAATTGGTATTAGAGGTTATTTTTTATCATCTATTTTCAAATGTTTTCAACTTTGTTTTTCGTTGTGTTTTAATGATATCAATATTTCTATTAGTTCAAAATTTTAGCTCTTTAAAAATATATTATTTATTCTTCAATATGGATAATAGACTAGAAGGCATTTCTACCAACAGACCTCCCAAATTCATAGCACAAAGTATTCCCATTTGAAAATAAAGATGAAAATTCACATTGATGGCATGGGGTTTGGTATTTGGACTGTAAAAAAGATCAATATGCTATAACAGGCAATCCAAAAACTACATGGTGTAATGCCAAAAAATTTATTACAACAATAATTATAAAGATATGAATGAATTTTTATGTGATTTAGGGGATGAATTAACTACTGGAAAACTAAGCTTTACCAACGGTTTGGAACCGTTGGTATAGGCCTCCAAACTGTTTGTATAGCCTATACCAACTATTTGGAGAACCGTATCCAAGTAAGCCGTTGGGATAGGTCTATACCAACGGTTTTCCGAAAACCGTTGGTATAGGTAATATGAAATCTATACCAACGGAAATGGAACCATTGGTATATAAATTCCAAAAATAAAACATCCACTGGGATTTGTTCCTAGGACCCCTCGTTTATAATCGAACGACTTAACCACTAAGCTAACATCACTTTTGTAAACATAATTTCATAAATATATATATGTATTATCATAATTATTTAAAATTTTGATTTATATATTGTTCTCGGTTAGTTGATCTGGAAAAAAATTAAAGAACCTATCCCAACGGTTTTCAAAACCGTTGGGATAGGTTCTGGTTGGGTGTAAATTAGATGGCCGAATGTTGGTTTTTTTTATGCTTTTTCCCAACGTTTCACCAAAACCGTTGGGAAAGTGGCTCAAAACACACCCTTTCCCAACGGTTTTGGTGAACCTTTGGGAAAGGGCCTCAAAAACACACCCTTTCCCAACGGTTTTGGTGAACCGTTGGGAAAGGTCACTCTTTCCCAATGGTTCACCAAAAACTGTTGGGAAAGGGCCACAAAAACACACCCTTTCCCAACGGTTTTGGTGAACTGTTGGGAAAGTTCACTCTTTCCCAATGGTTCACCAAAACCGTTGGGAAAGGGTGTGTTAGGTAGCTATACCAACGGTTTTTACAAACCGTTGGTATAGAAGTGTTGGGAAAGATCATGTTTCCAGTAGTGATTATTTAACAGAATATCTACTTGTAAACATGCCTATGAAATTTCAGATACATGAGATGTTTCACATGATAGAAAAACTATTTTTAAAAAAAAATATACTTAATATATATATTATTACATATGATATCACTAATATAAAGTCTAATGATCCCATTTATTATATATATCTCATGTTCAATGATATAGGAATTACAATGAGTGCACTTCAAAAACCAGTGGATGCGAAATAACAAATAATGCATCTAGTTATATGTATACCCAAAAGATGGAGAGGAACCTTAGTATCAATTACAGAATCATGTGATATCAGTAAGTTTATAGTAATAGAGCTGATATGTATGTTGATTATATATGTGGAATAATTAAAATTCAACAAGGAGGAGGACAATGAACCATTGAGAAAGTCAGTGGAGTTCAAAACAACTACTTCCCAACATAAAGAAAAAGTATAATAAGGGAAATGGGAAAAAGGATTGGAGAATGAATGATAACATGAATGAAATAGTTTGATATGAATGAAATAGAAGAGTACATGTAAAGGCTGATTGTCCTATGTAAAGATATATTAAGAAATAAGAGAACAAAGATAAAAGATACAAGAGGGCTATGAAAGCCATGTGTAGTGATTAGGAGGTTATCCATAGTGAGTCAGAATGATCACATGATGTGAATGGTGTTAAGGAAAACACATGTTTCGTGAAAAAGAAATCTAAGGTAACCTTTGAGACTCTAGTAAAAAAAATATTATTATTCCGGAGATGAGTCTAATTATGAATACATGACTAATGAATAATTGTAAGAATAATTCCAAATTACTGAAGATGCATGTAATAAATTATTAGATAAATGTAAAATTTTGATGATTCAACATTCTCTCACCTCTGCTATCAAATCTGAGCATAATATAGTGAATGAAAATAATGATTAGTTACATAATGAAAATAATGAGCTTATGTTATCAAATGACCAATTTAAAAAAACATAGGGATATTTACCAATGGGAAAGATAAAATTAAAAAAATTCATATCAAACAAGTTGAACCATGGTATACTACTAGTATAAGATAACAACATGGACGTAGGAACATAGCTGAAATTCTTTTTTTAACCAAATATGGAAACAAATTTTTAGGTCTAAAACTGCATATTTTTCAACTTGTTCTAAAACTGGACAACTTTCTACTAATTTTAGTTTTTATAGACCACATAATGTTTTTTTAAATATATTACAAACATTTTTTTAATAGACCTATGAAGAGTGTATGGGTTCCCAAAGCACTTATTACTAATTTACTAGAACTAAAAAATTTTGGGTACCACATTCTTCTCTTGTTGCATCATTTTATAGGAAAAATATTTGAAAAGCTCCTTTAGATGTCTATGGGGATTTGACAATGTATGTTGAATACTCGTGATAAGAGGTTATTCATACTTCACGAATTAGATAAATATTGATGGTGGGAATATCACTTTTGGTGACAATGCTAAAGGAAAATGATTAGACATGTCCAAATTGGTAACTCAAATTCAGTTTTAATTTCTAACGTACTTTTTGATGATGGATTAAAGTACAATATTATTATTATCTCTATGTTTTGTGATGGTGGTATTAATGTTTCATTGGAATATGATTCATGTAAATTTTTTAACATTATAAATTAATTAGTATTTAATTCCTTTAGAAAATAAAATTTACATTATGTAAACATGGATTCTTTAGTGTAACAAAAAATTTCCTAATTAAGTTCCTTAAAAAAGATTCTTCGGTCTATATTTGTAGATTCAGAAATTGTAATCTTAATTCTCTTATAAATATTACTAGTAAAGGACTTGTTTAGGATCTACAAAAACATGAATTTATAAAGGACAAAGTCTGTAATCCTTGTCAAAAGAGTAAAAATCATAAAATATTTTTCTAACCAAAGAAAGAAATTTCAACTTCTCATCCTCTTAAGTTGGATAAAATGGATATTTTTGGACCAACATGGGTTTATTGTCTTAATGGGAAGCACTATTTGTATGTTCTAGTAATTGACTTTTCTTGATACAAATGGACTTTCTTTCTTTCTCACAAAAGTGAAGCATTCCCTTACTTAATTAAGTATGGTAAAAAAGTAGATAAACTATGTGGACATAGAATTAAAACTGTAAGGAGTGACCATGGGAATGTGTTTGAAAACCATGAATTTGAATTTTTATTCTCAAAGAGTGGCTATAGCCACATCTTCTCTACTCCTAGGACACCCCAACCGAATGGTCGTTTAGAAAGATGAAATATAACCTTAGAAGTGATATACCAAAGTTTTCTTAATGAATATGACTTACCTATCAATTTTTATCTCAAAGGTATCGATACCTCTTGTTATATAATTAATATAGTCTTCATTAGTACAATTTTTAAGACAACCCTCTATGAGAAATGGAACCATTGTAAGCCTAATTTTTATACTTCAATGTTTATGGTTGAAAAGTATAAATCCTTATTACAATGTAAAATCATGAAAAAATTTCATCCAAAAGTGATAAAGGAATACATCAAGGTTATTCATTCTATAGTAAATCATATAGTGTATTTAATAAAATAATTATGTGTGCGGATGAATTTTTACATGTAAAATTTGTTGAAACAAACCTAAATGAACAAAAGACCTCTCAAGAATATATTGAGGCTGATAAGTCCAATTTGGACATAAATGAGAAATAATCTGACACCAATGTTAAGAAAACTATTAATTCTTTAAGTACACAAAATTATCTATACTCTAGTAGTGATGAACCCAAACAAGATGATGTACCTATATTAACTAGACCTCCTTTTTCAAGACCCACAAGAATCATTAAGATCCATCCTTTAGATGATATAGATGGAATCCTAGATAAAGGGACAAATACATGATCTTCTCTTTGAAACTAGGTCGACCATCAATACTTTTTTTCACAAGTTTAACCTAAATTCATTAATGATGCAATCAATAATGAATTTTGGGTAATGTCTATGCCAGAAGATCTGAATCTATTTGAATGAACTAATATCTGGAAACTAGTGGACAATCCTGAAGACACCTTGACCATAGGCACTAAATGGGTCATTAGAAACAAATTATATGAATATGGTATTATAGTAATAAATAAAGCTATATTTTTTTTCTCAATATTGTATTCAAGAAGAACCAATTGAATATGAAGAAATATTTTCACCAGTTGCTATACTTGAGGCCATTAGAATCTTCCTTGCATGCGAAGCCCATATTAATTTAAATCTATATCAAATGGTTATTGAGAGTGCATTCTACATTGGATATATATTTGAGGATGTTTTTATTAATTAAACCCTAGTTTTAGAAATACCCATTTTACAAATCATGTATTTATATGAACTAATGCTTTATATGCATTAAAGAAATCTCTAAAATCTTAATATGGTAGAATATGTAGTTTTCTTATTTTTAATGTTTTTATAAAGGGTATAGTTGATCCTAATATTTTTAGAAAATTATTTTATATCGATGTAATAGTATTTAAAATATATAAAAATGCTATTATTTTAAAATCATCAATGAATTATTTATGTGTTGATTTTTAAAAAATGATGTTGTGTGAATTTGAAATGAGTTTAATGGGGAAACTGAAATTCATTAATGTATTTCAGATATATTAAAATAAGGAAGTTGTAATTTCAATTCAATGTAAATATACAAAATATTTTTTAAAAATATTTTTTTATAGTACAAAAAGTAGTGACACATGAATTAGTACTACCTGTCAGTTGGATTTTGATGAAAATGGTAAATATTATGATCCAACCACTTATAAATGTATGGTTGGATGTCTTATCTATTTGACCATTATCTCCCCTGATATTATGTTTATTGTGTTTGTGTGTCTCCATTTTCAAACAAATCCTAAATCATCTCATTTAACTTCTGTTAATATATTTTTCAAATATCTCAAATATACTACCAACATAGCATTGTTCTATCCTACAAGACATATGTTTGAATTGGTGAGTTTTTATAATGATGATTTTGGTGGTTGTATGTTAGATAGAAAAAGAGATCCTCTAGAACATTTTACTTTCTGGGTAAGCCTCTAGCTTCTTGATGTAGTAAGAATAAAAATCATGTAATGTTATCTACTGCCGAAGCTGAATACAAAGATACTGGTAGTTTCGTGCTCGGATTTTTTGATGAAACACACTTCAGCAGACTATGGGCATCAATTCATTTATGTCCCCACAAAGAATGATAATAAATGTTCTATTATCATCTCTATGAATCATTTTTTTCATTATAGAACAAATCATATTTATGTAAGAAATCACTTTTTGAGAGATCATTGTCAAAAAGGTGATATAACACTAGAGTTTATTGGCACTAAACATCATCTTGCTGAAATATTCCTAAGGGCATTGAAATATAAAAGAACTAATTCAATAAAACATGAATTGGGATTGATTAATTTATAAGGACATTTTGTAGATAAATCCTTGTGGAAAAAATGAGTGTAGATGTGATGCTGACAATGGAAATGCCATGCAGAAAATGTTCTACTAACACTGACACATTTTTCATGCCAACACTAGGTCATACTGACATAAAAACTTTTTCATGCTAACACTAATATTTTTGTGCTAATACTATCATGCTGACACCGATAGAACCTACTATTTTATGTGATTATGTTTTAACCAAAACGACGTTGTTTCATTCATTTCATTGAACCCAGTTTTCGAATTTATGATATCTAATACCTAAATTATATAAATTCAAGTTGATCTAATCCACTACACACCCTCACCTTTAACCCTTACAGTCTCATTCTGTTTCTCTTTACCCTCATACATTCACCTCCCAACCTTCAAATCGACATGTTAAAATGGTGAATGTGAAGCGTGCACTCGAAAGAGGACATGAAGAGAAGTCGCCCCCCCCCCCCCCCACAGAATGGCAGAAAAGAGTATGGAAGATTGCAACATGTCAATGTAGCTCTTTCTGATTGTGTAGTAACACCAAAAACAAATTATATTGCTGAATCGTTGATGGAAAGTAAGTCTTTATTGTAATAGGTGTTGTAGATCAAAGGGAGAATAAACTAGTTTTTAGGTAATGAGAGGCCTTATTACCCAAAACGTTTCAATGATTTTTATATGAATGCATAGTTTTTTCTATAAGGAAGTGAGTTATGATGTGATAAGATAGTTGTAAAAAGAAAAAGAATTTCATTTTCTTCTCAGAATTGGGATGAATGACTTAATGTGCCTCATGAGGGAATCTATGTTGAGTATTGAATAAATTCTCCACTAGAAAGTGATATGTTCTACTATGATATATCTCTGAAGAATCTCACTGGAAATGAAGAGAATAGGAGTCCTATGGCTACTAACATAGATGGTGAATGTAGGATGTTGTTTATGTTTATTCAACTCCAGATTTTTCCCAGGAATGGGGACATTCCATTATTGAAGTATCAGGATGTGTATTCAATGTATTTTTCAAAGAATAAAATTAATGTGAACCAATGCATATATCTGATAGTGCATATCTGAGAAATGTTCAAGCCTTAAAGAAAGACCAGTTATATTTTTTACCCATGTATGGTATCAGACATGCTGGAAGTGAATGGATTGGTGTGGGAAGATGAGGTTAAATTTTAAACATTTAGTGGCATCTATTTTAGAAAAGAAATAAGTAAAAGGATGAAAATTTATTGGAACCCCCGAAAAAAGGAATGGGTTACAGATGTGGAAATTCATTATGATAAATTCTTCCCTATTGACAATTCAACAAAGACAATATATATACTGGACCCTGTTCTAGGACCATAAGAGTCTACACCTATCTATTCAGATGAATAAAAAGATGCTACTCTTGAAAGAGAAGAAGGGTCTCCTATGGATAATAGGAGTGACCTCGACATTTCTGAAATCCAAAGGAGGATTGCCTTGGTACCACCCATTACACCTCTTTCCCTATCTTTAAAAAAACCAATTTTAGTTTATGATGAAGAATCTAAAGAATATGAAATGTTTGAGTATGTGAGAAGATAAAACTTATCAGATTATAATTATAAATAACAAGAAGAATATAGAGAAGAAGAAGAGAATGGAAGTGTGCTTGATAGTAGAGAATAGTTTGAAGGAGAAGAAGACGAGGGTGTAAATGGTAGAGATGATAAGAATGAATACAGGAGTGGATGGTATAGTGGATCTGATCATCCTAATAAGGATAATGGTGAAAATAGTTACCTCTCTAAAAATGTGGATCAGGATAAGAATGTATAATGTCATGATCATGTAGATGATGCTACTATAGAAGAAGAAGAAAGAGTTGAAGTTGGTGGTGCAATGGGAGCTCGGATAGTCTATGTACCACAGTTGGTTTATGTTATAAGAGTATCTCAAGATGAGGGGGAGTAGTAAGTAAGAGGAGATCCAGTTTAGGGGGAGAAACAATATAGAAGAGCTCAAGTTGAGGGGGAACCTCAAACTGTACGAGTGAAAGTTAACACACTCACTCTTTATGAAGACATTGTGTTGTGTAAATGGAAAAAGGAATTTTGGATATGTTGTCCTTATCTTGGAAAATTATTATTCTGATGGTAAATACGATAGAGTATTTATATAGAGGCCAGTGGTGGAGGATATAGTACAGTCTCTGACACTTCTTATAGGTGTATATACTTCTGCTCCAGCACCTTCAGTAGTTCACATTGATGTTGAATATGTTACCATAATTGATTTTGATAGTTTCATGGAATAACATTCCATCAACTATAAAAAAAAATTCATTCCTATTCCCAAGTTTATATTGAGTGAAAGTCATGAAAAAATAATCTCTAGAATTTTTATTTCTCAAGTGGATCCCAGAATAATTGCACTCATTCGAGTTATTATGATTGATAATAAGCTGAGAAATGAGTTGCCTACATTGGTTTCTACTATAAAAAGTTTGAACTCTGAGTATTGGAATGTAATGGAATGAATCATGAATGTATATGAGGATATTATTTCCCAAGTTCATGTTCTAGATTTTACCCAATTAATATAGGATGTTCGAGACAATATTCAATGGGAATATAGCTCAATAGCTTCTGGTTCTCTCCATCCAGACATAGAAATGGCTAGGACTATTATTAGAGAATATATTCAAGACATGTTTGGTTCCTATGAATTATAAATTCATTCTAAAATTTAGAATAACCCTAATGATGTGCATGATATGGTCAGTTAGCAGAAACTACCAAATATCAGATCATACAGAATGTGGAATATTACATTAAGAGGATTTATACAAAGAATCAGTTAAAATGACATTTTAAAAATTTGTTTTCTAATTTGAAGTTTTCCACTGTGATATGAACTTTTAATGATCATTTTTAAAAATATAAGGACTTCACAGATCTTCTTGAAAAGTACATAGAGAAAAATGATGATTTTGAAAATACAATGTGATATGGTGGAGAGATAATCACAGATTTCATCAATATGTTAAAGCCCTCTCTCCATGTTCCTATTGAAACCATAATGGTTCCAACTATTTCTAGTTTTTGGACCAACTGCCTATCCTACTACATAAATACCTCATCCTCCATATTCTATGTCAATTTCTTAGGCATTGAGCCAGATCCAGCCTATCATCACATAACAGACCCAACATTATGATTCATCCAAACCTACCCTTGCCCCATCCATTCCTGAAGTTGTTTGACATCCTCTCATGAGAATTACTCCGTATTCTATTGTCACGTAGCCTCCATACGCTGGACCTACTATTGTTCCTTCTAAAAAATGAAAATAAACTAGATTCACATTGGAAGTGTGGACATCATTATAGTAGTGGTGGAGTGTTTTCAATTAGTGTTGTATTTCACTGATATTTTTTACGTCTACTATACTATGTACTTTCGTTAACTCTGAAAGTCAATGATCATTCATTTCATCCATTTGATACATATTTTCATTCTTGTTTCTCATCTTGAATATATTTTGTATTTTTTTGATATTCCCAAAATGGGGAGAACATCTACAATGGAATTATCATTTTTAAATCTCATTAAGGTAATGGCGGAGAAATGATAAAGGGGGAGACCATCAGGCATTATTAATTTAACCACTTAACCTTACCTATATTTTCAACAATTTATTTTTTTAAGAAATTTTATAATGGGAGATTGTACGTGGAATGATTATATTAATAATTAACTAATTCAAAATTATAATTTCATTAATTTTGTTCAACAGAAGTTTTAGATTATTAACCCATAAGATTTGTTTTCCGCTCACTGGTTTTTATAATTAAAAATCAAATCAAATCATGTCTAATCATTTAAATCATGTTTATTTAAATTTAAATATTATTAATTATTATTATCTATGATCAATTATGTATTTAACAAATTCATTTTAAATTCATGTTATAAGATAGTTAAACAATAAAACATTGGCTATATATGATTCACTTACATCGAAAGAACAAGTGTGATAATGACAAAACGGAACTGAGTCACTGATACTGATAGTGTAAATATCTCACCAATCATTAAACCGACTCACCGATAGAAGGAATGTCTCATCGATAGAATTAATATCTCAATGACAGAAGGAATGTCTCGCTCAGAGTACCAACTGACTCCCTGATAGATAACTCACTAACAGTAAAAATGAGACATCAATAGATGGAATGACTCACCGATAGAAAGAAATTTGTCCCTGACATATTGAGTAATCGACGCCAAGAGATACCAACAAAATGAATTCTTAAGAGAATGCATCATCGTTGCAAATAGAAGGACACACAGATATAAGGATTCCCTGAGAGAATGACTCACTGAAGGCGGATTCACAATAAAACAATTTAAATTTTATTTAATTTGAAATTATATCTAATGGTCATATTTATGTGTGTAACACCCCGATATTTTATGAAAAATATTCTTTTTAACATCATTAATGTCTTGTGTTGTACGCTACACCAAAAGGATCTTACATAACACGCATCCATGACTTGCCTTTCCTTATACGCAATCATGACCTTCCTCGATAGTGTGTGTAGTACGCAATACCGAGTTTCCCTAAACAACGATATGCTATTAAAATATAATTAAAACTAGCCGTTATGAATAGTAATAACCACTTTTTGAAATTTTGTAAATTTTATTTTTCAAAATGGATTTAATTTTTGGATTTGGAATATCAAAATTATCTTAGGGTGAAATTTTGGTACTTTTCAGATAACTTTTATTTTCTGATGAATAGTGAAAATTACTAAATTTTAATTAAAAACAACCTTTTTAATCGAAATAATTAATAGTGATAAATTATTAATTTGAGTGGTTTTAAAGTATATTTAGAATATATTTTTTCAATTTAATACAATGTTTGTCATTGGATGTAATTTCACATTTAAACCAGACATAAACAAGTGTCAATCTTTTGATTGTTATTATCTCTTAAAAACACGCTATTTATTTTGACGATGGGAATTAATTTTTAAATTAATTAATGAAACTGATATGTTTTGAATTTGGTAAAATAGACATCTTTTTTGAGTTCACAATTTCAAATATATCTTAGGCCAAATTTTTGGTATTTTTTTGAAAACATTCATTTTTTGATGAATAGTGAAACCACTAAGTGGTAGTTAAAAAAAATGAATTTTTCATAAAACATAATTTTACCGCTTCTGTGAGTGGAATTTCAAAAATCCGAGAGACACAGTTGATGTCAGTAAGTAAAATGTGGTTCAATGATATGAAAATAATTTTTGGTGAATAGTAACTTTTTACTTTTTTTACCACGGTTAAAAGTAAATAGGGTAATTAAGGGTAAAAATGATATTATTATTATCCTAACACATGTACTAATTCTATTGGATAATTGTAATTCTACCAAAAACAACCTTAGGAATAAAATATGACCATTTAGGCCCACTTGGATTAGATTAGGAAATTTATTATTAATTTATTTAAAGAAGAGTTAAAATAGTTAAAATCAATGTTTAATAAGTAGATAATTTTTAAAATAGAGTTATACATAAGATAAATTCGACTATAAATATTAATTAGAAATCTAAAAAGATTTCCTACATAATGGTTTTTTATTTGTAATTTTTAGACATTAAATAATTTAATTTATTTATGACACAATGATGATGCAGTAATTTTCTTATTAATGAAATATTGACATAATTGATGTTATAAATACCCAAATAAATGTAATTTGAGACTTTTTATGAATTACACTAATTTTATAGGTTAATATGACATGTTAGTATTGATTTAAGTAACTTTTTTCGAACAAATCATTCTGTTATAATTTTCACAAAAATCAATTACTAAATAGTGTCAAAATTGACATAAAATAGTTTTTAAAACAAATATTATATTATTAATTGTTATTTTATTCCTAAAAATCTAAGGATCGGAAAAAAGACTTAGATAAGGTTATATATATTAATAATAAACATCTTGGGGTTCTTTTTTCTTGGTATAGTAAGTTTATTAACCTTATAGTGTAAGAACACAAAAAGACATGGTAAAAGTAAAATTATCTTACTTAAAGTTAAAACTAAATGATAAGGTTAAAATAGTGAACTAAACTTGCCCAAATTCTATTGGATGAGAGGCTTTCGACCCATCCCCACCTTAGCTTAGAAATAAATCAATTTGGATCTATTTGAAACCGAATATTTCTTTATAATAAAATAATATTGTTAGTTTTTCCAAAGGTGCCCCTCTCCTGCCTTATAAAAGGGAACCTCCTCCCTCTTTTCCTCACACCATTTTGAGCCTTCAAGCTCGGCCAGACCCTAACAAATTCTCTTCTCCATTTCCCTATAAACATCCAAGAGGTCCTAGTCTTCTTCAAAGACCAATTTTAGTTCCCTAATGGGAGGACTCAAAGAGGCGCTTCAAAGAAGAGGTAATGTCCGTTACCGATTCCTTCAACTTTATTTCTTCTTCCACTTATTCTTATTAGGTTGTTTCCTTATGAAGTAATAACATCAGTGTCACTCATATACTTATATATTTTTATAAGTATGAAACAACCCTATTCCACCATCTATCCATCCTACGGAAAAAGAAATCACCGCGCGTGCGTACGTACGGAATACCGTCTCCACGCCGTGGTGTAATCTATTTTCCCCCACCACCTTACTTGGATGGGTATAATGGTGTACATAATAACTATATATTATTATTGTAAAGTGATATTAATTCTAAAATATTATACATACACTCCAATACAATTCAACGATCATGAGAACGAAATCATCGCTCGTGCGTATGTACGGACTACGGTCTCCACAACGCGATGAAATTCATTCTCCACGTTAACCATTCATGAATGATTATAAAGTATATATAATAAGTAATCATGAAATATATGACATAATAACACTACTGGATTTATATATATATATATATATATATATATTTCATCTACTTAATTCCACTCAATTAAATAAGGAAATGAAAACAACGTTCATGCGTACGTACGACCTACCGTCTCCATGAACGGTGTATTTCTTTCCATTTATTGATCCATTATATATATGTATATTCTGAATATATATTATATATAAATCATTTTTTAAATTCAGTATTAATTTGATCATGATCTAAGTAATCATATGAATAATTACAAGTTAAAACACGAACGACAAATGAGACGATTTTACCCAAAACGCTACTTTAACAGGAATTTACAAAAGAACGGGTAATATAAAGTCATAAGTGAACCATATATGATATAATAACAATTAATATGATTCTGTAATAAGTCAATGAATTTATTTAAATCATTATACAGGAGGTTCGGACACTTACGAAGCAAATCGGACCTAAGTTAAGAGAAAATCTCGCAATCTCAATTTTTATCCGAGATTGATTATACTTCAGAATTTACTGGGGAATATTTATCATCCACATCCATGTTTCCACAATATGTAATATTTATATCCTTCTAAAAAATTTTATATCCAATTTTACCCTTCTATGAGTATTTAGTAAAAGATATGAAAGGAATATTTTGTCGTTTTTCGTACGAGGTACTTTTTGACTTTTCTGACAAAAGTACGAGAGGAATGTTTTTTTAACTTATACGGCATGAATGGATTTTTAAAACATTATTTAAAAGAACCTTCCTTTACAATTTTTCAAGTTTATTTTTAATCAGCTTATTTTAGTTTATAATTGTATGACATATTTATAAAGGAAAAGTTTTTTTGAAGTAGAAATGATATTTTCCTGAAGAATGGAGTTCAAGTGTTTTATCAAAATTATTTTCCATCTAAGATAATATAGGGTTCTGTTTCTATCCCTATTATTTAATTTATTTGATTATGTTGTGATGGAATTATTTTTATTAATTCCTTTATGTTATATGAATTGTTTTATGATGTCACGATGTTTAAGAATCCCATTTTTTTACATGTGTTATGCAATGATGTATGATTTTTGATTTCATATAACACATAAGAATGGTATCGTTATGCGATGGGTGGGACCTATATCTCCCTCCAATGAATTGGGTAAAGATTTTTTACTTCATGAGATAGACATGGTTGGAACTGCAGGTTAAACCAATTCTGTGAAACAGGACTGAAACGATGAGTGAACTCGGTTCAGAAATGGACTTTGTCCACTAAGATAGTCTTGGAAATGAGTCATGACTAATAAGAAATGATTCTCTATGATTATGTTTGAATGCCACAGAGTTTCATGTTTTAAGTTATGATTATTGGGATTACATTTCACTACTATGATTTATCCCATGTTATGATATTATGATCTCTTTTGCAGGTTAAGATTTCCAAAATGTTATGTTCTTATGAATATGATGTGATTGATATTTCTTTTGTTTACCCTTACTGAGCATTTGAGCTCACCCTTTTATGTTTTCTTTTCCCCAGGATATAAAGAATGGTTTTAGGTAAAAAAAATAAGATCTTTATGGGAGATGTTGAAGATCTTTCACCACGATTAGAAGATTATACTTCGAGTTTGCAAAGGCACAAAACTATTACTATCCTTGTGTGTGTGTTTTTGTTATTTACTAAGTATTTTTCAAAAGTAATGTAATGTCTATGTACGTCAAGATTCGGGTCTCCATAATGTTTTTTAATGTTACTGATTAAATTAATTATTTTTACAAGAAATATTAATTGTTATGTCAAAAGTATGAGGTATACAACCTACCCTAATCATGATTTTTGTCGGGCTGCAGAATATAAAATGGAAAAGCAAGCGATCTGAAAGACATGTGTAGATATACAATAGAGGGCTTGCATGAGAACCCATACAGAACCAGAAAAAAAAAGGAATAAGAACACATGAGGCATTCTAATACCTATGGAATGAAAAAATTATTTTTTTTGCCAAAATGTTCCAAAACCTCTGTAGTAAGAAAAATACAACTGAAGGAATAAAGCATCATCTTTCTAGAAAACCATAACAGAAAGCTTCACGACACTCTGTTGTTAGTGTCTATTTCCAGGAGAGGACTCATGATTTAAATTAGATACTTCCAAAGAGTCAAATATTCATTTCAAAACAAACAAAACCTTCAAAACACTATCGCTTTATTTATTGCTCTATTATGTGCATTTTTACCCTATTTTGAGAATTATGCGCATATATATTTTACACACAGGTTGTCTCCTACACTAAACTGATGGATATAATAAATCCTCACACAAAAATCTATTTACACCTATTATAGTTTACGTAGAAATATGGTATAGTTCATATATGTCCTAACTATTTTAGTTCCTATGCAGAACTGTGGTATAGGTCTTGTAACATGGAAGGTTTGTATACTATTTTGTAAACTCAGATCGGGGGTTTAGATCAAAGATATATATATATATATATATATATATATATATTTGTAACTGGTGATCACCAAGTCTATAAGACTAATTCTTTGTTTGATATTGAATCTCTTGTCTCAATCCACTATCTTTTCAAATATTATTTACTATATTTTAATTCATATTTCCAAAAACTATGTTTCACAATAAAAGTTATTCTTGGATAGTATTTATAATTTTTTTTGGTTTAGTAAATTAGTTTCAAAAGTTATATCAATATATCATATTGTTATTACTATGAAATAATCAATCTTCCAGGAAGTTAAATGAAAAATTAGACTATTATAAATATACTTATATTATTGACTAGGCTGTTTTTTTTCAAATTAGGGTATTATTTCAAATAATGTTTTTATAGAAATTTTTAAAGGAACTCAATTCACCCCCTCTTGAGTTTCCTTCTTTAGAAAATCGGGTTTCCCAGAGAAGGAACCTATGAATAATGAAAAGGTAAACTCAAAATGGAATAAAATACCAATTTTAATATAACGATACTTTTTACGGCCTATGTTTCCCATCCACTTGAGAATGTTGAGTTCCTTGAGATTGGAGCAGTGAGATATGGTTTATGTTTGATGGTAAGATTCCTCATTTTGGGTGCTATATTTCTCTAGTATATCCTCTTAATTTTTTCCTACTAATTGTTCGAGGTTATTTGGATGTGAGATTTTCTACGTAATGTGATATGATCCATGGATAGATAATGTGATATGTGCAGGGTATCATAGATTAAGTATAAATATTTGATTCCAATGATGGAGAGATGAATTTGGCAATGCATGTCAGTGATGTGAATGGATATATAGATGAAAAATGGGGTTAAATATGTTCTTATATATTTAAATGATAAATATAGATTAATTTTTAAAATTAATTTATTTAATTGTTGATGGCTAGGTTTCCTGTTTTCTCAGCATTCCATTCCCAACTTCTTGATTTAACTAGGTGTGGTTGGTTTTATGATTCTTCATGGTGGAAAATTAAAATGGGTTTACAAGAGTAAATGGATCATGGAATAATCCTAATAATGATTCTATATATTTTAACCCATGGGGTTGGTGTTTTTTAGAATGAAAAGGCTGAAATGTAGCTAATATTGTGAAACCAGGGACTCTGTTTTCATTATTCCTAAGGGTACAAACATAACGATGGAGTTTAATGAATTTATTTTGAAAAAATGTTGATGGAAATATTTTGTGGCTAATAAATAAATTAGTAAAAATAAATTATTGAAATAAAATTTTCAAATAATGTGGTTCTTAAAATTCATTTGTACCATATAATACCTAGCCCATATGAGTGGATATCAGGTGTCTGAGAGACGATATTTAAACTGGAACTTAAGATTGGCATATACCAATAGTGTGGTTCTAATTCATATTATATATTTTATATTATGTGATTTCATACACATCCCAACCCACATTATTTAGGGATACTAGCACCTATTAGCCTATGTTTGGGTGTTTTCCCCAATATCTTATTCAATAGATGGAGGAATGACAACCACCTATGGCCCCTCACTCTTCTCTTGGCAGTTACATTTTTTATGTAGTATAGATAGATTCCCATATATGTGTGTTGAGGAATATAATTGCTTCTGGATATTTCACACAAATTTATCTTTGAATATAGTATCCAAATGATTATTATATGTATTACATGTGTGTGTTGTGATTGCTTGAGGTACATACTCGGAGTATGGGTGGGGATGGACTAAGGTTAAATACTCAATGTCTAATACAGAAAATATGGGATATGGTGGCTACCAAAAAGTAAGTAGTCACAATATTTGGAAATGTGGATGGGATGAGTAGATGAAGTGATGAAAAATTTTCATGTTGTGATACATAGACTTAGTGTCTGTAATATCGCTTATTTTAAAAATAGATAGATATTGGCGTGTGACATTGGTGAAGAGGTGAAATCTAAGGGGGATGTGGGAGTGGGGTATCCTTGATGAATCATTATTATACTACATGATCAATTTTATGTGATATTTTTTAGAGTTATCCTTATTGAAGATGGGAAACTTGTATACCCATTTCTTTGAAAAGTTATTTCTAATATTTATCACTATGTTTTAGTATGATTTCTCTATCTTTTTTTTGAGAGTCACCAACGAGAATCCTACCAAGAATACTGATTTGATCAACCAGCCCATTTATAAACTATTTCTAGTTTATCTAGTTCTAGTTAGAGATCATGTATGATATTACTTGTACATTGTTTTTCAATAGATGATGGGGCTTTGTGGCCACTACAACCTTTAACTTTTAATACTTGTACTTTTCTTTCGAATTGTTGTAGTATTGTATGACATAAGATTTTTTAATTAGTATTTAAATATGTATGTCTTAGAATGTGTTGAATGGTGAATCTATCTTATCTCTCTTTTATAAATGTTTTTTTAGTGGTCAATGCATCCTTTTGTTTGATATTTCACCCTCAGTTATAGTATGTAATCTGGTTCTTACTGGAGGAAGGACTCGGGCATTCACCATATACATTCTCTCAATTCTATCCTAGGAGGGGTACACATTGTAATGGAGGGTTCGTGACACTATGAACATGGGTTCTACAAGTTAAAATGTTTCCATAACTCTTTAAACCTATCAACCTAGAAAAGCCTCTATATAATAATGGTCACATTATGTATGGGAGATCTTGCAATTAAGGATGTGTTTCCAATACTATATTTAATATATATTTTTTTGAGCACCAGTTCCTCTTTTATGGGTCTAGGGTTCCCCACCATGGGTATGGTGTGAAATATTTTCTTAGATGATAAATATATTTGGGAGATACAATGCTCAAAATGACATTATGTTTCCTTGTATGTGAAAATTATTTTTCATGGAATTCATATAATGTGTCATATAAAATATAATCAAGTTAATTCTATGATTTAATTCCCATATATAATTGCTTCGATAGTGAATAGATTTTTCTATGGAACATATTGGTTTATGGAAACCATCTTGTTATTTTCATGATATTATGATGGAACTCATTTTTTTAACTTAGCCAGTGGGAGAAGTATAATTGCAACAATGTCAAGACTAAGAGTGTCATAATTTAAAAACTATGTTCATTTATATTTAATCAATAACAATATATAATTGATAATATATTCAAACTTGAATCAATATTCATGATTATTTTTAATAGATGTTGACCATGATGTATGAGAGGTACCGTGAATCTCATCATAGAATTTACAAATGATGATTTCACAATGTTGATTTCAATTATTTTTCATACTCTGAAATATAGAATATTTTAAATGTAAATATTATATAGAAAATATTGAAAAAATGTTTGACCTTGACTCAGTTATGAGGAATGAATCTCATTGTATATTTCATGATGTTCAGGTATTATTAATATGGGAGAATATCTCAATTAATAATTTTAGAATAAGAATGTGATAAAAAGTGGGAGTTATATTTTTCAATAATATATGAATTAAATAATAGATACACTTCTAAGGACTTGGTAGATAGGATAATATATAAAAAATTAACTTTAAATCTATAATCGAAGGAGGATGTAAATGAAAACATCCTTTTTTGGATAGAGTAATTTTTTATAAATAAGTTTTTATACGAACAATGAATGTTTATTCATGTGTACTCTTTATCTCATATCAAGGTTTGGAGAGTCAATAAGTGAACTATCTTCAATTTTATAAAGCAAAATTAAACTACATTTTTTAAACACAATAGATATTAGCTTTAACAAGTGATATATTTATAAAACACTGTTGTATTTCCCCTGGAATATCTTTTTCAGTAGGAAAAAGTAAAATAAGTCAATCTCTATAATTATTTTTGATATCTAGTTAGTATTTATTTGTTTCTTTTTTTGGAGAATTGTTGATATTCTTGATAACATGAAAACAAAATATGGATGATGGTTAGATCCTTTATCAACTTAATTCCCCACCATCATTGGGTCTGTTTATATTTTTGTTGTACCATGTGGTATCCAATCCACTTGTTTCTAGAACTAAATCCATGAACTATAATTTTTAAATAAAGAGAAGAAATTTAAAAGAAAATATATTTCGTTAATTTGATGGAAAATATTACTAAATATGGATTAATATAATAATATCTCATTTAAGGAATCATAGACATGATGTCTCCACAACTATCATTCATGATATATATGTATGTGTTTATTTATAGCTTTACACAACTGAAGAAGATAGAAATTTCTTTTAGGATAGTCCAAATGTTTATAATTATCCATCTAGAGATTTTTCTATCCATATTTTCATAACTAATATGAGCTACACTATATCCAAGGAGATTATAGAACAATTTGACAATATATATGTATGGTGTAAAAAATCAATGGACTTTCTTCTTCATGTTTTATATAGTCTATTTGAATAAATCACTATATACCCTAATGAAAATTTTTATGGATTATTTAGTTGAATTAATGATGTTATTATAGATATTTTAGGTATTTGTGAAGAAGAAGAAAAAATTCAGACAATGTAGATGATCTGGAAAAGGATTCCATCTCTTTCTAATCCAAAATTATTGTATCAAAAAGAGTGGAACTTAGAAGATTTATCATTAGATAACATAAAATGCATTATAGTTACTGATTATATCCAGCTAAATCATGAAGGTAAATAAAATCACTCAAATAAGTAAAATTAATTTAAATCTTTAGAGAATAATTCAATTTTTATGTGTGTTGATGCTGAAAAATATGTAATTGATAAATTCATATCACTTTTTTTATAAAATTTATGAGTGGAATTTTAGGTTAAATTGAACGATGCAGATGGAATGTTTTAGACATGGTACATTTGGATATTTTTTTTAACATGGGGACTAAGTAACCTCAATAAAAATTATTATGAAGAAGAAACTTCACAAAAGTCATGATGGAAATTCCGATTTTAAAATAATTTAAATATAAATGTTCAAATTGAATGATGTTATAGAGGAAGAGATTTGTTATCAATGAATAAATTGATGGTGGGTATTATTAATGTTAATGGTAAATAGATTTTTTCCCTATATATAATATGAAATTTAAATAATAGATAAAAATAACCACTTGAAATATCTGAAGACAATCTTACCAAATGTGTTTTTAATCTCATGGTAGAACTCATGGGGCAGCTGAAATGATTGATATTTAAAATAATTATAATTATAATATTTTTGTATTACTAAAATAATAACATGAATA
The DNA here is from genome assembly GCA_963277665.1 of Viscum album. Lineage (NCBI taxonomy): Eukaryota > Viridiplantae > Streptophyta > Magnoliopsida > Santalales > Viscaceae > Viscum > Viscum album. The sequence continues at coordinate 904,735,821 of OY728160.1, read as the reverse complement.
TGTGTATCATCTTATGTATAAGGTATATTGGTTATAAAATAAATTAAAATAATAATAATAAATTCAATAAGTTTTGTGATGAGAAGAATATTTCATGAAAAACAATGAAAACCCACATATTGTGATTTATTTCCCTAATTATTGCATTAATGAGAATAAAAGTATAGTTAAATATCTAGAAGAAGAAGAAGTGGTTCGAATAATAATTAAAATTTATTTTGAAGTAAATATAATTATATGAAGATGAATTTGTAGTTTGAAAAACACTTAAATACTAAATTTTTATAAAATTCCCAAAGTGGATCAGAATGCTTTGAAAAAAATAATGGATGAAAATAATCCCTATACAAGGGGAGGAATATAGTTCGTTTTAATGATAAAAAATATAAAATGAAAGAAATAATAATCTATAAAAAGTTATGAAGTTTTTTATAGAAAAAAAAATCTATAAGGGTTAATTAATAACCAATGTGTAACAAAAAAAATTCATACATGCGGTGGAATGAATATGAGATGATATCTCCCTTATTACGATTCACTTTTGTGGAAATTGTTGCCAAAATATTTTTTATTATGGAGAGGGAATGAAAAACATGGAAGGAGTAGAACCTAGAATCTTGAAAAGAATAATGGGAACCTATTAGTCAACTCAAGGGAGAAATTAATTCTATTTAAATTTATCTAATTATTATAATTTTTTTATAAATATATTAATTGTAGGAAAATAAGAAATTAAAATTTTCATTGTCTAGGGTAATCGTGGAATAATAAAATGTAAAGATTCATTATTCCACTGGAAAATAGTTACACCCCACTATAACTTGAATGAATATTTGATTACAATTCCTATTATCAAAGTAAATATGTGATGTCGTCTTTTAACTAGACTAGATTGGGGAAATCATAGAGAGAGAGAATAAAATGATTCAGATTAATTTCTTAAAAGAAATTAAAAAATAATAATTTAAGAATAATAGTATATGTATCCTTGAGAGTCTATTTTCATCCCATATTACTAAAATTACAAACCACAAAAAATAATTGAATGAGAGAATTGTTGGAACCATCAATTTTTCAATGAAATTACATTCAAGGTAAAAAGAACTTAAATTAAGAGGTTATTAGGAGATGAAATAAACAAAAGAAACATATTCTATGTTGATGGTTTCTAACATATTCACTTAATCATAAGATAACATTGTCTATCTATAAATAGTCCTACCTTAACCTATATAGGGATTTTAAAAAATTTCATGCTCATTAATTCACTAATCAATGGTTGAAAAAAATATAGTAATTTAATCTTCGTTTATAGAATGGAAGTCATGTTACTATTTATATTATTATGGGGAAAGAATTTTGGCACTAGAGTTTATTCTAAATTTACAAAAAGAAGCTTGAAAAAAATTTCTAAGATGATAACTGTAGAGGAAATCTCAACTTCAATGCATGAATGATAAATGATGTGTGATTCCAAAAATAAAAGTAAATGGTTATATCCATTATAATATAAATAATAAAATTGAATACATCATACAAGATCTAGTTTACTGTGTTGTAGGTGGTTCATTGAATAAACCTAGAAAAAATAAAGTGTTTCAAATTTCATTTAATGATGAATACATTATATTAGAGTATATTATGTTAATGTGAATAATGGAAAATTTTATGTAATTCACAATGAGATATCAAAGGATATTGGAAAATGAGACTGGGCAAATAATAATACTTTACATCCCCACAATGGAATGGTGTTCACATCAAATAATGTTGAAAAATACCTCAAGAAATGTATAATTTAACAATATATATCCTCAGAAATTACCCCACACCAAAATGGGTTTGTTGAATGAATATACCAAATGCTGAATTATATGGTAAAAATATTTCTTTTTTGAAAGTGGTACCTCTCAAATTTAATGGATGGATGTAGTTCATGTTTTTGTATTGTCTCAAAATTGGACAGTTTTTAATTATCTATGTGAATAGAAAACTACATTAAAGGTGTCATGGAATGAATCCTTCAACAAACTAGTTTCCAGTTTTTGTATGTACATGTTGAATTATTAAGAAACAATGAAATCAATGAATTCACATTAATATAGAACACTAGAGAGTGTGTTTATGATATTAGGAATGGAGTGAGGTCAAAAAATAAAAAAACATGTTTCTTTGTAATTTTTTTAATATAATGATGTTAATTTTATTAAATATAATATTGGATTTAATTTAAGGATTTCAAATTTTGATAAACAGAAGAAAATGAGAAATTGGTGCAAATTAAGAAGAATTAAATGGTTCATCAAATTTTAATAAGGTGAAGTCTGAATCATATGAGATAAATAATAGATAATAATTTCATTATATTGTTTTGGAAGAGGCATGGTGATGGAAATTTATCCATTCAATATAGTTGATGATATAGATACACCCACCCATATATAATTACTGAGTGTTCTAGAGAACACTGCTATATTATAATTTTTTTGAAACAATATTATTAAAATATTTCATGATAGATGATTCATGTCTTAGGTCCATGAATGAGTAGTTGGAATAATTGGAAAAAATAAATGTGGGAACTCATTCAAAGGCATAAACATCACAATGTGATATGGGAAAAGTGGGTCTCTTAGAATAAATTTAATGAACACAAAAGTTTCATCCAAAAAAATCATAGTAGGTATGAAAAAAAATGATAAAATAAATGTTTTTTAAATTAAAAAATAGTTATCACTATTTGATCAAATGTTTTCAACTAGGATCTTCATTGAATTTTAAATACATGGATGATTCCTAATTTTTCATATTACTATGATAAAGGTGTTTCTAAATTTTGTTGAAATGTGGGTATTTTATATCAAACTACAATTAGGATTATAAATTGGAAATGATAAAAAAAATCTATGATATTTAAATAATGTCACATGTGACTTGAAAGAGGAACCACATGCCTGATATTCTCAGTTTATATAAAATCAAATGAAATATGAAATCAAAAGGAGTTATGATATTATTAAGTTTTATGTTATGTCATTAAATTAAGTAATGTTGATGGTGATGATTTTATTGGAATTTATATTATTTTATGTTGTCAAATAAAACAATGTAGTGGTTGTTGAAAATCAATTGACTATAAAATTTAAAATCCACTAAAAATTAAAATATATATTTTCAAGTGATGAATGTGATTCATAAAGAGATATAAAATTTTATATGTCATGCTAAATATCTAAATAAATTTTTGTTTAAGTTAAAAAAATTTATTTAAAACCCATAGCAAACTATTATTTTAGTTGGATCCCTAAAATGGAATCATGTTTATGAAAATTAAATTGATTCTTCCATGTACAAGATGATCATTAGATTTTTTCTATACATAATCTCAATTTATCTAGATATTTCCTATAATATATATTTGGAAGTCCATTTTCAATGTAATATCTTGTATGAGTATCATAAATTACTAAAAATAATTAGTAGTCACATCAAATGTACATTCACTTATAGTTTTATCTTTTTTGATGAAAGTTAATATGAATTCTCATCCACTTATAGTACATATTTTAAATGGGGATGTGGTTGAACAAAACTCCCGATTTTAGAGTGAACGATTCATTAGAATTAAATATGTAATATGTAATGGATAGAAATAAGAAATTACATATATTATTATGGTTAATTCTTAATATATTCATGTAACCAGATCCTGAAAAAAATTAGTGGGTGTGAAAAAATGGGGATATATTAATGAAAACATGGAGAAACTAATGGTAATGAGAAAAGTGTGATTTTGGACTTAGAAATAAACTCATTCTAAGAAACCAAACAAAACCCATTTAAATTAGAAATAATATAATTATAATATTAAGGGATATGAGTGATTCAAATATAGATTTTAGGAATTTATTAGTTATGGGAAAACATCATGGTTAAATCAGTGCACACTCCAAATTTTGAGAATCACTTGTTAAACTTTTTTTTACCATCCTTTCATTATTATGGAGGTTTGTAAGTTTAATATTATTCATTTTTTAAGATCATACATTGATGTATTGTGTTTATATGATGTTGTTCCCCAAATTTTTGTTAGTACAATTTCTAGGGAGATAAAAAATCAGAGGGACATAGTATTAGGTAATTATAAAGTGAAATAAATGGATAATGTTGTTAAAATGACCTTAAATATTTATAAAAATTTCATAATTAAAATAGAATGATTATTAGATTACAGTACACAGAGTTAGGAAATTAAAAAAATATACATTTAATTAATATAAAAGTTATAATATTAAAAATAAAAATTATAAAAATATCCATTGAATTGGAATATTTAGATAGAAGAAACTGCATTATTAAATAGGTGTATAAATAAAAAACAAATTTTAATAGAAATTTAGGGATGAAATACAATTAGTGTGTCCAAATAATTAACAAGATAATTTTATCCTTGAAATTTTATTTCGAAAAAAAATTATTTTTAGGGTCTACATTATTAGATTATGTAAATAAATTTATTGTGGTTTATTGCGGATAACATATTTTTTTATATGAATAATTTATTTACACAAATTTAATTATTAACAAATAGGAAGTAAAAATAATAATAGTTAATATTTGTAAAGACATTCTCCAATAAAAATAAATTTTCAATGAAATTCAAATTTCTATTTAAAAGATGAATTAAAAAATATTAAAATATTATTTTCGAAATATTAATTACAATATTGGATTTAGTATAAATATAAACATCAATTAAGATTTTTTTTATAGTTTTTATATAAATAATGATTTTGTGTGAATAATGGTAAAAACTATTTTTACAAATACTATGACTTTTATGACATCATTAGGGATTAATAAACACATAAGTTCCATTATACCTTATTCCTAACCAAATATATCTTTTTTGACAAAAAAAAATTTAAAAAATTATTTTTAATTTGAAACCGCTATTTTGCATTTTGAAAATTAAATAGTATTTTCTTAATATATTTTTTGTAATTATTCAAATAATATTTATCAATTAATTATCATCAGTTTTATAAATTAAATATTAACAAATGATTTTATTTTTTGGAATCATAAAACACAAATTATTTAAGATGTGTATTTTTGTCAAAATACGTTGTCATGGATAAAAAATAGATATTGTATAATAATTTTATTTTGGGTAGAAGTTAAATCTATAGACAAAAATCTATAATTAACTCAAAAAAAGTGTCAAAATGAGTGGTATAGGGTTAAATCAATCCATATTCCTAATATATCCATTATTATCCACTTTTCTGACCATTTAACATGTATATTGTCTTTTGCTTTTATAATATTAGTAAAATACAATAGGCCTCACCTATTTCGGGATACATACACAACCCCTTTCAAATAAAATCTAAAATTTTTATTCCTATTAAAATTATGCTATTTTATACTTCTCTGAGATCTTAAAAAAAAATTTTGTCTCTTTAACTTAGAAAAATACTTAAATCCTCTATTTCAAGATGCTACTCTAGGAGAAGGATCAAATTATCAATGTGAGTACTAATCACTTCAACATAATTTTATATTAAATATTTATATAGTAAATGTATTTTATCCATTATAGTATAAAAAAGTAAATAATATTCACATAATGAATTCATATTATGTAAATTTAGTAACAATTATATACCTTCCCTCTTAAAAAATGAGGATGTCATTCATAGGTACATGGAGATTACTACCTCCATAGTGTAACAATATCGGTTATCATTAAATCCTTAAACTGAAGTCTCTAAAAGGGTATTAAATGAATAAATGTGATATTTATAACATATTTGTATTTTAAAAATGATAAGATACATTATACATATCTCTCATTATTTGGAAACAAAAACAATTTCCATGTGTACGTGTGGAATACTACCTTCATAGGATGACATATTTACTTTTTATCATAACCCAACATGAATGATTATATGAATATATATATATAATAATAATAATTAATATTATTTATTTTGTTTTTAAGTGAATATACTGATACTTAATGTGTCATTATAAAACCAAATTTTGTTAATCATAAATTACCATACTAGTTCATCATATATTTCATACTTAATAAATAAAAACAAAAATTATAATGGAATAAAATTAGATCATTATAAATAAATATATATCATATATTACCATAACATTGATAATTATTTCATGTTGAAATTTTTATCAATGAATTGGGATCTACATCAACACATTAAAGCATGCACTAAATAATCAAAATTTCCAACATATGATGATGTAAATATATGATAAAATAATAATAAAATAATAATAAATTATTGTAATTGATGATTAAATATTATAATAGATATTATTAGGGTTATAAAATAGGTTATCAATAATTTTTTTCATTATTATAAATGATTTTATTATTCCTTCATGGAATTTGAGAGTAAAAATGAGGGTTTTGTCTAAAAATTCTTTTATTGAGTCATGTTTTTGTAATATGCGCCGACATTTTTCACTGGGTGTCTATAATTCTGCTATGAAATATTATATCATTGGTATATAATTAATCATTTTATTCAATGATTCAATTCTTTTTTTCACTTTCAATGTGGTTTTTGATCAAATTTTACGAATGTCACAAGTGGTTATCATCTCACTTTTATTACATTAAGATATATGTCATATTCAACATATAATTTTTATTGTGGTGTATATATATCCCTTGAATGTTTTTAGAATTAATATAATGAAATTTTTTTCTTAAAATATATTTAATATATTGAACCTTTATTGTTTTTTATTTTTTAAAATTAATTATGTTTTATGGGTTATTTTTAACTCTCATTTTCAAATTGATATTGATATGAATGGATATCATCTATAGAAAATAATTGCGTGAAATTCATTTCAGATAACATAAACATCTTATTCTCTTATATTTATTATTTAGTTTTTATATATCCTACCTCAATTTCATTTTCCATTATAAATATTTAACATGATGCATTCTTTGTATGTGAAATCGCCTCACCTCTAATTTATATTTAGCATTCATCCTCCTCTATTCCCCATAATTTTTTGGGTGGATATATCTATGATTTTATTATTAATTATAGTCATTCTCACATATTGAATAATATTTTTTTTAAATGGGTGTTTTAATTTTTATCCACAGTGTTCATTTTAACAAAAGTAACCCATTTAAACATTTTATTTATGATAACATTCAATTACCACTATGGCCAATATTCATTATGATGATTACTTTTCATATATTAAAATTTGGTTTAAAGATTATTTTTATAGTTAATTATATAAAAAATAAATGTTAATATTAATATACTATTTAAAATTTAAATGTATTATTTCAAATAAAAATTATTAATTTTATAAGGGCTTTTAAAGGCTTCTACTATTTAAAAAGATATATTCTGGTTTTTTTTCGATTGAGTGAAGTATTATGGAAGTATATTTCCACTATAAAATTTTTTATCTAAAAATACCTTATAGATTAAAAGGGTAATTAATGTAACTTTTTATTATATTCAATTTATTTCATTTTATTAATTCTAACAATGATTGTGCATGAGTGTATTTGAAGTTACTTATCCTCACAAAGACTATGCATGAGTTTATTTATTATTACATATGATCATAGATATTGTTCATGAGTGAGTTTCTGTTTATATTTTCTTATAATGATTATTTGTCCATGTATTTATGAATTTATGTTTTCATTGAGACAGTGAATGAGCGTATATCTAATTAACAATTCTCAGAAAGATTGAGTGTGGCCATAATTATAAACGGTTATGTTTATAATATGTAGTTTTCCTAGGATTATTCTTATGTCACGTTTCAATATGATCTCTCTATATTATAAAACATGGATAATTATTATAGTCTAATAAATCCTTACTCTTTTTCCATGTTATATGTATAATGATTTATGATTACGTGGAATTATATAATTTTTTATTAGCTAATATAAAGGTTACATTGTACTTTTAATAATATATTTTTAATTTTATGATTTTCTATTATATTATTACAGTCTAACCATTGATTTAATGATGATATGTTTTCCCTTATGGTGTGTTTTATCTCACCCATTTCCTATATTTCCCTTCCCCATGTTATGAATTTGAGGAAATCCTTAGAGATATTTGGAAGTGAATTAGTGTGGTGTGATTATAGATAATTGTTCACAATAATATTTTATGTATCTAAAATACACTGAGGGTAAACATTTCCCTTCATGGTGTAGTGAGACTATTTGTGAGATGGATTATTTAAATTATGAAAATAATGTGAAATATGTGGGTGTTGAGCTTATATTTTCAAAATTTTCAACAATTCCTATGATGAAATATTGAGTTTCTAGCACATGATCCACGCATGTTTGTCTGGGAACTCTAATTTGTATGAAATTATCATTCAGTTACTTTTGGGTATTTTTTAGTTATATTTTGGTATTATAATATGATAACATTCATGAAATCCATTGGGATAAATCTTTGGTTTAGAAAATGTATTTATATTCTAGTAAAGTATTTATTTTGTTGTCTATTAGAAAAGAAATTATTAAATGGATAAAATCATTTGAAATAAGGATATAGAAAAATGAACTTATGGGTAATAACCATGAAAAAATATGGTTGAATATTAACTTGAAATTATCTTGGGGAATGAATAGTTCCCCAAACTACACACCTAGTTTGAGAATACAAAAAGATATGATATGAGGATTATCATGCCCATTATAATAAATTTTGAATTATTTAAATTTAATTTATGTATGAAATATATAATTAGTTGGGTTAAAATTTTTAATACCAAAAAGACCATGGATAACCTTGGGAGACTAAGGGAGTAAAAAGTTGATCTAGTTAAATAAGAAATGATCCAAAATTATGAATGGTTGAAATGATGTTTTTATAGGAGCATATATTTTAAGATTTCCTTTTCATATTCATATGGCCATTTATATTCATTTTATTGGATATTATCACAACCATTTTATTTTTAAAAATTTGTTCGGTGCATGACCAAGAAAATGAATCCATGGATTATATTTCTCCAAAACTCTTAAGTCTTATAAAAACAATATATTTTTATTTGGAACAAATTGTTGTGAAAAATGAAAATCTAAACATTTTAATATTTTGGAGGGATATGATATTCCTTATCGTACCTTATATAGTAATTTCCATATTCCATTATAAATTATATCTTCATTCATGTCTGACTTAGGAACACCTAAGCTATATCCATTAGGGAAAGAAAATAAAAATTACGATGAGGTAATTCAATTAATTTTGGAAAACTCTAACACCACCAAAATCTAGTATAAATACTTTCACTAATTAAATACAACATTTATTATTATACCCTTCCCAAAACACAAAATTAAAATGAAAATTTATTTTATTACCTTAAATATTTTAATATTATCTCTCATAATTATAAATGTATAATTCGAATTGGAATTCATAAATTGCGGTAAATATATTATAAAATATATGTATAAATAAAAATAAAATTAAATATCATTTTTAATGAAGTAATGAAATTTATTTTTTTGCTAAATAACTAATATGTTCATTTTATTCCTAAATTATTATTTTAATAAAAATTTCAATTTCAGGAGTATTTTTTTTATTTTTAAAAAATCGATTATATATTACTTAAATGATGATAAAATAAATCATATATATGAAAAATATTATTACTCCATTTTAATTAGTAATTTAAATGAAATTGAATTTTAAAAAATAAATATTTAAAAAGTCATTTTCATATAAAAACTGTTTTTCATTCTCTATTCTGTTGCAATTTAAATGTGGTTGGGTTTTGGATTAGGTGTAACCACCCCATGAAAGTACATCGAGGTTGGCAGTTCAAGAAACATGTATGAAAAGTACTGTAGAAGCACTATAGTTGTTCTATAGAAGCACTGTTGCAATGGTAAAACTATAGAAATGATGACATTATAGTGGTGGTGTGAACTACAGCTGGAACTATAGTGAGTACTATAGCATCTTGGGTATTATAGTACCACTATTCTTCTACAAGACTTTGGGTAAAAATTATGGGCCTACAGGCCATGTAATGGGCTTTAATGCCCATTGGGCCCATGTTCTATGTGATGGGCTTCATTTCAATTGGTCTTATGGGCATTGTATTGAATAAATAATTCTTGATGGGGTGGGGGTTATCCCCTTGGGGGGTATGGAATGCTTGTCTCGTCTATATGTGAGGTGGTTGTGTGTGTCTATTTAATTGTAATTGTACCCACAAGCACGTAATATATATATATATATATATATATATTTTAAATTTAATTAAAAATTAATAACTTTTAAATTTTAACATCAGAAAATAGACCTCATTTTTTGGATTTATAATAAATATATTATCTTACAAAGATGGTTTTGGTATTTTAATAAAATGATTGATTTTAATGTGAATAGTTGAAAATATCATTTAAAAAATACCATGGACCTTAAGACATTGTTAGGGTATAATTATAACTTAATATACATGAAATATTATTATATTACAAATATATATTTTATATGTAAATTTATAAATTTTAAATTTTCAAATTTAATTTGAAAAAATTTATTTATCATTTTTAAAATTATGTATCATTTTCTAAAATTATTTTTATGCATTATACATTTATTAATATAAAATTATTTTTTTACCATTCTATAATTTTTATATTATGGAAATATTTTGATGTTTTCAACCATTATATATTACAATTAATTATATATTTATTTATAAAAATAGGTAACAAAGGGTAAAAGTTATGTTTCAGTGGAAAACAGTTATTTTAATATAATATTAAAACTGAGGAGAAAATGTAAAAATCAAATGAATCATATCTCTAAATGATTTTATGAGGGGACTTTCGGAATTTAATAATCTAATATCTATTATCATCAATATTTTGGTCCACTTTTTTTGAATAATGACAATTTATTTTTATAATTACAATAATGTCACAATCCTCGCTTTTAAAAGGGGAAATCCACCATCCATTTAAAATTAACTATATATTTTAATATATATTACTAATATAAACTTTTAACTTCACATATATCCCTCCACATCATTTAAAATCTCTTTTAACCATGGAATATTTGTAAATCCTCCATTTCCGAAAATGGAATCTCAAAAAAGATTGAAATTCTCAATATGAGTACTAATCACGCCCTATATTTATTCATCTCATTATTTCACTTGTAAATATATTTTACCATATATAATATAATTAAATAATCATTATTAATATACTAAAATGTTTTTATTATAATTTTATAACCGTTATCTACCACCCCTTCCCATAGCAAAACATGAACACCATTTGTTTGTATGTGTCGACCACCCCCTCCACAAAGAAACTTATTTCATTATTCCTAACATAAATACATGGATTTTTATAAAATTTTATTTCGTAAATAAATATTTTATTCCTAAAACTTTAATTATTCTTAAAGGATAGTATATTTTATACCTTTCTCTAGGTATATGGAAAATTAAAATGTCGTGCATTTGTACAAGTTGAATTTATATTCCATGGAATGACATATTTCTTTTTCATCTCCAAAATAAAATTTTTATTATAATAATATATAAAATGAGTTAACATATTCATTAATAAATTTTTATTGTCATATAGTGGTTATATAAAAATTTCACATATTTTTAACATACCAACTTTTGTTCATAAAAAATATCCAAAACAAGTTCCTCATCTATTTCCATCTACCCAAATTGTCAAAAAAATAATCATGAAATAAAATTATAGAAATATAAATTATTACAAATAACCTATTCTAGAAACGTAGATAATTTATGAATTATAAACGAAGTATAAATTAATAGACCCTAACATTGAGAGAATAAATCATGTTTAAAAAATAAAAATATCTAACATCTGATCATGAAAATGTACTAAAAGTTACTAATAAAATTATAAAAGTGGATTGTAATTGAAGAGTAAAAATAATGATATAATTGAATAAGTATATGAAATTAGTTATTATGATAGTCATGTTTATTATATTTTATGCTAATGTTACTTCATTAATGTTATTAGAAATGGTAGGGGTTTCATCTAATATTTTATTCAACAAGAAGTGTCTTCCCAATAATCACATATTTTTTTATATGGTTTATTTTCTTCCACATTGAAATTTAATATCATGATTCACTCATTATACCGATAATTTAATGATTTATTTAATTGTATCTTTTTCAATAATAATTTTGACCTAATTTTATGAATGTTATATGTTTTTAATATCTCACTTTTATTTCAATGAGACTTATTTAATATTGAAAACATATTTTACACCATAATTTATATACATCCAATATATGATCATCTAAAATGTTTCACATTATATTCTAGGGATTCACCAACCCATATTTTTTTTGACCAATTGTGGATTTTGGTTTTGAAATTGAATGACGTCTTAATAGATTCTTTTCCAATATCATTTTCTTATCAATATTATTATAAATTAATTTCCATATAGGAAAATATTATGTGAACTAAAAAACTAATAGGTCATTAATTCAATTCTTCTTTAGTCATTATTTAGGTTTTACATGTCCACATTCAATTTATTTTTACACGGTTAATAATTTATTGTATGTGATTCTTATAAGTAAAACAGATCTCACCTTTCATTACGGTCTACAATTTTACGCTTATATATTTACATTTAATTTATATTTTTTCATATACATGATTAATGAATTTTTTATACAAGTTTCTAAAATTTTATGATTGTTAATTTATTTTAAAAATAATGCTTTCTTCTTCTTTATAGATGTTAATTTTAAAATTGAATACATTTTAAATGTTTTACATGTGAATGAATTATTTATCACATATAAATATTATTTTTTACAAAAAAATACATTCATTTTTGAAAAAACAATATTATTTCAAATTAACATGAAAGAAAACTGAAATATTGTATTATTTTCCCAAAATAAAATGATTGAATTTAATAAATGAATTATTGAATTGAAATTTTATTTTAATGAAATTTTATAAAATCATTCCTCGTTGTTTTTTATGATCACAAACATTAGTTTTGATGTAAATTTTATATTAAATATTTTTTTAATGAAGAAAAATTTTGGGTTTAATAATATTTAAATGTTTTATAATCTTAATGTTATTTACCTATAAAGAAAATATTTTTTGAAGAGATTTCAATCATTTTATTAAATTTATTTTTCTTCTTATTTTTCATATCACCTTTTCCAATAATAATTAATTGGAATATTTTTTCGATGTGAATATACTTGTAAATTATTGTATTATAGTTGGGATATTTATTTATGATATCATATACCTTTTTATGATATATTTATTTTGCAATATTATATGTTTTTATTCATGAAAACCTTATTTTTTCTTGAAATTATTAATTTTATGGTTGAAATATGGATGTTTCCGCATTCCCTAGACAAAAATTTGTATGGATGAGTATTATTTGAGAAGAGGGGGTTATATTTATCCCCTAAATGTATTTGTCTATGATTTATATCACATGAGATGGTGAAATTGTGTCTAAGGTCATTTCGAGAAAGGTTTCATCAAAATAACTATCTCAGAATTTTTTCGAAGATAACTACGGTCAAAAACACTATGAATGTTTGTATTTTGGGGTATTTATGCTAAAAAATAATGGTCATATGTTTATTTTAAATAATATATGCACATAAAGACTGTGTTTGAATTTATTTATAGTTATCTACGACCATAGATTTTTGGAATGTGTTTTTTTTGTTAACTATGCTCATAGAGATTGTGTATGCTCATATTTTGAGTTATTTATCATCATAGAGATTATGTGTGAGTGTGTTTTCATTTACCTACACTAAAAAATATTATTTTGAGTGTATTTTTAGTCCTCTATAATTTCAAGGACTACATGTCAGTATAGTAGTGGTTAACTATTATTCCAAAGATAGTTTATTATCATAAATGTGAATGGATTTGTTCTAATTGTTCTTTTGTCCTATGATTAATCTCATTCCACAGTTATATATGATATTAAAAATAATTATAAGTGAAATATAATTATCATATTAACTTCCCACAATCTTATATCCCGGTATATATATATTCATTTGATATTAAATTCCCTTTTATAATACTATAATTACAACTCTTATTATTTCATGAAATTTTTAATATTATATTCTCCAAATATCTTGTTTTCCGATATTATTATGATCTAACCCTTAATGAATAGTTTAGCAAGGTTTCCCTTACTTATATTTTGATCATATCCATTTTTATGTTTTTACTGCCCTAGTTATTAATATGATTATATCATAGGATATTTCAAGAATGGGATCTTGTGTAGTGAGATTATGGAAAAATTTCCATAATATTATTTTTATGTTTCTAATATAATTGTAATAAAACAAATATATTATTTGGGTTTTGATATTATTTGTGATATTTAATGTTTAATTTATGATAAATATGTAAAATATATGAAATTTATCCCTATATTATCTCAGTTTGTAAAAAATAATATGATTAAAGGTCATGTTTTTTCCCAGATCTGAGCACGTGGGTCTTTGTAATATCTATTGATGATGTTGAAATATATACTTCTTTTATTGAAAATCACTTCTGTGATTTTTTATTCAGGTACAATGGGAGACCCTAGGTTCTTAGATGTGACAGGATCTATAAATGATAACCCTTTGAGTTTTATTTACATAGGGGTGAACATCATCAGGGGTAGTGAAACTAAAAATGGGTCATGGATGGAATGTTAATGATAATTGATAAATTATTGAAGATAAATTCATATAAAACATTATCAAAGGGGAAAAATAGTGGAACCATATCTAATTTAATTGAATTTATATTTAATTAAGATTCATTTGAACTACAAGTATAAGAATTAATTTTCCAATTAGGTAAAAGTTCACTGAATTTTACAATTCACTCAAAGTCTTTTAAAATCATTTTGTGTGGTTTTTGTTCTATATATGAGGCATTTATAACTCATTGAAGTGAGATATAATTTTAAATGTCCCAAAGTGAATAATATAAAAACTAGAAAAAATTATTTTCTAATGTCGTTAAAAAATTAGTGAGGTTTATGTTTATTAAATTGGGGTTTCCCATTAATATTATAATGGCATATAATGAGTATAGTTTTTTTTTCATAAATAAAGAATTTTTTAAATAGCACATATGATATTCACAAAAATTGAAAATATCTTCTATAATATACAAGATATTCATTAGTGTTTATTGAATATTGGATATTTGTAGAATAACAACCTTTATATGTAAGGATTTGAATCTGGGACGTATAATCCTCAAAAATACATATGATTGTATATTTGAAAACATCATTGAAGTTATGTAATTTTTGGATTAGTCAAGGAAACATGTTATTTTAATAGGAATGGGTTGTGAGAATTAAAATAACATGTTTAATAATTGTATAATCATGTAGAGGAACATTCACTGAAATGTAGATCCACCATTACTAGATACTATTATTGTATAGTACTTCTTCCAGATTGATCTACTATCAGATGGATATACTTCCAATCTAATGACGCTACTAATAGAAGAGTTACTATTTGTATGTAGCTACCATTACGAAAATATAATTCAACAGTTATATAGTTCTAACACTAGTAGTACATTTCATCCCATTATTCCACCATTACAAAGAGAAAACATAATAAGAGCTACCATCATATAAATATACCTCCATTGGAACTATTGTTAGTGAAGTAACTACTAGAGATCTATCCTACATGTCTAGAATAAATTTCAAAATTATTTCTCTAAATCCTAGATTATGGATTATATAATGGATAAAAGGATTTAGATTTATTATTGATTGTTCATAACCAATGAAATCAATTTAATAAAAGACAAAGACATTCTTTCACAAATTTGGTTATCGGTATGAGGATAATAGTTTCACTATTTTTATCATATGATGGATAATTGGAAATAGACCAATATAAATATATTGATGGTCCGTCATGTTTATGGAAGACAAGACGGACATGTCTAATATACATGAACATTGAATAATAGGCTCTCATATGATTGATTAAGGTAAAATATTAAGGCTCATGTTTTCCAAAGAACCTTGATAATTACAAATTGATAATATATGGTTTTTATAGTCATATATAAACACTAGTTTGTCTTCAATTTTGGGAAACATGTTTGACCTCCATTCAATGAAAAATTCAAGGTCCTACAAAAAAATCTGTTTTTGTTGTGAAACACATAATATTCACATATTTAACCTCTTTCTCATTCTGTGAAAACTTTATATTAACGTTGGGTTTTTTTACTTTCTTTAATTGTAAAAAATAATATATTATGATAAACTAGAGAGTGATTGACACAAAATCCATATTTTATACCCATTTTTATTCCTATGAAAAACCATAGAAGTGATTATGTGTGACTAGTGAATATTTTATCCCATACAAAACTGTAGAAAAGTTTTTTTTACATATACAAGATTTTTTTATTTTTTATAAAACATGGTCCTAGTTTTGGATTATTTTATTTTATAATAAACTACATAGTATCTGATTATTTCCTTGTGGATATGATTATTTCATGGATTCAGATGAACATCGTTCAAAATTTTGATGTTCTCTACTTACTATACCTTATTTTCTTCATTATTTTTTTCATTGTTCTCAATCATACATGTTTTTATTTTCTAATCAATTAAAAAAGGAGTACTCTTATAATTTACTAAAAATTATTCATTACAAACATTTTTTTATATGAGTAGAGTAGTTTCAAAAGTTAGTGTATTTTCCAATGTATTTTAACTAACCTATGATCAATCTGTTGAAAATCATTTCAAAATAAATAACTATATTTTAGTCTAATTACTTTTTATTGATAGTTTTGACAAATTGGGTGATATATGTTTTAATTTTTTTAATTATAAATTTTATAGGAAGATCGATGAAATCCAATATTTATTTGTCATTTAGGGTCTATAATTGTTATCAGAGTGGTTTCAAAAATTAATTTTTATTTCAATTCAGTTTTATCTAATGATCTTAAATTTTTTTATCTAGAGTTATATCTTTATGGGTAATATAATGTTATAATTAACGGTCACATTTCAGCGTCATTATTTTAACAGTACGTAATTTTGAATAGATGAAGGTTAAACTATAAATTCACATATTGGGCATGTGGTTTGCTATCTGGACACATATTAAAGATTTGTAGGAAATAATTATTTATCTTGAAAAATATTTGGTGTGATTCCACTAATGTTTCAAATGACTATATCTATAAATCTATTAATTCTACATATTATGACTTAGGAATATATGTGTTTAACATAATTTCATCTCATAGTAAAACTTTTGAAAAATGGGATACACTACCAAAGAGAATTTCAAGGAATTATTATTCCATCATGCGGAAGACTACATCTACTAGGTCATCTTCAAAGGTTTCAAATAGTATTTATGCTAATCCCAAACAAGGTCGGGTTACCAAGAACTCCTCTCGAGAGAAAATCACTTCAAATATCCTGAGGCTTAGGGAGAGGTACATCATTGTTTTCAATCAATACAACTCACAATATGAAAGGGAATCATCTGATTGTGGTGAAGCCTATGATTATCCTTATAGTGAAGAGTTTGATTCTATTTATATGTAGCTTCATTTTAAGATGTGGTATGCATGAATTTCTTTCTATTTTAGTCTCTACACTTTTATAAATTAATAAATTTTGGAGACTTAGCATACTTGTTCCAGTGCCATCTCTAATGAAAATGCGGCACACACTAGTAGTTTCCCTTGATGGAACATACAATGTTAATGAAATATTTTAGAATACATATAATGATAAATATTATACATTTAAGATAAATCATGAAAATTGATATTCAGTTTTGTTTCTGAATTTTAGTGAAATAGTCAATTTGATTAATGAAATTCGAAATACTATAATTGAAACTAATCATATAATAAGAATTATGATATTTTTTAAATAGAGAGATGAACCTCTATTTTAGTGTAGTATTCATGTAAAATTTTTAATTTACCATTCAAGTAGCGCAATGGAAAATGTAGGATGTACAAGGATGAATGGAATGTGAATAAAGAAAATGATGAAAATCCTAAAAGAAATCCAGTAGACTTTAGTATATAAGACTCAATATTTAAAGACAAATTTAATGATGACTGTTCATTTGATCATGAATCAAAATCAGAATGTGATGAAGAAAGTAATAACTTATTAAAACCATTATAGATTTATTATATGAAGAATAAATTATAAAATAAACCAAACAATGGAATTTTGTATGGAAGAAAATAAAATTATCTGAAAGAGTGGAAAAATGATGATTAGACAAATTATATAACATGGTACAAGTGTAATGTAAAAGCACACATCACGGAAGATTATCCCAAGATCAAATATAATAAAAGGTAACATGATAATGGAAAATGATATAAATAGACTATAAAATACACTTGTATTTTTTTAGAGGATAACTCATGGGGTTTTAAATATTGTATATAAGTGAGAAATGATAATAGTAATATGTGTTTCATGACAAACACATCTATGGTATTACATATTTTTCATAAATCCCCAATACATTGTTCTATATATTCTATGATAGGAAAAAATGATTTAGATAATATGACCAATGGTGATATATTTTTATATTATAATATGGTGGAAGTGAAGATTTTTGAATTCAAGGATAAAAATAAAATCTTAATGAAGAAGTGAACTATATTATTTCACTATAAATCAGATCATATTGTAGAAAAAGATAAGAATTAGAAAGTATATAAGGAATATAATAAGAAAAAATTATCAAATGAGATACTCAATAATGACCTAGAGAGATTCAATAATGTAATTAATAACATAATTTAGTTGCATGATAAACTTACAACTACTATGTAAACTACATGAATTGGATACCAACCTTGATAGAGGGGAATATAGAATGATAAATTTTACCAAATTCAATATTAACTAGTCATTCTAATATCACATATTATACTAGAACTAATTAGTAATTTTTTTAATAAATTTATCAGGTTTACTAATATAAAATTATTAAAACAATTATCGATTCCTAATAAACATATACTAATACATTTTTATGGAATATAATTAGTGCGCCAAAATATGTTTTGGATTAAATTTATTTTTTAGGAAACTTTATTCAAATGTTCTAGTAAAAAATCATGGTATTTAGAAAGGGTATTTTATCGAAATTTTATTGGGGACTACATGAGGTTTAATAAACTAATCAATAATGATGCAGTGCATTTCATGTTTGGTGACAATGATAAAGGAATAATAATATGACTCTATCAAATCAGAAACTCTGATACCAAAATAATTTTTAATGTACTATTTTTAAATTTATTAAAAACAAAATTTTTTAAAATTTCCTAATTGTTTGATGACTGTAACAATGTAATTTTTAAAAATAATTCTTGAAAAGAATTTGATTTGTATAAAACATTTGTTTTTTTCTACTATAATTAATGGTATTGTTTATGATATTGACATTAACACTTTAATTTTAAAAAATATATAATGTATGAGTTAATTTCAATAGGAATAGTTTATATGTAACATAATACTATGCCATAGTAATATATACTAACATATAGTTGTTAGTAAAAATGTTTTATTATTTGATATACATAAAAATATTACCAAAAAGTAATGTTTTAAATCCCTATCTAAATATTAAGCAGTCTTAAATTAATTTGAAATGAATGAATGAAATATAATCTTATAAACCATTATAGTTGGTTCAAATAAATTTTATTGGACTCTCTAGTTTTTCTATTTTATCAATAATACATAAACCCTATGATATAGTTAATGTTTATTTTTGAATTGTATGGGTGTTTTTCCTTTATCATAAAATGAAATATATTTATTTTTTTCTGAATATTCTAAATCTATAGAAAATATCTAAGGACATTGAATTTGGACCTCAAGAAATTATCATGACCCTAAGATTGAAAATCAAGAGTTTGAATCATTATGATCACAAAATAAATATAATAATAATGTATCTACTTCTAGAACATCACAACATAATGGTGTTGTAGAAAAAATAAATAGAACCCTTCAAGAAATTTCCAAGGACATGATCAATGAATATGATTAACCTATTCATTATTAGGAAAAATATTTGAAAACATTTCCATATAATTAATTGAATATAATTAGACCTTTTTTAATAAAAACCCCTAATTAATTATATAATCCTATAAAACCAGAGGTTATTTAATTTATAATTTTTTATTCAAAATAATATTCACTAAATAAAATTAATAATTTAGAAAAATTTACATCCAATTGTGATGATTGAATTTTCCTTGAATATTCCACATACATTATATCATATATCTTATTTTACTAATGGAAATATATTTTGGAATAATCTATTTATTTTATGTTTTATTATAAATATCTGAATTAAAAAATGATATATTTGGAAAAATTTATGGTTGATCCATATAATTTAGACATCACTACTAAACATTGTGATAATTATGATTGAACTTATATAGAAAAAAATAATTGATTGGTGAAACAACATTAACCTGAAAATGTTAATCAATATGAATTCTAAAACACTTTAGTTCCTTGAAAATGATGGACTCATTGATATCATCTCATAGATATAGTTGTAGGAGTCTCGGATAAAAGAACATATATAAGAGATTCTATTAGACACAATGTTGAACATCATGGTTTCTTTTAAAAACATGAACCTAATAAAATCATTGAAATAATTAATGAAGGAATATGGGTAATTAAAATTCATGAATAGTTAAATCATTTTCAAATTTACAAATTCTTAGAACAAGTTTAATGACCCAAGGACTACCTAACTTATGGAACTGAATGTGTTTTTTGAAAGAAGGTTAATGAGTCAGTATCATTAGTTAGAAATAAATTATGATGGGTTATAGAAGATTTTATTGAAGGAAAAGGTATTGAATATCAGGATATTGTTTCTATTGTAGCAAGACATGAATCCACTTGAATGCTTCCAGCCAATGAAAATCATTTAAATTTCAAATTATTAAAAATGTATTTTAAGATTCAATTAGAAATTTTTTTGTTTTATTGAAGGATTTTTTCTTGAACTACCCCATAGATTTCAATAATGTTACATTCCAAATAATTTTTATTAATTAATAATATATTTATATGTTTTTAAAAAATCTCCTAGGGATTTTTAAGACATGACCAACTCAGTTTTAATTTCAAAAGGTTTTAAAAAATGAATATAGTACCCTAAATTATTTATTAAACGAATTTAGAATGTTATTTTAATCGTTTTAATCTATGTTGATGATATTATTTTTGGATTATCAAGAAATTATTATCTGCTCTAAATTTTAAAAAAAAATCAGGGAAATTAAATTTGAAATGATTTTGATGGGTCAATATGAGTTCTTTGATGATTTCCATATTTATCAAAATAATTATAGAATTACTATTAATGAATCCTAGTACATGAGTAAAATTTTAAAAGGTATTAGTGTTGATTGTACTAACCATAGTGACAGTTCCTTGTTTTAAATCTATAAATTGGATCATGAAGAAATTTTTATACAAGTTAATCAAACCATTTACCAAGGTATGATTGGTATCTTCCTAGATATAACTTCTAGGTAACCTAATATAATGTTTAGTGTGTGTATCTGTGACTATTTTCAGAAAAACCCAAATGTCTCACATTTACTTTATGTAAAATTAAATTTTCAAATACCTCAAGGGTACATGATATTTTGGAATTTATATTCTAGTGGATAATAATTTTATCCAGTTATATGTTTATATTATGATTTTAATTGTTGTGTGTTAAATAGAATAAGAACCTTTGGAAATTTTCCCATTTTCGGAAAGACTCTTGTTTCTGGGTGTATTAATAAATATAACATTGTTTTATTTTCCCCTAAAAATTTATAGTACACAGCTATAGGCTATAATTTTGTATAGATGCTATGGGTGAAACACACTTTTATATAAAATGGATATCATTTTCATAATTTCATAATACATTGAGACAATATAAGTTCTATACACCTATTCAAGAATCATATGTATCGCATTAGAATTTTTTTTATATAATATATCACCTTTAGAGAGATCATTTTCAAAAGGATTCTATAATTATTTAGTTCATTGGTATTAAAAGTCATCATGATGACATATTCAGAATACATTCAATTTTGAGTGTTTTAGATATAATAAATATGAACATGGAATGTTTTTTTATCCTTTTATTCCTAATTTTTTTGGTAGAGAAATATCAGAATTCTAATTCAATGACTAGTATCTATCATTTTTATATACTATTGGTATCTTCTATTGGAATTTACCATTGGTAACTACTGTGATTTTAACCATTGATACATATCGTTTTAATTTACCTGTAGTACAAAACATGACTAACTAATATACTATATAAATTTGAGATTATACCATTATAAACTATGGATAATAGTTCTACATTTCTTATTACCGATGATTAAATTTTTATTATGATTATTTAATTATATTATTTATATTATATTAATTTTTTGATTTCAAATATCTAAATGATAAAATATTTTTATAATCTTAGTTTGACCCCCGCCCCCCTCTAATACAACTCATTTAAAACCATTCACCCATTATCAATAATCCTATGGCATTTATCCTCTATCCTTAATCCCTTGAACTGGTGTGAAATTTTTTTGAGTGAGTTGTCCTAGTGGATCATCTAATGTGGTGCATCCCTTGAAGAAATCTAGAGGAAAATATATTCATCCTACAGCAAAACATAAAAAATACATAGATCGTGTCTTGAGGTATTTCCAAAGTGATGAAAATATATTTTAAATGGTTGGGTTTGGAAATTATTCTCATATAACATGTGATCCAGGACCAGGGATGGGTTGAATTGTTTCTCAAATAATGATTGACCATTTTATAGTAGGATGGTTCATGAGTTATGTTTGAAGAAATAGAATGTGTTTGTAATGAAAAAGGTTATTATAATGGATATGGTATATGGATATGATATTTTCATTCCCTTGAGAATGTGGAAGAAATATAGAATGTTCCACAACAAGGAATTTATAAAGACTATCTATGTTCATCTCCCATTAAATGTGAAAGTCTTGTATTTGAGTGTACTTTGTTGGAATTAACTAAGAATAGAATTGTGTTAAGGCCTACAATAATGGATCTGGATGGGGAATATAAATTATGTTTCATGTTTATATATAATATTATATGTCCCATAAAATAATATTTATGTATAATGAGTTATTATAATTTCATTTAGTTATATTTTATTAATGAATGAGAAAAGATAAATTTTTAAAGATATGTAATGATTCATATAATAGATTTTTGCAAGCCTCCCCCTTGGTAAAATTATTTTTCCTACCCCAAATTGATATATATATATAATTTGAAGAAATATGACATGTACCTGAAAGTGTGGAGAAAGTAACTAAGTGTGGAGGTTTCTCTTTGATCCATGCAACCTTCAAGATAATGAGGGTTAATTTGAACCCATGGGTAAAGATATGGACAGTTCATAATGAAAAGATAAATGATAAGTTCAACCTAGTGAATAATACTAATATAACAAGAGACATTATTCACCCTAGATTAGAGGCAGATAATGATTTAGTGTATTATTTTGATGAATATGTTGAGGATGAAGTGGAATAGGATACAGATGAAGAAGAAGAATTAGTGGAAAATTCAGTAAAAGTGGTTATTGGCCATAATGTGGACAATATACCCATTCTATCTTGTAAATATTTTAATCAAACACTTTTCCTTCCTACCATGGGGTTTTTAGTATGAGAATATGATGATTCAGTAGAGACTGAGGTATTTTTCACTGATAATATTAAGATATCTTATTCTAAGAATTATGATAATGTTCTTGTTCATTCAGATAATTAATAGTTTTATACTGAAGGAGGATTTAATGCTGAGTAGTATCATAATTATTAAAGTATTAATAGGTATAGCATATCATCTAGTGGTTAGTGGATATGGAAATATAATTTTTATTCATATGGAAAAGGATTGGTTTATAGATTTTACCCATCTACTGAAGAAAGAAATGATGATAAATCCCCAGCTAATGGGGATAAGTCCCTCAGATCTGATCATCTTGGGATGAAGTCTTCAGAGTCAGATAATGATGACATTAACCAAGCTAGTTCATCAGATCATGGTATAAATTTCATTTATTTTAACTTTTTTGATACAAAGGGATATTATAAAATAGTATAGATGTAGAAATTCATGTGAAATCGTTTCCTTATGAGGTACCCGTTATGGAGATTGGGCTGGATTATGTATCTAGAAACAAAAAAGACAAGACCGCTTCCCAAATTCTTCATTCACCCCTTATCATTATGAGATAATGGATTATATATATTCATTTAATTAAAAATATTTATCATACCATTGTGGGATTATTAGGAACTCTTCAGTTCATGAGACTATGATTAGTGAATATGAAATAATTATGATAGTTATCTTGGGTTTTTGTAATATTCGACCTAGAATGTTCTTAATGATGGATTTAATAGAGATTGTTAAAAATATGTTGGTAGAAAAAATGGTATCCATCTAGAGATATATGAAGGATTTGAGTGCCATCTTTACTCGTACTAAGGTACTTATTTTATTGAAGCTAGAGTATTTCTCTTCAGAAGAATATTTTTTGTAAAGAGACCCATATTCATAGGGTTATGTTTTTATGGATTTTGAATTCATTTGATATATAGTCATAGAGAATAATCATGGATTGATGGAAGGTTTGTCTTCTTTTCATTAGAATGATTTTCCCCATATCAAATTACATAGTGACAATATGTATACATTTATCTTATATTGGTTGAAAGAGGATAAGAGTGATAGAAATCTTATCAAAAAAGCCATTAAATATTAGCTCAAAAGTATTTATTCCAAGAGATAATATAAATTCAATTGTACGATATTGGATGAGAATTTGCGAATTCCCAATGTGACCAGATCCATTATGGAGTACATCACCAAGCTGAAGATTTTGAATCGCCCACTCAAGTTATTCATAGAAGATAAGGATGAATTATTCCAAGAATTGGAGAATGGAGGTCATTTGGTTACATGGCTTGTGGATCTGATGAATCACTTTTTAACACTATGAGGACTATTGTTGTAGTTTCTAAACATATTCCCATTTGGACCTATACTTCTACACCATCAACAAGACCTCTTCTAGGTACTCCTCTTTCCCTTACTCATTTTTGAATCACCCATATTGATATTATTAGGCATAATCCGTCAGTAGTACATAGATAACCTAGTCCTACAACTCATCTTACTTAAAATCTTATTAGTCATATTTAGGGTAATAGAAATGATCTAGTGGATCTTCATTATAGTTAGGTGGCCTCACATTCTAGTTATAGTTTGGATTTGGATTTTTTATTTTATTTGTAAATGTAATCCCATTTATTATATAATCTATTGAAATTTTTATCAAATGTAAATTCTATTTTTATTCACCATTAAATATTTTATTTAATTTTTTTAATTATTTAAACTTTTTTATCATAAAAAAATTGAGAGTATTGAATGAAATTTAATATGCGTATAATAATTCCAGGAATAACAACATTATATATGGAGTTGGAAAATTCTATAGAATATATTTGTTTTTTAATCTATTATTCATTTTTAAGTTAATTTATATATATTTATAAAATCCATGATTTGTGATCATATAAAATGGGGATATAGTTGGATTTTTCAAAGGACTTCCTTATTTTAATTCTCATGAATCATTTTTTTTATTTTTTAATGAATTAAATGTTTTATTATAGAAAACTATATTCTAGAAAATTTGTCAAAATTTTCTATGTCCAAATCTACTATTCCATCTAAAAATATACATATTTAGCTACTATTAGATAAGTTGTGCCGCTTCTTTAAGCTACCAACAGTTTAAGAAGCTACCGAAATTTCAATAATGAAACTATCAAGATCTATCATCTGATTGTGATACTGTCATGTGGAGATACAACCCTAACTATGTAGAGATACTACTATTATCTTCTATCAGTACATTGTTCTTCAACCAAACTAATCTACCATCAAACTGATAAACCTACAGTTTAATGGTGCTTCCCCCAGATGACCTACTATTTATAAAATCTACCACCTAAAAAAACTAACTCTATCATCATATATATCATTCACATATTGGATCTTATATCTCATGGTGCTAAACTTCTATATAGATACCATCATAAGAAGATACCACCATAGAAGATATTATTAGTGAAACTACATCAAGAGATATACCATATTTTCCAAGATTTAATTTCCAAATTAATTCCCCATTTTCAAGTTTATGACTTCAATACGTGACAGAATCACATGAATTTAATAATGGTTGTTCTTAAGAAACCCTAAAGATATCATCATGTAAAAACTAATATTTTCTAGATATGTTCCTTAGTATGGGAATATGAATTTTTCTATTAGTTCCATATAATAGATGATTGTTCTTGGGTTTCTATAAATTTAGTGAAGCACCCTCACGAACATAGAATAAAATAGATACAAGTTAAATATGAATGAAAATAGAATAAATATTTCATACATTAGAAAAAATATAAATATTATGATATATTTTATTTCAAAAAAAATTATAATTGTTTATTCCGATACAAATATTTTTTAGACACCTAGGACAATAGTTTTCTTGTAATTTTGGTAAAACAAGTTCGAAATAATTATAATGAAATATTTATGGAATTTATAAGAAATGAATATATTCAGATGGGTAACACTTCATATTACCATAATTAAAATATTTTTTATTTTTCTAATCATTAAATTCAAACTAGGTTTTAGTTTTTACTCAGTTTATTCATAAAATATAGTTTCATGTACTAAAGTGAAGTGTTCTTGAAACACTCTCTCATATTTTCACTCATTTTTACTCCCATGAACAATTGTTGAAGTTATCATATGTTAACTATTTTTTTATCATAGACATAACATGGAAGAGGCTTTGAACCATTATAGAATTGTGTTCTATTGTTTGTAAAACATGATACATATTTTGGATCAATTTATTTAATAATAATTTTATTCGAAGAATGTTATATTTGAGTCGATGGGAATGGGTCATGTTTAGGGAACAACCACATTATATCTTCTTCTATTCTCTATTTTTTTAACATATTTACAAAAAAAATTATTTTATTATTTTTAATTCCAAGCAGTTTCATCTTACAAAAAAAATAAGAAATATACAATCTAATAGTGACCTCTAGTAAGTGTATCATATATAGTTTTGGATATGAGAATCCAATTTTCTAATGTAAAAGTATTTTTCAAATTATTTTAACTGAACAATGATAGATCTATTGAATATATTTTCAAAATATCATATTATATAATTATACATGTCATGACCCGACCCAAACCGGGCCTCAAGATGAAACTACCCTAAGTCAAACTCCATAGACCTAGGGGTGGCGACAAGCTTTGAAGGAATAAATATCTTAAGGTGGACCATTCCTAATAATTGAAGGGATACACATGACCATATCTATTAAAAAAGTGTACAAGAAATGAGTAAAAGATTCAACACAACTAGAATGTGAACCAAAAATTAAAAACGTCTAAGGTGTATAAGAGTACGATAGTGAAAAATGAAAAGTAAAGGGGAGAAAACACACACAACCATAAATATGTCCCAACATGAAACATTGGAATTTTGAATAGTTGAGAGAGATTTTCTATTGAATCCCAATATGCGACCACCACAAACGGTCCAAAGAACCATGTATCCCTAAGCTCTTGTGAAGTCACATTTGACCATTCATTCATCACTATAAGACATGAAATGTGAAACAGAATCCTTTGCAAGTGTGAGTATACATATACCAACTAGGACACCTAAAAGCTAGAGGGGGAGTAGTAAGAGATACAACAGGAAAAGAAAGACATTATATGCAAGATACAGTCAAATAGAATTACTTAACCCACCATATTGGGAATGTTAGTTCATTTGTACATAAGGGGGTCGACATAGTAGGTATATGAACTACACATCATGTCTTGGATACCTATAAATGGGGATTTGATTCATCCAAGCACAAGAAGCTAAAAACAGAAAGAAAATATCATACCCCACACATATTCACCTATCCTGGATAGAGAGTAACCAAATCCATGGTTTGGATACAGTTGAAGAATATATAAAATCTCAATAAAAAATCACAAACTAGAGAGTCATTGGATCTCCATATATCTACTCAACTTAAGATGATGATTATATAATAGTTCCAAATGTCCAATCTCAATTCCCAATATCTCATGTGTCTTCCCCAAAGTAAATGTTCATGTATTTTCATTCCTTGTCTCTATGTCACATTGTTGAGGGGCCACAAACCTTATTTTGAGGTCCCACTCTCTAATAAATTAAAGGTGTTCTATTCTTTATGTATCCTTAAGGGACCCATGCATGTGCTGATGGGGGGTTCCAGTATGGTTGCATGAAGACCCATGCCCTATTTTATTGGGGGTTTTGACTAAGTAGAAATTTGACCCACACAAATGCAGATTGGGGGGGGTCCACTCTCATGTTTTCATTACCCTCTCTGGTGAGACATTGGGGGGGTCCACTTTAGGTCATCATGACCCGCACCCATGCCGATGGGGGATTGACTTAGGAAGTACATGTAGAAAACCAACAACCAAGACGATGGGGGGTCCAATGTAGTGGTTGAGGACCCATTCCCTAGTTACAAATGTGGGTTCAACATTGATCATTGAGAACATGTTCCATATCTGATAGTGGGTTCCACTCATAATAGTTATATGATAATCATTCCTAGTCACCATTGTCATCGAGCGTCTCCTTAGTAAAAAACCATTCATATTAAATTTCACATTATATCCCATAATCCAAAATATGAGAACCATCATGTTCTACACATAAAAAAATATAGAATGTGACATTCATAAAAAATTTGAGTTCAAATGAAGGATTTGAGAAATTTTATGTTTCTTGGAAAGGAAACAAGGTGTACGTGGTATGTGAGTAGACCGACAGGGTGTGTGGGCTCATTCCATAGCATGGTTGTGTCCTTGGTCAGCACCTGGCTACCATATTATGTATTAGTACACATTGGGTAGCTGGACTAAATGACATATCCAGTCTAAGTGGGAATGGGGCTATATTCCACTAGTTGTTTCCTTGTACCGGAGCCCGTGTCAATGTGACGTACCATATGTCTGTGTACATGAGTACACGACCATGTTTAACCACACTAGTTTCTAACTATGTGTTCCTCCACATGGGTTTTCCATCCATGGAATGTTCATAGGACATATTGGAAGGCTATATGTCATGTTATCCTTAATTTTTCTAAAACCCAAGACACAATAATTCTGGTTTCTTTATGCCATTTGTTAATCCATGAAAAAGATATTTTGTTGGGTTGTTTAGGTGATTCTCATATCTGATCCTTGATCCTTAAATATTTATATGGCACTTAGATTACGACTTCTAATCCTTTGGAAATCATAATATATATCATTTTCACCTATAGTTTGCTGAAAAAATGGCCCTGATGAAGCGTTGGTGGTTCTTCGTTCAACACGTACACACCCAAACCTTCCTACATTGATTAATCAGCAACCAATCATCCAAAACTCAGAAACACTGAAGATGATTTATGATATTGTTTATTCTCTATTTCTTTGTGAAACTGTTGTGAATCTGGATGTCCTAACGGGCTTAGTACCACCCGGAAATTGTCGAACGAGAACCGAAGGGTCTAACTATTGATGAATGTGAAGAAAAAAGGGAGAGAATAAAATGATAAAATGATTAAATATCATTGTCCCAGAATTCCGGTCCAATAATCAGGAATAGAAAACACGGGTTAGAATATAATTGAGATAATCAAAATAGTCGGTATCCGGTCAGATGCAATGGAATTAATTTATCATAGAATGGTAAAATGAGTCGATAACCTCAAAATATTTAATATAAAGGATGTAAATCTCCAATTGAATACTTATAAATTTATTTTGGATTTTTCTTGGATGAATAATATGCTCATCAATTTTGAAGAAGTATCATTTCATTCGAAGTGTCATGATCAGATCTGGTCCAATGTTTTGTCAACTTCTGATGTGATTCAACAATGAGAAAGGAGTACGAAGTTCTTTTCTGGTCATTCTATGATTATAAGGCTGAACATGAAAATTTTACCATGAGGATATATTTATAAACATAACATTTAGGTCAAAAATTAATGAATTAATAAATTTAATAATTAATTAACTCCTGAATGTGCTACTAAAGAGTGACGCGTCTGAGCATCCCACACCAAACAATTTTATGTCTCATATAGGGTGAACACATCCTTCTGAACTCAATCATGGAATAAATTTTTTTATCATATCTACCATTTAGGTTCTATAATATTTTATTTAATAACATACATGTAGATAATATAAAATTTATTTATTATTTTTATAAAATTATATCTAGGAACACTAGGGCTTGGAATCCCATGACATCTCAGTGAATAGATTTGGAATTATATATATAAATATTTCATAGTATTAAAAGTGGAAAACCTAGTCCCTAAAAAATTATATCATTCAATACATTAATTCCTAAGAGGAAAAACAGAGAAAATATCTTGAGATACTGAGACCGCATATAAATCACCCACTCTTAGGAACTCTGCTACACATTCACATGTTTCCACAAAACGTGGACCAAGGTGATGGCCAATCAACATAGGGTTCTATCCAACTAATTGTCGATCACAACTAGGTGATCCATAAAGGTGGATCCATCCTCGAGGTCCAACTCTCTCCATTCTATGACATTCACTAGGTCGTTCATGTATCTCCTCAATTGCAACACATGGAAGAAGTCATGCACCCTATCCACTTTTGGGTAGGTCAAGGTGATAAGCACATGTCCAACTCTCTACATGACCATGAATGGCCTGATAAACCTCAATGTCATATGCTTTCATATAAGATCCTCCAAAATCCACATCATGAGGATACTCTCATGAAATCATGGTATCTCTTATTGAACTACATGGGCCTATAATGGTGATATGTATTATATTTCTACAAACTATGGGCCATCCTCATGTAGTTAAAAATGAACTGGACATTCACCATCATCACCTGCACCATCTATGGACTGAAAGATATGCATCACTAATCACTGTCCAACACAAGGGTGAACTACATGTTCTCCCATACAATTCCCCATGAGGTGACATTCTAATAATATAGTGTTCACATTTTTTGAAAAAATATATCTATCAAGGTAATGTGATCCTCATATATCCATCTGAACTACAATATGAAATCCCTCACCATATCCACCAACACCTAGACAATGCACCATGTATTTTTATTGTTCTATAGGTGAAATGTTGTACTCATCCTAATTTGTGTCCCGATTACCTCCTACTGGTCTCTCCATAGTCATGATGTAAAAAATATTTTGTGATCTATGAAAATTTTCGAGGGAACCCCATAAAGTCGAATGATATCCCATATGAACTACATTCAAATTTCTAAACTAAACTATACTCCATAATAGCAAGGAAGTATGAAAACATATTTACTTAGTCAAATATCATGGAGACTGTGACATGGATCTCCACTATGAATGGAAGCATTGGGATAATTTCAATGTATTTTCCCACCCATTTCCACTCCAGGATCTTGAAGGGATGCAAAAAAAACTATAGAAATATGGTTCATAGTCATCATCTATTGAAATTTGAGTAATTGAGAGAAAAATCCACATATGATTTTCCTCAATATAGACCTCCAAAATTTCTGATGTAGGAGTCTGTATAAATTCACTACAATGGGATGTAGAAATTGGGGATATATGATGAAGTCTCACATCACTTACTACTACATCGTGACATGAACTAATATCCACCCATAGAATAATATTACATGATTAAATCCTTCAAAATATTCATCTGGTGAGTCAACTATGGATATTTGATCATGTAAGAACTCATGGTGGATGTCTCCCATCTGGGAATGTCTCACAAGGTTGAGAGGTGGAGGAGTCAACACCATTGACTTCCTGAAATTTATACCCTCCTATTGCACTAGGGTTAGCTGCAAATATGTCATCTAATGTGAACCCTTCCTCACAAAGCAATCTTGAATCTCCCTTCTATGAGAATATTCTATGAATTTTCCCATCCTTAATCTATAGAAAATCTCCATGAAAAAGTATGTTATGAAATCCAACCAACATTGTTCTCTCAATTTTAATTATCTCTACCTGAAGAAGTACCTGAGACAATGATGGTATGAAAAACCAAAATCTAATTTTACAAAAGAAATTTTTTCCAAATCCTCATGGAGAAGAGTACTTCATCCATCCCTAGGTCTTTAATTTTCTAGATATTCTCATGGGGGCTCAATTAACTCAACCAATATGAGACAAATCCATTTCACTATATCAACACACATCCTATCCTAGATATCATTATAAGGACCCGGCCTTAAACCTTACTTAATATTGAATTAAATGAATAATTCACATTGTGGAGATTTTCAGGTTTAGAGTTTTAGTGAATTAGGACATAATTATTACATCTGAAAAGATTAAAAAGTAGACACTTCTACATAGTTTACCTTTTTTTCAAAACATGAACTCTTGAAAAAAAGAGACATGTATAGTTCCATGTTTAAGACAGCATGAATTATCCTTGATCACATCCTTGAACCTATTCCACATTAGGTTTAGTGAAAAACATTTCAAAAAAAAACTTGTGATGAGCATAAAAAGCTCAGTAAGGGATACACAAAGAAGGAGAACTGTTAGTTCTTCAAAACAAAAAGTAAACCATGAATACTTTATCAAAGTAATACTTTTCAACTTTATGATGTAGTAAATACTCTTCACTGATTAAAAGATCATTACTTACCCTTTGGTAACCAAAATATTACCATAAAACCCATATAAATAACACATAACATATAAAGGTAACTTGGGACATAAACATACTTTAATGGAATAACCATTCTTTCAACTTCCACACATTTCACTAAATGGAATAGCCATACGGCCGACTTCCATACCCAATTCATTGAAGGTTATAACGTGACCACTCGTCTTGGTATTCACGGCACCACCCATCATATTGTTTATCACATAACCACCCATCAATTGTCTATGTACCAATATAAAATCATAAGACATAAAAGTAATATAATGGAAAGAAAACATTTCCACATTTCAATCACAATATATCACTTAAATATATTGACATAACAAACCCATTAACACAACCATATTCAATACCAAATTACATAAATTATTATATGGTATTTATTTCATTTTAAAAACATTACAGCTTGTTGAGGAAGCCAAAGACCAAATAATACTCGTGGCGGCGGAAAAGGTCATTATCACCACGTACGTTAAAAGAAACATTCCTTTTTTCGTTTAGTAAAACGATTTGTAGAAAAATATTCCCTTTGAATGAAATGAAAAGTCAAATGTGTTTATACAGGGTATAAAATAAATTCTGGTATTCAAACAAAATATTCCTCAATGAAAGGATATTGATACGAAGTCCCTTACAAAGACGGTATCCTTAGATTAAGGATAAATCAATTACGTAATTATCTGTGACAAATATAAATACAAAAAAATTCAAGTGGATATTATGTGTAAAACAATAATAGTCATTCACACATATTCATAGAATTAAATATTCATGGAGTACAAGTTTAACCCCAACGAATCAAAATTGAGTTAAAAAGTTCCCTTGCAAAAATTCGACATCCTAACGGTGTCACTTTAAAATTCAGAAAATGAGTTGATGAGAGATAAAAAGGGTATCTCATCACTTGGACATAACATTTAAAACAATAAGGATAAATAATTATATATCCCAATATCTGAATAAGTAAATTAAAAGACCTAACAAAAATAATTCCTTTAAAAAGTGGAGGGTGAAAGGTTCCTTTACCGATTTGGGTAACTTTCGAAACGTACACCTCATGAAGGAAGGATCGCAAAATGAATATGTAAATACCCATAAACGAGATTATATTACCCCAATAGTATAATAATGGGAAGTAAATACACCACACAAAAGAAAATAGTGGCAAATGTAGCATGAATCTCACAAGAATAAAAAGTGGGATAAAACCCCTTACCTCATTGTAATCAATCGAGTCGTATGACCAAAAGGTAATAACCACCAAATGAATTTCAGAACAACATTTATATAAATAGAATCATGATAATAAATAACAATTGTAAGTACACAAAACACCACATTCCATAAATAAGTGGCGAGCAATGGAAATATCATAGAATTAAAAGTGAGATAAGAAATCCCTAACGAAAATTCGGCAGCCTACCGGTGCCACTTAAAAATTCAAAAAATGAATTGATGAGAGTAAGAGGGGGTCTCTAATCATAGAAAAATAAAAATTATAGTATGGTCAATATAAAATAACATCCTCCAACATATGAACACAGAGCATAAAAGAAATGACATAAAAGAGAGTACTTGAAAAGAAAGAGGGAGGTCGGATCCCTTACCTCAAGTCCGACTTGTCTTGTTCGTTTCTTTATATTTTTTAATAATAAACTTTTTTCAATTAATAATTTCTTAAGGAAATACTTTAAATTTTATTATTCAATTAATATCATATATTATAATGTTATAACAATTAGTTAATTATGTGAGATCATATCAGATGTTTTTGTCGATGTTTGGTACATGAGTCAAAAATAAAATTGTTTGAAAAAAATTTCCATGTAGTTATAAGTATATCATCTCAAGAATATTATTAGTGATTTGAATATATTATATATCCAGTACATATTCATTTTATACTATTCCATAACATTTGGAGATAAAAATAAATGAAATGCACCATTCAGGGAGATGGTAGGTCGTACGTACGCATGAACGCTACTTTCATTTCCTTGTCATATTAATGAAATCATAAATAAATGAGAGATATATATATTATAATTACAGTATAATATATATGTTATATAGGTCACATAAGTTCATTAATTTCATTCTTTATAAATTCCATGTATTTCATGAACGAGTCTAATCACTTGAGGGGGGGTAGTCCACACTTCCTCAAATGAAATTAACGCATTTTCACAACATGAAAATCATAAAGGTATGTTTTAAATGTAAAATACAGAAGAATATAGAGGAAATAAATATAATATATATCATAAATAACTATAATTCCATCATTATGGCCACCATTAGAGGTGGTAGGAGAAGATATAACAATCATCATTTCATGAGGCAGTAATTCATCATCCACGGAAACAGTATGTTATTTAACCATTAGAGGGAGGTGTGTGTAGGTTTATCTCGAATAAATCTCATAAAAAACATCCTAGTATATTGAAGAGACTGGTTTTGTTACAAAATAAAGTAATAAAAAGAGTTTAATGGGTTGGAGAAGAAAAATGAAACAAAAGAACATAAGAGAAGACATTACCTTAAAATCGGGTAACTTCCTTTGGTTTAAACCAAAAGTGTTTCTTTAAGAGATTTCTGCCTAAGGTAAGGCTTCTAGGATGAGGATAGTGATGTGGAGAGATAAAATGAGCAGAGTTTTTTCGAGCCAAAGGCTTTGGAGGTGTGGGTAAGGGGGTAGAGGTGGGTTCCTTTTATAAGAGGGAGGAGAGGTACTCTTGGAATGTTATAAAATGTTACTTTATTATAAAATGCTTTTCGGATTTTAAAGGTACCAAAAGGATATATTTCAAGGATAAGATGATAAGGGTTAAAAATACACCCATAATATAGGTTTTTCACAAGTTTAAGTCTTATATTTTACCTTATCTTTTCATTTTATTTAAATCGGTCATTAACGAGGTAATCGCTGCATTATCATGGTGTCATAAATAAATTTCTTTATTTAATGTCTAAAAATTATAAAAAAAAATAATGATGTAGGAAATATTTTTATATTTCTAATGAATATTTATAGTCAAAAATATGTCTTGTATAACCTCATGTAAACATTGTTGTATTAAAACAATACATGTTTGTGACATTTTTATTTTATCTTTAAATAAAAAGTTATTAATGTCATTTTCTTACCCAAGTGGCTCCATGGGTTCCCCATGTTGACCCATGGGTTTCCATGGTTGGAAATGACTCATCCAATAATGGTAGGACATGTTTCAAAGTAATTTCATGTTATTAAAACATTATTTCTACCTTAAATTAAACTAACTACCTCTAATCGTGATTAATAAAACTTAAAAGTTACTATTCACCAAAAAATTATCTTCATCCCATTGAACCAAAATTTAATTAATAATGACAACCATGTATATATAATTTTTAAAATTCAATTCACAAAAAGTGGTAAATATTAATTTAAATGAAAAATCAGTTTTTTAACTACCACTTAGTGGTTTCACTATTCATCATAAAGTGAAGTTTTTCATAAAAATACCAAAAATTCACCCTAAGCTATATTTGATATTCCAAATTCAAAAATGATGTGTATTTTACAAAATTTAAAACACATAAGTTTCATTAATTAATTTAATAGTTAATTAACGTTGTCAAAACAAATAGCTTGTTTTTATGAAACAATATATATCAAAATATTGACACTAGTTTAAGTCCAATTTCAAAATAAAATTAATTCAAATGACCACCATTGGATTAAATGGTAAAAATATATTCTAATTTCACTTTAAAATCAATTCAAAATATAATCAAATCATATAAATAAATTATATTAAAATGAGGTTTTGAATTAAAATACAACATTTTTCACTTATTCATTAAAAATGTACTTTATTGGAAAAATAACAAAGACCTACACAAAGTAAATTTTTATGTCCTGATTCTAAATAAGGATTTCATTTGGTCCAATAGAATGTATAAGAGTGACCAAAACTATTTTTAAAGAGGTTTCACCATCAAAAGGCGATAAATCGACCTTTTAGTGAATATTAGAGTATTTATGCTTAAAATTGAATTATTTTCTTATTTTAAGCCTTTATCTTTTATTGGATAAATGTAAAAACATTTAAAAACATATATAATCATATTTTAGTTAAAAAAATTCATTCCTACCAATACAACGACTACGTGTTAACTACCATTTAAACTAATATTATTATATTATTAGTGTGCAACGTAAGATTTCAAAGAAGCTCGTTATTATGTATTAGGTACACTATAGAACAAAGCAATCCCTTTAAAGTAAAATTAATATATAATTAACAAATATTAATAAATATTAAAATGTCTTATTCTTTATTTACCTGGGATGGTACATCGTTCCCCCCCCCCCCCTTTGGGAATTGCATCCTCGCAGTTTGTTTTAAAAAAAATTGGACATTGAAACTTCCTTGAAAGCCCCAAAATGGAAAAGGAGTCAATTAGACTGTCACTTTAAAATAAAGAAAGAGAAGTACAAATGTCACCCAAGTTAACGCATACTAGGATTCCATGTAGAAAAACATGTATATAGAAGAAAAAAAGGTCATGTTCTGATTGAGAGTGATAGAAAACATGTTTAGTAGAAAGTTAACCACTAAAAAATCACAAACTTGTGATGAGTTAAATGGTATTTGATTCCCCAGTAGGAAAAGTTAATAAACGATGTTTTTGTTTTAAGTTACATTTCATTGAGGAATTTATTTATGATCTTAACTAAAACATAAGGAAATATACTTACTTCTTGTGTAGACTTTCATCTCTTACTAGATTTATAACACAAACTCATATTTTCTCCAAAAGATGAGTATTTAGGATGACTTCTTCACATTAAGAGTGATATAATCAAATTCGAGAGAAACACCTAATCCACAAAGTATAACTATATATTTCCCATGTCTTAAAAACCAAAATGGTTAGTACGAGATCAGATAATACCCAAAAAGGATAATCTTTTACAAAAAGAAAAAATACTCTTAATCTCCAAAAAATTTCAAACAAGACCCAAAGTTCAACAAAGACCATTCAATAAACAACTGTCCATAAAATTCATCAAAAGTAATCCAAAATAAGATTGAAACCCAAATCTCATAAGGTTTTAATTACATAGTCTTCCAAGATAAATCTTATCATTTATCACCAAATAACATTAGTTACGCATAAAATCTCATATTGAAAAGTAATTAACTTAATCACATATTCTTCATGATAGGTTAATCAATTTCATAAGGAAACAAAATCATCATATGTACACAATAAAAAAATAGATTATTAAAAACTAAAATCTCAAGCATTATTCCACAATTGAAATCCCATAGTATTCTATCTTCCATAGGCATATAGTGTTTCCTAAAAAGAGAGAACGTC
Organism: Viscum album; assembly: GCA_963277665.1. Lineage (NCBI taxonomy): Eukaryota > Viridiplantae > Streptophyta > Magnoliopsida > Santalales > Viscaceae > Viscum > Viscum album. The sequence goes on along the minus strand of OY728160.1, from coordinate 904,697,342 downwards.
TTCCACAACAACCTATATCACTTAATCACTAAATAATTTTTCTATACTAAGTATATGCATTTGATAAAAAATAAGATCAAAAAATCAAAATATTCTTGTTCCATAAAAACATTTTACTAAAATAATATGTCATACTAACCAGGGAATTCAAGTAGGATAGTGGTAGGTGATGCACCCTTGTCACACTTCGGTTGTGGGTATGATTCATGCAGCCTTACCAGATGCGATGTGTTTTCACCCATCCTATGGGTTGTCCTTTTTATAAAACTAAAAAATAACCCTATCATGTTTTAACCTAAATAGATTCTGTATACCTTTCATTTTCATCCAAATTAATTATGATCTCAACATCTTCATTCTTGAAGTCTTATTTCACCACCATATGATAAAATAAAATGATTCCCAAAATGAATAAAATCATAAATTGATCATGGTGTCCACTTGGTTTCATCATCATCTTGTTCATGTAGGTAGATGGTCCATGAATTATAACAATGATTTAGAGATCTTTCAGAATCATTTTCTTCCTACATCCAAATACACCTTGTACAACATGGGTCAGATGGGTGTTCACAGAAAAACAGTTTTGGAAAATAATAATGTATGACATATAATTCCATAACATCTGATAAAACATGATTTCTATAAAAGAGTCGGAAAGAATTTTAGTTGAAACATTCAATTATTGGTCCTTTTAAAATACCATAAGTATGTGCTGAGAGACTATATTTTAAAATAAAATATAAATAGGTTGTGTAAGGGTCTCATTCTTCAGCACCACTTTTAGAATCATAATATGCTTCAAAATCTTTTGATAAGGTAAAATATTTGAAAATACCATGATAAAATTTACCTTTATTGAAAATATGAGAATATTATGGAAATAGGATTTGTCTAAATACAACCCATGATCCATGATGATAACGAGGTATAGTGGAGGTGTTTGATATCTTAAACAATTTCTGACAAGTGAGTTGTATGCTAGAAAACGTATCACAATAATCTGAACATGACTTTGTAATAATTATTACAAGCATGTCATTAGGATGATATAGGAACGTCGTTTGAGATCCTCCTCCCATTTTTAAATAACATTCCTTGATTTGAAAAAGTTATAAAACAAGGATTTAACTGAAATAATAGACATAGGGACTAACCATGTGTCTAATGAAAAATCTTGATCCCTAAATTTGACTAAACCGACCTTTGATACCAACTATAAGGACCCGACCATAAGCCTTAGTTAATATTGAATTAAATGAATAATTCACATTGAGGATCTTTTCAGGTTTATATTTTTAGATAATTTGGACATAACTATTACATCTCAAAAGATTAAAAAGTAGACACTTCTACATTGTTTCCTTTTTTTTACAAATCATGAACTCTTGAAAAAAAGAGTCATGTCTAGTTCCATGTTTGAGATAGCATGACTTCTCCTTGACCCCATCATTGGCCCTATTCCACATTATCTCCTGGAAAAAACATTTAAAAAAAACTTGGGATAAGCATAAAAAACTCAGTAAGGGATACACAAAGAAGGAAAACTGTTAGTTCTTCAAAACAACAAGTAAACCATGAATACTTTATTAAAGTAATACTTTTCACCTTTATGAAGTAGTAAATAATCTTTACTGAATAAAATATCATTACATACCCTTTTATAACCAAAATATTACCATAAAACCCATATAAAGAACACATGACATATAAAGGTAACTTGGGAAATAAACATACTTAAATGGAATAACCATACGGTCAACTTACACACATTTCACTAAATTAAATAGTCATATGGCCGACTTCCATAACCAATGCATTGGATGTTATAACGTAACCACCCATCCTGGTATTCACGGCACAACCCATCATATGGTTTATCACGTAACCACCCGTCAAATGTCCAAGTACCATTATAAAATCATAAGACATAAAACAAATATAATGGAAAGAAAACATTTCCACATTTCAATCAAAATATATCACTTAAATATATTGACAATAAAAAACCATTATCAAAACCATTTTCAATACCAAAATACATAAAGGTTTACATGGTATTTATTTCATTTTAAAAACATTACTTCTTTTTGAGGAAGCCAAAGACCAAATAATACTTGCGGCGGTGGAAAAGGTCGTTGTCACCGCTTACGTTAAAAGAAACTTTATTTTTTTCTTTTAGTAAAACAATTTGTAGAAAAAGATTCCCTTTGAACGAAATGAAAGGTCAATGGTTTTTATACATCATATAAAATAGAGTCTTGTATTAAAACAAAATATTCCTCTATGAAAGGAGATTGAGAGGAAGTCCCTTACAAAGATGGTATCCTTAGATTAAGTATATATCAATTACATAATTATGTGTGAAAAATATAAATACACCCAATATAAGTGGATATTATGTGTAAAGAAATCAGATTCATTCACACATATTCATATAATTACATATTCAAGTAGTACAAGTTTAACCCCAAAGAATTGAAATTGAGTGAAGAAGTTCCCTTGCAAAAATTTGACAGCCTAACGGTGTCACTTTAAAATTCAGAAAATGAGTTGATGAGAGATAAAAAGGGTGTCTCATCACATAGACATAAAATTTATAGAAATATGGATATATAAGAACATATCCTAGAATAATAATATGCAAATTAAAATACCTAACAAAAAGAAGTCCTTTAAAAAGAGGAGGGTGAAAGGTTCCCTTAATGATTTGGGTATCTTTCGAAACATACACCCCATGAAAGAAGGATCATAAAATGAAGATGTAAATACCCATAAAAAAGATTATATTACACAAATATTATAATAAAGTGCAGTACATACACCACACAAAAGGAAATAGTGGAAAATGTAGCATGAATCTCACGGGAGTACAAAGTGAGATAAAAACCCCTTACCTCGTTGTAATCATTCGAGTCGTATGACCAAAAGATAATAACCACCAAATGAATTTTAGAAAAACATGAATATAAATAGAATCATGATAATATATATCAAATTTCAGTACAAAATACACCACATTACATAAATTAGTGGCGGCCAATGGAAATCTCACGGAATTAAAGGTGAGATAAGAAATCACTTATGAAAATTCGTGAGCCTAATGGTGCCACATAAAAATTCTTAAAATGAATTGATGAGAGTAATTGGGGGTCTCTCATCATTGGAAAAAAAAAATTATAGTATGTTAAATATAAAAGACCATCCTCTAACATAAGAACATGGAGAATAAAAGAAATTACATAAAAGAGAGTACTTGAAAAGATATAGAGAGGTCGTATCCCTTACCTCAAGTCCGACTTGTCTTGTTCGTTTCTTTATATTCTTGAATAATAAACTTTTGTAAATTTATAATTTCTTAAGTAACTCTTTAAATTATTATTAATCAATTCATATCACCTATTAAAATGTTATAATAATTATTTAATTATGTGAGTTCATATCAGATGTTTTTGTCGATGTTTGGTACATGAGTCAAAAATGAACTTGTTTGAAAAGAATTGCCCATGTAGTTATAAGTATATCATCTCCAGAATAGTACTAGTGATTTACATATCCTATATATCCAGTACGTATTCATTTTATACTATTCCATAACATTTAGAGATAAAAAGAATAGAAATGCACCGTTAATGGAGACGGTAGGCCGTACGTACGCATGAATGCTACGTTCATTTCTTTGTCATATTAATGGAATTAAAAATAAATGAGAGATATATATATTATAATTAAAGTATAATATATATGTTATATATGTCACTTAAGTACATTAATTTAATTCTTTATACATTCCACATATTGCATGAACAAGTCAAATCACTTGAGGGGGCGGTAGTCCACACTTCCTCAAATGAAATTATCGCATTTTCACAACATGAAAATCATAATGGTATGTTTTAAATTTAAAATACATAAGAATAGGGAGTAAATAAATTTAATATATATCATAAATAACTATAGTTCCATCATAATTTCCACCATGAGAGGTGGTAGAAGAAGATAGGACAATCATTGATTCGTGAGGCAGTAATTCGCCATCTACGGAAACAGTATGTTCTTTAACCATTAGACGGAGGTGTGTGTAATTTTAGCTTGAAAACTTCTAATAAAAAAATTATAGTATATTTAATATACTGGTTTTGTAAAAAAAGAAATTAATAAAAAGAGTTTAATGGTTTGGAGAAGAAAAGTGAAACAAAAGAACATAAGAGCATACATTACCTTTAAATCGGGTAACTCCCTTTGGTTTGAACCAAAAGGGTCTCTTGAAGAGCTTTCTGCCTAAGGTAAGGCCTCTAAGATGCGGATAGAGATTTGGAGAGATAAAATTAGTAGATTTTCGTCGATCCAAAGGCTTTAGAGGTGTGGTTAAGGGGGTAGAGGTGGGGGCATTTTATAAGAGGGAGGAGGGGCACTCTTGGAATGTTATAAAATGTTACTTTATTATAAAATTCTTTTTGGATTTTAAATGTCCCAAAAGTATATATTTCAAAGATAAGGTGGTAATGGTTCTATATACACCCATATAATAGGTTTTTTACAAGTTTAAGTCTTAGATTTCACCTTATCGTTTCATTTTATTTAAATCGTTCATTAATGAGGTGATCACTGCATCACCATGGTGTCATAAATAAATTTATTTATATATTGTTTAAAAATTATAGAAAAAAATATCATGATGTATGAAATATTTTTATCTTTCTAATTAATATTTATAGTCAAAAATATTACTTTTATAACCCCATGTAATTTTTTTAGTAAAACAATACATGTTTGTCACATTTTTATTTTAACTGTAAATAAAAAGTTATTAATGTCATTTTCATACCCAAGTAACTCCATGGGGTCCCCAACCTGACCCATGGATTTTCTTGGTCGGACATGACTCATCCAATAATGTTATGAAATGTGTCAAGGTAATTTCATATTATTAAAATATTTTTTTACCTTAAATAACACTAATTACCTCTAATCGCGATTAATAAAACATAAAAGTTACTATTCACCAAAAAAAATCATCCCATTGAACCAAATTTTACTTACTAATGACAACCATGTATGTAGGATTTTTTAAATTCAATTCAAAAAATTGGTAATGTTTCATTTAAACGAATAATCAGTTTTTTAACTACCACTTAGTGGTTTGACTATTCATCAAAAATTGATGTTTTTCAGAAAAATACCAAAAATTCACCCTAAGCTATATTTGATATTCCGAATTCAAAAATGATGTCTGTTTTAAAAAATTAAAAACATATATGTTGCATTAATTAATTTATTAATTAATTCTAGTTGTCAAAACAAATAGCTTGTTTTTATGAAACAATATATATCAAAAGATTGACACTAGTTTAAGTCCAATTTCAAAGAGATGTTAATTCAAATGAACACCATTGGATTAAATGGTAAATATATATTCTAATTTCACTTTAAAACCAATTCAAAATATAATCTAATCATATAAATAAATTATAATAAAAATAGGTTTTGAATTAAAATACAACATTTTTCACTTATTCATTAAAAATGAACTTTATCAGAAAAATAACAAAAACATTCACAAAGTAAATAATTATGTCTTGATTCTAAAGAAGGATTTAATTTGGTCCAATATAATGTATAAGAGTGACCAAAACTACTTTTAAAGAGGGTTCTCCATCAAAAGGTGTTAAATCGGCCTTTTAGTGAATATTAGAGTATTTATGCTTAAAATTGAATTCTTTTCTTATTTTGAGCCTTTATATTTTATTGGATAAATGTAAAAACATTTAACCAACATATATAATCTTATTTTAGTTATTTATATTCATTCCCACCAATACAGCAACTACGTGTTAACTACCATTTAAAATAATATTATTATATTATTAATGTGCAACGTAAGATTTCAAAGAAACTCGTTGTTACGTATCAGCTTTTCTATCGAACATAGCAACCCCTTTAAAGTAAAATTAATATGTAGTTCACAAATATTAATAAATATGAAAATGTGTTATTCTTTATTTACCTGGTATGTTACAATCATTGAATTTAACTACTCTACAAACCCTATTCTCCCCTCTTGTGGTCACAACATTGGAGCACTCATCATCCTCAACCTCAACTCTTCAAAGGAACTATAGAACTACTTATACTGGGTAAAGTAAATCTCATTCCACATCAAGGCAGTGAATGTGCCTATGATTTTGGAGAATCCTACCACAAAACATCTATAGAACCCCAAAAACCAAGAAATGTATACCCCTTTGATAAGCTCATTGGAGGTTCTTATGAATGAATTGCTTCAATATATTCTATATATAAATTTAAACCATTCTTAGAAATAACATGGCACAAATAATCTACCTTAGGAATCGATAACTAAAACATTAAAATATTCCTATAAAGATGGTAATCAAGAAGAAAATATAGGACCATCCTCAAGTGATATTCGTGCTGCTCTATTAATATAGAGAATACGAGTATGTCATATATGATGAAAACAACTAGTTGGTCCCAATATAGTTGGAAGTCCTAGTTCATAAAAGACATAAACCTAGAGGGAGTATTACTTATACCAATAGGAATAACTAGGGACTCATAGTGTATATACTAACATTACAATGACAACATTTTAATATCAACCTTCTGATCCACAATCTTCTGGTAAATAGACATACGATCAATATTCTAGAACTATATTGCACCTCACAACTAGTCAAAATGGTTTTCAATTATATGGAAGGTGTATTTTTTCATTATGATGGATTTTCCAAGTGATTATAATCTATGAAAATTCATAGGTTCTCTTCATCCTTTTTCACAAATAACATACAATCTACTCAAGAGAACAAACATGGCATGATAAAACCCTTCTCTTGAAGGTCCACCAACTTCAATCGTAGCTCCTGGTTCAAGGACGGGTCCATCTAATATGCTGCATAAAATATCATAGTAGTACTGGGATGCATGTAAATGAAAAACTCCATCTCCCACCTCATAGGTAGTTTTAGAAGATCCCAAGGGAAGATGTACATATAATCTAGCAAAACTAAAGGAATCCACATTTCTAATGAAACTAATGCACTGTGTGATATACTAACTAACTGATTGGTGATGGGATGTGTCCACCTACTCTCATAACCCACATTCCCTTACATTAGATCTATTTCTACTGAAAATGATAATCTCATCACATCATTGTATAGACATAGGACCTATCTATGGAGAAAGCCAATTTGAGATCAGATAATGGACACATAATTCATAACCAATATGATTTCATAGGGTTCCATCATGATGGACATGAGAGACCACATGAAACTCTCTTCATCATATGATATATTTAACATTCATCATATAATAAATACTGAATTTATGTTCCTTATTGAATCCACAATGTGATGTTGTTGGGGTAGTGCCTCAAATGGGAGTTCCATCGCTCACAACAGGTGTATAGATATAATAGATTGGATGGAATGTGAGTATAATAATACTAAATAATGTTTATAAAATAAACGAATTGTGCCTCTATAAATAATATTCACTAAGAGGTCATAACCCTCAAAATTCATCATTGGTCAACAGCCCTGACCACTAGGTCCATGAGCATGACGCGGTAGCCTGGTGGGGGTGGTGGATCCCATAGTGTCTCCCATCCCCCATACCTCCTCCTACTCAATTTTCATCCCCACCTCTGTAGGGATAACCATGCAATCACTGGGGAGATCTTGGATAAAATCATTTCTTATTCCATGAAGATCCCCTCATTATCTTCTTGTGCTACTCAACACATTCGGTCGGGGAATATCACACCATGTGACCTCACCCGTCACATGTAATCCACCTCCACTATTTGGGATACCCTGGTCCCCAATTATATTTATGACCAATTTACTAATCCTGGTCATATAGAGGTACCATTAATCAAGTTCCTGGCACATGACATCTTCTAGTTACTAGAGATGACTCATCTCAATGGCACCGACATCCAGCTCTAGCTGTCTGGCATCCCTCTGATAAAAGATTCTTGCTCTCTAGTGTACTCTCCAACACTCCATCATTAGTGGGGATGCACAATAGAACCATGTTGTCACAAATTTCTCTGAGGATTCCTTGATAAGAATTCCATGATTGTAGGTAGACATGTCGAATCACGGTTAGGGGTACAACGTATGTTCATTGAACATCGTCTCATACTCTGCCACTATCACCCCTCCACGTTGTAGTATTAAGTGCTTCGAGATATGAACTGAGCATAATCAAGATGTGTGGTACTCCTCATGGAACAAGTGATAAAAGTAGTGACATGAGATTGTCAACTCATCACGGATATGTGTAATGATACTGCACCAGTTCCCATCTAATTTGTGGAAAAGGACAACAACCAATGCAACAACCTAATATTTTGCTATCTGGAAAATAACTATGATATGAACCACTAACTACATCCAATCCTCCACTGCTTGATGTTTGTTATGGCCATAGAACCAATGTGTCCTCTAGCCTTGGAACTCATATAGTGTACTCCTCTTGTGCACATCCTCAACCTTCTCCTTTGGATTGACCTTATGATTGAAAGTCGGAGGTACTACTACATTCCCACCTAGGGGAAAACGGTTGTGGGATGGACCCTTAACTGAGGGCTCTCCATTCATTGGATCATTAACATGATCTGGATCTTTATCCTAGCCAGTTACGGTCATGGAGGCATCCTGAAATTTATCATGATGTACCATGGTTAGATGATCATTTATATATATATATATAAATGGGGTGACAAATCAAGAAGGAAAATCAAATAATCAATACTTTATGATGCATGTAACATATTATATATTCAAACAATGTCTCGATATGTCCATATGACAAGAAAAAATACAATTTCATGGTGAATGGATACCTCGGTCTCTACACCAATACCAGATTCCCTAGCCTTAAAGCCATACTTGAGAATGTTGACATTATTTCCTTAAATCCAACCAATTCATTTTATAGAGAGTATTCCTTACAACATACCAAGGAATGAACTTTAAATGATAGCAATCAGTAATGACCCATACCAATCAATAGAATGAGAACCAAATACTATAGGCTCGCCTCTATGGGTTATGTGTTAGAGACAAGTGTCGAATGCATTACTAACTCTTGGAGGCCTTTACCTATGTACCTGTTTGAAAAAATTGACATTCCCCAACCCCAGAGTGAATAGTGTTGGTGTGTATTACCATTACATTGGAATGATTACAGGGAATCAAAACTCAATGGATAGTAATGTTTATTAGCCTTGGTAATCCAAATAGATTCATAAGTTTTTTATTACAAAAGCATACAATAATTATTTAAATTTTTTTCTTTTCAGGATATCTTTTAGGATAGTAGCATTATTCCATCTTGTAAATACCTTTATACATTTCATAGCTTCTTCGATTCCTAGGAAAAATAAACATAATAAGGGTGAGATGAAATTCTAGGTAATGATATAGCATAATAATTAATAATCGATAAGAGTAATAATTATGGAATGGTAAAAAACTGAACATACAAACCATTTAATTAATAAACATAGAATGAATTGTATAAACCATAATGGAAGTTTATAATTCGAAACACATACCATTGAAATTAATAGCTAATGAAAAATTATTATGGAAAGGTAAGAAACTAAAAAATCCATTTAATCAATGAACTGAAAATGAAATGTGTCCATATATATGTCGACAGAAATATTAAGGGTGAATAATAACTGAAACTAAATGTGGGAAATTATTAGTTAATGGATATTAAGTCTAAGGTAAATGAAAAAACCTAAAATAAATTTATATCATTCAGAATGTTTAAAACTCTGGGTATGGACCCATTTAATCTTCTTGGAGACAAACTTTAAGGGGTTCTCACCAATTAATTTCATCTCACGAGACTACCAATGCGTTGAGGTGATTACATTATTCAGTCCCTAACACATTCATAATCCATTAAATGGTATGAAACCCATATCTTTCATGTCATCATAATTCTTTATATGAAATAAAAAATATGTCTTACCAATATCCATATTGAATAAAGGATAAATATTTATCAATATTTCCCCAAATAATTATATAAATTTTAATTTAAACACCCAATATAAAATGTTATGCAATTTAGGAAATAATAATTTCGATGAAAAATTATATAGAATTTAATGGAAATTTTATGTCAACTAATCATAGGAGATTAATATTTCAAGGGGACTAAAAGAAATAAAAAAAATTAAATGTGAATTCTATCCATAGGAAAATAAATTATAAACCATCCATAGGAAGTATCACGGAATTGCTCAGATTTCATCCGACCTGAAACCTGACCCAGTTCGTGGAATGGCATGAATGGTGTTCATGATCCCAAAGGGATATAAACTAGTTTTGTTCATCAAGATTAAGCCATTGGTAATGGGTTTTCACATGAAAAAAAGATAAAAAAATAAATAATTACTATTGATAAAAGTAAAAACTAACTGCCAAAAGAAAATAAAATAGGACATACCTCCATGTGACTTCATAGGTCACTACACAACTCAATACTACATTCTCTCTGAGTGAAATGAAAAACTATAGGAACCTAAAACTGAAATGATAAAGTAGGTTTGATTACCAAAATTTTTAGCAGGAAATCCAAATAAAAACCACAGAATTCATTACTTTTCTTATCCAAAAAACATTCCATTAATATTAGTATAAATACAATTAGAAAAATATTTTTTTCAAATTTTATTAAAAAAATAGATTCCCATTTCAAAATCCAATACATGAAACATTAAATTTTCAAAACATATTATCCAATAGATACCAAAAACATAACCAAAACATTATCATAATAGTATAGGGTTTTTCTAAAAATAAGTAAATAAGTAAGTAAGTAGTGCTAGATGACACTAAAGGCGACCAAAAGTAAAAAATAATATATAAAATTAACCATGAATCATCCTAGGAATCCCTATAAGACCCATGGATGTACTGTGTTTGGAACCATCAACTAGATTATGATGAAACCCCAATTTCAACAAGAACCAGGAACCCTAATATCACCATTCTAGTGGCACATCCCACCTATTCTATCTGTGATACATGTGTTACCAACCCATCTAATCATGGATAGTTAGTAACTATCATTCAATCCCATCAACGATTCCCATGAACCCATTTTAATAGTAAAATTTGTATGTGGGAGGCCAACACACGTGTTACTCACCTAATTTTCCACCATAGTACATGCATACCCCAAATAGAGACATCCACTGTACGATGACCCATAATGGAAAATCCTATAGAGGGGTTACCAATTTATACATATACATATCTACATCGCTTCATATCATTGAAGGTTCTAATCAAGCTGTTTCAATACTTACGAGTTCAACATTTTCTTTAAAAACTTTCTTGTTTCTCATCGGGCCATCATTTGACATAAATATTCAAGCCACATCATAAAATATTTTTTGTTACCAACTGGACATTCACATTTTTCAAACAAAATATCATCCCAATGTTACAAAATTCTAGTGGGGATTATAGTCTATCCCACATACCATTTCAAAATATCTTTTAACATCTATTAAATTTAGTACAAATACTAACATTAAAAATGAGTTTCCAAACGGGCTTTACCCAAATCAAAATTTATCACAAAACCAATATGTAAACATGCACAAAACAATCAAAGGTTATATATGAGAAATAAACTATTAAGAAACAAAATCACTTTTATAAATAGAAACACATGTAATAAAGTCAATTACAATTTAAAAATTACACTATGTCATTTGGGGAGTCATTCAACCATTTAATATAATGAAGGCGAAGAAAATAGATATCAGTCATTTTTAGAAAATTGAGTTTTAAGAAAAGAGACACTTCCAATACCATCGTCATTTTAAGGACCATCCATATGTTCACTACGTGCACACATGGATGCACCCACATTTGATGGATTCTCACAACTAGTCTTCCAAATCAATTTTCAAACAATCAACATATTGAAATAATTGTAAAATTACCCTAATAATAGTTTTAAGAGATTTTATTGACACTAAAACACTACAATAGGATAAAAAAGGCACCATGGAGGTATGGAACATGTTTACCAATTAAAAAAAGTGCAAACATCATTTTGTGTGGAAAATAATTGTATAAATTGAATATCACTGCAATACATATTTTTAACTAATTTTAAATACATGAAAACACTACAAGAATCAAATTATGTGCATTACGAGGGTGCCTTCATATTTAAAAATCATCAAAATGATTCTGTTATACATATCTTTCTAACTCAAGCAGCCATTCGCTCATATGAACATGCTTCCATATATATATATATTTATGAATAACCTTTACCCAATTCACTTATTCCCCACACCATGAGGTAATGCGCACATGGAGGACATACATATTTATATATTTATATAAATACCATCCTATAAGCTTTAAAGTCTTAAAAAGGCACCATAATCCATAAATAAAATAACTAGGACCCTTAATGATCATAAGATTCTCAAATTAAGGGTTTGAAAACGAAAATTAGGTATAAAACCTTACCTTAGATGTTAATGGGAAAGTGAAATAAGACAAAACACATTTACTTTAGCGGTAGTTTCCAGAACACTGCACAACGTAACCCTAGAGGCCATTTTCACAACCATATAACTGAATAATTGAAGGAAATTCATAAAAACCTAGTTTAGGGCTTCGTTGAATGGAATATGGGAAACATTAAAGCCAAAAATTCTTCATAGAATGTGGAAACAAATGTAGAAGTCCTTTAGGAACCACCTTCTTAAAAAAGGTATAAGTCCTTAACTCGTCGATTCAGATGACACCTGTAAGGAACTGGGAGAAACAAGTATACCTAAAGGGAGCGAGAGGAGGGGGTCAAGTAACATAGAGGGGTGATAGTGATGGAGGCATGTGCCAAATGGGAGGCTTCCAGTGAGGGAGGGCTAGACGGAGAGGGGGATGTCGACGTTGGAGGGAGTCAGGAGGAGGAGGGTGTTTTAGGAAGGAGGGAGCACAGGGGGTCGGTCTGTGTTGGAAGGGGGAAGGGAGAGTGGGGAATCATGTGGGAGAGCATAGGGGTATAGAAGAGGGACCCTTAGGGTTTCCCAAATAAAAAAATAAAATAAAACTAAATAAAAATTTAAAAAATAATTATTTTTATTATTTTTATTTTTATTATAATAATCATAATAAAAACTATAATAATATTAATATTAGTATTAATATTTTTAATCTTTATTTTAATATCATTTTTTCATCTAAATTTATTACTTTTAGACATAGAGTTGGCCACATAGTCTTCCAGATAGAGTTGAAACCTTTCATATACCAAAAACGTACCCGAATGTTTTAAAACTTGAAAACTTTACCGAGAACTCAATATGAACCTGAACCGAAAAAAATTCAAGGCCAATAAAAATATAGAATAATGGTGTTTCTATGGTTGGTGTGTGAAAATTATCACCACCAGAGGCACATTCTTTCCCCTAAAAGTCACCAAGCCCAATGATAGCCAAAACCCAAGTGCAAGCCCAGTAAAAACCTATAGAAACTGAGAACCTCATGGTGACCTTTTACTACACAAGTCACACATGAACAAACAAGAAAAAACCACAATTATATGGAATAGGAGAATAAAATATGGTTATCCCCACCATAGGGAATCAACTAAAAGAAACTTTAAAACCAAAATACACCACTCTGAGGAGGTGTGGATAATACGGGGAGTCCCAACTGATCCAAACCAGCTTCTATAGGAGTTTATCTCACAATCTCATTACTATTCACGATTTTCTATATTTAAGTACCCACATGAGAATATCTCTCAACATTTTCCATGATTTATAAAAAATTAAATGGGTACAAATATTATAATAGAATTATTTAAAATCATTTTTACCCATGTTATAATTTTTATGAAATGGCCTGAAATAAATCTATTTTCATTTTTTGAATGTTGTATATTGTTAATTTTTACAAAAAAATCAGTGAATTTTATTTAAAATTATATGGACTGAAATCTATTTTACAAATTCATGATTAAATAACTATTTTCATCTTAATTTACTACTTTACAAGGTTTTCTCATGGAAAATGATTTCTTTTATAATTGCGTAGCTATTTTAAATACATAATTTCAAATGAAAAAGAGTATTTTTATCAAGAATTTTTCAATTCACTTAATAATTTAGTTTAATCTATTCCAACATCATTTGTTAAATATTTTGATTCATTGTGGAAGATCTCTTATGATACCATATTCCATATTTTATAAAAATGGTTTTTTCTAATTTGGCTATAATTTACTATTGTGATACCATTATCCATATTACATAGGATGGTTTCGAATTATGATTATTGATTGTAGAAGGTTATTAACATTTTGTATGGTAGTTTTATTATGAATATATATTTTGAATATGTTTCACCCCTTTCATATGGTGAATAAATGATATGTAGAATGTGATGTGCATAACCCCCATTAGCCTATTGATTAATTGGTAGATCTCAAGGGACAACCAACTTTGGGTATTTGATATAGTATTTCCTCTATTTGTATGATTTTTTACCAAAATAATTGGGGCTATGTTTATGATTTACCACATTATTCATTCCCTTATAATGAGGTTAGTTATTGATTTTTTCTTGATTATTTGATTAGTTATGATATCCATGGAATGTTTTTAGCTAATATTTAAATATAATTATTTTATTTATATTTTCTCCAACCATATCCTTCTCTAATTTTTTTAATGTAATGTTATTAAGTTATTAACCATGTAAAACTGTTTATTAATATTTATTCATGATTGATCCTACTATATTCAGACCCTTACAAAGAATATGATATCACCCCTTGTATAATATTTTTTGTAAGATTCTGAGAAGTTTTTTATTATTGAAATGCATGATTATGTAACGGAATAAAGGCGTTCTCAGCTGATTTACTATTTTTTATTTTTTATTTTTTATTTTCAATTTTAATGTAACATTCGTGCATGTATCTAATTTTACAATAATTCTAAATTGTGTAGTCCCTTGGGATGAAATTCCTTGTATTTTTTGCCAATGTGATAATGTAACCACCAACTCTGGGCTACTACGCTTGGGGTCTTTACAATTGGAGTTAGTGAAATTTTTTATTTGATTACATGGGTATTATATTTAGGAAAACTCATAATATAGTGTGAAAAACTATGGAAAAAAAATTATTACTAAAGAACATATTATCATTTTCTATAAGGACACAAAAATAATTCTCTACGTATTATGGTTTTGAATGGAAGTAAGAGAAGAAGAGGACTGCATAAAAAATTGATAATGGGAATAGGGGGAAGAAATATTTTCCATAATGTGATACTTTTTTTAAAGAAGAAACATTTTACATTCATAAAATGAAATTATTTTTCATTTAGTTTCGGAAAAAATGGAACCATGATCATTATTTCAGGGGAATGAAATAAGTTTTAAATGTGTAAGGCTTTAATGATAAGAATATAGAGAACTAAAAAAAATATTCCACCAAGCCACTAGGGAATATACCTCATAAGAATCTATGTGGTCATGGTTATGTTTATCCTCTTGATGAAACCAAACTGAACTGAGTGTTTTTCTTGTGTATTTGGATCCATGAAATATTTTTTAAATTTATTTTATTAATTACATACTGATTAAAGGAATAATGCAATGTTTTTGGATTGTACTAATGTAAAATTTATTGAAGTATTTCATTGAATGTATTAAATGGCACTGATGACTGAGAAAAGTGATTTAGTTACAAGTTTAAACTCTTGTAAAACACATTATTAAGGTAGAATAACCCATAACATATTCATGATGATGCGATAATGATGTTTGGATAAAAATATGATTGATATTGATAAGGTAAATTGGATAGTACTGAATACCTTTTAACTGATTAATGGTTTTTTAATAAAGTAGTTTATGTTATCATTTATGTATTTAGAAATAAATTTTTATTTAATTAATATATCCACTATTCGGATTTTTTTATTAAATATGGAATCCTCCACATTTTAATTATGTTTTTATAATTACTCAATTAGTTACAATGTTTTTGGAAAATTTATGATCAAGGTATTTACTTGTTACATTAAGATCTAATTTATGGGGTATTAATGATATTTTTGATTTAGTGACCTTATTTATAATTTTTTTGTTATTTTCAATATTGTAGGTAATATTTTAGAGGAAACTTAAGATTGAATGCATATGAAGTGGACTATGTTGAACTATGGATGTTATTCCTTGTGATTAATGTTTAATTTATAATATCAGATTTCTTGTATAAAAAAATTGGTTTTTCTAAATATTAATAGGAATACGGATTGAATTATGGATCATATGAGTTTTTAAATGTGCTTCAAGTTGAAAAAATTATTGTGAATGTCCATATCCTGGTGTAATAAATGATGTGGAGATATATTGAAGGAAACAAAATGATGACATGATGATTATGACATGGAATAAAATAATTTAACTTTGTTATATAGATATTAAAAAACACATGACTTTAGGAAAAGACCCTAAAATAAAATCGTTATCTGGTTAATTTCGTATCAACAATAAATGTCATTCAAACTCATTAATTATAGGTTGTTTTTTATTGTTAACATTCACATGATAATTTTAACTATCACTCTCCAACATTACATGATATTTATATTTCCCTTCCATGTCCATGTTGTTACTTCCAACTAATGATCTCATATTTGGAAACCTAATCTTTTTGTTACCATATCATTTCCATTTCACTCTTTTTAAGACGATGTTTTATTAAAACTTATTACGATGTGAGATTTTGAAAATTTTATTTTCAAAGTTGAAAATATTGATTACCGATCACAAAATAAAATTTCAAGGATGAAATTTATTGAAGGAAGGAGAATTTAACACCCCGTGATTTTAAAATAGCACTATGTTCAATAGATTATACAACATATAATACCGAATTTAAAAAAAACAAAATAATATTATTTAAATATGTAAATTATAAAAAAGGCACTAAATTTAGAGGATTAAATATTATTTACAAAATATTTAAATATATATATAGTTCCTACAAAAGAAAAATTTATTAATTAACTACTATTGAATAATAAGTTAATTAATAGGAATTGTATTCTTAAAATATGTTTTCTTCAAAAATGGGTTTCATTCTTTAATTGATACTATTTTAGTTAATTTCTATATAATTTATAATATTTTTTCACCAAAATAAATATATTTTTGAATTCATCATTTCAAATTTATATTAGGATTATTTTATGTTTGAATTTTTAATCACTGGGGAAAATTAATTATTTTCATTGAAAACTGTTTTTTATTTGAAAAATTGTAAATTGTATATCAGTGTTGTAATCTACTTTGAAATTTTATTCTTTCTATTTAATATCATTTTGGTCATTCAAATGAATTTTACAAATGAATTTAGTATATAAAAATTATACTTGAAATGAATTTTTTGTGAAAAACTGTTTTTCATTATGTTTTTATAGTTGATTTTAAATTTTATTCTAAAAATTTTGTATATTTATTTTTGAATATTGGATTACATATTTGGAATAAATAATTCCAATTTTTTTTAATATTTACCTTTTATTTTTTATCAATATGAATTGTAACATTGTGAACTTTTGTTATCACGATAAAGGGTAAATCATGTAATTAAGAGTAAATATAATATTGTAAGAACAATAAAATTACCATAACACATGTAAAAATTTTATTAGATGACTAATTTTATTTCATAATTATTTATGGTTAAAATATATAGTTTTTTTTTTCATTTTTATGTGATTAGTATGTTTATAATATATTATTTATAGTAGAGTCAATGATGTTACACTCATGTTTTTAATAATAATAACATTCTTAATATAATATTACACAGTTGATATTTTTTAATATAAATATTATTATAAAATAGAAAAAATTAATCTTACTAATCGGTATTTATTTATAAATATTAGTGAATAATAATAATCTTAAATTCTTATACAATGTTTATGTAGTAATTACTCAATTATTGGAAAAATAAAATAAATAATATTAAAAAATTATTAAAATAAATATAACATGAGATAATTAATGGTTTCCAATAAATTTATAGATTACATAAAAAGGATAAGGATATAAAAAATATTTTTTTATTTATAAGTGTTATCTTGATATTGTTAGTCAAAATAATCTGTAATTATAAGAATGGCATTATGAAGCCCAAGGGGTTTTAGCTGAGTGGTACCTACGGGTTGTACCCCTCACTCTCCTTGGAACTGGCGCAAACTTGAGTCCCGCCAGACTTTGACACTATGCATATTATGCACGAGGTGATTTAAAGCCATTTCCTAGCTAGGGAATGTGGTGCACACATGGTCTTGGTTGGGCCCCCCCCGCTTGGAGTCGGTGTTAGGAACCCACATTTTAAATTTGGGACTTAATGTGGTGTTCACAGAATGGGCCTCATGAACTCGGGGGTTTAAAAAAAATCAACCATTACCCCATCGGTCGGTTGCCCACCAGCGGTGGTTGAAGCTCTGACGTCGTTCGATCCAGGCTCTTCCTCCCTCACCACGGGATCCTCACCACGACAGGGCCCCTCTAGCTATTTCTCACCCTCTCATGTCTTTAAAGAATTCTATTTGTGGGATAGACATTGGCTCTTGTCCTCATTGTTTTTTAAACATCAGCCTGGTCTTCTCCTCAGTATCGTAGGAAGGTTCGTGCTTGTCTTTAGAGATCCCTACCTCAGCATTGAATGACATTGCCGCATGTTTACGTTGGACTCTTATCGCAAAATTTGGTTTGTCTAAACCGCCTCTACATATCTTAATGCATTTTTTGGATTCATGGTATTTTCAAGTCCCATCTCACATATCTTCTATTAACATATATTTGTTTTGTCTGGACAGAGTGTCGGATTCAGACTTCACTCTAGCGTGGTGTAAATTCCCCCTGGGATTTCGGCCACCGGCGGTTCAATCTGGTTCGATGGTCTATGGAGGTTCAAAAGGGTAAATAGAGTCCATGTGTAGTGTTGTGGCTCAGTTTGAATGGCATCTCATTGCCCTTGTAGAATGTTGTCCTTCTCAAATCCTTCAACGCTTCTCTAGGCGGTTTTCAGTGCATGGATGATCGCACTCATATGGGTGAGGAAATCATGATGAAAGCATCTGTGTTGATCTGGATTTATCCCTTCCAATCCCAGAGAATATACTTCTAATGGTGGTGTGTCATGACCCATCCCCCAGGGCCCATGTCGTGACTACCCCAAGACCACCTTCTATAGGCCTGGGGTGGGAGAAAAGCACCGAAAAGTGTATTCCCTAAAATTGGGAAGGCATTGTCTATATAACCTGAAAACTCAAAAAACTAAGCAAAAAGTATCATACAAGAACAAAGTGAAACTACAAAGTAAAAAAGGTTTGTATTGAAAGAAAAAGGTTCCAGAATATATGCTCAGTTGAAAAGTACAAGTAATCTAAAAAGTACAGGTAAAACTGAAATAGCTCCAATGGACACCCGCCAAGGATCCTACCTGAAGGGTAGGTCCATCTCTTGAATGGTCGCCCCTATGGTACGCCTCAACTAATTTCCACATTCGAGCTACCTTCATTCACGATACCCTAGTCCTCCATTAATAGTGTATGTCGTCTGTACAAGACAAAACAAGGTGCGGGCATATCTCTTGCAGAGGTGAGTATAATGATACTCATTATGGACCATGAGACCCTCAAAGGTGTCACAAAATCTACCAATGATAAACCAAAATGCATGAAAACAGCTGTCAACCCTACTTAGGTATATTCCCATACATATAACTAAGTTATCAAGTAAACCAATCTCATTCATGAGGAAACACAAGGCCCAACTCAAAAACCCAAAGTTCAATTGTTCCACGGAGGAAAGATTACCGTGAAGGTAACACCCCAAAGGTAAGTACCAAAAAAGTAAAGCCACACAGAAGTATACCAAAGAGGTATCACCATGATGGCAAGTACCACAATTGTATCGCCACATAGAAGAATTCCACAAATGTATCACAACAAATGTAAGGACTTAGCTCACACTAGGTAAAACAAAGGTATGGCAGTAAAGACGATTAGATGTGACTACTAAATCATCTTACTCTATGGAGAGTGAGACCCACGTAGGATCCTAAATCATCAGACCCACATATGATCCTAGTAAAGAAAACAAATTTATGATCCTAGAGTATTCCCACGTGAATTCCTAGAGTATATCCATGTAAGATCCTCGAACATAGACCCACGTAGGATCCCAAGGCATAGACCCACATAGAACCCCTTACTCATGTAACAACCAGCTAGAGGGTTCCCGCACTAAGCTCGTTTGATTCTGGGAGGGTCCTCTCCTCAAGCCATAGTTCGATACTCCAACTATCACAAAGTCTCATGAAGATGTATCCCAAAGGACCGTCATGTAATAGCGGTCTCAACCCAACAGAAAATGTGTAAATAGAATGCCCAGTCTGTAAGTTATTGGCCTTTTAGTCCCGAGGGCCCAGTTAAAATTGTGTTTGATCCAACCCAGTCATACCTCAACATTATCCAAAACTCAATTGAGTTATATCGAAAGTACCATTTTGATCCAAGGTTTTCGGCACCATAGATGGTTCATAAAATGGACACTCGTAGCTCATGTTATGACTGAAATAGTGGAAAGGTGTCGAAGCGGGTCTGGGTCTTCTCCCACCTGGCTAGACCGACCCAGCCCGAACTAGCCTAGGATGAACTGACCTGGTTCGAGTTGACCCGGGCTGCTGGGTCTGGCCCAGCCCTCTGGGTCAGGCCCAGCCCAGGATGGGGGGCCCGCGGTACGACCCTTGATGGGAGGCTCGTGATGGGTGCCATGTGCTCGGCGGCCCACTGGCCCACGGCTGGGTGGCCAAACGGTGGGTTCTGACCTAGCCACCACCCAAGGGAGAGGCGCCCCCTAGGCACCCTGAATGCTCTATCCGTTCGAGTGGGGTGGCCTACCGGTCGGCACCACGTGGCGCGGGCAGCTAGCACTCGGGACCCAGGGTCCCGCTCAGCTCCCCAAATAATCGGATGGCCTGCCCTCCTCCATGATGCAGTCATGCGCCGCACCCACACCGGCGGCCGACAGTGAGTCATCGCCCTCCCTTCGCGGCCGCGTCCTCGTGCCCTAACTCCTGCTTGCCCAGCGGCACAGACGCATGCCGCTTCCCCCTTTGTGTGGTTGTTCGTGTGTCGGCCGCCTCGCTTTCTCTTCCATGGCCGACGGGCCGTGGCCCTTCTCCGGCAGCGTAGTTGCACTTCTACTATCGTCGCAGCCGACTGGAGTGCGAACCATAGCTTTTGTTTCCCACTGATGCCGGACGGTGGCACAGTCACCGACACGGTCACCAGCGACATTCATCGGGACACCTAGTGCACCTTGGTGGCCCGTTCTTCATTCCAAACACTCCCACACTCGTCTTCGGCTGTCACCATCAATTCAAGGCCACCAAAATCCACAACGTTAGTGCAGAGTTCGGGCCATGCTCGGTTTTCCTGAACCCACCATGTTAGCATGGTAGAAAGTAGCATAGCTATTCTTGAGTCAAGAAGAACTATAAGAACGGGGTAAGGGGTATTTAAAACCACAATACCTACCACGACTGCTCGATGGGAGTGTTGCGAGATGATGTCAGTGAAGGAGATGAGGGTTCCAATGATTGTTGCTTCCACAACACGATTCCAAAGTCGGTCTCATGTGTCTTCCTCCCTCTCGATTCCAAAGTATGTTCTTCATTGGAGAGGGTGTTATTCATTTGGAGGAAATATTTCTCCAATGTTCTCCCAACTCGCTCCTTTGCCAACGATTTCCAACTAGGAAATGGGGATCCAACATAATAAAAATGACTATAAGTTAATTAAAGTTGGTAAAATTAATTAATTGAATTTTTCACAATTAATTAGGGAGATTTGAATGGATTTCCCACATTAAGAGAGGTTCGGGTGGTCCCCACCACCATGAATTCGGAATGGGAGGTTTTCCATATGGGGTGGTCCCCACCTTCATAATTCAAAAAGAGTGGTTTCAAAAGAAAAATAAAGTGTTATTTAATTTATATTTCTCTTTCCACATAAAACTAAAAATCTATCTTCCACCCTCAACCTACTATGGTCGAGGTGAAGGTCTCCTTAAGCGAATATCGGTGCTGTGAGTTCGATGGTGCCCTCATATTTTAATTTTGATCACTGATTCAAATGTTACAAAAACATGCTCTCACATTTACTGAACGTACTTAAGAGAATGTTTATAAATTCCTTCCGGGCAAACCGGGCCTTGGAATCATGCTCTGTCAATTTTCGTGGACTCAAATATTTTCATATAATTTTTTAAAAAAGTTACATGGAATTTCTGGGTCATAACATTCTCCCCAAATCAGAGCTTTGTGTCCATGAAAGCCACATCAAAAAATCTAGGAAAATAAGTGAGGGTACTCAGCACGAATCTAAGCCTCCCACTCCTAAGTGATCTCCTAGAGGTTTCTGTGCTGCCAACGTACACACACTAAAGCTATCTATCACCCACGAAGGACCTACTCTTGTCGATCCTCGATCAGTACTAGAACCTCCATAAATGTATCCCATCGTCGATGCGCAGCTCGCTATGGTCAATGACATGAGATGGTTCGTGCATGTATATCCTCAGTTGGGATAGGTGGAAAATGTCGTTTACCCAGTGCAACTGAGGGGGAAGTGATAGGCCGTATTCCACCTATCCTACTATGCTGATGACCTGAAAGGGTTTAATGAACCTTGGAGATAACAAGCCGCCCAGAAAAAATCTCTGCAATCCTTATCAAGGTAGGACTCGTAGAATGACATGGTCGCCATCCTCGAACTTTAGAGGTCTCAATATTCTATCAGCATAAGAATTCTTCCTACTTTGTGCAGTCTTCATCCTCCCCAAAATAATATGCACCTTCTCTGTGGTATCCCTTACCACATCTAGTCTCATGAGTGCTGACTCCCATGGGTCAATCTAGCATATTGGAGATCTTCATGGTCGACTATATAGAGCCTTGAATGGTTCCATCCCAATGGTGGAGTGACAGCCGTTGTTGTATTCAAACTCCACCATGGGCAAGTGATCCTCCCATCTACGACCGAATTCAAGGATGCAATAACGTATCATGTCCTCTAGGGTATGAATGGTCCGCTAAGTCCGACCATCCTTCTGAGGATGGAAGGCGGTGTTCAAATGAAGCTTCATCCCAAAATCCTCGTTCAACCCCTTCCATAGTTCGGAAGTGAAACATGCATCACTATTGGAGACAATCATCGAGGTTACTCCATGTAGCCTCACAATATCTTACACATATAGGCGTCCCAAGCTCTCTACTGAACCCTTCTCTCTGATTGGTAGGAAGTGGGCCAACTTGGTGAGTAAGTTGACGACCAACAAGATAGAATCACGACCCTGGGATGTATGTCGATGTACTATCACTAAGTACATGGATATCACATCCCAAATCCACTCTGGGACCTCTACAGGATAAAATAAGCCTACTGGTACCTGATGCTCCACCTTCACTTACCGACTAGGGAGGCACCAAGAGACAAAATCTGCTACTACTTCATTTATTCCCAACCACTAGTGTTGTTTTCAGATGTCCTGGTACATCTTTTCCACTCATAGATGTACCGATAGAGGGGATGTGTGGAACTACCTCGACACATTCTCCCGAACTGACATGGGTACCATTGTACGACAAATGAAGAGGATGACGTGCTCCCCACCTTTACAAAATCCATCAGGTTCCTACCTTGTGGATATATGAACTCGTCGAGCCTCGCAGTCAGTGTCCCCATGCGGCACCTCCTTGAATCGCTGAGGATGTGGGGGGAGTGACTGTAACAGACTAAAGAAAAGAAACTCCATCATGATCCACAAAGGATATTAGCAAAGCAGCCAGCTGCACCGTCGCCTCACCTAGAAGCTGAATACCAGATCTCCTACATAGTGCATCTGCTACAATGTTCCCCTTCCGAGGAGTATAGACAATCTCAAAGTCATTGTCCTAGAGTAACTCAATCCAATGTCGTTGTCTCATTTTAATGTCCTTCTAGTAGAATATATACCTGAGACTCTGGTGATCAGAGTAGACCGTAAATAGCTCGCCCATCATATAGTGTCACCACATCTTTAAAGTGAAGACCATTGTTGATTATTCAAGGACATAGGTAGCGTTGTTCTTCTCATGTTGTCTCACCTGTCAAGAACCATATGTGGTAACTGCTCACTCCTGCATCAGGACACATCTGAGCCCAGTCCCTGATGTGTCGAAGTAGACTACATACCCAACACCCACCTCTGGAAGCCTTATGATTGGGGAACTAGTCAGCCTCTACCTCTGCTCCTGAAAACTCTGTTGGCATCTCTCTGACCAAACGAAGGGTTTCCCCATATTTTTAAAAACAAATAAAGGTGCTACAGATCTAGAGAATTCTTTTACAAACCTCTGGTAGTATGTGGCCGAACCCAGGAAACTGCTTACCTCCTTCACACTCCTGGGTGGCTCCCAAGCATGTACCACCTTAATCTTCTCTAGATCCACCGCAAATCGAGCCTCCGAGATTACATGTCCCAGAAAGTGAACCTCTCGGATCAAGAACTGGGACATTGATAGCTGACCAAAAATATGGTGATCTCAGAGTGTGTCCATAACTATCTTCAAATGATAGGCATTCTCCTCCTCGGAAGCCAATGAGATCATAATTTTTTCATTGAAGACTACTAAAAATCGATCAAGGTATGGCTGAAGGATCTTGTCCATGAGTCCCATGAACACAGATGGAGAATTTTTCATGCCGAATGGAATAACCAAGAACTCTTAGTGGCCATACCGACATCTGAAAGACATCTTCTGCACATCCTCATCTCATAATCTATGTGCATGATAGCCTGATCTGAGATCTATCTTCAAGAACCACTGGTTTCCCTTCAGCTGGTCAAATAGGTCGTCAATCCTCAAGAGTGGGTAATTCTTCTTCATGGTCACCCGGTTCAGGCACCGATATACATCAAAAAGTTTCAAACTTCCATATGTTTTCTTAGTGAACAAAATTGGGGCTGCCCAAGGAGAAACATTGGGCTAGATGAACCCCTTCCCACTATTAGTCTTCCAGCGGTATTCGCAGCTCACGAAGCTCCGCAAGAGACATCCAATACGCTGGTGTAGATATCGGTGTCATCCTGGGGTAGAAGTCAATGTAAAATACCACCACTCTATGATGAGGTAGACTCAGAACATCATCAGGGAAGACATCCGCATACTAGTCCACCACTACAGGATAGTTCAGACTCTCCACACCAACTGCTCTGAGGGTATGGCTAGCCAACTAATGAGTGATCTACTGCACTATCCTATGGGTAAGTCCATCCTCTGCAGTAAAGGCTACCTTCTCACCAGTGAAGGTAATCCTAGTCCTATCCATGCAGACACACCACACATTTTTCCTAATATAGTCAATCTGAGCATGGACTATAGATAAATATTCAAAACCCAAGATGACATCGTAAGGTCTCGACACCACTACTAGGAGATCCCAGACAAAGCTCTATCCTCTTAGAGTAAGCTCACACTTCCGACACAAGTGTGTAATCATCAAATCCTCTCTAGTATGAGTCTATAGCCGTAAGGATCTAGCCAACAGCTCCATCGGAATCTCCGAGCTTCGAACATGGGTAGTGGCAACAAAATAATGACTGGAACATATGCCTATATGTACTACAGCTAAGGTGGAGTAGACAAAGATCATACCTCATATCATCTCCAGAGTGCCATGGTGGTAGGCCAGATCTTCCAGGAGTTGAGCTCACCCCTATCCACCCACTCCATGTGGTTGGGGTGGACCACCTGGTGGTGGTGGTGGTAACACCTCGAATCGTCGCCCACCACTAACTACACAGTCGGCTCATCTGCCACATCCTCCTATTCCCTACGGAACTTCTTTGCTGAACCTCTGTCTCTACCTAGGCGGTCCTTCGACCGTATTATGATCATATGTACAGCAAGTTGGGCAATCACGATCCATGTGACCCTGTTCGCCGCAAGCGTAACACTACCTGATCCTCGCATAACTGGATCTTTCTCTGGTTCCCCACACAACCGACCTTGCATCCAACAGTCGTCCACCTATAGGTCTGGTCCTCTTGGACCTCTGTGAAAACTTCCTGCTACTAGCTGTGGAAGACTCCACTACGTGACATCTGGTAGTGGGTCTCGCAGCTGGTGACCGCTCATCAAGAAAACCCTCCACTAAGATAGCTCACTCTAACACCCCTGCCTATGCCGGGATGCTAAGATAAATCATCAAATCCCTAATCTATCGCTTGATTCCCGGGTCGAAGGTCTTGTCCCTGAAGAATGGGTCCCTCTCCATATCCGTGGAGTACTGTGAGAGGTCGGTGAACCTCGCTGCGCACTGATCCGTAGTCATGCAGCCCTACTGCAGATGAAAAATCTCTTTTATGTGCACTGCACGAAGGGTCACTTGTACAAACTCTGCATGAAATAGGCACTCAAAGTCTGCCCAGAAAAGTGTCACCTTGTCATGAACCTAGAGCATCAAACTCCACCATCTACCTGCTACTGCATGTAGAAGACTGGCGGAAAGGATCACTATGAGATCAGCTGGTCTCCCTACCAGTCGGAAGACTCTCACTAAGGCCACCAACCAATCCTCGACCGCTTGTGGGTCCATATCACCCCTGAAAATGGGTGGCCTTTGGCGCTAGAACTCATGAAACTCACTCAAGCGGCTTGCACTCTCTGCAACTAGGGAAGATGCCATCGGTGGCCCAACGGGTAATGATACCACAGGTGCCTGCACTGGTTACTCTACTGATAATGGGACCTGCAATGAGGCATCATCACTCGGTGGTCTATCATCACGTACTATACATGTAACCGAGGCTAGCTGTCTACGTGGAGGAATCCTGAAACGAAACTGGTGCACCACAGTCAATATGTTATACCTGGTGAGCTGACTCAAAAAGATCCGAAGGAAAAATTTTCAAAACACACATGTAATTAGTGCTTTCATGAACTGTATCAGAAATCAGAATCCAGGGTCCTGGTGTATGGATATGTCGACCATTGCACCAACACTAGATTCCAGGAACTGATAACCACCCTCAATACACTTAGTAATATTGTTGTTAAAAAAGATCATATTCCAATGTTCTATGGTAGAAACGACTCCTCTGATACCAATTTTTCATGACCCATCCCCTAGGGCTTGTTCCATGACAACCCCAATCCCTCCTTCCATAGGCCAGGGGTTGGCGACTAGCACCGAAAGGCGTATTCCATAAATTTGGTAAGGCATTGCATTTATAACCTGAAAACTCACACAACTACGGAAAAAATAGGATACATGCACAAAGTGAAACTACACAGTAAACAGGGTGTGTACAGAATGAAAAAGGGGCCAGAATACAAGTCCAACTAAAAATTTCAAGTTAACTAAAAAGTACATGTAAAACTGAAACACCTCCAATGGATACCCACTAAGGATCCTGCCTGAAGGGTAGGTACAACTCTCGAACATTCTTCCCAATGGTATGACTCTCCTAATGTCCACCTACGAGCTACCTCTAGTCCTCATACCCTCATCCTCCGTCATCATTGTTCGTCATCTGCACAAGACACAACAAGGTGCTGGCATAGCCCGTGCAGGGATGTGTATAACGATACTCAATAGGGACCCTGAGACCCTCAATGGTCACACAAAATCCACAAAGTTTAAACCCCAAAGCACAGAAACAACTGTCCACCCTACTTAAGTATATTCCCATACATATACCTTAGTTTTCATGTACACCCATCTCATTAATGAGGAAACACAAGGCCCAACTCAAATTCCCAAAGCTCAACTATTCTGTGGAGGAAAGATTACCACGAAGGTAACACCCCAAATTTAAGTACCACAAAGGTAAAGCCACATAAAATTATACCACAAAGATATAACTACAAAGGTAGGTACCACCAAGGTATCTCCGCACAGAAGAATTCCACAAAGGTATCACAAACAATTTATGGAATTAGCTCAAACCCGGTATAACTTAGGCATGGAAGTAAAGGTGATTAGATGTGAATACTCAATCATCTTACACTATTGAGAGTAATACCCACGTAAGATCCTAAATCATCAGACCCATATAGGATCCTAGTACAGAAGACCCATGTAGGATCGTAGAGTAGTCTCACATGGATTCCTAGAGTTGATCCATGTATGATCCTAGAACATAGAAAAACGTAGGGTACCTAGGCATAGACCCACATAGGATCCCTTACTCATGTTACATCCAGCTACAGGGTTCTCGTACTAAGATCTCTTGATTCCAGGAGGGTCTGCTCCTCATGCCACAGGATGATAGTCTAACTATCACGAATTCCAACAATGAAGTATCCCAAAGGACTTCCACGTAATAGAGGTCTCAACACAATAAAAATTGTGTAAATTGGATGCATGTTCTATAAGTTATTGTCTTTTTAGTCTTGAGGGCTCATTTGGATTCGTGTTTGATCAAATGCGGTCGTACACCATCGTTATCCAAAACTCAAGTGGGGTATACAAAAATAACATTCTCGATCCATAGTTTCTGGCACCATAGTTGGTTCTTCAAACGGACTCTCATAGCTCATGTTATAGCCAAAAGACTGTAAAGGGGTTGTAGCAGGTCCGAGTCTGGTCTGACATAACATGGGCTAACCTGACCTGGTTTCGGTCGACCCGTCCTGCGAGGACCCACCCAGCCCGCCGGCATAGCCCCTGAAGGGTTTCACACTGGCCCGTGCTATCCCATGTCTACGTCGCCTTATGGTGTGGTCCTCTCTACCTTCCACCCTTGGGGGAGGCGCCCCTGGGTACCCAGAACGGCCGGGTGGTTTGGGTTGGGTGGCCGACTGGCTGGCGCCACATGGCGCCGGAAAATGGCACGCAGGACTCGGGGTCCCGCTCTGCTCCCCGGATGGCCATACGGTCAGCCCTCCTCTATGGTGCGTTCATGTGTCGTGCCACCACTAGTAGCCGATAGAGAGCCAACCAACCTCTCTTCACCGTCGTCGCCTTGTGTCACCGCTACTGCTTGCCCGGCGGTGCGGACGCATGCTGCCGCCCCCTTCACGTAGTCGTCCACACACCAGCTGCTGTCGTTGCACTGCTGCGACTGATGGGATACAGCCCTTCTCTGGCAGTGCGGTTGCACCAACGTTATCGTCAGGGCCGACCGGAGTCCCGACCGCAGCTCCCGAGTCCCACCGGTGCCGGCCATCGACACGGTCACTGACAACATTCCTCGAGTCATCGAGCGCACCCCGGTGGCATTTTCTATATTCTGTAGACTCTTGCACTCATCTCGGAAAGTTTCCATTTATTCAAGACCACCAAAATCCACAATGGTTATAGAGGGGTCATGCCGTATTTTCTTTCCCGCACCCACCACATTAGAACGGTAGCAAGAGGCATAGTTGTTCTTGATTCAAGATGAATGACAGGAACGTGGTAAGGGGTATTCAAAAAAACAATCCCTACTTCGATTTCTTGTTGGATGTGTCGCGAGATAAAGTTAGTTAAGGCGATGAGGGTGCCAAAAATTGTCTCTTCCGCTACACACATCTGAAGTTGGGATCGTGCGTCATCCTCCCTCTTGATTCCAAAGTATGTTTTTCGTTGGAGAGGGCATTCATCATTTGGAAGAAATGTTTTTCCAATGTCCTCCAAACTCTCTCCTTTTCCAATGATTTCCAACTAGGAAATGGTGATACATCCTAATAAATAAAGTCTATCAATTAATTAAAGTTTGAACAATTAATTAATTGAAGTTGTCATAATTAATCATAGAGAGTTGAAAGGTTTTACCACATTAAGTGTGGTTCAGGTGGTCCCCACCACCATGAATTCAGAATTGGAGGTCTTCTAGCATAGGTGGTCCCCACCATCATAATTCCAAAACAAAGGTTTCAAAAGAAAAATTAACTGTTGTTTATTTTATTTTTGTTCTTCAAAAAAAACTGAAAAACTATCTTCCACCCTCGACATACTTTGGTCAAGGTGAAGGTCTCCTTAAGCGAATTTCGACAGTGTGAGTTCAACGGTGCCCTCAGATTTTAATTATGATCACCTGTACAGAAGTTACAAAAAACCGCTCACATATTTACTGAATGTAAAAAATGTTCAGAAATTAATTATGGGCACACCGGGCCTTAGAATCACACGATGCCAATTTTTGTGGACTCAAATATTTCCATATAATTAAATAAAATTACATGGAATTTCCGGGTCTTCACATGGTGGACTCGCTTGAATGGTATCTAGATACTGTCTACCCTATCATCCCCGGGAACTGTTATTCTTGTTTTCATTAGTGAACTCAGTGCAACTTTTCAAGAAATGGAAAAAGGGAATCTGATGCCAAGAGAAGATAGGTTCCCCTAAAGAAGATATCCCCTAGTCTTATCTTCAGGGAACATGCTCTGGAACTTCTATTTCTCTGGCGAGGTCGGACCCGTCTCCGCTAGTTAAAGCCAATCCGCGGCCCTTGTCTCTTGTTTTGTAGGCCCCCTCTTCCTCTGAAATGGGACGGGTCGACCCCCCCAGATCTGGAGATTGACCTTCTGGTTTCTCCATAACCCTTCAGGTGTCTCCAAATAAATTCACCTAGACGAGTAGCACATCCATTATGTTCTCCAAATGTGGTATGTTGGAACGGTTCCTAAGCTGCTCGCTTAGGATCCATCCTTCCCTCCCATTCTCTAGGAATATTTAGATGGAAACCCCATTCTATCATGTGAGGATACAACCCACAATGAGAGGATCCTAGGGGGCTCACCGTGTAACCACCCCCAGATGGTGATCGGAATAAAGATATATCCTCCAAATCTTCAAGCAGAATTCCAACTGGACCCCGCCTTACTAGAAATCCTGAAAATCTGCCCCAGTCCCCATCAAGTGAAAAATCAGGAAAGCCTCTAAATCTCATGTACATGCATCACCCTCCATCTCCAGAACAAGCCGATTTGAGCCTGGGTATGTGTACCTGACTGCGAATGAAACATATGAAACAACATGAGCATTCGACCTCGCATCTGAAAGAGACTACGGTTCTTGGGTTAAATTCCAAGCTATTTCATTCTCAATGACTCCTATAAACATATGTAACTATCATGGTATTGGTCCTTGGGTCAAAATATACTTCATTGAATCAGAGCCTAAAAAGTAAAAGGAGCAGATTGTTGCAGTTCTTGAACACAAACAGATCCCACACAAAATCTGTGAGTTCACTCAAAGATTCAGAATTCATGCTTCCATGCATGCTTCCCCCACCAATAGATAGATTTTGATCTTCTAGAATAATGAAATTTTAGTCCATATTATTGGGGAGGGAGACCAATTTATCCCGAAAAAGATAACTAGTGGCGTGAACTATCTTTTTGTATCCTTTATTTACGGGAACTACGATCCACAAAGGAGAGAAAAATTATGGAAGGATATTTATGTTTTGGACCCAGGAACCCATCCATGGATCCTATTTGGTTACTTCAACATCATATCAGACCCATCTGAGAATAAGGGAAGGGGACCGTTTTCCCAAAAGGTGAGTTTGGACTTTGCTCAGTTTTTGGCCTATAAAGGCCTCGTGAATATGGGTTATTCGGGTGATCGATTTACATGGTGCAACAACCAAAAAGGAAGCAGACTCTGTTAGAGCCACCATGATCGATGTCCCTCCAATATCCATACTTTATATATGTTTCCTAACTCCATGGTATGTCATATGGTTAGAGGTATTTTGAAACATTCTCTGTGGTTTTTTCTTTGTCTCCTTAATAGGTCTCTCTCGATTACTTGAGGTTTAAAAACTAGTGGATCATTGATCCAGGTTACCTTCAACTAATTTTGGAGATATGGGGATATCTGAACCAGGTCATCTCATGGTCATCCATACACAACAAGCTGAGGAAACTCAAAAAGGACCTGTCGACATGGGCTAAGAATCTACCTCATCCCGACAGGAACATGGATGATCTGAAAACTGAAATTCAGTGGATGGAAACCTAGATGGAGGAGGCTTGGGATGAATTTCTCTACAATGTTCTCATGAATAAAAGGAAAACCTGGGTTGAACTAGTTCTCTCAGAGGAATGACAGGCTAGGTAAAAATCAAGAGTCAAATGGCTACACGAAGGGGATAAAAACTTGGCATACATTAATGCATGCATAAGGGAGAGGAGACGACATATCCAACTGAACATTTACCGTTCTGATGGCACATACAATAATGAAGGTATTGTATTTGGAGGCATGGATAACACATTCTTCAAATATCTTCGTGCATGACTAAGTATGAACATGTCCAGTCGGTACCCAGATGGGGATGAAGCGCTCTCAGGAGAGATTCCAAACCTCATATCTGCATAGGACAATACTTTCTTAGAAGGGATCCCGGAAGATGGTGAGATACATGCGGACATGGTGAACCAGAACCCCAATAGTGCACTGTGTCTGGAAAACATCCCTAGTTCTTTCAACAGAGGCACATGGAAGGTGGTCAGGTGTGACATTATCGCAGCGATCCCATACTTCTTTCGTCGAGGGAGCCTACTGTGATTGGCCAATGCTACAACCCTTGTCCTCATTCCAAAGACCAAGGATCAATCCACTCATAAAAATTATAGACCAGTGAGTATGGTTAATGTTCCCTACAAGAAACTTTAAATAATCATAATTACAAGGGTAGAAAAACATCTCCCACTTGGATCTCCCTTGAGCAGCATGGGTTTTTTGAAGGGTCGATCTTTCAAAACTGTGATAGCTCATTCACATGAAATTTTTAGAGACATTAACACCAAGTCACACGGATCCAACATATCCATCAAGCTAGATATGAATAAATCTTATGATCATCTCTAACGGGGCTTCATCAATAGAGTGCTGAATATGATAGGTCTATATCCCTGGGTCTAAGACCTAATCTTTAGGTGTGTAAGTTCATCTTGTCTTGTTGTCTCTTTTTGGGGAAAACACACAACCTTTTTAATGCTACTCGAGGGATAAGGAAAGGGGATCCCTTGTCCCCAAGTATCTTCATCCGGATGTAAGATGTTCTCAGTCACATGATCAATAATGGTATGGCCAACAGAGATGTTCATCCCTACCAAAGTAAGACCTTCCTCCCCCTATCTCCAATTTGATGTTTTTATATGACACATTCATCTTCATGAACGTGTGTAGGAGATCGTTACGAGGTATCAAAAAAATTATTGGAATACTACTGTCACTGGAGTGGCCAGGTTATTAATAAGAACAAGAGTATGCTTTATATCTTAAAAAAATGCAATGCAATTCATTCCCTGCTACTGTGAAACATGATTGGCATGTAGTGGGGATCTCTTCCAATGGATTACCTTGGTGCACCATCTTTTTGGTCAGGATGCGTATAGGATATTTTTATCAGGTGGTGGACAATATCACATGTCACATTCTCAATGGGAAAAAAGACATGTTATCATTTGGAATTCACATTTCTCTTGTTAATAGAATCATGTCTGTTATGCCGACCCTTGCGTTGGCATCGAACACCGTGCCAATAGGTGTTATCAGAACAATAATAAAATTATTGGCAGGGTTTATCTAGGATTTTTCGCTGGAGGGGAAGAAACACTGGGCATCGTGGGAGAGGATGGAACGTCCAAATCAAGATGGAGGAATCAATGTTAAAAGATAATGGGACGCCATCCATTTCATGCATGAAAAACAAGAATGGGAAACTATTGAAGGGAGTAATATATAGGGAAATACTACGGCATGAAATTATAGTTGCAATGTGGTCAAGAAATTTGTGCACGGATACCCCCTCTTTTCCATGATCAGCACCCTCATCCCGAGCCTGCAGTAGCATTCACAATGAATAGTTGGAGAGGGAAATCTTTTGTTCTTACAACACAATTAGGTAGGTAGGGTAGTAGGATATCCTGGGTGTCCTGATCCCACCTTTACCTTTAAGGAGGACTGTCTTCATCCATCCTTCTTTATATTAGTTCTGGATATGGGATATCAAGAGATATTTAAAATTATTGGAATCAACTCAAAACCAGATAGATGCATTTTCAATCTTTCAAACTTGGAGAGATTCAACAAAAAGGATTTCCACAGATAATACAACCCTCGATCCCATTGAAATAGATGGAAGAGTTTGGTGTATTGTAACAAGATTCCTATGATGTATAACCTTCTCGCGTTAGGATCTGAAACCAATAAATACCAACATATGATCATATTTAGAAGATATGAATTTTCATGGCTTCCAAATTCCTCTGTTGCAAGACCAGGTAGGAGGAGAGCTCGAACCACTTGTCTTTTGAAGGGTAATGGGACCATGAAGTATAGAACATTGGGGGGGGGGGGTTCACTACATTCTATTCTATGGAAAGCCGTGATACGTTATTTCATGATAGATGGTTTCAGGGAACATGAGACATATGGATGGAAAAAATGGCGAGATCCATGATCCTTAACACCGGCTGCTAGTGCCCATGGTAGGCAACAAATTAGGCCAGATACGAGTGGGTAATCTATACACAGTGACTCATTATCTCAAATTCTAAGAGCATGTTGGCAGACATGGGGACTCTAGCCAGTAACTGGTTGGATGCGCCATACCAATGGGATCTCCATGGCTCATCCCCTGTTGTGCATCATATCTCCCCCAAGTTTCAAGGTAGATGCGTTGGGGTCAATGTCTCTTGAAGAAGATATCAATATGAACAGAGACGACACATGTAGTTCGGGAGAAATGTGCAGAGGTTGTATCATCAGGGACTGCAGGGGTAGTGTCGTTCTTTCTTTTACTACTCACTTTGGCAGTGGTAACTCCATTCTAACTGAGGCCAAGGCGATTCTAATGGGGATCGAGCTTTTCATCCAATATAATATTCACCTTTTTCAAGTGGATACTGACTCCATGATTCTTCAAAATTCTTTTCATGTAAGCGGTGGAACTGTTAGTTAGATCTATTACATCATATGGAATTGAAAATCTCTCCTCAACAATTGTACAAAAGTGACCCACACCTTGCAGGATGAGAATCAAGTGGCAGATCATCTGGATTTTCTAGCGGTCCAAGGCACTAATGTAACGATACTATTCAATATTTCCCAATTAAACCGTTGGGATCAAATTGATTAGAGGGGATGAACTTGGCCTACAATACTTTTTACCCCCTTAGAACCTTTTCTTGTCCTTTTGTACTTATTTTCCATGATTAATTTTTTTTTAAAAAAAGTTGATGATAATGACATTTGGAATATTTTATTGTAAATAATATTTTATTAAATGATAAAAATGATAAAAACATTAATTTCTATCCAATTAATGGGATATAGAAAACCAAATATACCGTAATCCATTTATTTATACATATAATTTTATAGTAATATTTTCAACCTTATATAGTAGAAATTTACAATAGTATAAAAATTATAAAATATTTAATGGGAAGTTAGATGAAAATGATATGGGTATAAATAAAACCTACACATGTCAAAAACTATTATAATAAAATTAATCAACCATTATAATATTAGGATTTAATTGGATTTATTTAATGTAAAATTTTCCACAAAAAATGCCTTATATTTTATTTAGAAAATATATCCAGAAAAAATGTAACTCTCTTTGTTCATGATATATCCTATGTGTTAACTTAAGGGAATAAGAATGTTATGAATTTAAAAAATTCCTATTTCTATTTTAATGAACATATAGTCCTTATAGAAATATATTTTTAATTATTATAAATTATATAATAATCCAAAATGATTTCTTAATACTAACACCGTATATATTTAATCAATAGAAAAATAAAATAAATTAATTTTAAAAGTAATAATTTTTATTTAATATAATTAACTAAATATGAAAAAAAAATCAAGATCTATATTACTTATTAAAGAGTTTTAAAAGTATTATATTTTAATTTCACATTTTTATGGATTTATTTGAAGTCAAACTATCTTAATAGTGAAAAAATTGATGTTAATGATAATTTAACAAAATAATATCTTACAAAATTATCTGAAATTCAGAAAAATATTATCCTAAACCATTTTAACAAAAATAGTTTTGAAAAAATCACAATTGGTCAATTTATGAGTCATTTTTTCAAAAATAGTAACATTATTAACCATTTATGATTAAAATAGTGGTCAGCCTGGTTAAGGTAAAGAAATAACTAACTATAGGGTTAACCAAAAGGATAACGTATAAAATAGTACCAAATGTTGTCTAAATTAAGTTAGATTATTGGTTGACAACCTTATACTTGTATATATTCAAATAAATTTTAATTTATATTAATATTTAATGATAAATAAATTTATTATAATTTAATATTTTGACGAATTCAAAATATCCTTGTGGCATCAATTATAAAACGGCACATCCTCCCTCAAATATTCACAGAAAATTGAGCCATATATCTCAACCAATATCAACTCATTTCTCTCAAAATAATCTTTATCTTGGTTCTTAATATAATGGTCATCATAAAAACTATCCTACATCCATTAAAAAGAGATCTAATGGATGTTCTCTAAAGAAGAGGTAATCATTTTTCAAACACATTCAAGTTAATTTATTCTTCCACTCCCTATTTACATTTTGTTTCCACAATATATTAATAAATAAATTATAATAATATATTGTTATATTTCATTATTCTTATGATAAAACAATATTCTATTTCATTTTTATTCTATAAAAATAAAAATAAAAATCACCCATTCATCCATAAGACATATCGTATCCACATTGAAGAGTAATTCATATCTCATCACCACATTACATGGATGGTTATAAAAGTATAAAAAATGAAAAAAAATATTATATATATGAATTTATAGTGATTCTATATTATTGATTTATTCATTACAATATTTTTTTCTTTTAGCTAATAAAATGAAAGCGTCATTCATATATATGTACAACATACCATCTC
The DNA here is from genome assembly GCA_963277665.1 of Viscum album. Lineage (NCBI taxonomy): Eukaryota > Viridiplantae > Streptophyta > Magnoliopsida > Santalales > Viscaceae > Viscum > Viscum album. Next base: position 904,660,271 of record OY728160.1, on the reverse strand, counting down.
CAAGAACAATGCATTTCATTTTTCTATATATATATATGGATGAATATAAATATCTATATATAATATATATTTTTATTGATACATAAATAATCCCTTAGATAATATGTAACTATCATATATTTATAATGAACATAACTATTGAATGAAAACATTCAAAAAATGATGTAGTTACTACCGAAAACACTGATTTTAGCAATTAAATGATAATAAATAGGTGATCAAATATTTTAAGTACATAATATATGGTGTGATATAAGTGAGTATCATTCTAGGATATTTTTATAGTAAAAATATATTTATGTTACTGCATGATTTATCATATATAAAGGAAGGTGAACTTGAGGTAGGTGTTTCGTTCACAATCTCATTATTAACTGGGATATTTTATGTTTATGTTTCAACTAGAGAATATTTTTATTCCATTACCATGTATTATAAAATGGTTTATTTAACAGTATTTTATATTACTATAAATTAATAAAAATCATTTTTACTCATATCTGAATTTTTTACTACACTATTTTCAGGGATGTTAGGTCCATAAGGCTGAATACCCAGAGGGGGGGGGGTGAATCAGGGTATGACTAATTTAAAATTAAATCCCGTTCTGATATTGTTTCACTATTAAGAAAAACACTCTTCGCTATCTTTCCCATTTCACAATATAAATAGAACGTAAAGCATGCACAGGACACATCAATTTTTACTTAGTTCACCCTCACTGGGTTACGTCCAAGGAGCATACACCAGTAATGTGCCAATGTACCAAATACACTATAAGCACACTGTTGTTTACAAGGTTCAGGATAGATCAGTTATATTCCCAAGATCACTGTTTTTACAAGGTTTAGGGTTAGCTCACTATTTTCCAAAGGGTCACTCCCTATTTCTCTCTCTATGGATCATTACCGGTGGAGAGGATCACCTTATTCCTCTTCCTTTGCTCACTTATCTGGAAAGGTTCCACTCATAGTTTATAGACCTGTAGGTCTCTTCATTATCACTAATTAATGCATCCTTCGTTTTATGTAGATGCTCTGTTGATGTCCAACTTTCACCCGTAGATGAATCTCACTTTGCACAGAAGGTATCGGGAAATCTTGTAACTTTTACACAGCCCTGAATCACTATCGTGAATCAACCTTACATGGAACCCTTCTCTAAGCCGGTGCGCAAGTCTTGGTGTGCAAGTTATAACTGGAGCGCAAGTCCACCTCAACCACTTGCACGACACAAGATTTTGCAACTCCAAACTTGCGCGACTCAATTCCTTCTTTTCCCAAACTTCCTTAGGCACGCAACCATCACCTGGCATGAAAGTCTTACTTGCGCAACCACACACCACTTGCAAGACCACTACACCTGCGTGATGGGAGATCTGATTTTTCAAGTGTTAAACTTGTTAAAAAATGAGGAGGGGTGGTCCTGTATTTATAGGCATTTGGACACCCTGTGTGATGGCACACAAGTTTCCCCTTAGCATGCAAGTTTCGGTGTGCAAGTCTTATCCGCGCAAACCACTTGTGTGAACAAACCCAAAACTTACGTAAAACTTATCCATTTTCCACATTTTGACGTTCTGATCTTGAAAAAAATTAGGCATGCAAGTTTCCTCTCTTTATAGTACACGACGTGCAAGTCACTTTTCCGAAATCACTTTTCTTCATTTGTCGATTTTTAGGGCCAAATATTTGTCAAACACTACAAAACAGCGCCACCTTGTATCTTCTCTTTATGTACCACCTCCAGATCATCCAATCCTTTTTCGACGTTCTTGAATCAAACATGGATCATTAACCACATCTCTTGAACTCGACATTCCATCATGAAATCTCCTTTGTCAACAAAATTTTATATCATTGGTTTCTTTTTCAACAATTACAACACAGATGTCCACTTTGTCGACAAAAAAAATCACCTCAAAAATGCTTCAATGATACCTTGAGGGATTTTTTTCCAACAAGGTAACATTTTTCCAATTTCCAAATGAGGTACATTGGGACTTCTTCTAAAAGATTAAAACTGAAATTTTTTTATTTATATGAAATGATTGTATTTTTATATCATCCTAATTCCTCAATGATTTTTAACTTCATTGAAAAAATTTCATGGTTGATTTTAAAGAAGATTTTTTCTTTAATAATTGCACAACTATTTTAAATAAGTTTTTGTAAAGTAAAAAAATGGAATCTTCCTCAAGGAATTTTAAATGATTTTTATAATTTATTTTCATCTATGTCAACATATATGGATGAATATTATAAATAATTGATTTTTATCTCTTACTATACAATCTAATGTATTTTATAGAATGGTTTAAGACCATTTTTACTAGAATGATCAATTTTGGAACTATTCCCTATATTACATTGGATGGTTTATGGTTTTGTTTATTGATTTGGGAATGTTATTAACAATTACTATACCAATTTTAGTATGATTTTATAAAATTATTATGTTTCAAAATCTTTATATAAAGAAGTAATTGGAATTATTTTGTTCAAGGGGACTTTATATATCCCCTCTATTCATTGGTATGTATCCTGATGAAAACTAGTTTGCGTGATAACATATATCTAACCTGTTTATGTCTGATGTGTTAGTTTAATACTTGAAGGGTCATTAATGATGTAACACATTATCAATTCCATAATTATGAGATTAGTTATTTATATCCATGTAAATATATGAAATTTTATAATATCCATGAATTATTTTTAGTTCATGTTATTTTGAAATTAATTGATTTATATGTATTCATTTCATATTATGATTATGTTTTTATTTAATGGATTTTTTAGTTATTTATCCATCTATATTGTTTATGGTTACTTAGACATAAAATTGTCTTACTTTATTCATACACATATAGGGGATCTGATCTCACCCCATTAATATAATTTATTATTAATCAGGATGCCAATAATTTTATGATGATTGATACGTAGTGTTATACTATGAGAATAATAGTGTTCTCAAAGGATTTACTATGTTGTATTTTATATTTTAAATTATAATGTACGATTCAAGAATATATCTAGTTTTACAAAAATGATAGAATTTTTGTTCAATTGAGATGGCATTCCGATTATATTAAAAAAAATTATAAGTTTACTCCCGACTCTGGGCTACTAAGGTCAGGGTCTCCACACTTCCTATCTAATAGTGGGATGATTATTGGTTCATCATAGAATAATGATCAATTATGGGTCTAGGATGTTTCACCCATATTAGGGTAACAATGTCACCCATGTTCTAGAGTTAGTAGAAGTCGTTTTTTCACTAATACTGGTGAATAATTTCAACATTTAGGAGTGTTTCATGGCGTTCAAAGATCTCATGAGTTTAAGGTGTATATTCCATTAGTGTGATTTTAATTTCAAATAGTGGAGGATTATAGAGATTCATCATAATTATGATTTTGAGATCTCCTACACCTCAGGAAATTTTAATGTTATGAATGGTGCATTGAATATGAATATAGGTATGCATGTTATTAATGTGTTTGGGGATGATTTGAAACAAATGGAGATGTTTTAAGACATTCACAAAGATTCAGTGGTGGATGATAGAAGAAGTTATTTCATGTATATTATAGTGTATCTGTATCTAATGTTTCATGTGGGGGAGTCTTAGTGGGGAGACTCATAGTTAGAGGTGATGCAAAATAGTTTTCTTGATGGTGATACTCAAGAGGGATGGTTGGAATACGGTCAGAAATAGATGTTGTTTCTTATAAGGATGTTTGTTCCAGTAGTGATGCATAAGGGAGTATGTCAATAAATTCATAGATCAAATTTTTTTGGTACAAAAAAAGTGTATCCAAGATGTAACATGGCATGAGGATAATGTTTTTGTAGACTGTGATGAAATAAGTGGTGGCGGAGTTCCTGGTGAGGAGTTTAGTTTTCTGGCATGTAAAGGCATAGAAAAATGTTCATGTGGGTTTTTTATAGACATTAGATGTTTTTTTATAAATGGGATGACATATAAATGGATTTCATCACCAGAATACACTGAGCTCAGATATGTTCTGATGTTATCTTAGTGACTATGGATCAGTTGATGAAATTGGCCCACTATATAGAAATCAAGGAGCCGGGCATAGTGGGATTACTGGCTAAGAGGATTGTGGATTAGGAAGTGTGTTTTAAAGTAGTTTTATTGTCCATTTTATGGGATTAGGATTTGAATCATACCTTATAATTTTTTATGGTATTACAACATTTTTTTGGCATTTAGTTAAGCCCAACAGTTCTTCTAACCCCCAACGTATGGGAAGATAGAACGGAACATCCAGACAATAAGTGACATGTTGCAAGAAAGCATCATAAAAATTTGTTGATCATGGGGAAAAATTCATTATTTGATTATTTTTATAATAAAAGATATCACTCATAAATTGGAAGCAACCCATTTATGGCCTTTTATGGGGGGATATTTCATTTTCCATTTTTTCTAAAAAGTGGTTAGAGAGGGAGTAGTTTTTGGTCAGGATGTGGTTCAGAGAATGATAGAAAAGGTTCAATTCATTCGATAGATGATGATATAAACACATAACTAGAATAATATTTATACCTATAGAAGGATTATCCCCCTTGATTTAATTTTTAAAGAACACATATTTATTTATTTTCTCCTCTATGTTGGTAGTAGAGGTTCGACAGGGGAGTAAGCTTTCTACCTGAGATTGTTGGGAATATTGAGGTGCTGGTACGTATTGTAAAGGTGGAAAATATATTTGACTTTCCACCATAGATGGGGATGAACCACTATATCATACACATATCTTAGGTAAATCAGTATCATCATAATGACTCTCATTTAATTTATTGTGGATATTTGGATATTATGGATGAAACCACATTTGTGGAACATCCAGTAGTGATCTGAGATTTCCAAAAGAATACACCACATATAAAGGCCATTACTATAGTTAATGTGTTGTAGAGGCTTGCATTCTTGTAACAGAGTATATAGGAGAAAATTTCAAAAATTTACTCCAAGTAACTAGAGATTGTTCAGGTTTTTCCTCACTCATTATTTTCTTATGATGTGATGTTCGAATCATGTTATGTTATGAGATTTTCTATTTAATTGATGTATGATGTGTAAAAATTTACACATATATTTAAATAAGAGTAATTTATTCCCAATAGAGTTGAATTATACTATGATACCATGAAACCAATGTGGGTGAGTCAGTGCCACCCATAGTGGATAATATCATAACATTGAAGATTTAATTCCTTAATTCATGTGTTTAGGGAGGTGCGGTTTGATTGTTCCAGATATTTTTGTTTCGGATTCATTGTGGTTTTTATGGTTGTGTAGAGATGTTCTTCTGTGAAATGTGGTGTTTTTTGTTGGGTGGTGTGTTTCATGGTTGTTTTGGTTTTCATGTTCTGTATGTGGTGACATTGAGATGTAATGAGATACTTTAGATATATCTCATGGGGTGATTTATCAGACTCCACTCATTTTAGAATTGGTTTTGGATTCTCAGGGGTGATAATATTTTTAGAGCTATAAAATGTAATGACCCATTACATCTTATCTGATTAATTTTTCATTTTTAGTAGTTTGAGGTGTTTTTCGTGATGTTTGATGAGGTTCTGTGGTTATTGGAGGTGTAGCTGGCATGATGTGGGATATTCATGTGTTGAAAGGCTTACAAAATGTGAACAATTGTACCATTTCTTATCTACCAAGAAGGATTCATGGATTGTGTGTGGTGATGGATGAAAAAATGAAATGTATTCATGTATTAAGGGTAATTCACGACATGTATTTATATCAGGCCGAGGTGAAGAAAATTTTGGCAGAAGATGTATTTTGATGGAGAAACCATTGAAATTCACATATTAACTGGATTAAATTATGAGAACTTGTCTAGTTATAGGTTTGAAATAGATATTTCAACTCAAAGGCTCCACATTCATACATACTTCTTCCCTCTCACATTTTTGGAGAACCCAAACTAGCTCTCATAGGATCTTCATCCCCCTTCCTCTTACAGTGATCTATTTGTTCTAGTGGATTCTTATTGGCAATTTTTTGTAAGAAATTATATTATTTTTTTCTCCCATTGTTCTCCCAGGGACATGATATGGTGGTGTGGTATTGTTTTGGGATGTGATTTTGGCTGTGTTTTTTATAAACATTGATGTTTTATAGGTTTATCCCTAGTTTTTTCAAGTTGATGTGGTTTGTGGGTGTTAACTTGTGGAAAACCATGATTTAACATTGAGTTTTTCATTTTTAATGTATGATTTTAAGTGACTTATATAACGGTGGAATTGAATATAAGGTTTTAGTCATGGGTTTATTTTTTAATACAATGCCAAAAATGAGATTCACCATCATTTTCAGGGTCAGTTTTTTTTAAAACTGACACAAAAAACCCAGTGGAAATTTGTAAGGATTCAACATCGGTTTTGATAAAAACTGATGATAAAAGTAAAAAATATATATATAATTATAAATATTACAGTACCAATTGAATCCAAATAACTGTTATATAAATACATAATATAGAAATCATACATCATGTATCACTAAAAAAAATATAAAAACGAAGCAAACATTTAACAAGTTAATAAAAAAATTGATATGCATTTGTATTATAATGAAACATTAAAAAACACATACCAGAAATTCACAACACGATCATTATCATTTGTTGTTACCCCATTTGTTTGAGATCATTATGTTCAAAACCTATTATAGCATGATTATTTGACTTTTAACATTAGTTATTCAGAAAATATAATATTAATCATAAACATAAGAATAAACATACCATTTATCACAATCAATCTTAACAAATAGTTTTTAACAAAGATCAAAGTTGGGTAAGTTCATATTAAATATAAGACTCAGAATCGTTGATTTTCTAAAATAACATTGAATGATATAAAATTAAAAATATTATATTATGATAGAAAATATATTATAATAAATATAACTAACCTTTTCAAATTTAGTGGATACCCCAGTTATGATAATCTCATACATGAATCATCCCACATAATAACCACATTCAACATATCCTTGTTGACAATGAAAATAAAATTATAAATCTTTAAATTGATAATAAAATCCAATATAAATATATATATATATATATATATCAAAAAATGAATAATGTCTAAAATAAAAAATAATCACTGTTACATTCACTTGATTTCATTTGGGTTCGTTGTCTCCAAGTGATCTTTGTTAAAACAAAAATTATCCATGACATGTATTTTCATATATATCATCTAATTATATATATATATAGACTATAAGAATTAAATATATTGATCTTGTAAAAAAGAATAAAACTTTCATGTCTAATAATGGGGTAAATTCTTTATAAATATCATATAATAAAGAGAAACCGAAATATAATGCACATTAATTTGAGAAGAATTCACCTAACATCCAATGCCCCCTACAATAAATAAAGTTCATAATTTATTATTTTATAATGAACATTGTTTCATAATTATGTTTTTGTTCTTATCCTCAAATAAATAGAGAAAACCAACACCCAATCTCAATCCTTTATAATCTCTAACTTATATATATATCTATCTATCAATAGTCTTCACACATTTCAGAGCCACTGAAATGAATCTGAGTGGACTTCATCATTCATATTATATCATGATGTCCCATATAAACTAAAGTTTGATAGATATTCATATTCATTCCTATGCAACACACAATCTTTGGGGAAATCATGTATCTTCTTATACCCCAATTTCATTGGGCATTATATTTACATCACCTCACAATTGGAATTTGGAATCCCCTTTCCTTTTTGATGTACCTCTTTTGAAATATCTATTTTGATAGAGAGACTTTTATCAGTCCACCAATTTCATAATTTCATGTAAAATAATATCAAAACTTTTGATAACAATTTATATTTACTACAACCTAGGAATAATGGTTTCTCAAAATCTCTATACAATCATTAAAAATTTGTTATTTTTTCAATGGTTTCGACACCTAAATGTTGAATTAGTTATTCAATATGATCCTATACCTTATTATGAATATTTTCATCAACATTAGATATTGAATTATCATTTCTTTCACCATTCCAGATCCATCGTGTGTAATTAAGGATAAAACCATTTAAAATGAGATGTTATTTTTTTTCTTTGGATTTTAACTTCCTCATATTCAAACACTTTAGACATAGATATAAAATAAAATCTATGTTTTTAAAATTTCATTTAGAAAATTAGAAGTAATTTTCAATTCTTATTTTATATTAACTAGTGGTTCCGAAAACAATTATTCAATTATGATCTATTCAATATCTGATGCCTTAACATAATCAATGAATATATTCCAAAATGTAAATTTTTAAAATATATATATATATAAATTGATAAATTGTGAACATAAACACATTAAAAAAATTATTTGTAATCAAATATGAATCATTAAAAATTTCTAGAAATCAAATGAAAACAAATCTACTAAAGGTATTTATTCAGCAACAAGTGTGTCATGTTGATCCAATGCACATCACATGTGATGACCCCAATTGAAATTCCTAGTTGAAAAACAAAATTTTGTAAAAAATTGTTTTATTGAATTATTACCATTAGAACATGTATTTTTTTAATATTATTTCAAAAGAATTTGAAAATTAATTAAATATATTATGATATTTAAAATATGGAAATCTCATTTTCGGTTTCACTCATTTAAAAGTTATTAATTTAATTTATTATGGTAAATTACACAAAATGTTAACATATTTTTTTCAAAAAATCATATTGTAATATAAATTATATATATTATGAAATTACAAATAGATTTTTTTATTTTCATATTATACAAATGTGGTTTATTGTTATTATATTTTGATTATAATGAATCATATAACAGTTATTAGTTCATATTACATTGTTGTTACATTATTTTGGCACCACATGTTTCTAAAGGTCATGGAGATTGGATTAATTTAATGGGTGAAAAAATGGAGTTTTTACTTATGATTTAAATTATATCATTGAATGATGAAACCGTATATAATTGTTCATTTCATAATATCATCAGGACAATTTGATAATTTTTAAAAATAAAAAATTTATCAAAATAAACAAACTTTAACAAAAAAACATATAAATAAAATCCAACATCATACAAATAATTGAAATAATAACTCAACAATATAACTAAATCATAATTAATTTAACAACAACAAAAATAAAAAATATGGAGTTCAAAAAGGATTATGGATCTATAATTTAATCTTTCCCCCTAAAATTCATTGGATGAATAAACACTACATAATCTAACAAAAAAGTTTGTAGACCTGAACCACCAAAAATAACAATGAAATAAAATCAAAACATATTTGATGATTAGCCAGAAATGGATTTTGAAGACAAATAATTCCTTGGATGAGGAAATAAAGAAAAAGGATGAATAATCAAGACAAAATATCATTAAATGATGATATAAAATTGAAAAAAAAAATTTGTTGTGGGGGATCATCGGATAAACTTCGGGGACATCTAGAGTCATGAGAAAAGATTGACATATATAAAAAATGAGGGTTTTTTGATATTTTATTTTATTAAAAAAATTAGTATTGGTTTTTGATGAAAATGATGAAAAAACTAATTTTTGACATCAATTTTTGAAAAAAAATTAAGGCTGAAAATTATTATTCTTAAATTTATCTCGTTCATTTTTTTACCAAAACTAAAATGATAAATCTATTCACATATATTTTTGGCATTGGGGTTTAATAAAAATGATTCCAAATACCCAAAATAAATATTTTGGCATCATTTTATGTTTTAACTGATAAAACAAAGTCTCAAATATACATTTTTCATCGATTTATAAAAAACCTGATGGCAGAGCATTGACGATGAAGCCACTATTTCCACTAGTGGTTTATTCTTTTCTCTATAGTGTACAGTGAGATCAAAAATATTCTTTGAGGTTGGGAATTCATTTTTTTTTCATATCGTGTTTCATGTACGAGGGGTTTTATCCTTTTTATCATTAGGGTATTATTTTTCGAGATTAATTAAAGATAATTATTTGGATAATTGATATTTATGGGGGTTATGTGGAATTATTCATATTCTTTTAACTCTTTTCAATTGTATGGACAGAATTCTCCTCTAATCTCATTTTGTGGTGTTGGGATTTTTTTGTACATGTTTGATATTTGTTGTGTATAACTTTTTGTAATGTTATTGTGATATCACCCTAAAATAGAAATTTACTAACAACCTATATTTGGCTAATGAAATAGTTTCCCTTGTATTATGGTTTTTCTAATAACGTCCATAAGATAATGAAATTGGAATATGTTAAAATACATTTTTTGAAATAATGAATACGATCTTCAGTGTGTTGAGATGTATGTTCGTGATGTTTTGTGGGGTGATGTGTTGTTTTTTAGGTTGTTCATTTGGGGGGATGAGGTTATGGTTTCTTTTCCACGCTTTTTTGGTGTTGAGGTTATTATTGTTTGGAAATGTTTTTGGCGTAGTGGGGTGATGGGTGTTTTTCTATTATTTTAATGAAGTGGGGTGATAATTTTATTGTCCCGACTTTTTCGGCACTAAGGTAATGGTTTTTTCTCCGTGTATTTGGTGTGATGAGGTAATGTTTTTTTGTCAATTCATATGTGGTGGTGAGGTGATAGTTCTATATGATGACGATCTTCATTTGATGTGTGGTTATTTTGTACTAAATTACCATTCAATTGTGGAATTAATGGTTACTGATGAATGAAATTTCTAGGGTTGGGTTTCACTAATGGGATAGATTTGACTAATTAAGAAATAAATGTTTGGATGTTTGGTTAAATGTGATTTTGGTATGGATGTTGGGACTGGTTAAAAATGTGAAATGTTTCTTCTAGATTATGTTGTTCTATAAATTTAGTGGTTTCATAAATGTTGGTAGTTTTATCAATTGGTTATCATTTTTTTGTGAACCCATATGTTAGTTTGTTTTTGGATTTCATATATATATATATATATTTATAAATACTGAAATATACATGTTTATTTCATAAAAAATACACCTACATTGATCATTATCTGTCAACACCCGTATTTCAACATCGAGGGTGTTTGTCCTAACATCCGGGTGATGAGGATTGATGATTGGAGACCCAATATTCTGACATATATCATCTAGGTGACTATATATGGGAATAATATTATGGTCAATGGTCTATTAGACCACTAGGATATGGACCATATGTCTTTGGGTTAGATGTGATATGAATGTATTGTGGGGAGGTGGTGTCATTTTCTTCTAGAGAGATGTGATATGATTTTGTTTTAGGGTGACCTTTGGTAGGGATTGTGTATGGTAAAATGAGGGAAAGTGGTTGATTTAATTCCTATACATGATACTCTACTACTATGGTTATGGTTATTTTGTAACAGACTGGGTGTGTTTGGAAGAGATGAGAGGCGACTGTGTTATGTGGTTATGGTCCTGTTTTCAGCGAGTGTAATATGATTTTTACATTCTATGGGGATATGTTATATGTTATATTAAATAGATTGGAGAAACAACACATATGATTTTTGTGTGTTGGAGCCTAAAATAAGTGTGAATGTAGTGTGGGGGTACATTTTATTGAAATTCTTATGATTATGTAATTATATGTGGCTTTCATTATTTCGTGATCATGCTTTAGTGAGGTTGGGATACATAGTGGACACTTTTAGGTGTTTTTGGTAATTATCATATCTATTTAGTGAGTTGGTATGATTATTTAAAATGGGAACAAGTACCTTTGGTTTTCCTGCTGATTATACACGTATTCTCAACCTATTCTTATAAACTAATATTTATGTTTCCAAGACGATTATGTTGATTGTTTTGGGGAGTACTAGCTTGGATATTTTTGAACAGTTGATGTGTCACTACTATACCATTTTTGGGTATTTACATTAGAATACTTTTATATGTAATTTATTTATATATATGGTCATTTGGGGATGATATTTGTTTCTATTTATGTCAGTTCATGGTGTTTTTTATGGATTATTCATCTTATCTCTATATCCAATATTATTATTGAGGGAAATTCCTCACATTTCAGGTGATCCTTATACCCTTAGGGCCACTTATTAACCCAGGGCCTACTGGTGTCTGTACTTGGGGGTCATTATCAATCCCTCTTTATTATAGTATCATTGGTGAGAGGTTTTATGATAATACATTCCCAATACAATATTTTTTTATATTTTTATTGAATTAATACAAAACATTAACTTACAAAAATCATGTCTTTTTTATTTAATTTATTTTTGTCATTTATATATTCTATTGCTTAGTTCACAACATGTACTCAAAATATCAATAAAATTACCTACACAAGATACTCTTCTAGACATGTGATACATATTTATTGTCTTAATGACTTGGTTAATTTTAAAGATAACAATTAATAATAAAATATAACATGTTGGAATAAGCACATGAGCCTCAGCCTGGTTGGTGAGGACTCTTAAGTGCATTTGTGCCACCTAGGATTAAATCCAAGAAGAGGCACATTTTTAGCTAATGTAGCAGTAATGTAGCATGTAATTTAGCAGGAACTGTAGCAGACACTATTTGGCACTGTAGCAGCCGAGAAAATGCCCACGTTTGGGCCATCGGGCCACTGATTTTGTCCCTGAGTTCTTTAAGGAATTTAGGAAACCCAAGCCTTCAGGAAAGTAAGGACTTTGGGCCACATCAAGGCCTTCAGTCCACCTTTAATGGAGATGAAATCCAGACAACCAACAAGGAACAAGCTCTATAAGAGGATGAGCTAGGGGCTTTCACCATAGAAAAAGCTACACGGATTGTAAGAATGAGAGGGTATGGCACCTACCATCGGGACAAGCCTATGTATGCATGAGATAGCCTAGCTGAACTAACATGTGAAGGTGGAGAGCGGATTTCGTGATGAAGATGCTGGGTGGAGCAGTTCTAAGTCTTTAGTCTGGGTTGTATGTAATGTTTGAAGCCTATGGAAAATTAATTCCTCTAAGGCCTACAGGTCCATGTAATACTTAAACCTATGGGCATTGTAAAGGTTCCACCTCACCCCTTGAAATGAATATTATCAAAAATCAATAAAAATGAAGGCCTTAGGGCAATATTACATATTGGAATAAGATGATCTTATTATTATAATCAAGATATATATGAAAATAATATCAAAAAAAAAAGATCAGAGGAAAAGATTCACAGAATATAAAATGGAAAGATATAAGAAATGAGTGAAGAGGGTCTGGAATCATGAGTGATTATACATGGTCAATGAGGGTATGACATTGTAATAAAGATAAGTATTGTAATTACAATGAAATATAAAATATCTTGTAATTAACGAAATCATAGATATTCGGTACGACCATAACCATATGAATACATTGTGAATAAATCCATGTTTTTTAACATTTATGTTGTGAAAAAATTTATGTATTTACGATATATAGATTTATAAACAATCCTAGCTATTCATCCCTTTATATTATGAACAAATCAATGTATACCCACCCTTAATTGTCTCATGATATTTATATCATTAACTAATACATTAGAGGTTAAAATATGAACCCACCAATAAACATCGATACAAATGTTTGATATAAAAAAATCATTCATCTTATCATAAAGAAACCACCATATTTAAATGGGTTTCATTCATCACAATATATAAAACCCATGGAAATAAGATGGGTTTCATACTGTTTTAAAATAGAATCACATAATTAAAACATTCATAATTCCATGAATAATAATAACATGATAAACCAACTAAAAAATGTGCTTCCAATGATATTCACTGAAAATCTATAAATGCACCCTTCAGTGAAGATAATAATTCATATTTTATTGACAATATATATATAAAGGGTATATGGTTTAGTCAACATTTTTTCTAGCTAATCGATGAATGTAATATATGTCAACACCCTTCAACTAGTGGAATCAATAAAATTATCTTCATATAAGAAATATATTTGATGAAATATTATTGTTATATACTAAATATTATTAGGAATTATGATGGATGTGGTGGTTCATTACACTAATAGGGATCCAATATTTCAATTCTTAAAAAATTGGTTACAAATCTATGGTGAAATGAATAATTCATTTGAAAGAATATTATAATTTTACATTATAAAGAATGATGAAAATGAATTTTTATCAATGATTTTTTTTTCAAATAATAGGAATATAAAATTATCTAAATTTATAAAACCATTAATAATGGTAATGTTTTTAAATTTATTAGTAAATAATATATTTTTAACAAAATTAAAAAATTAATAATCATTTATTTTTTATTATATATGCATAATATTCAATAGAATATTTGGAAAAGTAATTTCCAAAAACATAGGAAAGTAATATTATGACATATATTAAAACATTAATTTTTCAAAAATTTCCAATAATGGAGTATTTCTAAATATAGAAATATTTTAAAAGTAAAATGTGGCATGTATGATAATGAATATATCTATGATACGTAAAACCTTTTAATATCCTGAAAACTAGTTCATTGAAAAACCCCATCATAAATATCATATTAAAACATCTATTTGAATATTTTTTATGATAATAAAGTGGATCATAGGAATGAATCCATATTTCAATTACTATATATAGAGAAAACTATTTATGGGATAGAATTTATAGACAATCGAGGAGATGGTTCAATTATAAGAATGAGAGTTATTGTTACAATGATTATACTATTATTTATGAATGATGTATATATATAATTTTGTTAATTATTATTATATTTAATTCCTCAAGAATAAGTGGAAATACAAAAATTATTATGGGATAAAATAATAGTTTAGATTAGTATTCAAGTACGAAATAGTACAACCCAATGTTTCAGAAATTATGTTGATAAAACTACATTAACAATATAACTATCAAAATGAAAACCCCTTAAAAGACATGAAATTAGTGATATAAGAAAATAACATGAATAATTCTAGGACCATGAATAATAATTTCAATGGTTAGTAAATAAAACATTTAAAAAACATGGTCTATATAAATAAACATGTCTCAAAAAATTAAAATTGAGATACAAAACCCTTGCATTAATTCTTGACTCCCCTAAAGCACATGATTATCCTAAAAAAGAACATAACTACCTCAATAACCTATTTTATGACATTATAAATTTCTATTAATTTTTTTAAAATCATCTAATATTGTTATTATATCATTTATACGTCATAGTAATCATCTATTTTCAAATCTAGTGTGAGTTATCATGATCCTTTTGATATAACATTTTAACAATTTTTTTGATCATTATTCTTATCTTATGTTCATAATTAATAGATAATTAATGATATTATAAATTATAACATATATCTAAATCATATTTTTCTTAGGTCATTAAAAAATTGTTTTAGTTATTTTACGTTAAATTTGAATTAGTGTTGGGTTACTTGATTAATTTTTTCAATCCAATATGATATTTTAAAACATGTTAAATACTTTATATAACCTTTGAAAATGATAAAAAAATAATTATTTTAATAATAATAATAATATTTCTATATAAGTACATTTATTCATTAATGATTTCAATGTATATCATTGTTCAATTTAGTGGTAAGACCAAGATAAACATGATCATACCATAATTGGATGGGTGAATGTGGTTAAGATATTAATTACTTTGAATTAATATCATTATAAAATAATAATTATGATATTTTAATCTATTATTTTTTGGTTCATTAATAGATTTTAGTTTATTTAGATAATTATTGAAAATGAAGATGAATAAATGTTACATTGTGGTGGCAGTAATCTACAAGAAATACTTTTACAGATTTTATATCCTGATGAATAAGAGGAAATATAATATGACTATTAATATTCATAATTATATTATAGATATAAAATTTTATATTTTCATAATTACTTATAACCAATGTAGATATAAATTAGTGAAAATTGAAAATTTTCATTTCAGGGAGGTGGTATTCCATATAACATGTGATCAAAGTTCTTTTTTTTTCTAATTGGATTGGAATAAATAAAATTTATTTTCCCACTAATAAAAAAATTCTTAATTATATTAATAATATTTTGGTCAATATAGTACTATGGTTTGGGTATGTTTGGAAGATAAATATTTATAAGAAAATGTAAGGAGTCTATAATGCTGACTTGAAGACCATGAAATTCCTCTAGATGAACACTACATAATTTATCGATATTTGATAACATGTATTGAACATGGAATTTAAAAAATGAAATGGATTTTAATGAATGTAAAACTAGTTTCGTATCTATGGATATTTCACAAATAATTTTAGGAATTTTTAGGGTGTAAGTGATCCACTTTTATATGTTATGAAATGGGAACTTTTGTGAGTACCCTTTAATTTTTTTTGGATATCGTTCCACTATTAGAAATTTAATGAATGGATAATATCTTAATAAATGATATCTTGGTGAGATTTGATTGATAAAATCTAATTTATTTATTTCAACCCCCATTTTAACATTTTTTAATTAATTTAGTATAATATTCTATCTTGTACTATATTTTTGTTGGGTAACTATTTTATACTCAAGTAACCAATGTTTTACTAAATATATAATATAAACCCAATTCAAAAACAGAGGATTTTGGAGGAAAAATTTCGTATATATATATATATAATATTTAAAGTTATAAATAAGTTAAAATTAACATATAAATTATATTGTTTTATAAAAAAATTTAGGAAAATATGATTTCCACCATTAAGTGTTCTTAATATTGTTCAATTTTCATTACCACTTTAATGAGGGATAATATATTTAAATATAGGATTGAAAATGTTATAAATCTTATTTTTTTAATATATTATTTTATTCTATTTGATAAAAAATACAAATATTTAAAAAAAATATTTTTTAAAAATAATAGTTATACCATTATCATTGTATTGATGTTCAAATCTCAATCAAATTATCAATGTTATGGGAGCGGGTTTATGAACGAGGTTGTTGTTCAATGATCTATATCATGGAATCCCTAGAAGCATATGGATAAATCCACCCTCCCACTATATGGTGAGGTATTCCTTCCCATATCATCTTCAAAAGATAGACTCTTTACATTCAGGTGTTATTCAACTATGTTTTCCTTCTTCATTTCCTAGGCATCAAAATTTTCCTAAATGATTTTAATCATTTTGATGGCCCCTCTTGAGGTTCAAAATTTAAAGTTCAAAATATAATTTCATATTTCTAGATTGGGTGTTTTTTCTTGGTTCAGATAGCATCTTTCTTCGGTTGATTCATTCTATGTGATTATATTTAGATATTGGGGTCTTGATGAATGATCGATTATTATTCTCCTAGAAAAGTGACATATAATTATTCATTATTATTCTATTAATTACATGGTCCCTTCCTAGAATAAATATCCTTTATCTTGTGATGAATTTCTATTAAATATTTTCTATTGGTCTAATTGTTTTCACATGAAAGATAATTCTACTTCTAATGAATGGTGGGTAATAACCCCATAACATAATTTAATATTGAAAAATCCTTCCATAATTTTTATTCTTGGAAATTTAGTTGTGAAATATATATGATTCATTTTTAGAACTAACACTATCTATCTTCTATTATCTCCATAAATTTTTGTTGAATTCAATGCATCAATAAATTTTTGAGTCTTGGAAATATTATTATCCATCCTATAAAAACATGGGACTTGTTATTTAAACTTGTCAGTATGGGAGGAAGAAGGATCTCGATCGATAGTTTATCTGTCATGTGGGTTATTAAATACACACCATTGATCAAATGGGTAACAATGATATATCCTCTATAGATGCCATCCAGAAAGACCCATGAACCACGAATCAAGACCTGATGGTTTTTTTAATCTTTTAAGGTTTGTGAAGTGACTTGGTTTGTTAAAATTCAGAATATAATGTCCTTATTAACCTAGGGGAATTGAGGGGTGTCAATTATAATCTCATTGAATCCTAGAATCAATAAAAAATTACCACATATTATGAAGAGGCAATTCGAATGAACGACAGTTATGTACATATATAGCCAAAGAGGGAGGGGAATATATCTAGCGGTATTGACCACATATACTCTTAACAGGAATGATTGATGGGAATGAAGGATTCATAAAGGATATGAACATGGAGAGTTACATAAGGCATAATCAAACTATTAACATTATAAATACTTATGATGGTCTGGAAGTGTAATATACAGTTTAGGATCATTGTGACTCAACTCCCGTAGTGATGGGTAACCAAAATTCCAAAACTAGTTGATAATCTAAATGAAGAGAAAAGGATTAGTGAGGATGTGTCAAGATTTGATATATATAGAATATACATGGTTGATAGTGCATAGGGTATACACTGAAAAGGATTCCACAATCCTAGGAGAAAGATAGGGAAAAAGGGAAACCGAGATTTAGGGTGTTGTATTGTAATTAATGGGAATAAATAAAATGGTCTTTAAGATTAATGAAAAATAACTAAACCATTAGAGAATCATTCATCCAAGAATATTTGGGATGAAGAGAGTCGTGACATTACCAATACTAGTGACAAGGTAGGAAAAAGTGTTTAGATATTCATATGGATAGTCTAATGATTGATTGTGGGGTTTATAAGGGGAATAGTATCCTTATGAAGTTAGCGAAGCTCAAAACAATATACAAGAAGGTTTTGTGGTAGTGGATGAATCTCTCAGGGCAGCCAACATTGAGTTTGTGGTACCCACTAAGGTGGTGTAAGATGCTTTAGTGAGGAAATCTAGTAAAGAGGATAAAATTGTAATGTCTTGGGATCTTATTATACATAATGATGGATATATTCTGGAGGAGGATATTCATATAAAATCTTCAATAAGAGGATGATGACCGGATTCCAGAAAGAATGATTCATGTTGTTAAAAAAAATATTACTCTCGGTGGATTAGTATGAACGATCTCATCTTGACAACATGTTTTAACAAAAGGAAGATTGGTTTTGAGGAGTACCTTTAAACATGGGACTAGATGGCCTACCACTGCGATGATATGATCAATGATGACTCTGGTACAAAGGTTTATGATCTCCAATAGAGTTTATACATGGACAATACTTTTGGTAAGGTCACACTTTATTTTAATTATTTTTTAATTTTGCATTTTTTCTATGCAATTTATATTGAACTCTTTTGGTTTCCTACTATTTAAATGAATGTGTTCTTAATTAAAATTTTTGTTACAGTCGTCATTATCATAGTCATTATATTTTATCTTAGTAATCATAATTTTATCTCCCAAAAGTGAAATTAACCATTTTAAACACTAATATCATTATAATATAAAAAATGGAATAATTTTTGGATTTAATTAACACACTTGATGAAAACTAAAATTTAATATAAGAAAATAAATTACATTTTAAAAATAAAATTAACATATTTTTACAAAATGATTAACATGGGTTTTATAAATATTAAATATTAAATTTAAATGACTAATATTAAATAAAAAATTTGAATAATTAATATTAAATATTTTTATATACAATTTATATTTAAATTGTTTAGAAAATATTGAAATCATTTTTTTGTTATGATAATTTTTTAAAAGTGATTATTTTTGCAAAATTTGTATTAATTTCACTATTCAAAAACAAATATATGTTTTCTAAATGCACAAAATTAAAAATAATTCATTTTGAAATTATAAATCAAAAAAATTATTTGTATCTATTTTAGATTAAATAATACATAAATATTTTTAAAAAAATTTAAATATAAATGAAAACTATTTTTATATATAAATAAACATTATTTTCTCAATAAAAAATCAAAATGTGAAATGTGTAAAATAAATTTGATAAATAAATTATTTAATTAATTAATACCAAATTATATCATCATAATTTTTACTAACATAAGTTCTCACGGTCTTTGACTTAGTTCTAATCATATGGTACACTTTGGGTGCATTTGAGAATGGTGACTCAAATAACAAAGATCATTTTAAAATATTCACAAGCATGAATTTATCTCACATATGGTTTTTCTCAAACGGTAATTATCTAGATCATTTTGAAATTGGTATAGAGAAAATATTAAAGAATATACCTCTAAAGTAATATGGGATAAATTATTTTGATAAGGGAGGCATCCCCAAGATCATAGCATTTATATCGGTTTTTCTTATAGATTTCATAATATGCTTACATCCTTCCATACTTGCTAATTATATATTAATATTCCAACAATAATATTTAATTTAGAACCATCAAGATATTATTTTATTCATTATCCATTTAGAAAAATACAAAAAACATAATATTTAAAATAGGAAAATATATACTGATCTTTCTAGATATTGCATTATCCCCATTAAATAAATTACACCATCAAAGTTAAAATTCTTCATAACTAATATAATATTAAATGGTTTATATAAAATAGATTTTACTTTGATTAAATTAATTAAATTATTTCATATTCAGCATTATGTTTATGACTATTGAACTAATATTTCTTCTCATAATAGGAATATAACTAACACTGATTTTTCCGCAAACTATTTTTTCTAAATACAAAAATATAAACAGAAAAAAAATTATATTGATTTTATTGTAATTTATGTATTAATAGGCGATCATGGTTTATTTTGATATATAATTTTACGACCATGGAAATAATCAACCAATATATGTGAATGGTAAAAATCCATGTATAATACCACATCAAATATGACTAATGAAAAATTAATTATACCAAAAAATTATTTTGTTAATAATTGAACATCTATTACTCAAGGTGGAGACATGATGTTCTTAGTAAACATACCAGGTATAAAGACGCAGGTTTTCTAATATATCAATATAATAATCTATGTTCATGAGTGTGCGATCAATATTCATCACAATAAATTTTCATCCAATCAAAGTAACATAATTATTATTTCACAGGATATCTCTTATCTAGAATTTTTTAGGTGCCTATCATCTTCATTAGCACATATATATGGGCATTGGATTCATTAATGTCCATATTCCCAAAATTTAATATAGTGAATTGTTTGTGGTACTTTAGGATGACTTATTTCTTTCATTTCACCCTATGTACTAATCTATTCAACTATCCATGGTAATTATTTTCTATATTTCATCCTTTCTATAGATAAAAATTCTTTTTATTATTTTGAGACACTTTCCATGGTTACACATCCCACATTTTAGAAAAAGAGGAAATTAACTCATATTTTTGTTATCATCTTCATAACCTGAACATAAATTATTCTTCAATATCCATTACATCAATGTGTTTAGAAAATCATTAAATTTCACTTTGTTAATTAAAAATCAATATAGTCAGTTTGTTGCAAGAAAATGTTTTTTCAAATCCATCTTCAATACCATTAAGTTTATTTTTCGAACAATCCTAGAATTTTCCATGGAATCATTTTTTTAACATGGTTGCTTCATGTAATTTAAAATAAAAAAACCAAAGTAGCTAATTGTGCATGATGATTAATTAATACCATTAGATAAATAGAGTAAGAAAATTGCATGATATATTCATAAAAAAAGTGTCTACAATTTAAAAATGAAAACATTATATTTTTTGGGACATAAATAACTCATGTTTTAATCTCACTTTCATTATTTTATGTAACATCATACATAATATCATTATTATATAATATAATAAATCCAGCATAGTGACATGTTTTGTGAATGTGATAAAGAAATGCATATCCCTAATGAGTTTCAAAATAAGTGTATAGTTAGGCCTCTTGGTAATGAACAGTGTAAAATTTATGTTAATACCCATCATATAGTTTTCGACTCTATTATGAAATATTTATCTATTCTAGATCCAACATCAACTTATAGTATCCAGAAAAGGGATGAAATTTATAGGAAACCGACATAATTGATACTTTTTAAAATTTTAAATATTTTATCATAAAATTATACTTATCCCTTGGATTGGTCCCTCTGGTGTCACTAATATTCTCTTATTACATTCCAATAAATATTCAATGTTACCTCAAGAGACTTATAGGTTTATCTAGACTATTTAAATTATGATCATTCTTAATTCCCAAGCCCTAAAATATAATCAACATTCATACTAATATACAATTTCTTCTGAACCATTATTTGAATCCAACTATGATATCACAATGACTTGAATCTTTATATCAAAATGGGATTTTATAAGAATAATACGTTCGATGTCATACAAGATACCTTACCCCAAGCTTAAACGAACCATGTAATATTGTCATTATAACCTAGTTAATGAATTGGTGGGTATGAATAGTATTTACCAAATTATGATATATATATATATATATAATGAACCTTATTAATTATTTTTTATTTATTTATTCAATGAAAACATGCATTTAATTTATAGTGAAGGCAATTACGCTTCCAAATTTTTTTTTTTAGAAATGTTTTTTATTTGATTTTGTTAAAATAATAATAATAAATTTCATTTATTTATCATTTATATAATTTATTTGATAAATATGATATAAATTTTGAATAATTCATATCAAAAAACATTTACAATGAATTTTTGATAATTTTTAAAATATGTTTAATTTTTAAATGAATTTGGAAAGATACTAATTTTTATTGAAAATGTATTTATTTATTAAGAATATATAATGAAAAATATTATTTTTAATTTTTTATAGAAAATAATTAATTTATTTTAATTAATAATCATATAAATATGTTCATTGAAATAAATTTGGTATATGGATCAAATATAAAAATATATTTATACTAATTTTTTTTTTCAAAAATAGTTTTTCATTGTGTTTTGTATTTTTATGTCAATTTAATTTCAACCACATTTTATAATTTATTATTGAAAATGGATTCCATATTCAAGAGTTCCAAATTTCCTAAATATTTCATTTTTGATAATAGGACAGAATGAATAGTAACCAATGTAAATTTTGTTTATCACTATAATGGTAAAATTGGATATTTAGGGTTGAAACTAATATAATAAGGTCTAAAAATCAATAAAAAACAAGAAATTAGACTATTTTAAAAGTTAATTTTTGAAATTTATATATATTTATATAATATTTGTAATTTATGGGCCTTTTTCATTAGATAGTGAAATTAATAATATTAATGTTAAATATAAAGTCCAAAGTGTAATTCTATTGAATTAAACATATATGATATTTTATTATCGTATTATTTAATTTATAATTATTATAGTTGAAATAATTTCCCTAAATTCTTATGAAATTATAATTAAATATTTAATCAATTAATAGATAAATAAAATAAATTATATAAAAAAATTATAATTTATGTAATTTGGGAAAATTATAATTTCTTGGGGGTTTTAATGAAAAATAAAACTTATTATTATTTTGTTAATAGTTTATATAGATATTAAATAATTTTATTTATTTCATTAACATTTAAATTTAATTAATACTATAAAAAATTAGATTAATAAAATTATATGAAAACAATATTTTTTTAAATTTTTTAAATTTCTTTTTAAATTTTTACCGTGGACCATTAGATAATATTTTGTCTCAATTTTCATAATTTTTTCATTATTAGTTTTTAATAACCTTATATGTAAACTTTTAACCCTTTAAGAGTGAAAATGTTGTTACTGGTGTTAAAGATAAAATGTGTTAACTAAATAGTTTAATAAAAAGAGAGTGTTTAAAATAACCCATAAAGTAGAAAAAAAATTCAATTTAATGATGTTATTTAAACCAAATAAAACACATTAATAGAATATATGTATATTATTAAAAAAATTATTTATTAAAAACATTATTTCAATTTAATTGTTTACAAAATTCCAAAAATTCCCCACAACACTATTATAAAAGGGAATCTCCTCCCCACATTATTAATAACTTTTAAGATATATATATTCGAAAAACCATGCCATAATCCCTTCCAAACATCCTTAGCATCATTCAATTTCTGGTTTTCTTCCTAAATGTTCAACCATATGATCATTAAGAGGAGATCTATTAGAGTTCCCTCAAATACAAGGTAATCCTCTTATCCAATATCATTTGTTTTACTTCTCATTTACCTCATGTAATTCTATATTTTTCATAAGTTAATAAGTTCAGTATCATTGATATAATAAAATATTATTATTATTAAATCTCTATTATACACCCTCTCCCATAAAATGGTCAGTGAATGTATCTCAAATGTGTACATACAGCTTATCATCTCCACACAGTAATAAAATTAATTTCCCACCGACATATTTCACGGAAGGTTATATTTTTGGGTTTAATGTTTATCCAATGAAATATATAATTAATTTTTATTTTGTAATTATACTATAACATCTACCTTATTACCTTCTAACCATAGAATCAGTTGGAAAACAGTAACATCACTTTTGTGTACGTGTTGACTTCCACCAACATGATGTGAAACTATTTTTTTATTTATGTTTTAATTTCATTGTAATAAGGTTAAATTTAATTTTTATAATTTGTATTTATGATATAATAATGATAATAGGAGGGTAAAATATTATTGTACTTTATTTTTCAATCTATCAAAAAGTGAAAACATCGTACTTGCGTGCGTACAACCAATTGTCTTCATGAATATTATAAATAATGTTATAATCTATAAATATTATAGATTAATATTAAAGTATATAAGGAATAAGTATTATATTTATACCATTGTTATAATTTTGGATATTATTGAAGAATGATTAATGTTTATGGAATGGAACTATAGACTGAAAAATATATGATAAATGAAATAATTAACACGTGGAAAAGAAATATTAAATAATGAATTACTGATAAATGGGTGGTGAATTATAATAAATGTATCATATATGATATTTAAGATATTTATGTTATTTTGAGATAAATTTATAATACTGTTATATTTACAATATAGGAGTTTAGTGTTCTTTCAATGAAATTGGAACTCAATGTAAGATTTTATCATCATTATTTATCTTATATAGGACTTATATTATATCATGCATAAATATGATTTTATATGGTTTATATAACACCTTGCTTAATGGTATAAAATTATTATAATTACCTCAATGGTATTTAATGATTAATTTTAAATTATTATTTCTGGTAGATGATGATTCAAATGTAACAAAAGCTGTTAGGGTTTTATATTGCATTCACATTGTTTATCATGTTTGTTATAATCGTGTTTTTTATGTTTAAATATTATGGTTAATTAAAAATAAACTCGTTAATATTATTCTCCTATTTATATTTATAAGGAATAAATATTCTCTATTAATTTTTCTAACATTATGTACTCAAAATATATAAAGAACATTTTTATTAAAAACTGAAATTATTCATATATTTGGGTAAAACCCTTTTTCATACATATTAATGTTTTCAAAAAATGATTAGAAAAATGTTTTCAATATTATAATATGATTATATAAATTCACTTTGACTGATGATTTACATTTTTACGAAATGGTTTAAAAGGAATCTTCTTTTCATTTTCTGAATGAGTTAATTTTTAAATTTTTTGAAAAAATTAGAAAATAATGTTTTATTTTAACTTATACCCCATTAATTGAATTTTACACACTTTTGACCACTAGATATATAAAACATACCAATATAAGTTTCCAATTGTATTTAAAAACTATTCTCAAAATATATTTTGAATTTTCAGTTTTTTAAATGTTATTTTCAATGTGAAAATGTATTTTCCACAAGAATCTTAATACGGTCTTATAATGGTATTTATATTAATAAAATTCAAAAAACCTTTATTTAACATCTAATTGATTAAGGAGATGATGGGTTGATGTTGGACCATCTCTCTCTAAAATCGTGGATGATTAGGGTTTTCTCTGATTTGATTTCTTGATGTTGATCTCATGGACTCTTCGTTTCTTGTTCCCAGAAGATTCAATTCACATCATTTTTCTAATTGCGGGGACAAAGGAAGAGATGTGTAGAAGGAAGAAGCCACACCCAAGGAAAAAACTAAGCTGGTTTCCTTCCTGGATGCGTTGAAAGGAACGGATATGTGCACTCCCACCGTGAGGAAGTTACGTTTTTTCAAGAAATTAGATGACATTCATCTTGTGGTGGAGGCAGATCCGAAGGCTTTGAAGCAGCAAACTCAATACTGTAAGTTCTCGGTTCTGGGACACATTTCTTATTTTACGGGTGACAAGCCATGGCCGACAGAGGATCTAAAACCAAGGATCTCACATATTTGGGGCTTCAGAGATTGGAAGATCATTTCGATCGGGCGCAGGTACTTTAATATTCTTTTATACACGTAGGAGGAGCTCGACCGAGTATGGAATCTCGGCAACATACAATTGAAATCTGGTCTACTTCATCTTTCGGAATGGGATTTTTCATTCAATCCTCACACCCACAGAGACACGAAGACGCATATCTGGGTGCGGTTCCATGGATTAAACTTCTTTTTTTTCAATCCTAAAATCCTAAATGACGTCACCTCTTGCATCGGAACTCCGCTGAAGATAGATCATCGGACGATCAATGCTGAACTCAGCTTATATGCTATGGTTATGGTGGAATTCAACCTCAGTAAAAAGGCTCCTAATTCGATTTCTTTTAACACAAATGAGTACAAATTCGATATTCGATATGAATATGAACACCGAACTCCTTTCTGCGATCCATGTATAGTTGTTGCACATTCCCTTATGAACTGTCGTGTGATGAACTGCCAGGTGAAGTTGCGGGATTCCCAACCAAAGGAAGATGGGTGGAATCAGGTTCATAGAAAGGGGAGGGATCAACCTATTGCCACTGGGATGCAAGAGAATAATCTGAAAAAGGCGGAAAGATGGGTAAAGAAATTTCCTCAGGTGGGGGAGACCTCTAGTGTCAAATGATCCGACCTGGCAGAGTAGGTGGAGACCAAAGATCCTGATGCTGTGATTATGGATGAAATTGAGTCTTCGGTACGAGACATCCTCGAGAAGCCTCTGGTTTTGTCTGATGAAATTGACTCAGGCCACTGCATGTTGGGCAATGACCAATAGGCAATGTCTCAGGTCTTATCTAGTGGCCAGGACCCCTCTGTTTTGGCAGTCTCAAATGGGCAGTGCCTCATTTCTGATAAGGTTGATTAAGGTTCGAAAATGTTGTAGATGGTTTTCCATCAGGACTCAGGTGATGGTCCCCAGTGGGTGAATTGCCATCATGGCTGTTCGGGAGATGGTCTTCTGGACGTGCCTATGGAGATTCATGAGGTTGCAGGTATGCAGTCAAAGGGTGAGGATGTAGGTATCTCTTCATCCTCCATTTTTATTGCAGAGAAGGATATTATAAATACAGTGGGTTCACTCCCCACTTCCAAGGTTGCTAACCATTTAAATGGTCCAAATGACCAATCTGATGAGCATATGCCTCTCTCAAAGGAGACATGTATGGAATTTAATTTCAACCTTAATCTCATCAAAATCACCAATGACACCTCAGATCAGGTGCGGATGGAAATTGAGGAGCCTTACACCTACAATGTGACAGGCTCTAGTGATCAGACAGTGGCAGTGGGCTCTATGGCCTCTGTGACTTCGCCTCAAGTACCTCTAATTCCTCCACAACTGATTTTCCTCCAAAATATTGCCCAGCAACCCCGTTTGTAGCTCCAATCTATTTGTATTAAAACTGGGGTGCTGACATCAAATCTGAACCTAATGCCTTTGTTTCCACTTCTAAGAATAATCAGGGAAAGAAAACCAGTCCTTCATCCTCACATGATCCTAAAAGGTCAGCAAGAAATAAGGGCTCGGGTGGAAAAAAAGAGAGGTCTAGCTCCAAACACAGGTTCAAATGAATAGTTTTTTTTTTGAATTTTCAGGGTTTCGCTAACTCTGATACTTTTATTATGTTAGAAAGATTTATTTTGACTCACAAACCAAAACATTTTGTAATTTCTAAGCCTAAAATTAACTTCTCTTTGAAATATTTACACTTCTGCTCTTTTGGGTATAATTTCCTTGGTTCTTGCAAGGACGGTACTTCTACTGAAACTCTTTGGGTTTTTTATCATACATCTTTTCAATCTGTTAATGTTCTTTAAGTGTCTGACCAGATGATTACCTGTATTTTTTCCTTTGCTGGTGTTCGTACTATCTGCACTTTTATATATGCTAAAAATAGATATCAAGAACGAAGATCCCTCTGGAATGACCTCCTTTCCCTCTCTAGCTCTGTTCAAGACCCCTGGATGGTGATCATTGATTTTAATGCCATTTTTCTCCCCAGTGAAACAATTGGACCGTCACATTCTACCATATCAACTAGATATTTTAAATCTTCTGTTGAGGACTGTGACCTTATTGAAATCAACCTTACTGGTGATAAATACACTTTGTATAGAACGTGCCTCAATAGGATAGTGGCTAGAAAACATGATAGATCTTTCACTAATACTACTACCCTTGATAAATGGGATTCCATTTCTAGTATTACCATACCTTAGATCAACTCTGATCATCATCCCATTCTTGTCAGCTTCAACTCTAAGGATTCAAAATCACCCCTCCCTTTTAAATTCAAAAATGCTTGGTCTCGAGTCCCAGAATGTTCCAATATGATCAAAGATCTCTGGGAGGGAATGCAACACCAAAATGATTCTTTTACCTGCATTGCTAAATTAAAAAATTTGAAACAGCAACTTAAGGGTTGGTGTTTCTCTAAAACAAAGCAGCTCGACATGGACATCTCCTCTTTAGAGAATGACCTCATTCGTATTCAAAGCTCCAATACCTGCTCTGATTTTTCTCTTGACCCCCAAGCTCGAATTACCACTTCTTTAAATTATAAATCTCTTCTGAAGATCAAAGATAACATGCGAAAGAAAATATTTAAAAATAAATGGCTATCAGATGGCGATAGGAACACTATTTTCTACAATTCTCTCCAAAGAATCTGGAAGATTTATAGGCCCCTTGCCTTTATTAGAGTTGAGGACACTCTTCTTGACACTGAGGATGCCATTTCTAATCATTTTGTTGTTTACTTTCACAATTTATTTAATGGTCCAGAGATTAGTAAGGATATTCTTCCTGACATCATTTCTAATATGGTCACTGCTGAGGACAATGATCATCTCTTAATCATACCTATGGACCATGAAATCAGGGCCACTATTTTCAGTCTCAACCCTGACAGTACCCCAGGTCCCGATGGTTACAATAATGGTTTCTTCCAACAATACTGGGAGCTCCTCCATGTGGATGTTTGTAAATTGGTTAAATCTTTTTTCTCCACTAGTGTTCTTCCTCATGGGATAAATGGTCAATTTCATACTCTTATTCCTAAAGTTGAAAATGCTGCTGAGATTCATCTTTTCTGAGATATTTCTCTCATCAACACCCTCTACAAAATTACCCCTAAACTTCTTTCTAATAGAATCTCCTCCATCACCAATAAAATTGTTTCTTGGAACCAATTTGTTTTATCAAAGGTATAACTATTCAAGATTGCATCTGCCTTGCCTCAGAATGTACTAATATACCGAATAATGTCTCTAGAGGTGTTAGTGTGGCCATTAAGTTAGACATCAGAAAAGCATTTGACACCATGGGCTGGAACATTATATTAAAGGTTCTTAAAAATTTTGGGTTTAATGACTGTTTTACTACCATGATCTACACCATATTCAATTCGGCTTCTATTTCTATGCTGGTCAATGGGTCCCCTGAATATTTTTTCAAATCCACCAAGGGGGTTAGGCAAGGTGACCCCCTATCTTCCAATCTTTTTGTTATTACTAAGGATTATTTATATAGGCTCCTTACGAGCCTTTTGAATCAAAACAAAATAAATCCCATTCCGGCTTCTAGATACTTAAATGATCTTACCCATCATTTATATGTGGATGATATAGTTTTATTCTTAAAGGGAGATAAAAAGAACATTAAAAATCTAAAAATTTCCCTTGAACATTATAAAGATGTTTCGGGTCAGGCGATAACTTGGAACAAATCATTTTTTTTTCTTTAGGAAAGTTTTTTCCCCCATCAGAAAAAGTCACATCATGGATTACTTAGGAATCAATGAAGCCTCTTTCCATTTCACTTATTTTGGTGTTCCTATCTTTTGGAGAAGACCTAAATCCATCTATTTTCATAGCATTTTTGATCAAATTATCAATCAAATTTCATCTTGGAAGGGTAAGTCTCTCTCTATAGCTGGCAGATTTTGTCTTGTTAAGTCTAAAATTGTTTCCATGATGGTTTACTCGATGATGGTTTACACATGGCCTGCTAGTCTTCTAAAAAAAATCAATGTTTTCATTAAAAATTTTGTTTGGACTGGTAGTACAATTGAAAGAAAAATTTTCACCATACCTTGGGTCACTTGTTTTAAACCCTTGGATAAATGTGGCCTTGGTATTAAGAATCTTATGTTTTTTAATGAATCTCTACAAGCTAGAATGACATGGAATCAGATTCATAGAAACTCGTATTCCTTGGATTTTATTAAGATAAGATTTATGACCAAGCTTTGGAATGGTAACTTGGGTTACATCACTTCTTCCATTTGTCCATCCATTAGACATTTCTTCTTTAAAATCATGAGCAACTCTAGATGGATGGTTAGTGCTAATTCCTATATGAATTTCTGGCTGGACAACTGGACGGGTGTCCCTTTAACCTCCAGGATAACGTCCACCACTAGCCCTTTAAACACCAACTACACTATAAGTGATGTAGTTAACTCTCATGACATCACCCTTCCAAACCACATAAGTCACATCATTTACGAGTATCATTTTTCCGACATTGATGATTTTCTCATTTGGGAACCAGCCTCTAATGGAGTCCTGGATTCTAAAAGTTTCTACAAAAACAATTTTAGTTATTCTGCTTCTAACTTTGTTTTGTTGAAATATTTTAACAAACCTTGGATCAAGCCCTTGTGCCTTACACTCATTTGGTGTGTTGCTCATAATAGGGTCCCCACCGATGTGTATCTTAAATCTTTTGGGATTTATCTTTTCTCTAGATGTCACCTGTGCAACCAACACCACGAGGATGCTAATCATTTTTTCTTGTATTGTTCTAAAGGTGAAGATCATTGGAATTACATTTATAACATTTTTGGTTTTAGATGATCTATTCGTACTTCTATCAGCTCTCAACTTCAATACTATGTGACTTGGGATGCTTCCAAGAAAATCATGAATCTTTCTCTGGCTGCGGTGGCAGAGCTCCTGCATGTGATCTGGTATGATAGAAATAATTTTATTCATAATAATTTCTCCTTAAATCTCAATGTTGGTAAATTGCATATTCTCATTGCCATCAAGGATGTTGCCTCTCTTCAAAAGGATCATTGTGACAACTCTGTTGGTGATTTTGAGATCCTCCTCCGCCTTCAAATTGTGGGATCTTATAGGCAACCCCGACGTACCTTTGAGGTCTTTTGGCAAGCCCTTCTTCTAGGATAGATCAAAGTGAATGTCTACAGCGCCTCTAGAGGAATCCCGGGTCCGACAGGCTATGGTTCCATATTCAGAGACTCTCTTGGAAGATGCCTAGGCTTCTTCTTCAGTGGATGTGATACAGCCTCTGCTTTGGAAGAGGAAATGTTGGGAGTCATTCATGTGGTGAAATTTTCCAAAAAAAGGGATGGAACAAGCTGCGGATTGAATGTGATTCAACCACTGTTTTCCAAGCTATCTGGAAGGGGGTGGTGCACCTTGCTTGGCCACTTACCTCTCGTTGGATGAAATGTCTTGACTCTCTCAGGGATCTCAACTACATTGCCACACATTTCTTCCGTGAAGCGAATATGGTTGCCAAAATTATTACCAATAAGGGAGTCAATCAGGTTTTTACCTAGTTGGATGAATTTCCTGATGAATCACTCCCTTTTTTCAACAAATATTTTCACAAGATTCTGTGTTTTAGAATTTTTTAACTCCCTTTCTTTTTGAGAATAAATTGTGCCTTGGACTTTGACTGAGGCACCACCTCTTTAAACAAAATCCAATTGATTGAGGATATTATCTAATAGCACCATCCTTATTCTTTATTTCTATTTTTTGTTTTAATATTGATAATATTTTTATGAAATGTTTCATTTTCTCATGGGTAATTATATAATGAAATAATGAAATATATATTACATATATACATTTTTCATGGGACATGTTACAGTGAACGGTTTTTATAGAAAATTTCTTTTCAAGGTTGATGATATTTTGAATTTTTTATGACCAGGAGGTATAAATCATTATGATATTCAATAAGTGAAATGTAGTCCAAAAATAATATATCCCTCACATGAATTGTATAATGATATACATATCATTAGATAAACAAGACAATAATTGTGAGTAAACCTTATTCAATTAGGGACACTACAAACTATGATAGTATTCAGAGTGAACATTGATATCTATATGGTTTGTGGGGTGAACTAAATCCTCTACGATAGTCTTGGAAGTAATAATTTAGTACTCAGAAAATTATTTCATATACTTATGTGAATTCCCAAAACCATATGTCTTGTAAAAAGTTTATAATGTCATATATCATTTTCCTTGATAATTTTATGATTTATTTATTATGAGCAACCAAATTTTATTTCAGTACACATGATTATGATATTTTATTTTAATGGTATAGTTTTCAAATGTTAAACTACTGTGACGAGATTCTTATGATCATTTTATGCTCATGTTATAATGGATATATCCCTTTTTTACCCTTACTAAACATTTAAAATCACCATTTTATTATTTTTATTTTACCCATGTCATTAAGATAGATATTATTCATAATATGTCTAAGAAAAATTCTAGTTATGAATGATTATGTATGTAATGATGTAGATCTCTTATGAACTAGTTATTTATGTATCTAAGCATACAAAAGGCACTATAGTTATATGATTTTCATGTTCAATGTTATGTTATGTAATGAATAATTATCAAAGAAGAAGTCTTTATAAAATTTAAGGATTCATATAGTTAGTATCAGAGAAAGGTTGAGTTACGTTTGGAAATAAGGATGAGGAGACATTAGGTGGTAACATGGGATATGTTTAGGGTTAGGATAACATCCATGAGTTTTGGTAATGATCATGAATGAACTGCGTTAAACCAGATGGTTAATTGATTATAAAGGAAGTGTCAGGATTTAGACACTATATTAATTATTTTTTATGAGTCTACAGTATGAAACGTTTTTATCCCTCTATAATATTTTGTTTTAGTAAATGAATAGAACATGAAATATTCATGTAAATAATAAAAGACAATTGAAATATTGTCCTAATTGAAAAAATTGTAATTGGATGTGGAATTTGAAACATTAGGATAATTATTAATCATATATCTCATTATATAATTGAAAAGATCTACTAGTGTGACATTATTAACATACATAATAAGAGAAAGATAGTGTTTCATAAAGACCATTGATGGATGAAGATTTGACATCCTACATGTCGAGAATGTGGGAAAGAATCATTGCTAGAATGTATCAATGGAATAAGAAGTTGTTTTATATGTGGAAATAAAACTAATAAATTATGTAATTTCATAGTAAAAATAAATAGTTATATGTAGAAAAAAGGAGTCCATCCTAGGATTCCATTTATAGTTAAATGTCTCGTGTATGGGGTTTGCGATAATTATATAAGCTAATTCACTAATCTAATGGTTAATTCCTAAACAATGGAAAGACCAAAGCCATACTAATCTTAAATATGAATTTATTGAAGTGTTTTTGTATTGGTATTACATAATTATATCAATGATATTTTTTATATAATAATCATGAAACATAAATTGATTGTTCTATAGTTGTTTTCTCTAATGTTTTGAAAATAAATTGGGAATTATTTTGATAACCAATAAAAGTGATTTAGTGGTCAGGTGATAGTTAATAGATAGGATAATGAGTTATTGGAAATAAATGGGAATGTATTGGTGACATATAAAATATTTAATTTTTTTCATGATAACAATATTTAGGTAATATTTAATGAAGATTTTTTTATTTTTTTATTTATGGAATATATTCAATAGTTTATCATATTATTTTAGGAATAAGTTCTGAGTTATTTTTGAAAGTATATATGTTTTCAATTTAGGGTAATGTAATGTTGTGTATTTCATCATGAGATCGTAATTTTATGGTTGATCAAAAGTTCAAATTCATCAACAAATACTTTTTAATGATTAGTGTGGTGTAATTTTTAACTGACTTAAAGATCTTTCTAGGTTGTGTCAAAAATACCTGGTTGAGGGTTAAAAAACAAATTCAGTTAATCTATGGTTAATATAATAATATACTATTGGATAGTGGGATATATATAATCATTATCACTGAAATATTATTTACAAACAAGGAGATATTGTAATGATATTTATTATCTACCAAATGAATTCCCTTTAGTTTAATATCTAATTTTTATTCATGATATTTTGTATAACATCACTATATTATATGATTATATAGTGAATTATCATATAGATTAATGACATTTTGAGAAATGGTTCATTGGGTTGAGGTAGATTTATTCCTTGGGATAAACATGTGACATTATTTCGGATCAATGTAATTAAAATTTAAATGATATAGGTTAAAAATTATGAAATTAAATTTAATATAAAAACATTTTAGATGTTATGTTCATTTTGTGGGGTATTCAAAGTATTCTTTTAAGAATACTATCAAAATTATTTTAATTTAATTATAAAAAGGGACGACTGGTTGGCTAGTTGGTAACCCATCTAATCCAGAAAGGTCACATGGATTGAACACACAATTGATGGGTAACATGATTATAGGGCCTACAACTGGTGTATGTGATCTCATTGAAAGTATGAATGTGATTTTATCTGAAATATAATGATTATAATAATTTTTTAAAATATTATGAATAAGGTTAGTTGAAATACATCTGGAATTATTGGTTTACCTTAGGGGAAAAGGATTAATTGTCTTCTCATATAATATATACTTTGAATGTGTAATTATGAAGATTCATGTAAATTATGGAAATTATTATCAAATATTCGATATTATATAAATATGAAATATAAATTTTTATACTATAATTTATAGAAAAATATTACACTATTAATGGAGGAACATTCGAATCATATCCCTCTAGTTTTTGGGTTTTGAACATAGAGTATTATGAAGAGTTTTATATGGAAAACTCTTATTTGAAAATTGATTGTTATTTTTGAGGATATGAAGATTAATGTAAATTCTTATTAATTTTATGAAATATTTTACCATATAAGGAACATTTATTGTTTTTACTAGTTACTAATAACTATAGGATTTTCAGAATATAATTCTTTGAACATTTATATGTTTATTTTAGTTTTATAGATAAAACAATACATATTGAATACCTAATATATGGAGAAAAAAATTACATTATGGTGGAAATTGATTATAGGATAAAATTATAATTTACAAGAAATTATATTTCCTTATGTTATTAGTATAAATGGTAAAGGAATTTATTAACTACTAGAAATGAGAATAATTTTTTCCCTATTACCTTCAATTCAGAAGAATTGATGGTCATCTTGTTGTTAACATTCTCAATGTAATTTTCTTCATTACAATCAATTTACTATATCAACCTCTGTCATTATATAGAAATAAAATTTTTATTCTAGGAACATATTTTCCCTTCCCATTGATTTTCAAATATCGTGATGACTAGATATGTATTATTCCAAATAAATTTTGTGTTTCTCTTTTCCCATATTCAAAAAGATTTTTTAAACCATTTTTATGATGAGTGTTTTCCACATAAAGAATTATCAAATATAAAATTATTTATTACAAAAAAACATATAATGTTTAAAACATTCTATATATTAAATGGGAGAGAATGTTACACCCCTTGATTTTAATAGAACACTATATTTAATAGTAGACAAGACACAAAACACCAAGCTTAAACAAACCATTAAATATTATAAATATAACCCACCCATTGAATATTAAGGTATGAATAAAATTTACATAATTATGATATATATATATATATAATTTCTCTACATAATAATTTTTTATAGATAAATTATTATGAAACATGAATTCAATTTCCAGTGACATCATTTTATTTATCAAAAATTCAATTTTTTAAATATGATTCCGGTTTTTTGAGAAAATAAATTATTTTAATTTATTTAAATTATGTAATTTTTTATAAAAATTATATTCTTTTAATTCATAATATCAAAATATTATTACGATGAATTTTTGAGAATTTTCTTAAATGATTGATTTTTCAATGAATAGTAAAAACATGGTTTGTTATTGAAAGTAATATATTATTATTATTATTATGTACTTACAAAATGAAATTATTTTTTGAATTAAAGTTAATATATAAAAATTAACATTGTATTTCAAAAAAATTAATTATTATTTGTGGAAAGAATTTCGTATTTTAATTTTATAGAAAATCATTTATGTACTTCAATAGAATTTTTTCTCAAAAACTGGTTTTCATTATGTTTTTCATTACAATGTTAAATAAATTTCAGCAACATATAATAATTGAATAATTAAAAATTGTGTCTATATTTTTAATCTTGAAGTTTAAATTTGTTAAAAATTTTACCTTTACTTTTGGTCATAATAAATAGTCACCATAGATGTTTTTTATTATCACTGTAAAGGTTAAATGGGTTAATTAAGGATAAAAAAACTTAATATGGTCTCAAAGTCTACTGAAAAAATTAATTTATCTTATTTGATGTGATTTATTCATAAAATATTATACATTTCTCCATCATATTGAAATTTTTAGTGACTTTCCCTTGAAAAAAACATTTATATTATTTAACTAAAAGATGAAGTCAAAAATGCCATTCCCTTAACATTAATATCTCATAAAATATTACATATAGAAAAAAGTGTATATATTTGATTAAAAAAATTTATTTTAATGATATTAGATTTTTGTTTATAATGATAATTTATTTATAATTTTTTAAAATGATATAACTATCATAAATTCCAATGCAACACTAACTCATTATTTAATTAATTAAGAGAAAAGGAAAATAAATGATTTTCAGAATATTAAAATTATATAATATCACAAAATAATTATATCCCGCCAATTTTTATGATATTTATTAATTATTATGAATTTTTAAAAGGATTATATTAAAATTTCATATTTTTTTGTTGACATTATAAATCAAAATAAATGAACATTTTTGAAAGAAAATTAATGATATTTTATTACAATAATATTTTATTAAATTATTTTTGAATTATAAATATATTAAAATAGGGAAATTAGTATAATAAATGTTTTAAATTTTCATTTTATTTCCATTTTTAGAGTCAATAGTTACATTATATATAACATTATAACCCTTTGAGAGTGAAAAATGTGTCACCATGATTAAGGTTAGAAATGATTAACTACAGGGTTAAACCATAAGATATGATTTAAAAACAACATAAACCTATGAAAAATTTATTTCTTTATGTAATTATAAAAAAATACCTCATTCTTAAAATTATTTCAATTTTTAGGTATTTTCCTTGAAAATTTTATTATAATAATTTAATATTTAATGAAAATTTTAAAGTTCCCCTCACCTCAATTGAAAAAGGGAAACCCATCTCGTCACCTCTCCAATCCATTTTAGTTTTGTAAAATGAAAAAAATACAGATAGAATATCTTAAAATATTGTTTATAAACATTTTAGAGATTATTTAATTACAACAATACCAACCCTTGAATCATTAAGTGGAGTTATAAATGAATTTTTTCAAAGAATATGTAACCACCTTAACCCCGCAATTTTATTTTTTACATCTTATGGACCTCATCTATATTTATTATATTTATAATAAAATTTTAATATAAATAAATAAAATATGATGAAATGTTATTATGATTTTGAAATAAATATTATCCACCCTTTATCACATCAAATGGAAAGCGAAAGTGTCACTTCTGCATACACAAAACTAACCATCTCCATGTAGCGATAAAAATCTTTTTCCCCCATTTTATTTTATGTATGGTTATTCATATTGGATTAATATATATAAATATAATAATATTTAATAATTATGTTTCTAAAATTATAAAATCAAATCTACTTTCATACCATCCAATCCAAGAGAAAACGATATTGTCACTCATTCATATTTTTCGGCTACCACCTCGATGAAGAGAGTCGATTTGTTTTTAATGTCTGTCTCACATTCATGGTAAAAAATATTTTTTTTATTCAATATAAATGATGAATATTATATAATAAATATTTCTTAATGTTTAATTATTATTAAATTCCATTCTTTTTATCAATCGATACTAGAAAATAATTTTTAGACATATTTATGACCTATAATCTCCACAGATGATGTAATATTTTTTTAAATATATCATTTATGGATGAATCAAAATGTATATAATGAATATATATTATATTTATATCAATATTTAAATTTAATTTATGATATAACCATTATAAAAATTAATTTACTGGGACTATTTAACTGAAATATTTATGATAACCAAAATAGTTAACACATAGAAACTACAATTTTAATAGAGAATTATTGATAAATGGGTATTGAAACATTATAAATGGATCATATATATTATTATATGTTATTATATGATTATTATATAAAATTATAATAAATTTATATTTATTATAGTTGTGGATAGAGTTTTTTTGAGGTAAATGGAACTTGAGCTAAGGGTTTACTGTCTCAAATTAACTCTTCTGGATATATGTTATATCATGCACATAACTTATTTTATTAAGTTTGTTAAAAACACATTTAAATGATTTATAATGATTATATTACATTTAATGATAATTAATGTTTCATATAATGTAATTCAATTAGGGGGTTACTGTTGAAATGTTACAAAAGTGATAAGTGTTTTACGTTACAATCTCATTGTTTCTTAGGATATTCTTTTGATTAAGTTTTTAATGATGAAATATTTTTATATAAATATCAAAAAAACCAATGAATTAAACTATTATAGGGTTATTTGTTGATAATACATATATTTCATTAATTATCCCCACTTTATCATCTCAAAATTCCAAAGATAAATTTTTAAGTAAAAAATATATTATTTCTATCTTCGAACAATAATTATTTTCCTCCCACACCTATATTGTCTAAAAATAATAATGACTATTTTATAAAATATATTATTATTTTTAATTTCCCCTTTACCAATGATTTATTTATTTTTCAATATGTTTTAGTAGGAATGATATTTTTTCGAATGAATTACTTTTTGATTTTTCTTTTAAAATGAGAATGGAAGGCTTTCTTTTAACTTACACAGCATGAACTGAATTTTCTACCATAATTACCTCTCAATAATATAATGATTACATTATAATTTAATCTGTTTATTTTCATGAAAGTTTTTTCATAATACAGTTTGAATTAATATATATTTAAAGTTTTATTCATTGTTTTAAGATAATTTTCCTTAAAATGTTTTGATGATATTGTAATGGTTTTTATATTCATCAATGAAAACCACCCTTGATTTCACTTATGATTTATGGGGAATATGATCTAAAGGTACCATCATTATTTCTTCTCTAGATGGTTCAGGATTATGGTGAATAGTTTATTATGAACCTCTTTCCTTTTTTAGCAGGTTATATTATGATCAAATGAAAATATGTTTATGAAATAGATTTCATTTTTGGGGATTATGATAAGATGAAATACTTATGAAACACATATAATTTCATGGGTTTTAAGGTGCTTAGTATTTTCTGATCTTGTGGAAGTCATATTTATGACATTTATTATCTGATTAGTGGGCCTAAAATTATTTATCTTTTTATTGAATTTGATATAGATAAGTATATCATGAGATAATAAGGACTGGAATGGGGAAAGAACTTAGTTTAGTATGGGACAACATCTACTATGATATTCTTGGAGTGAACATTAATACTTCTATTGTTTGGGTAGTAGAACAATTACACTATAAATTTCATGGATTTAACCCTTGACTATAAAAGAAATTATTTTTTATACTCATGTCTATAACAAAAACATATGTCTTATGCTAATGTTATAATTTCATAGAACATTTTATTTGATCTCTTTATGATTAATATCCAATAAACTTCAATGATTTAATAAATATCTCAGAATTATGATCTTTCACAAGTAATTTGTAGTTTTTAAAAGTTAATCTCATGTTCTCAAACCTTATTCTCATGTTATACTCATATGATCATTAATATGTCCTTTCTTACCCTTATTGAGCTTCTGAGCTCATACTTTTTCTTATCTATCCATTTTCATGGTTATAAAGAATGTTATTAAGTATGAAATGTCCAATTTGGGTGTTAGTTATTAATAACTATGTGGAAGATTATGTATATCTTCTATGAACTAGTTTTCTATAAATATGTGTTTCCAAAGACACTAGAACCAAAAAATTATTACATGGATAATTTTTTTGTGAATATTAATTTAATAAAATATGATATATATGCATGAATATTATGGATCTCTACACTGTCTAAATTATATGTGCTTTAGAAAATAGATCATTACAATTCATTCTGATTTCCATTTAGGAATGAACTTACAGATAACTAAGACCAAACATTTAAAAAAATCATGTTTTTGTCATCTAATAAACATTTTAAAACTATAAAATAATGTACATAATCTATAACAAGACTTCAACATATCCCAAGAATTATGCATTGAAGATACTCTTCTAGAAACATCAAACATAATTTTTTAATAACCTAGGTAAATGGAAACATAAGAAAGGGATGAGCTCAAACACACACTAAGTGTAAACATAATTGATAATAATAAAAGAGTATTGGTGTAATTAAGAAATATAATTAAATAATATGAAAAAAATAAAAACTTATAAAGGAAGAATGATGGATTGTGAGATTGAAATAACCTAATATATGAATCTAGCGAGTATGAAAACATGCATTAATAAACATAATCCATAAAATAATATCATATTCTTATGTAGGAGCATAAAATTTAAATAAAAATTCAATTTAGTATATTATGAAATGAATATATTAAAAAAATTATAAAATCCATAGAAAAACAACATTATGTAAAAAGTCATGCATGTCCGTCAATTAAATTTCCAAAAAAAAATCCAAATAGGTCCACATTTTATATTGAAAACAAATCATTGTATGTCAATGCTACATTATATCATGAGATGTAAAATATTAACCAATTAGTTATATCATATTTTGGAACTCCACCTATCATCATCTGTACATATGAGTGACAATTGGATTTAAATAATTCAAATTATAATGATTAACCAATGTGAATACTTTTTTTTTCATTTAACACATCAAAGAGAACCCATGAAAATAAAATGGTTTCATATACTTTTAGAAATTATTCACAAAAATAAATCATTCGTATTTCATTCAATAGTTATAAAACGATATATCCAATAAAAATACTAAGGAATCCAAATCTATTCAATAAATTATTTGGTCAAGATCATATATTCAATATAAATAATGTGTCTCTTATTGGTATAAGTTTTCCAGTAACATTCTACTGTATTTTAAATTTTATTTTTTAATAAATTATTTAATAATTTTTAACATGTGATAATTGATTATCTTGTGATAAAATAGTAATTCATTGAATGTTTTTCATTATATAGTGTGTTTTTTGTAATTTATTACTGAAAATTTTCCTTGGTTTAATTTTATTATATTTGTATGATACACTATTTTGAAATTTTCATGTTTAATTTGAAATAATATTTTTGAAGAAAATATTTTTTTACTAAAATAAAATTTTTCTCTTTGATTACTATTCTTTTTGATATAAATATATAAATTAAAAAAAGTACAGTTAAGTTTAAAAATTATTTTTCTGTAAGATCTTAAGGTTTTGATGTTCCATTTTAATATTTTTTAAAATTGTATTGAAATTATTTTTAATCACATCTATATATTTTTTAAATTCATGGATTAAATTTTTATTGTGTTTTCAACTAGGTCTATGTAGTTTTATTTATGTATTCAAATAATGAGTACCTTTTTAATTCATAGTCTTCTACTATGGTATTTAAATCTATTCGTGGGATTTTTTACAAGAACCTGTATGAATTTTTTTAGGTGATATAAGACTATTTACAATAATGTTTTTTAATAATTTTGGGCCCATATGATATATATATATATATATATATATGTTGTTTCTCATATGATATTCCCATATGTTCCCCAGAAGTATTTTCAAATCAAAAGTCATAAGACATTTCAAGTCTCCAAAAGTTAGTATTATATAAAATATTACAGTAGTACCCATATAATAAATTTAATGTTGTTTCCCATATGATACAACATATATCTTATGATCCAACCCAAAAAAGATATTTTTCACCAAAAGTATGTTATTTCCAAAATAATTCTCAAATATAGATTTCAAAAAAAAATTGATTCCATATGCGATGGGAGATCACCCATTACATATTTTATAAATCCAACATGGAAAAGGACATTAGTAGATATTTTTAATAACACATGATTTTTTTACAAAGAAATACTTTTGATATATTAAATAAGGGAATCCTAAATTCTAAAACATGTGTAGGAAACTTAAGATGAGGGAATGTAACATGAGGATCACCAACTAAGGAAGAAATCGATAATAAACTTATGAATATCGCAAGTTGCGGAAGAATAATGAGATGAACATTGTTAGAAGTATTATTTGTGTGATTTGAAATTTTAGGCTGATCATGAAAAAAAATTAAGCCTATATAAGATTATTATAAAATTTAGGAACCGAATAGAAAGATAAAGAAATTATATCTATATATGATGATTTCAAATGATATTTTTAAAGAATTGGTGTCTTATATTTCATGAAAAAAAATTATTTCTTGATATTTTACAAGCCTAGGTACTCATTGGATGATATTGGGGAAGGGGATGATGATTTTTATCATGAACAATAGCTTTCAACTAAGTGTCTTGATGTGTTATATAGAGGATGAAAACATTTTTATAAATGAATATTTATTTTTTCATGTCATTTTTGGAGATGACGATTAGGCCTATTCACTCTCAAATTATGTGGAAATAGAGACAATTAGGAGTGTTAACAAATTTTTTAAAAAATGATATGAGAAGTATTTAGTTTGAGAGTTTTTAGAGCTCAATTAATTGAAATAATGAAATCTCATATATTCTTTTGTAATTTCGTTTTCCAATCATTTTTTCATATAAATTGAATATTTATGTCAGTGATGATATTTTTAAAAGACTTCTTACTATTATGATTATTTTTTTGATGTTTCATGACTAAGGATTAGGGATTATTGAGATAAAATTCCATTTTTCTAAAATTTCATGATTTGGTATAGTCCAATAACAAGGGATGCAGCAATGA
The DNA here is from genome assembly GCA_963277665.1 of Viscum album. Classification (NCBI taxonomy): domain Eukaryota; kingdom Viridiplantae; phylum Streptophyta; class Magnoliopsida; order Santalales; family Viscaceae; genus Viscum; species Viscum album. The sequence continues at coordinate 904,616,794 of OY728160.1, read as the reverse complement.
CCCTACTTTATATGATGAAATAATTAATCAATTTGGTTTATGAACATTAATCAAACCATTCTGAGGATTTAATAAGAAATTTTTATATTATTTAATGAAATAAAACCTTTATATGAGTTTTAAAAGAGGAAATATGTGAGTTATTCAAATGGTAAACTAAATTATAACATGTCTGAAGTAAATAGGGAATCCTAAATCTATTAAAATAGGTCATATATACTATTTTTTTAATTTAATGTTGGGGAAATTATAAATGTTAATAATTGATGAAATTATATAGATTCTAGCTATTATCTGTATGAAATCATATCGTTTACATGTGAAAAATAGTGGTGGAAGAATGGTTGGAATTTTTCATAAGTAAATGAATCATGGACTATAAATGTGATAAAAATATCATTATTATATAAAATTAAGGTGGTGTAGTATTTTAATGACTTATAGATAAATAAAAGAATAAATATCGATAAAAATTTGACTTTTTGGGAGATTCAAAGAGGGACCCGGATGGAATTATCATCTAATTTTCTAAAAAAATAATGGATGTAGAATAGACTGTGTTTGAGGTAGTTAATGATTATTAATGAATTGTGAGATTATTTTTATATCACATTTTTACATTGTCAAATTATTGTGATATATATTACATTTATTCTTTAAATTTGAAAATGACTATTGAATATATGTTACTTAGTGGGAGGGTTTTTTTTATAATTTCCATTGATTCACGTTTATTATTTAATAGCGCTAAATTTTTTATATTTCAATGACTTTTTCACATTATTAAAGTTCATGGGAATTAAATCTTTTTGTAATTTTAAGGCTCTAAGTAATTTTATTCTTTAATGAGATTCACAAAAAATATTTTTTTCACAAACCTAAATTTTATGTACAATATTCCATGATTTAATGGGGGATTTTTTCAAGGAATTATTAAATCATTTATTATGGATGAATAAATTCTGTGGTTGAAAAAAAAATTGTGTTTAATCACCATCATTCAGTTTCTCAATAGTGTTATTGGACATTCACTCTCACAAATAAATCTATTATAATATTTTCTTTATTCGTATTATTTTCAAAGATCATTAAATGAAAGTTCCCAAGGATCATAAAATTCTTGTTACACATTATCTTACTATTTATATTTTTTTAAATTAAATATTTCATATAATTTTATTTTCTAGTCACACATCACTTCAATGTTTATTTTACAACTCAATCTTTTATTTTTTATATCATGTTTGAGGTTGTTTTCTTAATCCATTCTCATATAAATTTATATCACTACTGAGATGATCCAGATCATCTATACTATATTATGTTGGTAGTAATAAAATTATTATAATAGAAAACTCTACCAAATAATTACACCATTTCCGAGGAAGGAAATAATAGTCATTATGAAACAAAAATTAAACAACCTAAAAAGGAAAAAATCTATAATATTTTTAAAAAACATTTTAAGTATGTGTGATTTTTCATATTTTTAATCTATTTTTTGAAGTAAAATATTTATTGAATTGGGAATCATGAATAAAAATTCTATATATTAATAAATAAAATTTCAATTTTAAAAATGTATGAAAATTAATTTGATGAATTGAGAGAGAGGTATGCATCCAATAATGAAAAATTTAACCAAGAGGATTTTAAAAGACCTTGGATAAGCTATTATCAAATACCTAATTTGTAAAATTACCCATATTCCATTAGTCTATCTCATATATATTATGATTATTAGTTCAATCGCTCACAAATCTCACTACATTCCACAATTAATGGAATTCCTATTGAGGAATCGATATCCTTCATTTAGGAATTTTATAATATAGAATATCAGTTTTCTTTATGGGGAAATAGTGAGGATGAACTAAAGTATAATTTGTCACAACATTGATATTATAATCCAACCATTAAAAAACAAAAAAAAATCAAGGAATAAATAATGGATTTATTATACATATGAACAATTTTACAACATGAAAACCCCAATTTATTGAAATCACGCAAAACTATCTTCTAAAGTGTGAGAAAATTTTTGGAAACCTTCCCCATGATTATAAAAAAATTAAATCAAGATTTATCAATGAAAATACAGTTATATCATTTAGTTCCCAAGTTTAATTAAGGGTAATGTTCCATTATCTAATAAGAATTATTATTTGGAAAATGATAAATTAGATTCCCAAAACAAACGATATGTTACTGAAAAAATAAAATAAAATAAATGATAGTAATAATAGTAATGAAATAAAAATGGGGAATCTTTTTATATAATTAAGTGGTAGAGAGAATTAGTTGTTGACCCGGAAAACTAAAATTAATTGTAGGGAAAAAATCATCATTTTGATCATAATACTTTTTCATAAAACTCACGATGATGATAAAAAATAACCCAAATACTTCCCAAATTAAATATTTTCAAGAACTTTAAACTAAAATATAGATAATAGATAATATTTATATTTAGATAATAGTGTTTAAATGAGATAAATATTTATTCCTGGTTGAAGATTATTGGGAAAAGGGGTCTATATTAAATAGAAACAATGGATGTGAAAAAGCAATATAATAAATTCATGTAATTATTTCTGCTCATAAAAATTATAACTCACATATTCCATTCCATAAAAAATTTAAATAATAAAATAAATAAATCAAAAATCTTCTATTTATTCATTTTTATTAATCTCTAAGTGAAAGTTCAATTAATTAATGGTCTCATAATAGTACAGTGATATATAATGTAATTTTAAATTATTATTTAAAATAATAAAACCATGGAATTTATTTCTAAATATTTTTTTGCTAATTATTTTGTTGTTAACCATCGATGAAATATCCCTTAAAAGATCAAAAATCAATCGTGTTTTCTGATCCCTTGTAAATTTAGAAATAGTTGTTTTGTAAATTATTTATCTGATCATGGGAATAGAATAAACATTTTTCCCTACTCAATTTTTTGTAGTTTATGTTAGGATACCTTCAACCCTGTATGTTTTACTTACAACTAGATGAAAAATCTATGACTTACCCAACTAGAATATTGGAAATGATACTTGTATTTTTAGGGAGGATATTTTTTTCTACTAATTTTTTTATATTTTTTATATAATGTATGATAGGGATCTTATAAAAAAAATTTGAAGACCTTTCCTTGTCTCTGGTAAAGAAAAAATTTAGGTTTTAAAGGGAAATTATATTTTAACATTGGTGAGAACAAAGACAAATTTAATTTCTATATAAATTTCAATGATAAAATTCCTAAAACAAAATAATCATATAATGTACCTTCATAATTTTAGGAACTAGTTTACGAGGAAGAGAGGGATTTATTTGATCCATTATATCATTAATAAACCATCCACAATTGCAAAAACATATATAGAATATATACTAGTGGGGAGAGTAATATTTTATGGAAATCCAGGGAGAGTTCTGGTAGTTTTTATGTGACTTAATTAGGGAGCATATTTTCAAATAAGATTAGGATACTTATTTTGGGGTGTTGTCTACTGCAGATAGAAGAGAATAAAATCCTCCTTTCGACCCAATTTTTAATTTAAGAGGTAAATTAAATAACGTGGACATACTTGGCCACAATTTCATTCTAATATCTAATAATATCTATATTGGAGGATAATAATCTTCCATCCCTCATGAAATCCTCATTTTATGGGGAAAATTCCCTGTTTCATGTCATTCTATCCTCTAAATTGACACGAAATTAGAAAGAGATATGTTAGATGTATTAATAAAAATAAAAAAAATTCAGAGGTTAAAACATATATGATATAAAATGTATGATTTTTTCATTTGGTATTCAAATAATTACTTTCAAACTAAATAATAATGAATGATTTTAAGAGAAAACTAAAACTAAATCTCAACATGTTAAAAGTTGTGAGAGTAGAAAAATTGTGTTTTTATTTTCATTAATAATTTTTCAAATCTCAAATAGTTTTTGGTTATAACTAGTCCATGTTATTATAATGAATAGAGTTATTTTATTTGAATAATAATAAAAATTAAAAAATTCTTATAAGGAAATATATCATTTGTGGTGTTGTTATAGATTATAGGAATCTAAAACCCACTATTATGGAGGAAAATTTATTTATTCCATTTTAAAAAATTTTATTATTAAGAGGAAGCCTGGGAATTAGTTTTTCTATTTTTCTATTTGGGAATATTTTTATAATTAGATTATCATAGACCCAAATGTTTAGGAAAAAAAATTTCACATGTCCATTATAAAAATTTACCCATGAATTCCATTTTTCTTATGCATTACTATATATACTTTTTAATTGTGTGTGATGGATATTATCAATGATATTATTAACATAATTATAGAATTTTTATGGATGATTTTTCCATTATTATAAAATAATGTGGATAAATTATACAAAAATCATAATTCATTTTAAAAATATTCATAGAGACTAACATTTTTTTAACGAAGAAAATTTAAACTTATGGTTACCAAAGGTATTATTCTAGGATATAAGTTTTATAATATAATAATAAAGGATAACAATGAAAAAATAGAGGTAATTCCAAATATACCCTCTCTATAAAATTTCAATGGTTTTCGATGTTTCTTATGGTATGTTGGTTTTACCAAATATTTAAAAATAGTTTTTCAAAAATCACTGAGATCTTTTTCTCTCTTCTTATCAATGATACACCATCATGTTTATTAAAAAAATTCATGTGTAATTAATTATTATTAAATAAAATATCACTTAACTACCAATAATCACTACTTATAATTGAAATTTACTATTGGAGTTCATGTTTGAAGATAGTAACATGGATGTGGGGAAACAATTTGGACAAAAAATGTATATGAGTTTTCATTTATTGTATTATACTAGTATTTTTCTATATTATTCTCAAATAAATTACAACACAATTGATAATGAGTTATTAGTTGTTTTGTTATCATTATATAAAATTTTCAATACTTGATTTGGTTCAAAATCATTGTGCTTATTGTCCATTTTTTCTTGGAATAATTATTATCTAATAAAGGGTCTAAACCAATATTTATAAGATAGATCCTTTGGTAAAATAAATTTGACTTCAAAATTAGGGATGAGAAGGGTGCTAATGATATAGTTGTAAACCATCAATTTATCATACATGACACTGAAAATAATGACCTTAAGGAGTTCAAATCATGTTTTTTGGAAGAAAAACTACTTCTTGATTTTCTAGATAGATTCTAATGTATACATATTTCACAAAATTATTACTTACTATAGTGATACCTAATGAAATATCAAAAATAATATAAGTAAATTTATTCCATATTTAAAATATTACGTATGTGATGACACAGAGATATTAGAAGGTGTGATGATAGAATTGATAGGATTTTTTTTCCACAAATTACAATGGTTTCTATTCGAAAGTTTTTTTCGTCACTCTTGGGAGGCCATAATAGTGAAGAGTAGATATCTCAAACAATTATTTCTCCTCTTTTTGTGGGCCACATATTTCAATTATTCTTAAATTTTAATAGTTTATTGTGGTATATATTATATATTCATTATTTTTTTTTAGAAATAATTAGTTTCTAAAATGGAAAATTTTAGATATTTAAATTTTTAATGCCCGGGGTTTTTATTGTATGGGACTATTTCCATATTCACATGGGAAAGAGTATATTTTTGTTGTTATTCACTATTTACTAAATTTGGAAGAGATTATATTAATTAAGAATAAATTTGAAAGAAATATTTTTAAATTCATTAACAATAATATGTTTTATAGATTTGGGGAAACTAGGGATCTTACCGAGGAAAATGAATCTCGTTTTATGATATTTATTTTCAAAACATTTTTGGAAAATTTTAGGTGTTCTTACTATATTGGAACTACATATCACCATAAATCAAGTGGAAAAAATGCTATGATAAATATAGAGATTGATGAAATCTTAAATAATACTATTTATAAATATTATAAGGATTGCACATTGATATTAAACTAGGTTTTTTCAGATTACATAACAAATTTATAACTATGATAATGATTTCTCTATGTAGACATAATTTTCGGAAAATCATGTGTATTTCACATTGAATGTAAACAGAATTATTTTTGGGATGTAAGTTCATATAATTTTTATTTTAAAACTATTGGAAAGAGGATACAATTATAGAGACTTGAACGTGATGATACTATACTGTAGTCATTTTAATATTCAATAATTTTACAGGAATTAAAATATTATTTTCACGGCATAATTATTTAATGTAGAGACCTTAATTATAGTAATAATTTATTATTTTTCAATTTCATAGTGAATCTATTTCATGTTAAGATAAATTCTAAGGGGCACCCACCTTTAACAATCCTTATAGTTATTGTAAATAAAGCTATTAAGTAGGTAAGAGATGAAAATTATATTTTTTTAGAATTTCCATAATATCAAACCACATTCTGAGGGGTTCTGAAAGTGCTTGGGTGATATTTTTTTAATAATTAAGATATTTTTAACTATAGCTAAATAATATAAACTAAGATTTTCGTGGGAGTTAATATATTGGTATTTGTGTTGTTTTTTTATTTTTTAATAATGAAATATTCATTTATTTTTAGATTGATCCATTAATATAATTCCAAGAGATTATGGAAGACAAAATTTTTTTCCAAAATTCAACACCACTTGGAGATACAATTTAAAAATATTTTTCATGAATCATTTACTCTATTGTCTATTGATTTTATGGATACCTTATATGAATCTCATAGAAATTTTTTCATCTTGTATGATATGGAATACATAAAATCATAGAATCAATATTAAAGGGAGATAAGGGAGAGTATTTTGAAACAAAATTTACTCTATATGTTTTCTTCTTAGTGATGTATTCATTTTCTTACTTTTCTCATCTGCATGAATTTTTTAAATGATTTAATATTGCATGAAAAAACTACTAATTTAATTTAAACATTCATAAAAAACATTATTTCATTATTTATGTACTCTAATGATTGAAATAATGTCTTGGGGTGTTTTGTATGTTTAAATAGAAATTTATATGAATATACCTTAATATATTTGAACCTTTTTTTTGAAATTTTTTTTGGATGTAATTGTTATTTAAAATTATAAATTATCTGATCTAAATAAGAAATAATTGAGATCAATTTATTTTTCAATGTAATGATCTCTTTAATATCTCTTTGGAATTCTTCTTTATATTTATATCATCACATTGTTTTGAGTCTTCCTGAGACTACTAAAAATAATTTTGAACTTCATTTGGGAAATATTTGGTTGATATTAACTATTTTGAAATGTTCATTAACTTTGGAGTTTCACATTATGGATAATGTGGGTATTTAATCATCGGTGAGGGTTCTTAATTGTTCTATGCTATATTAATCTTTATAAACATTTAAAAATCCATAAATTTTTTTTAAAAAAATTTGCAAGATGTTTTAACTTTACTTATTTAATGGGAATATATTTTATAATATATTATGGTTTGATCGTAGTGTGAGGAGATTTTTTTATATTACTCAATGTATTCAATTTAGTAAATAATTTTATTTTCATCCAGATACATGTTTCATTTTTAAATTTTATTTATTTACTACTATTATCATTGACATTGAAAATGTTTATTTAAATTTTACTCATAATATATTCATTAAAATGGGATATGAAATAAAAATATAAATATAGGATGAAAATATCATTATATAATAATTTTATTGGTAGATAAGACCATTATTTATTCTAATTATCATCACTCGTCCATTCTATTGTGTATAATTAATATATTTTTAATTAAGTGTGTCATTTCACCTTTAGGTAAAGAGATGTTTGGATTTTCTGGGTGGATGAAAATTAAATTGTGTTTAATTATTCTAAAGATATTAAATATTAATTATTTTTTGAAATAATGAAATAACTTTAATCCAAATCCATTCAATTTTATGTGGGGAATATAATTTTTCACTTTAAAGAGTTCATGTGATAAAATTCACATTGATGATAATTATTTGTGGAAATTATGTTTTCACACATTGTAATTTTTATTTCTCAATTTTTTTATTTAATTGATTGCATGAGGAAAAACTATATGTTTATTTAGGTTAAATTTTATGAAACTCTAGTTGATATATGTTTTACTACTAAATTCCTTGATATTCTCTTCCGAAATTATCTTATAATGGTAAATATTCAATAATTGGTGATCTTGTCTGTAAAAATGATCATTGATTATCTTCTTGATTTTTTATGTTTTTTCTTCTTAATTGATAAACTAATTCTTGGGACTATGTTCTTATATTTTTAGAATCAAATAATTTATTCCTTTCAGATTTGAAATAAAATAGTCTTTTTAAAATGACACAACATGTTTCTAGTAATAAAATTTTATGTTCTATGACTTTTCATTAAAAAATTTAATTTTTAAATTTTGTGTTCATATAGTGATGTTTAAAAATTTCTTGAGTGTGATAAGTTAAATTTATGAATTTAATTTTTTTTCTTTAATTTATATTTTAAAAATATTTAGTCAATTTTATTATTATATACATTAATAATGAAATATTTTTCATAGTTGGTCATTGAATTTGAATTCATTGGATGTTATATCCTGTAATTAATGGTTCTATTTTTTATTTTATATGTTTTCGTGTGAATTTTATATTTGGGGTTGTGATTGTTTTTAAATATCTCATATGATTATTCTTAAAAGTCCATTTCTAATTTTTTGATTGAAAATTTCATTGAATTCCAATACTATATTTTATTTTTGAGGGGTGGAATATAAAATATTTACATTACTTCACTAAAAGTATTATTGAATCGTATTACATAATTAATTTTAGGTACCCCAAAAAATCATTGTATTATACTGGTTAATATGAACCTCAAATGATAGTTTAGGCAATATCCTACAGGATAATTGAAATATCTTATGAGCATTACCCATAATATTTTTTCAAAACTGTTCTGTATATTTCATGAACCAAGGTAAAATAAAAATATCAAAAAACAGGTTATTATTGGTTATGTGATGTGATATCACCATTCAACTATTGATCACAGTCCACATAAGGAAGGTATGAAGTAAAGGTTGTACAAAACACTGAAATTTTCAACCCGAAAAACGTTTTGATCATTGATTAAGTTCCAAATGAGATTATAGAACTAGAGAATACAACTTGAGATATGGTTATGTCACATGAAGCAAATTGAATGGGGAATAAAACATGAATAATGTGATTAATAACATGAGTTGGGTGTGAATAATGTTATAACGACATGATGAATAAGTAAAAGTTTATGCTAATGAGCAAGGCCGATCATGTGAAAATGTTATCCTGATAGAAGGTTCTTGAAAAATTTAAGAACCATATAAAATGCTAATATAATTCTACGTATAACTGAATTATTGTTTTTATTTTTGAGATCTTATCACTCCAAACATCAATTAGAAAAATATACTTTTTTTAAGGATTTCATTATTATATTGTGAGAATAAAAACTAATTATGGATTCTTTCCAAGCATGGGAACTCATCTGCCATGTCTGAGGAGTGGGATGATTTATTTTTTTAAGACTGAGATCTGCAGGCGAGGGCATTCAAAGGATATCTACATAGATAATAAATATTTTTTAGGTGGAATTTTTCTTTTGGATTACCTTGTTTATTTATTCCCATAGGTCCCCTTTACTCTACATTGTTATAGGTATTGATAAAACGATATGTATACAAAAAATATTGAAAAAATACTATAACAATTTATTGTTTTTAGGGATAACTATGCTTGATCCAACGAAATAGGGGGATTTTATATTTATTTATGGATTTAGTTCTCATGCGATAAGTCCAAAGGGAATATTTGATTAATTTTTCTATTTTTCTTTATATTCTTATACTATTATTATAATTAGATTTAATTTAAAATATATAATCAGTATTGATGGTCTATAATGAGTTCTTTTTTTTCTATGGTATCATGATCTATGATAGTAAAAATACCACACATCCAATGCCAATCATGCTTTTTGTAAATAAATAATTTTTAAAGCATGTCGCTTAACTTTAATCGACACATATCATGATTAATTCTTGTAACTTCATTCAAGTATTGAAGGAAACTGAGCCTTGTCAATAGATCTAAATGATGAAAAAATGAATTTTTTAGTTGGTCAAACAAATTATAACCTACCCAATTAATATGGAGAATCATAAGTCTATTAATAGAGGGTTCAAATGTTTCTTTGGGAGTATTTTGTTTTTTATAATAAAAATAATGACAATGATGTATATGATTACATGGATTCCAGATATGATCTATTTGGATTGTCATCATCTTCATGTGAATTATAAAGGTGGTAGAATGGTTGTAATTTTCAAATAAGTAATGACACATATATTATAGTATTGATGAAAATATACTGAATTAATAAGAGAAAGGAGGAGTAGGAAGCTGGTGATTTAGAGGAAAAGAAGAATAAATCTAGAGATGAAAATTTATTCATTTGTGATTAAAATTGTTACCTAGAATGAAGCATATTGTATTTTCTCATAAAAAATCATGGACTTGAATTAATTAGCGGAAGAGCATGAAAAAGATTCAAACTAGTGAGGGATATTATTATTCTTTTTCTTTTTTCCTTCATTTTGTTTTCTTATATTGTTTTTATTATATTTTCTATTTTAGTATGATTATTGCATAAATTTTTATTAGGGGTTTTTATGATGTTATTATTATTATTTAGCCCATAAATTTTCATTGAATTCATATCTTCACTTATTTTTATTGAAATATATTATTTTCTATTCAATGAAATATTGTTGACATTCAATCATTATAAATTTCTTATGTTATGAACAATGAATATATTAAATAATATTCTTGAAGGTAATTTTAAAATAATGTAATATGGATGAAAAATACACCAAGATTTAATGACTATTTCCATAGTGATATTCATTCAATCATTTGATGTTGATGAGTTGTTTCATATGGAAAAAAATGTAGGAGTTGACTCTCCGTTTTTCAACTACTCTAAAAAGTAAATGGAAATTACCATTCATGAATGTGGATCCAAAAAAATCATGATCAAAACATTTTTCAAAACCCAAAAAAAATTATTTTCCCTTACCTAGGTAATTTATTATTACAACCCATCTACCCATTTTTTATTTACATAATTCCAATCATTCCCATAATTTTCAATCTTAATAACAAATATTTTCACAAATATTTTTTTAATCAATATGTTTTTCATATTTCATCTATATGGTTATATTTGTGGTTCACAATTATTCACTTTTCATTCCCTATTGATGCAATATTACTTATTTATACTATTTAAATTGGTAATAAATAATGAAATTAACAAAAACATCTTCCAAATAAGATTTTTTTTATTTACACCATATAGAAAAAAGGAAATATTTTTCCATCTTTTCCCATAATAAACATGACGAATGACATCTAAGTGAATAGTGTTCAATAAAATGAATAAATAATGATTTATTCAGATAATAAATACATTAAAATAAAAATAGTATGCATAAAAAGATGATTAAATATGAAAAAGTATGTGAAGGATAATTATTCTTATAAATATTCAATGTTTATCATCTGAAAAAATTGTAGAAAAAAGCAAACTAGTAAATGAAAAAATAATTCTATTATAATAGTATAATCTTACATTGAAAAGTATGGACACATTGACATATTTTCCATGATAAATCTCGTTTAAATAAAACAAAAAGAAGAAATATGAAATTAATTTATTTTGTATAACTAAGAAACATGAGAAAGTTGATTCAAGTTTATTGGAAATATGTTATTAGGAAAAATTTATGAATATATTTATTTTCTTATATAAATAATTAATATCTTAGTGACAGAGTCACCAATTTATTCTGAAAATTTCTTTTTAAAAAATATGGAATGAAAAATATTGATATATATTAAAATATTAATTTTTTTTGGAAATCTATAATGATTGTTTATTGGAAAAACTAAGAATTTTTATAGATAAAATGTGGAGTGGGGGATAAGGAGGATATTTAATATACATAAAACCATTTAGTATTTTTAGAACACCATTCTAGAAATATCACATATTATATAAATAAATACATTTTTTTGAAATGTTGTAATGAGATATAGGAATTTCACATGAATTAATATATATTTGAGTTTCCAAAACGATAGAAAAATATTTTCCATAATGAAAGTTTGGAAATGAATAATAGTTTCATTGAAAATAATAGTTGTTTTTATTACCAATGATTTTTTTTATTTCAGATATTTTTTTAAAATTAGTAGTTATTGATTATGAGAATTAATTTAGATTTATAATAAGTGTAAATAATCACAACCTGAAAATTATCCTAGGAAATCACTTTCTATTATAGTGGCTTTGAAAATCATGGTTGGTTATAGCGTATTGCCATGGTTTTTGAAATGTGGGGCTATATGCCTACAGTTTTCCATAATTATATGAAGCGGTGGTCATATGTTCTACTGTAAAACCCAAAACAACTTGATAAATTGGTGGTAATGGACTACTGGCATGATTTAGTAACCCATCACAATAGGTAGCTATCTCCGTGAATTAATATTTCACTATAACATCTTATAGACATAGTTTGAATCATGGTCGTACCTGCTTATTTCCATGGTTTACACCGTAGAGATAATATTTTTATTTTTAAAATTTTAATTAATGATAATTATATATATATGTATATGTATATATGTATATATATACATATAATTGTGATCAGTGTAGTTGTAATATCTTTGCAGGATAAAGTGGAAGTCACATGATCAAACCTTATTAGGAACATTTATTTTTTAATGGTATAGATACGGTTTCAAATAGTTTCCATAGCCACCTACAATCAAATTTCTAATGTGTATCCATATTCACCTATTTCAATAGTTCAAAACTATGGTAATATCTTCCTCTGGCCATAGTTTGAACCATTTAAATATGTCAGACCCTATTGCAATAGCCATAATGGCCACAGTTCAGAAAAACAATGTTCGTAGGGTACATCCCCAGTTTTGAACCCTATGGCCATAGTTTTTTACCATGAAAATAGGCTGATTTTTTGGTTGGGAATATATAAAATTGGAGAATATAATGATCAATTAAATCATGAAAATTATATTCAAGTAAGAAAGGCTATGACTACATGCATTGAAAATTTAGTAAATGAAAACCTTGTTATATTAAAATAATTAAAATAAAAATTTCATGAAAGATATGATTTAAAATGAAACATTAAATAAATAAATAAATTAGAGGATTTTGAAGAAAAAAATTAAAGAGGTAGTAGATAAACCATTCTAAATAAAAAAAGGTCTATAATAACAAATATGTCTGATGAAATAAAATTTCATACAAGAAGCTTTTTCATTAATTACTATGTTCCAAAAAAGAAGATAAATAAAATTTATAATAAAAAAATTTATCGTTGTTACCAATTTTAGAACCACATAATATACATAAAAATTTATAAATTTCAATAATAGTTACCCTCATCATTTATATAATTTTTTTATTCAATATTTTAAATAACGTGTTTGAGCTATCGTGATAATTCGAAACTATTTTCCATGTATCAATCCTATAATTTATCCTTATCTAATTTTTATCATTACACAATAAATTATAGTACTAGAATAAAAAATTAAATTAATTTTAAAATATTATATATCATTTTATTATTTTATTGGTTATGTTTTCTGAAAATGTAATCTCTTCTGGATTATTTTGTTAATTATAGTGATCAAAGATGTTATTTTGATAATAAGTTCCGTGCATAATTTTACCATCCCATATCCATAAAAAATTGTGATTTTATAATTAAAAAATAATAATTTTAGTATTTTAGTTCCTAAATTCATCTATGATATTTTTTATAACCCTAATAATTTTTTTTGGACATCCCAAACATAAACATAAAATAATTTTGTTGTGACCATGGGTTATGAAATTGTTTATTTTCAGAAAATATAATTATCAAAATCATAATGATATTAGATATATTTTTTTTGTTTTTAATTAAGATTTTATATGATTTTATTAATTATTTAAAATCAATATTTGATAATGTTACTTGATGATGGTTGTAGTTCACACAATGCAGGGTTAAAAATTTAATTTCTCAATGAATTTCTGAAAATAAATATAGATTATAATTGTTCATTTAATATTCATAATTTTATTTCATATTCCACATTTATTATTCAATTATATCATTTTAAAAGGTAAATATAGGCGGTAGAGGGAAACAAAAGACTTCTCCTTGTGAATGTGGTAGTCTACAAAATCCATGATCAATGATATTTTGTTTTTTTATGTGTAGAGGAAAGATTAAAATAACAGTTTTTCCATTAATATAGTATAAGTTAAGTATACTAATGATATTGAGACCATTATATTACTCTATTTATAGTAGTTTTGGATGTTAAATATTAAGAATACAAGGTATGGAGTACGCAATAGTAAAATTGTAATCACGAAATTCCTCTTGATGAACTCCTTAACGTTGAAGGAATTATTCTAACTTGTAGTGACAAGTGGACTATGGAAATGCAACAAATTTCAAAGAGTGTATAATTGAACATGTTTAAAAAATATTTTAAAGATAAACTGAATGTTATAAATGATATATTTTATCACTTTTTCTATTTTAAGGGAAGGGAATATTTAGAAGACCATTTAATTTTAAATGATTAATATTCTCTATCCAATGGTCAATGACTCATGCTATTTGAAATAATGGTGTTTTTAGTGATATGTGTTCAATATCTCCTCATCCATGAATTTACACACATGTTTACATCATTTATTAGTCAATTACCCATATATTTTTAAATGTAAATTATTTTACAAGGGAATTTTTTTTAACCTTGTGACATCTATTTTACGAATAATATTAAATAACCCATTATAACCAATTTTTTGTACTCAAAATAAATATTTTCTCAATCTAATATTATAATAATATACATTATGATAAAATTAAATTCTAAATGTAATATGTTTATATAAATATGCAATATTTTATTGACAAATGTTAATTTCAAAATGTAGTGTTGTTAATATTATTTAGTATTGATTACCACCTAAATGTATGATAATATATTTACCTATTGGTTTAAATAATATTTTAACGTCATTTATTAACATATATTTATTTATCATTTATATAAAATTTATACAATATTAGTAAAACAATTCATTGAAACTAATATTCTTACCATTATCATTGTCATTATTTATAATCATACTGATCATACATTTATAAAAAAAATTGAATTTTCCTTATAATATAAAATGATCATGTTCATCCAAAATACGATAAGAATTTTTTTAATTTATTTTATACAAGTTATTCAAACTAGTTTTTTAAATAGGAGAATAAATTTTTTTAGAGTAAAATATTAATCATGTTTCCAAATGATAAACCTGAGTTTTTAAAAAAAAGTATTTTTAAAGGAATTAATTTATTTCTAAATTTATTATTTTATATAAAAGTGTATGATAAATATTAAATTTATTCTTGAAATATGAAAACATCATAAAATTGACTCCTTTTGGAAAATTTTTATCTTTTCTGTATTCATCAAGAACCAATAATTTGTTATCAATCCCAAAATGTAGTACAAAGATAATATAGAAATTCAAAATAAAAAAAATTAATATTATCATATATAATTAAAATTTTAAAAATTTAAACTCAGTTCTTAAAATGTGAAATATATGAAAAAGTACTTTCATTGAAAAATAATCATTTTTAGTTTAAAAGTCATAATTAGAAATCTATATAATATATGTGATAATTAAAATATTACATACCTAAATAGCTTATTATAAAATTTTAATTACAGTTTATATAACCCCTCATGATCTCTATATAATATTTAAGCATTATATATGCTCCAGCTACAAATGATGTTGACGATTCCATTAGTATAGAATTATAGAAAATTTAAATGTGGTTGAATTTATCCCACATATGTTTTTTCTAATACCATATTAGTTGAGTTTATATAATAATTGATCTATATTAAAACATATAAAGATACCTCATTTGAAATATCATATAAATGATCTTTACAAGGGATACATTTTCTACCAAATTTCATTTCATCCCTTTTTGGTTTATAGATTTCATAATATTGTTACTTCCTTTTATTTCCTCTAATTTAATTACTATATTATAATAGAATAATAATATTTTAATATATCACATTTACATTTCATTTTGGATTTCTGTTTATAATAATTTATTTACATAATATGTGCATTTGGAAAATGTATAGTGATGTTAAAATCTATTGCGATGTAAGAGAAACCATTAAATGTTTGTAGAAAAACTAAAGAAGTATATAGTTTTTAATTTATTAATAATATCAAACTTATGATGTTCTCTTTCCTTAACCATATTTTAATCTCTTTTAACCGTATTATGTTCTCTGAGATCCTAAAAATGATCAGGCATTCCAATTTTTCTATGGTAGTTCTCAAATTCTATTCATCACTCAAATAGTCGGAGAACCTCTTTAATCCATTCGCAGATATCTCCAAAAAAATAAAAAAAACATAAATAAATTCTAAAACATCATTCAAAACTTCTTCCTCCCACTAAAAACTAATAAAACTCTTTTAACAATTCCTTTGGTTACTTAAATATCTATTATTTGGTTTTTTGGATGCCTGGCCTACTCTTTTCCCAAATAGAGTAACATATTCACGAGAAATCACATAAATACACATACCATATGAAATAGATAATAATGCCATAGAATATGATAATTTAGTTTTTAAAATCATTCTATCTCTTCAAGGAATGTAAAATTTGACCCAATAACATTAATGGTGTCCACATCAATTAATGCACTAATAACTCTAGATTTTATTCCCCCTTTTTATAATAATAGATAAAACAATTATTAATAAAATATCAATAAAATCAATACCTTTATATATATTTATTTTACATTATTTTACTCCTTTTATAACAAAATTTTAAGATACATGAGGGTAATTATAATTTCTCTTACGTGATAGGGATTGGATTGGCATTCATGTTCATCATTATAGTGTCAAACCTATCTTTGGGCATGACCATTGGAAAAATATATTCAATAAATTCACATGTAATAATTACTTCCATATTGATATATCCATTAAAAACATTATATTTTATAAAATTTATTATTATATCAATGTTCATAGAAGTTTAATGATTCACAATATTTTTAGAAAGGTCAATGGCACTTTGATCGTTACATAAAATCATTACATTATTTTCAATATTCATTATAATGTCTTACATCTATTACTTTATCTATATTATCATTTAGAAATTAGTTCATATTGCCTCATATATTTCTTGAATGGTTTTAAATGTAATTGTGTTTATCTTTGAGAAGTCAAACTAACATCACTTTCTCATAATAGATACATTCCACCTGATATAGACCATATTTCATCAACATCTCATGGTAGTTTAAATCTATATAATGTGATAGATTACTATTCATTCATTACATATATATCATCGAATATCTCATTATACCATCTAAATATTTTAGGACCCTTTGATAATCCATAAGAGATGATTCCCACGTAGAACTCTACTCTCTAGCACAAAAACTCACAAAAATAAAAATAACTAACTCAGATCTCCTAGTATGTAAATGTAAAAGTGTGTATTAATTAATTTATAAAAATTCTTATATTGAATATCATGGTCACCCTAAAAAATTATATCACAAACATATATAATTAATATGAAGAACATTCATTCATTTAAATTATATACCCATTTCACTCCACTCATCCTTTTATAAAATTAATGTCATTCAACAAGATTTATAGCTTGGAATACAATGAAATAATGGCCTAATTAAATATATTTAATCCATAAAAGTTTTCATAACCAAAGACCCTTATTTTCAATAAAAAAACTTCATGATTTTCAATTTATATTTATTCTTCAAACAAACCATTCTAGATGGACGATTTGAAATCCCATAGTCAAATTTATTTCATACCATTACCTATAACTTATTGGAACATTCTTATACCCTATAGTCCTAACATATAATAAAATTACTATTCTAAATCAACTTCCTAATCAAGATTGATGAAATTTTATAACATGTTTATTATTGTCTTAAATTACATCTACCTTATCTTGTAATTTTTTATCACAGACCCACATGGTCCCCCAAAAATCATTTTCAACCGAATTTAGGACAAGATCTAATGTTTAGTTTATAGCTATTTGGTCTATTGTTTCAATCTGTGGGTTTATTCCACTCTTTATTTTTAATAGAATTATCCAAATAATGAATCCAAAATTGATATAATATGTGGTTTTTGTGACATCTCACTCTTCGTCAATTATGAATATGGACACTATGGTTTTTATGTATATTTTATACTTACAAATACAAATTCAACCTATAATACATTAATTTTTCAATCATTTTATTATTTAATTCATAATATTTCTAATTATAGTTTTATTTGTCATCATATAATTCATTTATAGCCTATTCACAAAACAAATAACCATAATTTATCTTACTATTTTCATCTAAATCATTTATAATGATTCACATGAAATACCAATTCAATGATTTTTAATCATCCTCAAATCATTAAAATATAAACACTATGATATATTTCAATCTAGGTCTTGAAATATTTTTTGTTTAATATACACCCTTTAATGACACATTTCCCAACATTATAATAAAAATTACACAAATTTATACTGTAATTTTCATGATTTCATCCTAGAATTGGAGAGAAATTATTTCTAATTACATAATGTTTCCAAATTTTTGTAACACAAAAAATATGAGGTTTTATTTCTATTTAGTATTAGTAAACATTTTCATCATTGTGTGAACTACATTCCTAACAAAACATTTTGAATATTCAAACTCAATAAGCATTTAACATTCAATTTTTACTATAATTATTTTCACTCTTTAGAAAAACACTAATCTTGTAATGATTGTTAAGGAATTTTATTTTTATTCATCACATGTTTATTTAGATAATAATATAATGAACCCTTTTTAAATTTCATAATTCTTCCATTCCTCAACATCATTATATAAACTCTAAGTTATATTTATTTCTATCTTATATGACTTAGGGGAAACATGACTTCTTATGAATCATGATTGATTAATATAAATATTATCATTATTTTATAGTAATTAGTTAATGTAATAAAATATATATCACCTATATTTTAAGGTATTCTTATAGTATCACAAAAATATTACTGAACGAGCTCTAGAAATATAGTTGATTATATCCCGACACTTTGATTCTATCAATGAGTCATCATCCCATATTATAAAGATATTAAAATCAAATATCTATATTTTTTGTAATTTGAATGGATAATTATACATTTATTTTAAATTAATCATAAATTATATTGTGTTAGGATCCCTTTTATTTTATCCAAAAGATTATTTTCTTCTTTATGACTGAGATAAAATGATCTTTTCAGATAACATATTTGAAATATATTAAAAATGGTTCACTTTATTTAGGTAATGATTCTTAAATCAATGATAATATTTCTGAGGCATTTTTTCCACTTTAAAATCACCTCATTAGTTTCATCAAATAATTGACTCAAACTGAGTAGGTAATTATTGAGGGAATCAATAAATAGAACATTTTGTGGCATCAATCGGTGATTCTTATTTTCCACTATGAAAATTCCCTTAATTTATTGGAACTCTCATTAGATAGCATCTTCATGAAACCATCATGATATTAAATTTTTTTAATAACATGGTATTATCTCTCTTATGTAATGATAATACAACATCATTAATACTTGGCCATCTATTACTATGCTTGAGAAAAATCTTTGCATTCAGTGACTTATTCTACATATTTCCATTGTAAGTAATCATACCTAATTTATCATATTCTCTTTTACCTATAATTGATGTAATTAATTATTTTTACATGTATCCCTCAAGGTCACATATTCAATAGATCTCCTCCTAATTGTCAAAACTATTTCATGTAGGAACTATAATTGAGCTTATAATTCGAGTCATTTTTCTCACATGATTGTATCTCTTGTTCTTTAAACAACCCCACCTTATTCAATCGTTCTATAGTTCCATGGTAGAATAATATTTTACTATAAAGAATATATTTTGTTTCTAAATACATCACAGGACCAATATTACCCTACAAAATAAGTTCTTTTAATTAAATATTGAGTCTTCCTCTTTAATATTGAATTCTATATTTGTATAGTCTTCTCTTCCATTAGTACTATCCTTTATGAATTAACATTATTACAATCGTCACCAACTCACATTGATTCTCTATAATTCTTCTTATTATACTTATCAAACTGTGTTTATATATTTTTACTCTTAAATTTTCTACTACTTGTAGTAAGATCCTTCACATTTATAATAAAAAAAGTCTGTAATATAAAATATCATGGGTATAAAAATTTTCCGTACCTTGGGATTACCCAATAATCATATAAAATACCTTATCTTAATTGTATTTAATGTTTTTCAGGATATACTTATCATAATGGAACATTTATGTTGTTTCATTATTTTATTCTACCTGAGTTTAAATCACGTATTGAAATTCTATAAAAATTCTTTCCAACTTAGACACATTTACTTTATAGAGCATAATGTCCTCAATGTGATCATTATATCTTACATGTAAATATTATTAATATTTCTATAGATTTTAAATTTAAATATTTATAGGTTTTACTTTATTATTTTAATGGTTTCATTCATAGAACATAGCATACTTTGATCTAATCACGTGATTCATAAAGGATTCATCTCATTCATCTTCATTATTTGATCTCCCTTTTTTATATCAACGTGTTCTATGAAAGCGGTGTCTCTTATAACGCCATATTCAGAATAATCACTAATTAAATTAAAGGATTCGTATATCCCTTTTGTCAATATAGTCCTCTTATTTCTAACATACAATCTTATTTTTTTGTGAATTAAACATATTGTATTCATTAGAAAATTTTCCCATTACTTTTAATTTTGGTGTCTCTTCATCATCACTATATTCATATTGCACACACTCTTTATTTCACAGAAAATATATGACAAAGTTTCAAATCCCCCCACATATCAAAATCAAAAAAGTATGTTTTCCAACATTTTTTCTTTTACCAATTTTGAGACTTTTAGGGAACAATGACATAATATTTTTTTTTGATTTTAATAACTTTTATCATCTTAATATAAATACTTAGAAGTCTTATCATTATATTCTTTTTTAGTTAACATTCCCATGGATTTTAATGCTAACTCTTATTTATAATTTTTATTATAAATAGAAATGAATCATATCTGAAAATTTAGATGAGTATTCAGAATTTTTTTAAGGTAAGGAGATGGAAAATCCTTTATAGATTAAATATATTTATAAATTTGATTACAAAACATACCCATTTTTGTATAAAAAGTGTTGAATCTTAAAATATTATCTCCAAATCCATTAATATGATTTAAAATATATTTTACCTAGGTCAAATAATCATCAATGGTATGATCTTCATATATTATAATATCTTAAAATTTAATACTCAAAATTTTTAATTTTGAATCATGGATAATGAAATTCCCTTAAAACATATTCTCCATCTTTTCCACTATCACTTTAGTAGTAATAAACCCCCTAAATTTTGTGTAAAAAATAAATCATAAGGAAGTTAAAATTGGATTTCAAGATATCAAATATACCAATATTTTTCATTTATATGTTAATTTTAATAAATCACCTCAACCAAGGGGTGGGAAACCAACATTGCAAACATTGTTATCCTCATAAACAAGTTCAAGAAAATATGGAAGCATTATGTTCTTCAAATCCATGAAATATATTACCATAAAAAATTGAATTTAACCTAATGTTAACAAAATCCATGGTTCCATTTATTTTATAATGGAAATATCCTATAGGTAACATTCATTTTAAGGGATACCACATATAGAGACTATGCAGGTTGAGTACCATTGAGAGGGGGGTTAATTAGTTGCAAACATTTTATAATTTCTTCTATAATTAACATTTATGGATGAATTAAGATGACATATATTCCCTATAATATATTTGATATCTCACCTAGGATAAATATCCTATGAGGGGGTGGTGTGATCAGGGTACAAATGATTAAAGTAACTATTTTTTTGATCTTATTTAATCATTAAAAAATACCTTTCTATATTTATCCCATAACATTGAATAAATGAGAATTAAAACATACAAAGTGAACAAAAATTTTACATGGTTCTCTATCATTAGGCTATATACATAGATCAAATAGTTTCCATGTGTCAATGTATGAAATACACTAATGTCAAATGTTGTTACCCGGTTTTAAGTGGACTCACTATCCCTTTTGGATTACAACCATTCAAAATTTTAAATCATATTTCTCTCTAAACTAAAGTGTCCACACTACCACTTTAGATGATTTATCAATTGATCATAAACAAATGATAATTTTTTCATCAATTATTTTGTTAAAATTATACATTTTCTCCTGATAAATGAAATACACTTCACCACATGGTGATTTCCTTATAGAGATACATTTCACATATTATTTTTTTCTCCATCATCTTCTTTAAACCATTATGGTAATCTGTTTCACTATATTGTTTTAGTGATTCATGAAATTTACTTACCTCATAAAATAATGACACCTAGATAAACCTTTTTCCATTAATGAATATTTTTTCACCAATCACCATATGTGATCAGACAATTATTTATGCACAACCCACTTCATGTGCTTAGCTGGTCTGTAAAATTCTTTCAGTCATTACCTAATTCTAAAAAAATAATTCCCTATATTTAAATTATCTCTTCACCATCAAGTGATTTTGGTTCATTTATATAGGAAAATATTCCCTGATAACTGTTAATCATAATTATTATTAACTACTTTTCAATTGACCTTCCCTATGATCTATACTGACTATGTAGTTCGTATAGCCTATGATTCTCATTGTAGAAGCCTCAGAAACACTACTTTAATCTAAATATGAAACCAGACTTTGCTGACGCCTCCAATACATTGCCTTAAAATGAAAAAAAAACCATTTATGGTGGCATCTAATTCACCCTTTGATCGTATATGATGATCCACCTTTGTAGTGGCCTCAAACACACCACCTTCAACAACAAATTATGAACTCCCCCTCGATCATTGTTAGTTGTCTAAATGCCTTCGTAGATTTCATTTCATAGTTCTGCAAATATTCAATGTAGTCTATATAGTCAAACTCTTATATGGTCCATATTCCTTTTCCAAAAATCCAATGTCAAATCCTTGAGGAGATATGAGTTATATAAAATTATCAAGGACGTAATCATTTCTTTTCAATAAAACAAATTCCAATTTTTTAGGACCAAAAATATGGAAAAAAATAAAAATCTATTCCGCCTTCAAAAAGAAGATACATTAGTGAAAACCATGTGGGAATTCAGCAATTCAGATTTTAAAACAAACATAAATAACCTAAAAATACTAAAATGGTATGTTGATGAATTTCTTAAAAATAATCTCCCCCTATACATTTATTAACCTCTCTACACATTTTGATTCCACATCAAAGATTTTATTTGAAAAATATTGACGATTCATTCCACCATTTCATCATCTTTGAATATTATCTTCCTCTCATTCTAGATACTGATCGTTACATTACTCAACACACACTCCAGTCGGATATGATCCATGATCAGTATGAGAAAAAAGTTTAGAGAAATCAATTATTCAATGAATCACTTCAATTAGAAAAAAAATCAACTGCACTCATCTAAAACACTATATGCCTTGACAGAAACCTTTTTTCGATCATATTTATGATCATCCAATTTAAAGCACACCCTACTATGCTACTACACCTATTAGCTTCTCCCCTTATCATGGTCATGATATTTTATACCCCTTCTTAAATGAAACCCAGAGTCAATCCATTGTGGCAGAAACATTATAAATAAAACATATCCAATCCTAAGGGAAATAACTATACATAGGGGGATAGGGGACCCATGTCAACACATTTTCAAGTATTATGGGTCAAATGACTTCTAAGGGATAGTTTATATTGTCTAACTACTTCTTTTGGTACGACCCTCATTAGAATATCCACCTTATACATGATAAAATGATATTTGATTTCAATATTCATCATATGTGAGTGAAGGAATTGAATTTATTTATATGGATTATATATCACGAATTATTGCAAATAATTATGATTAGATTTAATACAAAAACTATTTTATCATCAAGATACTACATTGTTCAAAATAAATCAATGAAAGTTTGAGTACTATAAATGCATTATAAATCTATATTTCTCAATGAAATGTAATATTTTTTCTTTCTTATCCATGAAATTCCCAATCCCCCAATATATAATACACCACCTAAAATTGTTTTTCTATCATCTATCGAACCGTCCAAATATAAGTTTATATATCCCAACCACTCTTGCTGATATTTTTCATTGTACAACAATCCAGAATGTAATATTTCCTAGATATAATTAAGTATTATTTAATATTTCATGTAAGTGGATTTCCTTGGGATTTTTTATACCATTATTCATTTAATGGGGGAAATATCAGTTGATCTCGCTGTTATGTATAATATAATAACAATGATCTTCCTATATTCTTTGACATTAACCACTTTTCCTTCATCATTTTGTAATAATTTTATCTGGTATCCCCCCGAGATTACATTTCAAAGAATTAAATATTTTAAATATTCTTAAAATTATTTAGCATACATGGATTAAGAAATAAATGTTATGTTTCTTCCTTACATCACCAATAAATCATGGATAATCTTTTTCAATCAGTGACATTTTTAATTCACTTTTCATGAATTCTATGAATAGATTTTACTCTGCTTCATCTAATCAACTAAATATTATCACATACCGATACAAAAATTCCATAATACTTTGGTTACAATCATTTTTTCACATAAATATTTTAATCAATTCGACCATGTTGAAAATCAAGCTACATAAAATACTGATAATTGTTTGAATACCTTTCTCTCAGTGCCTATTTTATTCCATATAATTGTTTCATCATTGAAAAAACATTTTTTCACATTCATGGTTAAGAAACCGAATAGGTTATTAAATGTAAATTTATTCTTATAGAACCCCCATAATTTACCAACATATATTCCGTCTGAAAAACATTTAATTTCAATTTCAATTTTATAGAAAAGAATTGGAGAACATTCTGAAGCCCTAAAATAGGTTCAAAACCCTCATCCTCATGATTCACCCAGTATGGGGGAATCCCTTACACATGATTCAGGATTTGTTTTTAATTACCAATCCATCTTCATTTTGTTTTTTATAGAACACCCATTTGGTCCTGAACACATTATTATCTCCTTATCATTAAATAATCACCCATGTCCAATTATTCTTAATTTGATCAATTTCTTAATTCATTGCATGAAACCATCTCTCATCTCTGGATTCTTCTCCAAAACATTTAGGCTCTACCAGAGATATAAAATGATTCCTTATATAAATACTTTATTATCCATGTTTAAGCTGGAAATGAATGATCACTAATGATGTTTTTCTTCTCAAATTTCAGATAGACTCTTTAGAGTCCATATAGATACATATATTAATTTTTCATAATAATCATTTTTATCATATTATATATCATAATTTTCCACTTATACTCTCCTTGAGTTTCTTATTCTCTCATCACTTTCATCATTGAAATTTTCACTATGTTGATGATCATTTTCATTTTCAACTATAGTGACATCATTTAATTAATCAACTTTTCCCAGCCTCTATTGAAGAATTTATATTCTTTGCTTTTACTTGAGTATCAAAAAAACATCCCCTCATCTCCTTGGGAATGAAAATGTCTCTTTTTATCCTTATTGAAAATTAATCACCTACATCAAAATATTAAAAAGTATATCAATGTCATATTCTTTCAGTACCACATATTATACATAGTATATTATTCGTTTAGGCACAAGAAATCCATATTAAAAATTTATACTAATTTAAATAATTCATCCATCTATAATTTTCCTTGTGGGATCCATTCAATAAAAATTGTTCTAATCATTTTGTTTCTAATCCAATTTTTCGTATCAGCAACTCCAATTTGTAGAGGGGTTCTCGCTGCCAAAACATAGTTCCTTATCCAATGTTTCTTTAGAAAATTCTCTACTTGGAAATTTTCAAATTTCAAATAGTATCTCATTGAATCTTATTAATATTCTGCCTAATAATTCAATCAACATCCCTGTGATATTATGACAAGAAAATGACCATGTCAGACTTGTGGGAAATGAAAATTATCAAAGCCATAATTATTAATTAAAAGAAAAAAATACCTCTTCCCATTAATATCTCATGGTGAGATAAGTGCACACATATATGAATTCACAAATTCAAGTAATCTGGTTGATTTTTGTTCTTTTTCCTTATACATCATTCATAAAATATTTCCTATTTGAGAATCACCACATGTGTGAGTATGATCACATGATATCTTGGAGAGATCTCTAGATACATCACATTTCACTATATCTTCTAGGTGTGATTGGAATATATTGATATTTTGTTTATTCCACAAGCTATTTTTTCTAATTTGGATAGAAATAACATAACCTATTCCAAAATCATAATTTTATATTCTTCTTCATGGTTTTTTATTTTAAAAAAACCATAATATCTATTCCCATGATGATTCGCATATTATTTATAAATCATAGAGAATAAACTAAGTCAGATGATTGATTGGGAATTAATATGCCATGAATAAGACCATAGACAATAATTATTTCATCACATCCTTTATCATTTGATCGATATATATATATAGTTTCTAAATAAAATAATCTTCAGGACATCATCATTTTAAAATATGACGACACCTTCCTGGTTAAAAAGATTTCGATGACAAGATCATTATTTCCTATCAAAGGTGACGTGAATTCACTATTAAGGATCTATAATCCTTTATGATCTAATTGTTTAAGGGAAATCATTACAACTACTTCTTACTCAACCCTTTTTTTATTCATTTCATTGAATTGATGCCTTTTATGGAATTGTGTTTTTGATCATCCATTGATTATGATTTACCAACTTCAATTTTAAAATCTATCAATTTATTTTTCATTTCTATATTATTCAATTCTTCTTTAGGATATAAATTATGACCATTTTGGGTCTACATCAGTATATTACTCATTATTGTTGATGAGAAATATCAAGCCATGTCTCAGAATCAAACACACCTGAAACATTTATAAAAATAATAATTCATGGAATATTGAACTCTATGTGGTCTCCTTTTCTAATCCTGTTCATTTTGGTGCCTTTTGGGTGTGAAATATACGTTTTGGGATTTTCCATTCATTCAAAAAAACAAAATATTATGTGAATCCCAGTGATTCATTATTGTTGAATTGGTTTATCCTTGGATTCTCTAAAAATTAATTCTCAAATATTTACAAAAATAATTTTTTTAACATTATAGCGGGTGATTACAGTTCGACATCATTCTTATGAGATTTTTGTTTTTGATTATGCAGTATAAAAGTATTTTCATTCTCATATGAATTTTTCTTTTTTTAGTTTGACATATTTTCTCCACTTTTATTTTTTATATTTCCTGAGTAATATGATTTTATGATTTCATATCAGGATATAAGAGTCTCTCTTTATCTTTAAATTTTATTTGAAGGTCAAAAAAATCCTATACCAGATCCTTGATACTTTTGATTTAATCTTTTTTTGTTTTAGTTAAACTATTGATGACCCTTTTCTATTCTCTAACATTCATATTATTCCCAATTAAATTTTCATAATTATATAAAAATGAATACATAATATATTTAATTTCATATTTCAACCCCATCTTCTCTTCTTCCTATTTCTATATGTAGAGTTTGGAATCATGAACCAATTTTTTATCATTATTTATTTTGTCTTTATATATATCTATCTCCTCAAGAGAAAATTGAAATTAATTATATTGATCAAAAAATTCACGTATTTATCCTTCCTCATATTCTTTTTCTACCATTTATAACCAATCATTTTTATCCATGATATTTACAGTTCACTATCTCTTCTAGCATAAATTATTCCAAACTATCATTCTCTTGTGAATTTTTCGTCTTCTCATTGAGGCAATTTCACTTACAATTTTTCTTACCTTTCACATTGAATAAAGACTTAATCATGGAATTTTCAACTTTATCCTCATCATTATCTTATAATTTATCAAGGAAACTTGAAATAAGACGTACATAATTTCCACATTGAATGAAAGGGTGATAATGTTTCCCCTTGAACATTTATTTTACTCTTCATACATTTGATGAATGGAATGACATGACCACATAAATATCTTATTATTTCATAAAATATTCAATAGTGATCTTCATTATGGACTTTAATGAAGAATCATTGGATTCATCCTTTTCTACGTACTCAATATCATGATTTTTTCTTAATTAATTAGATAAGAGTACTATAGAAACTATCTAATGTTATCTATCTTGGATCGTTATCTTGCTGTAAAAAACATTCATATTGAATTGATGTGGAAGTATTATCATGATGTTCTTAATTATAATTATATATATATATATGAATTTCTAGAAGGCCACACATGACTTCCATAATAATATTCACCAATTCAAAAAAAGAATCTACAAAATAATTGGGATGAATTCTCATTTCCTCATATATGTTCCCCATAACCAATAATTATTCAACACTAACAATTGAATCACCTTCACATATATAATTTTTATTCCTGTGTGTAATGCATGGAATTGCATGACATCAACATGTTGTGGAATTTTTTATATCAATATCCTCTTAAGGCATTGATTCCTATTAAATAAACATTAAATTACCTTAATTGTACTTTTGATACTACTCCACTATCTATACAAGATGAAATAACATATATCATAGTTGTAAATACATCTATTCTTAATGTAATAATGTAGTACTTAATCCAATTATTCAATAATTAAGTATTTTTTCCTTAAGGGTCAGAATCTCATTTTGATTAACAACCTCTAATGAAACCACTGATAGATAAACATTAATTATCACATTTCTCTCTAATATGATTTTTTATCAAGACTAGGTAAAATAGTCTAAGTGGGGGTGGAGAATTAGTGTATTAAATATTAAAAAAATTCCATTTGAAAAATGTTTTAATATTAAAAAAACACTCGTTTATCTCATTCACATGGCATAGAATAAATGAGAATTAAAATATGTAGTGCATATAACAATTTTACTTGTATAACCATCACCAGGATTTGTGCATGGTGCATACAAAGGAAATTTGAGGTTGTACAAAATCTATGAAATTACATTATGATTCTATGGTTTCTAAAAGACTCACTATCTATCCTATTTTACAACCATTCACAATTTGAAGGCTCACTGCTCTCTGGACTAAATTATGTTCACTTCTCCTTCAAATGATTTTTAGGTTGATCAGAAACACCTCAGAGTTGTTTCACACATGATTGTTCTATGAATATCTGTTTTCAATAGATGTATAATGTACACTTCACATTATATATATTTCCCTAAGGAGAGACATTTCGATTACTATTTTTTACTCTGAGAGATTTTATAAACTCTTCATGAAAACCCTTACACCGTGTGGGGTGAGTTCTCTTCATGTTATCATTACCTCACAAATAAATGAATCTTGGAAAACCCATTCTCCATTAGAGAATATTGCGGTCCTAAATCAACTTCTAGGAACCGAAATTTAATTTTTGACTATCTCCTTCACAAACATAATTACACCAAAATTTTATTTTGGTCATTTTCAAATTCCCCTAGTGATAATTATTTCAGATGAAATTTATTATTCATAGTTAAGTGATTAGGGATCCTTTATATAGGAAGAGATACTCTAAAAATTTTATATTCCCAATTTAGTTTTACTCTTTTTTATCCACAAATGAAAACACCTTTTACGGTTGCCTCAAATTCTCTTCCTTAAACTAAAATAGAAAACACATGTTATAATATCCTATAATTCAGTACCATAAACCACAAATACAGAGCCTCCATTGGTGTGGACTCAAACCCACCTCCTTTATATGTAACTGATGAAATCCTAAGTGATATCCCTTTTTATTTTAAAATTATTTTTAGATTTTCATCTTGGTTATGATTACATTCTACGATATTTTGATAATAAAAATCCTCTTATGTTTGGAATCATTATATAAAACTCAGACAAAATTAGGTTGGAGTTGGTGTATGTTTTATTACATTTTCATAAATACAATGGGACATATCCCAAATAACAAAATAGTTTAATAT
Source organism: Viscum album (assembly GCA_963277665.1). NCBI lineage: Eukaryota > Viridiplantae > Streptophyta > Magnoliopsida > Santalales > Viscaceae > Viscum > Viscum album. The sequence continues at coordinate 904,586,320 of OY728160.1, read as the reverse complement.
TCTTGGTCAAATAGATACGTAATTGAAATTTATACTACATTTTAAAATATAAACTACATAAATAATATTCAATGAGAATTCCATTATTCCATTTACTATATCCCTATATAAAAATAATTTTCTTTTGCCTCTTACCCTACAGAAAAAAACAATTATGAGGTGATATTAGATGCTATGTAAGGGTATGTGTACAAAAAAACTAGGAATAAATAATTCAAAATACATACGAAATGATAAATAACTGAAACACATGAAATTTAATCAACAAAATGGTCATAATATGGAAGGAATAAATTATGATCAAATAATTTCATAAAAATATTCACATGATTGTGATACATGACCATGGATATTATTACAAATCAAATGTTAACATTTAATATCAATAACTAAATTCATAACGATGTAACAAACAATAATGGATATATGAAATTTACTATTAAGGTGTCATTCTATGAAACAAAATACATTCAAGTCATCATGTAATTAATTTAATACCTTGTAAGTTTAATTCCAATAATATAATAATAGGAATGATTTGTGATTAAGTCTCATAAATTGGTATTTTCTCATCCAAAACAATATCGGGTTTGTCTCAAGAAACCTACCGATGTATCATGTGGATATAGCGGGCCCCACCCTTCACATATTAAATCCAAGTAATAACTCATTTTAAAAGAGTGAAATATAATTAACATAAACTTCTCTATTAAAACTGGCATAAAAATATAAATATAATCTTCGATCAATAAAAATAATCAGTGGCCATGTAGATTAAAGTTAATGGTATCAAAACAGTACATCCTTTAATAAATTGATCATAAACCTTATAGAGCAATAATAAGGATAATTTCATAAGAATATATAACCATTAGATTAATGTTAAAGTGTTTTTTTTTAATTTACAAATATAAATGTCATGAACCATCCCCTGTTCGCATCTCCTGACATACCCATTCCCACATCCCGAACGCCAGGGGTTGGCGACTAGCGTTTAAGGCGTCAACATGGATGTGGGAGTAATTTTCTTGAGTACATGTATGCATGCACAAACAAACACCTTCCAAGGTAGGAAAAGTGAACATGCATGCCATTAAACTACCACTGAGTAAAAATAGAAAATGTAGGTCAAATGGGCTAGAATAGATACCCAAAAAGATAAATTGAAAATAAAAAAGTATAAGGAAAACTCTAAAATTCATCTGCTGCAAACCCTACCTGCTGGGTAAGTACATAGTAGATTTTAGAAGTCGTGGAAGTACACCCCGCCTGTCTGGTCTCACTGGGAACCACAGGGTCTTAGACCACCAAGTCCTCCATCAAGGTGGTAGTCGTCTACACTAGACACAACACGTGCGGGTGAAGACCGTGTAGGGGTGAGTAAAAATATAATTAGTAGGGTCCCCCCCACCAAAATGAATGACCACAAAGAAATCCACTATAAAATGAAAAACCAAGATTAAAACTCAAGATATCTCACATTAGGTATAATTTAAAGTATGAAGGTAGAACCATTATTCACATCATCAACCACCATAGGCTGATGGAGAACTCCTCCACAATGAGTACAGTGGGTCTACCATGTCATACAAAATACACTTACCACTAACCTGGGAATATTTTAGTAATCATCCCTAATGAGTACGGTGAGTATGTTGGGTTGCACAGAAGTCTATCCCCACCGTGGGCTTGTTGGGTCACATAAAAGTTGCATCCCACCTTCGCCTTAGTGAGGTACTCTGCCTGTCGAGTATCATGGGTATACTGGGTCAACCAGAATATGCTCTGCACTGGGGGATTGTCAGGTCACAAATAAAATACTTCCCACTAGGCCATAGTATCAAATTCACTCAGGGTCTCTTGTCATTAATCTATAGGTCTCAGCCAACCGTAGGGTTTCCACATGTAGTGTTCCTGATTCTGGGAGAACTACTGCTCAAGCCATTTTTTGAATTGAAAAATTCAATGAAATAATCCAAAGATTATTCTAAAATATCCTTCCTCATTGCGAGGGTAACATCGTTGCAAACATATTATCAATCAAATGCTTGGTCGGAAGAGATTGGCAATTTCCAAAAAAGGGTCGGTTGGGTCTGTGTTCGGTCTGACCCGGTCGGTCTGACCCAGCCTGAACTTGCCCAGGGTCCACCAACCCAACCAGGGTATGCCGACCCAACCCGAACCCATCCTAGCATGGGTCCAACACATTGGGTCGTGGGTCCAGCCTGACCCGAGGGGGTGGGTCTGACCCGATGGGGTAGTTCTGGTCCATTGGACTCCGTCTTACTAGGGAGGGTCTAGTCCACCAAACCGGGATGTGGATGGATGTTGCGTCCGACTCCCATTTTCCTTGCAGTTCATCCACTTAGAATCCTTTTCCACATAGTTCAAATTACTCTGGCCTTGATGCAACACGACCGGATAATCAGTTCCTCTGGATTTCCAACACATTTTTAGGAGACCGCGTGGCCATGAGAAGAATGACTCACTCATGTGGGGTCACGTCCCTACCTTCGGCCTAGTTGGAGCCTCTTCCCACTTCATCATGGCCAGAGCTAGCTATGGAAATAATCTCAGGCAAGGCTACGCGTTGCGCTACTATCCACTTAAGGTCACCACAGCTGATGCTAGCGGGGTACTCCATGGACCATTGGGTTTGCTCTAGTGGTCTATTCTTCACACCACATGCGCCTAAAGACTCTGAGGAATTCCCTCCTTAATACAATGGACTCAAAGTCATCTTGATACGAATTTCAATGCTCAGCCAAAATGAACACCCATGGCAGAGGGGATCGGGACTTGTTCGTTTTGACCCACACCATCTACATCAGAAATTTAAAATAGGGGAGTCTTGGGATTACATATCTATCACAAAATAATTAAATCTCGTATTAAAAACCCAAAAAAGACACCTTCCAATAAGATTGCGTGATTTTCAGATCAACCTGTTAGTGTGTTGATCCAACTTCATTTTTTTAAAATAATTAATGGGGGACACTCAAGAACAAAGCAAACCCCTACCTCAATCGTCGTACGTCAATGAATCACTATGCCCTCGAGAATCCAAGTTATGCAGGAATTTGTCGCTTCCCAGTCCTATTCTTCGTAAAGCGTGGACGAAGCTATAGATCCTACCAATTCTCATTATTTTTCATTGGAGGGAATCCTTGTCCTAGGTTCATCATAGAATTTCCACAGTTTAATTCTTGTTTCTCCAATAGTTTAGCCTATTAAAAGAAAACATGTTGCACCAATTATATTACGTCGCGACATCACATCTTTACACTTCAATTAATGTGGAGTTACACCACACAAAAATGAACCATTAATGATCTTCATTAAATATAGCTCTTTGCCACACCGCAATGCCACCCCCACCACTCAGAATTGGGGGAATAAAAAGAAAACAACTTTTAAGGTTATTTTATAATGTTTTGAAATTTCCAAAAATTAAATTTTTTGTCCAACCCATGCTGGTCGAAGTCAGGTATTTTGTGAGAAAATTACAGTGTTTCGACATCAACTATGCACTTGTATTTTTGATCTAATAATTAGATTAAAATATAGAAAAAATCATTTTCATTCTTACTTAAACAAACCTGAAAAAAGTTCGAAATTATGTTCTATGTTCACCGGGCCTCAAAATCTCCTGCATCAATGTGTGTGGTCTCAAAATAATTCCATATAATTTAAAAAAACTTATATGGAAATTACAAGAAGATTCCTTCTCCCCACCATAGGTCTTTATATCCCTGAATGTCAATACAAGGGATAATCAATCAAATAGTGGTACTAAGCATGAATCTGAGCCTCCCACACCCATGTTCTCTCCTAGAGATTCCTGTTCTACCACCAAATAAATACCAGTGGAATCAACCATCCACAAAGGACCTGCTCTTATCGATCCTTTATATCCATTGGGAACTCCAAAACGTCACCCCATTGTCAATGTCCCGCTCTCCCTAGTCAAGGATGTGCGATGAATCATGCATGTACCTCCTCAACTATGACACAAGAAAAATAGCGTGCACCAAGTTAATCAATATTGGAAGAGCTAGGTGGTATTCCACCTTCCAAATCTACTGAGAATCTAAAATGGTCCGATGAACCTCTGAGAAAACATGACGCCCATCCAAAATCTCCACAATCCTTATCAGGGTGAGACCTGAAAGAAACCATGGTCTCCCTCCTTGAACTCCTATGGCCCCACCTCTTATTAGCATATGATTTATGTTTGCTCTATTTAGTCCTCATCTATTCTCGAATGATCTCTGTCCTCTTAGAGGTAGCCCATACCAACTCTAGACCCATGACTTCTTACTCCCCTGGGTCTGTAAAGTAATGTGTTGATCTACATGTCCACCCATAGAGTACCCCAAATGACGCCAAGACAATGGTGGAGTGATATTTATTGTTGTATACAAACTCATATAGTGTATGATGGTCCTACCAACTAAGACCAAAATCATGGAAGCAAGAATGTAGAATTGTATCTTGGGTCTGTATGGTATGCTCCATCGGACCGAATGTCTATGGGTGAAAAGATGTGCTCTAGTACAACTTGGTCCTGAATGCATACTGCAGTCCCTTCCATAGCTAGGATGTAAAGAGTGCATCATGGTCTAATATGATCATTAAAATAACCCCATGCAACCGCACTATATCTTGTACATAAAAGAACCCCAAGATCACTAATGATCCCTATCCTAGATGGGTAGGATGTGAGCCGACATGGTGAGTTGGTGAAAAATAACCCAGATAGATTCGTGGCCCCTGTAAGTGCATGGTTACCCTGTCACTATGCCCATGGAGATACCATCCCACATCAATTCTAATAACTCAATTGGTTTTCCCAATCCTACTAGGGCTTGATGCTCAACCTTCACATGCTCACAAGTGATGCATCGTGAAATGAACTCTGCCACCACTTTTTCTTACCAGGAAACCAGTACGGACGTGGGAGGTCCTGGTACTTCTTTTCCACACCAGGATATACCGCCAAAGGGGGCATATGGAACTCTCTCAACACCTCCTCCTAAAACATCACTGGTACTACATTGCATCCTATGAAAAGGAAGACATTCTCCCCACCTACCAAGAATCTATCTGGAGCTTGTCCCAAGGATAACTGAGCACGTCAGGCCTCGTTGTCCATAACTACAAGTTGTACCTCCCTTACTTTTTGAAAGTGTGGGGGATTGATAGTCATTGATTGAAGGTAAGATGGTCCATCATCATCCACAAATGACATACACCGACCATACCATTCAAAGGCCAGTGTTTGACGACTAACACCAATGGTGACAACCTACAATTGGGAGGAATATTCCGGAGTACCTATACACACACACACACACACAAATGCATTCCAAATCTGGAAAAGTAAACATGCATACCCATAAAAAACCACTGAGTAAAAGTAAAAACTCTAGGTTTAATTGGCCATAATACAAACCCAACAAAAGATAAACTCGAAATAGGAATTTACATGGAAAAATCTAGAATCTTTCCACTGGAAACCCCACCTAATGGCTATGTACTGAGTATCCATAGGAAGTTGTAGAAGTAATCCCCGCCTGCATGGTCTAACTAGGTAGCACTAGATCCATGTCCCCCAAGTCCTCCGTCAAGGAGGCAGTCGCCTCCACCTAACACAACATATGTATCAAATCATGTACAAGGGTGAGTTACAATATACTCAGTAGGGAACCCAAAACAAAAAGGAAAGACCACAAAGAAATCCATAGTCAAATGAAAAATCATGATCATGATGCCTGATCATGATGCCAGATAGATCATGCCAGGAATAATTTAGAGTAGGAATGTATGACCATTAGTCACTTCCCAAAACACCATTGGTTGCAAGAGAAATCATTCTTAATGAGTATAGTGGGCCTTCAGGGTCACACAGAAGACGCTTCCCACCATGGCCATTTTGAGGAACACATCCTATCAAGTACCATGATTCTGTCAGGTCACACAGAAGACACTCTCAACAGTGGGTCTTCAGGGCCATGCAGAAGCTTCTTCCCACTAGGCCATAGTATTTGATCCACATAAATTCACTTTTGAGTAGTATTTAGGTCTCAGCAAACTGTAGGGTTTCCCCACGTAATGTTCTTGATTTTGGGAGAACCACTCCTTAAGTCATTTGTTAGATTTCAATATCCATGGGATCCTCCATAGATTATTCCAAAATATCTTCCTCGTCTTGAGTGTTTCGATGCAACAAATGACTCATTAATCAGACATGCAAGTTTGAATGATATTGATGTTTTTCCAAAAAGGTGTTCGGCGGGGTCGGCTCTAATCTGACCCATCCGGCCAACCCAAACCGAAACAGGGTCCACCCACCCGACCTGGACCCGGCCCAGTCTTTGTCCAGCCCATTGGACCATGGGGCTGTGGGTCCGTCCCGCTAAGGCGACTCGTTCCTTTCCTTGTCCGCTAAAGGAGACAAGGATCAGCATTACTGGGACGCGGTTGAAAGTCACATCTGGCTCCCCTTCACCCTATGGGTCATCTGTAGGGCCGCCTTCTCTACCAAGATCAAATGATCATGGCCTTGCCACTATGTGGTTGTCTAGACTTCCCACATGCGTTCAGGAGACCATGTACCACTGAGAAGCATGACACACAACTACGGGTCGTGTCTCTGCCTCTAACCAGCAGCTCCTCCCGCTTATTTGTGGTCCAACATGGCTACGAAAGTCACCTTAGAGATTACATCATTGCACGCCACCCCCTCCCCCCATCTATGACTGCAACCAGTTGTCAGTGCGCTGATGGGGTACCTTGAGGACCACCGGGTCTGCTCTGGTGATCCTTTCATCGCACCACTTGCTCCACCCACCTTCAGGGAATGCCCTCCATCCTAAAATGACCTCGATGTCATCTTTCCTCCATTTTGAATACTCAACCATGAAGATCCCACAATGTAGAGGGGATCGGGCCTTGTTTGTTTTAGCTATCACCCTCTACATTTTAAATTTAAAATAGAGGAGGCTTGGGATTACAGTTATATAACAAAATAATTAAATCACAGATAGAAAACCCAAAAAAGAAACCCTCCCACAAGAACGCACAATCCATGAATCAAACTATTGATGGGATGATCCAAATTATTTTTTAGAATAAAGAACAAGGAAAAATCAAGAAAAAAATAAACACCTACCTTGATCAACATTCATCGTTGAAGCTCTTGGACATCGAGGATTCAAGCTCTGTTGGCATTCATCACTACTCGGTCCTGTTCTTCATAAAGCATTAACGTTGCTAGCGATCCTGAGGGTGTTCATCATTCTATGTTGGAGGGAATCCTTATCTTATGATTTTCAGATAATTAACAGTTTTTAATTCTTGTTTCTCTAAGATGTTAATGTATTAAAACAAAACATGTCGCATCGTTTTTTACGTTGAGGCGTCGCATCGTTGCGCTTCAATTAATGTATCGTTATTCCATACAAAAACAATCCATAGATGATATTACTTTAATGTTCCTCTTCATTGCACCACATCACTATCTTCCTCCGCTCAACCATGAGGGATGAAAAATAAAATAACCTTTTTATGTTATTTTATTATTTTTTGAAATGTATGAAAATTATCATTTTCCATCTGACCATCGATGGTTGATGTTATGTCCATTATAATAAAATACCAACATTTTTAGTTTGATGATTCCCTCATATTTCTTATCGGAGTGTTGGTTTAAAATTATGAGAAACCAGCTTTCACACTTACTTAAATAAACTTCAAAAAAGTTAAAAATTCTTTTTCGGGATCACCGGGCCTCGGAATCGCGTGTCATCAAAGCATGTGTTCTCCAAATAATTTCATACAATTTAAAAAACCTTTTCTGAAATTATGGGACATTACTATAAATACCATAATAGACCGTAAAAACAATCTCAAACAAAATACACTTTCTATTTTCAAAAACATTGTGAAAATAATTTTCTTTAAAAATTAATGTTATTTGAATTTTCTTCAAAATAAACCTCTTAACTATTAAAAGGAAGAATCAAATAAAATAATTTCATGGTGGAAAATAATTCCATACATTCTATATAAAACATTCCTTTTTTATAGTAAAAATGTTAAGAAAGTGACTCATCTGAAAAGAGAAAAGAATATTCATTTTAAAAAAATTAAATTTAAAAAATTGGTATTATAGTGTGATCAAAATCATTTTTAAATGTTAAATAAAATTGATTTAATATTTTTTAATATGGTTTTTGGATTGAAAAAAATATTTCTAACCGAATATAGAATTTATGTAAGATTTTCTTAAAAACATTTTACAAACCATTTTAAGTACCAAAAAGTTGAAAAATGGTATGGTCACTTGGAAAATGTCATGAATTACTAGAGGATATTAAAATTAAAATATTTATTAAAAAATTTTCTTACAATTTTCTTTAATTGAAATTATATAATAAATAATATTAATTAGAATGTGACTCTTAATTATAAACTTAAAATGATCTTTCTATTAAAATGTAAATTAATAAATGAATGTTTATTTTTTGAATCAACTATAAATCCATATAATATAGTTTAAATAAAAAACAATATATATAAAAAAACCATTATACAATTAATCAATGAATATTAATTACAAAGGTGAAATAATATGACCAAATGAAAAGTAATTGAGTTATGAAAATTCATTACTTAGTTGTATATTATGCTCAAATATCCTTAGATGAAATAATTAAAATGGAAACATAATATACCATGATCAATGAATAATTCAATATAACATATTTCAATGTGAATTTATTTAAACCATATAAAATAAACTAGGTTCATAACATTTCAATTTTATACAATGAAGAAAATTGAGAAGAAATCCCTTATCCTACCCTTCGTTTTTTATCAAAAAATTAATAACAAACAATATATTTGTTTTAACCATTATTAACATGTAAAATAACCATATAAATTTTTATGATATCAAGTATTAGTATTTTATTACTTATTATCAACTTTTTTTAACAATCAGTCATTGTTTTCATTGTTTCGAGTATTAATTACCTAGTTTTTCGAGTTTGTTTTCACTTATTATTTTTGTTCCTATTTCTTAGATCATGATTTAATTATATCTGAAATGTAAAACATTATTTTTAAATATTATATATTTATTATATATGTATTTATTGAAAACTATAAATTTTTGTGATATGAAATGATATACACCGTTCATGAAGACGGTAGGTCGTACGTATGCCTGAATGATGTTTCGAATTTCATATCATATTAAAATAATGAAAATTAACTAATATATATATATATATATTATCATTAAAATATTATTTTTATTATATATATATCAAATTTTTTTATTAAACACATCCTCAATACATTCCATGCAAAGCATGGATGCATCTCATTACAACACGAGGCGGTAGTCCACAATACACCCGAGCCACACTATCATATTTTAAAAAATGGAATTCATGATGGTATGTGTAATAGAATAATTAATTAATAATAATAAAATTATAAATATCATATATATATATATATATAACATATAAACTATAAATATATCATTATTCCCTACCATGATTGGTGGTAATAAAAAATGAACAACCTCAGTTCACAAGGCACTAGTCCGTCGTACACTTGAATGATGATTTCATAACCCATTATATATATATATATGTGTGTGTCTTTAAAGTAGTAGGTATTACCCATAACATAGATAAATATATTTATATGAATGATTCTGAGTTAATTATATTGTCAAGGTATAATATGAATATTTGGAGTTGGACAAAAAAACCACTTTTAGATGAACATTATCTCTTCATTGGGTATCCTCTGTAGATTTTCACTAATTTCCTCCAAAGATTAATGTATTCCCAATATAAGGCATATAGTATGAGTGTAAGAGTGTTTTAAATAAATTTTTTTGGTTATTCTATTAACGAATGTGGTTTGAATTTTTGAAGAGAGGTGGATAGGGAGACTCCTTTTATAAGTAGGGTGAGAGCAACTCTTTTAAATTTTAAAAGGGAGAATGCCACCAAGGTTTTTTTCCATGTACGGTGGAACAATTAATGATAAAAAAAACTATATCATATGAGGTATAATGAATATATATGTCTATAAAAAGGATGTTTTACAAATTTCTTTATCTTTTGGAACCTTAGGTTTAGTGTTTAGTCCCTCGGTAAACTCGTTTTTCTCATAATCATTGTAATTATATTAAAAATATTTCATTTACATATTTTGTAAAAAAAATTAAATTGAACATATGATTCAGTATATACTATTTTTATTTCAAATATAGAATCCACTTTTCTAAATTCAATTTACATAAGTGGCTAAATTTTTTTAAAATTAATCCTACATACAGTACGAGAAAGTATGTTTTTAATGTAAAAATGTTCAAAAGTTCACTATGTTTTTATATATAAATTCAATAAATTTTTTTAAATGAGCTAAATTGTATTGTTAGATTTATTATTTATCAATTTTTTATTTAACAATAATTTTAAATATAATTTAACAATATAAAATATTTATACGAAAATTTTTTTTCAACTATAAACTTATCTTTTCATATTAAATTTATAAATTTTTTAGAATTTAGTTTTAAAATAATAGCACAATTAAAAGGAAAAAACATTATCTTTAGAAAAATAGATTTTTAATGCATAAAAATGAATTAGTTCTCATCCTATTATTATAAATTTTATTTAATTAAGTTATGAATATTTTATTTCATATATACAAAGTATATTTAATTAATACCATCCACTATTAGTAATGGGTTTATTTTATTTATATGAAACTCCTTTCATGGATAAAATAGTTTTTTTTACATTTCCCTTATATTCAATTGGTTTTTATATGTTTTTATAATTAATTGTTAATAAAGGATTTAAACAATATATTTTTATATGATGGTGAATAATATTAATAATCTCTAATTTAATTATTATAAGATAATTTTCCTTTTAAATAATGATACTAATAGTGTCATATAAAACACTATTTTTCATGTAACACAAGAAATGAAGAAACTTGTAGTTGCGTTCAATGAAAGATCAAATAAGTTCTGCATGGATTTAATGATAAACTCATTTTTTATTATAAGATGTTGTATATAATAAAATATTATTATTTTGTAATTTTTATGGGATACATTTTCCCTACATTAATTAAATTATGTCCTCATAATTTAAAAATGACCAATGAAATCAAGGGTTTTACATTGGGAAATACCATTGCCGAAAATCCCACATTGTAAAATGGTTAACAAAACATCATATTAATAAGAGATAAAGGGAAGAAAAAATTTTCATAAGGAATAAGATACTACTAGGTTCTGAAGATATAGAACATCGTGGGAAAATGAAGATATAGACATGGTGGAAAAGTGAAAATAATTATAGATATTGATTGTGGTCATTTATCACAACAAAGTCAATTATCAATGGAAAATTAAAGGAGCCCAAAATCTTAAATCTAATTGACGTGAAAAGGTTATTTATATAATATGAAATTATGGGAATAAGAGATAATTTTAAATGAAGATTCTTTTTCTAAAGTTGATGTAATATTTTACTGTATAATATTATAAGGAAATTTACTTTATTGATGCCTTTATATTTCATAAGAAAAATTTCATTATTTTTTTGATCAATTTTCAATTCATCACTTATTACAAAAAATTAAATTTCAAAAAATAAAATATTTATTTCTAAAGAACTATAATTATATTTTTTATACATATTCTCATCCATAATATTGTGAAAATTCATTTTGACTTTCTCTAACTATTTTATAATACCAATATTGTTTGCACAATTTACCAAATAAAATAAATTAATCTATAAAACCTCATCAAATGTGCAAAAAAACTATATCATAAATTTTTGACCATATAACCCATTCAAATGATAATGATCTATAAATTTAGAAAGAAGGTTACTGAATTTCGAAAATAAACTTACCTATAGCAGTTCCAATGAGGTAGAACATTCAATCATACTTTTCCAAAACCAATAATCCCATTATACTAGCATAATTATATCATTATTAATAAAATAATAATGCTTATCTTTAAATCAATCATCTATATTATATAAAGTATAAGTATCCACTAATTATTTTTTATGGTTATCAAAAATATTTAACATAAGCTTTCAAATACCTATTGAAAATGTACTATAAAATAATCTTTATATATTTAATAATCATGATAACGGGAAAATTATTGACCAAATAGTCAAATGATAAAATTATTAAATCAAAACTTTGGTCATTAATCATACATATTTTATTATAATAATCACATAAGTTTGACCATGATAAATTCACTTTTATAGGATAATTTTATTTTTATGCTTGGGGAATCTATTCATAGTGTTGCACATTACCATATAGTAGAAGAAATGAAAATTAGAAACAATTTTATTTCCCATTCAAACATAATCATGGTGAAAGTTTTCTGCACAATTGATGAAATTTTATTTCCCTTTTAAGAACGTACCAAGGTGTTTCCCCCACACCTATCACTCATGGGAAAATCATTCTTTCTCTTCACTCCATTATCCAAAAAATTTCCATACCATCCTCTTTTTTCATGTGATTCACATTGAATTCGTAAAAATTAGATAATTCTTCCTATGTCCTTTTATAACATGGTATTATGTCATCATATCATGATATTTTCTAGAGACATGTTTCCTTTGATATATGGGCATACTATCATCAATAATATAGTCACTTTTACCCTTTTTATCATGTTCATTAGTGAGATTCCCATTCCTTATATTGGGAACCATATATAATGATTATGTACACAAGAATAGATCATATAATCCAAAAATATAATATATATTATTAAAATTAATGAAATACATAATACAAATTAAAATATTTATACATAGCTAATCTTGTAATCATAAACATGGTTTTTTTGGGATAAATCAGGTCCAGTCCTATATAATGGTGTGTAAAGAAAATACGAATTATTTTATATACATCCCATAGGAGTGTCAATATAGGTGCACAGTAAGTCCCACTATCAGGTATGAGTTAATTATCAAGAAAACATAGAATCTCATTTTGGATTTTATTACCCTGAGGAACCTCAATGCCAGAACAACTTACACTTGTAATATCCAAACAAGGATGTATTTACAAGAAGTTTATCATAATATATACCTTACAAAAACATTGATATGTTATTATATAATTACCCTCAATGTATATCATAGTTTCAGGTTCCCTAATCTATGTTTTCAAAAATCATGTTCTTAGGTTTCTAATAAACATGACCTGATACAATAATTAGAGACTCATACTATTTTACATTAGTGTTGGTTCCTAGTTTTTTACATTTTCATAGATAAAATGGATTAATTCATAAAGGATAAAATATTTTAATAGACTTGGTGAACTATATACAAAATTTAAATTTAAATTAAATTTTGAAACATATAATAACAAAAGGAATTTCATTGATAATTCCATTATTCCCCATATCATATCCCTATATATCAATTAAAAATACATCCTTTTATCCTAGAAAAAATAATACATATTAAATATTTTATCTCATATGCTATGTAAAAGTATTTGTATAGTGTAATATATTAAAAAATATGGTATCAACAATATGACATGGTAAATAACTAAAACATTAGATATTTAATCAGTAACACGTTCATAATATTTTAGTAATAAATAATGATTAAATAATACAATATAAACAATCTAGTAAGAATTAAACAAAATCATGGATATTCTAACTAATATATTATTCACTTGGAAAATCAATAATTTATTTCATAAGGATGGAATGAAAAAAATGGATATCTAAAGCATAATTTCAAGGATTTATTCCATTGAATCTAAAAAATTCATGTATTCATTCTAATAATCTATTACTATATATTTTCCCTTCCAATAATCTAATACCATCATGTTTTTATGGTGACATCTAATAAATTGGTAAGACCTCGTCTAATGCCATATCTAGTTTGACTCATTAAACATCTGAATGAAATGAGTGGCTATATTAGGACATTACCCTCACATATGAAATCCAATAAATTCCTCAAATAAATGGTTTGAAAGATAAATAACAAAAACATTCATATTTAAACTAGAAAAAAATATAAATACATCCCCAATTAATAAACATAATCATAGATTATCCGAGGAAAATTGAATGGTACCAAAATAGTATATCCCCAATTAAAATAATCATTAATAATATAGAGAAGTAATTAGAATTATATCATTAATATATACACCAATTGAATTATTATTAATGATTTTTTTTCATTGGTGAATCTAAATACCATATGAGATCCTCAAAATGTTCTTGAGAAAAATATCCTTTTCATTTTCGAAAACATTTTAAAAATTATTTTCATTTAAAATCAATTTTAAAATCATTTTATTGTATATTATCCTCATAAACATGAAATTTATTCTTAAAATAAATTATATTGATTTTGGTATGTAATTTCGTACATGTTGTATTGACTATTCCATATACATAGTAAAAATTTTAGAAAATAGGGTTTTTCATAAAGAGATAAGAATATAACATTAAAAAATTTATAATAGAGATAAAATCAAAAAAAAATATTTTAATAAATAATTTTGAAGTTGCAAAATTAAAAAATGATTTTTTAAGAAAACATGGGTTGGGAAGTATACATGTTATCCATCATAGAGGGAATTAATGTTAAATTATCATAAAGGCATTTCCTAAGTCATTTTAAGTACCAATGAGTGAAATAAGATAATATCCCATAAAAAGGTCATGAATAAATGTGTGATAAGTCAATTAAGTGATTTATTAAAAAAAATTATTATAATTTTGTTTAATATAAATTCAAGAATAAACAATATCAAATATAATGAGATTGTGAAAACCCATTAAAAATCATCATAATGTTGTAGTGTAAATTAATCAATTAATCAATTATGTATATAAAAATTATATCCCCATAAATAAGGTTAAAATTAATTATATATAATAAATTAATTATTTACATAATTATGGAATAATAACTACAATGAGGAAGTAATATAACCTAATGAAAATGAATTGAGTTATGAATGTTCATTACTACAATATAATTTGAGATCAAATGCCCCTATATGAAATAATTCAAATTCCAGTAAAAAAAATACCATGATGAATGCATTTTTTTTATAATACATGTTAATATGAGAATATATAAAACATATAAAATAAAATAGGAGCATAATACTACAACAACCTCAATGGATTAAATTAAGGAGAAATCCCTTAGGTCGTGATTCCTTTTGATAGAACACCATTTGACCATATGTATATCAATTTTAGACCTTTTATCAGCTTTTTATAGAAATATATTAGTATGTATAATATAATATATAATTATTGTTTACATATTATCACATGTTTGTTAACAATCTTTCATTATTTTCATTATTTTGGGTGTTCCCTAACTTGTTTTTCGAGTTTTTTTTGACTTGCTAATATTTTATTCTCGTTATTTAGATCTTGATTTCATCATCTAAATAATTTAAAGCATGATTTAAATTTCATATATATTAGTTATATACGTATTTATATTTATCCAAAAAATTTGGAGATAGGAAATGAAATAAACCGTAAATAGAGACAGTTGGATGTACAAAAGCATGAACATTGTTTCCATTTTCATGTATTATAGTAAGAAGGAAAAGTATATATATATTTATTTAATTATTTAAATTACATTATAATATTATTGAATATATATCACATTTATTTATTAAACTGACCCTTTATAAATTCTATGTAAGTCCTGGTTGAATCACATCACTTCGTGAGACGGTAGTCCCCTATACACAAGAGCGATGTTATCATATTCATCATATACGAAAATCACATTTGTATTTGTGATATAATAATTTACTATGATTAAAAATATTATATATATTAGATATATATATATAATATAACCTATAAATACATCATTGTTTCTATCCTTGAAAAGCGGTAATGGAAAGACGAATGACATTGGTTCGTGCGGTGGTATTCTGTCATACAGAAAAATGATGATTTTGTATCCCATTTGATTGAATTTTGTGATGTTATAGTATATACCTAAACAATGAAAACTTATAATTATATGTAATAAACTATTTTTGTTACATAATCCTAATATAATAATAATTTAAATGGGTTGATAATGAAATAATTTTAAACTGATTCTAGAAGTATATTACCTCTTCTTTAGGTATCATCCATAGGTTTGCACTACTGAATTATTATGTTGAATATATTACCACTATATAAATATTCATATATGAGTAATGAAAATTTGGATATTATTTGATATGTTCTTGGAAATTACAATGGGTTCTGAATGAGTGATTTGAGGAATAGAGGGTGTGGTCTGTTATAATTAGGGTGAGTGGTACTCTTTTATTTTTCGAAAAGATGGAATTACACACACTTTTATTCCATGGAAATTGGATATAATAATGTAAATAACTATTTAATTTATTTTATACAATTCAAATATATCTATAAAAAGTGTTTTTGAAATGTGTGTACGTCATTTGGAACCATATGTTTTAAGATTAGACATTAGGTAAACTCATTTTACTCATAATTGTTATAATTAATTTTAACTACATTCACTAATAACAATGGTTAAAAAATAATTTTAACAAATTAAAAATGGTAAATTATTATGATTCCAAATATTTAATCATTTTTTTCAAATTCAATTCACATAACATTCTAAAATTAATTTAATATTAATCCTGCATTTAGGATGAGAAAGCGGGGTTTTATTGTTAAAATGTTCGAAAGTTCAGTATTTCTTAATATATAAATTTAATATAAAAAATATTAAAATGAAATTAATTTAATTAATTAATACACAATAGATTAATTTTGACATTAAAACTAATTGAAAATATAATTTTTCACTTGACATTATTTATATAAAAATGTAGTTTTCCATTAAAATCCAGTATTTTCACTATTCATCAAAAGATGTAACATCTCAAAAAATACCAAATATTCACCATAGGATAAATTTAACATTAGGTTTTCAAAAATAATTTTTTAAAAAATAAACTTAATAAATAAATAAATAATTATTTTTCAAAACATGTACGTAATTAAACGGAGATAAATATCCTTTAGAAAAATACATCTTTTATGTATAAAATTTAATTTTTTCTTATCATATGCCTATAAAATATATTGAATGAATACCCAAAAAAATTATTAAATATATAATGTATAAATTTCATTATTATTTTCAACTTATACTAATTAGTTTAATTTATTATGATAAAAAAACATTTGGAATATAAAACTATTTTTTTACAAAATCCTTAAGATTAAATTCAATTTTTTTATATTAACTGTAATTTTTGGTTAAAACATGAATTCAAACAAATATTTTCAAAATTTAGTTTATCTAATTCATAAAATCCACTTTTAAATCTTTTATATAATTTTTATTTGTATAATAATATTAGTATATATGGTAAAACTCATTCTTGTGGTTAATACAAGATATCGGAGAAACACACTATTGTGTGCAATTTATTCTAAAATAAGTGGTATATGCATTTCATGATAAAACAATGTATCTTGTTGAAAACTGTATTTAATAAAATATTATAATTTTGTAATTTCAGTGTGTTACAACTTCTCCAAAACCACCATAAACTCCATTAGGTTCTATGTGATCCATCTAAAATGTTATACATGGACCATTAAATTGCTTTAAAAAATCCTTATTCTTGACCCCCAAAAACAAAAAAGGAAATGGAATTATAAAACCATAAAATATACCTTTCTTATGAAGCAACCATTTCTTATTTTTCAAAGAAAACTAAAAACATTTTAATGTTACCTTGATAAAAAGTTTCCAAATAGTTTTCCAAACCCACATGTAGAAAAAATAAATAGAACGTATCCTAAATAAAATTTTAAAAAGCATTTCCCTCAATATGAGTACCTACTATTACCCATGTTCATATCCAATAAATGGAAAAATTAATAGAACTATTCATTTATAGTGATTAAAAATTCAATTGAAGTCAAATGAATTTTATTGAACAACTCTCATCCACTTCTTTAGGGTAGGTAGAATACAATTCATGAATATGATGAATAATGTTACATAGAATCTAACCACTACATCATAAAGAATATAATTACTCTTCATTTTTAACATCTTCAACTATATTATCACAGATTCTTATATATATAATATAATATCTTCTTCAATATAGTCATTGACTTTTAGGAAAATGTTAATGCTACAACTTGTATTTCAGCCACCAATATTAATTCATTATGGTAAAATTATCTTACATGTTAAAAATAAGGCACGATTTTATCACTTTAATCATATATAACAAGTAATTGTATGATCAATAACAATATATTTTTTCCAAAAACACCTCAAAATCATATATTAAACACATGTTTATATTATTAATTTTCCTTCAATTCGATACAATAGTTCTGTAATAGATTTAATATCAGCTTCTTGAATTTTGAAAATTATTTCTTTTCATATTTTGTATGTCTTGTAATCACAGTATAATGTGATAAATAATACCATAATGATTTATGCAAACCACATATGTTTAAAGGATATGTAAAATATCCTAGAAAAACAACATTATAAATCATGATGATTAATTTTTTTTTCTTCCAAATCCCAAGGAAGTATGAATTATATTATCATATAACAATATTCACTATTTCATTTTACATCTTGTACAATGATTAGATTATTTCTATCAATAAGTTTTAGAATTAAAATTTATATTGTATGATGGATAGTCTTTAGAACATGGAAAAATCCTTTGTGGTATGGATATCTTTATTCACCCTTGAACATTATAAGGGATTGAACTATAATAAGAATTTTTATTTATAATTACATAGATTAAGTGGAAATACCACTTAATATAATTTTTATGTGTGTTTAAATGAAGAACATATCACAATGTAATGTCTAATTTTCTCATTATTATTCATAATGATTCATTCTTGATTATCAAGAATCACCATTTTTTATTAAGGGTTGATCCTTACAAAGATATGAAGAACCACATTACATGTTAATATCACCCATTATTTCTCATTATTTTTCATATTTCTCAATATTCTTCATAGTATTAACCATATATTATTGGAAACCAACAATATGAAGATTCCCTTTCATCTAGGATAGACAGTAAAAAGTTGAAACCATGTTTAACACCCCAAGCTTCCACGGTACGCTTCTCTTTGAATAATACAATAGCGTGTGTTGTATGCAACTTAAAGTTCTAAAACACACCACAACCAATCAAACTACTGGTTATCAATAGTAATACCCACTTTTTGAAATTTTATAAATTTTATCTTTCAAAATGGACTTAATTTTTGGATTTAGAATATCGAAATTAGCTTAGGGTGAATTTTTTGTATTTTTATGAAAACTTTCAATTTTTGATGAATAGTGAAAAACACTGAGTTATAGTTTAAAACTGAAATTTTATTTAAATAATTATTTATTTTACTTAAATTTATTTTAGGCAAAAATAGAAACATAATACCTATATATGTTCAATGTAATTCATTAGAGTCAGTTTATAATAATTATATATATATAATAATTTTATTGAACTTTTCACCGTATTTTACCCACCTCGTAAGAGAATTTGTGAATTCACATAAAACGTAATTTCACCGCTTCTGTTAGGGTAATTTCAAAAATCCGAGAGACACAGTTGATATCAGTAAGTAAAATGTGGTTCAATAAGATAAAAATAATTTCTGGTGAATTGTAACTTTTTACTTTTATTTACCACTTTTAAAAGAAAATAGGGTAATTAAGGATAAAAAGGATATGATAATTACCCTAACACATGTCCTAATTCTATTTTATATGTATAATTTGACCGAAAAAAACCTTAGGAAAAAAATATGAACCTCTTTGGTCATCTTGGATTAGATTGGGACATTTATTTTTATTTAATTCAAATAAGAGTAAAAAGAGTTAAAATCAAAGTTTAATAACTAAAACATTTTTAATAAAGGGTTTTACATAAGATAAAATAAACTATAAAAATTAATTAGAAATATAAAAAAATTCATACATAATGGTATTTTATTTATATTTTTTAGACTTTAAATAATTTAATTTATTTCTGAAATAGTGGTGATGCAGTAATTAACTTATGATTGAAATGCTAAAATAATGGATATTTTAAATACCCAAATAAATGTAATTTGAGACTTTTAATGAATTAAACTAATTTTAAAGATTTATATGACAATTTAGGGTTGATTAAATTAATTTTTTTAGAATTTAAAAATGCTGGTATTTATTTAAAAAAAATACCAAATAGTGTCAAAATTGACATAAAAGAATTTTTAAAACAAATATTATATTATTAATTGATATTCGATTCCTAAAAATCTAAGGTTTGGAAAAATTACTTAGATAAGTTTATATATATTAATAATGAACCACTTGGGGTTCTCTTGTCTTTTTATTGTATGTTTATTAACCATATAATAAAAAACTACAAAGAGACATGGAAAATGTCAAAATATTTAACTTAGAGTTAAATATAAATGATAAGGTTAATATGGTGACCTAAACCTGTCAAAAATTTATTGGTTGAAAGGATTTTGACCCATCACCACCCTATACTAGAAATAAGTCACATTGGAGCCATTATAAATAGAATATGAATTTATTATAAAATAGTATTTTAGGTTTTTCTTAAGGTGCCCCTCACCAATCTTATAAAAGGGAACTCCCCCTTCTCTCTAATTCACACCTTCAAAGCATTTTTTCTAGGACAACCCCTACCCAAATATACTCTAAACTTCCCCCAATTCATCCTAGGGGCCTTTCTTTATCCATAAATCCATCCTAAGGAGTCCTTTTGATCAAATCAAAAGGAAGAACCTGAAGAAGAGGTAAATATTTCATCACCTCTTTCAAGTTCTTTTCTTCTTCCACATATTCCTTATTGGTTATTTACATTCTAAAATAATAAATCCATTATATTCTATATATTATGATTTTATTATGAATATTTTACAACCATATTAATTATTCTATCCATCCTTTGAATGACATGTCACCATACGGGCGTACATACGAATTACTGTCTCCACGTCCTGGTGTAATTGTTATTCAACACATTATTATTTGGATGGGTATAATAATGATGTGTAATTAATGTAAATAATAAATATAACATTATAATGATTCGTTATATATGATATACCATCCAATTATATATTATTTTAAGCAAGATATTTTCACTTGTGCGTACGTACAGATTACAGTCACCACGAACGCAATTAGATTCATTCCCCATCGTATCCATTCAAGACTAATTTTCATTTGATGATTACAAATAATGTTTTAATATTTGATATAATTTTCAATATAAATAAGATACATCCCATCCATAACAAATATGACTCACATAATAATGAGTATAAAGTAGAACGAATCCGTTAACACCCAAAACGACGATAATTCTTAGATATTATTAACAAATCAATGTTAAAAGATAATATATGATATCATATTAATGTATATGATTCTTATATAATTTAATAAAAATAATTTCACCATTATACAGGAGGTTATCCTACCCTCGACCAAAGAAAAGTACAAGGTAAGGGTTAATTTTACAATCTCTTTATAATCCTAGGTTGTTTTTACATAAGTATCAACTAGGACCTCTTTATCATCCACATCCATGTTACTTAAAAATGTATTTCAAAACATTATTACTATTTTATAGACTATGGATTAAAGTCATTTATACCCTTGTTTGACTTTTTATAATATGTTTATAAAGAATCTTTCCGTCATTTTCCAAACATGGTCCTTTATAACCTATTTGACAAAATTAAGGTAACAATGTCTTTTTTTAACTTATACGACGGGTGCGGAAATTTTACACCATTATAACATCATCTAAGATTCCCATATAAGCTTTTAAGAATATTTTCATATATAAATGTTTCATTTTATAATTAAATGAATTTTAAGTGATTTCAAAAAAGGAAAAGTTATTTCTCTAAAAAGGTTTTGATTTAATCTATGTCAACATCCTTTGATGGATTTTAAGTTTGTTTGAAGTTGATTTATTATGATACAAAACATCCATATTGTATTGAAGGTTTTGTGATATGTTTGACCGTGGATGTGTTATTTCATACCATTCATGGTTTATGGATAATGTATTGACAATTCGTATTCTAGTTTTAATACTAATGCTTATGATATGTTTAAATCTATTCATATGAGGAATGCATTGGACTTAGTAAGTGACGGGTGGAGCCTGCTATTTCTCCTTGATGCATCGATAGGTCTCATGAGACAAAATAGTGTCTTGGCACAAGGCCTTGACAAAATCTTATTTGTAGTCTTGTCATAATGCCTTGACTATGTGGTTATGAAAGTCGTGCATTATGCATTCCATCATTATGAAAGCGATTATTGATTTTACAAGTGATTATTAGACTAGTAGAATATCCTTGTGAATAAGTAAATCGAATTATTTCATTTTATTTTTTCCATATTATTCTGAATTTCAAGTTTAAAAGGATTTTGTTTTAGTTATACATTGCCTTAAATGATTATTCTTATTTATGAAACCTTTCACAATATTGTAATCCTTAATGAGAATCTGAGCTCACCCCTTTCTATGTTGTTTTATTTTTTCCAGGATGTGAAGAATTATTTTTTGACAGACCTGCAGGGATAATCTGAGGGGATAAGAGTGTGGACTATGGATACTATGTTGTTCTACTTTTTCACATTATGATGCAAATGTATCTAGTGTTTCCAAGGCTACTAAACTAATCAGTATTTAGAGACTAGAAATTTTGTGATCATGAAAATGTTATATAATAATGTACCGACTCTGGGTAACTAGGGTTGTGGCGTTACAGTTGGTATCAGAGTATGTTTAGTAAAAACCTCAGAAGCTATATTTAGATATACTCTGAAAATAGTACATAGACCAAATATGGGCTTTTAGAATTAGTATAAAAGAACTTCCTAGAATATTGGTATTGTAGATATTATGTGAGTTTTCCATGAAATAAATCCACGTCTGGATACTAGCAGGTAGAGGCAGCTCTAGCACAGATGTACCTAGGGGTAAAACCCGAAAACACCGCTTTTATCTAGACTCGAATGGGAATAGGTGCACGACAATGGGACTTGCTTCACTCTTCGTTACGACACTCCTGAGGTATATTCATAGGATAATTATCGTTCTCTTTAAAAACCACTATCAAGGGTTTATGAGTATATACTTTCTCAAAGAATTTTTTTTATTATGGATTATATACATAAACTGTTCAATTTATGTTATGTGATTTACAAGTTTCTAATTATGTGTTGCAATTGTTAAACTAATCTATTGTATGCCATTGTTTATAAATGGATCCTAGTGAAAGGAATAGAAACCATATCAATGCACTCACTCCATGTAGGAATTTCCCTCCTACTCATGATAATTATAGTGGAGCTGGTGATGCAACTGGTGCTGATCAGCTAATCACCATACTGTGACAACTCACTCAGGTTATGAATAATAACATGTCCAATATAGAGCACCCTGATCCACAACGTGGAGGATCAATGTTAGATCGCTTCATTAGGAAATAACCTCCAACATTCAATGGGGGTAAAAATCCACTAGTAGCTGAGAAATGGATAAATTTCTTAGAGAAAATATTACATGCCTTAGGGAGTGGTGAAAGGGATAAAGTTGTCATGGAAGTTTACCACCTCACTAGAGATGTTGATCAATGGTGGTCATTGATTCAAAACACAAAGTAAGAAGATGAAGTATCAAATATGTAATGGAGGGAGTTTAAAGATATTTTTATAGAAAAATACTTTCCTCATGACCATCGAGAATATATGGAAAGAAAATTTCCGAGTCTCAGGCAAAAGGAGGACGAGAATGTTGCAAAGTATGAGTCTAACTTTACAAGGTTAGAAAGGAAAGATGAAGATTATATATGTAACCCAAGATGTAATATTGATCGTTTCTTTCATGGGTTAAAACTATTTCTCCGTCGATCATTAGGCTCACAATCCTTCTCGTTGTACAAAGATATTTTCTCAGGCGCTATCAAGGGAGAAAATGAATTCTCTGATTCTTACAACTTTAAAGAAAATTAAGAGAAGAAGAGATGTGTTGATCACTCTGGAAATGGAAATAAGGGGAAGAAGGGAAAAGTTGAATATCCATCCTAAAATAAATTTGTGAAGAAACACTCTGGTATATGCTTGAAGGGAATGGGAGTCTGTTACAAGTGTGATGAAAAAGTCCACCATGCTCGTGATTGAAAGGGGAAGAAAGATTCTTACCGATGTTCAAAGATACAATTGTAGGGAGATGAGACATTATGAAAATGAATGACCTAAATGTCAGGGAAACTTACCTTAGAAAAGGCCAAGGGATCAAGGCCAAGCTTATGTGATCACTACTGCTGAGTTTGAATATCTGAAATATGCGGTGGAAGGTAATCTAATGGTTTCCTCAAGTTTAGCCAATGATTTATTTGATTCTGGATCATCACATTGTTTCATATCTTCCCAGTTTCATAAAAAAATTAGAAATTTCCATTTTGATTTAACAATGGAGTTGTCAATCAAATCTCCTAAGGTAAGTATCATTGCAACAAAGTTTTGTGAATCAGTTCCCAATAAGGAATATAAATTTTATTTATCTATTGATCTCATCGTCATTCCCATGATGGAATTTAATATAATCCTTGGTATGGATTGGATTTCAGACCATGATGCGAAAATTTATTGTAATAAGAATGATTTTACATTTTTTATGATGATAAGGATTACCTTATCTTTAGGTCAGAAACATCACCCCCTAATTCTTATCTAGATCCACCCTAGTATCTCAACTAAATTCAATTATTGGGTAGGAAGAGAATGAAATAACTGTGGGTGAGTAAAGGAATGTTCTAATAGAGGATGTACCTATTGTGCAAGAATATGTTGTTATTTTTTCAGAGGATTTACTAGGACATCCTCCAGAATGAGAAATTTATTTTCCATTGACTTAATTCTTGGTTCAAGACCCATATCGAAGACCCCTTATAGATTGGAATCTATTAAATTAGTGGAACTAAAGAAAAAACTAGAGTAATTGAGTAATAAGGGATTTATTCTCCGTAGTGTTTCTCAATGGGGATCCCCTATTCATTTTGATAAAAAGAATGATGGATCTATGAGGCTGTGCATTGAATACAGGGAGATCAATTATATAACAATAAAGAACAAGTATCACCTACCTCTCATTGATGATTTATTCAACCAACTTCATAGACCTCAATACTTTTCAAAGATTGACCTTCTATCTAGATATCATCAGTTGTGTGTAAAGAAGGAAGAAAATCCAAAAACAACATTTCGAACTAGGTACATGCATTACGATTTTGCAGTAATGCCTTTTGTAATGACTAATGTACCCTCTGTATTTATGGATCTAATGAATAGAGTTTTCAAGTAATATCTTAATGACTTTGTTGTGGTATTTTTTGATGATATCTTGGTATACTCCAAAAGATATAGAAGATCATTAAAATCACTTGTGAATTATCCTGAACACTCTTAGAAGACAAGAATTATATGGGAAGTTTAACAAGTGTGAATTATCACTTTAGGAGATTTCTTTTCTCATCCATATTTTCTCTAATGATGGAATCTCTGATGATCCTTCAAAGACCAAGTCAATCCAATAATGGCCAGCATCGACGATTATATATTTATTTGTTTAGCAGGTTATTATCGATGTTTCATCCATAATTTTTCCCGATTCGTTAACCCATTAACAAAGCTCACAAGTAAAGGTGTTAAATTTGTTTGGGAAAAAGATTGTGAATAATGTTTTGAAGAACTGAAGAGATGATTAGTCAATTATCCGATCTTGACTCTACCATCAGGGAATGATGGATTTGTAATTTATAGTGATGCTTCAAAGAAAGGAATTGGTTGTGTCCTAATGTAGAATTATAGGGTTATTGCCTATGAAAAACGACAGCTAAAAATTCATGAGAAAAACTATCCAACTCATGATCTTGAGTTAGCAACTGTAATCATTTCTTTGAAGATATAGAGAAATTATCTATATGGTAAAAAATGAAAGATATATACCGATCATAAGAGTTTGAATTATATTTTCCCACAGAAATAACTCATCATGAGGAAAATGAGATGGAATGAACTAATCAAGGATTATGATTGCACCATACACTACCACTCGGGGAAGGAAAATAAGGTGTCAGGTGCTTTGAGCAGAAAGTATCATGCAGTTTTGAACAAGATGAGAATTGAAAGGGATCTTATTTTCATAGATCAAGTAAAAATGTACATGCGAATGACCATGGAAGGTGAAACATCAATGCTTTTTCAAATGGTTTCCAAACCATCTTTACTTGAAAGGATAAAAATTTCTTAGGTCGATGATGAGGAATTTCAAATGAATATTTAATCTGTGAATGATGGGTGATTAATGACTTCGTATATGAAGATGGAATTTTGAAATTCAGGAAGAGACATTAGGTTCCTAATATACCTGATCTAAAAAGAGAATTGTTGGATGATTCTCATAGTTCCAATTTCTCCATACACCCTGGTAGCACCAAAATGTATAGAGATTTTAGGGAACAAGTTTGGTGGGATAACATGAAGATGATGATTTCTGATTTTGTGTCAAGATGTATGCTTTGTCAATAAGTGAAATCTAGAAGGCAGCAACCTAGAGGAGCCTTCCAACCTCTTCCAATACCTTAGTGGAAATGGGATAATATTACAATGGACTTTGTCATGGAACTACCAAATACTCCTAGAAGGAACAATTCATCATGGGTTGTTGTTGATCATCTTACCAAGTCAGCACGTTTTCTTACTATAAAAGAAGATCATCCACTTGAATGTCTATCAAGACTATATATTAATGAAGTTGGGAGACTTTATGGAGTAGCCTTATCGATTGTTTCTGATCGTGATCCCCGTTTTACTTCAAGATTCAAGAAAAGTATTCTCAAATCCCTGCATACTGAACTTTGTTTCAGTACTACTTACCCCCGTCAAACAGATAAATAATCAGAATGAACTATTCAAACTGTAGAAGACATGTTGAGATCATGCTCACTTGACTTTCAAGGTATGTGGGATCAATATTTACCTCTGGTAGAATTTTCCAATAACAATAGCTTCAATTCAACTATTCAGATGGCACTATATAATGCGTTATATGGAAAGAGATTTTGTACACCAACCTGTTTGGATGATGTTGGCGAAAAAAACATGTACGACCAGAACTTGTGGTGGAAATGATGGAAACGGTGAATTTAAACCAACCCCACATCAAAGCAGCTCGAAGTATGCAGAAGATCTATGCCGATAATCGAAGAAAGGATTTGGAATTTTAGGAAGGAGATCATGTTTTCTTGAAGGTATCTCCATGGAAGGTTGTTATACATTTCGGTAAGAAAGGTAAATTGAGTACCATGTACATCAGACCTTTCAAAATTATAGAACGAATTAGGGCTATAGCTTATCATTTGACAATGTTTCCAAATCTCTCCAAAGTTCACAATGTGTTCCACGTATCACTATTGAGAAAATACATGCCTAGCCCAACTCATGTACTCACCTATGAGGAATTAGAACTAGAACCCGATCTGTCTTATTGCGAAGAGCCTATCAAGATTTTTGACACAAGAGAACACGTGCTGAGAAACCGGACGACTCTTCTGGGAAAATATCTATGGAGAACCCATAAGATGGAAGAGGCAACGTGGGAACCCGAGGAACATATGATGAAGAACCATCCAAATCTTTTTACGCAGTAATACTCTAGAAATTTCGAGGATGAAATTATTTGAAGGAGGGGAGAATTTAACACCCCAAGCTTCCATGGTACACTTCTCTTTGAATAATACAATAGCATGTGTTGTATTCAACTTCGAGTTCTAACACACACCAAAACCAATGAAACTAGCTGTTTTGAATATTAGTAACAACTTCTTGAAATTTTATAAATTTTATCTTTACAAATGGACTTCATTTTTGGATTCAGAATATTTAAATTATCTTAGACTGAATTTTTGGTATTTTTCTAAAAATATTCAATTTTTGATGATTAGTTAAAAACACTAAGTTATAGTTTAAAACTGAAATTTTATTTAAATAGCTATTTATTTTTTTTAAAATTTATTTTTAGGTCAAAAAAGATACATAATACCTATATGAGTTCAATGTAATTCATTGGAGTCAGTTTATAATAATTATATATATATATATATATGTATATATATTATTGAAGTTTTCACCGTGTATTACCCACCTCTTAGAAGAATTTTTGAATTCACATATAACATAATTTTACCACTTCTATGAGTGGAATTTCAAAAATCCAAGAGAAATGGTTGATATCAGTATGTAAAATGTGGTTCAATTAGATAAAAATATTTTTTGGTGAATAATAACTTTTTACTTTTATTTACCACGGTTAAAAGTTAATAGGGTAATTAAGGGTAAAATGATATTATTATTACCCTAACACATGTTCTAATTCTATTGGATTACTATAATTCAACCAAAAAAACCTTAGGAATAAAATATGAACCACTTTGTACCACTTGGATTAGATTAGGACATTTTTTATCATTTAATTCAAAGAAGAGTTAAAAGAGTTAAAATCAAAGTTTAAAAACTAAAACATTTTTAATATAGGGTAATACATAAGATAAATTAGACTATAAATATTCATTTTAAATATAAAAATATTTCCTACATAGTGGTATTTTATTTATATTTGTTAGACATTATATAATTTAATTTATTTATGACACAATGGTGATGCAGTAATTACCTTATTAATGAAATATTAAAATAATTGATATTTTAAATACCCAAATAAATGTAATTTGATACTTTTAAGGAATTTCAAAAATTTTCATGGTTAATATGACATTTTAGGGTTTAATTAAATGAATGTTTTTTCAAATTAATAATGTTTTTATAAATTTAACAAAAACAAAATACCAAATAGTGTCGAAATTGATATAAAAGAGTATTTAAAACAAATATTATATTATTAATTGATATTCTATTCCAAAAAATATAAGGTTTTTTCAAATGACTTATATAATGTTATATATATTAATAATGAACAACTTGTGGTTCTCTCAGCTTGTTATAGTATGTTTATTAACCATATAATATAAAAATACAAAGAGACATGGTAAACGTCAAAATATTTAACTAAGTGTTAAATATAAATGATAAGGTTAATATTATGACCTAAACCAATCTAAAATATATTGGATGAATGTAATTAGAACCATTCCCACCCTAGACTCTAAATAAGTCCCTTTGGAGCCATTATACAGCAAATATGAATTTATTATAATATAATATTTTATGTTTATCCTAAGGTGCCCCTGACCCCACTTATAAAAGGGCACTCCCCCTTCTCTCTAATTCACACCTTCAAATAATTTTGGTTTGGCCAACCCCTAGCCAAGTATCCTCTAAACTTCCCTAAATTCATCCTAGAGTCTCTCCTTTAGTCAGAAAGCCAACCTATGGAGCCCTTTTGATCAAATCAAAAGGAAGAACCCGTAGATGAGGTAAATATTTCATGACCTCTTTCAAGTTCTTTTCTTCTTCCACATCATCTTTCTTTGTTATTTCCATTCTAAAATAATTACTCTTGTATATTCTATATACTATGATGTTATTATGAATATGGCACAACCATATTCATTATTCTATCCATCCTTTGAATGACATTTTACCATGCGTGCATACGTACGAATTACCATCTCTACGTCGTGGTGAAATTTTTATTCAATAAATTATTATTTGGATGGGTATAATAATGATGTTTAATTGATGTAAATAATAAATATAAAAAGATAATGATTTTGTATATATGATATACCATCCAATTATATATTATTTTAAGAATGATATTGTCGCTCGTGCGTACGTACGAATTACAGTCTCCACAAACGTGATTGGATTCATTCCCACATTGTATGCATTCAAGAATAAATTCATTTGATGATTAAAAATAATGTTTAATGACTTGATATCATTCTGGATATTAATAATATAAATCCCATACATAAAAAATATGACTCACATAACATATAATATAAAGGAAAATGAATCTGTTAACACCCGAAATGACGATAATACTAATATATTATTAACAAAGAAATGTTAAAAGATTATATATGATATCATTTTAATGTATATGTTTCTTTTATAATTTAATAAAAATAATTTAACCATTATACAGGAGGTTAACCTACCCTCGAACAAGGAAAATTACAAGTTAAGGGTTAATTTCTCAATCTCTTTATTAGCTGATGTTTTTTTACATAAGAATCAACTGGGACCACTTTATCATCCCCATCCATGTTTCTTAAAAATGTATTTCAAAACATTCTTACTATTTTATTGACTATGTATTAATGTAATTTATACACTTGTTTGACTTTTTATAAGATGTTTATAAAGGAATCTTTTCATCATTTTCCAAACAAGGTCCTTTATAACCTTTTTGACAAAATTTAGGTAAGAATTTATTTTTTTAACTTATACGGCGGGTGAGGATATTTTCCACCGTTATAACATCGTCGAACCTTCCCTTACAAGATTATAAGAATATTTTCAAAAATAAGTGTTTTCTTTTATATTTAAGTAACTTTTAAATGATTTCAAAATAGAAATAGATATTTCTATAAAAGGTTTTGATTTCATCTATGTCAACATCCTTAGATGGATTTTAAGTCTATTTGATGTTTATTTATTATGATACAAAACATCCACATTGTATTGATGGTTTTGTGATATGTTTGAATATGGATGTGTTATTTCATACCATTCATTTTTTATGGATAATTTATTGACATTTCATATGCTAGTTTTAAAATGAATGTTTATGTTATGTTTAAACCTATTCATATGCGGAATGCATTGGACTTGGTAAGTGACAGGTGGAGCACTCTATAGCTCCACGATGCATCGGTAGGTTTCATGAGAAAAACTAGTGTCTTGGCACAAGGCCTTGACAAAATCATATTTTTAGTCTTGGAATAAGGCCTTGAGTATGTGGTTATAAAAGTTTGGCATTATGCATTCCATAATTATGAATGTAGTTATTGATATTGAATGTGATTATTCGACTAGTAGAATATCCATGTGAATAAGTAAATGGCATTATTTCATTTTATTTTTTCCATATTATGCTGATGTTCAAGTTTAAAAGGATTTTGTTTTAGTTATACATTGCCTTAAATGTTTATGCTTATTTATGAATGCTTCTACTATATTGTTATCCTTACTGATCATCTGAGCTCACCCCTTTCTATGATTTATTTTTTCCAGGATATGAAGAAGTATTTTATGAATGACCTGTCGGGATAATCTAAGTTGGTATGAGTGTGGAATATAGAGAATATTTTCTTGTAGTTTTTCACATTATGATGTAATGTAAGACTTATGAATGTATCTAGTGTTACTAAGGCTACTAAACTAATCGATGTTTCGAGACTTGATATTTTTTTATCATGCCAATGTTATGTAATAATACACCGACACTCAGAAACTGGGGTCAGGGCGTTACACCATTTGAATATTTTATGATAAACGGTATAATTCTAAGATATAAATTTATGATGTATAGTGTTGGAAATTTATTAACTATACCAACCTTATAATGTTATCATATTTTTAACATATTTCAACTCCTCTGATAAGGTTAGGAGTTTCAATAGGATCCTTATAAAGATAAGACATATCCATTTTTCTGCCTCAATTATCAAATATAAATATTGACACATATAATAAAAAAATGTAATCCATACATAGAATGAAATTATAAATTAATGAAAAAATATTCAATAACACTCTAAAACACCCTCTATAGAATTTATCTAATGGTTGAAAACAAATACAACACCCCTCAAATTTCAATTTTTTAATTCAGATATTATTCTATGATCCATGAAAACTCCCTGAGCATACACTAAAAATATTAAAATAATTTTATAATATGAAAATAAATGTTTTTAAAATCCATATATATTATCATAGTGACAATTTTAATACCTCTTCCATTAAATTTCTATAATATTTAGTAATGTTATTCTTAATGTACTACTAACCTAAATATTATTCCATTATTCATAATACTTAATTTACATTATTAATGGTAAAACTAATTTGTGACTACATTTACACAACCATACCATTCCAAGACAATTCCAAAGCCAATAGTAATGTTTTAAATAACTGTCAATATATGACACTAAAAAATTGTTTTAATATTAAACCTAATGAGTGAAATAACATAAAATATAATTAATTTATCAAAGACTATACATCTAAAAATTAAATAATGATATATAGATAAAAATATAAAGTATATAATTAAAAATATTTTAAATTAATATAAAAAAATTCATCATTTAATAACATGAATGAATAAAATTAAATATTAATTTTGAAAACCATATTAGTACTATATGAAAAATAATGGGATATAATTATTATCAACTATTATACATTCCCATCATTTTGCATGAAAATTTATAAGATATTGTTCACTATAAAAACATCATTAATGTACTCTATAACCCATTATTGAAATATAATATGACTTTCTATTGGTATATCTTTATATCGATGATGAAGAAGGGATGTGTAATAATACAATGAACAGTTTTATAAATTATTAGTCCATGAATAGTAAACATTTATGTACATGTTAGCGATGTAAATGAAAAGAAATGTATGAAAACATCAAGATATATAAGGGTAATATATAGATAAAAAACTCTATAATTTTCACCCATAGTAGTATTTATGTTTTTTGGAAAATATACTCATTGAAAAATAAATGTTTTAAAATTTAATGTTTATAATAAAAATTTTATAATAAAAAATTCACAATTTTTTTGATATGAAAATATATATCCTAAAAAATAGAAAAAATGAGTAGTATAGAATAATCCAAATACTTTATTAGAGAATATTATTTTAATGAAATAATCATTATTGAACACTTTTCTTATATCCTGATGTTATTAGAGAATCAATAAACATATTTATGTTTCATAGGTAATGAAAAAGGATCCTTTTAAACCCCCTTGATCAAAATAAACTAGTTCACAAAAATGTACTTCTTCAATAAATATAAGTAGTGGGAAACACTATTCATCAGATCCAATGTGATCAACATGATCAGAAACATGTCCAAACCCCTATTTTATGATCATCATATTATGTATTAATGTAGATTCATATCTCTATAACCTTATCAATCATAATTATTAGATATATGATACATTTCTATTCATGTAATCTACTTGATTTATATGGTTATAAGAAATTGTTACTATGATAAAACTGAAAGGATTTATAATAAATCACCACACATAGAGTCATATAATAAACACAATGAATGAATCTATAGTAATAAGTTCTCAAATGATTGAGATGATGCATAACATCATCATGTAATAATTTTTTATATGTGTATTATAATCCATTCCTCACACCTCAATTAGATTTATAGAAAATATTGAAATAGACACCCAAAGATAATTTTCAATATTTACTGGTTTTCTTATAAAAAATGGAATCAAATCAACTATTATATTGAATTTTTATCACGAATTATTGATTATTTGGAGATCATATGTATTATTCAGAACACCAGATCTTATAATCAAAAGTTTTGTTAGAAAAAACATAAAAAAAATATTTATGTGAGAATAAAATGAATATAATGTGTATTGTTATTTCAAAAAAATGATACATAAGAATTAATTGAATAATTTTAGTCCAATATTGTATAGTATAAAAACACGAATGAAATGTATGATTGAATTAAATTAAATTAAACAACTTTATATATATTCTTATTATATAAAACCAATGTTTTAGATCCTAAGAAATTACATTTTTTAATCCCACAAGTCTCAATCTCATCCATTTTTCATAAATAAAATTTGTAAACATGTTAGTGGATCAAAATATATAACGTAGTCAATAAAAAACATACACTTCTCAAATAAATAAATGTTATGGGATTTTTGGAATAAGAAAAGAAAATTAAAAAATAGAGAATAGGATGAGTTATAAAATAAAGATATAGTACAAATTAAAAATAAGAAAATGTATGAATATCCCTACAACATTAAAATTTTATAATACCCATTG
Organism: Viscum album; assembly: GCA_963277665.1. NCBI lineage: Eukaryota > Viridiplantae > Streptophyta > Magnoliopsida > Santalales > Viscaceae > Viscum > Viscum album. The sequence continues at coordinate 904,552,025 of OY728160.1, read as the reverse complement.
AGTATTGTAATGAATAAACAAGAGTAAAATTATCTCACTTAAATTTTAATTTCACCATATGGGGTGTACTACAATCTTTTACTCAAAAAACGCAAGAAAAAACCACTATAACCTTTTGGGATTAATGAAATGTTAAATGTGAGTTGGTGTAAAGAATCAATGGATGATAATAAAAATAAAATTGAATTTTCTAGAATATTTATTCAATATGATAGAGATTATCATAGTATATTAAAATTGATTTAAATAATGTTTTCAATTATTTCAAAAAAAATTCAAAGAAAATTGGAGAAATAAAAGAGTCTATTATTGGATAAATTTAATGTACTATGTTTTTGATGTTATAAGAATACAAAAAATACTATTTAATCCCTTCAATTTATGATGATAATAATATCAAGGGTATATAGAGTGGTTTAGATGTGTATGAGTCTTGTTTGAACCCCATTGCTCCAAAATTTGGAATGGAATACTAAGATGGACTCTTATTTCTTACCTTGTGAACCTACTATAGGGGAGGTCCAATGTTCTTTATGGGGGTCAAAATGGTTTTCCTCACTATGACTCATTGTACATATATTCTTGTTGGTTGTTGTAGTGCTCAAAATAGGTGATCACATTAATAGGGCATGATTTGAAAAGAAAATTATTCAAAACTATGCGGGCCATAGTCTATGGACCAAAGATGCCATTTAGTTAGCCCTTGATTTAGAAAAATGTGTGGAACAATAGTGCACATCTTTATGAATGGGTAGATTTACCTTTTTCCTATCATACCATTTATTGAATATTTCCAAATTCACCTCTCAATTCTCACATAGAGTGCCTCCTTATTCTTTGATACCTCAATGGACATTAAAAATATGAAATGAAGCAAATTTCTCATACATACATCGATATGACTTCCCACTATCATGTTTTATAGCCACCAATAATCTCTCAATTATTCTTTACTATTTCATTATCTATCTATCTCTCAGTGGAGCTAGTTTTTTTCAGTTAATATGATAATTTTTTTGGGTATTTGTCTATTTTTAAAATTTATTCTATTTTACCTCAATTTAAAGGTAGACAATGGACGAGTAGTTGTCTAAAAACCTAAGGATTGTGTCCTTGTTAATTTCTCTAATAGTTTAAATGAATTATATTATACATAATTACATTGTGTTTCAGATTCCTCCAATGACACATCATAATTTTTTAATAAATTAAATTAAATAGTTTCCTATGTTTAAAAAAGTACAAGAAACCTGTGAATTAAAATAATATGATGAAGACCCTAATAAAAGACACCCCAAAGGTAGTCCCTTCCTAAATGTCCTAGTTCCTCATGTCATGAATTAAATTAAACCACAAATTGAGGTGTATTAATTTCCACTTATAGTGATTATAATTAATTTATTAATGGTTTTAATTTAAAACATGCTAAAATTATTCCCTTACATCATGCTTAGAGAAAAACAAGGGTACCAACATATGAATTACTTGGATAGGATATAAAATATTTCCAATTTAATTGTTAAATTAATCCCAAGGATCTGTAAGGGATACATGGTTTCTTTTATAGAATACCTAGAATGGAAACACCATGTGGATGACTTATCAACTTTACCCATGATCGATAACAAGTTCCAAAGTATATTTCCATATACAATCTCATCGGTCAATGTTGGTGTACCTTATTATGAGCGATACATGGTTACATGTGTTGTATAATATTGATGGTCTCATAGGAATATCCATTTAGAACATGTTGAGAGTGAAACTTGGGTTCCACAAATTGATTTATTTTTATTGACTCTAATGATGATGGATACTTTTTGTTCTCTTATTGAGATACTTGGGTTCCTCCCAATTGATCTCCTAAGATGGGATCAAGATTAATCTTTATTAATATATAAGGATCCATTCATAAAATGTCTATGAATTTGTCTACAAAACCAAAGGGAATTAATGGGTTTATTCTAGGTTTACACATGACTTTTGAAGGCATGGTTATATTCTTAATACATGTATGCCATAAGGCTTGTAATTATTATTTAATAACAGTAACAAACCCACTCATCCACACACAAATATATATATATATATATATATATTCACTAATATACTATATCTTCATAGTTTTACCACTTATTAGTGATATCATTCCAAGAACTTTGTAGGTGTTTTTGGTCGGGTATCCTATTAGAAAGCTGAATCAGAGTGGTTGATTTATTTATTTCAATAATTTTAGCTTTACCAACACAATGATCATTTCATTTTCAAAGAATGAATATTTATAGAAATATCTTTTGGTGGAATACTGATTATATCTCACAAAGTTTTTAGAAAAAATATCATACCTGAATGTACTTTAAGATTTTAGGGGCAGTCCAAGGGAAGTACTCACCTTCCAATGATTGATTTCAATGATGGACTACAAAAGAAGAGAACGGATCCAATACTCATGATGCTAGTTGATGAATATTTTGGTCCCCATTTATTTTTTTATCATGTATTATATTCCTCTACCCCTATATCCCAATTACATACATATTTGTATAGAATCCTATCGTGATCAATTTTTTTATCTGATATTGATCTATCTTTGGTTTTTACTATCTAGTTTTTTTATTAGTCTATTTCTGGTTAATTATTAGAAATTTAATTGCTTCTCATTCTTATTCAACATTGTGTAATACTCTGATCAAGAGGTAATAGTTTCACTATAGACAAACCCATAACCCTCACATCTATTTGAATTCTTCTGCTGTACATCTAAGAATTCATGAAGTCATTTCGGCATCCAGATCTAGGTACTACGTAGTGGATTCATAGGTGGGACACTAAAAAGATGTATCAGGTGTGATTTTCCAATTGTAAAACTATTTGGGTATTATAAAACATAATATTATTATTTCATAATTTGGTAGTGATGATGTGCATTGGAATCCTTAACCCCTATATAGGGGAATCCAAAATTACATGGGATGGTATATTGTAGTTTGGTTTTCTATGTTATAGTTGTATTGATTTCTCCATTTGGTGAAAAACATGTTTTATAATGTTATTATTATTGATATTTTTAGTATAGACTCCATTTCCATGTCATAGTATTTGGAAGATTTATCATATCATTCACCATTATTGGAACGTGGTGATTCACATGTCATGAATTATTCTATGCTATATAGGTATATCTTGTTCGTTTCATTACCTGTGATTATTGTGAGTTTTTGACTATTATATATTGAAAGGTATAATCATTTATTGTAGCGATATGATAATTGCTTACATTATAGTGCATGCCCAAATATAAATAGTGTTTTCCCATATAGACTATTGATGACACCTTAATTGATCAATTATACCATGTTTGAAGCATGGACCACTGGTTCCATGGGAAAAATGTTAGATGAATTTCATTATAAGACTTCCAATCATAATTTAAAAATCATGTACTAAAATAAAATTTGAATGCTAATTCATTTTATGAAATCATTTTTCATGAACTATTACATCCTAATACCAATTGTAAGGGTCGGGTTACAATTTCTTGATATACCAATATTATTTTATAATGATTATCTGGCTTATAAATTTGGAATGTTGGTGAATTTAATGAGATTGTGATTTCTATATGCATATAAATGTGTAATAACTTCAATAAGTTCAATACATTTAAATTAAATGGTTACTACTAAACATGGATTCAAAATTCAAAGGAAGAGTTCTTTTCCTCTATACCATTCAATTGACACTCAATATACTAGAACCGCTATGGTTTTATATGATACATTGAAACTAATTCATTCTTTTTAGTGGTAAGTATGCTCTGTATCTTATGAATTATGTGACACATCATATCACTTATACCTGGATTTAGGTGCAAAAAGAGAGGTGCGACTAATTAATTAGAAGGATTTATATGTTCTTATTCCTATTATATTGATTTTATCTACTCTTAAATCTAATCTGATCAATATGTTTTGAAAATTATAGAGCTATGTTACCATGATGTACTTGAATCATTCTCTAAGTGGGTGGTGATGACCAGGATTCAAGAATTAGGGGCCCTAATTCACCAGTATTAACTCATGTTGTTACAATAGATTCACCTCCAATTCTTCATCAACCAGGGTTTATTTCTCATTTTTTAGATGGATTATTTTACTTTTAGTAATCTGTACATGGAGTTTTGTGACCTTCCACTACTATGGTAGAGAAAACACAAGAATTTCAATAGAACTATTCTCCCAAATTCTCTAGGTATGGTGTTCATTAATCAAATTAATCTTTTCATGATTCCATGATTTCCATCTTCGAGAATTTATAGATAGCTATATATTGGAGGTTCAAGCTCACCACATTCATACTTTCTGACTCTATGAAATGTTGGTTGGATTTCACCTCCCCGGATTTTCATTGTATGGGTGTGGTATATCTAGGAATCATGCACTTTTATATGACTAGTTAATTCTATAGATGCATAGATTTGACCTCCCTCGAGAGTTTATGTACCTACAACATTTTTCTATTTATTTGATGGAGTATTTGTCTCACTTTGCTGATATTCATTGTTTTTCACTAACACAGGTCAATGATGAGTTGACAACCTTGAGGTGGTTATAGGATTAGAATGCGTACACTATTCGGTAATAGTATAATGAATTTTGGTTGACCAATGTATCATAGATAATGAACCAAGACTACATCACTAATTAGAACCTGACGTAATGTGGGGGTGTGAGTCAGATAATTTTGACTTCATATTAGGGTGGCACATTATCTATGAGTATGAAATGTCACTTCAAGTCTACACATGATATAAATATGAGTTTGATGACATGAAACTAATGTGATTTGTTCTTTCTGCATTATGGTTGGGATATCAAAAAAAGGATCTAGTATACGAGGGATTGAATTGAGTTCTGATCTTACAGTAAGACAAGTCGCCATCTTCATTTCAAAAAAAAAATCCCTTTAATTCTTGGTGATAGGGATTCAATTCCAACCCCAAATTCGTATACAAGATTATTATCTCCAAATTAATAAGTGATATGGATTACTAGTAGACAATAAAGTCTAGGAGGTGGTCTCCCCCGAAGTAGTTATGCATCATAGGAATAGTTCTAATTGAGTGGACATGCATAGGTTAGTCAGGTTTTATAATAGGGCCATATATTTGGCCATATTTATGAAGTGAATCTTATATTCAAGGAGTATATTCTATGGTCATCTATAGTTTTAGGTAATATTCTAATGGACTCTACTTTAGTTTCTTTCTTGTTTGATATACATGCATCACACTCCTTTTTTATACAATAATTGTAGAGATCCTTGGGGTAGAAATACAATTTCTTGTTGTTATGACACATTATACTCTCATGGGAGCACGATTAGGGGGTATTCACCAATGAAGGTATTTTTCTCTTTTTTTAGGGTATATATTCTAATAGAATATTTTTATCCTTATAATGATAGGAATCGATGTCAATCTTGGGATGGATTTGTTGGTTCCACACAATATCGATGAAGATTTTTGTTAATGGATGGTGTATTTTACATCACCCAAGGGATGTGTTCATTTCTATAATGGATAATATGATGTAAAAAAAGTAATATCTGTAATAGAGAATCATGATCTAGGCTGACTGATTTTCCAAATAGATATTATGTTTATGTGAAATCATGGAATATAGATTGTATAATTCCTTTCTATAGTGGATGGTTTTTGGGAAATATTCTATGAATACTTATATGGCATACCTCTTTTAAGAGAGGTAGTGTAAAAAATCTATATAGTGCATGAAGTGGATCTAGTGACCATCAAACATTATAGCATAAAACCCACATAGTTCAAAAAATCAAAACAAATTTAGGGGAATTTTATTAAAAGGGTTTTTGGTTAATAATCAAAATTTTATGGGGTTCACATGTACTATTTTCCATGAAGGTGAACAACACACTAAGGATTTTGGTATATTATCAATGAGTGAACTAGCTTACGATTAGGAATTTTTATCCACCACATTGTATAGATGACCTATTCCACCATCTCTATTGAGTGACCATTTAGAAAAATATAAATTTGAGCCTTTCCTACCATCATTTGTGACTAAAAATACAAAATATACCATGTACAACATTCTAGTGGAGGTACTTCATGTATGCATCATTTTATGTCATTTGGCCTTACAAACATGGAATTTTTTTTCATAGATTTGATGAGGTGGGTCTTCCACTTATATTTTCATTATTTTCTGGATGTTTTCATGGATGATATATTAGTGTATTCTCACACTCCACCTGACCATACCAAACATCTTGAAATCCAGATGAATAAATAGGGAGTGAACCATATATATTAAATTATCACAAAATGAAACTTTTGGATCAATAAGGATCACTTAGTAGGTCATATCATCTCAGTGGAAGGAGTAACCATTAATCCATAGATAGAAAATGTTGTTATTCCATTGGAAAACCCAAATAATGTATTTTAAATACATGGTTTCATGGGGTTACATTTCCATTATTAGAATTTTAATCTAGTCTTTTCACGTATAACATCACTTCTCATTGGATTGAATAAAAAAAATTTAAGTTTATATTGTTAGATGCATGTGATATATCCATTCAATAGTTGAAAGGGATAGTTTCTTTAACACTAATCCAAATTCGTCTAGAACCGTGAATAGCCTATATAGATTTTTTCATGCATCATGAATTTGGTATCAAGAAATTATGATGCAGGGAAATTAATTTGAATCATATTGGTCCTACCAACTGAGGCATCATGAGTAGAATTACCCTACACATGAAATTTAATAAGAAATTATGGCTCATGTCCTATAATTTTTATGAATAGTCCATTGGTATAATGGTTCAACATTTACATAGATAAAATATCCAATACATTTTCACACAACATGATTTTCATATCAAGAATTTCAAGCTGGTAAAGTACCTTCAGTCTTTCAACATTATTCTTAAATGTACACTCTAGATGTGGAATTTTTTATCTGATGATCTAATCTAAAAAACTCAGATATATTACACCCAAGATTCCAATAGCAAGTGGAAGTGGATGGCTCTAATTTCTCAGATGCAATTGGTTGTTCAAGAATATAATGGGTAGCCTATTGGAATATCATTGGTGGTGAAATACTTCTTTCTATAGTGGGTGTAGATGAGACATATCTCAGATCCTAAGGGCCCAGTCTAAATGTACAGTGTCTTAGACGGGCACCCACTTCATAGTTGGGTTATCAATAAGGACGCGAAATTGCATTTCCATAGAAACAACTGGGTGCCTAAATTCATATGATAAAATTTTATGAAGGAATATAATTCCTTTATTTTAGTAGTACACCATGGTTTATGAAGATATATCAAGAAAAATAGCATCTATATTGATGGCTGAGTATGAAGAGGTATATTTTCGGTTTTATCATAGGGTGTTACACTTTTTAGTAGGTGATGGAGGACAACCAGTAGCCTAAAAACTTCTGTAACCTCTATTAATTCCTGAGTTTAAATGGGTTGATTTCTCTTTATATTTCAAGATACGTTTTCCAAGATCCTTTTTGCATTAGTGATGAAATATAGGTGATATTGGATAGGTTGACCATGGTCAAAAACATTTTATATATCAGTGAGGCATTCTCAATTAGCAATATCATGAGGCTCTATAATTGAGAGATTGTGTGATTTCATGGTGTTCTCTACTCTATAATATCATATAGATAAGAAATGTTTAGAAATAATATTAGGAAGGGGTTATATAATGTATTGGGTACATAGGTGATTCTTAGTACATCTTACCACCATCAGATCGACAAACATACTGAGCTTATGATATGGGTAATATAGGTAACCCTCTCATCAGTTATCCCAGATTTTGTCGGTTCTTGGGAGATGCACCGAACTATTATTGAGTGTTTCTATAATATAAATATCTAATAAAACCATTATATGTCATTATAAGAGAATCTATATGGAAGTTCCTTCTATTCAACCCTGTGTTTGATATAGGTTAATTAGGTAACAATTCTGTTACCTTGTCACATTAATGAGACTTCATTGAACGTGTAGGTTATTGAGAAGCATATTAATGTGTGTATATATATCAGTCCAAGAATAAGTATTTTATCGATTTTCATTGATGATATTTAGAGTTCATGGTGGGAAATTAGGTCTTTCTTTTAGTTTTTCATTGATTGGGTCATATACAGATCTGGAGGTAGTGCAAGTTATCACCTTGATACAAAGGGCCTTTTGAGAATATATATAGAGTTGGGATGATAGTATATCTATTGGATTTACCTTAGAGGTATCGTTCTATGAATGAAATCGTCCATATAACACATATACAACATTATTACAATAAAATATCTCATTCGTCTGATCTAGAGGATGTGGAGTTGGAGGTAGATGATTCTTTTGAGAAATATAAACCATGTATAATTGATCAGATAATAAAGGATCTATAATGATTGTCAATGCCTCTACATTGGGTACTATGGAAGCATGTCCATGTACAAGATGGTGATTAATAAAGGGAGGCTGGTGTACATGATCAGTGCATGAAGCTCTTATCAAATGATGTTTTACCACCCTCAGCTGGGTATCTCTGGGAATATTTGTTTTATGTAGGGGAGGTGGAAACATCCTTGTGTTTTAGTTTCATTTATAATTTATCTACTATTAAAATATACTCTTTTTACTCATGAAATTTTCTAAAGGAGTATGGTATTATTCAAGAGTGTTAGGGGAATTTTCATATCATGGATATCCAAAATCTAGAAATAAAAATTGAGTAACATAGTTATTTCAAGGATAAAATTTACTATTTAAATCAACCATGAATACTGTTATAGTGCATTTTGAGGGGCCATGGGGGATTTCCTAAAAATGAATCCCTCGATGAATGAAGATTTATGTTGCAGAAAAGCTCCACTAAGAGGAGTGAATGGGTACAATACAATTAGATAAACTATTTCCCCCAACCCTTTGAGGTACTATCTATAGACTATAATTGGGACACGATTGGTGTTTGGTTTATAAGCATTAAGTATAAAACCATACTTCTCTTTAGAAATTGGGTTAACTAAATTTTTAAACTTCTAAATTTATTTAAAGATTTATTTCAACCCATATCATTTCTCACCCATACCACCTTCACCTCTTTTGAGAGTTCCATTTCCTTCCGACCTAGGAATTAATGTAACCATCTTGTCTTGACCCCAATCGGACCACCATCCATCACATTGGATAACGAACAATATTCTCTCCCTTACACTCTCTCCTTTTATTATTTTTATTAATATATATGGAGTTATTTGGGTGAGAGATACTATTTCTCAATTTGAGGAAATTCGAATACTTTTGGATTTATTCTATTCTACATTGATTTGAAGGACTACAATAGATGATGGGTAATATACTAATCAATGGTTGGTAAACTAGTTATTTTTTCTAAAGGAATCAAATATATATATGTTTTTCCATTATGACATGTGTTGGATTCCTCTGATGTTGCCTCCTGATAATTTAATAAACTAAATTTTTTATTTCCATGTATATGATTTTCCTAGAAACCAATGAATTATCATCATTGGGTGACCACCCTAATGAACGTCACCCCAAAATATTTGACTTCCGTAAAGGTGTAGTTCGTCATGTATAGAATGAAATAAAACCACAAATTAAATGTGTTAATATCCCATTTAAGTGATTATAATGCATTATATAAATGTTATGAAACACATACAAGCTAATCCCAAACCCTTATATCATGCTATGAGGGACATAGTGGTCCCATCATAAGGACACCATAGATATGATCATCATGATTTATAACTAAATTTTTAAATTAATATTCATATCCCAAAATTGATACATGGTTTATTTCATCGAATACATTGAATGGGATAATTAGGAGGATGCCTTATGTACATTACCTTTGAGTGATACCCGATTCACCATTGGATTTCCTTTTAGTGGATTAGAGGAAAATGTTTTCATAACTTGATCCAATAAATAAAAGGATCTCTATATGAAATACCACAGATGACCCAAGATTGTAATGCAGTTAAACCATGCTAAGAGTGATACTTTCATTTCGCATAAAAATAATCATGGATAGATTCTTATAGTATTGGATACTTATAGTGTTCCTTGAGCGATACCTAGTTTCCTCCTTCATGATCATTATTGACAGGCTCTAGATTCCAGTTCACTAAAAACTGGGGACTCTTTTTTTATAATGTTTAAGGATGTGTATGCAAAGCCAGCGAACATGATTCAGTTTTGTCCATGTTTAAACTCCTCTTCTAGTGACCTATTTATTCTCTCTATAAAAAGATTATAGACGGATTACAATGATTATATATATATATATATATATATATATACATTCACATATTTTCTATATATGTATAGGTTGACATTAGTTCAGATATATCCAGTTTAGGCTAAAGATGTTAGTGTTGGTAGTGTTACTTATGACGGACGCAACCCAATATAGTTTATTAATTTATTACTTATCATTTAACATTAATTAAACACAAATAATTTTATTTTCGTAGATACCATTGGTTGTGTCCTACTTAGTATATATGAGACCCTATTCGAGCCACCTTTGGAAAACATATATACTTCAAGACTGTAGTGGTTGATAAAGGGAAGCACCCAACGTAAGATTTTTTATTTGTAGTTTTAATATGGAGTCCAGGAATAGAGGCCCAACCCTATTATCATTATTATGGTGGAGGAATATTTTGTTTATTCAACTTTTATTTAGCATGTTTTAAATTTGTATACCCATGTATTCCATGTACATCCCTTTTCTTATAGCATCATTTAGTGATCGTATTTATTGTATCTAGTGCCTTTTAGAATTAGGTTTGTTTAATATTTGGATGGTTTTTTATTCTGATCATAGTTAGTTATTACTTATTTTTCTATTTTTCATTATTATTCACCACATTGATACACTCTGATTAGGAGAGTGTAGTCTCCCCCTACTAAGAAACACCCTAGGACCTCGCTATGATTTGGAAGCCTCTAGCACATGGAGAGGAATTACTGAGATCATATGGCCAATCAGATCAGGATTAAACTTATTGTCTTCTATGGTGGGATTCATTAATAATAAATAACATATACTTTTTTCATAGTAAAATCAGAATAAGAAACAAAATATCATAAATAATGAAATATTGTATAAATTATATTATTTTACAAGACTATGCGATTGTAAAACTATCCTTGAAGATAGTTAATTATAATTTTAATGATTAATGGAATTAAAATTAATAATATATAATCCAAATCCCAAAATTTGGAGTGAATATATATAAAATAATTTTGAAAACATATGGGTAAATTTTATGAAGTGTTCATTATTTAATAGTGACAACAGTAAGTAAATGATACCTTATATGATTTTATTTTATTGAAATACATAAGAAATATAAATTATATTATGTATTGTATTGGGAGATTCATAAAGTTCATATGATAATCAACATTCATGAAACATAAAGAATATATAATACATTTACATTAAAATTTATCCATAGTTATATATAAACAATGACTCCCCCACCATAAACTTATTGATTTGTTTTATAAGTTTAGGAAACTATAAAAAAATAAGAAACGAGATCAATTAAAATTAATCATTCCCATATTTAATTTAATTTATTCTAATATACATAAAATTAATGGTTTAATAACAATATAAGAAAGCTAATTTGTAGTACCAACAATATCCAGATTAATATCTATTTTTGGGAGGTCTTATTAGAGTCAGTGTCTTATATCTTTGTGTTATTCTATTGAATGAAGCATGAAGTTACCAGATAATGAAATAACATATGTGAAATCATAGAGAATCAGAGTGTCTGTAAAAAAATCATCCCTAAGTCAGGGAGTATGCATTTTATACACTATAACTGAGTTCAAAAAATTATTTTGACTACATATTGAACTTGATATGTGGGAAGAACAAAAAAATACACATCATTATAAAAAATACTAAATTTCCTACACAAATTTAAATAGTTCTTGATGTAATATTTTGATCCCCACAATAACATTCAAAATCTACATATGAAATAAATACTACGAGAGCACATGTATTTTGAAGAATAATATTTTCAATTTTATATCTAATTTTAGTACAACTAATGTTACATTTAAAGAATTTATAATGGGACTCTTTTGGAATTTTTTTGAATTTCTCTTGGAATAACACATTGAAAATAATATATGCACAACATGTTTTCATGGAAATTAAATACTCTATCATCTATGTAAAAAATATTTAATCCAATAGTTTCTCTGATTCCTCACAAAAGAGATTTCACGTTGTTCCTACCAACATAATAATACATAATGTATTTTTTTTAAATAATACATAACAAAATGTACTCATATTTGTCTATGATGATTCATTCTAGTGTATATATAATTTTCACATCATGAATCAAAATAATCTCACCATTTAAATTCATCTCAAATTCAGTTCGCATAAGTTCAAAATAACTTTTGGATTAATATTTCAGGTTGAACCGGAAACAATTTCATCTATATAGATTTATATAAAAATAGACCCATTAAAAATATCTTGATAAAAAATTCTACTATAAACCATTTCTATATGAAATACATTTTAAATAATTAATCCAAAAAAAATTATACCAGGATGTTAGGGATTTTATATGTACATAATATTATTTTGAATGTTTAAAAACATGATCTGAATAAATAATACCTAAAACCCCAATATAATTTTTTAATATAAAAAACATATAATAATGAAAACTATATGTAAATATTTATATCCCTTAAAAATTGAGTAGTAATTAGTACATCTATGATGGATAATCATATTTAGCTGGATTCAAGTCCAGCTATTATTGTACATGTTTTTTCAATAGTCTATACCATATGTCACAATATATCATTAGAAAAATGTCTCATCTTATTCAAAACAATTGTTAAAATATCAACACACTATGTTAAAAATTCCCACTTGAATTATATAACCATATGAAAATTCATACTTTAAATCAATAATTAAACCTTGTTACATTCAAATGGAATAATAAATTGTTTTAAAAAAATTATCCAACTCTCATCTAGTATTGAATATTATAATATTATAGTTTTAAATAGAGGTCAAAAATAAATATGAACACCATAATTTCATAAGGAACATATAATTTGAACAATATGATCAACATCATCAATTATATTATCACAAGTGATATTCTTTAAGATCAACTTGATTCAATATAAGATGTAATCATGTTCATCATCAACTAGTGGATTAACCATTGGAATGAAAATTTATAATGGATGTGTTTTAACATTTAGAAGTTAAATTTAATGGGTTAACAATACTTATTAATTTCGTAATTATTTCATTTAAAATATTCATAAGTATTGACTTCTTGAAACATAAAATTAACTATTTCTTTGATCCACTTTTTATTTTGTCAAAAAATAAGTTATGTCTCACTTGTGGTCTAGTAACCATGAAAAATACATTCCTTACAACTAAAATTATTTTAATATAAATTTTCATTATCATTCTAGATTAATACATTACATTCATTTATTCATAACTACAAATGTTTTATATTCCCCCCATTATATAATTTCTATCTTGTTTTATTTTGAGATGAGGGATGTAAAAATAGTTTTTTAAAAAAATAGGATGTAATGATTTCTTCATCCCAAAATTATATAGTAACAAAAAATTCAGTTAATAATACCTATAATATAATGAAAATAATCATATGTATACCTTATATAATCATCAACATGGATATACACATTGTGATTCAACTCAATAATTAATGTTTCGGTTGGAAAAATCATCCATTATAACTAAATATAATGTTTTAGATGTTGATATATCTCTTGTTGGTTTAAATCGTAGATTTTTTTTCATACAACACTATCAAGGGAAATGGATTTTTGTTTAATTGAACTCAGGTTCCAGTAAATACTAAACCTGACTATTCATTGAAGGTTAAGAAAAATTAGAAACATTATAGTGTCATAACCACCAATTTCAAATAGAATAATTATCAACGACAATACTATGGAAATGTATTCTTTAGAAACCATATTCTTCTAATTCAAAAGACTAAACATTTACATTACTATAATTATATAAACAGTAACTCCATCCCAACTTTTGATTGTGTATTTTTCATTCACAATGATCAAAAATTGATAATCTTCTCATAATTAACATATTTTGATAAAAATTTTGTTCCGTTATAAAATATAATGTAAATTTGAAATTAGAGATGTACGGAGTAATGAAACATAATAAATACAAACTTCATAACCCTGAGAATTGTCTCTAAAAGTAACACATCCACCATTAATTTTTCTTTAGTTCCAGATGTTTGACTTGTTTCTAGTCAAGTGTTTTGAAAAACCACTATCCATGTAAAAATTATTCTAGATTTTAGTACTCATCATTTTATAATAACTAATTGAACTAATTTTTATCTAGGAAATCAAACATAGTTCAATTTATGATAGAAATATAAATTTATGGACCCACATCTAACCAAACCAACAATGTTAAATAAATGAAATAGGTTTTCCAATGTAAGCCTAATAAATTCTTAATGAATGAACCTGACTCAATTAACAATTTTTTTCTCTAATTATTTCAAAATGTAGATTTATTATAAAAAGATCAACATGTGGTAAAAATAGTTAAAATGGAAATATTATTTTTATGATGTAAAAATTGATCCAAAATTTATCTTATAAGGTTTTAACAATCTGAAAATCCTATTAGACAATAATTACCCTATGACATAATCCAAGGGATGGTGAATTATTTTATTACATTGGTGTGATTATAAGAAAAAAAATCTTAAAGTAACAATCAGTTTAGTAGTCTTGGAAAGAAATATTACATACATGATACCCATAATACATTAGTAAATAGAAAAATAAAACATGATGCATAATAAAATGAATAAAACGACATCATTGAGTGATTATTCAATAATTTATTCTTCATAACTTGGGGAAAGGAAACATATTAAGGGGGAGATCAAATGACCAGTAAGGGTACCGAAATAGGTTGAATTAATGACTCAATGGAAATAAATTAACATCTCAAGGTAAAAAATTGATCACACATTCCATTTGATAACTATAAAAGAAAATATCAATAGGTATGGTAAGAAAGTGATACACATGCCATTAAATTAATGAACTTGATATTAAATGAATCCATAAATATGATGATGAAAAATATCATGGATAAATAAAAACAGAATTATTAATAAATATATTTCTTAATTATCAAACATAGTGTTTCCCATGAGCATGATACATTTACCATCAAGAGAGAGTTTAAAATATTTTCTCAACTAATTCATCTTTAGATATTATTGATGTATTGAGGGGATTTCATTAATCGGTCCCCAACTCATAGGGAATGCCTTAAATGGTAACCAAACTATGTATTGAATGTCCAAACAATTCCTCCTATATTTAACAAAAAATGGGCCTTATAAAAATATGTCTTTATTGAATATAAGGGACATATTTATAAATAATTACCTATTCAGAAAAAAAACTATCAAAGTTAGAACTATATGTAAAATTATATATATTTAAGAAAAAATAATATCCAATATGTAAGAATATGTATATTCAGGGTAGTTTCTAATAAAAACAGATAACAACAAACTAACCATTTCATTTTAAAGATAAAAAATGAAAAAGGATTTGGGATTTCATAAATAACAATTTAGAAAATTCTTATTAAGAATAATTTTTAAACGTTCCATTGTGTCGCATACCACATTTGAAATTTTAAACTATAATACCCAAAATGTTAGGCCATTGAATGAAACACATAAAATCATGAAAATAGGGGTTTTTTATATAACATTAAGAATGAATTATATACACCAAATAAAAATTGAATTGGTTCATAATAAATAATATGTCTTAGTGAAATGTAAATTGAGATGAAATTCCCATACTTTATCCTTCTTTTTTGTTGTGTGGCCTTTATCCTTCTTTATTTTGGATTAAAACATATTACTATATAATATCATGTCCATAATCATGTTCATAATACCATATATTAACATATTATAATATCTCATTACACATTTGATAAAAACATTCATTAATTTTACTATTTGATGTGTTAGTTTCCTAGTTTTATCATGTAAGTTACAACTTGTTATTTGTGATAATAAATAATTAGAACAAGGATTTTTCTTCTCTATAATTTAAACCAATACTTATTTTTCATATATAATGAATAAATATGAATTTATAGTAGTCTATAATTTTTGGGGTCAGAAATGCAGTGCATCTTTCATGAAGATGGAAGGTCATACGTATGAAAACTAAATGATACATATTTTTATTAAAATTAAATATTAATATATATATATATATATTTTAAATTGTTTTATTAAAACCATTATTTATCCATTCCATGTATGGGATGAATGAGTCATATCGTTTTGAGGACGTGGTAATCCAGACATCCCCAAATTAAATTATCTGATTTACACGTGATGGAAAGAATAATGGAATGATTAAAATAAAAATTATAGAATAATAAATACATTGACATATTTAACTTATATAAAAATATTTTCCATCATAATAGCCACTAGGAATGGTGGTAATGGAAAAAATGAATAATCATTATTATGTGAGGTGGTAGTACACTATATAGAGAAACAATATGTTTGTTAACCATTATATTGAGGTTAGTGTAATTTTATGTTGAAACATTTACATAAAAACATATTAGTATATTTAGGATACATGTTTTGATATATAGTTATGAAATAATGATATTTTAGGGGTGGATAATGGAAATGAAACTATATAGCTTAATAGAAGACATTACCTCTTAACTGAGTAAATTCTTTTGGTTTGTGCCAAAAGGCTTACATAGAAGGATTTATTCCTAATGAGATAATTCTAGGATGAGGATAGGTATTCTAGTAAGCTATATGGTAACATTATGGACAAAAATATGTTGTCCTTTTAAATGAGGAAAAAGACTCACTTAGAATTTATGAAAAGACGTTAGGTGGGCCTATGATTATACCTATATAAATTCTTAAAAAAATAATAATTTATTTTTAATTGAATATTTATGGCCATCCAATTTTTTTTTGAAATGTTTCAAAGTCATTTGGGCCCTTAAAATATAGTTTTAGTCCATTATTAATCTCCATTTTACCTTAATAAATGTAATTACTTTTAATCACCTTCCCTAATAATTTTTCTCAAAAACCAATCTGTACTTTTTAGAAATTTTATATTATTTTTATTAAAAATATCAAAACAAACTTTATAAAGTCAAATAATATAGGTGAAAAAATTGATTTAAAAATCATCCTACAGGAGGGATGGCAGTGTGGGTTTTTAAAATTAAAAATGTCCAAAAGTATGCAATGTCCTTATTGTCAATTTCAAAATGAAATTGTTCCCAATTAACTATATTGGATTAATTGGTAAAATAATTATCTAATTAACCTATAATTGTAATCTAAAAAAATAAATTATCATTATAATTAAGTTAAATTAGAAAACAGTTTTGAAATAAAATTCATTTTATTTAATTATTCATTAAAAAATGACTCTTAAGTGAAAAATGCCATAAAATTACCCAAAAATAATTTTTATGTTTATATTTCAAATATGACTTCTATTTCTAATTATTAAATTTAAAAAATTTTTGAAAAATTTATTTAAAATGGAATCTCCATCAAAAGGCAGGAAAACTACTTTTATAAAAATATAGTATTTTATATGTAATATTATTTTGTTCTTATCTTATGACCATCTAAAATATATTAGATGAGTGTAAAAAATATTTATTTTGATGTATAATATATAAATTTAATACATGAACTCTTTAAATGTGTTATAATTTCATTGGTTAGGAAAAATGTTATTATGTACGGTTTTGCTGAAATTGTGGGTTGTGTGTATTGCAAAACAATGAAAAAAATCTAATGAAAAAATATAGTAATTTCTTATGGTGATATATTATTTACTTCTTAAAAAACATCACCCTTAAAATATTAGGAATATTACCTTCGAAATTATTTTGGTAGTTCTCTATTATATAATAATCTGGTTCCCATGTGGCTTCCTCCATTTTCTGATTTATCCCTAGTACCTTACTGGTTTAGTTTTCTAATTTATCAATACATACTCTATTGTATAAAGAATATGAATGGGTTCTTCAAATAATTAAAGGGAATGATCCAACTAAGCTTTATCATATTTGAGAACATGGTTTGGGTCAGGCATCTACTTCTTTTTTAGATATATATATAACACATTGTATACCTTTGAGAGATGTGGCATCATTTCCAAATGATAAGATAAAAATCAAACAACGTAAAGATTTTTGAAGGTTCTGATGTACCTAGAACTCATTTTCACTTTCTTATCAAACCATATAACACCCTTCCATGGAGATACCTTCAATAAAACCTGATCTCCCACTTGGAATTCTAAATCACTCATCTGGTTTTTAGCATTGTTATTTTTTCTACTTTCAGTGGAATTAATATGAGCTTGGATAGCCTTTACCTTTATTTTTTTCTCTTCAAATTGTTCTAGGCCTATGAATTTCCATTTAAAAATTTCATCCCAACAAATTGGATTATGAAATATTTTCCCATAAAATGCTTCTTACTTCGCCATTTAAATACTTGAATGAAACCTATTATTATAGGTAAACTATACCAATGGAAAGTATTGATCACACATACCTAGAAAATATTGTATGCATGATTTAAACATGACTTTAATTATAAGAATTGTTATTTTAGAATATCCCTCAATTTGAGGATGGTAGGAAGTACTCTAATGAAGCTCAGGGTTGAGGGCCTTCTGATAAAATTTCCATAATTTTGATGTAAATCAGGGATCTCGATCAGAAACAATTGTATATGTTCTCTAGGATGATTTTAAACCTTATTAATGTAGATTCTTTTGAGGCATTGATGAATAAGATCATCACTATTGGAAATTAATTGAGTATATTTGGATAGATGATCAATGATAACCCATATTGCATCATTCCTGTTAAGAGTCTTCTATATTCCAATAAAATATTCATAGTAATTCCATCCTATTTCAATATAAGAATGGGAAGAGGTTTCAATATTTCTTTAGGATGTTATCTCAAAAATTTGACCTGTTCAAAATCAAAGCATCTTGATACATAATCATCATTTTCACACATCATTTTATCCCACTTAAAATGTTTTTTTAATATCCATATATGGATTTTTTCTCCTACGATGTATAATGAAATTTTGTATATTAGAATTATCCATTAAATAAATTTTTTAGGATAGGTATAGATAAAACACATGGCCTCTTCAAACTTTTAGATAACCCACATCACAAATAATGTTTGTTAACATAAAATCATTCACACAATCAATTTATTTCTGAAGGTCAACATCATCAGATTGAGTGTTTTTTATCCTCTCTAATAAATATGGTTTTTAAATATTTTAATAATTATTTGATGTCTTACCTTCCATATAATTCAAATATCTATATTTAATAGATACATTAACATAGTATCCATTTTAATACTCATTTTTGTTATATCTTCATGATTCTTCTTACTCAAATCAACTACTACCTTATTTTCATTCCATGGGTGGTATTGTATCAAGAAATCATATTATTTCAGTATATTGGGCCATCACTGTTGTCTCGTGTTAAGAACTTTATGTGAGAAGATGAATTTTAGGCTCTTATGATCCAAGTATATCTCACATATTTATCCATAGAGAAAATTTCTCCATATTTTCGAAGAAAATGTTATAGCCTCAAACTCTTGATCACAGATTCGATAGTTCTATTTGAGAGTCTTCAATTGCCTTGATAGATATGAAATAAATATATGATTATGAATTAGGAAACAACCAAGTTTGTTCATTGATGCATCACTATATACGATAAAACACATCACTCTTAGATGCTAGTGTCAAAATTAGAACATTGACCAATCTTCTATTTAGTTCAGAAAAGTATTCATCACATTCCATTGTCCAGAAAAACTTAACCCCTTTAGGTGTATGTTTGGATAAAGGGTGAGCTAATCGATCAAAATTATGAACCAAATGCTGATAGTAGCCATCCAACCCAATGAAACTATGTACCTCACTTATGCTTGTTGGCATAGTCCATTCCCTAACTACCATGATCTTTGTCGGATCAACAGAAATCCCATACTTATAGAAAATATGAGCAAGAAAATAGGCTTCTTTATTCCAGAAATTGAATTTACTAAATTTCCCAAATAACAATTCCCTTCTATGTGTCTTAAGGATAATCTGCATGCGATTAACATGGTCCTCATAGGTCTTAGAAAACACCATAATAACATTAATGAATACTACAAAAAAATAATCAATACATTCCTTCAATACACATTTCATTAAGTACATAAAAAGAGTGGGTGAATTATTCAGTCCAAAAGTAATTACTGTAAACTCATAATACACATACCTCGTTTGAAAAGTTTCCTTTGGAATGTCTTCTTTCTTCACTCACAATTGGTGATACCCTAAAAAAAGATCAATATTTGAAAAATATTAGGCTCTAGGTAGATGATAAAACATATCATTAATGCGAGGAAGAGGATACTAGTTCCTTATTGTAGTAGAATTGATTCCCCTATAATAAATGCACAACCTAATGGACCCATATGTTGTTTTAATAAAGAGGACATGTGATCTACATAGATGAACAATAGGTTGAATAAATCCCTTATTACACAAATCCTGTAGTGTTTTCTTAATTTACACTGATTATATAGTGGCCATTCAATAGGGATTCATTTATATTGGCCTTGCATCGGGTATTAAATCAATGGAAAATTAATCTTTATGCTCGTATGTCCAAGTAAATTTCTATGAAATAAATCAGTGTATTCCTACACAACTGTTTCATCATTAATTTTTAGATTAACTTATTATTCACTTGGAGTTGTTTTCTCTTCTTCAGTAATTATTTTATTCTACTGAGACAATAATAGTGCATCCAAATAGTAATTATGAGAGGAATATTTTTCACTATAGATGATGGATTCTACATATTCACCACAAAATGTAACTTTCTTCCAATTGCAATAAATTTTTTCATCATAGTTCGACAAAAAGTCCATAGAAAGTATAATATAAATGTAAACCATTTGTATGATTGAAATTTCATCATCGAAATAAAGTTATTGTTTCATAATTAGGAATACCTAACACATCATTGTCGCAAAAATACATCCCTTAGGTGTATTAACCGACAACACTCTAAATAAATTAATGGGTAAATTTCTAATTTCATAGAAAAATAGGTTGACATAAAGGAGTGTGAGGATCCAAAATAAAATAATTCATCGGAAAAATTGGATGATTGGATTAGTCTTCCTACTACCATGTCATTGGAACTTCGACCTATGTAGTGATCATATGTTCTTTGACATATCCCTTTATCCTCTTCTGTGGTAAATTCCCATGACACTTTTTTAATTCATTTAATTATTACCCCATCTCGCTACATTTGAAAATTTTAATATCATCATTTCCCTTATTCTCATTGTAGACTCTAAGTTGATGGACCCTTTCTCCACACATAAAACAATCTCCCAGTCCCTTTAAGAATTTCATAGAGATATTTGTCCCCCAGTTCTCATAAGATGGATATTTCTTCATTCCATTCTTTTTCATTGACACTTACCCTTTCCCATGATGTTTATAAGACATATTTTTCTCTTTGATTCATTTGAATATATAGGATCTTGATAAATCCATCTCCACGGTGATGGTACATAAAACTATTTCTTCATATGATGAAAAAAATTTATATACCACTGTCTATCAGAGATTTTGATTAATAAAATTAAATAATTGTTTGATATTTCACTAAGTGTTTTATATATGATCCAGATAATACTGGGATAACCTTTTAATTATAGGTTCATAATCCACAACAATCTATTATTCCTTTTTCTTTATGATAATTAACATCATATATTTATCAATTTCTTCATAATAAGGTATGTATTTATCAAAGAATGTATCCTTCAAGGTCATCCCTTCCCTAAGTTCAAATTGTTCTTCTTACATTGTATTTTGGATATGAGACCACCATTGACTAGCATTACCATGGAGATAACAGACTTCACATGTATCCTTCATCATTTTACCACATTCCAAGGATGTATGTATCTTCTCAATATACTTAATTCATTTCGCAGCTATAATTGGATTAGTAGTCCCAAAAAATTATGGGGGATTCTATCACAGAAAGACATCCTGCATTAGTGATTATCTCTATGGAATAGGTTTCTCTATTTGAGAAAGGTTATTTTTCATAACATGCTTATGTTTCCTAAATATCGCCAAATTTTTTCTCTATTTCAATACCAGACATATTGGTTACTTCATGGGGAAATCTCTATATTTTTTCTGAGTATTGATATCGATCTTCCTCCGAGATACCATTTCTAAAAAATGACATATACTACAATTGATAATAATATATAATTAATGATATAGTGTAGTTGATAACATAAAATTACACATCTTAAATCATAAAATATCAAACATAGTGTATTAGGGGCTTCTAAAGAGGTTCAGTAAGGTATATTGTTGTGTACCGAGTTACCTCAAGGACCGGAACAACTTTTCAGATTTATTACTCTTAAATACATATATTCAAGAACCACTTTCACCTGTAGTATCAAGATATGGATGTATTTCTATGAATACCACCATAAGAAATACCTTACCAAAACTCTGGGATGTTCATGTATACTTATCTTTATTGTCTAACTTTGGGTTATGGTCATTAATCTACATTATCTAGATCTTGATTTCAATGTTTTTTCTAAACATCCTTTGATACCAACTGTAAATCCTCGACCAAAGAAGCCTAAAGCCAGTGAGTTATTTTATTACATTCAAATGATTACATGGAATAAAATACCAAATGACCGATCCATTTAAAAGTTTTAGAATTACATATTACATACATGATACTTATAATACTTTTTGAAATAGAAAATAAAAACATGATTCATAAAAAATTAAATAAACTACATCCTTGAACACATATTCAATATTTCTTCTTCATAACCTGTGGAAATGAAAAATATCAAGGGAGATCAAATGCTCAATAGGGGTAATTATTGTGGAAGTAATAATGAATCAATGGAAATAAATTAATAGGGAAATTTAAATAACTGATAACACATTCCATTCAATAACTAGATAAGGTGAAATAGTTATATAAAGGTATGAAACTAAAACACATTCCATTAAAACATTGAATTGAAAATGAAATCAATCCATAAAATATGTTAACAAAAAAATATAGTGGATAAAAAATAACTTAATAATCAATAATGGAAATTCTTAATTATCAGACATCTTGTTTCCCAGGAACATGATACATGTACCATAAAGAGACAGTTTAGACTATTTTCCTAACTAATTTTTCTCGTGATACTACTAATGCATCGAAGGGCTTGAATTAACATGTCCCCAAAACATAGGTATTTCCTTGAAATATCCACAAACCATGCACTTAATGTCTAAATCACTACACATATATTGAATAAATAATATTCCACAAAAAATGAACCTTGATTGATTAGAATATAAAGATTTATCAATAATTCTGAGTTAAACATATATCTTCCAATGTGAACACCATATATAAAATGACAAACAATTCAAGAAATAATAATATCCATTTTCTGATAATATGGATATTAAATGTAATTTAAAATAAAAATGATTAAAATATAGTGAATTTTTCAACATAATGTTTAAAATCAAAAAATTAAGTGATATTGTATATATAATCCTTTAGAAAATTCTTGATGAGAATAATCGTTAAACATTCCCATGTGTCGCATACCACTTTGAAACTGTTGTATCACAATTTTTAGAATTTTGAAACATTTAATGAAACAAATAATATCATGAAAATAAGGGGATTCATTATATAACATGAAAATTTAAGTATATACACCAAATAAAATAAGATTGGCACAAAATAACAGGTATGTCTCAATGAAATGTAAATTGAGATGAAATTCCCTTTATATTATCCTTCTTTTTTTTGTGGTATTTAGCATCATGTATATTGGTTTAAAATGTGTTAAAAACTAATTTCATAACCATAATAATGTATATAATACTATATATTATCTTTTTATAATATCTCATTACCCATTTGTTAACAACATTATTTAATTTTACTATTTTGGGATCAAATTGCCTAGTTTTCTCTAGTATGTTTTATCCTTACTTTGGTTGTTATCATTAATTAGATCATGGTTTCAACATCTATATAATTTAAACCATTACATAAACATAATATATAATCAGTATATATGTATTTATAGTAGTCTATAATATTAGGATATTAGAAATGAAGTGCACCATTCATGGAGATGGTATGTCGTATGTATGCATTAACACTACATTCATTTATTTGTTGTGTTAAAAGAATTAAAACTAATTTATAAATATGTATATTATAATTATAGTAACATAGTTATTTTATATATGTTACATTGGTTTATTAATACAATCCTTTATACATTAAATGTATAGCATGGACGTTTCATATCGCTTTGAGGGGGTGGTAGTCAACACTTCCTCAAACAAAATTAACATTTTACACAAGATATAAAGCGTAAAGTTATGTTTTTAATTAAAATTACATATGAATAAATACATCACTATATATAACATATATAAACAAATTTTCTTTCTTAATGGCCACCATGAGATGTGGTAATGGAAAAGTGAACGAACATCTTTTAGTGGGGCAGTAGATTG
Source organism: Viscum album (assembly GCA_963277665.1). NCBI lineage: Eukaryota > Viridiplantae > Streptophyta > Magnoliopsida > Santalales > Viscaceae > Viscum > Viscum album. The sequence goes on along the minus strand of OY728160.1, from coordinate 904,527,126 downwards.
TTGCACACATAAAAAATATGTTTATTAGCTATTAGATGAAGGTTTCTGTAAGTATCGGTAATACAATTTCATAAAAATGTACTATTATATTTAGGATATATTTTTTCTATATAAATGTTGAATAATGATATTTAATGGTTTGGATAATGTAATTGAATGTAGAGACCTTGAGAAAATACATTACGTCTTAATTAGGTAACTTTTTCTGGTTTGAACCAAAAGGCTTCCATGGAAGGATTTCATCCAATGGGAAGGATTCTAGTTTTAGGGGGAAGGATGTTCAGAATCTATATGGGTAGATATTGTCTCACCTAATGTGGTTTGATAGATGTGTGGAATGAGGAGAGATTATGACCTTTTATAAAGGAGAAAAAGGAGTAACATCGTATTTATTTAAAATAAGTTAGGTGTACCCACATTTTACACAAATAATACTTATAAAACCCAAAAAACAAATAATTTTTTATTCATGGCCTATGTATGTAAGGGAAAAGGGGTTCTCAAATGTTTCTATGTCATTCGGGCCCTTGAATTAATGGTTTAATCCATTATTAAGCATAATTTTATCATAATAAATACAATTATTTATAATTGCTTTTAGTAAACATTTTGTAAAAAAAATTGGTATTATTAGAAAATATAAATTATTATAATTCAAAATATAGAATATATTTTACAATATTTTAATCACAAAAGTGTCTGAAATTGATTTAAAATTCATCATGTAGCCTGTATTACAATTTGGGGTTTTAAAGTTAAAATATCCAAAAGTGTTCTATGTATTTATTGTCAATTTATAAGTGAAATTGAACTCCATAACCTATATTAGATTAATTTTTAAAAATATAATATAATTATAATTTAAAACCTACAAAAAAATAATATAACCTTATAAATAAATTAGATGAAAAAGATGTTTCGAAATAAAATTCAGTATTTTTTATAATTGTTTCAGAAATATCACTTAATGAAAAATATAATAAATTTACCCAAACCTATTTTTTATGTTTATCTTTCAAATTATAAGTTTATATTTACATATTATATTTATTAAATTTTAAATGTTTATATTTTAAATTGGTACTCCACTAAAATGTGGGAAAAATAATATTATAAAAATATATTCATATTTTTGTAATATTTGAATTGTTATCATTTTCTTATCTAAAATATATTATATTGGTGTAAAAAATATTTCCATGGATATATAATATTTAAATTTAAAACAAAAAATGTCCTAATGTTTTATAATTTAATTGGCTATGAAAAATGTTATTATTTATTGTTTTATTTAAATCAGGTATTCTGTGTATTTCAATGCAATCAAAGAAATCAAAAGGATAGTTATGATAAATTCATGGGGTAATACAAAAACATCCACATAATCAATTAAAATTATAAATTTTATTTTAAATACTTTAAACAGTTTATTTTATTTTCATTACTATGAGTTAATTATTATGAATTGAAATAGACATATATGTATCATTTAACGTGGTAGTATGTTTAAAAATACTCTCATTATCCTTAAAAGGATCTATATCATCCTACTAATAATATTATTTTTATTTTTATTTTTATTCTCTAACAAAGTAACATATATATTCATATAATCAAATTATAAAGTATTATCTTCAACATCTAAATAAAAAGGGAATGAAGAATCTCTAAATAATGTATTAGGGGAATCAGAAGATGATAATTCCATGAATAACATTTTGTTTCAATATGGGATTTCATAATATAAAAGAAATTTATACCTATTGTCTATTTATTATCCAATATAATCATGATAAGATAAATATTTAATAGTTCACCACGTATCAGTTATAACTCTAAATTAATTTGTCCCTTTTCTCTTTAATTAAATCTAAATTGATTACCTTTCTTTTTGAACAAATGACATTGAGTCCTCATGTGCCCTATCTTATAATATTTATAGAAAATCATGTCATCATTATTTTTCACTCATCCATTTATTTTATAATTTTCTATATGAAGATATTTCAAAATGTTATTTTCTATAATAATCATGTTAATACTACTTGATCTTTATAAAAGTTCACTATCACTAAATTTTAATCCACTATTATTTGAATGATGTTTGAATTTACTATTTCTAGTATTGGAAATTGATGTATTATATCTACATCTTGATTCATTTGATGTTAAAGAAAAAACATTTTACTCTTCTCCATGATCACATATCACAACAAATTCATCTACTCCTAAATGTTTTATTTCATAATATAATGTTTTATCATTTAAGAAATAGGTTTCATATCATATAAAAGTATTATTTTAAATTCCTTTTCCTTTAGGATAATTTCAATAATATTTTTATGAAGTTGATCATATGTATTCTTCTTTTCTCCCTTATATTTTAACCCATTAAATAATTTCATTAATCATTGATTAATTTTATCCAATGATTCTATATGGTGGAAATAAATGGATTAATTATCATCTCTATGAAATGATCCACTGGTATTATGGACGTTAGATATCCTGAAATTTATTATTTCAAGTTTCTTTTAAATATTATTCACTACTTTAGAGGATGATATTTCACTATATTTATTTATTATCATTGAAAAAATAAGGGTGTTTATGAATTTTTAACTAACATTCTATTTAAACTATTTTTATCCCAACATGTTTAAATACCCAAAGAGGTTAAGGGGTAGGGGAATGTTATGGAGGGCCTGAAATATTAAAAAAACATTCCCTTGGGATATTGTTTCAACTTTATGCAAAACTATATTCCCTCCCTTTATTATTATAGAGCATGAGAAAAAAAATAAAACATACATGTTAGGAAACAATTATACGTGTATCGCCTAAATTGGTCTATTTCCAAAGATATTTCATAGTCATTTCACTTACGAAACAAATACACAGTAACACATAGATTTTGTAAAGTATGATGATGACTCACTATCCCTTCTTTTTACCTACCAATAATAATTTAAATGCTTACCTCTCTCTGAACTGATATGTTCTCACTGATACTTCAGTGAAATTACAATTTTGATCACTTGATTCAGAATTAATTAATGATGGTTTTTTATTTCATGAATCTATAATATAATCCACTTAATGAATACTTATTTACAATGTAATTTCTTGGGAAATCCTTCTAGTTCAAATAACATTAACTTTTTTGTAACACTATCAGAACATTAATGAATCATTACAATGAATCATGAAAAAAATACACTTTTGTGAAACCCAATAATGTTTGGGAATATATCGAATCATTTATAAATAATCATTTTTTCATGAATATTAGGTTATCATGAAGTTATTGGAAAATAAAATCCTTTTAAAACATAATTCATGAATATAGATAATTTGAATATTCATTAAGGATTCATCTCATAAAAAGAGGGGAGTTGGTGCCAATTTGTAGATGTTAACTCCCCTTCATGAAACATCAATGATCATTATGGATATTTTTTGAAAATCTAGATATTGATCAAAATATTTTCTTTATTCATTAAACTATCATTGAATATATCCAATAATATATTATTTTGAAAAAAAATTCTCCTTTACAAAAAAAACTATACGAAACATAATACATTCATCAAGAATTCCTTCGAAAAAAAATTGTATTATGATAAAATAGATAACATAAAAAATTCATAAATGTCTCATATTTACATGAGATACTATTTAAACATCATCTTTAAAATAATTTTCCCATCAAAATTTAGGTCGCCAAAAATTTGGACAACACTGAGAAACACTGCCATAATGTATGCCAAACTTTCTGAACCACTTATAAATGATACCTCTATCGTTGTATTTTTTTAATATACAATCTCATCAATCGTGTTATAATAAAACAACTGACCTTTTTGAGATTATTTTTCAAAAAAATCAACCCCAAAACACTATAATGTCCCATTATAGAATTTATTCCTAAGACATTCATTTATTTAGAAAAATCGGAAATATTATTAGCAGAATCTTATATTTTTTGGAATCAATAGATAATGATACACTATTTAATTTAAAAAATATTCATACAATCATTTATTTACTCATAGTTATATCTATTAAAAATTATCGGATGACTCAAATTTATATTTTCAAATGATTATGGATATTACTTCTATTGAAAAAGAAAAAGTTACTTCTTATATGACATGTTTGTGTAAATAATATCGATATGTAAATATAAAAAATTAAGAGTAATGTGACAATCTCAAAAAAGTATGCCTGAAATGATAAAAAAAATTATCTATTAAAATATATAGAGTTTATATCTGACACTATTTTTCTTCCCATATAATAATTTCATGAAATAAATTAAAAGGGAGGGGTGAATTTGATTTAAAAAAACTCCCAATTTTACTCTCACTCTTTGAAGTATCTATTATAGAAGTTATAGTCTATGATACAATCTGAGTGTAATAATGTAATGAACACCATATAAATGAAACATTATGAATTTGAACACTGGTCCAATAATGAAAATTCAATACTAACACGTAATAGAAAAAAATCAAGTATTAGTCAAAAATCCAAATACACCATTTAAGGATATATTTTACCAAATTCTTCAAATCACTAAATTCATCGATTTTAAAAAAAATTGGATGGTGCATTGGTAAAGAGAGTTAAAATATTGTATTTTTTATAATTAAATATCATCATCCTTAATTACTAAAGGAAAAAATTTCTACAAATTACAATTAATTAATTTAAATTTATAGTATGTATATTTATCAATATGTTTCTTATAAATTACCATGATCAGAAAAATGTTCACATATTAAATTTAATGAAAATAATATCATGTATGTAATAATGTTCATATCCCTAAATCTTCATCAATATAAATGATAAAATTGTGCATATATTCCTTTCCCCATAATCCACATGGTTATCCCGATCAAAAGAAATAAAATTAAGTAATTCAATTCTATTAAAATAAACATTTACTCTTGGAATTTATTACTAAACAAATATTAAAACACTACAATCATAAGGACTCAATGAAGTAAGTTGACTCAAAACATTATTATGATGTATTTTATTATATGTGTAGTATCATTTATTCATCGATGATTTGTATTATTTATAACGATTTTTCCAAAAAATTGAAATTTTAATGTCAATAATATGTTTATTTTATTATAACCACATCAGAATTAGCAGAGCATATTATATTGAAATTTTCAATAATATTTCATGAATGGAAATAAATTAAATTAATTATTTAGGTAATTCTAAGATTGTGTTAGACGTTAATTCTTTATATAAAGAATTAAAAATTATTTCTTCTAATATTCAAATTAAATTGTATTTTTATTTTCAAAACAGTGATATAGAAGAGTCAGTTTGCAAAATAGTTGGGAAAGACATCGGGGAACATCATATCATTTTCAGTATAATATAACATTTTATAACTAACTAAGACAAAAACATATCTCCCTTAATTCACAATAATATATACATTATAAAAAAATTGTGTGCATTAATAAGAAAAATTATGAAAGAGGACCCTATAATAATCACCATAGTTAACTTATATTAAATAATTGTTCTATCTTTTATGTTATTCAAACATAATTAATATAAAATATATGATTTTTGAATCAATATCATTAGTTGTAAACTTTTTTTATTATTATGTTTATATAGTTCATATTCATAGATCACATTTTTCTATAGGATGATCCATATTAGAAAAAATGGAACACTTGTTATCATGATAATTACTATTAATAACACAAAAGAAAACATATCTATAATTTTAGGACAGTGGGTTTGTCTATAATCTAATACCATCTTTAAATTAATTTCATATAAATTAAGCACACAACCCTAACCAATAATATATTTAGCTATAGTAGCAAAAATCCTGAATTTTACCCTTATATTAGAAGTATAAGTGAACATAACCCATTATAAGTGAGTTAATGAATTTATAAGTTATCATGAAATAATAAGTTACACCCCACTAATCAGTGATTCATGTCTCAAGATTCATCTTCTCTTAATAATAGAAAATAAAAATCAATAAATGATATAAAATTAATATATTTTCCATCTTAGTTCACCCCACGTATTAATTCAAATAAATCTCCCACACATTATCCATAGTCAATAGGATTTCATGTGGGTTAAAAAATGAACACATATTTTCTCAAAAACTATAAGCTACAAAAATCATATAATTTTGTTAACATTTATCATAAAAATAAAAAATGTCTATAAAAAATATACATATGATATAAGTATTATTAATAATATAATCAGTTCTAGTAAAACATTTCATATGAAATTTTCACATGGGAATGGGTCAAAATGACTGATTATAGAAAAATTGGATGAAATTCATTACACCATATTAGGTAACCTATATTACAGAACTCTTTTATATGGATGCAGACTTTTTTACTGAAAACATTGTGATGCTGCCTTGGTAAAAAAATTTAGGTTTAAAAAACACATTTAAAAAAATCATTTTAATTTGAATAAAAAAATTTCACTTGGAAATTTACATTAATTATTAGAGATATATTTATTTCCAATATATTTCAATAGTGAAATCATAATGTATACATAAAAATAAATGATTGATTTATTTTGTTAAAAAAAATAATAGTTCATGATATAATACATTATATGAATAATCCTGATAAATAATGTGTTGTTCAAATTTATATTCCATAATCATTCGTATGATAAATGATTCATGTAATTTTTCGTTATTTTAAAACACTTATAACTAGTAATCCATTTAGAATATTTTTTAATCAATGTTTTGTTATAGTTTTGTAGTTATCATGTCTAAAAATAATTAATAAATATTCGAACTACAATATAAATTAAACATATCTTTTTCAATAGGTCGAGGGTCAAACCTCTTTTATTGAGCAACAATAAAGATAACCCTTTTTAAGATTGAGAAAATAGGCAACCCATTACATTACACATAGATAGATACTTCTATAAGAAAAATTACATGATAGGCCTAACATGGTCGCATGTGTCTAATGGGAGGAATACATCAACCCAAGAACAATGAAAAGTCTAATTGCCACTACATGATAATGAAAAAATGAAATCAGTTAATGATGCAGTTTTCATATAATTAAAATGAGTTTCATCTTAAATGTCTAATATTATGTGGTATATCACCCCTTCAACCAACATTGATATGGGGGAGGGGTCATATTATTTTTTCTAACACCCCAATCACTCTATCATGTTTCCCAATTAAAAAACCATGTCATTAACTCACAACACTATCAAATTTATACAATCTATTAATTGAATTAAAACACTATGGAAATTAAAATGAGATGAAATCCATTGATATTGATGAAATTTGAAATCCAAAAACCAAAAAATCTAAAAATTCAATTAAGAATCCTACTAAACCATTCCTAAAACCACTAACATCCAAATTTTCTTCTGAACATTTCCAATATTAATTATCAAAAATGTACCAAGAAAATATATATCCCACACAATTCACAGAAAATATGTTCTATCTTTTGTAAAACAACAATTCTGAAGCTCCTGAAAATAAAAATTCCCAACAATCAGAACCTCCCATGTTATCATGTGTGAAAATCTCCCAAGGATTGATAGTGATCACCCCACATAGCACAACACTCAATTGTCACATGCACACAAACACCACCACCTAACCTCAAAATCCCATCATTGATAGAGATTCTAGAAAAAAAATTCTTGAAAACCCATTTGTGAGGGAAAATAGAAACTACCACATCATGAATGATCTATGGACTATTGTGAAAAATCTATTCCATTCTAGAAGATCCAATATGTAACATACCAAACATTTATAAATTAAATTCACCTTATGATTTAATTCAATGAATTATTATGTGTTATGGTTATAGAAAATTTATGCACATATTTAGATTCCTTAAAACCAATATGATTTAAAAGACCATTATGAATCAATACCATTAATAATATATTTTTTTTAAAATGATCACATGATTAGTACAAATATAGGTTTCTAAAAAATCCAATTTTCAAACACAAAGGAAGTAATGGACTTAACCAAAAGGATAAAAACCTATGAAGACCATTTATTATAGCCTCCATGGGAGATATCATCAATGGGATTTTACCTTGACCATGACCATGCTATGATCCAATAAATTTGGTAGAATATAAACCATTTACGGGATAATTTCAATTTCATCAGGATCTCATCCCAAACCATGTACATTGAACCACCCCATGAATGTCTCCTTATCACACCCCTTACCCTTCTAATGGTTTCTGGAGTATTAAAGGGATATTTATCAAAAACAAAGAATAATATAAATATGTATATTGTATTTTAAATGTAATAATTTCCATATTTACTACTTATTTTTAATTTTTAAATTATTTTTTCTATACATTAAAACAAATATTGTATTTTTAATTAATATTACATTTCAATTAAATAATTTATTTTTATAAATTAATGCCTTTTTGAAATAAATACTATTTTAATAAAAAAATTATTAAAAATTGATATAAATTGAATATATATTATAATATTATTTGTATGATATAAAATGTAATTTTTATAAGGGTTCCAAAATAGTTATTGACAAAAACTACAACATTTTCATTAAATATTGATTCTTATTTTATAACTAAAAATAAACATATTTGAAATTTATTTTGATAAAATATATATTATTTTTGTAATTATAAAATCATAATTATCCAACTATAACTTTTTTTATAATTTTCTGAGACAGTTGAATTTTTGGGTAAAAATTAAATATTTTATAAATATACTCTGTGTATTATGACATTATAATGACCCAAACATGATATAATAAATAAAAAAATTTTATCCAGGACCAAATATATGTTATAAATTTTATATAATGTTATTTTATATTTAAATTATAAATTTTATAAAGCATTTATGAATCCTCTAAAATCAATAATATATTTTAAGGTTTTAAAATCATTTCTTTAAGAGTATAATTCATGCCCACATCACTAAGGGTAATATTTTAATAAGTTAGGAACATGGCCGAATTAAATGGTTAATTCCACCCCAAATTGGCTTAATCTATTGGAGAACCCCATTTTATGGTTTATGGTTTTGGTTAATTATTATATAGAGTCCAAAAATATGTGTTTGTAAAATAATAAAGAATTCCCCAGTCATTTCCAATTAAAAACACAATCTTCTATTTAGAATCACTATAAAAACTGGGATCATGTGTTAATATGACCTACCCAATATAAATTCCTCCCATGGTTGACCCAATACCCCATGAAGCATATCCACGACAATTTAAGTTACACTCTCAAGGTAAGGGTTCTTTTACTTATTCTCTTTATACAATTATATTCTTTATCAAATGTTTTTTAATATCATTTACTAATGTTGGTGTATGTTATTCCATATCCCCTTTAAAATAAATTATATTTATAAATGATGATATATCCCATATACTCTCATCAATACCAAACATGATCATTTATATGACCCCATTATGCTGCCAAAATTTCATCAGGATTTTTTATTCCTAAAAATTTTGTTGTGAATACCTAATTTTTCCTATCAAAGGTCTTCACATTTATCCACTTATATTTCGTTAATAGTAAATTAATGTATTTATTCAACACACCATGATAATTGGATTGAATATTTTGTTGAATTATTCCATGTTTTATGGTCTTTGTGGCACACATAAGGATTAGAATATAATGAAAGTGATGAGTTTTCCCAAAATTATATAGTTCTCTAATGCATTGAGTATTTTTTTAGAATCATGATCTATCAGGAAAGTTATTAAAGTGTGAAGATAATATATCATATTATTTTTCAATCATTTTACTTGGAATTTATCCTTTACCTATGTTTATGAGGATGTTTTTTTAATTTTTTTCCACATTTTCCATATTACATTTACTATATCTTTAAATATGAGGCTTCATTGTTCATATTTATGATTATCACTCCCTTTATGCCCATTTTATATACCTATTTTCAACCATTTATTGGTCTTTACATTTTAGTCCATGTATGTTCTATTATTTGGATTTATAGCTCAACCATTTCTTATGTATGTCCCTCAGTTATCCCATGTAGTGTTAAATATAATGGAATAATATGAGAATGTTAAGGAAGTTTTCAATAATATTTTTTGTCACATGTTTTAATTTGTTATATAATGTACATATCCACAAAATAAACTGGAATACTCTATATTTTGGGTTTTAACAAGTGTAATTCTATGTAATTAATCATTAATTTATGTGTAATAAATGGAAGGGTTTTTATAGTTGTTAATATAGGAAGTGTTAAGTTATTTTATGATTATGATTAAAAATCTATATATAAAGGTATATGGATGATACTAAGTATAATAAAGCATACTAAAATTTTGTAATGTATTGAGTGTGTGGTTTATCAAGATAATAAATCATTGTCTATATTCTAAAAGTGGATGTGGATATCGAATAGATATACATACAAGTAAAACCCTAAAACCTCACATTGAACTAGACTTGACTAGGAACTGGTGTATGAAAATGAGTGTTGCCGCACAACTAGACTGACCATCTTATAAATAATTCTTTGGTTTATTCATAATCACATTTTGAATGATTATTAGGTGAAAAAAATATACCCATAATAATATATGTTAGGAAATAGATCATGGATAACATAGATTTAAGCCTAGAAATTTATAAGATAGTGAAATAAATTTACGATATATGTTATCTATTTAATGTAATTGATTTCCCATTTATGTGATTACTAGTTTAAAAATACTCATCCCTTATTTACTCATTATTCTATGAAATGGCTGAAAATAAGAGGAATTGGGTAAAAACCCAACGTGATGAGAAATATGATGACTGCCTCAATGAAAGGCCCAAACCGATGGGAGTATGAATCGATAACGTTGTGATAATACTCATTCAACTGACTCGGGTTATGAATAAAAACCTATATCAAGGGGAGTTCCCAAATCTCCCTAAAAAATAATAAGTTTTAACTGATACATTTATGGGAAAAGGGACCCCATATTTAAATGGATCATATGTTCCCTCAGTTGTGGATCAATCAATCAACTCTTTTGAGATGTTCCTCTCTATAATTAAATGTTATGAAAAAGAGAAGGATATACTTATTGGTTATCATTTGGAGGGAGATGCAGGTCAGTTCTGGAGATTTCTCAATAATACAAGTCATGGATAATATATTGAAGTGATTTGGTGGAAGTAATTATTGAAAATGATTTTCATTAAATATTTTCCACACACTCTTCGACATAAAATTTAAAGTGATTTCCCAAACCTCACAAAACAAGATGAAAATTATATTGGGTCATATGAGTATAACTTCACAAGAAATGCTTGATAAACCTCCATCCTTTTCTTCACACTAGAATATATGGTTGAACTCTTCATTGGTGGGTATAACTTGGTTTACAAAAATCCCTGGTGATTTGATACATTGATAACTATGAAGAATTTTTTTCAATGTTCCCTCAAAGTAAAAATGGATTTCAATGAATCTCAATGGTATGATGGGGATAAGATGAAGAAATTGAAATTTAATTTTTGTGGAATGATGGATAAATCTAATATTTCTAATAAATTTCAACATCCGATTTTTCCATGGAGAGAACAGAACCCCAAAAATTGCCTAAGTATAATGAGAAAATGCTTTAGGTGTGGTAATGAAAGAAACCAATCTATCAATTTCCAAAAGAAGAAACCCAAAAATGAAATTTAATGAATGGATGAAATGATAAGACATCAAAAAATATTTATTGATCAAAATTTAATGAACTAGGACAATATTTAATGCAATGAACTAATCAAAGGGTTTTTAGAGACATACAACAACCTCCAAGGTAACAAGTGAGATATTTTTTCAATCAAAAATACTGAGGTGGATCCTGAAATCAATGTGTTGACTGGTACCCTAGTAATTCATTAAATAATAGTGATGATTGTTTTTTATTTGAGTTCTATTATTTCCTTCATATAATGGAATTTTAGTACAAATATTCAAACACCAACAAAACCCATGGATGTATTCCAGTGTGTGAAAATGGAAAATGGGGCAATTATTGCATCTTAATTATATTACTCCTCCTCTATCAATATTTGAGGGATGATGTTACATGTGAACCACTTAGTACTCTCTTTTTTGGAATTTGATGCAATTCAGGACATGGATTTACTTTCTACGTATAGAAAAAAACATAATTTTCTATGAGAATGAAATCACTCTTTTTATCTCGAATCAACCCCCAATTTTGTACATGTGCAAGGATAAGGATTATTATTCTTTAGTAACAGCAACTAAAGAGTGGATATTATTTCCCTATAACCAAGAATATCTACTTCCAATGATTATGACTAGGGAAATGATCATAAATGAAGACATTCCCATTCTGATAAAATATGATGATGTGTTTTATGAGGAATTGTCTAGTCTTCCTCCTAGATGAAGGGATGAATTTTCAATTGATATTATACTTGGGGAATTAATATTCTCCAAGAATCCATATGTTATGTATATTGGGGAACTTGAGGATTAGAATAATAAACTACATGATAATCTTAATAAAGGGTTCACACCCCGATTGCTTCACGTTGGGGTGCTCCAGTCCTATTCATCAAGAAGACGGATGGGTCAATATGCCATTTCCTTGATTATGAAAATCCCTATAAGATCACATTAAAGAAAAACTATCCTTTTCCACCGATTTTTGATATGTTTGATCAACTATATGGATAAAAGTTCTTCTTAAAGGTGGATCTATAGTCAGGATATTACCATGTTAGGGTGAGGAAGAAGAATATCATGGACACTAGTTTTCATAGAAGGTATAGGCACAATGACTTCATAGTAATTCCATTAGGACTCACTAATTATCTAGAATTCATCAGGGACAAGATGAATAGAAAATTTAGATATTACCTCTACCAAATTTTGTTATTCCTTATAGAAGATATTATAATATATTTCAAAATCAAGTAGGATCACGTCCATAATATCACTATTGTGTTAAAGACCACACAAAAGGATAAAAGTTGTCCCAAATACAAAAAATGTAAGATATGGTTAAAGAAATTATCATTATTGTAACACCCTGATATTTTATGAGAAGTATATTTTTTATGTCATATGTTATACGCAACATCAAAGTAATCTTTCACGACACACAACACTAGCTTGGCTTGCGTTACACGCAATCACGACCTTCCTCGATAGCGTGTGTAGTACGCAATACCGAGTTTCACTAAACAACGATATATTATTATAATATTATAAACTAGCTGTTATGAATAGTATTAACTGATTTTAAATTTTTTAACATTATTATTCATCGTAAATATTTTCTAGAACATTTTATGAGAACAATTTAAAATTTTCAGGTAAAATAAGTATTTTTCAAAAAATGCAGTTTTGCCGCCTTCTGATGGCGCACCCACTTTAAATATAGTTTTTGACATGTTTATAAGTAAAATTTCACAAAATAAAATTCTTCTTTGGAATAAAGGTATAAAAATTTACTTTGGCTAAATTTTTCATTTTATTCTGATAACATTCATATTTTAATGAATAGTAAAAACATGCTATATTTTAATTAAAAACAACTTTTCTCATCGCAATAATTCATATGGTTAAATTATAATATTGAATGGTTTTAAAGTATTAATGCAATATATTTTTATCATTTAATATAATTTATTTTGTTAGCATTAATTTGACATTGGATTCATAGGTAAAAACATTTCAATCTTTGGAAAAGTTTTAACTTTAAAAAACCTGTTTACTTAACAACGGGATTAATTTTAAATTAATTAATGCAACTTATGTGTTTTGAATTTTTAATAATGGATTCCATATTTGGATTCAGTGGGTACTAATTTTGTTAATAGGTTACTTTTATTTTTTTTGAGATTAAGAATAGTAACTACGGTAATATTTATTTACTGTAGTTAAAGATTAATCGGGTAATTAAGGGTAAATGTAAGATTATAAAATTACCCTAACACTTTCCAAAATCCTATTGGATGAATAAAAGACGAACCATATCACCTAATGGTCAGACTAGATTCATTTCATGGAATTTTTACTATGAAATAATATAATTACTATTAAAACCAAAGAAAGTGACAACATGTCACTCTCTTAAATATTATAAGTATAATAAATTTAATTTAGTGATAGACTTTATGAAACATAAAACATGAATAGTCTCCAGAGAGATAATAAAGTTATATACATCATATGAATTTATTTATAATTTTTAGGGATTAAATAATTATCATTAATTATGACATAATAGTGATGTTGAAATTATTTTATTGATTGAAATATCAAATAAATGATTTTAAAAGTTTTAAAAGAAATATTATATGAACTATTTAATGTGCTCCACTAATTTTATAGATAAAAATGACATGTTATGAATCTATTAAATATTTTAGTTTGAACATATCTTCTGTATATATTTTATTTAAACTCAAATAAATGAATATTGTTAAAATTAACACTATTGTTAATTTATAGAAATTACATATTATAAAATTGTTTAAAAATCACAATAATATTTAAAAAAATTAAATTAAAATTTATATGGTCGAAAATATAATAAAGTATATAATTATGGAAAATTCACAACATATAAGTAATTATTTATAATAATTTAAAATTTAGAATATTATTACCACAAATAAAATTAAATAGATTATGTAAGGATAAATCCTTTTGATAATGTCTAAAATAAATTCCCAACATGTCTAAATTTTATTCTATAATGAGATTACAACCCTATATCATCTAATCTCTAGATTTGAGTCATTTTTGGAGGTTTTAAGTGGTTATGGAATTTATTATAAATTAATATTTCTTATAATTCCAAAGGTGCCCCTCTCCTCCCGTATAAAAGGGAACATCCTCCCTCTCCTCCTCACACCACATTGAGCCTTAAATCTCATCCAAACCCTTCCGATTTATCTTCTACACTTCCCTAGAAAAATTTTATAGTTCTTGGTCTTCTTCAAAGACCAATCTTAGTGCCCTAAGAGGAAGTTTCAAAGAGGCGTGTGGAACAAGAGGTAATACCCGTTACTGATTCTTTCAAATTTATTTCTTCTTCAACATCTTATTCTTTAGTTGTTTCATTATGAAGTAATAACATCAGTATAATTCATATAATGATACTTTATTATAAATATTAAACAACCCTACTTCACCTTCTATCCATCCTGTGGAAAATGAAATCATCGCGCGTGCGTACGTACAGAATACCGTCTCCACGTCGTGGTGTAATCTGTTTTCCACCACCACATTACTTGGATGGGTATAATGGTGTAAAGAATAACCATATATTATTATTTTAAAGTGATATTTATTCTTAAATAATATACATACAGTTAAATACAATTTTACGATCATGGGAACGACATCATTACTCGTGCGTTCGTACGGCATCCCGTCTCCACGGTGTGATGCGACTCGTTCTACATGATCTTCAGTGAATAATGATTATATAAATGAATTGATGAGTAAATATGATATATATTACACTAATACCATTATGTAAATTAGGTATCTATAACCTAAAAAGAAGAATAAGAATTTATGCGACAAAACACACATAAGAACATAAAGCAATAAAAACTCGAATAACAAGTAGCAATGAAATATTACTAATAAGAAGCTAAGAATATGACCATATATGATATCATAACAATGATTATTATTCTGGAATAAGTCAATGACATAATTTAAATCATTATACAGTTGGTTCAGACATGTACAAAGAATATCAGACCTAAGGTAAGGGAAAATCTCACAATCTCATTTTTATCCAAGATTGTTTATACTTAAAAATTTACTGGGGAATATTTATCAACCAGATACATGTTTCCTCAATATGTAATATTATTTCTATCCTCCTACAATTTTCTAAATCCAATTTTACCCTTCTGTGAGTTTTTAGTTAAAGATATGAAGGGAATCTATTGTCGTATTTTTTGTACGATGTACTTTTTTGACTTTTCCAGCCAAAGTACGAGAATAATGTTTTTTTAACTTATAAGGCTTGAATGGATTTTTATGATTTAATAAAACATTATTTCCATGAATCTTCCTGTACAAGTTTTAAATTTTATTTTTAATCAGCTTCTTTTAGTTTAATATTGTATGACATGTTACGAATGGAAAAAAAATTTAATGTAGAAAGGATATTTTCCTCAAGAATGGAGTTCAAGTGTTTTATAAAAATTATTTTCCATCTAAGATAAAATAAGGTTCTGTTTCTATCCCTATTATTACATTGATTTGATTATGTTGTGACGGAATTATTTTTATGAAGTCCTTTATCTTATACGAATTGTTTTATGATGTCAGGGTGTTTAAGAATCCCATTTTTATTACATCGGTTATGTTGTGATGTGTGGTTTATGATTTTGTGGAACACATAAGAATGGTTTCATTATGAGATGGGTGGGACCTATATCTCCCTCTAATGCATTGGGTAAAGATTTATATCTCATGAGATAGACATGGCTGGAACGGTAAGTTAATCCAGTTCAGTGATACAAGACTGGAACGAGGAGTGAACTCAGTTCAGTAATGGAATTTGTCCACTATGATAGTCTTGGAAATGATTCTTGACTAAAATTAAAGTATTTTCTATGATTATGTGTGTATTCCACAATGTTTCATGTTTTAAGTTATGATTATTGGGATTACATTTCACCACTATGATTTATCCCATGTTCTGATTTTATGATCTCTTTTGCAGGTTAAGATATTCAAAATGTTATGTTCTCATGAATATGATATGATTCATATTTATTTTGTTTACCATTACTGAGAATTTGAGCTCACCCTTTTGTATGTTTTCTTTTCCCCAGGTAATGAAGAATGTTATTAAGTAGGATATGCCAAAAAGGGAGTCTATATATGATGAAATAAATGGGAGACAACGTAGATGATTTATGAACCAGTTGTTTATGTTTCCCAGTTTCTAAAGACACTACACATATATGGTCCATTCTTGGTTTTGATATATTTTGTAATAAGTGTGCTTCAATTTTGAAGTAATAATAATGTATGTAAAGTATGGGTCGTTATAGTTGGCATCAGAGGAAAGGTATATTCAGCCTTTGGAAACTAGGATGTTAAATCCCTAGTAAGAACCCTAAGGATATGTCTATGCATAGAACACAATATTAGTGTTTTAGAAATGGACATGAATGACCTATGATAAGACCTTAAGTGTAAAATTTTATTCTTGATTATGTGGTTTTCCTATTATGATTAGTGTTTCTCACACTATGCTTATTGGTTTTAGTCAATGGCTGGAACCAGAAGGAACTGTGTTAATGGTGAATGCGATGGGTAATGAAATGATTGTCACCCTGAGAAACCAAACATTATGGGGGCTGGAATGCAAAATATTTTAGCCATCCTCACACAACTTTCTCAATCTATTAACCATGCAGGACTTCCAAATGAACAAAGGAAGGAGAAACATTCTATTGAATCCTTCATGAGGTAGCGTCTACCTTCATTCAATGGGTCTTCTGATCCATTAGTGGCTGAACAACGGATTAGTACCACTGAAAAGATATTTTCAGTTCTACAATGTTCTAAACATGACAAAGTCATCCTAGTAGTGTATCGTTTGGAAGGTGATGTTGATCAATGGTGGAATCTTATCAAGAATATGAGGCAAAGAGATGAAATTGAGTCCATGTAATGGGACGAGTTCAAGAACTTATTTTTCAATAATTAATTCCCTCATATTCTTCGAAAAAATATGGAGAAGGAGTTTCTTGAACTGAAGCAAAAGGATGATGAATCTGTTGGTACCTACGAAGCAAATTTTACAAGACTTGCAAGCTATGCTTCCAGAATTATTATCCAACCTGAGAGTAAAATCGATCGATTCTTTAGTGGCTTAAAACCAATTCTTTGAAGGTAGTTAGCCATAAGGGGATTCAATATGTAGGAAGAAATTGTTCTATGTGCTATCAAGGTTGAGATGGATATTTGAGTAACCCATCAGTCATATGGGTTTGATAAGAAGAGGAAAATGGAATTCAAAAAAAATCTAAAGAACACACTGAAAAGAAGATGAGTTTTCCTTTATTTTGAAATTGTGGACAGAAACATGGATGGAATTGTCTTAAATGAACAAGCAAATGTTTTAAGTATGGAAAATAAGGTCATCGGGAAGTTAAATGTCGAAATAATGGAAAGAAGATGTCTAATGATGCGAACAAAGAAATGGATACACATAATGCACCTCTTACACTTCAATGTTTCAAGTTCAAGGAGATGGGGAATTATGCCAAACAATTCCCAAATCCAAGGGTTACTGATGATGATCAACGTCAACAAACTCTTAAGGCCAAAGACAATGTAAAGTCACATGAAATTACAATCAGCGATGTGGAGTACGATAACGAAGTGGTGAAAGGTACACTTACCATCCACTCTAAAGTAGAAAATGTTTTATTTGATTCTGGATCCACCCACTCTTTTATTTCTGTAGAATGTTCTAAGGGTATCTCCGTATTCCCTCAATAATTAGATGTTGAGTTAGCCGTGACAACTCATAATGGCACAATAGTCGCATCAAAAGTTTATAATTCTTCTCTGATTGAAGTTTGTGGGAAAGTGCTTCCTGAAAATCTTGTGATCCTTCCTATAGTGGAATTTGATGTGATTATTGGCATGGATTGGCATTCTTTATACGGAGCTCATATCAATTTCCAAAGAAGGGAAATCACATTTAATATTCCCGATCAATCTAATATCATCTATCGATGCAAGGATGAATATAACCTTCCAGTGGAAATTCCTTCCATCTTATGG
Source organism: Viscum album (assembly GCA_963277665.1). Classification (NCBI taxonomy): domain Eukaryota; kingdom Viridiplantae; phylum Streptophyta; class Magnoliopsida; order Santalales; family Viscaceae; genus Viscum; species Viscum album. The sequence continues at coordinate 904,508,246 of OY728160.1, read as the reverse complement.
GTCTTGATTCCAATAAATGAAAGTTATTTATCCCAAATTGTGGGAGAGAAACTCACGATTAAGAATACACCCATTGTATGGGAGTTTGATTATGTCTTTCCAGAGGAACTGCCAGGTCTTCCACCAAATCGTGAAGTTGAGTTTTCAATAGAACTCATACCAGGTGCTATACCCATTTCAAAGACACCTTATAGAATGTCCCCAATTGAGTTGCAGGAATGGATGAAGCAACTCCAAGAGAATCTTGATAAATGACTCATATGCCCTAGTGCGCCACCTTGGGGAGAACCATTTCTATTTCATAAGAAGAAAGATGGATAAATGAGACTCTGCATTGATTATCGTGAAATTAACAAGATCATTATCAAGAACAAATATCCTCTCCCACACATTGATGACTTCTTTGACCAACTACATGGAGCTCAATACTTTTCCAATATTGATCTTCGTTCAGGGTATCATCAATTAAGGGTCAAAAAATAGGATATACCAAAGAGGGATTTCCGTATAAGGTATGGACAAAATTAATTTATAGTGATGTCATTTGGTATTAATAATTCCCTTACTATCTTCATGGATCTAATGAAAAGAGTCTTTAGAGACCATCTTGATCAATTTTGGGTAGTCTTTACAGACGATATTGTTGTCTATTCAAAGAGAAGGGAAGAACATGAAGATCACTTGAGAATTGTATTGAAGACCCTGAGAAAGGAGAAGCTTTATACCAAATTTACCAAGTGTGAATTTTGGCTTCAAAAAGTTTCATTTTTTGGTCACATAATCTCAAAAGAGGGGATATCTGTGGATCCAGAAAAAATAGAGGTTATTGAAAGATGGTCGACATCGACAACAATAACTGAGATCCGAAGTTTTCTTGGATTGGCTGGATATTATCGACGTTTTGTGAAGTATTTTTCACGATTATCTAATACACTCACCAGGTTGACTCGAAAAGGAGTTATGTTCGTGTGGACGGAGGAGTGTGAAGAGAATTTCAAGGAGTTGAAAAGAAGGTTATCCAGTGCTCCTGTGCTCACACTTCCTAGTAGTGGAGAAAGGTTTGTGATCTACAGTGATGCATCCAAGAAAGGATTGGGGTGTGCTCTCATGCAAAATGATATGGTGATAGCTTATGCCTCACGACAGTTGAAAATCCATGAGCAAAATTACCCAACTCATGATTTGGAGTTAGCTGTGGTAATCATTGCATTAAAGATTTGGAGGCATTTCTTTATGGTGAAAGGTGTGCTATTTATACTGATCATAAAAGTTTAAAGTATATTTTCACAAAAAAGGAGCTAAATATGCACCAAAGAAGATGTTTGGAGCTGATTAAGGATTACGACTGCTCAATTCATTATCACCCTGGGAAAGAAAACACGGTGGAAGACGCATTAAGTTGACAAGACCATGCTAGCTTATCTATGATTAGGATCACAAAAGATCCAATATTTATGGATTTACAAAGTATGGATCTTGGAATTCTAATGGAAGGGGGGAAATATTATCTTTCTCAAAAGAATTTTCAACCATCTATGCATGTGAATATTAAAGAGGCACAAAAAGAATATGTAGAGTTACAAAAGTAGGAGAGAAATGTTCCTAAATTCAACCTTTATTGTGATGGGATAATAAGGTTCAGTAATCGTGTTTCTGTTCCTCCCATCCAAGAATTAAGGAAGAAGCTGCTAAATGAGGCTCATAGTTATTCATTCTCTATTCATCCTGGAAGCACAAAGATGTATAGGGACCTGAAAGATTACTTCTGGTGGGATGGCATGAAAAGAGATCTTGCTGAATATGTCTCTCGATGCTTGGTTTGTTAGCAAGTTAAAGCTGAGAGACAGAAGTCTAAGGGGATGTTACAACCATTACCCATACCCGAATAGAAATGAAAAAACCTCACTATGGACTTTGTCAGTGGACTTCCTAAAACATCCAAAGGCAATAATGCTATTTGGGTCATATTGGATCGTCTTATGAAGTCGGAACACTTCATTACTATTAGAGACGATTTCTCTCTAGATCAGCTTACTAGGATATATGTAAAAGAAGTGGTAAGATTTCATGGAGTACCACTTTCCATTATATCTAATCAGGATCTGAGGTTTACCTCGAAGTTCTGGCAAATTGTTCAGCATACTCTAGATACAGAGTTGAGTTTCAGCACTACTTATCATCCTCAGGAAGATGGTCAGTCTGAGAGAACAATTAAAACTATAGATGACATGTTGAGAGCTTTCTCTAGGGATTTAAAAGGCGGTTGGGATCAACACCTACCTTTGGTGTAATTTTCTTATAATAATATCATTCACTCGAGCATTCAGATGGCTCCTTATGAAGCTCTCTATAGTAAGAAATGCTGAACTCCAACTTGATGGGATGAAGTTGGGGAAATAAATCTATTAGGACCTGATCTTGTTGATGGGACGGAAGAAAAGGTCTGATCTATTCAAAAACACATAAGAGCATCTCAGAGTCGACAAAAAAGTTATGCCGACAACCGAAGAAAAGACCTAGAGTTTCAAGTTGGTGGTAAAGTGTTCATATGAATATCTCCTTGGAAGAGAGTAATGAGATTTCGAAAGAATGGAAAGTTGGGCACAAGGTATACCGGTCCTTTCGAAATATTGGATCATGTTGGGAAGGTATCTAACCGATTGGATCTTCCACAAAATCTCTCTCAAGTTCATGATGTGTTCCATATATCTCTCCTGAGAAAGTACATATACGATCCTTCACATGTACTCAACTCAGAAGTTGTACCGCTGGAGAAAGATCTTTCATATGAAGAACAGCCGATAGAGATTCTGGATCATAGCGAAAAAGTTTTACGGAACAAGACCACTCGCTTGGTGAAAGTTTTATGGAGAAACCACCAATTAGAAGAAGCTACATTTGAACTTAAGGATATGATGATGGAGAGGTATCCTCGTCTGTTTGTTACGAAGTGACGAATTTCGAGGGCGAAATTCATTTTAAGGGGGATAGAATGTAACACCCTGATATTTTATGATAAGTGTATTTTTTTATGTCTTATGTTATACGCAACATCAAAGGAATATTTCACAGCACACAACACAATCTTGGCTTGTGTTACACGCAATCACAACCTTCCTCGATATCGTGGGTAGTGCGCAATACCGAGTTTCACTAAACAAAGATATATTATAATAATATTATAAACTAGCCGTTATGAATAGTATTAACTAAATTTTAAATTTTATAACATTATTATTCATCTTACATATTTTCTAGAACATGTTATGAGAACAAAATAAATTTTTCGGGTAAAATAAGTATTTTTGAAAAAATATACTTTTGCCGCCTTTTGATGGTGCACCCACTTTAAATCTAGTTTTTGACATTTTTATAAATTTAATTTGAAAAACTAAAATTCTTCTTTGGAATCAGGATATAAAAATTTACTTTGGATAAAATTTTCATATTATTCTGATAACTTTCATATTTTAATGAATAGTAAAAACACGCTATATTTTAATTAAAAACAAATTTTTCCATCGCAATAATTTATATGGTTAAATTATAATAATGAATGGATTTAACGTATAAATATAATATATTTTTACCATTTAATATAATTTATGTCATTATCATTAATTTTACATTGAATTCATAGGTAAAAACATTTCAATCTTGGGCAATGTTTTAACTTTTAAAAACCACTTTTCTTAACAACGGGATTAATTTTAAATTAATTACTACATATTATGTGCTTTTAATTTTTAAGAATGGATTCCATATTTGGATTCAGAGGGTCTAAATTATGTTAATAGGTTACTTTTATTTTTTTGAGATTATGAATAGTAACTGCGGTAATTTTTATTTACTGCAGTTAAAAGTAAATCGGGTAATTAAGGGTAAATATAAGATTATAAAATTACCCTATCACTTGAAAAAATCCTATTGGAGGAATAAAAGTCGACCCATATCACCTTAGGGTCTGACTAGATTCATTTCATGGACTTTTGACCATGAAATAATATAATTATTATTAAAACCAAAGAGAGTGACAACATGTCACTCTCTTAAATCTTATAAGTATAATAATTTTAATTTAGTGATAAACTTCATTAAACTTCTAAAATGAATTGTCTCCAAAAATCTAATGAAATTATCTACATCATATGAATTTATTTATAATTTTTAGGGATTAAATAATTATCATTAATTATGACACAATAGTGATGTTGAAATTATTTTATTGATTGAAATATCAAATAAATGATTTTAAAAGTATTAAAATAAATATTATATGAACTATTTAATGTGCTACACTGATTTTATAGATACAAATGACATTTTATTAATCTATTAAATATTTTAGTTCGAACATATCTTTGTATATATTTTATTTAAACTCAAATAAAGAATAGTCTCAAAATTGACACTATTGTTAATTTATAGAAATTACATATTATAAAATTGTTTAAAAATCACAAATAAATTAAAAATTTTAAATTAAAATATATTTTGTCGACAAATTAATAAAGTATACAATTATGGACAATTCAAAACATATAATTAATTATTTATAATAATTTATAATTTAGAATATTATTACGAAAAATAAAATTAAATAGATTATATAAGGATAAATCATGTTGATAATGTTTAAAATAAGTTCTCAACTTGTCTAAATTTTATTGGATGATGATATTACAATCATATCTCATCTAAGATTCGTATTTGGGTCATTTTTGGAGGTTTTTAAGTGGGTTTGGAATTTATTATAAATTAATATTTCATATAATTCCAAAGGTGCCCCTCTCCTCCATTATAAAAGGGCACCTCCTCCCTCTCCCCCTAACCTCACTTTGAGCCTTAAAGATTGGCCAAAACCTGCCAATTTCTCTTCTCCACTTCCCTAGAAAAATTCTACAGGTCCTGGTCTTCTTCAAATACCAATATTAGTGCCCTAAGAGGAGGTTTCAAAGAGGCGTGTCAAAGAAGAGGTAATACCCGTTACCAATTCTTTCAAATTTATTTTTATTCAAATTCTTCTTCTTTAGTTGTTTCATTATGAAGTAATAACATCAGTATCACTCATATACGGATATGTTATTATAAATATGAAACAACCCTAATTCACCTTCTATCCATCCTATGGAAAATGAAATCACCGCACGTGGGTACGTACGAAATTTTGTCTCCACGTTGTGGTGTAATCTGTTTTCCACCACCACCTTACTTGGATGGGAATAATAGTGTAAAGAATAACTATACATGATTATTTTAAAGTGATATTGATTATTAAATAATATACATACACTTCAATACAATTCCATGATCATTTGAACGATATCATCGCTCATGCATACGTACGGCCTACCGTCTCTACGATGTGATGTGACTCGTTCTACATGATCTTCATTGAATAATGATTATATAAATGAATTGAATGAGTAAATATGATATATATTACACTAATACCATTCTATAAATGAGGTATTCATAACCTAAAAACAATAATGAGAATTTATTCGACAATACACACATAAGAACATAAAGCAATAAACACCCAAATAACAAGTAGCAAATAAATTTTACTGATAAGAAGCTAAAAATATGACCATATATGATATCATAACAATGAGTATGATTCTGGAATAAGTCAATGACATTATTTAAATAATTATACAGGAGGTTCAGACACATAAAAAGCATATCAGACCTAAGGTAAGGTAAAATCTCGTAATCTCATTTTTATCCGAGATTGTTTATACTTCAGAATTTACTGGGGAATATTTATCATCAAGATCCATATTTCATCAATATGTAATATTATTTATATCCTCCTAAAATTTTTTAAATCCAATTTTACCCTTCAGTGAGTTTTTAGTAAATGATGTGAAGAGAATCTGTTGTTGTTTTTTTTGTACGATGTACTTTTTTGACTTTTCCGGCCAAAGTACGAGAAGAATGTTTTTTTAACTTATACGGAATGAATGGATTTTTATGATTTCATATAAAATTATTTCCATGAAGCTTCCTTTAAAATTTTTCAAGTTTATTTTTAATCAAATTATTTTAGTTTCAAATTGTATGACATGTTAAGAATGGAAAAAATGGTTTTTTTAAAGTAGAAAGGATATTTTCCTCAAGAATGGAGTTCAAGTGTTCTATCAAAATTATTTTCCATCTAAGATAATATAGGGTTCTGTTTATATCCCTATTATTACATTGATTTGATTATGTTGTGATGGAATTATTTTTATGAAGTCCTTTATCTTATATGAATTGTTTTATGATGTCATGATGTTTATGAATCCCATTTTTATTACATGGGTTATGCTATGATGTATGGTTTATGATTTTGTGGCACACATAAGAATGGTTTCATTGTGAGATGGGTGTGACATATATCTCACTCCAATGCATTGGGTAAATATTTATATCTCATGAGATAGACATGGCTGGAATGGAAAGTTAATCCGGTTCAGTGATACAAGACTGGAACAAGGAGTGAACTCGGTTTAGTAATGGACTTTGTCCGCTATGATAGACTTGGAAATGAGTCGTGAATAAAATGAAATGATTTTCTATGATTATGTTTGTATGCCACAAATTTTCATTTTTTAAGTTTTGATTATTGGGATTACATTTCACCTCTATGATTTATCCCATGTTATGATATTATGATCTCTTTTACAGGTTAAGATATTCAAAATGTTATGTTTTTATGAATATGATATGATTGATATTTCTTTTGATTACCCTTTCTAAGAATTTGAGCTCACCCTTTTGTATGTTTTCTTTTCCCCAAGTCAGGAAAAAGGTTATTAAGTAGGATATACCAAAAAGGGAGTCTAGATATGATGAAATAAATTAGATACAATGTAGATGATTTATGAACCAGTTGTTTATGATTCCCAGTTTCTAAAGAAACTATACCTATATGGTCCTTTCATCATTTTGTTATATGTTGTAATAAGTGTGTTTCAATTCTAATGTAATAACAATGTATGTAAATTATGGGACGTTATAAATATTAGGGAATTTATCACAGGAAATTCAATATCTATAGACCCCTAAAAATAATTAATTGAAGTATGGATGAGGACAACATCAATGATAGATATCCATATTTCTTGTGGATTAGTTGGGTACTATCATCTTTTTATAAGAAATTTATAACAACTATCACACCATTTAACCAACCTAACTCATAAGGGACGAATGTTTCTTATAATGATGAATGTGAAGAGAAAATTAATGATTTGAAAATGAGGTTTATCACTTCACTTATACTCGTAGTACCCATAAATGGTGAACTTTTTCTAGTATTCAGTGATTCTTAGAATAAGGTTTTATGATATGAGTTAATGAAGAATTAAAAAGTGATATAATATTGCTAAAGTAAATTGAATACTGATGAATATAATTAGACACCACATAATATATAGATGGATGCAGTGATCCTTTTATTAAAAATCTGTCGGCATTATCTCTTTTGAGAGAAGTGTGACATATATAAGGATAAAAAAGTGCATCTTGTATATATTCACACAAAATGAAAGGAATGTGACCCAATAATGATTTTTATAGATGATGAAGTACTATGACTAATCAAACCACTACCATATTATGAAATATAATAATGTGTTAGAATATATATTTAGAAATGATCCAGTAATTCTATCATTGAGTAGAATTGGGAAGGATCCAATATTCATAGATTTGAAAATGATGGACATGGGAATCGTAAAGAATGTAACAAGATCATTCCACTCAAAAATGATTTTTTAACCACTGATTAAAGAGGGGAAAAGGATACTCAAATTAATTTTGTAGGAATTAATAAAAAAGTGGAAACTATGAGAAAAGGAAAATACTCATATTTAGATATTAATTAAGAATGAATTATACAATTGGGTTCTTGGATAGGTGTACCATAAAATCATATGTTAGTGAAGGAGCTGTTGGATGATTCCCATTTATTAAATTTTTTTATCCATCTAGGAAGAAAAATGATATATCGAGATCTCTAACAGTACTATTGGTGGGGTAATAAGAATAAGACGGTCATTAAATATACACCAAGATGTCTTGTATGTCAGGAAGTGAAGGTTGAAAGGAAAAAATACAAGGGGATGATAAATCCATTAGCCATACCTACAAGGAAATTGTAAAACATCCTCATGAAATTTTGCATTGGACTTCAGAATAGATTAATAGGAAAAAATTATATATGTGTTACGGCAGATTATCTTACAAAGAATGATCACTTTATTTCAATTATTTATGGCTTTTAATTTGATAATCATTCGAGAATATACATTAGAGGCATGGTGAGGCTGCATAGAAAACCAATATCGATTGTATATTATATATAACCATGATTTACCTCTTGTTTTGGAATATTCTAGGATATTCTATAAATACATAGTTGAAATTTAGCATGGTGTTTCACCCTCAAAATGATGGAAAATATGATCGGACTATCCAAATAGTTGAATAAATACTTAGACAAAAATTAATTTACTTCAATGGAGGATGGTATTATAAACTAAATTTTGCTACAATCTAATGAAATAAAAATTTCTACTTGAGAATCCAAATTTCTACCTATGGACAACATTTTGGGAAGAGTTAAATAAAACAAGAATTTTGGGATGATTTTGGGGAACAGAAACTGCTATTTCATGAAACTCTCAAGGTAATGGTGGAAAATTTCATGAAAATTTAGCAGCGCATCAAGAATTCTCAAAGTCAAAAAATTAGATATACCTACAATCATCAATGTGACTTAGATATTTATATTTCAATCATGGTATTCCTCTATATATCTCCATGGATTAAAGTCATGATATTTTTGTAGAGGTGAAATATTTTTCCAAGATACATCATCCACTTTGAGAACCCTCATATCATTGGAGTGGTGGGATATCGATTAGAACTCCCACAAAACATATCTCATGTGTGTTATGTAATCCTTGTATCCCTCTAGAAAAAGTACATACCAGACTTCTCAAATATAATGAATCTTGGTGTGGTACCGTGGGAGAATGGATTTTCCTACGTGGAGCTGCCGGTGAAGATCTTAGATTGTAGAGACAACGTTCTACGAAATAAGACAATCCACCTGGTCAAAAACCAATAAAAAAACCACATGTTTGAAGAATTACTTGGGAACCAAATGATATGATGAGATATAATTAACTTTATCTATTTTAGTGTTGTAAATGAATATATCAACGGTGAAACATCTAAAGTGGATAATAAATTAATGACCCAAACATTTATAAAAAAAATCCAATTTCAAATTAAATAAATGTATTTTTATGTATTATGTTAATAGAAAACATATTATATTATTCGTTTTTTATATCTTATTGGATTTAAAATACCATTAATCATCATTACTATTGAATATCTAGTCCCTGAACTATGACCAAATGATTTTTGGCAAATATAGGGTTCTAACAAATCCAATTGACACATACAAAGGAAGTGGTGACCTAAACTAGTAGGATCATACCCTATGAAGCCTATTTATCAGAGAATCTGAGGTATATATATTCTCTATGAATTGTCCTCAATAATTAGAAACATGATATCCCAAAACTAAAGCATGATCAAAATCATTTACTTGATAATTTGAAGCTTATCAAGGTCACGTCCCAAACCATTTATGTCGAACCATGGCATGAAAAAATCTTCATCATGAACCTTACCCTAAGGTCTTGTCTTGTGTATTAAATGGATTTGTATCATGAAAATAAAAATATGATTATGTATATTTTATTTTCAATAAAATAATGTTCATATTTTAATCTTATAATTACTTTATAAATGATTTTTATTTTTATACAACAAAACAAAAAAATTATTCTTAAAAAGCAATCATCTTCATTTTAGACATATGATTTAATGAATTAATGGTTTTTTAAATAAAAACCATTTCAATAAAATATTATTATTAAAAAAATTATTAAATATAAAATATCATATAAATTTTATGATGTCAAATGTAGTTTTAATAAGAGTTTGAAAATTTTTATTGTAAAAAAGGCCCAGTATTTCTCAATAAATGTCGATTATTAATTTAAAATTGAAAATAAAATTATTTATATAATTATTTTGATCAAATTAATATTATTTTTTGAATAATAATTTAAAATTTATACATCTATGATTTTTTCGTAATTTTCTAAGATAGTAAAATTTGCAGGTACAAATTAAATACCATATAAATATACAGTGTGTATTATGACATCATAATGACTCAAAAGTGGTGTAATAAATTCAATAAAGGGTATACACGACCAAATATATGTTATATATTTAAAATAACATGATTATATGTATATTTAATTAATAATATAATTCCATTATGAATCCACCAAAACTAATAATACATTTTAATGTTTTAAAATCGTTTCATTAAGAGTATGACTCACCTCCACATCACCATGGTTTATATTTTAATAATATCATACATTTTATGAATAAAATAAGTAATTTAACCACTCATTAGTAAAAACAATGTGAAAAACTATGCGATTGTTTTTTTTCTTGGTTTTTTATTATATATACTTCAAAACAAATGTTGGAGAAATGATAACGAATTCCACACTCATTACCTATAGAAACCCACCCAAACTACCATTTATCTTCACCCAAAAACCCATGTATAACATATATTCTCTTCTTTCCCATATCAATATTCATCCTATGGTTCCTAAAATCTTTCAGGGATCTCATTTGAATTATTTGATATCATACTCTCGTGGTAATGATTCATTTCCATCATCTTCTTATTCAAGTAAATTCTTTATCATATGACTTTTAACTTCACTTCTTAATGTTATGATATTTTGTTTTATATCCACATTACTATAAAATTAATTTCTATGTGATGAAATACCCTTTTCAATCTCATCAATACCTCCCATTATTAGTTATATGTACCCGTTATGAGGCCAAAATTCCACCATCATTTTGCATGAGACACAATTGTGTAGTGAATGACCTAACCGATTTCTTATCAAGGGTGTTCACCTTTATAAACATATAACAATTTATTGGGAATTATATTTATATATTCAAAACTCCATGATCATGTGATAAAATATTATGATGTATGATTCCATGTTTTAAGATCTATATGGAATACATAAGCATGAGAATAAAATGAATGTGACAGGTGAACCCATAATTATAATGTGATTCAATAGATTGGGTAATGTTTTTGTTTCGTGATATTCTATTCAATAGATTTTGGAGTGATCCTAATCCATCATTGGACTTTTCTATCATCAATTCTTATAATTCAGCCTCTAACTATGTTTATGATGCAGTGATTTATATTATTTCCACATTTATCGTGTTTCCATTATGTTATCATGCTATATCAAGCCTCATTATTTATATTTTCAATTCTCGCTAATTATAGGCCTCATTGATATTACTATTTACAAACATGTATTTTTATATTCCTGTTATGAAATATTTATTCTTATATAGGTATTTATTGCTCTCCACTTTCTTTTGTATATCCTAATGTTATCTCACATAGTTTTAAGTACAATGGAATAATATGATCATGTAAAATAAGTTTTCAGTAATGTTTTTTCATCCCTTCTTTTTATGCTTTTATGAAATTTACATAATTATCAATGTCACCATACTTATCAATCATTTAAGTAAAAATATTTTTACTTTTATATAACAAAACATGAATTGTTGTGTAATAAATAAAAGGGTTATTATAATAGATATAAATCCAGATCTAGGGATATGAAGGACCATGTTATTTTCCACTCAATATCCTATATGGAGCCTACTAAAAGACAAAAGGATGGGATCAAACCATCCTATGACATTGAATCCCTATTGAGGAACCTAAATCTGACAAAATCTAAAGAAGTAGAGAATGAGTGAACAAATCCACCACTCTTGTGAGTACATAATGTCACAAAGAGACTATGTGAGTGAAGTAAAAATGTGATGGAAAAAGGGGAATTATGGAAAGGAGAAGTAAAGAATCTAATGTAGAAGAAGTCGAAACAAGTGAGAGGATTTTTTCAACAACAATGGAAAAAATCCATAGAGGGAGAAGTATCATTATTGGAAGAGTGTTTCATGAGAGGAATAATCTAATTTCAAAATATTTTTTAATTATTTTTATCTAAATTTATATTTTATACAACCCTATTGAAAATGACATGAATGATTTTTCTTATTATTTATAGCAGATACATGTGGTTGAGTGATAATTTTCTAACACATTAATTTTTAATAATGATTAACTAATGTTATTAATTCAACTAAAAATATTATAATTTAAAAAATCCACAAATATAATTTCCTAATATATACATAATTATATTTATATTACTATACATAGGAATTTTGTATTAATGTTTAGGTAATGAATCATCTATCATAATAGAAAATTTAAAAAAAATCTTTATTCCACCACATGATTAAATTCATAAAATAAGCTTATTAATTTCATCAAAGACACCATTTATTCATTCAAAACCAAAAAAAATACAGACAAATAGATTTTAATAAATTATCATCAGAACATTAAATAAGGATTTCCCTCCTCTACATATTTCATATTTTTTAATGTTAAAAAGAAAATCATAAATGAAAACAATTAATAAATTCAAATGTATGATGACGAATTTAATAAATTAAAAAAACATCAGTCTGTATAGTAAATTTTTATTAAAAAAATTAAATATATAAATTAATTAGTATATTGACCCCTAATGAAGACCATCATTCCCATGTCAAGTCCATAATCCAATGACAAGACTATTAAAAATATAAAAGATTAATAGCTTTTCCATATAATACATAATAAAGTTTTCATAGTTCTCCACTAGTTATTAAATATATATAGAATCCTCATTTTTATATAAAATATTCTTCATGATAATATATACCATATTATTATCATTTCTCAAAATCTTAGATACATGAAACAAATATTGGACATTATTTAATGATGATATTAATGAATATTATTACACAACCTAACCAAATAATGTAAATAACTCGATGTGACCAATAAAATTTTAGAATACTTGATCCTTCAACCAAAAATACAATTTTGATGAAAATATGGTTCATTCATGAGAACATGATAAGAAGCCTCTAACTCTGAAGTTCACTTTAACAATCATACAAAATTATAAATATAATATTCCTAGTGATTCTAAGATTCCCTTACCCACGCATTTATCAATTATACTATCTCCTTTTACACTATATTATATTTTCAATGTCCATTATTTATTTTCAACATGTTATATTTCATAAAATAGAAATACCTAGATTATTATAAATCCACTCATATGGTTACATACCATCAAGGGAGTAATATATATTGTTGTATTAAAACTCTAATAAATGTGGGATTATTCCCAAAGAGCTTGAAACTTTTTGGACACATTTAAATGATATATTAAACAAAACAAAAATTATTCCCCATTTATATATGGGTGATAGTAATTATGAGAGACATCATAAATTATATTTTCACGATATTCTTTTTGTTATTACTAAATATAATTTAATAATTTAAGGGAATATTAAATGAAATTTATTTTTATAAAATGATATGAAAATGTAATAATTCCCAATGACCCATGATTAAGTTTTTCTACTAAATTAATATAATTTGATATAAACTATATAATAGATACACAATTATTAAAATAATATCATACCACTTGATTAAATTTTACATCAAAATTATAAATTTAATAGAAATATCATACAAAATTTATTATTGTCTATTTATTAATGAAATTATCCCAATTAAAACATAAAGGAAAACATACCTTTAAAACTTTTTATACATATTGGATAAAAATTGGTTACAAATATCTATTTCATTATATATAAAATCCTCTTTATTGGATCTCTATATTTCATTGCCTATACTAGATTAACCCTTTTGGGATAAGTTATATAATATAATACTAAATATCACTAATGATTCACTAGATTTATCTCCCAACCATGGTAGAAGATATCTTTCTATATATAATCATTAAAACCATTAAAGGAATGTAATTTACTGATATGACTGTTGTATACATTGTAGGGAATATCTTCATGTAATCTCTTTTTCACATGCATTAGTAATATTAGATTCACAACCATAAACCACAGGAAAAATTTATCCTATATATCTAAAAAATGGATTAATATTACAAAATATTATCGAACTCATTCATCATGTTACTGGTGATTAAATCTTATGCATTATTACTCAAGGAATTAATCATGATATTTTTATTCCATTAAATATATTTCTTTTTAAATTATAATATTTAAATAAATAATCATATATCTCTTTTACATTATATTATATTAACATCAGTAGATGATATAATTGATTTTTTTAGTCAACTAATATAGAAATACACCTACACTATAAAGGACACCTCTATGATTTTGTTAAAAAATAAGAATGTCCAAATAAAAGTAATGAGTAAAATAAATTTTTTTTCATTTCATTAATTCATTATATTTATAAGACATATCCATCCTATCACACATAAAAATAAAGTAAAAATTGACTCAGGATGCACCATACATCTGTACTCAATATTCAAATCTTAAAATAGAAAAATCGGATCACGGATTAACCCCTCATTCAGCTATGAAAATATTTTATAGATAGAATTTGATTGTTGATAATTCATACGTTTTCATATAAAATTTCTCAAAGTCACATATATACTTGATATAACATTATATAAGAAATTCAACTCTTAAATCAATAATATATTTTAATTTTCATTCAAAATGATTTATGGATCCTTAAAAATCAAAAAAAAAATTACTGAGATAATCATTTTTCACAATCATAATTATATAATAAATCAAATAATCAATAATGATTGACATGGTAAAATGATTAAAATGTTTGCGGGATATACGATCTATGAATGAAATGATAATGACATATTATTTTGATAATAAAAATAATTTTTCAACATCTTATTATTCATATAACGAAACTTAAAAAATATCAAATAACCTACCCTCTAAATTATAATTGATTATAACATACTTTACAATAAAATGTTGTAGATAAATGAAATTCATTTGTTTATAAAAAATATTATTAATCCATGATACTAATTTTTATTTTCTTCAATAAAAATATATCAAAGATATTATAATTCCTTTGGAGTCATAACATCCCATATACTTTTTTATAAAAAATATAGGTGTATCCAAAAATTAAGTATACAAATTGCAATGTCCCATATATAGTAGTTCATTTTTTGAACTATATAACTCATATAATAGATAAAAATATATTCATGGTTGATGTAGATATAAAAATTATAATAATATTAATACTGCTTCTAAATGCAGCCACTACATATGGTGGTCATTCTGAAATATTCTTTTAAAAACATCTAGATAACCTTACATTACTTTTAGATATTTCAATAATTTTTCTTCTTTGAAAAATAACTATATGAAATACAATAGGTATCTAATAATATAAATAATTTTCATTTTATAGTCAAACTTATTAAATTAGTAATATTATTATCAATTTAGAAACATATTTCTCATATGAAATGGTATTTATGACCTTTAGATGATAGAGTGAAACATAATCCAAAAACAAAATTACATACAATATTACATGGATAATATCATGTTATTATATATTGATAATTATATATTTCTAGATAAAAAAACCACACCCACTCGCTAACTTACATGCCTAATAAAAATAATATATTTATTTATCCCTCATAGAAATAACCTCTATTGAATGGGTTCGAGAAATCCCATTCAAAGAAAAATTGAGATATAAAACCATCCACTTTCAGATAGAGTAATTATTATTTATAACATCAAAATTAATATTGTTTGAAGTTAATAAATTATGATATATATATATAAATTAATGTTTTAATTTTATAGATTCACTTATATTTTCATCTAATGTTTTATATGTGTAATATCTACCTTTTATACTCACTGCATGCTATTGAAACCCGCATATTGATCATCCTTATAGCACAATAAATAGTGATTATGAAAAAATAAAAAACCACTTCATCCTTATTGTGAACCTATCATATGAAAACACATATTGTTGGTTTGTAAATTATTAGGAACCTATATTGTTTTTATAAAATAAGTAATCTAATCTTACCCAACCCACTTAAATGATGAGTAGTCCCCTTTATAATGATCTCATACATTATAAGTAATTAAAATATTCTTCTATATATCAATATTATGTGGCTGAAGAAAATTATTTTTATATCCTTCAAATATCACCAATAGTAATCTAAAACAGTTTCCATGGAAATTGATTATATATTCATTCAACTATATTTGATATTAGACTCCCCTAAATTAAGAGACTCGATTATGAGACCATCATTCAGATGAAAAAAATAGTTTTAGGTCTTGAATATATATTTGGAATGCATCATTTCCATTTATTTGTTATAGAAATGTATAAACCTATGATAAAAAATATTTGGGAAATAGTTTTTATATAATTTATAGGACTAGATATCACCTTTATCTAGATCTTAGAAAAAACGTCAAAATCTATGAAATTTTAAACATACTCATAAATTAACATTGTTTATCTCCATATTCTAATAAACACAAATAAACCTAAATTTTTCATAGATAAAATATAATAATTACCCCTAAATATGAAATTAATTTCTTTCCATGATTAGGTAATGACATCCTCAACCTTACTAGAAAGAATCCACAAATTTATTGTTTTCGGATGAAATATTGTGTTTACAAAATGAATATTTTGGATTCCTAGCATAATCATTAGCTTGATGATTTATACTATTGATGTAAGATTATAAAAGGAAGATGAAGTGTATGGATTTCTAAAAAAATGTTTTATATTATTTTTAAAAATAATTGAGGTGAAGTAGAATAATAGAAACATAAAAATCAAAAATCATGATACCTTTTAAATACACAAATTAAGATAGGTGGAGAAAACTCTTCAAACTCAACCAAATTTTTAGATACAATGAAATATATCTACATTTAAATTGAATGATTACTAAAAATATGTACAAACATAGCCATTATAAACTTTGGATGTAAACATATTTATTAAATATTAACATATGATATAACAAAACCAATATCAAATACATTTTAAATAAATAAAAATAGGAGAATAAACTATTATTTATTAACACCTGATAAAACAACACATATATATAAATACATAAATAACCCAAAATTAGTTTTCAATTACTATATTTAATCAATAAATATTATGAAATATTCATTTCCTGTGATATAATATAATAAATTCCTTGTTAAATACTTAAGGAGATCAAACTCTTTATGCCAAATGATGATGATATACTATTTTTAGTCAATATCTTTATCCCATTAGATAATATGCAATTTTCAAATTTTTTATTTATTAAATTTAATTATAATAATAAATTAATATCATCTATAGTGTTGATTTATATTGTATAATCATTTATTTTATTCAATATTTGACAATGAATTGGTAAGAATTGTTTTTATTTGCAGAGAAATTAAACCGAATATAAAAACTACAACATGTTTTTGTATATATTTCCCTACTTATATGGATAAATTGTAGAATTTGATCATGTTTATTGTTATGATATGTATGAATAAAAAATACGTTACTATAAAAATTAAATATGTCTTATGCTGGGATTTTATGGATTATTCCACATTTTTATAAAGAATATTTAGTTTATAATATTGTTTAGAGAATAATTATTGTTGAAATGATAGATTGGGATTTATTAATTCATAAAATTGTGTTATATACCATGTTTTAGAGTTTTGTGTATATATTTAATATATTTATAAGTTCACCATGATAATAGTGAATATTTAATAATTCCATGATATGGGTTTTAGGTTTTTCATAAAACAAAATGTATAAATTAGACAATCCATTTTATTATTTGGATATATAAAAAATTCTCAAAATAGTTTGTTATTAATTTTTTTAGACAAGATGGATTACTTAATAGACCTCGTATTGGTCATGTTATTATAAGAAACATATCATTGTGTAGCTAGAATCTGATTTTTTTCTCTATATATAGATTAAAATATATTGAAATGTTCTTTACATATTTATTTTAATGGTACATAAATATGATGCATATAGGGACCATATTTTCAATCGAAAGATATTTTCAAATGGATTTATTTGAAAATGTTGTATTTCATATTGAGAGATACTAAACTGAAGCATGGTTGAGCCATAAGTAATATTTTTCATCCATTTTTCGATAGTGAATTATTGAACACTTTCAAGTATTCTATTTGTTGTTTGTAAATTTATCTATGAATTGATTAGTGTGGGATATTCTATCATATATATATATATATCATTATTTTAAATTTCTTCATTGATACTATATCAAAACTATCAAATTCAGATATTTTGTGGGTATTAAATTATTTCAATTCTATGTGTGGTATGTGAATTTATAGTCATTTGCTGATGTGTTGAACGATAATCCTTATGAATCACACAGAATTAATAATAAATTATCATAAATATGTATATGTGTGTATAATTTGGAAATTAATTAATATAAAATATAAAACTAACCAGAATATGGTAATTAGGTTAAATATAGTTGGATAAATGGGTGTGGATTAATAATGTTGAATAAAATATTTCAAAAATTGGTAAATATAGTAGATAAATAATTAATATTTACTATATTTTTTATGTTAATTGGATGATTTATTATATAGATATGGTTAATTATATATTTTTTTGATACTGATATGATATATGTAAATTTGTAGGGGATATTTCTAGACACGTTGATCAATAAGTGGAATTATGTTGAAACATAGAGAATGAGTATAGGATTTTTTTAATAAAAAAATATCGTTATTGGAAGATAATTATTGTGGAGATTTAGCGATACATGGAAAAATATGGAGATGATTAACATTAATTGGAACCATTTTTTGTGAAGGATAAATGACACTAAAATATATTCCATTAGAGTTTGAGGATAATCAGAAATGATCAATCGTGGATGTTTTAAAGATGTTATTGTGTATGTATGGATAAATTTTTCATTGAAATAAAACCTTGATAGTAAATATATCATGTATATCATATTGGATGTTTTATAGTATGTGTAATCTAACAATGTTGTATTCCATAATGGGGTAACAATTATAAATCATGTCTATTCATGATTTGGAAGAATGAATATGATGTATGGATACATTTTATGTTATCTAGAGTATGTTTGGAGATTGAATATGTATTCATGTTGAAATGGTGTAAATTACACCATAATGTATTATACTTAAAAGAATTTATATTGATGGATAAATGGATATGAAATGATGGATGAAATCATGTCGCAATATATCATATGTAAAAGTAAATTCAATAAACCTATTGGTAACATCTTGAGTGTGATTTTTTAATTGGTTATATCATTTTGAAATAATAGAAATGTATTAATAAAGGTTTGTGTAAAGTGATATACATAGTAATTTCCCTAGAGACTTGGAAACACCAAAATTATTTAGAATTCAACTTGCATATTATGGTTTATTTAAAGTGAATAAATAGTGAGAGTTAGTTATGGAATTGTATTTTGATGGATAATGGAATCATTATACTATGTGTACTAAATTCCTAAACTGTTCAAGATATATAGGGATGTGATGAAGGATCACATTTCACTAGATCTTGTTTCACAGTAAAGATATTTTTTTTACATGAATAAAATGAGATGGAATATTTATATGACTTCAGTTAACTTGGGGATGAAATAATTTCATTATTAAGTACATCACAATGACACAATGATATATTTATTTTGATAGATTCATAATAACATGTCATGGTTTTGATGTTATTTAAAATGATATATAGATTATTTAGATCATTGTTCAACTTGAATATAAAAAAAATTGATGTTTTTATACTATAATTTTGGGGAAGTAAAAGATTAACATTTCATAATGAACAACATCATATCATTATCTAGTGGTTTCAAACAAAATATTTTGGTTTTATTATGAGTATGACAATGGGTGTTAATTCATAAAATTTAAAGGATTTTGGTTTTCTAATATGACTTTTTAGCACAATTAAATGGGTGGTACATGAATCTTCAATTTGATGATTATATGATTGATAATTTTTCAATCCTTTGATTGAGAATTTTGATAATTTAAATATATTTTAAATATTAATCATCTTTTTTCTATAAAATAGAGATCTAAATACACTTTCATAATAAATTACATGATATTAAAATTATAAGAGATCCACTGAAGAGGGATTTCGTTACCATAGTGGTGTCATTGGGGAAATTGTCTCAAAGAATATATAATACCATTATTATATCTAACCGGTTTAGGGGAAGTAGATGAATAATTATGAGAATTTTTCCAAAACAGGATTATTCTTTATTAGGAAGTTGACAATCTCTATTTTTATTTTATATAAACCAAATAAATAACTCCCCATTGGAAGTGGTATTCTCATAAAAATTTATAATAAAAATAAATACTAAATTAGAGCTCAATATTGTTTCCAATCTAGATTAAATAACTAATAATGATAAGGATTACAATAATTTTCATGGAGGAAAAATTGTGTCTCTAAAATTAATAATCATTCCATGAAAAAGTTTAGGGTTTAGGAAGGAAATAAAGTCTTCCATAGGTGATCATTATGTGATACCTAAAAAATATAAATGTAGTTATTTGTTTTATAGAGTAATCATAAATAAAATATGACTCACAAATTAAAATTAAGGGATTTTAAATTTGGGTATACTTCCATATAACAGTGTGTACTATCCTTGGATATAACCTAGTGTCTATAAAAAAACTAAAATTCATTCTTATTATATCCTTTGAATTTCAACCTTAGTGATTATATTTTCTCTTAATGATAATTATATTTATAAATAAGGGATTTTTCTCTTCATACAATGAAAAAAAAATCTTACAAGTTATGGTTTTTGATAAGAAAAGTTAAAATTCAATAGAAACCTATATTCCCCTCTACGCTCCATGTTCCATATGGTGGTAATAATAACCCTTCGATCTCAACAAGGTGTTTAAAAACCTAATGGTCCTGATTCATTGTTTATTCTAATGTATATTTTTTTAATATTTTTTCACTCATGAAATCACTAATGAGTCCTCATGTTATTATTAGTGCTAAAATTGATCGATATAAAAAATGTATTCGTTAAAAAAGGATTGTGATGATGAGTTCATTGTGAACATTCTCTCTTAAATGGAATTATTAAATAATAGTGAAATAGTTAATGATTGAGGGAAATAAAATATTATGAACATAGTTATATCTATTGAGATATTTAAGGAATATTTTTATTATCATATGTATATATATATATATGATATTATAAGAAATATATTATATTATTATGAGAGATAAAGATGTTGTGAAATCCACATAAATAAAAAATTTCAAAAATATTTATGATCATTCTTTATTAAAATAAGACATAAAAACATTTCTAAATTCAAATGGAATGAAGAAGATGATTATGAAGCAAATGAATCCTAAGAAAAAGGTTCCTCCCAATGAGGTCTATTTAATTATTTATATTAATAATTGTTGTTTTAATAATGTAATACAAGATAATATACGATTTGGGAGTGTATATTCCCCCATAAATTTCATAGTACATGGTGAATTACTGAAAAAATGTAAATTACATATATTTTTCAACCAATATCATGTTTATACTATATTTGTGATATGATCAAAGGGTAATAATAAATAGTTGATCCATTGAAAATAAAATACGATGTGGATTTAGTTTTTATGATATAATTAGTGTTAGAAAATAAAATTCTTGTTTAAAGGGGGAGTGGCCATGAATTAAATAACTAGATGAATTGGTTTAATGATGAAATGTAATAGTGACATAATACATGAAATTTCACAAGAGATGGAATAAGAAATGGACATAGAGAAGGATCTTAATGTAGTTGTTATCCTTCTATGAACTCAACATAGAGAGAAGATATCATGTTTAAATTATTTTTGTTGAAGTATTAAGTATATTTCTACTAAAATCTGAGAGAAGTGTTTAAATATTATATAAAGATTTTAAAATACATATAGGTAATGGTAAAATTCCTCTTATGGAAGCCTAGACAAGTAGAGTTCACCAAATTGAATATCTAGAATTACTCGATAGGTGGAGGATTCAAAAAAAATCTAGAATAGACATTTATCGATGAAATGATCCATAAATGTAGTACTACTATAGTGATCTGTGATTCGCCAGGAATTTGTTTGTAGATTCCAAAAATTAGATAGGTAAATGAAGAAATAAAATATAGTCTCAACCAAGTCATTAACACTCATGGAATTAAATTTTATATTTTTTTATATAAAATAATTTTATACATATATGAATAAAATGAATCATGATATTTTATGTAAAGATTAAATCCCTCATTCCAATTCTAATGATGAGTTGTTAACAAATTAATAAAACTTAATTACATTAAATCCAATTTTACAACATTTCTGGAGAGTGGTGATGGAGTATAATGTAATTTTTAACCAAAGTAATTATATTTTTTTGGGTAGTTAAAGTCACGGAATGTAAATGATAGATATTAATTATTATTTATGAATATATGTGCATTGAGAAAAATAATTGAGAATTAATTGGATGATCTACTAAGTGAAAACATGTTTTTTGTGGTTCTAATGTATATTTTGGATGAATTATACATATAATAACTATGTGGTATCCCAAATAATACTCCAAGGGAATAGGTAATGATCGATAGAATATCCCTTCTAATCTATATAAAATTAGGGGATAGATATAATTATAATGAATCCAAATAATGTTCATGTTCAAGTCAGATTCGTCCCATAGTAGAGATTAGCCCAATGAAAAAAATAGATAATTATCAATGTGGTATTCGAGGTTATGTTTTTAAAAGTGGGGTTGAATGGAGAAGAATAAATAATTATTGGGATATATTTTGAAGAAAATGGTTATCAATTTATGATAAAAAACATTTTAATACTTGATTCTATCATATTATGTTCCCCTATCTATGTCAATTTAAATTCTATAAATGTTTATATAGTG
Source organism: Viscum album (assembly GCA_963277665.1). Lineage (NCBI taxonomy): Eukaryota > Viridiplantae > Streptophyta > Magnoliopsida > Santalales > Viscaceae > Viscum > Viscum album. The sequence continues at coordinate 904,485,093 of OY728160.1, read as the reverse complement.
GTATAATAATAAGGGAAACATAAATTCATTATGGTAAATTTCATGTGAACGAATAAAATAATTGAAAATGTACTAATGTATGTAGAATGTGTTGTTGATAAAGGAATTATTAGAAATAATTCCCAATAATAATATTATATTTTTTATATTGAATAATAATTGATGGTCTGTATTCAATGGATAAGAAATTAATACACAATTAAAATGTGTTAAAATTATTCGGATAAAGGGAACCCCCAGGAAAACTTATATAGAGTAAAAATAAATATAACTAATATTGAAAAAATGACCAACCACTATGCCTCATTCCCTTTGAAAGTCTGATTTTTAACAACCATGTTTCCTTCCTAATAGGTGTGAAATATCTCCACAACTAGATGAATCATTATTCTATATGTTATGGTAGAGTAGAAAATTTTCATGATGATGGAATATGTATCTAATAAATCATAGGTCACTATAGAATATTCCAATGCAATAATATATTTACGGAGCTTGCTAATCATACAGAGATTGATTCCATTGAGCATTGCATGAATTTCAATTTTTATAGAACATACATAACCATATAAATTTAATAATTCTAAAATGAAAGTCCTTGAAAATTGTAGATGATGACCCCCATGGGTATTTTAGTATATAAGGGAACAACCATCATTATTTAACTTGAAACCATGCTATGGTGGATTTCATTATTCCATGGTAAGTATAACCCCAATTCTGTCACCTTTATTCAATGTGATAGTACATGAATATTGAACATCTATTAAATAAGAACTGATACCATTATCATTTAATTATATAAGATATGCAGTGGGGTGTATAACTCTAATTTTTTATATATTAATCATAAGGATTAAATATATGATGGGAGGAAAAGCGACATGCTTACCATGATACTAGGAAACATATATTTAGAGGAATGACTTGGCTTTATAAAATATTTATTTACATCAATTGGGATTTATACCATGAATTAAATGCATAATCGAGGAAATTAAACTCCTGATCGGCCCTCAAGATATTATGGAGGAAAACCATAAATAATTTTCCATGTTAAATTCAAAAAATAGGTGAATCCATTATTGAATATTTTATATCATGAAATAGACAAATTTGGTGTCTAGTGGTATGAAATATTTTAAATGATAGCACCCATGTATATGGAATTATTCAAATGATTTATATAATGAATATTGGTATTGTATTGGGGGAATATTCAGGAGATATTTTCACATAAAATATCTAGATTATGATATATTTATCATCTTATAAAAACATTAGAAAAAACTGTCTTGATTCTGAGTTATGTTAGTTCTAGATGCGTAATAGTATATGGCTAGAGTGGTGCTGAATAGATCATGTTAAAAAAATATAATGAGATATTTTAGTTATATAAAATAATTATGATGGTTAATTAATATAGTAAATTACTAGAACAAAAATAAAAATAACACATTGATGTTTTTATAATATATTGGTACAAATTTGAGATATTCAACTATTAAACCTCCCTACTTGACAAGAGAAATTTTTTTCACCGATATTATTTATGAAGGTAAATCCTAACCTTATTATATAATATGTTACTAAATATTTAGGGTGATCCATAATGACACAATGACTTTTTAATAGGGATTCATATCCCAAATACAATAATTACATTAGACTACATGTATCACAAATTTAATGTCCGTATCATTATAACCCTATAGTTATAACCTGTGGAATTGAAGAAGAGTTAATTTTTATATAAAATCATTAATAGAAAGTTATGTGTATGTGAGATATAAGATAATGTGTTCTAAACACAAGAATGTAAATCATGTACAAAATAAAGAAATAAATCACATGAACAAGATCATGATAAATGAATCGATTTATCATATCAAGGCAGTAGTATTCATGGAAGATTTGGTACAATCCTTTAGAGATGATCAATCAAAAGAATACATATTCACACAAGAACCACAATATAGTGTTTTGAGAAAATATATATTGATTGTGGAAATATTTTATTCTCACAAAAAAAATTATCTACGAATGTAGCTTGAGGATTTTAAATATGATCTGTAAAAGTTGACTATCTGATCTATAATTATTTAATGAAATTAAAATTCAACTATGAAATTATTCATAAGAGTAAAAATTATCATCCTATATAATTTTAGTAGATATATTTTGAATATATAAAACTAATATTTATTCAAACCAATTTGAATTACGTGTTAAATAATTCAAAGATACTCTATAATTACAGGTTAGAGAAATCCCATAAATACCACATGATATATTAATTATATAAATTCAATTTATAAAGGAATTTAATGAATCAAAATTTGTAAAAAATAAATTTAATTTTTAGTATAATAATTGATGAGAATCAATGTTGAATAATATAATTATTATCAAATATTAATTTAGTAAATAATAACTCAAATACATCAACTCAAAATTGAAAAAATTAAATGTTCAAAAAAATTATAATGTTTCTGTTCACATGAATAAAGAAAAAAAATAATACATATTTTAAATATAATTAAAATAATTTTAAATCACTTATCATGGAATAAGTATAATATATATGAATTTTATAAATAAATATAAGAAATAGGATAATTAATATGAACTTAAAGTTAATTAATGTATAACAAACAATGAAAAATAAATCATAATAAAAATTACATATTCAAGAGATATATGAATGTGATGAAGGATCACATTGCAATATATATTGTTTCAAATTATAAATATTATTTTTATCATGAATAAAAATACATGGAATGTTTCTATAAATTTAGTAAATATGGGGTCGAAATTATGTCACTATTAAGTACATCACCATACCAAAACGATGATGATATTTTTATAGATTCGTAATTACATGTCAAGATTTTGAAGGTGTTTAAAAAAATATATTTTCTTATATTTTTTAAATCATTGGTTAACCTAAATATCACATGAAAACAGTTGTTTTTATACTGTAATGTTGGAGAAGTAAAGGATTTTTATTTTATATAGAATAAAAACATATCATGATCTATTGGATACAAAAAATATTGTTGTATTTTTTTTGAATATTACAATAGGTGTTCATTCATGAAATTTAGAGGATTGAGATATTATAATATGAATTTTAATGAAACGAAATGGGTTGTACAGTTTGATTCAATTTGATTAATATATGATTGAGAATTTTCCTCGCCTTTGATCACCAATTTTCATATTTGAAAGATATTTTAAATATTTATAGTCCTTTTTCTATAAAATGTAGTGGTAAGTGTACTTTTATTAAAAATTTCATGAGAGTAAAATGATATGAGATCAACTAAATAGGGATTCCATTACTAGAGTGGATTTACTGGAGAAATTTTCGCTAAAAATATATATTACTATTATTATATCTAACCAGTCGAGGAGAAGTAGATGATTAATTATGAGAATTTTTCCAATACAACATTTTTATTCAACTGTAAGTTAATAATCACTATTTGGATTTTATAGAATCCAAAAACATAACTCCCCATTAGAGGAGGAATTATCATAAATATATATAATTTAAATAAATATTAAATTATAGCTTAGTATAGTTTTTAATCAAGAGTTAATGAATTGTAATTATTAGGATTACTATAATTCTCATCTAGGAACCATCATGACTATAAAATAAAAAATACATCCATAAAAATTTTCATGATTTAGGTTGAAGATACAGTGTATAATGGGTGAGCGTTATGTGAAATATAAAAAATATAAATGTAGTTAGTTCTTTCATAGAGTAACCATAAACAAAACATGACTTGATAATTATAATTAGTGGATTTTGGATTTGGGAATAATTCTATGTCACCATGTGTACTGAACCTGTACATATCCTGGTGTGGATAAACCATGTAAATTCATGGTTATGAGTTAATTAAATTTCTACCATAGTTATTACATTTTCATTGAATGATGACGATACAGTGAAATATGAAATTTTTTCCTTCTAGTAAGGAAAAAATAGCCATACTACTGATGATTTTTGATAAGAAAAGTTAAAATTCAATAAAATTATAATTTACCTCTACTCTCCATGTTCTATAGGATGGTCATAACAACCCTTTGATCTCAACTAGTGGTATCAAAACCTAATCGTACTGATGAAGAGTTTAATCTAATGTATCTTTTTTTATATTTTTTTCACTCATGAAATCATTGATGAGTCCTCATGTTTTCAATGGTGCAAACATTTATGGATATAAAAAATGGATTGGTTTATAAAGGATTGTAGTGATGAGTTCTTTGAGTACATACTTATTCAAGAAGAGTTGTTATACAATAGTGAAATAGTTAATGATATAAGAACATAAAATATTATCAATATACTTATATCTATAGAGATATTTAATGAAACTATTCATTATTTCAGAGATTTATATATATATAAGATGCTAGCAGAAATATAATGGAATATTATGGGAGATAAATATGTTTTGATGTCCGTATTAATAGATAAATTTAAATCTACTTATGATCCTTCTTTATTTAATTAATATATAAAAATATTTATAATTCAAAAGTTAATGAAGATGAGGATTATGAAGAAAATGAATCCTAAGAAAAGGGTCACTCCCAATGAGGCCTTTTTAATTATTTATAGTAATAGTTGTTGTTTTAATAATGTAATATAAGATAATTGATTAATTGAAAATAAATATTACCCCCGAAATATTATAGTACATGGTGAATCTATGATTTAATTTTAAATGAAATCTATTTATCAACCTAAATTGTGTTCATACAAGAAAATTATAAGATCTAATCATAATAAGAAATAGATAATCAGTTTAAAAACAAATATCAAGTGTATTTTATTTTTATGGTATAATTACAAAGAGAAAAAAATGTCTATATAAATGTGAAGTGGGCTTGAATTTAATAACTAAAATAATTGGTTTAATGATGAAAGGTAAAAGTGAAATAATCAATGAAATTTCACATGAGATGGAATAATAAATGGGCATAGATAGGGATACCAATTTAATGGTTATCCTTATAAGAACTAAACACGGATAAATGATATCATATTGAAATTATTTTTGTTCATTAATAATCTAGATGGCTACTAAAATGATAGATAAGTGTTTGAATATTATATATCATAGAATGATTTTAAAAACCATAGAGTGAAAGGTAATATTCCTCCAATGAAATCCTCTACACGTGGAGTTCACCAAATTTTATATTTACAATTAGTTTAAAAGTTGGGGATTCATAAAAAAATTAGAAGATAAATTTATCAAAGAAATGATCCATGGATGTAGTACTAATATGGTGTTTTGTGATTCACCAGGAATCTATTTATAGAAGCCAAACTTCATATAGTTAGATGAAAAAATACAATAAAATATCAACCAAGACATTAAAACATAAGGAATTAAATTTTAGAATTTTTAAATTTATTATAATTTTAGATATATGTCAATAAAATGAATCATGATATGTGATGAAGAGAATAGGTCCCTCATTCCAATTCAAATGAGGATTTATTAACAAAGTTAATAAAAATTAATTTTGTTAAATCCAATGATGGAGAGTTGTGATAGAGTAGAATGTAATGTTCAAACCTAGAAATTATCTATTTTTGTGTAGTGAAAATCATAGAAATTAAATAATATATATTAATTGGGATCAAAAAATATATGTTCATTGAAAAATTAATGAACAATAATTGGATTATTCACTAAGTGAAAACGTGTTTCATGGGGTGATAGTAGATATTTATGACGAATCCAACAAATAATACCTATGGAATTTCCTAAATCAAACCCCAAGGGAAGAGGCGATGATCGATAGAACATCCCTTCAAATCCATAATAAATAAGGGGATTAATGGATTGACTATGAATTAATAAAATATTCGTGTACAAGTGGGATTAGTCTCACAATAGTGGTGTACCAAATGAAAAAAAAAGATAATTCTCAATAATATATTCTAATTTATGTTTGTAAAAGTGGTTTTGAATGTAGAATCTTAAATTATTCTTGGTATTTATTTGGATGAGAAGGATATTATCATTATGATTAAAAAAACATTTCCATACTTGATGCTTACTAAGATATTCTTCTATCTATGTCTATAAAATTCTATAAATGTTCTTATAGTTATATATGAATACAAGGAAGACATAATCATTTGGTTAAAATTCCTGATAATGGATTAAATCAATGAAAAATGTATTAATGTATGTAATATGTTTTGTTTATGAAGTAAATAGTGGAACTAAGACCCAATAAGAATATTATAATTTTTTTATAATGACTAACAATTGATGATTTTTAATAAATGTATTGGAAATAATGAAACAATGAAAATGGTTTAAAATTATTTTCATAAAGGGAACCTCCACTAAATATTATATATATTAAAAATAAATAGAACTAATATTGAAAAAATAAACATCCTCTCTACCTCATTTCCTATTGAAGTATGATTTTTATCCACCATGTTTCCCTCCTGACAGGTATTCACAATCTCCACAAAGAGATAAATCTTTATTCAAAATGTTATGGAAGTGTAGAAAATGTTTTGGATGATAGAATATGTGTTAAATAAGTCACTAATGACTATAGAATATTCAAATCCAACAATATATTGGTCGATATTTTTAATCTTACGGACATGGATTCCATTGAGAAATGCATGAATTTCAATTTTCATATAGCATAAATACCCAAATAAATTAGAGAATTCCAAAATGAAATTCCATAAGAATCATATATAGTGACCCCATTGGGATTGATACATATAAGAGAATAATCATTAGTATTTAACTTAAAACCTTGATATGGTGCCATTCATCATACCAAGGTGTGTCGAACCCCAATAATTTCACCTTTATTTAGTGTGATAGTACATGAATACTAACCCTTCATTAAATAAGAACTAATACTATTATTGCACAATAAAATAAGATATGTAGGGAGGTTTATAACTCTAATTTTTTTATATGAATCAGAACGATTAAATCCATGATGTAAGGCTACGTTACAATCATCCCAAGATACCAAGAAGCCTATATTTAGAAGAATAACTTGGCACTTGGAAATATGAATTTACGTTAATTAGGCTTCAAACCATGAATTATTTATATCATTTTGGAAGTTAAACTATTGATCTTCCATCTAGATATCCTGGAGAGAAAAAAATAAATAACTTTCCTCGTCACATTAAGAAAATAGGTTAATCAGTTATTCAAAAAAATTATCACACTATAGAAAAATTCAGAATCTGGTTGTATAAAGTATTTAATATGTTAACAATATCGTATATGGAATGATTTCAAATCCTCTATATAATGGAAATTGAAACTGTCTTGAGGGAATATTCAGAATAGATTTAGGCACAATCTTTCTAGATTGTGATCTATGTAACATCTTATAAAAACATAAAAAAACAAAACTGGCCTGATTCTAAGGTGTGTTGGTTCTAGGTGTAAAATGGTAATGGTTTAAGTGGTGGGGAATAAACCATGATAATAAAATTTTATGAGATATATTATATTTTTAAAACAATTATGAAGGTTATTTAATATCGTTTATTAGAAAACTAAAAATATAAATGAACAAATTGATTTTTATTGCATATCAGTACAAATTGTATCTAGTCAACTGTTATACCTCTCCACTTGACATGAGAAATGATGTTCACCAATATTATTTTTAAAGGTGACCCATAATGACACACTGAATTTTTATTAGGGATTCGTAACAAAAATATAATATTTGAATTTGACTACATGTGTCACAAATTGAATTTTCTTATCATTATAATTCTACCATCACAACCTTAAGAATGAAAGAAGATTTAATTTTTATATAAAATAATTGATAGAAAATTTTGCGTACATGAGAGATAAGAAAATATTTTATAGACAAAAGAATCTAGGATAAAGTAGAAAATAACCAAATAAAGCACTTGAACATGTTCTTGGTAAATGTATCAGTTTATCTCATCAAGCAAGTAGTACTCGTAGAAGATTAGGTACAATCTTTGGGAGATCATCCATCTAAAGAATACATATTCACAAAAGAAAAACACTACAAATTTTAGACAAAATATATATTGATTCTTGAAATATTGTATTCTCATAACTATTTTTTTCATTGAATGCAGCTTAAGGATTTTAAATGTGGTCTAAAAAAGCTAACAATACAATCTACAATGGGGTAATGAAATTTGAATTCGACTATGGAATTTTCCATGAGAGTTAAAAATATTCTCTTAAATAACCACAATAGATATAGATTGAATTTAAAAAATAAATACTAATTAAAAACAATTTTCATTATTTTCTAAATAATTCAAAGAGACCCTATACATATATTTTAGAGTAATCCCATAAATATCTTATGATATATGAACTATTTAAATCCAAATTCCGATTGAAATTAATGTTTCAAAAAATTTAAAAAAGAAAATTTTAATGAAATATAATAATTTTTGAAATTCTGTATTTAAAAATTCTCATTCTTATTAAATTTTAATTTATGAAATAATAACTTAATTAAATCACCACAAAATTGAAAAACATAAATATTCAAAAAAAAATAATGGTTTTTTCACATGAGTAAATAAAAAAATTATACATATTTTAAATCTAATTAAAATAATTTGAAATAACTTATCATGAAATTAATATAATATATTTGAAATTTATAAAGAAATATAAAATATAGATTAATTAATTTTTACATAAAGTTAGTTAAAGAGTAAAAAACAATGAAAAATAGAGCATGTTGAAGATTAAAGATTTAATAAATAAATAAATAAATTATAGAACTAATTGTGCACACTGAATAAACATGTGGTCAGTATAATCATTTTTTATGTTGTATGCTCATGTATTCATGCAGTCATTGTACTAACCATGTGATAAATTTAACATACAGTCACATGATAAAAGGAACAACCATTATACTGGCCATGTGGAAAATAATATAAGGTGTAGTGCGTTTATTAACATTGAATGCATGTTTGATATATATTCCATTAAAAAATGATTGGTATCTATACTTACAATCAATGTATGGTGGGATGAACTCTTAATAAGTCTTAGGTATAATTATCATGATGAAAAAACATTACATGTAGTATGTTTAATATTGAAACATGAAATCTTGTGGTTGGAGAGTATGCATTATCTAGTGAGTATCATGTGTAATGGATTAAAATTAATATAGATAATAATGTAACATTATCCACTACTAATCTTCTTCTTTAACCTTAATGGTGTTCTACAGATAAAACATCATAAAGAATGAAGAAAATGCAAGAAGAGCATAAAGGCTACATGTAGGCGAAATGATCTCTTTTATGGGAGGTAAGGGGTATATGAAAATACAACACAATTATTTCCAAAGAATGGTTATCCAATTTGAGTGATGAAACAATGTATATAAATATTCATTCTATTGGATTTTTAAACAACACTAATGGAAAAACATGCATAAAAAGTGGTCACATGATACTCGTGTGGTTACTTCCACAATGCATGGGATTTTTGAAATAGGGTTCGTGGTGTGTATGGAAATGGTTAATTTTATGTATTTAAAATTATTAATAGTATGTATATAAATGGTTTAGGGTAATTTTGGTAAATGGTTCATAGTTATTATAGAATATGTGGGTTTGAAACCTAGACATCTTGTCATCTAAACATTGGAATTTAAAAAAAACCCATAATTAGAAAAAGATATTATTTGAGTAAATATATATAAAATAATTTCATTATGAGTATATTAAATAATACATCAATATAAAATATATAGTGTGTGATGTTATCAGAAAAAAATATTGAAATATATAAATGAAAGTCTATAGTAAAAATGACTTCAAGGTTATAAAAATTCAACCATTTTTTAAGATATCCAAAAGTCATTTTTAGACATTAATTTAGTTTGATTTAATGTATATATATGTACTATCATTAAAAACAATAAATTTTATTTTATTTTGATTTATATTTTGATATTCATCATGTAAAAATTGAAAAAAAGTATTATGTAAATTCTAGAATTTCAGAACTATTTCATAGACGTTGGGAAATATTTGGTGCACTTCAACTACAAATTAAGACTTCCTACTAGTATTATAAAATGTAAAAAAAGTATTTTATATAAAATAAAAAAATTCATGTCAATAACCAAGCTATTAAAATCATGTTATAATTGAATAAATAAATAAATCATTAAAACACTAAAAAGTAAAAATTATAAATACAACTAAATACATGTTACATGTTCGGATAAAAATATGAATATTATATATATAAATTTTAAAATTTTTCTAGTAGAATAAATCTTTGATAAACTTTTTACCATTCATATTAAATTTTATTATTAAAAAATTTAGTATAATCATGATATAATACAAATATAGTGATGTAGTAGAAACCTATTTCCAAAAAAATAAACAATTAGTTTGTAATATTAAAAATCATAAAATATAAAAAAAGGAACAAAACATCTTTAAAACTAAATATTTTAAATTTTAAAATATTAAACAATATTCTAAAAAATTATACATTTTTGAAAATTTTCAAAATGTCAATATTAAGAAATATAAAAAAACAAACAGCTTGAACCCACTAATAAAATGAAAGATATATCTATTAAGAACATGTTGAAAAAAAGGTAATTATCCCCCTAAAAATATATTTATTGAAATATGATATTCCATTGAATTAATTATATATTTCAAAATAGGATCTACCATTGTATAAAACACATATAAAATATTAAAGAATTAAATACGTCCGGAATTGGACAATTCATACCCAGTGAAATGATACATTATTTATATAGAAATAGCCTATTAACTAATATTGAAGTAAATGTTTGTAGAATTCTAAAAATATAAAACAAAATTACCTTTTGTCACTCATGGTATTTTGGGGCCAATTTTTTTAGTTAAACAATTTTTGGGAACCAAAAAAAATTTTAAAATATTATTTTATAACACTCTAGATAAATATCATTTTGAAATATGAGTCTTTGTAAATCCAAAAGAATGTTTTAATCTATGATAAAAATCATTTTCATAATGACCTATCATTCCACATAAAAAATTGTAAAAATATAATTCAAAAAATTAAATTTCAATAAATGTTTTTTATACAGTGAGGGGATCTACTCTCATTGACAATACAATCACAAATTATATTCAATTTATTCAAATACATCATATTTTATATTTTTTCATGATATTTATTAAAATTTTAAAAACATTTATTTTTAATTTCAACATAATTTTTCAATTTTTCAATCAAATAATGATAATATTTCAAATAATAATAAATTAAAGATTGAGAGGAAGAAGTATTATTCCATAGTTTCCATTGTCTTGTAAAAGAACATTATTTTTGTAAAGTGGTTTCTCATTATTTTAGATATGTATATTATATAAATAACCATCTTTTAAAACGTATTTTATCATCCATTCAATTTATTTATTTTATATATAAACATCCATATTAAAATATTTATAATTAGAATCAAAACTTCTAGAATATAATATTGATTCACTAAACCCATTCATCCAATCTACGAAGAAAATGATTTAATATTCTATCTCATTTATGGATTCTTCATTATATATATATATTATCTTGTAAAAATCCATATTGTTATCAATTCAATTTGGGCATTTTTATATAGTCATTCTTGATACTTCCCATATTCATGTTCTAAAAACATGTTACATTTAATGAATTATAAATAGAAATTTCTTTTTTGACTCCTTTTTATTTTTTTTCATTTCATAGATTCTATTATATTAATTCTTGAATCCGTTCATTTTAAATTTTTTAGAGATAAAAATTAAATTATAAGCCATATCTTTTTTTCAAATTATTATGTTGATCAGAATAATTATAGTAAGTGGAAATGGTTATATGAGATGTTAAGGTGGTAACTTGATTCTTTAAAGAATATTATTATAAAAAAGTTTTCATGTCATGTTCATATTTGAGTATAGATTTGATGTGTTTATCCAATGTTTACTCCATGATGTTGTTACTTATATTCTATTATAATCAAATCTGTGTAACAAATCTTGGGTAGAGATCTTAAGTATCTTTCAATAAGTATACAATCCTTTAATTATTATATATTGGAAATAATTCCATTCACAATACTTATTAATTTTTAGAAATTTATTTTCACAATTTCATCTTCACAGGTCATGAAATCTTGGTAATCATCTTGAACCATTACATGTTTGGATTATATAAATTTTTTGAGCCAAATTTAGTAACTTATAAAATATTCCAAATCTCATGAGCCTTGTTAGGAAAAAAAACAATAATAAAAAAACTTATTTTAATATAAAAACGTAATATATTTAAAAATGTGTATTTTAGAACATAAATAAGGGAATTGTTTCCTGTGTGAGGGTAGAGGATTTATTTATGAACTGTGTATTTTTTTCATCATCAACTAATGTACCATGCCTAACAGTTTGAGGTGTCCTCTATTCTAGATATCTTATATCTATAATGATTACTGTCAAAGAGAGGTGTTTTCAAAGGAATCCATGCATCAATTAAATTTATTCCTACCATCATAATGATCTAGCCCTTAGACTATGAGGTATAGCAATATGTTAGAACAATGATATAAAAACAATAAACAATATAGAAGTAATACATTCCAATAGTAACAAAATTTTGAAACTAATTTTTGGTATCACTAATAAAACCTATATCTAAACTAGAAATTACTATAATGGTCACACATTGATTCTAATTTTTGGAATAAAATCTCATACCTATTAAGGATAGTTTTGATATGTTATTATTAAAAAAATAAAATATAAAAAGGTGACAAAAAACATTAATATGGATGTGAAGACATTACAGTCTCAAAAATTGTTAAGGTGGATGATGTGATATAATTTATTATGATCATTATTGACAATAAATATAATGATGGAATGGTGGGTTATTGCTTAGGTGACATTAATGTTAGGGATATAAAACCATGGGTTGATAAGGGAATATCACACATAGTAGTCCTTCAAAAAGGAAATGGAATAACTATAATAATACATCTAGAGCGGTTGTGAATAGGATTTATAGACCCTTCATGACTACTAAAAAAACAAGATCCAATTAAACAATCAGTCTGAGTAGTGATGACTATTTTAAAAATGGTATTTACTATAATATAAAGATTAATTGTCTTCAGATTGAAATTTGGATTATTCATTTCTATCAATCCAAAATATGGGCTCTATAATTTGTATCAAGAATATAAAATGTTGATTCAGCCCATAAATAAAGAGAATAACATGATGGATAATGAGAAGTGTTCAATGCACTGATCATGGTTTATATACTTTTGATCAAATATTGTAGTATGAAATGATTATTTTTTAGTATAGATTAATTTTATAAAAAGAATAAATCCACCATTTTTATCAATTTATTAAGTGTTATGAAAGTTGATAAATTTTTGGGGAGTTGGGGTTGAACGTTTAATGGATTAAAATATCATCTACGAAGGACAAATAGCCTATAAATAAAGATTGATAAGAAAATATCAAGTTATATCATAATGTTATCATAACATGGTGTACCAATTGGATTTGGATATGGAATTTCTCACACTATTATTATTTATTTACTATAAATTTATGATATTTATTAATTGTGACTGAGAGCGTACACATATAAATGTTGATGGAAATTAATAATTAAATTTTCAGGTGTTTATCAATGTAAGTGATTTCAATAGAGAACAATGATGATATTAATTTAAACTATTAATTATTATAGAATATTCAAAATAAATTATCTTATTATATTTTCGGATGACTCGTATATGTTGTCGAAATTTACTTAACATAAATAATTGAGATTTCCCCTAAAGTTGGACATTGTTCTAATATTGAAAGAAGAACTGTTTTATTACAAGTGGACATAGAATATTTGATTGAATTTTTTAGATCTTTAATTTCACATTAAATATAATTATATAAGATATATTTTTTGGTGAAATTTATGGGTTTCATCTAATTTTTAATAGAGACAAATGTACAGGTGAAAAATAAAAAAATATAAATATAACCCTCAAATGGAGAAAGAGTCTACTGTTTTGGGGGATGACTCAAAAGTGTTTCTAATGTGAAATTATATTAAGATAATCCATGTGTACTTGAACAATTATATATTTTTTATCTACACATTTTGTATCAAAAATTGATTTAATGAGTAATATGACAATGGGGTAGCATAGTGAATCAATATCTATTGTTTTAGTTAACCCCATTTTGTGTTCTAGTCCCAAGGGGTGATGGAAAATAAGATTTGTAAAAAATTATTCTTTCATAATAAATATTGATTAAATAATTTAATGGACAATGGGAATGATAGATTGATAAATGTTAATAAATTCATTTCAAGGATAAAGGTGAAGTTCCAAAATATAAAATATGTATAACATAAAGATTCATTTGATAGATAAAACCTTTGAATTATATTGATAAATGCGGACTAATAATATTACACACTAAATAAATTTTTTCATCATGGAAGGTCTTTTATATTGTACAAGGATTTATGATATTATTGAAAAAAAATCCAAAGGTGGTAATGTGGTATTATGATGGTTTTGTGTTGGAATTGCTGAAAATAAATGGATATTGGAAATAAATATTCATTCATGGAGGTTTTGGGTTGCATTTGTGAATATGGATATGGTTACCATATATTGAAATGTAATTTGGTGAATGGTTCATAAAATATTCATAAAAATAATAATATTGTAAGGATTAACATGGAATATTGATATGATATGTTTTGAAATCACAATATTCATTACATGGTGGAAGTTTTGAAAGATATACTATAATGAATATCTATGTATTAAAGACATTGAATGATATGATTTTTTGTATAAGTAATCCAACATGGATAAGTGTTCTAAAAAGATACCATGGATATTTTTTATCTATTATGATTCTATTAGGAGAAATATCATGAAAAGATTGATTTGGAGCTGTAAATATGATGTTTATTGATGTTAGATCTCATCACACTGGGATAGTGTACATTTAATCATAATAGATTCCATGTAAAAGAAATACCAATTGATGAATGTATAGATAAATGTTATAAGAAGGAGGATATAATGTCATTACATTACAATTATTTGTGTAAATTAAATCCATGTAATAATATATTCTTATGTTCCAAATAGGAATGGGAATGATTATATATGAACAACAGTTTGTGATAAGGCCTAGTGTTTCTCCTACACAAGAAGACACAATCATGATCTGTGTATTCCAGAAGCATGATGGGGATGATGTTTTAACCACAAAGATTAATCCATAAGTTTTGGGTTCGAAGCTAACATTTTATGACTGATGGGATTCTATTATTGAATGTATGAATCCAAATAATCTATTGATCTAGGAAAACTGAAAGGTAAGATCACATTACAAAAAATATAGTTGTATTATTTAGATATATTTTTTCAATTTGAGTAAGAATAAATGAATATTTATTGTGAACCAAGCTATGATGTTGATGAAGGTGTTTATTCATAAGGAAAATTGCCACCCCATAATGATAGTGACATTTTAGATATTTGATGTTTCACATTGTGATTTATAATGTGTTTGGAAAAATATATTATTTGGATTATATGTTACTTTGGTTGAATTAATGTTCAAATAGTAATTGATTTTTTCACAACAAAATTTTTGGGAATATTATGAGTTTCACACCATTAGGATATTCATATTTAAATGGTATAATTATTTATGTAAAAAAAATAAACTCAACTAGAATGTTAAAATTATATATATGATCAAAATTTAGAGGAATGGATTTGTCAAATTTGAATGTTACTTCTACATTATAATGTGTGGTACAAATTGATTCATCTAGTGGATTATAATAATGATAATTTTTCTTAACAATTCACTCAAAAGTTGGAGTCATGGATGTGCATATAAAAACTACCCATATCCACTCTAAAAATGTCATGAGAGTTAAAATAATGTATCCAGTTATAATATATAACTAACATAATTGAAACAGTTTTAAAATATTCCATTTATATATTAGTTTTTTTAGAGGAAGATATATTAATAAGTTAGAGTTAAATTTCAATATTTTGATGATTTTGGACAAAAAGATAGATAATATATAAAATTATTTTACAGATGAATTTTTATTGAACCCAAAGAAACTTTTCAAAACTATAATTGTGATAAAGATACTGAAATAAATAACTATTTAAGGATACATTCAAATTTAGATTTGAAGAATTATTTTTTCAGAAACCCTACAATATGTTTACCATTATATGTTTTATTCAATATGAAATAAATTTTTGAATGTGAGGTCATAACATAGACATTACCAATGAAACCATGGGATGTGTGTTAGTTGAGGGGGTGAGAGTTTAGAATCACCAATAAAATTTATTTGGTAATTAATATCCACCCATTTACTCTCTTAAATATTTATGATATTTTATTTGAATCCTTACAAAATATATACGTGGAACTAGTTACCCTTTGTGGTAATGATTGATCATAAAAATGTAAATATTTGAATATCTTCTATATATTAGAGGCTATCCAAAAATGTTTAAATAATTTGGTATCATATATTAATCAATGACGGTATCATATATATATATATATATATATATATATTATAACCCCTTTATATTTTATATTTCATATAGTGTAACTTTTGTTATAATTCTGTGTTTTAATTCCACAAATCTGTTAATAGTGGAGTATAATGACATCATAGAGGGAATATTGTGTTTATGATGTTCATATTATTCCCATGATAATAGATTACTATGTATTGTTATGAAAATATTCATAAACCACATTATTTGTATTCACTAAATTGGAAGCATCACACCATTTAAGTTTAGTTAAAAAGTACTAACCGTTTGAAATTAATTACAAGACATAAGGATGACTATGAGTACAGTACTTAGTAATAGCTATTATAAGGCATATTTTTATGTTACCAATTATACATGACCTCTAAGGGGATATGGGAAAATTATTCTAAGGTTATATCACATGAAATATACACATTTGAGATACATTCTATTTTCAGATAGTTGGGATATATCCCACTAGGGTCTACATCAATAATATAATATATTGGGAATAAAATCTTGGGAATATGGCCCTATGAAAGGACATATGAGTATAGAAGGAATATGGCTTGATGTGGAATGATATGTTCCATTTTAAAAGGAATATAAATTTATGATGTTGGGATTATAATAAATATGTCTTTTTTGATAGTTTGTATGGATCTAAGAAGGAATATAACAAATTAATTAGGGAATCTAAACTCATAGGGAATATTTCTCATTTTTAAAGGTAATCGGTGGGTATGTTATTCAGTTTGAACCCAAATGATGTGTATTACATATCCCACTATAATAGTAATCATATCCCCCATAGTTCTTATTTCATATATTATGATCATATATTAATAGAATACGATATATTTTTACTCTATATGTAGAGTATGTCTGTATCATCCTAACACTAGAATTCACAAAGATAATGTCTACTATCAATTTAAAATGGCATGATTACATGGAATCAAATCTTGAAGGATAGGGAGTTTTGTTTTCATGGTAAACAAGATTCAAAAATGAACCATGTATTACAAATGAATACACTTATCAAAACATAATTTTTTGCAATTTTCTTCAGCAATAACATTACTACATCAAGTATATCCTCAAATATCATTAATTTAGTTCTTCTTGTATTCCTGGGGAAAGGGAAAAAAATATTTTTGATATAAAATTATTAGTAAGGTTAAATTATAGTGGAATAAATAATGAATCACTAAGAATAATAATTATGACATGGAAAATAATAGAGCACACATTGAATTTAATCAAAAAAATGTGAAGGAAGTGTATAAACACTATGTAAAGGTAATATCTAGAATAAAAATCTATTGAAATAACTAGATAATAGAAAAAATAAATATGGAAAGGTAATAAACAAAAACAAAATCCATATATTCAATGAACTAAAAATGAAATATATCCTTATATATGTCAATGAAAAATCTCATCGGACAATAATAACTAAAAGTAAATGAGGGAAATGTATAATTATTGGATTCCATGTTTCCAATGTACATAGAACCATTACTGTCATGACCTTTCACAAGACAATTTAGTATATCTAGAAAAAGTCCAACTAAAGTGGATATCCAATTAACACATCCCATGAGACTACTAATGCATCGAGGTGCTATCTATAACCACTCCCACATGTGTCATACATGTCCAAAAAATTCTATATCTATCGAATAATAAATTTACCAAGGTGCCTAATCAAATATCTATTTGGATTAAAAGATTTTAATTTATCAATATTTCCCCAAATAATCAAATAACATTCAAAATCAAAACCATATTATAAATGTTATATAGTTTTGGAAATGAGCATATCCATTATTAATGATATGTATAATTAGGGAAAATTCAATGTAAAATGATCATAAGAAAATGAATATTTCAAAGGGAATAACAAATAAATCACGATAATTAATATTATCCCCTGTAAAATCAATTATAAAAAATTTAGAGGAATAATAATGATGGTTTCATTAAATAATATCTCATATGGATTAAAATAAATTGTTTTTGTGGTTGATGAATATGAATAATATAGATATATATTTTAAAAAAATTCTTGAGGAAAATATCCTTTTTAAAACCAATTTGAAAAAACTATATTAATTGGAAATCAATTTTGAAAACGTTTTCTTAAAAAATTTCCTCTCTGAAATAAAAAGGATTCTTCAAATAAACTATGGTGAGTAAATCCATACTTTACATATGAGGTAAATGAACATTCTTTTTTCACGGTAAAAATCTTTGAAATTTTATTTTTTTAGAAAATGATAAAATGATTCATTTGAAAAAATTGGTAACAGAAAAGAACTGTAAAAATTTATTTAACCAATCATATTATGAAAAATTTCAATTTTTTATTAGAACATTATTTTTAGAAGAAAATAGTTTCTCCAACTAAAGACAGAAACAACGTCGGATTATATGAAAGACATTTTCTGTACCCAAAAGTGGAAACAATGGTACTAATACATGAAACGTTTCGTGAATAACAAGAGGAAAAAAAATTATAGGTTTTATTTATCAATTGATATATAATTTCCTCAAATGTAAATACCATTGAATGATCATTAATATTAATTATGAGGGAAATAATCTTTAAACAATCCAAATTGTCCCATACCACTTTGAATCATTTTAATTACTAAGATTAAAGAAGAACTAACCTTATATGAATTTTTTAAATACCATGATGATAATGGAATTAATGATATAATATATAATAATGGTAATTAAATATATCACACTAATGAATTAAGTGTTTAACATGGAATTTATCGCCCAAAATTTAAAAAAGTGAGATGATAATCTTTTAATAACAGTATGACTTGTCTCAAGTGTTTTTATATTCTTGAATAAAAAATGTTAATTATTTACATGATTGAGAATCTTTTGAAGGACCCTAGACCACACTGATAAGGGGGTGAATTTGGGTGTCATATTTTCCTTTTCATTACTGGATCTTGTTCCCATATTGGTATGAAATTGTTTAAACACACATGACAAATATGTTCAGTAGTTAAAACATTCCCATGTAGAAGGACCACACAACACTTTTACTTAGCTCACCATTAAGGGCTATATCCAAGGAGCATACACATACAGGTTTTTGATCGTACAAAATACCACAAATGTTTACTCTCTGTGGATTATAAAGGTTTGGGAAAGGTCACTCTATCCTAGACACACTACCTTTACAATGGTTCAAGGATTGATCAATATAACCCTTGGATCACATCCATTGACTCCCCCTAGCTCACTGCCTTTGGAGAAGTCTCATCCAGTTTATCAACAAAAATATCTCTTCAATTGACTGACATGGAATTCTTTGTCTCTTTTCAGCATGAGACATTAATTTCAACGAATTCCAAAATTTATCATGTTTTATATATAGTCTTCTCTTTTATTTTAATAACTGAATACAGTAAAACTTCTCCTTCTTCTCATCCAGAATCACAAGTACCTATGTGATTGATCATGAAATGAATACCATCTCATCTTAGCGTTATCATATTTAATATTCCCTAAATTATTGAATATAAATTAGTCACACTTCTTCTTCTTCTCTTATAAAAAATATCAGTAGTGAATGATGTATCATTTCTCTTCTATGTACTATTTCCACTTCTGCAAAATGTCCATGATTCTCTGGACTATTTCCACTTCCAAGAACCATCCCAAATTCTACGGATTTTCTCTAATCTACATACAAATCCTTCTATGTGTACCGTAGTTTTTCGACATTGTGCACCTTCTCCACATATTTCCCCTGCTTCATGTACAACCTCCCCATACCTCCTCTGTGTATCGCCTCTGCTTGCAGCTTCAAATTCTATGGATTGTTCCTTCATATTTTTTAAATTGGTTCTTATTTTAGTAGATATCTTCTTCATATTATGCAAATAATTTCATCTCTAATGTACCACTTTTTCCTATGTAGAATCTCTTCCTAGGATACCACTTCCAAATCCATGAGTCGTTTCTTATTTTTAATAAAACTTTACCCTTCGTGGAATATCTCATGTGTACCACTTACCTTTCTAGAATTAATCTCGATATAACACATTCAGAAATATATTTGTTCTTATATAGAGATGATCTTTTCCTAGAGAATTCTCTCTCACTTAATGATTGGATTAGAACTACTTATATAGTCAATTCACTCCAAAAAAATTTCTAATCTAATATACATATCATTTCAATGTGGAACTATCGTCACCTCATACTGAACTCCATCTATGTAAATAATGCATTCTCCAAGTAATGAAATCATCCTGTGAACTACGAACCTTTTCCACGTACTGTTGACCTTCCACGTATAGTAAGCCAATGGTCTGTGTACATCATCTCTATCAACAATGACGAGCCATCCTCTGTACTATAACTCCTTCCACCATGAACCATTTTCGATACACTGACCCATTCCACAAACTATACAACATTCCTTTCCCACTACATGGTATGTGTTCACGAACGGGTCCCAAACAAGGTATGTGGTCTATGTTCCATGGTACATGATTTTATTCCTTTGATGATTTCCTTCAACATTATGTATCATGATAACTCTTATGTAGAAATATTTCTATTACCCAAAACAAGATCCTGATTTAGAGGTCCAAATTTTTTGAAAACCCTGGGAAAATACACCACCATATATATCTACTTCGACAAGAACACCCATTCTTATTCAGTGTCATATTTATTCTTTAACAATCAGCTTATTTAATCATAAACCTTATATATTGGGATATATATTCTTTTATTGATCACATTTAGTATCGTCAGATGTGCAAAGGAAAGTATTGTTACTTCCTTATCTTCCAGCAACATCAATATTTCCAATCGGAACTAAAAATGATTGGAATAAACTTTTTTTCCCTTTCCTTCATACGGGTTTCTTCACATATTCTCCAAGCTTATGATATTTGGGAAATGTAAATCACCAAACCATCATCCTATTTACCACTATCAATAACATTGGAGTTCTTCTTTATCTCCTTATTCATTTTGATCTTTATTGACCACTATTGACAATAAATACAACTATATACACAATGTGATCCCAAAAAAATCATGTTTATAATTAAAATCATTTCACTTAATATTATGTTTTATACAACTACTTACTCAATTATGTTTAAGTGAGGTGTTTTGATCAAATTCAGTTTATATGTCAAAAATAACTTTTGTTCTTCAACTATAGTCAAAGGGGTCACTATATAACATCTATAGAAAAATAATCATGAAATAATTATCATATTTACACATGAATTAAAATTTTAAAATCATTCATTCAATATGGTTATGAAAAATTAACCAACATTACAATCATGGATATGGTATTCAACACATACACAAGAGTAAGGTTCCCAATTTTCAATGATCATTATGGAAAGAAGGTATGTAATAAAATATCTTTACATAATTAATAATTTATTAAAAATACCATATTAATTAATAATAAATACTTATATAAATATTTCTTGTGATTTTAAAGGAATATCATCATGTTAAGGAAGCAGTAATCCACACATCCACGAACGACGTTATCACATAGTGTGTGAAGGTGTACTAAAGAAAAATAATGTATATATATATAATTTAGAAAGGTAATTATTTCATGAATATAATATAGATGTTATTTATGGAATTTAATCTTAATTAAATCAATCCTTTATACATTACATGTATCGTGTGAACAAAACTCATAACTTAGAGTGGGCGGTAGTGCACACTTCCACAAACGATGTTATCATTTTTACACAAAATGATATTTATTAGGATATGTGTTTTAAAATATTTATAGAAAATTAAATAGAAAATAAATATAATATATAACATATATAATCATATTTTACTTCATAATTTTTACCATTATAGGTTGTAAAAAAATAAACAATCATCGTTTTGTGAGGCGGTAGTTCACCATACAAAGAAACAATATATTTGTTACCAATTAGATGGATGTGTGTGTAAGTGTAGTAAAAACCCTTATTATAAAAACATACTGGTATATTTATGATACCGTTGTATTATACAATAGTATAATAATATTTGTTTAGGGGATGTAGAATTAAATGAAAGGAAAGATGTCCTTGTAAAACATTACTTTCAAATATGGTAACTACTTTTGGATTATACAAAATGGATTATATAGAATTATTTCATCCCAAAGGGAGGATTCAAAGTAGAGGTTACGGATTCTGGGAGGCTATTTGGGTTGATCATTCCAAACATATGTTTTTTTATAGGTGTGTGGAATGGGAAGAAGTTGTGGCCATTTATAGTGGAGGAGGAGTGGCACTTATGTAATATTTTTTAAAAGGAATTCCATCCTTGTTTTTCACAATGAGATTGGATGCAATAATGACCACATATAGATTAACTGGTGTATAGGGTAGAAATATTTCCATCCAATATCTATTTGAAATGTTTATAGGTATTTTTGGGCCATAATTTTTAAGGTTTAGTCCCTTATTAATATTAATTTAACTTTAATCATTGTAATTAATTTTCATCATTTTAACTAATATTTTTGGTAATAAATAATGATGTACAGTTTTCTGTTGTAAATTTTTTTTACTCCAAATATTTAATCCATTTTTATAAGTTAAAGTAATATAAGTGGCATAAATTGAATTAAATTTTTTCCCGAATGCTAGATGATGATGTGGTTTTTTTAGAGTAAAATTTTCCAAAAGTTTTCTTTGTATTTCTAATAAATATCAAGGTAAACTTTATTCCAATGAAGTAAATTGTATTAATTGAAATAATATCATCTAATTAATCTTCAAAACCAATTAATTGTATAATTTAACCTGATAAATAAATTAGATGAAAAATTGGTTTCGAAAAAAATTAGTATTTTTAACTACTCATTAAAAATGAAGCATCATAGAAAAATACCCAAAATTTAACCAAGCATCATTTTATGTTTCTATTTTAAATATGAAGTCTGAAGTGATATATTAAATTAAATAAGGTTTCAAAATTTATATTCAAAATAGGTTCTTCATTAAAAGGCTATAAAATTTTCTTTATAAAAAGATATGTTTTTATGTGTAAAACAGGGTTTGTTCTAATATTAACCATATCAATCCTAATGGATGAATATAAAAAAATATGTTATTTAATATATACAAGATATTTTCCATTAAAATCATTAAATAATTGTAATTAATGGTGTTTATTAAGAGAAAACTCTTTTGGAGGACAAAAAATAATAATATTACTTCCCAAATCCAATTTGTTCTTATTTTCATTTCTCAATAATTTGTAACCAATGAATTCAATTTATATTTTTGTAAACCATATTTTTTTATAATTTAGATAATGATATTTATAAATTCTAATTTCTAGGATATATTATATTTTATTAAATAATAATATTTTATTAATGAATTGTTATATGGTGAAACACGGTCTGGCGTGTAACACAAGTAATCATGGAAAGTCTCTCATGTGTGTAACATAGGCTATCGAGGATAGTATATCTATTGTGTAAAACAAGATATTTGGAAGGGTCGCACTATAATGTAACATAATCTACCAAGGAAGTTCTCTCTTGCATATAACATAAGATAACTCGGTGTTGTGTTCATTACAATCTACATATTATATTATATTTATTTAAGAAAGTAAATATATTATAAAGTATCAAGTTATTATATTCCCATTTTACTCATAGTTTTTCATATCATAAACATGAGTGAATAAAAATAACTATGTTTAAATTTCGGGATATTATATTCCCCCTACATAAATTATATTTCATTCTCACAATGTAACATGATCCTGGTAATAGATTATTTGGAATTTCCGACATTGAAACACATTGTGATAAGGGTTTGTAAAAAGTATTCTAAAAAAGGGATTATGGGAAGTGTAATGTTCACATGGACTAACATATAACTATCTATCTAAGTGGGAGAAAATTAATGGAAATTAGAGATACGTACTTAGACTAAAAGCGTATATATTTATATGTAGTGATTTAGGTCATCAATCACAAACAGGTTATTGATCAATGTAATGTTTAGGGGATCCAATCCATAAATATCTGATGATTTATAAGTCTATTGGTCAACAAAAAATTATGTTAAGATTATTTTTTTCTATGTCATTTTTTAAAGTTGGATAATTCTTTTACTACATATGAATATAAGAAAATATACATAATTAATATATTTCAATAAATAAAATTCCATCCTTTAGTTATGCTTCAATAAAATTCTATTTTATCACATATTTCATGAAATGGATATCCAAAAATAAAATCTGATTCCTGAAGCACTAAAATACAGTATTAATTAATGTTTAGGACCATAAAAGAGTGTCATGTCTAATTATGTGACTGTAACTACCCTCCAAATTCAATATGGTTAATACATTAATCCCTAACCATAAAATAAATACTAAAGGTTGATCATTAATAATAATTAGACAAATTTTTCAACTAAAAATAATAACATATTAACTATGAAATTTTGTAGGTCAATGGTTGTCGTGAAATGATTATCATCCTTCGGTCATTGGAATATGACCCACGGCCTTTCTAGATTTGATTGGTTGTTACTAGAGTTACAATTTGTCATTTTCTAACAACATATTAAAACAATTTCCCAAATAAAATAGATATTAATCCATGTAATTATGATAATCACTGAATATCATTTTAACTACTATTTTTAATACAATCTCAATACATTAATACTTCATTGAATTATTTCGATATTGGTCATTCCATGGTCTAATGTTTATTAATAATATAACGTGTATCCCTTCTAAATCATGAAACCTCATGTTTAACCTAGGTTATTCATTTTCAAAATAATTCATAATGGTTTTTAGAAAAAATGTCATTGAACTTATGTATATCCCCTGAGAGTGTCAAACCAGGTGTGCAATAAAGACCATTGTCATGTACCATGTCACCCTGATTCAATCCCGAGAGACCATGTTACAGTTTTTACCCATAGGGATATCCATACTAGAAAAGAATCCACCTGTAGTTTCCAGATAAGGATGTATTTCAAGGAATTCAACCATAATCTATTCATTACCAAAACTCTAGGGTGTTCTTCTATAATTATCCTCAAATTATACCCCATGGTTATGTTTTTTATTCTATGTTATCTAAAGTGTAGATCCCAATGATTATACTACACTTCATTTGATACCAAATATTGTGACCCAACCCTTCAATGTGTAAAGTTTATGTCTACAATCAATTACACTATCATGATTACAAGGAATAAAATCCTAAAATATCAAAAGTTTAGTAGTCTTGGTAAACCAGATACATAAATGTTTCCTTTATTAAAAATGAATACAATATTTACAAAGTAATTTTTTTCTTCCTTCTAAATAAATAAATTTGAGAGTAACATTATTCAATCTGTTACATCCTGACATTTCATTCATATTAGACATTTTGTATTCCTAGAAAAATGAAATCAATATAGAGGTTTGCACAAATGTTGAGTAAGGGTAAATTATAGTGTAATAAATAATGAATTAGTTATTAAAATCATCATGGAATTATAAATATTAGAGGACAAAAACCATGTAAACAAAAAAATATTAACAATGTGCATAAATTGAAAGGAAAGGCAATTGCTTGAAACATATTCCATTCGAATAATTTGATAAGGAAAAAATCAATATAGAATTTTAGTAAATTGAAACTCATTCCATCTAATCAATGAACTAAAAATAAAATGCATCTATATATATATATGTCGACGAAAAAATTTATGGATTGAAATTAACTAAATCTCCATGAGGTAAATTTTTAGTTATTGGATTCCATGTTTCTTTGCTACATGGAACCATTATATTAAATAACTCTCAGATAAAAATTTAGTATATCAGTTAAAAACCTATCTAAAAAACATGGCGAACTAACTCTTCACACGAGATTCTTGATTCATCGAGGGGCTATCTATAACCATAAACCACCCATTTCATACATGTCCAAAATATTCCTCACTTATTAAATAATTGATTTAACAATGTGCCTTATCAAGTATCTCTATGGAGTATAAGAGATATAGTTATCAATATTTTCACAAATAATCAAATAACATTCCAAATAAACACCATATGAAAATTTAAATAAGTATTTGGAAATGAATATATCCATGATAAATTATATAGATAATTAGGGAAAATGTAATGTTATATGATAATAGGAAATTGGGTATTTGAAGAGGACTAATAGATGAATCATGGTTGTGAATACTATCCTTGGTGAAATTAATCAGAAACCATCTTGGGAAATAATAAATATGATATCAATAAATAATATCCCATATGGAGTAAAATAATGGGTATTTGTTTTTTATGAATAGAAATACTATAAAAATGTCATTCAGAATAATTCCTATGTAAAATATCGTTTTGTTTGGTAAAAATTTGGAAACATATTTTCATTGGAAATATATATTGATTACATTTTAATAAAAAAAATTAACCCTTTATACATGAAAAGGAAGCATCAAATAAATTACGGTGAGTAAATTCATACTTGTTTTATGAGGTAAAAAAATTCTATTTTTATGGAAAAATGGATTAAAAATGTCTTATTTCGAAGGATACAAGAATACAAAATTAAAAACATCACTAAAAGTAAAAAAGGGTAAAAATTTCTTTAAAGAATAATTTCAAAAACATTTTGAAAACATTTTAAAAAAATAGGTTTTAGAAAAAAACAGGTTCTCTAACTAAAGAGAGAAACAAAGTAAGGTTTTCCGAGAAAACATTTTCTAAAACAATTTGAGTACTAAATAATGTATAATAAATTATACTAATACATGATAATTTCCATTAATAAGAAGTTGAAGGTAAATTTTAGGTTTTATTGAACAATTTTTATATAATTTCCTCTAATTTAAATACCATTGAAAGATCATTAATGTTATTATGGAAGAAAATAATCTATAAACATTCCAAAGTGTCTCATACCACTTTGAATCATTGTTTATAATAATCATACTAAATGAATTATATTAAATTAATGTTCTAAATACCCAGAATTTAATTTAATTAGTGTTATAAATTATTAAAATTTATATTATATACACTACAAAAAAAATTTAAGGGGTGAACATGACATTTATCTCAAAGAAGTAAAAAAGTGAGATGAGTATCCCTATCATTTTTTCCAACATATCATATGTGTCTTTATATTCCTAAATAAAAAACATATGTTAAATATTTAATTTTTTGACAAAATACTTCATTTTTATCATTACATTCATTTAATTTATTATTTTGGTTGATACAACTACTTAAATAATTATATTTATATTGGGTGTTGTGAAAAAAATTCAGTTTATGTGTCAAAAATAACTCTGGTTGGTCAACTATGGGGAAATATTTCATTATAAAAAATACATATAAAAAAAATAATTAATTAATTATTATTTCTATATATTAATTACACTTTTAAAATCAATAATTAAATATGTGTAGGTAATATTAACTAGTGTTACAATCATGCAGATGGTAGGGCAGACGTACGCATGTGTAACATTCCCGTTTTTCAATGATCATTTTGAAAAGAAGGTAAGTAACAATATATATTTCCATAATGATCATTAAATAATAGCTATCATATTATTTACTAATATATTTTCATATACATAATTCTTATGATGTAATAGGAATTATATCTTGTCAAGGAGGTGGTAATATACACGTCCACGAATGATGTTATCACATTGTATTTGAAAGGGTAATAAAGAAAATGATATATGTATATATAATTTAAATATATTTAATTATATAATTAATATAATATATAGGTTTCTTATGTCACATCTTTTTATATAAAATAGTCCGTATTACATTCTAAGTATCATGTGTATAAATCACATTGCTTTTAGTGGGTGGTAATCCACACTTCCACAAATGATGTTATCGTTTTTACGAAAAATGGAATGTATAAAGATGTTCATTACAAAATATTTAAAAAAACATAAAGATTTATATATATCATATATACCATATATAAATAGATTTTATATCATAATGTCCACCATGATATGAGGTAATGGAAAAATTGAACAATCATTGTTTCATGAGGTAGTACTTCACCAAACACAGAAAAAATATGTTTGTTACCAATTATAATGAAGTGTGTGTAAGTGTAGGTAAAAACATTTTCATAAAAAAATAATAGTATATTTATGATGTTTTTTTAAAAGTTTATAATAAGTATATTTTACTTTTTGGGGATGTAAATAAAAGAAAAGATGTCATTTGGAAAAAGTAAACATAAAATAAGGTAACTCCATTTGGTTTATACCAAAGGCGTCCCTTAGTTGGTTTTATGACCCAAGGGAGGAATCATGGTCAAGGGGAGGGATTTTGGGAAGTTATTTTATAATATATTTTCTCGAACCTAATTGGTTTAAGAGTTGTGAATAATGGTGAGATATAGTGGCCTTTTATAGTGGAGTAGGAGTGGCACTCTTGTAGTATTTTTACAATGGAATTTGCAAAACGGTTTTCATATTTTTAGTGGATCCAATAATGTTACAATGTAGTGAAAATAGATGATAGGGTCTATATATTTACGTAAAGTATATTGTTTACAAGTTTACAGGTCATTTTCGGCATTTAGGTCAACTTTTTGTCCCATATTAATCTTAATTTAACTTTAATATTTGTAATTAATTTTAAACACAATCACTAATCATTTTTTGTAAAAAAAATGTTTTTCCTATTATAAATAATAAATAATGATGAGTTAAAAAATTTAATATATTTTTAAAAATTCCAATCATATAAGTGGATGAAATTGATTTAAATTTTACCCTCCACGTGGGACAATAATGTGGGGTTTTTAAAGAAAAAATGTCTAAAATATTGTTATGTTTTTATAATCAATTTCAAATTGAAATAGATTCAAATGACATAAATTGTATTAATTTATAAAAATATGATCTAATTAATCTTTAAAACCAATTTAATGTATAATCTATCTTTATAAATAAATTATATCAATAAGAAGTTTTGAACTTAAAATCAGTATTTTTAACTATTTATTAAAAATGAAACTTAAAAGTAAAATACCCCAAATT
This sequence comes from Viscum album, assembly GCA_963277665.1. Taxonomy (NCBI): domain Eukaryota; kingdom Viridiplantae; phylum Streptophyta; class Magnoliopsida; order Santalales; family Viscaceae; genus Viscum; species Viscum album. Next base: position 904,455,313 of record OY728160.1, on the reverse strand, counting down.
TACCCTAACATAATTTTTAGGCTTTTATTTAAAATATTAACATTATATTTATATATTAGTTCAATTATATTTTCAAAATTTATAACTATAAAGGATTTTCCATTAAAAGGAGGAAAAATTGGTTTTACAAAAAAATAGGTTTTTGTGTGTAAAAATTGATTTGTTCTTATCTTATGCATATAAAACCTAAGGGATGAAAATAAAAAATATTTTACTAAATAAATAACATATAAATTTAATTAAAACAAATAATTAATTGTAATTAATTAAATTTTTTAATAGAAAAACACATTTGGATACATAAAAATAATACTATTTTTAATAGACAATTGGTTTTTTTTGTTTCTCATTCATTGGTATGAAATGAATTAATTTTATATTTTTTAAACTATATATTTTAATAAGTTATATAATATTATAAATATCCTCTATCACAATTAATATGTATTATAATATTTTATTAAGTAAAAATATAATAGTAATACATTGTTATTTGGTGAAACTCGGGCTTGCGTATAACCCAAGATATCCTAGAAGGTTTCACTTGCATGAAAGGAAAGCTATCAAGGAAGGTTTATATTAATTGTAATGAAATATATAAAGGAAAGTTTATATTTTTTGTAATAAAATCTATCTAGAAAGGTCTATCTTACATGTAATCAAAGATATCATGGAAGGTCGCTCTTGCATGTAACAAACGTTAAATCAGTGTTGCGTGAATTACAAGTTATAGAATACATTTTATCTATTCAATATAGTAAATATATTATAATGTATAGGGTTATTATATTACTATTTTACACTTTGTGTTTAATTTCTTAAACACTATACAATACAACTTAGTACTTCATAATTTCATTATTTTACAATTTCATCATAATTTTTTACAACATGCGACTATGATGTACCTGTTTTAATCGGGTGAAAATAGAGGATTATAAGAGGATTATTTAAATGAGACCATTATTATAAGCTTCATATGGATCATGTATCATTGAATTATTATAGATTATAGATAATAATTTCATTTAATGGGTATTTTAATAATGATAAGGACCCTTGATGATGGGTTATGGATTATGGATGAGAAATGATAATTAACTCATTATGAAACTATTATGATGAAATCATTAATGAATACTCGGATAGTTGGGGATTACCCCTAAGAGGATTCATATCATATGAACCTATATTAATATTTTATTTATAGTATTTAAATGGAAATAAATACATGGAAAATATAATTCAAATTTATTATACATTCTATATTACTTCTTATCATTCTAGTTTTTAGAAAAGCTATCAAGTGATTCTCATGATCATTAATTTTTTATGAATATATTAGGATATCATCTATAAACACAACCAAAAATTTATATATGAAACAATGGAAACATATAGTCACATATTATTAAACAAAATATTATGACCATGTGGTGATTTTGTAGGATGGACAAAGACTTTTTCTAGAAATGTACATGTTGTTAATTTCCCAATTAATGTTGTTTACTGATACCACTTGATAAAGATATTTTGATATGGGATTAAAATTAGGCACTATGTAGGTAGTAAATTCAATCTTCCAATCATTTATCAAATAAGTAAATTCAAAAAAAATAGATCTAGATATTCAGTTTCATTAGGATAATCACAAAATTGAACAACCAGTTTCTTATCAATAACATATGAAGGATAAAATTCATATAAATATTTTATAAATTTCAAAACTTCTTGATATGTTATTAATGGTATGAAATAAATAAATTATTTAAACAATAATTTATTAGAAAAAAATATTAAATATCTCTAAAATTAGACTTATCATATTAAATAGAAAGAAAATCAATTTCAATAATAACATCAAACACTAAATGGGTTAAGAAAAAAAGGATTTTACGTAAAACTTTTACAAACACAATAAAATTAAGATTGCTGTAACTTTTTTAATCATATAACTACCCCCATGTGTTTCTACCCAATATTTTGGATTCAATTGTTGAGATGAAATTTAAAATTTAAAATCATATTTATCAAAAAGGAAATAATCTATATACACAAAAAAGGATACAATAGATTCATATGAATGAATTATTAATATACTAGATACTAAATCATGGTGTGGTATAATATCTTATGAAGTGGTGTTAAATTATTTTTCCACAAAATTATCTTTTTGGTATTGAATACTTCAATCCTTTATTCATATCTTCAATCAAGTATACATGTAAAGTCCCATTTTATTACATTTAAAAAAAATTATATTCAGGTCATATGATTATTTTATTATTAATTACTTTGATCCAATACTTTTTTGTTATAATTAAAATCTTCAAATTTACCATATTTCAAAAAAATATATGATTTTATACGACATTCTATATAGGGTTTTCTACCACACATATCAAAAGATGGAAACATGATTTTTTTACTTTCATATTACATAACTGGATGACTCCTAAATTTTTCCATATACGCAACTTTTTTATCTTGTTTTCATTGAAAACATGATCATCAAAAAATTCCATTTTCACCTTCTCGACAAATGAAACATGTTTATCAAAAAATTTAAATTCAGGAAAATATAATTCCCATCAATATCATAGCTCAAAACTAGATAAAACTAATTAATTTTAATATCACGATATTGGATTAAATTTAGTGTGTACCATTCCAATTAAGTAAATTTTCATCATATTAGAACACCAAAGATAACTCCATATATCTAAATTCCAAGACTTTTTTTCATTCTTAATTTAATGAATCGTAGAAAAATATTTATTAAGAAAAAAATCATAAACTCATCAAATGAAAATACATAAATATCTTATATTTATCTAATATTATTAACCATTAACCACTAATGATTTCCTTAACCATAAAAATAGTAAATACTAAGAGTTTAATTTTTTTCAATAACTTATGGCTTGGAATATCTTCACATGGACTATAAACCACCATTTTCCTATTACATGTATAGATGATCCACTGAATGCTGGTGGGTGATATTTTTTGAAATGATATACTATAGACTTGTACCTATATGGTGAGAATAGTTTATATCTCTTATATAATCCACCTCTATTTATAGCTAATCTCATCTAATACCTTCCAATAAAAAACGACTCTATTATAATTCCAAAAACCCTACATTGATGATTTATTAGTATATTTTCCTCTTGATTCTTTTCATCTTTAACTTCCCAATTTCCTAACTAGAAAACCATTATGAATAGAGATATTTGAAATGAATCGACATGGTAATATTCAAAACAGGTATCATGTTAAACATATATTTTTATCATGGAAGCTTATAAACATTGTCATAATAAATAATATTATCTTACTCTTCTATGATACTAACTATAAAAAATCGAACCTTGTACAACCCATAAATTAATTTAAATAATAATTTATTTTAATATGTTCCCTATGATGATTTTATGATTATAGATTAAGAAAATTATATCATAACTCTTTCATAAAAATCTCATACATTACATCTAGAAACATTCTTCTAATTATAATTTTCTTTCACAACAATAATCATATAAAATGAAACACATTTATATCCATGAAATATTATTTAGTTTATTATATTAATAAAATAATTGTTTCTACACATCCTTAAATCCTTTAAAAATAATTTTAATGCATTGGACTTGGGAAAATATAATAGTAATTTAAAAATAAAATGAAAAAGGAAACATGTTAGAGAATTCCAAAATAGTGAAATATAAAATAATTTTTTCTTTTAAAATAAAAAATATTGATCTTAAAGAATCATAAGGATAAAAATTAAATTAAATTTAATATTATTTTTTTTCATAATATAATTCTTTATAAGATATAATAAAAAAATTATAATCATAAGGGTTTCATGGAAAACATTAGAACCAATGGAAGAAATTTTTTTAAAACACAAATTATCACCCATAAATGAAATAATCATTCCATTAAAATAACATATCATTAGATTTCATTTTAAAATAAAATTCCATCCATGAAAACTCATTTTAAAGAATTGAGAATTATTGTAGTCTCCTATGAACATCATATTCATATAACCATTACATGAAACATTACATATGGAATAACAAACATGGTTAATTATAATATCATTCTATGAAGAACATAATAATTACCCATTTCATTATAGTGATTTATCAGGCTCACCCATAATCATAAAAAACATTAAATGACTTTAATAAACATGAAACGCAGAAAAAAACTTCATTTACGTCATCTAAATCAAAAAAATATTTTTTTGATCCCTTTATAAAAACATATTCAGATATTGATATACCCCTTTACATTAAATCACAATTTTCAAAAAAAGACACAAAACTATGTGGATAATGTGGTTTATTAAAATAAAAATTTAATTATTATAAAGTAATAAAATATTATATAATAGTTGTATGGGAGTTTAAAATCAATGACATTGTATATATTAATATAGAACACTCTAGTTTTCCTTTTTTAAATAATGTCAATCACACTTTATAAAATATATAAAAAGATTATTATTTCAACCCATTGATTTAATTTTAAAAAGATATATAAAATTTAATTCATAATTCATTTATGTACTTATAATCCATAAAATTACTTTATGATTATTTACTTTTATGAAAATTCTTCAGAATAGAAATCATTTAATGATTAAAAACGAGGTTCCCACAGTAATGTGTACCTTACCTCGAGTCTGCTTGTCACAAGAACTAATTTTCATCCTGAATAATAATTTATTATTAATTTTTTAACTTATTAAGATCAATTTTCTTGTTAATTTAATTAATATTAACAATATTATTTCATTTATGACTAATTTTTATTCTGTTCAATAATTAGTTAAGTTTACTTTAGATATTTTGTAGATGTGTGTTTTGTAATCCCAAAAATGATTTCATAGGTTTAACATGGTCAAAGTGATAAATTTTAAATTGTATGTTGAATATTATATATGAAATATTTATCCTTAATATATATTATATACAATTTTATAACCTTAGATGAATGTGTAACATAGACAAATAATCAAATTACTTCATGGAGGTGGTAATCCACACGTATTCACAAACGATGTTATCAATTTCAAGTGGATGTATGTGTAGGAAAATATATGATATATTTTTTGAAAATAATGATAATTACATGATCAATATAATATATATTAATTAAATCCATCATATTAACCATTATAGTGTGTTTACAATTGAAAAAAGAAACAAATAACTTCATGGAGGTGGTAATATACATTTTTATGGGTGTTTTGTTTTCCTTTCCCAAAACATGGAAAAGAAGATGAAAATAGTTTTAAAATATTGAAAATAAAATTTAAATATATTAGTAATATGTAAATTATTATTTACTAATAGTTAACAAATATATGGAGGAGGTAGAATAAAAAATTTACATGAAACAGGCCAGTTAGGATTTATGCATTCCAATGAGATAAACTCTTTTATTTACACCATAACTCTGTATGGATATCTATTTTTGTTAGACCAATACTACTAGGATATGGGGAATGATTTATGATAGAGGAATTTTGATCGCCTAAATGAACTAAAATTTTCATATTATTTGAGTAAAATATGATAGGAGGTTCCCTTTTATAAGCGAGGGAAATGACAATCTTGGATATACTTAAAAGATTAAATATTTTTTTTACAAATCATGTCCACTGCCAGGAAGTCACTAAAAAATAGATTATAATATATTATAATTACTAAATAAACTCAACCAATCAAATTTATACATTTTGGGGATACATTATAAGCCTTCTCTCCCAATTAAATAACATTAAACCCGTTTTATCCTCAACCATAAAAACTTCACTTTCTACCATAATACCAAAAGTATATGAACCAAAATGAAATTTCAAATAAAATCATTTCACATTCTAATTATAAATTTGAAATATATTTTATCGTCTTCATGTAATATAGGTGGCTAAAATAACTATTAATATAAGAACACAAAAATTATATAAACCAATTTTTAGAAAAATATATCATTTAAGAATAAAAATAATTTTCCTTGAAATCAAGATAAAACATTTATTCTATAGTTTTTTATTTAATAAATATTATTATGTGTTTTATAATATTTCATCATGTCAATATTTTATTTTTCCATCCAATCATGCCATTAAATGCAATAGCTCATTTTTCATTACTTTCAATAAAATATATCTTATCTTCACAAAAGAAAATATTTAGTTAATAAATCCATAATAACATTTTAATCTAATTATTTTATGTTGAAAAATATTTTTACCCCACAAATACTAATAAACTATGATAGAGTAAATTGTTAGTGTAATTTTAATACTTTTCCAGATATATTTAACACACTAGTACTTGTTTTGTCCCTACTGAGGGGACAAATATTTAATATGATTACTTTTCATAATGAAAAAAGGAGAACTAATAAGTAAATTTTCATCTCAAGATTGAAAATATGGAACAGAAATCAAGAGATTCAATTTCTATAATCGAAATAATTTAAATGAATATAAAAACATAAAATTCAATGGAAACCGTTTATTTAGAAATGTGTTTTCATATACAAAAATGAACTTATAAAAAATTATGTATAATGATGATTCTTATTGAATTATTTATATTTTAATAACTAAATGATAATAAGATAATTTAAGTCAAAATTCAATGAATAGTTATTTTTTTAGTAAAAGAAAATTATATATTGTTACAAATGTTATGTTTCGCTATTAATGGAAAATTCTTAATTATCAGAAAAGTTCCAAAATTTCACCTCAACACTAATATTTGTATAATTATTTCAAAAATGTATTTATTTTTTTCAAATTAAATTTCTATAATTTAGAAATAAATATTTTAAATTATAAATTATAATGAAAAATAAATATTTTTGAAGAATAAAATTATATAATTTATTTTTGAAAATTACATTTACATTTTATAAAAAATATAACTCCAAAAATTTAATTAATGAATAATTATATAGAATGATATTAAATTCCAATTAAAATAACATAGGTTGTTATATTGAAACTTTTTATGGGTACCGTCTATAAATTTGATGCTAATCATACAGTCCTACCCCTCAAAGAATTGTGACTTTTTATAGGACACTTTATTGACCATGGTGCCCACCGACTATCATCTACCATTTATATAATTCACATAACTTCGACATAAAATGAGTTCTTGCATAACAGTCCAGGCCATGTAAATCTAAAACACCACTATATTCATCCAACCAGAAGTCCCGAGGTGTGTTCACAAATTCATGAGGTAGAAAACTATTTCTTGGGTATCATAAGTGGATATTTGGGAATTATTTCATCCTCAAGAAAAACCAAGTTCAATAGTGGAATTCAACAAAGATACCAACATGTGGTATCTATGAAGGATAAAAACATTCTAATAAAAATAAGTAGATTTATAATTAGAACATACAATCATTAAATAATGAAAATTATAAACAAATTTTTTTTAAAAAAATAACTTTTTTATACATATTGAAACCATTTATACAAAAAAAATCAATATAGAATAAAGAAACAATTCATAAGGAAATTGGTGGGATAAAAAGTTTGATTAAAAACATAACACAACCATCCCATCACACTATGGATACAACCCCCATCATCACTATGTGACAATTATGCTTTCATCATATATAACATTAACAACTTCTCAACTTATAGTAGTAGCAACTCAATAGAGAAAATAAGACATGATAACATATATACAACCTAAAGACTAAATAAAAAAAATTGAGTATTTAGGGTTTGATATAAATCTCATTAGCATACCACCATTATTTAATTATATTTATTTTATAAATAATATAGTTATATATTTTTGAAATTTATATCGAAATAGGTTTTCAGTTCCTATACAAAAAATCTAGATAAATAAATTTTTTCTCTAACCCATTAATAAAACATAAGTTTTATAAATAATTCATTAATTAATTTTTATTATGGTTCATACATTTTAAATAAATAAAAATTAACCTTCATAACAACTTCCATTTTAGGAATCCAATTTAAAACTTTTCATTTCAGTTAAAGATTCATTTTTTGAAAAAAAAAATATTTCTCAAATGATTAAAATATTTTCAAATACATTTCAAAATTTCTGGGATTTAAAATATCCACAAAATATTCCTTTAAAAACATTAATGGACTACAGAACCTAATATTTTATATGTAATTCCATTGAAATAATCTTGAAGTATCTGAATGTTTTCTTTACGTGAAACCACGAGTCTAAATAGTTGTTATATAGATATCCATTATAACATATTAGTTAAATTGGAAGGAATGAAATGTAATAAAATATTTTGAAACATAAGTTCAATGTTTTTGAATAATGTAATTTTATTTACTAATGTAGAAAAAATAATTACTCAGTTTCCAATTATTTCATTTAAGCTTCAATAAAATCTTTTCATCAGAAATGGTATTTACAATGTTTTTTGGGAAAAAATTATGTTTAATGTCAAAAATATTTTTAATTTTTTATGGAGTGAATATAATTTCTTGAATCAATATATCAATATTATGCTATAATGAATATTTAGTATATTTCTAATAAAAATATTTTTCAATGAATAGTAAAAAATATATATTTTGTAAATCTATTATTTATTATCTTTACATAAATAATTTAAAAGAACTATTTCGTTTTTAATTTAACAATAAAATAAAATAATTCTATTATAATTATTAATAATACAATTAATTATAATGTAATTCGTATTATATATCATTGTGAAATAAGATTGTTTTTTGGCTTGGAAACAAATTTTTATAAAAATATTATTGTTGTGTACATTGTGTTTTGAAAAAAATTAAATAAATTAATAACAATTTACTAATTTTTTAATGAAATTTATATATTATATATTGAATAAAATATTTTTAACATTTATTTGATGGGTTTTACCATGTGTAAAAATAATGAAATGTTAGTTTCATGATTAAAAATGAATTTCTATAAAAATGGGTTTTTGTAGCATTTTGAGTGCTTATAAAAAAATTAATTATAAAAAATATAGAAATTGAATTAAGTAATATGGATTCCGTTTTTTTATTCATCATAATTAATATAATTAAAAAAGTTTATCTTAATATTTGGTCCTAATGAATTGTAAAAAATATAATATTTTATAACTATGGTTATGGATAAGATATTCAGGGTTAAACTAAGAGATATAGTTCGAAATTCCATATACATGTATAATTATTATTGGATCAAGGAATATTACATTATATTATCTTACCTTTGAATTGTTTTCCATTTTCTCACATTCTCATGAATGTAATAAGGTAATATTCAAATCTTTTTATGTAATTCCATGTGTGTCCCTCCCCTCACCTATAAAATAGATCCTCTTATCCTCCATTATTCATATAATTTTGTCTTTATTGATCATTAAATATCTAAAGAAAATCCTTCCTAGATTACATCCCTTCATCCTTATCCTATGTTATTCTTATAAGACTAGTTTTTCAGGGGTTATAGTGTAAGGAAAAAGAGGCCACTCAATGAAGTCATATAAATCATAACCAATTTTTTCCATTTCAATCCATATCTAATCTGTATATATCCATTAAAAATATTAATAAATTATAATAAATAAACAGATAGGTTATTATTATGATGGCACATCAATTTCCTTCTTCTTCAACATCAAATGGAAAATTAATGTATTTCACATGACCAAATGTGAACTGCCTCTTCTACATAGCGATATGATTCATTTTAAATAATTATCATTCAATATTACTTATTAGGATTGATTAAATATATATATGATGTTTTCTATGTAATAATAATTTTTGAAAGGTGAATTATTATTTATCATTCTTTTTTTCCAAGTATCTAAATGTGGAAAATATTACATGTGTGTAAATATTTAATACAATATACACAAAGTGATTTCAATCATTTTTCATCACTAAATTATAGTAATTATTATAAGATTGTATATAATTATTAAATATTATAAATATTATATGAGCAATATTCTTCATATTTTGTAGGAATGATCAAAGGTCAAATATTATAACATCTGAACAATAATATTAAAAAATATATATTTAACACCAACGAATGGTATTTTAAATAAATAATTAATAATAAATGGTTATTTAATTGTTATATGTAAACAATGTATACTATTATCTTTAATATTATGGTTCCTCTGTAGATTTATAATAAATTTGTATTTATTATATTTTAGGATAGAGTGATTGTGAAGAAATACATACTTGAGGTAAGGTTTTTACTATACAATATCAATTTTCATATGGGTTATTTATTCAAAAACGTATAATGAAAATTTATACATTATAAATATCACACATATTTTTTCATTTAATATCCTCTAGTTACTTATAAGGATTAGATATTTTAATTTCAATTTCTTTTATTCACGTACCAAGTTACATGAAAAAATTTATTAGGAAAACAAAACTTATTTTTATCTTCAGTCAGGAATATTTTTATTTCAGAACCATATTTTATTTAAAATTTTGTAATTAATTTTATAACCGTTCCAAAATTACTTTGAAAATTCCTTTTTACCAATGATTTTATTTTTTATGAAAATTTTCAAAATCCATCTTCTTTTCATTTTGTGAACATTTTTTTTAATATTTATTGAAAATGATAAAATTATTTTTTTAATATAAAACACTTGAATAAATATTTATTCCATTATGAATACTATTTACATTGAGGATATATTAAAAATGATTCTATAGTTATTTTCAAAGATAATTCTTTCCTTAATATTTTTGAAATTTTTTTATTTTAAATTTTTTATTTCAAAATGAAATGCGTATTTTTCTCAAGAAATGATCCCATAATATTTTAGAAGTATTTTTATCAATAATAACATCCTTTGATTTTTTTATGAATTAATATGAGTGATATTCAATTTTATCATCATGATTAATTATTTGGATGGTTTATGACTATGACGATGAAATATTAATGAAACTAATTTTAATTTACAATTTTTAAACACTAATGTAATGAAAAAATATATTCATGATAATATAAAATACATATGAATGGATTCTGATTATGTCATGGGTGAGTCCTTTATATCCATCTAATTCCTTGGCTAATGATTGATGTTTTATGATCTCAATGAGAACATGGGTGGCTATCCCTAGCATAAAATTGGATACATGGAATGTCACCCATATAGTAAAATATGTACACATGTGTACAACATAATAATTATATGTAACTAGTTATTTGGTGGGTAGCACTAACAAAATATTTCTATGACTATGATTATGACACACTTTTTCCCACTCTATAATGACATGTTTTGATGATAAAGTGATATTTTAATAGCTTTTGATCATTAATTATACTAGGATTCATGATTTCTGAGATGCCAAATAATTCTTTAATGCTTCCTGTTTGGGAAGTTTTATTTGTTTGATATAATATTTTAATGTTAATATCATGATATAATACCCTTATTCTTATCATATTCTCATTTATAATCATTGACTAATATATTCAATGCTTACCATTATTTTTCATCTGATATCATCCTTTCTTTTGTTTATTTTCTAGAGGTTATGAAGAAATAATTTAAGAATGACAATCAAAGGAAGGGTTCTTGTAGTGAATGTTATGTCAATAAATCTCTTATGACACACTCATTCCTTATGTTTTGAAAATGAAAACATTTTTTCCATAAAGATTATTATTTTTCTCTATGGAAATTTATATTCTTAGACTTTGTTATATATTTATATGTTATTCTTAATGTTCTTTATATAATCAGTACTCTATTACCCTTATGAAAAAAATTCTCTTATGATTAATCGGATTTTTATCTAAATCTTAGAACCATATATTTATTTAGAATCATATTCTCCCTATATTGAGAATCTGGTTCTCATTGTTTTTAGACTATGATTCACACTTGAATTTGACTATGTTTTTTATAGAAAACGAATACTGATTTCATCAAAATCTAGACTCTGGTTTCATCGAAATCTAGATTCTGATTACGTTGATTTCCAGAATATAATTACTAAGAATTATTGATTTTGATTACTCATATTATCAAAATCTGTTTCTACATATTTTCAGACTCTGTTTCTACATATGTTCAGACTCCATTTCTATATATTTTCATACATCATTTATACATATTTTTAGATTCTAATTAATAATATTTCTAGACTCTAGTTCCATAAAAATTTAAATTTTGATTTCTCATTATCCTAGAAATCTGATTATTCATATTTTTTAATGTTACATTTGTTCCATAACATACTGTTCTAATTTTATTAGACCCTATTTTTATTATGTTTCATAAACTTGATAATGTTTTTCTAATATATTTTTTATAAACATGATAATATTTCCCATGTTTTCTTACATAAAATAGTGATGTATAATCTGTTATTAACTATTTAAGGGATGGGTGAAATCTATCCAGGTCCCTCTAATTTTCTATGAAAAATATGACCATTGGAGTAGAAGCTGACCGATATGATTGTCACCTATAAATACCCATCCATTTGAATGTACTTCTAGGAGTTGAACTCTAGAATAATGTGATACTCTGTGATATATCTTCTAAAACATATCTTGTGTGAATTCTATGAACATATTGTTCATCTGTGAAAAATTTATTCAACCATCCTATTGGAAGCCTGATTTTTTCTTATCAATAGAGGGCCTCCGGGGATATGAAGACAAAATTTTCGATTAACATAGAGATCAAGGGCTTCCATAGATAGCAACAATGATTCCAATATTTCAATCGAGGGATTACCAAGGTGTGGGTAATATAGAATATCATGAAAGTATAAATCAATGGACCTTTATCCAAGGTTTTTGGAAACCCTTCTCTTCAGGTTAGAATATTTCTTCTATTTTCCAAATTTTGTTACAAGTTTTTATTCTAATTCATTTTGTTAAAAATAGAAAGTGTAACTTTCTTACACATTCTTATAAAATTACACTCAGATATAAATAATATTTTATGTGCATTATGAAATAATCATTACTTAAGTATACTTGTTTTATGTTTCCATATCAGATTTGTTTCGTTGGATCCTAAGCATGTTTTTTTATTTGTTAGGAACTAAAGTGGGTTTTAAATCCATCTTGTTTAACTTTTTCATCATAAGATTTTATTAATGATAAAAAATAATGTTTTTAAACCTATTATTCACCCCTCTTTTAATTTAGGAATCTATATCTACATTTTGATCCTACAATTGGTATCAAAGAATGTCTTTGAAAAAATTATACAAGCATATAAGTTTTCTTTTTCAGCATTTCTTTCTTAACATTGTTTATTCATGATTTCTTAATGATTTTCATTTTAAATATTTTTCTTATAATCTTTTTCCAATAATAATTTTTGTAGAAATGAACTATTTTATTTTCTTATAGATTAATAGGACTGAAAGTATGATCTATAGACAACCTAAATCCAACCAAACATCCAATTTTTTAGAGAAATTATTATCAATACTTATGAGATTTGATGAAGAATTTAATTATAAATTACAATGTGGATAACATTGTTATGTTAACTAGAGACTACAATATTCTGAACAAGGAAATCATACAATTCACCATTTATGAAAAACAAGAGTGTCAACTTAACTTCAAGGTACAAAATACATTGTTATGTTCAATGACTTGAAATATCTGTAGCCAAATTTCATATTGTGGGTCATTTAATAGAATCTGAAAGAAATTATATGTTACAAGATTTGGCACATAAAAGGTCATTGGAATAAGAATTTCTATGAATAGTACTGAATATCATGGTTTTATTTTTTCATTCTAGAGAACCAATATTCAAATTTAAAGAAATTTTTATGACTATTTTCAACAACCTACAATCTATAGGTGAAAAATGTATTGACAATGATATTCTTGTGGATAAAATAATAGATATTATTCCCAATGAGTGGGAATCAAAAATAATATCAATTGATGAGAATATGAAGGTATCAAACATCGCTATTGATGGGTTAATTAGGACTCTTCAATAGAATGAAACTGGAATGAAGTGAGATGCAGCGATCAATAAGAAAAAAACTGTAGTGGAAGTATTTATTTCACTAATACATGAAATCACATGAAATCTATGACTCTTGATAGAGTTACAAGATCAAAATCTAAGAAATATAGTATTATATCTAAATTAATTGATATTGATCATTCTATGAATGAAATTTCTAATATTTCTTAAAGAATGAAAATGATTGTGGGAAAGAATTATTTCCAAAATATATATAAGGAGAAAGATATAAAGGATAAGAATAATTCATATGTGACTTCTTATTAATTCAATAGGGAAGGTCATATCATACCAAACTATCCTATGATCAAAAAATAAAGAATTAAAATATAAAAATTCATAATGAAATAAGAAGAATTGCATCAATTTGATGTCTAAGAATGTTCTGAAAGAAAATGTCACTTTTAGAGCTAGTAGTGGAGACTCTTATAATGAATCTTAGAATAGTGAATCCTCTGGATAGAATAATATTGGTCTTATAGATATAATTCCTACTAAAAATCAATGTCTCATGGTTAAAGTAAACATAACTGAATTGTTAACCAATATATTTTTAAATTCAACTTTCATGGATGAAAAATATTATATATCATCATATTATGAATCTTAATAAGAATAAGATAATACTTTATCATATTTTTAAAAATTCTATAGGTTTTCTAAGTTTATGGAGAATGAAAATAATAAGAATAATAATATAGCCAATAAGGAATTTTCTAAAATCTATATTGTAATAAAAAAGTATCAGATTATTTAAAAGATCTTGATCATAAAATACATAATTTGAAAATGATTACCAAAACCTTTGTGAAGTAATTTCTTAGAAGGATAAACATTCTAATGTTCTTGAAAATTTCATCTCTAAGAAAACAAAATTAGAGACTAACTCAAATACTAAGAAAAATTACTATGATGAAATGAATTTTTTCATTAGTCTAAAATATGAAATATTTTACTTAATGTTACTTTTTATCATATTTTTCATATTGAATCAATTAATTTGATAAAATGTATTCAAAACTTCATCCTATAACAAAATGATTCTAGGATTGGTTATTCTCGCTCAAACCAGTTTTTGGCCACAACTATTTTGTACACCAAAGTTTTCATTTTTTGCACTAAGTGTCACAATGGTTGACATTGGGAGAAAGAATTCTCTTTAAATAAAATCCAATCCATAGGTTTTCATAATTATTATTTTTTAAAAAAAAATTGGATCCCTAAGATTTTACATATCAAAAATTTTGGATCCAAACAATTTTTGATTCTAAAAGTATAATTATTTCATTTTTAGGAAAACAAGGGAAGTGACAACAATAATATTTTCTACATGGATAGTGGATGTTCCCGACACATGATTGTTAAAAAAAATCATTCTAAATATTATTAAGAAGAAAGGTGTAAAAGAATATTTTGGAGACAATGATCAATGAGAAATTATATTTATAGGTATCATTGTTGTTTTTGAAAAAACCATAATTTAAAATGTTTTATTTGTTAAGGGTTTTAATCACAACCTTATAAGAATAAACCAATCATGTGATGAAGGATACCTTGAAAATTTTAGGAATGATAAAATCCAAGTACATAACTCCAAGGAAGAGTTTATTCTCTCTCACCATAGGTATGATAATGTTTATACACATAACATAGAAGACATTAGTAGTCACAAATTATCATTACTTAGTGAAATCGAAGATCCATATTGGTTATGGAATAGAAGACTAGTACAATGTTTCCTTAGGAACCTATGAAAAATATCAAAGAAAGACTTGTTAAGGATCTACTATATCCAAGACATAATTATTCAAATGTCTATGATCCTTGTCAATATGGAAGGAAGCATAATTCAAGCTTTAAATCAAATTAGTGAAGTCACAATGTCAAATACATTACAACTAGTGTATATAGATCCTTTCACTCCAACAAAAATTTGATGTATTGGAGGAAAATACTATGTCTTTGTTTTATTTATTGATTTCACTATATTTACATGGGTATATTTTCTATAAAATAAATCTGAATAACTTTCATATTTCAAATATTTTTCTGCAAAAGTTAAAAATGAGAAAATACTTCCACTAAATACTATTCATTATGATCATGGGGTATAATTTGAAAATTCTTATTTTGTAACCTTTTGTATTAATAAATCCATTACCCATAACATGTTAGATTCAATAAATCCTCAATAAAATGGTGTTTCTAAAAGAATAATTTTATTATTAAAGAGATAATAAGAACCATGTTGAGTGAATACTCTTTTTCTAAACACTTTTTTGTTGAAGTTGTTAGTACTTCTTGTTATACAATAAATTGAGTTTTAATAAAAAAAATCTTAATAAAACACCTTATGATTTATGGACTTCTCAAAAACCTACGGATTCATAAATTAATGTATTTGGATGTGATGTATTCATCTTGAATACTAATGATATTATACATAAATTCACCCCCAAATCCGATGAAGGAATTTTTTAGTCTATTCCACAACTTCTAAGGATTATATTCTTTTCAAAAAATTATTTTACTATTGATAAAATAGTACAAATTTAATTTAATTAAATTGATCCTTTTTTTAAATAAACCCAACCTACATCCTGGAATGTGTTTTAAAAAACTGATTATCATAATTTGACTGAAGTTTCATCTAATCAGGAAAATACTTAAGAAAATGTTTTTGAAGTATTTACCTTGGATGATTTTTTACCTTAAGTTTATGAACATGTCTTAAAACCCCTAAATAACTTATTTCATAATAATAATCCAAGAGATATTATTATTAGTTATGTAAATAAACCTGTATGGGCTAAATGTTTTATAAGGAATGATGTAGAGCATATAACATTTCATTCCCAATTATAACCTAAAATTGCTGATGAAGAATTGGGTGATGTTGATTGGGTCAAAGTTATGCAAGATTAACAAAATGAATTTAAAAATAAAAAAGTGTGGACCTTTGTTGATAGAGATAAATAAACTTCTATAATTGGAGTAATGTATATCTTCAAGAATAAATGTTTTGAAAATGTAATATTTTTTAAAAATAAAGAATTATTTGTTGTTAAAGTCTATAATCAACAAGAATGGATAGAATATGAAGAAAATTACACTCCAGTAGTTGGACTTGAATCTATTCGTATTCTCTTAGAATTTCCATCATTTTTCAATTTCAAACTTTTTCAAATGGATCTGAATTGTTATTTACATAATTGATAGGTTCCAGAGGAAGTTTATGTTGAACAACCTCTTGTTTTGAAAGATACAAAACATCCTAAACATGTTTAAAAATGTACCAAATATTTATACGGACTTAAACAAGACCATATATCCTAGTATGACAGATTTACAAGATTTTTATTACACAACTATAATGTTAAGAGAACGGCTTATTCAACCCTTTTATAAGTAATGGTAATAAAAATGTTTTAATTTTTCAAATTAATATTCATGTCATTATATTTGGATCAAATCATCAATCCTTGAATGATTCATTTTCGAATATTATGAAATATGAGCTCGAAATGAGAATGATGGGTGAGTTAACATTTTTTCTTATTTTTCAAATATCTCAAAAATAAGAAGGAAAATTTATATCTCAACCTAATTATATTAAATAAATTCTTAATAAGTATGGATTAGAAAACACTAAAAGTATAAGTACTCCAATTGGTACCTCAAACAATATGGATCTTGATGAATTTGGGAAACCAGTAGATCAAACATATTTTAGAGTTATTATAGAAATAATATTATTCATAAAAACTAATCATCTGGAAATAATGTTTTCAGTTTAATTATATGAATAATCTCAATTAAATCAAAAATAATTTCATTTAAAATCAGTGAATATAATTTTTTGATATTTAATGGGAACTATGGATTCAGGGCTTTTATATTCATCTAGAAATGATTTTATTCTAAAATGATTTTCGGATACTGACTTTTGTTGATATAGAATGGATATAGAACTTTTCATATATTAGGTGATTCATTAGTTTCATGGTTATTCAAGAAATAACACTAAGTATAAATTTCCACTACAAAAGTTTAATATGTAGCAGCTAGAAGTTGTTCTGCGCAAGTGTTGTGGATGAAACACACACTCACAAACTATGGAATATGTTTTTAACAAAACACATCTAATGTATGATAATACAAGTTCCATTTACCAATTAAAAACCCTGTATATCACTCTCTTGAAATGAACAAAGACATTAGGAATCACTTTCTTAAGGAACAAACTCTTAAAAGAGTTGTCTTTCTTCAATTTATTGGAATGCAAGATCAACTTGTTGAAATATTTACAAAACCATTACCCTATGATACATTATAATAATTGAAACAATAGTTAAGAATTATAAATTTAAGGTCATCATCCATATTTACTTTTTTTGACCATCTCTTAACATTAAGATATTTCATTTCATAAGGGGAGTATAAATGTTTAATCTTTTATATTTTCCATTCCAATTTTTTTCAGATCCTAAAAAGGTTTTCCCCTAAAAAATCATTCCAGAATATATTTTTTATAAGATGAACCTTATCAATAATGAAAAATCATTCTAAGTAATATAGAAGGTATGTTTCTATATATATATATTGTCTCAATTACATCTATGTTTATTGGTCTTTCAAAAAAAAGGAAATCCTTATCAGATTCAATTTCCATAAATCAAATTTTCCCATAAAACCCCAACAGATTGGAACCCATAAAAACATTCTCTATCGTTTATCTCAATTGACAGATCCGGATAAACACTAATCTCAATAGTCATATTGAACAGAGATTCTGAATCATCTCCATGAAGCCTATTTGAAGAGAACCGCATTATTCACATCCCACATTGGTTCTCTCTATATTTTTGTGCATATTATCTGCCCTTATTCAATTATTATATATTTTTATTCCTAGAACCTTTACTTCTGAATGTCAGTTGAGATTTCATCTCAGACTCTGATGCAGCCTAAATCAAGAATATAACCCAATGACTAGATAATGTTTAGGGAAAGGTTAGTAGATTAGAATTTCTTATCCAAGTACAATTCGTTGATTCCTAATATCATCAAGTTAAACAGATGGGAAATTTAATGTGTTTCTATGGAAGAAAATCAATACCTAGTTTATAGTGATATTTTTATAGAATTTTATGATTGCATTCAATTATATGAGCAAGGGGGAAAGAAATATTCATGTTCAAAAGTTATGTAAATTCATACATCCTATCTTTCAAAAAAGAAGAAATACTTTTAAAAATACCATATTAAGGAGAGGCAATCCATTATTCTAACAAATTTTCAGATAAGGAATGTTTTTGGGATAAAGTTAAGTCTATAGAGTTTCATGGACTTAAAAGTGTGAAGAAACCTATGAGATCACATATTTCGACTGACTATAGAGAAGTTTCATTATTGATGCAAGGATTCTTAATTATGAGAATGGGATACAAGGATTCTCTTATGATTTTCCATATATTTTTGTTGTATTTTATTATGAATATATGGAAGAAAAATTGGGTTTTATATATTCCTTTGATATATATAAACCTCAAGAGTGGTGATATCAAATCTACAAATTTGATGTATCATGTGATCTTGTCTATGATCGTAATATTATTCATAGACTCTTTATAAATTCTGTACACATCGAAGTCCAAGATCTTTAAGATTATATTGCTCAATGATGATACATTGAGGAGAGTGGATATTTCATTCAGTGATAAACCTGGTGATTTTATTGATCTTCTTGATGTGGATGATCAAGCAAAGAATGGTGAATCTTGATATACTTCAAAGCCTATCAACAAGAAAAGAAAATCCAAATAACCAGAACCTCAGTTACCCATAATGATCTTGGAATATCAATCAGCACCCCCTAAACAAAAAAACAAAAATACATTCTATGATTAATTAGTGAAAAATGGAGAGAGTAGAATAAAAAGGTGACAAAGAAAGAGGGAGATGTGGTTTTCTGAATTGACCCTTTAGAGGATAAGGCCTTAAATATAATTTAGGCATAAAATCATGAGATAGAAGCTAAGGAGAATAATCTAAGAAAAAATATTTGGAAGATCATGTTGTTCAGTCTTTGATGAAATATGTTGAGAAAGCTTCGAAATTGATTCAAAAACCAGAATCCTTCTTGAATGATGCTTCACTTCCCAAACACATTATCGAAGAAGAAAAAAATCCAAAAGTAAGAAGATGAAGATGAAGATGAGTAATTTAAATACATTATCAAAATGGTTTAAGAATATCCAGATAAAGATATCCCCTCTTAAAATATTTTTATAAGAACATCCCAAGCATAGTCCACCAAAATAGCTTCTGGAGAGAACAGTGGAAATTATAGAGTGTTGATGGTTAACAAAAAACATTCCAATAAATAAATAGAAGATAATGATAATATTGTTTAGAATGATAAAGATCAATTTAATTTAAGAGAAGAATAACTTGAGGTGTCCATTGTTGTTAAAATGGTTAATTCTAAATGAAATAAAGTCCTTCTTGATAAACCTCAAAAATATGTAGCCGGAACATCTATGTCAATGATGATCTAATAATATAAAGATACTCTTCCAGGGAATTATTTCTTGGACTATAAATCGTATTCATCCATGGGAAATTATTTTTTTGTATGAAATTTAAAAAATCTTGTAGATTCAATTTTTTTCCCAATATTGAATCATGATGATAGCTGATTCAGCAGACAGTTAGTTTGAAAAATGAATCCAAAAAACTCTTAATGTAAAAGCTCGTCAAGATAGAAGCTGACTTTAAAACATTCATGATCAATTATAAAGACCACGAGATGTGTTTCAAGAAGATAACAAGATGTTCAAAGTCATTTATTGATGATTGTAAAATAGTTTTTGATTATATGTACTTGGTTAAATATAATTTTATCAAAAATAATGAAAATATAAAGAATCTTTCAGAGAAGAAAAATCAAGAGCAATCTTCTTGGATCCATGAGGATAGAGATCATAAGGGAAAGCTCAATTCTTTACCTCTTAGCCTAATGTGAGAAAGAAAAACCATAGAACAATTGGTAGAGAAAGTTATTTCCCAATAATATGTGATCAATACACAAAAACAGGGGATTCAAAACATTGAAAAGAAGAACCAGGATCTAGAAGACACACATAAGAAGTAACAAGATGATCATAAATAAATAAATAAGCTGAAATCCATTATAGAGAAAATGCTTTCATATGATATAAATGAGGGCTGATTTTCTAAAAACCAATATCTTGTTGTACAAAAACATCATTATTAATTTTTAATGAAATTTTTTTACCGAAATTTGAATCATATGAATATTTCCTAACCATTCAAGTACAATAACATTCCTCTCAATTGATTTTTGAAAATCATAATGGGGGTGAAAGAATTATTACCATAGAATAACTTATTGAGGGGGAGATTAACCGAATAATAAATTACTTACGAAAGGGGGAGCATAACATAAAGAATACATTCTTAAGAAATGGAATTTTATTTCAATATAACTTATTAAGAAAAAGAATATAATCCATAAGGTGACATAACCTAAGGGGGAGTCATTCATATTCACCAAAAGTCACAAATAAAATGGAGATAATTTTTTCTTTCTTGCATTCCAGACATAATATTATTTTTACAAAGGTATTTTGGGACTTCAAAAAATGGGGATATTGTTAAGTCAATAAATCCCAAATAACGTTTTCATTCCTTATGTTTTGACAATAACAATCATTTTTTTCTTAATGATTATTTTCTATATCTATGTAAATTTATATTTTTACCCTTTATCATGTTTTTTATGTTATCCTTATTGTTATTTATCCATGATTAACTATATTTCCCTTAATAATGATTTCCATTATCATTAATCATATCCTTATCTAAATCTTAGAACCATGCGGTTCTCTAGAATCTGATTCTCCATGTTTTGAGAATCTGATTCTCAATTTTTTGGACTCTGATTCACTCTCAAATTCGACTCTAGTTTTATAGAAATCAGATTCTGATTTCATCGAAATAGATACTTTGATTTAATAAAAATATAAACTCTGATTGTATCGATTTCTGGACTGCACTTACTCAGAATTCAAGATTCGGATTACTCATATTTTCAGACTTTGTTTCTATATATTTTCATACTCTATTTCTAATTTTAATCAATATTTGTTTCTACATATTTTCAACTCCATTTCTATGAACATTTAGATTCTGATTACTCATATTTTTAGACTCTATTTTCTATATATATTTAGACTATGATTTCTCATTATCCTTATATTCCAATTATTCATATTTTCTAATGTCACATTTCTTCCTTTGCATATTGTTCCAATTTTATTGGATCCAATTATGCTTAGGTATCTTAATCCTGATAATTTTTTCTTACATATTATTATTTCCTATACAAGATAATTATTCTCGTGTTTTCTCACATGAAACAATGTCGTACAAGGGTTAGCAGACATTTGTCCAGGTCCCTCTAATTTTCAGGGGAAAATATGACTGTTAGAGGAGGAGCCGATCATTAGGGATATCACCTATAAATACCGTACAATTTTAACGAGCTTCTAGAAGTGGAACTCAACAATAATGTGATAATATGTGAGAGCTCTTCTCAAACCAGCCTTGTGAAAATGTTGTGAACACCAGGTCCAGCTGTGATCAACTTGTTCAACTAAAATACTATGATTATGATTGTTTTTTGTCAATAAATAGATTTTAAAGATATAATTATAGAGGTGTCGATCATCTTAGAGTTCGAGGGGTTGCAGGGATAGCAAGACAGATTCTAATATTTGTATCAAGGTCTTACCCTACTGTGGGTCCAAAAAACATTCTTTGAAGTATAAATCAAGGAAAATTTATCAAAGGTTGTTGGATACCCTTCTATTTGTGTTAAAAATATTTTTTATAATTTTACTGTTTTGTTATAGGTTTTAATTAAACTACATTTTTTTAAAGATAGAAATTGTAACTTTCTTACACTTTTTTATACTTGAATACTCTGATATAAATAAGATTCTATACTCTTTAAGGTAGAATATTTCCCTAAGTAAACTGGTTTTAGGTTTCCTTATCAGATCAATTTAATTAGACCCTATGAAATTTAGTTTCTTTTTTATGAACTAAAGTGGTTTTTTGAATCCATCTTTTTTAACTTTTTTAAACATTTATTTTCTTAAGGATAAAAATGAAAATTTTTAAACCTACATTTCACCGCCTCTTATAACTGAGAAATCTACATCTACATTTTGATCCTATAGTGAAGAATATAGTGGGATATTATTTATATATATTGTATATAGGTTGTTTATATATCCAGAATTCTATGGAAACTAATCCATTATAGTTATTTCATGGATGAAAATGATATGTAATGATTATACATCTTATAAGATGTAATATTTATGCATCTAATTATTGGTTCAACTCTATAGTATCAGATAAAGGTTTTATAATTTTTGGAAACTAGGATGAGAAATTATTATTGAAAAACATTAAGAAGTATAAGTGGGAACCCATTGATATAGTAAATAAAATAGAGTGGTATTCCTAGAAAATACATACCTAACTAGACACTATACATTTAATATTGTGGAACAGGTACAAAAAGTTGTATAAAAATAGAATGGGGAGAAATGGGTTTTCAATCTACCATCACCAATGAATGATGAGTGGTAATGTTAATGAAAGCACAGATAGAAATTTCATGGGAATATTCTTGTGTTAAATATAATTTTAAATATAATAAATTGTGAGTAATTTCAATAGATAATGGATTTGGATGACTTGGGTTAATCCTATGGTGTCCATGATTAGAAAGATGTTTTAATGATTTATACATCATAAAAACGATTTTTAGGACTGTGTGTTTTCCTACAATGAAGATTGTTTCATTTAATATAAATATTGTTCTTAGTCAATGGATGTAACTACAGGGAACAATTTTAATGTTTAATATGATGGAAAATGTAGTTATTTCTAACTGATCAACCTAATGATGTTAGAGGCAGATTGATTTTTTTTAAGCCTAAAGATATTTCTTAATCAGGGAATAATAAAATTGTCGAATATGAGAAATTGTGGGAATAACATTCAATGGATTCCTTCATAAATTAATATAAACCTTGTTTAATTGGTTCTAATAGTCTATTAATTGTTGATAAATGGGTTATTAAAACTGAAAGGATTTTTTTCTCTTATTCTCATCGAATGAAAAATTATTTTAACAGTTTATCATTTATACTTTTAAGGAGATAAATGGAGGACTATTATCATTAATGTAATGGAATGATAAAAAATTGAATCCATGGATTATGATGACATTTTGAGTTTAGATTTCAATAATAACTTTACCCAGTTTCTTTATATGAAAATGAAAAAATTAATTTTTTTAGTTAAAGTAAAAGTATGATAAATTGATTAGTATATATGAATAATTATTTATAAGTCATTAAAAGTATGCTTATAGAAATATAATTTAATAATAAAATAATATAGATTAATTCCTATGAGTATTAATAAAATTTTGTAATGTTAATTAGACCTAACATACTTCAATATCTATGAAGAAATAAATTTTGGTTATATCAAGGTTGCAACGGATATAAGTGTGACCAAGGAATATCATGGGTTTTTTATGAAAATAATTAATGTATTTAATGAAAATTCTAGTAACAAATATCATGGAGGGGGGAAGATGGGACTTCATGTATAAAAGATGTGTGGAATAATATAAGGGGGAAAATTTCTTAATGTGATTGGAAACTTCCTTAAGTTCATAATGGATGTTCATTGGTAAATATACTTATGTTGTAATGGGGAAAAGGTAAATACACTACTTGAAAAAAACCATATACACACGATTTCAAACCATGGATATATCACAAAAACATTTTTTATAGGATATACCCGTGGTTTGAAATGTTCTATACCCATTATTATGAACCATTGGAATAGGTGTATGGGAAATTTTCCACATTGTTAATAACTATATACCCATAGTATTAAAAGAGTGGCTATATTGTTTTAAAAAATCCCTAACCCATATTAGAAACCTCAACTACCTCTTCATAATAGATTCCCCATACCACTTCCCCACACAATATTATATTAATTTATATATTTTTTTCATATAGATATTACTACAATCTTTGGATATATGTTGAAAACTGTGGGTATGGTTTTTCTCATGGAAATATTTTTTTCCAGTTGAATTTTTTTACCATGATAATGAAAGATTTATGTACCATAATTTTAAAAAAAACCTTGGGTATAGGTTTCTAACCAAAACCATTTCCCATTGTTTTTTGAGAGCCATGGTTATAGGTCCTGAACTAAACCATATACCCATAGTTTTTCAAAAACATTAGTTATAGGGGACCTATACTCATGTTTTTTGAAAAATACAAGGTATTGGTTGAAAATTAAAATATATACCCATGGTTTTCCATTTTTATTAGTCTGTGTTTCATATAAATCTCTATAACCATTGTTTTTGAAAAAACGTGGTTATAGGGTCACTTTCCAGTAGTGATAATGAATGAAATGGGAAGAAAGAAACATATAATTTTCCCCTGACATTCCAATTATTCAAATTTAAAGAGAATGGACATTATTCTAACTATTTATTGAATCCATGTGTTAATTATGATGAATGATTTTAGAAACCAGTTAATCCCAAATCCTATCAGAGATATTATATCATCGTTATTTCTAGTG
The DNA here is from genome assembly GCA_963277665.1 of Viscum album. NCBI lineage: Eukaryota > Viridiplantae > Streptophyta > Magnoliopsida > Santalales > Viscaceae > Viscum > Viscum album. The sequence goes on along the minus strand of OY728160.1, from coordinate 904,429,504 downwards.
TGGGGATTGATAATAGAGGGGTGGAAGGTTCACCAACCATGAAATCTATAACTTCAAATGTATTATTTGATAATAGTTATACATAATAATTTATATCAAAATAATGTGATAATGTTACCAAATTAATACCTCAATTATTAGTTATTGAATGAGTAGAAAAAATTCTTAATGGTATAATAATAACTTCTCAAGTCTAAAATTCTCCTCCAAATGATTTTTATGGGAAAAAACCTTTTATAAGTCTTGTTATACTTTAAATAGTTGAAAATGATGTAATTTTTGGAAGGTATTGTCTCTACTTATATAAAAATCATATCAATATGGCATGATGGGAAGTAAAATTTTATATTCTAAATCAACCTATTATAATTTATCATTATCCGGATAAATATGAACATCTATGGTAAATTACATCCATTTTAGTAATTTTGATTCATATCCAATGCGGGTGTTTATTATTGATGGTTAGGGATAAATTAAAGATCATATAATTGCTTACTATACAATATTTTAATTTTGTCTTTATATAATGTTTTATAATTCTTCATGTAAATTATGATTTTTAGTTCCCAATAGAATTCATTCCAAGAGATAAAACTATTTAAATGACTATATAGAATGACCAGGATTTAGTATCAATAATTCAAGAAGAAATACATATAGAATGTTAAGAATACATATATTCATCTATGTGAATCACCATGGGGTTCAAATGTTCCTTTTTTTATGAAACAAATATGGGATAGTGTGAATCTCAATAGATTATTAGGAACATAACAAGATTATGTTCAATAATGACAATATAAAATCCCATATTAATGATTTTTTTGATCAACTATGGGGAGGTAATTATTTTTCCATTATTTATCTTGGATAAGTATAATATAATTTGATTTTTTATAGTGAATACATACACAATATAATCTCCCATTTGAGGTGTGAACACTATTAATTTATAATAATTCCATTTGGTGTCACCAATGCAGATGTTATATTGTATGATTTAATAAATAGGTTCAACAGAGATTAACCTAATTATATTTTGGTTTTATTGACATGTCATATTATAATATATTACTATAGTGTTGAAGAGATGTAATATAACATTAAAAATATTAAAAGTTCTTTAAGGAATGATAAGTTTTAGGAAACTTTTACCTATTGAGAATATTTTCTAGAAAATGTTACTTTTTTATCATATATTATAATTATATTGTATATTGGTGTATCAATAATGTAATGAAATTATTTAATATGTTTCTAGAACAATTACTAGCACTGGGATCCATTATTTCCTTTTGAATAATGAATTTTAAGAAAATTTCAGGAATCATAATTTAAGGAAGGTCTCTTCACCTATGCTCACACTAACCTACTTTGGATTAGGGTTGTTGATTTATATTTATGAATTAAACTATGGTATGGGATATGTCCATATAAATTATGATATTGTCATAGATTATACCTCACATAATTTTATGGTACATGTTAATGATTACATGACATCTGATTTTGTGTTAGTTGTTGTATTTTTTCCTTAAATTTATTGAATTATTATATATACAAAAAAAGGTGTGACATATATAATGATAATTAATTTTAAATTAATTTAATTTCAATGAAATAAATTTTTATTTTGTAAATAAGATCATTGGAGTGGATTAAGGTTTCTGATTTTTCAATATATTACCACCCTAGGAAAGAGAATCGGGTAGCTAATGCATTGAGTGGAAAATATCTTCCAAGATTATATATGATTAGTATCACAAATGGTCTAATATTTATGGATTTTAAAATAATGGTGCTTTAAATATTTAAGGAATTTGGGAAATCATATTTTTCATTACTGATTTCTCACCAATCAATATATATGATGATTAAAGAGGAGTAAAAAAGGGGTTTTGGAGTATAAAAGATGGTGGAAAATGTTCATAAGATAAACCTTGATTGTTATAGAACCACTATGGTCAGGATTTGATATTGTTTCCTGTAAATACCATATATAAATAAATATCTATTATAATATTCTCATATCTTATCATACACTACTCATCCTAGAAGATTTAATATGAATATAAATATTAATGAGTATTTATAATGGTAAAACATTAAGAGAGATATTTCATAGTATATATCATAGTTCATGGTATGTAATCATGGTAAGGCTAATAGACAAAATTATAAGTGGTTTTTATAACTAGTATCCATAATATAATAGAAATTAAGAATCATATTTTTGAATTCATCATCAGATTATCAAAAAATTATAAATTCAGTATTTATATATTGTTTATATAAAAATTCCTTATGAATTAGGTTAATTTAATTAATAATATATAATATGTCCCTCTGTAATATATTTCCATGATATTCAATATGATAATAGTGTGGTCGAATGGAGTAAAACATTCTATTATATCTAATCAAGCTTCCCGTTTTACAACATTGTTCAGGGGAATAATTCAAAAAGATATGGATAGAGGGTTGTATCTTAGTATTTCCTATCATCCTTAGATTCATAGTCAATATGAGAGGATAATTCCACCAATAGAGTCATGGTTCGGATCCTTTTCTCTGGATTTCAAATGTGGTTGGTATCAACGCCTTTCTCAGGTCATGTTTTCTTATATCAATATTTATCACTCAAGAATTAATATAGAACAATATGAAGCCCTATAAGTAATTTAGTGTATAAATTAATCATATTGTGATGAATTTTGAGAAATAATGCTTTTGGATCATTATACTAATGAGAAAATAGAATATATGTTTAGAGAAATTCATCAACACATTAAACTAGATCAGAGTCGAAAAAGTATTTATACGGAAAATCATCGATGAAATGTTAAATTCATAGTCGGTGAAAAGATATTCCACTAAATTAATCCACGGAATATGGTTATGAAAATATTCAATAAAGAAAAATCTGATCCCTATGTTTATTGATTCTTTTGGGATCCATGATTTAATTTATATTGTTTCTCATCATTTGGCGCTTCCACCAAACCAATATCTTGTTAAAGATGTGTTCTATAAATCTCATTTGAGGAAGTTCATACCTGATACTTAACAAGTACTAATATCAAATATTTTATCATTGGAGAATATTTATGAAAAAAAACAGTAGATAGAAATATGATATTATATACTAATTTTCTACAAAAAAATACTACTTTCCTTGTTAAATATCTTTCAAGGAATCAGAAATTCAAGGATTCTTTATGGGAACCCGAGGATTTGATTAAGAACATATATCCTCATTTTTTTATAGTGAAAAAACTTCAAAGGTGTGATTTCTTTTATGGCGGGTAGAATGTGACACCCTATGGTATTATTTGTATTTCCCTTGAAATATATTTTATGTATTGAATAACTTGTTCAACCCATAACCCAATGTCTAAATGAATGGTAATATAATATTCTTCTATAACCTAGTCATTAAATAGAATCTTTTTAATAGTAATAATACCATAATGAAAAAATTTTACAACGGTTTTAAATTATTTAAATATATTTGTTAATTCATAATAATTCTGAAATCAATTCTACATAATGTAATTTTAGGCATCAAAAATATATTTTATTGAACATTGGTTTTTTTCATTTTTTATAGGAACATTAAAAACAATTCTTATAATTTTTATATTTATTTTTTATGGATTGAATAATTTTTTAAAAATTATAATGTTAATATTACCTTTTGGTTAACATTTATAATTTCTCTAGAATATTTATTTTCCATTGAATGGTAAAAAATACAGATTTTTGCAAAATATTCATTTAATTTCATCAAATTAATAAATTTATAAGTACATATTATAAAATGAATTATACCAAAATTTTGTATAAGTTTCTTTAAATAATTAAATATCTAAATAATTTCATAGTAATTAGTATTTTACATGCCATTGGTATAAGTTCTTTTTTGTGCTCAAAACACATTTGTCTAAAAATATTTGCTATCATCCAATTGTCTTGGTATATTAATAAATAAAATTAATTCCTATTTAATAATTGTTATAATAAATTTAATATATTATAATTCTAATAAAAAATATTTTGAAATTCTTTTTATGGTTTTTACAAGGCATGGATTGGTTTGAGATTCTGTTTTATTATTTAAAAACATTTTTTAAATGTTTTCATTGCAATATACATAATTATATAATATTATCCCATAGAAATTATAGAAACATAATTTATTAAAACAGTTTCAATATTATTAATTATATTAATAATTATAATATTATAGGTACAACATAATTTTTTCTACATAATGAATAGTCAAAACAGTAATATTTTGTTACCATTAGTAATGTGAAAATGAGTTTACCAGTGGTTAAACTAAGAGAAAAAGGTTGTAATGAGATATAAAACTATATAATAATTAATGTTTGAAAGGATTTAAACCTTCTATTATCTTATATTTCAATTATTTTATATTTTTCAACCATAAAATGAAAGTGATCTTGTATTATTGAAATCATTTATGTAATCTCATGTGTGTCCCTCCCCTCAGTTATAAAATGGAACCTCTTATCCTCCCCTATTCACAGAAATAAAACCATTTAGATCAAAAAACAAATATACCAACACCATGATAGATTTAATACATTCATCCTATAGATACGTTTTTTAAGACAAATCATTCAAGTCTTGTGGTCCATGTAGAATGAGATCTCTCAAATAGGAGGAAGAAATATTAATCAAGTTCTTTCTATTTTATTTATTTTTAAACCATATTTAACCCATTTGTATCATTAAAAACCTTATTTATAAAGAATTAACAATATAATATAATTATATTAGTATGATTACACAACCATTCCCCACCTCTCTCAATCAAATATGTAATAAAAGTATCACTCTTTCTAATGCGTGGACTACCATATCCACAAATCTCTTGGGATCATTTCCCATCACCATATATCATAGATTGTTATTATTATGGATTAAATTTATAAATAATATATAATAATGATTAAAAAAATTTAGTTATTTTTTTCTATCTCATAATCCTACCACCAAAATGTGGTAAACGTCACATATGTGTATATATGTACTATCATCTCCATGAAGTAATGTAATTCATTTTTCATCACTTATTTATATGAATGAATATAAATGTTTATTTAATTAATAAATATAATAATATAAACATTATTTATATTTTTTTATTATGTAACCATCAACATATCTCATGGTTCATAACTATAAGATTTAAATATAGATGAAATATGAAACTGTTAACACCTGGAAACAATGATATTGGTAAATAATTTTTATTAAATCAATAATAAAATGTTATTAGTTTACTATATATTCTATTAAATTTATTAATATGGGTTTTTTATATAATTAAAATAAATTTAGATTAATTATACATAATGTTAGAAAACACAGGAATAAATATGGGCTTATATTAAGGGTTTTATGTTATAATCTATATTTTTACAGTGATTGATTAGAGATATGTTTGGAATAATGTAATTATATGATATATATCTCCAAATGTTATACATTTATTATTAATTATTTATATATAGGTATTCCATGTTTTACATTCATTTTCCTCTCTTTAAATACTCAAAAACCAAATCATGTTTTAAGGAACACAAAATTTATTTCACTCATTGGCCACTAATATTGTTCATCAAAATATTTTTTTTAATTTAGAATTATTTGAAGATTTTATTACCATTCAAAATATATATATTAATTAAACTTTAGTAATTTTCATTAATATATAAAAAAATAAAAGTAATATTCCTTTTTTTCTGAATGAGATACCTTATATATTTTATTGAAAATGTGATATGAATATTTTTTTAATATGAATTGTATGAATGAATACTCCCAAAATCATTAGTACTCTTTTCATATAATCTTAAATAACATTTTTACATGGTTTATATCAATGAAAATATTTTACTTAATATTTTAAAAATTTTAGATATTTGAATATGTGATTTCAAAATGAAAATGTAATTTTCCTCTAAAATTATTCCTATCATCTTTTAAAATATGTTCCATAAATAAAAATATCTATTGATTTTTATTACAATTAAATGGTAATATGATTAAATCATAATATAATTATTCTTTCTATCAATTATTAATGATTATGAAGATAAAATATTGATGACACCCATTTTTATTTTGATGGTTTAAGAAGTAATTCAATGATAAATTTTTTCATGATGTTTTGTAAAATATATAAATGAATTATGATTATGTTAATGGTGGGTTAATTATATCCATAAAATCCATTGTGAAACTATGAAATATGTATGATATCAAAGGGTACATGGTTCGTAATCATAATACCAAATGTGAGAACACAAATTTGTATCCCATGCACGAAACAGGAACATGGTTGGTTAGCTGAATCCTAGCATGTGATGTATTATTTAGTCTGTATCATTGAAATAATATTTCTACAATTATATTTATTAAATATTTTATTAATATATCATCTAATAAGTTCTTATGAATAATATATATTCTCGTGTCTCGTAGTCACTGATTCTCATATGATCCATGTCGTCTGAGGTGATAAATACTTATTCTTTGGTTTTTTTTGTTACAATCTATGTATATTTTTTGTGAAATTTTCAATTTTCAACATCATAATATTATAAAAGTATTTTTATATTATTCTCACTTTTCATGATTGAATAAATATATCCCATGTTTACCTAACCAAGTATCTGATTTATCCCTTTTTTATATTTCCTCTCCCTAATTTATGAAGAATGGTTTGGCATATGATATGTCTAACAAGGGTGCTAGTTATGAAGAACAAAATTACAGATTCTTTAAATATTATATGTGCTCTTAGATTATTTATATATTGTTCCAATTACACTAAAATATTGTGGTTCTATAATATATATTAATATATAATTTTTATGTATGTAATTTTTGGGTGTCCTCACACACACACTTCACAAATATGAATAATGATGAAAGGGGAACTACAATAAAATACAGGAAATCGATAATCATAAAAAATCAGAAATAATATCCCAATTAAATATTTAGAGAAATTATTTTAATACATAAAAAAGAAAAAATCAATTTACGATCGAAAAATAAGATAATAAACTCACATTCTATTAAAAAACAGATTGTGACATTGGACACATATCATGGTTAATCACCATAGGGTCTAATACGAAAATTAATACTCATGAATAGTTGGATCAAAATACCACTAGTTTAATGGTTAAAAATCACTTGAATTGCACTCAACTATTCACATTAATGAAATACCACCAAGTTAGGTCATAAAAATCAACCAAGGGATACTATCTTGTGGGTATCAATTAAGATGTAAAATTGTAATCCCTATACAGTGTCCTATGGTAACTCATTTCATAACTCAAAAGGGTTGTCCACTATCAATATAATTTCAATCTCCCCAAAATAAAAATTCCAAAAGATAATAAAATCCAAATTATAAGTACTTTCAACCTTCAACACACCCCCTTAACACATCATTCCAAAACCCATATTTTGTAACATGAATGAAAATTAATTTTTTTATATACACATGATAACTATTGAAATCAATAAATAATATTGATTGAAAACTATAGTGTGAAAATAAATCAATAAAATACATTATTCACAAATAATTTCAAATGAACGTATATCTAAAAATCCTGAACTACACCATTATAAGTATATTTTATTAAAAATGACCTTTGATATCAAAGTGTAATTCCCTGGAACATATAAAAATACCAAATAATAGTCTCAAACTACCAAAGTAAATAATTAAATATTCACATTAACTATCACACACCATTATTAAAATATGGAATATTAGTTTTAAATTACAGAAGATTGTTTTTAATAAAGGAAAAAACCTTTTAAAATAATGATAATTATCTAAATTAGTGGTTATCCCACTTTATAAAAAAATTGGCCAAAATAATTTTTATTAATAATTTTTATCTACGAAATCCTCAGATTTAATTTTTTCAAAAACATGGAATGTATAGAATAAAATTTCAAAAAAAATCATTCCATTTAACAATCTAATTCACCCATTTTTTGTAATGTATGATCTGAACTAGGCATATAAAACCATTGAAAATTTAAAACTAGATATCTTATACTTAATTATATTTTATACAACATTGTTTTATGGTATCATGAATTCATGAAAAAATATATAAAAAGGAAATATATTTTAACTAACTACCACAAGATAAAAAATAATATCAACTTCAATGGAAATAATAGTAACGATTATACTACAATAGATCCCAGAGAATAGTAACCCAAACAAAAAATTATAATAACACAATACATCATGATAATGAAACCATAGCCATGATGGTTATAGAATATTTGATAAAAAGAAAGGAAACCAATAGAAGAAATTAAAATATTCTCTTAGAATTCATTCTAACAAAGAAAAAATAAGAAACTATAAAAAATTCACCACAGATATATTTTACGGATGAGAATGGCCTTTGGGAATCATCTACGTAGGAGGGGTTTTAGTGGGAAAGAGTGAGGGTTAATCCTTAAAGGGAAAATTGTGAAATTAAAAAATCCATAACCATGTATACCATGTGGTTTACTCACATAGCCTAAAAATATGTTGGGACTATGTGGTATTCACTTCCCAAAACACTATATATTTCCCATTATATATTCTTTGGTTTCCCTAATTGTGTTCTTGAAAATGAGACTCTAGAAAATAATATAAAATATCAAAAATTTCATCTTGGGACACCGTTAACTCAATGTTGGAATCCAGTATATAAAAAAACACAATAAAATATAATTTTTGGGTGTCACAATTTTCCTAAACATGAAACTTTTTGGTGCCAAAAATTTGATGAAATCTCAGTTTAGATGAAGATTTCATGATTAACTCTCCAAAAAAGGACAAAACCAAGGGACTAAAATCCCAGAAATAAATCAAATAACATTGTATTTGAGTGACCTACAACTAAAGAAAACCAGAAAAAAAATCTTCCATATTTATCATCCATCTATGCACTGTGAATTCTATAATTATTATACTCAAATAAAATTAAATTGGGAGAACAATTACATGGACTATTCAAAATTTGGTAGAACCAACATATTTATACATTAGAAACAAAAATGTGTTTTTCATTTCTAAAGAATGGACATGGAAAAAACCTAACAAGCCCCTCTATAAAATACATGTTCATTAGATATACAATAAAAACACACTTGAACTAGAAACATCATTGATGGTAAACCCACGCATATAGAAACACACATCTACTTTTTTGAGGACTCTCCACCATTTAAACTATTTCTAGAATGGTAATGTAAATGATACCCATGCAGAAAATAATGATAATCACATAAAAATAATTATGCCACAACAAATATGTTATGATCTCTAAAATCACAATACAAAACATCAAAAAAAACACCTAAATGGACACTAGACAATATCACCCAGATAATGAACTCTAAAAATTATATAAATACCCAATCCATGAAACTTTATCAATAAGGAATGACATGGTTCTTAATTTGGCTCATGTTTCTTCAAAAAGGTTATATTATAAAAAAATCACATCAGACCTACTCATGGTGATCCCAAGAAAAAATATGAACCTCTTAATTATAAAAATATAACTGATAACCATTGTCTTATGCCTATTACCCTAGACTACACCCAAGGCATCACTTTGTTATCCCTCAAACAAAACTCATCCCTTGGTCTATACAATGCAAAAAAAGACAATATGAAACACAAATAAATTCAAGATTTATATCTCAATGAAAATTTAAAAAAAATTGTTGAAAAATTACATTCATTATATAAAAGGATATGAGGTGTGAGAAAAATATATAACAATGTACATGAAATTGGGGGATTAAAAATTGAACACTCCCAAAACAAAATAATATCTTTTGAACATCTAGTGGAAGATTAACTCAAAAATACTACCCCAATAAAAGATAGTTCTATGACTTCTTCTGATGGGATTTAATCTCACAAAAATCTATAGATTAAAATATTATCTATGAAATTAATAGGTCTTCCTAGTTTCTAAAGAGGTGGTTCTAATGATCCTGATCATCCCCACTATAATCACACAAATTCATTCAACTTATCAGGGCCTAGAACACCATTAATGAAACTTGATGTTTTGAATGAATCACTTTCTTTAGGATAAAATTTGAAAATTTCATTAATTATTATTAATTTATACATCACTAATATATATGTTTTATTTCCATACTAAATAACCACCAAACGAACATATAGATAATGAAATATTGAAATGATCCTATACATCTTATATCATCAATGACTGACACGATGGATAATGAAACCAACCTACTAAATTTATCAATATTGTCTTTTACCAAACTATTAACCTGATGAATTCCAATCAATTCTTATATATTGAAAAATTTTACTTCTGTGGAATAAAACCACTAGATAAAGGAGTCTATGAAATACCTCTAGAAAAACCCTCAAATGGTTGGGAATGAATTGAAAACATCCCAATCCTGACCCAGTGCATCTAAAAATGGATTGTTTCACCTCAACTAAGGGGTTCTTGGAGTTACTTGTGACTAAAATATCTCTATAACCTTATATAGAAACTTTATTACCATATCAAATATTAGAACCTAACTAAACATAGGAGAATTACAATGAATATTATTTGTTATGTCAAACATGAGAAGTGAATAACATCACCCTACCACTACATTGAGAGTTAAGAAGAGTAAAAAACTAGGAAGACAAAAAAAATTACCTAAAGTTAAAACCCAATATATTAACTTCCTTACATGTAGAATACTACTTGGAGTAACTATCTAAAACATCAAAAAAAGACAACAGATAATAAAATGACCATAAATCCCAATACAAGAGATACAAAGGAATAGATCAATGAAATAATTTTATAAAAATATTTTATAGTAATATTCCAAAATATTATAATAGATGATTTTTGTTTCATTTCAAAACACCTTATGAGTTTGTAAAAATCCTCTTCAAGGTTCCATTTCATGGACCCTAAAAGATTTAAAACCGCATAATGAAAAGGACACATTTTTTGAATACCATTTTTTCCTTAAAACCACACAAACCAAAATCATTTACTATTACATAGTAAAATTAATTTATATAGAATAAAAACCCTATTAAAACCATTTTATGAATTACACCATCCAAAAAAGATGAAATTATTTCCTCTTAAACCATCATAACCCAATTTAATTTAATCATCTAAAATTAATTGTTCTAAATGGAAAACATAATTTAAAAATTAATATCAATAATGAATCATGGTTAAAAAAATCCTTTACCAATTCATAATGGATTTCCATAATTTTTACTTTAACAACATTCAAACCAGTTTAAAAAAATTGATTACTGAAAATTATGAATCATAAAGACCATGATATGCTTAAATCATCAAAGGTGTAAAAAAAATAATAAAAATGTTTCTACACTATTCATAGTATTTCCACATGGTATTTTATTCCATGTGAAGCCATGATAGAGACAATATATGTTTTCAATAATTGGTTTTATATCATTTTAATGGTTTGACAGACCATTCACCCTAACAGTGCACCACTAAATTTCACCTATTTTATATCTAGAGTTATGAATTTTATAATACGTATGCCGGGGTACTCTAAAAACTCAACGTGGCAGAAGACTCAATAAAAAATTTTAATATATAAACTCCCATGATTTTTTAATTAAAATATAAATCTTAAAAAACCCCATGAATACAAGAAGTCTTATTTGAGGATGATTCGGAAAATTACACTTCTACACCAACAAAATGATTTGCAGCTACCCTAACTCTTGTCTACCCCCCCCCCCCAATAACAAGAGGGACCCAATTAGATATTTAAAGATACAAAATATATTAACCCAACCTATCACCTTCTACAACTATAAACAAACCTTGAGGTGTGTTCCTAATCACCCTCAGTTTACAACTTGTTCCATGGTATAAATAGTGAATATTTTGGAATTATTTCACCCTGAACGATAATTATCATCCATAGCTGGTTTCTATTGGGATCTTATTATAGGGACTCCCAAAATTAGATAATCATCCTAAAAATAAATAGTCACATTTAAAATAATAACTTCCAAGATATGCATAAATATTAGGTTAAAAAATTTTGTTTTCTAATAAAATTATCCCCACATAATGAAACAATTTTTACTGATGAGTTTCCAATCCTTAACAATAACGAAATGTTAAAAAAATATAGAAGCTAGAATTTCCGATACACCAGAAGACCCAATCGGTCCATTAGACATAGGACACAATATCCACCATCACCATTGACTCATAAGTCACTCCTATAATCAACATCACCCTATTCCCAATAATTACTGATAAAAAAACAACATTCATATGAGGACTCGAGAAGCTATAAAAATCGTAATGGATACATGAATACCAATGTTATTATATAAGCTGTGATCATAAAGTTGGGAGGATTCCACTATGTATATATTATATTACATTTGTAATGAAACAAACTCCACCATATTGAATGAAATAGAATATTAAGTTTTTAATTACACTAAAATTTATAAATTAAAAAACATCGACCCATTCATAAAAGTCATTGTTTATACAACATTCCTCAAAGAGGCTTTACCATCGAAATATCATTTAATAAACTAACAATTACCTTTTAAAAAGACTTTAATTCTATGAAAAAAAGTTAAAAATTCTATTTTACTATAAAACATCCAATTTTTATAAAAAATTATTCTGATAGGATTAACATTTTTTTAAAACGTTAAATATGATTTCTATTTTTCAAAAAAACATATCATAACATTAATAAAAATGAATCATGAACTTATCATATATGAAGAAAGTAAATATGGTAAGATTAATAGAATTCATACCATGTTCAATTATAAATAAATGATAATTACAATAAAATTAAATCCTTATAATAAAAACAAAAAAATATAAATAAACAATATATCAAAGTGAATTAATCATATAAGTTATATACCTCTAATTCCAATACACAATATTGTGGAATATCAAAATATATAAATCAGGATAAATCAAAAAAATTCATCCAAATAATTCTAAAATAGTTTTCTCGGTGACATACCCCTATCCAAGTCATAACATTTAATAAAGGTCTATTATCCAGTGCATAACAATAAACTAGTACTGCCAAAGTCCCCAGATTCCATAAATAGATTTCTAATATTCCTCTATTAATAGCTAATGGAGGTTGGAATCTACCAATCCAATGTAAAAATGATTCCAATCAAATTCCTCAATGAAAATAAAACATAACCAAAACATATATACCACCACTAACACACTCCATTCAAACATGACCCCAAAACCCAAATCAAGTAAATTGAATCATTATTAATTTAATCATCTACAAATTATCACGATCATAATGAATGGGATAAAATTTGGGTAAAATAGGATGTCATAATTTCTTTTTAAAATATAACATTAGGAGATGATTCCAAATTGTCATTTATCTTGAAATCAATAACCACACATTTCAATTTTTTTAAACCACCATAGAGAAAAAAAATCCAAGAAACATACAAAAATAATCTATAATGGTCCAAATAAAAAAAATAATTATCAAAATGATAACATAAATCCAAAATTTTCCATTTGAAACAAGGGAAACTATTTTTATAATTATAATGTTACTTTTTTATACAAATGAATGCCTTTTAAAATAAGGAAACTACATTAAAATTGGGAAGGCCACACGTTGTTAATAAATATTTTCCAAAACATCATAATGAATAAATTTTAATTAATAAAACCACCAATTTCATTTATAAAACAATAAATATTCATAAAATAAAATTTATAAAAAACCTTTGAACTAAAAATTTCACCCATTATTCCAAGACACACCCAATCCTGGAAAACCATTTAGAAAACATAAAAAAAAATATCATATTACTAATTAAATTAGTTAAAAAAATTAATTCATGAACTCTTCAAGTAATTCTGTAGAAAATGAAAATGTAATAGAAACATGTACCTCTTGCAGTGAAACCATGTCTCTTATATTGGAATTCTCCAAATGGGACTCCGAAAATGAATCACAATAATTAGAAACATAAAACTAAAAATAGTATAACCATAGAATTAAAAGTTTTCTAAACATATCAAATAGTGTTATAGAATTTTTTTTAAAATTAATAAAACCAAGAGAGAGGATATGTATAGGCTCTTGTGTAACACTGGTGGATTTTAATATGATAATTCTCTTAAATATGTCAATGTGTTCACTAAAATTCTTCACACTTAATAACGAACTAAAAAATTTAATATTATTATATTGTTAAAATCCTTCCATTAAATTAATGTTAATTAATAGGAATAAAATATTTAATAAATAACTATATATATCAAATATGTTCTCCATGTATTATAAATTATTTTAAATATATATAGCTATAAGGACTAATAAATTCATTGATATACTTTAAAATTTATTTTCCTAAATATATCATTTTTATGCTATTTAAATTTACATTTTATGAAAAACATGATTAATGATTATAAAATATATTTTATATAAAAAAATTATTAATAATAATTTAATTATTAATTGATAATAAATAATAATATGAATTTTCGATATTTTTTAGAGAGATACATTCATATGAAAATAACTATCATTGTATTTTTACACTTTTATTTAAAAATTAATTTTTAAGACGTTTTGAAATTCAATAAGATAGTATGATTTTTATATTTTGTATTAGATTTATCAAATTAATTAATTTTTCTAATTTCATTTTTAGTCGTAAAAATTAATTACCAAGGTAAATATTAGCCACCATGGTAAAATGATATTTTTAAAGAAATAAAATTTTCTAAACAATTCAATTTAAAAATGAAATGATAATTTAAATAATTACTATTAAATAATTTCTAAATACATAAATAAATTAATATTTACTCATTTAATAGGTTCTCGGTATGAATTAAGATTAAAATTAATTAATGATTAAAAAAATATTTTTCTAAAAATACAGTTTTCCAACAAAATATAGGTTTTAATTTAAATATTAATCATATAATATTTAATAACTGAATTATATAAAATTCAGTCCATATTTGGATTCATCACGTGAAAATTTTATAGGATGGGTAATATTATATTTGTTTGTAAAGGAATAATTACCATTTTTAGTTTTTAAATAGGATTAATTATGGGAAAAATTGTAAATGAATTGTCTATAATTTTTAAAAATTTAAACATCCATTATACCTTTAATAAAGAATTTTTATGTATTAATATTATACCCACAAGCTTCACCTACCATTTCCCTATATAAATTACCTAAAATTCATGTAATATAATTTTTTTCCCTTACCTAACATTTTTTTCTAATGATTTCTCCCACTATTTCATTTGTAAGGTGATCTCAAGAACACCCATCCCCGGAAATGATTATATATTGAAATTTCTATCAGAATATACCAAATTTAATTCAACCATAGCCCCTATATATTGTTTCCCATCATATAGAACCTTCAAATTGTGACAATTCCTTCATTTCCATAGGATTATTTAAGAGAAGATCAAAATAATTTAAATAAGTATTACTTACCTTTTTACAATTATTTTGTATCCATACCATCCACCCCATTAAAAACCCATTCCTTAAAAATTTATATAATGAAATTATTATAAAATTTGGTATGAAATTTTGTTATATTAATGGTATGATCATGATCTACTAACCATCCATTCAATCAAAAAAATGAACATCATTTTTTATATGCATGGGAGGACTATAACCTCTATGAACATCACATTTCATTTCACCCCACCCCCTAATAAATATGTTTCATGAAATTTATTATGTTAATATTTATATTCCTTATGAATTTATTAATATTATTTAGATATATATTAGGAATTTTATAATTAGTATTTTAGATAATCTATTTCTGTAACATTAACCACCATTAATAATCATACTTAGATGAAACAAATTTATTCATTTTATGTAATATTTTTGTAACAAACCAAACTTTTATCAATGAAAATTCATATTGGACTAATTAAATGTATTATTATGAAAAATGGTTGTATAAAATATGCACATCCTTGGTTTTATGTTTTTGAATTTTAAAATACCGTTATGAATTGTTATTGTTGATAATATAGTTGTTGAACAATGATCACATGATTCGTATAAATATAGGGATTTAACAAATCCAATTTACTCAAACAAAGGAAGTGATGTCATCATCCAGTAGAAATTACATGTACGAAGCCCATTTGTCAGAGCTCAGAAACGAGGTTGAATCATTGGGCTTCGCACTGACCAAGCCCAAGCTGAGTTTTAATACGTTAAGACCAAGCGGAACCATCTATGAGAGAAGTGGAAGTTGATAGATATTACCACATGAGCGATGTTATCCAAGCCACCCCAAGAGTCTTTCACCATCGCGCACCGTACACATCGGTCTTATGAGGGTGTTATAATATTTTATGTAATAAGACCTTAGAACTATGATTATGTGCATTATTTTTTTATATAATAAAGAATATACATTCATTTTTTTATTGTTACATTGTAAATGGTTTTTAAAGAACAAATGGTATTTTTAGTTAATATTCAATTAAGAAATATATTTTGATGAAAAAAAGGGATTTTTGAAATAAATAATATTTAATTAAATATTATTACTAAATTAATTTTTATATAATATAAATGAACTTATAATTATTATGAATACGATTATAATTTTTATTAAGGTTTGAAATCTATTTTTTTCAAAACCCCTGGATTTTCGATAAATATCATTTTTTATTATAAATGTAAAAATTCAAATATTTAGAAAATTATTTAGATAAAATGAATATTATTTTTGGAATCAGAACATTGAAATAATATAATGGTAAATTTTTCATAATTTTCTAAGACAGTCGAATATTTGGGTAAGAATTAAATACCATTAAAATATATAATGTGTTTTATGACATCATAATGACCCAATAGTGATGTAATAAAATACAAAAAACATTATGTTCTTCCAATATAAGTTATACCATTAAAATAATGTGATTTTAGTTTTGTTTCAATTATTTTACAATGCTTTAGTGGGCCCTTCATGACTTATAATACATTTCAAGTTTTTAAATTGATTTCCTTGAGAGTGTGACTCACCTCCACATAAGAAACCCTATTATTTTAAGAATTTCGGCCATTGGAATTATAAAATATTGTTTTCCAATACCCCTTATAAAAAACAATGGGCAAAATCTATGGGCTAGATTATGGATTATATTAGTTTAATGTGTGGTGACTCAAGCCTAAATAATAAAGAATTCCCTCTCCTTTCCTTCATAAAGACACCAAATATCCCACTTCATTTTCACTCAAAGCCTTTGGAGGTCAACAAACCCCTTCCCTCGTCTATATAGAATCCTCACAAGGTTCCCCAAGCTCTAATGAAGCTTCTCTCAACCCCTCTTAAGCCTTTGAGATCACACTTCCATGTAATGGATTTCTTCCTTTCTCAAATATTTCCAAATTTCATTAAGTTGTTGTGCCCTTTTATTTTCAATTTAAAATGTTTTTGTATGATTTATCACCACCCCATACGTACCTACTTTTATAAATTATTATATCCCCCTTTCTCTATCACTAATTTCTCCCAAGTACACCCGTTACCATGCCGAAATTCCGTCAGAAATTTTTCTCTCCTCATTTATATTCAAGAAATTATTTTGTATTAAAAAAATGAATTCCATTACATATATTGGTAAATGAATCTATATGACCCCCATACTTTACATTTCATGTAAATATGATGATACACCCCTTCCACTCTCATTAACCATTTTTATGAACTCTTATGTCATGTTGTTATGCTGTCAGAATTGCACCGCGATTTTTCCAAGCCAAATTCATTGTGTAATAAATACCATGCCCATTTATCAATATATGGTATTCACCATTGTGCACATTTACTTACTTTTAATAGAGTTTCATGTATAAATTCCATCTTCCTTTATCACAGAATAAATGATGATGTTTTATGAATCCATGTTATATGTTCCATGTGGAACACTTATGCATGAAATGAAATGTTTACGAAGGGTGCACCCAGATAGCACTTCAATGCATTGGGTAAAGTTTAGTACCATGATACATCAAGTGTAACGAGGGTTTAATAATGATAATTCAAGTTCAATGAGGTTCTACTCATGCTCCATGTGAAATGATCCTTGCCTCATGTTAATACCATGTTAACTATTGTTGCCCCATTTCCATGTTATCCTGGCATTATATTCATGTTTCTTTTATTCTCCATTGATGTGCCTATTTCCTAACATGTATTATATTATTCATGATATTCCTTGTTTACTCCCTTACTGGGCTTTATAGCTCACCCATTTCTTATTCATGTCCTCAGGTTACCTCGTGCAATGCTAACTATGAGAGAATATAGTTTTCATGTGAAAGAAGTTTTCAATAAATATATCATGTTTCATGTTCTAAGTAATTCTGTAATGTTCCAAATCCACAGATCCACTAGATCTTATAATAATCTATGTTTTTTCAAGTGAATATTTTATTTAATAAGTCACGTCTATGTGAGTAATAAAAAGAAGGGTTGTTATAGTTTCTATCAGAGGATAAGTTTAGTTATTTTTGGGATTAAGATTAGAAAACCCTACTGAATGACATAAGGATAAGAATAATTATAATAAAAACATATGAAAATTTTGTAGAGTATTAGTAAGTGGTTTATCATAAAAATACATCCATGTCCGGATACGTGCAGGTAGAGGTGGCTCTAGCATAGATATACCTTGGATTAAAAATTATGACATGGAGTTTCGGGCTCGACCCCGGGTATCCTGGTACACAATAATGGGCCTTTTTGTACTCTTGGTTAAGACACTCTTGGTGTATATGCTTTGGTAAATTCAAAATCTTATTATGAACCATTGTTAAGGGAATAAAAAATTCCCCAAAGAATATATGTTATAAAGTAGATCATGGATAACATAGATTGAAGCTTATAGATTCATAAGTTAAGGAAATAAAAGTTATTTATAAGTCATTAGTTTTGCTATTTGGATTACCCTTTATGTTTTATCCCTAACGTTCAATTTTTTCTAGCTAATGGTCAGTAATAGGAGGACTCATAATAAAATCCGATGCGAAAATCAATGTGTTGACTATTCTAATAAGATGCCCAGTCCGATGGGAGTGGGAATCACGAACATTTCCATGATACTCTCTCAGTTAACTCATGCTTTGAAAAGAAACATGGGTTAATATGAATGTTCCAACCCCCCCCCCAGAGAAATAACAAGTCGCAATCGAAATATTTATGTGTCAACGGCCTCCTACTTTTGATGGATCATCTGATCCTTCAATTGTCGAACAATGGATCAAGTCCATTGAAAATATATTCTCCATCCATCAATGTTCTGAACAATAGAAGGTTCTTCTGGCTGCTTATCGTATGGATGGTGAAGCTGATCAATGGTGGACATTGATCAAAAATATGAATCTTGAGGATCAGATCGAGGTGTTAGAATAGAAGGTTTTTTGGAAAATAAATTCAATAAATATTTTGTGTGCACTCTCCGAATTTTGATAGAAAGGGACTTCCTTGCCCTCAATAAAATAGATAACAAATCCATCAGAGCATACGAGGAACAGTTCATTGGGCTTGCACGATATGCCTTTGACATTGTCGTTAACCCCAAATGCAAGGTCGGCTGCTTCTTTGGTGGGATCAAACCTATCCTGTGGAAATCCTTGTTGATCTGTTACTTTGATAGATATGAGGAAATTGTCTGTTGTACACTCAAGGTAAAAATGGAGATAAGCGAATCTTAGGGGTATTAAGGGGATAAGAATCATTGGGTGGACATCAATTGTGAAAGTCTGATGGGTAAATCCAACGGTGCTATGAAAAATCAGCACCACACTTGCCAACGGTGTGGAAAATAGAACCCAGTAAATTGCATAAAGAGGACAGGGAAATGATTTATGTGTGGGAGAGAAGGGTACCTAGCCGTTAAATATCGACAAGACAAACCCATGCATGTGAAAGAGAAGATTAACTCTACATTCGACCATCAATACGTTTTTTATTTCTTCAACTTCCAAGAATCAGTGCACATTGAAAATTAGTACCCTAAGCCAAGGGCTTTCAGAGGCTACCAACAACCTCCAAGGAAGAAAAGGAGAGATTTTGCCATCACTACTACCATAGTTAACCTCGAAAACAAAGTTTTGATAGGTATTCTAGTTATTCATTCATGACAAGAAAATATAATTTTTGATTCTCATTCTACGCATTCTTTTATATCCTTAAATTTTAGTTGACCAATCCCAAAACCTCCAAAAATCATGGATGTAAAGATGTCGGTGAGTGTGGAAAATGTGCAAATCATTTCATCCCATGAATATAACTCCTCCTATGTCATAATTTGTGGATTGAACATCCTCAAAAACTCATCATACTTTCTATGGTGGAATTTGATGCAATTCTCAGCATGGATTGGCATTCATTATATAGAGCCAACATAAATTGCTGTTGGAGGGAAATAACTCTCCATATTGATAATCGACCCCCTGATTCTATAACAGTGCAAGGGGGAAGATTAATCTCATTTCTAACCATAATTTCAAGCATGGATATTACTACCATATGGGAACATGTATCTGGAACAAATGATTGAGTCTAAGGATGAAACAATCCTTGAAGACATGCTTATTTTGAGGGAATTATCTTAAAGGTTTCCCGAGAAATTTCTTAGACTTCCTACTAGAAGAGATGTTTGATTCTCAATTGACCTTATACATGGGGCATTCCCAATATCCAAGACTCTGTATAGAACAGATGTTGTAGAGCCTTATGAGCTGAAGAAACAACTGCAAGAGAATTTTGATAAAGGTTTTATATGCTCAAGTGCTTCACAATGGGGTTCTCTAATCCTTTTCATCATGAATAAGGATCAGTTAATGCACATTTTCATTGATTATCCTAATCTCAACAAAATAATGATAAAGAACACGTATCCTCTATCTTGAATTTATGAATTGTTTGATCCTCTATGTGGAGAACAATACTTCTCCAAGGTGAATTTTCTAGTCAATATATTTCTAAGTAAGGGTGAAGAAGTACGATATCCCCAAGACAACTTTTCGTACAAGGTACGGGCACTATGAATTCATAGTAATTCCTTTATGACTCACTAATTCTCCAGCAATCTTCATGGAATTTATGAATAGAGTATTTAGAGATTACCTCGAAAAATTTGTGGAAGTTTTTATAGATGATATTATATTATACTACCAAACCATGGAGGAGCATGTGGAGCATCTAAGAACTATACTAGAGAACTTGAGAAAGGAGAAGCTTTATGAAATATACAAAAATTGTGAGTTATATTTGAAGTAATTCTCATTCGTGGGTCATATCATCACAAGAAATGGGATATTTGTGGATCTCTCCAAGAAAGCTGCAATTGAAGGATGGTTGAGGAAAACATCGGTAATAGATATCTGTAGATTCATGGGGTTAGATGAATATTATCCATGTTTTTTGAGAAAATTATAAAGACTTTCCAACCCTCTTTCCAATATAACTTGGGAGGTAGTAATGTTTTCATGGATTGATTAATAGGAAGAGAGAATCAAGTAGTTGAAAAGGAGGCTTATCAATGCACCAGTAAACACACTCCCAATAAGTGGAGAACTCTTTGTGGTGTATGATGATGCTTCAAACAGTGGTTTAGTATGTGTGATAATGAAAAATGATAAATTGATAACCTACGCCTCAAGGTAGCTGAAAATCCCTGAGCAATACTATCCCACACATGATCTGCAGTTGGCGGTTGTGATCTTTGCGTTGAAAATATACCGGAATTATATATATTAGGATAAGTGTGAGATATATACTGATCATAAGATAATTAAGTACATATTCACACAAAAAGACCTTAATATGAGACAACAATGATGGATAGAGATAATCATGTATTATGAATTCTCAATCTGCTACCATCTCGGTAAGGAAAACAAGGTGGTGAATACTCTATGTATAAAGGATCATGCATCTTTATCATGATGAGAATTAAAAATGTTCCAATATTCAAGGATTTTAAGAGGATTGAAATGGGACTAATTAATAGAGGAACATCATCAATACTTTATCAAATGATTTCTCAAAATCCCTCATGGAAATAATAGAGGATTCTCAAAGAAAGGATGTAGAATTTTTGAAAAGGCTAGAAGCCATCTAAATTGGTAAATCCTCAGAGTTTGTGGTTGACAATGATGGAAATGTGAGATTTGGGTCATGATATAAGCACCATCCAATCCATAGATAATGAAGTAGTTTATGAATGATTCACATAGCTCAACCTTCTCTATTCACCCAGGGAGCACAAAGACGTATCAAGATCTCTGACAAAACTTTTGGTGGGAAAATATGAAAAGAGATATTACTGAATATACATCAAACTTCCTAGTATGTTAGTATGTGAAGGCTAAGAGGAAAAAGTCTAAGGAGATGATGTATCCACTACCCATACCAATATGGGATTAGTATAACATTACCGTGCACATTGTCACAGGACTTACAAGGACATCCAGAGGAAAAAATGCTATATGAGTCATTGAGGATCGTCTTATGAGGATAGCTCACTTTATCTCAATTCGAGAGGACTTCTCATTGGATTAACTATCATGGATTTACATCAAAGAAGTGATAAGGCTGCATGAATTACACTATCTATTGTATCCTATAATGATCTGATATTCACCTCAATGTTCTGGAAAAGTCTCTCACAAGTTCTAAGAATTGAACAGAACTTCAGTATGGCCTATCATCCTCAAACTAATGGACAATGTGATAGAACTATTCAGACACTGGGAGATATGTAAAGATCATGGTATATGGACATAAAAGGAGGATGAGACCAACATATTCCACTAGTTCAATTCTCCTATAATAACAGTTTCCACACAAGCATCTGAATTGCTAAATATAAAGCCTTTTATGGGAAAAAGTACAGAACACTGACATGTTGGGATGAAGTTGGTGAGCGTAAACTTATAGAACCAAAAATGGTCAAGGAAATGGAGGAGAAGTTGAAAACCATTCAGCATCATATCAAGGCATCCCAAAGTCGATAGCAGAGATATGTAGATAATCGTCGATGAGACCTTCAGTTCAAAGTTGGAGACATAGTATTCCTATTCATATCTCCGTGGAAGAAGGTCATGAGGTTTGAAAATTAAGGGAAGTTATGTCCTAGGTACATTGGCCCCTTAGAGATGGTTGAGTGTGTCGAGGTTGTGTCCTATCTACTATAACTTCCACTTACCATGGGCAAAGTACATTATGTCTTTCATGTGTCCCTCTTAAGGAAGTACAAACCAAACCTTTCACATGTACTCTCTTCAGAGGTAGTACTATTAGAGGATGATCTTTCTTACGAGGAGCAGTAAGTGAAGATCTTAGATCATAGAGAAAAAGTTCTACAAAATAAGACATCACCCCTCATCAAGTTGTTGTGGGGAAACCACATGTTCGTAGAGAATACATGGGAACCGGAAGAAGTGATGATGTAGAGTTACTCACATCTATTTTAGTATGGGAAAAGAATATTTTGAGTGTGAAATTTCTTCAAGGGGGGGAATATTGTAACGACCCAAACATTAATCAATGAAAATTCCTCTTGCTCTAATTAAATGACTTATTATGAAAAATGGTTATATAATTTATGAACTTCCTTGGTTTTATGATTATGGATTTAAAATAATTTTAAGAATTGTTACCATTGATAATACATCCATTTAACAGTGATCACATGATTCGTATAAATATAGGGATTTTACTAATCCAATTTACTCAGACAAAGGAAGTGATAGCCTTATCCAGTAGACTTACCCCATACGAAGCCCATTTTTTAGAGCACAAAATGGTGGTGGTGTCATTGGGCATCGATGTTGACCAATCTCAAGCCAATCTTTGACACATTAAGTTCGAGCGGAACTACCTACAAGTGAAGTGGGTGTTGATAGAGATTACCACCCAAGTGATGTTATCCGAGCTACCCCAAGAGTCTGTCATCATCGACCACCTTACCATTCAGTATTATGTGGATGCTATAAGGGGTTATGTAACAAGATCTTAGCACAATGATTATGTGCATTATTTTTTTATATATTAAACAATATACATTCATTTTATTATTGTTACGTTGTAACTAGTTTTAAAGCACAAATAGTATTTTTAGTTAATATTCAATTAAGAAATATATTTTGATAAATTAATGGATTTTTGATTTAAATAATATTTTAATTAAATATTATTTCTAAATTACTATTTATATAATATAAATGATCTTATAATTATTATGAATAATATTGTTATTTTTATTTTGTTTTTAATGTTATTTTTTTCAAAACCCATTAATTTTCGATAAATGACGGTTTTTATTTTAAATATAAAAATTCACATATTTTAAAATTTATTTCAATATAGGGAATATAATTTTTGGATTCATGACATCAGATTTATCCAATGGTGAATTCTTCATAATTTTCTGATACAGTATACTTTTTTGGAAAAAATTAAATATAGTTTAAAATTTTAACATGTTTTATGACCTCATAAGGAATTAATAGTGATTTAATAAAATACTATAAACATTAAGGTCGGCTAATATATGTTTTACCATTAAAATAATGTGATTTTTTTTGTTTAATTAATTTTACAATGATTTAGTGGACTCTTCAAGACTTATAAAACATTTAACCTTTTTAAATTGATTTCCTTTAGAGTGTGACTTACCTCCACATAATCAACCCTATTATTTTAAAAAGATAGGCCATTTTCATTATAAAATAATGTTTTACAATCCCCTTTAGAAAATACCATGGGAAAAACCATGGGATGGTTTGTGGTTTGGATTAGTTTATTGTGTGGTGACCCAAACCTAAATAATAAATAATTCTCTCTCTTTTCTTATGTAAACCCACCCATGATCCCAATTCCCCTTCACGTAAAGCCTTTGGAGCATGACCAACCCATTACCTTCCCTCTATAGAATCCTCCAAAGTCACCCCAAGCTCTCAATAAGGATATATTAAGCCCCTCCCAAGCCTTTGGGTTAACACTTCCAAGTAAAGGAATTCTTCTTTTCTCAATTTTTTACAAATTTCATTATTTTGATATGCCCTTTTATTTTCAATTACAAATGTTGGGGTATAATTTTTCACCTCTCTCATACTTCGATCCTTATTTTTTAATGATGAGATACCCCTTTATCTATCATTAATGCCAACTAAGTACACCTATTACCTTACTGAAATTCCATAAGGGATTTCTCTCTCCTCTTTTACATTCTTATTTTGTATTAAAAATCTAAAATCCATTTCATATATTGGTACATATATATATAAATATATATATATATATGACCCCTTTACTATCTATTTCATGTAAATATGATGAGACACCCCTTCCACTTTCATCAACCATTTTTATGAACTCTTATTTCACGTCATTATGCTTGAAAAATTCCACCGTGATTTTTTCAAGCCAAACTCATTGTGTAGTGAATACCATGAACATTTATATATCAAGGATATTAACCTTTTGTCACATTTAAATATTTATTATATAGATTCATGTATGAATTCCACATTCATATATTGTCGAATAAATTTTTATGTTTTATGAATCCATGTTCTATGATCCATGTAGCACACTAATGCATGAAATGAAATGTTTACAAAGGGTGCACCTTGATAGAGCTCCAATTCATTGGGTAAAGTTTTTTTATCATGATTCATCAAGTTCAACGAGGGTTTAAACTTTATAATTAATGTTCAATGAAGTTTTACATCTACTCCATGTGAAATTATCTTTGGATCATGCTAATACTATGTTAAGTGTTGTTTCCACATTTCCATGTTATCATGCCTTTATGTTCATGTTTCTTTTATGCTCCAATAATATTCCTATTGACTAAAGTATATTTTATTCTTCATGTTATGCCTTGTTTAATATCTTGCTGGGATTTATATATCACCATTTTTTTATTCATGTAATTAGGTTACCCCATGAAATGCTAAGTACGAGGCAATGCGGTGGTAATGTGATGGAAGTTTACAATAAAGATGTTGTGGTTCATGTTTTAAGTCGTTATTTAATGTTCCGAGGCCCCAAAGACACTAGACCACTCCATATTCTATGTTGTTTCAAGTGATGATTATTTAATTAATCATATCTTCATTTTTAATAAAATTAAGGGTTGTTATAATTTTCATATCGATTAAAATATATTATAATTTTAAAAAAAAATTAATATATCACCATAACAAACACAAAAATATCATTATGATTAGGATATAAACATATTAAAACTATACAACCTCATAATCATCCATTAATCATTTTTTTTCATGTTTTGGTCAGTTTAACCACTTACGTGATAAATATAATGAATGTATATCATAGATGAAAATTATAACTTATATATGGGTATAATAACATATCTATATTTGATTATTTTGTTCAGGATGTATAAAAATTTAACTCGTTAATTATGAATTCACCCTTAATTCATTATTAATCACAAAAACAATATCATCTCCAATTTTAACATCATATATCATAGCAAAAACAAATAAGTAAATTAACTTACAAATTTATAATATATCATGGGGAATATGTTCTATTATTTAATATTATTTATTAGATAAATAGTTTTTAAAAATGAAACATTAAAACATCAATTTTATGAAACTACATCAAACCAAAAAATATTATTTAGATTCTGTATAGAAAATAATTAAAAACTAACTAATTCAAATATATATATATACACACAACTAATTTGAATAAAGATTATAAATGGTTATAGTTATGAATAATGATATTTTGGCTATATTTAGTGAACCTAATGTACTTATTTCAGAAATTTGGGAAATGTGTAGACCAAATCCAAACCAAGGTAAGGGGTTTATCTCAAATTCCCAGCATTGAGATATCATTGGTATTTTGTACATAATTTAACTTATGTGGTGTGTATATAACCTATTTTTTATACCATATCATGAATATATATCTTTATAATGGTATTTTATTTTCAATTAAAATCCATAACATGCAAGGTGTTTAATGAACCAAAATTTTTATTAATATTTACTTACTAAATAAAAGAATGTTATATTTTATTATATAGTATTACATGATTACAACACACAGTGAATGGAAAAAAAATTATTTCGTTAATAAAAACCATAACACTATTCAATGACTAAGCCCATGAAATTATCAAACATTGCAATAGGACAAAAATAAAAAAAATATAACAGATATAATGGATAATTTTATATCACCCTAATTTTCAAAAATCATCCCTCCCACTAACAACACTACTGAAATGAAAAATATTATTATTAAACAATTACCCATGTTAGAAAATGAATATATTGAACCTTCGTACGAGTTTTGTTAATTTTTAATAAAATAATTAATTGGTATATATAGGAGATAATATGACTATTGGAGTGATAATATGAAAACTTAAATAGTTACCTAACTATTAGGGATACTAAATTATCTATTAGGAATAGTAACCTGGCCATTGGAATAGTAATGTAAACTAAAAATAATAAAATGTGACATAAATTATATTTATCATGTTTTATTTTATAAAAGATAAATATTTTAATTTTATAAAATAATTATCAAGTTTTAAAATTTAATAATTTATTAAATAAATTGTATTTCAAATTATATTATATATTTTATATTAAAAAGTAAAGAGAACATGGTAAAATATTATTTATTAAAAAAATAATCTCATATTTGGAATAATAAAACTACAATTTTTCCATGCATATTTGTTTGGGTAGTTTTCTAAAATATATCAATTTATATGTCAATTGTGAGAATTTTTTTTTCAGATACCACGTTTTTTATTGCATATTAATAAAAAAATAATAATAAATAAATATTGAGATGGTTGTTTTAGAAAAAAATTATTTCAATAATAAAAATGGATTAATTAAAAAGATTAAACATTAATAAAAAAACCTAAAAATTATTTTCAATAGTCTAAAGTCACAATTATTTATTTAACAAAAAAAATTCATTTTTTACATCCTTTTAATAAACTAAAAAATTCATATCATAAATGATTTTGTTTTCCTAAAAAATTGTGTATTATTTATATATTATTATTAGTCTCAAAAAATAATTGTTACAAGAATGACCTTTGATATATTATTTTATTCAATATATTATTTTTAAAATACCTCTATCATCAAATACAAAAAACCCATCAAATATCCTTTGGAAAATAAATTTTTTACTTACCAAAGACAAAAAAAATCCAAATTACCCTATCTTAAGTGACTTTTAAACCTTGGGGATGTTTTTAAGTAATAAAAATCTATTCTTCCACGATTTTAAGGAACTTAGGAAGGGATCCACTTGAGGAAAGTGGTAATGACCTTTTGTTATTTTATTTTATATTTTCATTTTTAATTTCATATCCTATTTCACTTTTCTAATTTAAACCTTATCAAACCAAATTTACATCATTTTAAAGTGGTATTTATAATTATGACATATTATAATAATGTTATATTATTAGATTTACATATTATAAATTCCATGCTTTCTCTTTGGAAAATTTATCGAACACGATCGTTTAACCACCAACGAGGAAGTTTCCAATTCATTAATTTTCACTGAATTTATGGATGATTATGATTAATTATTAATGATTTAATAGCATGTAAATATATTGGTTTCATGTATTTGTAATTAATTATACTTATAAATAAAAGACACTGAAAAAAATACAGAAATCAATGAAAAATTGGAACATTTTAAAGAAAACATGATATAAAAATGTTTACCATTTAATGATGGGAATTAAGAAATATAATCCAATTATTATAAAATATAAATACTAAAAAAATATTGAAATTCACTTCTGGTTAAAATTTTTAATAACCCTATGTTCATTATTTAGAAGATAAATAAAATATGAAATTAATTTGGATTTATGGTAAGGTAATTCTCAAACCCAAATACAATTTTGGTTTAGTTCCTATTATAAAATTATTTTATTTATAGATGTTTTTATAATGATAATCCACTATTATTTAATGATAATTTCAAGTATTTTCATTTTTTAAACCCATTTTTCCTTTTTCTATGATAAAAATGATTTCTTCTTCAACCCTTTACATACTTATGTGTATATGGAATTTATATTATAAATATTTTTTATTTACCATGGGTTATTGAGAAAATGATTTGTTATGATCAATATGGATCATGTAAATTAATAATTATGAATAGTTTACCCTAATAGTGCTCCAATTCATTGGGAGAGTAATTTATCCCTAGTGTAAACATTTTTTATACACCTTGGTGAATAATCATGGTAATTTTGATTTAAAAAGCAATGGTTATATTATAATGAAGGTATATATTTTATATTGTATCAACCATTACATGTTGTGTATGGTATAGTTATGATTATTCTCTCATGTTATGCCACATTTATTATCCATCAGGATTGATTATATTTTGTTGCCTTTTTTATCCCTTGTTAGGATTTATACACACCCCATTCATTTGATGTATTACCACATGATAAGAGATACAATAAAAGAAACATAAAAACAACCTATAAATAATCCATTAAAGTGGATTATAATATTTTTATAATTATTACGTTTCTAATTTCTAAGAAAATAAACTATAAAAGATCTTTTATGTTATTATGTTTGGTACTATGTAATGAGTTCTTTATTTATTTAAAATTCATGATTATTTATTTTTAAAAATATAATAGTTTGATTAATTATATAAATTTGGATTCTAAAACATTAGAATGAACCATAGGGGTATGTCTAAATATTGAAAAAATCATTGAAATTTGGTGATGTATTTTTTGATTGGTTTCCAATAAATGAAATACATTTCTAGATAATACCAGTGAATGAGGAACTAGAACCATTATACATTGGGGAAAAAACTCAAAAAAGGTAACATTGGGATTTGACTAGATCATTTCATAATGCATCACAATACACCTCACTGCACACAAATATTGACACTTATAGGGTATATGTTTTTTTAATCGCATTCATTTCATAAAAAATTATGAACGATCATTAAAAAATTTAATATCAACTATAAGAGATTCTAACGTTGGAATATATAATCACATTATAATTATAGTATTTTAAAAAGTAACATGTTTCTCACTATGGTTTTTT
This sequence comes from Viscum album, assembly GCA_963277665.1. Taxonomy (NCBI): domain Eukaryota; kingdom Viridiplantae; phylum Streptophyta; class Magnoliopsida; order Santalales; family Viscaceae; genus Viscum; species Viscum album. The sequence continues at coordinate 904,399,182 of OY728160.1, read as the reverse complement.
TCTTTTAGAATAATGGTGGGATATAAGAGGAACTACGTAAATTATGAGTGAAATAGATGATGAATATTTACCTTCCTAACAATATATTATATGGAATGAAAAAAAAACATCATGTTGATGAATCAATTTTCTCAGTTTAGAATAATAACATGAATCATGTTTAGTAGTCAGATTCACCATGATGGGTAAAACTTTTAGTTGATTCTTTTAAGAATCAGTGAAATCCATCCTACATTGGGTTGGATGATCCATTATTTTCCTTGAAATGTATTCCCTCTATAAAAAATAAATTTTATATACATAATTTTACATATATGTATAATTTCTCATTATAATTATACCTTGTATTAGAACATGTTGATCAGTGATGGAAACATATTAAGAATAAGATTCAAATAAAGGTGTTTGAGTCTATTTGGTGGGAATAGTTCAGATGAGTCTTTTTCAATTAATATTTTCCACACTCAATGAGAATAGAATTGGTGATGAAATTCAATGATCTGATGTATTCAGAAAATGAATTGTTGGGAATCTATAAAAATTACATTATAATACTTTCTCGAAACACCTCTAGTTTTTCATGGATCCTATGGAAAAGGATGATATGTTCTTCAATATACTGAGACCCCATATTTTGAGGAATATAGAAAATAATTAATAAGAAATAATTTAACAGATGTTGTAAAGTGATTTTATGTTTGATATAGATTTTGGAGAGACTTTTTATTTTCACATGCCTAATGAAAATAAGATATAAATGAACCTAAACACAGGGAATCATTTTTATCATATCATATAAAGAAAATTACTAAAACTACCCATGTGAAACAAATGTGGTAAAAACCATTCATCGAAAAAAAATATTTTTACTTGGAAGGCATACAAGTGTAGAAAATATGCCCATATATCCCATAATTGTCACATTTAGATGAAGCCTGAACATCTCAATAAAAATTAAAAGGTGAGGATAGTGAAAGAAAAACCTTTAGTTGAATACTTCATGTGTGTATAGGTTGAAGACTTTTGAAATAAATATATAAATTATAAAATAACTGAGTGTAACCACCACTATCTTTAGCAAATGGAAAGGTAAAAACTCAGTTCTTTTATAGTAGAACTGTATAAGTATAGGATCCAAAAGATTTAGTGGAATGAATACACTTTTTTTACCTCAATATTGGAAATTTCTTTGTTTGAATACAGCTCTACGCATCCTTTTATTTAATCCATTTTTTTCAAAGAATATATAATCAATCTTTGAGCACCAAGAAGTATTGTAAATAGTTAATACATTTAGATAAATTAATTCAAGAATAAATTGTGTATTGAAACTCTAGTATCAACATTAGTGAGTATAATCTCAATGAAGATCAAGAATGCATTCCCAGAGATGAATTTGACACTATATGACAGATGGACTGGATTTAAATATAAAATTATAAGATCAAGTGTAAATGTATGGAAATATCATTTTTAATTAATGGAAGATGTAGAAATATTTTCAAAGGAGAGATATTCAGAACATATCCATGTCTAGAATAACAACATATACACTTATTTATGGAAATGATTAATGAAGAAAAAGTCGAGGGTCAATGTATAATCGTAGAAAATAGCCCTATTATTTGAAGACATATTGATGTATTTCTTGAATTTTTTCATAGATCTCCTCCCAAAAGAGTGGTAGATTTCACCATTGAACTCAAACCAATATCCAAGATAATATCAAGGACACCATATAAAATGGAATATGTTGAGTTAAAGAATTAAATAAGTAAAATTAAGTCCTTTTGGAGAATAGTTTTATTCAAACAAGTGCTTCTCATTGAGGATCACCTATTCTTATTTTTAATATGATGGATGGATCAATGTAGGAATAAATTTATTCTAGAGATTATAATGGGATCATAGGGATGCAAAATTATCCTCTCACAAGGAATGATGATCCATTTGACTAGATTTTTCGGTAAAATTAGTTTCCAATATAGACCTCTGATAAAGGTATCACCAGTTGAGTGTTATGAACTAATATATCCCAAATAATTCCTTGAAATGGGATATGTTCATTATATGTTTTTTATGTGATTTTACATGAAATATTCTCTTGCAATATTTAGGTATTTGATGAATGGATATTAAAATAACGAGTCAAAAAAATTATTTGTAATTATTGATGATATTATGATATATTCTACAAGTATCTAGAAGCATGGAGATCATTAAAGGGTCATATTATAAACACTATGGATGGATTAGTATTTTGGTGAATTAAAAAAGGTGAGTTCTCATTCAACCATGTTTCATTCGTTGGGTACATCATGAACAATGAAAGAATCAAAGCTGAACTGGAAATGAAAAAGGACGTAGAGGGGTGGACACATCTTTTTAATGTAACTAATATTTTTAGTTTCCTTGGACTTTTAGGATAATATATAAGGTTTTTGATAAATTCTTCAAGGATTTCTAATTGACTAACCATTCTATATTTAAATGGATTTAAATTTATCTCGAAAAATTGGTGTGAAGTATGTTTCGATAAACTAAATAAAATTTTTATTTGTTCACAAATTCTAAAATTACATATTAATATGGATGTATTTTCTATTAATTATGGTGAAACAATAAATTTACTTGAATGTTTGATAATACAAAATCCCATGGTGGTTTCGTATGCATCAAAATAGTTAGAGACTCCTGAATATAACTATCATACTCATGACACAGAGTTAGTTATAATCAACTTTTCTCTAAATATGTTGAGACACACTCCATATAGAAAAAAAATTGATATATACATAGACCATAGAATATTGAAGTATATATTAAAAAAATTATTTTCAAAATGCATCAATGAAAATGGTTAGACATAATGAAGGACTAAAATTTCTCTTTTCACTGCCATCCTAGAAGAGCGAATTAAGAAGCTAATTATCTTAGTCAAAATGAATCTAGTATTATATCAATGACATGGATTGAGAAAGACCACTTCTTCTTGTGTATTCAAGGGATGGATATTGAAATCCAAATAGATGTGAAAATCCTACTTGTCCTAGATTATTTCACAATAATCAACCCATGAGAGGACATGGGAGGCATAACGGTTTGTTCAAGAGCTTTAAAATATAGAGAAATAAGTAAATTAAGGGAATCATCTTGAGTTCCACTTCAATGTATATGGTTTAATTTGGTTTGAAACTATACTTTGTGTTCCTTTATCACCTGAAATGACGAAATTGGTATTACATAGTGATCATAGAATGTCTTTCTCTCTCAATCATTAAATTAAAAAATATGTAATGAGATCATTGGTAGAAAATCTTGTGGGACAACATAAAGAAAGAGATTGCTGAGTACACCTCAATGAGATTGGTATGTAAGAAGTTAATGATGTGAGATATATTTCCAAGTGGATGATGTATCCATTTTTTATACCCATGCGTAAAAGAGAGGACATAACTATGTACATAGTCAGTTTTCTCTAGAATAGATCTTAAAGAAATAATGTTATATGGTTTGTGGTGGATCAACTCACCAGGACTTCCCACATCACTTTTAATTAGAAAGATTAATCTCATAACCAACTTTCCATGACATATGTAAAGGATGTTTTGAGGATGCATTAGGTTTAACTTTCAATCATTTAATGATCATATCAAAGGTTCACATATAAATTACAATTATGTATTCAACAGTCTCAGGATACAGAATTTAATATTACTACATCCTATCACGCCCAAACTGGTGTCCAATCAGAAATGACCATTCAGACATCCAATGTCATGTTAGTATTTTATTTATGGGATTTAAAGGTTTATAGGATCAACACCTACAATTACTTTAGTTCTCAAAAAAAATAACTTCCACTCTAGTATTAAAATGTCTCATTAAGAATCACTATTTGTGAAATGATGAAGAACACCAACATTTTGGGATGAAGATTGTGAATGAAAGCTACTATGGCTAGTCTAATTTAAGTGATGGAAAGAGAGGTTCAATCCATCCAAAAACAAATAAGATAATTTCAAATCTAGAAGAATAGATTTTCTGACCACCGTCGAAGGGCCTTATAGTTTGATGTTGGAGGTAATGTCTCTTTTATAATATCACAAGGGAAGAGAGTCATGAATTTTTTGAATAAAAGGTAAGCCTATCCCTAGGTGCATTGGTACCAATTTTATCCTTCATTATGAGTTAGTAGTGGCCTATTAGCTATAAAATCTACCAAATATGGATCATGTTTGGGATTTGTTCCACATATCACTCATATGGTAGTATATACCTGATCCCTCATATGTACTAAATCATGATGTGGTTCAACTAGAGAAATATATCCCTTATGTGGATTTTTTGGTAATAATATTGGATTGTAAAGATAAATTTATATGCAATAAGACAACACACTTTTTCAAGGTGGTTTAGTGAAACCATATGTATGAAGATGAGACATAAGAACCAGAAGAAAAAAAATAAAACAAAAGTACACGATTATATTTTGAACTGACAGTATTTGTCAAACATTGAAGGAAAAAATGTATAAAATTGGGGGGGATTTAACAACAAAGGTATTATTAGTAATATTTGGGTCCCAAAAATGTATGACACATTATATTATATTTTTTTAAATAATAACACCACATACTTAAAAAAATATATATTTCATTACTATAAATCATTACATTAGTCCCTAATTAAACCCATTAAAATCCAAAAAAATTACAATGGAATAAAAAATATAAAATAGAAATACTATAATAGGAATATATAGATCACCCAAATCTTCTAGAATCATCCATTCAATGAATAAAGCTATTGGAATGAAATAGAATATTAGTAAACAAATTTATATATTAGAAAATGAATACATAAAACCTTTGAAAAAATTGTTGTAATGTTTTAATAAATTAATAAAGGGGTATTTATAAAAGGACATTTTACTATTTTAATATTAATATGACCATTGAAATAGTAACATGTCTTCTGGGAATTGTAAACTAATCGTTAGGAATATTATCCATAACATTGGAATAGAAATTTTTAATCAATATAATAAAATGTGATATATTTAATATTTATCATGAGTCATTTAAGATAACATAAATATAATAATTCTTTAAAATAAAAATTAGGATTTAATTTTTCAGTAATCTTTTTAATAAAATATAATTTAATTTCTTTAGAAAAATTTAATAATGTTTATATCAAAAATTAAAATAACCAATTTAGAAAAATTATTTTCTAAAATTAATTTCATATTTTGAATGATCATGATGAAATATTTTGTGGGTTATATTTTTGGTAATTTTATGAAATAATTAAATTTTTACATTAATCTTAAATTTACTATTTTTGAAATACCAATTTTTTGGAAAAAATTATGATGAAAAAATAAATTAAGAATTGTTGAAATAGTTATTTTATAAGGAAATAAATTTAATTTGAAAAATGGATAATTTAAAAATATTAAACTTAATTTCCAAACTAAAAAAACTATTTTCCAAAGACTAATGTCAAAGGTTTTTCCTAAATATAAAATATTTTCATTGTTCTCCACTTTAGTTTTAAATGAAATAATGAATTATGTTTATAAAGGAGTTAAATGCCCTAAAACAATTATATTATATTCTTATTTGATTCATAGTGTGAATAAAATCACAATTTTAAGGTTAAATTTGGAAATAGTATTTTATTGAATATTTTATTCTAAAAATAACTCTATACTCAATTATAATTAACCCATATCCATTACATGTAGAAATCAAATCCCCTACACTTTCCAAAGCTAAACTATCAAGACCCATCCTAGTGGGTCTCATGTGGCGACTCACCATGACATCCTCTAATAGGCCAGGGGATGGTAACTACCACGGACTAGGCATATCACTAACATGGGAGGTATTTCCTACGTAACTACACACACACACACACACATCTCCAACCCCACAAAATTTCGAAATGTAAAAATAAGCAAGAAACCAATGTATGAATACATCTACAACCCAGAACCATGGTATGGTAGGATGTAAAGTAAGTAAACAGTTCCAAATACAAGACCACCGCAAAGAGATTGTAACACAAGTCCAACATTAATGTAAAGTTATTGGGGATTTCGAATGAAAAATGCATGAACATAACTTATTCTGTCTGGTCTCACTAGTAACCATCTAGTCTTGGTCTTCCAAGGAATCCTTCAAAATGTTGATCATCTTCTCATGTCATTAAAAGTGCAGGAAAATCCCATGAAATAGTGAGTTTAACAATACTCATTAGGACACCCTAAAACCACAAATCAATAAAAAATGGATGTATATTAATCTCTACAAAGGTATATGGATACAACACATATATCAATAATTTCCAGATACACTCAATCCAAGACACGCAGTATAGAGGTAAGTCACAACTATAGTACTATAATAGCCTTAGGGTTTAGCTCGATGATTCCACGAACACTCATCTGGGAGAAAATACTCCTAATTCTAATTGCACTGATGACATCTATATAAGAGGTATTGTTGGTTGGGTCTTTCCATGGTAAAGATACATGCTGATATCCGATGAAAATATGATACATAGACGAGGATCCCTTCCAGGGCCATCTTAATTTGTATTAACACTTCTATGTAGAGGATCAGAACCTTAGTAGTGTTGGTCATGTTGATATCAATAAATCCACCTAGGGAATGATGGTGAATAGAGGATCCCACTCTAGAACTCTCGGTGACATTCCAACAATTCTATACATGATGTCATGAGGAAGGGATTCTATTCCATAGTGTGGGAAATTATTTGTACCAACATTATGGGTAATAATAAATGGAACAAATCCTAACAAAAACTATCCAATATATAGAGGAAAATATATTCAATCCATGAATAAAGGTGTACATGCCATGTAGTTGGGGTACACACCATATTCCTTGTACCCTGGTACTATCCATGTAAATGGATGATGACATCAACTAGTGTGTTTTTGAAGATTACATAGTGTGTAGATGTTTTACACACCGGTTTCCTATATCCCTAGGAGGGATTACACAGTATGTGGTACACATATCCAACCCGAAATCCTAGCTACTGCTCTATGGGACCCACATGCAATGTATTCCTGTATTACATTATACTTGTATCATGATTTTCCTTAACTATTTTCCCATGATCTAATCATCTTATACATCACTCTAGCCATAGTTCTACTTATTTTGTTCTGAGAAATTCAGGGGGGCTCTCTTGAGCCTTTCTGTCACTGATCTACCACTTACGAGTCCACAATATTCTCAAAAAACAAGACTTTTCCCATTCTTCCTTACACATCTAAAAACGATAAATCAACACCAACTATAATTTATCCCCCTAATAAAACATCCATTGAACCTCAACAAAGTCAAACTAATGTAAATTATATGATTTCATATTGTTTCACCAAGAACCGTATGCATAATGATTTATCATTTGAAGAAATGTTGAAGTAAGGAAAAAAATAAAAACCTCATGAAGAAGGATGAATCATTGAGGAAAAGAACTAATATGAACAAGAGGAACAAACCTTGATCAATGTTCATGTCAATCTCATTTTTTTATAATATAATGACAATTTAATAACAAAATTCATGGAGAAATCTGCCAAAAACACTGTAAATTGACCCATCCCTCCTAACGATCGATATTGGAGAAAATCTATTCACTTATTGTTTCATTTTTATAATAGAAATAATTAATGGGTGACAAAAAATTGTAACAAACTCTCTACCACCATTCAATTTTATTTATGATGAAGAATGATATGTCTTGTTTGATATCGACAATATCCATCGAACCTGAGGTGCATTGATCCTTAAATCAAAACACCATAGTGGATTGTTTAGGAAGATTATCGAAATGTTCTATCCAATGACTCTCTAGAGGATACATGGTTATGTGTATAAACCTAGATTTCTAAAATAAGGATCAATTTTGATGATGTTCTATCACTACATCAAAAATATTAGGGTAAAATAATTTTATTTTCTATTGCGTCTCCAATAAATATTCTATAAAAAACCTAGGTCGACCAATGTTAAGATGAACCTATGGTAAAATATCCATTTTTAACTCAATGTTGCACACAAATGTTTTATTGGGGCACCCATTTTGAAGATATTCCACATTTTTAGATATATTATTTTTTCATGATATTTAATATATAAAATAAATTTCAAACATTTATTCTAAGAACATCGACCCTTAGAATCACATGTCATATCAGTGCTTGGTCATGAAATTAACCCATATAATATTTAAAAATAATACAGAGATAATTTGAGACAGTAAAGTTTCCCCACCATAGGGATTTATGTCCCCAAAAATCCAAAACAAAGGAAACCAAAAAAAGATGTGGGTACTCATGATGAATTTGAGACTCCCACTCTCATGTGCTCTCCTGCACATTCTTGTCCTACCACCAAACACAAACTAATGGAATCGATCACCTAAAAATGATCCTCTCCTTCCAATCCTTGATATTTACTAGGTACTGAAAACAACTTTACTCCATCCTAAATGTAATTATCTACCCAATCGATAACCAATGATGGTTCATTAACCAACCTCCTCTGCTGCAACATGTGAAAGACGTCATATACCAGGTCTAAGTATGGATGTAGAGATAAGAGGTAAGCCACCTCAATAACTCTACACGTTATCTGGAAAGGTATGTTGTACATCGGAGATAACATGATAACTCATCCAAATATTTACCATCCATGTCGATGTGAAATCCATAGAAACACATGGTCCCCATCCTATAACTCAAAATGACTCTATAGATTATCAACACAAGACTTATAATGGCTGGTTGTAGTCTTCATCTTCTACTATATTACCTACACCTTCTTTGTAGTAGCTCGAACAAACCCCGAGCCCATGAGTGTTGACTCTCCTATCTAGGTCTAGTAATGTGATGACCAACAGGGTCTCTTGTACAAATCCTTGAATGGATTCATACCATTGGTGGAATGGTGTATTTTTTTTATGGAAACTCAATATATTTAAGGTGAAACCTCTAGCTACGGATAAATTATAACATGAAACCTCCCAACATTCCCTCTAGACAATGAATGGTCCATTACTTATGGCCATTAGTTTGTGGGTGAAACACTATTCTCAATCATAACTAGGTCCCAAATGCCTTCTGTAATCCCATCCAAAACCAGGATGTACCATAAATATCGTGATCAGAAAAAATATTTGATGAAACTAGATGAATTAGAACTATGTTTTTCACGTAAAGGCATCACAATCTCTCTATTAACTCTATTCTCAGATAGGTATATAGTGGGAAGACTATGTGAGTTGTTCAATGATCCGCCCTGTAGAATCTTTTTCCATATACATATGTGTTAGTTCCATAATGAATTCTATAGATATACCAACCCACTTCTACTCTTCCAACCTCAAGGGGTTGAGCTAAATATACTGGAAATATGTGTTATTCCTTAAATTGATAACAAGTATGGCATCGACAGACAAACTCCACAAAATCATTATTCATCCCATGAAATTAAAACAAATGGTGGAGGTCTCAGTATATCTTTTCCACCCTAGGATATATCACTAAAGGAGATATATGAAACTTTCTCAAAACCTCATATATAAAATTTATTGGAAATTTTGTGTGTCCTATGAAAAGAAAAATGTTCTCCTTCCTTGAGAAAATCCATAAATATAATTACCTATGAATATTTGAGCACATTGTTTCTTAGAGTCGGTATCCACAAGATGTGCATCTCTAATGCACTGTTACAAGTGAGGGGAGGGAACCATTGACTAGAGGTAAGATGTTTCATCTCCATCTACAAAGGATTACTACAATGAGTCTAACTAAGCTGATGTCTCATCCATCAATTGGGACCACGATCTAATGCTAATAGCATCTACTACCATGTACCCCTTCCCTGAGTATAGAAAATATTCAATTCATAATCACGGAGGAACTGTAGCCATCAATTTTGTCTCATGTTGAGTTCCATATGAGGGATAATATATTTGAGACTCTTGTGATCAAAGTAGATGATAAATTCCTCATGAATTATGTAGGGTCTCCATATCTTCAATGTGAAGAAAACCCCTGCAAATTTGAGATCATGGGTCATGTAGTTCTTCTCATGTGGTCTCAATAGGCATGAAGCATAGGAAATCACTTATTGACTTTATATTAGAACACCACCAATCCTGGTTCCTGTTTCATAAAATAACACTACATAATCTACACCTTCCTCTCACATTCTCAAGATGGGAGCGCTTTTCAAAATCTACCTCAACTACTAAATTTTTTTTTGGAAACTCCCTATCTACCCGAAAGGCTACCCATTTCATGTTAAAGCTTCCATGGGTGCTGATATATAGGATAAATCATGTATGAACCTCCAATAATATTTTCCAACCCAAGGAATCATCATACTTCCATCATGATCTTATGTGGCTCCCATGGTAACACTACCTTGACCATATCTGGGCCTACTACCACTATATCTACTATGATAACATGTCCTACAATGTGGACCATCTAAATCCAAAATATTTTCTTAAGATACTTCTTTAAATCCAGTTCCCTTAGAGTTTGTCTAGAACTATCCATTAGTGTCTTGCATTCCACTCCTCTGATACTGAGTACAAAAGGATATAATCGATGATTACCACCAAGAATCATTCTACATAAGGATAAATGTTATTATTCATGAGTCCCATGAACACTATCAGAGTGTTTGTCACACCAAAGTGAATCCCCATGTACTCATATTGGTTATAGAGACATCATAATTCCTTCTTCAGTATATCCTCATCATGTACTCACAATTGGTGGAGCGATATCTAAGTCAACCATTGGGAACCATTGTTCCCCAGTAAACTGATAAAAATATTCCATTGTTCCATTGTACCAGATACATATTCTTTATGGTCATCTGGTTCAAGCATGGGTAGTCCCCCCAAAACCTCAAATTTTCGTCTAAATTTTGGAAAACAAAACCGAAGCTACCCAGGGCTAAACACTATGTCTCATGAATCCCTTCCTCTGAAAGTCCTCTAGATACACCCTCATCTAGTGATGCTCTATGGGAGACATCTAAAATTATTGTGTAGATATCGATGTCATCTAATGGTGTAGATGAATTAATTATTCTATATCTTGGTGGTGAGGAAAACCTAGAACATCATTAGGACTATCTTCCTCATACTATTTCACTACTACATGGAACGGGGAACTCATAAAATCCATTTCACTAGAGGTTAGGAAAGACAGCTGATGCAAAATGGACTACACCATCTTATTCATTAGTCCATCCTGGGCTTCCAAGATTTTTATTTAATCAACATAGGGAAACCAAATTCACTCACTACAGAAACACCATAATAGTCTCCTAAAATAGTCAATCTTGTCATGAACTATAGATAACCTATCCATACCAAGAATAACTTCATAAGACCATGACACTACTACCGATAGATTCCAAAAGAAACTCCCACCTCTAAGGGTTAGGTCACACTGTAGGCACTAGAACGTGATCTATGAGACTTCTCATGGAGAAATCTCCACAGATAATGGTCGAGTCAATTGTTCAACCAGAATTGTGAATTGTCATTCAAGGTATAGGGAAAGAAAGGAATGAATATTATCTGTTTCTATTAGTATTGTATCTAATATAGAAAAGACACATATTGTACCACAAATCATTAATGGAACATGTGGGTCATAATCCTCGATCAGCAGCTGTTATTCCTTCCTTTTCCTCCTGTTCTTGGAGCCTGGAATGGACCACCTGGGGTTGGTGGTAGTAACATATCAAAATGTCAACAACCTCCTTCTACTCTCGCGCCACCTCTACCACATCCTCCACCTTATGGATATGATTTCTCTATCCCCCCCCCCTATATCTACATCAGTGGTTCATCCAATATTTATCGGTTATCTATGAAATATATAGGAAAATATCAAGTGAGATGTCCCTAGAAATCCCATGGGTAGAACAACATCTCTATATGATGAATGGACCAACCCTATGATCCCTAATGTTTTAAAAATATTTATTAGAAAATCCCATTCAAATGTATCTATAATCCAAGTCCCTGAGACTGACGTTGGCTCCCAACATCCATGGAATCTGCTCCTACATTCCCACTACTGACAGTCACTAGTTGTATCTACCCATCTAATAAGCGTTAAACCACTAATGATCAATTAATAACCACAACATTGGTAAAGATTCCAAGAGGGATAACACTATCTCAAATGTATCTATATAGAATTCACTTAAAGATCCAATCCCTATAAAAATGATCTCAAACCATATTCATCAAGTACCTGGAAAGGTTGGTAAACCTTGATAAATACTCATCTATAATCATGAAGTAATATTAGATTTGAAAAACGTCCTTGATACGAACATCCCTTAGTGAAGCTGGTGATAACTCCCCTATGAAGAGGGACTTATACTTTTTCAACAATACATTCACCTCATCAGAAGTCCGGGTAACCAAACTGCACCATCATTCTGATGAGCCATTATGAAGGCTCACCACCAAGACCACCATCTAATATATTGGTGTCCTGACTAGAAGAAATACATGGGTCACCACCTCAAGACAGTATTCAACCACCTATGGTATGGGATCACCTCAGAACAGAAGGATACATTTCTACTAAATATCATGAAGTTTTCTTAGTCTATGCACCTCATTTGTTAGTACTATGAGTACTGTGAGATGATTTGCATGTGGAAATATGGCTGGTTCACCACATTGAGGTAAATTTTCAGGAACTAATCCCTATATCGATGCCTCATCCCTGAGGGGGTCATCCTCATGATCCTCCTATTGAATCATAGCTAGCATATGTCCTAGAGGCATCCTAAAAGTAATCAAGATGTAGAGCTTTCAAAGAGAATATCTGGATAGTTTTCCCAAGAAGGATATGAAAATCACAACTCATTCTTATATGATGCATATATCATTTTTCTACAAAAAACCAATGTTCCCATGTACCAATTGGAAAATAGGTGATCTCAGTCATAGGGTATTGATATATTCACCACCGAACCAATAATGGATTCCCTGGACTGACATCAAAACTCAAAAAAACACAACACTATTTACCCATACCAATCTCATAGACTCTCGGTCCTATACTAGAACCATCACCCTCTGATATCACTATGTCACGAACCATCCCTATAGGGCCTGCATTGCGACTCCCCAGTCCCGCCTCTAATAGGCCATGGACTAGTGAGTAGAACCAAGTAGGCATATCACAAAAATTTTAGGCATTTTCTATGTACCTATACATACAATGGAAAATATCAATGCCCATAAAATGATAAAACATAAAAAAAATTAAAAAACAGTGCATGAATATGTCTATACCCCAAAACTAGATTACGATAGATTGTAAAGAAAATAAGCATAGAAAAATACAATCCCCCTAAAAAGAGTTCGTAACACAAATTTAACCATAATGTAATGGTACTGGGACTGCTATATGAAATCAACCAGAACAAAATATTCCCCATCTTGTTTCACTGAGCACTGTCTAGTGTTGGACCACCTAGGTCTCCATTAAAAGGTCGATCATAGGCACAAGACATGACATCTGTAGGAAAATCCCATGTAGGGGTGAGTAGGAAAACAATTAGTAAGACACCCTGAAAACACAAAGAGATTCAAAAAAAGGAAGTACATTCATCTCTAAATAGGTATATGAATGCAACACATATACAAGAATATCTAGATATACTCAATCTCAGACACATTATCAATAGGTAAGTCAAAACCATAGTATACCAGCCTTAGGTTTCAACTCAAAAATTCCATGAAGCACTTATCTGGGAGAACATGCTTCTGAGTTTGAGAGCACTGATGATGTATGTCTGAGAGGTAATTCTATTTGGATATCCCCATGAGAAATATACATGCTAATAATCCAAGGAGAATTTGATTCATAGATGAGGATAACTTTCAAGAGAATGGGGTGATACCAAAAACTTAATCTAGATTTCTCATGCTATGTAAATGATTGGTTCCCATGTATTTTTGGTAATGCAGCTACTAATAACTCAACCTAGGGCATGATGTTGAATTGAGTATATCACTATAGGCCACTCTGAGAGATTCCAACAACTATATCCAGTAATTCATGCCGAAGGGATCATAGTATGAGGAGTAGGAAACAATTTGAATTGAACATTAAGTAAATGATAAGGTTAACAAAACCTAATTAAAATTGTTCATTATATAGAGGAAAATAGAATCAAGACATGTAGAATGGAGTAAAAATGATTTACTAGGGATATAAACCTTGTACCTTGACCCAAGGTACTGCACGTGTAAATGGCCTATGTCATCAACGTGTGTTGTATAGAAGGGTACACAGCATGTAGAGGTGGTACACACTATGTCCTGGTATCCCAGGTCCTATATATGTACTCTATCCATGTGCCAGTACATGTTGTCATCCCCTGTCATCTGGGGGAGTACACACCATGTAGTATAGACATGTAGTCCAGCTATTGTTTGTGTACATTCCAAGGTACATGTAGAGTATCTGACGAGGGATCACATGCCATGTGGGACAACCAACATTCTGTGTGGCACCCATATTCTACCCAAAACACAAAACAACACTTGGGGTGTCACACATGATGTGTAATCCTTGATTACACACCTTGTGTATTGGGATTTCTCAGAAGCAATAACCCACACTCCAGTCATATTCTCTGTCTCTTCATTCACTATTCTACCCATGCCTTTCCATAAAATTCATAGGGGAGATGGGGTTGATCCTTTCCATCACCGATATACCGATTCCGGGTCCATAATCTACAGGTAAAACAAGTTTATTGTCCTTCTTATTTGGGATCTGAAGAATCCAAAATTGGCACCAACCACCAGTAAAATTACCTCCACAACCACAGCTGCACCTCTATAAAGTCAAACTATTTTCAAATCTATGATTTCATATCATTGCATCGAGAATCCATTTTGCAGAGATTAATCGTTCAGTGAAAAGTCGATCCATAGATAAAATCGTAGAACATCATGATGAACGGTGAGTTGGGGTAGAAAATCACAAATATGTATTGGAGTTAAAAACCTTGATTGATGATGATTTAAATATTGGTTTGTTTCTATAATAAAGGTAATCAAATAAAACACATGACAAATAAATCCCTAGATAATCCTAGAAAATAAACCAATCACACATAATGATCGATCCTCTCTACAATATGATCATTGATTTTTATGAGTTCATCATAGAAATAATAAACATAGAAAAAGAAAAATAAACCACATAAAATACCTCAATTCAGTTTGATTGCTGATCAATAATGATATGTTTTCATAAATGTTGATATGATCTGTTGGACCTGAGTTGTGTCAATCCTTGATTCGAATCTCCAACATAACTCGTTCAAGTTTATTTTCCAAAGTTTCTCTCCAACGACTCTCCAGAGGGTCTAGGGTTATGCGGTATCCAAATATTTCCAACACAATGATATATTTAAGGATTTTTTTGACACTGCATAAAAATAATTGGAATAACAAAAAATTTATTCAATTATTTTAATCTATTTTATACTCATAATAAATTTTTGAAAAAGTACCAATGTTAACCAATGTTTAGTCGCACAACGTGTAAAACCACAATTCTAAAATCAACATTTCCCATGAATTTAGGATTTGTAAACCTATTTAGATGACATTACACATTATCTATAAATACATGTACCCATTATATTTAATATATTATATATATTTCAAGCATTTTTTCTGAACACACTAGGCCTTGGAATCTCAAGACGTCTTAGCTCCTAGTCCCAAAATTAATCCATAAAATATTTAAAAATAATAAATTGAAAATCCAGCACATTACATAAAACTCTTCTAAAATCCCTTATATTAATCTAAATATATCCCCTAGTAATGTTATGTAGTATTGAAACTATAATATTTAAAGATTTTTAAGGAGGACGAAATGAACCCACTTCAAGGATGAGGTAATGTTATTTTATCATTTTATTTCATTTTTCCTTTTTACACTTCATATGACCCTTGTTTTTTTGAATAAATACCATCATAAACTAATTATAATGTATTTTAACATGATCTTGATAATTTTAATGTACAATATAAAGTAAAATTTTAATATAATCACATATTATACACCTCATTCTTTTTCATTGGAAATTCCTAGTTAATGATTAGTTAATCTCTAATGAGAAGGCTTCCAATTCATTCTCTATCAACAAACATATGGATGGTAATTATAAATTATTTATGATATATATATTTATAAATATATGTTTTTTATACTTCCATAATTAATTCTACTCATATATAAGTGACCTTGAACAAAATATCTAAATAGAATAAAAACATGAATTTTTTAACGAAAATATGATATCAAAATATTTCACATTTAATGTAGGAAATTATGAAATAGAATGCAATAATTATAATTCATATCTAATGACCTGAGTTGAGAAAAATTAACTTTTGTTTAAATATTTTAACATAACTAATTAAATTATCTTGGAGAAGAAAAAATATATTAAATTAAGAAGGATTTATGATATGGGAATTCTAAAACCCAATTCATTTTTATGTTATTTCCAATTTCACATTTATTGATGTATTGATGTTCATCAAATGTCTATCCACTATTATTTGGATTTTCATTATGGTTCTTAATGTAGAATACCCATTTTCATTTTTGTGGATTAAAAATGATGTCAGGTTAAATTTTTTATTAATTATGTATTTAATGACATTATACGAAACTCATTCTTTATTTTCCATGGGCTATTAATTTATAGATTTATTATGAAAAATGTGGATCCCATGAATTATGTAATATTAAAGGAGCACTATGATAGAACACATATGCATTTTGTAAATAATTAACCTTTATAGATAAAATTTCTTATTATACCTTGGTGAATAACTAGGTTAATTATGATTTATGACACATTGGTGATACAACTAGGTGATGTTTTTAGGAATTTATAAATTTTATTTTGTAAACACATTTCAATATTTTTTATCATGTACTTATTATAATTCTCTATTTTTTCAAAACATTTATTATCCATGATTATCAGTCATGTATTATTTCCTTTTTTATCGCTTTTTTCAGTTATTCTCATCCCTTTGCTATTATGAATGTTCCTATGATATGTCATGTAGTAAAAGTAACAAAAGAAGAATGGATGGAGAAGAATATGAAGTGTATTAGAATATTGTTCATGTTTTTCATGTGTTATGTTTCTGACTTCCAAAACAGTAAAATTTAAAAGATCCTTTCTGTTATCAAGTGTTTTACTATGTAATGTATGAGTCTTGTTTTAAAAACGTGGGATTGCATATAGAGTTTAAATTAACCTATTACATAGGCTTAAAGAGTTATCCTTTTGTCAATTTTGATTCTCAAATACAAATTTAATATTATAATACTCATTTGGAATAATTTTAGCATAAAGGATGTTATTATGTAATGTTTCATTTCCTTGAGTTTTATTATTTCTTCATGAACTTATTTATTCAATGAATGGGTTCTCCCGTACTAATATTTTATTATATGGTTTTTTATAATAATCAATGGGAAAAACAATTTTTAATTAATTTTAAGGTTTTTTAATCAATATTAATGTGAGTTTTGAACAATGGTTTTTCAAAAATAATAAAATTGGCTCCTCATTTTAGTTTCATTTATTTTTTCCACCAATAATAATTCTATATGAGAAAAATTATATCATTTCAAGGATCAATTTTTGGAAATTATTTTCAAATGTATTAAAAATTATTCACAACACATTTACAAAATTTACCATTGAAAGATGAAAATAAGATTTTATATTATGTAAATTCCATATACGTTTTCTAAAATAACATTCTTTTAGTTCCACGCTATTGTTTCAAATGGATTATACAAAATGGGGTTTGTTTTTCTTGTCATTTCTTCTAATATATTTAAATAATCATTTGGGGGATTTAACTAATGGTATAAAACTATTGAATTATTCTTACAAATGATTAAGATACTATTTATTCCTTTTTTATGATTTTTTTCATCCATGTTAGCATACATCTATGTTACTATTGTTACACTATGGTTATATTTTTTTTGAATCCATCCATCATTTTTCTCTAAATGGATTACAATCATTTTTTTAGTTTGTAATTATCTATATCCCCATTTCCCAATATTCTGTGAAAACAAAATTCTCACATAATGCATATTGGATAATATCTACCTAGAATGAATCATATAATATTATTCTAGGTAATTTTATTGGGATTTGGTTATTAGTTTATCCAATATAGATGATTTTTGAAAATGTGACTTTGTATTTTTTTACCATCCACCTTCCTTCTTGGGATTGGTCATGATCATGTTTTCTCTTTTTTGGCATGGGGGAAAAGCATTGATATTCATGATTATTTTTTTTACTTCTAATTTAGGATTATAATATTTTGACATCCCATATATTCATTATATTGATAACGGTTTTATTATAATTAACAGTTACATTGATAATCATATGAAAAATCATGTTGACTCTTATAGTGAATGTATTATGAATAAATAAGTGAACATTATGTCCTAGAATTATATTGTCACTTGATACATTGACAGGTCATCTGAGACAAGAATATAATTTGGTTTTGGTGAATACCACTCAATATAAGAGGATAGTGTATCAAAATAGGTGTTTTATTTTTTGTATCATTCCCATTAGGTATTCCATCATTTTAAGGTCAATATTATCAATATTCTTGTTTCCATTTACATTTTTAGATATAGAAATCTATTAGTTTCATGTTTATTATAACATTATGTTTTCTACTTATTCCTACCAAAATAATTGTGCCCTTATTTCCTTATATGTATAATTTTCATTACTATTGGTTGGGTGGATCCAATTTTTATGTATTAGTTTCTAAAAGAAATAAATAAATAAAATACATGTGAAATATTTAAAATCATAACACATTTGAAAGAATTTATGGGGGGATTATGAAGAATCATTATAGATTTAGTATTTTTATATATATATGAGAAAAATTTTCTATTTGATAAAAGTAAATGGGTTTGGTTAGTTAATGATATTTCATATTTCTCTAAATTTCTTCACCAAAAATTACCAATAGAATATAAGAGATGAAGTAATAATTTTTTTAAATTATGGATGGTTATATAAATTATTTTATACCTATTATCAATATGGTTGTATAATATTTTTCATTTAGGAATGAAATTGGGGATGTGGGTTCAAGATCTCATAGTTGGCATCCAAGGAAATGTTCATATTACTTTAGAGATAATAAATTGTTTTTAGGATAATTTATGGGATGATACGATAATGTTTATCATAATTGATAACCTATTGGAATATTTTATTATTTAATTCTAATTAAATAATAAACATTTTAGTATTATATTTTGATAGGAAAACAATTATGAAAAAACATGGATTAAGTCTACATACTAGATAACATCTTGATGTTGCAGTAATGTAAAGTGTATATCGGTTTTCTTAGTAATATATATATTTATGGATATCGGAACATCGATGCATTTTTGACATAAATGAATATTGGGGTAACCAAAAAAAGATATTTGATAGTTGACTAAATCATCAGTGAATTAACTCAATCTTCACTTAGGGGCATACTGAATGATCCTAAGATTTCACACCTACTTGGAATATCTCAACTATTATGATTTAATTAATCGACATATCTTTCCAATCCATTAATGATGATTTAATATTGATTTTAACTAGCTAGTTTGGAGAGCCTAATGGATAAATTACCATGGATCACCATGGATTGATAAATGATGATCATAGGTTGATTTAAAAGTATCATATGTTAAAAACAGTTTCGTAATGGAAAACATATCTAAATAGATGTTTTGATATTATTGTTCAAGATATTATCATAACCATTTATATTTGTGTATTTTTTTTATTGAGGATCACAAAAATGATGATGAGAAATGTTATTTATTGGGAGTATATGTTTAGATTATATTTATACTTGTTTATATGATTTCAAAAATAATGAATGTTTCTCATGGTCAGAAATCTATTATTTAAATATCCTAGGTTAAAAGGATTATTGGGATAAGAATATTTTTTGAATGTTTATGGTATTTTGGGTTTTAAACATTGATGAAGTGGTTAATAAGTATGAATGATACAAACTTAGTGTAACCTATGTTGAATAAATAATGATTCATGTAAAATATATAGTTATATATGTTGAACTAAGTTTGATAAAATTTTAGTAGTAAAAACTATTTGCTATCATGATAGTGTTATAATGTGAGACAAATTGATATTAAATTTTTCAATATTTAATCATGATAACTTTATTATAATGACCATCACAGAAACTAAATCTTTTAATTTTAGTAATTTATGAAGCCCAAATAAACCTGGTTAACAATAGATTCAATATATAATACAAAAAATTGTCCCAATGAACAACCAAAAGGAGACAATGGAAGGATTGAGACATCTTATCTGTATTCCAAAACGGCTATTACGAATTATAATTAACAACATGAACATCTATTAAACCCTATAGATAGTAATAAGAGAATAATGGAATCTCGTTGAAATTTAGATAAAAATGATGATGAAACATGGAATATTAATTTTAATACATGGAAAACACAAAGTTAGAAGAGTGCGGAAATTTTAATGAAGTTATAATAAAATTGTATAAGTATAAAGATAAATCTCATTGGATTTAAATGCGCTAGGGAAAAAGAGAATATTTAAAATAATTCTTTAATTGAAATGGAATTCGGAAGTAGTTGACTCAATATTCCTATACAAAGTCAAAAAATTAAAATATTCACCAAAATTCATGTATAAAAGGAAAACCCAATATAATTTCTACTATTAAATAATATAGTGAGTTTTTTCATGAATGTATCTAAGGTCTAAAGAAAGTTATCTTTTCTACAAATAATGAATATTGAGTTGTAAATAATATCCCCACATTGTCTGATTATAACATAAATCATTTTAGGAATTGTGGTATGTTAATACATATAAATAAAGATCCACGTCCCCTACTAAAATTCTATTTATAGTTATAAATCAGGTAACTCTCTTTATGATGAACTTAAAATAAATTTCCATATAAAAAATCTCATTCTACATCCCATATAAAGTCCAAATTATCAGCCAGTTCATGGTAAATTTTGAGATCAGTATAGATATCACTCTGATATTATTTGAAAAATTACAAGGATTCAATTTATTATAAGGTAATTTAATACAAAATTATTTTAATAAATGACTTCTTTTAAAAAAATCAACGTTTTTGGTCTCATTCTCCACATACAATAGAAATATTTAAATATACAGTGATATGTTTATTTCATTAAAATCATTCCTCTCATATAATGAGAATGAATAAGAATATCGCCAATATGAAATATTAATATAAGGAAAAAACAGAAAACATTTAATATAAATGTAACTAAATTGGTATACCTAAAAAACTAAAATATTTATTTTATGCATAGACATCTATTTTTTTATAAATATTTACCTTTTATACGATATGCATTTGTATTTCATGAAATATATGTGTAATGATATTATAATATGTTAGATATATATATATATATTAATATTATTTTAATTATTAAGTTATAATAAATAATAATTATGAGACATTATATTTTTTAGAATGTTATTTTCCAATTGTAACACCATTTATTGTATTTTTTTATAAAAATTAATCTCAATAGATTTATAAATTTTTTAAAATGATTTGTATATTTTTAATCAGTATTATCAAATTATTTAACATGGTTAATTTAATTTTTACGCATAACATTATGTAACCAAGGTAAATATTATCTACCATGCTAAAACAATTATTTGTTTTAAATTAAGACGGTTTTCTACAAATCAAGCATTAAATAAAATTATTTTTATTAAATAAATATTATAATATGATATTTAAACATATATATATATATATATATTGACACTCATTTAATTGGTAATCATTGAAAAATATAATTTAGAGCACGTAATGATTAAAACAAAATTTTATTATTAAATGATTTGTCAAAATAGGATGTATTTTAATTTAAAATTTAATATTGTCATAGTAATAAAATTATTTAGGTTTCATGGATTCAAATTTTAGATTCATCACATAAAATATTAATATTAAGGGTCATCATAAATTTTTAGTAATAAAATTTCTACTATAGTTAATATTAATTCTTGGTTAATATTTACTAAAATGGGTAAATGATGTATATTAAATTTTTAACAATTAAAGGGTATCTTAAAACTCTTATAAATAATTTTTTAGTTTTGATATTCAATCCAACATGAGTTAGCAAATATTTCAACACATAACACCCCAAAGGATAATGTAATTTCATACATACCACTTAACCTTTAATCTTCTCCAAATATATATCCCATCTTTTCACTATAAGAGAGGACCACTTCCTCTAACATCATTCCATAACTATATTTAGAATATCTGAAGAAACAATAACCCAATTTACATGATTTATAGGCATGATACAAGTCTCTTAAACTCGAAACACATCAATGTTTCTCGTATCTTTTATTTACAAATGAAAATTTAATATTTGATTTAATTATCAATAAAATTATTACTTACCCTTTTTCATTTATTTGTTATTTTTACTATCCACCCTCTTAAAATACCATTATTACCAAAGGTATATAATATAATAAGTATAAATAATGTACCAAAATGTTATTATATTTTTGGTATAACTATTACATATTTTACTACAATTGAATGTAAAAAAGAAAAATGCATCTCATGCACTTGTGTTGACTACCGACTCTATGAATTGTATGTTTTGTTTTTCTTCACCACCATTCATGGATAGATATATTAATTATATTACTGAATATAAATTTTACTTATATACTGATTTATATTATGTAAATATTTATTAAGAATGAAATATTTAATATTATAAATAAGTGATCATTATAACATTGACTGTCATAAACACAGATAATATGTTGAAAATATTTTTAATCATACAATATAATTTTTAAAATCCTTTTATTATTTTTAAAATTACACATAATTTTAATATATCAAATTAATAAAAACTAAATAATACAATTATTCTTCCATTATAATAATATTTTATCTAAACAACAAGATAATCATTAAATTATCATGAGGGATTCAAACTTTGGAAAGTATAGCCACATAGTGAACAATAATATCATTTTATATTATATATAGATATGAGAACATATATTATTGTATAATATTATATAAATATTTATATATAATGTTTTTTATAGTAATATTATGTCTATATTTAACTTGGTAATTAATAAATCACTGAATGATCAATTCCTTGCCCTTATTCCAAAGACTGAGAATGCAAATGAGATTAATTTGTTCAGACCTGCTGCTATGATCAATACTATTTTTAAAATTATTTTCAAAATCTTGGCTACAAGGTTGTCTTCTATTTCCAATAAGATTGTTTCTCCTAATCAGTTTGGCTTTATTAAGGGTAGGTCTATTCAAGATTGTATTATTACTGCATCTGAATGTGTTAATCTTCTTGAGAAATCAACAAGGGATGGTAATATTGCTCTCAAGTTGGACATCGGGAAAGCTTTTGATACTATAAATTGGAATTTCATTTATAAGGTTCTTCGTTTTTTTGGTTTTGATGATGTTTTCATTAATTGGGTTAAAATCATTTTCGAGTCAGCTCATATCTCTGTCCTTGTTAATGGCTCCCCTGAGGGCTTCTTTGCTTGTTCTAGAGGTTTCAGACAAGGTGACCCTCTCTCGGACATTATTTTTTCCATTTCAGAGGATTAACTTAGTAGATTACTTTCTATTATGGCTGGTAATGGGAATCTGTATTCTATTAGTGCTGGTAGAGGTTTTGTTGCTCCCACTCACTTGTTATATGCGGATGATATTATTCTTTTCACTAAAGGGGATAAGAGAAATATTAAAAATATTAAGTGTGCCCTTTTTCATTATGAAAAAGTCTCTGGGCAAGAGATTAGCTGGGACAAGTCCTTTGTTTATTTTGGAAGGAATTTTCCTCTTTCTAGGAAGACTGGAATTATTAGGGATTTGGGTATTCATGAAGGTGTTTTTCCCTTTACTTATTTAGGTGTTCCTATGTTTTGGGGGAGGCCTAAAGCTTGTTATTTTTCTGATATTGTATGTAAAATCAGACGTCATCTTGCTACATGGAAGGGTAAGTCCCTTTCCTTGGCTGGTCGGGTTTGTTTGGTTAGAGCTATTATCATTTCTAAGTTTGTTTATTCTTTCATGATTTATAAGTGGCCGATCTCTCTTATCAAGAGAATTAACGTTTCTATTAAAAAATTTATTTGGAGTGGAAATATTTCAGAGAGGAAATTAGTTACTGTTTCTTGGAATAATTGTTGTAAACCCTATGATGCTGGGGGTCTTGGTATTAAAAATCTTGAGGTGTTTAATGATTCTTTATAGGCCTCGTTAATTTGGAGGCTTGTCAATGATAAATCTGAGTCTCTGGACTTTCTCCGCTATAAATTCAGGGATAGGCTCATGAATGGAGTTTTTAATTATCTGGATTCTTCTGTTTGGCCTGCTTTTAAATACATCTTTTCCTCTATTGACTCTCATGCCAGATGGCTTGTTTCAATGAACTCGTCTTTATCCTATTCGAAGGCCAATTGGACTAGATGTCCTTTAGCTGACTCCTTGTTGGATGATGATTTTAATGTTGATATGGATACTACGATTAAGGATCGGCTTGATAATATGGGGGTCTCCGTAATCATATTGTTACTATTATCAATAGTTACTGTTTCTCTAATAGAGAGGATTTTTGGGCTTGGGAACCTGCTTTTAATGGCCTGTTGACTTCTAAAAAATTTTATTGTCATTCTCTATCTTGCAATATAGGGTGTAAGTGGATGAGGGATCTTCATATGTACTTTATTAGGCCCTCTCGTTCTTCTTTTACCTGGAGACTGGCTCATGGGAAACTTCCTACTGATTGTTTTCTTCAGAAATGTGGCATCTCTCTCTGCTCTTCGTGTGTGTTTTGTCATCAACATAGGGAAGATATTGATCATTTGTTTATTAGTTGTGTCAATGCCTCTTCAATTTGGAAGGCTGTTTTTGATATCTTTAAAATTCCCATGCCTAATATGTCTTCAATTCATCATTTCCTTCAAAGCTGGAATTCTATTTCGCTCTCTCCCTAATTGTTGGATCTTTTTAGAGTCGCTGCTTCTGAAATCCTTAATTTTATTTGGTTTTCTTGAAATAAGATGATTCATGATAAATTTTCCTTCTCAGTTAGTGGGGTTTTATCTGCTATTCTTGGTGCTATGCGTAATGTTGTTATTCCAAGGAAGAATTTTTGCTTTAACTCGGTTCATGATTTGTCCGTTCTGAACAGGATAGGTGTTAAGGGTAATTTCAAGCCTCCGTGTGGTACTTTAGAATTTCTCTGGAAGGAACCTTTTTTTGGTTGGTTAAAAGTAAATTCATATGGTGCTTCAAGGGGTAATCCGGGGAATTCTGGTTATGGTGCTGTTTTCAGGAATCATAAAGGGGATTTCCTTGGTTGTTTTCATGGTTCTTGTGGCTTTACCTCTTCACTTGAGGCCGAAATGCTTGGCATTATTGTTGCTGTCAATCAAGCTGTGCAGCGTGGTTGGGATAATTTATGGTTTGAGAGTGATTCTTCTATTTTTGTTTCTACAATTAGTATGGGTCTTTATCACTTGTCCTGGAAGCTTACTAATCACTGTATTAATTGTTTGGAGACTCTTTTTTCTTTGAATCATATTATCACTCACATTTATAAGGAAGCCAATTATGTTGCTGATGGACTGGCTAATAAAGGTGTTAATGGTGTTGATTTTGTTTGGTTTGATCAAGTTCCTGATGATCTCTTTATTTTTATTAATAACGACCGTGAAAAATCCCCCATTTTTAGACTTTTGTAAGTTTCTTTTGGGGCCTATTTGTTTTTTGCTTTTCTTTTTCTTCAGGATGGAAGTGGAGCTTTGCTGTGTCGAGTTGCTGTGGTTTCCCAAATTCTGGGAATCAGTGTGCTGATCTGGAGCAGGCTGGATTCTGCAGAGTTGCTGGCTTCATTTGGTTTCCCAAATTCTGGGAATCAGTGTGGTGTTTGGAGCGGGCTGGAGTCTTAGTTGCTGGCTTCTTTTGGTGGAAGGAAGGCTTTTATGTTGCTGTTTTTTGGATAATAAAGGCCAGGGCTGATGGAGATTCTTCTGTCGTGGAGAAATCTTACATGATCCGGCTTTGATCTTCATTGGCGGCATTGGTGGCCTCATCCCATAGCCCACCCTTTTTTATTGGATTTTTGTCTGCTTTGGTTTCTTTCCTTTTCACCTTAACCATTTTTTATGGTTTTGGTGTTTATTGTTTGTATTTTTCTTGTACTGTTTTCTTTTCTCTTTAATAAATTTCCATTACTGAAATATATTCATCGCGAATTTCAACCACATGGACATTAGCCAAAACTACCATGTAATTAAATTTTATTTTTATATAATATCATAGAGAATATATTATTGTATCTTAAACAATATAACAATTGAGGAGTTTGAAAAAAGGGTACATTCTAACACCTCTTATACAAAACATGTTTAATGTGACACCGATTACATAAACCCGAAATCAAAAATATCTAAAAAATAACTAATATGTATAGATTTATTAGAAATGAGTAGTATAAATGGTTATAGATATGAATATGTTTCATTAGTATTTATTCAATTAACATAATTTTGTTAATTAGGATGTTTGGGTTAGGTGCGGAATAAATATGGATGGATGTATGTGTTTTCACCCCAAATTCTGCTCATTGAGACATGATTTTTATTATCAAATAATTTATTTTTTGGTGTATAAAACACCTATTTCAGATATTATATCATTTATTATGTTTAAGTAATGTAATTATATTTTTAATTTCATGATGAATACTTCTTGGGTCTTTAATTAAATATAAAATCAATCCACCCATGTTTTATTGGTTGTGATAATTTTTCATTCAGACATGTTACATTTTAGGAACCATGATTCCTTTGTATGATGTTATGTGGATTTATCATATGATTAAATTTATATAAATTTATGCATTTTAGTTAATTGGATAAATGATAAACAATAAATTTCATTTCAATATATGGAGTTTGACTCAATTTCCACCATTTCCATATATGATTTTGTTAACATAATTTCCATTCATTGGGATGTGATAATTTAGTTGAAATTATTTCATATAATTTTGGTCAATTATTCCCCTTTAATTTAATTATTTGGTAGTGTATTATTGTTTATAATTTCACCACTTAAACCACTTTTCAATTGGTATTTCCTCATATAATATGTTTCTCTTATGGGATATTGATAACTCAAATCTCATTAACTTGGGATATATTATTTCATTATGAAATCCTGTCATCCATGATTGGGTTTTCTAAAAAATATTTCATTATATTTTATTTTATAATCCCCTGTTGGAAAATTATGTTTTAATGAAAATTAATAATTTATAGACTTCTAAGAAATTTATTTTTGATCATTGGTATTATAAAAATACTATAAATGTTTTCTCAAATCCCATTCATTTATTTTTTTTCCTCCTCTCCTCTTTTATACATAAAAAATTATTTTCAGGGAACCAAAATTAGAGATTATTTTTAATGTTTTTCACAATATTTGACTCTACCATTTCAAATGTTACCACAGAATTGAACATGTAAATTTTTATTTTCTGTAAATCTTAATAATATTTTATAAACGTACTTTTAGTTTTTCATTTCCACATCCCTATTTATTTTAAAAATGATTAAAAATAATGAGTTTTTCTATTTATTATTTTTACTTTAATATATATATAATATCTTTTGAGGGATTGAACACTCAACCTCAAAAAAATATGATTCACATCCCTTTATTTTGTGATACCATTCGAAGTATTATATTGGAAATGATATATTTAATCTTTGTAAATATCATTCTATGTTTCTTTTATTATATTATGTTATATTAATTTTAATCCATCCAAGGGGGTCATATGGATGGAAAATTATAATGTTATTCTTGTATTGGAATATCCAAAAACTCGTTTCTCTATATAGTGTAATCATTTCATTTTTACATAATTTTTTATCAATAATGATCACCTAGGAAAATGGTTATTCTATTTCCATATGGAATTTATTGGAAATAAATATGTAGTTATTCTAATATAGATGATCAATTTGAAATTGAAAATGTATTATTTTACCAACCACCTTCATTCTCTAGATTGTTTGTGGACATGTAATTCCATTTATATACATGGATAGGAGTATTGATATTTTTTTAATTAATGACTTCTAGTTTAGGTTGATCGCCTATTGAATTTTTGTTTCATTCATTATATGGTAACCATTTTTAATATAGTAAAATGATCCTCAAGGAATGGTATTAAAAGTTTTGTTTAACCTTATAGTGTGCATATTGGAATTAAAAATGCGATTCGGGATCCTAAAATTTATATTTCCCATTGATTCTTCCATAGATCTCATGATACAAATTTGGTAGACTTTTGATGTATACACATCCCCATAATGTGGTAATGTCTGGGAATAAGGCATTGAAAACATTTTTTTAATGTATGATATTATATATTCCATTAGTAAGAGAATGTTATTATTGGTATCCATGTTTTAATTTAAAATAATTGATATATAGTGGTCTTAGTTTCATGTTGACTATGGATTCATGTTATCAATTTATTTCTTCCATAATTCTTCTTACATCAATGTGCTAGTTCTATGATTCCCTTTTATAAGAATTTGAGATTACACTGTTTTCTGTTCAAATTTCCCCAGGTTAATATTAAAATCATTCGAGGAGAAATTTTTATAATAGTATAACATAGGAAGTAATTTTCAGATATTTTGAAGACTCCTTATGGATAATATAGTTTTATATATTAATATTATGATTGATAAAAATAATATGGGTTTGGATGGTTAATGTTTTTTATATTCCAGTTAATCTCTAATCCTAAAAATATCCTCTTAATATAATATATTAAACTATGAATGTATATTTAGAAAATAAATATAGTTATATATTTTATTTTATAAATTTTATCAAAAAGAGTATATAATGTATGTCTTTATAGTACTAGACTCAAGAGTGGGGATCTTGGCCATCACATATTAGCTTTTAATCTGATAAAGAACAAAAAATACTACAAAAGAATCCACTATTGAGGGGATTTTATAGGGAAGTAAATAACTTTAAAGGAAGTTTCGAGGAGATTTATTTGGGAATATTGTGGGATAATCCTGAAATAAAAAATAATAAATAGGTAAAAATTCTCGAAAACAAGTCGGTATAACAGTTTACCAAACCATTTATTGAACATGTTATAACCACTACCCAAAATATCCCACGTGGAACAATTTCTATTGTATGGATTCCCAAACCATGAGAAAAACTGTGTGGTCTAAGAAATTATTCAATAATTTAAGAAAATTAACTTTTGAACACCCCAATCTCAATGGAGGAATCAACTATATAATCAAAAAATATTTATTTCATGGTTTAGAAACCATCACATTTGATGTTCCCACTCCCACACTCCAATTGGTAGAACATTGATAATTTAGGTATATTTTGGAATGAACAAACAGAAAATGGGTGGATAAAGTATTTTTCTTAAGTGACTTTATCTTGAAATATATCTCATTCCCTGGAGAAAATAAAAACCATACATAGATACATTGAACATATAGAGTGCCACACATCATGAATATTGTATTTATATAAATATATTGATTTCTATGTCCATAGTGGATGATCATAGAAGGAAGTTTCAATGGAATAATTATAAATTCATATTCCTTATAATTGGTGGCATCAATTATCAGGACATTTATGGTCCCCCAAAGGTAATTTAATAGGTAATATATCATGAAGAAAATTCTTGGTAAAAACATCTATATGTGGAATAAAATTCATTCTATGCTAATATTTGATTTGTGACACTATAATGAGAGTCTAATTATGTGGATATGGAATGATAGTGTCCTAGTTTGGCTGATAACTCCATTGGAAGATAAATGATTATAATAGAGAGCTAGTGGGGTCAAAAAACTAATGATGTAAGCCCATACTAACAAGAAAAACATTGTCACGGATTAATTGATTATACATCATGCTAAGGAGGATAAATCTTCCATGATTTCCTATTTTTCTACTGAAATTGATGAATGGTTAATGTCTATTGGAAAAAATTGATACTTGATAAATGGTATTCATTAATATATAATTATAAATGGGAAGAAACTAATTTATATATTTATATATTTTAATTATTAAAATTAAGGAATTAAAAAAATTATCAATAATTTTTTATAATTTAACCCCAATTTCACTCTAATTATCTATTTAAAATAGCTTATCAAATAATCAATATGTAATATTGAAATAAAATGAACCCACTTGAACACTAAAGAAAAACTTATAAGATCAATCATGATTCACAAAAACATATATGTTCAAATGACTTTCATATGTTCATGGCTCATGGATGTGTATAAACACAACTCTATCACTGAAACTCTATATTTATCCCTTTTTTTGAAAAAAGGTAATGAATTTTGATGATAATCATTATGATTCTAATGTTCAATAATTTTCATGTATTATACAAACATACTTCTACATTTTTTAATATCCAAACTAATATTTGAGGAATAAATGTGAGCCCTAATTTTCCCTTTATTAGTGGGTTGAGCGTGAGGGGATTGAGATTTAATAAGGTAATTTGGAAAATACCTTGAACTTTTTAATTTTTTTAATTAACCATAAATCATTCTTATGCCTCGTATGGGGTGTCTTTGAAAATTTAAACTCATATTTTTATCATCCTTTCCTTTGTGAGAATTCAAACTAATATTTTTTATTTTTAAAAACCCAAAATTCTCAAACATAAATACTATATAATAATATATATGTATATTCATTACGAAAAATAATGTTCCATACCAAACATGATTATTAATAGTTCCTTTAGAAGTATGGAAACATAAACAAATAGTACATAAGTGAGAAAAATTATCTTCTATTAAGTTCATCAAAATTGACACCCTTCTTGGGCATATCATACCTAATATATTTCCCTATATCTAAGGAAGTGTAATCATAAGAAAGGATTTGATATGATTCTTAGTAAGGTAAAAATATAGATATATCAATATAACTTGATAATATGGGTATTCAAGATGAAAAAATATAAATACCATACCCATCATATCATATATCATAAAAAATATTCAAGGTATAAATATAGGCAGTTCAGGAGATATAAACCCTTATGGAATCTAGGAACATGATCAATGAGATAATAACATAAGTACAAGACATAAATTTTTAGAATATGAATAAGAATATAATATATTATGTAATGTATAACCACCTCATCATTCATGACATATTAGTCTTGGGGTATCCTCCCATGTACCTACATTAGGCTTGGGATAACCTCCAGAATAATCTCTTTTGGTATCAATGTGACATCATTAGTAACCTCATTTGGTTTTGGGATAAACCCCCATATTCCCTCTTCTATTATTGGAATAAACCAAATTTTTACTCTCTTTCATGCTTGGGATGACCTACCATGTACCCTTTCGACCCATATTATATTAATCATTACCCAATGGATTAGAGGAAGATATTTTTCTGACCTACACATTATCTATACATTTCATTACCATAAATCATTAAACATTAATCATATTAAAACCAATTCAAATAAATGGGTTTTATAATCATTTCATATTTTCATCACGGCATATACTATGTAAAAAGAAGTGGGTTTTGAACAAATTATATCATGGTGTAACCCATGGTAGGGAAACATATTTCATAAACATTTATTCATCATAAACCCAAAACATCATGAGAAAGAATAATGATGGTATCATTTTATCATATCAACACTAATGAATAAGTAACATCGAAGGATTTCATATTTGATGAAAAATGGTTTGGAAATATTTTATGCAATTGTTTTGAGTAAAATTACATTTTCACATGGAAGTCATTTTTTAATACATAAAACATATTCAAAATTATATTCATTAAAATAACATGGGAAACTTATATTAGAAACATTCAAAATTATTTCAAACAATTATTTATAATAATATCTTTTAAAAACATTTCAAATAATAAAAATGTTTGAAAATCATTTTCATTAAAATTACAATTCAAAAATAGTATTGTAGAAGATTAAAATAAAATAATGTTCAAGAAGGTGGTAAATTATGTTCATGCCACAAATTTTGCAAAAAATATTCTTTTAACATTTGATTATAAATGGAAAATGGGCCTTATTTGGAAAATAAAATGAATATTTAATTCACTGATTTTTATAAAATGTCAGACATTTTTAAAATTTTCATTCATAAATTCATTTATGAATGTTAAAAAAATTGAAATAACTTTTTAAAAACTTATTTTATAAGTAAAAAAAGGTTTTTCAAAAAAAATGATATATAAGATTGGTTTTCATAAAAAAAAGGCATTTTAAATCAAGATTAAATATTGGTAGGAAATTTAAGTTAAAAAAATATATTATTAGGAAATAATTGTTGAATAATAAAATTAATTTATTTATTAATACATGTATTAAAATATTTAATAATCAAAAGCACAATTATAAACATTCTTGAAAAACAAAGAGATTACAGGATCAAACATTTTCCACATTAGTATCATTTGATTCAATGGATTCATTAAATAATAACATAAAATTAAAATTTTAAAATCATTAATATAATTAAATTCATTATATAACATTTCAATTGAGTAGTATATACACCTCATAGAATTATAGAGGTTTGTAACATAACTTATTCCTTAAAGAATGCAATTTGAGGAAAAAAAACTATTAACGCAATAGTATCCTTTGGTCGATATACCTTATGAATGTGATATCCTAAAATATATTTTTAAATCATTATTATTTTTATGATAACCACGATTAAATAAATTCATGAGATGTATATAAACGACATAAAAGAAACATGTATTTAATATGGAATGTGTCTCACAAAAAGTAAAAGTTATACAAAAATCACGTACCTCAATTCTCCACATGCTTAATAAATTTGAAAACCTTTTGTAAAATAGATATAATTTTTTTATATATAAATTCAATATCCATAATTATATATATCATACAATATATGATTTACTAATGATATTTTTTACCAATTATTAATAATTCCTTTCTAAACTCACATTTCGGGTAATAACCGCTATGTTTTTCACGTATGATTTAATTGGTTATTTTCATTAATATTATATTGGTCAGTATTTCATAATTTACAAAACTATATCCATCAAATAAATATCATATATATTTATTATATATTTATTTAGATTAATCCATTAAATATAGATATATAAAATGAAATACACCATTCATGGGGATGGTAGGCCATATCTACACATGAAGGATGTTTCAATTTTATGCACTGAGGAGAAAAAAGAAAGTTAAATAAAATATTATTTGTCACGACCCCCTCCCACCAAAGATGCCCCTCCTGATCTGGCAATGTTGAAAGGAAGATAATGACCCCTGAGTCCCGCCTCCAGTAGGCCCCGGGTTGGCGACTAGCACCAAGGGTATGAGTTTTCACAAATATGGGAGGCATTACCCTTTTTATTATTTTGGATCGGGAAATAGGACAATTCAACCACCAAAAAGGGAAAAGAACAAGTGTATATAAATAAACCCAAACCAAGCCCACATGCATGTTTAAACAATTTTTATAGCAAGGTACATGTAAAAGGAAGCTCAAAATTACAATGCCAAAGAAAACAAGAGAACAACAACTGCAACAACTCCAACTGCCCGACTAGTAGGGTCCCGCACGGCCCTGATAGTCCTCCTGGAAACCTGAAAGTAAACATAGGGTGAGAATACAAGTATACTCAGTAGGGAAACCTAAAGCTCTCGTGCACAAGTGGGGAGACATCCTAATGTCCCGTGAGAACAACAGAAGAAACCTAGCAAGGAATTCTATCCACCCAACCTCACCGGTCACACTCACCAAGTAACACAAACAAGTTTAGTATATATATATAGAACAAAAGTATTGGGTACCCCGCACCATTTCCCACTTAATTAGATGATGCTCTTCCTAACGGCAAACGTCCTGACGCTACCACACTCTTCCCACCCGCACACACCTGGGCCAAACCACGCATCCCGCCCGCACACACCTGGGCCTCACAACCACGCATCTCGCCCGCACACACCTGGGCCACAACCACTAACCCGCCCGTAGACACCTAGGCCTCATCCCGAAGGTTCTTGGGAATGGTAATCCTGCCCGAAGAGTCTTGGGCTAAAGGTCGCCTCAAGCCATCACAGCCTCCGAGACCTACCCGAAGAGTCTTGGGTGTAAGGTCACCTCAAGCCATCATAGCCTATGGAAGAAGGAGCAGGAAGGAGCTAGTAACTAAGGGGGAACACCCTCTCCCATAAAATGGGAGTGTTTGTCACTAGGTGCTTGAAATGGGTGTGGTGCGACAAAACACAAAGATACAATTATATATATAGATATACCAAACACACAGCCCAACCAATGGCTTCTTAAAAAGAGAAACTGAGCATGTGCCTTGGCACTGCTACCACAAAGCATGCATCAACAACCAAACAATCATCCCCCAACCCCATTTAGGTTTTCATGTTTCATGCAATGGTTTAACAAATTACTAATACTGGGCAACTAACATCCAGACAAAACCTTTCACAAACATATCCCTGCCATCCACAACCAAGGTTAGGTAAAACGCAAGCAAGCACATGTCATTTCATTCACTAGAGATTATCACAACCATACAACATTCCATCATTCATTTATTTCAAATTTCCACACATAAAACCCTTTACACACACAAAACATTTCCGCATTTGAAAACACCTTTTACTTCAAAACACTTTTCATAATCAAAACACTTTTCATAAATAAAGGCATTTTCCACAAAACAACCAAACCACCAACATGTTCATTATTCCAACTTTGTTCAATCGGGGTGATCACACAAGGTTTTCATTCTCATTTAATCAGCCAGTCTTTACGTGCTTATCCATTTTCCATATTTTAACAAAACCAACCACAAACAATTCAGATATCAATTGCGCACGCAAAGGCCACCAACGGCCTTGATTTTCAGTAGGCAAAGGCCTTTCAATCCAAAATCACAATCAGAAGATAAAGAAACTGGAAGGCAAAAGAAACAGCACAAAACCCCAAACCCTTCTTTATCCAGTTATTATCTTTATTTAAAGTTCAACTGCATCCCATGGAACAAAAGAAAAATATCCCACCCCGCATGTTTCACCAAAAAGAGAGACGAAGGTAAACCCCTACCTCAAAAGGTCCCGATCACGTCGCTTCCGACGACGTCCTTCGGTGTCCTCCGCCTTCGCCAAACCCGACAAACGCCTCCTAGGATGGAAGCTGGAGAAGGAAGGCCGGAAGGAAAGGTGACAAGTCTGGGCTTAGAAGCTTCGTCTCGTCGCTACGATCCTGTGGCCACTGACGGATCGACGATCAGAGTTCGGACAAAGAAGTTAGAGGAGGAAGACTTCTTGATCATCCAAGAGTGTCGTCGTGCGAAGAAGAAGCGATTGGTCTGGAAATAATCCGCGCCCCTTTCTTATATAGCCAACGAATAGGTAAAATAGTATGCAGAGTGTATTGATGAATACACGGTGTGACTGTACACCCGTTACGTGTTTTGACTGGTCAACACACGACACGTCACGCGGTTTCCACGCGTTTTAATAATAACGTCAATTTTATTAATATGTGTGTTTCGTTGACCCGAGACATAACTCATAAAAAAGTTATCCATCACTGGTCTTAAAATGACCGTCTTAATTACAGGATTACACTGCCGCTGACGGTTCGTCATTCCGACACCATATGAAGAAGTTACAGACTTTTTAAGTTTTGATCACCCAAAATAATAATACTATTATTTTAATATTATTATAATAAGTTAATATTTAGATCAAAAAGGGCTTGTGACGTGAATCTCTCCTCTTACTCCATGGGCACTCTCTTATATCATTATTGTATTACTATTATAATATATTAAATCGACATTATATAAAATATATGATATATTAAATCAAATTATATAAAAAATATAGGATTTATACAAGGGAAAGGGGGCATTCACGCCTCCCCCTCCCCATGTCATGCGCCTCCCCATTTAATTTCTTATAATTTATTAAATAAAACCACTTTTCTTTTAATTGTATTATTATATTTATTATACGATCAATATTATTAATTTCATACATCAATTTTTTGGGAGAACCTATGCACAACCATTCCATGTGACTCAAAACCATTTCATTTAATTGAATTAAAAGACAAAACAAAATTAATATAACTTACATATTCAACCCCATTTTAATACATTTAATTTTATTAACCTCTCGCACATAGTTTTACTCCATCATTGTTATTTATTGTTCTTCAATAAAAATAACATTTCATCAACTTATTTTATTAACTCACTGACGTTATTGTTTTTAATAATAAAAAGATTTACGCTCGCCGCATTGACCACGTTAAACCACCCTGTCGGATATCTGAATCCGACCATGTCACGTCAATGTCGCGTAACATCCTTCAATTTAATTATTTTAATTATATTTATTTTTATTTAACACTGATTAAATTGAAACCACTTTTATTAAATTAAAACCATTCAATTTAATAAACCCAATATAACAAACTCACCTTTAATTTTTTTTTTTGAACGCACCATCGTGCTTCCACTTACATGTTCATTTAATTGTTTGCAATAAATATCATGACTCATTTCATCAATTTCTCATTATTATTAATATTATGAATAATATTAATAACACAACACCCATTATTATTATTCAAATTTAATTTCAATAATTACTCAATTTATAACAAACTGCATGTTTCATTTATCAACGTCTAATGGATCAGACACCTTCCCACTTCACATCATTAATAATAATAACACACATTAAATAATTTTACCATGATTATTCTTTTTAGTTTAATTAATCACACAATTTATGTCATCATCATTATTATTTAACATATTTTTACATTATCATCAGTATTAAAATTATCATTATAACGCGCATCGTGTTGACCACATCGATTTCAACAAAGGAATGGACCGGAGGGGTCCGGTCCATTACATCAGATACCTCTTAAAACATTCTCTTCCTCGATAATTAAAAACCAACCAAGAAAAAGAATGGATCCAAACAACCACTCCGCAAGATACCTCTTAGGGCTCTTGTCATAACAAGAAACAACCGACAACCCTAATTATGTGAGTTAGGAATTCCCTCTCCTATGTCGAGATATTATCCACTTTAGGGGGCA
Source organism: Viscum album (assembly GCA_963277665.1). Classification (NCBI taxonomy): domain Eukaryota; kingdom Viridiplantae; phylum Streptophyta; class Magnoliopsida; order Santalales; family Viscaceae; genus Viscum; species Viscum album. The sequence goes on along the minus strand of OY728160.1, from coordinate 904,361,641 downwards.
CTGACTCACCTGCACAGGTTTAATCGCATCCGCATTAATGCGTCTCGATTAAGGACTGGGCCTTCCCACTTCCATATATTAGTTTTTTTTTCAACTTACACTGCACCCAACAACGTACAACCCACATACTGCCCGGACACATGGCTTGAGGAATTCCTTCTCCCATGTCGAGATATTATCCGCTTTAGGTGGCACTGACTCGCCTGCATGTGTTAAATCGCATCCACATTAATGCGTCTCGATTAGGGATTAGGTCTTCCCTTCCCCACATGATAGGTCTCTTCACGTACATTTAAAGAAAAGCGGGAAACAACATAGCATTAAAAACTCACAAAAACAAGGTCCAGGCCCAAAGAATGAGAAAAAGAGTTCCAACAATGGAGTGTAATGCTCCCAACAAAACATAAATGAGATCATTCAAGAAAACCCAAACACGTCTCTATCGATCCCCGGTCCTTCTAGAGATGCTGCCTCTGATGCATGCAACTATCCTTGCTGAGCTCCTCTGCCTCTCTGTTGACGTCCGCCTCCTCGACCACGTCCCGATTGGGATCCTTGAGGAACTCCTCGTGGCTGGCCACCACCTGCTCCATCTCCCCTCAAAGGGACTGGAGCCTGTTGTTTCTGGAAGGGTCTTGTCGGTGACTGGTGCTGCTGAGGAGGGCGTTGAACCTGTCCATCTCCACCGTACTGAGCATGGGTCGGGCACCGACTCTGAACGTGCCTGAAACCTCCACAAGAAAAACACTTTGGTCCTGGGCTCGTGAAAAAGGGACGAGGACCTGAAGATCTGAACTGGAACTGCTGGGGCCTGCTCCCTACTGGCCTGAAACTGGAAGGTCCCGTCGCAGGAGACCTGCTGCGGACTGCCTTCCCCTTCGACGAACTAGGCTGGATCCCCTCACGTGGTGTACCTCCCTGCGAGTGCATCCTTTCTACAACTTCCTCCTTCTTCTGTACGGCTAAGTATGTCGGAAGGGTGAAGGGGGTCACAGCATACTGGAGCGAAGGACGAAGCGCCTCTTCCAAACGTCTCGCCCGAGACTCTTCATCCGGAAAGAGTTCCGGAGCAAAGCGTAGGAGATTCTTGAACTTAATCCCCAACTCTCGAACAGTCATACTCCCCTGCTGAAGGGAGAGCAACTCCTGACGCTTTTCCTCCTTGATCAAAGAAGAAAGGAATTCCTCTCGGAACTCCTTTTCAAAGTCAGCCCATGGAATCTCTGCCTCCTTCCTCTCCCTGAGGTAGAGCATCCACCATTGGTGCGCCGCGCCTCTCAGCTGACTGACCGCTAGGGGGACCCAGTACTCCTACGGAGCACGGATCAAGGTAAAAGTGATCCCTAGATCTTCAAGCCACCCCTCCGTCTCCAGGTCCGATGTACTTCCCTCGTACTTCTTGAGATTCTGACGCTGGAAAGAACGGAGGGTCTTCTGTAACTGGCTGTCTTCCTCCTCTCGATCGATCCTCAGTTGATCGATTGTCTAAACCTGCTGGGCCTCAGCCATCTGAGCCACCCGGGGACGACGTCCAGGTGCCATAGTTATACGGTAAACAAGGATCGCCTAAGCCCATGTAGTAAGGAAAAACTCAAAGTTTTAATTATCATTTTATTTCAATTTCTTTCCCATAACACCCAAATCAAGTAAAACACAAACATGATGATGCATGTACCTTTCCCTAGGGTCTCTACCCTGCAATCAATATAGTCTCACTTGGTCGTTCGGTAGGCTCAGAGTCCTTGCATCGGATCACGGGGGGCCCTAAAATCCCGTGTCCTAGCCGGTCTTCCCTAGCCTATGTCACGCACCAAGATTATCGAACACTGTTGCCCAACCATCCCATATAATCCTCACTGTTCCTAACTCCAGACTCCATCCTATCTCTCAACCATCACCTTTGATACCATTCTGTCACGACCCCCTCCCACCAAAGATGCCCCTCCTGATCTGGCAATGGTGAAAGGAAGATAATGACCCCCGAGTCCCGCCTCCAGTAGGCCCCGGGTTGGAGACTAGAACCAAGGGTATGAGTTTTCACAAATATGGGAGGTATTACCCTTTTTATTATTTTGTATCGGGAAATAGGACAAGTCAACCACCAAAAAGAGAAAAGAACAAGTGTATATAAATAAACCCAAACCAAGCCCACATGCATGTTTAAACAATTTTTATAACAAGGTACAAGTACAAGGAAGCTCAAAAGTACAATGCCAAAGAAAACAAGAGAACAAAAACTGCAACAACTCCAACTGCCCGACTAGTAGGGTCCCGCACGTCCCTGGTAGTCCTCCTGGAAACATGAAAGTAAACGTAGGGTGATCATACAAGTATACTCAGTAGGGAAACCTAAAGCTCTCGTGCACAAGTGGGGAGACATCCTAATGTCCCGTAAGAACAACAGAAGAAACCTAGCAAGGAATTCTATCCACCCAACCTCACCGGTCACACTCACCAAGTAACACAAACAAGTTTAGTATATATATATAGAACAAAAGTATTGGGTACCCCGCACCATTTCCCACTTAATTAGATGCTGCTCTTCCTAACGGCAAACATCCTGACGCTACCACACTCTTCCTGCCCGCACACACCTGGGCCAAACCATGCATCTCGCCCGCACACACCTGGGCCTCACAACCACGCATCTCGCCCGCACACACCTGGGCCACAACCACTAACCCGCCCGCAGACACCTGGGCCTCATCCCGAAGGTTCTTGGGAACGGTAAGCCTGCCCGAAGAGTCTTGGGCTAAAGGTCGCCTCAAGCCATCACAGCCTCCGAGACCTACCCGAAGAGTCTTGGGTGTAAGGTCACCTCAAGCCATCATAGCCTATGGAAGAAGGAGCAGGAAGGAGCTAGTAACTAAGGGGGAACACCCTCTCCCATAAAATGGGAGTGTCCGACACTAGGTGCTTGACATGGGTGTGGTGCGACAAAACACAAAGATACAATTATATATATACATATACCAAACACACAGCCCAACCTATGGCTTCTTAAAAAGAGAAACTGAGCATGTGCCTCGGCACTGCTACCACGAAGCATGCATCAACAACCAAACAATCATCCCCCAACCCCATTTAGTTTTTCATGTTTCATGCAATGGTTTAAAAAATTATTACTACTGGGCAACTAACATCCAGAAAAAACCTTTCACAAACATATCCCTGCCATCCACAACCAAGGTTAGGTAAAACTCATGCAACCACATGCCATTTCATTCACAAGAGATTATCACAACCATACAACATTCCATCATTCATTTATTTCAAAGTTCCACACATAAAACCCTTTCCACACACAAAATATTTCCGCATTTCAAAACACATTTTACTTCAAAACACTTTTCATAATCAAAACACTTTTCATAAATAAAGGCATTTTCCACAAAACAACCAAACCACCAACATGTTCATTATTCCAACTTTGTTCAATCGGGGTGATCACACAAGGTTTTCATTCTCATTTAATCATCCAGTCTTTACGTGCTTATCCATTTTCCATGTTTTAACAAAACCAACCACAAACAATTCAGATATCAATTGCGCACGCAAAGGCCACCAACAGCCTTGATTTTTAGTAGGCAAAGGCCTTTCAATCCAAAATCACAATTAGAAGATAAATAAACTGGAAGGAAAAAGAAACAGCACAAAACCCCAAACCCTTCTTTATCCGGTTATTATCTTTATTTAAAGTTCAACTACATCCCATGGAATAAAAGAAAAATATCACACCCCACATGTTGCACCAAAAAGAGAGACGAAGGTAAACCCCTACCTCAAAAGGTCCCGATCACGTCGCTTCTGACGACATCCTTCGGTGTCCTCCGCCTTCACCAAACCTGACAAACGCCTCCTAGGATGGAAGCTGGAGAAGGAAGGCCGGAAGGAAAGGTGACAAGTCCGGGCTTAGAAGCTTCGTCTCGTCTCTACGATCCTTTGGCCGCTGACAGATCGACGATCGGAGTTCAGACAAAGAAGTTAGAGGAGGAAGACTTCTTGATCATCCAAGAGTGTCGTCGTGCGAAGAAGAAGCGATTGGTCTGGAAATAATCCGCGCCCCTTTCTTATATTGCCAACGAATAGGTAAAACAGTATGCAGCGTGTATTGATGAATACACGGTGTGACTGTACACCCGTTACGTGTTTTGACTGGTCAACACACGACACGTCACGCGGTTTCCACGCGTTTTAATAATAACGTCAATTTTATTAATATGTGTGTTTCTTTGACCCGAGACATAACTCATAAAAAAGGTATCCATCACTGGTCTTAAAATGACCATCTTAATTATAGGATTACACTGCCGCTGACGGTTCATCATTCCGATACCATATGAAGAAGTTACAGACTTTTTAATTTTTGATCACCCAAAATAATAATACTATTATTTTAATATTATTATAATAAGTTAATATTTAGATCAAAAAGGGCTTGTGACGTGAATCTCTCCTCTTACTCCATGGGCACTCTCTTATATCATTATTGTATTACTATTATAATATATTAAATCGACATTATATAAAATATATGATATATTAAATAAAATTATATAAAAAATATAGGATTTATACAAGGGAAAGGGGGCATTCACGCCTACCCCTCCCCATGTCATGCGCCTCCCCATTTAATTTCTTATAATTTATTAAATAAAACCACTTTTCTTTTAATTGTATTATTATATTTATTATACGATCAATATTATTAATTTCATACTTCAATTTTTTGGGAGAACCTATGCACAACCATTCCATGTGACTCAAAACCATTTCATTTAATTGAATTAAAAGACAAAAAAAATTAATATAACTTACATATTCAACCCCATTTTAATAGATTTAATTTTATTAACCTCTCGCACATAGTTTTACGCTATCATTTTTATTTATTTTTCTTCAATAACAATAACATTTCATCAACTTATTTTATTAACTCACCGACGTTATTGTTTTTAATAATAAAAATATTTACGCTCGTCACATTGACCACGTTAAACCACCCTGTCGGATATCTGAATCCAACCATGTCATGTCAATGTCGCGTAACATCCGTCAATTTAATTATTTTTATTCTATTTATTTTTATTTAACACTGATTAAATTGACACCACTTTTATTAAATTAAAACCATTAAATTTAATAAACCCAATATAACAAACTCACCTTTTATTTTTTTTTGAACGCACCACCGTGCTTCCACTTACATGTTCATTTAATTGTTTGCAATAAATATCATGACTCATTTCATCAATTTCTCATTATTATTAATATTATGAATAATATTAATAACACAACACCCATTATTATTATTCAAATTTAAATTCAATAATTACTCAATTTATAACAAACTGCATGTTTCATTTATCAACGTCTAATGGATCACACACCTTCCCACTTCACATCATTAATAATAATAACACCCATTAAATAATTTTACAATGATTATTCTTTTTAGTTTTATTAATCACACAATTTATGTCATCATCGTTATTATTTAACATATTTTTACGTTATCATCAGTATTAAAATTATCATTATAACGCGCATCGTGTTGACCACATCGATTTCAACAAAGGAATGGACCGGAGGGGTCCGGTCCATTACATTATTGTTCAAAAACAATTCATTAAATATATATAACATATTTTTATTAAACCCATCCTTGAAAAGTGTGAATTAATCATATCACTTTGCGAGACAGTTGTCCGCCGTATACAGGATTGACAATATTTTATTCTGGTAGAATGGAATGTAATAAAGAAAATGTGAAATATTAATTATAGAATTATAATAATATCATTTATATAAAATATAGAAATTAAACCCATCATAATATCCTATCATGATAGGTGGTGAAGTAAAAATAAATAACATTATTTTGTTAGGAAGTCTTCCAAACACATGAATGATCATTTGGTATCTAATTTGACTGAAGATAAGATAGTTGTAGGTCTTGATATCAGAATAAATATATAATGGTATATTAAATATTCTTATGATATTAAATAATTGTGTTTTAATAAGTATTGAATGAGGTTTAGGAATAAATAAAATAAAACACTCGGTTAGTGATGTTTCCTCTTCTTTAGACAATATCAATTGGTTTACACCAAAATCCATACTATGATTAATTTATGCAAGAAAATAGGAATATTGAATTATATTATGGATTTAAGGTGTCTAGTTTTTTTTTGGGTAATGTCCTAATAAATGGGTTTTTGAAGGTGGAAGATAAGAGGATATAGAGTGGACTTTTATACATGGCGTGAGAGGTACAATTATAATTTTTTAAAAGAAAAAGGAGTGTCGATGTTTTTCACAAGAAAAACGGATTTAAAATAGGCAAATATGGAACATAAAATCTATTAGATTAATATATGGACATAAGATTATTGTTTCAAATTTTCTGATTTATTTTAATTCCTTCTCATTTTAGTTTAATCCCCTAGTAAACCAATTTTTTCATTATTCATGGTAATTAATTTTTTTAATTTTTTTAAAATTATTTATCATAAAAAATTAGGTTGAACTAATTATATAAAATAAATTATTATGATTCTGAATATTTTATCTCTTTTTTTATATTCCATTTACATAATAGTAAAAATATAATTTAAAACTAATCCCATTGATGTTATGAGAAAGTAGTATCCAAAAGAGAAAAATCTTAAAATTTTTAAAATTTTATATTGAAAAATTCAATATGGAATTTATTAAATTGAAATAAATTGAATTAATAGATATATAATTTAACTAATATTACCATTAAAACAATACTAAAGCATAATTTACCTTCTAAATTATTTAAATGAAAATTTACTTTGTTAACAAAAAACAATATTTTTCATTATTCAATGAACAATTTATCATTTCAAAATAAATTACAAATCTCAACCTAAGTAAATTATGACATTTATATTTAATAAATGAGGTTTATATTTTCAAATATATGACCTATAATTAAAAAAAATAAAATATGTGTGCAAAATTGTGAGAAAACTATTTTTTAGAAAATATACCCTTTTAAATAAAATAATTGGATTTATTATTATCTCTTATCTTTAAATTAGGTAAGATAAAAGTTAAATATTTTATTCAATATATAATATATATTTTTCATTATAATAATAACCAAAAATTATTTTTTAAATTTATCGATTTAAAATATGTTTTTAGGCACACATAGAGTATTACAAGAAAAAGATTTCCATTATTCTCAAGTAGTTATTATATTCAATTATAATTATTTTTTTACCAAAGAATTTATTATATATACATATTTAAATCCTATTTTTTCATAATTTAGTTAATTTATTTATACCCTCCATTCCAATTGCTATGTTGAAACAATTTAATTAAATAAAAATATATTTAGAGTACATAACATTTTTTTTAACTCAGAGATGCATGTAATGCAAGCTTTGTTAATTGTTTCATGTAAATCAATATAAAATCAATGTGTAATGTTACAAAAAATATATACAAGATTTAATTTTTCCAAAAAGTAAATTTTAGAAAAATAATTGGGTGTTACATTCCCCCCTCCCCCTAAAATGAATTTCTACTTTTAAATTTGTCACTTTGTTACAAAAAACTATGGAAAAATAGACCTAATTACATACATAGGTTACCAAGTAACTTCATCAAGATGGTTTCATATACAAAAAATATTGATATGGTGAGTGTTCATGATTTTTAGATCATTTTATATTCAATCCATAATATTGAAATTTTGTTCCTTATAAGAAATTTATTGCTCCAGTGGTACGACCTCAGAGATTAGGACATGTGAAGTATCAGGTATGAACTTCCTCATGCAAGATAAATGACACATTTTAAAAATGAATAAATTATGGGGGATATGGAAAGTGATAAGTAATGATCCAAATATGATTAGTTATTTCAAAAGGACTAATATATAATGGGACTAGTTTTCCATTCATTCATCAATGGAGATTTTCACATAAATTCCTTCTCACCGACATAAAATTCTATATGGATTCAATGATTATTTAAATATCATTTATTTAAACATTTAAATACCCATAGTATTTTAGAATGTCTCTATCCTTCTCTAACAATTAATAATATTGACCAAGTCCTAATAAACTTCTTTTTAAAACATCATTCTATAACATCATTGTTCTAAAATTAATTACATAAATAACACGTTATATTTCTAGCTCAATTAATGTGTGGAAACTGTTGTTATAATGAAACTAAACGAGACAAAGGTGTTGATCCCAATAACCTATGAGAAACATAAACAATATCATATAATTTAATCTAGGGTTTCATTACTTCTATTATACTAACTATCTTTCTATGAATTATATGGAGGGTTGTAATTAAGTACATGTCAAGATAAATCCAAATAGTTATCAAAAACATTGAGTTGAAATTCATATCCTAATCAGATATAAAAGAATATTATAATACATGCAGTCCTTATCACTTCATCAATATATTTCCTAGAATGTATATCATATGATAAGTCATCTCTAATAGATATATAGTTTGATTACATCATAAGGTTATCTACTAAAACCCTTGTCTCATTATTCACTTCATATTTTCTTTGTGGAGTCTAATGAAAAACCCATAGTGATGTGTTCACAGTACTTTTTTCATATGAATAATGGTCAAAGAATAATTTTAGTCATATTTCTCCCATCCTTTACTTTCTTAAATATTATTTATTGACATAAATAGTCAGAAATATATCTATTTATGTTGTACCAATCGAAATAATTATTTATTTTGTTTCGTGGAATAAACTATTACCTTTTATCCCTTGGATTGTGGGTCTGATGCCCACAAAATTGCTGGATGAAATAGGTTGTCACCCATCTTGTAGTGTATCCATTTTCCAAATATAATATTGAATAAAAAATTCTGAAATTTAAATCAACTATAACTACCTTAACATCATTGATAAGATAAAACATTAAGGTTAACAAAAAAAATTAATAGTAAATCTATTAAAATGCATTCCTCCTTAAAACTAAAGGGTTTTATTTTACTAAATTACAATTTAGATATCATCAATATTGATAAAGTCCCATAAAATAAAACCTCAAAATGGGTATCTAATAATTTGAAGTAATGATTAACCATAAACTCATAAAAACATGATGGTATCCCTAAATCATAAATTAAACGTACAATAAGACATATAAGCTTAAAAATCCTCCAAATCATTAAATATTTCCTGATTCTAATAATCAAAATAACATTAATAAAAAACTTCCACAACATAATCCAAGAATATGAATACTTACACACATCATTACTTACAATTCATAAATTTTAATAGCATATGTCATTACATGTTCTAGGGGATAACCCTTTGTTTAGGGAAATAAATTAGATAATTCCCATGTTCCTCACATTTAACACTTTGAAATCCATGGAAATTCAGTGTTATATAACCTTAATTTACATATATAAAACATATTCCCTTCTATTTGAGAAATTATTATAGGTTCTTCATCCCACCTTCTTAACTAGTGTAAATACAAATATTTCTTCTCATGTGTTAATTAAAATATGGAAAATAATAAAATTCTATTTTCCTCTTAGTTGACGCATTATGTATCTCGCCAAAGTTCACATTGATATGCATATAACAAAATATCTCATTAGGAATTATCATGAATTCTTTTTCTCTACTTATCGTCAAATTTGATTTCAAGTAATCAATTAATTTCCCTTAACATTACATATTAACAAAGATTCCTACTTATTCATTCCAATGACTAAAATATGAATTCATAGTGTTTTAAACATTAATAATTTTAAAAATAATTTTCTTGGAAAATATCCTTATAAACATAATAATGAAGCTATAAAATTAATATAAAACATTTCTTTTGTAAAATATCCTATCAAATTAAAAAAACGTTTTAAAACATAAAATATTTTCAAAACCCATATTATTTAAAATAAATTTTTACTATTCTAAATGAATCTTTAAATAAAATAATTCTCATGAAGTTGATAAATAGTATTAATTCCTTACATGCTAAAATAATTTTCCATTAAACTTTTCATTGAAATCTAAATGAGCCTTGATTGGAAAACATGATAAATATTCCTTAAAAAAATATTTATTAAATATTATAACATTGTTAAAAATTGATTTTAAAATTCCATTATTGGATTCTAAAAAAATTTTTGAAATTTTTTTTAGAAATCATAGATATAAAAGGTAAAGGGTTTTTGACTGAAGAGAGTAATGAAGATTTTTTTTCTAAAATAATATTTTTAAATGTTGAGTAAATTAATAGACAAAAATGAAGTGAATCATTCTACTCCCATGAAATAACTAGATGGTAATAAATTTCATTATTTTATTCAAGGATATGTCATCATATTTCATCATTGAATGAATAATCATAAACAATATTGATAAAAAAATTGGATTGTAACATCAATACTTTACAACCTTGGTATCTATTAAATCATTTGGACCATTAAATAATTTCAACAAATGAACAATTTAATATTTTGAAAATAAGGATATTCATTATATAACATGTCAAAGGGGTAGTATATACACCTCATAGATGAAGATAACTGCATAACTAACTTATGTCACAATGAAGGAAATTTGAGATGAAAATCCTTTACCTCTTTTGTAACATTTCAAAAGTTAACCTAGTATAGATAGATCCTAAAATGGATATTTAAATAAAAATAATTTATTATATAATAATAATAAAATACCCTCATGTTATGTATACACACTACAGAAAGAAATTTTTTTGAATATATAATGTGTCTCACATAAAATAAAAGTGAGACTAAAATCATATACTTTAAGTGTCAAAACCATTCATACATGATCGATCCTAAAATATAGTAAATATATGTTTATTATAGATCATTTTTACCACCATAATTATATATTTCATAACTTATATTATATAGTAATGACATTTCATTACTAGTTTATAAATAATTGCTTGTTAAAATCACATCTCGAGTAATAGCTACATTGTTTCATGTATGCATTGTTTTTTTATTTTAGGTCCACATAATTTGATCATCATTATATCATATAAATTTTGATAATGATTATATAAATATAATAAATATATTTATTATATATGTATTTTGAGTACTTCATAAAATTTAGATATAAAAAATGAAATACACCATTCATGAAAACAGTTGGTCATTTGTACACATGAATGTCATTCCATATTCTATACTGATGAAATGAAAAAATTAAATAATGTATTACCATTATAGATTCATTCATATGACATTTTTATAATATATTTTCATTAATATCATCCTTACTACATCCCATATAATTAATTTATGATTCAAATTACTTCACGAGATAATAGTCTTCCGCACACATGAGTGATGTTATCATATTACCAAATAATGGAAAGAAAGTATATACATGTGATATTATAATATAATATGTATAATAATATCATAAATAAAATATAAAATTAATTAATTCATCATTACATACTACTTTGAGAGGTGGTGATGGAAAAAATGAATAAAATAATTTTACAAGGTTGTAGTCCACCATGAACGCCAATGGCCATTTTATATCCCATTTGATTGAAGAAAAGATAGTTTTTGTTCATGATCATAACATAAAAACATCTCATTATGTGGGTTACACTGAGTTAAATATAGTATCATTGTTTAATAATAATTCATTGAGTTTTATGAAGAAATAAAATAAAACTAAGGATAGGGACATTACCTCTTCCTTAGAAAATATATTTTGGTTTGTATAAAAATAATTGTTTGATTGGATTTATGAATAAACTATGGACTATAGGATGGGATTATTGATCAAAGGATGTGACATAGATAGGTCATCACTAAACCAATGGATTTTTTATGTGTGAATAGAATTCTATAGGGGGTGGTTTATAACATTCTAATACTATTTTTTGGTACTCCTCAAACTCATTTTAATCATTTTTTGGTTGGTAGTCGTTTAGGGGTTCCTTGGTAGAAATTTTGAAAATTTTGGATGTCTCCTGGATTGTTCATGTTTGAGAAATGCTTTTCCTAAATGGTGTGACTCACTATTGAAAACCATTAAAACCCAAGAAGGGTGAGTTTTTATGGATGGAGAAAAGTTTGGAAAATGTTTCCCCCAAAAAGGAGAAATTGTGAACCCCGTAATAGGGGCGCATGGTTAGGCCACACAGTTTGTGAAACTATGCATCCCTTCCTTGCTAACCATGCATGCGTAATTTTTTATTCCATTTTTAAAAAAATTATTGAACCCATGTTTGATCCCCCTCTGGAACCTAAACCACCATATCTTGATTTTTGGTGTTGAAGGGGATCAAAAGGACCCATTTTGGCTCCTCAAAACCCTTTCCAAGGTGGATTTATAATTGGAAAACATCATTTTATGCCTCTCTAATAGGATATATTTCCATGTTCCTTGTCTCCCTCTCTCTATCACTCATAATTATAGTTTATTGCTTATTATTACTATCATTGGATCTAAACTCTATTAATTTAGATCTTGAATCATGGATTGATACATGGATCTCTGTTACCAACATTCATCATTGGAGTTTCTTATTTTGGGATTTGGGAAATGGAATCATGTGATTCCATGGTTGGTGGTCCCATCTATGTTTGTATAGTTAAATATCACATGATTTCCATAATTTAATTTAAATTTCATTTTATTTTATTTTGAAAATATGATTTGATGGGAATTAAAATTTAATTTAAAATGGTTTGGATGTCCAGTAAAACCCATTATTCCAATGAATATGGGAGTAATTTGTATTTCATGGAATTTTCAAATTGAGATTTGATTAATTGATTTATGAAATTTAATTCGATAAAATTGATTATATTCATCTAATAAGAAGCCACTGGTTTTATCCTGGAAAAAGGCATGAATTGATTATAATCCCATGTTTGGGGTTTATAGAGAAATTTTTATCTTCAAATAGAACTCAGGGAAGTTTTATTTTAATATCTTTGAAATAATTATTCTATCATTTATTATTTTTTGAAAATATGAATTCCTATGTATTTTTTATGTTAATTTCGGGAAACATGCTCGGTTTTAAGACAAAAGAAGTAGTTATGAGTGAGTGCCTTACAATATCTCATCATAATGATCCTTATATCAGTACATGTGGTTTGGAAAAGGCCTCTTTAGTATTAGTTCTATCTTTCCACTACTATTGATTTTAGTAGAGGAATTTAAATTCTTTTTTTCTTATTTAATGGGATGAATATCCCTCAGTTCACATGATTGATTATTATTTTGAGTAATGTTCTGAGTTCATCAATGATTTCTAAAGATGTTGTGTGGCATCATGCCTCATAAATTACATGTGAATAAAATAAAATAGGAAGATAATGATTGAAAACTGTGATTTAATCCACTAATGAACCATAATTTAGTTAAAGTTTTTGTAGTTGTTGTCCAAGCTTTGGGAAAAGAACCAACACCCATTTATGTTTAGGATCTATATGTGGAACCATATAGGGATATTTTTTCCAAATAGTGCTAAGGTGTTCCCTTGCATGATTATGCATTCATTCCTAGGATCAAACAATCCTTAGGAATATTATTGGATTATAATGGTTAATCATTTCATTGAGTTCTTGGAGACACCAGATGATGTCATTGTGAAATTTTCCACCTTTAAGCTGAATAGACCATCAAAGAGATAGTGGGACACCATGGTGATGGAAAATAATAATGACATCAAATAGAGTGAGGAATTTAATTTTCTATTCACAAACTAATTTAATATAGTGTCGATTTTGTGGGATAAGGCTGCCATGTTTTTTAAACTGGAACAGGCTAACAAGACCTTTATTGAATAGACAAATCACTTTTTTGATCATGTGAACTATTCACCTAATATTTTATTGAATGAGAATATTAAGACACTATGGTTCAATATGAGACATCAAAATGATATTTTTTTAAGTTATATTGAAAAATCCCCCTCCTTTTGATGTTTTTCTAGAAAGAGCATTGATTATTGAGTTTGATCATTCTAGTAAGTTGGGTTTTTGGGAGTTCCTTTTACTCTTAGAGGTAGTTTTTTTAATTAATTCAATGTAAATAAATTCCATAATAATTTTTAGGGTGGTTATGAAAAGATGAATTCTTCTCTACCTCCTAAAATTTCCCAAATAGGTCCTTTGATTTGATACCATTGTGAAAATCCTAGTCACTCATAACACTTTTTCACTGAGGCACCCAAGTAATGTGGTTCCTAGGTATGCTCTGGTAAATTTCTGATGTTTTTTCATATATTTTCTGATCCAAATTATAACACATGATCATCATCACCTAAAATTATTGTTTTTCAATTAGATTTTTCATGATAAAATGGGTTCCATCCATAGGCATATGGAATTAAGATTCTTCTCACAGTGGATGAGTCCCCATAAGAAGTATATATTTATTCATTTACCATGAGAGGTACCATCACTATATCATTATCTTTAGTGACTTCATCTTTTTTTACTCGTTTATATCATTCATTCATTTCAACTGGTGATGTGAATTTGTTAATTGTTTTTGTGGATATATTATATTATTTTATGGGTATTACTATAACCCTCATAATTAAAAGATAAAAGGGTCTCTATAGTCCCACTTGTGTCTTATCATTATCATAATTTTATCTTACTTTTTATTTTTTTGGTTCTTGACAAGAATAATCCTGATGTCAATTTCTGTATAGGTAGGTTAATTTTTAATTAATCCCAAATATATTACTATATTTTTTGGGTCTCCCTTATTACACTCAATAGGTTTTGACATATAATTCATAAAAAATAGAACTCGAGGTTGAATAGAGATGGATCGTCTTATACAGAGTTATGGAATGTGATATCATTATTCTTTTTTGATATGGAGTGATAATATTTAAAGGATCATCTCTATCTAGTTTTTCCCTAGTTTGCCAATATTTTTCCCTTATAATTATCTATTTTTTCACTAGTGAGGGAGGTATAGTTTTCACTTGATGTAGTTATTGGTACTCAACCTGTATCTATTCCTTCTTACCCCATGGAACCAGCTGAAATGAAAGTGTTAAGGACTCAACTGGATTATCCTTCAGAGAAAGGATGTATAACCTTACATTTCTCACCTTGGTTGGTGTTGGTTATCTTTCCTAATAAAGAATATTTTTCAACTTTCCAACATGTCGATTATAAGGAAATAAATTGAATTATTCTAAAGAGCATGTATTTGATTCCTTGGATTGATGATCCGTTTGATCAGCTGAATGGGGAATATTAATTCTCGAATATAGACCTTTGATCAAGGTATCCTTATTTGAGAATAAAATAATCCAACATTCATAAAAAAATCATATGGAGTAGGTATAGCCCCTATGAGTACCCTTATATGCTATTTGGTCAACCTAATGTTCATGCATTCTTTTATGGATTTAATGTAAAGGTTATTCCATGAGTATCTTGATACTTTGGTGGTGCCCTTTGTGGATGAAATCATTGTTTACTATATGTTTGATAAGGATCATGTGTATCATATGAGAGTAGTTCTAGAATTGATAAGAGGTCACTGAAATTATTTAAATCCATATAAATGTATTTTTTTTATTCAAGAAATTAATTTTATGGGACATGTGGTGTCGAAACATGTTATCCCGGGTGATCAAGAGAAATTAAATTGTCTTATTACATTGGATCTGCCATGAAATTTTTCTTGATTCAGAGCATCATGGGTTTGGCTAGATAATATCACTAGTCTGTAAAGGATTTCATAAATTTTGATTCTTCGATGACTACTCTAACTCGAAAGGAATGAAATTTTTCTTGGGATGATAAATTTTGTGGTTCTTTTGTTGAGTTGAAATGTCTTTGGACTACAACTTTGGTGTTGAAAATTTTAATGGTCGGTAAGGGCTTTGTGGTCTTATGTGATACATCAGGTTCCGGATTGTGATGTGTTATTTTGTATAGTGATTACATCATTGATTATAGATCTTCGTATATTATACCACACTTGAAGAACTATATATCCCATGGCCTTTTACATGAATCTATGATGCACGCACTTATGAGTTGGTGGCATTTCATTTTTGCATAATGTTAAATTTATATTCCCTCCATAAAATCATTAGTTACATATTATTTCAAAAATATTTGAATCTATTATAAAGGAATTAGGTGGAATACTTTCAATATTTTCACATTAGCATCTCTTATACCCATTTCAAATTGAATATCATCCTAGATTCTTTGAGCATGAAACTTTCAACCTAGGTCGTGAAGGAATCATTAGAATATTAGACCTTGATGGATCCTTTTTTCATAGTTACATATTGAAGCCTAGAAATTAGGGGATGTTGTTGCTTTGAATAATGTTTATTTTACCTCTACTCTTTTCTAGATAATTCTTAGAGAACAACAAGTTGATTATGAATTTTTCTACATTAGAGACTCTCTTTATAGTTGAGAGGTTGTTAATGTGTGGTCATTATCCTTGGAATGTATTTTATTTTTCTAAAACCTATAAATTGTACCTTTTACTATGAAAAATGATATTATTGGGGAATTATATAATTCCTAGTGGGTAGTGAACCCATGAACCACGATGATGTCCTATGACCTGAAGTGGGGATTATGGTGACCTTGTATGAAATGGGGAATTATTGATTTTTTCTCTTATTGTTATACATGCCAACATGTTTAGCAAGAGAACTAGAGACATTAAAATTTCCATCATCAACATATATTTCCAAAATTGAAGTGGGATGAGATATCAATGGACATGGTGGTCGGGTTTCCACATACCTAGAGGATGAATAATGTGACATGGGTTGTGATTAATAGGCTGACCAAATCATCTCACATTAGATGATCTAGGAAATCTCTATGTGAAAGTGATTTTTCTTTTTCATGAGTTCCATATATAATGGTATTTGATAGGGATACTCAGTTTGATTATATCTTTTATAATGTTCTTCAAGAGGCATTGGGATATCATGTTCATTTATGTATGGTGTACTATCTTCTGTGAGATGGCCAGACCGAAAGAACTATACAGATTCTTGAGGATATGATTGATTCTTATATTTTTGTGGTGTGGGATAAACATCTTGGATTGGAATAATTTTCATATAACAACCCTTACCAATCTAAGAATGGAATGGATCCTTTTGAGGACATGTATGACCAGTCTTGAAAATATTTATTGGGATCCTTAAAAATCAGTGAATGTTCCATGGTCAAATTGGTATTTGTTCAAGAGATGGAAATAATGATTTAGATGATTAATAATAGTATGTTTAAGGGACTAATCTGGTATAATCCATTTTTTTTTATCACTATAGAATGATCAAATTTTCAGGTCTTCTTGAAAGTGTTTCCCTATTTGGATTATTGAAGGATTGTGAGGAAAATGAAGCTTGATCCTCATTTTGTGGGTCCTTTGATTATTTTTTTGATCAGTTTTGGAATGTGTATTATCATTTAGAATGTCTTTCTTACCTAACTTCAATACATATAATGTTTGAGGTATCATATTTTTGAAAATAACATTCTAATAAATTTCATGATATGAGATGGTGTGATCTTGAATTCAATCCTACGTTATCCTTAAATAAGAATTCGGTAAGGATTTTAGATTCAAAATACAATGTAATTCATGAAAAATATATACCATCGGTTTGAGTGTTATGGAATTAAGGTTCTAATACTCCTGAGATGTGGGAGAGAGAGGTAGTGATGAGTGAATTTTGGCATCACCTTTTTTGAATGGACCTTTGTTAACATGATTTATGGGGATAGAAAGTCTTAATGGTATGTAAGATGTCACATCATGTTACTGTTGTGAGTTACTCCTCAACCCCACATTTAATCATGCTATTTTTAGGGATAATTTAGTGGTTCATTGAGTGAAATTTTGAAAAATTTTAATGTCTTTTGGGAAGTGAGCGATTGGTGCATGGTTTTCCCAAACCATGTTCCCTACTAGTGAAAATCATGAAAATAAAGGGAGTGAGGGTTTTTAGAGTTTTTGTATGGTTTTAAAATCTACTCAATCACAAAGGATAAATAGTGAACCCCATAGTATGGGTACTGAACTGGGGCTCACAATTTGGGAATATTCGTATCCTTGTCCAAATAACTAGGTATAAGGAATTATTTTCAAGTTTAATAGGGATCTCAATGAAAAATTTCAGACCCTTAAAACCCCTTATAAGGTGGTTCAAATACTGGAAAACATTGTGGTATTCCTCTCTTGTAATGTATATTTCCCTATTCCTTCTCTTCCACTCTCATTATTTATCCTCCTTGGAGTATCCTATAATTTTTTGTATTTAATCTCATTTATTTTAGATCTTGAATACAATTTTGATTCATGGATATCTATTTTTGACATTCTTTAGTATGGATTCTCATTGTGGGTGTTGTGATACGTGATCCCATGACCCTGTAGTTGGTGGTTTCGTCTATGTTTTTTTAATTAAATAACCATTGATTTTTTTTATTTAAATTAAATTGTTTTAAGTTGTATTTTCAAAAAAAATAATTTATCGGAATTTAGATTTAAATAAAAATGTTATGGATTTTAAAAAAAACCCAAATTTTAAGGAATTGGGATTTGATTTGTATTTGATGGAAATTGTGGAATTTTACTTATGGAATTAGTTTTTGAAAGTGATTTCATGAAAATGAATTACATTTCATTGATAAGAACCCATTTGTTTTACCTTGGAAAAATGAATCAATTGATAAAAACCCAATATTTTGGTTTTTAAATTGAAATTGGAATATTTAATTGGGAAATGTTAGAAATTTTATTTTCAATAGTTTTAAAATATTTTTCCAATTATTGATTATTTTTTGAGAACATTAAAACCTAGGTAGACAATGAGTTATTTGGGACAAACAAGCCTAATTTTGGGATTTTAACAACTAACAAAAACATAGTGTAACTAATATTATCCTTGAGGGGATGTTGATTATTCCTCTTTTACCAGTGTATGAGGGATGTACGAATACATATTTTTGATCACCTATATGAGTGTGTGAGGATACCATATCATGGAACTATTATACATCTTAGTCGATGACCATATTTCTCATTGGTGAATTAATTTCATATATATATGAAATTATTTGTAAAACTTATTTACATATTTCTTGTGAATTATATAAACTATTTTATATAAAATTATTAATAATTCATTCTTCTAGTGTTTTCATCAATTGAAATAAATAACCTGTTCCGTTTTAAATATTTAATAGTAGTTTCATGAATATTTTATTGAAATTGAATGCATTGTATGGTTTATTATATAGGGATATTATAGTGGAATCCTTGGTGAGATCATATTTTCCCTTTATCTCATAGACATCCATTGCCTTCATGAATTTTTATATTTCATTCTTGGGGGTTTTATCATTTGGAATGCGCTTCATGGAGGTTGTGGTTGTTGATAATTTAGGCTTGGAGTGCCATGTCTTATATATTTGTGTTATTTTTCCTATATTTACAGCACTTGAAAGATCTACTACTTGGGTTTGTTTGACATGTTTGAATTTTTTTATTATTTCCATTAAGATTTTCCTTTTGATCAGATAGAATTATTTCATATCATCCATTGTTTATATGGATAAATTTTTCCCTCCTTTACCTTTTATGAATCTTGGTGCTAGTTCCAAACCCATGAAGACTGGGAATGTACTTCATATTCTATTAGATTCAGCTTGGTTTTTATGATACTAGGGTGCCTAGGATGGTTCGTGACATGGCCATTTATAAGTTAGGTCAGTGTCACAGTTGTAACTTTTTTAAAGATAAAGGTGTACAGACTTTTTTCAAATGCCACAGGGGTCCAAGATAAGGAATTATATAAATTTGAATATATAAGGTAAAAAATGTAAATCTAATGGGAATCAAACATGTTTAATGGAAATTTTAACCCCGATCATTTTATTTTATCCCCATGGTTCACCTATTTTATTTTAACTGTTTTATTTATTTTTCCCTATTTTTACAATTAATTATGGTGAAAAACCTACTGAGTTACCTCTATAATTCGGTATTAATTTTATGTTCATACATTTAATACCTATATGTGTTTATATTATGGTTCAAAAAAACTTAACAAAAAATTAATCATCCTACAAAGAAATATGGTTGATTAAAAATTAGACATCAACGGAGAGCACGTTGTCTCTTAAGTGTAAATACAAGAGAGACGGTGTTTATAGACCTAAAAATAATCTACATATTATCCCTATGTAAATATAATATTAATAGATAAATATATATTCCATAGAAAATGAAAATTTCAGTCTAAATTTTTAAAATAAAATTTCACCATTATAATGTAGTCATTCAATTAGTGTGTATAAAAGGAAGTAACCAAAATATGAAATTTTCTAAAAATGGAACTAAATGGAATCATGTAATATATGACTTACTCTAAAATATCATTAATCCAAGAAAAATATGTTTTTATATTTTCTTTGGTTTTCTCCAGAAAAACATAAATTTGAAAATGAATAATTACGATATGGTTGAAATCATATGTGAAAAAAATTTACCTTCTGTAAATTTTGATGATATCTAGTCTAGTGTAATCACCTCCATTGAATACCACAAGATAATTCTTTATACTAATATCTTTCATTCAGATCTTTATTGGATATGTGACTTGAAATTATAATGATATAATTAGTTCTTTATTAAAGTAATATGTTATTTATAACAATTATATTAAACATTTTTTATTTTTTCTATTCAATAAACAAGAATATATATTTTATGGTTACAATATTTTTTTCATTATATTTAACATATAAAAAATTAATTTCTAAATTTCTAAATATGGAATACCTAAAATTAATTTTATTTTTAGACTATTAATTTCATAATTATATTATTACAACTCTTTGGGATTTTTCTGAAAATTAATCATTTTTAGGTGAATAGTGAAAAAATGAATATCGTTAAAATAGTCAACTATAGAAAATTATAATAAAATAAAAATAAAAAACAAATTAAAACTTTTGTCTATAAATAATAATTTTTCTACCGAAATGAAATCAATTATATTTTCTATGTTATTTGTAGATTCCATTTTTATCATTTTTTAAATGTAAGTAAGATTTTACTCTAATAAATTTCTTATTTGTTTATATAAAAAAATTAGTTTTAATAAATTATTAAATTAAATAAAAAATCAATTTCATCTTTTATATCAATATAAATTTAGTATTTAAGAAGATAAATTTTTTAATCAATGTATGATTACTAAGATTAAATATAATGACCATTACAATAGTGAAATTATTATTTTTAGATAATAACTTTTTTAATATTTTTTAATTTTAATATAATCAAATATATTATGCACTCCTAAAAATGAATTTCATATAATCTAATTTACTATATTTAAATATATGAACACTAATTCATTTGGTATTCAATACTAAATAATAATATTAATACATAATATTGAAAATAACATTTGCCCAAAAAAAATTCTATATATAAATAATTTTAGTTTAAATGAATGTTTTATATTATTTTAAAATTAAATTATATTAATTTCATTAAAATTTAGGTTTTATCACACAAAAATTGGGAAAATATCTTGTTATATCTATTTTTAAAAACTTAATTTACTTTAGAACAATATAGTTACCGATGTAAAAATTTGTAATAGTAAAAAATATAAGAGTAGTTGAATTTAAATATGATTCAAACAAGTTTGAAAATTTTTTAGGGTTCCTAGACCCAATATAAACCCAGAATCAATTATTTAAAACTTTTTGAGACATTTAACATTAAATTCTTTCTTGATATAATCAAAATGTAAATAGTATTCACAAAATAATCATTTTCTTCACTTATGAATGGTGATCACCCCCATCGTTTAATTGGGAAAAATTACATTAGATATATCCTTAAAACCATTCAAAATTTTACTAACCTGGAATTTCAATTCATTTCATAAATCCTATGGTTATCAAATGTTTTTCTAATCCATTTATTTCTAAGGAGTTCATCAAGAGGAAGTTCAAGATTATGATGTAAACATTAATTTCTCCCAATCATTTACTAATAATAATTAAATTCCAAAAATACCATAATAAGTAATATAATATTCTATATAATATTATTATACTGATTTTTTTCATAAATTTATGGGAAACCCATATTTTCATTCGTATCCACTAAGAAAAAAAATGAATGGTCATCGTGCATTATGCGGACTACGACATCCACAAATTAACATCTTTCATTTTTATCCAATTCCTCTCTTAACTATTTATAATGATTGAATTAATGAATATGATTTATAAATATAATATATTTCTGAATAGAAAGTGGAAAAGTATAATTCACCTTTATTTACTAACATTTTTTGTGAAATTAAAAGGTTATCCATGTGTTGTGTGGACTACCACCTCCATGAAAAAATGAATTCAATTTTCATCATGATATTCATTCGTTAACCAAACTACAAAAAAGGCGATTAATTAAAATAAAATATATAAATAATAGATTTATTAGTTTTTATAATTATAAAATGAAAAAAAAAACATTTTCATAACCATAATCTCCAATAAAATTATATTATGATAATGTTTGGGTTGATCTAACCACCAACATGAATAATGATATAAAACTCAATCATGGATAACCATTATGATGTAAATTTTAATATTATTATAATTTCATAAGAAAATAAGTATTTCTAATTTTTCTAGAATGGTTATTTTATGAAATTAACTTCTTATTAAAAACTCATTTCTTATCTCTATAAATATCAAAATATGATGCAATAGATTTTATTTTCACTCAACATGACTAAAATAATAATGGAATGAGGTAAGTGATTAATAAATAAATATATATTATCTACCAATGTACCATAAATGACATTCTAATGATGAACGTTTGGAAAAGAATAAATAGACACTCCTCTATAATAAAACATGTTCATAATAATAAAGATAACTCACACCCAATATTGAAAATATACAAAAACTAACTAATATCCATTTAGAGACTAATTATAAATGAAGATAAGAAAATATTATAAATATAAAAATGGTTCTAAAATAGGTGTTTATATTGTCTATTTTTTTATATTGTTGATCTATTCTCTATAGTGGAATATATGAATTAATGTATGGGTTTATTATATAATATTTCATATATTGAGAAATATTTATTATTATACGCCATGTTTTCACCATACTGGTGAATTAAATCCCCCTTTAATTTTTTTCAATATCCTCTCAAAATTCATTGAATTTAATGTTTTATTATAAATCATATTTTAAAATAGGTTTTCATTCTAATGTTTCCAATGTATTATGGGATTCATTGATTAAATTATTGATATATTGGGTCATAGTTTATGTTACCTAGAGATTATTTTCAATAATTATTTAATATTGAAATAATTGGTTTTTTATTTTATTACCTCTTTTTCACTAAGAAAATCACTTATCATCAACAATAACAACATATTTGATAAAAAAATTAGAAAAATATATAAGTTTTTTAAGAGAGACTCTAATTCTTTATAATAAATATGTTGTTCAATGTCAATATTTTCACTAATTCCAATGTTTTCATAAATTTTATAAACCAAAATATTGATTAATTCATGTAATCCTCTAACTTAGCATCACCAAATCTCAAATAAATTTTTTCCCTATATAAAATTTTGGTTTTCATAAATACTTTTTGTAATATTAATTTTTTTTACATATCATGGATATATTTCTTATCTTCCACTACACATTTTCCCTGTAAAATAATTATCTATTTTTCAAGACTAGATTATTTGATATTTTAAAAAATATATATATTTTTTAATATATCTCAAATTTTTTCCTTCCAACCATTTTGAAAATGTCTTCTCAAAACATAAAGGGACTTTGTCAGATATGCTTTCTATATAAAAATAATAAAAGAAACTATTTTTAATATATTATCACATGAAAAATCATCCCATTTTTTTGAATCTTATTTCCTAATTGTTCAAGAATTAAAAATTAAATTATTTTTTCCATTATAATATAAGTTCTATTTAATTAGGATTTCCTGGAAAAAGATCATTTTCATCATCCTTTTCAAAGTAATATTGTACTATTATTCAGAAAGTTTTTTTGATATATTTTTCTATTCCTAACCCATGTTTTCACAAATAAAGAACATTAAATATATTTAATAGGAATGATATATTACAACCTTTACCTTTTATAATCATCTTCTACCCATTACTAAAAAAATCCAATTCATTTCCATTATGGATACCTTATTTTTAATTAAAGTGATTGAAGTGTTCTCACCAAGATCACAACAACTAATTGATTGTGAATATAATTTAATTTTCCATATACCACATTTTAAAACAGAAATAATGTTAAAATAAATAATTTTCATGTATATTAATATTAATTAGATAATTATTTTCCTAATTAAAAAATTAGTAACTTTTAAATTTATTAGTAGTTTTAATTAAACTCTATATTTATAATGTTTTATTTAAAATTTTAACTTTTAAATTAAATATTTTTAATTTTACATAATTAATATCACTTTTTAAATAATCATAAAATAATTAACATAGACTGATATTTTGTGATTTTTCGAGAAATATTGATTTTTTTTCAATAGTGAAAAATACTTTATTTTTTTAATAAATGTCACTAATTTTAAATAAATTAATTTATATTAAAGTATGATTATGTTTTGAATATTATTTCATCTAATATAAGTATTTTAGAAACCCTTTTTTCCTTAAAAGAATTTTAAATATATCTAGAAGTATTTATCGAGAGGGATACTGATACATCATGTGATTTCATGCCCCGGTGCACCCATAATTAATTTTATAAAAATATTAAATATATATTATATAATACATAAATGGTTCCCTAAATAAAATTACATAACTCTTAAAGGGAGTATCATATTGAATATTTTTAACCACAGTTGAGTTCATAACCTAAGGTTTACCCACGGTGAAACCTAAAGTTCATCTGTGTGGGATGTTCAGATAAAGAGATTGTTGGTAGTTCATTCAGTGGGTTATTAAAATAATTTATTAAATTAATTAATCAATTAACCTAAAAATAAATACCCTATAATTACATGGTTATGAAGTATCAATTAGGTTATTTGTATATCCCTAAGATAGTTGAGTGTAGTTTTTTCCACCCTTTGTTGGAAAATCAAGATGATTTTAAAATTAGACTATGGATCTAGGACAATAAAGGTTTATAAAATGAAATTAGTTATCTTGTTCATCGGATAATACATTCTCCATTGACGAACAATCCAACCTCTAGGTTGGACTCATCAATTTTTTGGATTCTTCACCAATTGATTAAATTAAAATCATGATCATATTTTTTCTTTGATCTGAGTTCAAATTGACCATTTTCGTGAGTTCGTGAACCAATTTAAATTTTTTTATTTGGTTTCACACCCTGAGAATCTCTATTTTTATTCATTGGAAAATAATTCTTGGGAAAACATTATTGAATATCTATTTATTATGCTTTCCCCCTCTATTATTCTCTTTCTTCACGGGATTCCCTATTGGGTCTCAGTTCAACTTTTCCAAGTGTTATTGAGCCTGATTGGGTCCCTAGATTCATTGTGATTTCTTTTCCAAGAGTGGATTGATAAATCAGTTATGGAGTCTGAGGATTTTTTTGGTTTCAGATTATTATTCATGGATCTGGGATCCAAAGTATAGATGTAATGGCATTGAATATGAATGAGGTGTGTACGGCATTGAGTTGGGGAATCTGAAATCAAATCACCATCCAACAGACAACGGAAAAAGATAAATGAAGGATTCCACTTTGATTTTTGGAATCCTAGAGTTGAAATTAAAATCCTTTGGCATAGATCAGGAATTTTCATTGAGACTATCAAATAATTATTTAAATACCGACTAAATTCCATGTTATTGAGATAAAGACAAATTTTCTAGTACCAATAGGATTATCATGATAGGGTTTTCAAAAATGTTAAGGATCACATTCCATGTAGTTTGGCCACATGGCATGTGACCCTCCCAAGATAGATAGTTTTTGTTTAAGATAACTCTAGCAACACCCCGTGTGTCCGGACACACCAAGTACTAGATTATACGGGCACTACTACTATACACTAATATGGTCGGGGGAATGGTAATGACCTTAGGTTGTGGAGGCACACTATTTTTCCCCTTACACACCATGTAAGGATACATTGTCTATAATCCATGTATCGATAGGTTCATGGTCAGAAATCTGAGCAGGTGCACAAGCTATGAGGTTCCTCTTACACACTGTGTACCCCCAATTATGTTTTTAGGAATCTCATACCTCTCATATATCCTTTGTTTGGACATGAATTTTGGATTGCATGTAGTAGATCTTAAGTTTTTTATTTTTAAAACATAATGGTTGAATTCATAGTTACTATTTTTTTATGATGCAATATGTTATGATTATGGTGATTCTTTATGCGATGCTCAACGATGATAGTGATTGGGAATAATCATCATAAATATTATAGTGGTACCCACATGTCAGGATATAGAATAGATTATATACCAATCCACTAAGTGGAACCCTCCTATTATGATAGTTCATGGGTAATCTAACTATCCACTGAGGGGAACCCTCTTATTGAGCATGGAATGAGTCCTCGATTGACCATTATAGTATCACCCTCATACTGGCCAGGGCATGGGTCCTTTATCAAACAAAAGAGGAGAACCCACCTATTGATTAACGGTTTGGGTCTTCTAATGACTACGATAGTGTAACCCTCATGTTGGGAATGTTATGTGACCTATATTAACCACTCGAGTTGAACTGTTCTATTGGGTAGGGTATGCATCCTCTATCGACCACTAGAGTGGTACCCTCTTTGGGATTAAAGAAGTGGGTTCTCTACCAACTACTAGAGTGTCAACATATTGATGGGAAGGTTATGAGTCCTCTGTTGATCACTATATTTTAAACATCACACTGGGTCATGTATGGGTACTATATCAACCACCATAGTGGAATGCTCTTGTATAGTTGGGTAATGGGTCCTCTACCGAATACTAAAGTGGAACACACCTACATAGTCAGGGCATGAGTCCTATAACGATAACATGAGTTTCACCCTCCTATTATACTTGGGTATTTTCTTATACCTGTAGATTGTGTCCCCTTTGCTCTGTATACTAGAGGTGAGTTGTGTCTTGACTTTTTTGTTTCTTTGGATAGATGAGAAGGATACTTTCAATTTTTTATGGAACTTTTGGAACTGAGGGCACACATTCTTTAGCTAGGTTATGATATGGAGATCACATGTATCTCTCATTTGGGATTTTATTATTGAATATATATATCTAAGTCAATATATATTATTACTATTTTTATTTGGATTAATCTATAAATTTCTAATTATATCTCTTACTTCTTCCCCACCAAAATACATGTTGTCCTAATAGTTATGTGTATACTCTCCACTACATGGGAGTTCCCACATGTGTCATGTCATATGAAGATGACATAAAGGTCAGTGGTTATTACATAGGATCATATTGATAGCCTAGTGAATTTGACTACATATGGTGGTTAGATATTCGATATTTGGATATGGTACATCTGAATATTAATTTTTCCAATTTTTTTAGGTTGAGACATATTTCCAGTTGGGAATATATTTTTTTCCCTTTTTACAATTCAATATACACGGTTACTCCCTTGTATGTCCTTGAACATTTAAATTAATGGTTTATTCTCTAGAAATTTCATCTTTTATTATTATTCCTCTACACTTATGAATATAGATGATTTTTTGTGTGTATATGTATTGGTATATTAGTAAATGGCCTCCCATGTTATTTATTCCATTAAACGCTTGGTTCCACCCCTGGAATATGGAGGTGGGCATGGAGTAGTTGTAGCTCATGCCTTGTGGGGTTGGGTAATAAATTATTTGTATCTGAGAATTTGAATCCTTGTGAAGGTGTTTTTTTATTCCCCTTATTAATATTTGGTTCTAATTTATGAAAAAAAAAATTAATGTTTCTCTAGTTTGGCTCTCAGATTGAGGGACCCAATTTTTATGTGGCAGCTGATATATCCATTAACTAGGATTTTGACTCCCTTCTTCTCAACATTGATTACTACGAAACTGGTTGCATAGATTAATGGTACATGAATCAGATTGGATTCAGTACATTGATTTTACTTCTTTAGTCAACTCCCCATGTATATATATGTTTATCTGACATGGTATGTCTTTAATAAAATTTCTAGATGCCACTACAAAGACTACCAAAAAGGTTAGTAATTTCGGATCAAGAGGATAATCCAATGAGTGGTGATGACATAGTTTAGTGGAAATAATGTGAGGTTCACCCTCTAGGTGGATTGGTAGTAGCAGCCCCACCTATTGAGCAGTAGATCATACCAATAGTGGAAGATGAGGATGTGCATAGTATTAGTGCACTCTTCTAGTTCCAGCACCAGAGGCCGATGAGGTTCTATAGTGATCCAGATCCTGATTATATGAAGGATTGGATATATTTTGTGATCTATGTTTTAGGAATATCTCGACACTAACAGATTAGGTGGTTTCCCTAGAAACCCGCCTTTTCCATGGGGTAGTTTGATGATGGTGGAGTCTAGTCATGTAGAATAATGACGAGTCAACACTCTCATGGATCAACTTCTAGAAATAACATTGGGATTAGTACAACTAATTCCTCTTATGATTAGTTCTTATTGAGGTTTGTTTGAGAGAAATGAGGAATGGATGTTAGTTATAGATCATTTTGTGAGGTTTAAAGACCTTACATGGTACTCCCTTGACATTATTCATGATGGATACTTATGGGAGTCAATGTCTGATCAGGGTATCCATTAAGACATCTGTTCAAGTGTGGTACCCTTGTGTATTCCCATAGATTATTGGGTGATGGAGTGTTGGACTATTATAGAGATATTCCTCAAAAAGCAAGTCCAGTCTACTAGGGATGAAAGTGACTGTCATGGGTTTGACTCATCATCAGTTGCTAAAAAGTTCTAGTCAAAAGGATCTTGACACAGGAGATATTCCAAGGATCAGGCTCAGGCTTTTTGTTAGGGAAAACAAATAGGATTGGGGAAGCCTAGATATGGGTGGTGTAATGAATGGTATGGGTGTGGTAACATGGAAAATAATTTCCTTATAGGATTTTCTTAGGAGGGAATATAGATAGAGGATGGACCATCTTGGAAGAGGATGATCTATGACCAAGGATCTCCCTTGTGAGTTCATGGTACCCCTACAGGGTAGCAAACTTATTATATGAGTAGTTGGGTCTCCATATGTGGGAGCTATGGGTAGTGGATTAAATTATGATATCCTTCCACCACCACCCCCTAGATAGTCTACAAAAGGCTTTGGGAGCTCGCATTTAGGGCTACAGACAGCTGCATTATTTGGAGGCATATGACCTAAAGGGAAACAAGATGATTAAAGGTATGATCTATGTTTATTATATTCTTTCATCGGTACTAGTGTAGATGTGTGATTCACTCCTTCATATATTTATTCCTATTTTGAGAGAATGGCCTCCATGTTGAGGCTTTAACCAAGAATATTTATCATAAGGTTTCTATGGGGAATGATTCTTCTATATTTATTACTTGAACAAAGTGCAAGATATCTCTTGGTGGAGAGATTTTCTTGTGGTACCTTTTATTCATCGTAAAATAAACCTATAATGTTATCTTGGGTATGGATTTTTTTTCTACTATTTGTGACTAGATTTAATATGACCATATATGGTACAGATGCCTTCACACTAATGGGATGAGATTATTCTTTATATGGGAGTTATATCACTTGATAGGGTGAGTGAATTTTTGAAAGCGGTAGGATACATCCCATTACCAATAAGATTCCTTGTTTATCCATTCATGTAGTAGTCTCTCTAGGAATCAAAATTCGGTCACTCATGAAGTATTTTATGGAAATATTCCTTTAGGACTTCTTGGGACATCCTATGAGGTAGGAGATGGATGTTTCACATTGAATTACATCCTCAAACTACTCTAATATAATTTGTTTATATATAAAGTCCCTTAATTAGCCTCGGTTACTACATTTTCAATTATAGGACCTACTATAGAAGTTATTTATCAGACCATGTGTGTCCCACTAGGGAACCCTAGTGTTATTCATGAAAAAATCGGATGAGAGCAAGAGAATTTTAGTGGACTTTCATCTCCTGAACGAGGAAAAGATAATGAACATGTACCCCTTGATGAGGATTAACTTCTTCATTAATTATTTATGAGGCATGAGATAGTTCTAAAAGATTGATATTAGGTCTGTCTACTTCCAAAAGAGAGTTTGTGAGTCTGATATTCCAAATCAGGCATTCCAATGTCAATACAAAAAATATAAGTTTCGAGTGATGTCTTTTGGTGTGATGAATGGACCTAATATGTTTATTTCTTTGACCATATGGATCTTCCATCCATACATTGACTTTTTTTCATCATTTATGAGATACTCAAATACTCTACTTTAGAGGAGGACCTTGCACAACTCATTAAAATTGTAAAATGTTTTCTTCGAGAGCACCATCATTATATTAATCTCTCAAAATGAAAGTTCTTGATCAAAGAGTTTTAGTTCTTAGGTCATGTCATTTATGTGTATTGTTTAGCTTTTGAATCGATGAATAATAATGGAGTTATTTATTTGGATTCACCCAAGATCATGTTAGAGGTGTATAATATTTTTGTATTAATGAGTACTATAAGAAGTATTTGTTAGACATCTCTTGGATTATAGCCCCTTTGATAGGCCTATAGTGGAATGGAAATCCATTTAGATGGACTTAGGAGTTCTAGATATCCATTTAGTAGTTATGATTTAGGCTAATGAGTGCACCTATTTTGAGAATGCCTAAGGAGGGAATAGTGTATGTATTTTATTGAGATGCCTCAAAAGTAGGGATCGGTTGCATGTTGATTTTGATAATGGAAGTTATCACATTTGGGTTTTGGTAGTTGACACCCTACAATAATAAACCTATTACTCAAGACCTAGATCTATCATCAGTAGACTTCTATGTGATGATGTGGGAAAATACATTATGGTAATGTTCTTTTTTCTTTACCAAGACCATTAGGGTTTCCTGTAAGTATTCTTATAGAGAGTGTTGATCTAGAGGAAGATGCAGTATTTTGAGTCCCTATAGGAATATGACTTTGATATAATCTATATTTTAGGTGAGGGAAATATTTTATAAGATTCCCTTAGTAGGATTTCCTATGGTAGTTTGGTATAGGAATTGTTTTGAGAAGATAACTCCCTTATAACTGACCCTATTTAAAGAGGAGGGTGAAGAAAATATTTAATCAATGGTGTTGACTCAACCTCGTCTCGAGCATTTGAGACATTCTTAGTTGGGGTACATAAATTGTGAGTTCTTACATGACCATATAGCCTTTGGAGACTCATTTTATGGATTTTATGAAGGGGGTTCATGTCAACCTTCTATAGGGTCAAACTGTGGTTCCAGTCATGGCGTAGGAGGATTCGATGAGATAGTTTCACATATATCCTTTGGAAATACATCTCCTTTTATAAAATATGTATATTGTCCTTTAGTAGTAGTTTTGGTGGGATGGTTGTTAGCTAGAGCATGGATGAGTTTGTCTCTTCATTCCTCACCTATTATTATGTGAATTCTGAGTACTTGGTGGTGACATGTTTGTTACATACCATGGTGATGTGAGACTTTAATTAGGAGGAAATATCCATGGAATTTATTATAGGGCCTCCGTAGACAGTGAGAGGTGGTGATTCTATCTAGGTGGTAGTTGACTAAATTAAAAATTACACTCAATTACTATATATCAGGGAGAATATTTTAGTTGAGAGTTTGGTTTAGTTGTACGTAAGAGATACTATCTTTCATAATTGGGTTCCCTTGAGTATTTCATCAAATCATGATTTCAGGTTCATTTCAGTGTGGTGGAGAGAATTTTAGGAGACTTTTGGATCCCATATATAGATGGATACAACCTTTCACCCCCAGATTGATGGAAGACTGAGCACACTATCCAATTGTTGAAGGATATGTTTATGAATTGACAGTTATACTTTGGAAAGATCTAGGAGGATCAAATTACCTTGGTAGAGTTTGTGTAAAATAATATCTACCACTTTACAATTAGCATGTCTCATTTTGTGTCCTTGTATGGGAGATCCTGAAGGTCACCCGTATGATTTAATGAGATTAGTGAGGCATCTCTTGTTGGTCTAAAAATTGTATAGGTGATTATGGAGAATGTTGTGGAAATTTGTAATTAGATGAGTACATACCATAATAGATAAAATTATTACATAGATTGATGTCATAGGGACTTGGAGTCTGAGCTAGGAGATCACATTTTCCTCAGAGTCTCCCATCATGTTGATTGGGGAGATTTGGAAGGGGTGGATAGTTATCCCAGGGGTTCATTGGGAAATTTGAGATATTGAAGAGGTTTGTAGAGGTTTCTTATAACCTCTCTCTACCCCCAATGTTAAAGTGTGTGGACTTAATATTCCATGGGTCGTTGATGAAAAGACACGTGCATGACCCCACAAACGTTATTAACTGTAGAGAGATGAAAATTGAGGATTGAATCACTTTTTTAAAGAACCTGGTGAAGATTGGGGATCAAAATGAGAGGACCAGTCATGGGAATACCATACTCTTAGTTTGTGTGTGGGGTATCATCGAAGAATGCAGGATAGCTCTAATGAGTGAGAGATCTAGATGAGGTATCGATATCCAGTGATTTTTTTTGTTTTCAGTGAAATAAGTCTTTATTTTTGAGAATACAGTAGTGACTCTTATTTTATCTTATAAGAATTGGAAATATATATATATATATATTATTGGATCTATATATGGTGATAAAATGTGATTCCATGGCTTGGGGTTCTTGAAATTAATAAAAAAAATTAAGTATGTTTTTCATCTCATTTTCATGTTTTCATAAAAAAAAGTATAACTCTTCAACAAAGTCTCAGATCAAAAATAGAAGACAAAAAATAAGTATGTAAGGGGAGATCTATACTTGGAATGATATTATGATAGTTTGAAAGGGGCATTCAAAAAAAGAGACCATTGGCAGTATATTCAATGTGTTAATTTAAAAATTAATTGAGTTATTTTTTTAAGAGACCTAAATAGAAATCTATGACATGAACTCTAGTATGGAGCATCTCCAGGGTTACCCATATAACCCTGGTACCCTTGAGAATAGTTTCTGTCCACCATCCATTAGAAAATCAACATTAGCTGAATATGAGACTCTAGATCCTAAATAATAAAGGTGCAACAAATGAAAAAACTTATATAATTCATTTCAGATAACTTCATTCACCGATAAAATATTCAATCTCTATGTAGGACTATTCATTTTTTATATTCTACCCTAATTGATTAATATATTGATCAATATCATACTTTTCCTTTGATAGGTGTTCAAATTAATCCTTTTTAGGAACCTGTGAACCAATTTTAACTTTTTTATTCTTTATTCACTCACCCAATCATCCCAATAAGTAATTTTTTGCGATGAAATCTTTGAAAATGATTGTCTCCAATCTGTTTCATGTGACTTCCCCTACATTATCCACAGTATTCATTGATTTTCATATGGATTCTTCATTAGACATTGATGGGGCGGATCAAGCCCAATCAAACCCTCAAATTTTCTGTAGATTTATGTGAAATAAATGGATTGAATAATTGTGGATGATTTTATATTATTTGTGGGAAAAGGATTATTTTTTCATGGATCTATGATGTGAAACACAGATAGTCTGTCAAGGTAAATGAATAAGGTGTGTATATGCATTGAATGGGTGAATCATAAATTATTTTTCCATCTAACCAACTACTGGAAAAGTAGATAAGAGGATTCCCCTTTGATATAGGGTAGCCTATAGGTGAGATATGATGCATAAAAATTCAATATGGAATGTGTGGTTAGCATATATGAGATTATTTGAAAATACCAATGACACAAAGTGTAGTTCAGATTAAAACATGTCACACAGTACACCTATGTATATAGTTCAAAAGTTTTGGAAAATAATAAGGATCTCATGTCATGTAATAGGGGAGCATGTTGTGTAGACATTCCATATAGAAGTGCACATGATTTGGATCCCATGAGGGGTTACATTTCCGGTACCATACATAGACTCAACCAGTGAATAAGGAAAAATCTAGAAGATTGTGTAGGTCCCCGGGTGGTTGAGGCACACCTTTAGTACCCATACCAGACATGTAGGGATACAAATCGCTGATAAATATACTATTATAGACATCAATAGGCATCAGATCAGGACACATGTAGTGTACCCCCACATCCTTTTTTGAAAAGAATATACCTCTCATATCTCCTTTATATGGACTCATATTTTCTCTCATGAGTAGCCTATACAGTCATTTTTATGTACAGATGGAGATAATATCCTTTTTTGTGCATGTAGACATATTATGAGAATTGTTCTAGGTGTAATTATTCTATAGAATATTCTTGATAATGATAGTTATTTGGTATAACCTATAGAGATATTAGAGCACCCTCCTATGAGGATAGCACATCATTCCTATACCTATCCAAAGAGTGGCACCCTCGTGTTGGGATAGGGAGTCGGTCCACCACTTATTCACATAGTGGAACCCTCTTACCAGAAAGGGTATGAGTCCTCGATAAACTATCAGAGTGGAGCCCTTAGGTTGGGTTTGGTATGGGTCCCCTACTAACCATCAGAGATGCACCATCCTGTGAAGTCCAGGAAAGGATCCTCTACCGGCTACTAGAGTGGTTCCTTCCTACTGGGAAGTGTATGGGTCATTTATCAACCATGAGAGTGGAACCCTCTTATTGGGTAGGGTATGGGTCTTCTATCAACCACTATAGTGGAACCCACTACGGAGTCAGGTCATGTGTCCTCTGCCAATTACTATATGGTCACCATCCTTTTAGGTATTGTATGGGACCTCGATTGACCACTATAGTAGATCCATCCTGCATGGAAGGGTATGATTCATCTATTGACCACCAGAGTGCTACCCTCCTCTAGAGTCAGGTCATGGGTCCCCTAATGAGTACTAAATTGGTTTCCACTTACAGAGTTAGTGCATGCATCCTATATTAACTATATGAGTTGAACCCTCCCGTTTTACCAGGTGATGGGTCCTCTACATAGATAATGTGGTGTCTCGAATGTTCATTACAATGATCAGGTTGGTCTTTACATGTATATTTATTTGGATAGGTGTGTGAGATTCTAGGCATTAGTGATGGACATTTCATAACTGGTGACACTCTTTCTGGGGATGGAATGTGAGATAGAGATCCCCTTTCACACACATTTATGATTATTTGATTAATTATATATGTATATATATGTATCCTTGTAATTGGATATAATTACTACCATTATTTGGGTTTAGCATTATGTTTCATATCATGTCTCTTACTACCCCCCATTTATCTTTCATATAGTCCAACTGGGTATTTATACACCCACCTCTACATGGGATTTTCCTTCATGTGTCCTATCTTATATGGACTACGGATAAAGACACAATTGTTATAGAGGATCAAGAAACCCTTGTGAATTTGATAGGATATGGTGTTTGGAGCATTAAGATTTCGAGCTGGGCTCTCTTAGAATTTATGTTTTCTGTTTTTATCAACTTAGGACATGAGTTTGGTTCGACATGCATTTTTCCACTATTTACATTTATATTTAAAAGTTCATAGTCTTTTACAAATTAGTTGTTTTACATGTATGATTTATTTTAATGATGTTTCATTTTTATTTTTATTCCCCTGAACTTCTTCATAGTTTTTTTAGGATGTGTTCATACAGGTACTTGAGGCAAAGGCCTCCAACATTACTTATGAATTTCGATGCTTTTCGCCACCTCTGGATTATAAAGGCAAGATTTGGGTAGTTGTACCTTGATCCCATTTGGGGTTTTTAGTGAAATGTATTATTTATTTTTAATCTAACTAAATAATTTTTAATCATCTTGATATTTTATTTAAGTATATGATTATTTTTGGGTTAAAAAAACTCTTTTTCCTGAAAACTATTTTAAATTTCATAATGTTTCTCCATATTGATTATTTTAAATAAACCATTATGAGGAATTTTTTAAATAGAATATAAATATTTTATATTAATACATAGTTTTTTAAAATCATATATTTATTATTAATTGTAATAGTGTTAATATAAAATCATCATTTTTATGAAAAATATACTTCCTAAAAAACCACCATTTCGCAGTGTCTGCAGGTTAATATTTTAATTAAATTATGGAACATAAGTGAATTGAATTAGGTTAAAGAGAAGTTATATTTTAAATAATAATTGTTTATATGATATAATAAGGTAAACATAATATTTGGTCATAATGAATATTGAAAATAGTAAAAATATTTTACTGCAGTAGATATAAAATTATTTTAATATTGGGTTACACTGAAAAGATAACTATTTAAATATCATATAAACTTGTCTAGGATCTATTGTTTGGAACTATTTAGACCATATAATTTATAAGGAACTATAATTAATTATTTTTTCATGCTTTTTTAAAGTAAAAAAACATGGGTAAAACTTATTATTTTTAAATAACACATGTTTTCTACTCACCTCACTTATAAAAGGGAACCTCCTATCATATACTATTAAAAACATAAAATCCATTTAACTCAGAAATTACCACCAAAAGTTTCTTTCTTATTCACAACCACATCCTATAATACTTTTTTATAATAAATCCATCATAATATGGAATTTAATTCTAAACAAAAGAGGTGGTTCGAAGAAGTGGTTCTATTTTAATCCAATTTTTTTTTCTTCTTCATCCTTCTTAAAATATTATTCAATTATGATTATATAATAAAAAAAATTTCTAAAATATACTAATATTTTATTATTATTATGGATTAGTTTTTATATTTTTATTAATGATGATTTTGTGTACTCTAAATGTGTGGTTTAATATGACACCCACTTAAGGATTGTTTTGAAATCCTTCAATAAAAGGAAAATTTAAAAAAAATTAATAAGTTTGAATATTGGATGATAAAATTTCCATTAAATGGTCATATTATTTATAAATATGTAATAAATATTGATCCTAAGAAATATTTTTTGATGAATGACCAAGAACACCAAATTTCATGCATATTCATTTTTTTTTTGGATTATTATCATACTACTGACATTTTGTGGAATTTTTTTGGTTTTCTTGACCATTGATTATGTTAACTAAATAGATGTTAAATTGTATTGATACAAACTTATCTTGAATATTTATTATATGTCAATATATTAATATTAAATATAAAACATAAAGATAAATTCAAAGATCATTTAGTTCTAGTGACTTTGGAAATGAGGGCACATTATCAACTGGTCCATACATGAGCTATGCCATCTCCCACTAAGATAATCATAACTATAAAAACTCATAAAAATATTATATACAATACATTTCATCATATCATGGGAAATTAAATATATAAATTGGTGAGATCAGATGCTCAGTAAGGGAAAACAAGAGAGATACTCAAATATAATAAGAGAAGAAGGGTATAAGAACACGTGAATAATATTTTAGAACCATAAACCACATATAAAATATAATAATATCGAGTAATGGAATATATATTTGTTGTTTATAAGACATTATTCATAAGGTAATTAATGAATGATATATAATAGTATAAAATTGTCATAAGACATGGTGTTGTGGAATACACATAAGAATAAAATAAACCATTCCCTTACTTGAAAAATCTATATTCAAAGTCTATAATAGTGGATTTTGTGAACTACCTAAACAATTATAGTAGTCACGGTTCATCTGAATTACTATCATAGTTGATGAAGACCATTATTGAACATGGATCAATCCCCATTTAATTTTCTTTATCTCACAATATATCAATCATTACCCAATGAATTATGGGGAGATATAGGTCCCAGAAGTCACAAAATGAAAATCATACATATGTGTTCTATAAGATCATGAAACATTCATCATATTAGAACACAATAAATGAAATGGGTTTCATAATGAATTCATCATATCAGAACCCATGAAAAATAAATGGGTTTCATAGAAATTTTAATTAAAGAAGTACAAATTGAAAATAAACAGGTTTAATAAGTTTTTTCTATTATGAAATTAAATCATACAAAGAAAGAATAAATAATTATTATTGGTTGGTATAATAATTAATGATTATATAACATCAAATTTTTTCATATTATATTTAAAATGAATTAGAAAGAATAATCAGTTGAAATATTTCATGAGAAATTTAACTATCTCTGAAAATCATATATCTAAAATTTTAGTTTCATAGAATAAATATGGAAATAATTTTTATTAAAAATATAATTGAAAACATATAATAGAATATTTAATGAAAATAATGGTTGAGGAAGCAGAAAAATTACATTCATACATTACACATTAAAACAATGATTCCTTCTACATTTTCAGTAAAATCCCAAAATTCCTTAATTGAAAAAAAATGGTGATTCCTTTTAAAAAAATTAAAAAATAAAATTATAAAATTATTTAGTAAATAATTTTGGTAATGTTAAATAATTATTGGAAAAACGTCTATAAAACATGGATATGGAAAAATGGTTTTCCACTAAAGAGACAAATAAGGATGATTTTTCATTATACAATTATTTTGCATCATTAGAAAATAATTAGGGAAAAATTAAATGAAAAATGCATTTTCATGAAATTAACATTGGATAATAAAATTATTATTATTATTTGGAAATATATCATACTACTTAATAATCAAAATCATAATCATAAACTATTCTGATAAACAATGAGAGGGTAAAATAAAACATTAACACTTCAATATCTTTTGAATCATAGACTCCGTTAAATAATATAATCTAATAAAACATTTATTTTAAAGAAAATAAAGATATTATTGAAATAAAATTTAAAATGATAAATATATACACCTCATATTAGATGACTTGTTCAAAACATAACTTAGGTCCCAATAAAGTCAATTTTAGGCAAAAATCCCTTACCTTAAGTCTCGACTGACATTATACACATTCGAATATCCTCTATAATAAATATAAGTTTATTTTAAATATATTAAAAAACATATATATAAATATAATTCCATATTTTAATTACATAAGATCATTTATCATCCTTTAATTAATATTTTCATGTTAAAATCATGTCTCATGTAGTAACAACTTTTTTCTTTTTTTTATTCTATAATTTTACTCCCATTAAATTGACCATTATTCCAGAATCTTCATAATATTTACCATGATATAAATATAATATTTATTACATATTTATATTTATTTATTTAATTTATTCCATATAATTTAGAGAAATAAAATTAAATACATCATTCATAGAGATAGTATGTTGTATGTATGCATGAATGCTCTTTCCATTTTCACAACATATGAAATTAAAGTAAGGTAAGGAATATATTATTTTTAAAGAATAATTTTTTTAATATATAACACATATATTAAATAATTTTTTATTAATTACATTCTATGTAATGTGTTTTTGGAAATTTAATCACATCTTTTCGAGTGGATGTAGTTCGTCTACACATGAACGACATAATCATATGCCCCGCGAAATGAAAATAAATAAGGTATAAGTGATATAATAATTCCATAAATTTAATAATATCATAAATATAGTTTATAATGATATTTAATTAATCATTATCTAATGTCTTTTATGTTGGTGATGAAAATGAATAACATCAGTCCATGAGGTGGTGGTCCACCATATACATAAATGATGATTCTGTATCCTATTTGATGGAAGAGGAGATTAATTTAGTTTATTCCATAAATATAATAACATATTAGTATATGTGATATAATGGTTTTATTATACCATCATATTTGACCTATTTTAATGATTTTGTTGAAGAAAAAAGAAACTTGGTTAAGCATGATAATTTTTTTCAGAAAACCTCCTTAGTTTTTTACCAGAAGTCTTCTTAATATTTATTTATGTTAAGCATAACTAATCAAGGATATGGGAATGTATGTAAAAAATATATTTAGATATGTATTTTCATAAAAAAGTTCATTTAAGGTATGAATATTAGGTGAAATGTGTCGAATTGTATATTTGTGGAGAGTAGAAGACTTCTAATTTTTGAAAAGAAAAAACTATATCGATTTTTTTAATAAGACATAATGATACAAAATTGAGCAATATCAATAATTACACATGATAATGTTGAAATATTTAAATCCTATTTATTTTAGATAATGTTTTTTGTAATTTTATCCCATATCATTTTAGTATAACACTCAGTAAATCTATTTTTACATTAACCATCATAAAATATTTTTATTATTTTAACTATTAATTACGAAAACAATATGTAAATATTATTATATAATATAAATTATTATGATTAAAAATAAAAAAACTATTTTACACTATTAAATTCATATATTTT
Source organism: Viscum album (assembly GCA_963277665.1). NCBI lineage: Eukaryota > Viridiplantae > Streptophyta > Magnoliopsida > Santalales > Viscaceae > Viscum > Viscum album. Next base: position 904,321,057 of record OY728160.1, on the reverse strand, counting down.
TTAAAATTTTATTTAAAACTAATCCCATAAAAAAGATGGAAAAATGGTTTTCAGGAATTGTATTTTTCTAGTAAATAATTATTTTATTTTTACTGTATAAATTTCAATAATTATTATATAAATTTAAATTATTATTTACGTTATATAAAATCTATATATTTCATTTAGATTATTTCTAATTATGGGTATTTTATTAATTAAAATTGAAAAACATTATGCATTTTAAAATATTTTTGATAAATGCAATGTTTTTAAACAAAAAAAATAATATTATATTAATAGACAATATAATATTAACTACAAAGTAATTAATTTGATCAAATAAAACTACAAAATAATTATTTTATAGGAAATAACTTTTTGAACATAAGGGTACTTTCCATTTACTTAATCTATTGAAATGAGATAACAATTTTAGCAAAAATGAAAACATTTCATTATTCACTAATCATTCATTTTTTATCCCAAAATCACAAAATTGCACCCTAAGTGAATTTTTTTGGAGTTTTTAAAAATTAATTTTAATTTTTTAAAAAAAATTAATTTTTACAAAATTAAATATATTATTTGTTCACAAAATAAATCATTTTATGAGAAAATCATATTTTTAAAACTTATAAAGTCTTTTCTAAAAATTAATTACTTTTTTATCAACTTTTTTCAATTATATATAACTACAATATATAATTTTTGAACAATTTTATTCCTATTTATTCCATAATAAAATTAAGGGATAGGTAAACATGGTAATTTATGAATTACAATATTAATAGTTTTTCACTATTCATTAAAACTAGATGTTGTGTGTCATGAAATCTATTGATGAAATTAAATTCAATGGGAAATAATATGTCATAGTTTCTCATGGAGTTTCATTATACCAACTTAAAATAAATATTCCCTTCAAATTAATCAATCTAATAAAAAAAGATGATGATACATCAGCATCATCATGTCATCAAGTTCCCACATATCATTCTCAAACTCATGGTTTCACCATAAAACATTGAAGAGGTGAGTGGTATTCTTCCATAGAACATTCTCTATTCAGTACAAAATCACCACCAATTGTTCTTATTAAGAATGTTCTTTCCCTAGTGGTATGATTAGTTAGTTAATTCTTGGTAATATTTTAGGTATGTACTTCCTCAAGTATATACTATCTAAATACAATCAAGAATTTCCAGGGGAAAATATATATATATATATGGATTATTATTCCACTCTACCCATATTTTATTATATTTTTCTATTCTGAAATTCCTTGAAAAACCATGTCACCTACATCCAATTCTAGATCACGTTGATGATTATCAACATAACTTGTTTGTTGAATTTATGCCACCCTAAATAGATGTTGAATGAATATATTTATTTCTTCAATTTTATTTTTTATATTAGGTACCTATAGTTCTATTTATCTAACTTCATTCCACGTCATTGGATATCAAAATTTATTTCCACATAGGGCATCATAAGAAGCCACATGATTACTTGACTGAAAGTTATTGCAGTTTTAAAACTCAACTAGAGGTAGATGGGGATCCTGACCACATTCTAAATCCTAAAAACCACATCTCAACATATCTTCTAGGGATTGAATTATTTTCTCTAAATAACCATCTATCTGAGGATGATAACCAATTCTAAAACTTGAATTTGTATTAGGATTACGTTTAATACTTCTATATAACTTCAATTTTAACTTCAGAACATGATCATATACAATTTAATGTGGTAATCCATGAAACCTTACCACTTCCATAATGTATATCCTACAATAAATATCTAGAGATAATAATTATTTGTTATAAATTTTTTGTGATGAGTTTATAATGTTATGGATAACAAACCTTGAGCATTGATCCCTTTAAGAATTTTGGGGAGTCCATCGGAAAATCCATTGTGTGGTTTTCCCATTTCCAGTCCAGTATAGGTAATTTTAGTAAAATATCTTAAGGATTGTATCTCTCATCCTTAACAGAATGACATAACAAGTCCATATATATAAACTCTTTGATATTTCTCTACATGCCATCCCACTAGAAATAGTCTTCCAAATCACTATAAAACATTTTACTTCTAGGATGGATAAAGAATAAAGAACTATTGGATTCCTCAAAAAATAGATTCAAAAAATTTTGTATGGATAGAACATATACATAGTTCCATAATCCTATCATTCCATCTTGATCTTTCAGAATCATTAGAACATTTCTATCCTTCTTTTCAGCTCTACATCTTACTGATATGCCTCTATAATCATAACATTGATATATGGTTGAATATTCAATTGATAAAGATAATATTGGACCAAATTATTTAGAATTTACATATAAATCCATTGAAAATGCATAAATGTTTGATTTTTGTGATCCCTTCATGGATAATATTATATAATCCTTTTGAAACAATTCATTGGACACCTCGTTCAATTTAGTATGGTAGTAATGTGTTATTCAATCATAATATTTAATTATATCTACCAATCTTCCCTAGAATATATTAAACTACTCTATGTGAATTTATACTTTAAAATTTATTGATTAGTATATATATAATAATTTCTTTAAAAAGATAGTTCCACTACTTAATTAATGGAAAATATACACCAGATGACTCCAAATCCTGAAAGGTGAAATTCTTTTCATGGTACATTAGTTATCATAAGGAATAATATATAACCATGTCCATCAATATAATAATGATTCCAAATACATTCTTAGATAAATAAGTATAGATTAAGAACCATTCACCAAGGAAGGGAATTTTAAGTACATGTCTATTTAATAATCTTCTTTATAATTATTATAAATCTTTCTCACATTAAACTATAGAGTTGAACATGTCTCCTTTCTAAGTTGGCATGTTAGGTGGATTATATAGTAATGAAATATTATCCAAAAACAATAGAAAATATCTAGATGAACCAATAAAACTATAGATTTTAGTAATTTTGATTGGTATAGGCCAATATTCTATAGAATCCTTCTTTGATTATTTTTACTATTATAACCTCTATTGAGATTACATAACCCAGCAATGAAAATATTTTTTTTGAAAAAATGAATGCATTGAAAAAATGTCATACAATTTCTCCTTCCGTATGGTCTTTTGAACAATTCCAATTTGATCTTAATTCTCTTCCTTTATCTATTAATAGATGATAATATCATCTACAAATAAATAAAAAAACATATCAATGTAATATATAAATACTTTATTCTTTAAATATTTGGATCTAGTGGGGTAATCAGTTAGAAAAATGGAATCAATATATATTTATTATTTCCACACATTTTATAGAATTCATTCTTGGGTATATTATCCTTCTTGACCGATAATTGATGATATAAAGAATGATGTTCAGACATTAAAAAATTCTTAGTTATATGTAGTTGATCTAATAGGTCATCGATATAGTTAAAGAACACAAGTTCTTGAACGTGATATTTTACAGATTTATATAATCTATTTAGATTCACATAATTCATTTTTTTAATAAATATTATATTTTCACCCCAATGTGAAAAACATCGATGATTTATTCCCTTTTCAAGGTTCACCTTGAGTTTCTTATTCAATTCTTAAAACTCAATTCAGGCCACTCAGAATGGATTCTTTGAAATAGGGGTGTCACCCTATATTAGTTCTTTTGAGAACACAAAATCACATTTTAGTGGATGACTAAGAATGATTATGGAAAGATATCAAAAAACTCATCCACAATAGGAATATCAATGACAATAGGTTTCCCCCAATCGCATGAGATGAATTCCATTTTTGAATAAGAATGAAAGACCATACAATGGATGTGTTTTCTATTGGATGTTTATATTTATCATCGCAATAATATATGATCATATTATTTTTAACAATATCATATGTGATGTACCATCCTTGGGAATTAGTATAATATTTATGTTGATAAATACAATCCATTCCTAATATGACATAGAATTCAACCATAGGATGAATGGACATATTTTTAGTAAGAACATTCCCATAATGTCCAACCGAATATGTATCGTACAATTGATATGTGATCATCATACCATTAAGGGTTTTCAATAATAATTATATATCTAATTGTGTTTTTAGGATTATTTATACCTTTATAAAATTTTTCAAATATAAAATAATGCACATAACTATAGTCAAATAAAACATTAACAGTTCTAGAGTGGATGGTAAGTGTACCTTCCACCATGTTATTATCGTACACCTTGTCAAAAATAGTGATCAAGTGAGATTTATCATTTTCACATGGATTAAGAGGTTTATTAAGTTGATCACTATCATTAATATCTTAAATTTTTCACTAGTTAGAATGATTCCCATATTTATTTCATATGAAACACATAAGTGTGGGTGGTAAATTTTCAGAAGTTTCCCCTTTATTCATATCATTACAAAACTTTTTCCAATCACGTAAACAAAAACATGATTTATGACCATACATACCATAATAAAATTATTTAAAATTCCTCCTAATAAAATTATATCTATGTTTAATTCTACACATTGAGATTTAAGTAGTGTTCATCTTTTTTTCTCTATGGTTTCTAGAGTTTCCATTGATTTACATCATTCATTTCACATCAAACCCATGAAATTTATTTATAACCCAAATATTCATTACATTCATGTTAACACAATGAATTTCTTCTTCATAGTTACAAAATTCCATTTAGTACAACATCCATTGGAGACTTTTTTTAATGCCATTAATGAATTGATCAACATTACAAATACATTGGATTATAACACCCAAAGTGTACCTCGATAGTCTTGTAAAATACACTTCATAGGAAATAAAATGTTAATAATCCTTATAATTTAAATCATGTAATTACTTATAAATTTTTATTTGAAGACTATGTGAATATTCTTATTGAAAAACAGGTCCTTAAACCCATCCCATTCCATGTAGTAAATATCATCTTGTTGAGTCATATTCTTAATAAGAGTCCACCACTGATCCGCTTCTTATTCCAAATGATAGATATGGAAAATTAAATTTTCATCCAATAAACACTATAGAATGGAAAATATCATTTTTTTTGGTACTGATATATTATTTTGGAAATTTTTTATCAATAGAACCAAAAAAAAATTATGGAATTTTCCTCAGGATAAACACAACAAAATGTGTTTCTTTCCTTTTCTCATGTTGGGTATCATCATGATTTGTAGATTAAGAGTGTTTTGTGAGAATATTAATGACAATTTTTTATTAAATATCCCAAAACATTTCTTTTATTAGGAATAAAAATCAATTCACTATGTATTGTACTCGTCATTAACATAGTTCATTTTAGTTCCAATCATTGGATGAAACCAAAAATCATAGTGTACGAAAAAATATTCATAAAGGGGATCCATATATACATGAAATTAACTTATAAGATGTTTAAACCATGAAACATTTTTTTCTATCAATGACACCTTAAACATAACCTATGACATTCATGGTTATTATTCAAATCATTCCTGATGGTTTATAAAGAGAATGTGAATTTCCCAAAACATATCTAGTTGGGGATTCAAACATGGTGTGAACTAAATATCATTGTCTTTTACTAGGGAATAATCAAGTCAGTAATTAGATTCATTTTTCTAAGTTATTACCCCTAGTTACATATATTCTATGACATTATACACTTAAAATATCAAGATAGGGATGTGTCACTAAGATAACCACAATCATACCTTTACTATAACATAGGATCTTATCATATACATAGAATAATTTGTAGAGTCCTTAGTAATATTTTCTCATCCAAGTTTCAATGGTATAAAAACCCTTTCTATAATATGAAATTTATATACCCAATAATCTCATAAATATGTATTACATCATAATAGATGAATATTAATTATATAACATATTGATCAATGATATAATCTTATAGGTTTAGTGTATTTTGAAACATGGACAGATAAACAACTCATCAATAAGTATGCTACATAATATACCACTATGTTCCTCATAACTAATACCCTTTACAATCATATCATACATAATATATTTTTCATAACCTATAGAATGTAAATTTTAAAATAGTGAGATGATATGCTCAGTAAGGGTAAACAAGGGAGATCGGTGAACATATTGTGAGAATAAGTTTATGGGAAAATTATATTAACATTTTAACACCATAACCATCACATCAAAGATCATAATATTATGTCATGCGATAAATGTTGGATGCTCAAAATACATGATTAATAATTGAAATAATGGGCATGATCCAGAAGATAATCAAATTGGCCGAAGACATGGAATTATGCCATATACATAGGAATAAAAAATCGTTTCAATAGTATTCAAGGCTCATTTGAAAGGCTATCATAGAATATCAAGTTCACTTCCCAAATCATCATTGTAGTCAAGGATCACTCCCCAAACTATCCTATTTCACAAATTCTTATACTATACAAGGTCCACCCCCTCCCCCCTACTATCCGTTTTATCACAAGAAATATCAATCCCTACTGAATGCATTGAAGGGAGATATAAGTATCACCCATGACATAATTGAAATCATTCATGCATGTTATACAAGATCATAAAATAGTCATCATATCAGATCCCATGGAATGAAATGGGCATCATAAATCATTCTTCATATAAAAACCTATGAAAATAAATAGGTTTCATATTACATTTAATCATAACATAACCCATGGAAATGAAATGGATTTCATTAAAAACTTCTCATTGTAAACATAAACCATCAAAAGAAGAAATAAATAAGTTATCATTTGTTCATATCCCAAGAAACTATTTTGTAACTTCAATGGATTTATTTACTAATTGGAAATTATTTTGAAATAAAAACACTTTGAGAGTTTCTTGAGTAAAGCAGTCTTTATATGAAAATCACATTATTGAAATTAGAAATTAACAAAATATTTTAGAAATTATTTTATTTGAAAATAAAAATGAATAATTACATTTTATACTTCAATGAAAATAATTTTCATGATAATGAAAATATTTCGTTCATTCCATCAACATTTTTTGTAAAATCCAAATATCCCTTATTTAGGAATAAAAAATGAAAATTACATTTAGAAAACATTGAAAAACCCAAAAAACTGGTAAAAATTCAGTAAAAATATCTTTGGATAATGTTAAATTATTTATGGAAATAGGTTTAGAAAACATGCATATAGAAGAGAAAGTGTTTTTAAACTAAGAGAGAAATAAAGACGATTTCTCTTAAAAACATTATTTTAGTCTCATGAGTACATAAAGAGAAGAAAATAAAAGAAAAATATTTATTTTCATTAAATAAAAATATTAGAATACAATTTTTGAGTTCATGAGTAATATATTATAATATTTTATCACACAATGCATAATCATAAACAATCCCAATAAATATTGAGATTATAAAATCAAGCCATTATCACTTTGGTATCAATTGAAAATAGGACCCATTAAATTGTATAATAAAATGAAACATCAAATATCATGAAAATAATTCTATTTAGGATAAAATATATCAAATTTGAAACATATACACCTCATAGTTGAATATAGGTGAATAACATAATTTTGGTCTCAAAAAAAGCAATTTGATACAAATATCCCTCAACTTAAGTCTCAAATTACTTTATACATGTTAAAAAATAATTTATAATAAATAAATGGTTATTAAAAACATATTACGTAACCATGTTATATATATCATAAAATATATTAATTCTTTATGAGATTTTATTACCCGTTTATAAATTATTTCATGTTTAAATCCCATTTCGGGTATGAACTACTTTGTTCATCGTGAATGTTTTGATTTTTAATTTTTACTACTATTTAATTAATATTGTTTCGATGATATAAATAATGTTATACTAGATATAAATGTCATATATATTCATTATAAATGTTTTTATTGTAATCCATAAATGATAGAGATAGATAATAAAAGACACCATTCATGGAGACGGAAGGTCGTATATATTACCAGAACGATATTTCCATTTTCTCAAAGGATAAAAATAAATGAAATTTAATAATATAATATTATTATAAAAAATAAATTTCATATATACCACATATGTTAATTTAACTTATCCTAATTAAGTTACATGAACACCATTAGTGAAGAAAGAATCACATCTCTTTTCGATATGATAATATGACACACACAAAAACAATGTTATCATATCCAACATGGAATGGAAGGAAACCATGTATAGGGGAAATAATATTTAGAAAAAATAATAATATCATAAATATTAAATATATAAATTATATCCCTCATTGCATCATGTTGTGTATGGTTGTGATAGAAAACAAATAATATTGGTCTGCGAGGCTATAGTTTTCCGTACACAAGAATCATTATTTCATATACCATATTATGGAAGAATACATAGATTTAGTTTATTAAATTAACATAAAAATTCTATTTATATGGGAGATAATAGTTTTATTATATCACAATAATTTAAATTTTTTTGAAGGATGTGGAAAACGAAATAATATAAAGATTATAAGTTAGGTATGGTAACTCTTCATCATACAACCTCATTTGGTAAGCACCAAAAGACATAATTGGATGTATTTAACATCATATTAAGGGATCTATGTCATATATAGAGAATTAAGTAATAAATTTTTGGTAGTCTTGGTAGATAAAAATTTATTTGAACATGTGAAGATGATAGGATATATGGCGGCCCTTTAAAAGTTAGGTTTGTTGTATACTTGTAATGTTTTAAAAGAATAAGTTGTACACACTATTTTAAAACAAAAAGAGGATAAAATGGAATATTATAGATAATTAGACATCATATACTCTAAATTGAACAAAAAATAAATTTTATACAAGGATATTCGAAAATTTAGTTCATATCATTTTATTTTAACCATCGGAAAATCTATTTTTACATTAACAACGAGAATTTTTTATTTGCTATTTTCAGTGTTCATTTTGACCAAAAATTAAATTTAAAATATTAAATAATAAAAATTATTATGATTCTAAATAATGAATCATTTTTAACAAATTCAATTCATATAATTCATTGAATTAAATATTAAATTAAACTGGTATAGTGGATGAAAAAGTTTTTTTAAGTGTATGTTTCTAGAAAATGATGATTTTTTTTAACTATATGAATAGTAATAATAATTATATAAATTTATATTAATATTTATTGATAAATAATAAATATTTTACATTTAAATCATTCCCCATTATGGTTTATTTAATGAACTAAAAAGGAGAAACATTATGAACTTTTAAACAGTTGAAATGATTATTTCTTTCATACATTTTATAGTATTTTAATAAATTGATTTCAGTAATACTTGATGAATCGTTCTAATTTTTGAATTATTTGTTTTAATATATCTTTTTTAGTAAAAAAATATAGTTGAAAATTATTTAAAGAGATTAATTTAGGGGTTAAAACCTAGTTCGGGACGTGAGCTTTGGTTATGGTGTGACTCTATAAATCTAAACATGGGTCAGGGATGCAAAATGATAGAATCATAGTTAAACATCATTTATTTCAATACACAGTGTGAGTTCATTGAGATAAAGTTCATCACTAGTTCCTGTTTTTATGTTGTTACACACTGAAAATAAATTACACACTGTGTAATCTATACATGACTTGAATGTTCAAGATGTAGATAGGTATGTAATAGCCACTATAGAGGTGGATTACACACTGTGTAAATTTAAACATCATGAACTCATCAGGAATTAGAAAATTAAATATGATAATAAATTAGGGTTTCACATATATGATAGTAAAAATATACCCTAGACCACTCCTTTGGGATGATCTAGACATAGGGACTCTAGAAGAATGCACAATGTTAAGACGCATACACCATTTGGTGCCTTGCATCACCACCTTTTTGTATATTTTTCTTCAAACTTTTATGCACCCACCCATGGATAACATTAGAGGTTGATTTCTTTGAGTTATGTCATTAATTATAGAGTATTGAATAATCAAATTATTTTATTTTTAATTTCAATTTATGTTGGTATTTCATGTTTTCCCTTCATTGTTATATATATTTTTTTTATATCATAGGAATTATGAGTGGGATTAGGAAAATGGTTTAATTTATTTCTTTATTTTTTTCTAACCATTCCCTGAGTTTATTGAATTATGTTTTTAATGTGACTTATATGGTTTATAATTCCAGAAGTAACATTGAGTTTTTTCTTACCCTATGTTTAAAAAAGGTTTTTAATTACATACATATTGTAACCATAAGTACTTAACCATGTGAAAAAATAGAAAATAGGATTAATATCATTTACCATGTCTATTGGACTTCCGATGACACTATTCTGATTACAGCATGATTGTTAATTAATTATTACATACCTTTTCATCCCATGAATCAAAACTCATTTGTTTGCAAAACCTATTTTAAATTTTCATCTCCCATGTTCTTCACCAATCATATTCTAAATATTTTAGATTAAATTTCCTAAAATCAACATCACATTAGGGTTTTATTATATAAATTTATATTTTCTCCATCTCTTCCACTCTATTTTCTACCTCGAACATAAAATTCCTATATAAATCCATATATTTCGGGGGTTTTTTGTTTTTTGTTATATGTTTCTAAATTTAGTAACCCTATAAGAACTAAAGATGCACATAGATATATCAATAGTTTTCATAGAAATATTATTTTTAAACCAAAAATGAAAAATAACATTAATCAAATCTAATATTGACTCAAAATTAAGTATGTTAATTATTTATAATTATAGAATACTTTGGTTAATTTGAATTATATTAAAAACATAATGTAACTTTATATTTAAATAATTTAATGAAATAAAATGGTTTTTTTATAAATATCAATATTTTCATAGTTAAGTAAAAACTAAATATATTTTGAAAAATCCAAAAATTACACCGTATGAAAATTGTTATATTATGACTGTAAAATTATTATAATTTTTTACAATAAACTTTATAATAGTGGAAAAATTAATTTTTTTATTCATTTACAAAATAATATCATTTAGTAGAAAATAGTATTTTGGAATCTTATAAAGTCTTTAGTAAAAATATGTAAATTTTAAACTATATGTTTTCTATATAAAAAATGTATAATTAATATTTAAAATGTAGCTATTCATATTTATTACACCATGTTTAACTACTATATTATGATAGTCATGTAAAAATAATAATATTAAATATTTATCGAGGTTTATTAATACTCGATGATTGTTTTAACACGAAATATCAAATAAATATAATTTAGTCAAAAAAATATTATTTCATAAACTCATGGGGTTTTATATATATTCATCTAAAAATGTAATGAAACTACTTTGAAACTAAAAATAAAATCATTAATTGCACCAATTTTGTCTATACGTTTTAGAAATGGATAGGTTTTTATTTATATTGATGATTCATTAAAGGGACATGGTAGTGTACTGATGAAAAATAATCAGGTTATTAGTTATGTTACATGTTGTTTGAACACTTATTATTTATATTACACAAGAACATGATCAAGAATTAGTTTCTTTATTATTTATTTAAAAATATTTATACAACATTTTAATGTAGTAAATAATGAAATATACATTGGTACAAAATTATTTATATATTAACTCAGTAGAAAATTATACATGAGATAGAGAATATAGTTTAATCGATCAATGATTGTGATTTAATGATTCATTAACATAATGGAAAAGAAAATAATGTGTATAATGAATTGATCTAGAATAATAATGCAAGATAAACCAAGTTACATTTGTAACATTACCCTTTGGTTTATAATTTGTTTTATTTTAGTCTGGATTTTGTCGATAAAGGGACTTCCACAATTTGTTTTAGGTAATTATATAGTGAAAATTATGAGAATGAATTAAGTTAGTTCAGAGGAAGGAAAATTCATAACATGAAAAGGTAGAATCTATTAAGAAGGGTATGTTTTTTTAAATTTTAATCTTGATGATATTGGTGTAATCAGTGTATGAAAGGGTTTGTGTGCATATTTTGATTCCTAGATGAAGAGAGGGTTGTTGAGTGAATCTCACAGTTCTCTATTTTCCATTCATCCTGGAAACACTAATATGTACAGAGACTACTGTGAGTATTACAGGAAGGATAGAATGAAAAGATATGTCTCTAACATTATTATGAAATTTAAATATTTTAAGTAGGTTAAAGAGTAATTAAATTATTACTAGAGATGAATCAACTATTATGAGTAATAGAGTGGGAATGAGAAAATATAATCATGTATTTCATAGTAGAATTATCAATGACATCAATATGTAATAATGTGATATGGGTTACAATTGATCAATTAATTAAATCTACTCATTTACTTTCCATTATAGATATTATTATTTTTGGATCAACTTTATTGACTGTATATAAATGATAGAGTGTTTTCATAAGATTTTTCCTTTATTATTGTCTCTGACCATGATCTTGTATGTACATTTAATTTTGATAAAGGACTCTAGAATTCATTGGGTACTGAATTAAAGTATAGTAAACCTTTTCATACAGAAACCAATATATAGTACTAGTGAAAAATTAAAAACATGGAATATATGCTTCATTATTATTCCATGGTTTACAAGGAGAGTTGGGATCAACATATTTTTTTTGTTGAGTTTCCATTTAACAATAATTTTCATTATAGTATACAGACATAACAATTTGAGAATTTTTTTGAAATGAGAGTAGAACACCTACATTGTGTTATGATGTATGATAAATTAATATTATGGGACTATATTTTTTAGATGAAATAGATGTTAAGGGGTATATTAATTAGAAACATATGACTATGAGTCTGATTACAAAGAAAACTTATGTGAACAACTAAAAGATAGATTATTCTTTCGATGCAAGTGATTTTTTTCATAATGTATCTCAATGGAAAAGAGAGGTGTGTTTTTTTAAAGGTAAATATAATTTCATGGTTTTTTGGGCCATTTGAAATCCTAGAAATGATAGATTATTTTCCTACAGAGTGTCTTTTCCTTTATGTTTATCCCATGTATACATCATATTTCATGTTTCGATGTTATGGAAATATGTGCATGATTATTCTCTATTTTTGAGCCCTATATATATTAGTTGGAAGTGAATATTTCTTATAGGAAATAGTCTAATTTTAATCTTGAACACTAAGATAAATTTATGATTAATAATTTTATTTTTTTGGATAAAGTTTTATGTAAAAACAATATTATTGAATATGTAACATCTGAATTTAAAAATTCTATGAAGAAATGATGTCACCACTTGTTTAATTAGTGAATTAAATTATTAGGACACAATATAAAAAATTGGGGACTAATTTAAAAACATAGGTAATAATATAATAAATCATTTTCAGGCTTATTAATAATTATTATATAGCTATAGTTGTTATAAAAATATTAATTAATTTTTAAATCCAAAAATAAATAGTTTTAAATAAATTATTTTATAAGGTGTTATTTAAAGAAATAATTTATAATTTATAGAATTTGAATTTGGTAAAATTAATATCAATTTAAAAACATGAATTTTAAAATTATCATATTGTGAAATTATTTTACTATTTGAAAAATGTTAATTTTTGTGAATAGTGAAAAATAATGATTTTTGTTATGATGTCATTTATTTTCAATATGTTATTTATTTTAAAATTCACAGTGGGTTTCCAATATTATTTAAGTTAAAATAATTATTATTTATTTGTATTTAAACAACTTAATTAATTATCAATCATCTTTATATTGAATTTTTTTTATATTTTTTTGGGGATTAAGGAAAAAACTTTTTTATAAAAACTTTTTTAAAGTGTATAATGATTTTATATTTTAAATAATTGCTGAAACACCAAATGAATAATTATAGAACTATAATTTATAAATAATATATAAATATATATTAATTTAATTTCATATAATTATTATTTATTTTCATAGAGTTAATTTAAAATTATCATTTTCCTGAGAAATGAAAATATTAGAAATCAACTTTTCCATCCCATTTGCAGGTTTAATTTTAAGTAAAATTATTCCACTTATTAAAATTAAACTTGGAAAAATATATTCCATAATTTTTATTAGAATTATTTATATTTTATATGAATTTTAAAATATGTTTTTTCCATAAAAAATAGTGAAAATAGTAATAATCCTTTTATGTGGTGAAGATAAAAATGGCTTTACCAGATGGTTAAACTAAAAATATATGGATCAAAATGACCTAAAAACATGCTTAAAGTATATATTTTCAGACATATTCCAACCTTTTAATTTCTATATATTATCAATGGACAAACTTAGTGCCTTTTTGTATGTGTAAATCATGGTTTAACCAATTTCAGTTTAAAAATTACACGTGTGCAACACATGTCAGATTCAAAAGGCCAACATCTAATCGAAACATCACACATTGAAATACATTTGTGTCTCCAATAACAAAAAATGTGTTTTCCTTAATTTCCTAAAACATCCAAAAACCCTTGTTTTAATCATAAATCCATCATTTAATGGTTTTAGTGCTAACCTAAAGTGGTTGTTTGAAGAAGATGTGTGAGGCTTAATCATGGTTTTCATTTTATTTCATCTTTCACCTCCATAAAATCTTATTAAATTATTGATATATAATAGAACCAATATATACCGAATACATGGATATTATTATTTTAATTTAATGGCCTATATCCATCTCTTATTCCATCAAATGGATTAAGAAATTATCATTCAGGTGTTTGACAAACTTCCACCTCGTGAATCGATGTCATTCATTCTCCATCAATGCCACTAATGATATGTTATAATGGTGGATTTAAATTGTGTTCTTATATATTTTATTTAAAATTAATTTATAATTTTCTAGTTACGATATTTTATATACCTTTTTACTTTTCACTCTATGGGGTGTACAATAATGTTACCCGACTACCACCTCATGATGTAACGTAATTCGTCTATCACTAATTCTTTATATGGATTGTATTATTGATAAATTTATTAAATATATGTGATATAAATGACAGAATTGTAGTATTATATATATATTTATCATTATAAAAAGATGATATACCATTTTCGTAGTAACCTTTCCACTCAATGATAGATAATAGCGTTATTCGTGCGTATGTGAGGACTACCACCTCTACGAAGCGATGTGAAACAATTTTTCATCACCACATCACGTGGATAATATATTTAACTATATTTCAAAAAATAATATTGTATTTATGATTTTTTTATTATTAATTAAATATATAATATTACGTATGTCAATTGTATAATGATCATTGAAAAATGGAAACATTACTCAATCATATGTACGACCTACCATCTCCAATATTGTTATGAAGTTAGGTTTTCACAACAATATTTCATTATTTGTTTTAAAATATATTTAATGTATAAATATGTTAAATAATTAATGATTATTATTCTATATATTTTTATCTAATTAACTCTTTTTCTATATTAAACCTTGAAAATTCATTTTTGACACATAATCCATATATCATCAAAAATATATAACAAACAATTAATTGATTCATTAATTATTATTATCAGGTAATAAGTGAAATGAACTTAATAATAAAAATGAAATTATTTTTATTTAATCATATAATAAAAATAGGTTTATTATAGAAATATATATTCAATTAAAGAATTGATTCTGACTCAATGTAAGTGACATCATCTAAATTTACTTTTATTGAGTCATATTTTGATGTTATTCAACATTTTTTTTTGAAATGTCTATAAAGTACCATTTGATATAACATATCATAAATTTATCTAGTTTCATGATATTTTATTTTTTTAATATTTTAATTCATTTGCCTTATGATTTAATTTTTTCCAATGTGGTAACGGACTTTTCTTTAAAAATCAAATTTTTCTCTTTTTATTCAAGATTTGTTTCTTCCATGTCCATTTTTTTTTTGAAATAATTTTATGAATGTAAATATATAGAAATGAGAGTTTTGTAAAGTAGTTTTTTTATTTATTTAAAAAAATTAATTACATGAATCTTTTTATGTATTTTTTGTAATCATCCCAAATAAAAAAAAATTAATTTTTTATTTTATTTTATACGGCGGTAATGAATTTTCCAACATCCATGACCATTATTTGTTGTTTTGATTAATTTATAATATTTCATATTTTAGTAAATAAAAAACATATTTCCCTTTTTGAGTATTTTGGTTTTGAAAATGGGGTTTTAAATGAAAATTGATTTTTTTTTGTATTGAAAATGGGGTTCTGAAAGAAAAGGGTATTTTGATATCTGAATATGATTTTCATAAGAGTTCAAAAGTGTTTTTCAAAAACAATTATGATGAAAATTTTAAATAATAAAATGTTTTATTCATGATATTATACTTGATAATTATATAAGAAATGTGTGTTCGTAGATAGAATCAGGTGAGTTTGATATTGATTATATGATGCATGCAAACATTTAGCATTGGGTGAGCCTGATATTGATATTCAATGGGTAAACGTAGATAGAAATATAATACATTAGGTAATGTTTCTTGTCTTGATATGTTAGAAATATTGTGTTATCATATGGCAACTCATATTTATTTAACTCGGATCCAATTATTTCTAACAAGGGTTTAATACATGTTATGAATTTTTTTCTCTATATTGAAAAGGGGGATTTATTTTATTTCCTTGGGTTTAATGGTTTTTATTGAGAAAATATTTTGTGTTTCATTCAAGGGGAAATGATTTATTTCAATCTCTCAAAAAACATTTAGATAAAGGTAAATATTCCATGTGTTTTTTTAATTTACTAATGGTTTTATCCATTTTTATGTCCTCTGCTATGCTCCTGGTTCTCATCCCTTATTTTTTAAATTCATTTTAGATGGAATAAGGATGGGTAAGATAATGGAATAAGTCAAACTGAATTTCATGAAGATTTTTTATAAAAAATAATTTTTTATTTTAAAAGATCTATACAGTTAGAAATATGGATACTAATCATAAGTTCCCACTTTATATTATATTGTGATGTTATGTATGAGTTATGAACTACATATATTAAACTATAAACATAAAAAGATAATAAAATATATGATAATGAATTTAGAAATAAAAAAAATTAACATTATTTAATAATTAAGGTCATGTTCTTTTTCCCTTTATCTCTATAGTGTAAATATTGTGTTCTTTATTATCTTTATTGTTGGTTATTTACCTAGAAAACTACTAAATATCTATAGATACCGATTTATTTTCTATGAATTTATCATGAAATAATTGTTGATGGAATTTTAAATTATTTCTATATGTTAATACTTGTTAAAAGGGTATGCAACCTATTTTCATTCCATGGGTTATCTATGATCTTATGAATTAAACCCATTTTCTTCTCTTAGGTTCATTTTTATATGATGGTTATTAATTTTATATGGAACAAATATATATGGATGATGATATTTTGGTTCATATATAGCCATCACATTCATTAGTTAAATAATTATATCTGATGATATAATATTTTATGCACATACATGGATTCATTCTCAAGTAAAAGGGTTCACATAATTGGAATTTTTACAACATATAAGGTGGAAATATCAGGATTTATTTACAATTTGTTTTGATGATTTTTTTTGTTTGAAAAATTTATTCTTACCTTTATAATAATATTATTCCCTCATGGATCATGATTAATGACTCATGTTTCAAAACAAGGATGATTCATTCCATATCTTATATCATGTTGTTTTACATTACTCATGTATTATAATATATTCTTTTTTGGGTATGATTTTCTAATACATAATGACTATACCAATATGTTCATATTATTCCCACATATTGTATTTTTATTGTAATCACTATTGTTTATCCTTTATTACTCTCAATGATCCCCACATTTTTAGGATTAACTTCTGTGATTTAAAATGAAAATTAATAAATTTGATGTTTCCAAAAGAGTATCTTGTATGAATATTTTCTCCATGATGATGACGACTTATTATGTATTCTCATTTTCATACATAGTGGAATAGATATCAATTTCTTAAAAAAGACCACAGTTTTGTTAGTTAATTTTAAAAATAATTTCTTACAACTATAAACCTAAAAAAGAATAATGAATGAATTCTAGCACAATATTTTCATTAATAAATGTAATTATGGTGGTAATATTCATGGGATATCACTGTTTTTATCAGATCAATTCCAAGAAATCATTAGAGATAAACTTGTTACTTAACGATAATTTAATGATTTATAAGTTATGTATTATCAAAATATTGAAGGTGTAGATAATTTGTTAGGTTATTTGAGGTAATATTCAATAACTTATGGATTTGGGTAACTGAATATTAGTGAACACCATAAGGATAAATCTATGGGAAAAGTATATGTTTAGGTGAACATCATATAATTTTGTGGACGTAGATATCATTTCGTTTTCATATGAATAAAATCTATTCCATGATAATACAAGGGTATTGAGGCTCTAAAATAGATTTACCTAGTGGTAATAACCTTGAAAAGGCTGTTTGAAGTATTAACTCAATCATGACCTATTGCCCAACAGAGAGGCCAAACTGCACAACTCTTTTGGCACTCCCAGGTGATATTATTTCATTAAACACATTATCTTTAAAATCCATTATTTTTAATTTATTATATTAAGAAATTAAGATATGTTATTTGAAGTAAATCAACTTATAGAATCCCAAATTGAAATAACAATGATTTAGGATGGACTAAAATATACTATAATAATATTGAAAATCAGGAAATTTTTAGAATGAATTTTTCATGTAATAATATTATAATAATTCTATTCTAGTGAAAATTATTCCTCACTCATGATTAAATGAATTTGGTTTTAGTAATGGTTATATCCCAATGAAAATAATATTTCAATGGATGCTTTAGAGAATGTGGATTTTATCTCAATAATCATCCTAATGAGATAATATATATTGTTATTATCCTTACGATAATTCCAAACCAACAATGAGGAATTTTGGTAAATGAAGTCAATATATTTTCAAATCAAAATAGTGAAAAAATGATAACATTGGACTCTCATAGATTTTTATGTGATGTAGATGATGAAGTAAAAAAATACTTTGTTTACTTCTTATAAATATTTTGTGAATAATCACCATGAAAAATGTCTCAAAGGAATGAGAGATACTTTATATATTATTTATAGGGAAATAGAGAAACTAATTACTGAGGAAAATTTAATGTCATAGTGGAAATGGTGAAAGTAAAAAATGTTTCATCTTAATTTACCTATAACAATTCATTCTATTAATTTTTGGGAACATGAAAATTATATAAGTCAACTACCTAATCCCTATTTGAATGAGGATGATAAGAACATCTTAGAATAAATAAAATATAATTCTTTTCAAAAAAAAATTATGGAAGTCATTTTTGATGATAATGTAGTGTGAGGTACAATAATCACACAATAATGAAAAATGATAATTATATTCATATATTATTTAACCTACTCTTATATACCTATAATGCTTGAAATAAAACTTAATATTTCCAACCCAATGATAATATGTTAAATTATTAATAAAATATTTTTTTTGTATGATTATTTTACCCCATGAATATAAAACTTCTCTAATAGATTTTTACAATAATATAATTATTATAAATTCATATTATCCTTCCTGTAGTCAAATTTGATGAGATATTAGGCATGGATTACTAGTCTAGGAATTGATTCCATGATAATAGGGATCATATGAATATCACATTTAAATATCAAGCTAATATCACTTATTAATACTTGGATGAATATAAGCTCACTATGAAAAATTACCCCCATTCTATTTGGTTATTTATCACTAGTGGATAGAGAAAAACTCAACATTAGTTATATTAAAATAATTAGTTAAAATATTAGTTAACTAGTATTAAAAAGTTTAGAGATAATGAATGATAATTATAAATTAAATTTGGATCCATTTCTATATTATGGACACTCTTAACTTTTTTATTAGTTTTGAACAAAAATTATGTGTGGATGCAATTTGATTAAAGGATAAAATGTGATGAGTTGAAACATTACTATATATTTTACCTAATTAAATATTAATAAATATTTTATTATACATATAACACAAAACTATAAGAAAATAGTTATATGTTAAAATAAAATATTTACCTTATAATATTTCTATTAAATTTTTGTGTATAAAATGAAGTATCGATATATCGAAATCTTTGAACAAAAAAGAATGAAATATCACCAGGTTGTGAAAGTCACTCCTATGAAGCTATTTTATTAAATATTGGAAATGAGGTAGATTCTGTAGGTTTTTGTATTAAAAAATCAATAGTTGATCATGAATAGTAATTGAGTGAGGAAAATTGTACGGAAGTGAAATTCATGCTCATGTATATTTCCATGTGATCTTTGTTATCGGAATCAACTTACTCAGATACCACCCACGGTTACATTATTCTTAGATAATAAATTGTTGTAACGGGGGAATACAAAAAAAATTTTGATTTAATATGGTATTTAATAATTAAATATTTTATTATTCATATGTATTTTAAAAAAATTTCATATTTAAGTTTGAATAAAAAATAATGTTTATTTTATCAATAATTGTTTTTCTTAAAATTACATATTATAAAAATAATGTTATAAATGATAAATTATTAATTAGATTAAAAAATTATTTTTTAATTTTCTAATCCCATAATTATATTAGAATGAAATTTTGGGATTTTTCAAAAAAAAATTGTTTCAGTTGAATAGTTAAAATTGTGATTTTTTTAAAACTATAACTTTTATGAAATTATCACAATATAAGAATCAACTAAAATTTATTAAACATTTTTTATAAATTATATATATTAATATAAAATCTAATTAAATTATATTTACTATATTAGATTTTTTTAAAGCTTTTATTATCATTTTTTAAATATAAGAAATATTTTACTCTAAAAGTTAATTTTTTTGGAATTTATAAAAATTATTTTTCATTAATTTTTTACATTAAATTAAACATAATTGATTTCATATTTCAGATCCATATGATCATATTATTTAATAAGTATAACTTCAATTTTTGGAACAAATTTATTATTACTATGATTATTGTTAATGACCAAGATACCAGTAAAACATTTATTGTAAAAAATTATTAAGATTGTACACTTATTATATATTTAAATAAAATAATATATTCAAAAGAATGAATTTAATATAGTTTTAAACATATATTTTGATATAATATCACCCATTAATTTGGTAATCAATACTAGATAAGGGTAAGATCATATAACAATAACAAAATATTTTTTTACAGATTAGATTTTCTATCTATAAAATGTTCAAATTTACAAGTTACCTTTCTCTTATTTACAAATTCAATTCAAAAGTACATGAACCTTATTCAACCAAAAGTTTCATTTTCAAACATGAATTAATTTTTTTCATTAAAAAATACTTTTCAGATTTAAGCCCTTCGAGATTAGTTCACAACTTTTACGTAAGACCAACATACATTAAATGTTTCACACATCTTCATAGTGTATATTTATTCAACAAAATTAAAAATTTAGAGTGAATTTTTTTTCATTTAATGAAAAATCTTCACAATCATAAACATCACATCATAATTTATACAACTCATAATTAAAATCTATTAAAAAAAATTTAAATTTCAAATGAGTAGAAAAATATTACTAAGACACGTTTAAAAAATAATAATGATACATGTTAGTCCATTTAAAAACCATGAGATCATAAAATGAAGTTTTCTTTTAACATAATCAAATTTGAGCTCAATTAGTCGCTTATATAAACATAAAATATGCATTGCCACATAATGTTTTTTATAAAACACATTATAATAAAAA
This sequence comes from Viscum album, assembly GCA_963277665.1. NCBI lineage: Eukaryota > Viridiplantae > Streptophyta > Magnoliopsida > Santalales > Viscaceae > Viscum > Viscum album. The sequence goes on along the minus strand of OY728160.1, from coordinate 904,299,167 downwards.
ATAAAGTGAAAATAATATTCACAGAGGTTTCTTAGAATAGATGAGAACCCACATAATATATTTTCTTAAAAACATACATTTCCACACTAATAGGGGATAATCATTTTTTTAAATCAAAATATAATTATCTTCAACTGTAAAATTAAAACATTTCCTTTAAAACTCCTCATAAAAACTATAAAATACATGTAAATTCCTAGTTTCATGGTCTTTATAGAACCCTTATAAAATAAATTGCCAATACAATCAAATTCCAAGATAATTTTTTAAATAACATAATCATTACCCAATGAATTAAAGAGATATATGAGATTAAATATCCTTAAAAATAGTTTACAAGGATCATATAATGAATATTTTTTTAATATAGAAACTTATTCATCATAAATCCCTTGAGAAAATCAGTTGGACCAATAATAAAAAATATTTCAAATATCAAAATAAAAATTCTATTTAAATGAATCCATTTTAAAATAAGAAATAGCTAAAAAATGAAATAAATATTTTCTTGGTTGAAAAAATATAATTTTTTAATGTAATATGTTAGACCTGGGTTTTTTATTTCACCATTTTTTCCGGTTTGGGTTTGGTTCTCAGTTTTTTTCTCAGGAACATGGTGTGTTGATTTTGAATTTTTGAGGTCGTTACTTTGGTTATTCTTAGTCGTGTAATTTTTTGTGAGTTTCCCATTGAATTTTCATGAAATATATATTTTTTGGGTGGATAGTGTGTGGAACACAGTTGGAGCATTTTTACTAGAAATAATGAACCCTTTTCTGGTAACCGTTTTATTGATGGTTTGTTGAGATGGTAGCTACCACACACCCAATGAATGTTATGTCAGACTATGAACCTTGCTCTAGGAAACCATATGGTAGGATAGTGGATCTTCCAATAGCTTATTTATGTCCATCGTATGGTAATTCAGGACAAGTGGATTAACCGTGTTCTAGGTACCCAATTAATAAGATAGGTTTGCACAATCGCCGCAAAGATTGAAAAACTGTGCAGACTAACAGTGTAGCGTATCCAGGTCATTTAAATTTGGTTTCCCCATTTCTCTCTCCATGATTTTTATCCATAAATCCAATTTTATATCTTCACTCAGCCTCCCCATCCATAGGAGAACCTCTATGGTTCCCCTCCTCTCCCTTGGCCTCATATTGGAAGTTTTTTTGGCTCTGATTCATCAATATCTCTCAAGTAAGTCTCCTCCTCTCTTGTTTTCCTCCTATATTATAGGGTTTTAAAAAAAATTCTTTAGGTATACACTCATCCAGAAGGTAGTGTGTCGTTTTTAGGGTTATACCACAATATTTTGGGTTCTATCATGATATTTTAGTTCTGATCTTGCTTCCATAGGGTGTGGTTGAGGTGTAATTGATGTTTGTCACCCGATTCTAGAAGTTTCATCGCCCAATGTTGGTGGTTCTGTTCATAAACAACGTTTTGTGAATTTAGTATGCTTGGATTGTTTACTATCCATGTTCTATGGATTATATAATAATTGATAAAGTGTTTTTGGAATGATTAATGTTTTTTGTTCAAACAAAATTCATTTTTAAGGAAAATGGGTTATGTACTATGTTTGTTTCATATGTTCCATTTTAAATATTTCCTTTATCGTGTTAGATAAAAAAGTAGAGATTATGAGAAACCCATTTTGAAATTGATTTGATGTATGTGTGGCCAAAATGGTGTTTTCTAATGTTAATTTGTTATTTTTAAATTGGGATCAATTTTTTTGAATGTTTCATGCTTTTTATAAATTATGTAGTATGTTCACCAAAGTAGGTAAGTGATATGAAACTTGTTTTGGAATATATTTGATGTACGTTTATTTTCAAAAGAATATTTTGGCCATAAAGTGGTGTAATATATTGTGTGTTTAATTTATGTACTTGTTTATGTGTAAGTGGTGGTTAATGTGACATGTGAAGTGAGATTGAGCAGAGGATAACCCTAGGTATCTTGGTGGGATGAATAACACTATTATGCTAGTGATTCGAATGTGTAAATCTATTTATATCACTTTTATGGATTGATTCATATGAAAATAAAGAAATAGTGATGATTATAGGAGACCACTAGTCCCATGGGGTTTCCCCTCTTAGTGGATCTTTCATCATAATGTTTTGATTGTGGTTTTTAAACAACGCTTCCCTGAAGAACGAGGTTCTAGTGTCCATCTCAAGATGTATTAACCATATGGATTTGGCTATGGTGATCTACATTGACATGATGTATATATGGTGTGTTTCCAACCATCAGCATATAGTGCACATTGTGGATATCATTATGATATTCCTTATTAAGCGAGTTTTTGTGAAACGGGTTTTCCATGGATGTTTTCCCTTAGAGAATGGTTTTCCATAAAAAACATTTCTAAGAAATGTTTTAAAAACCTTTACATAATTGTTTCTGTTAAAGCTCATTTTAATTCTTTACCTTTAAATATTTTTATTTGGGTGGCATCTTATTGGTCTTTGGATCACACCCAACACACATCCTTGGGTGTATGTTGACCATGTTTGTTGGAAGTTAAAGTAAATTTCCATTGTGTTAGTGGTTTGTCTTTCCAGAGTTCCTATCATGGTAGTGGTTTGAGGGTGAGGCTCCTATTGTCATATAGATATTCTAAAGTTGTTTTGTTTTTTCCATTCAACTGTGGTATTTTTTCGTTGGATGAAATTTTAGAACCTCGGTTCTGAATTTTTTTTATATCATGTTTGGTTGTATATTTTATTTTTGGATTTATTTATGATTTTTGGTTGTTTATTATTATGTAACCAGGAGAAATAATTCCTAAGTTTTATTTTTTATACTCAGTAACACGTTTCTATCCTATGGGATTAAGTGATTCCCTTTGGTCTATGCCATGGACGGGGTATGGTGCTAGTTCAGATGAACTCTTGATCCGAGAAGGTTACTCTATTTTGGATTATGTTATTTGGGGTTGATTCTGGTTAGATCAAAGTTAGAATTTTTGGGACTTGATGTTTTGGTTTTGAGTACGGTTCCTGACTAACACACCTCAGGATAGGACTAATGTTACTAGAGGATGTGGTGTTTTATCTTGGTTGTTTGGTGTTTGTGAAATGATACTTGGATTTGGATGGTGGTCTCAATGAGCATATGGGGCATGTAAAGCCTTGTGGAGTGAACAACATGGTTTTAGAATATTATCCATAACAATGGTGTAATTGGTGTATGGCCCTAAAATATATGGTAAATTCACCCATCTATAGTAGTTTCCCCCTTTTAGAATTACAATGTGTTTCTTTGGGTTATTAGTTTTTATTTGGAAAACCATTCTTCGAAAAATTTAGGAAGACAAGAATTAAATATGAAGATGGTTTAATTTTCATAAGGTCTATTTTCTAAATCATTTTGAATAGTACTTTGAAAAGGTTGAATTTTATAAATTGGTTTCGGTAAAATAAGGGAATGTTTACCGAGATTGGATTTTTTTATAATAAAAAATATGGCTTATTGAAAATTGGTTTCCTAGAAAATGGGAATTTATTTTCAAAAAGTTATTTGGAAACATCTTTAAGACATAGAGTAATGATTTTTTAATTTTATGGTTATTAAATAAGTACGGTTTGTTATACAGTTGAAAATGTTTTGAAATGGGTTGAAATTTTTTTAATTGATGTGAAAGGTTTGATAATGGGTATTATTTTAATGGATGGTGTTTTTCTGAAAAAAAATTGGTATTAGAATGGGTTTTCTTATTTTTTGGCTAATATTTTTTGAAAATAGGACTTGTGAGATTTGAGATGGAAGTGTATATTGATTTTTTATTTTGGGACAAGTGAAAATATTCTATTGTGACCTTAGTTATTCTCACAAGTCACCACATACATGAGATATGATTGGAAAGTGGTTGAGTGGCCAGTTTTTCATGAAAAAACTCACGTGTGAGACTCCATGAGATAAAATTAGTGGATATACAACCCAAAAATCTTATTTTATTTCCAATGGTTCTTTTAAGAGGAATTGTTATGTTTTGGTAACCGGTGATCTTGGGATGTGTCTTCTAGTATTTTTTTAACGTTTTTTGTGATATGTTTTGAATGTGACAGTCCTTCATGTCTAAAATGTGTTTTAAAGTTTGTGTTTCTGTTAACGTGAGGACATTGAAATAATGGTTACTATGTTATTCTGAAAAATGTTTTAGGAAGAATTTGTGTTCATTCTCTCTATGTTTTCATTGTTTCTTTGTGGAACAATTTTTCTAATGTGATATTTTTTCTAGATCCTCAGACTCCCCTATTGGCTAGTGTTTGAAAACATACAGAATCATTGCACAATCTATGTGTGGCTATAGGTTCATTCTTGTCGGTAGACCGTAAATATGGTCAATGTACAATCATTCTTCATGAGCTTCATGAATTGAATCTACCTCATCATTTTTGGTTAAGCAGAACCTCTCACTGTGTAAGTTTACTTGTGGAAGGAATTAATATAGACCTTAGTTTCTTGATTTTTTTGAGTTGTTGAAGGTGAAGTTTGAAACCAATATACCTTAAGGTCCTTCTTGGAAGTGGTAATGGGATTTCTAATGGGGGAGTGGAATGTGTTATTGTTTGTTGGTGGTGGCCACTATCTTAAAGAGTCTTTGGATTATTCATCATTTTCTTCAAATAAAAGGATCATGCTCAGACACAAATGTGGAAAATTTAGTCATAACAGTATGTTATGGCCCCTTTCAGAAATCGTGTGCTGATCATGAATTTGATTAAATTCCCTTAATTGGTATGGCCCCATTTGTTGTAATTTTCATGTTCAGTGGTTTCTTTCAGTATGGTATTCTCATTCAAATACAAATGTGGATGTTGTGGAACTTTTAGATTTGTTTCTTATTCGAGGTGAAATAGAAGGTGTGTTTGAGTCTTCTAAGTATTTTTTTGAAGAAGTTCCATGTTGAGGTAAGTGGGTCCTGATTTATGTTATGTTCTCTTAGTGCGGCCTAGGTTATCGTATGGCTCTTTATTGCATCATAAAGATGATTTTAGATTAGGGTCTTGAATTCCTGACCATGAGGAAGTTGATGCTTCAAATATTAGGGTTGCAGCTGTAGGCCTTAGAGTGAAGCTAACACATAGTCAGTAACCCTTATGGGTATAATGTAATTTGGCCTAAGATCATTATTTTTTATGGGATATGGAGATAGTTTAAGGATTCTATATATTTGTTTCATTTTTAATGTTCTCATTTGGTATAAAGAGGCTTGGGGACCTCGTTTCCACATTGTGGACCACATGGGTGGAAGAGCTCCTCCTCGGTAATAAGGAAACATGGTCATATCAGGTTTATAATATCACACTAGTTATGTCTTATCTAATGTGAGTTTCCATTTTATGGTCCTTCCTTGTCCATCCTTATTAATCAATCTCGTTTTAACTTTGGACCTATCTAAAAATGATAGTATCCCATTGGAGTAGTGACCTGCATTGAATTCTCCATTTGGTTTTAGAGTCTATTTTACTCGACACCATGTTATGGGGTGGGGGTTATTCTATGTTGGGTTTCATATGTTTTTTATTCTAGTTAGTTATTATAGTGGGGAGACCCACCATATTTCTCGGTGAAGTTCCTCTGGATTGAAACACTGTTAGCCCATTTCTTATGGTGGGGATTCAATTTGGGCCTCCTCATGTTGGAAATCTGCTTTAGTCTCAAGGTTTGGTTTGGTAGTGGGTGGTATGATAACGATCTATCTAATATCTGAGTATATCCCTTTAGTAAGTGTAGGGGTGAATGTTCCCCCCATTAGTTTTATTGAATCAAGGTTGTGGTAGTCCTGTTTAGATTTTTTTTCATTTAGGTATGTGCTTTGAGTTTAGTTTGGTTGTGTCGAAGGGGTTTTGGGCTCGATAGGATAATTATGTGTTGTGAGAATTTCTTTTATTTGATCAATAAAATGGTTGTGTTTCAGATTTTGGGGTCGGAAGGCATAGGGGGAATTATATTCATTGATTATGCCTCCTAATTTCATCTGGTAAAACTCTATTCCTACACGTAGTGTTCTTTCATTCTTCTCGTTTAATTTTCCTTGGGAATCTCCTTTTGATATGAAAGAGTATCAGTTTATGTTTTTTAGATCAGGCCTTTTGTGTCTTTCAATAGGTGTAAAAAAATTTAGTGGGGTGAAATTTTACACCTGAGTTTTTTATCTCACCTGTTTCTCCAGTTCAGGTTTGGTTCTCAGTTATATTCTCAGGAACCAGCTATGGAAGATTTGAATTTTTTGGGTCTTTCCTTTGGTTATTCTTAGTATAGTGCATGACCATGAGTTTCCCCTTAAAATTTAAAGAAACCAATTTTTTCTTTTTTTTGGAATGTGTGTAGAGAATAATTGGTTCATGGTTAGTAAAAACTTTGCGCCCTTCCCTGGTAACCGTGCGGTTCGTGGGTGGTAGAGAGAGTAGTTACTGCATGACCAGTACATAGTAAATAAAAATATACACCTCAGCCCTGGTAAAAATGTAGTAGGTTAGAGGTTTATCTAAGAGTTATTGTGAGGCCTCCTCATGGTATGTCTATCTGTGTGGATTAACTGTGAGTTAGGTACCTTCTTAGTCTGAGAGGTGCACATGATCGCTGCACGATTTGACAAATATTGTGGACTAATTGTGCATCCTATCGACGTCATTACAATTTGGTTCCCCTATTTTAACTCTCACTGATATTTATCCCTAAACCACATATACCTTTCTCTTTAGACCTCCCCACCCCTAGTAACGCCTCCTCCCTTCTCCCCCTATCCTTTAGGCTCATTTTAGTGGTAGTTTTGGCCCAGATTCCACAGGATCTCTCAAGTATGTCTCCTTATCTCTTGTTTTTATCCTATATTATAGGGTTTTCATATCTTTCCTTTGTGTATTCACTCCTTTAGTGGGTATGGTGTGATTTTTAGGGTTAGTTATTAATATTTATGTTTGATCATGATATTTTGGGTTTGATCATTCTTTCCTAGGCTGCAGTTAATGTGTGATTGAGGTTTTGCACTGGATTCCAAAGGATTCTTCACCCAAGGTAGGTTGTTCAACACTTAAACATTGTTTGGTGAATTTAATATTTTTATTTTTGTATCTTATTCATTTTATATGGATTATATAACATGGTCAAAAAGTTTTTTTGAAATATTCAAGGTGTTTTATATTAAGAAATTAAATTTTAAAATAATGGGCTATGTTCTATGTGCGTTTAATATGTATCCTTTTGATTTATGCATTGAATGTGTTAGATAAAAATGTGTAGATTATGTGAAACCCATTTTGAAATTGATTTGATGTATGTATGTAAAAAATGGGTTTTTTATTGGAATTGGATTCTTTTCAAGTGTGAACACTTTTTGTGAATATTGGATGTGTTTTATAAATTATGTAGTATGCTCACCAAACAATGCATGTGATGTGAAACTTTTTTTGAAATTGTTTTGGATTGGGTTTTTTTTCATAGATATTTTCTCAATGAAAGTGGTGGAATATATTATGCGTTACATTTTTTGACTTGTTTATGTGTATGTGGTGATTTATTTGACATGTGAAATGGGATTGAGAAAATAGGAATCCTAGTTATCTAGATGGTAAGACTTGTTGTAGTATGTTATTGATTCAGATGTGGAAAAGTCGCGGTTTCACTTAGTTGGATTGACACTTACACAACTAACTAATCTATGATAATGATTGGAGACCACTAGGCCCATGGGGTTTCCCCTCCTAGTCGCTCTTGCATGTGAAATCTATGATTGTGGTTTTTATACCATGCTTTAGCGTGGTATGAGGTTCTAGTGTCCCACTCGTTCTAGATTAACCTTATGGATTTACACATAGTGCTCTTAAATGACATGATGTTTATATGGTGCGGTTCCAACCATCGACATATGGTGTAACTTTTGAGTATCATTATCAAATTCTTTTTTAAGAGAGTTGTTGTGAAACAATTCTTCCAAGGAATTTTTCTATTTGAGAAGGGCTTTTGATAAAATGTTTTCTGAGAAATGTTTTAGAATACTTTATAGATACTTGCATATTAAAATTAATTTTAAGGTTTTATCATGGAATATTTTAATTTTTGTTTCATCCTACGGGGCTTTTTATCACAATCTACAAACACTCATGGGTTTATGAAAACATTTCTGGTTTCTAGTTAATATCATGTTACATTGGGTTGGGGGTTCGCATTGTTAAAGTTCCTCTCATGGTGGTGGATTGAGGATGAGGCTCGTCTTTTCATATAGATTTTCTTAGGTTGTTTGGTGCTTTTATATCCCTTTTAGTATTTTATTCTTTGGTTGAAATTGTAAGACCTTGATCATGAAAATTGGTTATGTCATGTTGGGTTGTATATTTTCAGTTTTGCTTTATTATTGTTTTTTATGGTTTATGTTTATATAATAGGCTAAAAAATTTACCATGTTTTATTGTTGATACCCAGGTAATTATTTCCTGCCCATGGGGATCAGGAATTCTCTTCAGGTCATTCCACCAATTGGGTCAAGTATCAGTTTAGATGTTGTCTCGTCTTTTTTCATGACATAATATATATATTTGAAATTTTTATTTAAGTGGAGGTAAAGTATATTGGAATTTTATATGATAAAATTAAAAATTCATTTTTCATATTGAAAGTAATGTCATGATATTTGATATAAAATATTTAAAAATTATATTTTTAAAATATTTTAAATAATATAAAATATGAAATAAAATTCACTTATTAATTTCTTAATGTTTATATAAATACATGAATAAAATAATTTTTTGAATATTGAAATAGAAGAAAAAGATATAAAAATAAATCATTAAAACATTTTAAAATGGGTTATTAATGTTCAATGTCCCATAAAACATGAAAAAATTTTAACCAATGAAAAAGTGAAGGAAATAACGTTTAATGGAGTTTTTAACAAAATAATATTTAGATTATAATAATTTAACACATCCATAAGATAGTTTATATACCATAGAGAAGAAAAAATTTTGTGATAATAGCTAATGTCTCAAAGAATATTAATTGAGACTTGAAATCCCTTACCCCAGGTCGGAGTTGTCATGTATATTCATTATGTTTATAAATAATAAATACTTATAATTTATTAAAAGTTTTAGAAAAATTTAAATTTTATTTTCGTTAAAATTTTCCATTAGATAAAATTTGTGAGCATTTTTTCATTAGTTACTTAATCATTAATTTTTACATCAGACATTTTGAGGTAGTTTAGTTCATAATCACAAAACTACTTCGGCAGGTTGAAGAGGGTCAAAGGGTTAATTCTTTCATCATTTAAAAAATCTTAATTATGAAATTATTTTCATTCATAGAAATAAAATAATTTTTTGTGCAATCCATCAGATATGTACATAAAAAATGAATCACTTATCTCTTTAGAGGTGGTAGTCATTACAAACAAATGGGCGACATTATCATGTTTCAATGAATTGAAATATAAGAAAATAGATTGTAATTTTTCAATAAGGAATAATTTTTATATCATGAATATAATATATATTTATTAAATCCTTCAAAATAACCATCATATTGAGTTGGTTATGTAAAAAACACATCACTTCATGAAATTGGTAATACATATGTACACATGAGTGGTGCTTTCATTTCCCATTGGGTGGAAAATGAGATGTAAATTTTTTTTTAACAAAATAATAATAAATTTTATGTATATAAAAGATAATTATTTTTTAATTTTAGTAAGGGTAATGATTATTTTAGGAAGTATGGGATTAATTAAATTAGAAATTTGTTTGTTTCGACTTATACCATCTCCTCGAATAACAACTATGGGATAAAACTGAAGGCATTTTGGTTAAGAATTTTTGATACATGAGGACCACTAGGAAATGGGGAAAATTTATCTAGAGTGAATTTTTTAGTGATATCTTAAAATAGAATGATGAAAATGTGGGGGAATATAGTTTATGAAGTTCCCAATTATAAATAATAATGGTTAAAATGATAAGATTTTGAATATATTAACATAAAAGATAAAAAATGAAACACATCATGTACCTAGGATAAACATGGTGAAAAATCCACTTGATAAGAAACCAATACAATATTCTATATATTTTTATATACTCAAATAAACAATGGAATTACATTTCCCTTATTACCAAATAAAATTACACAATCTCATAGATAATGTTTTAGAAAAACATGATCACCTACCTAAAATAAAATATTATTCCTATATATATCAACATAACTTTTATGAATTCTCTAATACATCCTCATATTTTATGGAATCATCTTCAACTTTCCAACTCTTTAATCTACAAAATTAGGTACGAATATATTTTATTCAACAAATTCATCCAAACAGGTTGTAGTTTGAAACCATAATTTATATAATTATTTAAAATGATCCATTTGTATATTGAACAAAAAAAATTTAAGAAAATTAAACAAATGAATGATTCTGATCTACAATTCCCATATAATACAATGAACATTCTCTAATAAAATACACTAATGTATGAATTTTTCTCTCTATTATTCCATAAAAATGATTATGAAATGATAGAATGAAATCTAATTCAGTACCTAACTACAATCGAATACTTTTCCCAAATTTATATGTTATCCTTTGATTAGGGATAGATATAGTAGAGTGAGAAACTCAATGTAAACTAAAATTCTACTCGAGATAAAGTCAATAAAGAAGATCTATTGATATATTATATAAAATTGGAATTAAATGTGCATTTATTTCAAAAAACCAATATTAACCTAAACTTGATTATTATCTTGAAATTTCATTATAAATCCAACCATAAAATCCATAGATATATTTTCCTATTTAATCTCTTATATTAGAAATGGTTGAAGTATACCCTTCTGAAATTTTGATTCTCCATTAACCTAATAATGATTGAAACAATTTATGATAAAATTATAAATATCTATTTTCATTCAATCTCATCAAAAATGTAATAGAAGGCCTCCATACATCACATTGTTATTGGGATTATTATAAAATAGAGAACAATCAGTCTCAATCAACAGTTACTTCATCAACTCGAAATAAAAAAGGAACACATAATCTTAATCACAACCTACCTAACTCAAGATGAGGGAAGGTATTGAAAGATTCTGAGACCTTCCTTCCTCAAGATGAATGAGAGATAATGACCCTTATGTCTCACCTCTATTGGGACCTAAGGTGGTGACCAGCCCCTAGGGTATAGAATTATCCCCTAAAAGTGGATGAATTTCCATTTTTATTGTAACCAATATAAGGAGATAATAAGTATCAACCTCAAAAAACTCCAGGAAATGTAAATATAATGAAACTGAAATCCATCCAATAAGAATGTTTCATGTAAAACTATTATAAATACAAGGTAAAACTCTAATGTAAGTATCAAAAACACTTACGATAGAACACAACAACTACCTCCATCATCTAAGATAGTATGGTCCAACAAGATCCGTGTACTCTCCTTAGAAACCAAAAAATATTTTTAAATACGCAAGTTGAGTATACAAGTATACTAATATTGAAAATCCAATGTCACCCATGAATAAGTGTAAGAAGCAGACAAATTTACCTATGATAAAATAGGAGAAACTCAAAAGTACCTAACTAGGTTTATTATCCAACCCAACCATATTAGGGCACTGTCACCAAATAATGAATGTCATGTAATGTAGAATAGTAAGAACATCGATATTTGGGTACCTCACACCACTACCCACTGTTTAACTAATCATTACTAACGGTGAACGTCCTCATGCTACCACTCTCATCCACAAGCCCCAATTTCACAACCTGCCCACACATAGATAGGGCACAAACCACACACATCCCACCTATAGACATCGAGGCCACAACCACCACACGTATTTCCCAAAAACACATGGGCCTTATCATGAAGACACATGGAATGAAACTAATCTCTCACATAGCCAATACCATAAATCATGTAATAAATCTCAATTCATTATAGCCTATCTAAAAGGGTTTGGGTAATAAATACCAGGAAGATAGTGCAGGGTAAAGTCAGTAATCATCCATCCATCATCAAATAAAAATGTTGGGAAAGACACCCTACCCCTAAACTATGGGTGTGTTTGACCCATAGTTATCAACATAGGTAGGGTGCGTGTAAAAAACATAAGGAACTACCAGTTTATAAATATAGGTAACAAAAAATACTTTATCCTATGGGATTCCAAACATATAACCTGCCCATACAACCCCATTATTTCTTCAATCCCTATATGAAAACAACACCATGAACAATGGCCACTTCATTGAGTTGTTAAATGAACGCCACATCACCCCATTAAAAAACTAGGAACATACCCAAAGATAATAAATTTAACTAGTTGTCTTTGAGCATTATAAATTTACTTATTGATTTATTTATTTCATCTGTACCTGGGAAACTACCAAACACTACAAATGTTATAAGGAGGAGGAACCATAGCAAAAACTTCCAAATCCAATAAGTAAATAAATTTCAATGATAAAGAAATCCATTATAACACTCATAAACATGAAATCATGACACAAACCAGCCTTGTAGCCCCACTGCCTGACCAGTTCCCAAATGTAGTCCCACTATATAAAAAGTTCATCCATTCCACAATTAGTCTATCTCTCAACCTTAGATACCATCATTCCACCAGTACCTCCCCATACACAGAATCACACCCCCTAACCATAGTACCACACTAACAACACAGATAAATGACAGAACATAACTGCACATATCACACAACTAGAACAACAATGAAAAGTTTATTCACATTTATCAGGACTCGTTCTTTAGTTCCATTTGGTAAAATAGGAATGATCCAAAAATAGCTTCAATCATATGGAATCCATTTATTTAAAACCATGTATATGTAATTAACCAGATTCTATTTCATACAATAGTGATTCACAAATCACAGAGGTGAGAAAACAGATACCACCAATAGACATGATTTTTATAAGAAGATAACCCATGTGATTTACAACATAGATCAATAATAATTTATAAAATAAAATTATAATTTCCATCATTCTCTAACCCCCTGGATAATTTCTTATTATTATCTTCTTTAAATTTGGATTTTGATATCCTCATAATAATCCATCATAATTCCCACCTCAAATGATACAAAATTAAAAGGGATATGAAAGAAATACCTAACTAGAAAAACTGGAAACCAAAACTAATCTTTTCCCCAAAATAGATGGGTTGCAAGAGCAAGAGACACTAGGTAAAACCAAACAGGGGGGGAAACAATGCAGTGGCATTGATCGTATGGGGGTGAAAGGTTATTGGTGTACCAAGAGAAAACCAATTGGTTCAAAGGATGAGAATATTAATGTTTAAAAAGTTCAGATCCTAAATCTATGGGGGAAATATTTCAAAGGCCATTAAAGGTGGATCATGACTCAGACCATTAGCTTTAGGATTCAAAGGAAGAATTAGGATTTTAGAAGATAAATACCATTTGAAACATCCCCAAACTTTACAAATTTAGCATTTAATTCATTTAAATTCAAATTAAGTTTCAAAGGGGTGAACTAGAAAAACATTGAAAAATAGGAATGAGTCACTGATGGTTGTGTCACCGACAACAAGCTACTAACAGTGAGTCATCGATTTTGATTTACCAATTCTATGCCACTGATGTTGATCCATATATGTTATGCCACCAACACAACCCACCGACACTTGAATCACTAATTTCATGACTCACTGATGCCCTGAATCACCGATGACCTAACTCACCAATGCCTTATCTAACCAGCGACCTGACTCACCGACTCCCTAAACTACATATTCCCTAACTCAGTGATGCCTTGAATCACCTAAGCCCTGAATCACCGACATCCTGCATCATCGATGCTCAGACTCACTGAATCCTGGACTCACGGATTCCCAAACTCCCTGATTCCCTAAATCACTGACATCATTACTCACTGATGCTATAACTCACAAACATCCTTACTCACTGACGCATATTCTTACTGATTACCTGACTCATCTATTCCTCTACCTACCGACCCATCGGCCTACTGATGAAAAAACATGAAATTTGGAAACTCTGTAAATGAGTTAATTTTTCCTCCCAAAACACCCCAAACACTAGATTTGAAAATATAATGGAAAACAGAGGTCTATTCCATTACATTCTCTTTTCAAATCTAATTAAATCTTATACATCAACACTAAACTCCAATAACTTACCCTTCTTGATGGATTAGATCTTTTCCTGTAAAACATGATCATTATTTTTAATATTCATAATTTTATCTACCAAATGTCACTATGCTAACACCTTAAAAAATAAATAATGTATTCCTAACATGAAATTTTCTTTAAAAAACATCATGTCATTAATAAATGGATTGTGTTACAATAATATTATTAATAACAATAAATTATATTTATGAAAAGAACAATATATATTCTATTGTCATTTTCTGGATGGTATTGAATCATTGATTAATAATCCTTATTAAGTTTGAGAAATCTTTTATATCTCATTTTCAATTAATTCAAAGTTAATATATACATCGGATATTAATGATGAGTATATGTTTTACACATTTTAATATATAAATGATGTGTCTATAATTTTATATATAAAAAATACAATAGATAGTTTTGTGTCTTATGTAGGATAATATATCCCATTAGATTTAAATTTTCATAAATCATAAACCATTACATGATAATTTGACATTAGAACTCAATCATGTACCTTCCTAGAGATGTCATTGTTGATAAAAAGTAACCATTTTTAGATGTAAGGTTAAACTTGGTTAAAGAACTAATCCTTATTTCCATTCCAATAAATTTTTATCTAATTATTTAATCCATATAAATTTAACTCATTTAATGATAGCGTATTCAGTGGGTTGGTCAAATGGGATATTATTTCAAGAAAATATTAGTATTAACCCTATAATCACTGTAAATATTTTTAAAATTTGTAGGTCTTGGTCACTATTAAACAAATTTAATTTTTAGGTAGATCAATAGTTTTTCCTTCATTATTTACAATATTTCCAAGGAAATAAATCCATCACATCCTAAATTCACATTTACAAAAAAATTTACATAACATCTTTTCATTAATGGTTTATTTAATTACTCTCAAATGTTTATCTCAATCATCATAACATTTCAATTATATTAGGACTTAATTAATAAATAGAACAATAAATTATTCCTGTAACTCAAAAAAAAATTATTCTTAAGGTCATTCAAAATAGTGTGAGGATTAGTTAACCAAAAGGGAAAAACTAGAAACTCATAATTACAATACCTCGTTCAAAATAACTTTTATATAATGTCATCCTCCTTCACCTATAGATTATGCTACTTGAACTATAGATCAACCATTAAAAAATAAAAATCTTCTTGGTTCTGATCAAAAAAATTCTTCCATATTAAGAAATGGTTATACGTTATTAAAAAATTTATTACTCACACCCCTATAATTAATAAAAATCCTTATAGATCCATCCTTATATTTTATAAAATAATCTTGAGATTCCCATGGTGATGTGGTAGGATGAATGAATGCATTGCTAATAAAATATTATAATTTATATTGAAATTCAAAATGTTATACTTTATCTTTTTGATAAGGAAGTATTGAAATTGTTATCATATCAAGAGATAACTCAATAGTAAATTCAATCTTCTAGTCTTTTATAACACAAAACTATTTTTCAAAAAATAAATCATGACATAAAATTACTACCATAACATGATGACTTTGAATAGTGTCATTATTCCCACCAGTATGTGAATGATAAATTTCATTTCCATTTTAATAAATTTAACATCTTTTTAATTTGTTATAAAAGGTTAGAGTTAATTATTTAATACAAAAATAATATCATTCTAAAAAGAGTTATTTAGATATATAATCTATATTAGCACACTAAATTCAAATCCAATCTATACCCAAAATAAAATAAAACTCTATTCGGGGAAAGAAAATAATGTTTTTAGTTAAAAAATTTCCATAAACTATAACATGAGTAATATTATATCATATTTTTTAATGAACACCACCCCTATGTTTTTTTTAAATGTTATAGTCTCATTTATTATTTTCAAATTCCTAATCTACAAGTAAATTAATCACAAATAAAATAATGTAGAGACCCCAAAACAAACATGACATTGTACTAATATTAATATAATATTAATAAACCTATCACCACATATTTATATGTCTATCATCTTTTTAATTTGACATAAAGGATTTAACCACACATTTATTCTTATTATCTTGGTTCATTCTATCCTATATTCATTTCTATATCTAGTAGAGTACTCTCATAGTTTTCTATTTCAAAATAATTATATCATAAAACTCATGAATTATCATTATTTTTAATATCATTACTATGATCTCTTTATTTAGAATCATGAGAAAAAAACCAACCTTACCACATCTAGAAAACATCCCAGACTTTACAATGCATTTTCCAGTATGATTTTTACCACACATATCATAAGAAAGAAACATGATTTTCCTACCATCAAATTGTATTGATGGATGCTTCCAATTTTCTATCAACCAAGACCAACTATTATACATTTTTCTTGTAGACACACGATAATGATAAAATAACATTACTATATTATTAACACATAAAAAATTTCAAAAAAGTTTTAAATTCATTATAATCAAATATATTTTAATTTATTTTCTTCAATCTTGTGTAAGACTATTTAATTATACATTGAAGATCCCAAATAAAATGTGTTACTTACTTTTCCAATTAGTTGATGTTATCCTCTAATGGGTTAACTGAATATTATTTATTCTTTGTTAATTAAAATAATTTCTTTTTCATCCAAATATAGAAAATCTTTTGAAAATGTTTCTTAATGAAAATATTCTGGAATTGATCACATTCCAATGAATCAGTCTCATATCTTACACTATTATTCCTAACCATTGAACACAACTGATTAGCTTCACTTAAAAATTTGTAAATAAAAAGGGTTACCTTTTGATGTTGTGAAAAACCCATGACATCCAAATATCATCATTAAAAGTTTGTCTCGTCCATCATCAATAAAATGGGTAGATAATTCATAGATTGTTGGAGTGTGATGTTTAAAGAATTTATTCACTATTGAAAAGTATATATATGGTGAATTTGGTTTCTCTCGGGCAAGGATACCCCGAAAATTTATAGCCTACTTCAACTGAACCATTAGAGAAAAAAACTATAATATTCCAATTCTAAGAATTCATGGTTTTTAAATAAGAAGGATATTATCTTTCTGATGTCTCCTATCATCAGTTTCCCATTTTTCCTTTGTGTAAAACCATTCATCATAAAAATAGTATAGATCAAATAACATGGTAATATTATAATGATATATCATGATAACCCTAAATTAAAATATCTTATGGGTTCTTATCTACATTATTCAAACCACTAAAATTATCCAAACCTTTCTTATTTACAAACAATAAGGACATGATCCATATTAAAATGATTCCTTTATTTTTTAGAGAAGAATCTATTTTCGTACATTAATAATAATTTATTCAGTTCTATATATTTATAAAATCATAAAATACTTCTTACTTAATAAACCTATACATTCAATTTTCGGAACTTCCTCTAAGTATCCATTTTCAAATAGTAAAAATAATTGAAAATCAATAAAATTTTATTTTCTTGACAATTCTTTGAGAAATTATGGTGGACATTATCATTGTTTTTAATCATCATTCTCCCATTTAAAAAAAATTTAGAAAATGTGATAAAAAATTATTATAAAGAAAAATATAAAAGGGGTTAAATAAAGCACATTTTCTATTTCACAACCAAGATATCATAAAATATATTTTACCCCTGACATAATTAACATTCAGTACAAAAAAAATATTTTTTATATATGAAATTAGCTCTACTACACAATGTTTTTAAAAAAAATGTTATGTTGAAAATAAGAAAATGTCACAATAATGAGGATATCTTATAAATCATGAGAATCCATGAAATACATATTTTTAAAAACATTAATTTTTTACCTTAAAATGTAATATTAAATCCTTTTAGAATAATTATCCTTAAATTTAGTTTAAAAACAAAAATATTTCCATGAGAAATAATTATAGAGAGTATAAAATTCATCTAGGATACATGGTACATCATCAACATAGATCCTCTAAAAGAACCTCTACAAATGGAATTACCTACAAAATAAAAATAAAACATAATTTTATAGAGAACATTATCATTATAAAATGCATTGGGCAGAAAAATCAGGATCACCTATCATTAAAAATAATTTCCATTGTTGGTATAAAGTTTAATTATTTTTAATCTTATACTTTTTTTCATTAATTCACTAAAAACCCTTTTTGAGCCCATATGAAAACCAATTTCTGATATCAAAATACAATTTCCATTCTAAAAATCCACTATCAGAATATATATGAAAATAACCAATGGAAATTAGGTTTTCATTGAAAAAAAAGGAAACTTGTAAAGAAATATAAAAAAAATGATATGGAGGTGTGAAAATCCTTTAGTATTATCTACATTAAATTAAATTTTTTCCCTTTTGTAAATATAGTCAAAACATTTCATATAAAATATATAAGAAGAATCTTTTTGAAATCCTTTGAATGAAAATAAAATGTGTCATAAAATTTCCTTTATAATTAATTTTTCTCCATATAAATAAATAAATAATAAAATTTTAAACATATTCACATGGAAGAAATAAATTTAACAAATAAATCATTAAAATATTATAAAATAGGTTTTATGTGGAATTTTGACTTGTAACATGATAACTATTGAAGAAAAAAATTAATAGGAAATAACTCTAACTGTATTTATAAGAATATTAATTTTCATATTAAATTCATAAAATAAATCTATATGGTATTTTTGTCCCGAAGTGTCCTCGGGGCCCGTGCCGTGACTACCCCAAGCCCGCCTTCCATAGGCTAGGGGCTAGCAACTGGCACCAAAGGCGTAAAACCCGATAAAAGGGAAGTCATTGACTTTATATAAGTAAACAAACACAACAGAGTACGCAAGATGAAGTAAACACTAAGTAAACTGAGTAAAAAAGTAAGTGCTGGAAAGTAAATAGGCCAGAATACAAACCCAATTGAATGTACAGTACAATGGAAAAGAAAGTACAACAGCAGTAAAGTAAATCAGCAACCACTTAGTCATCCTCTAGCTATCCTACCTGAAGGGTGGGTACGGATGGTCTCCTCAGCTCCTCGGGTTTGGTCATCCACTTCGTGTATGTCCCGCCAAGTGGTCCACCTCCAGGTATCATCCCGCTCCACTAGACTCCACCTCGATCAGTGCTTTCTATCATCTGCATCCAACACAACGTAGTGCAGGCATAGCCCATGCAAGGGTTAGTATATGATACTCAGTAGGGACCCCGAGACTCTCGAAGGTCTCCCAGAATCCACAAAGGATATACCACAAAGGAATGATATATAACACGAATTATCAACCAACTCTACTTAGGTATATGCCCATACATATACCTAAGTCATCAATTCCGGTTCGGCTCCAACTCAAGAGCCCAAGTACAACCCAGTCCACACAAGAAAGCACAACCCAGTCCACACAAGAAAGTAAGTCAATCATATCGATGATATTGATTGAAAGTCATGACTCAGCTCACACAGGTATACTACATACTAAGAGGGGTGGAGATGATAGATGTAGCCTCTGAATCATCTCCCCTGCCGAACCCACATAGGATCCAAGTACAGAAGTCGTCACTGCCGAACCCATATAGGATCCAAGTACAGTAACCATCAATGCCAAACCCACATAGGATATAGATATATTCTTCATCACTACCTAACCCACGGATGATCCAAGTACAGTCGTCCTCGCTGCCGAACCCACGTAGAATCCAAGTATAGTCGTCATCGTCGTCGCAGTCGTAGCCAGCTCTAGGGTTCCTGCACACAACATGCTCGAATCTGGGAGGGTCCGC
The DNA here is from genome assembly GCA_963277665.1 of Viscum album. Lineage (NCBI taxonomy): Eukaryota > Viridiplantae > Streptophyta > Magnoliopsida > Santalales > Viscaceae > Viscum > Viscum album. The sequence goes on along the minus strand of OY728160.1, from coordinate 904,279,167 downwards.
TCCATGAGCCAAGGGGGTTCGATACATCAACTATTACAAAGTCCAGAATTGATGTATCCCAAAGTTCTGTCTCATCAATAGGAACTCAATGCGATAGACGGCGCATCAATCGGACGCTCGGTCTGAGAGATATTGGCTTTTTCGTCCTAGGGGCCCGGTTAGAAATATGCTCGTTTCCAACCCGGATGTTAACCATGTTCATCCGAAACTCACATAGAGTATCTCAAAAGGACTATCTCATCGAAAGAGTCCAATTGTAGCAGACGACACGTCGATCGGACGTGTGGTCCTTAAGTTATTTATGTTTAAGTTAATAACGGGCCCGGACCGTTTAGCCCAGTGGGCCGACGGGTCAGGTTGACCAAGTCTGAAGGGTTTGACCCAGAAGGGGTGTTGGATAGGTACGAAGAATATTCTCTACTCGGCCTTAAGGGATGTGGACCGGCCCGAAGTGGCACAGCTCGGCCCGAAGTGGCGCGACCCGGCCCGGTGGGGTGCGGCCCAGCCCGGCGGGGCGCGGCCTCGCCCGGCCTGCCGCGACCAGGCTCGGCCCGGCCCGGCGCGGCTCTACCCAGCCTGGCGCGGCCCGGCTTGGCCCAGCCTGGCATGGCCCAGCGGGGCGCGCGGCCTGGCTGGCTCGGCCGAGCAGGCTCCAAGGGGGGGTGCGGCCCCCATGGTCTTCTACACCGGCAGCGCCAGGCAGCGACGCCCTTTCCCAAACCGGCCGGCTACGTCAGCCATCCCACTGGTGCACGCTGCCCTCACAACGGGTCGTGGCTTCTTTAGCACGGTGCCCTCATGGAGCCGCAGTATGGCTCCACCCGGCCGGCCGATGGTCGGCCGGTCCTCTGGCGGGGCGCCCTCCTAGCGCCGCAGCTCCTCTTCACCCGGCCGGCCGACGGCCCGGCCGATTCTTCTACCAAAGTGGCCCGTGTAGCGGGCCGCGGTTCTTTCCGCACAATCGGTGTGACGGCGCCAGTTCCCTTCACCTCGTTCCTAGCACAGCGTGACGATGTCGTGCTTCCTCCGCAATCAATTGTCAATTCTAAAATAATAAATGAGAACAATGGAGGGTTGTCGGTCCGTGTTCGTTCGGCCCGCACCCTCCGCGTAAAACAATAGCAATCGACCTTATTCAACAATGATTTCCAATAAGAACAGGGTATGTAAACATCCATTTTCAAGAATAAATACCTACCTCAAAAAGGAGTTCATGGTTGTCATGTGTCGTGGATGATGGCGTCGTTTCTGTCGTCGTCGGTGTGCACCCGAGGAAGTGGCGTCTCCTCTTTTATCACGGAGAGGAGAATAGAAGACATGCCATCTCTAGCGAGTTCCCGTGTCAGTGTCTCATCCCTTGCCACAGAGTAAGAGGAGGATGGAGAAACTGGGGTCGCCAAGCAATGTTCTTCGTCAGATAGTTGGTGTTCTTCGTTGAGGATGAAGTTCTTCAAAAAACTAGAGTTCTCTCAATTCCTCCTCACACAACAAATCTAACCAAAATAAAAAAATGATTCTCATTATTTTATTTTATTTTTCCGTGCATTAAAAAATACAAATTCAAACACTCCATTAAATAATGAAAGAGTTTCAATCAATTAATTATGGTGTGTGTTGGCATAAATTAAAGAGGGAGAGAGGGGAGAGGAATAGTTACTTAATAAAAGGGAATTTCCATCATTAAACAAATAAGTTTAATGGGGGGTTTAAGGGGTTTAGGGAATATGAATAGTTGGGGCTCGTGTGGGCCCCACCTCCCATTTATCCTCACATGGGTAGTTAAGATGCTAGTGGGTCCCACCCTAACTCCCCCCATGTAGGTTAAAATCACCCTAGATAAAATAATAAAATTGTCCCACAATTTTATTCTCTTCTCATTTAATCCATATTTTTTAACATCTCCTCCCGAGAAAATGCATCTACAATAAAGGTCCTATTAAGCAATTACTAGTGTTTTGATTTTATCAGTGCCCTCGGATTTCAATTCTGAGCACCAGTTCAAAAGATAGAAAAACCCTCTCGTTCGTTTACTAAACGTACCCAAGATAAACTTCGGAAATTGATTCCGGGCACACCGGGCCTCAGAAGCAGGTGCCATCAGAAACTGTGTACACATAAAATTCCAAATTATTTAAGAAAAAAATTTCCATGAAATTTTCGAGTCTTTACATTACTCCCATCTCAGGGCTTTACGTCCCCGTAAATCCACATCATAAACTAGGGAAACAAATGAGGTTACTGTACATGCATCTGAGCCTCCCGCTCCCATGTTCTTTCCTGGAGGTTCTCGTGCTACCAATGAATGCACACCAGAGGAATCGATTGTCCACATAGGAACCTCTCCTATCAATCCTCGATCTCCACCGGGACCTCCACAAATGTTTCCCTGTCATCGATGTCCAGCTCCTCGTGATCAATGATATGCATCGGGTCATCCACGTATCTCCTCAGCTAAGATACGTAGAAGACGTCGTGAACTCGGTGCAACTGAGGTGGAAGGGCCAGGCGATAAGCCACCTTGCCTACCCTGCTTAGAACCTGAAATGGTCTGATAAAGCACGGAGATAACTTTCCGCCCCAGCCAAATCTAAATAATCCTCGTCGACATGGGACCAGCAAGAAAACGTGGTCGCCATCCTGGAACCCCAGTGGTCTCTGCCTCCTATCAGCATAGGACTTTTGTCTACTCTATGCAGTCCTCATCCACTCCTGGATGATCTGCACCTTCTCTGTTGTAGCCTGAACCATCTCTGGTTCTATGAGTGCTGACTCCCCAGGGTCAGTCCAGCACAGAGGTGATCTGCATGGTCGGCCGTACAATACCTCATATGGTGTCATTCTGATGGTGGAGTGGTAGTTGTGGTTGTACGCAAACTCCACCAAGGGTAGGTGATCATCCCAGCTGCGACCAAAGTCTAGGACACATGCACGGAGCATGTCCTCGAGATTCTGAACGGTCCTCTCTGTCTGGACATCCTTCTGAGGACGAAAGGCGGTGCTCAGGCGTAGCTGTATCCCAAATTCCTCCTTCAACCCCTTCCAAATCCAGGAATTAATGCGATCATCTCAATTGGAGATGATAGATGATGGAACACCATGAATTCGTATGATCGCCTAAATTTAGAGGCATCCCAAGCTCTCCACTGATCCCTGCTCTCTGATAGGTAGAAATTGGGCCGACTTGGTGATTCGGTCGACAATCACCCAGATGGAGTCGTGTCCCCTGGAATTACGATGGAGCCCCATCGCGAAATTCATGGATATCCTGTCCCACTTCCACTTTGGGACCTCTAAGGGTTACACCAAGCCTACCGGTACCTCGTGCTCCACCTTCACCTGCTGTCAGGTGAGGCATTGAGAAACGAACTTTGCCACAACCTTCTTCATACCCGGCCATGAGTGATGTCGTCTGAGATCTTGGTACATCTTTTCTACTCCTGGATGTACCTCCAAAGGGGAAGTGTGAAACTCTCTTAACACCTCCTTCTTTAATGCAACTGGAACCATGGTACATCCCCTGAAAAGGATGACATGATCTCCTCTTACGGAAAATAAATCAGGTGCCTGTCCTAAGGATATCTGTGTAGGTCGCGTCTCACAGTCAACGTCCCCATGATGTGCCTCTCTGACCCGCTGAAGTAGTGAAGGAGTGACTGTGAGTGACTGTAGAAAGGCTGGTCCATCTCTATCCACGAAGGATATCTGCAACACGGCTAGCTGCTCTATCGCCTCTCCAAGTAGCTAAATGCCTGATCTCTTTTGAAAGAATCAGCTACTACATTCTCCTTCCCATGAGTATAGACTATCTCAAAGTCACAGTCCTGGAGGAACTCAAGCCATCACCATTGTATCAGGTTCAGGTCCTTCTGCGAGAAGATGTACCTGAGACTCTGGTGGTCAGAGTAGACTGTAAAGTGATCTCCCATCAAATAGTGTCTCTATATCTTCAAGGTGAATCCCATTGCTGCTAACTCCATGTCATTGGTAGTGTAGTTCTTCTCGTGCAACCTAAACTGTCGTAAACCATAGGCGATCACTGCGTGCTCCTGCATCAGGACACACCCGATTCTGGTCCCTGACGCATCGCAGTAAACTACGTACCCTTTTCCCTCCTCTGGAAGCCTCAAGATGGGCGCACTAGTCAATCTCTGTCTCAGCTCCTAGAAGATCTGCTGACATCTATCTAACCATACGAAGGTTTTACCCTTCTTCATCAAAGCTAAAAGTGGTGATGCAACTCTGGAGAAGTTTGGCACAAATCTCCGATAGTACTCAGCCAGACCTAGGAAACTCCGCTCCTCTGTCACACTCATGGGTGGCTCCCAAGAAAGTACTACCTCGATCTTCGCTGGATCCACCGCAACTCCTGCCTCAGAGATGACGTGACCCAAAAAGTGGACCTCTAGAATCCAAAACTGACACTTCGAGAGCTTTCCATAAAGCTGGTGCTCTCGGAGTGTGTCCAGTACAACCCGTAAGTGGTAGACGTGCTCCTCCTCAGTAGTCGAGTAAAATAGTATGTCGTCGATGAAGACTACAAAAAATTGATCGAGGTATGGTTGGAAGATCTTGTTCATGAGACTCATGAACACTGTTGGTGCATTGGTTACCCCAAAAGGCATAACCAAGAACTCATAGTGGCCATACCGACACCTGAAGGCCATCTTTTGCACATCCTCGTCTCGAACTCTAAGCTGATGATAACCTGACCTGAGGTCTATCTTCGATAACCATCGTGCTCCCTTGAGCTGATCAAAGAGGTCTTCAATCCTCAGAAGTGGATACTAGTTCTTTACGGTCACATGATTCAGACGATGGTAGTTGACACATAGTCGTAAGCTCCAATCCTCCTTCTTGGCGAATAAAATCAGAGAAGCCCAGGGTGAAACACTGGGTCGGAGGAATCCCTTGCCCTGCAAGTCCTCCAGATGTACCTGTAGCTCACGAAGCTCAGCGAGATCCATCCGATATGCTGGAGTAGATATCGGGGCTATCCCAGGGTACATGTCAATGTAGAAATATACCTCTCTGCGAGGAGGTAGTCTTGGAACGTTGTCAGGAAAAATGTCCGCATACTGATCCACCACAACAGGAAAACTCGGACTCCGCACATCAACTACTCTGAGGATGAGACTAGCCAACTGATGTGTGATCGGCTGCCCTCTCCTATGCGTAAGTCCATCTTGCGCTGCAAAGGCTCCCTTCTTGCTGGTGAAGGTGAACCTTCTCCCATTTGTGTGGAAACACTGCACATTGTGCCTAATACAGTCAATCTGAGCATGGACTGTAGATAACCAGTCCATACCGAAGATGACGTCGTATGGCCTCGGTGCCGCTACAAGAAGATCCCAGCCGAAGCTCTCGCCTCCTAGAGTAAGCTCACACTTCCGACACCAGTGTGTAATCATCGAGTCTACTCCCATAGGAGTCTCTATCTATAAGGATCAAGCCAACGACTCCATTGGAATCTCCGAGCTCCGAACAAGGGTAGCGGAAATAAAATAATGACTCGCTCCTCTGTCTGTAAGAACTACAGCAAGGGTGGAGTAGACACAGATAGTACCTCAAATCATCTCAGGTGGGCTGTGGTCGTAAGCCTCTACTTCATGAAGCTGAGCCTGCCTCTGTCCACCATCTCCCTGTGGTCGGGGTAGACCTCCAGGTGGTGGTGGTGGTAGAGCCTCAAAGCGTCGCCCACCACCCGCTGCTCGGCCAGCTCTTCTACCTTGTCTGCCTGCTCCCTGCGGACCGCCGCGGTCTAACCTCTGCCTCTGCCTGTGTGGTCCCTCAACTGTCTGCTTCTCCTCTACATGGCGGGCTGGGAAGTCACGAGCCATGTGGCCCCACCCGCCGCATGCATAGCACTTCCGGCCTCTCGTATGACTGGCTCTGCTGCGTGTGCCCCGCACCTCCGAACCAGTGTCCTGAGGTCGCCCACATAATGGCCTGGTCCTCTTGGACCTATGCGACATCTGTCTACTTCCGGCTATAGAAGACTCTGCTACGTGTCGCCCTTCAGTAGGCCTCACTGCTGGCGTAGGCTCAGCATGGAAGCTCTCCACTAGTAGGGCTCACTCCAGTACTCATTCCTGCATCGGAATGCAGAGGGAGATCATTGAAGCCCTGATCTCATGTCTCAGTCCCTGCTCGAAGGTCCGGGGCCAAAATAATGGGTCTTGTACCATGTCTGTGGAGTAGCGAGAGAGGTCAGTAAACCTTGCCAAGTATTGGGATACTGTCATGCTGCCCTGCCGCAGCTACAGTAACTCCTGGATGTGCACCGTACGGAGGTTGGCTAGAACAAACTCCGAGCGGAAGAGACTCTCGAAGTCCTTCCATAGTAGAGATTCCTTATCATGCACCTCGAACATTATGCTCCACCATCTACCTACTGCTGGGTCCACAAGGATCACCATGAGATCTGCTGGTGTCCCTACCAATCTGAAGACTTGGACAATAGCCTCCAGCCAATCCTCGGTTGCTTGAGGGTCCGTCTCTCCGGGAAACCTGGGCAGCCTTTATCGCTGAAACTCGTGCATCGCACTCAATAAGCGTGCACTCTCTACTGTTGGGGCTGGCAGTATCGGTGGCCCAACGGGTAGAGGTACCGCTGGTGCCTCCGCTGTAATGGGGCCCTGCACTGAGGCCTCATCGATCGGTGGGCTACCATATCACACGTAACTAGGAACCCTAGATGGCTGTCGTCGTGGGGTCATCCTGAAAAGAAACATGTGTATCATAGTTAATACAGTATACCTGGTGAGTTGACACAATCAAATCACAAAGAAAACTTTTGAAACACACATGCAATCAGTTTTTTCGAGCACTGAGTTGGAAATCAGAAGTTAGGGTCCTGGTGTATGGATATGTCGGATGTCGCACCAACACTGGACTCCCTGGACTGACAACCACACTCAATACCCTTAACACTATTGCTTCGCAGGAATAAATTATCAGAGTCCTATGTTCTGCGGTAGAACCGACTCCTCTAATACCAATTTTTCATGACCCATCCTCAGGGCATGTGGCGTGACTACCCCAAGCCCGCCTTCCATAGGCCAGGGGATGGAAACTAGCACGAAAGGCGTAAAACCCGATAAAAGGGAAGGAATTGCCTTTATATAAGTAAACAAACACAACAGAGTAAGCAAGCTGAAGTAAACACTAAGTAAACTGGGTACAAAAGTAAGTGCTGGAAAGTAAATGGGCTAGAATACAAACCCAACTAAAATTACAGTACAACTGAAAAGATAGTACAACATCAGTAAAGTAAATCAACAACCACTAAGTCGTCCTCCGGCTATCCCACCTGAAGGGTGGGTACAGATGGTCTCCTCAGCTCCTCGGGTCCAGTCGTCTGCTTCGTGTACATTCCGCCAAGTGGTCTACCTCTAGGTACCGTCCCACTCCACTAGAATCCACCTCGATCAGCTCTGTCTGTCGTCTACATCCAACACAACATAGTGCGGGTATAGCCCATGCAGGGGTGAGTATACGATACTCAGTAGGGACCCCAAGACTCCCGAAGGTCTCCTATAATCCACAAATAATATACCACAAAGGAAAGAAATATAACATGAAATATCAACCAACTCTACTTAGTTATATTCCCATACATATACCTAAGTCATAAATTCCAGTTCGGCTCCAACTCAAGAGCCCAAGTATAACCCAGTACACACAGGAAAGCACATCACAGTCCACACAGGAAAGTAAGTCAATCATATCGATGATATTGATTGAAAGTCAAGACTCAGCTCACACAAGTATACTATACATGAATAGTGGTGAAGATTATAGAGGTAGCCTCTGAATCATCACCCCTACTGAACCCACGTAGGATCCATGTACAGAAGTCATCGTTGCCGAACCCACGTAGGATCGAAGTATAGTAACCATCGATGCCGAACCGACGTAGGATCCATGTGCAGTCGCCATCTCTTCCGAACCCATGGAGGATTCAAATACAGTCTTCCCCGCTATCAAACCCACATAGGATCCAAGTACATTCATCATCGTCGTCATAGTCGCAACCATCTCTAGGGTTACAGCACACAGCACGCTCGATTCTGGGAGGGTCCGCTCCACGAGCCAAGGGGGGTCGATACATCAAATGTCACGAAGTCCAGATTTGATATATCCCAAAGTTTCATCTCATCAATAGTAACTCAACGTGACAGACGGCGCATAAATTGGACACCCGGTCTAAGAGATATTGGCTTTTCCGTCCCAGGAGCCCGGTTAGAAATACGTTCATTTCCAACCCAGCTGATATCGAAGTTCATCCGAAACTCACATAGAGTATCGTAAAAGGAAAGTCTCATCAAAAGAGTCCCAGTGCCGTAGATGGCGCGTCGATCGGACGCAGGGTCCTTAAGTTATTCACGTTTAAGTGAATTACGGGCCCAAACTGTTTAACCCAGTGGGCCGACGGGTCGGGTTGACCTAGTCTGACGGGTCCGACCCCGCATGGGTGTCGGACCAGTCCGAAGAATGTTCTATACTCAGCCCGAAGGGACACGGACTGGCCCAAATTGGCATGGCCCGACCCAAGTGGCGCGGCCCGGCCCGGTCCGGCATGGCCCGGCCGAGCGGCACGGTCGAAGCTGAGCGGGCTCCAAGCCCCCCCCCCCCCGGTATTCAGCACCGGTGGCGTCGCCCTTTCCCAAACCGTCCGGCTATGCCAGCCAGCCTCGGGTGCACGCGGCCCACACGGCGGACGGTGGCTTCTTTAGCGTGGCGCCCTCCTGGAGCCGTGACTTCTCTTAGCCTGGCCGGCCGACAGGCCGGTCGGTTCTTCCGCCGAAGAGGCCCATGTAACAGGCTGCAGTTCTTTCTGCACAACCGGCGCGACGATGCCGGTTCCCTTCGTCTCATTCTCGGAATGGCGCGACGGCGTCGTTCTTCCTCCACCATAAATTTTCAATTCTAAAATAATAAAGAAGAACAATATAGGGTTGTCTGGCCGTGTTCGTTCAGTCGGCACCCTCTGCATAAAATGATAGCAATCGACCATATTCAACAATGATTTCCAACAAGAATGGGGTACGTAAACATCCATTTTCAATAAGAAACCCCCACCTAGAAAAGGATTTCGCGGTTGTCAAGCATCGTGGATGACAGTGTCATTTCCGTCGTCGTAGGTGTGCACCCAAGGAATTGGCATCTCCTCTATTATCACAAAGAGGAGAATAGAAGACATGTCATTTCTAGCGAGTTCCTGTGTCGGTGTCTCCTCCCTTGTAGTGGAGGAAGAAGAGGATGGAGAAACCGGGGTCGCCGAGCGATGTTCTTCGTCGGAGAGTTGGCGTTCTTTGTTGAGGATGATGTTCTTAAAAAAACAAGAGTTCTCTCAATTCCTCCTCACACAATAAATCTAACCAAAATGAAATAAGGGTTCTCCTTATTTTATTTTATTTTTCCTTGCATTCATAAATACGAATTCAAACACTCGATTAATTAATAAAACAGTTTCAATCAATTAATTATGGTGTGTGTTGGCATGAATTAAAGAGGGAGAGAGAGGAGAGGAAGAGTTACTCAATAAAAGGGAGTTTCCAACATTAAACAAAGAAGTTTAATGGGGGGGTTTAAGGGGTTTAGCTAATGTGAATGGTTAGGGATTGTGTGGTCCCCACCTCACATGGGTTGTTAGGATGCTAGTGGGTCCCACCCTAACTCCCCCATGTAGGTTAAAACTACCCTAGATAAAAGAATAAAATTGTCCCACAATTTTATTCACTTCTCATTTAATACACATTTTTTTACATCTCCTCCCGAGAAAATGCATCTACGGTAAAGGTCTTATTAAGCAACTACTGGCGTTGTGGTTTCATCGGTGACCTCGGATTTCAATTCCAAGAATCGGTTAAAAGATAGAAAAACTCTCTCGTTCATTTACTGAACGTACCCAAGATAAACATCAGAAATTAATTCCGGGCACACCGGGCCTCGAAATCATGTGTCGTCAGAAACTGTGTACTTGTAGAATTCCAAAGTATTTAAGAAAAAATTTCCCTTGAAATTTCCTGGTCTTTACAATTTTATACACCACAGAAAATAAAATATGTGGTGAAAATAACTTATGTCTAAAATAATTGGAATTCAGACTAGAACTCCCTTACCTAAAATATGACATATAATGTACATGTATTTTATTCCAAAATAGTAATTTTATATGTTTAATATTCATTATTAGGATGTGTGTTAATGTAAATTCCAATATAATTATCACTTTCATTTAATTTATGACAAGTTTTTATTAAATTTATTAATCAATTGAGTTTACATTAGACTTTTTTAGGACATTTGATTCGTAATCCCAAAATAGTGTTGGTATATCAGTAGAGGTCTACATTTTTTTGTTAAATCGTATATATAATATTAATCAGGAAATGAATATAATTATTATATAATAAATTCATTTTTAGAACATTCAACAAAATACAAACATGTGAATAGAATCACATCGCTTCGTGAATGTGGTCGTACAAATGAATTTGAAAACAATGTTATATATATCCAATGAATAAAAATGACTAAAATATATGATATTTTATCTTTAAAAGTTATGACTATTTAATTAATATAATATATATTAATGAATAAATTCCTTTAAACAAACTTTTGGGGTGGTATTGAAAAATTAACCGCATCGCTACCTGGAGTTGGTAATTAACACATACACACAAGAGATCATTTAATTTCCCATATGATAGAATATGGTATGGAAATCATGTTTATAGTGAAAATAATAAAATTTATGTTTATAGAAGATTCTGATGTTTTTATTTCATAATGGTAAATTAATATTCGATGGAGTGAAAGAAGAAATAAACATGAAATATATCTAGTAATAATTTACATTATTTATAATATAGATAGGTTTTCATGTCATTTAATCCCTTATCATTTTAATTTTTCCATCAATAAACCAGATATAACCTTAAATAAGTTAACGAATTTTAATTTTTTTACTATTCGTGATGATAAAACAAAGATTAAAAAATCAAATAAAATTAATTGTTTTGATTTAAAATATGGAACCCATTTTATCAAATTCAATTCATATAAGTGATGTAATTTAATTTTAAATTAATCCCATAGAACATGATGAAATGTATATTTTAAGAAAAAACGTCTTCTAGTGTATAAAAAGTTTTTATATCAAAATAAATCATATCAGTTAATATAATTAATATAATTGGAAAATTAATAATATAAATGTAATTATTATTCTTTAAAAAATATTTTAATAAAAAAATTTCATAGAATATTATTCATAAATACTATCTCCATTAAAAATCTAAAAGTTTCACTGTTCATTCAAATAATAAATTTTTTACAAATTGATCAAAAATTCACATTATGATAATTTTTACATGACAATTTCCTATTTGAACATAATTATTTAAAATTAAAATTTTTTTAATTAAAAATTTATTATTTTAAATGAAATCATATAATACAAATAAATGAATTTTGTAAGAGAAAACTATTTCATTTTATTTATTAAAAAATTACATAATAATATTTTAGTGAATATAACTATAAAAATTAATTTTTTAATATCAATGAATAATTAAGTTGTTAAAATGTTAATATTTCTTTTGTTGTAACAAAATTTTATTAAATTTTGAATAAATTTGGGTTTAAGACCCCAAAATTAGAAAGATGGTTTATTTTATTTGTTTAGTAACACATATGTTATGTTATTAAAAACAAGTTTACCTCATAAAAAAAGGTAAAAGTAAAAATATAGTAGTATATGAATTAAATCATGTTTAAAAATGTTTTGTAAGTACTTGTATGGGGATTTATTAAATTAAAATCACCCCACACTCCATTACATAAATAATATGGAGTCAATAAACCTTGAATGGAGTATTGATATAATTAAATGGTAAAGGGTATTTAGAAAAGTTCCATTTTCATCACATATAAATGGGGATCACTTACACCCATTCAGTTATCTACATTCCATATAAAATAACCTTGAACCCTTAACAAAATTTTACTCTCAATAAAGTCAATTTCTTGTCTTGACGTACAAGTCCAATATAAGTTATCCAAGGTCATTCAATTCATGGTAGTTCATTAAGAGGAAATTCATGGTCTAGCCGTTAGTATTATTTACCAAAAATATTTTATTCTTTATTATTCACTTATAAACATAAAAACCCAAAATAAAATAATGGACTTAGTATAATTTGTATAACAATGTTTTTGTATAATATTTTACAACCCCTTATTTATTTTTTCCAATTCACTTATTAAAACAAAATAACATTGATCTTTTGTAGGGAGGACTTCCACCACTACAAAGAGATATTATCACTTTTTCACCACATAATCTATTCACTAATTATAATCATGTAATTGAATAATAAATTAGAAATATAAAATATATTCTTATATATATAATGATACAAAACATAATCTACATTTATTTCTTTATTTCCCCACAAATGAAAAGTTTATTAGTGTGTTGTTCATATTACCTCCACCATGATGTAACGTTTTATATTTTCCCATGTTTATTTTCTTCATTTTTTAAAAATACATGAAATTTGAATTAAATTCATAAATATATATAACTAATAACATTTTCATTTTTTATAATTATTTTATTTCAAAAAAAATAATTTTTAAACATACAAAAAGACTCAGATATGGTATGTACATGTATGGGTCGGTATAATCACTAATATTTACAATCATATAAAAAATATGTTGTATAATTATGGGAACATAATTTTTAATATTCTTAATTTTTAATGGGACAATTATTTTTTATTAATGGTGTTGGAAATGTTATATAATTTATTTAACTTAAAATTTAATGAAAATCATTGATCACTTGAATCACAATAATAAGTTGACACTATATTAATTTTCCTAAAAAAAATAAAACAATAATGTAATGATATAGAAGAAATATAAATAAGTATAAGTTATCCATTATTGTAACATAAATGACCTATAAATAATAAACTTTTTAAAAAGAATAAATAACAACACCACTACTAGAAAAGATGTTTAAAATGATCAAGGAAACTCATATGCATTATTGAAAATAAATAATAACAATATAACATGATTTCATATATTAATTATCAATAAAATTTATAAAAACATTTAAATATGAATAGGGTTCAAAAATAGGTGATTATGATAGTAAATTTACTTTTACATGATATTTGAGGACATTAATGGAATTTATTAACTAAAATAAATAGTTTTCTATATCAAATGTAATTTCACAAGTCATATTTCATATTATAAAAAACTCATATGTAGTGTTATAACTATATCACATTTAATATTTTGTATTATGATAATTTCATTATTACTACTATTTTATATGTCATTTAAAATCATATTCTATAAGAATTTTAATTCTAAAATATTTAATGTCATCAGGGTTTCATCATTAAATTTCAATTACATTGGTTTATTGCCTTTATTACATGAAGATACTTTTCAAAATTTTAATTATTCTATCATTCAATTTTAATGGTTCTTTCTCTTGTAATCTACGAAAATTTCTTCTCATTATCAATTATAACTTCTTTATTTAGAGGTTTTTAAAATAAAAATATAACTTTGGAAAGAATATCTCATATTCTTAACAATTAATTTTTTATTTGATCTCCACATTTCCATTCTATCAAATTTTTCTTATCTTTTTGGGAACACAGTTATTTATCAATTCAATTTATCCTCTTACTTCTCATTATCACAATTAAAATTGAATATCTATGTACTTATTTATTATGTGGGTTCTCATTAAATGTGTTTGAAAATATTAAAATGTTTATATATCATGGATATATTTATTATATTATACTCCATGTTTTCTACAAAAAACCATTATGTATTTTTATTATTCCATTACAAGATATTTCATGAAAACAAATAATATAATATATCTCAAAATATTTTTTCCCATCATTTTTTGAAATGATTTTTAAAATGAAATTGCTGCCTTTTTCACATAGATATTCATTATGAAAAAGAGACATGAACTTATTTTTCAAACATTTTCACATGAATAAATTTCTTATAATTTTAAATATACATTCTCGTGATTAATAGATTGATGAACATAATTATTTTACCATATATTTAAAAAAAATTAAAAGGGTTTTTAATGAAGAAGTTTAATTTCCATTATTTTTTTCAAATAAAAGTTCGACTATTATGGTAACATATTTCTATAATTATTTTTTTATTTTTTACCTTTGTTTTTAAAAATTATAATAATTAAATCTTTATAAGAGAAATGAACCATCACATATTTTACCTTTCTTAATCATCATCAATATATAATAATTAATTTTTCTAATTTAATTATTAAGTGAATACCCTATTTTTGATCATATAATTAATGAGTGTTCGCCATGATTCCACATATCGATTAATTCTTGAGATGATTCACTTAACCATATACTATTTATCTATATAAGGAATGTACCATAAACTTAACTATAATTTTTTAAGAGTATTCACATAAAATATTTCTAATGAAAATGAGATACCAGTTTATTTATCATGCGACGGTCATTTTGATATTATTGATGAAACTATAGACAATTTCTTTATGTAAATCTAATTTAAAATGTTATTAAACCATTTAAATTAAATTATATCACTACTATATGATGAATAAAAACCGTATAATTCCCATAGGTTCTTTATGATTTTATGATGAATGATTTTATACGGAATAAATATGTATTTATGATTAAAGGTGGTGTCTTATAACACCCTAAAAACATTTCTTAAGGATTTATTTTACATGAGTTAATTGTAAGGACCTTCGTGTATTTTTTCAAAAATTAAAGGGTGGACATACATTGACTATTTCATAACATAAAGGTTGGATATACATCATTTTTTTCATAATCAGTTCCCTTTACAATGTTAGTGAAATTATATTATGATTGTCAATATGATTGTATTATGCTCCCATGGATAATGTTTAATTATTCGTAATTCAACATTATCTTGATTTACTTATTAATATATTCAATATAATATTCCCTGAATCATGTTTTATTTTCTATTCATTCCTTGTTATTATTTTTTCTATATTTTAGAAATATTCTCAACTTATTCTAATTTATGATCTTTTACTGTTGTCACTTATGTCTACCATTACATATCATGTTCCCATTTTTTTCTGGTTATAAATAAAAGTAGTACATATTGTGTAAATAGAACAGTATCTTGATTGGAGAATTTTTTGGAGATATTGAAGTCTTTTTATGGTTTAAGTAGTTTCTTAATTTATTTGAAAATTTATATTAGTTGAAAATGACAAGAATTTTTTCTATTAATTTTTATTCTAAATATTAAAAAACCCTAAACCTAAAAGGTATTTTAAATTTATTAGAATAAAATACTTGATTAATGTCACATAATTGATATGGTCACATTCATGGGCTTTTATATAGTCCATTTAGTATATGGTCAAATTTCTCGAGTCAGGGTGAGCTAATGTTCATGATTAAAAAACATTGACCAAACAATTATAATATGATGCCCCGAACCTACACTCACTGTTCAAGTTTTATGTACACAAAAAAAATACATACTCTCTTTGATATGCAATGTAAAATCTTGAATATAACCATAATAAATTTTAAATTATTTAATCCATATTTTAACTATGCCAACCCATGATACTTTTTAGAGTATTAGCTTCAATGAATTTTGAAAAAAAACCTAATATATGAAAAACCCATGTCTTTATCATGTAATGGATATGTTTCCACTATATAAGAAACTAATTAATCTAAAGGTACTATTCATATTATCCCATAAATTATTCCATACATCATATCCTTAAGAACAAATCTTTTACACTTCATTTTTTTATAATAAATGGAATGGAAACAGAATAAATGGTTGACATAAAAAACACAATTAGGAAAATATATAACTAAGATAATCATGGAATAAACATAGAATTCAAAGTTGAGGTCGAAGTCATAGTTTATTCTGGGAAGGGGACATAGTACTAATAAAATCATGCAATATGTTGTATAGGGATAAACTCGGTGAGACTCAAACTCGAGACATCGCAACACCCACATGGGAAACTACCAACAGAGCTTTATCTTGGGGGCTGCATAAACAAGGAATTTATATTTTTAATAGAATATATAAACAATATGAATATTTAATCAACTAAAATTGAGATAAATTTAAATAAATAAATATAAATTAAAACATCAATAAAAATAATACAAAACTCATTCAGTTCGAATATATAAATTTGGACATCAAAAAAATGTTGTCAAGACCTCTTTCAAAGATACTATCCTTTTTTGGGATGATGTATACATAAAAACACTACCAGTTTTCTCTAGTGATATATATTAATTGATTTAGGGGATATATAATTCCAATACACACAAATAACCTGATTAATTTTAATGCATTCAACATATGAGTTAACAATTCTTTTCATTTCATTCCCTAATAAACATATTATTGAACAAAAATATATTTATCCATATAATGAACAAAACTAAATTTCAATACTAATTAAATTGTGTTATATTTAAATGATAATTAATAATATAAACACATTTCCCTATTTCAAAAAAATAGATATCATGAAGACAATCAATAATGATAAATAAGGTTTATGGTTAACCAACACAAAATCTACTTTCCAATAATCATCCATATTATAATAATGATGAAATTAATGCCAATAATTTTCCACATGTTAAAAATATATAACATGATAAAAAAAATTATGTGAAATATGGTGGTTTATTTAAAAAATACATATCCTTAGTGCTTCAATGTAAACATATAATGGTGTCCACGTGAATGAGATAACACCCTGGAAAAAGAATTCTTCAATCATAATCATAAAAGAAGGCATCAAGAAACTAATTGTTTAATACCACAAGTCAAATACATGAAATGGTAATATATATATATATATATATAATAAGACAAATTGTGTAACTTAAATCACCTAAGGGTAAATAATGTTTCAAAATTATATGTGAAATATATGTGAAACCATAAATGTTCTTTTAGAAAATATTTTTAAGAGTGATGTAAAAAAATCTCATATCACTTCCATTGGAATAAATTGAAAAACTAATGTGAAATGAACTACAAAAAATTAATTAAAAAATATTCACTAATAATTTATCCTTGAAATGACATAATTTTTTTCTTGGAAAAATGATAAAAAGAATAAAATAGATTTGAATGTTAAAGGAAAAAATGGTTTTATTATTCTGAAAATACCTTTATTTAAAACTCACAATATATAAAGAGTGAAAAAAATGGATGAAAACATTATTTTCCCAAATAGGATTATGATATACTATATAATAAAATATTATGTCTGTAAAACCAAAGAATGGAAAACAATTGCTCAAGATTGGACATTATAACCCGATGAATAAATATTTAAGTTATTAATATCATTTACGGGCTACATACTCAAGGAAGCAAAAAATATTTAAAAATAATTTCAATGGTAAAGATGGGAAAATGAGAGAATAAAACAAAATAAAATAAAAGGATTGAATTTTAAAAACATTTAATTTGTATCATCAAAGTAATAATCATAATCCAGTGAATGAAAATTGAGTTACCTTAAACTCATATGACTCAGATGGAACTTGAGTAAAATACAGTTGATGAAAAGAAAATTATTCATCATAGTATATACCATGAATTAAAATGAAATAGTATGAAAAATTCATAAGATAATAAATAAATATTAAACAAGTCATCAGAAACATTTAATATAACAAGTAAATTAACCTAATTAATTTTAATTGGGACAAATAAATCCTATGTGGATTGCGAATAATTTTTATCAACACGTCCATAAGAGGGGAATATTAATTTAACATAAAATTTAATGAATAAAATATTTTAAATGATATGATATCTCATACAATTAGTATATACACTTCATATGTGAAATTTGGTTCATAATACCAATCATGGATCAAAAAGAGTAATTTTAGATGAAAGCCACTGCCTTCATCCTAATTCATTTTGCACATTCAGTAGTTATCCTAATTAATTATGCTACATTAATTAAATACATTCTAAAGGACCTTATTAATTAATATAGCCAATTATAATCCCTAATTTATAAACATTCTACACATATAATAATTAGTTTTTACTAATTTGAAACATTGTGTGAATGTATTCTTTATCACATTGATCAATTTTTTAAAAATTTGTGTGGGTATATATACATTATCCAAACTCCATTATTTCTTGATCATAAAAGTTACTGCAACAGAAATTCCATGATAGTTTATAAATCTATGAACTAGTGAGAAAATATTATTTCACTTCTCAATTATATCATCGGTTTTCCAAAAACTGATGTCATAATGGACATGGAGAAATATTTAATGTTAGTTTCAAATAAACCAATGCTAAATATATTTTTTTGGAATTGGTATGTATTAGAACTAAAATCTAACATTTTTCAAAATATGGCATTGGTTTTAAAAAATTTCACTGTGGAAAATATTTTTATGGTTTTGGAATCAGTTTTAATAGTAAATTACATAAAGGTATTTAAAAAAACTTATGTGTTTTTCCCCATCACCCGTCAATGAACTTTTTTCAGAAAAACTAAAAACCATGGCATGTGACTCTCTAACCCAATTAATTTGGCTCATTAAACCTCAATAGATATGTTTTATGGTTTCATTTTTATTATTTTTCCTCTCTATTTCATTCTTATAGTTCATAATTTGGTTTATTCAGCGCATCAATTGTTATATTTTAGTTACATTTTTCACCCTACTATTTTTGGGTCATATTTTTTGTTATTTAAAAATTATAGTTCATAAATATCTATTATGGTTATCTCCATATAATATTTTCAGTATCTCTCTATTTTTTACGTAGACTATTTATTTTATAACATTATAATATTCATTAATTGATTTTAGTTGTAACCTGTATTCATTGAATATTTTATGTATATATTTCAATTATAAATTATTGTAATTTGTTTTTTACATCGTTTTTATCATTTTATTTCTCAATTTCATCCTTTACACTAATTATTTGGTTTATTCGGTCCACAAATCTACATTTTAGGCTTTATTTTTTCACCCGTTCATTTTGGAGTCACATTTATTTGTAATTTACAATTTATGGTTCATAAATAAAAATTTTAGATATCTATGTCATATATTTTTTCCGTCATAATATTCTATTAAAAGTAATATTTGTTTTTTAATTTTAAAATATTAATTTAATATTTTTTTTAATTATATTCATTTATTGGTTTATATATACATATTTTTCATTTATAAATATTTGTGACCTATTTTTGGAATTTTTTCAATGGTTTTTCTATATTTCATCCTTTTGGTTCATCATTTGGTTTATTCATCTTATCATTATTTATTTTTAAGTAGTTGTTTTTCACACCACAATTTTGGAGTAAAAATATTCTATTAGTTACAATCAAAGGTTCATCAATAAAATTTTTAGATCTATGTGATTGAAATTTTTAGAGTCTGTATATTATTTGAGTAGAATATTTATTTTTTTAGAATGTTATTTTAGTAGTTGTTAATTTTAAATTATATTCATTTATTTTTTTATATGTATCTTTTTCAATTATAAATTATTTCTGGGATAAATAGTATTAGATTTTAAAGGTATATTTCATTATAAAGTATTTATTACTATGGAATAATTTATTTTTCAATGCAATTTTTGGATTTATAGTTTTATTTATTTTTAAATGTTTTATTTTTCATTGATTAATAGTAAATATAATTGATATTTAGATGACGAATGGTAGGTAGTTTCAAATTTATTTTAATGTTTTTATATTCGATAATATCTGATTTAATACATCATCTTGTAGTGGGGTTGACCCAAAATGGTGTTCGAATAATTAACAACACTAACATATTTCCCCACTATTTATATTAAAAAGAATATTATCCTAATATATTCTATTGAACATATTTTTGTTTGAATATAAATTATTAATTTAGAAATAATTTTTATCCAAAAACTCAAAAAAATATAATATATATTTTTTTAATAATGTTAAAAATTTAAATTATTGATTTTATATACACACACATGTATTCATAAAGAGTAAATTGAAATTAATAATATTACATTATAGTTAACGTATTTCATCGTGTTTTCCCATTCAATATAAAATTATTTCTTTGTTAGTTAAAATTATTTTACTCACTAGTATATAAATTTTTAAATGATATTTTTTTATAATTTTGTATATTTTGTAATAAGATATAAATGGCTAATTGAATATTTTGAATATCTGTTAATATATTTAAAAATTAAAAGTTTGTATATATTTTTAAATTTTAATATGTTATAATAAATTCACCTCTTATATTATAATCATATATAATAATTAGATCATAATTGGATAAATTTTATTAGAAAAACTGATGAATATGTAATTGGATTTGACCACATCATAGAATTTTGTAAATAAAATCTTCAGAAATGAGATCAAATTTTATTTTATTGCATGATGTATTTAAATATAAGATAGTTAAATTTTTGGGAAATCAAGGGTAATTTGATTTTATATGGTTTTATCCATAGTTATGCATGTTCAATCTATCTTGGAAAAATAATAGTAACCAAATCATATAATTTAAATGACAATTTTTAGAATAAGACATAGCATAAAATTGTATAATTAATTCATGATATATACATTAAAATGATTGATAGACAACATATTTTGAATGATTTTATGTAGGTTCCCAAAAACTAAAAATCACGGGTTTTTATAAATTTATATTTTTAATATGAGTTATGATATTAGATTAATTGAAATGATGAAATGGGTGGAGTGATAAAAGTTTATCTAAATTTCATGAACTTTTAAAAGAGTTATTTCCATAAGAAAATCAGCTTTAAGATTACAATTAAGAAATAAAGAAAATATCATTCCCAATGGTATTGGGGTATTAAAAATACATTATTTCCCCAATTATTTTTTTATATGAATAAAAATGTATGTTTATCATGTTTTCCTAAATGTGGGAGATCATGATATATAATGTATGAAAAATTAAACAATGATTCACACTTAAGTATTGTTATTAAAAACAATGCTAAAGAACATTTTCACCTTCTCATAATTCCTCATTTTAAGCCATTATTTTCAAAAACAAATGATAGAAAAAAAATTATATGGAATACAGTTGTACACGTCATTGATATAAATATACGTCAGTATGCTAATTCAATACAATAGAACAGAAATGATAATAAATTTATTTGTTAATAACATAACAGAAAAAATAATAAAATAATTAATTTTTATTTGATTTAATTTGAAAAAAAAAATTGATCTTATAAAACCCAAAAAATATTTTTCTATAAATTTAATATCTTCGATAGGCTGTGGAAGATAAATCCCTGAGTCTAAATGATTCTTAATCTAGAATATCACTATATTCTGGACATTAAATTATTGGGAATGATTATTAAGACCTAAATTATGAAAATTATATAGTTTAAAAATGATAAAAAATTAATTTTTTTTCTATTTATTTCTAATAAAATAATAATTAATTAAAATAAAAACAAATTCATTCAATAAAATTGTATTTTTTTCTAAAATACAGTTTATTTTCACAATGAAAAAATAATATAAATTTAATTTTTACGAATTTTATAAAATTTATATGATAAAATAAAATTAATTGTTGAAATTATAATATCAAAATCTTATTAGGTTGAATTTTAGGCATTTTTCTAAAATATTTATTTTTTTATGAATAATGAAAATACTAATTTTTAATTAAAAACTCCATTTCTGATAAAATTATTTATAAATTTTAATTCTATTATAAATTATTTTTATTGTAAAATTTTTTCAATTATGTATTTATTGACACAATTTTGGACATTTAATTTATCTTTATATCTAATTTTGACTTAAAATATTTATAAACATTTTAATAGTTTCTCGTTGATAACTTTCTTTCTCGTCAGGTTTGTGAGAAAAAATTTTGTTTAAAATTTTCAAAATATATGAATAAAATTTTGAAAAATGAATTAAATATTTATAATCAGAATACATTATATAATCTAATAAATTAAATTTTTTTTTTAACAAAATGAATAGTGAAAATAATAAAAATTAATTATCATAGTTAAGCTACAATTGGGTTTACTGGGGGTTAATCGAAAAATGTAAGGGTTAAAAAGACCTAAAAGCATTTAAAAATATATTTTATTGAAATATTTAGACTATATAATGTATAATTATCTAAAATATTATATTTTTTACCCTTTTGGAATGTGAAAAACATTTTTACAACATTTTATTTTCAAATATCATAACTATGCCACTCACCTCAAATATAATAGGCCACCCACTTTAATCTTTTTGAAATACCATAAATACATTTCTATTCAAAAAATAAATTACAAAATTACTTCATAAAATACATACCCTCATACTAAAATCATTTTATTAGTCATGAACCCATTCTCGGGATGATTTAGGTATAATCCTAAATATGTGGTCCAAAAAGAGGTAAAATTCCAAACAATGTGTTTTCATTTATTTCTTCTTCCACTCCCATAAAATATTTTTCAGTTATGATTACATAGTAAAACCCCTGTCTCCCGTATAACCCAATATTATTATGTCAATGTAATAAACTATAATAATATCTTATTCCCTTATCTGGGAAATGATAACATCACTTGTGTGTATGGAAGACTACCCCTCGCAACCCGATGTGACACTTTTTCCATCAAAACATATCATAGTTGAGTATTATGATTGATATAATATATATATATATATATATATTTGAAAAATTATTATTTCTCAAGAGTTATTATATCATATATTAATTTTTTTTACTTTCCATTCTATAGATGATACAGTAACATTGTTCATGTGTACAACAGACTACCCCCTCCTGAAGAGATGTAATTGTTTTTCACTAACTCTTTACTTGGGTGGTAATGATGATAATTTTATTGAATATATGTTATATACATGAAATACTTATGATATTAATGAAATATTAGTCCTTTTGAAAAGATAATATATCATTTTATTTCTTACCATTTCACTCACATAAATATGATAACATTATTCCATTATATGTGGACTATTGCCTTCACGAAGTGATGTGACTCTAGTTTCATCAACAAACCACATAGATTTTTGTGATCCAATCTCGAGTATCCTAGATCTATTTTCTGATTTATTATATTATCATAATATACATGCAATCACATCCCAAATGAAATTAGGGTTAGTTAGTCCTGTAAAACAATATATATACATGAATCACCTATTACTTTGGGGAAAACATTTTCAAATATTTCATAGATAATATCAATATTACATCTTTAATATCAAGGAATAACATTTTTATTAAACAATATAGAATATTGGGGAATTTAAATGAAATAAGTGTGAGCAAAATTTCTTATTAAGGGTTATTTACATTAGAAGATATCATTAATCAATTATTAGTAATAAACATTTTGAGGTAAATAACTGAACACACATGCCATTTAAATAAAATTAAAATCATGATGAGAAAAGTTATAGTCAATATGAAAAGGTATTCAACTGAAAAAACATTTCATTTAATCAAAAAACTATGACTTCAATGAATCTATAAATAATATCATCGATAAAATATCAAGGATAATAATAACTCAACTATAAATGTAATAAATGATTAATTATTAGACACATTGACTTCAAGCATCATTATATGTCCACTATAAAGACTTTTCCCAAAATTGATTAAACTATAGGTAAAAACCTATTTAATACTAACTTGCATATTTTTTTCATGATAACAAATGATTCATTGAGAGGCTTTATAAAACTAGGCCTGACATATCATTGCATGTCCAAATCATTCCTCATATATCAAATAATAGTTTTGACTCATTAACAATGTTACTCATAATAAAATATCATTATTGATAAAATAATAATGAATTATTAATATTTATCTTGAAAACATAATAATGTTCAATTTATAAAACCCTACAAGAAAATTATATATGTTTAAATAAATTAACATATCCATAATAATTAATGTGGATATTTATGGGGAATTTCATTTCAAAATATCAAAGGAATGTGAATATTTCATGGGAAATATAATGACTAAAAACTGAATAAATAAATTGAGTTTTAATAAATTCATTGGTCCAAAAGATCATAATACACCCATATAATAAATTGGTATTGTATCAATACCACACAAAAACATTAGAGTGTGAATAAATTGTTTTTTCAATTTGCAATAGAAATACCAATAAAAGACATTAAAAATAATTCTTGAGGAAGAAATACATTTCATTTCGAAAATAAATTTAAAAAAATATCAAAATGCATTTTTAAAATATATTTCATTGAAAATTACCTATCAAACATTTTAAATTTTTTTTAAAATGTTTTAGTATTCATGAAGGATTGAAATTCCATTCAATATGTACATGTTAAAACAATGTTTCCTTTTACTTTTTGGTAAAATCCAAAATAGAATAATTTTGAAAACTACATAAATATTCCATAGAAAAAAAATCATCAAATGAAAACATTCGATAAATATGCCTTTAATAATTTTTTTCTACAAGGATTGAAATATTTTTTAAAATATTTTTAAAAAATAGGGTATTTATCGAAAATTTATTTTGACTATAGTGTAAAATGTAGTTGTATTTTTTTAAAACAATATCTATTATTTTAACTAACCAATAGTTTAAAAATTGTACAATTACATGAAAATATCATGAAAAACTAGTTTAAAAAAATTAATGGGGTTTATTTGACAATGATAAAATAACTTCCTTTAACAAAAATTCAAGAATAAACAATCTCAATGGAAATGAAATTGTGTAATAAACCCCTACCATGATTATAAAGTTGTAGTGAGAATTAATAAATGAATTGATTCCATGTATCAAATCTAAATCAACATTATAAAATTGTAAGTACTACATAGGATACTAAAATTTCATTTCAAAAACATCCAGAGAATATAAACTATGACAATGAAGTAATATATCCCAATGAAAAGAAATTGAGGTATGAAATTCTTTACAACATGGAAACAATCAAATAAAATCCAATTAGATGAAATAATTAAAATTTAAAATTTAAATATCATTAATTATTAATTAATAATTATTTTAAATTCTAAAGGATAAGTATATACACTATATAAAACAAATTTATTCCTAACATACAAATTTGCCTCAATGAATTGAAATTGAGACATACTCTATTACCTCACACTTCCTTTTGATGTAATGTCATTTTTCTTCATCTATATTGGTTTCAAAGATGTTGTTATAGTTTTAATGAACAATATAAATATTAATATTTTCATTTATTATAATATTATGATATCTTATCACCCACTTATAATTAATATTTCTTTATTTTCATTGTTTCAATCGATAATTTCCTTATTTCTTCATGAATGTTTTTTAATGAAATTTCATGTTCATATACATAATATATAAATAAATAATCTCACTATTGATAATATTATTAAAAATATAATATTTACTCATTAAATATATTTTTTGTACAATTTTTAAATGATTTACATGCAAAAATAATCTCATTTCTTCATGGAGACCATTGGCCATACGTACATAGAAGTGTTGATATTATTTCATTAACTAGTGAAATGGTATAGAAGTGGGTGATATATTAATTTTAGATAATAAATATTATCTAATATATATCATATTTAATCATTAATTTATTCCTTATAACATTTCATTTAATGAATAATTGAAAAACAAATCACTTTTATTCATGGGGTGGTAGTCAACCGTACACCTGAGCAACATTATCTAATATATTTGTTAACTTTTTCATTTTATCCATCTTTCATATGTGGTGATGAAAAATGAACTACGTCGGTTTACGAGGAACTAGTCTTCTTTATACACGATCGATGATTTCGTTTCGCATTTGATGGAAGATGAGATGGATAATTTTACTTCAAAAAAATAATAATATATCATTATATAGGAAATATTTTTTTTATATTGTTTTTTTAATAAAAAATTTATGTTGGAAAATGAAGATAGAATATCACATAGATTTGTTAGGATAATTACCTAATCTAAGAGAAACCTTATTTGGATATCTTCTTAAGGACCATAGGACTTGTATTTTTTGAGAACAAGTAGCTCCTTATAGTTAATAAGGATATTGGGGAGATAAGTTTTTATGGTTATGTTGAGGTAAATTAATTTTTAGGTTTGAATATGTGAAGGGAGTCAGTAACCTTTTATAAGTGGAAAATGGGGAACACTATTGAAAATTACATTACAATTTACCAAAAAAATAAACAAAATGATAAATTCAGTCACATAAAAAGGTTCTAAATTACCATAGATTCTAAGATGGGAAGGATTTGGAGGTATTTTCTATAAATTAATAATTTTACAAGCTGGTAGGTCATTTTTCAACACTATCTTCTTTGTTTTTCACCACGATAAAATTATTTTAACCTTAACAACATTAAATAATTTTTACTATTTTCACTATTATTTTTGATAAATAATTAATATGAACATATTAGGTAACATATATTATTTTTCATTCAAATATATAATTATTTTTTTTAAATTAAATTATGATAATTGGTAAAAATTAATTTAAAATTAATCCTGGAGACGTGATGAGAAAGGAGGTTTTTAAACAGAAAAATATTCATATGTTTAAAACATTTTATATAAAAATAAATATATAATTATTACAATGAAATAAATTAGATTATTTTATATATAACTTACCTAATTTTATTTTATAAAAAATTTAAAATATAATTTATCATTATAATAAATTTAACTAAAAAATACAAATTTCCTTTGAATTTCAGTGTTTTGTACTGTGCATCGAAAATGGAAACATTTCAGAAAAATCCCAAAAACAAGTAATAAGAATATTTTTAATCTATTACTTCTGAAATTAATTTAATGTTATAAATTGCATATTATAAATTTGGTAAAAATTATATTAAAATTATTTTCCCAAAGATAGATTAATCTGCCCTTTAGAAAAACATTGTTTTTAAGAAAACAATTTTTTTTATTTTAAATGATCCTTATATAATTTTTAATCAATATATGAATATAATTTTCATAATATATTTATTATAATTAATACCCATAAATAATATTTTTAGGTTATAACGGTATACTATATAACTTTTCATTTCGACTCAAGTTTTAGTTTTCTGAATGTTATCAAATAGATTCCATTTAAAGAAATATATTTTTTTGGATATTTCATATTAGTGTTGAATGTCACATACAGTATCAATAAATATTTTATTATTTAACAATTATGAATTGTCACATTTTACACACCTTAAATAAAACTTTTACACACAATTTAAACATTATTTTGGTGAAAAAGTGTTTTACATTTGGAAATAACAATTTGTTAAAACTGACATCATAAAAGGGTTAATAAAATTTGATCTTAATAATATAGAATGGGAAGAAAAAACATTATATGGATTAACACATACATAGGTTTTTAAATAGGTGAACATTGGTGGAATTTGAATATATGGACATGGAAGAAAAGCTTAAATAATTATAGAGAGTGATTGAGGATATTGATCACAGTCATGTGAATGATCTATGAAACGTTGAGGGCCTCAAAACCATAAATATTTGATAATTTAAAAGGATACAAGATTAAATAGATATGAATTTAGTTTGATATAGGTTTTGTTTCAAGATATTTTTCCTACGGTGAAGGAATTATTTTACTCTCCACAAATATAAGGAAATATACCAACACGATACATTTTTGTTTTGTAAGAATAATTCTAACTTTGGGATGTGCTTCGATCAGTTTCCAATTCATTCCTTACTCTATAAAATGATTATCTAAAAATGAATTGTATTCTTGTGTAACTAAAATCCACATTTAATGGATCATAAGATTCATAAAAGAGGGACAATTCATCCCATATGTATCTATCTATTTCCCAATACCAAATGGTTAGCATAGGTTATCAAATATAATAAATTAATCACCAAACATAAACATTAACACCGTTGGTTCATCATTAATATTTATTTCAAAGATCATTTAACTAAAGGTGAGGACATATTAACTAAGACAACATGTAGGCTAGTGGTATATGGTAAACCCTTATCATCTTTCAGTCATGGGTTTAAGCCTCGGGGCATATCTATATGGGACGGGTTGTCACCCAATATGAAAATTTTCAATTTTATAAAGTATATTAATATAATTAATTTAACATTCCAAAAAAATGATGGACATCCTTGACTAAAACTAATCATTAAATAATTTTTTTTCTATGGTTTTAAATATAATAAATTTTTCACAAACACTAATAATCTTATTTTACTATTATTAAAATTTAATTAATGATGGTTTTATCCCTAAAAGATATTAATACATTTAAACATATGTCTATAAAATGTGAAGGAATTATTCCTCAAATAAAATTTACACTAAATTATATACATTCCAAAATTTTCTCATAAATATCTTTAATATTGTTAAAATTTGATCATTTAAAACAAAAAATAAGTGTTTATGACTTTGAATGTATGATTAATCTTATACTTTTAAAAACACAATGGTTATCATAAATCATCAGTTAATGAAATAATATATTCTTAAAGTTTTACACAATTCATATATATTTCTTAATTCTTAAAACCAAATTACCTTTAGTAAAAATAATTCTAAAGTTAATTTCATTATTCAAAATACATAAATTCCTTATTAATTTTATTTTAACCTAGATCCTTCTTTAGCTTACAGTATAACATTTTGAATAAGGTATTGAATCATATAATTCTTATTTGTCCTAATTTAAGAAAAAAATCTATAAAGGTAACTTAGGATGAGATCCATTTCATTTTATCATACTCTTCATTTTTCCTCTACAATTATTTACTTTATCCACTTATTATCTACATATAAATCCATTTATCATTACTTTTACACATATTATATTCAATATAATAAACCATAAGATTAACAAAAGTCATTCATTGTAATCATCTATTCAAATCCTTCATTTGTTTTGTAAATAAAATGTGAATTATCATAAGAATATCCCCTATAAATGTCAAATAATGTGCATAGTACAGCCCGATTTCATACACCAGATGAAGATCAGGTCAAACCAAATTCATCCATTTCAAAGTTATTATGCCCTAGTACATTTTTGAAAGATTGAAATCCACATTTAGAATCCAATAATGGATTCATTTCCAGTAAAAACCAAATACTACCAAAGAGAACAAAAAATAAGGTGTTCTTCAATACATATCCTCAAATTATATTATATGTAATTATTCTTAATCTATATTTTCCAAAATTTATTTATCACGGTTTCTATTAAACCTACCACTAATACTAACTATAGTGACCCTGACCCCACTACCCCCTAACTAATGTATACTTTATTAGATTGTCATAATATGCATGGAATTACATCTTGAAATAATAATTATTTTAGTTGTAATAGTAAACTAGATACATAAATGTTTCCCACATTAAAATTGAAAGAAAAAATTGCAAACATTTTTTCAAGAATATCAATATTCCTTCTAGAATATCCTTTCATAATGTTTTTAGTACATATCATTGAATCATGTGTAATGAAAGAAAAATATAGGTGATTTTAAATTCTCAGTAATGGTAATTTATAAAAGAAGCAAACATGAATCAATAGTGAATAATCAACAAAAAAATGTAAATAACTACACACATATTCCATTTCAATAACATTAATATCATGGATTTATAATGCATAATCAATGTGAAAGGACTTGTAACTAAAAACCTGATCCATTTTATTAATAAACCATTGAAGAAGGCATCAGATTATAGTACAATTATGAAAAATCTAATGAATAATAATTGGTGGATTATTTTTGAAGAAAATTCTTAATTATTGGACAACATGATCTCCTACATCATGATATTTCTATAGTAAAGACCATTGATAAGAATGCTTAATTTATAGGTAGAAACCCATATAATTCTAGAATACTTATTTTTCAAATGATACCTCCTAATGAATTTGTGGGATATATAATACTGATCCCCACCCATCATTGTAGTTCCAAAGCATTCATCATATATGGAATAATTGATTAAATTCAAGAATATTGTTCCTTGTAATCAAATATCTCTACTTAGTAAGTAATACACATTTATCAATATTTTCACTAATAAAAATGCATGTAAATGTTGAAAACCATCTAAAAAATGATATGAGAATTAAGAAAATAATATTTTTATGATAAATAATATGAGTATTTACGGGAAATTTATTGTCCAATGATAGAATGAAAGTGTATTTTTTTTGGGAATATTAATGTCTATTAAAATGAATGATAAATGTAAATAGAAATTCTATCTGTGTTCAAAATAATCATAAACCACAAATATATATAATAGGGACAAAATAAATACAATATATACCCATTAGAGTAAGAATAAAGGGTTCTTTTCATTAATGAATAGAAGTTCCACATAGAGATCCCTTAAAATATTAACAATGAAAATATGCTTTTCATTTTGCAAATTAATTTTAAAACTAAATGTTCAAAAATATTTTTGAAAATATTTTTCATTGAAAAAATCCTTTCAATTATATAAGAGTCTTTAAATCATTTGATTGGTGGTGATTTCATGAAATTTTGTTCATGCCGTACACATTAAAACAATGATTCATTCAACATTTTCATTTCAATATTTATTGGAATTATTATGAAAATGACGTAATGATTCCTTAGGGAAAAATTTAAAAATAAAAAAAATGGGTAGAAAAATATTTAAGAATTCCTTTTGAAAACGTTAAAAACATTTTATAAGAATTTTTTTAGAATAATTGTTTGCTAGAAAATTTATTTCTGATAGAGGAGGGAAATGTAGTGAGGTTTTCTTAAATATATTTTCAAAATTATTTTATTAAAAAAAATAGAAAAATAGTATAATTTATTTAAAATAGCATGAAATATTATATTTTACAAAAATCAAAGGGTTCTATTATACAAATATCAAATAATTTCTATAAATATAAATTCATGAATAAACAATATTGATTAAAATTATAGTGTAAAATATACCCTTACAATGATCATATCATCAAAGTGAAAATTAGTCGATGAGTTGATTATGTGTATCAACTATAAGTACACAAAAAAAATGTTGAAATAAAATCTTGTATAATAAAATTTAATTTAACACATAATATTAGAAAATATATGAATACAAAGAAGTAATGTATTCATATGAAAATAAATTGAGTTATGAAAGTCATCACCACATGTTAACTTTCATGTCAAATCCCAAGGGTTGAAATAATTAAAATTGAATCTTTAAATACTATCAATTGTAATTTATTAATTATATTACATATAAAACTTATTATTAAACACAATATAAAATAAATTGGGGCAGATGTGTAACACTGCAAGCATCCACATCACGTTTTTCTTTGAATAATACAATAGCTTGCATTGTATGCAACTTCTAGTTCTAGCATACCACGACAAATCAAACAGGCCATTAGGAATAGTAATACCACTTTTTAAAATTTTATAAATTTTATTTTTCAAAATAGACTTCATTCTTTGATTCAAAATATTAAAATTATCTTCGGATAAATTTTTGGTATTTTTCTGAAAACATTCAATTTTTTATGAATAGTGAAAAGCACTACATTATTGTTTAAAACCAACTTTTTATTTAAATAATAATTTATTTTATTTAAATATATTTTTGGTAAAAATATATTCATAATACCTATATATGTTCAATTTAATTTATTGTATTCATTTTATAATAATCTTAGATATATATAATTTTATCGAACTTTTTATTGTCTCTTACCCACCTTTTAGGCACAATTGTAAATTTTCATAAAACATAATTTTACCACTTATATGAATATAAATTTAAAAAACTGAGAGAAACAGTTGAAATTAGTAAGTAAAATTTGGTTCAATAATATGAAAATATTTTTTGGTGAATAGTAACTTTTCACTTTTATTTACCACGGTTAAAAGTAAATATGGTAATTAAATGTAAAAATGATTTTATAACTACCCTAACACATGTCCTAATTCTACTGGATAAGTGTATTTTGACAAAAATCAACCTTTTGAATAAAATATGATCCTTTTGGTCTACATGGATTAGATTAGGACATTTATTATTATTTTATTTAAAAAAGAGTTAAAAGTGTTCAATTCAATGTTTTATAACTAAACCATTTTTAATATATTGTTATACAAAATATAAATTCAACTATAAATATTCATTAGAAATATAAAAATATTTCCTACATAATTATATTTTATTTATAATTTTTATACATTAAATAATTAAATTTATTTATGACACAATGGTGATGCAGTAATTACCTTATTAATGAAATATTATAATAATTGATATTATGAATAATCAAATCAATGTAAATTGAGAATTTTTATGCATTAAATTAATTTTTTAGGTTAATATGACATTTTAGGATTGATTTAATGTATTTTTCTGATGTAATCAAGTTTGTTTGACTTTCACAAAAACCAAATACTAAATAGTGTCTAAAGTGACATAAATGAGTTTTTAAAACAAATACTATATTATTAAATTATATAATACTCTTAAAAATATGAGGATCGTCCAATGGACTTATATAATGATATATATGTCATTAATGAACCACTTGGGGTTCGATTAGCATTTTATAGTCATTTTATTAACCATGTAATATATAAATACAAGAAGACATTGTAAAAGATAAAATATTTAACTAAGAGTTAAATATAAAAGATAAGGTTAATATGGTGACATAAACATTTCTAAAACCTATTGGTTTAGGGGTTTTATACCCATCCTCACCTTATTCTTGAAAAAAATCCTTCTAATCCCTTATAAATAGAATATGACTGTATAATAAATTAATATTTCATGCTTTTCCTAAAGTGGCCCTCACCTCACTTATAAAAGGATACATGCCCTTCTCTCAAAATCACACCACCAAAGCCATTTGGATCGGCTAACCCCTGCTCAAATATCCTCCCCACTACCCTCACTTTAACCTAAAGGCCTTACATTGATCAAAAATCCACCCTAATGAGCCCTTTTGATCAAATCAAAAAAAACCTGAAGAAGAGGTAATAATTTCATCACCTCTTTCAAAGTTTTTTTATTCTTCCACTTATTCATTATTTGTTATTTCCATGCCCATATAATAAATACACTACCTTCTACATACTGTGATATTATTATAAATATGGTGCAATCGTATTATTTATTTTATTCATAATATGAATGACAAAGTCACCATACGTGCGTACGTACAGCTAACTGTCTCCTCATCGTGTTGTAGTTTTCTATTCAACACATGATTCTTTGAATGGGTATAATAATGAGTATAATGGATATAAATAATAAATATAATATGTTAATGATTTTTTATATTTGATATACCATCCAATTATATATGATTTCACCATCAATATAATGATTTTGTCGCTCATGCGTACGTACAGGTTATCATCTCCACGAACGCGATGAGATTCATTCCCCGTCATAACCATTCAAGAATAAAAATAATTTTTAAGAACTTAATATGATTCTGTATATGAATCAAATACATTCTATCAATAAAAAACATTACTTTTATAACAAAACATATAATGGAAGACGAATCAGTTAACACCTTAAAAGATGATGCTACTGAAATATCATTAACAAAGTAATATTAGAAGATCATATATGATATCATATTTATGTATATGGTTCTTTTATAATTTAATAAAAATGATTTCATAATTATACAGGAGGTTAACCTACCCTCTACTAAGGAAAATTAAGATTTAAGGTTTAATTTTACAATCTATTTATTATATGAGGTTGTTTATATGTGAGTATCTATTGTGACCTCTTTATCATCCACATATGTGTTTCTTAAAAATGTATTTCAAAAACATTTTTACTATTTCTTAGATTATGGGTTAAAGTCATTTATACCATTTTTTTACTTTTTATTAAATTTTTTTAAAGGAATCTTTCCGTCATTTTCCAAATAAGTTACTTTATGACCTTTTTGATAAATTAAGGTTATAATGTCTTTTTTAACGTATACGGGGGGTGTGGCTATTTTCCACTATTATAACATCTTTTAAGAAACCCGTACAATCTTATAAAAATATTTTCAAAATAAATGTTTTTTAATAATTATGTGACTTTATGTGATTTCAAAATAGAAAGAGATATTTCTCAAAAATAGTTTTTATTTCATTTATGTCAATATACTTTGATGGATTTTACACTATTTTGAAGTTGATTTGTTATTATACAATCTTACATTTTGTATAAAAAGTTATTTGAATTGTTTAAATATGGATGTATTATTTTTATACCATTCATGGTTTATGGTTAAAGTATTAACAGTTCGTATGCTAGTTTTAATATGAATGTTTCTATTATGTTTCAACCTTTTTATATGAAGAATGCATTGGACTTAGTAAATGACGGGTGGAGCCCTATATAGATCATCGATGCATCGGTAGG
This sequence comes from Viscum album, assembly GCA_963277665.1. Taxonomy (NCBI): domain Eukaryota; kingdom Viridiplantae; phylum Streptophyta; class Magnoliopsida; order Santalales; family Viscaceae; genus Viscum; species Viscum album. The sequence goes on along the minus strand of OY728160.1, from coordinate 904,244,537 downwards.
TCTCATGAGAGAAACTAGTGTATTGGCACAAGGCCTTGACAAAATCTTATTTCTAGTCTTGGTACGAGGCCTTGATTATGTGGTTATGGTGTTCGGTATTATGTGTTCCAGCATTATGTAATTGGATATTGATATTACATGTGATTATTTGACTAGTAGAATATCCATGTGAATAATTAAATGGAATTATTTGATTTATCATTGTCATATTATACTGATGTATATGTTTAAAAGGATTGTATATTAGTCTTATACATTGACTTAAATGTTTATGATTACTTATTATAGTTTCCTCTATATTATTATCCTTACTGAGCATTTGATCTCACCACTTTCTTATGTTTTATTTTTCCCAGGAAGCGAAAAAGTATATTGCGATTAAACTGCAGGAATAGGCTAAGGTATATAAGATTTTTCAAAGGGGACTCAATGTTTTTTTATTTTTCATGATGTAATGTAAAACTTATGTATATATCTAGTAATTCCAAGGATTCTAAACTGATATGTCTTTCAGGACATGATTCCTCGAATCATGCCAATGTTATGTAATGATGCACCGACTCTAGGTAACTAGGTTCGGGGTGTTATAGTTGGTATCGGAGGATGTTTTTTAAAACCCTTGGAAACTTGATTTAGATAAAACTCTAATTAGAATAAATTACCCTAAGATAGACTTTAAGGATTAGTATAGAAGAAATTCCTTGTATTTTGGAAATGTAGAGATTTTGCGACCATTCCGAGCAATACATACCTTTCTCGACACGATCAGGTAGAGCCAGCTCTGGAACAGATTTAACTAGGAGTAAAAACTCTGACACGGAGTTTTTTAAATGAATCAGCGTATCCAAGTACACGACAATGGGACTTGTTGCGCTCTTGGTTACGACACTCCCAGGGTATATACTTAGGATATTTCACATTTTCTTTACAAACCATTATGAATGATATACGAGTAAATACCTCCTCAAAGATAACATCCTTTTATGATTATAGATTAAATGCATAAATTGTTTAATTTATGTTAGGTATTTTACTAGTTTGGAGTAATGTATTGCAATTGATAAACTAATATAGTGTATTCCATTGTTTAGAAATGGTTCCTAGTGGAAGTAATGGAAACCATATCAATGCATATAATTTATTTCGGGATTTCCCTCCAAATCAAGATAATTATAGTGAAGATGGTGATGCAACTGGTTCTGATAAACTTATATCCATACTGGGACAACTCATTCAGGTTAAAAATAATAACCTTACCTGTATGGAGAACCCTGATCCACAACAAGAAAGATCAATGTTATACCACTTCATGAGGAAACAACCAAGAACATTAAATGGGACTAGAAATCCATTTGTAGTAGAGAAATGGATAAGTTCTTTAGAGAATATATTTCATGCTTTGGGAGTAGTGAAAGGGAAAAAGTATTCATTGTAGTTTATCAACTCTCGGGAGATGCAGATCAATGGTGGTCATTAATTCAAAACTCAAAGGAGGATGAAGAAGTATCAAATATGGAATAGAGGGAGTTTATTGAACTTTTCTTAGAAAAATAATTTCCTCGTGACCATCGAGCAGATATTGAAAGACAATTTCTGAGTCTGAGGAAAAAGGAGGATGAGAATGTTGAAAATTATGAGGCTAACATTAGAAGGTTAGAATGACATTCAACAGATTATATAAGTAACCCAAGGAGTATTATTGATTGATTCGTATATAGGTTAAAACCATTCCTATATCAAACATTTGTCTCAAAATCCTTTTTATTAGACGAAGATATTGTATCATGTGCTATAAATACAAAAAAGTAATTCTCTAAGTCTTATGACTTTAAATTAAAGCAAGAGAAGAGATCAGATGAACACTCTATAAATGTAAATAAGTGGAATAAAGGAAAAATTGAATTTCCATCCTACAGTAATTGTGGGAAGAAACACCCTGGTACTTGCCTGAAAAGAATGAGAGTCTATTACACGTGTAGTGAAAAAGGCCACCAAACTCGTGATTGCAATGGAAAGAAATAGTCTATCAATGTTGAAAGCTAAAATTGTAGAGAAATAGGGCATTATGCAAATTATTGTCCTAATATACAAGGAAACAAACCTTATAAAAGGCCAAGGGAGGAAGCCCAAGCTTTTGTAATCACTACTACTGAGGTTGAAGCTCTGAATGACATGGTGGAAGGTAATTTAATGGTTTACTCATATTTATCCAATTCTTTATTTTATTCCAGATCATCATATTGTATCATGTATTCCATGTTTTCTAAAAAAATTAGATATTTCCAATTTTATTTAACAAGGGAGTTGTCGGTAGAAACTCTTAATGGAAGTACCATTACAATAATGTTTTCTGAATCAGTTCCCATTAGGGAATATAAATGTGTGTTATTTTCTTATCTCATCGACATACCCAAGATTTAATTTGATATAATCCTTGGTATGTATTAGATTTCAGACCATGATGCAAAAAATTATTATAATAATAAGGAGGTTAAAATTTTGGATGATGATAAGGAGTACCTTATCAGTAGAGTATAAATGTCACCATGTGATTCTTACGTAGATCCACCCCCAGTAGCTCTACTAAATTCCATTATTGGGGAGAAAGAGAATGAAATAACTATGGTTGAGGAAAGGAATGTTAAAATATATTATGTACCTATTGTGTATGAATATTTTGATGTGTTTCTAGAGGATTTACCTAGACATCCTCCAGAATGAGAAATTGAGTTTTCCATTGATTTAATTACTGGTTCAAGGACCATATTTAAGACTTATTATAGAATGGCCACTATAGAATTAGTGTAACTAAAAAACAACTATAGGAATTTAGTAATTAATGATTTATTCTCCCTATTATTTCTCTAGGTGGAGCCCCTGTTATTTTTTGTTAAGAAGAATGATGGATCTATGAGGTTGTGCATTGACTACAGGGAGAACAATTCAATAACAATAAATAATAGTTATCCTCTACCTTGAATTGATGATTTATTCAATAAACATCATGGAGATTAATATTTTTCAAAGATTTACCTTTGATCAAGATATCATCAGTTTTGTGTGAATATGAAAGATGTTCTAAAGACAACATTTCCTACCAGGTATGGGTATTACGAGTTTACAGTAATGCCTTTAGGACTTACTAATGCACCATTTCTCTTCATGGATATAATTAATATATTTTTCAAGGAATATCTTGATGACTTTTTAGTGGTATTTATTGATGATATCTTGGTATACTGAAAAATCTAAAAAGATCATGAAAATCACTTATGCACTATTCTAAAAACTCTTAGAAGAAATTAATTTTATAGAAAGTTTAGAAAATATGAATTATAGCTTCAATTTCCTGGCCATATTGTCTCTATGGATGGAATCTATGTTGATAATTCTCCTCTAATGGCACAAAGGCCTTCATTTTTATTGATTTTTTATAATCCACCTTTCAAGGGTTGAGGTGGAAACCTTACAAGGCCCGTAGGAAGAAGTATTACATGGACTGTACGCCTTAGAGGAATCCATTTCTTGTAGGTTTCAAAAATTACAAACAACCGAAAATAACTACTTGGAATTTCTCCTCCCCAGCTTCTTCATCATGAAATTAGCTCTCCACCTTCGTACGATTTTTCGGCTAAGCATTCCCATTCATGCATAGGCTTCTCCCAATGGTAGGTTCCATACCCTCTCATTCTTTCAATATGTTTAGCTTCTGCTATGGTGAAAGATCCTTACTCATATTCCTTCTTGAGCTTGTTCCTTGTAGGTTGTCTGGTTTGAATCTTCACTTAAGGTGTTATGATGGACTTGAGGTTGCCTGAATGCCATACCAACCTGAAGGCCTAGGTGGCTCGAAGCCTTTAAAGGACTCGGGGACCAAATTGGTGGCTTGAAGGCCTATACAGAGGAATATTCACAGCTACTACAGTGAAAAACAGTACCTACTACAGCCTAGCTATAGTATAGTTATAGTTCCCACTACAGTACCTGCTATAGTGCGGCTTCAGTTCCTACTGTGATTCTGCTTCAATAACCCCAAAATATGCCTCTACCTGGATTTGATCTCAGGTCTCCTGGATGCACTTAAGGAGTCCTTACCAACTAGGATGAGGCTCATGTGCAGTCTGTTGATCCTTCTAATACAAGTGAAATAAAATAATGGCCAGCACCGAAGAGTATAAGTGAGTTATACAGTTTTATTGGTTTAGCATGTTATTATCAGCATTTCATCCAAAAAATTTCCCAATTGGCTAACCCATTAACCAAGCTCACACGTAAAGGGGTTAAATATGTTTGGAAAAAATAGTGCGAATAAAGTTTTGAATAACTGAAGAGAAGATTATTTAATGCTTTTATCTTGACTCTACCATTGGGTAATAATGGGTTTGTTATTTATAGTGATTCTTCAAAGAAAGGACTTCGTTGTGTCCTTATGCAGAATGATTGAGTTATTCCCTATGAATCACTATAGCTAAAAATTTATGAAAAAAACTATCCCACTCGTGATCTTGAGTTAGCATCTGTAATATTTTCTTTTAGGATACAGTGACACTATCTCTATGCTGAAAATGTAAGATATATACCTATCACAAGAGTTTAAAGTATATTTTCACATAGAAATAACTCAACATGAGGCAAGATGATCGCTTAAACTAATCAAGGATTATGATTTCACTATACACTACCACTTGGGAAAGGAAAATAAGGTGGAAGATGCTTCGAGAAGAAAGGATTATAGAGTTTTGAACAATATGAGAGTTGAAAGAGATCCTATGTTCGTGGATCTAGTAAAGATGGATATGGGAATAATCATGGAAGGTGAAATATAAATACTTTTTTCAAATGGTTTCCAAACCATATTTAATAGAAAGGATAAAAAGTTCTTAGACACTTGATGAGGAGTTTTAAAAGAAAATTAAATCTATAAATTAAGGGATATTGATTGACTTCGTATATGAAGATGGAATTTTGAGATTTGGGAGGAGTCTTGGTGATCCTGATATACTTGATCTAAAAAGGTAATTTTTGGATGATGCTCATAGCTCCAATTTCCCTATACACCATAGTATCACTAAGATGTATAGATATTTGAAGGAACATTTTTTGTGGGACAACATGAAGAGGGAGATTTCTAATTATGTGTCATGATGTATGGTTTGTTAACAGATTATGGCTAGAAGACAAAATCCTAGAGGAGTCATGCAACCTCTTCAAATACCTGATTGGAAATGGGATGATATTAAGTTATAATTTTTCATGGTACTACCAAATACTTCAAGAATGAATGATTCAATATGGGTCATTATTGATCATCTTACCAAGTCAGTACATTTTATTACTATAAGAGAAAATTTACCACTTGAACGTTTAGCAAGATTATATATTAATGATGTTGTAAGACTTCATGGTGTACCCATATCAATTGTTTCTGATCTTGATCCCCATTTTACATCAGGATTCTGGAAAAAACTTCAGAAGGCTCTGGATACTGAACAACGTTTGATCACTACCTACCATAATCAAAATGATGGAAAATTAGAACAGACTATTAAACCCATATAATACATGTTGAGATATTTCTCACATGACTTTCAAGGTATGTGGGATTATTATTTAACTCAGGTAAAATTTTCCTATAACAATAACTTTCATTAAAGTATTTAGATGGCACTGTATGAATCATTATATGGAAAGAGATGCCACACACCAACTTGTTGGGATTATGTTGGAGAAAGAAAACTCATAGCCCCAGAACTTGATGAGGAAATAATGTAAAAGGTTAAGATTATCCAAACCCACATCAATGCAGCTCAAAGTAAGAAAAAGTTCCATGTCGATAACCAAATGAAGGATTTTTAATTTCAAGTAGGAGATCTTGTTTTCATAAAGGTATCTCCATGGAAGTGTGTTTTTTGATTCGGTAAGAAGGGAATATTAAGTCTCAGTTACATAGAACATTTTGAAATTCTATAAAAAATTGTAGTTGTAGATTATCATTTGTCAATACCATCAAGTCTCTCCAAAGTTCATGATGTGTTCCATGTATCATTGTTGAGAAAATACATGCCTGACCCAACGCATGTACTCACCTATGAAGAAATATAACTATAACCCAACTTTACTTATTGTGAAGAGCCTATCATAAATCTTGACACTAGAGAGAAAGTGTTGAGAAACTGAACGACTCGTCTGGTAAAAGTTCTATAGAGAAACAATAAGACGGAAGAGCCAATGTGGGAACCCAATGAACATATGATGAAGAACCAGCTGAATCTTTTTATGCATCAATATTCTATAAATTTTGAGGACGAAATTAATTGAAGGAGGAAATAATGTAACACCCCATGCTTCTAAGATATTCTTCTCTTTGAATAATACAATAGCTTGTGTTGTATGCAACATCAAGTTCTAGCCCACCACGACCAATCAAACTAGCTGTTATGAATAGTACTAACCACTTTTTGAAATTTTATAAATTTTATTTTTCAAAATGGACTTCATTTTTTGATTCATAAAAACAAAATTATTTTAGGGTGATTTTTTGGTATTTTTCTAAAAATATTCGATTTTTAGTGAGCAGTGAAAAGCATTGCATTATTGTTTAAAACTGAATTTTTTTTAAAATAATTAGTAATTTTATCTAAATTTATTTTAGGTAAAAATAGATACACAATACCTATATTTGTTCAATGTAATTCATTTGTTTCATTTTATAATAATATTAGATATATAAAAGTTTATTGAACTTTTAACTGTCTTTTATCCACCTTTTAACCGCATTTGCAAATATGCATAAAACATAATTTTACCACTTTTGTGAATTGAATTTCAAAAATCTGAGAGACATGGTTGAAATTAGTAAGTAAAATTTGGTTCAATAAGTTGAAAATAATTTTTTTTAAATGTATCTTTTGATATTTATTTACCACTGTTAAAAGTTAATAGGGTAGTTAAAGGAAAAAAATGAAATTATAATTAACATAATACATGTACTTATTCTATTGGATAAGTGTATTTCGACCAAAATCAACCTTATGAATAACATAGGATCATTTTGGTCCACTTATATAAGATTAAGACATTTATTATTATTTTATTTATAGAAGAGTTAAAAGTGTTAAATTCAAAGTTTAATAACTAAAAAAAATTAGTATAGGGTTATTCAAAAGATAAATTGAACTATAAATATTCCTTATAAATATAAAAATATTTCATACATAATGGTATTTTATATATCATTTTTAGACTTTAAATAATTAAATTTATTTTTGACACAATGATGATACAGTAATTACCTTGTTAATGAAAGATTAAAATAATTGATATTATAAATATCCAAATAAATGTAAATTGAGACTTTTTATTAATTACCCTAATTTTATAGGTTAATATGACATGTTAGGATTTATTTAGTTTATTTTTTCAAAGTAATCAATTTTTTTACTTTCACAAAAACCAAATACTAAATAGTGTCAAAATTGATATAAATGAATTCTTAAGACAAATACTATATTCTTAAATTATATAATATTCATAAAAATATAAGGTTCAAACAAAGGAATTATATAATGATAGATGTGCCGTTAATGAACCACTTTGGGTTCTATTGTCATTTTATAGTCAGTTTATAAATAATGTAATATAAAAATACAAGAAGACATTGTAAATGTTAAACAATTTAACAAAGAGTTAAATTTAAAATATAAGATTAATATGGTGACCTAAACATGAATAAAACCTATTGGTTTAGAGGATTTTGAACCATTACCACCTTAGTCTCCAAATAAATCCTTTTGAAGCCATTATAAACTGAATATTATTGTATAATAAATTAATATTTCAAGGTTTTCCAAAAGTGAACCTCACCTCTCTTATAAAAGGGTACATCCCCTTCTCTCAAAATCACACCTCCAAATCTATTTGGATCGGCCAAACCCAGCTCAACTATCTTCCCAAATATCCTCACTTCAACCGAGAGACCTTAATTTGATCAGAAAGCCAACATATGTATACCTTTTGATCAAATCAAAAGGAAGCACCCGAAGAAGAGGTAATAATTTCATCACCTCTTTCAAAGTTCTTTTCTTCTTACACTTATTATTTTTTGTTGTTTCCATACCCAAATAAAAAATCCAATATGTTATAAATATTTTGATGTTATTATAAATATGTTACAACCATATTCATTATTCTATAAATCCTATGCATGACAATGTCACCATACGTGTGTACGTACGGCTTACCGTCTCCACGTCGTAGTGTAGTTTGTTATTCAACACTTAATTATTTGGATGGGTATAATAATTATTATAATTGTATAAATAATAAACATAATATCTTAATGATTCTTTATATATGATATACCTTCCAATAACATATGATTTCATCATTCTTATAATTATAATGTCACTTGTGCGTACGTACGGATTACCATCTCCACGAACACGATGAGATTCATTCCCCATCGTAACCAATCAAGAATAAATTTTATTTTGGGAATAAAAATAATTTTTAAGAACTAAATTTTATTATGTATATTAATCAAATAAATCTTATCCATAACAAATATGACTTACTTAACAAAACATATAAATGAAAATGATTCATTTATCACCTAAAATGATGATACTACAGAAATATCATTAAAAAATAAATATTAGAAGATCATATATGATATCATATTTATGTACGTGGTTCTTGTATAATTTAATAAAAATGATTTAACCATTATATAGGAGGTTAACCTACCATATACTAAGGAAATTTACAAGGGAAGGGTTAATTTTACAATTTCTTTATTATCCGAGGTTGTTTATACATGAGTATCTACTAGGACCACTTTATCATCCACATCCATCTTTCTTAAAAATATATTTCAAAACATTTTTACTATTTCCTAGAATATGGTTTAAAGTCATTTATACCCTTGTTTTACTTATTATTATTTTTTTGGAAAGGAATATTTCCGTTATTTTCCAAACAAGGTACTTTATGACCTTTTTAACAAATTAAAGTAAGAATGTCTTTTTCTAATGTATACGGCGACTGCGTATATTTTCTGCCATTAAAAAGTCCTTAAAGATTCCCTTAAATTATTATAGAAATATTTTCAAAATTAATGTTTTCTTTTATAATTATTTGACTTTTAAATGATTTAAAAATAAAAAAGAGATATTTCCCTCAAATAGTTTTCATTTCATCTATGTCAACATCCTTTGATAGATTTTACACTAGTTTGAAGTTGATTTATTATGATACAATATTCCATATTGTATTTAATGTTTTGTGATATGTTTGACTTTGGATGTGTTGTTTTTATACCATTCATGGTTTATGGTTAAATTATTAACATTTATTATGTTAGTTTTAATATTAATGTTTATGTTATGTTTCAATCTTTTCATATGATGAATGAATTGGGCATAGTATGTGAGGGGTGGAGCTCGCTATAGCTCATCGATGCATCTGTGGGTCTCGTCAGAGAAACTAGTGTCTTGGTAAATTCCATTGACAAAATATTATTTGCAGTCTTGGAACGAGGCCTTGATTATGTGGTTTTGATGTCCGGCATTATGCATTCCAACATTATGAAATTGGATATTGATATTACATGTGATTATTCGACTGGTAGAATATCCATGTGAATAATTGAATGGAATTATTTGATTTATCTTTTCCATATTATACTGAAGTTTATGTTTAAAAGGATTGTGTTGTATTCTTATATATTGGCTGGAATGTTTATATAAGGACTCGGCCTTAAACCTTACATAATATTGAATTAAATGAATATTTCACATTGAGGATATTTTCAAGTTTAGAGTTTTAGAGAATTAGGACATAACTATTAAATCTCAAAAGATTACAAAGTAGGCACTTCTATACAGATTCCATTTTTTTCATAAAATAAAAACTCTTGAAAAAAAGATTCATGTCTAGTTCCATGTTTTAGACAGCATGATTTTTCCTTGTTCCCATCCTTGACCCTATTCATCTTTAAGTCCTGTGAAAACATTTCAAAACTTGGGATGAGCATAAAAAGCTCAGTAAGGGTTATAAAACAAAGAAAGAAAAAATTTGTTCATAAATATATAAACAACATGAACGCTTTTACATACCTCATGAAATAATAAGATTTTATGAATAACACATAGAAATCATAAATCATAGAGGTAACTTGTGGCATCCATATCATACTTAGATTGTAGCTATCATAGCTGCAAAGGGAATTACTTTGGAATACCCATCACAGTATATTCCCTAAATATCTTAGGAGAAAAATTCACGTTTACCTCTGTCACATTACCCAATGAATTGGAGATCTATCTTGGGCTCACCTGCCCTAGGATTATCACAGAACCACCCATATACATAAATAATTCCAAATAACCTTGACATGATCATAACACATAACATAAGCATAAAAAAAGATAACATTTCCAAATTGCAATAAAAAAAAATATCATTTCAAGATATTGAAATAATAAATCCATTCACAAAATCATTTTCAATACCATAATATGTAAAAAGAGTACATGGTATTTATTTTACCTCTTAAAACATTACGGCTTGTTAAGGAAGCCAAATGTCAAATAATACTCGCGGCGGCGGAAAGGTCATTGTCACCGGTTACATTAAAAAAACATTCCTTTTTTTCATTTAGTAAAATACTTCGTATAAAAATATTCCCTTTGAATTAAATGAAATTTCAAAGGGGCTTATACACCGTATAAAATAAAGTCATGTATAAAACTAAATATGCCTCAATGAAAGGTGATTGAGACGAAGTCCCTTACCTCATGTCCGACTTGACCCGTTCGTTCTTTGATATCCTGAATAATAAACTAAAGTTAATTTCTACTTTCTTGAGAACCTTTTTCAAGTTTATTATTCCTTTTATATCACTTATTAACATGTTATAAACATTATGTAATCATTTAAGTTAGTAACATTCATTTTGTCGATATTTGGTACTTGAGTCAAAAATGAACACCTTATATTTACAAGTTGTCCATGTGGTCAATAGTCTATAATATATAGAATGGTATTCATGATTTAGATATCATATATATCATATATATCCAGTATATACATTTATTTATAATAGTACATAACATTTGGAGGTAAGAAATGAAATGCATCGTTCATGGAGACGGTAAGTCGTACGTACGCATGACCGCTACTTTCATTTCTATTTATTATTTTAATGGAATTAAAACATAATTATAAATAATTATATTATAATTCCAGTATAATATCATATATAATATCATTAACTCTATCCTTTATACATCCCACATAAGTCATTAACGATTCACATCACTTTGATGGGCGGTAGTCCGCACTTTCTCAAATGAGATTATCTTATTTACCCACTACGGAAACAATAAAGGAGTGATATAAATGGAAAATACAGAAGCATAAATAAAACATAAATATAATATATATCATATATAAATAAATTTACATTATAATGGACTCCATGAGAGGTGTTTGGAGATATTTGAACAATCATCATTTCGTGAGGCGTTAGTTTTCCATCCACAGAAACATTATGTTCTTCACCCATTATATGGAGGTGTGTGTATGTGTAGTTCAAATACTTATTATAAGAAAATCCTAGTATATTGATGATATAGTTTTTGTTAAAAAAAATAAAGTAATAAAAAGAGTTTAGGGGTTTGAGAAGTAAAATAAAAGAAAAAAAGTTAAGATAAATTGTTACCTTTAATTTTGGTAACTCTCTTTGGTTTGAACCAAAGGACTTCTTGAAGTGCCTTATGCCTAATTTAATGATTCTAGGAGGAGGATAGGGATGTGGGAGCTTACTTGGGATGATTTTGGACGATCCAAAAGGCTTTATAGGTGTGTGGAATTGGATAGAATTGGTCTCCTTTTATAAGGGAGAGGAGGGGCACTTTAGGAAAGTGTGAAAACATTATTTTATTATAAACATATCATCGATTTCAAAAGGTCCAAAAATCATTAAAGCTGAAGATAAGATGGCTCATATTATAAATAAAATCATAAAATCAGAATTGGACATGTTTTGGATAATATTTTAATCATTATAATCTTACTTATTTAAATCATTTATTAATGAGGTAAATAATGCATCATTATTGTGTCATAAATAATTTAATTTATATGATGTCTAAAAATTATAAAACAAATAAAATGATGTAGGAAATATTTTTATATTTCCAATTAATATTTATAGTCAAAAATATTACTTATATATCACCATTTAAAAATTAATTTACTAAACGATATTTGTTTGTGTCATTTTTCTCTTTACAATAAATAAATTAATCTAAAGTGTCATTATCACTCTTAAGTGGCTCCATGGGGTCCCAAAATAGACCCAAGGATGACCATGGTCGACCATGGCTCATCCAATAATGTTTGAACAATTTTTAAGGTAATTTGGAATTATTATATTATTCTTTTTACCATGAATTACCCTATTTACCTTTAACCGCGGTAAATAAAAGTCAAAAGTTACTATTCACCAAAAACTATTTTCATCTTATTGAACCAAATTTTACTAACTAATAACAACCATGTATTTTGTATTTTCAAAATTCAATTCATAGATGTGGTAAAATTTCATTTAAATGAAAAAGGTCAGTTTTTTTAACTACTACTAAGTGGTTTCATTATTTATCAAAAATTGAAGTTTTTCAGAAAAATACCAAAAATTCAGCCTAAGATATATTTGATATTATGAATTCAAAATTTATGTTTATTTTGATAAATTAAAAAAATAGAAGTGGAATTAAACTATTTTAAAATTAATTCTCGTTGTCAAAACAAATAGAGTGTTTTTAAGAAACAATAACTATCAAAAGATTGATAATTGTTTATGTCCAATTTCAAAGTAAAATTAATTACAATGACCAAAATTGGATTAAATGGTAAAAATATATTCTAATTATACTTTAAAACCAATTAAAAAGATAATATATCCATATAAAAAAATTAGATTAAAACATTGTTTTTAATTAAAATACAATATTTTCATTATTCATTAAAAAATGAACTTTATCGAAAAAATTCCAAAAAATTACACAAAGTAAATTTTTATGTCCCCATTATAAAGAAGGATTTTATTTGTTCATATATAATGTATAAAAGTAACAAAAACTAGATTTAAATAGGGTTCTCCATTAAAAGGCGATAAATCAGTCTTTTAATGTAAATTATGCATAAAATTAGATTCATTCACATTTTAAGCCTCTAACTTTTTATTGGATAAATGTAAATACATTTAAAAATAATGTATAATCATATTTTAGTTAGTTTTGTTCATTCTTTACAATACAGTGGCTAAGAGTTAACTTCCATTTCAAATAATAATATTGTATTATTAGTGTGCAACGTAAGATTTCAAAGAAACTCATTGTTGCATATCGGGTACACTATCGAACATAGAAACCCTTTTGAAGTAAAATTAATATTTAATTCACAAATATTAATAAGTATGAAAATATCTTATTCTTCATTTACTTGGGATTTACATCCTTCCCACCTTTTGGAAATTGCGTCCTCGCAATTTTATTCACTTATCAAATAAATGGGGGTATTTATCCCTCATAGAATTTTTAGATTCTCACATTGCCTCTTCAACCATATGGTTTTTTTACTAAACCTTTACCTGGTGAATTACCTTATACCGCAACACTTTCTCTCTATGTTCATGAATTTGGACTGGTATTTCTTCACAAGAGAGATTCTCTTCCAACTGAACTACCTCCAGGCTCAAAACATGAGATGGATCTGGCATATACCTTCCCAACATCGAAACATTAAAAACATTGTGTACCTAGGATAAACATGGAGGTAAAGCCACTCTGTACGCAACTAATCCTACTTTATCTAGAATTTTATAAGGTCCAATGAACCTTGGACTCAACTTTCCCTTCTTAGAAAAATGCATCACACTTTTCCATGGAGAAACTTTGAGAAAGGCATGATCACCTACCTCAAAAGAAAGATCCTTCCTATGGTTATTTGCATAACATTTCTGTCTGCTCTGAGCTGTTCTCATGTGCTTCTATCAACCGAAATTTATCTGCCATCTCTTCTACCAATTCTGGTCCCATCAGCTTCCTTTCACTTACTTCATCTCAAAAAGCTGGAGTTTGACATCACTTTCCATATAATTCCTCAAATGAAGCCATCTGTATACTAGAATGAAAACTATTATTATAAGAAAATTCAACCAAATAAATATGTTGGTCCCAACTTCCCTGATAATCCATCGAGAAAGCACATAAAATATCCTCTATTGTCTGAATTGTATGTTCTGATTGCCCATCTAATTGGGGATAAAAAGCCGTACTAAAATTTAATTCATTACCCAATGAATTCTAAAGTAATTTCCAAAATTTAGAAGTAAACATGGGATCACGATCAGATACAATGGAGTAGGGAACTCCATGCAACCTTGCTATCTCTTTAACATACAACCAAACAAGTTAATCTAGAGACAAAGTATCTCAAATAGAAAGGAAATGAGCAGATTTAGTCAATCGATAAACTATAATCCAGATTGCATTATTACCTCAAGATGTCTTTGGAAATCCCAAAACGAAGTCCATGGTTATATTTTCCCATTTCCACACTGGAACTGGTAGAGTCTGAAGCATCTCTTTTGGTAACTGCCTCTCTGCTTTAACCTGCTGAAAATTCAAACACTTCACTGTAAAATTAGCAATATCTTTTTCCATTCCATCCCACCAGTAATACTCCCGAAGATCTTTGTACATCTCCATACTTCCAGGATGAACTGAAAACAGAGAACTATGATCTTCACATAACTACTCATTCTTCAAATGTGAATCAGAAGACGCACATAATCTCTTCCCAAATCTCAAAACACAATCATTATCAACGTTAAAATCAGGAAACTTACCCTTCTGAACCAACACTACCTTTTTCTGCAACTCACTGTCTTCTTTCTGTGCTTTCTTTATTTTGTCTGATAGAGATGATTTCACTGATGCCTGAAAGGAAACAGAAGAATTTTCTATACCAACAAATTCTATGACAAAGTTTATCAAATAAAAAATCAAAGGATCTCGTTCCAATTTTAGCATGTCTAATGATACATTAGTTTTTTGACTCAAAGCATCAGACACTTTATTTTCTCTTCCTGGATGGTAATGGATCGTGCAATCATAATCCTTGATTAATTATAAACATATTCTATGTCTCATGTTCAATTATTTTTGAGTGAATATATACTTTAAACTTTTTTGGTCAGTATATATTTCACATTTTACTCCATATAAATGATTCCTCCAAATTTTTAAAGGAAAAACAAAAGCAGTTAATTTCAAATCATGTGTAGGGTAATTTATCTCATGTGGTTTCAACTAACGTAAAGCATAAGAAATTACCTTATCATTATGAAATAGGACACAACCCAGTCCTTTCAATGAAGCATCATTGTAGATAAAAAACTCACCATCTCTGGATGGCAGTGCCAAAACTAGAGCATTCTCCAATCTCCTTTGCAATTCTGGAAAACAATCGTCACATTCTTTTTTCGAGATGAACTTAACACCTTTTTGAGTTAACTTAGTCATTAGACTAGATAACCGTGAAACATTTTCAACAAACCTCTGGTAATAACCTACCAAACCAAGAAAACTATGAATCACGGTTATATTTATTGGTCTTTGACATTCTTCAACAAACTTTTGTTTTAGCATGATCAACAGTTATTCAATTTTTTGAAACTAGGTGACCAAGGAAAGAAATTTGTTTTAACCAAAACTCGCACTTGATGAATTTACCATAAAGTTTCTTTTCATTTATGGTTTTCAAGACAACCCTTGAATGACTTTCATGTTCCTATTTACTTTTTTAATACACCAGAATATCATCACTGAACACAACCAAAAACTTATCCAAGAACTCATGGAAAATTTTATTCATAAGATCCATGAATATAGCAGGTGTATTGGTTAACCCAAAAGGCATAACTAAAAATTCATAATGGCCATATCTAATACGAAACATGGCCTTCGGAATGTCTGATTCCTTTATATTCAACTGATGGTACCCCGATCTCATGTTAATATTTGAAAAATACTGAGCTCCCAAAAGCTGATCAAACAAATCATCGATATGAGGCAAAGGATACTTGTTCTTAAAATTGATGTTATTCAATGCTCTATAATCAATGAAAAGTCTTATTCAACCATATTTATTTTTAACAAACAAGACAAGATCACCCCATGGTGATGTGCTAGGTCTAATGAAACCTTTATCTAATAACTCCTACAATTTCTTCTTTAACTCTAAAAGATCAATTTGAGCCATTCAATAAGGGGGTTTTGAAATTGGCTTAGCATCAGGAACAAAGTCAACAGTAAATTCAACTTCCCGATGAGGTATAATACCAGGAAACTCATCAGAAAAAACATCAAGGTACTCATTTACCACTGGCATATCACTAATCTGAACAGTTCATTTATTTTCAACAATATGTGAAAGGTAACATTAATATCCATCTTTTACTAGTTTCTCAGCTTCCTGATATGTTATCAAAAGTAAGGGTTTATTCTTGTACAAAAACCGAAAATATTTCTTAGAAGAAACCTCTTTAGCTCTACATTAAATCTTAGCATGATAATCATAAAGCCAATCCATGCCCAAAATAACATCAAACTATACTAGAGGAAAAACAATAAGGTTTTCAGGTAGATTATTTCCACAAACAAGGACAGGAAGGTTCTTATAGTTTCTTTTGGTCTCAACATTTCCTCCAGGATTTTTTACCATAAGTTCTGTATTCATATCTTGATATGGAATTCCTAATTTACTAGAAAAATTCTCAGAAATGAAAGAGTGTGTAGACCCTGAATCAAACAACACATTGGTATAATCAGAACAAATAAACAGTGTACCTGATACTACTTCATTTGATGACCCAACATCTGCTGAAGTAGTTACGAAGGATTTCACCACTTCTTTCTGCTTGTAGTCTGGCTGCTTTTCCTCAGTTGAGTTCTTTGTTGGACACCCATTTTCATAATGACCCATTTCATTGCACTTAAAACATCATACTGATTGTAAATCATGTTTTTCCTTACCATTACCCTGATCTTTTTCAATGCAATTATGTTCCTTATGTCCCACTTTACAACATCGGTAGCACTTACCAGAATTCAAAAGACATTCCCCAGCATGCTTTTTACCATAATTTTCACAAACTGTAAACTTAATTTTCTTACCATCAGACTTTTTTAAAGAGTTCTTCCCTTTTGTATTCCACGTCAACCTCTTATTATATTGTTTTTCAAAGATAATTGGATCATCGGAAAAATCCATTTCCACCTTCTCCGCACAACGAACAAGATTTTCATAACTTTTGAACTCACGAGAAGCTAAATCCCTTTGATACTTTGGATTTAATCCTAAGTAAAAAATGGTTGATTTTACTATCAAGATATCGTATGAAATTTGGAGCATACCTTTCCAGTCGAGTGAATTTTTTTTCTTAAGCATCCACTGAGTCATCCTCCTGCCTCAATTCCATGAATTGTTTTTCCATCCTGAGATGAAACACATTAGGAAAATATTTCTCAAGAAACATACCTTTGAATTCAACCCAAACAAGATCATAAATCTCCTCACTATCCCTAATATTTTTCACAATCGACCACCACTGATCAGAATCACCTTCAAAATGGTAAACATCAAGACTAACCTTTTGATGTTCTGAACAAGCCATGACATCGAAAATATTTTCCAATGCTTTAATCCACCCTTCTGCTTGCACCGGATCAGATGATCCTCTGAATGATGGGGGATGTTGCCTCATGAAATGATCCACTACTGACATGTTCCTCTATGGTTGATCTGGATAGTCTTGTACATGGATACCAACACCATTTATAGCCTGAGTCAATTGTTCAATCACTGCAATAAACTGTTCAGTTCAGATTCCAACCATCTCAGGTTGCTAATTTGGAAGGTTGTCTTCCTCCGGATGTCGTCCCAACATAGTTTCCTTGTTTCCTCTGTGTAAAACCATTCTAAACACAAAAATATCTTAGGCGAAGAAACATGGTAATCCCTAAATGCTATATGATTTTTCAATATTAACAAAAATTACTTTATTGACATTTGTTTAACAGTCTCCTAACTCCTAAACTTATCTAAACCGACCTCTGATACCAACAATAAGGACCCGGCCTTAAATATTACATAATATTGAATTTAATTAATAATTCACATTGAATATCTTTTAAAGTTTAGAGTTTTATAGAATTAGGACATAACTATTACATCTCAAAAGGTTACAAAGTTGTCACTTCTACATAGATTCCATTTTTTTCATAAAATAAAAACTCTTGAAAAAAAGATTCATATCTAGTTCCATGTTTTAGACAGCATGACTTTTCCTTGATCCCATCCTTGACCCTATTCATCTTAAGTCCTGTGAAAACGTTTCAAAACATGGGATGAGCATAAAAATCTCAGTAAGGGTTATAAAACAAAGAAAGAAAACACATGTTCATAAATACATACAAAACATGAACTCTTTTAATTACCTCGTGAAATCATAAGATTTTATGAATAACAAGTAGAAATCATAAATCAAAAAAGGTAATTTGTGGCATCCATATCATACTTACATTGTAGCTATCACAGCTACATAGGGAATTCCTTTGGAATACCCATCATAGTATATTCCCTAAGTCTCTTAGGATAAACATTCACATTTACCTCTACCACGTTACCCAATGCATTGGGGAGCTATCTCAGTCTCACCCACCCTAGGTTTATCACGGAACCACCCGTATACATAAATAATGCCCAAGAACAATAACATGATCATAACACATAAGCATAAGCATAAAGGAAAGTTAACATTTCCACATTGCAATAACAAAATATCATTTCAATATATTGAAATAATAAATCCATTCTCAAAATCATTTTCAATACCAAAATACGTAAAAAGAGTATATGGTATTTATTTTTCCTGTTAAAAACATTACATCTTGTTAAGGAAGCCAAAGATCAAATAATACTCGCGACGACAGAAAGGTTGTTGTCACCACTTACGTTAAAAAAACATTCCTTTTTGTCATTTAGTAAAATTATTTGTATAAAATTATTCCCTTTGAATGAAATGAAAATTCAAAGGGGTATATAAACCGTATAATATAAATTCGTTTATAAAACTAAATATGGCTCAATGAAAGGAGATTGAGACAAAGTCCCTTACCTCGTGTCCATCTTGACCCGTTCGTTCTTTGATATCCTGAATAATAAACTCATGTTAATTTATAATTTCTTTAGAACCTTTTTCAAGTTTATTATTCCTTTTATATCAATTATTACCCTGTTATAAACATTATGTAATCATTTAAGTTAATAACGTTCATTTTGTCGATATTTGGTACTTGAGTCAAAATTGAACACCTTATATTTACAAATTGTCCATGTTTTCAATAGTCCATTATATCCAGAATTGTATTCATGATTTACATATCATATATATCATATATATCCATTATATACATTTATTGATAATAGTAAATAACATTTCGAGGTAAGAAATGAAATGCACCGTTCATAGAGACGGCATGTCGTACGTACGCATGAACGCTACTTTCATTGCTATTTATTATTTTAATTGAATTAAAACATAATGATACATAGAAATATTATAATTATAGTATAATATAAAATATAATATCATTAAATCTATCCTTTATACATCCCATATATGGAATTAACGACTCACATCACTTTGAGGGAGCGGTAGTCCACACTTCCTCAAATGAGATTGTCATATTTACCCACTATGGAAACCATAAAGACTTGGTATAAATGGAAAATACAGAATCATACAGAAAAAAAACATAATATATATCATATATAAATATATTTCCATCATTATGGCTACCATGAGAGGCGGTTGGAGATATTTGAACAATCATCATTTCATGAGGCGTTAGTTTTCCATCCACAGAAACATTATGTTCTTCACCCATTAGATGGAGGTGTGTGTAAGTTTAGTTCTAATAATTCTTATAAAAACATTCTAGTATATTTAGTATACTAGTTTTTTTACAAAATAAAGTAATAAAAAGAGTTTAGGGGTTGGAGAAGTAAAATAAAAGAAAATAATTTAAGAGAGACGGTTACCTTTAATTTGGGTAACTCTCTTTGGTTTGAACCAAAAAACTTCTTCAAGTGCCTTATGCCTAAGATATGGATTCTAAGAGGAGTAAAGGGATGTAGGAAGCTTAATTGGGCATATTTTGGATGATCCAAAAGGCTTTATAGGTGTGTGGAATTGGTTAAAAGTGGTCTCCTTTTATAAGGGAGAGGAGGGGCTCTTTAGGAAAGTGTGAAAACATTATTTTATTATAAAACTATCTTCGGTTTCAAAAGGTCCAAAAATAATTAATGTCAAAGATAAGATGATACATATTAGAAATAAAATCATCCAATCATAATTGGACATGTTTTGGATAATATTTTAATCATTATAATCTTATTTATTTAAATCATTTATTAATGAGGTAAATACTGCAACATTATTGTGTCAAAAATAATTTAATTTATTTGATGTCTAAAAATTATAAAACAAATACCATGATGTATAAAATCTATTTATATTTCCAATTAATATTTATAGTTAAAAATATTACATATATGACACTATATAAAAATTAATTTACTAAAAGATATTTGTTTATGTCATTTTTGTCTTTACATTAAATTAATTAATCTAAAATTTCATTATCACTCTTAAGTGGCTCCATGGGGTCCCAAAATCGACCCGAAGATGACCATGGTCAGCCATGACTCCTCCAATAAGTTTTGGAAAAGTTTTAAGGTGATTTTGAATTATAATAATATTCTTTTTTCCTTGAATTACCCTATTTACCTTTAACCGTGGTAAATAAAAGTCAAAAGTTATTATTCACCAAAAACTATTTTCATATTATTGAACCAAATTTTACTAACTAATAACAACCATGTATGTCATATTTTCTAAATTCAATCACATAAGTGGTAAAATTTCATTTAAATGAAAAAATTAGTTTTTTTAACTACTACAAAGTGGTTTCACTATTCATCAAAAATTGAAGTTTTTCAAAAAAATACCCAAAATTAAGCCTAAGCTATATTTGATATTCCGAATTCAAAAATGATGTCTATTTTTCTAAATCAAAAACATAGAAGTGGCATTAATTAATTTTAAAATCAATTCTCGTTGTCAAAACAAATAGCTTGTTTTTAAGAAACAACAACTATCAGAAGATTGATACTTGTTTATATCAAATTTCATAGTGAAATTAATTACAATGGCCAAAAATGAGTTAAATGGTAAAAATATATTCTAATTAAACTTTAAAAAAAATTAAAAAGATAATCTAAGCTTATAAATAAATTAGATTAGAACATAGTTTTTGAATTAAAATACAATGTTTTCACTATTCATTAAAAATTGAACTTTATTGGAAAAATTCCAAAAATTTACACAAAGTAAATTTTGATGTCCCCATTCTAAAGAAGGATTTTATTTGGTCATATATAATATATTAAAGTAACCAAAACTAGATTTAAATAGGGTTCACCATTAAAAGGCGATAAATCGATCTTTTAATGTAAATTATGCTTAAAATTAGATTCAATCACATTTTAAGCCTCTAAATTTTTATTGGATAAATGTAAATACATTTAACAATCATGTATAATCATATTGTTGTTAGTTTTGTTCATTCCTTCAAATACAACGTCTAGTATTTAACTACCATTTAAAATAATAATATTATATTATTAGTGTGCAACGTAAGATTTCAAAGAAATCTGTTGTTGCGTATCGGGTACGCTATCGAACATAACAACCATTTTAAAGTAAAATTAATAATTAATAAAAAATATTAATAAGTATGAAAATATCTTATTCTTCATTTACTTGGGATGCTACAGTTTATGCTTATTTATGATAGTTTCCACTATATTGTTATCCTTACATAGAATTTGAACTCACCCCTTTTTGATGTTTTATTTTTCCAATGATGCAAAGATGTATATTATGATTAACCTACAGGAATAGACTATTGTATATAAGAGTGTTCAAAGGGTACGCAATGTTGTTGTTTTTTTATTTTTCATGATGTAATGTAAAACTTATGTTCATAGCTTGTACTTCTAAGGCTACTAAATAGATCGTTCTTTCGGGACATGATTCCATGTATCATGCCATTGTTATGAAACAAGGAACAAAATATAGGTAACTAAGGTTGGGTTGTTACAATATGATACAAAATTTTATCAATGAAATGAAATTGAGACTAAATCCCATACCTCCAGCTTCCATTTGGTTGAACAAGTTTTAAACTATTGTATAGTATTTCTAAACTTTTTATTAAATAATTCAAGAACCTTGTTAATATTTATAATATTTTACATAATCCTTTTAATATATCTTATCAATATTTTTGTTAATAATATTTCATTATATTCATTATCTTGAGATATAATTTCCTTATTTTCCCACACATGCTTTTTAATGAATAAATCAGTTCTTGTATATATATGATATAAATTAATCATATTTTTATGATAGTAACATTATAAATATCATATTAATTCATTATATATATTTTTATATTCATTCATGATGTTTTTAAATGCAATATGAATTGCATCATTTAGTGAAAATGATATATTGTATGTACGCACAAGCAATGATATCATTCCATTAACGACTGAAGGGGTAAAGATTTTTTTGATATACAAATTTTTAGGAATAAATAAAATATCAAATATAACATATTTATTAATATTTTAATCTTTATTACATTCCATGTATAACATATGTAAAAATTAATTATCTGTGAGGGGTAGTACACCGTACACACGAGTGATGTTATCGTATTTGAATTAGAATGAATCGTAAAAAGGAATATGTAATATTAAAATTAAATAAGAATACTAGTATAATTAATATCTTATAAATGTGGTAAATTTATCATTATATCCACCTTTTAAAGGTTGGGACGTAAAATGAACTACATCTGTTCGTGAGGAGGTAGTATGACGTATACATGATCGATGGTTTCATCTCCAATTTGATGGTAGTGGATATAAATATTACTTATTAAATAAACATAATAACATATAATTATATCTTATATAATGGTGTAATTACATTTTAATTTAAAGTCATAATTTATAGTGGAAAAAAATAAAATGTAAGAGATTTGTAAGGATAATTACCATTTTTAAGATAATCCTTCTTTGGATCTCCTATTAATGACCATGTGGATGGAATTTTGGGGGTAAAAGTAGCTCTATAATGAAAATAAGGATTCATGGGAGAGAATTTTTTAGTTATCTATTGATTCAAAGGTCCTGTGATGTGTTTATATGTAATAGGATTGAGTGCCCTTTTATATGTGCGGAAAGGGAACTATCTTGGAAATAACTTGTATGTTCTTAAAAGAATTTGAAATGATAATTTAATTCAAATTCCAAAGGACCCTATATTATAAAATTTTAATTAAAATATGGATTCATGGTGATAAAATAATATTATTACCTGGTGGTTGGTAATGTTACAAGTTATCTTCACATTTTAACTCCACTGAAAACCCATTTTTACCTTAACCATGATAATTAATTTCTTATTGTTTTTACAATTATTTTTAATAAAATATTATTTTTAACTTATTAGATAAAATAAATTATTCTAATTCTAAATATTTAATTCATTTTAAAAAAAATACACGATTTTGAAATACTTAAGTTATAATTAAACCAACAGACATGACGGGAAACCGGGTTTTCAAAGAGAAAATGTTTAAAAGGATACAATGAATGTCATTTTTTCTCATGTATATGTTTATACTGTAATACCAATACAATTAATATATATTATTCCCTTCATTAAATTTCAATTTTTTATCTAGGGAAATATTAATAAATTGGTATCCTTTAAAAAATTTGAATATTTGATGATAAGGCACATTATTTAGGAACTAAATCGATTATTTGATAAATGAAGATTCTTTGGACATGCATTGATAGGTGGGGAAAATAATTATATAACCCCTCAATGATTTGATTGTTTTCATGAGACAAATTAGTTATCCAAATTAAATGTGTTGCTACATGTATCTTTAAACTATGTTTGACAGGCCATGAAATTATAGGTATCATGGTGCCTTAGATTATGATGTACAATTACTATGAATTTCATTCATTAAGAATTCAGTTATTACCATCCATGATATTTTGACTATTATATTATCTTTAGATTCTTTTTATGATTATTTTTTTTATTAAATTGGGTGTGTTTTCAGTAATTTACCATTCTATATTGATTATGTTTCCTATAATTATGATAGACAAATTATTGATTGAATGGAATATATTTTAATTAATTTAACTTACCATGTTTATTATTCATTATTGATTCACTATATATTCTAATGATCTTAAACCTTGCTAAGTATTATAGATCACTGTTATTTTGTTTACTTTCCTTACGATACTATGAAGTGTACTATGATTTATGTGAAATGATGTTCTAGAGGGAATAATGATATAATAAAAAATAATTTTGGTGTAATTTGTGTTTTCAAATTTAATATGAGAATCATATATGTATCTAGTATAATAAGACTACTAAACTATCCATTTCATCGTTATGTGATTATTTTTATCATATTCTAATGTAATAAATCATATATTCTCTATGAGCTACTAGGGTTGGGGTGGTACAGTTACAATCAGAGGTAGTTTATTAGAAACCTAGGAAACTAGATTTTGGAAAACATAGATTATGGGTCATAACCATATGATTGAATTTAAGGATAAGTTTAGAAGAAAAACCTAATGTTTTGTAAACTAACATTTTTTGTGTTTTTTACAAGAAAATAAATCTCTATCTAGATACTACATGTGCATATTATTTAGGAACGTATGTACCTAGGGGTAATAACTCCAAAAACAGAATATTTGGATTTATCCGATTGTCACCTAGTGCATGATAACATGCCTTAATGTAAACCTATTTTGAAAATACTATGGGATGTGCTTAGGATAATTTATATTTTTTTTACAAAAACTATGGAGTATTTGAACATAATTATATCCTTAATGAAACCATGTTTATGATCATGACATTATCTATGCATAAAATGATCAATTTATGTTTATAATTTCACTAGTTTTGGTAGTATAAATTATATTTCATAATTTTATGGTCCAATGTACTATATTCCATAATTTATGAATAGAACCTATAATATAGAATGTGAACCGTATTAATACAGGTAATCCAAAAGTAATAATGGTTGTTTCATAGATGGTATTAAGACAATAATTCAAAGGGTACTAGTATCCTAAACTATCTCATAACATGAGGACATAGTATCATACGGTTATAGGGAAAATAATGAATTATTTAATTATTATGGAATCATATGTATGTAATAGATTAATAGGTCCTAATAGAAAAGTGTTGATAAATAGATGAAGGGAATGAACAATTTTCTCAAATGTGACAATTGTGGAATATAATTACCTGGTACTTCTTTAAACGGAATGAGAGTACTCTAAATGTATTTATAGAAAGACACTAGTCTTTTGATTGAATGGGAAATATAACGGATTCCAATGTTCACCACTTCAATTATAAGGATATGGGGAACTACAAAAATTAATTCCCCAACTGTTAAAGAATATACCTCAATTATAAATAATGGAACGTGATCCAACTTATTCTATTACTATAAATGAATTGGAATGTTCAATTAGATTGTCTATAGATTGAAGAATTATTTATAATGAGTATTTAATAAATTATATCGTAGTTATTAGAATTGTGAAATGTATATGGAATGTTCTATAGTTCTTTTTCATTAAATATTTTAAAGAATATGATGAGTGGTGTCGATGAATAAGAAAAATGATTCAATGGAAAGATGAACTTCATGGAAATCACATGATTGAGTGATACATAACCATTATTATGTCCCTAATATTGGGATAATTATATTCGGAAAAATATATCATTGATATAGCTAATGTTATTTATATATTACTGACAACCTTTGAATTGATTAATTATTTGTTGAAAATTCGTTTGTGCTATCATTAATGGAGACAAAAACATTTTTGGATTTATGGAATATATCTAATAATCTATATATTATTTAAGTAATAAGGAAGAATAATTTTTTTTAACAATTTTTATGGCAATAAATTTTATTACCTCATTTCAAGAGAATGAATTATTAATATATTCACATGATTGGTATGTGGTTATTTGGAGCTACTTCTTGTTATTTAGGTGATTAAGGATAAGTTCACTTTGTAATTTTGGAGTGATTATTTAAATTTTTTGGACATTAATATTTTGGAAGGGTCATAAAGGTAAACATTTTTAAAATGGATTATGTTTAACTTTGAATGTATTTTATATATTAATGTATTACTTAAACATATGAAAATTTATGCATTTTGGATATCTTTTACTAACAATTTTTATATAATAATGGAAAATATATACGTACTATCATATCATTCTATTACAGATCTAATAATCAATTAAAAATGAATTTTAGTGATTTAGGCATAAAAAATCAATTTTTTGGTTGTTCATTTCATGGAGTAACCAATGAATTAGAAATTGAACAAAGCACAAAAATTGGATGAAATTGAACTTATTCAATAGAAACATATAATTTTAGTATATATAATTATGAGCATAGATAGTAAAACAATTCCTAATATTTAGGAAAAGATCTTGAAAAGAAATTATCCTATTATCTCTATATTTGATTAATCAAATGGTATTTTAAATAAATACATATTTATGTTTTTGAGGCCCTTACCTTTATATTGATCATTTACTTACTTATTATCATTTGCCTTTATCATTATCTATAATTATTTACACTTTTTTCCCATATCAACATCGTCAATTGGAAAAAACATTATTATACATAGATTTCTAGTTATGTGTTATTCCCTATGACATTTTTAATTCCACTTAACTCTTATTAAGTGGATATTTTATTACTTTTTTATGATGTGGGTTTCAAAAATGAGTTTTCAAATATCAAACCCCTGATTTATGAGCATAAAATCAAAATGTTAGGAAATAATTTCTATTATGTAGTCAAATAATAACACCAATATATTATAAAATATAAATATGTTATTTGATAGTGCATGAGATTCACAACACTAGTATTAAAGAACGTATTAAATATAATTATTTAAATGTAATCTTCTCAATAGCTTTTGGAAAACGAAACTATGAGTCTAAAGGAACTGTAATATAGTATACCATTATAAAATAAACATTAAATTGGCAGCTATTAATAGAAAAATATAAATTATGAAATTTTAATTGTTATAAAATTTAATAAAAATTTCATTGGTTATAATGTAATTATAAATAAAATAAAAATCAATTTAAAGAAAAAAAATGTTTTTTGAAAAACTATTTATTTTCTAAAACTGGGTTTAGTATGGATTCACACATAATATAAATTTTAAAAAAAATATTTAATAAATTCTATATTATAAAATGAAATTAATTTTTCAATTTATAACATAAAAAGTATCTTAGGAATTATTTTTATACTTTTTTAAAAGGTTTTATTTTTGGATGAATAGTAAAAAATAAAATTTAATTGAAATCTCCCTTTTCATTCAAATAATTTATAAATATAAATTATATAATAAAAAAAATTTAAAGAAAAATTTGTTAAATTATATATCTATTAATAAAAAAATTATAATCATTTATTTATTTAATTTTTATATATTAAATTTGTATACTTTCGATCATTTTTCCTTTGATAACCCACTTTCTCCTTACCTTTTGGTGATTAATTTACATATATGTTCTCCTCTATGAGAATTTAATTTTGAAAAATTGATTAAATTATTGGAATAATAATAATTCATATTATATAATAAAATAAAAATTATTTTTAACCCTAATTTATAGTGAAAATAGAAAAAAAAATAACACGATTAAGGTAAATTGAGTTTGCAGTGGGTTAACCTAAATAAGCTAACGATTATAATGATGTAAAAAAATTTTGAAAACATATTATATGAATATTTTTATAACTTATAATGTAAATTCACTAATAATAATCTATTTATGAGCATTTTGGTATGTAAAAAACATGGGTATATATTTTTCTTTTAAATAATTACAATAGTGACATGAACATCACTTATAACAACTCCCCCTTGTATCCTCTTCAGATCGTAAAACAATTTTTTTTTGATAAAATCATCCCAAATCACATAAAAAATTCTACACCCTAGTACTATAATCTTTTATTATGTCATAAATACTTTTTAAGAATAATTTAGGTATAATTCTAAAGAGGTTGTCCAAGAAGAGGAAAACTTTATCTCTATGTGTTTTTATTTTATTTCATCTTACTCCTACTTAAAATATTATTCATTTATACTTATATAATAACAAATATGTATAAAATATAATGATATTTTCTTATTTTAAGTGATTAACCTATATAAATCACTTCTACCCAAAATGGGAAATAATAACGTCACTCGTGTGTACATCGGATTACCGCCTCACAAACTTATGTGACACATTTTCCTTCAACACCTCTCACGGTTGAGTATGATGATTACTAAAATGTGTGTGTTTATATATATATGATATTTATAAAATAATTATACCTATATATTCATTATATCTTAAATAATTTTTTTTACTTTCCATTCCATTGGGGATACAGTAACTTCAATAATGTGTACAGCTAACTATCGCCTCACGAAGTGATGTGATTAATTTTTCAATTACACATCACATGGATGGTAATAAGGATAAAATTAAGAAATACATGTTACATTAATATAATTATTATGATAATATGACATATTTATAATTCATTTCAGATAATATATCATTTCATTCCATTCTATTTAATGTAAATAAAGCTGATATCATCATTTTTGTACATGTGGACTACTGAGTTCATAAAGAGATGTGACTCACATTTCAACCCCATACCACATAGAAAATATATATAAGTATATTTAAAGAACAGATATTTTAATTAGGTTATTATTATCATTATGAAAATATAAAATATTACTCACGCCCTTTCTATAATGATCATTGAAAAAATTAAACATTACCAAATCATATGTACGCTCTATCGTCTCTATGATCGTAACATACTTCATTTCTCAACACCATATTTCAAGAATAGTATGAATAATATAATTTATATATAAAAATTATGATTATTTAATGATTAATATTTGGTATAATTATGTATATTTTGGAAGTATATAATATGTTCATGAACCAAATCATTCCTAACAAAACATGAATATAAAAATAAGGCAAATAACACTTGAAATAAGGAAAATAATGAATGATTTTTAATGAATGGGTGGTAGTATGTTATTAAATGATAAATACTATATTATATATATTTATATAGTTTTTTTATGAGTTAATATCTTTTTTAAAAACAATATACAATAGTGTAATGAATTTTAATCCAAAAATAATTGTGATGTAAGGAACTTCATATCAATTTCCCTTCATTGAGAAATACTATAATTTTAAAAACATATTTTATTTTATTTTTTGTATATAATAATAAATTTACATGTATTGTAAAATCCCATTAATATTATTTTAGGTACGTTTTAAACCATGTTATGGGTTTAATTTTTCATTATCTGCGTTGGGAGGAGAAGGAATTAGAGGATACGTATAATTGTAAATGTATAGATTTATTGGATTCTTATCGTAAAACATGATGGTTCTATAGAATTATAGGTATTTAAAAACCGTGTATTGTTTTTCCATTATCTTTATGTTATAAAATAATAATAAGTCCATTTTTTCACAATAGGAAGTGGGTTATTTAGAGATTTTGGGATTTTTTAAATACAAGTTGTGTAATTGGGTTATACATCATGTAATTTCCCAAGTGTGGTTTCAAAGTAGAAAATTAATCTAACAAGTATAATAAGTCCATTTCTTTTGTTAAT
This sequence comes from Viscum album, assembly GCA_963277665.1. Taxonomy (NCBI): domain Eukaryota; kingdom Viridiplantae; phylum Streptophyta; class Magnoliopsida; order Santalales; family Viscaceae; genus Viscum; species Viscum album. The sequence goes on along the minus strand of OY728160.1, from coordinate 904,214,480 downwards.
TGATCGTTGTTGTGGTTGAGTGTGACTCTCCAGGTAAGTGTCCTCTACATCTCCTTGTCCCTTTATGTTTTCATTCTCCATGATTGGTATATCATCTTAGGATTTATGGATCTAAGCACTGTTTAATTGAATCAATTTTATAAGTTTAGTTCCTATATCTTCATTTACTTCTTTTTTGTTGTGGGGTTAAATTTTGGGCTTTGTGTTTCTGTGAAAATGGTTTTGTCTCTGTTTTGGTGGACACATTTAATTAACCCTATATTTCATGATTTAGATTCAATTGTTTTATTCAAATTATATTATTTGAAACTGTAACACCCCGACTCCTCTACACCCGATCTGGTGCATTACTATTTACATTGGCATGGTTAGAAGGAATTAAAATTCCAAAGGAACGATCAGTTTAGTAGACTGTAAGAAACTAGAAGCATAAATGTAACTCAAATTACATTAGAAAAGTTTACAAAATATAATACATAACAAAAACTAAAAACAACAACCACATGAACTCAATAAATGATCTCCTCTTCATCACGTGTTGAAGGAAAACAATGAAATGGGTGAGATCAAACGCTCATTAAGGGAAAAAAATAATGGAAGCATGAATAAATATTAACTGAATTGTAAACAATTTGACACAATCAATATGGCATGGTGAATAAATGAAAAACTCGCGCCATTAATAAACTAAGAATGAAACTGCATCCATAGATTTTGTCATAGTAAAAACCTCATGGATAATAATAACTGATAATGAATAAAGAGAATTATTGTAATTGGATGTCATGTATTAGGTACATGATACCATAATACCATAAAAATGGTTTAGTTCTATGGGAAGAAACTTGTTTGATTTTTTGGAAACAAACTCGAAGGGTTTGTCGCCAAATTATTTGTCTCATAACACCTAATGATGCATCGAGGGGCTGTAACAGGCCCCACCCACCACTTTATTTCCAAAGAAATATTTATAAATAGATTTAACACAAGAGAAATATGCCTTTACATCATCCATTTATATTATATTGTACAAATTCATCAATATTTCCATAGTCAAAACAACATTCAAAATAAATACCGTACGTGAAATGGTATACGGCTTAGACAATAATCAGATCCATGATATGAAAATATGGACATTTAAATGGAATATAATTTCAATTTAAAAGTGATCTCAAATTGTAATTAGGTACACCACAAAAGAAAGAGTGGTTCACAATACTAAGCAAGTCATAATGAAGTGAAAATTTAGACAAAACTCATTACCACGTTGTAATCAATTGAGTCATATGACCAAAAGTTAATAACCACCAAATAATTCACATAATACCATGAATACAAAGAGAATAATTATTATATATATCAAATGGTAGTACACCTATATCACATAAAAGAAATAAGAGGTGAACAATGGAAATCCCACAGAATTTAAAGTGATATGAGAAAACCCCTTACAAATATTTTGGCAAGGTAATGAGTGTTATTGTGAGGGATTAATGAGAGGTAAAGGGGTATCACATTATTTATATATCATAAGTGAATTATGTTGGAGGTTCGAAAACATAACCATCATTAGGTATTATAAATAAAAGAGCACAACGTAGTGGAAATTATTGAACTAAAGTGAGATAGAGGATCCCTTACTAAGAACATATCATTAGATTGAGGAATATCAATGACATAATTATATGTGACAAACATAATCCCACAAAATAAAAGTATATATAAAGAATAAAACAATCATAGTTCATTCACACATATTCTGGTAAAATACAAAATCAATGACATAGATGTTTAACTCAACGAATGGAAATTGGGTTAAGATATCCCTTACAAATATTATGTCATTAGAGTAACGATAAATCAATTAAATATTTATGTGTGAAAAATGAAAATAAACAAAATATAATTGGATATACAGTATAAAACAATCATAGGTCATTGACACATATATTTGGAACAATGTAACCAATGAAATAGTTGTTTAACTCAATGAATGAAAATTGAGTTAAGCAATCCCTTAACTTAAGCTCAAAGGTGTACTTGATTGTTCTTAATGAACTAAATAATCAAATTAAAATTCATTAATTAATAATTCAAGAACATCATAAAAATTTAATTTAATTAATAGACATAGAGATTGACCATATATTTAATGGAGGTGTTTGATATCTCAAGCAATTGCTTGCAAGTGAGTTGTTTGATAAAAAAAGTTTCAGAATTTTCGGGACATGAATTTACAATAATTATTGAAATCAGGACATCTAGAGGGGATAAAAATGTCATTTTAGATCCTCCTCCTTCCATTTTTAACTAACCTTCCTTACTCTGAAATGTTATAAAACAATGATTTAACTTAATTAATAGATATAGAGATCGACCATATATTTAATGAAAAATCATAATCACTGAAGTTTCCTAAGAGTATTGATTCCCCTTCTTTCATTAGATGACATTTCTAAATAACAGAATACACTAGATTGGTATATGAATATACAATACAAAAGTACTTAACATAGATTGAAATTCTTTGAATAGATAATCTCATAAATATGGTTTCTCTAAGGAGAAATTTACATTTCAATCCTTCATAATGGATTGTAAAGAAAATATGAATTATCTTAAGAATATCTTATATGAGTGTCATAACCAAGAGTACTGAATGGCCTATTGTCGTATTCCAGGATACCTCAGGTCAATCCTGAAACACCTTGGTAGAGATTTCACTCCTAAAAACATATATGCCAGAGCCACCTCTACCTTCTCGTATCCAGTCAGGGATGTATTGTTTGAATGATCCACATAATTCTTTCCTTACCAAAATATCGGGACGTTCTTGTATGTTTGTCCTCAAATACATCCTTAGGGGTTTTTTCCCTAATCTATATTTTCTAATCTAGTTTCCAAGGTTCCTAATAAACTTCCTCTGATATCAACTGTAACACCCCGACCCCTCTAGACCAGAGTCGGTGCATTACAAAGTACATTGGCATGGTTAGAAGGAATGAAAATACTGAGGGAAAAATTAGTTTAGTAGTTTTTTATAAACTAGATACATAAATGAAACTCAAATTACATTGGAAAAGATTAAAAAATACAATACATAACAAAAACTAAAAACAGAAACCACATGAACTCAATAAATGATATCATATTCATCACCTTTTGATGGTACAAAATGAAAGGTGTGAGATAAAACGCTCATTAAGGGTTAAAAATATCATAATAATGAATCAATAATAAATTAATTGTAAACAATTTGACATAATCAATATGGCATGGTGAATAAATGAAAAACTCACACCATTAATAAACTGAGAATGAAACTGTATCCATAGATTTTGTCATGGTGAAAAACTCATGGATAGTAATAAAGGATAATGAATAAGGATAATTCTTATTAATTTGACATCATTTCTCTAGTACATGATACCATAATAACATAAAAACTGTTTAGTTCTATGGGTAGAAACTCATCTGATTTTTTGGAAACAAACATGATGGATCTGTCGCCAACTGATTTGTCTCATGACACCTACTTATGCATCGAAGGGCTGTAGAGGGCCCCACCATCCATTGCATGTCCAAAGAATTATTTATAAATATATTCAACACAAGATCAATATCCATTTAAATTATCCATATATAATAGAGGATATAGATTCATCAATTTTTCTACAATCAAAACAACATTCAAAATTAATACCATATTATAATGGTATATGGCTTAGACAATAATAATATCCAAGATATTAGAATATGTAAATTTAAATGGAATATAATTTCAATTCAAAATTGATATCATATGGGCAGTAGGTACACTACATATGAAAGAGTAGGTGCACAATGCTAAGAAAGTCACAATGAAGTGAAAATTGAGACAAAGTTCGTCACCACGTTGTAATCAATTTAGTCGTATGAACAAAAGTTAATAACCACCATATGAATCACATAATTCAATGAATATAAAGTGAATAATTATTATATATATCAAATTTCAGTACACCTATATCATATATAAGAAATAGGAGGCGAACAATGGAAATCCCACAAAATTGAAAGTGAGACGAGAAAACCCCTTACAAACATTTCGGCATGGTAACGAGTGTTCTTGAGAGGGATAAATGAGAGGTAAAGAGGTATCCCATTATTTATATATCATAATGGTAGTAAATATTGGGTGAAAAAATATACCCCATCATTAGGTATTAAAAATAAAAGAGCACAACATAGGGAAGATTCTTGAACAAAAGTGAGAGAGATGATCCCTTACTAAGAGTGTATCATAGTTCATTCACACATATTTTTTAAAAATACAATACCAATTACAATGATGTTTAACACAACGAATGGAAATTGAGTTAAGATATCCCTTACAAAGATTATGTTATTAGAGTGACGATAAATCAATGAAATATTTATCTATGACAAACAAATTATGCAAAATATAAGTGGATATATAGTATAAAACAATCATAAGTCATTCACACATATTCTTAGAACAATGTAGCAAATGAAATAGTTGTTTAACTCAAAGAATGAAAATTGAGTTAAGCAACCCCTTACTTTAAGCTCGATGGTGTTCTTGATAGTTCTTAACGACCTGAATTATCAAATTTGTCTTAATTAATAAATAAGTTCATAACCTCATAAAAATGTAATTGATATGGTATAACCTTATTAAGTTCATTAATGACCTTTTTTATGTGTTTAAGAGATTTAATTTTATTGTTTTGGAAGCATTTTATTTCTTGGTTTCATGATTCGTTTACTTCTATTCTTGAATGGAAGTTCATTTGTAATGTGGTTAAACATCAAGAATCATTAATATATATTATTAATTACATTATAGAGATATAAATTATCTAATAGTGATTATGTTAATTTTCCATGAGGATGACTCATTCGATGTGTTAATGATACACCCTTGGATTTGGCTTGGCAGTTTTGTGCACAATAAAGTTGTTTTGTATTATTATTACACTTTATGAGTATGTAAGGATTATAGAACATTAAAAATGATGAAATACATATATTGTGATCTTTTTCAACCATTGAAAAGGTTTCATGATCAGACATGAATATATGAATGAAAATTGATAACCTGTCTTCCTTGAGTGTGATAAATTGACACATATCGGACGGTGTTTGAATTTATAGTGTAAAAGGAAGGGAGAAAGAGAGATTGTGATGAAATATTCCATTAATATAATGAAAATACATCACATGTAAGGTACTATTATTATCAGGTCTTTTGGATGAGTTACGGTGAGAAGAGGGAACAAAATAATGGAACTTGTAAAAGGAATTAAAATAAAAAGGAAGAGAAGTTCACCTCTTGAGTACTCCTCTTTGAGGAACTCCATAAGAGCTTTGATTTTAGACTTTTCTTGAGAACAGAAGGTATTTCACGTGGGGGAGGAGATTAGGGATCTATTTGAGTAGATTTTAGGCAAGGCTTGAAGCTTTAGTGGTGTGGGAGGAATACAGGGTGAGGGGTGGTTTATATAGTGGAGGGGAGAAGAGTTTTCTTCATATTATAATCATTAATTTATTATCTCTTCTCAAGACAATAAATAGTGAGAATTCTAAGATAAGGAATAGTAATATATTCATGTGAGTTCAAGATTTTGATTCTTATATCTCTCATGATTCTAGGAATAGTTAATTTAAATTATAATGTATTTATACGGTAAATTAATGTATTTTACTATCCACCAAAAATTCAAGTATTTCAGAAAAATACAAAAAATTAACCTAACAATTTTTTGACCTATAGAATCCAAAACTGAATTCCATTTTTCAAAAATAATTTTCTAAATATGATTAATTAAATATTTAATTAAAATCATTATTTAATCAAAAAATATAATCACTTAAAATATTAATCTTCATTTTTAAGGTGCCTAAATTTATTTATACATTCATGGGTATGGATACCATTCATAAGAGTTGCATTACTATTCATAAGGGTAAGTTACTATTCAAAATGGTAGGTTACTATTCAATGAAAATTGAGTATTTCTTATCAGACTCCAAATAATTTATTGATTGCAACCGTGTAAGTCGGATTTTCAAAATTCAAATCACGAAGATGTAAAATTTAATTTTAATGGCTATGTTATAATGAAGTGGTTTTTTGTAGAGACTTGGTGTTTCAAGAATTCTAATATAAATTTATTTTTAAATTTATGGTGTGTTACAGAAACTGATTTCAATTATTTTATTAAAAAACTAAATTCCATTAAATTGGATAATTTAAATGTGAAATTGAATTTCTAGCATGAAATTTGGAAAACCCCCTAATTCTATTGAACTGGGTGTGTTTGAGAAATTTATAGAAAATTATGGAATTTAAATTGTTGAATTTAAATTATTAAATTGATTTATTGAAATTGATTTCTAATTAATATTTGATAAAATATAATAAATGGTTTTTATTGAAACACGTTTTTTTTATCTTGGAAAAAGTAATTATTTGATTAAAAACCCTTTTTTTATGGAAAATTATAACTTTTAGAATGGGGGAATGGATGAATTATATTTTACACAATTTTAAAATAAATTTCCTATAATTGATTGTACTAGATCATTTGATAAAATAGGTATTTAGTGAGTTATATGGATATCATTCTTTTGATTCTTTGCAAATAATACAAAACATGGTATAGTAGGTCACATCCTAAATGGGATAGTGATGAGTCGCCATTGGCCAGTGTCAGAGGGACATGTGTATACACATATTCCCATGATCACCTTCAAGTGTGTGAGGATCCCATATCCTAGTATTATCATAGCTTTTGAGAGATCATAATGTTTTTAGATTGTTTATATATGATATATAAATGTGTACCAATGTTATAAAATAATTAATATGATTGATGAATTTATATAATCTGTTTTATAAAAAAAATTGTGAAGATAATTTATTTAATTTATTTCCACAAATGATATGTAAATCATGAATTTTTTTAGTTATTCCTTGAACTTCCAAACTTGTTTATTTGAAATTGAAATATTTAATTGGTTAATTAAATTTTCACTTATTATTATGGAATACTTGGCGGGACCATACTATGATTTTAGCTCACACCCAACCTATCCCTTTATGTGTTTATAGATTATGATAATCTAGCTTTGATTATGAGTAAGGAGCTACTTTGTGGTAGTAACAGTTGATCTGTGTTACTTGAATAGTTTAATTTATTGGGACTCAGGTATTTTTTAAATTTATGGTAATCTTATGAATTACTTTTTTGTTGTTTACCTATTTTTATTATGCTACACTACACACTATATAGTTTACTTTTGTTTACATATGGATTTATTAATATGATTTAACAATTTCTATGGAAAAATAATTTCTACTTTTGTTTTGTATGATTCTAAGTATTGGTCCACAACCCATGGGAATTAGGAACACCCTTTAGGCCATGCTAGAACTGGTTCGGTTATTGGGCCACCAGGGTGTCGGAATTGGTTAATGACAAAGTGGTATCAGACCACTATGCATGTTTTGATTCTTGTTTTCATGTAAATATATATTTATGTAATCTTATCGGGACTTAAGAGGTAGTTACAACTAAGTGTCTAGCCATCTATCACCGTAACAAACCCTAAGTCACTTGGGGTGCTTTGGGAAATATGTATTGAAAATTATTTCTAGTTTCACCCCTAATTATTATTTAGATAGGATAAAATAAAATAAAAATTACCTATCTATTGGGATTATTTCCCCATTTCTCCATTTGAATTTTAATATGATGTATTAATTATTTTATATTTATTTTTTGTAGCGTCATTCCTCTAAGAAGACATTAAATTATTATCCAGGAGAAAGCTACTGCAAAACCATAGTGAGTAAATTCTTGTATGGATCTGACTCCGGTTGAGGTGATTGTCTGTACTGTCCAAACTCTAGGATAGGCACCCCCATAAGTTCCCATTCAAGATCCATTTGTGTAACCTCTAAGGAATGTTCCCCAAAATTTTTAGTAGGAGTTTAATTTCCATAATTTACCATTGTTCAAAGGCTACAATGATCCTCAAGATAATGAGGAATGGTTGATCAGAATATAAGGTTTGTTTGAGTTCTTTGAAACACCTGATGAACTTATGGTGATGTGTTCCATCTTCTAGCTGGAAGAATTAAACATGGGATTTTGGGAAATGATAGTGATGATGAATAAGAACAATAGGTTATAGTTAAATATATAAAGGCTCTTTTCACCAACCATTTATCAATAATTTTGATGTTGTTAGACATGGATTTATAATTCATAGAATATGAATAGAATAACAGAACCATGTTAGAACATGTGAACTATTTTATTAAGATAGTGAATTTTTCACTTGAGGTAGTATTATATGAGAAGATGAGAAATCAACATTTAGATTTTGGACATACAGTGTATATTATTTCTCAAATTTTCTTTCTAAACCTTCTCTCTTCAAATGTTTTGATGGATAGAGCATTGATGGAAGAAATAGAATAGGCTAGAAGGTTTGGGTTGATGAGAGTTTCTTCTCTCCCAGTGGAATTGTGTTTTCCACTAAGGGGAAGATGAATCACAATGATTATTGTAGTGGATCTCATAATTGGGGTTTTCTAAACCTCCTAAATTTCTTGGAAGAGGCCATTTTATTTTCCACCAGTGTGGCATGTCTAGGAACTCAAAGAGGGTTTCACTAAGGCACCTAGGATATATGGCTCTTGTAGATGATCTGGTCACATAAAAGAGTTTAGTAATGTATATTCCACTCTATATAGTTTAATGGGGTCATCATTTCCAACAAAAATGTGTTTAAATTAGATTATTCATATATGAAGGGGTTCTAGCCACATGTATCTAGAATGAATATTCTTCACAATGTGGAACATTCTCCATAGGAAGAGGATATTGGTTCATTTCCAATAAATCATGGATTGATTGTTTTCTTTGATAGGTATCCTTTACTACGCCTTATGGTGTGTGTTGTGTCTTTCAAGGAGAATGGGACATAGGTCAAATATAGTTGTTCCTTAATATCCATCATGGGGGAATGATGATATCAATGTTCAACATTGATCTGGAGAGGGAATATTTTATTAGTGTTCTCCCACATTTTTTCATTGAGATTCCCAACGTGTTTCCTTATGAATTCTCTAGATTTCCATTTGTATGGGGTAATGTTTTCTATCTAACTAGAACCATGTACTAAACCACTTTCAATTCCTTCTTACCAAATTTCACTCGTGAAAATGAAATGGTTAAATATTCAGTTGGAAGATATTCTATAGAAAGGATTTATACACTCGAGTGTGTCACCTTGGGTGTCATCTATTCTATTTATTTATAAGGATAATTTATTTATTCACCTTTCTATTTATTTCTAAAAAATAAATAAATATACAGTAAATACAAAGTATATATTTCTATAGATGGATGATTTATTTGATCATTTGAATGGGGAAAAGTGGTTCTCAAAGAACGAAATTTGATCTAGTAACAATCACTTGAGGATAAAAGAATATAACATCTTAAAAAACATCTTTCAGAGTGGGTATAATGAGTAAGATTACCATTACATGTCTTTAGGTCTAAAAAATTTTCATGTAGACTTCATGGATTTAATAAATAGTATTTTCCATTAGTATCATGATAGTTTTGGGGTAGTTTTTTTGATTTAATCCTTTTATACTCTATATATGAGGAGGATCTTTTGAGTCATCTAACAAAATTCCTAGAATTTTTTATAAATCTCCAATTTTATTCAAATATTTTAAAATATGAAATATCTATTCGGTATGTGAAATTTTAAGGACACATGGTGTTGAAACATGGTATTTTGGTTGATTCAAAATATTTAATGAATGTTATGACATGGGATAACCAAAAAAATTAGTTATCCAGATCATCTTGGGTTTATATTTGTAATACCACATGTTCGTTAGTGAATTATTAATGTTTGATTATTCAATTATTTCTCTAACTTAGATGGGAGTATAGTTTTTTTAAGATTAATTATTTTAGTATTCTTTTTTTGAGAGGAAAAGTATTTTTACTTCTACACTTATGATGACTCTCTTTAAGGTTTGGCATGAGTTTTTGGTCTTCTGGGATGCATCAAGTCTAGGTTTAGGATGTGTTCTTATGCCAAGTGATTATGTTGCTTCTTATGGATATCATCAACTTCAATGACATAATAATATCTATCTATTCCATGACCATGAAATTGTAACTATTATAGTGAACTAATCCCAGATAGCCCAGAGCCAGTGTCTACGACTATTACAGTGGCCTGATTATGAGGAATCAAATCCCAAAGGAACGAGAGTTTATTAGTCTTGGTAAATCATATTTATAAATTATTATTTTATTACAAATGAATACACTAACTAAAACATAAATTTTTTATCCCTTATAAAAAATAACATTGATAATAACTTTGTTTCATCTAGTATATCCTTTCATATCATCCATAGTACACTTCATATATTTCTCGGAAAGGAAAAAATATGGGAGAGATTAAATGATTAGTAAGGGTAAATTAGATAATAACTAACAATGAATCTATGAGAATAATATATATTGCATTGTAAATAACTGAACACGCATACCATGTAATCAAAAAATTGAGAGGGAAGTTCATAAAAAATATAGAAAGGTAATAACTAGAAACACGTGACATTTAGATAACTAGATATGTCAAAAACAACATGTCAAGGTAAGAAATTGAAACACATGTTTTCTAATTAATGCACTAAAAATGAAATGTATTCATAGAAATGTCAATGGTAAATCTCATTGATGATTAATAAATGAATCTAATTGAGGTAAATGAATAATTATTAAACTCTATATTTCCCATGTTTAAGGATCCATTACCATCAAGACCATTTGTAATACAATTTAGCATATCAGGTAAAACACCATCTAATTTATCTTGCCAACAAACACGCCCCTCTGAGACTATTGATGGCTCGATGAGATATCTATAAACTTGACCCAATCATGTCATAACTATCCAAAAAAATTCACTTGTTGATTAATAGATTTAATAATGTGCCTTATGTTGAGTCAATAAAGTTTTCCTTATGACTTTTCCATTCCTTCTTGTTTTGAAAATCACAAACACCTTATCTTTAAGGAAAATTGCTTTTATAAGGAAAATCGCTTTTATAAGGAAAATCACTTTTATAAGGAAAATTTCTTTTATAAGGAAAATTATTCTTATCATATTTTAATTATCTATATCCATATTTTTCTTAAGTATAAGAATTGGATTCATTTCTATATTCTCGGAATCATTTAAAACTTTGATATGAAGCATTCTGTTTTAGGTTCCGAATTCTGGATATGAACTCTGATAAAGTTCTACTCCGAATTTTGGATACGAACTCTAATGAAGTTCCACTCCGAATTCTGGATATGAACTCTAATGAAGTTCCACTCCGAATTCTGGATATGAACTCTGATAAAGTTCTACTCCGAATTCTGGATAGAAACTCTGATAAAGTTCTACTCTGAATTCTAGATACGAACTCTCATGAAGTTCGACATCGAAATCTAATGACGAATCCGGGTTATGAATTCTCATTATGAATTCTGATGATGAATTCTCATTCCGAATTCTCATTCCGAATTCACCTATTAAATAGAATCTGATCATCTCTGCTTTATACACTCCGAATTTATTTAGACTCCGAATATTATTTTTCTTAGACTCCAATCTTTTCATTTTCTTACACTTTTATAATTTGTCTAATCTTTGACATTTTGTTTACACTCCGAACCTTCACTCTAAACTTTTGAGTTAGACTTAAAAATTTGTCGTACATTATGTTACACTTGTTTTGTTATAAAACGATGTCGTATATTTTGTTATAAACTAACCATTGGTTAAGTTACACGTGTACAGGTCCCTCCAATTTTTAAGGAAAATATGACCATTAGAAAGGAGGTCGACCGAGCCTATAAATAGGATCTCATTTGAAAGAGCTAGAGACAGATCTTCGATTCATGTGATTACATGCTTGAAGTGATTTATAGAGAGAGCGGTTCTTATTAACTCTCAAATCTTCGTGTGACTCAGAATGTTGGTGATTACATTCGAGGACTTCCGGGGATAGGAAGACAAAGGTGCTGACTACCTTAAAGTTTTAGGGCTTCCTTGCTGAGGAAGACAGAGGTTCCAACTACCTTGAAGTTGAGGGCTTGAGGGGATAGCAAGACAGAGATTCCGATCTTCATATCGAGGGCTTACCCTGGTGTGGGTAAGACATACTTTCTTGAAAGTATAAATCAAGGGACCTTTATCCAAGTTTGTTGGATACCCTTCTCTTTGGGTTAAAAGACTTATATCTTGTTACTTGTAGTTTTACTAATTGTTTGTTTCCGCTGCACATTGTATTGTAAGAAAAGTATAACTTTCTTATACTTCCCTACTTGTACTTTGTTTCATTTAGATTCTATATTCTTTAAGGTAGAATCTCATATTGTAATCTTTTGTTAAGTTTCAATTTCCGGATCCATATTTCTGGAACCTAATTTCGTAATCTCTTTCTAGTTTTAAGAAAGTACATAGAACTTTAAGTTTATAACTTCATTCCTTATTCTGATTTTTCAGTTGGTGTTAGAGGTGTTGTGAATTTTCTTAGTTTAACTTTGATAAACTTAGCTCTTTCCTTTGTTTAAGGAAATTTTTAAAGTATTCAATTCACCCCCCCCCCTCTTGTATATTGAGCATCTACATCATTATTTAGATCCTACAACTTATCCCATATCTGTATGGAGTAGAAGATGCAAATTTATCGACATTTCCCCAAATAATCAAATAACATTAAAAATGAGCATTGTATGAAAAAAAATTATATTTTTTAGGAAATGAAAAAATCCATGATAAATGATATGGATAGTTATGGTAAATTCAATGTTAAATGATCATAAAAAATTGAATATTTCAAAAGTACTAATAGATGAATCAAGGAATAGAATACAATCCTTGGTCAAATAAATCATAGATCATCTAGAAAAATAATAATAATGGTATCAATAAATAATATCCCAATTAGTGTAAAATAAATTTTTTTGTTGTTGATGAATTTAAATATTATAAAAATATATTTTAAAAAAATTATTGTGTAAAATGTATTTTTTTGTATAACCACTTGAAAAAAACTTATCTTTGAAAATATATTTTTAAAAAAATTATTAAAATTTACCATTTTATAATTGAAAAGAATGATTTGAATAAATTATTTTGAGTAAATATATACTGGTCATACAAGGTTAATGAACTTTTCTTCTGTAAGGTAAAAATTTTTGAAAAATTTCGTCATTGGAAAGTGATATAAAAATTCCACTAAAAAATGGGTAAAATAAATAAAGCGTAAAAATATTTTTACCCAATCATTTTAAAAGAATATTTGAAAACATATTAATAATTCATGTGTTTTAGAAGAAAGTGTATATCCAACTAAAGAGAAATTCCATTGAAACATATTAATAATTCATGGGTTTGAAAACATATTAAAAAATTGAAAGGTTTTGTTGAAAAAATTTCATATTATTTCCTTGAAGGGAAATTCCATGGAAATGTCATTAATGTTATATTTGAGGAAAATAATGTTTAAACGTTCCAAAGTGTCCTATACCACTTTGAAATTTTTTAAATAATAAAACTACTCAAGAAATAATATTAAATTAATGTTTAATTAAAATTAATACAATTTAATTGATGATAAAATATATAAAAAATTGTAGTTTATACACCATAGAAAAGAAGTATGTGGGGAACATGACATTTATCTCACAGAAGTAGAAAGTGATTAGAGAGTTCCTTAACGTGTGTTCAACTTTCTTTATGGGTCATTATATTGCTGAATAACATGCATATGAAAATTATCATCTATATTGAGAATGTTTTTCATGTTTATCAATAAATTCATTTCACTTATTATTGTGTTATATAAAACTACATAACCAATTATGTCTGCGTTGGGTGTTTTGACCAATTTCAGTTTATGTGTCAAAAATAACATTGGTAGATCAACTATGGTCAAAGAGGTCATTATATAAAATCTATAGAAAAATAATAATGAAATAATTATTATATTAGTTCATTATTTATTCTTTTAAAATCAATAATTTAATATGATTATGAAAAATAAACCCCTTGAACAATAATGGAGACTATTAGTCATACGTACGCATGAGTAACATTCCCATTTTTCATTGATCATTATAGAAAGAAGCTAAGTAATATATATCTTTCAAGAATTATACTTGTATCATAAATACCATATTATTTAATAATATATACTTATATATATATATATATTAATTTATCTAAAATGAATCACCGCATGTCGGGGAGACGGAAATCCACACATCCACGAACAAAGTTATTACTTTGTGTGTGAAAGGATAATATAGAAAATGATATATGTATATATATATATATATTATTTATATAAATTTAATTATGTATTTAATATCATATTGAGCTTAATTATGTCACATTTGTTATTAATATAATATTTTTGTATTCCATGTATCTTGTGAACGAATCACATCTCTTTCGGAAGGTGGTTGTCCACACTTCCAAAAAATGTTATCATTTTTACAAAATATGGAATGTATAAATATATTTGTTTTAAAATAATTATAAAAGATTATAGAAATAATAAATATAATATATAACATATATAATTAGAGTTTTTATTATCATGTCCGCTATGAGAGGTTGTAAAGTACAAATGAAAAATCATCATTTCGTGACGCAATTGTTCATCGTATAGAAAATTAATATATTTATTAACCATTAGAAGGAGAGTGTATAATTATAGTTGTAAAACATATCATAAAAACATTCTAGTATATTTAAGATATTTATTTTGTATTAATATAATATAATAAGAATATTTTAGGGGTTGGATAATTGAAATAAAACTAAATATCTTAAGGAAATATGCTACCTCTTAATCAGGTAACATTTTTTAGTACCGAAAGGCTTCCAAAGATGGATTTATTATGAGGGGATGATTCTAGGATTAGGGGAGAGATTTTTAACAACCATGTTTTTATATCTTGGTTTAGAAAAAGTGGATTCATAGTTCTGATGATGTGGAAGGATATGAGGTCCTTTTATAGTGGAGGAGGAGTGGCACTCTTGTAATATTTTGACCAAGGAATTCCATGCACAATTTTTCACATTAAATGTGGCTAAAATAAGTGTCTAAAATATATACAATGGAGGATAGGGTTTAAATATGGATATAAATGGCTCTTGTAAAAGTTTACAGGTTTTTTAGGCCTTAAGGTTATGGTTTATTCGCTTATTAAACTTTATTTTACCTTAATTGTTGTAATTATGTTTAATCACATTTACTATTTTTTTTCAAAAACGTGTACTTTTTAGACATCCTAAATTATTATCATTACATTTATGGAATCATTTTTCAAAATTACAATCATAGATTTGGCAGAAATTAATCTTAATTTAATCCTACGTGAGGGACAACAATTTTGGGTTTTTAATGTAAAAACATCTCAATGATTTCTAGGTTTTTATAACCAATTTAAAAGTGAAATTGATTCAAATGACCAAAACTATAATTATTTTTAAAAATATTATTTAATTAAACTTCAAAATAAATTTAAAATACAATTTATCCTATAAATAAATCAGATGAAAAATAAGTTTTCAACTAAAATTTTGTATTTCCTCTATTCATTAAAATTTAAATCATCAAAAAATAAATAAAAAAATCCCAAATAACATAATTATTGTGCTTTTTTCAAATATAAAGTTTATTTTTACATATTAAATCAATTAATGTCTCAAAATAAAAATATAAAATTGGTTATCCATTAAAAGGCGGTAAAATTTCCTTTATAAAAATATGTGTTTCTCTGTGTAAAATAGGGTTTCTTCTTATCTTATGGATATCAACCCTAATGGATTAATATAAAAATATTAGATTAAATATAAAAAATATATATTTTAGTAAAATATTTAAATAATTTTAATTGATATTTTTTTATTAAAATAACTCTTTTATACGCATAAAAATATTAATTTTTCATTTTATATCCAATTGGTTCTTATGTTCATTTCTCAATAATTGGTTTCAAATGATTTCATTTAATATTTTTGAAAACTATATATTTTTATAAGTTAGTCAATATTATTCATAATTTATAACAAAACAACTATGTTATATCATATTATATTAAATAATAATATTTTAATAATACATTGTCATTTGGGGGGAATGGACTTGCGTGTAACACAAGTTATTGAGGAAGGTCACTCTTGAATGTAACACAAGCTATCAAGGAATGTCACTCTTTCATGAGATGTAAGCTGATATAGTGTTCCATGAATCACAAGATATATAATATATTATATTTATTTAAGATTTTAATGCATCGCATTAATGTATTACCTTTTTTCACATGTTGTTATGTGTCATAAACACTATTGAATACAAAGTTGATATTTATAATTTAGGGGTTCTTCATTCTCCGCACAATAATTAAATTATGTACTCAAAATATAGAAATTATCTTAGTGATTGATTGGTTGATATTTCCTATGTTTTAAATCTGATATCTCAAGATGATTCCAAAAGAAATCCCCTATAAAAGATATATTTAGAAGTGTAAAGTTCATATAGACTAACATATGACAATGCCTCTATGTAGAAGAACATTTGTGGAAATTATAGATACTTACTCGGAGGAAAAGCATTAATATTATTATTTAGTCACTAAGGTTATAAATCAAAAACAACATAATGATCAATGGAATGTTAAAGGACATAATGCCATAAATCTGTAATGATTTAAAATATAATTAGTTCCACAAAAACTAAGGAATTAAGAAAACATTTTTTTGTCATTTTCTTAATATTGGTTAATTCATTTATAACTAGATAATTTAGGAAAATATACTTACTTGATATATTTATATAAACACAATTTCAACCTTCTTTTGTGCTTTGATCAAATTATACTTTATCCCTTCCTTCAAGAAATGGATTCCCAAAAATCAACTTTTATTCCTGAATCACTAAAATAAAATTTTAACGAATCATAAGGCCCATAAAATAGTGACATGCTTGACTATTTGTCTCTAAATATTCTCTAAAGGAAATATGGTTAATACATTAATCTCTAACCCTAAAAGAATCACTATAAGATCACTATTAATATTTATTTGAAATTTTGTTAACTAAAAACAATGACATAATAATATATAAATCTCATTGTCTAGTGGTTGGTGTGAAACCCTTATCATCCTTTAGTCATGGGTTCAAGACTCGTGGCCTTTCTAGATTTGATTTGTTTGTCACTAGGTTACAAGATGTCCTTTTCTAAAACCATATTAATATAATTTCCAAAATAAATATGATATACATCCTTGCATTTATATTAATCACTAAATAGCCTTTTAAATAAGGGTTTTAATACTATATGGACACATAAACACTTCAACCATTTCATTCTACATAGTTCATTCCTTGTTTTATGGTTCATCCATAATATAATTTATATGATTTTTAAATTATAACACCTTAGGTTTAATATAGGATATTCATTGTAAAATTCATTCATAATGGTTTGTATATAAAATGTTACTTATCCTACGCATATCCCCCATGAGGTTCAAACTAGGTGACCAGTAAGGCGCTTTGTCATCTACCACGTTACCCTGAGTCAGGCTCGATACACCTTATCGAAGTTATTACTCATAGTTACTTTTATTCTATAACTAGTTATACATGTAGAATCTATATTGGGGTGTATTTCAAGGAAGAACCACATAATATATAAATTACCCAAATTTAAGGATTTTCTACTATATTTATCCTCAAATTATACCTTATGTTTATGTTTTATATTATATGTTTTCAAAAATCTAGTTCATATAGTTTTCACTAAACTACCTTTGATACCAACTTTAGTAACCTGACCCAATATAGACAAGATCTAGTGTCTACTAATGTTACATTGGAATGATTATAAGGAATCAAATCCTGAAGTATCAAGAGTTTATTAGTATTGGGAAACCAGATATATAAATGATTTCTGTATTATAGTTGAAAACACTAATTAAAATATAATTTTTTTCTTCTTTATAAATTGATAACATTGAGAAGATCATTATTACATCTAGTATATCACTGCATATCTTTCATAGTATTATTCTTATATTCCTTGAGAAAAGGAAAAAAATAATGGTGTTCTCAAATGTTCAGCAAGGGTAATGTACAGAGGAAGTAATAATGAATTAGTGAGAAGAATAATTATGGTATGGTAAATAACTGAACACACATACAATGTTGTCCAAAAACATATAAGGAAGTTAATAAATAATATATAAAGGTAATAACTAGAAACACTTTCCATTAAAATAACAAGACATGGGAAAATCAATACGGAAGGGTAAAAAACTAAAACACATGCAATCTAATCAATGAAAAAAATGAAATGTATCCATAGAAATTTTTAGTCAAAATATCATAGATGAATAACAACTGAAACTAAATGGGGGAAAGGCTTAATTATTGGACACCATGTCTACTAGGTACATGAAACCATTACTAGAAATACCTTTCACAACATAGTTTAGCATATCAGGTAAAAACCTTCTATAACAGCTAGAAAACTAACTCATCCCATGATAGTATGGATGCATTGAGGGGATATTTATAATCGGACTCTACCCATTTCATACAAATCCAAAACATTCCTCATATATTGAATAATATATTTAATAACATGATTTATCAAAATAATTGTATGGATTATAAGATATAGATTTATCATTATTTCCCCAAATAATAAAATAAATTTCAAAATAAACTCCATATGAAAATGGTATACTATTTAGGAAATGATCATATCTATGATAAATTATATAGATAATTTTGGGAAATTCAATCTTAAATGATCATTGGAAATTAAATATTCCATGCAAAATAATAGATGAATCATGGAAGTGAATACTATCCATGTTCAAATCAATCATAATGAATCTAGAGGATTAATAAGGACTGTATCAATAAAAAACATCCCAAGTTGAGTAAAACCAAGGGTTCTTGTTGTGGACAAATATAAATTCTATAAAAATATATTCTAAATGTATTCTTGAGGAAAATATCCGGTTGTTTTGTAAAAACATTTGAAAACCCTTTTTTTAAGTAACTTTTAAAACCATTTTCATTAAATTTTACCTTTTATACATGCAAGTTAAGATTCAATTAAATGACAATGAGTAAATTTTTACTTTCTGTATCAGGTAAAAGAACATTCTTGTTTCACGGTAAAAAGGTTTGTAAAAATTCCTTATTCATAAAGAGACAAGAAGATTCCCTTGAAGACATTGGTGAAATAAAAAAAGAGTAAAAATGTCTTCCCGAAATAAATTTAAAAACGTATTTGAAATTTTTTGAAATAAGAAATTTTTTCTATAAAAAATAGGTTCCGCGAATAAATAAGGAAACAAATTTATGTTTTCTAAGAAACATTTTCTATAACATTATAAGTACCAAATAGTGTAAAAAATGGTAGTATTAATTAAAAATAGACATGGATGATTATACGATGGAAAATTAAATTTTGTATTGATCAATGGTCATATAATTTCCTCAAATAGAAATACCACTAAATGATCATTAATATTATTATTAAGGAAAATAATCTTTAAAAATTCCATTTTTTCCCATACCGCAAGGAAAAATATTAGATCATAAGGCTCATGAGGGAATAATTTTAAATTAACAATTTAAATACCATAAATGTAATGGAATTAATGATATAATATATATTAATTGTAATTATATACACAACACACAAAAAATTATGTGGTGAACATGACATTTATCTAATGGAAGTAAAAAGTGAGATGAGAATCCCTTACTGTGCATCCAATATGTCTCATGTGTTTTTATATTCCTGAATAAAAAAATTATGTTAATTATTTATTTTATTAGTATGTTTTTCATTCTTCTCATTAATTTCATTTCACTTATTATCATATTGTATACAACTACTTCAAAAATTATATCTATGTAAGGTGTTTTGACCAAATTTGGTTTATGTGTCAAAATGAACTTCGATAGGTCATCTCTTGTCAAAGGGGTCATTATATAACATCTATATATTAATAATAATGATATAATAATGGGCCTTTTGGATATTCAATCCCTTCGAGGACTCTTTATCCATCCAAATTTGATAGGGACCTTAAGATAGTTTCTTTTTAATTTGACAAAGCACTAACTTATAAAGAAGACCAATTGAACATGGGAAGGAATTTTGAATCTATATATTTATTTGAATATTCCCCTATACTATGGATTATTAATAGTCTTATCATGTGTATATAAAGTAATATAAATTCTCCTAGCTCTATAGGCATGGGTTGATCTAGATCCACTACCCTAAGATCCTATAATATTTGTAGTTTTAGAGACTAAAGGGTTGATAGTGGTAGTAAATATTCTAATCCCAGTATAGGGGATTATATGTGTAAGTCTAAAGAAGTAGTTTCCACTATGTCCTTGTTGATTTTCTATCCTTGAAATATAGACTGTTTTGGTTCCATGTATTTTATTATGTGAGTTTCCTTTAATTGATTGATTATATATGGGATTTTTATTTTCCTACCTCAAGCAGAATGTTTGAAAAAATGATATAGCTTCATGATGTAAGAGACTATGTAAAAATTTCTCTAGCTATGTAAAACAATGGTGGACCTTGATCATGATAGGTTTACTTTGGGTAGTATAACTCAATTTTTTTACAGGTTTTTAGAACTAGAATTTTTTAAAAATATTACATGTTCCTCTTCCCACTAAACAAGACAAACTGGTAAGCCTGGAGATGTGTGCATATTAGTATTATCCCTACCTTTTTTATAGATGTAATGTGGAGTATCGATAATTATCTACTGGAGTAATTTTATCCCATTAATAAATTCTTGTTAGAAGTATTTATGTGTACATCTTGTCTTTTGGTGTAGATTGGACAAGTGGTTTTCCATGTCGGGATTGAGACAGATTTCATCCATCGAATCAATTTGGTAAAAATACTCCATATAAGATAAGTATCAATACTTTATATGGTGGATACTTTTAGATAATTTTTATCACATAGGATGTGACTTTCCAATTTAAACACCTTTATAACATTATATTTACAGGTAACATTGGGCCAGCACATGATTTGTATAATACCTTTAACGATCTTCTTTCTCATAACTAGGATATGACCCTCTTTCTCAAAGAGAGGTTCATTTACTTGGTTTGATTGTATGGTATTCTCTTTACCTCATTTTAAAAGGGGGTGAGTTCATTCAGATCTTCATCAGTATCATCCAATGAGAAAAGGTATGGTGGTATCTATTGTAGATATTTTTCCCATAGGATTTCCCTCATATGAGGTGAAGTTTTACCTTAAAGGATATGATTCATTGGGTATTTCACGACTTATTATTGAGCACTTCTCAGTATAACTGAATTTATGTAGTGTCTCTATCAAAGGTAGGATGTTTTCATAAGTTTTTTTTTCTACTATGATGATGAAAATCACAAAAGAAATCGATGGGGTGGATTTATATGGGAATAAGTACATTATAGTTTCAGGGATGACCTCTATCCAAGCTTTATAGCATGTTGTGGGTGGGCTATATTACACATGACTAGTATAGGAACTCTAGGGTTAATGGTTTTCTTCCTATGTGTAGGTCTATCATGGTATATACTAATCAGAGTACCTCTGATGTTACTTTTATCTATACAACCAATATTTCCATCATTTATGGCCACATTCTACTGTAGATGTTGAATTGGAAGACACTTTGGATGATAAAGATGGGTATAACTAAGTACCTATAATATGAGTGATGACATAGGAACAGATATGAACATGATCCTGATAGGATCATTATCTTTTGTGATATCTTCTAGGTCGTCATGGTTGGGTTTATAGGGTCATAATGTGCCCAATTTTTCCCTAGTGATGGGGGGATGTATGAATATTTTGGTTCTCATCAAAGGAAAAATGAATACATGAGAATATAATCCAATTTCAGATCTCCAACTATCATTATGATATGTGTATGGTCCTTCTTAAAAATAGAGAGAATATAAGTTCACTTCTCCATGGGTTCCACTTGAATATGATAGTGAGCTTCATGTGCTTATATAAGAACATATACCTAACAGAATATTTCTTCCATAAAAATTTGTTAATATCCTCTATTGGGGTAATTGATAAAATCCTAATCCCATATAGCTACAACAGTATTTTGGATAGATTATTCTGTGTTGGATTGGATATAATCCAACAATAGTTTAACTGTTATGTAATCTTGATGAAATCTAGTTGGATTAGGGATATGAGCCTAATAATGTTCTCAGTTCCTTATTATA
The DNA here is from genome assembly GCA_963277665.1 of Viscum album. Classification (NCBI taxonomy): domain Eukaryota; kingdom Viridiplantae; phylum Streptophyta; class Magnoliopsida; order Santalales; family Viscaceae; genus Viscum; species Viscum album. The sequence goes on along the minus strand of OY728160.1, from coordinate 904,192,054 downwards.
ATATTCTAAAGATCCCTTGAAATGGGAGATGTAATATGATCCATCTTCTAATTAGTCTATATAGAATATTGGTGGGCCTCTATCATGGTAGTATTAGGAATATTTTACTCTCTAAGATATTTATCAAAATATTATAAAAATGGTATTCTAATACATATACTATGATATAATAGAAACTTAGGAGGGAATAAGTTGGGATATTGGATTTCCATTTGATCGTCACCAGAATAAGATGGTTTGCTTCTTTTCTTCAAATAGGTATATAGGCTTGTCATTCTAGGGGATACACAATATGACCCTACTTCATTACTCTATTTTCTATTCATATATATTGATGATATTTTCAATTGGATGCTAACATACGATATTTTTCAATGGATGATAACAGAACCAGATAATGTACTTCCTCTAACCCTCCCAAAGTATACTGGATGTTTTTTCTGGTAGATGAAGGTATATGAGACTACACATTATTCATTTTCTTAACTTATTTATGAAATCATTCATAGGGAACAATAATATAGTAATTTTTCTACCATTGTGAATTTTTTCACTACTAGAGAGATTTCTAATATGGAAAAATGGAAAGAGTGTACACAACTAGGGTCTCTAGCATGTCCTCCTCGGAATGATCCTATGGAACTAGGGATTCTTAACATTGATGTCTATAGTGTCTAGGGTCATGATCTATCCTATGTGTATATTTAGTATTACTAAGATTGTGGTCAGCCTTCCAATAATAAGGGAAGTGTGTGGTGATGTAGACATAGCTTAAGATCTCAATGTATATGGAGGTGCAGATGGGTGATACCTGCTTCCTCATAATCAAATAATAAGGGTATAACTTGTGGTTCTTCATGTACTTGAGTATCAAACATTAAAAGTAGATGTTATGGATATTAATTTTAGGTTGATACTCCATATTAAGTTCATTTTTCACTTATAATTGAAAGCATTATCCATTGAATAACGTCTATATTATCAATTTTCCACAATCTAAATTATAGTACTAGAATGCATCAGAAACATCACATATTGATAATTACCATGAAGAAAACTACATCCATTAATAGATTAATCAAAATTCTTCTCCAGGGATAATGATTTTGAAAATGATTCCATGAATTTGGATTGGAGGGTGTTATGAATGGGGTTTAGAGTTCATAAAGGCAAATAACAAATCATAAACAAGAAAAAAATCATTTTTGAATTAGGAATAATTATATGTTTAATAGATCACAGTCATCGATAAAGATTCAAATATGGTTCAACATATTGTTTCTGAGAGAAACTCCAATGGGTGTCTAATGTTACTATTTTGAGTCAATGCAGACTAATGATTCAAAGGAAAGAAATGTTTAAGACGTTAATATAGTGTCCCTCGAATTCACATTGGTTGAGAGGATGTGTGGTTAGGACCATACAAAAATGTTATGGGGGGACTTCTTCCTAGATCTGTATACTCATAAAAATTTTAGTCATGTTCATGAATAATTGAAAAATCCTAGAATGGGGCCAATTTCCTATATGCTAATGATTGATCCTCGATAGGTATATATGTAAATATATAAAATATATTAGATGATCTCTATATATATGAATACAAATATAGGTCATAAAATATCAATCAATAGAACCATATATCCATTTAAAATGAACTATTTTAAACCTTATTAATTATTGGTTCATTTGTTATTAGACAATGGTTTAAGTTGTAACAATCAAATACCATGGATTATAATGGTATCCAATAATGCAAATGGTGTTTGCACAGTTGGTATTGGGACCTTCATGAGGTCTTCCTACATATCCCCATGATGAAAATTAGATCCTTTTTGTTAGAAACAACATAATAGATATTTTGAAACATTTATATTCATTTAAAAAATATAATACCATTAATTTTAATATCATATGGTGTGGATGACTAAGTAAAAAGTAATGGTTTGTTACTAATATGGGAAATGAGAATAAGATTTTCATTTAGGATTACCTAGATTTAATAATGACTAAATGATGATTATTTTGGTTCATATGAAAATTGGAAAAATAAAATATATGTTTCCTTTGGCTTGGAGTGATATGATCCACTAGGCAGGATATAGTCTCAACAAAATATGGCCTCAATGGAATGGTTTATAATGAATATGGCCCTAGTAAATGGACTTCTGAGAAAATGATGAATAAACCCTGAACATGATGGGCAAGAGTGATATCAAGAGGAATATGGCCCCATGAAGATGGTTTCATAAGGAATGAGTCCTTATTGAATGTGATTATGGATATTAGAGGGAATGTTTATAATATGAAGAAAAAAATGGATTATAAGGGGTGTGGTCTAGAGATAAATGACATACCTAGTTATGATTTTTGGATTAATAATCAAGGTGGAATTATAAATATACTACTATAATAAGAATTAAATCCCACACATATTTAGTTTCCTAGTTTAAGGTCATATGATATGACTGTACAGTAAATTTTATCATTTTACATGGAGGATTTTGTCGTATAGTTTTTTTCATGTGACAAGGATGACCATGTCATGAATGATGGAAAAAAGGGTTTAATGGGGCTTACAAATTAGTGGAACTTAACATATACATCACATAGACATATATCCATATGAAGGATTATGGAATGTATGGAGTATGAACCATTTGAGGATAATTTCATAGTTGATTAGTCCAAGTGGTGAAGGGTTTGGTATTACTTATGGGATACCCAAATATGAAACACTAATGAACTAATGGGATGATATTTTTAATTTTTGAATGAATATTTTGGGATTACACCTAGGAAAAATCATATGATTTTCATATATATCCAGTCTTCAAATGTTTTGATAGTAACATATAGCTAGACTCGTGGAATATATTAATATATAAATATGAAGTGTTGGGTATTATGAAGTGGGTCTATCCTAATATGTATATGGATCCTTGAGTGTACATAAGAACATTACACCTTTGAGTTCATAATTGGTTCTTAAATGACGGTCAAGGCTTGTGGTACTTCTCAAATAGTCGGAGAGCATGAGTGGGTTTTACACTATAACTTTACAATACATGGATATGGGTTTCTCTAGCTCATCAATGTTTCATAAAGATGAAATCATTAATGGGAAAATGTCTATAACATACACTTATAATGAAGTAACATTAATATATGACTCCTTTATTGGAATTAGTCATCCATAGAGTACCAAATATGGTAATCTTTGATCCTTAAATATGCATGTTGAGATACATGATCTTACGGAAGTATTATAGGAATCCCCAGGGACGGAAACCATGTTATCATGGGATGACATGACTTCAAATACACTAGTATGTCTACTTCATAGGAAGTATATTTTTGGGTAAATTATTTACCAAGGTAACAAATTATTGGACTGTTTTTTTTGTGCAAATTCCCATTTAATATTGATATATTTATTTTGGGGGATTGAATAATAGTTCAATAAATGGGTAGGATACCCAAATTAATGGAGGATCCTTCCTTATAATTAGGGTTTACATGTTTTCATTTTGTTGGAAAAAAATATGGATCTTTTCTGGATACTAGGCTAAGAAAATTAGATCTGGTTTCCTGTATATTTGGGATACTACAAAATATCTCTTCTTCTCGATACTTTATTAATAGGATGAAATGGTTCTATATCAATATACCCTATGAATAAAGAAAAATGTTTTTTTTCACCGAACTAAAAAAATAGTGATAAATACTCATGATTCATCTTAGTATATATCTTATGTGAGTTTTTTTTTTCTTGATATGTGATCCTACTTTAGACCTATTCCTAGTAGATTGGGGTTCACAAATATTCCCATGCATGAATGGTGTTATATATTGGTTCCCTATCATGGTTATTTGACCTAATTTTGAATAAATATTAGGAGAGAATTCTTCCATGACAGTTAAAATGAATTAAACCCTTTGGTGAACTACTACCCTTATTGTCCATTTTTTAACATGGGTTTAAATAGTGAATGGTTAAGTGTAAGGATGATTTGGAAACTAGCGTGTGGGGAGATTTGGTAGCTACATTGAATTTACCAAATCATTTAAATACATATCCATCAAAAATTATTAATATACATGTACTAGTACATGAGCACATTGGTTGGGTGATAAAAATAGTGTGTACTATTCTTTAATGATGGTGGATTAATGAATGATCGGAATGGAATGAATTTATATCAAGGTGAATCATATTGTTCGTTCACTTATAGTAGGGTGTTTTGAATTGGAATCTTTCCTAGGGACTTGGGGTAACTATATTAATTCTCCCTAGAACCATTATCATTCCCAATCCTTTTTAATTTTTTTAAAAAATAAGTCACAAGAATAGAATAAGACCATATCTAATTCGAGGTGAATAGAGAATCTAATAGAGAATTTATGATTCAAAAAAATCAAACAAACTATATTTTTATTAAAAATATCATTATGTTTATAAAATAGGGAATAATTCCATGAGGCATTGAACAAAGAAATAATAAGGTGACGTGATCCTCTGGTGATTCATGAGTGAGTATTAAAATTTATAATGCAGGTGTGTAATGAACCACTTATCCTCATTGTCTTGAGAATACAACAAGTCATTACATGGCCTTAAGTGACATCCCCAAGACGCCAAAGGCTAGCAATAAATTCCGAAGGGTCTCAAGTATATGTGGTGGACGATTTACCGTTTAAGAAATAAACCCATCCATTAACCATTCACTATATGATGCATGAACAAACTAAAGACCAACCAACAACTTCATTTAAATTAAACCACATTAGAGTACACAACAACATAATACCAAACCAAACATCAAAATACACAGTAGAAGAACAACTCAGGACTCTCAAAAGACACCACGTCTCTGTGGTCCACAAGCTCTAAGCACTACAGCATCTCCCAGACATCACCACGAGCCATTAGTAATGATATTATTTACCTTTACCTGTGTCTCGGAAAACAACATCTGCAAAAGCACCAAGGTGTCAAAGAAGGGGTGAGTATAAAACTCAGTAGGTTTTCCCCAATGACTTCCCTACTCACGCCACTAGGATAGAAGAGTTGGCCACATTTATGTAAAACAGTTTATATAAAACATTTTCACCAAAGCAGTTTATAACTAAATATAAACTAGTTTTCTAAAACCATCCATGATCAAAAGTATCAAAGTGAAATTTAAACGGGCTTTTCCAACACATTATTTTTCCTGAAAAATAACCAAACAAGTTTCCAAACCATTTCAAAAACATCCTGTTTTGGCATTCCCAACCATTTCACAAACCCGTGAAATTAACCATGCATGCATCGCTATGACAGTTCCATACTCATGAGTGGTTTCTCGTCGATCTACCAAGTCGTCACAAGGTAATTGTTTCCCCCATGTTCCATTACACCTTTGGCATCGAGCACAAGGTCACATTCCAACCAAGCCTTGTACATATAGTTACCACATTCCATTAAATGTACGGCACCGAGCACGAGGCCATATTTCAACCAAGCCTTATACAATGCAATATGAACACACAATATGCATTTCCAACAATCATGCCAAACCATCCTTTCAATAAAACACCTTTTATTAAAAACCATTTTCCATCTAAACCAAGTGTGTTCAAACAATTCAAAACATTTCAATAAAGCTACCGTTTTATTGAAAACCCAATCCATCAAAACCATTTTAAAAAAACACCATTTTTATTGAAAACATAATTCTCATCAAACCATTTAAAATTTCAGAAATTTCATATTTTCAAATAAACATTTTAAATTCAAATAGCCAAGCCACTTTTCACACAATTCACTAAGATTTCACAATTTCATAATAACCATAAATCATCACTAATGAATATTTATTCCATAATTTTCACAATCAATTCCATTACAATATCCAATTTGAAACTAATACAACCAATTCTAACGAGAGGAGTCGAGTGTGAAGCCACCTACCTCAACAAAAATGGCGAAACCAAGCCACGGATGAAGAACACTCAAGAACACCGGGTCAAAACTCCAAAAACCCTCCTTTGATATCTTCTCCTAACACAACCAAGACCAAATTTTGTCATATTTTGCATCCACACCCTTATATCTACCCATAATAGGCGTAGATCTAAGAAAAAGAGAGAATAGAATAACTAGATCTAAGTAGATCTGAGAAACCGATCAAGAACGATCACATACCTTAAGAATTCGACTTCTATTTGCCAAGAGAAGCCTTCGAATCACCTCCAGAACACTTGGGAGAAGTCTTCCAACCTTCAAGGGAGAGTAATCCCAATTTAGGGTCGCTTAGAAGGTTTAAACAAGGAAATTAAATTCAAAACGAGTTAGATCCACAATTTTAGGATCTAACTTTAAGTTATTGCACGGTTAGTCTGCACGATTTGACAAACCGTGCGCTAACCATGCGTTAGCTTCTGTCTTATCAATCCATCACACATGGACTCATCGCAGGGTTTCCCTTAACCGTGCGCCGACCGTGCGGAATCCACTGCCTCCTCAGTCAAACATGCATAATTTGGCCGCACGCTTTGACAAACCGGGCACCAACCGTGCGCCTTCCCCTTTGTTTCAAACTTCACTCTAGGATCTCCTGATTCTCCCATACGTCACCCATAACTTTTGAAACCAAAAAAATAATCAAGTAAGGGTTACATACTAGAAACCATGGGTACTACATTCTCCCCACCATTGGCCTTTCCGTCCCTAGAAAGTAGAAAACCATTTCTTGACCGAAAGAGTTCTGGACACTACCCCTTCATTTCTTTCTCGCGTTCCCAAGTCTCTTCCTGAATCTGACCATGTTCCCAAAAAACCCGAACTAGGCCGATGCTTTTTCCATGAAAGACTTTATCTTTCCTATCCACAATGCACACCAGAATATGTACCAATGAAAATGTCTTTGGAATATCTTCCTTCCAAACTCACAATTGGTGATATCTTGATCGCAAGTAAATATTGGAGAACCACTGAGCTCCCCTTAATTGGTTGAACAGATCATCAATGAATTTAAGTGGATATCTATTCTTTATTGTAACTTGGTTAAGTTTACGATAATCAACACATAGCCAAAGAGTTCCATCTTCTTTCTTTACAAAAAAACACTGGTGCTTCCCACGGAGACACACTTGGCCGAATGAAGCCCTTGCTTTCCAACTCCTATAACTACACTTTTAATTCCTTTAACTCCATTGGTTCCATCCTATAATATGGAAGTGAGATATGACTGATTTCGGGAAGGAGATCAATCATAAACTCCATTTATCTTATAGGTGGTAATCATGATAATTTTTCAAGAAAAACATCGGGAAATTTATCCACCACAGTTGGAAAACTATTTTCCTCACTCTCTTCCAATGATGCCAAAGTCAACACTTCCAATTGGTAAGACGTTGTTCCTAACATTGGTGCCAACAAGCTCTTTTCGCCTTTCTTTACCATTCTCTCTCCTCTGAAGAGATTCTCCATGCCATCCTTAGTCATGAAACTAACTGTTCCCCTATAAAAATCGATGTGAGCCTTAAACCTTGTCAACCAATCCATACCCATGATTATATCATAGACATACATATTCAACATAGATAAGTCCCATTTAAACTCAACTCCATCAAAAGTTATAGCACAGTCTCTACAAACGAGGGCTTGACATTCTCTTTCACCAAGAGGAGTTTGCAGTTTCAAGACAGAAGGCATCATTAAAATCAACAATACGAGAAGCAAGAAAGGAATGTGATGCACCAGTATCGAACAACTATTGCATGAGGGTAGAATTCAAAACAATCATACCTCTCACCGTAGATAGTCTAGACTGGTCATCTACCATCATCTGCTCGACTCCATACAATTGCTTTGTTGCTTCACTTTGCTCCTTATTACCTTGTTGAGATTGCCCTGCTTGACGAGTCTTGGTATTTCGAGAATCACCCTGGCTAGCTCTGTATTATTGATGAGACTGATTCTGATGTCCTCGTCCTGTCGAAGCATACGATGCTTGAGACACTTGGGAAGTGTCCCGAACACCCGACCATGGAGCACTGCGAAAATATCGCTAAAGATGCCCCATATTGTTTCAATTGTGGCATGATCTCAGTGGTGTTGTACATTCTCATTTCATGTGATCAATCGCGCCACACTGAAAGCAACCTGATTTGCTCTGGGGTCATGGAGGAAGGTTGACTGATCCTGCAGTCTAGTTCTGATTCGCACTCCCACCTTGGAAGTAGGTTTCCCTCTTCCGCTTGTTCCCAGCATTGGAGTTCCCACACATTCCTATGGGTATCATCATGCCTCCTCCTATCGATCCCGAGATATCACATTCAGCAACTGTTTCTCTATTCACCATCTCTGTATAATCCATAATACAAATCATCACAATCTTTGATCGAATCTCCTGCCTTAGCCTCGATTCAAAGATGTGTGCTTTCAAATAAGCACTTTCCGCAATCTCTGGTGAAAAATAGACTAAATTCATGAACTTAGTCGCATACTCTATGATAGGGAGGCTCTCTGGTTTCAAGCTGAAGAAGTCCATCATTTTCTGGATCTTGAATGTGTGAGGATGGAATTATTTGTTAAAAAAATCTTCAAAATACTCTCATGTAAGGCCTTAATCCAATTTAGCATCCACCGCTAAATCCCACCACTGACGTGCAAGATCCTAGAGCATATACATCGCCTGCTTTACTTTCAGCTCCACTGGTGTGCCGATGAAATCGAATATATGATTCATCCTGCTTATCCAGACCTCCGCCTTCTCGAGTTCAGCATCACCCCTAAAGTTCAGTGGATTCTATTTCATGAACTGGATGGTATGATCCACATTCCTTGGTTCATTCCTCCGGTTCCCTGTATCCACAGCTTGAAAATCTTGGATGATACTCTGAACCAGCTCTTGGTTCACACATGGTTCAGGTGCAACCACATTCTCCACAGCTTCTTTGGGTTGGTTCCGATAACGCCTACCAGGTACCATTTTCTAAACCAACAACAACCTCTGTCAATCTCACTCTATAGAAATTGATGGCTTAGCATTTCAAATTATGTCACATCAACTATCACAACATTGTTCTCAAACAACTTTTTTCCATGTTCAACCATTTTTGAAAATATTCAACATACTTTTTGAAAATCAATCCATTTTCAAAATACACCAAATACCCTATTTTCAAAGTTGTCCATTTGAAAATAAATTCTTCATTTTTAAAAAATTTACATCTTTGTACAAAATCATAACTCATTCCTCACCATTGATATATGCAATACTAGTGTGAAGTCAGTCCTCTACAATGCATGTCATGCTCCTCTCATTGGATAAACCCACGACAATGAGGATGTTTAAGATTAAGGATGTACATCAAAAATCCAGCATGGGATAATGTTATAAGTTTCCATTATATTGATTTATGTTGAGGAATATGTTATTCCATGATATTGATATAGATGAGGTATATAATACAACCACTATAGATATTGTTACTATCTTTATATCTATATGAATATTTAGTTATTATGGTTTTCAAAGTTCTGTGTTACTCATTATGTGATAGATTTAAATGTTTTGTCATATTTTTTTCATTATTCATTCAATTTTTCCCATCACATCTTTCTAGTGTGATAAATCATGGATGTTTTCTAAATCACATGTCACTATATTGTATTTTTTGGTTATTTCATAATTCCACCAAACTTTTTAATATTATTGACTAATAACAATTGAGAATAAAATGAATTGTTGACATCCAATCATATATTAAAATTTATGTAAATCTATGAAATCTTAGGGATTCATTTACATAGTTACGACGGAATAAATTGTTTTTTCACTGTTTGTGTTATATTAAATGGAAATTTCAATATTCTACGTAGTTTTAACTAGCACTGACATATGAAAAATTTAGAAAGATATATTATTTTCACTCATAAAATCATATTAAATATAAGAACTTGTAATTTACATGGAATTAAAAATGTGTAACACTTGAGATTTTATGAAATATTTGTTTTTCACCTAAATTTAATGTATTTCATATCTTGTGATGCACACAAGCAAGATTATAATAAAATTACACTTATCACCTAGATTTTTTATTGGATGTGCTGAATATGACTAAAAAATTATGCAAAAAATAGGGTTCATATATGACTAAAAAATAAATCATTGGTTATCAATTAACTAGAAATCAAAATAAAAAATTATTTGAATGTAAAAGAGATATTTTTGGAAGAACTATTTCTATATGCATAATGTATTTTTATGTTAATAAATTACATTAATCACATCTGAGTGAATGAATTTAATGAAATATATATATTATATATTAAATAACATTTTTTAACTTATATTTAATATTTATTAGCGTATGGGATAATAATAAACTACTTTTATGGTTAAAATGTATTTCTTTAATAACGGGTTGTCATCCCATGCTGGGTTTTTATTTTAAAATTAATTTCATTAAATTATAAAATTTTAATTTGATAAATTAGATTCTATATTCATAATCAGGATATTGAAATTTCATAAATATATCACTTTTTTTTGTCATTATGAATAATAACAGTAGTAAAATTTATCAGCTCAATAAAGGGTAAATAAGATTACTCGTGGTTAAGACTAAGTGATAATACCTTAATTTTTCTTCCATGTTCTTATTTGAGGAATGGAATTAGACCCTTGTCATATTAATCTTGAAATTGGGTTTCTTAATGGAATCTTCTCCATGAAAATTACATATAAAAAATATAAACCAAAAAAGGTATTAAATGTTATTATCAAAGTTTAAAATATTTTTTATGTGTTCAGATAGATAAAAAATATTTTATCAATGAATATAAGTGTATATTCTAGGTTTTATTAAATTATTTTCATTAAGGTAATATATTTATATTTTCTTAGTAATTATATAATGAACATAAATTCTTAGGAAATACTGATGTAGTATTTTTTCATATTAATAAGTAAATATAGGAAATGATTTTAAAAATATTAAAAGTGTTATAATTGGAGTGAGTTAATGTGTACCAAGAATTTAATAATGAATATCACAATCTTGGTTTAAGATAAATAATTAGATTAGAATTATAAGATTTTATTTATGAATTTTATGTCAAATTAAATGAATTATGTCAAAAATGGATATAATGATATTTTATGAAAATAATATTGTTTTTAATTAATTTAAAATCATAAAAATATTAAAAGATCACCATGGGATCTGATATGGTCAAAAATGTAATCCCTTTCCCATTAATCATCTATTTGGTTCCATTTATATTTAAAACTATTTAAATATAAATTAATATTTCAATAAATTATAAGTGCTCCCTTCCCAACAATTATAAAAGGGGTCCCCTCCATTATATTCTTTACACCACATTGAGCCTTCTATCTTAACCAAATTATACCTTCTTCTATTCTCTACTCAACTAGACACATTCTAGATATTATATACTTCCCAAAATACAAACCGTAGAGCCTTAAAAATGATATTTAAAGGATTTATTTCAAAGAAGAGGATGTTCCAACACCTATAAAGGAAGTTAGATATTTGTTAAGATATTTTCAACTAACTTTTATTTCAATGAGACAAATTACATATTAAAAACTATTTTTTTGTAGTGTGTGTATTATACATGAATTCTTTTTAAGTTTTTTCCCAATAAAATAATTGAATACACATATCCATCTAGGTTCTTTATTTTTTGGGGTTTATGAGTCAAATGTTACCAAAGTTGTAAGCATTTACTATTACAATCTAATTGCTGATTGTTATTGTTTATGATTATATTTATCATTAATATATTTTATGGAAAACCTTTCAAAAATATCATGAATTTTATTATCCGGAGATTGTTTTAAGAAAATATATGTAGTATATTCATTTTCCTCACATTAATTACTCAATATACTATAAATATATTTTTAAGGAAAATCAACTGCATTTATTTCTTTAATTAAAATCTATTTTGTTTCATATCAATGTTATCAAAAAAATGTTTCATATATTAATCTTTATATTATAATATTATTGTTTAAATTCATTTTTACCAATATTTTGATATTTTTCGAATATGGATGAAAAGAATTGTTTCTTCATTTTCCAGAAAAGATACTTTTTATTTTTACTAAAGACATGAATTGAATGCTTTTTTTATCTTATAAGGCATGAATTTATTTCCCTCCATCTTGACTTATCAAATTTTTGTATCTTCCTTTACAATTTTCTAGGGTTATTTATAGTGAAATTTTTTTTACATAGTATTTTGTTTATATTTATATTTTGAAATTGATTTTCGAAATTGAAAGGTTATCTTCCTCAGTAAATATTTCAAGGATATTTTAAAGTAGTTTAGATATATGATAACATCATTTTATGTTATTTGTGAGTTACTAAGGATATGATCTGTTGATACAATTTATGCACTTTTCATCATATGTTAAATGTTTATGTATATGGGATGTTTATTAAACCAATTTGTTTTTCTTAGGTTATCTTATAGAGAGTTATTGAAATTTTTATGAACCCCATTTTCTTTTCATTGATTATGATGTGATGATATAATCTGTTTTTGGGATCCTTTCTCACACATATAAATGGTTTTAATTATGTGAAAGTGGTTTGGTTATAACCAAGGATCGTTATTATTTTATAATTAAGGATAGTTTTTATGTAATAAACTATGATATTGATACATTTATGAACATGGATGGTGGTAACATTATAACCATAGATGGGTGGGACCTATATATATCTCTAATGAATTTTTTTAAGATTTATATATTATGAGACAAAAAAAGTGAATGGGGTGTGCACACATTTATGTATTAGTCTTTTTTTCATTTATCATTAATTTCTAATGAAATACCATGATTTATTCTTTGAATGAATATTAGGATATAGGATATGTCAGGTGTGATTTTTGAATATTTTGATCGTGTTCTAAAATACTTATGTTTATGTTATTCTCAAGTGATCATTGATGTCTCTCTTTTTTACCATTTCTAGACATCTAATATCACCCATTATGATGTTTCCTTTCACCATGTAATGAAGAAAGGTAATAAATCTGATATGATTATGAAGGGTTTAAGTTATGAAGAATATAATGGGCGCTAATGTATATATTTTATGAACTAGTTTTTCATGTGTCAATGATTCAAATGGAAATTGAAATATATTATTCAGGCATGGATCATTATGTCATGTAATGAATATTCTTATCTTATGAAGTGATATCAATAGTTGGTATCATAGAAAGTTTTAGTTAATCTTTGAAAATAATAATGATAAAACATTAGTGGGAAACATTGGGATAAGCCTATGTATATGATAAAATAAATTTTATTTGGAAATTATGGAGAACGATCTAGATTAATCCTAAGGTCCTGTTGATTTAGAAAATGGTTTAATGATTTATGCATCCCATGATAGATTTTTTCTTGTTAATCACTTTTTTCAATAAATCATGATGATTATGAAAACTATTTTTATATTAGTATGGTATTTGAGATAGATTGATTATGTTGCGGTTGTAATAGGTATGCTCAAATATTAATGTATTCTATTTGAGATTATTAATATGAATTCCTATAAATTAAGATATTTCTTAAGGAATCTTAATTCGTATCATCAATGATTAGATGTTGAGTTTTTTGAAAAAACTCATAATGTTAACATGATTTCATCAAAAGTCTTTGATTCTTATCTTATTGATGTTTATGGTAATGTGTTTCCTAAAAATGTAATTATCATTTATATTGGTGAATTTTTTGTTATCCAATGTTGGTATTGGGTTTCTTAACATATATTCCTCAAAGATTTCTATACAAGAAATGTAATATTTGATATTCTGAATTAGCCAATGACCATCTACCAGTGTGACAGTATATTTTAGATTCAGGTTGAAACTACATTTATCGTATAGTCCATGATTGATACATCAAATTGTTGTTTATCTCATTTGGGTTGGGAGAAACTCAACATCAAAGATATTTTGATTATGGGAGAGTTTGTTGACGCATTCTCAAAGAATTGATTGGTCTACCATTAAGACTTTATGTTGAGTTCTTGATTGGAATCATAACCAGTTATATACCTATTATGAATACTCCATATAGAAATTCCCTGATTGAGTTACATTAACTGAAGATGAAACTCCAATAGAATCATTAAATTTGATTTCAATATCTATGTGCATCATCATGGGGTTCACTAGTTTGTTTTGATATGATGAAATATGGATCAATAAAACTCTACATTGATTAATAGGAAGATAAAAATATCACTATAAAGATTAAGTAACTTATAACCCATATATATGACTAGTTTGATTAATTGCACATAGATCAATACTTTTCAAACATTTCCCTTATTTCTAGATAACATCAGCTAATGGTCACGTTGAATGATATAACAAATAGAGAATTTATTATACTGTACAGACACTATGAATTTATTTTGATTCCATTTAGTCTTAATAATTCCACATCTATTGTAACAGTTATTATGAATATATTATGTAGATATTATAATGATATGTTTGTGGAAGTATTTATTGATGATATTCATATACATTAAAAGGGAATGGAATAGAATGAGAATAACTTGAGAACTATACTGAAGACCCTAAGAAAAGAGATGATTTATAAACAATTTACAATGAGTAAATTATGTACTGAAATATTTCATTCATGGGTCATATAATTTCATTTGATTGTATTTAAAAAGATCTAAAAAAATAATATGTTATTCAATGTTATCTTAGAAAAACCACTTTGACTAAGATCAATAGTTTTAATCATTTGGATATATATTATCAATAATTTATGGAGAATTTATCATGACTGTTTAATCCGCCCTTTATGTAAACTTAGAAAGGGGTATATTTCTTTGGATAGATGGAAGTGAAGAGAAATTCAAGATACTAAAGGATATAATAGTTAGTGTTCATATGTGTACATTAACATGTATTGGAGAAGGGTTTTCATTCTATATTTATTCAATCTATGAAGGAATAGGGATAGATTCTCATATAGAATGATATAGTGATAGATTATTCCTCACACAATTTGATGTTTATGAGGAAAATTAACCTACTCATTTTTTGAGATGACTATGGTATTTTTTACATTATAGATATAGAGGAATTATCATTACAAATAAATGTGTGATATATACATAAAGATAATAAAATTATAATTTATATTATCACATTGAATCTTTTGACTATGTAATAGTGAATATTGATAGAGCTGATTAAATATTATGAATTCTCAATATATTACTATTATGGGAAAGAGAAAATGTTGGAATTACTTATATATGATTGGGATCACAAAAGATTGTATATTTATTTATTTAAAAATGATATATCATTAAATCATAAAGTAAGGGGAGAAATATAATCTTTATTAGATGATTTTTCATCCATCTATCAATCTGATGATTAACATTCTATATAAGGATGATATGTAACTATAATAGAAGGTGAGAAATGATCCTCGTATTAACCATTATTGTGAGGGGATGATAATATTTTGGAATCGTATATGTGTTCTATCCAAACCAAATTTAAAGAATAATATATTTAATAAAGATCACAATTAACCATTATATATATATATATCCTATAAGTAAAAAAGTTGTATAGATATCTGAAAGATTATTTTTGGATGCAAAGAATGAATAAAGATATTTCTATGTTTGTATCAATGTTCGTAGTATATCATAATGATAATGCTAAGGGATAAAATTTCAAGTGGATTTTACAACCATTACCCATACTATAATGGAAATGGTTAAAAATTAACCTTGAGTTTCTCATTGGACTCCACAAAAAATAAAAAGGGTGAAATTCTATATGGATTTTGTCAATCGCCTAGTGATTTTTGAAAAAATCATTATCATTAGAGATTACTTATCTCTAGTTCACCCTTCCAGACTTACTATTTATTAATTGGTAAGGTTATATAGAGTACCACATTGTATTGTATCTCATCGGGATCTCAGGTTTACCTCGATTCTCTTATAATGTCTTCTACAAGATCTAGATATAGATATGAGTTTTAGTATGGTGTGTAATCTTAAGAATGATGGTAAATCATAGAAAATAATTCAAACCATAGAAGATAAGTTAATATCTTGTTATATATTTTTCAATGTTGTGTGGGACAAACACCTTCCTCTAGTAGAGTTTTCTTATAATAATTTATTTCACTCATGTATTTAGATGGATCCTTATTAATACCTTTATTAAAGGAAGTGTAAAACTCTAACATACTGGGATGATCATCAATAAATAAATATATTTTTACATGAGATAGTTAATGAAATGGTGGTGAATGTTATTTGTATTCAGTAACACATCATGGAATCTTAGAGCCAAAATAGAATATAGCTAAAAATCAACTGCATGACCTAAACTTTGAAGTTGTTGAGACTTTTTTTCTACAAATTTCTCCAATGATGTAGGGTGTGAGATTCATAAATATAGGAAATATGATTCCTTGTTTAATTGGACCTTTAAATTTCCTTGATCAACTATAGATGGAAGATTATTTCTTGGTTATTATACTGAAACACTCTAAAGTTCATGATGTCTTTCATTTTCTGTCTAGTGGAATTGTGCACATGATCCTTCCCATTAACTTAAATAATGTTTCATATCACTATAATATTATTGTTCATATAAATAATAAATGGTAAAAATATTTCATCATAGATATATTGTTCTATGCAACATGAATACTCACCTGTGGATTCTTATTTTAAGTAATCAAAAATTCAATGAATAAACAAGGGAACCCAATGCTGTAATGAAAAAAAAATCCTCATTTTTTATATTAGAGTGATGAATTTAAAGTTAAAATTTATTTTAATGGGTGTATACTGTAAAACCCTAATATCTTATGAAATAATGCTTTTCAAATAAATTTAATTGGTTTGATGGCTTCTATTATATAAAACAAGTAGTTTATACAAACCTCGATATACTATAAAATTATAGTTTTAACATAGTCATTAGAGTGGATGATATGAAAATAAATAACAGAATTATTAAAAAAAATGGTATAAATTAGGGAAAATGAATTTAAGGATTATAAATTAATTTTAATTTAAAATAAAAAAAAATCATTTGAAAGTAAAAGGCATATTCTATAAAAACTATTTTATTTGACTTCTGAATTATTTTCTTAATAAATTAAATAATTAACTCTTGGGGAATTATTTTATTTAATTTAAAATATTATATATACTAAAAATTATTATTCATTTAATATTTTTTATATTCATGCGATAAGAATAATCAATTATTTATGCATAAAAATGTATTTTTCTAAAATGTGGTTTTTGTGTCGTGTTGCATAATTATTTTAAAATCAATTTCATATACTTATAGAAATTGAATTTGATAAAATTGGTTCACATTTGGAATTATGAGGTTCAATTTGGTTAATAGTTCCCTATTATTTTTGGTCAATATGAATACTAACCATTTTAAAATTTATCACATTGGTAAATGGTAAAAGGGGATAATATATGTTAAAATTAATTGATAAGGCCATAATTTTTCATCCTCATTTTTATTAGATTAATTTAATACTATATTTAACACTACAGGCTAGAAATTGAGTTGTTCAATGAACACATTTTCATAAAAACTTCATGTATATTATTTAATGAAAAGGGTGTTACAAAATATCACATTTGTAGTTTTAAATAGATTTTATGTGTCAACATAGGCCTAAAATAATGTTATGAATGAATATAACTATTATATATAGATCAATGATATTATTTTCATAATAGAAATTTAATTTTTATTTTAAGTATTTACATATTTTCTACATGTTCTTATAGAACATTGATACTGTATTTCTCCAATTAATAAAAAATATAATATGATATTAAAGATATTAAAATTAAAATAATTTTATTGAATTAATGTGTGGTAAGAATTTTGATGTTTAATATGACTGATTAATTTTATCTTAATGAATTATATTCCAATTCAAAAAAAATCATTATTTATTTTATTTCAACTTAAATGAATAGAATATCTATTTGAAATATTGATATTTTATCAAAATAATATTTTAATAAGTTATATAAAAACAAAAAAATAAAACTAGAGGAAATGGGGATAACATATTGTCTAAAATTTTATTATTATTCTATTTATAGGCCATTTTGAAAAAAAAAATATTGAGATTTAATTTAATATATTTTATGGTTTTATGAAATTTGAAAGGTTCCCCATCCCTCGACTATAGTTTTGAACACCTAATTTTTCATCCACATTAAACATTGATCTTTCTAGCTCGACCAAACTATACAAAGTTCTCTTATCCACTCCCCAAGAAACATTTTAGTGGTGAGGGAATTTCAAAAAATTCCAACCCTATCTCTATTAATAATAGATTTAAGATACTTATTTTAAAGAAGTAGAGGGTATAGTTTGTATAAAAGAAGATAGACCTATGGTAAGGGGTTTTCATATAACCTTCATTTCTGTGAGACACAGGATATATTCACTGCATAATTATATTTTTTTATTTTTATAATAACCATTAATTTATACTATGATTATTCTTATGGAAATTATCGTATATACATAATAATTTAGGGATCCTTTTTCTATGGATCTTATGATTCAATAGTCACTAAAGTTGAAAAGGTTTATTATTACAATGTCATTATTTAGGAGTAATTATTATGATTTATTTTCTGATGATGAAATATTGAGATTTACCTCTCAATAAATTCATGAATTTTCTTATCCTATAGTTATTTCATAAAAATACTAGTACTCAATTCCCATTCTTCTATTGAAGTAATTAATAGAACAAAAATAAGTATTTAAGGAAAATCAACTTTATTTCTCTCTTTGAAAAAAAAGACATTTATTCAATATTTATGAATTATAAAATTGTTTTATCTAATTTTTTTACAATTATATGGTGTTTTTTAAAGATATTTTAACTTGTGTTTTCCTTTTTAAATAATGTTTTAAATTTAATATTTTAATAATTATCTGAACAAGATACTTTTGAAAATATTCCAAAAATACTAAAAGAATGTTTACTTTTAACTTCTATAGAATGAATGGAACACCACACCATTAGGAAATTTTTATATTTTGAAAATTACTTTTGACGTTTCCAATTTTTTTTCAAGTAAAATTTTTTCCATAATATTTTTGGAAATCATTATATTTTAGAAGAAATTTTAAAAAAGGAAAGCTCATTTTCCTCATGAAATTTATCAATGTCCTTTTAATGTATTTTTGAATTATGATAACATAATTTAATTTCTATTATGAATTAATGGGGATATGATCCACTAAAACTTTTTTTAATCATTCTCTGGATGGATGGATTTTTTTGATGAGATGATTGTGCAACCCATTTTTCATGGGTTTTGTAATAGTTAATTGTTGAAATGTTTCTAAGACACATTTTCATTGTACGAGTTATTATATGATGAGATGATAAATGTTTTGTGATCTTATGGAACACATATATATGGTTTTCATTATGGTATGATGACTACATTATAAATGGATATGGTGTTTAGATTATAACCAAGAATGGTGGTCACATTATAACCATGGATGGATGGGACTCATATATATTTATAATGAATTGGGTAAATATTGATATCAAATGAGACAAATAGGACTGGAATTAGGATTGAAACCATCCTATTAAAGGACTTATTCCAATATGATATTCTTGGTAATGAACCCTAACTGCTAAGATGGTTTGGGGAATGAACACAATTAATTATGATAATCTTGGCAGGGTCTTGACTACTGAGGAAATTATTATCCATATTTTTCATATTTAAAGAACATATGACTTATACCATTTTTATCATTTCATGGATCATGTTCATTGAATTTTTTAATGATTCATGTATTATAAACTACCATTATTTATTCCAATAATCAATAATATAATCTGTGATACACGAGGTATTATTTTCATATGTTACGATCATGTTCAAATACCATTATGTACATATTCATCTCAAGTGATCTTTTATGTTTCCCTTTTTTACCCTTTTTCATATTTTGATCTCATCGTTTCACATGTTTACATTTACCAATTTATGAAGAGTGTTACTATGTGTGCTACGACTAATAAGGGTTCTAGTTATGATGAACATATGGGGAGATAACATATATCTTTTAAGAACTATTAGTTTATGTGTCGATGATTACAAATGATCTATTCTTTTTTCTGGAATGGATCATTTATTTATTTGTGAATATTCATCTACTAAGATATGATATCTATGTATGAAATGTATGGGCAGTTATAAACTACATGTTTTGTTAAGGCAATGTGGGCTACATCAACAACTCAAGCTAGATTGTCTATATATTTTGACTCTCAGTTTTCCATTAGAATATTCCACATCATGTGTGTAGTGTGTTAATAATTTATTTTAAAGAATTATAACCAATGCGTTGAATCATATATAATTATGTTTATTCTATATATAAATTCCCTATGGTTCATGAGAAATGGAGTCCTACAAAATAACCTCTGAAAACATTATAATTCAATTATCCGTATTTAAATATAAAATACTTAATATTTTTGTGAAATAAAAATTTAAGATTACCATAGAGAGTGAACATAATAAATATTTTGATGATATTGTTACTATTTATCTCAATCATTATATACCCAAGGCTCGGTCAACAATTTAATACAACCACGATCTTGAACCATATAATATGTAAACTATAGATGGTCTTTACATTGATTTTATTAGAATATATCTCCTAGAATTGTACCTATTGTGAAATAACACCATATAAACTCCATAAAATGCAACTGGAGTTGTGAATCACTGTTCAAGAGTCTTAAAAATAGTTTGAAAACATGACACATCATAAAGAGTTAGAAGCCTCAATGAAACCACTTTTAGGTCCTCAAGATTCTATTTGAATCCCAATCGAGACAACATTATCTATATTATTCTATCTATATTTAATGGAATGAAATAAAATAGAATGAGTTATTATATACATTAATATAATTGGAATAACATGGGTCTTACAAGAAAGGGTTGTGGGAACTAAAAGATTATTAGTACCTAATATCTATAAAAATTTGAAAATATATATTCAAACAAGATATAATTCACCTGATCATGGGGAGAATAATTATATTGAGATAATGAAAGTGTGGGATTCTGGAACAAGATAATGTATGACTCCTAAAAATATTATGGAAAGAATTAGTGTCACCTCATTGAATCAATGATTCTTTTAAATGTAAAGAATATCTTATTTACGAAACTATACAGGTTCATTTATTAGAATTACATGGTTTTTTTTCATTGTATTATACCGATATCAATTACATGGTTTTGATATCATAAATGGATTGATAAACCCCTAATCCATGAATAATATAGTAGACAAGAGTCTTGTGATGCTTGAATTATAATATAATTTGTTAAATCATGTTTAACTTGTTGATTTCTGTTTACAGTAAATGAAATGATTAGATGAATGTGATTAACTCTAATTCAAGATTCATATATTTATTTACTAATTTGGTTATTAAGTTTATCTCTCTCTATAATTTATCATCCCTATATACAATGTATCAATATTTATTTGGTTGTGGATTTATTATACGTGTTTGAAATGTTTATTGGATATACGTTCTAACTCTTTTCCACTGGTGATTAACATTTTCCAGTTGGGAGTTTCTTATATATTTGAAGGTCGTTAAACTACTAGTGGTTTGATATATTTATTAAATCTCCACCATATATATTGGAAAAGGAATTTTATTAAACAGATCACTATAATGATGAAAATAATCAATACAAACTACCATAGATGAGAGGTTTATGATAACAATATTTCTCATTGATCAATATCTCGAATGAGGGTTCATCAATTTATGAACCATGATATCATAACATAGGAAAAACAACCCTTTTATTAATAATTAATTTGTTATATGATTATACATCCAATTCATTACTCTACCATTATCATAATTTCATGAAGTCAATATAGAAATATCCCATATAATAATACATATATAATTCAAAACACATCCACAATGAATTTAAACCCCTCTCTAAAAATAATGTAAGTCCATAAAAATATTATATTTTTACCTTGGAATTATAATCCAGTTTTTTATCACCCTATGATAAGTGTTTTAATAACATGGATATGTAATTGGGGATAAAAAACCACACAATAACTAATCTATTGACGAATGAAAAATTATATATTTAACCATTATACACTATTAAGTCTGAGATTGGTAGACAATGTTTTTTCAAATTAATAAAATTTTGGAATATAGAGAGTATTTATTTAGAATTTAAAAATATTTCATTAATTAATCCAGATGAAACACATAATAATTTCTAAAAACCATTAAATTAAAACAAATAATAAAATCTTGATAAGAGTTTGGGAGTTCCTTAGGAACCTCACATTAATAGTAAAAGTAAATAGATTTCTTACCTAGTAATACAAGTTGATTTTATAATTAAAAATGGATTTATATAATTATTACAGAAGTTTCATGGACTTCTTGTTGGGGAACAAAGATGACTAAAAATTATTGACCATGAAATATGAACCTTTGTAAGCTGGAGGATTATTATATTAAATAATCAATTTAATATCATTTTAATTCCCTTACCTTTATAATGTTTGTATATACAATGGTTTTATAACCTACAACTGAAATGAATCAATGTATGGGTTCCACTTCATAAGATATTTCTCTAATAGTTTCCCCCCACTTCTATATACATCCCCTCAAGGATATAAAAAATGGTATTAGAAAATTGTAACATCCCAGGTAAATAAAGAATAAAGAATTTTCATATTTATTAATATTTACGAATTAAATATTAATTTTATTTTAAAGGGGTTGCTATGTTCGATAGCGTACCCGATACGCAACGATGAGTTTCTTTGAAAATTACGTAGCACACTAGTAATAAAATAATATTATTTTAAATGTTAGTTAACAAGTAGTCGTTGTACTGGCGGGAATGGATAGAAATAACTAAAATATGATTAGATATGTTTTTAAATGTTTATACATTTACCCAATAAAAGATAAAGGCTTAAAATACGGAAAGAGTTCAATTTTAGGGCATATATACTCTAATTTTCACTAAAGGTTCACTTATCACCTTTTAATGGTGAACCGTCATTATATATAGTTTTGATCACTCTTATACTTTATTTTGGACCAAATATAACTCTTCTTTAGAATCGGGACATCAAAATTTACTTTGTGTAAATTTTTGGTACCTTTCTGATAAAGTTCATTTTTTTAATGAATAGTGTAAAATGTTGTATTTTAATTCAAAACCTCTTTTTAATCTAATTTTTAATGTGATTAGATTATCTTTTTAATTGGTTTTAAAGTGAAATTAGAAAATATTTTTACCATTAAATCCAATAGTGGTCGTTGGAATTAATTTCACTTTGAAATCGGACTTAAACTAGTGTCAATCTTTTGATACTTATTGTTTCATAAAAACACCCTATTTGCTCTGACAGCGGGAATTAATTATTAAATTAATTAATGTGAATTATATGTTTTGAATTTTGTAAAATAGACTTCATTTTTGAATTCGGAATATCAAATATAGCTTAGGGTGAATTTTTGGTAATTTTCTGAAAAACTTCAATTTTTGATGAATAGTGAAACCACTAAGTGGTACTTATAAAGACTGATTTTCCGTTTAAATGAAATTTTTCCAAAATTGTGTTTTGAATTTCAAAAATCCGACATACATGGTTGCCATTAAGAAGTAAAATGTGGTTCAATGAGATTATAATAATTTTTTGGTGAATAGTAACTTATTAAGTTCTTAATCGCGATTAGTAGTAATTAGTGTAGTTTAACGTAAAAATAATGATTTAATAAAATAAGATGAGCATGACACTTGTCCTACACCTATTGGGTGAGTCATGGCCGACCAAGACAAGCCATGGGCCAACTTGGGGACCCCATGGAGCCACTTTAGTTGGAAAATGACATTAATATATTTTTATTTAATGTTAAAGTGAAAATGACACTAAAATAAATTGTTTTACTAAAATAATTTTTACATGGGGTTATAAAGATCAGATTTTTGATTATAAATAGTAATTGGAAAGATAAAACGATTTCCTACATCATAGTAGTTTTTTTATTATTTTTAGACATTAAATAAATTAAATTATTTATGACATAATAATGATGCAGCGATGACATCATTATTTGACGATTTAAATAAAATGGAAAGATAATGTAAAATATATGAACTACACATGTCCAAAACCAATTGGATGAGTGGATTTCAAACCCTTATCACCTTATCCACGAATTATATCAATGTGGGACCTTTTAAAACCGAAACACATTTTCAAATAAAGTAATATTTCTTTACCTTCCAAAAGTGCCCCTCCTCTCCTCTTATAAAAGGCCCCCACCTCTACCTCATTTCACACACTCCTCAAGACTTTGTCTCGGCCAACCCCTGCCCATTTACTCTCTCCACATCCCTCTCCTCATCCTAGTGGATTCCCTTTGGGCAGAATCCTTTAAAAGGAAGCCTTTAGGCTCAAATGAAAAGGAGTTACACTTTTAAAGGTAATTCATTCTCTCTTGTTCATTTGTGTTATTTTGCTTCTCCAACCCCCTAAACTCTTTTTATTTACTTATTTTGTAACAACACCAGTATCTTAAATATACTAGGATGTTGTTATAATATTTATTTGAGCTACACTCTCACACAACTACATCAAATGTTTAAAGAACATACGGTTTCTGTGGATGGCGAAATTCTGCCTCCCGAAACGATGATTGTTCAATACTCATTTAACACCTTCAAGGGTGGCTATTATGATGTCACTATTTTTATATATGATATATAATATGTTTATTGTTTTCTTTAAGCTTCTGTATTTTTCATTTTTGTCATACCTTTATGGTTTCCATTATGGGTAAACACGATATCTTCATTTAAGGAAGTGCGGACTACCGCCCCCTAAAAGTGATGTGATTCGTTAATGCCATATGTGGGATGTGTAAAGGATGGATTTAAAGTTATTATATACGATGTTATACTGGAATTATAATATACCTCTATATCATTATTATTTCTTTCCATTAATGTATGAGATAGAAATGAAAGTAGCGTTCATGCGTACGTACGGCTTACCGTCTCCATGAACGGTGCATTTCATTTCTTATCCCCAAATGTAATGTAATATTAAAAGTACATGTATATAATGGATATATATAATTAATGATATATCTAAATGATGAATATAATTCTGGAATTAAAATATACATACCTCCCATTTAGTTTTAATTCCATTAATATGACAAAGAAATGAAAGTAGCGTTCATGCGTACGTACGGCTTACCGTCTCCATGAACGGTGCATTTCATTTCTTACCTCTAAATGATTATGTAATATTATAAATACATGTATATTCTGGATATATATTATATATATGATATCCAAATCAGGAATTTCATTCTGTATATAAAGAACTTTTGACCACACGAACAACATGTAATTGTAAGAAGTCAACTTTCGACTTAAGAACCAAATATTGACAAAACAAACATTATTAACTTAAATGGTTACATAATGTTTATAACATGGCAATAAGTGATATAAAAGGAATAATGAACTTTAAAAAGGGTTCTTAATCAAGTATAAATTAACTCAAGTTTACTATTCAGGACGTTAAAGAACGATCGGTTCAAGTCGGACCCAAGGTAAGGGACTTCGTCTCAATCTCCTTTCATTGAGGTATATTTAGTTTTATACACAACTTTCTTTTATACGGTGTATAAACCCCCTTTTACTTTTAATTTTATAAAAAAGGAATCTTTTTCTACGAAGTGTTTTACAAAACTACAAAAAGGAATGTTTCTTTTAACGTACGCTGCGGCAACGACCTTTTCCACCGTCGAGTATTATTTGGTCTTTGGCTTTCTCAACAAGCCGTAATGTTTTTAGAATAAAATAAATACCATATACTCTTTTATGTATTTTTGTATTGAAAATGGTTTTGAAAAAGGATTCTATTATTTCAATATATTTATGATATATTGTGATTGAAATGTGGAAATGTTATCATTCCTTTATATTGGTTTTATGTTTTATGATTTTATATTGGTACTTGGACATTTTAACGGGTGGTTACGTTATAAACCATATGACGGGTGGTGCCATGAATACCAGGACGGGTGGTTACGTTATAACCTCCAATGCATTGGGTATGGAATTCGGCCGTATGGCTATTCCATTAAGTATGTATGGAAATTGGCCGTATGGCTATTCCATTAAGTGATATGTGTGGAAGTCGACCGTATGGTTATTCCACTTAAGTATGTTTATGTCCCAAGTTACCTTTATATATGTTATGTGTTCTTTATTTGGGTTTTATGGTAATACTTTGGTTACAAAAAGGTAAGTAATGATACTTTATTCAGTGATGAGTTTTTACTACTTAATGAAGGTGAAGGTATTACATTGATAGAGTATACATGGTTTACTTGATTTTGAAAAACTAACAGTTTTCATTCTTTCTGTATCCCTTACTGAGCTTTTTATGCTCACCCCAAGTTTTTTGAAATGTTTTTCACAGGACTTAAAGTGGAATAAGGTCGAGGATGGGATCAAGGGAATGTCACTCTATATAAAACATGGAAATAGACATGTTTCTTTCAAGAGTTTTTTTTATTATGGAAACTTAGTATAAGTGACTACTTTGTAATCTTTTGAGATGTAATAGTTATGTTCTAATTCTCTAAAACTCTGAACCTGAAAAGATCCTCATTGTGAATTATTCTTTTAATTCAATATTAAGTAAGGTTTAAGGCTGGGGCCTTATAGTTGGTATCAGAGGTCGGTTTAGAAAACTTTAGGAGTTAGAAAAGTGTTAAATTATAATATGATTGAAATGATATAGCATTTACAGATTACCATGTTGCTTCGCCTAAGATATTTCTATGTTCAGAATGGCTTTCCGTAGAGGAAACAAAGCAGCTATGTTGGGACGACATCAGGAGAAAGATAACCTTCCAAATCAGCAACCTGAGATGGTCGGAATCGGAACTGAACATTTTGTTGCAGTGATGGAACAATTGACTCAGGCTATAAATGGTGGTGGTATCCATGCACGACATCAGCCAGATCAACCACAGAGGAACATGTTAGTGGTGGAACATTTCATGAGGCAACATCCCCCATCATTCAGAGGATCATCTGACCCTGTTCAAGCTGAAGGGTGGATTAAAGCACTGGAGAAGATTTTTGATGTCATGGGGTGTTCAGAACATCAAAAGGTTAGTCTTGCTGTTTACCGTTTTGAAGGTGAAGCTGATCAGTGGTGGTCGATGGTGAAAAATATAAGGGATAGTGATGAGATTGAGGATCTTCACTGGGACGAATTCAAAGGTATGTTTCTTGAGAAATATTTTCCTAAGGTGGTTCGTCTTAGGATGGAAAAACAGTTCCTAGAATTGAGGCAGGAGGATGATTCAGTGGCTGCTTATGAAGAAAAGTTCACTCGATTGGAAAGGTATGCTCCAAACTTCATACGAGATCTTGATAGTAAAATAAACCGTTTTTACTCAAGGTTAAAGCCAAAGTATCGAAGTTCTTTAGCTTCTCGTGAGTTCCAAAATTATGAAAAACTTGTTCGATGTGCGGAGAAGGTGGAAATGGAGTTTTTCGATGATCAGGTGTTCTATGACAAACAACAGAATAAGAGGTCTAGTTGGCAGGCAAAGGGGAAGAATTCATCAAAGAAGCAAGGAGGTAAGAAAACCAAATATCCATCCTGTGAGAAGTGTGGTAAAATGCATCCTGGAGAATGTTTATCCAAGTTTGGTAAGTGCTTTCGGTGTGGTAAGTCTGGTCATATTGCTCGTAACTGTAAGGAAGATGATCAAGCAGGAAATGAAAAGCCAACGGTAAGATGTTTTAAGTGTAATGAAATGGGTCATTATGCAAACGAGTGTCCAACTAAGAACTCAACTGGGGGAATACAGCCAGACTACAAGAAGAAAGGGGTGGTGAAATCCTTTGCAACAACTTCAGCAGATGTTGGGCCATCGAATGAAGTGGTATCAGCTCCAGGGAGCTCAGTATTTTTTGAAGATTAACTTGAGGTCGGGGTACCATTAGTTGAAAGTAAAAGAAGCAGCCGTTCCGAAGACTGTGTTCCGTACTAGATATGGCCATTATGAATTTTTAGTTATTCCTTTTGGGTTAACCAATGCACCAGCTATATTTATGGACCTTATGAATTTTCCATGAGTTCTTGGATAAGTTTTTGTTTCTATTTTGAGGTTTGGGAAGAGGTTATGTGTGACTTGTGATTCACAGTTAAAGAATGAGTTGTTATGTGAGGCTCATAGTTCCCCGTTTTCAGTTCATCCTGGCAGTACTAGGATGTACAGAGATCTGCAGGAGTATTACTGGTGGGATTGTATGAAAAGAGACATTGCTGATTTTACTGTGAAGTGTTTGACATGTCAACATCTTAAAGCAGAGCGGCAGTTACCGAAAGGGATGCTTCAGCCTTTACCAGTGCCAGAGTGGAAATGGGAGAATATATCCATGGACTTTGTTGTTGGATTACCGAAGACATCTCGAGGTAATAATGAAATCTGTGTTATTGTTGATCGCTTGACCAAATCTGCTCATTTCCTTTCTATACGAGATACTTTCTCTCTTGATCAACTTTCCTGTTTGTATCTTAAAGAGATAGTCAGGTAACATGGAGTTCCTCTCTCCATTGTATCTGATCGTGATCCCAGGTTCACATCTAACTTTTGGAAAGGCCTTCAGAAGTCATTGGGTACAGAATTAAATTTTAGTACAGCTTTTCATCCTCAATCAGATGGGTAGTCAGAACAAACAATCCAGACATTGGAGGATATGCTACAAGCTTGTTCTATGGATTATCAGGGAAGTTGGGACCAACATCTTTCTTTGGTTGAGTTTTCATATAATAACAGTTTTCATTCTAGTATACAGATGGCACCATTTGAGGCATTATATGGGAAGCGGTGTCGAACTCCAGCTTTCTGGGATGAAGTAGGTGAAAGGAAGTTGATGGGACCAGAATTGGTAGAAGAGATGGCAGAAAAAGTTTAGTTGATTCAGAAGCACATGAGAACAGCTCAGAGCAGGCAGAAGATTTATGTGGATAACCGGAGGAAGGATCTATCTTTCGAGGTAGGTGATCATGTTTTTCTCAAGGTTTCACCTTGGAAAAGTGTGATGAGATTTGGTAAGAAAGGAAAGCTGAGTCCAAGGTTTATTGGACCATATGAAATTCTGGAGAGAGTTGGATCAGTTGCATACCGAGTGGCTTTACCTCCTAGTTTATCTCAGGTACACAATGTTTTTCATGTTTCAATGTTGAGAAAGTATATGCCAGATCCATCTCATGTTTTGAGCCCAGAGGTAGTTCAGCTGGAAGAGAACCTATCTTATGAGGAACAACCGGTCCAGATTCTTAACCATAGGGAGCAAGTGTTACGGAATAAGGTGATTCATCAGGTAAAGGTTTTGTGAAAAAACCATGTGATTGAAGAGGCAACGTGGGAATCTGAAAATGCTATGAGGGATAAATACCCCCACTTATTTTGATAAGTGAATAAAATTGCGAGGACGCAATTCCCAAAAGGGGGGAAGGATGTAACATCCCAGGTAAATAAAGAATAAAGAATTTTCATATTTATTAATATTTACGAATTAAATATTAATTTTATATTAAAGGGGTTGCTATGTTCGATAGCGTACCCGATACGCAACGATGAGTTTCTTTGAAACTTACGTAGCACACTAGTAATAAAATAATATTATTTTAAATGTTAGTTAACAAGTAGCCGTTGTACTAGCGGGAATGGATAGAAATAACTAAAATATGATTAGATATGTTTTTAAATGTTTATACATTTACCCAATAAAAGATAAAGGCTTAAAATACGGAAAGAGTTCAATTTTAGGGCATATATACTCTAATTTTCACTAAAGGTTCACTTATCACCTTTTAATGGTGAACCGTCATTAAATATAGTTTTTATCACTCTTATACTTTATTTTGGACCAAATATAACTCTTCTTTAGAATTGGGACATCAAAATTTACTTTGTGTAATTTTTTGGTACCTTTCTGATAAAGTTCATTTTTTTAATGAATAGTGTAAAATGTTGTATTTTAATTCAAAACCTCTTTTTAATCTAATTTTTAATTTGATTAGATTATATTTTCAATTGGTTTTAAAGTGAAATAAGAAAATATTTTTACCATTAAATCCAATAGTGGTCGTTGGAATTAATTTCACTTTGAAATCGGACTTAAACTACTGTCAATCTTTTGATACTTATTGTTTCATAAAAACACGCTATTTGCTCTGACAGCGGGAATTAATTATTAAATTAATTAATGTGACTTATATGTTTTTAATTTTGTAAAATATACTTCATTTTTGAATTCGGAATATCAAATATAGCTTAGGGTGAATTTTTGGTAATTTTCTGAAAAACTTCAATTTTTGATGAATAGTGAAACCACTAAGTGGTACTTATAAAGACTGATTTTCCGTTTAAATGAAATTTTGCCATCATTGTGTTTTGAATTTCAAAAATCCGACATACATGGTTGTCATTAAGAAGTAAAATGTGGTTCAATGAGATTATAATAATTTTTTGGTGAATAGTAACTTATTAAGTTCTTAATCGCGATTAGTAGTAATTAGTGTAGTTTAAGGTAAAAATAATGCTTTAATAAAATAAGATGAGCATGACACTTGTCCTACACCTATTGGGTGAGTCATGGTCGACCAAGGCAAGCCATGGGCCAACTTGGGGACCCCATGGAGCCACTTTAGTTGGAAAATGACATTAATATATTTTTATTTAATGTTAAAGTGAAAATGACACTAACATAAATTGTTTTACTAAAATAATTTTTACATGGGGTTATAAAGATCAGATTTTTGATTATAAATAGTAATTGGAAATCTAAAACGATTTCCTACATCATAGTATTTTTTTTATTATTTTTAGACATTAAATAAATTAAATTATTTATGACATAATAATGATGCAGCGATGACATCATTATTTGACGATTTAAATAAAATGGAAAGATAATGTAAAATATATGAACTACACATGTCCAAAACCAATTGGATGAGTGGATTTCGAACCCTTATCACCTTATACACGAATTATATCAATGTGGTACCTTTTAAAACCGAAACACATTTTCAAATAAAGTAATATTTCTTTACTTTCCAAAAGTGCCCCTCCTCTCCTCTTATAAAAGGACCCCACCTCTACCTCATTTCACACACTCCTCAAGACTTTGGCTCGGCCAACCCCTGCCCATTTAATCTCTCCACATCCCTCTTCTCATCCTAGTGGATTCCCTTTGGGCAGAATCCTTTAAAAGGAAGCCTTTAGGCTCAAATCACAAGGAGTTACACTTTTAAAGGTAATTCATTCTCTCTTGTTCATTTGTTTTATTTTGCTTCTCCAACCCCCTAAACTCTTTTTATTTACTTATTTTGTAACAACACCAGTATCTTCAATATAATAGGATGTTGTTATAAGATTTATTTGAGCTACACTCTCACACAACTACATCAAATGGTTAAAGAACATACGGTTTCCGTGGATGGCGAAATTCTGCCTCCCGAAACGATGATTGTTCAATACTCATTTAACACCTTCAAGGGTGGCCATTATGATGTCACTATTTTTATATATGATATATAATATGTTTATTGTTTTCTTTAAGATTCTGTATTTTTCATTTTTGGCATACCTTTATGGTTTCCATTATGGGTAAACACGATATCTTCATTTAAGGAAGTGCGGACTACCGCCCCCTAAAAGTGATGTGATTCGTTAATGCCATATGTGGGACGTGTAAAGGATGGATTTAAAGTTATTATATATGATGTTATACTGGAATTATAATATACCTCTATATCATTATTATTTATTTCCATTAATGTATGAGATATAAATGAAAGTAGCGTTCATGCGTACGTACGGCTTACCGTCTCCATGAACGGTGCATTTCATTTCTTATCCCCAAATGTAATGTAATATTAAAAGTACATGTATATAATGGATATATATAATTAATGATATATCTAAATGATGAATA
The DNA here is from genome assembly GCA_963277665.1 of Viscum album. Lineage (NCBI taxonomy): Eukaryota > Viridiplantae > Streptophyta > Magnoliopsida > Santalales > Viscaceae > Viscum > Viscum album. Next base: position 904,159,837 of record OY728160.1, on the reverse strand, counting down.
TAATTCTGGAATTAAAATATACATACCTCCCATTTAGTTTTAATTCCATTAATATGACAAAGAAATGAAAGTAGCGTTCATGCGTACGTACGGCTTACCGTCTCCATGAACGGTGCATTTCATTTCTTACCTCTAAATGATTATGTAATATTATAAGTACATGTATATTTTGGATATATATTATATATATGATATCCAAATCAGGAATTTCATTCTGGATATAAAGAACTTTTTACCACATGAACAACATGTAATTGTAAGAAGTCAACTTTCGACTTAAGAACCAAATATTGACAAAACAAAAATTATTAACTTAAATGGTTACATAATGTTTATAACATGGCAATAAGTGATATAAAAGGAATAATGAACTTTAAAAAGGTTTCTTAATCAAGTATAAATTAACTCAAGTTTATTATTCAGGACGTTAAAGAACGATCGGTTCAAGTTGGACCCAAGGTAAGGGACTTCGTCTCAATCTCCTTTCATTGAGGCATATTTAGTTTTAAACACAACTTTCTTTTATACGGTGTATAAACCCCATTTGACTTTTAATTTTATACAAAAGGAATCTTTTTCTATGAAGTGTTTTACAAAACTACAAAAATGAATGTTTCTTTTAACGTACACGGCGGCAACGACCTTTTCCGCCGCCGAGTATTATTTGGTCTTTGGCTTTCTCAACAAGCCGTAATGTTTTTAGAATAAAATAAATACCATATACTCTTTTATGTATTTTTGTATTGAAAATGGTTTTGAAAAAGGATTCTATTATGTCAATATATTTATGATATATTGTGATTGAAATGTGGAAATGTTATCATTCCTTTATATTGGTTTTATGTTTTATGATTTTATATTGGTACTTGGACATTTTAACGGGTGGTTACGTTATAAACCATATGACGGGTGGTGCCGTGAATACCAGGACGGGTGGTTACGTTATAACCTCCAATGCATTGGGTATGGAAGTCGGCCTTATGGCTATTCCATTAAGTATGTATGGAAATTGGTCGTATGGCTATTCCATTAAGTGATATGTGTGGAAGTCGACCGTATGGTTATTCCACTTAAGTATGTTTATGTCCCAAGTTACCTTTATATATGTTATGTGTTCTTTATTTGGGTTTTATGGTAATACTTTGGTTACAAAAAGGTAAGTAATGATACTTTATTCAGTGATGAGTTTTTACTACTTCATGAAGGTGAAGGTATTACATTGATAGAGTATACATGGTTTACTTGATTTTGAAAAACTAACAGTTTTCATTCTTTCTGTATCCCTTACTGAGCTTTTTATGCTCACCCCAAGTTTTTCGAAATGTTTTTCACAGGAATTAAAGTGGAATATGGTCAAGGATGGGATCAAGGGAATGTCACGCTATATAAAACATAGAAATAGACATGTTTCTTTTAAGAGTTTTTTTTTATTATGGAAACTTAGTATAAGTGACTACTTTGTAATCTTTTGAGATGTAATAGTTATGTTTAAATTCTCTAAAACTCTAAACCTGAAAAGATCCTCAACGTGAATTATTCTTTTAATTCAATATTAAGTAAGGTTTAAGGCTGGGGCCTTATAAAAATTCTTCGTAGAAAAATTATATTACTATATTGATAGATTAATGAAGCTCTATGAATTTTTCCCACATCATGAATGGAAGAATAACCACTTCTCAGAATTCATATATAATGCATTTCTTAAAAATTCTAAAAATATTCTAGATGAATAATCATGATGATATTATACTGAAAAATCACATATAACACCTCTATATTTTAAAATAAGAACATTATTTTTCAATGATAATGTGTCATCAAACACTGAGATTAAACAACCCAATAAATATATATATTCAAATTTTATCTCTTATATATCTTGTAGGAAATGAAGCCCTCATCATAAATAAACCCTAATATAGTATACCATTATAACATAACAATTAAATTTGATGTTATTAAAAGTACTAACTAAAATATGAAAATTATGGTAATATATTTATTATAAATCATATAAGAATGATTTATAAGAAAATGAAATACTTTTTGAAAAACAAAATTTTTTATATAAAATGGTTTCATAATGACTTGTGCACATAATTTAAAATAAATTTCTACCATATTTATAAAAAATTATGAAAAAAATAATTTTTATGTCATAATAGAAAATTTATCTTATATAAATTTCTTGATAATATTATCATATATTTCATTTTTCAATGAATAGGGGAATATAATGTATTTGAATTCAAAACATCAATTTAATTAAAATTATTTTTAAAGATAAACTATATTTTTATTTAGTTTTAATGTAAAATTAGTTCATTTATATATATATTTAAATTTTAATCCAATTTACATCATTTCAATCATTTTTATATTTAATTTTCATATAAAAGAATTGTAAATTTTCACATTGATACCCCATTTTCCTTTCACTTCTACGCGATTCAATTTTTATAAAATGTTTATTATTATATGAATGGAATTTGTAGAAAATTATTTCATATTATAAATAATCATAATGTATGTTATCTAGTAATTTCAACATAAAATTTTACTATAATGAACATTAAAAATAGTAAAAGTTATTTATAGCGATTAACTTAAAAAATGATTTATATAGGGGTTAAACTATAATGGAAATGTTTAAAGGATCCAAAAAAACGTTCTTACCCAAATTATATGTCCATAATTAGATCATATGAGGTATAATAATATATAATACTTCATATAGACCCATTTATCATTTAAAAAACATTTGTAAAGCTTTTTCTTTTCATACATTACCTGTGTGCCACACACCTTACTTATCTTTAATAGAGAAGGATTTTAGTTAAATCCTAATACATTGTGAAATAGAATTTACCAACATGATACATAATAAAATGTAATAAACTTTATCCTTGAAAACTTATTCAAATATTTCTTCTTAATAACCAGAAACAATTAAACATAATAATGTTGTGCTCAAATTCTCAGCAAGGCTAAGTAAAGAGAAAGCAATAATGAATAAATGAGAACAAATTAACATGGTAAGGTAAATAATTGATAACACATTCCATTAAAATATCTAGATAAGTAAAAATAAATATGTAAAGGTAATAAAATTAAAAACATTACATGTAATCCATGAACTAAAATTTAGATTTATCCATACATATGTCGATGAAAAATATCATTGATGAATAATAACTGAAATATATATGATGGAAATGATTAATTATTGGATTTAATGTCTTAATAATATTGGGACCTATAATGATGAGATTCATCCTTTGTATAGTTTAAAAATCTAGGTAGAAACCTTTCTAATTAGGCCAACATAATCATCTCATGAGAGCCTATTGATTCATTGAGGATCTATATAAATAATGGGCTCTACCTGTCATTGCATGTCCAAAACATTCTTCATTTTGTGAAATTGATTAAATTAATAAAAAAATATGCCTTATAAAATTTATATATTGAATAAAAAATACTTATTTATAAATATTTCTCCAAATAATAAATTAAATGTCAAATTAGACACCGTATTTGAAGAGGTATATAGTTTAGGGAATAATAATATCGATGATAAATAAAATGGATAATTGAAGGGAAATTCATTGTTCATCTATCATAAGAGATTTAATATTTCAATAAGAATAAAAAATGAATCATGGAAGTGAATTTCAATAATATCATTTTAAAAATAAATAGAAAACCATCTAGATAAAGAATAAGGATGGTATAAATTCAACAAATCCCAAGTGTATTAAAATAATGGGTTGTTGTTGTTGATGAATAGTAATACTGTAAAAATATATTTTAAAAAATTCTTGAGGAATATATCATTTTGTTTGGAAAACATTTAGAAAAAACCATATCATTGAAATTTACTTTTGAAAAAAAAAAATTAAAATTTTCCATTTAAATATGCAAAGGATTCTTTAATGAAATTATAGGAAGTTAATATGTACATGTTGTATGAGGTAAAATAACATTCCTTTTTCAAGGTAAAAAGGAATGAAAAATTATTTTTCAGAAAAGAAAAAAGAAGATTCAATTGAAAGAAAAATTAAAGTAAAAAAGGTTTAACATTTATTTACCAATTAATTTTTGAAAACATTTTAATAAAACATGGTTTTCAGAAGAAGTCATTTTATCTGACTAAAGAGTTAAATAAAGTCGTGTTTTCATAAAAAAAACTTAAAATTTTTGAGTACTAAAGAGTGTAAAATGATACTAATTTATTAAAACATTAATTTATAACTAGATATAAATTAAATGGTTTATTGAAAATGGTTATATAATTTTCTCAAATGTAAATTTCATTGAAATATAATTATTATTTGTCTTGAGGAAAATAATCATTAAACATCCCAAAGTGTCCCATACCACAGTGAGACATTCTAAATCATAAGCCTCATGATGTAATAATATTAATAAAAACATATAATATCATTGTAATAATTTTATTCATCATATAAAATTTCAATTTTAGTATATACACCATATAAATGAAATGAGTTGTATAACAATAATTAAGTCTCAATGGAATATAAATTGAGATGAAAATCTCTTACATGAACCTTAATTTTTGTTGTATGGTATTTATCCTCTTGTATACTGGTTCTAAATATGTTTCTTACTTATACCAGAACCATAATAATGTTTATAATATCATATATTAACTTCATAAGATATTTTATTACCTGTTTGTAAACACAACTTCATTATTTTTACTATTTTGGGTGTAAATTTCCAAGTTTCCTTAAGTATGTTTTGACTTGAGATTTGTTATTCCCATTAATGAGATCATGATTTAATCATATCAAAAATGTAAATAATGAATTATTTATAATATATATATATTCATTTCATATGTATTTATAATAATCTATAATGTTTTTATATAGTAAATGAAATGCACTGTTCATGGAGATAGTTGGTTGTAGGTATGCATGAATGCTAGTTTCATTTCTCTATCATATTAAAATAAAGAAAAATAAATGATAAATATATATATTATCATACCAGTATCATATCTATGTCATATATGTTAAATTTTTTTATTAATACCATCATTTATGCATTTCATTTACGACATGAATGATTCTCATCACTCTGTGGGGGTGGTAGTCCACACTTCCTCAAACGAAGTTATTGTATTTACAGAAGAAGGAAAGAAAAAAGTTATGTTGTAAATAAAAACTATAAAAGTATAAATTTATTATAAATATCATATATATCATATATATAGATATTTTCAATCATAATGGACCCCGTGAGAGGTAGTATAGGAAAAAATGAACAATCACCATTTTGTGATGCAGTACTTTGCGGTACACAGAAACAGTATGTTCATTACCCATTAGATGGAAGTGTGTGTATTTGTAGGTATAAAAATTATCATAAAAATTCCTACTATATTTAGGGTAATATTTGTTAATAAAATAATATAATAATAATATTTTGGGGGTTGGATGATTGAAGTAAAACTAAATACCTTGAAGAATTTTCTTACCTCTTAATCGGGAAACTCCTTTTAGTTTGTACCAAAAGGATTCATTAGATTGAATAATTCCAAATTAGAGACTTATATATTAATAGGATGGTTGTTTAGAATATATTTTGTTATATATTTTTAGATTCGATGTTTTGTGTGATGTGTGAATAATTGGGAGGAGAGGAGGTGCTTTTATTGTGGAGGAGGAGTGGCACTCCTATAATATTTTCACAATGGAATTCCATATATGTTTTTCACATTTCATGTCAAACCAATAATGGACCGAATTTTATAAAAGGGATTATAGGGTCCAAATATATCCCACCAATGGATCTTATACATGTGTATAGGTAATTTGGGCCCCTAATATTAATGATTATTCCATTATGAAGCTTAATTTTACCTTAATCGTTATAATTAATTTTAATTACATTCATTAATATTTTTGGTCAAAAACTAAGTTGACCTAATTATAAATTATAAATTATGATTGTTATAAATATTAAATCCATTTTTACAACTTCAAATTTTTGAAGTGGCAGAAATGAATTTAAATTTAATCCCATGGAGGGGACGACAATGCTACTCTTTATAGTAAAAATGTCTTCATGTTTGCTAGGTTTTTTGTAGGGAATTTCAATGTAAAATTGATTAAAAAGACCAAAATTGTATTAATTGAAAAAAATATAATCTAATTTTACTTTTAACCTATCTAAATCATAATTAATTCGTATAAATAAATTAGATGAAAAATAAGTTTTGAATTGAATTTCAACATTTTTTATTATACATTAAAAAATGAAACTTCACTAAAATATAAAAAAATTCACCCTAACCTAATTTTTATGTTTCCATTTAAAATATGAAGTTTATTTGGACATATTAAATTTATTATAGGGTCAACATTTGTATTTAAAATTCATTTTCCATCAATAGGATATAAAAATTCATTAATAAAAATATTGTAGTTTATTCATAAAATTGGGAATAGTTTTATTATAAGACTATAAAATCTATTACATGAATATAAAAAATATTATATTTAATATATAATATATATGTAACATTAATATTGTTAACTAGTTTTAATTAATTTAATTCATTGAGCTAAAACAACTTTGTGACCATAAAATTAATAATATTTTCTATTATATTCAATCTATTTTCATATTCATTTATAATTAATTTTTTACTACTAAAAAAATTATATATTTTTTGTAAACCATATATTTTAATAATTTATATAAACCTTTTCATGAATACTAGTTTAACATCTATGTCATATCTTATTATATAAATTAATATTTGAATAATATATCATTATTTAGTAAAAACTAGATCTTGTGTGTAACGCAAACCATTTGAAGAAACTCATCGTTATGTGCGCCATATGCTAACCCAGTATCAAGTTTATTTCATGTTATATAATAGATTTAATTTAGTTAAAATAGTAAATATATAGTAAATTTTTGGGGTATTATATTCCCTTATGAACTTGGTGATGTGTGTGATACACGATATTAAATAAAATGTTCCAACTTTAGAATTTCAATGTCTTACATTATCCTCAACTTAATTTAATTGCGTCCTCAAAATTTAAAAATTATCTCTTTAATCTAGGGATTTAAAATAATCTGATTTTTAACAATTCACATTGTTAATTTGGTTAATTACACATCTTTTTTATAATAGAGAAGGTAAAGTACAATTATCACGTAACTAAGTTCCATAGTAGAAGAACATAGGTGTGAAATGGAATCATGGGTGATGAGGAGAAATATAAAAATCATGTATTGATGGTGGGTTCTAGAGAACATGGTTAAGATAAAGTTAACAATTAGAAATCCCTAAATCTATGATGATCCAAGGGACATTTGATTCATCGGAAACAGAGGTATTGAGGCAGCATTTTTGGATTCAAGATCATTTTTCCATGAGTTGAGTAATTCCTTCACTATCTATGAATATAAGTAAATATACATACTAGGTATGTTTTTATAAGAAATATATTATCTTTTAGTTTTCCCTTCAACAATTTCTACCTCATCTCTTAGAAAAATATTCATCATATAGAGATGTAATATATTAATCTCTAAAAGCACATCAAATATTCTGTTTAATATATTTCATAAATGGTCAAATTTTCCCAATGATTGTGATCCAACACTTTAGAAATAATTTCACTACATTTCCAATATGAACATATCATTATCCTTTAATCAACATGGAGCAGCTCAAAATTTTTACATTCCAAACATATTAATAACTCCATCATGTATCTTCCTAAAACTTGTTGATAACTCGAATCAACATAAAACATTATTGGAAAAATGTATTATTACTTATTCTTTATGTAAGGAACATGTTACTGGATATATTAATTAAATATAAAAGTGTTGAAAACACATTTAATGATAGAATATACCACTTGTCAACAAGTTGTTAATCAATTCTGACACAGTCATCACTTGTCCAAATTAATTATTTCTTCATAATTATCTCAAAATCAATAAAATATTAAGGGTTTTATTTACCTCAAGCATGTTTTTTTTTTAAATATTATCTTTCAAATGAATCACTTTTCTTAGTACCATTTAGTATAAGATCTCAAATACATAATGAAAAAGTACAAGAATGAAATCCTCATATATTCCTTAATTATTATAACTATTACATTACTAATAAAATATTCAAATGAAATAATTCTTTAATAGGAATATTAATTATTCCTCTTCTTTTGTGGTTGTATCATATCAAGATCATTATCCAATATCATCATTTGGATTATATTCCATTAATGTTTGAGACATTCATTTATATTGGGTCCCATCTCATTGTAGATATAACACTGAATAATAACCTTTTTATTTTTCTCTTTTTATTATATATCATGGATACCATTATCTCTAGACATATAATAAACTATCATTCCGTTAAATGATTTACAAGGGTGATTCCTTCCATAGTGATTACTTGTGGGAAAATCCTTCTTTCCTTTCTCCCCTTTATAGACCTTTCTCTCTTCCATCCACTTATTTTACTATGTCCCTTCAAATCCACATGACTTAGAGAATTCGTTACTTATCTTGTTAATATAGGATACTATTTCCTCATATGATGATAATATATGGGAGAATATTTTCATTCGAAATATAGGATTAAGACATTGAATGATATGATACTTAATAATTTTTGGATCACGTGAATTCATGGAATTCTAATTCTATTATCCAGGCACCATTTATAAACAATGGATTATACTGGATTAAATCATAAAATAATGTATAATCCAATAATTTGTATAAATCATACCAAAAAAATCTAATCTCTTAATCATAATCCTGGTTTAATTAGTGATATCTGAAATTTTAAATCCTTTATATTGGTTTTTAATGAAAATATTTATTATAATAAGAATATCTTTTAAGACTGTCAAATCAGGTGCACAGTAAGGACCATTTTCAATTAATAGTTTATCCTAAGTCAATCCTTGAACACCTTTTCATAGTTATTACTAGTAAGTAAATTTGTGCCAGAACCACATCCACTTGTATTATCTATATAGAGATGTATTTATAAGAATACCCCCATAATAAAAAACATATTATATTTCAAGGAGTCTCATATATACTTATTCCCAAATTCTATCTTAGGGTTAAGTTCCCTAATCTATTTCTTGAAAATATAGTTTCCAAGGTTGTTTCTAATCTTCCTTTGATACTAATTGTAACGCCCTAACCCCATAACACTAGATCCATGAAATTATTTTATTAAATTGTCATGATTACAGGGAATCAAATCCCAAAGGAACATTCAATTTATAAGACTTAGAAATCCATATTATATACATGATACCCATAATGCATTAGTAAATAGAAATTAAAAAATGATACATTAAAAAATTAAATAAAATGGATCCTTAAAATATTATTAAAATATATATTCTTTATAACCTTGAGAAATGAATAATAACAATTCTAAGATCAAATACTCCATAATGGTATGTAAAGAAAATAAATAATTAAATTATGAGAATAAATTAACATAGTAAGGTAAATAAATGATAACACATGTCATAAATATTAGTAGAGAAGGAAATATCAGTATGTAAATATAATAAAATGAAACACATTCCATTTAATTAAAGAACTAAAAACTAAATTTATCCATTGATAAGTCGACGTAAAATTTCATGGATGAATAATAACAGAAATATCAATGATGGAAATGATTAATTAATGGAAACCATGTCTTAGGTACATGGGGACCTATACATTAAATATCCATCCTCAGGATATTTTAAAATTATAGGTAGGAAATAGTTTAATTTTTCCCACATAATCGTCTCATGAGAACCTATTGATGCATATAGCATCTATATAATGTCTAGGCTCTACCTTTCATTGCATGTCTAAAGAATTTTTCATATCAAGAAATCGATGTAATTAATAAATAATATACCTTATAAAATATCAGTATTTAATATAGAATATGTAATTATAAATATTTCCCCAAATAATCAATCAACTATCAATGTAGATACCTTATGTAAAAAGGTATTTGATTTTGGAAATTGTAATATCTATGATAAAAGAAATTGATAAATGATGGAAAATTAAATGTTCAATGATCATAGGGGATTGAATATTTCAAGTGAACTAAAAATTGCATCCAAGAAGTGAATTTGAATTATATACTTGGCCAATTAAATAATAAACCATACATAGAAATAAGAAGTATGGTTTCAATACAAAAAATCTCATGTCCAGTCAAATAAAGCGATGTAGCTATTCATGAATAGAAACACTATAAAAATATATTTTAAAAATTTCATTAGGGAAATATCATGTTCTTTTGAAGAAAATTTTCTTAGAAATTTACTTTTGGAAATAGATTATTTAAAAATAACTATTTAAATATGAAAATAAATCTTCAAATAAATGATGGTGAGTAAATCCATAAAAGACATTTGAGGTAAAAGAACATTCCATTTGCATGATATAAAGGTTTAAAAAATTCCTTGTCTAGATTGAGATAAGAATATTCCTTTGAAAACATTGATAAAAGAAAAAAAATGGTTAACGTTTCACTACAAGATGATTTTAAAAACATTTTTGTTTTTTATAAAACATGGTTTTTAAGTGAAAATAGGTTCTCTGACTAAAGATAGAAATAATGTCATATTTTTTAAAAACTATTTTATAAAATATTTTGACTAACAAGGTATGGGAAAATTGTACTAATATATGAAAGTGTTCATGGATAACCAAATAATAATTATAGTTTTTATTGAATAATGGTAATATAATTTCGAAAAATTGAAATTCCATTGAAATGTCATTAGTATTAGTCTTTAGAGAAATAATCATTAAACATATGAAAGTGTTCCATACCACTTTGAATCATTTTAAATCACAATCCACATGAATGAATAATATTAAATGAAATATATAATATAATTAGAATAAATTTAATCATTATATAATATTTCAAAGTCAGTATATACACCATATAAAAGAAACATGGTGCAAAATAGTAATTAAGTCACAATGAAATATAAAATGAGATGAAAATACCTTACTTTAACCTTCCTTTTGGATGTGTAGTCTTTATCCTTCTATATAGTGGTTAATAATATGTTACTAACCTATAAAAAACCATAATCATGTTTATAATGTCATATAATTACTAATTGTAATATTTTATTATATTTTTGTCAACACTCTTTACTTAATTTAACTATTTCTATTATTAATTGCCTAGTTTGGTCGAATATGTTTTGACATGAGATTTTTTGTTCCCATTAAATAGATCATGATTTAATCATATCTATAATTTAAATTATGACTTAATTATAATATATATATTCATTACATATATATTTAGAATAATCAATAATGTTTGGAGATAAGAAATGAAATGCACCATTTGTGGATATTGTAGGTCGTATGTATGCATGAAAAGTACATTCATTTAATTGTCTCGTTAAAATAATGAAAATTAAATGATATATATATATATATATATTATAATTATATTATCTTATATATATCATATATATTAAATTTTTTTATTAAGACAATCCTTTATACACTCTATGTTTGGAATGAACGAGTCTAATCGTTTTGAGGGGGCGGTATTCCACACTTCCTCTGATAAAATTATCGTATTTACACAATATTGAAAGAATAAAGGTATTTTATAAATAAAAAATAATGAATAATAAAGACATTAAAAATATCATTTATATCATATATAAACTAATTTTCCATTACATTGGATACCATGAGAGGTGGTAAAGGAAATAATGACCAATCATCGTTTCGTGATGTAGTATTTCACCATACAAAGAAACTATATGTTCTTTATCCATTAGATTGAATTTCATGTAATATTAGGTAGAAAAATTATATTAAAATAATACTATTATATTTATTATACTTCTATTTTATACAAGAATAGAATATAAAGAGTTTATGTGTCGGAGAATGGGAAAAAAACTAAAGAGCTTGAAGAAATTTGTAAGCTCTTAATCAGGTAACTACTTTTGGTTTCACGAATATGTTTACTTTGATTTATTCCTAAACAATGGTAGGATTATAGGATTATAGGAGTTATTTTTAGGAGCTATTTGAGAAGATCATGTTCAATCCAATTTGTCTTGAGTGGTGTGAATATGTGGGAGGATATGATGCCCTATTATTGTGGAGGAGGAGGAGCACTCTTGTAATATTTTTACAAAGGAATAACATTGACGTTTTTAAATTGAATGGGGATACAATAATTTAAAAAAAATAGATAAAATCTATGATAGGGTCGAAATATGGAAATAAAATATCTCATGGACATGTTTATAGGTCATTTGGGGCCTAATGATTACGGTTTAGTCCATTATTAAGATTAATTTTACATTAATATTTGTAATTAATTTTCATTACATTCACTATTATTTTAAGTCAAAAAAATTACCATGTTAGAAATTTTATACTATTATGATTCAAAATATGGAAACCATTTTTCTAAATTTCGTTCACATAAGTGGAACAAATTAATATAAATTTAATCCCACAGACTGGAAGACAATGTTTTTTTTAAGTGAAGTCGTATGAATTTTATCTATGTTTTTATAGTCAATTTAAAAATTGAAATTAATTAAAATAACCTATTTTAGATTAATTTATAAAAATATTATCTTATTTTACTTTAAAACAAATTTAGAACAAAATTCATCCTTATAAATAAATTATATTAGAAAACAGTTTCTAATTAAATTTTACTATTTTTTCTATTCATTAAATAATGAAACATTACATAAATATACAAAAAATATTCCTAACATAATTTATATGTTTATATTCAAAATATTAAGTTTAATTTTTCATATTAAATTTATAAAAGGGTTAAAATTTGATTTAAAATTTGTTTGTTATCAAAAGGTGATAAAAATACCTTAATAAAAATATAGTATTTTATGCATAAATTAGGTTTAGTTTTATCTTAAACCTTTCAAATCCATTGGATGAATATAAAAAAATATATTATTGAATATATAATATATATTTCACATTAATATAATTCACTCATTTTAATAAAATTAATTTATTAGGGTAAAATAGCTTTATGGGCATAAAAATAATAATATTTTCTATTATGGTCAATCGGTGTTCATATTCATTTCTAATTATTTTTTAACCAAATAAATTATTCTATATTTGTGTAAAACATATATTTAAAAAATTTATATTACCATTTTCCAAATTACTTATTTAATGACTATTTTATATCTTATTATATTAAATAATATTTTAATAATATATCATTATTTAGAAAAAAAACTCATTCTTGCATGCTACACAAGCCATTGGAAGAAAATATTTGTTGTGTGTGGAATACACTAACTCAGTGTCATGTTATTTTCAAGATATATCATATATTTAATTTACTTAAAATAGTAAATATATAGTAAATTCTTGGTGTACTATTTTCCCTTACTCACTTGGTGATGTGTGTGATACAAGAAATCAAATACAACAATCTTACAATATAATTTCATGGTGTTACATTCTTCCCAACCTAATTAAATTATGTCTTTGAAATTTAAAAATTATCTAAGTAATATATGGATTGAAAATAAAATATTTTTTTAAAACCCACGTCTTTAATAGGGTCAATAGAACGTATTAATAAAATTGAAGGGATAGTAGAATGATCACATAACTAGGTTCTTTAGTAGAAGAATATAGGTGGGAAATAGAATCATGGATATAGTGGAGAGGTCTAACAATAATGTTCTGATGGGGAGTTCTAGAGAACATGGTTAGAATAAAGTTAACAATCCGGAATCACTAAATTTCTGATGATCTAAGGGAAATTTGATTCATCAGAAAGTAAGGTACAAGGAAAACATTATTAGTTTCATGCCTATTTTTCCTAGAGTAAAGTAATTCCTTCAATATCTACGAATATAAGAAAATATACATACTTTTTATGTTTCTATATGCACAATATTATCTTTTGGTCTTTCCTTAAACTATTTATATATCATCTCTTAGAAAAATATTAATCAAATAGTAAGGTAATATATTAATCTCTAAAACAACATATAATGTTATGTTTAGTATATTTCATAAATGGTAATCTTTTCCAAAATATTATAATACAACACTTTAGAAAGAAGGCCACTGAATTTCAAAGATGAACATATCTTTGTCCTTTAATTAGTAAGGAGTAGGTCCAAATTTTCACATTCCAAACTGATGACTAACTTCATCATGTATCCTCTTGAAATATGGTAATAACTCGAATCACTAAAAACCCTTGTAGGAAACGTTCATTATTCATTATTCATTATGTAAGAAACATGTTATATTATATATTCCTTAAATACATAAGTGTTTTAAACTCTGTTAGTGATAGAATAGAACACTTGTTGACAAATCATTAATAAATTCCAATATATTCAGAAATTTTCCAAATTAATCTTTTTCTCATTATTATCTAAATATCATGAAGATATTAAGGGTTGTATTTACCTTAATCATACATTTTTTGAAAATTCTAACTTTTTACAGAATCACTTTTCCTAGTAACATTTAAAATAAGTTCTCAAATCCTTAGAAAAAACTACTACATTACAATCTTTATATATTTCATAATTCTTATAACTAGTACATTGATAGTAAAATATTCAAATGAAATAATTATTGAATAGGAATATCAATCATTCCTCTTAATATATTTCAATAGAATTTCTTTATCATCATCCAATGGTATATTTTGTGGTATATTCCTTTGATTCTTGTGACATTAATTTGTATAGTGACCCATCTCCTTGCAGTTGTAACACTAAACAGTATCCTTTTTTATCTTTCCCTTTGAATTGTTTACCATAGTGACCCTTATCTCAAAACATATAAAAAACTCAAATTCCCATAAATGATTTACTAGGGTGATTCTTTCCACAGTTATCACATGTGGGAAAATCCATCTTTCCCTTCGTCCCTTTGTCCATATTCTACTCTTCCATACTCTTCTTCCCTTTCTTCCATTCAAATCCATAAGACTTGGGTAATTTATTAGTTATCTTGTTAATACATGATATTATTTATTCATGTGATGAGAAAACATGGGAGACTATTAACCTTCAAAATTTTCTCTTAATACCTTTAATGATATGATCTTTCCTACTCTTTGGATCATGTAAATTAGTGGAATTCTCATTCGTTATGCAAGCCTCTATTTATAAACAATGGAATATACTTGATTAAATCATAACATAATGTATAATCCCAAAACTAGTGAAATAGTTAACAAAAATTAAAAAAACTAATTTCATAATCATAAACATGGTTTCTTTAGGAATATATCTACTTTAAAATCCTTTATATTGGTTTGTAAAGAAAAAATGAAGTATCCTAAGTGTATCCCCTGATAGTGTCAATCCAGGTTTGTAGTGAGGACTATTTTCATATACCAGGTTTTCCCGAGTCATGCTCGAAACACCTTGTCAGAGTTACTACTCCTAGGTAATTTGTGTCGGAACCATGTCCACATGTAGAATCTAGATATGGATATCTTACTAGGAATACCCACATAATCTCACCATTACTAAAATTCTAGGATTCTCTTCCAAACGTATACCTCAAGTCTGTATTAGGGTTATGTTCAATAATTTATGTTTTCCAATTCAATTTTCAATAGTTGTTTTTAAATATCCTCTGATACCAACTGTAACTCCATGACCCCAAAAGCCCAGAGCTGATGCATTATTTTATTACATTGGCATGATTACAAGGAATCATATCCTGAAGGAGCATTAATTTTAGCAGTCTTAAAAAAACAGATTACATAAATGATACCAATAATACATTATAAAATAAAAAATAAAAAAATTATACATAAGAGAATCAAATAAATAGCATCTATGAATGAATATTCAGATATTTCTTCTTCATATCCTACAGAAATGAAACATAATAAGAGTGATCTCAAATGACCAGTAAGGTTAAGTACATCGGTATCAAAAATGAATCAATGAGACTAAATTATCGTTGTATGGTAAATAACTGATAACACGTGCTTTTAAAATAACAAGAGAAGTTATAATCAGTATTGAAAGGCATGAAAATTAAACACATTCCATTTAATCAATGAACTGAAAATTAAATTTATCCATAGATATACTGACACAAAATATCATGGATGAATAATAACTGAAATATTTATTATGGAAATGATTAATTATGGGATGTCATGTCCTAGGAACATGAGGACCTATACTATCAGGATCCATCCTCTATGAATTTTAAAACTACAGGTAGAAACCTATTTAATTTGGAAAACATAATGGTCTCACGAGAACCTATCAATGAATCAAAGAGCTATATAATATACAGTCTCCACCTGTCATTTCATGTCCAAACCATCCTTCATATCAATAATTTGGTTTAATTAATAAAAAAAATCCTTATAAAATATCCATATTGAAAAAAGAATACAGAATTATAAATATTTCCCAAAATAATCAAAGTGTTGTCAAAGTAGAAACCATATGTAAATATGTATATAGTTTTAGAAATTTTAATATACATGATAAATTAAATTGATAATTTATAATAAATTAAATGGAGAATGATCATTTGGTATTGAATATTTCAAGAGGACTAAATAATGCATCAAGGAAGTGAATGTAATAAATATCCTTAGAAAAACTTAATAAACCATCTGGAGGAAGAATAGGGATGGTATCAACACAAAACCCCTAAGTGGATTAAAATAATGTTTCATTTTTTATGATAAATATATATACTAAAAAAAAATATTTTAAAAACATTTGGGATTAAAATATTATTTTTTTTAAACCTTCTAAAAAACTGTTTATTTAATGTTCAATTTTAAAAAAAAAATATTCAAAAATTAACCTTTTTAATACACTTTGGAAAACTCAAACAAATGATAGAGAGTAAATCCATATAAGTCATATGTGGTAAAATAACATTCCGTTTGTATGAAAAAAAGGTTTGATACTTGAATTTTCTAGAAACCAATAAGAAGATTCCTTTGAAAACATTGGTAAAAGACATATACGATAAAAAACATTTACCAAAAAATTTTAAAATCATTGTTTAAAATGTTTTAATAAATTTTTTTAAAGATAATAGGTTCTCTAACAAATGATATAAATAAAGTCATATTTTCTTTAAAAATTTTCTAAAACATATTGAGTACAAAAGACTGAAAATGGTACTAATACTTGAACATGGTCACAGATAACAACAGAATATTGAAAGGTTTTATTAACAAATGGTTAGATAATTTATTCAAATGTAAATTCCATTGAAATATCCTTAGTATTTGTTTTGAGGAAAATTATCCTTAAACTTCCCAAAGTGTCCCATACGACATTAAAAAATTTAAATCATATGCCTCATGAAAGAATAATATGAAATGAAACATATAATATCATGAGAATAAAGGGATTAATGATACAACATGTCAAAGTATGTATATACACTATATTAGTGAAACTACGTGGGTAATAATAATTAAGTCTCAATGGAATAAACATTGAGGCGAAAATCTCTTAACTTAACCTTCTATTTTGTCGGGTAGTCTTTATCATTATTTATAATTTCTCTAAATACATTACTAACTAATACCCGAATCATACTACGGTTTATAATATAATATATTTAATTCTCAAAATATTTTATAACCCATTTTTAACACTATTTCATTATTTTAACCATTTAGGGTGTTAATTTCCTAGTTTTCTCCAGTATGTTTTGACATTCGATTTCTTATTCCCATTAATTAGATCCTGATTTAATCATCTAACTAATGTAAAAAAATAATTTAATTATAATATATATATTCAGTACATATTTATTTAGAATAATTTATAATTTTCTGAGTTAATAAAAAAAATTCACCATTCAGAAAGATTGTAGGTCGTAGTATGCATGAATACTACTATCATTTCTTGTTCATATTAAAAGAATTAAATGTAAATGATATATAGATATATTAAAATTCTAGTATCATATATTTTTCATATATGTTAAATTGGATTATTAATAGCATCATTTATACATTATATGTATGGAGTGAATGAGTCACATCGTTCTGAGATAGCGGTTGTCCAAAATTCCTCAAAAGAAACTATCATATTTACACAAGATGTAAGAAATAAAAGTATGCTATAAATAAAAGTTATATAAGAATAAAGAAATTATAAATATAATGTATATCATATAACTATATAGAGTTTCAATCATAATGGCCACCATGAGAGGTGGTAAAGGAAAAAATGAACAATCATCATTTCGTGAGGCATTAGTTCACCGTACACCGAAACAATTTGTTTGTTACCTAGAAGACAGAAGTTTGTGTTAGTTTAGGTAGAAATATTTTCATAAAAACATCCTAGTATATTTAGGATACATTAATTTTTGTACTATAATATAATAATAATATTTTACGGGTTATAGAATGTAAATAGAACTAAATAGAATGGGGAATTTTGTTAACTCTTAATCAGGTAACTACTTTTGGTTTGTTCCAATGGCTGGTTTATATTTATACCTTCCCAAGGGGATGTATAACACCCACGTGTTTTATGAAATATTTAAATAATTTTTCAGTAGCTTGTTTTGCACGCAATCGTGAGTTTAATCAAACTGTGAGATACCCTTAATATAAAGTTACCATTATAACCTAGCCATTATGTTAGCGGGAAAAAATATAAAAAAAATTTACAAAAATCTAGGATAAATGTAAATAAATTATTTGTCATATTACTTTTTTTTAGTGAATGAAATTAAAATGGTATTTTTTATATTCATCAAATGGATATTAAAAGAATGTTTTTCCACCTTGTAATGGAAACCCCTTTTAGATACATTAGTAAATTTAATATTACAATGTAAATTTTTTCTTTGGAAGTGTAATATAAAAATTTACTTTGGTTGAAATTATGATATTTTTCTGATAAACTTCATAATTTGATGAATAGTAAAAATACACAAAATTTTAATTAAAAACAACTTTTTTCATCGAGATAATTTATATGGTTAAATTATAATATTTAATGGTTTTAAATTACAAATAGAATATATTTTTACCATTTAATATAATTTATGTCATTATCATTAATTTTACTTTAAATTCATAGGTAAAAACATTTCAATATTTTGCAATGTTTTAACTTTTAAAACTCATTTTCTCAACAGCAGGATTAATTTTTAATTAAATAATTCCACATATGTGTATTGAATTTAGAAAAATTGATTCCATATTTGGAATAAGTATTTCCAAATTATGTTAATAGACTACCTTTTATTTTTAGGCATTATGAATAGTTACTACGGTAAATTTTACACACCATAGTTAAAGGTAAATTGAGTAATTATGGGTAAATATAATATTATAAAATTTCCTTAACAATTTTATTATTATAATTGGATGATTATATTTTTCCCTAAATCATACTTGAGTCGAAATGGAATCTTTTGGAACCCACTTTGATGTGATTAAGACCTTTAATTTATTTTATTTAAAGAAAGTGAAATATGTCTCACTCAAACTTTAATAATTAAGGTATTCTTATTATAAGGTTATATAGAATATAAATTTGATTATAAATAATCATTTTAAATCTAAAATGTTTTTATTTTTTATGGTAATTTATTTTTAATTTTTAAGAAATATTTAATTACCTTAATAGGTTATACATTAATGATGTAGAAATTATTTATTTAGTTAAAAAACAATAATATAGATTTTCTTAAAATAATAATACCCATCAAAAGCCCAAATACCTAACCAAAACATATTGTTAGAGTATATATATACCATAATCATCCAAAGGTCGACTTGGGGACCATTTGGAGCCTTATAAAACAGATTATGACATTTATATTATTTTATTTTAAATGATGTCAAAGTTGTCACCTTCATACTTTAATAAAGATAAAATTTTAAAGGTTGGTTTTTTAGAAGATAAATTAGACTAAAAGTATTCTTATGAAAAATATTAGATTTATCTTCATCATAGTATTTTATTTTTAATTTTTATGTAAAAAATAATTACACTAAATAATTATACAAAAATATTGTAGTAATTATTTTATTAAGAGAAATATCAAATAAATGGTTTTAAGAATATTAAAATTATTATTATATGAAATAATTAATGTGATAAAATAATTTTATAGATAAATATGAAATATTATGAATCTATTAAATATTTTGGTTTGAACATATTTTTTGTGTGTATTTTATTTAAATTCAAATAAAAAATCATGTTAAAATTGACACTATTGATATTTTATATTATTAAATTGTTTAAAAATCACAAAAATATTTCAAAATTATAAATTGAAATTTATATGGTCTAAAATGTCATAAATTATCCAATTATTTACAATTCACAACACTTAAGTAAGTATTTATAACAATTTAAAATTTAGAATATTATTACCACAAATAAAATTAAATAGATTAAATAAGGATAAATCAAAATGATAAGGTTTAAAATAAAATCAAAACATGTCAAAATTTGATTAGTTGTTGATATTACAACCCTATATTATCTCATATTCTAATTGGAGTCACTTTTTAAGTTTTTAAGTTGGATTTGAGTTTATTATAAATTAATATTTTCGAGGTTTCCAAAAGTGCCCCTCTACTCTCTTATAAAAATTACACCTCCTCCCTCTTCTCTTCACCACACTTTGAGATTTTAAACTCATCCAAACCCTACCATTTTTCCTTATAAACTTACCTAGAAACATACTAGAGGTCCTTGTCTTTTTAAAAGACCAACTTTAGTTCCATAAGAGGAGTTTTAGAAGAGGCACGTTGAAGAAGTGGTAACATACTTTACCGATTCTTTCAATATTCTTTCCTCTTATACTTCCTCTATATGAGTTGTTTCATTTTTAAGTAATAACTCCAGTATCACTTTTATACTGATATGTTATTATGAAAATGAAACAACCATATTCCATCTTCTATCCAGCCTATAAAGAAAATGAAATCACAAAGCGTGCGTACGTACGGCCTACCGTCTCCACACCGTGGTGTAATCTGTTTTTCATCACCAACATTATTAGATAGGTATAATTATGGAAGATATAACTATATATGATTATTATAAAGTTATATTTATTCTTAAATGTTATACACCATACACTTCAATACAATTCCACAATCATGAGAATGATATCATCGCTCGTGCATACGTACGGCCTACCGTCTCAACGATGTGATGCGATTTGTTCTACATGATCTTCATTGAATAATGATTATATAAAAGATATTAATGAATAAATATTATATATATTATACTAATACCATTATTTAAATGATATATCTATAAACTAAAAAGAGGAATAAGAATTTATTCGATAAAACATGCATAAAACATAAAGCAGTTAACACCCGAATAACGAGTAACAATGAAATATTACTAATAAACAGATAAGAATATGACCATATATGATATCATAACAATGACTATGATTCTGTAATAAGTCAATGACATTATTTAAATCATTATACAGGAGTTTTGGATACATTCCAAGCATGTCGGACCTAAGGCAAGGGAAAATATCGCAATCTCATTTTTATCTGAGATTGTTTATAATTCAGTATTTACTAAAACATATTTATCATCCACATCCATGTTTCTTCAATATTTAATATTATTTCTATACTCATATAATTGTTTAAATCTAATTTTACCAATTGGTGAATTTTTATTAAAATATATGAAAGGAATATTTTTGTCATTTTTAGTAGGAGATACTTTTTTGACTTTTCCGACCATATTACGAGAAGAATGTTTTTCTACCTTATACGACATGAACAAATTTTTATGCTTTTAGAGAACATTATTTCCATGAAACTTCCTTTAAAAATTTTCATGTTTATTTTCAATTAACATCTTTTATTTTAAAATTGTATGACATGTTGAGAACTTAAAATGTTTTTGAAGAAGAAAGGATATTTTCCTCAAGAACTAAGTTCAAGTGTTTTATCAAAATTATTTTCCATCCAAGATGATATAGGGATATGTTTCTATCCCTATTATTACATTTATTTGATTATGTTATGATGGAATTATTTTTATGAAGTCCTTTTATCATATATGGATTATGTTTTGATGGCATGATGTTTAAGAATCCCTTACTATTACATGGGTTATACTATGATGTATGATTTATAGTTTTTGGCACACATAATAATGGTTTCATTATGATATGTGTGGGACCTATATCTCCCTCCAACGCATTGGGTAAATATTTGTATCTCATGAGATAGACATGGCTGGAACGGCAAGTAAATATGGTTCAGTATTACAGGGCTAGAATGAGGAGTGAACTCGGTTCATTAATGGAATTTGTCCGCTATAATGGTCTTGTAAATGAGAATTGACTAATATGAAATGATTTTCTATGATTATATTTGTACTCCACAAAGTTTCATGTCTCATGTTCTGATTTTTGGGATTACATTTCACTTCTATGATTTATCCCTTGATATAATATTATGACCTCTTATGCAGGAAAAGATTTTCAAACATTATGATCTTAAGAATATGATATGATTGAAGTTTCATTTTTTACCCTTAATGAGAATTTAAGCTCACCCTTTTGTATGTTTCTTTTCCCCAGGTCAGGAAGAAGGGTATTAAATATAATATGCCAAAAAAGATTCTATATATGATCAAATAAATGGGAGACAACGTAGATGTTTTATGAACCAGTTGTTTATGTTTCCCAGTTTCTAAAGACATTATACCTATATGGTCCTGTCATGGTTTTTTTATATGTTGTAATAAATATATTTCAATTCTAAATTATTAAAAATGTATGTAATGTATGGGTCGTTATTGTTGGTATCAGAGGAAAGGTATAGTAAACTTTGAAAACTAGGATGTGAATGCCTTAGTAAGAACCCTAAGGATATGTCTAAGCATAGGACACAATCCTAGTGTTTTATAAATTTCCATACATAACCTATGATAAGACCTAAAGTGTGAAATTTTCTTCCTGATTATGTCGTTTTCTTGTTGTAATTAGTGTTTCTCACACTATACTTCTTGTTTTTAGTCAATGGATGGAACCCGAAGGAATCGTGTTAATGTTGTATATGACGGGCAATGCAATGATTGTCCCCCTGAGAAACCAAGCATTATGCGATATGGAATGAAAAATCTTATAGCCATGATCACACAACTTTCTCAAGATATGAATCATGTAGTACTTCCAAACGAGCAAAGGAAGGAGTAACATTCTTTTGAATCTTTCCTGAGGCAGCGTCCACCTTCATTCAGTGGGTCTTTTGATCCATTAGTGGTTGAACAATGAATCAGTACCACTGAATAGATATTTTCAGTTCTAAAATGTTCTGAACATGATAAATTAATCTTAGTAGTATATCATTTGGAAGGGGAAGCTGATCAATGGTGGAATCTTATCAAGAATATGAGGCAAAGAGATGAAATTGAGTCCATGGAATAGGATGAGTTCAAGAACTTATTTTTCAATATGTACATACCTCGTATTTTTCAAACAAAGATGGAGAAGGAGTTTCTTGAACTAAAGCAAAAGGATGAAGAATCTGTTGGTACCTACGAAGTAAATTTTACAAGACTTTTAAGGTATGCTTCCAGAATTATTATCCAACATGAGAGTAAGATTGATTGATTATTTAGTGGCTTAAAAACAAGTCTTCGAAGGCTGTTATCCATAAGGGACTTCAATAGTTACGAAGAAATTGTTTGATGTGCTCTCATGGTTGAGATGGAGATTGGAGTAACCCATCAGTCATATGGGTTTGATAAGAAGAGGAAAATGGAATTCAAAGGAAAATATAAATACCACACTGAAAAGAATATGAGTTTTCCCTTATGCTCAAAGTGCGGAAAGAAACATGGAGGGAATTGTCTTAAAAGGGAAATTAAATGTTTTAAATGTGGAAAATAAGTTCATCAGGCAATTGAATCCCACAGTGATGGGAAAAATATGTCTAATGATGAAAACAGAGAAAAGGCTACACAGAATGCAACTCCTACACTTCAATGTTACAAGTGCATGGAAATGGGGAATTATTCCAATCAATGACCTAATCCAAGGGTTGTTGATGATGATCGACATAAACAAACTCTTAAAGCCAAAGGCAAAGGAAAGTCACATGAAATTTCTAACGGTGATGTGGAGTACGATAACGGAGTGGGGAACGGTACACTTACCATCCACTCTAAAGTCGAAAATGTCTTATTTGGTTCTGGATCCACCCACTCTTTTATTTCTAAAGAATTTTCTAAGGGTATCATCATACTACCTCAACAATTAGATGTTGATTTAGCTATGAAAACTCTTAAGGGAACAATGGTCGCATCAAAAGTTTATAATTCTTCTCCAATTGATGTTTTTGGTAAAGTGCTTCCTACAAATCTTTTGATGCTTCTTCTAGCGGAATTTGATGTGATTCTTGGCATGGATTGGCTTTCCTTATATGGAGATCATATCAATTTCCAAAGAATCGAAGTCATGCTTTATAATACAGATCAATCTATGATTATATATCGATGAAAGGATGAACATAACTTTCCAGTGGAAATTTAGTCCATATTATGGGTCTTGATTCCAATAAATAAAGGTTATTTATCTCAAATGGTTGGAGAGAAACACATGATTAATAATATTCCCATTGTACGGGAGTTTGATGATGTCTTTCCAGAGTAATTTCCAGGTCTTCCACCAAATCTTGAAGTTGAGTTTTCAATATAACTCATACCAGGTGCTATGTCCATTTCAAAGACACCTTATATAATGGCCCCAATTGAGTTGTAGGAATTGAAGAAGCAACTCTAAGAGAATATTGATAAGGGATTCATACTCCCTAGTGCATCACCTTGGGAAGCACCTATTCTGTTTGTTAAAAAGAAAGATAGATCAATGAGACTCTACATTGATTATTGAGAACATAACAAGATCACTATCAAGAAAAAATATCCTCTACCATGCATTGATTACTTATTTGACCAACTACATAGAGCTCAATACTTTTCCAAGATTGATCTTCATTTAGGGTATCATAAATTAAGGGTCAAAAATGAGGATATAGCAAAGACGGATTTTCATACAAGGTATGGACAATATGAATTTATAGTAATGCCATTTGGTCTTAATAATGCCCCTACTATCTTCTAGGATCTAATTAATAGAGTCTTTAGAGACTCTCTTGATCAGTTTGTGGTAGTCTTTGTAGATTATATTCTTTTATATTCAAATAGAAAGGAAGAACATGAAGATCACTTAATAATTTTATTGAAGACCCTGATAAAGGATATGATTTATTCCAAATTTACCAAGTGTTAATTTTGGCTACAAAAAGTTTCATTTTTGGGTCACATAATCTCAAGATAGGGGATATATGTGGATCCAGCAAAAACAGAGGTTATCAAAAGATGGTCGAGACCAACAACAGTAACTGAGATCTGAAGTTTTCTTGGTTTGTCTAGATATTATCGACTTTTTGTGAAATATTTTTTACGATTATCTAATCCACTCACCAGGTTAACTCGAAAAGGTGTTAAGTTTGTTTGGACGGAGGAGTGTGAAGATAATTTAAAGGAGTTAAAAAGAAGGTTATCTATTGCACCTATGCTCACACAAACTAGTAGTGGAGAAAGGTTTGTGATCTACAGTGATGTATCCAAGAAGGTATTGGGTTGTGTTCTCATGAAAAATGATATGGTAATAGCTTATGCCTCACGACAATTGAAAATACATGCGAAAAATTACCCAACTCATGATTTGGAGTTAGTTGCAGTAATCTTTGCATTAAAAATATGGAGGCACTATCTTTATGGTGAAAGGTGTGATATTTATACTGATCATAAAATTTTGAAATATATTTTCACACAAAATGAGCTAAATATGCGGCAAAAAAGATGGTTGGAGTTGATTGAAGATTACGACTGCTCCATACAATACCACCCTGCGAAAGAAAACATGGTGGAAGATGCATTAAGCCGACAAGACCACGCCATCTTATCCATGATGAGGATACAAAATATCCAATATTTATGGATTTTCAAAGGATAGATCTTGAAATTATAATGGAAGGGGAAAAATCTTATCTTTCTCAAATGAATGTTCAACCATATATATATGTGAAGATTAAAGAGGCACAGAAATAAGATGTAGAGTTACAAAATAATGTGAGAAATGTTCCTGAATTCAACATTGATTGTGATGAAATAATAGGTTCAGTAATCGGGTTTGTGTTCCTCCCATACAAGAATTAATGAAGGTAATATTGGATGAGGCTCATAGTTCTTCATTCGCATCTCACCCTGGAAGCATGAAGATGTATAGGGACCTGAAAGAGTACTTATAGTGGGATGGAATGAAAAGAGATGTTGTTGAATATGTCTCTCGATGCTTGGTTTGTCTGCAAGTTAAGGATGAAAGACATAAGTCTAAGGGGATGTTGCAATCATTACCCATACCACATTGGAAATGGGAAAATATCACTATGGACTTTGTCACTGGACTTCCCAAAACATCCAAAGGCAATAATTCTATCTTGGTTATAGTTGATCGTATTACGAAGTCATCACACTTCATTTCTATTAGAGAGATTTATCTCTTGATTAGCTTGTCAGGATATATATAAAAGAACTGGTAATATTTCATGGAGTACCACTTTCCATTATATCTGATCGGGATCCTAGGTTTACCTCAAAGTTTTGGTGAAGTCTTTAGAATGATCTAGACACAGAGTTAAGTTTCATAACTGCTTATCATCCTCAGACAGATGGTCAGTCTGAAAGGACAACTCAAACTCTAGAAGACATTTTGAGAGCTTTCTCTATTGATTTAAAAGGTTGTTGGGATCAACACCTAACATTGGCCGAATTTTATTACAAAAATAGCTTTCACTATGATATTAAGATGGATCTTTATGAATCCCTCTATGGAAAGAAGTGAAAAACTCCAACATGCTGGGATGAAGTTGTTGAAAGAAATATATTAGAACCTTATCTTGTTGATGAAATGGAAGAAAAGGTCAGATCTATTCAACAACATATAAGAGCATCTCAGAGTTGACAAAAACGTTATGCTAAAAATCAAAGAAAGGACCTACAGTTAGAAGTGTGAGATAAGGTGTTCTTATGGATATCTCTCTAGAAGAGAGTAAAGAGATTTGTAAAGAAGGGAATTTTGAGCCCTAGGTATATCGGTCCTTTTGAAATTTTGTATCGTGTTGGGAAGGTAGCTTACCGATTATCACTTCCACTGAATATCTCTCAAGTTCATGATGTGTTCCATGTATACCTCCTGAGAAAGTAAATTCCTAATCCTTCACATGTACTAAGCTCTAAAGTTGTACCACTGGATCAAGATCTTTCTTATTAAGAAAAACCAATAGAGATTCTGTATCGTAGTGAAAAAGTTCTACGAAACAAGACCACTCGATTGGTTAAAGTTTTATAGAGGAACCACCAATTAGAAGAAGCTACATGGTAACTTAAGGATATGATGAGGGAGAGGTATCCTCATATATTTATTTCCAAGTGATTAATTTCAAGGGAGAAATTAAGTTTAATGGGGATAGAATGTAACACACTTGTGTTTTATGAAATATTTAAATAATTTTTCAGTATCTTGTTTTTCATGCAATCGTGAGTTTAAAAAAACTGTGAGATGCCCTTAATATAAAGTTATCATTATAAACTAGCTGTTATGTGAGTGGTAATAAATGTAACTAAATTTTAAAAAAATCTATGATAAATTTATATCAATTATTTTTCATATTAGTATTTTTGAGTGAATGAAATTAAAATGGTATTTTTGATATTCATCAAATAGATATTAAAAGAATTTTTTCCCGCATTTTAATGGAAACCCCTTTTAGACACATTAATAATTTTAATATTACAATGTAAACCTTTTATTTGGAAGTAGAATATAAAAATTTATATTGATTAAAATTCTGATAGTTTTCTGATTAACTAGATTAATTTGATGAATAGTAAAAATACGCTAAATTTTAATTAAAAATAACTTTTTAATCGAGATAATTTATATGGTTAAATTATAATATTGTATGGTTTTAAAGTACAAATAGAATATATTTTTACAATTTAATATAATTCATGTAATTATCATTAATTTTACTTTAAATTCATATGTAAAAACAATTCAATATTTTACAATGTTTTAACTTTTAAAACCCGTTTTCTCAACAGTGGGATTAATTTTTAATTAAATACTTCCACTATTATGTATTGAATTTTGAAAATTTGATTCCATATTTGGAATCAGTAGGTCCAAATTATGTTGATAGACTATTTTTTATTTTTAGGCATTATGAATAGTAACTACGGTAAATTTTATTTACCAAAGTTAAAGGTAAATCGGGTAATTAAGGGTAAATATGATATTATAAAATTACCCCAACACTTGTCTTAATATAATTGGACGATTATATTTTTCCCTAAAACATACTTCAGTCGAAATGGAATATTTTGGAACCCACTTGGATGTGATTAAGACCTTTAATTTATTTTATTTAAAGAAAGTGAAATATGTCTCACTCAAACTTTAATAATTAAAGTATTTCTAATATTGGTTTATACGGAATATAAATTAGATTATAAATAATTATTTGAAAGCTAAAATGTTTTTCTTTGTTATGGTAATTTATTTTTAATTTTTAAGAAATATTTAATTACCTTAATAACTTATACATTAATGATGCAGAAATTATTTATTTAGTGGAAAATCAATAATATAGTTTTTATTAAAAAAAATAATACCCCTAAAATGGCCTAAACACCTGACCAAAACATATTGGTCGATTATATCTACACCCTAGGCATCGACGGGTCTACTTTTCGACCATTTGGAGGCTTATAAAATAGATTATGACATTTATATTATTTTATTTTAAATGATGTCAAAGTTGTCACCTTAATACTTTAATAAAGATACCATTTTTAAGGTTGGTTGTTTTAGAAGATAAATTTGACGAAAAGTATTATTATTAAATATATTATATTTATCTTCATCATAGTATTTTATTTTTAATTTTTATGCAACAAATACATATACTAACTAATTATACAATAATGTTGTAGTAATTATTTTATTAAGAGAAATATCAAAAAAATGGTTTTAAAAATATTAAAATAAATATTATATTAACTAATTAATGTGATAAACTAATTTTAAAGATATAAATGACATATTATAAATCTATTAAGTATTTTTTTGGAACATATTTTTTTGTGTGGATTTTATTTAAATTCAAATAAATAAATAGTGTCAAAATTGACACTATTGATATTTTATATTATTAAATTGTTTAAAAATCACAAAAATATTTAAAAATTATAAATTTAAATTTATATGGTCTAAAATGTCATAAAGTATCCAATTATGGAAAATTAACCACACATAGGTAAGTATTTATAACAATTTAAAATTTAGAATATTATTACGAGAAATAAAATTAAATAGATTAGAAAAGGATAAATCAAAATGATATGGTTTAAAATAAAATAAAAAACATGTCTAAATTTGATTGGTTGATTATATTACAACCCTATATTATCTCATATTTTAATTGGAGTAACTTTGGATGATTTTAAGTTGGATTTTAGTTTATTATAAATTAATATTTTGGAGGTTTCCAAAAGTGCCCCTCTACTCTCTTATAAAAAGGGAACCTCCTCCCTCTTCTCTTCACCCCACTTTGAGCTTTCAAACTCGGCCAAAACCTGAAATTTTCCCTTATAAACTTACCTAGAAACATAATATAGGTATTTTTCTTCTTAAAATACCAACTTTAGTGCCATAAGAGAAGGTTTAGAAGAGGTACGTCGAAGAAGAGGTAACATCATTTACCGATTCTTTCAAACTTATTTCTTCTTCTACTTTCTCTATATGATTTGTTTCATTTTTAAGTTATAACTCCAGTATCAATTGTATACTAATATGTTTTTATGAATATGAAACAACCATATTCTATCTTTTATCCAGCCTATAAAAAAATGAAATCACCACGCGTGCGTACGTATGGCCTACCGTCTCCACGTCGTGGTGTAATCTGTTTTTCATCACCAACATGGTTGGATGGGTATAATGATGGAATAAATAACTATATATGATTATTATAAATTGATATTGATTCTGAAATGTTATACTCCATGAACTTAAATACAATTCCACAATCCTGAGAATGATATCATCGCTCGTGCGTACGTACGGCCTATCGTCTCCATGATGTGATGTGATTCGTTATACATGATCTTCATTGAATAATTATTATATAAATGAATTTAATGAATAAATATGATATATATTATACTAATACCATTATTTAAATTATATATCTATAACCTAAAATGAGTAATAAGAATTTATTCGACAAAACATGCAAAAGAACATAAAGCAGTTAACACCTGAATAATGAGTAACAGTGAAATGTTACTAATAAAAAAATAATAATATGACCATATATTATATCATAACAATGAATATGATTCTGGAATAAGTCAAGGGAATTATTTAAATCATTATACAAGAGGTTTGGATACGTACAAAGCATATTGGACCTAAGGTAAGTGAAAATCTCACAATCTCATTTTTATCCGATATTATTTATACTTCAGTATTTACTAGTGCATATTTATCATCCACATACATGTTTTCTCAATATGTAATATTATTTCTATCCTCCTACAATTTTTTAAATCCAATTTTACCAATTGGTGAATTTTTATAAAATATATGAAAGGAATACTTTTATCATTTTCAGTATGAGATACTTGTTGACTTTTCTGGCCATAGTACGAGAATAATGTTTTTTACCTTATACGGCATGAACGGATTTTTATGCTTTCAGATAACATTATTTCCATGACTCTTACTTTACAATTTTTCAAGTTTATTTTCAATTAAATTATTTTATTTTATAATTTCATGACATGTTGAGAACAAAAAATGTTTTTGAAGAAGAAAGGATATTTTCTTCAAGAACTAAGTTCAAGTGTTTTATCAAAATTATTTTCCATCTAAGATGATATAGGGTTATTTTTTTATCCCTATTATTACATTTATTTGATTATGTTATGATGGAATTATTTTTATGAAGTCCTTTTATCTTATATGGATTATGTTATTATGGAATGATGTTTAGGAATCCCATACTATTACATGGGTTATGCTATGATGTATGATTTATGATTTTGTGGAACACATAAAAATGGTTCCATTATGAGATGGGTGGGACCTATATCTCCCTCCAATGAATTGGGTAAATATTTGTATCTCATGACATAGACATGGCTAGAATGGAAAGTAAATCTGGTTCAGTATTACAAGGATGTAACGAGGAGTGAACTCGATTCAGTGATGGACATTGTCCGCTATGATGGTCTTGGTGATGATCTTTGACTAATATGAAATGATTTTCTATGATTATGTGTGTATGCAACAATGTTTCAAGTCTTATGTTCTGATTCTTTTGATTACATTGCAGTTCTATGATTTATCCCATGACAGAATATTATGACCACTTATGTAGGATAAAATTTTCAAGTGTTATGATCTTAAGAATATGATATGATTGACATTTCATTTGTTTTCCCTTACTGATCATTTGAGCTCACCCTTTTGTATGTTTCTTTTCCCCAGGTCAGGAAGAAGGGTATTAAATATGATATTACAAAAAGGATTCTAGATATGATCAAATAAATAGGAGACAACATAGATGTTTTATGAACTAGTTGTTAATGTTTCCTAGTTTCTAAAGACAGTATACCTATATGGTCCTGTCATGATTTTGTTATTTGTTGTAATAAATATACTTCAATTCTGAAGTATTAACAATGTATGTATTCTATGGTTCATTATAGATGATTCTAGGATTTTGGTTGGGATTTAGAAGATCTATTTTTTCATATCTTGGTCAATCCAGTGTGTCTTGATAGGTGTGAAGAAGTGGAATTATAGGAGTCCCTTTTATATAGGAGAAGGAGCGGCACTCCAGTAATATTTTTTGAAAGGAATTCCATACATATTTTTCACAATTCATGTGGCTCCAATAATGGACCCTAATAGATAAAAGGGATTATAGGACCAAAATATTGACATCTAATGGATCTTTTAAAAGTGTACATGTCATTCGGGCCCTTGAGATTAGGGTTTAGACCATTATAAAGCTTAATTGTACCTTAATCATTGTAATTATTTTTAACGACAGTCACTAATCAATTTGGTAAAAAACAAAGTTTACCATATTATACATTATAATTTATTTTTGATTCAAAATAAGGAAACCACTTTTCCAAATTCAATCAAATTAGTGGTAGATATTAATCTAAATTGTATCTTGCAAATGGTACAAAATATCAGGTTTTTAAAGAAAAATATCCAAGAGTTTGTTAGATTTTTATAGTCAATTTCAATGTGAAATTGTTTCCAATGACCTTCATTGTATTAATTGATAAAAATATTAGATAATTATATTTCAAAACTAATATAAAACATAATTAAACCTTATAAATAAATTTGATGAGAATGAATTTTTCAATTAAATTTCATTGTTTTTTTATTTTTCATAAAAATGAATCACAATAGAAAAAAATAATGTCACCCTAAAAAAAATTTATTTTTCTCTTCCAAATATGAGAATTATTTTTAAATATTAAATTTATAAAATGGTAACATTATTGATTAAAATTGGGCTCTTCATCAAAAGGTTGTAAAATTACCCTAAAATATATGGTATTTTATGAATAAAATTGGGATTAGTTTCATATTCCACCAATAAAATAATTTAGATGAATACCAAAAATATATTAGTTAATATATAATATATATTTGACATTAAAATCACCCACTAATTTTAAATAATTTAATTTATTAGGGTAAAACGGCATTGGGATCATAATAATAAAAAAATCGTTTGTATTCAATCTGTTTTCATATTAATTTCTAATTAATTTGTAACCAATGAAATCATTATATATTTTTTATAAACCATGTATTTTCATATGTTAGTTTACCCTTTTCAAAACTAAAAATTTAATGGCTATGTTATATCTTATTAAATTAAATAATATTTTAATAATATATCCTTATTCAAGAAAGACTTGGTCTTGCTTGTAATGCAAGCCATTGGAAGAAAATAATTGTTATGTGAAATGATCATTAAATTAGTATTTATTCAATTTAAATATATATAATACATTTAATTTACTTAAAATAGTAAATATATAGTAAATTATTGGGGTATTATATTCCCTTACGCACTTGTTGATGTGTGTGGTATACGATATCAAATACAATGTTCTTACTTTAGAATTTCGAGGTGCAACACTGACATAATATGAATATAATCTTCCATATATCAAATGTTTTAAATTTATCTTTATGACCTACAATGATCTCCTACTCCATCAAATTGGTTGTGAAATCTTCATTCATCTCTACAGAGGACTACCACTACTTGAATTGAAGTCAACCATTTTCTAATTACCATGTCTCGCAGTTTGGAATGATGATGGATCTAAAGTATATATACTATATTTAAAACATATTTATACCTATTTAGTGATATTATGAAATTTAAATTTTTTAAATTCCATTCCTTATGGGATACAATAAAGTCTCTTGTGTGTATGGTGGACTATTGGCTCACAAATTGATGTGATTCGTTATTTCAAAAATGTTGTAGGTGTAAGTTAATAAGGATTAAGACAATAAATATATGTGATATATATGAAACAATTATGATATTAATGAAATATTTATCATTATTAAAATATAATATATCATTATTTTCATACATTTTCACTCACGTAGTTATGATAACATCATTCATGTATGTGTGGACTACTGCCTTAATGAAGCGATGTGGCCGGATTTTCTTCACGACACCACATGGATGATACATATATTGGTATATTTAATGAAATAATTTGGTATTCATGATATTATTATCATTATTTAATGAAACGATATTACTTACCTCATCTCCATAATGATCATTGAAAAATGGAAACTTTACCCATGTGTATGTACAGATTATTGTCTCCGTGATTATAACATATATAATTTTTAAAAAACTTCATTAATTATTGATATTAAAGTAAAATTGGTGAATAAATAATATAATTATATCATGAATATTATTATATATAATAATAAAACTACATAATATAGACAATATTTAGAACAATCATGAACAAGAACAAATTAGAAAATAAATCAAATAGCTTCTAAAATAATGAAAATAATGAATGATAATTAACAAAAAAAGTAATAATATGCTATACAAGCATAATATATGATATTATATATTTTAATATGGTTATGTTATAAGTTAATAACATGTTTAAAATAAATATTCAGGAGGTTAAACCACATTCAACTAAAAGTAAGTGTGAGGTAAGAGATTTCTTAACTCAATTTACATTCATTACATTAAACATTTATTTCATTGACTATTTTATATTAATATTATATGTTTAATAAACTTTAATTATTTTATGTTTTATTTATACATGTATAATTTATATTTTCTTTTGATACATGTAATCAATTAAATCATTAATCCTCACTAAAATGATATGTTCCTTGTAAGGGACTTTGTCTAAAGTATCCTTCATTGTGGAATATTGAACAGTTATGCACCTAATTTATATTATATGTCATATATACATCCCCTTTTATATTTAATATCATGATTAATTAACAACGAAGGTATTTTTTCTATCACACCTCGACCGCAGATGTCATTATTTTACTTTTTTCTTGGTCCCGATTTAAAATTTTCGAGGTTTTTTTGTGTTGGCGGTTTCGCACCGGTGCGCGGTCATCGCATCGCTAGCGGTGACCGTGCATTCGGCCAGAGTGACTATGTGTTCACCCAGCGTTTTAAATATTTAAATTTTTTTATGTTAACATTTTATTATTATTACCATTTAAATTGTGTTATCATTATTGTGGTATTTTTATATATGTTTATATATGTGTATAGTAATGTATATATATATATATGTCTATATATGTATATATATATGCTTATATAAGTTTATGTCTATATATGTTTATATATAAATGTTTATTGTATTTACGTTTATATATATATATATAACTATATATGTATAAATATATATATGTGTGTTATTTTTAAATGATTTTATTATTTTAAATATTTGATCAGAATAATTATTATTATAATTAACTAATTTTTACTTATTATTATATTTTATTATTATTATTATTATAAGGTTTTATTATTATTATTTTTATAAAGTTTTACTGTTATTATTATTATTATTATTTGTTTAGATATATATATATAAATTTTGTTTCCAACCCTAATTTCCCCCCTCTCTCCCGCAGCCCCCCCCCCCTTCTCTCTCTCTTCCTCGCGCGGCTCCCCCTCCCCTCTCCCAGCTTCACTCCCTCCGGCGCCCGGCCTCCTGTGCGCTCCCCTCCCCCGACCTCCGGCGCTCCGCCTCACTGCACCCAGTCGCCGTCCCGGCCATCCCCTCCGTCCGGCGGTCTGTCCCGGCGACCCGGCACGCTCCCTCTCCGGCGGCTTGCACAGCCGGCCTCACCCCCGCTAAACTCGGTCTCCGCTCACCCTAGTTCGCCACGCCTCCTCCTGCGTCACTCGGCCACCGGCTCCCACTCTGACTCGGCCTCCTACGGTGTTCCTCTCGTCCCCCCCCCCCTCGCCCCAGGCGGCGCCTCCCGCGCGCACCCCCCTCTGTTGTCCCGGCCTCCTCCGGCGAACAGCCCTGGCAACCCCGTTTTTCCATCGCCGCCACCCCCCCCCAGGTCGTTCGGCTCCTGTTCCGGCCACCCCGACCACCGGCGACCTCCCGTCCAGCCCTCCCCCTGACCGGCGACCCCCCCTGTCCAGACGGCCTCCTCCCTCACCCCCACGTCGTCCCGGCCCCTGCTTCCCGCTGCCGTGCCGACCCCGCCTTCCCATTCCGGCCTCCCTTAGCTGCACCGGCGACCCCCACCGGCCTCACACCTCCTCCCGACCGCCGGCCTCACCCCGTCGTGCCGATCCCGACCTCTTTCGGACCTCTCCGCCGAATCTCCCCGCACCCTTGTAATTCGGGCGTGTTTTATTTTATTTTGTTATTATATTATTATTATATTTGAGTTATTATTATTTCGTTAGCATTTTTATTTTAATATGTTAATATATTTAGTTTTATTATATTATTATTATTATTATTGTGATTATATTATTTTTATATTATTATTATGTTAATATTATTCTATTATTATTATTATTATATTATTATTATTGTTATTATTGTTATATTATTATTATGCTTACTATATTATTATTGTTATTATTATTATATTATGGTTATGTTTTTATTATTATTATATTATGTTATTATTATTATTATATTATTATTATTATTAATATATTATTACTATTATTATTATTATTATTATTATTATTATTATGTTATTATTATTACTATATTATTATTATTATTATTTTCATGTTAATATTATTAAGTTATTATTTGTATTATTATTGTTATGTTATTTTCATTATTATTATGATTATGCTATTATTATTATTATTAAATTATTATTGTTATTATTATTATATTATTATATTATAATTATGCTAAATTATTATTGTTGTTATTGTTATTATATTATGATTATTATTATTATTATATTATTATATTATGTTATTATTGTTGAACCTGTTTAACGGTCTATTGTTTTAGGACCTATTTGACGGTGCAATACGTTGCAACCATTACGCAACGGGAGTTTTGTGCCGTGTCGTTTTTCATTCCGATTCGAGGTAGGTCTCCCTTTACACTCTCCTTTAAATTAAGAATTTATTTATTCCTTGTCTTTTCATTGAGTTTCAGTAAATTAAAAAGTATTATTTAGTAGTTATTTATAGTGTGGTGATCTGCTGATAAAAGTTGTTTAAATTCTATCGTTTCATTGAAAGTGTTTTTCTTGGTTTCAATTGTGTGCTTCCATGGTAATATTGCTAAATGGTTCTTTATGAAATGTGAAATTGTGTTTTGAAATGTTTTTGGTGTGTATAAATTAGTAGGTGTATTGTTTATGGAAAAGTTGTTTCTTAGAACCTTGATTAGAAGAAATGTCGTATGACCTTTAAACTTGATTTTGAAAACTTTAAGTGTGGTTCTTGGTTGTTGAAAAATGTTTTCCTTTGACGCGTGATTAAAAGTTTGGATTTCATTTGAGAAATATTATTCCTTCAAAAAGTGATTAAAGTCCCGTTTGGCTCTTGATAAAAGTGAGGTGATTTTGGATATTGGAAAATGATTCTACTTGTGAAACCAGTGTGTTTCAGGTTTAACATGCTAATTTGAGTTTCTTAAATAAAGTTCTAAGTGTGTTTCTGGTTTTCAATGAAATGGTGTGTGTCATATCCCTTTAGAAATTCTTTAGTATTAAATGGTCAAAATGTAAATGATATGACGGCCCGGTTGGCACTTTATTAAATGTGAAGTGATTATACATATGTATATATATACGTACTTATGGGGAATCTCTACAGGGGGACTTCCCTTCGAGGGTTGTCGTGTAGCGATGTCCGTGTAAGGGGTTGACAAGTGCGGTGAGATGAGTCACGCGTGCGAGGGTCTCCCACTTACACAGTGTTATTAAAACCACTGTGGGTTCCTGGGCGTCCTTTAGAGAATCGAGTTACGGTTGCTGGCTAACCCCGATTAGATGGGTTAGTCCCCACTTGGTAGGTAAGGCCTTGTGGGGCGTGCCACTGGTTGGCTGTTAGGGCGGCCAGTTGGTTATTGACTATAGAGTACCATGCCGGCAGGTAGTCTGAACCCGAGTACGTCCAGGGGTTTTCTAGGGATTTCTAGGATCGCTCATGGTTATTGCTGATAACTTCTAGTTTATTTTTACTTGCACTTGGTTTTCCTTGCTTGTTTACCTTTACATGCACTTTTTTTTCCTGCTTGTTTACTTTCAGTCATCCTTCACAGCCTATACTGTTAGTCTTTGGGAAAATGGTTTTCAAATGAAAATACTTTATTCTCTTTGTGTAAGATTTGAAAATGTAACACTTTGCTTTTTAGAATGAGTTTAAAACTAATGAAAGGGAACCAACTTTCGAAAAATAATAAGGGAAATGTCTCGTGTTTGATTTTCAAGTAAAGCATTATGAAAGCTTACTTTTATACATTGTAGTTCAAACCTGGAATATGTAGATTCTTTATTTACTTGTAGTGCTTTGGGATTTGTTGTGGGGCTCACTTTCTGAGCACTTTTGTGCTCACACCTATCTTTTACCATTTCAGTTGCAGGTTCCTTGTGTTCAGGTTTTCCTGGCTTGAGTCGCACAGTGTGGGAGCGACGTTGGTTGTAGTTGGGGGGTGACCCGTAAGGTCACGTGGAGGTATGTCGTGGAGTAGTTTTTTTATGTCTTTAGTGTTTGTCTCTTTGTTTAGTTTATTTTCGTTCTTTTGATCATGTTTTTAGTTTGGGCTGAAATTGTTCCCAACGATTGAAATTTTTAATTCCCGGCACTTGTTGCCATACCGGGGGGATCGGGAACCCCCCTCGGGACTTGCCGCGGACCGAATCAGGTGACCAGTTCAGGGTCGACCCAGGCTGGTTCGTGACAAAATGGTATCAGAGGGAGGTTCTTGTCATTTTGGGTTGTCCGGTAGAAGGATATTAGGACTGTCGGAACTCGAGGGGTAGGTGCGGGAAGAGCGTCGCGAACTCTTGCTCACACTGATCCTCGAGTTACCAGGGGTAGTTTGGGAATTTTGTCCTTGTATCTTTCGGGTTTTTCTTGGACTAAGAGATGAAAATGGAGGCAAGCCGACGTTACATCGTGATTTCACATGGAGTAGTGACCCATATGGAGTCTGACTACATGGTTTGAATTCCTCCTAGTGGTCGATGCTGACTTGGGACATGGCCCACTACCATGTCTCCAGGTTAAGCGTGACTACTAGTCCCTCACTCCAGTGGTGGATGCAATTTTGGTTGCCCTTTCGTTTTGGTCGGTGTAAGTGCGTTGTTGGAAATGATAAAAAAGGGTTTTTGAAAAATTGGACTGGTTTCTTTTAAAGGACTTTAAATGTATGAAATGGGTTTTAAAACTGAAATCTCTTGATTTAGAAATCTGTTGTTTGCTTGGAATTGGTTAAGAATGATTTGGGGTGAAACTTCAGGTCCTCTTTAGGAACGTTTTCACATGTATGAGAATGCGTGGAAAGTGCATGTTGGTGTGAGTATGAATGGAAAGTGGATGAAGACATGTGCAATGGTTCATGAGATTACCTAGGTGTGTATTTGAAATTAAAGGCTTGACCTTGTTTTATAAATTAGTTTTAAAGGGGAAACGGTTTTGGAAAGTTTTTGGTTTGAAAGTGGATTGGTTTTGGAAAGCTGTCTTGAAAGAGGGTGGTTTTAAAGTCTAAAATAAAAAGGGGATTTTAAAAGGGGGATTTTATTTTGGGTTGTGTTTGTGTTTGTTTGGTCTTCGTGCTGACTGTTTTTGATGAAGGCACTTTTATTGATGTTGCTTTGGTTTGATATTGGTTTTGGCTTCGTGTTTTATATGTCGCTCAGGAAATGCCGCCCAGAAAGGTCTCTAAGGATTCAGATAAGTCATGCC
The DNA here is from genome assembly GCA_963277665.1 of Viscum album. Taxonomy (NCBI): domain Eukaryota; kingdom Viridiplantae; phylum Streptophyta; class Magnoliopsida; order Santalales; family Viscaceae; genus Viscum; species Viscum album. The sequence goes on along the minus strand of OY728160.1, from coordinate 904,120,131 downwards.
CAGTTTTTTATCCTCCTCAAACTTTGCCTATTCTCCATGGTGATCAGGGTCCGTTAGAAGCAGTGAAATGGCTCGAGGAAGTGGAGCGTGTCTTTAGAACGTTGGGAACTCCCGATAATGTTAATGTTCATGAAATTATGAAGTTGTTCGAGGGTCCAGCTCTGGACCAGTGGAATATGGTTACCCCATAATCAACACAAGTTGAAATGACGTGGTATGTCTTTAGAATTGCTTTTATCAAATGGTTTGTACCTGAGGAAGTGAAGCTGGAGAAAAAGGGGGAGCTTGTGCATATTCAACAAGGCCAACGGACGGTGAAGGCGTATGTTGACCATTTCAAGGAACCGATTTACTTTTCTCCAGAGGTAGCGTCGCATGAGCTCATGAAGGCCTCTCTTTTTACTGGGGGTATTCGTCCAGAGATCAAGGAGTGAGTCATCCCTCTTAAAGACCAACGTTTTGAGAAGCTGGTGGAGGAAGCATTTTTGGCTGAGTTGGTTTTCGGAACACAGTTGGTTAGTACTCCAGCATCCCTGGTTGCGCATAAGAGTTCCCCTTCTGGTGTGGAAAATACGCCAGAGATACCTGTTCCTAAGGAGTTATCCCCTTTGGTCCCAGCTTCCAGTTCATCAGATTGTTCAATGGTATGCTATCAGTGTGGTTGTTTCGGGCATTTAAAGTCGTCTTGTCGCAACCCTCCGAAGACGTGTCATCGATGCTGCCGTCTGGGTCATCTGGAGAAATTTTGTAGGAAGCGTTGCTTAAAGAGGACGCCGTGATGGGAGAACGTCAGTACCTGACTGTGAGGCAGAAGATGCTTCAGCCATCAGAGCCCCAACCACAGGTCTTGGGGTGAAGCTCGCGCACAGTCAGGAGTTCCCAGGGTTGTGAAGCCTTGGTCCAGGTTCTGTTTTCTGTATTGATGGTGGAACAATTAAAAACATTTTCATACTTGTTTTCCTTCTATTAAAGTTTCAACAGCGTTGTAAATGCGTTGTTTTTCTATAAAGTGACGATGGACTTGTTCTATGATAATCTAAGTAGACTTGTCGTGTGGACGTGGTATTCTGATTCGTGTGTCTTTCTTAAAAGCATGTTTGAACCTTGTGTGGGTTTACCTCGGTTGAGTTATGCTTGTCGGGTGTGGTTACGATTCGTGGACTTCAATGGATCATGTCTCCAATTTGATGTTTGGTTAAATATTTCTCTGGGGGTTATCCTTGGTGTTGAATTTTTTTGACTCTAGTCGAGGATTCAATGTTTCGAATAAGGTGTTGTTTTTCACTCGTGCTATAAGAGTTGGTTTAAACCGGTTGGGAGTTCCCACATCGACCCCCCCTTTCCTAGGGTTTTCTATTTAGATGGTCAACTTTTCTGCACAAGTTGAGCTCTTGTGGTGGGGAGAACCCCTTTGTGTTCTCCCATCAACCTTGGATCTCAGTTTTCTCTTGAATCGGTCGGGTGTGACCTGTGTGGAGTAAGGTCATCCTGAGAATCTCAGTTCTCTTCAGTTCCTTTAGTTCTGTTTGGGAATAGACTTGAATTTTGGCTGACTTTTGGCTTGGTGACTTTCTGGGGGCAAAAAGTGTCTGTGGTGGGGAGAATTGTCATACCTCGACAGCAGATGTCATTATTTTACTTTTTTCTTGGTCCCAATTTAAAATTTTAGAGGTTTGTTTGTGTTGGCGGTTTTGCGCCAGTGCGCGGTCATCGCATCGCTAGCGGTGACCGTGCATTCGGCCCGGGTGACTATGTGTTCACCCGGCGTTTTAAATATTAATTTTTTTTTATGTTAACATTTTATTATTATTACCATTTAAATTGTGTTATCATTATTGTGGTATTTTTATATATGTTTATATATGTGTATATTAATGTATATATATATATATGTCTATATATGTATATATATATGCTTATATAAGTTTATGTCTATATAAGTTTATATATAAATGTTTATTGTATTTACGTTTATATATATATATATAACTATATATGTATAAATATATATATGTGTGTTATTTTTAAATTATTTTATTATTTTAAATATTTGATCAGAATAATAATTATTATAATTAACTAATTTTTACTTGTTGTTATATTTTATTATTATTATTATTATAAAGTTTTATTATTATTATTTTTATAAAGTTTTACTATTATTATTATTATTATTATTATTTGTTTAGATATATATATATAAATTTTGTTTCCAACCCTAATTTTCCCCCTCTCTCCCACAGCACCCCCCCCCCCTTCTCACTCTCTTCCCCGCGCGGCTCCCCCTCCCCTCTCCCAGCTTCACTCCCTCTGGCGCTCGGCCTCCTGTGCGCTCCCCTCCCCCGACCTCCGGTGCTCCGCCTGACCGCACCCAGCTGCCGTCTCAGCCATCCCCTCCATCCGGCGGTCTGTCCCGGCGACCCGGCGCGCTCCCTCTCCGGCGGCCCGCACCGCCGGCCTCACCCCCGCTAAACTCGGCCTCCGCTCACCCCAGCTCGTCGCGCCTCCTCCTGCGTCACCCGGCCACCGGCTCCCACTCCGCCTCGGGCTCCTACGGCGTTCCGCTCGCCCCCCCCCCCCCCTCGCCCCATGCGGCGCCTCCCGCGCGCACCCCCCTCCGCTGTCCCGGCCTCCTCCAGCGAACAGCCCCGGCGACCCCGTTTTTCCATCGTCGCCACCCCCCCCCCCCCCCCCCCAGGCCGTCCGGCTCCTGTTCCGGCCACCCTGACCGCCGGCGACCTCCCGTCCAGCCCTCCCCCTAACCGGCGACCCCCCTATCCAGACGGCCTCCTCCCTCACCCACGCGCTGTCCCGGCCCCTGTTTCCCGCTGTCGTGCCGACCCCGCCTTCCCATTCTGGCCTGCCTTAGCTACATCGGCGACCCCCACTGGCCTCGCACCTCCTCCTGACCACCGGCCTCACCCCGCCGTGCCGATCCCGACCTCCGCCGGACCTCTCCGCCGAATCTCCCTTCACCCCTGTAAGTCGGGCGTGTTTTATTTTATTTTGTTATTATATTATTATTATATTTGAGTTATTATTATTTCGTTAGCATTTTTATTTTAATATGTTAATATCTTTAGTTTTATTATATTATTATTATTATTATATTATTATTATTATTGTGATTATATTATTGTTATATTATTATTATGTTAATATTATTCTATTATTATTATTATTATTATTATATTATTATTGTTATTATTGTTATATTATTATTATGCTTATTATATTATTATTGTTATTATTATTATATTATGGTTATGTTATTATTATTATTATATTATGTTATTATTATTATATTATTATTATTAATATTAATATATTATTAATATTATTATTATTATTATGTTATTATTATTACTACTTTATTATTATTATTATTTTCATTTTAATATTATTAAGTTATTATTTGTATTATTATTGTTATGTTATTGTCATTATTATTATGATTATTCTATTATTATTATTATTATTATTATTATTATTATATTATTGTTATTATTATTATATTATTATATTATAATTATGCTAAATTATTATTGTTGTTATTGTTATTATATTATGATTATTATGATTATTATTATATTATATTATGTTATTATTGTTGAACCTGTTTAACGGTCTATTGTTTTAGGACCTGTTTGACGGCGCAATACGGTGCAACCATTACGGAACGGGAGTTTTGCGCCGTGTCGTTTTTCGTTCCGATTCGAGGTAGGTCTCCCTTTGCACTCTCCTTTAAATTAAGAATTTATTTATTCCTTGTCTTTTCATTGAGTTTCAGTAAATTAAAAAGTATTATTTAGTAGTTATTTATAGTGTGGTGATCTGCTGATAAAAGTTGTTTAAATTCTAGCGTTTCATTGAAAGTGTTTTTCTTGGTTTCAATTGTGTGCTTCCATGGTAATATTGCTAAATGGTTCTTTATGAAATGTGAAATTTTGTTTTGAAATTTTTTTGGTGTGTATAAATTAGTAGGTGTATTGTTTATGGAAAAGGTGTTTCTTAGAACCTTGATTAGAAGAAATGTCGTATTCCCTTTAAACTTGATTTTGAAAACATTAAGTGTGGTTCTTGGTTGTTGAAAAATGTTTTCCTTTGACGCGTGATTAAAAGTTTGGATTTCATTTGAGAAATATTATTCCTTTAAAAAGTGATTAAAGGCCCGTTTGGCTCTTGATAAAAGTGAGGTGCGTTTGGATATTGGAAAATGATTCTACTTGTGAAACCAGTGTGTTTCAGGTTTAACATGCTGATTTGAGTTTCTTAAATAAAGTTCTAAGTGTGTTTCTGGTTTTCAATGAAATGGCGTGTGTCATATCCCTTTAGAAATGATTTAGTATTAAATGGTCAAAATGTAAATGATATGACGGCCCGGTTGGAACTTTATTAAATGTGAAGTGATTATACATATGTATATATATACGTACTTATGGGGCATCTCTACAGGGGGACTTCCCTTCGAGGGTTGTCGTGTAGCGATGTCAGTGTAAGGGGTTGGCAAGTGCGGTGAGATGAGTCACGCGTGCGAGGGTCTCCCACTTACACAGTGTTATTAAAACCACCGTGGGTTCCTGGGCGTCCTTTAGAGAATCGAGTGACGGTTGTTGGCTAACCCCGATTAGACGGGTTAGTCCCCCCTTGGTAGGTAAGGCCTTGTGGGGCGTGCCACTGGTTGGCTGTTAGGGCGGCCAGTTGGTTATTGACTATAGAGTACCATGCCGGCAGGTAGTCTGAACCCATGTACGTCCAGGGGTTTTCTAGGGATGTTTAGGATCTCCAATGGTTATTGCTGATAACTTCTGGTTTATTTTTACTTGCACTTGGTTTTCCTTGATTTTTTACCTTTACTTGCACTTGTTTTCCCTGCTTGTTTACTTTCAGTCATCCTTCACAGCCTATACTGTTAGACTTTGGGAAAGTGGTTTTAAAATGAAAATACTTTATTCTCTTTGTGTAAGATTTGAAAATGTAACACTTTGCTTTTTAGAATGAGTTTAAAACTAATGAAAAAAAACCAACTTTTGAAAAAGAATAAGGGAAATGTATCGTGTTTGATTTTTAAGTAAAGAATTATGAAAGCTTACTTTTATACATTGTAGTTCAAACCTGGAATATGTAGATTCTTTATTTACTCGAAGTGCTTTGGGATTTGTTGTGGGGCTCACTTACTGAACACTTTTTTGCTCACACCTATCTTTTACCATTTCAGTTGCAGGTTCCTTGTGTTCAGGTTTTCCTGGCTTGAGTCGCACAGTGTGGGAGCGACGTTGGTTGTAGTTGGGGGGTGACCCGCGAGGTCACGTGGAGGTATGTTGTGGAGTAGTTTTGTTTATGTCTTTAGTGTTTGTCTGTTTGTTTAGTTTATTTTCGTTCTTTTGATTCTGTTTTTAGTTTGGTCTGAAATCGTTCCCAACGATTGAAATTTTTAATGCCCGACACTTGTTGTCATCCCAGGGGGATCGGGAACGCCCCTCGGGACTTTCCGCGGACCGACTCGGGTGACCGGTTCAGGGTCGACCCAGGCTGGTTCGTGACATTTTCCATTTTAATTATTTCATACCTGGGGATTTAATGTATGAGTTACCAAGTTGTAGAGAATTTCATAATTCCATTTCTTTTAATTATGTTGTACTACCCCTCCGTTGTCTTTAGTATTATATGATTATGTAGATATTGAATTTTTACTATATTATATTCTACATCTACATGTTTTATGTGTATTTATATATTATACGTATAATCAATTCATTGGTTAATTTTCACTTCAATGTTATGATCATTGTAAGGGTTTATTTCCTAATCTGATTTTAATTAGGATTATTTATGATTCAATTTACATTAAAGGAAATTATTTTTTCATTTTATAAAAATAAAATTTTATTTTCTTATATTATATTTAATAATGATATTTTATTGTAATATTTCAATTTTATATTATTTTGAACATAAAATAATTGAGGAACTTTTTTCAAAAGAATATTACTTCATGTATCTCCTCAGTTGGAAATCATTTTTCTTCCAAAACAATGTTTTCTAAAAATGTATTATAATTTTTTTAACCCTTTTCCAACTGATTTATTATCGAAATATTTTCCCAGGTTTAATTTTTAATTTTTTTTTGAAAATAATCTTCATTCCACTTTCAAAACCAGTCTCATTTGTCTTTTACTGAAATTTTGAAAGGAAATGTTATTTTAATATACTCAGGATATATGTAATTGAGTTCCATCATGGACAACCATTGATTTAATGATTTAATTATATTATACAAAAATTACTTTAAATGAAATATATTTTCAAAATGTCTTTTGAAATTTAATTTTTAATTAATTATTTTAAAAATTAAATGGATATTTTCTTAAATAATGTCTTCCAATACATTTTTTTGGTATTCCTATTAATAAACCACTATAAACTTTTATTCTTTGTCAAGTTGGTATATATTTTATTGATATTATCTGTATACATTCATTAGAATTTTTATTATCATTTTCCCATGGAATTCATTGACATTTTTTGATTTCTATAGTCCTTATATTTGAATTGAAATATTAACTTTATTTTGATCATTTGATATTAAATTTCCCCTAAATATCCATTTTATATATCGTGGAAATACTTTTTTCAGAAAACATTTATCCATTCTACAAAAAAATTTCTATATTGATGGTATTTTGTTTATATTGGGAAATATTGATAAATATGCATTCTCTATCCAGTATAGATATTTAATGATAAGGTACATTGTTCATGAATTAAATTTATTATTCGATATATGAGGAATGATATGGAAATTCAGTGATGGGTGGGACCATGAGGTATATATGCCTCTAATTCATCAATAAAGTCAGGAGTTGAATTATTAATCTATCATTAAATGGGTTTCCCCCAATTGTTTTAAACTAGAATATAAAATATCAGGATGAAAGAGGTATCACAATGTCTGAGATCATGAAATCCAATAATTATGAATTTTTTCCAAAAGAATTCAGTTTTTATTATACATGATATTTTGATAATGAAGTTATCTATGTACTCATTTCTTATATGATTATTTATTTAATGGATTCTATTTTCAGTTATCTAACTTTCCATATTGAGTATGGACTGTAAAATTATGATATCGAAGTTATTGATTAAATGGAATATTTTTTCTATTATTTACCTTTCCATATTGAGTATTATTTATTGATTAATGATATATTCTATTCTATATAACCCTTACTGAGTATTTCATCTCTCCCATATCCTCATTCCATTCCAGGGAATCCATTAATCAGAAATTGATTTATATGAAAAGATATGATGGATAAAATATTATTATTCTCAAAAACAATTATATTGAAAAAAAAATCAAATTTAATTTTTAAATTATGTATTTATCTATTTTACCATGACATCAAAACTATTATGTTTTTAAGGATGAGATTGATTTTATCTTATAGAAATATAATAAATTAGAAAATTGATCTAGGATACTAGGGTCAAAGTTTATATGGGAGGTATTAGAGAAAGGTTTGTAGAATCCATGGGAACTAGATTTAGGGAATCTTATATTATAGATCATAACCCAATAATAGACCTTGGGGATACTTATATAATAATATCTTATTGTTTTGTGAAGATATATATTATGTGGCTATTATTTGGGATACATTCCTTTCGATATAATATAAGTGGATTCGGTTCTAGAAAATATTTACTTAGTGGTAACAAATTTAAAATGGCATACTAGGATTGACCATATCATCACCTGGAGCATGACAATGAGACTTACTGTGTACCTAGTTTGATACTATCGATGTATATTGTCAGGTTAATTCAAATATTTTTTACTAAATATTATGATTTATTTTAATAGATGAGGAAAATAAATATACTAGTTTTAATCTAAGATATCTTATATTAAATATAAGGTGTATCAATATAATTTTAAAATGATTTATGTGTATAAAAGAAGGTCATAATTCAAAGAAATTGAGGAAAAATGAAGAGTATGGAAAAAGGAAAAAAACCTCATCCTAGGTATCCATTTATACATAATTTTCGTAAATATATGATACTTTCTCATTATTAACTTCAATTAAATATTTTAATTGTAATTACCTTGACCAAAGAAACACCTATGTTAAAATAAAATGTTTAAAGTGTTTATTCGAATTCCAAAATTATTATCTAGATGTATTTAGTCAAAAAAATGTTGTTATTAGAATCATGAAATGCCACAGAATTATTTTAATTTTTTAAGGAATATGTGTCTTCATTAACTTAAATGATATTGATACCATAATGGGTTTATTTATTTTAAGATTGGTCATAATTGAAAAATCACAGATATCCCTTTTGAATCATTCTATTGTTTTAATATAACATGGTTAAGGTTATTTTTTGGAAAAAAATTATTGGTATACATCCCATTGGATAACAATATGAAAATTAATTTAAGTATAAATTCCTTTACATCTTATGGAAGCAACACTAATGGTATTAGTAACCTTTAGGGGTTATCTTATCATTGATGTTCTATTAATTATGGGTCATTGCAATTTTGGAACAGTAAAGTAATTATAATAATATAGTTATTGAAAAAATGTATATATTGATACATCAAGAGAAGGAAACTAGGCTTAAAACCACAATTTAAGGACATTCTGGGATCAGAACCTACCCCTAGACTATGTGATATCATAGTAAATATTTCATTGTTTTTAGTTAAACAATTTGAGAAATATTTATTAATTAAGAATGCATTGTGTTACGGTTGAGTTTTATATAATAATGTATTGAATTAGATAACTTATTCTAACAATATTTGTTTTTGAAAATAGTTATAGATATATGGAAATGATTTTCATCATTTTATGAACCATTCAATAAGTTAAATTTTAATATTACAACTTGCAGAACAGAAAATTCAATTTTTGATATTCATTTCTTGGAGTAAGAAATGAATGGGAAATTTGTCAAATTATATTTTTTCTTATGAAAAATAATCATATGAAGTAAGTATATTTACATATATTATTAGACAATTAAATAATTCATCCACATTAGAAACAATATCTTGAAAAAAATTATTATGTTAATGTCATATCAAATTATTCATATGGCCATCTAAATCATCACATGTTTATGTTTTTTAGGTCCTTAACATTCCATTGATCATTTACCTTCTTGTTATTAATGACCTCTACCAATAATTATAATTATTTAATCTTTTATTAAATTATTATTTATTAAAATTTCAACAATATTCTTCTATATTGAAACCTAGTTATGTATTATTCCATATAACCCTTATACTTCTCATCTCTATTATTAATAGAATGTATTATTAACCCTTTCATGATATGAGTTTTTCAACTATGGTATTTCCAAATGCAATACCCTTGATTAAAAAAATCAATATTAAATTGTGAGAATCCAATTTATTTAATATTGGTATAACGTAACAATTTGTTATTTTTAAAAAAGAACATTTTTATTTCATATTTTACACACAACAACAATCTTAAAAACCCATAGAATATATTTCTTCAAATTTAATCACTTCGATAGCTTGCAGAACACACATCCCGGAATCGAAATGAACTATAATATATAATATCATTATAACCTAACCATTAAATTTTTAGTTATGAATATTACTGAATAATTCAGTAACACTATGTTTATATATTAATTATAAATAAAATGAGAATCATTTTAAGGAAAAATAAATGGTTTTTTAAAAAAAATCTTCTAAAAGACCGTTTAGTCATGCTTTCAAAAAATAATTGAAAATTAATTTTTATTAATTTTAGGAAATTTATTTTAAAAAATGTTTTTTTTTGAAATTAGAATATATATATATATATATATATATTATGTTATGGAAAAAATTTTATATTTTTCAAAAATATTTCATTTTTAAATAGATAGTGAAAAATGCAGAATTTTAATTAAAGACATCATTTCCATTTAAATATATTATAGAGATAAATAATTTTTTTAATTTTTTTTATACTAAAACTAATTAAAATATATATCAATTAATCCAATTTAGTCCATTTTATTCATTTTCGTACTGAATTTTTATATTAAAATTTTATATATTTTGAACATTTTCTCATTGAAACCCTAAGTTCACATCATGTTTGTGATATTAATTTAAAATTTAATTTTGAGGTTTATGTGAATGGAATTTTGAAAATTGGACTTCAAATTTTGAATTAGAATAATTTATAGTGTCTAGTAAGGTCAAAATATTTTTTGACCATATATATTACTAAAAATAGTAAAAATTATTTATCGTTGTTAACTTAAAATTGGATTTACTATGAGGATAGACTAAAAAAGATAAGTTATTAAATAACCTAGAAACAAGTAAAAAAATATATTTTATTGACATATATTGACCCTACCATGTCTATTTCATGAGAATAATCAATTTTTGACTCATTTTAATGTGAAATCTATGGTACATTTGTTTCCTTTAAAAATTATATGTGTGAAAGTCACCTCACTTATAAAAGGTAACCCCCTCTGTTCTCTTTTTCACACCATAACACCATTTTGGTTCATCCAATAACTGCCAAAATAAATTAAAAAAATATTTCCTATCATCCTAGAATCCTTATTTTTGGAATAAACCCCACTGAATAAGGATTTTCATTAAACCCTAAGGAGGTTACCCAAAGATGATGTGATGTTATCCTATGAGAATTATTGGTTTATTTTTTCCTCGGCAAACTTCACTTATTATTAAAATATTATTATATAAGAACATAATTATATTAAAAAATATATATAATTTTGTGTAATTATAATGAACTAAAACCATCCCCAATTCCATTAAATCAATTATTAAATAATCATTCGTGTGTACGGTGAATTACCACCTCATGAACTGATATCCTTAATTTTTCCATTGCTACCTCTCATGGTTGGGTATGATGATTAATATAATATATATATATATATATGGTATTTATAAAATATTCATACCATTGGATTCATTATATCACATATATAATTTTTTAACTATTCAATTTTTTAAGAGATACAAAAACATCACTCATGTGTAATATAGACTACTGCCTCGCAAAACGATGTGATTCTATTTTTCCCTAACATTTTACATGAAAGTTAATAAGGATAATTTTAATAAATATATGTGATATATAGTATATAATTATGATATTCATGACATATCTATCATTATAAAAATATAATATATAATTTTCTTTCTTACCTTTTCACCCATATAAAGCTGATAACATTGTCTGTGTACATGTGGACAAACTCCTACACAAAGTGATGTGAATATCTTTTAATAACCACACCATATAGAATATATATATATATATATATATATATGTATATTAAAATAAATAATATGGTATTTATGAAATTATTAACATTATATAAAGATAAAATATTAATTACCCCCTTTCCATAATGATCGTTGAAATGTTAAACCTTTATTGAAGCATACATACAACCTACAGTCTCCGTGATCGTAATACACTTCAATTATCAAAACCATATTTCATGATATTTTATAATATTATTATTGATCTATAAATATGGAAATTATTATTTTTATTATTATTATTATTATTATTATGTTTAAACAATATATTATGCACATGATCCTTGACATTCATAACAATGCTCAAATGATAAAACAAGGCAATTAACACCCAAAATAATGAAAATAATTGATTATAATTAATGAACGGGTGTTAATATGTAATAAATAAATCATATATGTTATTTAAAATATTAATATTTTTATGTTTTAAGTTAATAAAATTTTGAAAAATACTCTATAAGAGGTTAAATCACATTCATCCAAAAGGAAGCATGAGGTAAGAGAGTTTATAACTCAAATTCTATTCATTGGGTTAAACATCTACTTCATTGATTATATCAATCTAATATTAAATGTGTAATTAAAATTAATTATTTTATGTTTTACTTATTCTTTTTTATTGGGATTTAAATCTGATTTACATAAAAAAATTCATTAATTAATCCCCAATTCAATGATATGATCATTACTCAGACTTTGTCTCAATTCCCCTTCATTGTGGCATATTGTAATGTTATATTCCTAATTTATTTTATATGGTGTATATACTAAGAATTTTACATGTTACATCATGTTTCATTAATAATTCATTTTATTTTATGTTTCAATTCAAATTATTTCTTTAAAGGGTTTTTGACCTATGAGTTACCAAGTGGTAAAGAATTTCATAAATCAATTTCTCTTCATTGGGTTATAATAATCCTTAGTTGTCATTGATATTTTTGGATTATGTGTGTATTAAATTTTGAAAACATTATGTTTTATATAAATAAATTTTATGTTGATATAAATTTTATACAAATAATTATTTGATTGGTTAATTCTCACTATAAGGTTATGATCTTTTAAAGGGTTTATTTCACAATATCCTTTAAATTGGGATTTTTTAGCTTGAATTTCAATTAAAGGAAAAAATTAGATCATTTTATCCAAAACTGATTTTGGTTTTCTCTACTCTTATTATTCATTATATTTTCATGTAATATTTATATTTTTTAATAATCGGGTACTTAAAATAATATGATAATTTTTTATGAAAATATGACTTCATTTATACCCTCATTAAGAAAGTTTTTTTCATCTAAAAACATGTTTTCTAAAAAAATCAAAAATGTTTTTAAACTTTTAAAAATGATTTATTAAATAACTATAACCCATTTTTAATTTTTTAAAAAAATTATAAGTAATAATCATATTTTTTTCAAAATGATGCTTGTTTGAATTTTATAGAATATTTGAAGGGAATATTTGTTTTAACATGCTTAAAATTTATAGATTTTCCTACCTTAATGACCACTCATTATTTTAAAAATTCTAATCTATGTTTCAAATGTTATTTTCATTGAAAATTATTCATTTTTTTATCTTTTATTTTTATATGGTGATTTTAAAATGAAAAGGACGCATTCCTCTAGAATAATTTATATGAACATTTACTGGTATTTCAATTCCTAAATGAAAAAACTCTTTATTATTAATTAAATTGGTATATATTAAATTTATATTATCCTTATTCCATCTACCGATGGTTTATGATCATTTTGAAAAAATAAATTATTAACATGACCATTATTGATTCATTTTTTTAGTCATTATATTTCTATTAATATATTGACATTCATTTGATCATTATATATTAAATTTCCCCTAAATATAAATGTTATTTAAAATAGAAATTTTTATTATGTTACAATTATATCATTTATACATACAGTTCTCTAAATTGAAGAATTTATTTTTTTTATGGAAATAATGATAAATCTATATTTTGTACTCAATAATGATGTTTGATGATAAGGCACACTATTCATGAATTAAATATATTATTTGGTATATAAGTAATTATTTAGAGATACAGTGATGGGTGGGGCCTAAAAATATATATCCCCTCAGTGTATTGATTACCTCATGAATAATTTAGCAATATAGAACTATAAATGCTTATGCCAATAGTTTCAAACTATATTTTTAAATGTATTGATGGTAGAGGTTTTAGGATTCTTGAGATCATGACTTTAATTAGTTAAGACATTAATTCATTAAGAATTTCATTATTATTATCCATGATATGTTCACAATGATATTATCTCTAGATTCATTTCATTCTCAGTTTATTTCTTAAATGTAATGTTTTGTCTATTATTTAATGTTTCATATTGATTATGCCTTATTGATTTGTGATATCTATCATATTGATTAAATGGAATGTGTGTTTAGTTATTTACATTTCCATAATTATTATTATTTATTTATCCATGATATCTTCTGATGAAGCTAACCATTGTTGATAATTTGAGATCACCCTTATTTAGATTCCTTTTCTAGAAATACATTTAATGTATTATGATTGAGATTAATTAATATTCTAGGGGTAATTATTTTATTTTCAAAAAATCATACTGTAATTTTTGGTTTCAAATGTAATTTTTAAATCATATATTTATCTGGTTTTAAAATACTATTAAACTATTTCGACATTCGGGATGTGATTACATGTATCTTATACCAATGTAATAATTGAGCCGCTCGTTCTGGGAAAATGAAGTTAGGATCGCTACATCACCGTTGGAATATATCATAAAAAATGAAAATATTTCAAAATTTTCTCTTCAATTTAGAAACATAAGTCCTAAAACTACATTACTCCAAAAGGTAAATTAATTAAAATCTAAATTTTCTATTCTGATATTTAAGAATGATACCCTTTTATTAGTTCTATAAGAAATTAATAAATCATATTACCAACCTATATTGGTAATTTTATGTGGAATTTTTTGCTTTAGAAATAACTTTATTGATCAATGTCTATAAGTGAACGAACTTGAGAGTTATTCTACTGCATATGAGAGTAAACATTTTTCACAAAATAATCCAAGGATATTAAAATAATTCCCAATTAAGGTATGGGTTTTGAAATAAATATGACCAATCCATTCCACAATTTCAAAAACACTTCCACCGACCCCCACCATTCTTACTTAATTTTAAACAATAATGAATCAAAATTTTCCAAATTATACTATTTAAAAAGAAAATTCCAATGATCAAAAATGATTTGGTTATTAATAATAAATTCACACCCATATATATTGTAACATTATAGAATTCAAAAATGATATGAACATAACAAAATAAAAGTTAGGAGTCCATTATAAATGTCAACTAAAAACCTAATAAAATTACTAACATAATCACTTCTAAATTCGAAAAGTAATTTGATCCTAATAACAACTATATGTAAACAAAAAATAAACTTCCCCCGAGTACCTAAAATGAATCACCTAAATAATACAATGAGTTTTAATGTGAATATAAATTTTCAGAGAATGTAAAAGTATCTAAAGATCAATTTCTGAAACCATGTAAGGGAAAGAAAACAAACACACTACAATTTTTGCCAATGAAAATACATGAATATAACATTAATAAAAAAAATAGAGTTACTGAAATAGGATAAAAACAATACAAAACTTTTGGATCCACTATAATATATACCATTTTTTGATAAATTCATTTATGATGTAATCAATATAAAGTGGGGGATCTGAGGATTTGAGAAAATAATTCTTGGATAAATTCTATCAATAATAATAATCCACCAATTACTCTACAATTGAAAATATCATGGAAAAATATCAGTAAAATATAAAAATAATTTAATTTCATTAACATAGGATTTATGTTATATTTTATATTGATTTAATTCCATTCCCACGCTATAATTTTATCTTTTAATAATAAATAATTGAGTCCAATTGTAATATAATAACAATGGGGAAATGAAAAAAAAATTATATCGAGTAATATAATATGTTTTTGTAAGATTCTAAAATTTGGGTTTTCTGTCGAGATTCTACATGCTTAACAGGTTGGAAAATACAGCATCTCATTCACTAATAAACCTAGGTTATCTGTTTCTACAAGTATCTTATACAAGAAATGATGTCTATAAATGTACATTAGTAATGGAGTTTAGGGATGGGATTTTAGACGTTAATATCTTCAATTAAATTAATCGCCTTGGGTAGAACACTCTACTTTCAAACTCTCACACATATTGAAGTCAAATTAACATGGATACGTAGATTTACTTTGTAAGAAATATTTAATTTGTGTAATCAGTTGAGATTGTAATTTTATATTGAAAATCATGGGTTTTTAGAATATATTAGAGATAAATATATGAATGTGTTAAAATCATGATCAATTAATGTATTTCATTTTATGTATTAAAAATAAATATTATTTAATATTTTAAAATTGTTATATGAATATAAAATATATTAGATAAGTGTACCTAAACTAATTACTTATTTAATTGAACCACCGAATGTATAATTGAATCCACAAACACCATATATGATATATGTGTTTTAATGGATGAATATAAGTTTCCAGTAATCATTTCTTGAATAATGTTCATCAATTAAAAAGTGAAACACATCAAAATGTTAAGTGAAATTGTGAAGTCCATAATATGGATTAAATGTGACATACCTAAACATATTCTAAGGATCCATATGTATAATATTTTATATTCACATGATTCTAATACTCTTTAGAAACCCTAGATGATACTCCATGAAAATATTTTGGAGGTATTCAAAATAATAATTTAAACTTTATTAAATGTTGGAATAATCTACTAAATAATTGATTCATATTGGTTCCACACAATTCACGTTATATGTGAAATGTCACGACTCATAATTATAAATAATTAACTGAATTGATTAAACCTTGTGAGAGATTAAATAACTAGAAGAATGTGGATTGATTAACAAGTAATTAAATAACTAATAAAAACATCTAATAACATTAATTTATTAAATTCATGATATAATATTATTAAAAACATATTTATACTTTATGAAAATATTTTTTTTTGTTATTTTAAAGTTCTCATTCTTAGAGATGACTTGGAGTGACCAATATTTTATTGTCTATCTGAAAATATTTTTTAAATGCATTTCATTTTGACTATGTAATGATCCTATAACAATAAAAATATATAGCTTAAAAATTTATATATCTTGATTGTAGAAAATATTGATGTTTTTTTTAATAAATTAACTATTTTTTAAAATTAATTATATCATGTCTCATAAAATGTCATTACGGTTTAAGAAAAATAATTTGAAAAGAATCTTGATCTAAATTTAAAAAAAAATCACTTGTGGTAGATTATGTCTTCTAAAAAAATGGAACTGCAATTGATAAATCAAAATATGAAATAATAACAACATTACCTTACCACACTTGCAGGAAAAATTTTAAATAATTTTCAGGATATGCTTGAATTTTTGAAAAATTATTCAAAATCTATAATTATATAAAGTATATTTTATTCTTTTTCCATCAAAAATTATTTTTATATAATTAAAATAAAGCATATCAAACCTGATATGAATCACAAAAAATAAGTGAACAATTTGATTAAGTTGTGACTTGATTAATCAAAATATACTATTAAAGATTTCCATTTAAAAGAGGACAGAAAAAAAATATGTTTTATTGAATATGATTCAAGGACACTAGATTATGCTTAGTGTAACATCACCAACACTTAAAAGTAGTGTTTAGTGATTTTAATGAATTATATGAATTCATATATTATCATCACTGAACTGAAGTTACTATTCTTACATCTCATACCTTCATGAAGATATAATGAAGAAAGAATATGAAAAGTCATGGATGATGTGATGGATTTTATTGATATAATAATTTGGTGTTGAAATAAATGAATATATACTATCCATGAATAAATTGGATGGCCACTTGAGTATACAACCTAACACTATCATGGAAAGAATGTTATATAAGAAGCCACTAAATGATTCGATACCATTTGAATAAGTCTACCAAATTTAAAGGGATGTTCTCTAGAATTATTATACAGTAAATTACCTAGTATCATCTAAAATTCCATCACATCAAATTTAACATAATGTATTCAGAATAAATGATGATCAAAAAATGAATGTATTAGATGATCCATATATATATAACATAGTGAATTGATGACTCGGTGGTACCTTTATGAAATTAAATTACAATCTGTTTGAAAATTCTCTCACACACCATATAAAAATGAATTGTATTCCATGGCCAGCCCTAGTAAAAAATTCAAGTGAATTATATAAGAAATTCCAATTATATGAGTTCACCAGAAACATTTCAAAACCCCAAAAATTTATTAATTATCATTAAACAACATTGAAATAATTTATATATACAAAATAAATTTAATAAGACCTATCCTCATGAATTTTATATACTCATTAATTTCAATTACTATTGATTACATTTCGAAATGGGTGGAATCAAGAGTTAGAATGACTGATAAATCATTTATTATGTTTGAATAGTTTAACAATAACAACTTCTCTATGTTCGATATTCCACGATAAAGCCTCAGTGATCATTTAACCCATGTTAATAATATAATTATTGTGGATTTTTTAGATGATATGTTTTGATCACATAATTTTTAAACACCATACCACCCATTGAAAAATTGATAAGTTGATGTTTCGTACAGATAAAAAAATATATTTTCAGTGAAGAATGTGAAGATATAAATAATGGAATTGAGTTATAGGTTAGTGTATTTATAATGAGTATAATGAAAACCCAAAATTGTAATTATCCAATAATGATTAGTCTATTGGAAATTATATCATATCCCAATAGAACTGCATCACAGATCCTAATGGAAATTTTTGTAGATAAACCATGATTTGTATGATGCTTGAAATGAGAAAACATTAATATAGGAATATAATAATATCATAAGAGAATAATTTGATAATTAAGTGATATTCATGGAAATAATAATGGTACAAAAATACAATCTTATTCTAAAGAAATATCTTTACACATGTGAAAAAATCATGCATTATAATTATAGGATAAAATTATTTCTCCTTATGCTTCATAATAGATGGGAATATCAATGTATAGTTACTAATTTTTTCCATTTTTATTTTGTGAATATGATCAAAAGAGTTGGGAAAATCCATTCTTTGTCAATGTACACATATTGATGAAATACTATAATCATCTTCTACAGACACTATTTGAGAATATGATAATCCTCTAAAATAGATCTCATTTCTCTAGGAGATCCATCACCTCCCGCACTAGATATCTTCTTTTCGACGTTGTATGCGGCCTCAGTAACTCACTCAGGGCTCCCTCACTCAGAATACTCTATGTGTTGCATCAGTGGATATTCTTCTAACATTATTCCTCGAAGAAAATTGATTCACTTGAAACCTCCAGCCACAGGCTGGAAACATAATATGAATGGATCATGTATCTTGGGGATCATGAGGGGCGTGGGAGGTACTAGAGACTATTGGGGTAGTGTAATCCTTGTGGTTATGAATTACTTTGGACATGGTACCTCCCTCCATAAAGACTCCAATGTGATCTACACTGGACTAAACCTTTTACATCATAAGAATATTGGTATCACTCTGGTGGAAATAGACTCCATGATCTTGCATAACTGATTGCATGGAAAAGGATATATTCCCTAGTTAATTTCCTACATTATCATGAAATTAAGAGAGCCCCTCAACATCAATATACAAGTGATTCACATATGGCGTGAAGGAAATAGGGTAGCAGACCACCTTTCATTCATGATGTCGGTACACCAGGATATCAAAATTTTATTCCTCACATGCATCGATCTATTGAAATTGGATGGGGTTAATTTGATCAGGGGGGTGAACTCATCCTTCATAATTTTAGGCCCCTCTAATCCTTTTATAACTCTTGTCCAAGATTCATATTTTTGGGTCGCTTTTCATAACTATATAACGTTTGGATGGATAATCCTTTAAAACAAATAAAAATAGGACCACCATGTCCTCCCACTAAATTTCATTGTTTATTGAAACTTTATAATATATTATATTTATAATGTACATGTATATTAATAATTAATTGCGGGAATTTATGAATCTAGAGTGGGAGAGAGTGACTTTATTCTTTTTCTGAATTTTTGTGTATTAATTAATTTTGATATTTTTTTTGGTATATTTTAGAAATAGTTTGATATTAATATAACAACATATATACATATTGAAACAATATATAGTGTTAAAATGGAATCTGGTAATATCTTATTAATAACACAGTAAAGTTGAGGGTAATTTAAATTGATTCTGATGAATCACATTTTTTACATGAACAATCAACAATTTTGTGCTAAATTTTTTCCAATCTGTTTACTCAATAATGGTTAAACATTAAAAAAATATCCTAATTGAAAAATTAATGTGTCATTTAAGATTAAGTAAATCTAGATGTTGGTTTTTGAACTCCACCTTACCCATGAATCCATGTCATGTGCCTGTTAATTAATGGTTATATCCATTAATAAGAGTTAGAGAAAATTAAGATATTATTTTCCCCCCAGGATTTCATTTCATGATTGGTAAAAATATCCTCGAGGTGTTTCTACTATTTGTAATGACATTGTTCTTGGGGATAGGATTTGAATTTAAATTTGACAAATATTACACTTGGTAGATTTGATTACATAAGGAATAATAGTAGTTTATTTTTGGAAGAATTGATAAATGAATTTTTTATCATATCTTATTCATAATGGAATAATTTTATTGCCCCATATATATCTAGAATGGAAATTTTATAATGTTTTATAATGAAATATCATTTCTAAAAATATATTCTTTAGTTACCTTACCTTTTTTATTATTTTTTAAGTTATATAATATTTGGACTATGTTTAGAGTGTTTTTAGATTTTTTTGGAATGACTTTAAAGGGATATAAAGAGTGCATCGTTTAAAAATGGTTAGTTTTAAACATTCATTATCTCTAGGAAATGATGAATCGTGTTTTGATAATCTATGGGATGGTGAAAATTTGGATCATGGTTTGTAACTACCATATGGATTCCAATGAAAAAACTGTAAAATTGGGTATAGTGGAAAATCACAGTTAGAACATGATTTATATAACTTTTTGGGTCAATGATGTGAGGGGATAACACTTAAACCGAAGAACCACGTGGTTAGAATATGGTTTTACAATAATTCTAGAACAATTATGTGACTAAATATGTGTTTTCTAGTAGCACATTCATTGTTTTAGATATTTTGTGAATTAACTAGGTGAAGTGAAGTTAATTATCCAATATGTTTTTTAAAATTTTATATGAGGCCACAAAACCCTCATTATTCTCATATTATCTCAATCTCTTGACCTCTTAACCTAACCTAGGATCTCATGGTGATTCCCTTTAACCCAAAAGCATATTTTGGTGAATCAAGTTTCTTCTGAGATTACATATCAATAGTATGCCTCCATTTATTGTATTTAAATTTAGATCCAATAACTATAAGAAAATCACCTCATAGAGGCGTTCTATTTAATATGGAGGTAGTTTAAACCACCGCCATATGATTCTATGATGATTTTATAAACCTTTTACTAAATTGGGTTTCAGAATCCAATACATAGTGGTTTCTTCAATTTATAAATGGGTTTTGGGAAGTGTCATAGTAAACATATTTAGTGGTGGGTTTGGTGGTTTTAATAGAGGTTTCATGTGAATAAAATGGCAAATTTAGTGGCGGTTTAAACTGCTACTAAATTATTTTCATTTTTTACATTGAAACTTCTGTTAAACCACCATAACTTCCACTAATAAATAACATGGATTTATTTAGGGGTGGTTTTATCTATCATAAATAAGTGAATATCAAACTATAGCAGTGGTTTAAACCGCTATGAAATATGGTCCATTTCATTAGTGGTGGTTTAAACCCCTACTAAATTGTAGATTTACAAGTAAAAAAATGATGCTGATTCTGCATCCCCTGTACCAATACCCTAAAAGAAAACCATGTTTAGAGAACATATAACTGAATAATCTAAACCATCTAGCAATGTTAATTAGTTAATAATCTAACAATGTCTCATAAAAAACCATATACAAAGAACATATAATAGAATAATATATATTTTAGCATCTCAACCATCTAACATTGTTTTATATATCTAAATAAAAGACTTTAAACTGTATAGAACAAACGTCTAAGTTGTAAGCCTTCAAACTATATAGCATAAACATATGAGATGTATCCCTAAGCAATCCTAATCAGGATGATTTATCCCAGTCCTCAAGATAGCATTGTAAAAATAATTTGGTTCTACAACACTACTAATTATTTTTAGATTGTACTTTTTGATTTATATATATGAAGTTATTAAACATGACTCGGTAAGAGATTCATGCATGTACCTATCAGAAAACCTATACTATAACACTTATAAGAGTGCGGTGTTTTTTTAATTCATGTTGATGGTTAATATAAGCATTTTATTCTGGTTTTGGAACCACATTCAATAGTGGATGAAGCATGTTCCAGGGAAACTTTTTTATTTCAATAAAATGTTTCCCATGAAAATCATAAAGTGGGGAGAATGATGAGTATTATGGAAACTATGTCCTTCCATGTAGAGGGACTCAAATTTAATGGAACAATTTGATGTTTTCATAAAAACATCCTGAAGCTGATGAGTTGGTATATTCAATATTTCATATGTCAAACATGATGTTGACTTTTAAAACATAGGTTTGAGTTTAAACTAATTCTAGATGATAGATTCATGCTCAAGATAAATAATTGATCCATGAGTTTTACCATCCCGTAGTGTGTCTATGAATTCATGGAAACATAATGGAAAGGTGGTTGGTCGATTACCCAACCATTTATGAATGATGAGATTCATCATTTTATTTTTTTTGGTTATACATGAAATAACATGGTATCATTGGGATCTAAGGCTGGGTGATCAATGCCTTAATTAAAACACCATCTAATAAGATGGGAATCTCTTAAATAAGTAAGTCTAGTGTGGATTTATTGATGATTCAATAATCAAATTTTTAAGGGGACCAGAGCCTTTCATATGTGCATCATGTTAAACATTATGTGAAATTTTTGGGGTGTGAACCTTTAAAGATATACCATAGAAGTACAATGTGGGTTTTTGTGTGCGCTAAGGTGGTTTACCAATTTTTGGACCTTGTCACACATCATCGAGAGACGTTTCATCAAGGGTTAGTTTAAGGCTAGTATAACATGTTTTGATGGAGCGAGTATCAAAAAATATAAATAGTCCTATCAATATAATTTTTCAAAAATGTCAGAATTTTTTTATTCAGGGACCAAAAATGGGTGATGTTTAAAAAAATGGTGTACTCCTATTATAGATTTAGTTATTCCTAATATATTGAAACCATACAATGTATGTTGGGAGTGTGTGTATATACAAAGATAAATAATTAAAACCAATTCCATTTTTTGGATGGATGCAATCCATGGGAGGTTTACACAATGATTGATTGATAGAAATCCTTAAGATATGGATTAAAAATTTAAAATATTTTAGGGTAACACTCATGTGAGGGTGGGACCGGTAATTGGATGATTGTTTTAGTTTTTTAGTTTCTTGATTACTAGAACTGGGTAATATTGAATTCCATGTGAATGATAGGTAGTGATTCAAATACATACATAAGAGAAGCTAAATTCTAGGAATTGGGATTGGGTTACCTATTGATTATCTAGATGTGTTGGATCGAGAATGTAATATAAAATTTTTTTGGGAATTGTGACATAAACAAGTAAAATTTGGTAATATCAAGAGACATCATCGAATTTTTGTTAAAAGCAGTGGTGCGCAGGCTCAAAGTGATATTGGGGTACCATTGATAAAATGAGTCAGAATAGGGATTTAGATATATCAAATATTAAAGTTAAGTGTTCTTGAAAAATACCAAATCAAAATAATTTCAATATGAGTTATTTCTAAAATTAGTATGTGGTCAGTGAGGAACCACTTTAGGAACATGGTGGGTTGAGATAGGTGCATTTTAATGGTTTCTGAGAAATTCAAATGGAAAATGTCGTGTGAACAGTATGAGCATGGTCAATTAGATTTCAACCATTTCAAAATAATTGAGGACCATGGGTAATATCCTCCTAAGTAACATATTAAATGAGTTGGGAGCACCGTTATGACATTTAGGTCTTTCATAAATAAGAAATTGTGATATTGGAAGTACCAAAACTCAGAATTCTCCATTAAAATTTAAAATTTATTGTGGATATATCTATATGCTAGTTGATAATTGGATCATTACATGATCATCTCTATTGTATATAGGCTCACTCAATGTTATCAGGAACATAGTGGTGTAGCTCCCAATTTGGATCTCCATCATCTTCCATGTATTATTCTACCCTATAGTGATGTTGTGTGGCCAAAATAGGCTCACCTACCATCTTGGAAACACATCTAAAAGGATCTCTTGTGAGAAGTGATCATTCCCAAGTTTTTAATGTGGTAAATGGTCAAACCAACATTTATGGGGTCCATCATTGAATGACACGGCTTTGGGGATTGTGTCTCTAACATGAATAAAATTATTCAAATAAATAACATAATAGTTAGTCCAAAATACTAATATACATATCCTAACATACCTCAAATGAAACTATTAAATATCTTCATCTTCTATATAGACCATATATTTCTTCATATTGCACCAACATCATACTTCACCAATTCAGGACTCACTACCTTACAAAATAATCGATCCATATCAAATTCCTATGTTTTTACCAAACATGGGGAATTATGAAAATTTTTGTTCATGAAAATGTTAGGTGACTACATTGCTCCACACATGATACATGTTACATTATTCATGAACAAACCCTTTATTTCCATATTTCTCCAACATATCAACAAGACCACTAATCATTGTCTGATGATGAACACTGCTTGTCACCCTCTCCACCTACATCTCTACTTCCTTCTACTAGAACCTGTAAGCCAATTTTATTGAAAATTAAATAATTTTGTATATTTATATTTAAGCATAAAATAAATAAATGTTTGAAAACTAAATGATTTTGAAGTTGTGTGATTTACCATCTCATCACCTATCATCGATGTAATATCATAAGGGACAGATCCAATCTTCTTCTAATAAAATTGACTAATTCTTTCTACAAAGTGGATATGTGAGCCCCCTGTTCTTGAATTGTGTTATACATCAAAACATAATATCTCTAATAATTTTGACTACAACCAGGAGTATATGTAGATTAAATCCCTGATGTATTACTAAAGATATTAGATAGTAAGGGTCCCAACCCCATCCTGTGCACTCAACCAGGATGCTCCTTCCCATGCACTTTACCAGCTGGGTCAACCTGGGAGACTGAGTAAGACTGTGCGTAATTAGAATTCCATAGTTCTTTAATTTTTATATGTAAATAAAATATCAAACATATGATAATAAATATATATTATCATAGTGAAAAATGATAATAAGTTATTCTAATGAAAAATGAATTCAATCCCAAATTTTTGGGGGGGGCTCATTAACAAAACTCCCATCATATTATTTGTGAACATCAAACCAAACATATGTTTGGGATACTTGGTTCCCTAAACCATGTGACTACATCA
Source organism: Viscum album (assembly GCA_963277665.1). Taxonomy (NCBI): domain Eukaryota; kingdom Viridiplantae; phylum Streptophyta; class Magnoliopsida; order Santalales; family Viscaceae; genus Viscum; species Viscum album. The sequence continues at coordinate 904,095,015 of OY728160.1, read as the reverse complement.
AACAATGATAAATCAAAATTTTAATATATTAAACAGATAATATTTCCTTATAAATATTAAAACTAATTAAAAGATTACCAGAGTCGATTAGCTTCTAGAAAAAAATCTATAATCCCACAGTGTGAGGGATGATTTGATTAGCATGGCTCGATGCATTCTTCCTTGAATGATCATGAAATAAATAAAATGTAATTTAATAGTAATATATACAATGTCATATCCTTTTCATATACATTTATAAATGTAAAATGATAGTAATATAATAATATATATTTAAATACCATGTTTTTTTCATCACGGTGTATATCAATAAAAACATTTCCTTTCTCTATAGGTACCTTATTGGTTACCTTGTCATACATTTTTTGGGTGCTCAATGAAGTATCATTGACAGCACCCCATAATCTCCATTTAAAGTCATTCCACACCTTGCCCAGATTTTTCAATGTCCACTTTCTTGCTAGCACATTAGCAATCGTATTATGGAAAAACATCTATACACAGAAATTAATTTCGAAAATATTAGAATTTAATAACATACTGACATTCAATTAAACCATAATGTGTTAAAATTACCTTTATTTGTGAATCAAAAACATCATTCTTACAAGATGAAGGCATATGCCTCCAATCATCATAAATAATCAGAAGGGAAACTGTCTATGAGGCCCACTGACCTTGAATCTGGCCAAGTAATCCTATAGTGTCATTCATAGAGACCCTATAGGAATCAAATGGGACAACTATATTTAGTCTATTTAGATTCCATACATCTAAAATTTTCATATTTTTCTCTATAGTTTCATTGTTTCCATCATTTACGAACAAACTGTTAGTATAACAAAATTCCAGTAAATTCAAATTAAAACATGTACTTACATTAGTAACCATCCAGTATCATCATGAATAACTAGGAGTGGAGCCCTTCTCTCTCACTATTGAGGCTCCTTAATGGAAAGGGGTAACCTGAGATACTGGTGGGACACTCGTGGAGGGATGGATAGATGATGTAGGGGAAACAGATGGTGTCTCGGATGATGTAGGGAGGGATATTGATGGATATTCATTTGTCAGTGTGGTCGATGGAACGGTATAGTGCTTCCTCCTTGGAATTACTATCATATAATCAAATAAAATGCAATTCAGAACATATAATTGAAAAAAATTGTAGAAAATAAATTAGAAATGATAACATATTCATTGTACTAACAAACAAAATATATATAATAATGTTAAATAATGAATCATTTTATATAAGTTTTTCTATTGTCTTCTTACTGCAACCAGTTGTATAGACTTCTCTTGAGGATTCCATTCAAATATTTTTTGTATTTATAAAATATCCACAAATAACATAAAATGTTTTCTAGGTCTAAAATGAAGCTTCAATGAGTTTTGCCTATAACATGTTGAAATATAGTTCAAAAAAGACTAAACAATACATGACACCCATAGAAAATGATGAAATGGTTGATAGGTAGAGTATCATATAAAAATTGTCAAATCCAAAAGGACTATGCCTAAGGTTTGAAGAACATGTAAGGCCTAACGGTTAGTTAGACTATGTAGTGTATACGTAGTGGTGTGAGTGTTTCATGCTTGGGTGGGGGATTTGAGAGTTTTTTAGTGGATATTACACAAGGTTTTTAATATCTAAAATTGCTTAAAGGACACCAAATTTGTCTTGTACTATGGAATGATATTTTTTGGAAATGGTATGAACCATAGTAAGTTACATGAAGGTCTTATAAGGTGTTATCCTTTAGAAATATACTAATTATTCTATGGCCATATGAATTATATAGGATAAGATATAGAAATAGACTTATAATCTTGAAACTCCTTGAGTGAGAAGATTGGGTATGGTAATCAGTCAAATGGGCCATGATAAGTCATTGGTCTTGGGGTATCTATGTTGGTGGATCATAGAAGAGAATAGTTACTCTCTTTGGGTATGTTCAGTGTTACTTGGTGATTATAATTGGGGGAATATTCTCTCTTGAGTGTGGGGATCCTGAGGTAGTGAGAAGAAGTCATTATATTAGTAGTAATTACAATTGAATGTTCATGTAATACTAATATAGTGTTGAAAGGGGTACACCTTAGAGGAACTAAGTGGATTTTGGTTAGTTCATATATGGACATGGTTCTTGGTAAGTGATGGGAATGAGGACAATAATCTAGTGATACTAGGATAGTGAAACCCGCATGAGGTTCCTAACTTGTGGCATGATCATAGGATCAAGTTCTGATGTAAGTTCTATATAAGGTTATGAGATCATTATGGATTCTATGTTGTAGATGTGTATGTTTGATATGAGCCTGAGGACCGGAGACATAGGGATCAGAGTGTAGTGTTACATCTCCTAGGTTATCATCTTTTCTTGAGTTATGTATATGTGCTTATCTATGGTATATACCTCATGTTAGTATTGTTTAGCTCTTATGGTAGGTTAAATATTAAGATTCACTACTCACACCACTTCTAATAATGATCGATATGTATGTTACTAGCCATGGGAATTACCTTATACTGATATGGTTTGGATTATGTGGGAGGTTGGAAATTCATATACCCTCTTCAGACTACTTTTTAAGTTGATTGGTGGATATGAGATATGTCCATGGGACCCTACCCCATAGGGAATGAGTCAACTTGTGAGAGAGTTTGGATATTGAGATTCTATCCTTAAATATCATGTTATATGTGATAGATTTTGTATATAATTAGAACTTTCTATTGTGATGACCTTCCCTTATGATTTTTATTATGGATAGTACTAGATATTGAAAGTTCATTCTCTGATGGATCTATAATGACGTGTGGCTCCAATATATGTAACACTAAAATTGATTAAAACGTGTGAGGTTAAGTGTTGGGGTAACCTAGTTAGAAACCGATGACCCAACAAGGATTCTAGTAGACAAGATTACAAAAGAAACTTATAAGATAATTCCAAAAAAATCATATGATATTCATAACAAAATCATCGTTATACATGAGAAATTTAAAATAAGGAAACCAACAGTAATTAAAATGAAATCTATTAATGATATAGAAACACAATGTTTTCTATATTTACAAATTAAAGATTATCTACATCATAACCATATACATGATTCATATCAAAACAATAAACATTACCTATATTAAATGATTTAAATGTTTAATATCAAAATAATATATTATTTTAGTTTATTTATATCAAAAGAATATACACATTGTAGAGGAAAACATAATTCACCTTCAACGTGAACAATATAATTTATTATATCATCCATTTATATCCATCCCTAATAAACCTAATACATGTGAAGTTCTTTTAATTTGAGAATGAGACTTTTGAATCAATCTATAACTACTAGGAAAAAACCGGGACAATAAAAAACCCCATACATAATTCACAGACCCACTCCATGCTCCTGCATCACACATAATAACGACAACCATGACCATTACACAACTATATCACACATCATCCAATGTCACATAAAATTCCAACCAATGATTTTTTCACTGAACAACACAATCTAACTCAACCCCAATTACTTCCAATAATGGTAAAATCACCATAGGGACTACATGAAGCACAAAAAATGAATCAATCACATAAACATATAAATGATATTTCATAATGAACAATACCACATTTCAAATTGAAAAATATGAAATTCATTACATTTTATAATTATTAAGGTTTTTAATTTGATGTAATTCTAGACTTCCATCGAAAAAAATAAAGGGGTTCACATGAATGAACATTTGAAAAATAGAGGGGTTCACATGAATGAACATCTAAAAAAAATATAAAATGATATAGAAAATGGGTAAAAGAAGGTACCTTGATTAATGGGTATATATTTTTTTATTATCCAAGAGGTTAGAAGACACAATAGATATGATCAAAGGGAGTGAATGGATGTGAGACTTGGGATGGGTGGCGAGGCATGGTGAGGGGCGATGAGGCATGGTGAGGGTAGGTCTTCGGGAGGTTGGGCTGTCACAGAGGTTAGGGAGTGGGGGTTTAGGGGAGAAGTGTCAGGTTTTTGAAAAAATTAAAAGTTTTAGTGATAGTTTTTAACAAGACGCTTCTAAATTATTTAAAAAATATAAGCTATTTAATAAACTGTAGCTAAAAACCCACCGCTAAACACTGAATTTGGTGTAGTGAATCATCTTATCTCAACCAGATCATTAAATATATCCATTCATATATAGAAATATATTTTATTTTGTGGATATTGAAGATATTTTTTGGGATATAATGAAGGGATGAATATTTATGAATATATCACATGCTTTTGTTTGTCTTTCCTCGATTTCATTAACCATTATGAGGCATGCGGATTCTCTCACATTCTACTAATTCATGGACATGAAGGCATGCTATTTAAATTCCTTTGTCTATAATTTTTTATAAATATATTATTGTTTTAGTACCTATATCCTTCTTTTGAATTATGCTCAAATGGTATTTGATAAAACACTTAAACATAACATGGGATTCAAAAGAAATTTATTCTATAGAATATCATGATATCAGAACATTGACCAAAAGTTAAAGCGTTTACATGTACATTTGGGATGAATAATGGTTTGAAGCTCCCCCATTAATGTTAGACAGAGCTATATGGACCAATCCTTAAACATTTTATATTATAGTTTTTTTAACAAGTATTCATATTGAATTATCATTTTAGTTTATAGTTTTAGATAATTAGGAAAAAATCAAACAACGTAAACCCATACATTACAAGTTGAATTTATTACTCTGTATCCATTTTTTGACCAAAGTAAAGCCTTTTAAAATAAAACATTATTTCTATTTATGAAAAATAATCTTAATTTTCTCCTTGATCACATCCTTGTCTTTATTTGAACATAAACCCTGTGAGATACATTTTAAAAAATTGATATGAGAAAAAAATGTCAGAAAAGGATATAAATAGAATTGATACCATTAGTTCAATAAAAACATTAAAAATAATATAATGTTTACCTTTATCCTAAAGGTTTGTTGATAATATGAAATAAAACATTTTCCATAAGATAAAAACAATAAACATTCTAAAATAAAATCATTAAAACCCATATAAAATAATTAAAACTTATTTAGGTGAAATATAACATCATATTCATTAATCCCTTAAAAAACATTTAATTGGAATAAACATATGGCTAACTTTAAAAATTTTCATTACCTAGTTATGATATTGTGGGAATACCATGTGCTATATTGGCTGCCCATATTTTGTTTTAACAGGCTTACTTGTTTCTAAATGGGCCACCCCATGTTAAGCTGTAACAGTCATTCCCAGAGCTATCTGGGCCACCTAACGTTATGTTGCAAAGGACTTACCCAATTATATATTAGGCACCCCATGTATAATCTATTTAAGGATCTCCCAGTTCATATAATTCTCAAGTACCATATCATTAATAAAAAAAATTCACGATAAATCCCTCTGAAAAACTCTTATTAAACCCATTTGAAACCAATTTCGAATAAAAAATACTCATATATTTTAAAAACCCATTTTCAATATGAAAATACATGTTACATTGAAAACCCATTTTCAATGCCAGAAAACCAAAAAAAATTAAATAGTTTTTTATATTAATAAAACATGTAATATTAAAAATTATCTAGATATTAAATAATATTCATGGAGGTGGAAAATTTGTTGTTGTTGTGTACATTAAGAATATAACATTCCTTTTATCATTTTCTAAAACGTTCTGTAAAAAATCTAAAAATATTAGTTTTGAAAACCTATGAATGAGACTAAAAATAATCATAAAATTCCCTTTATAATTATTTCATATCTATTTAATTAAATATGTAAAAAAATATCATGAATATTAACATTGAGAAAATTATTTTTCAATTAAATCATTGAATATCCAAAGTGTCCCATAAAACATTGAAAACATAAATCATGAGACCCATGAAATAATAACATTTATCAAAACAATAAATAACATGACAATAAATAAATTAATGATATTTTATGTCAATTGGGTAACAAGTAATCCTCATAAAATATGGTTAGTTTATAACCTGAAAATAAGTCATAATGAAAGGTGAGTGAGATGATGTCTCATACCTTGAGTCAGACTCATCATGTAAAATCTTTATATTCTTGAACAATTAACATAGTTTAATTATTTTCCATATTGAAGAAAAAAATTAATGTTTATTTTTTCTTTGTATATCACTTATTACTATGTCATTACAATTACTCTGTTTTTAACTCTACTAGAAAACCAAGCTATACTCATGGTTTAGAACAATGGGTGTAGCCCCTAAAACTGTTGGTATAGGTCACCAATACCCATGGTTCTTAAACAATTGGTGTATGAAATATCATTATAAACAATTATACCCATGTTTTTACCAATCCATTAGTATAAACCTATACCCATGGTTCAGTAAAACTGTGGGTATATGTCCTTATTTAAAAATATCATCATTGGGATTTGATCCCAATACATTCCAATAGCAATCCAATGACTTTAAGAGTATGATACAACATATTATTTGTTATTATATTCCAAAAAATATAAATTTATAAATATAAAATTTTATTATTATTAAATTATTTATTATCATTATTATCATTATGGAAAAATAATGGGCCATTCTATACCCATAGTTTGGTCAAACTGTGGGTTAAGTCTTTCCTGAAAAACAAATTTCCAACGCAACCTATACCCTTGGATTAACCAAAATGTGGGTATATGGGTGACATATACCCATATTTTGGTAAAATCATAGGTATAGGTTTTCCTATAAAAAATCATGTATAAAATATTTCCATGTTTTACAAAAACTGTGTTTGTAGGTCCTTGTGAATTTTTTTCGTGAAACCTATACCAATAGTTCTCAAAACACTGTGGGTATAAGGGTGACCTATACCCATGGTTTCTTGAAACCCAAGGGTATTGGTCTTTCCCATGAAATTATTTCTCATGAAACATATTCCCAATATTTGAAAAAACCATTGGTATAGGTCACCCCAAAACCCAGAATTTGTTGGAGAACTATAGGTATATCCTTCTTTTCTAGTAGTGTAAGTTCACGTCAGACGTTTTGATGATATTCAGTAAATGAGTCCAAAATGAATTTGGAATGATGTATATAGGCAAATTATTTCATTAATCTATCATATACAAAATAATTTTCATGAAATAATCATCAGTTTTTAAAATAATTTATAACTTTAAATAAATACATTATGTATGGTTGTTAAAAATGAACTATGTTTTAATCATGAAGATAGTATGTCATACGTAAGCATGAGTAATGTTTTCATTTTTTACGGCTCATTATAGAAATATGTTATGTATAAATTTCTCTATAAAAAATGATTATAATATAATTAATATCTTATTAATCTTGTAAATATACTTATATATATCATACATGAAATTTTTTGATAGAAAAAAAATCACATCACTTCAAGGTGGTGGTGGTTTAAACATATGCACGAACAACATTATCATTTTTCTATGAAAAGATATATAATAATGAATATGATATATTAAAATTTCTTATTGGTGTATATTCCATGATTATAATACATAAAACATAATTCCATCATTATGAACAGTATTGAGGGATTGCGATAGAAAAAAAATCAGTTCGAGAGGTGGTAGTATGTCGTACACACGAATGATTAATTTTATTCCCATTTGTTATAAATCATGACAGATTTAGCTGGTGATATTAACATACTAAAATATATGTATATGGATGATACTGAATTTATTTTTTCATCATGGTTGTAGACTAGTTTAATGAGGTCAAAGGAGAAACAAAATAGAAACACTTAATTAAAAACGATACCTCTTCTTTAGAAATCCTTCATTACTTAACAACTTAAGACCAATAAGGATGGTGTTATACCTAAAAATGATACCTATAATGTGGGGATGTATTCTATTAAAAAATTTGAGAATATTTTTGAAAAATGAAATTTATTTTGATGTTTGAAGAAAAGAGAAGAAGTGGTTCCCTTTTATATGAGGGGAGCAAATATCCTGGAATTTATCAAAATATTAAATTAATATAAATTAATTTTCAATTAAAAATGGATAAAAACTAATTTATTTAGATGATATGATGAATATGGTTCTAAATAAATTACTACATTAATATTTAGACATGTTTTTACAATTTTATAATCAATATAGTTATGTTTTAACCCTTATTTAACCTATTTAACTCTTACCGTCACAACATGTGTTTTTAATATTTGATAGTTATTATATTTACTATATAATTAAAAACTAACAATAAATGAATCATTGATGACATTAAACACCTTATAAAACATTTTGATATGAATTTTATATTTTTTATTATTTCATATGATTTACTAGATTATTATTTATTTTATAATAACATTGATGTCTATTTTGGAACTATTCATTACATGACATTCTAAAAATATCATAGAAACAAGATAAATTAAAAATAATTCTTATAACATGTAAATAAATTTCAAATTAATCAATAATTTTTTTTTATTTCATTATTTACCACAAATTATATTTATTTTTATATTTCTAATATAATTTGTTTGATAATTCCTTTAATAAAACAATTACTACGTCATTATGAATAATCTTTTTCGGTAATTATTTACTTCATGTAATATAAAAAAAATTACAATTATGATGATATAAATTTTCTATTTTCAAAAATGTTTTTAAGTAAAATATATCGTCTGAATAAACCTATATTAAAAATGATAATGTTTTTAAAACATATGTATGCCATGTTTTACTTTTCATTAAAATTAAATATTATAAAGGGCATAAAGTCATCCAGGTGAATTCAAGATATAATAAATCATCCCATGGGTGATATTGGTCGATAGTCACCCAAATAATGAAATTATAAAAAAAAATTACGGTAATTATCAATCATTTATAATATTTTTTATCCTTAATTAATCGATTTACCCTTAACCGCAGTAATAAAATAATTACTAGATTTTCTATTCATATTGAGAAAAATGGACCTATTTACTAAAACTGAAAATTATGATTCAAAATATGGAATCCATATTTATAAATTCAATTCCCATAACTTGTGGATATTAATTCAAAATTAATCCCTTACATGTAATGAAACAACATTTTTTTTAAATTAAAAATGTTAAAATATTCACAATGTTTTTATATCCAATTTCAATGTAAAATTGATTCAAATGACCTAAATTAGATATATTTATTTATATTTGAACTATTTGACTTTAAATCCAATCAACAATATAATATAACAATTAAATAAATTACATGAAAATTCATTTTTCAATAAAAATATAGTATTTGTTTCACTATTTAAAAAAATGAGACTTATCAAAAAAATAATAAAAAGTCATCCAAATAAAATTTTGATATTAATATTTAAAATGATAGTTTAATTTTATAAAATAAAGTTATTAAATTTTTCAAAATCTAGATTTTTAAAAATGCACCATCAAAATTCGGAAAACAGTCTTTAGAAAAATACAACATTTTATGTGTAAAGTAGCCTTTATTTTTATATCATGTCTACAAAAAACATGTAAAAAATGTTAAACATTAATAAGAATAAATTATATATAAATTTCATTAATATAATACCACATAAATTATGTTTTTAATTATTATTATAAAACAATATTGTTCACATTTAAATAATTTTTCAAAAAAACATTTCCTTTTATTTTAAGAGGGGAGTTATTTTCATTTATAATTTATTGGTCTCCCAATAAGTAATTATATATACATGTTTAAGAAATATATTAATATATAAGTTAATCATTTTCTACAAACCATTTTAACTGTTATGAGATAACTTCCATATTAAATAATAATATTTAGTTTTTCATTTATGCATGATGTGTCATATCATGTACAATATCGAACAAAGTTCTTCAATTTAAAAACTAAAAATGTTTCATTCCCCCCTTTAATAAATCTAATCCTTGAAATTTAAACACATGATGTGTTTCTAGGTCTTTACCTTTCAAATTAACTTTCTTGAAATCCATCATCGGAAAAAGGATTAATAAAAATTTTACATTAATAGAATGAAAGGGATGGACAAAGGTAATATAAGGACTCGTCCTTAAACATTACATAATCTAGTAGATTCCGTTTGAATTCACTTATTTTCATTCCCAAAGATATTTTAAATTTATAATTTTAAAAAATTAGTTTATAATTCATACATATCAACCCACAACAATATAATGTTGGTAATAAAAAATAAATATCCATTTCTTTCGTAATAAATTTTTTTTAATAAAAACTAGAAAATTTTCATAACAAGTCTTAACAACATTCATCTTAGCTTCTCTTTTTCTATTACCCATACATAAACACTGTGAAACCATTTTTAAATATGGTATTAGCACAAAAATCATAGTAAAGTACAAAAAAAGAAGGATATAAACTATTATTACATGAATACATATAAGCATATGAAATCATTTTCACAAAGACATAATTTTAAACTGATATGTAGCATATAGTTACATTGTGAAAACATGAGATTTCCAAAAAACATAGAAAACAAAAATAATACCATAAATATAACTTGGGGTATTAGATACATAATATTGAAACCCTCATAGCTACCATATGATTTGTTTCCCACCCGACTACCATACAATGTAAAACTAACAGATATTGTACAATGTATAACTTAAAACTACCATATAGTGTAACCATTACAGTTACTTTTGGTGTAAACATATGGTCAACCTCCAATATAAACATACCCAATGAATTAGAGGGAGATATAGGTCCCACCCTTCAAGATAAACAATTCCCATCAACCATAATCATAAAATTAAAATATAGAAATTAAAATATTTATTTTGAATTTGGTAAAATGGAAATTAAAAAGGTAATTTTTAATGAAAAGTCCCTTATAAATATCACATAATTGAAGTGAGTTTTAGTAAAAACGAGTTGAATATGTGTATAAACTATAAATACACTTAATAAAACAAAATATAAACAAAATTTATTTCAGAAATGATATTATTACTAAATAATCAATTAATTATAAGGTTAACCCAAATAATGGAAATTGGGTTACAAATTTCCTTACTATGGGGTTTTCTTACATGAAATGGTTTCACACATCCTGTATAATGGGTTAAAGAGTGTTATTAAAATATTATAGACTATAATCATATTTATAATTACTTATATGATATTATTATAACATATTTCCTCCCATTTATTTCTAATATTATTTTTTTCATTTTTTTTGGTGAATTTATTTCAGGGTTTCCATTGTTGGTTCATTATGGATTTTATTGTCGAATAGAAGAAAAAATCCAAAACTGGAATTAAATGGTGTTAATATGTTTATGAAACTTTAAATTATAACATATATAAATTTTTTTATAATATGAGTAAGAATCATTAGATAATACATTAATGAGAATGATTTAATTTATTTTGGAGGTTTTTACGATCATTATTACCTTATGTCATTTTATTCAATATCATGTATATATATTGGTTCAAAAACATTAAATAACATATAATATGTATAATAAAATATTATTTAACCATAATAATGGTTTTAGGTACGTCCTAGAAGGTGATAATGAAAAATGAAAGTCTATCATCCATGATGGTAGTAAATCAAAACATCAGGGATGATGTTCTCTTTTTTTAGAATTAAAGGGAGGGTAGAAGATGTTTGATGTTGAATTTATCCAAAAAGAAGATAAAATTATAGTATATATATGATACTTTTTAATTCATTCCACTTGTAAAATGGTAGGTGAAGAGAGTATATGATAATATAAAATAATTGAAAAAAGATAAAATAAAATGATATATGATTTTACCTATTTAATTCTATTCCATGAGAACATATTTCAGGCCATTGGTTTTAGAATTTTGGTTAGACAAAAATTACTTGGAAATCGTTAAGAGGCTTAGAAATTTTTTTGGGTAGAAATTAAACAACATACAAGGTTTTGAATTGGGATTAGAATAGGTGGGGAGGGGTGGTATTTACAGTGGAGGAGAGGGGTGTTTTCTCATTATTGCATTCATTAGTTTATTATTTTGGCTCAATACATTGAAAAGTTTGAGAATTATAACAAAATATTTTAAAATAATGAAGGGGGATTCAATAGGTTTTGCTTAAATTACCCTTATATCATCTATTATTCAATAATTCATCTATTCATCTTATATTGTAATTTAGTATAATTCACTATTCACTAAAAATTCAAATATTTCAGAAAAATCAAAAAAAAATCACCCTTGATATTTTAGACTTCTAGAATTAAAAAATGAAATCTATTTTTTGAGAATAATTTTATAAATATTAGAATTAAAATTTTCAACTAAAATCATAATTTATTCATAAAATACCTTTATTAAAATAAAAACTAATTCTATAATACATTGAAAAATTAATTATAATGTATGAATCCGGATCTTCATTTCAGAAATGGATCTTGATTTTGGGTGTTTTTTAGGAAAAAGGAAGAATTTGGAAATTTTCTAAGTCCACACCATGTAATCTTGATTACACGTTGTGTACACGGTTGCCATGGGTGAGTGTGTACTGGCCGAGTACATGGCCGTGTGGACCACCAAAAGTGGGGGTCGGTTAAGTCATATACACGATGAGTGCAATAAATGAACATGACATGTAATTTTATTTTTAATTGACATGTCAGAATGGGGTTGTGTCTATCCCTCATTTTCATCTTCTTCTTATCGTGTCTCGCAAAGGAGTGTACAAAATCACAAAATCTTCTTTGTGCCACTGATCTGGCATCCATTATCCAAATCAAACACCATCGGTGGCATTGGAATCACCTCATTGTGTTCTTTGTTCTTATAGAATCCCTCTTCATGATTTCTCCTCTCTCTCAAGTTATTCATTATGGAACATTTTTTACGTTTTTTAGATATATGGCGTTCTAGGATGATTCAAGGGATGGAGATAAAGAGTGTTCACCATAAAACATCGAGGTATATGGTTTGTTGCCTTTCGGAGTTTGTATTTCAGTTATATATTCCTAAGTTTTGATTACCCATGATTCGGGTATTTCCTGTTAAGGAATTTAACCCTCTTATCATCTAACCTAGATTGATGGTTAGATTAAGTGTTTTCATTGATACATTATGCTAAATTTCATGTTTAGCGGACATGTCATGGGTGTGTTTCCTTGTTTGAATGTTTATGGCCATTTGGTCCAGGTTTCCTATCAGCCATACCTTGTTTCCTTACCATACTTGTTAGGTTGTAATTGATTTCTTGTTTTTGCTTATTAAATTCATGTGTTATTCATTGCAGCTTCTTAGCCTTGTAGTAGTTGAGATTACTTTGGGCTGGTGGATATTTTTTATGTATGATTGTATTACACAGGGATGTGAGAACCAGGTGTAGTAAAACCATAAGGGGAATTGACGTTGAGGGCTTCGCCATAGTGTCTATTATATTTACATTGCGAGACCATATGGGGTATTGACAGTGAGTTCTCCCTTGTAGTGTATATAGTATATCGTTACGAGACCATAATGGGAATTTATGATGATTTCTTCCTCAGATACTCTGTAGATTATCATTGAAAGACCAATGGGGGAATTGACGGTGAGTGTTTCCTCAGAGAGTCTTTGTTTTTGTGAGACAAAAGGAGTTAGACTGTTTGAGCTTCCCCAGAGGTTCATTATATCTTTATTGAATAGATGATATGTTGAACCATATGGGTTAGACAGTGAGAACATTCCCATAGGTTTGCATGTGAATGATTGATTGATTCTGACGAACCTACCAAGCCAAAGCACATGATATGACTTTATCTTACTTTATTGTCTGATGGTCTTCTGAGACATCTATTTTTCTTTTACACAATGGATACGGAGCTTAGGAAATATCTCAGGATTCAATTATTCAATGGTTTGAATAATTAATAAATGTAAATGAATGTAATTGGGAAACTATGGGATTGTTTACTTTTGAGTACTTCCATGTTTATTTCTTCATTTTGAATATTTCCCGGTATATGTATTCATGAATAGTTAGGAACATATCCTTTAGTGGTTTCCTACTTGGATTCATCTCACACCATGTTTGGGTCAGTCTTTTCGACCCAAACAGATTATATGGTTGCAAGTATAGATAAAGGCAAGCGCCCTTCTACATCAGGTACATGATTGATGTGGGAGATGGATAGAATGGGACCAAGCTGAGGCTTATGATGCTATTGGAGTTATTTACTATTTTTAGTACTTTGGTTTTAGTATTGTATTTACAGAATTGTGAATTTTTTGGCTGAATTCCTAGATACATGTGACATGCATCATTTATTTATATATGTATGTTACAGTTGTTTATAGTATCAATCTTATGTTATTTACTTGTTGTATGGTATTACTGCTTATGTTACTGTTTATTATTGTTATTCTATTGTGTTACTCTGCCAATGAGGGAATAGTTTTCCCACTATCACACCCAAGGATCTTTCTTCAAGTCAAAATCCTCTCGTGTTTTGGGAAATGATAATGAGGCCATGTATCCCACCTGGTACGGGGCACCTTTGAGAGGCACCTAGATCTGGGAAGTTATAAAGTTTTATCAAAGGAGGTTCTTTTCTGCATTATCTTACTATTTGGATCATATAGACAGGGACATGAAGGAATATTTGTTTGGTAATAATCTATTCCTAGGATTAGCTAACTCAGGTATAGGTAAAATCCAATTTACCTCAAATATTGCAATTTTTCTAGTTTTTCAATTGTTATAATTGATTTGATATCATCATTGGGTGATACACATGTTTTGTGCTATTATGATTTATATCATTATGGTTCTATTTTTCTTGCAACCCAATGAGATGTGGGTATGACATCTCTTTCATCATATAGGAACTTTCTAGAGATCACATTCCATGCATTCTTGTTAGGTCATTCAGGGTGCATTAATGATTGCATGATATTGTGATAGATGTTGTGCTAGATATCCATGTTGTTGTGGTAGATTCCATGATAGAATGCCTGTTATTTTGTTAGGGTACTGGAATATGTAATGTTTCATTTGTATGGATGACATACCTTTCTTCTTGAGGTGTTATGGGCCCTCTTGGATTGGAATATGGTAGATCACATTTGAACTCTTATTGAATTTTTTCAAGTTATGAGGTGAATAAGAATGAAAAACGTTGATTCATGAATGTATAGTCTCTCATGGGTCATAATTTTTCATTACTTGGACAATATTTTATGTTTTTAAGGGTTATGAAGAAGCATCAGAGGCCTGATGTTTGAAAACCAAGACAACATAGTGTATGGTGTTATGAACACACGCCTTGTGTTATTCTGTTCTGGGAGAAAAAACTTTTCTTACGTACACGTCGGGTACAATGAGTACACGTTGTGTAGTATTTAACTATGAGACTGACTATGTGAGCAAAGACACAGGGTTGGGAAACATGGGTAGAATAAGTTGTGTACAGGGATTACACGTTGTGCCAAAGAGGCCATGTATCTAGTTGTGGTACTAATGACACAGGTGTTTGAAACATAGGTTTTACACTTTGTGTCCTATTCTTACACATTGTGTAGAGTTTAATGTGTCTCCTAATGTGTGACTAACGACACGGGTGGTTGGAACTTAAGTGGTACATGCCATGTTTAGGGTGAATACGCCATTTATTGTTACCCAGGAGAGAACCATGTGGTTTTTCCTTGTATAATAACTCGAGCAGGATGGAAAACATTCATGTACATACCATGTCATAAGAGGAACACATCGTGTGTAGGGGTGTTATATGACCATGTTTGGTAGAGGTACACTCCCATGTAGAAACCTAATGGAACACGCTATGTAGAGGGTATACACTCCGTGTAACCCTATTCTGAAAAACATAAATTTTTTCTTCTTTTTTTCCCTTCTTGAACTTCTATGTTTTAGTCCTTGATAATCTTTAACAGAGGTGTGTGTTTAACCTTGCAGAGTCATCCCACCGATACGCCCTCCAGTTGTACGCTAGATACAGGGAAACAATCAATCATCGGAAATGCTACATCAGGGACTACAAGCAGATCCTCCCATTATGCTCGTCATGGAACTAGCTGTTATATCAGAAATAGGTGTTGATGCATAGTTCTGAGAAGGATTCTTGAGGTTTATGTAGACATTCTAGGGGGCACCACATCCTTCCCCATCTATGGAATAATTGACGTGGGATTTTCATCCGAAGCATCCTCCCACTTTCTTAGGGGATGGAGGACCTCAGGCTGCAAAGTCATGGTTAGAATCCATGATTTCTTTCATCAAGCATCTCAAAACACCTCTTGATAAGAGCGTAAAGTTTGAAACCTCCTTGTTTCAATATTCTGCCAAGAGATGGTGGTATGTGATATTGTAAGTGAGACTCCAATGATTTATCTCTTTAGATGACTTCCAGTGGACCTTCTATGACTATTTCTACCTAGAGACCATTAGGGCTGACCTAGCACATGATTTCACGGATTTGAAACAGAGTACTCTTTCAGTCATGGAGTATTCTTCTCACTTCATATAGTTATAGTGATTTACATCCATTCTCGGGGGTGATGAGTTATTTCTAGCCAGGATGTTTTAGGATGCTCTCAAAAATGACGTTTGATCCCAAGTGAACATATTTTGGTTGACATCAATATATTCTATAGTCAACCAAAAACTGATCACCAAGCATAATCTAAGCGACTCTGGAGCTTTGAGCCAGGGCGGTTCGACATCCAGAGTTGGTACTTCTCCGACTGATTATAGGAAGCATCGTAGGGAGTCTACGCATGGTGATCCTATTAGACGGGATATTCATTTAGGTATCCAAGTGGTATGATACCAGTGTGGTAAGATTAGTAATACGAGACCTCAATTTCCAAGAGACCCAGCCAAGTGCTGATCTTGTAGCAATATTGTCCATCTTTATTGTTTTTTCCAGTTTTTCTTACTAGCATCTAGTGATAGGGGTTCTTCTATGACTCCACGTTCAAGAGAAAGATCACCAGTTTCTCATTAGTCTGGGAACTGGACTTCGTCTGGTCATTTAGGATGAGGAGGAGGTTAGGGTCATGGTATCCAGTCGGTAGATTTCCCATGAAAGAAGGGTGGATCGGCTCAAGGTAGTTAGGCAGGGTCATAGGGCCGCAGTACAGGTCCAAACTTTATAGTGGAGTATACCTAGTAGTTGAAAGATCCTAGTCCCTCTACGGTTAGAGGTATGATTCTAGTTTCCTCGGTTTTATCTTAGGATATTTTTTATACAGGAGCTTCCCATTATTTTTTATCTATTTCTATTGTGGAGTGCCTTGGGCTCTATATCTTTACTTCTGAGGATGTTATAATGCTGGAAAATCCTTTGGGGATTAGGATGGATATTGTATGTAAGTTTAAGGAGTTCCCTCTTGAGGTTGGTGGGTGTCACTTTTTATGGGACCTCTATGTCTTAGAGATGATAGGATTTGATGTAATTCTTAGCATGTACTGGTTGGTCTCCTTCCTGAACTTTGTTGACTGCTATCGACGTAGGGTGTGTTTCATGTCACCAAAGGGTGGTTCTCTTCTATAAAAGGGTTAATGGGATGTCTAGACGAGCAGAGAGGGACCCAAGCATCTAGGGTTAGGAGGAATTATAGCCCATATTGATAGTTTATATCTGTATGTCTAGGGGATTTCATAGATAGACTTTCCTCCAGTGGTGGATCAGTTAAGAGATGTATTCCCAGATGAATTTTTAGGGTTTAACTCCAGAGTGAGAGGTAAATTTCTCTATTGATCTTGTTCTAGGGGTGGAACAAGTTTCTATCCCTCCTTATAGGATGGCTACACGAGAATTACATGAGTTGAAGAAGTAGTTAGAGGAGTTGTAGGAAAAGGGTTTTATCTGACCTAGTACTTCTCCTTGGGGTTCGCCTATCCATTTTACAAAGAAGGCGATGGTACCCTTAGACATTATGTGGATTATTGGAACCTGAACCAGTTGAAGTTCATGAACCTATGTCCTTTGTGGAGAATTCATGATCTCTTTGATCAGCTTTGAGGAGCCCGCGTGTTCTCAAATATTGACATGATATATGTTTATCATCAGTTTCACATTATACCATCAGATGTACCTATTACAGCCTTTTATATATGGTATGGTCTATATGCTTATATGGTTTTTCAATTTGGTCTCACAAAAGTGCCACCAGTTTTCATGGAACTGATGAACCAAGTGTTCTATCCTTACTTGGATTATTTTGTGGTAGTCTTTGTGGGTGATATTTTGGCATACTCTCACACTCGACACGACTATTCCACACATCTACAGATAACTTTGAGTACACTAAGAGAGCGTCAGTTATATTTCAATCTCTCAAAATGCCACTTTAGGATGGATTAGATTCACTTCTTGGGTCATGTCATCTCATAGATAGGAGTATCAGTAGACCCATTGAAATTGAGAGCATTAGTTTCCTGGGAGCAGCCGAAGAATGTCTTTGAGGTAAGATGTTTTCTAGGGATGGATGGATACTACCAATTATTTATATATTACTTTTCTTTCTTAGAATATCCATTGATGGGACTAACTAAGAAGGTTTATAAGTACTCATGGAAAAATTATTGTGAGTTAGCCTTTTAGGAGCCAAAGGGGAAGTTAAATTTAGAACTGGTACTGTTCATTCCATATCAATTAAATACTTACCTATTTTATTGTGATGGATCATGTATTGGGTTGGGAGAAGTTCTAATTCAAGGGGAAGGAGTCTTTCCGTAAGAGTCTCGGCAGTTGAGGTCACATGAGAAGAATTACATGACGCATGATCTCGAGTTGGCTGCAGTTGTGCATGCTTTGCGCTGTTGGAGAAATTATCTTTTGGGATATAATTTTGTGTTATTCACTGACCACAAAAGTATCAATTATATCTTTACTCGGAGAGATCTCAATTTGAGACCGTGAATGTGGGTTGAGTACTTTCAGTCTTTTAACTTTGAATTTGCATATATGCCTGAGAAAGGCAATGAAATGGATGATGCATTGAGAAGGAGGACTAAAATAAAAGTAGTTCAGGAGGATAGTATTAAGTGTAAGCTTATGTATCTCTTCTCTAAGATGCATTTAGAGGTGCACAAATTAGATGGGTAGACATTTCTTTCTTCTTTAGTTGTTACCTCAACTTTCCTGGATCGAGTGCGAATGAGGAAGCTATTGGATTCTGAAGGCCTAATCATATGTGAGAGTGTGTCATGAGAGAAACCTACTCCTGGATGGACCATAGGCGAGGATGGTATCTTTAATTTTCATTGGCAAGTATGAGTTCCAGTAGACATACGCGAGGAGCTTTTGTGAGATTTTCATTCCTCATTTTGGGCAGTTCATCTTGGTCTCACCAAGATGTATCGGGTTTTACACCGCCATTATTGGTGGCCAGGTATGAAAAGGGATATTTTTTATTTTTTTATGAGATGCTCCACCTATTAAGAGGTAAAGGTGGAGAATCAATGACCAGGAAGGTTTTTATAACAGTTACCAATTCCTAAGTAGAAGTGGAAAGATGTCACGATGGATTTTGTGATGGGTTTACCAAGGTCGCCTCGAGGGAATAATGCAATATGGGTTGTTTAAAAACACATAAATATTGCACAATTCTTATCGATCAATGAGACGGTAAGTGTTGATGAGCTTGGAAGGTTGTACATCTGATAGATTGTACGGTTGCATGGGGTTCCGCAATCTACCATTTCAAATAGGGACACCCGGTTTACTTCTCATGTTTGGATGGGACTACATTGGGATTTGGGTACACAGGTACTTCTAAGTACAGCTTACCATCCCCAGAAAGATGGCCAGTATGAGTGCATGATTCAGGTTTTAGAGGACAAGAATCGGGAATGAGTCCTAGATGTTGGGGGTTCTTGGGAGAGACATATTCCCCTAGTGGATTTTTCCTTTAAAAACATTTTTAAAAAAATGATTCAGATGAAACCTTGTGATGATTTGTATGGTAGGCCATATTGATCACCCCTATATTGGATGGAAGTAGGGGAGGTTCCTATACTGGGACATCGTATTGTCCATGTGACCACTGAGCAGGTGGAGTTGATTCGGAAGAGGATGGCTACTATAAAATCTCACCAGAAATCTTATTTTGATCGACAGAGATGGCATCTAGAGTTCGAGTTTGGAGATCAGGTTTTCATGTGTGTCACTCTAAGGTTGGGAAAAATGAGGATTTAGAGACATAGAATGAATTCACTGAGATATGTTAGGTCGTTCTAGGTTTTGGAAAGAGTCGGTTTGGTTGCCTATCGGTTACAGTTACCTTAGAGGTATCAGGCTATGCATGACATCTTTCATGTTTCTCAACTACAACGTTACTTTTAAAACCTATCTCATGTTTTTCAACCCGAGCAGGATGAGTTGGAGGTGGATGCATCCTTCGAGGAACACCCTATAGGGATTCTGGATCGTAGTGCGAAGTTTCTCAGTGGCTGGTACGTTCCTATCGTATAGGTGTTATGGTCTCATAGGTGTGTACAAGATAATACATGGGAGAGGGAGACCGACGTACGATCTCAGTGGCTAGAGTTGTTTGATGTTTCTTATTCATCTCCCTTGGAAGGGAAATTCAGGGAGTAATTTCTTTAAGGGGGGAAGTTTGTAAGAAAATGGATCATTGTTTCAGGTATGGATTTGAAATTTGGGTGTTTTTTAGGAAAAAGTAATAATTTGGAAATTTTATAAATACATGTTGTCTACTCTTGAGTACACACCATGTACCTGGTTATTGTGGGTGGCCGTGTACTATCTGTGTAATGGAAGAGTACATGGACATGTGGACCGCTAAAAGCAGGGGGCGGTTGAGTCATGAACACATAATTTTCATTATGTGAACACACTGAGTACTTTTATTTTTAATTTAGATATCGAACTGGGGTCACATCTAATCCTTGTTTTCATATTCATATTATCGTGTCTTGTGAAGGAGAGTACACAATTTTGGAATCTTCTCTGAGCCACTGATCCATCATCCATTCTCTGAATCAAACACCATTTGTTGTATTGGAATCGCCTCAGTGATTTCTTGGTTCTTCTTGAATCTCTCTTTTTTATTTCTCCTCTCTCCCGACTTATTCAAGGATGAACATTTTTGACGTTTTTGCATATCTACGACGTTCTAAGCTGATTCAAGGGCCAAAGTTCAAGAGTGTTCACCATAAAATATCGATATAGGTGGTTTGTTGCATTTCAATGTTTATCTTTGAGTTATATATCCTATTTCTTATGATTCGAGTATTTCAGGTTAAGGAATTGAACCACGTTATCATATGCCTTAGATTGATTGATAGATTAAGGTTTTTCATTGATACATTATGCTAAATTGTTTTTTTTATGGGACACACAGTGGGTTGGTTTCTTTTTTTGAATGTTTATGGCCATTTTGGTTGAGGTTTCCTATGAGTCAGACATTGTTTCCTTACATTGTTTGTTAGGTTGGAATTTATTGCTTGTTGCTTCTTGTTAAATGCAAGTGTTATGCATTGTAGATACTTATACTTGTAGTAGTTGATATTACTTTGGGATTCTAGATATTTTTTGTGTATGATTGTATTACACAGGGCTTTGGGAACCTTGTGTAGTTGGACCATAGGGGGAAATTATGTTGAGGGATTCCCCATAGTTCATGTTATATTTACATTGTGATACCATAGGGGGGATTGACAGTGAGTGCTAACTCAGATTGTCTATAACATATTGGTAAGAGATCACAGGGGAATTGATGTTGAGTTCTTCCTCATATAGTCTATAGTTTATCGTTAAAAGACCACGGGTGGAATTGATGGATAGTGCCTCCTCAGAGAGTCTCTGTTTTTGTGACACAAAAGGGGTTAGACAGTGTGAGCATTCCCAGAGGGTCGTTATATCTTTATTGAATGGATGATATGTTGAAACAGAGGGGTTATACTGTGAGAAATTTCCTGGAGGTTTTTTTGTAAATGATTGATTTATTGTGACGAACCTACCAATCCAAAGAACAAGCTTGGACTCGGTCTTGATTGTCATATGGTCTTCTAAGACATATGTTTTTCTTTTACACGAGGGATATAGAGCTTAGGCTAGATCCAGGGATTTCATTATTCAATGGTTTGAATAGTTAAAAAATGTAAATAAAATTAATTGGGAAACTTTATGATGGTTTACTTTTGCGTACTTCCTTGTTTATTGCTTCATTTTTCATATTTCCTACTATATATATTCACTGATAGTTAGGTACAGATCTTTTGGTAGTTTTTTAATAGGATTCATCTCACACCCTTTTTGAGTCATTATTTTTGAGAAAAATAGATTATATGGTTGCAGGTATAGATTAGGTAAATCGCCCTTCTATATCAGGTAATTGATTATTTTTGAAGCTAAAGAGCATGGGACCAAGCTGAGGCTTGTGATGATGTTGGAGTTATTTATTATTTTTAGTACTTTTTTTTAGTGTTGTATTTCCATTATTGGGACTTGTTTGTCTGCTTTACTATATACACGTGACATGAATCATTAATTTATATAAATGTGTGTGTGTGTGTGTGTGTTGTAGTTGTTTATACTATCAGTCTTCCGTTGTGTACTTATTGTATGGCATTACTAATTCTGTTACTATTTATTATTATCATTCTGTTGTGTTACTCTACCACTGAGGGAATAGTTTATCTACTATCACACCCAAGTTCCTTGCTGCTAGTCGGCAACCTATAGCATTCAGGGAAATGCTTTTGAGGCCATGTGACCCACCAGGTACGGGGCACCTTTGGGTGGTACCCGGATCTGAGACATTGCATATAATATCATGAAATTATCTTATAATAGTAATACAAAAAATTGATGAATCTATTTGAGGAAAATATATTTTCATTTAAATCATTATATTAATTATAATATTTTAATTAAATATTTATGACTCATAAAAATGACAACACTTAATTTTTTATTTAAAAAATTATTTAATTGTCCAATGATATAAATATATTATATTTTCACTTATAATATGGATAAATATTATTTATAATTTCTCTGGTGAGGTTACTATTCTATAGGTTATATTACTATTCCTAATGGTCATGTTACTATTCAGAAGGTCAATTTACTATTCCATCACTTTCAACTCTACAATTTATATAAATACCACTTATTTCATTATAAATTTATAATGAATTTCAATATATAATTCTAGAATGAAAAAAATTATTTTATAAGTACCTGAGTTGTTACATTATCCAAAACTTCTATAAATTTCACCCTTAAAATTTTTTATTTATTTATTAAATAGGTGATGATTCATTTCCTTCATATCATTTTCAGATTCCAATATTGGTTCTTCAACTATTTAGTTTCTCTAAAAATACATAACATGGATAATTACATTATTCTGATGTACTTGGTCTTTTTGATTAAGAAGCTGAATATTTTATTCCTCATAGAGAAGGTTCTCTTCTAGTAGAGATACTTCTTGGATCGAAACATGTGATAGATCTATCACATACTTTCTCAGCACCGAAACATGAAAAAAGTTATGTTCCTCAGAAAAAATCAAATTCCAGTCTACTTAGTGGGATACTTGTGAATGCTTCAATTGAATTTTAGAAGGTTAAATAAACCATGGACTCACATTTCCTTTATTAACAAAATTTCATAACACTTTTCCAAGGAGATATTTTAAGGAAAATATAATAACCTACCTCGAATGAAATGTTTTTCCTCCTATTATCTGTATAACTTTTCTAACTACTCTGAGTTATCCTTATGAGTTGCAGTATCACCTTTAATTTATTAACCACTTCCTTAACTAATTTTGATCCCATCAACTTCATTTCCTCGATTTCAACCCAAAAAGATAGAGTTTGGAACTTCATCTATACAACACCTCAAAAGGCACCATCTATATACTTGAATGAAAGATGTTATTATAATAAATCTCAACTGAATAATGATGTTGATCTCCCCTTCCATAGTAGTCCATTGAATAATATTGAAGCCTATCCTCTAATGTATGAATTCTTCGCTTGGATTTTCCATCAAATTGAGGATAAATGGTTGTGCTGAAATTTAATTTAGTTCTTTATGACTTCTGAAGGCATTTCCCAAATTTATAAGTGAACATGGGATCATGGTCAGATACATTGGATATAAAAAATCATTGTAACCTGAAAATATATTTTAGGTATATTCAACAATGTTCTTCCAAATACATAGTATCACAAATAGCACGGACATGTGCATATTAAGTCAGTCAATCTAATATAACCGGAATCGCATTGTTACCTTTAGAATTATTTTGTAGTTCCACCTTGAATACTATGTATATATTTTCCCATTTCCACTCTATCACTAGAAAAGGGTGATTAATCCCCTTTTCTAATTGTCACTCAGATTTATCCTTTTGACAAGTCAAATATTTCATGGTCAAATCTACAATATCTATTTTCATTTTTTTCCATCTATAATGTTACATAAGGTCTTTGTACAACTTTATGCTGATAATATGAACTAAAAATAGAGAAATATAAGCCTCGCTTAAAATAAATTCTTCAAATTTGAATCATAAGTCACACATAATCCCTTTACAAATATTAAAAAACAATCTTTATCAACATTAAATTCAGAAAACTCACCATTTCCACTAATTCTAAATTTTTCTATACCTCATCATCACCCTTTTGTCCTTTCTTAATTTTTTCTGATAGAGATGACTACACTGAAAAATGAAACAAAACTTTGGAATTTCCTAAACCAAAAACTTCCAAGCCAAAATTCATCAAATCATTAATCAAGGAATATTTTCCAAACATAACATAGTTAATTATGCATGATATTTTTGAGTCATGGAATCCACCACATTGTTTTTTTCCTAGATGGTATTTGATCATGAAATAATAGTCCTTTATCAATAAAAACCATCTTCTCTACCTCAAGTTTAATTCCTTTTGAGTGAATATATTCTTTATATGTTTATTGTTAGTTTATATTTCACATTTGGCTCCATATAAATGATGCCTCCAAATTATCAAAGTGAAAACTATAGCTGCTAATTCCGAATCAAGTGTTGGAAAATTTAAATCATGAGGATTCAGTTGTATTAGAGAATATGAAATTACCTAATCATTTTTCATTATAACATGACCAATTCCCTTAAATGAAGCAAAAAAGTAGATTAAAAAAGCACCATTTCTAGAAGGCAGGGAAAAACTGTATCATTCACCAATATCTTCTTCAGTTCCGTCAAAAAACATCAAATTCTTCTATCCAAATAAATTCAACCCATTTTCATGTTAACTTGGTTAGCGGGCTAGATAACCGTGAATGTTTTTTAACAAATCATTGGTAATAACCTACTAATCCAAGAAAACTATGAATCTATATAACATTTGTATTTATTGGCCATTCATCAACAACATATTTTTTTGGGATGAACTATTATTATATCCGTATTTAGAATTTTACCATGAAAAGAAATCAATTACAAACAAAAATAACATCTTCTAAATGTTTCGTATAGATTTTTTCATTGTGATATGGAAAGAAAATCATTATATTTTTTATTATCCTAATAAATTTTTAAAAGTCCAAAATATCATCAGTAAAAACAACAAAGAAAATTTCTAAATATTCACAGAATATTTTATTCATAAGATCAATGAATACAAAAAGGGAATTTTTCATACAAAAGGACATAACAGAAAACTCATAATAATCATATCTATTAAATAAAACTATTTTCGGGATATAATCCTCCTTTTCCTTCATCTAATGTTACCTAGATCTTAATTAAGACATGTAAAAATATTGCGCTCCCTATAGTTGATCAAACATGTCATTAATATGAGGAAATGGATACACATTATAAATAATAATGTTATTCAAAACTCTATAATCAATTAGATAACTCATTGAGCAATGTTATTTATAGTGAAAAAAATAGGATCACCCCATGGTGATGTTCTTGGATGAATAAATATTTTATCAAGAAACTATTGCAACTAATTTTTCAATTCAAGAAGTTTTACTCGATCCATTCGATTGGGGGGTTTTGAAATTTTCATAGCATCAGGAAGTAATACAATAGTAAATTTAATTTCTTAATCAGGTATAAAAGTGGTAAATCATTAGGAAAAACATCCAGGTATTCATTTACCATTACCACATAATTAATCTAGACAGTTCCCTTTCTTTCAACAACATGACCATGAAAACATTCATTTCTATATTACAATAGTTCTTCAGCTGCCTAATATATTATTAATTAAATTGGTTCATTCTTTGATACAATTTGAAAATATTTTTTGAAAAAAAAAACATCTTTTTATCTATAATCCATCTCAGCATGATGAACAATAAGATAATCCATACCCATAATAACATCAAAAATATACTAAGAGAAAATCAACAAGGTTTGTTGTTAATGAATTTCCACATAAAACAATATAATGATTCTTATGATGCATTTTTTCAATAATATTCCCCCCTTGTTTTCATACCATAAGTTATTGTATCATTTAATGAGGTGAAATTTCTAATTTACTAGAAAAAAATGTAAGAAATAAATAAATATTTAGAGCCCATATCAAATAAGACATTAGAAAAATTTTAGTAATCAAAAAAAGTAAAAAATACCGCTTTATTGGAAGGTCTGACATCTTCTAATGTAGTTAAAAAGGATCTCTTTTCACCCTTCAACTTATAATCTGGTTGCATTCAATCATTCAGGTATTTCTTTGGCAAGTATTTCCATAATGACTTATATCCCCAATGCTAAAACACTTTACAATTTTCTTATCAAAATTAAACATACCATCACTAAGAAATTTTTAATTGAAATCTCATGCAATGTGTCCAAATTTACCTCATCAAAAAACAATTTCCATTTTTTAAGTAATTCTCTAGTGTTGTTTTTACCATACTTTTCGAAAAATGGAAACGAGATTATCATACCTTCAGTTATTATTGAATGATTCATAACTGTCACTTTTTATTTGGATATCTTATTTTTATTGTTTTCAAAGTACATATGATCATCAGAAAAATCCATTTATGCACTCTTAATACACTGAATGAGTTCCTTATAACTTTGGAATTCATGGAAGGCCATATCCCTTTAGTATATTGTCTTCAATCCTGAGAAAAAACCATTGATTTTACTATTAAGATATTGAATAATATTTAGATCATACCTTTCTAGTCGGGTGAATTTTTCTGTATACATGACCACCGAATCCTCCTCCTATTGTTTCAATTCAAGTAATTACTTTTCCAACCTATGTTGAACCACCTTTGGTAAATATTTTTCAAGGAAAATATTTTTAAATTCATCTCATTGAAGGAATCAATCTCCTAACTATCCCTCATATTCTTGACTATTGACCACCATTAACCTGCTTTACCTTCAAAAAAATAAATTAAAAGACCAACCATTAAATTATCTAAACACCCCATAACATTGAATATCGTTTTAAGGAATTTAATTCATCCTTCAACCACAATTAGAGAAGAAGATCCACTGAATGTAGGAGGGTGTTTCCTCAAAAAATGTTCCACTATCATCATGTTCCTTTTTGGTAGATCTGGTTATTATCTTGTATGGATTCCACCATAATTTATTTCCTAGATCAGCTAATCCATAACTTTCAAAAATTTTCCATTAAAATTCCCAATATTCAATGTTACATATTTAGAATGATATCGACCTCTCAATTCCTTTCTTATTCAACTTCTTGATTTCTTCTGTGGAAACCCATTCTGAAAAGACATATCATAGATGAAGAAAATTTTAGTATTCAAATTCAATATCATTTCAACATAAACATAATGTGAAAATCATTTATGGTATTCTATTAATGTCATCCTAACCCCTAAAGTAACATAAACCATGCATTGATATCAATAATAAGGAATCAGCCTTAAACATTACATAATTTAGTAAAATCATTTAGAATTCATTACTTTATATTCCAAAATAACTTTTCAATTTATTTTATTTTAAAATTAGGAAATAATTTTTAAATGTAAACCCACATGCATAAAAAGTGGGTAATATAAAAATATAATCCATTTCTTCTATAATACAAACATTTTTAATAAAAAAATTAAATATTTTCCTGAATAGTCTTCAAAAAATTCATCTTTCCTTATCCTTTTATATTACCCATCCTTTAACCTAGTGAAAAACATTTTAAAGTTTTGGATGTGCACAAAATTATTTGTAAGGGTAATAAAAAAGGATAGAATTCGTAAATATTTTAATACTTATAACATATGATATCAATTTTATAAAGACCTACTTCTCACCTAATGAGTACCATATAGTTACATTGTGAAAACTTGTTATTTCCATAAAATATAGAAAATAAAAATAATATCATAAAGGTAACATGGGGAATTAATTAAATAAGATTTTAACCCTTACAGAAACCATGTTATTTGTAACCCTCCGAGTAAACTTACAATGTAAACCTCAAGGAAACCTTACTATGTAGCCCTCATTTCTATATTATGGTGTAACCATTGAAGTTAAACCTTGAGTAAACATATGGTCAACCTACAATATAACCATATTCAATGAATTCCAGTGAGATATAGGTCCCACCATTTTTCATAGACAATGACCAAGAACCATAATCATAAAATAAGAATACCTGCATAAAAAATTCATTTTGAAGTAAAAGGTTAACCAAGAGAATGGAAATTTAGTTTAGAATTCCCCTACCTCAGTTTTGTCTTACATTAAACATGTTAAAACCTCATATATAATGGTTTAAAGAGTGTTGTTAATATATTAATAAACATCATTCTTATTTAAAATTACTTATATGATATTCTTATAACATATTTCTACCCATTTATTAATAATATTTTTTAATTTTCATTATTTTTAGTGCATTTATTACATGGTTTCCAAGGTTAGTTATTTATATATTTTCTTTTTAAATGGAATAAAAACATCAAAAAAGGAATGAAATTGTGTCAATGTGTTATGAGATTTTGAAATGACACCATATATCATTTTTTCTAATATAAGGATGAATCATTGGATAAAACATTAATGATAATGGTTTAATTTTTTTGGGGATTTTATTTTAATCACAAATATATATCATTTTATTAAGTATGATGTTTGTATATATTTTCCATAGCATTAAATAAATTATAATATGTATAATACAACATGATTTAATAATGGTAGTAAATTGAAAAATCACAGATAATGTCCTCATTTTTATAATAAAAGGTAGAGGAGAAGCAGTTTGAGGTTGATTTTTTCCATAATAATGACAAAATTATAGTATATATAAGATACTAGAGTTTACATTCAATGTAGATATAGGGAAGTGAATATATAATAAGAAAATAAAAATTAATTTAGATGAAAATAAAAGAAAATGAAAAGGGTTTTACTCTTAAATTCTTGTCATTTATAACCTCTTTAAGGACCTTCGTTTTGGACTATTGTTGATACCTGAAGGTCTTGGGTGTGGGTAATAGTATTGGGAAGAGAATTGGTGGAAAAATAAACAAGATAAATTTATTTTATGTTTTATTAGAAGAGGTGGATGTGGGTGGTGCTTATAGTGGAGAAGATGGGTGTTTTCTCATTAGTATGGTCACTAGATTATTATTTTGGATCAAGACATTGAATAGTTTGATAATTAAAAAATATATATAAAAATAATGAAGTAGGATTCTATATTTTGTCCTTACATCAGCCTTATATCATCTATGACTCAATAATTCATGTATTTATCTTATACTGTAAATTACCATATTTTAATATTCACTAAAAATTGATGTATTTCAGAAAAATACAAAAAAATTGTTCTGACCATTTTCTAACATATAGAAATCAAAAATGAACTCCATTGTTTTGAAAATAATTTTATAAATATTATAAATTTAATTTTTATTTAAAATCATAATTAATTCCAAAAATAGTAGTTTTAAAACAATAACTGATTTTATATCACTTTGAAAAAATAATTAAAGTCTCATAATATTATCATGTAATCATAAGATAACAAAATTATAATTTAGGAATTTTTTATGAAAATTTAATTTCTTTTAAATCATTTTATTAATTATAAAATTATAATTAAATATTTATGACTCACAAAAATACCAACACTTGATTTGTAACTTTCAAAAAAAATTACTTATTCGTTCAATGATACCAATATATCACCATTTCACATATAAGATGGTAAATATAACTTATAATTTCTTAGGTGAGGTTACTATTTTATTGGCCAGATTACTTTTCCTAATGATCATGGTACTATTCTTAAGGTCATGTTACTATTCAATTAGTCTAAATTCCATAATTTCTATAAATACAATTTATTTCATCATATATTTATAATTAATTTGACTATTTAATTCCAGAATAAAATAAAATTATTTTATATATACCAGGATTGTTAAAGGTATCATGAGATATCACATACTGGGATACCATGTAAGAATACCTGGACATGGAAGACAAAACTAACTATCATGTTCTGATGTAGATATATAGTGAACATGGTCATTATAAAGTCAACCATTACATAACCCTAAATCTTTGAATGGTTAAAATTTCATTGATAAAAGTAAAAAAATAACATTTTTGTTTCAATAACCTTTTCATAGAGTTTGAGGAATTCAGTTTTATTCTATACAAAGAACATAAAGAAAAATACTTACTTTAATAATAGAGATTCTTCCATTAATCAAATTATACAAAAAACACATCTTTTCTCCAAATGATGAATATTTAAGCTGAATTTCATACACCTGATGCACTAGAATCAACTTCAAAAGAATCACATAATCCAAGAAATATTAATTATCTATTTTTCTTATCATGAAACATTAACCAAAACTAATATGGATATGATAAGATAGAGAAATTCTCTAAAAAGAATAAACCTTTATATGATTAAAATATACTTCAAGAATTTAAAAATAAACAGTGAAACCCAAATATTAACATAGATTATTCAACAAATGAATATCCTTAAAATTTGCGAAAAAGTATTCTACACTAATTTTGAAATAAGAAAATAAAATTCATTTTATCGTAGAGTCTTCCAAGATAAAATTAAATATTTATCCCCAAATAAAATCAATGACTAAAATATTATCATTCTAAAAATTTAATGGAATAAATAACATGATCTCAATCATATGCTAACAATTTCAATAAATAACCTAAATTACCAAAAATATACAATAAAATCATATTTTAATCCAAAATATAATTCAACCTTTATTCCTAAAATATTCTCATAGTATACTATTTATCTTAATCCTATACGGTTCCCAAAATAGTAAATGTCTTCTAAAATAACATTAATCACTTAATCACCAAATATTTTTCCAATCCCAAGCTTATATATTCGATAAAAAATATGTTAAAAAATAAACGTATTCTTCATCCATAAAATAGTGTAACTAAGAAGAAAAAGTCACATTATTTAGGAATTCATGTATGCAAGTGGTTGGCAATACACCTTTGTCTCCCTTTAGTTGTAGGTTTATTTCCTAGAGCCTTTCTATACACAATGGGTTTTCACCCATCCCATAGGTTTTCTATTTTCTAAAAATATATAATTCATGTATAATTATTAGAAAAATAATTTAATATTTAGAAAGAAAATTTTAACATCAATGTTTATCGGATACCATTCATTTTTCATCACAAAATGTAACAACCCTAAATTACCTCAAAAATAAATGTCTCCAAAAATACTATTAGTAATATTAAAATTTCATAACATAAAGCCTAAAAAGTGGTGTATAATTCACTAAAAATGATTATCCATATACTTATAAACCCATGATGATATCCATATCTCATAAGAAAACATCTAAACCTCCAAAGTTGTTTAAACCATTATTTGATACCAACTGTAAGGACCCGTACTTAAACATTGTATATTCTTATATTTTTTAACCAGAATCCGCATTTGATGATATTTTCAGTTTTTAAATTTATATAATTAGTACCTAATATTACAATGTCGAAAACATACATTACATGTGTTCTGTTATACTAACTATCTATTTCTTCCATAATATAAATCCTTTGAAATAAATCCTGAATTCATTTCATGGATAATAACTACAACATTCAAATTGAATCATTAATTTCCCTTACACATTCTTAAATTCTATGAAAACATTATAATAACTTAGGATGAGTAAAAAATCATAGTATGGGATATACAAAGAAATGAAACAGTTGGTTTAGTAAAAACATGAAAACACAAAAACATTTATCTTAATCTTAAATGTTATTTGTGAATATGAAATGAATCATTTAAACATAAAAAAACTTAAATTTTTATCCAAGAAAATAATTAAACCCCTTATCATGCAATTAAAACCGTTTTAGGTGACTTAGGGTATCATATTCATTAATGACTTTGAAAACCAATTAAATTGGAATAACAATATGTCCGACTTCCAAAATTTTCATTACCCAATTAAGGTATTATGGGATTTCATGGCGCTATATATTCCACCCCATGTTAAGTTGTAACAAGTTTTCCCATCTCTATATGGTTCACCTCATGTTAAGATGTAACAAGATTTCTCAGTGATATCATGGCCACCCCATTATAAGTTATAATATCCTTACCTAATAGTATTTGGGGCACCCC
Organism: Viscum album; assembly: GCA_963277665.1. Classification (NCBI taxonomy): domain Eukaryota; kingdom Viridiplantae; phylum Streptophyta; class Magnoliopsida; order Santalales; family Viscaceae; genus Viscum; species Viscum album. The sequence continues at coordinate 904,062,328 of OY728160.1, read as the reverse complement.
ATGTATAAGCTATATTAGGATCACCAATTTCATATAATTCTCATGTTCCATATCATTAATAAAAATAATTTTTCATAAATCCATTTGAAATTCTCATATAAAACCCATATGAAAAACACATTTGGATAAAAAACGCCCCTATCTTTTAAAACCACATTTTCAATGCCAAAAAACCTTTTTAACTAAAAACACATTTTCAATACCAAAAAACCCAAAAAAATTGTAATTGGATTATTCTTTTAAAAATAAATTATACATTATAATTAATATATAAATTAAATATTAGTCATGGTGGCTGAAAAGTATTTGTCATTGTGTATGTCAAGAATAGAACATTCTTTTTGTCTTTTGTCAAAATGTTTGGTATAAAATAAGTAAAAAGAATTATTTTGAATAAAATTGAATGAAATTAAAAATATTCATAATAATTAATTTATAATATTTTTATATAAATATAATAAAATATTTAAAATTATATCCAGAATATTGACATGGAAACAATTATTTTGAAATTAAATTCTTAAACATTCAAAGTGTCCCATACTTCTTTAAATATTTAAATCATATTCCCTATGAAAGAATAAGATTTAAAAAACATTACATAAATTATAATTAATAAAATAACGGTATTATACTTCAATGGGTACTGTATATACACCACATAAAAAATCTTGGTGTACATCATCAAAATATGCCTCAATGAAATGAGATTGAGACAATGTCAAATACCTTGAGTCTGACTCATCTTGTAAAATAATTATATTTTTGATTTACAACCACAGGATAGTTATTTAAATTCTTGAGAACCTTTTTCAGGTTTATTATTTCTTTTATATCACTTATTAACATGTTATAACAATTATTTAATTATTTAACTACTTGTCAAGTATTTTGATGATATTCAGTACATGAGTCCAAAAGGACTTTAGTAAGATGTATATAGTCAAATTTGGTAATTATTCCATCATATAAAAATTAATATTCCTAAAACAATCATATATTATATACATAAATTATACATTTACATAAAATAATTATTTATGGTTATGAAAAATTTACCATGTTATAATCATAGAGATAATAGGATTCACTCAAACAATAGTAACATTTTCATTTTTCAATGATCATAATAGAAAGTTGATAAGTATAATTTTATCTTTAAATAATGATAATAAAATAATTACTATAATATTAATAAGTTAAAATTACTTATATATATCATCCATGTGATATGGTGATGAAAATTGAATCACATCTCTTAGTGGAGGTGATAGTTCACATGTTTATATGAACGACGTTATCATTTTTATTTTCATGAAAAGGTAAAAAATAAAATGATATATTAAGTTTTAATAATGTAAAATATTTCATTTTTTTCATATATAAAAATTAATTACATCATTGAAGGATTCGTTGAGAGAGAGTGATGGAAAACAAATTTTATCAGTTCGTGAGGTGGTAGTCCACCATACAAACGAACGATTAATTAGTTTCCCATTTAATAGAATTAGAGATGGATTTTAGGGGTGGTATTAAAATAATAAAATATAATTATATTTAAAATATATATTTTTATTATTTAATCCTTGTGGAATAATATTTTACCGAGGTGAAATAAGAAACAATACAGAAACACATAATTAAAAATGACACATCTTCTTTAGAAATCCTTCATTATATAAAACTAAAAGAAAACTAAGGATATTGTTATAACTGAACTAATAGATTTTTAACATCTTAGGAATTATATAATGGTATTTTGGTATATTTTTTCTTAACCAAATAAGTTTTTAATTGTAAATAAAATGGAATAATAGGTTCCCTTTTATAAGAAAGGGGAGGGCACTCTTGGAATTTCTAAAAACAAGAAACTAATTTAAATTCATTTTCTATTAAAATTAGATCCAAATAGATTTATTTCTAATGTATTATTATTATGGATATAATTCCATTCATAAAAATAAATTTAAACATGTTTCTATTATATTTTAATCCTTATCATTTTATTTTGATCCTTATTTAATCTATTTAACTCTTACTATGATAAAAAAAAATTTAGTCTTTGATGGTTAATATAATCACTATACATTTAAAAAATAACCATAAATGAATAAATTATGAAATTTTAATCATTATCCTAAAGAAATTTATGAATTTCAGTTTTTAGAAATTTTATTTCATTTAATGAAATATTATTTATTTTAAAATATCACAAATTTAAATTTTTACACTATTTAAACAATACTTTCTAAAAATATCATAATAAAAAGATAAATTCAAACAAATTATTATTACACATAAAAAATCAATAATTCATCTATTAAATTTGATTATGATAATAATTATCTCAAATTTTATTTATTTTAATATTTTTATTGTCATTTAATTTATATTTACACTAATTAAACAATTACTACACTATCATTTTGTAATCCTTTAAAGAAATTTTTTAATAAAATTTAAAAATAAATAAACATGATGAAATTAAAAAATTTATATTCTAATATATCTTCCAATTAACCTTTTATTAAAAAATTCTATAGTTATTTAAACATAATTATGAGATCATTTTTATTTCTTTAAAATAAAATAATATAAAAGGATTAAAGTAATCCATGTTTCTCAAGGTTATAATAAAATCTAAAAAATGGTAATTATTCTTTAAAATCACACACATGATAAAATTATGATAGGTGTTAGGTAATTTTCTAATATTTATAACATTACTTTTAAGCATAATTACCTGATTTACACTTAACTGCGGTAATAAAAAAGTTACTAAAAATAATATTCATACTTTAAAAAAGTAAAATTTAAATAAATAATGAATTTGTTCATTCAAATTCCAAATATAGAATCCATTTTTTAAAATTCAATTGAATTTACGTGTAGAAATTAATTAAAGATTAATCCCTTAGAAGAGACTAAAAAATGGGGTTTTAAATTTAAAATGATCAAAAATTGAGAATGTTTTATATCCAATATCAAAGTGAACATGATTCCAATTACCCACATTGGATTTATTAATTTATATTTTATATTTTTATAATTTAAATATAATTTAGAATATAATTTATCTATATAAATAAATGAGACGAAAAAAATAGTTTTCAATTAAAATACAATATTTGTTTGGATTGTCATAAAAAATGAAACTATTTAGAAAAATATCAAAAACTAAACCAAAGTAAATTTTGATATTATTATTTCAATGAAAATATTATTTTATCAAATAAAATTTAAAAATTTTCAAAAAATTGATTTAAAAAAATGAATCATCAAAATGCATCAAAACTACCTTCAGAAAAATATGTATATTTATGAGTAAATTTTGATTTATTTTTAAATATTTTATATGAAAAATATGATGAATAATAACTATTATATTGAATATTTTTTATAGTTATTTCATTAATATAATCCAAAAAATAGTGATTTGTTTATTTATTAGTGTAAAAAATACTAGTGTACAATTAAATAGTTTTTCAGAAAAACATTTTCTTTTATTTTATGGAGGGTTTTATTTTCATTTATAATTAATCAAACAAGAAATAATTAATTATATATACATGTGTAAACTACATTTTCATAATTTAGTTAATCATGTTCACACTAACCATTATAACTGTTATTTTATAATTATCATGTTAAATAATAATATTTTATTGTTTATTTAAGTTCAATATGGTGTATCATGTACGATGTTGAATGTAGTGTTTCTATTTAGAAACATAGGATGTTACAAGAGTAATGGTGTAAAGTAGTATGATCAAATGGGTTCACCAAGTGACAACTCGGTGAAAGGATGACTCAACACTAATGAGCATTGATAGTTACACATTTTAATGAATATATATTTATGTGTGTGTGTGTGTGTTGAATTAAATGATTATGATATGTAGTAAAAATCAAGTAAAAGAGTTGTTTAATGTTTTCTATGTGAAAATTTTATATGTTTTTAATATAAACTATTTATGAGTTTTATTTTTGTTTTATATAAAATGGATAAAAAATATTATCCTTGTTTCATGTGTTGCGATGCTATTGGGGAATATCTATAAGTTTATTCTCACCGGGTTATTAGGAACATTGGACCATTTGAAAATGTTTTGTATCAAGATACATGTAAAAGAAAAATTTCATATCAAGTTGTGTATCAAGATTCCACCTCAATTGTTTAATCTTCGGATAATGGTGATTTGTCTTTGTGCCATCAAAGTGATGCCACATTGGTGTCATTATATTTGGATTTATTTTGGTTTTTTGTATCATTTTTATTACCTTTTCACTATTCCTATGATGTTTCTATTAATTTTGTTTTAGATCTTATTATTAGTAATCCTTCATTATATTGTTTGACAGGTTTTTTATACTTTGTAACATTTGCTCAAGTTAGTTCATCATGGAAAATCGACCACCGATATTTTCATCATGTTTATGAGTGAAGATCCCACTCTTTTGTGATGAGAAATTGAGTTGAGATACAATATAAGGTTATTATTTATACTCTTGATATATATATTAAGGAATTATGAAGGAAAAATCATTTAAATTATATGAGTTATACATGTGAGAGGAAACCATATATTGATGTCAAGTAGAGGTGGGTTTAGGAGTCCTCTAATCTCTCGGATGAGGATTCATCATTGAAGGATCCCTATATTTATAAATCTCAAGAGTGGTCAGTTCAATTACATTGACTATTCTTAAAGGTATTCTCAATTAATATCATAGATATAGTGGGAACTTAATCTATGTTTTTTATTCATATAAAAGATGTTAACATGGGCAAGTGTGTGGTTTTATAGTGGATGGACTACCATATCCACCAAGATATATTCCCAAAAAAATTATTAGAAAACCCATTGAGATTATTTACCATTGGTGTAGGGTGTATATGGTATAGATTTATACCAAAATATCCATTTTGAATCCACTTTTCCAAGAAATAAAACTATTGTTTTTAAAATATATTCTTATTTCATTATGCTATAATGGAAATTTAGAGAAACCAAATCCACATATATTATTTTTAAAGATTATACATATAATTTCAACGTTAAAATAAAATCCCAAAACCCAAATGTTTATTTTCTTTGAATATTACAAACATATATATATATATATTCTTTCACTATATAATACACATTTTCCTTATAAAATAATTCATAAATTGATCCGTTTTAAGCATGTCAATGTATGGTCAATCTTTGGGAAATGGAAAAACATATGTATGACATGAGCTAAAATTTTTAGTATAAATTAAAACATAATAAATTTTCATCAAATAAAAATTAATAGTTATAAAATTTATAATTAAAAAATTACCATAAAATAAAAAAAAATTATGGAATAATTATCATGATATATTAAAAAAATCATGATGACCTAATATCATTTATATCATGAACACTTAAATGTAAAGAATATATGGTATATTTGTTTGATGTCATAAAAAAGACATTGATAATCATCACTATGATAATGAAATAATGGGTTAGGATAAAAAATAATGTTCTAAAACATAGTGGACTTAGATAACCAACCATTCCATATATCATAGTAGATTAGGCTAACTATATCTCTCCAAATATAGAGTCGTCTATGAAAACAAGACATGTCTCATAATAATTTCTTAAGATATAATGATTTAATGAATGTGTTTAAAGGATATCCAGTTTCACCGATATCATCATGACACCCTTATATATCTAATACACATAAAAATGAAAAAAAATAGAATATATCAAAATAATATCCTGATTAACTCAAAACATATAATGGGTTAAATTATAATTTGAAGGAGGCTTAAAAATAATCAATGAATTTAAAATGAATGATATAATGAAAATAATTCACCATTGAGAGGAAAATTAAAAAAAGTAATATTAAAAATATATAATTTTAGAGGGTTATAACATTGATATATAATCCTTCAGTATAGTAGAGAAAATTGAAAAGGTTCTCAGATTTATAATCCTTAGTTTTGTATAATTTTAAAATAATCACTAATAATGAATAGAGTGGGTCAAAATTTATCCTCACAAATGTTCATAAAGTCACAAATAGTTATAAAAAATTATATACTAATGATAAATAGTTTAAAATATTATAATAGTAAAAAATACATTGATACAAAAAGTTTATAGGAAAGGGGAATAAACTTTTGGAATATTATGAAGAAATTACATGAACAATTCATAGTATTTAAAATATCATTGATATAAAAGTATTGGAATGTAAATAAAATGTAAATTGGAATGGATTAAAATAAATAATAATGACCTAAAAATAATCAAAATTATTCTGTAAAAACAAAATAGAAAGAATAATGGAATGGAAGTGAAATACCAAAGGAATACTGTAGTCTTGAAAATTTTAATTTAATTAATTAAATTGGGTAAAGTGTGAATAAAAAAGTGAAATAGTAAATGAATATTAAATTAAAAAATTACTTAATGAAAAATAATATTTTAATTGAAATTTAAATTTGATACATATTATTGATGAATTATTATAAATACGTAATCTCAACAAGGAAATAAAATTATGAAATAACTAATTGAGGAAATTAAAATTTTATTATATTATGGATAAATAAAAATCTCATGTGAATAATAAAGTTAAAACCTTAAAACTATTGTTAAATTATATTAATATAATCTTACAACATGGTAAATATAGAATATAGAATTAGATATGTCCGAAGATGAAAACTTGATCCAATCAAGTGATTTTCAGACAATAATATTGATTATCGAGTTTTTAGTAAATATAAATTTATAATTAATGTTTATAATATCCAAAACATATGTTAATTAATACGATAATAATAATTAATAGTTTAATAAATAATCTATAAAACTAAAATTGGCAAGAATAATGATTTCATAACTAAAAGGGGGTTGATCAAGAGAGAAAAATGTTACCTTAGAATTTGGATCACTCTAACTTTATCAAAAAAAGTTTATAATTAACATAGATATATATATAAAGTTTTTAAGAAAAATATTAAAATTTATTTAATATATTGTGAATTTAATATATGATTATATTTTCTGAATTAATACTTTGACATTTTTTTATATCAATAAACTAATGTTACATGTTATTATAAATATCTGATTATTTTTGTATGGTTGTATCAGTCATTGATCCATATTTCGGAGTTTATCATCTCCAAAATATTGAAGGTACCATAAAAGTAATTTCTTAATTCATTATAATGTTTTATTTTCAATCATTTTTTAAAGGATAGGGTCGAAGCCTCATTTTATTATTAAAGAAAATACATATTTTCTAGGTAGAGGGGGACCCATTACATAGCCTTAAGGCCTATGGTAAAGTAGCCTAAATACAAGGCTTGAAAGCCCATTTTTTGGCCAAAAGGGCCCTTCAGTGAATAGTCCTACTATAGTACCCAGAATGCTACAGTACCTGCAACAATATCATTGTCGCTATGGTCCTGCTATAGTTCCTCCACGACTACAATGCCTTTGTTGCTACAGTCCTCTACGACTAAATTACTGCTACAATTCCTTGATATAGTACTGTTACAGTGCCCCCAAATTATTTCCTTCCTATATTCAATCCTTGTTTTTTGGATTCCAAGAATGATCCTTTACCACTTGAGTATAGACTCATTGGCCATTTTCATTCATTGAATATTATATGAATAGTTTTCATGTCACAACTCTATAATGTGATTATTTATAGTAGTAATATTTATATTAAAAGGATTCTTAATTTTGAATATTCATTTGAGATCTAAGATTTTAGAACCATAACAATTCCAAAAAAATCATAATATTTACCAAAAATATTAAATATTCATGTTTTTATATCACTCCATATTTATTATTCAGGAAATGCAGTATCCTCTCCCATTTTCATTAATTTACCAATTCAAACTTGATATTTTTATAAATAAATATTAATTTCAAATCCATTAATATTTTTAAATTATTCCATTATTTAAAAAGTTTATAAATGATTGTTTTATGTTATTAATTTGACTAATAAATATTATTTTTCAGAATAATGTATCAACATAGATAATTATAGAACAAATCATTTCATGTTTATTAAGATTATGAATTATATAGTTATATTCATTATAAAAATAATATGTAATGTTTTAAATAAAAAATTACCTGGTTTCAATTAAACCCTCTTATAATATTGTTTTATTAAAAAATTTGATTAAAATAAATGAATTTTAATTTTAAAAAATTAACTTCATTCTTGAAATCAGAATAAATTATATATTTTTGGAGTTAAATTTGGGATTTTTTGTAAAATATTATTGTTTGGTGGATAGTGAGAAATACATATTTTTTTAAAAATTTCACTTCTTTTCAATAAATTAAGTAACTAAATTTCACTTTATTTTTTGAATATGATATTATGTAAAATAATTATTCATTATTTATATTTAGACCACTATATTTATTTTTAATTAACATTATATTTAACTTTAGTATAAGTTTAATTTTTGGTTTGAAAACATGATATTAATGAATACTATTTTAAACTAAAAAATGTTTCTCTATTTTAATTAATTAATACAAACCCAATGAATGAATTATTAGAATGAAATATATATATATATATTCGATATAATTAAATATTTATTTTTATTCATACAATGATTATTATTTGTCTTAAAGTAAATATAAAGCCATCTTTTTATTGAAATAAACACTCCTAGAAAAAAGGGTTTTTCATCGCGTATGTCGGTCTAATTTTAAATTAAATTTTACGACATTTGTGAATTTAATTTCGTAAAATGAAAAACCATATCCAGATTTTTCATAATATATATAATCTAATAATTATATTAAATTTTTTTACAAAATTAATTGTAAAAAGAGTGAAAATTAATTTCCACAATTAAATTAGAAATGGATTTAACAAGTGTTAAACTAAAACAATAAGGATTAAAATGAACTAAAATCATTTATAAAATAATTTTTTTGGACATATTCTGACTTTATCATATCTATGAAATTGTAATGGTCTGTTTTTATCCTATTGGTATGTGAAAAACGTCGGAACACCTATCTCGTTTCAAAAATTACAAGTGTTCCGCTCACCTAACATATAAAAGGAAACTCATATCCTATCATATTCAAACCATCATAACCCACTATATTATCCAATAACATTACAAATATCATACTTACATCCATTCCCTCATTATAAAAGTATTTTATTTATCTAATATATAGTGACCCCATACTTTTACAAATATTATTACATGATTTGTAACATAATCATTCAGTAATTACAACCCAACCATCATGGGGGATTATGTATGTGGAAAGCTATGAGAATTATAAATCAAAGGAAATTAATATATTTCAATTTTATTTTTCACTATTGTTATATCCTAAACCCATTTTATCTACTAAAACTTCATATAATTTCCTAGAAAATACATATAAGAAAGTGTGGAGAAAGAAATACCAGTAAGGGAATAAAAATGATATGAACTTAAAACATGTGGTTCGTAGATATATATTTTTTCATAAAATATATGTAACCTAAATTATAAAATTAAATAATCATATAAATAACAATGTATCATAAGTTCATGGGATCATAGGAAATATGGAAGCAACATAAAACATGTCATTAGTATAATTTAAGGCTATCTTCCAAGACAACATCACATGGTGGAAAGAGTCCCATAATGGATTAGGATAAATCCTAAATCCCATACCTGATGTATCAAGAGACTGAAACAATACTTGATGCATTGGATGTCTATATATTTAAAGGACCACCCATCACATTAATTTCATGTCTATGAAAATTTATTCCATATTTGGATATAAATCATAAGGTATAAACAAAATAATTACCATTGTAAATTAATCGAGGAAATAATATTCTCATATAAAAATCAAAAGATATTACTTAAATAATGAATTTGGGAAATCATACTAAGGAATGTATTACCCTATCCAAGGATGTGTGGATAAACAAGGTATATGTTTGATTGAAATATATACCTAATTTATAATCAATCAATAACACAAAAGGATTTTTTCATTAAGGAAACCCCTTTTAAAAATATTAAAAGAATCATAAAATAAAAGGACCAATTCACATTGATAAACATCAAATTATTTCATCTTATTTGGAAAATTATTTTTAAATTTCACATTATATGATTCTTGAGGAAAATATCATTTCCATAGACGAAAATGTATTTAAAATATATAACATTTTAAAGCATTTAAGAAACCATTTTTTCGGAAAATAATCTTTTAAACATAATAATAAATCATTAATTCACCGAGTGTTCTTTATTATAGAAAAGTTATGTTTATACTTTAAATTTTTAAAAACAATGATTGAATTAACATTTTTTTAATAAAATTAAAAAAGTAACTTCTTCAGAAAACTACATAAAGATTAGTTTTAATTTCATTCTAAGAAAATTAAGTTTAAAATTATTTTAAAAAATCATATTTGAACATTTTTGAATTATTTATTAGAAAACCTAAATTTTTAAGAAAAATAATTTTTTACCAATGAGATAAATAAAGTTGAATTTTTAAAAAATTATTTTTACAATATTTTTTTTTTACCAAAAGATAATAAAATGGAATAATTACTTGCAAAAAAATGAATTAACTATTTATAAAAATCAATGGGTTTTATAATAAAATTATCAAATAATTTTCTTCTATGGAAACTTGGGTATAAGAAATCATGATTAAAATAATATTGAATCAAAAACCATTAGCGCTTTTATAACATTTGAATCATAAATTTACAATAATGATGTAGTTGAATTATAAAAAAAAATCATGTTTCTCGAAGTATTCATGAAATTTAATGTAAATAGGATTTATATGCACCATTAAAAATTAATTATCTTTATAAAAGAATATGTGTCTCAAAGAAGGGAGTTTGAGATGAAACACTTACATCGTTTGGATCATTGAGGCAATATTCAATAAAACGGTTGATTATGTGAAAAAACATTATATCCAAAAAAACAAAAATTTAAATAAAAAATAATTTAACCACACTTAGTTTCACACATAATTTTGTATTAATTTTATCAATGACATAAATTTATAACCCAATGAATGTAAATTGAGATAAGAAACCCCTTACCTGACAGTTCTTTTTTCTTATCACCCACTAAAATAATATGTAGTGGTTTTAAAAATATTTATAGTATAAAGTAATCATATTATTACTTATAATATCCTATATGATTCTTTTATACCATATTTTTACCTATTTTTTATTAGTATTTCATTATCACTATTGTTTTCAGAGAAAATTTCCCTATTTTCTCCTTCATGTTTCATCATGAATGTTTTAGATCATGAAAATAGGTTTTAGTTACACAATATAAAAAATGATATTAATTTTATAAATATAATTTATTCATTATATACATATTTAGAATAATTATTTAATTTTTAATATGGGGAATCATTCAGATCGCTTTATAGAGACGGTAGGTTGTATGTATGCACGAGCGAAGTTATAATTTCATTAACGGGTGAATGTATAAGGAAGGGGATTTTATATGAATTTCATAGAGTAAATATCATTTCATAAATATCAAATATATTCATCGAATTTATCATTTTTTACCTTTTATGTATTACGTCAGTGAAAAAGAATGACATCTCTTCACAAGGTGACTTTTCACCGTACTCACGAGCGACGTTATTGTATTTACCATAGAATAGAAAGTAAAAAAGTTTATTTTATATTATAATTATTGATCAAAAATTATATGATTTATTTAATATATAAAAATTAGATTAATTTTTATATACATCCATGAGAAGAAGGTGGGGAAAATGAATTATATCAGTTCATAATGTGGTAGTCCACTGTACACAAGATCAACAGTTTCATTTCCCATTTGAGAGTGTAAGAGATGGTAGAAGGTAATTCTATTAAGATAACAACATATAAGTATATGGATGAATCATAGGTTATTATATCATCATGGTGAATTAATATTTTAATGAGGTTGAAGAAGAAATAATATAAAACATTCGATTAAGGATGTTACCTCTTCTTCAGAAAATATCTTATGGTTTGCACAAAAACCCATCCAAGGATCGATTTATGAAAAAAACAAAGGATTATAATATGGGAGGATAGAATTAAGTTATTTTGACGCTCTTGGAACAAAAAATTATTTTTTTATGAATGAATATTACAAGATAGTGGGTGGACTTTTATATTTGGGGGATGGGATAGGCATCGAATTTTTGAAAAGAATGAATTCCACAGACTTTTTTCACATGAAAAAAGGCTTCTAAATTGAACTTTTTCCAAAATTTGAAAACATAAAATCTATACATAACCATAAATTAAAAATTAGTCATGTATTGGTTCAACATTAACACCTATATTTTTGTGTTAACCCCTAATAAATCCTTTTTATCATAACCGTGGTAAAAAAATTTAACCATTTCACTATTCATTATAGTAAAAACTTATGTTGAAAATATTAGAAAAATAAAAATATAATTAATAAAAATAAGGAATCCATTTTTAGAAATTCAACTCATAAATTTTGTAGAATATAATTTAAAACTAAACCCATAGATGTGTTTAAAAAATGGGTTTTCACGAAATGCATTTTTTATTGAAAAAGATGGCGTCATATTAACTATTTGAAAGGTAATCATAATTATATGAATATAAATTAATATTTATACATATATAATCTATAAATTTAATTTAAATCCTTAGTGATAAGTTTTTTATTAATTATTTAACATGTAGAAACATTATGAACATTAAAACAATTTTTGAAAAAAAACAATGTTTTTTAAAGCCTTAAGATAAACATACACTAAAATATAGTAAAATTGTTTTTTATATATATTTAAATATATTTAATGTAAATAAAATATAATTACAATTATTTTAAATAAAATTAAGATAAAAATGGATATTATTTTATTAAAATGAAATGATAAGTCTATAAAAATCGGTATTTTCACCATTCACAGAAAAATAAATATTTTTCAAAAAATCACAAAATTTCACCGTAGGATTATTTTGGTATTCTAATTTTAAAAATAAATTTTTCTAAAAAAATATATTATCTAAAAGTGTTAAAAAGTAATTTTAAATTTCTTTTCCAAATAGATATTAAACTTCCTTTTAGAAAATTATGGTTTTCTAGAAAATCAATCATTTTTTTTCAAATGGTTCATATTTTATTTCTAATCAATTAAAAATAATCAAATTTATTTTATATATGTGTTAACCATATAATTTTTATATTTTAGTTAGTCTTATTAATACTCCCTAACATAACTATTATGATATAATGGTCATCATTAAATAATAATATTATAATAGAGGATCAAGTTTCATTTAATAATGATATTGCATGCATCTCAAGATATCTAAGATACTAAATTTAATTACAGATAAATATATTATAATTTTCATGAGTATTACTTTATACCCCATTAAATAAATTGTTTCCTAGAAATGTGAAATTTTAATCACTAATCAAGAGTTTTTAATTTAAAAAAAATCTTTTGTGGAAAACCCACATCACAAAAAGCGTTAACAAACTTCCTCATAAAGAGAGGGAAAGGGTAATAAAATGTTTATTTCGAATAACACACGTCCTGGTTTTCATAATGGGAGAACATTGGGGGGATATGAAAATAAAATTTTGGAAATAATATCCATTTTTTATATAACATTAAACACTTTTTATGATACAATAGACCATTAATTTAGTTAGATTGAATAACCTTTTTATTTTAAGATGATTTTCCTAAAGTTGGGGGATAATTCATTCCATGAATATTATGACCATAAAGATGTATATAAAAATAAAGAGTATAATTTTACCCTTTAGTAATTTTTCTACACAATACCCTCTTTTTCTCCAAATAATTAGTATTCATGTTAAATTTTTTATGCCTAAAGAACTAAAATTAACTTCTAACATATCACATTACTCTAGATAAAGAAATCCAGATATTGACCTCATCTTTTAAGATTGACCAAAACCAAAAATGGCCAACACAAGGTAATATAACACCCAAAAAGAATATATTAATATCCAAAAATTCCAATAAAACCATATATTTAACATAGATCATTTCTTAAATAAATAACCATATATCCCAAATAACCACAATACCCACAATATAAAAGATGGTTTCAACCCCAATGGTTATCAAATACTCTTAAACATAAATCTATGAAAATAATAGTAATCTTCCTAGATAATATTTAACATTAAACCCAATGGTTATATATATATATATATATATATATATCATAAGATAATAAAAAATTTCCCGAATATATGAAGAGCATCCTAAAAATAACCTTAATCATCAAATTAGTTGGTAACCAAAAAGGTTTTTTACACAACGTATTTTTAACAAAACATAAAATACTATTATTTGAATATTATTAGATTACCATAAAAGATATGATAAATAATAAAGGTTACAAATATCATTAAACTTATATACATAAAATATAACTCATTCTTCCTCAAATTACTATTTTTATAAAACATATAATAAACTAAAGGGTCATATTGCAATAATGTCCACCCAAAATACTATTAATCATCTTAGAAATATATATCCTAAAGCATCAAAAGAGGTATTTATACCTTTAAACTTATTATAACCCTTACACTTATCAATGAAAAACACATTAGGTATATCCAAGGTTATTTGTGGTTAACAAATATTAAGGTCCATCTTGATGGTTTGTAAAAATTCTATCAATTTCCCAAACTGATACCCTGATATTGTTAAACTAGGTGTGAATTAAGGCTCATTGTCATGGACCAGTTAACGACCAATTCAATCTCAATGCACCCTTTTTTATGTTATTACCCCTAGGTAAAATTGTTCCACATACACATTCACTTCTAGTATCCAAAAAAGTATGTAATTTCATGGGAACAAATCTCTCTAAAATTCATTATAATTCTAGGATAATTTATAATATTAGTCTTCTCCTCAAACTTATCCTCATAAATGTCCTTAGACTTATCTATAGGTTTCCAATTACTGTTTCTAATCATAGTTCCTAAATGATAACTAATAATTTTCTATGATACCAAATATAGTGAAAAAAATCCATTTACATGTATTATTATATGGTTTTTAACATAAAAATCCCTTAAATATAAGGAAACTTTCATGAGGAATAGTCTATTTAGATGAATAAAATCACCATATATCAAAGAAAACATAATCATGTCACACTTTTTTTGTTTCCATAGTGAGATACAATATCCATTTGATCTCTTAATGATCCATATCATAACTTGGGGTATACATAGAAAAATTTTGTGAGAAAGAATTCCTAATAAGAGAATAAACATGGCGTGGAAACATAATATGTGGGTTGTAGATATAAAATGTTATCATTAATTACAAGGAACTTGAGTAATAACATGGAATCATAAAGAAAGAACATGAAATATTAATATCATGAAATCATAAGAAATTTGTCCAAAACATAAAAAACACATAAGGTAAGGATAACTACTAATACAATATCACATGGTGGACATAGTCTCATAATGGATTAGATTCACTCCCTAATCCCTTACATGATGTCTCAAGAGACCCAAACATTACCCAATGAAAGGGGGTCTATATAATTTTGGTACCACATGCCACATTTATATCATATACATGAATCTTCTGGAAATATATGTATATCAATCATAAGGAATAAATATAATAATTTCCAATGGAAAAAATTGGGTTTCATAATATTATCTCATAACATAATCACTAAATATTCTTTAAAGAAGGAATTTGTGAAATGATCATATGGAATGTATTACCTCATCAAAGAAAAGGTTAATAAAATCATATTATATGTGAGATACATATATAAAAAATTTATAATAAATCCATAACATCAATGTTTGATGTCGTGGATGTAAATACATTTAATATATTAATTACATTATTTAGGAAAATGACCTTTTTAGATGTTATGGATTTCTTCTAAATTATGTATATATGTATCTCACATATTTTTCTAACCTCATATATAGTTGTTTTCAAAATTTTATTAAATTGTAAAATAATATTATTATTATTTATAATAATATATATGATCCTTTTATGACATATTATTACTTGTTCTTTAATAATATTTCATTATCACTATTCTTTTCGGTATTAATTGCCTTGTTTTCTCCTGTATGTTTTGTCATTAAAGCTTGAAGTATTGAATATATGTTATAGTTATGTCATCAAAAAAGTTATATTAATTTTATAAATATAAGTTTTTAATTAGATATATCTTTATTAACATTATTTATTTTTTAACAATGAGAATTAATTAATTCTCATTGTATGGATAATAGGTTGTACGTAAGGACAAGGAACATTATAATTTTCAAATCAATAGATGGTTAAGAAAGTGGATTTTAAATTAAATTTATATAAAAATATCATTTAGTACATATCACATATATTCATTAAATTTATCATTTGTTATCTACCATGTAAATGTTTTTTGAAAAATTAATATCATCACTTCACCATGTGGGAGTTCAATGTACACATGAGTGTCGTTATTATATTTAATAAGAAATTTATATTATGAATTTTTTTATATTATAATTCCTTAATTATAAAAATATCATAAATATCATATATAAACCTCAGATATATAATTATATATATTCCTGAGATGTAGTGATAGAAAACGATTTATGTTGGTTTGCGAGGCGGTATTCAGGCCATACACACGATCAATAATTTTTCATACCATTTTAGAGAGAAGGATATGGTTGTAGGTAATTCCCCTAACCTAAAAAAATATTCATATTTAGAAGATAATTGTTTTTTCATATAATCATGTTTTAATAATTTTTTATAGAGGTGGAAGTAGATATTAATTGAAATGATCGATAAGGATGTTACCTCTTGTTGGGATAACTTATTTTGGATTGAAACAAAACTCATCATATGTTGTATTTAATACCAAAAAAACGTATAGGATGATCAGAGAGATTTAGGGGAGTTATTAGGTCTATAAATGGCTTAACAAATGGGTGTTGGATGTGTGGAAAATAGAGGATAGGGGTGGCCATTTATAATTGGGGAAGAGGTAACCCTTGGTCTTATTGAAAATAAAAAAAATTACAACCAGGATTATCTCATGAAAATTGGATAAAAAATTTACCATTTTAGAACCTAAGAAGTTATAAGGTAGTAATTTGACAATTAACTAGTGATTATACAAGTTTTGAATCATTTTTAAACGTTATATTTTATGTTTAACCCCTAGTAAGACCATTTTTACATTAATCACATTAAATAGTTTTTACAATTTTCACATTTCAATATAATAATAAATTAGTTAAACCATATTATAATGTAAAAATTATTAATATTCCAAATATAGAATCCATTTTTCCAAATTTAACTCAATGAAGTGGAAATTTTTAATTTAAAATTAAACACTTAGGCGTGTCAAAAAATGAGTTTTCAAAAAATCCATTTTTTTAGGAAAAGGTGGCCTCATATTAACATTATGATATGTAATGATAAATAGATAAATTTAAATTAATATATATATATATATATATTTAAAATTTCATTTAAATCATTCCCCATTATGGTTATTTTATTTATTTGAAATAGATAAACAATACACACATCAAAATAGTTTTCAAAAAACAAATAATTTGAAGCCTAATGAAAACCCTAAATGAATGTATAGTATAAAGATTATATAATTATAATTAATTAAATTTCATATTACTAAATCTTCCTGATGTTAATTTTAAATAACATTAAAATAATAATGGCCCATAATTGGTTAAAAATAAATTAAAATTCTATAGAAAGCGGTATTTTCACTATTCACTAAAAAGTAATATATTATTAAAAAACCCATAATTTAACAATACATTAATGTGATACTATGATTATAAAATTATTTTTTTAAAATAAATTTTCCAAATTTGGTATAAATTAAATTTATATTTTTGTATGCAAGTCACAATTAAACTGCATTTTAAAAAAATAATGTTTTTCATATATCATTAATTTTTTCCTTAAAATGGTTCTTATTTTATTTTCAATGAAATTTTAAAATTTTAATTTACATTATAAATGTGTAAAAATATATTTTTCATATTTTTTATTCCTATTTATACACACCAACATAACTACTAGGTTATAATTGTCATATTTAAATACTAATATTTTAATACATTATCGTATTTCCTTTAAACACAATGTTGCGTAAAATGTAATATATTGAAGGGATTCAATTTATTTAAAGATAAATATATTCTACATTCATGTGTAGTCAAAATAAATTCATATTAATAAGGATATTAGTTCTTACCTATGGAGGTTTTTCAAAAAAGAGGTGTCATTCTTAAACTTGAATCCTTTTTTTATTTCCTCTTCCACCTCCTTAAAATATTTTTCAATTATGATTATATAATAAAAATAGTATATCCCATATAATAATATGATATTATTATAATTTTATAACCAAAATAAATATATTATTTCCTTAAATGGGACACCAAATCGACATTCCTTTTTATAGAGGATTACGGCCATGCAAACCAATGTTATTCTATTTCCATTTTCACCTATTTTTTATTTTTATAATGATCGATTAAAAGTATATATATATATGATATTTTTAACATATTCATTATTTTTTAAATATTCTATCACATATTAAATTTCAATTTCGATATGTTGGTAGATATGATAACATTTCTCGTCTTTATGGCATAATACCTCCACACGAAGTGATGTGATTCCTTTTTCACTAATTATTTTCTCGGAAGGTAATAAGGATAAATTTAATAAATGTATGATTCATATTTTAATATTCATGAAATAATTTTAATATAGATACTATATTATATCATTTTCATTCTTACCCTTCCACTAATTGAAAATTTAAAATGTTTCTTGTGCGTACGTGTAGACTACCACCTCCATAAAACAATGTGATTCTTTTTTCAACACCACTCCACATTGATAATATATATATATATATACATAAATTTTCTGAAATAATATTTTATATATTATATTGTGATTATTCTATAAGGTTAAAATAATTCTTATCTCATTTCAATAATTATATTTGAAAAACTAAAACATTACCCATGCAAGCATAGGACCTAAAATTTCCATTATCAAACATAGATCATTTTTAATTACCATATTTTATGAATTATTTTAAAATTTTAATTTATGTATAAAAATAATTATTATTTAATTATTATTACTCCAAATTTTTTTAGTAATGACAACATTGACCATATTCAACAAACCAAAGACTTTTTTGAAACCTAAGATATATATCGTTGAATCATACCATGTAAATTTAATTGATTAAGTTATTCTATAAGACGCTGTAAAAAGTGATATAAAAGTAATAATTTAAATTTAAATGTTTCATAATGAAATAATTAATCAAAATAGGTTTATTTTATAGAAAGATAAGGAATGTAAGTGACTAATCGAACTTTTTCTATGTGACTTTGTATCTATTTCCATTTATTGAAGCATATTATGATTTTATGAAATAATATCCATTTTTGAAAAGTATATATAACCCCATTTGAAATTCTATGTCATGAATATATCTATTATAATCATATTTAATGATTTATTTATTGTAACTCTTTCATGGGGCTTACTATTTAAACATTTCCATGGTAGTAAGGAAATTTTCATTAAAAAATCAGGTTTAAATGTTTCCCTTCTAAATATCTTCTTCATCAATATAAACATTTTTAAAATTATATTATGAATTTTATTAAATGGAAATTATAGTTTTATTATAGCCATTTTATTTTATTTCATTCAATTTTTTTCAAAAGATATTCTTTGTACCGAATGTTTTACTTTCATTACAAATGACAAAAGGAATATTCTATTTTAATGCATAGAAGGATGCTTAATTTTCCACTCACCATAACCATTATTTGATGTCTATATTCCTTTAAAAACATTGATGTTTTCTAAATATAAAAACCATTTATCATTTTCTATGGTATTTTTGTATTGAAAATGGATTTTTAAATAATAGGTGTTTTTGGTATTTAAAATGGGTTTTTAAATGGAAATGTTATTTTAAAATCAAAAAATTATTTTCATACAAGATTAAATGAGTTTTTGAAAAACAATTTTCTGAGAAAATTAAATTATTAAAAAAATTATTCATTATATGGTATTGGGAATTTTATGAGAAATTAGTGCACCCAGATAGTGTCGAGTGAGACCAATATAGCTTATATGATGCGTTCACATAGATTGTGCCAAGTGATCCCCATATAGTTCATATTATGGGTACACCTAGATAGTACTAAAATTAATTGGTTATTATTATATGTCTTAATAAAAAGGAAAGAGGGGTTTCTAGAGGGGTTATCATATATTTTTACTATGGATCCATATATTTCAAACATGCATTTAAGGATGGTTATGAATGTGATGCTCTATGATTCCAAAAAGGTTTTTTATTTTACTTTTATTGGTTTAATGACTATATATTGGAAACAATTGTCTATTTTTCATGTGGAAATAATGTATTTGATTCACTGAAAGGGAATTGAGATAATGGTAAACAATTCAAGGATTTTTTATTTTTTCCACTAGTCTAATGGTTTTTTTCATTTTAAAACATATTTTTGTGAAATTTTATGCTCACGATACATTTAATCATTTTATTTTATATGATTCAAGTATGGGTAAGGGAAATGATGAAGCCAATTTGATATTCATGAAGATTTATCATGAAAAGAAATATTTTTTTCTTAAATTTTATATATGACGGGTAAAATTCATAATGATCGAAAGTGTCAACATTGTCATATATAGTTTTTTTATGTATGTATAGTGGAAAAATTCATTAAAACACTAAAAAATGAAAATATCCACAGATTTTGAGAAGAAATTCTTATAATAATACCCAAGATTAAGTAATTTTTAAGGCAATTTCCCTTTATTTGGTATCAAAAGGATGGTTTGGATAACTTTATATGATAAAATAATGTAAATGGTATTTCTTTGAATGTTTACACATTATGGTTATATTGAAATGATATAGAATTTAATGATTACTATGTTACATCATCTAAATTTTGTTTATCATTATGGGTTTTCATAGATGATATAGGGAGGATATAGTATGAAGGATCTATGAGGGAAATATCATTCCAAATCAATATCCCTATATGGATGGAATTGAAACTTATTAGTTTTCATATATGATATATTAGTTCACACATTCCATAAATAATGGTTGTGTCCATGATAGAGAGCATCTAGATATTCTACATAGGATCATGATGCTATTAGATCATTTCATGAGATATAATCCCCTATAATTGTAATGTATTTTAAATTATGTGTACTTTTTTTAAATTATATGGAATTATTTTGAGACCACACACTTTTATGGCATGTGATTCTGAGGCCCGGTGAACCTAGAATAGAATTTTAAACTTATTTTTAATTACGCTTAAGTAAACGTGTGAGAGGGTTTTTCTAACATTTTAATCGGTGCTTAGATCAAAATTCTAAGGGCACTGTTTAATTTATAGCACTAGGATTCACCTAGAAAAGACTTAACTTCGGCTAGTAAGGGATGAATAGAAAAGTTAATTTTCGAACTTTTTGAAAAATAATAAAATAAACTTAAAAGTTATTTTATTTTCTTTTCACATTTGTTGAGTGGCGGATGATGACAATGTGGATCAACGACGAGGCACATTGATGAGGCTCATTAATGGCTCATTAACTCATAGTGTAATGACACTTTAATAATGCATACCAGTGATGATTTTTCATAAATGAAATAGTGTAACAGAAACAATGCGACCTTTTTTCCTTTTATTTTGGTTGATGCATTGGTGGAGTGAGGAATCAAACTGCGAGGATTTTATGATGAACCTCTGACAAACATCCTCTCGAAAGAATAATGAAAAACGCAGATGAATTCCAAACATATTCAATGCACCTCAAACGAAGTGATGAATGACTTCGATGACTTAAAACCTCGAGGACATAATATTGTGGAAATGAACGTCAAAGAATTAGGGGTTGTTTTATTTTTACTTTCTTCCCCGTTCATTTCTAGAAACGGTGAATGTGGATCAACCCATGAACTGGTCGATCCTTGAATCTTGTGTTTATGAGGGAGGGTAACATTATTTGAGGGGATTCTCTATCTGGGATTAGTTTATCTTTTTCAATGATTGAACATATCCCCTGAGCCTCCCCAGTTTTAAAACTTCGGACATGGAGGGTGCGGGCCAACATGAATAAATACCCCGACCCCTCCACATGTGCACTCCTTGTGAATAGATTTTCCAAAATGGTGGAAAGGTGAATTTTAGACCATCAGGGTAATGGAGGTGACCCGAGAGGCCCATAGGTAGGGATGGATTGTAAACTGGACCACTGAAGTGACTCTGGTGGCCCGCGGAAGGTGTTGTCGACACGGCACCACCGGCGCGGCGATGCCGAAGACCTACGGCAGCGGCCGGTGACCTGTGATAGCGGACGGCCCATGCTGGCCACGTAGAGGGGGTGGTGCCAATTGGCACCACAATAGAAGAGGTGGAAGTCCCTCGCCAGTCGCGTTGGAGGTTGGGGTTGTGCCCGTCGGTGCATCGCAGTAGTAGGCGGTCGTGGCCGGCTAGCCGCGGTAGCCGAAGGGGAATGAAGTTCTAGGAGGGTGTTGCGTGGAGGGGTATCCCATAACTAGGCCACCCTGACAAGCTGTATCCACAATCTATTGACCACGACAAGGGGGAGGACCACATCACCCCATGGGGCAGTAGGGTGTCGGATGCAGCCGGATGCCGCGACCCAACCAGGCACCGCACCACTAGCCCGCACTGGGGGGTGGGCTTCGGGCTAGCGGGTCGCGCCCCCATCCAGTGGGCTGGACCCTCAACCCAGCAGGCTAGACTAGCGATGGAGGGGCAGACCTGTCCCATTCAGGCCGGGGCGGAATAAACAGGGTCGCCGGGCGACCCTGCCAGGTGGACCCTCGGGAAAACCGAGCATGGTCCAGCGAGGCCCATTGGGTTTGGACCTCTGGGACGATCGGACTAGACAGACCCAAACCTAAACCAGGTTAGGTCTATTTGGTCAAATTAAACTGGGGTATGTTGAACCCCTGGGTCGGGTTGGTCGGGTCGGTCCTACCGGGTGACCAGGCCCAGACGTAACCATCCCTTGTTTACTAAAATGCATGAATCGTGCTAACCGAGCATCTGATTGAAGAGACTTTTATGGCGTTGGGACCCTCTCAATGAGTCAGAACTTTTGGAATTCCCTGAGAATCATTTCATGGAAGTTGAGATGCGACTAATAGCTTGAGGAGTAGTTCTCCAAGGTGCGCTATGTACGGAACCCTGAGGTGTTCGATGATGTGACTAATTATCCTTCTATCACTACCCTTAATGTATACCTAGTCTCATATATCTTGTGATTCATTCTATACTTTGAATAATTGTTGTGTGGTCTTTCCATTTTGTTTTGGGGTCCCTATTGAGTATTTTTTTACTCACCCCTACATAGGATTCGCATGCACATGTTGTCTCTGGTGTAGATGATCGACGATTCCATAGTGACTTTGGTAGACCATGACCCAGAGGTGCTCTAGGAGACAGGACTTTCTGACGCTACAATGATGGACTTTGTGTCCTAGTATCAGGTGGGGTCTAGTAGGATTAGGTGTAAAAGACGTTCAACTTCACCTTCTAGTATCTATACTACTCTCACGATCAGGTGGGGTTTCCCGCAAATGGCCATCAATGTTTCCTTTTTTTTACTTTTTTGTTTTCATTTCTTTTATTGGGTTTGTATTATGGCCCACTTATATTAGTTGTACTTATAATTTTCTTTGTTATAGTGATACTTGTTTCATTTTTAGTGTGTGGGACTTGGTTGGGCATGTGTGTGCGCCCAGGTACTCAAGAAAATTCCCCCCACTTGTAGGTTGATTCTTTTGGAACTAGTTGCCAGCCCCCAGACTTTGAGAGGCGGGCTTGGGGTAGTCACGGAACGGGCCCCGAGGGATGAATCGTGACAACGTGGAGCAGGTTGAGAAGTAGGGGAGCAAGTCGAGAAGTAGGCGGTGGGTGACGGTTTGAGGTGTTACCGCCACCACCCCCAGGTGGTCCACCCCAACATCAAGAAGCTGGTGGATAGAAGTGAGCACAACTTCAGGAAGCGGAGGCTTAAGACCTAGGCACTCAAGAGATGATTTGAGGTACGATCTATATCTTCTATACCCTAAATGAAGTTCTTATAGACACGGGTTCTAGTCACTCCTTCCTTTCCATGACTCTCATTTCGAGATTAGATATTCTGGTTGAGTCGTTGTCCTGATCCTTATGGCTAGATACTCCTACGAGAGGGGATTAAATGATTACACACTTGTCCACGTAGTGTGAGATTACTCTAGGAGGCAAGAGCTTCGTTTGGGGTCTCCTAGTAGCATCGTTGAGGCCTTACGGCATCATCTTGGGTATGGACTGGTTATCCATAGTCTACGCTCAAATAGACTATTTTAGGCATATAGTGTGGTGTGTCCATAGAGATGGGACCAAGTTTTCCTTCACCAGAAAGAAGGAAACCCTTACAGTGTAGGATGGAATTCCTAAGAGAAGAGTGCAGCCGATCCCCCACCTGTTGGCTAGCCTCATCCTCGGTGTAGTGGATGATAGGAGTCCAAGTTTTCCTATATTGGTGGAAGAGTATGAAGATGTGTTTTTGAGGATTTTCCAGGACTACCTACTCATAGGTAGTTATAACTCTACATTGACTTGTACCTCGGGATGACACCGATATCCACACCATCATTTTGAATGGCCCCCATGAAGCTTCCTAAGCTAAGGTTATAGCTAGAGGACTTGCAGTAGAAGGGGTTCATAAGGCCCAACATTATACCATGGGAAACCCCGGTGCTTTTTTCCAAGAAGGCAGATGGGAGTTTGAGGTTGTGCATTGACTTCCGGTGCATGAACCAGGTGACCATGAAGAACAATTACCCACTGCCGAGAATTAAGGATCTCTTTGACCAGCTGAAGGGGGCATTGTGGTTCTCAAAGATATTCCTCAGATCAGGGTATCACCATCTTCGAGTATGAGATGAGGATGTACTGAAGACAGCCTTCAGGTGCCGGTACGGCCACAATGTGTTCCTGGTGATGCCATTCAGCATGACTAACTATCTAGTAGTGTTCATGGGACTCAGGAACGGGATCTTCCATCCTTTCCTTGACCAGTTTTTTATAGTATTCATTTGTGACATCTTGGTGTACTCAGCCTCAAATGAGGATCATGTTACAAACTTTCAAATAGTCCTATATACACTCTAAGGGCACCATCTTTATGGAAATCTCTCGAAGTGTCAGTTTTGGATTTAGGAAGTCCACTTTCTAGGACACGTCATCTTGGAGGTTGGGGTTGTAGTAGATCCAGCGAATATAGAGGCAGTTCTTGCTTTGGATCAACCTAGGAGTGTGACTGAGGTTCAGATATTCTTGGGGTTGAGTGGTTATTATCGAAGGTTTTTCCAATCTTTTCCAGAGTAGCAACACCCTAATCATCTTTAACACGCAAGGGACATACCTTCATGTGGACAGAGAAGTGTCAGCAGAGATTCCAAGAGCTAAGGCAGAGACTGACTAGTGCCCCCGTATTTGGACTACCATAGGAGGGAATTGGGTATATAGTTTACTGCAAAGCATCAGGGACTGTACTGGGTTGTTCCTTGATGCAGGATCAAGTAGTGATCGTCTATGGCTCATGACAGTTAAGGCATCTTGAGAAGAAATACACAACCCATGACCTAGAGTTAGCAGTAGTGGTCTTTTCCTTTAAGATCTGGTGGCACTACTTAATGGGTGAATGGTTTACGGTTTACACCGACCACAAGAGTCTCAGGTATATCTTCTCCTAGAAGGACTTGAACCTGAGATAGCAGCAATGTCTAGAGTTTCTCTAGTATTATGACTTTGAGATAGTCTATACTCATGGAAAGGGGAACATGGTGTTAGACGCGCTCCGTAAGAGGACCGGTTTTTAGCTGCTGAGGGAGGAAACATAACATTTGGTCGTGATGCAGATATCCTTTGTGGATGATAGTGGAGATACGTACCATCATTCCCCAATTGTTACTCCCCCACTCTTATAGTGATTCAAGGAGGTACAGCTAGTGTATGTTGACTGTGAGGCCTGATGTGCTCAGTTATCCTCTGGATGGGCTCTTGATTTATTTTTGATAGGTGGGGAGCACGTCATCCTTTTCTAAGGGAGAATCATAGTGCTAGTGACATTGCGAGAGGAGGTGATAAGTAAATTCCATAAATCCCACTATGCAATACATCATGGAGTGGATAAGATGTACCAGGAGATCTAACGATAGTACTGGTGGATGGGGATAAAGGAATATGTCGTCGAGTTCATTTCACAATGCCTCACAAGTCAGTAAGTGAAGGTTGAGAATCATGTTTTAGCAGGATTGGCCCATCTACTAGATGTACTGGATTGGAAATGGGATGGTATCTCGATGGAATTTGTGATGGGGTTACCACACACATACAACGGCCATGACTCTATTTGGGTGATTGTTGACCGACTCAATATGTTGGCTCACTTCCTACCCATTCGGGAGCAGAGACCAGTAGAGGTCCCGGTATGCCTCTATGTCCCAGAGAGAGTGCGGCTTCATGGGTTTCCTTTGAAGATCATCCCATATCGTAACACATGATTTACATACTATCTGTGGAGGGGATCGGGACATAGCTTCACTTGAGCACAGCTTTTCACCCCCATATGGATGGTCAGATAGAGTAGACCATACAGACCTTAGAGGACATGTTATGTGCATACGTCCTAGATTATGGTCACAATTGGGAGGATCACCTCTAAATGGTGGAGTTTTCATACAAAAATATTTATCACTCCACCATTGGCATGGAACCATTTGAGGCCTTGTATGGGAGACCATGAAGATCACCCCTATACTAGACAGACCCAGGGTAGTCAGCACTCATGGGTCTGGAGATGGTATAGAATACCCCAAAGAAAGTGAGAATCAGAGCATATGAGGACTGCATAGAGTTGGATGAATTCTTGTGATGATAGGATAAGAATACCCTTTGAGTTTTAGGAGGGTGATCATTTATTCCTTACGAGTAAATACCCAAAAAATCTGTATAATTTTTATTAATTATATGGAATTATTTCAAGACATTGAAAATTAATGACACATGATTCTGAGGCCTGGAGAGCCCAGAATGGAATGTTGAACATTATTTTAAGGTATGTTCAGTAAACGTGTGAGTGGGTTTTTCTATCTTTTGAATTGTTGATCGGATTAAAAATATGAGGGAACCATTGAATTAGTAGAACTGAGATTCTCTTAGGAGAATATTAAGTTTTGTTGGAAAGGGTCATATGAAAAAGATAATTTTTTGGTCTTTTCAGAAAAATAATAAAATAACACTTTCAGTTATTTTGTTTTTCTTCAACCATTGAGCGATGGTTGGTGGGACCGAAGTGTAATGACAGTAATTAAATGAGAGTCATATAATTACCTGTTAATTATCTGTGTAACCACAATACTCGTGTGATTAATTGGTTAATTAATTGAGGATCATTAATGAACCACATTAATGAATGAAACATGGAGTGGTTTCTTTTTTATGTAATCAAACTGTTGGATAACTTATTGGATTCGTGGGGAAAGCTCTGACGAAACGCCGGTGTCGTCACCCTCCAATGAAGAATGGTGATCAATCGACGATCATTGAAGGATTAGAACCAGACATCAATTAACTATAAAGAATGTCTTTGAACATGGATTCCCCTAAATCCAGGTAGGGTAATTAAATTTATTTCAAAGTGTTTTATGATTCCTCTCATCCCATTCGTCGAAAATTCAATGAACGCAGATCAACCGACTAACGATTTGATACGCATCTCGTTTGTTCGTGTGGGTGGTTGTTTCGGGGTCTTAATTTGGGTATTATTATTTTTAAATGATGATTGTTATCATCCCTTGGTAAAATTATAATGCGGAGGGTGCGGGCTAACCCGAACAAGGCCCAGACCCTCCACCGCTCTTGGGTTTTGAGCATTCTTCATGGGCGACTGACCAACATGGAGGTAAGATGAATCCAAGGGATTTGCAGAGAAGTAAGTGACTCGAGAGGCCCATATGGATAGGCATGAAGGAAAATGGACCAATGGAGCATCTCTGATGGCTTGCGGAAGCAGCCTCTAGCATGACACCACTGGTGCAGCAGCGCCGGCGACCGGCGGTGGCGGCCGGATGGAGCCGGCCATGTGGAGACGGTGGCACCCGCATGTGTCACGGTGGATAGAGCCATAGTGGTGGAGAACGTGGTGATGATGTGTCGCATTGGAGACAACCAGCCCTCTTTGGCAGCTCAACTGGACACAACTTCTGGCTCCAGCTGGCTGTTACGGGAGGTGGGGCGGTGCCCCGATGGCCCTTCCAGATGGAAAACTGGACGCGATGCGTCTAGTCTAGCACAACTGTCCCACATGTAGGTCAGATTTTATAGCTGGTTCGGACCCACCGGTCAGGCCAGACCCACGATGTGGGCTGGTCGGGCCTGACCCCAACCAGACCTAGACCCGACCGACCCTTTTTCACTAAAATTTAAGTTACTCGCAGACTGGGCATCTGATTGATCCACCTTCTGCGGTGTGAGGACCCTTATGACGAGGAGGTACTTTTGAGATACTCCACATGGATTTTGGTATATTTTTAGAATGGCTGGGTTGGATTAGGCTCGAATCTAACCAGGCCCTTTTTACCTTTTTGCTTATAACTTACATACTGGGTGTGCGATTGACACGTTGTTTGTCATGTTGGAACCCTTACAAAAAGATGGTCCTTTGGGTTAATTCTTTAAAGGAATTTTTTGTGGTTGAGGTATGATCAATTTCTTGAGGAGAAGAACCTACGGAACTCAATTTCACTAGGTGCGGGAATCCAACAGCTAGCACTCAAGTGAAAAGCGACCCTCTGTGGATCGACATGACAGAAACCCTCCATGGATCGGTAGCAGTGTGACCCTCCGTGGATCAAAAAACGAGTGAACCTATGTGGATCGGTATGAGAGAGACCCTATATGAATTGAAAGCAGTTATACCCTCTCTAGATTGGTAGTGGTATTCCCTTATGTGGATCAGCATTAGCGAGACCCTTTGTGGATCAACAGTATAGAGACCCTTCGTGGATCAGAAGAAGAACCTATCAATAGAATAAAATGATCTAACTCAAGAAAAATCATCTTTATTCTTATTATCTAAGTTGTATAGATGGTGTGAGAGGTATTTTACTTTATTCTTTGTGATTGATATCGGGCTTTGTAGTTTTTCTTTTTGGAATTCTAGGAGACCTTCAGGTGTCTCAGGGTCCCTACTCGGTATTGTTATACTCACCCATTCATGAGCTTCACCCGAACCTTGTTGTGTCTTTTGAAGACGATGAACAGATTGATTGAGACTTGGGGAGCCAGGACTAGATGGTGCTTGGAGGTTACTGATACACGTGGTGAGCAGTAGTGACGACAGACGACAAGTTGTACCTACCCATTAGGTAGGATCCTTTGTGGATGACCTTCGGAGCCCATTTTTTCCTTTTTGTTGTACATTATTTTTAGTGGGGTTAGTATACTAGACCTTTTCACTTTTGGTTCACACTTTTACAATTATTAGTTCTAATTTGTGGTTTGTTTTTGTTGTGTGTCTAGTCTGTTTGTCTACAGGTTTAAAGGCAATTCCTTCCATTTTGAGGATATGACCTTCCGGTGCTAGTTTCCAACTCATGTCTTATGAAAGGCGGTCTTGGGGTAGTCACAGCACGGGCCCCGAGGGACGGATCATGACAATGTGGTATCAAAGGCGGTTAGTTCTACCAATAGAACTAAGAGTTTATGTTTTCAACCGAGAAATAGTTTTATGTGTTTTGAGTTTAGATTACAAATTGGGGAGTCCAGTGTTGGTGTGGCGGTTGACGTATCCATACATCAGGACCCTGAGTTCTAATTTTTGACTCGATACATGAAAACACAGTTTGTGTGTGTTTTGAAAATGTTTTCCTTTTTATCTCTTTTGAGTCATCTCGCCAGGTATAACATATTGACTATGGCACCTCTGTTTCTTATAGGATGTCGGTGCATAGACAGACACCCAGGATTCTAGTGAGAGATCACGATGAGGTCCCACTAAGCGATGAGGCATTTGTGCAGGGCCCTCTTATAGTGATATCACTTTTGGGTGGTGTACCAGCAGCACCACCCCCCCAAAGGGCAGTAGTTGCCACCAGTCCCACTAGCGGACCGTGAATATTGAATGAGCGCATTTCATGAGTTCTAGAGAAAGTGGAATTCAAGGATTCCAGGTGAGAAGGATCTGCAAGCAGTTGGGGACTGGATAGAGGTTGTGGCACGAGTTTTCCGCTTGGTTGAGACACTAGAAGACCACATGGTGATCCTAGCTGCTAGTATCTTTTAGGGAACAACAGCAAGATAGTGGAGCCTGATGCTCCTGACACACCAAGAGATGACTCTTTCCTAGATGGACTTCGAGAGCCTCTTTAGGGAAGAGTTCGTACCAGTGACTCTTTGTTATGTGTGTATTCATCAGGCACTGGACTTACAGTAGGGAAGCCTGACAGTGGCCCAGTACTCTGGGACATTCACTGACCTCTCTCACTACTCCACTAACATGGTATGGGACCCTATCTTCAGGGCCCGGACCATTGAGTAGGGACTCTTATGGGAGATCAGAGTGTCGATGATATCTCTCAACATCCTCACGCAAGCTAGAGTTCTAGAGCGAGCACTATTGGTGGAGATCTTCCTAGCCTAGAAGGCACGGACGGTGAGTGCCACCACCGGACGACAAGCAGTCGAGTCATCTACAGCATGCAGTAGGCAGATGACACAAAGGCCCAAGCGGTCCAGACCTTCCAGAGGAAGAACCCATAATATAGGGTTGGAGGTACGGATCTCATAAGGAAGAGGAGGTCTGCATAAGAGAATATTGTACTACATGTGCGGCGGGTAGGGTCACATGGATCATTATTTCCCAACCCACCATATTGATGATCAGTAGATATTCAAAGGACTGATGAGGCAGAGGTAGAGGTTAGAGTGAGGAGGTCCATAGGTTGGAGGATGTGGTAGAGGAGTAGGTCATGCAGTAGGAAGAGGGCCACAGTTTGAGGTACTACCACCACCACCCCCAGGAAGTCCACCATGACCTCAGGGAGTAGATGGTGCCGGTATTGTGATATTACTCTAGGAGGTGAGAGCTTCAGTTGGGATCTCCAAGTAGCAGCGTCAAGGCCTTATAATGCCATCTTGGGTATGGACTGGCTATCCATGGTCCATGCTTAGATCTCCTGTTTTAGGTGCAAAGTGCGGTGTGTCCGCAAGTATGGGACTATGTTTTCCTTCACCGGTGAAAAGGAAACCTTTTCAGGATAGGATGGAATTTCTCAGAGGAGGGAGCATGTATTCAGTAATCATTTGGCTAGCCTTACCCTTAGTGCAGTTGATGAGGGGAGTCTAAGCTATCCTATAGTGGTGGACCAGTATGTGGATGTCTTTCCTGGGGATGTTCTAGGACTACCTCCTCACATAGAGGTAGAATTATACATCGACATGTACCCCGGGATGACACTGATATCTACACCATCATATCATATGTATCCTGTGGAGATTCCTGGGATTAGGGTACAATTGGAGGACTTAAATAGGAAGGGTTTCGTAAGGCCTATTGTTTCGCCATGGGCATCCCCGATTTTGTTATCCAAGAACGTAGATGGGAGTTTGAGGCTTTGTGTGGACTATCGGTGCCTGAACCAGGTGACCATGAAGAAAAAGTATCCTCTATCAAGCATTGATGATCTCTTTAATCATATGAAGGGATATTAGTGTATTTCTAATATAGAACTTAGATCAGGCTATCATCAACTTCGGGTGCAAGATGAGGATGTACCGAAGATAGGCTTCATATATTGGTATGACCGCTATGAGTTCATGGATATGCCTTTTGTCATGACCAATTCCCTAGAAGTGTTCATGGGACTCGTGAACATAATCTTCCAACCATATCTTGATCGCTTCATAGTAGTATTCATTGACAACATCTTGGTGTACTCGGCGTTGGAGGAGGAGCACGCCACACATCTGCAGATAGTCCATGATACACTCTAAGAGAACCAGCTTTATGGAATTCTCTTGAAGTGCCAGTTCTGGATACAAGAAGTCCACTTTTTGTAACACATTATCTTGGATGATGGATTTTCAGTGGATCCATCAAAGATAGAGGCAATACTTTCTTGGGAGCCACCCAGAAGCTTGAACAAGGTGTAGAGTTTCCTGTGGTTGGATGGGTACTACCGAAGATTTGTACCCTACTTTTCCAGAGTAGCAACACCCTTTTTAGCATTGAAAAGGAAGTCATGGACCTTCGTAGGGATGGAGAGATGCCAAAAAAGTTTAAAGGAGCTGAGTTAGAGACAGAATAGTTCCCCCATATTGAGGCTACCAGAAGAGAGCATTTATTATGTAGTCTACCGCGGCGCATCAGGGACCAGACTGGGGCGTTTCCTGATTCTGGAGTGAGCGGTGATCACCTACGGCTCACGACAGCTAAGTTAACATGAGTAGAACTCTGTGATCTATGACATGGAGTTAGTAGCAGTTGTCTTTGCGTTGAATATGTGGTGACACAACTTCATAGGTGTACATTTTACTGTCTACTTTGATCAAAAGAGTCTCATGTATATATTCTCACAAAAGGACCTGAACTTGAGATAGTGGTGATGGGTAGAGTTCCTTAATAACTATGGAATTGATATTGTCTACACTGCTGGGAAGGGAAATGTAGTAGCAGAAACACTCAGCAGGAGGTTGGGTTTACAACTTCTGAGTGACGCGGAAGTGGAGATAGCCACGTTTCAGATATCCTTCATAGATAGTGATAGGGAATCTTACCTCCAGTCTATTACTATCACTCCCTCACTCCATCAACGAGTTCTAGAGTCACAGCTTGGCGATGTTGACTGGGAGGCCCAAGGTGCTTAGATATCCTCAGTAAAAGCTCTTGATGGATTTTCGATAGGTGGGGAGCACGTCATCATTTTTAGAAGATGCACCATGGTACTAGTGACTTTTCGGGAGGAGGTGTTGAGGAGTTCCATAAATCCCCTTTTGCGGTACATCCTAGATTGGAGAATAAGTACTAGTACTTCTGATGTCAGTATTGGTGGCCAAGGGTGAAGAAAGAGGTGTAAGAGTTCATTTCACAATGCCTCACTTGTCAGTAAGTGAAGGCCGAGCACCGGGATCCAGCAGGCTTGACTCAGCCACTTGAGGTACCAGAGTGTAAATAGTATGGCATCTCGATGGACTTCTTAATGGGGTTACGACGTACGTCAGGGGGCCACGAATCTATCTAGGTGATTGTTGATCGACTCACCATGTCGGCTCACTTACTACCCATCCGAGAGCAGGGATCAGTAGAGGGATTGGGATGCCTCTATGTTCAGAAGATAGTACAAATTCACGGGGTACCATCGACGATCGTTTCAAATCATGACACTCATTTTACATCACAGTTGTAGAAGGGATTACAGGAGGTGTTTGGGACTCAGCTATACTTGAGAATCACCTGTCATCCTCATACAGATGGTCAGACAGAGTGGACAATACAGACATTTGAGGACATGATTCATGCTTGCATCCTTGATTTTGGACATAGTTGGGAGGACATCCTTCCACTAGTGGAGTTCTCATACAACAACAATTATCACTCCACGATCGGCATGGCACTGTTTGAGGCCTTGTACGGGTGACCGTGCAGATCACCTCTATGCTGGACAGACCCAGGGGAGTCAGTATATATTGGTCCAGAGTTGGTACAGGCTACCAGTGAGAAGGTTCCAATCATCTTGGGGCAGATGAAGACTATACAATATAGGAAAAAGTCTTATTCTGACAGGATATGGAGACCCTTAGAGTTTTAGGAGGGAGGTCATGTCTTTCTACATGTCTCACCTTGATGAGGACTATAGAGATTTTCCTGGGGTGACAATCTCTCTCCAATGTTCATCGAACCTTTCCAGATTCTCTGAAAAGTTGTCAAAGGTGGTGTACTACCTAGATCTTCCCTCATAGATGCATCAGGGGCACTACTTTTTTCATGTGTAGTAGTTGAGGGGATACGTTCAGGATCCAGCGCACATCATCAACTGCGGAAACCTGAACATTGATGATGGGGAGACTTTTACAGAGTCCCTAGTAAAGATAGAGGATCGATGGGAGTGGGTCCTTTGTGGATGGTTGATCCCTCTGGAGCATGTTTAGTGGAAGCACGGGAACCTCCAGCAGAGCACATGGGAGCGGGAGGCTCAGATTCAAGCTCAGTACCCCCATTTGTTTTCTTAGATTTTTGTGTGGCTTCTAGAGATATAAAGCCCTGTGGTGGGAAGAATATAAAGACCCGAAAATTCTATATAAAATTTTTAAGTTATATGGAATTACTACGAGACTATGAAAATCTATGGCACGTGATTCCGAGTCCTAGAGAGCCCAAAACGGAATTTTGAACTTTTTTTATGGTACGTTCAGTAAACAGGCGAGCAGGTTTTTCTATATTTTTAACAGGTGATCAGATTCAAAATCAAATGGCATCACTGAATTCAAAACACCGAGATTCACTTAGGAGAAGTTTAACATCGATCGACAAGGGTCAGATGAAAAATATAATTTTTTGTACTTTTTAGAAAAATAATAAAATAACTATTTGAGTTATTTTATTTTTCTTCAAATGTTGAGAGATGGTTGGCGGGACAGCAGTGTAATGTTTTTCATTAAATAAGATTCACTTAATGACCTGTTACGTTTCTGTGTAACGACAACGCTCATATGATGAATTGGTTCATTAATTACGGTTCACTAATGAACCAAATTAATGAACACAACATGGAATATTTTCTTTTTTATTTAATAAAAAAGTTGGAAAATAAATCAGAATTGTGGGGAAATATCTGAAAAAACACTAGAGATGTCAGCCTATAACAATGAACGGTGATCGATAGATGATCATTGGAGTATTCGAATCGGACATCGACAAACAACGACTAACATCTTTGAATACGGATTCCTTCCTTCGTTCGCAAAGGATTCCACTAAATCTAGGTAGGGGAATTAAATTGTTATCTAAGTGTTTGATGATTCCTCTCATATAGTTCTTTGAAAATACAATGAACGTAGATCAACTGAATAATGAGTTAATCCGCGTATCATTTTTTTTTGCGAGTTGTTGTTGCGGGGTCTCAATTTGGGGATGGTTCTTTCTAAATGATGATTTTTATCACCCCTTGGTAAAACACTAATGTGTAGGGCGCGGGCCAATCCGAACAATGTTGGGACCATCCGTCACTCTTGGGTTTTGAGCATTATTCGTGGGAAACTGAGCAATGTGGTGCCTAGAATAATTAAAGGGCTTCATAGAGAAGGCAGCGAACTGAGAGGCCCGTATGCGCATACAGGAAAGAAAATGGACCACCGGAGAATATCTAGTGATAGCGGAAGCAGTTGTCGGCACGACACCACCTGTGCGGAGGCACCATCGGCATGGCAGCACCAGCGACTAGTGGTGGCTACCGGATCGAACTGGCCATGTGGAGACGGTGGTGCCCAGAGGTGCCACGGTGGGAAGATTCACAGCCAACTGGGTTGCTGTAGTGGAGAACACGGCACCGACGTGCCATGTTGAAGTGGAGCGGTCTGCTCAGGTCGCTCTATTGTACACAATAGTTGGCTCTAGTCGGCCGTTACGGGAGGTGGGGAAGCACCCCGCTGGCCGTGCCAGACCCGCTGCCCGAGATAGACCCACTAGCCAGGCCGAACCCACTGGTCGGGCCAGACCTACGAGCTGGGCTAGCCGGACCAGACCTCTACAGGACCCGGACCTGACCAATCATGTTTCACTAAAACATGAGTGACTCAAAAATTGGGCGTCCGATTGACACGTCGTCTGTGACGTGAGGACCCTTACGACTATGCAGTATTTTTGAGATAATCTAATTGGGTTTTGGAAGAATTTGGAGTACAGACAGGTTGTATCAGGCTCAAATCCAACAAGGCCCTTTTTACCTTTTTTCTTATAACATACAAACCAGGCATCTGATTGACGCGTTGTCTGTCACGTTGGAACCCTTACAAAAAGATGTTCTTTTTAGTTACTTTTTCATGGGAATTTGTGGTGGTTGAGGTCTAATTGATTTATTGAGTATTAGAACCTACGTATTCAAGTGCACTAGGTGCGAGAATCCAACGGATGGCTGTCAAGTGAAGAGATACCCTCCATGGATCAGCTTGGGAGAGTCCCTCCATGGATCAGTAGTAGTGTGACCCTCCATGAATCAGTAATAGAATGACCCTCTGTGGATGGACATGAGAGTGACCCTCTGTGGATTTGTAGTGGTGCGATTTACTGTGTATCGGCAGTAATACGACCCTATATAGATCGTAAGTAGAGAGACCCTTTGTGGATTAGCAGTACAGAGACCCTTCGTGGATCAGCAGCAGAACCTCTCAACAGAAAAAAAAATGATCTAGCTCAAGACTGATCATCTGTATTTATGTTCTCTAAGTTTTGTACCTATTGTGAGCTATCTATTACTTTATGATTTGTGATTGAGATCGTGCTTTGTGGTTTTTTCTTTGTAGAATTCTGGGAGACCTTCAAAGTTCTCCGGGTCCCTAATGGGTATTGTTATACTCACCCTGGCATGGGATTCACCCACACCTTGTTGTCTATTGTGCAGAAAAAAGACATCTTGACTGAGAATTGGGGATCTAGGACAAGATGGTGCTTGGAGGTGATTGATAGATGTGGTGAGCGGTAGTGACAACAGGCAACGAGCGGTACCAACCCATCAGGTAGGATCCTTGGTGGATGAACTCTAGAGCACGTTTTCCCTTTTTTGTACTTTCTTTTTATTTCTGTTTGTATACTATCCCTTTTTTACTTTCTATTCAAACTTTTACTATCAGCAGTTCTACTTTGTGGTTTTCTTTTGTTGTGTACCTAGTATGTGTTTGTACAAGTTTAAAGGCAATGCCTTCCCTTTTTGAGATATTCCCTTCTAGTACTAGTCGTCAACCCCTAGCCTATGGAAATCAGGCTTGGGGTAGTTACGACACAGGCCCTAAGGGACGGGTTGTGACATTCAGGTCTCACCCCAATGAGGATTATAGAGATTTTTCTGGGGTGGAAATCTATCATCGAGGTTCGTCATACCTTTTTAGATCCTGAGCAGAGTTAGCGAGGTGGTGTAACTCTTAGATCTTCCCCCACATATCCACCAGGTGCCTGATGTTTTCCACATGTCACAGTTGAGGAAGTACGTGCATGATCCATCACACATCATCAACTGGGGAGAGCTGGACATTGACTCTGAGGCAACATTTGTGGAGTTAAAGGTTGAGATATAGGATTGAAAAGAGAGGGTCCTATGTGGGTGGTGGGTTCCTCTCCTGCAGGTTCGGTGGCATCTCGAGAATCTACAGGAGAGCACATGGGAGTGGGGGGCTCAGATTCATGCTCAGTACCTTCATCTATTTGATTAGCTTTTGTTTTGGATTTCAGGGATTTAAAGTTCTAATATGGGGATAATGTAATGTCTCAGTAATTCCATGTAAATTTTTAAAATTATATTTAATTATTCTGAGACCCCAATCTTTGACAGCACGTGATTCCATGGCCCAGTGAGCCCAGAACAAAATTTTGAATTTTTTTTAAATACTCTTAAGTAAATGTATG
Organism: Viscum album; assembly: GCA_963277665.1. Taxonomy (NCBI): domain Eukaryota; kingdom Viridiplantae; phylum Streptophyta; class Magnoliopsida; order Santalales; family Viscaceae; genus Viscum; species Viscum album. The sequence continues at coordinate 904,024,427 of OY728160.1, read as the reverse complement.
AGAGGGGTTTTCTAAATTTCAAACTGGTGCTAGAAATGAAGATCAAATTGCACCATTGAATTCATAATGCCGAGATTCACCTAGAAAGGACTTAACTTTGGCCGGCAAGGGCCGAACAGACCAGTTAATTTTCTGACATTTCAAAAAATAATAAAATAACATTATAAAGATATTTTATTATTTTTTCTCATTTTTTGAGCGGTGGATGGAAATGTTGTGGATAAACGATGATGCACATTGATTAGGCTCATTAATGGACTGTTAACGTGTAGTGTAACGACACTTTAATGATGTGTAACAACATGACATCGCAGTGTTACATAAATGATGTGACATGTTTTTCTTTTATTTTGGTTGTCACATTGGTGGAGAGTGGAATTAAACTACGACAATTCTCTGATGAACCTCTGAAAAACTTCCTCTCAAATGAAGAATTAGAGACATAGATGAATGAAAAATATTTTCAATGCACTTCGAATAACGGAGTTGGAAGTGATGAATGACATCGATGAAGAGGGTGTGGGCCGACGTAAACAAAGGCTCAGAACCCTCTGCATGTGCACTCCTTGTGACCAGATTGTAAAAAATGGTGGCAAGGCGCATCTGAGACCATCTTAGGGATGGTGGCGGCCCAAGAGACTCGTAGGTGCAGACATATGGGAAAAAGGACCATCGAAGAAACATTGGTGACCCGCGGAAGGTTCCACCAGCACGACACCACCAGCGCAGCGTTGCTTGTGACCGATGATAGTGTCCGGCCCACACCGGCCGCATGGAGGGGGCAATGCCAACTGATACTGCGGTAGAGGAGGAATCTATCCCTTGCCATCTGTGCTGGAGCATGGTAGCGTGTCGCGGAGGTAGGTGGCCACCGCCAGCTGGCAGTGACAACTGCGGGCTAACACGGTGTCAGGCAGGCACTGTGTGGAGGGGTGGGTCATGTCCAGGCCACCCGGATGACCTGGCGCCATGGTCGCTCGACTAAAGCAGGTGGGAGGCCCACAACATCTCGCGAGGTAGCAAGGACCCGAACGCGGCTGGATGTTGCATCATGCCCAGGTGGTGCACTACCATCCCACACCGGTGGGACGGGCATTTGGCTGGCGGGCCATGACCTTGGCCAGCAGGCTGGACCTACGCCATTAGTCCGGACCCACGCCCTTCGGGCCGGGATAGATTAAACCTGGTCACCAGGCAACCCAGTGTGTTGGACCCTCGGCCAAACCAAGCCAAGTCCAATATGGTCCATTAGGTATTGCCCTCTAGCTAAATAGGACCAAACTGACCAACACCCGAACTAGGTCAGGTCGAGTCGGTCGAATTAATCTGAGTTATGTGGGACCCCCAGGTGGGGTTTTTTGGGTCAGTCCAACCTGGTCGGACCAGCCCAGAGGCAATTGGGCCTTGTTTACTAAAACGCTTGTATCATGCAAACTGAGCGTCTAATTGATGAGCCGTTTATGTCGTTGGGACCCTCTCAATGAGGTGGATATTTGTAATGCCCTGAGGAGGATTTCATGAAAGTTGAGATGTGATTAATTTTTTGATAATCGGTTCTCCTAGTCGCACTATTTTCGAAACCATGTGGTTGGATGAGACCTAAGGACTTATGACTTTCGACTCTGTATGACTTGACTATAGTCCAGTGGGAAGCACTTATGTGTGCCATTGCAGACCCAAGGTGGGAACCACTTATGTGTGAATTTGTAGGCCCATGGTACACGATGAGGATAAGTACCTCAGTTGGTCAAGATTAGTGGGAAACACTTCTGTGTGACTTTGAAGGCCCACGATAGGCGATGAGGAGGTGTACCTAAGTAGTCCAAGGTTAATGGGAAGCACCTCTGTGTGAATTGATATGCCCACTATACTCAATAGAGGAAGAGTTCTCCATAAACCTAGGTGTCTGATGATGTGACTGAAAATCCTTCTATCACTACCCTAAATGTATACCTAATGTGAGTTGTCTTGTGCTTCATGCTTTACTATGAGGAATTTTTATGTGGTATTTACTTTTTTTTGTCCCTACTGATTATTTTATTACTCACCCCTACACGGTCTTCTCTTGCATCGGTTGTGTCCAGTAAATGCAATCGATGTTTCCACAGAGACTTTGGTGGACCAGGACCCATAGGTGCTTAGGGAGATAGGACCGACGGACGCTACAACAGTGGACTTGGTGGCTTAGGATCAAGAGGGGCCCAGTAGGATCAGGTGGATAGGACATTATACTTCAACTTCTAGTAGATACACTACTCTCATGATTAGGTGGGGTTTCCTACATATGGCCATTAAAGTTTCCTTTTTTGTATTTTTCTATTTTCAGTTCTTTTATGGGGTTTTTATTATGGCCCACTTATATTAGTTGTACTTATAATCATCTTTGTTTTAGTGATACTTGTTTCCTTTTCAGTGTGCAGGACTTGGCTAGGAATTTTTGTGAATATAGGTACTCAGTCAAATGCCACTCACTTGCAGTTTGATGCCTTCGGTGCTAGCCGCCATCCCATGGCCTTCAGAGCTGAGCTTGGGGTATTCATAGCACGGGACCTAGGGGATGGGTCATGACAATCATTATATGGATAATATCACCCAATGAAATTCAATGGTTGGATTAATGAACTGGAGAATATATTTTGAATCATGGGGTGATCATAATTCCAAAATGTAACTCCTGACATTTATCATTTTGATGGTGAAGTCGATTGATGGTGGGCTTTGGTTAAATATACCAATGAGAAATATTATATTTTTTATGAAATAGTACACATTCATTTATCTTTTCCTTGAGAAATATTTCACTATTTTTTTCTAAGGATGGAGAGATAATTTTTTAGAATTGATGAAAAAAATGATGATTTTGTAGTTTCCAACAAATAAATCATTAAAAGTTTCCCCATGTATTTGATAGAGATATTTTTTGAGACAATTGTACTAAAATTATTATAACTCACTCAAGGTTAAAAGCAAGTTTACATTGGTAATTTTCCACACAAGAATTTAAATGTTATGATAAATTAGTTAATTGTGCTGGGAATGTTGTTATTTATTTTTTTGACACTTATGTTCCATGAGATGAAAACAATAAGAAAATTTCAAGGATGTAGGAAACATAGAATCAATTAGGTAAACATTTTGGAGTTAATACCCTAAAATGTTCAATGTGTGGTAAAATACATTTCATTATGTGTTTTATATGATCTAGAAACTCATTTTAGAGTGGTTAGTTTTATCACTAGTCTCGTGACTCTAATGAAAAGATTCATGAAAAACAAAATAATGTGTAAAAATAGCCATACAATTATAGGGTGTTATATATTAAATTATTTGGATCATAATGATAAATTTTTTCCAAATATAGTTACACGAGATAGAAAGTATCATGATCAGAAATAACAAGGTGTATCAACATCATTTTTTACTACTATAGTTGAATTTTTTCCATCAATTGATGTGGTAATAGGTACAATAATTTTTCATTCTAATTAATTGAATGCCATATTTTTATTAGGATATTCATATTGTTTAATTTATGATAATTTTTCATATAAATATGGAATTTTACCACAGGAAGAATATATAAATTTTAGTGAATTTTCTAGGAGAAAATATTAAACAAAAAAAATATGTATAAAAATATCCCCATTGTTATCAGTGGGATTCCATTTCATACAAATAATTTTTAACTACCCATAGTACAGTTTGATATAATTTTTTTATGGATTGCATTTATCTTTTTCATGTTATGATGTTTAAAAGAGCTAATAATTTTTTATTCTATGATTTCAATCAATTTATCACTTACTATGAAGCTAGGAAATTGATTAGAGACAGAAGTGATAGTTATCTAACTCATATCCTTGAAAAGAAACTATTAGAATTAGTGATGTCCTAGTAGTGAACTATTACATGGATCTGTTTCCTAATGATTTTCTTGTTTTTATTACTGATAGAGAGGTTGAGTTTACTATTATCATTGTCCATGATTCTAATCATATTTCAAAACCCATTATTGAATGTCTTAAGTGGAAATTTTAGAATTGAAAATGAAATTTCATGATTTATTAGATAAACCATTCATAAATTATTTCACTTCACCATGGGGTGATTCGGCTTTATTTGTTAATAAGAAATATGGATCAATAGTAGTTTTCATTGATTATAGATCCTTGAACTAAACCATTGTTGGGAATAAGTATCATTTTCCTAATATTAATGATTTTTTTTTTTTGCATGCTTAGGGGAGATTATTTTTTTTTAATGTTGATTTATATTTTGTTGTTCCAATAATGGAAGGTTAAGGAGGATGGAATTCGTAAGATATCATTTCTGACTAGATACAGGAAATATTGGGTTGTGGTTATTCCCCTTGTGTTGCCTAATGCACCTTCTATATTTATATAACTTGTGAATAAATTATTACATGAGTTCTTTGATAATTTTTAGGTTGTCTTTATTAATGATATTTTTGTATATTATAAAATTTTGGATGAAAATTAAAGAAACCTATGGATTGTTTTTAAAAAATCAAATGAAAATACACCACAACAAAAATTTAGTGCATGTTATTTTTGGTTGCAAAAAAGATCATTCCTTAGAAAATTTATTTTTAATGATAGATTAACTATTGAAACTCCTCAAAAAACGTTGTTGAAGATTATCCTAGAAACAAATGACACATATATTCATAGTTTTCATAGTTTAGCGAGTTACTTCCAATAGGTTGTTGAATATTTTTCTCAATTTTATATACTATTAACTAGGTTAAATCGAAAAGGAGTTAAATTCATCTTCAATAAGAATGTGATGATAGTTTTCATTAATTAAAAAATAATTTTGGTTAATGATCTAGTGTTCCCCCTACCTTCCATATATGCTGAGTTTTTCAACTACAGTTATTCTTTACTTAAGGGATATGGTTACATTATAATGAAGAATGGTCAATTAATTACATATACATCACATTATTTGAAAAATAAATAGGTTAATTATTGTACACGTGATCTATTATTATATTTTTTGGTTTCTACTTAAATATTAGGATGGATAATTTGTATAGTGTTTTGTGTGAAATATATACAGATCATTAATGTATAAAGTAAATATTAACCCAGAATGAATTTAACATGTGATAATGAAGATGGAAATAACTGATCAAGGATTAAGTTAGAAAGATTAAATACCATCATGTAAAAGAGATAAAATGTTTTGATGATTTTTGTCAGATAACTAATGGTAAATTATCCATTTTACATTTAGAACATGACCATTTTTCTTAATCATTTGAGTTATTTTGGCCTAGAAGTTATGTATGTAGGAACATCATTTTTTCAGGTTTTATTACAATCTAATATATCAAAAATAGTTTTGAAATCATATAAGTATAATCATTATTTGTAAGAAAATGTTGAATCTGTTAAGAAGGGTATGTTTACTGAGTTTAATATTGATGAAAAAGGTGTAATTAGATATGGAAATATTTTTTTCCATATGATTCTTAGTTATAGAGAGGGTCATTGAGTGAGGCTTATAGTTATCTGTTTTCTATTCATCTGGGAAACATTGAGATTTACCAAGACCATGTGGAGTTCTTCTGGTGGGTTTTTAAGAAAAGAGATATTATGAACTTTACCATGAAATTGTTTACTTATCACAAGGCTATCGAAGAATAAATATTTAAAAATGGAATGAATCAAACCTTTATAGTTGGAAAGTGGAAATATGAAAATATAAAAACTAATTTCGTGGTGGGAGTACCAAAGAATTCATGTAATGACCTGAACTGTGGAAAATAAAATTTCCTTATGATTTAATGTTTTATTATGTAATATGGTTATAGAAAAAACATGCACTAATTTTGTTTTATTATATCAAATTGGATTCAAAATTCCATTAAGAATATTTACCATTGATTATATATCTATTTAATAATTCACAAATGATTAGTATAAATATAGGGATTTAAAAATGCAATTGACACATAGAAAGGGAGTGACGGTCTCATCGAGTAGTATTATACCCTATGATGCCATTTATTAGAGATTCTGAGGGAGATAGAATCACTGTTCTCTACCCAATATCAAGCCCAATATGAGATCAAACAACTTAATCTTGAGAGAAACTGTTTATAGGATAAGTTCAAGATCATCGAGATCACAGCCCAAACCATGTTTGTTAAACAACCCTAAGAAAGTCCCACCATCATGCACTATAAACCTATGTAACGACCCGAATCCAGAGCCACTCAACCGGTGCCTCGTGCCTGGTTCGCCACATAACCTCAAGCGCATTTCCTCAAACGCAGAGGCTGCCGACTAGCAGCGAGGGCCTTGGTAAGTTATTGGGGAAACTATTCCCTCATTTGGTAAGGTATACAAGGGAAAAGAAATAATATTCAATATAGGAAGCAGTAAACGACATAAAACAACTGAAACCAAACAGCATAAGCAATGAATATATATATATAGTAATGAGGATAATGATATAGAAGGTACAAGTATCTAAGGAAAGCAACAAACAAAACAACGTGCTAAAATACAACTTAAAACAAAGTACTAAAGGTAACAGCAACTCCAACAGCATCGAAAGCCTAAGCTCGGTCCTATGCTATCTAGCTCCAACCAGCAATCATGTACCTAAAGTAGAAGGGCCACAATCCCTATCCACATCGTCAACCATATAACCTATTTGGGCCGAAAAGCAAGACCCAAATAGGGTGTGAGACTAATCCTAGTAGGCAATCGCCACAATATATGTGCCCTACTATCAGTGAGAAAAATAGAAAAAGTAAAGGAAATAAATGCAGCAGAGAAATAAAGGTACACCAATGTAACAATCATACAAATCTCAATTCAAATTTATTTATTAATTTAATGCAATAATTTAATTATCAACCACAGAGTCTAGAAAACAGCTCTATATTCTCAAGGCACAGTAAGTAACACAACAGGTATCTCAACAGACTACCTAGACAACAAGCAGTACAAACCCAAGCTTGTTCTTTGGTTTGGTGGACTCATCACAACCAACCAAACAAATAATAATACTGACTCTCTGGGTGGCTCCTACTGGAAAACCCCTCTAATCAAATAATCATACAAGCACAGACACTTTAAGAATCTCTCACCGTCAATTCCCCTATGGTCTTGCAACGATAGCTACAGAATCTCTAAGGAAACACTTACGTCTAATTAATTATATGGTCTCGATATGTGCGTAAACTAAGGACACTCTTGGGAAGCACAAAGTCCAATTTCTGTAGGTCCTATGTACGAAATTAATTTATAACAGACTCTCCAGGGAATCCCTTAATCGTCAATTCCCTCTTTAGTCTACTGCACCAGGTTCACATAGCCCTGAGCAGTCTAGTCGTGTGTAATCGACTTTCAAAAGCCCTAAGTAAGTTCAACAACTACTTGGATAATAGCTACAAAGAATCAAAAGAATATAAATAGCAGGCAATAGATGCAATCATCTATAACAAGGCAGACAAACAATGCTACAAGGTTTTCCTTATAGGCAACCTAATCCAAATGGTGATAAACAGCCAAAGAAAGGGAAATCACCCTTGGTTGATCCTCGAACATGCAACCAAGAATATATTACTATCAATTAACCACAAGAAAACATGAAATCTAAGTTAATTAAACAATGGAATCAAAATCCCTAACCCGGGATACCCGATACATGGGTACCCGGCACGTTTTACACAAAAACTCATAGACATTCAATGTAGGGAAAAAACCACCTACCTCAATGCTAGGAGATCGATATAAGTGAACCACGGTGATTGATTCTCCTTAGAATGACAAAGATCTAAGAAAACATCCAAAACACTCAACCCAAGATAACTTGAGAAAGATTTGGAATCGGAAAACAAATCTCTAGGAGAAAGAAGAACTCACTGCTGTGGTTCCAACGCAATTGACGGTGGCTGAAACGGAGATCAGACGGAGGCATAGGGGCTTAGAGAAGAATCGCGGTCATACGGCTTCTCTCAAACGAATGAAACCTGGACGAAAGGTGTTCTGTCCGTCAAACGCGACCCCGATCCATTTAATGAAAAAGAATACACGACGTGTACTTATGGGGTACATGGAGTGTACCCTGTTTTTCTATACCCCACTTTAAGCAACCTCTACATCACCCCCACACACCATGTGTGTGGCCCGGACATGGCCAGCACACGGCTTGGCGCGGCAAGGGAGTACACGGCATGTACTCAGAAAGTACACGACATGTACTTCAACAATTTCCAGAAACCCCTAATTTCTCAAAAACTCCAGGAAAAAAGAAGTCATACCTAAAACAAAGATTTGGGTTCTTACAAAATTCCCCCTTAAAGAAATTCGTCCCTGAATTTCCTTAACGAGGTGGAGAAGAAGAAACCCCGAACAGCTCCGGCCACTGTGATCGTACATCAGCTTCTCTTTCCCAGGTCTCGTCTTGTACTCGCCTGTGCTGCCATAGCACCCGTACTAGAGGAACAGACCACCCATGGAGAACCTTCATATTACGATCGACAATTCAAATAATATGCTCCTCAAATGATGAATCCGCTTCGAGCTCAACCTCCTCGAGCTGAAAGACATGAGACGGGTCTGAAAAGTAGCGTCAGAGCTAAGAGAGGTGGAATACGTCATTCATGTCCTGGTACCTCTGAGGTAACTGAAACCGATAGGCAAACGGCCCAACTCTCTCCAAAACCCCAAACGGCCCGACGTATCTCGGCGAAAGATTACCCTATATCCTTATCCTCTTACGTCCCAACCTCGGGGTAACACGTAGGAAAACCTGATCTCTGACCTCGAACTGCAGAGGTCATCTCAGCTGATCAGCATAATATTTCTGACGAGACTGTGCAGTATCCATCCTCTTCTGAATCAACTCTATCTGATTTGAGGTCTCCTGAACAAGATGACGCCCCATAAAAGCTGCCTCTCCAGCCTCCAGCCATCACAAAGGTGATCATCATGGCCTACTATACAAAGCTTCATAAGGTTCCATCTGGATAGTCTCCTGAAATCTGTTGTTATAGGTAAACTCTACAAGAGGAATATGTTTTTTCCAAGAACAGACAAAGTCCATAATGCAAGCTCAGAGCATATCCTCAAGCACATGGATCGTGCACTCTGACTAGCCATCTGTCTGAGGATGGTAAGCTATACTTAGAAGTACCTGTGTACCCAAAGCTTTCTGTAGCCCCTGCCAGAAATGCAAAGTAAAGCGGGCGACCCTATCAAAAACGATAGTACTCGGAACCCCATGCAAGCGCACAATCTCACGGATGTACAACCGTCCAAGCTCATCGACACCGAAGGTTTCCTTTATCGGCAACAAGTGAGAAACCTTCATGAGACTATCAACGACAACCCATACCATGTAGTTCCCTCTCGACGATCTCGGTAACCTTGTCATGAAGTCCATCGCAAAATCATTCCACTTCCACTCGATAATGGGTAACTGCTGCAAAAGCCCTGCTGGCCGCTGGTGTTCTTCCTTCACCTGCTGACAAGTGGAACATATCATGACAAAAATAGCCACATCTCTCTTCATACCTGGCCACCAGTACTGGTGGTTTAGATCACGATACATCTTGGTTACTCCATGATGAACTGCACAAACGGAGGAATGATAGTCTTGTATCAGCTCCTCGCGTATATCTGCTGGCACCCATACGCGTCCCTAGAAATGCAAGATCTCATCCTCGCCAATGGTCTATCCGGGAAGAGGGTCCTCTCCTGACATGCTTTCCCGTAGGACTAGGCCTTCAGAATCTGCTATCTTCCTCATTCGAACTCGGTCAAGAGGCACAGAGGTAATAGCTACATAAGATATGAAAGTCTTCCCCTGCCTGTCGTGCACCTCCAAATGCATTTCAGAGAACAGAGTCATAAGTTTCCACTCACTGCTGGCCTCCTGAACTACTTGTATCTAAGTTCTCTTTCTCAATGCATCAGCCACTGCGCCTCTTTTCCCAGGCGTATAGGCAAGCTCAAAGTCGAAGGACTGGAGATACTCGACCCACCTCCGCTATCTCAGATTCAGGTCACGCTGCGTGAAGATGTACTTGAGACTCTTGTGGTCAGTATATACCACAAAATTCTCTCCCAGAAGGTAATGCCTCCAACAACACAAAGCGTGAACAACTTCATCCAACTCTAGGTCGTGTTTAGGATAATTCCTCTCATGTGTCCTCAACTTCCGAGATCCATATGCAATCACATGATCCTCCTGCATAAGCACTAATCCTAGCCCAATGCCAGATGCATCACAGAAAACTGTATAACTCATGCCCGACTCTGGAAAAACTATAATCGATGCCAAAGTCAACCTCCCCTTCAGCTCTTGAAAGGATGAATCATAGGTTTATGACCAAACAAACTTTACCCCCTTCTTAGTCAAGCCCATTAACGGCACTTCTAATCATGATAAGTCCTGTATAAACTGCTTGTAGTAACCAGCCAGCCCCAAGAAACTCTATACCTTGAAGATATTCTTCGGCTGCTCCCAGGTAACTACTGCTCTCACCTTCTCTTGATCTACTGATACCCCTGTCTCTGAGATGACATGACCCAGGAAGTGGATCTCGTCCATCCAAAAGTGGAAATTTGAGAGCTTAACATATAACTGATGCTCCCTCAGTGTACTCAAAACGATCTCAAGATGGGTTTCATGGTCGTGTCAAGTGTGAGAGTACACCAAGATGTCATCCACGAAAACCACCATGAAGGAATCCAAGTATGGATGGAACACTCTGTTCATCAGCACCATGAATACTATCGGCGCGTTCATGATACCGAACGGCATAACCAACTACTCATACAGACCATACCTGCTTCGGAAGGCTATAAGGGGTATATCAGATGGTCTGACACGCAACTGATGATATCCGGATCTCAAGTCGATCTTCGAGAATACTCTGGATCTTAGAAGCTGATTGAAGATATCATTGATCCTTGGAAATGGATATTGGTTCCTGACCATCAACTGGTTAAACTTCCGATAATCCACGCAAATCCTAAGGGTATCATCTGCCTTCTTCACAAAAAGGACAGGTGAACCCCAAGGAGAAGTACTGGGTCCGATGAAACCCTTTGCCTACAAATCCTCCAACTGCTTCTTGAGCTCCTGCAACTTAGGTGTAGCCATCCTATAAAGAGGAATGGACATTGGTGCCGCTCCTGGAATGATCTCAATCGAGAAGTCTACCTCATGCTCTGGAGGTAAACCTGAAAAGTCCTCTGGAAGGACATCTCTGAAACGATCCACCACTGGAGGAAAGTCTAATTGTGAGGTCCCCTAGTCATCCAGATAAAGACTAGATAATTGGGTCATAACCCCTCCTAGCCTATGATTTTCTGGTCCAACTCTACCCGTCTGGACATCCCACTCGCCTTTATGAAGAAAGGACCTGCCGTCTGGTGATACGAAACTCACCCTGCGGCGATAGCAATCGAAGACTGCCTAGAAGGGAACCAACCAGTCCATCCCAAGAATGACATTGTATCCTATCATCTCTAGGACATAGAGGTCCCATAATAAGTGACACCCTGCAACCTCTATGGGGCATTCATTGCACTGTCGTACGCTAGATGTCCTTATTCCCAAGGGCGTATCGAGAGTCAACATGTCAACAGACGAAAAGACACAGAGCCCAAGGCTCTCCATGATAGCAATAGAGATAAAGTTATGTGAAGAACCAGTATCAAAAAGAGCTAAACATAAAACTGAGGCTACTAAGATCGTACCTCAAATTGTAGAGGGTCCGAGATTCTGCTCCTGATGAATCTACTCTATAGCAAAAGTCTGGCCTATACTGTGGCCCTGTGTAGCAGCCTGAAAACCTTGAGCTGCTCCTCCCTGAGCTTGACCACTGTGTCCATGGCCTCTACCCTGACCTGGACGACCTGAAGAACTCCAACCCCTAGTCTGTTGCGGAACTGGTAACTCTTCTCCTGTACGTGGGGTCGAAACTGGTCCTCCTTCACTAGCTACTAGAAGGGGAACCTTGCAGAAACGCTGCATATGACCCATCTTGCCGCAAAATCGGCACTCCACTGGGTCTCTCGGGCACTGGGGCTTCTTATGCCCGCTCCTACCACACTGATAACACACCACTTGGGTGACATAAGGGAGATATCATCTACCAGAAGGAATACCTCACTTCCTCAGGTCGCCTCGGGTAGACTCTCGGTGGCGCTTCCTGCTTTCCATCTGAAAAGAATCAGCCCTGGATGTTGAACCGCCCTAGTCCACAGCTCCAGTCTCCCTTAGGTTCCTTTCTGTGATCAGCGCGCGGTTTACTATCAGAGTAATAGAAGTCAACTGGAATACATTCACCTGCGATATAATATCTAGTTTGAGTCCCTCCTCAAACTTTCTTTCCAAGAACAGCTCTTCATTCCCTAGAATGGGAGAGAAACGTTGTAACTCTGTGAAACGGGAGGAATACTTCATAACTAAAAGAGTACCCTACTGCAGGTTCATGAACTCTCTAGCTCTTTCATCCCTCAGCGTCACTGGGTAGAAGTAGTCGTAGAATGTACGCTGGAACTCATCCCAAGCCATAGTCTGTTGGCACCCTGCCTGCGAAACTACGTCCCACCATCTTTTGGTGGAGTCTCGCAGCATGTAAGTTTCAAGATTCACCCTCCTGTCTGGGGGTGTCTCGAGATGGTCGAAGATGGATAACATGGCTTATAGCCATGACTCCGCAGCCTACGGTCCTCCATCCCCTATGAACGTGGGAGGATGCTGCTGCTGAAAACCCCACGTCATCTCTGCCATAGTCGGGGCAGGATGCTGAACTCCATGGAAGGTCTGCATGAATCTCATGAAACCCTCTCCGAACTGAGCGTCGACACCAGTTTCTGGAATCACTGCAGGTTCCATGTCCGGAACGATAGGCAGAACTACTGGTAGTCCCTAATCGGTCGCATCAGGCATACGATCACTTCCTGGTTACTATCGTGCAACGGGAGGACGTCTTGGTGCCATAGCTCTGAAAGATCAAAACGCACTTTCATTAACGACGAACACAGTTGCAACATAAGAGAGTAAAACGGAACAGGAGGTGAAAACCTTTAAATTTGGGAAAAACATGACTACACGGCGTGTAGTATGGCTACATGGCGTGTTTCCAGAAATTTTACCCTAGGAGTGTACCCTGTCCATACATGGATGTGTAAACAACCCGACTACACGACATGTTCTCAAACTACACGGCGTGTACTGAACCTTTTCTCCTTTCCCTGTTACTCCTACACGACTAACTCACACGGACTATCCCAGCCGAAGACTACACGGCGTGTTGAGGAAGACACGGCGTGCACTAGACATGACTTACCTGGCCCATGTTGTTAGCGACACGGCCTGACACACGGTTGACACTACACGGCGTGTTCCCAGGGGACACAACATACACTTGAAGGAAAACCACGGCCCGTGTGGTTCATTACACGGTTAGCTACACGGCTGACCCTTACATGGCGTGTTCCGAACAAACACGGCGTGTATAGGAGAAGAAAACACCGACCCGTGTCATTCGTGACACGGTCGGGTACCTAGGACAAGACTACAGGGTGTGTTCATACCAAACATGGCATGTACTACTAGAGTTTTCCCAACTTGTGTTGTTAGTGACACGGTCGACTACATAGTTTACCACTACACGGCGTGTACATACCATACACGGCGTGTTTCTAAAGACCCTTTTTTCACCCCCCGTGTCCTTGTCCACACGGTCAGTGACATGGCCAAAAACTACACTGCGTGTATTTATAAGGTACACGCCGTGTATTCTGGGTTTTTCCGGACAGTAGCCTCAGAACTGCACCGGAGCCTAGAAAACATAAAAAAAAGAGGTTAAGGTGAAAAATTCCAATCCGTGGGGACCCATACTCCCTTCAAATCAAAGCTTGGAATCATAAAAATGCATATAACAATCCACAGTATAACGAACTCACGACCCACCAAATTCTGATCCTCAAGGGCCCATAACACCTATAAGACCAAAGTTTGGCGTTCGTGATAAAGAAGACCTAAACAACTGATACCTTATCCACATAGCAGGTATTTTATCACAACAGCTATCACAACAGCATGCATTGTCTATCAAAAATTCTATCACAACAACATGAAATCTCTAATGCAACCTAGATGGCATGGAAAAATGCATGGCATGTGATTTTATAACATGTGAATATATGATGCATGAGATGGCATGCCCTCATCTCATCGGGTTGCAACAAAATAGAACCACAATCATATAAACAGTAACAGCACAAAACAAGTTCATCACCCAATGGTGAAATCAATTAAACTGTAACATTTGCAGAACTCGAAAATTACAACATTTGAGGTAATCTGGATTTTTCCCTATACATGGGTTCTAGAACGCCCGGGCACAGCTATTTACCATTTACCTATTCTTTCATATCCCTGTGTAATGTCTCCAAATAGTAAGTCAAATAGAAAAGGAAGAACCTGCTCTGATACCACTTTGTAACAACCCAAATATAGAGCCACTCAACTGGTTCCCTATGCCTGGTTTTCCACATAACCTCAAGTGCATTTCCCCAAATTCCAGAGGCTTCTGACTAGCATCAAGGTCCTTGGTAAGTTATTGGGGAAACTACGCCCTCATTTGGTAAGGTATACAAGGGAAAATAAATAACAGTCAATAGCGAAAGTAGTAAACGACATACAACAACTGAAACCAAACAGCAGAAGCAATGAATATATATATAGTAATGATGATAATGATGCAGTAGGTACAAGTATCTAAGGAAAGCAGCAAACACAACAACATGCTGAAATACAACTGAAAACAAAGTACTAAAGGTAACAGTAACTCCAGCAGCATCGCAAGCCTAAGCTCGGTCCTATGCTCTCCATCTCCAACTAGCAATCATGTACCTAAAGTAGAAGGGCCACAATCCCTATCCACACCTGCAACCATAGAACCTGTTTGGGCTGAAAAGTAGGACCCAAATAGGGTGTGAGACTAATCCTAGTAGGCAATCACCATAAGATCTATGCCCTACTATCAGTGAGAAAAATAGCAAAAGTAAAGGAAATAAATGCAGCAGAGAAACAAAGGTACCCCAAAGTAACAAACCAACAAATATCCATTCACATTTATTTATTAATTTAATGCAATAATTTAATTATCAACCAAGGAGTCTATCAAACATCTCTATATTCTGAAGGAACAGCAAGTAACACAACAGGTATCTCAACAGACTACCTAGACAACAAGCAGTACAAACCCAAGCTTGTTCTTTGGCTTGGTGGACTCGTCACAAACAACCAAAAAAATAATAATACTGACTCTCTGGGTGGATCCTATTGGCATACCCTTCTATTAAAATAATCATACAAGCACAGACACTCTGAGAAGATCTCACCATCAATTCCCCTATGGTCTTGCAACGATAGCTATAGACTCTCTGAGGAAACACTTACGTCTAATTACTCTTGTGGTATCGATACTTGAGTAAACTAAAAACACTCTTGGGAAGAATAAAGTACAATTCCTATAGGTCCTACGTATGAAACTAATTTATAACAGACTCTCTAGGGAAGCCCTTAATCATCAATTACCTCTTTAGTCTACTGCACCAGGTTCACATAGCCCTAAGCAGTCTAGTCGTGCGTAATGGACTGTCAGCAGCCCTAAGTAAGTTCAACAACTACTTGGATAATATCTACAAAGTATCAAAAGTATATAAAGAGTATGCAATACATGCAATCAGTTATAACAAGGCAAACAAACAATGCTACAAGGTTTGCCTTACAGACAACCTAAGCCAAATGGTGATAAACAGCCAAAGAAAGGCAAATCAACCATGGGTGATCCTCGAAAATGAAACCAAGCATATATTACTATCAATTAACCTCAAGAAAACATGAAATATAAGGCAAATAAATAATGGAATCAAAATCCCTAACCCGGGATACCCGATACATGGGTATCCGGCACTTTTTTCACAAAAACTCAAAGACATTCAACGTAGGGAAACAAAACACCTACCTCGATGCTAGGAGATCGATATAAGTGAACTGCGATGATTTATTCTTCGTAGAACGATGAAGATCTGAGAAAACGTCCAAAACTCTCAACCCATGATAACTTTTTAAAGAGGAGGAATTGGAAAACAAAGATCTAGGAGAAAGAAGAACTCACCGTTGCAGTTCCAACACAATCAACAGCAGCTGAAACGGAGATCAGACAGAGGCACGAGGGCTCGGAGAAGAATTTCAACTATATGGCTTCTCTTGGTTGAACGAAACCTAGACGAAAGGTGTTTTGTCCATCAGATGCGACCCAGATCTGTTTAATGAAAAAAAATACACGGCGTGTACTTCTAGGGTACACGACGTGTACTCTGTTTTTCTGTACTCCGCTTTAAGCGGCCTCCACATCACCCCCACACATTGTGTGTGTGGCCCAGACACGGCCAGCACACGACTTGGTGTGGCAAGGGAGTACCCGGCATGTACTCAGAAAGTACACAGCGTGTACTTCAAAAATTTCCAAAAACCCCTCATTTCTCAAAAACTCCAAGAAAAAGGAATTCATACCTGAAACGAAGATTCGGGTTCTTACAACCTAGGGTGTAGATGGGTGTATTATAGGGATATGTATCAAGACCCTAGAAAATTGATTATGTACATTGTTTTGTAATGAATAATGAATATATTTTTTCATCACATTATAAATGATTATTATTTTTACTATATAGCAGGAATAATATTTTTGGGTAATATTCAATTCAATTAACGATTTCTTTTGAGTAATTAATGTTTTTTTGAAATAAATAATATTTTTATTAAATATTATTATTATATTATTTTTATTAAATATAAATAATCATATATTTTTTATGATGTCAAATGTAATGTTTTAATAGTGTTCAAAAACTATTATTGCAAAGAACCTATAATTTTCAATAAATGTCAGTTATTATTTTTAAAAGCAATAATGCACACATTTGGGAAATTATTTATATTAAATGAATATTATTTTTTGAATCAGAACATATAAATTATGCAACGGTGGATTTTTCATAATTTTCAAAGACAATCGAATATTCGGGTAAAAATTAAATACCATATAAATATACGTTGTGTTTTATGACATTATAATGAACCAAAAATGATGTAATAAATACTATAATTGGTATCTTCTAGGAAATTAATTTTTTAACTTAAAGATAATTTTATTTTATGTTTATTTGTTTATTTTTATTTAGACTTTTCATATCCTCCAAAACAAATATTATATTTTATGGATTTAAATTCATTTCTATAAAAGTATAACTCACCTCCCCATATGAAAGGGTAAAATTTTAATAATTTAGGACCTTTTACTAATAAAATAATGAAAAAACCCCCCTTTGGTTGAAACCATGAGCAAAACCATGTGATGGTTTATGGTTTTGGATATTTTATTTTCTATAGTCCAATACCTAAATATTAAATAAATCAATCCCTTTTCTGGTATAAGCACACTATTTTCACATTTCTCATAACTCAAAATCCATTCAAAACATACTCACTCTCCCCTCCTCTCTATATAATTATCCCAATGTAGCCCAACCTCTCAGGAATTACCTTTTCAAGATCTTGGATTCATATGCTCATATAAGGGTTCTTTCCTTTCTCCTCTTTATTCATGTTTCTTTATTATGTTATTCCCTCTATTCTCCCTTTCCAAATTTTTAGATATGTATTTACCTATCCCTATTATATGCCATTTTATTTCAAAATTACGAGAGTCCCCTTTCTCTCTCATCAACCCATTTTATGAATTTTTATGTGACACCATTAGGCTGCCAAAATTTCATTAGGGAACCTCTCTTTCTCCCCTTTATTCAAGAATATTCTAAATTTTATGCACTTTAATTTTAAATTCCAAAGTATAGTGTATGTTTTCTCACACCCCATACTATCCTTCTGATTATTAAATGATGAGATACACATTTCTCTCTCATTAATGCATTCCATGAATATTTACACTTCCCCATTATTCTATCGAAATATCACTATGGAAATCTATGCCACAACAATTGTGTAGTGAATACCATACTCAATTTCTATCAAGGGTATTCACATTTATGCACTTATACTCATTATTGTTGAGTATTTTCATGTATTTACTCCACACTCTATGATCGTGGAATAAAATATGATGATGAATGAATCCATGTTTTATGATCTTTGTGGCACACTTAAGCATGAGAATGGAATAAAAGTGATGTGTACTCCCAGAATTATATATCATTTCAACGCATTAGGTAATGTTTTGTATCAGGATATATAATGTTTTGACATGGATTAAACCTAATTTCTTTATTAGAATTTTTTTCCTTAGGATGTCTTGGCTATTAGCCTTGACCTATGATGTAGTGTTTTAAATTGTTTCCACATTCTTCTATTGCCTTTATATTATCATGATATATCATGTCTTATAATTCGTGTTTATTATTCCTAATCATTTTTATTCCCATATATATTAATATTTAATAACATGATTTACCTTATTCCAAGTTTATTTCCTTATTGGGCTTTATAGCTCACCCCTTTCTAATGTATTTCCTCAGGTTATCCTGTATAGTTTTAAGTGTGAGTTTGTTAAGGATAATTTCAAAAAAGATGTTTTTTTTTATGTTTTAAATTGTTATATAATGTACCTAATTCCCAAAGACACTATACATGTCTATATTTCAGTTTGAATTATTTAAAATTTTATATAATGAATAATTTGTAAAAAATGGAATAGTTGTTAAAGATGGTATGAGAGGAAATGATTAGTTTCTTTATTATAATTAGAATATTTAGAAAAATACATAAAGATAATTCTATGTATAAAAAATAATCCAAATTTTTTTGTTAAGTATAGAGTATGTAGGTTACCAATAATATACAACCATGTCTGGATACTACAAGTGGACGTGGTTCTGGAATATATATATCTAATGGCAACAACTATAACATGATGTTATGGGCCCAAATTGGGGTAATCTGGTACACGACAATGGGCCTTTATTCACACCTAGTTTTACATTCACAGGGGATATGCATTGGTAAATTCATAAGCTCATTATGAAATATTATTAAAGGAGTAAAAAAATATTCCCATAAGTGTTTATATTAGAAAATTGATCATAGATAACATAAACTGAATTCTAGGCTTTCATATGTTAAGGAAATACATATAAGTTATATTTTATCCCTTTAATGTCATTAAATTCGACCTTTATGTGTTTAATAGTTGAAAAATATCCGTCCTTGATTCGTCCTTTTATTCTAGCCTATGGCCTGAAATAGTTGGAATTGTGTAAAAATTTAATGTGAAGAGCCATGTGATGACTACCCCAATGAGATTCCCAACCCAATGGGAATATGAGTCGCACACTTTATAATGATACTCTTTCATCCGACTCTGGTTATAAATAGAAACCTATATCAAGAGGATTTTCCAAACCCCCATAAGAGAGAACAAGCTATAATTGAGAGCTTCATGTGTCAAAGTACTCCAACATTTAGTTGGTCATATGATCCCTTAATTGCGGAATAGTGGATCAACTCCATTGAAATTATATTCTCGGTATTTAAATGATCCAAAAAAGACAATTTTCTTCTGTTTGTTTTTTATATAGAAGGTGAAGCTGGTCAGTGGGGGAAATTAATCAAAAATATGAATCCTAGAGAAGAGATTTATGTAATGGGATGGATGGATTTCTGAAAAAATGTTTTTCAATAAATATTTTCCTTAAACTCTATTTATTAAAAAGAAAATGGATATCCTTTACCTTAATAAAAAATATAACCAAACAATTATAGTGTATGAGGAAAACATCACAAGACATCTATGTTATGCCTCTGACTTTTTCATTACCCAAAATTCAAGGTTGACCACTTCTTTGGTGGGCTAAAACCTGGTCTATAAAAAAGCTTGGTGATCCCTAACTTTTATAGCTATGAGTAAATTTTATGATGTTCCTGGTTGCGCCCAAATTTACCCTACTGGTAAAAGAAGACGATGTAGTACATGTAGATGTCGAATCCACAGGGACTGAAGAAGTAACCTTGAGAGGTATGATTTGGTGGAGGATGGGTTATGAAGTGTCCAACTTTGGTTTTGATTTTGGATGGTTTTAAAGAACACTAAGAAACCTAAGTGAATTCAATTCAATTAAAATTGTTTGATTTTCGGATTATGCTCGGGGTCGATTGAATGAATTTTACTTCTTTAGACACTTTTGGTTTTATTAATTCTTGATGAATCCATTATTCAAAAATAACACTACCTTCATCATTTTTTGTTTTGGTGCATACTAAACACAATTACTAATCCCATACACACTTATAGAACCAAATTCATGATCTTTCCAAGGTATATGGTCATTTAGTACTTGAATTTAGCTTTCTCAAACACAGTGAAGATGAAGAATAGAAATAACTGAAGAATGGAAGTCTTAAATTAATTATCCAATTAACAACAATTCGTTCATAAAATAACATTCAATCCAGCCTTTTCGTCCTCATATGATCAACCCATTAAAGGGTTATCCCTCCATTGATGTTATACTCTCAATGGTGGGCAGAATATGGCTAACAAGAATTGGATTGAAGAAATTAAAATCGTGGAAATAACGAGCACTCCTCCATGTGTGTAAATGAAATTCACGGCTATGTGTGAACTAATTCACAATAACATAGAGATATCACTATGATTTGTGATAATGAAGTTTTAATAAAAAGAAATGGAAAATATATAAGAGAAATAAGTTTATTAAGAACATAAATACACAAAAAAGGAAACTTACATGGAAATGGAAAACATTACAAAGGAAATTTGAAAGCATAACCTTACAATGAAACAAGCAACATAAGATGATAAGAAAAATTTGAGATGCTTATTACCTTCACCACCAGATCCTTATATAGAAATATTAGTAGCCTAAGTTCCACCCTCCAAAAATAAATTCACCCCCCAACAATTAAGAGAGTCAAAAGGAGGGTGAAGAATCAAAAGGAAATTGACATTTTGAAGTTGACCCGGAAAACTGTCCAGATTCCTCCTCCATTTAGACGTTAGAATTTGACATTAAATATGGTAGAATCATCAGCGGTAGTAGAAGAAAAATATCTTTTTCCATGTTTCCTATATCAACTGTCCAAATTTCAGGTCATTTGGTGCTTCTGTTTGAATGTTATTCCCGAAATGGTGAGAATAATTTATGGGCGTTCATATCGGTCCCACCATTTAAATGTAAACTTTGGATCCATATATCTCTATGAAAGCTTCGGAATTAGCTCTGGCCATAGTTGAATAAAATGATCCCAATATTTTTCTATTTCTAATTTAAAAATTTGAGTTCAATTGGGATTGTTTTGTGGTCCCCACATTTGTTCGATGGGCCTTATGCCCTTTATGCTTTTTCCAATAAATTTCTACATTCAGGCGCAAAAATCTCCATCTTCCCTTGGGATTCATCCATAGGACCTAAAAGATAAAATGTTCCAAATAAAGTGATGAATCATATAAAAAAAATAAATTTAAAATGATGAAAAATTTATTTTTTACAAGCAATTTATTGAGTGGGCCTAAAATGACATTTTAAGCATGAATTGCCCAATGATGGGAAATGAAGTTCAATTTCTAAATTGGACTAAAATTGATGTTTATGAACTTTGAAACACATTAATATTAAGATATTAACAATGAATATTATCCACTTTCAGTGACTAATCACACCCCCCAACTTGAGTTTTGCTAGTCCCGAGAAAAATATATTACAAATAAGAAATTCAAATCCCCTTTTCCAAAAACATTTTCATACACATTGCTCACCCAAAGACCTCATACCAAAAAAATTATAAAACCCATAAAAATCATTTAAAAAAAGCTAGGTCCATAAGAATATCTCAATCCCAAGACCATTCCTTTGTTCAAATTCATCGCCACATTTCATCCAATTTCCATTAAGCATGATAAAGTGTTGTACATCACAAAAGATATGGGGCCCATTTTATTGTTCAAGGGGAAAAAATGGAAGTGCTAGGTGGGAATAAAATTAAACCATAAGATGAGTATCCTTCTTTTTTTTATTTCTTTTTTTTTATTTTTTTTTAACCACAATAGATATGAAAAGACTAACTCTGGGCAAGACAACTATGGAGTCACGATCCCCAAGTGTCGGATGCCACACATGTTTTCAATTCCATGCTCTAAAATAGAGATATAAAGCCTAACTCGGGGCAAGAAAACTATGGAGTCACGATCCCCAAGTGTCGGACTCCATGTATTTGGACAAAACATTGATCTATGTGGTCATTATTTTTTTCAAATTTCTTTGTTTTCTTTTTTATACTCAAATTAAACTAAAAGTGACCCTAGAACCCTATGCTATAATGAAAGGGAACCAAGAACTCAAATTTCCACCCAGGATCCAGTAGACGTGCATTGTGGCATTTTTATTAAGTGGATGAAAATGTAAACTTTGAAAAATCACATCAGACAACCGCACTTTCCAAAAACTATGCTCATGAACTTAAACATGCATTAAAATCAGAATAAAGGCATGAAAAAAAATTTGATATACAATTTTAGAGTTTGTAATGTGTGTTATCATGTTCAAGGTTAATGGAATTTTTCTTTCCATGCATGTTCCTATTAAAAAAAATCATTTTATATTTCATCTCCCCCCAACATAGAATAACACTTTCCCCAATGTTTAAAGAAAAGAAAATTTAGAAGGGGGGTAGAAGAGGAGTTTAAAAAGAAAATTGAAAATGATAAACATGGAACAAATTCACCTGGTTTTTGAATTTGAAGTTCATGATGCTCCAGATTACTCCTTTGATCTCTTGGGGAATGTAGGCACCTCCTTGATTGAACATGTATCACCCAAAATAGTCCCTGAACCATACAAATAAGAACAAACTAGACAAAAAAATAACACACTGATTTATTTAATACCAAGTATCATCATTTTTATGGTTTTCCTTGTTTTTTTATTTTTTTTAAATCAAATTGATGATACATTGTCTTCTTTATATTTTTTGGGTATGGTATTACTTAGGGATCACACCGCGTAACACGGATGAATACGGTGCTCTCATTTTATACCCATCCTTACTCATAAAAGAAGAATAGGTCAATAGTCCATGGTAATTTATTATATGAAAAAGAAAATGATTCAAAATGATTGGAAACATGAAAACCATGGGTTGCCTCCCATGTAGTGCTTTTGTTTAACGTCGTTAGCTTGACTTGAACCCCCCAATATATCCAATTCCAACTTTCAAAATTTTAATGAACCCATATTTATCCACTTCAACTTGATTGAGATTGATTATTTTCTTTGATTTCTTGTCATGTAAAAACCCATGTTCAACATGGGGTGTGAAAATACAAGGAATTTCAGTAATGGTTGATCCAGCTTCTTCTACAGTATTTCCTACGATTTCAAGGGTTAATCCCCCTTTGTGGGTTTCATGAGATGAATGAATGACTAATGCAAGGTCATGGTTATCACCTATGATGGGATTCTTGAGTGGGGAAGTAAGGACATTTATTTTGAGTTCAGGTTGGATAGGACGTTCAAACACAGATAAAAAATTAGAATCCAAATCAATTTCATTTTCAAAATTTCCCAACACAATTGGTTTCCTTTGAATTGAATATTCAACCCCAAAATTTTCTAGATGAGTTTCATGAATGGGTATGGATTTGATGTTTGTGATTTATCCTAATGGTTCAGTGATTGGTGTTTCTAAAAAATCATCATTGGAGAAATATTCCATACATTTAATCCATGAAGAAAAATTTCCCTCTTGTAAATTCATGAAATCAGTTTCCTCTTGATTTAATCACCCATCAAAAATTACTTGATTATCTTCAACTACCCCAAATCCAATGGATGGTTCTTTAATAAATTCATGTGAGGTTTGTGGGAGACAAGATTCTTGTATCAGTGATGAGGAAAGGACGTCTTTAGTGGGAATGGGTTCCCCATAAGTCTTAATGCTTTGTATTTCTAATCTCAGTGATGAAACTTCTGAATTCATTTTAACCATTTTTTCACACAATTGTTTGAGAATTTTTTCAGGATTAGAGTTGATAGATGTTTTTACATCATGGACTTCCTTATTATTTATCTTTTCAATAATTTTTTATAGGTATGGAAATTGATCTTTTAAACATTCATCATCATTAGAAATATCATTCATGTTATCGGGTGTGGGGTATTCATTCAAAGGTTGCTCAAAGTAATTAAAAAATATTAGTGATTCCCAATGTGGATTTACTAATTGATTCCATCTTGAGTTTTTGAAGGTATATTTTTGATTATACTCCATTTTATGTATTTGGAAATTTGGAATCATGATTTTTAGGAGCCAAAAAATAGAAAGGGGGGAAGAAAAGAGAAATGGGATGAGAAAAGATAAATGGGGGAGAATAGACAGATGTTCTAAGGTAACATACATGGTCCCCAGAAATGGCACCAAAATTTGTTTGTGCCTGAATTTACCCTACTGGTAAAAGCGGTCGATATAGTACATGTAGGGGTCGAATCCACAGGGACCGAAGAAGTAACCTTGAGACACTATGATTTGGTGTAGGATGGGTTGTGAAGTGGCAAACTTTGGTTTTGATTTTGGATGGTTTTAAAGAACACTAAGAAACCTAAGTGAATTAAATTCAATGAAAATGGGTTGATTTTAGGATTATGCTCGGGGTGGATTGAATGAATTTTACTTCTTTAGACAATTTTGGTTTTATTAATTCTTGATGAATCCATTCTTCAAAAATAACACTACCTTTATCATTTTATGTTTTGGTGCATACTAAACACAATTACTAATCCCCTATGCACTTAGAGAAACAAATTCATGATCTCTACAAGGTATATGGTCATTTATTACTTGATTTTATCTTGCTCAAACACAGTGAAGATGAAGAGTAGAAATAACTGAAGAATGGAAGTCTTAAATTAATTAGCCAATTAACTACAATTTGTTCATAAAATAACATTCAATCCATACTTTGCATCCTCCTATGATCAACCCATTAAAGTTTTAGCCCTCCATTGATGGTATACTCTCAATGGTGGGAAGAATATGGATAACAAGAATTGGATTGAAGAAATTAAAACCACGGAAATAACGAGCACTCCTCTATGTGTGTGAATAAAATTCACACCTATGTGTGAACTAATTCACAACAACACAGAGATATCATTGTGCTTTGTGATAATGAAGTTTTAAAAAAATAAATAGAAAATATAGAAGAGAAAGAAGTTGATTAAGAATATAAAGATACAAAAAGGAAACTTATATGGAAATGGAAAACATTACAAATGAAATTTGGAAGCATAGCCTTACAATGAAACAAGAAACACAAGATGATAATAAAAATATGAGATTCCTATTACCTTCACCACCAGCTCTTTATATAGGCATATTAGGAGCCTTAGGTCCACCCACCAACAATAAATTCACCCTCCAATAATTAAGATAGTCAAAATGAGGGTGAATAATCAAAAGGAAATTGACGTTTTGAAGTTGACCCGAAAAACTTTCAAGATTCATCCTCCATTTGAACGTTCGAATTTGACATTAAATATGGCCGAATCATTAGTAGTCGTAGAAGAAAAATATATTTTTCCATGTGTCCTCTATCAGCTTACCCAATTTCAGCTCATTTGGTGCATCCGTTTGAAATTTATTCCCGAAATGGTGATAATAATATATGGGCGTTCATATCAGTCCCATCATTTAAATGTAAACTTCAGATCCATATATCTCCATGAAATATTCAGAATTATCTCTATCCACAGTTTAATAGAATTATCCTAATATTTTTCTATTTCTAATGTAAAAATTTGAGATTCATTGGGCTTGTTTTGTGGGCCCCACATTTGTTTGATGGGCCTTAGGCCCATTATGCTTTTTCCAGTAAATTTCTGCATTCAGGCACAAAAATATCCATCTTCCCTTGGGATTCATCCATCTAAACTAAAAGATAAAATGTTGAAAATAAAGTGATGAATCATATAAAAAAATATCAAATTAAAATGAAGAAAAATTTATTTTTTACAAGCAATTTATTGAGTGGGACCAAAATGACATTTTAAGCATGAATTGCCCAATGATGGGAAATGAAGTTCAATTTCTGAATTGGAATAAAATTGATGTTTATGAACTTTGAAACACATTAATATTAAGATATTAACAATGAATATTAGCCACTTTCATTGACTAATCAATTCCCTCAAATATGGAATGGAGATTGGTGAATCTCAAAGGTACCATGGGGATAAGAAGATGAAGGTTGATTTTAATTATAGTGGTATGATAGAGGGAACTAACAGTGAAAAGAAAATCCAACCCCCGCTTTTCAATGGTGTAGAAAGAAGAAACCCATAAATTGTCTAAATAAGATGAGGAAGTGCTTTAGGTGCAAGAATGAAGGGAATCTAGACAAAGATTTCCAATATGAGAAACCCTCAAATGTGATGTAGGAATGGAATTATCGGATAAACCCTCCATGTATTGGTCATTTCTATAAGTATAAGGATCCTGAGCACTTTGAAAACTAATGCACTAAGATAAGGGTTTTTTGAGACAGCCAACATCCTCCAAGGTAGCAAGGGTGTTATTTTTTCATCACTATAATATCAGTGAATCCTAAAAAAACTAGTGACATTTATTCTATTTATTCATTAATGAATATAAAACACACTTTTTGATTCTAGTTATATGAATTCCTTTATATAATGAAAGTTTAGATAAACTATCAAAACACCTCCATAAATATTGGAAGTAGAGTTGTCGGTGAAAATTTATAATGGGGAAATTATTACATTCCAAGTATATAACTCCTCCCTTATCAGTGTTTGTGGGATATATTTCCTATAGATCCTTTTCGTACTAACTTTTGTGGAATTTGACACATTTCATGGAATTAATTGTCATTCCCTATATTGATCCATTGTAAATTCACACATGAAAGAAATCACTATCTGTGTTTCTAATCATCCTTGGATTCAAAAAAAATGAATGTATAAGGATGAATCTTCACTAGAACCATAATCTCTATAATGGATATTATTTCCCTCTGATGAAGAATATCTTGCTAAAACTATTGTGTCTAAGGAAAGGACCATCATTGATGACATGTACATTGTGGGGGAATATAATTATATGTTTCCTAAGGAATTTCCTAGTATTCATCCTATATGAGAGGTAAAATTTTCAATCGAGCATATACCTAGGGAATTATCATTATCCAAGACTCTATATATAATTGTTGATGTGGAACTTGAATATCTGAAGAAACAAATACATTATAATTTGGATAAAGAGTTAATATTCCCAAGTGTTTTACCCTAGAGGTGCACCAATCCTCTTCATCAAGATGAAGTATTAGTCAATGCACTTTTTCCTCGATTATCATGATCTCAACAAGATCACAATAAAGAAAAATTATCATCTTCCTCATATTGATGACTTTTTTAATCAGTTACATGTATCACAATACATCTCCATGGTCAATATATTGTTGGGATATTACCATATTATGGTTTAGAATAAGGATATCCCCAATACTTCTTTTTATACATGGTTCAAGTACTATGAGTTCATCGTGATGCCTCTCAGACTCACTAATTCTCCAACAATAATTATAGAATTGATGAATAGTGTCTTTAGAGATTACCTCAGAAAATTTTTGTTAGTATTTATAGATGATAGTCTAATATACTCCAAAATAAAGTAGAATCATGAGGAGAATTTGAGCACTATTCTAAAAACCATGACAGAGGATAATTTTTATGAAATGTATAGAAAATGTGAGTTTTGGTTAAATGAAGTCTATTTATTGGGACATATCATCACATGAAATGGTATTTATGTAGACCCTTTAAAGAAATAAGATATTGAAGGATGGTTTAGGCCCACAGTTGTTATAGATATCCATATTTTCTTTGGGATAGATGGGTATTATCACTGATTTTTTATAATTTTCATGTGATTCTCAACCCCTCTTACCAAGTTAATTCTAAAGGGTGTAATTTTTTCTAGGAATGATAAATGTGAATATAGATTCAAAGAGTTGAAAATATGTCTTTTCACTTCCCATATTATTACACTACCCTCATTTGGAGAACATTTCATGGTATTTATCAATTCTTCAAAAATGGTCTTGGGTTGTGTGTTAATGAAAAATGAAAATGTTATAGTCTATGGTTCAAGGAAGTTGAAAGTTCATGAACTAAAATACCCAACACATGATCTAGTGTTGGCTATAATGATCTTTTCTTTGAAAATTTGGCAGTATTATCTCTTTGGGGAGAATTTTGAAATATATAAGGATCACAAAAGGCTCATGTATATGTTCACACAAAAAAAGATGAATATTAACCAATGATGATGGTTAGAGATGATTAAAGAATATTACTGATCAATCCACTACCATCCTAGGATTGTGAATAAATTTCCAGATCCTCTATGTATAATGGATCTAGTAATTCTTTCATAGATGATAATTGATAGGGATATGGTCTTATTATATTTGGAAAGGATGTACATAGGAATCTTAAAGGAAGTAACCTCATCAATCCTTTCAAAAATTATTTCTCAATCATATATTCTAAAAATTTTAAAGGATTCTCAAAGAGTTTATGGGGAAATTAAGAATAATGTTGAAGCAATAAGGAAAGGTAAATCCTCAAATTTCAATGTTAATGATGAATGTGTTGTACTATTTGGGTCAAGACTATGTGTACCATAAAATCCTTAGTTAAATAAGGTGATGTTGTTTGATACACATAGCTTAACCTTCTTCATCCATCCAAGAAGAACAACGATATATAGAGATATCTAAGAACACTGTGGTTGGGACAATATGAAGATGGAGATTGTGAAATATGCATCAAGATGACTTGTATGTAATCATGTGAATGTGAAAAGTCAAAAATTCAAGGGGATGAAGTAACCATTACCCATACCTGCATAAAAATGGGGAAACATCACCATGGAATTTTTCATTAGTCTTCTAAAGACATCAAGATGGAATAATACTATATGTGTTCTGGTGAATTTTATAAAAAAATACATAACATTTAATTTCAATACAAGATGAATTATCACGAGATCTATATGCATGGATTTAAATCTGGGAAGTGGTCAAGTTTCATGGGGTACCATTATCAATTATATCTGATCAAGATCTAAGATTCACCTCCCCTACTAGAAATATTATGTTTTGCGCCTGTGGAAATGTGTGACCACTTTTAGCGGTCGGTATAGGCCAATATTTCAGCGGGATTTTTCCTGTTGCGCCGCCTTTCCTTTTTCCCACGTGCCGCCCCCACCTACCCCTTTTCTTCTTACCGTGTGCTACCTTTCCCTCCGCAAACCCTACGTACATACTCATCTCCGCACGCTGCCATCCACACTCGCACGTCATCGTCTACATCTCCCCCCCCCCCCACAATGTTCACCGTTGTTCCCTCAGTGACCGTGATATCTTCCCACACACTCGAAACCATCTTGCGACCAATCCACATGCCGCCCTGAGTCCCCATACCACTTGAACCCAGTTCTGACCACTGTCAGTCCTCCATGGCCGACGACTCCAAGTTCGAGCACCACCCCAATCCACTGTGTGAATAAAGACCCTGAAAACCATGATTTTGCGGGTTTTTTTGGACAGGACCTTCAGTAGCCACCTTAAGGCAGTCGGAATAGGTCTTTACCAACAAAGCATATGCGACTGCCAAAAGCGGACGCTGCGCGGTATCTTAATACCATTAGCGACCACTTTTGGCGGTCACTAAAGGTTAATTTTCTAGTAGTGCTCTCAGTTTTGGAAAAAGTCTTCAGTATGCTCTAAACATTTATTTGAACTTCAGCATTGCTTATCAACATCAAGCTGATGGCCAATCAGAGTCGACTATCCAAATACATGAGCAAATGTTGATATGTTTCTCAATTTACTTCAATGGAGGATGGGATAAACATATTCCTTTGGTTGGGATCTCTTACAACAACAGTTTCCACTTGAGCATAAAAATGGTTACCTATGAAAACCTTTTTTGGAATAGGTGTAGGACACCTACATGCTGAGATGATGTTGGGGAACGAAAACATATATGTCCTAAAATGGTCAATGAACTAGTGGAGAAAGTCAGTACCATTCAGTATAAAATTAAGGATACATAGAGTAAAAAAAATACCAATGCTAGAAATCATCAATGAGACCAAGAGAGTTATGTTGGAGACATGATATTACACCTCCTTTATCCATGGATGAAAGTGATGAGATTTACTACTAAGTGAAAACTTATTCAAAGATACATCGACACCTTTAAGATCCTTGATATCATCGGAGTAGTGGATTATCTAATTGAACTCCCACCTAACGTATATCAAGTTCATGATTTATTTCATGTATCACTCTTAAGGAATTACATACCTAACCCCTAACATGTGCTCAATCTTGAGGTGGTAACATTGGAGAATGATCTTTCTTATGAGGACTATCTGGTGAAGTTCTTATATCGTAGTGAAAAAAGTTCTACAAAATAAAGAAATACACCTTGTCAAAGTGTCATGGAGGAACCAAAATTTTAAAGAAGCAATGTGGAAACCAAAGGAAGTGATGAGACAGGATTACCCTCATCTTTTTTAAGGGGGTGAAATGAAAATTTCGAGCATGAAATCTCTCAAGGGGGAAGATTGTAACGTCCTATACTGTTATAAACAAAATTTCATTATGATTTAATGTTTTATTATATAATATTGTTATGGAAAAAATGAACATATTTTGTTTTCATGTGTCAAATTGGATTCAAAATACCATTAATAATCTTTAATATTCATTATATATTCATTAAATAGTTTTCACATGATTTTTATACCTATAGGTCTTTAAAAAATCCAAATGACATAGATGAAGGAAGTGATGGCCTCATCCTGTAGGATTGTACCATATGAAGCCCATTTATCTATGATTCCAAGGGAGATAGAATCCCTAGACTTTTATCTTCACTCAAGCCAAGCTGAGATCCAATAACATAAGCAAAAGATAAACCATTTATGGTAGAATTTCAAGCTCATCAAGATCACGTCCCAACCCCTGCTATAAGAATGGCCCCATGAATGTCCCACCATTGTGCACCATACTCTAAAGGCATACACTGGTGTATTAATAATATATGTATCAAGAAAGTAGAAAATTTATTATGTACATTATTTATTAATGAATAATGAATATATTTTTTCATGAAATTGTAATTTTTTTATTTTTATTATATAATAAGGATAGTATTTTTGGATAATATTCAATTCAATTAAGGAATTTATTTTGATGAATTAAAGTATTTTTGAAATAAATAATATTTTAATTTAATATTATTATTAAATTATTTTTTTAGATATAAATGATCATATAATTTATATTAAGTCAAATGTAATGTTTTATTAGGGTTTAAAAATTGTTATTTCTAAAAACCCATCATTTTCAATAAATGTCAGTTATTATTTTCAAAAGTGAAAATGAACATATTTCGAAAAATATTTAGATAAATTGAATATTATTTTTGGAATCATAATGTCAAAATTATACAATAGTGAATATTCCATAATTTTCTGAGACATTTGAATTTTTGGGAAAAAATTAAAAAACGTATAAATATTCGGTGTGTTTTACGACATCATAATGACCCATAAATGATGTAATAAATACTATAATGTTTATATTCGACAAAATATAAGCTTTAAATTTAATATAATGTTATTTCATGTTTATTTTATTATTTTTATTAACACTTTATGAATCCTACAAAACATATATTATATTTTATGATTTTAAATTCATTTCATTAATAGTGTGACCCACCTATACATAATAAAGGGTAATATTTTTATAATCTAGTCCCTTTCCTAATAAAAAAATAAAAAACAACCCAAATTGGTGGAAACCATGGTTAAAATTCATGAAAAGGTTTGTGGTTTTGAATATTTTATTTTGAAGACTCCAAAACCTAAATATTATAGAAATACCTCTATTTTTCAATATAAATCCACCCAATATCCCATTTATATTCACTAAAAATACTTTGAGAACTTCCTTACTATTCCCTCCTCTCTCAATAATCCTCCCAAGGTACCCCAATCCCTCAATAATCCATTTTTAAAACTTTTGGAGTCACACACTCAAATAATGGTTCTTTCTTTTTCTCCTATTTATTAAAATTTATTTATTATGTTATGCCTTCTATTATACCTTTACAAAAGTGGGGATATGTATTTACATGTCCATATTAGTTACCATTTTATTTAGAAATAATGAAATTCCAATTTCTCTCTCATCAACCCATTTTATTAATTTTTATGTGATGCCCATAGGCTACCGAAATTTCGTAAGGGAACCTCTCGTTATCCCCTTTATTCAAGAATATTCTTCATTTTATGCCCTTTAATATTCAATTCCTAATTACAGGGTATGTTTTCTCACCTCCCCATACTATCCTTATGATTAATAATTTATGAGATATCAATTTCACTCTCATTAAGTTATTCTATGATTATTTACACTTCCCTGTTATGCCGCTAAAATTTCACCGCTAGAATCCATGTCAAGATAGATGTGTTGTGATTACCATACCCAATTATTAAGTATTTTCTCAGTTTATCTAGTGATGTTTTAAGAGAAATCATTTTAATTCCTAGATAAATTTGGATAATTTTTCAACTGCGCGGATTTTCCTCTGGGATTATCCCAGGTACACAATATATTTTATGTTTCAATGTAAAGGAGATATATTTAGGATTTGTCTCATATATTTGATCCCTAATGTAGGATATTATTAATAGAATCTTAATTATAATGAATAAAATATTCATATTCTTGACCATAGAGTTTCTTAGGAATAATTTGAGTCACTCGGTTAAGGGTTTATGGAAACCCATTTTCTTGAAGAGGGAACATGGGAATTTGAAAATGTTATGAGGGAAAGATATCTATACTTGTTTAATAAGTTATTAAAATCATGAGGTTGAAATTTAAATAAGGGGGTGAATGAAAGGACACAATTAATGATATAATAATTCATTTAATTTTTATTAATATTTTTCAATTAAATAGATATATTCATTATAATAATATTAAGTAACTTTTATTAAATCAAAATGGTAATAGTTTTAATTAAATCCATTTATTATATGGTTTTATTTAAAATATTAATTATAAATTATCAAATTTAAATTTTAAAAAATTAATAAAATTATTTATATCATAGTATCAAAATTTACTTAGGGTTATGTTTTGGAATTTTTTGTAAAATATTTATTTTTCAGTGATTAGTGAAAAATACTGATATTTGTAAAATTGTCACATATTTTCTATAAATTTAATACATTAAAAGTCCCATTATTATTTGAATATTATTATAAGTAACATATTTTTTATTTATTTATATTTAATAAAATTAATTTCTTTTTAATCAACTTCTAATTGGATTATTGTATAAGTTAATTGTTTTGTTTAAAACCAGATTTTCTTAAAAACTGTTTTGAATAGAATATTGATTTTACATTTTAATTAATTAAAAAAACCCCTATTAAAGAAATATATAGATTAAATTTATTAAATATTTATAAATAAATAATCATTTTAATTGATATATTGATGATTACTAGCCAAATAGTTAGTATAAAATCTTCTTTTACTTGGAAAATACACTTCTTGTAAAATATCTTTTTCAGCGCGTCTTCAGGATTGATTTTAAATTAATTTTTTAAAATTATTTAAATTTAATTTGATATAATGGGTTACATGTTTTATAGAATCATTTTTTATATTATCTAAATATATAAAATTAATTTTTGACCATCCTGATTAGTGGAAATAGTAAAAAATCAATTATTGTAAGTAAAAAATGGGTTTAATGGGGGGTTAAAATATAATTATAAGGGTTACAATGACTAGGATACTTGATAGAAATTAATTTCATAGTAATATGTTGACTATATAATGTCTAATATTTGATAATGGTTCATTTTAGAACCATATGTATCGTGAAAAGTGTGGGTTACACCTTTTTCATTTGGAAAATTACAGTTGTTCCACTCATCTCACATACAAATAGTCACCCCCACTCCTCTCCTCTTCACACCATAAAATCTAGTTTTAGATAATGAATACCGAAATATCTTCCTAAAATCCCTCCCCTCATTATATAATAATTTATGTGATCTAAATTCTATTTTATGAAGGCTTTTGGTTCTTACTTAAGGAGGTTCTCCCAAGATTCATTATCATGAAAAAATGTGCATCCTTATTTTATTTCTTCTTACACCAATGTCAAATATTCATAAATTATTATGATATAATAAAAATATTTTCTCCCATATATTGAAAATATTATTTTTAAAATTTTGTAAACAAAATCATTCTCCTCTTCCATCAAATGGGAAATTAAATCATCATCCGAGTGTACTATAGAGTTCAATAACATGAGCTCATGTCATTAGTTTTTCATCATCCCTATCACATATTGTTATAATTATGAATTTAAAATATATATATTATATTTTCAAAATATTATTACTTATTGAAATATAATAACACCTATACATTTTGACATTCTATTTCATTGGGGAAATAATAACGCCACTCGTGTTTACGGTGCACTACCGCCTCATGAATTGATGTGGTTCCTTCTTCACTATTGCTCTTCATGGAAGGTAATAAGGATAAAAATAATGAATATATGTGACATAATTAACATATTAATATAATATTTATCATTATTAAGGGATATTATATCATTTTATTTCTTACTATTCTACTCACTAAAAAAGGATAATGTTGTTCATGCATATGTATATACTACCTTATCCATAATGTGATATTATTATCTTTTCACCAAAACATAAAATTGATGATATATATATATATATATGAATATTTTAGAAAATAATATTGTATTTATTATATTATGATAAATCTAAAAGAAAAATAATAACATACATTCTTTCCATAATGATCATGGAAAAATGAAAATTTCTCTCATGCTTAGGTACAACCTATCATCTCCATGATCATAATGTATTTCATTTTTCATCATAATAATTCAGGATTGGTTTTAAATGTATAATTTATGAATTAATATAATAATTTTCTAATTATTATTACTCTATATATGTCTAAATAATTACCTCTTTGACTATAGTCAATGTATCGAAGTGATTTTTGACAATATGTCGGATATCATCAAAACCTATGACATTAACTTAATTGATTATGTAATTATATATGACATAGAAATAATTGAAATAAAATGAATATTAATATTTGAAAATATTATTAATAAATCAAATAATTAATATATTTTTATTTTTCTGTATGATAAAGAATAAACTAAATGAATCAAACTCATTGTAAGGGACTTTGTCTAAATATTCTTTTATTGAGGCATATTTTCATGTCATGCACATATACACTTTTATGAGGTCTATATACACCCCCCATTAAAATTTTATATCATTATTTTCTCTATTATAATGATATTTAATGTTTTTCCTAATTTTTTTCATTCATGGGGTTTATAATTCAAATGTTTCTAAGGTGGTAAAGGACTTTACATATATAAGAACCTCTTTAAATTTTTTCTTTAAAACTCTTTGTTTCTTCTATTTCCATGTTTTTTCAATGAATTCATGAATGAAATTTTATAAACTGTTGTTTTATAAATGAAATAGTTTCCATTATTTTACTATTTTTTAAATGGAATTTTTGAACGAAATGTATGACTTTATTTACAAGCAATAAAATTAAAGTTCTATTTTAGTATATTTGGAGACCATGATTTTTTTCTCCACAATGATCATTATTTGATGTTTGGATTATTTTTAAAATATTTCAAGTTTCCTTCAATGAACAACCCTATTTCATGGTTTTGTATTTTTTAGCATTTAAAATGGTGCATTAAAAGAATAGTGTATTTTTTGAATTGATAATGGGGTTTTAAAAGAAATTGGTATTTTTATATCACCAGGTGTTTTTCATACAATTTTAAAAGAGTTTTTAAAATATATTATAATGAAAATGTGGAAGAATAAAATTTATTATTCATGATATCATACTTGATAAATAAATCAAAAATTGGTGTCCCTACACAACATCGGGTGAGTTTGATTTAGCCTGTACAATGGGTATTCCCAGATAGTGTTGGGTGATCCCAATATATATTATATGTTGGTTGTTCAAAGATATCACTCTAATTCATTAGGAAAATGTCCTTGTTGAATTGGAACTAAGTAGGGAGTTATTTTTGGTTTTATCATATGTATTTTACTAGCCTCCAGTTATTAATGGCATGGATTTAAAATGGGTTAGGAATGTGATTATCAATGTTTAAAATCATGGTTGAAATTTTTATTGATACTGGTTTTCATGAAATTAATTTAAAATAAAGTTGTATATTTTTTCATGTGATGTTTTTTATTTTATTTAATTAAAAAACATTATGATAAAAGTAATAATTTCATGGGTTAAATTTGTTTATTGGATTTGAAATTTTCATTCCATTTAAAACTCTTTACTGACCAATTATATTGCCAAAAAAGTTTTAAAATTTTTGTTATAGGATTTAAGAATTTGTAAGGGGGTTTAAGAAGTCATTTTGAATATAATGTAAATATTTCATGAAATAAAATGAGTTTTTATCATAAAAGTATTATGAAATGGGAAAAATTGATAATGATCATATGTTTCCACTTTTTATTACATATAGAGTAAGAAGTTATGGTTATAGTTTTTCCATTCCTTTTGTTTTGGAAATTAAAAACTCTTTCTTAAATACTTGATTAAAAAAATTTGTGTCCAAAGTGTTTTTTTTAAATACACCTTAATAATACATATAATTAGTTCTAAAGGATTATAGAATTTAAACATAAATTATTCATTACAATTATTGTAATGAGTTCAGATCTGATAATCATCAGATTCACCTTTATTAGATATTATTTAAAAATTTATGTATTGTCTTTTTACTAATTAAGTCTTTATAATCAAACTGATGTGGAAATTAATAAACATTGGATTCACACTAATGATAATTATTGTAATAAAAATTGTAAGTAATTCCATCGGACTGACTAAGTTTAAATTCTAAATATAGGAAAGTGGTTTCTAATGTACGGAAACCCTTTTACACACTATTGGTGTAAAAAAGGATAAAATTGGAAAATATATTATGATATAGACATTTAAGTTCCATCTATCTAATTTTATTTAAAAACTCATATAAATATGACCATTGGAAGATCATGATGGCCATTAGTGGTTCACTTATAAATAAATTTTCATTATAAGAATTTAAAGCTAGTGATTTCATTTTTAAAATTTATATTTTGTGAGTCCTATGATTATTACAAACTATGAATGCATTGATCCTAGTTTTTTGTAATTATTTTTATTTTTTTTTATTCTTAAGGGAACCTTGTTAGGTTTTCCCTTGGGAATTATTTTTTTGTTGTAATATAAAGTTTGGTCTGTGATTTCAAATGAGGGCTTGCATTGATAGAAATATGGAGAATCCGATGTTCATATTGATTCAGGGCTGATGGGGATTGTAAGATAGGATCAATCCATAAAATTAAGGGATGTTGGGGATAAAAATATAGATTAAAGATGATCATCCTATCAAGGGATTTCCATACTAGGGAAAGGAAAACATTTTTGTATGTATAAAATAAGGGAAACTGTTATCCAAGTTATATGGATCCCATACTCTTAAGGTTAATAGTGATTTATTATTTTTAAATAGCTATAATTATAACGTATACAGTTTCTATTATTTTAATTATTTATTACAAGAAATAAATTCAAATTTTCTTATTTATATTTATTATATTGTAATGTTTTGAAATACTCTATATAGAATATGTGCATGTAATCAGATCTTCTATGAATCTTAGAAACTCTGATTTAATCATATTCATCCTGAATATGATCTATTTACTTTGTTTTAATATAATAATATGTGATTAAGATCTTATATAACTCAAATATTGAAACCATATTGATTGTGATACATTGGTAATCAGACTAAGGGTCGTTTCCAGATCTGATCTTTTACTTAAAGTGGTTTGTGAGTTGGTTTAGTTTAAAAAAAATTAATTTAATGTTTTTAGAACTACAATTCAAACCCATATTTTAATAAATCCAAATAGAATACAATATTTCAATCTTAATATCAATATATCTAATATTAATATCCAATAATTGGTATCATGTAATTATTCCATTGCTCATATACTTTCTAAATTTCTATATCTTCTAATTTTTTGTGTCTGTTAATTTTTTTTAGAAACATTTTTCTTATAAAAATATATTACACTAACATTTTTATAGAAATGGTTGTTTTTAATTTAATATGGTATGGTTATATATCATATCCATTGATAATATAAATCCCAAAAGATCACAATTTGTTTAGGGTGGTGATTATGAATATTGGGGAGACTGAATGGAGACTTTTGTAATCCCCACTAGAGTAGAAAATGTTGTGATGCTACCTAGACAATATATGATTCCTGGTAAATAAGTTTCACCCTTTACTAACCAAGAAAAGGAATAGTATCAACTTCATTAAATATTAAGAAATAAATTTTTATGCTCTATGACTACAAGTTTCTACAGTATTATTTATTCTTATGAAGCATAAAATTTGTATTTGGATGAAATTAGAGGTTACACATTATGGTACACCTAAATTTGTTGAAACTCAAAGAGGTATGCTTTGAGATAACTATTATTATTTTGATTTTATACAGGGTGAATCTCTATCCAAGATGCATCAAAAAAGTATGACTGTCATAAATAGTTTATAATCTATTAGTGAAAATAGATTGGAAGAAGAAATACTTTTTAAGAAAATCATATATATTATACTAAATTAATGTAATTATAAGAGGACTCTAGTTGATGAAACAAGAAAAGTGAGTAGACTTACCTTAGATGATCTTTTTTGAGCTTTTATATAGTATTAGAGTAGATTTATGAGTGATTCCAAAAAAGAGAAATAGAATAATGTTGGTGTCACCTTTGTTACAATATCTACCTTACCCTCTAAAGTTCAACCTTTTGAGAAAGTAGTCAAATCATCCAAAAAGAAAATTTTATTATACAATTAGAAGCATGTTCATCAGAACATTCATAAAATGAATTAACTAATCTTGCTTAGAGGATGAACAAGACAGCTGGTATGAAAAAAATTTAGTATCATTATATGAAGTGTAACAAGGATCGTAATGATAAAAAAATATTATAATGATACTTGTTATCAGTACAAGAATAATGTAGTTGGGGTTTGGCTTAGTGGTAAGCATCCCTTAATTCTACATGAAAAATGGGGGTTCAAAACCCATTGGGCATGGGGGTACTATAGCAAACTGTAGCATACTGTAGTAGTGGAGGCACTGTAGAAATGGTGGGCACTATAGAGGCAACAGGTCACTGTAGAGGCAGCTGAGTACTGTAGCATTGGCGGTATTGTGTAGTACTATAGTAGTGCAGGTACTGTAGTAGTACTATTCATAGAATGGGATTTGGGCCAGAAAAATGGGCATACGGGCCATGTAATGGGCTAAATGTCCACTGGGACTTCGGGATATGTAATGAGTCTCCCTCTACCTAGTTAAAGAGGTCTTCGCATTGCTTTAATAATAAATGAGGCTTCGGCCCCGACCTTTTAAAAAAAAGTACAAGAATAAAGGACATATCAGAACAGATTTTCCAAAGATGAAAAGGAATGATAGAAAAGAAATACAATATTATAGAAATCATAAAAGTATTACAATTATAAAGGAAATAATGTCCTTAAAGCTAATTATTCTTGGAGTCCAAGTGGAGGATATTCTGTATATAACTCTTCAAATAGTAATTGTTATGGTTAGAGGAATATTGGTCTTCTTTACAGAGTACCAAAACAATTCTTTGTCTTATGGCCAAGGAAAACCCTACTGTGAACCATAAAAACTAATCTTAAAATGAAAATTATCCTTAATCTGATAATGAGAAAAATTATAAATCTGGAGATTAATAGTCTTCATCAAATAGTGAATATAGTACTCTTCCATCTTATTATGAAGTATCTCATTTTTCAAAACTCCTTGAAAATGAAAATTTTAACATTTTCAAACAACATGATAAAGCTAATTCTAGGATAGTTTTGTTAAAAAATTATATAACAGATATTTTTAATGATATTGATAATTATATTTTTGAAAAATTCACTATTAAAATTTATTTAGAAAATTTAATTTCTAAAAAATATAGTTTACAAACCATTTTTTGAAAAATATAATTCCGAAACTTCTATTAAAGAGGATAAGTATTTAGTAATAATAATAAAATACAAAATTTCTTCCTAAAGAAATTTTTCTCAATCCTTACAACTGGTAACTAAAACATTGATAAAATATATGAAGAAATTCTTCTTCATGGTACAAATTTCAGAATGGAGTTTACTCGTAAAAAACAATTTCTTAGTAAAAATTACTTTTTTTATAAAATTGATATTTTTTTCAAAAAAATTCAATGAGGATGAAATTGTAAAATGAGTTGTCCTCTAAAAAAGTTCAATCTTTAGGTTTCCAAAAATAAATTGTTTCAAAACAAATTTGGATTCCTAAAATATTTTTTTATGAAAAATCACACCCAAGAAGGATTGAGTTCCTAAATTATAATGTTTTTTCTTTGAGGAAAATAAATAAAGTGTCAACAATAAGAATATGTGGCATATAGATTGTGTTTCTTCCTGAAATATGACTAGTAATAATTTTTTTGAAATTATTATCAAGATTAATGAAGGAAAATTAACATTTAGAGACAATTTTCAAAGAGATATTATCTATATATGTAATATTGTACTTCTTGGTAGAGACTTAATTTTAAATGTTTTATTTTTTAATGTTCTTAATCAAACCCCTATAATCATAATTCAATTATGTGATGAAGATTACTATATGAATTTTATAAAGGGTAAATGTGTATTACATAATTCCAAGTATGTACATGTTATTTCTCCTAGTCAACATGAGAATGTTTAAACTAGTACCATATAAGTCCTTAGGATCTAATAGATACCTTGACTTAGTAAAATGGAAGATAAATCATGGTTATGGTATAGAAGGTTATAAAAATGTAACCATAAAAACTTGTGTAATTTGACTAAGAAAAGACTTGTTAAGGATCTACCAGAACATAGGATTGATTCATCAAATTTACATGAAACATTTCTACATGGTATGTAACATATGTATAGTTTTAAATATATTTGTGAAGTCTCAACTATTGATGCTTTACAGATTGGGCACATGTATTTATTCAGTCCAAAAAAAACTAGGAGTATTGGGGGAAAATACTATGTATATGTCTCACTTTACTATAACACTAGAAAGACATGGGTTAACATTATTAAAAATAAATCTGAAGTTTTTTATTTTAAAACTTTTCTAAAAAAAGTTAAAAAATGAAAAAACCCTTCCCTTTTAACTTTTTATAGTGATGATTGTGGAGAATTTTTAAAATCATATTTTGAAATTTTTTAATGTAAGAATGGTATTACACTTAAATTTTATTATCAAATAAACCCTTAGAAAAATGGTGTTATTGAAAGAAGAAATTTAATTCTTCATGAAATAATAATAACCATGTCTATTGAATACAGAATTGTTAAAAAAATTATTCTTAATTGGTTAGTACTATTTGGTATACTATAATTGATGTTTTAGTTTGAAATTTTCTTAAGAAAACTCATTATGTGTTGTAGACTAGTTAAAATAGAATATTTCTTACATCAGAGTATTCATATCCAAAGTTTTTATACTAAATAAAAAAGGGAACTTAAATAAATTTTCATCCAAATACAATGATGGAAAATTTTTAAGTTACTCCACTCCTTCTAAGGCATAAAATTTTTTTAGGAAAAATTCTTATTCTGTCAA
Organism: Viscum album; assembly: GCA_963277665.1. Classification (NCBI taxonomy): domain Eukaryota; kingdom Viridiplantae; phylum Streptophyta; class Magnoliopsida; order Santalales; family Viscaceae; genus Viscum; species Viscum album. Next base: position 903,982,388 of record OY728160.1, on the reverse strand, counting down.
GGAAACAATACATGTAATGTTTTATGAAAATGAAACTTTTTTTCAAACAACCCCAACTAACATCCTCAGATGTTATTTATATAACATATTTTCCACCTAGGTCTAAAAAAATTTCTTATAAAGAAACAACACAAGAAATTTTTTCTAAAGTTATTCCTCAGGAATATTTTTTATATTATGTTGAAGAAATTCCTTTTCAAAACCCAATGAATCATAGGTTTTTTAGAAATCAACCTATTAATAGTGTCATTTTTTATTTTGATCAACTATTTAGGAAAAGAAATTATTTAAAAAATGTAATATAAAATTTTGGTTTCCGTCCTCAATTTTAACCTAAGAATCATAATTGGTATTTACATGATGAGGTTCAGATTAAGGCTATTCAAGAAGAACTAAATGAATTTGAGAAGAAGACATGGTTGAACGAACTAAATAAACTCATTTAATTGGAATGAAATGGGTTTTATGAAACAAGTGGGGTGAAAAAGGAATTATTTTTATAAATAATGAAAAACTTTTTGCTAAGTTCTATAACCAACAACAAGATATAGAATATGAATAAAATTATGCACTTGTATCTAGACTAGAATCTATGCATATTCTATTAGCCTTTCCAGCATTATTTTATTTAAAAAAATTCAAATTGAATGTGAAGTCTACTTTCTATAATGGATATGTTAAATACGAAATATTTGTTTAACAAAAACCTGGTTTTGAAAATAAAAAACATCCTGAAAATGTTTAAAAACATACCAAATATTTATAGAGACATAAATAATCCCCTGGAGCATGGTATGATATGTTAATAGGATTTATGTTATAAAAAAATATTTTAAGGGGACTTCTATTCCAAATAATTTTATAAATAATGTTATAAAAAATATTATGATTGTTATGATATATATTGATGACAATATTTTTAAATCAACTCAATATTATTTAACAAATTTATTTGTTTATGATATAAAATATAGGTTTTAGTTGAGTATGATGGGTGAGTTAAAATACATTAGGTTTTCAAATTTATCAAAAACCAGAAGAAAAATATATATCCCAAAATAATTATATTACTAATCTACCAAAAAATTATAAAATAACACTAGGAGTATAAGTACTCCCATTTATACCTCCAATACCCTTGATCTTGATGAGGTTGTGCAACTATTTGATCAAAAAACTTTAGAGGTATGATATGAAGCTTAAATTACTTAAATATTAGATTATCATAAATAATTTTTTAAGTATTATTATGTGAAATATATCAAGCTAATACAAAGTAATCCCATCCTAAATCTATTAAATGAGTTTTTTTATCTTAAGTGGACTATAGAATTAGTACATTTCTATTCTTATGGAAATACTTTTGAACTAAAAAGTTCATTAAATGATGAAAATATTGGTTATAGAATGGATAGAAAATGTACCTCAAGAAAATTTAAATTATTAAGTGAATCATTAGTTTATTGGTCATATAAAAAACAAAATCAGAAGCATATTCTATTACTAAAGTCACATATCTAGCAGTTGGAAGTTGTAGTGATCGTGTTTTGTGGATGCAACATAGACTCACTGATTATGGAATTGGTTTTACTAAAACTCAAATACTACCACATAGAACTAGTGATATTTCATTAATTAAGAACTCTTAACATCTATCTCATGAAAAACACATAGATATTAGGCATCACATTCTTAGGGATCACACACTAAAATGGGATAGCATTTTATAATTCATCAGAACACAAGATCAATATTTTTATATTTTTTAAAAACCTTTACCTTCCAATAGATTTGAATAAATTAAATAGATGTAAGAAATCATCAATATAAAATTATATTTCATATCTACTTCTTGTTTACCCATATCCTTACATTAAGTTAATCATCATCAAAGGGGGAGTACATATGTTTATTTTTTTCAAAACTTTTATTTTTTCAAAACTTTATTTTTCTTAAATTTTTATCATAATGAGTTTCCTAGACACATATTTGTTTAAAATATTTTTTGTATTAAATATAATAAAAATAATAAACAAACTCATAAACTATTATAATTCTTCAAGACTCATGGTTCTTAAAATTTTTCAATTTATATATTTTTTCTTAATGAGTTCTAATTTCTGAAAAATCATATTCTTTAATTTTCTAAAAAATATTTTTGAATTTTTCTTTCAAAATATTTATATATCTTTTTCATATTAAAACTATCATAATACACCATGAATATCAAGGATCTGAATGAGTTTGGTACAAAACTTATTAATAAAAATAAAAGCCAACAATGTTTTTCATTTCAAAGGGGTTTAAAAATGTAATAGTTGATCACTTCTCACATGTCCTCAGTCACCAATGAAGTTAAAAAATTAGAATCTCATAAGGTCCACATCATGCTTGTTTCCATGATTTCCCCTCTTTGAAATAGAATCCATTGTTTTATTTTCCTCCTTGTATGCATGACAAGTAGTCATATTAAGTTTTGTAGCATGGGTGAGACACTCAATCCACTATGGTAGAAGCCTCCATGATACCTTTTTGGTACTTTCTCTTAGTTCCATAACAGTATTTTCATAATCAGGTTCAATAGATAAATTGATCCATTCTTATTTGGAATAATTTATAATTTCATATATCATCACCCATAGCTCGACCTCTTATGCATCCCCAATATAAATGCAATGATAAAAATGACCTTTGAAAAATCTATGGCGAGTTTATAAAATACCAAATTATCCCAAAGGTCCTAGCATACCGGAGGCCACACCGTGAACATTTATTTTAATCCTCATTTCAATTGGGGGGATCATCCTTATAGATTTATGAACACCTGGTTTTTTTCCTTTATACAACACCTAAGGGTTTGATAATTTTCAGAACCTCCAGGTTTTTATGCATTTCTCCAAGAAGAATATTTAATGTTGCTTCCATGTCCTTGTGAAGATATATAATTCTTTCATTTGTTTTTTATGGCTTTTCCACAAACAAGCATACATTTCCTGCCTTACAGGCCGAGGAAACCATATAAGCTACAATGTCTAGTAGGAGAATCTAGACCTGATCTCTTTTTTCAAGAATTTATGAAGTTCTATATGTGTACACATAGCTACAAACCTACATTATAGTCAACACCAAATATTTCAGCTTTGTATTTCCATAGCACCCATGCATAGGTGTAGCCAATGAAGATGTCTTATATGTTTTCCTTTTCCTTGAGGCATATATGGAAGCAAAAATAATGTATTTCCCATCATTCCTCAAATGGACATGTGTTGGTAGATTTTTTTAAATATTCTATATAAGGGAGTAATCCTCAAAAAATTTATGAATTTGGACTCGAATTTGGATAGCCATGTTGAGACAATGATTGAACTCCAAAGTTTCATTTGTTAATATCCTTTATCATTGAAATTATAATAATGGCTAGGCCTCCACACCAATGTGTCATTGTTCATAAAGATATATATCTATATCTCCATTAAAATATATATAATGACAACTTCAAGTATATTTCAATGTGTGGTGGGTTTATAAATTATCATCGAAAACATTCTAGTGGGGATATTAATCCTCTCCCTGAGTGGTTGATCAATCCTAAAAGTGATCTATCTATTGAGTTCATGCTGCTTGTTGGCCATCCACTTGGGATTTTTCATGATGTAATAGAAAGATAGATTAATTTAGGGTCAAATTAATGATCTAAGATAATGTGGATTACCATCCAACAACTTCTTCCTGTTCCTACTAATCACAAATTCATGGGAGGGGTCATTAGTGGTTAGTACGTTCCATGTGAACTTACCAATTAGGGTATCATTTTATATCATGTGGTCCTTGATACCAATACCCCCCATTTCAATGGGATTGATACACTCCTTCCATGCAATAGTCACAAGATTCTTATCTTGTAATAACCCAATCCAAATGATGTTTTTTATCATGCCTTGAAATGCCTTAATCTGAGATCTGGTCCACCTATAAATAGAATATTATTAGAAAACATTATATGTGATAAACGATTTAACAAGTCACACCCTCCCTACTTGAGACAATGATTTCACCTTCCATTTTTCAAACTGGATAATGATTCTAGAGCTGATTCCTCTGGTTAATAGGCTTCTCACCATACCATATAATAAAGGAACAGTTAAGTAGTTAAATGGGACAGATTCCCTTCTCACCATAATCTTTCTAATGATCATGTTCTTCTTATACATTGATAATCCAATACTAAAAAAATGAAGGATTTTCCATATATAATATACTTCCCCAGAAATTCCAAATAAATTGTGAAATTTCATTGGACTTAATATATGGTTTCCCATGACGCTTACCCAAAAAATATGACTTCATCTGTGTATAGAAAATATGATGGGACAATACCATTTCTACATGCATTTATTTTTCTATGTAAGACCACTTTAGCGATATCATTAATAAACTTTCTAAGAAAATATTCAGCAAGGGAAAAGAGAATCCTTGATGGTGGATCCCCATACCCCACTCCTATAGTGCACTAAAAGTACCCCCTTATTGTCCCATTAATTATAATGGACAACTTTTTAGATGAGATGATGGAGCATATTAGTTTGTGAAAAAATTCTGATAAGCCATACCTCTTGAGGTTATTGAGTAGGAAACTCTACTTGATGGTGTCAAAGGCCTTATATATATGAACCTTAATAGAAAAATTTCATTCCTTCGTCATTCTCTTCATGATATTAACACTTTCTGAGGTGGTGAAGAGACAATTCTGGATGTATATTTCAGGAAGGAACCCATACAGATTTTGAGTTATGAGGTCCTTGATAATTTCCTCCACCTTCGATACCATGTTTTTTCAAATGAATTTTGGCATAGTATTCCCAAGAAAAACATGTCTAAATTTCTTAACATCAATTACATTTGAATTTTTAGGAATCAGAGAAAAAAATTCAGTTAACTATAACAATAAAATATACATAAGAAAATAAATCCCTTTCTATACTTACAAGGACATCTTGTATGATATCCCAATAGATCATGACGAAATTATATATAAATCCATATGGTTAGGGATCACATTCCATGTTTAATAAAAATAGGTACTTCTTAATTTGATAATTCTCTAGTTATTTAACAAGGTCAAAGTTCTAATGATCATCAATACAAGGATGGATGTTTCCAGTCATGAATGAGGTATTATCCCGCCCATCATCCATATAGATGTAACAAAAATAGTCAACCACTACCTTTGAAACATAATATTCATAATTTTAAAATTGACTATTGATGCTAAATATATTTTTTCCAGCCTTATCTCTCTTCTCCATGTGGAGACTGTCAAAAAAATTTGAGTTCCTTCCCCATTCATTCAACCAGTTTACATTTAAATGGTTCTTATCCAGCCTCTCCACAGTTAAGAGGTCATCTAGTTTTCAGTGGGCCTACATCCCATCACTTGTTAGAGAATTATATTTCTGATGTTAGTTTTGGATGATATCAATAAGTTAGTTATCAATCTAAATATCAATGTGAACTTTTGAAAAATATCTCCTACTCTACTCCATAATAAGTGTCTTAGTGTGTTTTAATTTTTTTTAATGATCATATGTAATGAGATTCCCATGTGATAGAATTTCCAAGACTCCAAAATTATTTCTCTATATCTCATCATGGTGACCCATCTATTATTGAAGAAAAAAATAAGTGGGATAACTCTTTCCATAGTTAAAATCTCCACAGTTATGGGGTTAGTATCTGAGCAAAGCATGAGAAGAGTGTCCTAAAATCCCATTAGAAGTGATCCTGACTACCATTTGAGTAAAGAATTCATAAATCCTAATAGATTTCCATCCAATAAATGTGAACATTCTCTAGGTAAAATCTTCCCCAGCAATTGGTACATCAACAAGGTCACAATAATCAATAAAGAATTAAAATTCCTCAGTTACTATTCTGCTGAAATTTAATCTAGTTTTTTATTCTTATGTCTAGACTATGTTGAAATCGCCCATTTTTTTACAAATTCTTATAAAGTTCTTCAATCTCCCATAATTTCATTCTATTAACCTAATATATTGAGGCATACACAAAATAAAACTTGAAATTCTAAACAAGGATATTGAAAGTAAGTTTTACGCATTGGATGCCCTAAAACCATACATCAATCTGAACGTTTTCAGGTTTAAAGACCAAAAGGTGATCCATACTATAACAATGAAATTTTTGAGAGACAAAGTGATATCCCAAGGTGGTACACTTGAATCTATTCTATTTCTCAAAAATTCATTTTAGGTTTTTCAATTCCAATGAAGGATGGATTTTTGGATAATATAAAATTCCTAAAGGATTTGGCCATTAAGGGATTCCCTATACGTTGGCAATTCCAATAAAAGAGCTTCATAATTTTAGGGAATTTCCCATAGTTGTAGTTCCTCCATCCTGTTCCATGCTGACATGACCTTTTTGTAACGACCCAATGTTTTATAAATTGAAATTACTTTCTTATAAATATTTTATATAATAACATGAAAACACAACATAATGAACTACTAAGTTCTACGTGACCTTTAAACATAAGTTTGTCACTTCTGTGCTTGGAATTTCAAAAATCTGACATGCACGGTTGAAATCAGTAAGTTATTTGGAGTCCGATAAGAAAAACATAATTTTTGGTGAATAGTAACCTACCCTTATGAATAGTAACATACCATTATGAATAGTGATATACTCTAATGAATATTAACCTTACCTATGATAATATATAAATAATATTCAAGTTGAAAGTACTATATACCTATATTTTAGAATAAGTAAATAAATATTTTAAAATTAGTTTTTAATAATAAATTATGATTTTAATTAAATATTAAATTAATAATATTTATAAAATTATTTTTGAAAAATAGACTTCATTTTTTGATTCTAAATGTCGAAAAATGGTTAGAGTGAATTTTTGAGATTTTTCAAAAATACTTAATTTTTTGTTGAATATTAAAATCTGATAATTCACAATAAATGCTAAAACATTAATTTCAGCATAATTCTTGAGTTATGGAAGATTTAATGACCTTTGGTTCTAAGTCACATGCATTTATTACTATTCTTGGTCATGTAATACTTATTATTCCTTCTCTTTTGAAGAAATAATAAACTAATGATTATAATATTATAAAATCTCTCCTCTCCTCCACTATAACCCCCCCCCCCCCCTCACTCCCTCTTCTCTTCACTACTCTGATGCCTTGTTCCTTGCCAATATTCTTCCCAAATATCTCCCCAAGATCCTCCCGCATGTCTAAAATCCACTATCCTCTTAAAAATTCCAAAACCTTTCCCCTTAAGAGGATCTCAAAGGAGGAAGTCTCAAGAGGTAAATTCCTCTTTCCAATACCTTCATTTCTTTTAAGTTCTTTTCTTTTTGTTTCTTTCCTCACCTCCCTTCACCCAAATAGTATGATAACTACAGTAAAAAAAATTACTGGAATGTTTTTATGCTAATGTGATATTTCATTATCTTATCTCCTTTCCCCACCTTTTATTTGAATGAAATGAAAGCACTGTTTGAGATGTGCTAATTTAGCACATTCAAGTAAAACAGTTTATCAATTTCTGTTATTATCTTTAATTATGTTCATGAAATCATTTGTGTTATGGTTGAACCATATTATTATATAGGAAATAAATACTATTTTTTTATTTAATCCTTTTGTACAAATGGTATTAATTTATAAAGAAAAAACATATTCTTTGTAATCAAGCCCACCGATTAAAAAAACGGTTGTCACAATAGATTTATATAATAATTCGACTTCACTAAAAGTAAAAAAAATTAAATTTAAAACCATGTAATCTCCTGAATGTTCACTAATTTAATTTAACATAAATTCTATAAAACCACTTTCATCTTACATGTTTATCCAAACAAGAATATATGCAAACCGATCAATAAAAGCAAGTAAACCAATGAGCCTGAACAATGAAATTGATCCTCATAACCAATCAAAAGGGTTATAAATGAACTTAAAATGATTATACTAAACCAATTAAATATATAATAGGTTCTAAATTTTTTTATTAATAATGAAAATTTGTTTATTTAGGTCTTTAATAACATGAGGAGAACACCAATGGATTTAAGGTAAGGGATCCTCTCCTTTATTCTCTTAAATCATGATTTTCCTTTATGTTGTGCCTTTTTATGTGAAATCCATAATGATAGGGTATGATTACAGACCTCACACATACTTCCCTCATGTTCTCTATGTGATTAGAAACCCCTTTTATCTCTCATCATGCACTCTTAGGTACACCTGATACCATGCCGATAAACCGTAACGAAGTCTACCCGAACCTTATTTGTTCTTTTGGGTTGCCTTATCTATATTTATATCAAAAATATGTTATCTTATCCATTTATATACATATTATAAAATATCATTATTTTAAAAAAAATCATTTATGAAGACCTCTTCATCAGTCTCTTTTGGGGATATACATGTTTTTAAAAGATTCCCTCTTTAGAACTTTCCGATAAGAAAACCTATTTTAGGGGAACTTCCCAAATTTTTACCCAATTTAAAGTTAAATATATCCTCTATTTTAAGACACCATTGTCTTTATAAAATCCATATTTTTATTTTGAAAACCTTCTTGGGTCAATTCTGATTTTATATAAAAGATTTTCCTCTTTTCTATTTTAAAATATCTATAGTATTTTCCTTAAAACCGCACAAAAATGTTTTAAAGATAATGTTTCTCAAATACATTTCTTGTATGTTTTCACTTCTAGTTAACACAAACTTCCGTTTTATATGCCTATTTTACCTTATTAACGTCCATGTATGTTCTAATCCCTTTACTTCATGGACAATTTTATGATACGCTCATTGGTTATGCTTTATGTCATGATTGTGGTACCCAATTATTTCCATGGGTATCCTTATGTTTATGTATATTTTATTATGTATGATTATTTATGGGGAAATAATATTCAAGAATACATTAAGATAGGTGTACCCATATAGCGCTCCAATGTATTGGGTAAAGTTAGGTCTCATGAGATGCGATATGAAACGGGATTGGCGATTAGCCTTGACCCATACTAAAATGGGAAACAGGATTGGTAGTTAGCCTTGACCCATACTAAGGAAATGTTTTATGATTCTACCACATTCATATGATTCCTTGTTTATATTATCACATGCTTATATGATATGATTTTATATGTTTCATTCTTTGGATATCATTATGCCCTGCCTCCCAACTCATGTGATTAAGACGTATCCTTATGTTTTTTCCCTTACTAGAATTTTTAGCTCATATATTTGTTCATGTGTTCCCCAGGGTACCCAATGTAGATGTAAGGGCTCAAAGGAAGTTAGTATCCCTTTATGGATATTAAATAAAGAAGTGTTTTTCTAGCTCCATGTTTTTTGTTTATGTACCTAGTATTCCATGACACTGGACTTAACGATCCTTGGCTTGTACTCTGATGTATAATTATGCTTAAAATCATGTAATGATATATGAAAAAGGTTTGAGTCACTATAGTTGGTATCAGAGGATGTTCTAGTTATTTTTGGAGATTAGGAATAGAGAACCTTAGTGAGAACCTTAATGATGAGAATAAGTATAAGAAAACATTACTAAATTTTGGTGAGTATTGAGTAAGTTGTTATCAAGAAAATACATCCATTCCTAGATACGAGCAGGTAGAGGTGGCTCTGGCAAAGATGTACCTAGGAATGGAAACTCCGACATGGAGTTTCGGGCTTGACTCGGGGTATCCTGGTACATGACAACAGGCTTTACTTCACACTTGTTTACGACACTCCCGAGAGATATTATTTGGTATATTCATGAGATTTTTACAAACCATTATTAAGGGAAAAATAAAAAAATCCCATAAGAATATAAGTTAAGAAACAGATCAAGGATAACCTATATTTAAACCTAAGGAATCACAAGTTATTATATACTTATTCTTTATAATTTTATCCTATTATGTTCAAAGTTTCCTTTTTATACTCAATATCTAAGTATTCAAGAACTCTAATTATACGTTCTTTTTCTTAGTTAATTGCGGTAAATATAAGAACATGTTCCAAAAACCAATGTGATAGGAAATGTGAAGATTTCCCTAATGATATTCCTGATATGACAGAAGCAGGTGCTCAAAAATTGATGGAATTACTTGGTCAACTGGCTTAAGTTATGAATAATAACTTGAATCATATGAAATTCCATCCTCCTCCAAGTAAAGTTCATATTGTCGTAGAATAATTCATGTGGAAAAGGCCTCCCATGTTTAGCAGATCTTCTAATCCCCTCCTCATGGAATAGTGGATTAACTCCATTGAAAAGATATTCTCCATCCTCTAGTGCTCAGAAGAAGAGAAGGTTGTACTGCAAGTCTATCATTTTGATGGGGAAGCTGATCAGTGGTGGACATTGATCAAGAATACAAAGTCCCAAGAGGAAATTGATTCCATGGATTGGGAAGAATTCAAGAGGATGTTATTCAACAAATATTTTCCTCGAACTCTCCATCTCAAGATGGAAAGAGGGTTCCTCGGACTCAATCAGAAGGAAGATGAGTCCATTGGGGTGTATGAAGCTAACATTACAAGGATTTCAAGGTACGCCTATGGCTTTTTCATGAACACTAAAAGCAAGGTGGATCGCTTCATTAGCAGACTAAAGCTTAGTCTACTAAAAGCATTGGAAATTCGAGACTTCGACAGTTATGAGGAGATTGTTTATTGTTACCTCAAGGTTGAAATAGATATTGGAGACTCTTAGTGGTCTCATGGGCCCAATGACATGAAGAAAAAAATGGAGAACAACATGCGTGGTTCATCAAACAAATCCCATGATAGAATGAAGCCTGAATTATCCCCTTGTAAAAATTGCGGGAAGAAGTATCCTACTAACTGCCTGAAGGGAACCAAGAATTGCTTCAAATGTGGAAAATTTGGTCATCTGGCCCTGAAATGCCAAAGCGATATGAAAAATCCCGCTAATGTGGAATTAGAAAGGAAGGTTCATATCAACACTCAACTTTCAATGTAGTGTTACAACTGAAAAAAGAATGGTCATTATGCGAACAATTTCTCTAAGTCGAGGGTTGTCGGAGGCAATCAGCAACAACCTCCAAGGCAACAAGGAAGGGCTTATTCTATCATTACTACTGAGGTGGATCTAGAAAATGATGTGTTGATAGGTATGTTAGTTATTCATTCACGAATAGTGAACATACTATTTGATTCTGATTCTATGCATTCTTTCAGATCTTGCATGTTTTGTAGAACTATTCAAACACCACCTCAAAATTCGGAGGAAAAGTTATCTATGAGAACAATGAATGGGGAAATCATTGTGTCCATGGTTTATAACTCCTCCTTAGTTAATGTTTGTGGACAGAACCTCCCAGAAAATCTCATTATACTTCATTTAGTGGAGTTTGACACTATCTTGGGCATAGATTGGCTATCTTTATACAAAGATAACATCAATTGTTGGGAAAGGGAGATCACTTTTTGCATCCCAAAGCATCCTCCAATTCTTTAAATGTGTAAGGAGGAAGATGATTCTCCTTTAGAATCTTCGTCTCAAGTTTTTATATTGCTTCCTTGTGGGAAATCATATCTAGCTCAAATGATCAAAACAAAGGATAGAATCATACTTGAAGACATTCCCATCATGAGGGATTACACTGATGTAATATCTGAAGAGTTGTCTAGTCTTCCTCCTAACTGAGAGGTTGAGTTCTGAATTGAACTTATCACTGGATCTCTGCCTATCTCAAATACACTTTACAGAATGGCCACCATAGATCTGGTATAGCTGAATAAGAAGTTACATGATAATATGGAGAAGGGTTTTATATGCCTGAGTTCCTCACCATGGGGTGTGCCTGTTCTCTTTTTCAAGAATAAGGATGGATCAATGAACCTTTGCATTGATTATTGTTATATCGATAAAATCATGATAAAGAAAAAGTTTCCCATTCTACAGATATGACTTGTTTGATCAGCTTCGTGGGGCCAGTTATTTCTCTATGGTGGACCTTTGGTAGGGATATCACCATCTAAAGGTGGGGAAGGAAGATATTCCCAAGACTTCCTTTCAAACAAGGTATAGGAACTATGAGTTCAAAGTGATGCCTTTCAGACTCACTAATTATCTAATAGTATTCATGGATTTAATAAAAAGAGTCTTTAGAGATTACCTCGAAAAAATTTTGGTATTATTTATTTATTATATTCTGATATACTCCAAGAGAAAGGAGGAACATTAGAAGCATTTGAATACTATGTTATAAACATTGTGAATGGAGAAGTTGTATGCAAAGTATAGTAAATGTTAGTTTTGGATGGAGTAAATATCATTCTTGGGGCATGTTATCACCATCAAAGGGATATCTGTGAACCCTTCCAAGATGAAGGCAATTGAAGAGTGGCCCAAGCCAACTTCTGAAATGGAGATCCAAAAAATTTTGGGTCTTGCTTGGTATTATCGAGGATTTTTGAAGAACTTTTCATAATTGTAAAACCCAATGACCAAGCTGACATGGATGGGAGTAATGTTTGTCTAGACACAGAAATTTGAAGACTGTTTCAAGGAGTTGAAAAAGAGGCTTATCACTACGCCAGTACTCACACTCCCTACAAGTGGATAACTCTTTGCGTTGTATAGTGGTGATTATAAAAAAGGATTAGGCTGTGTCTTAATGAAAAATGATAAAGTCATAGCCTATGCCTCTCAGTATTAGAAAATCCATGAGCAAAACTATCCCACGCATGATCTAGAGTTGGTAGCGGTGATCTTTGCATTGAAAATTTGGTGGCATTATCTCTATGGGGAGAAGTGTGAGATATATACTAACCACAAGAGTCTAAAATATATATTCACATAGAAATAGATTAATATGCACCAGTGAAGATGGATAGAGGTGATAAAGGATTATGACTGCTCAATTCACTACCATCCCGGTTAGGAAAATAAGGTGGCAGATGTTGTTAGTTGGAAGGATCCTGCATCATTATCAATGATGAGAATTGAAAGTGATCCAATCTTCTTAGATTTTCAAAGGATGGAAATGGGACTCATTATGGGAGGACATCATAAATCCTTTCTCAAATGATTTCTCAACCATCCCTCTTGGAAAAAATAAAGGATGCTCAAAGAAAAGATGTGGAAATTCCAAAAAGGGTAGAAGCTATCAGAAATGGGAAATCTTCCGATTTCAAAATTGATGTGGAAGGTGTTGTAAGATTTGGGACACAATTATGTGTACCAACTAATCTAGTAATATAGAATGATCTATTTAATTATGCACATACCTTGACATTCTCTATCCATCTAGGGAGCACAATGATGTATTGAGATCTTCAGGAAAACTTTTGGTGGGACAATATGAAAAGGGAGATTGTTAAATATACAACATAATTCCTAGTATTCCAACAAGTGAAGGCTAAGAGGAAAATGTCTAAGGGGATTATGAAACCACTACCCATACCATCATGGAAGTGGTAGAACACTAACATGGACTTTTTCACTCGACTTCCAAGGACATTTAGAGGAAACCATGCTATATGGGATGTTGTGGATCATCTTATGAAGATAGCTCACTTTATCATGATTAGAGGGGACTTCTCATTGGATAAACATGAATGGATTTACATCAAATAAGTGGTAAGGATTCATGGAGAACCACTATATATTGTATCCGATCATGATCCAAGATTCACCTCAAAGTTCTAGAGAAGTCACCAACATACTCTAAGCACTGAACTAAACATCAGTACGTCCTATCATCCTCAAACTATTAGATAATCTGAGTGAACTATTCAAACACTAGAAGACATGTTGAGAGTCTGTTCTATAGAATTCAAATGAGGATGGGACCAACATCTTCCATTGGTTGAATTATCCTAGAACAACAGTTTCCACTCGAGAATCTGAATGGCACCATATGAAGACCGTTATGGGAAAAGGTGCAGAACATCGGTGTGTTGGGATGAATTCAGTGAGCGTAAGCTTCTAGGACCTAAAATGGTTGAAGAAATAGTGGAGAAGGTGAAAACCATTCAGCAGCATATCAAGGTATCACAAAGTCGACAGAAACATTATGCAGGCAATCGTCAATGATACCTTAAGTTCAAAGTTAGAGACATGGTATTTCTATGCATATCTCCATGGAAGAAGGTCATGAGGTTTGGAATTAAAGGGAAGTTAAGTCCCTGTTACATCATCCCCTTTGAGATCCTTGATCGAGTCGGAGCTGTGGCCTATCGAATGGAACTTGCACCTAACATGTAGAAAGTACATGATGTCTTTCATGTATCCCTCTTAAGGAAATACATACCAGACCCTTAACATGTACTCTATTCAGAGGTGGTATAGTTGGAGGATGATCTTTCCTACGAAGAGCTTCCTATAAAGATATTGGATCGTATAGACAATGTTTTACGCAACATGACTACACATATTGTCAAGGTAATATGGTGAAACCATAGGAATGAAGAGGCAACATGGGAACTGGAGGAAGCAATGAAGGAAAAGTACCCCCACCTATTTATGTCTTAGAATTTAAAATGAAATTTTGAGGGCGAAATTTCTTAAGGGGGGAGAATGTAACAACCTAATGTTTTATAAATGGAAATTCCTTTCATATAAATATTTTATATAATCACATGAAAACACAACATAATGAACTAAAAAATTATAAGTGACCTTTAAACATATTTTTGTCACTTATGTGTTTGGAATTTTGAAAATCAGACATACACGGTTGAAATCAGTATGTTATATAGACTCTGATAAGAAAACATGATTTTTGGTGAATAGTAACCAACCCTTATGAATAGTAACATACCTTTATGAATAGTGATATACCCTAATAAATAGTAACATTACGTGTGATAATATATAAATAATATTCAAGTTGAAAGTAGGATATACCTATGTTTTAATAAGTAAATAAATGGTTTAAAACTAGTTTTTAATAATTAATTATGATTTTAATTAAATATTAAAATTTTTATATTTAGAATTTTTTTTTTAAATAGACTTAATTTTTGGATTCTAAACATAGAAAAATAGTTATGGTGAATTTTATAAATTTTTCTAAAATACATAAATTTTTTATGAATAGTAAAATCCGATAATTCACAATAATTGCTAAAACATTAATATCTGCATCATGCATGAGTTGTGAATGATGTAAATGACCTTTGGTTCTAAGTAACATGCATTTATTACTATTTTTGGTCATTTAATACTTACAATTCCTTATCTTGTGAAGAAATAATAAACTAATGATTATAATATTATGAAATCCCTCCTCTCCTCCACTATAAAAAACCACCCTCACTCCCTCTTCTCTTCACCACTCTCAAGCCTTGTACCTTTCCAATATTCTGAAAAATATCTCCCAAAGCTCCTCCCACACATCTAAAATCCCCTCGACTATTCAAAATACCAAAACCCCTCCCCTTAAGAGGTTCTCAAAGGAGGAAGTCACAAGAGGTAAATTCCTTTTTCCAATTCCTTCATTTCTTTTAAGTTATTTTCTTATTGTTTCTTTCCTCACCTCCCTTCACCCAAATAGTATGATAACTCCAGTAAAATACATGTACTAGAATGTTTTTATGATAATTATATATTTCATTATCTTATCTCCTTTCTCAACCTTTTATTTGAATGAAATGAAAGCACCGTTTGAGATGTGCTAATTTAGCACATTCAAGGACAACGGTTTGTCAATTTATAATATTATATTTAATTATGCTCATGAAACCATTTGTGTTATGGTTGAACCAGATTATTATATATTTAATATATCCTATTTTGGTTCTGTAATCCTTTTTTAAAAATGGTATTAATTTATAAAGAAAAAAACATGTTCTTTGTCATCAAACCCACCGATTAACAAAAACGGATGTCACTATGGTTTTATATAATAATTAGACTCCAGTATAAGTAAACAAATTAACTTTAAAATCATTTAATCTACTGTATGTTCACTAATATCATATAACTTCAATTCTGGACAAAAAATTTCAACTTACATGTTTATCCAAACATGAATATAAGCGAACCAGTCATTAAAACCAAGTAAACAAACGAGCCCGAACAATG
Organism: Viscum album; assembly: GCA_963277665.1. Lineage (NCBI taxonomy): Eukaryota > Viridiplantae > Streptophyta > Magnoliopsida > Santalales > Viscaceae > Viscum > Viscum album. The sequence continues at coordinate 903,966,266 of OY728160.1, read as the reverse complement.
AAATTGAACCTCATAACCAATAAAAATGGTTATAAATGAACTTAAAAAGATTATAATAAATCAATTACATATATAAGAGTTTATTTAATTATTAATTAATAAAACTAATTGGTTTATTCAGGTCTTTAATAACAATTGGAGAACACCAACGGGTTTAAGGTAAGGGATCCTCTCCTTTTCACTCATAGATCAAGACTATCCACTATGCTATGCATTTTTATGTGTAATCCCTAATTATTTGGTATGATTACACACCTCCTCCATACTGATCTCATGTTTTCTAAGTGATTATAAACCCATTTTATCTCTCATCAATCTCTCTTAGGGACACTCGACACCATGCCGATTAATCGCAATGAATTCTAGCCGAACCTTCTTTGTTCTTTCGGATTGCCTTATCTATCTTTATATAAAAATGGTGTTATATTATTTTTTTATATAAATATTATAAATTATGTTTACATTTACAAAATTCATTTATAAATACCCCTTCATCACTCTCTTTTGGGGATATACATGTTTTTAAAATATCCCTTCCTTAGAACTTTTCGAGAAGCAAACCTATTTTAGGGGAACTTCTAAAAAATTTACCCAATTTCATGTGAACTCTACCCTTTTTTTAAGACACTAATTTCTTTATAAAATACATAATTTTATTATGAAAACATTCTTGGTTCAATTCTGGTATTATATAAAATATTTTCTTCTTTTCTATTTTAACAGCTCTATAGTATTTTCCTTAAAACCGCACAAAAATTTTTTAATGATAATGTTTATCAAATACATTTCTTATATGTTTTCACTTCTAGTTGACCCCACCTTCCATTTTATATGCCTATTTTACCTTATGAACATCCATGTATGTGAAGGACTGTGGGACACCCTGAGAGGGGAGGGGTGAATCAGGGTGACAACTTTTTCTTTTAATGTGATGGATCTTGTTCCCATGTTGGTAGGAACTTGTTGAACCTGTATGATGAATATGATCAGAAAGAAAAAATTCACATGCATAGAGAAGACACATCAATTTTTACTTGGTTCACCACTACGGGCTACGTCCAAGGAGCATACGCCGACAAGTTGTCGGTCGTACAAAATTCCACTAATCTTCACAAGTTGTGGATTACAAAGGTTCGGGCACAGTCACTCTGTCCCAGGCACACTGCCTTTACAAAGGTTCAGGGATAGATCACTGCTTCCCTTAGGTCACTCCCGTTGACTCCCCTTGGATCACTGCCCTTGGTAAAGTCACACTCAGTTTATAGACGTGAATGTCTCTTCATCATTGCATAATAATGCATCCTCTTTTTGTATGTAGATGCTCTGTTGAAGTCCAATTGTCACCAGAAGATGAATCTCACTTTGCGCTGAGCGTACTGGGCGATCTTCCAGCTTTCGTGCAGCTTCAAAAGGACAAATGTATTTTAACAACCCTGGCGCACTTCTCCAATCCTGGTGCACAATTTTCAATCCCGGCGCGCAAGTCACTTGTGTGGTACAACTTCGGCGTGCAGGTGACACCAAACCACTTGCGCGACACTGCCTCCTTCAACTCCAAACTTGCGCGACGTTGTGCCTTTAACTCCCCAACTGCCTTGATCGCGTAGCCAACTACTGGTGCGCAGCCTCTAATTGTGCGACCCAACAACCACTTGCGCGACTCAACCACTTGCACGACAAGAGCTCGAAAAATATCTAAGTATTAAACTTCATTCGAAATGAGGAGGGGTGGTCCTCTATTTATAGGAAAACTGGACCCCCTGCGTGGTGGCGCACAAGTCTTCCCTCGGCACGTAGGTTTCGGCGCGCAGCTCATCCTCTCAAGCCTCTGTCGCACTACTCACTTGCATGGCCACACCAATACTTGCATGACCTTCTTTCCTTTTCCAGATTTTGAAGTTATGATCATGAAAAACAATAGGCGCGCAAGTTTCCAAACCTACTAGGCATCTGCGTGCAAGTCTCTTCACGGCGCGCAGGTCACTTGCGTGACCAGCCCAAAACTTGTGCAGCCCTTATCCCTTTTCCATTTTTCCAAGTTCTGATCTTGAAAAACATATGGTGCACAAGTTTCCTCTCCTTCAAGTACACAGCGCGCAAGTCTCTTTACCAGAAACACTTTTCTAAATTTTTCGATTTTCATGCCCAAAAATTTGGCAAACACTGGGAAACAGCGCCACCTTCAATATTGTTGTCTGCTTGAACTGTATGATCTCTTTGCTAGTAAAAATTCTGAACTTCCACTGTGGATTGACAACAAACACAAACCATACTCCAAATCATGCATAGAAGACCATGGTTCCAATAATCTCCCCCTTTGGGTTTGTTGGCAATCAGAAAATAAATTCAATAGATCCCCATCCATGTGCAAACCAAAAACGCAAGAATCAACTCATCCAACACTCTAAGTCTACGTGAGCAATGATCTATGTAGAAAAAAAAAATAGGAAGATTGAATTGGGTTCCCATGTTTTGGAATTATCAATGACGCCCAAGAAGCATTACATGACCAATGTATTCCTTCTCATTCTTCTCATCACAGAAGCATTACTTTCCTAAACATGCAATGTATTCATTCTCATTATTCTCATCATAGAAGCATTACTTGCCTGAACATGCCTGAATTTATTCCTTTCTCCCCCATTGAAAATAAATCCAAAGACTGGTAATTTGTTCAACGGTCAGCTCAAACCATACTCTCCCTGGATAGTATCTCCCCCATAAACCTACATCACATCCATAAACAGATAAAAATAGTTTTCATAAACGGGGAGAGGGGAATTGTGTAACCTCCTTATGCACTGGGAGGTGGCTGAACACCGAGGTTCAACCAATGCTTCTCAAACACAGCCGCTGACAGTGGCTTGGTCAGGATAGTAGCCACTTACTCATCAGTTCCCACATGATCCATTCTAATCACCCCTTGTTCAACTTTTTCTTTGATAAAGTGATACCTGATTTCAATATGTTTCGTACAGGAATGATGAACAGTATTCTTTGTAAGATCAATTATTCTCTTGTTATCATAGTAAATCACCATGGGTTGCTTTACCTCATCACCAATATCTGTTAATTATTGCTTCATCCATAGCAGTTGAGTGAATGTCTTTCTGGCAGAGATATACTCAGCTTCAGCAGTACTAAGAGAATTACTTTCTTGTTTCTTGCTCAACCAGCCAACACATTTCTGCCCAATATAGAAGGCTCCACCACTAGTGGACTTTCTGTCTATTACATCACCAGCCCAGTCAGCATCAGAAAACGCTGATAATTCACTGTCCCTGCCTGCAGCAAAAAATAACCTGAAGTTATGTGTACCTTGAATGTACCTCATGATTATTTTTACTGCCACCATTTATTCCTCCTTTGGATTACTCTGAAAGTGGGCCGCAAGGCATGTGGCAAAGACAATATCTGTTCGTGTTGTTGTCAGGTACAGTAGGCTCCCAATGATTCTCCTGTACGTGGTGGGATCAATAGAGGCCCCATCCTCATGCTTTCCAAGTTTAGTTCTAATTGCAATCGGAGTTGACATTGGTTTGGAGTCTTGCATATTAAACTTCTTCAGAAGATATCTTGCATACTTTTCTTGAGAAATGGAAGTGTATTCCTTCTTTTGAATCACCTGCAGCCCCAATAAATATGTGATCTCTCCAATCAAAGACATTTCAAATTCTGATTTCATGTGGTTGGAAAATTCGTCCACTGATTTCTGCATGCTTCCACCAAATATGATATCATCAATGTAGACTAGAACCATGAATTGATCTTTTGGAGAATTCTTCACATATAGATTGTGATCTACTCCTCCTCTTTTGAATTCCAGCTTCTTGAGATATGAATCTATCCATGAGTACCACGCCCGTGGTGCCTGCTTCAAACCATATAGATATTTCTTCAGTTTGCAGACCTTTGTTTCATCAGTACCTAAAACAAATCCCACTGGTTGTTCAATGTAGACTTATTCTTCGAGTACACCATTCAAGAATGTTGTCTTGACATCCATTTGATATACTTTATATCCTATTTGGAGTGCCATGGAAAGGAAAATCCTGATTGACTCCAGTCTATCCACTAGAGCAAAGGTTTCTTCAACATCAATGCCTTCAATCTGGGAGTATCCTTTACATACCTGTCGTTCCTTGTTTCTGATTACACTTCCATGCTCATCAAACTTATTTTTGAAGATCCATTTGGTACCAATCACATTGTAACCTTCGGTTCGATGGACAAGATCCCATGTCTGATTCTTGTCAATATGATCTAATTCATTATTCATGGCTTTCACCCAAGATTCATCATTTGTAGCTTCTTCAAATGAGGATGGCTCTACAACTGATAGAAATGTAGATTGCGTGTTATTCCTCATCCTTATTGTTTGAGTGGGTGCACTCTTGTCCCCAATTATGTTGGATGGATCAATATCAGCTCTTCGATTTCTCCTGCGAGGTTTAGTTGCATTCTCTTCATCCACAGTTTCTTCTTTAGATTCTTCTTCTGAGTCAACATCATGATGTGACTATTGAGTGTTTTATACAAATTCCTCTATTTCTGCATTTGTATTTTCTTCACATTCACTTTCTTCCTGACTTTCTATCACATCAGCATATGACGTCTTTGAATCATTTGTGGTTTTCTATTCAATTATCTTAACATCACTGCTTTCCACAATCCTTCCTAAATGCTTGTTGAAACATTTGTAGGCTTTGCTATTCATTGAGTAACCGAGGAAAATTCCATCATCTGCATTGTCTTCATACTTCCATTGATTTCCTTATTTGTTCCTGATTAAGCATTTACTTCCAAAGACATGAAATTATTTTAAAGAGGGCTTCCATCCATGCCACAATTCATATGGTGTATTCATATCACCCATATAAAGTCCTGTTCGATTCTGAATGTACACTGCAGCTTGAACAGCCTCTTTCCAGTAATGTCGTGGAATATGACTCTCAATCAGCATAGTTTACGCCATGTTGTTCACCTGTCAATTCCTACATTCAACAACCCCATTTTGTTGTGGAGTTCTCACAGCATCTACCTCATACTGTATCCCATGCTTCTCTAGATAATTTTCAAATTCAATGGACGTGTATTCTCCTCCATTTTCAGATTGCAACACTTTGATTGTTCATCCAGTATCATTCTCGGTGATTCGCCGATATGTTTTCATGCATTCAAGGACTTGTCGTTTCCTGTGAATGACCATAACACATGCCATTCTACTGTAATCATCTATGAAAAGGACAAAGTACCTTTCTCCATGAGTTCCAGCAACATTTATCGGCCCACATACATCTGTATGAATCAGATCAAGAAGGTGAGATTCCCTTTTCTTCTTTGGCTAATATGAACTGCAGACCATCTTCCCACGATTGCAAGCATCACAAGATTTTTCACGCTCACGCTTCAGGTTGGGAATGTCCATGACAATTCTCAATTTTTATATTTTCTCCATGTCTTGTTGATTGATGTGTCCCAGTCTTCGATGCCACAAATTGTTTTCTTCTTCAACAATCATGTAACATACATTTTCTTCACTATCAACCTGATACAAGTTGCCTTCTGTTATACATCCCTTCATAAGTGAATTACCTGTCTTTCCCTTGATAGTGCAGACTTTCTGATTAAAAGTTACTATAAGTCCTGATTCACAAAGTTGACTCAATCTGAGGAGATTATGACGTAGGCCATCTACGTAAAGGACTTCAGTCTTCTTTAGTTCTCCATTAGCTAATTCGGTACTTCCACTCCCTTCGATTTTCAGAGCTCCATCATTACCAAATCGTAATGTACCATCATCCTTCCTTTTGATATCCGTTAATAGGACGGTATTACCTATCATATGAGATGAACAACCGTTATCCAGAATCCAGGTACTGTTGTTCTTTGTAGCTTTGAGGGCCACCTCTGCAAGGTTGGATTTCTCAATATTCTTCATTTCCTTCCATGAGACATTGGATTGAGTATATAGTACTGATGGCCTTTCAATTATCTCCTCCGCATACCCAGTTTCTTCATAGTCAAAATCTTCTTTGAGAGGAGAAAACATGTTTGAAAGAGAAACATTGTCTTGCTGAAGAGACTTGACTTGTCTTGAACTTTGGTATGAGGTGTCCATGTCCCTTCTCTGCCTGCAATTAGCAGCCTTATGACCAAAGTTAGAATAATGATAACAATATCCATAGAAATTGTTTCTTATATAAGAATTAGGATATGAATTTGTTCTCCTTTGTTGAACTTCTATATCTTCTCCATTCAGATAACTTCTTTCCTCTTCGCAATAAGACATGGTATGGCCCAGATAGCCACATAACTGACACTTCATGAGAGAAAATGTCTTCTCACTTGAATTTCTCCTCATACCTTCTTCCTTGGGAGAATAGTTAGATTGTCTATCATTTATGAATGTTTGAGGATAATTTTCAGTTATCCTTTTAGTTTGGATTGAGGGTTCCTTTTTCAGCACTTTAGGCAACATTTCTACATGTTCAACTTTCATCTTATCTTTCTTTTGGATATTTTCACTTCCAATAGTTGATGTCTCAGCTTCACAGCCAATTCCACTCTTTCCCATGCAAGCGGTTCTTTGATCACTCAAGATTTTTCCAACCCCATCTGAACCACACTTGGATCTTTCCAGTAATTCTACATCTGAGAATCTTCCAAACTGTATTTTATTCCTTGATTCTTTTAGAATTGATTCAGTCTCAAGTTTACTCCTTAGAGTAACAACTTCCTCCTCAAGACCCTCAGCAGTCTTGGATTTTTCATCTAGTCTGAAGGTGAGGTCATTGATGACCTTTGCCTTCTCTTCAATTCTCAGATTCATATCCACTACATCATCATTGCTTTCAATTATTTTAGATTGTACCTTCACAAATTATTCCATTCGTTCAATTTCAGCTTCAAGTTGATCAACGTATTCAGTAGATTCTTATACAATTGATTTCCACTTATTGCAACTCTTACATTTAGTCTTAAGCTTACTAACTGCATCCTTAAATTGCATCTCAGGATCTACAAAAGTTCTCAGTTGTTTTTCTCCACCAGTATCTTCTAACTTTTCAATAGTGGCCATCATGGAATCATGGTTCCCAATTTTGAATTCTGGTTCTTCTTTATCACAGAATTCATTATCATCTTCTTCCTCTTCAAAGACAAAACTCTTCCTTTGCATTTTCTTTCCAGACTTAAAGTCTCCCTTTTGGAAGAACCTTCTCCGAGGCTTCTCAAAGCTTTCATCTTCACTATCTTCATAATTGATTTTTCTTAATCACTAAGAGGCAATGTGCCCAACTTTTCCACAACGAAAACATGCGAGAGGTAACTTCCCTTTGAATTTCCCTTTTCCCTTCTAGAACTTCTTTGCAATTAGAGAAAGAATTTCTTTTTCTTCGTAATCTTCACCGCTACTATCTTTTGAGATTTTCAGTTTATCTAAAGCCTTGAATGTCATTTCCTTACTCACACGAGTCGTAGCATCTTCTGGTTTGACTCTCATTTCATATGCTACCATGCTGCTCAGTAGATCATCCAGATAAAGTTTGGAAATATCTCTTTCCTCAAGAGCTAACACCTTTGTATTGTACAGAGGTGGAAGTCTTCTTAATATTTTCTTTACAATATCAATGTCTCTGATTTCTTCGCCTAGACCCTGAATTTCTCCAACCACTTCAGTAATTCGATTGAAGAATGAGTCTGCATTCTCGTCTGGATGCATCTTTAGATCATCAAACTGATTGTGAATAACTTGTAGTTTCGCCTCCTTCACTTTGATATCTCCTTCATAAATATTCTCGAGTTTATCCCACATGGATTTTGATGAGGTGAAATTCATCACCTTTAGGTAGATCTGATTAGAAAGGGCTGTAGTGAGTGCATTCTGTGCTTTAGCATCTGCATCAAGAATTTTCCTGTCTGTTTCAGTCATAGCCAGGACTGTTGGATCAGTGACTTGTATTCCTTGCACAGTAGAAAAAAGAACTTCCATTCCAAGAGATCTTAGATAAGATCTCATTCTGTTCTTCCAGATCTGGAAATTACTTCCATCGAAGTGAGGGACTCCCCTGACATTGACCACATTCTCCATGATGATAAAGGACAGATTCAACACCAGCAACCTTTACCCTCTGATACCACTTGAAGGACCCTGGGACACCCTGATAGGGGAGGGGTGAATTAGGGTGAAATTTTTTTCTATTAATGTGATGTATCTTATTCCCACATTGGTAGGAACTTGTTGAACCTATATGATGAATATGATCAGAAAGAAAACATTCACATGCATAGAGAAGACACAGCACTTTTTTACTTGGTTCACCACTAAGGGCTACGTCCAAGGAGCATAGGCCGACAAGTTGTTGGTCGTACCAAATTCCACTAATCTTCACTAGATGTGGATTACAAAGGTTCAGGCACATTCACTCTATCTCAGGCTCATTACCTTTACAAAGGTTCAGGGATAGCTCACTGCTTCCCTTGGGTCACTTCCGTTGACTCCCCCTGGCTCACTACCCTTGGTGAAGTCACACTCAGTTTATAGACATGAAGGTATCTTCATCATTGCATAAGAATGCATCCTATGTTGTATGTAGATGCTCTGTTGAATTTCAATTCTCACCAGAAGACAAATCTCACTTTGTGCTGAGGGTACTAGGCGATCTTCCAGCTTTCGTGCAGCTTCAAAAGGACAGATGTATTTTAACAACCCCGGCGCGCTTCTCCAAGCCTGGCATGCAAGTTTCAATCCCGGCGCGCAAGTCACTTGCGCGGTACAACTTCGGCGCGCAGGTGACAACAAACCACTTGTGCGACACTACCTCCTTCAACTCCAAACTTGCGCGACGCTGCGCCTTTAACTCCCCAACTACCTTGATCGCGCAGCCAACTACTGGCACGCAGCCTCTACTTGCGCGACCCAACAACCACTTGTGAGACTCAACCACTTGCGTGAAGAGAGCTCAAAAAATCTATAAGTCTTAAACTTTGTTCTAAATGAGGAGGGGTGGTCCTCTATTTATAGGCAAACTGGACCCCCTACGCGGTGGTGCCCAAGTCTTCCCCCGGCGCGCAGGTTCTGGCGCGCAGCTCATCCTCTCAAGCCTCTGTCGTGCTATTCACTTGCGCGACCATGCCAATACTTATAAGAAATTCTTTCCTTTTCCATATTTTGAAGTTATGATCATGAAAAACAATAGGCGCGCAAGTTTCCAAACCTACTAGGCATCAGCGTGCAAGTCTCTTCACGGCGCGCAGGTCACTTGCGCGACCAGCCCAAAACTTGCGCAACCCTTATCCCTTTTCCATTTTTCCATGTTCTGATCTTGAAAAACATATGGTGCGTAAGTTTCCTCTCTTTCAAGTACACGGCATGCAAGTCTCATTACCAGAAACACTTTTCTCCATCTGTCGATTTTCAGGCCCAAAAATTTGGCAAACACTGAGAAACAACGCCACCTTCAATACTATTATCTGCTTGAACTGTATAATCTCTTTGTTGGTACAAATTATAAACTTACACTAAGGATTGAAAACAAACACAAAGCATACTCCAAATCATTCATAGAAGACCATGGTTCCAACAGTATGTTCTAATCCCTTTCTTTCTTGGACACTTTTATGATACGCTCATTGGTTATGCTTTATGTCATGATTGTGGTACCCAATTCTTTCCATGGGTATCCTTGTGTTTATGTATAGTTGATTATTTATGTGTCCATAATATTCATGAAAACATTGAGATGGGTGTACCTAGATAGCTCTTTAATGCATTGGGTAAAGTTGAGTCTCATGAGATGTGATGTGAAAAGGGATTGGCGGTTAGCCTTGACCCTCACTAAAATGGGAAACAGAATTGGCAGTTAGCCTTGACCCGTACTAAAGAAATGTTTTATCATTCTACCACATTTATATTATTCCATGTTTATATGATCACATGCTTATATGATATGATTTTATATGTTCTATTCTTTGGATATCATTATGTAATTCCTCCTAAGTCATGTGCTTAAGACGTATCCTTATGTTCTTTCCCTTACTGGGATTTTCAGCTCATCCCTTTGTTCATGTGTTCCCCAAGGTACCCTATGCAGATGTAATGGCTCAAAGGAAGTTAGGTTCTCTTTATAGAGATTAAATAAAGATTTTTTTTTAACCCAATGTTTTATGTTTTATGTATCTAGTCTTTCAAGACACTGGACTTAACGATCCTTGGCTTGTACGCTGATGTATAATTTTGCATAAAATCATGTAATGATATATGAAAAGGGATTGGGTCACTATAATTTCTACCATTTCAATATTCCTTTATTCTTTCCTTCTTTTTTTTCCTCAATCATTTCAAATATGTTACTTTGATCAACAATTTCTTCAGAGCGTTGAGAATCTTCACCATCATCAGCCCGGAGCTTTCCACATAGAGTGGTGAACCAATTGTTAAGGTGAAATGACTTAGGTTATTCATCGCCTAAGACTTGTTTCCTAGAATGTTTAGATGAGGGGACCTATATAACTGATTCCTCTAAAACACCTTCACTAGTACACTGGGAATCATGTTGTTCAAGTTGTGCAGAATTAAGTGTATTATCCACACAAAAATCATAATATTACTCAGTTTTACCTGATTTAGAAAGGTCTCTAGTTTTCATCTACTTTTTAGATTCAGAAGGTCCCCAAGGGTTGTTCATATTCTAGGATTCCTCCACACAACCCTCTGCATTCACCTATGAAGGTTCATCTATACATTTTATGTTGTAGAGATCCTATATTCCCTACCCACGAATGAGGGATGAGAACTCCATTGTGATGGAAGCCTTTCCTTGACTGTTCATGAAAATTACATCCATTTCCTGGATTTACTTTATTTATGTATCCATTGAAATAACATAGTTTTATAGTCCCACAGCATGGTCCCCTTGTGGTCCATCCGGTGTAGATTAAACCTTGATGTTCTCTATGGTTTTTTATCATCAAGGTCTTAACTTCTATGTAGAGCGGGGGGAGGATCCGCACTCCTAAGGATATTGTGACTTCCTCCCCTTAGGGAATTTCCCATTTTGTCTATGGTCATATCCAAATAGGAATAGTTTATATCCTTTAAGGGCTCGGTATGATTTTGACCAGGCATGGGGTAGAATCCTATACATCCTTGGTGAACACGGAGTGGGTATCACCAGTGGAGGGGGAGGCATTTTTGAGGGCTCACCCATTCCATGAACAATTATGTCTTTTAAAGATCCATTTACAGACTTTTCCACCTTGTAGGGGGCATAATTATTATTTCATGTTTTAATAGAGGAGAGAACCTACCCCTTTTCATTAATACTTATAAAATGATCAATAAAATAACCCTTCATAGTATATAAGGGTAGTTATTTATTTATATTTCATTTAGATATCATATACCCAAAAAAACAGTCTATATAAAATTTTGGTTTCTTTTCATATTGTATTACCAGGTTGATGGTGTCAACTCTTGTGGTTAGAACAAATTCCTCCAAAAGAGTGTTAGATATATCAACCTCCACCAGTACCTGCGTATAATGTCTATATATTTTTTTATCAATCTGTATTCCCTTCCTAATTAGATTAAACATAGCCAAAGATATATCCCATAGAATGGATGGATACCAACATAACCAATTCATCTTGCATATGTGAATTATTTCTTTATCTTTTTTGTTATTATAATTATTTATAGATTTTATTAAAACATTTTTTTACAAATTTTTATAATTGTACTCAATATAAATATTAATAAGTGTTTAAAACATCAAGAGTTTAGAAATATTTTAAAACTTTCTTTTTGGGGTTTTCAACCATTAGATCTATATGTTTATGATATGAACCATTGAAGTAGATCTGGGATCCAAATCATCAAACCCATTTCCTATAAAAAGGGTTGGTAAACCCATGTCTCACAACATATGTCTCAATATTTTTCTCTTATGTATTTCATATCTCAAAGCATCCTAGTACAAAATATTACCTTATATCCAAATCACCAGACTCTTATCATAATATGATTCCTATTACAAAGGATTACATCAAGTGGTTTGTTTTCTATGAAAGGTTAGTTGAAATATAATTCATTGAAAATTATTATTCTACCTTGAAGAGGATTATAAAATTCCAATGTTGGGAATCTATTTGAATATAAAACTCATATGAGAATCATTATCATCCTTATCTTGATCATGCTTAGTGTTTTTATATGTCTGTTAAGTTTTTCATAGAAGATGAAAACCAAAAAAATTCTTTCATTATATGTGAAAAATGGTAAAAAAAATTATTTTAATAAAGCTATATGTATGTAAAAAATACCATAGTATGGATAATAATTTTTTTCCTTACCACATGTTACTATATAAAAATTGATATTTTAACAACAAAAAGGTTGAAATTTTCATGTTCGGTCACTATGAGAGAGTAAGGAAAGTCACTCATCGGACGCCGAATAATAATGTTGCTTCCCATTGAATGAAATGGTTATTTATTCCAAGGAATATTGATTGTGATCCCTTAAAAGTTACTAATTTTAAAATTTGTAATATCTTCTAAATATGAGAAAAATTGAACTTATGGGATTCATTTTTCCCACCATTAACAACATCATGAATGGAATTATTAAGTCTCAAATCATATGTTTCATGCTATTTTAAGAAACATAATGATGGATATCATAGAATATTTCCAAATTAAAAATAATTCAAATCCTTAGAATATGACAATAATATTCATTGGCTATGATATTATGAAAAGGATGATGTTTACTTTTGATTATAAATAAATGTTATTTGTTGAGAAACATGGTGCTGAGGAATTGAGAGTTGAACCCTCTAAGAAAACAGAGAAGGGTGGTCAGAACAAGAAGAATAAATTTGATTAAGGTGATCAAGGTAAAAAACAATAGTTGAAACCTCTAATCTCAATAATAAAAAGGAAAAAAAGGAAGTTCCAGATGATGTAATAGATATATATATATAAGGAAGAAGGATTAATGAAAAGAAGGTGATCCACAATTTGGATTCTCCATAACAGAGTCTTTAGCCATAAGAATATATGGTGATGATGATTTGAAAGATGAATAAAAGAGAAATAATAAGAATAAAAAGTTATAATAAACAAAACTTTGTGAAAATGTTTTAAAGGATATTGAGAGAGATTTTGAGAAGGTTGTTTTACCTTCATCCCATAATGATATTTTTAATCTTGATACTGGTTTTTCTTTTTTAAGATAATTTTGTTGTTAATACCAAAGTTCCCTCTATCATAGAAAATTAAATATCAATACTTGTTAATAAATTAGAACCTCCTCATGTTCCAGAAAAATATTAAGAATTGGTATAAGTTGGAAAGGCCTCTTTAAGAATATTATAATATCTCCTTGAGGATTTTATTAAGTAAATGGGGGAAAATGTAGTTGGATTTGATGATATATTCAAATATAAATAATAATTCCAAGAATAAAGAGAATATGAAGATGATTATATTGAGGATGATGTCCCTGAGGATAAAGTTTAAGAAAATATAGAAGAGGATTAAGATTATGAGGATGAAAATGATTAAAAGAAAAATGATGGTGGTTAAAAAAATGGAAAATATGAATATGTACAATATGATAAGTTTTCTTTGAGAACATCCAAGTAAACATTATCAAATTTTAAATTTAAGATAAATAAAAAATAAAATTTGGAAATATCAGAGAAGAAAATATAATCATATATAGAAGATGAGTAGTCATCTAAGAAATATGAGAAAGATCTTACCTCAAAAGTATAAGGTGATAATACGTATAATGATGATTGGGGATCATAGAAATTTCTGATGGAAATAATATTGGTGAAAGAGATGAAAAATCAAGTTGAAGGAATTGTAATTTGAAATGAAAAATTACTGATGTTTGGAACCATTCATCCTTAACTACCTGATATTGAAGTATTACACTCAATGAATACAATTATAGTGAAAGGAGATGATTTTATTATTTAGTATTTAAAAATACTTGATGGAATAATCCAATTCCTTCCTAGACTAGAATCTAAGGTCGATTTTATTCAAGATAATCCAATTGAAAAATTAGAATATATCAATGTTTTATCAAAAAATGGTGATTTTTAATAAAGTTGATCATAATGATCTTAAATAAAGTTCTAAGGATCATAAAAAGGTAGGCAATAATGTTGTGAAATGGTCTTAAAATATTGATGTTGATGTTAAGTCATAAGAAGATACTTGAAGAAGATTTTTAATTAATCCACAGTATCATTCAATGATTTATCCAATGTTATGTCATATTGGGTTAAATTTATTGACTTGTAGAGAAATACAAAAGAAAATTGGGCCTATGAAGTTAAAGAGAAACATGTGATAATGAAATATATACAGTTAGAGTTGTTACAGATGAAAATATACAACTATTCAATAATTGATCTGAAGAAATAAAATGAATAATTGGTATAAATACTTTAGATGCAAGAAGAGTAAAATCCGGCCCAATATGAAATTATAGAAATGTTTGAGGGAGAAAGAAAAGAGTTGAAGAAAATTAAGGATATTATGATTTAATTTATTAAGAAAGATTAAAAAAATCCTACTTAAACTCCTATTGTAATCTATATTTTTTATTACCTTAGAAATTCATAATGTTGAATGAATGAATTTTTTATCCCATTATGATATGTTTGAATATTTTTCAGTTCCGATTGGTGAAATTTTCATTCATTTTTTCATGATTAGGGACTTCATTATATTGTATTTTTTATTTTCTTTTGACTATTTTCAGGAAACCCAATACTTTTCCAAATTATTTTTCTAAATCACTAAGCGGGATAAATTATTTAAAAGGAGAGACAATAATTTCATATAAGGAGATATTTTTTAAAAAGGGGGAGAAAATATTATCAAAGGGATAATATTTTCTTTATAAATATTTGTTATCCTAAGGGGGATTTAGTTTTATTCATTATTGTATTTAAATGAGTTATAAAATCAGGAGGAGATTGTTATTAAATTTTGAATAAGATTTTCATTAAATTAAATGTACTTTATGTTTTTCAACGTTATATTCTATATATGTTCTGTGGTTTGTTCTTTCCAAGAAAGTGGGATATTATTGAGCCAAAATTTACAGTTATTAATTTTCCATTAATTATGTTTTGAAAATCAAAAAATATTTCATAAATAGTTTATTATAATATTTTTTTGTCAAAAGTTTTTTATAATTTTTTTTTCAAAAAAATATACCTTTACCATACATAGAATTAGTTCTAAAATATTCACCAATATAATATTGTATTCTTTATTATGATAATCATAATGAGTATAGGTATGATAACCATCAGATTAACCTCCCTCAAAACATATTTAAGAAATTATATCTTATCATTGTACTAAAAAATAATTTATAATCGGAATGATGTCAAAAATGATAAACATTAGAACCACGTTCAAAAATATTATCATAATGAAAATTGTAAGGAAGTCCATTAGATTGACTATTTTTAAATTTTGAATACAGAAAATTGATTTATAATGTAAGGAAATCCTTTTACACTGTGATTGTGTAAAACACTACAATGTCAGAAAATCTATTCTGATATATATATTGAGGTGACAGCTATCCATGTCATTGTGAAAAACTCATAGAAATATGACTTTTAGAATATCAATATGACTATTGTAGGTTCACTTATAAATACTAGGTCATTCACATAGTTTCAAGATACATATTTCATTTTGAAAATTAATATTGTGTGAGAGATCTGAATATTACAAAACATGAATGGCTTGGTCTTAGTATTTTATAGTATTTTTAGAGTATTGACTTCTTAAGAGAACATTTTCATGTTATCCCCTTAGGAATAATTTTTTTGTTGTAATTGTGCGCCTGATCTATGATTGTGATTATGGGCTTGCATGGATATCAGGACAAAGTATCCAATCATCATATTTATTAAGGTCTTGTAGGGATAGCATGATAGAGTTGATATATCAAATTGATGGGTATTAGGGATAAGTATATATTTTAAATTAGATCATCGTATCGAGTCATTTACTTATTGGGGAAAGATAGATTGTCTTGTATGTATAAATGAATGAACTCCTTTAGCTAAGGTTTTTTGCTACATTAGTCTTATGGTTAAAAGTGATGTACTCTTTTTGAATTGATATAATCCATTATTATATTGTTTCTACTATTTTAATTGTTTCTTACAAGTAATAAATTTGGTGAGGGTTATCTATATTTTTTTATCAAAATGTTCTTAAATATGATAAATACAATCTATGCATTTAGGTAGATCTTCTATGATTATGAGAAACTATGATTTAATCAACATATGATCTATTTACTTTGTATTGATAAAAACATATTTTATTAAGATCCTTTAACTATGATATATTAGATCCATCCTGATTACAATAATTTGGTCATTCGGATAAAGTCCAAGTCTAAATTTTAATTTTAATTAAAGGGTTATGTGAATTGGTTTAGTTTAAATTTTTGTAAACTAATTTTTTTAGAACAATAGTTCCCCCCCCCCTCCTGAAATAAATCTATCTATAATACATTTATTAACTACTAGTATCAATATATCTTATATTAATTTCCAAGATTATAAGGGTTTTTTATGTATGAGATATGACCTAATTATCTAAAACTATAAAACTAAAAATAACCTTAAAATTAGAGACTAAATTCATGAAATAAAATAATGATTATGAAATATTTAAGGTCAGTTCCTTAAAAATAGGATATAGATATATTAAATTAGAAGCAAATAAGGTACTCTGTAGTTTGAAGAAATTTATTTCCACACATAGAAATATACTTTGTTTTGGAGTATCTAAATATCTATTCTTCTGACCAAGGGAGATAAACCAGAGTAATTATTCTAGGCTACGAAATTTTAGTCTAGTAATTTTGAAAAACACAATAGTTTGAATATGTGTTAGATGTTTTCATTTATAAGTGGAAAAGTGGGGCATTTATTTAGAAAATCTAGTAGCTAAAGGGAATATAAGAAATCACTTAGTAGTTTGATGAGTTAGTATATTTATATGTGGGAACAAATTTTCATTAGAAAAATTGACATACAAACCTAAAAATGGTCATCTATTGAATATAAATATAAATTTTCTAATATAAACATTATTCCATGTCTTATGTACTTTGTTCATGATTATTTTACCATATTTACATAATTAGTGCAATAATTACTTTTTTCCAAACATATAATGTGTACTTATTTATATAATATTAATATAAGAATTGCATATTCATAATATATTATATTAAATTCAAACTATGATCATGTGAAATGTAACTATATAAAAAATATATATTATATAAAAATAATTTTTAATAATAAAACTATTTCTATTTCAATGAATTATTATATATCATTTTCTATTATCACTGTATAATAACTACATATAAGTTAGTTAGAATTTTTTTTATATTAGATATATCATTTTTAATCAATTTGTACCTTCTATTTAGTGATTATAAGCCAATTATAAAACTGTAGTAGTCTCTTCAATTTTAAATATCTAATGACTATTTATATATAAAATTGTCATATAAATTCCACATTACCCATTTATATACCTATATATAAGATTAAACACTTCCCAAAATATTTTTTTCTCTTACTTTACAAAATATTTCTATATATTTTTAACTTTATTTAACATTTAATGAAATATACTCAGTAATACAATTTTTTTGGGAGACTGAAATGAAGAATATTTCCAGCTCATAGTGTTTTTAATTACTTGCCTTTATTATCCTCTAGTGTTTTTGCTATAATTATTTCCCAGATACATTTCTGATAAAGTATTAATTTTTTATTACTTTTTTAGTATTATTAAATCGTAAATAAATAAATAAATAAAATTTCATTTTAGAGTCCAATTTCATTGTAAAAAGTTTATTATATTTTAAAACATATGGATGTTATATAAGAGACTTTTATAATTAAATATATGGTAACACGCATCCTCCCTAAAGATATGGGAAGAATAAATGGCTAAAGGGAGAAAATAGTATGGATAATATGGGTGATATTTGTTATATGGAAAACATAACACTAAAGATGAGGCACCCCAGACATTCACTCTTGGTTTCAGTCCTAAAAACAGATACTTTTATATATTTTATTTGATACCAAGTGAGATTATCCAAGATAAACATGTAATAATATCACATTATTATTACATATCAAAATAATTTCATAGAACGTATAAAAAAATTTGGTTTATTGTCTTTCATAACTAGTTACATAGAAAATATATTTTACAAAACATGTGATCATTTCTCTATAATCATACCATACTTGAATCCCCTCTAGACTTCTCATAGTTTACACTGATCACCATAACCTTTGGAAAAGATAAAAAAAGGGTGAGATAAAATTCCTAATGAGGGAAAACATATCACAATTTCATCAAGGTAAGTATCATAAACACATGAGAAAAATTTGGAAATGGAGGAATTTATTATTAAAAAGAAATTAGAAAATAGATTTTTGTCTATAAATCAAGATATATGGAAATTGAATCTCAAATTAATGAACATATTCCTTTTCAAAATTGTTTGTAATAATGATATAATAATCTTGATTCATGAGGCATAATCATAGAAATAGGTTATATACCTATAACATGCCCTTGAAATATTACATAACAGTGGTATTTGGTCCAAAATTAATCATTGGAAAATTATATCATTTTAATGAATTTTTTTTCAAAAAATTAATTTGAATGAATAAAAAAATTTCATGAATCGTGTTATGAAGAGAAAAAGTTACCACTCTTTATAATGTTATGAAATAAAATGTCCATACTTCTTATTGCTGACAAATAGATATTCCACACTTCATGTTATGAATGATAATTTTTTTCCCCAACATCTTTTTATAATTAATTATAAATCCTTAAGAAATTAATTGGAGGGATATATAATAACCCACCAATCAATCATCTATAAATATATCTTCACATTTAAATCAATCAATCAGACATCAAACATCACTTAATTGTCATTTTGAACAGAGATGGGTTTCATGAAAAAATCCCTAGAAAATTCTATAAGACATCTAGGGAAATAAGATTGATTGTGACATAAAAATACATCACTAATGTATCAACGGGAATTTTAAAAGATTTTATAACTGATGAAAAATACCCTGTTATGTTAACTAATAATCCACATTTATAAACACAAAGAAACACCAATTTTTTCAATACATCTAAACTAAAAAATTATTTTCATTGAATTAATTACAATTATCTTAATTTTTTATAATATTTATCATTAAAAAATCATGAATATAAATTTTATAAAACTATGGGTATATTAAATTAATTGAAGAAATATTTTTTAAGGAAAAATCATTTAATATTCCTTTTTAAAAATAAATAATTCCAATCAAAATCAAATTTTTACATTTTATAAAAGTAATATAATTTCTATTTTATATAAAAATAAGAATAGGTTAAAAATATTAAATAATAATATTTAAATCCATTTAAATTAATCACTATAAAAAAATATTTCCAAATGAGGAGGGAATCTATAAGATAGCTTTTAAAAAATATTTTTTTTATGGAAGAAAAGAACAAGATACAATAACATTGAAATATTATTTTAATAAAGCAAAATTTAAAACTACTGAAAACATTTAAGTTAAAATAAATCACCCTTAATATATATTCGAAAAAAATTTATTTCTAATGATAATATGAAGAGGATGATCAAATGTTTTATTTTTAATGGTCGTAAAATTCTTTTAATAGTTAAAAATACCTTTTTTGAAAACCAACTTCATGAAAAGTGTAAATAAAATTTAATTTTGAATAAAGTAGAATTTAAAAATGAAGGACACATGAGATAACACATAATTTGGTTTCTATATATACAGAAGATCGTGTTTTGGGAAAGTAGGATATGAACAAGGAATAAAAATCATTAAAGATAAAGATAATTGTTCTAAAAATGTCATACTTTTATAGGGAATAAATTCATCGTGGTAGAATATTTGAATTAAAATTTTCATTTTCCCTATAGGTAATAAGAAATTTCAATATAAAATCTTTTGGTAGAAGAAAAATTCATTGACAAAAGATGTTTATTAATAAACATTATTACTCAATCAATGATTTTTTTAGTTATCAATAAGTTTTATGTCCTAATAAACTATTTATGAGAACCCCTAAAAAGAGATAAAAAAATAATTACAATTCCACAAATAAAAGATATATCATGAAATGATATATCCAATAAGTATATTACACACTATTTAAATGAAATTGGGTTCCAAAATGAGGAAACTAAGATAAAACACCTTACCTTGTATTCTTGCATACTCAAATGTCTATAAAAATATAAAGTAAATATAAATATATTAATCACATAATATATACATTATTCACATATATATAATTTTTAAAATTTCCTCCATAATTATTCTCTAGAATAATAATGTTATTTATTATCCATTTTCAGTACCGGGTGTGATTAATCATGATTATATTGAACTAGTTTTGTTATAGAGGTATTATTATTACTTATACTCAAAAAACTTATCCTTACAATATTATTTAAAATATAATAATTATTTTTTTCTATAATTCCTAAGTTACATTTATTTTGTTAAATAAAACTGATGTGGTTCGTGAAAAATAAGTTTTGATGAGCTAGTTTGTGTGTTTTTAATGATTAAAAGGTGATATATTAATAAATAAATTATATATTATTAAAAACATTCCATAATCATAGAAACAACATAAATAAATTATTATTAAATGATACTACAATTATATAACATACCTTAATCATTCATGGTTTAAACATTATAACATCATTCACATAGGAGGTAAAAACTGACTATGTCCAGAGTTTGTGATAATGGTTTTATGATATTGTATATGGTTTTAAAATATATTAATAAAATATTTCTTGAACCATAAAAAAATTCTCAAATATAATATATCATCATTAATTTCATTTTTAGAACAACCCAAGAAGAGTGGTGATATAAAATAAATTCTTTATTCATGTTTGTTATAGTTCATCATACACATGATTAATTATTTAATTCCTCAATTAATTAGATATAGTGATGGTATATGATAAATTATCATTTAAAAATAATAATTGTGAAATATTAAAAATAATAATTCATCAAGTCTATCCTTGTTACAATCAATTAAAAGATGTGATGAAATTCGAACCCAATCATTTCATGGTGGTCGTTGTCCAAATATAAACATGATTGGTGTTGTTTAGTTTTTATTAGTATAAGGAACTTATTGAATAATGGTTTCTCCATTAATATTACAAAATTATAGTATATTAATAAATCATGTTCCATTTTATTAATAAATCTTGAATATATTTGCAGTTGGAAGACAGATAATAAAATTATCAGGGTTAAATAATTCTCATATTATGACCTTAGACATTTAAATGAAAGTATAATTGGAAATGAAGGGACTGGGATCACTAAATTAGTCTAGAGGTTTATTGTAATGCCCTAATAATTTAGTTTAAATGAATAATTATCTAGATAGATTTTTCAAACATGCAACACCAAGTAGTTTTATGAATTTGAATAATAAAATTATAAAAAATATGTGTAATGGTTTTATATAATATATTAATTAATAATTAATAAGTACTTAATATTAATAATTGTTATTTTATTCTTCAAAAATATATTTTCCTAAATATTTTTGTTATTTATTTAGTTTTGAAAATATTATAATTAATTTCATACATTTTTATAGATTAAATTTTAAAAAATGAATATAACTTTTTAAATAATTATGAAATTTTTATCTTTGGGTTAATTTTTTATCATTTTCTAAATATATTTAATTATCAATGAATAGTAACAAATTCGACTTTTTGTAAAATTGTTTTTTATGTTCATTAAATCAAGTAAACTAAAATTACCATTAGGATTTTAATTTAACATTTACTTAAAAATAGATCCACTAACTAGATAATATCATATTAATGTAATAATAATGATAATTACACTATGTTTTGGTATAAGATAATTTTTAGGCTCAAAAATACATTTTTCTAAAACATGTGTTTAACTGCAGTTTCAAACATATTTTAAAATTATTCTATTAAACATAAACTAATTGAATATTATTAAATTGATTCCAAATTTGGAATCAAAATAATTAATGTTAAATAAAATTTTAAATTTAATTTTGGTCAATAAGAATGGTATTCGTGGTAAATATTTTTCACTTCGTTATGGTCAAATCAGGTAAAACTAGGTTTAAATCTAGGGTAATGCTTTAAAATCACTATAAAATAGAAATTTATCCAATTGTGTGAGATTTTTTTAGAAAATAATTATTTAATGAGTAAATAAATGTATTTTAAAATATGATTTGGAAATTCGGAACCCATGACAAGATTTTCTAAAGAAAACTTAGATTTTATTCAAATTACTAATTATTTTATGGTCTTTTCATTCAATGGAATAGATGGAAGATTTCATTTCGTTTTTTCATTACAAATAATTTTAAAAAACATATTAAATGTTTTATTTTTTCAAAAAAATTATAGAAACAAAATTATTAATTGATTTTAAGGTGAAATGATTTTTACTATTAAATCAGGTATTTTCTTATATACTATTTTTGATAAATTCGGTGTTCTTATTTTAAAGGTAAATTGAAATACCAATAGAATTTTAAATTAATAAATTGGATTAAAATTTTTAAATAATAATTTAAAATTTTGGTTTAATATACTACATTATTTCTAGTCGTATAATTATGCTATCTTGGTAAAAAAAATTAAGTTATCATGGTTATAGATACAAATAATCAATGGTTGATGTTTGAAAATTACCATCTATAAATCATACATTAGGATATGGAGTAATAAAACATCCTCTTGAAAATAGATACTGGGAATTTTGAAGGCCATGTGAAATAAATAGTCTTCCATGTAGGAGAAAATATGTTGTAAGTGAAGATATTTACATGGAATAAAAGTGTAATGACTAAATAATGATGGGGTGATATAGGTCAGTGGTCACAAGAAGATTAATGATCATGATAATGTAAAAAAACCAAAAAAACATAAATATATGAGGATCTAAGGTACAATTTTATTCATCAAAAATGAAGGTACTGTGATAAATTTTTTTATAGATCCTTTTACTAGATTTGAGGAATTCCAATACCATCTTAAATAAGAATAAATGAAAATATACATACATGAAATCTTTATATTTGATAGGAATAATTAAATCATTTGTTTTTACATATATTAATTCCCACTTCATTTATTACTCAAATAAATGAATATAAAAAATAAATTTTTATGCCTGAAACACATTTAACAGATCACTATAATTTCTATTCATTCCTCCCATGTCTAGATATTTTACAAAATCAAAATGGTTAGAACACATTATCAAATAACACCCAAAGTTAATACTTATCCACTCCATATGTATTTAACCTTATGACTTATCCAAATTATGTCTCTAAAAATTATGATTATCTGATTAACCATCTTAGTTAATAGACATTAATATGTATAGAAATGAATAATATTGATAACATAGAAATATCAAAGTTTGTCTAATAAAATCTATCTTAATCTCCATGAACCGTGATTTAGGTTACACCAATGATGGTTTATAAATAAACCATTCAATAATCCACATGATTAATCTATTTAGTCATAATTTGATATAGAATCTGTTATCTTCTCCTCCTCTAAATTTTTTATTCCAAAAAAAATCCACAAGTCATTTTTTCAATAGATTTCTGGAAACTATACTTGTTATGATTTTATATCCTCCTTCCGTTTTTTGTATTAAATCATATATTTCCAATATTAATGGAATATCTATGTTTCCACTATAATTCACATTCAATTATCATTGATTATGATTTTATAGTGAAAATAATAAAAAATAGATCTCAAGTTCCAAATAAACCTTCAATAATTTGAGTCCCACAAATTCTACAAAAGATAGAGACTTCAAATTCTATAAATTCTTCTTGACTCGACTCATTCATGTAATGAACATCATCACCCCATTGGAATTATTTATTTCACTTGAAAATATAAAAAATGAACATTTTATATAACATAAAAATATTTTATGAAATATTTCTCTGGAAATAAATTTGATTTATTTAATAGTTTTCCTTACATCCAACACCAATATTAAACAAAATGTGATATACAATTAAATTTTTCATACATAATGTGATAGTTATTAGCTATTTATTTTGTTGCAATACATGAATAAGACAAACCAAATTATGAAAAAATAGTATTTAATCATTTATAAAATGAATTCATTGGTTACTTATTTGATTGAAATTAAAATTAAATCATTTGAATTTAAAAATATTTGTTTTTATAAAAACTATTTCTATGATCAAATGTTATAATTATATAAAAAAATTCAATTTATCCAAATTTATGATTAATTTTAGTTATTTTTTTGATAAAAATTTCAATAAAATGTTGTCTCATTTCTGTAATAGTATTTAAATTGAAACAAATTAAGATAAAATTTATTTTATGCTTAATAATATATTTTTCTAAAAATAGTTTTTACTGCGTTTCTAATAAATATTTTAAAATAAGTTTCTGAAATTTATAGAAATTAATTCTTGTTAAATGGACTCCATATCTGTAATAATAATAATTAATATAATTTATTAGGCTCAATTTAATTTTTATCTAACAATGAATAATAATGAAATATTAAAAAAAATTCACCATGCCTAGGGTTTAAGAAGGTATACTAAGGGTTAATCAATGATATAAGGTTAAAATGACACATAAAAATGTTTCAAACATATTGGTTGATGATATTTTGAACTTATTTTTTATTAAATTATATGTCTTAGAATCTTAGTTTCACTTTCCTTGGAAATGGACCGTATATTATTTAAATCCTTTGAGAATTTTATGTTTTCCTCTCACCTCAATTGTAAAAGGTAACATATTATCCACCATTAGTAACATAATTTGATCCATATAAATCTTCCATTCCCAACCCAAATACCTTTCTAGCTTCCTTACCTTCATTCTTTATCTCCTAGTATTATCCTAAGACCATCCTAATAAGGCTTAAGGTGTAATCCAATTTGAGGTATCTCAAAGAAGAGATCATCATATTACCCAACTCTTTAAATTATTATTTGTTTTTATAATTTGTATAAATCTATTGAATTGATCCTAAAATGTTATTCTATAGTATCATAAATATTTTAATACTATTTTTAAAAAACCATTTTATAGGTTCTTTCTACCAAATGGTAAATAAACGTATCGCTCATGTGTATCTGTGGACTGCCATCTCTACGTAGCGATATGATTCGTTTTACATAACCATCATTCATGGTTGGTTATTATTATGTATTTAATGTTTAACTATAATATCTATGTCATTATTATTATTATTATTTATAATATCTTACCTGCATTAATACATTCTCATCTATGGGAAAATGATAACATTGCGTTTACGTACATGTGCACTACCACCTCCAAAAAGTGAAATAATTCATTTTTAATTTATTCTTTACAATGAGCATAATATGGATGTATTTATTTAATATATATGTTATTTATAATATAATAATAATTCTATAAAGGTGATTTAAAATTTTACTTTCTTTTTTCCATCAATTGAAAAGTTTCTTGTATAAGTATATTAGAAGTATGTTTATTAGGATTGAAAGAATGTAACTTAGATGGATTAATTATAATAGGGGTGAATTTTTTATTTAAAAATATTTTTTTAATAGAGTTTAAAATAAAATAATTCAGAAATCTCTTTATGTAAAAGAATCATATTTGTACATGACCCTCATTCTTATTATATAAAGGTATCATAATTTGGTTGGCTAAGAAAAAATCAAAGTGTAATTATAATAATTCTAATTTATTAAATATGATTCATATAAATAGATAATATTTTAAATGCATATGATTAATTCAGTATTTCATGGATTCACTAAAGATTTGACTATGTAATACAAATTCTATTTATCAAAATGATAATGGTTCAAAAATTAAAACATATAATGCATAGGAGGAATTTAAATAGAATTTTAATAAATAATTAAATTAATATTAAAAATATCTGAAGGACTTGAATTTAAAATAAATAATCCTCTTTTAACCTTATGAGTAAGTTACCCACTAACCTTTTCTAAAGGTATCCCTTTTTTTATAATTACAAGAAAGTGTGTCTTTCCTCAGTAAGGAAAACCTTAGATAAAATAATCATTTTATCTATCTACCTATCCCCAATAGACCTCGATCCAATAGATAGAATTCTGACACACAATATTTATGTAACCTCAATCAATATTGAAATTGGTATATCATTATTTCATGCCTCATAATCCTTAAATCATATTCACACAACCGGATTCCTGAAGAAATTAAAAACTAATTTCTTAAGGAGACAATATAACAAGGATTTATTAAGGGCTCTCTATAAGGAAATAAAATATACTAAGAACAAGTCTTTCACACTTTGTAGACTGTAGAAAAATTGTGTGTGAAAATAGAATCAAGATCACTATAGCTACTACTCCGAACTCTATGAATGTCTGGGTATTTATAGGTGAGGTTTTAATGGTAATATTGATCTTCTAACAGTCATATTTTTTTGAATTTTTCACAATAACTTAGACACCTAGAACATTAATGGTTATATCATAATAGAATTTATGACATCATATTGTATTACACCATCACAATGTAAAATTCTTCCAATATGATAGAAAATAGTTTTCTGTATCCAAAATTAAAATTTTAATTCAGTCAGATAGATTTCCATACATATTTCATTATGATTATTTTTATGAATGTGGGTTTGATGTTTATCAGTTCTGATATTAGTTGGATTAAATATAATTTCAATACGAAAGAGGAAGACATAATATCTTATAAATATTCTAATAAATGTTAATCTGATTATTATTGGTTCCATATATATTAAGAAAATCATAATGAAGAATGTTAGTATACAGCCATGAATAGGTTTAGAACTATTTCTATGTATGTTATAAGTATATATTTTATACTAAAACATTCTAAAAATGCATTCAACGTAAAAGAGTATGTAATAAAATATTTAATAAAATAATTTGTGATTTCCAAAACAAAAGGAATGGAAAAGTCATAAAGTATTTTTTGGCTAAAAATATCCCCCTTTTGGAAATCACAAAACCCAAAGCATAAATATAAAATATCTTTGAAGAAAATGTTGTAAAATTATATTATATGATTCATATTCATAAATAAAATTTAAAACTTATCTACCCCTAGGTTTATAAAGCTCATCTGAATACAATGATGACTATGACTATCTTCTCCATTAGGATAAGAACTCCCCTTAAGGATTATATTCCCTTGTTCCATAGATATCTTCCTTAAGATATCCCTTTAATTAAAACATCTCCCCTTTCTATAAAATTATCCATATTTTTAATTTTTGAACAGAATGAGGAAAAGTTTTTGGTTCCTTGAAAAAGTTTAGAGAAACAATTTTACGAAACAAAAAAATGAAATATCTAATCATTCCTAAAAATTATGAAGGAATACTAAACTAATAAGAATAGAGAAAACATTTGGGTAAACATATTTGAATTAGGATAATTGTTTATTCATATTATGAGAGAAAAAAGTTTTCAAAAAAAATACTATAAGAGATTAGGAAAAAAATCAGTCCTTTTTTATAATGTTTTATCATAATGGATTTGATTTTCTTAAACTCAACTCAGTCTTGGACTAACTTCTTAAGATTTCCATCATGGATATGGATAATTTCTTATTGAATACAACATTTCTCATCTTATATATGAATAATTTATTCCTAAATCCGAATTATTTTAGAATATTCACTGTTCAGGGTGCTAATTATAACATTGTGAGTTTTGAGTATTTTTTCTACACCTAAAAAAATTCAACATTCCATTCAACTCATTAACTATGTGAGTAAGAATGTCAGTTTTATATTTGAATGTCTAAAAACATTACTCATTCTATCACATATTTTGTTAACAGGAAGAAATTTTAATTAGATTTATGGATGTCATTATTTATATCCTCTAAATTCTCATCAAAATTTTCGAGATCTTATTGACATAAAAAGACCACATAGTCACTTGTATACACTACTTTCTCTGAGCATGCTTAAATTTTTTATGTGATTTGAATTGAGATTCTAGTTTGATCAGTTTCTATTATAGTATTTTTTTCAAGTCTGATTTTTTATTAAGAAATTATTGAAGAATATGGCATCCAAACACAAGATTTGGGAAATAAAAAATTATTCCTTAATGCCTTTTCAATGCCTGAACAAAAAAATATTATCTTTCCAAAGAATTTGTCCGGAATTAATCTGATTGATATTCTTCTTAATCATATTGAGGTATGATAAGGGTGGACCTAATTTCATATTGAACCCTTTTTTCCTTTGTATTTATTTGTAACTGAATTCAAAATTTCTATAGAGCATTTTTCTTCCACATTCTTATCATCATATATTTCATGAATTGTAGCACCCTTATCAGACTTGGTTTTAGAAATATTATCATATTTAGAATTTTTGATTGATGATTGAGATTACATTGATTCTATTTGTTCATTACAATCAAATATTAAAATTTCATAAGCAATGGAGGGTATTTTTTATGATAATTCTTCAATTCTAAAAAAGGTTTCTTCATTATAAGATTATTTGAATTCATTCTCTTCCTCTTCATCTTCATATTTTTTGTTCTCATCACCATAATCCTCTTCCTCATCATTAGTAGGTTCTTTTATTTTTTTTACTTTATTTATAATAAAAGGATAAAAAAATCCAATTTTAAGGTTCCTTTGAAACACAAACTGACATTATGAAAAAAAATAGAAGGAAGAACAAAATTGGTTGAGGAAAACACCACATCTTCCAATAAAGAGTCTATAATCATGAAACTTGGGATTTTTTTTCTACTTATTCTCATTTTCAACTTATTATAACACATCTACACCATGAAATATAATATCTAGAGATTATATAGAATGTAATCCTATTTTTGGATCTCTATTATTCTTTTCTACCTTTTTCCTCCAACAATCTTCTACAAAATCATTCGTGACATTATTTTTTCTTCTATTTTGTTAGAGAAATAGATATAGATGTTCTCTATTTATCTTGGAAACCCCTCTCAGTATTCTTTGAATTTGAGGATGGGTCCTCATATGATGTTGGAGCTTAAGTATTCAAAACAAATTTCATTGATTCAACATCAACCACAAGCTTCATATGGTTGATCATATCATCAGTGATAAATTGTATATTTTTTCTAACATCCTCATATTTTATTCTATAATGAAATGTTTAATACTTTCCTCTATCAAATTTCTTATTAAAGATGGGGATATTGTAATTTTATACTTATTTAAGAAGGAATTATAATTTTTAACTATTAAGAGAAAAAATTGTCCAAATTAATCTTCCTCATTTAAACTGTATAATTCAAAATGAATAATTCATATAGTTTTATATTATCTCGATCTACAGTTATCATAATCTGAAACACTTGCATCCAAAGACACATGGCCCTATTATTTGATGATTGATGTGTAACCCTCCCTATTATTGCATCTTCTTAGACTATTTTAATCAAATATTTCTTAGCTTCATCCTTAATAAATATACCCATGGTTTTAGATATTTTTTGAGAAGGATAAAAAGTATCTCCTTCTGATGGAATACCTAAAAAGCCTGTGGCATCCTTACATGTCATGTTATAAATCTTATCATAAATTTGGAAAAAAAAAATTATTTTCCTTAATTAATGAAAAACATTATAGATTCCTAAAAATATCATACAATATCCAAATAAAATAATTCATAATTGGAGTTTTATTATTCAACACATAATGACTTCCAACCTTAGAAATCAGTAATCCTTCACAATGGAGAATCGAACTTATCCTAAAAATATTTTCTAAATAACATTCCCCTAAAAACCCATATGTTATAATCCTTAGTTGGTTCTATAATATTAGGGATTGATACTATGGAATCAAACATGAAGATCTTTTTAGACTGGGAGACAAAAATGTTGCAACACTTCAAGATGGAAATCATGAGTAAACCAATGTGGGACCTGAGTGGGTTCATCCTTATAAAGGAATTCCGGGGAGATGGTTGATCTCTCAAAATATTCAATAATTAATATTAAATCTTTACAGATCTAGTGGTTGAGAAATAACTTGGGAAAATTGAACTCTTGAGGTCTTTAAATATTTATCATATTGGGATGAATATGATTATGAAAACAAAAAAAATTACAGAAATATAAGAGAATAATAAAAAAATATAGATAAGAATTAACTGTAATGGAATAGTGTAACAACATAAAAAATAGAAGAATATGTTTCAAACTAGAGATCCATTGGTATTATAATATGTTATTATTTTAAACAAAATTACACATTAAAATATATATAAATAATAATCTGAATACAAATAAATTATTATTCCAAAAAAATGATTCCTAAATTTATTTAATATTTTTCTAGGTCTGAAAATATTTTATAATAACTTTGATTTCAAAAAAAAATCTTGGACCAGAAAACTCAGTATACCATAGATTTTAGAGAAAATAAAATTTTTAGAAAACATTTAAATTTTAGAAAAATAACGTTTGAAAACGAAAATTTTAGGAAGATTAATACCATATCTACTCCCCATATAAAAATTTGTAACTTAGTGTATGTACATGGATGAAAATAAAAGTAGTTATGAATGATTAATTTATATTGAACATTATTATCTTCTTTTTAATGCATTAAAATCTATCAGAAGGTAAGGGTTTTGTGAAAATCTTCTCATGTTGTTCTTACATTCTGGTGAATTATAAAATGATATATTCTTTAATTGTGTTATTCCTATGAAATTGAAGCCAAATATCTTTGTTATTTTCATTAGAGGGATGTGCAGGTTTCTTACGTAAAGAGATGTCACTAGTGTTATCAAATGCTATTTCAGTTTTAGTAAAACTCATTCCCTAGTCAGTGAGTGTGTGTTGCATCAACAACACATGATCACAATAACTTCATGTTGATACATATTCTGATTCAGCTATGGAAGGTTTTATTGAGTTTTTTTTTCTTACAATACCTATAAAATAATGAATCTTCTAAGAAATGACAAGTTTTAAAAGTACATTTTCTCTCTATTCTACAACCACCAAATTTAGCATCCGAAAAACATTATAATTCAAAATCATTTCTAGAAGAAGAAAAAAGTCTTAAATCCTAGGTTCTAATTAAATAAAAAAATACATTTTATAGATTTCATATGGGATTCCTCTGGAATTTATAGATACCTTTCTCATAAACATATAGAAAACGTTTATTCTGGATGACATGATTTTAAGTGTAGTAAACCTTCTATCATACAAATCTTAAGTTTTTTGATCATCTATTTCTCTATCCTTGTAATGATCAAGTGTATTTGAGGTACTGATTTATGTACAAATACTTTTAGTATTTTCATATATACATTTTTATGATTATATTTGATATAATTATGTTAAGATATATATTTATCTTTTAGGTTTTTTGAAATTTAAAAACTAACAAAAAATGTTAACTCACCCATCATACTCATCTCAAACTCAAATTTCATATGGTCTACAAATGATTCTATTAAAGATTATTCAGTTAATTCGAATATAATGTCATCAACATAGATTTTAAAAATCATGATGTTTTTATTATCTTTGTTTATAAACATATTATGATCCAAAACTCCCTTAAAAAATTATTTAGTAACAAAAATTCTATTAATATATCCTACCAAGATCTAGGGGATTTTTTATGCCCATATAATGCTTTGTAAAGTTAATATACATATTCAATATGTTTTTAATTTTCAAAACCAAGGGGTTGATCAACATAAATTCCTACAATACATTTAAATTAATGAAATAACACTTCACATTCATTTGAAAAAGTTTTAATTTAAAGAATGCTGCAAAGGCTAGTATAACATTATTATATTCAAATCTTTCTACTAATTCATATGATTCTTAATAGTCTATTTATTCTTATTGGTTATAACCTTTAGAAACATTTCTAGATATATTTATAATAATTATACCATTTTCATAACATTTTTTTAAAACACATTTAACATGAATTATAGATGTTTTTTAGGTCATTAAAACAAGGTCCAATGTTTATTTATTTTGAATTAATTCAACTCATCTTGAAAATCCTTAATCCTATCCCCATCACCTAATTATTCATTATAATTCTTAGGTTCAAATTTTTAATTAAAATAATGATGTTATATGTCATTTATTAATGAAATTCTAGTCCTAATAGGTTGATCAACATCACCAATAATACTACAAAAGGATGATTCCTAAGAAACAACTTACTTCTAAGGTTTTAAAAATTCATTTCATCAATATAAGGTAGAAAATATTCTTGAGTAAATACTTCAGAAATTGTTTCATGGGTGTTTTCTTTATGATAATAATTATAAAATATATATATATATTTATTTTTTGAAAACAAATTCAAAGATGTTGGTCATGTTTGTTTAAAAAAGGGTTGGTTTCATCAAATTTAAAATGTACTGTTTCATCAACTGTAAAAGGGTTTTTATTAAGAACTCAATACACCTTATAAGTAGTGGAAAACCTAAAAATATTCCTTCATCAGATTTTGGTGAGAATTTGTGTAGGTTATCTATTAAATTAATGATGAATAATTTTCATCCAAATACTCTAAAGTAAGACACTTTTGGTTTTATCATTTCCCCAACTTATAAAGAGTTTTATTAAGAAAAGGTCGAATTAAAACTCTATTTATAGTATATCAGGCTAAACTAGCCAATTTAGAAAGAAATATTTTAAAAATTGAGTATTCAATTATCTTGGTTATTTTTATTTATTTAAGTATATCAGTTATTCATTCAACAACACTATTTTTCTATGGGGTTCTTTGTGCTCAAATGTTTTATGTAATACCTTTATTACTAAAAAAAGTTTAAAAATCATAATTTACAAATTCTCCTCCATGATCACTACAAATAGTTATCAAGGGAAGGTTTTTCTCATTTTTATCTTTGGATAAAAAAAATTTAAAATAAAAAAAATCTTCAGATTTATTTTCTATAAAATAAACCCATGTATTTCTCATGCAATAGTCAACCAAGACATATAAATAGTTTTTTCACCCAATACTCGGAGTTTTTGGTTTGAATAAATAAATAAAAGTGCACTTACTATAATCATAAGTAGTTGAGACTTAACTAATATATTTAAATGTAGACTTATATTCCTTAGCATATAAACAATGAGTCTCAGACATTTATCAAATGGAACCTATGATTCAGTATATCCATAAAAAGTATTTTCTTAGACAAATTACATATTTTTCTAAGGTTATAGTGTCCAAATTTTCTATTTCATAAAATAGATTGATCTTCCAATTCACTAAGGAAATGTATGTATTGTCTCATAAGTTCATCTATGATAAATTTATATACATTCTATTGTGGATGGTAATTAATAAATGATTCATCCTAGGAATTTTTACTACACATTTATCATTCAAAAAATTCACAAGGTAAAATTTATCACATAATTTACTTACTCTTATATGGTTTTTCATAATACCTTCCACAAGTAAAAAATTTAAAATAAATATTTACCAATAAAAACTATTTTAAATATTCTAATAATATCTCCTTAAGCATTATATCTTAATATAACCATTTAAACTTTATATTGATAATCATTTGAAAGAAATATTTGTGTCTACCCATAAGTCTAGAACACCCACTATCCATGTACTAAGTATTCTTGTTATTGGTATAACATTTTTTCCTGAAAATAAAAACATTATGCTTTCGACACCCAAACCATCTTCTTCCAGATATGTCAGTATGTAAAACTTTTGGAATCTAAATTTATTTTGAAAAATATACTTTTTGGAAACCTAAGGATTCAATTTTAATAAAGGAAGAATTATTTTTACAATGTCTTCCACTTTGACACTTTAAAAAAGGGTGCATTCATTGGAACAATGCAATTGTTTCTAAAAATGGATTTTTATAAGAATTAACCCTTTTGGTACTAGTTCTATGAGTATGAGATTGTTTATAAATTTTATCAAAACCTTACTTACTAGTAGTAATGTTTGGAAAAATATTTCATAAAGAATAAATTTGGTATTTTAGTTTAACTAAATCATTATCCTCTTGAGTAAGGATTTCATAATTTAGTTTTTCAAAATTAGTTTATAGAAAAAAATTTAGTATAAATTACTTTTTCTAAATAATTATAAATAGTAACATTTTTAAAAATAGCTTTATCATGATCTTTAGAAAGATATGATACTTATTTTTTTAAAACATTTATCCTTGAATTTTCCTTATCATGTTTTTCTCTAACATTACTAAGGTAAAAAACTATTTCCAAAGGCCCTTTTGAGGAAAAGTTGGAAACCATATAAGTTCATGGACAAAAGGTTTAAACATATTAAGAAATAAAAAATTCATTTAAAATGAGACTAAAAATATTAGAATTTCATACCCATTATAACCCCCAATGAAGGGAATATATCTTTGTATCAGGATCATCATTGAAAATGTATTCAATGTTTTTGGAAAGATTGTCCCATGTTTAGTTGTATTCCTTCTCATTAACCATTCTTTAATTGAATTCATGTGCCAAAATTAGGTTATTTTTTTACATAAAGATATATTTTCACATAATGATATATTTTTATGGTTTTCAGTAGTGCATAAATTATTCAATAGACAAATATATTCATTGGGTATTCTTGTAAGAAGACCTATGTTATTCTGTCTAGAACATTCTTGATCAGAATAGTTATATAGAGAGTCTCCCCAAATCACACTCCAGAGATCATTTTATTTAATAACTTTATTTTTTTAATTATATAAAATTTCTCAGATTCCTATTATAATTTCTTTCATATCTAACTTTTCTTTTCAACTTTGGATAATCAAGGCCGATGTGTCCATCCTTCTTATACTAATTACAAGTATCCTCAGAATATTTATTTTCATTCCTATACTTGTTACATTTATTATAAAAATAATAGAAGTATTTCTTACCAATTATATTGTTCATTCTTATATAAAGATCATCTTGTCCATTCTCAGAGTGTTTAGAATCACTTGAATATGATTTTCTAACAATATTTTTCTGTTTGGAAGATTTAACCACTTTTTTTGTGTTTGAACTTTGGTAGGAACTATATTAGTATTGAAAAAAACTACCATTACGTTTCATAGATTTTTAGCATCTCTCTTTAATCTAAATTCATACTTCATAAGGGTATCCATTAATTCATAAGAGTTATATTTTTCAATTTTATTGTATCATCATCTATATTCCTTTTATAATCCCATTAATTGGGAATGATATCAATAATTTTCTCTAGAATAATTTCATCATCTAAACCATTTTCTCTAATAAATTGAAAAATATTTATGATAGTCATAAACCAATGATGAATATTAGCAACCAGTTATCCAGGTAGAAATTCAAAAGCATGATATTGGGCTCTTAAAATAGCTCTCATAATTTCATTAACTTTTGATGTTAAAAATTGAGTAATCTTTATCTTCATCCAAATAATATTTTCATCCTCACAAGAAGAAATCTGTCTGTAGACCATTTTATTCCAGGACCATAACAAAGTGTTCCTTACGTTGTAATTCAACTAATATTCCAGCTTCTCTTGATTAGTAAAAGTTTTACCTTCCTTATCTAGAATTTAATAATCACCAGTGAGCATAAAAAATTATCCACTCTAGTTTTGATCAAAAAAGTATTCATTATATCCCTCCAGTGCTCATAGTCTTTACTATTAAAAATTGGTGGTCCATTAGGATTGAGATTATTAATGGATCTGAACTTTTTTCCTTCCATCATTCAAAAATAGATAGAGAAAATATTTTCCCCATACATGTTTTTGTAAAAACAATATAAACAGGTTTACAATAAAATTAAAACTAACTTGAAAAATTAAAGAGATAAATATATAGAAATTATTTGAGCAGTGGAATCTTGATCTGATACGAATTATTGAATTAGTATATTAGAATTATAATTGTTAGAATCAAAATAATATATCAATGATGGACTAATTATAAGATGGGGTGAATTGTAGATTTAAAAAAAGTTGTATTAATAGAGTTTAAACTAAAAAAGTTCACAAACCACTTTCTATACAAGAATGATATTCGGACATGGCCCTTAGTCTGATTATATCAAGGTATCGTAATCAGCATGATTATGATAAAATCATAGTATGATAATTATAATTATAATAGATTTAATATAAATAGGATTAAAATATTTCATTTAAGATGGATACAATTAATTCACTATGTCATGGATTCATAAAATATCCTACTAAGAAATAAAGATTTTATTTATCAAAATGAGAATTGTGATTAAAAATTAAAACATATAATTCAAAAAAGATATTTAAAAATACTTATATGAAAAAAGTAAATTAATAAAAACAATATAAGAATAACTTTTATTTAAAAGAAATAAATATATTTTAAACATAACAATAAGGTATCCAAAATCATTGGCTAAATGTATTCCATGTTTTATACATACATAAAATTATATCCTTCCTTAGTTTAGAAATCCTCTGATATAATGATCGACTTATATATCTTTCTATCCATGAAATCCCTTGATCCAATAGATCTGATTCTGTCACATTATCCCCATGTTTTCTTGATAAATATAATGATCTGTATCATGGTCTTCCTTTCCTCAAAATCCCTTAATTGTTTTATTACAAGTTGATGCCTGAAAAAATTAAAAAACAATTTCCTAAAGAGAGAAACTAAAAAGGTTTCCTTAAGAATGACTCTCTGTAATGAAATATAATAGACTAAGAAAAATATGTTCAAGATTTGTAGAATTTATAAAAATTGATTTCAAAAATGGAATCAACAACACTGTAGTTAATTCTCCAAACTCTCTGAATGACTAGGTATTTATAGGTGAGCTTCCAATGGTCATCTTGATCTTCCAACGGTCATATTTTCGATGAGATTGTTGCAGGGAAAGTCACACCTAGCACCTCATTGGTAAAATTATAATAGAATGTTCGATGTTGTATAGTATTACACTATCATAGTGTAAAAATTATTCTAATATGATAGAAAATATTTTTCCATATCCATAATATAATCATTAAGTCAATATGAGGTATTTTCATACATATGTCAATAAAATGGTTTTCATTAATGTGGATCTGATGTTTAAAAGTTTTGAAATCGGTTTGATTAAATATGATATCATTATGAAAGAAAAATAAATAATATCTTATAACTGATCATATATAGTTGAATCCGATTATTATCAATTCCATACTTATTATGATAATTATAATGAATAATGTTATTATAAATTCATCAATACTTTTAGAACTATTTTCTATATGGTATATCTATATGTTTTCTAAACAAAATTTTAAAAATACATTGCACATAAAAAAGTTAGTAATAAAATATTTAAGAAAAAAAAATATTTCCAAGAAAAATGAAAATTCATAAAGAAACTTTTAAATCAACAAAGTGGAAACATCACTCGGGCATATATATACTCTACCATTTCGATAAAGTGATGTAATTTATTATTCATTACCACATTATCCAAATTGTTATGGAAGTTTATATATTTATTAAATATTATACTCGTGTAATGATTAATATTATATTTTTTATTATACCTTGATCAAAATGCATGTACCCAAACCATCAAACTTAAACATGCATCCAAAACAGAATTTTTTTCACCAGAATGTTCATTTAATGAAGAAATTGTAAACTAAATAATAATGGGAAATAATAAATTATTGAAACATAATAATTTATATATGAATATTTTTCTTTAATATATTTATAATATATATATAATATAAATGAGGTTTTAATTCATATGATGTAAGATGGTGCATTAGGTAAGGTTTTGTGTTATAATCTCATTTTATTTCATGATTGTTTATGCTAAATTTTATTTTAGGGAAATCAAATGGATATTATCCCATAAACCCTATATATTTTATTATACACTATTTATTCATATTATTTTCATGTAATTTTACAAATTTATTCAAGTTCTTACTAAAAATTCCTAAGAAATTGTGTTTATTAAATAAAAACCTTATTTCAACTTCTGTCAATAAATATTTTATTACATGTCAATGATAATTAACATTTTCCATGAATGTGATTTCATATGGTCCACTGATTGTTTAAATTCATTTTTAGGCATACATTAATTTCTTTTTAATGGTTAAAAAAAGTATAATTTTTTTGAACCCGTTATTTGTGACATTTTTTAAAAAATTATAAAGGGAATATTTGTTTTCATGTTTACCAAAGAAATGGATTTTACCAACATCAAAACTATTCATGTATTTGAATATTTTATTATAATCTTATATGTGTTTCCTTCAAAGAAAATCATTTTCTCAACATTCATGGATCTTTTTTAAGGACGCTGAAATAAATTTGTATTTTTCCTATTTTCAATGAAATTTTTGAATCAACATTTATAGTTTTTTCATATATGTAAACATCCATTAAGTATTTTTATACTTACTAAGGGGACTGAAATTAAGATACTAACAAATTTCATTCTTTGGAGTTCTTATGATGATTTAATAATGATTCAACGAACCCACCTTATTTCCCACAAGTTAATTAATTTAAGATAAACTTTTTATAAAACTTTTTAATTCTATGTAGGATAAAAAATGTTGAAATGATGGAATTTTTATAAAAAGGTGTAACTTTTAATAATTTTTTATAAAAAAAATTCTCTTCCAGGGGTAATTATATGATGACAAGATGGAATATTTATGAAACTCATTTATTTTCTAAGATTTATTCAATGATGATAGGATAAATTCATTATGATATTGTGGCCCACATATGTATGGTTTTCATTATGTTAATGGTGTTTAAGAATTATATATACATCTAATAGTTTGAGTAAAGAAAGATATCTCATTAGATAAAAAATATTGAAATGGGGAGTGAACCTAGTTCAATAAGGGTCTTTGTTTAGTATAATAGTCCTTATGGTGAACCTTGACTAAGAAAATAAGGGAATGGGGAGTAAACCTAATAATTTATGTTTTTCATGGAAGTGATACATGATAAAGGAATAATATTATATTTTTATTTTCATAATAGTAACCATTTTATTATTATATTTACTTTTTCTCGTAGATTATTATATATTATAGATGATTTTTTACACTTATGACTTATGTATCTTGCTATGAAAATCCCATATGATATGACTCATTATTAATGATCATTGGATAATTGAGTATAAATTCTATAATTTATGATCATGTTATCATAAAATTAAAATTTTATTGTTCTCATTTATCAACATTATATTACATATCTTATGTTTACCTTTATTGAGTGAAAATCCCCATGTCTTAATGGGAATTCAAAATTCCGGAAGAATGTTTTTCCAAATATGTGACCATATTGGTTTTATAAAAGAAATTTATAATATAATTTCAACCATTAATACACCTTCAAATTAGGTTTTTATCATGGTTGGAGGATTCATATTCATCTTAGGTTTTCATAGGAGATATAAGAGATATATGGAGGTTGTTGTATCTAAATCTGTAGTGGAGCCCCTGGATAGATGGTGGTTTCTGACATTGATAGGAGCTACAACCTATAGACATAAGATTGGATATGGTGATAATATAAGGTTTAAATGTATATATTCCCCTCATGTTTATGTTGGGTAACCTCCCTCATTTCTCCTCCATTTCATCTTCTGGATGGGGTTCTCCACCCTTTGTTCATCCATTGAATAACCCTTAAGGGATGGGTTTTTCATGGTATGAAAAATTAGTTCTAAGTGTGATTCTACCTCAAGTAGCCTCTTTTCAGATCCCTATAGATACTATATAATTTATTGTTTCTCTCATATTAGGGTTTGGTTCTTATTCCATTGAATCGTGGTACAGTATGAATTATGGTTTTGGGTATCATGTAGCCCAAGAAGAGAACATCTCATGATGTTGTTCGAACATTAAAGCATTCTATTCTCGAGTGGTATGTTCTCACAATGATTTTTTATATAATTAGATATATAAATTAAATTAAATTGTAAATTTTATTCATCGTTTGATAGGTATTTTTACTAGAATGATTGAATGGGTATGACATGAGATTTTAGTAATAATTTTGTTGTGGTTTCGACATAGTGGAAATATTGGTGAGAATTTATG
The DNA here is from genome assembly GCA_963277665.1 of Viscum album. Classification (NCBI taxonomy): domain Eukaryota; kingdom Viridiplantae; phylum Streptophyta; class Magnoliopsida; order Santalales; family Viscaceae; genus Viscum; species Viscum album. The sequence continues at coordinate 903,925,900 of OY728160.1, read as the reverse complement.
TGTTATAACTCAATAAATAAGGTTATATAATTATTTATAATTTATTATAATTAATTATTTTGGTTTCCTTTGACTTATTTTGGTTACAGGAGAATTTTTGATGACCTTTTTAGCTGATATTGGCATGGGCATGCCTTTTCAGTTTTTATCATCCAAAAGAATTAAATAAGAATGCTTATAAAAAGGTTGGTAGTATCATGCACAATCCCTATGGATTATATTTCTCTTTTTTTAGTTTCTATGATCCTCTATACAACTGAGTTAAATTCATATAATAATATATGTTTAAAAAATACTATGATTTAGATTATACATTACATGAAATACCAAGCTTAAACAACCATAAAATATTATTATTTATTATGGATATTATAACCATGATGCTAAATTGGAGGGTTTGAATAGGAATAACCAAATTTTTCAATATATATAAAACATTCCGGCTCAATACCAACATATTAAATAATTATTAGTAAATTGTAATTTTTTTAATTAATCTGTATTTTTCTTTAAAAAAATACATTTTCCTCCAAAATGGTTTTTATTTATTTCTTCTTAGAACATATTATAATTAATTTTTGAGTTATTTAGAAAATTTATTTTAAAAAATTAAATTCATTTTTTAAATCTTAATTTCAATTTTATCTTAGATTTAATTTTTTTAAATTTTTATAAAAATTTGAATTTTTAATGAATAGGGGAAAATATTTATTTTTATTAAAAATGTTCTTTATTTTCAAAAAATTCAAAGTTAAATATTGTTTTAAAATGTTTTTAATGTATAATCAGTTATTTAATATTATTAAAAATATAATTATTTTATTTTGATTCAATTTTTAGTTTGATTTTTGTATAATATTTTTTATACTTAAGAAGGTATCTTTTTTGAAAACTAGTTTTCATTATTCTTTATGGGATTAATATTAAATTAAATCCCTAAACATAAATGAATATAATTAAATAAAATTTATTATATATTTTTAACAAGATAAATTAATATTATTAAATAATTTCTACATATTTTTTGGTTATATTGAATTTTAAAAAAAGTAAAAATAGCTTACCACTAATATGTTTCAAACAGGTTTACCGGTTATTAAACTAGTTCTCTAAGGATTAAAATGAGCTAAAAAATCCTAAATACAATTAGAGGAATTTATTTATACAAATATAAAAATATTTTCAAATTTTTATTTTTTATTGGAAACATTCCCATGAAAATGGGATAATACTATTTAACTATTTTTCAAAAATACCAAATGTGTCATCTCCCTCACCTATAAAATGACACCCCCTTACCTCTCCTCTACAAACATCAATATAAAATTATCATATAAATTACCTATACAAGAACCTTAATAATATCCCTATCCATATCATATTGGTCTTAATTTGGGCATAATAAAATCCTTAAAGGGCTTAATGTGTAAACCCAAAGAGGTTGTACAAAGAATAGATTTTACTTTTAATTGAATGTTTTAGTTTATCCCATATTATAACTAATTCAAAACTATTATATCCATTATTAAATAATAAAATCAATAAATCCCTTATATTTTGATGTTATTATATTTTTTTATTAACTTCAATACATATCCTTATCCATCTAATTGGAAATGAAACTATTGTTCATGTGTACGAAAAACTACCACCTAACAAACTGATGTAATTCATTTTCCAAAACCACCTATCATAGAGGGTTATAATTATTGATTTAATGTGTAAATATTATATTCATGAAATATTATTAATTTTGGAAAGATAATATATCACCTATTTTTTAACTTTCCATCCATTCAAAAATTATAATGTTGTTCATGCCTATGTGGGGATTACCACCTTCACGAAGCGATGTGATACATTTTTCATCACAACCTAATGTGCATGTTATATAAAATTTTATTTAATGATATAATATTATATTTTGGTTATAATCATAATTATGGAATGATAAAATGAAACTTACCTTCTTTCCATCAAGTTCATTGAAAAGTTGAATCAATACTCACGCATATGTATGGACTACAATCTCCATGTAGTGAAAAATATTTATTTTTCATAAACATATAATATAGATGGTTCAAAAATCATAATTAGTGTATAAATATGATAATTATATAATTATTAAAATTATGGTTATTATTTAATAATAAAATATTTTACCATGATCAATATAAAAATGTTATTTTCTAATTATTAACCAAATGTCCTGATAACACACTACATGGACATGATTGATTATGTCATTAAATATGTCATTCAAAAAATTTAAAAAAATGGAATAATGATAAAAAAAATTAAAAATTAAAATTTTCTTATACATGTAAATATTTAATATAGGTTTTTTATACATGTTTTAAAGGACATACATTTTAAATATATTCTCAATCTAAGGTGATTCCTAACTCCATTTTATTTCATTGGGTTTTATCACTTATTAATTTATTTTATTAAATGAATATTATGTGTGAAATATCATTTTATTTATTTATGAAATATTTAATATTTTGTTTCATTATCATTTGTTTTATGAAATTTCTCCTTTCATTAATTATCAATTCAATGATAATATTTGTGTAATGGTTATTCAGCTTAAATTTTACATCATTGAGACATATGTTTATGTAATACACTTATCTTAATTGTTATGAGTTGTATATACTACCCCATGAAATTTTATATCATTAACCTCTATATATTTAATTTTTAATTTTATTTTATATCATTAATGGTCTTATGATTTATAATATAACCAAATGGTTAGTATTATTATGATATAATATTATCTTATTTTGAGATTATCTATGTTCAAGTATTCTTTTTTGGGGATAATATAATCTTTGTTTCCCAAACCAAATATATTTTATTCTATTATTGTTATGAATTTTGTTTATGTTTTCAATTTCCATTTCTTGCCTTATTAATTAATTAATCTTTAATAATGTTGTTTATAAGTTACAACGATCTTGTGTCTTCTTTTCGATTGGGAATTTTTCTCTTTTGTATTCTTGTTTTCTAGTATGTTATCAAGATTTTTCTTATTAATTGTTAAATGATTTAATATGGTTATTTTAATGTATTATTTACATTATTTAAAAAAAATTAGAAAATTAATCTTTTTAACATTGGTCATAACTCACATTTTTATTTTCATTAAAAAGGTGTGAAAGGAAGGTTTAATTTAAAAATATATGGTTTACCCACCCTTTTTTCCACTGTAAATATATTTTATTTTAATATAACTTTGAATGTTTATGATATTATTTTCTAAGAAATTAGTTTTTCTAATATCATAAAAAGTCAATTAAAGTTATTTTCAATGTGGAATTGGTATTTTTCTCAGGAATGTTTTTAATGGTATTTAAATGGTATTTCTATTAATAAAACAAAAAAACTTGGATTTTACATATGAATCACTTGGGATATGTTGTAATGATTTTATCCTTATTATTTCTCCTGATGGATTATGATTGTGTGAAATATATTTTCATTTAGTTCATTTATTTTCTTGGGGTAAATCAAACATTCAATAAACAATTATTATTGTTTTGTTGAAAAGTAAAATATTCTGTTATTTTTTATCATTCAAAGGTACGTGGACATATATGTATGATTGATGGGTGGTTCCATTAAAAAAATGGATTTTGGATACATTATAAACCAAGGATGTGTGGGTTCATTATATCCCTCCAATGCATTGGGTAAATATATAAAGTTAACTATTTATAGGTTTCTCCAATGTGATTCATGGAATTTACTAGGTAGGTTATTCTATTTTTATGGTTGATTATAAGAGTGATATGATAATTATTTTCCAATATACCAACACATTTTTATTGTGATTTCTATTATATTTTAATGGATACTTTGATCCCATATTGTATTCAAATTCCTTGTGATTTTTGAAATCTATGAATCATGTACTGTGTTGGAGAATTATGTAATGTTTCAGGATATATGATCAATGTTTTTATGCTAATGAATTATCTTATGTTATGGTCATGAATATTCATTATGTCTTAATACCCTTATATTTATCTTATTCCCACTAATGGAATTTAATTGTTAATTCTTATTTTTTCCCTCATTGAGTATTTGAGCTCTCCCTTATTATAATTCCTTTTCCCCATGTTATGAAGAATGTTATTGAAGGGTTTTGGTTATGAAATATTTATTGTGTATAAAATTATACAAGGTATGTTTAATACATAGTGTCAAAAATGAAAATATAGGTATAATAAGAAAAATTGTCACTTGAAGACAAGGGTCTTTTCATGTAAGAGATTTTCCTAATTAATTAAAACTATAATCTTAAAATTTCTTTGTGTATATAAGTGATCCAATATTTCATTTTTTTGTTATATGTTTTTCATGGATACAAATAGTTTACATTTATTGTATCAATCATAGAAATATAAAGATTATATTTTTAGCACTCGATGCGAGAGTATGGGTTTGGGGTTGTTATAATGTTCTAGTTAATTTAATTAAATGGTTTTTAATAGAATTAAAATATATAATTAAAATAAAAGAGTGTAAGTGGTAAATAAAAACACTTGTGTTCTAATCCTATCTCCATGGTCGCTAATGGATAAGGTTGGGACTATTGATATACTTGTTGGCTTTAATACATCTTGATAGGTGAGGCTGGACCTAATGTGACTAGAGAGACCCTACATAGAGTCTTAATGAACCTCTATTTTAGGGATGATTTTGAGCTTAGAATAACTTTGTCTAATATATCTTATAACTCTCGTATGTATATTGATAAATTTTTCCTCTTCAATATGAGGGAATGATGAGTGATAATCTCCCATCCACTATGATTTGGACTAGGTGGAAAATACTGGGGAAGAATGGGTTTGGGTTACATGAGCAGTCTAACCTAGAGAGACCTTGATGATTGAGATAGATCATGTCCATCTCTTGAATATTTCCTTTAATACCAGAACCCATGTATATGATGATGGATAAACTGCCATTTTGATGATATTATAAAATGCAACATCATTTTAGCATAGAGTGTTGACCTGAGACCTAGCTGAAACCAAGGACCCAATTGTGGGTACCTCTAATATACTATGATAGAGGGATCCATAGTTAGTAATTTATTAACTGACTTCCCCTGAGTGGGTGTATGTGAGAAGGGATTAGGTGTCACCTAGGAACCCATGCCTTCTAGTAAGCTGAAGGGGTTGTAGACAGTGTTATTATGTGTGGTTGTTCGACTAACCCTCATGTTTTCATTATTCTAGGAGTGGTATAGAATGTTTCCTTAGGTAAGATATCACATGGATGGGTTCCCATGGGTATATATTAGGGTACATGGATGGGATACAATATTTTGAAGATAGATATAATTGGATCTCCTAATGCATTGGTCTTGGTGTTTTAGCTTCCATATATTTGGACCTTGGTATGGTTATGGAAGCAATGGATTTAGAGCTGGCTGAAATTTTATCCATGAGATAGGTCCCCATAGTCATAAAAAATATGTTTATATGTTCTATTGATTTCAATCACAATTCACATACTACCACATAATGTATCACCAATGTAATGGAGATATAGTTATTATAATAAAAAATTTCATGTCAGATGCATGTACTATTACATGATGGATCCCCATAGTTATTGAGATATACTTATCACATCCATGCATTTGGATACAAATATTAGTACTATCATAGTATGGGTTATCAGATCCATGATACTATAGTTTTGGTTTCCACATGTTGGACCAAGACACACATACTACTGTATTGAGGATCCTTGGATTCAAGGAACTGTGGTTATGGATGCCATAAATTTGGATTTATATGCATCTAAATTCTTGGGATGGGTAACCAAATCCATGAAAATATGTTTTTGGATTCTATTATTTTTATTTTGACACATATACTATAATATGATGGGTCCATGGTGTCATGATATGATGTTTATGGGTGCAAGGAGTAGGATCTGGGTGCATGGTTGGAGTTTCCTTGGATTTAGATCACAGATGATTCAGCTATTATTTAACAAGATACTGAAGTCATATGTATTTCCTAAGGATTCCATTGATTATAATTTCACATGTTACATGAGACAAGAAGCCATATAGATTTACATAGAGACATCCTAGAACTGGCCTAAAGAGTTATGCTCAACCAAATTCACTAGCCTAACGTTCAATGGTTAATTATATATTTATTTCCTATAGTATATTTATTTATATTTAGCGGTTCATATCGATTTCACATTATATCACATATGATGGATAGTGCGGAACCTATTTTATAAAGTCTTGTTGAATTTTTTTACACACATGGCTCTCAGGCTTCCACTTCACTTGGGTACCCAAGAATATGTTCACTTGGTTATAGGATTAGGTTACAATGAGGCTTAAGATAGCATGATAAAGTGAGTATTATAAGTGTAATTCAAGATTTTTTATGAGTTATGGGTTGGTGCAGTCATGGAGCCAGTATATTAATATTACATTACCCAAGGAAGAATGTGTAACTCAACATGTCAGTGGTTTGTTTTATGTATGAAATTGTAGTTTAGGCCTTACTGAATTTCATTGTTCATCACATTTTTATGTTTATCAGATTCAAATTTTATTTAATTTGTGATTCGGAATAATATTTATTTTATATGATATTTCACACTCTAATATAAGATTTATAGTCTCCCCATAGTACCACCTTATTCCCCCATAGCTAGTTGGTATGATCTGGAAAATTGAGAGATGTTCCTGAGGACAAGTGGTGACCACCTATCGGGGAACATATCATTTTCTTGGTGTTTTAATATGTCACAATGTGGTATTAGATTAATTTTTATTATCTTACTTTTAATATAATTCATAGAAAAAAGATATAATAATTCTGCAAAGCCTATGAAAAATTTCAAACAAATGCATCTTGAACACCTGTTCATATAATAATTATAGGTTACTATGGTTGGTATTGATGTTATTTGGGTTCAATGTTATGGTATTATATCATGTTTACCTTATAGAAACTTATTTTTCTAAATTTTTTGATTTATGATGGAATATTATCTCTTGGTGTGTTGAAAAGGTTCCAATTTTGGATTTGAATCTTAGTCACGAGATGAATGTTGTGTGATTATAATTGTATCATGAACAAAGAATTCACATGAAATATAGGATAAATAATGTGATATTTTAATTATTGATGAGGGAAAATTGTTTAAAGTGTTAATAACTAATCATATGGAAAATTACTATATATGTTTTTAGGGGAATTCAACTCTGGTGATCTCATTTGAATATGCACCATCTTCTAATAAAAGGTCAGGTTAATCTATAACAAGACACTCGATGATGAGGATGACAACATAATTCACTTTCATAGGAGGTACAATGACCCAATTAGGACAATTCATTCATTTGGAACAATCATGGTAAACCCCTATTGGGTTGTTTCTATTTTGGTTCGGTTATTTAAAGTTGCAGTGATAAATTATTTGGTGTTTTCCATTATATAATGGAATGGAATTCTACTTAGCTGAACCACATACTTGTTTTTTCCTTGATACTGGTCAACTAGGATGACATCATCAGTAGTTTTTATGGTGAATATCATGTGTAGATCCTATAATTAGCAGCTCCTCTACTATATTCTCATGATACTGGGTTCCCTAGATTTGGGTGGTTGTTTTGGAATGTCATTGTCGAGGATTGAGTTAGGAGAGTGTATTATTCCTGATGAACTATGACCATACATGATACCTAAATGGTAGAGTTAATTGGGATTCCATGAGATCTTTATAATCGAGTTAGACCTTAGTCAATCAGCGATTGGTAGGATCAGGGTTGGCCCGTTAAAGATGTTAGCATCGGTTGTTGGAGACCTAGAGGCAGGAATCATGAGTAGGTGCTTTTGGTTTTTTGATCAGTGCACATTAGGTGCTACAAGGTACGTGACATAGGAATGGTAATACCTTAGATTATATGATTTGATTCACCTTCTGTGCTTTAGAATCAATAATAGCTTCGATGGGTAGAAATTTTCAAGTTCCAGACCATATTGACCCTTTGGTGTCGTTTTAGAACCGTGGATTGAGCATGAGTAGACACTCATGTCATAAATGAAAATAGTTGGTAGCTATGAATTCACATGAGATAGAAATGCCTTGGATAATGGATTGGTGCCAATAGTTTTATAAAAAAACCATGAGGGGGTGGTTGTGTAATGAATCATTGAATGAGTATGGTGCCTGATAGTGAAATGGTGTTCCATGGTAGCTCATTCCATGACAAGTTACCATGTCGTAAAGATGGTCAAAATGGCATTTATGGAGCTTATATCATAGGAGTGTGTGTTGGGTTATATGTTTGGGTAGTAAATAGTTGTATTCCTATTATGACAGGAGCTAGAGGAATCCCATGCCGATAATGTGTTGTGTCATTGAGGAATTGAATTATTTATTTTCATGACTAGGTTTAATACTGATATAAATTTTGTGGGTGCTTATCGGCCTAGTAACTCGATAGACTATTGAGTGTAGCTTTGAAAGGGGAACATGCATAGTCAATGTTAGGTTAAACAAGTGAAAAATTATGGTCTATATGGGGGTTTAAAAAAAATTAATAAATTAATAAAATGAATTCACTATCAAAAATAAGTATCAAATATATTTTTAAAAGTTAATTACCAGTGAAAATTAAATTATTGAACATAATGAATCATTGTAGTGGTTTAGTATAAAGTAAACCTACTCCACTCTTATTGATCACTACTATGAGAGATATGTTGTGTAGTACACTAATTTTTTAAGGGGAATCATGACATAATTACAACCAAATTTCTCTAGTGGATGTATAACCAAGACACTTGACTTTTTTATGCAGAGTAACAACCCAAATAAAACAAAAAATTATACTATTTATTTCATAACTTGAATGGTCTTGATATTAGAATCTGGGAGACAGAACCCAATGTATGAGAATTATTTTTTTATGAAAATTAATTAATAGAAAGGGAGACTACCACTAGTGCAGAAAACGTTATTTACGTCGGTTATTTTTCATTTTTTATGTCGGGTTTTAGCCGACGTTAATACGGAAGATGTTATAAATAATGTTTTTTACGTCGGTTATTTAAAAACCAACGTAATATACATAACATCGCGGTGTTTATCACGTCAGTTAATTAATAACCGGTGTAAAAAACCCTGGGGGTGGGGTTTATAACGTCGGTTATTATATAACCGCCGTGATAAACCGGGGTGTCTTTATCACGTCGGTTATACAATAACTGACGTCATAAACACGTGCGGGGGAGTTTATCACGTCGGTTATTTAATAACTGACGTGATAAACTCCTGGGCTATGGTTTATCACGTCGGTTATTAAATAACAGACATGCTAAACCAGTCCTGGGAGGGGTTTATCATGTCGGTTAATCAATAACCGACGTGATAAAGCATTTCACAGGTCCTTTACCACGTCGGTTATTACATAACCGACGTGATAAACCATTCCACAGGTGTTTATCACGTCAGTTATGAAAAAAACCGACGTGATAAACGCTTCTCGATTTCTTTATCAAGTCGGTTATAAAATAACCGACGTGAAAGACAAAAAAACTTTTTTTAAAAAACCACTGCAGACCTCTACTCTCCCCCAAAATCAACCAGAAACCAAATCAATAATTCGTACCACAAAAACAGAAGATCAAAACATGAACTAAAGAAAATTTAAGCATTTACATTGATAACAGATAAAAATTACCCACTTGATAGCCCCCACCCTCATGTATACCCCTTGTACAGCCCTCCCCCACCCCATTGGAGCTCTCACCACACCCCTAGACTGCCCCCCGACCCCCTGGATAGCCCCAAACACCCCTCGACAACCCCCCTACCCTCCTGAACAGCACCCCCTCACCCCCTCACCCCACTTGACAGCCCCCGCCACACCCTTGGACTGCCCCCCGACCCCCTGGACATCCCTAAACACCCCTCGACAACCCCCCCCCCACCCCACCCTCCTAAACAGCACCCCCTCACCCCCTCACCCCACTTGACAGCCCCCACCACACCCCTAGACTGCCCCCCAACCCCCTAGACAGCTCCAAACACCCCAGGACAACCCCCCCCCCCCTCATGTATACCCCCCATACCCTGTACAACCCTCCCCCACCCCATTGGAGCCCCCCACCACACCCCTGGACGCCCCCCCCCCACCCCACCCTCCTGAACAGCACCCCCTCACCCCACTTGACAGCCCCCGCCCCATTAGAGCCCCCAACACACCCCTGGACGGCCCCCCGACCCCCTGGACAGTCCCAAACACCCCTCTACAACCCCCCCCCCCCCACCCTCCTGAACAGCACCCCCTCACCCCACTTGATAGCCCCCACCACACCCCTGGACTGCCCCCCGACCCCCTGGACAGCTCCAAACACCCCAGGACAACCCCCACCCTCATGTATACCCCCCCACACCCTGGACAGCCCTCCCCCACCCCATTGGAGCCCCCACCACACCCCTGGACTGCCCCCCAACCCCCTGGACAGCCCCAAACACCCCTCGACACCCCCCCCCCACCCCACCGGACAGCCCTCCCAGACCCCTATACACCCCCAACCCCACTGAACACCCCCCCACACCCTTGAAACCCCTCCCCCCCAGACCAAAATCCATACCAGAAAAACCATCATAAGTAGACCAAAACAAGAAGTATAGCAAAATTAAACATTCACATATATAACATTCAAAACTTACACTGTCAACTTCAAAAAAAACTAAATCCAACCTAAACGACTACCAAATACACAATTACAACGACAATATTCAAAATTACATTTTACATTACAAACAACTAATATTTAATCAAACCTGTAAAATAATTTGACCACTCCACTTGTAAGTGTTTTATGTCTTCACCATTATAGGGTTGAGGTTCATCAAAAAGCTACAAATGAAAAGGATAGTAGTTAACGTGTATAATGAGTAAATCAAATTGAAATATTATGGCAAAGTTTAAGAGGAAATCTTACTAGGTCAAAATTCACAACTGTCCAGTTGTTATTATTTCATACATAAATCTTAACATATAATATCCGCATTCGATGACGCCTTGTTGTTCATGAAAATTCTGTTTGAATGAGTGTAAATTCAATATATTATTTTAATGTAATAAATCAAAAAGTACAAATTATAAATAGATATTTACCTTCGCATTTACATATTTGATCTTTGCATTCCTTTTCTTTGCGTTTTTTCGAAAGTAGACCCATGCCCTGTTAGAAAATAATACTAATGGGGTAAATTTAAAATTCATTATAATATATAAAACTATTGAGAAATTGAAACTTACTTTTCCAATATATTCTTAAAACTTTCCTGCACATCATCATGGACAGAGCATATCCAATAAAGTGCTTTCTCCCTTGGGAAAAAAACCCCTAACATCCAATGATCACTGATAAAATGAAATTTAACGTTAGTGGTTTTTTATGTTAAAAGATAATTAACTCTTTGAGAGAGATGTGTTTCATACCTCTCACAAAAAGGCATCATCCAACATTGTGTGACTATATTCTTTTCAAGTCTTTCAGCAATATAAAGCATTCTTTGTTCCTCATCCAATGCACATGCTTTAGGGGAAATCAATTGTTGGTCCATGAATCCATATACATCTGTCAGCTCATTCCTCTCACAAATTTTATAAAGATACCTAATACAAAACAGACGTAAGTATACATTTTTAATAAATATAATGCAGGGAAAAGTTGTTAAGACTAACATGGAAAAAATTTGCACCACTTTGATGCCCAACTTATCTCCAGTAATAAGATCCATGATATCAGTTTTCATAATCCCCACATTTCTTTCACATCCACAAACATGAGCTTCCATTGGAAACTCATAATGATCCGCCAACCAAATTTGAATATCTTGAAAATCTGTCAAGACTACTAGATTCTGTATCTGATTTCATAGCTATATGTCTTTGTTGTTGTCTATACAGTATTTCTTTAACTTTGAAGTATTCCTGTAAAAATAAATTGAAAAATATATTAGTTTTCAAATGATAAAACAACTTTAATAAAAAAAAAAAAAAGATATAACATTCATACCTCTATGGTAATGAGTCGAAGAAGTCTGGATGGCCAAATTAAGAAATGGTAGATACTATGTCCAACTATCGCCACCTCATCTGTAGGTAATGGTACCCGAGATGATCTATCTATAATATCCTGTATAGTGACCCTCTGATTCTCTGCCTCTAATTTTTGATGATGAACAGTATCTCCTATACAATATACCAACCCATATGCTACTATATTCTATTGAGAATCATCAACATACAACTCGCAATAAGTAGGAAGCTGCGGCAGAGGAGTAGGATAAAAAATGGGGTCAGCAGGCTGAGGTGGGGGAGTGGGAGCTACTGGCGGAGGTGGAGGATAAATAATGGGGTCTATAGGGGGAGGTGTAGGAGTGGGAGATGTAGTCTGAAATTGTCTTTGCATGTCTGCAAACATAGACTGCATCGATGCTCTAATATTGTCCTCTATCGTCTCATTAATATTATGAATTTCAGCCTCCAAGGATTCAATTTTTTTTCTATAAACCCCCTCAATGTTTGAAGTTGAAGAATGTGGCAACACTTTTCTTACTGATACACCTGCCGGATATCCTCTTACATGACCAGGATGTTCGGGCCTTCCCAACGCTACAGATAAAATATCTTCCCTCCCAGTAGCTGTAAATGTCCCCTATGAACTCTGCTCCTCAAGAGAGTCATGTATTAATTAATTGAACATTTCTGTAATGATTGAAATTATATGAAGAAAATGGTTAACTTAAATAAATAAAATATATATCTTACAATCCTATCAGCTACAATTCTCGATTCATCCGAAAGATATTGCCCTTTTTTGCCCTTCCGAGCTCTCTTCCATTTTTCATGTCTATATGGAGGGATGGAGGGGCCACCTCTCCAGAGCTTGAAGACTCATCTCTTAGTTGTTGAAATTTTTCCGCCATCATTTGTTCTTCCAATAATGCATACCTTCACCGAGATAAACTATGAGGGTATACATTTTTAGATTGGATCTCCTGATGAGATTTCCTTGTTTTCTGTAAATTAAGAATAATAAATCATTAACAAAATGTTAATAAGATCATTTATATAAGAAATATTATAAAAGTTTACACTGCCCTTACCAAAAATGACTCTTTTCTTCTACTTTCAAAAAACTGTCTCCATGTGTCTTCATCTATAAAAGGATATATACAACATGGATTTTCATGACTCCTATGACCATAAATGAAATCAGATGAGAGGGTTGATTTGAAATCCCTCCATCTCTTGGAAGACAACGATAAGCATTTCTTCCTGACTCCTCCAGTGTCAGGAATATCAAATGTCATATAATAAAGAAGAGGTTAAACATATTATATATACTATAAACATTTAAAGAATATTCAAACAATAGAAAAAGATCTTACCAAAATCGTCTCCCATAACTGAGAGATTATCGCTTTATCCACACTTCTCCAGTCATCATACAGAATGCTTACTTTGGTCTTATCCTAAGTTGCTACAAAACTCTTAAAATATTTTTCATTTGGACAACTAGGAATATCATCATCATCAAACTCAATGACAATCCTATGATCCTGCGTATGGGCAACTGATAATTTTGGTAAACGTGTGCACCCACGTTTACCAACCTTTGAACTCTTTGTTCTAATAGGAGCATGTGAATGTTCCTCCCCAGAGGTATGACCAATATTCTCATCTCCAGAATCATGTGGTTGATCAACTAAATGATCTTTCATTATCCTTCAAATCAAAAAAACAAACGTTGGTTCAAAAATATACAAATTCAAATATTTTAATACTATTGTAATCAGAAAATAGAAAAGTGTACTAAGTTACATAATAGTAAACATTGGTAATATGGTAATCATGTTAAACAATGTTAAAGATGGTAAAGATGGTAAAGATGGTCAAGATGGTAAACATGGTAAACATGGTAAACCTGGTAAACATGGTAAAGTAATTTTCACTGAACAAAAATAATAGATATATAATTCATGTAATGGTAAACATGATAAAGTAAACTAAACAAACTTAAAACAAACAAAAACTTATACTTATTTTGTTTTAAAACATGTTTTAATAAATAAAAAACTTACAACATCTAACATTTATGAAAAAAATAAATGTAAACAAGAAATAAACATATGTTACCTGTAATTTTAGGAATGTACAAATGGATTGTTTTCCCAAATTCCTTCATCGTGATCGTTCCTTATGGCACAAACCATGTCTCCAACATGCTCATCATTATGTTCTGTTAATCTTTCCATGGAAGTATGGATCTCACATAAATCAGCATCTTCATCAACTTCATCCTCACCAATATATTGTTTTTTCCCTTGTAAAACAACAGCCCACTGTATATCTGATTGATCTACTACATAGAAAATTTGTTTTTCATGTGTTTCCATTATAAAAGAATCAGCTGTGTCTTCCAATCTATTCAGATTAACAAGTGTCATTCCAAATTCATCGTGTCTGACACTGTTGTTACCGATAAACCATTTACAATTAAAAACAGGAACTTTAATTTTAAATTAATCAACCTCCCATATGTCTTCAATCACTCCATAATATGCACTTGATGCAGAAATTGGGTTTTTGTCCTTAGCACTCGAAAAATGCATTGCTTCTGCAAACACCAATACACCACTATTCTGAACTGCACTTCTATTGTCCTAAGCTTTCATATGAAATGTATAGCCATTAATGTCATAACCGGACCATATTATCACATTTAAACATGGACCAACCACTATCCATTTTAATGTCTCTGATATATATGATCTACCAAGCAAAGTCTTTTTAATCCATGACAAAAAAAATTGTTGTGCTCATTCAAAATCCACATTTCATTCTTCTTTGGATGACATTGTTTCAACTCATTAATATGCAATGTGATATATGGTTGAGCATCAGCTATGTTATTCAAGATGTATGATTCTAACTTCTTCAACTGTCCAGCTGACAATGATTTGACTTTCAATCCACGAATCCCCTTTCCCTCATTATTAACTCATTCATGGCGAGATGGAGGAAAACCTATGTGTTGCGTCGTAGCCAAGTAGCTCGTACAAAACTCTGCTACCTCCTCAGAAATATACTTTTCAATAATGGAGGCTTCAGGTCGATATGGATTTTCAATATACCCCTTTAATATTTTCATATACCTTTCAAAAGGATACATCCAACGAAGATATAAAGGTCCACAAAGATTTATTTCTTGAACCAGATGGATCATTAAATGCACCATTATATAAAAAAAAGTTGGAGGAAAATACATTTCCAATTGAAAAAGTATAAAAATTGCATCCTTTTCCAAAATGTTCAAAGCATTCACATCAATCGCCTTGTTACAAATTGAATTGAAAAAATA
This sequence comes from Viscum album, assembly GCA_963277665.1. NCBI lineage: Eukaryota > Viridiplantae > Streptophyta > Magnoliopsida > Santalales > Viscaceae > Viscum > Viscum album. The sequence continues at coordinate 903,910,451 of OY728160.1, read as the reverse complement.
ACACAACTTCATCATAGTCTTTCTGACATGAATGGGCAATATTCCACGCAATTCAACTGGTAGAATTTGTTGCATCATGACGTGACAATCATGTGATTTCATACCTATCAACTTCAAGTCCTTCAATGAGAAAATTTTTTTTACATTTGAAGAATAACCTTGAGGCACTTTGATATCATGAAGACACTAAAAAAAGCTAATTTTCTCCCTCTTCGATAATGTATGACAATCCGGGGGAAGAAATGTTCATCTTCCTTTAGGAGTGGGAGCTAACTCCAAACGTATTCCCATTGATAGTAAGTCTAATCTTGCATTCAACCCATCTTTAGTCTTTCCTTTAATACCTAACAATGTTCCAATCAAACAATCACATATATTCTTCTCCACGTGTATGACATCAATATTATGTTTAACTTCATGATACCTCCAATATGGTAGCTCAAAAAATATTGACCTTTTCTTCCAAATATGTCTATCATTACCAGATTTCTGTGTCTTTCCCAATGTCACATCAAGGTTTTTCACCCTCTCAAAATACAGATCTGGGGATAAAGGTTTTGGAGCAGTATCAAATTCTTGTGAGCCATTGAATGCCTTTTTTAGTCTTCTATAAGGGTGATCCATAGGTAAAAACTTTCGATGACCCATGTACATTGTTTTCCTCCCATGATGCAATTGACAATATGGCGTATGTTGTTCACAAATTGGACATGCTTTATGCCCTTTAACACTGTATCCAGACAAATTTCCATACGCTGGGAAGTCATTTATAGTGAACAGAAGCACTGCATGCAGTTGAAAATATTCCATTTTATAAGAATCATACACCCTAATACCATCAACCCATAACAATTTCAAATCATCAATCAACAGTGACAAGTAAACATCAATATCATTGTCGAGTTGCTTTGGACTAGAGATAATTATACTCAACATGACATATTTTCACTTCATACAAACTTCAGGAGAGAGGTTGTAAATTACCAATAAAACAGGCCATGAACTATGTGTGCTACTGAGGGTTCGGTATGGATTCATTCCATCTGTGTACAACCCTAATCTGAGATTTCTTATTTCATTTCCAAATGTAGAATATTGTGCATCAATTTTCTTCCATTGTGAACAATCAGCTGGATGGTGTATTTTTCCATCACATACCCGCTCATCAGCATGCCATATTAACCTTTTTGCATCATATGAATTAGCAAATAAACGTTTGAAACGATGAATTATAGGAAGATACCAAAATACCTTTGAAGGGATATTTGTAATCTCTACATCAGCCTATGATTTCTCTTTCACCTTATACCGTGATGTCCCAAATTTAGGACACTCTGACAGAAATTCATATTCCTTCCTATATATAATGTAGTCATTCGAACAGGCATGTATTTTATTGTATCCCAATCCCATCGGGCATAATATTTTCTTGGCCTTGTAATGTGAATCTGGAAGATCATTATCTTTTGTAAGAATGTCTTTCATCAATTGTAGCAGCTCTGTAAAACTTCGATCACTCCATCCATGTTTCGCCTTCAGGTTAATCAATATTAACACCGCTGACAAAACCGTAAAATCTGTACAACTAGGATATAATGGTATTTCAGCATCACCATATAGACGTGCAACTGTCGGTTCTATCTCAATTTGTTCTGCTACAATATCGTGAATCATTTCTTCAATTCCATCGGATTTACCATCTTGTGAATCATCATCACCAGTGACATTTCGTCCAGTTTCACCATGCCAAATCCTAGGGCTGTAACTCGGATTAAAACCATGACATATCAGATGATCTTTTATCTCTCTACTTTTCAACTTCTTCATATTCAAACATTTCAGACATGGACAGAAAAAAAATGTCACTACTTGGAACATTTTGTTTAGCAAATTCCAAAAAGGCATCAACACCTTCCTCATATTCATTGCTCATTCGATGTGCCGTAATCCAACTTCGACTCATTATTACCTATAACAAATATCAAAAATATATATATTTTTAAGATAAGACAAATATAATTTTATATGAAAAAATCATAATTTGAATGTAAAACAATTTTGAAATATAAAATAAATCTATGCGTATTTAAAAAATATGCTTGAATATTATTATTAAAAGAAAATATAGTTAGATATAATAGTTTTAAATTCCATTGAATAAAAGAAAACCATGGCGCCTACATGGTTGATAGAAAATTGGAGAGAATGGAGTAAACCTGAGAATCAAATCATATTTAAAATAAAAATTCAGATGGAGAAAATCACCCCTCCTGGACACCAGCCCCCACCCCCTACCCCCTTGGACACCCCCCTGGACACCCCCAACCCTCTGGACAGCCCCCCACCCCCCGGAAAACCCCCAAAACCTTCTGGACAGGCCCCCACCCCCTTGGACAGCCCCCCCCCCCCTACACACCCACCCCCTTGGACACCCCCCTGGACACCCCCCAACCCTCTGGACAGCCCCCCACCCCCCGGCCAACCCCCAAAACCCTCTGGACAGGCCCCCACCCCCTTGGACAGCCCCCCACACCCACCCACCCCCTTGGACACCCCCCTGGACACCCCCCAACCCTCTGGACAGCCCCCCAACCCTCTGGACAGCCCCCCAACCCTCTGGACAGCCCCCACCCCTCTAGACAACACCCCCACCCCTCTTGGACACCACCCCCACCCCCTACCCCCTTGGACACCCCGCTGGACACCCCCAACCCTTTGGACAGCCCCCCCCCCCCACCCACCCCCTGGACAGCACCCCACCCCTCCAAACAGCACCCCCCACCCCTCCTGGACACCACCCCCACCCCCGACCCCCTTGGACACCCCCAACCTCTGGACAGCCCCCCACCCCCCCGGACAACCCCCAAAACCCTCTGGACAGGCCTCCACCGCCTTGGATATCCCCCCACACCCACCCACCCCCTTGGACACCCCCCTGGACACCCCCCAACCCTCTGGACAACCCCCCACCCCCCCAGACAACCCCCCAAACAATGGTTTACATATAAAAACTAGGCATGGTGAACAACTAAAAACACATGAATTTAATATATACTTCATCATGAAATAGATGGAATTAAATATTATTAAATATGGCTACTTAAATGATCATATGATAATTAAAAATAACCATTGATATTCAACTAGTCAAATGATCACAAGTTTTCTCGATAACTAATATCATAATGAGGTAATGGATAATTCTAGAAATCTTAAACATATTGTCGAGGCCTTGGACAAGGCCTCAAAAAATACTAGGGTAAGCCCTCAGTAGAACCCATTTTTATTTGGAATCATGAGACATAGCGATGCATCGAAGGGCCATAGAGGTCAACAGTCATTACATTATATGTCTAATAGGTTCTCATATAAAAGAGGATAAACATAAGCAACAACAACACATGAAATATCATTTCCAAATTCGTACATTTAATCAATAACCATTCTATGTAGTAATATAGGTGAATGAAATCATTAGTTGTCAATGACAATAAACATTACCATCAATGTCGGGCATTCACGAAACAAAAACAAACTAAATAAAAGTAGTTGAGGCTTACATGAATATTGCGAGTCGATCTAATAGATCTAGTGATGATAAATAAGATGATGATGGAAAAAAGAGGTAAGAGGGTTCTAAATCGAAGAATCTTACCTAGTTTAAACAAAAAAAATCGCAAAACATAAATATAGACTATCCGGGAAAAAAAATGAACGAAATAAATTTGTGGAAGGCTTACTTGAGTGATGCGAGTTGAGATGATAGATCCAAGGAGAGTAAATATGATAAACGATGAAGGAAAAACGATTTTAACGCAGCGAGATCGATGAGTTGATTAGGTTTTACAACACGAGAGAGATGAGCCTCCGGACTGTCGATCAAAAAAACGTAAATGACAATCCACGGGGCTTGTTAATTTTTTAAATGTTTTATAACGTCGGTTATTTAATAACCGACGTTATAAACTGTTTTTTTACATTTATAACGTCGGTTATTATAATAAACGACGTTATAAATGCATCAGATACAGCTTTTTTTATGTCGGTTATAAAATAACCGACGTAAAAAAATCCGCGTGTTGGTTTTTTACGTCGGTTATTCTATAACTAATGTAAAAAAGACATAAAAAATCACAGTTTTTTACGTCGGTTATTGTATAACCGACGTAAAAAACATTCTGTGGGTTGTTTTGTTACGTCGGTTATAAAATAACCGACGTCAAAAATGCCTCAAAAGCCGCATTTTTTATGTCGGTTATTTTATAACTGACGTAAAAAACTCGTAGATAACTCATTTTTTACGTCGGTTATAAAATAACCGACTTAAAAAAAACCCGCGCTTTGGTTTGTTACGTCACATATTTTATAACCGACGTAAAAAACTCGTAGATATCTCGTTTTTTACGTCGGTTATCAAATAAACGACGTAAAAAACCCCCACACTTTTTTTTTACATCGGTTAATTTATAACCGACGTAAAAACCGAACACGCGCGATTTGTAACATCGGTTATTAAAATAACTGACGTTAAAAAGCTACTCACCACATTTGTTACGTTAGTTATAAAATAACCGATGTAAAAAACCATGTTTCACAGATTCTCACGTCGGTTATATATAACCGACGTAAAAAATGGTGACGTAAATAACATTTTCTGCACTAGTGTACATGTGATATATATGATGTATTATAATAGACACAACAAACCGGGTTGAAATATATTAGAGAAAATTAAGATGATCACATGTATTGGTTCCTATTTATTTGATTATAATTTTCATCAAGGTAGTAGTAGTTGAATTATTTTATGTATAGTTCTTTAGATATATTCCAGTATATGAGATATTTGTTTGCATATTCCAAATTCCATCACACATCATAGAATCACACCCCAAAACTATTTTCAAATTATCATGGGAAAATATGTAATCTCATAAAAAAAAATTATTTTAGTATTATATATATATATATATAATACTCCTTTAAATCAATTCTGAAAATCCTTAAATATGATATAAATTCAACACATTTGATTCAATGGTTAGAAAATTTAAATTCAAAATAGTAGATAAATAATTAACAACGATATATATATATATATACTATCATTAAAAATTTAATTCCAAATTATGGTCTAAAATTAAAAAGTTTGGAAAAAAATTCAATCTAATTTGAAATCATAGTAAAATATATTATAAAAAAAATTCCATAATATTCAGTCCAAGAGAACACGATAAATAACAAAGTTTCTATTTCATGTTCAATGATTCAAAACATTCTTTATTTAACATGAATTAAACATGAATATATGTGATGAAATTCATAAATAAATAATATTACATAAAAAATATTAAACCATGTAAAAATGTTCTTGAGAACAATTAATAAGAATTTTGAAACATTTATAACAAACAAATGAACTCAAAATAGTAAATTTGAATTTTTGAGGTTTCATAATGAAAGTTCATGTGTGAAATGAAGAACATATTTTAATTTCTTATAATATTGTTTAAAACACTATAAAAACACTTCTTATATATTATATATATATAATAAGAATTTATAGATTCATTAAACCAATTTATTAACATGTAACAAATATAGAGTAAATCATAATATCAATAAAATCATAGAAACAAGGAAATTTTTAATTTGATATTATAATAACTATGTATGGGTAACTTACATTCATGAATAAAGATCAAAAAAATCTTCTAAACCATAAAAAATTAATATTAATTTTCAAACGGTTTATAAGAGTACAAATAAATATGTTTATAACGTTAAGATGCAACCTCCAAACACTATCTAATGACAACTTAAATTTTATATATATATTCCATATAGTTAAGTTATAACACCATGTAATAGTAAAATAGAATTTATATAGATTTCATATAGGTATAAGTGATTTTATATGTGCTTAAAAAGGATAGTATTGAACTCTTTTTAGGGTACATGTAAATCAATAAAAGGTAAAATAATTTTTATAAATCATGAATAAAAGTAACAATAAAAGTTGTGAAAGGTCAAACATTTATGTGTGTAAGGGTAAAATATAGTTTCCAAAAAGAAAAAAAATAAATAATTATAAGGGTATAAACATGGTTTCAAAATTCACATAATCTTAATTAAAAAATAAAATAAAATAAAAAATGTTTTATACAAAAGAAAATTATTTAAAAAATAAAACATTGAAAATTAAGGGACACTAAAATAATTTATAAATTTTTTTATATTTATAAATTTATTCTATTGAAAAAGAATATTGCGGGGAATTAGTAATATTTAAAACAAAAGAAAATATAAATAACAAAAATACATGCTAAAATCAGAAAAACAAACTTCCTCACTCAAATAGTTGTTAGAATAACCTTTCGAAAATGAGTTTATGTATTGAGGTTGGGAAAAACATGTGGTTGGAATTGTTCCAGTGGATGTTTGGGGGTTGCAACCCTTATTATTTTATGATATTTGATGGGATTTTTGTAAAAAATCCATGGGGCTGGGAATGTATAATGAATTTGTGTTTCGGGTTGGCACTTAGGATTAAGAGGGTTTATCCTTCCTAGTCCTTAGGTATGGTGCTATATGGGGCTTAGGCCATAGTGATATAACACATTTTTAGGTAGTTAACCTTTAGGGGTTCTTCTATTGTATTGAGAGAGATGATGGTAGTGATCATGTGAACCTCACATAAGAAAATTAATGGGAGTCGAATGAATCATTATATGGTCATTTTGGATTTTGAATACGTAATAGGGTGGAGTATGAGAATTGGTGTAAGGAATAGTATGGATTGAGACAATACGATTGGGTGTTGGATAAAATATGCTTCAATATGTGGGGATGGACATGGAGATAGATTTAGTGGGTTACAGATTCAGTAAAGGAGTTACATTGGTAGTTGGACGTGGAATCTTGTGAGCTTGTTTTAAGGACCATGGTTTGTCTCCTAGAGATGGGGAACCAAGAATGAATCATAGAAACACATTGGAATTTGATGTTGGGATTTCATGGGATGTATCAAAAAAAGTTGGTTTTCTCATCATTCATATGTATAATTTAATTTAGTGGGTGGAAAAGATATCATGTGCATCGAATCAGATAAGAAAATATATTTTCAAAGATTGATCGGGTTTTTAAAAAATTCATCAAATCGGGTTTTGAACACGATAAAATTTAGTTTGAAAAAATCAAATTAGAATTGAGAACTAGGAATAGAGATATTGTATATGATTGAGTGGAGAGATCTGGTAACCATACTAGGTTCATCATATGAAAGTAGGAATAGAATAATAATTGTAAATTACAATGGTGTAAGTGAAGAAATATGAGAATAGGCAGTTATGGATTAAGTTCAGTGTTGGAGATCACCATGGGATGGATGATGTTTTAGATAGTGAGGTTATCATGTTTCCAATTAAATGGATTGGTAAGGATCTATCATAGTGATTCAAATAAATAATTTGAGTGTTGTATTATGTTTTTTATATTCAATAATCTTATATCCAAGTGTTACTTTAAAAGAGAAATGGGTCTTTAGAGGTGTAGTATGGTTTTTTAAGTGGGTTTTTTTGTCGAAGAAGGTATATTTTTGGATTTGGGTGTCCAATGGTACTTCTTAAGAATCAAAATTAATAATTTGGGGAGTTATTAGAACACAATGTGTATATGGTTGTTCAAAATTCAAGTGGAAATTAAAAATTGGATTTTGGGTAATTTTGAAAACCATAATTTGGAATTGAGTTCTTAGAGTTTTTATTCCTTCAAAAGAGGTGTTATATACATGGTCAGAGGCTTGATACATATTTCATGGGAATTAAGGATTCTTGAGATATGTTGGGTGTCTATTACAGCCAAAGATGCAGTAGATCCACTGACTAACTGGTGGTGTCTGGTAGTAAAAGGTGCTACTCCCAATAGCCACCGACTAATCAGTGGTGTTATAAATGGATAAAAATAACATACCCTCCCAAAATGAGTTTAAGGGGGGGGTCCTCTCTCATTTTTCAATTTTTTGTGTTCAATGTTGGTTTTCTCCACCCTCATTATTCCCTTAATGAACCCTCAGTGGAGGTATTTTGTGAACACAATCATTGGTTCCTAGTTGGATTACACATCTGGTACACTCTCTTCATCTCCCCTCCCATATTTTTGGTTCTATGTTTTCTATTGGTTTAGGTTTCTGTACCGGTTCTAGAGGATCATGTTGAAATATGCAAAATAAAATGGGGATTTCATGCATCCTAGGAAGATAATGTCTTGAAATTCTTAATTAATAAAAGGAAGACAGTTTCTATGAGGTATTGTTGCATAATGTTTTCTCCAGGTTTTTGTAAAAAAAGTTAAATTAAATTGGGAATTTGTTTAATCAAATGATAAGGGGTTTCTATGGAATTTTTATTGGGCTACACCATGGGTTATTGGAATGTGAATGTTCAAGGATCCAATGTGGTAATGACATTTAGTGAAAATGTGGGAATTATTATTTTTTTTTATAAAATGATATAATAAATTATCGATATTTATAATTAATTATTTTGGGTGACATGGTGTGGAATAGGTTATGGGATCATGGTTTTTGAACTATCAATGTGAAATGGTATTTTATAGATTTTGGAAGCTATTTTTGGCCCATGTAATTAAATTTGAGGGCATACAAAAAGGTATATGATCTAATGTAATTGTCTTATGACTTATGTCCCCTTTTTTATTTTATGCGGATTTTGAAGCACGCCGATAATAGTCATTCCCCTTGTTAATTTATTTAGATATAATTTTATTAACTATATTAAAATTTATAATTAAAATTAATGAATTCTAGGTGTCATGAATAACCCTTGTGTTCTTTCTTGCCGCATCATCTATTGATGGTTGAGTTTGGGACTACTGAGACATTTCTTGACTTTTAGAACAGCTGAGAGGTTTATCCAGACCTAATGAGATTGATTAGAATATGAATAAAATATTTAGAAACCTCTGTAGTGTGGGATATTGAAACCATAAAAGTCCTTAAAAACTATGACTTAGGATTCCAGAATGGACATCATGCATTTTGTTCTCAACTATAAAAGGATAAGATGTGTGATCCTCTTATGTTCAATGTAATTCAGACAAAGTGGATAGACCATTAGAACACTGGATTTGGGTTGGATTAGATGATTGACCCAATATAACCATGAGGGTTTTGATAGGTCTTAGACCATCTCATGACTTGTTCCCTTATTGAAATTCCAAATTTAATCAGTGGTGATTGTGCTTCCCTGTAGATAATGATATGGGATGAAATATCTTTAGAGAATTGGGAGTTGACTTGAGGCCCATATATGACCAATGAAACTTGTGCAGGTGTCTCTACTGTATTGAGAAAAAGGGGACCCTGTTGGATGAATCATTGATCAAATGAAACTGATCGGTTTATGTGAGATGGTAGTGGGTGTAACTATGGAACCATACCAGCTGGTTAGTCTAAGGGTCAATGTAAAATGGTATTTTATATCAGTGATTGTACATCCATATTTTTTTCTTAATTTTTTGTAGGTAATATATTTCATGATCATGTATATGTGACAATGTTGAGATTCCATGTATATGGAACTAGGAACAGAGTTGAGATAACATGTTTTGGAGATGTATGTGGTTACAGCTTCCATAGAGATGGATCTTGGTATTGGTGTTTCTATGGATCATGAGCTTGGTATGGTTATGACTGACTTTGATTTAGATCTCGATACATGTGATGTCATGGGATGGGTCCCTGGATTTTTGTGATATATGGTTATGGATACCATGGATTTATATATATATATATATATATATTCACAAAAACTTTAGGTATAGATCTTCAAAATCTTGTATATATGGATATAGTTACCATGAATTTTGATTCAGACGCACGTACTCTCACAAGACGGATCCCTAGATTCATCTTGATGTGGTTATGTATACCATAGATTTAGAGTTGAATGCATAGGCTATGCAGGTTGGGTCCCTAGATCCATGAATTTCATGTCATGGATATCATGACATGGAATTGTATAAACCTAATCCCATGCATTTGATCCATGATGTCATGGAGACATAGTTATAGCTTCTATGGATTTGGAGTTAGAAACATGTAATGTCATGGGATTGGTCCCTAGAGATGTTAAATGGTGGTTATAGATGCCAAGAGTTGTATAAGGATGAAAAAAATACCACAGAAGGAGTCCCAAAATACATGATAAGATTTTTATGGATACCAAAAATAGGAGTTGGATGCATAGTTTAACCTTCCATGGATTTTTATCTTGAATGATTAGACAGTTGTTGGATGAAACCCTAGAATCATGAGTGTTGGCTGGAGCTGCCATATATTTTTATCATACATGATACTTGGGAAGCACTATTATTATGATATGTTTAGATACACCTCATCTCTATATAAATTAGATATGGCCAATTTTTTTCATAAACCTAATGATCGATGATTGTTTATTTATTTATTTTCTATAGTAAAATTATTTATTTTCAATGGAGGATATCTCATATACATATCACTATATATTCTAGTTAGTATGGGGCTACGTTTGTGGTTCCCAATTTTTTTTTCACTCACACATTTCTAGGGAATCCATTGCACTTGGAAACCCAAGATGTTATCCACTAGGATGCAAGCATAGTTTGGGTAGAATCACGAGATAACATGATCTCGAAGGAAAAATTGATGGATGTTAGTATTTTGGGTTAATTTATGTCTTGGTGTAATCATGAAAAAAGTGTTTTTGATTTTATTTTACAATGTTGTGTAAATGTAACTATCCTAGTGAGTAGTATTTTATATATATGACATGGAAATTTGGGACTTACTTTATTTTATTTGTTATCACATGTTTATGTTTATCTTATTCATCTTTTAGTTCATTTTTTATAAAACTTGGTTATTTTATTTATTAATATGCACTCTGATATGGGGGTATAGTCTCCCCACAATAAATCTTTATACCACCACTTCTAGTTGGAAGACTTTTTTATATGGGAAAGCATTCCTGTTGTCATGTGTAAAATGCCAGTCTTGAAACAAAGTATGGGTATTTCACCCAAAGAATATGAGGTCACAATTTTTATGATTCCTTTTACAATGTTAGGAATAATGGTTTTATGTAGGGTATGTATAGGTAGTTTACTATGTGAGAAAAACATTGTGGGAGGTTCTGAAGATCATTCTTGAAATATAATTATTATGTACTTAGTCTCCAAAGGCACTAAGCCTTTATATATTAGAGGAAAATATTGTTATGAGATATATTTATTATTCATCCAATATGATATAATATTTCTATATGAAATGATTTTTTCTCCTCCATTGGTATTAGATTAGGCTTTAGTAATTTTTATATATTAAAAATTGAGATATTTTTTGGGAACCCTACGGATAAGACTGTGTGTAGGATGAAATACTGAAGAAATGGTTAAGTGGATATAGTCTATTTCTCATAGAGAATACACTAATGTGTGGATATGTAAATTTGATTCAACTATAGAACAAATTCATTTGTGGGAAAGAAATTTGAAAGTGTATATTGGTTACTAACCCAATCATCATAAATTCTTGATGATTAGGCCAAAGACTACATGACATAATAGAAAATATCATGGGAATTTATTTGGATAATTCAAAAAAAATATTTATGACATATTATGAAGGATAAGAGTAGATAATGTCTATTGGTAGTGTAATTTAAACCTAATATGTCATAGACTGAAAGTAGTATGTCATTATTTAAACATCCAAGGAATGACTTTTATTATTATATGATTACACACTATGATAATTATTTCTCCCAAAAGTCTTTTTGGTTTTAGTGAATGGTTGGAGCTTTTAGGAAATGAGATAATATTGAATTTGATAGATATTGAAATTATTAACTTCCTAGGAAACCAAATATTATGGTATTTGGAAGGAAACATATTATATCAATAATTATTTAAAATTATCAATATATTAATCATAATGATCTTCCAAAAGATGAAATAATAGAAAATTTATTATTTTCCACTTCATGAGGCAACATACACCTTCATTTAGCGGCCCCATTGATCCATTATTTTCTAAGAAATAGATCAGTATTTCTGGTATAATTTTTTTCTCCAGCAATCACTGAATTAAAATTTTATTTTATTTTATCATTTTGAAGGAAAATAAGAACAATGGTTGGATTTTATAAAGAATATGTGGCTAGAAGAGGAAATTGATTTCATCATATGGAAAAGGATTAAGAATGTTTTTTTCAATAAAAAATTTTGTAAAAATATTCTCACTAAAATTGAGATAAAATTCTGGGATCTAATTTAGTGTAAAGACCCGGAAATCCAGTGGAATTTTTTTTTGAATACATGGGAATTTTACAAGTCCGCGAAAATTTACGGCACATGATTCCAAGGCTCGGTGTTCCCAGAATCATTTTCTGAAGTTTTTTTCGGATACATTTAGTAAATGTATGAGTGTGTTATTATAAATTTTGAACCGATGCTCGGAACTGAAATATGAGGGCACTGTTGAACTCGCAGCGCCGGTATTCGCTTAATAAGACTTTTCCTTTGATGGCAGTGAGTCGAGGATAAAAGTTAGTTCTTGGGTTTTCATGTAAAATAATAAAATAAATTGTGTGTCACTTTATTTTATTTGAGCCATTGTTTGTTGTGTGGTGGTTAAAACCTCCTCTTGGAAGTTGGAGGTGGGGCCACCACACCTTAACCTCCCATGAGAGGTTATGGTGGTGGGGCCCACCCTAACCCAACCTCCCATTTGAGGATAAATAAGGTGGGGACCACTCGGGCTCTTAACCCCTTGAAACTCCCCATTAAAGTGGAGAAAACTCTCAAGCCTCGCATTAAATTAGGGGAACCTCTTCACCTCCCCTAGATTTTAATTTTTCCAATCCTCCACAATTAAGGGGAGCCTCTTGACCTCCCCAAATTAATTTGTCCACCTCTCAAGCATTAATTAGGGGAGCTGAGTTATTTAATTTTTCTCTCTTTGAATTGTTGTGCCAACAAAATAATAGACAAACTCTTTCTTCTATTATTTTCACTTGGCATTTGGGTGGAACATGGGAAGAGGAGAGCTAGGGAGAAAAACTCCCAATAAAGAATGAAGAACACTCCACCGACGAAGAACGTCGGCGATGATCCTTCTTCGACTTCTTCCTCGGACACCTACCGATGTGGAGCGTTGTCAATGAGCCGATGCAACTCGGGTTTGAGAGTGCTTGCGGACGGGATGAACGACGATACTCTTCATCTTATTCCCGCAACTCCATCAACGAACGATGAACGACGAACGGCCAACAAAGGTAGGGGGTTTACTTCGAGTAATATACCTCTCTTTTCCTCATCTTCATTTGAAAGGAATCAATACGAAGGTTTGTAAGAAATTGTTGTTCATCATTCTCCTTTGATTAACCAATTGTTATCACCTCTAAATGTGGAGGGTGCGGGCCAAACTAACACGGCCCGACTCCCTCCGCCGATCTTTTGTGATGTTTCTTCGGCATGGCGATGAGGCGACGGTGACGAAGGTAGAAATGACAAAGGTCGCGCTACCCATGGCCTCCGTGAATTGCGCCACCCCCGTGGCACACTGATGCTCCCGGCCGAACACCACTAGAGCACACCGGCCCGAGCCAGGCCAAACCGGCGCCCCGCGGCATGCCGGCACGCTGCTCGTGCGGCCTGCCCGCGTGCTGCCCTCGCCCTGTTGGCCCCCACGCACCCTGCCCAGCACCCCGCGGCCTGCCCGCGTGCCCTGCTGTCCTGCCCGCATGTTGCCCGCGCCCCGCTGGCCTCCCAACGCCCTACTCGACGCCCTGCCGGCCTGCCCACGCGCTGCACGTGCCCCGCCGGCCTACCCGCACGTTGCCCGCTCCCTGCCCGCGCACTGCGCGCCCTTCCCGGCGCCCTTCCGGCGTGCCCGCGCCCCGCGCAGCCTGTCTGCGCCCTGCCGGCCTGCTCGTGCCCTCCCCGACGCCCTGTGAGGCCTGCCCGCACCCCGGCTCCCGGCCAAACCGGCCAAGCCGCGCCGGCTACCCAAGCCAGCCCGCGGCATCCTTCGCGGCATCGCTGGCCGAACCGGCTCGACTTTTCGGGCCAAGTCGCCCAAGCCGCTTACGCTGCGACCTCCGGGCCGAACCGCCCCCATAGTCCGTTGGGCTGAGCCCAGAAGACTGGGCCGAACCTAACGAGCTGACCCGTCCAACAGGATGGGTCAAACCCAGTGAGTCTAACCGGGTCGACCCAGACCGGTTCTGCCTAGTTTGGGTCAAGCTGAGTCGGTCTGACCGGGTCGGACTGGGCCCAGGCCCATTACCGCCCCTTTACTTTCTTTGGTCATATCTTTGGCACCGGACGTCCGTTTGACAAACCGTCAACGGCACTGGTATTCTTGGAACATGACGGTACCTTTGAGAATACCCCACTGGATTTCGGGGTATATTTAAGATACAGTCAGGATTGGATCGTACACGAATCCAACTAGTCCCCCAGGACGAAAAGGCTAATAACTCACAGAACAGGCGTTCGATTGACGCGTCGTCTGTTGCGTTGAGACCCCTATGACATGGCGGACCTTTGAGATACTTCTATGTGAGACTTCGTAATAGTTTGAGTATCAACCTGTAGCTCATGGAGTGGACCCTCTCGGAGACGAGCGAGTGGAGTACGAAGACCTAGTAGCTGGCTGAGACCTGAGGACTGCTTGACCGATTCGACTCGGAGTGATTCGACTATCCCAGTGGGGAGCGCCTGTTAATTGGTGGTAGAACCATGGCGGAGGATCACCTGGTAGTTAGAGGTAGACCCGCAGTACTCGACCGGAGGAGTACCTCTGCAGGATATTAGGAGGAGCGTCTGGTAGTTGGCGGCAGACCCACAGTGGGGAGCACCTCTGTTTGAGCGCAGCAGAACCACGGTACTCGACAGGAGGAGTACCTCAGCAGTCCAAGGTTAGTGTAAAGCATTTAGTAGTTGGCGGTAAGACCACTGTACTCGACAGAGGAGGAGTTCTCCAGCAGTCGTGGTTTCAACAATGTGAATAAAATCCGGGTTGAGCTGAGTTAGTAACTTTTGTGTTTACCTCATGATTGAGATGTATTACTTGATAACTTAGATATATGTATGGTAATATACCTAAGTGGGGTCATCTGTTGATTTCATACTTTGTGGTTTATTCTTGTTGGATTTTGTAAAACCTTGAGGGTCTCGGGGTCCCTACTGAGTATCATTATACTCACCCCTGCACATGCTATGCCCGCACCTCGTTGTGTTTGATGCAGACGACAGACAGCGCTGATTGAGGCTGAGTGTACAAGGACTAGACGGTACCCGGAGGTGGACCACACGGCGTGATGGTACACGGAGGAGATGGATGGTCGTGGAGTGTTGTGGAGGCTACCTGTACCTACCCTTCAAGTAGGATTTCCTAGAGGACGATCTAATAGCTGATTCACCTTTCTTCTGTTGTACTTGTTTTCCTTGTACTTCAGTTTCCTTGTACTTTATAGTTGGGCTTGTATTTCCGGCCCCTCTACTTTTCAGAACTTCTTTTGTATACAGTTTTACTTAGTGTATTGCTTTCAGCTACTCTGTTGTGTGTGTTTATAATTTATAAAGGCAATGTCTTCCCAGTTTTATGGATTTATGCCTTTGGTGCTAGTCGCTAGCCCCTGGCCTATGGAAGGTGGGCTTGGGGTAGTCATGGCACGGGCCCCGGGGGACAGGTCATGACAAATTGGTATCAGAGGACGTTAGTTCTACCCCATAAATTAGAACTCTGATCTTTATTTTTTGTGAAGCAATATTGTTAAGGGTACTAAGTGTGGTTTTCAGTTCAGGGAGTCCAGTGTTGGTGCAGCGACCGGCGTATCCATACACCAGGACCCTGACTTCTAATTTCTGACTTAGTGCACAAAAACATTGATTGAGTGTGTGTTTTTAAAAGTTTTCTTTAAGTTATCTCAACCAGGTCAGCTCACCAGGTATAGTCTTTTGACCGTGTCACATCTATTTCTTTCAGGATGCCTCCCCGCGGACGATCATCTAGAGCCCCAAGAGATGTACGCACAGATATCCCATCGAGCGATGAGGCCTCGGTGCAGGGCCCTCTTCTAGCGGGGGCACCAGTGGTACCACTACCCGTTGGACCACTGATGCCACCAGCCCCAGCAGCAGACGTTGCACGCCGCTTGAGCGCGTTGCACAAGTTCCAGCTATAAAGGTCACCCAGGTTCAGAGGAGAGACGGACCCACAGGTGGCTGAGGATTGGATGGAGGCTATGGTGAGAGTCTTTAGACTGGTAGGGACACCAGCCGACTTCATGGTTATCCTTGTCGTGAGTCTCCTTCAGGAAGCAGCAGGTAGATGGTGGAGCATGATGCTCTAGGTGCACGACAAGATGATGCTACTCTGTGCAGACTTTGAGAGCCTGTTTCGGGTAGAGTTTGTCCCATCCACCCTACGTGCGGTGCGGATATAGGATCTACTGCATCTACAGTAGGGTAGCATGACGGTGGTACAGTACTCAGCGAGGTTTACCGACCTCCCGCGCTACTCCACAGATATGGTACGGCACCCATTCTACAGGGCCCAGACCTTCGAGTAGGGACTCAGGTGAGAGATCAGGGCTTCGATGATTTCCCTTAGCATCCCGACGCAGGCAGGGGTGTTAGAGCGAGCCCTCTTATTGGAGAACTTCCTTACTGAGCAGTCTCCAGTAGCGAGACCCACCACTAGTCGATATGCAGTGGAGTCTTCTGCAGCTGGCAGAGATAGATGTCACAGAGGTCCAAGAGGACCAGACCTATAGGTGGATGGCCGCATGACTCAGGATCAGTTGTGCAGGCCACCCAGAGTGGAGACAGAGCCAGGAATACCAGGAGCGGAAAGTGTTACTCATGCGGCGGGCATGGTCACATGGCTCGTGACTGTCTGACCCACCATTTGGATGATCAGCTGACGGTCGAAGGACCGCCCAGGAAGAGATAGAGATTCGATCGAGGTAGTCCACAGGGAGCAAGCGGACATGTCAGAGGAGCTAGTCGTGCAATAGGCGGTGAGTGACGTTTCTAGGTGTTACTGCCACCAACTCTAGGAGGTCTACCCCAACCGCAGGGAACAGGTAGAAAGGGGAGAACCTAGTTCCAGGTAGCTGAGGATTACGATCATGACGCTCCGGAGATAATTCAAGGTACGATCTGTGTCTACTACACCATATCTGTTGTTCTTATAGACACAGGTTTGAGTCACTCTTTCATTGCCACTTCCCTCATTCAGAGCTCAGAGATTCCGATGGAGCTGTTGGCTCGATCCTTATGGCTAGAGACTCCTATGGGAGAAGACTCGACGATTACGCACTGGTGCCGGTAGTGTGAGATTACTCTAGGAGACGAGATATTCGGCTGGGATCTCCTCATAGCGGCGTCGATTCCTTACGACATCATCTTGGGTATGGATTGGTTATCTACAGTCCATGCTCAGATCGACAGTATTAGGCGCAAAGTGTGTTGTGTCCGCACGGATGGGACCAGGTTCACCTTCAGCGGCGAGAAGGGATCCTTTGCATTGCAAGACGGACTTACTCGGAGGAGGGTTCAGCTGATCACTCATCAGTTGGTATGCCTTACCCTCGGAGCAGTTGATGTGGAGAGTCCGATCTATCCTGTAGTGGTGGACCAGTACACGGATGTTTTCCCTGATGATGTTCCAGGACTACCTCCTCGTAGAGAGGTGGACTTCTACATTAACTTGTACCCCGAGAAGGCACCGATATCTACTCTGGCATATCAGATGGATCCCGCTGAGCTTCGTGAGTTGTGGGTACAGCTAGAGGACTTGTAGGGAAAGGGATTCATCCGGCCCAGTGTTTCTCCCTGGGCAGCCCCGATTCTGTTCGCCAAGAAGGCGGATGGGACCTTGAGGCTTTGTGTCAACTACCGTCACCTAAACCAGGTGACCATGAAGAACAAGTACCCACTCCCGAGGATTGAAAACCTCTTTGATCATCTGAAGGGAGCACGGTGGTTCTCGAAGATAGACCTCAGATCAGGCTATCACCAGCTCAGAGTTCGAGAAGAGGATGTGCAGAAGACAGCCTTCAGGTGTCAGTACGGCCACTATGAGTTCTTGGTTATGCCCTTTGGCATAACCAATGCTCCAGAAGTGTTCATGGGACTCATGAACAGGATATTCCAGTCATACCTCGAGCGCTTTGTCATAATCTTCGTCGACGACATTCTGATCTACTCGACTACTGAGGAGGATCATGCCTACCATTTGTGGGTAGTACTGGACAAACTCTGAGAGCACCAGCTTTATGGTAAGCTCTTGAAGTGCCAGTTTTGGATTCAAGAGGTTCACTTTTTGGGACATGTCATCTTGGAGGCTAGAGTTGCAGTGGATCCAGTGAAGATCGAGGTGATACTTGCTTGGGAGCCACTGAGGAGTGTGATGGAGGTACGGAGTTTCCTGGGTTTGGCTGGGTACTACCGAAGGTTCGTTCCAGACTTCTCCAGAGTTGCAGCACCACTATCAGCATTAATGAATAAGGGTAAACCCTTTGTGTGGTCGGAGAGATTCCAGCAGATCTTTCAGGGGCTGAGGTAGAGGCGGACTAGTGCCCCCATCTTGAGGCTTCCAGAGGAAGGCGTAGGGTACGTAGTCTACTGAGACGTGTTAGGGACCAGACTCGGGTGTGTCCTGATGCAGGAGAGAGCAGTGATCGCATATGGTTCTCGGTAGTTGAGACAGCATGAGAAGAACTACGCTACCCATGACCTAGAGTTAGCAACAATGGTCTTCACCTTGATGATGTGGCGACACTATCTGATGGGCGAACGTTTTACCGTGTACTCGGATCACAAGAGTCTCAGGTATATCTTCTCTTAGAAGGACATGAACCTAAGACAGCGGTGATGGCTTGAGTTATTCTAGGACTATGACTTCGAGATAGTCTATACTCCTGGGAAGGGGAATGTTGTTGCTGATGCACTCAGCAGGAGATATGGTATACAACTGTTAGGCAAAGCGACAGAGCAGGTGGTTGCCTTACAGATATCCTTTGTGGATAGGGATGAATAAGCCTTTCTACAGTCTCTTACAATCACTCCCCCACTTCTTTAGCGAGTCAGGGAGGCACAACATGGGGACGTTGACTACGAGACAGGACGTGCTCAGATATCCACAGGGCAAGCACCTGATGGATTTTATGAAGGTGGGGAGCACGACATCCTCTTCAAAGGACGTACCTTGGTACCAGTGGAACTTTAGGAGGAAGTGTTGAGGGAGTTTTACACTTCCCCTTTAGTGGTACATCCAAGAGTGGCGAAGATGTATCAGGACCTTAGATGACAGCACTGGTGGCCAGGTATGAAGAAGGCAATAGCGGAGTTTGTCTCTCGATGCCTCACTTGTCAGCAAGTGAAGGCGGAGCACCAGGTACCATCAGGCTTGTTACAACCTTTAGAGGTCCTAGAGTGGAAGTGGGATGAGATATCCATGGACATCGTGACGGTTCTTCCACGTACATCCAGGGGACACGACTCGATTTGGGTGATCATTGACCGACTCACCAAGTCGGCCCACTTCCTACCGATCAGAGAGTAGGGCTCAGTAGAGAGCTTGGGACGCCTATATGTGTAGGATATTGTGCGGCTACATGGAGTACCTTCGATGATTGTCTCCGATCATGATGCACGATTTACTTCCCGGTTATGGAAGGGGTTGTAGGAGGCTTTCGGAACACAGCTTCGCCTAAGCACCGCCTTCCATCCTCAGACAGATGGTCAGACTGAGCGGACCATTCAGACCCTCGAGGACATGATACGTGTTTGTCTCCTCGACTTCAGTCACAGCTGGGAGGATCACTTATCGTTAGTGGAGTTTACCAACAACAACAGCTATCACTCCACCATCGGGATGACACCTTTTGAGGCCTTGTATGGTCGACCTTGAAGATCACCATTATGCTGGACAGACCCTGGGAAGTCAGCACTGGTGAGACCATAGATGGTATGAGCTGCCACGGAGAAGGTTCAGATCATCCAGGAGCGGATGAAGACTGCACAGAGTAGGTAGAAGTCGTATGTCAATAGGAGATGGAGACCTTTGGAGTTCGAGGATGGCGCCCACATATTTCTACGGGTCTCACCTCGACGAGGTCTACGGGGATTTGGCCGAGGTGGAAAGTTATCTCCGATATTCATTGGACCTTTCCAAGTCCTCATCAGAGTAGGCGAGGTGGCTTACCACCTGGCTCTTCCACCTCAGTTGCACCGGGTGCACGGCGTCTTCCATGTATCTCAGCTGAGGAGATAAGTGAAAAACCCTTCTCACATCATCGACCGTGGAGAGATGGATGTCGACGATGGGGAAAATTTCACGAAGGTTCCGGTGGAGATTGAGGATCGATAGG
Organism: Viscum album; assembly: GCA_963277665.1. NCBI lineage: Eukaryota > Viridiplantae > Streptophyta > Magnoliopsida > Santalales > Viscaceae > Viscum > Viscum album. The sequence continues at coordinate 903,890,004 of OY728160.1, read as the reverse complement.
AGCAGGTCCTACGTGGATGGTCAATACCTCTGGTGCGCGTTCGTTGGCAGCACGGGAACCTCCAGGATGGCACATGGGAGCAGGAGGCTCATATGCGTGCTCAGTACCCCCACTTGTTCCCATAGTTCGAGTTGTAGCTTATGAGAACGTAAAGCCTTGAGGTGGGGAGAGTGTAAAGACCCATAAATCCCGTGGAATTTTTTTTAATACATGGGAATTTTACGAGTCCGCGAAAATTTACAGCGCATGATTACGAGGCCTGGTGTGCCCAGAATCAATTTCTTAAGTTTTGTTTGAGTACGTTCAGTAAATGTACAAGTGGATTTTTATAACTTTTGAACCGGTGCTCAGAACTGAAATCCGAGGGCACCGTTGAACTTACAGCGCCGGTATTCACGTAAGAAGACTTTCTCTTCGATGGCAGTGAGTCGAGGATAAAAGTTAGTTTTTGGATTTTCATGTAAAATAATAAAATAAAGTGTGTGTCACTTTATTTTATTTGAGCCATCATTTGTTGTGTGGTGGTTAAAACCTCCTCTTGAAAGTTGGAGGTGGGGCCACCACACCTTAACCTCCCATGAGAGGTTATGGTGGTGGGGCCCACCCGAACCCAACCTCCCATGCGAGGATAAATAAGGTGGGGACCACCCGGGCTCTTAACCCCTTGAAACTCCCCATTAAAGTGGAGAAAACTCTCAAGCCTCGCATTAAATTAGGGGGAACCTCTTCACCTCCCCTAGATTTTAATTTTGCCAATCCTCCATAATTAAGGGGAGCCTCTTGACCTCCCCTAATTAATTTGTCCACCTCTCAAGCATTAATTAGGGGAGTTGTGTTATTTAATTTTTCTCTCTTTGAATTGTTGTGCCAACAAAATAATAGGCAAACTCTTTCTTCTATTACTTTCACTTGGCATTTGGGTAGAACTTGGGAAGAGGAGCGCTAGGGATAAAATCTCCCAACAAAGAACGCAGAACGCTCCACCGATGAAGAACGCCAGCGATGATCCTTCTTCGACTTCTTCCCCGGACACCTACCAGCATGGAGCGTCGTCAACGAGCCGACGCAAATTGGGTTTGGGAGTTCTTGGCGGATGCAACGAACAATGATCATCTTCGTCTTATTCCTGCAACTCCATCAACGAATGACGAACGATGAACGACCAACAAAGGTAGGGTGTTTACTTCGATTAATATACCTTTCTTTTCCTCATTTTTGTTTGAAAGGAATCGATGCGAAGGTTTGTAAGAAATTGTTGTTCATCGTTCTCCTTTGATAAACCAATTGTTATCCCCTCTAAACGCGGAGGGTGCGGGCCAAACTAACATGGCCCGACTCCCTCCGCTGATCTTTTGTGATGTTTATTTGGCATGGAGATGAGGCGACAACGACGAAGGCGGCAACGCCATAGGTCGCGCTACCCGTGGCCTCTACGAATCCCACCGCCCCCGCGGCGCACCGATGCTCCCGGTCGAACACCGCCAGCCCACACTGACCCAGGTCGCGCCAAACCAGCGCCCCGCGGCCCGCCCGCCCACTGCCCGCGGCCAGCCCGCCCACTGCCCGCGCGCCCCAAGGCATGCTCGCCTGCTCCCCACGCGCCCCATGGCCTGCCCGCGCGGTGCCCGCGCCCCGCCGGCCTGCCCACACCCCGCGCGCCCTACCATGCGCCCTGCCGGCCTGCCCGCGCCCCGCACTGCCAACCCGCGCCCTGCCCGCGCCCCGTCGGCCTGTTCGCGCCCTGCCCGGTGCTCCGCGCGGCTTGCTCACGCCCTGGCTCCCGGCTGCGCCGCGTCGGCCGCCCGAGCCGGCCCGTGGCGTCCTTCGCGGCGTCGTTGGCCGAACCGGCTCGACTTTCCGGGCCGAACCGCCTACGCGGCGACCTCCGGGCCGAATCGCCCCCACAGTCCGCTGGGTCGGGCCCAGAGAACCGGGCCGAACCTAGTGGCCTGACTCGCCCAACGGGCCGGGTCAAACCCAGCGAGTCTAATCGGGTCGACCCAGACTGGGTTGGCCCAGTCTGGGTCGGGCTGAGTCGGTCCGACGGGATCGGACCGGGCTCAGGCCCATTACCGCCCCTTTACTTTCTTTGTCATATCTTTGGCACCAAACGTCTGTTTGACGAACCGTGAGCGGCACTGGTATTCTTGGAACGTGGCAGTCCCTTTGAGAATACCCCACTGGAGTTCGGGGTATATTTGAGAGACGGTCAGGATTGGATCGTACATGAATCCAACCGGGCCCCCGGGACAAAAAGGCTAATAACTCATAGACCGGGCATCTGATTGACGCGTCGTCTATTGCATTGAGACCCCTATGACGTGGAGGACCTTTAAGATACTTCTATGTGGGACTTCATGACAGTTGGAGTGTCGACCTGTAGCTCGTGGAGCAGACCCTCCTGGAGACGAGCAAGCGGAGTACGGAGACCTAGTAGCTGGCTGAGACCTGACGACTGCTTGACCGATTCGACTCGGAGTGATTCGACTAGCCCAATGGGGAGCGTCTGGTAGTTGGCAGCAGACCCACGGTAGAGGAGCGCCTGGTAGTTGGCTGCAGACCCACGGTACTCGACAGGAGGAGTACCACTGAAGGCTATTAGGGGGAGCGCCTGGTAGTTAGCGGTAGACCCACAGTGGGGAGAGCCTCTGTGTGAGCACGGAAGACCCACGGTACTCAACAGGAGAAATACATCAGCAGTCCAAGGTTAGTGGGAAGTGCCTGGTAGTTGGCGGTAGGCCCACTGTACTTGACAGAGGAGGAGTTCTCCAGCAGTCGTGGTTTTGGAAATGTGAATAAAAATCCTGGTTGAGCTGAGTCAGTAACTTTTGTGTTTACCTCATGATTGAGATGGATTACTTGATAACTTAGGTATATGTAAGGGCATATACCTAAGTGGGTTCATCTATTAATTTCATATTTTTTGGTTTATCCTTGTTGGATTTTGTGAGACATTTAGGGTCTCGTGGTCCCTACTGAGTATCGTTATACTCACCCCTACATGGGTTATGCCCGCACCTCGTTGTGTTGGATGCAGACGACGGACAGCGCTGACTAAGGCTGAGTGTATGAGGACTGGAAGGTACCCGGAGGTGGACCACATGGTGTGACAGTACACGGAGGATACGGACGGACGTGGAGTGTTGTGGAGGCTATTTGTACCTACCCTTCAGGTAGGATTTCCCAGAGGGCGATCCAGCAACTGATTCACCTTTCTTCAGTTGTACTTGTTTTCCTTGTACTTTCAGTTTTCTTGTACTTTACATTTCGGCTTGTATTTCCGGCCTCTTTACTTTTCAACACTTCTTTTATATACAGTTTTACATAGTGTATTACTTTCAGCTACTCTGTTGTGTGTGTTTATAATTTGTAAAGGCAATGTCTTCCCAGTTTTAGGGATTTACACCTTTGGTGCTAGTCTCCAGCCCCTGGCCTATGGAAGGCAGGCTTGGGGTAGTCACGACACGGGCCCCGGGGGACGGGTCGTGACATTTAGAAGGATGATTAATCCATCAGTATTTATGAGTTAAAATTCAAAAGACATTCAAGGTATGTTTCAGGTTTTATCATTAACCCTAAATTTAATACTGATTAATTTTATAGTGGCTTGAGACCATGTATCTGAATGGAATTTCATATTGGAGACTTTGATAGATGTGATTAAATCCTTAGATGTTCTATCAATGTAGAAATAGATAATGGGCACATTCATTATTATCTTTGTTTTTGGGACAATAATATAAAGTTGGAAATTTGAGGAAATTCCAATATTAATAACCATAGATGGAAGAAGATGGGGCTTCAATTGTGGAAAACATTGGAAATAAACATGGTGGAAATTTATTTAAGGTTTTTTAAAATGTTTTAAGTGTGTAAAATAAGGTTATCTAGAAATATAATGTCGAAGTGATTTGAAGATTCCTTTCAATTTTAGTGATTAAGATTAACATAATGTGCCACCCACACTTCAATGCTATAATTGTAAATAATATAGGAATTATATTAATCTGCACATAAATCGAAGAGTTAATTATGATAATCAGCATTAATATCCTATTAATCTATGAGACAAAAGGGATGATCATGAAATTGCAACTACTAAAGTGGGTTATGAGAAAGATGTGGTGGAAGGTACATTGTTCATCCACTCTAGAACAGAAAATGTTATACATGATTCTGGATCTAACAACTCTATTATATTCGAATAATATCCTAATACTGTCATGTCCCCACATTAATGATTAGATATTGAGTTATAAGTAAAAACATATAGTGGTACGATGATTGTATCTCAAGTTTATAGATCCCCCCTAATTGATTTTTTTGAGAATATTCTTCCTACAAATCTTGTGATTCCCCCACTATATTAATTTGATGTTATTTTGGTCATGGATTTTATTTCATTATATATAGGTCAAATCCAATGAAAATAAATGGATTTAAAATTTGATATTATGAGTCAAATTATGATGATCTTGTAATATACGTATAAATATGAACATTCAATAGAGATTTCTTTTGATGAATGGATCTTACAACCAACTTGTTAAGGATATTCATATCATATGGTGGGGGAGAAATTAAGCATTAAAAATATTCAGATATTATAAGAATATCCTAATGTATATGATAAAGAATTTCCTAGTCTTCCCTCATCATAAATTTTATTTTTAAATAGAACTCATACCTAGTTATGTACTTATTTCAAAGACATAGTTTGAGAAATTGAAGAAGAAACTCCAAGAGAATCTAGATATGTAATTAATACACACCAGTGTGTCACCATGGGGGGAAAATATCCTTTTTGTAAAAAATAAATATTTTTTGATGTGTATTTTAATTTATTATAGTTAATATAACAATATCACTATCAAGAAAATGTATGCTCACACTTTTTTGTTACTTGTTTAATAAACTACATGGATATCAATACATTTTGATGATTGAACTTAATACCATATTTCATTAATTATGTGTTAAAATGGAGGATATAACCAAGATAAACATCCATAAAAGTTATGGTTATTATGAATTTATATTTCTTCCATCAAGACTTACCAATAACCCTATAATATTTATTTATTTATTTAATAAAGACATTAAGGATTAGGTTGATCAGTTTGTGGTAGTCATTATATATGATAATTATAAATAATCTATGATCAAAAACGTCTATGAAGATCATTTGAGATTTTTTTAAGGAATTTGAGTAAGGAAATGTTTTATTCCAAATTTAGGGAGTGTGAATTCTAGATATAGAAACATTTACTCATGTGTTATATAATATCATGTGAGCATATAATGGTGAATCCTTCATAGATGAAAGTCATTGAACATTGTCCTAGACCAATCATAGTGACTGAGATCCTTAGCTTCTTGGGTTTGATGGGTAATACTAATTATTTTTGATATATTTTTTCACGAATATCTAAACTAATAATCAAGATGAATTAGAAGGGTTTAATATTCTATTATACATATGAATGTCAGGAAAATTCAAAGGAATTGAGGATAAAGTCGGTCAGTGAACCTATCCTCACACTACAATGTAATGGAAAAGGTCTTGGGATCAATATTGATGTGTTGAAAAAGGTATGTAATGAGTCCTCTTGTAGAATTATATAGTGATACCTAATTCCTCAAACCAATTGAAAAATAGTGAGAAATTTTACCCAATTGGTGACTTGGAGTTGGAAGATGTAATTATTGGCATAAAAATGTAGAGGAATTTTCTATGTGGTGAAAGGTGTGATATATATATATATATATGGATAAAAAAGTCTATAAGTATATACTCACAAAAAAGGTGTTGAATATTAACTTAATGACATGGTTGGAGTTTATTAAAGATTATGATAGATCATAAATTATAGCACTTGGAAGGATGAAAAGCAGTTAATCCTCTTTAGAAAAGAATCTATAGTAGTTTTTCCAAGATGACGTCTGAGAAAAATCCCATTTTTAGGAATTTTCAAACTACATACCCTAAATCATGTTTAGTGGAAAAAGATAATATCATTATTTGAAAAAAATTCAAACATTCATCAATGTGTTATTTTAAGTGGTGGAGAAGGAATATATTGAACTAGAAAACATGATAAGGAACGTTCATGTGCTCATCCATGATTGCGATTGAATGATTTTGTTCAAGAATATAGTATGTTTCCCATAAAAATATATTGAATAAGGAATGTTTTGTTAAATATAATAGTTCATCATATTCTTTAATCATGAATTTATGATGATTTATAGAGATCATGAAGAGTATTTCTAGTGGGAGAACATGAAAAAGGATATTGTGAAGTTTGTTTCTTGATTCCTAATATGTCAGCAAGTTAATATTGAGAGTTATATTTATAAGAGGATGTTGTAAAAATTACCCATATGGTAATTTAAATTGGAAAACATCACATTTGAATTCATCATCAAACACTTCAAAAGATGTAAATGTCATAATTCTATTTTGGTTGTAGTCGGTCTCATTATGAAGTTAGCACATTTCATTACAATTAGGGAATATTTATCTCTTGATATTCTTCCAAATATATAAATTAAGGAAGTTTTCATATTTCATAGAGTACAATTTTCCATATTATCTTATCATGATATGATGGTTACGATAATATTTGGTTTACATCTTCCATAATATTTGTATACAAATTATAACATTAGAAAATATTATCATCCTTGGATAGATGGGTTGTCTGAGAGGACCATTGAAACCATAAAGGATATGTTGAGAACATATTATATGGATTTTAATGGTTTTTTGGACCAACACCATTATATGGTTGACTTTTCGTACAATAAGAGCTTTCACTTCAGCATTTAGATGGATCCTTCAGAGATTATCTATTTTAGAAATTATAGGTCTCTAACATGATGGGATGGTGTTGGGGAAAAAAGCTATTGGAACCTGTGATAGATAAAGATATTGAAGAAAAGGTTAAATCCATTCCTCAACACATTAGGGCTACTCAAGATATTAATTATTTAAACCCATGCTATAAATGTATTTAGTTTATAGAATTTATATAATGTAAAAATTAAATGTCACAAATAATCATGAAATACTAAGAACATAATACTTATTATCTTTGAGTAATAAATACAAAAGAAAATTATTTTCCAACCCTTGTGAACATTTCTCCATAATTGATCCACACTAAACTACCTTCTATACGTATTATACTTCATACACATCGTCAAAGCAGACGTGGACTTAAATTCACATGATTTTCCACATCTTTTTAATTATTTTTTAATCATCCTGTTATTTATTTTCTAATTTTTTACTAATATTTAGACTTCTGTGACTTTTTTAATTAAATTTATTATTTAATCAATGTTTATAATTAATTTTATATTTTAAGCCTCTATTTTTTTTTGTGTTTTACGTATTTAATACTATAATTATTTTTTGAAGATTTAATTCATCTTTAAAATATTAATTATATCATTTATTAATTAATTATGATTTTATCCATTATTTAATCTTCTTAATCTGTAAATAAATTTAACTTTTTAAATTTTTTTATTTAGTATAAACTATATTTAATTATAAATTTAATAAGTTAAGCTTATTTCGTTTATTAAATTAAGTCTTTTTAATTTAATGTCTTGAATTAATTTGGAAACAAATTAATTAACTGCTTTGATTTTTAATATTAGATAGTTTTTAATTTTAGCTTTAGTTCTTGAAATTATTGTTATTTATTTTTGTGTTCATTTAATTGTTCTGTTTATGTACTTATTAATTTGTGTCTTAAATTAGAAGAACATTTAAATTATTTTATTGTTATGGTTTTTATTCATGTTTTTTATTTTTAATCAGTTCGTTGTGCTGATTACCCACTGTTTGTTTTTTACTTTTCCATTTTTCCATATATCACTGTTGGCTTCCCAAAGGCGTCTCATCCTTTCCAATTCTCAATAGTGATTGTGACTCACCGTTGCCTCCATTGCCATTGCAGACCGGACTCACTATTGGGCTCAAAAAAACTTTAATCTTTTTAGTTTACTCGTTTAATTCAAATTCTTATTTTTTTTTAAAATAATGTAACTATTCTTTACTTTCATTTTAATCAGTCCTTAATTTAAGTTAATGTCTAGTCCTTAATTTAAGTTTTATGTTTTGAAATTATTCATTAGCTAACTAATTTAATTTTTGTTAATTAAAATTTTAGTTTTAAGTTTTATTTGTTTCATTAATTTGTTTATGTTTTTATGTTTCTTTTTCTCAATTAGTTTAATTATTTTAATTTTCTAATTGTATTATTTTTTAGTTTTGCAGTTAACTGCAGTGTCACGGATGGAAAATTTCCAATCGTGACACATTTTGTCCTTTTACAAAATTTAGTGAGCTATAAACGCCTTATATCTCTTTTTCCATCGGTAGCGCACAACCTACTGATCCAGCCCCTATCGGTCTCACCGAAGCAGTGTCTATAGCTCAACCTACTAATTCGCCCTTCTCCTTCCATCTACCAACAACAATCCCTGCCTTCATACCCCCCAAATGAGACATCTTCTCACTGACACTATCGCACATCTTTCCTTCCACCAGATCTTCTTGCCTGCATCCGAAATCTCTGATTCGTTTTCCTCACTGATCTTCCATCGAACAAATGTCTCACTGATAGCTACATACACAACGTTAGTTCATGAGGTACCAACACCTTCAACTGCACGAGCTACTAACCAACCTACCGATGCACCATCACTAACTCAATCAAGAACTGATCTAACATCTTCTAACAAGATCTACACACAAAATCAGAATCATCCACATCCAGAATAATACATTTACCAAAAAAAAAATCAAAATCCCTAAAATCCACTTTCACCTGATCTGAAACATAGAACCAAACTCCCCTCTGGCCAGATCTGAACCGCGATCTGTCGCGCTGCCTTGCATCCGGAGCCACCGGATCTTGATAAGCAAATCCAAGGATCACGTCGGATGAGAAACCACTGATGTAGACCTTCTGGATTCGTCATTGTCAGGCCGACTTGATGCAGTCGAGCTCGCGTGTTCTCGCGTCGCAGGAGATGTCCGCCATCGGTCGTGAACCGCGAGTCACCAGACGAAGTGAGGTCGTCGTCTTGCTACCATTTGCCGCTGATGTGGAGGATTCCACCGCCGCGAAGGGTTCGAGAAGGAACTAGACTCGCCCTCCTTATGCGTGCTGGAGAATATGAAATAGGGGGAGTGAATAAAAAAAATAAAAATAAAATAACAAATAGAAAATCAAAATTTATAAATAACTAAATTAAAATATAAATAAAACTCAATAATTAATAAAAATAATAATAAGGATAATACAAATGTTAAAGAGTTAATAATCAAAATAATAATATAAAAATTATTAACTTTTATAATTTAATTTAATCCTAATAATAATTTAACATAATGAATAATTTAGTTATTTCCACGAATAAAATATATAATTATAAAATAACCATTTTATTAAAATAAATTATTATATTTTTATTATGTTATACAAATATTAACGTTAATTATGATAAATAATTTATAACTATAATTAATTAATTAAAACAAAAATTAAAAAATAATTAAAAACTATATAAATAATTAAACATAATTAATATCTAAGTAAGGATTTAAAATCATATTTTTTTATAAACTTATAAAAACTTTAATAGTTTAACGATATCAGTAATAATTATGTTATTAACTCTTTTTATATCTAACTTATTTATTAATTTACTAGTTTCATTTTTATAAAGAGTGTTTTAACTCTTATTGTTTCTAGCTTTGTAGTCATTTGCGGATACAAGCATATATTGGATTCACCTATAGATTCAAATGAACCACCATATCGGAGTTAGTTACATGGGATATGATAAGATGACGTGTGTTGTACAAAAAAGCACATGTGTGCAGTGAATTCATGAAAGAATCATCGAAGTCAGTGGAAAAGGATAGTGACTTGTAGCAGATGACGGTGGTGTAAGAAAGCAGAGAAGAAACAAAACGATATCTCTCATTCACTTTTCATGCCATACTTCACTCAAGAGCTGGTACATCCGGGAGTCCTACCAAGCAAGAGTAGCAACAGAACAATGATAAAGGGACACGCAGACTGGAGGATCAAATGAGAGTAGCAGTGAAGGATTTTGAGAGGGATATCTCTTTATCCTCTTTTTAATTTATTTATCTGTAATTGGTTTGTCTTTAATTCTTCATTCATAATGATCATAGGCTAAAACTTTCAAACATGGGGGTGTATTATTATACTGGTTTATATTTTTCTACTTCTTTATAAATTTTTATTCTCAAAATTTGGAATTGATTGGCGACATTAGTTCCAGATTTTAATTCTTTATTGTTTTTCACCTCTAGCATTTATTTAATAATTCTATGATCATTTAGTGAGATTGATCATGGATTCATTTTTCAAATCTTAATTTCAAAACTTTTGAATATTACAGTGAGTTATATTCCATTGAATCCATTTCAACTATCATTACAGTTTGAGAAATCATGGAGTGGTGGACTCCAAAATTTTATCCATCTCCGGGTTTGATCTCTTGGTAAGGGATATTTTTCAGAATTTTCTCCAAGGATGAAAATTCAATTGAACTTTGTGAAAATATTATCAATTCAACCAATAGTTTTAGTATTTCCCTATTTTTCTAGACCCATTTTCGTCCCCAAATCATGTTCATATTTCTTGGGTTCCACTAACACTATTACCCAACTCCATTAACAAATTAAAGAAACTCCTTAAAAAATAGTATTTCTCACTATCATTTTATGGTCTTTCTTTCTGTTTTCAATACTTAAGAAATTGAATAAACCCCTAGACCACTCACATGTCTTCCCTATGGTTCGCCCTTTACTACTATACAAGTATAGGAATAAAAAATTAATTTTGAGGGATGTCATGACCTCTAGAACTTATAAAAATTTGGCTTCATTTCCGAGGAAGGCATGTACTTAGTTTTTTAGGGATTAGAAAAAAGCATTAAAAAACATACAAAAAAATGTTTAAAAAAATATATGGCTTTTGTTGAATATCAAACCTCGGTTGATTTATTGTGAATGTGTGTTTAATCTGTTCTCTTTAAAAATGAATGATTTTAAGGGTTTAGATTGTGATAGTGAACCATATTGTGTATGTTGTGAATATTATAAACACACTACCTCACAGTATGCCTATAATAAACCACAACAGATTAACTATTTTGATAAAGATGAACAAAAATTTGAGTCTAATCCTAACATCCTAGAAATACATGACCTAATTTTATCTAAAATTGATGCTATGATGGATGATAGAAACTTATGGTTACACCAAAACTTTGAACTAAAAATTATAAATTCTAAAGGGAAAGATCAAAAATTTAAAAGGTTGGAAATATTGCTCTTAGAATTACAGAATATGTTTATGGAACAAGTAGAAGCTAAAACATGTAAAGAAGAAAATTTCTATAGAAGATTTGAAAATAAAAATTAATAGGATAGTGAGGGTGACCCTGAACAACAAACGATATATTTTGAAGAATCTGATTCTCATGAACAAAATGTGGCAATTACCAACTCTGCGAATGAAGAAAACAAAATTGAAGATCCCATTAAGAATGTAAATGGAGTTGAGTTGGATAATTTTCATAAAGAAATAAAATAGATTGAAAATGAATTCCCTACTAATTTGATGATTCCAAGCTTTGAGAAAAATCAGTGTATTTGGAGATTTCAAAACATGATCTCGATGGTACAGAAGAAAATGGAAAATGAGAACTTAGATGTTAAAAAGCCTTTATCCAAATTTTTTGAAGATCCAAAAAATAAATCTGAACATGAAATTGGGAATATTCTGGAAGTGAACTACCAACCTAAAATCACAGACTTGAACAATTTTGAAACTACTAATAAATGTGCTCTTCCCGAATTTTAATGTGTCTACCCAATACTTTCTGGATTTTTTTTGGATAAAGAAGTTGATGAAGTGTGTTTTAAAGAAATTTTGATTGATGAACTATCATTATCTTATTTACACTGTAATAATTTTTTTGATGCTTTATGTAGTGAAATGGAAAACATTCTTGTCCAACTTGGGGGGAACTATTTAAATTTGAACAATCTAGAAAATGAATTTCATTAAGTTGAATTGAACAATACTTTTACAATTATTGAATTGCAACACTCAACAGACATTGTTTTGAAAAATTCAATTTTTGAACTTGAACTTCATGTAGATTTTGAAAACATGTTTGATGATTAAATAAGAATAAATTATTCAAAAGTAGTTGTTGTTAATCATTTATTCATTGATGAGGAATTATTGGAATAGATCTATTACATTAAGAAACATGAAATTTTGGGTAAAAAAAATTGTCTCTTCCCTATTTTTCAAGGACTTACTCAATATATTTGGGTGATGAATCTTTTATTGATATTGAGAGTATTTTAGAGGGGGTATCACACTTGATTTCCAATGTTTCTTCTTTTGTTCAACACACTATTGATATCCTTTTTGAACCTGATAGTCTGAACTCAGTTATTAGAACACTTGAATTTTATTTTGTTGACGTTGAAGTGGGAGAAAGCTGGGAGGATAATTTTTTACCTATAGGAGCACCTAGTACACTGTTGTCCCATCATAAAATTACTAATTTTGTTAAATATGAATCTAATCTGAAAGTGGATAGCACCATTGCCAAGCGTGATTCTGTTAATACTTTTTCCTTTTTTCTTTTCTTAAAATATTCTTGGCAGAGCTCAAGGGATTTTATTCCTTTCCACCTACACTAAATTTCTTTGAAACCATTAAGAATTTGGATTTGAATGATATTATTTACGATCAACATGATGAATCCTTTGAGCTATTTTTTAAGGCTGAAGTATGTTTCATAGGTAAATTTGTTGTTGTTGAAAACTCAATTTTTGTTTTGTTATGTATGAGTTCCCACAATTCACAATGATTTGTTAAAAACATTTGGGCTATCAATATGTGGTGGTTTATGGAAAAAAATCACACCCACCTAGGGATTATGTTTAGTTTCTTGGTGAGTTTGGATGGGGACTTTAAAACTAGCACTTCCTAAGAGACAATGCATGATTTTTTCTTTTTTCAATAAAAAATTATACTTAAATAAATTCTAACTGAAGACATAAAATACAGTGCTTCATGGGAGTCATCCCATGATTTTTTGTTTTTACTTTTTTTTTGTTTTACTTTGAATAAATTGCATTGCTTTCTTTCTATTCATGTCCTCTCTATTTTTTCTGGATCTATCTTGGTCTTTCAGGTTATTATTTTCAGAATAATAAGTATGATGTTGTTGGTGTCAATAGAGGAGTAAAAAATTACATTGCTTTCAAATAATATGGATTTTCATGCATGAACCATATCTGGACAAAATTTAAATTATGGAAGTTCTTTACTTATTAATTTTTTCATTTATTTCCCACTCCTTATTACTTTAAAAAAATCACTATTAATTCACCATTATTCTGTTCAATGGTGATTCATCAAGTAATTTTTGTATTGATTGACTATTATACTACTGTTGGTAAGTCACTCAGTGGTGACTCAATGGTGGAAGTGTTGGTGAGTCCATTATTTTATGATGCTACTAAAAAATTCTGATTGTGCTAAAAAATATTGTTACATATGTTTCTTGCTAGAAATATAATTTCATTAGGTTGAAATCTCTTCACTATGTAAGATTAAGTGTGGGTGGATAAATTCATGCTGTTTTTTGTGTTTTATTTAATACTTTATAATATTTTGGGTGTTTTAGCATATATTTGTTTCTCAACTGAAAATATTTTTAAATCAAAATTTTGAATTTTCTTTCACCCAATTCACTATGTATTCACATGTTTCACATGTAACTTTTTGAATTTAATTTAAAATATCTTTCATAGGCCTAAATAAAAATTCATGTGAAATTTTTGTAATATAAATTCATTACTATGGAAATTACTTTTGAACTTCACTGAGACTGATAAACATTTCATTAATCTACTATAATGGAAATATGATTTGAACTTTAATAGCCAATTTGTCTTCTCCATCTTTGAATTCAACTTTTGGGACAAAAATGGATTTTAAGTGTGGGATAGGGGGTCAAATCATGATTGAGATAAACTATGTATAATGGAAGCCCATCAATTCCCACTACTCTTTAAACTTTTTGTTAAAAAATGGTTAAAATTTTAAAAATTGATTTTCACAATTTTAGTTTTTTAGGTTATACAATTTAATTCAAATGAGTTTTGCCTAATAGTATTATGTAATGGTAGTTGATTTATCTTGAATCTGAAACTAGATAGGTTGTATGATTGCTGAGTGAATCTGATTATTGAATATATGAATTATCTATTTAGAAACTATGTTTAAGAGTGATATAGAATACTTGTTTGTGGAATTGAGATCATAAAATTAGGAACTAGAAGTTTGAACATTATCCTAGGGAATCACTTTATTTTAGTTATTAAAAAATTAATCACAGTGATCCAGTTTAAATGTTTATCATATGAATTGTTTGAAAGTATAAAAAATGGTAATTTGGGAACCCATAGTGATTCTCTGAGACTTTAGAAATTGGGTGAAATTGTCTTAACTAAATCCCTCTATACAATAATGAATAAGTGCATATGTACAATGCTTCCCACAAGACACATGGCTTGGGAAAACTCAAATAAAGTGCCTAGTGTGAAAAATGAGTTCATTAAGGTTAGGGGAATAATGAACGCCAGATAAAGAAGGGGACAATCGATTTGTATGGAATCATTTAAATTGTATTAACAAGGCGATTTAAAAAAATATTATTTGCTTTTTGGAACCTAAGTGAAATTCAAATTACAAGGTTCTTTTTTTAAGTTCTCTAATCCACTTACTTTTACTCTTTTATCACTCTTGAACTAGGAACTTGGATTTGAATTGTAGTAAGTCATTATGTAGTCTCATACATGAGGGAAGACATCCTAAAAAATGGATGATTCTTTTCTTCTCTTGATACTCTGGTGAGTACTCAAGATTAGGTAAGACTACATTTGAACTTATCATTTTAAAATCCTTTTACTCAGTCTTTGTCCTCTGCTTTTAAATTGTTTGACACGCTTTAATTTGAGCTAATTGATAAAAACAATTTTATGTTTTAAAAATATAATAAAGCATGAGATTGATTGAGGACAATCAATTCTTAAGTGTGGGGGAATTTGATGTGGCCTTAAATTTATATGATTTTCCACATATTTTTATTTAATTTTTAATCATTTTATTATTTATTTTGTCATTTTTACTAATATTTCAATTTTTGTGATTTTTCAATTAAATTTATTATTTAATCAATTTTTATAACTAATTTTATATTTTATGCCTATAAAATTTATCTTTTTGATTTACTTATTTAATTCTATACTTATTTTTGCTTTTTTAATTCTCCTTTAAAATATTAATTATACCATTTCTTAATTAATTAAGAATTAATCCATTATTTAATCTTCTTAATCTATTATTAAATTTATATTTTTAAATTCTATTCTTTCATATAAATTAACATTAATTAAAATTTTAAGAACTTAATTATATTTCATTTATTAAATTAAATCCTTTTAATTTAATGTCTTGAGTTAATTTGGTATCAAATTAATTAACTACTATGATTTTTAATATTAGTTAGTTTTTAACTTTATCTTTAGTTCTAGAAATTATTGTTATTTATTTTTGTGTTCATTTAATTATTTTGTTTAAGTACTTATTAATTTATGTATAGAATTATCACAACATTTAAATAATTGTATTTTTATAATTTTTATTCACGTTCTTTAGATTTAATCAATTTGCTGTGCAAATTACCCACTATTTGTTTTTTACTTTTCCATTTTCCATGTCTTGCTATTGACTTCCCATCAGCGTCTCATTCTTTTCCATTTCTCAATAATGATTTAGTGACTCACCGTTGTGTCTACTGTGTGACTAACTCACCGCTGTAGACCCGACTCACTATTGAGTGAAAAAAACATTAATATTTTTAGTTTACTACTTTAATTCAAATTCATTATTCTAAAAAATAATTTAATTTTTTTTCAATTTAATTAGATCATAATTTATGTTTATGTTTAGTCCTTAATTTAAATTTTATGTTTTGAATTTACTAATTAGCTAATTAATTTAATTTTTATTAATTATAATTTTATTTTAAGTTTTATTTGTTTTATTAATTTGTTTATGTTTATAAGTTTCTTTTTTTCAATTTTTTTAATTATATAAATTTGATAATTGCTCTATTTTTTAGTTTTGTAGTTGATTTTTGTGTCACCATTGAAAAATTTCCAATGGTGACATGTTTTGTCATTTTCTAAATTTTGGTGACCTACAAACACCTTCTATCCCTTTTTCTGTCGGTAGCTCACAACTTACCGATAGCCCGACCCTTGTCGGTCTCACTGACACAGCATCGGTAGCTCAACCTACCAATTCCCCCTTCTCCTTCTATCTACTAACACCACACCCTTCCTTCACACCCCATCGATGAGACATCTTCTCACCGACACCCTCACACAACTGTCCTTCCATCGAATCCTCTTGCCTTCAACCACAATCACAGATTCATTTTCCTTACTAATCTTGCATCGATCAAATGTCTCGCCGATTTCTACATACACATCGATAGTTCATTAGTTAACAATGCCTTCACCTACATGATCTACTGACTCACCAGCTACTAACACTGATCATACTGTCTCACTGACAATAGCACCTCTACTACGACACATCGATCGCCACCCAACCAACCGATTCACTGTCACATACTCATTCAAGAATTGATCTAACTTCTTCTAACCAGATCTACACACAAAATAAAAATCATACAAAACCACAGGAATACATTTACTGAAAAAATTACAATTCCTAAAATCCACATTCACCAGATCTGAAACACAAAACGGAACGCACCTATTCCCATATCTGAACCGTGAGCTGCAGTGCTGCTTTGCATCCATAGCTTCCGATTATGGAGAAAGAAATTTTAGGTTCTCACCAGACGATAAACCACCGATAGAGACCTTATAGAATCATCATTTCCACTCTGACCAAAAGGAGTCAAGCCATCTTGCAGCTGTGCTGCATGAATTGTCTGCCACCGGTCGTGAACCGCGAGTCATCGGACGAAGTTGGGTCATCATCTCGCTACCAGTCACCACTGATGTAGAGGAGTCTGCCGTCATGGAGGGTTTGAGAAGGAACCAGACTCCCTCTCCTTGTGCGCACTGTTGACGATAAAATCAGGGGGAGTGAATTAAAAAAAATAAAAAAAATTGAAAATTGAAAATCTAAATTAATAAATAAGTAAACTAAAATAAAAATAAAACTCAATAATTAATAACAGTACTAATAATGATAATATAATAATTAATAATTTTTTAAATAAATTATTAATATTAAATAATCCAAATAATAATATAAAAATTAATAAATTTTATAAATTAATTTAATCCTATTAATAATTTAACATAATGAATAATTTAGTTATTTTCAATAATAAAATATTAAATTATAAAATAATATTTTTAATAAAATAAATTATTATTTTTTATTAAGTTATACAAATATTAACATTAATATTGATAAATAATTTATAACTGTAATTAATTAATTAAAACAAAGCTGAATAAATCATTAACAAACAAATATATAAATAATTAAACATAATTAATATCTCAATAAGGAATTAAAATAATAACTTTTATAAAATTATAGTAATTTTAATAGTTTAATGATCTCAATAATAATTTTGTTATTAATTATTTTTATATCTAAATTTTTTACTAATTAACTATTTTCATTTTTATTAACAGCTTTTTAACTCTTATTGTTTCTAGCCTTGCAGTCATTTGCAGATTCAAGAAGATATTGGATTCACGTCTAGATTAAAATCATCAACCAAGTCAGATTTAGTTACAAGGGATATGATAATAATATGTGTCTAGTGGCTTCGTGAAGACTTATCAATGTCGGTAGAAAAAGGATGGTGACTTGCATCAGATAACATAGGTTTAAGAAAACTGAGTAGCAATAAAATGATGTCTCTCATTCAATTTTCACACCATACTTCATTCGAGAGCTGGTACTTTCGAGAGACCTAATAAGTAGGAGTAGCAGTAGAACAAAGATAATGGGAGATGCAGACTGGAGGATCAAATGAGAGAATTAGTGCATGATTTTTAGAGGGAAATTTATTTCTCCTATTTTCAATTTCATTCTCTATAATTTATTTGTCATTAATTCTTATCTTATTATTATCATAGGCTAAAAATTTTAAACTTCGGGGTGTGTTAATTTGTTGGTTCATATTTTTCAAATTATTTACAAATTTTAATTCTCAAAATTTGGAATTGATTTGTGAGATTTGTTCCATATTTTAATTTTCAATTGTTTTTCAACTCTTTCATTTATTTCATAAATCCATGATCATTCGACGAGATTAATCATGGATGCATTTTTTAAATATTTATTTTTAAACTTTGGAATATTACCATGAGTTATATTAAATTGAATCCATTTCAACTATTATTACAAGTTGAGAAATCTTGGAGTGGCGAACTCCAAGATTTCAACTTTCTGCGCGTTTGATCTCTTAGTGAGGGAGATTTTTTCAACATTTCTTTGAGGATGAGAATTCAATCGCACTTGTGAAAATATTACCAATTTAACTAGTAGTTTTATTATATCCCTAGGTATTTCTCCTAATCCTTTTTCTTCCCTAAATCATTTTCCTATTTCTTGGGAACCTTTAACACTATTACCTATCTCCATTAATAAATTAAAAAAACTCCCTAATTTTTTTTGTATTTATTACTATTATTTTATTGTACTTATTTTTATTTTTAATAGTTTAGAAATTGAATAAACCCTTAGACCACTCACATGTCTTCCATGTGGTTCGACCCTTCACTACTATACTTATTTAGGAATTAAAATTTACTTTTGAGGGTTGTGACGGCCTCCTGACCTTATCAATATCCTAGTAAAATGGAAATATAAAAAAAGAGTGAGATCAACTTCCAATTAGTAGTAATCATAATTGGTAACAATAAAATTTCATAACTGAACATAATATGATTATATGGGAATAATGAAAATAAAAATAGAAATTACCCCCAAAATGTATAGATAATAAAGAATGGAATATCGAATGTCATAATAGAATAAATGAATCAAAAAATTATAGAAAGACTAGTTAATAAACATGATACATGAGAATCTACATGGTTATGATAATATACATAAAATAATATATATCATTCATGTTGGAACAAACGATACTATAGGGAACATTACATTAATGATCTACACAATCAGTAACCATGCTTATAAGAAAATAAATTGTACCATTGAATAATATTTCTCATAAGATATAAACATTAAACCAATTCATTGGAAGGAAATATAATACCCCACCCATCATTATCAATACTTACGAGTTATACTTGAAATCAATCACTTATCATATTATAATGAAACCATGGAATTATATGGAGATTCTTAAAAAAATTACAAATGATAATCATTCACTTTTTACTATAAATAACCCATGTAATGATAGTAAACATCATTCTACACATCATAAAGAAGACTCATAAGAAAAATGGGATTCATATGGATTTATAAAAGTAAATCATTAATAATTCAATCAATAATCATAAAAATATAAACCCATGGAAAATAAATGGGTATCCAATGACATTGAGTAACTTTATTGGTAAATGTCATTCAATCCATATGACAAAGCATATTGTATTTACCCCATAAAGATAATGTTTATAATTTTATGTGCATAATCTCCCCAAATTATTCTAGTTATGGAATCATTACGAAGACTCTTTAGTAAAATGAATCACACACAGTGTATTCATAAAGGAAATTCATTGGGTGAAATGTTTGAATGATATATTTTTCATTATTTATCCATCCAAAGAAAGTGTTGGATCATTCCTCTAAAATAGAATTACATTAAAAAGGTTATCTAGAGAAATAAGGTGGAAGGATATATTATAATAATTTCCTTAATCGAGCACAATTTATGAAATAAAAAGTGTTTTTAGATGAAAAACATTTTTATCTTCACTAGGAAAAATTGCATTTGAAAAAAAAATATCCATTTTATTTTTGAAGAAAAAAATTGATAAATTATTTTATAAAAAAAGAGAATAATATTTTCTTTTGGAAAACAATTAATTCATATAAAATACTTATCACAGGAAAACATGGTTGTGAAATTATGTATTTATATAGAAAACATTAAAAAGAGAAATGACCTATATGGAAAATGGTAAAAATATCATTGATTTTTTTAAAGAAATTAAAGTAGTTGAAAATGAAACCAGAAAATGGTTGAGGTAAAAACAAGTTTATTTTTTAAAGAATGCAATATATTAAAACATATAAAAGAGAAGTTCATAGTTGAGACAAAGATACTTATTTGGTTTCACTTATAAGAAACACATCGAGTAAAATGCGAGTCAAGTTGAAATGAAATATTGAGGAAACACTTGAAAAAAAATAATATAAAATGTAAATAATGAGAGGTTTTATAATTAAAAAAAATATTTCTAAATTTATTATATTTTAATACAATCATGATTTTATAATAAGTTCGTCAATAATTCCCTTACAATTTGATTAATATTTTTTCCAAAACCATATTAATTTTGGGCATCTATTGAGTTGAACAAAACTTTAAAAAATACATTTTATGTATATTCCAACATTATTAATATGGTTAAATACATTCATTAAGAAATAATAACACCATATTAATGGTATCATGGTTCACATTAATAAATATATCTCATGAAATTAAATTTGGTACAAAAACCCCCTTCACTTGTTTACCCACTTAGTAGAATGCACTCTAAGATCCTGTATAACCAAAATAAATATTAGAATAACCATTTTAATATCCTTTTTCATATAAAAAATATTTTATAAGCTTCATTTATGATTATTTCTACATTTTTTATTTATTTATTACCTAATTTTTATGTCGGGTGTGAGTAATCATGAAAGTTTTAAACTTGTTTTGTAGGATAGGTGTCATTATTACTTCTTATTCCAAAGTTAATCATTACAGGTTCAATACATTTACAATATATAAAACTTATAATTATTTATAATTTTTAAATTGTTATTTTTTGAGTAATTTATTCTTTATCCTACGAGATGAAATTTACAATGAACATTTATCAATGATTTTTTTACCTATGAATGGTTTTTTCTTGATCAACGAGTTAATAATTTTATATATCATATCTATAACCCAGAAAAATAATTATTTACATATTTATATTATATTATACCAATAATTATGTTTCCATAATCATCCATTATATAATTTCATAGCATTGTCAAATCGGTTTTCAAACTTACCCAAACATGAACATGCCATACTTGATGAATGGTTATAAAGTGATTTAGTTTCAATATCATTAAAATAATAGAATAATTATATCATTTATTTTTTATTAGTGTGATATATCATAATTATAAAAAATTAAAAATAATAATTAATGGATACAAATATATATCGTAACTTGAATTAATGATATTCCACTTGTTGTTCTTATTTTACACGATTGAATTGATGATAATCGTTTTTTGATCATATCATTAATAGGTCCTACAATTTTTCATTCCATAACCTTAATGATATCATAAAATTCATATATATATATATATATATTAATCCAATTATTATAACCATCCATTTAAGGTAGTGACGAAAAGTAAAATGGAAATCAGTCATCCCATATAGGCAGTATTCTACACATGTACATGGATTATGATTTCATTTTCCATAGAAAGGGAGGAATGAATAATAGGTTTTAAAATTTAATAAAATAAAAAAAAATTATAAATATAAAAGTTATTTATTAATTTAAAAATTATTATATACAATTTAATGTTGTTATGGAAAATGACAAATGATGTTTTTTGGATCTGATAGTCTAGAATGACACAAATATCATTTTCACTTCTCTAAAGGAAAAAATGAATGATGATTAATGGAACATAACATCATTATAATAAAAAAATATTATAATAAGGATAATTATTTTATAATTTTTTGGGTGGTGAAAATAAATTTTATAAACAGTAAATTCACATAAAGGAAAAGAAAAGAGGGATAAAGGTTAACAACTTATACCTCACAACATCGATTATCTCCTTTGCAACGGGGGGTAAATATTTTATGGTTAGGATTTTGAGAATAGCAAACCCACATTAAGGTGGATAAAAGTATATACGATAGGTTTTTTAGATATAATATGTGACATGGTTCAGACTTCGGTAGGGGCCAAAGTAGGTATTGAGGTTTAGGTGTCCTGAGGAACCTAGGTGGTTATGTGGTTAAATAAATATTAATTGAATAAATGTAAATTATTTACCTTATTTATTTTGATTATTATTTCTACAACTGCATACATTTTTATTGATTGTATATTGTTTTAGACACCATTGGTGGCGACCTACTAATTTATACTCACATTATACTCAGGTTACCTATTTGATACCTGAATAGATTTCATGATTGCAGGACACAATAAAGGAAAGGGCCTTGTGTAATATGGATGATTTGGGATGGATCATGGAAGAGGGAATCGACATGGTTCAAGACCCTCTTGGGAGCTGTTAGTGTATTTATTTATTTTTGGTTATTCATATTGAATCTTGACATGTAATGACATGGAATATCTACTATTTAGTTTTTGATATTGTATTTCCTAAATTGGTCATCTTGTGATACTGGTATTATTTCAGTTATGATTATATGGTTATTATTGTTTTTCTATTTATGTTGGTTTATTACTCTGATAAAGAGGGTATAGACTCCCCATGATCTATATTATACCCTCACTACTAGTCGGCAGCCTATGGTGTACAAGGAAGTGTTCCCGAGGTCATGTGGATATCTAGCGTGTTGAACCCAGGATGGGACATTACAATGTTGTATCAAATCAAAGTTTTCTTTTCATTAATATTACTATCTGGGAAAGGTATATAAGAGAACAGGAAGATTCGGGCCTTGGTTATGAGCTCATTATTGGTAGTAGTTATCCCATGTACAAGAGAAAACCTATGTACCCAAGATTGAATGATTGTTATTAGTATTTTCTATTATAATTGATGTTATTTCACCTTTAGTGATGCCCTTGTTGTGTGATTTGATAAATATATCAGAGATTTTTTACAATTTGACTCATGTCCTAGAATAGAAAATGAATTATGTATGCATGCTTCATTGTAAGAACTCATGATTATTTTATGAAATGAAACATTTTAGACATGAATAGGAAAAATGGTTTTTGGAAAGTTGTTTAACATAATTTTTTTCCTTTCTAGTGAAATTGAGTTGAAAATGTGACTAATATGAAATTTAGAATTTTGAAATGATGAAAGATATGAATAAATGGGTGTCAAATGAGAAACATAAACATGAGACTGTGTTTAACCTTTATTAACCATGACCTCAACATATGATGGTTAAGTGTTGTGATAGCGCCTCAGTTTTGACTATGTGGAAGGTTTTGGGGAAAATAATTTTTATGACTGTTGTGTTTCCCTCTTATGGGAACATGATAAAGTGTTGTTGTGTTTTATAATATGTGTGTTTGGTATTTTAGAGATATTCCTCCACACAGAATCTTTGTGAGAGGATAACAAGTAGATATTTCTAGAGGTGCTCCACCAGTAGTGGAAACTAAGGCACTAATATTGTCGGGTAAGGAAGCTGGAGAGGAGTTATGTGAGAACATTTATTGGTTTATACAACGTATGGAAAGGGATCTAATGTGGGTTGTGAAAATCATTTCTAACATTACATGGGATTTTTAGTTACATCACCATCCAAAATTCATTAGAGAGGATCGAACTAAGGCATGTACATTCTGGATTGTGTCTATCCATACAATACTTGACAACTTGGAGACTCCTACTGAGAATAGTTTCAATTTTTTTTACTTACATGTTACATAGTAAAAAGAAGAGTTGGTGGGACATCTAGAATCCAGATGTATAGCTATAAAATATGGAATGGAAGGAATTTCAATAGATGTTATAAGAGTACTTTTATCCTGAGATGCTCATTAAGGAGAGAGCATTTGTGTTCATGAGACGGACTCATGGGAGTATATACATGATATATAATAGTGGGTGATTTAGATATTTGTAGAGATTTTTTACAATGTTGTTAGGGAATGATTCTTCTATATAAAAGAAGTTTTAGGATGTGATTAAATGTGAAATTAAGTCGTATGTGAATATCTTCTGGCTGAATAAGTATTAAGAAGTGGTGAATCAAGATATCAAATTTGAGGAGAACCAAAATGAGGCTTCTAGTGGCGGACATGTCATTCCAACTGAGCAATCAGGAGGTATATCTTTTGGGGGTATGAAGTGTTAGTAGGAAATTTTTATCCTGATTAGAGGAAAGAAGAATGACCAGACAGAGGGGTTAGTTGTGAAGGATCTTACATGATAGCTTTTCCACCTAGGCGGAAGGCAGGGCCACTATCATAGCCATTATCCCCGACCACTAGTATAAAGGTGATATTGTGGTAGGTTTCGAAATATACAGAGGTTTTGTGGGAACCTATGATAGATGAGTAGTGATGGTGCAACTAGACATGATCAGAGTAAAGGAAGGGGATCTTTTACACCTTATTCGTCTGGTAGCTAAAGTTTTACTAATCTAGGTGGTAAAGGTAGTGGATGAGGTACTTCTATGAAAGAGCACACACACCAGTAGAGTGGTTAAGATCAGGGAGCACAAGATACAATGCACATAAGATTGGAAGGACCGTTACATTCCATTCAGGATACACATTTTGATGCTGAGGTTGGAAAATTGATAGTGAGGGGTATTATTCTTGTAGCTCCTACATTATCTAGTTCAATATTTGATAATGGTTCCTTTATTTAATTTATTTCTGAAAAATTGTTAATTTTTTGATCCTAGAAAATGCATTTGTAAGTGGGGTGTTAATGATAGATAAACTTTTGGGAGTACGGTCTATAGACAACTATTTGTACAAGGGACATTCTCTCAAGATTGGGGAGTATCATTTTATTTGGGATCACTATATTCTTGACATGTTAGGCATCTACATAATTATGGGTATGGAATGGTTAGTAGTACATGATGTGGATTTAAATTCACCTGATTTTTCATATCATTTATTATTTTTTTAATCAATTATTTAACTATTTATTGTGTTTCTGTTATATAATCACACCTTAATAATTATTTAGTTTAATTTGTTAATAAATCATTTTTTATATTTAATCTTCTATTTTTAGCCATTATAATCTTTATTTTTGATTTGATTATTTAATTATCTAATTACTTCTAGAAGTTTTAATTCTATTTAAAAATATTAATTTTATAATGTATTAATTAATTAATAATTTATCCGTTATTTAATTTTCTTAATCATTAATTTAATTTCATTATATAAATTTTGTTCTCATAATATAAATTAACTTTAATCATCAATTTAAATAATTAATCTCAATTCATTTATTAAATTAATATTTTTAATTTAATGTTTTATATCAATTTAAAAATCCAATATTAATTTAGTCAACTACTTTTCTTGTTTATTAAAGTTTTTTTAACTTAAGTTTACTTTTATTTTTTAATTTTTAGATTTCTGTTCTGAATTTATTAATAATCTAATTATTTTAATTAATTCAATTATTTATTTATATATCATTTATTGAATTTATTGAATTTTATTTTAATTTTTATATTCTCTAATTCTCTAATGTTTTAATTTTATTGTTAATTAATTTTTCACAGGAGTCACCATCCTAAATTCTTTCCTTTTTCAATTTTTACCAATGGTGTCTCATAAGACACCGTAAGCCCCCACATACTATTCCCTATATGCACCATTGTAATTTTCCCCCTTTCCAAATTTTAATATTTTTTTGGAAAAAACAATAGTGAGTCACATGAATAACCGTCAATAGCTAAGTAACCACCACACTGCCAACCCAGTGGTGTCTCACTGAGACATCATCAGCCCCTTCCCTATAAGGCACTGTTCCACTACAACTGTGAGACCCACAGAAATCATTCCTCCTGGAGCCACCATCCACCCCTTCTGTTTTCTCCACACACTATTATTTCTCTTTCTTTTTCCAGCTCTTCCTCCACAATTGTGACTCCACACCCTACCTCCCCACACTGCCAAGGCACCTCTATAACTCACTGTCTTTGATTTGACATTGCCAACAACATCCATCCTCCCCGATTCACTATTGGATCAAGTTTCTATTGAGCTCATGACCCACCATTTTCCAACCCACTAACTCCCCTTCACTACCACAGAGTGCATATATACCCACTAATTTGACTCACTATCAGCTCGGTTGGATATCCACCCACCTCATCTTTGCTTCATCGAATCATATTTTGAATCCCCATGACTAAATACAAACTCCCACTAACCGATTGAAGCCCTACTAGAAACCCCTACCACCACAGAACCTGACTAATGCAACTCACCACTTCCTAACCATCACCAAAAATATATGGAGAGCTTGTTGTGACACTACCACTTAAACCAATTAGAGCTGACACTGAAGATGAATGATGTCGTTATCCGTAATGACTATTTTCCACCAATTGAAGCCACCGTGAGGAGCATATGGTCTTTGCCTAGCATGGAGAGGAGTCGTGACTTCTACGTGAAGCCAAACTCTTCCTCTTTTATTGTTCATGGATAAGGATTAAGGTAGGGAGAAGAAAAATTAAATTAAAAATAAATAAAATAAAACTAAAATAAAATAAAAAATATATAAATATAATAAATAAATATTAATAATAAAAATTAATATATAAAAATTAATAGTTAATAAAATTTAATATTAAATAAATTAATATAATCAAATAAATAAACATTAAATAAAAACATAATAAATTAATTTAACTATAATTAAATTTTTTAAACTTAATAAATAAATTAAGAACATTGATTATAATAATATTTAAAATAAATAATTATAGATTTATTAACTTAATACAATTTAATTGATAATTAAATTAATTATATTCTATAAATTCATAAAATTATTAACTATAATAAAATAAATTAAGAAATTAATAATAATTAAAAAAATTAAAAAAATAAAATAATTGAAATAATAATAAACTATTAAAATAATAAATAATTAATTAATTGATATAAATTAATTAACATAATAACTACATTAATCTAATAAATATTAATTATAATAAATAAGTAATTACATATAAAACTAATATATTTTAAGTAAATGTATCATATTATTATTATTATTTTCTTTGTTTATTTTATGAAAATTCATAATTGAGTCCAAGAGACATCCCAATGCATTCTCAACTAGTTTCTTATTAAGGAAGTTAATAGGGTTTTAAAAATTTGACTTCTGGGTGATGCTACTTTGAGACCAGTGACACACGTACAGTGGAAAAAAAGGGAACTAATTGAAGTCAGTGGAGGAATGTTGGTGACAAACTGGAAAAAATTGAAGACTTAAAATGGATAGCTAGAACCATCTGAGTGGGGTTCTTAAAATCAATTGATCAATTATTCAATTGTTCAACTAGGGGAAATTCATTCCATCATATCCACAATACTACTTAGAAGAGGAGACCCAAATATCGTGGAGGAGGAAACAGAGTAGCATCACAAGATCATAAGGGTAGAATTTCTACCCATTTCATTTTCAATTTCATAAACATGATATTAAATGTTTTTAATTATTGTTATCAAGATGATGTTGGGGTAAATTTCTCAGATCAGGAATTTTAAAAATTTTCTAGTTTATTTCTCAAACATCCTTACTTTACTCTTCTATAAAATCGTAATTGATCAGTCGGATTGATTTTTATTTTCATTTAAATTTTTCACACCTCTACAACTTCAAATTCAATACATTAAGATAAATCGAGGAGATTGATATTCAACACATTTTTCTAATATTTAATTTCATTAAAATTGAAATTTGATGTTGAGTTTTATTCCAATAGGATTTTCATTAAATACTTTAGTAGTTGTGAATCTTGGAGTTGTATAATCCATGATTCAATCTTATTTTTGATCTATATCATAGTGAGGGAGATTTATCAATCATTAATGAGGTGATTTTCTAATAAAATTTGGTAAATAATTCTTCTTTATAACCAGTGGTTTTAAAATTATTAGGCGTCTACCATGATCAATTTTTCTTATTTCCTCTTCTTTTTTTCATACACGACTTTCCTATTAGTTTCAACATAATTACTATTTCATATTAATTCTTCAAGAAAAATAAAAAAATAATTTTTTAATTATTACTTTATATAAAAATGAAATAAATAAAATTTAAAATAAAAACCCACCCACTGTTAACATTAGTGAGATTTGTTTTGAAATTTGGCCACTCAAACTCAACATTAGAAATTCCTTGGGTTTGACCCTATTTATCACTAAATAATAGTAAGTAAGAAAATATAAATAATTTAACTTTCACATGGTTTAATGATGATCAGGTCAAGTTTGTGGTGTCTTTACTGGGGACATCTTTCAGTGACTATATATCAATTCTAAAAAAACATAAAAAATTTCACATATAAAAAAATAAAAAAAATTTATTTTTTTTAAAACTTATTTTTTTAATCTTCTTTAATTTACGGTTTGATTTAGTTGAATATTATTTTTGTTACATTCAATTAGATTTTTCTGTTGTTACTGGTCAATACTGTTTGTGTTGAATTTCATTTGTCTTTACTTATTGTTTGAGCATAATAAAATCAGCTAATAGATTAGAGCCTTTGAACCAAGAATTTAGAAATCACTTAAATTCTCTAAAAAGGAAAAGAAAATTAGAAATGAAAAATTTATATGAGAAATTTCCTATTGATAACCTTAAAAATCACCAACCTAATCTCTTAGATGAAATTTAGAGTCCTAGGATGAGGGATTTTTAACTCCTTTAATTTTCAAATAACCCATCTTACATTATACTTTCTCCTAGATCCCGAAACTAGGAATTGAAATAGCCCCACCTATCACTACTACCCTCATTCAGTGGACTCTCTAATGAGGACTCTTTAGACTTCATTAGATATTTCTACATTATAGTACAATAAATACCAATCTTATAACTAATTTATAATGAGCATAGAATGATAGTATGTCCCTTTTTACTTAAAGGGATTACTCGGAATAGTTTCTTGAGTCTAGAAGAGAATATTTTTCAATATCGGGATCATGTTTATAATTCTTTCATAATGAAATTTTATCCCCCAAAACTAAAAGGTAAATTAAGAACTAAAATAAAAAGTTTATATCAAGATGATTGAGAAGCCTTTAATGAGGCTTGGGATAGATTTAAGTACATACTTATGTAGTTTCCCCAACATCAACTACCATCCCATGTTCTCATGGTCACCTTCTATGATGGATACTCTTCCTATGGTCCAAAACTAAATGATCAATTTTTTGGGAGAATTATAATGAAAAAAACTGATGGAGAGTTAAGATTTTTTTAACAACATTGCCTTAAATTTTCAACCTAAAAAATCAATAAGGAAGAGGGTGAACAGAAATGTTAACAACACTAGTTTGGGAATAGATAATAAAACCCAACTTTCTAAAATCACAAATAAAATTCAATTATTAATAAACCAAAATTAAAAACAATATGTAAACCAATTGTGCTCTCAAAACCCAAATCAATCACTTAGGGAACAATTCTATCAATGTGGGATGTTCGTAAAAAATGAGAATTTATTTCCAAACTTTGACATATCATCCCAATAATAAGAAAATTCAAATTTTTGTAACTATGGTCCTAGGATGCCTACCAAAGATGACCCATTTTCAAACAACTACAATCAAGGCTATAGGAACCATCCAAATCACTCATGGAAAGAACATAGAATGATAAACCAACCCACTACCCCTGGTTATTGAAATTAACACAGAAAAAACATTCAAAATTAATCAAGGGATGAATCTGCTAATTCATGAGAAACATTTGAGGGCCAAATATTTTCTAAACATGATCAAATTTTATATATAATGGACACTCAAGATGAAAAATTCAAAACTCAACTAAATAAACAAAAAAACTAATTTTAATTTGATAAAATCCAATTTTATGCTAGAATAAAAAATACGGACACTCAATTGGGCTAACTAGTAGGAGACTTGACTTATAAGGATAAATGAAGGTTGCATAAAACAACTGAAATCACCCATAGGGAGAATTTCATGGTTGTTTTAAAATGAAGTGGGGTTAACACTAAAAATATAGGTGAAAAGACTTTAAAATTTACCAAAAATAAAAAATGTATGATTTTTGAAAGAATAATATTCCACACATAGATTCTAGAAATCAACATGATAGTATTGAAAATGAAGATAATCTAAATTTCTCACCTATAATACAAGATGAAGCTTTTTTTAACTAAGTAAGAATAAATATAAGAAGAATTATGTTGGTGAAATGAGGGGAATGCATACTATTCTTATGATTTTTTCCCAATCTATTCCTTTCCCTAAAAAATTGAAACTAAAAAGAAATAGTTAGGCTGAGCTTCTCCAGTTCCTTGTGATCTTTCCCAAGCCCCAACTAAATGTCCCTTTTATCCAAGCCTTAATTAAAATTTGATCAATATTGAAATCACATAAAAAATTGTTTCAAACAAAAATAAACTTGAATAATTTTCCACTTACAGCCTCATAGAAGAGTGTAGTGATGTACTCCAAAAGAAAATCCCTCTGAAACTAAAAGAACCAAGTAGTTTTGTCATACCATGTACCATAGGAAATTCTATTCAACTCATCTACCTATCTTAATTAGGTGATAACATCAACCTTATACTATAATAATTGTCCCAACATTTGAGATTGGGTGAAATTCATCCTATAATTTTTTGACCACTCACACACACATCTTCTAGGGAGGTTATATGACTTGCTAGTTATTGTTGGGATTTTTTTTCTTCCAGTTGATTTCTTAGTTCCATATATGGAGTGTGACTAGGAGGTTCCCATAATTTTGGGTATGACCTTCTTGTATGTTTTTGGGTATATCATAGATATGTCTAAGGTTTAATTAATCCTTAAATTGGAGAAAAACAATTAGAATTCATGTCTTTATAATTTTAAAAGGAGCAACTTTTTCTAAAAAATTATAAATTATAAAATATATAGAAGCTGAAAAATTAATTGAAAATATTTAAGAATTTGAAAATAAAACCTTTTCTAAAGAAATAATTCTATAAGCTTAAAATTATGTTTAACATTACATTCAATCTGGTCAAACTAAAAATCTTGAAAATTTTCCATGACTTGACCACATTCTAGTTTCTTCTTCAACTGGAGATGTATCTTCTTCTTTTGAACATAAGGAATTATTTAGGGAACTTGAGTGTGATTATTTTGTCACTAATACTTCTGAAAAAATTTAGGAAGTATAAGGTGAACTGATAAAACATCTTTATGATTTTTTTATAAATCTTTTAAACTCAAATATGGAAAGTTTTGACAATGAGATATCCACTTTGGAAAATAGTGTTGTGAATCCTAAAACTGATCTATAAATTTAAAATTATTCATATTTTCGAACACCTTATAAGAGACATATTTAATTAATTTGTCCTCCTAGGCCCAATATTCTTCAATCAAGTGAATAACCACCGAATCTTGATCTAAAACACTTCCTTAAAATTTAAAATATTCATTTTTAGGAGGGAATTCAACACTTTATATCCATAGTTCTTCTCAACTAGAGAATAATCAGGAATAGTTTTTTTGGGGTTTAAAAAAATCAAATCTTCCATAGGTTGGACCATATCTAATATTAAAGGGATTATCCCTTAATTTTTCATGCACAATATCCCTATGGAACCATATCACAAACCTAGATTCGAGTGTAAAAGAAGATTAAACCCCAACATGAAAGTGGTTATTAAAGAGGAAGTTATTAAAAAACTTAACACTAGGATTATATATCATATATCTAATAGTACTTGGTTTAGTCTGGTCCATGTTGTTCCAAAATAAAGAGGTTTCATTATTATCACTAATGAAAAGAATGATTAAATTCACCCGAGAAAGGCCAATAAATGTAGAGTTTTTATTGATTATAGGAAGATGAATTTATCCACCAAAAAGGACCATTTTTGAATTCCCTTCCTTGATTAAATGATTAAGAGGATTTCTGGAAATGAGTTCTTCTATATTATTAATTCATATTCTGGTTACAACCAGATTCATTAGCTCCAGAAGATTGGGAGAGAAATACCTTTACATGCCCCTTTGGGACATTTTTCTATCAGAAGACACCCTTTTGTTTATGTGGTTCTCTAACAACCTTTAAAATGTGTATGATGGCTATATTTTATAAAATTATTTAAAGGACCATAGAGGTTTTCATAGATGATTTCTCCATAGTTGGTAGCACATATGATACTTATCTAAAAGATCTAGAATTTGTGTAGGAGAGGTTCCTAGAGACCAACCATATTCTTAACTGGGAGAAATTTCAGTTCATGGTCCCTAAAGAGATAGTACTAGGAAATAAGGTGCCTAAGATGGGCCTAGAGTTCTACACTTCCAATATATAAGTAATTAAAAATTACCACCTCCTAAAAATGTTAATGGTGTTATAAGTTTCCTAGGGAATGCCTGTTTTTTATTATGTTTTATCAAATACAACTTAAAAATAACAAAGCCCATATTTTATTTATTAGTTAAAGATACACCATTCAATTTTAATCAAAATTTTATTTAATATTTTAATTTTATTATTGAAACTCACTTCATCACCTATCATAACCAAAAATGATTGGAAACTTCCTTTTGAAATAATGTGTGATGCAACTGACATGGATGTTGGAGCTGTCTTAGGATAGAAGAGAGATACGAAGTTAAATACGGTTTACTATACTACATGGTTTCCAAATGAGGCACAAAGGAATTACACCACTATTGAAAAGAAGTTGTTATTAGTGGTATTTTATCTAGATAAATTTAGGCATTATATTCTAGGTTTTAAATTCATCATCTTCATTAATCATTCTTCCTTAATATATATGTTGTATAAGAAGGAGGATAAACCTAGGTTTATTAGATGGATTCTCTTATTTCAAGAGTTTTAAATGGAAATTAAAGATTATAGGGAGCTAAAAACTTAGTTCCATACCACTATTCTAGGCTTTATAATAACCACTATGAAGATCCCTGGGATATTAACTCTTCATTTCCTAATGAAAAAACTCTCCCTATTTCAATAAAAAAGTCTTCATGGGTTGAATAAATTTCCAATTTTCTGGTTTTTAATGTAATTCCAAAAGTTTTTTCTAATAAAAAAAGAATATATTCATCTCAGAGCATAATTACTATTTTTTGGATGACCCATTGATTTTTTGGAGATGTGCTGATGGGATTCTGAGAAGTTATGTGCCGTATTAAGATATGTTTACTATATTAGAAATTTTTTAGTCCTCACCAAGAAGAGGAAATCATGGTGTATAAAGGACATATGAGGAGGTCCTTCATGATGTATTATATTGTCCCACCTTATTCAAGGATGCTAATAGTTATGTTGTTGGATGTGATAGATTCCAAAGGCTAGGAAATGTTGGGAGGAAGAAGGAGTAACCACACAAAGGTATTTTGGAAGTAAAAATTTCTTATGTTTGGTTTTTAGATATCATGGATCCATTTTCATCATCTCATGGGATCAAATACATTCTTTCTTCTATAGATTATGTTTTGAAGTGGGTTGAGTTAGTAGCACTTCCCAAAAATCAAGAAAACAGTGTAATAAAATTTGTTAAAAATAATAACTTTACAAGATTTGGTGTTCCAAAATCATTTATTACAGATAATGGAACCCACTTTAAAAATAAAAAATTTAAGTCTTTAATGGATAAATATGGTTTCACTCATAGGACTATAATTTCATACCATCCTAAATCTAGTGGATAGGTAAAAACCTATAATAGGGAGTTAAAATAGATTTTGGAAAAATAGTCTCAAATTCTAGGAAGTATTGGTCTCTTAGGTTATATAAGGCATTGTGGGCGACAACTTTTAAAACGCAAATTGGTTTTTCTCTATACAGGACATTATTTTGGAAATGATGTTATTTGCCTATGGAGTTTCATCAAAAGTCATATTGGGATGTTAAAGCTTTAATTTTTTAATTTTAGTGTATTGGAGAGAGAATATTACTTGTGCTAAGTGAGCTATAAGATATTAGGAGGTAGTCTTATGAAAAATATAGGATATATAAAGAGAGGTCCAATTTTTTTCATGATTCTATCATTCAAAATAGACAATGTAAATCTTGATACAAGGTATTTCTCTTTAATTTAAGACTTATTATCTTTCTTGGAAATATAAAATCTAAATGACTTGGGCCTTTTATAGTTTTTAAAGTCCTAAAAAATGATGATGTTGAGATTTTTGGAGAAGAAAAAAACCCTAATCTTGTTAATGGTTATATAGTCAAACTATATTTTTAAGTGTAGTCGAAGGACTTGGATTCCATCACTGTAATGGAAAAATAATTCTCAATAATGTATAAATAAATACTTATAATTTAGTGATTCATGAGAGTGAACCAATGGTTTTTATTTGTTTTTCTTTTCTTCCAATTTTTTTTGAATAAAATGATGCTTTCTAATTCTTTCCATCTCTATATATGCTGGATACGTGTTCTCTGTCTTATTTTTTTTTTCAGAATAAGAAGTATGATATTGGTTTCATAGGGTAGAATAATTCCCTTTATTCAACAATTTTCTTATAGTTTAATGTTGAAGCATATCTTAATAAATATTAATATGGATATTCTTTAATTTTTACTTCATTTTCTTTTTCTTCTATTCTCTATTAGTGTCTAAAAAGAAAAAACAAGTCAACATCATATAACTATTCCATTATAAAATGGTGATTCCTTGATTCACTATTCCACTTGAGCCATCGCTCTACTGCTGGTGGGGATTCACCACATTGGAGACTCACTAGTTAGGTAGTGATGGTGAGTCATTGATAATTTTATATTATAAGGAAACTTCTACTACAAGTGTTTATGTGCTGGAAATTTTTATTTCATGTTTTATATTATTCAAAATTTAGTGCTACAATGTTTTTAATTCACTGTAATTTTGGAATTAAGTATGGTGGGATTATACCTGGATGGTTTTTCTTTTCTAAGTGATTAGCATGCATGTTTCTTCTTTGTTGAACATCTTTTTGAATAAAATTTTTAAAATTGCTGACACACTTTTCACTGTACATTAAAATGTTTTCATATGATACCTTTTAACTTAATTAAAAAAATATTTTAACTTTCTTTAAATGGCAATGCATGTGAACCTATTGTAATATAATTAGTTTATTGTGGAAAAAAATAATGTTTATGTTTTAATGAGACCATTGTACATGGCTTTAATCTACTTAATTGGAAATATGTTTTGAACTTTTTAAATTCAAATTATTTTCTTCTCTGTATTGGAATTAATATTTGGGGTGATGTTTGGTTTTACATGTGAGGGAGTGGGTCAAAATTTGTTGAGTTAATATGTGCTTTAATTAATGCTCATCAAATCCCTCTACCTCTATACTTTTTTTGTTAAAAATGGTTAAACATTCCAAAAAATCATTCACAATTTTAGTTTCTTTAAGATTTTTTTTTTCTACATTTGAATTGAGCCTTTCCTAAGAATAATATATCACTAGTAGTTAAGAGTTTCCTAAAATTTAATTTTTTTTAGGATAAATTATTTTTGAGTGAATTTTCATAGTGATTTTAGGATTTTTCAATCTAGGAACTATTTTTTTGAATTATATATAGGATACACTTTTGTGGATTTATGACCTTAACTATAGGAAACTTGAAGTTTTAACTTCATCCTAGGGGAATCTCTTTTTATTTATTAAAAAATAATCACTTTAATAGGCCATTTTAAATGGTATTCATATAAATATTTTGAAACATGAGTAAAATGGGTATTTGAGAACCCACAAAGAAACTCTGAGACAATAGGTTTTGTGTGTGTGAGTAATCCCTATGTATAATGCTAATAAGTTCATATGTAGAGTGATTAGTACATGTTACATGGATGGGAATTTTTTTTAAAAATATAAAGAATATAGAGACCAATTTTCAAAAATGAGTTCATTTTGGTTAGGGGAATAATGAAAGTCAGATAAAGAAGGGGAAATTTTATTTATACGAAATATTTTAAATTTTATCAATAATGTGATTCAAAAAAATTAATTTTACTTTGATTTTTTGTTTTGGAACCTAGGAGAATGTAACAGAATAAGGTACCTTTTGTTTTGTTCATAATTCCACTTGTTTTTAACATGTTATCACTCTTAGATTTAGAACATGAATTTGAATTGATGTAATTCATTAACTATGGTTATATATTAGGCATGACTTCCTCGGAAGTAGACAAATCATTACTTCCATGATCTTCAAGTTAGTATTTGATTGTAGGAAAGGCTTATTTCAAAATTTTCATTTCAAACGAATATTTCATGGGTTTTTATCCTCTACTATTTAACTTCTTTAAATGATTTTTAATGAGATTAATGTTTGAAAACTCTTTTTTTAAATAAAATAAATCATGGAATTTATAGAGGACAATCAATGCTTAAGTATGGAGGAATTTGATGTGGCCTTAAATTCACTTGATTTTCCACATCACTTATTAATGTTTTTAATAAATTAATTAAATATTTATGTGTTTTTGTACTACAATAACACTTTAATAATTATTTAGTTTAATTTGTGAATAAATTATTTTTTATTTGATATTTTATTTTTAGACTTTAAAATAATTATTTTTGATTTACTTATTTAATTATCCAATTAATTTTTGTTCTTCTAATTCTCCTTAAACAAATAAATTTTATTACACTTTAATTAATTAAAAATTTATCTATTATTTATCTTTCTTAATCTTTAATTTAATTTAATTCTATAAATTTTGTTTTTTAATATAAATTAAATTTAATTAAAAATTTAAGTAATTAATATCATTTGTTTTATTAAATTAAATCTTTTTAATTAAATTTATTAAATCAATTTAAAAACTAGAATTGATTTAGTAAACTTCCCCACTCATTTATTATAGTTAGTTTTTAAATTTATGTTTACTTTTAGGTTTTAATTTTTAGATTCCTGTTCTGAATTTATTAATTAGGTAATTATTTTAATTAATTAATTTTTTAATATATATTTCATTTATTCAATTAATTGTATTTTATTTTAATTATTATATTCTATAATTCTATAATGTTTTAATTTTATTGTTAATTAATTTTTCACAGGAGTCATAATCACCAATTTATTTCCTTTTTCATGTTTTATCAAAGGTGTCTCATAAGACACTACAAGCCCCAACATACTATTCCCTAGACGCACCATTGGAATTTTCCCCTTCACAGAATTTTAATCATTTTTTGGAAAAACAACAGTGAGTCACATTACTCATCATCATCACCTAAGTCACCACCACACACGAGGCATCGTTCCACTACAACGGTGAGAGCCACATACAGAATTCCTACTATCCTCCTCGAGTCCCATTCAACACGAGTTTCTTCCGAGTTCACAACCCATCATTGTCCAACCTGAAAAATCACCTTTACTCCCATAGTTTACATCTATCCCCACTAATTTGACTCACTTTCAGCTCATTTGGACATCAAACCCCATCTGATTTGCTTCATCAAATCAGATCTATAATCCCCAAGACTTAACATGAACTCCCACTAACTGATTGAATCCCTACTAGCAACCACTACTGCCGTAGAGCCGAACTACTAAAACTCATTGATGCCCAACCACCGTCCCAGGTCTGAGGATAGCTCACCATGTCACCATTTCCTGAACCAATTGGAGTCAACATTGAATATTAATGTTTCCTCCATTCGTCAAGGCCGTCCTCCACAAATTTAAGCCATCGTGAGGAGATGGGCATCGTCCATCATGGATAGGAGTAGCAGCTTCTCTAGGAAACCAAACTCTCCCCCCATGGATAACTATTTGGGGGGGGGGAGAAAAATAAAAATAAAAATAAAAAATAAAAATAAAAATAATAAAAATAAAATGAAACAGAAAATTATATAAAAATAATTAATAATTATTAATACGTAATTATAAATAGTTACTAAAATTAACTATTAAATCAAATAATATAACAAAATAATAAAATATTAAATAAAAATCTTAATAAATTTATTTAACTATAATTATATTTTTTAAAACATAATAAATAAATTAATAACATTAAGTATAATAATATTTAAAATAAATAATTATAAATTAATTATCTTAATAGCATTTAATAAATAATTAAAATAATTATCTTTTATAAAATCATTAAATTATTAACCTGAATAAAATAACTTAATAATGTAATAATAATTAATAAAATTTTAAAATAAAATAAAAGAATAGAAAAAATTAATAAACTATTAAAATAATAAATAATTAATTAATTGATATAAATTAATTAACATAATAACTACATTAATCTAATAAATGGTTATTATAATAAATAAGCAATTACTTCTAAAAATAATATATTTTTAAGTAAACATCGAATCAAATTATTATGTTTTACTTGGTTTACTTTGTGATGATTTATATTTTGAGTTCAAGATACATCCAGATACATTCTCAACTGATTTCTCATTAAGTTAGTTGAGGATTTTGAAAAGTTGACATGAATGTGAAATTACATTGAGACTG
Source organism: Viscum album (assembly GCA_963277665.1). Lineage (NCBI taxonomy): Eukaryota > Viridiplantae > Streptophyta > Magnoliopsida > Santalales > Viscaceae > Viscum > Viscum album. The sequence goes on along the minus strand of OY728160.1, from coordinate 903,851,209 downwards.
GGGACACATGTATGGTGGAAAAGAGGGGAACCAACTGAAGTTGGTGGAGAAATGTTGGTGACCAACTGGAAATGACAGAAGGCTAAAAATGGAAGGAGGATACCATATAAGTGGGGCTTTTTGAAAACAAACGATCAATCATTCAATCATTTGACTAAGGGATATTCATTTAAGCATATCCACGACATTACATGGAATATGAGACCAGAAGATCATTGAGGAAGAAATAGAGCAAAAAAATGGGAGCATAAGGGTAGTTGTTTCTTCCCCATTCATTTTCAATTTCATAAACATGTAATTGAATGTTTTTAATTATTTTTATCAACATTATCCTAGGTTAAATTTCTTAGATCTAGAATTTTAAAATTTTGCTGGTTTATTTCTCAAACTTCTTCACTTTATTCTTTTATGAATTCAGAATTGATCGGAGAGATTGATTCTCAATTTCATTTAATTATCCACACCTCTACAATTTCAAATTTTAAACTTCAAGATCAATTAGATAGATTGATCTTGATGCAATTTTCGATGCTATAATTTCATTATCATTGGAATTTAATTATTAAATTCATTCCAATATGATTTTCATTAAATTCTTTAGGAGTTGATGTATCTTGGAGTGGTAAACTCCAAGATTAAATCTTTTGTTTGATCTATCTCCTCGAGAGGGATATTTATCAATCATTTAGAGAGGTAATTTTACAATAAAATTTGGTGAGGAATCCATCCTTTTAACCAGTTGTTTTAGAATTCCCGAGTTTCTACCATTATAAATTTTTCTTAGTGCCTGTTCTGGTTTTCATACATTTATTTTCTATTTGTTTAAGCATAATTCCTATTTTATCATAGTTATTTGAAAAAAATAAAACAAAAATAAATTTTATCTTATCACTGATTTATACAAAATAATAATATAATTAATTAAAAAAACCCACCCACTTTTAACAACAGTGGTATGTGTTTTGAAATTTGTTCACTCTAACTCAACTTTAGTCTTCCCTTGGGTTTGACCCTACTTATCACTATACAATAGTAAGTAGGAAAATATAAATAATTAAAATTTGATATGGTTTCATGATAATTAGGTCATCATACTAATCCTACAATGATGGTTACTGAAGGAGAGTGAATTTTATGTATCCTAAGGGTGGAAATTATGTGCACCAAGTAGGATGGGATATCAAGGAAAGCCGCGCAGGTCTAGTTCATCTGCAACTATGGGAGCTCACTACCTAGGTTTCTAATCAATTTATGGATGATTTAGGTGTAATTCATATTGCATTTCCACCCATATAGGATAGGTTTCAAAACCCATTTATGGAAGACTTCTTTGGGAATCCACCAGAGAGAGATGTGGAATTTAACATTGAACCCATTCCTCGAGCTGATCTCGTTTCAATCCCACCATATAGAATGGAACTGAATGATCTCTAAGAGATCAAGGATCATCTAAAAGAGATAGAGGATAAATATTTTATTGGTCTAAGTATTCTACCTTTGATGATATATTTGACTAGTTTATGGGATATTGTTTTTCTCCAAAATGAACATGAGATTAGTGTATCATGAGTTGAGAGATCAGAATTATGATATAACTACTTTCCGAAGAATGTATGGCCTATATGAGTTTTCCATAATGTCATTTGGGTTGATCAATGCACTAGAATTGTGTATCTCCTTTATGAATAGAATTTTACATCCATACCTGGAACAATTTGTGGTTTTTGATTTTGGATGACATCTATGTGTACTCCAAGCCTCATGAAAATCATGCCCCAACTCTTGAAATTGTTTTGAGTACACTAATCTAGAACCATCTATATGCCAAGATATCTATGTTTTATTTTTAAATTGATTAGGTACAATTATTGGGAAAAATAATCTTAGTGGAAAGAGTGTTAGTGAACCCAGATAAAGTACATGCAATGGTTTCTTGGGAGAATCCCGAGAATATTTTTTATGTTCTTAACATTATAGGATTAGATGGATATTATCTTCGGTTTATTTGGAAATTTTCCTATTTGTTATAACCTCTATGAGGCTTGACCAATAAGGGGTAAAGTTTTAATGTCCAGAATCATGTGATGATTCTTTCTAGGATTTAGAGACGTGATTGAATTATGCACCAATCTTGATCCTACCTGAGCCAAGTGAAAAGTATATGGTTCTTTGTGACACTTATGGTATAGTTATTAGATCCGTGCTTATGAATGGAGACCGAGTTGTGGAATATGGTTCTCGGTAGTTGAGGCCACATGAATGGAGATACCCTAAAAATTCCCTTGCGCTACTTTCATTGGTTTATGATTTGAAATGGTGGTGACATTATCTATTGGGGGAATTTTTTTTGACGTATACAGATCAAAATAGCTTGATGTAAATATTTTCTCATTGGGATTTGAATCTTCAGTAGTAGAGATGGGTTAAGTACATGCAGTCATTCAATTTTGAGATAACATATACACCCGATAAAGAAAAAATTGTTGATGAATCATTGAGAAAGAAAACACAGTCTCAGGAAGTTTAATAGTCTAGTGGTGAGTGGAAGATAATGATTTACTTTCTAAGTTACATTTTGTGGTTTAGGAGAGTCAGGAGAAGATGTCTCTCATATCTGTTTTAGTGGAGTTTACTCATTTGAGATGGACTAGGGAAAGGTAGTATGTGTATATGGAAAGTTTGACCTTGAGGCAAATCCTTGGAGGTGGGGAGTCACCTTTCTATTAAATCATTAACGATGATGAGGTCTTCTATATCAGGAAATATTATGTTATGCCTATGAGTATGTTGGAAGAGTTGATGTGGGAATTTCATGCCTCAAATTGGGTAGTAGATCTAGGTACTACCAATATTTACCATGACCAACATCAACAATTTTTGTGGTTGGTCATGAAAAAGGAGATAATAAGGTTTGTGACATGATTCTACACATATCAAGAGGTGAATACTGAGCATCAATGACATGGTGGTTTACTATATCCATTACCCATTCTAAAATGGAAGTGGGATGATGTGAATAGGGAATTTTTGGTGGATCTCCTGAGGATGCCTTGGATAAATGGTATTATTTGGGTTATTTTTGATCAATTGATGAATTTAGAACATTCCTAATAGGTACGGGGGACTTTCTTAGTGGATCAGTTGGGAGAACTGTATATTAAGAAGAAAGTCCATCTATATGGGGTTCCACAGAATATTGTTTCTAACTATGAATCAATCATTAATTCATGATTATTATATCCATTATATAAAGTGCTTGGTAAACATGTTTTATTGAGTAATAATTTTTACGCACAGAAAGATGGGCAGTTAGAGAGTACTATTTTGGTGCTTGGGTATATATTGTGAGCACATGTTCTTGACTTTGGTGGGTCTTAGGAGAATCACCGACATTGGTGGAGTTTTCCTGTAACAATAGTTATTAGGAAAAAATACATATTGAACCATATGAGGAACTTTAGGGTAGTCCATAATGATTACCCCTATTCTAGATGAAGGCGGGTGAGTTAGAGTTGTTGGGACCGAGTCTCATGAAGGGGATGTTAGAGCAGGTGTAGTGGATTCTGAAACATATTACTATTACTCGGAGTAGAAATAAGTTTTATGCTGACATAATTCAATGCCCCCTATAGTTCATAGAGGGTGATATTGTATTCCTTCATGTGTCTCTAATACTGGTTCACTATAGGATACATAGAAAGAGAAAGATAACTCCCAAGTTTATTGGACCCTTAGAGGTTTTGGAGAGAATCAAGCTTGTGGAATACTGATTGGATCATCCATGGAGATACAGTGTTATGCATGATGTTTCTATGTTCCAAAACATCGTAGGTATCACCCCAACCCTTCTCATGTGATCAATGTGGATGATGTTGAGATTAAGATAGAAATTTCCTTAGAGACACATCCAATATGTGTGTTGGATTACAGTGAAAATCTATTTGAGCAGAAATACAATGGCAATAGTGTATGTACTATGAAAAAATGGGCATGTGAAAGGGGAAAATTGGGAGGGAGAATAAGTTACAGAAGATTAGTGGCCTCATATTTTTTAATCATAATCTTAGATATTTTTGGGAATACAGCACAAGAAAGAGCTGTTATAAGGTGGGGAGATAGTAAGATACTAACCGTCTATGGAGATGCTTAGGGAATGTTTTTAGGAATTATTTTTTCTTTCTTTTAGCACAAATTAATTGGGTTTTACCATGTGGTGTGGTTGGGTTAATATTAGAAATTTTGGAATTAAAGAGGGTAGTGCACTGTTTTCCAAAACCTCACACCCTAACCCAGCAAACCATGCAACCCTAGATAGAGAGGGATTGCACTGCTGGCACATAGTTTTTCAGCCCATGAAACCTCTTATGATAAACTATGCCCCCTCCTAGAATAGGCACATATTTAAGGTGCATAGTTTGGAAAACCACGCGCACCTTCCTAGAAAACCGTGCACAGATTTTTAATTTGGATGAAAATTAGATTTTAATTATCTGAACCCCATTATTAACCCATAATAAACCCCCAATCAACCCTAAAATCTTTTCAGGATTTTGGAACCTCTAAGATAGATTCCAAGAAATTATGACATCTGTTCCTCACAATCTCAAGCCCTAATTGATGATATTTACCCTCTCAGTAAGAGGATCTCATCCCATGTAGTTTCATTTTTCTTTTTCATTTTTCTCCCATCTATTTCAGGGTAGTTCATCCCTGTTTTTGGTCGAATATATATCTAGGATTGTTGATCTAGATATAGACTTGTGAGATCTTGATACATATGATCATGAATTTAGGTTTATGATCCAGATCTCATTCTACATTGTTATTATGTTCAAATTGTAGATTTCCATTCAGCGATCACACTTCAATGAATTGAGGTAGGTGGTCTATTATTCAAATCCCAAAATAATGATCACAATTATGTGTATATAATTGCAAAATTTCTAGGGTACATTTAGAAATTACATTTCCTAATTTAATTAAATAATTTGGTAAATTAAATAATTTATTTATTTTGAATCAGGTATAATTAATCATTGAATTATTTATTTAAATAGTAATGTTTTAGGGATTTGAGGAATAATTAATCATTTAATTATATTTTGGGATATTGATATTGTGAAATTAATTGAAATAATTAATTTAGGAATTAGTTATTGGGATATTGTGATTGTGAAATTAATTTGAATAATTATTTGTTAAATTAATTATTGGGTTTTTGAGATTGAGGAATGGATGAATGATTTTTTTTATTAATTACAGAGAAATTTTGTGATTATTCAATTGATTTCAAGTGGATTAACTAATTTTTGAATTAATTAATAATGCTTGATTGTGGAATATAATATAAGGTTAATGTTTATTAACCTTGAATTATGTTTCATATGTGATATATGTAAAGATTAATATATTGGGTGTGGAACACTGACCGATGCATTAAATACCCACAGAGTTTCTAGACATGTAATTATAGAACAAAATTCATGAATGTGAATATTTTGTATAGGACCAGGACTGATGCTCCAAATTACCATGGGGTGTCAATCAAGGATATATGCTCCAAATAAGCATGGGGTTCTAAACATGAAATTTTACACCGATGATACTAAGATTGGACTATGATTCAAAGTGGACGTATTGCGAATTGAAATAAATGAATAATGAAATCTAATTTCATTATAATGAAATAAAGATTTAATATGTGACATGGATAATACTATGGAATGGGCCGAATCCAGTTTTTAGGTTTGGTTGTCCTCGGGAACCATGGGGTGTTTTGTGGTTAAATAAAGAGTAATTGAATTAATATAAATTATTTACATTATTTATTTTTTAATTCTTTATACAACTCCATACACTGTTATTGACTGGATATTGATTTAAACAATGTTGGTGGTGGACTACTGAGTTATACTCACACCCTACTTAGAATGATTGATCAGTACCCGAATAAACTTCATGTTTTCTAAACATGATAAGGGAAAATGTACTGTGTTACATGACAGATTTGGTATGGAGCATGGATGATGAAACCAATTGTGGTTCAAGACCTTCTTGGGTGTTTTCAGTGTCTTTATTTATTTTGGGTTTTTCATATTGACACTTGAAATATATTAGCATGGATTATCTAATTTTTAGTTTTTGATATTGTATTTCCTGGTTTGGTGCTCATGTGATACTAGTATTGTTCTCGTTATAATTATAAAGATGTTATTATTTGTTTATTTCAATTCCGGAGGTCATGTGGTTGTCCATCTTGGGGCAAAGAGATGTGACAGCTAGGTCAGGACATAACACGTTATTATTATATAAATTGGAACTAATGATTATAAATTTTAAATACTTTTTTGTTAATTTCTTTAAAAATATTACACTTAATTTTAAATTTCTAAATTTATAATGTATTATATTGTCATTTAAAAAATAACATAAATACTAAAATGAAACATTTGAGTTTATAAATTCAAACCTATATTTTAAAAATATAAATTCACATATAAAATATTTATTTGGTATTATAAAAAGGTTTCATAAATTTATAATTCATACATATATACCAATAATTTCATAAAAACCATGTTATTTGTAAAAAATATATTTTACACAATTAAATTAAAAATAATTCTTTTTTGAGAAAGATAAAAAATAAATTCTGTGATAATATTGATATTTTGAATAAAAATGTATTTATATTTATCTAATTCTGATTTTAAAATTTATAAATATTTATTTTAAATGAAAGTTAAAAATATAGATAAAAACATTTTGAGTGAAAAATTATGTTTTAAACATTATATTTTCTTAATATTATTTCATATAAATTTATAATATAAAAAATTTTAGTATGTTAGATGATATGCATTAATATGTTAAAAATGTTCAATTTAATATATGATGATTAATTATTCAATACTTGACAAAATAGTTCATTGAAAAAAACATTTATTCTAAATATGCTTAAACAAATGCAATTAAAATTAATTATTTATATTATAAAATATAATTTTAATACTCCATTAATATTAGATTTTTTTTATTTTTTTGTATACATATTATCATATTTTTACAAAATTAATATTTATACCTAATAGAAACATACATATATATATATATATATAATATTTTAAAATCATATTTTAATTTCATTATGATTATATTATTTTTAATTTACTACATAAAAAGATTTAAATTTAGTATACAAGTTGGATATATGATCAATGAAAATATTTTCAATGAGTATATTTATAATGACTATATTTACAATTACTATATTTGAAACAACTATATTTACGATGACTATATTTATAATAGTCAGATGTGATTCTTATATATACAATTACTAAATCATCCATTATTTCCACTATCACATCACAATGCAATGTTACTATTTAGTATTGAAATTTTTTTATAATTTTTTTTTCAATGGTGATATTACACATTATAGGTTTTGTTTTGATATTAGTGATCCCCAAATATGAATTTGATCTATAAGATTTTCTAGTTGTCTATACATTATTATTTTATGTCAACTTTCTACAATTAATTTATAAAAATTAAATGGATTTCCTTCATCGATGGTGAGTAAGAATTTATTGTGTGTAGTTATTATTTATGTCTATTTTTTCTATAATTCTCCTCTTATGAATGAATAAAGTGTTATTTTTTGGTTTGTATCTTTTAGAGAATATTTTCGAATCATGTTTCAATCTATTAGAAATAATATAGAAATGATATTTAAAATTACAAAGATAATAATAATAATAATAATAATTATTATCATCATCATCATCATCATCATCATAATTATTGGTTCTCAAAGGGTGGTCTGTTATATATCTATTCTTAAAGGACACATAAAAATTACTGTTATGGGGAATGTTTTGTGATGAAATGTGTTATATTATTATTATTTAATGATTTAATATTGATATAAGAAATTAATTTATTTCCTCATCATCCCAACCTGACATCTTTATGGCCTGGTCATCTCCCTTACAGTGCAGAAAAATTCAAGTATAAAATTCATGTATTAGACTCTAATACTCAATGTGTAGTAAAATAATAGGAAAATATCATGGACTCTCTAGAAAATATGAAATACTCTCCTCATGAATAGAATATATCATATGTTCATATCACAATATATAAAATTATTTTACTTTATTGAATATTATTATCCACTATGATGTTATTCCTCATAAAACTCTATATAATGCAGCATTGAATTTTCATGTGAGATCCATAATGGTATGGGTGTTTCCTACAATATCCAAAATCATAAAAATTTAATATCAAAAACTACATTTGTGTTGGTTGTATATGATTATTTTTTTTAACAATTCATCTAGCCACAAAATTACACTCATTCTTGAAATATGGTGTTGTGGGACACATTGAATTATGGTATGATCTTCCAACATTTAATATTTCGCATCCTTGATTTACTCTTCCATATAATTTAATTATTATTAATCATTTATATTAAGGTATTTGTTTTATAAAATATGGAACAAACATTCATTCATTCATAAGACATATACTCTCACATGAAACACATTGCATAATGGAACATCATGTTATGGTGTCATATCATTCCTATATAAAAAACATTAACAACATCTTCAAAACACCTATAATATTCAAGGTATCAATTATTAATTTTAAATGAAATAACTTTGAATGGATATCCATCAACTTTACGAGTAATAACAACCTAAATTTTTTTCAAGAGTTTCTCTAGTAAATATATCCCACTTTGGGTTTGTTGATAAAAATTTAACACATCTTCACCTGAATACTCTTTCCATCATATAGTTTTTCAATAATTTACTAATAATTTACTCTAATATCACATGATTCTACATTGTTGTGAGAAAAATATTCAAATTTAAAGTTCCTCATGAGAAAAATTCCTTGATCACCCATGTTCTCAACACCACTTAGTATGGAAAATAAAAAAACAAACTACCCTAAAATAGACATTCAAATTCACTTAATTCAAATAATTTTTTTCACCTAAAATATTCTATGGGATATATCCCACTTCCTTAGTAAGAGTGAATAATTTCTTTTATCACTAATTCATGGATGAATTCAACCCCTTTTTTCATAAAACCAGAAGATAACATCCTTAAATGTTAAAAACATAGAATAATATACCAAAATAATTAATCCATGAGAACCACATTACCATTCCCTGAATAGTATATTTATTTAGGGATTCTTAAAATGATATTACCTTAATCCATTATGCTTACAATGTGTTAGGTCCATGGTTTATTTTGTAAAAGTGGATATCATAAATCATGGTATTTATGTTACTACCTTAAACCAATAACATGGTATGATTTGTATATATTGTAATGAATGGATATGAATATAATTTTCTATTATATAATGATATCATATTGAAGTGCTGTGTGAGGATTCATTTAAAACAATTCAAACTAACACACATGGGTTTATATGGAGTCTAAATGATAATGTTTAATGCTATGGGATTTTATAGTAATGAATATCATTAATAAATGTTTCATGCGATGAAAAAATAGGGAGGATCATTTTAATTAGTTATTGGGATGATTTTATAATTAGCTAAACCATTTACGCTTATGTTATGTAATTAAAAGAGTAAATACATGGTGGATCACCGAGTCTTATAAAAGGTGGTAGTACTCATGAGGATGGGTTTGGGAGACATCCCATTCCATGGAAAAATCTATTTTCCCTTCAGAACTCTTTTCATTCTTCATCCTTTTCATAGTGAAGTACTGGAAAACCATGGATGTGAGGGAACCCCACCCATGTGATTGTCAATTTTTTAACATGTGGGAACACCATAGAGGTTTTTTTCCTTGAGCTTCCTGTAAGAGATCTTCATGGATCATTTAATATAGATGGGGGAATGATTATTTTATTAGAAAAAGTTATATACATATACTTCATTTTTTTATACATGGTTTCAATTTCAAGCCTGGTAGATCATTGTAAATGTACCTTTTTCACTATATTTATTATGTTTTATAAAATTCATAGTAACACATTAGTGATATAAGATCAATGACATGTTGTTTTATTATGTAAATAATGTTTTAAAATTTCAAAAAATGATATCAAATTGATATAATATTGTTTTTCATTAAAAATGACACAAAAAATAAACATTAATTATCTATATGATATGGGATATAATAGGATATGGGTTATAATAAGTAATGGTATAATAACACCGTATGATATTGGATAACATAGAAAACAACACACTAACATACTTAATTCTTCCGTGTATTATAGAATATGATATGTTTTTTTATATGGGAAAAAAGTGTTGTGTCATGATTGTAAAACAAAGAATTTTATTTTATTAGAAATATCAATTTATTTTTTAAAATATTATTAATATCTTCTGACCGGTATCATTTATTCAATGTTATCTATCTTTAAAATTGATATATAAGAGAATAAGGTTGTGAATTATGATATGTGGTATATCATTTAATATGATATCCATGAAAAATTTTGTTTTTATATATTTATATTTAGAATAGAATTGTACAGTTGAAAATTTGTTTATAAATTTCATTAAAGGTAGTTTGAGATATTAATTGAATATAAATTTTTTTTATAAATTAATTAATTATAAAGTTCTTACAATTAATTAAAAATGGTTCATGAGACATTTATAAAATAAATATTATAAAATAATTAATGTTAATATTAAATAACTTTTCTAATTTATATGAAATTACATTTAACATGGATATAAATGGTATTTATACAAAATATATGATTAATCTATTAACATTTTTTAAATTATGTATATTATATAAAATTACAATGTATTTATATTTAAATTATTATTTTTCATAAATTTTTATTTAAATTGATCAAATTGAAGTCCTTATTTTTGAAAATACATATACCATATCAAAAGAGTTATTGGTAATTTATATAAATAAAAATTTAAAAAATAAAAATTGTGTAATATTTAGATTTCCTATTTTTTAGTTAATAAATTTTAAATATAAAATGTTTATATTTAATTTTGCACTGTATATTTAATATAAATGTCATATAAAAATATAATATAGAAGAGTACATATTAAAAAGTAGATATAAAATGTTTATGTTTATATATTTAATGAATATCAATAACACATGGTTAAAGTAGAATTTAATTAGAATTTTCTTATTTAAAATTTGTTCATAAATATTTTATCACATGTAAAATATATAAACAGTTAATTAATTTAATTAATTACCTCTATTATTAAAAGATATAATTTTAATATTACAAATTTATCTATTATTTAGTTCATATTGTTAAAATAATTCTATTAATTATCACACTTGCATTTAAGGATATACATGGTATGTGTGACAACTGATTTTGTTTTTTTTATCCCATGATTTTGGAATGTACTGGGTTAAGAGATTGAATTTAAGGGTCAATTATATTTTCTACATTTTAGGTTATAGAGTTATAATGGAATTGAATCCTCTATTGAGTAAAATATCCATAGGATGAAGGACATTAGGTTGGACTACTCACTGGATCAAAGTCTTATGCCTTACTCAGATAAGTGTGGCATGTATATCCATTACTCTAACATTAATTTTGGGAGGATTATTGATTTTATATGGTTATAATACTTTTCATGAAGGTGTTTGATGAAAATTTTACATGAGATACATTTTTATATGTAAAAATATATTTATATTATAATTTGGTATAATAACACAAGATATGAGTCATTTAAAAGAAGATAAAAATCAATATATTTTGAACATATTGATTTAGTGGAAGGAATACGATTTCAAACTAATGAAATATAAACATTAATACATGTTATTGGGATAACATGAGATAATATAGAGAGATTAAATCTTCTTTAGAAATACTAAGTGTTAGATTTATTCAAAATTGAGCACTTGAAAAGGCCTTGATCATTCAAAATGCTATTTTTTTTCAAGGAAAGGTACCCATAAATTATATTTTATAAGGAAATCTAGTAATGTCGTGACCCTAAAAGTTAGCTTCTTAATTTTTGGAATTTTATTTTGGTTATATTTATCTAAGAATCACTAAGTGTTTGGATACCATTGGAATGGGGTTGAGATTAATCATATCATGGATTGGACAAAGAGTTATCTAAGAAACCTTACAAGACTCATATATAATATTATTAGGATGATGGACTAAAAAATATTTATGTTTTCTGAGTAATACCAAATTATAATAATTGGTTAGATAATTAAGTATCTTAGACTAGTAAAGGATATAATAAATTTAAAATGGATTAATTTTAATGATAGGACAATTTATTAAAGTACTTAATAAATGTATGTAAATCATGATACTCAATTGATAAAAGATTATATTGTATATTAATGGAATCATTATTATTAGACATAGCATTGGGATCTATATTTTTAAATAAGAAGATCAATGTTTGAAACTTCTAAGGCTGGTATAATTTTTTTTACCATTTGAATATAGATTATTATAATAAGTATAAAATTATTCAATAATCATTTCTAAATAATTTTATACAAAATGGGAAAATGTAATTTATATCTCAGTTTATATATTCACTCAGATTAGATATATTAATTATATTTATTGACTATAAGTTTCCCTAATACTTGTGATGTATATCAAATAAATTTGGTTTTCATCATTAAAAATGTTCCCAATAGGCCCAATAGAGAATATTACACCAATGAGAGTGGGATTGAATTAGTGCTTAAAAAAAAACTAACTCTCGAACTACATTATTCTAATATTTGGTTACTAAATATATATGACAACCTTTATCATTATGACACATTATTCATGATTTATTACAAAATATTACACACAATACAACCTAGATGATCTAGAATTATATTTTCTTTGGGAAATTAGTTAAATTACATAAACACATAAATAAGTGTACATCAGTTTTATTGAAAACCTATTTAACATGGTCATATTATTCCATCATTCTTAAAAAAATTTATGAAAACGTAGGTACATACACTAGAAAGGGGTGATCTATAAATCCCAATATTTTTACAAGAATATAGTAAAATAAATAATGTATTACATGTTAGACAATAGGAATATAAATGGGACATAAAATATGTTCAAATCCTAAAAATAAACAATGAGTCATGATATATAATAATAATATTAAAGGAACATGGGAATGCTGAACACCTTTAAACATGAAATCATAAGAATATGTTAAGGATAAGAACCATGAAAACATAAAATAATGTTTTTAGGATAAAATAATATGGAATATATAACACATCTCATAATACTAAAACATCAACCAATGCATTGGATAGCTATTTGGGCACACCCATCATAATCATATCATTTACATGCATAAGTGTTCCACATAGATAATTTAAATAAGAAAATATTTCATCATAGATAATCTAATGATAATGGATTTTGGATTTAGTACATGTATGTTCCTAATTATGGATGTATAATTTCATAAAGTTAAAAAACCTTGATAGGAAATGAGAATGGGTATTCACTACACAATTATTTGGTATGGAAAATCGCAGTGAAATTTCTGTAGTATAATGGGGGCATAAAAATGTTAACGGGAGGTCATAATGAGAGTGAATGGGGTCTTTAATCATTTATATATCATTTTTTAATTAAGTGGAATAACTATTAATATATTACAAAATGATGAGTTGGATATAAAAGTCATAAGATAATGTAAATGCCTTCTTAAAGAGGATAATGAGAGGATCCCTTGCCATGAGAGCGTGATTCCAAAAACTTGGGATGAACATATTAAGTGATTGGGGGAAACTTGGGAGGACTATAGAGAGGGGAGGGTAGAGTGAGGACATGATCCATGGTTTTTTAGTGCAGTGGAATGGGATAATGAGAGGGTTTATAAAGGAAAAGAGAGGGGAGTTCTTTATTATTTCCCAAACATAGGTTTTGGTCTTTATGTAATAAAGTAATCCAAACCACGAACCATCCCCTAGATTTTTCCCATGGTTCCTAAAAAAATGATTGGTTTTCATTATTCTATATGTCTGGGGGCTTATATTATTAAAATATTACCCTTAGTGATGTCTAAGTGGTTCATGTTCATAATAAAATGGTTTTAAAACATTAAAATATTATATTGGTTTTGCAGGATTCATAAAGTTTTTATAAAATTATAAAAATAACCTTAAAACAAATTAATTTAAATGAAAAACATATATTTGTTCATGAATATGTTTTATATAATTTATTACATCACTTTTGGGTCATTCTGATGTCATAATACATACCATATATTTATACCGAATTTAATTTTTACCAAAAAAATTTAATGTGTCAGGAAATTTTGAAAAATTCACAATTGAATAATTTTTATGCACTGATTCCAAAAATAATAATTATTTATTATAAAATTTTTATAAATATATCATTTTCATTTTTTAAATATTTTTTGACATTTATTTAGAATTTTGGGGTGTTATTATAATAGAAATTTACGATTCCTTATAGAGGTTACATTTGAATTCATAAAAATTATATGATCCTTTATATTTATTAAAAATTATTTAATAATAATATTTTAATAAAATATTATTTACCTATAAAATCTATTAATTCACCGTAATAACTTTTTTAATTGAAATTGAATATTACCCAAAAATATAACTTTTTTATTGTATCAAAATCAAAATCATTTATAATGTAACAATAATAAGACAAAAATATATCATTTTTCTATAATATATATATTCATATTATTAAGGTCTTGATACATAGACCTTTATTACATCTTCAAATTCATTATAGTTAAGGTACACGATGGTGATATTTTCATGGGGTAGTTTGGGGTACATGGTATGGGTTTTGATCTTGAATTTAATGATCTTCTATCATAAATGGTTTTGATCATTTTTTAGTAATTAGATCATGGATTTATATCTTCCAAACTAATATCCCAGTGATTCTATCTTCCTCGTATGAAACAATAAATAGACTTTATTGGGTATGATCCCACTAGTTGAGTCCATCACATATTTTTTTCAATGACAATTGAATTTATCAATACCCTATATTTATTGAAATCATATGATCACTATTAAACTGCTATATTATCAAATTTTATGATGATTAATGGTATTTTAAATATTATAAGATATAATAAATCCAATAAAGTTCATGTGTTTTTTATAACCATTTTATATTATAATAAT
The DNA here is from genome assembly GCA_963277665.1 of Viscum album. Classification (NCBI taxonomy): domain Eukaryota; kingdom Viridiplantae; phylum Streptophyta; class Magnoliopsida; order Santalales; family Viscaceae; genus Viscum; species Viscum album. The sequence continues at coordinate 903,835,993 of OY728160.1, read as the reverse complement.
TTTAATTAAATCACAAAGGTAATTTTATTTATAAAAGCTTGGGTCATTATAATATTCCCTTATAAAAAATTCATCCTTAAAATTTTTTAGTACACACACTAAAACAAATGAGGGTAATTCTATTTCATTACCTGACCTGGTTCCCACATTGATTATTCAAACTTTTGGTTTCCCTGTAGCCTTTTGATAAGGTAAATTTTCTTATTTAGTAGAACATTGTTTCTATTTTTTATGATCTACACCAGCTGCTCCTATTATGAGAGATCATTATTCAGTAGTACCACCTATAAATGCAACACATTTTAGGGGTTTGGTATGTAAGTTCTCAAGAGTTACACATAAAACACATAATATACTTGAGGTATTCTTGGAGGGAGATGTAGTCGATAAGACACCGCTTTGATGATATCAAGGATCTAAAATGGATCGATGTATCTTGGACTATGATTTACCTTCTTTCCAAATACCATAAAATTATTCCACAGAGATATGTGGAGGAATACATTATATAAAACATCAAAATATATGTCTCATCAATGATGGTAAACATAGTTCTTCTTTTGAATCTGAGAAGCCATGATGTGTTGTTGGATGGTCTTGACTATTTACTCAACCATTTAAAGACATAGAAGTTTGTGTTCCTCAACATCATACTAGCATATAGTTTTTCTTCACATATTCCCATAAATGGCTTCATAGTGATCCATTTGGATGATTTTGGGGAAGTTATTATTGTATGATAATTTTACCAATGAAATCTATTGATCCTATCCTCCTTTGATTTCAATTGATCATGCTCTCAAAATATCCTCAATTGTTTACATAGTCCATATATATTTCATATTATTTTGATGGTAATAATCCATGATTAAGATTAACTCAGTATTTAGAGAATGTTGGAATACTTCTAGAACATATAGGTAAATATTAGATCTTCATCAACTATAATTGTTAGTGGTGTTCCATGATAAGTCCTCTCAAACAATAATAAAATGAGAACAAATTGTATGTAGATCCAACAAAATCCATATAGAATTATTTCCTCATGATGAATTTAGATTACCAGTGAAAATTTATATGGTTATGTTTTCACATTTATATATAGTTATGTGTAATGGTTGAATCATCCTATTATATTTTTTTCCTTTCATCCTTCTCCTATAAACATAAAAGACAACTTGATTTATATTTTATTATCTTATTCATTATGTTGTCCCAACAATAGTTCTATCTGAGATCTAGATACATCTTTCTTTTTCCTATATGGATGAAGAAGGTTGAGATACATACACCATCCAAAAACACCTTCTATAACTCAGGATTTTATGGTACACATATTCATGATCCAAATATTAAAACTTATTCTTCATTAATTTTGAACTCTGAGAATTTCTATTTTATAATAGCATCCACATTATTCTAAATTTCCACATCACCTCTTTGAGCATCCTTTATCTACTCAAAATAGGATGTTTGAGAATTAATTTGGGAATGGATTGATGATGTTTCATCATTTGTGATTCCCATTTACATTATTTTCATGAATAAGAAGATTCCATCCTTATCAATTCTCATCAATGATAATATTACTAGATAATTTCTACATAGAGTGCTTTCCCATCAATTTATATTCACATGATGCTATTGGATTGAGAAGTAATAGTCCATAATCAAATTTAACCATCATCACTAGAACATATTAATCTATTTTTATATGAATATATACATAAGGATCTTATATTCTGTATATATTTTACATATATACCCAAAGAGATAATTTCTCCAAATTTTCATTATGGAGATTACTATGGAAACTACAGATCATGAATTGAGATGTTTTATTGACAAAAAATCAATTTTATTGTTGTATATCATATAAATTTTTCCTTCTACATTAATGCACAACCCAAGACCTTATTTGAAGAATCATTGTATATCATGTAGATTTCCCCACCTATGGGTAGCGTAAGTACATGTGAAGTTATAAGCCTCTTTTCCAACTCCTTAAATCTCTTTCCACATTTGTTATTTCATAATAATGTTATTAATTTTATTCTAGTTTGGTTAGAGGGTTTTAAAATCATGAGAAATTTTTAATAAATCGAAGATAGTACCCAACTAATCCATGGAAACTATAGATTTCTGTCATAGCTATTAGCCTCGACCATCCTTAAATTGTTTCTAACTTTGAAGGGTATATAGATATCCCATCACTTTTGATAATATTTCCCAACACATTATTTAACTATAACACACAAATTCTATAATTTTCATAAATCTTCACATTTTGTAAGGTTTTTATCATAGTTCACAAATTCTCTTCATTTTCATCCTTAATTTTAGAGTATTTTAGAATATCATAAATAAATGAAATCACAAATTTTTCAAGGTAATCTCAAAAGACTCTATTTTTCAAGTCCCTAAAAATTTATGGATCACTATTTAGTCTTAATGGAATTACAATGAACTCATAGTGCTCGTAACTTGTACAAAAACCAATCTTGAGGATATCCTCATTCACCCTTACATGGTAATACCCTTACCAAAGATCAACCATAGAGAATTATTTTTCTACACCTAGATGATCAAACAATTCATCAATCCATGGAAGATGATTCTTGTTTTTATCTTGATCTTGTTGAGATCACTATAATCAATGAAATGGTTCATTGAACCATCCCTCTTCTTGATGAAGATGACTCATTCATTCCCCAATGAAGCAAATCATATATGAACCATTTATCCATATTATCTATATTATTGTTTTCTTTGCTTACCAAGTTCAAAAATATCCATTATATATGTATTATTGGTTATTGTTAAAGCCCCATGTATAATCATGATTAAAAATTAAACCTCTCAGGTAGTGGGAGACCAAGAAATTCTTTGGGAGAAAAAATCGACAAATTTCCTCATAATGGGAATGAATTAAAGGATTATATTTTCATTATACTCAATAATTTTATATATATAAAATTTCACATAGGAGAATAATATCCATTCCTAATATGCTAGTGCAAAATAAGATTCATCCTTTTTCTTCCACATGTACATAATCAAAGGAAGATTCTTGATACATAGGGTGATTTCCTTCTCAAGGAAATTTAGGTTGGATCTATTAAATTAATTATTTTACATACCTATAATTTAATAAAATTCCACTAAATATAGTATCACAAGGTTATTTGGAAATTTTATCCCAAATTTTTTGACAGTGTGGGAGTTATATAATTCAGATGCAATAATTTCTTCATATCCCATTTTTACTAACACTTCTACTTCCATGATTTGTGGATTTGATTGAATATTTCTACTGAAATTATGTGATATGAAGGAATTTATAGAACCATGGATGATAATCCAACCTCTACCTATTTATATCTTGTTTTAACCATTTAAATTATCCAAAAATAACTTAGGGATACAAATTTTCAAACTATTAAAAACATAAATGAAAATACAATAATATTAAAGGATAAATTATAAATTAAATATATTCCATTTACTTATGAATTTCTAGGATTTAATATATGTTATCCATGATCCATTTCTTGAGTTATAATCTTAGGGTAATTTTTATGTTCCCCTAATAATGGTGTATAATGATATTATGAACATTCCAAATAATATCCCATAGGAGAGTAAAAAAAAGTGTGTAGCAAGGAAATTTTTTGATCACCAATTCCTGATAGAGTCTATACCAATTCAGTATTTTCATGTGTTACCCCTAGGTAGATAGGTGCCAAAGTCACATTCACTTACAGTATCCAACTAGGGATTTATTTTCTTGTAAACCAATTAATCTATAATTTACCAAAATTTAGGGATATTTTATTATGTTTAATATTATTCTTAATTCTTTCACAACAATATTCTAATCATAATATCAAAAATTGCTAAACATTCCTTTTATACCAAAATTTTCAACCTTTTCTTCATTACACATAAAATCATGATTCATTACAAAATATTACACATTTTACAACCTAGAAGATCGAAAATTCTAGTGTATTTGGGTAATTAGGTACATTACATAACCCCTCAAATAGAGGGTACATTAGTTTTATTGAAAAGTTCCTTTAGATTCTCATATTATTCTACCATTCTTAAAATTTCATGGGATATCCTGGAGACATACATTAGAATGTGGGGAGCTATAAAGCCTAATAAGGGAATAATCAATGTATAACATGAATAAATTATGAAATTTTGGTTAATAGTAATATCAATAGGATATAAAAGTGGTGAAAATCATAATAATGAATAATTAGGCATGATATAGCATGAAAACATAATAGAAACATGGTATTGAGGAGAAATCACTAAAATTGACATCCTAATCACATGTAAATAATCAAATCCAAAACAAAATAACATAGTGTTCATAGGATAACCCCCACACACCATACTTGGAATCTAATGAGGCTAAAACATTTCCCAATGTGAGCTATCTAGGAACACCTATCATGATCATATCATGTACATGCATAAGTTTTCCATATAGATCATAAAAAGAACAACATATTTAGTCAAATTTAATCCCATGTCAATTTATTTTTGATTAAATACATGTAATTACCCAATAAAATAAGTATATGTTCATAAATAATAACACTCTTGATAGGAAATGGGTATTGGTATTCATTACACAATAGTTTGGCCTGGAAAATCACAGTGAAATTTAAGGAGAATAATGGGGAAATATGAATTATCATAGAGTAATTAATGGAGTGAAATCAGTATGTTATAAATTAGATATGATAAGGGAATAAAGGGTGTAAAGGCCCAGATCCATGTGGATCGACCCTTTGTATTTTTTCGAAGACCGAGGTGCTTGGGGGAGGCTCTGAGGAATTCTGGAGTAGTTTGGTTGCATGAAGCTAAAATAAGGGAGATTTCCTAACATGTAAAGGCTTTACATAATATAAATGTGTGTTTCATGACATATAATTAATCAGGATTTAAAAAATATATAAAAAATAAGAGTTGGCATGTTTTTTAGTGGAAACTGAGCCTTGGGTATTACATGATGTAAAAGGGGATTACACATCATGTAATTCCCCATTACAATATTGCTTTAAGAATTTTTAGCCTCTCGGGTTATTCATAACACTATGGATGCATAGACTCTCCCAAACATTCTAGGAGAATCCAAATCCCCCTCTTCTATGTATTAGGGATTCCTTTTCCAAGGATCAGTTCCTAGCTTCCCTCCATCGATCCGTCTTTGATCTAAGGTCTTTTATACCTTTGTTCTGGATATTTTTTATATATTCCCTCCTTTTACTCTTTTCCATGTGGTGTCTCTTGGTCTCCATGTTTCTAATGGAGTTTATTTTTTATTTTTTGGCATGGTTGTGGAATGACATCCTTTGGTGGACGCAGTTCACGCAGGAGAGACGATCTTGATCAGCAATGTTGGTTCATTCTCCTGCGAAGAATGTTTACACCCGTTTTGAGGTTGGGTATTTTTTATTCTCTTTTTAATTATGTTAAATAATTGAGTAACCATGATTTATTCCTTTAACCGCAATAAAATTATCCAAATAATTATTTGAAATGGATTAAATAATTGTTATCAATCACATGGAGATTTAGTTGTTTGTACCATGATTACAGTTGAATTTTTTTTCCAGATAGTGTGATATGTATGTTGTTCTTATAGTGCTTGGTTTAGCATGTAAAATAGATAAATAATTTAATTCCTTAATTAATTGATAATCAATTGGATAAAATACTGAATAGGTATATTACGTGAATTTGATTATTGTGGTAATTTGACGATAATCTAATTGGTGCAAGAATTCATGTTTAATTGAATTGGTTAATGAATATGAAGAATATTTATTCTTGTTAAGAAAATAATTAAATACATGTTAAATTAATTAATTAATTATATTGTGTTATAATTTTATATCTTTTTGTATTAGGTTTCTAAAAAATGTAACTTGTTAATAAATGATTTGGTTAATTCAATATAGAATAAAAATAAGTTGTGTGATAAAAGATAATTCCTTATCGGACCTTTTATTCCTAATTTCTGGTAAAGGCCGAGTGCCTTATGCTTTAGATTCATGAGAGATAATTATTTTTAAAGGATAGATTGCTTATTTTAGGGCCAAGATCCATGTTTATTTTTTTGTTTCCTTCTGCTTATGATGGGAACCTACTGGGGTATTGTGTTTTATGGGGTGGTAAGGCCTGTATAGGATGTGAGCCTGAGATCGCTGATCCAATTGGGCTATTATGGTATCAGGGGTGGGAGGCCTGGTTTTTGTGGTAGTAGTTGATGCCTAGAGTGGAAATATGTATCAGGATATTCATGTGGGTGTTAGGGGAGGACACTGGTGATAAAATAATAGGTTGAAGCTGGGATTACCTATTGATATGAAATCTGGATGCTTATTGGAATCTATTGTTTGGACAACAACCGAGTTGTTTGTTTATATTCATTCCCTTCCCCACTGCTTGAGGAAAATGGATGTTCTTGGGTGTTTACCTTATATTTGGTTACTCTCTTCCCATGAGTGGCAAATACATGCGGGATATGCTACATGAATTTCGTGTTTATCTTCTCATGGTTGGATGAGTTTACTCCCCTACTATTGTTGGTGAAGACTTGACAAGTAATTCATCTACTCCCTATATTGATCACCTTGTTTTTGTAAGATTATTATGTTTTCCTAGAGTACCTAGTGATGTGTAATGTAATGATATTAAGAAATGAATATTTTTTTGACCAATGGGTTTAGAGCTTGCTGGGATCCAATGCTGAAGTTATAATTCTGAGAATCCGTGGACTCAGTTTGTTTTTATTAGAGGGAAAGGAACTTTGTTGTGATGCTAATATAATGTAATTTGAAATTTTTTTATGGTTAATAAATCTATAATAATTAATTAATCTAATGTTAAATAGATGAAACATAAAAAAAAATAACTTAATGGATCTCTTCAAATGGTTGTGTTCTTGTAGGATATCTGGTCATAGTAGTGGCAGCTAGGAGTCTAAAATATGTTAGTTATAGTTGATCTTGAGACAAGGTTATTACCATAGTGTTGTTTCGAGCTATATTATATCATGTAATTTTTTTGATTTTATATGCTACTCCACCCTTTTTTAGGGAAACTGACACCCCAATGATTATGAGCCCTAGGGGGTGTTTTTCCTAACATCTCGGTGGGAGGATAGATGACTGACTACCCCCTTTGACCCCAGAATATTCTCTTTGTAGTAACTTGTTCTAGTATGCATGATGGTTAGTTATCCCCATATATGTGTACAAAGGGATGTAATGTATTGTGTTTATTTCACACACATATATTCATGATATAGTTTCCTAAAGACTAATACTAGTATAACATGTATATGCTATGATGGATTGAAGTTCCTTACTAGTTGTATGGGATGTGATGGATTGAAGTATAATACCTGATTATGATACACATTGTACGAGCTGTGGTGGATCCTAGAAACTACCTAGTTACTTTTGGTTACACAAAAGTGGTTGTGTGTTGCATGATGTGAATGTTGTGGTACTTCGTGAAAGTGTCTGTGGGATATCCTTTTGGAGAGATATGATCACGACCTGCGATGTTGGGTAAAAGATAAAAAATAGGGGTAAGGAGTAGCTGGTACCCTTTATATTCTTTATTATACTATATAATCTTGTATGAGACACTTTTTTAGAGTATCCATGGTTAGACTGGAAACATAACATAATTATTTTGGTGATGAGTTAGTTTCACTTTATATTGAATGTAATTTAGCATGCATTATTTACCTTTTGCATGAGAGGCTTCAGGGAGGATCCAACTAAGTATAATTTTATACTCAAATATGAATATATAAAATGTTTTTCATGTAAGTTGGATCATGTTATAGATCAGTCTAGTTACTACTAGCTTGTGTTTTAGTAGGAGCAGTTTGGGATTTGTGGTTTTTGTTGTCTTTACTTTTCTTTTGGTACTTATAGTTTCCATTTTAGTTATAGTAGTTCTTGAATGTCATTACATATGTGCACTTGGGGTTTCTTCTATATTGTATTATGATCAGGATTTGGTTGGTGTTTGTCTTATATCACTCTTTTACATGTGTTCTATTAGAGTGTAATGCCTCCCATTAATGTGTTTACTATACCATTGGTGCTAGTCACCAACCCAGGTCCTTCTAGAGGTGAGACATGGGTTTCATTATCTCTCTTCTCCCATTTCTAGCCAAGTAAGGGTACAATTTGTGCAGAGAGCATTACAGAAGAGTGGTATTAGAGCTCTGGTTGAGGGATATGATGATGTTTGGAGTTAGGAACCAGTGAGGATGCATGGGCTGGTAGGGCAACAATATTAGCTATGTTTAGCAAGAAATATAAACACAGGATACCAGCATAGAAATGGGTATTTAAGGCCCTATATGATCTTATTCATGAAACTTTAAGCTTATAGTGGTTACATAATGTGTTTATTCTGGTTTTAGAGTAGTGAACTATGAAAGGATCATATATCATTCTTCATGAGAATTTGATTGAATGAATAGAGATTGGGATATGTTAACCTAAAAAGAATAAAGGAAATAATTTAATTAATGTTAAAGTCTTCCATATTCTAAGTTTAAGTGATATATCTGTATTTTCTTTTGAATTCATTGATCCTGGTCAGAGTCCTCACCAGGTTTACAAAGAATATTTTCACTAGGTTGTGCAAGAATATCACCATAGATTATAGGTTGGCAATGATGACACTTGGAGGAGGATACTCAGAGAGTTTCAGAACCAAAGTCTCTAGAGGTATGGGGGCCCTGTTTTAGATATAGTCACAAAAGAATGGTTAGAGGAGGTTTCAATAGCCTTTAGTTCAATCCATGCTTAGAAGGATCACTCAGTATCATTTACTTTGACAATGCTATGTGGGGTAGTGAGGTAGTGGTGGTTCTTGTTCCTAAAATATTGTGAGGAGTAGGCAATCTCATGGGAGGACTTTCAAGACCAATTCAGAGCCAAGTTTATTTTTACGACTGCCAAGGTAGCTAGTTTCAAGGATCTACTTACCCTTTAGAAGAGGATATCTAATGTTCGATAGTTCTGGAACCATTTCAGGAAACTTCAATGATATAATTCAGACCTATTTCTATATAAAGAGGCAAGGATGGTGCATTTAGAGGAGAATTTTCATCCAGATATCTAGTCCCAGGTCACTCTGTTTAGCTTGAAGACATATCTAGAGGTTATATAATGAGAAGAGTATAATGAGAGGATGCCGATCATAATTGTATCATCATTAGAGGGTAGTCTTGAAGATTCCTTACAAAGTAGAGCTAAGGTACGAGGTTCCCACTTTTCATGATAGAAGAGATTCTGATTAGTTAGAGGTAGGTCACATCCCTCAGTGTCTTGTTTCTCTAGGGTAGTGGATCTTAGTCCTATTCCAATGTCTCATACATAGGGTTTTTTTTCCTGTGGAGGTTGAATCCATTAGCGGTGATAGTTCCAGACCTTTTTAAGCAGTTAGAGTGTGCCAGTTGTCCCACTTCAGGCTCCTCCATTGACGCAGTTCCTACCGAGGCAGCAAGTCGCTCTAGTTTGGGACTAGCAGAGATTATTTGGGGTATGTAGATGATATCCCCAGGATTATCCCCATCCTTAGATAAAATAGAGTTTCCATGTAGGTGGTCATCATTAGGGTCATAGTGGTTGTGGATCAAGTCGTGGTTAGTTTCATGATTTAGAATTTCCAATTCCATGCAATATAGATGTCTTTTCCGATACCCTTTGTAAGTGTTTTATAAGATTTCATGCATTTCTTTGATCCTTGAGAGATGTAATCCTTCATATAAACATCCCATTTTCATTATTTGGTAATTTTTGTAGATATTATTCTAGTGCCCTTGCCATTGACTACACCAGTTGGAGGTCGAGCTAACTTGTTTGCTTTATACAGCCCAAATGGCCCAAATGCCTTCTTTTTTTTATTTTATTATGGATAATCCCCCTTTTAAGGGTTTAAGGGGAACCCGTACATGACCCGTAGGCCCAAGGCATAAGGCCTGACTGAACCTCAATACATGAATCGAAATCCCAGAGGCATACCATGCCCAATACATGACCCGTAGCCCCAACCCACTTAAAATCCCCCTCTCTAGCTTCTGCTTCATTGATCACCTATCTACCCACCTTGTATTGTAGATCGGCTAACATTTCCCCCTACAAAGCTGCATGGTGCGTGGTCCCAATGGCGGCTACCATACCCTCTCATTCTTCTAATCCGGTTAGCTATGCTTTTGGTGGCTACTACTCTTGTTTCTCTGATCCTCTTCTGGGTCCTGTTCTGTGTGAACTGGGATACTATATAGTCTACGTGGCCCAAAGGCCATGTGGCCTAAAGCCCTTTGATGACCCGAAGTCCCTTGATACCCGTAGGCCCAAACCGGTGGCCCGAAGGCCCAAATCGGGTGAATAGTTCCGGCTGCTACAGTACCGAACATCAACTGCTACAATAACCCAGAAATTAGACTCCACCTAGTTTTGAACCTGGGTCTCTTAGATTCCAAGCATGAGCCCTTACCACTCAGGTATGGGCTCGTTGGATTTGCTTTATACAGAAACCGTGATCTAGTGTTGTGGCATGACCACTCTTGGGGTGATTTCTTATGTGTACAAATACAATCATATGACATCATCCTTAATGTAGATTGATTATATTCATTATATGATATCATATATTTTTTTAGGATCCAGGTTGTGTTCTTCGATGTAGATGGGAGACCACAATATTTATTGGCGAGAGACACCCTCAGATGGGTTAGAGGCATGTTCTGTCTTTATCATCCTTGATGGATGGGCTCATACTGAGTTCATTGAAGGTTCAACAATTGGTGTTAACTATGGTTGGGATATAATACCATGATGCCTTTCGAGAAAAGGTTGTACCATTACCCTCTCAATGAGAGATCGAGTTCATCATCAAACTAAAACCAGAAATGTCTACTATCTCAATATCTCCATATAGGATTATGGATTTTGATTTGTAAGAGCTGCGTATATAGCTTAATGGTCTGTTGTAGTATGTTTTTTTGGCTGAGTATTTCATCGTGGGGTGCACCAGTTTTGTTTTTAGAGAAGGATAATAGTAGTTTTTGGTTTTGTATCGATTATCATCACTTGAACCAGGAGACATTGAAGAGACATTACCCTCTTTTGCAGATTGATGATTTATTCGATCAACTAAAGGGTGAAATTTGGTTCTCGAAGATCTACTTGTAGTTATGATATAATTAAATTCATTTGAAGGATGAGGATATCTTAATGACTTCTTTTTTTTTGTCATCATGGGAATTATGAGTTTTTTGTGATGTTGTTCAGTGTGACAAATGCTCACGAAATGTGTATGACATTAATGAATGTTTTGTTCCATGAATTTATGGATAAGTTCATGGTGGTTTCCATTGACTAAATCCTTGTGTACTCTATGTATGAGGAGAAGAATGAAGAGCATCTAAATACAGTTTTGGGAGTTCTTCTCCATTATATGTTGTTTGCAAAGTTGAAAAATTGTGCATTTTTTTCTCAAGAAGTCTATTTTATGGGGAATGTTTTATCCCATTAGGGATTAGTTATGGGTCCATTGAATATAGAATCTATTATGTCTAGGAAAACCACTAAGAAAGTGGTAGAGTTATGAAGTTTTCTTGGCCATGTAGGATATTACAGGAGGCTCGTAGATGATTTATCTTAGGATATAACTCCTATGACAGTGTTGATTAGAAAGGATTAGGTGTTGCTATGGACTATTCAGTGTTAGATTACTTTTGAGTATCTGAAGGAAAAATTAGTTAGTGCTCCAATTCTTTGTCTTCCAACATAAGGAGTTTAGTTTGATGTTTTTTGTGATGCTTTGTGTATTGGGTTAGTTTGTATTATGATGAAGAAAATTTCAATCATTTATTATAATTCATGGAAGCTACATCCTTATGAGAATAAATATTCCACCAAATATCTCAAGTTGGCGAAATTAGTGTTTTCCCTAATGTTGTGGAGACATTACCTCATAGGTGAGTGTTTTGTGGTACTCACCAACCATATGATCATGAGGTATTTTTTCTCCTAACGTGACATGAACTTGCATCAGTTTTAGTGGATGAGTTTGACATCAGGGATCATGTCTTCCTGAAGGTGACTCCATTTTGTGGGATGTGAAGGTTTAGTCATGGGAGTATGATTTCTCCCAATTTTGTTGGGCATTTCAAGTTGTTGACTCATGTTGGAGTTGTGGTGTATCAGATAGTGATTTTCTCATAAATGAGCTGTATATATGTTTTTTTTCATATTCCACATATCTATTTTTATTTACATGGTGACTCACACATCATCAATTTCGGTGATATCAATTTAGACGATGATTCAACCTTCGAGCAGTGGCCTATAGAGATCTAGGATTGGTAATAGAAGGTGTTGTGTGGGTGTGATATCACCTTGGTTAGTGTCTTGTGGAGGCATGGTGTAATAGAGGAGAGTATCTAGGAACATGCATCATAGATACACACTCAGTATGCCGAGCTATTTGATGTTTAGAACTTATATTATAATACTTCTCATTTTGTGGTTGTAGACCATTTAGAGGTTGTTATATGGATTTCTCTTATTTCATGTTTTGTCCTGATCTCATTCCATGGGTGTTAAAGATGCATAGGGTATTCCATTTTATTTCTTTTTTTATCTTCCTATGGTTATATGAGACGACTCTCATTCTATTGGTTGTGAATAATCAATGAGTGGTTCATATACTCTCCATGTCGAGCCTCTTGTCCTCAGGTGGGGTGGTTGATCTCCTGCTGTGACGAGAGACTTGAGAGGTATCTCGCAGGGTGAATTTTTGGATGAACCATTTTTTTTACTCTTTGATATGGTTTTGGATTCTCGAAGATGGGAATGTTTTGAGTGGTATCGAATGTAAGGGCACAAATCCACATGGATTGACCCTTTGTGTGTTTTCAAAGACCGAGGTTCCAAGAGGATGGTTGGAGGAAATCTGGAGTTGTTTGGTTGCTATAAACTGTGAGTAGGGATATTTAATAATGTTTAATGGTTTTATATGATGTGAATATGGGTTTCATGATGTGTAATGAATCTAGGTTCAAAAAATATATAAAAAGAATAAGCGACGTGTTTTTCAATAGAAACTAAACTCTGAGGATTACACGACCTAAAAAGAGATTTCACATCATGTAATTTCCCACTGAAACGTTATTTTAAGAATTTTTAGCCACTCAGGTTATTTATAACTCTACATTAATAGAAACCCACCCTATGTTTCCAATCGACCCCCTCTTTTATTTTTTTGGGATTCCTTTTCCATGAATCGATCCCTAGCTTCCCTCCTTTGATCTGTCTTCGATCCAAGGAATGTTCTATCTCCATTATTATTCTTATTAAATATGTTTCATATCATTAATTTTTTACATGTGGTGATGATTTATCTCCATGTTTCTAAAAGATTTTTTTGGTGCGGTTAGGGTGTGAAGTTCTCAGTGGATGCAGTTCTTGCGGTATAGGAGATCCGGATTTGCAGTGTTGGTTCATTCTCGAGCGGAGAACATTGATACCATTTTTGAGGTAAGGGATTCATTTATTATCTATTTAATTACATGTTATCATAGAGTTATCATGATTTAACCCCTAGTATCATAATAAATTAACATAAAAATTACTCAAACATGATTAAAGAATTTTTATCAATCACATTGTGAGGTTGTGGTTTTTATCGTGATAACATGTTGACTCTTGTTTTTCTAGATAGTGTGATGTCTATGTTGTGATTCTTGTGCATGGTTTAGCATGAAAAATTCATAATTAAATTAAATCTAGAATTACTTGATAATTAATTGCCTAAAAGTTTGAAGAGGTATGTTAAGTGAATACGGTTATTGTGGCAATTTCATGATAATAAAATCGATTCAAGTATGCATGTTTAATTTAATTGGTTATGTAACCTGAAGTAAGGTGATGATTATTAATAAAATATTTAATGGATTGTTAAATTGATTATTTAATTAATTTTTGATAGATTGTTTGTTTAGGTTTCCCATATATGGTTCTTGATAATAAATTAATCAATTAATTCAATATGGAATATGAATTGGTTATGTGATAGAAGATAATGCATTGTAGGGCCTAAGTTTCCCTCTTTCTTGTAAATTCCAAGTTCCTTTTTTGTTGGATATGTGAGAGCTCGTTTTTTGTAAAGGATGGATTCCTTTTTTAGGGAAAATAGCCTGGTTGCATTGTTTGATTCCTAATTCTTTTCACGTGAGCCTATAGGGATATTATGATTTATGGGGTGGGGAGGCCCAGATGTGACGTGAACCAAGGATGGATGAGCCTGGAGGATATTGTGGTATGATGGGTGGTTAGGTATATTTCTTGTGGTAGAATTTGATTATTAGAGTGGTGAGATTCATTAGGAAATTCATTTGGGTGTTGGTGAGTATAATGGAATGATAGATTGTGTTGAAGATGGGCTTACCCATTAATATAAAATCTAGTTTTTTATTTGAATATATTGTTTGTATGAAAACCAGGTTGTTTTTTATCTAAAATATCCTCTCCAACATTTGAAGAATATGGATTTAATTGGTTTTTTACCTTAAATTTTCTTCCTCTCTTTTGATGATAGGATAAGATGCATGGGTTATGCCACATGTTTTCCAGATTTAGCTTATTGTGGTTAGATGAGTTTACTCTCCTACTATTGGTGGTGAAGACTTGATGGGTACTTCATCTAAATAGAATGATGAGCCCCTTGTGTTTATATTATTAGGATGATTTCCCATAGAAACTAGTAATATATATATTAATGATTTTAATAAATGAATAAATTTATAACCCATGGGGTTATACCTTGATGGGATTCATTATTGAGGTTATAATTATGAGAAGTCGTTGACTCATTTTGTTATGCCGGAGGGCATGGAACCTTGTTGTGAAGCTCATATAATATAATGTGGGAATTTTAATGGTTATTTAATGGTTAATAATTTATTTACGTAAAGTGAAATTAATTAAAAAGGAATATAATAACTTAATGTATATCTTTAAAGGGTTTTGCGCTTATACAATATTTTGTCTCAGCAATGGCATCTGGGAGTCAGAGAGACGTTATCTACAGTTGAGTTTAAGACTAGGATATTTCCATTGTGTGGTTGTGAGATATATTATATCATGTGAAATTTTTGTTTTTATATGATACTCCACCATGTCAATTAGTGAAACTAACACCCCATGTATTTTTAGCACTGAGGGTGGGGGGTTCGACAACATCCCAATGGGAGGATGGATGGCTGACTACCCCCTTTGACGTTGATCTCTTCTATTGGTAGTTACTTATGATGGTATGCATGGAAGTTCATTTTCCCTATATATGTGTGTATAGGTATATAATGGATTATGGTTATTTCACACACACATATTATATATATAGTATCCTAAGGACTAGTATAGGTATAATGTGTATAGGCTATGATGACTTGAGATTCCTTACTCAATGTATTGGTAGCGATGGATTGAGGTATAATAACCAATGTATGATACAAATTTTATGGGTTGTGGTGGCTCTAAGAAACAACCTAGTTACTTTTGGTTATGTTGATATGGTGGTGGGTTGCATGAGGTTCACATTATGGTGCTTCATCTAAGTGTCTAAGACTAAACTTTTGGAGAGATATGCTCAGTATGTGTGATGTTGGGACAAAGTGGAAAACCATTGGAGAAGTGATTATTTATTATATTATATACTATTTTATGTGAAACTTGGTGAGAGTATACATTGTGAGGATGGGAACTTAGTGTACTTATTTAGGTGACAAGTTAGTTTCACTTATTGGTCACTGTGCTTTAGAATGCTTTCTTTACCTTTTTCACAAGAGGCTCCCGGGAGGATCCTAGTGAGTATACTGTTATTATCATTCTACATATGTATAAAAAATTAGGCCAGTTGGAATAGGTTGAGGATTAGTCTGGTTACTAATAGCTTGGGGTTTATTATGACCCGTTTAGGATTTTTTATCACTTTCATCTTTACTTTTCTTTTGGTACTTTTAGTTTTCCTTCCAGTTGTAGTAGTTCATGAATTTAATTACATATGTTCACTTAGGTTATAATTTTTATTATATTTTGACATAGAGTTGGTTAGTGTTTTTTTATCTCTCTCTTTCACATGTCTTCTCTTAGAGGGTAATGAATTCATATGAGTGTTTACTGTACCCTTGGTGTTAGATGCCAATCGAGGGCCTACAAGAGGTGGGACTCAGTTGTCACTATCTCTCTTATCCCATTTCTATCCTAAGAGGGGTAAACATTTTGGGAATGGTTTTTAAAAAATATGGATATAGAAGAACATATCCCAACATTCTGAATTTGAGAAAAAAAGCATAAGACAATGAAGATTCTTGAATAATGAGGATAAGGATATGATCCCTAACTTTGAGAGGGTGATTCAGAAAGATTTTGAGGAACTTCATGATAGCTTGGGGGAACTATGAGAGGAAAATATAAAGGTTATGAAATATTAAGGGAATTATCAATGGTTTTTAAGTGACGAGGAATGTGATATTGGGTGGGATTATATAGGAAAATATAGGTTAGTTCTTTATTATTTCCTAAACATAGGTTTTGGACTCCATATATTAATGTAATAAAAAACAAAAAAAATCCCACGGTTTTTACCCATGGTCTATACCAAAGAGGCGTGGTTTCAATTATTTAATAAGTAAAAGGGCCAAACATGTTAATATTTTACCCTTGGTAATGTGGAATTGATTTGTGTTATAAAATAAATGATTTAAAAAACATAAAATAAAATATATATTTTTAGAGGATATATAAATTCCTTATCAAAGTTAAAAAATGACCTCAAAAATATGTTAATTTAAAGGGTAAACATATATTTATTCATGGAAACAATTTATAGAATTTATTACATTTATTTTTGGGTCATTATGATATCATAATACAGACTATATATTTGAACTGTATTTAATTTTTACCTGAAAATTCAATAACATCAAAAAATTATGAAAAATTCGCCATTGGATAATTTTGATGTGTGGATTCCAATAATAATATTTATTTTATAAAAATTATTTTCTAAATAAAATCATTTTCACTTCTAGAATAGAGTTTGAATTTATTGAGAAACTATTTTTTTATAGATAATAATAGTTTTGGAAACTTTATAATGATTACAATTGACTTTAGAAAAATTATCTAATCATTTATATTTAATAAGAATTATTAAATAATAATATATTATTAAAATAATATTTATTTTTAAAATAAATTACTTCATAAAAATAAATGAATTAATTGAAATTGAATTTTACATACAAATATAATTTTTATTTTATTGTATCAAAATAAAAATCATTAATAAAGTAACAATAACAAGAAAAACTTATATTTATTATTATATATAATATACATATTCATATTATTAAATTATTGACACATATCCATTTTCACTAGAAAATTCTCAAAGGGTATGGTGCATAATAGTGATATTTTCATGGTTTAGTTCAGGAGTTATGGTTTGGGATGTGATCTCGATGATCTGGAACTCATCTCGTAAACAGTTTTTCTATTGATTTAGTTGGTAGATGTTAACATTTGGCTTGGCCATGGGAATATACTAGTGAGTTTATCTCCCTTGGAAACTCTAATAAATGGTCTTCATAGGTTATAATACAACTAGTTTCATCCATCACTTCCTTTATCGGTGTCAATTAGATTTGAAGAAACACTATATTTAAACTAATCATATGATAATGGTTCAATGGGTATATTAAAAACATCTATGATGATTAATTATCATCTAAATCATATAGTATATATTAAACCAAATAAAAAAATGTTTCTTCTTTAACAATGATACATTATAAGACCCTTAATTAAATCAGAAAGGGAATTTAATTTATTAAAGTTCAAGTAATTAAAAAATAGATCACTATGGTGGTGATGCGATGATAGAATATAGAACCGGGGAAAAATAAACAGAAAAATTTATTTTTACATGGTTTATGCACATTTACTATCAGTTTGATAATCTATTGTAGGAAATGGTTGAAATATCACTACCCGTATTCTAATTTATTGTCAAAAAATAAGGAAATTATAAAGAGAATTGTTTTGAACACCAATTACAAGAAAAAATGATCATAACAAAGTTGAATGGTCATTGCTTTACATACCTCATGTACCCCTAAAATTTAAACTCCTGCTACACACTTGTTATTATCCATAGTAAACTCATAAATAATTTATTTAATTAAGATTTTTCTCTCATATTATATTATTTTCATTTCACATATAAATATATAATAATGATTATAACATATTTGTATGTTTAACTAGTATTAAATCAAGATAACTCCAACTGTGGTGTGAATATCAAACCTGAATGATATAAAAGATTATATCCTATTTATCTAAGAGTATCTCATTATATATTTCACAATATTTTCCAAATGACCAGTCAAATTTCACCTTAAATCTTTGATTCTACAAGAAACAAGAATCAATTAGTCTTCTAAATCAAAAAAATGTTGTTTGGAAAAGGTAAAGTGGTGTGGCATGCCTCAAATATCCCAAATCAAAAAATCCTCAAAGAATTTTCACACATGTTATAGCTTTTTGTTTCTTCCAAATACATCATGATATTCCTAATTTATTTGAACCATGAGGGATGAACCCTTGTCTTATGGAGAAATTCAAATTTATTCCCAAACCATAACATCACTGAATTATCTCCAGTTAATCTTCATGATATATTCACCTCAAAAGAAATACATAATATCAATATATTTTTTCCAACTAGTACTTTTACAGAATTTTATTTATTACAATATAATATTTCATATCCCATTTTATATTATCTTTATGGTATACGATTTACATCTATTATTAAATCATTCCTCTATCAGTTTCATCACAGAGTGATCAAACCATATACAATGTGATTACTTCTCACAAAATAATAAATGAAGAAATTATTTCCTACATAACATAAATTTTATTTTTAAATGAGATTAAAAAATCCTTGTATGGCCTGATCCCCACCATTGATGACTATTTTCATTAGTAACACCACATCATTCTTTTCAAAATTTTGAATCTCCACTCATCGATGATAATTATTTCACTGAATAAAACATGAAAACAACCAAAACTCATGATTTAATTTACAAATTATTTAACCAATAACATACGTAACTTCATTATATCATAAAAACTCAACAATATATGATAGAATGTCAATTTTTAAATATATATATCACATGGTGTAATATCAATACCATATTAACAAATTATCAATTGATATCAGCTCAGTTCCCTCTTTATCAATTCACATCATAAGGACATTCCAATTTTTGAATGGGATACTTAATTTTATATTTTATTTTTGTTTAAAATTGGTAAATCTTGATATTTTTTCTTATCCAAACTATAACTTCCAAAATGAAAAAATACCCATGATTTGGAAGACTTCAAATCTCTTCTCCCACTTTATGATCACCTTAAATTCAAACATGGATGTCACCCCGTTAGCATGAAGAGATAATTTCACATTCTCATCTTTTTTCTACAAATTCAATGGAATGAAAGAGGAAAAATAACTAAGAAAACTTTTATGAATTTTGTGGAAGAATGAAATCTAAATAACTTAATCAAGTGATGTAAGACATCCATTGACAGATTCTTTGTCAAGATATTTTAGAATTTCTATTTTTTAAAATGTATTCAAATGAAAGATCATCACGATCAACCTTTCCCTTAATAATGTATTATATATGTAAATATGGTTTGAATTTGAAGGTTTCTATAATGACCCCAACTCATGTAGCCCATATTTAGTGGTTACATTATTACATTGGCACTAGATACAAGTAATCACATCCAAAAGGACCAAATAGATTTTCATTATCAGTAAATTCAATACATACCTGGATTTAACAATATAATGAAATCATAAAAATTTAATATAGTATTTTATTTGAGTATAAACCTATTACCATTAGTAAATTCAATCATATCAATCATAATACACATTCTAGAATCCTAAAGAATGAAGACATAATAATGGGGTGTGCTATAACGTTGAGTAATAGTTTTCTTAGAGTGGAGAATATTAGAAATAAATAAGGAATAATCTATATAGAAATCCAAATAACTAAAAAACATGAAATTTAATCAATAACATGAACATAATGAATAATATATGATTAATAAATGATGATCAAATAATTTCATTTAAATAATCAAATGAACATGAAACTTATCCATGGATATTCAAATTAATTGAATAATCACATAAACATTAATAAAAAATCTCATAATGATGGAATTCATAAATCTAGAGATCATAACCATACGGTCAAGGCCCCATGCCAATCCATATTAAATAAATGGTTAAGGCCTCAACCAATACCCAATCTAATATCTCTCATGATACCTACCGATGAATCTTGAGACTATAACGGTTCTCGCTTATCACTTATTAATTCCAATTAATTCTTCATTTGAATAAATAATAAAAATTAATCAATATTACCTCAACAATATAAATAAATTTACATATTGTAATAAATAGTCATATGTAATATCAATACTTTTCCAAGTCAAAAATTTCATAAACCATCCCTAGTTTTTTTTGAATTGTATGATTATATTACATCGAAAATTTTGTATATGAAAAAGGATCCTAACATAAATGAAAATAATTTAAAGATATTAATGAAATATTTCATGAGAAAAATTCCCTTTTTTATAATAAAAATAATTTTTAAAATCTAAAAACATTGGATGTAATAAAGAAATAATTTTATTTGAAAATATCCATGTAAACTTTTCATCTAAGCATCAAATTATTGAGGATTTAGGATGGTGGGAAATTTCCTTAATTTTGTACATGTAAAAAACATTAATTTCACACATTTTCTAGGAAAGATATAAAATTACATTTTTTGGAAAATTAAATGAATTTTTATTTGATTTTTTTTAAAAGGTCCAAAATTAGTAAAAATGACTTCAAAAAATCATCGTAAAATACAAAAAAAATCGGATTTTTTTTCCAAAAACATGGAATGAAAGATAAATATTCCTTAACATATTAATGAAAATAAAAAATCCTAGATAATGAAGATATTTTGAAATAAACCCTTTCCACATGGGTTTAATTTGAATCATAATCCCCAATAAATAAATAACTTCAAATGAAACTTTAAATACCATAAATAGAATTATATATATGCTCTAATATAAAAAGATGAATTATATACACCAACCAAATGAAATAAGTAGTGAATATGGTATAACAATCAGATAAGTAAAAGTGAAAAGAGAAATAAATACCTCAGGTTCGATTTCCTTTGAACGTGTTTTAACCTCATGTATAAAAAAATAAAGATTTATTATAAAAATATTAACAAACCATAATCATATAGTTCATATGAAATTTAATTTACTTTTAACATTTTATCACCTATTTAATATGAAGTATATGGAAACATAAATTAGAAAACTTTGAGAAATAAAATTACCTCTTCTCTAGGATACCATCTTTAGATCATTTTTAAAGGGTCTAAATGATGGTATATTGAGAAATACATCACCTTTACAACTTTGATAATGGATTTGGTAAGATAAAAATGTGGTGTGATTAAATTTGGATTTAGAAATCTAAAAATATATTCCATTTCATGAAATTAAATTCCTTTAGGTGATATAAATATTCTAAAAACATTTTTTCCTAACGTGACAAAAAAAATAGAAAAAAATATAGTTTTTTCTTAAAAATTTATATTTGAATATAAAAATGGTTTTATGAAAAATTCATTTATAAAATTGATTCTGATGTTCCTAATAAAATTATTCAAAATATAATATAATTAAATTTTCTTAAAAATATTTTTTTAAATAAAATTTCATTTAAAAAATGGATGAAACAAAAAAATATAGTTTTAAATAAAAATTGGTATTCTTCGATATTCATTGGAAAATCACACTTTTCATAAGAATATGAAAAATTCACCCTAAGATAATTTAATATTATGATTTAAAATATAATATTATTTTTATAAAATAAAATTTATATATGTTCAAAAAATTATTATAATATTCCCTAATAAAAAGAAAGAAAACCCTTTTTTAAAGAAAACATATTTACGAAGCATAAAATAACTTTACAAAAAATTGAGTACTTATTTCATAATCATTAATCAAATCTTCTGTATTGAGTAGTTATTTTATATATATTTCATAATTATATTAACATTATTCATACCCAATAATTTAATGTCTAGTTTTTAATGGTTTTATATAAATAATAATATTTTTTGTCTGTTTAAGAATGGTGTTTCATTTTGTATACACTATTGACCATAATGTTCTTTTAAAATCTCAATGTGTAACATTTCACCTCTTTAAATAAATCACATATTCAATATTTGTACTTGTTTGTCACGACCCGTCCTCGGGGCCCGTGTCGTGACTACCCCAAGCCCGCCTTCCATAGGCCAAGGGCTGGCGACTAGCACCAAGGCGTAAATCCCGGAAAAAGGGAAGGCATTGCCTTTGAAAAGTAAACAAGCACCATAGAGTAAGCAAGAGGAAAAGTAAACACTAAGTAAAAACTGTAACAAGCTGTGCTGAAAGTAAAAAGGGGCTGGAAATACAAGCCCAACTGTAAAGTACAACTGAAAGGAGAAAACAACAACTGAAAAGAAAAGCCGCAGCGTCGAGCCGTCCTCTGAAGGTCCCACCTGAAGGGTGGGTACAGATAGCCTCCACAGCTCCTCGGTCCAGCCGTCCGCTCTGAGTACGTCCCGCCCAGTGGTCCACCTCCAGGTACCGTCCTGCTTCGCACGCCTCCACCACGATCAGCGCTGTCCGTCGTCTGCAACCAACACAACGAAGTGCGGGCATAACCCATGCAGGGGTGAGTATAAGCTACTCAGTAGGGACCCCGAGACCCCCGAAGGTCTCCCAGAATCCACAAAGGATAATCCAAAAAGGAAAGATACAATCACGAAGTAACATCCAACATGGCTTAGGTATATGCCCATACATATACCTAAGTCATCAATTCCCGTTCGGCTCCAACATCTGATCCCAAGCACAACCCAATCCACACAGAAAAGCAAAACATATACCCACACAGGATAGTACAACACAATCCACGAAGGAGAGAAAAGTAATCCACATAGGATAGCTCAACAGAATCCACAAAGGAGAGTAAACAGTAAATCCACACAGGATAGTTCAACACAATCCACAAAGGAGAGTAACACAAGATTCGGCTCAAACAGGTATACTTCTTCGGATGACGATAAAGATGATCACTGATCCATCTAAGTCGTCGGACCCACAAAGGATCGATAGGTACTAACCCCCGCAATGACCCACACAGGATCGATAGGTAACTAACCCCCGCAAAGACCCACACAGGATCGGGCCCACACAGGACCTGTAGGCGCTGGCTCACACAGAACCGCTGAGCGCTGACCCACACAGGATCGGATCCACAGAGGATCGGATCCACATAGGATCTGTAACACTGATCCACATAGGATCGCTGAGTGCAGTAGTCGTCGCAGTCCACTGAGGATCTCTGGACAGTCGTCGTCGCAGTCCACTGAGGATCTCTGCACGGTCGTCGCTGCAGTCCACTGAGGATCTCTACACAGTCGTCGCTGTCGAAGTAGCAGTCGCAGCCAGCTCTAGGGTTCCCGCACACAGCAAGCTCGTTCGGGAGGGTCCGCTCCACGAGCTGAGATGCTGATACATCAACTGACACAAAGTCCGAAGTTGATGTATCCAAAAGTTCCGTATCGTCAACAAGAACTCAACGTCGTAGACGGCGCGTCAATCGGACGCCCGGTCTGAGAGTTATTGGCTTTTTCGTCCCAGGGGCCCGGTTGGTTTTTAAGGAAAAACCAACCCGACCGTACTCCACCTACATCCAAACCTCGGGCGGAGTGAGCCAAAAGATCCGTCTCACTTAGAGGAATACACCAAAGTCGACGGCATGTCAATCAGACGTCTGAAGCTCAAGATATGAGCGTTTCCGCTCCGAGGGCCCGGTTGGTTTCGTGTACGAACCAACCCGGCCGAACCCAAAGTATTCCGAAACCTTGAGTGTGATATACCAAAATGACCGTCTCGATCCAAGGATCGCGTTTCCGCTGACGACGCGTCGTTCGGAGGCCCGTAGCTCAAGTTACGAGCAAAAGACCAAAAATGATCCGAAGACGGGGGTCTGGGCCCGGGCCGACCCGGCCCGACCCCCCCTGGGTCGGCCGAACCGGGCCACCCGAACAGGGTCGACCCGACCCGGTCCAACCCGGCCGGACCCGGTCCGGCCAGTCCGACTCGGCTCGGCCGAGCGGCCGAGCAGCGCGGATGCCGCGGGGCGCTGCACCCGCGGGTTGGAGGTGCCGCAGCCCCGCGTGGGGTCGCGCTGGATCAGCGGACGCGACATGTCGCCGTGTCCCGTACGTGCGAGCCGGACCCGCGCGGCCGCGGGTCCATTGGCCGCCGCCGCCGGCTGCCGGCGCCACCGCACCGGCGACCCGCGCTGCCGGTGGCTTCCGCGGGCCACCGGAGTTGCTCCGGTGGTCCGTTTTCCTTCCCGTCTACGCCCCTGTTCCTCTCAGGTTCCGTACTTCACTGCGGGATCATCAAATCGTCATTGCGTCACGTTTTTTCGTCGCCCGCCAAATCCGCACAACCACGAAGAACAGCGGAGGGTTGTCGGGCCGTGTTCGTTTGGCCCGCACCCTCCGCGTTAGATAAAAACAATGGGAGAATCATTCAACACATGAATACATAACCGAAAACAATTTTAATGAATTAAAATTGTTTTTATGAACCGAGTTCTTCATTTTTGAATGGAAACAAACACGGGAACGTGAAACATCCAAATAAAATCCCTACCTCGTCAAGTCGTCGCTCGCGGGTTCTTTGCGGATTTGATCGTCGCGGAAGGATGCGATCATCGCGTCGCGGAAGGCGTCGTGTCGTCGCAGAAGGAGGCGATCATCGCGTCGTGGAAGGCGTCGCATCATCGCGGAAGGGCGTCGCATCGTTGCGGAATACGGTGCGCGTCGACGAACTCCGAGGTTCAAGAACAACAAATTTAATTTTAATAATTAAATCCGTGCGTTGTTAAAAACCACAAAGGAGTTTAAAGAATCGCATACACTCACCTCAACAGATGATTGAAGGTTTTTGTCGTGGAGGAAGGAACGTCGTAGAAGAACGTCGCGGGAGAGGGAAACGTCGGCGTTGCGGCACACGGCGTCGCGTCGTCGATTTACGCGGATTCGGCGTTCTTCGTCGGGGGCCGGCGTTCTTCGCGTTCTTCGCGTTCTTCGCGTTCTTCACGAAGAAGGGTGAAGGCACAAGAACTTCTGTCAAAAGCCTCTCAACGCGTAATCCTCCAAAAGTCAGCGTTGGTATTATTTTATTATTACGCCAACAAACAAAAAAAAAGAGGTAAGTAACGACCCATTAATTCGTAGAATTAATTCAACGAAGAAACCTCCATTTAATTCATGAATAAAACTGCCCAATTAAATGGTGCGTTAAGAATTTAAGAAAACGCGTTAGTTGACTTTCATAAAGATGGGTTTTCGCGGGTGTGTTACTTAGTGGAAAAGAAACGGTGGGGATCGTGCGAGCCCGACCCCACAAATATCCTACCAAGAGGGTAGGATATTTTTGGATAGCATCTTATCCGGATCAACTCAGCTTAAGCCGCTTTAAGTGGCTTCAAGTGGCTTCCAAGTGGCTTAAGTGAAATAAAATAAAATTTGTCGTACAATTATTTTATTTCTTAACTTTAAGCCCAAAAATTAAAAACCACAACCGAGAAAACGCAACTCCGGAAGAGTCGTTTCTAAGCAAATACCGGCGCTGCGATTCCATCGGTGCCCTCAGAATTCGATTCCGGGCACCGGTTCAAAAGTTAGAAAAATCCACTCGTCCGTTCACTGAACGTACCTGAGCCAAACTTCGGAAAATGATTCCGGGCACACCGGGCCTCGGAATCAGGTGCCGTCAGAAACTGCGTTCTTGTAAAATTCCAAAGAAAATTAAGAAAAAAATTTCCTTGAAATTTATGGGTCTTTACATTACTCCCACCTCAGGGCTTTACGTCCCCGTAAAGATACATCATAAACTAGGGAAACAAATGTGGGTACTGAGCACGCATCTGAGCCTCCCGATCCCAAGTGCTCTCCTGGAGGTTCCCGTGCTGCCATCTGATGCGCACTAGAGGAATCAATCATCCACGTAGGACCCGCTCCTGTCGATCCTCGATCTCCACTGGGACCTCCACAAAAGTCGCCCCATCATCCACGTCTAGCTCCCCATGGTCAATGATGTGCGTTGGGTCATGCACGTATCTCCTCAGCTGAGATACGTGGAAGACGTCGTGCAACCGGTGCAACTGAGGTGGTAGAGCCAGGCGATAAGCCACCTCGCCAATCCTGCTAAGGACCTGGAAAGGTCCGATGAAGCATGGAGACAACTTTCCACCTCGGACAAATCTTCGTAATCCACGTCGAGGTAAGACACGCAAGAAGATGTGGTCGCCATCCTCGAACTCTAGTGGCCTCCGCATCCTTTCAACATAAGACTTTTTCCGGCTCTGAGCTGTCCTCATCCGCTCCTGGATGACCTGGACCTTCTCTGTTGTGGTCCGAACCATCTCTGGTCCCACAAGTGCTGACTCCCCAGGGTCTGTCCAGCACAAAGGAGATCTGCAAGGTCTTCCGCACAATGCCTCGTATGGTGCCATCCCGATAGTGGAGTGGTAGCTGTTGTTGTACGCGAACTCCACCAAGGGTAGGTGGTCCTCCCAGCTGCGACCAAAGTGGAGGACACATGCGCGGAGCATGTCCTCGAGAGTTTGAATGGTCCTCTCCATCTGACCATCCGTCTGAGGGTGAAAGGCGGTGCTCAGACGTATCCGCGTCCCGAACGCCTCCTGCAACCCCTTCCAAAGCTGGGAAGTAAAATGAGCGTCCCGATCGGAGACGATAGACGATGGCACACCATGAAGCCATACAATCTCCTGTACGTAGAGACGCCCCAAGCTCTCCACTGAGACCTGCTCTCTGATGGGAAAGAAGTGTGCCAACTTGGTGAGTCGGTCAACAATCACCCAAATGGAGTCGTGACCTCTGGAAGTGCGTGGAATTCCAGTCACGAAGTCCATATATATCCTGTCCCACTTCCACTCCGAGACCTCTAAGGGCTGTACCAAGCCTGCTGGTACCTAATGCTCTGCCTTCACCTGCTGGCAGGTGAGGCACCGTGAAACAAACTCTGCCACAACCTTCTTCATGCCCAGCCACTAGTGCTATCGTCTGAGGTCCTGGTACATCTTCGCCACTCCAGGATGTACCGCCAAAGGAGAAGTGTGAAACTCTCTCAGCACCTCCTCTCATAAAGCGAATGGTACCAAGGTACGTCCTCTGAAAAGGACGTCGTGCTCTGCTCCAAGGGAGAAACCATCAGGTGCCTGTCCCAAGGATATCTGTGCACACCGTGTCTCACAGTCAGCGTCCCCACGTTGTGCCTCTCTGACCCGCTGTAGAAGTGGAGGAGAGACTGTGAGAGACTGAAGGAAGGCTGCTCTGTCCCTATCCACGAAGGATATCTGCAAGGCGGCTAGCTGCTCTATCTCCTCCTCAAGTAGCTGAATGCCCGTCCTCCTGCTGAGGGCATCGGCTACTACGTTCCCCTTCCCAGGAGTATAGACCATCTCAAAGGCATAGTCCTGGAGGAAATCGAGCCATCGCCGCTATCTCAGGTTCAAGTCCTTCTGCGAGAAGATGTACCTAAGACTCTGGTGGTTAGAAAAGACTGTAAAGCGCTCGCCCATCAGATAGTGCCGCCATGTCTTTAGAGCGAAGACCACTGCTGCTAACTCCAGGTCATGGGTAGCGTAGTTCTGCTCATGCAGCCTCAACTAACGTGATCCATAGGCAATCACGGCCTGCTCCTGCATCAGGACACATCCGAGTCCGGTCCCTGATGCATCGCAGTAGACTACGTATCCAACTCCCTCCTCAGGGAACCTCAAGATAGGTGCGCTGGTCAATCTTTGTCTCAGCTCCTGAAAGCTCTGCTGACATATGTCTGACCACACAAAGGGTTTCCCCTTCTTCTTCAAAGCTGAGAGTGGCGCCGCAACTCTGGAGAAGTCTGGCACAAATCTCCGATAGTATCCAACTAGTCCCAAGAAACTCCGCACCTCCGTCACGCTCCTGGGTGGCTCCCAAGCTAGCACTGCTTCGATCTTCGTGGGGTCCACCGCAACTCCCGCCTCAGAAATGAAGTGCCCCAAGAAGTGGACCTCACGTAACCAGAACTGGCACTTCGAGAGCTTTCCATAAAGCTGGTTCTCTTGGAGTGTGTCTAGTACAACCCGCAAGTGGTAGGCGTGCTCCTCCTCCGTGGTCGAGTACACCAAAATGTCTTCGATGAAGGCCACGAAAAATTGATCGAGGTATGGCTGGAAGATCCTGTTCATGAGGCTCATGAACACTGCTGGAGCATTGGTTACGCCGAAAGGCATAACCAAGAACTCATATTGGCCATACCGACACCTGAAGGCCGTCTTCTACACATCCTCGTCTTGAACTCTGAGCTGATGACAGCCTGACCTGAGGTCTATCTTCGAGAACCACCGTGCTCCCTTGAGCTGATCGAAGAGGTCATCAATCCTCGGTAGCGGATACTTGTTCCTTACTGTCACCTGGTTCAGGCGACGATAGTCAACACACAGTCGCAAGCTCCCGTCTGCCTTCTTGGCGAACAAAATCGGGGAATCCCAAGGTGAAACACTGGGTCGGATGAACCCCTTGCCCTGCAAGTCCTCCAACTATACCCGTAGCTCTCGAAGCTCAGCGGGGGACATCCGATATGCTGGAGTGGATATCGGGGCTGTCCCGGGGTACAGATCAATATAAAAGTCTACCTCTCTGCGAGGAGGTAGTCCTGGAACATCGTCGGGGAAGACATCCGCATACTGATCCACCACTGCAGGAAAACTAGGACTCCGCACGTCCACTGCTCCTAGGATGAGACTAGCCAACTGATGAGTGATGGGCTGCCCACTCCTCTGCGAGAGTCCCTCCTGTACTGCAAAGGCTCCCTTCTCGCCGGTGAAGGTGAACCTGCTCCCGTCGGTGCGCACACATCGCACCTTGCGCCTAATACAGTCAATCTGAGCATGGACCATAGATAACCAATCCATGCCCAATATGACGTCGTAAGGCCTCGACACCACTACAAGAATATCCCAGCCGAAGCTCTTGCCTCCCAGAGTAAGCTTACACTACCGGAACCAGTGCGTAATCATCGAGTCCGCTCCCATAGGGGTATTTAGCCGTAAGGATCGAGCCAACGACTCTGTCGGAATCTCCGAGCTCCGAACAAGGGCAGCGGCTATGAAAGAGTGACTCGCTCATGTGTCTATAAGAACTGCAGCAAGGGTGGAATATACACAGATCGTACCTCGAATAATCTCTGGCGCGCCGGGGTCGTAGGCCTACACTACCTGGAGCTGTGCCTGTCTCTGCCCGCCAGCTCCCTGTGGTCGGGGCGGACCTCCTGGTGGTGGTGGTGGCAGAGCCTCAAAGCGTCGTCCACCACCTGCTGCTCGGCCATCTCCTCTTCCTCGGCCGCCTCCTCCCTGCGGACCGCCACGGTCGACCCTCTGCCTCTGCCTGGGTGGCCCCTCCACCGTCTGCTGCTCCTCGGCACGACGGGTCGGGCAGTCACGAGCCATGTGGCCCTGCCCACCGCATGCGTAGCACTGCCCACCTCTCGAAAGACTGGCTTCACGCTGTGTGCCCCGCACTACTGAGCCAGTGTCCCGAGGTCTGGTCTGCCTGGATCCCTGAGTCATCCGTCGGCTACCTGCTGCCGAAGACTCCGCTACCTGCCGCCCTGTGGTAGTTCTTGCTGCTGAAGTAGACTCAGCCAGAAAGCTCTAGATCAGAAGGGCTCGCTCCAGCACTCCTGCCTGGTTCGGGATGCTGAGGGAGATCAGCGATGCCCTGATCTCGTGTCTCAAACCCTGCTCAAAGGTCCGGGCCCGGAAGAAGGGGTCTCGTACCATGTCGGTCGAGTAGCGAGAAAGATCGGTAAACCTCGCAGTGTACTGGGCGACCGTCAAGCTGCCCTGTCGCAGCTGAAGAAGCTTCTGAATGCACACTGCACGGAGGGTGGCCGGGACGAACTCTGAGCGGAAGAGGCTCTCGAAGTCCGTCCAGATGAGAGAGGCCTCATCGTGCACCTGGAGCATCAAGCTCCACCATCGTCCTGCTGCTGCGTGCAGTAGGATCGCCGCAGGGATCACCATGAGGTCTGCTGGTGTCCTCACTAGCCTGAAAACTCGTACGACCACCTCCAGCCAGTCCTCGGCTGCCTGGGGGTCCATATCCCCACGAAACCTGGGTGGTCGCTGGCGCTGGAACTCATGCAGAGCTCCGAGGTGACGTGCATCGTCAGCGGTCGGTGCTGGAAGCATCAGGGGCTCAGCGGGTAAAGGTATCGCCGGTGCCTCTGCTGTCAACGGGCCCTGTACCGAGGCCTCGTCGCTCGGTGGACTGTCGTCACGCTCTACTCTCGGAACCCTAGCTGGCTGCCATCGTGGGGCCATCCTGAAAAGGAAACAAGTGCGCCACGGTCAAAACAGTATACCTGGTGAGCTGACACAAGTAATCACAAAGAAAACTTGAAACACACATGCAATCAATGTTTTCGTGCATTAAGTCGGAAATCAGAAGTCAGGGTCCTGGTGTATGGATACGTCGGCCGCCGCACCAACACTGGACTCCCTGGACTGATAACCACACCCAATACGCTAAACACTATTGCTTCACATAGAAGAAAGATCAGAGTCTGTGGTAGAACCGACCGCCTCTGATACCAATTTGTCACGACCCGTCCTCGGGGACCGTGCCGTGACTACCCCAAGCCCGCCTTCCATAGGCCAGGGGCTGGCGACTAGCACCAAGGCGTAAATCCCGGAAAAAGGGAAGGCATTTACTTTGAAAAGTAAACAAGAACCACAGAGTAAGCAAGCAGAAAAGTAAACACTAAGTAAAAACTGTAACAAGATGTGCTGAAAGTAAAAAGGGGCCGGAAATACAAGCCCAACTGTAAAGTACAACTGAAAGGGGAAAACAACAACTGAAAATAAAAGCCATAGCATCAAGCCATCCTCTGAAGGTCCCACCTGAAGGGTGGGTATAGATAGCCTCCACAGCTCATCGGTCCAGCCGTCCGCTCCGAGTACGTCCCGCCCAGTGGTCCACCTCCAGGTACCGTCTTGCTCCGCACGCCTCCACCACGATCAGCGCTGTCCGTCGTCTGCAACCAACACAACGAAGTGCAGGCATAACCCGTGCAGGGGTGAGTATAAGCTACTCAGTAGGGACCCCGAGACCCCCGAAGGTCTCCCAGAATCCACAAAGGATAATCCACAAAGGAAAGATACAATCACGAAGTAACATCCGACATGGCTTAGGTATATGCCCATACATATACCTAAGTCATCGATTCACGTTCGGCTCCAACATCTGAGCCCTAGCACAACCCAGTCCACACAGGAAAGCAAAACATATACCCACACAGGATAGCACAACACAATCCACGAAGGAGAGCAAAATAATCCACATAGGATAGCTCAACACAATCCACAAAGGAGAGTAAACAGTAAATCCACACAGGATAGTTCAACACAATCCACAAAGGAGAGTAACACAAGATTCAGATCACACAGGTATACTTCTTCGGATGACGATAAAGATGATCACTAATCCATCTAAGTCGTCGGACCCACAAAGGATCGATAGGTACTGACCTCCGCAATGACCCACACAAGATCGATAGGTAACTAACCCCCGCAAAGACCCACACAGGATCGGGCCCACACAGGACCTGTAGGCGCTGACTCACACAGAACCGCTGAGCGCTGACCCACACAGGATCGGATCCACACAAGATCTGTAGCACTAATCCACATAGGATCGCTGAGTGCAGTAGTCGTCGCAGTCCACTTAGGATCTCTGCACAGTCGTCATCGCAGTCCACTGATGATCTCTACACGGTCGTCACTGCAGTCCACTGAGGATCTCTGCATAGTCGTCGCTGTCGAAGTAGCAGTCGTAGCCAGCTCTAGGGTTCCCGCACACAGCAAGCTCGTTCGGGAGGGTCCGCTCCACGAGCCGAGAGGCTGATACATCAACTGACAAAAAGTCCAAAGTTCATGTATCCAAAAGTTCCGTATCGTCAACAGGAACTCAACGTCGCAGACGGCGCGTCAATCGGACGCCCGGTCTGAGAGTTATTGGCTTTTTCGTGCGAGGGGCCCGGTTGATTTTTAAGGCAAAACCAACCCGACCGTACTCCACCTGCGTCCAAACCTCGGGCGGAGTGAGCCAAAAGATCCGTCTCACTTAGAGGAATCCACCAAAGTTGACGGCACGTCAATCAGACGTCCGAAGCTCAAGATATGAGCGTTTCCGCTCCGAGGGCCCAGTTGGTTTCATGTACGAACCAACCCGGCCGAACACAAAGTATTCCGAAACCTTGAGTGCGATATATCAAAACGACCGTCCCGATCCAAGGATTGCGTTTCCGTTGACGGCGCATCGTTCGGAGGCCCGTATCTCATGTTACGAGCAAAAGACCGAAAATGGTCCGAAGACGGGGGTCTGGGCCCGGGCCGACCCGACCCGGTCCAACCCGGCCGGACCCGGTCCGGCCGGTCTAGCTCGGCTCGGCCGAGCAGCGCGGATGCTGTGGGGCGCTGCCCCCGCGGGTTGGAGGTGCCGCGACCCCGCGTGGGGCCGCGCTAGATCAGCGGACGCGGCATGTCGCCGCGTCCCGTGCGTGCGAGCCGGACCCGTGTGGTTGAAGCCGCGACGGCCCTGTTCGGCGGCGCGCCGGGGCGCCGCCGCCTCCGGCTGCCAGCGCCGCCGCGCCGGCGACCCATGCCGCCGGCAGCTTCCGCGGGCCACCGGAGTTGCTCCGGTGGTCCGTTTTCCTTCCCGTCTGCGCCACTGTTCCTCCTGGGTTCCGTCCTTCACTGCGGGATCATCAAATCACCATTGCGTCACATTTTTCCATCGCCCTCCAAATCCGCACAACCACGAAGAACGACAGAGGGTTGTCGGGCCGTGTTCGTTTGGGCTGCACCCTCCGCGTTAGATAAAAACAACGGGAGAATTATTCAACACATGAATACATAACCGAAAACAATTTTAATGAATTAAAATTGTTTTTATGAACCGAGTTCTTCATTTTTGAATGGAAACAAACACGGGAACGCGAAACATCCAAATAAAATCCCTACCTCGTCAAGTCGTCGCACGCGGGTTCTTCACGGATTTGATCGTCGCGGAAGGAGGCGATCGTCGCGTCACGGAAGGCGTCACGTCGTCGTGGAAGGAGGCGATCGTCGCGTCACGG
Source organism: Viscum album (assembly GCA_963277665.1). Lineage (NCBI taxonomy): Eukaryota > Viridiplantae > Streptophyta > Magnoliopsida > Santalales > Viscaceae > Viscum > Viscum album. The sequence continues at coordinate 903,802,463 of OY728160.1, read as the reverse complement.
AAGGCGTCGCGTCGTCGCGTAAGGGCGTCACATCGTCGCGGAATACGGTGCGCGTCGACGAACTCCAAGGTTCAAGAACAACAGATTTAATTTTAATAATTAAATCCGTGCGTTGTTAAAAACCACAAAGGAGTTTAAGGAATCACATACACTCACCTCAACGGATGATCTAAGGTTTTTGTCGCGGATGAAGGAACGTCGCAGAAGAACGTCGCGGGAGAGGGAAACGTTGGCGTTGCAGCAAACGGCGTCGTTTCGTCGATTTCCGCGAGTTCGGCGTTCTTCATTGGGGGCCGGCATTCTTCGCGTTCTTCGCATTCTTCGCGTTCTTCGTGAGGAAGGGTGAATGCACAATAACTTCTGTCAAAAGCCTCTCAACGTGTAATCCTCCAAAAGTCGGCGTTGGTCTTATTTTATTATTACGCCAACAAACGAAAAAAAGAGGTAAGTAACGACCCATTAATTCGTAGAATTAATTCAACGAAGAAACCTCCCATTTAATTCACGAATAAAACTGCCCAATTAAATAGTGCGTTAAGAATTTAAGAAAACGCGTCAGTTGACTTTCATAAAGATGGGTTTTCGCGGGTGTGTTAGTTAGCGGAAAAGAAATGGTGGGGCTCGTGCGGGCCCCACCCCACAAATATCCTACCAAGAGGGTAGGATATTTTTGGATAGCATCCTATCCGGATCAACTCAACTTAAGCCACTTTAAGTGGCTTCAAGTGGCTTCCAAGTGGCTTAAGTGAAATAAAATAAAGTTTTTCGTACAATTATTTTATTTCTTAACTTTAAGCCCAAAAATTAAAAACCACAACCGAGCAAATGCAACTCCGGAAGAGGCGTTTCTAAGCAAATACTGGCGCTGCGATTCCATCAGTTCCCTCAGAATTCGATTCCGAGCACCGGTTCAAAAGTTAGAAAAACCCACTCATCCGTTCACTGAACGTACCCGAGCCAAACTTCGGAAAATGATTCCGGGCACACCGGGCCTCGGAATCAGGTGCCGTCAGAAACTACGTTCTTGTAAAATTCCAAAGAAAATTAAGAAAAAAATTTCCTTGAAATTTACGGGTCTTTACATTGTTATTAGTAATAAATGGTTTTACATTTGAAAATACATTTTTTTGAATCCCACGTCATAAGAATGGTTAATAAAATATTATCTTGATAACAGATAAAATGAAGTGAGAAGGTCATATGGAATTATCACATAATTTAGATTACCCATTAAAGAAAAATGTATCACTGAGAGGTGAAGGGGGTGAATTAGTGATATATTTTTCTTTTTAGTTTTCTTCATTTAAAAAAAAACTTTACCTCTTGTTAAATATTTATCACCTTTCTGAAAACAAAACAGTCACACAACCACATGAACATAAGAATTTACTAGGTTCACTATAGAACAATATTTTTTACCTGATTGGTATGGTTTGGAAATAGTCCAATCCAACAAAATCCACTAGTAAAAATTCCATGTAGGTGGATACAACAAGTAGGATATGTCCTTACACTTGTGTAACAATATGTTCAATAATAAAATGCACATTGTTCAAGTATCATGAAATGATGTAATGAAATTTTGAGTAACATGTTAAAAAAATTCACCATATTATTTAATACATGTTATTGTGATTCCCTAAAAAAAATCACTAATATTATATTGAAGAAAATTATTCACTTTCCTACCAAGAAGTAGGTTATAAATTCCCTATACTTCATAATGATATTTAGTTTGATACCCATTCTGATTTGCCTGTATAATTTCTCAGTATGATAATATAACTGCCAGAATACCACTAAAACAATTCATAACTCTTTCTATTTGAATATGGAAGTCATAATCTGATTTCTAGGTCTGATCTAGAATCTCTAAAAATGATCTTCCCAGTTATTATTCTCATGTCTGGTAAACTTACATAGGAAATCCCAATACAGAAACTCTTTCTATCTAAAGACTTTCAGTGCTCCACTTTCTCTCTTATTTTGTGAAAAATAATGGTGTCAAAAAGTACAAAAATACTTCCTCCTTTTATTGGTCTACCAAAATTGTTTTATGTGGTAATATGAAAAGATTTCCCAAAAAACCAAATTTTCTAAAACCTAAATTTTATTTACATTTCAGATAAATATTTGAATTCTTAGATTCTTATCAAATATTTTCATTTCATATAAAACCTTCTCGAATCTTCACACAATGCCAGATCACTTCAGACTATCTAATATTTCACTAGTCTAATTCCTATTTCCATTCTTATTTATTCATTATGATGAAGACAAAATATTATTCAATACATTTATTGGAAAAAAATAAAAGATATTAAAAGCACATGTCTTCTCATTATGATTATCTTAACCAAATTAAAAAACTATCCATTCTGATGCTCCATACCAACTAATAAAAGTAAAACAATATTATCAATCTAATGCTTCTTACCAACTATAAGACAAAACATTATAACATTTCTTTCATAAAAATTATTTCTACTTCATAATACTTGAGTCTCCTTTCTTTTACCAGAAACATAGTGTCAACTTATAAAGATGTCAGAACTAGCTTAAAAATCTTCAAGAAAATTTCTAAACCCCATTTGAAAAAACCATTAAAACATTCTTCGAACAATTCTCCTTTTCTTGTTTTCCTCATGCTGATGATCCTGCAATCCGATGAATTTATCGATATTGAGGCTGCATTCGATAGATCAGACTCTATCTTCCTCTGATGAATAGGTGTTAGCTCTTGTTTGATAGTCAACACAACATGAAGTTTGATATCTCTTGACCATATTGATACAAAACAAAACAAATCATAGAATTTATCTTATATTGACTGAAATGAAAATATTAAACAATCCATCATTAAGAAAATTATGGACTACTTTTTTGATTGATCTCTAGTCCCATTTTTCATTAGTCTCAACATCTTTAAATTACTAATTGATTCCAAAAGATTATTTTAAATAAAACATTTAAATAAACCTTTATTCCTCATATTTTATTTTAAAACCACAATTGTGTCTGATGACTAATGTCAAGGTCACTCTAATGATCGATGGAACACATTTTCAGATAGAAAAGTGTCATTTTCTTCAACATTAGTAACTTCATTATCTACCAAAATATTTCTCTAGAGATTTGTATCTAATGTCTTATTATTTTGACTAAAAACTAACACCTTCATTTTCTTACACTTTGATTAACCATCCCTTCTATCAACAATTCTATATTAGGTAATCTCAAACCAATGAACTATGATATGAAAGATTTAATTCATAAAAATATTTTTTCCAAAAACTTCTTCTTTTATCATGACCTCATTGAGACTTTGAATACATTTAGTATTAGAATAAATTATTCTAACTCCCATTGGAAAGTATTGTGACATCTCATCCTTACAATGACTTCCTTATTTCTAATCAAACTCAATATGATTGGCATTAATTTTTCCCTCCCATTCCTTATATAAGGATTTCATTTCATGTTCTTCATATAACATATGATTTATAAGAAATCCAATATTAACAAATCATCATCATATTATCATGATATATTTGTAGACATTGATTAACATCCACATTGAAATTAGAACATTCCTTCTCAGACTCATGGTGAGTCTGATGATCGTTTTCTACTAGAATGATTCTTCTCAAACTGATATACTTTTTTATGAATTTTGAGTCTGATTGAATAAATAACATTGTCAGTTCAATCATTAAAAAATAAAAAGTGTGTTTATTTCTTTCTTTTTGGACAAAAAAATACAACATTTTCAATACAAATATCTTCTATCTTCTAAAAACAACATCTTTCCAACTTTTTCCCAATAATATAACCCTTTGGATAAATTACTAAACATTTTCACCTCAATCAATGAAATTCTTATCAAAAATTCTAATCCTATGTGATATAACTCATTGTAGGAAACCAGAATCATTGATAGAAAAAGAATGTTGTCCAAAATTGGAGACTCATGAAACATATTCATCTTTTCTTAATATCTTTCGTCACTTAATATAATTTCTAAAAAATAAATTTTTTTCTATAACCACTCAAAAAAATGTTAGAATAGTTCACACACTAATATACTAAAAACATAGCTTACCCACATCATCCCCTGTATACATTCTTCCTTCAAAGGTTTAGCACATATCAAAGGATAGATTAATGAAACCATTATCCCCCTTAAAAAAACAATCTAAAAAATATATGAAAGGGGATAAGAAAAACATACCTCAACCTTGATGAGAAAGTGGTTGTATGGTCATGTTCAACCACATTTTGTAAAAAGATTCCTTTGGAAAATGTTTTGTGAAAATGTCAGCAACATGTTCTGATGTAGGAACGTACTCCAACTTTGATTTATTTTTCTCAACATTCCCTTTAATGAAGTGGTACATGATATCAATATGTTTTGAACATGAATTTTATACCAAGTATCTTTTGTGGTTGATGGAACATTTATTATCTCAGCCCAAAAATAAGGGTAACTTTACCTCAACATTAATGTATTTCAACTATGTCTTCATCCGCATAAGTTGGGTCACAAATTGAGTGGAATAAATGTAATCATAATCATCCATGATATGTGTTACTAAATTTTATTTCTATGTTTACCAACTAATACAACATTTTCCCAAAAAGAAAACTCCACAATTTTTGGATCTTTATTCATCAAAATTTTCAACCCAATCCACTTCTCAATAACCATACAAGTAAGTACATCCTTGGCTGTCATACCTAATTCTGAAATTTTTTAGGCCATTGATATATTTAAGAATTATATTTATATAAAATAAATGTTATTCTATTATGGGACTATGATATATTTCACATAAGGTAATAGCATAAAAATGTTGGGTCATGTGGCAATAAAATATAACAGACTACCAATCAGCTTCTGAAATTCATTAGGATCAACATCCTTTACTTCTCTATATTTTCTTAACATGGTTCCCACTGAAATCAATTTGAAAAATATTTTTTAATTTTCCATGGTGAACTGAATAATAATTTTCTCAGCATAGGTTTCATGGGAACGAAATATGTGTTTCTTCTTTTGTGATATTTGTAACCTAAGAAAGTATTTCATTTCATCCACCATGGACATTTCAAATAACTTTTTCATATATTCAAAAAATAATTAACATGTTATTTCATCATTCCAAAAAAATATAATGTCATCAACATAGATAATTACAATGAGTGAAAAAACCTAAATTTTATATATACAAATTTCTATCAACTCTTCATTTTTTAGGACACATTTACCTCAAGAAAGTATCCAATTTTTATTACCATGACCTTAGATATTTATTTATCCCATATTATGATTTCTTAAATGTTCACTGATTTAATTAATCCTTTAAAACAATAATTCCACATGTTTTTCAATATAAAATTACTCATCAAGATCACCATTCAAAAATTATTATTTCAAGTCCATCTGAAAAATTTTGTAACTTTAATGTGTACAAATAGAAAGAAAGATTTTGGCTATTTCTAACCTAGAAACTGGAGGTGATTTTTCATCAAAATCAATACCTTAATACTTTGAGTAATGTTTTCTCATAAATCATGATTTTTTTAACTTCACCATATATATTCATCTTGTTTTTTTGAAAAAACAAATTATAATAAGATTTTTTTTATCATTTGGTTTAGGTACAAGTTCCCAAGTATCATTATTTTCTATCTGATCCAATTCTTCATTCAAACCCTTAACCCACTTCGGATGCTTAAAAGTGTCATTCACATCATTTAGATCAAATCATTAGTACAAAAAACTATGTGTAATAAATTTTTATGTTACTCTTGTTTGATCCTTTTTATGTTGATAACCAATAAAATATTGAGCTTTCACTTGCTTCCTTATCCTATAATGTGATTTTTGAGAATCTTTCTCATCACTAGAAATAGATGAGTCATATTATTCTTATTGTGATGTATTACCACTATGACCATCCTTATCACACCTTTTTAAAAAATTTCTTTCATTATATTCATTTTACATATCTAAACAAGTCTGTTTATCTTCTTCACCCTTTTCAAAAACATTCACATCAATAGAATCAATTTATCTTCCCGATTATTTTTTGAAACATATATATCCTCTTCCTTCCAAATAATATCCAAAAAAAATTACATCTTAACCTATGTTATAAAACATCCTAGGGTTTATAAATTTTCTCATTATGATATATGGACTACCAAAATCTCTTAATCATTTTGAACATAGACTATTTTCATAAAAATATTCATATGGAGTCATATTTAAACATATCCTATAGAAACATTTGTTTTTAATATACACAGAAGTGCTCATGGCTTGCCACCAAAGTAATGAGAGAGACCATGTTCATGTAACATGGTTCTTCCCATTTAAACCAAACTTCTATTCTTCTTTTTAGAAACACCAATTATTTTGAGGAGTGTATGGTGTGATGAAATCATGCTGAATTCCTTTATTCTTAAGATAACTTTCAAATTATTCATTTTTTGTATACAACACTATTTTGGGTTCTCATATTATTCACCATTTACTCACATTCTTTCTGATGTTTCCTTTTGAAACCTTTAATCAATTTCAGAGCATCTGACTTGAGTTTCATATTAATAGAACATGAAATGAGCATAAAGTCATCAATGAATGAAATTAAGTGATTATCTCCACGATTGTTTTTTCTCATTGTTCAACACATATCTAAATGGATATGTTCTAGGGGTTATTTTAAACAAAAATCAACTTTTTATGCAAATAATTTTTAATCTTTCCTTTCAAAAAAATTATGAAATAACAATATATTCTTGTTAACATGCCAAGAAAACCACAAACACTATCACACATTAAAATTGTGATCATGTTTCTCTGACACATGTGTCCCAAAATTTTATGCCTAAATTTATTTTTATCCCTAGTTCCTAAGTAGTAAGAGTTTTGAACCTCATCAATATGAAATAGGTTTACTTTTTAATGTTGTCCTCTTGTAACTATTTTTTAATCTTCCTCACTTTTATAAAAGACCCATATTTTCTGAAAATAATTTTGTTACCATCATAATAGAGTTGTGAAATACTTAGCAAGTTATGTTTCATCCCATAAATAAACAATGCTTTCTTGGATTTCATATTTTCTTACCCAATGATGGATGATCCAACCCATTTGATTCTGAGAGATTCATCATTTAAAAATGTAACTATTAATTAATTAACAACTTTTACATTCATAAAAAAATTTAACTCCCCATTAATATGATAATAAAACCCACTATCCACTATCCAATGTCATTCTCCTATAGTATCTATGAGAGAGGTTTCTATAACAAGTGTTTTTTCATTCCCTTTATCATTCTTCACATCCAACTTCTAAGAATTGTTAAGAAAATTCTGTTTTTATAGTAACAAAACAAGACATACTCATAGAGATTTCCATGTTGTCCACATCTTACAATTTTTTTCCATAAGTTGGAACCTATTTTCAACTTTTAGGCCAACCTTCTCAAATTTATTCAAAACATCATTCCTAAAAATTTTCCTTTTAGGGTATGGAATCCCGCACAAATATTTCATTCGATAATTTTTGGAATAGCTGTAATATTGTTGATTAATCCAAAAAATATTTTTCATATTAACAAATCAACCACAATACCAATATTATCCATAGAAAAAATATTTTCCTCTAAAACATTCGTACTATCCTAAGTTGTGAATGTGTTTCTCAGAAACCATCTTATCCTTATTATTAGAACATTTTTTACTATCAAAATTTATATTTTAAATTAAAACCTCGTTCTTACATAGAAGATTATTTTTCATCTTGATCAAAACCAAAAGTAATAGAAACTTTTCTGGACTCATAATTTTTATAAACTTTTGAATTTTAAACTTTTTTGGTATTGGAAACATAAATAATATTCCCAAATTATTTCTTCTTAGAAAAAATTTCAACATTCTTATCAACCATTGAGGGAAACTTTTTATCATTCTCAGGTTTACACATTACATATATTTTAACAACTTTATAAATACAATTATTGAAACTTGTAACACATTGTTCATCATTTAAACGTTTTTGTTGGACAAGTTCTAAATATTCATATTTTTTCTTTCAACTCTACTTATAAATTTTCATTAAAATTATTTTATTTATCATGAGATTTATTTTATTCATCAATCTCTTCTAGTAGATTGAAATTCTCATCAGAAAAAAATTCTTGGTTTTTTGTTGATGATTTTAATTTTTCAGCATCATGATTTCATTATCAATCCTCCCAATATTTCTCAGAAATTATTTCAATTATTCTCTCTAATGAATTTATAATTGCGTATCTTATTCTTAAAAATTTCTACTTCTAAATTCTCCATTGTTAAATGATTAAATGAAATTATTATCTCCGTACTCCTCAATATTCACTTTGGATTCAACTTCACTATATTCTTATTCATCATCTTTAGATAAGAAACATTGGATTTTGGATTTTATAATATTTTATCATTCCAATTTGAATAAGATTTATCCATATCACCTTGTTTATTCCATAATATTCTTGGTCTTCTTTCATCTTTATCATTGTCCTATTATTTCTATATTCAAAGGAAAAATTTCCAACAAAATTCCCAATAGTTCCACATTCAAATAATTTTAAGGGAAGATTCCCTTTATATTTTCATGTACCTAGTTTTAAATTTTTAGAAAACAAGGATAAAAATTCATTAATATTTTTGCATGCAATATTGTTGGAATCAGAATGTACACATTCTTTTTCTTCAAGAATATTATTTTCCTTTTCTTTATTTGAATCCTTGAAAGAAATTTCTTGATCAACATTTTTTCCTCATAAACATTCTCATTTTCCATTTCTTATATAATGAGTGTAATATGAAAATCATTTAATGATAATTTTTTTAATCTATATCTTCTAATGTGGAAAGGTTAGCATCATACATGTTAGGAATACTTCTAAAGATCTTTTAAACATATGTATAATCTTTCAAATGTTTACTAAGACATTTTATAGTGATAAAAATATCATTTACCCTTGCAAACATGTCACCAAAAGATTCCTACCCACCCTTCTTTAGATCCTAATATTTTAATCTATTAATTTGTATCTTTTCCTTATTTAATTCTGTATTTCCTTCGTAAATGCTCTTTATATTATCCCAGATACCTTTGGTAGTGGAAACACCATTCACTCTTAGAAACTCACTTTCAAAAAGTGATGAGAGTAATTCATTCTTATCTCTTCCACAATTCACATGATTCTTCTTATCAACATAACTTAAAATAAATTTATCATAAATATAATGAAATATATTTTTTGTAGCTTTAAGAACATCATACCCAATTGAAATAAGATAAAGAAACATTCTACATTTCTGAATGTGATAGTTCTTACCATCAAAGAACATAGTACACATATTTTTCACACAATTCAGATTCTTTGTCATAAATTTTGTTTCAAAACATCATCAAAGAGTAAGTCATGGGAACCATGGATCTGATACTAATGTTTCTTAATCAATACCCATTCATCTTTGAGAGGGGGGTTGAATGAGTTATATCTTTTTTCTTTTACATTTCCATCCTTTTGAGACAAACATCATCTATTATTAAATAGTTATCACATTGATTAAAAAAATCACATAACCACATGATCACAAGAATTTATAGGGTTCACAACTCAACAAGCATAGATACATCCTTTGTATGATTTGTAAAAAATCCAATACCACACAATACACTATAAACAAATATTTTTGGGTGGATATAAACAGTAGGATATTACCTTTCACTTATGTATAACTATATTGAATACAATAGTGCACATTATTCAAGTAGCATGAAATTCTGTAATAAAATTTTGTCAAAAACTTAAGATAAATTATCTATATTCCTCAAAACATGTTATTATGATACCTTGTCAACTTTCAAAAATATTATCTTCATGATAATTCTTCAATATCTTACTTAGTATTAGGTAAGACCTTACCTATAATTCTTAATGATATTCAGTATTATCCCTAATCCCATTGCTCAGTCCAATAATATAACTGCCAGAATACAACTAAAACATTTTTGAACTACTTCATTCTGAATCCAGAAATCCCAGACCAATACAGAATCACTGAATATGATCTTATCTCCTATTATTCTTATATCTCGTAAATTTTTTTGGAATGACCTATTTGGAAACTCGTTCTCTCTAAAAACATTTAGCTCTCTACCTTCTCTCTTATTTCATAAACAATACTATTGTCAAAATTTAAAAAGTACTTATTACTTTTATAGGTGTGCCTAAAGAGGTTTAGGTGAGAATATGATAATATTTCCCACATAACTAAATTTCCTTAAACATAAAATTTTCACAAATTTTAAATAAATATTTTACTTATCCAATATTCTCAAATATTCACATTTCTTCCCAAATATTCATGAATCTTCTCACAACTTTATCTCACTTCAGACTATATAACCTTTCTTCAGTTCGATTCCAATTTCTTTTCTAATTCCATAATTATGATGATGATAGTAGATTATTCATTACATTGCTCCACACTAAATGAAATATATTAAAAAAACACTTTTTATATTTATGAATATTGGAACTAATATAAAATCAAACTTCCAATTCTCATTATCCACACCAACTGAAAAAATTAATAGAATCCTCCCAGTCAAATACTTTATACCAACTATAAAATAAAATTTTGTAACCATTCTTTCATAAACATTTTTTCTACTTCATTATACATGAGTAGCATTTATTTTTCCATAAACAGAATGGAATAATCTAAATATGTTTGTATCAGCTAAAAACTCTTCAAGAAATTTTCTAGACCCCCATTAACAATAATTTGAAAAAATTTCTTTTAACAATTATCCTTTTCTTCTTTTCCTCTAGCCAATGATCCTATGTCTGATGACTTTATCTGTGTCAGCCCATGTTTGATAGATCAACCTATATATTACTCTAACTAATAGGTGTTATCTTTAGTCCGATAGTCAGACCAACATGAATTATGATATCTCTTGACTTAATTGATACAAAACAAAAAAAATTATATCAATACATTTATCTTTACCCAAATGAAAATAATCAATAATTCATCCTGATTAAAATGGTTGAATAAATTAGTCATTGATCATTGATCCCATTTTTCATTAGTCACAACAAATTAATATTCTTCAAAGATTCCCAAAATACATTCTTAATGAAATTCTTTAACAAACCATTCAGCCTCTTATTTTCTTTTTCAACCACTATTGTTTCTAATTATTGGTATCAAGTTCAATTTGATTATTGTTGGCACACCACATATGATTGACCGATGTCAGATTATTATAAATTATAAACTTCATTCATTAAAACCATATTTCTTAGAATTTTTTTATATTTGGTCCTATTGGTATGACTGAAAAATTTCACCTTTTTTTCTTACATTATAATCAAACTTCACAAACATCAACATTTCTACATTTGGTGATCTCACATCAATGAACTGAGACCAGAAAGCATGAATTCAGAAACTTTCTTATTCAAAAAAATTCTTATTGCATCATGATTTCCTCATGAAATTGAATATGTTTAGGATGCTCATAGCATCATATGACTTCAATTTGGAAGTATCGCTACATCCTATCATTCTGGTCTCTTCTTTCTTTCCAATCAACCTCAATACGATTGGTAACACTTGTTCTCCCCCTTTCCTTCATAAGAATTCAATCACAAGTTTTTTAGATAACTTTTTTTTATAGCTCCATGATTAGAAAAGCATTACCATATTTTCATTAGATTCATGTAGACTCAAATTAAATTCCTCATTATGATCAAAACATTCCTTCTCACAAACAAGATGAGTCCGATGATCATTTTATCCAAGAATACTGTATCCAAAACCAATGTATTTTCTTAATAATTTGAGTTTGATTGATAGAATATGTTTGTGAGTCTAATCACCAAAAAATAAAAAGTGAGGTGATTTATTTTGTATTTGAAATAAAAAGAAAAAAATTTGAAAAAAATTCTTCCATCATTCAAAACAAACAACTTCCCAACACGTTCCAAATAAAACTATACTTATAAGTTTGATAACATAGGTGGGATGTGAATATATATACATGTAAGAAAATAATAATTACAAAATAATGATATAGTGTTAAAAAATTCAATGATAATAGGAAATTGAATGATCAATATAAATTCCATAATCATAAAACCATAATTTTTTTAGGAGTCAATAGAGAAATTTTTCATCAAATTTGAAAGTAATATAATAACATTATTTTCAATTTCATTTTCCTAAATTTGGGGAATTACATTATAATTTATAATAAGAATATAAGGAATTATAGAGACTTGATATGTTTATATTTATTATCACAATTACATTCATTGGATTATTTAAATCAATTACTACTTCATCACTTACTCCAAGAAATTAATATCATATAGGAATTTTTATTTTTGAATCACTAAAATTAACATTTAACAGATCATTATCTCATTAAAAGAATGAAAAGTAATTTATCCTATCTCCAGTCATACTCCAAGATCGAATGGTTGAAACATATCACCTAAAAACACCAAAATATGAACATAATCCTTTCCATAAATAGTTAACCATAAGACTCATCTGAAAAACTATTTCCCAAATTCATTATCCAAAAATTTAGATTGAATGTCACTAAATTTCTAAAATCAACCTCACATTATATTCCCAAATAACCTAATATAGCACATAATAACACATATAAAATATATGAATACATTGATCAACTTAAAATTGTATGGAAAGAATCTATGATTTTAATTATTAACACTCTCCTTATTCCTTAAATAAAATCTCATATTATTGAATATATTTTATAAGTCCCAAAATATACTGAACACCGTTATGAATTTCTTTTCTATAAAATCATGATCCATTTTCAAGATCAAAAATACTAACCCATAAACATATATCTAACATTATTATATTATAATCAATCACATATTTAGGGTTATCATCCCCAAATCATGTGTTTTCCAAAAGAGAAACTTTCCACCAAATCACTTCTCTTGGTTACAAGTAATATTCATCACCTTCTTCCAAAACATTAAATAAGATGTACTAAATCACAATACTTATATAAATCATGATTATTATAAATATAATATCATTGATTAAATTATTTTATATAATAATTATTGAATTCAAAAACACAAGAACATTAATCATTCCACTTAATTCTTAAAACACAAACTCGGCTTCATTATCATATTCATTAATACCTCTTTCCTTTAATATTTAATTTTTAGTATCTTTATCATCATCATTATAACCATTATTCATAAAACCAAGCCAATTATCTTCTTGTGTCCCCCCCCAGAAAATCATTTTTCCTAATTACCATACATTCTACTTGTTAAACATTCAACTGTCAATAATACCATATAGAGAACATTATTCTCATCCATTTCACTAACTAAAAATTTAATTTTTCCATCAAAATTACATTTTTGTGTCATTATTTTCCAAACCAAGAAAATTTTCCCATTTATCTAAGAAATTCAAAAGGGTGTTCAATCCAAAATTCTAGACATATAGGAAACTAAATCCTTTTTCCTCCATGTTCTCCACAACCTGATCTCTCATCCAAAAGTATCATTCCCTTATTTGGTGAGTCCAATAGTTTATTATGTTGAATGTTCTTAATAATATATTCTGGTAACTAATTAGGCATAATCAAAATATCATTTACTCTAGTCATAATCACATTTGGTTACCCATCAACACATTTTCTATCACATTCATTATTAACCCAGTACTATATGGTTCCTACCATTAACTAAAACCAAAAAGAAAAGTGTATGAATAAATCTAAAATAATCAAAGCAAGAAATAATATATTGATGAAATATTATTCAATATATGTAAAAATCATAACACCTTATTCTCAATTTTTTTTCATTAGTTTTAACATAGTTTATCCAAGATTATTACCTAATATATGAGATGTTATAATATACTTAAAATTATCCTCAAATTCATCCATATAGTTATATTAACTAATCTATGTTTTCTTAAATATAGTTCCAAATGTTTCTACTAAAATTATTATGATATCAACTATAAAGATATTAACTCTAGTAACCCAAATTTTGTGGTTAATTTATTATATTGGCACTAGATATAAGGAATTTCATCCTGAAGGACCAAAAATGTTTAGATGTCTTGGTAAACTAGATAAATACTTGAATTTCACATTACAATGAAAATATAGAATCCAATATAGTATTTTCCTTGAGTGCACCATTATTCCTTTTATGATATCCTTTTATATCAAATATAATACACTTACTATAATCCTATATAATAAAATCATAATAAAGGGGTGATATCTGATGATAAGTAAGGGTATGCATCTTGAGGAATCTATCATAAATAAGTAAGTCATAATAAAAATAGAAATGACAATAAATAAAAACACATTTCATTTAATAAATAAATTGATCATAGAGAATAATATGGAATAAATAAATGATGATCAAATGGTATCACATAAATAATCACATGAGTTCAAAACTTATCCATGGATATTATAACTAATCGAATAATAACATAGATATCAACAGTTAATCTCAAAATTATGGAATACATAATGTCAGACATAATAAACATACTGTCAATTCCTTGTTCCAATACATCTTTCATAAATGTGTAATACCTATGATAATACCCAAGATAGTTTTTTTAATTAGACCTACTGATGCATCAAGGAGCTATACAGGGACCTAAATTTCACACTTTATGTCCAATTCATTCCTCATTAGAATAATTAATAAAAATTAATCAATATGCCCTAACAAAATAAATAAAATTATTTATTGGATGCATTAGTTATACAAAATATCAATATACTACCTTGTCAAACGATTCATAATCAATCAAAATAAATATGATGAATTTTATTATTAGAGTTCATCCTAAATATAAGATTTAACGATGGATGTTAACATGGATGAAAATTCATTAAAGAGATTACTGGGATATTTCTTGAGGAGAATACCATTTTTAACTTGAAAATAATTTTTAAAATTTAAAGACTATACACACAATAAAGAAATCATTTCATTTTAAATGATCCTTATAAACATGAAAAGTAAGATTCAATTCATTGAGGAATCATTATGGATGGAAATTAAATTCATTTCATATAATTTTAAAAACATTGCTTTCATATTATTTTAAGAAAAATAAAAATTAACATTGTTCATAAGATGACAGGATGATTCCTTTTAAAAATATTCGTAATAGGTGAAAAAAGTTAAAAATGACACTAAAAAAAATTGTAAAATAATAAAAACATTTTTTTAATTTTTTTAGAAAATATGGAAAATGAATTGAAATATTCCTCAATTAAGGATTAAAAATAAAAAATCCTGATTAATGATGACATTGTGAAAAAACCCTTACCACTTGGGTATCTTTTGAATAATAAGCCCCATGAAAGAAAAAACATAAAATTAAACATTAAATACCATTTATATAACTAGATTAATGATATGATATATCAATGGTAAATTATAGTCACAAAAAAATGAAATAATTTATAAATATAGAAAATGTCTCATATAAGTAAAGGTAAGATGAGAAACCCATACACCTGGTTAGATTTCATTTTTATGTGTTTAAAACACATGTAAAATAAATATTTATTTATTATAAAAATATTAAAAAACCATAATCAAATATATAAAACCATATATTATTTCTATATAACATTTTAACTCCTGTTTCATATAAATTCATTGCTAAAATCACTATTTCTGGTGGTAACTACTTCATTTTTCAAGTATGTTTTGATTTGGTAGTTCATTTCCTTATAATTTTATCATAGTGAAATAATATTAAAAATATTATTTTTGGTTTAAATATAATATATATTAAATATATATATATTTTGTTTCATATATAATTATAAAGATAGAAAAATGAATTACATTATTCATGGATATAGTAGACCATACATTTGCCTGATCACTATTTTCATTTATTGACAAATGGAATGGAAGAAAGGTAAATAATAATTAAAATTAAAGACAAATTATTATATCATATATATCATAGATAATAATAATTTCCTTATTTATAACCATCCATGTAATGTTGTGATGAAAAAAGAATTCTATTACTATGTGGAGATTGTAAGATGTTCGTACACGTGAGAGATGTTTTTGATTTTCATTAGTTTGATAAAAGGTGGAATATAGTTAAATAATAATAATAATAAAATATCAGTATATATATGATATTGGATATTTTAAATTAGTATGTAAAACACAATAATAGGTTGTAGAATAAGAAATAAACTTGAATAGTTGGGTAAGACAATTACCTATTCTTCGGGATACCTTCTTTATATCATTTCATAAAGGACTTAAGGATGGTATTTTGAGGATAACATAACCTCCATCAATTGGATAAGGAAGTTGGTAAGAGGAATGGGAAGGACTTGTTTGAGCTATAAGTCTCAAAGTGTTGTAAGGATGTGAGGTGAGAGGTTCCCTTTTATTATTGAGGTGAGGGGAACTTTTGGAATTTCACAAATGATTAAAATATTATACGACTATTCTAGAGAAAAATAAATCCAAATGGAAAATAAATGAATATAGGATATAATTTTATACCATATATTATCTATTTTATTATTTTTAATATTTTAATTATTTTAATATAACTTAATAATATATTAATCCGATAAAATATCATTATTGTCAATTTTGATTCAATTGAATAATTTAACATTTAAGACATAATAGAAAAATTATACATAGAACCAACTAAGAATATTATATCCTAAAAATATCATCTTAATCTTGTTAATTCATGGATAACCTTGAATATTTCAAATTTTATTACTTATATTATTTTTAATATCATTTATTTAATTTTCTTGTTTATTAAATTTATATTGAGTTAGGGTTGTAATAAATTAGAAGGGAATTATATAGTTTATAAAAATTATAAAACAATAATATCATAAAAATAAGTTTACAATGATCAGAATATCCATTTATATTCAATAGTTATTTTCACACATTTTTATCACATTTAATGTGTTATTTTGACTTTTTTGTCCATGTGCAAGTGTGACACAATCATTTGGATATTTTTTTTATATAACTCTAAAATTCATTTATAATCATTAAAATAATTAATAATACATAATATTTAATATTAAACTCTATCAAGTAATTACCTCATCACAATTATTATTTTTAGGATACTAATTTTAAAATTCTAGTGCTTTGAAGGCTCTACATCAGCATTTAAAATGATTTTTATAGTTAGTATGGAATAAATTATAATATATAATTATTGAAATATTTTTGAATGATATTTATACTATATTATCATATTATATTCATTAAATAAGTTTCAATATTTTTATACTACATATATATCTTGAAGATATCATAAAAGATACTATATTTGATAAAAACTATATTTTTTTTACTCTTCAATAAAAATTTAACATCTGTAAAAAATATTCCTATTATAAATTTTGATTTATTAATCCAAAAATAAATTCCATTTCATGAAATTAAATTTTAAAAATTTATAGATATAAATTTTAATATTAGTGCACAAAATGTGATGAATAACTCTTTTGAGGAAAAAAATTACAACATTTCTTACAAATGCCTTTTTATGTATAAAAATGATTTGATTCCAAATTAAATTATATAATAAATTCCAAAGAAAATAATTATTTTATTATTACTATATTATAAATTTTCTTCATTTGAAACCATTTTAAAAAAAGTGGAACTTCACAAATTTTTGAAACAAAAATACAATTTTCAATAATGACTTGTATTTTTCACTATTCACTGAAAGATCAAAATTTCCAGAAAAATCCCAATAATTTACCCTAAGATAATTTTGATTAGATTATTTAAAAAATGATATTTTTTTATAAAATAAAATTTATTTATGTTCAATGAAATTTATTATAATATTTACTGATAAAAAATAAACAAAATCCATATTTTAAGAAAATGTATTTCTTAATAATAAAATAACTTTACTAAAAATATAGTATATATTTCATAATCATTAATAATTCAACATGTATTTAATATATTCTATATTTATTTATTTAATTATAAGTTTAATACTATTCATACCCACTAATTAAATGACCTAGTTAAATGTTCATATATAAATAATAATATTTTTGATTTTCATTTAGGCTTGGTGTTTCATGTTGTCTATGATATTGAACAAAGTGTTATTTTATAATATTAGGGTGTTATAGTTTACCTTGAGTCTATGATAGATTTTTTTTCACTCTAATTATCACACCCAAACTCCAATAGTTATGAAACAAGAAACCTCATGTCTTAAAGTTATGGCTTCATTTTTATAATTTGAGTTGTGACCTATGATCCATGAAAAATAAATAATCTATTTAGATAAGGGTGATATAATTAAACAACATGGAATCCCAATAATCTTATATCATTCTGATAAATAAAATAAATCTAGAAGTAAACTTTTGATCTTTAATAATTTTTCAATCTACCTGAATATTTTCTTAAAGAAAAATTTACTTTCTTCATAGCCCATATAAAAATCTAGAGTTCCTTTAATGTATCATAATATCAAATTTTCTTCCATATAATGTGACTTTTTAATATTTCATTTTAATTAAGAATAAATTGTAAATATATGAACAATGTATAGTCTTGATGTTATAAAATAGATTACACTTCCAGCAATCCATTAAAACTCTATTTGATTCACATTCCATCCTTCTTCACCCAAGGAAAAGTTAGTCCCAAGTACTATATGAGTGAAAACATTAATTGATTCATATATTCAAAAACATTAATTAATACTAGATAATACTTTCCGTATTATATAAATAAAAAATATATTATATTTATGTTCATAAAATATGATAAGAATATTTTTTCACCAGTCATTGAGATTTTTAAAAAATCTCTTCATTTTCATAGAAATAACCTCAAAAGTTCCTTGTATGTTTCTATAGAAAATTATGTCATAGACATACACGGGAAAAATGAATGAATTTTTTTCTACCTTGATTTTTTTATGAATCCACAGCACCTTTCTATAATGTAAATATATTTATATAATTTCATAGCATTGAATACCATCCCCAATGAACATGTTTTATCCCATATAGTGAATTTTGTATATTATACACATAATAACCATCACCACAAAGGATAACACCTTGTGATTATTTGATGTATAATTCTTATTAAATTTTACCATTATGGAATATAAACATCACATATTTTTGGAAGACCTTGTTGAATCATGGATTTTCTCCTCCTATCTCTTTTTCTTTATATAAAATATATGTTGTTGCTTTTATTAATCCCAAAAATGATCTATAATTATAAAAAAATGATCAATTATATTATCATAATTTTATATATAGAAATATATCAATTAATTCTATAGGTAATCAGTATGTTTACCCTTTACACAACATTCAATATTTCTAGATCAGGGTGGGAAAAAATATCAAAAATATTTCTCAAAATTTGTGTCAACATTACATGTTTTTATTCTTAGAAATTTACTAAATGTAATGAATGTTGTATTCTTAAAATTATGCTTGCCTCATCCATATTGCATTATATCTATCATCAAAATAGAACAATTATTTCATTGAGATACCCTAGACCCACACTCTCTGATATAGAGCTAAAAACCCATTCTTTAAACACCATATTAGTTAAAAAGTGATATTAAAAAATATACACATATATTTATTTTAAATCATTTCCATAAGTTAAACACTACCTCTCAAAAATAAACACAAGAGTTCCATGAACATATGGTTTAGTACCTATGTGTATTATCTACATAAGAAACTCATTTAATGATTCTTGTTAACATTTCCCTATAATTGATATTTTCTATACTTTAATAAACTTCTATTACATTATTATCATATTTATAACTTGGGGAATGTAATAACTAGAATGGGGTTTGCTAAAATGCTAAGGGTAAAACCCATAAAATATTCATCATGTGTTAGATCGTAATCATTTGAGAAAACATGATCAGGGGATAAATATCCTATTAAATAGAAAATTTGAAAACAATAGTTGTATATAATCTCAAATGGTTGGATATGTAAAGACAAATGAATAAACATATATGATGGGAAATTAGTGAAGATTAATTAGATAATAAACCTGCTCAATAGAGAATAAATATTTTAATATGGAATGTAAATGTATCATACAATTGAAATATATCATAACAATAAATTTTAGTATAAAAATAGGTAGAAGATACCATCATATTATGATAATATCCATGAATAACCATCCTTTATGTTGCGATAATAATCCAGGAATAGTAACCATTTATGTTTTGAGATAATCCAGAAGGTTAACCTTTTAGTTTATTAGTATATCCATAATGGCACATGCTCTATTATTTCACAAGATATAAAACATTAACCAATGCATTGGAGGTTGATATAACACCCCACCCTACATCGTCCTTACATATGTGTTCCAAAATATTTCAGTCCTCCAACATATCATTAAAATCTATGTGATGAAAATAGAATTCATATAATTTTGAAATGGAATCATATAAATAAATCATTCATATTTCCAAAAATTAAAATTTCATGATAAAACCAAGGAAAATAAACCAATATCCAATTATAATTAGTAACATTATAGGTAAATACCCTTTAACTAATATAATTATGTGTATAGTATTGACATGATTTAAATAAAGGGTATTTAGTTTAGTTAACAATTTCACTCTTTATTCGATCTATGAAATCTCAATGAATATCCTCTAATCAAATAAATGAAATATAGTGTGTTAATTGAAGAATGTAATTGAATGAAGAACAATTTTTACACATAGTGGATGATTCAGTTATCCAAAGGCATAAATGGATTTACATGAGTTTACCATAATAAATATTATAAGGGATTTTAGAGGGATGATTATGAAATAAAATACGATGAAATGAAACTTTTTTTTGATTAATATAAATTTGGAAGTGAACACATAAATGTGTTTAAGAAAACCTATTTAGCAATGTAAGAAATAAGATGTTTTGGATAAATTTGAAAAGGGTTTTTTCAAAATACGATTTGAAAACATTTGAAAACATTTATCATTAAAGAGAATCATCAATAATGGAGCCTTGAAATTAAGATAGAAATGTTTTCTTGGGCAAATTCGGAGTGGAAGATAAATCAATTGGTCATGGGAAGAAACAAATTTTAATATTTTAAAATACATTCTGTTGAACCCAAATCATAAAAAAGATAATAAAAATTATTTGGAAAATAAAAAAATATATATATAAAAGAAAAAAAACATAAAAATAATTATGTTTCAAAATATAATGGATGAAATTGAATGTAATAGAAAAATATAGACAATGAGGGGAAACAACTATTAAAGAGAATGAAAAATATTATCACCAATGATATAATTTTTGAGAAAGAAATTAATCATGAAAAAATATTTGAAGATTAAAAATACCTTTTCCCCAATGCGGATGTGGATGTTTCATTAAATAAATTCATAGTTTAGATTAACCCAATTATAATCATATGAATTTCATGATGAATCATAATAACTCAAATAAAGGGTTTTTAATAGAAACAACTACCTTACCATATCAAAGTTTTTTGAATTGAAAATAAATAGATGGTAGATCAAGATATTGATTTTCAAATACCCTATATTTTTTGAATGTTATGAAAAAATTTAAATCAATTTCCAACACATACACCATAAAAATAAACAAGTCATGAATACATATTATATATTAGTGAAAAAAATTATGATCCAGAAATCATTATGGTATTGGTAACATAAGAGTCCAAGGAACATATGAGGGTTACCATGAAATAGAAATTAAAATTTAATGAATTGAAATATATTAATTAAACTTAATGTAAATTGGTAATTGAATACCCCATTTAAAATAAATTATGGTGATAAATATTATAAATGACTCATGGATTTGAAAATAATGAAAAATATCTCTTACCTAGGATTTTGATTTATTCTGCATTTGCACCGACTATCTTGAATAGTAAAATTATTATAATTAAAAAAATAAGAACATTTTCCATTTATATTTTAATTTTCATGACATTTTATCATAAATTATAACACCTGAATTTTTCTTGATTTATTCCATTGAATATTTTTATATACATCTATCAATTATTTCTCGAAGTCAATGTTGTGTTTGGGTGTTGTAGGACCCCGAAATTAATATATTAAAAATATTAATATATATTAAAGAATATTCATGATTTTTTTGTAATAAATGGGTTTCTTATGGATAGGAACCTCATATGGTAAATCTAATACAACATTTAATTTGGAACACATGATTTACTTTAGTCGTGACATAATGTTAGTTAGAATTGGGTGTCTAGTGAAGGGTGACTATTTATGAGAGCATTTAGTGGATTTATTGTTAAATTTGACTAATTCATATTATGACCCCAAATCCTAAACCTTATCTATATATTTTTCATTATATAAAATCCATAGGGTTATTCACATAACCCTGGGAGTATTAGAGGATCCAATGAGGAGAGTCATTAATGAAAAATAATGGATCATAGAGAAATGATAAATTGTTAAAGAAATTATAATCAATAATGTAGTTTATATATCTCACAAAAAATGACATGAAACCATTCACTATCTTTAATCAATCCAAAAATGTGTTATAGAATTCTTTTTTAGGGACTTTTTCACTTGTTTTATTTCAAAAAACATTGATTGGTTATCTTCTTTTGATTTTATTGATTGGATTTCTTTTCATGATCATGGATATATCTTTAATTTTTATAGCCCATATTTATATAAGGTTTATGAACTATGTAATTTTTTTAAGGAATCACATCCTCCAACATTGGAATTTCACTTTTTTATTGTGCATATCCCCTTCTTTTCTTCACATTCAGCACTGTTGGACCAGGGGGTCGTAGTACACTATTTTTATTTTGGATTCAATTATGATTGAGTCCTTGGTTTCATGGTGGATGTGTGAATGAGTTGTAGATTTGTTTTTTGCTATCATATTTTGATGAGATACATTAATTTTGTGTTGGAATCATGGATCAAAGGCCACATCGTGGGCTATTCACCCATGGGAGAGGATACACTAAAGAACGGTGCGAAGGATAAAACACATGAGGTTTGGGTGGCTAAAATCCAGCCATTGAAGATGGATCTGGAATATTAAACCCTAGATCCATGTTTTATAGTTTTATTTTTAGTGAATATAGTGGTGGTAGATGTGTTAGTGAGATGGGTGATGGTTTCCACAATTTATAAAAAATCTCAAAATACATGGAATATTGTCCAAGAACTCACTTCATGTAGTCCTTTGGTTTTGATGACTAGGTTGTTGAGAAAATATTATTATCACACATCGTGTATAACCCATACACACCATGTGACATAGTGCTGGTATCTTGGAATATACCCCATGACTAAACAGGCATGATCATAGTCATGAAACATTAAATGACTAGAGTACACATGCACAACCATGTACTTAGTCAGACCCAAGGTATCAGGACATGTATATTGTACACGATCATAAGTAGAGTACATTAGCATATGTCAAAATACATAGGCATGAGTTGGGAGGCGAAATGTATACTTTGGGAAGACCTGAGATGTCATGTATTGTATGTAAAAATCTTGAAGTACCATATGTATAGCTAATAAATGATCAATATAGGATAGTTCTATGTATCCAGGAAAGGTCACACACCATGTGACCAAAGGTACATGTAATGTACCTTTCTTAGGATCAATTAAATTGTGTATCTCCTTCATAAATATGCGCATTTTGTCCTGTGAGTAGCCTATCATGGGTAGTTTTCTACGTAGAACATGATAGTGGAATTAATTTTAGCATCATAGATATTACATAAAGTTGTATGAGTTAGAAACATATTTTAGTGATTCTTGGTTAGTGACTGTGATAGGGTTTGATCATCAGGGAGATACTGGGGTAAGAACCCCAATGTCTCACTATGGTATGGATCCCCCATACACTTTACAAGGTTAGAGTTAGAACCACAATGAATTAGAGGGTTAAGTTCCTCTATCTATATAATTGACCCCCACCTATATTATATCACTAAAATATTGAGGTTCCTACACTAGATATAGTTCCCCTTAAATTGTGGACATGATTGGTGAGGTGTGGGGCCTCCACATGAAGTATTCTATGGTTATATGTGATTTTGGGTATCAGATATATATAATAGATCTATATATTGACACATTATTATTCTCTATCCTTTATAGATAGAGATCCCATTTATCTCTCACATTGGTTTCATTGTGAATATATATATTTAGTTTCATTCACCACTTGTGTGTGGGTTCATCTGACTATTGTATTTTTTTTGATTTCTCTATTTTGGTTTTTTAGTGTCTTACCTGGTATGTATATACTCACCCCATATATGGAACAATACTTAAAAATAAAATATTATTGTATTTTTAAACTAGAATTCACATTCGATTATGTTTTCATATTACAGTTTTAGAGAGTTAAATAAAATATTATATAGTAAACCCATACAAAACAAGTGCACACTTGTAGTCAGTATCCATTTTTTCACAATATAAAAGCACATTATAATAAAACATGATTTATATTTATTAAGAAACATTATAATTATCCCCTTGATCACATCCTTGTACCTAATCTTATGAAAACCTAATAAAAACATTATAAATCACGGGATGAGCATAAAAATCATGGTAAGGAACATAAAGAAAGTAAATCGGAATTCTAGTGGAAACATGTAAACCCATTTCTTAAAAACTTTTTTTCATTTATAGAAAAATCACATTAGTTCCTTGGGATATAATTAAATTATCACTCTTAAATTCACCCTTAAAAATGGAATAACCATGTGGCTGACTTCGATCTCCAAAGTACCAAATTCATTGGAGATCAATAATGGGGCTCACCCTTTGAATAAGCTATACCGGGCTCACCCATCTTTCATGAGGTATAACGAGGATCAACCATTCCTATAAGCTATATCAGGATCACCCATTAGATATAATGGGGATAAAAACTTTATTATATAATTTACAATGACGAAATCATGATTAAAACCCTTGAAATATCTTTTAAACCCTTGTGTGAAACACTTTTACATATCAAAATACCCTTTTTCATGTAAAAATCACATTAAAATTTTAAAATTGCACACAAAATAAAGAAACTAAACTATTTGTAAAGAACTATAGAAACATATAAAGGAAATATTAGATAATTAAATCTACAAGAAAATAGGAAATCCATGTCCTTCCATATATGTTAAAAACATTCTAGGTTATTGAAATAATCAATCCATTTTTAAAACCCATTTAAAACATTTAAAAAGGATATTTTTAATTCAAAGTGTACCATACCACAATGAAATATTTTATAGAAATTATAAAAATAAAATTTTAAAACATTCATGTTTATATAAATAAGTCCATAATACCATTTTGAAATAATGGACATGAATGAGAAATATTTAAAAGAAACAATTCTTCAAACATTTAAAAAGATGTTTTTTAAAGAGTCTCTTACCTTGAGTATGAATTATCATGTAATCTCTTTATCTTCCAAGATAATAAAAGTTAATTTATTTTTTAAATTTATTTATAACATTTTAATTTTTTTTCCTTTTATATCACTTATTAACAAGTTATAATAGTTACATAATTTTTGTTTTTGATATCAAATGTTTTGACGATATTCGATACTTAGATCCAAAATGACTACGGTATTATGTAAATAATAAAAAATGTTCATTATTACATCATATAAATAATTATATTAATGAAATAATAATCACATTTTTATAATTATTACTCTTTTAAATACATTCATTATATATGGATAAGAATAATGAATTACGTTACAATAATGGAGATGGTAAGCAGTATATACACATGAGTAACGTTTTCATTTTTCAATGAACATTATGGAAAGAAATTTATTTTTAAATTATCTTTACATAATTATAAAAACATAATAAATAACATATTAATATTTTATATATATATATATATATAACAAATGTGATGTGGTGATGAAAAATGAATCAAATCACTTCGTGACAGTGATAGTTCACACATACACACAAATAACTTTTTTTTATGTGCATGGAAAGGTAAGACCATAACTAATATATTATTAATTAATAATTATAAAATTTTAATTAATATCATATATTAAAATTTATTCCATCATTACAAATTTTCTTGAGAGATGGTGATGCAAAAAGAATTATTTCAGTTCGTGAAGGTGATAGTTCACACATATGCATGAATGATTAATTATTTTATAATTTAATAGAAGAGGAGATAGATTATTGTGATGATGTTAACATATAAAATTGTCATAATATTTTTTATGGTGTAGTTATTATTTCATAATGGTTGAAGAATAATTTAAGGAAGTGGAAGAAGAAATAAAACATGAACACTTAATTAAAAAAGGATACCTCTTATTCTGATGATCTCTTTTAATTAACAGATTAAAGACTCTAAGGAGGGAGTTAATCCTAAAATATGTTCTGTATAATGTGGTTTAAGATTATATGATTGTATTTTGGAAGACATTGGTTGAAAAAATAGGTTTTGAGATGTGAAAAATAGGGATATTGTGATCTCTTTTATAAGAGATGGAAGGAGCACTCTTGGTGTTTTTCAAAGTATTAAAATATAATAAGAATCTTCATGATCAGAATACATTAAAAGGGATCCAAAATGATAGGTATAAGACATGGAAGACCATATCATTTCCATTTTTTATTATTTAACATTTTTTATTTTTAAATAATTTAATAATAATTTAATTCAATAAGATGTTATTGTTATCAAATTTAATACCATTCAATTAAAATGACTGCAAATACATCAAAACAAAGTGGTAATTAGAATATAATGCTTTAAAAAAATTATAATATATCATTTAGATCTATTAAATTTTTTATACATAAATCTTCCATAATATATCAAAATTAATATTTTTAATATAAATTAGATTATTTTTATTAAAATAAAACAAACATTGTTTAGCATTGAAATATAATTTAAGTTAATTATATAATTAATAAAAAATAAAAAAATTATATAGTGACACTAATATAATTATAGGGAAAATAGATATTTAGGTTTGTTTGTATATTGATTTTTTCCTAATATGGACACAAAAAATATATTAAAACAAGAGAGTACTACTTTGTAACTATCTTGGATTTAAACAATATATAATTTATTTTCATGGAGAAGTGTCCGTTAAAAAACTCAAAATCAATAATAATGTGTTAAGGGTTGAATCTTATTTAAACAGTAAATATTTGAAAAGTTTTCCTTACTTTTTCAATCCTTATCTTTTTGTATTAACCCTTTTGAATTTTTACCATTATATCATGTAATTTACACTTTGAGGGTACATATAAATACTATAAAATGCCAAACGACAAAAAATAAGTCATTTATGATATTTTTAGACTTACCCAAATCAGTTGGATATTTTTTATAATTTTATAAATATTATATAATTTAATAAAATATTATTTATTAAAATCTTAATATCTATCAATTTTGACACTATTAAATATTTTTCTTTTTAAAAATATTAGAAAAACTTCTTATCTTTGAACAAGATATATTGAATCATCTATAAAATGTAAAATTAATCTATAAAATTCATTTATGACATCAATTATATCAAATTATGTTTATCTTTAAAATTTTAATATCATTTATCTGATTCTCCCGATAATAAATCAATTACTTCATCATAATTATGTCACTATTTAATTTAATTATCCATTTTTAAAAATTATATATAAATTATCATGACGTATAAAAACATTTTATCATTAAAATTACATTTTCTATTCTAACATATCTCTTATATAAACCATATTAAAAATATTTCTATAGTTTAAAATAAAAGAATGTAAAATTTGATTTTCCTTTGAATATAATATTATTGAGGTTATATTCTCATCTAAATGGAAATAAATGGACATATAACTAATTATTTAATTTTTATGGAAAACAAATGCTCATTTAATAGTATTAGTACAAGTTATAAGAGAATTTTATAATAATTATAATATTATATTTACCCTTTTTTACCATATTTACCCTTAACAATGTAAATAAAAATAATTACTAATGTTACTCTTCATAATGTTTTAAAAATAAGTTGATCCTATTAAACTATAAATTGAATACTTATTGAAAAAGTGTATGTATTTTTTTTAAATTCAAATTTTGGAAGCAAAAAAGTAAAATTTTAAAATTGATTCGATTGACGGATGTAGAAAACCTGTTTTTAAGGAAAAAATATTAAAATTTTAATAAAGCTTCTACATCCAATTTAAATATGAAATTAATTATAATAACCAAAATTGGATTAAATAATATAAAATTGATCTAATTATACTTTTAAAACAATAAAAAATATGATTTAATAATATAAATTATTTAGAGAAAAAAGGTATTTTCAATTAAAATTTAGTATTTATTACTATTCATCAAAACATGACACTTATCAGAAAAATATCAAAAATTATACCAAATTAAATTTTTATAATCCTATTTCAAATAAAATGTATATTTTTTTTTCAAATTTAATTTATAAAAGAGTCTAAAACTAGATTTAAAATAGGCGAGCCATCAAAAGGTGGAAAAACTAGCTTTTTTGAAAAATACTCCATTTACCTGGAAAATTGAATATGTTCTTATATCATGTCAACAAAACATATAAAATTAATTTTAAAGATTATATTTAATATATTATATATAAATTTCATTAATATAATCCTATAAGTTTTATTTTATAAACACACTTATTCTCATTTAAATATATTTTTAGAAGAAGATATCATTTTATTTTAAAAAATGTTCAGCATTAATTTATAATTAATTGGTCACAAATGAAATAATTATATATAAATGTGTAAACCATATTTTTATAATTCAGTTAATACTATTCAAACCCTCAATTTAAACGACTAGGTTATAATGGTAACATTTAAATAATAATATTTAGATGTTCACATGAGATCAATGTGGTGTATCATATGTGGTATCGAACACAATGTTTCCTTTTAAAACCTATATATTTTACAATACCACCCCCCTATTTAATAAAAATGATTCCTCACATTTTTAACTTAGCCTAGATAACTAGGATTCTAAAATTCAAAATAATTTCATTGAAATCCCACATCAGAAAAAGTATTAATAAAACTTCCACTTTAAAATAATGAATAGAATGTACAATGGTCACCTCAGATAACAATAAGAGGGTTCTATATAGTAAAACCATGAAATGGAAGAGAAAAATAAAAATCATTTTATAATTAAGAGTGATAGAGAAAATGGTCATTATAAAGTTAATAGTCACAAAACCATAAATATATGATTGATTAAAAGACCATTTTTATAGTATGAAAAGTAAATTGATAATGTTTTCATTTTAAGACCCCTTTCAATGAGTTGAGGTCTTATATTACTACTTGGACTAAGAAAATTTGGAAATATACTTACTTGATAATTATATTTCTAACTCATAATTTTCTTCTGCCTTTAAAAAGTAACCAAAACTAAATTGGTTAGTACAAGATAAGATAATCCTGAAAAAATAATAAAGCTTTATATAATGAAAAGAAACATTAATCTCCAAAATTCAACAATAATACCCAATGTTCGACATAAACCATTCAAAAAATAACTATCCTTAAAAGTCATCAAAATAATCCAATATAAAATTGAAACACAAAATTCAAAAGTTATTGATAACATAGTATTTAATATTAAATTTTAACATTTATCTTCAAACAAAATAAATTACACTTGAAGTCTCATAAAAAAATGTAATTTCCCTAGTAATATTCAATATACAATAACCATTTCCATAAATAACTTGAATCAACATAATTCCACCACAAAATCATAGATTCTATAATACACAATTCAAACTATATTACTCAAATAAAATCCCATAGTATTTTTTTACATTGATCATATTTGGTTACCAATATAGTAAACATATTCCAAAATAAAATTAATCACATAATCACTAAATAATTTTCCAATCCCTAGGTTTTCTATTTTAAAAAAATTATATGTTCCCAAAATCAACTCATTCTTCATCCATAAAACCATTAAACTAAAAATAAAAGTCATACTAACTGCGACATCACATAGTCCAGTGTTAGGTGATGCACCCCTATTGCCCTTTAGTTGGGGTTTCAAAACTCATGGACTTGACATATGTGATGAGTTGTAACCCATCATATGAGTTTTAATTCTTCAAATAATATATAATTTTTAAGAAATTCCCAAAATATAAAAAAATATCCATATCATGTTTTAAACTCAAATTTTATCTCGTACCTTTAATTTTGAATCCTAAAAAGTAATTACTCATAATTACCTAAAAAATAAATGTCTCCAAAAATATCGTTAATCACCTTAAAATTTCATAACATAAAATATCAAAATGGTTTCTAATACCTAAACTTATGATCAACCATAATATTATACACCAATGATGATATCCCTAACCCTTAATAAGAAATATTGATCTCCAAAGTTATCTAAACCTCCATTTGATAATAACTATAAGGACATGGCTTTTATTATAACTTATTCTATAATTCTTCAAATAGAATTAAAATTATAGGACATTTTCTATATATAGTTTTATATAATTAGAAAAAACATTACATAGTAAACACATACAATACAAGTGGACACTTATACTCAGTATCCACTTTTTCTACAATATAGAAGCACTTTAAAATAAAACTTGATTTACCTTTATGAAAAATATTTACAATTAACCCCTTAATATCAACCATGTATACAATATTACTTAAAATATTTGTAAAAAATATAGAACATGGGATGAGAAAAAAAATCGTAGTAACATACATGAGGTAAATAAATCTTTAGTCTAGTGAAAACATAAAACCCCATTAAAACCCATTTATTAAAAAATATTTAACATGCATAGATAAATCACATTGTTGAAATGGGAAATCATTACCATATAACTCTTATAATAACCTTTACAAATGGAATAAAAATACAATCAACTTCCATCTCGAAAGTACACAATGCATTGGGGAGCTATAATGGGGCTCACCCTTTGTATAAGATATATCAGGCTCACTCATCTATCATGAGCTATAATAGGTCTCAACCCTTAATATAAGATAAATTAGCCTCGCACATTATAAATAATGGGGCTAAACCCTTCGTATATAATTTCAATAGACCCAATCCTGAATAAAACCCTTGAAAACTCTTTTAAACCCTATGTAAAACACTTCAGATATCAAAACACCCTTTTCATGTAATAATCAATTTAAAATATAAAAACAAAACACATAATAAAGAAACCAATATCATTGGAAAGAACTCTAAAAACATATAATGGAAGAAATATATAATTAAATCACTAGTAAAACAATAAATTTGGTTCATGTTATGTATGATAAAAAATAATCCATGTTACTGAAATAATGAATCTCTTTTTAAAATCGATTTAAAATATTTAGAAAAAGAGATGTTTGAATCAAAGTGTCCCATACCAGTTTGATATATTTTATATAAATTAGAAAAATAAAATTTTTAAACATTAATGTAAATATAAAGAAATATATAATACCATTTTAAAATCCTGGACATGAATGATAATGCTTTAGAAGAATAAATAGTTAAAACATTTAAAATGATGTTTTAGTTAAAGAGTTCTTTACCTTGAGTCTCACATGTCACGTAGGCACTTTATCTTCCTAGATAATAAACTTAGGTTAACTATTTACTTACTATAGAAACATTTCACGTTTTGTTATTAATTTTATAACACTTATTAACTTATTATAATAATTACTTAATTTTTTATGTTTGTGTCAGATGTTTTGAAAATATTTGATATTGAGTCCAAATAGAATTTAGTATGATGTCAATATTCAATGTTTTAATTATTCCATAATCTATAGAATAATATTAATTAAATAATAATAAATTTTATATTTCAATTATACTTTTCAATCCATTCATTAAATATTTACATTAAAAATTAATTACTTTACAATCACCATGATAGAAATTTGTACCTATATATGAGTAATGTTTCTATTTTTAAATGGTAAATAAGGAAATAATGTAAGTATTAATTTAACCTTAAATAATTATAAAAATATAATAAATATAATGTTAATGATTTAAAGATACTTATATATATCATCCATGTGACGTGGTGATGAAAAATGAGTAACCTCGTTTTATGGAGGTGATAGTTTACACGTACGCACGAACAACATTATAATTTTCATGTGCATGTAAATATAAAAAAATAAATGATATACTATTATTTCATAACTATAAATATTTCCTGAATATATTATATAATAATTAATTCAATCCTTACAACCAGTCTCGAGAGATGGTGATGGAAATATAATTATATTGGTTCGTAGAGATGATAGTTCACACGTAAACATGAACGATTAATTATTTTCCCATTTGATGGAAGTGGAAATGGATTTTGGTGATGATATTAAGATAATAACACATCACTATATTTCAGATACTATAGTTATTGTTTCCTCATGGTTTAATAATATTTGATAGATATTTTAGAAGAAATAAAACATAATCACTTAATTAAAAACAATACCTCTTCTTCGAACAATATCCTTTGATTAGAACATTAAAACCTCTAAGGAGGGTTTTATTACTAAAAAAACGTCTCTAGAATGTGGGGAGGGATTCTAGGATTGGATATGGGTAGTTATTGTCCATAAAAAATAGTGTTTATGTTTCAATTAAAGAAAAGTGCGGGATCCCTTTTATAGGAGAGGGAAGGGGAACACTAGGAATTTTCAAAGTATTAAAATATAATAAGACTATTCTATATAAATATATATATAAATGTCTCCAAAATAAAATGTAGAAGAAATTTTAGACCATATACTATTCTGGTGTGTTTATTTATCTTTTCTTGATTTTTAATTAATTTAATAATAAATTAATTCAATAAGATATCATTATTGTCAAATTTAATACTATTCATTTAAATTGACTTCAAATACTTCTAGAAAAAGTGGGATTAAAAATATAATTCCTTAAAAAACATCTATAAGATATGTTTTAGATATAGGAAATTTTTTAGACACATTAACTCATCGAAAATATATCTGAGTTAATGTTTTTAATAACAATTATTGTTCATTTATGTTAATTAAATAAATATTATTTTAGAATTGAAAAAGAATTTATGGAAATTATATAATTCATAAAAATTAAAAATAAAATTATATAATTAAAATATACTATTATGATAAAAATAGATATTTTATGTTTTTTCATATCAAAATTTTGTCCCTATGTTGGCACATAAAATAAATTAAAAAAGAGTGATATTTTCTAACTATCTTTGATTTAAATAATATATAATTTATTTTCATGGAATATTATCCATTAAAAAACTCCAAATAGACCTTAATGTGACAAGTGTCTAATATTATTCAACCAATAATTATTTTACATGTTATTTTTTTTATTTTTATCCTTATCTTTTTGTTTTAACCCTTTTAATTCTTACCATTATATCTTGTAATTCACACTTTCACGGAACATATAATTACTATAAAATTTCAAAAGAAAATAAAATAAATCTTTTATGATATTTTTTAAATTACCCTAATTAGTTAGAAAAATTTATTTTTTTATGAATTTTATATAGTTTAATAAAATATTATTTATTTTCGAATTTCATAAGTGTCAATTCTGACACTATTCAATACTTGGATTTTTAAATATTTCATAAATACTCGATATCTTTGAAAAAACTATGTTAAATCATCCCTAACATGATTAAGGTATCCAAAAAATTCGTTAATTACATCAATTCCATAAAATTATATTTATTTTAATATTTTTAATATCATTTATTTGATTCTCTTGTTAATAAATAAACTACTACATCATCATTATATCACCATTTAATTTTATTATATATTTCATAAATATTATCAATAAATTACCATAATGTGGAAAAATATTTTTTCTTTCATATTGAAATTTATAGTTGAATATTCCCATAATATAAACCCATATTAAAAATATTTCTCTTGTTAAAAACAAAAGAATGACAAAATTGACTTTCCATTAAATATAATATTATTAAGGATATATTCTCATAAAAAAGGCCATAAATGGACACATAACCAATTATTTAATTGTATGGATGAAAAATAAGAATCCAATAAAATTAGTAAAAGTATTAAGGTAATTTTATAATAATTATAATTTTATTTTTACCCATAATAACTTGATTTACCCTTAACCATTGAAATAAAATTAATTACTAAAGTTACTAGTCATAATGTTCTATAATTAAGGTGATACTATTATACTATAAATTTCATAATAATTACAACCATTTAGGTACTTCTTTCAAAATTCAATTCACAGAAGTGGAAAAATCAAATTTAAAATTAATCCAGCTGACAGATCGAGAAAACAGGTTTTCAAAGTTAAAACGTTCAAATGTTTATAAACTTTTTACATAAAATATCAATGTGAAATTAATAATAATGACCTAAATTTTATTAAATAATAAATAATTTATATAATTATACTTTATAAATGATCAAAATTATTATTTAATATAATAAATTATTTAGATAAAAATTTGTTTTCAATCAAAATGCGGTATTTTTTACTATTCCAAAAAACATGAAACTTATAAGAAAAATATCAAAAATTAAACCAAATTAAATTTTTATACTAATATTTAAAAGAAGAAATTTATTTTTTCAAATTTAATTTATAAAATTATCAAAAAAAACATATTTAAGATACATGCCCCATCAAAAGGTGACAAAACTGTCTTTTTTTTTAAATTCTATTTTTATCCATAAAATTGAATATGTTCTTATATCATGTATAGAAAACATACAATATTAATTTTAAAAATTACATTGAATATATTATAAGTATATATATTTCATTAATATAATCCAATAAGAGATATTTTATAAACATATATATTTTTATTTAAATATTTTTTCAGAAAAACATTTCCTTTTATTTTAAAAAGGGTTTTACATTCATTCATAATTAATTGGTCACCAAATAATTAATTATATATAAATGTGTAAATCATATTTTCATAACTCAGTTAACACTACTCATACCATCCATTCTAGCATCTAGTTTAAAATTGTAAATTTTAAAAAAATAATATTTCAATATTCTCTTAAGATTGATCTTTTATATCATATACACTATTGAAAATAGTGTTTCCTTTTAAAAACAAGAGATGTTACATCCCTCCATGTTATTTTAATGAACACTTTGTGTCTTATTTAGATGATAGACTGATCGACGGTGGCCTTGGTGGACTTGGTTTTGGAGGAGCATAGTCTAACCTAGCATAACTTATCATGTTTAGTGTTCAACTATGAATATTGTGAGTTTGGATCTATTTAGTCTCCATTTTTCCAATTGTTAAGTTGGGACATAATTTTTTCATAGGTTTTTATTTATCACCTTTATAATTTTTCAATATACTATTGTACATATATAATTTCTCAGAGTTTGTTTCATGCATGGTTTACACTCAAGATATTCAGTCATTCATTATATCTCTACACTATTTCATGTAGCTAAATGTGTTCGTGAACAAAGGTACATCGTGTAATACCACCCATTTTAGTGAAATTCATTCTTAGCATCAGTCTATATCCCCGTACCTGTTGAAGGCAGGAATAGGGTGTTAGGCACAGCTTGCTGCCAGCTTAGTGGACCCTAGTGGTTCGGATTGTGATAGAGTTATATCAAAGGTATCCTTTCCCCCATGTTAGTGTTTGGAGTTGGAATTTTTTGTGAGAAATTGATTAGGATATTATAGAAATTGTTTTGGTGGGTCAGTTTTGTTTCTTGATTGTAGATTTCTGGCTAGGTAATTTAGTGTTGGTGTGGAGACTGACAAATCTATACACCAAGAGTCTGACTACCTTCTCTTCAATTTGTGTAAATAACTAAACACCTGTAGGCCATAATTGGAGGTTACATTATTAAATTGTAGTAATATTTTATTGATCTCATCTCAAAATACAGATTATTTTTGTATTATTGGTAAAATATATACATCCTTTAATTTCAAATTACATATGAAACAAAAATTACAATATAGTAAAAGTAAATATTTTATAAATTTGGACTCATTTAAAGATTCATTTTTCATATCCTAGGGAATGGAAAAAAATAATGGGCGAGCATATATGCTCAGTATGTGTTAAATATAGAGAAATATATACTAAATCAATAATTAATAATCATTGTGGTATGTTAAAT
This sequence comes from Viscum album, assembly GCA_963277665.1. NCBI lineage: Eukaryota > Viridiplantae > Streptophyta > Magnoliopsida > Santalales > Viscaceae > Viscum > Viscum album. The sequence goes on along the minus strand of OY728160.1, from coordinate 903,766,001 downwards.
GACTAAAAACACATTTTCTTTAGTAAATAACTTGATCCTGGAATGCATACATGGATAATATCAATGAATTAATCTCATAGAAAATAATAACAAAATTCTAAATGAAGTAAATTCTTAATATTGTGAATCATTGTTTCATACATTATGATATCTATGAAATCAAGATAATTCACCAAGATAGTTTAATTGATATGTAGGTATAGACCATAGACCATTAAATTCCAGCTTAATGATTTCTCTCATGATACATGTTGATTCATCGAGGTGATATCTATAAATGGTCCACATATATAACTGCATGTCTAATTAATTACTCATATATTTAATAACCAATTCCATTTAGAAACAATGTTCCTTATCAATAATTTCCCATGCTAATTAAGGAATATATACTATTGATATTTACTTATTTAATCTAACAACATTCATAGTAAAAATATGTACAAAAAATTATATATGGTTTAGGTGTTATTAATATCCATGATAAAATGAATGTGTATATTTAATAGAAATGTAATGTCCAATGATCACATGATGGTTAATGTTTAATGAGGTAGTTAAAGACTTCAATATTAATAGAGAAAATTAATTCCAATACATTCCCTATTCTAGTTAATCATAATCTATCCCTAGAAATGATAAGAATAGAATCATTATAAAATATCCCGATTAGAGTATTAATAAATTAAGGTTTTTTTCATTGATTTATAAAAATAACATAAAAACCTCATTCAAAACATTCTTGAAGAAAAAACACTTTTAACTTTCAAAATTACATATAAATATAAAAAATTATTGTATCTTGGTAAATAAATTTTCTTTAAAAAACCATGTAAAAATTTAAATGATTTTTCAAATAAATGATAGGCCATGATGTTCCAAAAATTTAAATTAAGGCGAGCTCATCAAAACAAACATTCCTTTCACAGTTTTAGTAAAATTTCAAAAAAAAAACTTATTCATTAAATGTCAAGAAGATTCGATTTAAACCATTTTTAAAATATTAAAAAATATTTTAAATTTAATGTATAAATAAATACTATAATAGTTAAAATATTATTGGAATTTTTTTTTGAAAACCTGGATATGGAAGAAAAACCATTTTCAATAGAAAATAGAAACATAGTTAGATTTTATTGAAACATTTTATCAATAATTTTAAGTTCCAAAGAGAGGGAAATGATAATTATTAACTAATAATGTCATGAATAACCATAAAATAATATAATGGGTTGGGTTTAATATGGAAATATCAAATAATTCTCTCATCATAGGTTTACCATAAATAAAGTTGAATAATGATGTGATTGTTATATCAACCCTTACCACATTAGTAACTTTTGAATCTTCAACACTGTGAAATAATAACATCAAATGGAACATTAAATTACATAAATATAAATATATTAATTATGTAACATAGAAAAGGGTTATTAGATAAACCTCATAAAAACAAATAGTTGTATAATGGAAAATATGTCTCAATAGAGTGGAAATTGTGATCAAATCTCTTACAACAACCATATTGTTGAAGTGTGAATTAATTAATTAATTAATTATGAATATGTAGTGTAAAACCACATAAAATAAGTATAAATATAACATAAAATAATCAAAATTCATTACTTATACAATCTTTTAATTTTAAATTAAATGAATTAGTAATATAACCCAATGAATGGAATTTCAGTTATGAAAAACTTAACCACTTGGTAACATTCAAATCAAATCCCCTTGGATGACGTAAAATAAAGTTTAAATTGAAATAACTTGAATTATGAAGGATTTATTATATAATTTTAAAATTTCATTATATGAACCATATAAAATAAATTGGTGCATAATATTTAAATATTTCTCAATGATGGAAAATTATGACGGAACATCTTATGTCAAGTATGAATCATCATGAATGTTAATTATGTAAATTAAAAATAAAAATATTTTATTTATATAACTTATTAATAAAATTCTATTCTTTATAATTCCTTTATTTTATTTAATATTATGATATATTTAATTATGTAATCAAATATGTTCATGTCAAATTTTTTTATGTCACTCAATTCATATGTCTAAAATTACATTCATAGTTAGAATATGATTAATTTTGTCATTGTTCCATAATCTCTAGAATATTAATCATGAAATAATTATCATTTTTATAAATTAATTATACATTTACATCCAACTATGAAATAATTTTATAAAATATGAACTATGTTACAATCATAAAGATGGTAAGATGTGCACATGCATGCACAATGTTGACATTTTTCAATGATCTTGATAAAGAAAGGTAAGTGTTATTTTTTATTAGATAAGTATAATTATAAATCAAATATAATATTATTTAGTTAAATATACTTATATAAACTATCCTTATTACAAATTAATGAAAAAAGAATCGCATTGCTTCATTGAGGTGGTAGTCCATACGTTCTCTAAATGACTTTATCATTTATAAATGAAAATAAAGGTAAGATAATAAATGAAATATTATCATTTTATAATTATAAATATGTCATGAATATAATTTATATAAATTAAATCCAATATTAAAACCGACCATGAGTGGTGGCGGTGGAAAAATAATTACATCAGTTCGCAAGGCGGTAGTACACTGTACACATGAATGATAACTTCATTTCCCATTTGACAGAAGTGGATAATGCTATGTAGTATTACACTAATATAAAAAGATATTAGTTTATGGTATATACTTATTTTATTATATTATTATTTTTGAATAAATTTTAACATGATGGATGAAGAAATAAAAAAATTGCCTGTTAAGAATGATACCTTGTTTTCAAACATCCTCTTTATATTTATACAAAAAAGAATTCATTGGGTGGTTATATAGTCAAATAAATGCCTATAGTATGTGTTAAGGTATTTAAGTGAGTTATTTGTATAGGGAATGACCAAACCAAAGGGTTCTTTAATTTTGAAGTGAAGAAGTGAGGGGGTTCCCTTTTAAAGTGAGGGGAGGGGAAATTTTTGAATTTCATAATATATTCCATTTCAACATCAATAATAAATAATTATTTACTATAAAATTATTTTTTAACCATAACTCATTACAAATATATTTCTTTTAAATTTTTTAATTTTATTTTCCTTGAGGCTTCCACTATTTTCATAAGTGTTGTGCCACCATTGTATAATTTTTTATGGTAACTATATTATCCCTAAAAATTGAAAATAAATTTCCATCATGAAAATAAATTAGTGATAAAAAATATAATGTACATTATTTTTCCAGTTATTTTTAATGTAATTTGAACATATAAGATATAATTAAAGGAAATAGAGTGATATTTTGCCTTTTTCTTTTCTAAAATTACTATATACGTCACTTACATGGAAAAGTACCCCATAAATAATCGAATGATGAGCATAAGGTGATAATGGTAAAATTAAATTCATAATATAAAAATTAAGATAAATAATTTTGGACTTATAATTTTTTTAGCCTTGGTTATGTCTATTTAACCTTTTATCGTGGTGATGAAATTTTTATTGTTTTCTCTATTGATAATGACTAAAATTTAATTTTAATATATTAAATAATTTAATTTACATGGATTAGAAATATTTAATTTTTTTTATCAAATTTAATTCCTATAAGTGGATGAAATTCATTTTATACTAAAATTGTAAAGACATATGAAGAATCAGTTTTTAGGAAAAAGTCAATTTTCAAGAAAAATAATATTATATATTATCTTTATGAGTATAAATCATCATTATATGAATTTATATTCATATAAATAGAAATATAATCATTATAAATATTTTAAATAATTCATAATTATGTATTATTTTTAATAATTAGAATAGAGAAACATCACGTACAGAAAAACCGTAATTATAATAAATGCATTTTAAGCCAAAAAATAAACTTATACCAAAAAATAGTATAAAGAGGATTGAAATGTAATTTATTGTATTAAATTTAAATAAATAATTATTATTTTAATATTAAAAAAATTCAAATCATAATGGTTTTGTGAAATTGCGTAATTTTATTTAAAGAAGTAATAACACTTGAAAAAACGATAATTTTCACTTTTAACTAAAAAATAAAACCTTTAAAAAATATATAAAAATTGAACCATAAGATAATTATGATATTATAACTAAAAATTATATATGTTTTATCACGTAATATTTAAATAATTTATAAAAACTGTTTATAATATGTAATCAGAAAGGAAAATTAATATAATTTTTGAAGAAAACCAATTATTAAAGCATCACAAGACTTTACTACAAACATTAGTGACTCTTTAATAAGAAATTATCAATATATTTGAATTTATCAAGAAAATTATATATATATATATATTTCATAATTTGTTTAATTCTATTTATACTCACTAATTGAATATAAATATTATAATTGTCATATTTAAATAACATATTTCACAGATTGTTTATACTCAGTGTTCCGTGACATATATGCTATCAAAAATAATGTTATTATTTTAAAATATATGGGTTTTAAGTTATCCACACATTTAATAATTTTCATCCACACAATTTTATCTTGTTCTTGGAAATTAAGGGTTTGAAATTTTACAAATCCTTTGTAAAAAACATATCAAAGGAGGGTTAATAAAATACCCTCTTAAAAATAGGGAAAGGAAAATATAAAAGTCATAATGAATAACATAAATATATGTTTCGAAATAGGATAAAATTAATGGGATTTTAAAATATGGTCATGAAGTAGAAAAATAACTCCCATGAACTAACAGGGAGTCATATAGATTATGGTTAAGAGAAAGTTAACAACCACCAAACTGTAATTGTGTGATGGTTGATAAGACTATTAATTCATCAAAAGTGATTGTAATAGGATATTTTTTTTGTTTGAAGTTAATTTTACTATAGTTTACACTAATAAAATAATTAAATGTACATACTTGATATTTTTTTAATTTATAAGAACAATTTGATCATTTGGTTTTTCTTTGATCAGTTTTTACTTCATCTTTTACTCTAAGAAATGAATATTAAATATGGGTTTTTAGGACTCATGCACTAAAATATATTTTAATATATCATAATATACATAAAATAATAATAATATATTCATTATTTCATTAAATATTAAATAATACTGAAATGTTTAACAAAATATATGATGATAAATTTTTTTTATAAACCGTTATATTAATAAATAAAACCCTTTTAATCCAAAATTTCTACCAAAGGTTTATCAAAGATTATTTCAAAAATAAATAACCCTACATCCCAATTAAACTCAATATTCCCAACATTAAGAAAGGTTTTCACCTAAAATATTATCTCATACCTTTTAACATACATAACCAAAAATTTAATTTCTTTCTTCACAAGTAATCCTTTATGATAAACATAAAAGTTATATATATATAAACTAAAAAATTCCTCTGGAAATATCATTAATCAATTAAAAATATAGAAAATTTGACCATATAATATGTTTCAAAAAATAAGAATAATTTTTATCAATTAAAAATAACCATTAAATACAATTTTAAACTAATGTGTACATAATATAGTTCAGTGGTAGGAAACAAACCCTTGTCACCCTTTGCTTGTGGGTTCAAGACTCACATCTTTGAAAAATGTGATGGGATGTTATATGACATGTAGGTTTTCTTTTTTTTTTTCTAAAAAAAATATTTATATAATTTCTATAACATTCCAAAAAATATAATGAACATCCAAAAAATAACATTAATTATCAAATCACCCATTGACTACAATGGAATTTTACACACCTTATTACTTTTTTACCAAAAAATAAAATAATATCAATTGACCTATCTTAAATTAACATCAGTTATCACATTTCCCCAAAAATATATCAATAACTTTATAACCATTTTTCATAAAAATATTAAATCTTTATTTCAAAAATAACCTTCTCAATAAAAATCATGTTATACATAAGGGTTACATATAACATAAACATCAATAAAAACTAAATATATGTATCCAAGGTACCTCCATATCATGAAACCGTAGAGTGGGTATCTATTAACTTAATCTTATTATAAACATGATATTTATTCACCCATGATGGTATATAAAAATATTAATCTATCCTAATTTGAATCATAAAAATATTTTCTTTGGGGGTGTTCTCAAAGTAAGTCATAGGTTATGTTCACTAATATATATATTTTTTCTAAATCCAGTTCCCAAGGTTTCTACTAAACCTCTTCTAATACCAACAGTAAAGACCCCTACTCTAGTAGTTCATAATCAATGGATAATTTATTACATAGTATGTAATATCAATTATTTCATACCAATGGACCAAATAGTTTAGTAGTATTAACAAACTAGATAAATACATGAGTTTTTAATTACATTTAAAAACATAAAGTACATTATAGGGAAATTAATTATTCTCCATCCATGAACTCATTTAATTATTACATTTTTATATCACGGGGAAGGTAAAACAAGTATAAGATGATCACATATTCTAATAAAGGTTTTTGTACAATAGGATCTATCAATATCAAGTAATATATAATCAATATGAAATCCTAAATAAAAGAAAACCGATGCGATTTAATCAATAAAATTATCATGGAATTAATCCATATATAATATCAATGTAGTAATTTTTTGGATAATAATAACTCAATTAACAATGAAGGAACTTTCTATTATTGTACCTCGTGATCTCAAACATCAGGATATCTATACCATTAACATATTTACCTAATAAATATTAATTTATGGGTTAGTATACACCAAAACCCAAATTATGAAATCTTGGTGATTTTCCCCTAAGAAATGTTGATGCATAGAGGGGATATCATTAAACTTGATTAATCTATAAATTCATGTCCAATAAATTTCACATAATTTCAACTATTAATTCGTAAAAAATATACCTTATCAATAAAAACCCATATTGTGTAAAAAATATGAAAAATAAATATTTCCCCAGTCAATGACATAACATTCATAGTAAAATGAAATATGTAAAAAATTTATATGGTTTTGGGAATATTAATGTCCATGATTCAATGAATATTGATATTTAATATAAATTTAATTTCCCATGATCATAATAAAGGTAATTATTCAAGAGAAATATAATGAGTACAAAATTGATCAAGAATGATAATTTCAATACATCCCCTAGTCAAACTAATCATAAAATATATAGAAAATGGATAAGAATGGTAATATTACAAAATATCCCTTGTATATTATAAGTAAAATAATTTTTTGTCATTGATGAAATGAAATACCATAAACAATCATAAAAATGATCATGATGAAGATACATATTTCAATTTGAAAATAACTTTTAAAAACTAAAAATTTAGATAATATTAGGAAAATAATTTTCATAAAAAATATCCTTTTAAAATTTAAAAGGATTATTCAATTCAATGATAAGTAATGATGGTGAGACAATCTTGTTCATACCAAGTACGTTAAAATAAACATCACATTCATATTAAAGGTATAACTATAAAGTGTGTCATTTTTTGAAAATTATATGATGATTCCTTTTAAAACATTTAAAAAAAATAAAAAATGGGTATAATTTATTTAATAAAATCATACGATAATATAAAAAGCATTATAAAAACCATTTTTAGAAAACATAGATATGGAAGAATAATAATTTTCAATCTAAAAGTGAAAAATTGTGGGCTTTTCTTAATTATTTTTCTTAATAATTTGAAGTACCAAAAATGGTGAAATGATAATTTTACTTAGAAACATCATGAATAACCATAGGGTAATAAAATATATATGTTTTACGATTTAAATATCCAATTATTATCCATTTATAGTATTAATATAAAAAATATGTAAAAATGATTATATTGTGACATAAATCCTTACCACTTTGGTAACGTTAGAATCTTAAGACCTAAGAAATAATAACATAAAATGAAACATTACACACCATGAATAAAAATATATACATGATATAAAATATTAGAAGGTAGTATATACACATACTAAAATTAAATAGACTAATAATACCAATTATATCCCCATAAAGTAGAAATTGATATAAAATATCTTACAATGATTTTACAATTGAATTGATAATTAATCAATGAATTAATTATTTTATAAAATTTAAATCCACATAAAAAAATTTCAAGTGAAAAAATAAATAATAAAATATCGTTACAAACATAATCATTGAATATAAATTTCGATAAAGATATAATATAATCTAATGAATAGAAATTGAGTTATGAAACACTTTGCCGATTGTTAACATTCAATTCAAACCCCATTAGATGATGAAAAATGAATTATAATATACAATAAAATGAATTATGAAGGATTTATGATATTATATTTATAAGTGTAATATATGTACCATACTAAATAACTTAGTTCATAAGATCAAAATATTGCTCAATGAAGAGAAATCCAGAGGGAATCCCCTAACTTATGTTCATCTCACAAAGTGAATTCTTTTCCATCCAAAAAATAAAAATATTTTAACTATTTACCTACAAAAAACATTTTTCATGATTATTATTCCTTTTAATTTATATAATACAATATTATTTTTAATTACACAAATAATTGAGTTCACGTATGATGTTTTGACGATATCCAATTCATATGTCCAAAATTATATCAATAGTCTCAATATGTTAAAAGAGGAAATTTTTTCTATTTTAATAAAAATAATAATAAGGAAATAATTATAATTATAATAAATTAATTATACTTTTAAATCCATCCATGTAATATGGTTATGAAATAATGAACTATGTTTGAATCATGGAGATAGTAAGTTGTACGTACACATGAGTAACGTTTCCATTTTTAAATGATCTTAAAGAAAATAAGATTAGTATTATTATATAATTACATAATTATCACAATATCTAAAATATATTATATTACTATAAATATTTTTATATATAGCATCCATGTGGTGTGGTAATGAAAAATGAATAACATTGCATAATAGAGGTGGTAGTCCAAACATAAGTAAGAACCATGTTATCATTTTTCAGTGAATTTAAAGGTAAGAATATAAATTATATATAATATTTACAGAATTATAAATTTGTAATTAGTATAATTTATATCTATATATATTAAATATATCATTAAAATCATCCATGAATGGTGGTTATGGAAAAAATTACAATGGTTTGCGTAGCGGTTGTCCTTTGCACACACGAACAATGGATTTGTTTTCTTATTGATGTCATTGGATATGGAGATAGGATATCGAATTAACATAAAAACAACATAGTACATTGGGGATAATTTTTATATTATATTATGATGGTTTAATAATATTTTAATTGGGGTGAAGAATAAATAAAATAAAAACACTTGGTTAAGAAAGATACTTATTCTTTAGAGAACCTCTTTTGGTTTGCACCAAACTCATTACTAGGAGTGTTTCTAATAAAAAAAGGTCTATAGGGTTTTTTTGAAAGAATTGAGGGATTATATTTGGTGAGGAATTTTCTTTATCAAGTGGGTTGTTATGTTTCTAAAGGATATGAGAGGGGGTTCCCTTTGTAAGTGAGGTGAGACACACTTTTGAAATTTTGTAATGTTTTAAATTATAATAAGTTAATATTCTAGTCAAATACTTCCAAATTTCCAAGTATTATTATTTAGGAATGGAAAAGGTTGAGATATGGTCATATAATAATATTTATAGATGTTTAATTTAAAAATTAACCCTTCTCTCTTCATTTAACCCCTGTTAAACATATTTTAACCTTAAACATGAAAACATGTTTTTTCAAATTTCATGGTTTATAATTCCACTTATATGATAATAAATGGATTATAAATGGAAATGGAAAGACTTTTATACCATTTACTATCCTAATTTGTTAGTTTCATGTTTTTTAGGATTTTTCAATAATTTAATAATATGTTTTTTAACATAAAAATCATTAATTTCTTTTTTGAAACTGTTCATTTAATTCTTATTTGAAGGCATGGATAAAAAATTTATTTAAAATATAATTAATTTTATATTAAATAATAAATAATTATTGAATATAAAATTATTTCATAACCAGATATCATCCCAAACAAATTTGTATTAATGTTTTTAAAATTATTTACCTTTTGTTTTGTACTATCTGGATAAGCATTGTATATGAATTTTAATTAACTATATAATAAATAAGATTAAAAATAAATTAGAAAAATGAAACTAATTTAATTATACTCAATATAACCTTTAATATTCATTCAGAACATATTTTTACTCCTATGTAAACATATTTGTGATATTTAATGGAAGGAGAGAGATATATTGGATTTGGAAGTGGTTCCAAATCCCACACGGCTATGGTTCTCATTGATTGTTCGGTTCTCACTAACCCAAAAAGTGTCTTATTTGAAAAAAAAGAAGTTTCAGTCAGTATGGTGAAGAATTTGTTACTATTTTTACTATTTTTAATGGGAAAATTATCTAAGAATTAGTAAATAATATATATAAAAATAATTAAAAATATGGAATAAAATTTACCAAATTAAATTCCTACAAGTGGTAGAATATCCTACAAGCGGTAGAATTTTTTTTAAAATAATAATTCAATGTGTGACTAAAAAATAGTTTTCTAGGAAAATGGTTCTTTCATGAAAAGAATGATCTTGTATTAACTATATAACATGAAATAAAACCTATATTAATTTAAATTAATATAAATTGATATAAAATATAAAAATTACATAAAACATTTCTCATTAGGTGATATTATAATTAATTAAAATAAAGAAACATCATGCACTTTAAAACGGTATCCAGACAAATGGGTTTTTGGCCAAAAAAACTTATATGAAAATCAGGATTAATGATGTTTCAAATTTAATTATTTATATTCAATAAAACTAAATAATACTTATTTTATTTTTAAAATAAATTGAAATCATTATGGGATATTAAAATTACTTAATTTAATGAAAATAAATAAGAGTATTTGAATTTTTTTTATTTCTAACAATTTAAGAAAAAATAAATATTATTCAATGAAATATAAAAACTTTTCCATAATTTTTTTTGATATTATTATTTAAAAAAATATTTCCACTTTATAAAATAATATATTAAAATTTTCTTGAAATTATTATAATATTTTCACATAAAAATAAATAAAAACCATTTTTTATGAAATCATAGTTTTGAAGAATAATATGAATTTACTAAATATTTTAGTGATTATTTACTATGAATTAATTATCATGGTCCTTAAGAATATATCATAATTCATTTAATATTATTCATTCCTTCCAATTCAAAAGCTAAATTATAATTTTCATATTTAAAGATTATATTTCATCTGTCGTTTAAGCTTTGTATTTTTTTTCATATACACTATCAAACCAAAAGTTATTCTTTAAAAATGTTGAGGTCTAACAAATTGGCATAATTAGAAACCAGTTTTAGGTGAACCTATGATACATAAATCATATAGGATTGTGTCTTTTTTACTTTTATATCCTTCTTGATTAAAATCACTATATGTGATCATTTGACACAAACACGTTGATAAATTTCATGATGCCTCCGTATTTATATCTAGAAAGGCTATTGATATGGGATCATTATAATGATCAGTCAAGTGATGTTTTATCATTTCAGGGAGTTAATATTGAGGTGGATCCCCCAGTTTTCCAAGAATTGGATAATCAATGTGTTGGATAACAAATAGCTCTGGTAATTTAGGACGATGATGTGTTAAAAATTAGCACATTACATTTGTTGCAGTGATAGGTACCATTGAGGTTTTTAGGAAAACTAGACACTATGGATATGGAGGATTGGCTCTAGTCAGTTATCTATTTCCTCAACCTTGTTTGGAACTCGAATTATCATATAGTTATGAAAGCATTTGACCTTATTTGTGGAGTTGTAGGGTGCTAGTATATTGTGATTTCCTAGACTCATGCTGACAAAACACTCACATTATTATACTTCCAAATGATATTCTCTGATAGGTATTACCCTTATTAATTTCACTCAATGCATATTTATGAGATTCTTGAGCTATATTGGGTGATATATTATTTACTAAGTATGGTGTGAGGTTTATCACTCTCACAAATTACTCCCTTTATATGGCTCGGGATGGATATTTCTGAGAATGGATGATTGAGAAGGGAATTTTTAAGGAAATCAGTGAAAATATGGTCTCCTTATCTATTTCTAATTATGATTTAGTACTAGAGAGGGATTTGGTTACCATGAAATTCCTAGAATAGGGACTCTAGGTGGCTATAGTAGGTAGCATTCATCATAGGGATGAGTTATCTATAATATATCAAAGGTGAAACTCATCTGGATAATATTGAATTATAACCCCCCTTGATCAGAGGAATGTATGTGAATCAATAATTTAGGGTTAAAAAATAAGATCATGTCATCCCTAAGAGGGATCATAATATTATTGTGATAAGAAAGGTCATGAGGCTTGCTATTTCTTACCCTGATACACTAATAATGGAAGACATGTTGCAGATATACCACTATAGTAATGTTAGTTACACGATCTAGGATATCCCATGTAGGGGAAGGGCGTACCCTAGGGAGGTGGTGCTGATGGAAGATCAATTGGTGGAGGACTACACTACAAGAAACTCCCACTACCATGACCAAGTAGCCCATTCTAGCCTCATAGGACTAGCAGTCGAGGGTGTAGGTTTTTTCATGATTTAGAGGAATATAACCAGGATTCTCATGAGATGATTCAAGGTATGATCTATATATTTTTTTACCATTGATATAGTACTTGATAAACATGAATGAGTAATTCCTTAATCTCTATATCACCACTGTGAGAGCTAAATCTCCCAACTAATTATTTTTCCCACAACTATGCCAAGATATTTCCAAATGGATAAATTATTATATGTTTCACATCTTTTGATAGTGAGAGTAGGCTCTCAATGGATAGAGTACACCATGGTACATAATGTTCAATACAATGAAACCAAATGAAATCATCTTGGGTATGGAATAGTTGTGTGCAGTGTGTTCCAAGATTTAATATCATCATAGGAGAGTTACATTCATCCATACATATGGGAAAAAATTATCATTTGTGGTTGAGGAAGAACATATGTCTGAGTGGGTATGGATTTTGAGTAGGATATTGAAACATATAACCTATGAGTTGGTGAGTTTATACATGGGTGAAATAGTCTCTTCAATCACATGACTTCCAGTTATAGTGAAGGAATATATGGATGACATACCTAAAGATGTTTTGGTACTACCTATGAGGAAAGAGACTAACTTTATCATTGAATTTCTCCCTAGGAAAACACTGATATATTCTATGGAATATCATATGTCCCCCACCATGATCTTCAATCTGAGGGTGTAGTTATAGGATCTTTGAGACAAAGGTTTTTCCAAACCTAGTATGTCCCCTTTGAATGCTCTATTTTTGTTCATGAAAAAGGATGATGGGGGTTTAAGGGTTTTTGTTCACTGTCATCTTCTAAATTAGGTAATGATAAAGAAGAAGTACCCCTTACAAAGGATTGATAGAATTTTCAACTATGACTATGTTTCATGTTAGTTAACAAAGCTTGATATCAGATCCAAATACCATCTATTGACGATTTGTGAGGATGATATTTCAATTATGACATTCTACTATCACTATAGACACTATGAGTTTCTGGTTATGTCTTATGGTTTGACTAGTGCCCCCTCTATGTTAATGGATCTTATGTTATGGATATTTCAGCCAAAATTGTTCAAATTCAAAGTTATCTTTATCAATGACATACCTAGATACTCTGTAAAAGAGGAGGAGTATTCAGAGTATTTGATGATGGACATAGATATACTCTAGGTATACCAACATTATAGTAATCTCTTCAAGTGTCAGTTTTGGATCCACAGGGGTTTACATTTTTGGGTAATTTCATCTCTTAGCTATGTTTTGATATGGATCTAGAGAATATTTATGTAGTCCTTTCTTGGGATACACCTAGAAGCATGTAAGAGGTTTGAAGTTTTTTTGTTTGGTAGGGTACTACATGATGTTTTTGAATGAATTATCTATAGAAGAAACACATTATTTTCCTTGATAGGGAAAGGGATGTTTTTTACCTAGCCTAATAAATAATAAAAATACTTTGAGAAGCTAAGGTAATGCCTGGCTAGTGCTCATATACTTAGACTATAAAAGGATGCAATAGATCACATGTTATTTTTCAATCCCTTTATACCTAGACCCGGTTGTGTGTTTAAGTGTAGGTAGGCATCAATATCTTATGGGTTGAGGTATATGATACCCCATGAGAAAAATTGTGTGAACCACAACATGGATATGGAATCACTAGTCTTTACTCTAATGAAGTGGATGATTGATCTCATAGAGAGTGTTTTTTCATTTACTCATACCCCTTGAGTCTAAGGTTCATAATCACTCAGATAGATCTAATCTTGATATAGAGGTATTTTTTGGAGTTCCTATAGGATTAAAACTTCAAGATAGTATATAGTCTTGTGAAGGGAAACATGGTGGTAGATGCCTTTAGTATGAAGTCATGTTCTCACTTGGTGGACGGGTCATCAGAACTATTGGCTTAATTACAGCTAAACCTAGTAAAGGATAGTGGTGTGAATTATATTTTAATGATGGTGGTGAATCCACCACTTCATCAGAATTTAAGAGAATAATAATTTTAAGTCATATAATGTGAGTTTATATGTTACTAGATATCCTCTTGAGATGCACTATATATAATTTATAAAAGAGGAGAGTAGGTTATCCTTTTATAATTATGGGTGGTGGTTATGGCCTCATTTTCCAAGGAGGTATTGAGGGATTTTAATACCTCTTACTTTTTAATTTATTTGTGTGTGGAAAATATGTAAAAGGAATATCATTGGCAGTTTTGGTGGTAAGGAATGTGCCGACCTTGACCATAGTTGACTGAAGCTGTTGCTTTCATTATTACATTGTCATAAGATACATGGAATCACATCCTAAAGGATAGAGTAGTTTAGTAGTCTTGGTAAAATATATAGATACATGGTTCCCATATTAAATTTTAATACACAAATTACAACATAATTTTTTTCTTTTTAGAATATCATAACTTCCTATATAATATTATTGCCCATCATTCATAGTAGACGTTATCAATTCATGGGAAAGGGAAAAAACAAGGTTGGGTTCATATTCATAGTAAGGATTTAGTACTATGGAATATTTCATTAATAAAAAACAATAATAAATATCTTAAGGTAAATAACTAAACACATAGTCCATTTAAATAATTGGATAAGGAATAATCAATATTGTAAGGAAAATAATTGAAAATACATGCCATTTAATCAATAGAATGAGATTGAAATTAATCCTGAGAAAATATTATAGTGAAAATATAATGGATAATAATAACTAAATTCTTAATTAAGACAATTCTTAATTATTAGAGGTCATGCCTTAGAAAAATAATACCTTTTCAATCATCACCATTCAAAAGATGGTTTAAACTATAGGTAAAACCCCATTTAATGCTATCTTAACTTGACTGTCTCATGATATATAATGATTCATCAATGGGATATATAATTTCAGTCCCCAACCATAACGATAGGTCCAAATAATTCATCATATATCAAATAATTGATTAAATTCATGAATAAATGTTCCTGATCATCAAATATCCATATTAATTAAATAATACAGATTTATCAATATTTCCTCAGTAAATAAAATAACCTTCAATGTAAAAAATTTTACGTAGAAATGATATACAATTTATGAAATAAGTATATCAATGATAAATGATATGGACAATTCAGGGAAATTTAATGTAAAATTCTCACAAGAATATCAATATTTAAAGGGAATGTTAATGAATGCAAAAAAAATAATCATGAAAGTGAATTTTAATACATTCCTTGGTAAAATGTGCACAAACCATTTATAAAATGAATAAGGATGGTATGAATAACATATATACAAATTGGAGTAAGAATAAAGATTTATTGTTCTTCTTGAATAGAAACAACATAAAAATATCATTAAAAACATTCTTGAGGAAAATATAATTTTAAATTTGAAAATAATTTTTTTATGAATAAATTTTTTTTACAATCACATTATTTGAGTATTACATTTTAAAACTATGAGTTTTAAGAATATTAGGAAAAATATTTTATTTAAAAGTTACCTAGTAAACTTGGAGAGGAATATTCAACCAAATTACATTAATGAAGTTGGGTAATTTCATACATTACATACAAGTTAAATAAAAAATCCCCGTTTTAATATATAAATTTTTGAAAAGTTCTTTTCTTAAAAGACAATAAGAATATTCCATTAATTTTTTTTTGTAAAATCCAAATGAGCCTTATTCTAAAAAAGTACAAAAGATTAATTTGAAAACATTTTAAAATTATTAAACATGGGTAAACATGTATTTAATAAATCATTTTAAAAGGTTAAAAACATTTTTTAAAATATTTTTAGAAAACCTTATTTTTGAAGGAAAAATATTTTTGATTGAAGAGAGAAATGATGTTGTATTTTATTAAAAACATTTTTTCAATAGTTTTAAGTTCCAAAGACTGGAAAATGGTAATTTTATAGGTATATATAATTAATTAACATATATGAATAAAATTAAATGGTTTTATTATAAAAATATCATATACTTTTCTTTAATACAAATTCAAGAATAAACAATCTTGATTAGAATAAAATTTTGAAATAAACCATTAAAATGTTTATAATGTTGATGTTAGAATTAATCAATAAATATATTATGGTAATCAAAATTAAATCCACATGAAACAATTGTGAATAAAAAACAAAAAAATTCAATGTCACTAAACATATAATCTTATAAAATAAATGACAATGAGTAAGTAATACTACCCAATGAAGAGAAA
Organism: Viscum album; assembly: GCA_963277665.1. Classification (NCBI taxonomy): domain Eukaryota; kingdom Viridiplantae; phylum Streptophyta; class Magnoliopsida; order Santalales; family Viscaceae; genus Viscum; species Viscum album. Next base: position 903,749,095 of record OY728160.1, on the reverse strand, counting down.
TTGAGTTATAAAGTTCATTAACATTATGTAATTTTAAATTAAAATACCCTTGGACTAAATAATTAAATTTGGAATATAAAATACCCTAATGAATTATTTATTAAATATATTACAAGTTAATTAGGAATAATATACACCATATAAGGATATTTGGGGCATAACATTACAATGTTCTTAAATGAAAGGATGTTTAGACGAAATCCTTTTTATTTTGCCTATATTTGGTTGAACATGATTTTACCTCAAATATTGTAGTTTTTAAATTTTTATTAAATTAAAATAGAACCACTTTAATATTTATAATATCATATATGATCCTTTTATGACACCTTATTTTATGTTCATTAATAATTATTCATTACTTTCATTATTTTGGGTGTTAATTTCTTTGCTTTTAGAAGCGTGCTTTGTCATTCAGGATATAGTTCATGCACATAATAAATAATTTCATATTATAAATAATAATAATAATATAAAAATTATCATATTTATGATTAAATTATAATTTTAATACCAATCATGTAATATGGTTTTTATAAATGATAATTGTTATGATAATTGAGATGGTAGAGTGTACATATGCATGAGTAACATTTCCATTTTTAAATGACCATTACGAAAAGGAGGTAAGTCATAAGTTATATTTAAAATATGATAATAATATAATAAATAAAACATTATTTATTAAAATATAATTTATATCCATTTTTTTGTGATGAAAATATGATCACATCATTTCTTGAAGGTGATAGTCCACACGTAGTTGAATGATATTATAATATTTCATTATGTGAAAATGTTAGAAAAAGATGTTATATATTATCCCTTTAGAATGATAGATATTTCAATAATATAATAATTATTTTATTTATGTTATATATCACCATTAAAATTATACTTATCACCATTCATGTAAAGCGTTAGTGAACGATGAATCACATCACTTCAAAAAGCGGTTGTTCTCCGAACACATGAGTAACATTATCAGATCACCTACATAATGGAGAGTATAATAGATATATATTATATAATTATTGAATAGGTATAATTATATTATAAATATCAAATATACACTTTATATCCATCATCATACCCAACTGTGATGGGTGGTAATGGAAAAATAATGACATCAATTCACGAGGTGGTAATCCGCCATACACATGAATGATGATTTCATAACGATTTTGATGGAAGTTTTTATAAATTTAGTTCATTTCAACATTATAAAAACATATAATTAAATTTATGATACTAATTTTATTATATAATCATGGTTTAATAATAATTAGTGGATATGGATAAAGGAAAAAAAATAAAAATTCTCATTTATGATCATTACCTCTTATTATGGTATCCTACTTAGTTTTGTAACAAATCCTTCATATGTTGGAATTATTCCAATAAATAAGGATTATATTATGGGAGGAGAGAATTTATGGAGTTATTTTAGAAGTTAAGGGATAAAAAAAGTAATTTTATTTGATAGTGTGAATAATGGATGAGAGGGGTGGCATTTCATTAGTGAGGTGACTGGGACACTTGTAATTGTTTTGGAAATATTCAATTATACACAAGTTTTTTCAATTAATAAATCTTTAAAATGTGTCCATTATTTGTAAAATTATATTTAAATTCTAAATAATTAAATAAAATTGATGTTTTAAATGTTGGCATTTCATTTAAACCCTTTTTTTCATAGTTTAACCCTTGGTAAATCCTTTTTACCATAACCGTGATAATTATTATCTTTTTGTTTTCACTATTCATTTTATTCTAAAATTAAGTTGACATTTTTATAAATTATAAATAATTAAAATTAAAAACATTTAATCAATTATTATAATTTCAATTCACATAAGTTGCAATTTTTTTATTTATAATTAATCTCATAAACACGACAAGAAAATGAGATTCTAAGAGAAAATGTTCAATAGTTTAAAATTGTTTGATATCAAAATTGTATATTAAAATGAATAAAATAAAAAAATTTTGATTAATTCATATAATTTTTAACTAATATTAATTTAAAACCAATACAAATTTAATTTAAAATTATACATTATTTAAATTAATATGCAGTTTCAATTAAAATTTATCATTTTTCAATATTTAGCAAAAAAATGATTTTTTTCAAAAAATAACAAAAATTATCCCTAAGATAATTTTGATATTATGATTTAATAATTTATGTTAAATTTATAAAATAAATTATCTAATATTGGTTAAAAATAATTTCACATTATGTGAGAAATGCTCGGTTAATCCATCCTTTAGAAAAATACTTCTTTTCATAATGCATTTATTTTTCTTTTAAATGGTTTGTATTATATTCTTAATAAGTAATTAGTCATAATTTTCATAATTTATTTGTAACTATTCATAACCAAAATTCGAAAAACTATTCTATAACTATTAAATAATAATTATAAAACATTGTTGTTCGGTAATACTCTATCTTGCGTGTAACGCAAGATGTTGAAGAAACTTTTTGTTGTGTGTATCATAATATATCAAAGAAATTAATGTTTCTATAATATATATATACATATATATGTGTGTGTGTATTAATATATTGGGGTCTTGTATTCTCTTTTAATCTTAGTGTTTCATTTCATACATTCTATCGAATACAATGTTCTTATTTTGTAATTTCAGGCTGTTACATTCTACGCACCTTAAATACATTGTGTCCTCACAATTTAAAATTAATATCAGAAATAAAGGGTTTGATATTTTGTAAAGACCCGGGAATTTAAAGGAATTTTTTTTCTTAATTTATTTGTAATTTTATGAGTGCGCAGTTTCTGACGGCACCTGATTCTGAGGCCCGATGTGCCCGTAATCAATTTCTGAAGTTCATCTCGAGTACGTTCATTAAACGAACGAGCGGGATTTTCTATATTTTGAACCGGTGCTCGGAATTAAAATCTGAGGGCACTGAGAAACTCGCAACGCCGATAATTTCTTAAGGGGACCTTTACCGTAATTGTGTTTGTGCGGGTGGAGAAGTTAAAAATTGTGGATTTAGTGAGGAATGAATAAAATTGTGAAACAATTTTATTTTTTATGTCTAAGTTGGTTATATCCTACATGGGGGAGTTTGGGTGAAACCTAACTACCCATGTGAGGATAAATGTTAGGATGAATGTGATGTGGGGCCCACTCGATCCCCAACCTTTCACATTCACATAACTCACCTTAACTCTTATAAACTCCCACCTTTAATTATGTAACTCTTCCACTTCCTTATTAATTTTCCAACCTACCTCTTAATTAATTAAACAACACAACATTTAATTAATTAAGGGGATTTGATTTCAAAATTGTAATGGCTAGGCAAGTTCAATTAAAATAAGGTGGAAGCTTATTTTAATTGGGTTGACTTGTGTTGGAAAAATATTTTGGGAGAGAGCTCTAACGCTATGAAGAACTTCTTCCTTCGGCGAAGAACGACCATCCTTCTCGACGGAGAACGCTCCCCGGTTCTCCGCCAAGGGAGGAGACACCGCCCCGGGGAATTCGTAAAACACGATGTCACCTTCCGACATCAACGAACGACGCTACCTCTCCGCAGTTCCGTCGAGTGATCACGTCACGAGGTAGGGGTTATTTCCTTTTCTCTAGTCTTATCATTGTCCTTCGTTGTTTAAGATTTGTCCGAATGTTATCATCGCAATGGGAGGAGATCAGACCACATGAACACGGCCGATACTCCTCCCCTCCACTTTGTTAATTTCATTGAAGTTTGAGGCAAAGGCAGCGCAGTGTCGTTGCACCGCGCAGGGACGAAGAGGACCGCGGCCGGAGCGGGCTGCGGCGGTGGTGTGGGGCGCCATCGTGCGGCGCCGTAGAAGCCGAGGAAGGCCGCTGCTGGAGCGGGACACGACGGAGGGGCGCGGCGTCGTCGCGCCGCACTGGTGGAAGTAAGTCGCGGCGGATCTCAAGGGGCGGCTGACAGAGCCGGACGCCGACGCCACCAGGAGGCGGGACCCGAAGGGGTCCCGCGGTTGACCATGGGCCGACCATTATGGCCAGACGTTTTCGAAGAAAATGGGGGGGGGGGGGGGCGTAACCCCCTAGACCTGTGCCTAGGGCGGGCCCCACTAGGCACCGCCACCCCGCCAGGTCGCCCACCCACGCGGCCAACCGCATGGGTCACGTGGACCGGACCACGTCGGCCGGGCTGGGCCGCCAGCGCCGGGTCGGGCCGCACCCTACCAGGCTGAACCCGGACTCGGTTCGGGTCGACCCGGTTCGGGCCGACCCATGGGGTAATGGGCCGGGTCGGACCGGGCCCAAACCCCTTAATTTCGGACCCTCTTCAGTTAAATGCCCATATCTTGGGCTTTGGACCTCCAATCGACGCACTGTCAGTTGCGTAAGATTCCTTGGATTGATACGGTCATGTCAGTATATTAAACTCAAGGTTTCAGAGAACTTTTGGTACAACCAGGTTGGATCGAACACAAAACCAACCGGGTCCTCTGAGCCGAAATGCTTATAACCTGAGCTCCGGACGTCCGAATGAAGTGCCATGGACTTTTTTGGATTACTCTTGATGAGACAGATCTTTTGGAATACTTCACCTATGGTTTGTACATAGTTGGATTAAGGCCGGGTTGGATTGTACCCAAAATACAACCGGGCCCCTGGAACGGAAATGCCGATAACTTTCAGACCGGACATCCATTTGATGAACCGTCAGCGGCTTTGGTAATCTCGTTGAGAAGCGGTCCCTATGAGTATACCCTATGAGATTTCGGGGTACAATTGAGATATGGTCCGGTTGGTTCGTATACGAAACCAACCGGGCCCTTGGGACAAAAAGGATAATAACTCACTGACCGGGCGCCCAATTGATGCGCCGTCTGTTGCATTGAGACCCCTGTGACGAGGCGATCCCTTGTGATATTTCTTGTGGTACTTTGTGATACTTGGAGTATCGACTAGTATCTTGTGGATCGGAGCCTCCCAGGGATGAGCATGCGGAGTGCGAAGACCTAGTAGCTGTGGAGTTGATGACTGCTTGACCGATTCGACTTGGAGTGAGTTGACTAGCCCAGTGGAGAGAACTACTGTGTTTGGGTGGAAGACCCATGATGGGTAGAACTACTGTGTTTGGGTGGAAGACCCGCGGTACTCGACAGAAGGAGTACCTCTGTAGGCTATGAGGGGGAGCACTACTTTGTAAGGTGGCAGACCCATGGTGGGGAGCACTACTGTGTTTGGGTGGCAGACCCGCGGTGCTCGACAGGAGGAGTACCTCAATAGTCTAAGGTTAGTGAGTAGCACCTCAGAGTCGTGACAGGGCTACTGTACTCGAAAGAGGAGGAGTTCTCCAGCAGTTGTGGTTTCATTATCATTAATGAAAATCCTGGTTTGAGCTGATTCAATGACCTTTGTGTATTCCTCATGATCGAGATGGGTTACTTGATAACATAGGTATATGTATGGGTATATACATAAGTAGTGGTTATCCATTGATTTAATATCTGTGTGATACCTCTGATTGAGATGGGCTACCTGATAACTTATGTATATGTATGGGCTTATACCTAAGTAAGGCTTATCTGTTTAGATCATTATTTGTGGTTATCCTTGTTGGATTTAGTGAGACCTTGAGGGTCTCAGGGTCCCTACTGAGTATCATTATACTCACCCCTACACGGGCTATGCCCGCACCTCGTTGTGTTGGATGCAGACAATGGACAACGCTGATGGAGGCCGAGTGTTCAAGGACTAGACGGTACCCGGAGGTGGACCCCACAACGAGTCAGTATTTGGAGGTGGAATTCACAACGAGACGATACTCGGAGAAGGTTGACAAGTGAGAGCGTTGAGAAGGCTATATGTACCTACCCTTCAGGTAGGATCCATGGTGGATAATCCAGGAGTTGCGCTATCTGTACCTACCCTTCAAGTAGGATCGGAGGTGGACGACCCAGGAGATGCTTCTATTTTTCCAATTGCTTGTCTTTTCTGTTGTAGTTTAATTCAGTTGTAGCTGTACTTTTTAGTTGGGTTTGTATTCTGGCCCATCTACTTTTCAGCACTTTCTTTTGTACACAGTGTATTACTTCCTCTTGTACTATGTTGTGTTTGTTTACTTTTATAAAGGCAACGCCTTCCCAGTTATTTGGATTTATTCCTTTGGTGCTAGTAGCCAGCCCCTGGCCTATGGAAGGCGGGCTTGGGGTAGTCACGGCATGGGCCCCGAGGATGGGTCGTGACAAATTGGTATCAGAGGAGTCGGTTCTATCGCAGAACTTTGGACTATGATATTTTATTTATGTGAAGCAATAGTTTTAATGGTACTAAGTGTGGTCTTCAGTTCAGGGAGTCTAGTGTTGGTGCGAAAGGCTGACGTATCCATAAAACAGGACCCTAAATTCTGATTTCCAACTCAGTGCACGAAAACACTATTGCATGTATGTTTTCAAAAAGTTCCTTCAAGTCAGCTCAAACCAGGTCAGATCACCAGGTATAGTCTTTTGACCGTGTCATATCTATTCTTTCAGGATGCCTCCCCTAGGACGACCAGCTAGAGCCCCGAGAGTTGTACGTACTGATAGGCTGTCGAGCGACGAGGCCTCAGTATAGGTCTCTCATCCAGTTGAGGCACCAGCGGAGGCACCAGCGGTACTACCACCAGTTGGGCCACCGATGCCACCAACCCCAGCAGTTGGCGATGCACGCCGCTTGAGCATGCTGTACAAGTTCCAGCGCCAGAGGACACCCATGTTCTGGGGAGAGAAGAACCCACAGGCGGATGAGGATTGGCTGGAGACTGTGTTGGGAATCTTCAGGGTAGTAGGTACACCAGCAAACTTCATGGTGATCCTGGCTACCAGCCTCCTTCAGGCAGCAGCAGGCAGATGGTGGAGCTTGATGCTCCAGTTTTGCGACGAGAAGACCTTCACCTGGGGAGACTTAGATACCTTCTTCAGGGTGGAGTTTATACCAGTGACTCTACTCTCTGAGCATGCTCAGGAGATACTGCCTTTGTCGTAGGGTTTTTCGTCAGTAGCCGGGTCATCTGTAGGTAGTAGATGGATAACACAGAGGTCCAGGAGGGCTAGACCTACAGGTGGTAGACCACATGACTTAGGTTCGGTTGTGTGAGGAAAACAAAACAGAACCAGCCATACGAGGAGAAGGAAGTGCTATGCAATCAGAAAGCAGGGCCACTTGGCTCAAGACTGCCTGACCTGTCCAGCAGATGAGCAACATGCAGTAGATGAAGGACCTCCCAGGCAGAGGAAGTGGTCCACCCCGACCGTATGGAATGGGTGGATATGGGAGAGCACAACTTCAGGCAGCTGAAGCATACGACAATGGAGCTTCAGAAGTAGGTGGATATGATCGAGACTAGTTTCAAGCATGGAGGTATTTGTTTTTTGTGCTTCTAGATTCCTTTTTGTTGTTGTTGTGGTTGTATGTGTCTTTGTACTTTGATCTTTAGTAATAAAGGACACCTTTCTTTGTGACGTTTACTTTCCTGTCCTCTCTTTATGGTTGATACTAAGAGGTTATGGTTTAAAACTGTTTACTTAATCCTCACTTTCGAGATACCTACTGGAGGAGACCCAATGACCACACACTGCTACCGATAGTGCGACTCGACCCTTGGAGGTGAGAGTAAAGGTTGGATCTGTTGGTAGTAGCGTCGAGGTCTTACGACGTCATCCATGGCATGAAATAGTACCGTTCATGTCAGGATTGACTGTATTAGGCAAAGAACATGGTTCATCTAGGGGATGAGACCGGATTCGTCTTTTCGGAAGAGGAGAAATCCCAGCATCTTTTGGGTGGAACGTAGACAAAAAGGGTGGAGATTAGTTCTTACAATTGGCTAGTCTCACCCATTGTTCGTTGAGCGAAAAATTTACGGTTCTATCCATCTCAAATAGTCTCAGGTGTATCTACTCGCAAAAGGACATAAACCTGAGACAACGGTGATGGATTGAATTCCTCCAGGACTATGACTTCGAGATAGTTATACTCCTGGGGAGGGGAATGTTGTAGCAGATTCTCTTAGTAGGAGATCGGGTGTTCAGCTGTTAGGAGTGGCGAGACAGCAGCTGGCCGCGTTTCAGATATCCTTTGTGGATAGTGATGGAGTCAGCACGTGTAGAACCAGAGATAGTTTAGGCTATGATGAAAAAGGTGCAGATCTTCCAAGAGAGGATGGAGACTGCACAGATTAGACAGAAGTCCTATGCTGATAGAAGATAAAACCACTAGAGAACGAGGGTGGCGACCATGTCTTCTTACGGGTCTCACCTCGACGAGGTCTAAGAAGATTTGGCTGAGGAGGCAAGTAATCTCTGAGGTTAGGTCCTCAGTAGGGTAGGCGAGGTGGCTTACCGTCTGTCCCTTCCACCTCAGTTGCACCAGGTGCACGACGTCATTCATGGATCTCAGCTAAGGAGATGTGTGCAAGACCTATCCGTCATCATCGAACATAGAGAGTTGGACATCAATGACGGGGCGACTTTCATGTGGTTCCAGTAGAGGTTGAGGATCGACATGAGCGGGTCCTATGGGGACGATCGATACCTCTTGTGCGCTTTTGTTAGCAGCACGGGAACCTCCAGAAGAGCATATTAGAGCATGAGGCTCAGATGCGTGCTCAGTACCTCCTTTAGTTTACATAGTTTGTGTTGTAGCTTTACGGGGATGTAAAGCCCTGAGTTGAGAGTAATGTAAAGACCCAGAAATTTCAAGGAATTTTTTTTCTTAATTTATTTGGAATTTTATGAGTGCGTAGTTTCTGACAGATCCTGATTCTGAGGTCCGGTGTGCCCAGAATTAATTTCTGAAGTTCAGATCGGGTACATTCAGTAAACGAATGAGCGAGATTTTTTATCTTTTGAACCAGTGCTCGGAATTGAAATCTGAGGGCACCAATGAACTCGCAATGCCGATAATTTCTTAAGGAGACCTTTACCGCAATTGCGTTTGTGTGGGTGGAGAAGTTAATAATTGTGGATTTAGTGAGGAATGAATAAAATTGTGAAACAATTTTATTTTTTATGTCTAAGGTGGTTATATCCTACATGGGGGAGTTGGGGTGGTACCTAACTACCCATGTGAGGATAAATGTGAAGATAAATATGAGGATGAACATGATGTGGGGCCCACTAAATCCCCAACCTTTCACATTCACATAACTCACCTTAAGTCTCATAAACTCCCACCTTTAATTACGTAACTCTTCCACTTCCTTATTAATTTTCTAGCCTACCTCTTAATTAATTAAACAACTCAACATTTAATTAATTAAGGGGATTTGATTTCAAAATTGGAATGTCTTGGCAATTTCAATTAAAATAATGTGGAAGCTTATTTTAATTAGGTTGACTTTTTTTGGAAAAATCTTTTGGGAGAGAGATCTAACGCTTTGAAGAAATTATTCCTTCGGTGAAGAACGACCATCCTTCTCGATAGAGAACGCTCCCCGGTTTTCCACCAAGGGAGGAGACACCGCCGTAGGGAAGACGAAGGCGGTGTGGTGCTGTTGCACCACGTGAAGACGAAGAGGACCGCGGCCAGAGCGGGCCGCAATGGTGGTGCGCGACGCCATCGCGCCGCGCCGGAGAAGCCGAGGAAGGCCACGAACCGAGCGGGCCACAGAGGAGGGGCGCGGCGTCGTCGCACCACGCCAGTGAGACGAGCCGCGGCCTAAGGCCGCGAAGGACCAGCGGGGGCGGCCGACCGAGCCGGCCGCCTGCGGCTTCAGGCGGCAGGGCGCGGCGTCGTCGCGCCGTGCCGGTGGAAGTAAGTCGGGGCCTAAGGCCGCGACAGATCTCAAGGAGCCACCGGTGCCACCTGGAGGCCAGACCTGAAGGGGTCCCGCGGTTGACCAAGGGCTGTCCATTATGGCCAGCCATTTTCGAAGAAACCGGGGTGGGGGGGCATAACCCCCCAGACCTGCGGCTAGGGCGGGCCACACTGGGCACCACCACCCCGCCAGGTCACCCAACCACGCGACCAACCGCGTGGGTCATGTGGACCGGACCACGTCAGCCGGGCCGGGCCGCCAGCGCCAGACCGGGATGGACCCGGACCCGGTTCGGGCTGACCCAGGGGGTAATGAGCCGGGTCGGACCGGGCCCAAACCCCCTAATTTCGGACCCTCTTCAGTTAAACGCCCATATCTTGGGCTTCAAAACTTCAATAGATGCACCGTTAGTTGTGTAATATTACTTGGATCAAGACGGTTGTTTCGGTATATTGTACTCAAGGTTTTGGAAAACTTTGGGTATGGCCGGGTTGGTTTGAACACGAAATCAACCGGGTCCTCGGAGTGAAAACACTTATAACCTGAGCTACGGACGTCTGAATGACGTGCCGTCAACTTTTTTGGATTCCTCTTGATGAGACGTATCTTTTAGAATACTTCACCTGAGGTTTGGATGTATTTGGGATAAGGCCGGGTTGGATTGTACACGAAATACAACTAGGCCCCTGGAACAGAAAAGCCGATAACTTTCAGACCGAACGTCTGTTTGACGAACCGTCAGCAGCTTTGGTAATCTCGTTGAGAAGAGGTACCTATGAGCATAAACTATGAGAGTTAAGGGTACATTTGAGATATGTTCGGGTTGGTTTGTACACGAAACCAACCGGCCCCCCAGGAGGAAAAGGCTAATAACTCACAGACCGGGCGTCCGATTGACGTGCTGTCTGTTGCGTTGAGACCCCTGTGACGAGGCAGTACCTTGTGATAATTCTTGTGGGACTTTGTGATACTTGGAGTATCGAACAGTAGCTGGTGGAGCAGATCATCCCTGAGATGAGCATGCGGAGTGCAGAGATCTAGTATCTGTGGACTTGACGACTGCTTGACCGATTCGACTTGGAGTGAGTTGACTGGCCCAGTGGGGAGCACTAGTATGTTTGGGTGGTAGACCCACAGTGGGGAGCACTACTGTGTTTGGGTGGAAGAACCGCGATACTCTACAGAAGAATTAACTCTGTAGGCTATGAGGGGGAGCACTACTTTGTGAGGTGGCAAACCCATGGCGGGGAGCACTACTGTGTTTGGGTGGCAGACCCGCGGTGCTCGATAGGAGGAGTAAATCAGCAGTCTAAGGTTAGTGAGTAGCACCTCGGAGTCGTGACAGGGCTACTGTACTTGACAGTGGAGGAGTTCTCCAGCAGTTGTGGTTTCGGTATCATTAATGAAAATCCTGGTTTGAGCTGAGTCAATGATCTTTGTGTATTCCTCATGATTGAGATGAGTTACTTGATAACTTATGTATATGTATGGGCATATACCTAAGTAGTGGTTATCCGTTGATTTCATATCTGTGTGATACCTCATGATTGAGATGGGTTACCTGCTAACTTAGGTATAAGTATGGGCTTATACCTATGTAAGGCTTATCTGTTTAGATCCTTCTTTTTGGTTATCCTTGTTGGATTTAGTGAGACCTTGAGGGTCTCGGGGTGCCTACTGAGTATCGTTATACTCACCCCTGCACGGGCTATGCCCGCACCTCGTTGTGTTGGATGCAGATGACAGACAACGCTGACGGAGGCCGAGTGTTCGAGGACTGGATGGTACCCAGAGGTGGACCTCACGACGAGTCAGTACCCAGATGTGGACCCCACGATGAGTCAGTATCTAGAGGTGGAATTCACGACGAGACGGTACTCGGAGAAGGTTGACGGGCGAGAGCGTTGAGGAGGCTATATGTACCTACCCTTCAGGTAGGATCCGTGGCGGACGATCCAGGAGCTGCACTATCTGTACCTACCCTTCAGGTAGGATCCAAGGTGGAAGACCCAAAAGCTGCTTCTATTTTTCCTACTGCTTGTATTTTCTGTTGTACTTTTGTTCGGTTGTAGCTGTACTTTTCAGTTGGGTTTGTATTCTGGCCCATTTACTTTTCAGTAATTTCTTTTGTACTTAGTGTATTACTTCCGCTTGTACTATGTGGTGTTTTTTTACTTTTATAAAGGCAACGCCTTCCTAGTTATCGGGATTTACGCCTTTGGTGCTAGTCACTTTCCCCTGGCCTATAGAAGGCGGGATTGGGGTAGTCACGACACGGGCTCCGAGGGCGGGTCGTGACATATTTGATAACATTTTTTTGAAACTAAAATCATAAAAAGGGTTAATAAAATATCATATTAATATGATGTAAGGTGAATTTAAATGTACATATAGAACAATACATAACTAGGATTCAATGTAGGAGAACATTGATAAAAATAAAAAACCTAGACATGAAGAAAAGTGTAAAAAATTATAGAGATTGATTAAGTTAATTGATCAAAACCATGTGAATGATTAATAAAAAATTAAAGCCTCAAAACCTAAAATCTATATTGATTTAAACTACCACCTGATTCATCAGATATGAAATTAATCGAATATCATTTTTAATTCAATAACATTTTCTTAATGATTAGGAATTCAATTACTATATAAGAATATAATGATATATACTTACTCGAAATGTTATTATTTCATAAGAATAATTTAAACCTTTTATTATATTTAAATAAATTTAAAATTCAACCCTTACTCTATGAAAATAATATCCAAGAATCAATTATTTATTCCTGAAGCTCTAAAATTCACTTTTAACTGATTATAAGATCTATAAAAGAGTGAAAAATATTTCTTCCTGTCTCTAACTATTTTCTAAAAAAATATTATTAGAATAAGATATCCAATATAATAAATTATTCTATAAAACTCACAGATAAAACAATTATTTCAACATTAATATTTATTTTTCAAATTGTTCAACAAAAAATGATGTATTAACAGGAACATCACATAGGCATGTGGTAGTTGTTAAACACTTATCATCATTCGATCAGGGGTTCATGCCCCAAAGACTTGGTGAATCTGATATGTTTTCACCCATAATGTGTGTTTTTATTTTTTATAAACTATATTAAAATAATTCCTATAACTTTCTCAAAAATATGATGGACATCCTTAAAATGAAACTATGAATTAAATAACCTTTTTATTATGGTTTTTAATACAATAATTTGTTTTCCCTAATGTTTAATCAAATTATTTGAGTATTATTATAATGAAATTAATTATTATATTAACCCTAAAGTATATAAATACCATCTAAAAATATTTCTATAAAATGTTAACACATTATTCCTCAAATATATTTTCCACTAAAACATATTCTTACCATAAATTTATCCCCAAATATCCTTAATTATGGTAGAAATCCCTCACATAAAACTCCAAAATGGATGTTTAATAAATTCAAATTATGATCAATATTAACATAATTAAACCATGATGTAATCCATAAATTTAAAGATTATTAAGACATATATTCTTTAAAAATTATAAAAATCAGTAAATATTTCAATATTATTATACTAATATACCCTTGGTAAAAATACATCTATAATATAATTATGGGATATTACTAAATACTTCATCCATTATATGTCGATATAATTCCTTCCTTTGTCTTGGAGTTAACCTTTATATGGTGTCATTGATTTGGACAATTCCTAGGTTCTCAACATTTAAAAAAATGAAATATAATGTATCCCTTTGATGAGGTTTATTTTATTCCATCATACTCTTCATTATTCCTTGGAAATTAATTAATTTATTCCCTCCCTTTACTCACATAATGAATTTTACCATTTTTTTGAGACACCATATTTTTTTTATCTAAGACACCTTAGGTTTAACCTAGGTCATTCATTTTCATCATCTATTCAAATCCATTATAATGGTTTGTGAAGAAAATTTGAATTATCCAAATAATATCAACTTAGAGTGTCAAACTAGGTGCATAGTAAGGCTTGTTTAAATTCCCTAGGTGATGATCAAGTCAATCCCAATGAATGTTTTTTGGAGTTACTAAACCTATATACACTTTTTTAGAACCATATTCACTTTTAGTATCTTTATAGGGATGTATTTCTGAGAAAAACCACATAATATCTACCTTAATAAACATTAGTATGTTCCTATATAATTATTGGAAAAGTTTATAATAGGATTATATTCCCTAATATATGGTTTACTAAAGATATTTCCAAAGGATCCTATTAAACCTCCCTCTGATACCAACAATTGTGACCCCAACCCTAGTAGCCCAAATCTTGTGTTAACATTATTACATAGTCATGAAATACAAGGAATCACATACTGAAGGATAGAATAATATAAAAGTTTTAGTAAAATAGAAAAATTCATAGTTCCCATATTAAATTTTAATACAAAAATTAAAAAATATTTTGTTTCATTAGATAATATCATTATTCCTGCTAGCATATTCTTTCATACCATTCTTATTACACTTCATTGTTTCCATAGAAAGGAAAAAAATTAGGATGAGATCAAATGATCACTAAGGTTTTAGTACATCAAAATATTTCATGAATCAACAATCATAATAAATATATCAAGATAAATAAATGAACACACAATCCATTTAAATAAATATATAATACATAATAAATATGGAAAGATTAATAACTAAAATAAATTCTATTTAGTTAATAAACTGTGAACGAAATGTATATAGAGATAATATCATAGTGAAAATATCATCGATGAAAATAAAATTTCTAATGAAGGAAATTCTAAATTATTAGACATCGTGTATCATGAACATGATACTTGTACCATCAAGACCAATCACAAGATGTTTTAAATTATAGGTAAGCACCCATTTAATCCAAGATTAACTTGATTGTCTCAGGAAACCTATTGATGTATTAAGAGGATATATAATGTCTGTCCCACTTGTCACTACAAGTCCAAAGAATTCCTCATATATCAAATAATCGATTTAATTTATGGATCAATATGACTTACCATAAAATATCTATATTTGTTAAATAATTAATATTTATCAATATTTCCCTAGTCAATAAAATAACATTCAATGTAAAACACCGTATATTGAAATGATATATATTTTAATCAGTAAGTATATCTATGATTATTGATATGGATAATTAGAGTAAAATTATTATCCTATGACCACAGGAATGTGGTTACTTACAAATAAAGTTAATGAATATAAAAATGAATCAAGAGAGTGATTTTTAATACATTCCTTGGTCAAATGATCATAAACTATCCATATAAAGAATAAGGATTTCATTAATACAACATGTATCCATTTGAGTAATAATATAGGTTTGTTTTCATTGATGAATAAAAATTCCATAAAAATATCATTAAAAAATATCTTGAGTAATACATTCTTTTCATTTAGAAAATATTTTTTTAAACATAAAACATGTTTATATTCCATTTCATTGAATATTACTTTTAAAAACTATAAAATTCTTATATATAAGGAAAAATATTTTATTGAAAAATAACCTTTTAAACATGAAAGGGATGATTATATGAAATGATGATCATGATGGTGGGTAATTTCATAAATTAATAAAATTTATAAATTAAACTACTTTGTAACATTAAAAGGTTATAAAAGTTCTTTTTTTGAAAATGATAATAATATTCCATTCAAATGTTTTTGGTAAAATCCAAATGGTAATTATTTAAAAAAACATAATGATTCCTTTGAAAAAAATAATAAGTAAAACTGGGTGAACATTTATTTAATAAATCATCTTAAAAATGTTAAAAACATTTTTTGTATCATTTTTTTAAAAACTGGTTTCGGAAGAAAACCGATTTCCAACCGAATAGATAAATGAATAAATATTTCCATAAAAATATTTTCTCAATAATTTTAATTACCAAAGAGGGGGAAATATTAATATTACATAAAAATATCATGAATAAATAGATAATTAGGAATAATTTTTTTTATTAGAGAATGATAAAATAATTTCCCTTAACTGAAATTCAAGAATAAACAGTCTCAAATAGAATGAGATTTTGAAATAACCCTTTAAAATGTTTATTACATTGAAGTTAGAATTTTTAAATGAATGTATTATTTGCATAAACTATAAATATACATAAATAAGATTAAAATTAATATAATATAATAAAATTTATTTATAAATATAATCATATTATATCAATAACAGTGACAAAGTAATATAACACAATGAAAAGAAATTGAGTTATTAAATTATTAACCACATAGTAATTTTCAATTAAAATCAATTTGGATTAAATAATTAAAATTTTCATTTAAAATACCATTATTTATTTTTTATTAATTATATTACTAGTCAATGGTTCTTTTAATACATTTTATAAATAGATTAGATACATAACATTACAATTTTCCTTAATTAAATAAAATGTTGACAAAATCCATTACTACTCATTTCATTTTGGTTGAACATGATTTCAACTCATGTATAAGGGTTTTAATCATGTTATTAACTTATATTATAACCATATTAATATTTATAAAATCATATATGATTATTTTATAACACTTTATCAATTATTCCTTAACAATATTTCATTATTTTTATTGTTTTGGGTGTTAATTTCCTTATTTTCTCATGGATATTTTGTCATTAATGATCGAGTTCTCAGACATATTTTATTGTTTGATATTCTCCATAATAATAATAATTGAATAATTTTAATATTGATTCATACTTTATATTTTTAACACAAATTATGAAATATGGTTTTTAGACATGAAGTACTTACGATCATGGAGACGGTAGGTCGTACGTACATTGAGTATGGTTTTGATTTTCCAATGATCATTTGGAAAGGAGGTAAATAATAATTTATCATTTCATAATTATAATAATATAATAAATAACACATTGTTTTTATAAATATAATTATATATTAATGTGGTGTGGTGATTAAAATATAGTCACATTGTTTCATTAAGGCGATAATACACACATACACAAACAACATTATCATCTTTCATTGAGTGAAAATGTAAGAAATAAAATGATATATATTATGTTTTTATAATGATATATATGTAATTAATATCATAATTATTTCATATACATCACATATAATCATTAAAATTATCCATATCACCATCCATGTATAACATTAGTGAAAGATGAATCACATCGCTTCATGAGGTTGTAGTTCGTCATGAACATGAGCGTCATTATCATATCTCCTATGGAATATAATGTAAAAAAAGTATATATTATATTATATGTTAAAATTTATAATATATATATATATATATACTATTAACCATCATCATACCCAACCGTGAGAGGTGTTAATGGAAAAACAAATGACATCAGTTCGAAGAACTGTAGTTTGTTGTAAACATGAATGATTATTTCATAAACCATTAAATGGAAGTGGGGATGGTTATAGGTCATTCTAGGATTAAAAAAAATTTCTAGTATATGTAAGATACTTATGTTATTATATCATCATAGTTTAATATTAATTTGCGGATGTGAAGGAAAAAATAAAATACAAATTCTCGTTGAAGAACATCACCTTTTCTTCATGTATCCTCTTTAGGTTTTCAAAAAAGCCTTCCTATTTTGGATTTCCTCCAAAAATAAGTCTTATAGTATTGTATTAGGGATGTTTATAATTTTTTTGGTGGTTCTCGGATGAAAAAAATGTGGTTTGAAAGTGTGGATAAGTGAGGAGAGGGGTGTCCTTTTATAAGTGAAGTGAGGGGAACACTTTTAATTTTTTTTGAAAAGATTATATCAAACCCACGTTTTTTTCATGTAAAAAGCCTAAAAAACGGAACATTATCAAAAATATAAGATATACAGTCCATGTATGTCCATAAAATGGGTGATTTAATCATTGGTAGGTCATGTTTGAACCATGTATTTTTAGTTTAACCCCTCAAAAAGTCCATTTTTACCATAACAAGGTTATTAATTTTTAATGTTTTCAGAATTATATTTGGTCAAATTAAGTTGAAATTTTTATAAATTTTAAATTATTATGATTATAAATATTAATCCATTATTAAATAGTCAATTAAAATAAGCATAAATTTTTTATTTAAAATTAATCCCACATACATGATGAGAAAACAGGTTTTTAAGAGAAGATATTCAAAATATTAAAATGTTTTTATTTAAATATTCAATATAAAAATGAATGAAATGAACTAAATTGGATTAATTGATATAATTTTTTTAATTATACTTTAAAACTAATTAAATTATAATTTATTATTATAAATTTTTTAAACAAAATTGCATTTTATAATTAAAATTCAGTACTTTTCACAATTCATCAAAATTGATACTTTTAAAAAAATACCAATATATCACTCTAAAATTAATTTTATATTATAATTTAAAAAATGAAGAAAAATTTATAAAATAATTTTTCTAAATGTGGTTAAAATTAATTTCAAATAATGTGTGCAAAGCGAGATTAAACTGTCTTTAATAAAAATACAGTTTTTCAAAAAACATTAATCTTATTTAAAATGATTCATATTTTATTTATAATTAATAAATAATCATAATTTTCATAATAAATTTAGTTCTATTTATACTCTATATTCTAATTTATAGGACTTTACTACTAAATAATAATAATACAAAATTATTGTTATGTAAAACTTGGTCTTGTATGTAACGTAAGATATCGAAAAAACTCATTGATGTGTGTATCATAAGATATAAGAGATATTAAATTTATTTTAAAATAAATATATTGTAATCTCTTGGGGTTTTATATTTTATTTAAATATGGTGTGCCATGTTATTCATTCTATCAGATACAATGTTCTTATTTTATAATTTTGGGGTGTTACATTTCATGATTCAAACTATTATTGAGTTTATTTCTTAGTATCTCACATGTCAGCATATAAATAATACACATTAGGTTCCATCAGGTTTGACAAAAATTCTTGGGATCCAAAAATTTATGTGGTATGGAATATAAATTAGTTTCATAATTTTTCTTCTATATATTATGAGAGCTCATGACGCTATCTAGGTTATTATTGACAAAATCACTATGTTGGCACACATTCTTGCTATTAGGGAGAATTGTTTGGTTGAATGTTTTTGGATTTGTTTATGTCAGAGATCAACCGAATCCACTGGGTACCAATTTTTATCATCCTTAACTATGATTCTCAGTTCACATCACATTTTTTGAGTTTCTAGTAGGAGGATTTTATCACCATGTTATAGATTAGAATGGTGTTTCACCACCAGATGGATGGATAGACCGAGAAGATTGTCCATATATTGTAGGATATGATGAGAGAATGTTTGTTGGACATAGACCAGATCTAGGAGGATCAATTAATATTGGTATATTTATCTTATAATAACATCTATCACTCTAATATCAGTGCAGAACCACTCAAAGCCCTTTATGAGATACCATGTAGGTCAATATTGTGCTTGGACGAAATTATCAAGACATCTATTATTGGACCAAATATCTTGCAATAAATGGCCTATAAATTATAGGTGATCCACAATTCTATGAGAATATCCCATAGACTATATAAATGTTACATAGATCTATTTTGAAAGACATTGGAGTTTGATAAAGGATACCATGTTTTTCTAATAGTTCCCCTTGATGAAAATTTTAGAGATTTTGATGGTGAAGCAAGTAATCCTTGAGGATAATTGGGTAGTTAGAGATCCTTTGGAGGGTTTATGTGGTTTATTACTTCTTATCATTACCCCATAGTTGTATTAAGTACATGAAGTCTTCCATGTGCCGTAGCTATGGAGTTACGTTCATTAACTCATGCACAATATTGAGTTGGGAGAGATAGACAATGTGGATGGATCTAAATTTGTAGGGTACTCAGTGGTGATTAAGAACCAAAAGAAGGGGACCCCAATTTAATAGTCCATCCATTTGGTTCATTTGATTTGGAATCATTGTAGAAATCACAAGAGTTTCTTGTAGAATTAGATCCTGGTGTAGGCTCAGTACCACCACCTTTTTATTTTTCATGTAATTTTAGGGCCAAGAAGTCATAATGAATTGGAGAATTTAATGAATTTGGTTTTATTTATTTACTCCTTTTTCATATATCTTCTTATATATCTTGATTTTTCCTCTGATATGTTTCCATGATTGGGTGTTTTATGACCCTAAAATTAATTTACATAAAATATTAATATATATCAAAGCATGTGACTGAATCTTTTTGAAATAAATAGATTTATCATTGTTTGGAGAATCAGATGGGAAATATGAGGCCATAGTTGATTTATACATATATGGTTTACCCTAAGTGTGACATATATTTGGTCATCATTGGTCTCTAGGTCTTGGGAGACTACCTGGGGTATTTTAAGTGAATTAATTAATTAAATTAATAAACCCAAACCCCAAACATCCTATACATATTCATCCCTAAAAAAATCCCCACAGTTATCTGCATAATACCTTATTTATTATAGAATCTATAGAGGAGAAAAACTAATTAAATACCACATATCATGGAGTAATGATCATTCTTCACAGGATACATGTTTTCCAAAATATTCCTTAGCTCTCGAAAATGACAATGGCATGAAACTACTCTCTATCATTGATCAATCTAAACTCGAGGTAAAAAACATTATTTCTTGAATTTATACCCTTATTTTATATGTAAAATCATAAATTGTTTATCATCATTAGTTTTTGGAAATTACCATTAATTACATGAGGTCGTATATTTATTGTAACTTTTATTCCCATGATTTCAACCTATTTTCCAGACTATGAAATCATTAGATTGAATTTAAACATCCAACATAGGGATTCCACCTCATTTTTATTCATTTTCCCACTTTTATTCATGATTTTCATCATTATCCCAAGGGATCACAAATTTACTTTTCCTAGAAAGATTTGAGCATGATCAAACCCTAGGATTCAAGGAAGATGCATGATCGATTTGGAGATTGTTGTTTTGTGATTTAATCATGATGTGATGCAGGAATTAGTTATTGGGAACGTTGATTCGAGGAAGAATCATGGGTTTCCATCCATGGGTGAGGTAATGCTTCTAGATTGGTTCACCAAGATAAACCAAAAATGAGAAGAGTGGATAGAATAAATCCATTAACGATGGATCAAGCATGGGAATTCCTAGAACCATGTTTCCTTGTGTTATTTATTATACATCTTATGGAAGTGGAGGCACAAATGATGTATGTTAAGGGTTAATTGGTTTCTATAAAATCCCAACATACACTAAGTGTAGTATGGGAACAAACACCTTGTAGTCCAACAATTTTTATGGGAAAGGTTTAGAGAAAACTGAAATATCAAACACCACTTTTAATCTATACAGGTCATGTGAACTGATGTTGAAACTCAGCGTGTACCCCCAAAGTATTTAGGTAGAAACATGAATAGGTATATATGAATGACCTAAGTACATGGGGAGGAATACATACATGGACATATCCAAGGTATTTGGACATGGATAATTTACATGAGAATAACTAGAGTACATGGGAATGGTCTAAAGAACATAGGAATGAGCCGGGTGGACATAGGAATACCCCGAGATGATAAGATATAGTTTTTACTACATGCACACACCATGTAGTTCTGCATCCCAACCAAGATGTGTGTGGGTGAAGACATGCACAAGTGTCTAGGTGATGTCACATTCCGTGTAACCCTATATACACACCATGAACTATCCATAGAAACTTTTACCTTTCAGATCACCGTCTTTGAAACTCATATTTTGTCTCATGAGTAGACAATCGTAAAAGTATTCCATTTTGAATAATATTTTTTCCTATATTTTGACATCAGATATATGAAACAAGGATTTATGAGAGAAATTCATATTTTTTTTCAATTCTTGGCTAGTTTCAGGGATCATGTTTGATCATTATAGATATTAAGGTGTTGGAACCCCCTATCACACCAGGGTACATGACCCCCATAATCTTTACATAAGTAAATTCACCACCCCCTTAATTTATATGGTGAAGGTCCTATATCAATGGAGTGTAACCCCTATCTTTTACATATGATGGGGGAATATATTATCCATCGTAGATTGTTTCACCTCAGTTATGGAACACAATGGTGTGGTGTGGGCCCTCCACCTAGATTCTTATGTGGTTACATGTGATTCTTGGCCTCATAGATGGACCATGGAGATATAGGGTAAATCGTCATTCTTAACTGGGATATAGAGATATAGATCACCTTAATCTCTATATTGGGTTTCCATATATTTATATATTTTCGATTTTGATTCTCACTTGACTGTGGGTTCAATTGATTATTGTTTCTTTTTATTTCTCTCTTTTATATTTCAGGCCATCCTACTTGGTATATATATAAATAACACTATATAAGAATTTTACAAGAATTTTATGCCATATTAAGAATATTGATACATCTTAGGTGTCCTTGATGGACCATGTTTTGGAGGAGCATAATCATACCTAGCAGTGCTGACCATGTTTGGTGGTCAACCTTGAAGGCTGGGAGTCAATCTATCTCTAGTCTCTCATTTTCAAATTGTGATCAGGTAGGGACCTCTTTTCTTTTTAGGCATGTATTCTCCCCATTTATAGTTTTATAACTTGATATTAAACATTTATTCTTTCATATATGTTTTTTCATGCATGATCTAACTCTTAATAATTAGTCGTTCATTATATCTCTGCATGATTTCATGGATATGGATGTGTGTATATAGATGTATTAAGGACAAAGACTCAAATTTAAGTAATATTCATTATTAGTACCATTTTTCAACACCTAGACAATTATAGGTAGTCTTGGGGTATCACAATAACCTTACCACTGACCAAGCGGGTATTGTTGGGTCAAGTCATCATATACATTATTTATTTATTATATAACCTTTTCCTATGATTTTTACTTGATGTGGTTTGTTCGATTTTTCTGAAACATTATTGGTATATTTATTGTGGTAAAAATAATTTTAATATATATATATATAATCATAAAATTTTATATGTTTTTTTATTTTATTATTTCATTAGTATAAAATTAATTTTCTTAATATTTTCGAAAAATGTAGTCATATTAGGACAGGTGCCTCAATATATTCATTTATGGAGGTTAGGTTTATAGTGGCCATTTTTTATTAATAACACTTTCTGAATGTACATTGTATTATTTAAAAAATATTAATAAATAATCTAAATGTAATCAATATTAAGAGGAAGTGGAAAAATAAATTCTATATTCTCTGGAGACAATAGTTTGTATATACAATGAACGACATTTTAATTTTCCATAAAATTGAAGAGTGTTGAAAAAATAAAATAAATTATATTTATGAATTTTAACCATTTAATAAATTTAAAATATATTCATTAAACAACTCTTTTATATAGTATATTAATGAATTTTATGAACAATTGATCATTTTCTTCAAGGAGAAAGTGTTTCTCATGTATGCATGATGATATCATTATTTTTCAAATAGTTTAGTTAGAAGGTAGAAACAGGATATTTCATAAGTATAATAACATTTCATAATATTTATTTTATTTATTTTATTGGACATTAAATTATTAGAATTCATTTTATAGGGAATAGAAAGAAAATAGTTGATCAAGATTGGTTGAGAACCTTACCACTCCCTTGGGTATCACCTTAAAGATCATTTTAATTTTCATTTTGAAAGGACAAAGATTCTTGGACATGATGAGAGGACTGATGAGGTACTAGGTTAATTTTTTGGTAGAGTTAAGAATTTCTAATGGGAGAAAACTTGTTGGAACCAATCTACTATTAAAAGTGAATAAAATGTAACTTATATTAATACAAATTACTTTATCAAAGATGGAATGATACTATTTAGGGTTCAATGGATCCGAAAATTATAAACAATGATTATTTGTCTAAAATATTATCGAGAAAACCTCTAAAAATAATTTTCAAACATGTTTTAGACATGTTTAAAGACTTTTAGTGCTATATTTTTATATTTTTATATTTTTTATTTTACCAAAATATGATTTTTTATCATATTAATTTATATTTTATTAATAATTTATGCTAACCATTTTAATGACCCATGTTTTCCTAGGAAGTGAAACTGAGCATATATTTGAATGTTCAATTCTTGAGGCTCATGAGTAGTAAAATGTTCATTTTTCCCTATAATATGACCTTAGAGAAATTTTATAGCCAGTCATTTGGTCCTTAAATACGGTTCTTACCCTAAGATAGGTGATTTGTGAAATTTCAAGCACTTTAAATTTTGGATGAATTTTTAATAATTAATTAATTAAAAACTAATTTATTTGTGATTTTTGTATAGTAATATTTTTTAATGAAGTTTCTATATTAAATTTTCTTTCTTTCCTTGAGTCTCTAATGGGGATGGGGTTCTAGGTGATATATAATCTTGGTTTGGGAGATGGGGAAGAGCTCAGAACCGATTTTATTTTTCTTTTTTATTTCTTTTGTTTTTCATTCATTTTTTCCTTTTTACCTTTCTTCTTTATTACATTTGGATTCCCATGTAGTCCCCATTGGGCTCCTATTTCATGTGGTCGAGAGTGGTTTATCGATAGAATAGGGACGTATATGAGGAAGCACAACCCGGGGAGCTGCTGTTGAGCTAGATTGTGCATCCGTGGGTGCATAGAGAGGATTTGATGTGAAGATATGGCGTTTCAAACCCATGGATTGATCATTTTTTATTTTTTTTGTAAATATCTTTATATTTACCTATTTCAAAATTTAAATCTCTATTATGATTCTTGAAGAACCTATGGGGTCGATCTATGCTTATATAAGTAAAATGGGGTATTTTTTAGGTTTGTAGGGGTTTCTATTTAGGAAATCCTAATCACACTATCAATGGTTCCAATAAAACACATCATGTTTTCTTCCATTTCAAGGAAGTTGAGGTTTTGGGGACTATACACCATGTACTTTTAGTATACACCATGTAGTGGTTCACAAACATGTGGTTGAGTTCTTAGGTAGACAACCCATAAAAGGGTGACATGTTCATTTAGTAGTACAAGAGAAGACCCTATTTTGAAATAACTATATAGTAATACATGACTAGAACCCATATATTCCTAGGTAATGTAGAAGTACATGGCCATAGTGAAGGATTGGATTAAATTTTGTGCACTTAGGGTATACATCATGTACTTCACCCTTGTTACCCATTTAAGGGGTTATGGTGTTTTTTCACCTTGAAGCTAGAATTGACCATAATTTGAGTCATTTTTTAGTATTTTTTATTATATAATGTGATGGTGGATCTATTGAGGCGCTTTGATGACAAATAGGTGGTTATTTTTTGTGATTGATTTATGATAGAGAGGTTTTTCCTACAATAAATTGAACCATAGGTCTCTTGATATAGACATGGTATGAGACCCAGATAAGGGACATAAGGTTCTTGGGAGGGTGTTATATATCCTCACTAAGGTTATCATTTTATTATTCATAGAATTGTCCCTGGTTAGTTGTATTGGTTTTTGACTCTAGGAAGTGAATCAGTTGGGAGATTGGGCTAACTAATAGTGGATTAGAAAGGATATAATCTAGAGTAAATCTTCCTTGTGAGATATTTCCTATTCGTTATGGGAGTCAATGCTATATTAGATACTAGGTGTAACACCCGGAAGTTTTTTATGAAATATTTTCTTAAAATGATTTTTATTCTCCAGTAGCTTGCTCTGCACACAATTGTGAGTTTAAATGAACTATGAGACTCCCTTATTATAAAATTATCATTATATCCTAGCCATTAGGTTTGGAGGAATAATTATAAATACATTATGAAAATGCATTGTGAATTCATTGGCTATCAATTATTTATGAAAAATATAAATCAACTAGATATTTTTATTTTTAAGTGAATTAATTTTAGTAATGAAATTAATGATATATATATGTGTTATATACTTAGTAAAATAGTTTTTATATTCATCCAATGGATATTTTAGTCATAGGGTATGAATAAAACCCTATTTGATGTATACAAACCTATTTTTTAAAGAAGGTTAATTTTACACCTTTGAATGGCGAACACATTTTAAAATAATATTTTGACACATTAATAATTTTAATATGACAACATAAACATATTTTTGTAAATATGAATATTAAAATTTACTTTGGATGAATTTCAGATATTTTTCTGATAACTTTCATGTTTTGATGAATAGTAAAAATATGCTAAATTTTAATTGAAAATAACATTTTTCATTGAAATAGTTTATATGGTTAAATTATATTATTGAATGGTTTCAAAGAATAAATATAATATATTTTCTAATTAATATAATTTTTGGACATTTTAATTAATTTTACATTAATTTAAATGTAAAAACATTTCAATATTTTGAAATATTTTAACTTTTAAACCTCGTTTTCTCATTTCAACAATGAGATTAATTTTATATTAATTACTGAAACATCTGGGTTTTTAATTTTCGAAAATAGATTCTATATTTCTAATTAGTAGGTTAAAACATTTTTAATATATTTATTTTATTTTTGGGCAATATAAATAGTAACTTCAGTAAATTTTATTAACACAGTAAAAGGGTAAATAGGGTAACTAGGGTAAAAATAATATTATAAAATTATCCTAACAATTTTACTTATACAAATTTATGATTATAATTTTACCAAAAACATTCTTGGGTCGAAATGTTATCCATTGGAACCCACTTGGTTAAGATTAGGACATTTAATTTATTTATTTAAAGAAAAGTGAAATATGTCTCACTCAAACTTTAATAATTAAATTATTTTTAATATAATGTTATTCAGAAGATAAATTAGATTATAAATAATCATTTTAAATCTAAAATGTTTTATGTTATCATGAATATTTATTTTTAATTTACAGGAAATAAATATTTACCTTAAAGACTTATACTTCGATGATGAAAAAATTAATTAATTGATGAAAAATCAATAAATCATTTTTTATTAAAATATTAATAACCATAAAAGGCACAAAAACAAGACCAGAATTTATTGGACGAGTATATATCAACCAAAAGAATACAATATTATAATTATTGACCATTTGGAGTCTTATAGAAGAGATTATGACACTTATATTATTGTATATAAAATGAAGATAAATTTGCAACATTCATGTTTTAAAATAGTATAGCATTTTTAATGTTGGGTTTTTCATAAGATAAATTCAACTACATGTATTATTTTTAAATATAATATAATTATATTTATATTATTATTTAATTTTTAATTTTTATTCAACAAATATGTATATTAAATAATTACACAAAGTTGAGGTAGTAATTATTTTATTAATGAAGAGACCAAATAAATGCTTCTAAAAATATTTTAATAAATATAATTTGGGATAATTATTATCTAAAATTAATTTTATGGATTACCTTGACCCCTTATATATATAATAAAATATTTTTATCATGGTTCAATTTTTATTTTTATATCATTTAAAATCCATGAAATAAATAGTGTCAAAATTGACACTATTGATATTCTGCTAAAATAAGGTTTTCTTAAATTATATAAAAATCCTAAATATTTTTCTAAAAATATATAATAATTATTATATGGTCTAATATATTCTATAATATTAATTTATGGTCTAATTTACTTTAAATAAGTAAATATTTTAACCTTTTAATATTGAAATATTTGTTACCCTAGTGAAAAATTAAACAGAATAACTAAGTGTTGATTAAAATGATAATGATTAAATTGATATAAACACTTGTATAAAATTTATTGGTTGATGAGATTAAAACCCTATATCATATCATATTATAAATTGGGAAATTTTTGAGTTTTTTATGTGGGTTTTTGGTTTTATTATAAATTAACATTTTTTGAGGTTTCCAAAAGTGCCCTTCACCTCTATTATAAAAGGGAAATTCCTCCCTCAAATCTTCAATTTATTTTCAACATTAAATATTTACCATCACCTACTAAATTCCCATATAAACTCCCCTAGATACATTCTAGATGTCATGGTCTTCTTAAAAGTCTAACTCTATTGGTCTAAGAGAATATTTAGTGGAGGCACATCGAAGAAGTGGTAATATCATTTACCGATTATATCAAACATCTTTCTTCTTCTACTTTCATGTAATGAGTTGTTTCATTATAAATTAATAAATAAAGTTGTACTAATATAATTATAGGTTATTATTACTATGAAACAACCATATTCTACCTTCTACTCATCCTATGAAAAATAAAATCACCACGCATGCGTACGTACGACTTACCGTCTCTACGTCGTGGTGTAATCCGTTTTTCACCACCACCTTACATGGATGGGTATAATGATGAAATTAATAAATATATATATTTTTAATGTAAAATTATTTTTATTCTAAGATACTATAAACCATCCACTTCAATACCATTCAACAATTATGGGAACAATATCGTCGCTCGTGCGTACGTACGGTTTACCATCTCCACGATGTGATGTGATTCGCTTTACATAATATTCATTAATGCATGATTATTTAAATTAATTGAATGAATAAACATGATATATATAATACTAATAACATTATGTAAATTATATAACTATAACCTAAAAATATTAATAACAATGAAATGTTACTAACAAACGGATGAAAATATGATCATAAATGTTATAATAAAAGATATTATGACTATATAATAAATCATTAACATTATTTAAATTATTATACATGAGGTTCAGATATGTATGAAACATATCATACCAAAGGTAAGGGATAAATTTGTAAATATCATTTTTATCCGAGATTGTTTATTCATAAGTATTTACTGGGGTATATTTATCATCCACATCCATGTTTCCTAAATATGTATTTAAAAATATTATTTATATCCTTATATAAATTTTTATAGTAAATTTTACGCATTTTTTAATTTTAACGAAATGGTATGAATGGAATATTTTTTCATTTTCAGTATGAGGTACTTTTTTACTTTTTTAGAAAAATGTATAAAAAGAATGTTTTTTTAACTTGTACGGAATGAATGGATTTTTATGATTTCATATTGCCTTATTTCCTTGAATATTAGACTAAAATATTACAAGGTTATTTTCACATAAAATTATTTAGTCTAAAATTGTGTGGTATTTTGAGTAGAGAAAGCATTTTTGAATAAGAAAAGATATTTTCCTTAGGAATTAAGATCAAGTGTTTTATCAAAATTATCTTCCATATAAGATGACATAGGTTTATGTGTCTATCTCTATTATTAATATTATTTGGTTGTTTGTATGATTGTATTATTTTTATTAAATCCATTTATCTTATATGTATTATGTTATGATGTAATGATGTTTAAGAAAGCTATTTTTTTGTTCCTTTGGTTATGATATGGTGAATTGTTTAGGTTTTGTGACACATGTAAGAATGGTTTCATTATGAGATGGGTGGTAACAATATCTCCCTCAAATTGATTAGGTAAATATTTATGTCTCATGAGATATACATGATTGGAACAATAAGTAAATCCAGTTCAGTAGTACAGGGCTGGAACGAGGACTGAACTCAGTTTAGTAGTAGACTTTGTCTGATATGATGGTCTTGGCAATGAGCCTTGACTAATTTGAAATGATTTTCAATGATTAAGTGTGAATGACATGAAATTTAATGTCTTATGTTTTGGATATTAGGATTACATTTCACTTTTATGATTTATCCCATGACATGATATTATGATCTTTTATATACAAAATAAAATCATCAAATGCTATATTCTTATGATTATGAAAGGATTGATATTTCTCTTGTTTACACTTACTGAGAATTTGAGATCACCCTTTCATATTTTTATTTTCCCCCAGTCATGATTAATATTATTATTTAAGATATGTCAAAAAGGAGTCTAGTTATAAAGAAATAAGCCGGAGACAATGTGGATGTTCTATGAACCGGTTGTTTATGTTTCCCAGTTTTTAAAGACACTAAACCTAAACGGTTCTAGCGTGGTTTTTTATTTCATGTAATAATTATTCTTCAATGTTGAAGTAATATCTACATATAAAGTATGGGTCATTATACTAGGTCTGTAAATGTGTTACCCCTGAGGGATATGTGTTGGATAGATGGTTGTGGTTATGATCATCGACACCATGTGGGCATCATAATTTTTGGTAACTTTGGGAACCCAATAGGTTTCCATTTTAAATATTGTCGCTAGTAATAGAGGTTCCTGGGAATGGGAAGATATTAACATGGGTGACACCAAATAACATGGATCGATGTTTTGTACATGTTTTGTCTTTGATGAAATAAGTCTCAACCTAAGGATTCAAATAATGGATGTATGATGGGTTAAAAATATGGACAACCATGATTAATGTTTTTTATGTATTTCATGGAAAACACCATTAGTTTTTTTAATAAATAAATGAAATAATCCCATAGGGAGGTCCTGATATGTTATAAAGAAAACTCCAATGATAGGGAGGTCTGTGATATTCATAGGCATAAGTTGTATCTGAGATGCTTATAGGGATTATGCCATGGATGGGAGCAATCTCGTTAGTGATGGATAATATTTATAATGGGTGTATTACCAAGATGAGAAAACTAATATATGGGAGTTATGTGATATTATTTGTTTGGCTACATGGATTGTAGATGGGATGCCGAGATGGAATATCATATTCAATCTTGATGGGTGCCTTACGGTAGGGGCTTGGTGCATTATATCTTCCAAGGCCCTTCTATATGTCAAGGTGTGGTTGTTCTAGTATATTGTAGTGAGCATGGATATAGGTTTTGATGACTATTTTATTCTCCCATTGTGTATATTTTCAATATTGGTTAGGAATTCCATAGATTGGTTCCAGGATGATTGGATCTTCACGTGATGTCACACTTAGGTATATGCAATCTATGTATAGAGCATGTGTTCTCTTAAAGGCCAATTATATTTCATGTATGGATGATCTTGTATACTTGGGTGAGGTTTGATCTAGGCTTGTGATAATTTTGGGATTATTTCTTGAATTAAAAACTCTAATAAAGGATCTCTAATATACATGGTATATATACCATGGGGAGAACTCAGTTTTTTATATTAATTGGATTGATTATGAAATGTGCACAAATACACTCAGGTGTTTATTGATGATGGTTTGAGTTGATTGTGGTTTTAGATGTGAGGATTGATGGTGATTTTATTTATTTATTTATTTCTATTTATTTCTCATATTCAATGGGAATATTTCATGATTATGCACTTATGAAAGCAGGTTATAGGACCACCATTGGGGTGTCCTAAAACATTTATTTCTAACCACCTATATGTGATCCTCGATGTTTATATAGAACTCATGTATAATTTTATGTTCA
The DNA here is from genome assembly GCA_963277665.1 of Viscum album. Classification (NCBI taxonomy): domain Eukaryota; kingdom Viridiplantae; phylum Streptophyta; class Magnoliopsida; order Santalales; family Viscaceae; genus Viscum; species Viscum album. Next base: position 903,717,901 of record OY728160.1, on the reverse strand, counting down.
TCACAAATTCAAGAAATAGAGGGAGGAGGCCCATAATTTTTTACCAAGTAGAGCCACTAGTGTGTTATCTTATGTTAGTGTTAGAGAACCTTGATTTGGTTTTGGATACCAGGTATTTGGTATAGAATGGATTTGGTTTAATGGAATTTTACTTTTATTTCATTTATTTTTTATTTTTTATGTGGTTATCTTATTTTTTATTTATTAAATGAATGTGAGCATGAATATTCTAGTATATATGCATCACTTCATTTTATCATTGAATGCTTTTAATTAAGTTTATTTAGATTTTATTTAATCATTGATGTACTTGATGTTGGTATATTTATCTAGGATTTTTCACTCTAATATGGGGCTGTTTTAAGACCTCAAAAATTTGGAATATATTTATCCTTAAATAAATTCAATCTCTTAAAAATATTTTTATGCACACAATGTGGGGTATAAAAAAATGTGATAATCTATTAAAATATTAATATTTCAATGTGACTATTATAACATATCCATTAATATGGTATTTATGAATATGAAATACTAAATTATTTAATTTATATATTTTTCATGAGTATAAAATTAATTCAATGGTTTTATATTAATTATAAACAAAATTATAAAAATTTCAAATAAAAATAAATGTTTTTGAAAAAAATAGTATTTTTCTAAAAGGTGGTTTAGTCATGCATTACATACATAATTTAATTATTTTACCAATTTTAGAAAATTTATTTGAAAAAAAACATTTTTGAAATAATAATTTCAATATTAACTTTGTAAAGACCCAGAAATTTCAAGGAAATTGTTTTCTTAATTTCTTTGGAATTTTACGAGTCCGCAGTTTCTAACGACACCTGATTCCGAGGCCCGGTGTGCCCGGAATCAATTTCAAAAGTTTGGCTCGGGTATGTTCAGTGAACGAATGAGCGGATTTTTATATCTCTTGAACCGGTGCTCGGAATTGAAATCTGAGGGCACCGATGAACTCACAACGCCGATAGTTTCTTAAGAGGACCTTTACCAAAGGTGCGTTTTCTCGGGAGGAGTTGTTAGAATTTGAGGATTAATAAAGAATTGAATAAAATTTGTGGTACAAATTTTATTCCCAACTTAGGTGGTTATATCCTAAGTGTAGAAGTTGGGGTGGAACCACTAGTTGCTAACTAACCAAGTGAGGATTAAGGTGAGGTGGGGCCCATACGATCCCAAACCCTTCACTTTCCCAAACCCCCCTTAAACCCCTTGTAATTAATGTAAAACTCCTCACTCCCTCTTTATTTGTGTAACTCACCCTCTCTCCCTCTTTATTTCATGCAAAATCACATTAAATTAATTGATTAAACCTATTCAATTAATTTAACTAAGAGTTTGAATTTTAAGTTTTGAATACGTGGCAAGTTATAATAAAATAAGAGTAAGTCTTATTTTATTTTGGGTTGGGATTGTTGTGTGGAGACTTTGGGGAGAGTGAGAGAGCCTTTGTGAGAAGAATAAGAAGGAAGAGAAGAGAATTCCTCCTCGTTGAAGAAAGACGCTTCTTTATCGAAGAACGACTACCTCCCTCTAAGAAGAATGGTTCTCCAACCGTCGGATCTCCATCGAACGACACTCAGGCTAGATCGAAGGTCTTTGAGGAAACAAAGAACGTCAACGACCATCGTCACCATCACCTCTTACCTTGCGACGACGTCAAAGAACCGACATCCTTTCCATTTTGCGATATCATCAACAAACAAAAAACGACACGAGGTAGGGGATTAATTTGAGAATGATATTATTCCCATGGTTGTTTCCTTATAAAACAAAGAATGCAGATCAACTCATCATCAAGTTGATCCGCGAATGTTATTATTTACGGGACGAGAATATTTAATTACAGGAGTATTTTCGGGAACTAGGTTAACATTTAATTGATTAAAATTTTGCCTTGTTAAGTTGTTGAAATCATGTGTTGACTGTTTCCAATTGATAACACCTAATGCGGAGGGCGCTGGCCGAACAAACACGGACCGACAATCCCCAGTAGATTGTTTGATGATGTGTGGATTGACAGGCGACGACGAAATGGGATGAAATGGTGATTTGAAGTCTCCGTAGTGTTGTTCGGGTCCCGTAGTGACCTTAGGCGCAGACGGAGGGAGAAACGGACCACCGGTGCACGTCCGGTGGTCCGTGGAAAGCGGCGGCGGTGCGCCGCCAGAGAAGACCGTCGCGGCTGTGCCACGGAGAACCGGAATAGAAAAGCAATTCCAGATTTTTGAGGGGGGGGGGGATTTAAAGCCGCGCTGGTTCACCGTCAACCGGGGGGAACAACGCCCCCCCACTCCGCGTCCGGTTGGCCACGCTGGCCGATCCACAGCCAGCCGGGCCGGGCCGTGCCAGCTCGGCCGGGCCACTAGTACCGGGCCGGGCCACGCCAACTGGGTTGGGCCGCACCAGCCGGGCCGGGCCGCGCCCAACTGCGCCAGACCCGGACCCGGGTCGGGTCGACCCAGTTTGGACCGACCCAGGGGGTATTGGTGCAGGTCGGACCGGGCCCAAACCCCCTATTTTCGGACCTCCTTCAGTTAAATGCTCATATCTTGAGATACAGACCTCCGATCTATGCAATGTCAGTTGCATTGGGATACTTGGATCGAGACGGTCGTTTTGGTATATTACACTCGATGTTTCGACAAAGTATGGGTACGACCGATTTGGTTTGAACCCGAAACCAACAGGGCCCTCGGAGCAGAAACACTTATAACTCGAGCTTCGGACGTCCGATTGACGTGCCGTCTACTTAGTTGTATTATTTTTGGTGAGACGGATATTTTGGAATACTTTAACTTAGGTTTGGATGCAATTGGAATATGGATGGGTTGGATTGAACTCGAAATCCAAACGGGCCCCTGGAACGGAAAAGCCGATAACTTTCAGACCGAACGTCCGTTTGACGAACCGTCAGCGGAATTGGTGGTCACATTGATAAAAAGTCCCTTTCAGTATACCCTATGTGAGTTCCGGGTACAATTGAGATATAGATGGGTTAGTTAGTACACGAAACCAACCAGGCCCCCAGGACTAAAAGGCTAATAACTCACAGACCGATCGTCTGATTGATGCGCTGTCTATTGCATTGAGACCCCTATGATGAGGCGGTCCTTTGAGTTACTTCTTCATGGGACTTTGTGATACTTGGAGTATCGACCAGTAGCTCATGGAGCGGACCCTCCCGGAGACGAGCGTATGGAGTACGGAGACCGTGTAGCTGGCTGAGACCTGATGATTGCTTGTCCGATTCGAGTCAGAGTGACTGGTATAGCCCAGTGGGGAGTACTACTGTGTTTGGGTGGCAGAACCATGGAAGGGGTCACTACTGTGTTTGGGTGACAGACCCGCGGTACTCAACAGAAGGAGTACCTCTATAGGCTATTAGGGGGGGGGGGTGCACTACTGTGTTTGGGTGGCAGACCCCGGTGGGGAGCACTACTGTGTTTTCGTGGATGACCCGCGGTACTCAATAGAAAGAGTAACTCAGTAGTCTAAGGTTAGTGAGCAGTGCCTCAGAGTCATGACAGGATCAGTGTACTCGATAGAAGAGGAGCTCTTCAGCAGTTGCGGTTTCGATAATGAAAATCCTGGTTTCAGCTGAGTCAATGACCTTTTTGTTTTCCTCATGATTGAGATGGGTTACTTGATAAATTACATATATTTATGGGCATATACCTAAGTAGTGGTTATCCATCGACCTCATAACTGTGTGAAACCTCGTGGCTGAGATGGGCTACTTGATAACTTAGGTATAAGTATGGGCTTATACCTAAGTAAGGGTTATCAGTTGAGAAATTTATTTTTGATTATCCTTGTTGGATTTAGTGAGACCTTGAGGGTCTCAGGGTCCCTACTGAGTATTGTATACTCACCCCTGCACGGGATATGCCCGCACCTCGTTGTGTTGGATGCAGACGATGGACAGCGCTGAATGAGATCGAGTGTTCGAGGACTGGACGGTACCTGGAGGTGGACCTCACGATGAGTCAGTACCTGGAGGTGGACTTCACAACGATACGGTACTCGGAGGAGGTTGGCGGGTGAGAGTGTTGAGGAGGCTATATGTACCTACCCTTCAAGTAGGATCCATGGTGGATGATCCAGGAGCTGCGCTATCTGTACCTACCCTTCAGGTAGGATCCGAGGTGGACGACCCTTGAGATGTTTCTATCTTCTAGCCGTTTACTTTTCTGTTGTACTTTCGTTCAGTTGTAGCTGTACTTTTCAGTTGGGTTTGTATTCTGGCCCATTTACTTTCCAGCACTTTCTTTTGTACTCAGTGTATTACTTCCGCTTGTACTCTGGTTGGATGTGTTTATGTTCTATAAAGGCAATGCCTTCCCTATTAACGGGATTTACGCCTTGGGTGCTAGTTTCCAGCCCCTGGCCTATGGAAGGCGAGCATGGGGTAGTCACAGCACATGCCCCGAGGACGGGTCGTTAAAAATTGGTATCAAAGGAGTCGGTTCTACTACAGAACTTATAACTCTGATATTTCTTTTTTGTGAAGCAATAGTGTTAAGGGTACCGAGTGTGGTTTTCAGTTCAGGGAGTCCAGTGTTGGTGCGGGCGGCCGACGTATCCATACACTATGACCCTGACTTCTGATTTCCGACTCAGTGCACGAAAACACTAATTGAGTGTGTGTTTTAAAATGTTTTCCCTTAAAACAGCTCAAACCAGGTCAGCTCACCAGGTATAATCGTTTTACCGTGTCACATCTGTTTCTTTCAGGATGCCTTTTCGTAGACGACCAGCTAGAGCCCCGAGAGATGTACGTACTGACAGCCCGCCGAGCGACGAGGCCTTAGTACTGGGCCCTCTTTCAGTTGAGGCACCGGCGGAGGCACCAACGGTACTACCATATGTTGGGCCACCGAAGCCACCAACCCCAGAAACAGGTGATGCACGCCACTTGAGCACACTGCACGAGTTCCAACGCCTGAGGACACCCAGGTTCCGGGGAGAGACGAACCCATAGGAGGCTGGGGATTGGCTGGAAGCCGTGGTGAGAGTCTTCAGGATAGTAGGTACACCGGTGGACTTCATGGTGATCCTTGTTGCCAGCCTCCTTCAGGCAGCATCAGACAGATGGTGGAGCCAGATGCTCTAGTTTTGCGATGAGATGACCTTCACCTGGGGAGAATTCGAGACCTTCTTCAGGGTGATGTTTATACCAGTTACTCTACACTTCGAGCGTGCTCAGGAGATGCTGCCTTTTCTGTAGGATTTTTGATTAGCAACCGAATCATCTGTAGGAAGTAGACAGATAATGCAGGGGTCCAAGAGGACCAGACCAGCAGGTGGGCAACCTCGGGTTATAAGATCGGTAGTGTGGGGCACCCGGGGTGGAGTCAGATCCAGGCGTTCCATAAACGGACAGTGTTATGCATGCAGCAGGAAGGGTCACATGGCACGTGACTGTCCGACTCCCCGCACAGTTGATCCGCAGGCATTAGAAGAGCCACCGAGATAGAAGCAGCATCGGGTGCTTGAGCAATAGCCGAGCGGTGGACAAGGCAGTGGAGCTCCGGAAGCAGGTGGACAAGAGCGGAACTAGTGTATTCCTTTTGTTCTTGGTACTTCTAGTTCCATGTTGTTGTTTCATTTGTGTCTTTGTACTTTGAGATTCAGTAATTAAAGACACCTTTCTTTGTGACATTTACTTTCATGTCCTCACTTTATGTTGTTACTAAGGGGTTCCGGTTTAAAACCATTGACTTGATCCTCTCTTTTGAGATACCTACTGGAGGAGACCCAGTGACCACACACTGCTACCGACAGTGTGACTCGACCCTTGGAGGTGAGAATAACGGTTGTATATATTATTAGTAGCGTTGAGGCCTTACGACGTCATCCATGGCATGAAATAGTACCGTTCATGTCAGGATTGACTGTATTAGGCAAATAATGTGGTTCATCCAGGGGATGAGACCAGATTTCTCTTTTCGGAAGAGGACAATTCCCAGCAGCTCTTTGGTGGAATGTAGACAAAACAGGGTGGAGATGGGTTCTTACAATTGGCTAGACTCACCCATTGTTCATTGAACGAGAGGTTTATGTTTCTCTCCATCTCAATAATCTCAGGTGTAACTTCTCTCAGAAGGATAAGAACCTGGGACAACAGTGATGGCTTGAATTCCTCCAGGACTATGAATTCGATATAGTTTATACTCATGGAGAGGGAGGACATTGTAGCAGATGCTCTTAGTAGGAGATCGGGTATTCAGCTATTGGGAGTTCCGAGACAGAAGCCGAATGCGTTTCAGATATCCTTTTTGGATAGTGATAGAGTCAGCACATGTAGAACCTGAGATGTTTCAGGTTACGACGAAAAAGGTACAGATCAACCGAGAGTAGATGAAGACTGCATAGAGAAAACAGATGTCCTATGCTAATAGAATAAGAGACCATTGGAGTTCGAGGGTGATGACCACGTCTTCTTACGGGTCTCACCTCGACGGGGTCTACGGAGTTTTGTCCAGGGCGACATGTTATCTCCGCGTTTCTTCGGACCATTCTAGGTCCTCAACAGGGTAGGCGAGGTAGCTTACCATCTTGCCCTACCACCTCAGTTGCACCAGGTGCAAGACGTTTTCCACGTATCTCAGCTGAGGAAATTGTAGAGACCCAAAGCTTGACGTACATGGACATTACATTACTTTAGCGGAATACTTAATACATAACAAAAACAGACACACAAGGACCGTAATAGTTTAGTGTCTTTGGAAACTTGGAACGTAATATTCTAATCGTGGTGAAATATCTTCAACATCTCCCATAAAGATCTTCCCCTTTTTTTTCTTACCTAAAACCTTTCTTTATATCCTGGGGAAAAGAAAACATACAAAGGGTGAGCTCAAATTCTCAGTAAGGGTAAGCATGGATAAAATAAAACATACCATACACATTTGAACTTAAAAACATGAACATAATGTTTAAACATCAAAAGCATGAGCAATGACATAAAACATGGAAGTACGTAAGGCATAGATCATAAAGAAACATTAAGAATCATAAATTAGCATGGGAATAAAACATGTAATTGTGGCAACCATTAATCACATGATATGATTTCCATATTAGCCAAGGCATTGATGCCAAGACCATCTTAGTGGACAAAGTCCCTTTCTGAGTCGAGTTCACTCCTCATTCCAGTCCTGCATTACTGAACCGGTTTAACTTGCCGTTCCAGCCATTTCTATCTCATGAGATATAAATCTTTACCCAATGCATTGGAGGGAGATATAGTTCCCACCCATCTCATAATGAAATCATTCTTACTTGTGCCACAAAATAAACATACATCATTCATAATAACCCAACGAATAAAATGGGTTTCATAAACATCATCCCATCATCACATAATCCATATAAAAGTAATGGATATGATTTCATAATAATAAAAGTAAAACCATGTAAATCATAAATACATTATACTTGAAACATACACATATGAAATAATGTCATCTTAGATGGAAAGATGGTTTTGATAAAACATTTGAAATGAATTCTTGAGGAAAATATCCTTTCTTCTTCAAAATAATTTTCTTTTCACAAAATGTCATGAAATTTTAAAATAAAATGATTTTTTTGAAAATAGTCATGAAATATTTTGGAGGAAGCTTCATGAAAATAAGGCTTTATAAAACAGTAAAAATACGTTCATGCCGTATAAGTTAAAAAAACATTCTTCTCGTACTTTTGTCGGAAAAGTCAAAAAGTACCTCATAATAGAAAGATTCCATACATACCATGTAGTAAAAGTCAAAAATGGGTAAAAAGGACATTAAACATACATAAAAACACTTTTAGAAAACATGGACATGGATGATAACAATAACTATAGTAAATACTTACGTATAAGCAATCTCGGATAAGAAAAATGAGATTTGCAAAATTATCCCTTACCTTAGGTCCGATATGCTTCGTACGTATCCAAACCTCCTGTATAATGATTTAAATAATGTCATTGACTTATTACAGAATCATATTCATTGTTATTATATCATATATGGTTCACTTATGACTTTATATTACCCGTTCTTTTGTAAATTCCATGTTAAAGAGTGTTTTGGGTAAAATCGTTTCATTTGTCATCCGTGTTTTGACTTGTAATTATTCATATGATTAATTAGATCATGATTACTTAATTCCAGAATATAAAAAATGATTTATATATAATATATATTCATAATATACATATATATAATAGATCGATAAATGGAAGAAATACACCGTTCTTGTAGACGGTAGGCCGTGCGTATGCATGAACGCTATTTTCGTTTACTTATTGAATTGAATGGAATTAAGTAGATGACATAAATATATATATACATAAATAAAGTAGAATTATTATGTCATATATTTTATGATTAATTATTATATATACTTTATAATCATTCTTGAATGGTTATCATAGAAAGTGAATCTCATCGCGTCATGGAGACGGTATTCCGTACGTACGCACGAGCGATGATATCATTCCCATGATCGTCGAATTGTATTAAAGTGTATGTATAATATTAAAGAATCAATATAACTTTAAAATAATCATATATATTCATTACTTTCACCATTATACCCATCCAAGTAAGGTGGTGGTGGAAAATAGATTACACCACGGCGTGGAGATGGTATTCTGTACGTACGCACGCGCGGTGATTTCATTTTCCATAGGATGGATATATGGTGAAATATGGTTGTTACATACTTATAATAACATATCAGTATATGAGTGATACTTATGTTATTACTTCATAATGAAACAACTAAAGAAGAGGAAGTTGAAGAAGAAAGAAAATTGAAAGAATCGGTAACGGATATTACCTCTCCTTTGACACACCTCTTTGAATCCTCCTCTTAGGGTACTAAAATTGGTCTTTGAAGAATACCAGTACCTCTAGGATGTTTCTAGGGAAGTTTAGAAGGGAAATGGGCAGGGTTTGGCCGAGCTTAAAGGATCAAATTGGTGTGAGGAGGAGAGGGAGTAGGTGCCCTTTTATAAGGGAGGAGAGGGGCACCTTTGGAAATCTTAAAAATATTAATTTATAATAAATCTAACCCCACTTAAAAACCTCAAAAAATGACTCATTTTCGAATATAAGATGATATAGGGTTGTAATATCATCAACCAATAAAATTTAGACATGTTATGAAATTATTTTAAACATTATCAACTCGATTTATCATTACTTAATCAATTTAATTTTATTTGTGGTAATAACATTCTAAATTTTAAATTATAACAAAAAATTAAATATTTGTTATGAATTGTCCATAATTGGATACTTTATAAAATTTTAGACCATATAAATTCAAATTTATAATTTTGAAATATTTTTGTGATTTTTAAACAATTTTATAATATGTTATTTTTATAAAATAACAATAGTGTCAATTTTGACACTATTCATTTATATGAATTTAAATAAAATATATACAGAAGATATGTTCAAACTAAAAGCTTTAATAGATTCATAAAATTCCATATGTGTATAGAAAATTAGTGGAGCACATTAAATAGTTCATATAATATTTATTTTATTATTTTTAAAACTATTTATTTGGTTTATCTCTTAATAAAATAATTACTACAACATTTTTGTATAATTATTTAATATACTTATTTGTTGCATAAAAATTAAAAATAAAATCCTATGATGAAGATAAATATATTAAATTTCCCAATAATAATTTTACTCGAATTTATCATCTTAAAATCACAATATTTAAATTGTTATATTTATTAAATTATGAAGGTGACAACTTTGGCATCATTTAAAATAAAATAATATAAGTGTCATAATCACATTTATAAGACTCCAAACGGTTATATATTAGGTCATTAGATGCTTATTGTATATATATACACTAAAAATAAGGTTTGGTCAGGTTTTTGGGCCTTTTAATGGGTATTATTATTTAAATAAAAACTATATTACTGATTTTTCACTTAATAAATAATTTCTGCATCATTAATGTATCACCATTAATGATAATTATTTAATCCCTAATAAATATAAATAAATTATCATGATGTAGATAATTTTATTATATTTTTGGAGACTATTCATGTTCGAAGTTTTAGGATGTTTATCACTAAATTAAAATTATTATACTTATAAGATTTAAGAGAGTGACATGTTGTCACTTTCTTTGGTTTTAATAATAATTAAATTATTTTCATGGTCAAAAGTCCATAAAATGAATCTAATCCGACCCTTAGGTGATATGAGTCTACTTTTAGTCATCCAATAGAATTTTGGAATGTGTTACGGTAATTTTATAATATTATATTCACTCTTAATTACCCGATTTACCTTTAACTATGATAAATAAAATTTACCGTAGTTACTATTCATAATTACCAAAAATAAAAAGTAGCCTATTAACATAATTTGGACCCACTGATTCCAAATATGGAATCCATTTTTTCAAATTCAATACACAGAAGTTGCAGAAATTAAATTAAAATTAATCCCGTTGTCGAATGAAAACGGGTTTTTGTTTAAAACATTGTAAAAGATTGAATTGATTTAACCTACGAATTCAATGTAAAATAAATGATAATTACATACATTATATTAAATGGTAAAAATATATTCTATTTATACTTTAAAACCATTCAATATTATAATTTAACAACATAAGTTATTATGATGAAAAAAGTTGTTTTTAATTAAAATATAGCGTGTTTTTACTATTCATTAAATACGAAAGTTATCAGAATAATATGAAAATTTTATCCAAGGTAAAATTTTATATCCTGATTCCATAGAATAATTTTATTTTGTAAAATTGAACTTATAAACATGTCAAAAACTAGATTTAAAGTGGGTGCGCCATCAAAAGGCGGCAAAACTGCATTTTTTGAAAAATACTTATTTTACCCGAAAAATTTATTTTGTTCTTATACCATGTTATAGAAAATGTGTAAGATGAATAATAATGTTATAAAATTCAAAATTTTGTTAATACTATTCATAACGGCTAGTTCATAATAATATTATAATAATATATCGTTGTTTAGTAAAACCTGATATTGCGTACAACACACACTATCGAGGAAGGTCGCGATTGCGTGTAATGCAAGCCAAGTCAGGGTTGCGTGTTGTGCAAGAATCCTTCATTGTTTCGTATAATAGAATCCATCCATATTTCATTTATACATTTAATATATGTATATATATACTCAATGTTGCGTAGAATAACTATTATCAAAATTGTGTGTAACACGATCCAAGAATAGTGTTGCGTATACTGCAAGATAATACGGTATTCTGTATAGCGCAAGGTAATATTGGTGTAGCATACAACACAAGACATTAATGAAATCAAAAGAATATTTTTCATAAAATCTCGGGGTGTTACATTCTACCCCCCTTAAAATGAATTTCACCCTCGAAATTCGTCGGGGTTATAAATGGTTTAATACTCGAAAGTTTGTTTAATAGAAACCCACATCGTAAAAAGGAATACCAAAACTTAGCTTTAAAAACTAAAGTATGAAATGTAACGGTTACCCAAATTAACTCATCACTGGGTTTCCACGTCGGAGAACATAGGTGAAAATATGGATATGGAAGAAAAATCTAACCATCAAGTTCTGATGGAGTGTGGTAGAGAACATGGCTATGAAATATCCAACAATCACAAAGCCATAGATTTGCGATGATCTAAGGTACCATATGATTCATCAGATATAAGGGAACTAGGAAAACATTTTGGGTTTTCAAGATCATTTCCCTAAAGTTGATGAAATTGGAAATAGAAGAAATACTTTCATGATTTTGGTACAGTCTCACCGTTGTTCGTTCTTTGGACAATTTGCAATGCATCTCTTAAAGAAATGAATTTGAATTTGTCATTCGTGAAGTGTTAGCAGCTCATGTGATAGAATGATGGGTCATTCCATCTGTCTTAAACAAAAGGTTATAAAAGTTATCAAAAATACATAAGTCCATCTATAGTGAGATTAATCATATATGGTTCCTAAAATGGACTTATACTTCATATATCATTCTACTTAACATAATAAAACTAGTTTCTACTAAACAGGGACTTCCTGTAGGCCAGTGGTAGGCGATAAAGGCCAGTCGCACTTCGGTTGTGGGTTCGATTCCCACAACCTTGTCCGACGCGATGGGCTGTCGCCTGTCCTGCAGGTTGTCCTTTTTCTAAAACTACATTACTATAACATCCCATCAATAATATCAAAAAAAGTTCTATCCTTAAACAATACTAACTTATGTCCAACATAATCCATTCCAATCTTTAGGCTTATCTAAAATACTTCGGTCTAAGCTCATAGTATAAAGAAAACGATTACTTGAAATGTCATCAACCAAGCATGTGAATACCATCATTTATCCCCCATATATCTTGTTGGTCACATTCCAATCATGTGAATACCTTAATCATGTATTCTCTTGAAAAATGAATACCCATTAAACCTTAGTGAAAACATGAATGCTGTCAAAAGTTAACTCTTTCCACATACCAAAATCCAAAAATTCTATATACTCAGACCATGATATAACCTTCTCCTTATATCAGTCATGAGATAATGAATACTATCAAACATTTAATTTTCTCCTTATCCCTTCATTATGCCCATATCATCTACATTCCAAAAATATCTGAATAACCTTTCATGGATACCGGTACCATTAATCATACACTTTCAAAACTCCAGGAAAGACAACAGTGTAACAATCCTTAGATGTCTCTTTATTCCATAGTACCATGAGATTAATTATACAACATTACACTTGATAAACATGTAATCATTCCAATACCTTCTTAAACCATTGACCGAGCTTCAACAATTCTTTAATCTCACATATCATTTGTAGTCTCTTCATCATCATCAACATAAATACTAACCATACGTCCATACTGATTCTCTTCATGAGACTTTCCCTTAGGTCATTGGTTTGCATAATGCCCGTACATTCCACATTTAAAACATTTAACCATTGTTGATGTCGTAGCAATACCATTATCCTCATCCATGGTGTTAACTGAACCTTTTCCTTTGCACTTACTGGCTTTGTGTCCTTCTTTTCCACACCCAAATCATTTTCCAGTTCCTTTGAAAAAATCTCCCTGATGCCTCTTCCCACATGATTTACATGAGGGAAATTGAACTTTATTTCCTCTATGATCATCGTGAAACTCCATCTTTCTCTTATTATCTGAGTCGGGAAACTTACCAAAGTTGAGATTATTGATCATATTATAAGATTTCTAATTAGGCATAATAATGATGTTTGGACTTCCAAATCCCGTTTCATTTGGTTTCTCATGAAGAATATCATTCCATTGTCCATAATATCCACCATTATCATGAATCTTCATGTTTCCAGCCATTTTCTAAAACCCAAAAAAAATAGTGTGAGAGGAAAAAATCATGCTAGGGAAAACAACATAGTAAAGGGGGAGCACCCTCAATATCTAACATCTTAGGTTAAATTCTAACATCGTTACTATAGTTATAGGAATATATACTATATGTATACTTATCCTTAGGGACATCCCTAGACATACCTTAGAAATATCTCTAGGGATCTCACTAACATTTTCGCATCCTAGTTTCCAAAGGTTGACTAAACATTTCCTCTGATACCAACTGTAGATACCCAAAGCTTGACGTACATGGACATTACATTACTTTAGAGGAATACTTAATACATAACAAAAACAGACACACAAGGACCGTAATAGTTTAGTGTCTTTGGAAACTTGGAACGTAATCTTCTAATCGTGGTGAAAGATCTTCAACATCTCCCATAAAGATCTTCCCCCTTTTTTCTTACCTAAAACCTTTCTTTATATCCTGGGGAAAAGAAAACATACAAAGGGTGAGCTCAAATTCTCAGTAAGGGTAAGCATGGATAAAATAAAACATACCATATACATTTGAACTTAAAAACATGAACATAATGTTTAAACATCAAAATCACGAGCAATGACATAAAACATGGAAGTACATAAGGAATAGATCATAAAGAAACATTAAGAATGATAAAATAGCATGGTAATAAAACATGTAATTGTGGAAACCATTAATTACATGATATGATTTCCATATTAGCCAATACATTGATGCCAAAACTATCTTAGTGGACAAAGTCCCTTTCTGAATCGAGTTCACTCCTCATTCCAGTCCTGCATTACTGAACCGGTTTAACTTGCCATTCCAGCCATGTCTATCTCATGAGATATAAATCTTTACCCAATGCATTAGAGGGAGATATAGGTCCCACCCATCTCATAATGAAATCATTCTTACTTGTGCCACAAAATAAACATACATCATTCATAATAACCCAACGAATAAAATGGGTTTCATAAACATCATCCCATCATCACATAATCCATATAAAAGTAATGGATATCATTTCATAATAATAAAAGTGAAAACATGTAAATCATAGAGACATTATACTTGAAACATACACATATGAAATAATGTCATCTTAGATGGAAAAATAGTTTTGATAAAACATTTGAAATGAATTCTTGAGGAAAATATCCTTTCTTCTTCAAAATCATTTTCTTTTCACAAAATGTCATGCAATTTTAAAAGAAAAGGATTTTGTTGAAAACAGTTATGATATATTTTGGAGGAAGCTTCATGAAAATAAGGCTTTATAAAATAGTAAAAATCTGTTCGTGCCGTATAAGTTAAAAAAAATTCTTCTCGTACTTTTTTCGAAAAAGTAAAAAAGTACCTCGTAATAGAAAGATTCCATACATACCATGTAGTAAAAGTCAAAAATGGGTAAAAGGACATTAAACATACATAAAAACACTTTTAGAAAATATGGACATGGATGATAACAATAACCCCAGTAAATACTTACGTATAAGCAATCTCGGATAAAAAAATGAGATTTGCAAAATTATCCCTTACCTTAGGTCTGATATGTTTCGTACGTATCCAAAATTCCTGTATAATGATTTAAATAATGTCATTGACTTATTACAGAATCATATTCATTGTTATTATATCATATATGGTTCACTTATGACTTTATATTACCCATTCTTTTGTAAATTCCATGTTAAAGAGTGTTTTGGGTAAAATCGTTTCATTTGTCGTCCGTGTTTTGAATTGTAATTATTAATATGATTACTTAGATCATGATTAATTAATTATAGAATATAAAACATGATTTATATATAATATATATTCATAATATACATATATATAATAGATAGATAAATGGAATGAAATATACTGTTCATGTAGACGATAGGCCGTACGTACGCATGAACGCTGTTTTCGTTTCCTTATTGAATTGAATGGAATTAAGAAGATGACATAAATATATATATACATAAATCCAGTAGAATTATTATGTCATATATTTTATTATTACTTATTATATATACTTTATAATCATTCTTGAATGGTTATCAGGGTGAGTGAATCTTATCGCGTCATGGAGACGATATTCCGTACGTACGCACGAGTGATGATATCATTCCCATGATCGTCGAATTGTATTAAAGTGTATGTATAATATTACAGAATCAATATCACTTTAAAATAATCATATATATTCATTACTTTCACCATTATACCCATCCAAGTAAGGTGGTGGTGGAAAATAGATTACACCACGACGTGGAGACGGTATTCCGTACGTACGCACGCGCGGTGATTTCATTTTCCATAGGATGGATAGATGGTGAAATATGGTTGTTCCATACTTATAATAACATATCAGTATATGAGTGATACTTATGTTATTACTTAATAATGAAACAACTAAATAAGAATAAGTTGAAGAATAAAGAAAATTGAAAGAATCGGTAACGGATATTACCTCTCCTTTGACACGCTTCTTTGAATCCTCCTCTTAGGGTACTAAAATTGGTCTTCGAAGAAGGACAGGACCTCAAGGATGTTTCTAGGGAAGTTGAGAAGTGAAATGGGCAGGGTTTGGCCGAGCTTAAAGGATCAAATTGTTGTGAGTAGGAGAGGGAGGAGGTTCCCTTTTATAAGGGAGGAGAGGGGCACCTTTGGAAATCTTAAAAATATTAATTTATAATAAATATAAACTCACTTAAAAACCTCAAAAAATGACTCATATTCGAATATAAGATTAGATAGGGTTGTAATATCATCAAAAAATAAAATTTAGACATGTTATGAAATTATTTTAAACATTATCAACTCAATTTATCCTTACTTAATCAATTTAATTTTATTTGTGGTAATAACATTCTAAATTTTAAATTACAACAAAAAATTACTTATTTGTTGTGAATTGTCCATAATTGGATACTTTATAACATTTTAGACCATATAAATTCAAATTTATAATTTTTAAATATTTTTGTGATTTTTAAACAATTTTATAATATGTTATTTTTATAAAATAACAATAGTGTCAATTTTGACACTATTCATTTATATGAATTTAAATAAAATATATATAGAAGATATGTTCGAAATAAAGGCTTTAATAGATTCATAAAAGTCCATATGTATCTAGAAAATTAGTGTAGAACATTAAATAGTTCATATAATATTTATTTTATTATTTTTAAAACCATTTATTTGGTTTATCTCTTAATAAAATAATTACTACAACATTTTTGTATAATTATTTAATATACTTATTTGTTGCATAAAAATTAAAAATAAACTCCTATGATGAAGATAAATCTATTAACTTTATAAATAATACTATAACTCGAATTTATAATCTTAAAATAACAATATTTAAATTGTTATATTTATTAAATTATGAAGGTGACAACTTTGGCATAATTTAAAATAAAATAATATAAGTGTCATAATCACTTTTATAAGACTCCAAAAGGTTATATATTAGGTCATTAGATGATTATGGTATATATATACACTAAAAATAAGTTTTGGTCAGGTTGGTGGGCCTTTTAATGGGTATTATTATTTCAATAAAAACTATATTACTGATTTTTCACTTAATAAATAATTTCTGCATCATTAATGTATCACCATTAATGATAATTATTTAATCCCTAAAAAATATAAATAAATTATCATGATGTATATAATTTTATTATCTTTCAGGATACTATTCATGTTTGAAGTTTTATGATGTTTATCACTAAATTAAAATTATTATACTTATAAGATTTAAGAGAGTGACATGTTGTCACTTTCTTTGGTTTTAATAATAATTAAATTATTTTCATGGTCAAAAGTCCATTAAATGAATCTAATCTGACCTTTAGGTGATATGGGTCGACTTTTAGTCATCCAATAGAATTTTGGCATGTGTTAGGGTAATTTTATAATATTATATTCACTCTTAATTACCCGATTTACCTTTAACTATGGTAAATAAAATTTACCGTAGTTACTATTCATAATTCCCAAAAATAAAAAGTTGCCTATTAACATAATTTGGACCCACTGATTCCAAATATGGAATCCATTTTTTAAAATTCAATACACAGAAGTTGCAGAAATTAAATTAAAATTAATCCCGTTGTCGAATGAAAACGGGTTTTTGTTTAAAACATTGCAAAAGATTGAATTGATTTAACCTACGAATTCAATGTAAAATCAATGATAATGACATACATTATATTAAATGGTAAAAATATATTCTATTTATACTTTAAAACCATTCAATATTATAATTTAACCACATAAGTTATTACGATGAAAAAAGATATTTTTAATTAAAATATAACGTGTTTTTACTATTCATTAAATATGAAAGTTATCAGAATAATATGAAAAATTTATCCAAGGTAAAATTTTATATCCTGATTCCAAAGAATAATTTTATTTTGTAAAATTGAACTTATAAACATGTCAAAAACTAGGTTTAAAGTGGGTGCGCCATCAAAAGGCGGCAAAACTGCATTTGTTGAGAAATACTTATTTTACCCGAAAAATTTATTTTGTTATTATACCATGTTCTAGAAAATGTGTAAGATGAATAATAATATTATAAAATTCAAAATTTAGTTAATACTATTCTTAACGGCTAGTTCATAATAATATCATAATAACATATCGTTGTTTAGTAAAACCCGGTATTGCGTACAACACATGCTATCGAGGAAGGTCGCGATTGCGTGTAATGCAAGACAAGTCAGGGTTGCGTGTTGTGCAAGAATCCTTTGTTGTTTCGTATAACAGAATCCAACCATATTTCATTTATACATTGAATATATATATATATATATACTCAATGTTGCGTAGAATAACTATTATCAAAATTGCGTGTAACACGATCCAAGAATAGTGTTGCGTATACTGCAAGATAATACGATGTTGCGTATAGCGCAAGATAATCTTGGTTTAGCATACACCACAAGACATTAATGAAATGAAAAGAATATTTTTCATAAAATCTTGGGGTGTTTCAGAAATACATGGATGACCTACCCGTCATCATCGACCACGAAGAGAGGACATCAATGACTGGGAGACTTTCACAGGATTCCAGTAGAGGTTTAGGATCGACAAGAGAAGGTCCTATGGGGAAAGTCGATTCCTCTTGTGCTCTTTCGCTGGTAGCACGAGAACCTCCAGGAGAGCACATGGGAGCGGAAGGCTCAGATGCGTGATCAGTACCACTTTGTTCTCTTTAGTGTGTGTCGAAGCTTTACAGGGACGTAAAGACCTAAGGTGGGAGTAATGTAAAGACCCAGAAATTTATAGGAAATTTTTTTCTTAATTTATTTGGAATTTTACAAGTCCGCAGTTTCTGACGGCACCTGATTCTGAGGCCCGGTGTGCCCGAAATCAATTTATGACATTTGGCTCGGGTACGTTCAGTGAACGAACGACCGGGTTTTTCTATCTTTTGAACCGGTGTACTGAATTGAAATCTGAGGGCACCGATGAACTCGGAGCGCCGATATTTTCTTAAGAGGACCTTTACCAAAGGTGCGTTTTCTCGGGAGGATTTTTTAGAATTTGAGGATTAATAAAGAATTGAATAAAATGTGTGGTAGAAATTTTATTCCCAACTTAGGTGGTTATATCCTAAGTGTAGAAGTTGGGGTGGAACCACTAGTTGCTAACTAACCAAGTGATGATTAAGGTGAGGTGAGGCCCACACGATCCCCAACCCTTCACTTTCCCAAACCCCCCTTAAACCCCTTGTAATTAATGTAAAACTCTTCACTCCCTCTTTATTTGTGTAACTCACCCTCTCTCCCTCTTTATTTCATGACAACTCACATTAAATTAATTTATTAAACCTATTAAATTAATTTAAATAAGAGTTTGAATTTTAAGTTTTCAATGCTTGGCATGTTATAATAAAATAAGAGTAAGTCTTATTTTATTTTGGGTTGGTATTGTTGTGTGGAGACTTTGGGGAGAGTGAGAGAGCCTTTGTGAGAAGAAGAAGAAAGAAGAGAAGATAATTCCTCCTCGTCGAATAATGACGCTTCTTTATCGAAGAACAACTCCCTCCCTCGACAAATAATGGTTCTCCAATCGTCAGATCTCCATCAAACGACGCTCGGTCCGGATCGAAGCTCTTTGAGGAAACGACGAATGTCAATGACCATCGTCACCATCACCTCTTACCTTACGACGACGTCAACGAACCGACGTCCTTTCCCTTTCACGATATCATCAACGAATGACGAACGCCACGAAGTAAGGGATTAATTTGAGAATGATATTATTCCCATGGTTGTTTCCTTCTAAAAAAAGAACGCGGATCAACTCATCATCAAGTTGACCCGCGAATGTTTTTATTTGAGGGATGGGAATATTTAATTACGGGGGTATTGTTGGGAACTAGGTTCAATTTTAATTGATTAAAATTGTGCCCTGTTAAGTTTTTGAAATAATGTTTTGATTGTTTCCAATTGATAACACCTAACGCGGAGGGCGCGGGCCGAACAAACACGGCCCGACAACACCCCGCAAATTGTTTAATGATGTGTGGATTGACGAGTGATGATGAAACGAGCCTCAATGGCGACTTGAAGTCTCCGCAGTGAAGTTCGGGTCCCGTAGTGACCTTAGGCGTAGACGGCGGGTGAAACGGACCACCGTTGCGCGTCTGGTGGTCCGCGGAAAGTGGCGGCGGCGCGCCGCCGAAAAGACCGCCGCGGTGGACCAGAATGACAAAGACGTTCCGAATTTTGGGGGGGGCGCGGCTTTAAAGCCGCGCCGGTTCACCGTCAACTGGGGGGAACAACACCCCCCCCCCCCCCCCCCCCCCCGCTCCGCGTCCGCTCGGCCACACTGGCCGAGCCTCAGCCGGCCAGGCCGGGCCGCCTACGCCGGGCCGGGCCGCCAGCGCTATGCCGGGCCGCCAGCACCGGGCCGCGCCAGCGGGGCCGGGCCGTGCCCAACCGGTCCGGACCCAGATCCGGGTCAGGTCGACCCGGTTCGGGCTGACCTAGGGGGTATTGGGCCGGGTCGGACCGGGCCCAAACCCCTATTTTCGGACCTCCTTCAGTTAAACGCTCATATCTTGAGATAACGACCTACGATCGATACACTATCAGTTGAGTTAGGATCCTTGGATCGAGACGGTCATTTTGGTATATTACACTCAATGTTTCGACATAGTATGGGTACCGTCCGGTTGGTTCGAACCCGAAACCAACCGGGCCCTCAGAGCAGAAACACTTATAACTCGAGCTCCGGACGTCCGATTGACGTGCCGTCGACATAGTTGTATTATTTTTGGTGAGAAAGATATTTTTTCATACTTAACTTGAGGTTTGGGTGCATTTGGAATATGGCCGGGTTGGATTGAACCTAAAATCCAACAGGGCCCCTGAAATTGAAAAGCCGATAACTTTCAGACCGAACGTCCGTTTGACGAACCGTTAGTGGCATTGGTGATCATGTTGAGAAATGGTCCCTTTGAGTATACCCTATGTGAGTTTGGGGTATAGTTGAGATACGGCCAGGTTGGTTCGTACACGAAACCAACCGGGCCCCCGGGACTAAAAGGCTAATAACTCACAGACCGGGCGTCCAATTGACGCGCCGTCTATTGCATTGAGACCCCTATGATGAGGTGGTCCTTTGAGTTACTTCTTCTTGGGACTTTGTGATACTTAGAGTATCGACTAGTAGCTCATGGAGCGGACCCTCCCGGAGACGATCGTATGGAGTACGGAGACCGTGTAGCTAGCTGAGACCTGATGACTGCTTGTCCGATTCGAGTCGGAGTGACTTTATAGCCCAGTGGGGAGCACTACTGTGTTTGGGTGGCAGACCCACGGTTGGGAGCACTACTTTGTTTGGGTGGAAGACCCGTGGTACTCAATAGAAGAATTACCTCTGCAGGCTATTGGGGGGGGGGGGGGGGGGGTGCACTACTATGTTTGGGTGGAAGACCCCGACAGGGAGCACTAATGTGTTTGGGTGGCTAACCCGTGGTACTCAACAGGAGGAGTACCTCAGTAGTCTAAGGTTAGTGAGCAGCGCCTCAGAGTCGTGACAAGATCAGTGTACTCGATAGAGGAGGAGCTCTTCAGTAGTTGCGGTTTTGATAATGAAAATCCTGGTTTGAGCTGAGTCAATGACCTTTGTGTTTTCCTCATGATTGAGATGAGTTACTTGATAAATTACGTATATGTATGGGTATATACCTAAATAGTGGTTATCCATCGACCTCATAACTGTGTGATACCTCGGGGCTGATATGGGCTACTTGATAGCTTAGGTATAAGTATGGGCTTATACCTAAGTAAGGGTTATCGGTTGAGAACTTTCTTTGTGATTATCCTTGTTGGATTTAGTGGGACCTTGAGGGTCTTGGGGTCCCTACTGAGTATCGTATACTCACCCCTACACGGGATATGCCCACACCTCGTTGTGTTGGATGCAGATGACAGACATCGCTGACTGAGATCGAGTGTCCGAGGACTGGATGGTACCCGGAGGTGGACCTCATGACGAGTCAGTACCCGGAGGTGGACTTCACTACGAGACAGTACCCGAAGGAGTTTGGCGGGAGAGAGCGTTGAGGAGGATATCTGTACCTACCCTTCAGGTAGGATCCATGGTGGACGATCCAGGAGCTGTGCTATCTGTACCTACCCTTCAGGTTGGATCCGAGGTGGATGACCCATGAGCTGTTTCTATTTTCTAGCTGTTGTCTTTTCTGTTGTACTTTCGTTCAGTTGTAGTTGTACTTTTCAGTTGGGTTTGTATTCTGGCCCATTTAATTTCCAGCACTTTCCTTTGTACTTAGTGTATTACTTCTGCTTGTACTCTGGTTGGATGTGTTTATGTTCTATAAAAGAAATGCCTTCCCTGTTAACGGTATTTAAGCCTTGGGTGCTAGTCACCAGCCCCTGGCCTATGGAAGGCGGGCTTGGGGTAGTCACGGCATGAGCCCTGAGGACGGGTCATGACAAACTTATTGTGAAATTTTAGTATTTTCATAGAATATTTATTTTTCTGTGAATACTGAAAAATATCATTTTTTTATAAAATTGTCATATATTTATAATAACTTAATATGATTATTATCTTAAATTTATTTAAAATTAACATAAGGGTTTTTTAGTTATGTTAAACCCAATTAATAACATTTAAATCTTCATTATAATATAGTTTAGTGTATGTTTATTATTAGGCATAAGTAGCTTTTTTTGAAAACTATTTTTATGTGAATTATTTTTCTCCCTTTAGATACCTAAAATAAAAACAAATTTGGAATTATTTAAATGAAATTAATAGAATATATTTAGAAAAATTTATTTAAATTTATTTTATTACTAATAGTTTTCAAATTATTAATATAAGAACATCTTTTTCATAAAAAATGTATTTTTTTGGGAAACCTTTTTTGACATGTCTGCACATTAAATATTAAATTAAATTCTTCCACTTCTATTAGTTTAATTTGGTATATCATATTCCATATTTTTATTCATAATAATTTATAATATTTAATAAGTTCAACATAGTTGTTTACCTTAATGAATAGTGAAAATTATAAAAATTATATACTACGGTTTAGGTAAAAACATTTTTAATGGGGGTTAAAATAAACTGATAAGGGTTTAGAATGACCCAAAACATCACTAATTTATATTTTATTATATTATTTAAACCTTTAATATTATATTATTTTTTAATTTTTTATTTTTCATACTTTTCGAAAGATAAAATCATTTTTGAAATTATTCATTCTCAAATATTCCAAATATGTTATCTCTCTCACTTATAAAAGGAAACCATCTATCCTCTCGCATCCAAATTTACCAAACCAATTTTTTGGGAATTAAATACAATAATAAAATATATAATTCACTCTCTTAATCTTATTATACTTGATTTGGTCATTATTTCAACCTAGGAGATATTTTGGAGAGTACCAAATGATGTTGTCTTCAGAAAAGGTAACATGCTTAATTGAGCATTTTATTTTATTTCTTATTAAAAAACCTTAAAATTTAATTAAAAATAGGCTATATAATATCATTACTATATTAAATATAATAATAAATATTTATTTTATGTTTATGACCTAAAAAATTCTCCTCTTACCATAAATTGAAAATGAAACTGTTGATCACATGAATAGTGGTCTACTGCCTCGTGAACTAATGTAATTTTTATTCCATCACCACTTCTCAACTATTTTTTTAATAATGAATATAATTTTTATATATTATATTTATGATATGATTATACTTATATAACTATAATATCACATTCAACTTCTTACTTTTTATTATATAGGGAATAAGATGGAACCACTCATTCGTATTGTGGACTGCCCCCTCACTAAGCGGTGCGATTCATTTTTCATTTAATCTTTACATGGAAGGTAATAAATATTAATTAAATGTTTATATATTATATTAATGACATATTAATAATTTTATAAAATAAATATACAATATAATTTCTTACCATATCCTACATTGAATAAATGATATCATTGTTTGTGTGTATGGCAGATTACTATCTAATGAAGTGATGTGATTTGTTTTTCACTAATAATTTACATTAAATGTAAAAAAATGATATATTTACTGAATATATGTGATATATATGATATGATATTTATTAATTAAATTTAATATAAAATCATATTCCTTACACTTTCATCCATTATGAAAATGATAACATCCCTCCTGCGTATATACAACTTATAGCCTCCAAGAAGAAATGTGAATAATTATCCTTGTTAAAAAATTAATATAGTTTCTAAAAAAGTATGAAAAAAAAAATATTTATAATATAATTATAATCTTTTATATGAGGTAATTATAACCTATGTTCATGATTGTGATCATTCAATATGAAACATACAAGAGAAAACTGTGTGATTAAGACCCTAAAGAAATGTAATAATGAATATTATTAACGAATTAGTAATAAGATGTTTTAATAGGCTCATATATCATATTATAAAAAATTATATGATTTTGTTATAAGTTAATAACATGTTTATAACTACTATATAAGGTGTTAAAGAGAGCTCAACTCAATGGAAGTGCGAGGTAAGGGGTTTTGTCAACTCAATTTTAATTCATTGGGTTATATGAATACTTAGTTGATTATATTATACCATGATTATGTTGAAAATAATTTTCATTGATTTATGTTTCAGATACCATTTTCTTTATGTGGATCTATATTTTTTACACAAAACAACTCCATTTATAAATTTTAACCTCAATGATATGAACATTGTAAGGGTTATATATCAAAAATCACTCTTTGATGCACATGTTATTTTATGCACCTAATTTAATTTTAATGGTGTATATACTAACCCTTTAAATATTTATCCTGAATACATCCTACATCATAATATTTTGAGTTAAAATTAATCTATCTCATTCTTGGGATTTTATGATTCAATAGATTCTAAATCGGCAATGGTTTACCTTTTAATCTCATTTTAATCGAGAATGCATATGATTTAACTTATATTATTGGAATTTATATGATCATTATAAAATAAAAAAATTTAATTTTATTATCCTTTATTTATTAATGAATTTATTAAGTAATAGTACAATTTTCAAATCATTGGTACTTAAAATGATTTATAAAATTAATTTTTATGAAAATATGACATCATTTCTCTTTTTGGTTGAAAATAATCCTTATTATAATTATATTTTCTCTATAAATGATTTAATAAATGTTTTATTATTTTTTGAAATTAATTTTTACCCTTCATATGAGGTTTAATTTTTTTTAAAAAGGGACCCTTCCTATCATTTTTTATAAAAGATAGTTTCTCAATTTTCTTTCAAAATTGTGAAAATAAATAATAGTTTTTTTATTGTATTTGGCATTAATGAAACTCTTAAACCATCATGAACACTAAATATTTTAAATATTCCATTTAAAGTTTCAATGGGGTTTTTCACAACATGTTACCTTTATTGTTTTGAAATGTTTTATATTTTAAATAAGTTTCTTAAAGGAATGATAATTTGCCCATGAAATTTTTGATGATATGTTTAATATTCATTTTCTATATAGGATATAATACTTTTATGTTAATAAATATGATTTTTTTAGTCATGAATTATTTATTATTTTTTAATGTATTTTCCACAAGACATAAAACTTTGATTTTATGGATTTCTCCTAAATTATGTTTACATTCCTCTCACATATATACCTAGTTTATTCACCCTTAATTTTACATGATAATACATATATTTTGATAATTTATAAAATCACACCATTATTAAATTTTCATTGAATATGTTATGAAGAAATATTATACAAACAATTTTCAATCCATGGTTAATTTTTATTTATGCCTTATGATTGATTTTATTTGTGATTAAAACATATATCATTAAGATATTATGATGGTATCACCTAGATATCCCTCAAATTCATTGGGTAATGGTTTATTATCATCAGAAATCCTATACGGGATAGGGCAGTGAACCTAATCTATTATGAGACTCTTTACACTATGAGGTTGTTTCATGGATATTTTCCATAACTTATGCTTATGTAATGTTTTATATTGAAACCAAATTTCCTCTGATTCCATGATCATATTATTCTATGTTATTTATTTCATTCTTCTATGTGATTACTAATGTTAATTCTCTTTTATCATATCATGTTATACCTTTGAAACACATGTTACACTTCCTTATCATGTTTACTCCCTTAATAGGATTTTTAGATCACCCCTTACTTTATGTATTCCCTAGGATATCCCATGATGATTTTAGATCTCTAATGGAATTTAAGATCTCACTTTGGAAAATAAAATAAGGATGCCATGTGTTATGTATTAAGAACCTTGTATTCCAAGGAAACTAAGACTTTATGATCATTATGTTATATTAATTGATGTTTATATTTATGAATAATGTAATAATATATTTTAAAGTCTTGGTTCCTCATAGTTGGTATTAAATGAAATATTTTGTTATCATTTGGAAACTATTATGAAAAAACCATAGTGAGAACCCTAGTTATAAGTCTAAGGATTATTATTTGGATAATTATAAGGATAAGTATATGTATTAGAAAATATTTTGGGATTTTGGGGATGTTTAGAGAGAGTGATTTTTGGGTAGTTTCATCTCTGTCTATATAATACAAGTGGATGTGGTTTTTAAAAGATGTACATTAGGGTAATTGCCCCAAAAAAGAATGTCGGTCATGACTCAAGTGTTACCAAGAACACAAAAATAGACCTTATTACGTGCATCCTATGAAACTCCTATAGGGAGACATATTATAGACTTATGTTATTTGATTTTTGGGGTGCCTAGTGGTAGTATGGGAGATGTTTTATCATTTTAAATTATATATAACCTTTTGGTTTTATTTAATGGACTATTTGTTAACAATGCTATTACGATTTTGGGGATGTATGTTGAAAGGGTATAAGAGAAATTTGAGGTTAAAACATTATATCATGATGAGGTTATTAAGGTTGTTTGGGAAGTAGGTTTATTTATGTAAGGAATGATCTTTGTTAATCCATTGGTTTCATTATTGAATTATGGAGAATAGAAAATTCATATTCAATTTAGTTTTTATTATGTATTATGATAAGAATTTTATTTTTAATAAATATAGGAAGAATATATTATTTCTCATTTATGGATATTATGATATGTTAAAAGTTCATTTTTTTACATCAGCGATAAAAAAATAATATTGGATATCCATTTCCATAGAGTTTGAGGTATATTGGGAATTAATTGAATCACAACGAAAAGTGAAAATTGTGTTTATATTATAAAAAGATACCTATTAAGTAGATGTTATGTTTTTCTCTATATTGATAGAAAAAGAATACCTCAAATATAGGAAAAGGATATTGAAATAAAAAAAATCCCTATTAACTATATTTATGATGAATAAATATACTTTTAATTCATCATAGGCTTTTGGTTTTGTAGTTGTTGAAATTCTCATGATCATTCACATTCTTGTGATCAATGTCCACTACCACTCTTTAAGATTATTTAAACATTTCATTGATGTAGATATTTTCACTTCCCACCAATTTTCTCAAACATTGAACCCCAGTTATGCATTATTTGATATGACCTTTATATTTCACTTTCTAATTTTTTATGTTGAAAATTTTTTGTCCCTTTTTGTGATGTGGGGTTTCAAAAAAGGAATTTATGAATGAAAAACCATTTATTACAAAGAAGATGTTTAAATTTAGTGGATTAAATTTATTTATGTTGGGTATAATGTAACACCCTCATAATTTTGAATAAATTTTTCTTTAAATAAATTCAATCTCTTTGAAATCATGCGACGCACACAAAATCAGGTTTAAAAAAATTATATTCTATTAAAATATTAATATTTTAACATGGAAATTATAACCTTGAAGTTAAGATATAGAGTTTTAATAGGACTAACTAAAAAATAAAAATTATATGTTTTACACATGTATAAAGTTAATTCAATGGTAATATATTTGTTAAAAATAAAATAAGAACCATTTAAAAGAAAAAGAAGTGTTTTCTGAAAAATAATATCTTTAAAAAATGAAGTTAAGTCACACATTGCACACGTTATTAAAAATTAAAATAAGTATAAGAATTATTTATTTATTTTAAAACTATCTAATTAAATTTTATTCAATTTTATATTGTATTTTAGTATTATCTTATTGTTATGTTTAAAAACATTTTTTTAAAACCATGTTAAAGTGAATAATGTTTCCAAATTTTAATTATTTAAAATAACCCCCAATTAGGACTAATTTAAATTAAATGTATATTTTATATATTTATAAATATTAATTTAAATTAATTATTTTATTTTCATATAGTTATTATATGATCATCTTTTTCTTAAAAATTTATTTCTTGAAAACCCATTTTTCAACACATCTGTAGGTTATATCATAAATTAAATTATTCCACTTATATAAGTTCAATTTGGTAATATGGAATTAAAATTTAGAATTATAATAATTTATATTATCTAATAATTTCAACTTAATTTTTTTCCCTCCATAAATTCATAAAACAATAACAATTATTTACCAATCTTAAGGTAATAACAGTTTTACCAGGTGTTAAACTAAAAATATAGTGGTTAAAAATGACCCAAAACCCATATAATTCAATTTTTGTTGTAAAATATAGATATTATATCTTATAGGGTTGTACAATGGTCCATTTTTGATTATTATTGAATGAAAAAATGTGGTAGGAATTATTTCTTTCAAAAAAAATTGAAATGTCTCTTTTCTCCGACTTATAAAAGGGCACCCCTCTTCTCTCCTTTTCACGCATCCAAAACAAATTATTTCAACCAAAAACTGAAAAATTGCATAATTAATTCCCTAAAACTATTATAAAATCCTATTTGTTTTGGAAATCCATTCTAGTAAGGCTTTTGGTGGAATCAAAACTAAATTGTCCAAAAAAGAGGTAATGTCCTTAACTGGGTGTTTTATTTTATTTATTCTTAAACATCCTTAAAATATTATTAAAACATTATGATAAAATTGGATAAATATATTACACATAAGTATATATTTTGTTTTAATTTTATGACCTAGAACCATATCCTCCACCCTCAAATGGGAAAAGAAACATTTGATCTTGTGGAACAACGGACTACCACCTTGTGAACTGGCATAATTCGATTTGCATCACCACTTCTAAATGATGTATATAATAATTTATATAATTTTTAAATATTTTATTTATAATATAATCATACTTATATAATTATAATACCACATAATAATTATTAACTTCCATTCTATAGAGAATATTTTAGCATCACTCGTGTGTACGACAGACTACCATCTCATGATGCATTTTGATTCATTTTCCACATATTCTTTATGTGGAAGGCAATAAGGAATATTTTTTTATTGATATATGATATTAATGAAATATTAATAATTATGTAAATTAAATGTATCAAAAAAATTCTTACCATACCATACATTGAATAAATGATAAGATCGTTTGTGTGTACAGTGGACTACCACCATGCGAAGTGATGTGATTTTTTTTTCACTAATGATTTTCATAAAAGATAAAAAAGATAATTCTAATTAATATATGAGATATATATAAAATTATATTTATTTTATAAAATTAATATTCAATCTATTTCTTTATCATTTTATCCATTAATGAAATGATAATGTCACTCGTACATGCATACATCCTATCATCTCTACAAAGCGATGTGATTCATTCTCCATGTTCAAAATAAAATAATGATTATTAATATGTATCCCATAAAATAATTATATTTATAAAATTAATATAATTCTGTTTATGATGAATCTATAGCCTATTTTTATGATTCATAACCCTCCCAAAGAAACATGTAAAATATAAAAAGGTAATTAACAACCGAAAAAATAGTGATAACGAATTTTTATTAATGAAGGTGTAATAATATGTTATAAAATGATCAAATTTGATATAATAAATAAAAATATTATTTTTTTATAAGTTAATAACATTTCTATAACCACTATATATAAGTTTAAAGATAGATGAACTAATGGTAAGTGTGATTTAAGGGGATTTCTTAACTCAATTTCCATTCAATGTGTCATATGTCTACTTCATTGATTATATTATGCCAGGATTATGTGTGAAATGAGATGTTATTAAATTATTTATTATTTACACTTTTTATGACAT
This sequence comes from Viscum album, assembly GCA_963277665.1. Classification (NCBI taxonomy): domain Eukaryota; kingdom Viridiplantae; phylum Streptophyta; class Magnoliopsida; order Santalales; family Viscaceae; genus Viscum; species Viscum album. The sequence goes on along the minus strand of OY728160.1, from coordinate 903,687,769 downwards.
TGATATAATTTTTTTACACATAATCACAACATTTATTATTTTTCACCTCAATGATACAAACATTGTAGGGGTTTCGTCTCAAACGTCCTTTTTTGAGACACATTTTCATTTATGTGCCCAATTTATTTTGAATGGTGTATATACATACCCTATACATACTAGATCATGAATCCTCAAACATCATGATATTTTAATTTAAAATTCATCTTTTTAATTCATTTTATTTTATGATTCAAAGTTTACTAATGTGAAAATGGTTTATGTTTTTATCTCATTTTAATTAGGATTCCCCATATGTGAATTTACATTGAAAGAAATTATTTGATCATTGAATAATAAACCCATTTCATTTTATTCTTCTCTAATTCTTCATGATGTTTTTAATTTATATTAAAATATTCCTCTATTTTGTAATTAAAATTATTGATAAATTTTTATAAGAAAATCAGACTTCATTTCTCTCTTTAGTCAAAAATCCCTTTTCATATAAATCATGCTTTTCTAAAAAAATACTATTGTTATTTAATGTCATTTTTTACTTAATTGGATTATTAATAAAATAATTAAATTAAATAATGGTTTAATTTATTAAAAAGGGTACTTTTTTAAATTTATTTTAAAAATGTGTAAGGGAAAAAAATTTCATTTGGCATGAATAAAACTCTTACACCAACACGACGACCAATATTTTTAAATATTCATTATAAAGACTCAATGTTTATTTTATAAATGTGTTTTTATTAATTTTTGAGAAGAAAATATATTTTAAATAATTCATTTCACTATGAAATATAAATTTTCATTAATAAATTTTCAATTTGATCTTTCAAAATCATTTTTAATCTTAGATGGTATCCTTAGATGTTACTAAAAATGAAACTGTAATTTTCCTTAAGAATGTTTTTAGGATTTTAAATGTTTTTTCATCAATGTAAATATCCTTTTATGTTTTATATTTATTTTAAATTATGTATATATACCCCTCGATTATATACTTAGTTTATTATCCCTTCCTTTGATGGGGGTAATACATGCCTTATGATCATTTATAAAATACCTTCATTTCGAAATTTCCTTTGATATTTAATATGATGCAAGACTATGAAACCCATTTTCATTCCATCAATAATTTTTATGTTATTAATTTTGAATTATTTCATTTTTTGGTACACATATATCCTAAACATATTATGATGGGTGTTCCCATATAATTCTCTATTGCATTGGGTAATGCTTTAGCTTCATAAAACATCATTTATGCGATTATAGAGTAAATCCAATCTATTATGGGAATCTATACACCATGTGATGTTTTCATGGAAGAAATCGTTGACCAATACATATTTCATTTTTTATGTTTCTTCAAAATATCCTATGATTTTGTTATCTTATTATACAATATTTATTAATCTATGCTTCTATGTGATTACCCAAGCAACTTATATTTTTTACATCATTTTATACCATTGATGAACATGTTATGATTCCTTTTCATGTCGAATATCATACTAATATTTTCATCTCACCCCTTTCATTATCTATTACATATGTTATCTTATGAATATTTACGATCTCGATTTAATTTTATGAGATCACTATGGAAAATAAAATAACTATTCCATGTTTCATGTATTAAGAACCTAGTCTTCAAAAAAAACATGGCCTTAATGATATTTATATTGTATTAATAAATATTTATTTCTTAGAATAATGTAATAATATATGTAAAAGTATAGGGTAAAAATAAGTATAATATCATCATAATACTACCTTATACCGATGCTCCTAGTAGGTATCCTCAGGAATACAAAGAGGTACTCATGAGGAAACATGGAATATAGGTATGCTTATTATTCCTTGAGTGAGATGAGCATAGATAATAAAATTTTAATATGAGAGGCATTTTTTTCTTATCTTTCTATTTATATATATGGAATCCAAGAGATATAATTTTTTTTGGGGACTATAATGGATATCAGGGTGCTTCTTCATGAACAAAATCATTGGTAGGAAGTCAAAGTTTATAAGGATAGGATTATTATTTAAAATTATGATATTATACTTGTTTATGATTTTCAAATAGTCTAATGAAAATTTTGTTTGAGTGTGAATATTTTCCTAATGGATCTAGATCATGGATCATTAGGAATGGAACAACTTTAGATTTAACTCTTGGACTATAGACGACTGTGGAATCCCATGTTTCATTATTGTCATGTCAGATTCACATGATATATAGGGATAAAATTGTGTTATTTTTATCATGGATGACTAAGGATCGATTTATTAAATCTTCATAAACTACTCATAATGAGTTTTAATATATAATTACTTTATGAAATTCTAATTTTATGGGATGAAATGAATATGTATTTCCTTAACATGAAAGATCATATGGAACTAGGGTTATACTTTTTACAATGAAGGTGATATAGTCCCTCAGTGTATGGGACATGAAGTGGACCGATTAGTTCAATAATTTATATTTTCCATTGTAGAAAATAAATTTTGGGGTTATATTGATTATGTTTTATAATTAATATTCCAATTAAAAAAATTTCATTCCTCATTTATCTTGGAATGTAACTATATTTAACCAATTTTTTTAATGTGGTATATTAGATATGAATCACCTTAAATCTATGTTATTTGAATGTATGTAGTAGTTTTAGTTATTAAATGTGTCAAAAAATATATATATATTGTTTTCTAGTATAAAATATATTGAATATTTTGTTTACTTATTTTGATTTATATATATATATAATCTAGGATAGAATAGTTTTATGTGTAGAACCTGGCTAATGAGGTCATGATTCTTGGGGGAGTAGTCCTGTAGGTGGACTCTCATTCAGATAGGTGCCTAGAGGGGTGATATTTTGGAATGGGATATAGTCGTACCTATATGAGATCAATGAGTGGGTGGATTTTCATGTCTGTTAGAGTGAGATTTTGATATGGGAATAAAGAGGATTTTCTAATGAGTTGTGCACTTAATTGGGAGACTTGACTTTTGGGCTAGTTTGGAGACCTAGAGACTACATTATACGACTCAAAATTTAGTGAGTGAGTTTTTTATGGTTGATAGAATCTTGGAAGAGGGTTTAGAACAAGTTTCCAATTTACTTGATGAAAGAAGATAAGGTATGTAATATATTTTAAGATCGATGCACGAGAAGTGATATTGAGGGTATGCTGAAGGCATGGTAATTCCTTATTTTTATTTTTCATTATTGAACACATGAATTCAATCATTATGGTATCCATACTTGTTTTGAAGGGAATCATTATTTAAGTGCCTAACCTTACTAACATTGGATGTTATTTAGTTACATCATCAGAGCATTGATGGATTTTAAAGTCTTGGAATGTCATGAAGTGATGGCTAATCTTGTGGTTAATTTTAGAATAGAATCTATGAAATTTTTGGATAGGAAAGTTTGGGGTGATCAAACTTATTTTGAGTAGACTATGTTAGGATCCTGGTCAATGGTTCTAGGTGTGTTATCATAGGTCCTTTTTTCATGGATCATGGGATCATGACATCCTATGATAGGTTCTCTGAAAATCAATTTGGTGTTTAAGATTAGGGTTATGGTCAGTGAGGATTCTTTGAAAAATACTTGTTGAGTAAGGTAATGTGTGCATAAGTTATGTAAAATTTTAGTTAATCTATGTGTGGTTATATTTTTGGTTTTTTATCCTTAAGGAAACATGATAGTTGTAGTCGTGGTGGGTCTGTTTATATCTTCGCTCGTGGAATGGTGTAAGGAAATCCTTATGGTGGGGAGTGCACCATAGGCCATTAGTATATGTCATACTCATTTTATGTGGGTTATTAATAATATAGTTTTATATTCCTAGTGATCTAGAGGTGTTTGGACAATATTTCACATCATATTTTTTTATTTCTTTGGAAACATCTAGTAATAATGTTCAGTTATAGATAGAGAATGGTATTTGGGGTTTAGATCCGTGGGTGTAAGATCGGTTCTTGTTGACGACATACTCTTCGAATCGCTCCTGGATCTGATCTTGGCAGCTCACTATTGTCCTGGGGTGGTTTCGCGATGGAGGGTCACGCTCATGCATCGGCGGTTTGTTGGGTTATACCTCCTCTCATGTGAGTTCTCTAGGGTTTCGTTGTGCCGGATGCGGTTGATTTGTCTGGTGGTGGTGGGATCTTCAGTTCTTTGGTTCTGTTTTTCTTATTCTATGTCATGGTGAATCTTTTGACGCGAGCTGATGGTGGTGTCATGATGGAGCGACGATGATGATGTTTATCAGAAGGCAACTCCTTGGATGATTTTTCTGTTGATTTTCAGTTTTTTGTTCATTGGTCTGTTGAATTTTCTATCTCAGTTGAATGTTTTGATGGTATTTCTGGAGTTATTTAGGCTGGAGACCCTGTTTATCAGCACCAATGGTTGTTCTCGGCAGTATGGTGGGGAGACGTTGTGACGATGGACGCCGATGAATCTCACCGGTGATCCGGTGATGTGGATAGGCTGATGCAAATGGCGTGTCAGATCTGATGGTGATTCAGCACTCGAGGCGGTGCAGGCCCACGACTAGAGGCGGTGTGGCGGTGGTTTTGAATTTTGAATTTCCATTTTTAAATGTGGTATGTGGTTTTGGGTTCATGCTGTATGGGTCCCGGAAACCCACAATCCGGATTTCTAAAATGAAAAAAAGTGATTTGCAACAACCAAGTCTTGTTAGTAATGGGAAGAATTATGCTAAAGTGATTATAGAAATACATGTTTTTCAAGGATTTTATAATGATTGGAAATTAGAATTTTTAGTTTTGAAGGATCTCAAGAGGTAAAATAGTCATTTCCCCCAAATAAGATTCTCTTGAATAATTTTTCTGGCCACTTACTTGGTCCATAAATATGGTGTTTACCCTGGGAGATGAGTTTACCGAAATTCTAAGCTATTCAAATTTTATTGAAATATCTTATATATTATTAAATAAATATTAATTTATTAAAACAAATTTTCCTGGTTAAATGATTTGAATGGAGCAGAATATTGAGATTAATTCTCTATGGTTGATTTTCTAATAGGGGTTTTAAATTGGTGAGGCATAATTCTATCACATGAACTAGGTATGGGCATGGTCCCCCTTTCCATTTTCCTTTTTTATCTTTTTTCCATTTTACATTTAATTACTCCTTTATTCCCTTTTAATACTCATGTATCTCTCCATGGGGATCCTATATCATGTTTCTGGGAGAGGGAGAGGAATAGAGGAGGGAGAGGCTGAAGGATATGACACTTGGGGAGTTGATGCAGAGCTTGATCATGTATAGATAGGCGAGGGGTGTAGATCTAGTGCAATGATACAATATTTTACACATATAAGTAATTTTTTTATACATATATCCCTTTAAATTTAATAATTTATAGTTATAAATCCCTATAAGGAATGATAAAAACCTCTTTATGGATGATATATTCTAAATGATTTGAAAATAGGGGTTTTGGTAGGTTTGTAAGGGTTTCCATTCCGAAAATTTTGATCACATGGTGTGTGATTTCAATAACACACATTAGCAGTTCTTATTATTTTAGTAAGATTATTTTCTTAAGACTATAATCAATTTAATTGGAGTATATGCTGTGTAGTCATACATGGCCATGTGACTGATTTCTTGGTGTGACACCCAATGTAAGGGTGACATGGTCGTGTAGTAGTACATAACCAGACCCCTTATTTTTTCTTGTCATATAGTAGTATATGACTAAGACCAATGTATTCATAAACCATGAAGAAGTAAATTTCAATGGAGTAGGTTTATAGTGTATGTCAGGAACTCGAGGTATGCACCGTGATCTACCCCCATATTACCCATTTGTGTGTTTTGGGTGTATTTGATCCCCAAATCCAGAATTAGACATAAGGGGGTTCCATTCTAAATTTTTTTATATAAAGAATAATGTGGTGGATTACTAGGGGTGATTTATGGACTTATAAGAGGATATTCAAGATGAGTGAGATATTATAGATTTATTCTTCCTTTAGTAAATAGAACCAGAGCTCTCTTAAGATAAACATAATATGAGACCCTAATTTTGGTCAATATAATCATAATATCTCAGGAAATATAATCCCCAAGGTCATCGATTTATGATGAACGGGGTTGTCCATAAAATTTTAGATCTAGTTAAAAATTGATTGTGTAGATAGGAAAAGTGTTTGGGCTAGCCTAGGTGTCCTAGAAATATGGTGATCTTGAAGAGATCTCATTCTTGATATTTTCGATATTATTCCTTAGTGTCCATGAGAAGTTAGATACTAGGTTTTTTGAAATTATTAACTTTGAGATATGGGATTTGGACCAAGGTTTTTTATTATTATTTGGGACCACACATGGGGATAATTTCTATATGGTGCCTTAGGGGATGCCAATAGGTTCCTCTTTGAATTATTTACCCTATTTAAAGGGTGTTTTTGGTAAGGGTTAGCGATGAGCGTTAGTGTATCCAAAGAACTCGTATCAAAATTTTGAGGATTTTTAGGATATATACAACTATATAAAAATCTATGTTGTGTGACCATAAACATGTGATGGGTTAAGCATATGGACACCCATGTCAATTATTTTTTGATTCATTACATGGTACACTCCATTGGGAGATTCTGATAGATAAATTTAATATTCTCATATAGAGGTTTTAATGTGTTAGAAATGAAAATCCAATAATAGAAATGTATATGATATCCATAGGATTATTCCTGAGATGATAATCTTATAAGGCATAGGCCATGGATGATAACACTCTCATAGGAGATAAATTAGATGCATATGGGGCTTACTCTCCAAATGATAAAACTCCCATTGGTAAGGTATGTGATATAACTATTGGGGATACAATAGATTTGAGATGAGATTTTTAGATGGATCATCATGTGCCAGTAGTGAAGGGACCTTATAGTGGTTCTTGTGGTTTTTTATCTTCGAAGGACCTGATATTTATCAAGGAATATATGGTTTAGTATACAAGGTTGGAATTGGATCTGGGTTCTTAATGACTATTTTATACTTTCTAATGGATATCTATGATACTTATTGGGGCTACTATGGATTGGATACAATATGGAAGTTTCACAACATGTTATCCTATGGAGGACCTTGTAGAGAGGTTGTGGATCCTAGTCTATACCACAAGGCCTATATATTCCAAGGAATGAAAGATATATTATACCCAGGCGAGCTTTTCTAGAGTTGTATGATACTTTTGGTATTTTTCCCGATAGATAAATCTATGTCATTGGAGGTATTTGATACCTAGTATGTACACCACATGGTTACCTGGGATTGTTATATTAGTTGACATGTTTATGTGATGTGGTCAAATACACTCCTAAAGTGTCCAAAGTAGGATTTTTTTGATAGGGATCATATACCTAAGGATTAATACTGATTTTTAATTCAATTATTGTTATTTATCTACAATGTTTTGAATATTCAATGAAAAAAATCTTATGAATGAAGGTTATAGGTTCGACATTGGGGGTAGGATACTAAGATTTATTTCTCATACCTGTACATGATCCTCCATTTGATTTTGTTTGTGTAAACCCCATTTCCGCTTTCAGGTTGATCATATATGCATCCTGGATAGGGCGAAGGCCTATAATTTCTTGATCGTGAGAGCCACACATGTTGTGTCTTATGTCTCGATAGGAGTACCTTGATAGGTCTTAGAGATAGTGTATGTGGTATGGCTCAGAGTTGGTTGAAGATCCCTGTACTATTATTTCATTTATTTATTCTTTTATATTTTTTCAACCCCATGGGTGGTCAGTTTTTGTTTGTGAGAATGACTATTCAAGTATGTATACAATAATTCATTTTATTATATAATTTTTTCAATTTTTATAATATTTATACATAATATAACCTGTATATTGTTATATTATTTATCTATGATTTCACACTATAATATGCTGGTATAGTCTTCCCATAGTACCAACATAGACCCTTACTACTAGTTGGTAGCCTCTAGCATATGAGGATGCACACCCGATGTAATGTGGCTTACCGATTGGGTTATTGTTCATAGAGTGAGAAAGGACGATATGTTACAACCATTTTAAACAAATTTTTTTATAAACCCAAATTTATGATCCATATAATCTTATTTAATTTCTGAATAAGATAAAAATAACTTTTTATTAAATCTATTAATATATAGAAATATAACTATGTTGAAAAAATTTATTTTCACCATTAAGTATTTTTATTATTACATAAAATTAATTACCAAATGAATGAGTGATAATATAATTTTTTCATTTTTAAACGTAATATAAAATTTATTATATAAAATAAATCAATCTAATTTACTGTATAAAAATTTCACAACATTAATAAAATAATTCTCACAAAGTAAAATTTTCACCTTTATTATGACCATTAACATAATCATAGTAATCATAATTTTATGTATAAAACATAAATTTACATTTTTAAATAAGATTAAAATTTTGATCTATAATATGAAATTTGGTTTTTTATATTTAATTTTTACCAGTGATGAAAACTAATTTCTAATATAAGTGAAAAAACAATTTTAGAGTAAAATATTACACAAGTTTCTTGAAGGTTAAAAATGGGATTTATAAATTAATTGTACTGTTATCAAATACATATCTTTAAATAATTTTTTTCATATATTTTTATTTCATTCTTATGTTATGCTAATTTCATATAAATGATGATATTAACAAAATAATTATTTTTCACTAGTCACTTAAAATAGTTTATTTTAAAAAATATTAAAAATCATATTATAATATTGAAATATTTTTTCTGAAAATGATGATGATTATTTATTAATAAAATTATAAAATTAATATATTTAGATTAGAATATATAATTCAATATATAATGGAAAGATAAATTTTCTGAAAAAAATTCCCAATAAGTTTTTTTATTATTCTAAATCAAAAAATTTATGCATTTATCATTGATTAAAATATTTGTATTTAATAGAGTTATTTATGCATAAATTTTCATAACTATATTCATTTAATATATCATGTATTTTCTTAGTTCAGTGTTTTATGTGAAAGAATATATCAAAAAATGAAATAATTTTGAGGAAAATAAATTTCACAATTTCAGTGTGTTACATTCTTTCCCCTTTAATGAAAATTTTCATCTAAATTTTAATTATCACTTACTAATTAAAATAACTAAGGGTATCTAAAGGATTTTCATGAACCCATATTTATTTTTTATATAAGTATCAATATTACACACTTGGGAAACAAATTTTTTTTCTCATAATATAATTATTCTTGATGTTGAGTTTTTCTCCAATCATTTGAGAAAAACAGTTCGCATGATTGGGTATCATGATTCCTATAATAGAAATAGTTTTCTAAGATAGATCATATTTATACTAGAACTTATTAATGATCATAGTTTTTTTGAGATATGGAATTTGGTTTCCCTATTCCATTGTTTAATATAGATGCTATGTTCTGATAGAAAATATATATTCTAAATCACATAAAATTATTCTAAAGAAATGATAATAATACTTTCATGGATTATATTACTACAATCCCTAATGGATATTTATATACCATTTATATAATAAAGATATCACTTAGTGTTTTTATTTATTATTCAATGGCTAATCATTGGGGAAAACTTACACAGAATAAGACACTCAAAAATCTAGATTGAAGAATACCTAACATTTTTTAATTATCACTATCCAGTTTAATGGTTGTATTTTCATGGGATTTTCATTTTTACCATGGTCGAAGTGGTTTTTGGTGTATATGATTATCTTAATAAATTTTATTAGTTCCATAGTTTCCACTATTTCCAAATTCCTCACTTTTATAACAATTAACTTTCGGTTGATCATTAAGATGAACACTAATGTTCCTCATCATGTTATCTAATTTATTACTCTATACATTGAATTTTTTATTAATTCCCACCATTAACAAAAAATATCTTCTTACCCTTTTCATAAAATACCCTTAGTGCCTCTTCCTAAATTTTTTACATAAACAAATTTGATTCATCTTTCCTTCATTATCTTTATCACCTAAACTTAGATGAGAATCCATCATTATATATTTTGATTAGTTTTGGAACTCTATAAAGACCACATTATTAATCATTATTCCTGATAGTTTTTTCAAAATAATCACAATATTTCACACTCTATATCCTAAAATATTCTTTTTCTCAGGAGTAAAATCTACACATTGTCAATGGAAGCCATTTTAAACTTAGTTCCTTTGGTATTATTCCATTACTAAAACCAAAAGGGGTTAAAATGAATGATTAATATGTAACATCATAATAGAATTATGATAAATGATATTATAAAGAACTAATACTCATAATTTAATTCTATTTTTAAACTTATCATTAAAATTTAATTCTTTAAAAATCACATTAGGTACAATAAGGGTTTATTTAGGATGGGTTCTCTCATACTCCATTACCTAATTACATAACAAAATAATTTATTACTATTGTCTCATAAATATATTTTGATTCATTAAAGCATATCCATGCAGTGTGTCTTTCCTAGTGTGCAGCCTTATGCCTAATCTCCATGCACCTAGTGAATATCAATATGATAATAAACTATCATTTTTGAAGCTTAACACCTCCTGGTGAATCTATTCCACAACCACATAAAAATTATAGTATCCATAAAGTGATCTAATTATGATGAAAACTGTATACTCAAATCTTTACTATAATTATAGGATGTTTTTAGATACATATGTGTATATAAGGTTTTCATTAATGATGTCAAATCATAATCCCTAAAATATCTAAACTAATTATTTAAATTTACTAAAGACTTCACTGATATCAATTGAGGAACCCAAAAACACATTTCGAGATCTATTTCTAGAGATAAAATTTTTAAACACTATCACTGATATAAATTGAGGGAACCCAAGATAAATATATATTTATTTTTTATCATTTCCATAAGTTAAACTTTTTATCTCACAAATAAAAAACACAAATACCATGATTGGATGATTTAGTGACCATGAGTATTGCATAAATAAGAAACTCATTTTATGATTATTATTAACATTTCCTTATAATTGACCCACATTAGACTATATTCTATATTTATCATAAGGTATACTCATCTTTATAAATAGGGAAATGGAAGCATAGAAAAGGTATGATCTCAATCACTTAGTATGGTAAAAACTCATCAACATTTAATTAAAGGTTAATATATAATCATATAATAAAACAACTGTAGGGTAGAAATATCTTATTAAAAACAGTGAGGTAAAATTAGAGTTTTTTAGAATTCATGATGTATGAACTTGTATTACTAAATGAAAAATAATATACTAGGGACAAATAGCATAGAATCATAAGATAATAAACATGATAAATTGACCATAATCATACCCATATGAAAATTAAATATAACATTACCATGAAACATATCCTAATATGAAAATTTGAATAAACATAACCTTTGAGAATCATCATATTATGAGAAGATCCCAGAAATCACGCCATTTATGTTTTTATGGTAATAAAAGAAGGTTCCTCATTTATGTTTTGAAGGTAATCTGACAAGTATCTTCATTTAATTTGTAATAATATCACAGAAGACCAAGGAAAAATTAACTCATGAGATACAAAGAATTTATCAATGCATTGGATGGTGATATATGAAACTACCTTTCATTAATCATACATATGTGTTCCAGAATATATCAATCATAAAACATATCATGAAAATCCATGAGATGAAAATTTGGTTCATAACATTTATAGATGGAATTACATAAATAAATAATTCATAATACTATCCGTACGCATAAGATAATAACCTCGTGGATATTAAATTGGTATCCAAAGATATTTATTAACTCTATAGTTAAATAATACCAAATTAAGTTGATGTGGTATATAATATTTACTTTTTATTGATAAAAGGTAAACATTTTAGTTATCAATTTATCTTTTAAATCAATGTATGTAATCTAGGTTCACATACAGAAATTAATGGAATTAAATATAATGTGTCCAAAGGGAAATGTTATTGAATGATTAACCATGTTTATACACAGTTGAAGATTTCAAAATTTGAAAGAAGAAATGGATTTCTCTGAGAATAAACCCACAAAATAGTAAAATATAATTTATAGGTTAATTATTTAAATATAATTTTTTAATAAATACAACCCATTTTTGTGAAGAGGAATATGAATTTAAACCCATAAATGTATTTTTATAATTTTTTTAATATTTTCATAAAAGGGGGCGTCACATGTCAAACAATAAGGAATTTTTTTAATATCATATTTGAAATAATTTTAAAAAAATTAAATTTCCAAAGAATCCTTAATAATGGTGACTTTAAAAACAGATATAAAGGTTATCCAAAGTAAATATGGAGTGTGAGATAAACAAAATGATCATGTAAGGGATACAATATTTATATTTAAAAATAAAATTGATGAAACCCACATTGTAAAAATGGATAAAAAATGTATTTTTATAATTGGAGAAAAGAAATGTGATGGTTGGATGACATAACCCATAATTAGTTTTTTAAATACAATCAATAAAATGGGTGGAAATAGGAATATATGGACAAGGTGGGGAAAAATATTTAATGTGGATGGGAAGAACTCTCAAAAATGATACAAATTTAAAGGAAGTAATCCATCAAGGTTAAATAAATAAATTAAATTAAATATATTTCTTTGGAGAGGAATTAAACATACCATGAAATAAAATCTAGGGGTTTATGGAACCAATAATATAAATAATTAGTTCATGATAGAACATAAAAACTCATTGAAAGCAGGATTGAGTTAAAAAAATCCCTTACAATGTCATAATCTTTTGAATTAAAAATTCATTAATAGTAAAACATGAGTTTGATTTTTAAATAAACATTATTTCATGACTATTATTAAAAAAATACAATTTCTATTAATAAAACATAAAAAGAAATACGTGTTTAATATGAATTACATCTCAATGAAAAAATTGTAATAAAAACCATATCATAATAGTAACATAATAATTGAGAGAATATAATAGGATTAACATGAAATGGACATTAAAATATAATTTAATAGAGTATATTAATTATACATGAAGGAAATAGGGCCATTAAAACACCATAAAAAATAAATTATAGTGTTCAATATCAAACATGTATCATGAAGTTGGAAATAGGAACAAATAACCCTTACCACGAGTCCAAATTTATTATGTGTGTTCAAGTAATGTCTTAAATAATAAAATTTTCCTATTAAAAACAATTTAAAAAACTTTATCCTATAAAATTTATTTTCTATGGTCTATTTGTTATCAAATTTTAGTTATTTTTATATTTTTTTCTCATGAATGTTACTTGATGTAGTTTGGTTGATTTCAATGAAATATTCTTAATATTTTGAGTAATTTAAAAAGTTTTAAATAATAGGTACATAATATTGGTAATCTTAATGATATATTTATTTTTTTATTCCCTTATATTTTTTTACATTGTCTTTGTATTTACAAAAATTGACTCAAATTAATGAAGGTTCCTCAATATGATCATTTTAGGCGGTTCAGTTTACTATGGAAATTATTTATTAATATCAATTTTAGAAAGTCTAATATTATATTTACAAAATATTAATTTCTTACTAACTTTAATGTTTATAAATTTAATTAATTTTAAAATTCATTAACTTTATACGGTAATGTAAAATGAAATATAACATTATTTGGAGGAAATAGTCGACATTGACACACAAAAGAAACATTATATTTCCATAGAATAGGAGGGGTAAAAAATATAAAATAGTTACCATTTAAAAATATTAATAATTTTATAAATATTATATTTTTTCATGACGAAAATATTTTTTATCGTAAATGAAAGGCTATTTTTAAAAACTATACATTTTTTTCATGGAGGTTGTAGTCTATGTGTACACATAATAACGTATTCATTTTTAGAATGGTTTTTATGTAAGGTAGAAAATTGATATTCGATTATCATTAAAAAATTTAAATATATTAATATTATTTATCTTATTATAATTTCATGGATTATAATAGATTTTAGGGGGTAGAGGAGGGAAATAATTAAGAGATATTGGTTGATAACATTACCTCTCCCTTTGGATGTTCTCTATTGGTTAATGACTTAAGGATAATTTTCTTGAAATTATTTAAATAAAAAGACTTATAGGATGTACGGAGAGGGTTTAAGAGATATTGGGGAGGATTTTTGGTAGATATAAATATTTTTAATGGTTGGATAAATGGGGTGAAAGTGATCTCCTTTTATATGTGAAGAAAATGGAACTTTCGTAAGTACCAATTACTTTTTCAATGATACCATGATACAATTAAATTATAAATAAAAAATATATAAATAATGAATTTTTGGGTGATATAAAGTTGATAAAGACTATTCCCCTAATTTTTTTCACATGTCTAAACCAAGAATATTGTATTTTACCACTAGATTTTTGTTTTTTACAATTTTTTACCTTGGTAACTTATTTTTTCCCAAGTAAATTATATATTTTTTAAATATAATTTAATACATATATCCAATTTTTTTCTCTAAACTTATATTTATGTTCTATAGAAAATAATTAAATTTATAAATAAAAAAATAAATAGTTAAATTATTCTATTTTATGTATAGAAATAATATTTTGTAAAAAATTATTATTTTAAAAAATATGTTTTCTTAAGCATACAAAACATTAATTACCAATTAAAATAATTATAACATATTTATATAAAAAGTTAAAAAAATCAATTCATTATATGATTTTATCAATAAAATTATTAGCTAATAGTACACAACTTTAACAAAATAATTATATAATATAACCCATTACCCTTTATCATGGACTTTAACATTAATCTTAATAAGAATTTTTCAATTAATAAAAATGAAATTGAACATATTACATAATATGAAAAAGTTGATATAAAATATTAAAAAAAATTAATTTCTACAAGCAATGACAAATAATTTTAAATATAAGAGAATAAGATTTCCATTTATAGTAAAATATTATATATTTTTTAAAAATATTTAAAATGGGTTTCATGAATTTAGTAGTGTATTTTTAAATATATATTTTTATAGACAATTGTTTCAAAGGATTTTGATTTATTTTTTATGATAATTTCAGAAAATTGATGGTTTTATCCAAATATGTATTTTTTTAGCAATTCACTTCAACTCATTTGTTTTAGAAATATCTCAAAAAATATCTTATCTAATATTTACATTCTTAATCCAAGAAATGAAGTTAATTTTTTTCAAATAAAAATTAGTAATTTATCTTTTATATAAAAATACAAAACATATAATAAAATTGATATTATTTAAAAGAAATTTATTTTTCAAACATTAACTGTTCAAAATTTAAATTTTATATGAATTTTTAATATATTATAAAATTTTTATAAAATTTAGGTTTTATTGTTATTGAAATTTTCTAATAATATTCATATGATATTTCATGGATCATTTTACATTGATGTTGCAAGTGAAACAAGATTTGAAACATAACTTTAATTTTTAGAAAAATATATTCTAAAATATCAGGGTATTACCAACCTTGATGTGGAGAGAAATTCACCTCAAAGATTCATAGCTTAGACTCCAACATTTTTAGAATGCTTAAATAATTGTAAAATGAATTTTTCTTACTATCTACAACACTAGCGTCTCTTTATAGAATATAATCTTTATTCCATGAAAATCAATAGAATCTATATTTTTCTACTTCATGGTGTAGTATTATCCCATACGGTGTAATCGCTTTCCAGATCTAGATAGTACAACACAAATTTTTCATTATAACTCCTTCCCTACATGAAGGTTTCAAATACTAATATCCTTTAGAAAATATATTATATATTACTATCACACTTTGGCATCATAATTTAGTTGACAACCTTTAATCTGGCCACATAACTCAACTCTTTTGTGAAATATATTATAATATGACACATAGTGTTTTTTAAATTATATATAAAACATTGGACCATTCACATTCTTAAATTGGTCATATGAATCGTTCAATTATTCTTACTCATTTAAATTTGGTGTGAAATTTACCTAAATAGTATATAAATCATGTCACCAATAAAATACATCTCTCATGTGAAACCCATTGCATTTTGATACATCATATTGCGGTGTGATACCTATGAAATAAAAAAACTTTTCTAAATTCTTCCAGTCACCTTCAATAAAAATGGTATCAATTCTTAATGTCTTATTAATCCTACTTGAATGTCTCTTCATCATCATTTTCAATAAAGTGACCTTAAAATTAGTTATGGTGAATTTTTTCTTACACAATAGTTTCATTAAATATAAGTTCCTCATTGGAGGATTCAAATCATCAAAAAATTTTGTGTTCAATGTGAGAGGGGTTGCTGAATAAATTTAATTTTATTGATTTATTATATTTCTTATTTTATTATTTTATTCTATGATTGTTCTTATTCAACACTTTTATTACTTCATATTTTTTTCTACTAATTTTATGGAGACTTGTTGTTCCTTCTAACAATATTAATTTTGATGGATTCTTACTTAATATGTCATGATATTGTCGTGAATAATTTTATCTCTATATTTTAATAGTATTATATGAAATGTATATAATATCATTTGAATAATAATTATATATTTTTATTTACCACCACTATATTTAGTCATTCAATATTCATTATGAAATTATCATGTAATTTTAAATCTTTCTTTGTGGTTTAATCTTGTTATACACTATTATTTATCGATACTCTTTGGGATGATTTTTTAATCTTATACTTTTAATGTGTAAAATTTCATTCAATATAGATTTTTCTTTATTACATATGAGTTGATAATATTTACTCTATTATATTTCATTCATTTATATACCATCTTTAAACATCAATTATTCTTTTCTTAAAGTTACTTATTATTTTTAGGTATCTAAATATAATATATAATCATTATAAACAAATATTATAAATTTAACATATAATTCTATTCTTCATGAGTTACCAGTGTCATTATCAATAATTTTTCTCTTAGTAGGGAAATGTTTTACCCATTTCATTTTATTATTAAGGGATAATTTTTATGCTTATATTTTTGATTTGAAACGCATGATTCAAATTTTTTTCTGCATGTTATGGTTGACAGAAATTATACATGATGAAAAGTGAGAAAAAATGATACAATCCAATAATTCATTAGGCAATTACTTATTCTTTATAAATTTATAATGTAAATTAGTGGTTATATTATTTCATTTTTAGAGATCATGGGAGATTTAAAGTTATATGTTTTTTTTGTAATAACCTTTTATAATTATTAAAAAAATTATCTCGAATATGAATTTTCTTATTAACCACTTTGGAATTCTTAAAAATAAGTAAACAAGTTTATTTAAGGTTATTAATAAATTTATGATCATATATGAGTTTAATGTATCTTTTTATAATAATATTTAGTAATTTTCATGTATTTCATGAATTAACATGTTTCTTAATTTTATTTTACACTTACTAATCCTTATATGATCATCTCATGTATTGTTTCATTTTATCAGGAATTTTAAAATGATTATTAACAATTATAAAAGTAAGAATTCATGTTATAGTGATTATTATTGAATATAATAGTATTATTGTT
The DNA here is from genome assembly GCA_963277665.1 of Viscum album. NCBI lineage: Eukaryota > Viridiplantae > Streptophyta > Magnoliopsida > Santalales > Viscaceae > Viscum > Viscum album. The sequence continues at coordinate 903,670,066 of OY728160.1, read as the reverse complement.
TAAAGATCTTTTTATAGAGAAAATGTAGACTTATTTAGTGGGAATTTAAGGGCCCAATTATTTATAATATTTAATAGTCATCTAAATAACTAAACCTAAATATCTTGGGAATGTAAGTATTATAATATTTGTTATGAAATTTTAATTAGGGGAATTTTTTGTAGTCTCATTGATAAATACATTTCTTATGGAAAGAAATCTATCTCTTTGATATTTTATAATGGTTTCTATATGTACTCAAACTATTAAAATTTTATATACCATATACAAAACCTACATTATTATATTCATATAAATTCTAATGAATGTATCATATTCATAATCAATGAATATTATTAAATTATGTACTAATTTCATTAACATGGGTATCTTATATAAATTTTAAGACTTAAATCAAATACAACAAAACTAATTTATGTATCCACCTTAATATTAGTGAGACAATAATATCTATAATTTATAAGGGTTCTAGTAGACTTAACAATAAGCCATGTGAAATATCACATAGTGGCTATATAGAAACCTACTACCCATAATTATCCACATGTGTTGAAATATCAATATTAATTTTTATATCAATGTTTGATATCAATCATAAATGATTTCTACATTGTGTGAATATAGTATAATATTTCATAATATAATAATTTTTTGTTTATAAATATTTCATTTTTCGAATGTCACTCTAATACCCCATAAAGGTTTTCATAAATATATGTATACTCTATGAACCAAAATGTACTAAAAATCCATTAAATTTCAAAACATGTAAATGAAAAATATAATAATAATGACCAAAATTTACTTTTAAAATTTTATTTGATATTTAGAAAAATAATTAATTACCAAATTCAATCATATTTTTTTATTCAATGGTAAATTAAATTAAAAAATAATTTTTAATATTATTTGTTAATCTAAGAAATTATAGTCACTCATAAAATGTATGTTTTAGAAGAACGAATATGAAAATGAATTTACTTGAAAATCTTGTAGTCACCAGAGTAGAGAGGTTGAATTCTATGTGATCAATTTTCACTAAATTCTAATTAATATTGTAATGTTTTAACCACATTTATATATAAAACTATAGTTTTATTTAATAAAAGTGGGTTTAGAATGTTTTACTATATTAATAACACCTATATGTAATGAAAAATGTAAATTAAAGGGTGAGACATTCTTTTTTTAAGGTTTGGTTACAACAAGGGAAACATGCTCCTTTTTGTATTGTTAATATACAAAAACACGTATTTTCCAAATTTATTATGCAAGTGGATACAATAAGAAATGTATCATATTTAATAACATCTTCAGCATATTACACAAGTGATTATTCACCAGAATAAAGCAGTGAATAGGTACCACCTCTCATGGGTTCTTTATACTGGCTCTTTAAAGTCCACGAAAATTCGTCTCAAAATTAAAGAATATCTCATAGCTCACTACGGGAAAATTGGTTATTTGTGACAGGCCAATTGCGACGAGAATTTATACCATCGCAAAAGGTCCAAGGAAATACGTATTTGCGATGGGAGTCTCTTCCCATTGAAAATAGTAGGTTAATTACGACTGGAATAGGCGACCCGTCGCAATAGGTTTGGCACGGTTTACGCGCCAAAATGCGGGCAGGGTATTTGCGACGGAGACGCACCCCCCGTCGCAAAAGCCTTGCGGCGGTAAATACTATTTGCGATGGGAAAATCCACCCGTCGCAAATAGTATGTTGGTAGGTGTGTATTTGCGACAGGTCCTGTTGCAAATACGATTTTTAACCGTCGACCGTAATTAATGCGGGCGAGAGTATTTGTGACGGGGCCCGTCGCAAATATCAACATTTGCGACGGGAAACCCATCGCAAATAACCCCGTCGCAACTAATCTAACCTATATATACCCCCACTGTTTTTTTCCAAACCACTCAGATCTTCCTCTCCTTCTCTCTGCATTTTCCAGTTTTGTGGAAAAAATTTCTTTTAGTTAACATTTTTTATACGAGGGCAATTGGAAGGCGCCAATACCTTCAGAATATCAAAGTTTAAGGTATTTATATTTTATTTTTTTATATGTATTTTATTTTTTTGATATTAATTTTAATTGTTGTTTATTAGTTATAATTAAATTAGATTTAAATTGATTTATATTTATATTTTTTTAGAAATAAATTGATATTGTTAGTGATAATTATAAATAATCAGTGTTAATTTGCAATAATTAGAGATTATTATAGATAATTAGCGGAATTTAGTCATAATTAGATATAATTAGGGATAATTAGGGGTAATTAGCAATAATTAGGGGTAATAAGCAATAATTAGGGGCAATTAGCAATAATTAGGGGTAATTAGCAATAATTAGGGGTAATTAGCAATAATTAGGAGTTATTAGTAATAATTAGGGGTAATTAGCAATAATTAGGGGTAATTAGAATAATTAGCTATAATGAGCTATAATTAGAATAATTAGCTATAATTAGAATAATTAGCAATAATTAGCAATAATTATAAATAATTAGGAATAATTAGTAATAATTAGGAATAATTAGGAATAATTAGTAATAATTAGGAATAATTAGTAATAATTAGGAATAATTAGTAATAATTAGTAATAATTTGTAATAATTAGGAATAATTAGTAATAATTAGTAATAATTAGGAATAATTAGTAATAATTTGTAATAATTAGGAATAATTAATAAAAATTAGTAAAAATTAGTAAAAATTAGTAAAAATTAGTAATAATTAGCAAGAATTAGTAACAATTAGTAATAATTAGTAACAATTAGTAACAATTAGTAATAATTAGTAATAATTAATAATAATGAGTAATAATTAGTAATAATTAGTAATAATTAGTAATAATTAGTAATAATTAGTAATAATTAAGAATAATTAGGAATAATTAGGAATAATTAGAAATAATTAGGAATAATTAGGAATAATTAGGAATAATTAAGAATAATTAGGAATAATTAGGAATAATTGGGAATAATTAGGAATAATTAGGAATAATTAGGAATAATTAGGAATAATTAGGAATAATTAGAAATAATTAGCAATAATTAGGAATAATTAGGAATAATTAGGAATAATTATGAATAATTAGGAGTAATTAAGAATAATTAGGAATAATTAGGAATAATTAAGAATAATTAGGAATAATTAGGAATAATTAGGAATAATTAGGAATAATTAGAAATAATTAGGAATAATTAGGAATAATTGTCCTTGCTTAGATGATCACCTTTTAAGTAGCGTTGCAATAAGACAACCCAAGTCATTCCCTTCTCATTTATAAGAATTATCTCACATGACCCATTACATAGACCGTTCTTCCTTGAAAATTTAAGGGAAAGATACTGATGTCCCCTCAAAATTTTAAGGAAGAATGATCTATGTAAAGGGAGCGAGATGATTCTTAGAGACGAGAACGACATTACTTTGGTCGTCCTATTGCAAAACTACTTGCGAGGTGGTCAACCATGCAAAGACAATTATAGAGTTTACATTGGACATGACTGACACAAACTTTTTATTGCGCATGACCTGACAATTGGCGACCCTTTGAGATTTGAACATGTTAAAAATAGAGCAAATCCTGTTGCGAATATTGATAATTTTAATATTTTATAATTTTTTTATTATTTTAATAATATTAATATTTTTTTCCCATAAATATTGATAATATATTTTTTTATTAGTAATAATTAGTAAACGAAAACTGCTAGGATTATAAAGGGAAAATTTGTAATCATCTCCACAACGATGATTACCAAATTTACTTTCATTATTCAAGCAGTTTTCATTTTGTTAAGTATTGCTAAGTATTGCTAAATTAGTAATAAATTGTAATAATTAGTAATAATTAGTAATAAATTGTAATAATTAGTAATAAATTGTGATAATTAGTAATAAATTGTAATAATTAGTACTAAATTGTAATAATTTGTAATAATTAGTAATAATTATCAATAATTAGCAATAATTTGGAATAATTTGGAATAATTAGCAATAATTTGGAATAATTTGGAATAATTAGCAATAATTAGCAATAATTAGCAATACTTAGCAATAATTTGCAATACTTAGCAATAATTAGAAATAATTAGAAATAATTAGTAATAATTAAGAATAATTAGTAATAAATTGTAATAAATTGTAATAATTAGGAATAATTAGTAATAAATTGTAATAATTAGTAATAATTAGTAATAAATTGTAATAATTAGTAATAATTAGTAATAATTAGGAATAATTAGCAATAATAAGCAATAATTAAGAATAGTTAGCTATAATTAGGAATAGTTAGCAATAATTAGGAATAATTAGCAATAATTACGAATAATTAGGAATAATTATCAATAATTAGGAATAATTAGCAATAATTAGGAATAATTAGCAATAATTAGGAATAATTAGCAATAATTAGGAATAATTAGCAATAATTAGGAATAATTATCAATAATTAGGAATAATTAGCAATAAATTGTAATAATTAGCAATAAATTGTAATAATTATCAAAAAATTGTAATAATTAGCAATAAATTGTATCAATTTGCAATAATTTGTAATAATTAGCAATAATTTGAAATAATTAAAAATATATAGGAATAAATAGGAATAATTAGTTATAATTAGTAATAATTAGTAATAATTAGTAATAATTAGATATAATTAGATATAATTAGTAATAATTAGATATACTTAAATATAATTAGATATAATTAGTAATAATTAGATATAATTAGATATAATTAGATATAATTAGATATAATTAGATATAATTAGATATAATTAGATATAATTAGTAATAATTAGTAATAATTAGTAATAATTAGTCATAATTAGTAATAATTAGTAATAATTAGTAATAATTAGTAATAATTAAATATAATTAGATATAATTGTCCTTGCTTGGTTGATCACCTTGCAAGTAGCATTACAATAGGACAACCCAAGTCATGCCCTTATCTTTTATAAGAATTATCTCACATAACCCTTTGGATAGATAATTCTTCCTTGAAAATTCAAGTGAAAGATAATGATGTCCCCTCAAATTTTTAAGGAAGAATGATCTATGTAAAGGGAGCGAGATGATTCTTAGAGACGAGAATGACATTACTTTGGTCGTCCTATTGCAACACTACTTGCGAGGTGATCAACCATGCAGGGACAATTATAGAGTTTACATTGGACATGACTGACACAAAATTTTTATTGCGCATGACCTGACAATTGACGACCCTTTTAGATTTGATCATGTTAAGAATAGAGCAATGCCTGTTGCGAATAATTATAATTTTAATATTTTAGAAATTTTTTATTATTTTAATAATATTAATATTTTTTCTCATAAATATTGATAATATAATTTTTTATTAGTAATAATTAGATATAATTATAATTAGTAAATGAAAACTTCTTGGATAATGAAGGGAAAATTTTTAATCATCTCCACAATGATGATTACCAAATTTCCTTTCATTATTCAAGTAGTTTTCATTTTTCTAAGTATTGATAAGTATTGCTACATTAGTAATAATTAGTAATAAATAGTAATAAATAGTAATAATTAGTTAGGAACAATTAGAAATAAATTTTAATAAATTTTAATAAATTACAAGAACCTGGCACAATTTCTAGTAGATTGACGTCACTCCTTTTGCTCGATGACTTTTCTCCTTTAAACTCTAACCGACTCAAAACAATATGAAAAATGTGCTGCTACATAGGCATATTCAATCTCGTATACATTAGATTGGATATGCATTCGTAGGACCATATTTTTTATAATGTTTTCTGGCAGTGATAGTTGGAAGAAGACGATTCATCGATGAAAAGGGGGCTCTTTTGTCTGACAGCTCATTTACTTGCATTTCTCACACACTGAATCTGGTCGGAGGTACGCATATTCATTCTCGTGCATACGAGAATGAATATACGTACCTCCGACCAGATTCTTCATTGTGATTTCAGTGTGATAAAGATGCAAGTAAATGAGTCATCAGATAAAAGAGGAGCTGTCAATCCACTGGAAATTGTGTCACCTTTAATTAATGGTAATTATTAAGAAGTAGTTGTAATTATTTATCTTCTTTTTTCAGATAGTGTTTTTATAATTTCAAATTATTCAAAAACAGTGATGATTTTATATTTTATGTAGAAAAATATGGAACAAGGAAGTCGACATCACTCATTATTAGATGATCGCGCTTGGATAAATCAGCGCAGAAATCCAAATGGTTCTAGTTTAAATCTTGTATATATTGATGGTGTTGAAGCTTTCTTAGAATTTGCATCATCAAAACCAAAATATGTTTCAGAAGGAAAAATTAAGTGTCCTTGTAAAAAATGTATTCTGAGAACGTTTGACACAGTTGACAAGGTTGGGGGACATCTCTTGCGGTTTGGTTTTCAACCATATTATGTTTTTTGGTATCAACACGGTGAACGCAGTTCCAGAAAAGATCCTAATAACTTGATTCCGGATCTATCACGGTTTTAAAATTTAGTACATGATGTTGCAGGTCCATATGTACAAAAAACTGAAACTCACGATGATATTGATTTAACTCCTGAGTTGGCACCATCCAAATTTTATGAGTTGTTGAGGTCTGCTGAGGATGAATTATATCCTGGTTGCAAGATAAGAAAATTAGAAGCAGTTGAAAAATTCATGGCTATTAAATCAGATAATGCAATGTCAAAAAACTGTTTTGATTAGATATTTTCTTTAGTTAAAACACTGTTACCTGAAGGAAATGTGTTGCCTGCAAATTACTATGAGATCAAGAGGCTGGTTCATAATCTGGGCCTTAGTTATCGGAAGATTAATTCATGTCCAAATGATTGCATCTTATATTTTGGAGAAAATGAGTCATTGGATAGTTGTCCCACATGTGGATAATCGAGGTATAAAGAAGCTCAACCGGGGAAGTCTAGATCGATTCCAGTGAAATAGTTGAGATATTTCTCCCTTACACCCAGGTTGCAACATTTATTTATGTCTCAGAACACAACATCAATGATGTCATGGCACAAAACCAAGATTTCAACTGATAAAAGCTTTGATCATCCATCTGATGGTTATTCATGGAAACATTTTGACCGTCTGCATCCGTCTTTTGCTATAGAAGCCCAAAACGTGCGATTGGGTATTTCTACCGATGGTTTCTGTGTGTTTGGTTCTTATGGTAGTCAGTATTCATATTGGCCTATCTTTATAACTCCGTACAATTTGCCTCCATGGATGTTGATGAAAGAGACTTATATCCTTTTGACTCTATTAATCCGAGGAAATCCGAAAAAGAACATTGATGTTTATTTGAAACCATTGATTGATGAGTTAAATGCATTTTGGAGTGATGGTGTTAATACATATGATGTTTCTGTGAAAAAAAATTTCATATTAAAAGCTGCATTGATGTGGACGATTAGTGAATTTTTAGCATATGGCATGCTATCTGGTTGGAGTACACATGGTCCGAAATCATGTCTTTATTGTATAAAAGACAAGAAATCCTTTTTGCTCATCAATGGAAAAAAAACCTTGATATTTTGATTGTCACCGTAGATTTCTTCCAACCGATCATCCTTTTTGGAGGAACAAATCTCATTTCAGAAAAGGTACAATTGAAAGGGATGAACCTCCAAAGATAATCTTAGGTACAGAGTTAAAATTAGTTGTATTTTCATTACCTCCCATCACATTTGGACCAATAGTAATCCCGGAGAAAATTCATGGCTTTGGGAAAGAACATAATTGGATAAAAAGAATCATTTTTTGGGATCTTCCATATTGGTCTAATTTGTTGGTCCGCCACATGTTGGATGTTATGCATATTGAGAAGAACTATTTTGATAATTTATTTCATACAGTTTTGAATACACCAGGTAAGACCAAAGATATTGTAAAGGCACGATTAGATCTTTCCCAAATTTGCAGGTGACCAAAACTTGAACTATTTGAAAATGTCAGATCACAGAGGTTAATGAAGCCCAAAGAATCTTATACATTGTCTAAAGAGAGTCTCTAATTATTTTGTCAGTGGATTGTAGATTTGAGACTTCCAGATGTCTATGCTTCCAATTTGGGCAGATGTGTTAAGAATGGTTATATTACTGGATTAAAAATTCACGATTGTCATGTTATAATGGAAAGACTAATGCCGATTGAATTCAGAGATTTGTTGAATTCTATGATTTGCGATTCGATAGCAGACATGTCATATTTTTTTGAGACATTTGTGCAGCGACAATAGACTACGATGCGCTAAGAAAACTGGAAGAAGATGTTGCTATAATTATATGTAAACTGGAAAAAATCTTTCTGCCAAATTTCTTTGACTCAATGGAACATCTGATATTACATTTTCCACATGAAGCTAAATGTGGAGTTCCAGTACAATTTTGATGGATATATCCATTCGAGAGATGCATACAGAAATTGAAGAAAAAAGTACGTAACAAAGCATCAGTTGAAGGCTCAATTGCTGAAGCTTATTTTCAAGAGGAAATTTCTTTTTTCTGCTCTCATTATTTTGAATCTCAATATCTCTCAAAACACAATCTCATGGGACTAAATGAGGGGAATGTTAATGAAAAAATGGACAATCAATTAATAGTTTTTAATCAACCAAATCTTGGTTTCGGTGGAGTTCATGAACAATGGCTTTCAGATGATTAACATCACAGAGCTCATACATATGTTCCGCTCAACTGTGAAGAAATGACATCATTTGTCCTATGAGTGCTTCTATCACTTATCCTATAATTTATGTTACAGTGTTTAAACTTATTTTATTTTTTGGTTATATGATAATAATATCAAGAAACAACTTCCACAAATTACAGCAGCTGCTCTTGAAGAACGCAGACAAATTTTTTTCTCAATAGTTTCAAAAACTGGTAACATAAATTATTGATGGTTTAATATCAATTCTGTTTATTATTTATTATATTGATAATTGTTTTACATATTTTCAGGTGTCTCAATATGATGATAAAATTGATAAGAGGCTGTGTATATTGAGTAACTCACCATCCAAAATGGTTAAATCTTATAATGCACATGTGGTGAATGGTTTTAGATTTCATACACATACATACGGGGGAAAAAAAAATGAACAGTGGAGTTTTCTTGAGTGGATCACAACACAGAGAAACTGAAGTTGACTTTTATGTCATTTTGGATGAAATTATTGAGCTATGTTATCTAGGAAAGAATTACATAACAATGTTTAAATATCGGTGGTTGGATACTGAGAGAGGCTTGCATGTTCATCCGACTCATAGAATCGTCGATATTAAATATAAAAGTGTTCTTTCAGTAAATGAACCATTTTTATTGGCTCAACAGGCACATCAAATTTATTATGCAAAGTAATTTGATACTTCAAGAGAATTGAGTGATTGGTGGATTATAATAAAAATGAAATCTCGGGAAAATTAGTTTACTCAAACTGAATGTGGTTCCGCTGAAGTGAAAGGAATTGAAATTTTTCAAGAGACCGCTCAAAATCCATTTGATTCACAAAGAGACATGAATATCGATGATGACACCACACAATTAAGGATCGATGGTGATGAATAAATTAATGATGTTACAAATGAATTTGAAATTATAAGAGATGCTGAAACTGAAACTCATATGGATATTGATGATGCTGAGGAGGAAGATGAATACATTGACATTGAAAGCTATAGAGAAGAGGATGAATATGAAAATTGACACAGTTAAATGCTGTTTATAATCATAACTAATATATATCTATATATAATAGTTATTTTCAACTATCTGATAACAACAATCATTTTGTGTTTTAGATGGACCCTGATCTATATGGAGAGTTGCAAGAGGCAGAACTACCGTTGGATGAGGGAGATTTTGGATCATCTAACCCTTATCCTACTAGCAGTTCTAGGGTATGCGGAGGGGGAGCGGTCTTGCACGACTGATGATTCCTGACCCTATCCCCGAGCGACGTCCACATTTTGGTTTTGATCCACACACATGGAGGTATGGTAACCTGTATATTTTAGTTAGCTTTCATTAATTTATTTATATATATACTAATTGTTATATTATTTATTTATTTTTCACAGTTTTGTGCATGTAGCTATTGGACAGGGGAGCACTATCTTGCGCAATTACTTTTATCAACCATGGATCACATAGGAATAGATTCCCATTGATGTGCGATGCGGAATGTTCCATTATTGGCTGGTACGTAAATAAATAATATTTATTTTTAAATTTATTTTGTTAAAAACTTGATATTATAAATTATTTGTAGGGTTTATGGTATCCTATCAATGATAGCATGCATGACGCTATCCATGCGGCATGACAGGTTTCTATGCGTGACCGTTTCCATCAGTTTTTGCACAATTTGAAAAGAACGGCCATTAAGAAAGAAGGAGTGTCAGAATTTGATGAGTCATGTAGAGCCCACCAACCAGAGTACATTTCATCTCACATTTGGTATGGATTATGTTTACACTGGTTGGGTGGTGGATTTCAGAGGAGATCTTCAGTGGGACGACAGAACCGGGGGAGACAGGAGGTGACACATTGAGCTGGTAGCCGTACATTCAGTTCACATAGAGAGCATCTGGTAAGTATATTTTTTAATTATTTTATATAACTTTAAATATAAATGGTTTTTTATATTTCTGTAGGTAGTCGAGCATCCCGATATTACAGAGTTCGACGTTTATCAGAGGATGTACAGCGATCCAGTCACTGGAGAGATTAGAGGTGATCGCCAGTGTCAGATTATGGTTAGTATTATTTTTTTAGTTTGACAATTAACTGCATATAATATTTTCACAATTTTAATTTTAAATTGGAATTGAAGGAGTCATATGAGGTTGCGACCTCTCAAACACAGGATGAGGGTCAGGATGAGACGATTGAGTAGACCAGTGCTCACCATTTCTATGAGGCCGCATGGATACAGGCGACTCTGTATGGCTTTGAGAAGGGCCGAGTAGTTGGTATCGACTCTCATTTGACTCTTGTTACTTATTATGGTACTGTTGTGATGTTGGCATCCAGCTCGAGAGGAGCTCGTGGAGAGACATCATCTTTTGGTTCACAGTATCAAGAGAAGTTGCGAACTCAAGATGAGCTTATAGAGACTTTGAAAAAGCAGTATGAAGAGATGTGTCGGTGGCAATAGCAGTAGGAGGAACATCACGAGGAGGAGCTGCGTCGATTGGAGCAGCGGCGATAGCAGGATTATCACGAGCAGATGGAGTACATGCGCCGTCTGACTCATAGTTTAGGGACAGATTTTCCTCCACCTCCTCCAGATGACCCCCCAGTGATTTGTTTTTTATGTAAAAAAAATTTGAATTCAAGTTTTGTAATAATATTAACTATTTATAGTTTATGTCTTTTATATTTGTGGAAATATTTCATAATTTAATTTTTTTAATGTTTTATTATTTATTATTAGTATTATATTTTTTAATATTTGTTTATTTTACTAATAATAATAATATTTTATGATTTTTTTATATTTTTTTGAAAATATTGAAACTTTTAATAATTTTTTATTATTTCATTATTTTAATAATATTAATATTAAGTTTTTATTAATCATAATTTTATTAAATATTTTTTTTTAGTATTATATTTTTTAATGTTTGTTTATTTTATTAATAATAATAATATATTTTTTTATTTTTATAATAATAATATTATTCTTTCATTAATCATAATTTTATTATTTTTATTAATTATTTTTAGTATTAGCGACGGGGTCTTTTGCGACGGGTCCCCGTCGCAACTAAGTGAAATAGTTTTTTTAAGATTAGTATTTGCGAAGGGACGATGGGCTCGTCGCAAATACTATTTGCGACAGGCCCATCGCAAAAGGTTTATGGGTATACAATGTATACAATCGAAGGAATATTTGCGACCGGGAACTTACCCGTCACAAATATGTTTTTAGGTATATAATGTATATAATCAGAAGGTTTTTTACAATGGGAAAAATTCCCATCGCAACAGATTTGTTTTGCGACGAGCCCGTCACAAGAAATATCTGTTGCGACGCTGTTTTTTGCAATGGGCTATTTACAATAGGGGCCCGTCGCAAAAGGGTATTTGCGACGGGACCCCGTTGCACAAAATGGTAATTCTAGTAGTGTCTATAATAGATGTCACATATTCAATAGAAATATATATCATTTATAGAATAGAGTTTTCAATTCCAATTTATTGTATGATTTTATTAATGTAGATATGTATTTACAAATATAAATGTTCCTAGTTATTTCATAGAATCTAATTGATCTCTTCTCTCAACACATGAGTGAAAAATGATCTTCAAAATCCAATAGTTCTTCAATCACTAAGAGTATTTGACTCAGGTGATCAACTATAGAAATATATATCTCCATCTATATAGCTACTACTAATTATTCTTCTATTTTTCATTATAGAGAGCTTCTATAATAATAGATATCATAAAAATAGTCCACTAATACTATTTATTATTACTATTATTACTATTCTTGGATACATAAAATTATATTCTTCCTCTCCAGATCAGTATCATTTCATGTCCAACTTTGTAACACCCCACCTCTAACTCATTGGCATGAGGAGGCAGTGAGGGCTACTTGTCCTTAAGCGATGTTCCCAAGATGCCAAAGGCTGGAAATAAATGCCGAGGGCTTCAAGATCAAATTGGGGAACAATTTTCAATTAAGAAAAAACCAACCAAACCATCCATTAACCACCACTATATGATTCATGTCAATAAAACATTCAGGCATGCATTCTCAAAAGACAACCAAATTGTACCACAATACAACCCAAAAAACAATACAACTAGACATGTCTACACCACATCAGAGTATAAGCGGAAACCAACAACAACCACTACGAGCCATGATACCCCCACAACTCCACACCAAGCTCCAAGCTCCAAGTTCCACCAAGACATCATGATGCACCACTAAAGGAGGGAGATACCTTACCTTTTCCCACGTCACAGTACACAACATTTGCAAAGACACCAACATACCAAAGCAGGGGGTGAGTACTAAAACTCAGTAGGATTTCCCCAAATGACTTCCCTACACACGCCACTAGGATAAAACCATTATCACATTTATATAAAACAATTTATATAAAATAATCACAAGTGTAACCATTTCTATAAACTAAACACACCCTTACAAAGCCATCATATCCAAACCAAGAACCCAAGGGAAAGCCAACCAAACATGCCACAATCCATTTAATCATTCACACATTAGAACAAAAATTTCCAACTTGCAAAGAAATGCACAACTAAACAACCAAAAACAACCAAATGGTGGAGCTTCCGTCCAATCCGTTCATCCATTCACACCTAGTGGCTCTTCCCGTCCACTTATCCTTTGATGGTTTCCCTTCTGCCCACTATCCAACCCCTTTTTATAGTGTTAATTCTCTACAATTTCACACAACATTCCAATCAATCACAACCAAGCATATAACCCATCAAGGTCACAACATCATGCAATCAACCAAATTCCATTGCATGTCAATCCACTTCAATAAATCACCCATTTATTGAAAATCATTTTCCATGCCAAACCATATTTCAATAAAACAACCTCTTTATTGAAAACCATTTCCATCAATCATTTCCACAAATAAACTATAGCAACCCATTTTAAAATATCCATTTTAAAATCCACAACAAAAGCATTTCACCACAAAACCCCCTTTTCTGAAAAATCCCCAAAACATCACCCAAGGGATTTTCAACCAATTTCTCAGAACAAATCACAGTTAATTTTTCCGCAAAAAAAATTAATCGTAAAAAAATAACCACTTGTTCTAACCAAGTGGATTCGAGAGAGAAGCCACCTACATTTAGGGTTCCCGATAAATCGACCCACGAACAACCGCGCCTCAAATCTGGAGAACGCAGCACTGAAACCTCTCTAGATCTCTTTCCCTAACATCCAAAAGCCTTAATATAAACATACAAGGCAACCAAAACCCTAGATCTACACAAAACAAGTGTAGATATAGAAAACTAAGAAATAGAGGGATGTAGATCTAGAGGAAAACACAAGGAAACCAAGATAAGAGACTTACCCAAGAGAAACCACCTTCAAACCACCATGAAACCCCTTCAAAATCCTTCCAAAAAGAGTGGGAGAGCCCCTCCAACCCCTGAGAACCCAAAATCCTAAGTGAGAATTGAGTGGGGGGAATATTGGAGTGTTTTATGTCAAGCCCAAGGGATCCCGGACTTAAAAACACCAACTTGAAGTGGCTGCACGGTTAGCCCGCACGGTTTGGAAAACCGCGTGCTAACCTTGCACACGCTACTGCCTAGAGAGCAAGGGTCCACACGGTTGCCTCCCACGGCTTGGAAAACTATGAGCAGGTTGTGCGAAACCTACTGTCTCCCCCTGCACGGTTTCTTGGAACATCCGCATGGTTTCCCTTAACCATGCTCAAACCGTGCACCCATTTAAAAGCCTCCAAACTGATCCAAAACCATTCCAAACTCTCCCAACCTCTTCCCAACTCATCCAATGCACTTTAAACACATAAAAATGCATAAAACAATCCACATACCTCAAACCGGGGGTACTAAATTCTCCCCACCATTGGAATTTCCATCCCCAGAAAGTAGTGAACCCACCCTTTGCCGAAAGAGCTCGGGCCACTGCTCGATCATCTCTTTCTCCTGCTCCCAAGTCTCCTCTTGAATCTGACCATGTTGCCACAAAACACGAACTAAACCCATGCTTTTAACATGCAAGACTTTCTCTTTCCTATCCACAACCTGCACTGGCACATGCACCAATGAAGCATCCAGTTCTAACTCAATATGATCCCATCAAATCATATGGTCATGATCTGGCTGATACTTTTTTAACTGCGACACATGAAACACATTTTGCACTACACTAAACCTAGGTGGAAAATAAAAACGATAAGCCAACTCACCAACCCGTTCAAGAATCTCAAAAGGTCCAATATACCTCCGAGATAACTTTCCCTGCTTCCCAAACCGACGATGTCCCAACCTAGGAGAGATCCTCAAGAAAACATGATCACTCACTTCGAACAAAAATGACCGTCGACAATGATCCACATAATATTTCTGACGACTTTGAGCCGTCTCTATTATCTTCCTGATCAACTTGATCTTCTCCGTAGTCTCCTGGACTAGGCTCAGTCCAACCATCGAAGACTCACCTGTTTCCACCCAACACAGTGGAGAATGACACAACCTCCCAAATAATGCTTCAAACAGGGCCATATGTATGGATGCCTGATAACTGTTATTGTATGAAAACTCAACCAACGAAAAGTGCTCCTCCCACGATCCACCAAAATCCTTAACAGAAGCCTACAACATATCCTCCAGAGTTTTTATTGTCCTTTTAGATTGACCATCCGTCTGAGGGTGATACGTCGTACTCATGGCCAACTTAGTTCCAATGGATTTCTATAAGGATTTACAGAAACGATATGTAATCCTCGGATCTCTATTGGATACGATCTAAACTAGAACACCATGCCTCTTTAACACCTCCCAGATATAGATTTTGGATAGATCTTCCACCGTATGAGATTCACGAATCGGGTTGAAATGGGCCGACTTTGTTAGCTGATCCACTATCACCCAAATGGAATCGTTCTTTCTGACCATTATTGGAAGACCTGTAACAAAATCCATTGCTATTTTCTCCCACTTCTAAATAGGGATTGGTAAAGACTGCAACATTCCTTCTGGCCTCTAATGTTCTTCCTTGAGCTGCTGACAAGTCAAGCATCTCGAAACAAACTCAACTACTATTCTATTCATACCAGCCCACCAAAACTGCGCTTTCAATGCTTTATACATTTTCTAAATTCCAGGATGAACAACCCACCTATAAAGATGATACGCCCTGAGAAGATCCTCCTAACAAGAAACTGGTACAACCATCTGATTTTGAAAACACAAAACTGAATCTCCATTCAGTTTCCAACCCTCAATGGTCTCCCCACCATTGAGTCTCGACCCCATGGCACACACTCAGAATCAGATATCTATGCCTTTCTAACCAGGCCAACCAAGTTAGGAATCAATAAAACCGGAAAGAAGACCACTCTATCACCCTGGTCCTCACATTCCAACCGCATATCGGCTATAACTGACATCAACTGCCACTGGTCCAATGCCTGTTTCACCATCTGAGCATATGATTTTATACTTAATAAATCCTCCACTAAATTTCCCTTAACTGCTGTGTACATTAAGTCAAAATAAAACATTTTTAGATATTCCATCCATCTCCTTTGACTCAAGTTAAAATACCTTTGTGAGAAAATATGATTCAATCTCTTATGATCTTTATATACCGTTAATTTCTCACCAAAGAGATAACGATGCCACAATTTCAAAGCATGCACCACTACTGCCAATTCCAAATCAATAGTTGGGTAGTTCTTCTCATGAACCCTCAAATTTTGTGAGCCATACACAATCACATGATTCCCTTGCATGAGAACGCACCCCAACTCTGATCCTGATGCATCACAATACACCACATACCCTTTTCCTGGTTCTAGAAAAACCAAGATTGGTGATGATGTGAGGCGACCCTTTAGCTCTTCGAAACACTGCTAACACTATTCATTCCACTAGAATGGAACATTATTTCTTGTCAAAGCTGTCATCGGTGAATCCAATCATGAAAAATCATGATCAAAACACCGATAATACCTAGCTTGACCAAGGAAACTATGTATCTCAAACACATTCTTTGGCGGTTTCCATGAGATAACAACCTCTATATTTTCTGGATCCACTGAAACACACCTTTCAGAAATCACATGTCCTGGAAAACAAACTTCCTGTATCCAAAAGTCACACTTTGAAAATTTGGCATACAACCGATGATCCCTTAGGATCCCTAGAACCGTCTCCAAGTGCTGCTCATGTTCCACCCTTGTATTTTAATACACCAGAATATCATCTACAAACACCACCACAAATGAATTCAGATATCTTTGAAATACCTGATTCATCAATGCCATGAACACTGCTGGTGCATTCGTTAGACCAAAGGGCGTAACCACATATTCATAATGGCCATATCTACTTCTAAAAGCTGTTTTAGGAATATCATCCTTCCTCACCTACAATTGATGATATCCTGACCTCAGGTTGATCTTGGAGAACCACTGGGCTCACCTCTACTAGTTCAACAAATCATCAATTCATAGAAGTAGATATCTGTTCTTTATCGTAACTTGGTTAAGTCTACGATAATCAACATAGAGTCTCAATGTTCCATCCACCTTTTTCACAAACAACACTGGCGCTGCCCACAGAGACATTCTAGGCTGAATAAACCCTTTGTTTTCTAACTCTTCCAACCGAACTTTCAATTCCCGCAATTCAGTTTGTGCCATCTGATAAGATGGAAGTGAGATAGGACTGGTCCCCGTAAGGAGATAAATTGTAAACTCCACTTCTCTTACGGGAGGTAACCTAAATATTTCTCCAGGAAAAAAATCCATGAAATGATCTACCATTGCCGGAAGAACACTCTTCTCAACACCCTATACCGATTCCAATGACAATACTGCCAATTGATACGAAACGTACCCACTGCTGGTGCCAACAAACCCGTTGGACCCTACCTTTCATTCCTCTCTCCTCTAAAGAGATATCTAATGCCATCGTGTGTCGTAAAAGCCACTGTTCGTTCATCGTAGTCGATGTGGGCCTTAAAAGAAACCAGCCAATCCATTCCCAGGATTACATCATACCCGTCCATCTCAAGCATTAAGAAATTACACATTAGATCAATCTCGCCCACAACGATAAAACATGATCTAAAAAAGAAGGCTCGATGCTCTCTTTGACCTAGAGGAGTTTGAAGTTTCAAAAATTAAGGCATCATTTCTACCCTTAAACCCAGAAAATCAACCACACATGTAGCAATAAAAGAGTGTGAATCACCCGTATCAAACAACACTTGCATCAAGGTAGAATTTAAAAGAATAGTACCTCTCATTGTGGACGGTCCCGACTGATCATCCACCACAACCTTCTCAACTCCAAACACATGTTTGCTTGCCATGCTCTGCTCTTTATTACCCTGCAGAGGCGTCGTGGTATTCTGAGAATCACTATGACCCACTTTAATCTGCTGACGAGGGGTATACTACCGCCCCCATCCCATCGAAGCATACGACGTCTGCGATCCATGAGAAGTATCACATGAACCCGACCTCAGATCGTTCTGACAATAAGGCTGCAGATGCCACATCTACTTACAATTATGACATGCTCGAGGTTTTTCCGTATAGTCTCGCTTGATGTGGCTCATCGAACCACACTGAAAACATCCCAACTTGCTCTGGGGATTTGGTGGAAGATTCACCGATCCTATCGTCGGATTATATGTCATACTCCTGCCCTGGGAATAAGTGTCCCTCCTCCGCTTGAATGCATTTTTAGAGTTCCCACTATTTCCCATGGGTACCACCATGCTTCCTCTACCCGGAGCACCCAACAGATCCCGCTCAGCCACGAAGGCTCTATTCCCCATCTCTGTGTAATCATCTACACATAGTACTTCTATCTTTGAATGGATTTCTTGCCTTAAACCCAATTAAAATATCCTTGCCTTCAACGATGTGCTACCCGCCACCTCGGGTGAAAACTTCACTAAGTTCACAAACTTAGCTGCATACTC
The DNA here is from genome assembly GCA_963277665.1 of Viscum album. Taxonomy (NCBI): domain Eukaryota; kingdom Viridiplantae; phylum Streptophyta; class Magnoliopsida; order Santalales; family Viscaceae; genus Viscum; species Viscum album. The sequence goes on along the minus strand of OY728160.1, from coordinate 903,651,344 downwards.
CGTCACCGACATAAGATCTTGCTTCAAACTGAAGAAATCAGTCGTACGCTAAATTCTGAATGTATGTGGGTAGAATTGTTTATTAAAAAATTCTTCAAAGCCTTCCCACAACATACCCTGGTCTATCCCCGCTTGGACTACCAACTACCACTACTGAAGGGCAAGATCTTCCAACATATACATGGCCAACTTCACTTTTAACTCTACCAGTGTTCCCAAGAATTCGAAGATCTTGTTTATTCTATTCAACCATGCTTCTGCCCTCTCTGGCTCTAAATCAACCCTGAAGATGGGTGGATTATGCTTTTGAAACTGAACCGCATGATCCACATGCCTTGGTTGATCCATTTTATTTCCACTTTCCACAACTTGGAAAATCTTGCACTATGCTTTGCACTAGTTGCTGGTTCACCTGAGGCTCAGGGGCTACCACATTCTCCGCAGCCTCCTCCAGTTGGTCGCTACGACGCCTACCTAGTGCCATTTCTATAAACAGAAAACAAACAACCATGATTCTCACTTCCATAGACATCACGAAATTCCATTTCAAATCACATTACACAACACTATCGCACAAGGATTTCCACAAGTTCACATTTTTTACATTGGCCATGTTTCACCATTTTTGAAAACCAAACCATTTTCAAAATACCATATTTATTAACATTACAATTTCACACGTTTTTATCACATAATAAATCATTATACCACAATGAAATATGTATCCTAGAGGGAAGTAATTTCTACCATGCATGCCATGCTCTTCTCATTGGCTACACTCACGACAATGAGATTTTCAATACCTGTAAGTGTATCCAAACCACTTATGTACCCAACTCCCTGGTAACTTGAATTTCAACATAAAAGGGTTAGATACATCCTTTTATGCTATACATTCCAAGTTCTGACATTCCTAAGCCTTGCTACCATCCCGACTCAAGGATTATACCACAACGAATGTATACTCCAAATCTGAGAATCAACTCCAAAGGACCGAACAAGCTGATACCATTTGTAACACCCCACCCCTACCTCATTGGCTTGAGGAGGCGGTGACGACTAATTTTACTTAAGTGACATTCCCAAGACGCCAAAGGCTGGCAATAAATACCAAGGGCTTCAAGATCAAATTGGGGAACGATTTTCCTTGAAGGAAAAACCAACCAAACCATCCATCAACAACCACTATATAATGCACGTCAATAAAACATTCAAGCATGCATTCTCTAAAGACAATCAAATTGTACCACAATAAAACCCAAAAACAATACAAATAGACATTTCTACACCAAATCAGAGTAAAATAGGAAAAAAAACAACCAACTATACGAGCCATGACACGCCCACAACTCCACACCATGCTCCAAGCTCCAAGCTCCACCAAGACATCATGATGCACCATTAAAGGAGGGAGATGCCTTACCTTTTCCCACATCACGGTACACAACATCTGTAAAGACACCAATGTGCCAAATCAGGGGGTGAGTACTAAAACTCTGTAGGATTTTCCCAAATGATGTCCCTACACACGCCACTAGGATAAAATCGTTAGCACATTTATATAAAACAATTTGTATAAAATAATCACAAGTGCAACCATTTCCATAATCTAAACACACCCTTACCAAGCCATCATACCCAAACCAAGAACCCAAGGGAAAGCCAAAAAAACATGCCACAAGCCAATTCATCATTTACACATTAGCACAAAAATTTACAACTTTCAAAGCAATGCACAACCAAATAACCAAAAACAACTAAACGGTGGAGCTTACGTCCAAACTGTTCATCCATTCACACCTAGTGGCTCTTCCCATCCACTTATCCTTTGATGGTGACCCTTCCTTACACTATCCATCCCATATTTATAGTGGTACTTCTCACCACTTTCACACAAAATTCCAATCGATAACAACCAATCATATAACCCATCAAGGTCACAACATCATGCAATCAACCAAATTCCATTGCATGTCAATCCACTTCAATAAATCACCCATTTATTGAAAATAATTTTCCATGTCAAACCATATTTCAATAAAACAACCTATTTATTGAAAACCATTTCCATCAATAATTTCCACAAATCAACCATTTCATCCCATTTTAAAATCCACAACAAAAGCATTTCACCACAAAACCCCATTTTTTCCAAAAATCCCCAAAACATCACCTAAGGGATTTTCAACCAATTTCGCACAACAAATCAAAATTAATTTTTCAGCACATAAAATTAATTGTAAACAAAGAACCACTAGTTCTAACCAAGTAGAGTCAATATAGAATCCACCTACCATTAGGGTTCCAGAGAAATCGACCCACTGACAACCGCGCCTCAAATCCGGTGAACGCACCACAAGAACCTCTCTAGATCCATTTCCCTAACATCCAAAAGCCTTAATATTAACATCCAAGGCAGCCACAACACTAGATCTACACAAAACAAGTGTATATATAGTAAACTAATAAATAGAGGGATGCAGATCTAGAGGAAAACACAAGGAAACCAAGAGAAGAGACTTACCCCGGAGAAACCACATTCAAATCACCACGAAACCCCTTCAAAATCCTTCCAAACCGAGTGGGAGAGCCCCTACAACCCCTGAGAACCTAAAATCCTGAGTGAGGATTGAGTGGGAGGAATATTGGAGTGTTTTAGGTCAATCCCAAGGGAGAATGAACTTAAAAACCCCAACTTTAAGTGTCCGCACGGTTAGCCCGCACGATTTGGCAAACCGTGCGCTAACCGTGAACATGCTACTGCCTAGAGAGCAAGGGTCTGAACAGTTTCCTCGCACGGTTTGGAAAACCGTGCATAGGCCATGCGAAGCCTACTCTCTCCCCCTGCACGGTTTCCTGGAACATCCACATTGTTTCCCTTAATCGTGCTCAAACCCTGCACCCATTTAAAAGCCTCCAAACTCATCCAAAACCATTACAAACTCTCCCAGCCTCTTCCAAACTCATCTCATGCACTTTAAACACATAAAAATGAATAAACAAATGCCACATACCTCAAACAAGGGGTACTTCAAACTTCATATGTTAACACAATTTATTCTTCCTAGTTTTTATAGGCTTGTATATTTTTTAAATAAATGAATATTGTTTCTCTATATTATGTTTATTTATTTCTATAAAATCATGGTTTTGTGATATAATCCCTATAGAGACCCTACCTTTTATTACATTACTATTACATCATTTTGAAGATAAAAACATAATAGTATTACACATAGAGGATCCAATGGTTTAGTGTCTTGGGCAAACTAGGACCATACATAGCAATTAAAACATCAATCATAAACATTCATTTAATTTCTTCTTCTCTAGCTTCTTATTGGAACTTGTACTCTCCTTAGTACATGTATCCACATGAGGATATACATAAAAAGGGGTGAGCTAAAATCCCAGTAAGAGGATAATTAAGAAGAATATAGCATGAGGTGAGCATAATCATGACATAGGCAAAAGATCATGAACACGAGAGGAGCATAAATAAAAGACTTGAAATGTGGCAATGCATAAAAATGAAACATCATGTCTTAGTGGTTAAAAAAAACACATACTTATGAACCAAGATATACTCTTGTTCACACATCATTTCACACTTACTCACAAGATTCATCACTTTACCCAATGCTTTGGAGTGCTGTATAATTCCGGGCGCACTTGTCACATTGAAACATTCATATTGCGCTATATAATTCTAGGCACACCCGTCACATCCTAACATTATCATTAACATGCATGACACATAGAAAATATAGCATAAATTAACATAACTAACCCATGAAAAGGAATGGGTTTCATCTCATAAGAACACATTCATAAAATTTGGGTTCCCAAAATAAAGAGGGAATAACATACTTGATACAAGAACCGTAAGTCTTGAATGAGTAGTAAAAGGTGTGTTCTTGAAAGAAGAGTTCTTTTGGAAAACATTTTTTTTACATAAACAATATTGTTAAACATGTATATAATAGAAAAGTAAATACAATAATGAACAAATTATTCTTTAGGAGTAACCATATCAAAAATGGAGTTAAAGAGGGAGAACCCGAAGGACGAAATTTGGGTTCGACAATTTCCCCTTACCTTGTATCTGAATGCTTCCTTCTCTTTAATGTACTGTATAATAAAATTATATTAATTAATTAGAAATACAAAACCTTTTGTAAATTAATATGGTTTATTATGGTTTCATTAAGTGATTTTTTGTGCCTTTGGATGAGTTATAGAGTTTGAAAACATTATCCGGGAATGATTGTTTTTTTAGTTTTCTTGAGTGGTTCACTTGTATTCTTAAATAGATGTTCGGGTAGAACATGGGTAAACATACAGAACTGATATTACATGTTATTAATGATATTACATTATTTTTTAAGATATTTTAATGAATTATATTAGATCCATGTGGATGAATCATTAGATAATAATTAAATGGTGATTGTTTGGGTTAATTTGGGCGGTTTTTCGATCACAATGAACTTGTTTTAACTTATCACTTAGTAATATGGTCATAAGTTAGTTCCAGAACTTTAAATAGGACATAATACATATAAAATGTTCTGGTTAAACCATAAAAATGGTTTCATGACCATATCTGAAGGTATAAATAGAAGAAGAAAGCATGTCGTTCTTGAAGGTGAAAAATTAACACCTCACGAACAACGTTCTCTTTAATAAAATTAAAGGAAGAGGGAAAGGGGGTTGGATGATATAATATCCCATTAGCATCATAACATTCCAGTAGATGTATAATAATGGAGTTAAAATACAATTAATATGAAGATAAGTGGGGAGAGTTCAAGAAATGAACTTGAACTTGAAAGAAAAATTAAAGGAGAAGAGGGAGAGAAATTACCTCTTAAATCCCCCTCTTGAGATCCTCTTTAAGGAAGCTAGACTTTGTCTTTTGATGAGAACCACAACTCTTGAACATGGGAGAGGGGCTAGGGAAGGTGTTTGGGCAGATTTTAGAGAAGTCTTGAAGCTTTAGAGGTGTGAGTAAATGAGGGTGTGAAAGGTGGTATTTATAGTGGAGGGGAGAGGGGTTTCCTTAATATAAAATTCATTTGTTTATTAATTTCCCCTAAGAAAGGGAATAGTGTGTCTTAAATGACCAAGATTCATAAATAAGTCATGTGAGTTCGAGATTTTTGTGTTTACATCACTTGTGATGTCAGGAATAGTGGGTTTTAATTATAATGTATTTATACGGTGAATTAATGTATTTTTCTATTCACAAAAAATTCATGTATTTTAGAAAAATACCAAAAATTTACCCCTACCATTTTTAGAAGTGTAAAAATCCAAAAATTAATTCCATTTTTTTAAAAATAATTTTCTAAATATTATTAATTTAATATTTAATTAAAATCATAATTTACTTAAAAAACAGTTTTTAAAATTAAAACTGATTTTATAGTGCTTTCAAAAATTACGTAGGGTCTTATAAAATTATCTAAAAACTATAAGAAATTTATTTTATAATTAATGAACAAATTTTAAGAAAATTACTTTTTATTTTAAATTAATTAATTAATTATAATTAATTATTTATGACTTAAAAAATACCAAAATCTTTACTAAGGTCAAATTATCACATTCTAAGATTTCTAAATTTTATTTAATTATTCATGGGTAAGGTTAATCTTCTGTTGGATGATTCTCTATTCATAAGGGTCATATTACTATTTATAAGGGTAGGTTACTATTCACAGGGGTACGTTACTATTCACTGAAAAGTATTTTTGTTTCATTAGACTCCAAAAATCATCTTGAACACAACCGTGTATGTCGTATTGTCAAAATTTTCAATACATAAGTGACAAAATTATGGTTAAAGGTCACTTAGAACTTAGTAGTTCATTATGTTGTGCTTTCATGTTATTTTATAACATAATTATAATAAGGGAATTTCCATTGAAAAACTTTGGGTCGTTACATTCTTCCCCCCTTAAGAAATTTCACCCCCAAAATTTTACTTTACATAAACAAGTGAGGGTACTTCTCCTTCATTGCCTCTTCTGGTTCCCAAGTTGCTTCCTCAAACTTATGGTTCCTCCACAAAACTTTTACAAGATTGGTTGTCTTGTTGTGTAGAACCTTATCCATCTGATCCAGAATATTTACTGGCTGCTCCTCATAGGAGAGATCATCTTCTAGCTGCACCACCTCTGAGTTTAGTATATGTGAGGGGTATGGTATGTACTTCCTCAGTAGTGATACATGAAACACATTATGAACTTGATCCATATTCGATGGAAGTGCAAGACAATAGGCCATAGATCCTATGCGGTCAAGGATCTCAAAGGGGCCAATATACCTTGGGCTTAGCTTTCCTTTCTTCCCGAATCGCATGACTCTCTTCCATGGAGATATTTGAAAGAAGACTTCATCTCCAACGTCGAACTCCAAGTGCCTTCAATGGTTGTCAGCATAGCTCTTTTTCTGACTTTGAGCAGCTTTGATGTGTTTCTGGATGACTTGAAACTTCTCTGTCGTCTCTTGAACAAGATCAGGTCCAAGTAGCTTTCTTTCTCCAACTTCATCCCAACAGGTTGGAGTTCTACATCTCTTTCCATAAAGATTTTCATACGGATCCATCCGAATACTAGAGTGGAAGCTATTGTTATATAGTAACTCAAACAATGGGAGATGTTGATCCCATCCACCTTTGAATTATAGAGAGAAGGCTCTTAGCATATCTTCAAGCGTATGAATAGTTCTTTTAGACTGTCCATCCGTTTGGGGGTGATAGGCCTTGCTAAAATTTAATTCAGTACTCAAAGCATGTTTAAGGCTCCTCCAAAATTTAGATGTGAACATTGGATCATGGTCAGATACAATTGAGAGTGGAACACCGTTCAGTCTCACCACTTCCTTCACATATATCATTCCATGTTGTTCACGCAGGAGATCTTCTTGAATAGCGATAAAATGGGAAGTCTTGGTTAGTCGGTCAACCACAACCCATATCACATTATTTCCCTTTGACGTCTTTGGGAGACCCATGACAAAGTCCATAGTAACATTTTCTCATTTCTATATGGGTATAGGCAATGGCTGCATCATACCTTTGGACTTTTTTCACTCAGCTTTAACTTGCTGAAATACCAAGCACCTTGATATATATTCCACAATCTCTTTCTTCATGTTATCCCAACAGAAGTGTTCTCAGATATCACGGTACATCTTGGTACTCCCATGATGGATAAAGAAAGTTGATCTATGTGCATTGTCCAATAGCTCCTTCTTTATCTCGGGTGATGAAGGCACACAAAGCCGCATTCCAAACTAAATCACACCATCATCGTCGATATGGAACTCTGGTAGCTTCCCTTCCTTTACTGCATTCACCCTCTTTTGTATCTCCACATCATCCCTTTGTGCTTCCTTAATCCTCTCCTGGATGGATAGTTGCGCAATCATTTGGGAAAGGTAGGATGTATCCCCTTCCCTTATGATTTCCAAATCCATTATTTGCATATCCAGGAAGATAGGGTCTTTCTCAATCTGCAACATGGATATAGTAGTATGTTATTTTCTACTTAGAGCATCAGCTACCTTGTTCACCTTTCCAGGATGATAGTGAATAGATCAATCGCAATCCTTGATTATCTCTAACAATCTCCTTTGACGCATGTTGAGATCCTTTTGTGTGAATATATACTTTAGGATCTTGTGGTCGGTGTATATGTCTCACTTCTTGCCATAAAGGTAGTGCCGCCAGATTTTCAAGGCAAAAATCACGGCTGCCAGCTCTAGATCATGCGTCAGGTAGTTCTGCTCATGGATCTTTAACTGTCGTGAGGCATAGGCTATCACATTTTCATTTTTCATGAGTATGCAACCCAATAATTTCTTTGAAGCATCACTGTATATCACAAAACATTCTCCACTATTTGGTAGTGTGAGTACAGGTGCAATGATCAGCCTTCTCTTTATCTCCTTGAAGATTCCCTCACATTCTTCTGTCCAGACATACTTTACCCCTTTCCTTGTTAGCTTATTTAGCAGGCTTGACAATCGTGACAAGTTTTTCACAAAATGTTGGTAGTACCCAGCTAATCCAATAAAACTATTGATTTCCATGACACTAGAGGGCCTGGGCCATTCCTCGATCGCCTTTGTTTTTGAAGGATCCATAGAAATTCCCTCACTTGTGATCAAATGTCCCAAGAACGTGACTTCTTTCATCCAAAAGTCACACTTGCTGAACTTGGAATAAAACTTCTCCTTTCTCAAAGTTGCCAACACAAGTCTTAAATGTTCTTCATGTTCCTCCATTCTCTTAGAGTTGATGATAATATCATCGATAAACACTACCACAAATTTGTTGAGGTAATGTCTAAAGACTCTATTCATCAAATCCATGAAGATTGAAGGGGCATTAGTAAGTCCAAAAGGAATCCCAAAAAACTCATAGTGCCAATACATTGTACGGAAGGCAATCTTCTGAATATCTTCCCTCTTCACCTTTACCTGATGATATCCAGAACAAAGATCCACCTTTGAGAAGTATTGATCACCTCTTAACTGATCGAACAGGTCGTCAATCCTTGGAAGAGGATACTTGTTCTTTATGGTGATCTTGTTGAGTTCTTGATAGTCGATACACAGTCGCATTGTTCCATCCTTCTTCTTGAAAAAGATCACTAGCGCACCCCAAGGTGATGCACTAGGGCGTATGAACCCTTTGTCCAGATGCTCTTGCAGTTTCTTCTTTAACTCCTCCAGTTCGATAGGAGATATCCTATAGGGACACTTTGAGATAGGAGTAGCTCCGGGTATGAGTTAAATTGAGAACTCAACCTCACGATCCGGGGGAATTCTGGGTAACTCTTCAAGAAATACATCATTGTATTCCCTCACGATGGGAATTTCCTCAAGGCTGACACTTTCCTTTGACTCAACCATTTGGGCGAGGTATGCTTCTTTATAGGGAATCAACACCCACACCATTAAAGGATTTTTCAAAGGAGATTCATGATCTTCCTTGAATTTTTAGAGGAGCGTGGGATGGTTCGGAATATGAAAATATATTTCATTTTCCCGACATTTGATATGTGATCTATATAACGAGAGTCAATCCATTCCCATTATAACATAGAATTCCAACAAGGGAAGTGTTACGAGATTTTCCAGAAGAATCTTCCCACATACGCCAATAGGAGAAGAGTCAAACACTTGGGTTGCAATGATTTCACCACTTGGTGTTTTTATAGATATCTCTACTTCAAGGTTTTGGGGCTTCAATTATATAGTTCTAGAAAACTTTCAAGATATAAAGGAATGCGTAGAACCAGAACCAAATAATACTTTTTCCATTCTTGAGTGAATAGGAAGTGTACCTTGTACAACTTCATTATCATGATCCACCTCTATAGTAGTGATGGCATAATCCTTACATTGTTCCTTTGTCATTGGTGGCTACTGACGCTAATTTCCCTCGAGAACTCGAGGTTTAGTGCACTAGTTTGCATAGTTCCTTATCTTCTTATAGTTGTAGCATTGAACCATGAGTGGTTCTCTCCTTTAATCAGCTACATTATCCTTCCTTTTTGTGTCTTTTCGGCACTCTTGAGCATGGTGTCCTTCTTTCCCACACTTGAAGCACTTCCACGTCCCTTTGAGGCAATTCCCATGGTGCAACTTCCCACATTTTTGTCATGTGGGTCATTGAGTTTTCTTCCCACCTTTATCATTAGATCCACCAGCTTGAAACTTTATCTTTCATTTCTTATCCCCATAGACATGAGACCATTCTCAAAACTCCATCTCCACTTTGAGATCACATCAAATAACTTCTTCATAACTCCCAAAGTCTCGAATTGAAAGAGCCTTTTTAAGGTGTGGTTTTAATCCACTAAATAATCTATCAATTTTTCTATCATCATTGATAACAAAACCCGAAGTGTACCTTGAAAGCCTTGTGAAATTCGATTCGTAGGTTGTGACATATTCTTCTTCTTTTTGGTTGAGCTCTATGAATTCTCTCTCTATCTTTGTGTGAATAGTTCTTGGGAAATACTTGTTAAGGAACATTATCTTAAAGTCTTCCCATTCCATCTCTTAAATTTCCTCCCTTGTCTTGGTGTTATTAATCAAATCCCACCATTGTTCGGATTCTCCATCTAGACGATAAATGGCTAGGGTCACCTTCTCCGTCTCAAAATAGTAAAGAATAGAAAAGATCTTCTCCCTGGAGTTAACCCACTGTTCCACAACTAGTGGATCAGAAGATCCACTAAACGTCGGTGGTCGTTGCCATATAAAACATTCGATAGCCAGTTGCTCCCTCTTTGGTGGAGGAGGAAGTTCCCCATTATTATGGTTATTATTCATAAACTGAGATAATTGGGTAATAATTTCCATGAAGTTCTGAACTCCAACCCCCAAATCAATGGGGATGTCGTTCGGGCAATCGTTACATTGGCCCTCGCAAGAGTTGTTGCCCTGATTTCTCCTGGTTCCCACCATTTTCTAAAATAGAAAACGTTAGAACAAAACATAAGTAAACAATTCATGAATAAATTATTCATTTAAAAAATTTATACAAAAAATATTACATATGGGATCCCTTTGTAAATATTCTTGTGTGCATATTTGTACTTAGTCTCATGCTATAGGTTTTCTCAAGGGTTCACTAATCCTAATTCCCAAATTAACTAAACCTTTCCTCTGATACCAACTATAGTGACCCTATCGTTTATTACATTACAATTACATCATTTTAAAGATAAACAACATAATAGTATTACATATATAGGATCCAACGTTTTAGTGTCTTGGTAAAACTAAGACCATACATAGCAATTAAAACATCAAGCATAAACATTCATTTAATTTCTTCTTCTCTAGATTCTTATTGGCACTTGTCCTCTCCTTAGTACATGTAGCCACCTGAGGATATACATCAAAAGGGGTGAGCTAAAATCCCATTAAGAGGATAGATAAGAAGAATATAGCATGGGGTGAGCATAATCATGACATAGGAAAAAGATCATGAACATGAGAGGAGCATAAATAAAAGACTTGAAATGTGGCAATGCATAAAAATGAAACATCATGTCTTAGTGGTTAACTACCACACATACTTGTGAACCAAGATATAATATTGTTCACACATCATTTTACATTTACTCACGAGATTCATCACTTTAACCAATGCATTGGAGCACTGTATAATTCCAGGTGCACTCGTCACATTGAAACATTTATATTGCGCTATATTATTACGGGCACACCCATCACATAATAACATTATAATTAACATGCAAGCCACATAGAACATATAAAATAAATGAAAATAAATAACCCATTAAAAGGAATGGGTTTCATATCATAATAACACATTCATAAACTTTGTGTTCCCAAAATAAATAGGGAATAACATACTTGATACAAGAACCACAAATCTTGAATGAGTAGTAAAAGGTGTGTTCTTGAAAGAAGAGTTATTTTGGAAAACATTTTGTTTGACATAAACAGTAGTGGTAAACATGTATATCCCAAAAAATTAAATACAATGACGAACAAATGATTCTTTAGGAGTAACCATATCAAAAATGGAGTGAAAGAGGGAGAACCCGAAGGACGAAATTTGGGTTCAAGAATTTCCCCTTACCATGTATCTGAATGCTTCCTTCTCTTTAATGTCCTGTATAATGACATTATACTCATTAATTAGAAATCCAGAAACTTGTGTACATTAATATGTTTCATTATGGTTTCATTAAGTGATTTTTTGTGCCTTTTGATGAGTTATAGAGTTTAAAAACATTATTCGAGAATGATTGTTTTTTTGGTTTTCTTGAGTGGTTCACTTGTATTCTTAAATAGATATTTGGGTAGAACATGGGTAAACATCCAGAACTGATATTAAATGTTATTAATGATATTACAGTAGTTTGGATGATCTTATAATTAATTATATTATATCCATGTGGATGAATCATTAGATATTAATTAAATGATGATTGTTTGGGTTAATTTGGGCGGTTTTTTGATCACAACGAACTTGTTTTAACTTATCACTTAGTAATATGGTCATAAGTTAGTTACAGAACTTTAAATAGGACATAATACATATAAAATGTTCTGGTTCAACCATAAAAATGGTTTCATGACCAGATCTGAAGGTATAAATGGAAGAAGAAAGCATGTCGTTCTTGAAGGTGAAAAATTAACACCTCACGAACAACGTTCTGTTTAATAAAATTAAAGGAAGGGGGAAAGGGGGTTGGATGATATAATATACCATTAGCATCATAAAATTCCAGTAGATGTATAATAATGGAGTTACAATACAATTCAGATGAAGATATGTGGGGAGAGATCAAGAAATGAAGTTGAACTTGAAAGAAAAATTAAAGGAGAAGAGGGGGAGAAATTACCTCTTAAATCCTCCTCTTGAGATCCTCCTTAAGGAAGCTAGACTGGCCTTTTGATGAGACCCGAAGATCTTGTACATGGGACATGGGATAAGTAAGGTGTTTGGGTAGAGTTTAGAGAAGGCTTTAAGCTTTAGAGGTGTGAGGAAATGAGGGTGTGAAGGGTGGTATTTATAGTGGAGGGGAGATGGGTTTCCTTAATATAAAATTCATTAGTTTATTAATTTCCCCTAAGACAAGGAATAGTGAGTCTTGAATGACCGAAAATAGTAAATAAGTCATGTGAGTTCGATATTTGGGTGCTTACATCACTTGTGATGTCAGGAATAGTGGGTTTTAATTATAATGTATTTATACGACGAATTATTGTATTTTTCTATTCACAAAAAATTCATGTATTTTAGAAAAATCCCATTAATTTAATCCTACCATTTTTTGACGTGTAGAATCCAAAAAGTAATACAATTTTTTCAAAAATAATTTTCTAAATATTATTAATTTAATATTTAATTAAAATCCTAATTTACTTATTAAAACAGTTTTTAAAATTAAAACTGATTTTATAGTGCTTTCAAAAATTACGTAGGGTCTTATAAAATTATATAAAAACTATAAGAAATTGATTTGATAATTAATGAACACATTTTAAGAAAAGTAAATTTTCTTTCAAATTAATTAATTAATTATAATTAATTATTTATGACTTACAAAATACCAAAACGTTTACTAAGGTCAAATTGTCACATTCTAAGATGTCTAAATTTTATTTACTTATTAATGGGTAAGGTTACTCTTATGTTGGATGATTCACTATTCATAAGATCATATTACTATTCATAAGGTTAGGTTACTATTCACACGGGTACATTACTATTCACCAAAAATTATTTTTGTTTCATTAGACTCCAAAAATCATCTTGAACACAACCGTGTATGTCGGATTGTCAAAATTTTAAATACATAAGTGACAAAATTATGGTTAAAGGTCACTTAGAACTTATTAGTTCATTATGTTTTGCTTTCATGTTATTTTATGACATAATTATAATAAGGTAATTTCCATTAAAAAACTTTGGGTCGTTACAATCTCATTTAATTTAATGATTTCATGTGGGTTTTCCCCAAGGTCATAGAATATTCATTTCTTCATCATCTTCTTGTATACCATATTTTTATGAGAATAAATATTTTACAATTTAATATCATTTAAATAAATTACCATTTATTTCTATCATTAGACTCAATATTATCCTTATAATAAATAACACTACTAAAAACCTATAATAAATTTGTCTTGTAACTTTAGGAATGGTATAACACAAAATAGTTGTGGTGTGGATAATCTGTTAATGAAGTGAAAATAGTCTCCTTAGTTCTCAAATAAAATTATAAATCTATTTTATATATTTAATATAATGAATAAAACTCTAAGAATCAACATATTTGAATTACAGAATAATTTATTCAATAATTTTTCCATTATATATTAATTTAAAATCCCACAATTTTTCTATCTCTGATCACCAATATTGATTTTAAAATTTCTATAATATAGAATACCATATTTATTGTGTAGTGATATCCTTGTTCACATTTCAAATAATATTGTAAAAATAAAATCATGAATCATAGATTAATTAATTATCAGGATATTTTTATCTTAAAAAACAATATCTGCATCTTCTAATTTCAGTTCCCATCTTATATTTCAAATGGTCTCTATTCATAAAAAATATCTATTTTTTTGTATTGAAAAAATATACTAAATATATAAAAACCTTTATATATCAGTTCTTAAAAAATTATATATCTTCATACAATATATGAAAATTATCATTTCTTTATTTTTAGACTATGGAGTAATATCTTATGAATACACATAAACATAGCCTACATAGTTGTATTTGTATTCTGACTTTTTAATATTTAATCTTCCTCTGGTAAAATATTTTATAATTTCCTAAAAATATCTTTCATATCATGTATATTTTTTCCCTTTACTTCATTTCTAAAAAACCCTCATAAAATATCGTATATATGTATATAAGATTTATCCCTTTGAAAATTTCTATGTTCTACTTAATTAATATATTATGTATCATAAATTTATTTTATGTGTCACATACTTCATATTAAAAAAATATTTATATAGGAAACTCTAAAAGGATTGAACATTTATTTAGTTCTAAAATAGAAAAGAATATTACATATAAAATACCTCATCCAACATTTTTATTATGAGGAAAAATATGTATGAAACCAAAATTTTACAACCCATATAAAAAAACAATTCAAATAACCACAATACATTATCCTATCACTCTAAAACACCTCATGTGACTTTATTTGACTTTTAAAACATAATAATATTTCAAAATTTATTCAACAGAACTCTAAATTAGTTTCCAGGATTTAATTTCTTAATTTAGAGTATGTCAATGTATATTAACTCTAAATTAATTTGATACACATTTATAACTTCTCTAATTCATTACTTAAGAAATAGTATTCACTCTAAATATATTTTTAATGATAAATTCCTTATATATGGATTCTCACAACATCAGCTAATTGTTTTTTCCTTTAATCATAATTATTCAGACTATGCACATGACACCTCATTATAACTTCATAAAATACAATGGAGAGAGTTATTCTATATTTAACAAAACATTCCCTTAATTCCCATGAATATTATCTATATAATAATTAATTTTAAAATTTCATTATCCATTGAACTCATTTATAATTAAACTTCAAACAATAACCTTAGTTTAATTTTCCCATATAAACAACAGAATCATAACATTAATATTTATTGGACCCTTATTATATCATCCAAGACAATAAGATATATAAACATGAATATTGGAAAAAAATATACACCTACATAGTCATTTAGGTCATTCAGTTTCCCCCTTTGTATTTATTCTCAATAACGTTGAATTATTTTTTAGAAATAATGTCATTATGTTATCATTTTCTCTAAGAACTTTTCCCTCTTCCCCTTATTAACAATAAATATAAACATTTTAGTGTAAGGTAAAATATAAATTATCTCTTTATATTCCTCCTTTTCACTCACCCTATGATGTTTTTATCATTTTTTCATCATTTTCCTCCACATTTATTTAATAAATTAATTTTTCATCAGAGAAGGGTGGGATCAAACATTACTTAGAAGTGACTCATACATTAATCCAGTCGATATCTATATTAACATTGATCATTATAAAAAACTATAGTGATTACTATATAACATAAGTCATTACATTAATTTTCAATACATTTTTTTCCAAAAATGAATTCAATTATTAGGTATTGTACAAAAAAAATTATAATAAATTATGTAACCTTCACTCATCTAAATAAATTCATAAACAACATTCAGGTGAAAGAATTTATTTCTATCTTTTAAAAACAAAATTTAATAATTACTCCCCCTTAGTAATATTGTTTAATATAAAACAAAATATAAATGGGAAGGTTATCATTATATATCCTTTTTAGTGTTTTTCAGAATTCTAGATTCATATAAAAAAATTATCAACTTTTCCATTTTCAATACTCCCCCAAAAGGGTTTCTCTTATATAGACTTCACCATGGATATTTTTCTCTTTAAAAAATATTTTCCAATAATATTTTCATCTCATACTAGTTGGGGTGTCATGATGAAGAAACATTTTACCAATATAAATTCTCTATCAAGAATAGGTCTACTTTCCATACAAATTTGAATACATATCTTTGGTTCTCATTTTTCATGATCTTCATTAAATTCCTAGTAAAAAATTAGTAAAAATAATAAAATAAGGGAAAATGGTTAGTATATATCATCTTCATATTGAGAGAAATTATTTTAATATATGGGTCATAACCGATTGAATTTTTTGTTTGTATCTTTAAAATTATGATAACTCCTCATGCTTTTTCCTCTCTCGATTTTCTACATCAGATTATTTCAGGGTGCATGTATTTCTTGTCTATATTTTCATCTATATAATTTGATGGGATATGATTTATAAATTTATAAAGAAAATAAAGTTCATTAATTTTAAATTTATCCTTATTCTTAAAAATATTATAATTGGCCTGTCCAAATTTTCAAACATTCTTTTGGAATGTATGTGGCTTTTTTTAAACCTTCTTTCTCCAAGAATTTTTAGAATATAGAGTCACTATTTCTTTCCCTTATTCTTAAATAACTCCTCTAATATAGAAAGCTATGTCATATATTTGTATAATATATGCCAATATAGTTTAATCCTTCCACAAAAATATTTCATAGCCTCTATATTAATGATTTTAGTTAATAACTCATGCTCTACATAAGAGATGTATTTCACTAAACCAATCCACACATTTCTCTCTAGGATTGATTCTGATTTTTATTGAATCTTTTATCTTCCAACCTCAATTTTTATTTCATGGTTATAGTGATCTACAATATCACCTCTTATTTTACAACAAAATGATATGTATTTTTTATTTTGGAATCAATTTATTTATTCTTCATGGGTATATTTTCATCAATACTCTTATTTTATTTAAAATCTAATGAATAGTTTTTACCAAATATATTTTTTTCTTTAATATATTGTGTTTTTATTTCCAAATTATCTATTAGTTTCTATTGAATTATATATGAAAATACTAATAATAAATATTATTTCTATTATTGAATAATTGTATAACTTTTCAAGGTATAAAAATATATTCCTGATTGAAATATTTTTAGCCTTTTGTAAAATTTACTTATTTATAGTGCATATTCTTTTATATTCATATGTGATACCTATAAAATCATGACTTTATTAACTTCTATTACTTCGAATATTATGAAAATAATTATTATCCTTTTTTCCCAAACCTCTGAATAAAATAACAATTTTCAATAAATAATCATATCTTTCATTTATATAATATCAATAAAAAATTAGGAGTTTCTTTTTTTGGTTGGACACACCATTTAATTTATATTTATTTTTAGATATTATATTCTCACTCTTGTTATCATTCATACTTTAAAAAATGTTTGGTGTCTAGCCTAGATTCAACCATATATTCCCAAATTTTGATTTAAATCCTACACTAGTAGTAAACAAATTAGTACAAATAGATTTATCTGAACCCTAGGTTACTTTTTTCCATAAGCATGTTATTTATTAAATAAAATATGATTTTAAGTTATTTTTTCCAATAAAATTAGTCATTTTAAATGTATGACTCTTATAAAAAACACTTTTGTAGTATTATTCATTTCTTTATCACTAAAGATGTTTAAGGTTTGACAATTCCTTTATCTCTCAATTAAAATTCATATTAAAAACCCATTATATTGAGAGTAATTTTCTCATCCTCAACAGATCCCAAAATTCATCCCATTATTTCTCCATTATCTTCTTCTAATCACCATGCATATTATTTGACACTTGAAGTGAATTTTCTATATCTTTAATATTTTTTCCATAGTTTATAAACGAAAATCATTAAAAATTATTTAGGTTTTGTGTACACACATTAAAGAATGAATCAAATAGAAAAAAATCTCACAATTAAACATTTATTATTATTATTTAAATAGAGAAAATATTTATTTCAAAGTGATAATTGTTGTTTCTTAGCTTTATATAGTTTTATGGAAGTGTTATAATTTTGTAACTTCTTATAAAATTAACCACCCATTATTAATTCCTATTACTTTTCATATTATGTAAATAAATAATTTCCCTTTTCCAAAACCAACAAATGTACTTGAAAAATCTTAATTACTCTTATAATATTTTACCCATATTGGTATATAAACCTCTTCTACCAGATAAAACAATGGGATTTGTTTTATGTTTTACCTAACAAAAAACACTTATAATAAATGAAAATTTTATATTAAATATAATCACATGGTATTTTTATAGGGTTGAGTCCCAATGAGGTAAAACTCCTCTTTATTGTGTTTATTTATAATATTGAGATTAATATTTTCCACTACATTACACAAGTTGATACACTATGGAAGGTATCATCCTAAACCATGTTTTCACCAAGTACAAAAAGTAATTATTAGCCATATTTCATAGGAGAATAGTTACTACATCACATAAGTTGTTTATATTGTCTCATACTAGTTAAAAATACATAGTTACACTATATATGAATATCTTCATTTTATTCTAGATATAATTGAAAATGGATAAATATATATCCTTCCTTACATTGAGTTTTTAACTCCCAATTGATAGTATTAAAGTAATAATGCATTTATATATATATATATAACTAAATGTTTATATATATTTTATAAAATTTAATATCTATATGCACTCAAAACTTGATACTCCCATGATCTTGAAACCTCAATAGATCCTTAATCCGTGATAGTCTTTAAAACAAGTGATCAATAGAAAAAATAAATTTTGATCTCTCCTAAACTAGGAATAATTACTCTTAATTTATTTAATATACAAAACATATTAAATTATAGTATCATAATAACTAGTTTCTATGTATGTTTTTTCGTCTAATTCACCTTTAGCACATAAAATTTTCTGTTTCTCTTTAGAGTTGTATTGAGTTGTCTTTTTCTTCGTAGGTTTACACTTCTTTTTCCCCATGATTTTTCCATACTTATATATTTATATCATAAAATAATATTATTTATATATTAAATTTATAAAATAATTAATAATCTCACTTCCTTGATCCCCACTTACTTTTATTAACTCCTTCATGTGGTTTTCCCCCCATAATCCTATAATATTCTATTTTCCCCTCCTTATTCCTGACAGAATTAAATAAATTCTATTATCTTAATTTATTATCTTTTAATAAAATTATCATAAAATATTAAAATTATCATCAAGAATTGTTTTCTCAATAACAACTCCAATAAATACAATATAAATCAATCTTAATATTTATAAGAAGAAAAATACAACATAATAGTTGTTGCAGGATCTTTTCATGGTGTGGAAATAATCTCATTAGAGATGATATAGAATTAGAAACCAATTTATGTAATTTAATCCAATAAATATCATTCAAAGGATCACTTTATTAGATTTCAAAAATAATTTATTCAGTAATTATTCTATATTATATTTATTTAATTTCACAAAAAATTCTCCATCTCTGATCCCCAATGTTGATTATTGAATTTCTACATTTTAAAATCCCAGATTTACTAAATAGTATCTTATCATTCTCATCTTATATAATCATATGTAAATAAATTCATGTATTATGGTTAAAAATGAATCATGATATTTTTAAATTTTAAAAAAAATTCTTCATAATTGGATTTAAACTCTCGACATATCTTCTAGATGTCCTCCATTCTTCAGAAATCTCACATTTCTTTAAGGGATAAAAAATTATATATGATTTAAAAATTTTATATATAACTTCTATGAAAACCAAATATCTTATCCATTATTTAATATAATTCCCTTTACTATAATTTGAAACTCATGGAAAATATCTTATTAATACACCTAATAATATCTTATGTTACTACATATGGTTATTTTTAATTTTTTTATTTCCACTTCCTTTGTAATAATATCTTATACTTACGTAAAATATATATTCAGTGAAAAAATGGTTCTTTATTTAATAAATATCTTTATGATCATTACAAAATATTTTACTTATTAATGTAAGATTACTGTCCTTTATATTTTTTGAATTCTCTTCAAAAACAATATATAATGTATCACAAAAAATATGTTACGTATCTCATGAATTACCCATTTTTATATCATTTTTATATCAAAAACTAGATGTGTTCTAGAAACATAAGATGAAATTTCCATTTTATCAATTATAAGGTAAATATATATAATATTTGTGAAATATCTTATCCAAATTTCTGATTCTATGAAAATCATACATATGAAACTAGTCATTATAAAAACAACTCAAAACCTCTTAAAATTAGGTTAAAACATTTTCTAATAAATCTAAAATTTCTCAAGTTATTTATAATAATATTGGAAAATATAATAATATTTCCAAATATATATGACACTACATAAATTTTATTTAAATCATTTAGTTGACCAATTTAGATTGCATTAATGACCTTAACTTCCACATTAATTTCAGCCTCATTTCTAAATTCTATAATTCATTACCTGAAGTATATTATTTATTGTATACAGTAGTATTCAATAGTAGTGATCTATGGATGGTTTCTCACAACAACATCTAACTATTTCTTCCTTTAACATGACAATAGTTCTTAAAAATTTAAACTATAAACCCCATTTTAACTCCATACAGTCAATTGTTGATAGTAAATCCATCTTCAACACATCTTCTCATTAATTTCCATAAATATTATTTTAATAATCATCAAATTTAGAAGAAAAAAACTCATAAAATAGTTTATAATTAAATCCCAATCAACAAAATTATTTTAATTTTCTGATTCATGTGTAGTAAATATCTAAATAACCACTATTGGTATCTCCCTTCATCCCCCAAGGAACGAGGACATATTTATATATGCATAAACAACAAATAAAACTAACTTAATAAGTTTGGTTCTTTAAAAGACAATATAGATCCTCGTATATGAGAAAAACTATAGAAATTACTTTAAAAAATGGGAATCAATTGGACTATAAGAATGATATTTTTTTAACATAATGAAAACTAAATCTATCCACCATGATTTTATATAAATTGGGGAATTAATTACCTAATGGTATCCCATTTTTTTAATACATAACTTTTTATTACATTGTATAAACAGAAAATCTTTTAAAGTTTAATTTATTAGAAAAATGTTACACAATACGTGAAAATCTAAAACATTAATTTAATCCACCTGAATGGAATACAAGTTGGATCACTTTATATAAAATTACTTCATCTCATAACCTCGGTATATACATCAATGTAAAGGGTGAGAATAAGGACCAATAAGGGAAATCAATAGAAACATTTTACAAGTGATCATGAGAATTATCTATAATAACTTGAGGAATATCATAAAAGAATTAGAAAAGGAAAAAAGAGATGTATAATTGTAAAAATAAAATGAATCATAATAAGTAAATGTTGCAACAATATTTAGTTGAGTCATTCATAAGTATATCACAATGTTTTATCACCGAGGTGTTATAAAAATTACTTATGTTATTCACCAAGGTATAGTAAACCATGTCATATATATAGATTAAATTTCTTCACTCCATTCATTAGAGTACTATCAGGGTGAACCCTTTATATTTATTAATTAATGTGAGCCACATGTATAAAAATAAAACATTATATAAATAACCCATTTTGAATAAAAGTAATGGGTTTCATATCAAAATCATTATGTTTTAAAGAACTGGGCAAAGACAAAATCATTATGTCATTAGTGACCCATGAAAAAGGAAGGGGGATTCATGTATCATAATCCCAACATAAAATATACCATTTTTAAATCTTGGTGAATATCCCTAGAAAATAAGTAGTATTGGGTATTCACAAAATAAATCAATATAACTTCTTGAGAAAAAAAAACAGAAATTTTTGGATGAAAATCCAGAAAAATAACGTTTATGGAACATGATCTTAAAAAAATTAAAAAGAGAGGATAAAAGGGTATCCATTTCAGAAAATAATTGTAATAAAATAAAGTAATAGAATAAAAAGGCCATAGGAACATAGTATGGCAATATGAAATACATAAAACATAAAAAGGGAACTTGAAAGGAAAAGAGAAGTTGAGATGTCCCTCACCTTAAAGTGTGTTCCTAAAACTTTAGGAATAGGTCCATGGGGGATTGATGACAACTTTTAAGAACTAACTGAGAGGTAAGACTATCATAGATTCATAAATTATTAATTAGGAGTGAAATTAAATGGATAAATGGGTGGGTATTTATATAAAAATAAGAGGATTTATTTATTAATTTCCTTAGACACTTTGGTAGTGGTAAATGAGAAACCATGCGATTTTCCATGACATTTTACCATTGTATTAGAAAATCGGGATACATATTATGATATTTTAATACACAAGTGTTTACTATAATTTTATATTACTTATTTTGGAAAATGAAATTAAATTGTTCACAAAATAGAATTTTAATGTTAATGTTTCTATTTTAAAATTTGGAAAGTAAATTTTGATATTGATTAAAATATATTTAAAAAAATTGATATTATTAGAATAAGATAATTTTAGTCTTTAATTATGGTTAACTAATTGTTACATTATTATGACATAATTATGATTTCATTAAACATAATACAAAAAACTCAAATTGTATTTTTACAATTCATCGAAAAAACAAATATTTTAGAAAATTATCATAAATTAATGCTATCCTTATTTTTACATTATTATTTAAAAAAATATATTTATTTTATCTTAATAGTTATCTAATGTACTAATTTTAACTTTTAAATATAAAAATAATTATTTATTGAAAAAATTATCAGATAGAAAATGCATAGTGAAGTTTTATAGTGAAATTTCTAACACTGGAAAAAAAATTATTTTATCATTTTTATTTAAATATGAGGTTTTTAACCAAAATATTTCATTAAAATAAGTACTATTCATAAAATCATTGATTATTATAGTATTTAAATATTTTATAAAAAGTACAATTTCTCTCTGAAAAATCAATTTATCAAATTCAATCTAAATTTTAATAAGATAAAATATTCTCAAAATAGAATTGATAGAACACTAATTTAATTTATTAAAAGGTATTACATTTTATGTATCTAGGTAATCAATAAATAACCCATTATAACACCCATATATGACCTAAGGGTGAGGTGTGAGATGGTGATAGACTCAGGGGGTGGCTCCACTAACATCTCCTGAGTTGTAATTTCCACTAACTTGAACTTCTCCCATAATAATTTTCATTCAAGCCCCACCTTTTGAAGCTCGGCTTGGGATTGGTCATGAGTGAACCCTAGTGAAACTACCACCCTCCCATGTTTTGAAAAATAGTCTTCTTACAGCATGACTCTACTGGTTGAGAACATTGTTCCTCCTTTATGTATTAATTATCATGTAGCATTTCTACTTATAAATAGTAATAATAATGTCATAATTATTTTCAAGAGTATAATTTCTAACAGTAATATTGACCAAAAGTCATAATTGACTGGTGGGTATATAACAGTCAAAATGATATGGTCACATTCAAATTATACTCACTTCATTATTAATAAGATATCTTTTTGTTGTTTAAAATAATACAACTATTTTTTTTGAAAATAATCATCATTCAAAATGTCTAGGTCATTAAATTATTCCTACCTTAGAAATTTCATCCTAAAAATTTCATCTCATTCCCTCGGTTGATAAAGGGTGTGGGTACTTATTCCTCACTGTTTCCTTTTATTCCAACATGGATTATTTATATTTGTGGTTCCTCCACAATACTTTAATGATATGTGAAGTCTTGTTGTGTAGAACCATGTCTGTATATTCCATGATTACACCAATTGTTCCTCATAAGATAGGTCATGTTCCAGTCTTATCACATCAGTATTTAGTACATGTTAAGGGGAATGTATGTACTTCCTCAAGAGAGATATGTAGAATACACCATAAATTTGAGAAAGGTTTGGAGGAATCATAAGCCGATATGCCACTAATCCTATGGGATCAAGGATTTCATAAGGTCCAATATACCTGGAGATGAGATTCCCTTTCTTTCCAAACTGCATAACTCTCTTCCATGGTGAAATTCAATGGAAGTCATTATCACCAACATAAAACTCAAATTCCCTTCTATGATAGTCAACATTTATCTTCTACCGAATCTAACCATACTTTATGTTTTGTTGGATGGCATGATACTTTTCTATCATCTCTTTCACAAGATCAGGCCCAATAATCTTCCTCTCACCAAATTTTTCCTATCAAGTATGAGTTCTATATTTATTTCTATATAAAGCATCATAGGGTTCCATTTGAATACTTGAATGGAAGCTATTGTTGTATGATAACTCAACTAATTGGAGATGTTGATACCATCCACCTTTAATTTCCATTGACCATATTCTCATCATATCCTCGAGTTTCTAAATAGTCCTTTCATATTGGACATCAGTTTGGGGGTGATAGGCCATAAGAAATTTTATTTTTTTAATAAGATCATGCTGAAGACTTTTCCAAAATTTTGATGTGAACCTTGGATCATGATTATAAGCAATATAAAGTGAAACTCTATGAAACCTCACCACTTCCTTTGGGTTTTTTTAAAATGTTGGAGCTGAAGCCACCAATTCCTTTATGTAAATATTGGCATGTTGGTCAAAAGATAAATCTTCCTAAATATATAAAAAAATGGGAAGTCTTGGTGAGATGGTCCACTATAACCCATATCGCGTAGTTTCCTTTGGATGTTTATAAAAGACCAGTGAAAAAGTCCATAGTTAGATTTTACCATATTCATTTTGGTATGGGTAGTGGTTTCAATAATCTTTTAAGTTTTTTTTCCCTCTACCTTGACATTTTGAAACACCATACACCTTTTAGTGTAGTTAGCAATCACCATTTTCATGTTATCCTTCCAATAATGATCATGAAGGTACCTATAAATTTTTGTGATTAAAGGATGTATAGATTATGTATAGTTATGATATTCATCCATCTACTCCTTGTTTTTTTCTAGAATATATGGAATACATAGCCTTGTATGAAATTTTAGTACACCATATTGATCAATATTGAACTCTGTAAACTACCTATTCTTCACATCCTCTAACATATTACATGATAAAGGATTTTCCCTTTAAAACTTATTGATCTTATCTAGTTACGAAGGTTTAAAAGTTATTTGGGATAGATTTGATTATGTCCCTTCACTTACGATTCCCATGTCTAGTTTTACTGATCCCTTGATCAAAGGATCACATTAAACCGTCATTGTTTCCAACACTACAGGATCCTTCCTACTTAATGCATTAGAAACATTGTTTTCTCTTCTGGTATGACAATTAATTGAACCATTATAGTCTTTAAAAGATCCAAACATCTCTTATTTATCATTTACAATTACTTTTGGGTGAAAATATATTTCAAACATTGGTGGTCTATGAATAACACATTTCTTCCCATAATGATAGCGCCTCCATATCATTAGAGAAAAACAAAAGTCGCACCCAAATCCATGTCATGGTTAGGATAATTCTTATGACGAGCCTTTAACTATTGCCATACATAAGAAATAACCTTGTAATTTTTCATGAGGATGCAACCGTTCCTTTTTAGATATCCTTCTCAAAAAATAATGAATCCTTCATTGATAGAGGGTGGAGTTAAAAAGGGTTCAGTAACCAGTCTCTTCTTCATCTCTTGGAAAAATTATTCACACTCCTCTATCTATATGAACTTGACCCCTTTTAGAGATAACTTAGTTAGGGGATTATAAATTCGGTAAAAGTTTTTTACAACCCTCCTATAATATTCTGCTAAACTTAGGAAACTAAAAATCTAAGTTACTATTGTAGAATGAGGCCACTCCTCTGTAACCTTTGTCTATGTTAAATTGAGATTACTTTATTGGATAAAATGTTCCCCAAGAATAAAACTTCTGGTAATAAAATTCACATTTGATGAACTATCCAAATAGAATCTCCTTACTTGTAGTTTTTAATAAAACCCTTAGTTAATCCTCATTCTCCTCATGACTTTTAGAACATATCATAACATCAAAAATAAAAACTACCACAATTTTATCTTGGTATTCCTTAAGACTCTATTCATCAAATAAATAAATATAGTATGATATTTATCCAGTCCAAATAGAATAACAACAAACTCATAATTTCCATATCTTTAATGGAAGGTAGTTTTCATAATATCTTCTTTCCTCTCCCTCAATTAATGATAATAGGATCGAAGATAAATCAAGGAAAAGAATTGTTCCCTATGAATCTAGTCAAATAAATCATAAATCCTTGGAATAGGGTAATTTTTATTCACTATGATCCAATTAGTTTCTATATAATAAATACATTACAACATTGATCCTTTCTTCTTCTTCTTCTTCACAAATAGAAAATGTTCAACACAAGGAGAAACAATTGGATAGATAAACACCCTGTCCAAAAGATCTTGGAGTGGTTTCTTTAATTCCTCCATCTCTACATTTCCATTATATACAAGGTATTTGATAACATCTTGGATCCAAAAAATTTTTAATGGATAACTCTACCTTTATTTATGGGGAAGGTCCGGGTAACTCCTTATAAAATACATCAATGTACTCATTTATGATGTGGAAATTTTCTATTCATATACTTTCATTTCCTTCTTTATATTCACCAATTATTTCCATAAAGAAGACTACGAGAGGGGCTTATAGACAAGGTTTAGGTCAAGATATCCCAACTTTGAAATAAAATTATGGATTTCAATTCCAGACTACTATGATTTCATTTCTTCATTCGTAGATCCTAGCATTATACTTTTAGAGCCAGTATAACCCTAGTATAATGTTGAATTCCACCCTAGGAATGACTAATAGATCTGAGATGAGATTATTCTCACAAAATTAAATAATTGAGATTTTATAAACTGTATATTATTGGATAATCCATCATGGAGTCTTTAATGATAGTTCTACTTCTAGTTGTTTCGGGATCAATTATATATTCCATGAAAACTTGGAAGAAGTAATGGAATGTGTAGAACTAGATTTAATAAAAGTACATGATAGCTTTCAGAGAATGATGAGAGTACCTTCCAACACATCCTTTAAAGCTTAAACATCAACTATTGAGATAGAAAAATAATGACCTTTATCCCTTAACCTATTCTGAGGTTGATGGTGATTCCCCCCCACTATATTCGGATTTAGATTGTGATTAGAAAACTAACCAAGTTATCCACACCTAAATAATTGAACATCCAGCTAGTCTAGAACCATATTACCATTTTCATTAGTTTTGAGAATTATAGGATTCACCTCATTATTTTTTTTAGAAATTTGGCCATATTTTACATACTTTTATCATTTCCCGCTCCTGAGAAAGAAGTTCCATGAATTCTTATTCCCATATTTTCTGCATGTGGGAAGATCCAATTTCTTTCTTCTTCTACCATTATAACCACTCCCCCCAATGTATGAATCCAAATATTTATTATTTTCATTCAATCTATGGGACTACTGCATCCTCGAAAATCTAGTTCAAAATTCATAGCACTCATCACAATATCTTCATTGTTTTCATAGTCTCAGTTATCTAGGTTCCTCAGTATATGGAGTATTTTTCCACGGAATAATATAGCATCCTTCCCATTAGGATACTTGAAAAGGATATTGGTGTAATATGAATTTCTTCTGATGTTAAACTCACAACTTCCCACATATTCATTTTCCTTCTGAATCTACTCTAAGAATTCCTTATCTATTTTTTTTTTGTATTAAATGGGGGAAATATTTCTTGAAAAAGGTTTCCTTGAACTCTTCCCACTATATTACATCAATATCCCATTTTGGATTAATGTTTTTAACCAGTTTCTACCACTGATTAGCTTCTCCCTCTAAGAGATACATATACAGGGGGACTTTCTCTTGTTTTGAACAAAAAAGTACAAAAATATCATTTCTATAGAGATTATCCATTATTAAACAATCAATGGGTTAGTAGATACACTAAAATAAGGTTGTCATTGATGTATGAAGGAATCAATGAAAATTTGTTCCCTTCGAGGTGAATATGGTCTCCCATCTTGATTCAATTTATTGCTCATAACTTGAGTCAGTTGATTCAACATTCTCATGAATTTTCCATTTCGACTTCCACCAAAGGGTCGTCAATGAATGGTCTATTATTCTCACCATTAACATGGTTCCTTATATTTCCCACTATTTTCTAAGAAAATACATTAGTGAGAAATATGTTCCTTTTAAGAATCTTATAACTCTAAAAAAATTATTTATTAAATCGTCATTCTTAAATATGTTATTTTTTAACAACAATTAATTTTTTCTATAAATCCATCATAATGGTTTATAAAAATCATGTGATTAAGAAAACATATTCCTAGAGAGTGTCTAAATAGGCGTGCAGTAAGTCCCGTTTTCATGTACTAGTGTACGTTGAGTTAGGCCTGACATACCTTATCTGAGTTGTTACCTCTATATAAATATGTTCTATAACCACATCCACCTGTTTGTATCCAGATATTGATTTCTTTTCTTGGAATCCACTAACTTTATAATTTATGATAATACCAATACATTTTCTTATATTTAAACTTTTCCAAAAGGTTCTTCCAAATGTTTTCAAATTTTAATTTCCAAAAATAACTCAACTATACTGGGATATAAACTATGGATTCCCACCGTTTTATTATGTAACATTTCATTACATTATAAAAATAGAGGACTTTTTAATGTTTAGTTCCTTTGAAAAAAAGTACATAATACATTAAAACATAAAAAATTTATTTAACAAAAATTAATTTATTATTAATTGTTTCAAACTATATAAAATAATTACATCTCATAACCTGTGGACATACATCAAAGGAAATGGTAAGCATAAAGATCAGTAAGGGAAAGCAAGGGAAACTGTTTACAAGTGATCATGAGAATTATTGTTAAGAACATGAAAAATATCATACAAGAATGAGAAAAGGAAAAAGAGACATATTATAGTAAAGAAACATGAATTTTGACATGGTAATGTGGCTAAAACATTTAATTGAGTCATTCATAATAATATCACCAAGGTTTATCAGCGATGTGTTAGAAAAATTACCAAGGTTATTCATCAAGGTATCGTAAAACATGTCATTTATATAGATTAAATTATTTACCCAATTTATTGGACTGATATAATGTCACACCCATCATATTTCTTATTTAATGTTATCCAAATATATCATAATAAAACATTTCATAAATAAATCCTGGAGAAAAAAAGAGTTTCATATCAAAATCACGAGGTTTTAAAAAATGCTTAAAGGCAAGATCATTATGTCATTATTAACCCATGAAAAAATGAAGGATGGTTTAAATTATGTTAATTAAAAAATTAAATATATCATTGTTAAATCTAGGTTAATACACCTAGAAAAAAAGATTATTTTTTATTTATAAAGTAAACTAAGATAATTTCTTGAGAAAAAGATAGAACTCTTGAGAAGAAAATATGGCAGCATAACGTGTATGAAAAATGGATTTCGAAAATATTAAAATATAAGAGAATAGGTTATAACATTCATAAAATAATTCTAATATAGTAATTTTATATAATTAAATAGAAAAAAATTATGGAAATTTTAAAGACATACCATATAAAAAAGGGAACTTGAAAGGAAAAGAGAAGTTCATATTTCCCTTACCTTGAAGAGTGTTACTAAAACATAAATATTGTGACCTTTGGTGATTGAGGATACCTTAGGAGGAATCCTTGAGAGGTAAAAAACATCATATATCCATGGATTATGAATTGGAGAAAATTTAAATGAATAAATGGGTGGGTATTTAGAGAAAAAGAGGACGATTTGTTTATTAATTACCTTGGACTCCTAGATAGAGGTAAATGAAAAACCATGGGAATTCCCATAGTATTTTCCTATGTCATTAGAAACTTGAAAATAAATTATGATATTTTAATAAAAAATTGTTTACCATCATTTTCTATTACTTATTTTCAAAAAAAAATTAATGTTTTCACAAAATAACATTTTTAAAGTGAAAGTTTCAATTTATAATTTGGAAAGTAAATTATATATTTGGAAACTGATTAAAATATATTAAAATGAATTATATTTATAAAATAACATAATTTGAGTCTTGTATTATGGTTAACTAATTATTAAATTATTATCACATAATTATTATTTCATTAAACTTACCGAAAAAATCAAACTATTTTTTCACCATTCAATGAAAAATATAATTTTTTCGAAAATACTCATAAAGATACCCTAACCTAATTTTGACATGAAGATTTCAAAATATATATATATAATATCTTAATAATTATCCAAATATGAAAGTTTTAACTTTTAAATATAAAAAAATTTATTTATTAAAAAAATAGCTAATGGAAAATGCATAGTGAAAATGCATAGTAAAATTTCTAATGATTGAAAAAAATTATATTATCATTTATATTTAAATAGGATTGTTTTTACCATACTATTCATTAAAAAAAGTATTATTCAAAAAATATTATCTTATTATGATATTTATATCATTTCTAAAAAGTATAATATATGTCTGAAAAAATCAATTTACCAAATTATAACTCAATTTTCTTAAGAAAATATGTTACTAAATTTTTTTTTAAAACAATAATTTTATTTATATAAAGGAATTAAACATCAAGTAACTATTTAATTAAAACATAACCCCTTATAACAACCACATATAACCTAAGGGTGAGATTTTCGATGGTGATAGGGTCATGTGGTGGCTCCCCAAACATCACTCGAGTGGAAATTTCCACAAACTTTAACTTCTCTTCTAAGTGATTTCGTTCAAGAATAATTTGTTGAAGTTGATATTGGGATTAGTGAAGAGATAATCTTAGTAATGATACATACCTCCTATGCTCTAATAAATAGGCATTGAATGGAACTACTCTTCTAGTTGAGGCAATCATTTATCATTTTTTTCATTAATTATCATTTGTTATTTCTAAGTATAAACACTAATTACAATGTTATAATTATTATCAAGAGTATAATTTCAAATATTCATAGTGACTAATGGTCATAATTGACCAACTGGAATATAACGGTTGAAGCCCCATGGTCACATTTCAAATTACACTCACTTCATTAATAATGAGATATAGTTTTGTTTTGTAAAATAATATAACACATATTTTCATGAAATAATTATCATTAAAAAAGTTCAGGTTGTTACATACCCTCCATGGGAAATAATATTTAAGAACACCGATGTTGGTATAATAATTTTATAATAAGAATATTTTATAGAATTCAATATTCCCTAAATGTGGCTAAGTCCCAAGTAACCATTGGAGGTTTATTAATGATCCTCTAAATGAATGTAAAATAGAAAAGGAAATTCTAAAATATAACTTTAGGTGGGGATATTAATTTCTATAATTTAATGTACCTTATAGAACCATAAATTTAATCTCAAACCTAAATTCCATTAGGAATTTTCCATTTCCTCATGTTTACATATTAATAACCAAAATAAATCATTATTTTTATCATAATAAAAGATTAATAGTCTAATTAAATAATTATTTTTAATTAAATACTTCAAATATATAAAACCAAAATCCTTTTGGGTTTATAATATATATAAACATTTTTACACATGGACTAAAAATAATACTCAAAAAATGAAATTTAACATTATTTTTTTTGAAACCCCAATGGACCTTTGTAATATTATAAATGATCACAAATCTCATTCAGAATAATAAACTAAGGGTATTATCTAGCATTATATTATAGATTCCCAAAATAAAAAGGTGTTTTTTATCTAAGATATCACATATCTATCATAACAATTCATTTTTCCTAAACCTCAAGATTAAGCATCAGACATGGATAATGTGAATCCTATATAACTTATATTATTTTCTCAATTCATGGCTTGAATAATTATTATATAATTAAATCATCTGAAATTATATTTTAGATCATTGATGTCAAAACCCATCGTATGGGTTGACACATCGTATATTGGTTAATCAAATCCCTATTCATATTCTGTTTCACGCCCAATTACATTTTATTCATCGAAATTATAATATTTATTTATATAGATATCACATTATGAAACCTAATAAGTATAGAGCCTATTTGAAAAACTCGCATTTAAGTATCCCCAAAAGTTGTATGGTTAATTAAAACTAATGACACATTTATGATAATCCATGTGGTGTACATTAAGTGAGTTAACCCAAATATGGGATCCCTAACTTATTTCCCTTGAGTGATCACTTGTATGAGTATACAAGTGATCCTACTTTTAGATATCTCAATATATAATAACAACCAAATATAACGATAATCAATTAGATATAACCTCATAATATATATATATATATATATATATATTCTAGAGGGCCTTTATCATATCATATCACATATTTTACATAGAAATAATTAATTAATGATAAAATATTCCCATTAATATATATTACATGTTAAAAATAACCTTAATACAGTAATACATGACTGTCTTTAGGGCACAAGAACAAATAATTATGACATCCCTTATTTCAAACCCATAATTTGGGGAATACCTACATGACCACAAGTATTCCTCCACATATTCTAGAAGCAACTGAAAATTAGTGAGGGAATAATACAAATTATTTATAGACTACACCCTTGATATCATAATTATAATATAAAAAATGAATCACTCATCTCTATAAACATATAGTTAAATATATTCAAATAAATGTACATAATATACCAACAGTTGAGAGAGCCATGTCACAAGATACGTAGTCACACCACTTACAAAAACCATTGTAAATATCTATTCAAATAACTAGTGTATCTTAATGTGTAT
Source organism: Viscum album (assembly GCA_963277665.1). Taxonomy (NCBI): domain Eukaryota; kingdom Viridiplantae; phylum Streptophyta; class Magnoliopsida; order Santalales; family Viscaceae; genus Viscum; species Viscum album. The sequence continues at coordinate 903,618,444 of OY728160.1, read as the reverse complement.
AAATAATATAACATAAAATTATCCAAACTGAGAAACATGTATTTAACTTTAGATATCAAATACAATAATTCTATTTATCCATCAATTGATATATTCACTTATCATTAGGGACCTTCCCTTTCTGGTATAATGATTCATGAAATTTTTACATTCAAAACAGTGTATATATGGTATATGAGTCTAAAGACCATATATGATGTTCCCAATATATCTCTATCATATCTTCTAATTTACATTTTTTGTATTATATGTGATTCATTAACTCATGAATAAGTTAAACACAACATGTATGATTTTTGGGAGCTTACCTAATAAAAATGCACACAACCCTACCTGTTTTAGCTAATTAATTGTATTTTTCATCTTTATAGTTTTTCATATTTGATGAATGTTGAACCCATATTATGTCATCATGCCTTTATCACAAAGGTTTTTATTAATATGTGGACCTTTTTCTCCTATTATCATCATCCCATATTGTTTTTCTCTAACTAAATAATTAATTTTCTTATGAAACATTGATCTTCCCAAACATTACAAGACATAACACTCATCAATACCAAATGGATGACTAATCCTTAACCCTAATAGCTGGTTACTCATTAAACCCAATGGTTGATTACTTATCAAGCCTAATAGTTGAATTATCCTAAACCCTAGAGATTGATAACTGGTCAATCTAAATAATCGATGAATTATAAACTCTAATGGTTGATCTCCCATAAACCCTAAATAGTAAAAAAGCATCAATACTAGTGTTTTATTATCCATTAACCCAAAATTTAACCAATTATAAATTCCAAGGATCAAATTCTGATCAAATTCATTGGTCAACTACACGTCATCCCTAAATATTGATATCCAATTGTAACATCCAAGTTCCAGGTACCACCCAGAGGTGCCCCGTACCCGGTTGGTCACATGGCCTCAAGCGTATTTCCCCAAATTCCGGAGGACTCTGACTAGTAGTGAGGGCCTTGGGTGTGATAGTGGGGAAACTATACCCTCATCAGAAGAGTAACGTAGTGGAAAGAAACAAATAACTATAGCGGAAACATTTATAATATCATACAATAGTAAACAGTGTAAGACTGGAAGTAAGTAAACAACTAAAACATATATATATCAATAATGATGCATGTCACAAGTATTTAGGAAAAAATACAAACAATTTACAATGGTAAAATATAGTACTAAAACAAATTACAAAGGAAAATAAGTAAATAACTCCAATAGCATCACAAGCATCAGCTTGGTCCCATGCTATCAAGCTCCACAGAAGTCAAGTACCTAATGTAGAAGGATGCCTACCCTTATCTATACCTACAACAATATAATTTGTTTGGGCCCAAAATCATGACCCAAACAGGGTGTGAGATGAATCCCAATAGGCAACCACCCAAAGATCTGTGCCTAACAGTTAGTAAATATATAGGGAAGGTAATAAAAAACTGAATCATTAAAATAGAAAGTACTCAAAAGTAAAAATTCCTACAGTTTCAACCACATTCATTTAAATTTATTAATTAAAAAACCAAACAATCTCAAAAAACCCTCTTGGAAGTTCTCACACTCCAACCCCTCTCGTTCACCTTAACAAATACTCTCTAAGGAAGCACTCATCGTCAATTCCCCCTGTGGTCTTTTATCGGTAAACTACAGACACTATGGAAAAGCACCCAATGTCTAATTCCCCATGTGGACTTGCAACATGGAACTAGAAACACTCTGAGGGAGAACTAATGTTCATCCCCCCTATGGTCTTACAACTTGGAAAGTATAAAAGACACTCTGGGAAATCCCTCAGCTTCCATTTCCCCTATGGTCTAACTACACCAGGTTCCCACAACCCTGTGTAAGTCAATCGTGCAAAAATGATATCCAGTAGCCAAAGTAAATCACAATATACTACTTAACTAAATAGCTACAAATCATATCAGCTAATATCCCTCCATACTGACAACACTAGGCATGGAAAATAAAGCAGCCTAACAGGCAGTTTTAGACCCAATGACTAAAAAAATTAAACATGGAAAACACATCCATAGCATAGAAAATAAACCCTATTATCAATGAAGATCCCTAACTGAATAAATCAAGGCATAAAATTCATTATAGGGTTAAAATCTCTAAACCCGCAATTCCCCGAACTAGGGTATCGTACAATTTTTCACATATAATTCAAAGACAAACTACGTAAAGGCACAAACCACCTACCTCAGCGTTTTACGATCAATATACTCCAATGTATACCCTTGAATCAACCTAGAACGTGGTAGATCTACAAAAAAGTCTAAAACATTCAACCAAAGATATCTCTTGAAAATGGATAAATCAAGGAATGAGGCTCTAGAATAAGGGAGAACATATCATGGTGATTCCAACGCAATCGACGACAGTTGATTCAGAGAATGGATGGAGGGTTGGGGGATCAGAGAAGAATCACCAGCTTTGGTCCCTCCTAGATGAGACGATCCGAGAAGAAGTGATTTTTGTGAACAAGAAGAGACCTCGGTCCGATTTAACAAATAAAAAAGAAAAGTAAATGTCATGTTCATTTAATGTACACGTTGTGTACTTACCTTAGTCGGCCCCCATTTTAGACGGTCTCTAGGTCACCTCAAATGGCCATGTACTCGTTCGTCACATGGATAGTACATGATCACTCGCGACAACTGGGTACACGAAGTGTACTTCAAAGTACACGGTGTGTAATCCTTAAATTTCCCAAAATTACTTTTTTTCTAAAAACTCCAGAAAAATTGGATCCATACCTAAAAAGAAGATTCGGGTTCTTATAAACTTTCCCCTTTAATGAAATTTATCTTTGAATTTACCTAAGAAGGTGGTGAAGAAGAAGAATCCTCAAACAACTATGGCCACTGTGATTGTACATTGGCATTCCACACCCAAATCTTGTCATGTACTCTCCCATGCTTCCATTGCAATTGTACCAGGAGGAATAGACTAGCCACAAAGAAAATTTTCATTATGATCAACAATCCGGATAGGATGCTCCTCGAACAAGTTGTCCACCTCCAACTCAACCTCATTAGGTTAAAAAACATGATATGGGTCTAAGAAGTAACGTCATAGCTGAGAAACATGGAAGACGTTGTGCATAAACCAGTACCTCTGAGGTAACTGTAGCTGATAAGAAACCGGCCCAAATCTCTCCAAAACCTCAAACAGCCGACGTATCTCATTGAAAGCATGTCCGGTCTCATGATCCTCATGTGTCTCATCCTTGGTGTGACACATAGAAATACTTTATCTCCAACCTCGAACTCCAGAGGTCATATCCGTCAATCATCGTATGACTTCTGTCATGATTGTGTAGTAGTTATCCTCTTCTGAATCAACTTTATCTGCTCTGTGGTCTCCTGGACAAGACGAGGTCCCATCATAGCTTCCTCTCCTGCCTCCATCCAATATATGGTTGATCGGCATGTCCTACCGTACAAATCCTCATAAGGTACCATCTGAATAGTTTCTTGAAAAAATATTATTTTAGGAAAACTCCACTAGAGTTATGTGCTTATCCAAAGAACCTCTAAAATCTAGGATCCTTTCTCGAAGCATGTCCTCCAGAACATGAATCGTACGGTCAGACTGGCAATCAATATGGGCATGGTAAGATGTACTCGGAAGTACCTGCATACCCAATTCTCTATGTAGTCCCTTCCAGACCTAAGATATAAAATAGGCGTCCCTATATGAAACAATGGAGTGTGAAAATCCATGTAAATGTACAATCTCTCTGATGTATAACCTTCCCATATCATCAACACTGAAGGTCTCCTTGATCGGTAAAATGTGTGGAACCTTCATGAGTCTATCAATGGAAACCCAAACTGCATTATTCCCTCAAGGTGACCTCGATAAACCTGTCACGAAGTCCATCGCGAAATCATTCCACTTTCACTCGGGAATGGGTAACTACTGCAAAAGCCATATTGGTCGCTTATGCTCCACCTTAACCTACTAATAGGTGGAACAACTCATCACAAAACCAAAAAAATCTCTCTTTATATTGAGCCACTAATACTAATGGTGTAGATATCGATACATCTTGGTGATTCCAAGATGAACTGCCCAAATAGAGGAATGAAAATATCACATCAGCTCCATGCGTATTTCTGCTAACAGCTATACGTGCCCATGAAAATGCAATATCTCATCCTCACCTATGATCCATTGAGGAATAGGGGCATACCCTAACACACTCTCCCATATGACTAGGCCTTTAGAATCTAATAGCTACCTCATTAACACTTGATCAAGTAGAGTAGAGGTAACAACTACAGAAGAAAGAAATGTTTGTCCCTGTCTGTCGTGCACCTCCAAATGCATCACAGATAACAGAGCCATAAGCAGACACTCACTATTGGACACCTAAACTACCTGTATCTGATTCCACCTACTCAACACATCAACCACTACTTTGTCTTTCATAGGCCTGTAGGAAAGCTCAAAGTCAAAGTATTGAAGGTATTCAACCCACCTTCACTGTCTCAGATTCAGATCGCACTGCGTAAAGTTGTACATGAGGCTTTTGTGGTTGGTGAAAACCAAAAAATTCTCTCCCAGAAGATAATGTCTCCAACAATGCAGAGCATTAAAAACTACAGACAACTCAAGATCATATGTCGGGTAATTCCTCTCATGTGGCCTCAACTGCAGAGACTCATATGCAACAACGCCTCCCCCCTACATAAGCACTGCTCCAAACCCGACACTTGATGCATCACAGTATATAGTATCACTATTTCTGGGCTCTAGAAATAATAGTATAAGTGCTAAATTCAACCTCCCTTTCATATCATGAAAGGCTAACTCATAAGAATCTAAACATAAGTACTTCGCACCCTTCTTAGTGAGCCCTGTCAGTGGTTCTGCTGAGCGTGAAAGTCCCTATATAAAATGGCTGTAGTATCCAGCCAGCATTAGAAAACTATGCACCACAAAGATATTCTTAGGCTGCTCCCAGGAAACTGCTGCTCTCACTTTATATGGGTCTACTAATACTCTTGTCTCTGAGATAACATGACCCAAGAAGTGAATTTGGTCCATCCAAAAGTGGAATTTTTGAGATCTTAGCATATAACTGATGCTATCTCATTGTACTCGAAATGATCTCAAGGTGTGTAGAATGGTCATGTAGATTGTGAGAGTACACCAAGATATCATCCACGAAGACTACCATGAAAGAATCTAAGTATGGATGGAACACTTGGTTCATCAGTTCCATGAAAAATTCAAGTACGTTCGTGAGACCGAACAACATAACCACATACTCGTATCGACCATACCTACTCCGAAAGGCTGTAAGAAGTATATCAGATGGTCTAACACGCAATTGATGATAAATGGATCTAAATTCAATCTTAAAAAACACACAGGCTCCTCAAAGATGATCAAAGAGATCATCAATCCTCCACAAGGGATATCAGTTCTTGACCATCAACTCATTTATCTTTCAATAATCCACACAAAGTCTGAGGGTACCATCTTCCTTCTTCACAAAAACTATAGGAGAACCCCAATGAGATGTACTGGCTCCTATGAAACCCTTTTCTTGCAACTCCTCCAATTGTTTCTTGATACTCTGTAACATTGGTGTAGCCATCCTATAAGGAGGAATGGACACCGGTACTGCTCCTGGCACAATCTTAATAGCAAAATCCACCTCTCACTCCAGAGGGAAACCTGAAAAGTCCCCTAGAAAGAAATCATTGAAATTATCCACCACTGGAGGAAATTACATCTGTGAATTCCCCTTTTCATCCATATATAGACTAGAAATATGGGCTCTAAATCCTCCCAACCCATGATGCTCAGGTCCTTCTCTACTCGCTGGTACATCCCATTCACCCTTATGTAAAAACGACTCACCCTCTAGTGATTTGAAACTCACCCTAAGAGTGATAGAAATTGAAAATAGCCTGAAAGGGAACCAACGAGTCCATTCTGAGAATGAAATCATATCCTGTTATCTCTAATTAATAGAGGTCCCATAAGAAGTGACATCTTCCGACCTCAAGAGGGAACTCCTTGCACTGACATACACTACCCTTTCCACCCCCCAACAGTGTGTCCAGTGTCAAGACATCATCAGAAGTAAAGATAAAGAGCCCAAGGATCTCCACAATAGAAACAAATATGAAACTATGGGAATCCCCCGTGTTGAAAAGTGAAAAAGCTAAAACTGAGGTAACTAGAATCGTACCTCAAACAGTAGAGGTTCTGGGATCCTACTCCAGCTAGGTCTTCTCCACTACAAATGTCTAGCCTATACCACATCCCTATGACCCTTCCTAACTACCCAAAGCTAATCCACCCTGTTTTCACTGAAATCCTGGAGACTGAATACCATAGTCACAACCTCCACCTCTGCCTGAACGACTGGAAGAACTCCAGTTCCTAGACTGATGAGAAATTGGCGGTGCTGCTCCTGAATGAGGAGTCATAGATGAACCCCCTTTTACCCCATTTTGGTGAGTATATCTGATAAAAATGCTGAAGATGACCCATCTTTCCATAAAATCGGCACTCAATTGGGTCTATTGGGAAATGTGGCCTCGTATACCCGCCTTTCTCACACTAGTAGCATACCACCTGGATAACTTAAGGTATATCCAGCCTACTTGGATATCTATGTGTAGACTCCCTGTGGCACTTCCTAATATAATCCAATGAAGCACCAACTCTGGATACTGAACCGTCCTAGCCCATAGCTCCAAAATCCCTTAGGTTTCACTCATTGATCAATGCCCGGTTGACTATGGAAGATATGGTCATGAACCTGAAGGTGTTCACCGAAGATCTGATGTCATTCCTGAGACCATCCTCAAAATTCCTTTCTTGGAAAAGATATCCACCCCTTAAAATGGGTGTGAAGCACTATAGTTATGTAAAGAGAGAATAATACTCCATAAATGAAAGAGTACACTGTTCCAGACTAATGAACTCTCGGGCTCGGTCAGCCCTCAAAGTCTCAGGGTAGATGTAATCGTAGAAGGTATGCTGTAACTCATCCCACACCATAAAATACTAGCGTCCTTCCTATGAGATCACATCCCACCATCTCTTGGTGAAATCATGAAGCATATAAATAGCGAGCTTCACCCTCCTCTCTCGAGGAATCTCCAGATGCTTAATGATAGAAAACATGGATTCTAAACATGATTCTGCAGCCTGAGGACCTCCATCCCTGGAGAAGGTGGGAGGATTATGCTACTGAAAGACCCGCGTCAACTCTTCCATTGACAAGGCAGGAAGCGGTGCTCCCTATAAGGTCTGTATAAACCTCATGTATCCTTCTCAGAACTGTTCATAGACACCTGTATCTAGAATGATGGTTGGTGCCAATATAGTCACGACATGAGGATCTATTATTAGTCCCTGACTAGCCATGTCTGGTGTCTGATCATTTCCCTGAATCTTGCATACAGCCAGAGGATGTCATGGTGGGATGACTCTGTAGGGTCAAGCGCACACCTCAATTAAATATTATCAAGGACTAAAACTTTAGAAGTGAAATAAAGGAATAGGAGGAGCAAATCATTCATGTTTTTTAAAATAGGGATACAAGGTGTGTATGACCCCTACAAGACGGGTTCCTTTAAGCCTTCACATGGACGTGTACCCCTTCCAACCCTGTACATGTGACAACCCACATGGCATGTTCTCCCAAGACACGACATGTACTTGAATTTTTTCCCCTACCCGAGTTCTTCTACACAACTAACCCACATAGTTCTCCTATAATGAGAATAGATGTTGTGTTCATGCCCAAAAAGATGTGTACTATAAGGATTTCACTAATCTATGTTGTTAGTAACATGGCTAGATACATGGGTTAAACTAAACAAGGTGTTTAACCTTAACATGGTGTGTATAACATAGGTTTCATCCATCCGTTTTGTTAGTCACACAGGTGGACACATGGTTTATACAACATGACATGTACGTCTGGTACACAGCGTGTGCCACCAGAGATTTCACAACCTCATGCCTCTGTCCACACAGGTAGTAGCATAGTTAGAGACTACATGATGTGTACCTAAAGTATACAGAGTGTACTTAAGAAAAATGTTTCCTTCCCGAATAGAAGGATACATGGCATGTATTAATCATTACACACCATTTAGTCTGGGTTTTTACAGACAATAAGCCATAAAAACTACTCTGGAACCATGAAAACACTATAATGAACATTAAAGTTCCAAATTTTAATATGTGGGGGGCCATACTCACTGCAAATCAAATCCTTGAATCTTATACATGTCATATATAATGAATAACAAAGTAATTATCCACTAAATTATTATCCATGAGGGCCTATAACACCTCAGGGGATAAAGTTTGGAATTTATTCAATTAAACATTAAACATTATCAATACCCTATCAAAGATTATCTGAGGAAACACTCACCGTCAATTCCCCCTGTGGTCTTTTATCAATAAACTAAAAAAACTCTCGGGAAGCAACCAACGTTTAATTCCCCCAGTGGTCTCACAATGTGGAACTAAAGACACTCTGAGGGAGCACTACCATCCATCCCCCCTATGGTCTTGCAATGTAAAAAGTATAATAGAAACTTTGGGAAATTCCTTAGCATCTATTTCATTTATGGTCTAGCTACACTAGGTTCCCATAGCACTGTGTAAGTCAATCGTACACAAAAAATATCCCACAGCCAAAGTAAATCACAATATACTACTTGGGAAAATAGCTACAAATCATATCACATAATATTACTCTATCCTAACAATACTAGGCATGAAAAACAAAGCAACCTAAGAGGTAGTTCTAGAACCAACGTCCAAAACAATCAAACATGGAAAAAACATCCATAACATGGAAAATAAACCCTATTCTCAATCAAGATCCCTAACTCAAGAAATCAAGTCATAACATGCATTACATGGTTAAAATACCTAAACACTCAATACCCTGAACTAGGGTATTGGGAAATTTTTCACATATAATTTAAAGACAAACTATAGAAAGAAACCAACCACCTACCTTGGCGTTGTACGATTGATATACTCTGGCATCGACCCTTGAATAAACCTATAATTCGGTAGATAAACAAAAATTTCTAAAAAATTCAAACAATTATATCTCAAGAAATATGAAAAATAAAGGAATGAGGCTCAAGAATAAGGAAGAACTTACCGTGGTGATTCCAATGCAATCGATGGCAGTTGATTCAGAGAATCGACGATGGGTGGAGAGCTCAGAGAAGAATCATCGGCTTCAGTCGCTTTTGGATGAGACGATCTAAGAAGAAGTGATTTTTGTTAACGAGACGCGACCCCGGTCTGATATGTAAAATAAAAAGGAAAGTACATGGTATGTTCAATTAATGTACACTCTGTGTACTTTCCTTAACCGGCCCCCACATTAGGCGGTCTCTAGTTCACCTTACATGGCCATGCACTCGGCCATTACATGACCATTAAATAGTCACCTGCGACAACTAGGTACACGGCGTGTACTCCTTAAATTTCTAGAAACTCCTATTTTTCTCAAAACACCAAAAATAGGATCCCTACCTGAAAAGAAGATTCATGTTCTTAGAACAATCAACCTTAATATAAACCTTCTTATCAACCCTAATGGTTGATCATTTATCAAAAAAAATTATTGACTACTAATAAAACCCAATAGTTGATCACCCATTAATCCAAATAGTTCTTATTTTTAAGAGCTCGGTTATTTTTCTCATACCTCGCCCCAAATATTTCCATTTACTTTAACCTAAGGGACAATACCTACCATTATCCCAATTTTCATTCACCCTCTATATCTCATTAACTATGATTTAACTTCTACCAAACATCTAATCATGTCCTTATCTCTATTTCTAGGAATCACATGAACCTTTCTATTGATACCCAATAGATGAAATGTGCATTTCACCATTTCTGTATTGATTTCCTTTAATTAATAAGAAATAAAATAATTTAATTCCATGAGTAAACCAATAATATAATTTAGTGAGCCATAATAATTTTGTCAGATTACATCACTCACTAGCCAACTCCCATGGGAGTGTAAATTTATTAAAATATCATTTCACTATCTCCAATCAGTCACAATGGTCAATTCCCTTTTATCAGATCTATATATTAATGTATCTTCAAGATATTGTATCTTTGAGCCACCCTCATAAAATTTTTCCCTAGAATAAATAATCACCCAATCACTTATGTCATATATCATCCCATTTATTAATTTCCCACCAAATAAATTACCATGTTCAGTCATCAATACTAGGTCACTTAAATCCCATTCACTATTCATCACATCATTCACAAAATATATATCTGATTGTGATAAAGGTCTATTATTTTAATCTATATCTATAAAATTCCCTCAATTAAATAAGATAATTCCACACTTATAAAAATATTGTTTAGAAAATGTAATTAAATTGAATAAAAACTATTCATGATTATTCATTATTAAAAAATGAAGGAAATTAATAGAAAGAAGTAATAATATATAAGAACAATAACTAATTTTTTTTTACTAGTGATGCGTTTTTATTTGGTCAACCTAAAGAAAGTAAAAAATGTAATTGATTTAAAGGGATGAAGGGATGAATAATAATCTCCCTATGGTTACCACTCTAGTAAAAACCCTCTTCCATTTGTTTTAAATGGGGCCAAAAATACAAAAAAAATCCATTTAAAATGTTTTTTGAGAAAATATATTGTAGGGTTTTTTAGAATTTTAGTGATCCATTGGGTTCCAAGTTCCCAACACCAGCCTCCAAGTAGTTGTTTATATAGTCAAAAAGTATCCAATAAAAATAAAATGTCCGACCACTTGTTTCTATATATACTCCTTAATTTTTAATCAAAATAGTATTTTCTCTAACTCTTTAAATTTATCCCTCCAAATCCCTTAAACTAATTTCCTGAGAAAACACTACCCATAATTAAACATGTAATGTTTAAAATTGAATCAATTTACTCAACCATGATTCATCATTCCTTACAAAAATGTATAAATCTATGAAGGAAAACAACACATACCAGAGTATTGGGATTTTTTTATTACTCATATTGAAAACAATATATAAATATTAAAATTTATGAAATTTTATTCAATATAGTTAAGTTTTTTTATTATATTTCTTGAGGAAACATCTAATAGTTTTTTTTATAATTATTAATTATCAAATGAAAATTCAAATGAAAAGTTATTATACATATAAATTGAAAAAAATAAATAATGAATGCATTATAGTTCAATTTTTTTTCTATTGATAGAATTTTCCTTTAAACAATGTACTTTAAATTATTTTGAAATATAACATATACTAAAATACTTATATATGTGAGTTTTTGTTCATATTAAATCAATATCTATGACTAAAATAGTGATAAAACCAAATTTTAAATGAAGTATAAAAATAACTACAACTAAAATATAAAATGTGAAATAATTGAATCTTATTTCCCTCAAAAAATATATAGGAAAATATAAAATTTAATCTATTTATATGTATTTTTTTTATAATTAATGAAATATCTAAAATGTTTGATTTTAAATTTTAAATTAAGGTTATGTAATAAAAATTAATTTTTGACCATAATATATAGCATTTTTAGATAACTGAGAAAGAGGAAAATTTTATCCCTATTGATATTGATGAGAAAATAGGAAAGAAGAAGTTATGTATGTTATATATTAGGCACATGGATGTTATCATGGTCTACTCAGCAATATATGTGAGAAATCTAAGAAAACATAAGTGAAAACTCGATGTCGCTAACCACTACATTATCAATGAAGAAGATAAATCTATAGAATTGATTAAGAAAATATCAACAAGTTGACAACCTTGATATTATTAAGACTCAAAAAAATTGAAATCCAAAGAAATTTTGATACAATTAAAAATAACTAGATTCAACTAAAAGCTATGATTATGTCTTATACTATAATATCTTCATACAATTACATCTAGAAGATTTATCATTTAAAGGAGTTAATTATATTATTCCCATATAAGCATATCAACTTACACAATACCCCTAGTGGTGATATAACATGATTCATGTATAATTATAATTGTTTGTAAAAGGTTATTCATCACATATGACTTAGATATATTAGAGGAGGTGACACTATAATTAATAAATACTATCATATATCATCTATTATAATTGACTGGTCGTCTTAGAAAACAATATATTATAGATAATGACTGGATCATGTCATGTATAACAATATTCATGATAAAATATAAATGCATACATACTCTAATAAAATATACCTTTATCACGACTCATGGAAGTTATATCATAATCCCAAATAAATTTTCCAAAAAAATTCTATCTTCATGGAAGTATATTGAGCACTGTATAATAATAAAATTACATTCAATAACATTAAACAGAGGTAATGGATATAATATCATATTCACATGTCTTCACTATAGGTGACCACATTCCTATATTAATACTAAATTTTTAGGGGTAAAATCTAGTAAGAACATATGAAAAACAATTGGGTCACCACTAATGTGAATATGACTCAAATTTATTACTGGATTTTTTGAGATTTAAATAATATGTACTCGAGGATGTAGAATAAATATAGAAGAATTTTTTAGCAATTGTCATGTGACTAACCCGGGTAAATAGGTATATTAAGATTCTAGAACCCCAAAATATTCCACTTATTTCTAATTAATAATCTGATCAATGAGGAGAAAATAATTTATATCATCATATTTTTCAGGAAAATCAAATAGAGTATAAGGAATTTAAATGAATATCTAAGGGGAGATATAGGGTAAATAATGTTTCTATTTTATTTTACTATTATTTTAGTATATATTATTTAAATAATTTTTTCCACTTAGTAAACTATTTTAAATATATTTTTATTGAGTTTTTAATAAAACTTCATTTCCATTAGTTGTTGAATGTGTTAAAAATTACAATATTTCATTATATAAAATAATTAATTATCATATCAAACCCATAATAGGAATTACAAAGGTTGTTCAAGGGATTTTGTAAGTCACAATGGTTTAATAACTTGGTCATCCTATCATTTTTTTCTTTTTACTATTTAATATTTTCTCCCTACCTTTACACTACACGTTTTTTATATGGTGATGTTGAGTAATCCATGTGATAGATGGTATATAGTGGACTTAGTTAAGTGATTAAGTTCATAATCTTTGTTAACAAGTTATCATAACTAAGAGGAAATTAAAATTTATGTGTTTATAAAGGATTATTTAGTACATAATTGTCTCATAACAAATAAATAGTGATGGATAGTTATATGGATGGGATTTATTCTAACTATTGAGTGAGAATGAATTAAGAACAAATCAATATCAATAATAATGAAGGAAAACATATGATGAATTATTCTTTAGATAATAAATATTTCACAATAACTTTTCTATTTTAATTTATTTTTTCTCTTTTTTATTTTACCTTATAAAATAAAAATAATTATGTTTAATAATTTTAATATCAATAAAATACCAAAAAACATATTAAAATAGGACAATAAAAAGTTTAAGTTTTTATGAGTTTCCTCCTTGAGATATGATCCATGGTTTTTTATTTTCACTATAATCCTTATAAAAATAAGAATATTATTGACAGTGAATAATTAAAAGGTACTCTATTTAATTTGGTATGAAAAAGAAATAAAAATAAATTTGATTAAGTAAAGATAAGTAAAAAAGTAAATGACACATTAATATCAATAGTAAAATCATAATAAGTAAATGATTAGGGAGGGGGTTGAGATACCATATAACTAATGGTAAATAGTGAATATGTGGTGGGTTTATCATGGGAAAAATACCAAGGGATTATCTAGAAGAAACACCATTGATATAAATGGATCTCCATGTAATGTCCCAGACTTATCTAGTTCATTCCTTGCTGAATTCTGGCGTTTGAGGTGTTCTGTGAGGTCAAGGAGACTAATTCCCAATAATTTTCCAAATTTCCAAACTTTTTCATGAAACTGTTTCATGAAATTTTGTCACCATTCCTTTTCCAAAATTTCAAAGTGTTTTAAGAAACAGGGTCACGGAAACGGTGTCACAGAAATGGTGTCATAGAAACGGTGTCACAAAAACAGTGTCACAGAAATGGTGTCACAGAAATTGTTTTATAGAAATGGTGTCACTGAAATGGTGTCAGAGTAATGGTGTCACAGAAACAGTGTCACAAAAATGGTTTCACCGAAATAGTGTCACCGAAATGGTGTCACAGAAACAATGTCACATAAATGGTGTCACAAAAACGGTGTAACAGAAACGGTGTCATAGAAACGGTGTCACTAAAACTGTCTCACAGAAACTATCTCACAGTTACTATCTCATAGATACTATTTTATATTTCCTTTTCCAAATTTATATATTTTTCTAGTTTCACCAATTTAACATTTTCTTTGACATTAAATTCATTCAAGACAATTTTTTAAGGGATTTAACACTGATTCAAAGCTTTTAACTTCAATATTAATTTTCCTAAGGTTTGGGATGGCTTTACTTGGTCAAACCACGTGGTTTAATGCAACCCTATTTCAATTGTAAAACCAGAGTATCTTAAACTATTTCTTCATTAAATCTTAAAAAGGGATGAGATGTATTCCTCTCTTATTTTTCCTCCTTGTTCTCTGGTGAGATATGCTCGAACCTTTCCTTCCTTTTTGTAGGAGTCGTGTGATCAAACTTTCCTCCTTGGATTGGTTCCCCTTGAATTTCTTCTTGTTGCAATTGCACCCCCTATTTTGGTGCAACCAATAAGTATTAATCTATATTCAATATAAGTTATGATCTATCATTGTTATTTTGGGTTTATCTCCTTCCATTTCTCCTTACCCTATTATGGAATGCTATCTCCATGTTCCTAATGGAATTTTCTTAGGTGTTGGTTGGTGTGGTGGTGTTTATGAATCCTTTGGTGGATGAAGTCATCCAAGAGAGGTGATCATGATCTGTTTTGTTAGTCTTTTCAAAGAGCATCAGAAACCTTTTGAGGAAAGGGATTCATTTCTTCTCTATTATTTCATGTGTAACTATAGAGTTAGGATGTTTTATACCACTAGATCACAATGGAATTGAAATAATAAATATTTTAACTGGATAAATAAATTGGAATTGATCTTATGTTATTTCCACTTGTTTTTCTAGATAGCGTGATATCTATTCTTTTCTTGTTAGCATGTCATTCTTGATGAAGTTGGTAAAGAACATAAACTGGGATTTATTTTAAATTAATTTACAAAGATAAAGAGGCATGTAATTGAATAGATTTCTTCTTGTTATAATTTGATGTTAATCAAATTGATATAGTATACATGTTTAATTGATTTTTTATAGCTATGATAGCTTGTTGTTTAGTTTACTAATAGTTTGAACCTAACAATAATAAATTAGTTAATTCTAATTGGATTAAAGAACCATATGTTTGATAAAAATATAATTCCTTGTAGGGTTATGAGTTACCCACTTCCTTGTAAAGGCCAATAGCCTAATGATTGTAGCTGTGAGAGCTTGTTGCATGTGAATAAAGAATGCATTGTTAAGGTCCAAGATCCCAGTTGCTTTTTTATTCCCTGCTACTTGTGATGTGTTGTGTGTCTGGATGGCTATTTTGATATGTAGGGATAAAGAGGCCCATTGGTTGTGGCAGCAGTTGATTCCAAGAGTGGCCAGATGCATTAGTTTATGCATGTGGGTGTCTAAAAGGACACCAAAGATGATGAAATGGGTTAGATTTGAATGTTTGGATGTTTATTGATTCTTGTCGGTTGTTTATCTACTTTACTTTCCCAACTACCGAAGGCATCTGGCCTTTCTTACCCTACATTCAAAAGGAGTGAAGATGCATGGGGTAAACCATGTGCTTTCCGTGTTTATCTTCTCAAGGGAAGATGTGTTTATGCTGTTTCTATAGGTGGAAAATACTTTATGGGTAGTTCATCTACTCACTGTGTTGAGCCCCCATGTGTTTAGTATCTTAGAATGTTTTTCTAGAATTACTAATAATACGGGAAAGTAAAAATTTTGTTAAAAAATTATTTAATAAATGATGTTAACCCATGGGGTTGGATCTTGTTGGGAAGAAATGCTGAGGTTGCAATTTAAAGAAACAATGGAATTTGGGTTTGATGCTAATGAAATATAATGTGGAATTGTTAATGGTTAATTAATGTTTAATGAATTAATTAATGTTAAGTGAAACTGATAAAAAAGGAATGAAGTAAGTTAATAAATCTCTTTAAATGTTTGTGCACTTATAAGATACCTAGTCTTAGAAGTGGTAGCCTAGAGTCCAAGAGACATTAGCTGCAGTTGATTCTAAGACTAGGTTATTCCTATTGCATGGTTTTGAGCTATAGTATACTGTCTAATTTTTGTGTTTCAATACACCACTCCACCCTGTAAGTTATGGAAACTGACACCCTGAGGATTCTAAGCCATGGGGGGGGGGGGGGGGGGTTCCCTAACATTATTATGGGAGAATGGATGTCTGACTACCCACTTTGGCCTCGATCTCTTCCCATGGTAGTTACTTGTGTTGGTAGGCAGAGTGGTTAGTTTTCCCCATATATGTGTCTAGAGGGCTGTAATGGCTTGTGTTTCTTCACACAAATATATTCTGGATATATTTTCCTATGTACTACTATAGGTGTAACGTGTATAGGATGTGATGGATTGAGGATCCTTACTCCTTATATGGGATGTAATGGCTTGAGGTATAATGTCTGATGTATGATTCACATTATGCGAACTTTGGTGGCACCCAGAAACTAACTGGTTACTTTTGTTATGTGGATGAGGTGGTTATACTACACAAGGTGCATATTGGGGTGCTTTTCCTAGGTGTATGTGGGAAATAATTTTTGGAGAGAGATTCTTAGGACGTGCGACATTGGGGAAAAGTGATAAACTAATGGGGAAGTTGTTAGGTCCACTGGGCTAGATACCCTGAGAGGGGGTGAATCAGGGTACGACAGATTAAAATAACTGCGCCTTTGATCTTTTTTAGTTATTAGACAAAACTCTCTTCTCTCTCCTTCCCAGTGCAGAGTATGAAAAAAATTAAAGCATGCTCAAGACACAACAATTTTACTTGGTTAACCCTCACTGGGCTACTCCCAAGGAAGATACACCGGAAATGTGCTGATGTACCAAATTCACTATAAGCACACTATTATTTACAAGTTTGTAGTGGGGTCACTATCCCTTATGGTTTATAACCACTCACACATTGAGAAATCACTACTCTTCTAACTGATGTGAGCTCACTGCTTCTTTATAAGATTCACTCACAGTTAATAGACCTGTAGGTATCTTCATTATCACTAATGAATGCATCCTCTGCTGTATGTAGATACAATTTTGAAGTCCAAATTTCATCCAATGATGAATACCCCTTTGCCACAAATTACTAGGCAATAACCTTTGGAAATAAATTTCCAAATATTCCAACTTTTTAAAGCTCCCAATTTCACAAATCTCAAACAATCCTTCATAAATTCCATGCTTCTTCGCAAAGAACACACATTCGCAGAGATCACTGCTTCACAGAGCACACTGCTTTCCAGATCTCAAACCTTTGCAGAGCTCAAGCCTTTTCAAAGCTTAGTCTGTCAAAGATCTCAACCTTTCACAAATCAAATTCCTTTGCGAATCTCACTAAGACAATGTGGAACATACCTCTTTTGTGGAGAAAGATTATCCATTGTGAAGCTATTGTCTTTCACAAAGAACACTTCCACCGTGAACCTCCATTGAGACTCGAGAATTACAAATGTTTCTTAGAAAACTCTCTACTTCTATCGAGGGGGTTGAGGCCGATTTATAGGCGATTCCACCGAATCGAGAACCTTCTGCACGAAGTCAATGCCACATCAGCTCAAATCGCGATGCTTCCAAATTTCTATCTAAATTCTCTCTATCTCGCAAAGCACCACAAAAATTTTTAAATCACGAATCTCATTGTAATCGCAGAGTGTTCCATCAAATCCTTTGCATTGCTGTCGCAAATATTTACCGCAATGCTCTTCACCTATGATATTCATGAAGCTTTTCGTAATCACGAAGAACATTTTCAACATCCTTCATGTATTCTCAAAATCCAGATCAAGAATCTCATCTTCATGAAACTCATGCCTTTTCTATATTTTGATGAGATCTTCAAGGAAATACACTTTTCACGATGCTCACCAAATTCCATATTTTGGACACCAAAAATTTGGAAAACACTACAAAACGGTGCTAACTTGTATCTGTTCCTTTGTACCACATGCAGATCTTCTCTTATTTTATCATGGTTCTTTATCAACATGGATTTTAAACAACATATCTAGAACTCGACAATATACCATGAATGTAAAGACCCGTAAAATTCAAGGGAAAATTTTTCTTAATTTTCCTTGGAATTTTACAAGAACGTGGTTTCAGACGCCACTTGATTCCGAGGCCCGGAGTGCCCGGAATTTCTATCTGAAGTTTATCTTGGGTACGTTCAGTGAACGAAGGAGCAGGAATTTCTAACTTTTGAAGCGGTGCCCGGAATCGAATTCTTAAGGCACTGATTGAACCGTAGTGCCGGTAATTGCTTAGGAACTCCTGTTTCGGAGTTGCGTTTACATGAGGGGAGTTATTAATTTTTGTGGTAGTTGAAAATAAAAATTTAACAATTTTTATTTTTCCCACTTGGTAGTTTTATCCTAAGTAAGGATGTTGGGGGGTGGGACCCATTTGTGATAACCAACCTTGAGAGGATAAGGTAGGGTGGGACCCACATGAGCCCAACCCCTCACTTTCCTAACCCCTCTAAACCCCCCATTTAAGTTTTGCTAACTTATCTCCTCATTAATTTTATAACATCTTATGTTAATAACTTAAGTGAGTTAAATGTGGGTTTTGAATTTTCAAACTCTTGAAATTCAAAAACCTATGTTGGGTTAAAAAAATAAGTGGGAGGATTATTTTATTTTGGGGTTAGTTTTTCTTGTGGTGGAGACTTGGGAGGAAAGGGCTAAGGGTTTGAGGAAGTCTTCTTCTTCTTCAACTTCGACGAAGAACGTGAAGAACACCTCGGACTCTGACGAAGAACACCGTCCTTAGCGAAGAACATCTCCGCCGAAGAATGTGAAGAACATATCCAACGACGTTTCCTCATCGGACGCACCTCGACGTCAACGGAATCGACATTCGTTTTCCGCGACGCCCGACCTCCACGACGCTCGTCTTCCACGGCTCGTTGACGTGCACCGTTCTTGAAACTGAGGTAGGGGTTTTATTTTATTTAATTATTTTCGTTCATGATTCTAGTTTGTAGATATTCGTGGATATTCGACTAAATGTTATCATTTAACGAGAGGGGGCTGGACCGCACAAACACAGCCGACCCTTCTCATTAACCTTGTTGATACCTTGTGGATTGGACGGAATGGCATGGTGCCGTCGCACCACGCGCAAAACGCACGACAAGTAATTCGTGGCACCGTCACGCCGCACCATGAAGATTGAACAAGGAAGCGACGCTGTCATGCTGTATCGAAGAAAACCAAAGACGCCGCGGCCGGAGCGGGGCTGCGGTGGAGGGGCGCGGTGCCGTCACACCGCGCCAGACGAATCAAGCCGTGGCCGGTTCCGGGTCGCGGTGGAGCAGGGTGACCGGCGGCCAGTACCGGGCCGCCGGTGTCGGCGATGTAGGAAGGACCGGTCGTCGCCGGTCCTTGTCGGCAGAACCAGCCGGCCGGTGCGGGTCAGACAGACAAAAGGGAGCCAGGGGAATTAATTCCCACAACCATCTGAACAAAACGACCCCCTTAATTGGGGGGTCGTGGTTACACAAGGGGGGCAGGCGCCCCCCCCCCCTTTCCAAAATGGCTCGGCCTTTGGCCGTGCCGGGCCGACCCGGACCCGGGGCGGGTTGACCCGGTTCGGGCCGACCGGGGGGGTCTCGGGCCGGGTCGGTCCGGGCCCGAAACCCGCGTTTTCGGACCGTTTGGGTTCAATTGCCCATAACTCGGGCTACGGACCTCCAATAGGTGCACCGTCAGGGGAAACACGATCCTTTGAATGAGACGGTCGTTTCGGTATATCGCACTCAAGGTTTCAGAATATTTTGAGTTCAGCCAGGTTGGTTCGTACACGAAACCAACCGGGCCCTCGGAGCGGAAACGCTCATATCTTGATCTTCGGACGTCCGATTGACGTGTCATCAACTTTGTTGAGTTCCTCTTAGTGAGACGGATCTTTTGACATACTCCGCACGAGGTTTGGACGCAGGTGGAGTACGGTCGGGTTGGTTTTGCCTTAAAAATCAACCGGGCCCCTGGGACGAAAAAGCCAATAACTCTCAGACCGGGCGTCCGATTGACGTGCCGTCTGCGACGTTGAGTTCTTGTTGATGATACAGAACTTTTGGATAGATAAACTCTGGACAATGTGTCAGTTGATGTATCAGCCTCTCAGCTCGTAGAGCGGACCCTCCCGAACGAGCTTGCTGTGTGCGGGAACCCTAGTGCTGGTTGTGACTGCTACTGTGACTGCGACGACGACTGTGCAAAGATCCTCAGTGGATTCGACGACGACGACTACAGCACTCAGCGATACTATGTGGATCAGTGCTACCGATCCTGTGTGGGTCCGATCCTGTGTGGGTCAGAGCTCAGCGGTTCTGTGTGAGCTAGCGCCTACAGATCCTGTGTGGGTCTGATCCTGTGTGGGTCTTTGCGGGGGTTAGTTTCCTACCAATCCTGTGTGGGTCATTGCGGGGGTTAGTACCTATCGATCCTTTGTGGGTCCGACGACTTAGATGGATCGGTGATCATCTCTATCGTCTTTCGAAGAAGTATACCTGTGTGAGCTGAATCATGTTTGCTTTCCTTTGTGGATTGTGTTGTGTTATCCTGTGTGGATTACGTTTTGCTTTCATGTGTGGAATACGTATTCTTTCCTGTGTGGACTGGGTTGTACTTGGGCTCGAAGGTTGGAGCATATTAGAATTGATGACTTAGGTATATGTATGGGCATATACCTAAGAAGTGTCGGTTGTTACTTCGTGATTGTATCTTTCCTTTTTGGTTTATCCTTTGTGGATTTTGGGAGACCTTCGGGGGTCTCGGGGTCCCTACTGAGTAGCTTATACTCACCCCTTCACGGGCTATGCCTGCACTACATTGTGTTGGTTGCAGACGACAGACAACGCTGATCGTGGTGGAGGCTTGCGGAGCAGGACGGTACCTGGAGGTGGACCACTGGGTGGGACGTACTCGGAGCGGTCAGCTGGACCCAAGGAGCAGTGGTGGCTATCTGTACCCACCCTTCAGGTGGGATTTCCAGTGGCATCTCATTGTTGTGGCTTTACCTTTCAGTTGGTTTTTTCCCTTTTCGAGTTGTACTTTACTTTCAGTTTGGGTTTGTATACTGGCCCACTTACTTTTCCGCACTTCACTCTTGTACCATCTTTTACTTAGTGTTTACTTTTTCTGCTTGCTTACTCTGTGGTACTTGTTTACTTTACAAAGGCAATTCCTTACCTTTTACCGGGATTTACGCCTTGGTGCTAGTCGCCAGCCCCTGGCCTATGGAAGGAGGGCTTGGGGTAGTCACGGCACGGGCCCCGAGGACGGGTCGTGACAAATTGGTATCAGAGGAGTTTGGTTCTACCGCAGAACTTGGGACTCTGATCTTTTCTATGTGAAGTAATAGTGTTTAGCATATTGTGTGTGGTTATCAGTCCAGGGAGTCCAGTGTTGGTGCGGCGGCCGACGTATCCGTACACCAGGACCCTGACTTCTGATTTCCGACTTAATGCACGAAAACATTGATTGCGTGTGTGTTTCAAGTTTTCTTCGTGATTACTTTGTGTCAACTCACCAGGTATACTGTTCTGACCGTGGAGAACCTGTTTCCTTTTCAGGATGGCCCCACGACGACAGCCAGCTAGGGTTCCGAGAGTCGAGTGTGACGACAGCCCACCGAGTGACGAGGCCTCGGTGCAGTGCCCTTTACCAGCAGTGGCACCGACGGTAGCTCTACCCGCCGAGCCACCGATTCATCCAACACCAGCCGTTGACAATGCACGCCGCCTTAGTGCACTACATGAGTTCCAGTGCCAGCGACCGCCTAGGTTCCACGGGGAGACGGACCCCCAGGTAGCCGAGGACTGGCTGGAGGCTGTGGTACGAGTTTTTCGGTTAGTGAGGACACCAACAGACTTCATGGTTATCCTCGCAGTGAGCCTACTACACGCAGCAGCAGGCCGATGGTGGAGCTTGATGCTCCAGGTGCACGATGAGGCATCTCTTCTCTGGACGTAATTTAAGAGCCTCTTCCGATCGGAGTTCGGCCCAGCCACCCTCCATTCGGTGTGCATCCAGGAGCTTCTTCAGCTGCGGCATGACAGCATGACGGTCGCCCAGTACTCGGCGAGATTTACCGATCTCTCGCGCTACTCGACAGACATGGTAAGGGACCCATTCTTCCGGGCCCGGACCTTTGATTAGGGATTGAGACATGAGATCAGGGCATCACTGATCTCCCTCAGCATTCCGACTCAGACAGGAGTACTGGAGCGAGATCTTCTCATCGAGAGTTTTCTTGCTGAGTCTACACCAGCGGAGAGACCTACCACAGGGCGACACGTGGCAGAGTCTTCTGTAGCCGGCAGTAGATAGATGTCGCAGAGGTCCAAGTGGGCCAGGCCAACGGGCGAACGACCACAGGATACTGGCTCGGAGGTGCGGGGCACACGCAGCAAAACCAGTCTTACGAGTGGAAGATAGTGCTATGCATGCGGCGGGAAGGGCCACATGGCTCGTGACTGCCCGACCCGGCATGCAGAGGAGCAGCAGACGGTTGAGGAACCACCTAGACAGAGGCAGAGGTCCGACCGTGGCGGTCCGCAGGGAGCAATCAGACAAGGCAGAGGAGCTGGCCGAGCAACAGGTGGTGGGCAACGCTTTGAGGCTCTACCACCACCACCACCAGTAGGTCCACCCTGACCTCAGGGGAGAGCACAGCTTCAGGAAGCTGATGCCTACAATCATGGAGCTCCGGAAGCGGGTGGACAAGTGCGGGACTAGATCCAAGAATAAGGGCCCTTGACCATAATGCCTCTAGATTCTTTGTTTGTGTTGCCTTGTGTCCTTGTACTTTGAGTTGAAGTAATAAAAGACACTTGCATTGGTGACGTTTGCTTTCTTGTCTTTTGTTTGTTATTACTAAGAGGTGCCGGTTAAAAACTGTTGACTTGACCCTCACTTGCGAGATTCTTACTGGAGGAGACCCAGTGACCACACATTGATGCCGACAGTGTGACTCAACCCTTGGAGGCAAGAGTAACGGTTGGATCTCTTGGTAGCAGCGTCGAGGCCTTACGACGTCATCCATGCCATGATTTAACTAATCATGATGGGATTGACTGTATTAGGCAAGGAACGTGGTTCATCCAGGGGATGAGACCGGATTTTTTTCCTTTTCTACAAAGGATAAATCTTTGCAGGTTTGCAGAACGTTAAGGAGGAAGGGGAAACCCTTCGTGTGGTCAGACAAATGTCAGCAGAGTTTCCAGGAGCTGAGAAAGAGTTTGACCAGCGCCCCTAGAGGCGTGGATAGAGATGGAGCATCTTTCCTTCAGTCACTCACAGTCTCTCCTACACTACTACAGTGGGTCAGAGAGGCATAGCATAGGGACGCTGACTATGAGACGCGGTGTGCACAGATATCCTCAGGGCAGACACCTGAGGGTTTCTCCTTTGGAGTAGAGCACGATGTCCTTTTTCAGAGGACGTACCTTAGTACCAGTCGCTTTACGAGAGGAGGTGCTGAGACAGTTTCACACTTCTCCTTTGGCGGTACTTCCTGGAGTGGCGAAGATGTACCAGGACCTCATATGACAGCACTGGTGGCCGGGCATGAAGAAGGCTATGGCGGAGTTCGTTTCTTGATGCCTCACCTGCCAGCAGGTGAAGGCTGAGCACCAGGTACCATCAGTCTTGGTACAACCCTTAGAGGTCCCGGAGTGGAAGTGGGACGGGATATCTATGGACTTCGTGACTGGACTTCCATGCACTTCTAGAGGTCACGACTCTATTTGGGTGATTGTCGACCGACTCACCAAGTCGGCTCACTTCTTACCCATCAGAGAGCAGGGCTCAGTTGAGATCTTGGGATGTCCTTACATTCAGGAGATTGTATGGCTTCACGGTGTTCCATCATCTATCATCTTCGATCGAGATGCTCGCTTTACTTCTCGGCTTTGGAAGGGGTTGCAGGAGGCGTTCAGGACGCAGCTGCGTCTGAGCACGGCCTTTCACCCTTAGACGGATGGTCATACGGAGAGGACCATTCAGAATCTCGAGGACATGCTCCGTGCATGCGTCCTCGACTTTGGTCGCAGCTGGGAGGACCACCTACCCTTGGTGGAGTTCGCGTACAACAACAGCTACCACTCCACCATCGGGATGGTACCATACGAGGAATTGTACGGCTGACCTTGCAGATCTCCTTTGTGCTGGACAGACCCTGGGGAGTCAGCACTTGTGGGACCGGAGATGGTCCAGGCCACGATAGAGAAGGTCCAGGTCATCCAGGAGCGGATGAGGACAGCCTAGAGCCGACAAAAGTCTTATGCTTACAGGAGGTGAAGGCTACTAGAGTTCGAGGATGGCGACCATGACTTTTTACATGTCTCACCTCGACGTGGATTACGAAGATTTGGCCGAGGAGGCAAGTTGTCTCCACGCTTCATCAGACCATTCCAGGTCCTCAGCAGGATTGGCGAGGTGGCTTATCACCTGGCTCTACCACCTCAGTTGCACCGAGTGCACGACGTCTTCCACGTATCTCAGCTGAGGAGATACGTGCACGACCCGACGCACATCATTGACCATGGGGAGCTAGACGTTGTTGATGGGGCGACTTTTTCAGAGGTCACAGTGGAGATCGAGGATCGACAGGAGCGAGTCCTACGTGGACGGTCGATTCCTCTAGTGCGCATCAGATGGCAGCACGGGAACCTCCAGGAGAGCACTTGGGAGCGGGAGGCTCAGATGCATGCTCAGTACCCACATTTGTTTCCCTAGTTATGATGTATCTTTACGGGGATGTAAAGCCCTGAGTTGGGAGTATTGTAAAGACCCGTAAAATTCAAAGGAAATTTTTTCTTAATTTTTCTTGGAATTTTACAAGAACGCGGTTTCAGACGACACTTGATTCCGAGGCCCGGAGTGCCCGGAATTTCTATTCGAAGTTTAGCTCGGGTACGTTCAGTGAACGAACGAGCGGGAATTTCTAACTTTTGAACCGGTGCCCGGAATCGATTCTAAAAGCACTGATGGAACCGCAGCACCGGTAATTGCTTAGGAACTCCTGTTTCGGAGTTGCGTTTACATGAGGGGAGTTATTAATTTTTGTGGTAGTTGAAAATAAAAATTTAACAATTTTTATTTTTCCCACTTGGTAGTTTTATCCTAAGGATGTTGGGGGTGGGACCCACTTGTGATAACCAACCTTGAGAGGATAAGGTAGGGTGGGACCCACACGAGCCCAACCCATCACTTTCCTAACCCCTCTAAACCCCCCATTTAAGTTTTGCTAACTTATCTCCTCATTAATTTTATAACATCTTATGTTAATAACTTAAGTGAGTTAAATGTGGGTTTTGAATTTTCAAACTCTTGAAATTCAAAAACCTATGTTGGGTTAATAAAATAAGTGGGAGGATTATTTTATTTTGGGGTTAGTTTTTCTTGTGGTGGAGACTTGGGAGGAAAGGGCTAAGGGTTTGAGGAAGTATTCTTCTTCTTCAACTTCGATGAAGAACGTGAAGAACACCTCAGACTCCGACGAAGAACACCGTCCTTAGCAAAGAACATCTCCGCCGAAGAACGCGAAGAACATCTCCAATGACGTTTCCTCATCGGACGCACCTCGACGTCAACGGAATTGACGTTCGTTTTCCACGACTCCCGACCTCCACGATGCTCGTCTTCCGCGACTCGTTGACGTGCACCGTTCTTGAAACCGAGGTAGGGGTTTTATTTTATTTACTTATTTCCGTTCATGATTCTAGTTTGTCGATCTTCGTGGATATTCGACTAAATGTTATCGTTTAACGAGAGGGGGCCGGACCGCACAAACATGACCAACCCTTCTCATTAACCTTATTGATACCTTGTGGATTGGACAGAATGGCGTGGTGCCATCACACCACGCGAAAAACGCACGGCAAGTAATTCGCAGCACCGTCGCGCCGCGCCATGAAGATTGAACAAGGACGTGACGCCCTCACGCCGCATCGAAGAAAACCGAAGACGCCGCGGCCGGAGCGGGGCCGCGGCGGGGGGGCGTGGTGCCGTCACACCGAGCCAGACGAATCAATCCATGGCCGGTTCCGGGCCGCGGTGGAGCAGGGTGACCGGCGGCCGGTAGCGGGCCGCCGGTGTCGGCGATGGAGGAAGGACCGGCCGTCGCCAGTCTTTGTCGGCAGAACCGGTCGGCCGGTGCGGGCCGACCGGACAAAAGGGAGCCAGGGGAATTAATTCCCCCGGCCGACTAAACAAAACGACCCCCTTAATTGGGGGGTTGTGGTTACACAAGGGGGGAAAGCGTCCCCCCCGCTTTCCAAAATGGCTCGGCCTTCGGCCGAGCCGGACAGCGTGCTGGGCGTGCTGTGCCCAGCCGGGCCGGCCGCCTGGCCGGTCTGCCAGGCCGCGCCGCGCCGCGCCTTGCCGGGCCGGGCCGCACCCAGCCGCTCCGGGGCCGTGCCAGGCCGGGCCGACCCGGACCCAGGGCGGTTCGACCCAGTTCGGGCTGACAGGGGGGGGGTCTCGGGTCGGGTCGGTCCGGACCCGAAACCCGCGTTTCCGGACTGTTTGGGTTCAATTGCCCATAACTCGGGCTACAGACCTCCAATCGATGCACCGTCAGCGGCGACACGATCCTTTGAATGAGACGGTCGTTTCGGTATATCGCACTCAAAATTTCGGAATATTTTTAGTTCGGCCGGGTTGGTTCGTACACAAAACCAACCGGGCCCTCGGAGTGGAAACACTCATATCTTGAGCTTCGGACGTCCGATTGACGTGTCGTCGACTTTGTTGAGTTCCTCTCAGTGAGACGGATATTTTGACATACTATGCCCGAGGTTTGGACATAGGTGGAGTACGGTCGGGTTGGTTTTTCCTTAAAAACCAACCGGGCCCCTTGGACGAAAAAGCCAATAACTCTCAGACCGAGCGTCCGATTGACGCGCCGTCTGCGACGTTGAGTTCCTATTGACGATACAGAACTTTTGGATACATCAACACTGGACTATGTGTCAGTTGATGTATCAGCCTCTAGGCTCGTGGAGCGGACCCTCCCGAACGAGCTTGTTGTGTGCGGGAACCCTAGTGCTGGCTGCGACTGCTACTGTGACTACGACGACGACTGTGCATAGATCCTCAGTGGATTCGACGGAGATGACTACAACACTCAGCGATCCTATGTGGATCAGTGCTACCGATCCTGTGTGGGTCCGATCCTGTGTGGGTCAGCGCTCAGCGGTTCTGTGTGAGCCAGCGCCTACAGATCCTGTGTGGGTCCGATCCTGTGTGGGTCTTTGCGGGGGTTAGTTTCCTACCGATCCTGTGTGGGTCATTGCGAGGGTTAGTACCTATCGATCCTTTGTGGGTCCGACGACTTAGATGGATCAGTGATCATCTCTATCATCTTTCGAAGAAGTATACCTGTGTGAGCTTAATCCTGTTTGCTTTCCTGTGTGGATTGTGTTGTTTTATCCTGTGTGGATTACATTTTGCTTTCCTGTGTGGAATACGTATGCTTTCCTGTGTGGACTGGATTTTACTTGGGCTCGGAGGTTGGATCATATTGGAATTGATGACTTAGATATATGTATGGGCATATACCTAAGCAGTGTCGGTTGTTACTTCGTGATTGTATCCTTCCTTTGTGGTTTATCCTTTTTGGATTTTGGGAGACCTTCGGGGGGTATCGGGGTCACTACTGAGTAGCTTATACTCACCCCTGCACAGGCTATGCCCGCACTACGTTGTGTTGGTTGCAGACGACAGACAACACTAATCGTGGTGGAGGCTTGCAGAGTAGGACGATACCTGGAGGTGGACCACTGGGTGGGACGTACTCGGAGCTGTCGGCTGGACCCGAGGAGCAGTTGAGGCTATCTGTACCCACCCTTCAGGTGGGATTTCTAGTGGTAGCTCGTCGTTGCGGCTTTACCTTTCAGTTGCTGTTTTCCCTTTTCGATTTGTACTTTACTTTCAGTTTGGGTTTGTATACTGGCCCACTTACTTTTCCGCACTTCACTCTTATACCAGCTTTTACTTAGTGTTTACTTTTTCCGCTTGCTTACTCTGTGGTACTTGTTTACTTTACAAAGGCAATGCCTTCCCTTTTATCGGGATTTACGCCTTAGTGCTAGTCGCCAGCCCCTGGCCTATGGAAGGCGGGCTTGGGGTAGTCACGGCACGGGCCCCGAGGACGGGTCGTGACAATGAAAACATGCATTGTCAATAAACACAACCAACCCAAAAATGCTGCAATGATACTTTGAGGGATTTTTTCCCAATAGAAGTAGTAGCGAGACACCCTTGATATTCTTTATTATATTATATACTCTTATATGTTATACTTGGAGAGAGTAGTCATGGTGAGACTGGGAACTTAGTATACCTGTTTAAGTGACAAGTTAGTTCCACTTGTTGTTCACTCTTCTTTAGCATGATTTCATTACTTTTGCATGAGAGTCTCCTGGGAGAATCCTACTAAGCATAATGTTATACTCACCCTATGTATATATAAACTATTTTTCAGGTCACTTGGAGCAGGTTGGAGGTCAGGCTGGTTACTACTACCTTAGGGTTGCAGGAGCTATTCGGGCTTTGTGGTCGCTGTAGTTTTTTCTTCCCTTTGGTACTTATAGTTTTTGGTTTTATTTTTAGTAGTTTTGTATGGCATCAAATTTTTGTAATTGGGATTTATTTTATATTATAGTTTGATTTGGATATAGTTGGTGTCTATATTATCTCTCTCTTTCGCATCAGTTCTCTTAGAGGGTAATGCCTCCCATTTGTGTGTTTACTGTACCCTCGGTGCTATTTTACAACCCGGGGATTATTGGAGGCATGAATCAGGGGGGGTCATTGTCTCCCTTATCACATTTTTGGCCTAGGAGGGGTACACCTTATGGGGAGGGGGTCGTGACAATCCTGATAATGACATGTTTAAAGTCCATGTAATACCCTGAGATTTTAGAAAATATTTTTCATTAAAAAATTATATGTGATTAGTATATTGTGATGAAAAATACCCAAAATGTTTGTGAATAATAATATATTACAATAAAACATAAAATATATTACAATAAAAAAATTAAACATATTTAGTAAAATAAACTAAGTAATTATAAGAAAAACTACTTTATTTATTCATTCTTAAACATAAATATACTATTTGCAAACACTATTATATCATATATGTTTTAATAAAAATTTATTTTATTTTAATTAGAGAATTAAACATATGGGAAATTGTTTTTATTATTATATAATAATTAATAATCATTCATACATTAATTATAAACATGATAAAATGGATGAAAATTTCATTTTAAGGGAAAAAAGAAATTTTTCCAAAGACAATATTTTTTTGGTGAGCAATGAATTTTGATTTTAATACATAAAAGTAATCACATATTAATAATTATTTTAATAAAATATGAATACAATAATTTCAATCAGATATGTTAGTAGTAATCTTTTGGTTTTTAAAAGGAAAGGATTCTATTATAAATCATTTTTATACATAAAAATAAATTTATTATAAAATGGTTTTTATGCGTTTTGGGTAGGGATATTAGATTTAATTTCATCAACCTATAGGAATTGATTCATTTAAAATGGATTCAATATTTTTAAACATAAAAATAAATATTATGTAACATTTTCAACTTAATTTTTGGACATAATGAATAATTACCCAAGTAAACAATCAAGTCACCTTGGTAAGGGTTAAAATGGTTAATGAGGGGGTTAAAGTAATATATAACACTTAAAGTATCACTAAAACCTGTCTAAATTTTATAGTTTGAGTGTATTTATCCATTAAGTTATCCTATAGTTAATAATTTTTCCAATTGTTTCCACTTTTCCATGAAAATTATTTATATTATTTTAATTATAAGGGTATTTAAATGGGTATCAGTCCTCTCACTTAAAAAAGGGAACCTCCTATTCAAAATTTTATAAACCACATAACAACTTTATCTCTTCCATAATATTCCAATATACCTTCATAACTCTCTTACCAAATTTTTATAGGATATGGTCTCCCAAAAAGACTCATCCAATAACACTAAATAATTTTTTGAATGGAAATTACATAATGAAGATGTTTATGTTCTTAAAGAATTGTTCATGTTTATTTCTTCTCAAACCTCCTTCAAATATATTGTAACCATATTAAAATATTTAAATAACTATATTTACTATATGTAAATATTGTTATGTTAATTTTAGAACCATTTTCTATCTCTTTTTCATATAATGGAAAATGTAAACATCTCTTGTGTATACATACGAACTACTACCTCTACAAAGTGATGTAATTAATTTTTCATAACCAAATTAAATTTTTAGTTTCAGTTAACAGTATAAAAAATAGGTATTATTTTTATTACATGAATAATATTCCATACCCCTGACCAATGTGAATTGACTAAAATCACCCGACTGAAACTTATGTGGAAAATACAAAATTTTCTAGTTAAATATTGATTTTAATAAAGAATTGTTAATAAAGGGGTAATGTAAAAATATAAGGGAATTATATTTATCAATATAGTTGTGAATATGGTTCTTATATAAAATTATAATAATTTTAAATTCATTATTCAGTGTTTATAAGGCATATAATAAAATTCAGGGCCATAGGTAAGGGTTTGTGTTACAATTCCACTTTTATCATAATTATTTATGTTTCAATTTATATTATGGGAATAAATAAGTTATTTAATTATTAAATATAATATATTTTATTTACCTTTATAAATTATTTATGTTTTTAATTTTTCATTTTATTTTCCCTCTCTTTGGTACTCAAAAATTCAAAAATAATTATTTAATAAAAATTGACCTTATTAATCATTTTTGGTCTGTAATCATTAACAACCAAATCCATGTTAATTAAAATTATTAAGGAATGTTTTCTTCTATAATAAATAAATTTGACAATTTAATTTTCAAATATAGTTGAAATTATTAGTAATTTATTAGAAATTTATCAATAAAATATTTTTCAAATGGATTATATTTTACTTTTTACATAAGTATAAAAACAATATTTTTTTAACATTTATAGAATATGTTGTTTTCCAAATATCATTTAGAAAAAAATTTATAATTATTAATTTATAATTTTTTAATTCTTCAAAAACGAATATCTTATTCCAATTTTTTTTAGTTTATAGCTTTAAAATGTTAAAAAAATAATGGTATTTTTCTCCTCTTTTTCAGAGAATATTATTAATGATTTTATGAAGGTACTTTTCATCTATGTCAATATCCTTTAAATATCATAATGTTTCATTGAGGGTACGATCTTATTATAACATCCAATTTATTTCACTAAAAGGCTTGTGATTATTATGTTTTAATAATGATTTCATGAAACCAGTTTTTTTCAAATGGGATAATTATGTTACTCATGAATAATGGATGCTTTTATGATCTTGTAGAGCATATAAGTGTGGTTTTAGTTTTGTGGTGGGTGGGGTAGAAATTATATATCCATCAAATGCATTAGTTAAATCCTTAAATTTCATGGGATAATATGAAATGTAATGGGGATTATCCGAATTTACACTATGACTCCTTCAAATATGTTTATAGGAATGGAGATCGAAAGTAATCAAATATGGTTCTATTTACATAATATTGATCTTTCTTGTGATACTTTAATAAGGAAATGATTTTCCATCCTTATGTGTATTTCAATATTTATGTCATATTCTTATGATATAATATCATGGATCATGACTGATTATTCATCATTCTAACCTACTATGAATCATTCATTTTATTAAGAAAAATATTTATGCAATGACTCTCGATGTATAGTGTATGTCTTCTTAGGTCTGTTTTCATAAGTTATGATCATGTTATCATAACCTTACCTTTATTACATGTTCACTTATGATAATATATTATTATATACCATGTTTATTCTTATTAGGAATCTAATCTATCACATTCTTATGGTTCAATTTCACCAAGTTATGAAAAATATTTAATTTAGGATATGTCTAGGAATGGTATTATTCGAGAATAAATATATGGGAGTTGTTAAGGATATTCCCTAAAATAAGTTCATTATAATTCTATTCTTTAAAATTACCAAAACATTACCATTATCAGGGGTGTATTATTTGAGATTTTTTGAATATTCATCTAATATGAATTAATAGTTATGTAAGTGATACCAGGGTCATTATAGTTTATATCAGTGTAAGGTTTCATTATCTTTATTAATTAAGACTAGAAAACCCCATTGAGAACACTCCGGATAAGTCTATATATAAGATAAAATTCATTTTTTTTGTTAATTTATAGATTGAGTGGTTTCATAGAAAAGGAACCCCCATGTGGATACAAAGAAGTGGATACATGCTTTGGAATAAATGAACCTTAGGTTAATTACCCTAAAAAGTATTTTTTGGTATTAACTTGGTATTCACCTAATGTATGAGAAATATTTCTAAATACACATATATTTTAACACTCCTAGTGGATATTTTTTAGTTATTTCACATTATATTTAAGTACCATAATGTTGTATTTTAATACGAGTATAGAAAACATAGATTGAAACTTTTAATTACATGGTCAAATAAAAAGGTGACATAAATTTGCACATCTCTACTATGATTTCCATTGTTATTTAATTTCAAAATATTATTATTGATTCATCATAAATGGACTATGATTTTTGGTTTTATTATATGGATTAAACATGGGGGAAATGAGTTAATAATTCATGAAAGGGACAATGAAGATATTTTCCTAATGAGAAACAATATGAGATAGAATCCATGGAAGAAAACCTTATGGAAATACTCATGCAAATTTATGATGTTATGAATAAAAATTTAATCCATTATTAAATCCTAAACTGACCATGGAATGAGAAACTTGTTATCATTTACTTTATGAAATAATTTCCACCTTCCATATATGGGTCATTTAATCAACTTGTTTATAATATATGGATCAATATAATAAGGAAAATATTTTTCATTATCATGTTCTCAAACCATGATATTTTTTTCATGTTTGTATAATTCAAAAGATGAAATTAATCAACGGTGTTGTGGTTAAGCCTCTCTGGTCTCCCTCTTTCTTTTCAGAGCCCTTCTATCATCCATGGGGTCAATAATATGGTTGGCCGCTTTTTGTGTTTGGAATATAGAATAAATGAGGTTTGTCATCCTATCTCTCGATACATCTGTATCAAAGTAGATATTTCTAAAACCCTAGTTTAGTGGGTATAGATCTCATTAGGAGAGGAATTTTGTTAAAAATAAAATTTTATTGATGAATCCTGGATGTATTTCCTCCCATCTTGGAAAATCCTAGAGAACTTTCTCCCATTATGCAGGAAAGGAGGTAATGCACCTCAAGGGGGATTCCTCTACACCCCAACCTAATGGAACTTCTACCATTATTACTAAAATTTTTCAAAAAAGTGAGCACTCTAATGTTTTCTCTCTCTAGAGAGTTTTTGGTACCATGTAATCTGATCCTAGGGTGGTTGATATATTTGATAGATTGAAATAGGATTTGGGTGTGTTAGACGTCAGACCAACCCTAACTTTGGAATCTCCCTCATTTTCAGAGGATCTAATTTCTGGTGGTGCAAAAAAAGATTTAGAAAATAGCCATGAAGTGGCCACCAGGGAAGTGTGTAACCCACTTACTCCACTGTTGGTTTTTACTCCACCATAATTGGACCACTTCTATGAATGGGGATGCGAACAAAAATTTGGATCCTGAATATTGGAATATCATCACTAAAAAATGTAAAAATAAATAGCATGGCTCAAGGACACTTGGGGATTATAATATGTGTGATGAAAATGACTCGTATTTGCAATCAAAGTTGTAGGAAGAGCTAGACTCCCATCCTGTGATGAATGTTGGTATAGGATCAAGATATTCTAAAAAGGTAATCTTCTTTTTGGTAATTTCTCTATTAAAAAATGAAAAAATACAAGACCTCAAAAGGACTAATCCAATCTCCTAAAAAATGTGTCCACTAGATCTACTGGTAAATCAAGACACCATGGGACTAAGTCAAGGAATATTTACTCTACATGTATTAATTACTCTCCTAAGGTGCTTGATCTATAGAGAAATCACGACTTTAACGTTATTAGAGCTAAGATGTATATAGAGGTGATCAATTTGATTGATTCAGTCAAGGAGGCTTCTTATGGGGAGTTTCAAGACCTCCTGATTCAGTTTAAGAAAAAAACTTAAGAAAGGTATTCCTCCCCTGAGATAGTCCCACTCTCTACTTCCAGCACCCCGAAGGATGTTTTCATGGTGAGTGATGAAGGTGAGGAAGATGTAAAACTCATTCTTCATTTTTATAAAATTATGTTGGAGGACTCTTTCATGATCAAAATTTCTATGGAAGAATACCATTGAATGTTTTAAAGGCTACTAAATGTTTATCTTAATGAGTAACAAGCTTTTTGGATCAATAAATAGAACATAATTTTAATATGTGTCTTAAAAGAGGGGAAGAACAGCCTGGAGGAACATGTTCGAACAAGGGAAAAATGGCCTTCCAGTTTAAGAAGATCATC
Organism: Viscum album; assembly: GCA_963277665.1. Lineage (NCBI taxonomy): Eukaryota > Viridiplantae > Streptophyta > Magnoliopsida > Santalales > Viscaceae > Viscum > Viscum album. The sequence goes on along the minus strand of OY728160.1, from coordinate 903,583,524 downwards.
AAGGAGAATACGGAGTTAAGGGTAACATCTATCCAATGGAAATTATTTAGATATAATTTTCCAATAAATTTAACTTTAGTCGGAATAGAAAAGTTTTCCCTTATGATGTGTGATGTTTTCATTACACTGTGATCTTTTTGGTTTCCCACTTTTCCATAAATGTGATTTTTGAAATAATAAATATTTTATTGGGAAAATTAATCAATGGTGTACCCTTATTAAGAACATAGGGAAAGAGGTTGAAATTGAATCAATGAAATGGGAGTATTATAAGATGGTATATTTTAATTAATATTTTCCTTTAACTCTTCTAAAAAAATTGGAGTGGGAATTCCTAAAACTAATATAGAAGTTTTATGAATCCATTATTTCTTATGAGAAAAAATTTTAGAAGACATGAAAGCTATTATTCATTATTTTTCATCAACCTTAAAAGAAAAATTTAGTGATTCTTATTGGATTATAACCAAGTCCTTAAATTGTATTGGATATAATATAATTTGATAGCTATGAAGAAATTTCATGATTGTCAATAAATCTATAAATGGATAAAGAAGACTTCCATTGTTCTCATGGTTTTATGGAAAAGAATAGAAAGATATTTTTTTGAGGAAACTATAATAATAAAACCCATGAAGTAAAGAAAACTAATCATTATTTATGTCAATATTTTAGAATTAAGAATAGATGAAATTTCTTTAAGTAGATTGGTAAATTATTCCAGTGTGAACATGAAATTCATTTAGAAAATTAATGTTAATGATACATGAAATGGATGATCAATAATAAAATTAATGATCAACTGAATGCACCAACCACACTCCAATTCTATAATTATAAGGGGTATGAAATTTATTCCAATTAATTCATTAATATAATGTTTAATTATGATAAATTAGGTCAAAAATATTCTAAATCAAAGTTTAAAGATAATTATTATGTTAAAATAACTTTTTTGTGGTTCACAAGAGTGATTTAGTAAAAGGTGCATATATAATCCACTATAGATCTTGAAATGTCTTATTTGATTAATTTAGTACCCAATCCATTATATTTTAATAATTTTATAAGAGTATCACATCACTACCTAAATGGTTAGATATTGATTTTTAGAGAAAACCTCAAATAGTAAAATGATTGCATCGCATGTTAAGGAATCCTCTCTAAGAGACGTTTGTGGGAATGTTCTTCCTGAAAAAAGAGAGTTTATTATCCATATATGAAAACATAATTTGATTTTTGGAATAGATTAGATCTCACTAAATAGAGACCATATCTATTTTGAATAAAGGGAATCCATATTTTATATTATGAATCAACCAATGATTATCTAATTGAAAGAGTATAAACATGAAATTATAATGGAAATTACTTCCATTATATGGGTCTTACAACCTATTAATTTCGGGTATTTATCCGAGAAGGTTGGGGAGAAATTTTATACAGAGTACATGACTACTATTAGAAAATATTCAAATGTATTTAAATAAGAGTTTCCTAGTCTTCTCTTAAATCATAAAGTTGAGTTTTCAATTAAAATCAAAACTAATGGTACACCTATTTCAAATAATTCTTATATAACGAACCCAATTGAGTTGAAATAATTAAATAGGAAACTATAAAATAATCTATAAATTGGAATAATATTCCCTAGTGTATAAACATGGGGTATACCTAATCTTTTTTAAGATGAAATGATGTTCAGTTTTTCTTTTCATTCATTTCCATGAACATAAGAATATAAATTCCAAGATAAATTATAATCCACCCTATATTGATTAATTTTTTGATTTATTTCATATAGATCAATACTTTTACATTATTTATCTTTGGTCTTAATGTCATTAATTGAGGGAAAATGGAATTACATTCATAAGAAAGGATATTATAAGAGGTATTGAATCTATGAATGTTTAATTATTATAAGTGAACAAACAAACACCCATATTATATTCAAGGATATAATTAATATATTCATTAGATATTAAGTTGATAAATTTTTATATTATTTATATATGAAAATATCATATATTCTATGATAAAGGAAGAGCATCGATATCAGTTTAATATTTTTTTGATGACATTGAGAAAGGATAATTAGTTTTCTAAACTTTTCAAGTGTGAATTATGGCTACATAGAGTATCATTCATGGGTCTTGTAACTATAAGAGAGGATATCTTGATGGATCCTTAAAAGATATAAGTTATTGAAAGATTTCCCAGACAAACAATGGTGATCAAGATCCAAAGATTTTCATAATTTCTTGGATATTACATTTGATTTTTGAGATATTTATCTTGGCTAAAAAATACTATGAAAATGTGTACTCATAAAGAATCCATGTTTCTTTGGAAAAATGAATCAGAAAAAACATTCAAGGAGATAAAAAAGGTTAATTAGTTAACCTGTAATCACATTGCTACATGTTAGAGAAGAGATCTTGAAATATATCAATGGATCAAGGAAGGGACCCAGATGTGTTCTCATATATAATGAAAATATAGAAGTGATTTCCTCATTCCCATTAATGGTTAATGTGAAAAATTACTTGAATCATGATTTTTTGTTGAAAACAATATTTTTTTCTTTGAAAATATAGTGGAATTATCTTCATTGTGAACGTGTGATATGTTTACTAGTCATATAAATATGAATTTTATATTCACATAGAAATAGTTGAATATGAAACCAAGGTGATGGTTATAGATAAATTATGATTTTTTCTTCTTAATAAACTACCACCCCAGTAAAGTGAAAAAATATATTGATTCTCAGAGTCTAATGAATCATGATATATTCTACATGATGTGGATTGAAAAAGATAAAATACTTATTGATTTAGAGAGGAGGAAATTAATTTCCTGAAAGAAGGGTATAAATCATATATTTATCATATAAAATATCAACCATCCATCCATGTGATGATTAAGAATTTGAAGATATAAGATATGAAGATGAAAAATAAGTTAAATATTTTTATGAAGTCCAAACATCACTATTATTTAGTGATAATATTATGGAACCATATTTTTTCAAAAAAAATCTAAAATTGAAGAAAGAGTTATTGGATGAAGAATATAGATCATCATTTACTATCAATCTTGGAATCGCAAAAATTTATATAGTTTTGAGAGATCATGTTCAGTTTGAAAACCTGAAAAGGGGAATTTTAGTGTTCATATCATGATTCTTAGTATTTATGTAAGTTAAATATGAATATCAAATTTTGAAGAGGTGATGCATCCATTACCCTCAACTATATGAAAATGGAGAAAATCTTCATGGATTTAATCGTAGGACTCCCCAATACATATAAGTCCATAAATCCATTTGGTTTATAATTGAGGACCTTTTGATGTCAGAACATTTATTTTCCCTCAAATAATATTTATTTCTTGAACAACCAACTATAATATACATTAAGGAGGTTATTATGTTTTATGGGGTACCAATTTTAATTCTATAAAATCATAATCTAAGGTATGCCTCAATATTCTATAAAAGTATTTAAAAATCATTAAATATGAATTTGAATACTATAATTTCACAACATCTTAATACAAATGTGTATCCTGATACAAACATTAAATCCCTAAAAATACATAGAGAGATTTCTCTATATATTTCAATGGTTATTAGGATCGACATTATCTTTTGATTGAATTTTCATACAAAAATAACATTCACTAGAGAATTGAGATGGATCATTATGAATCTATATATGGAATGATGTGTATAACTCAAGCATATTTGGGATTAGTTAATTAATTAAAGTTATTAGGACCCAAGTTATCTGAGGAAATGGTTAACAATGTAAGAGTCACCAAACAATACATCAAAGTTGCTCAGAGTCAATGGAAGTGGAATTCTAAAAAATGTTGTGATATAGAGTAAGAATTTTGTGATAAATAATTATTATGAATTCCTCCATAAAATAAATTTATGATATTTTTAAATAAGGGGAATTTATTCCTCGTATATATTTATCGCTATGAGATTTTTGATCATGTTGAGGTGGTAGTTTATCACCTGGTTCTTCCACCAAAGATATCCAATGTTCATGATGTGTTCCAAACATATCTTATAAGTAATCACATAACGAATTGTTATATTTACAAAATTCATTTTTTGTGCCACTAGAGGATGATATTTTTTATGAAGAACTATCTTTGGAGATTTTAAATCGAAGATATAACATGTTTTGGAAAAAGAAAACACACTATGTCAAAGTTTTATGGTCAAACCATAAATTTTAGTAAGATATATGAGAACTAAGGATTTAATGAGACTGAATTATCCTTAATTGTTTATTTAAGGAAAAATAATTTTTGAGGAATTTTTTTTAATGGTGTAGAATTTAAGACCCTATGACATTAAAATATACTTCCATTTAATAAATTAATTGTGTTCAGGTGATTATAAGGAATGCAACGGTAAAAAAATTGAATGGAAACTTATTACACTAAAAATGAAATAAATTAAAAGATAATTTAATGAATAAAATTTAATAAAACCAATTATTTAATTTTAAGATGTTCTACATTAATTGTTTTTGTTATACATAAATGTTTTGTTTACAAACATTTATTTACTAATAATGTTATATTCAAAATTTAATTTCTCTTATTTAGAGTATATAAATTTTGTTAATTTATTATTTATAAATGTATAAAAATTAATAATCAATCATACATTGATTAATATTTACTTATAAATAAATACAATTTGATATGGAGTTAAAAAAGAGATATTTTTTTAAAACTACATTTTTATGTACACAATATATTTTTATCTTAATCAATTAAATTAAAACAAATTTTATAAATAATTTAAATTAAATGTATAGAAAATTTATTGAATAATATAAATTATAATTCATCTTATGGTTGTCACTAGGTTTGGAATAGTAATAAAATTATATTTATTCTTAAATATATATTCTTTTACAAAAATGTTTTTTTTTGTGTTTTATGAATAGATATTTGAATTAATTTATTCCAAATCTCAGAATTGAATATTATAAAATTTATTTATTATTTTTATTAGTCATTATAAATACTATGTAATAAGTTCAAATAAATTTCTATCCATAATGAATAATTACCATTGTAGAAATATTGCCACACACTGAAGGTTTAAAAAGGATAATAAGGGGGTTTAATTAAAATCAAAAGGCTTTAAATATCCCTAAAAAATATATAAATATACTTTTTTAAGTGTATTTGTAACTTAACATATCATATATTCAATAAAATTTCTATTTTTTTACCACATTCACATGAAATTAACTATATATTGTTTTTAAGTTACGGTTATTTAAAATGGTGCCACTTCTAATGCTTATAAAAGAAAATATCCTCTTATGACTACTTCATACCGCATGAGAACATTATCCCAACAAATATCTACCCAAATACCTTTCCAACTCTTCTCCCTATGTCTTATAGGTTTTGTATTTTAAAAATACCCATCCAAGACACCTTAAGAATTTTTCCATTGATATTATCCAAAGAAGAGGTATATGTTATTAAAAACATTTTCATGTTTTGTTCTTATTAAACCTAATCCAAATATTACATAAAAATATATAAATAAGTACATCATTATCAATACTATAATTAAATTTTTTTATGTTAATGAAACAACAAATTTCTTTATTTTAGATCTAATAAAACATTTACCATTTTTGTGTGCGTACATTTTATAATCATGTTACTATTTTTAGGTTATCCTTAAACTATATTTTTAACATGATTTGTTTTGGGTATTCTTTAGTGGTTCTAAGAGTGAGATTTTGAATTTATTTTGGGATTTTGGGTTGTAAATATTTTGGGCATAGTTTTCCCAAACAGTGTACCCTACTACTATAAACCTTGATACCCCAAGAAATAGGGGTTTGTACAGTTGGTTTATGGTTGGTCAAGCCATGAACCCACCAAGGAGGAACCATGAAACCCCATCAATAGGGTCGGATAGTTAGGTTTCCTGGCTTATCAAACCATGTGTCCCTGCCTAGATAACCATGCATGTGAGATTTAATTATTTCAAAAATTAATGTCAAATCTCATGAAATACCTTTTTGACATACCCTCATCCCTAACAAGGTAATTTAAAAAGTAATAGGTCTTTGGAACACCCAAGAACTAATTTTGGATACATCGAACCCTCTCTAAGGTGGATCAAATTTAGTTGATCCTCATTTGATCCCATCCCGATAATAATTCTCTCCTCCTTCCTTCACTCATGCTCTCTTACTCTCTATTTCATAAGGTTTGTTATATCTCCTTGTTGTTTGGGGATCTAATCTAATATTTTTTATATCATGAATCTAGGTTTCACTCTTGGATATCCTTTTCCAATGATCAATATTGGATTTTCACATTTTGAGTGTTTCAATTCATGATCCCATGATCCTGAGGTAGGTGGTTCTGTTTATGATTGGATAATGTATTTAACCATAAATCGATTGATTTAAATTAAATTTAGTTAAATTAAATTGTGAAAAACCTAATTCTAGTTAAATGGTACTTGTATTTTATTTGGAACAAAAATTGGGGAAAACCCCAATTCTAATGAATTGGGGTGTGTGTGGAATTTGATATAAAATGTGGAAATTAAATTGTGGAATATAAATTTTGAATTTTATTTGAGAAATTATTTTAAAATTTCTATTTCAAAAAAAAATATCAATTTTTTTAATAAAAAACATTTTTTTCTAGGAAAAAGGAATAATTTGATTAAAAACCTTTTTTGGTTTTTAAATGGAAATGGGCATGCTGAATTAGGGAAATGTATCAATAGTATTTTAAAAAAAAAATTTGTAATAAATTTTCTATTATTGATTATTTTTTGATAACATGAAAGCTTAATTATTCAGTGAGTTGTTAGGTAAATACATGCTAGGGTGGTAATTCCCTACCAATTGATTTACGCTTCACAATAGTAACATAATCTAGTTAGCTGATATTATCCATAGTGGGATACTGGTAAGTCTTATATGGAAATTTTTATTGAGACATGTGTTCCCATTTTAATTATAATCATATGAGTTTGTGAGAGGGTGGATTTGTAAGTTTTCACCAGACTTATGTGATTTGGTTTTAGATTTTTGAGAGGGTATGGCCTTGGCCATCGGTGTCAGCTCATCTTTGTACAGGACAACCTTCTATGTTGTGTTTGGATGGTGGAAACTGGAATTAATGTTTTTTATGCTGGGGAGGGGCATCTCTTTGTGGGTTGATCTAGTTTTTTGAATTTTGGGCCATTGGGGAAAGCTTTATGTCTTAATTTGTTGAATTCATGTATCTTGGTTTCTCACTTTTTCTTTAAAATTGTTTCCTTAATAAAAAATGATAATCTTTAGTCATATGAGTGTGTAAGTATCCCATAACCTGGAACTATCGTACCTCTTGGTAGAGGAACATGTTTCTCATTTGTGATTATTTTGATATATATCTGGTTGTTTGTAAACTATTTTATAGATGCCTTGAGAATGTATATAAACTATTTTATAGAAAATGATTATGAATCCATTGTTTGTAATTTTTTTCCATAAATTGATATGTATTTCATGATTTTTTTTAAATATAATTTTATACTTCCATTCCATTATATTTAAAATTTAAATATTTATTTGGTTATTTATTTGGAATATTATTATGGAATCCATGATGAGACCCTACTTGGCCTTTTGTGACACCCTACCTATGTCTTCGGGCATTTCTATATTTCCTCATATCCAATTCGAGTAAGGGTAAATCACTAATTAGAGGTGTTAGTTTTGGATGATCCTTGTACTTTCAACTATTGTGTCCATTAGGACATGGATTATTTAACCTATTTTCTGGTACATTATGGTCGTAAAGTGGGTTATTGATATCTTTTGGGAATCTTCTACAATTATCCTTGTGGACTTATCTTTTGTGCATATTGACTTGTAACAATTTCTTCTATTATGTTAATGGATAAAAATTCTCACATTCATATTGTTTGATGTTAGGTTTTAGGCTCAAACTTGTGGGAATAGATAACTCAATTCAAGGTTTTCGAGACCATATTGGTTATTTGGGTACCAGTTTATTTGGGAAAGTTCATGAAAAATTGGTATCATAGCCATAAGTTAAGAATCTTTTCTTGATGTTAGTATGTAGTTTAGTAATCTTGTAGGAATATAGGAAGTAGTTTTAATTGAGTGTCTGCCCATATCTCACCGTAATGTGCCTTAAGTCACCAATGGTTTGGGAGAGACATAATGAGGATTATTTCTAATCTTTTCCCTTATTTTGATTTGGATACATTGAAATCAAAATGTTGTTTATCTATATATTGGTATTAATTTTCCATGTCGCTCTTGTTTGAGAGTTTTTCATTGTAATTATTCTAATGTCTTGAATGTTTTTTGCTAATATTGTATAGCATCATGTCCTCAAGGATACATGTGTATCTGATCTAGGAGGAAGCCTATAATGAACCACATTGAGAAAATCCTCTTATATACTAGAACTTGGTTGAGGTAATCATGTCTACTGTCCAGGCTCTAGGACACACACTTTCACTTATTCTCATGTAGGCTCTAGTTGTGGAATATCAGAGGCATATTTTTGAGAATCATTATCAAGAGATCCATCACCAAAATCCACCATAATTTCAAGGTTCTAATGATCCTCAACTCGATGAGTATTGTTTTAGGGATATGAAGATTCTTTTTGAGTTCTTGGAAACATTAGATAAAATCATGGTGAAATGTGCCACCTTCAAACTAGAGGTACATATAAGGAGATGGTGGGACATGATGGTGACATAAATGAATCTCAATGTCTTAGAGTGGAATGGATTTAATTTTATTTTCAATAACCATTTATATCCATATATGGTAGTGTTGTTGAAGGCAATGGATTTTTTCAAACTCAAGAAAGGTGACAGGACTGTGAAAAAATATGAGAATCTATTTACTGGGCTCGTATAGTTTTCACATGTTATTTTATTTACTAAGAATATAAATAATCTATGGTTTAAAATGAGACATTAATCAAATATATTTTTCAATATTTATTTCTAAAGCTTAATTGTTATGATTATGTGATGGATAGAGTGTTGATGGTTGAAATAGACCTATCTAGAAATTCAGGTTAGTCAGGAGTTCCTTTTTTCTCCCAGTGGAAGTTTTACGAGTTACTATAAAGGGAAGAGGAAGAGTGATGATTATAATGGTGGTTCTTATAGTAGTGTTTTTTCATACCTCTTTGGGTTTCTATTAGAGGCCCTTTTATTTTTTACCAGTATGGAAAACCATGTCACTTTGAATGGGTTTTCAATTAGGCACCCAAAATATGTGGTTTATATGGACGCTCAGGTCACTTGCATCAGTTCTATCAGGTCTATTATACATTGTTTAGTAGAACATGATCATAAATTTATATTAAAACTATTTTTAAATAAGATTCTTCTAAAAAATGGGTTTCAGCCACAGGCATCTAAAATAGAATTTTTTTGGCATTGTAAGAGTCTCAAGATGAAGCTAATGTGGGTCTAGTGACTATATGAGGTTTTATCACTATAGATTCATCATTAGTGACTACTTTATTTGATATTGGTAAATCTAATTTATCCATTTTGACTCAGATTTTAAATCATTATAATCTTCATATTGAGATTTTATTTTTTGTGATGGATATTGATACACCCCTCAGAATAATGATAGAGAATGATATTTGAAGTCCAGCTTGTGTTTTCTCATTATCTAACATCAAGCATTCTTTGGATTTTGTGGTTCTCGACATAAAACCTATTGAAGTAATTTTCGGGATGGATATGATCATTTCCAATAATTCCTATATTTATTATTATTTTTGAAAGGTCTCCTTTAATTTACCTAATGCGGTGTGTTATGTCTTTCAAGGAGAATTATACCTCAGGTTGAGTAGATTTAGACCATCATATATAGAGTTGGGGAAAGTAATTTAATTTTTTAATTTTGATCTTAAGATAGAATACATGAGAGGTGATCTCCCTCAAACTTTTGTCGATAATACCAATGTTTTTTCTTTTGAAGTCTCTTTTTCACCACCGATAAGGGAGGTAGATATTTATATCCATTTAGTGTATTTTACTCAACCAATGTCTATTCCTTATTACTTCATGGAACCAAATGAAATTAAAGAGTTTAATTCTTATCTATTTTATCTTTGGATAAAGGATTCATACACACGAGTATGTCACCATTGGTGTCGCATGTTCTCTTTTATAAAAAAAGATGATGGGCCACGTTGCCTCTGTGTTGACTGCAGAAAACTCAATCAAGTTACACTAAAGAAAAAATATCTATTTCCATGGATTGATGATCTATTTGACCAGTTAAAAGTGTAAAATTGGGTCTCAAATTCTAATATTCAATATTATTGCCATCAGTTGAGGATAAAAGAATCTAACATTCATAAAACCACCTTTTGGAGTAGTTATGACCATTATGATTACCTTGTCATTACTTTTGGTCTAACCAATCCTCTGGTGGTATATATGGGTTTAATGAAAATTATTTTTAATGAGTATATTGATACCTTAATGGTTGTCTTTGTTGATGACATACATTTTTAATCTATATCCAAGGAGGATTGCATGTGTCATCAGTGAGAAGTTCTAGAATTGTTGAGAAATTATTGAATTTATAACAAGATTTCGAAATGATATTTTTGGATTTTGGATGTGATTTTCTTTAGACATGTGGTGTCGAAAAATGGTATTCTACTTGATCCTGAAAAGTTGAATGTAATTATGACATGGGATAAACCATGATTTTTTTTAAATTTGGAGCATCTTTGGTTTAGCTGGATATTATCACTGAATTGTAAAATATTTATTAAAGTTGGATTATCTATTGACTAATCTAACTAGAAAGAATGTAAAGTTTGTTTCAAAAGAAAAATATCTAATATTTTTGTTGAAGTGGACCATATTTTAAACTATTGAGCTGATGTTCAATTTTTTAGAGGCTAGGCATAGCTATGAGGTCTTCTCTGATGCATTGGGTTAAGGTTAGGGTTGGGTTTCTATGCAAGGTGATCATGTCATTGACTATGGATCTTGGAATTTTGGAGGCATGAAAAGAAATATCATACCCATGAAATTTAACTGGAAGTTATGATTCTTGTGCTTAATACTTGGAGTCATTAACTTTTATAAGAAAGGTTCACCATGTTTTTTTACCACAATATCATTAGTTATATCTTCTCTAAAATAGATTCGAATTTATTCCAAATGAATTGGGTGGATTACCAAGAATAATTGGACTTTGAAATCTCTTATACTCCATGGAAAGGGAATGTCGAAAAAAATGAATTGATTAGGATACATCCAAAATATACAATGAAATAATTATCATAAGAGTCGAACATGGTGGATCTTTTTCATAGCTGGATATAGGAGTTCAATAAATAGGTGTTAAGGTTTTTTTGATGAGTGTTCAGTTGAACTCTTCTCTTCTCGAGAGGATTATTCTGTAAAGACATCCTGATGATGAGTTCTATATCACTAGATACTCTCTTCATAGTGGGGAGACCATTGTTGAGTGGTCATTCTCCAAGGAGGGAATTCTATGTTTCTAGAATCATTTTTTGGTATATTTATTAGTCAAGAAATTTATTATGGGGTATTTCAATAACTCACAGTATAAGGCCCCATCCTTAAACATTATATAATCATAATTTAAGTCAATAATTCACATTGAGGATCTTTTCAGGTTTAGAGTTATAGAGAATTAGGCCATAACTATTACATTGCATCTCAAAAATTACAAAGTACACTTCTACTCTGTCCAATTTTTTTACAAAATAAAAACTCTCTAAAATGAAACATGGTTTTATTTCATGTTTAATTAGAATAAATTTTTCTTGATCATATCCTTGACTATATTCTTCTTTATATCCTGTGAAAAACATTTCAAAACATGAAATGAGCATAAAAAGTTTAGTTAGGTATATATAAAGAATGAAAACTATTAGTTTTGAGAAAACATGTAAAACATGAATACTTTATCATAAATTAATACTTCTCACCTTTAAGAATTAGAAAAAACATTTCACTGAATATAAGGTTGTTGTTTACATTATCATAAAGTAATACTTTTCAGCTTTAAGAAGTTGAAAAAATACATCACTAAATATAAGCTCATTTCTTACCCTTTTGTAACCAAAATATTACCATAAATCCCATAGAAAGCAATATAAAATATATAAAGGTAACTTAGGACATAAACATACTTGAATGGAATAACCACATGGTCGACTCCACACATATCACTAAATGGAATATCCATATGACTAACTTCCATACCCAATACATTAGAGGTTATAATGTAACCACCCATCCTTGGTTTATCATGAAACCACCTATTATTTGGTTTATCACATAATCACCCATCATTGGTTTATCACATAACCACCCATCAAATGTCCAAGTACCATTATATAATCATAACACATAAAATATTGAAAATATCAACATTTCACTAATAAAATATCATTTTCAATCACAAATAATCATTTTAAGATATTGAAATATTCAATCCATTTCAAAAACCATTTAAAACATTTAATAACGATAATTTTGAATCAAAGTGTCCCATACCACTTTCAAACTTTTAAAATAAATTATCATTTTAAAAAATTAATGTCCATGTGTATAAATTACGAAAAACCGTTTTGAAAACAAGGACATGAAATAGAAGGTTTTAAATGAATAAATATTTAAAACATTTAAAAAAATGTTTTAGTTAAAGAGTTCCATACCACTTGAGAAACACTTGAATAAAAATCATTATGATATAACATTAAAAAATCTTATAATATCATGAGAATAAGTATATTAATCATATAATATGTCAAATGGAAGTATATACACCATATAAAGGTGATTTTGTGTATAACAACTGTTGACCTCACCTGTTTTGATAATCCCAATTATGTGTTCATATATTATGCTATTCTCAATTACTGATGATTTACATTTTAATTCTTTCAAATCAGTGATCAAGTTAATAATAATGTTTAAATAATCTCTGATTTATGTTAATCTCGATTATCCCTGTTTATACAAGCTTTGAAACAATTCTAAGTCAATTAGATGTGGTTTGCATAAAAGCCAGAGCTACCAATAGCCAGAGCTACCGATAGCCAGAGCTACCGATAGCCAGAGCTACCGATAGCCAGAGCTACCGATAGCCAGAGCTACCGATAGCCAGAGCTACCGATGCACACAGAGCTACCGATACACAAAGAGCTACCGATGCACACAGAGCTACCGATACACACAGAGCTACCGATGCACACACAGAGCTACCGATGCACACACAGAGCTACCGATAGCCAGAGCTACCGATAGCCAGAGCTACCGATAGCCAGAGCTACCGATAGCCAGAGCTACCGATAGCCAGAGCTACCGATAGCCAGAGCTACCGATAGCCAGAGCTACCGATAGCCAGATCTACCGATAGAAGGAGCTACCGATCCAAAAAGAGCTACCGATGCACAAAGAGCTACCGATGCACAGAGAGCTACCGATAAGAGCTACCTATAAGAGCCACCGATAAGAGTTTGAAGAGCTACTGATGGAAGATCCCTACACCGAGTCAACCGTACACGTCTACAAACAAACGGCTACCTATAATGAATTGTGGAGTCAAATCCTATATCCTCGACACTATTTGTTTATTATACTAACGGTTACATTTGTTACTTTTGATGAATTTAATGTTATTAAATGATTTATGTTGCCATTTCAGGAAACCGTACCAAGTACGATCAAAAAGTATAATCATTCCTTCTTGTCAGAAAAACAAAAAGGGTATAAAGAGGACATCGTGTATGTATCAAAAGAAGAGTGAAAGAAAACTCGAAGAGATCAAGCACACAGAACACACTTGCGATCAAGCTCAAAACGTGCCAAGATCAACTGGAGAACTTGCACTCACGAGACTACTACTACCAGCCTCCAGAACATAGAGCATACATCGAGCAATCTATTATAAAGAAGAACCACACAAAACTCATCATTCTTTGAGCCGATAAGCAAGCTGGACCTCGAAGTCAAGGAAGCAGATGGTACTCTGTTTTCCAGACAAAAACCAGAAGAAGACTCAGAACGAATTCTAATCAACAAAAGGAGTCAAGAGCTACACAAAGATCACTAGAGCCATTTCTAATCTCTAAATATTTATCTCTGTGATTTACTTTTTACATTACGAGCAGTGTGTGTTATCTGTTGTATTTTACACACACACTGTCTCCTGAACCTTAACTGGAGGATTTGTAAATCCTCACTCACTATCTTTTCATTCTTTTTCCCACTGTGGATAGTGGTAGAGGTCGTGTGTGACCTGGACAGCTGGTTGTTGTTGTTTTGTTTCCCACAGATAACAGTGGTAGAGGTCTTGGACCTGGACAGTTGTAAACTGTTGAACCCCGATTCAGGGTGTGGATCATCCTTATATAAGCTTTTGAGAGGACTAAGTCTCGGCTTGAGACTGAACCTCTTGGTTAACTCCTCTGTGTTTTTAGTTAAAGTCTATTTCCATAAAATACATATCTATTTCATATTCCGCTGCTATTACTTTGAAATATAATTTGTCTTCAAAGCTACTTTGATAGTTAAACTCGCAAGTGTTTATATTTATTATAAATCAGTAAGTTAGCTTAAAAAGTTAATTTAATCATCAGATTAAGTTAACTGAGAACTAATAAATCTTTGAGAAACTAATTGAACCTTTATAATCTGTATAAATTCACTACAGTTTAATCTGTTTTTGAAATTGGGGGATTTTAATAGAAATTGTTTTTAGCAGAAATTTTAATTGGAACTCAATTCACCCCCCTCTTGAGTGTCCACTCCGACCAACATTTGGTATCAGAGGATTTATTAATACCTTATAAATTACTCTATTTTCAACTGTGATTTTAGTTGTATTTTAAAGTTCTTAAAATTTCTGTTATTCCTAAATTTTTATCTCTTTAAATTTTGTTTATAATGGATAATAGACTTGAGGGTGCTGCTACTAACCAGACACCTTTCTTTAATGGAAATAACTATGCTCAGTGGAAACTTAAAATGAAAATTCATCTAGAAAGCATGAGTTTTGATATTTGGACTGCTATTGAATCTGAATATAAATTTCCCACCACTGATAGATCTACTTGGGATGAACCTACAAAGACTGCTTACAATAATAATTGTAAAGCTATTAATGCTCTGTACTGTGCTCTAGGAGATGAAGAATTTAATAGAATTTTTTTATGTAAAACTGATTTTGAAATTTGGGATACCTTGGCTATTTCTCACGAAGGAACAAATAATGTTAAAGAAATGAGATTAAACACTTATACTATTAAATATGATAATTTCAAAATGAAGCTTGATGAACCTATTTCTGACATGTATCTCAGGTTCAATGAGATAGTGAACACAATGAGCTCACTCGGAAAGATTGTTCCTGCAAAAGAACAAATTATGAGAATACTGAGATGTTTGCCAGATAGATGGAGAGGTACATCCGTTTCAATTAGAGAATCCTGTGACATTGGAACACTGCCTGTCAAGGAGTTAATTAGTAAGTTGATGATGTATGAAGAAGAGCTTAAAGTAAATAAAGAAGAAGATGAGGAACCCAAAAGAAAATCTGTAGCATTTAAAACTACTTCCTTTAAGAGTAAAGACAAGGATAAACTACAAATGGAGACTGAGAGTTCAATGAGTGAAAATTCAGAATCTGACAGTGATGCTGAGATGGCTCAAATAGCTAGGAGATTCAAAAAGTTTTATAGAAAAAAGAAATTATTTAGGAAACCAAATTACAAAGGAAAGTATGATCAACAAGGCAAATGGAAAAAGGATTGGAAGAAGGCTGACAGGACTGATGAAGTTGTCTGCTATGAATGCAAGCGAAAAGGACATATCAAAGCAGACTGTCCAAAGTTAAAATTCAAAAAGAAATATGATTACAAAGAAAACAAGTACAAGAAAGCCATGAAGGCTACTTGGAGTGCTTCAGAAGACAGCACTAGTGAAGCAGAATCTTCAGACTCTGAAAGGAATCGAGCCAACATGTGTTTCATGACAAATACTTCTGAGGTAACATCTGACACTCCTGTTTTAAATTCATATTATTCTGGAGATGATTCTGATTCAGAAAACATGTCAAAATCTGAACTATTTGAGTACTGTGATATGTTGGAAGAAACCTGTAATGAGATTAAAGACAAATACAAAGGTTTAAAGAAATAGTATGCTTTAAGTGTTAAGCATAAATCTGATCTTGATATAGAAAAGGAAAAGAATGCTCAACTACTAAAGGAAAATACAGAACTGAAACTGTCAAATGAGAAACTTAGAAAGGATTTAGAAAAATTCACAAATGGAAAGGATGCTTTAACTCAAATGCTAGGAAAGCAAGTTGCACCTAGATATGCTACTGGTTTGGGATACCAACTTAGACAGAGACAGTTCACTAGAACCCGATTTATTCCTAAGTCTGAATTTTTTTTTTGCTAGTTCCAGTTTTGGAAATTTATATGCTTCAACAGGTTGTTCACATGGTTATCGACCAAATAAAGTTTATCTTTCAAAATCTGTTGTTTCTGTTAATTGTATGGGACCCATAAAACAAATTTGGGTACCTAAGGCCCTGATTGCTAACCTATCTGGACCCAAGAAAATCTGGGTACCAAAGTCATTTCCTGTTTAAATCTGTTTTATAGGAGACCTGCTTGAAGAGCTGTCACAAGAAGATATGGTATTTAGACAGTGGGTGCTCAAGACACATGACTGGAGATTATTCTTGCTTCAAGAGCTTAATAAAGGTTGATGGAGGTCATGTCACCTTTGGTGACAACTCTAAAGGAAAAATCATCGGCCTAGGCCAGATTGGTAACACTGACTCAGTATTAATTTCTAAAGTTTTATTCGTTGATGGACTTAAATATAACTTGCTTAGTATATCTCAATTATGTGACGATGGTTTCAATGTCAAGTTTGAAAATGACTCATGTGATGTTTTTAACTCCAAAAACTCTTTAGTATTTTCTGCTCTAAGGAATGAAAATGTTTATGCTGTTGATTTAAATTCTTTAGCCAAACAAAATATTTCTTGTTTGAATGCTTTTAATAAAGAATCTTGGCTATGGCACAGAAGATTAGGACACTGCAACATTCACTCACTTAGAAAACTGGCTAGGAAAAACTTAGTTAGAGACTTACCTAAATTAGAATTCCCAAATGACAAAGTGTGTAATCCCTGTCAAAAGGGAAAACAACACAAAGTTTCTTTTAAATCAAAGAAAGAAGTCTCAACTTCTCAACCACTTGAGTTGGTTCACATGGATTTGTTTGGACCATCAAGAGTTTCTAGTTTAAATGGGAAGCATTATGTCTATGTCCTTGTAGATGACTTCTCTAGATATACTTGGGTATACTTTCTAGCTCACAAAAGTGAAGCTTGTCCTTACTTTATTAAATATTCCAAGTCTGTAGAGAACCTTAGTGGACTTAAGATTAAAACCCTAAGAAGTGATCATGGTCGTGAGTTTGAAAATCATGAGTTTGAATCTTATTGCTCATACAATGTCTATAGTCACAATTTTTCTGCCCCTAGGACACCCCAACAAAATGGTGTAGTAGAAAGGAGAAACCGAACCCTTCAAGAAATAGCTAGAACCATGCTCAATGAATATGAACTGCCTATTTACTTTTGGGCTGAAGCTGTTAATACAGCTTGTTATGTTATCAATAGAGTCTTGATCAGAACTGTTCTTAAGAAAACCCCTTATGAGTTGTGGAACAATAGAAAGCCTAAGGTTAATTACTTCAGAGTTTTTGGTTGCAAAGTCTTTATACTTAAAACTAAAGATAATATGGATAAGTTTGCTCCCAAAAGCGATGAAGGAATTTTTCTGGGTTACTCTATTTCAAGTAAAGCTTATAGAGTTTTCAATAAGAGAACCAAATGTGTGGAAGAATCTGTTCACATCAAATTCGATGAAACTGATCCACATGAGCCTAAAACCTCTCTTGATAATCTTGAAGAAGATTTGTCTATTCTGGACCTTAATGATAAATCTAAAGAACCTGTTATAAAAACATCCAGTTCTGGACTTTCTCCAGAATCTGCTTCTGTTGAACGCGAACCTATAGATGAACCTGAAGTTTCTAGTCCAACCTTTACCAAATCGACTAAGATTCTAAAGAATCATCCTTTAGATGCTGTTGTTGGTAATCTTGATAGAGGAACACAAACTAGAGCTTCTCTAAGGAACCAGGTTGAACATCAAGCTTTTCTGTCACAACTAGAACCCAAAAATATCAATGATGCTATCAATGATGAATTCTGGGTAATATCCATGCAAGAAGAGTTGAATCAATTTGAAAGAAACAAAGTCTAGGAATTAGTTGACAGACCCAAGGACACCTTGACAATAGGCACAAAATGGGTTTTTAGAAATAAAGTTTATGAATCAGGAAACATAGTTAGAAACAAAGCTAGACTAGTTGCACAGGGATATAGTCAAGAAGAGGGTATAGACTATGGAGAAACTTTTGCACCTGTAGCTCGACTGGAAGCTATTAGGATTTTACTTGCATATGCATCACATCTGAATTTCAAGTTATATCAAATGGATGTCAAAAGTGCATTTCTAAATGGTTTTATAATTGAAGATGTTTTTGTGGAACAACCACCTGGATTTACAAACCCTCATTTTCCAAATCAAGTTTTTAAACTTTCTAAAGCTTTATATGGTTTAAAACAAGCTCCAAGAGCTTGGTATGACAGACTCAGCAATTTTCTTATTTCAAAAGGTTTTACTAAAGGGATCATTAATCCAACTCTTTTTATTAAAAGAATTTCTAAAGTTGTTTTAGTTGTACAAATCTATGTTGATGATATTATATTTGGATCTTCTAAACACTCTTTATGTACTGATTTTTCAAAAAGTATGCAAAATTAATTTGAAATGAGCTTAATGGGAGAGCTTAAGTATTTTCTTGGTTTTCAAATTTTTCAAACTAGAGATGGAATTATTTTAAATCAAAGTAAATATACAAAAGGTATTTTAAAACGTTTTGGTTTGGACAATATTAAGGAAAGTGAAACTCCTATGAGTACTACCTATAAATTGGATACAGATGAAACTGGGAAACTAGTGGATCAAACCAATTACAGAGGTATGATTGGTAGCTTACTTTATCTTACTGCTAGTCGACCAGAAATTATGTTCATTGTATGTATGTGCGCTAGATTTCAAGCTAATCCTAAAGAATCACACTTACTGGCTGTTAAAAGGACTTTTAAATATCTTAAGCATACTGTACATTTAGGTTTGTTTTATCCAAAAGGACAATCATTTGACCTAACTAGCTATTCAAATGCTGACTTTGCTGGATGTAAGTTAGAAAGGAAGAGCACATCTGGAACATGTCATTTACATGGTAAATCCCTAGTGTCATGGTGTAGTAAGAAACAGAATTCAGTTGCATTGTCTACTGCCGAAGCAGAGTATATAGCTGCTGGCAGTTGCTGTGCACAAATTCTGTGGATGAAACACACTTTATTGGACTATGGATTTGAGTTTAAACATGTTTCAATTAACTGTGACAACACTAGTGCAATAAACATATCTAAGAACCCTGTATCTCACTATAGAACCAAACACATCGATGTAAGACATCATTTTATGAGAGACCATTATCAAAAAGGTGATATTACTCTTGAATTTATTGGCACTGAACATCAATTGGCCGATATTTTCACTAAACCTTTAAGTTCTAATAGGTTAAGTTACATTAGGAACGAGCTGGGAATGATCAATTCTCACCGATGGTGAAATTCTCACCGATGTGAAATTCTCACCGATGTGAAATTCTCACCGATGTTGAAATTCTCACCGATGATCAATTCTCACCGATGTTGAAATTTTCACCGATGATCAATTCTCACCGATGTTGAAATTCTCACCGATGATCAATTCTCACCGATGTGAAATTCTCACCGATGTGAAATTCTCACCGATGTTTAAATTCTCACCGATGTGAAATTCTCACCGATGTGAAATTCTCACCGATGTTGAAATTCTCACCGATGCAATTAATTTTAAAACTTCTGTCTGCCGCCAAGAATATGAATCGTTTTATTTTTATGTTATTTTACTTTATTCGTTTATTTATGATTCCTACATGATAAAACTAAGCCTAAACTGCTTCTCACTCCACCGGACGCAAAACCTTTCACCTTTGAATCCTAGCTCCCTAATCGACTGAGAACCCTAAATCTGCGATGGCAAAAACCAAGTTTCCTTCCAACAGAGATGACAATGTAGATCCTAAAACAAAGAAGCAGAAAGTGCATCAAGAAGCTCGTGGAAGTAATGTCAGAACTAGGTCGGGAAAGCGACCAGTAAACCCTCATTTGCAAAATAGAGATATTATGATTGAAAAGGAGCTATGCATAGATTGGTTGCTACCAAGCAAGTCGTTGGTGCTTGCAATTCTGGAAGATCAGATATGGGTAGATTGTTTTTCAAATAACAATGGTCCCTACTACCCGAAGTTAGTGAAATAGTTCTACGAATTCGTAAGCTTCGAGAAGTATGAAAATGAGAATCGGGTAAGTTCTTTTTTAAATGGAAAAGAAATGTCATTTTCTTCAGTAGAGTGGGCAGAATGTTTAAATGTCCCACATGAAGGTGTATCCGGGTATGTCTCAAGAGAAATCCCACCTACCAGTAACATCTTTGACTATGAGACCGCTTTAAAAGAGCTAATGGGTAATTGAAGTCAGAGGCAAGTGGTTGCTACTAAATTGGATGGAGAGAATAGACTGCTTTTCAAATTTTTTCAACATGTTTTGATACCGAAGAGAGGAGATTTTTCTAATCTCAGATATCAAGATATTTATCTTCTACATCTGTTAAGACACGGTGTGAAAGTTAATCTGTGCAGACTGTTGTTGAATCAAATGGAAGACATGATTAGGCCAAAATCAAAGACTAATGCTTTATTCTTTGCCAAAATGATCTCTGTGATGATAAAAGTGAAAGGGATAGCTGAGTCTCAGGATGAAACAGTTGTAGTTAAGAATAACTTCTGTATCACTACTACAGTTTGTAATTACATGAAAATCAATTGGAACCTGTGGAAAGGAGAATGGGTCAGTGATGACCAGAAGGTGTATAATAAATTCAATCCTGTGGATTATCCTTCAAGGCAAAAGGATAAAAGAGATCCAGGTTTAGGATCTGATGAAGAGGAACCCGAGTACAGTGATGAGTCAGAATAAGAAGAAGAAGAAGAAGAAGAGGAAGAAACTCCTATGGATATTGGAGGAGATCCAGACTTTCCCCCAAGTCCTGTTACTGAGTTTGTATACTCAAGAAAAGGAAAAGTAGAGGAAGTTTTATCTATTCATGAGGAAGACCAGCCAGTTCCTCAGCAGGAAGGAGAAAAAGAGAATGTATCTGAATCATCTGATTCTGCTAGTTTGAGTCTGAGTCCATTGATTGAAAACTCAGTTGTGCCTACTGATGAAGTAGAAAAAGAAAGAGAAGAAGCTATACTTGTTTCAGAAAATCTCCTTACTGCTGCTGTGATGGAAGTTGTTGTGGAAGATTCTGATGAAGAAAGACCAGCAGAAAATGTAGTTGTTGTACATAGGAATGCACCCATTGAGGGGGAGCATCATTCCAATCTTGGAAATGTTACAGTGGCTGTTGAGATTGAAGACTGGGTAGAAGACCCAGGTTTTATAGTCTGTGGTTTGGATTATCCTGATTCGGATGATGAAGTATCCTTGAATAGACCAAAGATCAGCTATGACATCAATTCTGAGTTATTACCTGATGATGTGGTCCGAGTACACGATTTAGATGTGCTGAAAGAAAATCTCAAAGTCTGTTTTGTAGAAGAAGTAAAGACAATGGAATCTTTTCTGGTATCCTCGATTCAATCAGTCATGAATGATTCAGTAGTCAGCTTAGCTTCTGCAAGAGTATCTACTACAGTTGCTCCTACTGATTTTGTTACAAAGTCTTATCTTGAATCCCTGAAGCATGAGCTGAAAGAATCATTCACTGCCTCAGTTACTGAGATGAAGAACTGTTTTCGTGAAGAAATGAAGTTGTTAGAACAATCTCTTGAGCTTTCTCTTGGTTTCAATCTGTCAACTTTTATGGGTGAGCTAATGGAAGCAGTCAAAGAGTGCCAGACCCAATCTTCTAGAATAGAAGCAGATCTTGAAGCCTTAAAGAAGTTTGTTACTACTTTAGATTCTTACATGAGCTCAAAGCCTTAAGCTGATAAGGATTTAGCCTATGTGAAAAGTGTTGTAAGCCAAATGGTCTCAGTATTTGAAGATTTCAAATCTTCTATAAAGTATCATGTTAAAAATCAGGACTCTCAACTGCAAACTCTGATTAGTGTCTTGACCAAAAGTTTCAAAGAAATTGTATCCTTCTCGGTTGGTCCTCTAGCTTCAAAACCTGCATTTGATTTGAATCAATTACGAGCTATGATGAAGGAGGAGCTTGGTTCTATTTCAACCAGTGGCTCTGTGGACTCATCAGATCTAAGCCGGGTAGTGCTCTCTACAAGAGATTCAGTAAGGGAAATAATGAAAATCGTCCATGACACTATGAAAGAGGCCTCTGCCTCTCAGGAGGAAATCAAGAACAAGGTGGATTATTATTTCCAAAGGATTTTTACCAAGCAACAACTCACCCATCATTTCAAGCTGATGTTGGAAAACATGAAATTACCCCTTGTAACTAAAGCCTTCCGAGAACAAGTGAGCAAGCTAAGAGAGCTGAATCCTGCCTTAGAAAAGTTTATGGAGAACAAAGATGATTTTATATCTTCTATGGAAAGAGGGGGAGGAATCATTATGGATTTCAGAAATCTGTTGCTGCCCTTTTTGCATGTTGATGCCAGACCAGTTATTGTCCCTCCTGCCTTGCCTGCCTCTACTGAGTCTCCAGTCCAGATGACTCCTGCTCAGGCCATCCGAATCCTCACACCTATGATCACTCAACAAACTTCCCAATACAGGTCAGGCACTGTATCAGTGGCTCAGCCTCCTGTGATCATTTCTGGGATTCCAAAGCCCTCACTCACATCCTCACCACCTGCCTCCTCTTCTGATCCAAAGGGAAAAGCTCATGTTGAAGATCCGGATTGCTGAAGTGGCCAGGCTGTTTGATAGGAATTGTCTTTTTTCTTTTTTTCTCTTCTATTTTGTTTATGTAAGTTTTGTCTGGTCTAATACAAATGCTTTTCTTTACACTATCTCTGTTTCTCAGTTCTCTCTGTCTGCTTTCCCACTTTTTGATTATCACAAAGGGGGAGAAAATTATAAAGGGGGGGAAAATATAAAGAGAGGGGGGGCAATATCAAAGGGGAGAAATTTTGAGCCTTTGCTACTATTCTTACATTTCCTTCTTTGGTACTAATTCTTTCAAAGCTTATCTCTGATACTATTGTATTTAATACTTCCTATGATAATTTTTGATCTATTTCATTCTATTACTATTTCATCTATTTCCTCTGATTGATTTCTTTGAGAAATTAGAATATAAACGTTATATTCTCTTATACTATATTCTCACTATTTTTGGTCATATCATAAGTTGTGATTATCAAAAAGGGGGAGATTGTTGACCTCACCTGTTTTGATAATCCCAATTATGTGTTCATATATTATGCTATTCTCAATTACTGATGATTTACATTTTAATTCTTTCAAATCAGTGATCAAGTTAATAATAATGTTTAAATAATATCTGATTTATGTTAATCTTGATTATCCCTATTTATACAAGCTTTGAAACAATTCTAAGTCAATTAGATGTGGTTTGCATAAAAGCCAGAGCTACCGATAGCCAGAGCTACCGATAGACAGAGCTACCGATAGCCAGAGCTACCGATGCACACAGAGCTACCGATACACACAGAGCTACCGATGCACACAGAGCTACCGATACACACAGAGCTACCGATGCACACACAGAGCTACCGATGCACACACAGAGCTACCGATAGCCAGATCTACCGATAGCCAGAGCTACCGATAGCCAGAGCTACCGATAGCCAGAGCTACCGATAGCCAGAGCTACCGATAGCCAGAGCTACCGATAGCCAGAGCTACCGATATCCAGAGCTACCGATAGCCAGAGCTACCGATAGCCAGAGCTACCGATAGTCAGAGCTACCGATGCACAAAGAGCTACCGATGCACAAAGTGCTACCGATGCACAGAGAGCTACCGATAAGATCTACCGATAAGAGCCACCGATAAGAGTTTGAAGAGCTACCGATGGAAGATCCCTACACCGAGTCAACCGTACACGTCTACAAACAAACGACTACCTATAATGAACCGTGGAGTCAAATCCTATATCCTCGACACTATTTGTTTATTATACTAAAGGTTACATTTGTTACTTTTGATGCATTTAATGTCATTAAATGATTTATGTTGCCATTTCAGGAAACCATACCAAGTACGATCAAAAAGTATAATCATTCCTTCTTGTCAGAAAAACAAAAAGGGTATAAAGAGGACATCGTGTATGTATCAAAAGAAGAGTGAAAGAAAACTCGAAGAGATCAAGCACACAGAACACACTTGCGATCAAGCTCAAAACGTGCCAAGATCAACTGGAGAACTTGCACTCACGAGACTACTACTACCAGCCTCCAGAACATAGAGCATACATCGAGCAATCTATGCTAAAGAAGAACCACACAAAACTCATCATTCTTTGAGCCGATAAGCAAGCTGAACCTCGAAGTCAAGGAAGCAGATGGTACTCTGTTTTCCAGACAAAAACCAGAAGAAGACTCAAAACGAATTCTAATCAACAAAAGGAGTCAAGAGCTGCACGAAGATCACTAGAGCCATTTCTAATCTCTAAATATTTATCTTTGTGATTTACTTTTTACATTACGAGAAATGTGTGTTATCTGTTGTATTTTACACACACACTGTCTCCTGAACCTTAACTGGAGGATTTGTAAATCCTCACTCACTATCTTTTCATTCTTTTTCCCACTGTGGATAGTGGTAGAGGTCGTGTGTGACCTGGACAGCTGGTTGCTGTTGTTTTGTTTCCCACAGATAACAGTGGTACAGGTCTTGGACCTGGACAGTTGTAAACTGTTGAACCCCGATTCAGGGTGTGGATCATCCTTATATAAGCTTTTGAGAGGACTAAGTCTCGGCTTGAGACTGAACCTCTTGGTTAACTCCTCTGTGTTTTTAGTTAAAGTCTATTTCCATACAATACATATCTATTTCATATTCCGCTGCTTTTACTTTGAAATATAATTTGTCTTCAAAGCTACTTTGATAGTTAAACTCGCAAGTGTTTATATTTATTATAAATCAGTAAGTTAGCTTCAAAAGTTAATTTAATCATCAGATTAAGTTAACTGAGAACTAATCAATCTTTGAGAAACTAATTGAACCTTTATAATCTGTATAAATTCACTACAGTTTAATCTGTTTTTGAAATTGGGGGATTTTAATAGAAATTGTTTTTAGAAGAAATTTTAATTGGAACTCAATTCACCCCCCTCTTGAGTGTCCACTCCGACCAACAACAACAAATAAGTCTCAATGGAATGTAAATTGAGATAAAATCCCTTAGAATAACCATATTTTTAGATTAAGGATAAATCAATGACATAATTATGTGTGAGAAATATAAATACACCCAGTATAAGTGTATATTCAGTGTAAAACAATCAAATTTAATTCACACATATTCTTGGAAAAGTAAAACTAATGAAATGGATATTTAACTCAAAGGATGAAAATTGTGTTGAGAATTCCCTTACAAAGTTCGTATAAATGACATAATAATTTCTCAATGCAGGGATTATGTGTAGAAACTGTATATCCACAAAAGGGGAGTGGAAATTCCAACATAAATAAATAAATAGTGATTCCACACATAATCTTGGCATAATAACATCAACTAAGTATGTATAAAACCTAATGAGTGGAAATTGAGTTTTGAAATTCCCTTCTAAAGATCATTTTGTAAACAAAATAAATCAATTATGTGTATTCACTTTAAGTATGCATAATGAAAGTATAGATACGAGGTAGGATATAAAAAGTTATTTCTCACATAATCATAGCACAAAATAATCCAAAAATAGAAGATTAACCCAAAGAATGGAAATTGTGTTTAGAAGTTCCCTTACGAAAACTCAACTGCCTAACAGTGTCAATTAAATATTCAAAAAATGAGTTGATGAAGGCGAAAATTGTCTCTCATCATTTGGACATAAAATGTACACAAATAAGGACATAGAAGAACATACCCCAAAATAAGAAAATTTAAATTAAAATACAAAACATAAAGGAAGTATTTGACAAAAGGAGGATGGTGAAAGGTTCCCTCACCTTGAGTCTCACTTGTCCCCTTTGTTCTTTATTTTCCTCTAAATCGGGTAACTTCTTTTGATTTGAGCCAAAAGGCTTTCTTGAATTGCCTTCTTCCCAAGGTAAGGCTTATAAGAGTAAGGGAGGGATGTTGGGAGCTTATTTGAGAAGAATTTGGATGATCGAGGGGGCTTGAGAGGTGTGAGTAAGTGGGTAGAGGTGGCATCCTTTTATGAAAGGGAGGAGGGGCACTTTAGGAATGTTTTGAAATATTAATTTATTGTAAATTCTATTTTGATTTCAAATGAGTACAAATTTAGTTAGTTAGAATCTAAGATGAATATGAGTTTAAATAAGATCGTCCAATAAGAATTAAACCGGTTTTGGATATTTTTTAATGCTTATCTTTTTTATTTAATCTTTTTTTACTCTTACTATTTGATCAAGCATTTAACAATTTGGGAATCAAAATAGTTACCAAAACATAAAAAATGTCCAATGAAAGAGTCATTATGAAATATTAGACTTATCACAATTATTTGGATGAATCTTAAATTTTTTTGGAATTTTAAAATATTTTATAAAATATTTTATATTTTAAAATATGAATTATGTTAATTTTGACATTATTCATATCATTAATTTTTTAAAAATCCATAAAAACTTTATTACTTTTAAAAAACTTCATTAATTTAACTATAACAAGTCATGTTCATCCATAAAATTTTTTTATGGCATCAAAATAATAAAACTACAATTATTTTAATATTTATAATATCGTTTATTTTAATCCTTTATTAATGAAGCAATCATTGTATCATCATTGTGTCGTAATTAAATTTATTTATTTAATGTTGAAAAATTATAAATAAAATATAATTATGTATAAAATATTTTTATATTTATAATTACTATTTATAGTCAAATATATCACTTAAATAACCATATATAAAAATTGTTTTATTAAAAGTTACATGTTTATGTTATATTTCCCTTTTCTTTAAATTAAAAATCATAAAATGTCATTTTGACACCCAAGTGGCTCCAATTTTTCCAAAATTCAGAATAAGAATGCTCATATTCGTAAATATATCATCCAATAGGATTAAGACACATTTTAGGGTAGTTTTATATTATTATAATACTATTTTTTAACTCTTATTTACCTAATTTACCCTTTAACCATAGCAATTAAAAATAATTACTACAATTACTATTCATAATATCAAAAATTAAAAGGTACCTATTTACACAATTTAGGACTTATATTTCTAAATATATAATCCATTTTTCCAAATTTAAAACTCATAAATTTTAGTAATTAATTTATAATTAATTCTCATGGTCAAAACCAGAATGCGAGTTTTTAAGAAGTAAAAACTACCAAAAGACTAACATGTGCCTATGTCAAATTTTGATTTAAAATTACTTATAATTACCAAAATTGGATTAAATGAGAAAAGTATATTTCATTTATACTTTAAAACCATTAAATAATATTAGTTAACCATATAAATTATTTCGATGGAAAAAGTTTCTTTCAATAAAAATTTACTGTATTTTACTATTTATAAAAACATGATAGTTATCAGAAAAATAGAAAAAATTCATCCAAAGTAAATTTTCATGTCATTAATATAATTAATAAGTATATTATTTTAAATAGAACATATAAATATGTTAACAATAAATTTAGAAAATGGTTCTCTATTAAAAGGCATTAAAACTGTATTTTTTAAAAAATACTTCTTTTATCCAAAAAAATTAATTTTTTCTTATATCATATCTAGAAAGCAAATAAGATGAATTTAAAATATTAAATTTAATATATAAAATATATTTTTCATTAAATAAAAAATCCATAAATATTTATATGATTTCATAAACACAATTATTCTCTTTTAAAATGGTTTTCATAAAAACACATCCTTTATATTCAATTTGTTTTTCTTTCCATTTATAATAAATTTGGTAACCAATGAATAATTATTTAAAAGAATATTTAAACCATTATTCAAAATTTAATTGATATTATTCATTCCCACCATTCCAATTGCTAGGCGTTAACTACCATTTAAAATAATAATATTATTATTGTATTATTTTTTGGTATTACTCAATGTTGTGTACAACGTAAGATTTCGGAGAAACCCATTATTGCATGTCGAGTACGCTATTAAAAAAAGTTTCCCCTTTAACCTAAAATTAATCTGTTATTCATAAATATCAATAGATATGAAAATATATTATTCTATAAATACCTAAGTCGTTACATCATTCCCCCCTTTGGGAAATTGTGTCCTCACAATTTTAAAATTTAACTAGGAAACTTCATTGAAAATCCCACATCCAAAAAAGAGTCAATAAAACTGTCACTTTAAAAAAATATAAGTACCAAGGTCACTTGAGATAACAAATAATTGACTTCCATGTAAGAAAACATGGATATGGAAGAGAAACTAAGTGTCTTATTCTGATGGAGAGTGATAAAAAACATGATCAGGAAAAAATTAACTACCAGAAAACCATAAACTTGTGATGGGTTAAACGTTCTTTGATTCACCAGTAGGAAAATTAAATGGAAATTTTTTTATTTTAATTTCCTTTTCATGAATTTGATGAATTAATTTACTTACTAGAATAAGAACATAAAGAAACATACTTGTCAAGTAGAGTTTCATGATTTTATAAATTTCTACCATAAACTCATCTTTTCTCCAAACAATGAGTATTAAAGATGACTTTGTCACATCTGAATTGATATAATAAACTTCTATAGAATCACATAATTCTAAAATTATTAACTATATATTAATCCTATCTTGAATCCAAAACCAAAATGGTTAGTACAAGATCATATAATCCCTAAAACGGATAATCCTTTATTAAAATAAATATTACTCTTCATCTACAAAATTAAACAAACAATACCCCAAGATTAAACAAATATAATTCAATAAACAATTATACTAAAAATTCTTCAAATTGATAAAAAATAAGATTAAAAACCAAAATTCAAAAGAATATTATCATATAGTCTTCCACAATTTATCTCCACATAACATCGACTACTCTTAAATTCTCATACTTAAAGTAATTAACCAAATCAAATATTCTCTGTGATAGGTAAATCATTTCCAAAAATAACCCAAATATCCATTTGTCCACAATAAAAACATATATTATTTCAAAACAAAATTCAACCATTGAACCTAAAATAAAATCCTATAGTTTTCTATTCTATTTATACATATAGTGTCCCCAAAAGAGTGAACATATTCTAAAATATCATTTATCACTTAATCACGAAATAATTTTCCTTTACTAAGGATATCGATTTGATAAAACATAAGTTCCAAAAACTAACTTATTCTTAATCCATAAAATCATTTAACAAAAAATAATAAGTTATACTAACCATGGACTTTATGTTGGCCAGTGGTAGGCGATAAATCCTAGTTGTAATTCGGTTGTGGGTATAAATCTCACATATTTTTATGATGCAATGGGTTGTCACACAGTCTGTGTGGTGTCCTTTTTTAAAAACAATATAATTTTATAACATTCCCAAAAATGAGATAAATTCCTCAAAAATAACTTTAACATATTTGTACGGTCCTACTAATCTCATTCTTAAACCTTCTTCGTAAGACATCTATCTGTATAATGACCATACACACCACATTTAAAACTTTCAATTGATCCCTCAAAAATAACTTCTTTCCCTTTCCTAGAGCCAACTAAACACTTCCTTTTTCATGTATGTTTATTGATTTTTAACCTTCATTACCACATCTATAACACCTTCCCGTCCCTTTGAAATATTTTCTTAGGTGTTTATTTCCACATCCTTGACACATATGTTTTTGAATATACTTACTTTTATGATTATTACCAGAACATCCATATGGATTATTTTCTTTCTTATATGATTCCTTATACATATCACTAAGGTTCAATTGGTCAATCATAACTCCATATAGTTTTTTAAGAATAACCACAAGAGTTTTCATTGTATTTTACATTCCATTCGGTTGCTTATTTAGAAAACCACCACAATTTATTTCACTTCCATTATTACTTTGATGAATGCTAGATCCAACCATTTACTTAAACCAAAAAGGTCAGTGTTATTATATCAGTAAAATCATCATATAATATCTTATGAAGAGGGTAAACACTAATATATACTTATTCAAGTTATCTTAAACTCATTCAAGTTAGCTAAAATAACTATGTATCTTTCTAATGTGCTAACCACTATGGTTATAGAAAACATGTCACTTATTCTTAAATAACACTCTAACCTCTAAAGACATCTAAATCGACCTGTTATACCAACTATAAGTCACTATCCTTAAACATTACATAATCTTGAGTTAATTCAATAATTCACATTAAGGATCTTATCAGTTTTAGAGTTTTCGATAATTAGGCCATAACTATTATCTTAAATCTCAAAACATGGGATGAACATAAAAAGCTCAATAAGGGATACATAAAGAATGAAAACAGCTAGTTTTTCAAAAACATGTATTCCATTAATAATTTATCATAAATTAATACATTTAATCTTTAATAATTAGAAAAAAATCATTTAATATAATCTCATTGCTTACTTTATCATAATGTAATGTGTTTCACCTTTAAGAAGTTGAAAAAACACTTCACTAAATATAATATCATTGCTTACCCTTTTTGTAACCAAAATATTACCATTAATCCCATATAAAGAAACATAAAACATATAAAGGTAACTTAGGACATAAACATACTTTAATGGAATAACCATATGGTCTATTACCACACATATCACTAAATGGAATAGCCATATGTCCAACTTCAATACCCAATGCATTGGAGGTTATAACTAAACCACCCATCCTTGGTTTAACACAGAAACACCCATCAATTGGTTTATCATATAACCACCCATTATTTTTTTATCACGTAATCACCCATAAAATGTCCAAGTACCATTATATAATTATAACATATAAAATATTGAAAATATAAACATTTAACTCATAACATTTCATTTTCAATCACAAATAATCATTTCAAGATATTGAAATATTCAATCCATTTAAAAAACAATTTAAAACATATAATAAAGATAATTTTGAATCAAAGTGTCCCATGCCACTTTGAAATTTTTGAAATAAATTATCATTTTAAAAAATTCATGTCCATATAAATAAATTCTTAAAACCCATTTTGAAAATGTGGACATGAAATAGAAGGTTTTAAATGAATAAATATTTTACACATTTAAAATTATTTTTTAGTTAAATAGTCCCTTACAACTTGAGAAACACTTGAATAAAAATCATTAATGAATAACATTAAACAAAACCTATAATGTCATGAGAATAAGGAGATTCAAGATATAAGATATAAAATGGCCAAATATACACCATATAAAAGTGAATTGGTGCATAACAACAAATAAGGCTCAATGGAATATAAATTCAGTTGAAATCCCTTACAAGGACCATATCCTTAGATTAAAAATGAATAAATGACATAATTAATTGTTAAAAATATAAATACACCCAATATAAGTGGATATTCAGTGTAAAACAATCATATTTTATTCACACATATTCTTGGAAAAAAACCAATGACATGGATATTTAACTCAAAGGATGGAAATTTAGTTAATAATTCCATTACAAAGTTCTTATAAATGACATAAGAATTTATCAATGTGGTGATTATGTCTAGCAATAGTATATCCACACAAAGGGAAGTGGAAATTAAAACATAGAAAAATAAACAATTATTCCATATATATTCTTGAAAAAATAACATCAATGATGTTTGCGTAAAACCCAATGAGTGGAAATTGAGTTTAGAAATTCCCTTATAAAGACACTTTGAAAATAAAATCGATCAATTATGTGTATTCACTATAAGTACACGTAATTAATATATAAATACAAGGTAATATATCAAAAGTTATTTCTCATATAATCAAACCATGAAATAATCAATAAGTATATCATTAACCCAAAGAATTTAAAATGGGTTTAAAAGTTCCCTTATGAAAATTCAGAAGCCTAATGATATCACTTAAAAATTCAAAAATTGTGTTGATGAGGGTGAAAACGGTATCTCATCGTTTGGACATAAAATGAAATGAAATAAGTATATACAATAACATAAATCAATATAAAAAAAGTAAATTAAAATATATAACATAAAATAAGTCTTTGACAAAAAGAGGAGGGTGAAATATTCCCTTACCTTGAATCCGACTTGTCTCGTTCGTTCTTTATATTATTATAAATCGGGTAACTTCTTTTGATTTGAGCCAAAAGGATTTCTTAAATTTTTTCTGCCCAAGGTAAGGATTCTAATAGTAAGGAAGGTGTGTTGGGAACTTATTTTGAGTATAATTTGGATGATCCAAGGGGCTTGAGAGGTGTGATTAAGTGGGTAAAGGTAGTGACATTTTATAAGAGGGAGGAGGGGCACATTACGAAAGTTTTGAAATATTAATTTATTATAAATTCTTTTTCAATTAAAGATGATTCCAAATTCATTTAGTTCAAATATATGATAAATATGAGTATAAATAAAATCAACTAATAATAATTAGACATGTTTTGTATATTTTTTTAATCCTTATCTTTTTTATTTAACCCTTTTTTACTCTTACCATTTTATCAACCTTTTAAATCTTTTAGAATAAAAATAGTTACCAAAACATTCCAAATGTTCAATGAAAGAGTCATTAATGAAATTTTTGACTTATCATAACCATTTGAATGAATGTTACATTTTTTTAAAATTTCAGAATATTTAATAAAATATTTTATATTTTAAAATATGAATTAGGTCAATTTTGACATTATTCATATCATGACTTTCTAAAAATCTATAACTTAATTCCTTTAAAAAAACATCATTAATTCAAATATAACATGTCATTTTCATCCAAAAAATTTATGGATGACATAAAAATAAATAAATTACATTTATTTTAATAGTTATAATATCATTTATTTGAATCCTTTATTAATGAAGCAATCACTGCATCATCATTATGTCATAATTAAATTTATTTATTTAATGTATAAAATTTTTAAATAAAATATCATGATGTAGGAAATTTTTTTAAAATTTTAATGACTATTTATATTTGAATATATCACTTATATAACACCATAAAAATTTTTTTGTTAAAAGATACATGTTTATGTTATATTTCCCTTTTATTTAAATTAGAAATCATAAAATGTCATTTTCACACCCAAGTGGCTCCCAAATGCCAAAATTTCGGCATAAAGATGCTCCTGGTATGAAATATATCATCCAATAGGATTATTACATGTTTTAGGGTAGTTTTATATTATTATATTATTATTTTTCTCTCTTATTTTCCTAATTTACCCCTTAACAACAGTAATTAAAAATAATTAATGAAGTTACTATTCATAATGTCAAAAAATAAAAGGTAATTATTTACACAATTTGGAACTTCTAATTCCAAATATGGAATCCATTTTTCCAAATTCAAAACACAAAAAATTTAGTAGTTAATTTAAAATTAATTCTCGTGGTCAAAACTAGAGTGCGTGTTTTTTAAAAAGTAAAAACTACTAAAAGATTGACATGTGTTTATGTCCAATATCAATGTGAAATTACTTATAATGACTAATATTTTATTAAATGATAAAAATATATACCATTTATACTTTAAAACCATTAAATAATATGATTTTACTGTATAAGTTATTTCGATGGAAAATATTGTTTTCAATTAAAATTTAGTGTATTTTTACTATTCATCAAAACATGATAGTTATTATAAAAATTAAAAACAATTCATCCAAAGTAAATTTTGATGTCACACATCTAAATAAAAAGTTTATTTTTTTCAAATAGAACATTTAAAGGTTTTAAAACCAAATTTAAAAAAGGGTTCTCTATCAAAACGTGGTAAAACTAAATTTTTAGAAAAATACGTCTTGTATCCAAATAATTGAATTTGTTCTTATATAATATCTAGAAAACATATAAGATGAATTTAAAATATCACATTGAATATATAACATATATTTTTCATTAAATAAAAGATATATAAAGACTGATATGATTTTATAAACACAATTATTCTATTTTAAAAAGGTTTTCATAAAAACACATCCTTTATATTTAATTGGTTTTTATTTCCATTTCTAATAAATTTAGTAACCAATGAATCATTAGTTAAAAAATTTGTAAACCATATTTCAAAATTCAATTAATACTATCCATTCACTCCATTCCAATGTCTAGGTGTTAACTACCATTTAAAATAATAATAATATTCTTGTTTTGTTTTCTAGTATAACTCAATGTTGTGTGCAACGTAAGATTTCAGAGAAACCCATCACTGCGTGTTGAGTACGCAATTGAAAAAAGAGTCCCCTTTAATGTAAAATAAATATCGTATTCATAAATATCAATAGATATGAAAATTTATTATTCTATAAATACCAGGGTCATTACACATAGTGGAAAGTTTACCTAAGAACCATGATGATGTTTTATGACATGCAGCGATGATTCTAGTTGATAGGTATGACATGAAGCAATTCAGATTTTTTCTCTCATCATTATACTTTCCAACATGTCAACTCTGAGCACCAGAGACCTTCTAGTTTGCTTCAGCCACTTCTAGTCCTGACATGGAAGTGGGATGACATCCAAAAGGACTTTGTAGAGGTATTTCCTTTTACCTAGATATAGAATAATTTGATATGGGTTGTGATCAATAGGCTGACCAAATTGGATCACTTTATACCCATTAATAATACAACCAAAGTTGAGGAGCATGAAAAATTTCTAGGTGAGAGATATTTTTCAATTTAAAAGAGTATCATCTATTATTGTCTCTATTATAGATCCCTTGTTAACATATCTCATTTGGAGATGGATTTATGAGGTACTAGGTCTTCAGGTTTGTTTGAGTATGACATACCATCTGTAGTTGGATGGAAAAACATAAAGAGCTATACAGATTCATGATTATATCCTCCACACCTACATTTTCAACATTGGTGGGTCTTGGGATGACCATTTGGTGTTGTTTGAGTTTTATTATAATAATAGTTACTATTACATGATCCTAATGGGTCCTTTTGAGGTCTCTTTTAGTCAGCTTTGAAAATATTTATTGTGTTGGTCAGAGAATGGTAAAAGTTCTTTATTAGAATTAGCTTAGTTTAAGAAGGAAAAAATATTTAGTTGATTAATAAGATATTTTTTATGGAATAATTATAATGAAAATATAATCCTTATCATCATCATAGACTCTTGGAATTTTCATTTGGGGCTCAGGTGTTTTTTAAAGTATAATACTGTTTGGGTCATCAGTAGTTTTGGAGACAAGGACAACTTTATCCTAATTTTTTGGGACATTTTGAGGTTATTGAGAAGATGGAGAAAGTTAATTTAGCATTTTTACTTACACCATAGTTAGAATTGATACATAAAAAATTCTATGTTTCTTAGTAGAAAATCAATCTTTCATATCCATCTCATGTTTTGAGCTGGTGTGATCTTGAGGTCAAGCCATATTTATCTGTCACTGAACATCAATTTAGAATAGTTTATTCTAAAATCATGTTACTCCATGGTATGATGTTACAATTTTTTAGTTCTTTGGTAGTATTCTTTTGATACTCATGAGACATGGGACAGAGAGGTACTAATGATAGAGGATTGGCCTCATCTTTTTGACACATAATATTCTTCGCAGACTTTATGGGGACATAATGTTTTTATGGTGGGGAAGTTGTAACATCTTGTTACTATTTCCAGGTACTCTATAATGCCTATTTTGATCATTATTTGGTTAGGTATTGTTTATGGGTGCTTGGGGTAAAATTTGGATAATTTTGAATCACTTTTGTTTTATTCATGGCTGGTGCACAGTTTTCCAAACTTGTGCACCCTACTATTGCAAACCATGAAAACCTAGAAAGTGGGGATTTTCATGGATGTAACTTGGTTTGTCAAGATATTTTCCCACTATGTAGAATCATTGAAACCTCACTATCCTGGGTACACAGTTAGCACACACAATTTGATAAACCGTTTGGACCTACCTAGCTAACTATGTGTACATAATTTAATTATTCCAAAACATAACTTAAAATTTCTTGAACCCCCATTTAGACACCCGCCCGAACCTAATTTGGTATCTGAAAAAATCATTATAATTTAGAGCTCCCAAGAATCAATTTTGGCTCCTCCAAACCCTCTATAAAGAGGATTTCTGTTAGTCGATCATCATTTTATCCCTTACGAGTAAGAATTCATTCCTTGTTCCTTCTCTCCTGATCACTTCCACTCTCTTCCTTATTGTTTTTTAGATATCCATATTTTTGGAGGATTTAAATTTTGTATTCTTAGATATTAAATCTATGTTTAATTCTTGGATATCCTTTTTTGATGTTCTTCGTTGGATTTTCATGATTTAGGTATTATTATTCATGATCTCATGATCCTGAGGTACATGGATCTATTTATGATTATAAATTTTATTTAACCCTAAATCACATGATTTAAATTAAAGTTATTTTAATTAAAATTTGAAAAACCTAAATCTAAAGAGTTTGGATTTGGTTTTTTTCCTGAAAATTGGGGACCCCCCCCCCCAATTCAAATGAATTGGGGTGTGTTTATGGAATTTGATGAAAATTTATGAAAATTAAATTGTGAAATATAAATTGTGAAATTTATTTGAGAAATTGATTTAAAATTGGTATTTTAAAAAAAAATATTAAATGGTTTTGATAATAACCCATTGGTTTTATCTTGTAAAAAGGCATGATTTGATAAAAAACCTATTTTGTATTTTAAAAGTAAATTGGCGTATAGAAATGTGGAAATTGATGAATTTTATATTAATGAGTTTTGATATATACATCCAATTTTTTATTGTTGTTTTAAAACATTCAATCATATGTAGTTCATGAGTTATTAGGGACAAACTTGCAAGGATGTGAATTCCCTTGAAACAAATTGATGATTTTCAACTCTGAAAAGAAATTATTAGTTTATCTCTTTCCCAGTGGTATGTTGGTTAGTCTTCTTCGGCCAGGCCTAGGGAGATGTGCGTGCACATTTCCATTATTATGAAATGAGTGGGTGAGGATCCAATAACCTGGAACTAACAAACCTATTAGAATATGACCATGTTGCTCATTTGTGATTATTTTGTTATATTTTCAATTTTTTATATTGTTTTACATGGTCCTTGTAAATTTATATAAAATATTTTATATAAAATTATTATTAATCCATTGTTCAAAAATTCTTCCATAAATTTATATTTAAATAAATAAAAAAAATTTAAATATTATTTTAGACATCCCTTCTAGATTATTTAAAATTGAAAGTTGTTTTTGGTTAATTAATTCAGAATCTTATTATAGAGTCCTTAGTGAGCCCCTACTGGGATATTAGCTCATACCCTACCTATTTCTTTGGGAATCTATAGATATTCTACTTCTAGGTTCAAGAAAGGGGAATGGCCACTTGGAGGTTATAGTTGTTGTTGATCCTTTCAATTTTAGTTATTGTGTCTATTGGGACTTCAATTGTTTAACCTATTTTCTGGTACTTTTGGGTTTTACTTTTGTTAGTTTATATCTGTTTGACTTCAGGTATAGTTCTCCCTATAGATTTTTTACTTCTTTATACTAACTTGTAACACTTTATTCCATTTTTTTTATGGAAAAATTGTACCCACTTTCATATTGTTTAATTCCAAGTTATAGTCGCCAACCCATGGGGATCAGGAAAACCCATCGCTCAGTGCATGAGGTAAGTGTTTATGATACTATATCACTTTCATCGGGATTAATTATGGTTTTATTTCCTTCTATAAAGTTACATCTTCTTTATTTCATAAACCCATAATATTTTATTCTACCCTATTTATTATTTATGTTTTTAATTATTTTTTCTTTTTTATCACTCTATTATACAAAATACCAAAAGAATATTCTAGTGAAAAACATGAATTATTTATCATTTTTGGTTAGGAATAATTTACTTCCATTCCATGTTACTTAAAATATTTCATGACTCTTATTTTCTATAATAAAATTATTTTTAAAAAATAATTTTAAACATATTTTAATTTCATTTCAATGGTTTAAATAAGAATATCTATAGTTTTTCACATATAGGTACTATTTTACAGTTTACAAAACAATGAAAAGAATATTTTTAAAACTTTTACATAATAAATCAATTTTCTCGCCATCATGTCTATTATTTGTAAAATATATTTATTTAAAATTTTGCATGTTTTTTTAAAATAAAATTTTATTCCCATATTTCATAAAATATTTAGTTATTAAAAGTTATAAAAATTTAAGGATGTTATCTCTGGTTTTTAAATAAATATTTATAATGGTTTTAGTAAAGTATTTTTCATATATATAAACATCATTTAAGGATTATTATGATTCATTGAGGATATGATATTATGATACCATCTACTTTATTTCTATTTATTGATTGTGATGGTGATTTTTTAAGAATGTTTTCAAAAAACCTATTTATTTTCCCAAAGTCAATTTAGAAATAATGAATGTTAGATGTATTTACAATCTTATGGCTCAAATATATATGGTCCTCATTATGTGATCAATGGGCCAATAATTATTTAGTTATCTAATGAATTGGTTAAATATTAATATCTCATGAGATAATAGTAAAGGGAATAGAGAGTGAACCTAATCCACTCTTGGATTGGGTCTACTATGTTTATAGAAATGGGTAATGGACCCAATTCACTCATGATCTATTTCAACTATGATAGTCTTAGTATTGAGACATGCATGTGTGATAAAACACTATTTTATTGAATATTTTATTGATAATAAATGATATAATTTCCTCACATTGTGTTAAATATGTTTATTTATAAAATATTTGGGATTTGATCATTCATTTGAAAATTTGGTGAAAATTCTAGTTTTACCCTTAATAGTGCACTGTAGTATTTCGAAGATAAATATTTTTATATTTTTTATTTGAATTTGAAATTTTGTAACAGTGTTCCTAACTTAATTATCTACAACTTTTATTCAGGACACTAGAGCTAAAGAGTTCATTTGGTTGTTGAAATTGGGCCATGAAGTCAAAGTTGGGCTGGGCTCGCCAGAATGGAAAAGGTTCTGTATTTGGGCCATATACTCTACATACGGGCTTGGATTGAGCCCAAATTTTGAGGAAAGCTCGGGGACATGATGTGTCACAAATCATCCTTCTGGAAGGCCGGCCAATTCACGCGTTTTGGTGGTCAAATGGGCGGTGCAAGTTGGCATAAAATATTTGGCCGAATTTCCACATTCACACTTGAGACCACTTGTAACCTCTCCTCCCCTCCCCTCTATAAATTGGATTTTTTCTCATTTGGATGGGTTGTGACGTGCATTGGGAGATTGGAGGCAGAGTAGAATTTGTTTCACCCAAATTCTCCAACCATTGTAAGAGGGGTAGCTCTTGAAGCAAGGATCCCCTCATCGAAGCCTCCTTCTCTTCTTCATTTTGTAATGTTTTCATTTGTGTAATAAAATTCATTGCTCTTCTTATATTTCTTCTCTTTTCTTCTGTTTTGTTTAAATTTATTCTTCTCTTAATCTTCCTAATTGGGCTGGAATCCTTGAGTAGAAGCGTTATTGGGTTATACCCATTTTAAACCTTTGCACATGCAAAACGCTTCTACGATGATTACGCCACCCATGGAAGAGTAGTCTTTTAGTAATCGATCTATCTTCTACCCTCTTCATTTAATTATTTTGAATCAATGAGCTACTGTAATTCACTTAATATGATCCATGAATTTTGTTTTTAAATTTTAAGAAACTAAGCAAGCAATTGAACAATTAACACAAAAACACGCGAGGTCGGGATTTTGTGTAAATTGTGAGAGCGCGATCTTAATCGGTAATACAAGACCACACGGGATAAATTTGTAGAGTTCAAATATAATCCCTAAACACAATTCATCCTCATTTCCAGAATGGATATGTGCCTTAATTTACCACTGATCATAAGCTAATCTTAGAATATCAATCAAATCAGGGTGCTGCGATTGCACGTTCCAAAGTTAGCCTAGGTTTAAATTCACATCATCTTTGTGGTAAAGTTAATTCTCGTAGGGTTCGGGATTTAACAAATTAAGGGATCATAATTAAGTGAATGTTAATTTAAATGATAATGATTAATAATAAAGTGAAGAGGTAGAGTTAGATCGATTACGCTTTTTAAATAGATTTCTAAAAAAAACATCTTCTTGTTGTGTCATTTAAATTGAAATTCATTTCAAAACTAAAAACAAAAAAAAATTATACAATCTTCTTCCAGCAAACTTCTTCTAGATTAATAAACTACAAAAAAAAAACCCAATCCTTTAAAGTAGTGTTTTTATTCTATTCTATTTTATTTTATTTTTTAGAATACCTCTAATAAGTTGTTAAATTCACTTCCTCCTTTGAGAGACGACCTTGGTCAGCCACTCTGCTGCACTTAAGTACCCCAAATCACACTAATCATTTGAGGGCGCCCACGACAGCGCTCTTTCAATGTGGCATTGATTTTATATACATATTTATATTCCAAAAACATAGTTCATATTCTAATGATATTTTTTCATGGATCATAATTTATTATGGATGATTTCACACTCATATAACTCATGTATTCTATTATACCAAGGCCTTATATCATAACTCGTGATTCTTTATCTATGAACTATTTGGTATTTTTTTGTAAATTATGATCATATTGTCATACCTTTATGGTTATCTCATGCTCACTTATGATCACTAATTATTATCCACCATGATTTCATTTACTGAATAGATGAGACCACCCATTCATATGTTTCAATTTCCCTATGTTATGATGAATTATTTTAAGAAGGATATTTCTAAGAACGGTATAATGTGAGAAGAACTTTGTGGGATATGTTCATGATCATTCCTGAAATATGTGTATTATGTATTTAGTCATCATGGTCACTAAAAAATTCTTAATCTTAGGAATATATTATATTTAGATGTATTTAATATTCATTTGAAATGATATAATATTTATTTAAGTGATAATTAGGTTATTATACTCTATATTATGGACATGGGTAAACATTCCCTTAATAAAACCCATACATGAGAGTATCCTCTTTGTAAAATCCTTACGTTATAATCTACCCTATGAAACATTCTATGGTCAAAACCCATTTTCATCCACTCTCCAACATTTACCACACTTCTCCACATCAATATCACTTCTATAATCCCATTCCCTATGTAGTTTTAGATTCTCAATCCCCCTATTTTGCTCTTTCTCACCAACATTATGTGATCGATAAACCACATGGATCCTAGATTCTCAATCCTTATTAAATTTGCTTTTCTCACTCACTTATCCATCTTCCATTATCTGTCATGATCCCAAATCTTGGATATCCAAACTACTAGATCTCTGATCAACAACCACCTATGTTTTCCCTCTACAATCCTTAATCATCCTCTCTTTCCATTCTCTCTTAATCAAGGAGAAAAAATCCTAGTACCCCCCCCAATTACCATTTAATATTAAAATATGATCCAGGATCCTCATCTCTTCCCTTCCATCCCTGATCACTGAGAACCTATTCCATCATTTCTCATTCCTTGTCCAATTGATTTTTTTTGTAAATATTATATAAATTTTTACTAAACCATTTTTTTTCAAATAAACATGGGAATTAAAACTACATTTTTTCTCATTTTTTAAAATACA
This sequence comes from Viscum album, assembly GCA_963277665.1. Lineage (NCBI taxonomy): Eukaryota > Viridiplantae > Streptophyta > Magnoliopsida > Santalales > Viscaceae > Viscum > Viscum album. The sequence goes on along the minus strand of OY728160.1, from coordinate 903,541,306 downwards.
TGGTGTAATTATCCTAAATTTAAATCATATCAAATTTAATCATATTTTTTAAAAGTTTATTTAATTTATTAATGTTTTTTAAAAACATTGTTAATTTATAATAATATTAAAAAATTCTAAATTATAATTTTATCTATATTTTTTAAAAAAATAATAATAAATGTATAATTAAATGAATACATTTTATAGTGGATGTTTCACCCTCCTGCATGAATCATTTGATTTTTCACTGGTGTTTCTTATCAAGAATCTTTTCTATATATCATCAATAATATCTGATAACACATAGTAAACTATTGATCATAAATTCATTCATTGATCCACTATAATATATACCTACCATTACATTTCAATAATCCACTAAAATTTCATCTTTTAGTTTAACATGTCATAAAAATCAAACTTCCTTGGTCTAAAAGTTAAAATTTGTGTGTTTTGCATTTAGTTGCTCCTCTAGTAATGTATTCAAAAATAAATTCAAAGTATTTACACTTCCTTAAATGATCATAGATACACTAAGATATCATCCATAAAGGTCAGAAATAATCAATCATGATATGGGTGTAAATTATTCTTAATGTGGAATAGATATACAAAAACCCATTCCTCGTCAAACATTAAATCACTAAAAATTCATTGTAATAATTTTTTTATAATATACATATCCCATTACTAGTGATAAGGATATCTAAATAATCATTAAATAATTTAAAACATCATATATCCAATAAGTTATTTAGAAAAATCATCTATTTAGGGAAGATAATTTCTATTTGTATTCAAAATTTGGATCAATATTTGAAAATCTATGTGAATCCTAAAATATCCATCTTCCTTCATAAAAAATAATACTAGAGAACATTGAGAGAAAATGATATCTCTAATAAATACATTCAACTCTACTTCCTCTTGTATCAATTTCAATTATAGAATCCCAATAGTTCTTATATGTTAAGATTTAATCAGTATTAGTATAGAATTGGGTATTATGTTGATAGTAAACTCAAGATCATCCTCTGGTGAAAATACCTAGAAGTATTTGAGAAAAATATATAAAAATATAACTAAAATTAAAATAATAATAGTATGATCAATTTTATCCACTGATTCAAACACTACTAGAAATTGGAATATTTGCGATGAGACCCCATAGAAAATTCCCCATTTTACAAAAGGGTGTTGTTAGAAAACTATTTTCAATAGGATGTAGACCCATCGTAAATATTTTCCTCGAGATTAAAAAACAAACTGTGATTTTCCTTCGTAAATATAATTTGTGACGAGAACCACCCATCACAAATATCTTAAAAAATAAAAAAAATAAAATTGAATAAAATAATACTAATAATAAAAATAAAAAAAATAAATAATTAATTAAAATAATACTAATATTAATAATATTAATATAATAATAATAATAAAATAATATTAATAATATTAATATCAACGAAATAATATTATTATCATTAATATAATAATAATAAAATAATATTAATTATATGATAAAAAATAATTAATATTAATGAAATAATAATATTAATATTAGTAAAATAAAAAAAACCTCAATATTTGCAAAAAACTAAAAAAAAGTAATGAAACAAATAAAATAATAAAATAATAAAGTTAATAAAATTTTTAATTAATGTAAAAAAATAATTAAAAAATCAGTAAATAATAAAAAAATTCAATATTTGTAACAATATAAAATCCACACTATATAAAAATGTAAACAGTTAATATTACAAAAAAATACATTCAAATATTTTATCACAAAAAACAAATACATCATTGAGGGGGAGGGTTCTCTAGAGGAGCTAGTGGAGATGGTGGAGGGAACTCCATCCCTAAACCATATGTAAGACATCGCATGAACTCTATTTTCTAGTGTTGTGGCTACAGCCATCGATGCATCTCTTCCTGATGTTACTGCATCTATCGTCGGAGCTCTTCTTGGTTGTTGTGGATACCATTGATGCATCTCCTCCTGCTCCCTACGTATACTCTCTATAAGTTCACTCTAAGATCATAAATTCTCCTGATACTATGCATGAGATGATGATGACTTTCCAAAATATCCTCTCGATTTGGATGTCAGCATCGCAATGGTGCCGTAATAACTCCTAGGTACTAATCGAGATCTAATACCAACAACTCAGCCTTTCTTGAATGCATTATGGGTTGCCTGAATCTATGTCACATTATCAAATCGGATAGAACTAGTCTGATCATCGTTCTCGTCCTTACTCAGTTTTTTTTGAGCTATCACAGCCACATATAAATTATTTAATTGCAATTTAAAATTTAAATAGTTAAATTATTATTCGCAGTTAATTTTAAAACTCAAAAAAATTATACTGACCAAAATCTAACAATGGTGATCACCTCTAATCTCTTTAGTGACTAGATCATTGTAAATCCTCCAATAAATATTAAACTCTATAACATCAGGTTTTTATATTTCCTATTTGAATATAAAATAAACCATTACATTTAAATTTATATAAATTATTTAAACAAATTACTTACTATTTTCTCTATGTGTATACTGAATATATGACTTTCGTCTTGATGTGTCACCTCATGTCTCCCCTGGTTTTGTCAAACTTTTGATGATCTCCTTTGAAAATAACCCCCAACCAGTGTGAACATAATCCACACCAAAACCGAGATAAAATGTAATCAGGTTGGTGGGCATGACAAGACTCGTCAAACTTTACCACTCCTTCTTTCATCATTTCTTTCCTCCTCAAATTCTGCAAAAACTAATGGCAACACTCATATATAAACCCCTCCCATGCCTTCCAGATAGCATCACGTATGTTCTCATCGATGGGATACCATAAACCATACAAATAATTTATAATATCAAGTTATTGATTAAATAAATTACAAAATAAATATTATTTATTTACGTACCATCCAATGATCAAACATGTGGTTCTAAACATCAATGGGAATATCATCCCATATGACCCATGCTTTAGAAAAATAATAGTGCAATATAGTGATCCCCTTTCTAAAATTTATATGTGAAAAGATGTGAAAAAAGGACAAATAACCAAACAATTAGAATATAAATAAATTAATGAAAGTTAACAAAAATAAACAAGTAAACATACCTTTACATGTATGTATTAAAGCCAAGACATGTATGTTGCTCAGGGATAGGGTCAGTAATCACCAATCACATAAGACCACACCCCTTTTGAGTATTCCTAGACATCCAGCTATTTGAGGGTCAGATGAACCAACATCCTGCTATTCGAAAGGTAGGTAATCCTTATACAACTGACGAAATAGATCCTTGTCATTTTGAAACACAAAATGATTATTGTTAGCACACAACTGAAAACAGCTAACATATATAGATTATTATATATCATCATAATCAACATTTATCTTTTTTAATGTTCATATTTATCCTCATCTTCATATCTGATGATGTCAATGTCTTTATATTCCTCCTCAACATCATCAATTTTCATATGAGTTTCAGTTTCATCATCTCTTGTCATTTCAAATTCATTTGTAACATCATTAATATCATCTTCACCATCGACCCTTAACTATGAGGTATCATCATCGATATTCATGTATTTTTATGAAAAATATGGATTTGGTGTAGTCTCTTGAAAAATTTCATTTCCTTGAAATTCAGCGAATCCATATTCACTTTGCGTAAAATAATTTTCCTGAGATTTAATTTTTATTTTGACCCACCAATCACCCAAATCTATTAAATTACCACAGTAATTTGTATAATAAATTTTATTTTCCTGATGAGATAATAAAAATGGTTCATTTACCAGAAGAAAAATTTTGTATTTAATATCAACGATTCCATGGGTTTGATTAACATACAATTATCTCTCAGTATCCAACCACTGACATTTAAACATCATTATGTAATTATTTCCCAGATAATATAGTTCAATAATTTCTTCCATCATTCCATAAAATCCAAATTCAGTTTCTCTATGATGAGATCCTATCAAGAAAACACCATTATTCATTCTTTTTTTGGATTCCCCATATCCACATCTATGAAATTGAAAACTATTCACCACATATGAATTAAAAGATTTAACCATTTTGGATGGTGGGTTAATCGATACATACAATTGATTATCAATTTTAACAGCATGTTGAGATACCTTTTTTTTAAATATCAATATAACAATTAATAAATTTATTTTATTCTATAAACCAAAAATAATTTATGTTACCATTTTTTGAAACTAGAAGGAATTTTTTTGCCAACATTCTTTAAGAGCAGCTACTGTGATTTGTGGATGATGTTTCTTTATATGATCATCATAGATCTTAAAAATAAAATAAGTTTATTTTATTGTAACATATATTATAGAATATGTAATAGGAGAACTCACAGTACAAATGGTGTCATTTCTTCACAACTGAGTAGAACATAGGTATGAGCTGTGTGATGTTCATCATTTGAAATCCATCATTCATGAACTCCACAAAATCTAAGTCCGGTCTGATTAAAAACTCATAATTTATTCCTCATTTCATCAATGACATTTCACTCATTACATCCCATGCAGGTTTTTTTATAGATATTCAAATTTAATATAATGAGAGAAGAAAAAAAGAAATTTCCTTTTGAAAATAAGCTTTGACGGTTGAACCTTCAACCAATGCTTTGTTACATATTTTTTTCTTCAATTTATGCATGAATCTATTGAATGGGTACATCCATCATAATTATACTGTACATCCACATTTTTCTTCATGTGGAAAATTTAATATCAAATATTCCATTGAGTCAAAGAAAGCTGATGGGAAGATTTTTTTAGTTTATATAAAATTAAAAAAACTCTTCTTGAAGTCTACTTAGTGCATCTTAGTCTGTTTTCACCACACAAATGACTCATAAAAAATAAAATATGTCTATTATTTCATACAAAATCATATAATTCAAAAAAACTCTTAATCCAATCATCTACAGTCTTCCCATTATAACATGACGATCATGACTTTTTAATCTGGTAATATGAGAATTTAGGACACATCTATCCATATTATAAGAATAACCATATGGAAGTATCAAATTTGCATTCCAGTGATTAAATAGTAATCTATTTTCATTAGACAGTGTATAATCTTTTTTTAGCATCAATAACTTCTATGATCTAATATTTTCAAATAGTCCAAGTTTAGGTCTCCTATAAATTTGGGAAACATCTAACTGCATCTTTAAATTATCATTGGTCTTTCCTAGTGTATCCAAAACTATATAAAATAAATTATCAAAATATTTCTTCTCAATATTCTTGAAATATACCATGTGATGGACCAATAAATCAGACTAATGAGGCAAATCCAAAAAAATGGACTATTTTATCCAATTGTGTTCTTTCCTAAAGCAATCGATTTTATATTGGTTTATTGTTGTTCTAAATGTGATGGGAGGTAATGAAGAGACAATTGATTTTAAATCTATACATAATAAAATTTTTGGAGGTGCATCTCTTTCAATTGTTCCTTTTCTGAAATGATATTTTCTTCTTTGAAAAGGATGATCAGTTGGAAGGAATTTATGATGATAGCCAAAAAAAATTCCATTGAAGAGAATAAATGCTTTATTGTCTCTCATATAGTATGGAAATGGTTTTGAACCAAGTGTGCTCTATCCAGATAACGTGACATATGCTAGGAAGTCACAAATTGTCCACATCAATACATATTTTACTAGAAAATTTTCTTTTACAACAACATCATATGTACAGACACCATTACTCCACAAATAGTTTAAATCATCAATCAATGGTTTCATATAAACATCAATATTATTTTTTGGATGTTCTAAAATTAATATGTTCAAAATATATATGGATCCTTCATCAACATTTAAGGAGGTAAATTTTAGAGAGTTATAAAGATAGACCGACATTAATAATGACTATCGTAAGAACCAAATGGATAAAAACCATCAATAAAATACCCAATTTCATGTTTCAAGATTTAAAAGTAAAAGACAGATTCACTTGGTCAAAATGATTCCATGAATAACCATCAGAGGAATGATTTAATCTTTTACCTGTTGAAATATTGTTTTTATGCCATGACATCAATTTCATTGTGTTTTGAGGCATAAATAAACACTACAATCTAGGTGTAAGTGGGAAATATCTCAACTATTTTATAGGAATGAATTCATACTTCCCTATTTGAGCCTTTTTATACCTCTATTTTTCACATCTGGGAAAACTATCTAATGACTCGTTTTCAATATAATATAAGATGCAATCATTTGAACTTTCATGAATCTTATGAAATGAAAGACCTAGATTATGAACCATCATCTTGCTCTCATAGAAAGTTTTAGGTAACAAATTTCCTTCAGGTAATAGTGTTTTAACCAAAGATAATATCTGATTAGAACAACTATTTGACATTCCATTATTTGATTTAATAGGCATAAATTCCGCAACTACATTGAATTTTATTATCTTGAAACATGGATATAAGGCATCCTCAATGGACCTCAACAACTCATAAAACATAGATGGTTCCAACTCAAGAGATGAATCAATATCATCCTGAGTTTTAGTTTGTTAAAAATATGGACCTATCACATCATGTACTAAATTTTGAAACCGTGATGGATCTGGAACCAAATTATTAATATCATCTATGGAACTACTTTCACCAATTTGAAAGAAAAAAAACATAATCTGGTTGAAACCCAAACACAATAGATGACCCCCAATGTTTTCAAATGTGTAAAAAGTCCACAAAGAATATTTTTTACAATGATACTTAATTTTCCAATCTGAAACAAATTCTAGTTTTAAAGATGCAAATAATAAGAAAGCTTCAACACCCTCAATATATATAATATTTGAACCAAAACTATTTGGATTCATGTGTTTATTTATCCAAGCATGATCACCTAATAATGACTTTTTTCGACTTCCTTGTTCCATATTTCTCTAAAAAATATAAAATAAATAGTTTTTTGAATAACATGATATAATAAAAACATGATCTAACAAAGAGAAGAAATTTAAATTCACTTTTCTAGAAATTTAAAATAGCTTATATTATTTTAGAGTTATTTAAAGTAATTTTTTTAATTTATACGAATCTATACTAATTTATAATAATTTATACTAATGCCCTCTAATGATTGGAAATTACCTCTAATTTATACTAATTACCACTAATTACAAGTGGCATAATTTTTAAATGATTGGTGGTAGCTCTTTTCCCTGATGGCTCATCTCATTGCAACTTTCTCTCACTGAAATGTGTATGAAAAATGTTCTCCATGGTACGAATATCTATTCTTCTGAATACGAAAATGGATATCCATACATTGAAGTAGATTTTTTGTAGTGATTTCAGTTAGAGAAAATTGCAAGGAGATGTGCCATCGAGCAAAAGGAATGCCACCAATCTGCTGGAAGTTGTGCCAATTGATTACTAATTATTGCTAATTATTTCTAATTATTACTATTTATTTCTAAATATTTCTAATTATTACAAATTATTTCTAATTATTTCATAATTATTTTTAATTATTCCTATTTTTTCCTATTTTTTCCTAATTATTCCTAATTATTCCTAATTATTCTTAATTATTTTTCATTATTTCTAATTATTCCTAATTGTTGCTAATTATTACTAATTATTTCTAAATATTCTTAATTATTCCTAATTATTCATAATTATCCGTACCTATTTCTAATTATTCCTAATTATTCCTAATTATTCCTAATTATTCTTAATTATTACTAATTATTTGTAATTAATCCTAGTTAATCATAATTATTCTCAATTATTCCTAATTAATCCTAATTATTATTAATTATTCCTAGTTGTTCTTAATTATTCCTAAATATTCCTAATTACTCCTAATTATTCCAAATTAATTCTAATTAATCTGAATCAATCCTAATTATTCTTAATTATTCTTATTTATTCTTAATTATTTCTAATTATTCATAATTAATCCTAATTAGTGCTAATTAATCCTAATTATTCCTAATAATTCCTAATTATTCCTAATGATTCCTATTTATTAATATTTAATCCTAATTATTCCTATTTATTCAAATTTATTACTATTTATTCTTATTTATTTCTAATTATTCCTATTTGTTCCTATTTATTCTTATTTATTCTTATTTATTCCAATTTATAGCTAATTATTCCTATTTATTACTATTTATTACTATTTATTACTATTTATTACTAATTATTAAAAAATTATTACTAATTATAACTAATTAGTACTAATTGTTACTAATTATAACTAATTAGTACTAATTGTTACTAATTATTACTAATTATTACTAATTATTACCTATTATTACTATTTATTACTATTTATTATTATTAATTACTATTTATTACTATTTATTGTTGTTTATTACTAATTATAACTAATTATTACCATTTATTTCTATTTATTAATAATTATTACTAATTATTACTATTTATTACTATTTATTACTATTTATTCTTATTTATACCTATTTATTCTTATTTATTCCTATTTATTCCTATTTATTCCTTTTTATTCATATTTATTCCTATTTATTCTTAATTAATACTAATTAATCCTAATTAATCATAATTAGTCCCAATTTATCATAATAATTACTATTTATTACTATTTATTACTGTTTATTACTATTAATTATTAATTATTACTATTTATTACTACTTATTACAGTTTATAACTATTTATTACTATTTATTACTATTTATTACTATTTGTTACTAATTATTACTATTTATTACTAATTATTACTAATTATTATTAATTATAACTGATCATTACTAGTTATTTCAAATTATTACTAATTATTACTAATTATTACTAATAATTTGTAATTATTTCTAATTAATCATAATTATTACAAATTAATCCAAATTATTCCAAATTATTACAAATTAATCCTAATTATTAACAATTATTACTAATTATAACTAATTATTCCAAATTATTGCTAATTATTACTAATTATTCCTAATTAATGCAAAATATTACTAATTCATCCTATTTATTCCAAATTATTACTTATTAATCATATTTAATCCAAATTATTACTAATTATTCCTAATTATTACTAATTAATCCAACTTATTTGTAATTAATCCTAATTGTTACTAATTAATCCTAGTTGTTACTAATTAATCCTAATTATTACCAATTAATTCTAAATATTACTAACTATTCTAATTATTCCTAATTATTGAAAAATATTACTAATTTATCCATTTATTCATAATTATTACTATATAATCATATTTAGTCCTAATTATTACTAATTATTCCAAATTGTTACTATTTACTACTATTTATTATAAATTATTCCTCGTTATTACTAATTAATAGTATTTATTACTATTTATTCATAATTATTCCTAATTATTTCTAATTATTTCAAATTATTCCTTTTTATTACTAATTATTACTAATTATTATTAATTATTACTAATTAGTCTTAATTATTCTCAATTATTATCAATTATTTCTAATTATTACTAATTATTCATAATTATTACTAATTAATCATATTTATTACTAATTATTACTAATTATTTTTAATTATTACTACTTATGACTAATTATTTTTATTTATCACTAATTATTTTTTAATTCTCCCTAATTAATATGAATTATGACTAATTATTAATATTTATTATTAATTATAAATTCTTATTTCAATTTACTACTTATAAATGATTTTTTTTTCTAATTATCGCTAATTATTACTAATTGTGACTAATTATTCATAATTATTAATAATTTTTGTAATTAATAATAATGACTAATAATTTATAATAATTAATATAACTATTAATTAATACTAATTAATATTAATCACACGTATCTGTAAAAAAAATGCAAAATAAAATGATCTAATTCTAATTTAATTTAATTGCATCTAATTAACAATAATTATAACTAATATCAAATAAAATGAATTACTTAAAAAATAAAAGAAATTGATAAATGCCTTAAAACTGAATCTTTCTTAGGATTTAAGCCGCGAATATTGCTTAGATTTAGAATTTTTAACTTAGAATAATTTTTAAAGAGAAAACGTAAGTAAATAGGGAGAGAGGGGTAGAGAAAGGAGTGAAATGATAGAAACACGGATAGAGGTATATATAAGTTAGATTGGTTGTGACAAGTCTCGTCGTAAATACTAACCCCCTCTTAATTAGGGGCGATGGTTAGACAGGTATTTGTGACAGGTCTCATCACAAATACCAGGCTATCGACATTCTATTCATGACCGGATATAAATCTCGTCGCAAATACTAAAAAACACCATAGGGTATTTGTGACGGGTATTTAAACCCGTTGCAAATACGCTTCCCGCTATTTGGTGTGAAACTCATGCCAAACATTTTGTGATGGGAACCTTCTCCCTGTCGCAAATGACTAAGTATTTGCGAATGGAAGAGGATCGCATCACAAATAGTCCCTCCTAATGGACTATTTGTGATGGGAACCTTCCGCGTCGCAAATACTCCATCGCACATTCAAATTTTTTCTATAGTGAAACACCATGTACTCAATTTATAAGTTGATATCTCTAAGTCTCCCCATATCTCGTAATATATGACTGACATGAAAAATTAATTCAATAATAAAATTGTAATAGTCACCCACATGAGAGATGAAAATCACCCTTTATGATAGTAATCAACATTCACTCAAAGGTAGGTCTATTAAAAATAACCATAATCCTTGAAAATTATTTATATATATCAATATGAAATCCCAAAAATATTCATAGTCAATAACAATAATGGAATACATAAAACATTTACTAAAATTATTGTACATACTTATTAGAAATTTATCAACAAACAAATATAATTGAAAATATTTCTGATTCAATGCAAGATTGTGTACTATATTCTTAGAGGCAACGTAATGAGATGAAAAGTGCCAAAAATACAATATTCAAAGTAAAACTCACTAGAATCATACTTCATATTTTTGAAGGTTCCACTTTTTTTCTACCAACTAACCCATAATAAAAATAAGTCTTCAATATACCCTAAGACCTGAAATACAATCTCCTTGACTAGAAAAAAAATAGTGGAAGTCATTGTAAGCCTCATCTGCTGCAATGGGTCGGAGATTTGATAGTTACTATAATGGTTTTCTTATTCCCATAACTGAGCTTCCATGCTTGATTACTAAAATCTAATACCACCTCATTGGATCATACTCAAGTAATAACATTGGTGATGTTCCATTCTTCTATAATAATGGAATTATTTTATCATTGCCAAGAACATATCTCTAGTATTACAGATATATACACACTAATGTCACTCCATTAAAATTGTTTCTAATATAAGATATTCTGTTAAACAAAAACATTTAATTTTTGATCATTAATCACCCTAGAGTAATTCATTAAACATATTCTTCCTATTACCTAAATACCCACTTTCAAAACCCTGTAAGTCATACATAACACATGATCTCTAAATTTCCTTAATTATTTTATTTGTAATAACTGTTTTATTCACTAACAATGTAATTTTAGGTAAACAAAAATCCTCACCTCATCCCAAAAATATGGGAATAATAAAATCACAATTCATTAAGCCTTGATATCTTCATATCCACACTTTGATAGTTTAAACTTGAGAAAATTAATAATCATTAAGTCATTCTCCATCACTATCATCAAACTAATGATTTTTTAGTCCTTTAATCACAAATAATTCATTATTTATTTTTCTATCCTTTGGGATGTTTATCAGATCATATATTCTTTTGAACAATTCAATACATTATTCAATAACTAATGGTTTAACATCACAAATAATGGGTAAAGGATACTAAACTAATAAATCATGAGTGATAAAAATAGTTGTGAATTATCCCATAGAAATACCTCTCTCTACATCCTAGATTACCCTAAGCATACTTATTTTGAGTTTTACATCATTTGGAGCCACAAGTCCTTCTATTGGATGAGAATATTTTTTTCACACTCTTTATGCTCTTTAACTCACCTATTTTGATCCATTTCTTTAAAAAATCATATATTATAGTAGTAATGATAAAAAATCTACACTAATCACACATAATAATCAACAAAACATGTTCATTGAATATCATAATTGATTCTAGTTAATTATTCCACAACAAATAATTTATTTTATAAAATAACAAAAAAATTATAAGTGACATTAAATTATCTAAATGTATTCTCGTATCAATCATAGAAAAACCATATCCACTCAAAAGTATATATATTTTCTGTTCCACTTTTCCAATTATGAATTATGATAAAACAAAATCTTAAAATCCAAATCTAAAAATAAATAAATAACTCATGAATATTTATACACTAATAAATTTACCAAATTATAATCCTATAAATTTAATAAATCATATCCTAAACTCTTTGGTAACTTGAAATTCCTCCATTAAATCATATCATGAAATTTCTAGTGACATCAACATTCTTTTTAAAATTGTTATTCAAGCGCTCATATAGCTTTTATCCCAACATTTGACTAACTTTCATCCTCTCTACCAATATTTCATAAATTATAAGATAAATTAAAAAAATTACTAATACCATTTTATAATCTCATACATATATATTAACAAGACTCTAAGGGTGAAATTAAATAACTCCTGTATTTTACCCCATGAACATAAAAAATTAGTGACTAGTGTTGATACTATACTAAAATATTTTTTGGAAACATTTCCCTACAATACCATCACCTCAAATAAAAAATTATAATGATATAAACCAATAAATAGTATTAATAAACCAATAAATTATAATTAAAAACATAAATATCCCTAAAGTATACATGTAATGTCAAGTGATTATACATTATATGTAAATGTATCACAATATAATTTCAATCCCAATGCCAAACTAAATTAGGTAAATAAAATAAAGATATAATCCCTCCTAAAAATGTATTAATGTATCTCTATCACATTGTATTCATATCCCTGTAAACTTTTAAAGATGAACTATCAACAATTATCTTTATCCTACACCCACTTAATTAGACATATATTTTTCAAATATTTGACAAGTGTATATATAGAGTGTGAGTAAAATTCAATATGATGGAATGAAATGCACCAAAAAATATTCCATTAAATAATGAGTATCCTAGTATAAATATAATTTTTTTTACGATCATGATTACATTGATTAATAATTAAATAAAAATATAATGAGATATTTTAGACATTCCAATACTCCACAATGTGCAGTTTTATCTACTTTTGACGTAGTCAAAATATATAAGTAGTAGTAAGTATTTTGTATATAATTCATGAATATGATATATATGAAATAATGAAATTACATTACTGGATGATAATATATAACATTTAATAGATTCTCATTCATTGAAAAACATGGCTAATAACAATACCCTATATATACTCAAAGAATATCATATCTCATTGAAATCCCCATTGAATCCATAACATAGTATGGATCATTGATAAAACAAATATGTATCACCATAAAATCATTTGAAATGTAATATTATAATTAAAATAAAAAATGTCACAATTATTCATAATATAACTAATATGATATTGTATATATATCATAGTAAATTTAATTGTAATATTATATTACTCAACAATTCGAGTAAAATTTATTCAGATGGAAATTCCCTCATATATTTCTTTTTTTAACCTCAAAAAAAATAATTTACAAACCACTAAAATATACCCCATGTGTAAAAATTATTATAATTATAATAATATATATAGTTTATTTTAAATAAAAAATACACATAAAATGTTACTTTATTTCCGCTAATTAAAAATTTTGAATTTACAAACACGTTTTCATAAAAAACATAGATTATATCATTTGAGTGTCTTCAGGTTTCCTACAATAATATTAACCAATAATTACATAAATGAATGATTCCTAACTCACAAAAAATCAAAGGAAATTTTTAAACCTTTATAATATTGGTCATTAAGTCACCACAAAAATACATGAATTAAACAAAAACAATATCATGAAAAATCATTAGGCATGCCATATTTCTCTTCAAAAAATACAATGAAACAGATGAATTTTAAATATGTGAAGAGATATAATCTTAATATATATATTAAAATGTTTTAAATTATTAAAATTTTTAGTCTCTATATTTTAAAAAAATAGTACAATGATAGAAATGAAAATATTTAATAAAAAATTATGATGGCACAACTACCAAAATAAATATTTTTAATAAAGGAAAAAATTACAATATATCATTTATACAATAAAGTACCTATGGTAACCTATTATCCAAGATAGAGGCTCCCTGTAAATCTATTAAAAACACTATTTACTTGATGGAATCCTACCAGGTAATCAGTAGTAACACCCCAACCATTATAAGGTATGTTTTTATCAACATAATGTTAAATACTATTTTTTTAGTTTTTTACTGTATAAGGGGACGAAGGGAATCTTGGCTTATGGATTATGGAAATAGACATGCAGAAGAGAGATCTAAAAATAATAATATATACCTATGGAACCCCATTGGGTAGAAACTTGGGTTTTATTGACACTTCTAGTGGCCTTGTGTGATTGGATGTCCCAAATAAGTTCTCTATGGCCCAATTTTATTCATTTTAAATTTCATTAAATCATATTTAGTTATCAATATTATGTTTTAAAATGGTGTTTTATTCCCAATTTTATCAATTATGATGTTCAACCCCCTCCAAATTCCATCTTGATCTCTTTATATACTTAGCTTAGGTCTTCAATATGTGATCTTGGGTCATTGTATTGTGTTCAGTAAGAGTGGTCCTATGGATATTTTTTCACTCTAATTTCATATAATCTCCTTTTCTCGCACTATTTTATTTTCTCTCATATAATACACCTAATTGAAAGGGGTGTGTATTTTATACTTAAACCACTTAAGTTTGTTTAATATATATATATATATAATCATTTATAGGGCTTTTCCTAGACTTAGTTAGTTGGCCTATATCTTTTTCAGAAATATTATTGAGAGTGTAATGTGTAGTGTGATTTTCGAAACCCACCCAACATGTATGAATGATCTCAGAAAAAATTATATTATTTTTCATTTTTTATAATGAATTAAGAAACATTTAATGTTTCATTTAATATTCATCTTGAATTGATCCCAATTTCTCAGTCACAATATAACAAAAATTTGACCAACGTGCTGTAGAAATAATATAAAAGAACCCATGTAATGTGTCCATAAGTTTATCATGTTATTGTGAACTAATTTAATGAACATGGTTCCCTTAATTGTATATTATATAATACTAATGAAATAGTAAAATAATTGTATCCTAATGGAAGAGGGTAATTTTTAAGGAGTTTTATTATGAGTGTTTCTACCTGAACATGAGGGGAATTTAATTTTCATTAAGGTTAAAACTAGTGGGAACCGTTAGACCATTATATATGTTTAGTAATCTTGAATGTTATCATTTTAATTATGATTAATGAATTTTAACTTATGATTATGTACACATTTATTGTATATGGTTTCATTTTAATATTGGTTTGGTGAGAATACCAACCATGGGAATGAGGGTGTTATAAAATGTTGTTGTGTTATTGGTCAAATAACCATTCCAACTATGATGAGATATGTGATTGGAATATTTTTTGGGAATTAATTGGTGATATAATTTTTGAAAAGGAATAATTCAACCAATACATATAGAAGGTTGAATATTTTTATAAAAATATAGAATACAACTTGGTTCTCAGTTCCATGTGACCGTTTTTACTCCAAACACCCTACATCAACCACATCACAAACCCTATTCAAATGTGTTGAGTGCCCTGAGTGTCTACTAACTGTAACTTTGGAACCCAACTTCTATTTCCCATATAATGATATTGAGACCCATTATATCAAGGGAATTTTTGAATTTAGTGATAAGGAGAAACCCAAATAGTACCTATGCATAAACAATCCATGCCAAACCCTTCTAAGACCCCCTTTATGTGCTTTTTGAATCTGAACTAAAGGGAAATTATTTGAGTGTATCATATTTGTGCCTTTAAATATTTATGATCATTGAAAGACAAATTCTCTTAGGTAATCACTATAACTATAAAAAATGGGCCTCATTAAGAATTCAACCAATGAAAATAGGGCATGCCTTACAGGAACCCTCTATATCCCCAAGGGGTCTTGTCCATGTATCATTAAGTGGATTCATGCCCAGCTCACATTACTAGGTTCCTCTTCCCCCTTTTCACATAAAAATGAACCCTAATTTCATATTCTACCTACTTGAGTTCCATATTAACATATATCACATAAATAAGCACTCTATTCACCTAGGTTGGCTAATTGAGTTCTTAATTCACCTAGGACATATACCAAAGCTACCTATTCATCTATATCATATAACTAAGAGACTTATTTACCTTGGGAAGCTCCCTGATTTCTAATTTTTCTTAGTTCATCTACACAGGATACCCACATAAATATATCCCTTAGTTGGGATAAATCAATTACTGATAATTAATTTTAAACACTCTTTATAATTAATCAAACCGTTATTGAGTTATGTTTATCCAAGACTCATAAAAGGCCCCCTGAGATACCTGACTAGGTCATGTATATTAGTGTTTCTATTTTGATCCTATGTTAATTTGATAAAGTGAACTATGAATTATACCAATGATGCCTCACATGTCTTTACACGTAGATTTTAATATTCTTGGGCTTTTAAAAATCATGTATTCCCTTAATAAAGAGGGGCCCTATTCTTATAAATCTTATAGTACTCTACCTAACCCCAGGCATTAACTTGGTGTAATCCCCAACTATACCCTATAGATCCATGTTACTAAAAAGGATGAATTTAGAAGGGTAGATCTTGTGTAACTCCCACACACACCATTTCTAAGTCTCATTCTCCTAGTAGATCATCTTTTTATTATTCTAAACTAATCATAACTAGTTTTAGTAATACATATTTACATAATAAATCATCATGGATCATGGTTTATGGACTAAGCTGGTACATCATCATGGTCCTAGATGTATGACCTTAAAGAGGACTCCACTTCTCATAGTTACATGGATATAAAATAAACTATATTGTTCCTTATCACACAATCATAAAAAGTATGAAATGTATCATTAGGTGGCATTGAACTATGTTTTTCATGATTCCTGTTTCATGAATATATAAGAAACCCATATCACGGGAACAACACCATCTCTATAATAATTATCACCTCCATAGATGGAGATAAATTCCTTAATTCCCAGATATGTGTCTTTAAATAATAGTATAATAAAAAAAATTAAAGTAAATATATAGAATAGTTGATGCGTAAAAATGTTCACATCAATAGAAGTCATAAATCACTAAATTTTATGACTAGGGTAAACAGGTTATTGCTTTTTAGTATTTCCTAAATATATATAAATTATATAAGGGAGTTTCTATTTAAGAAATAAACCCAATAAAGGGTGAGTCCACATCATATCCTCATGATCAATGTGAAATTCAATGAGTTGTTGTTAGGTAGCTATGTCCATATACCTCATGAAATTATATCTATATCCCAACAAAATATTATGGGCATAGAAAAAAATTGTCTAAACTAGAAAATCCAATGAGAAAATTTTTACCCCTGAAAGAGATTGTTTATCCATGAATATTTTTACATGATACTACATTGACAACCATCTTATTTTTTATCTTCCACTTTTGGATCTCTCATAATATAATGATGAAACTATTAGTCGCACCATCCCATGATAAGATCCTTGGATAAGTTATAGGAAACCATATCACTCCACATGACGCTACACACTACTAGGTGACTTGTCAGATGTATACATCAACATCAATGATAGTTGTGTACCAGAAGTTATAACATAAAATATATCTTCATTATCGTTAGGTGGTTAACAACCTCATGTGGGAGTATCGTCTTAATTGCTTCATCCAGTATTTAGAGATATCTCATGAAATCTTCTAATAGAGCATACCTCATTAGTCCTCTTACCAATGTTAGGTCATAGGTAATCAAGTGGCCCCTAATACTATATCTATTTTCCTGATGATTCTTTCATTGGAGAATAGTAATAAATGACTCCCTTACCTTATTAAAGTGGAAGATGATTCTAATTACATCCCTTACACTATTTGAGATAATTCTTAGAATGGATCCCTTAATTATTCATTTATACATGTGTTTCACGACTCCAAATCCTCAAGAATATAATGGTTATATCACCAGAGATATATGTATGGCGATCATTGAAGGTATGATACCTATGATAATGGATCTCCAATAGAAAATAATTATTAAATATTGGGATCATGCTCATACCCCCATTCATGTTCACACCCATGAAGCCGATCAATATATTTTGACAAAATTTGAGGCTCCAGCTTGGATGGATCCTACTTAAGAAGCTTGATACCCTCATTAAAGAACCCCAATTATAGCCAGCATTCAAAATTTAATCACATAACAAAGAGAATATCAATGGAGGAATAACTAATGAAAAACATGATCTAGGAAAGCTTCCTTACCCTTTTTGAAATACATAGTCAAAATATTCTCCCCATGATACCATAATAAAAAAATATACATGTCCTATCAAACAATCCTTTGTGAAGATCCTCTGAGAACCACCATAGTCAAAATATATGGATGTTATCTATAGAGCCTTCTCTATAAAGGTCCTCCCTACAACACCATTATCAATAATGTTAAGGGCCTTCCCCAGAGTATCTACTATTATTTTCCTCCCTACAACACCATGATCAACAAATCTAGAGTTCATCTCAAGATTATCCACTATGATAGTCCTCCCTATAGCCCAATTATCAATAACTTTATACATCCTCCTAATATTATACTTATTACAGTTCCTCCCCACATTAATGAAAATATTGATTATGAAGATCCTCCTCTTAGCATGTTGATCGAATGAAAAATACGTCCTCCCCTTGATAACTCTTCAATAGTAAATGATCATGGAATAAATATATATTGAAAATAGCTAATAATTATGTAGTTAATATATAAGGTATGTGTTTTTGGATACAATTTTAGGATAAATCCAATAACTAACATAGAGGACCTACCACAAGAAAGAAACCAACAGATCAGTAAATATGGATGCCCTCCCTATGGAAACATATATAATAAATCGAGAGATCCTCCTAATACAATATATTATTGATGTCCTCCATATGATAATACATTTACCCAAAATATAGTTCCTCTCTATGATATGAAAAGAATCAACCATTTAGGTCCTCCCCATAATGACCATTGGGGTGGTCTTCTCCCTAAATACACATATTCTTGAAAAAATGTTTCTACACACATCAAAGCTACTATGATGTTTCTATCATATCAAGAGGAAAATGAGAAACTTAGTCTAGAATTACTTGGATCCTAATCCTTAAATAGTGATGTACTATACTGATCAATGGAGTTTTAGGTGAGAATCATCATATATCCCCCTATCATGTTTAAATTTAGGTTTGATTGAGGATATCAATAATGATAAACATTCTCTCAATGAAGTAGTAAAGAAAAAAATTATGGGAAGATTATATTGAAGAAACAATAACCAAGGATAAGTATAACTTCATTATTATGTGTAGATAATTTGATAAATATGGAGTAGGTGTTTGTTTCTTTCACATAGTTTATCCTTAGTATAACATTCCCAAGATACTGAATGGGGAATAAAAATCCTATTATAATCCCAACTTTTGGGTGACGCTCTATCCTCTAAAATATTTATACCTACCTTATGGAATATAAGTTAACTATCTTAATATTTTAGATGAAAATTGGTGTTGTATTGAAATGGGATTCATTTTATTAGGCTGAATACCTTAAATAAATAAATCAATGTGATTATCTATAACACATCTACCATAGTAGTTTAAAGGTGCATCACAAAAAAGTTAATGGAACCCCATTTTATGTGTGTATTTAAGGGTGTGGTGGAAACATATCCTCTCTACCATAGAAAACGTTTTTAAACTAGCTAATGAATGGGTAAAATTATGAATGTCCAAGAAAGTTGTTATAGAATTCCTAGTGAAA
Source organism: Viscum album (assembly GCA_963277665.1). Lineage (NCBI taxonomy): Eukaryota > Viridiplantae > Streptophyta > Magnoliopsida > Santalales > Viscaceae > Viscum > Viscum album. The sequence continues at coordinate 903,521,201 of OY728160.1, read as the reverse complement.
GTATAAGTTTATCCATAACCTGTATGGATGTGGGTATTTTTCAAACACCACCACTACTAAAATTATGATATTTCAAAGTAAATTATGGCATCGATGGTGGAAGATAAAATGGATCAAAACCAACAGGTATGGGGGATGTTTATATCCCTATCATCTATGTAGGTTAGTATGTTTTATATTGGGTGGAAATTCACCATAAGATCCCCCTTAGTTTTTTCTAGTAACATTTATTAATTTTAATTCCTTACCTAGATCATGTTCAATAAATATAATTGGGATTCCCTCAATATTCCCTCTTATAAACATCTTTTAGGAGGGAATCCATGGGTGGAACCTCCAAATTAACCTTACATAAAAATTTATTTCCCAGAAAAATAAAGTCAAAAAATATTGTGATGTATCCATCCAAGTATATTCAGATGATGTTGATACCCCTCTCTAGACTAATATATATCATCCATGAACTCATACTCCAAGAATTGAGGCATAACATATACTCTTTACATGTATGTATTTGATTTAGATTATAGTGACCCAATTTTAGTCATCCAAAAAAATAATATCAAACTAAAATATTGGACCAGTTCTATACAAAGGGACCATTTATGTTTAGAGTTTCAGAGAATTAGTAAAAACACTTTCATAACAATAACCCTATTTTCTAGTTATCACTTTTACCAATCTTTTTATTTAACAATAAATCTTCCACATATACCATAAAATTATTCACACATGAATCATTTATAAAAAATATCAATTTAATTTCATTATTTAGAAAATGAGGAAAATAAAACTTAATAAGGGTGAGTCGAAACCCTCAATAAGGCTAAACATTAGAAATAATAATTAAATGTTTTTAGTGAGCACAAGAGGAGTATAAGGTTATGATGACATAATAAAATTGTATGAGAATAACATATGATAATTTATACCAATGAAAACATGGATCATAAATCATGAAAAATAGAATAAATATTTAACATAATACAAGAGTTATATAATTCAACAATCGTGAGCCATGTTAAAACAATCATTGTATATAGGATTCACTAGAATTTCATATGAAAAATATAAATATGTGTTGGTATTATAGAACATCGTTATGACACCACTCTTATAATCACTATTACCAATATAATAACCTACCTAATAATTTAAAACAATCCATTAATAGAAACCTATAATCAGCTAACTTCATCTTTTTACTCAATGCATTGGATAGCTATATCAGGATCACCCATTATCATGAGCTATATTAGGCTCACCCGTTATCATGAGATATATCAATACCACCCATCATCATCAATAATGTCGAAGTATTATTTCATTAATGAAACATTTAGTATATTGTTCTTTTCAATATAACACTCTTGAAAATAAACATCAGTCCTTTATAGTTTTGTTGACATGTGTAAAATAAACAAGTTTCATCATAATTTATTTAAAAAATAATCATAAAATTTTAAAATAATGGAATAGAATGGTATAAGAAAATAATATCCTTAGTAAAGAATTGGAATCATAAAAATATGTTTACATAAATGAGTATACCTTTTAAAATAACTTTAAAAATGTTTTATGTAATTAAGTGGGAAACACCCTTTTCTATTAATACTTTAAAAACTAAAAATTAAAAAAAAGTAAATCATATTCTTTGAAAGTAAAAATTGAATCTTATAAAGTAATATTTAATTAAAAATGTACATTATGGATTAAAAATCCATTAGTTTCATAAATTTTAATGATAATAATTCTTTTCAAAAATTTGTAATGTGAGTCAATAGTGACCCATGTGGACAATGTTATTGAATTTACTTTTAAAACCTCTTAAAAGAAAGTAAAATATCATGGTATATAAGTTTAAGTGATAATTTATGTTTATATATGAACATTTTTTAAATAATATAATGAACATGGAGAATGTTTTTTATTTGAAGACTTTAAAAAAATTAAAACAATAATTTTAAAGAAAAATTCATTTTATGACCTTTTAAAACCAAAAACCATTTGATAAAAATTTGATTTTTGGGAGCATAAAATTCCATGAATATAAAAATTATCATGAAATTATATATCAAGATTTAGTGTATATAAAATATAAATAAATTGAGGTGCATCAATAAAAATATTCCTCAAAGAAGGATGTTTTATATTAGATGCCATTATAATATGTGTTATACTTCAATCAAAATACATTAAATGAATGGTCATAAAATAATTCTATAAAAACTATAAATTACAAGAAATAATATGTTAGAATACCTTAATGGAAATAAAATATATCATTTAAATAAATCAATCTGAAAAACATGAATTATGTGTCAAGGAATTAAAATTATGATTATGAAAACCCTTGCAACATTTATTACATCTCAATAAATATCTCATGAAAGAGATGAATTCAAATGGAAATTAAATATCACAATTAAAGAGTCATTAATGATATAATATTTCATTAGGTAGCATATAAACCTTATTAAAGGAAGTATGTTTATATTATAAGACATGTCACATTGAAACAATATTGAGATGAAGAACTGATGTGTATATTTAATTAATATGGTTTTTAATATTAAATACATTTTAGTATTAAATAAAGTTGATAATTATTTCCCACATGTTTAATGTTTTATTCATATTATGGAATGATACAATTTGAATATGATATATAGAAATTAAACAATAATATAAGAAGAATTGTGGTTGAATACACATCAAGATAATGAATGAAGTGTCGGAGAACAACATCAAAAAAATGGAGATGAAAAAAATTGAATTTTCGAGAAAGAAACATATTCATGAAAGTGTTGAAGTATATGTACACTAGAAATAATATCACCCATTCACACTATGATACCGAATATTCATGTGATTTATGAATCATTATAGACATATTTAAAATATTAATTACATTCACAATGTGAGTTTATCAATGAAAGTTCATATTAATACCTTAAAAACCATTCACGATGTGAAATATTGAAAAAGAAAAAGAATATTAGGATAGGTAGAACCACACTTTTCAAATCCTAGAACATTATCTCATGTCTTGAACCCAGAATAAACAATAGAATGGATGATATTATATTTTATAATATTCATGGAATTCATAATTGGTTCGACCACGGACTCAAGGGTTTGACCCAGATGAATTTCAAATCCAATTTTGGTGGAATTTAAGAAAAAATGGGTTATATATTTTCATGTAAATAGAGAGATCAGATTTGTTACTGATGATGGATCTATAAGGGCATATATCTAGATCAACTGAGGTGATCTTATTGGGATCAGATATGGTTTCTTATATGATTATAATTTTAATTACATTTTCCTACCACCTCATGCCTATTATGAGGTGTTAGAAATTGTTAAATGAAATTAAAATAAAGGGGGGATTGATTTTATTGTGTTATTTTATGTCTTAATGTAATTAATTAAGTATTTATTTCATGATTCAATTATTAATTCTCTTCTTAATTATATTCGTACATGTCCATTTTTTGTGACGAGTGGGGGAGTGATATAATTAATGAATTGACCAGTGGATGACCCTTTCAATGACTATTTCATGGGTTGTTAACTATGTTTTAAAATGGTTTAATTTCATCCAATCATCTAATGAATCAAATAACCGTGACCATTGAGAAGTGGGGAATTTATTGATTAGAGGTTGTTTACCTTGACATTTGGATTCACCAATAATTGATTTTAAATACTAATGTTTTCTAAATCATTATTTTATACAAAAATTCATCATTAAACAATAGTTTTAAATACTAATCATTTTTTCATAATCTTCAAGAAACCCTTAATTATTCTCAATACAATTAAGTTGTATAAATTCATTTTGTAACATTGTTTAGTACTTTATAAATAAATTAGTATTTTTCTCCACAAATGTCTCTTTTGGTTCATCCTCAAACATACACAGCCTATACTAATTTTTAGTTTAGTAAATTTTTTTGTTCTTTTAATTTTATTAAATTGGTATCCCATTAGAATTAATGAAATATTTGGTGTTATCAATAATCCTCAAAAATATCGTGAAATTATATATAAAATTAATCAATACTATGATTATGAAAAACAATTTTAAAACAAAAAAAAGTGAAAATAAAACACAATAAGATCATATTTCTATTCTCACATAATCTTGACATAATATAGTGAATGAAGTAGATGTACAACAATGAGTGGAAATTTAGTTAAAACCCCCTTATCTTGAGTCCATATTTGTTATGTATTTCCATTAACACCTATATAAAAACCATAAATTAATTATTTACTTACTTAAGAACCATTTAAATTATTATTATATTATTATTATAAAATTAATTTCATTCATTTCAATGAAATATGTAATTGCATAATATGTTATTTCCACATAGAATGTTTTATGGTTATTTGGATAATATTTTCATAACAACATTAGTATATTTACTATGTTCAAAGGGGTTATTTTTTATCAACTCTAGAATATTAATCATTTCACAATTATCATTTTTATACAATAATTAAACTTTTAAAACCAATATTTTAAGGTATTTATGAAATAGTAAATGTGGTACCACAAGGAGATAGTAGTCCACATGTACACATGAGTAGCATTTCCATTTTTATAAAACCCGATGGGATTAAGGAAATTATCATTTTATCTATCGAAAATTATTATTATGTCATTAATATAATATTATCTATTTAAATAAACACATATATACCAGCCAAATGAGGTGGTGATAAAGAATGAATCACATAGCTTCATGGACGTTGTAGTCCACACATATTCCCAAATGCTGTTATCATTTATAAAAGTACTGAAATGTAATAAAATTTATGATACATTATCTTTTGAAAATAATTATAATTTAATTAATACCACATATATATGTATATATTTTTAATCCATCATCATAAACATCCATGAGAGGTTGTGATGAAAGACAAATTATATTAGTTCAATGGTAATTAGTCCACCGTACACATGAATGATGGTTTCATTTTCCATTATATTAAGAATCATATGAATTAATATTAACTCATTTATAATGCCATGATATTTTAAAAGAATAAAATTATGTTTCAATGTGTAAATGGCATGTAACACTATACTTAAACAAGAATTTAACCCCATAAGACATTACAATGTGTTTATTTTTAAATAAATTTAATAACTTCAATAGAGTTTGGTACACTCAACCATGGTATTGTTATGATTGATAGTGTATTCAACACACAACACCGATCTTAAATGACTCACGATATATATAACCATTATAACCTAGTCATTAAATTAGAAGTTATGAATTATATTAACTAAATCATAATATATATATATATATATATATATATTCAACATTAATTTTTGGTAAATTCCTACAAAATAATTAATCAAATTTTTATAAAGAAATATTATTCTTTAAAAATATGATTTCTTCAAAAAAAATTATTCATTTTCATGAAAAAATATTATAATTAATTTTTATAAATTTAAGAAAATGTATTTTTTAAAATAAATCATATTTCTAAAATTATAATATCAAAATTTTCTTTGTGTGAAATTTTGGGAATTTTTGAAAAATATTGATTTTTAGTGAATAATAAAAAATAAATATTACTAGAAAACTGTCATATAGTTTCAAATTTTTCGTTAATTTAAAAGAAAAATTATGTTTTCTATTTTATTTAAGGTAAAATAATTATTCTATATTCATAGTTAATACACTTAATTGAATTTTAGTCATAATTATATTTTATTTTTTATCAGTTTTATTTTGGGTTTTAAAAAATAGATTTTCTGAAAATTATTTTAAATTACATTGTGTTTCTCCATTTTAATTAATTGAAATAACCCATAATGAGGAATGATTTAAATTATATTTATAGATTATAAATCATTACATATTAATTTATAATTATTGAAATGGTTAATATTATAAATATAGTTAATAAAAAATTTCTTATGGTTGAAAAAATATACTTCTCTAAAACCCACTTCTTGATTATGTCTATAAGCTTTAGTTTTAATTATTATTTTTTTAAATTTTAGAAAAATTATTTGGAAATATAAAATTAATTTTAAAAATAAATATATAAAAATTTTATTAGGTTGTATATTTTACAATTTTTTGGATATATAATTTTTTTATGTGTAGTGAAAAATATTGAATTTTATTTTCAAAATTTCTTTTTGTTTAAATTATATGAAGTTAAATTATTATTATTTTTTGAAAAATAATTAATTAAATTGTGTGTATATTTATTCAATTTAATTAATTTTAAATAATTTAATGTCGATAATGGATATAAAAACATTATAAATATTTGAACAATTTCTCTTTGAAAACTCATTTTATCATCGTGTCTGTGAGATTAATTTTAAACTAAAATTTTCCAGTTATTTGAATTTAAATTTTAAAAATAGTTTCTATGTTTAGAATAAGAATAATTTATATTATATAATAAGTTTTACTTACTTTTTTACCAATGTGAATACTGAATACATCAAAAAATATTTATAACGATTAGGGTAAAAATAGATTTACGATGGAAATTAATCTAAAAATATGAGGGGTAAAATGACTTAAAAATTTGTATTAAATATATTATATATACAAATTTAGACCTTTTAAATTATATTATTGATAATTATATATTATAAAATCCTTATGTAAATAAAAAATTCTATGTTTAATTTATTCTTTTCAAATAAAATTACATGTGTATCACTCACCTAACTGATAAAAGGCCACCCCATCTCCTCCTCTCTTAACACCTTAAACACCCATTTTCTAGAAACATAACTGACCATATCACTAAATTAATTAATTACACCCTTCATATAGGCATTATGTCATCCATAAATATAACTATGGAAAGACTTTTCATGTAAACCACAAGAAGTTACTTGAATAAGAGGTAACATTCTTCCACAAGATATTTTATTTTATTTTTTCCTCCAACTCATTCAATTATTATTAAAACATTATTATATAATAACCTCAGTATATTACATGTAATAAGATATTATTATGTTAATTTAATAACCTAAATCATTTCCATCTTCCATCAAATGGGTTATGAAATCATCATTTGTGTCTATGACGGACTACCACCTCACCAACTGATGTCATTCATTTTTTCATTACCACAGATCATAGTTGGGTATGATAATGGATATAAATTATATATATAATTTTAATAGCATAATTATATTAATTTTATTAGTTATATCATATATAAAGTTTTTAAATTCCATTATGTAGGGGATGTGATAATATCGATCATGTGTAAAGCAGACTACAACCACGCAAAACTATGTGATTCTTTTTCACTAACGCTTTACATGGAAATAATCAGGATAAAGTTAATAAATATATATGAAATATATGAAATAGTTATATATATACAAGTCATATTTATATTTATTAAATGATAATATATCATTTTATTTATTATCTTTTTAGTCATGGAAATATTATAATGTTATTCGTGTACATGTGTACTACCACCTTCACCAATTGATTTAACTCTCTCTTTTCATCACCTCATCATATATATTATATAAATAAATATGAATGTATATTTTAAAAAATAACATGTTACTTAGGATATTATTATCATTCTATAATGTTAATATATTACTCACCACCTTTCTACAATTATTATTGAAAAATAGAAATGTTACCCATGCGTGTAAATGGCCTACCGTCTCCTTGATCGTAACATTATTAATTTTTCTAAACCATCATTTATATTTTGTGTTAAAATTATAACTGATTTATAAATATGATACTTATTTCATGTTTATTACTATTTATATGATAGATTTATATTATATTCAAAAGAACTAGAATATTCATAAAAAAGCACGAATGAGAAAACAAGGCAATTTACACCTAAAGCATTGAAAACAATGAAATATTATTAAACAAAGGTTATAATATTTTATAAAAGGATCATATGTGATATTAAAAATATTAATATGTTTATTTAATAAGTTAATAACATGTTTTTAATAACTATACATTAGTTTAAATCACTTTTAACCAAAAGGAAACATGAGGTAAGAGATTTGTAGTATCTCTTTTATTTCTAAAAGGTATATGAATATAAACCCATAATTTATTTTTTGTGGTGTATATACATATTATTTTACATGTCATATCATGAATCCAATTACCTTAAAAATATTTAATGTTTCATTTTATCTTATTAGTTATTGGTTTCTATGGTTCAAAATATTACTTAAGTGTTATGTGATTTTTGTATGAATTTTTCTTATTTGAGACTTATGTTGTGTTATGCACCTATCTTCTTTTATGATCTATATATATATATCCTAAATTTAAAAGTAATATCATCAAATTATTTACTATCATGATATTTTAAGTTTTAGTTAATGTTATCCTTCCATGGTGCTTATGATTCAATATTACCAAATTGGTAAGATATTTATGTTACAATCTCATTATTTATCAATATTTTTTATGATTGTGTATCCAATGTTGAATTATTATGATATATCTCTCAATAAATTTAATTAATTTTCCCATCCAATGTTTATTCATGATATTTTCATGTAATAGTGCCATTTTTACCCCATTTGTCACTTAATATAACTAAGACAATGTTTTTTAGTGAAAATATTATTTATTTATCTCTTCAGTAAAAAACTCATTTTCATCCAAAACCATGTTTTCTTAAAATGTTTTCAATTTTTTTATTTTTAAAATTATTTATTAAATAATTTTTTTAAACATGATGGAATTTTTACTATATGGTCTAAAAGTAATATCATATCATTTTCAAAACAATTCATGTTTATCTTTACTAAAAATTTGAAATGAATATTTGTTTTAACATGTATGAAATCAACTAAATTTCCAACCATAGTTATAATTATTTGGTTCATGAATTCATTTTAATGTATTAATTTTTATTTTCAGGTAAAATTATTTTCAAAATGCATTACCTTTAAGAAAATTCAAAATGGAAATTATATTTTCATCAAGAAATGTTTTAAATAATTTTTAAAGATTCCATTGTATATTTCCATAGTTTTTTTCAAAGAAAATTATTTATTCAATTTCTTGGGATTTTTTAGTTTCTAAAAAGTGAATTTTAAAATAAATATTTTTTTGATAAAAATGTCTTAATGATATTATAATGGTATTTCCTTCCATCAATGTCCACAACCCTTGTTGGTACTTATTCTCAAATAGGTATATTTTCTTTTATTACTATCCTCATTATTTTTCTAGATGGATTAATATTTATTTAAGGAGAATTTTTTGGAACCCATTTCTTTTCTGTCGGTTAATAATTTTTTAATAAGATTGTTATGGAACTCATTTATTTTCCATGGGTTAATCATGTTTTAAGGAGATTATTATGGAACCCATTTATTTTCAATGGTTTTACCACGTTATAAAAAGAAAAAGTGTTATTTATAGGAGTTTTTTTTGTGATATCTAGGTTCTATGTATGTTGATTTTAATTCTTAGACATTTTATTTTATTGGAGCACCCAGATAACACTAAGTGTGATCAGTATATCTTATACGATGGGCACATCCATATAGAGTCAGTTAAGCCCGATTTAGCTTATACGATGTTTACAATAATATAGTTCTACAATTATTTCAGTAATGATAATGTTCTCGAGAGAATCATATTGTAAGATGGATATATGGTTATTCCAATTGAATTATTTTTGTAATGTTTTTATGATGATAATGTTTCAAGATACCAATATGTTTTTTGAATTCTTTTCATGGTTTTATAAAGGTTCCTTTGATTGAGATTGATATAAAATGGATCATTATTATTTATTTTTAAGTCACATTACCTTATAAAATAATTATTTAATGTTTCATTCTTAATGATTCAAGTATTTATGAGTTTTAATTCTTTAATGATTCACTAATACCCTCTATTTTTTTATTATACCCTTATTCACTTCTTATTCTCATTGATGATACTCAATTATTAATGTTTACATTGACCCTTATTTGGAATTTGATCTCAGTTTTGTTCTTTTCCCTAAGTTATCAAGAATGATGTTTAATTCATTTCATCTATAAGGGTTTCATATAGATGATGATACTGAATTAATGTGAAAAAAGAGAAGATTGATTATGTAAGAAAAATGATCATTTAATAACATGTTTATTATTTAAGTAAGTGTTTTACCTAATTATAGAAAAATATAACCTAAAATATCCTTTATAATTTAAGTTTTCCAACTTTTCCGTCTGATATTTTATGATTTAGATGGAAAAAATTGAGTCACAATTATCAATATCAAATCATAAAATGTAATTTTTATGTTTTACGCACCATATCCAAGAGTGTGGGTTCAAGCCTATTATTCCATCAACATGATAAAATCTAAATATATGGGATATAAAAAAATATTTATATAATAATGGTATATAGGTTTTTTTATATAGTTATAACATTAAGTTAAAATATGACCACTTCTTTAGACAAACTGATTTTCTTTACACCTAATCACTCTACGGTTTGTATTATACCCAATATAAGATGTCTAGGAAATGGGTATAGATGTTTGTAAGGTATTTGGTTAGGTTATGTAAAATTAATGTATCATTAAGTTTGGAGAGGATAAGATATGTGGTATCATCTTATAAGTGGAGGGGATGATACACTTGGAATCTTTCAAAATATCAAAATATATTGTTGTCTTTCTAAAGATAAATGGCTCAAAAATGGAAAATTTGCAAATAAGATCTAACATATTGTAATGATAATTCTATAAAATTGTGTTTATATATGTTTTTAGGTCCTTTGTTCCCACATCACTTTAGTTTACCCCCCTCCAGCCACGCTGAACACATGTTTTAACCTTAACTGTGGTAACAATTTTATACATTTTTTTATTCATTTTTTTTCAAAAACTATGATGAAATTATAACATAGTATTAATTTCTATTATTTTGAATCCATTTTATAAAACCAAATTTATTTAATTAGTATAATTTAATTTCAAATTAATCTCACGAAATGTGATGAAAAGCATTTTTCCAGAAAAAAACCTTCTTACGAATAAATTATATTAATATCAGAAACAAAAAAAAAAGATTAAAATTACCATAATTGGTTTATTAGTAATATAAATGATTTAATTTTACTATGAAACTATTCTAAAAAAATAAAAAATTTAAATTATTTATATAAAATATAGTTTTTGATAAAATTAAATATTTTTCAGTATTCAATAAAAAAATATAACTTTTCAGATAATACTAAAAAAGTTATACATAGATAATATTCATATACATAATTAAAAAATGATATAGATTTTTTCAAATATAATTTATAAAAGTGGTATAGATTAATTATATTATCTACACAAAAAATGCAATAAAAACTATTTTTGAAAAAATGTATTTTTGAAGCATAAAATGAATTTATTTTCATTCCATTCCGAATAAAAAAATTATCTTAATTTAAATTAATTAAATATAATATATAATATTATTATTTTATGATAATATTTTATCAAAATATAATATTTTAATCTATGGTGGTAAAAATACATTGTACACATAAAAATTGTTATAATGAAAATATTTTGTTTACCTTCAAATGAATTTATCTTCATTTATGAAAAATTAAATTTAAACATATCTAATAGATATATATTTATTAGAGATATATATTCATAAATAAATATATACACATATATATAATGACTATGTGTCCAACTACCATATATATAATGATTATATTAGATTCTAATACATAGAATGTCATTCTTTACTATAATTTACTCATTTACTTCTCTCTAATAATATATATTATATTCCTAATTATTTTGTTTTCTTACATTATTTTTATTGGGTCATTATATTTATAGAGTCCCATGAAGGTAAATGTATTTTTTATTTATATGGTCATTTACTCCAATTGTACTTTTCTTTATGTTTTCATATATTTCATCCTTATAATGTATTATTGTTTATCATAAAATGTAATAATTTATTTCAATAAAAGAATAATTATTTATTTCTTTATTTTTATGTATCAAAATTTATCAAACATAATATTCATTTAAATTATCTATATATATAAAAAATCTTGGTATTATAAATTTTAATGAGGATTTGATTCTCATTCCATGATTCATAATGGTGAATATTGTTGGTGTCACTCCAACAAAAAATATGGACCATAACCCCAATCCTTTAGATAATTGTTTTACACTGATGTGTATAATGATGGTTTGAAAAAACAATATCAGAGGTAGACTGTAAAATTAGGAGCTCTAATTTAACCATTACCTACTCAACAGGCTTTATGTATGAATAAATAGAAAATGTGTATATAGATACATATCAGACATTACTCATGTATAATTTGTATCTATTTCTGAAAAATATAAAATTTTCATGTATGAAGTTTAGTTCAATAATATAAGGTGACTGAATACCAAATTTCTTAGATGTAATATACCGACTAAACACAACTCCCATGTTAAAGTCACTATATCTCATCTAATGAATTCCCTTTAACAAGAAAGAACTACTATGATGTAAATAGTAGAGTATAGTAATCCTAAAATATTTTGGTCCAATGAGCTAAAATATTTATCCCCAATAGCCATGTACTATCTATAATTCCATTATATGGGGAAACAACCACCAAAATTTTAAGCCAGATTCCTTAAGACAACTAATGTTAGTTATGAAAAACATACATAAATAGGTTGACCATAATAGGTTCTTCCCACTACCTTATCTCATTTATTTTCATAAGAGATAGTTTGAACATAACTCCTTAGCTCCATTAATTCTGTTACTACCTAAATTAATTCCATGGAGGGGATACATTTACAAATGAAGTATATAAGGAAACCATATGTCGACTAAGTCTACATGACTCCTCTAACATAAAAATTTATGAATCCAAGTTTCTCAATTTAAAATGGTAAATGTAATCCATAGTATTACCTCGTTCATTTATTATCTTGATGTGTCTCTATCATGGGAACAACAGAGAAACAAGAAGTGATAAATATTAGATAATTCATGTAAACTATAGAAGAATCCATGTTTCTTCATTTAAAAAATCTATTATATGGGTATTTCTAAGATTTGAAAGATATCTGAAGGTACTTTATTTTCCATTTTATCTCAAATATGATAAGTATTATTGTTTTTTTTCACTCTAGTTTCATATAGCATGAAAATGAGAGGGTTTCATACATCACCACAAAGTGTAAAAAATATAACATATTCCTTATATATGAATAAACCATAACAGTATATTTAGATTAAATTGAATTAAAATATTCAAGATTGATTATAGATATTTTACATTCCCTTAAAAATACGTTGTTGGATTCTTGGAGTATTAGTTGTGACATAATGGTTGGAAGATTTTATTTAGTGTTTTAAAGTCACGACTTAACCAAAATCAATAACAAATTAGAAGAATTATGGTAATTAAGAAAGTGTAAACATCATTTTTAAACCAATTCCAATTCCAAATCCATCCTCAATGGTCAATTGATATCACATGGTACATCTTTATAAATAGTGGTAGTAGTAGTAATGCTTCTAGAAAGATGGGGATAATGGTAAAAATTTCCTAAAATTAAAATACTATGAGAATAAGGTCTAATCATTTTGAAAGGATTAAGTTATGGGGATTTTTATCACCAGACATGAGAAACATTTACTCAAATTTCAAGAGATTTGGAGACTGATTAATATTAGGCTGAATTATAACCCAAATTAATCCCCCATACATTGGTTGTTTTGGAATAATATCCAAGAATATTTCACCTTCAAGGAAAAAATTTAAATATTATTGAAAATGATAATTTAAAATTTGGTAAAACCATAGAATAAATGATATATGTCTCGGTTACTCTGTAAGATAGAAGAGTATAGTTGCATGAATTACAAAACATAGTGGTATAGAAAAGTGATCATTGGATGACTAAAAAATCAATTAACGATGAACATGTTATAATCAAGGCATGGTTAAATAAACTTGTCTTAAAAATTTTCCCCATATGGTACATGTTGTGGCACGTTAATTGTAAAATTCATCCATGAATATATTAAATCATCACTAGAGGAATAAGGCATTGGAAGAGGATCCACCATAGACACCAAAGATAGTTTAGGCTCTTTAAAATTTCTAATCCCCATAACTGGTATGATGGGCATCGTTCCACTAAATTAAACCTTCGTCTAACATGGAATAAAAATTTGAATCCATTAATTTAAATCACTTAATAAATTAATTACTTGATGATAATGACTCATCTGAATTTGAGTTACCCATCTATAATATGAGAAGAGGTTGCAAAGACTAGGGAATGCAAGGATTAAATATAACATGATAGTGAAAACTCATTCCCATTTATGTAATAAATGTAGTCGAGACCCAACATTCTTATATTTAATTTCTTAAACAAGCTCATGTTGAAACCAAAATGAAGCATTCCAAACTAATCATACTGAGGTACCATTTATTTGATAGATATTCAGTCACTCAGCATCGAGATATATCAAAATGCGTGCAAGACATTCTATTAATATCCATAGCACCCCAATGTATAACCAAGAGACATATTCACTGGAAGAATAAATTTTTTCCCTCAAGAATCAAATAATGGGGAAACCAAATAGTAATAGGTATAGTCTGATAGTCTAAAATTATGTAATTTTAAAGTATCTCATTGTCATCTCGATCAAGACCTAAATATTAGATCCTTTTATATTTTAGAAAAAAAAAGGAATACCTTATTTGGGATTTTTTAATTCTTTAACATTTCATGATTAAAGACCTTATATCCATGATATATCATCAATATATTGGATCCACTGGTTGTTATATGGTCATTTATTTCATTAAAAAATATCTATAAACTACCAAACATGGGAACATCATCCCTTTATATCATATTTAGAAATCATAATAATATCAACATAAATCAATCACAAATTTATAATGGTTCTGGAATCAATAAATTATTAATCTAGATTTTTGAATGTTGAGGTTTAAATAAGGATAACTTTTATATCTCCATAAAAACAATGGGTTTCACAAGAGTGTGTAGGGACCACTCAAAATAATTAATATGAGGACCCAATTTGGTTATCTAATTATTGATATCTAATTTATTTTGGTCTTCTAAAACTTAAAATTAAATGTTTTACTATTAAGTCCATGGTTCTACATGAACATTACATGAACCTTTCTATATAATTGGTATAGGGATCCATCCTTGAACATTACATATTCTAGAGCTTTTGTTAAGAAATCACATCCCTAAATTTCACATACATTTACAGTGTAGAGTTTTATATAATTAGGTACTAACTCTATATAAAAAAACCCATATATTAAATTTTTTTCCAATATAATCAGTATCCATTTTCCCACAATATAAAAATTTAAAAATAATTTTTTTTCTATTCATTAAAAATCTTAATGACTTACATATTTAATTAATATTTTTTCATTCTCTTCCTCAAAACCCTTGAAAAACATTTTAAAAACAAGTGATAAAATAAAAAAGTTATATAAGGTACATAATAGAAATAAATATATTAATCCTATAAAAACATGGAAAACCATAATTTTTTCCATTATCACAATATTCTACGAGTGTATGAAATAAATAATTTCCACAATAAAGACGCATTCATTTTTCTCAAACAAATCCTTAAAACTCATAGAAATAAAATGAAACCTGATTAAGAATTATATAGAATTATATTAAAAACCCAATAAGAAATATAATTTCTTCACTAAATCTATAGAAGAAATCTTCCCAGTTAACTCCCTCTATATTTTCTTTGAAGAAAAGTAACATCACTCAATACATTGGTGGGATATATCTATCCCATCCATCGTATAAGTTATATCAAGATCACAAATTATATAACATATATTGAGATCACCCTTAATAAAATATAATTATCAATTACCATATCATGAATAAAATATTTTATGATGTAACATTTCATCATAAAACCCTTGAAAAATAATTTTTAACACATATTCAACCCATTTTCAAATATCAAAATACCACTTTCTTTTAAAAGCCCATTTTCAAAAAAACCAGAACAAAGGGATAAAGAGTTTTTAATTTAATAAAATATAGAATAAAATAAAAATATAAAATCATCAAATAATTGTTGTGGTATGAGGATAATACTTTCATGCCTTGTATAATAAAATAGAACCTTTATTTTTTTTCATTGTAAATAATGTCAAAACATACTATATAAATTTTATAAAAAGATTGATTTTGAAATAGTTTGTAAGAAATTAAAAAGATACATATCTTCCCTTAATAATTAATTTATTTAAAAATAAATAAATCCATAAAATAATTTAATGAATATGATTATATATGCAAGGTATTTAAAAAACTAAATATTTCAAACATTTGAAATGAGGTTTTAAGATAAAGTTCCCCTTAAATCAGGTCTGACTCATCACGTATTCTCTTTATCTTCTTGAATAAAAAAATTATATTAAATATTTACTTTATTAATAACCTTTTTCAATTTAATTATTCCTTTTATTTTTTTTTATATTCAAATACTTAATCATAAGAATTGTTTTCGTAAGTGTTAATGATATTCAAGCTACATGTCCAGTGTGACATCTATAGGTTGAATATGGTCAAATATGCCATTATAAAATAATATATAGAATAATTTTAATGATTTAATTTTTATTTTTATATGTAAATTATTCCATTATAACAAAAAATTAATGATTTTTATGAAAAATTAAATGTGTAACAATCATGGAGAGGGTAGGTCATATGAGCACATGAGTACGGTTTTCATTTTTCAATGAGCATGAGGGAAGGAAGCCCATTATAAAATTTTCATTAAGTAATGTTAAATGAATAATAAAAATTATATTATATCTTTAAATACAATTATATATATGATCCATGTGATGTGTTTATGAAAAATGAATCACATCACTTCATGGGGGTGGTAATCCACACATACGCACGAATGACATTATCATTTTTAAATAGATTAAAAGGAAATAAAATTAAAGATATATAATTATAATATAATGATACTTATATCATATCATATATATATACATTAAATATATAATTATAAAAAAATTTGAGAGGCTGTGATGGAAAATGAATTACATCGGTTTGTGAGGTAGTAGTCCACTGTAAAAAAGAATAATGGTTTTGTTTCCCATTTAATAAAATATGATATGAATATAGGATATGAAATTAACATAAAAATTTATAATTATATGGAAGATAAAATTTTTATTATATTATTATGTTTCACTAATATTTAAATGAGTTATAAAAATACTACAATTATTTGATAAAAGTTGTACATCCTCTTTGGACAACTTCTTTCTCATTAAACTGTAATCCTAATAAGGTTAGTAATCATCACAAACTAAAACATATAGAATGTGGGGAGATATTTTAGTAAGAAACTTGTTTAGGTATTGGAAGAAATAGAGTTCTAAAAATGTGTTAGGAAGATAGAAGAGGAGTTTCCCTTTTATAAGTGTGGGGAGGGGCACTTTTTGAAATTCATAAGCTATTAAATTAATATAAATTAATTTATATTAAAACATATATCCAAATCGATATAAATTAATGATAAAATGAGTATTGGTTATAATAATTTCATAAAATAGTTTTTTTACTAGAATATATTAGGCTTTTACCCTTATCTCTTGGTTTTAACCCTCCATTAACCCTTTTGATGATTATGATGATATCAATTTGTGATACTCTTTAGGGGTTAATAAAGTTACTATAAAAGAAAAAAAGATATATAAATAGACCATGATTCTTATATCCAACCATATCGTAAAATAAAATCCATTAAAATCGTAATAATATATTATTTATATCTATAAAATTCAGTGGAAAATAAAACTAACCAAAATAATATTACTTTTATAGTTCTTAAATATTATTTACATGACTTTTCTACTGCTTGCAAAAGTATTGTAGTAGTGTTATGTAAGTATTTAAGTTAGTTGTTTCATATCTCAAAAATTTTAAAACAAATAACATGATAAAAATAATAATTTATGATTAATATATAAATTTATAATTGAACATAAGTTTTTTTTTACCCTTTCACAAAATATTATAGATGTTAAATGCAAGATAATAACATTTTTTTAGTTTACATTTACTTCAAATAATATAAAATCCATTTTAAAAAAATTGAAAAAAATTACATAAATTAAAATCATGGATGAGTATGTTAAAATTATACTATTTGAATATATCAAGTAAAGTTTTAAGGTTATTTTTCATCTCAAATGTATTATTTTTTACCTTATTTACCCAATTAACTCTTAATTAGATGATGCATCAACTACTATTCATAATGAATACAAACAAAAGGGGTATATTTATCAAATTTTATCCTCATGATTTAAAATATGGAAAAATAAATCAATATTTAATTTATATAAGTTTCATAAATTAATATAAAATTGAAATGGAAAATGAAATGAAAAACTATATTTAGGTAAATGCATTTTTAAGACAAAAAATGAACTTATACAAAAATCAGGTATAAAAATTATTTCTATGTATTTAATAAAATTAATTATAATTAAAGGATACATATTCTACTCTATAATAAAATTGTGAATCCTAATTAATTTATTTAATGTAAATAAATGATGGTTTTAAAAAATAAATTGTTATTTTTTATTGGTAACTGAAAATAAATCTTTTCAAATAAAAACCAAAATTTCTCCCAAATAAAAATTTTAAAATCTTAATAAAAAATGAAATTTATTTTTTCAAATTAAATTTATATAATTTGGAAATATGTATTTTAAATAAAACCATATTATTAATGAATAACCAATTTGGTTAGAAATAAAGTTTTTTCCTTTTGACTAAAAAATTACATAATATTATTTTAAAGAATATAACTATTTAATATCTAATTAATGAATATTATTATGAAATAAAAATGATTCATATTAACATTAACTGAGTTTTTAGATTCTTCCCACTATTTTGGAAATTAGGTCTTCATAATTTTACGCAATACATTAATAATTAGGGATATTTTTACTTTATTTCATTTTCTAATTCCCATGATTCTTCTTTAATAATATTGTATATCCATTAAACCTTAAATTGATAAGTTACCTTCTTACAAAATAATTTCTCTCTAAAAAACCTGATCACCTAACTCAGAAGAAAGATCTTTCCTCTAGTTTTCAATAAAGTTTTTTTCCTTACTATCAACCATCCTCATATATTTCTAACTAATATTCACTTTCTCAACCAACTATTATTTCATATCTAGAATAAAGACATCCATTCAATTACTTTATCCAAAAAATATAGAGTCTCACAACTCTTTACATATAATTCTTTAAATTTTTCTATCTCTGTACTAGAATGAAAATTGTTATTAAATGTAAACTCTACTAATGAGTGATTTTTATCCCATATTACATGGTAAAAAATTGAATAGGAACAATTCATGTCTTTCAAGTTTTGAATCATTCACTTAAAATGTCCATCAGATTGAACATGAAAAACTGTACTGAAATTTAATTCGTCACCAAATGTCTTTTGAAGTCCTTTCAAAAAAATAGATGTAAACCTGGGATAAGGAAGATATAAAATGGATAGAGGAGATCTATTTACCTGACTATATCTACAGGGTATAGTTTCTAAGGCTACTATAAAGTCACAACATCCCTAATGGGAAAAATTTTAATATTTAGTTTGTTCATAAACAATAACCAAAACCACATTATTACCTCGATATTTCATTGGAACTCCCACAAAACAATCTATGGATATATTTTTCATATTCCCACTCTAGACCTAAAAAATGATGAAGTATACCATTCAATAATTTTTTTCTCTAGTTAAAGCTTTTTAAAATTTAAATATTTCATGGTAAATTCAACATTATCTATTTTAACTATATCCCACCAGTAATGATTCTGAACATATTTGTACATATTGGTAATTCCATGATGATTGGAAAAAATTGATCCATAATATTCACTAAAAAATTCTCACATAAACTAGGTATCAAAAGGAACACATGATCTCTTTCCAAATCTAATAAAACCTTCTTCATTAACATTAGTCACTAAAAACCTAAACTTCTTAATTGATTCAACATTTTCTTAGAAAACATGATCCACATTCTAAACAAGCATAATTCCTTTCAATGAATAGGATTATACAGACACATGAAATAAAATGGAGTAATATCCTACATAAAAAATTTCTAATCGACCATTTATTAAATCATTTACTAGAGGATCATATTCCAAATTTATCATGTTTAATGATTCATTTTCTTTTTAACTCAAATCACTAGGTACTTGGTTTACTTTTCATGGATGGTAATTAATCTTGAAATCCTAATCCTTCATATGTTATATCCATTATATTTGCCTCATTTTCTAATATATTTGAGTTAATAATAAATTTAATCATTTATGATTAGTATATATTTTAAACATTAATCCATATAAATGATACTTCAAAAATTTTAAAGAAAAACCCACAATAGCTAATTATAGATTGTGCGTAGCATAATTAAACTTGTGAGGTTTTAGTTGAAATGAAGAAAAAGTAATTTTAAAATCATTATAAATTAAAATAACCATATGTTCCTTCAATTAAGCATCATTGTTGATGAAAAATCCACCATTTCTAGAAGAGAGGTCTAAAACAAGAGATTTTACCAACATTCTATTTATTTTATAGAAACAATCATTAACTCTTTCCTCTAGATATCCTTTTCCCCTTTTATTTCTAACTCGGTAAGGGGTAGATAATTAAGAAATGTTTTCAAAACATGGTTGGTTGTAACCCCATAATCCAAAAAAGACTACAAAAATCTGTAACATTTTTAGTTATTTTCCATTCATCAAAAACAATAGTTTTAACATGTTATAAAGTTATTCCTTATTTAGAGACAATATTCCCATGGTAATAAATATATTTCAATAATAATTCAAACATATTAATTTTTCCATATATTTTCATTACTTTTATGGTTTTTTTAAAAAATAATTTTGTGTCTTTCACGGTCCTAATGAATTTCAAAATATACAAATATTTCATCAATAAACACACCCACAAACATATATAAATAGTCACAAAAACTCTATTAATAATAACTAAAAACATATCTGGGTCATTAGACAACAAAAAAGTCCATAACCACAAACTCATAATGTTCATATCAGGTATAAAATGTCTCCTTAGGATTATATTACACATTCACAATCAAATGATGCTATCCCAAAATGATACCAATCTACGAAAAATATGATTCTCCCTAGTGATGATAAAATAAATCATTCATTTGAGGATAATGATACATTTAGTTAATAATAATTTCATTCAAGGTTATATTAATGTAGAAAACTCTCATTAAAACATATTTATAATTTTTAAATAATATTAGAGCACCCAATGGTGAACTTCTCAAATGAAATAAACCTTTATCTAGAACCTCCTGCAACTACTACTTCAATTCCAAAATCTCTACTTGATACATTTGATAAGGGGGTTGAAATAGGATTAGAATCATGAACAAATTCAATCATAAAATAAACTTCTAGATTTTGTATAAGAATACCATTATTTAGGATATACATTTGTATATTCATTCAATATGGGTAAATCATTAATATGACCAATTTCATTGTTTTCAACCACATGAGCTAGGAAACTTTCACTACCATATCTAATCAATTTATTAGCTTCCTGATATATTATATGTTCTAAAACATTATGTATTATAACTTTATTTGATATAAAATCAATATTTTCTTGATAAATTTAAATCCAATCCATGAATCAAACAAAATAAAACTACAGTATTGTAAGTTTAATAAAATTTAAAATAAATATCATCCCATTGAAAAAAAAATTAAGATTCAAATAAGTCATGTTTTTTTAATATTTACACCTCAATTTTTAGCAAAATTTATGTCATAATTTCATGTACTAATATTACCATATTACTTTAAAATTTATCACAAATTATATAATGTGAAGATATAGAGTCACAGGGAATCGGTATAATTCAAGTAAAAAAAGTAATGTACCGGTCACTACTACATTAGATGGACCAACATCAATTATAGTTGTAGGAAATGATTTTTCCACATATTTTTTATTTCAATATTAATGATTTCTATTATGATTAAAAACCTTGTACATACATTATCACAATTACACTAATCATTAAAACTAAAACAACCCATTGTTGGTTGAATATATATTACCCCGTTCATGGATTCTTTGAGTTTATTTTCATTGTAGTAATGAGACTTATAACCCAAATTACCACACCGATAACAAATTACTAATCTTTTTAAATATTCCCTGAAATATTTTTCATCACACATGGAACATTTTGGTAGATTAACTCCAGAATTCTTAGTTATTTTATTCTCCATTGCTTACTAAATCGACCATTTCTTACTCATTTCATCTGGATGAACATAAGTGTTATAAAAAACCCATCTTGATATTCATAGCACAATGAAAAATATTTTCAAACCTTTTATATTCTTATAAAGATAATTCTATTCGTAAACATTGTTTATCCCTATATAAAATAAAATAATTTTCATATCAAGGTCCCAAATAAAATTCAATGTGTACCTAGATAATCTTGTAAAGTTTTATTCAGATGTGGCTATAAAATATTTAAATTTCTTTATCAATTATAATAATGGATTCTCTATCTAGATTCAAAAAATAGGTGGTAAATATTTCTCTATAAAATTATTCTTAAATTTTTTCTATTCCACGACATCAAACTCATCTCTCTCTATAATATTTTTAACCAATATCCATAATTAATTATATTTTCCATCAAAATAATAAATGGAATGTTCCTTCTCAGATTTTAAATATCAAATTACTATGAATAACTTTTCAATAGCATAGACACATCTATAGGCTACCCCTAGATCTGATGTTACACTGAAATTTCTAAGGATCAATTTCATAAAATTATCAAATATTAACATATTCCTTTGTATAAATTATTATGACCCTCTAATATGGATTCCACCTCAATTTATAACCTATGTAAACTAATCCATCACTGAAAAAATTTGATCATTTCCAATTTTAACCATTCCTAAATAATTATTTAGAAGGAAATTATCCACTTGATACCTTTATACATCAACTCCCATGTTTCATATGTGGAAAAATATTCTAAACAAACATATATTAGATGAAGCAATATGGTAATCTTCAAATTATATATCATTTGAACTCAAACATAAAGTAGAATCTCTAAAGTTTGTTTTTCTAACATTATCCAAACCTCAAATGTAATGTAACTCATTCTTATGATAACAACTATAAAGTCCCATCCTTGAACATTACATAATCTTAAGTTTTTATTCAATAATTAACTTTCATAGATTTCTAGGATCTTTATGGTTTATAGTTTTATTGAACTTGTTCATAATTATTTATAACAAAAAACATATATTAAAAATTTTACACCTTAAATATGTATCTATTTATTCCAAAATATAAAACATTTAAAATTAAACATGTATCCTTTTCATAAAAACATTAACACATTTTAACCTAACTTCTTTATTGTTTTAGATATCCTTAATCCCTATAAAACATTTGAAAATATGGGATGAGAAAGAAAACATAACGAGGGGAATAATATAATTAAATCTATTAATCTTATAAAAAGCAATAAAATAAATAAATATTTAAATTTATCGCAATATTATTTGATCATGTAAAATAAATTACATCCATATAAATAACACACACTTTTCGGTCAATGAAAACAATTAATGCTCATAGTAAGTAAATAGAAACCCTTTTAGGAAAAAAATCATTATATTCATAAACCATGTCATAAAGAACTAGAGACTAGTAAAATCCATAGGTGAATCTTCCCTAGTTAACTCCCTCCTTCTTATGTTTGATGAAAATGAACATTGCCCAATAAATTTCAGAGCAATATCAGGCTCACCTATCATATAAATTCTATTAGGATGACCCATAATATATATTATATTGGGATCAAAATTCATTTTGTTTAAAAATAAAGTACCATATTATGAATAGAACATTTTATTCTTTCATCTTTTCATTATAAAGCCTTATAAAATACTTTTGAATCTATATGAAAAATAATTTTTGATATTAAAATACCCTTTTCTTTTAACAACACATTTTTAAAATTAAAATCCCTATACAAAAATGGAATAATAGCTTTTAAATAAATAAACATGGAAGGATATAAATTGAAAAAAAAACATCAAATAGCAGTAGTGGTATGAAAATACATTAACAGCGTATGTGTTCATGTAGCACATTCATTTTTTTCAATTGAAAAGAAATCCAAAATGTTCTGTATAAAATAAATAAAATGATTTCTTTTGAAATAATTTGTAATAAATTCAAAGGATACATAAAATGAACTTTATAATTAAATTAATTCAATATAAATACACCAATACAATAATTTTTTGAATCTGAAAATGAAATAAAAATATTTTTAAATAAATAATTAAAATATTTATAATGTAGCTTTTAGGTATTGTCTCCCTTACCTAGAGTTTGAATCACCATGTACATTATTTATATTCCTTAATAATAAAGTTATGATAATTATTTAATTTTTTAATAACCATTTAAATTATATTTTTCACTTTATTTTTTTTATTTCCATGTCATATTAAATTACTTAGTCATTTAAATTCATGTTGTATGTTTTGTGGAATTCATCTCATCGGTCCAAAATTACAACGAAAGGTTGATAATGGTCCAAGATATCACTATTAAATCTTATATATAATAAAAATCATGAAATAATTATCATTTTTCTATATTAATTAAACTTATAATCCCAATATTTAATTATTATTATGAAAAATTAAATACATTTTAATCTATTAGGTGGTATGCCAAATATACGGATGAGTAACAATTTCATTTTTCAAAGAGCATGAAGCAAAAAAGGAATGTATCATTATATCTTTCTAGAATGATGATTACATAATAAATATCATATTATTTATTTAAATATACTTTTATATAACATTCATGTGACTTTGTTATGAAAAATAAACCACATCTCTTCATAGAGTTGGTAATCCACGTAAACGCACGAACAACATTATCATATTTAAATAGATAGATGGGTGAGAAAATATATGATATATTATCCTTAAAAAATTAAAATTGTGTCATTAATATCCTATATAAACATTAAATTAGTCATTATAACCAATTAGAGGTGGTGATAGATAATAGATTACATCGGTTCGTGAGGTGGTAGTCTGTTGTACACATAAATAACAGTTTAGTTTCACACTTGATAGAAGAGGATATAGATATTGGTTATGACATTAACATATCAATATATAATTATATATAAGATACTGGTTCTATTATATATTCATGTATTAATGATATTTTACAAATGTATAAAAAGAAATAGAACTAAAACCTTTGGTTAGAAGTTATACCTCTTCATCAGACAACCTCCTTTTATTTAAAAATAAATCTCTCTATGGTTAGTATTATACCAAAAACAACCTCTAGAATGTGGGGGTATATTTAATGAAGGTATTTTTACAGGTATTTTTGTAACTATAGTTCTCATAAGGTGTGATAAGGAGAGGATAATATGTTCTCATTTATAAGTGATTCTAGGGGAACCTTTGGAAATACCTAATGTATTAAATTAATAAAAATTAACATTGACGGTAAAATATTACCGAAGTGATTTATTTCAAATATAGGATGATTATATATATAAATCCTATTATAAGATAAAATTTATAAACAATTATATTATTTTTTACCCTTATATTTTTATTTTAATCTTCATTAGAAATTTTGATAATTACAGTGATATCAATGCTTTTACTCACTATGGGTTATGAAAGTAACTATAAAAGAAAAAATTTCACACAGATGGATCATGGTTGATATTTTCAACCACATCCTAATAAAATGGATAAGGAGAGGATTTCTAGAAATTTTTAATTATTTAACAAAATATTTCTTATTATAAAATATCATTATTGTTATTTGTCAAACTATTAACTTAATTTGACATTGAAAAAATCATTAAAAAACTTAATTTGAATATAATTCATTAAAACCTCCCTAATATGTAATTTTTATATATTAAATTATTTTTAACCAAAAACCCATATTATATTTAATTTATTTTTTCTTAAGATTATTTACTTGATTTTTCGATTCCTTGTACAGGAAATGTGTTGGCGTCAAGAAAGAATTTAAGGTAATTATTTTATCATTAGAAATTATGAATAAATTTACATGGTAGAAAATTAATCTGATATTAAAATAAAAAATATAACTGAAAACAAAATTTATCCCTACAATAGAATATTATATAAATTACAAGTATGAGAGCGACATTTTTGATTTTATATTGACATAAAATGATATATATGTCATTTTTAGTGAAAATTGGATAAAATTTACATATATTAAAATAATGTATGAATATGGTCAAACCCCACTAAAAAAATATATTTAAGTCATGTATTAAGTATATTTTTATTTCTTATAATATTATTTTTAACCTTAATTACCTGATTTACCCTCACTGGGATGGCGAATGTTTACTACAGTTACTATTTACGTTGACCAAAAAAATAAAACTGTAAATTTACCAAATTTGGAACAAAGTTTTCCAATTATGGAATCCATTTTCCAAGATTATATTTATTAAAATATTTGAAATTAATTTAATATTATGACAAAAAACACAACAAAAACTATATTTTTAAGAAATGCATTTTTAAGCCTAAAAATAAACCTATACCAAAATCTGGTATCATTATTATTCCTTTATAATTAATTAAATTATTTATAATTAAATTATACTTATGATACATTAAGATCAAATGGGAAATTTAAATAACTTTAATTAATGGAAATAAATGATTTTTTTTTCAAAAAAATAGTATTTTTCATTATTATTTCAAAATAAATTAATCTAAACAAAATAAAAAATTTCACCAAAAGATAAATTTATATACTTAATTAAAAAATATTGTTCATTTTATAAAATTAAAATTTGTAAATTTGTAAATATATATTTAAAATAAAATCTAAAAATGAATTAAAACTCAATCTTTGTAGAAGTAAAAAAATTGATTAAAAGCATATATAATATTCTAATAACGATTATAATTCTATAAAATCTATTAAATAATTATTAATAATACATGAAAATTAATTATCTTAACATTAAATTTTTATTTTAAATCAACTCAAAAATTTCTCTATTGATGGTAGAGTCAAGGTACTGTATTGTGATAGTACCCATTTTGAGTCCTTTGAATATCAATACAAAGACATAGGGTACTATAATAAGGATGTGTTGAAACCAATAGTAAATAATTACATAATTCTTGATGCCCCTAATATCATGTCAATCACCCATGATGGTAAATGGAGTAAAATTTCTAATGATTTAATATTTCCCATTAATATAATTTATTGCACAAATCCAGATTTGTGGAGTCACTCGATCACACAAGTTAATAAATCAAACCCTCCAATTACGTTCCTCTAATATTCCATACAAGAAAATTCCATTAATAGGAAAAATGTTCCCCTATGTAATCTATGAAGATAACTATTTCTCCAATGAAAAATAAAATGAATATATGTTTGATGAATATTAATCCAACCTAGAAATGTCTATTTGATTGACTAAATATATACCCTATAAGAAGATCATGGGGTATAGGTACATTTTTCTTTATTATAATAGTGTTATCTAAATTATAAAAACGCATCCATTCTAAATTAATATTTTGAGGGTACCAAAGATTTTTATATATAAGTATTAAATCATTTTAGATGAATATTCAATACATGACATTATGATCTATGCCATAACCATACAGGTTCCATGTCTCTAGATACTATATATATAAACATGTTATTTAGGAATATTATTCATCATATCTATTAATATTATTATCATTTTTTTACATTATTGACCTACCTACATAAATATGTTCATTAAAACCTAGGTAATGGAATCATAAGGAAGTGTGATATCCTATGTTCAATAAGGGTAAAAATGGTAGATATAAATTTATGATCATATGCAAGAATAATATAAACTTAAGATAATCATAAGGGTATGATATTATGATCAAAATTTACATTGATCATAACCAATTTATCATGGACCATATTCATGAATAAGATTTTAATGTTAATCAATTTAAATACATGAATCATAATAGTGAGATATTGTTACTAATCAGTCATAAACCATTATTTCAAATCATATGTAAAAACATGTCAAAAAGTGTTCCCCATCATAGGAAAAGATGTCATTTAATATTTTAAGGTTAGCTATTATAACCATACATAATATTGGATTAGTCATCAACACCTATTTCCCATATTATAATGTACTAGGAATCAAAACATCTTTCCCTTAGTGGAATAGATAACCCAACTTATTTCCCATATTATTTTAGTAAGTAAACATTTTTACCATTATTATCTAATGAGATATAAATATTTTCGCAATGTATTAGAAGGAAATATAATTCTATTCCCACCCATAATATAATGAAATCCATATATATATTCCACAAGATAATTAAAAATTCATTATATCATCATAACATAACTTTTGGAAATGAAAAGGGATTCATAAACATTTTATTTATTCATCCAACCATGACCCAAGGAAAATAAATGGGTTTCATAAAAATATAATCATCATAATAATAAACCATAATGATATAGATTATGTATCATATCATTGGATCATATATCTAGTAGAAAATAATTGTCATTAAAAAATGTTATAAAAGATGATTTTTTTAAACATCTTGAAAATATTTCTTGGGGAAAATACCATTCTAATTTTAAAATTCCATATTTAAAATATTAATATTACTAAATATTAAAGAAAAAATTTTATTTTAAAATAACTATTGAATATTTTAAATTAATATTTAAAAAAATTAATCATCCTTGATGTTGGAAAATTCTATCCATGCCATGTATTTTAAAACTGAGGTTTTATTCACATTTTTGGTAAATAGCCAAAAGTATCTCATTTGAAAAACAACTAGAAGATTACTTTAAACCATTTTAATATAAATTAAAACATGTTTAAAAAATGACTTTAATAATTCATTTGAGAAAAGTAAAATTATATTTGAAACATTTTAAAGAGTATGGATATGGAAGATTAAGATTCTAAAACAGAGGAAATAAATTTTGTTTTCTCAAAAACATTTCCCAATTATTTTAATTACAAAATAATAGAAAATTTTCATATTTTATTAAAATTAATTAAATTAACATAGGAAAATAAAATTAATGTGTTCTATTATGTAATTATAATAAAATTTCCTCAAATATAATTTCAAGAATAAATAATCCAGATTAAAATGCGATTGAAACATAAATACATTGTCTAAAATATTGTCTTTATTCATAAGTATTAAAACCTCATGTATAATAAATATAGATTAATTATACATTTATTTTATAAAAATAATCATATATATAAATAAAAATATTATTAATTTTAATATCATATTAAATATTTATTAATAATTTTTTATTAAAATCAAGGTTTTATGGGATAACTAATTTATCTCTCATGCATGTTTTGGTTCAGAAGTCCCAGTCCTTGTATTTTGATTATGATTCCATAATTTTTGTAATGTTAATAACATAATGGTTATCATGTTAAATTATAATACAAAAAATTATAACTATTCATATAATGTGGTCATTTAAATTGAATTACATCAGTTTGTGAAGATGGTAAGTCATACGTATACATGAGCGATGTTTCCATTTATTGATATGTGAAAATAAATAAATAATAATAATAATACACATTTATAAACCCATAATAATATCATTTATATCATATATATTCAATAATCACATAATTATAACCTTTAATTTGAAGTGGTGATGAAAAACAGAACGCATCGCTTTTTGGTGGTGGTAGTGAAGATGTACCTAAAAGTGACTTTTTATTTTCCCATATGATAGAAATGAGATGGATAATGGGGGTTCCATCATCTTAATAATAAATAATTATATTTTATATACTTAATTAATTATTTATAATTTATACCGTAGTTTATATTTATGGTAGATGAAAAAACAAAATTGAAATTACTCGGTTAAGAGTCATACCTCTTTGTCGAGAAACCTATTTTTTCTTATAACTTATGCCTTGAAAGAGTGATCTCTTGGAAAGAAAATAAGATCTAGCATATGGGTAAGAAATATGGAACAATATTATGTTATATATTTGTTTATCTATAGTTCTCAAAATTTGTGAGTAATATAGGAGAAGTGGTTTCCTTTTATAAGTGAGGGGAAGGGAACTCTTAAAATTTCATAAAATATTAAATTAATATAAATTAAAATTTTGGAAAGAGGTTTAAAATTAATATATTTTAATGATATGATGAGGGTATACCTAAATATTATCATTAAATAAGATTTATAAAAGTTTTTGTGATTTTTTCACCTTTATGATTTTGTTTTCGTATCCTGTTAACCCTTCTGACAATTACCACAATATCAACTATATTAACTGATTAAGGGTCAATGGTATTTTCATAAAAGAAAAATTAATCCATAAAAATAACATTTTTGATATTTTAAATTATATCTCATTCACTTGACTAAATATAGGTTTTTTAGGAATTTTAAATAATTTAATAATGTATTATTTAACAAAAGATACCATTAAGGTCATCTTCAAGACTCTTCACAAATATTAAAATTATGGGAAATGTGATAAAAATTGAATTTGAAACCAAATTTTAAAATATCATGATTATGTTCTTGTTTGTCTAAAAAAAATTAAAATGTAATAATTTATCAATATTTTGTTCATTTTAATATTTTTAAAATCTATTAATTAACTTTTCTACTAATTGAATAAATACTATTTCAGAATTTCATTAAAATTTATCATTATTATTCAATATATAAATATTAAAAATAAATTACCATGATACAAAATTATTTCATAGTTTAATCTACCTTTTAGAACTAAACATATTTACTTCTTACACTGCTAATAAAAATTTATAGTTATTAAATTCAATAGGGTGAAATTTTTTATTTATTCTTTTCATAAAATAATATAATGGATATAACCAATAAAAAATGGAACCATTTGGACATAGTTTTGATATTTTCCTGAGAATGGTCGTGATATACTCATCCAATAGGATAAAGTAATGTTCTAGATAAATGTTAAAGTATTGTCCTAATATTTTAACACTATTTCACCCATTTTTACCTTGATGGGGAGATAAATATTTACCAATGTTACTATTACAAATTACTAAAATTAAATAGGACCAATTCAATAAATTTTTACCACCATATTCAAAACATAATATTCATTTTTTTGGATTCAATTCTGAAAATTTACAGAAATACATTTTACAATAACTATAAAAATAGAACAATGTAGTTCTAATAAAGGTTCATATTTGAACATAAAATTGCATTTATTATTTTTTAATTCTTATTAAAAACCATTATATGAATGTTAAAAAAAATTAGTTATATAATATATAAATTTAATTAAAAGATTGGACCAATAGTTATTGATTTTAATTATTAAGATAAAGACACATTTCACACATCGTTTTTCATAAAAATATCTATTTCATATTCAAATAATATTATTTTCATTTATAATCAATTTTTAACCATATAATTTATATTATACTTATTTAAAAAATACCATTTTGATATTATTTAGTTAGACTTATTCACATCCTCTAATATAATAAAAATGTGATCAATATCACATTAAATAATAATATTTCAATCATATAACATGGTTCATTTAAACATGGTGTTTCATGTAAAGAAACCATGTCCGGGAAATAAAATTTATTTATATAGGACTATATCATAAAATCTCAATTAATTATATTCGACACCATTATATCAATTTATCCATAAAACTTTCATCACTATGACATCAAAAAACTAAGGATACTTTTACCTTGTTGCATCCTTCGTTTCCCATGTAGCTTCATCTAATTTTTGGTTTTTTCACAAATATTTGACCAAGTGAGTTTTCTTTTTTCATAGCACTTTCTCTCTATGGTCATAAATATCCACTGTTTATTCCCCATAATAAATATCTTTCTCCATTTGTATAACCTCTTGTATCAGTACAGGTGAATAATTTGGTATGTACATGATCAAGATAGATACATAGAATACACCACGAGCTTTAGATAGATTCAATGGATGCACCGAGTGATAAGCTTCCATAATGACATTATCAAGAATATCAAGAGGGATAATATGCCTAAAACTCAACATTCCTCGATTCTTTAAAGCTCATAACCTTTTTTCAAAGATATATTTATTGGAATAACTTTTTGTAAACTTTAAAATCTAGATCTAATGTAATATTTTTTGCATAACTTTTTTTATGACACTGGGATTCCCTTATGGGTTGAAGAATATATCTAAATTTCTATGTTATCTTCCCATCATTCTCAGTTCCCACTACATTTCATTCTCTAACATCAACCCATCCAATTATATTTCTTCCCTTCCTAGAATATATTTTTCTATAAGGATCCATATTTATATTTTTAGTAAAATATATAGTTATATGAATATTAAACTATAAGAAGTTATTATCTCAAATAGATATGAAGTATATAGATCAACATCTAAATATTTCATTAATATTTTGAATTGTACAGCAAACCAACCATCATTATGAGGATGACATGAAGTATCAAAACTCAACTATATATCAAGAACTTTATCAATACTTTTCCAAAACATCCTAGTAAGTCTCAGATCTCATTCATATATTTTCTGATGTGGTACTCCATGAATCCTTACCAATTACATATTGTATATTCTGGATATATGATCAGGAGAGAAATCGTATTTTATAGTGATTAATTTTTTATAATTCATATGGTGATAAACTACAACCTAACTAGAATTATAGACCTTTGATTCTTTGGGGAGTATGATGAAAAAACATGGTAAATTATACCCATTTAAATTTAGGTATGGGTAATAGTTGTAACATCTGCTTAGATTTCTATCTCTCGGTATTAAAGTTATAATATAGTAGGTATTGAGGTATTGACATTGCAACATTCCTTTTTTATGTTTCCCAACCATAAATATTTAATCATATCTCTATTTTTTCTTTTTAAATCCAAGATGAATAGAGAACATTGAACTATGGTATTCATTTAAATGTTCCTTCTTCAATTCAAGTATTGATGGGACACATATTATATTCATGAACTATATCATTCCATAACATTCATAGTTGAACTCTATAACATTTATGACCTTCTTCTATAGTTCTACATCTTCTTAATGTCCTTTAATCATCACATGTATAGACGGTTAAAAATTCATTAGACAGAGAAAGGATTTCCCCCATTTTCTTAAGATTTTAGGTTTTATTGTTTTCAAATCCATATGTAATGGATCTTTTTAAATCTTCATCATGGAAAATAATAATGGTCCCTCTGAATCAAAGCATTAGCCACGTTGTTCTTCTTCTTATAGAGTTAATTTATTGAGTAGTCATAATCATTAATCAATTCCAACCATCATCTTTGGAACATATTCAACTCTTTCGATGTGAATATATAATAAATATTTATGAACTATATATATGTCACACCCTTCACCATATTGATAATTCCATCATATCTTCCATAAAAAATTACTACTTCCAACTCCAAATCACGAGTCAAGTAATTTTATAATGTATTTCTATTTATAAGGAGTCGTATGTTATGACTATATAATTATTCATGAGGAAACACCCCACTCCCTTATTTGATGCATATGTATAGAAAAAACCCTTCTACACTACAGGGTAGTGTGAGAACATGTGAACTAACTATCATTCTCTTTAGCTCCTTGAAATTTTCTTTATATTCATCTATCAACATAAAATTTAACCACTATCAAATAATGTTATTGATTTAATTAAATAGCCATGATAAATATCTCAAAAAATATTGATAGTATCTAGATAACATAATAAAAATATGGATTCAGTTACCATGGATGTTCAAGGCCATTTATAAATAACATCTTACTTTGAAGGATCCACAGATATTTCATCACTTGAGACAATATGACCATATAATGAAAAAAATTGAAGCTAAAATCTGTATTTGATAAATTGTACATACAACTTATTCTTCCATAGTATCTTCAACACAATTCTCATAAGATATTCATACACATAATTTATTTTTTAATATACATGAATATCATATTTATAGTATACCAAAAACTAATCAAGGTAATATATAAATACTTTATTCATTAAATTCATCTAATAGGGGAATTTGTAAGTCTAAATGGATTTACTATAATTTCATAATTCCCATAACTAATATGAGAAGTTTTTATATGTGTATTTTACTTATTTACACTAAAATTAAAGATATATATAGTGAATTTAAAACATGGAAAAAGTATTGAGATCATTGTAATTGATTAAACAAATCATCAATATGGGGTAAAAATATTTGTTTCTGATAATGATCTTGTTAGTTCCAAATAATCTATGAAAAAATGAATTGGCCCATATTTCTTATTCCAAAAATTTATAGATGTACCCCATGGTGATGCACTAGGTCATTTGAATCCCTTACCAAGATTCTCCTTGAGTTGTTTATTCAATTTCTATGAATTAATTGGATTCATTCTATAAGGATTACTTAAAATATATATAGCACACATAATCAGTTCTACTAAAAGAAAAACATCTTGATTCACTAAAATACTAGGAAAAATATAATACAAATCTATCCCCAAAATCTCATACAATAGTAATATACTCAATATTTAGTTTATCTCCAACCATATGAGACTTATACCCTTACTGTATTTTAATTAAGACCTACAATATATATGTAATTTCCATTAGATGTTTATATTAATCCTCATACAAATAAACAATCATAGATTCATTCTGAATATCAAATGTTAATTTCATTCATCAAAAACTGATATGGTATCTATGTAACCAAATATATTCAAATCATTAAATCCCATTATATTAAATAAAAGTGATAATAATAATATTTTCATGAGGCACATTCCCAGAAAGTTCACTCACAAAGAAACTATATACTCGATATGTGACCATCATTCCATTTTTAGTTTTCACCACTAACTCAATATATAATTTTAGAGGTGGTAATTCAATACCCATATAAAATTACTCAGAGAAATAATATTATTTAGAGACATAATCAAATTAAATATTAAATGTTCTCAAGTGGATGATAAATTTTCATTTAACCTTGTTATTATTATAACCCACTTTTGATATCATGATCCTATGATATATTTTTCCTTAAATTTGGGATTAAAATTATTTTTTCACTAAACATAATTATAATCATTAATATACATGAACAAGTTGGCATAATTCCCATACTACTTACTTTAAAATCATTGAATTATTGGTAGAGCATAGTGGGTGTCTTCCTTTACTCCATTGTATCAACTAGCCTCTTCATCACCTTTTGTTGGGAAAAAATCCCTCAAGGTATCATTGAAGCTTTTTTGAGGTGATTGTGTTGTTGACAAAGTGGACATCTGAGCAGTGATTGTTGACAAAGAAAAACAATGACATACAAATTTGTTGACAAAGAAGATTTCATGGTGGAATGACGAGTTCAAGAGCTGAGGTCAATGATCCATGTTTGATACAAGGTGGCGCCGTTTTCCAGTGTTTGCCAAATTTTAGGGCCTGAAAATCGGCAAATGAAGAAAAGTGTTTTTGGCAAAAGGACTTGCACGCCGAGGACTTGGAGAATAGAAAACTTGAGCGCCATTTGTTTTTCAAAATCAGAAGATCAAAATATGGCAAAGGAAGTAGGTTCGCGCAAGTTTGGGAGTTGGTCGCGCAAGTGTCCAAAAGGACAGAAGACTTGCGCACCGAAACTGGGTCACGCAGGTGACTTGCGCACCGTCGCGCAGGGTGGTCAGATTGCCTATAAATACTGGACCACCCCTCCTCATTTCAAACGGATTTCAACACTTTGAGAAATCAGAGCTCCCGTCGCGCAGGTGTGGTGGTCGCGCAAGTGGTGATTGTGGGTCGCGCAGGTGAATTTGCGCGCCAGTATTTGAAGTTGTGCGCCGGTGTTAGAAGTTGCGCATTGGTTGGCAGTTGTGCGCCAATATTGGTTTGGGCGTAAAAGGAAGAGAGTCGTGCAAGTTTGGAGTTTAGGAAGCTTGAGTCGCCCAAGTTTCTGAGGAGGACTTGCGCACCCGTTGTGACTTTCGCACCGATACTTGCGCGCCGAGATTGACTTGTGCACCAAGTAAGGTTTTGTTCCAGTGGTGCTTCTCGGACTGTGTTGAAGCTGGTACGTTGCCCGATACCTTCGGTGCAAAGAGATATTCATCTATGGGTGAAAGTTTTACTTCAACAGAGCATCTACACATAGAGGAAGATGCATTTATTCATACAAATGAAGAGACCTACAGGTCTATAAACTGTGAGTGGATTCCCTTCCAGAGTAGTGAGCTTAGGAAGAGGAAGAAGGTGATCCTCTCCACCGGCAGTGAGCCAGAGAGAGAGAAATAGGGAGTGACCCTTGGGAAAGCAGTGATCAGACCCTAAAATTGTAAAGGCAGTGAGCCTGGGAATAGAAGT
The DNA here is from genome assembly GCA_963277665.1 of Viscum album. Classification (NCBI taxonomy): domain Eukaryota; kingdom Viridiplantae; phylum Streptophyta; class Magnoliopsida; order Santalales; family Viscaceae; genus Viscum; species Viscum album. The sequence continues at coordinate 903,484,441 of OY728160.1, read as the reverse complement.
GATCTAGCCCGAACTTTGTATCCACATCTAGTGAAGATTAGTGGAATTTGGTACGACCGGCAACTTGTCGGCGTATGCTCCTTGGACGTAGCCCAGTGAGGGTGAACCAAGTAAAAATCTCTGTGTATGCCTGTTTGCTTCCCTTAATTGCATTCAAAGTATCATCATTAGATAAATAAGTAAAGACGTGGTCATAGTTTACACACAAGAGCAAACAAAGTGACCCTTGTAATAAAGAGGTCAAGATCCAGTGGGGTAGGAATAACTTTGAAAAAGAATATCCATACCCTGATTCACCCCCCCTCTTAGGGTATATAGGCCCCTATTGGGCCTAACACCTTTTGACATTCACGAGCATTATGACTATCATTTAAAAATTTAAAGAACCTCTCAGATAAATTTATAAAATTTTCTTGAGTTTTCTTCCCACATATTTTGTATATAGATAATAGAAATTTTATTCCTCCATGTTATTTATTTGAGTTTTACAGAGACTCCATCTTCCTTTTCTTATCAAAACCATAGTGATTATGGAAATCCCCAATTTTCATTCATACCTTGAGTGAAAATCAAATGATTTATTCATATATTCTAATGTCACTTATAGCTAACAAAATTCATAGACATTTTTTTAATCCACCAAATAATTGATCAAATTTACATTTAGGAAAAGGGTTAAACCATATGCATACATTGAAAGTCTTTTCAAATTTTCTTAATAAGTACCAATATATTCATCATCTGTATACTTAATATCAATGAATTAATTCTGTGTTTTTAATATATAATATGAGTAATATACTTATTGAAAAATATACTATTAAACTCATCAAATTTAAAGTATTGAATTTATAGAACTTTCCTTATATTTTTAATAAGATTTTACTATTTATCTTCTTCACCTTCCAAATGATAAAGGTAATGGATTACCTTTTCATTTTATAAGGACTAGATAATAGAAATTATTTTACCAATGGTACTAATCCATAACTCATTTAGTAGTAGATAAATTGATATTTTAAAAAAGTGGATTATTCCACATGAGTTACTCAGCTATACATTGGTCCTACCATTGATTTTTTATTTTCTTAGCATGATTCATAGCTTGAGAAATTTTTTTAATCATAATAGAAATAATAGTCATTCCATCACCCATAGTTTAACATCCCGGGTAAATAAAGAATATGAAATTTTCATATTTATTAATATTTTTGAATTAAATATTAATTTTAATTTTAAGAGAATTCTATATTTGATATCGTACTCAACGTGCAATAATAGGTTTCTTTGAAATCTTACATTGCACAAAACTTTGAGTTATACCAAAAAAGAATATAATATTATTATTATTTTAAATGGTAGTTAACACCTAGACATTGTATTGGAGAGAATGAGAAGATATAACTACAATATGATTAAACATGTTTTTTAAATGTTTTTACTTTTATCCAATAAGTTTTAGAGGCTTAAAATAACAATGAATCTATTTTTAAGAATGAAATACTTTAATCTTCTTTAAAAGGTTGATTTACTGCCTTTTATTAGAAACCCATTTTTAAATATATTTTTTGTAACTTTTATATGTTATATTTGAAAAAATCAAATTTTTATTTAGAATAGGAACATAAAAATTTACTTTGGATGAAATTTTAGTATTTTCTGATAAAGTTAATTTTTAATGAATAGTGAAAAACACTACATTTTAATTCAAAATTGTCTTTTAATCTAATTTATATATATGATTACATTATATTTTTAATCAGTTTTAAAGTGTAATTTGATTATGTATTTATCATTTAATCCAATTTTATTCATTATAAGTAATTTCACATTAAAATTGGATATAAACAATTGTCAATCTTTTGATAGTTATTATTTCTTAAAAACATGCTTTTTGGTTTTCCCAATGGGAATTAATTTTAAATTAAATTCTGCAACTTCTATGTTTTGAATTTGGAAAAATAGATTCCATATTTGGAACAATGAGGTCCAAATTTTTTAAATAGGTAACTTTTATTTTTATACATTATGAAGAGTAACTTCAGTAAATATTTTATTTATCATGGTTAAAGGGTAAATCTAGTAAATAAGAGTAAAAAATAATATTATAATAATATTAAATTACCGTAACACACAACCTAACTATATTTTATGATACATGTCCGACCATGGGAATCCTTGGGTTGATTTTGGGACCCCATGGAGCCACTTGTAAGTGAAAATGACACTTTATAAAAATTAATTTAATGTTGAGGAAAATGTTACAGAAACATATATCTTTTAGTAAAACAACTTTTATATAGGGTTATATAAGTTTTATTTTTTACTATAAATATTAATTATAAATATAAAACAATATCAAACATCATGGTATTTTATTTATAATTTTTGGACATCATATAATGAAATTTATTTATGACACAATGGTGATGTAATGAGTACCTCATTAATGAATGTTTTAAATAAATGAGATTGTAAATATTAAAATAAATTTATTTTGAAACTTTTTATGACATCCATGAATTTTATATATTATTATGACTTGTTATATTAGAATTAAAGATGTTTTTTAGAAATAATCAATTTGTTATGGATTTTTAAAAAGGTGAGATATGAATAGTATAAAAATTGACATAATTGAGTTTTAAAATCAATTAATGTTTTATTAAACTATAAAATAGTCCTAAAAATATAATATTTGGCCAAATGACATATATTATGTTACAAATGTCATTAATAATCTATTTTTTGTCTCTTGGAATTTTATAGTAAATATATTAACCATATATTATGAATATACAAGAACATATGGTAAAAGTTAAATAAGTTAACAAAGCGTTAAATATAAATGATAAGGATTAAAAAATATCCAAAACATGCACAGTTATTATTGGATGATTTTATTTCGAGTTATATTCCTAGTATCTTTAAATTTAATGAGTTGTGGACCTTTTTAAATAGAAAATCATTTTATAAAAAAATAATATTTCCAAACTTTCATAAAGAGCCCATCCTCCCCCTTATAAAAGCTAATCACCTCTAACCCATTACTCTAGCCTCTCAAGCCCCTTGGATCATCCAAACTCTACTCCAATAATCTTAAAACATCCCTATATTCCACCTATAATCCTTAATTTGGGTAGAAGGTAATTAAATAAAGCCTTTTGGTTCAAACCAAAGGGAGTTACCCAATTTAAAGCTAACGTCTTCTCTCAAGTTCTTTTCTTTTATTTTCCTTCTCCACACCCTATGCTCATATAATATTTGTTTATATAAAAACAACATTATCATAAATATACTATGTTGTTTTTAAGAGATGTATTATAAATATACTTACACACACCTCCATCAAATGGATACGGACATATTGTTTCTGTGGACGGTGAACTATTGCCTCACTAAATGATGATTGTTCAAATATCTCCTAATGGATCTCATGGTTTCCATTATGATGTAACTGTATTTATATGTGATATATATTTATATTGTCTCTATGATTCTGTATTTTTCATTTATATCATACCTTTATGGTTTTTATAATGGGTAAATATGATAATTTCATTTGAGGAAGTGCGAACTACCGCCCCCTCAAAGTGATATAACTCATTCATGCCATGCGTGGAATGTATAAATAATTGATTTGATGAAATTATATATGATATTATAATGGAATTAAAATATACCTATGTATCATTAATTTTTCATTCCATTATATTCAAAATAGAAATGAAAGTATCTTTCATGCGTACCTATGGCTTACCGTCTCCATGAACGGTGCATTTCATTTATTATCTCCTAATGTTATGTACTATTATAAATACACACATATATATATATATACTAGATATATATGATATATATGATATTTAAATCATGAATAAAAATCTGGAGACAATTGACTTTTGACCACATGGATAATTTGTAATTATAACAAGTTCATTTTTGACTCAATTACCAAATATCGGCAAAACGACTGATTTTAACTGAAATAATTATGAAATGTTTATAGCAAGGTTATAAGTGATATAAAAGGAATAATAAACTTGATAAAGGTTCTGAATAAATTATAAATTAACATAATTTTATTATTTAGGAATAATAAGAAACATACGTGACGAGTTGGACTCAATGTAAGGTAACTTCTTAACCCAATTTCCATTCTTTGGGTTAATCTTCTACTTCTTTACCGCCCAAATGGCCCAAAGGCCTTATTTTTTTATTTTTTTATGGATAATACCCCTTTTAAGTGTTGGAAGAGAACCCATAAATGACCTGTAGGCCCAAGGCACAAGGCCCGACTGACCTGCAATACATGACCCGAAGGCCTAGAGGCATACATGACCCAAAGGCCCGACCCACTTAAACTGACCCTCCTTATCTTCTGCGTTATTGATCACGTAGCTCCCCACCTTGCATTGTTGATCAGATTAAATTTCCCCATACAAAGTTTCATGGTTCTTGGTTATGATGGCAGATTCCATACCCTCTCATTCTTCCAATCTGGTTAGCTCTGCTTCTGGTGGCTACTACTCTTGTTTCTCTGATCCTCTTCTGGGGCATGTTCTGTGCGAACTGGGTTACTCCATGGTCTATATGGCCTAAAGGCCCTATGGACTGAAGACCTTTGATTACCTGAAGTCCCTGGATACTCGTAGGCCCAAACAGGTGGCCCGAAGGCCCAAATCGGGTGAATAGTTTCGGCTGCTACAGTACCGAACAGTAACTGCTATAGTACCCGAAAATTCGCCTCCACCTAGTTTTGAACCTGGGTCTCTTGGATGCCAAGTATGAGCCCTTACCACTTGGGTATGGTATAGTTGTCTAAAATTATACTTCTTTATTATAAAGTGTTATGATTATGTGAGAACTAAATTTTCATATATTATCTTGTATTTATAGTTAATACACATAATTGATCTATTTGACTAACAGAATGATCTTTTTAAGGGAACCTTTCACCCTTATCTTTTAGTCAAAGACTTATTTAATGTTATGTCTTTTAATTTCCATTTTCTTATGTTAGAATATGATATTATATATCCTTATTGTTGTAAATTTTATATCCAAGTGATGAGAGACCCTTTTCTCTCCCATCAACTCATTTAATAAATTTTAATGTGACACTAATACGCTGTTGAATATTTGTATGGGAACACGTCTCAATATCCTTTAATTGAGTCATATCTTGATATTTTTTGCCTGTATTATCCTATACGGTGTATATACTTCCCTTTGACATATTATATCATGAATATCTTTATTCTCATTATATTAAAAGTTTTGTTTAATGTTATTCTTTAATTATTTTTATTCAAGTATTTTCTGAAGTGGTAATGGATTGTTTATCTAAAACATTGTTTTAAATGTTTTAAAGATATAATTTTCTAAATATTTCTCATTAATGTCCATGTTTTCAAAAAAAATTAAGGATTTATTTATATAGAAATTAATGTTTTAAAATTTTTATTCCTATAAAATTTTTAAAGTGGAATATGAAACTTTGATTCAAAAATATATTTATTAAATTTTTTAAATTGTTTTAAAAAGTAATCTTTTTTCTATGAAGAGTTTTAATAAACAAAAAAGGAAATGTTTCTTTTTAACATATACAGTGATAATGACCTTTCTGCTGCTGTGAGCATTATTTTATATATGGATTCATTAATAATTCGTAATGTTTTAAAAAGGAAAATAAATACCATATACTCTTTTACATATTTTTGTATAGAAAATGGTTTTGATAATGGATTTATTATGTCAATATATTGAACTAATATATTTTTATTATAATGTGAAAATGTTATATTTCCATTATTCTTGTGTTATGTGTTATGATTATGTTATGGTTCTTGGGAATTGTTTATGTATATGGGTTGTTCTGTGATAAACCTATGGGCAGGTGAGCCTGAGATAGCTCTCCAATGAATTTGGTAATGTGATGGAGGTAAACGTTAATGTTTCTCCTAAAAGATTTATAGAATATACTGTGATGGGTATTCCAAATGTAACTCCATATGTATCTATGAAAGCTACAATGTAATTATGTTATGGATGCCACAAGTTACCTTTATGATTTATGATTTCTATGGGTTATTCACAAATCTTATGATTTCATGAGGTAAATTAAAGAGCTTATGTTTTGTATGTATTGATGGACTAATGTTTTCATTCTTTATTTTATAACCCTTACTGATCTTTTTATTCTCATACTAAGTTTTTGAAATGTTCTTCATAGGGTATAAGGAAGGGTAAGAGAAAGGAAGAATTCAAGAAGATTTATATCAAGAAAATAATTCTTTTTTTAAGAGTTTTTATTTTATGAAAAAATGGATACTTAGTAGAAGTATATACTTTGTAATATTTGAGATGTAATGTAATAGTTATGACCTAATTCTCTAAAACTCTATACCTGAAAATATCCTCAATATGAATTATTAACTTAATTCAAGATTGTGTAATGTTTAAGTCTAGGGCCTTATACATAGCATATGGTTTCTCATGAGGAAAATAATTAAATTCTCTTTCACATTCATCATTAACGTGGTTACTTTAGGTTCTATCCATTAAATTAAACCAAAAAACATAGTTTATGAAATAATATTCATTGTGAGAAACTAATTAATCATGAAAAATAATGTATGGGATGTCCTATTCATGATACCTTATTTTAACATCTATTTCTCATTAGGTTTAACCTAGTCCATCCATGGTCACTATATATTCAAATCCTTTACAATGGTTTATATAGAATATGTGAGTTATCCTAATATTATCCCCTTAGAGTTTCAATCTAGGTGTATAGTAAGGGAACATTGATTGTGCACTAGAATAATGGTTGAGAAATACTTCGAACATCTCTTTTTACCATTATTACCCCTAGATGCATCTATGTTAAAACCAAATCGACTCATGGTATCTAGAAATAGATTTAGTGATAATAAAATCAAATAAATTCTATCATACTAAAATATTATCATATTATCATATACCTAGTATTATCCCTGTAGTTTTTTAAAAAAATCTCTAATCCAAATATATAATGATTTTCTAAACCCAAATCTGATAACAACTGAGGTGACCTAATCTTTTCATACTGAAATATTACATTATTATAGATAAATATTTAGTGCATTACATTATAACCCAAGCTAACACCATGGAGGAGTAGTGTATTTAGAGGATAGATACATAAACATGCTATTTAGGTATATAATTGATTGTATATATTAATATTATTATAACTTTATATACTTCTTGACATAACCTACTAAAAAAATTCATCAAGATAAGTGGAAAAAATATAATAATTAGTGGGCTCAAATGCTCAGTATGGGTAAACAACAGAGATATCAATCGATGGTCATATGAAATCAATAGACATGAATAAGATAAGTATAAGGGTATGAGATTATGATTATAACTAAAAATATTCATACCTAATTTATCATGGATGATTATCATGAATCATGACATAACTCATAAGAATTATAAATACATGATTTATAACCATGACATATCATTATTAATCAATCATGAAAAATGAGTTAAAATTGCAAGCATAAATACATGTCATAAAACTCGATCACCATCATACGAATATTAATAATTTTAGATGTCAGGGTTATATATTGAGACTATAAACTCAATATGGATTATAACACATCACATTTTCCTCATTTTATAATAGATTAGTAATCACCATCAGTTTTCCATATGTCAGGGTTATATATTGAAAATGGGCTTAATAAAATTTAATAAAATTAATAATATACCATGAATATAAATAATACAGATAGTATCATTTTATTATATTCCTTTAAAGTATAATTAACATCAAATGATGTTATCATATATGAAAATTACTTTAAAATATCAATCGAATATTTCCTGAGAAAAATAACCTTTTTATTTTCAAATCAGTTATTTAAAATCAAAATATTTCTAAAATAATTAGAAGAACATTTTATTAGAAAAGTGACATGGTTTATTGTAAATTAATGTTTAAAAAATTGAGTGTTCATTATATTGGGAAATTTCATTCATGTTGTGTAGGTTAAAATAATGGTTTCATTCACATTTTTGCTAAAAATTAAAAAATACCTCATTTGAGAAATGATAGTAATATTGAATTGAATTTTTTTATAAATTTTTAAACATTAGTAAAGATTTCTTTAAAAATAAATGGAAAAATAAAAACAATCTTGAAAACAATTTAAATAAAATATGGACATCGAATAAAAATATTCTAGATCAAAGTTGAAATAAAGTAGATTTTTCCTCAAAAATATTTCCCTAAAATTTTTATGTACCATAGATAGAAAAATGGTTATATTAATTGAAAATTATATGACTAACAAGAGAATAATAAAATTAATGTAATTTATCAAATCAATATCATGAAAAATCCTTAATAGGAATTCAGGCATATATAATGCCAATTAAAATGTGGTTGAATCATAAATCCCTTACCTCAAGTCTCATCTATCATCATAATAATTTGAATCTTTGGTATAATATATATTCATTAATTATAAATATATTCTATAACCATAAAAATTTATATCATACCACACATTATTTACTTTTTACATTTTATTGCTTGTTTAATAAAAAAAATTATTAAAATCACAGTACTTTGTGATAAGTGGTTCGTTTCTCATGAATATATCTATTTAGTTATCCCAGTCATTATAATTTTATTATGGTTCCATAATATATATAATTTTAATAATATCATGATTATAATATTAATGTATTATTTATACTTTTATAAATATTCATAAAAATTTGTGATGAAAAATGAATTACTTAACTTTGTGCATATGGTAATCCATACAATCGCACGAATTATGTTTCCATTTTTTATGGTTGAATAAAAGAAATTTTAATAATAACTAACCATTAGGAAACCATTATAATATTAATTATATCATATTTATTCAGTTATTCCACTAATTTAACCATCAGTTTGTAGTGGTGATGAAAGTTGAAATGCATCATTCCAGGGAGTTGGTGGTCTAAATGTACGCACAAGGAATGTTTTATTTTCTCATATATGGGAACATATTTAAATATTGGATGTTACATCATTATAATAAAAAATATAGTATATTTTTTAGACATAATAAAATATTTACAATGTATACTATAAATTTTAGAGGAGGTATAAAAAAAATAACAATTAAAGTACTTGATTAAGAGTTATACCTCTTTCTTGATAATCCTCCTATGAATTACACATTAATCCTTAAAGGGATGATATTTTGGAAAGAATATTGGATCTAAATCATGGGTATGGAATAAATAATGGTATTCATATAGTTATTTTTAGAGTTATTTTTCTTAAAATGTGTAAGGAAGAGAGGATAAGATGTGTCCTTATATAAGTGAGGAGAGAGAAACTATTAGAATTTCATAAAATATTAAATTAATTTAAATTATTTTTTAGTTTTATGTGGATGAAAATTAACATTTTTCAATTATATGATTATTATAAGTCATAATCCTCTCATTTCATAATATTAAGGCTAGTTTTTGTGATATTTTTACATTATCTCTTAGTTTTAACCCTCACTAACCCTGTTAAAAATAACAACAGTATCAAAAAAAATTATCCAAGAGTCATGAATGTTGTAATAAAATAAAATTAACCAATTAATGGGTCATAGTTAATATTTTAAACCATATACTAGTAAAATGGTTGAATGTATTATTTTTGAAATTTTTAAATCATTTAATAAAATATTATTTGATATAATATTTATTTAAATATATTTACAAGATTATTTGAAATGATTAAATTTAAATACAACATGATTGAAATTTAATTCGAATACAAACATTTAAAATGTAATAATAATGTTATCATTTCATAAAAATATTGTGTAACTGAATAATTCATCAAAATTGTATCACTTTTAATATTTTTAGAATCTTTTATTTTATTTTTATATTATTTTAATAAAAACATTATCAATGTTGTGAAAGAATTTAAGGTAATTATTCAATAAAAAAATTTATAAACTACCAAGATTAATAAATTAGTTAAAAATTAAAATATTTTTTTATAAAAAAATATCCACTATTAATCCTTTTGAAAAAAATTTATATTTATAAAATTAAAGAGAGTGAAATTTTGTATTTATCCTTTTATTAAAATAATTTAATGGTCATAATCAATGAAATGTAAAACCAAGTGGAAATATTTGAAAAAAATATAATGAAAATGGTCAAAATCCAATCATATAATTGGTTAATGAAACTGTTAGAGAAATTTTAAATCTTTATCCCAATGTTTTAAACTTTTTTTACCTATTTTACACATACTGACATGAAAAATATTTACCAAGGTTATAATTCATAATGAGAAAAAATAAAATGGATATACTTACGAAATTTGAAACAGGTGATTCTAAATATTCAGTCAATTTTTTATATTAAATTCCTAATATAGGAAAAAAATCATTTCACAGTAAGTGAGAAAAACTAAGAAAGTATGTTATTAGAAAAATTAATATTTTATCATAAAACTAGATTTATTCTTATTCTAAAAAAATTAAAAACCATTATATGAATATTAAAAAATATATATATAAAATATATATATTTCATTAAAATCATTGAAGGATATTTATTGATTTAGTTTATTATGATAAAAACCACTTGTGCACATAAAAATAGTTTTTTATAAAAATAACCCTTTTATTATCAAATTATTTTGTTTCCCTTTATAATTAATTGATAACTAATGAATTTATTTTATACAAATGTCAAAAATAATTTTATTATAATTTAGTTAGCCATATTCATGCACACAAATGTAATAGATATTATATAATTATCACATTAAATAATAATATTTCAAAAGTATAATGGGGTTCTTTTAAACATGGTGTTACTTTTAAAGAATTATTATCAAAAAAATAAAAAAAATTACAGAGAACTATATCATAAAATCTTAGGGTGTCACAGATGTGATCTTGATGGAAGTAAAAAATATAACTATATAATATACTAGATCTAAAGATTTTATTTTTCCTTCTAATCATAAATATAGTGAAGATGAAGGATAATAAATCAAGGGTACTTTTTTGAAATTCGATGAAAGAGTCTCAAAAACGTTTTTTGAACATGAACAGATGAATCTCTCCATAGATGAAGATATATGGATAATATTTATTTGTTTCACTGTGACCCTTGAATGACATGAAAACTACATATCTTTTCTGAAGCATCATCGATATTTATTTTCATAGTGTTGCATGGAAATTCCTTGATTGGATCCTTAGTTAGGTACCCATAATATAAGTTAGATGGACAAACACCATGGTCATAAAAAAAATAGTAAATATAATTAATATGACACATGATACTTAATTAGATGATAAATTTGATATGTTTATCAATGTCATTTTATTTGAGAGGTTCCATAATAGAAATGAGTCGTTAAAATTGTCTGTATCAAGAAAAATAACTCAAAAATCAGAGTTAGTATTAGCCTTAACGATCTCCCCATCACTTCCCAAAGGATGATCTCCCAATACCAATCACTGAATAGTTGATCGAGCCAATTTTTGAATTTAATTCCTACTCCATTATTGATTCATGTCATTATTATAAATATATCATAACTTCCACTGAATATGATGAGTAAAATGCATTTAGGGTTCCCAAAGTGGTATAATTCTACTACCAAGTAATTCTCTTTTTCATGTAGAAGTATTCTTCTAACTAATAATTCTCTAATGAAACATGTGTTTATTAAATTAATGGGGAAAACATTTGAAAGGTATATGGATGATCTATTGGTCAAATATCAATAACCCTATGATCATATTGATGATATTCAAGAAATATCCAACAAACTATATCAACCCATCTTGAAGATAATCCCTCTGAAATATGATTTTAGGGTGACATCAGAAAGATTACTTGGGTTTATGATGAACCATCATGACATTGAGATCACCCTTAAGAATACCAAGGTAACACTCCACATACCTCCTCCTAAAAACCATGTGAAAATTAGAGGAAAATAGGGGTTCCACATTGATATTAGGTTCATCTTACACAACATTGATTTCATGAGTTTCCCATTAACACTATTGATAAATAATTATACCATATATCTATATGATGGGGATTTTTGTAGGGCCTTCAATGACATAAAATTGTACATTATACACCAAACAGTCTTGATGTAACTTTGGGAATGAAAACCCCTCATATATTATAATTAAAACCTAAAGAAATCCCTTGAAACCCTCCCATATGAAAAGAATTATTTGGGAATTAAAAATACTATATATTATCTCAAAAAGGTAAATGTTTTATGTTGATACCAAATACTCTCATACGGGTACGAATATCCTTGCATCAGTTATTTAAATGTAAAAAATGAGACTATATTTACATCAACACAAGTTCCACATGATTTATCATGCTAATACACAAAAATATATCTTGATTCGCCCATTTTTTGTTGGGAATTTTTTGTTTTGGGTAGTCATACTATAACAATTTTACATTGAATTCATGTTTCAAATTTTGATAAATGGAGAAGAGTTAACATATTTTCATATGGAGAAATATTTATTATAAAAGTTTCTATTGGGAATAATGATCTTTGATAAAGAATTTTCCTCCATCCCTGAAACATCTCAAGCATGATAGATAAATATTAATGGTTCATATATGATCATAATGGGTAGATGGATGGAAAACATGAATCTCAATAGGGTCGTCTTGGGGACTCTGTTCATATCTCTACAAAAAGAAGTTCTACCTCACTCTTTGTAGCTGAATGGATGAACCATAAATAAGGAATAATACCATTCCTTCGTTATAGGCTTGGAAGTAGACCTGTAAATACTATTTATATATTTAAATAGAAAGGGTGATTCAGAATTGATGATCATGAAAATTAGTGGTGACTATGCTATCGAGAAGGAAGATTTAATTCCCTTAATTGACTATATGTGAATATTAATATCCAAATTCCCCTTGGAACCAACACTATATTGAAGTACACATTAATTGAATGGCCAAGTTAATGCATTAATCAATACAACTATCTCATTGGTATAGACCAATCAAGATAAAATGGTCATTCAAATCATTGGATGATTCTGTGATTAGCTGGATGTCTCCTATAGTTGAGTGCCTTAAAAATTGGATCATCCTACCATGTCAAGAAAAGAAGGAATGCATCTTATAGTGGGAGTCAAAATTTATTCAATATAATTTCCTAAATTCATAGATTTTCTTCCATATGAATGATTTGTTAGACTCTACCTTAGTAAAATTAAAGAAGGAGTGACCCTCATAATTATACATGAAGCCTACACTAGTTCATATAATGTTCACTAATTAGAATTTAGGATTTTCCTAAAAAACTAATTTCACATATACTTATATCCATTGATGATGAAAGGATTCATAAAGTTCATAAAGAAGTTTCATGACTGTTAGATCCATACCAATTTCATTTTTCAACCCTTAGTGTTTTTGCACATGGGAAAAAAATAATATTATCCATTTTCTTTATAGTGGATATAATTTATGGGATTATACTCTCCAATGATAGCCAAATAGTTGAAGTTCATTATTAATACAACCAATTTCATACCCAATTAAGAAGAATTTTTACCCCATAAGGATGTGGAGACAAAACACATCAATGATTTCATGAACTCTAATATCATTATTAGATTTTGAGTCACTCACACAATATGGATGGACTATATTACCAATTTACATACTTCAATATTGATGAGGTTTTATAAATAGTAAAAAATTCATATTTACCACTCATCCCACTATCATGAATTCAAAAACATATAGATATAGACCTTTATAAAAACTCGATATAACATAATTAAGAAGATTGTAGATAAATAATAGATGTCTTGTATATAAAAAATCATGCATGCTTTGTGGTATTATCACACTACAACAAATATTTCCACTCATATGGACTTATACTCACATTTATATGAAACAAAATTTTATCCTTACCATTTATTTTTAGATTATCTCACTTCACATCAGTAGCTAGCATTTTATGACTACATGTGATTGGTCTTAGTTCCACATGGATGAAGTGTAGAATATCGATGATATAAGGTTAGGTAAATTGCATAACATAGTGGTTCATCCAAACTTTGTCTCATAAGAAATCAAAAATAATTTCCACCTCCACTCATTATTCTAAGGATAAAAAAGTATTAGATCTAAAATATCCCATGAAACTTGGGAATAAAACCCTAATGATTTATAATAAATATAAAGGAACACATTCCATACATAAGATATACTCCAATGGTGAGTACTCATTATAATTGATATATATATAAAGAAACAACTAATGAATGGTTTATTGAGAAATACATTTAATTGATTTATGTTGAGGATATGTAAGTCCATTATAAATTTCTCTAAAAATATTAGAGATGGACAAAGTTTTATGAACATAAAGTACAAGACACGATGGACATATTCTAATGAACATATAATGCATGATAAAATCACCCTGCTCAAATGAATATAGACAAGATTAAACTTGATTCCAACTCAATTAATGTTAGAAAAATATATGGTTAATATTGTATGACCATAAAATAATAATATTAGGTTATCATATAAATATTTTGACTCTCCTTACATAATAGAGTGATATAAATGAGATTTATGGTTACTCTCTCATATAGTAATGTCATAGTTAACCTAAAATTTGAGTAAAATCATTATTTACCTAACCTATGTTTGGATTAATTCTTATTACCATGGGATACGCAGTGTTACATGAATTTATCACCCCAAACAAACTATATAGTACATTTTCATGTCGCATTATACCTTGATTATGAGTCCTATACCAGATCTTGTTGCGTATTCTCATCGGCACTCATTTCAGTGGAACTATTTCATTTTATATTTATGTTGATATCTCATTATTGTATGGTCTCCTCACTTCTCCCACTATGATAATATTATATTTTACTATCATGTATATTTGATTATGAATTTTTTTCATATAGTCGTTATTTTAAGAACAACGTGTCAATTGATTAATATTATGTTAGGACATGTAGTGATCTCTGGACTTCCTATTTTGATTCTATGTGTAAATATTACCATAATTGATTTTATTTATTAGTAAATTATTTAAACCATCTACTATCATGTCCCAAAACCAAAATGAAGACATCCCACATGATTTAAAATAAGAGAAATATCTTTGTATAGATTACCAAAAACTACATGAGGCTTGATTCTAGCTATACTAGGATACATATTTAAATTCAGGTTAGTTATCTCTGATCCATCCATGGATATCATTCCCAAAAAACTTATACCTCATATCAGTGTTAGAGACATAATAAATTAATGTAAAATAATATCCAATGGCTCAACACCAAGATAAAAAAATCATTTTGTACATGGACCAAATTTGTGTAAATCCATTTAGAAAAATATCCTCATCATATGACCTTCAACTGAATGGAATTCAAAACCTTTTGAAATTATATAAATGAAACAATGTATTATCCAACTAGAATAACCATTAAACATCATTTGGTGTTATAATGTATAAAACAATTATGATATTCCAATCTATATGTGATTCTTTAGTGTATAGTTCCTTATCCATAGACATATTCTAAAATGAAATTCCCCAAATTTCTAAAGATTATACCCCCATTAAATTCCATATAAGATTTCCCATTTATAACTTGACAATAGGATGGGATAATTATATAATTCCTATAAAAATGATCAATATCTGTGCATATTCATTTTTAAGATCTACATGTGGTATGATTCTAATCATCATTGGATATATAGTGATGTATGAACTTATTATTTTGAGTCTATCCATAAGAACCATAAACATTAATCCTTAGTGTGTAGACATTTAAAAATCTATATTATGTTATTTAATTTATATATACAATGAGAAATCATATAATTAAACCCTTATCTATTATTTAGGGTAATAACATAGGTTATAATTCTGGTGATAACCTTACAATAGAATAAAAAATATCTCTTTCCCAGAACAATGTGTTTTCTGATTACTATTACCCTGGCATACATATTGATTTATGGATCACTTATACTAGGCCCATCTAGAAAATTGATTTCATTTAATTCACTACTCTATCCTTGTTCATGGGGTTTCTTCATTTACATCAGTTCTAACTCTATGGACCCTATACTAAAATAAAACCATCCTATATCAAGAACTGATTACCATATTCCTTATTTTGAACCAAAACATGAATCTCACCAAAAAAACACCCCCTCCTAGATTATGTTATCCTTATTCACATTGGGTCTTACCATATATAAATTTACTATAGTAAATTATATTTTATTTCTATAACTATTTATGAAGTGATTTATATTATCATGTGATATTTACTAGTACTTGTGTTATCCACCTTAGTCTCAACTATAAATCTCAATCCACTTAAACCCCCACTTAACATTACATAATATATTGGCCTTAGTTAATTTTGGACTGAAGTGTCCCAATCACCTTTTGATTGTATTATTTTTATTTTATATAGTTTATACATTATGTTTTTATGTCATGAAAAAAATCATGACTATTAGAAACAATTGTATCTAATTCTAAGAGGAATACTCTACATGGTAATTACATACATGTTTATTGTTCATCTTAATATCTAGAAGAATGTTTTCATCATGAGTTAAAGATCCTATAAACCCATGTGTCCTTAAGGATGCTATCATGAATCCCATTATTCTAACTTTTATAGTGGTCGTACTTAGTAATATTATC
Organism: Viscum album; assembly: GCA_963277665.1. NCBI lineage: Eukaryota > Viridiplantae > Streptophyta > Magnoliopsida > Santalales > Viscaceae > Viscum > Viscum album. Next base: position 903,467,631 of record OY728160.1, on the reverse strand, counting down.
CTATTTTGTCACATTATGATTCAAATAACTCAAGTTATGATTTACATCATTATAATTTTGGGTTAAAATGTTTCCAAGAACTCAAATATCTCAATCCCCTATTGGGTTTTCAACCCCTCCCTCGCATGGTTTCAAGAACTATAGCCTTAAATTATGTGTTCTTCTACTTGAGGTTAACTATACTGATATGGGGCTTCAATAATGTTAAATTATCAATTGGTATTTATAAAAAAAATACATTTTTAATCCATGAATTATAAAATTAAACTATATTTATTTATCCATGAGATTGTCTATATCAGCATTGGTCTCTAACCACTCTTCATATTTTCCTTAAATTAATTATTCTATATATTATCTCAACATTTGTATGATTTTTTTTCCAAAAAAACCTAGAATCAACTGAATGAAGAAATTTGAACAAAATTATTTTCTTCATTCATGAATAAACTTAATCTACCAAAGGAAAGAGATGTAATACTTACCAAGTTGAAAACATAAAAATAGATTACTCGTCAAAAAAATATACTCGTTGGGAATGAAATCTTCTTATTTTAGGGGAAAATTGTATCTAAATTAATAAAATAAAAGGGTACACATATTGTTAGGTAAAAACATATAAAGATAGACCTAGGAAAATGATGAGTTGTTACTCATGAAGCATCTTCTCAGTCATGTCTTAGGTAAAAAATTAAGAATAAATTAAAAATACATAAACCTTTAAAGAACCCATATTTAGGTCTAAAAAATTTAAATCCATGATCACTAGTTTAATATACGTTATAAATATTTATATTTCTCTTATGTTCCTAAAATATAATGTTTTGGATGATTTTTTACAAAATACAGGATGTAATGTCATAATACATGAATACTTTTGATCTTTAAAGTCCTCATAAAAACTTACCTTAATGATTTTAATTTTCTTGATTCATCATATCTCTCACATATGAATGGACTAACCTTGTATTATGGTGATTTTAAATGTGTCTCTTATCTATCCTACCTAAATCCATATAATAGTACATGTTTATGAGGTAATAAAATGTTGTAATATTTTTCTACATATATATTCCTCAGCTTACAGGGATAGTATATATATTATATATCTATATTATATATATATATATATATATTAAATAGAAAATTTCTTGAGGATAATTGGTTGATTTAAAATTTTCATCATTAACTTCATTTTATGGAATTAATTATTCATCCAATAAATTTCCATGAAATGATCATATGGATTCAACTTTTTAGATATTAATCAATGCGAGTTTCAGGTTTATTAAGAATTTATAGTCATAGAAATTGATAATTCAAGAAATTGATAACATTTTGAGAAAATATTATTAAAGATTCATTAAATAGTAAATTCATAACATATATACAAAACAATATAATAGTAATTATATTGACTCAAAAAGTTTTATCTATGGTCAATGCGATTCATCAATTGTTTATCTATGTTTAAAAGTTCTTACAATGTATGAATCTTCTGATAAATGTATCTTTTGGGATCTAAGTGTATCATCCTATCTTTATTTCTCATATTCATTAACAATCTTTTCATGTTGCTTTATCTTATATTAGAAAGTAGCTATCCATTATTGAAGGTGATTTAACAAGGTTACCCCATCAGAATAATTTTTATGTTATATAGTTGTTTTGAAAAAGTTCCAGGGATGATCTTGGAGTTCCTTATCCCTAATATTAGAAGTAATAACAACAAAATATTCCATTTTGACCTCCCGCCATACTTTATTTTCCTTTATATTTCCTAAAAAAGGTTTTTCATGGTGCTATAGATATATATATTGTTGAATCTTTTATGCCCCAAGAAGGAAAAAATAATTGAGTATGGGAAATTGATGACACTATTCTTCTGTGTGGGTTTTGTGGATGAAATACCAAATGTGTTACCATAATAACTAACTCATTGAAAAATAGAGTGAAATAGAACATCTATTTGAACTAAAACTAATTGTGGTGACTTGGATGTTGGTCGACACTATGTCACTTAATTTAAAAATTGTCTCAATGATTTTAGTGTTCACTAAATTCTATAATAATGATGAGATTTTATTATCAATATATTCTAATAGAAACTCCACAAGTGTTGGTGGTGCTTATATAGTTAATCATAATAAATACAAGAACCAATTAACAAATTTAATACTATAGAGAAAATAGTAACATTATTAACCTTCACTGTAAAAAATATTAATCTTCCCACTACTTATGCTCTATTGAATGGATCAATAGAAATACCTTCTATTTATATTACGTCTAATCTAGCCACTTCATCATCTTGTTAAAGAGGGATGATCGCCTTTTCCACAACCAATTCATCAACTATAGTAATTTGTACTTATTAATTCGGAATACCATCCCAAAAATTCTCACCTGATGCTCCATAAAATTATTGAAGGGGAATCAAATGATCAAAGATATTCATACATATGATCTAACCCAAACTTTCTTTATCCTTAATTAACCTCACAACTTTTTTATGGCCTATTTTTTTAAGAGGATTAGAATCAACATAATGTTATACTGAAACTTATTAATGACATATTGAATAGGTTTTCCTACTAGATATAATATGTGTCCCATAAATATTTTTTATGCTTCTTATGATGAAATAGAAGGCTCTTACATATCTCTATGCACTTCCAATGACAATCCCTTCTTCTCTAGGAATCAGAAAATGACTTGAGAAACTAATACATATTCAGTAGTAGTAATAGATTCAACTTGGCATATCAGATTCTCTATTATAATGGAAACATCCAATTTAACATAATATAGAGTTATGGTAACATTATCTTAGAAATACTCATCTCCATAACTTGACAAATGGGGAATTAAAATCATATATTAATAGTTTCAATATCTCTAAGTGAGATACAACAATTGACCTGATCGTGATTGTGAATATCACTAAACAAAGAGGTGTTAATTACTCAATCAAACATGGTTTATTATCTCACTATCTCATCCTTAATTATAATTATCCCTTCCTAAAAAATTGTATTCTGAGGGAAATTAAGTGATACATCATCCCCTAATTATATAAATAGATATAGTGAAAATTTAAATTCCATACTCTTTCACATGTGCGATTATGTATGGCCAATATGGCAATAATTATAAAATTCCTGATTATGGAAAGAGTGATATTTAGATCCACATATGGGTTAACCGATCCCATAATGGTAAAGGTATAAATTATTTCCCATATTTCTACCTCCATCATCATTCTAGGTCCTAGTGAAAGTTTATCTTCCATAAATATGGTCGAAAATAATGAAATATCCATCAACCCCCCCCCCCCAACCACCACAAACACCATCCTATTGAGGATATAATACTATTTCCTATACAAAATCCATCTTATGTAAGAATAAAATTGGAAAATATATCAAAATTAGTTTAGAAATTGAATACATAATTCTTATAGGATCACCAATATACATCTCTGGGGTCAAGGGACTTATTAAACTATTCATTAATATATTTAATGACTATTACTTTGAAATTTTCAATATCTAGAATCTACCTCATGGTTTGGGTGATTAGGACTTTATTAATAATAATGTACCCCAAAATATTGAGTTCACGAATGAATAGATAAAATTCACATGATTATTATCAAAAATGATTCTAATATGGTCTTTCATATTCCCTATATTTAGGGTTCTTATTCCACCTTATATTGAAAACCATAGGTCCTCAAACCTTCTCAGTGAATAACCTACTACTACATAAATGGTAATATTATAGGCATATATAATTTTGGGAGATATTTTGATATCCTCACATAGGACTAATGGAGGATTTAGTAACCTTCATCTTTCATAGTTTTTCTAGCTATTGACCCTAATTCTGGGAACTATCTTTCATCTTACAACTTGATATCCTAATTATAGGCTCAGGGTCTATCCACTCCTTTATCATAAGCTACTTTTAGGGATAATTTTGTAACATATATATAAAATTATGATCCTCTAGATTATCCCTCAAATTTAAAAGATACTTTTCTTTATGCTTCCTCGCTGAAATAAACTTTTGTCTTATTAACCTTTTAAATGTTCCTTGATAGTATATTTCAAGGATAAGACTAGATCAATGCATTAGTATATCTTGACATTAACTTTATGCAAGAATCTTGGGAAGGTAGGTTATTTCATACACGATTTTCTACCATTATCAACATTATCCACAGATTCCTAGCCATTAGAGGGTGTTTTCCAGCCTAAAATCCAAAAAGGGGGTTTGGGCCTGTCATTTCATAGATAAGACTTTGCAAGAAAATTGGTATGGTGAATAGACCCCATATGTTATTTAATAATCACTCTTATTCTAATGAGACATAGTCACAGAATTCAATTATATATAACCAATATTTATATAATGTTTTACTACTATCCATTTTTGTTTCTATTTAGACTTCACTATATGAAAATAAATTGATCTCTTGGTGTGTTCTCGGTGTCTTGGTATATGTCTTATAGTCCATTAGTAGTGCCAAAAATCAGAGATGGCATGAATGAGGGGAATAGACATATAACTTAGAATCTTGATCATGTTATGAAATTAATACATATTGGGGTTCTTTGTTACTCATCTATACAACACCTTGAATTTTATAGATATATGAAATTGAGACATCCCTCATTAGACATGAAATATAAATCTTTATTTCTTTTCAATAATTGTATCCCCAAACTAATATCCCTTATATTCTGATTAGACAACCTCACCAACATCATATAATTGATTGGTTTCAAACTAATATATGAATTTGAAACTATAATTATATACCCATTGAGACACTTATAATCAAAGATATTAGAATAGACTCTAGTATCTATGTTTGTATTAACTCTGTGACTCCATCATCCATACTAACCTCACCTGTAGAGACCCAAAGCCTGACGTACATGGAAATTACATTACTTTTTTGTAATACTTAATACATAACAAAAACAGACACACAAGGACCGTAATAGTTTAGTGTCTTTGGAAACTCGGAATATAATCTTCTAATCGTGGTGAAAGATCTTCAACTTCTCCCATAAAGATCTTTCCCTTTTGTTTTCTTACCTAAAACCTTTCTTTAAATCCTGGGGAAAAGAGAACATATAAAGGGTGAGCTCAAATTCTCAGTAAGGGTAAACATAGAGAACATAAAACAATCCATAAACATTTGAATGCAAAAACTTGAACATAAAATCTAAACATCAAAATCATGAGCAATGACATAAATCTTGGAAGTACATAAGGCATAGATCATAAAGGAACATTAATCATGATAAAATAACATGGGAATAAAACATGTAATTGTGGAAAAACATTAAGCACGTGATATGATTTCCATGGTAGCCAAGGCATTGCTTCCAAGACCATCTTAGTGGACAAAGTCCCTTACTGAACGAGGTTTACTTGTCGTTCCAACCCTGTATTACTGAACCGGATTTACTTTTCATTCCAGCCATGTCTATTTCATGAGATATAAATCTTTAGCCAATGCATTGGAGGGAGATATAGGTCCCAACAATCTCATATTGAAATCATTCTTACGTGTGCCACAAAACAATCATAAATCATTCATCATAACCCAAAGAATAAATTGGATTTCATAAACATCATTCCTTCATAAGATAATCCATATAAAACAAATGGATATCATTTCATCATAAGAAAAGTGAAACCATATAAATCATAGAGACATTATAATTGAAACATACACATATGAAATAATGTCATCTTAGATGGAAAAATGGTTTTGATAAAACACTTGAAATGAATTCTTGAGGAAAATATCATTTCTTCTTCAAAATCATTTTATTTTCACAAAACGTCATAAAATTTTAAAATAAAGATATTTTTTGAAAATAGTCATGAAATATTTTGGAGGAAGCTTCATGAAAATAAGGCTTTATAAAACCGTAAAAATCCTTTCATTCCGTATAAGTTAAAAAAACATTCTTCTCGTACTTTTACCGGAAAAGTCAAAAAAGTACCTCGTAATGTAAACAAAAGAAAGATTCCTTACATACCATGTAGTAAAAGTCAAAAATGGGTAAAAAGGACTTTAAACATACATGAAATCACTTTTAGAAAATAGGGACGTGGATGATAAATATAACCCTAGTAAATACTTACGAATAAATAATCTCAGATAAAAACGAGATTGGAAAAGTTATCCCTTACCTCAGGTCCGATATGCTTCGTACGTATCTGAACCTCATGTATAATGATTTAAATAATTTCATTAACTTATTGCAGAATCATAATCATTGTTATGATATCATATATGGTTCACTTATGACTTTATATTACCTGTTCTTTTGTAAATACCATGTTAAAGCTACGTTTTGGGTAAAATCGTCTTTTTTATCGTACGTGTTTGGACTTGTTGTTCTTGATGTTATTATTACTTATATCATGATTTACTTACTTCCAGAATGTAAATAATTATTTATATATCATATATATTCATTATATATCCAGAATATACATGTATTTATAATAGTACATAACATATGGAGGTAAGAAATGAAATGCACCGTTCATGGAGACGGTAAGCCGTACGTACGCATGAACGCTACTTTCATTTCTATTTATTATTTTAATGGAATTAAAAAATAATGATACATAGGTATATTATAATTCCAGTATAATATCATATATAATATCATTAACTTCATCCTTTATACATCTCACATAAGGCATTAACGAATCACATCACTTTGAGGGGGCGGTAGTCCGCACTTCCTCAAATGAGATCATCGTATTTACCCACTATGGAAAACATAAAGGCTTGATATAATTGGGAATTAAATAAGCATAAGGAAATAATAAACATAATATATATCATATATAAATATAGTGCCATCATAATGGCCACTATGCGAGGCGGTAGGATAAAATCAAACAATCATTGTTTCGTGAGGCGTTAGTTTTCCATCCACAGAAACATTATGTTCTTCATCCATTAGATGGAGGTGTGTGTAAGTTTAGTTCTAATACTTATTATAAAAACATCCTAGTATTTTTATGATACTGGTGTTGTTACAAAATAAAGGATTAAAAAGATTTTAGGGGTTGGATAAGTAGAATAAAATAAAACAACTTAAGAGAAACTATTACCTTTAATTTGGGTGACTTCTTTTGGTTTGAACCAAAAGGACTTCTTGAAGTGAATTCTTCCTAATTTAAGGCTTCTAGGGGGAGTATAGGGATGTTGGGAACTTATTTGGGTAGATTTTGGACGAGACAAAAGGCTTGAGAGGTGTGAGGAATTGCATAGAAGTGGTCTCTATTTATAAGGGAGAGGAGGGACTCTTTTGGAAAGTGTGAAAACATTATTTTATTATAAACATATCTTCCGTTTCAAGAGGTCCAAAACACATTAATGTCGAAGATAAGATGACTCATATTCGAAATAAAATCATCAAATAGGAATTGGACATTTTTTGGATAATATTTTAATCATTATAATCTTATTTATTTAAATCATTTATTAATGAGGTAAATACTGCATCATTATTGTGTCATAAATAATTTAATCTATTTGATGTCTAAAAATTATAAAAAAAATACCAACATGTAGGAAATATTTTTATATTTATAATTAATACTTATAGTCTAAAATATAATTTATATATCCCCTTATAAAAATTAATTACTAAAGGATTTTTGTTAATGCCAATTTTGTCTTTACAATAAATTAATTAATCTAATGTGTCATTGTCTTTCATAAGTGGCTCCATGGGGTCTCAAAATCGAACCAAGGATTCCCATGGTCGTACATTACTCATCTAATAAGTTTTGGACAAGTTTTAAGGTAATTTTGAATTATTATAATATTCTTTTAACCTTGAATTGCCCTATTTACTTTTAACCGTAGTAAATAAAAGTAAAAATTTATTATTCACCAAAAAATATTTTTATCTAATTGAACCACATTTTACTCCTTGATATTAACTGTGTCTCTCAGATTTTCGAAATTCAACTCGCAGAAGTCGTAAAATTAAGTTTTATGAACAATTGCAAAAGCTACTAGGAGGTGGGTAAAAGACGGTGAAAAGTTCAATACAATTTGTATAAATCTAAAATTATTATAAAATGATTCCAATGAATTTAATTGAACTTATATAAGTATTATTTATCTATTTTGACCTAAAATAAATTTAAATCAAATAAATTATTATTTAAATAAAAAGTCGGTTTTAACCAAAAACTCAGTGTTTTCACTATTCATCAAAAATTGAAGTTTTTCAGAAAAATACCAAAAATTTAGCCTAAGCTATATTTGATATTCTGAATTCAAAAATGATGTCTATTTTTACAAATTCAAAACATAGAAGTGGAATTAATTAATTTTAAAATTAATTCCCGTTATCAAAACAAATAGGGTGTTTTTAAGAAACAATAACTATCAAAAGATCATCACTTGTTTATGTCCAAATTCAAAGTGAAATTAATTCCAATTACCAACATTGGATTAAATGGTAAAAATATATTCTAATTAAACTTTAAAACCAATTAAAAAGATAATATAACCATATAAATTATTGCAATGAAAAAAGTTGTTTTTAATTAAAATATAATGTGTTTTTATTATTCATCAAAATATGAATGTTATCAGAATAATATGAAAATTTTATCCAAATTAAATTTTTATATCATGATTCCAAGGAATAATTTTATTTTGTAAAATTGAACTTGTAAACATGTTAAAAACTATATTTAAAGTGGGTGCGCCATCAAAAGGCGGCAAAACTGCATTTTTTTTGAAAAATACTTATTTTACCTGAAAATTTTATTTTGTTCTCATACCATGTTCTAGAAAATATGTAAGATGAATAATAATGTTATAAAATTAAAAATGTAGTTAATACTATTCATAACGGCTAGTTCATAATAATATTATAACCATATATCATTGTTTAGTGAAACATGGTATTGTGTACAACACACGCTATCGAGGAAGGTCGTGATTGCGTGTAATGCAAGCCAAGTCAGGGTTGTGTGTAGTGCAAGACTCCTTTTTTGTTTCGTATAACAAAATCCAACCATATTTCATTTATACACTGAATATATATATATATATATATATATATATATACACTCAATGTTGTGTAGAATGACTACTATCAAATGAACTTGAAATTGTGTGTAACACAATCCAAGAATAGTGTTGCGTATACAGCAAGCTAATACGGTGTTGCGTATAGCACAAGATGATCTTGGTGTAGCATAAAACAAATGACATAAAATAAATTAAAAAGAATACTTATCATAAAATATCAGGGTGTTACATCACCCTTATTCAGGATCATTGGTGCTTGAGGTTCCCCTATTTTTCATAATTGGGAACACAATTTGGAATCATGAAGTTGGTATATCTCCATTTTTTTACCAAGAATATATTTATCCACTTATTAAACATTATAATTTTGTGAGAACAAGGATCCATCTTATCAATATTTTTGTTTAATTAAATATATATTGTGCTATTGGTGGTGTCGACTTAGTATCACCTCATGTAGTCATGGTTGATAGGAATTAATTATACATTTGTACAATATTTAAAACCCTAGAAATATTATAAACATCCCATAAGTTGATCCCCGCTTCTCCAAACATTAGTCGGTCACTCTATTCTGAGGGATACAAAAACTGAAAATATCTATAATGAATCTCTCATTATTATAAACATATGTCTCTAGCACACATAATACCTTAAATATATTTGTATCTTAAAGTTTTTTCTCTAAATCTAGGCACATTTTGCAGGCCTAGTAAACCACATCCACAAAGGCATAAATCTTCCTCTATGGAGAAAGTCTCAACTCTCATTCCACCCTTAGATTTAGTCATTAACACCCTGGTGATATATCAATGGTTATAAATGTGTCTAAGGTTCTGATTGAGTTATGATATTTTCAATGGTGGCCTTCATATAACACGTGATTTACATCTAGTATATAGAAGGCACTCTGATAAAAACTCTGCATATTAAATATTCTCCCACTCCAAATTCAAGTAGTGGGTAAATGAGGATGAAAGGAGGTTTTGATCAAGATTATGGATGTTAGTTTCACTCAACAATCCATAACTATACAGGGGTATGAAATGTTATAGATTATTCCTTTATAATTTTTTTAGAGTCTCTATGTGAGATAAAATATATCATCACCACTTCATAATATATCCTAACTTGATTCTTTCATTCTTATCAATGATGTAGTTTACCGCTACATCAATGGAGATTTTTTTCAAAAGATAACAATTATCTAAAAAGTATTTCAAAAATATTTAATAATTACCATAATAGAATAAATTATAAAATGAATTTAAGGTTGGGGAAATGATATAATGAACAAAGATAAGCATGTGAAAATTTAACTAAGCATGAAATTTCACCCTATTATCGATTTGTAGTTTATGGTTCCTAGACCATGACACCATTTTCATGTTTCTCATTAGTATCTTCTTAGGACATCATGATTAGTCATCCACTCCCACATCACTTGCAGAAGCGACACATTCCTAGTGCACCATTCCCTATCTCTTTTTCCTCAATCAGATACTCTATACCATACACCTAATTTCAATCCAACATCATCTTTTATGACATACCAAGTTCTCAGTATGTGACTTATGATAAATGTGAGAGCCTTCATTTATATGATTTTTCCTAGTCTCAAATGAATAATTATTAGGTGGTCCCATTAATTTATAACTGATTAATGTGACCCATACCATACATTACACACTAAATAACATGTTAAACCATACACCTAATGGATTTTTCACCGAACCTTTAATCTCTCTATGTGTAAACCCACTATCTGAGTAAAAAAATTATATAAATTATATAGGTGGGACAAATTAATTTCCCATATGAAATTTCTAAAACAATTTATCATAAATCAACTCATTGTTGAGTGGTGTCTACCTAGGACAGCTCCATATCCTCCTAAGATACATAATTCGGTATTTTATACCATTGTTATTTCCTTATAGTATTCATTCCATTTTTAATGGGAATTGATTTTTTATAGAATACATTCCATGGGTTTTTATTCCAAACTTATAGGACCTTCATGGTTTACAATATAATTTATTTCATTGAAAATTGGGATATTTATCCTTCAGAAAACAATGGAACTTTTCCAAATATATGCCTCCAAGTTAATGTAATCCACAAAAATATATTTTCCAACCTACTTACCATATTATAATATGATATAAAAATAATCTCACATGAAGAAGTCTCACACAAACCATTAATAGATTATATTCTCCTTGTAGTCCATTCTATAGAACGTTAATATTCCTAGATTGGTCATTAGTGGTTCAACATTAAAATATAATACACCATTGTAACACCCTCGATTTTTTGTATTTACACATTTATTTTTCTATTTTTTTATTACGAAGAGTTTGGGAGTGATTTTTTGATGACCCAAAGGGGTTTTATGGTGTTTTATATTGTTTCTAAAGGGAACATAGTTGGAAAAAATAGGAGAAATTCCATGTACTTTATAAGTAACCATGTTGAATGGTAGGTTCTCTATAGGATAGTATATGGTTGGGAACATGATTTACTAAACCACATATCCCGACCATGAAATACCTAAAAGGAAGAAAAAATCATTTTTAACTCAAATACCCCTAAATCACTCGTTCATTCTCTTCTTTCTATGGTTATTTAACTAGAAATATTCCATGGTTGATTTTAATTACTCTATTATTTTTAGATATCCACTATATGGCTTCATGGTGTTTTTTCACTAGGGATTGATGTTAGGAATCTTGTCTCATATTAACCTCCCTTATATTATCATTTCATCTCTAGAGAAAATCATGTATATAGTATTCATTCCTAAATCATTTTTTTAGAGTATCTGTTGATTCTAGGGTTTCTTTTAAACAATACTAAGAGTGTTGTAGAAGTCAAAATCAATGAAGTCATGGTGTGGTTTCACCTTGGTGACATTTTTTGGGGTAATTGGCTTCCCTCTCACTCTAATCCAACCTTGAAAAATATGGATTTTTGTATCTAAAGATAAATTTATTTGTTTATTTATGAACAAAAATTGGTAAAACTTCTTTGAATGATTATATTACAATATTTTTGGGTTTGGAAATGAGGTTTTTGAGTGATACCCATAACATGTTTGGTAAAATACACAAGGGGAGTTCTATTTTAAAAAATAATTTTTTTAATGTGGGTAAACATGAAATTAACATCATTTTGTGTGTATTTATGATGAATATATATTGGGATTTATTATTTCAGACTCAAAAGTCATGTGAAATTAGGGTATACTAGATTTCACTAGTAAAATATTATATTGGTTAAGAGATAGGTTTTTTCTCATATGTTTGGTCCACACATGGAGTCCTGCTTTGATGGGGATGAGGGGAGGTTTTAGTGTGTTTTATATGTGGGTGAGTTCATGATGTAGTGTGTGCTATGGTTTGAGTGATTTAAATTACATTGGACACACACACACACACTCACATATATATATATATATATATATATATATTCACTCAGTCATTATTATTTAATCCTATTTATATAAAATGGGAGATAAATTGTTTATTTCCAAAAAGTGTGAGTTGTTAATCCTTAAAGGATATTCTACTAGGTGGTAAACTCACCTCTTAGAATATGCATCTTATTGTGTATATTGATTTTAGTCATCATCAAATAGGTAATGGTGACACCTCATACATTTCTATAAGAATACCTTTATTATGGGTGATCAGACTCATTTGAAAATAAAAATGTTGATTTATTCTTAAGAACCTCTATCTAGTGGAATTCAAGGTCAAATCACAAAGAGAAAGTCTTATTTATGAACTTCAATAAAACAAATCAATCAAATAAGGCAATAAAAACAATAAGAATTTATGTAAATTATGTGGTGAGAAAATTAGAATGTAGTAGGAGTGAACACTAGTGAAAGTGGAACTCAATTAGTTAAAAATAATTTAAGAATATTATATAGTTTTATACATGAAATTGATGGTCCATAGGGATTTTTTATTCTATAATCCTAAAAGTAAATATCATCATTCAAGTAATTATGGGATAGACCTAAACCATCATTCCCATATTTATTTATATAAAAACGTCTATATAGGTGTTGAAAGGTGTATAGATGAACTCCATAGTTTTTCAGCTATATAATTTAACACGACTATAAAAAATGAAATATATCATCATCTCCATTATTATATTACCATTCATACATGGTGTGATGGTATTCTATTTTAATATAAAAAATTTCTTATCATTTGATTTTATATAATAAATGTTCTTAAAAATTTCTTTTAATTATCATGAAAAATAATCATTTATTCTTAAAATACTTCATATATTATCACAATTCAAGGAAAATATAAAAAAAATAGAGAACCAATTCAATAAAATCACACAATAATGATGTAAAAGGTAAATTATCATAAAAATACTAATCCTTAAATAAATGTATCTAAAACTTAGTTTTAATTTATTGTATTGAAAAACTCGACCTCAAAAGTAGTGATAATATAGGAGAAAGGAGTTATGGAATTTTCCATATATATATAACTTCTCTCTCAAATCATTATTGTTTTATAAGCTATCACATTTGATCAAACCTTCCAAATCATTCTATTTATATCCTTATTTCACATTTTTATTAATTTCCGTGATTTCCTCTATAAAATAATGTCACCCATATGTACTAGATGATTTTACACAAATCATTCCTCATTTTGTGTCTTATAATATCTAACCCCAAATATATATGAGGCACCTGCCACTTCTCACTATGTTCCTCAAGTGACTCAATAAAAGCCGTTAAATAGACAGTTCTCTCCCACATACTCCTAGCTTGATATCCAAGTAATAAGAACCTAACTTCATCTTATATCTTGATTTAGTATTCAATAGATTCTCACCAAATTTATAAATGATATTTCCATAGAAGCTTCACCACCATCATCAAATATCTCCACATCTATGATTTATTTTTTCTGAGTCCACATTTACCACATTATAAAAGTTTCTAGAAATACCATTTACATAGAAAATATTAGTAATTAATTTCATTATTTACTAATTATAATTTAATTTTATGATTTTCGTATTCATCAATATCATCTCCAAAGAAACTTTTTTATCCAATAAGTGGTCTTTAACTATATTTTCATCCATTAAAAAATTCTCAAATTTATCCAATCATTCCCATTAATAAATTTCATGACCCACTATTAGCATCAACTATCTCCATCATCAAAAAATTATTTTTTATCCTCACTAAAATCAATAGATTTCATTTTCGTTTATTAGGAAACCCACCAAAAAGTTTCCTTTTACTTTAATAAAATCTATTTTAAAAATATACATTCAAAAAAAAATTCATTCTTCTTCCAATAAAAACAATTTTTTAATCATCCACTACTCAGTGAATCTCCCAAACATAAACCTTCATCAAATTAAATAAACCTAGTGAAAAAAACATTGATCTCAACTCAGTCCATCATTTTTAGCATCTATTTCCTCTATTATTATATTAATAAAACATTATTAACAAAAAAACTAATTCTAAATTCATCTCCTCTAGAAAATGAATCTCAATTTTTCCCATGATTCTGTGAACCTATTATTTAGTATGAATTTCACCATCCAATACTACCTGTATAATCATCTACTCTAATATTTCAATTTAAAAAATGTGATTCATGAATTATTTTGTGTGTAATAAACTAAATTTTCCCAAATAAGTTGATCATGATCCCAAATTTATATATTCTTAACTAAATCATACATAAAATCAAAAAACTAGTGATTGAACATCCACAAATCCATAGTTAAATTCATCAATGACCATTCATACACAAACTCATAGAAATTTTAGTTTTTAAAAGATATATGCAATTCATTTTGAACTCATTCAAGTTCAAATTAGGCCTTAGAACTTTAAATAAATACCTTATCAAATTTTGAATCTTAACTTCTAGGGACCTTCATCAATGGAGTCCTATAAAAAACCTCTTAAATGAAAAAAGACCCTCCTTCATTATTTATTTAACTGAAATCATATTTATAATTTATTTTACAAATTTATATATCCCATTGGAATATAATGGAACACTAAGGGGGTTAATTAGTGTACCCAAAATTTATCATGTGTATAATTTCTTTTAATCACACCCCTCTTTCACTCAAACTTCTACCACAGTTAAGAGCAATGGAAAAATTAATGTTCTCTTAAAATAACACATAATTTTAAAACATATAATAAAATAAATAGTACCATAAATATATTTTTACAAGGACCAACTCCTTAAGTAAAACCTACTAATTTTATTGTCCAACTATTTTTGTGACAAAATTTTTAATATAACTATTGAATTATAGTGATTAAAAGTGTAGTAAAATTGACACACAAGTGTTGGAAATGTGTCATCAACTTTATTGATATTTTTTTCTTATACTAGAACGGCCAATTATTTAATGGTGTTGATTATACTATTTTATTCATTTCTTTATATTTTATTCTCAATTTACACTTAAATAAGATCTCCCTTATACTTCGGATTTATTTACATCAATAAACTGATTGTGCTCCTCAACTAAATTTATTTTACTACCACTTTTTCATAAATATCAACATAATTCACATCATCCAAGTATTCTTCTTCAATATTTTTAATATATTTATTATATTCTAACTCATTTTATTATAGTAATGCTTCAAAATTAGATCTTTAATATACTATAAATATACTTCTTCCTTGATCAACAGAATAAATGTAAGATAAACTTCCAATAAACATTTCTCAACCATTCTAGAAAATTTAAAACTTAAATATTCATCTAATTTAGTTAATGTTATATAATTCACCAATATTCTTATTATTTCATGTATATCTATTTCATGAACATTTATCATTCAATTATTTTCATGAATGGATTGTTGTATTTGTCATGCATGGATGTCCTTTCCTTCTTATTATTATATGATTGAACTTATTATATTAGTGGAAGTAACTATACATAAAAATATTCTATATCACTCATCCAAAATACCTCTCTACCTATAATTGAAGTAAATAAGTGTGATAAAACTTCTAATTTATTATGTCTTTGTTCTTTATTATAGATAAGGCACGTGGTTCTCTTTTATTATTCATGCATTTTATATTTTCTAATTTCAATAATTAGTGTATTCAAACTCTCTTTTTTACATCACATTATTTCTCATGTGAGTATATATGTATCACATGGATTTATCTCCTTATGTGATATATCATGTTATGAAATTTCTTCACGGAGGGTTTTACTTTATAAGTGCATGTATTCATTGTGTAAACACGAGATTTGGGTAGTACTCTTATTTTTATCGTATTACTATATCAAGAATAGATCTCGTTAAAACTATGTATATAATAATAAATTTCCATAACATGATTAAAATAAAACATTCTTGTTTATTTGGATGATTATTATGTGTGTGAGATCCTTTGAAGGAAATCCTATGTTAATACAGATCCTATCATCGCCAATGGAATCTATGATTTCATTTATCCATCTCATTATGTAATCTTAGAGTTTATAAAGAATTATCACCACCTATGATTATTCAAAACTCCTGAAATATATCCATTTAATTTTCATTATCATTGTGATTCATTGTGAGTTAATGTATCCTTCATTTATGATGAAGATAATGGAATTATTCAAACAAAATTTTGATGTTATCTGATGTTCATGGAGAGACATCCATTATCTTCCTAATACTAAAAATCATGTTGTCTCTATTTCATATATCTCCTATTAAATTTTTCACTTCATGTATACATTCATGGATAATACCTTCACATACTCCCATAAGGCGGCATGTTCCAAGCTTATCCATATACTATAACAACTACTAAACCACATTGCATTATATATTATCCTTGAGTCCTTATATACTAACTACAAA
This sequence comes from Viscum album, assembly GCA_963277665.1. NCBI lineage: Eukaryota > Viridiplantae > Streptophyta > Magnoliopsida > Santalales > Viscaceae > Viscum > Viscum album. The sequence goes on along the minus strand of OY728160.1, from coordinate 903,450,622 downwards.
AAATACCAATCTCATGAGATTAAAATCCTTATAAATTATAACCATGTAATAACCTTTTGGTTTTTTATCATTTTAATTGAATTATTATTTACAAACCTCTCATGTCATAGACCAAACTCATGAACTACCAATGCACTACATACTAATTTTAATATGTATTAACCTCATAAAATCACATGCCAAGTATGTGGTATTTTGGAATTTCTATTTTTTATTGTATAATGAAACTTGTATTGATGTCACATAGTTAGAATCTCTTTATATGTTGGATTTTATATTCCTTTTAAACTCATTGTTTTTTAAATCCAGGAGTAGAGGAACCTATCTTCATCAAATGGTGACTATAAACATCATCATTTCACTTAAAGATATGAGGCACCACTCTATATGTATATAACATTTTAATGTGTAAAAATAGTACATATAGTAATGTATCACATCATATTTTTCAACAGAAGGGAAACACTTAATTTCATATATTATTCACCATAGTGGTATTGAAATATTTACTAGTGTAGGTTCAAGCCCAAGGTCTTCTATGTCACCCCACACATGGGAGGATAACTTACATTCTCAAAAATTCCAAATCATTTCCTTTAATTCTTTCCAATGGACTACCAATCATAAAGACCTACCTCTTCAAAACAAACCTTCAGTTCCACTTGAGTTGGCATTTTTTTAAAATTCAATAATCAAAATATTTAGTCTCATTCTTAAATTTCCTCATGTAATAATAAAATATTACATGTTTTTCACATTTTTAGGAAAATAAAATATTTTTTCCATGGCCTTATCATAATCTCAATCATAAAAAATCATGATGTAGAAAATGTTATTTCTCTTTCAAAACAAAATTAGAAAATTTATTTAATAAAAAAATAGCTTAACTATAATCCCTATTAGTGGGAGGATAGAATGACATCCAATGAATCACTAAAAATAATCAAAGCATCATTACTCACTATACTCTTCCTGAATATTTCATCCATAATTTTTCTCAACATCTTATATACATTTTATTTTGATGATAATTAATAATCATGTGTAACTTAATCTTCCTTATATATTGAATTTTATTCCATATGATAAATTAAAAAAATACAACATTACTTATAATCCATCCATATGATATCTTTAATCCCCACAATTGGATTTATTCTTTAAACCACATCAATATATAAAATCAATTTTTTATTTATATTTTTATAATAAATTAAAAGGATATAAAGGGTTAAAATAAAATTCTTATTCTTTTCACCATGGCCTCATCTCCACCCTTTGTTATGCATCTTCATCTTGTCCACTTGTAGATAGAATGATGATACCATATGTTTTCAAATAAATATACTTATTGTTATCCATATAAAAGTCTATATGGGAAAACCTAGTGTAGAAAATAGTATTTAATTCACCATGAAATCAATTTTATCCAATAATTATTTTAGTATGTGATACCATTTCTAATATACCAATATTTTGGGTATAATAACTAATTTATTCATGAATCAAATACCATGAACCATAATTAACAAATACATTATAAATTTAAATTAAAAATACCCTAATACCTATTTCATTAAGCCTAATAATTAATCATAGCTAACCCATTGTTCCCATGTTTGAAATAACCATGAATAGGGTAAAACATGTGATTGAATTACCTCATGCTTTATCTTTCACAAATATGATCAAAATAATAATAAAATAAGTTTAAAATACAAGAAATCCCACACCTAAAAAAATTATTAGAAAATAGAAAAAATGGTAGGACAAGGTGGTTTATAAAGATGGGTGTGTAAAAAACCATTCACATCTAGATCGACAAGATGTGAACAAAAATACAAAGAAAAAATATCAACTTGAGGAATCCTCTATAATTTACTTCTTGGACAGAGAATCAACAAATTGGATGCACTCTTTTTAAACATGAGTGACATCCAGATGAAGATCCTCAATAAGAAAAAGTAATTCAATCCATGATTGAAGAAGTCTCCCTAGCACATTCTTGGAGTGAGTCTTAAAAGTATTAACTGTAGTGGTAGAGTCATATTCCACCTTGAGACCCCTCTAACTATAATGAAAATCATACTTTATTACATTGATCATATCACCTATCTCAGCTTCAGTGGACAATACATTTCCAAAGTAGTGAGATAATAAGTCATTGACAAAGACTTTATGAGTGAGGAAGACACCACCACATCCCAAGGGTCCTGGTGTACACGATTTCTCCCTATCCACTTTCACTTTTAGTCAAAATGACATTGGTGGAAATCATCTAATGGATTTAAGAACCAAAGGTTTTTTTACACTTCCAAAAACACCACTATTTCCAGAATTATATGATTAGAATGACTATTTATCATTGAACTTGTAGATATTTTGAGGCATACATTTATACATGAAAAATAGCATTCAATCCATTATTGAAAGAGAGGCTTTAATTATAAAATTTAGGAGAGTACATTGGTTTCTAGATTAAAGCAACGAAAATAACCACAGCTCATAGTAAAATTACCATAATTTGGTCATTGTAGTCTATACTGAGGATGGATGTCATCATGTTATTAAGGATTATCATATACATTAAAATCCCAAAGATCGATTTCATGTGCTTCCAGAACCTTAGATATAATGTATAGAAGATAGAGATTTGGTTTATATAGTCCTTATCTGGTAGAAAAAGGAATAAAGTAGGAGTGAACTTAATTCTACTTTTTTGAAGAAGGAAATGACCATGTCGCCTTCCTTTCTATATTATCCAAAGAAGCACATAATTTGGAGGATGAATTACAGATTCTTTGAACATTTTCAGTCATGATGGGGGTGCAATAATCCCATTATAGAGATCCTTATAGAATTCCCTGGAAGTGAACTGGCCAGTGGAAGTAAGGTTCCAAACCATAATATCAGTGTCATTATACATGTAATTTTTTATCTCTTACCTAGAATTATGGGAGATACATCCCTTCATATAATAATTCTTATAATCATCATTAATTGATAATTTTTTCATATATAGAGGCACATACATGACTTCATTGATGGGCCTATCTAGCCAAGGGGTACTCTATACAATGAATTATAGTGAATATCCACAAACCATTTTGAGAATTAAATGATATAATGAAAATATTATTTTATAGAAGTACATACAGAAGAGGAAAAATATATAGAATAGTCATTCTTATGTTTTTAGAGAAATCTGTTATTGAGGAATTCTAGATAAATGTCACTAGAAGTCAGTAAATTCCAAGTTAATTTACTAAGTAGGGAATCATAAAAAACTTTCAAGTATTTGATTCCCCTTCAACCCATATCAATGGGTTTAATAAATTCTATTCAATCCATAGTGATGAGTTTCTTTTCATGAATTTATACAGTCCAAAAAATGTTCTTGATCAAAGTATAAAGGTTCTTACAAAGGGTTCTAGGCCACAAGAAAATGGAAACAACATAAACAAACATTAACATAATAACCAAATTAACAAGGAAAATTATACCTACTTGAGACATGGTTTTCCCTTTAAAGGTGGTCATTTGAGAAATAATTCTGGATAAAATGCTTCCAAGTTAAAATATTTTTAACTTTACCCCTAAAAAATACTCCCAAAATATAATTAAAATGAAGGGTTTATTTTATAACTCCAAGTTTCCTGGAAAATTTATTTTGTTTAGAGACAATCATTACACTTCCAAAAACCAAAAAATACTTATCCCACCTTATCATATATCCAAAAGTTTATTCATAATGATAAAAAATATATTTGGAATACAAGATATTGTTCATTTATCATCTTGGTTAAACATAAGGATTTTATCCACATTAAAGAGGTGTGAAGGAGTATAAATACTCCTTCCTGCATTCATTTTCATGTGTAAACCATCCTGCACCAAATCATTAAGAAAAACACTCATTTAGTCTTCATATAATGAAAAGAGAAAACCAGAGGGGGTTCCCCCTATCTGACACCCCTAGAGCATTAGAAATAACCTATAGGAAAACCATTTAGAATAATATGATATACATGTATTACCCTTTTGAAATATATCCTTCATGTTAGCTACTTTTAATGGGTTCTCTCCCTTTCTCATCATCATGGTGGATAGTTATATTATATTGATATTAGGATATTCATGTTTATGATCCACTAGAATATAAAAATTAAATATTTTATAAGATCTTGAATTTTTATTATAGCATTATATTTTTATTTGATCTAAAAATACACCAAAAAATAATAAGGAATAAGGTCAGAATATATCAAGATTCATAAAAATAAAAATAAAGATTTTTATTTGATCTAAAAAAATAAATTTGTTTTCGGAGAGGACTAAAGAGTCGATATTTCATTATACATGTATCTCCTTTAAAATTCCTATATTGAAATTTCATGAGAATTAGGGAATTTTTACTCTCATTAATCATTAACTTTTATGAATTTATCATCATTACTTCTAATAATAATGTATTTTTCTCTCTTGGATCTTTATTATCCCCCTTAGACATATCTTCTAGGGTAGGTATAAGAATCATATAGTTATTTTCATTATGTACAATATTCTTGTACCTTCAGCATAGATTTTCTAAAACTAATGAGTTTCTGTTTTTTTTAAACTACCATGAAATTATTTTTTACTAATTTTAAATAATAGATTTACCTGTATCCTTTTCACTTACATTATATTACCCCATTTTTATATAAATTTCATGTTTTTTATGCTAAAAAAATTAATCACTACTTGTTAATATATCTATAATTGTTGGAGTTACCAAATGAATTTATCAAAAAAATGTTATATTGTTTTGGAACCTATTATATTCATCTTTAGGGACGTATTAAATCACTAAAATAATCACATTTTCTATAAATTGGATTGATTCATCACTTTTATTCTAGATTATTTTTTTAATTTTATCTACCATAGATTTCTGGAAATGATTCAATGTTTAGATTTTTTAACATATTAGAATTTTTTTCTCTTGGTAGAAAATACATTCCTAACATCCTTACAGTTATAGTTATTTGGAGGTTCTTGTTTGACCCATTTTTCTATTTAATTATGGTATCCCACCTTTTTTATTATATAACGTTTTATTACATTTGGAAACATAGGATATTTTAAAGTTTAGTGTCATGTAAATAAGGTATAAAATACATGAAAACATAAAAAACTCTTTTAATACAATTATAATTCTTCATAATTGGTTCATATTATGTTTAATTACTACATCTAATAACATATGGAAATAAATCAAAGGAAAGGGTTAGCGGAAGGCTTGGTAAGAGGAAACAAGGGAAACCATTTACTTGTGATATCAATAAGAACTTGATGAAATACATAAATACATGAGAAATAGAAAATGAGGAATATAATAATAAATATAATAATAATAACAACATCAATATGTGGATATAAAATTTAATTTGTACATTCATAATCATATCACCAAGGTTCATCCCCAAGGTGTCTTAAAATTTACCAAGGTTATTCACCAAGGTATCGTAAAACTTGTTATCTCTATATATTAATTTCCTTACCCAATGAATTGCAGATCTATCAGGGTGCATGCTTAATATGTCTTTATTTTCATGTGATCTACATAGATCATAATATAACATTTCATAAATAACCCATACATAATAATAGAAATGGGTTTCATATCAAAATCATGGAATTTTAAAAAGTGCATAAAAACATGATCATTTTGTCATTTATAACCCATGGAAAAGGAAATAGGGTTTTATGAATGTTGATTCCAAAATAAAATAAATAATTTTTATTTATTTTTTAAAACTATTTAAATTAAATAGTTTTAGGTAATCACATAAAAAAAATAAATGAATTTCTTTGGAAAAAGAGATAGATTTTTGAGATGAAAATCCTATAGCATAACGACTGTGAAACAAGGTTTTTGAAAATATTTAAAAATATAGGAGACAAGGGAATACCATAAATAAATAACTAGTAATACATTATAGGGATAGAATAAAATTTAAATAAGAACATGTTAAGGAAATTTAAAATATATGCCACATAAAAGAGAACTTGAATGGAAAGGGAAGTTGAGAATTCCCTTACCTTGAAGAGTAACTTCTAAGGCTCTAAGATTGGGACCATTGGGGAATGAGGGTACCTTGGTAAGGATATGTGGGAGGTAATTAAATCATAACTTCTTGGAGAATTATTTTTGGAATGAATGGAAATGAAGGAATGTGTGGGTATTTATAGAAAAAGAGAGGGAGTTTTTTGTTAATTTCTAAGGATACCTCATTAGTGGTATTTGAAAAACCAATGGATTTTCCATGTAATTTTCCCATGGTATTGGCCAATTGAGACACCTCATATCATATTTTAGTCTATAATAGTTTACCATAGTTATTAAATCATTATTACATCACTAATGTTGTTGTTAAACATACTGAAAACTCAAAACTCTATTTTTACTATTCACTAAAAAACAAAGTATTTTATTAAAATCTCATAAATTCACCACAACCTAATATCAAATTTTTAAATTTGAAAATGAATTTTATTTTATCTTAATAAATCTATAAATGTGATAAATTTAATTTTAACTATAAAAATTATTTATTATTAAAAATAATAGTTGATAGAAAATGCATAGTGACATGCATAGTAAAATTTTCAACACTTGAAAAAAATTAAAATTATTTTATAATTTTTAAATAAAATTGAGTGTTTTTATAAAACTATTTCATTATAATAAAAATTATTAATAAATAACTATTTTAATATAGTAATAAATGTACAATTTTTACCTGAAAAATCAATTTATCAAATTTTTGTTAATTAAACATATATTTTATTAAGCAATGCTATTCTTAAAATGGAAATTATGAAGTAAAAGTTTTATTAAAACAAAGGTATTAAATTTTATGTAGCTATTTCTATGATACATAACCCCTTAAAACACCTGCATATGACCTCAGGGTATGGTTTGTGATGTTGTTGGACACTTGGGCGACTTGGTAACATTACCTGAGCGGTAGTTTCCACCAAAATAAACTTCTCCCATATGAAATTTCGTTCAATAATAACATATTGAAGTTTCTCTTGGTCTTGATTTAGAGTGAAGCCTAGTTAATCCACCTCCTTCCCATGCTCTGACAATTGGGCATTGTATGTCTCGAGTCTACTAGATGAGGTCATCGACTCTTTTTTCTACATTAATTAACCATTATCATTTCTATTTATAATAACTAATCTTAATGTTAAGAGTATATTTTAAAACTATCATATTAACCAACTATCATATAATAGTGAAAAACCAATGGTCTCGTTTCAATTATACTCACTTCATTAATAAAGGGTTATATTTTTGTTGAGTACAAAGTAATATAACACACATTTTCAGAAAAAATTATTATTCAAAATATTTGGGTTGTTACATTATTCATCCCTTAAGAAATTTTGTCCCCAAAATTTCAAGTCATACCCTCAGAATAGAAAATATGTGGGTACTTCTACATCATAGTCACCTCTAGTTCCCACATGGATTCTTCATATTTGTGGTTCCTCTATAACAATTTTACAAGGAGGGTAGTATTTTTTGTAGAGAACCATGTCTCTATGACCCAAGATCTCCATTGGATACTCCACATAAGAGATTTCATGTTCCAATTGTACAAAATATTGATTCGGTACATGTGAAGGGTCAGGTATGTACTTTCTCAAGAGGGATATGTGGAATAAATCATGAACTTGATCTTGATTTAGAGGAAGTACAAGATGATACGCTACTGCTCCTATATGGTCAAGGATTTCATGGAGACAATGTACCTAGGGTTGAGTTTACATTTATTCCCAAAACTCATGAATCTCTTCCATAGATAAATTCAAAGGAAGACCTTATCACCAACATCAAATGCCAATTCCCTTTAACAGTTGTCAGTATAGCTCTTTGGTCGACTTTGAGCAGCCTTAATGTGTTTTTGGATGGAATGAACCTTTTTTGTAATCTATTGTATAAGATCTAGCCCAAGAGGCTTTCTATCACCAACTTCATCCCAACAAGTAGAAGTTCTATATATCTTCCCATATAGAGATTCATAGGGTGCCATTTGAATGATAGAGTGGAAACTATTGTTGTAAGAGAACTCATCTAATGGGAGATGTTGATCGCATCAACCTTTAAATTCCATTGAACATGTTCTCAACATGTCCTTGAGTATATGAATAGTCTCTTAAGATTATCCATAAATTTTAGGGTGATAGGCCATACTAAAATTCAATTTGGTACTCAATGTATGTTGAATAATTATACAGAATTTTTATATAAACCTCATATCATGATCAGAAACTATAGATATTGGTACACCTTAAAGCCTTACCACTTCCTTTATGTAAATCCTAGAAAGTTAATCTAAAGAGGAATATTCCCAAATAGAGATAAAATGGTCATTCTTGGTAGGACAATCCACTATAACCCACATCGCATTGTTTCTTTTGGAAGTTTTCAAGAGACCAGTGACAAAGTCCATAGTGATATTGTCCCACTTCTATGCGGGTTTGGGTAGTTGTTGTAATACCCATTTATGAATTTTTTTCTCTACATTCACTTGTTGAAACACCAGGAACCTTGTAGTATAGTCAGCAATCTCCCTTTTCATATTATCCCGCCAATAATGATCACAAAGGTCCCTATACATTTTTGTGATTCTAGGATATATAGAGAATGTAGTGCTATGAGAATCATTCATCAACTCCTTATTTATTTCTGTAATAGATGGAACACATAATCTTGTACAAAATTTCAGTACATCTTTTTTATCAATATTGAACTCAATATACATCCCATCCTTCACATACTCAAAAAAATTTTGTAACAAAGGATCTTATTTTTGAGCTTTCTTGGTCTTCTCTAGTAATGATGGTTGAGAAACCATTTGGGATGGGTTTGATGGTGTCCCTTCCCTACGATTCCCATGTCCAGGGATCTCTTTAAATCCAAATCATTTCCATCACATCGTGGTATTTCCTACTTAATGCATCAATTAATTTTTTGGTGTTCTAGGATGATAATGAATTGAACAATCATAGTATTTAATAAGTTAGAATTATCTCTTATGTATCATATTCAATTCCTTTTATGTCAAAATATAATTAAAACTTTGATTGTCTCTGTATATATCCCATTTATCCCCATAAAGATAGTTCCTTTATATCTTCCAAGGAAAAACAACTGTTGTCAGCTCTAGATCATGTGTAGGATAATTCTTCTCATGAGGATTTAGCTGTAGGGATGCATAAAAAATCACCATGTCATCTTGCATGAGGACGCACCCAATACCTTTTAGAGATGAATCACTAAAAAGAACTAATACTTCTACAGTTGAGGGTAAATTTTACACGGGTGTGGTAACCAATCTCTACTTCATCTCATGGAATCTTTCCTCACACTCCTTTGTCTAGATGAACTTGAACCCTTTTCAAGTTAACTGAGTTAATGGATTATAAAGTCATGAATTTTTTTTCACAAACCTCCTATAATATCCTAGTAAACCAAGGAAACTATGAATCTTAGTTATTATTATATGTATAGGCCACTCCACCACAACCTTTATCTTTTCAAGGTCAATTGACATTCCTTTATTGGTTATAATTTTCCCCAAGAAAGAAACTTGTTGTAACCAAAATTCACATTTTTTGAACATTCCAAAAATCCTCCCCTTTTGTAAAGTGTGCAAAAATAACCCTTAGATGATTCTCATTCTCTTCCAGACATTGGTAATATATCATAATATCATTAATAAAAACTAAAAAAAAAAGTTATCAAGGTAGTCTTTAAAGTCATTATTCATCAAATCCATAAAAAATAGCATGTGCATTAGTCAATCTGAAGGGCATAACAACTAATTCATAATTCCCATATCTTGATTCGAATGGAGTCTTTGGAATATATTCTTTCTTCACCCTCAATTGATTATAACTAGATGAAAGACCAATCTTAGAGAAGAACTAAGCCCCACGAAGTTAGTTAAATAAATCATCAATTATTCGAATAGGATATTTGTTCTTTCTTGTGATCTAATCCAGTTCTCTATAATCAATGCATAACTGCATCAATATATCTTTCTTATTCATTAATAGAACATGTTATCCCCAAGGAGACACACTTGGACAAATAAATCCCTTATCCAAAAGATCTTGGAGTTTCTTATTTAATTCCTCCAGCTCCATATTTTCTATTCTGTATGGGGTTATTGAAATCAGCTCGGAATCCAGAATGAGTTCAATGGATAACTCTACCTATATTTCTGGGGGAGGTCCAAATAATTCCTCATGAAATATGTTAACGAATTCTTGAATGGTGGGGACATTCTCTATCCTTATACTCCCATTTCCTTCTTCTTCTTCACCAATCAAATCTATAAAGAAGGCAATTGGAGGTGCTTCTAGACAAATATCAGGCAAGGTATATCTCCTTGGAAGATAAATGTAGGTCGTCCATTCAAGACTACTGATATTTCCTTTCTTCTACATTTGATCTTAGAATTATACTTTGAGAGCTATTCCATCCCTAGTATAAATCAAATTCCAACATGGGAATGACTACTAGATTTGTGAAAAGATTTTTCTTTTTAAAGTAAATACTAGAGTTTCTAAACATTTTGGATTCTTGGATAATTCCTCTTGTAGTCTTTACTGATAACTATAAAGGGTTCTTATGTCTTAAACCATTATTCTTAAACATGTTATTCATTATCAACAACGACATTTCCTAAAAATCCTTCAGAAGGATTCATAAAAAGCTTGTGATTAACCAAACATATTCCCCAGGAGTGTCAAACTAGGAGAGAAGCAAGGAACATAGTCATGTACCAGTTCCTATTCAAGTCTATCTCAAAGAGGTGTTTTGGGGATTTACCCCAATATACATCTGTTCTAGAGCCATATCCACTTTTTCTTATCCATACAGGGATTTATTTTTTGAAAACCCACTTACTTAATATTTCACCAAAATACCAGGAAGTTTTCTAATATTTAAACTTTCCTATAGGTTTATTCCTAATGTTTTCAAATCCTAATTTCCACAAATAACTAAGCTATCCTTTGATACCAACTATGGAATCCTTCCTTTTTTATTACATAACATTACATTACATTTTACAACCGAGGATCTTTTAAAATTTAGAGTCTTAGAAATAAGGTACATAATACATGAAAACATAAAACACTATTCTAATACACTTATTGTAAGAACCCGGGTTTTTCTACGAAAGACTTTGGAATATTCTTTATGATATTCCAGAGCAGCGCCTTCAGACGGCATGCGATTCCGGGCCCCGGAGTGGCCGGAATTAAATTTTCAGTGCGTTCACACTGGAAATGCTAAATAAATGCAATAACTCTTAAACGGAGTTCCGGATCAGAGATCTGAGTGTGCGGATGGGTCCGGAATGGGTTGTTTACCATAGGAATGACATAAAACTTGTCGGCGCGGGATGTTTGGACCCCTCGCCTACTTCTGGAACGTTAAACGGATTAATTAATTAATTAATTAATTTTTTTAATGGAGAAACGCTAGTATCTCTTAAACGGTGGCTCGGATTGGAAAACTGAGGGCACCGTTGAGTTTGGAGCGTGCCGTTTACCCGAGGAGGGGTATAAGTTTCGCGGGCACGGGCCGTTTGTGAAAAATGGTCCCAGGGGCGTTTTCATAATTTAGCGGCTTCGGACGTTAAATTTTATAACTTTTGAACGGGGCCTCGAATTAAAATTCCGAGACCACATTTGTGCTCAGGAGGTCATGTTTACCCCAGGGACGCCCTCCTTTTTGTCTGCTTCGGGAGCGGAGTCGGGGGCGTGCCGGGCGGGGTGTTTTTTATTTAAACACGCACCCCCCTTCTTCCTCTTCTTCTTCTTCCTCACAACCCCTCCCCTCCCTTCTTCTTTTCCGGTGAGCTCCGGCAAGGCGAGATCCGGCGAGCCAACTCCGGCGAGGCAACGGCGCGAGGCGGATCACGCGGGAAGCGCCGGGCGAAGCCCAACGAGGTAGGCGGATTTGAGTTTTACTCCCCTTCCCCGTTTTAATCCCCATTTATGCTCAATCGCACGCTTGGATCCTCGAAAAAATCTAGTGGTTGCGTAGATCCCGTCCCGAGCTTTCCGGAAAGCTATCCGGATCGAAATTTTGACCCCCGGATCGTTCCCGGTGGTCCTTGGAATTTTTTCGGCCACGGCAGATTTCCGGCGAGGGCCGAAGGCGGCAGACGGCGGCGGCGCGGGGCGGAGCGCGGCGGAGCAGGGCGGTCGGTCGGGGCTTCAGAGGGCGACGGCGGCGCTTCTGGGAGGCGGCGGCGGCGTTCGGCAGCGGCTGTCGGAAGCCGGCCGCGGCGCCGGCCGCGGGAGCCGGCAGGCAAAGGAGAGGGGGGCGCGAAGCGCGCGGCCCCGTGCGTCGACCGCGGCGCACGTCTTGCGGGTCGCTGTGGGAGATCAACCGGCCGCGAGGCGGCCGGTCGGCTGGAGCGAGCCGCGGCCAGCTGGCCGCGGCGGGGTGAACCGGACCCGTGGCTGAGCCGCGGGCCGGCTGTGCGGACCGGGCCGGCCGGCGCGGGCCGGCCCAAGCAGGGCGGACCGGCCGGTCCGGGCCGGTCCGGCCCAAGGGGCTTTGCCCCTCAGACTTCGGACGCCCGTATTTCGGGCTACGGCCATTCGTTTTGCGCGTTGTCTGCGGCAGCGCAGAGCTTGCGTCAAGATGAAGTTTTTGATATGGTTTCAGGAATTTTTAATTCCCGAAACGAGGGGCCGCTGAGGCGCGACGCGTCCTTAAGTGGACGAGCGTTTTTCCGGGATTCTTGTTTTGGACGGCGCGGACGCGTCTGACATCCGTTTTGAGCGCCGTCAGCGGCATTGTGACCCTGGCACTGAGGTGGAGGTTTCCAGTGCGGTTCCAGGCGTTGAGGCTGGAGTTGAGGCGCGGGTCCCACGGGCCGACTCTTGAGTTGTGTGCGGCGTTTCACGACTTTTCCATCGGACGTCCATTCGGGGGGTGAGAGCAGTCGTTTCTGGATGTTTTTCCGAGGGGATTGTAATGGTGCAATCCGCCCGCTCATTTTCGGCACGATGGTGCGGGGCCCACGAGGGCGGTTTGGGGCGTCGACGGTGATTTTCCATCTTTATCACCGGGCGACCGTTTTGGACAAGTGTGTAGTCCATCTTGTGTGATTTTTCGAGAGGATCGCAACGGTGCAATATGTTCGTGGAGTTTCGGGACCGGGTTGCGGGTCCCACGTGGCACCGCTCATGTGCGGTGCGCCGGGATGTATCTTTTCTCCAGATATCTGTTGCACTCAAGTGAGTAGTGCTTTCAACGTGTTTTTCCGAGAGCATCGCGATGGCACAATCCGCCCGACCTCTTTCGGAGACGTGGTGTGGGTCCCACCCGACTCGTCTACGGTGAATAGTGCACTTTTCACCGGGTATCCGTTTTGGTCGATTGAGTACTCAATCCCGTGTGTTTTCCCAAGGGGATCGCAGTGGCGTGATCTGTTGGTTCAGTTTCGGGATCTTGGGGTGGGCCCCACACGGGTTTGGTCACGGTGAATAGTACCCTTTTCCACCTGTTGACCGTTTCGGGCGAGTGAGTAGTCTAACTCGTGTGTTTTTTCGCGAGGATTACAACGGTGTGATCCGTTTGGCTGTGCGAAGCCTCTTGCGCGATCTTGAGAAATGTGGAAGCATGGAAGGTGTCCAGTGGTGGTTTGTCCTACCTTGGTTGTAGCGGACCCTTGGCGTGTGATCGTGCACTTTTGGGAGAGTGACGTAAATGTTTCACGAGATGTGGATGACCGTGTCTGGGCCTTTGAGGTGGAGTTGTTACGTCACGCCTTCGCGTTGACGTTGGGAGCCGTGTGCACGATAGCCTTTGGGCTGGAATGGGGTATACTCCAGGAGTATACGGGAGCGCTTGGAGGTACGTGTGGTTGTTTGTACCTGAGTATGGTTGTGCGCTCAGTTGGGGTTGCGATGGGGCCACACGTCGTGTGGGCCCCATGTGCATGTCAGGTTCTGCTTTGCGTACTTGGAACTCTCGTGGCGTAGAGGGTCCCTCTGTGTGTTTGTTTGACCATCAGGGTGGAGTTTTTCCCCTGGATCGGTGCTCGTTTGTTGACCAGCAGGGTTGAGTGGCCTCCCCTGGTTTCGTTCTCGATGGATCGGCCAGTAGCGGTGCTAGTGGAACCCCGTGACGGAGTAGGTGCTGAAACTCTTTTGGGAGAGTTGTTCTGGAGTTGGGTGGTTGCGCGATACCCACTCCGTGTTCGATTGGCCAGTGTTGCACCCTCCTGTAGAGATGGCCAGAGCATTTCTGAGTTTTACCCTCCAGCGGGGCTGGGCAGTGGGTTACTCATCGACTTCTTCGATTTTACCCTCCAGCTGGGCTGGGCAGTGGGTTACTAGCTGACTCTTAGGGTCTACCCTCCAGCAGAGACTGGGCAGTGGGTCACCGGACGCACTTAAGGTCTACCCTCCAGCAGAGACTGGGTAGTGGGTCACCCGACGACCTCTTAGGGCCTACCCTCCAGTAGGGCTGGGCAGTGGGTCGCCCGTCGTCTAGTTCCACGTCTACCCACCGGCAAGGCTGGGCAGTGGGTCGCCTGTCGACTTATTCCAGGTCTACCCTCCAGCGGGGCTGGGTAGTGGGTCGCCTGATGATGTATTAGGGTTTACCCTCCAGCAGGGCTGGGCAGTGGGTCACCCGATATCTGAATATGGTTTACCCTCCAGCGGGGCTGGGTAGTGGGTCGCCTGATGATGTATTAGGGTTTACCCTCCAGCAGGGCTGGGCAGTGGGTCGCCCAATATCTGAATATGGTTTACCCTCCAGCGGGGCTGGGTAGTGGGTCGCCTGACGATGTATTAAGGTTTACCCTCCAACAGGGCTGGGCAGTGGGTCACCCGACTTTTGGTTATGAATTACCCTCCAGCGGGGCTGGGCAGTGGGACACCAGTTGGCATTCCAGACTCAGTCCTCAGTACTAGGCTAGTCTGTGGATTTCCTCCATGGTTACCAGGGCGAGACCCTTGGTTATACGGGTCAGTGTTGTGACGTCTTGAATTTGAGGAGACCTCTCGACTGCAGAGCAGTGATGAGGTGTGGTTTGACTTTCCTAGAACTCTCAAGTACGAGGGGCGCTTTCCCCACCGAGACACGTTCATGCAACGTGATCTAAAACTGTGCGGGCGAGTCAGTGCCGCCCAAAGAGGATAGTATCAAGGTGCGGTGACTGAGCCCCTTGGATTGCGGTTCAGGGCAGATGTGCGGGTTGCTGGGCGACGATGATGGGTTATGTCTGGGACTGTTGGCTACTTTTTCTTAGGCTGAGCTACGGGACGGAGATCCCCTTACGAAGTTATTCGGGCTTCTCGATAGAGCATATGGATTTGTATATACCATGTTTTGAGTACCCACGCCTTGGGTTTTGGCTACTCTCCTTCAGGAGAGGCGAAGACGCGTGGGGTATACCACGTGTTTTCCGCGTCCAGCTTCTCGTGGTAGGACGAGTCTTCTATCTTTCTCTTGATGGGTTGAGCTGTTACTCTTTACTGCACCCTTGGTTGTACTCCTTTCTATTCCTTGTTCGCTCTACTGCTCACCCTTCGGTACCTCCTTTGTTTCTCCCTCGAGCCTTTGGGGTATCCTACTGAGTATTTTTATACTCACCCCTGCTTGGGCTTTTCCCGCACTTGGTGTGCCCTTGCAGACGACGGACAGGTTGAGCGTGACTTCGGTGGAGCGTAGGAGCTTGATAGCTTGGACCGCGTGCGGTGGTCGTGGCCGGGTTCCAGGTGGCAGACCCGTCAGCTGTTTGTGTTTTTGTTTACCTGTTGCCGGGTTGTGGCACCTTTTCTGGTTGGGCGCGTGTTTTGCCCCTTTTTCCTTTTCAGCACTTTACTTGTATCTTGTAGAGGTCGATGCACTTTGTGGTATATATTTATAGCAGTTTCCCTTTGCTTTTCTTTTTACTATGCACTTCTGCATTGAGTGTGCTACGTGTGTGTGTGTACAGGTGCTTAGGCAAAGGCCTCCCCGAGTTGTTGTGCCTTCGGCGCTGGTCGCCAGCCCTTGGCCTATGGAGGCGGGCTTGGGGTAGTTGCGGCTTGAGCCCGGGTAGGGTCGGGTCGTGACAAAGTGGTATCAAAGGTGGTTCGTTCCTTGGGACGTTGTGCGGACGTCCCTAAAAGAGGAATCGGTTGGGATATAGGGCAGCAGTGTTAATGTGTCTCGAGAGCGGCTCTCAGGCCAGGGAGTCCAGTGATGGTGCGGCGGCCGACGTATCCATTCACCAGGACCTTGATAACCCGCTTGTTGACTCGGCATGCTGATACACTTGTTGCAGGGAAATTTGTTTGTGCATCACATAGGACTGAGTCTTGACTGTCCTTCTGAGTCAGCTCCCCATCGTTGTTGTTGTGGTATATACATATATGCTCATCTGACCGCGGAAATCTTGATAATATTCAGGATGTCCCGGCGAGGACAGCCAGCCAGGATACCAGCTTGGGTTCCTGACGACGACCCTGTGAGCTACGAGGCCACAGTCCAGGACCCATCATGCGAGCCCCTTTCTCCGGGTGGGCCGGTAGCAGCACCCCCCACCTGTTGAGTAGCAGGAAGCTTCAGCAGGGAAGGCTGAGTTTGAGCACAGGTTGAGCGCGCTCCGTGAGTTCCAGCGGCAAATTCCGCTGAGGTTCAGTGGTGAGCCAGACCCTCAGGCAGCAGAGGTTTGGCTCGAGACAGTGGTTCGCCTTTTTAGGCTTGTGCAGACACTGACAGATTAGGGAGTGGCCTTGGCAGCCAGCCTTTTTCGTGGAACAGCTTGGCGTTGGTGGAGTCTGGTGACTCAGTTTCTTGACGAGTCGTCGCTTTCGTTGGATGAATTTTAGTTGTTGCTCCGTGAGGAGTTTTTCCCCTCCTGCTTGCGCTCCATTCTGATTCGGGAGCTCCTACAGTTTCAGCATAGAGGGATGACGGTGGCCGAGTACATGGCTAGTTTTGCAGACTGTGCACGCTTTTACCCGGACTTGGTCCGTGACGATAACCTCCGAGCGCGGAAGTTTGAGCAGGGTCTCCACTGAGAGATTCGTGCTGTCAGAGTACCCTTGGTCATTTCCATATATGCCGGGGTGCTAGAGCAGGCGCTGGTGACAGAGGGCTTCCTGTCATGTTTTTCGGTTGGTAGTGGCAGTGGGCGTGATGGAGCTGGGACGTCTACTGTAGCTAGCAGGCGCCGGAGGACAGGACCTCGATGCAGGTGGCATTCCCACTGCCGGTTCCGGAGACGTGGTCGTATACCACTGTGGCGAAAAGGCGCAGGGCCTCAACCGAGGATGCCCGTCCGTGAGTGGATCCCGGGCCATGGTGGTACACCACAGTGGCGCCGGAGGGCACCAGGGAAGCCCAGAGAGCGCCGGTGCTATGCTTGTGACGGGCGAGGTCACTTGGCACGAGACTGCCTGACCTGAGTTGCTGGGAGCATCGGGCAAGCAGCAGGCGCACCACCACGGCAGAGGCAGCACCGTGATCGGAGTAGCGCCCAGAGAGGTGGTGTAGTAGAGGAGCGGGAGGAGCTGGTAGTGGGGGACGACGTTACGAGATCCCCCCATCACCACTAGGCGGTCCACGTCAGGCTCCGGGAGCTGACGGTTGGGACCACGGGTAGCCGCGAGCTTTGGATGTCTACGATCCTGCATAGCATGGGAGAGTGAGAGGTACCCTTTGCGACTCTTCTACTTCTTGTAGTATAATTGTTAGGCTTTGCGCGTGAAAGGATTTTCTCCCTTCTCCTTGTTCGAGGTGTTACTAGGGTGATGCAGGGCGTCGGGTGTAACCCTGTGTTGGTAAGGAGAAAGGCGTGAGACCTTTTCCTTTAGTCGATGGTGTTGACTCCATCGCCTTTTGAGCGTGTAAGAGAGCATCGACTGTGGAATCATGCGTGACCAGATATCCTTGGGTGTTTCACCATATGGATATTCTGAAGGAGGGAATCATCGGGCCTTGTTTCAGGTGCGGGCGGTGATTCCAGTCATGGTGTGCGACGTGGAGGTTCGTTCGGGGAGGTGAGCTACCCCCGAGGGCCTTCGGGCCATTTGAAACCGTGCAAAGGGATGGCGAGGTACCCTACCGCCTTGCCCTAACCCCAAAGTCTGGAGTGGGTGCACGACGTCGGCAAGGGTCGACCTCGCATGAACAGATCAATCCTTTGGTCTGTGTGCGGTGACGCAGAGCTGTGCGTGGGTTCTTCTGGGTATGAGAAAGCCAGGTGTGGGCTTAGTACCCTGTGTTGCTCCCTAGTTTTTCTTTTCAAGGACGAAAATCTTGAAGGAGGGAATGATTTAAGAACCCGAGTTTTGCTATGAAAGACTTTTGAATATTCTTGATGATATTCCAGAGCAGCGCCTTCAGACGGCGTGCGATTCCGGGCCCCGGAGTGGCCGAAATTAAATTTTCAGTGCGTTCACACTGGAAATGCTAAATAAATGCAATAAATCCTAAACGGAGTTCCTGATCAGAGATCCGAGTGTTCGGATGGGTCCGGAATGGGGTGTTTACCCTAGTAATGACATAAAACTTATCGGTGCAGGATGTTTGGACCCCTCGCCCGCTTCTGGAACGTTAAACGGATTAATTAATTAATTAATTAATTCGTTTAATGGAGAAACGCTAGTATCTCTTAAACGGTGGCTCAGAATAGAAAACCCAGGGCACCGTTGAGTTCGGATCATGTCGTTTACCATAGGAGGGGTATAAGTTTCGCGGCCGCGGGCCGTTTTTGAAAAATGGCCCCAGGGGCGTTTTCGTAATTTAGCGGCTTCGGACGTTAAATTTTATAACTTTTGAACGGGGCCTCGGATTAAAATTCTGAGACCACCTTTGTGCTCGGGAGGTCATGTTTACCCCAGGGACTCCCTCCTTTTTGTCTGCTTCGGGAGCGGAGTCGGGGGCGTGCCGGGCGGGGTGTTTAAGTGTTTTTATTTAAACACGCACCCCCCCCCCCCCCTTCTTCCTCTTCTTCTTCTTCCTCACAACCCCTCCCCTCCCTTCTTCTTTTTCGGCGAGCTCCGGCGAGGCGAGCTCCGGCGAGCCAACTCCGGCAAGGCAACGGCGCGGGGCAGATCACGCGGGAAGCGCCGGGCGAAGCCCAATGAGGTAGGCGGATTTGAGTTTTACTCCCCTTCCCCGTTTTAATCCTCATTTATGCTCAATCGCACCATTGGATCCTCGAACAAATCCCGTGGTTGCGTAGATACCATCCCAAGCTTTCCGGAAAGCTATCCGGATCAAAATTTTGACCACCGGATCATTCCCGGTGGTCCTTGGAATTTTTCCGGCCACGGCAGGTTTCCGGCGAGGGCCGAAGGCTGCAGACGGCGGCGGCGCGGGGCGGAGCGCGGCGAAGCCGGGCGGTCGGTCGGGGCTTCAGAGGGCGGTGGCGGCGCTTCCGGGAGGCGGCGGCGGCGTTCGGTGGCGGCTGTCGGAAGCCGGCCACGGCGCCGGCCGTGGGCGCCGGCAGGCGGAGGAGAGAAGGGCCGCGAAGCGCGCGACCCCGTGCGTCGACCGCGACCCGCGTCTTCCGGGTCGCTGTGGGGGATCAAACGGCCGCGAGGCGGCCGGTCGGCTGGAGCGAGCCGCGGCCAGCTGGCCGCGGCGGGGTGAACCGGACCCGCGGCTGAGCCGCGGGCCGGCTGTGCGGACCGGGCCGGCCCAAGCAGGGTGGACCGGCCGGTCCGGGCCGGTCCGGCCCAAGGGGCTTTGCCCCTCAGAATTCGGACGCCCGTATTTCGGGCTACGGGCGTCCGTTTTGCGCGCCGTCTGCGGCAGCGCGGAGCTTGCGTCAAGATGGAGTTTTTTAGATGGTTTAGGGAATTTTTAATTCCCGAAACGAGGGCCCGCTGAGGCGCGACGCGTCCTTTAAGTGGACGAGCGTTTTTCCGGGATTCTTGTTTTGGACGACGCGGATGCGTCCGACATCCGTTTTGAGCACCGTCAGCGGCATTGTGACCCTGGCACTGAGGTGGAGGTTTCTAGTGCGGTTCCAGGCGTTGAGGCTGGAGTTGAGGCGCGGGTCCCATGGGCCGAATCTCGAGCTGCGTGCGGCGTTTCACGACTTTTCCATCGGACGTCCGTTCGGGGGGTGCGAGCAGTCGTTTCTGGATGTTTTTCCGAGGGGATTGCAATGGTGCAATCCGCCCGCTCATTTTCGGCATGATGGTGCGGGGCCCACGAGGGCGGTTTGGGGCGTCGACGGTGATTTTCCATCTTTATCACCGGGCGACCGTTTTGGACAAGTGTGTAGTCCAACTTGTGTGCTTTTTCGAGAGGATCGCAACTGTGCGATCCGTTCGTGGAGTTTCGGGACCGGGTTGTGGGTCCCACGTGGCACCGCTCGTGTGCGGTGCGCCGGGATGTATCTTTTCTCCGGATATCCGTTGCACTCAAGCGAGTAGTGCTTTCGACGTGTTTTTCCGAGAGCATCGCGATGGCGCAATCTGCCCGACCTCTTTCGGAGACGTGGTGTGGGTCCCACCCGACCCGGCTACGGTGAATAGTGCACTTTTCACCGAGTATCCGTTTTGGGCGATTGAGTACTCAATTCTGTGTGTTTTCCCAAGGGGATCGCAGTGGCGTGATCCGTTGGTTCAGTTTCGGGATCTTGGGGTGGGCCCCACATGGGTTTGGTCACGGTGAATAGTACCCTTTTCCACCTGTTGACCGTTTCGGGCGAGTGAGTAGTCTAACTCGCGTGTTTTTTCACAAGGATTACAATGGTGTGATCCGTTTGGCTGTGCGGAGCCTCTTGTGCGATCTTGAGAAATGTGGAAGCATGGAAGGTGCTCCCGTGGTGGTTCGTCCTACCTTGGTTGTAGCGAACCCTTGGAGTGTGATCGCGCACTTTTGGGAGAGTGACGTAAATGTTTCACAAGATGTGGATGACCGTGTCCGGGCCTTTGAGGTGGAGTTGTTACATCACACCTTCGCATTGACGCTGGGTGTCGTGTGCACGATAGCCTTTAGGCTGGAATGGGGTATACTCCAGGAGTATACGGGAGCGCTTGGAGGTATGTGTGGTTGTTTGTACCTGAGGATGGTTGTGCGCTCAGTTGGGGTTGCGATGGGGCCACACGTTGTGTGGGCCCCATGTGCGTGCCGGGTTCTTCTTTGCGTACTTGGACCTCTCGCGGCGTAGAGGGTCCCTCCGTGTGTTTGTTTGACCAGCAGGGTGGAGTTTTTCCCCTGGCTTGGTGCTTGTTTGTTGACCAGTAGGGTTGAGTGGCCTCCCCTAGTTTCGTTCTCTATGGATCGGCCAGTAGCGGTGCTAGTGGCACCCCGTGATGGAGCAGGAGCTGAAACTCTTTTGAGAGAGTTGTTCTAGAGTTGGGTGGCTGCGCAATACCCACTCCATGTTCGATTGGCCAGTGTTGCACCCTCCTGTAGAGATGGCCAGAGCAGTTCTGAGTTTTACCCTCCAGTGGGGCTGGGCAGTGGGTTACTCATCGACTTCTTCGAGTTTACCCTCTAGCGGGGCTGGGCAGTGGGTTACTCGCTGACTCTTAGGGTCTACCCTCCAGCAGAGACTGGGCAGTGGGTCACCCGACGCACTTAGGGTCTACCCTCCAGCAGAGACTGGGCAGTGGGTCACCCGACGACCTCTTAGGGCCTACCCTCCAGCAGGGCTGGGCAGTGGGTCGCCCGTCGTCTAGTTCCAGGTCTACCCTCCGGCAAGGCTGGGCAGTGGGTCGCCTGTCGACTTATTCCAGGTCTACCCTCCAACGGGGCTGGGCAGTGGGTCGCCTGATGATGTATTAGGGTTTACCCTCTAGCAGGGCTGGGCAGTGGGTCACCCGATATCTGAATATGGTTTACCCTCCAGCAGGGCTGGGTAGTGGGTCGCCTGATGATGTATTAGGGTTTACCCTCCAGCAGGGCTGGGCAGTGGGTCACCCGATATCTGAATATGGTTTACCCTCCAGCGGGGCTGGGTAGTGGGTCGCCTGATGATGTATTAAGGTTTACCCTCCAGCAGGGCTGGGCAGTGGGTCACCTGACTTTTGGTTATGAATTACCCTCCATCAGGACTAGGCAGTGGGACACCAGTTGGCATTCCAGACTCAGTCCTTAGTACTAGGCTAGTCTGTGGCTTTCCTCCGTGGTTACCGGAGCGAGACCCTTGGTTATACGGGTCAGTGTTGTGACAGCTTGACTTTGAGGAGACCTCTCGACTACAGGGAAGTGATGATGTGTGGTTTGACTTTCCTAGAACTCTCAAGTACGAGAGGCGCTTTCCCCACTGAGACGCGTTCATGAAACGCGATCTAAAACCGTGCGGGCGAGTCAGTGTCGCCCAAAGCGGATAGTATCAAGGTGCGGTGACTGAGCCCCTTGGCATGTGGTTCAGGGCAGACGTGCGGGTTGCTGGGCGACGATGATGGGTTATGTCTGGGACGGTTGGCTACTTTCTCTTAGGCTGAGCTACGGTACGGAGATCCCCTTACGAAGTTATTCGGGCTTCTCGATAGAGCATGTGGATTTGTATATACCATGTTTTGAGTACCCACTCCTTGGGTTTTGGCTACTCTCCTTCAGGAGAGGCGAAGACGCGCGGGGTATGCCATGTGTTTTCCGCGTCCAGCTTCTCGTGGTAGGATGAGTCTTCTATCTTTATCTTGATGGGTTGAGTTGTTACTCTTTACTGCACCCTTGGTTGTACTCATTTCTATTCCTTTTTCGCTCTACTGCTCACCCTTCGGTACCTCCTTTGTTGCTCCCTCGAGCCTTCGGGGTATCCTACTGAGTATTTTTATACTCACCCCTGCTTGGGCTTTGCCTGCACTTGGTGTGCCCTTGAAGATGAAGGACAAGTGGAGCGTGACTTTAGTGGAGCTTAGGAGCTTGGGAGCTTGGACCGCGTGCGGTGGTCGTGGCCGGGTTCTACGTGGCAGACCCGTCAGCTGTTTGTGTTTTTGTTTACCTTTTTCCGGGTTGTGGCACCTTTTCTGGTTGGGCGCGTGTTTTGCCCCTTTTTCCTTTTCAGCACTTTACTTGTATCTTGTAGAGGTCGATGCACTTTGTGGTATATATTTATAGCAGTTTCCCTTTGCTTTTCTTTTTACTCTGCACTTCTGCATTGAGTGTGTTGCGTGTGTGTGTGTGTACAGGTGCTTAGGCAAAGGCCTCCCCGAGTTGTTGTGCCTTCGGCGCTGGTCGCCAGCCCCTGGCCTATGGAGGCGGGCTTGGGGTAGTTGCGGCTCGAGCCCAGGTAGGGTCGGGTCGTGACACTTATAAGGCTTAATCATAGGTTCATCCTGAGTTAAATTATAGTATCTCATAACCTGGGGACATACATCAAAGGAAAGGGTGAGCTGAAGGCCCATTAAGGGAAAACAGGGGAAACATTTTTCTTGTGATATCAATAACTTGATGAAAAACATAAATACATGAGAAATGGAAAAAGAAAAAATATAATAATGAAAATAAAAATAATAAAAACATTAAAATATTTCTAAAAAAATTTAATTTAGACATTCATAAGCATATCACCAAGGTCCATCCCCAATGTGTCTTGAAAATTACCAAGTTTATTCACCAAGGTATCATAATACTTGTCATCTCTAGAGATTAATTACATTAACCATTGTATTGGAGTGCTATCAGGGACTACCCTTAATGTGTATTTGTTTTCATGTGATCCACATAGATCATAATCAAACATTTCATAAATAACCCATAGAGAATAAAAGAAATGTGTTTCATATCAAAATCATGGAATTTTTAAAAGTGCTTAAAAACATGATCATTATGTCATTTATAACCCATAGAAAGAAAAAGTGGGTTTTATGTATTTAGATTCCAGAATAAAATAAATAATTTTTTTGTATTTTTGAATACAATTTGAAATTAAATAGGTTTGGGTAATCTTATAAACAAAATAAAATAATTTATTTAGAAAAAGAGAGTGATTTGAGACGAATATTCTGCAACCTAACGGCTATAAAATAAGGTTTTAGAAACATTTAAAAAGATAGGGGATATAGTTCTCTCATAAATAAATGACTCATAATATAGTATAGGGATAGAATAAAATGCAAATAAGAGCATGGTATGGAAATTCGAATGATATACCACATAAAAGAGAACTTGAAAGGAAAGAGAAGTTGAAAATTCCCTTACCTTGAAGGGTAACTTCTATAACTCTAAGATAAGGACCTTGGGGGATTGAGGGAACCATTGACAGACTATTTGGGAGGTAATACAATCCGAACTTTGTGTATAATTATTTTTTAATTAATATAAATGAATGAATGTGTGGGTATTTATAGAAAATAGAGAGTTTTTTATTGATTTCTAAGGACACCTCATTAGTGGTATTTGAAAAACCAAGGGCTTTCCCATGATATTCTCCCATAGTATTAGACTCTTTGGACACCTCATATAATATTTTAATTCATAAGAGTTGACGAGAATTATTACATAACTAATGGTGTCATTAAACATACCGAAAACTCAAAACTGTATTTTTACTATTCACCAAAAAATAAAGTATTCTTAAAAAATCTCATAATTTCACCATAACCTAATATTAATGTTCGGAATTCAAAAATGATATTTATTTTATCTTAATAAACCTATAAATATGATAAATTTAACTTTTAACTATAAAAACAATTTATTATTAAAAATAATAGTGGACATAAATTGTATAGTGACATGCATAGTAAAAATTTTGACATTTGAAAAAAAAATTGTTTTATCATTTGTAAATAAAAAGGTTTTATTTTATAAAATTATTTAATTATAATAAACATTATTAATAAAAAACTTATTTTAATATAGTAATAAAAGAACAATTTTTACCCAAAATATAAATTTATCAAATTTGTCTTAATCAAACATATATTTTATTAAGAAAGTATATTCATAAAACAGAAATGATTAAATTAAAATTTTATTAAAAAAATGATTAAATTTTAAGCAGATAGATCCATGAAACATAACACCTTAACACCCACATACGATCTTAGGTTAAGGTTTTTGATGGTGATAGACTCTTGGGGCAGCTTGGATAACATTGCTTGAGTGGTAATTTCCACCAAATTAAACTTCTTTCGTTGGAAATTTCATTCAAGATTGACATGTTGAAGTTCAATTTTGTCTTGGCCCAAAGTGAAGCCCAATGATGCCACATCCATCCCATGCTCTAAAAAATGGGCTTCATACGGCTTGATTCTACTATATGAGGCCATCGACTCTTCTTTCTACACTAATTAACAATTATCATTTCTATTTGTATTTACTAATATTAATGTTACGGGTATAGTTTCCAACAGTCATATTGACCAACGATCATATAAAAATAGAAACTCATTGGTCTCTTTCCAATTATATCCACCTCATTAATAAAGTGATATGGTTTTGTTAATTACAAAATAATATAACACACATTTTATAGAAACAAATATTATTCAAAAAGTTCAAGTCATTATAGTAATGCCATACTTCACTTATCCTTCTCCCAAGGAAACTTGTTATAATTTCATATTGACCACCTTGTATCTAAGATATGGTACTATATTTAAATTATCATAATAATTAAACATCTATGGTTTATATTAACACTATTATTATTTGAGGCCACTTATTTTAAATTACTCATAGATTCCATCAAGGCATTAAAATATTTTTCTAGTGTATGGACTCATCTTCTTTTATGGAGTCATCTTCTGTTCATGACGATTATTTTTCACATTATCTCCACCCTATTGAATGTATTATTACATTAGTCTTCATATAATAAATTTTTGTTCCAAAACACTTCATTATAGTTCCCAAACTCCGATTAGAATCAACAGTAGCCAAAAAAAATCTTCTTTTTCTTTTAATGCATGTATGCCTAATTTTAATATTGTTTTGTTTCAAAGGTTTACTTACCTTGTATTTAACATCTTTTTAGGAGTTCCTATTATTTTATATTATGGTGTATTCCCTTTATTACTTCATGGATTTAATTTAATTTTTATATACCCATATGTTCTTATTTTTTTTACTTTGATCCTCCATTATCATCTGAGAATGTAATAGTAAAAAAGAACATTAAATAGATTATAGGTTCCTTTATTCCATCAGTTTACAGTAGATTGATCAAGAGATAATTTTTGGATTTTATTTACACTAACATGGGTCTCTCTAGAGTCATTAATCTGATTATTTGTCTTTATAGAAACATTTCTTTTCTCAATTTCTTGGGAACATTCAATATACATCTCTTCCAAAATTATCAAGTTTTATTTCATGTCATAGAATTTCTTGTTGAGGGAAATCCTTCCATTTTCAATTGATGTTAAATTAACTTACCCTTAACTTATCTATATATTAATATCTTCTTCATGTTTTCTACAAAATTCATTCATTTTGTTTTCAAGGTAATTTACTATTTTGGATTTAACTTCTACTTGGGATTCAATGTAACATATTTTAGATTTATATAATTAATCTAGAGCATAGAAAATTAAAATATATTCTTTATGTATCTTATAATTTTCTACCACCAACCTATCATATCTTTGAATTTGACATCTCTCCTCAAATTTTGAATTTCTAAAAAATTTAAAAACATTGAATATTGTTTCTTTTTCATGGGTTGCCTCACCAAATACAATTTTTGAAAATACATTCTCATTAGAATGAATTTGTATATATTTTTTAAAAAAGAAATTATTTTATTTCTTTGTATCATAGACTTCAAATTTTTGAATTTAACATCATGTTCAGGATTCTTCTTGTTTAGGGAGTTCATCTCATCCTCAATCAATTTCACTATTTTTCTGATGTTATTTTTAATATTTCCAATATAATATTCTTTCATTTCTATACTTTCTTTCATATAACTTTCAAGGTACTTGATTTACATATCTTTGATTTATAGTTGTGAATTCTTAATATCCATTGAAGTTTTATAGAGCTTTATAGAAGCCTGAATAACTTCTTTAGGTGTAATATTTGTTACTTTTTTCATATACATTACCTTTTAATTTTTCATCAATCACTAAAATCATTTAATTTGAAGAAGTCATATATTCTTTCCTTTCTACCTATATATATATAAGAACACTACATCTTTTTAATTTTTTTTCTAGATAATACTCTATTTTTTACCTTCTTCTTCTATTTTATAATTTTTCATGAAAAATTAATATGAAAAAAAAGTATGTATGAAAAAACTTCATCAATAATATTATTTTCAAAACTTTTTAATTGATTGATAATTTCTATAATAGTTTTTATAAACCCTTTTTCTTCACAATATACACAGCTAAAACATTTTTCATTGAAAGGATCACACCCAAAATATTTGATAGCTAAACACATAATACTATGATCTATTTCATAAATTTTTTATCCTACTTCTCTTTTGATATTATTCCCAATTTTAATTATTCTTTATTTTTTATATTTCTTAATGTATTGTAAAAGGACTCGAATTCATTTTTAATTATGATGGAGTTTTTACACTCTATATGGCACACTTTTTCTTCCCTATTAAATAATAACTTCATGTAGAAAATGTAAAAACTATTTAAATCCAATCATATGAACACCAATTCCTTGATACAACTTATATATCCCATGCATAATTAAAGGACTCTAAGAGTTGGTGAGTCAATATACCCAAAAATTATCAATTATGTAATTTTATTTCAACATACTAATCTAAAAATTAAACATTTTCCCCGATTAAGCGGTAGGTGCTAATTGATGTTCTATAAACTATCACATACACATGTAATAAATAATAAAAGAAATAGAATCAAAAATATATTTTTCCAAGGTCCATATAATTACTCAAATATAGTTCTTATTGTTCACATATACTGTTGTGACATAGATTTTATTATCGGTTTTTAATTTTAATGATTTCATGTGTAATAAAATTTTCACAAGCGTGTTTGGAAGATCTCATACAAATCCTAGATATGTCATTTTTTATACTCAAAAAACAAATTATTTAATGGTGTTTTTTATATTTTTACCTTGAGTTCTTCAAATATACATCATAATGAACTCTTGTGAAAGATATCCCTTTTTCATTGTATGTGTTCACACTAATTGATTGATTATGTTCCTCAACTAATGGTCTTAGACTACCACTAAATACTCAATATAAATATCCCAAAAAACACCCCAATATTAATCTTTAATAATTATAAAATATTTTTTCAACTACAACTCATGTTATTATCATAATGTCCATAAAATTGTTATACAATATATAGAATGGTGTCTTCTTCCTTCTTCCTTTAAATGAATAAAAGATATAACATATAATATAATTTTCTTGACCTATCCAAAAAAATTTAAACTTCAATATTTCTTAACATTAGTTCAATAAAATAATTTACAATTATTCTTATTATTTTATTTATTTATTTTCATGAAATTTTCTCATTCAATTCCTTTCATGGTTGGCTTATTCTAGGTGTGATGTGTGGAAGTTCTTTTATTATTGTTATTATATAAAATAAATCAATCTATAAATGGAAATATATATCCTAGGAAATATTTACTCTTCTTCATGAACACATACTCCCTTACTCTTGTTTAAGTAAACATTATAACATAAACTTTTAACCTCTCCTTTTCTTATTATTTATGGGAATGAAAGCACGCATTTATCATATATTCTTCATGCACTATATTATTTTATAATTCATTTTATTGTTTAATGTGAACTCTATTTTGTTTATTCTTCATATTTATAACATGAGTATATATGTATCACATGTATTCCTCTCTTCTCAAGAATATATCCCATGTTGAGACTACTTTATTAATGGTTAAACTTTTTAGGTGACTTTGTTCTTCACATAACCTTGAGCTTCATAAAAAAATTGTGGGTTTTTTTCTTCACTATTTCAAGAATAAATCACATGAAAACTAATTCTTGAATGAGATAGTAAAGTAATGAGAATAAAATAAATGAAGGCTATAAAACCAGATCATTATTACAAACAATTTTTCATTTTAAGAAAATCATAAAGAAATGCAAAGCTTGTTAAAGCTTGTGAAAAATCTTTTTTCATTCATCATTATTGTTTTTGAACCATTGGATTTATAGAGAATTATATAAACATATACTTCATATATTACTCCACAAATATCACAATTTAATGTTTGAAATATTTTGGAACCCTATATAGTAAAATTATTTTTCAATGCCAATAATTATAATGGCATTATTAAAACACAATTTTTAAGTTCTCTAAAGAACACATAGAGCCATATATTCTCTACTTAATGTTAATAATAATGTTAGTTATGTATTTCATAACTCATACAATACTATTTATTGAATGTTTTCTTTTTATTTTAATATCTTCGTGTACTCACAACATTAATCACATAAAAATAGCATTTTCATACTCTAAGATCACATGAACCTCGTCACGTAGTGTCTCCTCTTGGAGTCCATGTGTACTTACTCCATAGTATATAAAACATGTAAAATGAAAACCTTTTACTTTATTAGAATGTGGTAACCCCATGATCTAGTCTCCTTTCCTTGGAATTTCCAAGTACAAACCGTATACATTGCACCCTAACCTCGTGGATAACCAATGAACCATTTACTCGCTTCATTGCGTAATTACCACTCAAAAACTTCTTCAAATCATGTGTTATTGACACATGTTCTATATTATATTATGTCTTTAATACTGAATCAATCACACATGGCCTATCATGCCTTGCATGATTGGTTTCATGTGCATCAACAACTCATTTCATGTCCAAAATTCATTTCAAAGGAAACACACTTTGGAAATATGAAGATTATGAATTTCATCATTTTGATTACCATTTTAAGGACCTTCCAATTATGTGTTTAAATTTTCTATATGTGAATCATATTTATTTTTTCTATCCCACATTAGATTTAATAATGGATGTGGTTCTATTAATTACTCAATTCATCCACCATAGCGATATTGAATTCTTCATGGGTTTTTTATGCTCACCCAATGTCACTTATATCACCTTGAACATAGGAGGATAACAACCCATATAAAATTTAACAACTCATGAAAACACATAACTTCTCATTTACAACCTATCTATAGGAACTTCCTCACTAAAAAATATCTCTAAGGCCACTTGGGCATGCTAATCTCTTTAGTAAACTCATTATAGATAATATTAAGCCTTCTTTTAAAATTTCCCCATATAATAACTAAATATTGAATGGTCTTTTAATTATTTATGAAAATAATATATTTTTTCATGGCCTTCTCATAATCTCAATGATAAAAAATCATGATGTAGAAAACTTTATTTCTCTATTGAAACATAATTAGTGCAATTCTTTATAAAATTATAATATATTAACAATTATCACAAGTAAATAGAGGATTGTATAATTAGGCATGAAATATAATGAATCAATAAAAATCCTCCAAGCATCATCACTCACTATACTCTTCTTAAAATCATTATCCAAAATGTTTCTTTAGTTCTAATGTAATTAATCTTTCCATGAAAAGTAATAATCTAGGAGAAATTCATCTTTCATATACATTTACATTTATTAATCAATATATATTGATAAAAAATATAATATTACTTATTAAAAATCCACACGATATATTTAACATTATTAGAAGACTTGAACCATAAATATTGAACTTTTCATAATTTTTTAATGAAAATGATCTGAAAAAAAATCATTTTCATTGGGTGGTGTAGTTTATTTGAAAAGGAATTACCTCAACATCTATTTTTCTTCAATATGAAGTTGTTCTCATTTATCAATTCCACTTGGAATTTGTTTAAATTTTCTATAGGGAAATATTTTGAGGTTAACCTTATTAAATGAATAACACTGTCAAATTCCCTTTTGGAAATTAGAAAAATACCCTTACCAAATTGAAAAAATACCCTTATAATAAAGATAATTATCAAAATCCCTAATAATGAAAATATTCCTTTTGGATTTCATTTTTTATTATCAAAAAATCACTCTTTTCAAATTCTACCTCAACCATATGAAAATGATCTTTATGAATATCATGATGACCCTTATGAAATATCATTTCTTATAACATAGTGTAGTGGAATTATGAAATATATATTGCAAAGTAAAAAAATTAATTGAAAATGTAAAGGATATTCTAAACAGAATCAACCATGAAATTGTCATCGTCACTGATAATATTACAATATGTTCCAATAAAATAAATTTAAAATATAAAACTAGAACATTAAATTAAAAAAACAAAAACAAAACCAATAAATATTATTAAAAATAATTTTCAAA
This sequence comes from Viscum album, assembly GCA_963277665.1. Lineage (NCBI taxonomy): Eukaryota > Viridiplantae > Streptophyta > Magnoliopsida > Santalales > Viscaceae > Viscum > Viscum album. The sequence goes on along the minus strand of OY728160.1, from coordinate 903,419,291 downwards.
CAATAATTTTCATCAAAAAAATAAAATTTTAATTAAAAAAATATATGGAAAATAATGAAAAAAATATTTAGATAATATGTACTAAAAATAAAATTTTTATATAAATACTGAAAGAATCATATTTTTGACTCAAGAATACGAAGATTAAAAATATTTCCAATTAAAACAAATATAATTACTCAAAATAATATTATATAAAAATGATTTTACATCCTTATATTAAAATAAATAAAATATATATTCCCATTCACTTAAGAGATTTATTTTTCTCAAGAAATTAATTACTTATATTTAATGAAGAAAAGATTATCTCATAAATGAAAAAAATAAATAAATGGAAATAGTGGAGTGACTTTAAAATTTGTTTTCCCCCATGGACTCTATCAAGTAAATGTTTTATTTATCTATCAAAAGAGAATATTTTGGGAAAATTTTGGTTTCTTTTTTTAAAAAAGATTATCAATTTTTAAAAAATTGAATTGAAATTGACCAAAATCATTTTAAATTAGACTACTTATAAAAACATCTTTTTTATTTGTAGGTGAACATATAAAAATAATTTAGCTACTAGGAATAGTTTTTCACAAATACATGGATAAGTGATTATAATATGTAAATGTACAACATGATAAAATTCATCCATTGTTTTTAATATAAAAAGATCAATCACGATAATGAGTTCATTTTTAAACCATACTAATTTATTTTAATTATTATAAATCCAATATATAAGTTCATATTCAATAGAAATATAAAGTTTTTAATAATAAATTCTATAAAAACAAGATTTTTAATGATGGAATAGAGAATATGTTACCTAATAGAATCCATAGAGAAATAAAATTGATTAATCGCCTAAAAGTAGAAACATTTTCTTCAATATGAAGAAAATAATTTGACCACTTAGTATGTAAAATAAGGATAATAAGAAATAGATATTTAAAAATTATGAGAGGGTTTTATGTGTAATTCATGAAATATAGTTCAACACAACGAACCCCCCCCCCCCAACACAAACACACACAAAGATACACACATAGGTGAAATAAAAAAGTTACATTTAATGTAAAACATCTAGGTGAAATAAAAAACAAAATATTTATAAGTTCAAAAGGGTATTTCAAATAAATAGATCAAAAAAAATTTAATGGGTCATAGTTATGTTTAAAATGCATATTTTTAAAAAACAACTAGGGAAATCATTTAGATAATTAAATAGTGTTTTAGCTATCAACTATATGAAAAAATATATGAATATTCATGACATTTACAAATGTGAATTATAAAATGAAAGGATTCAAAAATATATTATAATTGTTCCAAAAACCATAATGAAATTCCATTATTTATACATAAAATGGTTTTACAATTATTTTATAAAATAATATAATTTTTCTGGAACTCAACATGAAAATACATATTTTTGATAATTTCTAAAATATTAATTCAAAATACTATAATAATAAATTTTAAGAAATTTAAGGTGAAAATTAAAGTCTAAAATTAAAAAACTCTTACTTATATAGAATCTTAAAACATTTTTTTTTAAATAAATATTTATTATTTTTTGAGAAAATATATAATTTTCATATTCTAGATCCCATAATATAAAAAAACACGATTCTAGAAAATAAAATTCAAAATAAATGTATCCAGATAGTTGAGTTAAATTATAAGTATACAAAATTTCTCAAATATTCATCTCTTTTATTCCTCAAAAATGAATTTATTTACTTCTCCAATAGTTGTGAATTTTTTTTCTCCTTGTGATTAAGAGTAGGTTACATTCTTATAAAATACCATAGAGGATAGTAATTACTGTAATTATTAATTCAAAAGCACTGAAAAATATTCAAAATCACAATAATGAGTTTACAATGATCTTTTTCTAGAAAATTAGTATAACATGATCTCAAAATTTTAAAAATAAATACAGAAATTTTATACTTATTCAAACAAAATAAATAATTAAAACCAAAAAATAATTACCAGAGGTAAACTTCCATGAAATATTGAGTTTAATTTACTTAATTAGACTTGATTAATGGTCATGTTTTAATAATAAATATAGCATCTAGGCCCTTGGAAATCTTTTGATATAATGTTTAATCTCTTGAACATTAAATAAAAAATGATTATTTTCATATCCAACAAACTTTAAAACTCAATTAACTACACCCTAAGGATAATTAAAGGTTCATACCAATTAGACATGATTTTTCTAGTAAATTCTAGAAGTCAAAATTAAAACATTCTAAATATCCTTAAAATCATTATTTTATAATAGTGATACAAGAAAATATTTCATAATTTCTTTGTTAATACTATAATATTCAAATAATACTCTATTAATTTCATTAAGTTCACTCAACTATTTCTTTCCCCTCCCATAGAAAGGCATAAATCAAAATTAAAAACATTTATAACCAAAAAATATTTTTATATAATTATTTAGAAAAGTGAAATTATTTTTAAAATACAATTATATAAGGATACATTGTTATGGGAGTCTTAAAAGTAGTTTTATTATCCCATAATGCCTAAAAATGTTTTAATGAAAATTAATTCCTATAACTCCCAATAAAATTTAAAAAAACTATTTTAATTCTATGATTTCCATTTTATCTTTCCCATTAGGTTATGGGTGGTAAGTATTTCTTGTTTTATAAAAAATCCATCTTTCTCTATCAATGATTTAAATTTAATGTTTTTAAATTTTGTTCCATTATTATTTTTTTAAATCCTTATGCACACCAATTATGAGAAAATATTATTATTTATTAATATGAAAACACTACTAGCTTGATTGTTTGGAAGTAGTATTACTTATAATGAATCGTTTGAGGCTGACCATTTGATGGACAATCGAATTAGCCCTCCATTATCCCAAAAGGTGTTCCCAATCTCCAATGGAAAAAAACTAGTACCTTGGAGTCATAGGAAGACACTTGGGAATGTTTTTCCCAAAAATAATAATAAATACAATAGCAGGAATATAATAAAAATCCATCATGACCCATTCATATATCATACATCCACATTGTAATAAATTGGTAGAAATAAATAAAAAATTATATATGGAATATATTAAACATCATGAGCACCAAAAAACCACCTCAAACCCTGGTCTCCCCCTCTTGAAGATGGTCCACCAACTTCATATCCTCAATAAACATTATATCACTAAACCTCCAAACATAGAATATAAAATCATAATTTTCCAAATAAAATCATATAAATGGAAACTTAATATGCAATATAGGAAAGTAGGGTAAGGTACAACCAAGATCGTGTAATTGGAATACCGGTTGAATGTAATTAAATAAGTAACTCACCAAAAATCCCAAGAAAAGTCAACACTCAAAGAGTGGTCCAAAATAGATCTTACAACCTAAAATTGTGACAATAATATTTGTAAGTTCACATAAGCACTCAGTAATCCACCACTACCTAATAAATCTATGTAAATCACATAGTAATATAGTTTATAAGTTCCTAGTTTGAATATAAAATATAAGGTAGGATTTAACATGCTTTATATAACCAAACCATAAGTATAAATTCAAAAGAAAATACACTATGTATAAAAAAAAGGATATGTATACATTTTAAATCCTCATTCCAAAAAATGAAAATAAAACAGAAACTCATTTCCCATATTTCAATATATTATGAAAATTCCATTTTTATAAACAATTATAGGGTAAACCCATTCTTTTATGATCTTAAAAAAAACCAAACCATTTCCCCTTTTTACCAAATGATACTTTCAAACCACTATAAAACAACTCATTTTAAATTAGGCCAAAACCACACAAGTTGATTCCATACATTTCATAATGAGAAAAAGTAATGTCTCAAGGAAAACAACATAATTTCAAATCTCAATCATAAAATAAGAAATACATAAACACATGCATGATAAAACAAGTAATAAACATACATTATAAATATCTAATAATTAAGTAATAACATACCATACATATCATGTGGAAACACATGAGGTATTAATATTAAAAGTAAAATACCTAAAATAGTGTACCAACTACCAAAATGTTAATGATCACACATCCCATCAATCAAATCACTATATATCGAATCCCATAAATAACCCTCACACTAGCTAGGAATGCATACTGCTAGGGGTGAAAAGCCAATACATAATCTCAACTAGCAAAGAAACATCCTATAACATACAAAATATTGGCCAAGTGTTTCTCATGGAATAACTATTGTTGGTGAGACTTGGTAAAAACTTGATTTCATCCAATGAAAATGAAAATTTCTAAATAATAACATCATAATCAAATCCTTTACACCTCAAAAATTTACCTAATAAATCGCCCAAACTAATAAACTCATCCTGAATCATAATTAATAATATATCAGTTGGATATACATAAACATAATCAAAAATAAAAATGGTATCAATAAGGTAAAAATCAAACATCACTTCACAATGTACCAATCAGGCCTTTCACCAATAACTTATAGTATATCCCTTTTGATATTCATTTACAAAAAAAATTATTTATACATACATAAACCAAAGGTAAATCACAATCAAGATAATGTATGAATAGAAAACTCAATTAAATATCCATTTTTTTTAAAATAATGGTCACCCCCACCCCACTTTTATAAAACATGCCTTTGAAATTAGTCGTACAGTTTCAAAAATAAGAACACCATCAGATAAATTTTTAATTGAAAAAACATAATAGAATTTAATCTAACACATGGAATGTGAAAAACATCCATGCGAAGTGGTTTAACAATTTTAAGACCTCTTTAAATTCAAAACATTAATTCGGGAAACATTTATATTCATAAGATTATATTATAAATACTTGTATCAATTTTTTATAACTTTCTGGGTAATTTCACAAGATATTTTCATGCATATTATTCCCATTCTAAGCACAAAATATTGTTAAAACACCAAAAAATACTATTTTAGTATTTATCAATCTTATAAATTTTATTAAAAACCCATTAAAACAAAAATAAAATATAGATGATTTACAAGTGGGTTCCATAGAGACACCTACATCAAAATGATATGGGGGATCCAAAGTGATATGAATAATTCCACCTTTTATAGAAGATTCACAAACACATAATAAGGTAACCTAAGAGACCCATCACACACCCTAAAAATGTAAGAACCACAATAATTGGTTCAAAACCTTTAACCTGGGGTTCATCAGAACAAGGGGGTTGAAACTGATAAAAAAGGTCATAAATAAGTGATAATAAAATATTAATGGATATGGAATATAGAGGGACTTATCTAAAACACATCACAAGAGAAAAATTCCAGAAATTAACTTGGGATGGAAGAAGACAAGAAAAGGGTGGCACCATGTGAGGAGAGGAGGGTGACCTAAGGGAGTTTTTTCACGATGGATAGAAGGGGTGATGGTTTTTTTATTTTTAATGATTTAAAAAATGTAAATACAAAAATATAAATAAATTTTTTTAAAAATTTGAATAAACGGAATAATTAGGTAAAATATTTTTCCAAAATATGAAACCACCATATGATGGTCTATACCTAGAAAAAAATAATGTATAACGTCTATCTTGGGTTCCACATAGTTTGATAGACCATGCTCCATCCATAACAATAATCACTTTTATTGTGAAGATCCAATCCACATTCTTTTCTCATGGTTTACATAACCATGTGAAAGTTGTGTTCCATGCCACAAACTCACCTAAGACCTATTTATTTAATCCTTCAACCCACACAATTTTGCTGCAAACTATGTACATCTCATGAAACCCAAACCATACACATTAAAAATGAATTACATGTAAGGGTGCCACACAATTTCCATATAATTGTGTAATATAACCATGTATAGTAAGAAAACAAACCATAAATAAATTGTTCAAAACCACAACATTTTATCTACTCTATGAATCGTCTAAAAAGATAAACAAAACAGATCACAAAAACCAAGGCATCCAGATACGAAGATAAAATATCAAAAAAGTCAATAAAAAATGAAAATAATGCAACATAGGGGTCACATATTGTTTAGAAGGGTGTCCAAATCCATATCCATGGAATGTCATCCCATGGTAATTCTACATAAATATAACCTAGTGTCATACATAGACCAATTGGAAATAAAACTATCCCTCAATTATTGATACATAAACCATAGGCTATACCATTTTCTAAGGAAATAAGAATTATTTTTCACATGGTATCTACCACACAAGGGAAAAAACAATATGAGACAGCGACACGTGAAAAAAATCCCAAAAATTAACACTGTTGACAAATGGAAAACCAATGAAATATTAAGTGAAGGCCACCCCAATAAAAAACTATCCTGAACCCAATGAGCAAAAATCTAAAAATACTAAGTCATCCAAGAGAGACACAAAAAAACACCTAACGGTTACACTAAAAGATGGATACACATTGATCAAAACACAATCGTCTCCATTCCCTAATGAACAAACATTCCAATCTATAGAACATGTGAGAGATTCCAATAAAAAAATAATCCACTCATATCAAAACCATGACATCCCCGTCTCGTGTTCCACTAAATCGATTCCCCGAGTTGGGTCATCAAATGACCTTATGCACACCTCCCTGTATGCTAGAGGTTCCCAACTAGGAGTGAGGGTATAGATTAGTCACATGGGGATACTATATCCTCTTGTTCAGAGTAATAAATAGTTTTAAACAAATAAATTAGAAGAGATAACATGAAATAATTAGTGAACAAGAGTAAATAACCATTTCCCAACTAGGTACAAACCCCAAACAATAGTAAATAGGCCATGTCATGCAACAATTCCAAGTGAACAAAGCCAAAAAAAGACAAACAGAAGAATCCCCAAAATGGTCCTGAATCCAAGTATGGAACCTCGTCCATGAATGTATCATGTCCAAATCAACACCCTAACATAGGGTCATTGTCGTTGTCCTGACCAGTATGTATGAAATCTACTGGGGTACCCAACGGCGGCCCGAGTAAGGTGTGAGTACAACTTTGTGGTCCACCACCAATGGTGTCTATAAAATATCCAGTATAAAATCTGGTACATGAATGTATAAATAAATAAAAATTAAGGGAATGAAAATTCATGGGGACTAGTTAACAATTTCTACTTAGCTATTACTAACCAAGTGCCAATTCATTATGTATCTTTTATTACTAGTTATTCATCAATCATGAAGTTCACAAGTGAGGCATTCACATCATTTACACAAGGTTCATGTAATTTTTCATTTTGCATCAGGTAATGAGTAAGCCCCTAACTCACTAGGGATGAGCATATCAAGTAATCACCACACTTACCTTGGAACCTCAATCTAGGTATTCTCATTGAATAAAACCATTGGGGCATACAACACCAGCCCGACTCCCCAACCTGTGAATTCCTGGGTAGGTTATAGAATCAGTACAACCCTATTGGTGGGAGGAGTATCCGTCCTTTATCCCACCACTAATCTGTGCACATTCTTATCCATCCATTTACCATACAAACCATATTACAACCATATACAACCAAAATAATATATTAACATAACCAATATTAATGTGAATAACAATCCACAACAATCAACATAGATATTGATACTATGCCATAACCCATTATTACATTTTCAATTTACATTTCAAGCCTATTTGACCCAATTCCCATTCATGTTCCTTAAACCATTAAGTATGTTCATATATTTTCACACCTTTCTAAGTGATATAAGAATTGTAATAGAAATGTGTAAGTGGGAGATTCATGTGAAATGATAAATGGGATAATTGGGTTAATACATGGAAATTATTGAATGTTTCTTAAACCATTAAGTATGTTCATATATTTTCACACCTTAAGAAACATTCAATAATTTCCATGTATTAACCCAATTATCCCATTTATCATTTCACATGAATCTCCCACTTACACATTTCTATTACAATTCTTATATCACTTAGCATAACCACTTTGTCACATTCAACCCATTAGGTGTACCTCCTAATTACCATGAATTTACCCATTTGGCATATTAATCAATTCCCTTATGCAAACCCAATCACATGTTCTTCAATTCGAAACCCATTTCCAATTTAACACGTTCATAATTTCATATATACTAATTATTTTCGGAAATTCAACATAATTCATAACCCTTTTTACACAATTTCCTTCAACCCAATTAACCCATACTAAGTCATTACAAATAGAACCTTCAATCCATTACCAACCTAAGAATAAAAATCAACATTCGATTTCCATTTTAACTAAACTTATTATAATGTTAAACAAGGGATATATGTTATCACATGTCAATTTCACACTTAATGTTACCAATTCCTATGTACGATAAGGTCAGAGCACCCCATTGGTAACAATAAAATGTTCAGTTCATCCCCAACAAATCCCATAGGAATCGTGAGGGGTTTCAATAATCATTTAGACACCCAATTTACCAAATTTTACTCAAGGTAACAAATACAAAATAAGAGAAATTAAAGATCTCAGCACACATTCACAACCCTATAACAAAACTATGGGATATGAATTGTTGACTAGTTACCTCGAATCTAGTAATGAATTCACTCCTAAACGTATCCTTGGATCTTGATCAGATCTCCCCTTGGAGTTCCAACCTAGGTTCCACTAGAAAAAGAGTGTTTTCAATCTTCTAAAAGATATGATAGAAACTAAAAACCCCAATAAAAAAAATAAAAACAAGATGAAGATTAAACTTACTCGGATTATTGATTCACAGCCAACAATGTCCAAAATGGGATAAAAATGAGAGATATCAATCCTTGGAAGCTATTGGAGGCCTTGGTTTGTCATTCAGGTTGAAAGGAAGAAGAAAGGTAAAAATCCTAAGTTGGGGTTAAAAATCCCATAATGGAATTTTTGTAAATTTCTCAACTTTACTGGGCTACATGGTTTACCCACACAGTTTTCCAAACTGTGCGCAAACCATGCGAGAGCAAATTTCCCAAAATCAACCCTTCACACAGTTATCTGTAAATTTGAATGGTTAGTTTAATCATTATACAACCATGTGAAATCCTCGTTCTAAGGCTACATGGTTATCTAAAAGGATCCACATGGTTTGAACTAACTGTGCACAAACAATGCAACATGCCCAGAAAACTTATTTTTCTTCCTCTCACAAGCCCTGATCCCATGGAACACCCCTGATCTTTCTCATGAACATTGGGAAAGACTCATTTGACCAATATAGAATTCATAAAATGAAGCATAAACAAAAAAATACCTTAATAAATATCCCAGATCTTATAAAAACATCAATCCAAAATTCAATCATCTAAATAAATGGACCCAAAAATATCCAAAGTATCCATTAAAGGAACGGTTTATTGGATAGATCCAAAGCATGAAACTATACCTATGAAACTAAACCTTCTACTGTAATTGGATCATGGTCAGTATTAAATTGAAGGAGAAAGTAAACATAAGATCAATTTTGTACTTTCAAACTAGAATTTTCATGGAGGGGAGTAACACACCAAACAACCCCTGACATTGACCCTCATGTGTTCATGTCCCCTAAATCACACCAAGTTATCCTAAAACACATAATAGACAAAAAATAAATAAAATGTTAAAAAAAGAAATTATTTTTTCAAAGTCTATTTTTGTAAAAAAAATGCACTATTGAAATTGGGACTTCTTCCATTAAAAATGTGATGGAAACCATTTCAAATTTTAAATATAAATCTCTTATGTGAATTTTTTATATTATAAAATTTCTAAAAACAATTTTAAAACAACACCAACTTATTATATAACCAGAAAAAATTTCCATGTTTCAAAATGAAAAACATTCATTTTTAAAATTTCTTCCATCTCACTTAACATTTTAAAATAGACACACTAAGGGTAAGAATCCCAAAAATTCCATAAAAATAATTTTTTTAATTATTGGTTTTCCTTAAAATAGAAAACCCATATTTGAAAACATTGTGTGTACTTGATTTAAAAGAATATAACACCTGTAAACAATTCAAAAATAAAATTCATGATTAAATCAAATATTTAAAACATTTTAGGAAATAAAGATCACTTTCCAAATAATGGCATGGCCTTGTTTTAAAAATGAAAATTTTTTCTTCAAAATTCATTTTTCACCTACACAAATTAATTTCACATCAAATGAAAAAATCTGAAAAATAAAGGCATAACACAACAATCAAAATAAATCCAATGATGCCAAAAATCACAAGGAAATCTATGAACCAAATCTCATTTCCCATATAAATACTAGTAAATACATAAGAAGTCTAAATTGGAAAACCAATCTGGATGTGAAACCATCCCGAACATATCCAAATGGTTTCCAACCACATTATGATCATGTATTGGTTCATAAATACTATCCAAAATCAATAATTCGGCTATTTCATTATTTTTAGGACCTATAAACCAACAACACATCTTAAATTATTTCTTCATTACCAACACAAAACATAACATACGACCTCCAAGGCTACTAATGTTATGCTATTGAGGATCAGGAAACACCAGCATTATTATTAAACCATAATTCAATAAATTTATCAAACAAAAAACTAAAATCAAAATGATAACACAAATTTCCCATGGAAATATGAGGAATATTGTAGGTAGGAGCCATACTAACTCTCCTTTTACCATCCTCCCATGTTCCATTGAAATATTCTAACTTGATATTACCCTAAAACCCCCAATAAAAATTGGAATTCCAATGGAATATGATCTTATATAACTGAAGAACCCAATACTCAAATACAATTTTTAAAGAACGGGTCTAGGTCATCTATATGATATAAGCACAAAGTGACCCTCCACTATCCTAAAGGGAATTCCTAATCCCCAATGGTTGGAAAGTAGTTCCTGAGAACTAAAGGAACTCACATGTGAATATTTTTATCCAATAACCATAATAAATAAAACATCGTGAATATAATAAACATTAGGATTGATCCATTAATATATCGAACATCCATCATGAATATAATAAAAATTAGGATCGATCCATTCATATGTCGAACATACATCATGAATAAAATAGGTATAAATAAATACAACATAATATAAGTAAATAAGTACACAACATGAGCACTTCTAAACTCCCCCACAATATGGTCTCCTTATTTGGTAGAATATACTCCCATTTCCTATCATCGGCCACTCCAATATCCCTACACCTCTAATCATAGAATGAATTAAAAGAATAATTCTAATATTAAATCATATAAAGGGATAATATGGGTAGGTTATACTATGATCAGGTTATATGAACACTAGATGAATGATGTAAAAAATAACTCACCTAAAATATCCAGATATTCAACCCTCATAGAGTGTTATAAAGAAAATATAAGAACCTACAACTAAGAAAATAATATCGGTGTGAGAACATATCACTCAAAAGGCCATCACTACCCTTAGAATCAATGTAAATCTATTAGTAATATTGTTAATATATTTAATGTTTAAATATATAATATAAATTATTTTCTCACATTCTTTTGGAAAAAAACATGAGAAATATTTCAAAAAACTAACATTTATAAAAAAATAAAAAAGTTTATTAATATAAATTTTAAAATAAAACTTCCATATGAGGAAAATAAAACCAAAATATGTTTACATTTTTTAAATATCTCATAAAAACCCTATTTTAATAAACAATTTTAGGGAGAAACAATTACCATAAGCTATTAAAGAAATAAAAAAAACTATTTTCCATTTCTTCTAAACAATAAATTCAAACCATCATAAAACTACTCATTTAAAATTACTCCAAAACAACACAAAGTGACACCAAACATGTCAAAAGAATAAATAATTCCATCAAAATTCAACCCTTATAATGTCATAGCTCAACCAAAACTTAAAAAACATGTCAACACATGAATAATATAAAAACTAAAAAACTAAATTTCTCAATATATAATAAGGAAGGCATGACATACCATAAATATCATGTGGAAATTCCTGATGGAATAAAAAATTACAAGACATTAAATGGTGGACTAACTGCTGATAGGTTAACAATCATGAATCCATTCAACAGAATCCCTATATAATTAGTCTCAATAGTGACCCTCCCACTATCTATAAATATTTATAACTATGGGTGAATTTATGGTTCTTAATCTTGAATATCCTAGAAAAACCTAATAACTTCTCACTTTGTAGCCTAGTGTTACTCATGGAATTACTAAAGGAGGTAGTCCACGATCAAAACAAATATCATCCAATGGAAATAATGAAACCCAAATACAAATATCATAATGACTTAATTACCACCTCAAAAACATCCCTCATAAATATACCCAAATAATAATCACATCATTAATCCCAATTAAGCATCCATCACATCGATATACATAATCATCATCAAAAACACAAAGTGGATCAATATGTTAAAAATAAAGAACTCAACCAAACAAAATTTTATAGGGTGAAAATCATGAATTTCACATATCATTTATATATATACCTTTTATAATACCTTTAAAACTACTCTGAATACAAACATAAACCTAAGGGAAATCCAAATCAACACTAAACACAACCAAACAACTCAAAAAAATCATTTTATATAAAAAAATTATGAACCAACACTTATAAAATAATCCCATAAAATTACTCACACCCTTTATAAAAAGATACCCATCATAAAATACATTTAAAAAAATATTAATATCTATTTATCAAATAAAAATAGTCATTTAATCTAACTCATTCCATGAAACCAAGTTCCATGCCAATTGGTTTAACCTTTAGATGTCCACTTGAAAACCAGAACAACTTTGTTGAAAAAATTTAATATCACAAGATAATATTCCAAATGTTTCAATGATTTTTAGAGAGAATTTTGTAATATTTAAAAATCCATTTTAATGCATCATAGGCCCATGTAAAGTTCAAAAAGCAGTTGCAAACACAAAACAAGCTTATTGTGGCATGTAACAAGATTCTAAATTAATAGGAAATAATTTAAAATTAAAAATAAATTTATAACATGAATTAAAAGTGGTTTAAAAAAATAATATACCTAAAAATGAATAGGGGTGAGTTGAAATGGTATGAACACTTAACCTCATATAGATTCTTCCAAAACATTCAAGAAGGTGACCTAGGAGACCCATCGTCCACACTCTAGAAAAAGAAACACAAAAAATTGGCCCAAACCCTTTGACCTATGGTTCATCCGATCAAGATGGGTGATGGGGAGAATAAAAATTAGGGATGATAAGGGATAATCAAGGAATAAGGGATATGTGATAGTGGGTATCTTAAAACTTGATGATCATAATAGAAAAATGAGTTGAATCAGAATATGGAGGTGGTTGACTGGATGGGTGGTACTATGTGAGGAGAAGAGGATGGTTTGGTGGTGGTGTCACATGAGAGAGAGGATGGATGAGGGTTTGATTTAGTTTTGGGAATTTAAAATTAATAAAATAAAATAAACTAATTTTTTTTAAAAACATGAGAAAACTGAACTGTTAGGTTGCATGATTTGCCTAATCGATCACTAAACATGGGCTGGAATGTGACAAGATAAAAAATACTCAGGCCATTTCTCTTGGGTGGCACACTATTGAAAAAACATCCTACAAACATTGTAATCAAAATTCTCAAATAATAGAGATAATAATAATATATGTCTAAGGGAATAAAAAACAATTTGCAAGTCATACACCACACCCGAGACTCACTAAGGACCCATACTATCTCTCCTAAGACTCACATGGTTTGGAAACAAATTATGAAAAACTAAAATAACCCAATTCATGAAAATTAAAAATAAACTACACGCAATAGAAGTAAAATATTTTCCTTATAAAAATGATATTTAAGCATGCACAACATTAAAACTATAAAATATTCACAACATTGAATAGAAATAGTATGGAAAATCAAAAAATATCTCAAAAAATATAAAATAAACATCATACTGACACTAATGGTGTCACACTAAATCTACCCATTTTGTAACATAATCAAAAGCTACCAAAATATAATCATTCTCACTTGAATATGGGAATGGTCCCATAATTAAAAAACCCCTACATCAAAAATAAATACCTCTAAAAATCATTTTTATAGTATCTTTTTCCTTTTCCCATCATTTCCCATCCTTTTTAAATTATCAAATCCATCCACCAAACTTGTAGAATACATGAATGTATTTTTTCAATATAGGACAGCCTATAAAACTTATTGAGTTTTCCTTTCTCCTCCATTGTTTTTTCCCTATGGTAAATTCTGAAAAGTATATAAAATGGAAAGAATCTATTTCTTATGAACTTACCTATTAAAAATTCCAATATTACACCTCTTAAACAATAGTGGATAATCCTAAAGGTAAATGTTATTGTATGAAATTATTTTCTTCCATTGGTTTTGATTGAGAACGTTATGAATGAATCCCAAAACTAAAAAATCATAAAAATATGAAATCTATTTAGTCTATATTAATGAAATTGTATGTAGTTTTTCATTTAAAAATGAATAATTTATTTACTTGGGATCACATTTTTTAGTGTTGGACATCCTTAATAGGTTATCAGTAGCTATATTTTTATCATGTTTCTTTTCCATGGACACTAAATAAAACTATTTCTATAATATGATCCACCTTATGAGTATAGGATTAACCTAATTCTTGGAAAACATATATTTTTAGGCTGAATAATTATAGAAAAAAGAATTCTTTGGTACCAATAAAGTATTGCCTAAATTATTTCAAAGAAAAAAAAATAACTAACAGTTTCTTCTTAGTGGTGTTATATATGGTGACCCACACTTTTCATAAATTGATATTTTATCTTAATAGATGAATATTCATTAAATAAAATTATGATCTATTCTATAATCATATTATATTATTGTATTTATAATCTTAGATATATAAAAAACTAGTTCATAATACATCTATATCATTTAAAAATGTATTCTTCATAACTAAAACCCCTATTAAACATATTTTACTTAAAACCTTTCTTCATAAACTAAGGAATGGAATCATAAGAAAGGGTGGGATCAGTTTCAATGTAATGTTAAACAAGGAAGATATCCATGATCACTTTTTCATAACATGAGCATAATTGTATAAAAACAAAAGCATAAAGTATAAAAACCATACCCTACGTATCAAAGAACATAATCATAATTCATGGATAAAATATTTTAACTTCATAATACATGAATCATAAAGAAATAAAATAACATGATCCTTAAGAGCATAAATTTGGAATTTTACATAAGTTTTTAGTATACACATAATTATATAAAATCATTTCTTGTGTCTTGGGAAACTTCCAAGACTATCAAAGTATAATGGTTTCATTACCCATTAAATCTTATCATTATTCAATGTTCACTCCCAATACTATCATAGTGGACAAATTGACTTACTAGACTAGGGTCACTCCTCACTATAATCCTTATTATCTCAAGACATATCAATCTTTACCCAATGAATTGGAGGGATATATAATTTTTGGTCACCTATTTATATAATAAAAATCTATTTATATGTGTTTTATAAGATGATAAATCATTCAACATATGTCACAACATATAGAAAAGAATTTTGTTTCATATAATTTTCAACATTTATTCATAGCATAACCCATGGAAAATAAAAATGTTTCTTAAAACCCATTTATTTATAATCATAAATCATTCATAAAAAGAATAAGGATGGTATCATTAGATCATATCTATAGTAAAGATTAAGTAACATCAAAGGATGTAATGCTACAAAAAAATACCTTTAAAATACCACTTGGATCATTTCTTGAATAAATATCCTTTTCAATTTGAAATCACTTAAAGAAACCCAAATATTATGGAAATTTTGATTTAAAACAAACCTTGTAAACATTTAAAGTATTCCTTAAAGCATTCAGCTTTCTTGATGGTAGAAAATTTTGTGTATTCCATGTATGTAAATAAAATTATATCTTCCATATTTTTGTTAAAAATTAAAAATAACATTTTTAGGAATAAAGAAAAAAGATTCATTTTACACCATTTTGTAAAAATTAATAGTGGATAAAAACGACTATAAATAATTATAGGAGAATAGTAAAAATAGTATAGAAAGAAAATTTAGAAAATATGTATATAGAAAAAAATATTTTCAACTCAAGAGTGAATTAATGTCATTTTTTGTAACAATCCAGTGTTTATTAGTGATAATTGTTTCCATAAAAAATGTCAGTTTTATTATATTATATAATATTATAGAAAACAAAATATAGAGAAACCAAAAAGAATATTATCTCATTAATAAATATGATTAAATTATTCCACTATAAAACCAATGAAAATTGAAAACCTTACAATTATAATAAAATATTAATGATAAAATGTGAAAATATAGATGGCCCCAATATTCTATATTTTTCAACCTCGCAACCAACACTATTGAAATAAAAAAACTATTATTAAACCAATGAACATAATATAAAATGAAAATATATAACCATGGGAGGAATTGTAGTGAATATTGAGTGAATTAATTAATTGGTATTTCTATGAGGTAATTTGATTATTGGAATAGTAATGTGACTGTAGAAATAGAAATTGATTGTTGGGAATAGTAACCTAACCATAAAAAATAGTAACCAGGCCAATAGAATAGTATTATTTCATGAAAATTAAAAAAAAATATGAATAATATTTATCATTAGTAATATAACTAAATATAAATATTATAATGTTGAAAAATAAATATCATGATTAAAAAAACTAAAGGAAAATATAGGCACATTTTTAATAAACTATATTTGAAATAATTTCATAAAAATAAAAATTTCTATATTAGAAATTAAAATTTCTTATTTTAGAAATTTATTTTTAAAAAAATGAAAAAAATGAAAATAACTCATCAAAATTTTCCAAGGTTGATTGTATGGTAATTTTATAAAATAATTCAATTTTTAGGTAAATAGTAAAAATATAATTTTTCATCTATGTTACGTATCTTAAATTGCATAATTCCTAATGTAATAATGACATAATATTTTTTAGAACATGAGTTTTAGAAAAAAAATTCATTAATTGTTAATTAAAAAACATTAACTTTGTTTCCAAACCTAAAAAACATTTTCCAGAATATATATTTTAAAATGAGACCTTAAAATAATTTTTTCCCTTTTTCCCCACTTTAGATTTTAGTAAAATAATTCAATTAGTATTATAAAGGTGTTTAAAGTCCTAAACCCATTCTATTATATTTATACATGATTAATATTTTAAAATTTTGATTATTATATTTTTTACCTTGGATATATATTTATATTCAATATTTTATTCTAAAAATACACCTCTCCCCAAGTATAAACAACCCATCTCCCTTCCCTTGGAAAACCACTCCTAACTCACTTTACAAGGCCTAAGATCTACCTATATCATCCCTTATAGAAATATTAGAATACCAAGAGACATTATAGTATAAAAAAACTCCTATAATCAAGGTAGTATTAGTTTCTTATAAGAGAAGCTACACTAAGGAAAGAGTTAGCTTCTATCAACTCTTCTCTTTCCTTATTATTATATTTATTTTTACCAATTACTTTAAAAAATAAATCTTATAAAATTAATTAGTAATTATTTAAAAATATAATAATTATGTTAACCTACCATAATTATTATAATAATGACATATATAAATTTCAAACATCCCTTTTCAACTCCTTTGATATTGTATCATCAACAGTCGGTTAGTCACCAATGAGGACATCACCAATCCTTTTATTATCACCAAACCTATAGATTTTTAAAATAAATTATTTACAATATTAAAATATATAAATATATGTTTTTTAACACTATGGAATTACTTATACTTATATTTAAATGACTTTTAATAAAATAGAGAAATCAAAGAAAATGGTAATTTTTTAAGGAAAACATTATATCAAAATGAATTCCCTATAATCAAGGAAATTAAGAAATGTAATAGAATGGAAATAATTCATAAATAGTGGAAAAAATGAAAATAATTCACTTGTTTATCATGTTTTAACAAATTTAAATTTATTATTTAGGAGACACCTATGCGATGAAATAAATCATGATTTAAAGTAAGGGGATTCTTGAACCTGAGACATTTTCTTTAGGTTATCCATAGTTCATGTTATTTTTTTATGGATATTATTCTAATGTTTCTTAAATATAATTTCACTATTGTTCCCATTTCTTTTAGGGATATACATTTTTTTGCCTTGATTTATAAAACACGCGAAATTATTTTCCAAAAATGGTTTTTTCCCAAAAGGCATCTTTGTCTCTTCCTGGTTTTTTTCATCTTCACTCTAGAATGATGATGTTTAGGAAAAAAAATCTTGTATTTATTTTTGAACCAAAAGTATATTCATTAAATTATGCTTGATCTAACCAGTAGGAAACTCATTATTTTCTATGGGTTGTTTCTTGACTTTGATTGTTATATGTTCTAAGTGGAAAGCATGAAAATGTAAATATTATTATGTGATGGGTTGGTCCATAATTATATAGCCCTCCAATGCACTGGGTAATGTGATATATCTCATGAGATATTTTTTAATATACATGAACATGATGTTATCTTTTTTCATAATGATGATGTTAGGATTTATGCACATATTTTATTCATAGACAAGATACTAGTTTTGTTCTAAACTATATGTGGTATTTGACCACTATGAAATGTTGTTTCATTTTTATAAATTTACACATTATATGCTATTGTAAAATCATTATATTTTATTTTTTATGATGATTATATTCTATGATAGGATGATTATGATTATATTCACCCATGTTATATTGATTCATTCTCTTTATTCATAATCTTTCTAGGATTTTGTCTCACCCATTTCTTTAATATATATCCTCTAGTGTCTATATATACTAAAGATAATGCGATATTTTAGAATGATAAATAATAAGTCTTTAAATAAATATATATTTTGTATTATGTACAATTGATTTATAATCCTGATTTTCCTAATATGTTAATCCTTTTGATCCTAAAATGTATAAATATTATGTTATTTACCATTAATATTATGTAATAGACATGTAATAAAAATTATGGTTGCGATATTTTTAATCAGAGGTACAGTTTAGTCCATTTGGTAATTATTATTAGTGATCATTATTGAAAACCCTTAGGATATGTCTAAGTATATGTTAACATCTACAAAGAGTTGTTTTCAAAAAAACATAAACATAGGGATCCTATAAGATATGTTTTTATAGTTAATTACACAAAATAACACATTATTTATTCATGATGTGTTGACTTAGATTCAATTTTTTTCTATTTTAAATAATGATGGGAACCAGGAGAAACTAGGCCAACAACCCATGTGATGGATGTAATGTCCCACGATCTGGCACTATCTCACATGGCCTGAAATTGTTGGTTATGAGACCTCAAGCATGCATCCCCATAATCCAGAGGCTACCGACCAGCTTCAGTGGTGTGATAAGTATAGTGGGTGGACTATACGCCAAGTATTTAGAGTTTACAATATAGTTGAAAATATTCAATATGAACAAATAAATATATGAGTGCAAGAATAATAAAAACAATATAAAATAGTGGAAACCAATAATAAAATCCAACTAAAAATCTAATGAATGATAAAGGAATGATTTAATGATGTGTAGTAATGTAACTAAATCTCATTCTAGAAAAAATACATGTAAAATACTATAATACTCCAATAAATACTCAAAAATCCATGGTCCTGAACCCCATGTCGATCCCCTCTCCAAACACTATCCCGTCCAGAATATAAAATCAATGGAAATGTCATTTTCCATTTTCCACACCTTCATTTATGTAATAATCAGAGATACCAATTGGAGGTCTGAATAGGATGTGAGTATAACTCAGTAGTTCGACATAATCATATCTAAACAAACCATCCTGATAAGAAGTTAATGAAATAATGAAATGGATAATTTTATTAATTAATTAACCAATTAATAAAATACAACAATAACTTTATTAGGACTTATTCTAGAATATATAATAGCATGTCTAACAACAATTTCAACCATAATCATGTAAACGTGGAAAAAAACATACTTAATCATCATTCCAGAATATATCTGAGCATGTCTCACAAAATTTCTAACCATAACCATAAACCTGGCTTAATCACAATAATATGGGTCAAATCCTTATAAGCATTATATCATTCGGATAAAAAACCTATAATTATATTAGTATGGGACTCATCCAATCCTAATCAATATAATCATTACAACATGGGACTGGGCCAAACCCACTCAATATAAGCATTACATCATTTGGGTCAAAGCCTTATAAGCATTACGACATGGGATTGGGCTAATCCAGCTCATTATAAGAATTACATCATATAAGTTTTCAAGTTCCAAGGTTATTCCTGATATATAATAATTTCAAAAAATATCAGTATACATATACTAATTGCATGGATATCAAAATGCCACATCATAAGACTCGGTTTTTAATTATTTGAATTACCATTTATATTTCAATTACCTCTTTTTTTTATAAAAATCGATCAAAAGTCACATCAATTAGAAGTAAGTAGTATCATAGGGAGTATATATCAAGAAATCACCTATGGTGTGATGTAATTATAGACACACATTATTCCATTATCCTATTAAATTATATTCAAGGTTTTCTCACCCAACGAGTAGTCATAATCCAGGTCAATAACCAATTGAATCTAATAGACTCCAATGAATAATCCCATTCATTATTTAATTAATTCATAGACATGTTACTTTTGTGTAACCACAATAATACATATACTAAGAAATTATCAAACCATACAGTTAATATTTACACCCCTATATTTGAACGGTGGATAACTAAATGCTTTCAATGAAAAACACCTATGAGGAAGAAGGTGTGGATGATTACTAAGAGGATACTAGATCAAAATTAATCGATCACAACTAGAAACACACATGGTCAAGGGATTAAACCACAATAGTTGTTGAACTAAGGGATATGAGTGTAAAAATAACCAAAACCACTTAATAATGATTGATCTTATTTTTGGAATGTATGGAAAGTAGTTTTTTAGTCCAATATCACCTGAAGGATGCCCTAGGGATTAGAGAAGAAGACTACAGTGATATCAATTGAATAAATTACCACATGAAATAATTTAAAAAATAAGTTTGAATAGTCATATGGTGTGTAATATAGTTATACATCATGTAATTATTTTTAATGGGATACACCGAAAAAATTCATTGCCTCAGATGAAATTATTAAAATTCACTAAATAATTACATGATGTGTAATCTATTTACACTACATGTAAACATTCTACATATGTTTTTTGATCCCATTTACCTACTAAACGACCCAAACCCCATTATGGTTTCTAAAAATTCTAGGAACCCGTGGTAACACTTGACCGATTTCTACCCAGACTCCATTAAATCAAACAAACATTCATCCCTAAAATTCATTTCATTTTTCCCAAAAAAGGATCTCCATGTGGATCCTCTCTAGTTTTCCCAAGTTTCATCACAACCCAAGAAATGTGTTTATTTAAAAGATAGACACCCATTATTAAACCACAACCACTAAGGAGTAAAGGTGAGTAATAACTCAAATGAAATCAGTTTAACAAAAATATCGGAGAGAGACAAACCTAGAAAAAGAAAGGATCTTACACCCTCACCACCATATAACAACTCGTCCTTGAGCTACTCTAAGCATCACAGTGGGATATCAAATAAAAAGTTTGGACGCTATGTTTTCGTATCAGAGTCCCTCTCTTAGGTATCCTCCTAAACTCTCCCATGTTTCCATAGCACATTAACAAATCATATAGTCCTCCACAAAATATATGTATCACTATGATCCAAAACTCGTATTAGATTCTCATCAAATGATTCATCTATAAAAATATAGAAATATAACACCCCTATCACATGGTAAGGGTATGGGGTTATATAAAAATCTACAACATGTTAAATACATTGTGCTTGGTATTTTGGTGTATTGGAAGGGCTAAACGGTATGCCACTGGAATAACCCTTGCTACTATCTCAAAGGCCATAACAAACATGGGTTTTAATTTTCTAAGTTTTTCTAAAATTGCATTGCCCCAATATAGATAACATTTTAAGGAAAACATGATGACCAACCTTTAATTTTAGAGGCCATATCCAACGGTTAGCATATGATTTTATGCCTGCTCTGTGTGGTCACCAACTGATGTCTAATCAACTTAACATACTTGAATGTCTTCTGCACAAGGCTAGACCCAACAATTGTTGAATCACATAATTCGATCCCATAAAGAAACAAAGGAAATATCCTTCTATATAAATCTATGGAGGTTTCCATTTAGATAGATTACTTGAATATATTATTATATGAACACTCCATGAGTGTCATATTTTTCTCCAATAAACCTCCAAAATCCAAAACATAGGCTCATAACATATACTCCAAAACCTAAATTGTCCTCTTAGATTGACTTTCAGTATGAGGATTATAGGTTGTGTGAAAAATAAACTATTCTACCAAAGCCTTATGAAGACCATGAGATAAATAGAATGTGAAACTAAGATCTCTATTTGAAAGAATACTCCTCCAAACACCATTCAAATGAACTACCTCACACATCTAAATACTACCCAAATCATCAACTGTGAGGGTCTTTCTGATGGGTAATAATCGGTCTACCTTTGTTGGACAATCCACAATCACCCATACAGCATAAATGTTTTGGATTTTCCTGTGTAATCCTTTCACAAAAACCATATTGACAACATCCAATTTCCACTCAGAAATGGTAAATGCTTCCAAAGCTCCACTTTCCTCTAATGCACAGCTTTCATCTACTGGCAAGTGAAACATCTCGCCATGAAGCTTGCCACTTCCTCCTTAATTATTGACCACCAGCACTGTCTATAGAGTTAATGATACATTTTTTTCAAACCTGTATGCACCAAACATCTAGATACATGAAAATACCTCATCATCTACTTGTGTAAGCCTGTAGAAACCTATACACAACCAAGGGAAAGAATAGAATTACCATTTCCAAGAGTCCAACTGGGTGATGTTTGTCCACCAAATAAATTTTCTCTCAGAACTGAGTACTCTAGATTGGATAATTGTTCGGACTAGATTTGTTCCAAGAGATTGGGTATAAAAGATGTTGAAGTTAGTGATATTCATCCCAGATACTCTTGAACATCAAGATGCATGTCTATAAACAGAACCATTATATTCCACTTATCGCAAGACTCCCATACTACCTCCGCCTATATCTATCAGATCGAGAATTGAAAATGATGTTTCCCCTTCCAGTTGTATGAGACAACTCAAAATCAAAATACTTCAGATACTCGACTGACCTCATCTAGCTAAGGTTCAGGTCTCATTGAGAAAATATGTATCATGGGTTATTCTGGACCATATATACCAAAAACCTCTCACCCAATAAATAGTGTCTCCAACAAATTATGTAATGTACCACGTCTTATAACTTCAAATCATGAGTATATTAGTTACACTCATGGGGTATCAGCAATCTATAGATATAAGAAACCAATCAATCCTATGGCATTAAAACTAATCTGAATCCAATTTAAGATGCTTAAAATTATAAGGAATATGAATTACTCGGCATGGGTAATGTGAGGATAGGTGTTATGGTCAGCCTACATTTGAGATCTTAAAAATCTCTCTCACAAACATCAGATCAAAAAAACTGCATCCCTTTCATGGTATCCTAGACATATGTGCTATCAAATGGGAGAAATACTGGATAAAGTGCTGATAATAAAATTCTAAACATAGAGAGATATGAATCTATAAGATGTTCATAGGATGATCTCAATATACCATGAATTAAAATTTATTTGGGTCTATAGACACTCTTTCTTATATTATGACTTGGACCGTGAAGTTAACTTTATTATTCAATAAACTACATTTGGTTATCTTGGTGTAATGTCAATGATTTCTCAATAAACTCAATAAAATTTCAAGATATTGGAAATCATCATCTCCTGACTAGGATTACACTAATACATCATCAAAAAAACCACCACAAACCAATCAATAAAATGATTAATGATTTGATTCATTGTGTTCGTGAACACCACTAATTCATTGTTCTAACCAAATGGCATCACCACAAACTCATACAAACCATACATACTTATAAAATGATTTCATGGCATTTATGTTAGACTAGCCCTTGTCTAGTGGTAACCTAATGTAAAATCTATCTTGGAGAAGACCTTAGAACTTATCAACTAATCTAAAATATTACCAATGTGTGGATGAAAACTGTAGAACCCCAAGGATATGTACTAGTTCATATGAATCCCTTAGATACTAGATATTAAAATTGAAATTTCAACTATTGATGTTCTACTGGTTTCATTCTATAAGGATAGATATAAAAAGATCTACTCTGAGCACCAACCTGATTGTAAACTCGATATCTCAATTGGGAGGTAAGTTGTAGGAATTTTCAGGGGAAATATTTTGAAAATAGTATACCACTTAAAGAAATAAATATTATAGTATTCCACTATTATATATAGAAAACTGGCTATCTAATACATGAGATAATGCAATATGCACTGAATTAGTCCTATATGATCATCCAGAATATCCCACTCACCATAGTAAAAATAGCTACTTCCTTCTAGATATATGAAGGTAACTCTCATCTGGTAACATTCATTGTGATCCTGGTATAGAACTAACCAATCCATACCAAGAATCAAGTCAAATACAATCATTTTCAACATAAATGGTTCCCAAAACAAATAATAAACACCACTTTCTAGATAACATGCCTTGTAATATTTGATATTCTCTGCTCACACTCACAGCAATGTTTCGATGGTGAAATTACCATCAAATATTTCCACATACAAGATCAAAACATTAAAAAAAGAGAAGATAAAAAATAATTGTATTCTCTAGTATCAAATAAAACATAAGCTAAGGTAGATGACATAAGAATCTTATCTCATATGGTAGATAGTCCTATGTCTATAATAGCAATATTATTCTGCATAACATGTAGTTGACTTTTACTGTACCTTAGGATCCAATATATCTACCCAAATCAATTTCTTCTACCTATTACTACTGCTTCTGCACTAAGATACCATGTCCAACTCCTTAGCCTAAACTGCCACTAGAACCCCAGCTACTAGCTTGCTGAAGGGTAGGTGAGAACCTTCCCGACTCAGATTCCTGTCTGGATCCCATGTCACTAGTCTAGTGAGGAATATTTACACAAGATATCTAATGATGACCTAGTATGTCATAGATAGAAAAATCTTGTGAGGGGTAAGGACATTATGTACACTAGCTGCCAATATTTCCACACTGACAGATTTGTAAAAGAATACGGACCTAATATTGTTATCCTCTTCTTTGACTGCTCTTCCTAGTACTGTCTTGGAGAAAACTAGCATAGTGCTTCTTCTTGCTCCCTGAAGAAGAGCTCAGAGTTCAGATAGTTGAAATAGTCTAGCCACTAATCTGGGCCTCTCTCATATTCCAAAATTTGATGAGTTTTTGGTTCATCTCATCCTCAAAACTACTCAAATAAAAAAAATCACATGCGATATGATCTCATAATGAATACCATTATAAAAATTCCTATCCCTAGAGATCTCATTAGCTACCAAATATGGTGCAAAGCATTGTAGGTCAGTTAAACATCAAGTATAGTCTGGCACTAACATGCCTTCCTATTTCAGATGCATGAACTCGTGTTATTATTCATCCCTCAACATATAAAGATAGAAATGTATTAGGAACTTCATCTCTATGTTCTTACATGATACCCCATCCTTCTACCCGCATACTTCAGAATATCCCACCAATAATTGGTAGCTCCATGAATAATATATATAGCAAGATTCACCCTCTTATATGTGGTTGACTCAAGATTCTTAAAGATCATCAGATTGAATTAGATCCAGAAATCAGTCCCTAGGTTCATCCTTCCCAAGTGAACGTAAGTGGATACTATAGCTAAAACTCCATTTTCAGCTCATACATCAAAGGAACGATATGAATAGCCTCCCTTTCCATGGAACGTATAATCCTCAGGGATCTGTCGCAATGTTTAACATCCATCTAATCCTCAAGAACTAGAGTAATATTTGGTTCGAGTGCATTTGGTTGGTTATTATTTCCACTCTCCTGATGATATAGTCATAGATGACAAGGAGGCTATTCCTCTACCATACAAACGCACAACATAGATCATTGATTAACAAGAAGGTCAACCTCAACAAGTGAATACCATAGAGAACCACTGACTCCAAGTATCTCTAAAAATGGATTAAATGTGTTTCAGTATGAAATTTCATTCATTCAATTTATTATATAAAATAGATATATCATATCACATTTCAATAGAAAATTATATATCACATGAAAATAGATATGTCCCTATATTGAAAAATACATCTCCATATATCCCTATTTGTCATGATGTATGAATACTCATATCACTTCATACCGAGCCATCAGTATAAATCTCAAGAACCAAATGCATCATAAAATAATAACCACGCACAACATATGAATCACCCAAGGTGAAATAATGTCAACTGTAACTAGAAAGTAGTTTAAACAACAACTGTAATTCCTCGGCCCTAGTTACCCAGAGTCAGTTCATTATTACATAACATTGTCATGATCACAAGAGATCAAGTCTCAAAAGACCAATTAGTTTAGTATCCTTGGAAGTATTAGATACATACATAAGTTTTACATTATATCATGAAATAAAAAAACAACAACATTGTGTCCCCTTTGAACACACTTATATCCTTTATCATATCCCTTCAGGTCAATCATAATATATGTCTTCACATCCTGGGAAAAGAAAACATAAGAAAGGGTTGAGCTCAGATGCTCAGTAAGGATAACAATATAGCTGAAACTATCATAAATAAGAATAAACATTTAAGGCAATGTATAAGACTAAAACACAAGCCTTTTAAACTTAAACTTTAGTATAATATGGAAAAGATAAAATCAAATAATTACATTTAAATATTCACATAGATATTCTACTAGTCGAATAATCACATGTAATATCAATAGCTAATTTCATAATGATGGAATGCATAATGTTGGACATCATAACCACATAGTTAAGGCCTCGTGCCAAGACTACAAATAATATTTTTTAAAGGCCTTGTGCCAAGACACTAGTTTATCTCATGAGACCTACGGATGCATCGAGGGGTAATAGCAGGCCCCGCCCGTCACTTACTAAGTTCAATACATTCCTCATATGAAAGGTTGAAACATAATATAAACATTCATATTAAAACTAGCAGACGAAATGTCAATAATTTAAACATAAACCATGAATGGTATAAAAATAACACATCCATAGTCAAACATATCACAAAACTTTTAATACAATATGGAATATTGTATCATAATAAATCAACTTCAAAAAAACGTAAAATCCAACGAAGGATTTTAACATATATGAAATAAATCTAAAATCTATTTGAGTGAAATATCTATTTGTATTAATTTAAAAGTCGCATAATTATAAAATAAAACATTTATTTTGAAAATATTCTTATAATATTATAAGATAAGCATATAATGTGTTATAACGGCAAGAAAATAGCATCACCTACTGTATAAGTTAAAAAAACATTCTTTCCTTAATTGGTCGAAAAGGTCATAAAGTACCTTGTTTGGAAAGAGACAAAAATATTCATTTCAAACCATTTTATAAAAAGTCTAAAAATGGTATAAATGACCTTATCCCATAGTCTAGTAAATATTAAAAATGTTTTGAAATACATTTTTAAGAAACACTAATGTGGAAGATAAAGAGGTCCCAATAGATACTCGCATATAAACAACCTCGGATAATAAAGAGATTATAAAATTAACCCTTACCATTCATGAATTAATGACCACCATTTATCTACATCTCCTGTGAGGTGATAAACTGCCATGACAACTTTTTCCCTTTCGCTACTCCCTAAAGCGTGAAATATTTTCTCTAAGGAACTTATCCATTACTCAGCTAAAAATGGATTTATAGTCCCATTGAATGTTAGTGGTTTTTTCCTCATGAAGTGATCAAACATTGATCCTCCACGTTGGGATCAGAGTTCTCGATATGGGTAAGGTTATTATTCATAACCTGAGTGAGTTTTCCCAGTATGGTTATAAACTGTTCAATACCAGTTGAATCGCCAGCTCCACTATAATTATTTTGAGTAGGAGGTAAAACCCTACATGGATTACGATCATTGATATAGTTTCTATTTCTTCCACTAGGTGCCATTTCTAAAAAATGGAATACACTAAGTTAGTTTATGAATTGCAATCCATAATTCTAAACTTGTAAAATACCTAACATAAATTGAAGAGTTTATGAATATAATCCATAATCATAAAAATAATGTTTTCTTTGAGGAAGTATTTACTCATACATCATTCATAATGGTTTGTAAATAAAATTTGAATTATCCTAAGCATATCCCTCGGGAGTGTCATAACCAAGAGTGTAGCAAGTCTCGTTGTTGTGCACTAGTTCCCATTCGATTCTAGCTCAAAGCAGTGTTTTCAGGTTTTACCCCTAGATACATCTATGTCAAGGTCTCATCTACCTTCTCATATCCAGACAGGTATGTATTGCTTTTAAAATACCCAAAATCTCAACATTACCAAAATTCTTGGAAGTTATTCTATACTAATCATCAAAGTTTATCTTATGGTAATGTTCCTTAATTAGAGTTTTTCTAAATCTAGTTTCCAAGGTTTGTACTAAACTTTCTATGATACCAATTGTAATGCTCTAAACCTATTTACCTAGAGTCGATTCATTATTACATAACATTAACATTATCTCAAGAGATCAAGTCTCGAAAGACCAATTAATTTAGTAGCCTTGGAAGTACTAGATACATACATAAGTTTAACATTACATCATGAAATAAAAACAACAATGAAATTGTGTCCCATTTGAACACACTTATATCCCTTAGTCTATCCCTAAAGTTCAATCATAATATAATTCTTCACATCCTGGGAAAATAAAACATAAGAAATGGGTGAGCTCAGATGCTCAGTAAGGATAACAATATAGCATAAACTATCATAAATAAGCATAAACATTTAAGGAAATATATAATACTAAAACACAAGACTTTTAAACATAAAATTATGCATAATATGGAAAAGATAAATCAAATAATTCCATTTAATTATTCACATGGATATTCTACTAGTCGAATAATCACATGTAATATCAATAGCAAATTTCATAATGATGAAATGCATAATGTCAGACATCATAACCACATAGTCAAGGCCTCATACCAAGACTACAAATAATATTTTTTCAAGGCCTTGTAACAAAACACTAGTTTGTTTCATGAGACATATTGATGTATCGAGGGGCTATATCAGGCCCCACCCATCATATACTAAGTGAAATTAATTCCTTGTATGAAAAGGTTGAAACTTAATATAAACATTCGTATTAAAACTATCATAAAAAATGTCAATACTTTAACCATAAACCATGAATGGTATAAAAATAGAACATCCAAAGTAAAAAATATCACAAAACTTTCAATACAATATGGAAGATTGTATCATAATAAATCTACTTCAAACAAATGTAAAATCTAATGAGGGATGCTGACATAGATGAAATCAATCCAAAAACTATTTGAGTGAAATATCTCTTTGTATTCATTTAAAAGTCACGTAATTATAAAACAAAAAATTTATTTTGAAAATATTTTTATAATATTGTAAGGGAAGATTCAAATGTGTTATAACAGTAGAAAATAGCCCCACCCACAATATAAGTTAAAAAAAATTCTTTCTTTAATTGGTTGAAAAGGTCATAAAGTACCTTGTTTGTAAAGAGACGGAAAGATTCCTTTCAAACCATTTTATAAAAATTCAAAAAATGGCATAAATGACCTTATCCCATAGTCTAGTAAATATTAAAAATATTTTGAAATACATTTTTAAGAAACATGGATGTGGATGATAAAGAGGTCCCAGTAGATACTCACATATAAACAACCTCAGATAATAAAAAGATTGTAAAATAAACCCTTAACTTGAAATTTTTCTTAGTTGAGGTTAGGTTAACCTCTTATATAATGTTTAAATGTTTTTTATTAAATTATACAAGATTCCACAGACATAAATATGATATCATACCTGGTCCTCTAATATTTCTATGTTAATAATAGTTTAGTGGTATCATTGTTTCAGGTGTTAACTAATTCGTTTTCCTTTATATGTTTTATTATGTAAGTTTTGTTTTTTATGGATAGGATGTATTTTATTCATATCAAAAATGATATTAAGTTCTTAAATATTATTTTTAATAATCAAATAAACATTATTCTTGAATGGTTACAATGGGGAATGAAATCTGACCGCGTCGTGGAGACGGTAAGTCGTACGTATGCACGAGTGACAATATCATTCTATTAGTTGTGAAATAGTATGTAATATGATGGTATATTATATATAAATAATAATTAACATGTTATATTTATTATATACATAAATTATACTCATTATTATACCTATCCAAATAATTAAGTGTTGAATAACAAACTACACCACAACGTGGAGACGGTAAGCTGTACGTATGCAGGTATGGTGACTTTGTCATTCATAGGATGGATAGAATAATAAATATAGTTGTAAAATTTTATAATAACATATTATTATGTATAAGGTACTGGAGTTATTATTTTAGTATGGAAACAACAAATCAAGAGGAAGTGGATGAAGAAAACAACTTGAAAGGGGTGATGAAATAATTACCTCTTCTTCGGGTGTTTCCTTTTGATTTGATCAAAAGGGCTCCTTAATTTGGATTTCTGATAAAAGTAATGTCTCTATGTTGAATTTAGGGTATTTGGGAGGATATTTTAGTAGGTTTTGTCCAATCCAAAATGCTTTTGATGTGTGAATTTGAGAGAAGGGGAAGTACCCTTTTGTAAGAGAGGTGAGGGTCACTTAGGAAAATCTTGAAATATTATTTTATTATAAAATAATTTTCAATTTATAATGGATCCAAATGGATTCAGTTCAAGTATAAGGTGGGGATGGGTCGAAAACCTATCAAAAAATAGGTTTTAGACAAGTTTAGATCACCATATTAACTTTATTCTTTAGATTTAACTCTTAGTTAAATAGTTTAACTTTTACCATGTCTTCTAGTATTATTATAATAAATGGTTAACAAAATTACTATGAAAAGTCAAGTGAACCCCAAGTGGTTAATTATTGATATATATAAACTTATATAATTCCTTTTGCCAAACCTTATATTTTTAGGAATATTATATCATTTAATAAAATAGTACTTGTTTTAAAAACTCATTTATGTCAATTTTGACACTATTTAGTATTTGGTTTTTCTGAAAGTCATAAAAACTTTATCACTTCAAAAAAAATTATTTAATCAATATTAAAATGTAATATTGGCCTATAAAATTAGTTTAATGCATCAAAAGTCTCAATTTAAATTTATATTCATATTTATAATATCAATTATTTTAATCTTTCATGAATAAGGTAATTAATACATCATCATTGTGTCATAAATAAATTTAATTATTTAATGTCTAAAAATTATAAATGAAATACCATTATGTAGGAAATATTTTTATATTTCTAATGAATATTTATAGTCTAGTTTATCTTATTTATAACCCTATATTAAAAATGTTTTAGTTATTAAAATTTGAATTTAACACTTTTAACTCTTCTTTAAATAAAATAATAATAAATGTTCTAATCTAATTTAAGTGGATCAAAAAGGATCATATTTTATTTCTAAGGTTTATTTAGGTCGAAATACACTTATCCAATAGAACTAAGACATGTTTTAATGTAATTATAATATCATTTTTACCTTTAATTACCCTATTTAATTTCAATCGTGGTAAATAAAATTCAAAAATTATTATTCACCAAAAATTATTTGCATCCTATTGAACCAAATTTTTCTTAATTATGTCAACCGTGTCTCTCGGATTTTTGAAATTAAATTCACAAAAGAGGTAAATTTATGTTTTATGCAAATTTTCAAATGTGCCTAGAAGGTGGGTAAAAGACGTTAAAAAGTTCAATAAAATTTTATATACCTAATCTTATTATAAAATGACTATAATGAATTAAATTGGAATAATATAGGTATTATGTATCTATTTTGATGTTAAAATAAATTTAAATAAAATTCTGGGTTAAACAATAACGTAGTGTTTTTCACTATTCATCAAAAATTGAAAGTTTTCATAAAAATACCAAAAATTCACCCTAATATAATTTTGATATTTCAAATCCAAAAATGAAGTCCATTTTGAAAAATAAAATTTATAAAATTTCAAAAAAGTGAGTATTACTATTCATAAGTTCTTTTTAAACGGCTAGTTTGATTGGTCATAGTGTACTAGAACTCAAAGTTGCATACAGCATAAGCTGTTGTATTATTCAAAGAGAAGCGTACCATGGAAGCTTGGGGTGTTACAACTACCCCATACTTGGGAACTTGGATATTACCCCATACATGGGTAAGATAATCCCATGAATAATCTCATTACCATTTCCCAAAAAATGCAACTCTTCTTTCTAACTTTCCAAAATGGTAAAAAAACAGAAAAGAATCCCGGTGTGCACTGATACAACATTATATTGTATCCTAATTTGGCACACTCTCACATGACCATAAAGGGTTGGTTATGAGGCCTCAATTGTGCTTCCCCATACGCTTGACGCAACTGGCTAGAAGTGGGAGTTTAATAAGTATAGTGGGTAGAGTATACCCCTTGGATTCAGATTTTACAACACATCATAAAATATCCAATAATAAATAAATAAATATCAGAGTGTGGAAATAATGGAAACAATATAAGATAGTGGGAACCAATAATAAAATCCAACTGATAAATCAAGATAATACTAAAGAAATCATGTAATTATGTTCTGGAATGTAACAAAATTCCATGATAGAAACAATATAAGTAAAATACTAGAAGACTCAAATAAAGACTCTATGATCATCGGTCTTAAACCCTGCATCGGTCCCAAATCTAAACTCTAGATGATCCAATAAAGACACTCAACATCAAGGTCTTTTTCTATTTTCCAAACCTGAATCCATGTAATTTTCATGGGTACCAAATGGTGTCCTGAATAGACTATGAATATAATTCAATAGATTAACAACACTGTGTCTAAATAAATAAGTTTGATGTGATGTGTATGCAATAATGAAATGGAAATGTCTATTAATTATTTCAACAATTAATAAAATACAACAAAAACCTATTTCAGATCTATTCTCAAATATCTTTGATCATGTCACACAACTATGATAACCATAATCATATAACCATGGTAATGTTATCTTCTTCAGCATCACGCTAGAATACCTCTCAGCTTGTCTGACAACCATGTCAACCATAACCATAAACATGGATTAATCATAATAATCCATATCAAATATCTATAAACATTATAGATTCTATGTCAAAACACTATAATAATTATAGCATGAGACTGACTTGAGCCGACTATATATAAGCATTAAAGAATGGGACTGGGTGGAGCCCGATCAATATAAGCATTACAACATCTGGGTCAAATCCCTATAAACATTACAACATAGGAGTGGTTTGAGCCTGCATAGTAGAAGCATTACAACATATAAGTGTGCATGTTCTAGGTCCATGCCCAATATGTAACCATTTAAGAACAGATAAAAACACATGTACTAACAACATGGATATCACAAGATCACATCATAATCCTCAATAGTTAATTATGAGAATTTCTATTTTTATTTCATCTTCCTCTTTATTTTTATCACAATTAATCAATACTCGCATCAATAACTAGTAATCCATAACATAGGTATTAAATATCAATCAGTCACCTAAGTTATCATGTCATGCTAAACACAGGTCAGTAACCAATTGAAGTGAACAGGCTCTAAGGAATAATAAAATTCATTATTTAATTAATTCAGACACATGTTACACTAGCGTAATGAAAATATTGAATATACTAGAAAATTATCAAAAAATAGGGTTAAGATTTATACCCCCTACCTTTAATTGATGAAGAACGCAATGTATCCAAGTTAAAAAAACCCATGAGGAAGAAGGTGTGGATGATTTCCAAGAGGATCCAAGATCAAAACTAATCAAGATCAAAACCAGCAATGCACACAGTCAATGGATTACTCCAAAATTGTTGGAGAACCAAAGTAGAGAAGGAAAAACCTAAACAAAACCACATTCTAGTGGTTGATCATGTTCTTTTAACGTCTAGAAGGTAGTTTGGAAATCCAAAATTTCCTGCAGGATTCCCTAGGATAAATCGGAGAAGATTACAGTGAGATTAATGGAAAAATCAGCCACCCTAGATACTTTAAAATATTAGATCGTGGAATTACATGACTTGTAGCCTAGTCACACATAGAGTAATTATATTTAATGGGATACTCTAAAAAACAAGTATTCTTGGATGAAAATATTTAAATTCTCCAAAACATTACATGATGTGTAATCCATTTACATGATGTGTAAATGATATACTAATAGTTTTTCATCTCATTTCCCTATTAAACAACACATAAACCCATTGAGGATTATCAAAATACCAAGAACATATAGTAACATTTAACCCATTTATAATAGTACTCCATTAATTCAAAAAAACTTAAATTATTAAATATTAATTCATTTTCCACATTAAAGGATCTCTATGTGGATCCTCTCCAGTTTTCTCATGTTTCCTCATAATCCTAGAATGTTTTTATTCAAACGAAGCACATCCACAATGAAAACATAACCATCGAGGACTATAGATGAGGAAAAAAACTAATAGAATAAGTTTAATAAAAAACCAAGCGAGAGACACACCATAAAAAAGATGAGATGTTATAAAGGATGATACAATGATTACCCAAACAATATCTCTAATTCTATGGGAGGTGGAGTTCAAAAAATTTGGGAGATGCTTACACAGTTCTCTCAGGATATGACCAATAAATTGAACCATGTGGAACTTCCTTCTTCTTTAATAAAGGAAAAACTATCTATTATTTGTTTTATGCAGCAATGACTACTAACAATTAGTGGATCTTCTATTCCACTTGTCATAAAATAGTGGTTTAACTCAATGTAGAGGATCATTTATATTCCCACTAGTCATGAAAAGTACAAGTTGACTCATCCTTATATCATTTAGATGGATAGATCATTCGTTTTTGGGTATTGATAAGGAACACAAATCCCAATGATGAAATGGAATGGATAGGGGAGGAAGAATTTATAGAAATATCTCTCAAAACGTATTTCCATAAAACTCTTTTAACAAAGATCAAGAGAGAATTCATTAATTATAAATGTAAGGAAGGTGAATCTATCATGATTTATGAGGAAAACATCATAAGTATTTCAAGATACACCTTTGGATTATTTATCAACAATGATAAAAAAAATAGAGAGATTATTTAGTGGTTTAAAAGAAATCCTTCAAAAGGATCTAGCAATCTGATACTATGGGAGTTATGAATAAGTATTTTGATGTGCAGTCAAAGTAGATATGGTGTTCGGAGATTGGTACTTTGAAAATGGGAATAATAAGATAATGATGGAGAATCAAGGTAGTGGTTCAAATGATAAATGTGTTGGAACCATGGTTGTTCTATGCAGGAATTGGAGTTTGGTCTGTGTTTGTTGTCAATCCTCAATGGAAGTTCTGAATGTGTGCCAGAAAAGTGATCATACAGTTCAAGCAGACAACAGTATTGAAGGTGGCGTTGTTTCGCAGTGTTTGCCAAATTTTGGGCCTCAAAATCGGAAAATGAAGACATGGATTGTCTGTAAAAGGAGGTTCGCACAAAAAGGAAGTGGTGCGCGAAATATAAGAGGCTTGCGCAAAATACTTAATTTGGGCGCAGAAAATAGCGGGATGCGCGAAATAGTGGATTGAGGTTTTTCGCGCAAATAGTGTTTCGAAATCATATTGGAGAAAAATGGAAAAGGCATGGGCTGCGCGGAAAATAAGGGTTGGGCGAGAAATACTTGAGCTGGGTGCGAAAAACAGTGTGGTGCGCGAAATAGTGGAGCGAAGTTTTTCACGCAAATAGTGTTTCGGAATCACATCGTCGAAAAATGGCAAAGGCATGGGTTGCACGGAAAATAAGGGTTGTGCGCGAAATACTTGAGCTGGGCGTGCAAAACAGCATGGTGCGCGAAATAGCAGAGTGAAGTTTTTTGCGCAAATAGTGTTTCGGAATCACACCGTCGAAAAATGGCAAAGGCATGGGTTGCGCGAAATATCTGGAGAGGTGCGTGAAAAACGATACCTGCGCGAAATATTACATGCCAGATGAGAGGTTTTCCGCGTCGAAGGGGATTTTGCGCGCGGGGGTCTCAGTCGCCTATAAATATGAGGTGACCCCCTTCATTACAGTGTGTTGAAGACTTAGAGAAGATCTGAGGTCTGATGCACGAAAAAGGATCGCGTAAAGGGGCTTGCGCGAAATATTCGGAGTTGCGCGGAAAATTTCGGGATGTGCGAAAAATGAAGGGTTGCACGTAAAAATTGGGTTCTCACATAAAAGATCTAGTTGCGTGAAAAAGGGTATTTTTGTGAAAAATATTTTTCCGCGCGAAAAGTAAATTTTGCGCGCAATATGAAGGTTTTGCGCGCAAAGGGTTAGTGTTGCTCGCAATTGTCAGTAAAGTTTGTCTGCACATTCTGGTTATCCGGTTCAGTGGTTCTATGCGTTCTAGTGCATCTATTCCGGACTTCGATGCAAGCAGAGTCTCTTGCTGAGCAGAGGCAAAGACTTCAATGCAAATATATTGAATAGACCTTCACGTCTATAAACTGAGTGAGACTTCACCAACGGTAGTGAGCCAAGGGGAGTCAACGGGAGTGACCCGAGGGAAGCAGTGAGCTATCCCTGAACCTTTGTAAAGGCATTGAGCCTGGGACAGAGTGACTATGCCCGAACAATTGTAATCCAAAACTTGTGAAGATTAGGGGATGTTGGTACGACCGGAAACTTGTCAGCGTATGCTCCTTGGACGTAGCCCTTAGTGGTGAACCAAGTAAAAAGGGTTGTGTCTTCTCTGTGCATGTGCATGTTTGCTTTCTGATCATTTTCATTATATAGGTTCAACAATTTCCTACCAACGTGGGAACAAGATCCATCACATTAAAAGAAAAAGTTGTCACCCTGATTCACCCCTCCCCTCTCAAGGTGTCCCTAGGTCCTTCAAGTGGTATCAGAGCAAGGTTACTGGTGTTGAATTTGTCCTTTAGCATCATGGAGAATGCAGTCAATGTCAAGGGAGTACCTCACTTCGATGGAAGTAATTTCTAGATCTGGAAGAATAGAATGAGATCTCATCTAAGATCTCTTGGAATGGAAGTTCTCTTTTCTACTGTGCAAGGAATATAAGTCACTGACCCAACAGGCCTGGCTATGACTAAAATAGATAGTAAAATTCTTGATGCAGATGCTAAAGCACAAAATGCACTTACTGCAGCCCTTTCTGATCAGATCTACCTAGAGGTGATGAATTTCACCTCAGCAAAATCCATGTGGGATAAACTCGAGAATATTTTTGAAGGAGATAGCAAAGTGAAGGAGGCGAAACTACAAGTGCTGCACAATCGGTTTGATGATCTGAAGATGCATCCAAACGAGAATGTAGACTCTTTCTTCAATCGAATTACTGAAGTGGTTGGAGCAATTCGGGGTCTAGGTGAAGAAATAAAATATATTGATATTGTAAAGAAAATATTAAGAAGACTTCCACCTCTGTACAATGCAAAGGTGTCAGCCCTTGAGGAAAGAGATCTTTCAAAACTTTCTCTGGATGATCTACTTAGTAGCTTGGTAGAATATGAAATGAAAGTCAAACCAGAAGATGCTACGTCTCGTGTGAGCAAGGAAATGGCATTCAAGTCCATGGATAAACTGAAAATATCAAAAGATAGTAGTGGTGAAGATGAAGAAGAAAAAGAAATTATTTCTCTCATTGTAAATAAGTTCCAGAAGGGGAAAGGGAAATTCAAAGGGAAGTTACCTCTCACATGTTTTCGTTGTAGAAAAGTTGGGCACATTGCCTCTCAGTGCTTAAGAAAGATCAATGACGAAGATAGTGAAGATTAATGCATCGAGAATCCTCGAAGAAGGTTCTTCAAAAAGGGAGACTTCAAATCTGGAAATAAAATGCAAAGGAAGAGTTTTGTCTGTAAAGAGGAAGAAGATGATAATGAATTCTGTGATGAAGAAGAACCAGAATTCAAAACTGGGAACCATGCTTCCATGATGGCCACTATTGAAAGTCAGAAGATACTGGTGGAGAAAAACAACTGAGAACTTGTGTAGATCCTGAGATGCAACTTAAGGATGTGGCTAATAAGCTTAATATTAAATGCAAGAGTTGTAATAAGTGGAAATCTATTATAAAAGAATCAACTGAATATGTTGATCAACTTGAGGCTGAAATTGAATGAATGGAAGAATTTGTGAAGGTACGGTCTAAAATAATTGAAAGCAATGATGATGTAGTGGATCTGAAGCTGAGAATTGAAGAGAGGGAAAAGGTCATCAATGACCTCACATCCAGACTAGATGAAAAATCCAAGACTACTGAGGGTCTTGAGGAGGAAGTTGTTACTCTAAGGAGTAAACTTGAGACTGAATCAATTCCAAAAGAATCGAGGAAGAAAATACAGTTTGGAAGATTCTCAGATGCAGAATTACTAGCAAGAACCAAGTCCGGTTCAGATGGGGTTGGAAAAATCTTGAGTAATCAAAGACCCGCTTTCATGGGAAAGAGTGGAATTGGCTGTGAGGCTAAGACATCAACTGATGGAAGTGAAAAGATCCAAAAGAAAGATAAGATGAAAGTTGAACATGTTGAAACGTTGCCTAAAGTACTGAAAAAGGAACCCTCAACCAAAACTAAAAGGAGAACTGAAAATTATCCTCAAACATTCAGATATGACAGACAGTCTAACTTTTCTCCCAAGGAAGAAGGTATAAGGAGAAATTCAAGTGAGAAGACATTTCCTCTCATGAAGTGTCAGTTCTGTGGCTATCTGAGCCATACCATGTCTTATTGTGAGGAGGAAAGAAGCTATCTGAATGGAGAAGATATTGAATTTCAAAAAAGGAGAACAAATTCATATCCTAATTCTTATAGAAGAAACAATTTATATGGATATTGTTTTCTTTGTTTTAACTTTGGTCATAAGGCTGCTAATTGCAGGCAGAGAAGGGACATGGACACCTCATACCGAAGTTCAAGAAAACTCAAGTCTCGTCAGCAAGACAGTGTTTCTCTTTCAAACAGCTTTTCTCCTCTCGAAGAAGATCTTGACTATGAAGAACCTGGGTATGTGGAAGAGATAATTGAAAGGCCATCAGTTCTATATACTCAATCCAATGTCTCATGGAAGTAAAGGAAGAAGATTGAGAAATCCAACCTTGCAGAGGTGGCCCTCAATGCTACAAAGAACAACAGTACCTGGATTCTGGATAGCGGCTGTTCATCTCATATGACGGGTAATGCGGACCTGCTGACGGATATCAAAAGGACGGTTGATGGTACAGTACAATTTGGTAATGATGGGGCTCTGAAAATCAAAGGGAGTGGAAGTACCGAGTTAGCTAATGGAGAACTAAAGAAGACTGAAGTCCTTTACATTGATGGCCTACATCATAATCTCCTCAGCGTGAGTCAACTCTGTGATGCAGGACTTATAGTTACTTTTAATTAGAAAGGCTGCACTATCAAGGGAAAGATAGGCAATTCACTTATGAAGGGATGCAGAATATAAGTCAACTTTTATCAGGTTGATAGTGAAGAAAATGTATGTTACATGACTGTTGAAGAAGAAAACAATTTGTGGCATCGGAGACTGGGACACATCAATCAACAAGACATGGAGAAATTTTCAAAATTGAGAATTTTCATGGACATTCCCAACTTGAATCGTGAGCGTGAAAAATCTTGTAATGCTTGCATTCGTGGGAAGATGGTCTGCAGTTCATATCGGCCAAAGAAGAAAAGGGCATCTCACCTTCTTGATCTGATTCATACAGATGTATGTGGGCCGATAAATGTGGTCGGAACTCATGGAGAAAGGTACATTGTCCTTTTCATATATGATTACAGTAGAATGGCATGTGTGATGGTCATTCATAAGAAATGACAAGTCCTTGACTGCATGAAAACATATCAGCGAATCGTTGAGAATGATACTGGACAAACAATCAAATTGTTGTGATCTGAAAATGGAGGAGAATACACGTCCATTGAATTTGAAAATTATCTAGAGAAGCCTGGGATATAGCATGAGGTAGCTGCTATGATAACTCCAAAACAAAATGGAGTTGTTGAACGTAGGAATCTACAGGTGAACAACATGGCACGAACTATGCTGATTGAGAGTCGTATTCCACGACATTACTGGAAAGAGGTTGTTCAAGCTGCAGTGTACATTCAGAATCGAACGGGACTCTATATGGGTGAGATGAATACACCATATGAATTGTGTCATGTACGGAAGCCTTCTTTAAAATACTTTCATGTCTTTGGAATTAAATGCTTCATCAGGAACAAAGAAGGAAATCAAGGGAAATATGGCGACAATGCAGATGAAGGAATTTTCCTCAGTTACTCAATGAACAGCAAAGCCTACAAGTGTTTCAACAAGCGTTTAGTAAAAATTGTGGAAAGAAGTGATGTTAAGATAATTGAAGACAAAAGTACAAATGCTTCAAGGAATTCATATGCTGATGTGATAGAAAGTCAGGAAGAAAGTGAACGGGAAGAAAATACAAATGCATAAATAGAGGAAGTTGTTCAAAACACTCAGCAGTCACATCATGATGTTGACTCAGACGAAGAATTTGAAGAGGAAATCTTGGATGGTGAGAATACGACTGAACCTCACAGAAGAAATCGAAGAGCAGAGATTGATCCATCTAACATAATTGGAAACAGGAATGCACCCACACAGACAAGGAGGATGAGGAATAACACACCTTCTGCATTTCTATCAGTTGTGGAGCCATCCTCATTTGAAGAAGCTGTAAAGGATGAATCCTGGGTGAAATCCATGAATGAAGAGTTAGATCAGATTGACAAGAATCAGACATGGGATCTTGTCCAGAGACCAAAAGGTCACAATGTTTTTAGAACAAAATGGATATTCAGGAACAAGTTTGATGAGCATGGAAATGTTATCAGAAACAAGGCTCGACTTGTATGTAAAGGGTATTCTTATATAGAAGGTGTTGATGTTGAAGAGACCTTTTCTCCAGTGGCTAGACTGGAGTCAATCAGGCTATTTCTTGCCATGGATCTCCAAAGAGGATATAAAGTATATCAAATGGATGTCAAGACAACATTCTTAAATGGTGTACTCGAAGAAGAAGTCTACATTGAACAACCCGTGGGTTTTCTTCTTGGTGCTGATGAATCAAAAGTCTGCAAGCTAAAGAAAGCACTTTATGGCCTGAAACAGGCACCACGAGCGTGGTACTCCAAACTGGATTCTTACCTCAAGAAGCTGGAATTAAAAAGAGGAGGAGTAGATCACAATATCTATGTGAAGAATTATTTGAAAGATCAGTTCATGGTTCTAGTTTACATCGATGACATTATATTTGGTGGCAGCATGCAGAAATCAGTGGATGAATTTTCCAATCATATGAAATCAGAATTTGAAATGTCAATGATTGGGGAGCTCACATATTTCTTGGGACTGCAAGTGACTCAAAAGAAAGACTTCACTTTTATCTCCCAGGAAAAGTATTCCAGAGAGCTGCTGAAGAAGTTTAATATGCAAGACTCCAAACCAATGTCAACTCTGATTTCAGTTGGAACTAAACTTGGAAAGCATGAGGATGGGGACTATGTTGATCCCACCATGTACAGGAGGATCATTGGGAGCCTACTGTACCTGACAGCGACACGACTAGATATTGTCTTTGCCACATGCCTAGCGTCCCGCTTTCAGAGTAATCCAAAGGAGGAACATATGGCGGCAGTAAAAAGAATCATGAGGTACATTCAAGGTACACATAAATTCGGGTTATTTTTTGCTGCAGGCAGGGACAGTGAATTATCAGCATTTTCTGATGCTGACTGGGCTGGTGATATAGTAGATAGAAATTCCACTAGTGGTGGAGCCTTCTATATTGGGTAGAAATGTGTTGGCTGGTTGAGCAAGAAACAAGAAATTACTTCTCTCAGTACTGCTGAAGCTGATTATATCTCTGCCACAAAGGCATGCACTTAATTGATTTGGATGAAGCAGCAACTAACAGATATTGGTGATAAGGTGCAGCAACCAATGGTAATTTACTGTGATAACAAGAGTGCAATTGATCTCATGAAGAATCCCGTTGAGCATTCTCGTACAAAACATATTGAAATCAGGTATCACTTTATCAAAGAAAAAGTTGAGCAAGGGGTGATTAAAATGGATCACGTGGGAACTGATGACCAAGTAGCTGATATCCTGACAAAACCATTGTCAGCAGTTGTGTTTGAAAATCATTGGTTAAACCTCGGTGTTCAACCACCTCCTACCGCATAAGGAAATTCTGAAATCCCCTCTCCCTGTTTGTTTTAATTGTTTTTATCTGTTTATGGATGTGATGCAGGTTTATGGGGGAGATACTATCCAGGGGGAGTATGGTTTGAGTTGAACATTGATTAATTTACCGGCCTTTGGGTTTATTGTCAATGGGGGAGAAAGAAAAGGAATAAATTCAGGAATTCAGGATTGTCTGTGGAC
Source organism: Viscum album (assembly GCA_963277665.1). NCBI lineage: Eukaryota > Viridiplantae > Streptophyta > Magnoliopsida > Santalales > Viscaceae > Viscum > Viscum album. The sequence goes on along the minus strand of OY728160.1, from coordinate 903,376,396 downwards.
ATGTAATGCTTCTGTGACACGATGAGAATTCATTGTAAGAAAATTTCTTGAGCGTCTTTGAGAATTCCAAAACATGGGAACCCAATTCAAGCTTCCTCTCTTGTTTTCTACACTGAGCATTTCTCACGTAGACTTAGAGTGTTGGCTGAGTTGATCCTTGCCTTTTTGGTATGCATGTGGATGGTGATATATTGAATTTATTTGGTGATTGACAACAAACCCAAAGGGGGAGATTGTTGGAAACATGGTTTTTCTATGCAGGAATTGGAGTTTGGTTTGTGTTTGTTGTCAATCCTCAGTGGAAGTTCTGAATGTGTGCCAGCAAAGCGATCATACAGTTCAAGCAGACAACAGTATTGAAGGTGGCGTTGTTTCCCAGTGTTTGCCAAATTTTTGGACCTCAAAATCGGGAAATGAAGACATGGATTGTCTGCAAAAGGAGGTTTGCACAAAAAGGAAGTGGTGCGTGAAATATAAGAGGCTTGCGTGAAATACTTAAGTTGGGCGCAGAAAATAGAGGGATGCGCGAAATAGTGGATCGAGGTTTTTTGTGCAAATAGTGTTTCGAAATCAGATTGGAGAAAAATGGAAAAGGCATGGGCTACGCGGAAAATAAGGGTTGTGGGCGAAATACTTGAGTTGGGCGCGAAAAACAGCGTGGTGCGCGAAATAGCGGAGTGAAGTTTTTCGTGAAAATAGTGTTTCGGAATCACACCGTCAAAAAATGGAAAAGGCATGGGCTACGCGGAAAATAAGGGTTGTGCGCGAAATACTTGAGCTGGGCGCGCAAAACAGCGTGGTGCGCGAAATAGCGGAGCGAAATTTTTCACACAAATAGTGTTTCGGAATCACACCGTCGAAAAATGGAAAAGGCATGGGTTGCGCGAAATATCTGGAGAGGTGCGCGAAAAATGATACCTGCGTGAAATATTACGCGCCAGATGAGAGGTTTTCCACGCCGAAGGGGATTTTGCGCACGGGGGTCTCAGTCGCCTATAAATATGAGGTGACCCCCTTCATTCCAGTGTGTTGAAGACTTAGAGAAGATCTGAGGTCTGATGCGCGAAAAAGGATCGCGTAAAGGGGCTTGCGTGAAATATTCAGAGTTGCACGGAAAATTTCGGGATGCACGAAAAATGAAGGGTTGCACGTAAAAATTGGGTTCACACATAAAATATCCAGTGGCGCGAAAAAGGGGATTTTTGCGCGAAATATTTTTCCGCGCGAAAAGTAAATTTTGCGCGCAATAGGAAGGTTTTGCGCGCAAAGGGTTGGTGTTGCTCGCAATTGTGAGTAAAGTTTGTCTGCAAGTTCTGGTTATCCGGTTCAGTGGTTCTGTGCGTTCTAGTGCATCTATTCCGGACTTCGATGCAAGCAGAGTCTCTTTCTGAGCAGAGGCAAAGACTTCAATGCAAATATATTGAAGAGACCTTCATGTCTATAAACTAAGTGAGACTTCACCAACGGCAGTGAGCCAATGGGAGTCAACGGGAGTGACTCAAGGGAAGCAGTGAGCTATTCCTGAACCTTTGTAAAGGCAGTGATCCTAGGACAGAGTAACTATGCCCGAACAATTGTAATCTACAACTTGTGAAGATTAGTGGATTTTGGTACGACTGGCAACTTGTCGGCGTATGCTCCTTGGACGTAGCCCTTAGTGGTGAACCATGTAAAAAGGGATGTGTCTTCTCTGTGAATGTGCATGTTTTCTTTCTGATCATTTTCATCATACAGGTTCAACAAGTTCCTACCAACGTGGGAACAAGATCCATCACATTAAAAGAAAAAGTTGTCACCCTGATTCACCCCTCCCCTCTTAGGGTGTCCCTGGGTCCTTCAAAATGATGAAAGTGGATCCAACCATGCACATGAAAAATGTAGGAGGAAAACTCATGGAAATTACCTCAAAAGGATGGAGAAAGGTATCAAGTGTGGGAGAGAAATCCACCAAAATCATGAATGTTGATTTTTTTTAAAAGGTTGGGGTCGAAGCCTCATTTGTTATTAAATCAAAGCAAATACCTCTTTAACTGGGTAGAGGGAGACCCATTACATAGCTCGAAGGCCCAGTGGGAATTTATCCCATTACATAGCCCGTAGGCCCATTTTTTTGGCCCAAAGCCCATTCTTTGAATAGTAATGCTACAGTACCCACACTGCTACATCACTACACAGTACCCGCCACTGCTAAAGTACTCTACCACCGCTATAGTGCCTGTTGTTGCTACAGTACTACCGCTGCTACAGTACGCTACAATACTACTGCACTCCCTACGCCCAATGGGTTTTGAACCCCCATTTTTCATGTAGATTTAAGGGGTGATTACCACTAAGCCAAACCCCATGGTTTGATATTTAAACTATAGGGAGAAAGCTCATTATGCAATCCAGTGCACTAAACCATGGGTCCTTGAGTTTAGTTAATGGTAGAAACCAAAAATTACAATAGGGTAAGGGAAGGATTATTTTATAACTACTACTAAATTGGATAATCAAAATGAATTTGTATAATGTACACATCATATTTACTAAATAATATAAAGAAAAAATATTTTATCCTTGTTTTATGACATTACCTTATATCATACATTTTTTATAGAGTTTTTGACTCGAATCCCTGATACCTTGAATTAGAGAAATCTATAAAAACACTTATTAGTGTGATGATTAAAACCAAAGTGTTGGACTCTTCCCCTATAAGTTTCTATGGGAAGATACTTCTTGGGAATATCATAGTACTTCCCTTAGTGGACTTTAATACTATATTAGGCATGGATTGGTTCTTATTATATAGATCAAGCATGAAATTTCAGGAAATGAAAATATACTTTCATATTTTAAACCATACCATTCTTCAATTGTAACACCTTGAGATTTTGTGAATTATGTTTTTCGAATTAATTTATTCTTTTAGATATTTTTCATTTCTCCTAACACTGAAAATAATTATTATATATATATATAATCACAATATTGGGATTTTGTTATACGAAATTTTATATTAATCATGCACTACACAAATTATAATGGTAATATTTCTCTGTACATAACACAAATTTTAGTTTAGTTTATACACAAGATTCACCTTCCTCGACAACTTGCGTAACACAGAAGACCGGTTTTTACCAAACTATAACATATTATTAAAATGTTATTATTTAATATATTAAGACATAACCAAGACATTAAGTTAGAGGATATTAATAGTATTATATAACTTATGAAAACCTATTGTTTATACAAATATAAAATTAATTCAATAGTTACAATGAATATAAGAACCAATTGAATATAAATGGATTTTTTTATAGAAGAAAATTTTATATGCTCACAAAGCTATTTTATCTTAATAAATTAAATTAATTACAATTAGTGAGTGATATTAATGTAATATATTTATATTATATATTCAATAAAATATTTTTTATATTCACCTAATATATTTTATAGGCATAAAATAAGAATAAACTCAATATCACACATAAAAACCTATATTTTTATTAAGGCACTTTTACCACCTTTTGATGGAGAACCTATTATAAATATAACTTTTGGAAATTTTATAAATTTTTTATTTCAAAATAAACTTAATTTTTAAAATATAAACCAAAAAAAATAGTTTTGGGGGATTTTTTGGTATTTTTCTATGAATATTCATTTTTTAATGAATAGTGAAAAATACAAAAATTTAACTCAAAACTATTTTTTCATCAAATTTATTTATAATGATAAATTATATTTTTAATTTATTTTAAATTTTAATTAGATAAATTTTTTAATCCATTTATCCAATTTAAAACATTAGAATCAGTTTTATATTTAAATTTGTTATAAAAACTTAGCCAATTTTGAACGTTTTTAATTTAAAAACTTGTTTTGTCATCCCGTGTGTGGGATTAAATTTACATTAATTTCTACCACTTATATTATTGTAATTTTGAAAAATGTATTCCATATATTGAATTATCATAACTTATAATTTATAATAATATCAACATATATTTTGAAAAAAAAATATTAGTGAGGGTAATTAAAAATAATTAAAATGATTAAGGTGAAATTAAGCTTAATAAGGGACTAAAACCTAAACATAAGGACTAATATGACCTATAAACTTGTACAAAACCAATTTTCTAGAAATATTTATACCCTATACTTCCTTTTATAGAATCTGGACCATTATTGGATCCACTTTAAATAAAAAATGTGGGTTTGGTTTCCGTTTCGCAAAATTTAAGAGTTTCACTCCTCCTTCTCTATAAAAAGGCCTCCTCTCTTCCCACTTCCTCGCACCTATCAAGACACTTTGGCTAGGGAAATCTATACAAAAATAGCTACTAAAAATCCCTCAAATCAACCTATAATCCTAACATTTGGAAGAAAGAAACCCAAAGAATCCCTTTGGTGCAAACTAAAAGGAGTTACCCAAAGAAGAGGTGACATCCTTCCTCAAGCTCCTCTATTTTATTTTCTTTCTCAACTCCCTCAACTATTATTATTAAATTTTTGTATAAAAATAAATTATCCTCAATATACTTGTATTTTTTTTTGTTAATGGTTCACTATAAACTTACAAACACTTCCATCTAATGGGTAACATACATATTGTTTACATATATGGTGAACTATCACCTCACAAAACAATGATTGTTCATTTTTCCTTTACCGCCTCTCATGGTGAACATTATAATGGTAACTAAATTTATATATGATATAAATGATATTTAAAATGTATCTAAAATTATTTAATTATTTTACAACACATATCTTATACTTTCCATTTTGTGTAAATACAATAATTTCATTTAAGGAAGTGTGGTATGTTGCCCCTCAAAGTGATGTGATTCATCCACACACTACATGGAATTTATTAAGGATGGATTTAGTTAAATTATATGATATGTATGTTATAATAATTATACTAGAATAATTATATATATATATATATGTCATTTACTCTCTTTCTTTCAATACAACAATAAAATTGAAACATCGTTCATGGGTACGTACGGCCTACCATCTCCATGAACGGTGTATTCAATTTTATACTTTTATATTATATGGATTATTACAGTACACATATAATGAATATAAATGATATTTAAATCATTTTCCAAATTCTGTAAATAATGATATAATTATAATTAAAAAATATATAATAAATTAAGACACATGCGAAGAACAATATGGATATTACCCAAAGTGAATCTAAAACATAGAATTGTTAACAAGAGGGTAATATAAAGTCATAATAAAACAATATATGATATTAGATATAATAATATTTTTTTTATTGATTTATAATAAACTTGTAATTATTATATAGGAATTATGTATGCATACAATGAGAATTAAGATACAAAGTAAGAGAATTTCATCTAACTTTTTATTTCTAGAGATACATGTCTTATACACCACTCATTTATTTTCTGTGGTATATATAATTAAAATGAAGTTATTATATGAAAAATATACTTAAATTTATATGTATTTACAAATCCATTTATGATATTTCTCTCATGGGTTTTATATTTCAAAATTAACCTAATCGGTAATGTAGTATTGTCTCAATTTTCTTTCTTTAAGACACATGTGATGTTATGCACCTATATTTTCATATGAGGTGTATAGAATTCCTTTTACATGTTATATCATGAACCACCTTCTTTTAATGATATTTTATGATCCATTTAATTTCATTTTCAAATACAGGGAGTATGACTCAAAGTTACCATATGGTAAGAGTTAATTGAAACAATATCATCATTTATCGAGAATGTTTATAACCATCTTTTCATTGTTGAAATATTATTATCCATATTTAAAAGAAAAATATTGACTTATATTGTCTTATGGTTATTATTTATTTATTTAGGTATTAGTATAATTTTTTCCTTACTTTGGTACTTCATATAATTAAGAAAATGTTTCTAAGAAAATATAACTGTATCTCCCTCTTCAATCAGAAATCTGTGTTCCATGAAAACCATGTATTCTAAATCGATTTACAAGTGTATTCTACTATTCTCCAATGATATAAAAAAATTAATTTTTACCCTTTTTGTCTTTTACCAATGTTTTCAAATGAATCTTCTTTTCTCTTTCTAAACAAGGCATTTGTCTAACCTTCTTACCTTACAAAAGGAATGATATTTTTACCTCATATGGCATGTACTGATTTACCTGTCATCATTTATTTGATGATTTCTTTGCATTTTTAAAAGTTTAATTTTATAAAAAGGTTTTTAAATTTTATTTTCAAATAAAAAAAATTTTAAAGTTTTTTACGTTTTAAAAATAATTTTTCAAAGAATAATGTATATTTTCCTCAAGAAATGTTTTTGGAAGATACTTCAAAATTATTTTCCTTCTAAGATAAATTTTTTTGATGTTACTCATGCCTTTATAGAAAATGATATAAATTTTACATTCATATTATTCCTCTGAATGGTTTATGTTTTGATGAAATCATGTTTATGAAACTTTTTCCTCTTTCACATGTTATATTCTTATGAAACCCAATTCTTTTTGTGGATTATGCTTTGATAAAATAGTCCTGAAACATGTCTTTTTTTTCACAAGTTATGATATTATTACATGGTTTTAAAACCCATTTCATTTTTTGTTCTATGTTATAAGTATTGTTTATGTTTCTATGTCACATATATGTATGATTTCATTAGAATATGTTTGGAAACTATATATACCTCCAATTCATTGGTTAATGATAAATGCTTTATGAGATCAAAGAATAAACAAGAGGAAATCCCAAGACCAAAACAAGAGAGTACAGAAGAATACATCCCTATCCCAAAACAATAAGGTACATGGGAGGACATCCCAAGACCAAAACTAGAGGGTACATGGGAGGGAATACTAATCTTGAAGTAGGTACACAGGGGATTATCCCAAGACTAACATGTTACAAAGGACCTGGTATGCATCCTTGACATAGGGTTTTTATATGATTATGTGTCTGCCAAAATTACATTTTTTATTCTTATATTATACTTTCATGAATCATTTTCATTATTTCCTTGTGAATCATGTTTTATGATCATGAAAATATTTATTCCATTATTCATGTTTATGATTTTCATATTCAGGGTATGATCTTCTAATGATCATGATCACATTCTCATACGCTTATGTTCAATATATACTTATTCATTTTATTTTCCCTTACTGTGAATTTAATCTCACCCCTTTCTTATGTTTCTATTCCTTAGGTTGTGAAGAAAGGTTTTTATATATAAATACTAAGGAGGATATATTTTTGGGAGACATTGATGATATTTTAAAGAGTTAGAAGATTTTAGTTCCATGTTTACAAAGGCACTAAACTAATATGGTCTTTGGGTGTCTGTTTTTATAATGTTTTATGTATTCATCAAATGTGATTTCATGTTAATTTATATTAATAATATGTTTTTATATTTTGTATCCTAGTGCATGTTTAGTTATCCTTTGAAAACTATGATGAAAAAAACTTATAGGTAACTCTAAGTACATGTCTAAGGATAAGGATTTGGATAATGAAATTTATAGTAAAATGTCCTAGTATTTTGGTAAATGTTAAAGTGAGTGGTTTACAAGAAATACATCCATGTATGGATAAAAAAAGTATGTGTGTCTCTATAACTGGTATACCTAGGGGTAAAAACATCGAAAAGATGTTACAGGCCTGACTCAGGGTAATATGGTACACAATAATGGGCCTTGATGGACACCTAATTTTACACTCCTAGGGGATATACTTCAGAAATCCATAAAGCCTTTACGAACCACCATGAAATATTAACATAGAATTTGGCTATGATTAACCTAAGATAAACCTAAGTTTTCATAGATTAATTAAGGTTTCATAATTTAGACATAATATAATTTTTTTCATTATTATGTTGTTTCTCACTCTGATAACTGTTTCTTACTCTATGCTTCTAGTTTTAGTCAATAGTTAGAACATAAATAAATCGCATTAATAGTTATTTCAATGGAAAATGAAGTAAATTTAATATTATTAAATGAACTTATATGGGAGTAGGAATGTAAATTCTCATTTCTATATCCACAAAAATTTCTCATATTATAAACCAAGTTAGACTCCAAACTGAGAAAGGGAAGAAACAACATTCCATTAAGTCCTTCATGAGGAAAAGTATAACTTCTTTCAGTGGGTATTCTGATCCACTTGTTGCTGAATAATGGATCAGTACCTATAAAAAGATATTTCCCACTATCCAATGTTTGTAACGTGATAAGTTCATTATAGGTTTTTATTGGTTAGAAGGTGAATCAGATGAGTGGTGGAATCTAACAAGAATATGAGGCAGTAAGAAGAAATTAACTCAATGTATTGGTATGGGTTTAAGAACTTATTTTTTAATAATTACATTCCTAGGATAATTCTTATAAATATATAAATGGAATTCCTAGATCTTTAGAAGAATTATTATGAATATGTACATGCCCATGAAGAAAATTTTATAATTCTTGTGAGGTACTCTTTGTGTATTATCCTTCAACCTGCTAGAAAAATTGTTCGATTTTTTGGTGGTATGAAACCTTGTATTTGAAAGAACTTAGATATAAGATACTTTAGAATCTATAAATAAGTTGTTATATGTGATATAAATTTTTAAATTTAGGTTTTAGGTGTGTATTAATCTCATGTTTTTATGAGAAAAGGAAGATGGAATTTAAAAGAAAATCAAACAAACTTAGAGAATTGAAAATGAGCCTTTCGTTATGCACAAATTGTGGGAAGAAACATGAATGGAATTGTATTGAGGAGACTATTAAATTTTTTTGGTGCATATGGGAATTTAATAAATTGGATTAATTTCTATGTGTTGGGCGGAAGTTAGAAAATGAATAAAATAATGATAAATCCCCACAGAATGCACCTCCCACACTTTAGTGTTTCAATTGCATGAAGTTTGGCCATTATGATAACAAGTTACCTAATACATGGGCTAATGTGAGTGATAATCCACAAAAGAAACCTCTTAAGTAAATTAAAATAGTAAATCTTATAATATCATAATTGATGAAGTGAACCAAGATAATTAATAAATACTTATCATGTCCTCCTTAGTTGGGGATTTTATTGTTGATTTTGTATGAATAATCTCTATAAAAGTCGTATTGTTCATCATTTTTGTGATATTTTATCTGATGATATTTCCCTACATGGATTATGGAATAATAAAATCAAATTTAATGTTTTTTAAACACAAGGATGTACCCATTTTTCCAATGAAAATGGTTTTGGTTTAAGATAATAGTTTACTTAAGGAATAAAGGGTGAATTATATATTGGAATGTTTAAAAGGTTAACCATTTATGGAATGTTTAGATTAATATCTAGATGATTTTTTTTGAGAATTAAAGTATTACAGCAACATATGTGGATTTAGGGAATATTGGATAAATTGTGCTAAACTTTTTTTTGTGAAAAAGATAGATGGAATGACCTATCATTCTATTTATGGATCTCATGATCTATTAATGCTACAGGAATGAAAAATAATTCTTCATTTTCTACAAAAAGAGATGAAGTTTAAGTTGATAAAGGAATAAAAAATTATAATATTGTTCTAAATAAAGTATGTATATCTTCTCATGAAAATTATTCCACCCTTGGTTAAGGATCTTGTAATTGAAATTTTTACCCTAGTAAAAAAATTATGAATCATATGGTCCCTTATGTCATCATAGATTTATGGATTTTTTATTGTTAATTTTATCTTGAACATGTTCTCTATCACTCTCTTCTAGAACATGATAGTTATATTTCTCTTCTATTTCCATTTTTTCAATTTATAACTATGTTCTCCAATTTGGAAACCTAGCTAAGTGTTTCTATGGGTAAATGTTATGGTTCTAACTTTCTTTTTTAAAGGAATTTTTAGTGTTTATTTTTATGATGTGGATTTATATGAAGGGAACATAAAAGTATTAAAATATTAATAAAACAGATTAATTTTTTATAGATAAATTCATTTTAAGGGGGTATAATGTAATGCCCTAAGATTTTGTGAATTATTATTTTTTTGGAATTTATTTATTCTTTTTTATATTCTACATTTCATGCAACACTGAAAGTAGTTATTTTATAGATATTTAAGGATTATGTTTAGCTTGAATTATACATAATGAAAAGTTAAATGTGCACATCACACAAAATAGATGTTATCTTTCTCTATACAGAACACTAAGTCTAGCTTACATTACACGCACGACTAACTTTCCTCAACAGCTTGTGTAACACACAAGACCGAATTTTACCAAACAACAATATATTATTAAAATAATATTATTTAATATATTTTGACTTAACCTAGCCATTAAGTCAGAGGATATGAATATTATTTACTAACTTATAAAAACATATGGTTTACACAAATATAAAATGAATTCATTAGTTACAATGAATATAAGAACCAATTGAATATAAATGGAATATTTTTTTAGAAAACTATTTTAATGTTTACAAAGTGGGTTTATCCTAATAAATTAAATTAATTACAATTAGTGAGTGATATTATTTTAATATGTATTATATATTCAATAAAATATTTTTTATATTAATCCAATATATTCAATAGGCATAAGAGAAGAACAATCCTAATATTACACATAAAAACCTATATTTTTATTATGGAACTTTTACCGCCTTGATGGAGAACCAATTTCAAATATAAATTTTGGAAATTTTAAAAAATTTATATGTACAAAAGAACTTCATTTTTTAAATATAAATATAAAAATTAGGTTAGGTTGAAGTTTTTGGTATTTTTTTATGATGTTTCATTTTTTAATTTATAGTGAAAAATACTGAAATTGAACTTAGAATGCATTTCCATATAATTTATTTATAAGGATAATTAAAATTTTAATTTGTTTTAATCCTTTATTAGATAAAATTTTCATCAATTTATCCAATTTAGTTCATTATAATAATTTTCACATGGAAATTATTTATAAAAACCTATAATCTTTTGAATGTTATTAATTTAAAAAACCCTCTTTGTCCTCTCATTTATGGTATTAAATTTAAATTAATTTCTGTAACTTATGTGATTATAATTTTTCCTATTGGATTAAAATTTTGGAATCATAAACATTTAAAATTTATAATAATATAAAATTATTTTTTGAAAAAAAATATTAGTTAAGGTAATTAAAATTAATTATAATTATTAAGGTGAAATTAAGCTTAACAAGGGACTAAAACCAAAACTTAAGGCCTAGTATGATGTATACATTTTTTAAAAATCCAATGTATGGACATATTTTGACTATATAATCCCTTTTATTTCATTTTTTACATTATTGGATCCACCTTTTATAAAAAAATGTGGGTGAGGTTTCCCTTTCCCAAAATTTAAAGGAGTGTCACCCCTCCTCCACTATAGAGAGGCCTCATCTCCTCCATATTCTTCACACCTATCAATACACTTTGTCTCAACCAATATTTACCCCAATATCTCTTAAAAATTCATACCCTCATCCTAGAATCCTCACCTTTGGTATAAATTAACCCAAGTAATCCCATTGGTGAAAAAAAAAGGTGTTACCCAAAGAAGAGGTAACATCCTTCCTCAAACTCCTCTCTTTTATTTTCTTTCTCCACTCCATAAACTATTATTATTCTATGATTGTATAAAAACCAGTATCCTAAAAATACTAGGATGTTTTTATTCTAATTTTTTTACCTACACTTAATCACACTTCTATCTAATGGGCAACATACATATTGTTTACGTGTTTGGAGAACTACCCCCTCACGAAATGATTGTTCATTTTTGTTTTACCACCTATAATGGTAGAAATTATGATAAACACTATATATATATATATTATATAAATTATATTTACAATTTATTTAATATTATTTAATTTATTTACAACACATATCTTTATAATTACCATTTTATGTAAATATGATAATTTCGTTTGAGAGAGTGTGGACTACTGCCACCTCAAAGCGATGTGATTCATTAACACACTACGTGAAATATATCAATGATGGGTTTAGTGAACATATATGATACGTATGATATAATAATTATAATAAACTAATTATATATTTCCATATATATACATATATGTTAGTTACTCTCTTTCTTTCAATATAAGAATAAAACAGAAACAATGTTCATGCATATGTAAGGCCTACCATCTCCAGAAACAGTGTATTCAATTTTATACTTATATATTAGATGGATTATTAAACTACACATACAAAGAATATAATTTATAATTATATCATGGTTTACATTATATAAATCATGAAATAAGTATATCTATCAAAGACATAACAAATTAAGACACATGTTAAGAACAAAGCGGATATTACCCGAAATAAAACCTTGACATAGAATTGTTAACAAGCCGGTAATATAAAGTCATAATAAAACCATATATGGTATTAGATATATTAATATGGTTATGTTATAGATGTATAATAAACTTATATTCATTAAACATGATGTTTTTATGAGTACAATGATAGTCAAGACACAAGGTAAGGGAATTTGATATAACTTTTTATTTCCATGAGACACATGTCTTATACACAACTCATTTATTTTTTGTGGTGTATATTCAACACCTAAATGTATCATATGACTATTATAATTAAATTTATGGGTATTTACATTTTCATTTTATTATATTTATCTCATGGGTTTTATCTTTTAAAAGATACCAAATTGGTAAATTAGTTTTTTATCAATTTTTCTTATTTGAGACACATGCCATGTTATGATCCGAAATTTCTTTATGAGGTGTATAAACTATATTTTATATGTTATATGATGAATCTTCTTATTTTCATGATATTTTTTTCTCCATGAAATTTCATTTTTCTGGATGGGGAGTATGATTCAAAGTTACCATGTGGTAAGGGTTTATTGAAACACTCTAATCATTTATTGAGATTGTTTATCATCACATTTTAATTGATGAAATAATATGATCCATCTTTAAAGATCACTCATGAAATATCTTATCATATAGTTAGTATTTATGTCTTCATGTATTAGTACCATCTTTTCTATTTATTGGTACTTAATAAAATTAAGAAAAAAATTTATGAAAATATGACTTTATCTCTTTCTTCTATTGGAAATCTGTGTTCCTTCAAAACCGTGCTTTCTAAAAAGGTTTCCAAGAATATTATACTACTCTCATATGATCTTTAAAAGAAATTTTTACCCTTATTTCTTTTACCAATTTTTGAAAATGAATCTTTTTATCCCTTTTCTAACAAGGCATTTGTATAACCTTTTTACTTAAAAAAGGAATGTTCTTTTACCTCATACGACATGTATGGATTTACCTACTATTATTTCTTTAAATATTCCTTTCATGTTTAAAAGGTTAATTTTTAAGAAATTTTTTTTAAAATTCGTTTTAAAAAATGGGTTTTAAAAGGTTTTATTTTTAAGAATCGTTTTTTAAAGAAGAAATGATATTTTCCTCAATAATGTTTTTAAATATACATAAAAACTATTTTCTATCCAAGATGACATATGTTAATGTTACTCATTACTTTCTAGAATATTTTGTAAAGGATACATTCATATTTATTCTCTGAATGGTTTATATTTTGATAAAATTATGTCTATGAAAACTTTTCTTCTTTCAGAGGATTTATTCTTATCAAACCTAATTCTTTTAATGGTCTGTTATTTGATGAAATAATCTTGAAACCTATATTTTTTAAACAGGTTAATATACGATTACATGTTTATGTAACCCATTTCATTTTTTGGGTAATTTTATGAATATATTTTATTATTCTGTGGAACATGTATGTATGATTTATTTATGAGATGGGTGGGACCTATATCTCCCTCCAATTCATTGGGTAATGATAAATGTGTAATGAGCTCAAATGTTACATGGGGCAGACATCCCAAGCCCAAAAAAAGAGGGTACACAGGAGTACATCCCAATCCCAAAACAAGTGGGTACATGGGAGGATATCCCAAACCTAAAACAATAGGGTACATGGGAGGGAATCCCAATCCAGAAGAAGGTACACTAGTGATTATCTTAATCCTAACATGTTACGAATGTCTTGGTAGGTATCCTTGACATGTGGTTTTTATATTCTTATGTGTCTACAAAAATTCCATGTCTTATTATTATATTATGATTTCATGGCTCATGTTCTTTATTACCTTTTGATTATGGTCTTATTAACTTAAAATATTTATTCCATGATTCATGTTTATGATATTTTATTTAGAGGGTATGATCTTCTAATCATCATCATCATGTTCTGATACCCTAATATTCAAAAATTAATTACGCATTTCCTTTAGTTACTCGTACTGAGCATCTGAGTTCACCCCTTTCTTATGTTTTCCTTCCCTAGGATATGAAGATATGTTTTTATATAGAAATACATAGGGGGATATATTTTTGGGAAACCTAAAATATATTTCACTGATTTAGATGATTTTGGTTCCATGTTTCCAAAGGATCAAATCTAATTCTGTCTTTGGGCGACTGTTTTTGTAATATTTTATGTATTCCATAAAAGTTATTTAATGTCGATGTATGTTAAGACTTGGTTTTTATACCTATAAAAATGAAAGGAATTTCATGAGTCTCCTTTTTAAAATACATCAGTGGTGTGGGTGTTTATACCCAATGAAGAATCATACCTTGACCAAATGGTTGACTCAAAGTAAGGTGTCAACCTCAAGGAAATTCCCATTGTGATGGAATACATTGATGTATTTCCCAAAGATATATATGAACTTCCCCCATATCGTGAGTTAGATTTATCAATATAACTTATTCTTAGAGGCACTCCTATATCTAAATTACCCTAAATCATGGCCTCAATAGAATTAGAGGAGTTAAATAATAAGTTTCAATGGAATTTGTAAAGGGTTAATACACCCTATTACATCTCCTTGGGGTGAGCTTATGTTTTTTTCAAGAAGGAAGGATCCATTATTCATTATACCGATTACCTAGATCTCAACAAGATCACCACAAATAACAAGACTTTCCTACAAAGGAATTAATATTTTTTTGATTGAATATTACGAGCTCAGTTATTCTTAAAGGTGGTTCTTCATTCTAGATGTCATCAGCTAAAGGTGACAATGAAAGATATTTAGAAGACTTATTTTCATACAAGTTATGGACATTATGAGTTTATAGTGATTCCATTTGGACTTAATAATTCCACTGAAATATTCACAGATTTTATGAATAGTGTTTTTAAATACAACCTTGAAAACAATTTGGTATTCCTTATTGATGATATTATCATTTACTCCATGAGAAAGGAGGAACATGAAGATAATATAAGGATTTTGCAGGAAACATTAACGGAGGAGAAAATGTATTCTATGTTTAGAAAGTGTGACTTCTAGATGTAGTAAGTCGCATTAATGGGGAACATGATCCCAAGTGATGGAATTTCTGTAGACCCTTCAAATAAAAAAGAAATTTAGGAATTTATCATACCCACTAGTGTCGTGAAAATATGTAGTTTTCATGGATTAATAGTGTACTATCAGTTTTTTTGAGAAATTTATCATGATTTTATAGAAATATAACTATGTCAACATGGAAATGGGTATAATATGTTTGTACATATAATGTGAGGAAATCATTAAGGTGCCCAAAAAGAGGCTAATCATTGTTCCTATACTAAAAATACCATCATGTGGATATGGTTTTGTGATATAATATGAGGATTCATAAAAATTATTGGGTTCTATAATCATGAAGAACAATAAAGTGATAGGTTATTCCACGCAAAAGTTGAAGATTCATGAGAGAAAATGCCCAATGAATGGTCTGGAGTTTGTATCTATAATCTTTGCCTTAAAATTTTGGTGGCACTACCTCTATGGTGGGAAGTGTGACATATATAATGGTTATAAGAGTATAAATCATATATTCAAACATAAGTAGGATAATAAGAATAAATGAATATGTTTATATCTAATTAAGGACTATTATTTTTATATTAACAATTATCTGAGAAAGGAGAAAAATGTAGGTTATTCTCATAGTATAAAAGAACCTATTACTCTATATATGATGTGGATTTAGAAAGGCCCTATCATAATGGATATGAAAATGATGGATCTAAAAATAATAACCATATTTAATACATCATACCTTTCTCAAATGATTTCCCAACCATTTATCAAGGATAATATCATGGAGTAACAAAGGGTTGATCTTGATCTTCAAAAGAAGGAGAAAGAAGTTAAGGAAGGGAATATTCATGAGTTTCAAATTAATGATATTGGCATAATTTTGTTTTAAACTAGTATTTTTTTCCCTCATCACTAGAGATAAATAAGGATCTATTGGATAGTGAAATAGCTAACCATTCTCCATCCATACTTAAAGTACCAAGATCTACCATGATCTTTAAGAGAACTTCTAGTGGGAAAACATTAAGAAATAGATTATAGAGTATATATCATGGTTCATAGTATTACATCATGTTAAAAGAGAGAGATAGAAGTACAATGGGATGATACAACAATTTCTTATACATAGGTGGAAATGGGAGAACATCACCATAGAAATTGTTACTGCTCTTCTGAATACATCTAAAATAAACAATGTGATGTGGTTTGTAGTGGATCGACTCACCATGATATCCCACCTCATCAATATTTGAGAAGATTTATAACTTGAAAAACTTTTGAGGGTATATATAAAGAATGTGGTGATGTAACATGGGGTTCCACATTTGATCATATTTGATCATATTCCAATGTCCATATATAAATTATAGATAATTTTTTAACATGATTTGATTACTGAATTGAATTTCAGCCTGGCCTATTACCCCCAAATTGGTGGCCAATATAAAAGGAATATTCAAATTCTTAAGGACATACTAAGATCCTACTCAATAGAATTTAAGGAAATATTAGATCAATATATCCCCATAGTTGATTTATCATATAGTAATATCTTCCATTCATGTATTCAAATAAATCCATATGAATCTTTGTATGGGAAGTGATGTAGAACTCTAATATTTTTTTGATGAAGTTGGAGAAAAAAAATCTACTTGGGTCAAATCTTGTGAAAGGATTGATATAGAAGGTTAATTCCATCCAAAACATATAAAATATGCTCAAAGCTAGAAAAGAATCTATGTTTATAACTCTAAAAGGTTCATGGATTTTGATGTTAGAGACAAATTTCTCCTTCTAATATAAAAATGGAAGAGATTCATCTGTTTTGGAAAGAAATAGATTCTTATCTCTTGGTAAGTTAGCCCCTTTTAGATCCCTTGATCATATAGGAGTATTGTACAATTGTCTCTCACTTCCACCAAATATGGCTCAAGTTCATGATTTGTTCTATGTATCACTCCTAATGAAGTAAATACTAAATCCCTCACTTGTATTCAATCTAGAGGTGGTACAACTGGAGAATGGCCAATTTTTTATGAGAATCTGGAGAAGATCTTGGACCACAAAGATAATACTCTATAAAACAAGTAAACTAACCATGTAAAAGTTCATTGGAGGAACCATAATTACGAAGAGGCTATGTGATAACTAGAAGAAATAGTGAAACCAAATCACCCTCAACTATCATCAACCGAGAAAATATGTTGAATATTTTAGAAAAAAAATTCTAAAAGGGGGAATAATGTAATGATATGGTGTTTATTAGTAGTATTTTTTTCTTTAATAAATGTGTGCTATAATGTATTACATAATATTACGCACACATAAAATATAAGGAAACCAACAAAATATTTTTCCATAATAAAGATAATTTCATTACTCATATAAGAAACCAATAAAAACGAAAAAAAATTAAAATGGACTAAAAATATTAAATAGAAAATCTAAAATCATAAAATATCGATCACCCTAATCTTCTAGAATCATCTCCCTCACGAACAAAATTATCAAAGTGAAACAAAATATTAGTACACCAATCAAAATATTCAAAAATGAAAATATATAACCATAGGAGGCATTGTAGTAATTCTTGAGTGAATTAATTAAGTGGTATTTTATAGAAGGTGATTTGGTCATTGGAATATTAATGTGATCAGTGGAATGGTATCCTACCCATTGGGAATAGTAGCATAGATGTTGGAAATATTAAACTAACAGTTGGAGTAGTAATTTAACCTTAAAATAATAAATTGTGATATAAATAATATTTATAATGATTAATATAAGAAAATATAAATATTATAATGTCTAAAAATAAATATCATGATTATAAAAATTTAATAAAAATATAGGAACATTTTTAATAAACTGGATTTTAAATAATTAAAAAAAACATAATTTCTATATTTAAAATTAAAATTACATATGTTATAAATTTATTTTTATAAAATTAATTTAATTTTTCAAATGAACATGTCAAAACACTATAGTGGTGATTCTTTGTTAATTTTATGAAATATTTAAATTTTCATATGAATAGTAAAAATATAATTTTTCACATAATTAATGCATCTTAAATTACATCATTCATAATGTAATAATTACCTAATAAATTTTAGAACTTTTGGTTCAGCCAAAATATATTTAATTTCATAAATGTGTCTTTAAAATAAAAAAACTTATTTTCCAAATATAAAAATTATTTTTCAAAATCGAAAGTAAAAAAGTGATCCCTTAAAATAAATTTTTTTCTTTTTTTCTGATTTACTTATTTATAAAATATGTTAATTATAATTATAAAGAGTTTTAAATTCCAAAAATCATTCTATTATATTTATATATTATTTATATTTACAAAATTTTGTTATTACATGGTTTATAAAGAATATATTAATTTATTCATAATTTTATTCTAAAAATACCCATCTCCTCAAGTATAAATAACCCCTCCCCCTCCCCTTGGAAAACCACTCCTATATTCCTTGAAAATATAAAAATCTTACCATATACTCCCTAGAAAGACCTTTGGAATACCTAGTGTTGTTATAGAGTAAAAAAACTCCCAACAACAAGGGATTTTTAATGTCATTCATAGAAGATACACCAAGGAAAGAGTATGTTTCTATGAATTCTTCTCTTTTATTCCCTCCACTTAAATATCCCATTTCCTTTCAAAAAATATTATAAAATTAATTTGGTATCATGTTAAAATTATATTAATTAGGTTAAAATACTTGAAGTTTCATAATTATATCATATTTATATTTTAAACACCCCTTTCTCACTCTTTTGATAATGTCCTATCAATGGATGGTTAATCGCCAAGGAGAACATTGCTAATACTTTTATTAAAATCAGACCTATGGTTGGTTAAAAAAATTATTTACAATATAAAAAGATATAAATATCTATTTTTTAGGATTTTGGAATTAATTATACTTATTTTTAAATGAATCTGAACAAAATAGATAAATATATGAAAACAAGAAATTCATATGTAAAATATGATATCAAAATAGTTTTCCTATAAATAAGGAAAATAATAAATATAATCCAATTATTATAAGTGAAAAATATTCTTAAAATAAAAATAATAAAATTAAATTATGTTTATTATTAAGGAGGTGAAAAAGTGACGAAATAAAGTGAGATTTAAGGTAGGGGATTCTCGAACCCAAATCCTTTTCACTAGGTTATCACTCTTTCATTTTATTTTTTCTATGTATATTCTTATAATGATTTATAAATATCCTTTTATAATTATTAACTTTTCTTTTGGTGGTATACATGTTAAATCCTTGATTTATAATCAAAATACAATGATTTTCTAAATATGAATTTTCTTTCTAAAGCATATCTTTTACTCCTCTTGAGTTGTTTCTTCTTCAGTCAAGAACAAATAATTATAATAAAACTGAATAATAATTTATTATGATAAATAAAAAATAATTCTTCATCAGAATAAATATTTAGAATAAAATTATTCATCTCTTTATCCTTATAATAAAAATATAGTGTCGTTAAATTCTAGAGAGTGACAATTTGTATTTATCTTTTTATTAAAATAATATAATGGGAATAATAAAAAATGGAACCAAAGATATATATTTTCATTATATTGATGAGAATAGTCAAAATACATTAATCTAATATAACAAAGGAAAATTTTATTATAATTTTAAAGCCTTAACCCAATGTTTTAACCTAGTTTTACACATTTTACCCTTACCAAGATGATAATAAATTATAAAGGTTACAATCCATAATAAACCAAATTAATAGAGGCCTATTTTATAAATTTGAATATTCTAATTTAAAAAAGGGATCCTTTTTTCATGATCAAATTTATATATGTATTCAAAATTTATTTTAAAATAAGTTCACAAAACATGATGAAAACCATTTTTTAGGGTAATACTTTTTTGATGAAATATCATGATTTATTCTTATCCCATTACTTGGAAAAATATTGTATGAATATTAAAAAATTGTATTAATAATAATTTAAATATTTAATTAAAATCATTCAAAAAAATTGAATAATTTCATATATAATTATAAGAATTCATTTCACATATATAAATTTTTTTTCGAAAGAAAAACACTTTTTCTATAAAATAATTTTAATGTTAATTTCTAATCAATTCATTACGAGTGAATTCATTTTATACTTGTGTAAAACATAAATTTATCATAATTTAGTTAGTCATTTTAATACCCACTAATCCAATATCTTTAAAATAACTATCAAATTTAAAAATAACATTTCAATTGTATGTTGTGGTTAATTTAAAATCAATTTTTCTAGTAAATCAAGCTATCGAATAAATGAAAATTTATTTATAGATAAGTATATCCTAAATTCATAGGGTGTTACAATATAACCCCATTAAATTGAATTTCATCCTATAAATTCCATCACTTTGATATGAAAAATGATTATATCGCTATTTTATCATAACCTTGGGTTCCCATGTATCTTCTTAAAAATCTAGATTCCTCTAGAGAACATTAAATAGGTGAGTATTCTTGTTCCATATAAATTTATATCTATTATCCAATATTTAATATATCTATTATTCATAGGTAATATCTTGATACATTGGTATGATATCTGAGTTTAGTACACATGATGAATCAGGTATTTACTTCTTTAGGATAGATACATGGAATAAATTGTGAGTTTGAGAGAGGCCTTATGGATGACCCAAGTTATAAGACTCCATCCATAATCAATCATGAATCAAGAATAGGAAAATATACCTAGGGGTAAAAATTGAATTCTTTCTAAATATTATAACCTTATTCCATGGAGAAATTCATATAAATTCATTCTCACCAACTTTAAATTTTATTTTTTTCTAAAGCTTTTCAGACAAACATTTCAATTGACTTTGAGTAGCCTTGATATGCTGCTAAATAGATCTACCTTTTTCTCTAAATTCCTCATCTATATTACTTCTAAATAGATTTATTTAAATATAATAATCCCATTAAATTGAATATCTATACATATTTTAATATAGTTCCTCCAAATGATCCATCTAAATGATCAAGTGAAATCTATTTTTGTAAAAAAAACTCAACTAGAGAAAGGTGTTAATCCCAACCACCTTTAAAATATCTAAAAAACCTTATCCTATCCTTTAGGTCCTAAATGTCTCTCTCAATCTTACCATATGTTTGAGTATGATTAAAAATATTCAAATATAACTCTTAATCCAATATAATCCTAATTAGTTTTTTCAAACATCAAGTTAAACCTCTAATCATAATCACGTACAATATAATGTCGTGCTTTGTGAAACCTTACAAAAATTTTAGTGTATATATGTAAATATAATAAATTGATAAATCATCTCTGAAAATAATTAAATTTTATTAATTTTTAAGTAAATTGACTACAACCCAAATCGTATCACGGAAATTATATTTTTTTAGGGGGTATGATGAAAAAATACATAGTAATAATTTCCCATTTCCATTAAAGTATGATTAATTGTTATAAAATCCCCATAAACTTATGCCTCTCCATCTTAACTCTCAAACATACCAATCGCTAAATTAAATACTATAAAATATCTATCTTCTTGTTGTCTCATTATAAATACTCTTTCTAATCTCAATGCGTCTTCATTCTTCCAATATTAATAGGGAATGATGATCTATAAACTTCATCCAGTTGAACCTTACCCAAATATAGTATGGATGAAAAAAAAACTATTTTTAACCTTAACATTACATTATAATCAGGGTTTAACTAATGATTATTTCTCACCTAATTTTGTATCTCTATATCCTCCTTATAAGCCTTTATAATCTTAAATTGGATAGATAGTTGAAAACTCATTTGAGAAAGATTTTATTTATCCCATTTATTAAAGATTCCCAAATTCAGCCTTAAAATCTAGTTATATTAGACATTTTGGGATAATCATCATAGATAAAATATCATGATTCATTGGACTCATTGAATTAGCCAACATTTTTTCCTTCCTAGGATGGTAATGATTTGAGTGACCATAGTCATTAATCATCTCAAACCATATTCTTTGAAACACATTCAACTCTTTCTATGTAAAGATATACTTTGAACTTTTATGATAAGTATTTATATCACACCATTCTCTATAAATATAATTCCTCTGTATATTTAATGAAAAAATTACTACATTTAACTCTAAATCAGGGTTGGGTAAATTTTCTCATGAAAAAAAAAACACTTTCATGAGGAATAAGTTATCACCATATACATCTTCATGATAACTCATCCCATCCACCTCTTTGATGAATCACTATAAATTATATACCCTTGTCCACTATAGGTAATGTAATAATATGTAAACTAACTAAAAAAATCATTAGTTCCTTAAAATTTTATTCACATTTATATTTATAAAGGAAATTTTCTCCCTCTTGAGTTTACATTGTGAATGGATTAGAAATCCATGAGAAATTATCCATAATACTCTAATAATATCCATTCAAACTAAGAAAAATACATATCTCAAATACATTGGTTGTTCTATGCCAACATTAAATAACTTCAATCATTTATGGATCCACTGATATACACTCCCTTGAGATTATATGACCCAAAAATGAAACTTTTTATAGCCCAAATTTATACATTGTATATTATTCATAAATATTCTCATTCTGTATGGTATTAAGTATAATCCTAAAGTAATCTCAATGAAATTATTTTTTCTTTTAATATATAATAATATCAACCATAATCACTACCAAAAAATGGATCAAGGTGTTCTCTAAAAACACTATTCATTAAATCTATGAAGATAATTAGTAGGACCAAATAGAATCACAATATGTTCTTAGGGTTTAGACCTCATTCATAAGACTTTAAGGGGTACATATTCACCTTTGAACATAAAATAATAGTATCTATATGGAATATAAATTATTAAAATGTATTTATCTCCTCATAATTGTTTGAAAAAAATATAAATAATAGGTTGAGGATACTTATTCATGATTTATATCTTGTTCATTTCCCTATAATAAATTCTAAGATGCATTGATCCATCATTATTCTTAAAACAAATATGTGTACGCCATGGTGAAATATTTTTCCAAATTAATCCCTTATCAAGATACTACTAAATATGTTTCTTAAATTATAAAATCATAATCAAGTCCATTCTATATGGAGACTTTGAATGGGCGTGGAAATAGTTATGAGTTCTATTAAAAATCCAGCATCGTGATTTAGAGGAATTATAGGATACTCTTTCAAATAAACAACACCAAACTCTCTCACAATTATAATATCTTCTATGTTGAGTTTATCCCTAACCATATGAGATAAATAAGGTTTTTTTATATGAATCAAGTCCCATTTAATTGATAAAAAAATCTATTAGAAGTTCAAAGTTATAATCACATTGATATATAGTCATAATTTGGTTTAGAATATAAAATTTGACTTACCATATTCAAAAATTGATGTGTGGTTTATGCAAATAAATTCATTTCATTCTTAAGATAACCTCAAATTCAACTAGAGGAAAAATATAGGGATTTTTTAGAAGATAATTCCCAAAAATATCAATTATATAGAAATCATTAAAATGATATGTGATCATCATACCATTATATAATTTAACTAAAAATTAAACCTTTAATAGTTGAGTTGGTATTTTCAAACCCTTATAAAATTCTTTTGATCTAAATATGTGGGTAAATATAGAAAGAAACAATAAATTAGTAGTTATAGATTGGATGGTAAGTTTACCTTTCACGATATCATTAGAAAAATTTTAAGGTATTTTTCTCCATCATTATCTAACTTCTTATTCACATCAATTTTGAATTTTATTTTTTAATGAGATTACCTTCCACATTTAAAACATTTACTAGTCACCTTAAGAAAAATGTCTTTATGTTTCCTTCAACAATTTGAGTATAATAGAATTATCATTTTTTCTCTCCATGGTTTTTATAATTACCTTTAAATTCCATCTTTAATTTCTTATAAAAACCATGAGATTGATGCGTAAATACAATCTCCATCTCCACCATGATAGCATGTTGAATTTTTTATTCATATCTAATAATTTCCTATATAGATAACTCCATTCATAGAATTGGTTTTAATCCATATACTAATTGAACAATATTACATTTATATTGAATTATAAAACCAAAATCATACCACACAGATCTTGAAAAATTTTCCTTATATATACTAATGGATTAATTGTCCTTCTTTATTAGCACAACGAATTCTTCATCTATCTTAAAATAAAGAATACAAGGATAGTACTTATTAAAATAAATTATCTAAAAATTAACCCACTCTATAGAGTCAATTTCATCCCATTTCCCCATGTTCTTGATAAGATCCAAGCATTGATCAACTTCACCTACCAAATTATATACATCGAATATAAAATTTTCATGTTATAAAGATTATAGAATGGAAATTATCTTTTCAGTGGTACTGATCTATTTCTTAGTAACTAGTAAATCAATATACCCACTACAATAACGTGGATGATTTCTCTTAAAGGACTCAATAGAATGTTGTTCCCTCCTTTTCTCATTTTGAAGATCAGAATGGTTCACATCATGAGAAATTTTCAAAAGTATATAAATAATATTCTTCATTCTAACTCCCATAACATTTGGTTTCTTAGAAGAAAAATCATTACATTATCATTCACATTCATCATTGACATGGTTCCTTCCTATTCCATCCATTGACTAAAATAAAAAAAATAGTGTGAGAAATAATAATCATAGTGGAAAGCCGCATAATCATGTAAAATCATTTATAGTATATCAAAATCATGATTCCTTTTTTCAATCTATAACACCCTATGAAAGTCATGGTCATATACTATTTATATCTCTCATAATGGTTTATATAGAAAATTTTAATTATCCCTACAATATCCTGTAGGAGTGTCAAACCA
This sequence comes from Viscum album, assembly GCA_963277665.1. Lineage (NCBI taxonomy): Eukaryota > Viridiplantae > Streptophyta > Magnoliopsida > Santalales > Viscaceae > Viscum > Viscum album. The sequence continues at coordinate 903,351,033 of OY728160.1, read as the reverse complement.
TTGACACAATAAGGGGACACTCACTGTGAACCATAATGATATTTGGGATATACTATACTAGAATTTTTTGGGGTTATTCCCCCTAAATGTATTTTTTTTAAACCACATCCACTTATATTATCCATTCAGTGATATATTTATAGAAAAATCACACTCCTTTATTTACCATAACATAATATATTATATTATACATAGGATAATACTAAGGGTTCTGACTAATGTTTTCTCATCCTAGTATCTAATGGTAACTAATCCTTTCTCAAATACTGACAATAATGACCCATAATTTTCATAGATAAATATTATATCATTTTAGATTAATATTCAATACATAACATTATGATCCTTTTTAGAACCATAAAGGATTATTGTATTTGGAAACATGGATTTATAAATCATTTATTTGTAATAGATCTATATAATCTCTCACTAATTTCTTCATAATCAGTGCCCTTCTTAGACATATCTTACTTTAAACCTGTCTTCATAATTTGGTGAAAGGAATATAAATAAAGGCATTTATTATATTTTAAGTAAGATTAAATAAGGGATATATCAATTGTCACATAATCATAATAAGATAATGAGTTTATTAGAGAATGAGATTCATATTTTAAAAAAATACCCTACATATCAAAAATATTGAGTCTTATTATAAATCATGGAACTTTATAATACAAGAATCATAAAGGCCATAGGATCATCACATTAGTAAAAGACATAAGTTTTTTGATTCTACATAGGCATAAAAATTCATTTTCTTAGTCAAGAATAACATCCATTTTTATCATAGTGTATTGGGTTCACTATCTATTCCATAATATAATTTTTCAAGGTTCACTCCCAAGACTATCATAGTATATAGAGTCCCTTTCTAAACTAGGATCACTCTATATTGACTTTCTCATTGACACTGGAGATATATATCTTTACTCAATGAAATAGATGGATATTATTTTCTTTCCCCACCACTCACATAATTATAATCCACTCATATTTTTTCTATATGATCATAAATCATTCATAATATCTCATAACCCATGGAAAATGTATGAGATTCATAAATATTAAAACATTTCATCATATCCTAACCTAATAAATATTAATGGGTTTCATATATATCATTTCATTTTAATTATAAAAAAATATAAGAAAAGAATAAGGATGGTATAATTGTATCATATCCCTAGTAAAGCATAAGTAACATAAAATTATGACATCTTAGATGAAAATTCCTTTAAAATATCACCTAAATAATTTCTTTTAGAATATATCCTCTTTCACTTTAAAATAAATTATTTAAAATCTAAAAATTTCCCATATATTATGGAAAAAAATCTCTTTGTAGTTATATTGTAAAATTTTAAATATATATTCAAACCATTGGGTGGTCATAATAGTGGGAGATTCTATTTATTCCATGTATATAAAAGTAAATATTCCTTTCACATTTTTAGTAAAATGCCACAAGTATATCTTTCAAAAAAAACAAGAAGATTCATTTTAATCCATATTTTTTATAATATTACATGGGTAAAATTTAATTTAATCGATCATAAAAGGATAGTAAAAAAATTCTTCAAAACATTTTTAGAAATCACATATATGGAAGAATATGGATTTTCAACCGAATAGTGAAATAAATTCATTCATCCTTAAAAACAATATTTTGGTCTCTTGAGTGATTTCATAAGGGAAAATGAAATGAAAAAAATGAATCTATAGACATAATCAGGTGATAATAAAATTCATTGGATTATTCAATGATAGATCATAAAATATCATCATCAAAAGATTGATCATAAACAGTAGTGATAAACAATGAGATTGTTACATAATTCCCTTACCTCACATTTGAATTTCCTTGAAAGCACATTAACCTCATATATAATAAATTTAAATTAATAATACATAAAATATATGGTCATGAAAAAAATTATAATATCATATGTCATCAAATTATATCATTTCAACACCCATATGTTAATAATTTTTTTAAATTATTGTTTCTGGTTGGGAACTATTTCATTTTTCATGAGAATGTTGGTTTTGTAGTTTTGATCTTTGTGATATGAGCATGTTTAAATAATAATAATAATTTTAATAATTATATAAATATCATAAATATTAATTATATATAAATTTTTAATAATCCATAAATCATATATATAGAAAAATAAATCACATAGTTCTTGGAGTTGGTAGACCATATCTACGCATGAGTATTGTTTCCATTTTTCAACAGATAGAAAAAAATAGATTTAAATAATAATTAACAATTAAAAATAAGTATTATTTTATATATATCATATATTTTAATCAAAATTAACTTTATTACCATTCACATAAAGTAGAAATTAAAAACGAATCACATCTATTTGTTGATGCAGTTATCCACAAGTACGCACAAATGACATTATCATTTTCCATTGGATTTAAAGGATGATAATAATAGTTGTTACCTAATCATAATAACAATTAAATATATTTAATATAATGACTTATTTATTTTATAATGGATACCAAATATTTATAGGATATATAAAAATAAAAAAAAAATTAAAATGATCGTTTAAGAGTTATAAAACTTTATTGAGAACGCTCTATTGGGTTACACCTTATGCCTTTAAAGGGTGATGCTTTTGAAATAAAAAATGTGATTGGATGTGGGTAAGGAATTCATGAAGGTATTATAGTATATATTTTCATATTTTGAAGGTCAAAAAAATCTTACTAATGAAAAATATGATGTTTTATTTTATAAGTGAGGCGAGGGGAACTCTTGTAATTACATAAAGTATTGAACTAATGTAAATTAAATGTGATGTATAAATGGACCAAAATTTATATAATTATAATATAATATAGGTATTAGTGTAAACACTCGCATAAAATAAAATTTATAAAATTATTCATTATTTTTTCACCCTTATCTCTTAGTTTTAACCCACATTAACCCTTTTAGACAATTACCATGATAATAATGTTTTCTAACATTTAATGGTCAAGAATACTTCTAGAAAAGGAAATGTGAAAGATAAATATAATATGGTTAGTATGTTAATTTATGTCCCATTAATTTAACCAAATATAGGATTTTTACTACTTTTATATCATTTATTAAAATATTTTTTTATAAAATATCATTAATGACATTTTTAGAACTCATCATTTACATTTACTTTGAAATCAACATGAAAGAAAATAATATATAATATAAACCAATAACACATCCAAAATATGTTATATTTTTCTATAAAATATTTGGAAAAAAATAATTCATCAAAATTTTATTACTTTTAATATTTATAAAATCATTTATTTAATTTTTTTATTAATTGAATAAATAGTATGTGAGTGTTTCATAAAAATGTACCATAATTATTTAATTAATAAAACATAAAAATAAATAACTATTATATAAAAAATTAATTCATCTTTCAAATAAATATTTAAAATTTAATATGAATATTTTATCCTTATAATAATAATTTAGAGTTATTAAATTCAAGAGAGTCAAATTGTTAGAAAAAAATCCATAATGTTTTCATTTTAGTGTTTTTGGGTTATTTGTATTTTTTGAGAACCCTAGTCGACCACATTACTGTAAGGTTGGTGTTATTGAAGTGGATGTTTTGAATTTGGTGTAGTTTCCTAGTGTTTGTAAAATTTGTGAGTCTCATAATTGGAATTTTTTTATGGAGAACGAAGGATTCCTTCATAGTATTTTTGGAAAACCATAAATCATATAATGCAGTTTGGGAACTACAGTTCATGGACCATGAAGTATGGAGTTCGAAGACTGTATAGAAGCACAGCTCTTCTATGAGGACCATAAATGAAGTATGTGGAAATATCAAGGAAACCATCGTTTTCAGAGGGAAGTGGTGAATTAATAAACCTACATAGGAGGTCAGTTTTGGGGGGGCTCATCATTTGTGTCTAGAGGTGGTGATTTAAGGTAGCATCAAATGGTTTTTTTTCAAATGAAATTGGCCTCTATAAAGTATTGATGCACTATAAATACCACATAACATGTTTACAATGATGGGCAATTCGTAATGAAGTATTTAGTAATTAGGATTAGTAGTTTTTATGAGATTTATTTTCTTGTATAAAGGAACCCAATCAAATCATTAATAATGGAGAATTTTATGAAAGATAATTATCACTAAAAGAATTTAGGTTAGTCCAAAATTGCTTTGTATATGAGTAAGTGGTTCGTGAATGTGGTATTCAATGAAGGATAAAGTTGTTTGAGATGAAATATTTAGAGAAGAATAGTTCACGAAGGAGGTTTTATTGTGGAGAACTATAGCTCATAATAAAAAGTTGGTTTACAAGGAATCATCCATCCATGTATTAAAGGTCATATTCAATGGTGTGGTGACTCAAAAATCACTCACCCTATACATTGTAATGGTTTTCACGAAGGTTCCTAAGTAGTTCAAGATGGAGAAGAAACAATTCGTGAAAATTATCTCTATAAATAAAATTCCACACTATGAAGTGAATTTCATCTATCGGGTAGAAAGGTAGATTCATGGCACACACATGTGATTAACAATTACGAGATGTTTTAGAACAATGGAAGATTATTCTAAAGGAGTGGTGATAACACTTCTATTGATAGAGCTTTGAACATTTAAATTATGATTGTTTGTAAACTAGGAGGTACATTGAGTTCACTCAAAACCTTGTATTATAAGTTATATTTAGTGTATTTGATTTATAGGAACATTTCCGTTTTATGCTCCTTAAAAATAAACTGGAAAGGGTGAACCAAGAAAATTTGATGTGTATTATTCATGTTTTAATTATCGTATTACTCTATGCTATGGGAAGGAGAGAGAATATTTTTTTAACAATAAAGAAAGATCCAAATATATAGTTTTTTTAATCTTTAATACCCTAATTCACCCACCATCTCGTGATATTTAACCTAGTTGGGATAATAGGAATTATGTATTTACCCTTTTCTGAAAATAAAATAATGGTCATAATCAAAGAAATATGGAACTAAATGGCTATATTTTTTAGACATGAATGGTAATGTTCGAGAATCAATCTTACAATAGGATAAAGGAATATGTTAATGGATTTTTAATGCCTTAGCCCAATGTATTATCCATATTATACCCATTTAAACCATATCATGGTGAAAAAAATTACTAAGGTAACAATTCATAAAGATAAAAAATAAAAGGTACCTATTCAAAAAAAATTATTCTTTTGATTCCAAATATTTTATCCATTTTTCATGATTAAACTACTATAAGTGGTAGAAATTCATGTTAAAATAAATATGCAATATTTGATCAAACCCATTGTTTAGAAAAATGTTTTTTAAGTATATAACTAGATTTATTCTTAACTCATGCCAATATAAAAACATTGTTTGAAAGTTAAAATATTTTATTTGATACAATATATATATATATCATTAAAATTATGTATATATACTAATTAATTTAATTTTTATGATAAAATAAATTCATGCATAAACACAATTTTTCAAAAAAATATCTTTTAATTTAAATTATTTTTATTTTCTTTTATAATAAATTTATAAGCAGTGAATTAATTTATATATGTGTAAACCATACATATTTTATAATTTACTAATTTATACTCAAACCCTCAAATCCAATATATTGGTGATAACTTTCATATTAAGTAATAATATTTTAATAGTTTGTTTTGGTTTGTTTAAATTATGTGTTTCATGTAATGTAATCTTTCAATGAAATCTAATTTATTTATAGAGAAATATATCACAAAATATAGATATGTTAAGTTATATTTCCTTTGGGAATCATGTTGAAATATACTATCTTAATATACTATATGAAACTATATTTCTTTTCATTTCCACTAAACTACCCCCTTTAAAAGTGTCACTAACATCACACATGATTCTAAAGGGTAATTTCAAATTAGGTTTAGTGATGATGGGTGGGGAAATATTTTTTTCCTTAAGAAGTTTGAATGATTATATGAACTTCTCATCTATGAAAAGGTGTATATCTTTTACCAATAAGGAATATATGGTCCTTGTAAAATTTAAAAAGTAATTAATGAACCTATAGTAAATACTTTCATGGCCTAATAAAATTATAACACCATTATTATTTTCATAAGGGTTATCCTCTCAATAACCTCTACCTTGGTGGTATTAACTTTTATTCCCTTTTAGAAAACATTTTCACTATGAATAGTCCCATTGGTAACCCTAAATTAATATTTCTTCTAATTATGTGAATATTTTTCTCTTGATATATTTGTAAGACTAATATCATGTTCTCTAAAAAAACTCTTAAATATATTTTCAAATTTTTAAAACCATCCATATACACCACTATTAGCCTCTCAATAATGTCTAAAAATATAAATAATGCATAATTGAATGGTGTTTGAAGCTACCAACAAACCAATGATAATTTTATTATATGAAAGTGTTTCTATGGGATATGTAAAACTAGTATTATCTTAATATTTAGTGGCTACAGGAATCTTTTTGTAAATAGAATAGCCATCAAGAAGGAAATAGAGTTAATTTCTAACCAATATATTAAGCATTCGATTTATAAATTTCATGTTAAAATAGACCTTCCTTGTGAAATATTATAGTTTTATATGATGAATATATACTCCCCACTTAGTTATATTAATAATCTCAATTTTATCATTATTTTCATTATTTAAAATAGTGAAAGTGATTTTCATAGGAATTTCCTCAAAAAGATTATCCTAGTGGACATTAGTGATCCAATAGAGGATTATTATATCTTTAATTTTAATAAATTTATCCCTAAAACCCACATTCATGTTAGGATTAATCCTACATTTTCCATTAACTCTATGTTTTTATAGGTTTTATTATAATCCTATACATGAAGAATGATGGACTGATTCATTTTATATCTACAATGGTCCATCCTATATAAATTTTAAACTCTATCAAAACAAATAAAAATACTTACCATTAAATTTTTTCAATCTTAGACTGGATAATAATTCCCATTAAAGTTTGTAAACAACACTATAAAATCCAATAATGAACTCCAAAAAATATTCATTTTGAAGTCCACTATAGGATGGTGGTATAGAGAGGTATATGTACATTATATAATAGTTTTTAGTCCATGAAGATATCCTTTTATAAGAATGATTACAAGAAATTTTAGGTAGTTGAAACTCTCTATGTCTAGAACTCTCGATAACTTTATTTCAAATCTGAGACTTAATGAGGATTTAATAATGAATCACAACTCACTCATTGTGAAAATTTTATATTTTTTCTAATTTTTCAATATAATGTATTAAGGTTGCTAAATTGTATTATATTTATATATTTTAAATGAAAAAAACATATTTTGGATATGTTTAATAGGATAATGAGATATTGTCACATAACAGGTAAAAAAATAAATAGAGTTTTTGAAAATAGATTTTTTAATTTATGAATGTTTTTTATTATAAAATGCATTGAATTACTTTAAAGATTAAAAAAATTCTATTTTATTTATAATTTAAATAAAAAAATTATATATTCTTACTCATACTCTTTTAGTGTAAAATAGCCTTGAATCCCACTGGGAATAATTATGTGCGAACTCTATAAAAACAAGTCAAATAAATAAAAAATTCAAGAAAAATAGTAAGGAATAATGGAAACATTATGATATGAAATATAGAATGTAAAATGAATGAAAATATGTGAAATTTGAACTACATTAGATGAAAATAAGAAAATAACATTAAGTAGTAAAAGACAAGAAATTGACAGCCTATTGGAATTTTTGATTGTTTGACTGTGAAAGGATATTCCATAATTTAAGTAACTGTGAGGTAAAACTAGACAAAAAATCATTAAATTTCTTCCAAAAAATCTTTATTTATGTGTTGAAATTGGATGGTCAAACTCTATAGTTTTTAAACTATATATTTTAAAAAAATATATAACAAATTAATGAAACCAACATCATTGAGATCAAATTTTCATTCAAAATTGGTGTGATTATCTTCTATTTCAAACTAAAAAAATTATATCAGGTTAATTTTTAAAATAAATGATATTAATATTTTTTTATTAATTATTAAGAACAACTATCATTTATTCTTGAAAATTTCAAAAAATTATCACTATCAAGGGAAAATGTATAAGTGCAGAAACCCAGTTCAAGAAAATATCACAAGAATAATGTAAAAGATAAATGATTAAAACAATATTATTACCATAATAAATTCCACTGATAATAATTTTTAATTTAATTTGGTAAAAAAAACTTAATCTCAAAATAATTGAAAATAGAGAAAAAAAGGAGTTGAGGAATATTCTTCATCAAGATTTATTCTTTCTCTCGTATTTTCTTTATCCATGACAGTACTCTTGATTGATCCATATAAATAATTTCATGTCTACACTCATATCCCATGTCTCAAAAAATTCTATCTGTTGATCCAAAAAATGATTTCTCCAATATATTTTATGGTTTTTTCAAACTCTAAATCAATAATAAATATTATAATCTCAAACCCTATATCTCTACATAGAACATGTCACTTCTCGCCAAATTATCTATGTGACTTGAGAAAATCCATATAGTAGACAACACTCCCACATGAATTTTTAGCTTTAGATCTATGTAGTAATAATCTAGATGAATCTCTAAACATGATTCATTATTCACTGTCATTCCTCCACATCCATATCTAAAAAATGTATAGTATCTTCACTGACTTCATTAAATTTCTCTCGAATTGTTCAATATTTTTTATAATTATGAAAATACCCCCAGAATATAGGTGTCTAAAAAATATAATTTTCCTTATAATTATTAGTCCTAAATTTATTTATTAATTAATTATTATTTTAATTTCTCATTATTGATACTCATGAATTTCATCTTTAACAACACTATATTAGCTAAAAATTATTCTTCAAATAGTATCTCATCCCATCAAATTATCTCAACTTATATAATAATTTCAAATTCATCCAACTGTTTAACTCTGAAAATTCTATAAACCTATATTTTAATCATCCTCCACTATCTACATATCACATTTCTTCATCCTATGCACAATCTATAGAATATAATATTATTTATTGGGAAAATAATCAAATAGTGGCATTTTTGTAACACCCTATTTAAATTTCACCATTATAACCTAGAAGTTAAATTGGTCATGTTAATATAAATTACCATATTGAGAAATATTTATATATGTTTTATATAATTTAATTATTAATTAATAATAAATATGTGCTCAATTTTTAGTGAAGACGCATTTTTCTTTAAAAATAAGTTTTCGTTCAAAATGGTTTATATTTTGTTTTATCAATGATATTATAAATAATTTCTTCAAAAATTATAAAATATATTTTAAGAAATGAATATAAATTTTGAAATAATAATTCCAATATTTTCTTAGGGTGACCTGTTTTGGATTTTTCTGAAAATATTTATTATTAATTGAATAGAGAAAATAATGTTTTCTGTAAAACTATCATTTATTTCCATTAAATAATGTAATTTAATAGTAATATTATGTTTTAAATTTTATAATAATGTAATATAAGTCCCATTAAATTCAAAATAATATAATTATTTACACAACATTATACTAGATTTTGGAAGAAAGTTGTTTTTAGGCTTAAAAATTTATAAAAACAATTTCAATATGTGCAATGTGTTTTTATCTAAATTTTGTAAATAAATCAATATAGATTAAAAAATTTAACAAAAAAATTAGAATATATATTCAATTAAATATTTTAATATTCATCTAATATTTTTTATAAGATATCTAATGAAAATAAATTTAGTTTAATAATTAAAAGTGTATTTTCCTAAAAAGGATTTTATTTTGTTTCCACACTTATTTTAAAGTGAATTTATAGAAATTATAGAAATATAATATTTTAAAATGGATTCCCTATATTAAATTAGAATATTAATTTAATTTAATTGGTTTAAATTAACTTTTTTTCATAATCAATAGTATAAAAGTAAAAAAAATTACCACATTTTTTTAAAAAGAGTTTACTGAGGGGGTTTAAACTAAAAGATAAATGCTAATGTTTTTAAAAAATATCTAAATTTACTTTTATCTGATTATATATATCACAAATATTACACATTTAAAAAATAGTTTAATTTTTAACCACATGGATTTAGTAAGACATTAATTTACATTAATCATTTGAAAAATTATAAGTGTGTAATGTCCCTCCCTTATCAAATAAAACTACTTATCCTCTCTTTCTCACACTTCAAGAGCTATTATATCAAGAAATTAAATATCCAAATAACTTAATAAAATTCCTCTACATGATATAGATGTATTTTTATGATAAAAATAGAAACATTATAAAACTAAATGTGTAAGAAATAAGAGGTATTCCAAATAAGAGTTATAGATTATAACTGAGTGTTTTTATTTTATCTATTATTATACCTCATATAGTTATTTTCTAACTGTGATGATATAACATCACAAATATGACTCGTATACTAATATTTTATTATTATTATTTTTTTGAATCATTAATTCATTCTCTTCTCCGTCAAATGAGAAATGAAAGCATCATTAGTGTTTAAGTGCAGAGTGTCGCCTTACAAAGTGATGTATATTATTCTTCATAACCACTATTCATGGATGGTTATTATTGTGTATAAAAATTTTATATATTATATTTATGACATAATTTTTATAATGGATATATAATATTCCATTTACCTTCATACCCTTTCACCTGTTAAAAAATGGTAATGTCGGCTCTGCATACTTTTGGACAACCACCTCCACGAAGCGATGTGATTCATTTTTCATATATTCTATTAAACAATTATTATAATTATATATTTATATAATAGTTATAAATGATATTTATAACATTATTAAAATTATGGATATTATGGAATAATGATTAAGATTTAAGTACCTTAGTACCAAACTAAAACTTACACGAAAAATGAAACAATTAACACTTCGAAACAATGATTTTAACGAATATTATTAATAAATGTGTGTTTAAGTGTTATAAATGGATAAAGTAAGGTATTATAATTATATATATAGTTCATTTTTATAGTTATAATTAATTTAAATTTATTATCAAGGTGGTTAAATGCACTTAAGATGTATGTTGGACCTAAAGTACGAGTTTATTTCACAATCTCATTCTTATTATGGATTGGGTATGTTTATGAATTTACTAGGGAATATTATATGATTACAATCTCATAAAACCCATAATCTTTTTTCCTCTAGTTATTTTTTAAAATTAGAAGTCTTTATTTCATTTTCCACTCTCTATGTACTGAAATTTCTAAAATATTTTTTTTAAGAAAACTGACATTCTATTTTTATTCAGTCGAGAATATTTTTATCCCATATAAATTTTTTAAATATAATGATTCAATAATAAATTCAGTATTATAAAATTATTGAATAAATTCACCTTTATAAATTTATTATTTTTTATAAAAAGTTTTAAATGTAATATTCTTGTTGTTTTCTGGAAAAGGAACTTTTATTGAAGGTGTTAACAAAATATTTATTTTATTATACACCTCACAAATGGATTTTCTCACTATCATGAATAAATTTTTCATTGAAGTTTACATTATATATATCCATTTTTCTTTCCAAAGGTAATTTTTTTACTAATATTTTGGAAAATTTAAAATTTTAAATAACTGATTTCCAGATGAAAAGGTTATCTTCATCAAGAAATGTTCCTTTGATATCTGAAAATTATTTTCATATATGTCAATATCCATTGATTAATCTTATTATTTACTGAGGATATACTCTATTAATAACATCTATTGTAGTTATTTGGATGGATAATGCTCATTTTTAGTAGGGAAAGTTCTGACATCTCATATTCTAGTTCTTCTTGTGTGAATTTTATTGATTATTCAGTCATACTGATTAAGTTGTATTGTTTATTCATATGATAAATATATTAAAGTTATTAAGTGATGAGGGGGACTATAATTACATATCACCTTGATGTATTAATAGGTCTCATGAGATAAAAAATGTTGGGAACTTAGAATATTCCTTACCCATTTATGTATGATGTATTTCATTGAGAACATATAGGTATGTTTAAAATATTTTTCAAATAACTTTCCAATTTAAAATATAGTCACTAAGGGTAAAACCCCCAAAAAATGGAAAAAATTCATTTTGTTAATAACTAGTTTTCCTTAAAATAAGGAACCCCTATTTTAAAACACTATGTTCACTTGATTTAAAATAAGAAATCACACTAAAAACATTTTGCAAAAAAACAAGATGAAATCAACTATTTCAATGATTTTAGGAAAAAAGTTCAATTTTTAAATAATTCCAAGTCCTTTATTTAAAATGGAAAAAAAATTCTGGGAAATTAATTTTCAACCACTAAAATTATGTTCCCGTCAAATTAAAAAAACATCACAACAAATGAATAAAATAATGCTCAAAATAAATCCAATGATTACAACATATTACAAGGCCAGCTATGACCTCAATATAATTTCTCTTATATATACTAGTAAATCCATGGGTTAATTTATATAAATAGAAAAATTAATTGAGATTCTGAGCAATGTCTAACATGGCCAAATAGTTTACAACTACAATCCAATGATGTTTTGGTTCCTAAAGAGTGTCCATAATCAAGAGTTTCGTTGTCACGTGAATTTTTAGATCCTATGAACCAACCACACATCTTGACTTCCTTATTCACCATTATCCAAAAATATCACATATGACTTCTAAGGCCACTCAAGTTATGTTATTAAGGATCGGGAAGCATTAACATTGGAATCAGACAATAATTCAAAAAATCCATCAAATACAAAACAAATATTCAAAGGAAAACCCCCATTACCCATGGAAGCTCAAGGATTAGTATACTTATGAGCTGGTTAGAGTCTACCTTCACCAACCTACATTGTTCTAATGAAAAATTATAACATGATATTACTGTGAAACCAAATATTACAACTATAATTACAAAGGTATGTTCTACTATAAAAAATAATAACCCAATGATATAATACCATTTGTAACAAACTAGTCAAGGTCATCCATATGATAGATGCTCTAAGTAGGACACCGCTATCCTGAAGGGTGTTCTTGATCCCTACTATATAGAAACAAGTTCCAAGGAATTAGAGGAACACACTTGGGAATGATTTCACCCATTAATCAGATTAAATAAAATAGTGTGAATATAATTAAAATTAGGCATGAACCACCCATATATTAGACGTCCATGATGAAAAAATAGTTATAAATAAATAAAACATAACATAAGTAAATCATTAAATTATATGGCACTAAAAACATCCCACACACCCCCATCCACCTCTCTTACATAGTGTTCTCCAAGTGCTTATCCTTATACACCATAATATCAGTACACCACAAATCATAAAAATAATTAAAATCCTAATTTTAAATGTAAATAATATAAATGATAACTTTCCATACATTATAGGATAGTAAGATAATGTCATAATATGATCAAGTTATAGAAACATTGTATGAATTTATTAAATAAAATAACTCACCTCAAATCCCTAGATATGTCAACACTCATATAGAGTTTTTAGAGGAATCCAAGAACCCGGAACTGAGATAATAATATTTCCATAAGCACAAAACACTCAAAAGGATACCAATTCCCACTAAATAAATATTAATTTGTTAGTAATATGGTTTATAAATTAATATTTGGAATGTAAAATATAAAGTAGGTTTTCTAATTCCTTATAAAGACCAACCAAGAGGACACTTTAAAAAAACTATAATTTTTTTAAATAAATATGAGGATAGTTGTAAATTTTAAACGCAACTATCAAAATAATTTAAATAAAACCAAAACTAATTTCCATTTTATCAACCACTCATGAAAACCCTATTTTTGTATACAATTTTAAGGAAAACTCATTCCTTTAAGCTCTTAAATAATCACCCAAACGATTTTCCAATTTTTCCAAACCATAATTTCAAACCATTATAAAGAAAATAATTTGAATGTAAACCAATATGACAAAATTTGATTCCATAAATGTCATAAGTATTAATATTAATATATAAAAAAACACATAATTTCAATCCTCAGCCAAAAAATAACCAACATGTCATCACATTAATAATATAGAAATAAATAAACTCACATGCTCAATGTATAATAAATAATTCATAACACACCATGCATATCATGAGGAAATTACTAAGGGAATAATGGAACACGTATAAGGCATGAAAAGGTGTACATACTACTGATAGGTTAAAAGTCACACATCTATTTAACTAAAAATCTCAATAACCAATCTCATCATTGAACCTCCCACTATCTAGGAATTTTTATAATAAGGGGTGACTATCCATTTCATAATCCTTACTAGCCTAGATATATCTAATAACTTCCCACATTGTAGACTAGTGTTCCTCATTTAATTACTAAAGGAGGTGGCCCATGATCAAAACCAATATCATCCTATTAAAATAAAAAAATTAAAAAGGGTAATATCTTAATCAAATCCTTCCCACCACACAAAATTCCCTCATAAAGGGTGAAAACTCATAAGAACATCATGAATCACATTTATGTATCCATTACATCGATATATGTAAACATTATCAGAAATATAATGGGGCTTAATAAGGAAAAAATAAAATAGTTAATGAAACATAATTTTCCATAGTTCCAACAGGGAATTTCACTTATCACTTGTAGTCTATACCTTTTAAATCCATTTAGAAAACCATTATGAATACAAAAAAACTTAATTTAAATCACAATAAACACAAAACACAACCAAACAACTCAAATGAATGTTCTTTTATTTTAAATAAAGGGTAAATTCCCACTTTTATAAAACAATCCATTAAAATTAATCACACCCTTTTTTAAAAAGAGGACCTACTTTAATAATTTTTTCTTAAAATATTCATATCCTTGTATCAAATCCAAATGGTCATTTAATCCATCACTTTTTATGAACCCAAGGTCTATTCCAAGTGGTTTATCCTTTGAAATTCCATATTAATATCAAAAAAACATTTTTGGAGACTTTTAATTTCACAAGAGAATATTCTAAATTTTGGAAAAAAAATTAGAGAACCTTTTAGGAAATTTATTAAGAACTTTTAATATGTTATAGGTCTATACCAAGCACAAAAGAGAGTTATAACCAAAAAAATCCTATTATGTCATGTAAAAGGATTAAAAAATTATAACATATCCCTTAAAATGAATAATAAATTTATAATATGAATTTAAAGTGGGTTATATAGAGAAATCTACCTCAAAATTATGATGGGGGAGATGAAATGGTGTTAATTAATTCACCTTCACTAAAAGATGTTTAATCCGGGAAGAAGGTGAACCAAGAGACCCATTAAACACCCTAAAAATGGGAGAAACACAAAAATAGGGACAAAACCTTTGTCCTAGGGTTTATCTAAGAAAATGGGGTGAAGGGGAGAAGAAAAATTAGGGGGGGTGGAGAAGCAAGTAAAAAGTGATGTGGAAGAAATGATAGCTTACAACATGATGATCATAAGAGAAAATGCATATAATCAGCCAAGGATGGAAACTAAAAAGTGTGGTGGTGTAGTGTGGGGATATTATGGTTCCGTTAAGGTGGTTTCATGTGAGTAAGAAGAGGTATGAGGGTTTATTTTTGTAATAGGGAATTAAAATAAATAATAAAAAAAATTAAAAATCATATTTTAAAAAACATGGAAAAAATGAATCATTTCCCCACATGGTTTACATAAACATTCACAAACCATATTCTAGAATGTTCTTAGCTGAAAACAACTCACACTCTTTCTCTTGGGTGTCACACAATAGAACAAACCATATTCCAACCATTCTAATCAGAAATATCAATGTTAATATCCAATACCCATACATGTTTCATGGATTAGTTATCCATGATCAAGTCATCCGAGACACCCCAAACTCATGAAGGACCTATACAGTCTCTCCTAAGACTCAAACGGTTTGTCCAAAAACATTTCAAAAACCATGCAACCCAAACCATGAACATTAAAAATGAGCAACACATAAATAAATTCATATGGTTTATTTCTATACATGTTCCTTCACCATGAACAATATGAAAACCAAAAAAAATCCTAGTTTCAAGTGGGAACTTCATAGAAATTAAAAATTGAGCTAAACATGAAAAAATAATATAACAAAAACACCAGAGTGACACGAGGGGTGTCACACTAACTCTACCCATTTTGGAAACATAATCAATATCTACCAAAATATACCCATTATCATGAGAATATTGGAATGCTCCCACAAATTCTAAACCAAAAAAATCAAAAATATATACCTCTAAAATTAATTTCTATGGTATATTTTATCTTATTCAATCACTTCACATTCTTTGTCATTTTTCACATCTATCCACTAGATTCCAAGGCTGAATATATAGATTTTTTTCAACAGAATAAATATTGTAAACCCTTTTTAGTTATCCTGCCCATTGTTTCATCCATATAGTAAAGGGTGAAAGTATCTAAAATGGAAATAATTTCTTTCTTGAGTACTTATATAAATTTTCATTATTACATGTCCTAAATAACATTGAATTATCATAAAGGTAAAAATTAGTGTCTGGAATTATTTTCTTAATTTAGTTTTGTTTGAGACCATAATAATTTATTATTGAATGTTAAAAAATACCCAAAATATGCAATCTATGTACTCTATTTTATTGAAATTTAAGTAGTTTTTCATCTAAAAAACTAATTTATTTCCCTATGATCAATTTTATTATGTTTTGGGCATCCTAGAGAGGTGATCAACAACTACGTTTCTATCACATTTATTTTAATTGGTCATGAAATAAAACTATTTCAATAAGATTACCCACCTAATGATTTTAGGTGTACTCTCATTATTGGGGAAAATATATTTCGAGGCTAAATAGTTAGAGATTTTTTTCATTAGTTCCAATCATGAATTTCGATAATTTATTCAAAGAAAAAAAACAATAGTTAATAGTTCTTTGTTAGTTTTTATATATATATTGACCCATACATTTTATAAATTATATATATATATATCATTTCCAACTAAATTATTCATAACTATACCCATTCATAGAAATATCTTACTTAAAACCTTTCTTAAAAACCTTGGTAAATTAAACATAATAAATGTTGATATCAGTTTCTATATAAGGGTAGAAAAGGGATATATCAGTGATCACATGCACATAACATCATCATAAGGGTATATAAACATTATCTCGGTAATTAAAAAGCATAAAATATATATTATAGATCATAATCATGATTCCTAGAATAAATCTTGGTAGTTTATAAGACATTAATCATAAATAAAATAAATAACATGATCCATGAGAGTATATAATTGGTATATGAAATAAGTTTTTTTCATGCACATAATATTATAAATAATTTCCATAATCAAGGCTAGCTAAAAATATTTTCATATTATATTGGGTTTAATCTCCATTAAATCATATCTTTAGTCAAGGTTCACTACCATGATAATCATAGTAGACAAATTATCTTACTAAACTATGGTCACACCTCATTAAAATCCTTATTATCTCATGATAAATCCATCCTTATCCAATTCATTATAAGGATATAAAATTCTAGGCCAACATACCAAGTTATCAAAATCTAACCAACCCTTGGAATTATTATTAATCTCTAAGGGAGAAGTGGTTGAGTAGGTCTTGTTACTCAATGATTCTGAGGAGGATGCTGCTAAAATGATGGCGTGGACTCTTAGGGAAACACTCAATGAGGAGAAATATACTTGGATTGAAAACAATACCTTATTCTGGTTGGGGGATTAAATAAATGGAATATTAGTATTGATGAGTACATATAGCATTAGGAATAAATTGCTTCTGAATTTGAAAATATGATGAGGGATACACCTAACATTCAGGTTACATATATCACATGGAAATTGTTTAGGGAAATGGATTCCGGTAAGATAAAATTTCCTTTCCAAGACTCTGGTGAAACTGATGGAAGTTGTTGCTTTATTTGGGAGGTATTCTGGTTCAGTTTGATTTTGCTCTTGGGTTTTTTATTTTGCTTTTTGGAGAGAAGTTTGGTGTCACTCATCTTTGTTTTTTTATCTCCTTCAGATGGGGATTAGAGTAAGAAGCCTTCACCCGTTCATGCCATTTGGATTTTGGGTCTGAGAGATTATGGCTTTACCATCGGTTTTGTGCCTATGTATCCTTGTATGGGACATCTTGCTGAATAGTCATGAATTGGTGAAGATTTGTTGACATAAGGTAGTTATTGGGTAGAGATAGATCCTGCTTTTATTTTTCCTTTGTTTTTTAGTTATAATGATAACCTATTTGGTTTCTCGCTTTCTCTTTAAAGTTTTTTTATAATAAAAATAATAATTTTTAGTCAGTGTTCCATAAGATCATAAAAAATCATCATATGTCATAACATGTGTAAAGGAAACAGGTTTCAGAAACCTTTCATCATTTCATCATATGATAACTTAAGTATAATAAACATGTTTCATAAACACCTTATCATCATAATCACAAACCATCTAGAGAAAGAATAATAATTGCATCATTAGATCATATCCCTAATAAAGAATAATGAACATCAAATGATAAAAACATAGATGTTAAAACCTATAAAAGGAAAGTAGGAAAAAAAATTCTAGAAAATATCCAATTCACTTTTAAATCACTTAGTGAAAATAAAAACTATTTCCTAATATTAAATAAAAATATATCATTTAAAAAGTTCTATAGAATATTTTAAAGTAAGAGTCAAATAATTTATTGGTCATGATGGAGGTAAATTCTATTTATTTCATGTACATAAAAATAAGGGATTCATTCACATTTTTTTTTAAAAATAAAAATTCCATCATTCATAATAAGAAAAATAATATTCCTTTTAAACCATTTTCTAAAAATTTAAAAGGTATAAAAATAAATTAACAATTTATAAGTGAATAATAAAAATATTACATTTTTTATATATAATTTGGATTTGGAAGGAAAAAAAATTGTCTAAAGAGTAAAATAAAGTCATTTTTAGTAATGAACCAGTGTTTATTAATAATAATTTTGTGCTAAAAAATTTGTGTTGTATTATATTATATAATATTTTAAACATATAAAATATTAAGAAACCAAAAAAAATCATTATCTCATAAATAAATGTCATTAAATTATACAAAGGGTTGGGGGAAATCCCCTTTATTAAAAATAGAAAAAGATAACAGGTATAATGTTTGACCTGGGTATGCGGAAAATTACACTGGTTTTTTAGGCCCAAGGGGTTACACAGTATAGGTGTGTCATCAACCACCACTGAGCACCTTTATGTCCTCCTCCAGCTACAGGCCCAGGTGTAATGGATCCCAAGCTTTCAAGCTAGTTCCACATGGGGTAGAGGAGCCCACGAGAGGAGGTAATGGCATATAGTGTGTGTTGCCTTGCGAGGACTCAAACCCAGAACCTCGGGGTCAGGATGCCACCACCACTCACTAAATCACTTGTTCCTCGTGGGAAAAAAGTACACTGGGTTTTTAGGCCCAAGGGTTTACACAGTATAGGTGGTCCATCACCCACCATCGAGCGCCTCTATGTACTCCCCTAGATACAGGCCCAGATGTAATGGCAGTCGGGATTTCAATCCAGTTACACATAGAGTAGAGGGGCCCATGAGAGAAGATAGTGGCATATAGTGTGTGTTTCCATTAGAGGACTCGAACCTGGAACCTCAAGGTCAAGACTCCACCACCGCTCACCAACTCACTCATTCCCCATGGGAAAAATTACACTGGGTTTTCAGGACCAAGGGATTACACAGTATTGGTGGGTAGTTACCCACCACTGAGCGTCTTTATGTACTCCCCCAACTGCAATCCTAGGTGTAATGGAACTCGGGATTTTAGTCCAATTCCACATGGGTTAGAGGGTTCCATGAGAGGAGATAATGGCATATAGTGTGTGTTCCCTTGCAAGGACTTAAACCCAGAACCTCGGGGTCAAGACGCCACTAACTCTCAACAACTCACCCATGCCCCACGGTCAAAAGTACAGTAGGTTTTTAGGCCCAAGGGGTTACATAGTATAGGTGGGATTTCACGCACCACCGAGCGCCTTTATTTACTCCCCCTTCTTTAGGACTAGGTGTAATGGCACCCGGGATTTCAGGGCAGTTCTACATGGGGTAGAGGGGCCCATGAGAGGAGAGATATTGGCATATAGTGTGTGTTTCCTTATAAGGACTCAAACCTAAAACCTTAGGGCCAATACACCACCATCTCTCACCAACTCACTCATTACCCATAGGCTTAAAAGTACAATAGGTTTTTAGGCTCAAGGGGTTACACGGTATAGGTGGGACATCACCCACCACCGAGTGCCCTTATCTAGTCCCCCAACTGTAGGCTTAGGTGTAACGGCACCCGATCTTTTAGGGATGTTCCACACGGGGTAGAGGGGCCCATGAGAAGAGATAATGGAATATAGTGTGCATTTACTTGTGAGGACTCGAACCCAGAACCTTGGGGTCAGGATGCCACTACTGATCACCAAAACTTACATTGGGTTTTCAGGCCCGATGGGCTACACGGTATAGGTGGTCCATCACCCACCACCGAGCACCTTTATGTATTACCCCACCTGCAGGCCCAAGTGTAATAGCACCCAAAATTTCAGGCCAGTCCCACATAGGGTAGAGGGGCCCATGAGAGGAGATAATTGCATATAGTGCATGTTTCCTTGTGAGGACTCAAACTTGGAACCTCGGGGTCAGGACGCCACTGCCGCTCACAAACTCACTTGTGCCCTACGGGAAAAAGTACATTAGATTTTCAGGCCCAAGTTGTTACATGATATAGGTGGGTCGTCACCCACCACCAAGTGCCTTTATGTACTCCCCCATCTACAGGCCGAGGTGTAACGGCACCTAGAATTTAAGTAAATATTAATATTATATTTTCAGAAAACAAAAATCATGATTATAAAAACAAAGAAACATATTGACACATTTTTAATAAAGTGTATTTTAAATTATTTCATAAAAAGAATTATATATTAAAATTTAAAATTACACTTGTTGAAAATTTATTTTGATAAAATTAATATCATTTATGAAAAATCCATTCAAATTTGTTCTCGGGTTGTTTTTTTATTTTATAAAATAATTCAATTTTCATGTGAATAGAAAAATACTATTTTTCACATAATCATTGTATCTTAAATTACATATTTTATGATGTAATAACAACATAGTACTTTCTAGTAAATTTGGTTCAAAAAAACATATTTATTTTCCTAAATTATTCATTAAAATACAATGAACTTGACCTAAAAAAGAATTTTCCAAATTATAATATCAAAAATCATCCCTTAAAATAATTTTTTTCTTTTTTTCCGCTTTCTTTTTTAATAAACTATCTAAATTATAATTATAAATGGATTTAAATTCGTAAAAAAATTATATATATATATATATATTAATGATTTATATTATCAAAAATTCATTATTAGAAGGTTTACCTTGGATATATTATATTATTCAAAATTTTATCCAAAAAATACCCCCATCCTTAAGTATAAATAACCCCTCTCCCTCCCTTTAAAAAACACTCATCCCTAACTTTACAATACAATATATCTTACAATATAATATCTATCAAGTCCCTTATAATACATGGGGACGTTCTAGAGTAAACATACTCCAAACATTGAGGTACTATTAGTCTTGTATAAGGGATGTTACACCGAGTAAAGAGTAAGTTTATATCAATTCTAATCATTTTTTCATATAATTCCTATTTATTTTTCCCCAACCATTTTAAAACCAAATATCATAAAATTAATTTTTTGTATATTATAATTATATTAATGATATTAACTTACTATAATTATCATAATTATCACATATATTAATTTGAAACTTCCATTTCCCTCTCTTTTGATAATGTCCCTTCAACGGTCGGTTAATCTCCAACAGGGACATTGATAATACATTTATTGCCACCAAATATATGGTTGGTTACAGTAAATTATTTATTATACATAAATATATAAATATAAATTTTATAATATTCTATAACTAATAATACTTTTGTATAAATTACTTTGAAAAAAATATCAAAATCGAAGAAAAGAAGGAATTTTTTTAGGAAAACATGATATCAAAATGACTACACCATTACCAAGGAAATTATGAAATATGATCAAATGATTATAGTTTTTAAATAGTGTTAAAAATTAGGATAATTCAGTCCATGATAAATTTTTTAATAAAATTTCTTTTATTATTTACATGGTGAAAAAATGATTATATAAATCGGGATATATAGTAAGTGGACTCTCTAACCCAACTCATTCTCTTTGGTTTATCCTTATTTCATATCATTTTAGATATAAATATTCCTCAAATGTTTCTTAAATATTATTTAACTATTATTACCTTTTATTTTAGGTATATAATTGTTACCACCTTGATTTATAATCAGAATATAAATATTCTCCAAAAATAATTTCTTTCAAAAATTCATATTTTACTCCTCTTGAGTTATTTCTTCTTCACTCAAGAATAATGATGTTTATGACAAATATGTTTTTCCTTATTTAGTTTTGAACCCCAAGTTTATTCATCAAATTATTCTTGATTAAATACTTTGTAAACCCACTCAAATCTATGGTTTATTTCATGACAAGGATTATTATACGTTCAAAGTGGAATGAATGATTATGTAAATATAATGATGTGAAGGGTGGGATCAAAATTATGTAGCCCTCCAATGAATTGGGTAATGTAATGTATCTCATGAGATAATGTGTATTATGAATGAACATGATTCTATATTTGTTTATAAGTATTGTTTTATGATTTATTTCCATATGTTATGCGTGCACATTATGTTATTATTGTTTATAACTATGTGTGTTATTTGACCACTATGACATGATTTTTCATTTTTATGAATTTCCACATTCTGTGATAATATCAAATGTTCCCCCCATGATTTTTATGATGATAATATTATTATGATGTTATGTTTATTATTATTATCACCCATTTTATATTGATTTATGTATCTTATTCATGATCTTACTAGGATTTTAGCTTACCTCTTTATGTGATGCAAATCCTCGGGTGACTACATGTACTAAGGAGAATGTGATATTTTTTATGGATAAATATTAATTCTTGAAATAAATGACATTTATTAATTATGTGCATGTGATGTATGATCCTAACACTTCCAAGATACTAAATCTTTCAATCCTCAACTGTGTAACTATTATGTTTTCAATCGTTAAAATGTTGTCATAGTCTTGTAACAAAAAGTAGGGTCTCTATAGTGGGTATGAGAGGTACGATTTAGTTAATATGGGAATTAGGATTATATAACATTAGTGAGAACCCTTAGGATAAGTATACATATATGTAAACATCCAATATATTCCTTTATAAATAATTTTGAGTAATAATATTTTATGATTTTTTTGATTTTTTGACATATATTCAAAATTTCTTATTTTAGAAAATGGTGGGAATAAAGAGAAACTAGGCCAACAACTCATGTGTGAAAAAATGCAATGTTTTCCCGAACTACATCCCCAATTCCGTGGGAGGTGGATTTCAAAACATCATGGTGATGCTAACCTAGTTCACCCTGGATATGAACTATAACTTCAACCACATTTACATCCTACCTCTCCCTAGAAGAAGATACTGGATATTATTTATTTTATGTAGTAGCGACCACCAACATTTAGTGGTTCCCTCAATCCACTTTTCAAAGAATAGTGGTTTAACTAAATAGAGAATATCTTTTATATACTCCACTATTCTGAGAAGGTAAATGTGTCTCTAGTAATGTATTATATAGATGGATTGGCTAATCAATGATGGGTGTTGATAAATAACACTAAGACAAATGATGAAATGGAATACATTGAGTGGGAATAAACAATGAAAATATTTCTTATGAATTATTTCCCTAAAATTCTTTAAAAAAAATTTAATAGATATTTAATAGAGTTGAGGCATAAGGTAGTTGAATCTATTAAAAATAAATGAAAAATATCACAAGGATTTCATGATACACGAAGAGATTTTCCATAAAAATGATAGAAAATTAAATAGATTCCATAGTGGTTTAAAATTAAACCATTGAAACCCTCTAACTATCTAGGACAATTGGAGTTATGAATAATTAGTTAAATATGCTCTCAATGTATATATTTAGTACAAATATTGGACCTTTTCAAATGGGGATAAGAATAGAAGGATGGATTTGGGTCAAATGATAATATAGTAAAGATGATAAAACCTCCCATGTGTCAAAAATGTGGGAAGAAACGTCATGGTAATCACATCAAAGGGATGGGGAAATGCTTCAAGTGTGGGAGAGAATACCACCATGATCATGAATATAGATGATACATGAATAAGTCCTCCATCATAATGAAGTAAAGGAATGAACCTCCTAATTAAACACTCATGGTAAAATTCTTCAACTATAGAGAAGAGGGTCATTATATAATCTAGTGTAATAAACCATGGTTCTTTGAGGGTAATCAAATTTATAAACCACCAAATCTAATAGAGGAAGGTAAATATTATTTCATCATTAATTCTAAAGTGGAGTATGGAAAAAAAATACATACAAGGTATACTTCCTATTCAATTAGTAATGGGAGAAAAATTATTTGATTATGGATCTAAGCATTCCTTTATATCATGAAATTTTTCTATAAATTTTGATTCGAAGACCCAAAACCTTTAAATATAGATATCTGTAAAAAAACCTTGTAATGCGATCATTACAACCCAAGTGTTGGAGTCTTATCCTATAAGTTCCTATGTAAAGCTTCCTCTAGAAAATATCTTAATTCTTATATTGGTGTAATTTGATACTATAATAGTAATGGATTGGCTCACATTATATATAATACACATCATCTATTGAGAAAAGTAAATCTCTTTTCATATTCTAAACCATCCCATGCTTCTATAAAAATTCAAGACCATGAATCTCCATTGGAAAACACCTCAATAGTGTGGGTATTGATACCCTATGAATAATCTTACCTTGCCCAAATTATTTAGTTATAGGAAGGTATTAACCATTAGGAAATTACCAATGTGAGGGAATGCACTGATGTAATTCTTGAAGAGTTACCTAGAATTCCTCCATATTTTTAGGTATATTTCTCAATATAAATTCTATATATAGCCACTCCTATATCTAAATTTCCCTATAGGATGTCCCTGATTGGATTAGTTAAAGAAGAAGATGTAAGATCATTTGGAAAAATGGTTCATATTCCCTAGAGAAATTCTTTGGGGTGTGGTGGTGTACTTTGTAAAGAAGAATAATAGATTAATTTAGTTTTGTATCGATTAGCCGAAGCTGAAAAAAATCATCATAAAGAACAAGAATATTATACCAAGGATTGATGAAATATTTGATCAATTATAAAGAACTCATTACTTCTTAAATGTGAATATTCTTTTTTGATATCATCAACTCAAGGTGAAGAATTAATATATTCATAAAAATATATTCCATACAATGTATGGGCACTAAAGGCTCATAGTGATTATCTTCAGACTTAATAATTCCCCTATAATATTCATGGATTTTATTAATCAATTATTTAGAGACTACTTTGAAAAATTTTTCATTTTCATTATTGATGATATTATCATTTACTCTAATAGAAAATGGGAATGTGAAGATAATATATGGATTGTGATGGAAACAATAAACAAGGATAAAATGTATTCTAACTTCAATAAGTGTGAATTTTGAATGTATTATGTCAAATTTTTGGGTTATCTGATCACAAGTGATGGAATTTATATTGACCCTTAAAAGACAAAAGAAATTGAGTAATGTCTCATGCCCACTAGTGTCATATAAATTTGTAGTTTTCTTAGATTAGCGGGACACAACCAATGATTTTTAAGAAATTTCCCATGATATTCTATCCCGCTAACTATGTTAACACAGAAATTGGTCAAGTATATCTAGATAGAAGAATGTGAAAAAATCCTTTAGTATCTTTTGAAGAGGATAATCACTACACCTATACTCAGACTTGCCTCAAGTATAGAAGGGTTATATATATATAATGATTCTTTAAAGAAAGGTTTCGGTTGTGTACTCATATAGAATGAAAATTTGATAGCCTATACCTTGACAAAGTTGAATATCCTTGAGAAAAAGTACTTGACTTGTGATCTAGCAGTTGTAATATTTTTATTAAATATTTTCTGGAACACCCTCTATGGTGGGAAGTGTGACATATATACTGATAATAAGAATCTAAAGCATATACTCCCTTAGAAATAGATCAACATACATTAAAGAAGATGGTTAGATACAATCATAGACTATGATTGCTCTATTCACTACCATCTAGGAAATGAAAACAATGTAGCAGATACTCTTAAATGAAATGAACCTATAACTCTATCCATGATGTAGATTGAGAAATACCCTATATTCATGGATATGTAAAGGATATATCTGTAAATCATAACCATTGAAAATACATCTGAAATTTCCCAAAGTATTTCCCTAACATCTATTAAATAAAAGATCAAGTAGGTACAAATATATGATATGGAGCATCAAAATAAGGAGAAAGAACATAATTAAGTGAAACTTCATGAGTTCCACATTGATGGTGGTGGTTTGATTCAGTTTAGAACAAGGTTTTGTGTACCTTAATCGCATGATATAGTGAAGGATCTATTGGATAATGCACCTAGATCACCTATCTTCATCCATCCTAGAAGAATCATGTTTTACTATGATATTTGAAGGAACTTTTGGTGGGAAAGCATGAAGAAATATATTTTGGAGTATATCTCATGGTTCTTGGTATGAAACTAGGTTAAATAAGAGTTATAGAATTCAAAGGGGATGATAGAACCATTTCTTATACCCACATAGAAATGAGAGAACATCATCATGGAATTCTTCTCTAGTCTTCCAAAGACTTCTAAAAGAAATAATTTGATATGGTATGTTTTATATAAACTCTTTTATACTATCCACGTAATATCTATTAGATATTATTTATCACTTAAAATCCTTCCATGATATATGTAAAGGATATGGTGAGGTAGTCTAGGGTTACACTTTCGACCATGTATGATCATAATCCAAGGTTCACATATACATTATGGAGAATTATTCGACATGATTTGAATATAGAATTGAATTTCATCATGGAATATCATCCCCAAACAGATTAATAATTTGAAAGGACTATACATATGCTCTAGAACATTATAAAAGGCTTCTAAATTGAATTTAATAGAAGATGCAATCAAAAAATCCCATTAAATGATTTCACATACAACAATATCTTCTACTCAAGTATTCAAATGTATACATATGAAGATCTGTATGAGAAGAAATTTAGAACTACAACTTTTTGGGTTGAAGTTTCTGAAAAAAATATAATTGGATATGATATTGTGTAATATATGAAATAAAAGGTTAAAGCCACCCAAAAACATATAAAAGTTTCTCATAGTTTGAAAATGATTTATGTTGACAATAAATGAAGGTAAGTTGAGTTTGAGGTTAGAGGAAATGTTTTTATTTTAATATTATTATGGAATAGATTTATATGGTTTTGGAAAAAAGGAATCTTACCCATTGGTACATTATCCCCTTTGAAATCCTTGATCACATAGGGGAATTATCCTATCCTCTTTCAATTAAACCAAATATGACTCAAGTTCATGATGTGTTCCAAGTATCACTCATGAGGAAGTACATACCTGATCCCTCATATGTACTGAATCCGAACATGGTACAATTGGAGAATAGAATCTCTTATAAGGAGTATCCAGTGAAGATCATAGACCGTAGATACAAAGTTCTATACAACAAGATATCTTTCCTTTTCAAAGTTATTTATAGTAACCATATGTTTGAAGAGGAAACATGGGAACTAGATGAAATAATTAAACATAAATAACCACATATTTTCTCAACTGAGAATATGAGTTGAAATTTTGGGGGTAAAATTTCTAAAGGGGGGAAGAACATAATGACCCAAGTTTTATTAGTAATAATTATTTCCTGGATAAATATGTATTGAATTATATTACATAATATTATAAAAATAAAAAAATATAGAGAAACCAACTAAGATTTATCTCATTAATAAATATAAATAAATTAGTCATCTACAAAATCAATTAAAATTTAAAAAATTAAAATTGGTAAAAATATTTAAAATCTAAATTATAAAATGGTAAAATATGGATCACCCTAATATTCTAGAATCATCACCTTTATGGATAACAATCTTAAAATGTAACAAAATATTAGAAAACCATACAAAATATTAGAAAACTAAAATTTATAACCTTGGTATAAATTTTAATAAATATTGAGTGAAATAATTAATTGGTATTTATAAGAGGTAATTTTACCATTTAAATATTAATTTATTTATTGGAATAGTAAAATGACCATTGGTAATAGTATCCTAACTGTTTAAAATAGTATCTTGACCATTAGAATAATAGTTTAACCTGAAAATAATAAATGTTGATATAAATAATATTTATCCTTGGTAATATAAGTGAATATAGATATTATAATGTCAAAAAATAAATATCAATAATAAATAAACTCAATGAAAATATAGGCACATTTTTAATAAAATTTATTTGAAAGTATTTCCTAAATATCATCATTTCAATATAAAAAATTAAAATTACCTATGACAGAAATTTATTTTTATAAAAATATATTCATTTTTGGAAATAATCATGAAGAAATTTTTTAGTAGTGATTTTCTGGTAATTTTATAAAATAGTTCAATTTTTCAGTCAATAGTAAAAATACATTTTTTCACAAAATTGGTGTATCTTAATTTACATCATTCGTGTTGAAATAATTACATAATATTTTATTTAACTTGATTTTCGGCCAAAATATATTCAATTTCATAAATTAGTCATAAAAATACAATAATGTTATTTTACAAACCTAAAAATCATTTTCCAAAACCTAAAGTCAAACTAGATCCCTTAAAAACAATCGTTTCTTCTTTTTTTCCAATTTATTTTTTAGTAAGCTACATGAAATAGAATTATAAAGGGGTTTAAAGTCTTACAAACAATATAATATATTTATATATGATTTATATTGTCAAAAAAAATATTACATCATTGACCTTGTATATATTATTTTATTTAATATTTTATTCTAAAAGTAGATCTCTCTTCAAGTATAAATAACCCCTCTCCCTCCCCATGGAAAATAAATCCTCCCTCACTTTCCAAAGCCAAATATCTTCCCATGTGATCCCTATCAAACCCCTAGTATTACCTATGTATGTTTTGTATTAAACATTCTCCAAACATAAATGGTGTTTTATTATCATAGAAGAGAAGCTACATTAAAGGAAAAGTATGTCTCTATCAACTCTTCTCTTTTTTCCTTATTATTATATTTTTCCCAATTCCCATCATAACCAATTCTTATAAAATTAATTAGGAATAATTTTAACAAAATATTAATTATGTTAACCTATTTTAAGTATGATAATTAGGACATATATAAATTTTAATCTTACCTTTCCCACTCTATCAACAATATCCTGTCAATAGTTAGTTAATCACAAATGAAGGCATTGAAAATCAATTTAATATCACCAAAATAATTGTAATTTATAATAAATTATTTATGATATATAATGATATATATATTTTTATTTATACTTATTTATAAATGACTTTGAATAAAATAGAAAAAATAAAGAAAATGGGAAATTCTTAAAGAAAACATTGTATCATAATGACTTCCCCATTACCAAGGATATTAAGAAATATAATCAGATGATTATAATTGATAAATAATGGTACAAGTAAAAAAATCACTTTTAGATCAATGTTTTAATAAATTTCGGTTTATTCTCCAGAAGGATCAAAATTGATGGAATAAAGCAGGATTTATTGTAAGGGGATTCTAGAACCAAAGTCCATTTCTTTGGGTTATCTATAAATAATGTCATTTTTTGTATTGATATGCCTATAATATTTCTTAAATATCCTTTAAATTTTATTACCTTTTATTTGGGTAAATACATGTTACCACCTTGATTTATATAAAAAATACACAAATTTCCCAAAAAAATAATTTTTTCCCATTAATATATTTTACACCTCTTTAGTTGTTTCTTATTCACTCAAGAATGATAGGGATTATGGAAAATATTTTTTAAATTATTTATTTTGGAACCCTATGTTTATTAATGAAATTATTCTAGATTATTTCTTATGAAATAGATTCCTTTCTATTGGTTATTTCATGACTATGATTGGTATACATTATAAGTGGAATTCATGATTATGTAAACATTATTATGTGACAGGTGGCCCCAAAATTATGTACCCCTCAAATGCATTGGTTAATGAGATGTATCTCATGATATATTTTTTATTATGTTTTAAAATGATACTAACATTTTTTTCAATAAATATATAATAATTTATGAACATATATTAAGTGTGGGTGTGATTCTAGCTTTGTTCGCAACTATATATGGTATTTGTGAACTATGACATGATATTTCATTTTTATTCATTTCCAAATTCCATGAATTTATCAAATGTTTCCCTCATGATGTTGAAGATGATCATGTTCTTATGTTATGATTATTATTATTATTCTCACCCATGTTATATTGGTTTGTGTCCCTTATTCATCATCTTAATCCGATTTTAGCTCAACCCTTTCATTGGTGTATATCCTCAGGTGACTACATGTATTATGAAGAATGTGACCTTTTGGGAGGATAAATAAGGAGTTAAATAAATGCACATGTTTTATTATATTCATGTGATGTATGATCCTTATTTTCTCGAGATAATAAACCATTCCTTCCTCAAATGTATAACTATTTTGTTGTCTATCCTTAAAATTATCTAATAGTCATATAAGAAAAATTTGGGTCACTATATTTTCTATTTAAAACATTCTTTTAGTATCTTTATTAATTAAAGATAGAAAAATTAAATGGAAAAATTAATCTACATAAATAACTATAGGATAATAAAACTCAAGGGATTCTTGATATATAGATCTTTAAATTTCATCATCTGAAACATGATCATAAACAATCTCAATAAACAATGAGATTTTAACATAAATCCTTTACCTCAAGTTTAACTAGATTCGATAGAAATTTATCCTCCTATATAATAAATTTAAATTCATTATAAATTTATACAATATTAATTAACAAACATATAACATCATATATTATCTGTTTATAACATTTCAATGCCTGTGTATTAATAATTAAGTATGAAAATCGTCATTTCTGAGTGTTAATTGTTTCATTTTACATGAGTATTTCTATTTTTTAGCTCTATTTCATTTATTTTGATCATGGTTCCATCAATAAAAAAAATATTAATCAGATATCAATATCATATCTATTCATTATATATATATATATATATATTGAGTCATCTATAAAGTTTATATAAGAGGAAAATTAACATGTAAATAGACCACATATGATATTTTAATCCATATACCATTCATTTTTATGAACAATATTTTAGGTTATTTAATAATTTAATAATTTATCATTTATTATAAAATATCAAAAATGACATTTTTTTAACTATTCAATTACTTTGACTTTGAAAACAACATGAAAGAAAATGAATTAAAATAAAAATGCTTAACATATCGTTAATATGTTACATTTTTTATAAAATTTTTGGAACATAATAATTCACCCAAATTATATTTCTTTTAATATTTTTAAAATCAAATATTTTATTTTCAATTAATTGAATAAATATTATTTTTATGTTGGGTAAGCATTTAACATAATTATTCAATCAATAAAAATTTAAAATCAATTATTCTCGAACAAAAATTAATTCATATTTAAACTAATCTTTTAGAACAAAATTAATTCCCTTTTAATCATTATAATAAAAATTTATTTTTATTAAATTCAGGAGAGTGATGTTTTTTATTTATCATTTTATTAAAATAATATAAAGGTCACAATCCAAAAAAATGGTTCCAAATAGAAATATTTTAAATAAATTTATAATTATATTTGAAATCAATTAATATTATTGAATTAAGGAAAGTATTATATTAATTTTAATGGATTAACCCAATTTTTTAACCTTATTTTACCCATTTTATCCTTACTATGGTGAAAAAATTTGCAAGGTTACTATTCATAATGACCGAAAATAAAAGAGACCAATTTTCAAAATTTGAATATTATAATTCCAAATATGGGGTCCATTTTTATGATTCAGCTTCTATAAGTTATAGAAAATTATTTTAAAATAATTGTGAAAATGTAAGGAAAATCATTTTTTAGGAAAATACTTTTCTGAGTATAAAATGTATTTTATTATTATCCCATTCCTTGAGAAACAAATTTATGAATGTTAATTTTTTTTATTGAATATAATTTATATAATTCATTAATATCATTAAAAATAGTGATTAATTTAATTTATAAATATTAATACACATTGCATGTCTAAAAACCATTTTTCCAAATAACGTCTCTTTTACATTCAAATTATATTAATTTTAATTTCTATTAAATTGATAACCAATTAATTCATTTTATATTCATGTAAGAAATAAATTTCTCATAATTTATTTAGTTCTATTAATATCCACCAATCCAATAGCTATGAAGTAACAATCACATTAAATAATAATATTTCAATAGTATATCATGGTTTTTTTTAAATAAATGTTTTATATATATCAAAATATAAAATAAATCAAATTTATTTTTATAGAACAGCATCATAAATTCATATGTTGTTACATTATGACCCCATTAAATTGAATTTCAACCTCCAAATTCCATCACTCAGATATAGAAAAATGATGATATATATGTTTCATCATATCTTTAGGTTCCCATGTATCTTCTACAAAAATTTTGTTCCTCTAGAGAACTTTAAATATGTGTATAGTCATGTTTCGTAAAAATTTATCTCTATTATCCAAGATTTATATTGTCTATTATTCATAGTTAATATAATTCTCCACTGGTCTGATATCTGAGTTTATTACTTGTGATAGATCAGGTACGTACTTCCTTGGGAGAGATACATGGAATAAATCGTGATCTTGAGATAGTTTTTCTTGAAGTTTCAAGATATAAGAATCCATCCATAATCAGTCAGTAATCAAGAAGGGGATAATATATATAGGTCTCAACATTCCTTTATTTCTAATTTTCCTAACCATATTCCATGGAGAAGTTTGAATAAATTCCTCCATGAAATGTTTAATTTTCATATTTTCTCAAATATTGTCAGCATAACATTTCAATCAACTTAGATTTTCCTTGATATGCTGTTAAATGGATCTACCTTTATCTCTCAATTTCTTATCTATATTAGGTCCCAAAAGACTTCTTTCTCCAACATTATCCTAGCATGTTGGAGTTTTACACTTCTATCTATAAATGGAATCATAATTATCCATTTGAATGCTTGATTGAAAGATATTGTTGTATGAAAACTCAACTAGTGGAAGGTGTTATTCCCAACCACCTATGAAATCCATGGAAAAAAACCTTATCATATCATCTAAATTTTTAATGGATCTCTCAAACTGACCAAATTTATAAGTATTATATGAAATATTAAAATATAACTCTAAATCAATATTTTTCTAAAGACTTTTACAAAACATCAAGGTAAACCTCATATCTTGATTAGATAGAATAGAATGTGGTGATTTGTTAAACCTTACTGCATTTTTAGTGTATATTATAGAAATATAATTAAGAGTGAAATATTCTCTAGTAATAATGATGTGTGATGACATTGTAAGGAAATCAACTATAACCCACATAGTATTATAACCATTAGATATTTTGTGGAGTATGATGAAAAAACCATAGTAATGTTTTCCCATTTCCATTCAAGTATAGTTAATGGTTGTAACATCCCCTTTGACATATGCCTCTCTTCCATAACTTTCTAACATACCAAGAAATTTGATACATACTCTAAAATATCTATCTTCATTTTGTCCCCTAATAAATTCTATTTCTAATCTCTATACACCTTCATTATTCAAGGATGAATATAGAATGATGAACTATAGAATTTATCCAATATATCCTTCCTCGTGTCTAGCATTTACAAAACATGTAAATGGTTTTTGAACCTTTCTATTCAATTTTAATCAATGTTTAACTCAATATCATCTCACCTTCTTTTTTATCCCAATATCATCCTTTTATGTCTCTCTAATATTCACTTTGATATATGGTTGAACACTCATTTGTGAAAGATTATATTTATTCCCTTCACTCAATATGTAAAAATTCATCCTTTACAAAAAAAAAAATTGGATATTTTGTGACACTCATCAAAGATAAGATATCATGATCCTTTGGAATAAATTCATCAACCACCTTGTTTTCCTTCCCTAGGTAGTAATAAATTGAGTAGTCATAATCATTAATCAGCTCAAACCATCTTCAATGACACATATTCAACTCTTTCTATGTTATTATATACTTTAAACATTTTTGACAAGTATATATATATATATATATATCACCTTTCTTCATAAATATAATTCCTCCATATCTTTAATGGAAACATTACCACAAAAAACTCCAATCCATGGTTAGGTAATTTTTCTCATGAAACATCCACTTTTGTGAGGTATAAGCTATCAGTATATAATTCTACAGGTGAAATCATCCCATTCCCTTCATCGATGCATCACTATAGGTCACAAACTCTTCTCCACTGAAGGTTAATGTAAGAACATGTGAACTGACTAAATTTCTAATCATTTCATTGAAATTTTCTTTACATTAATCCATCTAAATGAATGTTTCTCCCTCCGAAGTTAACTTTGTTAGTGGATTAGACATCCATGATAAATTGTCCACAAATATCTAATAATATCCATCCAAACTAAGAAAACTAAATATCTAGGTTACATTTATTGATTAGGATAATTGTTTAATAACATATTCCGTTGATGGATCCACTTATATACCCTCTCTTGAGATTATATGACCCATAAATGAAACTTTTTATATCCAAAATTCATACTTTTCAAATGTTTCATACATCCTCTACTTATTTAAGGTCTTCAAAATAATTCTCAAGCGACCTCTATACTCTTAATTTATCTTTGAATATATAATAATATCATCTATAATTTCTACCTAAAACTTATCAAGGTAATCACTAAAGACACTATTCATTAAATATGTGAAGATAGTTAGTAATACCAAATGGCATAAATATAAGTTAATAGTTTCCATACATTATTTAGAAGAATGTATTGGTTATATATTTACTTTTGACCCTCTTTTTATTGTATCCAAATTGAAGATAAATCATGAAAATGTATTAATATCCTAATAATTGATTTAAAAAATAATCAATATGAGGTATGGGATACAAATTCATGATTTTGATGTCATTTAGTTCCCAATTATAAATGTTAAGATGCATTGACCAATCATTTTTTTAATAATAGGTTCACCCCATGGTGAAACAATTGGCCGAATGAATTCTTTATCACGATTATAATAGAGTTTATTCTTAAATTATAAAAACTCAATCGATTCTATTATATATGGAGACCTTTAATGGGTTAAGAACTGGTTATGAGATCTATTAAAAACTCCACATTTTAATTTTTAGGAATATTAAGAGACTCTTCTAGAGAAACATCACCAAAATCTCTTACAATTGGCATATATTTTATGTTGATATTCTACCAAACCATCTATGATAAACACCCCTATTGAATAGGAATTAAGAGAAATATAATGGATATAAACTCTATTGAATGTTAACATTTATCATCACATTGATACATGGTCATAGTTTTGTTTAAAATATAAAATGTGACTTCCCTTCCTCAGAAATTAATGTGCGATTTATGTAAATAAATTTAATTCATTCATAAGATAACCTCAAATTAAATTAGAGGAATAATAATAATATTTTCTTGAATAACATTCCCAAAACAAAAATTAGATAGGAATTATAGAATTTAGAAGTGATAATTATACCATTATATGATTTCACTACTAGTTCAACATCTAATAGTTGAAGTTGTATTTTCAAACAATTATAAAAAAATTTAGATATAAGAACATGGGTAAATCTAGAATCATATAATACATTAGTTGTTCTAGATTTTATGGTAAGTGTACCTTTCAACACATCATTATGCATTTTAGTGATAGTGATCACATGATATTTACCCTTTTCTAGTCTTAAGAGGTTGCTGAAATCAACCTCCATCATTAACCTTCGGATTTTCATAGTGGTTATCATAATTCCCATACATTGTACAATTGAAACATAGTAGTGTAGGTCATGTTTTATGTGGTACTTTTTCTCCTTTATTAGATAACTTATTATTTATATCATTTTTGAATTTGATTTCCCAATTAACTTTATTTCCATAGTTAAAGAATTTACCAGTCCCCTTATGAAAATTCCCTCCATGTTTCCTTCTACACTTAGTAAATAATAGAAAAATCATATTCTTATCCCTATGGTGATTAATATTTAATTTTACTTCCATATCTATATTCTTATCAAAACTATGATATTAATGGATAACTCCAATCTCCATATCTACCTTTATGGAACATTGAATATCTTTTTCATAGCTATTGATGTAGCTTATGGATAACACCCTTTGTAGGTGCAGTTCTAAGCCACTGAATAATCGATCAATTTTATATTTAGGTAAGACCCTAATACCAAAAGAGTATTACTCGAGTTCTATAAAAGTTTCCTTATATGCACTAATGGATTCATTATCCTTCAAATTTATCACAAATAATTCCTCCTCTATTTTCATACATATAATAAAATAAAATTACTTACTAAAAAGTATTATTTCAAAATCAACCCACTACATGGAGTTAATTTCTTTATAATTACATAGGTTCTTTATTTTAGTCTAGTATTGATATGATTCATCTACCAAATGATATACATCCAAAATAAAATTTTCATGTTCTGAACATTATAGAATATAAATTATCTTTTCAATGGTACAGATCTATTTCTCATTAACTAGTGGATCAATAGACCCAGAAAATGGAGGTGGTTATATCCTCATGAAGGACTCTAGATATTATTTTTCCCTATTTTTATCATTATTAATCTCAACATGGTTAATATCCTGAGAAATTTCCATAAGAATATAAATAATATTTGTAAATTCTAACTCCCATAAAATTTGGTTTATTATAGGGAAAATTATTTCAATATCCTTTACATTAATCATTGACAGGATTCCTTCTTATTCCATCCATTAACTAAAATAAAAAAGAGTATTTTGAGAAATAATAATCATAGTGATAACCCACATAATCATGAAAAATTATTTTTATAATTTTTAAATCATGAAATATTTTTTCAATATATGATATCCTAGAAAATCCATGGTCATATTCTATTTATATAATTCATAATAGTTTATAATGAAATTTTTAATTATTCTAAGAATATACCCTATGATTTTCAAACCAAGAACACAATAAGGTCTCACTCACTTTGCACCATAATGATAGTTGAGATATACTCAACTAACTTTTTTGTTGTTATTATCCCTATATGTATTTTTTTAGAAACCATGTCCACATATTGTATCCATAAAGTGATGTTTTTATAGAAAACCCATAGTCCCATATTTTCTATAAAATAGAACATTCACCTAAACTTACGATTATTCTAAGGGTTCCCTCTAACATTTTCTCATCCTGGTTTTTGATATTAACTAAATCTTTATCTGATACTGAAAATCGTGACCCATAATTTTAATAAAAAAGATATTAAATCATTTTAGATGAATATTCAATGAATAACATTATGATCTATATTAGAACCATAAAGGTTTGGTTTATTTATATTCATAAGAGATCTATATCATCTTACACTATATTCTTCATAACTATCACCCTTATTAGACATGTCTTACTTGAAACATTTCTCCATGACCTGGGGAAAGGGAACTTAAGAAAGTATGATCTCAGATTCTAAGTAAGAGTAAACTAGGGAGATATTAATGATCAAATAAACATAACATGAGCATATGTGTATGAGAACATGAGATTAACATTTGAAAAAAATACCCTACATCTAATCTTGAGTCATTTTAAAAATCCTAGCAATTCATAAACACGAATCATAAACCCCAATGGAGCATAACATTGGTAAAATACACAAGTTTTTTGAATATACATAATCAAATAAAATCATTTCCTTTTTCATAGATCACTTCTATTTTTATCATAGTGGATTGGTTTCACTACCCATTATATCATGTCATTTTTTTAGGTTACAATTCTATCATAGTGGTTAGTGTACCTTAAATAACGAGGTTCACTTCCCATTACATTCCTTATTAAATATTAAGATATTCATATTTACATAAAAAAATATAGGGATATAAAATTTTTGTTCCACCCATCACATAATTATAATACACTGATATTTGTTTCATAAAATGATTAATAATTCATCATATCTCACAACCCATGGAAAATAAATGTGTTTTATAAACATTAAAACATTTCATCATAACCTAGACCATTGAAAATAAATGGGTTTCATATACATATTTTCATTGTAATCATAGAAAATTTAGAGAATAAATAAGTTTTGTATCACTGGATCATATACCTAGTAAAGCATAAGTAAATTAAAAGGATGAAATCATATAATAAAATTCATTCAAAATATTATGTGGAACAACTCTATTAGAAAATATCCTTTTCACTTTGAAACGACTTGTTTAAAATCTAAAAAAAATTAAAATATTAAGAAAAACATTTTCTTAATAAGAACATTGGAAAAATTTAAATATATCTTCAAATAATTTAGTGGTCATAATGGTGGGAAATTATTTTCATGTCATTTATGTAAAAACATATATCTCTTTTACATTTTTGGTATAATGCCAATAGAAATTCTTTCAGAAAACAATAAGAAGATTAATTTTATTTAATTTTTTAAAATAAATCATGGGTAAAAAAGAATTTAATCAATCACATAATAATAGTAAAAAAATTAAAAATATTTTTAGAAAACATGGATATAGAATAAAATGGATTTTGACTAAATAGTGAAATAATATCATTTTTCCTTAAAAAATATTATTTTTGTCTCTTGAATAATTAAAGAGAGGAAAATAAAATTAAGACATGTAATATCTTTCTACAACCAGAGGATTATAAAATTAATGGGAATTATGAGATATATATCATAACATTTCATCATCAAAAATTTGATTATGAATAATCCTAGTAAACAATGAGATTTTAACATAAATACCTTACCTCAATTTCAACTTTCCTATAAACAAATTTAACCTCATTTATAATAAATTAAAATTTATTGTAAATAAATATGGGGTCATGAACATAATTATAATTTCATTTATGATTTAATTATATCATTTCAACACCCATTTATTAATAATTTATTCTTAAAAAAAAATTTCTTAATGTTAACTGCTATATTTTTCATGACAATTTTGGTTTTGTAGTTCTCGTCCTTATCATTTGATCATGGCTACACCATATCCATAATTTCAATCATGATATAAATATATTATATATTAGTTATGTATAAATTTTGGTTCATCCATAAAGTATATATATAGAAAAATTAATTACACCATTCTGGGAGGTGGTTGGTTGTACGAATGCATGAATACCATTTCCATTTTTCAACCGATGGTAGAAAAGAATGGTAAATAATAAATAACATATATATAAATAATAATTTTATAATATATATCATATATATTCATTAAATTTATCCTTATTACCATTCATGTAAATATAAAATTAAAAACAAATCACATCACTTCGTGGAGGTGGTAGTCCACACATACGCTCAAGCAACATTAACATTTTCTAGTGGATTTAAAGGAGGATGATAATGGTTTCTCCATAATAATAATAAAAATTAATTATATTTAATATAATGAATTAATTATTTTATAATATATACAATATATTTAAAGGATGTATAAGAAGAAATCAAATTGAAAATGATCAGTTAATTGTCATACCTATTCATTTAGAAAACTTTATTGGGTTACACCATAAGCCTTTAAATAATGATATTTTGGAAAATAAAAAAAAACTCTAGTATGTGAGGAAGGAAGATATTAAGGTATAATGGTAGTTATTTTCCTAGATTTAATTTTAGAGAATTATTTCTAATGAATAATAGGTGGTTCCCATTTATATGTGAGGGTTGGTGCACTTTTAGAATTACATAATGTTTAAAATATTATAAATTAAATGTAATGAAAAAAGTCCCAAATTTAATATAATTATTATATATAAGATGATGATGGGTCAAAATCCTCTTATACAATAAAACTTGGATATTTTTCCACTATTTCTTCCACTCTTATCTCTTAGTTTTAACCCACCTGAACCCTTTTATACAATTATAATAATTACATTGTTTTCTACTATTTAATGGTCATAAATTATATGAAAAAAGTAAATTTGACACATAAATGGTCTATGGTTAATATCTAAATCTGAATACAATTCAATTACCCAATGATAGGATTTTTATAATTTTTAAATCATTTATTAAAATACGTGTTATTATAAAATATCATTAATTTCATTTTTGGAACTGTACAGTTACTTTGACTTTGAAAACAAAATGTCATAAATGTAATTAGAATATAAACTAGTAACAAAACCTAAATTTTTTATAATTTTCCATAAAATGTTTTCCAAAAAATAATTCATCAACATTGTATCAGTTTAAATATTTTTAAATTCCTTAATTTATTTTTTCTATTAAATGAATGGATACTATGTTGGTGTTACATAATAATTTAAGGTAACTATTTAATCATTAAAACATAAAAACAAATTATTATGATATAAGAAACTATTTCATATTTGAAATATTTATTTATAATCGAAGGAATCATTTTATAAACTTAAAATTTTTATTTACATTTATTAAATTCAAGAGAGTAGAATTTTGTATTTATCTTTTTCTTAAAATAATAGAAAGATCATAATAAAATAAAAATTCCACTAAATTTACATATTTTAGAGACTTAGATGATAATGGTTTAGTTTCAATCATCTAATAAGATAAAAGAAATTATTAAGGAATTTTTAATCACCTAAACCAAATTCTTAACCCTGTTATACATGTCTTACCCATAGAGAGGTGAAACAAATTTACCAATGTTACTATTTATAATGATGAAAATAAAAGGTCTATATTTATAAAATTTTAACCAAAAAATTTTAAATATGTGATCCATTTTTATAATAAAACTTCTATAAGTGTTATAAATTCATGATAGAATGTTTATGAAAAATGTGACAAAAACCATTTTTTAGAAAAAATGCCTTTTAAGAATAATACTAGATTTATTCTTATCCAAATCCTAGAAAAAATAGTACATTAATGTTATAAAAATTATTTAATATAATATATATATTTATTTATTATTAAAATAATTCACCTACAGTGATTAATTTAATTTTTAATGATCAAAACACATTATGTTCTTAAACACATTTTTTCAAAAAAAACACCTCTTTTACATTCAATGATTTTTATTTTTATTTATAATAAATTTATGACCACTTAATTCATTTTATATATGTGTAAACCATGAATTTTTTATAATTTAGTAATTCTTACTCAAACTTCCAATATTACATCTTGGTGATAACTATTATATTAAGAAATAATATTTCAATATATCATGTGTCGTCTTAGTGCCTGGTCTTGAAATAATCCCATATAATTTTCTAAAATTTATATGAAAAATCCAAGACATTAAATTTTCGTTGGCTATTTTACATCTACTGCCTACATGAGCTTAATAAATAACTTTATCCTCTAGTTATTTTTCTGAGTATATATATGTATGTGTGTTAGGGGTCATTGGCACTCTTTTTTATTTTGTTCTTGGTGAGGTGTCAAAAGGCTAGAGAGAGGATTCCTTGTTGAGAAATGTAGAGGGTCGTAGCCCGTGTCTTCAATATTTTGTTTTTCCACTTTTGTGATTTTGAGAGACAGTGTAAGATAAATGAGTCTTCTGTAAGAAAAATTATTTTGTACATAAATTTGGTAAGGGGTTTATGTTATTATAATTTTTATTTTACCATGTTTACATATCAAATCGAAATCCTTTTTCTTAATTAAAAATTTATAGTTTATATATTTAATTAATTTTTTATGAAATGTTTTTTCTAAAACAATTTATGATTTTATTTTTTTTTTATAAATATTTTCTCTATTAATTTTAAAAATCATTTATTCATTAAACTTCAAAAGAAAATCATATTTATTTATATATATTATTAATTTATCTTATTTTTGTTTTTTAAATATTATGATTATAACAGTTTTAAGATATTATTGTTTTTAGAGTTATGAGATTATTATATTGTATTTTGTAAAAGAAGATATATATTTATTTATTTCAGGAATTTCAATTCTTGATCTATGCTCTAAAATAATAATAGATATTTTCATATTATTTTTTTAGTATTTAAAGAGTAATTTGTTTTATCAAATTCTCATTGATTATATTTTATGACTTTATAATAAATGAAAATTATTTTTTATGTGTGGAAATACATGTGAAATCATGAATGTCATTTTTAGTATAGGATATGGCCATCATATGACTCAAGACATTTCATGCCTTTATATTACATGCATTGGTTTTATTATTTATGTATATATATATATATATATATATTTGTGTGTGCTCAATTTAACAAAATGAACTTTATGAGTTTAATGAATGATATTTTAATACATAAATTTTAATTATTATTTCATTAACATCCTAGGTATTTAAGTAATTCTTAAAGTGGTGTGATTATGTTTTTAATAATTTAGAAGATGAATTCCTATAAAATATATACATATATATATATCATTTTTTGGTTTTTAAAGTAGAAAAACCAAGGAAAAATATATTAATGTAAGTATAGAAAGATTAAAATATTTTGAAAAATGGAACTTAGACATTGTAAATATGGTAGGGAATCGAGAAGGGAACCTATCCCTCAGTAATTGGGTAGGCCCAAGACATCCATAAATGTTTCAAGTGGCCTTACTGTTTTATTTTCCAAAGCATGCATAGAGTTTTCAAAAAAAATTAATAGATTATTTTAAAGAAATTTTAAGACATAATTAT
Organism: Viscum album; assembly: GCA_963277665.1. Lineage (NCBI taxonomy): Eukaryota > Viridiplantae > Streptophyta > Magnoliopsida > Santalales > Viscaceae > Viscum > Viscum album. The sequence goes on along the minus strand of OY728160.1, from coordinate 903,307,730 downwards.
TTTTCAAAATGATGTAGTGTTTTCAATATGTAAATAATTTCAATATTATTTTCAAAAGGAATATCTAAATGTAATTTGATGGTGTTATCAAAATCATTTCAAAATCATTTCTCAAAAGTTATTTTCAATAAAATATTTCATAAAAGGTTTTTCAATGATTTTAAAACCCATTACTAGGAAATTTAATGCTGATTCCTTTTTTAAAAATTATTTTTTACAAGTATCATAGATGTTCTTAGATGGATTTCATCACTTAAGAAGTTAGCATGTGTGTGAAGCAAGTTTTTTTATTTTATTATAACTCTTATATATTGTATGTTCTTGTCTAATTCTTTAGAACCTAGACCAAAAATGTTCCTCTATTGTATAAAGTGTTGTGTATTGTTTCATTTATATTTTATTTAAAAAATATGAATCATTTTAAGCATTGAAATTCAGGAGCATGGGTTTGGGGCGTTATAGTTCACATCCCAAAAGACTAAATAGTTTGGTAGCTTTGGAAAACCAGATACAAACATAATTGTTGAGTCAAAAGTCTTCTTTTGACTTTTATATTCCTTTTGTTTTGGATATCACAAACACTCTTTTTAAATGAATTCATATTTTGTTTTATTATTCTTTCTTTAAGGATTTTGTTTTACCTTTTGTCATTACAATTTTTTCATATATATACAATAATAATCATACGCATGAGTTTCCAAGAAATAAGTCATTTCATGATTATCGTATTGATCCCAGATATGATTTCTGTCATACACACCTGATGCAATTTTTTATCATACACACTATTTGGTTTTCATGCTGAAAATATTATCATAATAATAAAAATCGTACAAACTTTGATAATGAGAATCATCAAATCCTTTCAAGATCTTTTTATCTTAACCAGAAAACTATATCGTAAGGAATTTAAAATATTTAAATCAAAATGACATCGTGTATTCTGTTTCGATATGCTTTATTAAATTATGTCATTGTTTCAGTTATAAGATGACCATTGGAGTTCCAGGTGTCCAATTCCCTTCCCATTTTTAGAAGGAAATCTGACCATTAGAATCCAAGATGACCATTGGATTTTTGACCTATAAATACCAGGTCACTTGAATAAGAACAGAACATTCTAATGAATTCGAGACATTATGTGGGAGCCCTGTCAAATTATTGATTCGTGAGAAATATTCTACAGAGTTCAAGTTTTGAACATCTCATTCTATATTCTTGTTACTTCCAAGAGTGTTTATTTTTATAGTACCACACCAATAGTTGGTGATTTAGATTGAGGTAATCCATGGATATGAAGATAGTGGTGCTAATCATTTTTGGATCGAGGGATTCCAAGTCTAGGAGGATAAAGGCATCAATCACCTTCATAGTCGAGGTCTTGTAAGGATATCAAGATAGAATCTGATCATCATATCAAGGGATTACCCTAGTGTGGGTAAGACAGGATTGATTGAAAGTATAAATCAGGGGGTCTATATCTAAGTTTATTGGATACTCTTCTCTTTGAGTTAAAATAATTGTATTCTTATAATTTTTTACATTTCCATAGCATTGTAATAAAATGTGAATCATTTTATATATTCATATTTCTATTATCTACTTAGTGATTAAGATATTTGTAATTATGATTTTAGTGATTACAATCAATTCATTTAATCAATGTGATTTTATACGCATTATGATAGAATCATAAATTTTTTTACTCTGTTTATCATAAACATTTTGATTATGATATATATCATGCTTACTCTTATTAAATATTTTCCTTATTGTGAATATAGTTAATTTCAAATATGATCTATGGAATACTTATCGTAACCTACTGATTATGATACTTTGTCCATCGGAACTAGGGCTCTATCCGATTATAGTTTAAACGCAAAAGTTGTTTGTAAATACAATTAGTTTAATTCTATTAAACTATGTCTCTTATAAGTATAAAAATGAATGTTTTTAAACATAAAATTCACCCCCACCCCCCCCCCCACCCCTCTTGTATTTTTTCATCTGTATATACATTTCAATCCAACAATTGGTATCAGAGAAGGTTTAAACTGATCATATATTTTCATACATTGATTTTTCAAATTAGTTATATTTGTATTATAAATTTTTTGTTTATAAATATTTTTCACACTAACGTTTAATGTGGAAAAAGAATTTTTGAATAATTTTAAAGTTGGCAGGACTTAATTTCAGTTCAATTGAAAATATCAATCCTACAAGAACACCATTTTTTATGGAAATGATTATGAATATTGGAGAGACAAAATGAAGAAATTTTTAGTCAACACTGGAGGTGATACCTTTGTTATGATAACTAGAAAATATAAAATTCCTTATAAGTTATTTAGAAACTTTTCCGATCAAGAAAAGTAGGAATATCAATTTGAATTACAAGGTATTGAATACTTTAATTTGGTCTATGAATAAAAATATATATAGCCATATTTTATATTTTCAAGTAGCCAACAATATTTGTAAGAATCCAGAAATTATTCATTTTGGTACATATAACGTTTTTCAAATAAGAATAGTCATGCTAAGAGCATATTATCAAGCTTTTTAATTCCCTTATAGAGAACCAGTTGTTAATGTTCATTAGAGATTCATGAAAACTGTTAATAGTCAACAATACATAGGTGAAAAATGACTAGATGTTGAGATATTAGTTGAAAATATCATTGATATCATGCCAAATGAATGAGAATCAAAAATGAAAATTGTTAATGAATCAAGAAAATTCATAAATTTAACTCTTGATGAGTTATTTAGACCAATCTTATAATATGAGAATATATTGAAAATAGATACTAAAAAAATAAAAAAGATAAATGGTGGAGTAGATTTACTTCAAATTCAAATCAGATGATGGCTATAACTCCTAAAAAGATAGTCAAATAAACTAAGAAGAATATAGTGGTTCAATCGGAATCAAGTGAATCATAACATTCGGAGAATGAATTGGCCAATATTTCTTGAATAAAGAACAAGATTATTGGAAAGAAGGACTTTCAGTATATTTATAAGAAAAGAAACAAGGATAAGAAGGATAAGAAGGTTACTAATGTTACATGTAATGAATGAAATAAAGAAAGACATGTTAGACCTGATTTTCCAAATCTGAAAAAAAATGATAGAAAATAAATACATTCTGAGAGGAATCGGAAATAGTATTATAATTAAAAAGGAAATAAAGTCTTAAATGAAAATGACTCATGAAGTTCTAGTGTTGGAAACACTTCAGATGAATCCTCAGATAATGGAAACTTTGGACAAAATAATATTGTTCTTCTTTCCAAAAACATATTTAAAATCAACGTTTAATATAAAAGGTACACACTACTGAATCTTTGAATAACATGTATTTAAATGAAAATTATCATGATGAGAATAATTATATATATTTAGTTGAATAATCCTATTTAGCTAGTGATAACAATACATTACCATTATATGAATAAGTTTTTATATTTTCAAAATTTCTTGAGAATGAAAATTGAAAAGTTAGGAAGAAACTTGATAAATAAAATTCCAGAATAAAAAATTTTATAGGATAAGTAACAGATCTTTATAAATACCTTAATAAAAATTATTTTGACATTGATTCTATTTATTAAAACCTTAAGGAAGCAAATTCTTTGAATGATATTCTTTATAATGATTTTAAAAAATTAATTTATGAGAAAATTGTTTTAGAATCAAAACTCAAGTCTAAAACTAATACTAATGTGAATAAGAAATTAGTTTTAAAACTAAAGTCTGAAATCTTCTCTTTAAATAAACTTTTTATAAATATTACCACTAGTAAATAACATTTTGAAAAAATGTCTAAAAAACTTTTTCCACAAGGTAATATTTTTTGGATGGGATATACTCATTCATAACCTATTTTTAGTAACAATTAATTTGTTCTCGAAAATGACCCCTTGTGCACAAAATTCCAATGTGGATTTCAATGGAATAAAAAAATTTCCTTAAATAAAATTCAATCTTTAGTGTTCCAAAAAGACCATTTTTTGAATCAAACGTAGAATTTTAAAAAAATTCTTTCTGATATTTTTTGATCCAATAAAGTTTGGATTCCAAATGTTTAATTGTTTTGTTTTTATGAAAACAAAGTAAGTTCCAAAAAAAAGAATATATGGTATATGGAAATTAGATGTTCCCATCAGATTTCTGGTAACAAATACTTTTTTGAAAATATTTTTGAAATGAAAGGTGGAAGAGTTTCCTTCAGAGATAATGCTCAAGGAAAGATATTTGGTATAGGTAATATTGTTCTTCTCAAAAAATCTTTGATTTCGAATGTTTTATTTTTAAACTGTCTTAAGAACAACCTTATAACCATAAGTAAAATATGTGATGAAGGTTACCTTGTGAATTTTATCGATTATAAATTTGTAGTGCACAATTCCATGGAAGAATAAATTATCCGTACCCCTTTACATGAGAATGTTTACACACTCAACTTAGAAGATATTATGAGCCAAGACTTACCATGCCTTAGTATAATAGAAGATAAATATTTGTTATGGAATAGGAGTTTAGGACACTGTAATTTTATAAAAATTTGTAAATTGTCTAAGAAAATACTTCTTAAGGATCTACTAGAACTTAGATTTAATTCTTCAAAAGTTTGTGACCCTTGTCAATATAGAATGAAACATAAGTCAATATTTAAATCAACTAGTGAAGTTTCAACTTCTAATGCTTTATTGTTGGTGCACATGGACTTATTCAGTCCTACTAAAACATTAAGTATTGAAGGCAAGTATTATATATGTTTTAGTTGATGACTATACTAGATATACATGAGTCTATTTTCTAGCAAAAAAATCTAAAGAATGTTGTCATTTTAAAACTTTTGTAGCCAAAGTTAAAAATGATAAAACCCTTCATTTGATAATTATCCATATGGATCATGGTGTAGAATTTGTAAAATCTAATTTTGAAACATTTTGTAGTAATAATGGCATTACACATAAATTTTTAGCTCCCAGAACTCCTAAAAAATGGTGTAGTATAAAGAATAAATCATATTATTCAAGAGATAAGAAGGACCAACAAAATATTTTTGGGATGAAGCTATAAGTACTACTTGTTATACTATAAATCAAGTTTTAATTTGACCATTTATTAATAAATCACCTTATGAGTTATGGACTGGATGAAAAACAAAATTCTTATACTTCAAAGTATTTGGAATCAAAGTATTCTTTTGGAATAGAAAATATAATTTACATAAATTCACACTCAAATTCGATGAAGATGTATTATTAGGTTATTCTACTAATTCTAAGGCTTATAGATTTTTTAATAAAAACTTTTGTACTATTGAAGAAATAGTACATGTTAAATTTGATGAAACTAATCCTTTTGTTTTTAAACAACCCCAACCTATATATTCTAGTGTGTTTTCAAAAACTATATATCTACCTTTGATATAATACTCTTATAATAAGGAAAATACTCTATAAATTTCTTCTAAAGTATTCAATCTATAATTATTTCTATCTTATATTGATGAACATGTTTTACAAAACCCAAGAAGGTTATTTATTAAGAATCATCCCAATGAGGTATCTTTAGAGATGTAAATCAACCTATAAGGACTCGATGTTCTTTGAGAAATGAAATAGAACATCGAGAATTTCTTTCTCAATTCAAACCTAAAATTCTTGATGAGGATTTAAGTGATGAAGGTTGGATTAAAGCAATGTAAGATAAACTAAATGAATTGGAAAGAAAAAAAGTCTAAACCTTGGTTGAAAGAACTAAATAAACCTATGTAATTGGATTAAAATGGTTCTTTAGAAACAGATGTGATGAAAATTGAATAATCATTATAAATAAAGCAAGACTAGTTTATAAAGGTTATAATCAATAAGAAGGAATATATTATGACGAAAACCTATGCTTTGGTATCTATACTTGAATTTATTCATTTCTTATTAGTCGTTGTAGTATTATTTCATTTCAAACATTTTCAAATGGATGCGAAATGTTATTTTCTTAATGGATATGTTCAAGAGGATGTTTTTGTTGAACAACCTCCTGATTTTGAAGATACAAAACATCCTGAATATTTTTTCAAACATACCAAATATTTATATGAACTAAAACAAGCCCATAGATCCTAGTATAATATATTAACATCATTTTGATTACAAAACAATTTTGTTAAGAGAACTATTGATCCAATACTTTTTATTGACAAAGAAAAAAAATTGATAATTCAAATTTATGTTTATGAAATTATATTTGGATAAACTTAGCAATCATTAACAAATTCTTTTTTAATATTATGAAATCTGAGTTTGAGATGAGTATGATGGTTGAGTTAACATTAATTATTGGTTTTCAAATTTCTCAAAAACCAAAGAAGACTTATATATCCCAACATAATTATATTAATGATATTATTAAATAGTATAGATATGAAAATACTAAAAGTATTAGTACTCCAATTGGTACCTCAAATTCTATTGAAATTGATAAAGATGGACAACCAGTAAAGCAAATAACTTTTATAGGGATGATAGGAAACTTACTATACCTAATCGCTAGTCATTCAGATATAATGTTTTCAGTATGGTTATGTGTAAGGTATCAAGAAAATACAAAGGAATATCATTTAAAATATGTAAAAATATTTTTCATTGTTTAAAGGGAACTATGGATTTGGGACTTTTTTATTCTTCTGGAAATGATTTTGAATTTTAAAAAACTCAGATACTAACTTTTGTGGTTGTAGAATGGATATGAAAAGTACATTTGTAACTTGTCATTTATTAGGTAATTATTTAGTTTCTTAGTCTTGTATAGAAAAACACTTAGTAGCACTTAAGGGTGTAATTTTGGTCCGGCGGCCCGAAAACCCGACAGGCCCGGCCCGAAAGCCCGAGCGGCCCGGCCTGGCAAAGCCCGCCTCGGGCCAGGCCAGGCTCGGGCCGTAGGTTCAGCAAGTCGGGCCTAGGTCTTTCCAAGAAGGCCCGCGGGCCAGGCTAGGCTGGCCCGCGCGAAGCCCAGCCCGCTGTAAAAAATTAAACGGGGAAACTGCGGGTAGGGGGATTCAATCCCCCTACCACGAGCTCCCAAGGTTGTGCCTATAAAATAATCCCCAGGCTGTATATATATAGATATATCTGTATCTGTATCTATACATCTATAGATATATATATATATCTCTCTCTATATATATATATATATATCTATATATACATATATATCTGTATATATACATATATATATATCTATATATACCTAAATATCTATATATAGATGTATATGCATACATATATATTTATCTATATTCCTTCAAAAAAAATATTTATCTATATATGTATCTATATATATGTGTGTGGGTGTGTGTGTGTGTGTATTTCTATATATATGTGCATATATCATTATATATTAACAAAAAATAATATTATATATATACATATAATTATTATTATATATAATTATAATGTGTGTATAAATATATATATATATATAACGATATATAATTATATATATAATAGTGTATATATATAATAGTGTATATATATAAACAAAGTCATTAATAATATATATCAATTAAGTGTGGTTTTTAAAAATCCATTAATAATATATATATATATATGTATATGTATATGTATATGTATATGTATATGTATATGTATATGTATATGATTTAATATAATATATATATATATATAAACAAAGCTATTAATATATATATATATATCAATTATTTAATATTATATATATCTATAATAATTCGATAACTCTGAGTGGGTGTAAGCACTTTACACCTCGATATTTCTTTGTAGCTTTCTTTTGATTTAATAAATTCCCCTGGCATGAACTCGTTCCACCAGTTTATGTCAACTTAAAAAATATATATATATATCTATAATAACTTGTTGTATATTAATAAAAAACTAACACACTCACCTAATGATGTTCGTGCAAGTCCCTCAACTTCATTAAATTTTTTAAGTATGTTGCAACATGCATATATTATATATACTATGCATATATTATATATATTATACATATATAAATCTATTTAGAAAAAAAATTAACTCACCCATTACGACGCACCCCCCAACCCATAATTATTATTTTTATAATTTTCTCATATTATATATATTTATTTATTTATTTATATAACAATCATTTAAAAATATATATATATAATAACTTATTATATATTAATAAAAAAAATAACGCATTCACTCAATGATATTCACGCACACCCCCAACCTCACTATTTTTTTTAAATATGATGAAACTTGCATATTATATATATGTATATATAAAAACAAATATACTAATAATATATATATATATATATATCAATGATATGATAATATATATATAAACAAAGCCATTAATATTATATATAAAGCTATTAATAATATATATCAATTAAGTGTGGCTTTTAAAAATCAATTAATAATATATATATATATATATGTATATGATTTAATATAATATATATATAAACGAAGCTATTAATATATATATATATATATCAATGATTTAATATTATATATATATAATAACTTGTTGTATATTAATAAAAAACTAACACACCCACCTAATGATGTTCGTGAAAGTCCCTCAACTTCATTAATTTTTTTAAAATATGTTGCAACACGCATATATTATATATATATTATACATATATAAATCTATTTAGAAAAAAAATTATCTCACCCACTGCGACGCACCCCCCAACCCCTGATTATTATTTTTATAATTTTCTCATATTATATATATATATATATATATATCAATCATTTAACATTATATATATAATAACTTATTATATAATAAAAAAAATAACACACTCACCCAATGATATTCACGCACACCCCCAACCTCACTAATTTTTTTTAAATATGATGAAACTTGCATATTATATATAAATTTATTTAGAAAAAAAATAACCCGCCCACTACAGCGCACCCCCTAACCCCTAATTATTTTTGTACAATTTTCTCATATTATATATATATAATAACTTATTATATATTAACAAAAAAATAACTACTCACCAAATGATATTCGCACACTAGCAACCTCATTAATTTTTTTAAAATATGATAAAACTTTCATATATTATATATACTATATATACATATATAAATCTATTTAGAAAAAAATTAAATCACCCACTGTTGCGCACCCGCTAAGGGTGTAATTTTAGTTCAGACAAGGCCGGGTTGGGCCTACCCTGCAAAAAAATAAAAAACGTTTAAAAAATGATTTAAATTAAACAAACGCTTAAAAATAATTTTCATAAATAAGTTAAAAAAATAAATGTAAAAAATCGTTTTAAATAAATGATAAAAAACATTTAAATAACAACACTTTAAATCCACCACCGACTGCTGCGCACCCCCCAATAACTCATTAATTTTTTTAAATTTTTACATAATATATATTAATTCACAAACATGTATAAATCTATTTAGAAAAAAATAACATATCTACCCACTGTAAAATGTTTTTACATAAAACGTGTTAAATGATTAAAAAAATACATGTAAAAAATATGCGTTCAAAAAAACGTTTTAAATTAAACGTCTAAAAATAAATGTAAAAAAACATTTTAAACAAGTGCTAAAAATGGTTTAAATAAAGGTTTAAATAAAAATGTTTAAGTAAGTTTTTAAAATAAAAATTTAAATTAATTTTTTTAAAACAAACACTTAAAAAATATTTTTTACATTAAAATATGAAAAAAAGTTAAATGTTTTAAAAAAATACTTGTAAAAAGCATGCATTTAAAAAAATTCAAAAATGTTTTAAATTAATCATTTAAAAATAAATGTAAAAAACGTTTTAAATAGATGTTAAAAAATGGTTTAAATAAAAAAATTTATATAAAAATTATTAACAAATGATTAAAAATTTAAAAAATGTTTTAAATAAATGTTAGAAAAACTTTTAAATAATAAGGCTTTAAACTCACCCATGACAGTTGTGCACCCATCATTATTTTTTTTTACAATTTGAAAAGAATATATATATATATATATATATATTCACAATATATAAATCTATTTAGACAAAAAAACATATCCACCCACTGTAAAATGTTAATAAAAAATAAAATAAACGTTTTTACAAATAACATGCATTTAAAAATTAATGTAAAGAAACATTTTAAATAAATGTTAAAAAAATGTTTAAATAAAAAAAATTAAAAGAGACAATTATTTTGAAAATAATAAAAGCCTGGCATGGCCCGACTCGAAAAAGCCCGACCCGGCTCGAAAAAGCCCGGCCCGAACCGATGGTTTGGGCCGGCCCGAGGTCGGGCTCGGGCCGCCTCATGGGGTTGTTCGGGCTGGCTTGGCCCTGCCCGACTCTTTGCATGGCAAGTCTGGCCCAGCCCGGAAGTAGCACTCTCCACTACTAAAGCCGAATATGTGGTAGTTGGAAGTTGTTGTGCTCTAGTTTTGTAGATGAAACACACACTCACTAATTATCGCATGAGTTTTACAAAAACTCAAATATTAGGTGATAACACTAATACCATATCTATAACTAAACACCATCCACATCACTCACATGAAAAACACATAGATATTATGAATCACTTTCTTAGGGATCACACACTTAAAGGAGATATCATTTTATAACTCATCATAAGGCATAAAAAACTTGATGAAATCTTTACAAAACTATTACCTTCTGATATATTTTAAGACATAAAACAGAAGCTTGGAATGACTACTATAAAGTAATAATTCATATCTACTTCTTTTTTAAATCATCTCTTTAAATTAAGTTACTTATTTTAAAAGGGGGAGTACATATGATTGAATTTTTTTCACTTTATTTCTTTTCCTTCATAATTTTTCATACTCATAAATTTTTATACTCAAATTTTCATACTCATAAATTTTCATACTCAATTTCTCACACTCAAATTTTCATACTCATGAATTTTTAATTCACAAATTTTTTGTCCTCAAATTTTCATACTCACGAATTTTCAAACTCAAATTTTCATACTCATAAATTTCTGGATTCAAAAATATTAATACTTAATTTATTTTTGTACTCAATTTTTATTTCAAAGAAAAAAATAATCGAAACCAATAGATCTATTCTGAGACTCCAAATGGTACGATTTATTATCTTACACCTTTTAATTTAAATTTTATTTTTTGGTGTTTCATTTTATTTTAAAACGTTTTATTGAATTAATTTTGAATACAATAAATTATTAATTTTGAAAACTTTATCGAATTCATGATGAATATGATATATTTTTAAAAAAAACACCTCAAGATTTCAAAAATTATTCATCCATTGGATATTTTTTTATCTCATCTAAACTAAGGAATATCAACAGTCATATTATTATTCGACTATATAAAGAAACCCCATACCCTATCCCACATCATTTTTCTTCTACTTTTCACCAAACCCCTGATACCCCTAAAGTAGCTGCGTCTGATAAGTTTTCTTACCCATATTTTTCATTGTACCCAGGTCAGAATACAAGTCTTTATCTCCCAAGACTATGTCACCAAAATATTACTCAGAAATTATGTTTTTCCTGGAAAAGTTAGTGACCATATAATTTTAGGATAATTATGACTCATCATTGAAAAGAATCATTCAGTTTCAAGGATGGGAATAATTTTGTGTAGAGAAACCCAGTACCTATTAATACCTGATTATTGTTGATGAAGTTATCCAATTTTATAAATCTGTAAATATTGATACTTATCTAAAATTATTTTTTTCTATATATGATAGAGATATTATTATGTCTGAAAAACAAGCTTCACACATATTATGTGTACCATCTAAAGGTGATTCCTTTTTTCCTTCCCACAAACTGCTAAAAGATAATGGAATCTTTAATAAGGAAAGGTTTGAACAATCTTTTTTTAAGTGCATGAATGCAAAATAAAAACCACATATTATTCAACGGATAATCATTTAATAGATTTATGGATGTAAGGTTTTATAATTCCTCATAAAGGATATAGAGAAACACTAAAAGTCTCAGATATGTTTATTCATGATTATTTGGTGAATGTGATGAAGATAAATCTAATGGAATATATCTTATTAACAATCAAAAACTTAATGTATGGTGATATCAGGTCTCACTTGATCATGTTTCCCAAATTTATTACCATGTTCATTTTTGAAATATTGAAGTCTTTTAATATCATACTCAAGTTAGTGCTTAGTAATTTGAATGTTCCATGGATTAGTGATGATATAATAAAAAGAATAAAATTTCATTTTGATTTTGAATCAAAGAAGTTTATCAAGGATATGGAAGATGAAACTCTAAAATAGATAGTATGAGAGAGTTAATAATTTACAAAAAATCAGTTCCAATTATTTCAGAGAAGAAGAAAAAATCCAAGCCTGATTATGTTTTAAAAAGAAAAAGAAAAGATTTTACAGTATATAAATAGTTGTGAAGTGAAGAAAGGATCAAGATGAAAGAAAAAAGGGTGACCTGCATTTAGGTTTGAATCCAACAGAAGCCCTAGCTGAAAAAATTTCGACACAAGAAACTCTCAAAGAAGAAGAAAAGAAAAAGTGGTTGAAAAATAGAAAAACTGAAATTTTTTATGTTAATAAGGAGTTATAATCAGTTGTAAATAAGAGAGCTAAAATTTCTATAAGTGAATAAATTCAATAAGAAATAATTTCTCCCTCTATCCAAGACAAGGAAAAGAAAAACATGGGGGAAGAATCGACTCCACCATTTTATTCTCAATAAAATGTTTCAGAAGAAAAAGAAGATATTAAATTAATAGAAATATATCAGTATTTTGGTGAAGAGTATAAGAGAAATGAAGATGTTTAATCAAAAGAAAAGGAAGAAGAAGAATAAAAAAATCATGAAATTGTGAATGAAAAATAAGTTAATCAAGAAGAAAAGTCTCATTCCTATAGAATTCCAATGAGGTCTTCTCAAAAAAACCTCATGAAAAATACCATCACCAATAGTAGAATAATTTAAGTAGGATAATTAGAGGAATAAACCTATAAAATTAATTTATATCTCATAGAAATATGAATAGACTATATCCGATAATGATCAGAATCAAGATTCAGATGATGATTCCAGAAGACATTCTAGAGAACTTCTTGATTATGAGGAAGACACTGACTGAGACAATACAATTTCTTTGAAAAAATACCAGTACATTGTTCATGTCCTTAGAATAATTGAAAATACAATTCCTTATTTTTTGAGGATTTAAGGGAAGAATTATTTTTTTACAATCAATCAAAACAACATATCATACTCTATCAAAAAACTTTGAAAAATATTTTCTAGGATCGAGGAAGATTTCAAAGTGTGTGAAGAAACTACCAAGGAACATAGAAAGGCTTACAATAAGGTTGTAAAGTGGTCTCAAAAGTTTTAGGAATGTATCATACTTCATGATTATTATATTTAAGATGTTATAAGGATAGAAAATGAACTCTCTATTTAATTCAACAAATTAGTCAGTTATGTCACTTAAAGAATGAAAGATTTATGAAGTCCAGATGTCATCCCATCTGATGGATTCAAAGTGATTAAAAAGAAGATGAATTCTATTGAATATTAAGTTTAAAATATAATTCTTTACAAATATGATATAATTTAATTGAAAAATAATTTTTTTTTTATGATTGATATAATTGTAGTTCAGGATCATATGATCAAATCCCAGGGAGAAAAACTTCATACTCTAGAAGAAAAATTGAAATCTCAGGAAGAAAAAATTCATTCCTAGGACTAGTTTTTTTCAAAACAAGAATAATTGTTGCAATATCATAAGGAATATCTTGATATTCTGATGTCTGAAAGGAAAGAAATTGAGAAAATTAATATAGACCTCTTGAAGATGGAAAAGGAAAAGGAGACGAAATAATTTTTCAAAATCGTGTTGTATTTCTTTCAAAACATCAATAAAATTAATTTTTAATCTAAATACTTTTTGATTTAATATTTTCCAAGTATTTTGGATGAATTTTATTTCAATTATTATAGATGATCAATTCCTTTATTTTCTTTGTATTTTTTCATCTAAACCTGTTTCAGGTATTAGAAGACTTTCCCTATTCCTTTTTGTAAATCACAAAGGGGTGGAATGAGTTATATAGGGGAGAATGTATTTTAAATGGGGATATATTCTCATAAAAGGGAAAAAGGGAGAATGATAATTCCAAAAGGATAATGCCTTTAGTAAGGTGTAATATTTTTTAAAAAATTAAGTAGAATATGACCCTTATGGATTTTTTCATCCTAAGGGGGAGTTAGTCATACTCAAAAAAATATTCAAAAGAGTTTTTAAAACTCAAAGGGAGATAAGTATAAGTTTTCACTTCTTAATAAAAAAATTCCCCTTATATAATATTTTATTTGTTTTAACTTGTGGTTTTTGATTTCCAAAAATGGGTATATTGTTGAGTCAAAAGTCTTATTTTGACTTTTCTATTACTTTTTTTTTGTAAATCAAAAACTCTCTTTTTAAATGAATTCATATTTTGTGTTATCATACTTTATTTAAGGATTTTTTTACCTTTCATCACTATGATTTTTTCATATACGCATCATAATAATTGGTCTCATGAGTTTAACATATTTAATTCATTCTATGATTATCGTAACGAGTGAGGATACGATATCTATTATATACACTAAATACTATATTTTATCATACACACTATTCAGTTATCATACTAAAAATATTATCATAATGATAAAAATCATACTAACTTTCATAATGAGAATCATTAGATCCTTTCAAACTCTTATCATCATAACCAAAAAACTATATCGTAATGAATTGAAAAAATTTAAATCAAAACGATTTTGTGTATTCTACTTTGATATTTTTTTTAAATATGTCATTATTTCAGTTATAATATGACCATTGGTGTGTCAGTGGTCCAAGTCCCTATATATTTTAAGGATAAAATACAAATGTTGGAATAAAATATGACCATTGGTATGTTTTCCTATAAATACTAGGTCATTTGAATGAGCTCAAAACGTTTTGACAAATTCGAGACATTGTGCAAGGGCTTTATAAAATTTATGCTTCATGTGAAAGACTCTGAAGAGTTTAAGTTCTAAACTTCTCCTTTTACATACATGTTACCTCTAAGAGTTTTTTTTTCTTAGTGCGACACCAATCATTGGTGATTACGATTGATGGATTGCATGGATAGGAAGACATTTGGGTTGATGGTTTTACCATTGAGGGATTCCAATGTTAGGAAGGCAGAGGTTTTGATCACCTTATTGATCGAGGGATTATAGGGATAGCAATACATAAGATAATCATTATATTGTAGTATTACCTAGGTATGGATAAGATAGACTTTCTTGAAATTATAAATAAAGGGACCTCTATCCAATGTTTTTAAATACCCTTGTCTTTGTGTTAAAAGAAATATATTCTTTTAATTGTTTACATTTATGCAACTTTTAAATATAAATTTAATCATTTTATATATTCATATTTATATTCTATATTTAGTGATTATGATATTTATAATTATGATTTTAGTGATTGCGATCAATTCATTTACAAAATACGATTCTATATGATTTATGATAGAATCATTAGTTGTTTCACTCTGATTATCATAACCATTATGATTATGATCTATATCATGCTTACTCGGATTAAATTTTTTCCTTATTGTGAATACGATTAATTTAAAATATGACCTCTGGAATAATTATCATAACCTACTAATTATGATACTCTATTAATCGAACCTTGGGCCCTATCTGATTATTTTTAAATAAAAAATAGTTTTTCAAATATGATTAGTTTAATTATATTAAACTATGTCTCCTTTAAGTATATAAATGAATGTTTTTAAACATAAAATTAACCCCCCTTGTATTTTGTTATTTTTGTGTACATTTTGATCCCAAAAAAAATTTAAATTGCAATTTTGAATGGAAAAAACATATCAACTCCATTGTAAACACCCATAAACTTCTAGATTGTGCATACAAGTCACACATAATATACATCTTCTCATCTTGGGGAAAAATAAAACATAAGAATGGGGTGAGATCAGATGCTGAGTAAGGGTATAAAATACAGTGGAGGATATCATATATAAATATAAACAATAAGAAATGGGGAATAACTAAAAACACATTCCATTAAAACATAATCTTGAAAATAATATAGAAAGAATAAAATTTTATTAAATAATTCCATAAATAATTACATGATAAAGAAATGTAACCATGAATATTCTAATAGTCGAATAATCACATAGACTATTAATTAATAGTATCGTAATGATGGAATTCATAATACTGAACATCATAAAAACCATAAAGGATTATACCAAGACACCATACATAAATGGGTAAAATCATGTTCTAGTTTGTCTCATGAGACCTACCAAGGCATCGAGGGGATATAGCAAGCCGTGTCTGCCACTTACTAAGTCCAATGCATTCATCATATATCGAATAATATATTTAAAACGATATATTTAAATAAAATTGTCACATACTACTTTGAAATATTTGAATCATAATTATTGATTAAATACTCTAATAAAATAATTGAAAATTTCTTGATATAAATGCCTTTTTACTTCGGATAGAATATTTCTTTTAGAAAATCAATAGTATTTATCATAAAATAATATTACAGAAATGAATATTGTAGAAAAAAATATATGGATAATTAAATTATGTTTTAGGAATAAATTATTTCCAAATTAAGTGAAAACTTGTAAAAATAGATTTTAAGAAACTTTAGAAATGATCCTCTTTAGTAGAGTTATACGGGGAAATATTAAAGAATATTTAAAAAGGAAAAGGGATTAATTATTTTCATAAAATAATAAATGAAATGAAATAGTTTTTTATGATAAAAATAGTGATTTTATATAAATATTAGTGGCCTGAAACAGATTATGAAGTTTACTTGAAAATGGGTATGAAATTGGAAGGTTCCCTTAAATCGGGCTTGCTTATTGGAAGGAATTGAAAGGATAACTTTATAAAACATGTATTTCCATATAAAATAAAGATAAAATGATCTAGATAAATTATTTTAGAAAATATAAGCATAATTTATAATAAGTATATACAAATAATTAATAATTACATTAGGGTAAAGAGAGATAAAACATAACCTTAATGAAAATAGGAAGTTCGGGTAGAATCCTTTACCTTATGTCTAAAAGCGTTCTACAATTGTACATAAAATCTTGGATAATGAACTTATATTAATTAATAATTTTATTAATAACATCTTTAACATGTATTTTATTTAATATAATTTTATTAAGTTCATGTATGACATTTTTTTATGAGTTATAATATTCCATTTCATCATTTGGGAGTGTTCGTTTCCTTGGTTTTCAAGATTGGTTCACTTGTATACTTGTATGAAAGATAATGTAAAATGATAATAGTTATCCATAATTTAAATAATATGTTATTAATGAATTTAAAGAATATCTAATGGTCTTATATTTAATTTTTTTCTATATATGAGGATGATTCATTAGATAAACTGTTAATGATAACCATTTTGATTATTTTCGCATTTTTTCGATCATCAAGAATTGTTTTGTCTTATTAATTAATATTATGTATATATAATAGTTAAAAAACATCAAATAAGTTTTATTATATATATTAATGTATTTTTTAAACATAAAATGGTTTTTTGATCATACTTGAGGGCAGAATTGAAAAATAAAAACTCTTTGTCCATGAAGAGGGTAAATCGGCACCTCAGGGACGATATTTTCATTTTTAGAATAAAAAGAGGAAGATAAGATAATTGATGGTTTATATTCCATTAACATAATAAAATTATATTATATAAAATATACTAGAGTTATAATATGACATTTTATAGGGGAGGTGATGGATGGATAGAAAAAAGACAAGAGAGAGAGAGAGAACATTTTACCTCTTGAGTGTCGCCTCCTTGAGAACCACCTTAAGAGACATGAAAAAAGGTATTTTGGTGATAATAGTAAGACTAAAACTTGGTAGAGAGGTTTTAGAGATTAAATGGGAAAAATATAATAATTATTCAAGGATTTGGATGTGTTATGAGAAGGGGTGGTGATGGGTGGTATTTATAGTAGAGGAGAGGGATATTTTTTGATTATTTAATTCATTTGTTTATTATTTTAGATCAAGACTATGAATATTATTTTTTGTGTGACTATATTCAGTAAATAGTGCATGTGATTTAAAAAAACTGGTGTTTACCTCATCCATTTATCATACATGACTCAATAATTCATTTATTTTCTTATAATGTTAAATACCGCAAATTTCGGTATTTCAATATTCACCAAAATTTCAACTATTTTTGAAAAATATCAAAAATTGATGCTAAACATTTTTTAATGTGTATAATTAAAAAAATTACTCCATTTTATTAAAATAATTTTCAAAATATGATAAATTTAATATTTAAATAAATTCATCAATTACTCAAAAAATAAAGATTTTAAAATTATAACATATTTTATGAAACTTTCAAAAATTAATAAACGTTTCATAAAATTATATTATAATCACAAGAAAAAAATATAATAATTTATGAATATATTTTTTGAAAAGAAATTTTCTTTTAAATAACTTAACAAATTAACAAATTGAAAATAAACTTTACATCTCACAAAAATACCAATACTTAATTTATTATATTTAAAATATTTATTTACTTATTCCATTTTGTAAATATATTATATTTTTATTTTTCAGAGACCTGAATTTTATTTATAATTCCATAGGTTAGATATAATTCAAAATATAAATAGAAATTCATATATTGAAATTGAGAGTTTAATAAAAATCAGTATTTTTCATTATTCACTAAATAAATAAATATTTTCAAAATAATAACAAAATTTCACCCTAATCTTATTATAAAATTAAAATTTTAAAAACAAAGTTTAATTTTTTCAATAGAATTTATAAAAGTTTCAAAAAAAATACACAAGTGCGCCATTAAAAGGCGGTAAAATTGTGTTTAGAAAAATATAGCATTTTAATGAGTTAAATTAGATTCATTCTTATCTTATTCTTATGAAATCATTTAGATGAATGTAAAAAAATTAATTAAATATATAATATTTAAATTTCATAATTTTGTAAATATTATTTATTCCCTCTAATTTAATAGATAGGTTATAATGGTTGTTTTAAAATAATGATATTTAATTGTATATCATTATTCATTTAAGCATGATGTTTTGTAAAACCTATGATATTGAATAAATTAAATTTAAAAAGAGATATACCATCAATTATTTGGGTGCTACATCCAGTATGAGAAATTTAGTTGGAAAAAAATTGTTTCTCTAATATAATTAACTACTCATCCACTCTTCCCATATGGTGAGTGATGGAATGGTCACCTAGTTGTAAGATAACTGTAGTGGGTTGTAAATACCCTAAAATCTATTGTTGAAATAAAGAGTATGATATTGAATTTATTATATCACTAATATCACAAAATAAATTATATGAAAAAAATTTCCAAGTGTATAATGGATGAAGATGCTTCCAAGATCATTATGTTTAAGAGGAATATTTTTATTGATGACAACACTACACTCATCAATGATAATGTAAGAAGAAAATTCCTCCAATGTTTTTTTTGAAATAATATTTTTCAATATTTTTTTATATGATGGGATTTAGATCAAGTATTGAATAAATTTGATGTTGATTTTAAGTTTATTGAATATCCTATGGAATATGATATTTTCAGGTTCTTTATTTAACTACTTGATTCATTGAGGGAAGGTGATGGTTGGTGAAAAAAATTAATTCATTGGGAATGCCATGATATTTTTCTTCATATTTACATTTCTCTTTTTTTTTATTTTCATGGTTTTCACCTTAATTTTATGTTATAAAATTTATTTTTTAAATCAATTTAGGTATTACTATCTTAATTTTTGGATTTCTTGTTTTCCTTATTTTGAATCACATATTCTTCCACAATATCAGTTTGAACTTCTTAAGGGTTATCTATAACTTCCTCATGAGTTCTGAAACCGCTCTTGATGGTAGCCTCTATAATTTTTTCCCAATTGTAAATTTTTTTGGTACATGTAAGCTTCCTTTTTCTCTCTCAGCAATTTTTGTAGACATTTAAATCATTTTAGTTTATATATTATTCATTTCCGATTCAATGGAATATCATTGAGGCCCTATCTTAGCCTTGTGTCTATCCTCTATAGAATTCATTTTATATATAATTTAATGCCTTAAAACCACTATATTCATTTAGAATTTACTATTATCATCCATATTTTTATTTTTATAATAATTTCTTGGTTATTGTGGGAATCCATTGGTTTAAAATTTTCTAAAGATCCCATGATCTTTCTAGGAATATTTTGGGTGGTTTTTATAGCAAGGATTACGATTTTTTTAAGACGGTTCATGAAAAGCTTATATTAAAGGTCCATAGCTAACAAATAATGCATTCTTAGAGGTATTGTTAAGAATATATTAATTTATAAAACATTATATATACTTTCCAACCACTCCATGGTGATTAAATTTATTTATAAGTGAACCATTATGAGTTTACCTAAAGAATTTAATAACATGTGAATTTACTTCATGAGAATGTGAGAAATCTGATTCAGTCCTATTAATAGTTATTCTCTAGAATCATTTCTTTTGGTAGTGATTAGAAATTTTATTAAAAATTTATTTTAACTACTAAACTTTTTTTTGAATAATTCACCACTAGAAGACTAATTTTTATGGTTTGGTGGTAAGGGGTGATACCATTGTAGAATGTGTGCATCGGGAAATATGGATAAAACTAGTGATTCAAACACTGTATAAGGAGACCTGTAAATTTATCCTAAGTAACATGGAATATATCAATCTCATCCTAGAAAAAAACCTATAATTTTATACCTCACAATGGTTTAAATTATCCTAAGATAGAATTTCATCATAAAATAATTAAATTATTGATCTCATGTGTCAAATATTTCCTCATATAACTATTATAACGATGTCCTGTCATTTACTTTTAAATAAAATGGAAAGGAACCTACTGTAATCTGTAACTCACTAAACCCATGCAATAGATGTTTTTGTATAATAATGTAAAATACCATCATAATGACTTATGTATCTTCATTAGGTAAACCAATATAGGATGGAGATGTAGAGTGGTAGATATAATTTATCTCATAGTTCCTAGGTCTGGTATGTATACTTATATAAGAAGTATTACTTAAAATAATATGTAGATGAAACTCTCTAATTCTGAAAATATCAATAAAATTATTTCTAAGAAGAGATTGAATGATTTTTTCATAATGATTCACAGCTCTCTCACTCTCAAAATTTTCACTTTTTCCTATTTTTCAATATTAAGTATGAAGAGCTCTAAATTTTAAGATATTGATCTAGTTTGAATGAAAAAAATATTTTAGTTATGTTCAATAAAATAATGAGATATAAGCATTCAGTAGGTACAAAACAAATAAATATATTCTTAAAAACACATATTTATTATTTTTTTAATGTTTTTTCTTACAACATGAATTAAATTCATTTAAAACTATGAAAATTTATAATTTGTGTCCTTTTTCAATAAAAATGTTTACACATTTTTACTAATCATAGTCTAGTAAAAAACGTTGTTGAATTCAATTGGGAAGACCAATGTGTGAACTCTATGAAAAAAGTTAAATAAATAAAACAATGTAATAAAAATAGAAAGAGATTATGGAAACATTATGATGTGAAATATAGAATTTAACGAGAATGAAAATAGGGGAAAGTTAAACTGTATTAGTTGAAAATAACACAAGAAAAATAAGTATTAAAGTAAAATAAATTGATGGTATGATGGAATTTTTGACTATTTGACTGTGAAATGATATTCCATAATTTAAGTAATGGTCAAATAGAAATGGACCAACAATCATAGAACTTATTCCAAAAAATATTATTTTAGGTGTTAATAGGAGGATGCTAAAACTCTATAGTTTTTAAACTATAGATTATAATAAATCGATAATAAATGAATGATATCAGCATCACTGATATCATATTTTCATTCAAAACTTTTTGTGATGATCTTACCTTTAAAACTAAAAACATAAAATCAAATGGATTTATAAAATCAATGTTCTTAATAGTTTCTCTTAATGATTAAGAACATCTATTATTAATTCTTAAACTATTCAAAAAATTGTCACCACTAATTGAAAATGAAAAAGTAAAGCAACTATATTCAAGAAAATAACCCAAGAATTAAGTTAAAGGTAAATTATTAAAACAAGATTATTCCCCAAATTAGTTTAGCAGATAATAAATTTTAATTTAATGTAGTACAAATATTACATCTCAAAATTATTGATAATTGAGAAAATAAATAGAGTTGAATAATCTTCCCCATTAAGATAGGTTCTTTCTCCTAGTTTTGTTTTCCTCCAAGATACCACTCCTAATTGAGACTTATAGATATTTTCATTTCCTCCCCCATAAACTATTTCAAAAAAAACATCCATTTATCCATAAAATGAAGTCACTTTATGTATTAGAATCTTTTTCCTAACTCTTAACTCAATACTAAATCTTATAATCTCGAACCCTATCTCTCTACATGGAACATGTCACTTCTCACAATATGATCTATGTGACTACAAGAAAAACTTATAACAAAAAACACTCCCCCCTGCACTTTTAGCTCCATTTTTTAGTAGTTAGAACCTAGATGTATCACTAAATGTGATTCATTTTTTAGTGGAATTCCTCCACTTCCATATCAAAAATATATAAAGGATCTTTACATCCGTATTCAAATTTATCCCCATTTGTTCTATATTTTTTATAATTTCTACAATACCTCTACAATATAGGTTTCCAAAAATTTCATTTCCCCTATAATTATAAGGCCGAATTTTATTTTCTGACTAATTACTATTTTTATTTCTCATTTTATAATCATTAATTTCATCATTAACAATACTTTCTTACATAATAATTATTTTTCACTAATATCTCATCCCATATAGTAATCTCAATTTCATCTAATTGATCATATCTATCAACTACATTAACCACTATTTTCATCAACCTCCACCATCTATAGATATCAATTATTTATTCAATGTGCAGTCTATAGACTATAACTTTATTTAATAGAAAATTAATAAAATAGTGGCATTTTTTGTAACGCCCTAGTTAAATGTGACCTTTTTAACCTAGACACTAAATTGGAAATATGAATAGTAATACCAACATTGAAAAATATGTATATAGGTTTTATATAACTTATTTATTAATGAATAATTAATATATACTAAAGTTTTAGTAAAGACACTTTATACATCAAAATTAGTTTTATTTAAAAGTTTTTTATTATGTTTTTTTAGAAAGATAATATAAAAAAATTATAAAAAATATAGAAATTTTATTTTAATAATTTTGAATAAATTTTTAAATAATAATTAAAATATTTTATTAGGGTGATTTTTTTGGGATTTTTCAGAAGACATTTATTTTTAAGTGAATAGTGAAATACTAATTTTGTAAAACTACCATTTATTTTCTTTAAATAAATTAATTTTGAAGTCCTATTATGTTTTTAATTTTATATTAATGTAACATAAGTCCCATTTAATTAAAAATAATATTATTAATTACATATTAGTCAGCATTATACATTATTTTGTAAGAATATTATTTTTTGTCTTAAAAACACATTTTTCTAAAAATTGTTTCAATGTGTGAAATGTGTTTTTATCAAAATTAAGTAAATAATTAATTTTGGATTAATAATTTTAATTAAATTTATATAATATATATTAAATTATATATTTTAATATTCATTCAATAGTTTTTATATTCATTTTAATGGAAGTAAATTCATTTTAATACATAAAAATTAATTTTTTCTAAAACGGTTTTCATTGTGTTTATACAGTTATTTTAAAGTGATTTTATTCAAATTATAGGAATTTTATCTTATAAAATGGATTAAAAAATTTTAATTCTAATAATAAATTTAATTTAATAACTCAAAATTATTTTTTTTTCATAGTTATTTGTAAAAAAAGTAAAATTTTGTTACCAAGGTTATTATTAAAACGGGTTTATAGGGTTTGAACTAAAATATAAGGGATAAATTTTTTAAAAACATATATAAATTATATTTTATTACTATATATAGATCATATATATTAATAAATTCTAAAATATTTTAATTTTGGTCCACATGGCATGATTGATACATTAATAAATTCTAGTCATTTGATACATTCCAAATTTGTCTTCTCCCACTGTTATAAAAGGAAACTACTTCTACACAATTCTTAATGCTTCAAGATATTTTTATTTAAGAAAATACCTAATCAAATCTCTTAATAAAATCATCCTCATGATTTTAAGACTTTTTTTATCAAAATACCTACCTTAGAATAAATATTGTGTTAGAAAAATATGTTTGTCCAAAGAAGAGATATAGATCTTAACTGAGGGTTTTTATTTCATTTATTCTTACACCTAATTCAATTATATGATAACCATGATGATATAATATCATCATAATCTCCAATATAATTATATTTTATTATGTTTAGGTTGAAACCCTCACTCATCCTCTTCTCCATCAAATGGGAAATGAAAGCATCTTTAGGTGTAAGTGCGGACTATCACCTCGCAACGTGATGTATTTAATTTTTCATCACCAAAATTCAATGATGGTTATTTTGATGGAAAAATTTATTATATGTGATATTTATGAGATAATTATGATAATTTATATATATTTTTCAATCTAATTATTACCCTTACACTTGTTAAAAATGATAAGGTTAGTTGTACATACTTGTGGACAACGACTCCCACAACGTGATGTGGTTAATTTTTCATGTATTCCTTTCAAGAATTATTATAAGTATATATATATAATGGGTATATATGATATTTATATCAGGATTAAAAATTTTGATATGATAGAACCATGAGCAAGATTCAAGGATCAAAACTACCAAACTGAAACTTAAAGGAAAATTGAAATAATTAACACTTGGAGACAAATATTTTAATGATGATTATTAATAAATGGGTGTTTAATTATTATAAGTGAATCATATAGTGTATTATAAGTAATTATAAATTTATTTTTTATAATTATAATTAATTAACGTTTTTATACAGTTGGTTAATTGCAGTTAAGAAGTATTTCGGACCTAAGGTATGAGTTTATTTCACAATCTCATCCTTATTCAAGATTCTTTATTTTTAATAATTTGTTATGGAATTATGTGATAATTCTATATTAAACCCCATAAATATTATTTTAATCTAGTCAATTATCCAAATTAAAATATTTCCATTCATTATCCATTTTCTATGTACTCAAAATTCTAAGATAATTTTTGTAATGAAAACTTACTTCTATTTTTATTCACTCGTGAATATTTTTATCCAATGACCATATTTTCAATATAGTGTTTTCAATAATATTTTTAATATTCTCTAATGATTCACTAAAGTCACATATCTTCATGTTTTAATTTATATATAATTTTTTAAAAGGAATCCTCTTTTTGTTTTACGAATGAAGCATTTTTACCGAAGGTGTGAACAAAATAATTATTCTAACATACACCACACAAACAGATTTTCTCACTATCATGAATACTCTATTAATTGATGTTTCTTTTAAATGTATCCTTGGTTATTTACAAAAAAAAATTAATATTTTGGAAATTTTTCTATTTTTAATACGTGATTTCCAAATGAAAAATTAATTTTCATCAAGAAAATTTACATTGATATTTGGAATGAATTTTCATATATGTAAACATTTTTTGATGAATATTATTCTTTAATAAGGATATACTATAATGATACCATCCACTATAGTTCTTTGAACATACTTATAAGTATCTGTTTCATTTATTGTTTTATAGAATAAAATTTTCCACCTTTATCTTGTGTAATTCCAAGTGCTATTCATTAACCCGTGGGGATCAAGAATGCCCTTCAGGTTATGTTGGTGTTTACTCATGTATCTGGGTACCAAGGTTTCTAGGTTGTTTTGTGAAAAACTGGTATCAGAGGTTCAAGTTGAGCATCTTTCCCAAATGTCAGTATGTAGTTGATAGATCTTTACAGGAATTAGGAGGTACTTACGAGTGAATACTTAGCTAGATCTCATCATAGAAAGCCTTAAGTTACCATAGGTGGTTTTTTAAAAGAATCTTGAGAAATAATTCTAGTTTTTTCCCTAAATTTTATATAGATGGATGGAAATCCAAATCTTGTTTTCTTATCTGATTGAAGTAATTTCCCTGTTTCTCTTATTTGGATTTTGGAAGGAGTAATCTTTTGATGTGTTCAATGTAGTTTTCTGATGTTTTGTATCATCATGCCTCTGAGAAGATGTGTAAATAAGATTTAGGAGGAAGATTCTGATGAACCATTATGATTAAATATTCCTATAGACTATAATCTATTGGAGATTATTGTGCATGTTGTCTAAGCTCTGGGATAGGCACCTAAACCATTCCCATTCAGGCTCCTGTTCTAGATCCACAGAGGGATTAATTATGGAATCATGCTTATGATTACCTTTTCTAGAATCCATCAGTGTTCCAAGGCTCTAATAATCCTCAAGAAGATTTGGATTGTCATACCAAGATTGATCTTTTGTTTGAATTCATGGAAACACAAGATCCGATCAAGTTGAAATATTCCACCTTCAATCTAGAAGGACCTACAAGATAGTGCAACTTGATAGTGACAATGAATAAGCATAACAATTTGGAGTATAAATTCAATAAAGGTATTTTCACAAAATATTTTTATCCAAATTCTATGGTTTTTTCTAAGACTATAGAGTTTCTCAAACTCAAGTAAGCTGATAAGACCATAACTGAGTATACAAACCTATTTTTCAAGATTGTGCAGTTTTAACCTAAGATTGTATTAAACATGAAGATAAAAAATAAATAGTTTGATATGGGAATTTGATTTTTTTTCTATTCTCAAGTTTTCTTTATCAATATATCTTTATATAAAGTGGTAATGTCACTAGTGCAAAAACATGATTTAACGTTGGGTTTTTTTTCAATGTAGACGTCGGTTTTTAACCTACATCTATAAAGGTGATGTAAAAAATAACCTTTTCAACATTAGTTTTTTAAAAGATGAATTAGAAAAGGTTTCTTAGTTTGATTTTTAGTGTCGTTTCCTTTAATAAATCAATGCCAAAATCACTTTTTTGGGGCCAGTTTTTTAAAAACTAACGCTGAAAAGTTTTCTTGGTACAGTTTTCAGCATCTATTTTCATGAAAAATGACACTAAAAAATGTGGTATTTTTTTAATGATTTGGCATCGATTCCAATAAAAACTAATTCTTAAATTTAGAAAAAAAATATAAATATTTGAATATTACACTCCCAAAATAATCGAATTCCATGTAATAGAAAACCAGTATACAATAATCAAACAACATGCATTATTGATTGAAAATCTATAAAAACATACATACTTTTATCCAGTTAAAAAATTATATACGCATTTGTATTATAATATATAATTAAAAAACACATACATGAAATTTACAACATCATCATTGTTGGTTATTATTTTAGCATTCATTTGATATATTTACATTCAAACACCTATTATAACAAAATAATTAGTTTTTTGAACACATTTTATTAGGAAAATATAATATTAACCATAAACATTAGAATATATATACCTTAAATCATAATCGTACTTAACAAATAGTTCGGAAACAAAGATCAAATATGGTTAAGTTCAATTTTCATTCAAGACTCGACATCATTGAATGTCTATAATAATATTTAATGATATGAGATTAAAAATAGAATATTATGACAGAAAATATAAAATAACTAATATAACATACCTTATTAAATTCAGTAGTTTCCCCAGTTGTGATTATCTCATAAATTAATCATAGAACGTAATAACCACATTTAACATTCCCTTGTTTATGATGAAACTATGGTTATAAAACATTAACATGATAATAAAAACCAATATATATATATCCAAAATCATAATAATAAATTACATAAAAAATAATTATCATTACTCTCACATATTGGATTGCATTTGGGTTCTTTATCAACATGTGATATTGGATAAATTTAATCCATGACCTACATTTTCATATATATCAACTAATAATGCATGTATATATAGTAAGAATTAAATATAATAAGAATATAAAAAATAATAAAACTTACTTGTTTAACAACGTGGAAATTATTTTACGAAAAACACCTAGTAAATAAAAAAACAATATAAGGTTCATTCACTTGGGAAGAATACACCTAACATCTAATTCCCCCTAAAATACAAAAAAAATCGCAATTAATGAAATTATAACGAACATTAGTTCATAATTATGTTTTTGTTCTTACTTATCAATAAATGGAAGAAACCAACACCCAATATTTGTGTATGGTAATCTCTTAAATATATATGAAATTATATTAGGATTTTTCCCATATTTCACATCTATGTAAATGAAATCTGGATCTATAAAACCATAAAGGCTTGTGGTTCCATTTTTGTATAAGAAGTGTGTGTAGGTTCCTAATTAAAAAAGTAACATAATATTAAATTTAAATCATCTTTGATTAAAGAAATAAAAATTGAAATGTTAATTTACATATATAGAAAACAATTGCAACACATGCACACTAAGCTGTTCAAAATAAATTAGATCCTGGATATCATTTCTGAATATTATCAATGGATAGTCTCTTCCTAATATATCATACATCATCCAAAACTCGTAGATATTACTCAAGGATGAATAATCTTGAGATAATATTTATTTCCCATCATAAATTTCAAAATTATCTACAGTTTTTTGTTCCTGAACATTTTGTTTCATTTGTTCCATTTATTTTGCTTTTAGATACTCCTACATAAGTTAAATGTTAGAAAAATTAATATTTATTTTTCAATCAGATGTAATTGATATTTAAAAAAAATCATACCACATATAAAAGATAATGAATAAGGCCATATGGCCAAAGTAAAAACTAACCCATAAAATCTACAACTCTGGTAACCACCTCAGTAGAAAATGGTAGTAGAGCAGTGGGATCAATAATATCAAGTACTGATACTCTAACCTAACCCATCTTCATAGGATGGTGATGTATAGAATCCCCCAAAAAATGAATGAGTCCTAATTATATAATATGTATATGAGGATATCCATCATACAACTCACAGTATAAGGTTGGGTCCAAGTAAGGAGGTGGTGGATCTTAGTAGACAAGGTGGGAAGGGTGGTCAGGATGGGATGGCATAGGCTATGAAGTTAGATAGGTAGGCTAGGAAGGTTGCACAGACTGTGACTGACTCGTCAAATGTTCTAACATAGCCTACTACACAACTGCTTGAATTTGATCGCCCATGTACTGTTTCATATATTTTATCTGAACTTTTGAGGATTTGATTTATGGGTCTCTTGATTGTTTACTCTAATGACCAAAAACATTCTGAATACAAACACCCACCTAACATCTTCTTATGTGGCTGGGGTGCTCTGGATTTCCTAAATTATTGGCTAGGATGTCCATCCTACCCTTGGGGATAAAAGATATATGTGTCTCTTTCTCCTAAAGTTCATCCTGAAATGAAAAATGAAAATGTTATATTAGTTTTTTAATTTATAAAATTGAAAAGTTCATGAAAAATAAATAATATTTACTTATAATTTTTTCATCTACTTCCTTGGAATTATATATAAGTTACTTTTCATTTTTTTTCTTCTTCTCAATTTTTCCCATTTTTTCATGGCGAGTGGGGAGAGATGGTAGACTGAATTATACCTCATCAAAACCACTAGTAGAGTGATCTATTAGTGCTTTAAACTTTTCCTCAATCATTTTTTCTCCAATAAATGATACCCTCCATATGATAGAGTATGAGGGTATACATTCTACAACTGGATACCTTGATGGGATTTCTTAAAGTCTTATTATACAAAAATTAAACTAATAAGTAAATAGGTATATATATATATATATGAAATTTTACAATATAATATAATTATCATACTAGAAATTATTTATCATGTCAAATGAAAAAAAATTCCATGTATCTTCGTATATAAAATCATACTGAGCCATGGGTTTTCATTTTTTCTCTTTCCAAAAACATAAATTTATTTCAACTTTGTTTTGAATTATCTCCATTGAACTGCTGCCAAAGTAAGACATCTTTTCTTAATTGATTTTGTTTCTTCAAAATTCAATGTCATCTGTAATTGAATAAAATAAAAAAAATCATTTAAAATATATCATATTCAAAAAATAAGATAAAATAAATCAATTGAGATATTATACCATTACATCCTCCCAAAGATAATCTTTTCCCATCTTTTCAATGGATATGCAATCAAGATATAAAATGTTAATCCTACAATGGCTCTGCATGAAGATATAGATGATAAATTGTGTGTCATGTGGTCCAGTTGCATTATTATCATCATTAAAAGTAATATGTAATCACTAATCTCCATATGAAAGTGATAGTTTTGGTAAACATGTAATTCCATGTTTACCAACTCGAGAACTCAATTTCATAAAAGTAAAAGGACAGGACTCCCTCGTTGATGTCTCATCGATAGTCCTATAATTATTTTCTATAAATTATAAGTTTGTTTTTATGAAATATTTATTTTAATATATGTTTAATAATGAAAAGAGAAAAATACCTTGGTACAATTCCTCTGTCTCTGTATATGTATCCTTCATTGAAATAGAAAATTGTAATGAAATTTTTGTGGACTTATATATTATTATCCAATTAAATATTTATAAAATAGTAAAAGTAAAATATGTAAGTATAAAAATAGAACACATATGTAAGTTAAAGAAAAAAATAATGATGTTATGATTCTAAACAAAAAATATATAGAAGGTAACCTATTAAATATATAAATTACTTTTAAATTGAAAGAAACATTTGTAAATTTAAATATCTAATAGTTATTAAATAATACATTTTTACGCTTGTAAATTTCAAAAAAGAAAGATAATTTTAATAATTACCAAATTAATTAGGATGGTAATTTAGTGATTTCCCATATCCCTTCAGTATGATCATTTCGTACTACGTGCACTATGTTTGTGTTATAGTCATCATTATCTAGAAATCATATAATAGATGAAGAAGTATCATATAAATCAATAGCATCGTCATCATCACCCTAATCATCCAAATAGATTATTTCCCCTCACAAAATGATGGACCAGTGATCATTTGAAGGATCAGTGACATAAAATATATTTTTTTCATGTGTTTCCATGATAAATGGTTCCTCATTCCAACTAAATCTTTTCAAATCAACCAGTTTAAACCCATATCCATTATGTTTCACACCACTATTACTTGAAACCCAATTACACTTAAACATGGTGACTTGAAATTTAATATAATAAATTTCTCATATGTCTTTAAGAACTCCAAAATATAGAATTGATGCAGAAATTGGTTTTTTATCTTTGGCACTTGAAAAATGAAGTGCTTCAGCGATGACCATTACATCATTATTTTGAATGGTACTCTTATAATCCATATTTTTTGTGTAAAATGTGTACCCGTTAATATCAAAACTAGACCATGGAATCACATTAAGAGATGGTCCCCCTACCAACCAATTCAATGTTTCTAATGTAGATAAATCTATGATGAATTTATCATTAAACCATGAAACGAATGTCTTTTTATGATCAATCATCATCCAATTTTCATTTCTTTTCAGATATCATAAATTTAATTCAGAAATATGTGATGATATATATGATTAAACCCCATCTGTGTTGTTAAAAATATATAAATATGTCTGCATCACTTCATCACATGGAATAAACTTTACCTTTAATCCTTGAATCCATATATCTTCACCATAAACTATCATATATCAAGATATAGGGAGATCAATATGCTCCACTCCGTACAAATAATCATTGTATAACTCAATCACCTCTTCCGATACATATTTTTTAACAATAGAGGCCTCCGGTCGATAAGGATTTTTATTATATCCCTAAAAAAAATTCATATATCTTTCAAAATGATGCATCCATTGTAAATAAACAGGCCCATATATTCTAATCTCTTGCACCAAATGAATCACTAGATGAACCATTACATCAAAAAATATTTGTGGGAAATAAATTTCTAATTGATGAAGAATAAGAGCAACTTCATTCTTTAACACATATAATAAATTTAGATCAAAGACTTTGATAGAAATGGATATGAAAAAATTATATAACCTGATGATAGTCTTTCTAAAAGCTATTATAAATATACCATGCAGTGCAACTGGTAAAATTTATTGCATCAATACATGAAAATCCTCATATTTCATACCTATTAATTTTCAACCCTTAAATCACACCAAATTATTCACATTTGAAGAATAACCACTAGGTAATTTAATTTCCATGAACACACCAAAAAAATTTATCTTCTCAATCTTTATTAATGTGTGAAAAGCCTGAGGTAAATATATTTTATTTCCTTTAAAAGTTGGAGATAACTCTAAATGTATTCCCATGTATATCAAGTCAAATATAGAATGAAATATTTTTTTTTATTTCCATTTATGTCTAACAAAGTTTCAATCATACTGTCACATATGTTTTTCTCGATATTCATAACATAAATGTTATATTTTATCTCTAAAAATATCTAATAATGTATATCAAAAAATATTGGATGTTTCTTCATGATAGTTCTTTGAAGAGTAGAACTTCACTTCATTCTAAATGTTGAATCAATATTTTTAACTATGTCTTAATATTCATCAATTGACAATGGTCATTGAGGGATATTGTATTCTTGTAAATGATTAAATGATTTTTTTTCAATCTATGATAAGGGTGATCAATTGGAAAAGATCATTGATTTTTTAAGTACACTGTCTTTCTTCCATTATGCAACTGATAATATTAAGCCTTTTTTCACAAATTAGAAATTCTTTATGTCTCTTAACATTGTATCCATATATGTTTCTATATGTATGAAATTCATTTATAGTGAACATTATCATATCACAAAAAATAAAATAATATTTCTTATATGCATCTAAAACATTAACACTTGTCTCCCATATTAGTTTAAAATCATAAATCAATGGTGAAAGATACACATTTATATCATTTCTCAGATGTTTTGTTCAATAAATAATCAATCTCATCATAATATATTTTTTCTTCATATATATATGTGGGGAAAAGTTGTAAGATACCAAACAAATAGGCCATAAACTATGTTGGATACTTAGTATCTGATATGGATTCATTCTATCAGTATATAATCTCATTATGAGATTTATAACATCACTTCCAAAATCAAGAATTTTTTTATCAAATCTATCCCAATGTGGTGAATCATCAGGGAGACATATCTTACCATTAGAGATGTGATCAACTGAATTCCATATTAATATTTTTCTATCAATTTAACTTTCAAATAGGTGCTTCAAATGATGAATTATTGGAAGGTACCAAATTTATTTAGCAGGTTCTTTGATTCGGGTGCCTGAGAATGAATCACAATTGAATTATCAAAATTATATGAAGGGATTATTAGATGAAATTATTAGAAAGTATACATAATTTATTTTTTATGAGGTTAGATTCTATTACTTGAGAATGAATCTAAGTTGAATTTTCAGTCCATCTTATAGCATGATGTCCCACATGTAGGACAGTTTGATAAATATTCATATTCTTTCCTATAAAACACACAATCATTAGGGTAATCATGTATCTTTTTATACCCCAATACCATTGGTCATAATATTTTATTCACCTTGTAATTGGAATATGGAAGCTCATTGCCTTCTTGAAATAGGTCTTTTAAAACATCAAGTATGTTAGAGAAACTTTTATCACTCCACGCATTTTTTTCTTTCAAGTTAACTAATCTCAAAACTACTGATAACACTGTATATTTACTACAATATAAGAATAATTTTTTCTCATAATTTATGTACAATAATTCAATTGTTGATATTGTTTCGATGATTTCAACACCTAAAACATGGATTAATTATTCAATACGATCATCTACCTCATTATGAATATTAGCATCAATATTAGATGTTGAATTTTTAGTTCTTTCACCATGGTAGATATGATGTGTATAATTAACACTAAACCATATCATATGATATGATCTTTTATTTATCAAGATTTTATCATTCTCATATTCAAACACTTCACATGTGGACAAAACATCAAATCTATATTTTGAAGATTTTGTTAATAAAATTCCAAGAAATCGTCAACTATTTTTTGCTATTCAATTGTGGTTCTTTATATATTTATCCAATTATGATCCATTCAATACCTGATATCGTAATATAATTAGTGAATATATTAAAACATATATAAATTTAAAAATATATATATAAATAGATAAATTTTAAACATAAATACATTTAATAAAAATTATTGGTAATCAAAAAGGAAACATCAATGATGAATAGTAATAAAATAAAAACTAATGTACTAGTAAAAAATCATGATTTTTTTAATATATGTATGCTTTCCACACCATATATTTTAATAATTTTATTTAATTAATGATAATATATTATTTCATATATGGAAATATTGTTTGAATCATTTAATCATAAATCTTACATATAAAAAAATTATAAACTCTTGGTTCTCACAGCATCATCAATATAGAATAATATCCCTCGAGGAATATGACATTCCTTCATACCACATAAATATCAAAATATAACATCAATGTGATAAAACCCAATAATTATATCAATAATATAAAATATAGTGATATTTATCAGATCACATTATAAAATTATATCCAAATCACAATATCACATCAATGATTAATAACCTTGTCAAAAAAAATAATTTACCATATAATTATATAAACTCACATCGACCACCCATCAAAAATTATCATAATATTTTTTATTAAGTCACAAGATCATTTCAACATTTCATTCCAACTATTCATATCATCATTATTAAGAAAATATGAAAAAACAAAAATTCTACTTCAAAACACATGATTTAGGTGAATTTATTTAACTTCCACTATTTTTCTCTTTTTCCTATTATAAATTAATCTAAATTAATCATCACCAGCTAACTAACATCCACTTATCCTTGGTTGTCTAATATAATTAAATAGTACATTTATCCATAACCTCTCCTATAATCTCATCATAATAGATCATGTTCAACCTCTTTATCATAAAAGTTTCATAAAAACATTAATCAATATGTAACACACATCATAATGTCAAAAAAATATAAAATAAATGTATTTTAAATATCATTGCTTCACAAAAAAATTAATAAATATATATCATCACAACCATTGTAATATTTTATCAAATAAAAAAATTATCAAAAAAAAACAAACATATGAACAACATTTATAAATAATAATTAACTGTTATTAAATAATTGAAATAATAAATCAACAATATAACTAAAAAATAAATAATTTTACTTTAAAATTAAATAAAACATATAAAATTTGGATTTAACCATGGAAAATGGATCAATAATTTTAACATGCTTCCTCAAATTCTTGTAAGAACAAACACTGCAAGATCTAATAAAAATGTATGTAAAAATGAACAATAAACATGAAAAATTAAAGAAAATAAAACCATGGATGATGGTCAGATGAAAATATATTTTCAAATATAAATACTTCTGTATATGATGAAATAATGAAAGAGGAGGAAGATTCAAGACCCTGATCATGAAATAATGAAAATTATTGAAGAAAATAAACAAGAATCATCGTTCAGATCATCGGGTCACCATCATGGAGGCTGTGAGTTGAAAAGAGGGTTTGAGGGTTCTAAAAATTGAGGGTTTCACGATCTCATGTTGGTTAAAACAAAATTTTCGGTATTAGTTTGGAGAAAAATCGATGCTGAAATTTAGTTTTTGGGATTATGGCATGGGTTTTCAAAAAAACCAACACCGAAAATGTTTCTTCATTTATAGTGTTAGTTTTTGTAAAAACTAATGGCATAAAACTTGTTTTGTGGTGTTTTGTGGAGTCTTTTTTCTTAAAAACCAATGCCAAAAATCAAAATAATTTTTTTTTCATAGGTTTATGTTAAAACTAATGCGAAAAATTTGTTGCAGATAATTTTTGCATCATTTTATAAAAAACGGATGCCATATCTTTGGCATTAAAACCACTATTTCTTATAGTGTGGATAAGGATTTGATGTTTACAATTTTTTTATTTAGTAATTCATGGTTGATGGGAGTTCCTTTTTCTCTCAGTGGCAATTCTGTGAGTTCCTTCAAAGGTAAGAGAAAGTGCGATGAGTCTCATGGTGGATATAAACAAAATGGTTCTACTATACTTCCTTCAGTGCCTAGAAGAGGATCTTTGACCTGCTTCTAGTGTGAAAATCCTAGGCATTCGAAACGGGTTTTCACTGAGGCACCGATGATACATGTTTGTTGCTAGTGATGAAAAATGGGTCTGTGGCCCGCGGGATTTGCAGGTTTGGGGTGGATGCGGGGTAGGGAGGGCCAAAAAAATTTAATCGCTTAGAGCATGGGTCAATGCGGGTTGAGCCCGTGTGGGTGCGGGCCAATGCGGGTTGAGCTCACACGGGTGTGGACTTACCCGTGGGCCTAATTTAAAAAATATTTGTTTAAAATATACAGTTTTTTAATATTTTTGTTTTTTTAATAAAAAATTATGATTAAACCATGACATAATATTTCTCACCATAATTCTCATACTAATTCATCATTCATTAACATGTGAATTTTAAATAGGTTTATATTTATTGTTTTGATATGGTTTTATAATATTTATATTGTAATTATTCACCATATTCACATGATGTGTCATACCACCTCTCAGAAAATGGAACTCATCTCCCTTGCACATGGTTTCAATTCTAAAAGATTAATTATGATTATAATATTTTTTGGGTCTATTTAATTTTGTTATTATTTAATTTTATTTTTTTGATTAAGAAAATAGGAAAGGGCCTTAGGGGAACCCTAATAGCCTCCTTTGAAACTAGTTTTTGTTTGGAAATTCATTGTTCATTCTAGCCATTCGCATCACCACACGACCAACTTTATCATTCGTCACTTCTCACTGATCACTCGCCTACTTTTCATAGCAACAGTTCACCACCATGTTTTCATCGCTACATGCCACCATTAACCCATATAAAAATGTTCCATCACATCCCTTAAAACTCTAGGTATTGTAAATCCATACTTCTCCTAACAACAACCATTACAAATGAGAAAAAAATACAATATTTACATGATTATAAATAGTATATATTTTTTAAAATACGGGCAACCCACAGGTAACTCATGGTCTTATGCGGGGTGGGGTGGGTTTGAATTTTTTTGTTCGTATTATATGCGAGCTTTTTCAGAAAAACCTACGCGGGCTCAAACCTGCACGGGCTTGGCCTGCCCCACCCCGCCCCACCCGTTTCACATTACTAGTTGATGGTGATTCTCAAGTCACATGCAGAAGTTCTGTTATATATTATATTCTCCACATAGTGTTATAGGATCATCAACACAAAAAATTGATGCAGTTTAATCATATTCTTCAAGATATATGGGGTTCCATTGAAAGGAATCCATAATAAATATTATTCATGTAGTGGAAGAGTCTCCACAGGAAGCTAATATGGCTCCATCAACTATGAGAGGTACCATCGCTATTGCTTCATCTTTAGTGACGGATTTTTCTGATATTATTGCATCTCATTCATTTATATCGATTCATATTGTGAACCTGATAAATATTTCTATGGATAATTTATCTTTTGTGATGGATATTACTACATGCCTCATAATAAAGAGAGAGAAGGGTCTTGATTTTTATTCTAGTTCCTTATCTTT
Source organism: Viscum album (assembly GCA_963277665.1). NCBI lineage: Eukaryota > Viridiplantae > Streptophyta > Magnoliopsida > Santalales > Viscaceae > Viscum > Viscum album. The sequence goes on along the minus strand of OY728160.1, from coordinate 903,269,770 downwards.
ATCAAATATTGGGATTTTCTGGTTCTCAACATGAAACCCCTTGATGTAATTTTTGTAATAGATTTTCTTATTTATAATAAATCCCAAATTGATTATTATCTTTGATGAGTCTCTTTTACTATGCCTGATGGGGTATGTCGTATCATTCATGGATAATATGAATTGATGTCAAGTAGATACAGACCTTCTTATCCAATGTTTGGGAATGTAATATTAGTGTTTTATTTTTATTTGGAGCTAGAATATTTGAGTAGTGATCTCCCTCCATTTCACATTGTGTTTCCCAACATTTTTCCTTCTAACATCTTTGGTTTTACATCGATAAGGGAGGTATATTTTATTATTGATTTAGTGTTAGGTACTCGTCCAATATCAATTCCTTGTTACTACATAGAACTATATGAAATGAAACTGTTGAATTCTCAGTTGGATGATCTTTTAGAAAAATGATTTAGACACTAGAGTGTGTCACCTTGGGTGGGGTCTGTTACCTTTTCTAAGAATGTGGATGGAAAAATTTTCCTTTGTGTTGATATCTGCAAACTCAACTATGTTATTATTGATAAAAACTATATATGTTCTTGTATTGATGATATGTTTGATCAGTAGAAATGGTTGAAGTGGTTATCTAATATTTATCATCGATCTAGTTATCACCAGTTGAGAATAAAAGAATATGACATTCATAAATCCATCACTCAAAAAAGGTATGGCCATTATGAATACCTTTTCATGCCATTTAGTCTAACAAATTATCATGTAGCCTTTATATATTTTATGGGAAATATATTCCATAAGTATCTTGATACAATTGTGGTGGTTTGAGTTGATGACATTCTAGTTTACTCTAAGTCTGAGGAGGATCATGTGCATCATTTGAGATCTATTCTGGAATTGTTTAGAAATCATTAACATTATCAAAAGTTATCGAAATGAGATTTATGGATTCATCAAGTTAAGTTCTTAGGACACATGGTGTCGAATCATGGAATATTTTTTGATCCTCTGAAGGTGAAATTTGTTATGACATGGGAGAAGCAATGGAATTTATTCTAGAATCTAAGCTTCTTGGGTAATGCTGGATATGTATTTCTCAAAGTTGGATTCTATGATGATTTCTCTCACATATAATGGAGTGATTTTTTATTGGGATGATAAATTTCAATGTTCCTTTGTTGAGATGAAGCGTCTTTTTAATTCTACACTACTTTCGACACTCCAAGAGGAAAGGAAGGGCTATGTGGTATTTTTTGATGCATCAGGATTGGTTTTGAGTTGTGTTCTTATGTAGGGTGATCATGTGGTAGCCTATGGATCTTGTAAGATTAGGCTACATGAGAATAAATATCTAACCCATGGCCTTGAACATGCATATGTAATTCATACTCTTAATAGTTGGAAGAATTACCTTTTTATAGAAAGGTTTACCATGTATTTTGAATACAAGAGCTTGAGATATATCTTCTCTTGAAAATATTTGAATATTGGTCATAGGCATTGGGTGGAGTATCTACAATCCTTTGATTTTGACATTGTCTATACACCCGGGAATGGGAATATCATCACTGATGTGTTCAGTAAGAAACTTCCAACCAAGCCTGTGAAAATATCGTGGTAAGAGTTGGAATTAATGGATCTTTTTTAACAGTTTCATATTATAGTTTGTAAAGTAGGGGTCATGGTTGTCTTTTCCAATGTTCATTTGACCTCCTCTCTCCTCGATATGGTTCTTCAAGAGTAATATGTTGATGATGAATTACTTAGCATTAGAGACTCTCTTTATAGTGGAAATACCATTACAGAGTGTTCATTCTCCACAGATTGTATTATATATTTTATAATTAGTTTATTTGGTCATTACCTGTGGGGAAATTTGTGATGGGGGATTTCCATAATTCACAGTGGGTTTTTCACCCATAGACCACAAAGATGTTCTATGACATGCAGATATAATTCTATTGGCTGGGTATGAGACAATACATCCATGAATTTGTTATGCACTGCTATAATTTCCAATAGGTCAAGGAAGAGCATCTGAATCTTTCAGTTTTATATCATCCACTTCTAGTTCCGACTTGGAAGTGGAATAATATATCTATGGATTTTGTGGTTGGGTTTCCAAGTACGTTAATAAAGAATAATGTGATATGGGTTTTTATTGATAGTTCGATCAAATCAGATAACTTTATACCCATTCATGATACAACCAATGTTGAGGAGATGGAAAATCTCTATGTGAATGAAATTTTTTCTTTTCATAGTGTTCCATCTTCTATAGTCTCTGAAAGAGATCCTTATTTTACTTCTAGGATTTATAGAAGTTGTAGGAGGAACTGGGATCTCAGGTTTATTTGAGTACAAAATTGCATCCATAGAAAGATGGCTAGACAAATAGGGATATATATATTCTTGAAGATATGATTTGTTTCCATCTCATTGATTTTTTTGGATATTGGGATGATCATTTGGGATTAGTTGAGTTTACTTATAACAATAGTTATCGGTATTTGATCAGAAATGATCCTTTTGAGGACTTTTATGGTCGGTCGTGTAAATCTCTATTGTGTTTTTCGAATATTATTGAATGTTACTTGGTTGGACTGAGCACGATCTAATATTCTAGAAAAAATATTCATATGATTTTTCAGAGGATGTTGATAGCATAGAGATGGTATAAATATTATATTGATCATCATCATAAACCATTGGGGATGAAGTGTTCATGAATTTTTCACCCTATTTGGTTCATTGATGGATTGTGAGGAAATGGATTCTTGATCCTCATTTTGTGGGACCTTTTGAGTATGTTGAGTACGTGGAAAAGTGGATTACCATTTATCACTTATTCCAAAACTGATGTCGATACATAACATGTTCCATGAATCTTAGCTATGAAAATATCTTTCTGATCCTTATCTTGTTTTTAGATAGAGTGATCTTGATATTGAGCCTAATTTATCTAGAAAATAGTATTTGGTCTGGATAGTCAATTCGAAGACAAAGGTACTTTTTGGGAGGATTACACCATTTTTCTGAGTACTATGATAACATGATTCTGATATGCATGAGACATGAGAGAGGGAGGCTGTCACAACCCGTCCCCCGGGGCCCGTATCGTAACTACCCTAAGCCCTCCTTCTATAGGTCAGGGGCTGGCGACTAGCGCCAAAGGCGTAAATTCCTAAAACTTGGAAGGCATTGCCTTTATGAAACGTATACACATACAACCAAAGTACAAGCAGAAGAAAACACTAAGTAAAAACTGTATAACAAGTGTACTGAATATAAAGGGGTCCAGAATACAAGCCCAACTATAAAGTACAAGTACAACTGAAAGGGGAAAATAGCTGAAAGGTAGAAGCAGCTCCAGGATCTTCATCCAGGGTTCCTACCTGAAGGGTAGGTACAGATGTCCTCCTCGGCACTCCACGTCTATCATTCCGCTTCGTGTACTGTCACTCCGAGTGGTCCACCTCTGGGTACCCTCCAGTCCTGGCTCGCTCTTGGCCTCCGTCAGTGTTGTCTGTCATCTGTATCCAACACAACTAGGTGAAGGCATAGCCCGTGCAGGGGTGAGCATAACGATACTCAATAGGGACCCCGAGACCCTCAAGGTCTCACTAAATACAACAAGGATAAACCAAAAAGTATGATTTCAACGGATAACCATTACTTAGGTATATTCCCATACATATACCTATGTTATCAAGTAACCCATCTCAATCATGAGGAAAACACAAAGGTCATTGACTCAGCTCAAACCAGGATTTTCGTCATCGCCGTGTGTACCGCCTTTGTCATTGTCGCTTCTTCGCCATGTCATAGGGCGTCACAAGAAAGTAGAACGACGGAGGATGCCAGGTCATGTTAGGTTGGCCCGCATCCTCCGTGTTTAGAGGGGAAAATCAAAGGGCTCAACGATATAAGAAATTGATTAAAACATGACCGAAAAAAACCCTTTCTATCCGATGAAGGGGATAAGAAAAAGTATAATATCTTCATGAAATAAAAAACCCCTACCTTTGATTTTCCAGTAGTCATTCGTTGACGTCACGGAAGGATGGCTGTCAATATATGGTATACGATCACGTCCCACGTCGAAGGGGGTCCAAAGAAGAAGGCCGGAGAAGAAGAGCACAGTCGGCGTTCTTCGCGTTCTTCGCGTTCTTCGTTGGAGAGAGTAATCCTCCAAGTGTTGGGTGATGCATCTATTTTCCAGCATTTTTCCGCTTGTTGAAGCCATCCCAAAACCTTCACCCAAGCTTCCTTTATATAGGAGAGGGGGGATTTGTCTAAAATCACGTTGGCACGTAATTAAAATGGTAGAATTAAATAACCCGGCTCCACCAAATTAATTGCACGAGGGTTGTCACAATTAATTTGGAGGATGTCAAGAGGCTCCCCTTAATTAATTCACACGCGTTGGCGCAATTAATTAAGGGAGATGCCAAAAATTCAAAGATGAAGTTTTGGCCATTAAAAGGGGTGGTGGTGGCACCATTGATAGGGGGAGTTGAGAGGTTATGGTCTCCTCCCATTAATAAGGGTCGGGTGGCCTCATGTGGTCCCCACCACATTTAACCTCACATGGGAGATTGGGTTTGGGTGGGCCCCACCACTATAACCTCTCATGGGAGGTTAGGATGTGTTGGTCCCACCACCAACTCCCAAGCAAAGGTTCCAACTACCCACACTCACATGGCGGCTGGAATAAAATAAAGTGTGGCTACACTTTATTTTATCATTTTTTTTAAAATCCAAAAACTAACTTTTATTCAACACCCCCGAATGATAAAGGGTTAAATGACTAAATGATATGACTCATGTCAACAAGGTGCATCTTAATTTTTGGGAGCCTGTCTGATTAGAACTCCACAGTTAAGCATGCTTGGCTTGGAGTAGTGATCAGGATGGGTGACCTTCTAGGAAGTTTCTCAGGGTGTGTGTGAGTGAGGACAAAGCACACTGAAAAGAATATGTGTTGGACTATGGGTATAGTCATTAGTCAGATGACCCGTTCAGACACATGGGTGGGCCCCAGGGTGGGGACCACGTGTCTGTGGGGCAACTGGTGGTACTTGGTGGGCTAGGGCCTGACGGCCATGTTAAGGCGGGGTGGTTGTGCTGTCACTGGGACCCAGTTGTCACATTTGGTATCAGAGGTGGTACCTAGCCTTAAGTGTGGTGCACTGCCTGGGTTGAGATGTAGGGCCCACAACGAGGACGTTGTGATCTAAAGGGGGTGATTGTAACACCCCCCGAATGATAAAGGGTTAAATGACTAAATGATATGACTCATGTCAAAAAGGTGCACCTTCCTTTTCAGGAGCCTGTCTGATTAGAACTCCATAGTTAAACGTGCTTGGGTTGGAGTAGTGATCAAGATGGGTGACCTTCTCGGAAGTTCGTCATGGTGTGTGTGAGTGAGGAAAAAGCACATTGGAAAGGAAATGTGTTGGCCTATGGAGACAGTCATTAGTCAGATGACTCGTTCAGACATGTGGGTGTGCCCCAGGGTGGAGACCACGTGTCATAGAGGCACTAATGAGAGAGTAATAGTCTTATTTTTTTATATGAAAACTTATTGATAGAATTTCTATGGAAAAAATGTTTCTATGTTGGGGAGGTTGTAACATCGAGTTACTGATTTTTAGGAACTCTTCGACACTAATTTTTTATCATGCTTTGGTTGGGGTTTGTATGGGGGTATTTCATGTGGAAAGATGGAATGTTTTTAAAATTATGGTTTGTGCACAATTGGCGCATAGTTTTCCCAAACCGTGCCCCACCAAGTGAAAACCTTGCAACCATAGGTAGTAGGGGTTTTCACATTTGGGGAATAATTTTAAAAACTGTGCACACACCAAGTAGAAACCGTGCACCCCAATAGAGGGATGCAGGGTCAGGGTTCACAATTTGTCTAATCAAGTTGCACTGCCTAGCTAAATGTTCAAACGGTAATTTTTATTTCCAAAAATTATTAAGAAAAATAAACAAACCCATGTTTTATCCCCCACTCAACCCCAACCACTCATAAATAAAAATCCTAGGTTTTAGAGTCTCCCACAAATCCCTTTTTCTCCTCTAAACACCTTTCTATGTGCATCGAAGTGTGGTGGATCTTATTTGATACCTCTCTAGTAAGTGCTTCTTTTACTATTCCTTTTCTCCATCTATCCCTATCTTTCCTCATTAGTGAGTGTTAGACAATATTGTTTTTGGAAGATATAAACTCCTATAATTTGGATCTTAATTCTAGGTTTTATTTCTAGATCTCTATTGTCATCATTCGTTATTAGAAAATACCTCTGTGGGTGTTGAGTTTTGATACCACCATTAGAGGTAGGTTGTTCTATTTAAGAATGTCCAATTGATTTAACCTTGATTTTCATGATGTTATTTTAATTTATTTCTATTGAATTATGAAAAAAATAATTTGATTCAAATGAGAATTAAAATTGATTTGGTATGGATTTTGAGAAAAACTCCCAATTCTAATGGAATTGAAATTTGGGGAATGTTATGGAAATTTATGGAAATTGTTAATTGATTTGAGAATTGGTTTTATAAAATGTCTTAAATTGAATTGAATAAAATCTATGATTGGTTTTATATTGAAACAAAATGACATTATGAAAAATCCATGTTTTGGTGTTGGAATTGATTTGGAATATTGAAATTATAAATTGGGAAATTAATTTATAAATGATATTTTGATTTGAAATGAAATGAATTGACCATTATTTATTGATTGATTGATCACATGCATGACTGGGTAGTTAGTGGGTTATTTGGGATAAGCACTCTAGGTTGTTAATTCCTTATAAATGGATTTATGATGACAACTCTAACAAAATCCTTGGTAGGTGAATCTTACCCTTAAGGGGATATTGATGAATCATATTTGGCCTGATCCTGAGGGATGTGGGTATACATTTCCATGATCACTGATATGAAAGTGTGAGGATATTATGACTAGGAACTATTGTACTATAGAATGGATGACCACATTTATTATTCTGATTATGTTGATATATATTCCATTGATTTTGAAACTACTTTATTCATTCCAGATGACTTAAATAAATTGTTTTATATAAAATGTTTATTAAGCCATTGTTTAAAATATGTTCCATCATTTCAAATGAAAAGTGTGTTTTGTTTTCAAAAAGAAATTGTATCTCCATTTCCTTTATTACATAAAATATAAATTATATTTTTGTTTATTATTATAGATTCATATTATGGAATACTTAGTGAGACCCTACTGGTATTTTATCTCACACCCTACCTTTACATTCTGGTGTTTGTTGATTTTCTTCTCCCATGTTCGAGTAAAGGGAAACAGTCCCTTGGAAGAGGTGGGTGTTCTTGACCCTTTTGGCTTAGAGTTTTGATACCATAAGGATGTTTTGTTTTATCTTATATTCTTTAGAGTAATTTGAAGATGTACTGTTTTGAGTTTTAGTTTTCCTGTTTGTTTTCTGGTACTTTATCCTTAAGGGGTTCTGATCATAATAATATTTATTTGTTTCCACAACTATTTTGTGGAAAAACTGTTACCACTTTTATCTTGTATGATTATAGGTGTTAGTCGCTGAAACGCACGGCCGATTGTTGCCTATCAACTGGTCAAATTTCCAGTACTCTGCTAATGTGTATAGCAGCACTCGGGTCGAATCCTCGGCGATGGTACTTCATAATAGTCGATTGTTTTTAGTTGATTGTATTTTGATTGGGGGGGTTTGTTTGTAGTGCTTAATTGAAATGTTTAATGGATGATGTTTAATTTAAAAAGTTGATAAAGATTGGGGTGAGTTCATCATTATGTAGTTAATCTTGTGATATCCTTGAGCTTTGCTTTATATTGCATTAAATTAACACCCATGTCACAAGATGATTTTGATCGGAATTCCCAAGTGTTAAAGATTTAATCCAAGACGTAACTTAACTTAGGTTTCTAATAATTACCATTACTTGTTTATGGTAGTGTATTTTTGGTTCCAATAATCCATGGATTCCACATATTAAACAAAACATTTCATTAATCCATGACATATAATGTTCAACATACACAATATTAATTTAAAGAACATTCGTCGAGCAAAAGCTCTCAATCACTTAACATACCTGAATTATAACTCACCATAATTAAAGATTTACCAAGCCATTAAAATTATTACTAATCTAGTTATAATTATTATGATGATAAATTAATAAGATAAGATAAATAAAGGGATAAGAACAGATTTTTGCATCGAACACACACACACGAACAATGATGATAATTAAAAACGGATTTTCGATTGAATGAGGAAGAAAAATAAGGGAAGGGGATTAAAATGAATTTAAACTATTTTAAGAAAATAAATATTAAACTACAGAAGGTGGATGATAATAAGAGATATTGAAGAAGAAACTTGCATTAAAACAGAATTACAAAAGAAAGGACATACAAAATTACAAAAACGAAGAACACGAAAGTAAGTGAAAACAAAGAGAGGAGGAAAGGTCTCTCAAGTGAAAACTTGAGTATGGAAGATCCTCCTAAGCCTTTGTAAAGGCTTTGGTCGTGCCAATATGTTATCCTATCTTCTGAAATGCCAACCCCCTTGAAGGAGAGGAGGGGGATACATTTATAGCCCAAGGAAGTGGACTGTTTTCATTCCCAATATGTCCCTCCAATTGCATCACCAAGTTGACTATTCAGAAAGCCGAATCTCCAAATATCTCCTTCTTAAAGGTTTTAGATAATAAAGTTGTATGACTTATCTCAAAATTTGGATTCATTTATACTTAAGGATCAAAAGTTATGGCTGGTTGATTAAACAAAGTTAAACTGTCCATTTCAATCCAGTATTTTTAAAGTCCAAAATGTGAAAAGGTTTTTGAATAGGAAGATGCCTTCAAATCCAAATTATTTCTTCAAAAAAGTAGTCCTACTATATCTCTTATTTCACACTGAAAAATCTCATCTTTATTTGATGCTTATATTATGATATATGTCATGCATACTATACTTATTTTAATTCTCGGCCAGAATGGTGGTCTGGATTTTAAAGCTTCATTTGGGCCCCTTGTTCTTAGATTTGGGAACTTAAATTTTTATAAAAGACTCCTTGAATTTTCCCCCAAACTATGGTGGAGAATAATAGAATTTTTACGTTTTAATGTAGCCCAGTAAATCAATATTTATGAATAGTCCAGTTTCTTCACAGATTCTTTGGTCTTGTTTGTGAGGACCATATGACCCTTCAAATGGGAGAATTGAATCATGGTACCTTCTAATGAAATGTTTTATATTTAAAGTAGAATCCTAAAAAACAAGAACCAAACAATTTTGATTATTATAGTTATAGTTATAATTAAAACAGTAAAATTACTCAATTGGACTACTTCTAAAAATGCTCAAAAATTATACTTAATATTAAAACATTAATATTTCACACAAATTATGCACATTTCATATAAAATAAGTAAAGGGAGTATATAATAAATCATGAAAATATTAATAACATCAACTCCCCCACACTTAGTTTTGTGCATGTCCTCATGTGCAAAAAATATAAAAACATGACAAAATCTTTTTCACTCACCAACAAATATTAAAATTTTGTTTTCTTCAATCAGGGGAGGTTTAGAATATTTCACTCATCCATTTTGAAATCCACCACAAGTTGTTACAGAAAAAATGTTCCAAAACTAATTCATTTTTTCATGCTCAAATTTAGAAATGGAAAATGTGGACACTCAAAACTCACACCTCTCAAGATGATAAAATTTATTTGTGGAGGTTTACTCTTTCACCAACCAAAAGTGAAAATCATAGAGATTGAAAAGAGCTCTCAACTTCCAATCACTATCCAAAGTGCAAAAGAATAAAGAGGTATTTTTAAGGGGTTTTTTTTGTGGATATGGGATGGTAGGAATATAATGTCCAAGAGAGAAGAATAGGGGTAAAACACCAACATAGAAAAAGCAATGCACATTTTTTTTTGAAATAAAACATGGAAGGAATTGAAAGCACATATTTACAAGGGAATGATTGTGTGAAGAAAGACACAATAGAGGAAGAAAATATTAAGGGTATGAGAAGATGAAATATTTACAAACCACAAAACTTCTTCAAATGATATAAGAATATAATACAAGTTTTCTTTTTTTTTCTTTTTTTTCTTTGTTTTTTTGAAAGTTGACCTTGAAATAGATCTCACACTCATATACCAACCCATGTTTGATCTCCTCACGACACTAATTGTAATAGTTATAACAATATAAAAGGTTGAGAAAGAGTGATTTTTGACCTACCCAAGACACAACCCATTTTTGCAAAAAAAAATTGATTTTTTTCATCATTTTTTATTTTTTTTTAACACTTGTCAAAAACATTTACAAAATTACATAAATGGAAGTACATTACATTCCCCAAAACACACTTAATGACAACCTCTCCCCCACACTGAAATGGATGCTTGCCCTCAAGCATATGATAACTCGTTGAAAATCAATAATAGGGTACCCAAACAATAAAATCCATTCCCCCCACACTTAAATTTCAAAAAAAAATATGCAATGAAAATCCATGTTTATATTGGGTGGGAAAAGGTATTGGGATTGTAATTTGGCTATCAAATAAAAGGTTTTAATAGGCTTGAAGGGTCTTTCAAAAGGAGGATTAATTTAAGGGAAATGGGAGGCTATTTGGCTATTGTGATTCTCATGTGGTTCAGAAAATGCCTTTATCATATTAATGCACACTAAGGCAGGAAATTCAGCTCGAAGGTCCACAAACTCAAGACTCACAAATGGGGGTGAAAACACACATTTTGAAAATATGTCCATATGTGGCCTTGGCGTGAAAGCAAATTTTGTTTCTAACGGTTTGGGAAAATCATTTTCCAAATCAAAAATTGAGCATTCAAAATTTGTTAATTTTGACACAAAATTATTTATCCAAAGTCATGATGAAAATACAAAAAATTTGAGATGAAAACATGTCTGTTAACTCCCCAAAATGGTTGGACAAAATTTCAAAACTCGATGGTGAGTAAGCATGACTCTTTAATTTTTTGTATTTTTTTAAGTGATTGTTTTCTTGGTTTTTTTTAGTTTTTTAGGTTTTTATATTTTTTTGTTTTTTTATAAAGATACACCCACACAAAATAGAAATTTAAAAATAAAGGTTTTTATAAATAAAGTGGTAAAAAAAATTGAAGAGAGAGGAAAAAGAAGAAAGAGGTAGAGAGAGGAAGAGATAGAGAGAGAGTTAAAGGGAAAGAGGTGCCCCATGGTTTAGATTTGGTGGGTCGTCATCTCCATCCGGTGGTGGGTTGACTGGAGAAGTTGGGTATCCAATGGAAGTAGATGATGATCCAGGATTGTGTGTCCTCTAATAGTGATGCTTTAACTGATGTCCATTAACTGTGAATGTCCTTTTGGAAGAGGGGTCTTGGACTTGCACTACACCAAATGGGTAAACATTAGTAATAACAAAAGGACCTTCCCAACGAGAATTAAGCTTACCTGGGTGAATTCGGAATCGATAATTTAAGAGCATTACCTTTTCACCTTCATGAAATACCTTTCTCAGGATGTGTCTGTCATGGAGTACCTTAGACTTCTCTTTGTACAGATTGGAATTCTCATAGGATTCAAGTCGAAGCTCCTCCAGTTCATCTAATTGCAATAATCTTTCTTCACCAGATTTTTCACAATCAAAATTACAAGTTTTCACAGCCCAAAAAGACTTATGTTGGATTTCAACTGGTAAGTGACACGCTTTACCAAAAACTAGCCTAAAAGGAGACATCCCAATGGGTGTTTTATAGGCAGTTCGATAAGCCCAAAGGGATTCACCAAGTCTCTCAGTCCAGTCTTTTCTGGTGGGATTAACAATTCTCTCAAGTACCCTTTTCACTTCTCTATTAGAGAGTTCAGCCATGCCATTTGTTTGAGGGTGATATGCATTTGAAGTTTTATGTAAAACCCCATTCTTTTTCAGAAGAGCTTCCATGGTTCTATTACAAAAATGGGTTCCTAAGTCACTGACCAAGGCACGTGGTGTGCCAAATCTTTGGAAGATGTGGGTCTTTAGGAACTCACTAACAGTATGAGCATCATCCTTCCTAATGGGTTTGGCCTCAACCCACCTTAAAACATAATCAACCGCAAGAAGAATGTATGAGAATCCATTGTAAGGGGGAAATGGTCCCATGAAATTGATTCCCCAAACATCGAAGATCTCGCAGAAAATTAAAGGCTTTTGGGGCATTTCATTTCTCTTGGAAATTGTGCCAAACTTTTGGAAAGTGGGACATGATTGATAGAACTCATGTGAGTCCTTGAAGAGTGAAGGCCAGAAAAATCTAGAGTCTAGGACCTTTCAGGAGGTCCTTTGTGGTCCAAAGTGGCCACCTCCGGGAAGTGAGTGACAGAATTTTAATATGGAAGAATGTTCATTTTCATCTACACGTCTTCTTATTACCATGTCAGCCCCAGTTTTCCAAATTTTATTTTCTTCCCAAAAATAGTATTTTGAATCACTTTTCAAATTCAGTTTTTGTTCTTTTGAAAACTTTTCAGGAAAAACACCAGAAACCAAGTAATTTACAATTGGGGCATACCATGGTATTTTTGGAGTGAGAGATGAAAGGTGCTCGGTGGGGAATTCAGGATCAATGATTTCAGATTGAGAAGAATTATAAATTCTACTCAAGTGATCAGCAACAGGGTTTTCTTTTCCTGGTATATCTTTGATTTCAAGGTCAAACTCTTGGAGCATTAGGATCTATCTTATTAGCCTCAGTTTGGAATCACTTTTCTTGAGTAAGAACTTTATAGCAGAATGGTCTATGAAGATTATTATTTTGGCACCTAAGAGATAGGGTCGGAATTTATATAAGGCAAAAACCACTGCTAAAAGTTCCTTTTCAGTGACAGTGTGGTGAGATTGAGTTTCATCCAATGTTTTTGAGGCATAATAGATGAGATGGGGAATTATTTCTCTTCTTTGGCCAAGAACAGCTCCAACAGCTCTATCAGAAGCATCACACATCAACTCAAAGGGTAATGACCAATCTGGGGGTTGGATTATCGGGGCAGATGTAAGAGAAGTTTTGAGTTCAATGAAGGCTCTCTTGCAAACCTCATCAAAATGTAAAGTGACATCATTTTGGAGCAAATGAGTGAGTGGGAGGGAAATTTTACTGAAGTTATGGATGAATCGTCGATAGAAACCAACATGACCAAGGAATGAACAGATGTCTCGAACAGATTTGGGTTTAGGAAGTGATTGGATCACTTCAATTTTGGTAGGATCGACTTCAATATCATCTTTTGAAACTATGTTCCCTAGAACAATCCCATTTGCTACCATGAAGTGACATTTTTCAAAATTTAACACAAGGTTACACTCGACACACTTTTGAAGGACTAGAGAGAGTGAATTCAAACAAGATTCAAATGACTCACCATAAATGGTGAAGTCATCCATGAATACTTCCATGCAGTGTTCAATGAATTCTGAAAAGATACTCATCATACACCTCTGGAATGTTGTAGGAGCATTACAAAGGCCAAAAGGCATTCTTCTATATGCATATGTTCCAAATGGGCATGTGAAATTAGTCTTTTCTTGGTCCTGAGGTGAGATTGGGATTTGAAAATAGCCGGTGTATCCATCGAGAAATCAATAGTGTGACTTTCTGGATAATCTTTCTAGCATTTGATTAAGGAATGGAAGAGGTTAGTGATCTTTTCGTGTTTCAGCATTCAATTTTCTATAGTCGATGCACACACGCCATTTGTTTTTCACTCAAGTTGTGACTACCTCTCCATGTTCATTTGTGACAACAGTTATCCCACCCTTCTTAGGTACAACTTGAATTGGACTAACCCATTCACTATCAGAAATTGGGTAGATAATACCAGCTTGAAGAAACTTGGTGATCTCTTCCCTAACTACCTCAAGGATGAGTGGATTGAGTCTTCTTTGTGGTTGTCTAATTGGTTTGGATGACTCCTCAAGATGTATGTGATGCATGAAAAGGGCAAGGTTGATTCATGGTATGTCATCTAGGGTCCAACCTAAGGCCTTTTTGTTTTCCTCTAACACTTGAAAAAGTTCGGACTCCTCGGTTTCAGTAAGTGTGGCAGAGATAATGACAGGATATGAGTGATCATGGAAGAGGAATGCATATTTCAGGTGTGCAGGAAGAGGTTTCAGATCAGTCTCATCTTTCACTTTTGGGCTAGACAACTCAGGAATGGAAGAAGGGACTTCAGTTGCTTCAGGTTCATTTTCCTTAATACTGTCCAAGGTGGAGCAGTAGAGATCATAATCGATGTGGAATTCAAGAGAGTTTTCAAGTTCCTCTAGATTGATGGAGTCTATGAATGAGAGGTCCACATCAACATCACCATTTATGACTTGGTTAATCATAGTGCAGATTTCACAAGATCCTTTTTCATTAGAACACAAAGAACACAGTGGATTGGGGTTCTATTGACTCTTAGAAGTGTCCTCAAAAGCATAAATTGAGAATACAGAGTGGTCCTCAGATGGGTATCGCATGGCTTGGAAAATGTCAAACTTGACCAGTTGGTCATCGAATTCCATGGATAAGATGCCTAAATGGACATCAATTTTGGTTCTCGCAGTCATGAGGAATGGTCTTCCTAGAATTAGGGGAGATCGAGAAGAGGACGTGTCACCTTCCATGTCAAGGACATAGAAATCAGCAGGGAAGATAAGATCATTAACTCGGACAAGGACATCCTCAATTATTCCCTCGGGACTAACTGTGCTTCGATTGGCTAACTAGATGACAACACCTGTTGGGTGTAAAGGACCTAGACCAAGGTTAGAGAATATGTATTTGGGAATGACATTAATTGAGGATCCTAGGTCTATGAGTGCATCATTAAAGTTGGAACTTCCAATTTTGCATGGAACCGTAAAGGTCCCTGGATATTTGCACTTTATGGGAATATACTACTGGGTGGAAACATTTTCAAAGGTCCTAAGTTGCCTATTGTGGGTGCACAATTCCCTAAGAAACTTGGTATACTTAGGAATTTGTTTGATGGCATCTAATATAGGAATGTTGACTTCAAAACGTATAAACATATCGAGCATTTAAGGATTGGGTTCAAAGGACTTTTTGGATTAGAAATAGCTTGAGGAAAAGGAATTGGATTCCTTAGTGGAATGGAAGGAGGTGAGGGAATGGATTCATGTTCCTTTTCAAGTTTCTTTTTATTTTATTTTTCTAGGTCAACATTCAAAGGAGGGTTTGAAGATTTATCTTGAGGCATAGCAAGTTACTTTCCTGATCTAAGTGCAATTGCACTTACATTACCCTTGGGGTTGGGTAATGGTTGAGCTGGGAGTTGGGAAGAATTTGATTGTTGTTGCTGGCTCAGGTGGGATTCAAGTTGACCTATTTGAGTTTCAATGTTTTTAAGGCTAGAACAGGTGAAGGAGGCAATATCTTCCACTGCACTTTCCCATGGTTTCTTGGAAGAAGAGGCTTGCCCCGGATTTGGATTTCCTTGATTTTGGTTCTTGGGAAAGTGATTGTATTGGTTTTTGAATTGGGAAGGGTCACTGGGATAATGGAATCTAGGAGGAGGATTGTTCCTTTGAGGTGGAAGAAGAAAAGGATAAGGTTGTTGGAAGGTACCAACACCTTGACCATATTGAAATTGGTTTGGGTTTTGAGGAGGGAATTGAGGGGGATGAGATATGGGATTACCATACCTAAGGCCTTGGTTATAGGAAGAAGAGAAGTGCTTAGAGTGAGGTTGGTTGAAGTTTCTAACAAACTAACCTGATAGTTAAGGATTGGTGTTCCGCTGAGCATATGCTACATTGAGATCCATTGGTCCAGATGAATCGGATTGATCCTCTTGAAGTTGTGGACATTTGTCAGTTGGATGAGCTGGAGAGTTCCAGATTCCACAGTTTTTGACAGTTCCAGGAAACATTGATTGTGGAGAAGATGAGGTTGGGGATTTGGTGGCCACAGCTAGCTGTCGCACAAGACCTGTAAGTTCACTCATCCACTCGGTCATCTTGTTCGGCTCAATTGATTGATTATCTTGGGCTTGTTTAACTTTAGCATGTGCTCGAGTATAGAATTGTTGTGTGTTTTCAGCCATGTTACTTATGAGATCTCTTGCGGCTGCAGGAGTTTTATCAACAAGAGCACCGCCACTTGCGGCATCTATGAGAGTTCTCTCCATAGCCAATAATCCCTCATAGAAGTATTGGATCAAGAGTTGGTCATGAATTTGGTGGTGTGGGCAGGTTACAACAAGATTTTTGAACCTCTCCCAGTACTCATGGAGTGATTCACTTGGGAATTGACATATAACACTTATTTCCTTTCGGATAGAAGCAGTACGAGAAGCAGGAAAGAATTTCTCTAAGAAGAGTCGCTTCATGTCATTCCATATAGTTATGGAACCAGGAGGAAGGTAGTAGATCCATGACTTAGCAGTGTCAGCTAGGGAGAAAGGGAATGCTCAAAGCTTGATTTGTTCTTCAGAAACCCCTTGAGGCTTCATGGTAGAGCACACTACTTGGAACTCTTTAAGGTGGAGATGTGGATCCTTGCCGGCTAGCCCGTGGAAATGAGGAAGAAGATGAATCAAACCTGATTTAGTTCAAATTTGGCTTCTATTTTTGGATATTCAATACCAAGAGGTTGGTAATTCATATCAGGGGCAGCGAGTTCTTTAAGGAATTTTTCCCTAGGATTGGCCATTTCAAATTCAACTGGTTGGATGAGGAATGGTTATTGAATTATTTGAGTATCTCTGATGTTCCTCCTAAGTTGGTGAAGTGTTCGCTCAATTTTAGGGTCAAACAAATCTGAGGTATTGTTTGGAAGACTACGGGGTATTCAGAGAGATTTTGGAAGAAAGAGGAAGACGGGTTTTTCTTTGTGTTTTTTTTCAAATTTTTTTTCAATTTTGTTTTTTTTTGGATTTTTTTTTACAATAACCAGAAACTAATGACTACATAAAGCACCATCCTCAGCAACAGCTCCATTTGAAACGCACGGCCGATTGTTGCCTATCAACTGGTCAAAGTTCCAGTACTCTGCTAATGTGTATAGTAGCACTCGGGTCGAATCATCGGCGATGGTACTTCGTAATAGTCGATTGTTTTTAGTTGATTGTATTTTGATTGGGGGGGGGGGGTTTTGTTTGCAGAGCTTAATTGAAATGTTTAATGGATGATGTTTAATTTAAAAAGTTGATAAAGATTGGGGTGAGTTCATCATTATGTAGTTAAGCTTGTGATATCCTTGAGCTTTGCTTTATATTGCATTAAATTAACACCCATGTCACAAGATGATTTTGATCGGAATTCCCAAGTGTTAAAGATTTAATCCAAGACGTAACTTAACTTAGGTTTCTAATAATTACCATTACTTGTTTATGGTAGTGTATTTGTGGTTCCAATAATCCATGGATTCCACATATTAAACAAAACATGTCATTAATCCATGACATATAATGTTCAACATACACAATATTAATTTAAAGAACATTTGTTGAGAAAAAGCTCTCAATCACTTAACATACCTAAATTATAACTCACCCCAATTAAAGATTTACCCAGCCATTAAAATTATTACTAATCTAGTTATAATGATTATGATGATAAATTAAGAATATAAGATAAAGAAAGGGATAAGAAAAGATTTTGCGTCGAACACACACACACGAACGATGATGATAATTAAAAATGGATTTTTGATTGAATGAGGAAGAAAAATAAGGGAAGGGGATTAAACTGAATTTAAACTATTTTAAGAACATAAATATTAAACTACATAAGGTGGATGAGAATATGAGATATTGAATAAGAAACTTGCATTAAAATAGAATTACAAAAGAAAGGACTTACAAAATTACAAAAACGAAGAACACGAAAGTAAGTGAAAACAAAGAGAGGAGGAAAGGTCTCTCAAGTGAAAACTTGAGTATGGAAGATCCTCCCAAGACTTTGTCAAGGATTTGGTCGTGCCAATATTTTCTCCTCTCTTCTGAAATGCCAACCCCCTTGAAGGAGAGGAGGGGGATACATTTATAGCCCAAGGAAGTGGACTGTTTTCATTCTCAATCTGTCCATCCACTTTCATCTCCAAGTTGGCTATTCAGAAAGCAGAATATCCAAATATATCCTTCTTAAAAGTTGTAGATAATAAATATTTATTAATACTCTCAAAATTTGGAGTCATTTGGACTTAAGGATCCAAAGTTATGGTCAGTTGATTAAACAGTGTTAAACTGTTCATTTCAATCCAGTCTTTTTAAAGTCGAAAATGTGAAAGGGTTTTTTAATAGGAAGATGCCTTCAAATTGAATGATTTATTCAACAAAATAGGCCGTTTATATCTCTTCTTTCACACTGCAAAATATCAGCTTGATTTGATGCTTACATCATGAGATATGTCATGCATACTATACTTATTTTAATTATCGGCCAGAATGGTGGTCTGGATTTTAAAGCTTCATTTGGGCCCCTTGGTCTTAGATTTGGGTCCTGAAATTTTTATACAAGACTCCTTGCATTGTACCCCTAACTATGGTGGAGAATAATAGAATTTGGACTTCTGTATGTAGCCCAGTAAATCAATCTTCATGAATAGTCCAGTTTCTTCACAGATTCTTTGGTCTTGTTTGTGAGGATCATATGACCCTTCAAATGGAAGAATTGGCTCATGGTACCTTCTAATGAAATGTTTTATATTTAAAGTAGAATCCTAAAAAACAAGAACCACACAATTTGGATTAGTATAGTGATATTTATAATTAAAACAGTAAACTGACTCAATTGGACTACTTCTAAAAATGCTCAAAAATTATACTTAATATTAAAACATTAATATTTCACACAAATTATGCACATTTCATATAAAATAAGTAAAGGGAGTATATAATAAATCATGAAAATATTAATAACATCAGTCTCTAACCCATGAGGATTAAGAACAACCTTCGGGTTATGCCAGTTTCAACCCAGGTATCCTGGTACCAGGGTATCTGTTCTGATTCATGACAATTTTAGTCCTTCAAGAATGATAAATTAATTTTATTCAATAATTGATAGAACCAGATATGGAAACTAATTAAAATATTCAGTTAAAAATTGGAAATTTGATAAAACTCAAGTATATTTTCTTATGTTTCACTTATTTATAGTAAAATAAACCATCAATTTCAGTAAATGTGACATGAAATAATTTTTTTTTCTTTTTTCCTTCATTTATGATGAATTCATGATATTCTTAATCCCTTGATAATATATGGCTTCGTGGTAATTAACATTCTCATGATAATGTAATCTTTATTTCTCTATTTTTCAATAGACTCTATTACTTCTCTTATATATACATATTTTCAATTCCTATTTATGTTATCATTATCAGGGAACCTAATTTTTTGTTATTTCGGGTAACCTATATGTTTCCCTCTTCCACTTTTTAAAAGTTGTTTTATCTTTATTTGTACGATGTGGGTTTTCGAAAAAGTACTTTCAAATTTAAAATACTTGATTACTAAGATAAAAAATAATGTGGACCCAATTTATTTAAGGGTAAGAATGTTACTACCAAAAAATTGAGTTTATATGAATATTATACTTGATAGCTTGCTTATCAGGCAACACAAATCTTTAAGAAAACTGTGATATACTATAAAAATATAATTTAAATGTGATAGTTATAACCTCACCATTAAATTTAATATAGGACTAGGAATAAAAAAATTATAAAAATATTTATAAAGTTTTTATATAATGTATTGACATTTCATATGCTATTTAATCCAATATTAATAGTTATTGATTAATAAGTATTATGGATTAAGTTTAATATTATATACTTATAAAAAATTCATTTGAATTATTATGGTTCGGGTATGTACTAGAAATGCAAAGTCCCTTGATGCATCAGTTGGTCTCATGGGAAAAAATAGGATGGGTATTTTTTCGTAATAGTGGGTGCCCTAGACCCAACTATACATTACTTTTGATTATCATATCATGTATACAGTTAGATATAAACGATTAATTCTTACCATTATAGTGTAGAAATTTCTTCATCCGCTATTTAAATGGTGATGTTCATATATTTGTTTTCATATCAAAAGGTTATAGTCGGTCCCAATCTATAATGGGAACCTCGAGATACTATGACAATAATCATAAATAATGATCTTATGTTCTAGATTCATTATACTGATTGGACACAGTATATGTTTGACTATCAGGTACTGTGGGATCATAAGCATTGAGATTTCTTCTCAGGAAGTTTGCAAGTGATGATCTTTAGTAGTGAGATCATGATGACAAACCTTCCAATAGGAATACCAATTGTTTCGTGTGGCATAGGATGTTTCTATCTACAAACTTGCGTATTGGTCTCGAGACTTGAGATCATTACCAATGTTTTCAATTTTCTCATGTACTTTGATGCAAGGAAAAAATAATGATAATGAAATCGTGGCTAGGTTGCTTGTTTTGGGTGCATCATTGGTGGTATGGAATTGGTTGAATAGTCAAGAAATAATTTATCGTTTCTAGGTTAAGGAAGTAATATATATTGGTACATGTTGATTAGGATTGTAGTACCTTTATAGGACCCTAGCCATGGTAGTCGAGGGTAAATCCATTCAGTTAGATCAAAAATATAGTAAATCAAGAAATGGATGATGACAGCGGTGTGCATCCTACTTTATGAGATATTAAAGAAAATAGATTATATTATATAGTGTGTGTTCATATGTTGGTTGTCATTGATATTACTAACCTTATCTATTTAGGGACCTTGATGGGTTTCTAGATCCCATTCTTTGCCTATGAATAGTATTTACTGCTATCGAAATAAGCGCCTATTGGGTCACACAGAGTAGCATTTTCAGGAATCTGGCCTATTCAATTGAAAATTAATATTCGAAACTATGGCCTCGCCACTGTGGTCAGGGATATTTCCAAATAGATACTATCACCAAAGAAATAAATAAATTTTTATTATTCATGTTAAGAATAATTGGCATTGAATTTATTTATTTATTTAATGTATTTATAAGTTTTACTGTAAATAAATGAAAATATAATTTGAATGAATATTAGTTTAAAATATGCAAGGTTCATTTAATATTTATAAGAGCATCGAGCCAAGTTAATGGCTCGAGTATTATCATGCAATATATTTATTATATTACAATAAAGTGAAAAAATATTTACGACTCAGTAGAGTATTAATAATATGTTGTTTATAATGTGTTGATTATTTGGGGACCGATGAGGCAATTTCGAGTAATTGAAAACACACAATGAATAGTGGAGTAGAGGGACTTTCCAATAATTATTCACTTCCTTTTTATCTACTTCTCTATGCCAAATTTTTTAGAGAGATGATCTAGATCTGTGAATTTGGATCGATCTCTATCTCACGCATCATAAGCAAGGCGATGCAGTGAACGTTGGAGCGTCAAAGGTGTCATCAAATCTCTGTGAAATCACCCAAAATTCGACGATCGACACTCCTAAAGTTTTTCGAAACATGTGTGGATGATCTAGAAGAATTCAACTTTAGATTCTTTGAGCATTGATCGCCAACGATGACCAGACATTGACAATGGCTTCAAATCAAACCATGTATTTATGGTTTTAATTTTGTGTTTAAAATTCCTCATGTGAGATCCTTGGATGGTAATCGTGAAGCATTCTGCCACCGTCGATGAAGTGATGTTGATTGTCGGAGGAGGAATTTTAAAATCCCACCATTTGGAGCTTCCTCTGCGTTCCTGAAACCTTCAAATGGTGACAAAGGGATGCGTGATGATTTTAAGCCATGAAAAAATTGAATTTTCATTATGTTTAATAGAGGGCTACGTTCCATTCCCAAATGCCGCTGAAGTGATTAAATCCAACATCACATGGTCAAGTTAGGGCCATACAAAGTTTTAAATACTAATTGAAAAGAAGTTTTTATGGGTATTAAAATGAAGAACATATATATTTATTTATATGTAAATATACCTCCGCAAAATTATTTTCTAGTGAAATCAAACACTGGTTTGATTGTATTTAATCAGAATAGTATTTTATGATTAGTTAAAATAATATTTATTATAATAATGATTTCATTAAAATAATATTATTATTATTCCTAAACCTAATGACATAGGTTTGAGATTATTATTATTATTATTATTTGAGGGCGGTTGTCTGTTGTCCGCGGGTCACAAAATGGACAATTGTTGTTTAAAAAAGAGGGTAGATGGTTGAAAACTTTTCCAAAAAAAACAGGAGGCACCCCACGCGCCGCCTTCGGCCCCCCGTGCTCCCCTTGGCCGCCCTCCGTTGAACCAGGAGGCACCCCATGCGCTGGATCCTCCTCCGTAAGAACCCAGGAGCCAGCTGCTGCCCCCTGCCGGCTGTTCTTGCACATCGCGGCTCCTCGCCGGTGAAACCCCTGCCGTCTGCGGTCATTGTTGCCTCCTGATCACCGAGAAGCTCCGGGAAAGATCTACTCCAACAACTACCTCTACTGCTCCGTGAGACACCTGGCTGGATCACCTCGTTCAGCGTACCAGATGTGCACCTAAATGGGTTTGGGTGGACCCCAAGATACCCTTTGCGGGTTGGGCCCAAACCGCACAGGCCTGCCCAGGATTTTCAGGACCCGGTTGATTTTAATAGAATCAAAAATTAATTAATTTAATTTCTGTTGTAAATTAAATTAATTAAATATTAATTTCTGTTTTAAAATTTAATTTTACTATTACATATTAAATTAATTAATTTTGGTGATAAATTAATTAATTAATTAATTTAATTTTTTGTTTTAAAATTAAATTAATTTTTGGTACCGAACGACACAAATTATTGAATTAAAATAAGAGTGAATATTAATTGAATAAAACACCCTCAGAAATATTTTAATGAAAGTTTAATTTCATTTACGCATTTAATTCTAAATATGTGAGTTTAATGCGTATAAAACTGATCATGACCCTTAAACCATCCAATACCTCTTTGGTGCATGTTTAATTTGTTTATTAAAATTATTCAATGATGTTTACTAATCAATAGTTTAATAAATGGTGATATCTTTGTCATCTAAGCGTCATTAAATGTAAAAGGGCATGTGTGCTCATTTTTCTAAATTGTGTGTTTATACTCCTGAGACCCCTTTCCCTACATGCGAGTATTATTGTATAATGATGAGCCGATCATAGACACACTTCGCCCCAAGTTATGGTGGCACACCAGACAAGAGTTTGACGCTTTGGATGAGCAAGTGCTACAATTCAAGTCGGAAGCGACACGACTCATGATATTTACCCATAGGTTCTAGGTTGATCCATTCTACAATCAATGGATCAACCATTCGTATCAGCTCATCAGCTCATCATCACGTCATCATTTTATTTTTTTCATGGTTTATTATTTTATGAATGTGTAGCTTACCCACGATCACATATAATAATAAACAAATATGCACAAATAAAATGAACATGTGTTGTGATAAATATTTTCCATTGCATAGTCAACTGTGAGTGCGATCACATAGTACATGATTATGAGATAGAGAATTATTTCTTTCGTCACATGAAAATAATAAAACCCTCAAAAAATATTAAGTCATAATCGTGTTCCATCATTCTAATTTGGACAAAACCAAGTATTTGGGGAGCTCAATCACCCATAGCTAAAGGCGTCTCTTAATACCCGAGAGTTCTTTTTAGAGTGGTGGGTTGACATAACCAAGGTGACATTAAGTATTCATCATATCTACCTTTCTATTATTTTAGAGGCAAGCATTGAGTAAATCATGTTAGGATTTTAGAAGCCGAGACTTCACTCAACAGACCAAGGAACCACGAGTTAATGCGGTTGGCCAGCCAAACACCAACATTGAACCCTCCAAGTAGCAACATAGCCATATGTTGTAGACAATGAGGGGAGGTCCAGAGATCTTTTCCACTAGAATAATCAAGCGATAGAGTATTCTGATTTTAGCACAGAGGGTTCCTAGAATTCGATAAAATAGTGAGAGACATTTAATGATTTAATCAAAATATCTTAATTCCAAATCATGATAAAGCGTATTAATTTTCTAATTTTTTTTGTAGAAAATGGAAAGTTATACCACAATAAATATGTATGAATCTGGTTTTTGCTATAAAAAGACTTTGGAATATTCTTGATGTTATTCCAGAGCAACGCCTTCAGACGGCGTGCGATTCCGAGCCCCGGTGTGGCCGGAATTAAATTTTCAGTGCGTTCACACTGGGCACGCCAAATAAATGGAATAACTCCTAAACGGTACTTCGGATCCTAAATCTGAGAGTACGGATGGGTCCGAAATGAGGTGTTTACCCCAGGAACGACATAGAACATGTCGGCGCGGGACGTGAGGACCCCTCGCCTGTTATCGGAACGTTAAACAGATAAATAAAATAATTAATTTATTCATTTAATGGTTAAACTCGAGTATCTCTTAAACGGTTACTCGGATGGGAAAACTGAGGGCACCGTTGAGTCCGTAACGTGCCGTTTACCCTAGGAGGGGTGTAATTTTCGCGGGCGCGGCCCTTCTGTGAAAAATGGCCCTAGGGGCGTTTTCGTAATTTAGCGGCCTCGAGCGTTAAGTTTTATAACTTTTGAACGAGACCTTAGATTAAAATTTAGAGACCGCCGTTATGCTTGGGAGGTGGTGTTTACCCTAGGGGAGGCTTAACCTCGACCCCGTTGAGAGTTTCAGATGCGGGTTAAATTGGGGGTTTAAATTAATTAGGATTTTAATTAATTTTTTTTTTCTGTTTAAACATAACCACCTCCCCTTCCCCTCCCTTGTTCTTCCCTGGCGCAAGCCCTCCCAACTAAGAAGGAGCTCCTCTCCTCTCCTCCTCTCCGGCAAGGCGCGACGGCTCCGACGGATCATCGTTGAAGCATCGGGCTACGCCCAACGAGGTAGGAGGTTACGTTTTGCGTTTTTTATTCCGCATGTACCTTTGAACACAATTACTTGCTTCGAATTTATGTCTAATTGTTGGGAAAAGGCCATTTTTGGTTGGAGCTCGATTTGAGGTTTCCATCGCCCTTTTCGGATAGAAAATCCGAGTCCCAACGAGTCCGGGGTGGTCCGTTGAAGATTTCCGGTGGTTTTGGAGCTTTTCTGGCTGGAATTGAGGGTTCCAACGGCGGGCGGTTTCGGCTCAGGCGCCGACAGCTCGGCGTTCAGGCGGGAGGCGGCAGCGGACGTCGTCTGGGCGGTGGCTCCAGGGCGGCGCGACGAGCGAGCTCGCGGGGCGCGACGACGAGGGGGTCACGACGCGCGACCCTGCGTGGCGACAGAGACCCGCACTCGGCGGGTCTCTGAGGGAGACAGCGACCGGCCGGCCCAGGCCGGTCCCCCCCAATGGGGGATTCATCCCCTCGACTTCGGACGCCCGTAAACTTCACTACGGGTGTCCGTTTTGTATGCCTTCTGCGGCAGCGTGATCCTTAAATCGAGACAAAATTTTTGAGATGGTTTCGGGGGTTTTTAATTCTTGAAACTAGGGGTCTCGGAGGCGCGACACACCTTTAAGTGAATCAGCGTTTTTCTAGGGGGTTTTGTTTTGGGCGGCGCAGACACATCCGATGTCCGTTTTGAGCACCGTCAGTGGCGTCGTGACCCTGGCATCGAGATGAAGATTTCCAAGGGGTTTTCGGGCATTGAAGCCACAGTTGAGGCGTGGCCCCCACGGCCCGTCTTTTAATTTGTGAGCAGCGTTTTGTAACTTTTTCATCAGACGTCCGTTCGGGGCGTGTGAGCAGTCAATTCAGAGTGTTTTTTCGAGAGCATTGCAATGGCGCAATCCTCCCACTTTAATTTTGCATGGTGGTGCGGGCCCCATGAGGGTCGTTTTGGGAGTTGGCGGTGATTTCTACCTTTATCACCGGGTGTCCGTTTCAGACAAGTGGATAGTCAATCTTGTGTACTTTTTCGAGAGGATCGCAACGGTGCGATCTATTCGTTGCGCTTCGAGACTGAGATGCGGGTCCCATGAAGCACCACTCGTGTGCGGTACGACGAAATACATCTTTTTCCCTGGATATCCGTTGCACTCAAGTGAGAAGTCAATTTGACGTGTCTTTCCGAGGAGATCGCAATGGTGCGATGCGCCCGACTGTTTTTGGGGCCGAGGCTCGGGACCATGGGATGTCGTTCGGGCGTAAAGTAGTGTTGAACAAATTTTACGTCGGATGTCTATTGGAGGCAAATAAATAGTCATTCTCGCATGTTTTTCCACGAGGATTACAATGGTATGATCCGTTTGGACGTGCGAAGTCTCTTTTGAGATCTCGTTAAATGTGGAAACATCAAATGTGTACCGGTGGTGGTTCTTCCTGCGGTGTTTGTAGGGAACCCTAGGTGTGTGATTGCGTTCACTCTTGGGAGAGTGAAGTGAATGCTTAAAAAACGTGGTTGGTCGTGCTAGGGCCATGGAGGAAGCAGGTTGGCTAAGTTATGTTTACGCCTTTTTGCGTTGACATTGGGTGCCGTGTGCACGATAGCCTTGGGCTGGCAATGTGGCATACTCTGAGAGTATACGGGAATGCTTGGAGGTACATGTTGTATTTTTTACCTGAGAACATTTGTGCGCTTGGTTTGGAGGTGAGTTTGGGCCACATGTCGTGTGGGCCCCATGTGTGTGTCGTGTTATACTTTACGTACCTTTGACCTCTCGTGACGTAGAGGGTCCTTCTATTCTTGACGGGTTCGACCAGTAGGGTTGAGTGGGTTCCCCCTGGTTCTATTCTCGATGGTTTGGCCGACAGAGTTGTTTGGGTTCCCCTGTTTCTTCAGCTATGAGGGGTTTCAGTATCACATCCCTTTCACCGGACTGCGGCATCGTTTACGACTACGTGCGTTCGTACAGTGTGGGTGTTTTCCCACTTTCTGGAGTGAGTTGTCTCGGTCCGCTTTGACAGTGACTCAACGGATTGGAGCATGATTTCCCTGAGAGGCCTGGGGAGATCCTCACGTCCCTTCGTGTACCCTGGTAGAGTTATTTGGGTATAGGGGTGACCAACACATTACGCGGGCCCCGATCCTCTACCCAGGAGGTTGTTTCCAGTAGGGTAAGGAGCCCCCAGTGAGCCCTGGGCATAGACTCCCTAGCTGTGTATCGAGATCATATCTTCCTTCTGCGATCTATCGTGACGTGTTTCCCACTACGTGTTCCGATTACCAGTGGTGTACCATCCAACATGGATGGCCAGTGGTGTACCATCCAACAGGGATGGCCAGTGGGGTACCATCCAGCAGGGATGACCAGTGGTGTACCATCCAGCAGGGATGGCTAGTGGGGTACCATCCGGCAGGGATGCCCAGAGTGGTTTCGGGTCTCCCTCCAGTGGATTACCCTTTCGCGGGGCTGGGCAGTGGGAAGCCGTCGACTTTGAGAAGACCTCTCGACTGTGTGATAGTGATGAGGTGTGGTTTAACTTCCTCCATAACTCTCAAGTACGAGGGGCACTTTCCCCACCGAGACACGTTCTTGTGATGCGACCTAAAACCGTGCGGGCGAGTCAGTGTCGCCCAAAGAAGATAGTGTCAATGTGCGGTGATTTGAGCCCCTTGACTTGTAGTTTGGGGCAGACATACAGATACTGGGCATCGATGGTGTTTACTTATGGGATTGTTGGCTACTCACTTTCTTGGGTTGAGCTATGGGATGGAGATCCCCTTGTGATCTTGTTCGGGTTTCTTGATTGAGCATATAGATATGTATATACCTTGTTCCAGTACCCACTCCTTGGGTTTGGTTACTCTCATTCTAAGAGAGGTGAAGATGCATGGGGTATGCCACGTGCTTTCCGTGTCTATCTTCTCGTGGTTGGATGAGTCTACTCTCCTACTATAGGTGGAGAAGACTCGATGAGAAGTTTCATCTTCTCACCATTTTTATCTCCTTGTGTTTGGACGAGTCTACTTCCTTTATCTTGTTGGGTTGAGTTGATACTCTACTGTACTCTTTACTGCACTCTCGGTTGTACTCCTTTACTTTTACCTGTTCGATCTACTGCTCACCTCTTCAGTACCTCCTTTGTTTCTCCCTCGATCCTTCGGGGCATCCTACTGAGTATTTTTATACTCACCCCTGCTTGGGCTTTGCCCGCACATGGTGTAGCCTTGTAGACGACGAACAGGTTGGTCGTGACTTCAGCGGAGCTTAGGAGTTTGGGATCTTGGACCACGTATGGTGGTCGTAGTTGGGTTCCAGGTGTGGGACTCTCCCAGCTATTTTACTTTTGTTTACCTGTTTCTGGGTTGTGACACTTTTCTAGTTGGGCGCGTGTTTTGCCCTTTTCTTTTCAGTTTACCTTCAACACTCACTTTTTACTGTTTAGAGGTCGATGCACTCTTGTGGTTGTTTATAGCAGTTAGTACTTTACTTTTCCTTTTACTCTGCACTTTTGCATTGAGTGTGCTGCGTGTGTGTGTACAAGTACTCAGGAAAAGGACTCCCCGAGTTGTTTAGCCTTCGACGCTTGTCTCCAGCCCCTAGCCTATGGAGGCGGGCTTGGGGTAGTTGCGGCTCGAGCCCGGGTAGGGTCGGGTCGTGAAAAAGTGGTATCAGAAGTGGTTCGTTCCTTGGGACGTTGTTCGGACGTCCCTAAAAAGGAATTGGTTGGGATTTAGGGAAACAGTGTTAACGTGTCTCGAGAGCGGCTCTCAGGCCAGGGAGTCCAGTGATGGTGCGACGGCTGACGTATCCATTCACCAGGACCCTGATAACCCGCTTGTCGACTCGGCATGCTGAGAAACTTGTTGCAGGAAAAATTGGTTTGTGCATTACATAGGATTGATTCTTGACTATCCTTCTTGAGTCATCTCCCCATTGTTATTACTGTTATATACATATATGCTCATCTGACCGCTGAACTCCTTGATAACATTCAGGATATCTTTGCGAAGCTAGCCAGCCAGGATACCGGCTTTGGTTCGTGACGACGACCCTGTGAGCTACGAGGCCTCAGTCCAGGACCCATCATGCGAGCCCCTTTCTCCGGGTGGCCCGGTAGTAGCACCCCCACCTGGTGAGCATCAGATAGATTCAGCAGAGAAGACTGAGCTTGATCACAGGTTGAGCACGCTCCGTGAGTTCCAGCGACAAAGACCGCTGAGGTTCAGTGGTGAGACAGACCCTCAGGCAGCAGAGGTTTGGCTCAAGACAGTGGTTCGCCTCTTCAAGCTTGTGTAGAGACCGACAGATCTTATGGTGGCTTTGTCTTCCAGCCTTTTCCACGGAGTATCTGGGCGTTGGTGGAGTCTGGTGACTCAGTTTCTTGATGACTCGTCACTTTCGTGGGGAAACTTTCAGCTGCTGTTTCGTGAGGAGTTTTACCCCTCCTGATTACGCTCCGTTTGGATCCAGGAGCTCCTGTATTTTTAGCAGGGAGGGATGGCGGTGACTGAGTACGCAACTAGGTTCGCGGACCATGCACGTTTTTACCCGGACTTGGTCCACGACGGCAACTTCCGAGCGTGGAAGTTTGAGCAGGGTCTCCGCAGAGAGATTCGTGCTGTCATAGTACCATAGGGAATTTCCACATATGTCGGGGTGTTAGAGCAGGCACTGGTGACAGAGATCTTCCTGTCACGCTCTACAGTTGGTGGTGGCAGCAGGCTCGACAGAGCCGAGATGTCTGCCACAGTTAGCAGGCATCAGTAGATAGAACCTCGACACAGTTGGCCTTCCAACCGCCGGTTTCAGAGACGTGGTCGTGCACCACTTTGGCAGCAAAGTGCAGGGCCTCAGCCGAGGCGACCCTTCTGTGAGCGGACTCCGGGCCGTGGTCGTACACCACAGTGGCGCCGGAGGGCACCAGGGCAGCCCAGAGAGCGTCGATGCTATGCTTGCGATGACCAATGTCACTTGGAATGGGACTGCCCGACCAGGCACGCTGAGAATATCAGGCAGGCAGCAGGTGCACCACCACGACAGAGGCAACGTCGTGATTGGGGTAGCGCCCAGAGAGGTGGTGCTAGCAGAGGAGCGAGGGAAACTGGTAGTGGGGGACGACTTTATGAGGTTTTACCATCACCACCAGGCAGTCCATGTCAGGCTCCGGGAGCTGAAAGTTGGGACCACAGACAACCGCGAACTTTGGATTTCTACGATCCTGCAGAGCATGAGGTGAAAAGAGGTACGCTCTACATATCTTCTACTTTTTTCAAGTAGAATTGTTAGAATCTGTGTGTGAAATTATTTTCTACCTTCTCCTTGTTTGAGTTGTTACCAGGGTAGCGCGGGGTGTCGGTGTAATCCTGTGTTGGTAAGGTAAAAGGCGTGAAACATTTTTCTTTAGTCGATGGTGTTGACTCCTTCTCTCTCCGAGTGTGTAAGAGAGTTTGGGTCATTGGACATCGACTATGAAACCTTGTGTGACCAGATGTCCTTAGGTGTTTCACCGTATGGATATTATAAAGGAGGGAATCACCGGGCTTTGTCCCAGGTCCAAATGGTTATTCCAGTCGCGGTGTATGACATAGGAGTTCGGTCGGGAAGGTGAGCTACCCCTGAGAGCCTTTGGGCTGTTTGAGATCGTGTAAAGGGTTGGCGAGGTTCGTTACCACCTTTCCCTAACCCCAAGGTCGGGAGTGGGTGCACGAAGTCTCCCACGTGACTCACCCGATAAGAAGTGTGCGTGCTCCTATGCACGTCATCGGCAAGGGAAGACCTCGCGCGAATGGACCAAATCCTTTGTTCCCTGCGCGGTGACACAGAACTGTACAAGAGTTCTTCTAGGTACGGGAGAGCCAGGTGTGGGCTTAGTACCCTGAGTTGTTCCCTGGTTTTTATTTTCAGGGATAAAAATATTGAAGGAGGGAATAATTTAAGAACCCGATTTTTTCTATAAAAAGAATTTGGAATATTCTTGATGTTATTCCAAAGCAGCGCCTTCAGAAGGCGTGCGATTCCGAGCCCCGATGTGGACGAAATTAAATTTTTAGTGTGTTCACACTGGGCATGCCAACTAAATCGAATAACTCCTAAACATTAATTCAGATCCTAAATCCAAGAGTATGGATGAGTCCTAAATGGGGTGTTTACCCCAAGAACGACATAGAACATGTTGACGCGGGACATGAGGACCCCTCGCCCATTACCGGAACGTTAAACGGATAAATAAAATAATTAATTTATTCGTTTAATGGTTAAACTCAAGTATCTCTTAAACGGTTGCTCGTATGGGAAAACCGAGGGCACTGTTGAGTTCGGAACGTGCCATTTACCCTAAGAGGGGTGTAATTTTCGTGGGCGCGACCCTTTTGTGGAAAATGGCCCCAGGGGCGTTTTCATAATTTAGCGGCCTCGAGCATTAAGTTTTATAACTTTTCAAAGAGGACTCGGATTAAAATTCAGAGACCGCCATTGTTCTCGAGAGGCGGTGTTTACCCTAGGGGAGGCTTAACCTCGACCCCGTCGAGAGTTTCAGATGCAGGTTAAATTGGGGGTTTAAATTAATTAAGATTTTAATTAATTTTTTTCTTCTATTTAAACATAACCACCTCCACTTCCCATCCATTGTTCTTCCCTGGTGCAATCCCTCCCAACAAAGGAGGATCTACTCTCCTCTCCATCTCTTCGGCAAGGTGCGGCGACACCGACGGATCATCATTGAAGCATCGGGCTACGCCCAACGAGGTAGGAGGTTACGTTTTGCATTTTTGATTCCGCATTTACCTTTGAACAAAATTACTTGTGTCTAATTGCTGTCAAATTTTAGGTCGAAGGCCATTTTTGGTTAGATCTCTATTTGAGGTTTCCATCGCCCTTTTCGGATCAAAAATCCGAGTCCCAACGAGCCCAGGGTGGTCCGTTGAAGATTTTCGGTGGTTTTGGAGCTTTACCAGCTGGATTTGGGGGTTCTGGCGATGGGCAACTTCAGCTCAGGTGGTGGCGGCTCAGCTTTCAGGAGGGAGGCAGCAGCGGAAATCATCCGGGCGGTGGTTTCATGGTGGCGTGACGAGCTGGGGTGTGCGATGCGGTCGGCGCGACGGGCGAGCTCGAGGGGCGCAACAGCGAGGGGGGTCATGGCGCGCGACCCCACGCGGTGACAGAGACCCACACTCAGCGGGTCTCCGCAGGAGACAGCGTTCGGCCCTCATGGCCGGTCGGCGCTGCGTAGGCCCGGGGTCCACGGCCGGGCCGCACGGCTGAGCCACGGGCCGGTCCAGCCCAAGGGGGGATTCATCCCCTCGACTTCGGATGCCCGTAAACTTCACTACGGGTGTCCGTTTTGTATGTCGTCTACGGAAGTGTGATCCTTAAATCGAGACGAACTTTTTGAGATGTTTTCAGGGGTTTTTAATTCCTGAAATGAGGGGCCTCGGAGGTGCGACACACCTTTAAGTGAATTGGCGTTTTTTCGGGGGTTTTTGTTTTGGGCGGCGCATACACATCTGATGTCCATTTTGAGCGCCTTCAGCGGCATCACGACCATGGCATCGAGATGAAGATTTCCAAGGGGTTTTTGGGCGTTGAATCCGGAGTTGAGGAATGGGCCCCACAACCCATATTTTAAACTGTGATTAGCGTTTTGTAACTTTTTCATCAGACGTCTGTTCGGGGCGTGCGAGCAGTCAATTCTGAGTGTTTTTTCGAGGGCATTGTAATGGCGCAATCCGCCCACTTTAATTCCGCAAGGTGGTGCGGGCCCCATGAGGGCCATTTTGGGAGTTGGCGGTGATTTCCACCTTTATCACCGGGTGTCTATTTCATACAAGTAGATAGTCAATCTTGTGTACTTTTTCGAGAGGATCACAATAATGCAATCCATTCGTTGCGCTTTGCGACCGAGATGCGGGTCCCACGAAGCACCACTCGTGTGCGGTACAATGAAATACATCTTTTTCCCTGAATATCTGTTGCACTCAAATGAGTAGTCAATTTGACATGTCTTTTCGAGGAGATCGTAATGGTGTGATGCACCCGACTGTTTTTGGGGCTGAGGCTCGGGACCACGGGACGCCGTTCGGGTGTAAAGTAGTGTTGAACGACTTTTACGTCAGATGTCTGTTGGAGGCGAGTAAATAGTCATTCTCGCATGTTTTTCCGCGAGGATTCCAATGGTATAACCCGTTTGGATGTGAAGAGTCTCTTTCGAGATATCGTTAAATGTGCAAGCATTAAAGGTGTACCAGTGGTGGTTCTTCCTATGGTGTTTGTAGGGAACCCTTGGCGTGTGATCGCGTTCACTCTTGGGAGAGTGAAGTGAATGCTTAAAGAGATGTGGTTGGCCGTGCTAGGACCTTGGAAGAAGCAGGTTGGAAAAGTTATGTTTACGCCTTTTTGCATTGACATTGGGTGTCGTGTGCACGATAGCCTTGGGCTGGCAATATGGCATACTCTGAGAGTATACAGGAATGTTTGGAGGTACATGTTGTAGTTTGTACCTGGGAACGTTTGTGTTCTTGGTTTGGAGGTGAGTTTGGGAAAAATGTAGTGTGGGCCCCATGTGTGTGTCGTGTTCTACTTTACGTACCTTTGACCTCTCGCGACGTAGAGGGTCCTTCTATTCTTGATGGGTTCGAACAGCAGGGTTGAGCAGGTTCCCCCTGGTTCTGTTCTTGATGGTTTGGCCGACAGAGTTGTTTGGGTTCCCCTGTTTCTTCAGCTATGAGGGGTTTCGGTATCACGTCCCTTTCACCAGACTACGACATCGTTTACGACTACGTGTGTTGGTACAATGTTGGTTTTTTCCCACTAACTAGAGTGAGTTGTCTCAGTCCACTTCGACAGTGACTCAGCGGATTAGAGCATGATCACCCTGAGAGGCCCGGGGAGATCCTCACATCCCGTCATGTACCCTGGTAGAGTTCTTTGGGTATAGGGGTGACCAACACATTACGCGGGCCCCGATCCTCTACCTAGAAGGTTGTTTCCAGTAGGGTAAGGATCCCCCAGTGAGCCATGGGCACAGACTCCCTAGCTGTGTATTGAGATCATATCTTCCTTCCACGATCTATCGTGACGTGTTTCCCACTATGTGTTTCGGTTGCCAGTGGTGTACCATCCAGTAGGGATGGACAATGGTGTACCATCCAGCAGGGATGGCCAGTGGGGTACCATCGAGGAGGGATGGCCAGTGGTGTACCATCCAGCAGGGATGGCTAGTGGGGTACCATCCAGCAGGGATGGCCAGAGTGGTTCCGGGTCTCCCTCTAGCGGATTACCCTTTCGCGGGGCTGGGTATTGGGAACCCATCGACTTTGAGAATACCTCTCGACTGTGTGACAGTGATGAGGTGTGGTTTGACTTCCCCCAGAACTCTCAAGTACAAGGGGATATTTCCCCACTGAGATGCGTCCTTGTGACACGACCTAAAACTGTGCGGGCGAGTCAGTGCCGCCCAAAGCGGATAGTGTCAAGGTATGGTGATTTGAGCCCCTTGACTTGCAGTTCGGGGCAGACGTACGGATATTGGGCATCGATGGTGTTTACTTATGGGAATTTTGGCTACTCACTTTCTTGGGCTGAGCTACGGGATGGAGATCCCCTTGCAATCTTGTTCGGGTTTCTTGATTGAGCATATGGATATGTATATACCTTGTTCCAATACCCACTCCTTGGGGTTGGTTTATAGCGACCCAGCCTTTTCTTACATTACTATTACATCATTTCAAAGATAAAAACACATAATAGTATTACACATGGAGGATCTAGAGGTTTAGTGTCTTGGGCAAACTAGGACTACACATAACAAGTACAACATCAAGCATAAAAATTCATTTAATCTCTTCTTCTATAGCTTCTTAGCAGCACTTGTCCTCTCATTAGTACATGTAGCCACCTGAGGATATACATAAAAAGGGGTGAGCTAAAATCCCAGTAAGAGGATAGATAAGAACAATATAGCATGGTGTGAGCATAATCATGAAGAAGATCTTGAACATGAGAGGAGCATAAACAATAAATTTGAAATGTGGCAAAGCATAAAAATGAAACATCATGTCTTAGTGGTTAACTACCACACATACTTGTGAACAAAGCTAGCATCATGTTCACACATCATTTCACATTTACTCATTAGATTCATCACTTTACCCAATGAATTGGAGCGCTATATAATTCCGGGCGCACCCGTCACATTTAAACATTCATATTGCGCTATATAATTCCGGGTGCACCCGTCACATCATAATATTATCATTATCATGCTTGCCACATAGAACACATATCAAACATGTACATAAATAACCCATGTAAATGAATGGGTTTCATCTCATAATAACACATTCATAAGCTTTGGGTTCCCAAAATAAAGAGGGAACAACATACTTGATATAAGAACCATCAACCTTGAATGAGAGGTAAAAGGTGAGATCTTGAAAGAAGAGTTCTTTTGGAAAACATTTTGATGGACATAAAAACCAGTGACAAACATGTATATCCCAGAAAAGTAAAGGAAATGATAAAAAAAAGACCTTTGAGGAGTAACCATATCAAAAATGGAGTGAAAGAGGGAGAACCTGAAGGAAGAAAATTGGGTTCGAAATTTCCCCTTACCTTGTACTCAAATGCCTCCTTCTCTTTAATGTCCTGTATAATGAAATTATATTCATTAATTAGAAATTCCAGAACCTTTTATAAATTAATAGGGTTCATTTTAGTTTCATTATTTCATATTATGTTCCTTTGTATGACTTATTGAGTTTAAAAACATTGATCGGGGATGTTCGTTTTCATGGTTTTCTTGAGCGGTCCACTTGTATTCTTAATTTGATGTTTGGGTAGATCATGGGTAAACATCCAGAACTGATATTAAATGTAATTAATGATATTACAGAAGCTTGAATGATTTTATAATGAGTTATATTAGATCCATGTGGCTGAATCATTAGATAAGTTTTAAATGAAGATTATTTGGGCTAATTTGAGCGGTTTTTGGATCACAACCAACTCATTTTAACTTTTCACTCAGTAGTATGGCCATAGGTTATTTACAGAACTTAAAATAGAACATAATACATATAAAACATTCCGGTTCAACCATAAAAATGGTTTCATGACCAGATTGAAGGTATAAATGGAAGAAGAGAGCATGTTGTTTTTGAAGGTGATAAATTATCACCACATGAACAACGTTCTCTTTAATAAAATAAAAGGAAGGGGGAAAGGGTGTGGGGTGATATAATATAACATTAAAATAATAATATTATAGTATATATAAAATACTGTATTTACAGAACAATTTGGATGAATATAGATAGAGAGATCAAAAAAGGAACTTGAGCTTGAAAGGAAATTAAAGGAGAAGAGAGAGAGAAATTACCTTTAGAATCCTCCTCTTGAGATCCTCTTTGAGGAAGCTAGGCTTGGTCTTTTGATGAGACCAGAAGATTTTGGACATGGGGGATGATCTAGGGAAGGTGTTTGGGAAGAATTTAGAGAAGTCTTGGAGCTTGAGAGGTGTGAGGAAAAGAGGGAGTGAAGGGTGGCTTTTATAGTGGAGGGGAGAGGGGTTTCCTTAATATAAAATTGATTAGTTTATTAATTTCACCTAAGACAAGGAATAGCGAGTCTTGGATGACTAAGAATAGTAAATAAGACTTCTGAATTCGGGATTTGGGTGCTTATATCACTTGTGATGTCAGGAATAGTGGGTTTTAATTAAAATGTATTTATATGATAAATTAATGTATTCTATTATTCATAAAAAATTCAAGTATCTCAGAAAAATCCCAAAATTTTACCCCAACCATTTTTTGACATTTAGAATCCAAAAATGAAGTCCATTTTTCAAAAAATAATTTTCTAAATATTATTAATTTAATATTTAATTAAAATCATAATTTACTTAAAAAAACAGTTTTTAAAATTAAAACTTATTTTGCAGTTCTTTCAAAAATTACTTAGGGTCTTATAAAATTATCTAAAAACTATTAAACATTGATTCAATAATTTATGAATATATTTCAGGAAAATAAATATTCTTTTAAATTATTTAATTAATTATAATTATTTATTTATGACTTATAAAATACCAAAAACGTTTTCTAAGGTCAAATTATCACTTTCTATGATGTCTAAATTTTATTTTATTATTCATAGGTAATGTTACTCTTATTTACTATTCATAAGGTTCATATTACTATTCATAAGGGTAGGTTACTATTCATAAGGGTAGGTTACTATTCACCAAAAATTATTTTTGTTTCATTAGACTCAAAAAACTATCTTGAACACAACTGTGTATGTTGGATTTTTAAAATTCCAAACATAGGGGTGACAAAATTATGTTTAAAGGTCACTTATCACTTAGTAGTTCATTATTTTGTGTTTTTATGACATAGATATAAGAAGGGAATTTTCCATTGAAAAACTTTGGGTCGTTACATTCTTCCCCCCTTAAGAAATTTCGCCCCCAAAATTTCACTTTACACAAACAGGTGAGGGTACTTCTCCTTCATTGCCTCTTCCAGTTCCCAGGTTGCTTCCTCAAACTTTTGCTTTCTCCACAACACTTTGACAAGGCGGGTTGTCTTGTTGCGTAGAACCTTATCACTTCGGTCCAGAATTTTTACCGGCTGCTCCTCATAGGAGAGATCATCTTCCAGCTGTACCACCTCTGAGTTTAGTACATGTGAGGGGTCTAAAATGTACTTCCTCAATAGTGATACGTGAAACACATCATGAACTTGAGCCATATTCGGTGGAAGTTCCAGGCGATAGGCCACGACTCCTATACGATCAAGGATCTCAAAGGGGCCAATGTACCTTGGGCTTAGCTTCCCTTTCTTCCCGAATCACATGACTCTCTTCCATGGAGATATTCGAAGGAAGACTTTATCTCCAACGTCGAACTCCAAGTCCCTTCGATGATTGTCAGCATAGCTCTTTTGCCGACTTTGAGCAGATTTGATATGTTTCTGGATGACTTGAACCTTCTCTGTCATCTCTTGAACAAGATCGGGACCAAGTATCTTTCGTTCTCCAACTTCATCCCAACAAGTTGGAGTTCTACATCGCTTCCCATAAAGAGCTTCATACGGAGCCATCTGAATACTCGAGTGGAAGCTATTGTTGTATGAGAACTCAACCAATGGGATATGCTGATCCCAACCACCTTTGAATTCAAGAGAGCAGGATCTTAGCATATCTTCAAGTGTCTGAATAGTCCTTTCAGACTGGCCATCATTTTGGGGGTGATAGGCCGTGCTGAAATTTAATTCAGTACTCAAAGCATGTTGAAGGCTCCTCCAGAATTTAGAAGTGAAACTTGGATCACGGTTAGAGACAATCGAGAGCGGAACACCGTGCAATCTCACTACTTCCTTCACATATATCCTTGCTAGTTTTTCAAGTGAGAGGTCTTCCCTAATAGCGATAAAATGGGCAGTCTTGGTGAGTCGGTCAACCACAACCCATATCGCATTATTTCCTCTTGACATTTTTGGGAGACCCATGACAAAGTCCATAGTAACATTTTCCCATTTCCACATGGGTATAGGCAATGGCTGCATCATACCTTTGGACTTTTGCCGCTCAGCTTTAACTTGCTGACATACCAAGCACCTTGATATATATTCCGCAATCTCCTTCTTCATGTTATCCCACCAGAAGTGTTCTCAGAGATCACGATACATCTTGGTACTTCCAGGATGAATAGAGAAAGTTGAGCTATGTGCACTATCCAATAGCTCCTTCTTTATTCCGGGTGATGAAGGCACACAAAGCCACATTCCAAACCGAATCAAACCATCATCGTCGATATGGAACTCTTGCAGCTTCCCCTCCTTTACTACATTCACCCTCTTTTGTATCTCTACATCACCCCTTTGTGATTCCTTAATCTTCTGTTGGATGGATGGTTGCGCAATCATTTGGGAAGGTAGGATGTATCCCCTTCCCTTACGATTCCCAATTCCATCCTTTGCATATCCAAGAAGATAGGGTCTTTCTCAATCCTTAACATGGATAGAGTAGCAGGTTCTTTCCTGCTTAGAGCATCAGCTACCTTGTTCACCTTTCCAGGATGGTAGTGAATAGAGCAATCGTAATCCTTGATTAGCTCTAACCATATCCTTTGACGCATGTTGAGCTCCTTTTGTGTGAATATATACTTTAGGCTCTTGTGGTCGGTGTATATGTCACACTTCTCACCATAAAGGTAGTACCGCCAGATTTTCAAGGCAAAAATCATGGCTGCTAGCTCTAGATCATGCGTCAGGTAGTTCTACTCATGTATCTTCAACTGTCATGAGGCGTATGCTATCACATTATCATTTTTCATGAGTACACAACCCAAGCCTTTCTTTGAAGCATAACTGTATATCACAAAACTTTCTCCACTTTTTGGTAGTGTGAGTACAAGTGCAATGATTAGCCTTCTCTTTATCTCCTTGAAGCTTCCCTCACATTCATCCGTCCAGACATACTTTACCCCTTTCCTTGTTAACTTAGTTAGCGAGCTTGACAATCGTGAGAAGTTTCTCACAAAACTTCGATAGTACCCAACTAATCCAAGAAAACTACGGATTTCTGTAACACTAGAGGGCCTGGGCCATTCCTAAATCGCCTTTGTCTTTGAAGGGTCCACAGAAATTCCCTCGCTTATGATCACATGTCCCAAGAACGTGACTTGATTCATCCAAAAGTCACACTTGCTGAACTTGGCGTACAACTTCTCCTTTCTCAATGTCGCCAACACAAGTCTTAGATGTTCTTCATGTTCCTCCTTGCTCTTGGAGTAATTGAGAATATCATCGATAAACACTACCAAAAATTTGTCGAGGTAATGTCTAAAGACTCTATTCATCAAATCTATGAAGATTGCAGGGGCATTAGTAAGTCCGAAGGGCATCACCAAAAACTCATAGTGCCCATACCTTGTACGAAAGGCAGTCTTATGAATATCTTCCTTATTCACCTTTACTTGATGATATCCAGAACAAAGATCCACCATTGAGAAGTATTGAGCTCATCTTAACTGATCAAACAAGTCATCAATCCTTGGGAGAGGATACTTGTTCTTTATGGTGTTCTTGTTGAGTTCCCAATAATCGATACACAACCGCATGGTTCCATCCTTCTTCTTCACAAAGAGCACTGGCGCACCCCAAGGTGATGCACTAGGGCGTATGAACCCTTTGTCCAGATGCTCTTGCAGCTGCTTCTTTAACTCCTCCAGTTCGATAGGATCCATCCTATAGGGTCACTTCGAGATAGGAGTAGCTCCGGGTATGAGTTCAATTGAGAACTCTACCTCACGATCCGGGGGAATTCTGGGTAACTCTTTGGGAAATACATCGTCGTATTCCCTTACGATGGTCATTTCCTCAAGGTTGGAACTTTCCTTCGACTAAAACATTTGGGCGAGGTATGCTTCTTCATAGGGAATCATCACCCAAACCATTGAAGGATTTCTCAAAGGAGATTCATGATCTTCCTTGCATTTGTAGAGGAGCATGGGATGGTTCGGAATATGAAAATATATTTCCTTTTCCCGACAGTTGATATGTTCTCTATATAACGAGAGCCAATCCATTCCCATTATAGCGTAGAATTCCACCAAGGGAAGTATTAGGAGATTTTCCAGAAGAATCTTCCCACATACGTCAATAGGAGAAGAATCAAACACTTGGGTTGCAATGATTGCACCACTTGGTGTTTTTACAGATATCTCTACTTCAAGGTTTCGGGGCTTTGATTCTATAGTTCTAGCAAACTTGCAAGATATAAAGGAATGCGTAGAACCAGAATCAAATAAGACTTTTGCCATTCTTGAGTGAATAGGAAGTGTACCTTGTACGACTTCATTATCATGTTCCACCTCCGCAGTAGTGATGGCATAAGACTTCCCTTGTTCCTTTGGCTTTGGTGGTTGTTGGCGCTGATTACCCTCTAAAGCTCGAGGTTTAGTGCACTGGTTTGAATAGTGCCCTAGCTCCTTACAGTTGTAGCATTGAACCACGAGTGGTTCTCTCCTTTCATCGGCTACATTATCCTTCCTTTTCATGTCTCTTCGACACTCGTGAGCTAAGTGTCCTTCTTTCCCACACTTGAAGCATTTCCCCGTCCCTTTGAGGCAGTTCCCATTGTGCAACTTCCCACATTTTTGGCAAGTGGGTCGTTGTGTTTTCTTCCCATCTTTATCACTAGATCCACCAGCTTGAAACTCCATCTTTCTTTTCTTATCACCATAGCCATGTGACCATTCTACAAACTCCATCTCCACCTTGAGAGCACACCGAAAAACATCTTCATAACTCCCAAAGTCTCTAATTGCAAGAGCTTTTCGAAGATGTGGTTTTAATCCACTAAAGAATCTATCAATTTTGCTATCATTGCTGATAACAAAACCCGAAGCATACCTTGTGAGCCTTGTGAAATTTGCTTCATAGGTTGTGACAGATTCTCCTTCTTTTTGCTTGAGCTCTATGAATTCTCTCTCCATCTTCGTGCGAAGAGTTCTTGGGAAGTACTTATTAAGAAAAATTAGCTTAAAGTCTTCCCATTCCATCTCTTCAATTTCCTCCCTTGGCTTGATGTTCTTAATCAAAGCCCACCATTGATCAAATTCTCCATCTAGACGATAAACGACTAGAGTCACCTTCTCCATCTCAGAATAGTGAAGAACAGAAAATATATTCTCCATGGAGTTGAACCACTGTTCCGCAACTAGTGGATCAGAAGATCCACAAAACGTTGG
The DNA here is from genome assembly GCA_963277665.1 of Viscum album. Classification (NCBI taxonomy): domain Eukaryota; kingdom Viridiplantae; phylum Streptophyta; class Magnoliopsida; order Santalales; family Viscaceae; genus Viscum; species Viscum album. The sequence continues at coordinate 903,228,030 of OY728160.1, read as the reverse complement.
TGGTCGTTGCCACATAAAACATTCGATATCTAGCTTCTCCCTCTTTGGTGAAGGAGGAAGTTCCCCATTATTATAGTTATTATTCATAACCCGGGATAATTGGGTAAGCATCTCCATGAAGTTTTGAACTCCACCTCCAAAATCATTGGGGATGTCGTTCGGGAAATCGTTGCATTGGCCTTCGCAAGAGTTGTTGGCCTGATTTCTCCTGGTTCCCACCATTTTCTAAAATAGAAAAGGTTAGAACAAAACATAAGTAAAAATGTCATGAATAAATTATTCATTTAAAAAATTATACCAAAAACATAACATATGGGATCTCTAGGTAAATATCCTTGTGTGCATATTTGTACTTAGTCTCATGCTAGAGGTTTTCTTTAGGGTTCACTAATCCTAATTCCCAAATTAACTAAACCTTTCCTTTGATACCAACTATAGAGACCCGACCTTTTATTGCATTACTATTACATCATTTCAAAGATAAAAATAATAATAGTATTACACATGGAGGATCTAGAGGTTTAGTGTCTTGGGAAAACTAGGACTACACATAACAAGTACAACATCAATCATAAAAATTCATTTAATATCTTCTTCTATAGCTTCTTAGTAGCACTTGTCCTCTCCTTAGTACATGTAGCCACCTGAGGATATACATCAAAAGGGGTGAGCTAAAAGCCCAGTAAGAGGATATATAAGAACAATATAGCATGGGGTGAGCATAATCATGAAGAAGATCTTGAACATGAGAGGAGCATAAACAATAAACTTGAAATGTGGCAAAGCATAAAAATGAAACATCATGTCTTAGTGGTTAAATACCACACATACTTGTGAACAAAGCTATCATCATGTTAACGCATCATTTCACATTTACTCATGAGATTCATCACTTTACCCAATGCATTGGAGCGCTATATAATTCCAGGCGCACCCGTCACATTTAAACATTCATATTGCGCTATATAATTCTGGGCGCACCCGTCACATCATAATATTATCATTATCATGATTGCAACATAGAACACATATCAAACATGTACATAAATAACCCATGAAAAGTAATGGGTTTCATCTCATAATAACACATTCATAAGCTTTGGGTTCCCAAAAGAAAGAGGGAAGAACATACTTGATATAATAACCATCAACCTTGAATGAGAGGTAAAAGGTGAGATCTTGAAAGAAGAGTTCTTTTGGAAAACATTTTGATGGACATAAAAACCAGTGACAAACATGTATATCCCAGAAAAGTAAAGGAAATGATATAAAAAATACCTTTGAGGAGTAACCATATCAAAAATGGAGTGAAAGAGGGAGAACCCGAAGGAAGAAAATTGGGTTCGAAATTTCCCCTTACCTTGTACTCGAATGCCTCCTTCTCTTTAATGTCCTATATAATGAAATTATATTCATTAATTAGAAATTCCAGAACCTTTTATAAATTAATAGGGTTCATTCTGGTTTCATTATTTCATATTATGTTCCTTTGGATGACTTATTGAGTTTAAAAACATTGATCGGGGATGTTCGTTTTCATGGTTTTCTTGAGCGGTCCACTTGTATTCTTAATTTGATGTTTGGGTAGATCATGGGTAAACATACAAAACTGATATTAAATATAATTAATGATATTACAGAATCTTGAATGATTTTATAATGAGTTATATTAGATCCATGTGGCTGAATCATTAGATAAGTTTTAAATGATGATTATTTGGGCTAATTTGAGCGGTTTTTGGATCACAACCAACTCATTTTAACTTTTCACTTAGTAGTATGGCCATAGGTTATTTACAGAACTTAAAATAGAACATAATACATATAAAAAATTCTGGTTCAACCATAAAAATGGTTTCATGACCAGATTGAAGGTATAAATGGAAGAAGAGAGCATGTTGTTTTTGAAGGTGATAAATTATCACCACATGAACAACGTTCTCTTTAATAAAATAAAAGGGGGAAAGGGTGTGGGGTGATATAATATAACATTAGAATCATAATATTACAATATATATAAAATACTGGATTTACAGAACAATTTGGATGAAGATAGATAGATAGAGATCAAAAAAGGAACTTGAGCTTGAAAGGAAATTAAAGGAGAAGAGAGAGAGAAATTACCTTTAGAATCCTCCTCTTGAGATCCTCTTTGAGGAAGCTAGGCTTGGTCTTTTGATGAGACCAGAAGCTTTTGGACGTGGGGGATGAGATAGGGAAGGTGTTTGGGCAGAATTTAGAGAAGGCTTGGAGCTTGAGAGGTGTGAGGAAAAGAGGGAGTGAAGGGTGGCTTTTATAGTGGAGGGGAGAGGGGTTTCCTTAATATAAAATTGATTAGTTTATTAATTTCACCTAAGACAAGGAATAGTGAGTCTTGGATGAATAATAATAGTAAATAAGACTTTTGAATTCGGGGTTTGGGTGCTTACATCACTTGTGATGTCAGGAATAGTGAGTTTTAATTAAAATGTATTTATATGATAAATTAATGTATTCTACTATTCATCAAAAATTCAAGTATCTCAGAAAAATCCCAAAATTTTACCCCAACCATTTTTAGACGTGTAGAATCCAAAAATGAAGTCCATTTTTCAAAAAATAATTTTATAAATATTATTAATTTAATATTTAATTAAAATCATAATTTACTTAAAAAAACGGTTTTTAAAATTAAAACTTATTTTGCAGTTCTTTCAAAAATTACTTAGGGTCTTATAAAATTATCTAAAAACTATTATACATTGATTCAATAATTTATGAATATATTTCAGGAAAATAAATATTCTTTTAAATTAATTAATTAATTATAATTATTTATTTACGACTTATAAAATACCAAAAACATTTTCTAAGGTCAAATTATCACTTTCTATGATGTCTAAATTTTATTTTATTATTCATAGGTAATGTTACTATTATTTACTATTAATAAGATTCATATTTCTATTCATAAGGGTAGGTTACTATTCATAAGGGTAGGTTACTATTCACCAAAAATTATTTTTGTTTCATTAGACTCCAAAAACTATCTTGAACACAACCGTGTATGTTGGATTTTTAAAATTCCAAACATAGGGGTGACAAAATTATGTTTAAAGGTCACTTATCACTTAGTAGTTCATTATTTTGTGTTTTTATGACATAGATATAAGAAGGGAATTTTCCATTAAAAAACTTTGGGTCATTACATGGTTACTCTCTTTACAAGAGAGGCGAAGACGTGCAGGGTATGCCAAATGCTTTCTATGTCTAGCTTCTTGTGGTTGGATGAGTCTACTCTCCTACTATAGGTAGCGAAGACTCGACGAGAAGTTTCATCTTCTCATCATTTCTAGCTCCTTGTGTTTGGACGAGTCTACTTCCTTTCTCTTGTTGGGTTGAGTCGATACTCTACTGTACTCTTTACTACACTCTCAGTTGTACTACTTTACTTTTACCTGTTCGATCTACTTCTCACCTCTTCAGTACCTCCTTTTTTGCTCCCTCGAGCCTTCGGGGAGTACTACTGAGTATTTTTATACTCACCCCTGCTTGGGATTTTCCAGCACTTGGTGTGCCCTTGAAGATGACAGAAAAGTTGGTCATGACTTCAGCGGATCTTAGGAGTTCGAGAGCTTGGACCGTGTATGGTGGTCATAGTTAAGTTCCAGGTGTGGGACTCTCCTAGCTGTTTTACTTTTTTTTACGTGTTGCCGGGTTGTGTCACTTTTCTGGTTGGGCATGTGTTTTGGCCTTTTCTTTTCAGTTTACCTTCAAAAATCACTTTGTACTGTTTAGAGGTCGATGCACTATTGTGGTTGTTTATAGTAGTTAGTACATTACATTCCCTTTGACTCTGCACTTTTTCATTGAGTGTGCTGCATGTGTGTGTACAGGTACTCAGGCAAAGGCCTCCCTGAGTTGTTTATCCTTCGGTGCTTTTCACCATCCCCTGGCCTATGGAGGTGGTCTTGGGGTAGTTGCGGCTCAAGACAGGGTAGGGTCGGGTCATGAAAAAATACTACGATTAATAACTGACAAAGTAAATGTCCACACTGTCACAAATTTCCATAAATAGTAAAGTCATTTTCACACAATACTATGATATAGGAAATTCAAGGTTCTGGTGTCCCTATACCTATTAGGCCACCTCTTAAATAAAGAGTCAGAAATATTCTTACATGAGACTCATGTGATTAAGAATATGATGGTTAAATCGCAATGATATCATCAACATATGATGATATTTGTGGTCGCTACTTCAATACATAGGTGATATAACATGTAGTCTCATCTATAAGAAGTATTATTAGAAGAAAGTGAAGTAAGTTGTGACTAAGGTGATGTTTACATTGGACATGTGCAAATTGAATGATGGGTTACAATCTTTTAATGGATCCATTTATCATATCATTTTTACCCATTTACTCAAGTCTTGTTTTAGGTTACAAAATGAATAGTATTGAGTAAACTCTTTATTACCTATTTAGGTAATGTTATCCAAATAAATGATAATATAAAAGATAGATCAATCTTTAATTATTATGTTGAACAAATTGAAATAAAATGCGGCAAGGCCAATGGAATGTAACACTAAAATAACATTCACAATTCCCTTCAATGAAATGATGTTGATTAATAAATAGGAGGTTATTTGCATTGCATATCATGAAATTAAACAATGAATGTTTAAAATAAATTATCGAAGAAAGTTATCACTTCTTTGTAATATTCATCATATTAAAGTAATGTTTCAATCATACTTCTTGGTTATTAAATACCGCATTCCTTTCACATGTTTTTACTTAAATAAAGTAACCAAGTAAGTATAGAAACATTACTACAAGTAAGGTGTATTCTCCAAGTGACTGAGAAATGATGATTCCTAAGTCAGAGGTGAGAAACACATAACTTATAATTTCCAAGTAAATGATTCGTGTAGAAATTTTATTGAGTATGACAAAAATATTTATCTCACATTCTCTATGGACACAAGGAGACATTATTTCAAGTTCCAAAATTAATGTTTTTTTGGTGTTTCATACTCAACCAATATTTAAGTGATACATGAATCATAAGAAATCTCTAATGAATACAAAATGTAAGAATCATTTTCCAAATTATGGAAAGATAAATCCTTGTCAAAAAAACATATGTGGATGTCAAGGATATAACAAGGATGGTATTTAGACTCAACTGATCTAATCCCCTTAGGTATTATCAATGTATATACTTAGTTTTGGATAAAGAAACCTTTAGAAATAAGATAGAAAACTAGGATTTTGGAATTAGTTCAACAAGTGAGTATTAACTATTCCAAGGGAAATATAGTGGTAAACATACTTTATTTAGATTCCTTTAAGTCATTAAGGAATAGTAAAGTGATGTATGATATGTGAATGGTTGAAAGATATGTGTTGCTTCGGGCCGACATACCAAAGAATATCTTGACTAAGAAATTATCAATCAATATAATGTAGCATGGAGTAATTCCTAAACACACATTACCTTATCTACATAAAGAAATTAATGTTAATGATGAGAATCAATAATGAAGTCTTACATGTTGACATTTATCAAGAAAATGTATCATGGATCAATTCATAGATGCACATTTTATACATCAGAGTTACGATGTAAGTATTATCAATGTTGTAACTTGTAGAAACCTCTATTATATTATATGACATTCATCACAAATAACTATGATATCCTATAACCTTATGCTAACTATAATGACTAATGGATATCATAATAGTTGTATTATGATAGAAATCCATTATGTCACAAGGATATGTGTTTGGATGTGAAGATATCGTTAGGATATTAAAAACTTGAATCATGTAAAACAAAATGTGAATCTAAAGTAATTATCCTTATAGTTTCTTAGAATATTACATAAATCCCTATGATAGAAAAGATATATTCATGTTATAGACTACATTTCTATAAAAGGGTGAACATATCTATTATAGATAGCGGGATCTAGATCGACTTGGGTTTACTCAATTCTTAAGATGGACATGTAGTTGGCATAGAAACTAGTTCCACAAGTTCTTATGGAACATGAATGTTCCAAAGAAACATAATTTGTAGGAAGGTTAAAAACCATAATGATGGTTTTTAATTCACCATGGCCAGTGATCCATTATTCCGTAAGAATAATAATTCAGAAAAGTAATCAATATATAGAAATTAGATAATATTGAAACAATCAATTAAAATTCAGTAATCGATTCTATGTTTCAATGTTCAAAGAGGCTTATTATTTTGAATACTATGGAGGGTATTTAAGTGAGATGATACATGGATGGTACAAGCATGGTACCAATAGGGATTGATTGGTTATACCAAGTCGATAGTCCTAAATCCATTAGAATTTTACTTGTCATAGATAATATTTATGATCATTTTTGAGCATTGGATTTCATGAACCCCAATCATAGAAGGTGTCTATACGATGAAACTATAAAGGGATGGTCACTAAAATGAATGCTAATAATGGTTGAAAGTTTCTGAAATCCAATTTAAGATTGAATTTAGCAACTAGATCATAGAATATTCATTTGGAATAAATGTTTTCCATGTGTTTACTAGTGGTTAGTGGGAGTGACTTTTTTGTTTCCAAGTAAAATATGTTTGGAAACATATGGAAAACATATATTAGTCTTAAAGTTAGTTAAAACTAGAATGAAAGAATCTATTCACCAGTGATTAACTTAATGTAGAAACCTAATTTCTAGGGAACATGATCTACTGTGGTAGATCTACTAGTTGCTTTGACCTAGTCAATCATACATATAGTGACATGGTATTGAAAAATACATGTTGGAACAATTCGATTTAAATTTTCTACCAATGTCACAAGGAATAATATCTCCAGTTTGACATGTTTGGGATAGAGGAGGTGATTAACATATTGAGTTGAACTATATACTCTTAAGATATGGATCAATCATGTATTCCATGATATATAAAAAAAATGATATTACCATGATATACTTTATAATAGGTATAAATCAATTATATCTAGGATCACTGCAAGGGAAGAAGTCAAAACTATCTGATTGTACTTTGGAAAGTACAAAAGATATGTACCTAATATGTAGATAAGAAAGGATACTAGTTTTAATGGGACAAAAACTAGTATTCCTTTAGATTCATATGATATTATATAAAAGATAGGATAATATAATAAGCAATAAAATCTCATATAAGATAGTGGTATCCATACCTACAAATACCAAGTACGATGTAGCTTCTAAGGAAGCTAAGAAGTAGTTAAATGTAACAATTTGTTCTAGTTATGGAATCACACATAGTAAGTAAAGTATAAATAATGTAAATTATAATATTATTATGAGCCAATATTTCAAGATTTGATAGTGGATAAAAGGGATATACTCAATCATCTTATCTCTTGAGAAGTTTTACTTAAGGACATGGAGTCTCTATAGAAAAAATTCCACATAGAGGAAACATGGTAGTCCTATCAACTAAAGACGCAGCTCAACCTAAACATGATCTTAATGAACATGAGCCTTATCCCAGTTGGTGAGGAATCCTTAAGTGCATCCAGGCAACCCAGGATCAAATCCATGCGGAGACATATTTCTGGGTTACTGTAGTAGTACTGTAGCAGGAACCATAACAGGTACTGTAGCAAGGACTGTAGCAGGTACTGTTTGACACTGTAGTAGTTGGGACTATTCCCCTGTTTGGGCCTTCAGGCCACTGATTTGGTCCCCGAGTCCTTTAAGGACTTTGGGCCACCTAGGCCATCGGGTTAGTAAGGACTTCAGGCCACCTCATGGCCTTCAGTCCACCTTAAGTGCAGATGAAAACCAGACAACCTACAAGGAAGAAGCTCTAGAAGGAGGATGAGTAAGGAGGTTTCACCATAGTAGAATCTAAAGGGATTTCAAGAATGAGAGGGTATGACACCTGCCATCGAGACAAGCCTGAACATGCACATGAAAGCCTAGCCGAATAGCCATAAGAATGTGGAGAGCTGATTTCACGATGAAGGTGCTAGGGAGGAGAAATTCCAAGTAGTTAGTCTGTGTTGTATGTAATGTTTGAAGCCTATGGGCAATGAATTCATCTAAGGCCTATGAACTATGTAATACTTATGCCTACGGGCCTTGTAAGGGTTCCACCTCACCCCTTGAAAGGTGGATTATAAAAAAATCAATAAAAAATTAAGGCCTTCGGGCCATTGGAGAGCATGATCTTAATCATGTGAGAGCTAACAAGGTTGGTTAAAAAGTTGTCTCTAGTTCAAGTGGGAATCTTGTAATAGTGGGCTCCCTAAACCTAAATATACAATACTTTTTATTAATATATCATGTATATAGTTAAATATACATGATTTATTCTTATCATTATTGTGTATACATTTCTACATTAACTATTTAAATGTTAATTTCCATAGATTAGTTTTCATATAAAAAGGTTATAGTAGGTCCCAGACTATAATGAGAGCCCCTAGATACTATGAAATTAATCTTAAACAAATTTACTATGGTCTAGAAACATCTTACTAACTGGACTTAGTAGATGTTTTAATATTTTGTGTTGGGGGGATCATTAGAATTTATACTTATTATCATGAATTTCTCACTTGGTGATCTATAGTAGTGAGATCATGAGGAAAGACCGGCCAATAAGAACAACACATGTTTCAGGTGTCATTGGATGTTCCTATATGTGGAAATGTGTATTGGTCTCTAGACATGATATCATTACCAATATGTGCAATTTTATTATGTACTTTGATAAAATGAAAAAACCCTGATAATGAAATCATGGCTAGGTAGCTTGTGTTGGGACTGTCATCGGTGGTATGGAAATGTTTGAATGGTCAAAAAAGAATTTGTTTCTTCTAGGTTAAAGAAGTAATATATCTCAATCCATGTTTATTAGAATGATATTACCTTCATATGACCATGGCCGTGGTAGTTGAGGGTAAATCCATTCAGTTAGATCAACAAATAATAAAGCAATAAAAGGATGATGACATGAGTATGTGTCCTGCTCTATAACATATTAAAGAAAAATATATTATATTATAAAGTGTGTGTTCATAGGTTGGTTGTTGTTTCTATGACTATACTTATCTAATTAGGTCCTGTGATGGGTTTCTAGATCCAACTCTTGGTCTTTGAATAATATTCACTGCTATTAAGTTAGGGATTATAAAGTCACACACAATAGAGTTTTCAAAGATCTTCCCTATTTAGTTGAATAGCTATATTGGACATCATGGTCCCCACCACTGAGGAATGAGATTTGTCCAAGTGATAAATAATATTTATGACTCAGTACATTAGTCATAATATGTTGTTTATAGTGTGTTAATTATTTGGGGGATGGTGAGGCAATTCTGGGTAATTGAAAACACATTATAATTAGTGGAGTAGAGGGACTTTCTAAGAACTAATCACTACCTCTATCTATCTCTACCTCTCTCCCCCTAATTCTAGAGAGAGAGGATATAGATCAAGGAGTTCAGATTGATCTCTCCCTTATGAATAGTAATAAAGGTGATGCATTGATCATTGGAGCATTGAAGGCATCATCAAATATACATGCTAGCACCCAAAATTCTATAATCGGAAATCCCACTATTTACTGATGCACATGTGGACAGTCTAGAGGAATTAAACTTCAGATTCATCGAGCTGTGATCACCAAATATGATAAGAAGTCGAGCACAACTTCAAATCAAACTAGGGATTTTACGGTTTTAATTTTTTGCTTAAAATTCCTCATGTGAGATCCTTGGATGGTAATTGGGAAACGTTGCATCACAGAAGACAAAGTCCTATCAATCTTGAGTGAAAACATTATAAAATCCCACCATTTAGGGCATCAGATGCATGCCTAGTACCTTTATATTTATCATATTCCTTACACATTTATATTTCATTTCAGAGAATGGGGATTCTATACTATTTTAAATATGTTTAGAATTATGTATTCCATCATTATGAAATAATTTATCAATTTCCATGTCATTATTTGAATTTTTATGTTATCGATAGATAAGTTTCAAGATCATGTGAATATTTATATTGAATCATTTGATCATAATTTATTCCTTCCATATTACTCATTCCTTATTTATTTTATGATAACATCAAATGTATGCAATCCCTTGTAGAGAATTGATCTCATAATTCTATTTTAATTCCTTTCCCAAGGATGATAGGATGCGTACTATGATTTATATGAAAGGATATTCTAGAGGGAATAATAAACATCTCAAAAAAAAAAAATACTATGTTGTATTTATTATTTTCAAATTTAATGTGAGATTCAATAATGTATCTAGTTTTCTAGGACTAATAAAATCATAAAACATCATTTTTTTATTAATAAAGAAGTCATGAGAAACATGAAAATAGGAAAGAAAAGAAAAACTAGAAAAGAATGAAATGAGAGGTGAGGTCAAGGGGGATGGTAGTGATGAAAGCCGAGTGTGTCACTACTTATAAAAATATTACACTCCAAGGGGAAATAGTATAAATAGGGGAAGATGATAATAATATCAGAAGCACTCGTATGTCTGGCCAAAACATCAGTGAAAACTTTACCCTCTCTTAATGTATTCTTGATGCTGATACCCTAATAGAGAAACACCCTAAAATATATAATAATATAGAATATATCCCAAGGAGTGGGATTTAGGAAGAAAAGTAACCTGACTAATATAGAAGAACCAGTATCTACCACATAAATTTCCATGTCAAAGAGATCATAGAGAAGCAAGCCACTAAACTATTTATTTATCAGGATATGATTTCCTGTATCTTATTCCATCTATCCAACGGCCCGGAGGCCTTCAAATTTTTTTATTTAAAAGAAAAACCCCCTTTTAAAGAAAGAAGGGGGGGGGGACCCAAATAGAAATCAACGACTTAAAACAAATCATGACATGAAGGTAAAGTGATTCAAAACAAACTAACAACGTGGAGCTACCCCTCCCCAGAAATTGATCGTGAAAGAGCTCTCCACCGGTGCAAGGCTGAACGACAAGAAAGTGTACTGTGTCAAAGCATAGGCCTGATCCGATGACAAATTCCATACCCTCTCAAACATCCAAATCCATAAAGCTCTGCAATGATGAAAAACTAGCTCTGGAACGACCTCTGGGGCATGATCCACATGGTCGAGTCCAAGTACATCACCTTACCACCAACCCACACAAATCCTTTCACCATTCTGAGAAACAAAAAGTCCTCCAACAAACGGTCATCCTGGACCAACACGACATTATCCTTAGACACCCCCACCACCGCAACCACAGAAGCCCGGATGGCCATCTAAAGAGCACAGATTCAAGCCATCGTCATCTAGGACTGGATGACCCAACCCCGCGTCGAGGGACCGCCACCAATGAGGGAATCTGGGTCATCCTGAAATAGAAACGGCGCTCTGGGAATGGATCTGCTCCGATCAGAACCACAAATACACCCTCACCAGGTTCCAACATGCCTCATGATGACAAGAACGAGAAGGAACATCACATTAAACCAGTAAAACTAAAACCAGATCCATCCAGTAGAACAAATTCACACCATCACCAAATTAAAGGATTGAAAAAACTCATAGAATCAGGAACTTAAACCCCCCTCCATAGCACTGTGGATCCTACCCGGAGCTGCACCGGATGTTCGCTGGAGTCAAACCCTGAATACACCAGATGATCCAATCAGCCCGAACCAGGAGATCATGGACACCCCATGTCTCAATACCGTCGGAGGAGGAATATCACGCTGGGCCGACCGACGAAGCACCTCTAAGAAGCAGTGGCATCGAACCTCATCATCAGAAAACCGCGCCAAGCCGATCACTGGGGCTCCTCTGAGGCGAACCCACATCTGTCATAGAAAAATCCTGCCGAAGCACCTCCAAGAAGCAGTGGTGCCGAACCTCTTTGTCGAGAAATATGCACCAATCCAACCACCAGATCTCCTCCGAGAACAACGTCGCTGCACAAGAAAAACCGCCTATGCAAGGAGAACCCACATCCGCTGCAGGCAGATCTCGGCCCGAAGGGGGGAAGGTGGAAAAAACCAGGAGAAACCCTAGGTTTTTTGAGAAGGGGGAGAACCACACTGCTCTGAGGATTATCTTATTCCAATTTAATAAACTATACACTAACTCTGGGATACTATGGTTGAGGTTATTAAATTTTTTTCAATCATATTAAAATCTCCATGATGTGTTCAACAAACATTTCATGTGACTTATATAAATATTAAGAGTTTATGTCTCAACTAATAATATTTTCCCAAAATCATACTTGTATCAAAATAGAGAAACCCGGGGAATGAAAACCCACATTATCAATTCATTTCATTAGTTTCATGATTTCCTACCTTAAGTCCTCAAATACAAGCACTCTGTCAACAAAAATATCTAATTCCCAGTTCATCTATTCTACTTAAGATATATAAATTATGAACCATCTGATTTCATCACCATATTTAGAAAATAAATCCAATTTTTGATACTACCTCCACATTTGAATAGTGTACTCAGTCAGCCTCAAACAATAGATTCATCAAGTATTTTTTTGTCCATTCAACTAAATATTCATAGCCACAATGGTAAATAAATCAAATTCTTATCTTCTTCTTAAACTAAAATGTAAAAAAATAAACAATAAAAAATCCCCAAATCAATAGCTAAATCATTAATATAGTACTCAATCAAAATATTATACAAATTATAGTGCATGGAATAGAGTGGTGATGCTTCTCAAACTTATTTAGCTTTAAATTAGGTTCCCAATATTGCATCAAATCTCTGGTTAGACATTAGAGCCCAATTTCTATGAACCTTAATTAGTGTCTCACTCTATTAGAACAAACCCTCTCCTATGAAACTTTACCTTCCTTATTTATTCACATAAACCAAATCATATTTGGAGTTTATTGTTCAAATTGGTGGAAGAGTTGGACTATGAATCTCGAACACATCATGGTTTACCAGTGTAAAAAAGCCCAAAAAAACCTAATTTATATTGATATATGTCATTTATTTGTATAAGAACAAGTTTGACATTGATTTTATATCATTATGATATTTTTCCTAGTCTTCAATCTAGGCTGGCATCAATTTTATTTTCAAAAATAGAGACACTCTGAATTTACCATTATGAAATATAAAACACTCCCAAGTACTCCTATAAAATTAGAACACAACTTTATGAAATTAGAAAAATACCCTTACAGAAATGAGACTAATTACCAAATTTATGTATTCTTTTAAAAAATGTCCCATAAGGATTTCATTTTTACTCATAAAAAATAACCCTTTGAAAATTTATTCCCCAATGAGATGAAAATGACCTTTATGAACATGAGGATGAATCATATAAAATATAATTTCCTACTACATGGTATATTTTTTTTAAAAAAATATTTTGATAAGTAAAAAATGGATTCAAACATGTAGAGGATCTTGAAAACAGAATTAAAAAGTAAATTTTCAAAATTCATTAAGAATTTTATAATGAATTCCAATAAATGAAATTAAAAAAACCATGGATCTTGAAAATATAAAACAAAAAAACTCAACCCATAAAAATATATTCAAAATATTATTCCAATTATAATTTCCATAAAAAAAGATAATTATTTTGAAAATATATGAAAAATAAAGAACATAAAATCGACCAATTAAGCACCAAAAATAGGTATTTTCACAAAAACATTGAAAGAAAAAATTATCAACTCAAAATGATTACAAAACCCAAATTTTTTATAATATATTTCACTTTAAATAAACTATAAGTGCTCTATATCTTACTTTACATGCAATAGAAAGCTTAAAATATATTGTGACATATTATAACCTAGTTGTTCAATTAGATATTTGATTCACAATAACCATATTATGGAAAATATATACAATGATTTTATATGTTTAAAATGTATTGATAAATTTATAATTAATAAATACTCAATTTTTAATAAATTTGTTTTCTACTTAAAAAATTATTATCTTTAAAAACGATTTTTTGGGTTTTTTGAGGAAATTATAATTAATTTCTACAAATGTTTATATTTTTCTAATTAAATTAATATAACTTTTTCAAAAATCATGTTAATATTGTCTTAGGGTAAATTTCTGGTATTTTTCTAATAAAAGTTTTATGCAAATAGTAAAAAATATTGATTTTTATAATAATATCATTTCTTTTCATTAAATAATTTATTTTAAAAGTAAAATTGTGTTTTTAATTTTATATTAAAGTATCATATTAAATAAAATAATTAATTAAAAATGAATTTATATTATAATTAATTTTGGAAAGAGTTCGTTTTTAATCTAAAAATGTATTTTTCTTAGAATTTATTTTTCATTAGGTTTTATGAATTTATATTAAAACTGTTTTCATACACTTATTGAAATTTAATCATGAAAATTAGATTTCATATTTGGAATCATGTGGTTCATGATTTTTAAATTGGTCACTTTTTTCATTATGAATAATAATCACGGTAAATATTTGTCGCCTAAGGGTAAAATGGGTAAAAGTGGGTAAAAATATGATATAGTGCCTGAAAACATCCCTAACACATGAATTTATCATATGGGATGAATTATGTTAAACTAAATTCATACTAGACACAAAAATATGATAATTTATTGTGAAATTCCTTTGATTAAAACATTTATATTATTTTAAGGAAATGGTAAATACAAAATGTAATTTTCTTGATTTTAGTTTCACTTTTATGTTTTAATGGGGATAAAAATATGTTATGAATGAATATAAAATGTTTTTTTATCATAAATAATTTTTTAGGTTATTAGTTTGTTTTTAATTTTTAGATATGATATAATTACCTTAAACACCTACACAACCCTAATACAACACTTCTCCAAGCAATCAAAAAATAAAGTTAAATGATTTTTAAACAATAAAATTAATATATTTTGGATTAATTATGGAATTAAATGAATTTAATAGTTAATTATAATTATTAAATTATTTTAAATGTTTTTATATTCTAATTTAATTACTATCTAGATGTCTATGAAGTTAAATAAAATTAATTTTCCCAAATATGAATTTAATGATATTTTATGTTAAATAATATTTTATTAAATATTTAAAATTAAAAAATGTTGAATAATTATAGGTGAAATGTGAAATGGTATAAAATTTCATCCAAGGGACATTTTTTTGACCCTTTTTATAATAGAAGTAAATTTATGACCATTAAAGTCTAAAAAATGTTTTACCACAGTTAAGGATAAAAAGAGTTAACAAAGAGGATAAACCATATGATAATGTTTAAAATAACACGAAACACTATATAAATTTTATTGGATGATAATATATAGAACAAATCCTCTTTTTCATGAATAATAAATTATACATGAGAAATACATTAATTATTTTTAAATATTTTATGTAATTCTTGACGTGTCCTCTTCTCACTTATAAATGGTCACCCCCTCTCATTCATTATTCAAAACTAGTGGGAATTATAGCACACAAAATATCTACGTTAATACCTTCTAAATTCCTTCCCTTCAATCTCAGTCTCCTGATCTTACCCTAAGACCATCCTATGAAAGCTTAAGTTGTAAGCCAAATGAGGTCTCTCAAAGAAGAGGTAATCATCTTACACAACTCTTTCAAAGTTTATTTCTTATTATAATTTCTATAAATATATTGTATCCATACAAAAATGATGAATCTAGTATCATAAATACAATAATATTTTATTTTGATAATGATAAAACCATTTTCAATCTCATTCCATCAAACCAGAAATGAAAGTACCCCCCATGCGTATGTGTGGACTACCATATCCAAATAGAAATATGATTCATTTTCCAACACTATCTTTAATAGTTGATATCATGATGGATTTAAAATTTATATATATAATATTTATGTCATAATTATTCTTCTATAATTATAATATCTTATCTAACTTTTTTACCATCCCATTTATTTGAAAATGATAAGGTCGCTTGTGCGTACGTGTGGACTACCACCTTCATGAAGCGATGCAATTCATTTTTCATTTCTTATTTACATGGATGTTACTAAAAAATTATTTAATTAATATGTATTATATTAATGATATATTAATTATTTTTTAAATCTTTATTATTATTTAAATTTCTTCAGTTCTATCCATCGAAATGTGCAAACAACACTTGTGCATACACATGGATTGTTGCCTCCACAAATTAATGTAATTAATTTTTCATAACATATTTATATGAATTATTATAAAATTATATTAAATAATTAAATATGATAATTATTAAATTATTAATATAATTTAAAATGTAATTGCGATCAAATTATAATAATCATAACATCTAAATAGAAACACACATGCAAAATGAAGCAATTAACTCCTAAAATGAGTCGGTAATAAAAGATTATTAATGAACAAGTGATAAGGTGTTATAATTAAGACATGTATGGAACTAAAAGTTTAAATGTGTTTATATAATATATTTTTAATAAATATATATTTATTATATATATGGTTTAAATGTAAAAAAACCACACGGGACATGACGTTAGGGTTTTCATCTCACTTTTGTTTTGGTGTGACACATGAAATATTCAACACTTGTATTTTTACATGTGGTGTATATAATTTCCATTTGATATGTTATATAATGAATAAATTTATATTCATGGTATTTAAATTATCATTTTATTTTATTTTTTCATGGGGGTTATGATTCAAAAATTACCAAAGCGGTAAAATATTTATGTTACAATATTATTTATTTTCGGTACTATTTATATAAAATTTACATTGTGGGAATTTATATAATACTTATACTTTGAACCAGTTATATTTTATTAACCTATATTTATTTATGGATTTTTATTGATTTAATTTCATTCTCCTATATTTTCTAGATAAAACAATTGACAATTTTTTAAGAAAAGTTTACTTTATTTCTTTTTTGGTCAAGAATCATTTAATCCATCTCTATATTTTATTTAAAAAAATTAAAAATGGATTTACCATTATAAAATGATTTAATAATGTTATTATTAACCATATTTTACTTTCCATGAAATGGTTTAAAAACAATACTCTTTTAGTTTTTTGAATGAGATGATTTTTACCAAAGGTTTGAATGAATTATTTGTTTTAACATATACCACACGAATAGATTTTTCAGAAAACATGACTACTATTTTCCATTTAGTTTCCTTTAAAATATTCCATGTTTATTTTCAACTAAAATTTCTCCCAAATATTCTAGATATTTTAATATTTTATTTTAGTTATTTCAAAATGAAAAGTGTATTTTTATCAAGAAATGATCCAGTGTTCTTTTTTGATGGTATTTCCATATATGACAACAAACAATTATTTTATATATGATTCACTTGGAATATGTTCCATTAATATCATACATATTATATATCCATACAGTTATTTATTATAATTATGAAATATTATTAAAACCCATTTTCATTTACATGGGTTAAGTTATGAAGAAATGATACATGTTTCCATGCTCTTATGGCATATATATTAATGTTTTATGATAATGTGAGGGGAGGTTCTGTCACGAACCAGCCTGAGTAGACCCTGAACCGGTCACCCAAGCCAGCCCGTGACTAGTCCTGAGAGGTGTTCCTGATCATCCTGGGATGGAGAAAAGCACTGAGGTCATAAATATAGTACACAAGGGAATTATTTCTCTCAAATATAAACAATCAAACAAACAACAGAAGAAATGGACAGCCCAAAATACATTTACATAAAAATTGAATAAAACATTATTTGTTCAAGAGACTAAAAGTACTACTAAAAAAACACAACTAACCAAACTTGATAATCAAATAACTCCATGTGACCCCTATGTTCAATCTCCAACATAATGATCACACATCGCCCAAGGTGTTCAAACTCAAGTTGAAACCTGCACAAAGGCTAAAAA
The DNA here is from genome assembly GCA_963277665.1 of Viscum album. Taxonomy (NCBI): domain Eukaryota; kingdom Viridiplantae; phylum Streptophyta; class Magnoliopsida; order Santalales; family Viscaceae; genus Viscum; species Viscum album. The sequence continues at coordinate 903,210,093 of OY728160.1, read as the reverse complement.
CAGAAGAAGACTATAAGTGTGAGTATTAAAACTCAGTAGGTTAGCCCAATATTCTATTCCCAATGAACATACTTTAAAATAAAAGAAATATCAATTTCAAGTTTTAAATACAAGATATAAAGGTATGTTTTCCAAATGAGGTACCATTCTATAAAAAATTACCCGACAAAAGCTTCCATGTTTTATAAACAAGAATACTAGTAACAATTTTCAAAGAGGTGCAACATAAAAATGAAACTAGTTTTGAAGAGGGATTATTTAAAGAATGTATACTTTTAAATAAATAACACACACTAATGAATTTACCAACCAAACAAACCTTATTCCGATGGTGAGTACCAAATAGCCAATGATCACAAGTCACAGGAACATCCCTAGGCACTAGTTAGTTGTGAGCCCTAGGTACCTCATATCTTGGTGAAAGTAACCATAATAAATATCCGTTCTTGTGCACACGATCCAATAGTAGGGATCATACTCATAACCTAGTGGTACCCCAACATCATAATCATCATCATCATAGTTTAGTTAGTTTTGTCATCATCAAACTTGATACGTGAAACAGGGGCCAAACCCCACGGGATAACTACCATACTAGTACACGTCCACCCACCTAGATACCCGAGATTTCCTTTAGTGCTCAATAAAGTTACACATATTATCAAATACACATTTCACATAAAAATTCCATTTCCAAACCATAAACACACAAACATCCCACAAAACTTCTTCACATTTCTTTCACGAATCAATAAACCACGAAATTTTTTCGTAAAACAATTTCAAGGAGTGTATTGAGGCTTTGCACATAAAACTCATTCAAAAAAACTATTTTAATTATAAACACACAAGAAAATCATACCCAACCATATTTGGAAGCCCTAAAATCATTTAATAAAATCATTTCATGAACCATAAAATAATCTCAATTGATACAACATGGTATATACATGTAAAATACTCATTCTTCATTTTTAGGAAAGGCCAAATGGGCCTTTAAACATTTTCTCAAAACTAAAAATTTACAAATTTATGCATTTTAATTTTATTAATTTTATGTATAAACACAATTTTCATCAGAAAAAAATATTCATAAATCCCTTAAAACACTCAGGTTACATATTCAAAACACAACCATTTTTGTAAAGATGTGAAACGAGTCATTTTCCAGCAACTCAGGCTAAAACATGTTGTAAAACAAAACCCATTTGTTTATAAAACCAAATAAAAATTGGAAATACATAAAGGATCCCAAAATAATTTTTTACATGCTTCCAATGTATTTATAAATCCAAAAAAATAATTTTAAATTGCACTAGACACATAAAAGTCAACCAGGCAATTTACTAAACACATGGCATGAACTCTTTAACAAAAAAACTTATTTTAAGAACTTGAAAAGGGATAAAATACCATTTTCATTCCATAAATTTATTCAAGTTATCGAAACATATTCAAAATACCATAAACCAAGTGCTAAATCTCATGGAATAATTTATCAAATAAGAGGAGTGCACATTTATACCAAAACAACTATATTTTTAACAAAATAAGGAATAAAACATCATTTTCACAAAAAAAATTAAAACCAAGGTTTAAAAGTATAACATATCATATAAATAAGGTTATAAAATCATGATAATGATGAAACTTAAATGATAAAGGCTTGTTCAAGGGATATCCTACCTCAAATTCGTGGCAGAAAGGAAACGCACACCCGAAATCACCCACTGCGGTTCCCAACACTCTAGACCTATAAAGACCCACACTAAAAGAACCAAAACCACACAAAAAATCATTCCAAAATAGTAATATAGGTTGAGAATGACTAGGGGAGAATATTAAACGAAAATAAAATGGAAGGAGAAGGAAGAGGGAGAAGAAAGGAGAGAGAATATCACCTTGGAAACTTAAGGACTCTTCATATTACCTTAGATATGCACCCTTATAAGAAAGGTAATGGCATGTAACTTCTTTGAGATTATACTTAGGTATTTAAGAACCAGTGAAATTTGATTTTGGGTAAAAATAGTGAAAGATAAGGGATTTATGAAATAGAAAATTTACCTTATAAAATCTAGACGATTTCAAGAATATTGATAAGTTTCTCCATAATACTCAGATAAGATGAGATCCAAAGAGTGAAAATAGAAAATGGGGGTGAGAATAGGTATATTTGACTTGGTAGGGAGGTGGAATCACTGAAAAATGTCAAAAAATAAAAAATATATAAAAGAAAAAATTTATTTTTTTAAAACTGGAAATGGGCCCATGGGTTGGCCCAATACCTGAATAGATAACCCAAATTCATGATGATTATTAATTATTAATGGGTAAAAAAGGATACTTAGGATTTAATATGTCTTGGGAGGAAAAATAGGAAGTGTAATGAGTCAAAAATGTTAAAAAATGAAGGATTTATAAAAGAAACAAAATATGTTTTTAAAATTGGAAATGGGCTCACGGTTTGGCCCAAATCATGAGGTAACCACCATTTCTAAAAAACTACAAAAAAATAATAATAATTGAGGAACCCAAAGATGGATTATTAGATATATATGAAACTAAAAAACTCAACATTAATCTCAAACAATACCCAAAAGAAGGATCAAAATTTCCAATGAACCATATAAAAAAAAGACATGAAAAACCGGGTGTGACAGGTTCTGCTATATCCCTAAAATGAATTGGGTAATGAAATATAGATATATCATTAGATGATTATGATATGAATGGAAATTATTTGGAATAATTATGTTCACATTTTTATGTGTGATTATGATTTCTTTTGTCTATTCTCACAATATTATGCATGAATATGATTTTAAATGAAAAAATTCACATTTTTATGTGTGAGTATTATTACATATAGTTTTTATCATATGAATATGAGTGGAAATGATTATGAATAGATATATTCACAATATTATGGTTTTCTATGATTATTATTCAACACTCTTACATTATGACTCATGAATGATGATTCTTTCCATGACACCCTTATTATTTATTCTTTTGGATACAAATTGATTTTAGAGTTTATGATCTTTGATTTTCTGTGTGTGAATATTTTATATTGAGAACATGAATGTGATTATGTTATATTATCCTTATTATAATTTTATACAATCTAATTATTGATATATCCCATGTTTACCCTTAATGATCCTTAGAAATCACCCATTCTTATGTTTTCCTTACCAATGTTTTGATAGAAGCATGTAAGTATAACATGTATTGAAGGGTACTAATATGAAGATATTTATGAAAGATGTTTAATATATTTTAATAAATAAGTTTATTTTATGTATAGTCTCCAAAAAACTAAACATTTATGATCCTCGGGTCTGTATAATTATGATATGTATTGAATATTCATCTAAAATGATTTAATTTTTAGGTTTATTATACTCGATTTTCCTCAGTATGTATCATATAAGGGCTTAGTTATTTTCAAATTCTAGTATTATAAAAATTTATGGAGAACCATTATGATAAAACTAAGTATAGGAAGATATCCTAAGTTATAGTAAATAAAGGATTTTTACCTTTCAAGAAAATAAATCTCTTTCTAGATATCGACATGCAGATGCGGTTGTGGTAAAAATTCAACTAGGGGTAAAAAATATAAAAGGGAATGATTTGATATTAACTTGATCTTCACTAGTTCATGATGAGTGTGCCGAGGACCATACACCTATCTAGACACTCCAAGGGGATATTCTTAGGTTACTTCACATTTTCATTATAAACCATTTGAAAGGATTTAAATAGATAATGACCATGGATTACCAAGGTCGAAGTTAAGGTTTCATATATTAAAAATAATTTACCATAATTTTGACGTCCAATGAATTATTTTTTCATGATTATATGACTTCTAACTATGGTTTTTTCTTCACAAAAATATACTATTTTCTTTTATTTAATGGATAGAACTAGGTGGAAAGGTGTTAATTATGAATGTGATCGATGATGCAGTGATTTTCTCACGAGAAACCAAATGAAATTGGAGATTAAATGTGAAATATTTTTATTATTCATAACCATCTATCTTGTTATATGATTAAAAACATAAACATCATTGAGTTTCTGAGTGAACCAAATAAGTGAAAAATCAGGTTTCATGAAAACTATAGAGAAAATGTATAATAATATTTCTACATATAAATAATGTTGGAATAATAACCCAATGATATTTATTAAAATAATTGGAAATTTTTTTAGGTGTATAAATGAAGGGAATAAAGAAAATAATTATGAAGGAAAAATTAATTTTTCAATTTAGGGATATAAAGTATATCCTAAGGTACCATTTATATTTAAATTTATTATGTGCGGGGGACATGGGAATTATCACAGTTAATTCCATAATCCAAGTGTGCACTCTAAGACTAAGTAAGGGCCTATACTATACTAATCATTGAAGTGGAATAACTGAAGTGTTTATTTATTGAGATTTGGTAATTATGCTGTAGAAGTGTTTTATGAATTATATTCTTGTTAAAAGTATCATGAATCATATAAATAGTATTCTTTAGTAAATTTTTAAGTAATTGAAATCATAAGTTAAATAGAACTAATAAACTAGAAAAATGATTTGGTGGTAAGGTCATATTTTTGGAAAATAGTTGAATAATAGAAAACAATTAATATATGACTGGTGGTGAGATAATAATTTTTAGTTGGGATAAAGTGTTGATTGATATTGATAAAATAAATTGGATAGTATTGGTATCCATTAAATCAAATATTTATTTGATGAAAAAGTTACTTAGGTTCATGTTTATATCATTTTTTGGATTTATTGGAATATATTGAATATTTTGTGTATAGTTATTTTTTTGGAAGGAAATATTATTATATTATGGTTTTATTTTAATTTAGGATACTTATGAAAGTTATTATTATATTTTTGGGAGTATATGATTAGGGAATATAAATTTTTGGTATATAACCTTACGAGTGATTGATAATATTTAGAGACAATTTTTAAGTTGACCATGGAATAATATGTGATCAAATTATTTTAATCATTGGGTTTCAATTTTGGTCTTTAACATTATAAATAATTTTAATTTAATTTATTTATATAATGATTTATGTTTAATATTGGGTGTTATTATGGATATCATGTATATTAATGTATAAAGATATATTCATATTGGATAAATTGTGATAACAATTTTGATTTTATAAAATATCCAGAGATAGGAGGAATAACATGTTTTTAAAGGATCTTATGATCTAATAAAATTTAATTTTAGTGCTTCAAACATAAAAAAAATAATGGTTATTTTTGATATATAATATGATATTAATAATGGATAAAAAAACTCAAATCATAACCATAGTATGATATTATGGTTATGATGTTTAAATATATCAAGTAAGTACATTATCTTGTATTCTAAATCCTGATGTAAAATGATTTTTTCAAATCATGTTAGAGGAATATAAATCTATTGAGTCTTATGTGGAATGTATCACTTAGTTTCCAAGGAATTGTTTTTGTAAATTTGTGTGTCTTATAATGAGACATACTTGATTTCATAAATAAAAATTCTGAAAATAATTTGTTTCCTAATAGAGAAATGAAAATTAGTTATCATGATAGAATCTATATAAGGTTTTACTACCATTTCATGATACAATAAATAAAGTAAGTAATGATTAAAATTTTGTGGGTTTAATTTATTTATGGGGGTAGAATGTAACACCATTATATTTTAGAATATATTTATATTCTAATAAATTTTAAGTGTACGATAGCTTGCTTAACATGAAACACCACACTTAAAATGATCCATGATATATTATATAAGGTCAATTATATCTATCAATATGGAAAAAAATTCATTTAATAACCACACTATAAAAAAAACTATAATTGTTTTATATAATTCAAATTTATTTATTAATTCATAATGAATTTTTACTCAAATTTTTGTAAAGTCATTTTATGCATAAATTATATGCTTTCTTCAAAAATGGTTTTTATTTAATTGTGTGCATCGTAATTATAATTAATTTATAAAATTATTTAGAAATTTTATTTTATGAATTTAATGTACCTTTTGAAATCATCCTTTTAATCTTATCTTAGATTGAATTTTTTGGATTTTTCTGCAAAATTTATTTTTATGTGAATAGAAAAAATACCAATTTTTTAATATTGTCATTTATCTTCATTAAATCAAGTAATTTAATATTATAATTACATTTTAAATTTAATAATAAAATAAAATATGAAATACTATAATTAATTTCATTTGAATTAAAATTATACTTGTTTTTGGTATAAGTTTTATTTTATTCCTAAAAACATATTTTCCCAAAAACCGTTTTTTGGTTTCATATATGTATTTATATTAAATTTTATTTCTACCATTGCTATAAATTTTAAATTAAAAAATTAATTCCTTAATTTGATTCAGGTTATTCAAATTTCAATAATATGTCTGTTTTGTTTTCAGTCACTAATAATTGTAACCGTGGTAAATATTTGTCAACATTATAAGGGAAAATCAGATAAAATAGGGTTAAAACTATGATATAAGGCCTAAAATTCTCCCTAACACTTTCCTTTATCCTATTGTATGAATGGAGTTTGACCAATTCTGTCCTAAATATGAATATATGGGAAAAATTTCCACTTGAGTTTGATAATATCATTTATATTATTTCAAGGAAAGAAAAATTTAAAATGTCACTTTATTGATTTAAATTTATTTTATATGATTTTATATGGATAAAAATTAGTTATTTATGAATATAAAATTTAATTTTGATCATGAATAATTTTTTTATGATACTATTTTTTTAAATTTTTAGTGGTGATATAATTACCTTAATCTCTTACACAACACCGATAGAGTGCTTGTAAATGTAGTAGAACAATCAAGTTTAATAATTTTTAAAACAATAAAATTAATATGTTTTTGATGAATTATTGAATTTCAAAAATTTAATATGTAATTATAAATTATAATTGATGGTAAATATTTTTATATTGTAATTCCATTTTTTCCTATTGTCATTAAAATAAAATTAAATGAACATCAAAAAAATTAACATTAATGGAATATTATGTTAAATAAAATTTTATAAAATAATTTAAAATTTTAAAAAATCTTGAAAGAGGATAGGTGGAATGGAAAATTTTATAAATATTTATCTATAAAAATTTTTTTAGCCAAGTTTTAACTTAGATGAAATTTTATAACCCTTAAATGCTAAAAAATGTGTTACCATAGTTACGGTTAAAAATATTTAGTAAAGTAGTTAAACCAAATGAAAATTATTAAATTGACATAAAAACCTATCTAAATTTAAATTTTGATGATATTTAGACCTTACTATATTTTTCTTCAAATCCATATCCAATTAGAATCATTATACTACATAAATAAATTAAAAATAATTTAATATTTTATGTAATTCCAATTGTGTCCTCCTCTCACTTATAAATCTGAACCTCATATAATCTCTTATTCACTATATTTTATCCTTATATATTTTAAATTAAATTTCCATATAACATCCTATAGTCATTCTCTTAGTTCGTTATCTCCTGGGGTAACCCTAATACCATCCAAATGAGGCATACAGTGTAAGAAAAAGGAGGTCTATTAAAGATGTTGCAATTATCTTACACATATCTTTAAAATATTATTTATTCTTCTAATTACAATAAATATATTATATCCGTAAATGAAATGTAACATCACACCCATCATACATAGTCTTGGGAAGGTCCGGTGGATGTTACAAGCCTTAGGTGACATCCCCAAGGCACTAAAGGCCGAAAATAAATGCCAAGAGCCTCAAAACATTTGTGGGATGATTTTACCTTTAAATATAAAAAATCCAAACCACATAAAAAATAAAAACTAAGAGAATATCTATAAGATGAATGAGTTCAAATTACAACTCAACACATAACCAATATTACTACCATATCAGAGTACAATGGGAAACCAAAATGACCAGGTAAATAAAAGAGAAAATTTCAAAAAGACACAAAGACATCCAACCAGTGGATCCCAACATGCTCTAATATCTTACTCAATAAGTCACGCCCATGGAATCAAGATGAATCACTAAATAATTGAGATAAATTTCCATTACATGTGTTATAATAGATGACATATACAAATGTATAATAACTCCTTAGTAGGAAGTGACTATAAACATAGTAAGAATTCCCCAGTGACTTCCCAACTCACGAGGCTTGGGAAAAACTTATTAGAAAATTTATATAAAATAGTTTAAAATATTTAAAAAGGGTTTAAATAAAATATAAACCAATTTTCCATGTAAATCATTAAAAACAATCCTTTAAAACATTTATTAATTACATTTGACATATGCATTCCATGATTCTACACATCCACACATTCACACTTACATACCAAGGTGATAGTTCCATAATCATGAGCGATCTCTTGGAGATAAAAAAATCCATCAAAAGGTAATAAGTACTAGGTGACCCATTGGTACACCCCCTTCCTTTGAGTCAAATTTAATTAAAATGAAATAATTCCAACCATGTATACCAAAACCCATGCTAATTCATTTCACACAAGACATTTCATTCTTTAAAAATTTCTACAACCATTTTCTATTTATGAAAAAAAAACCATAATTTTAAAATAACCATTTTAAAATTACCATCAATGTGGATTTTCCACAAAACCATCCAATTTCCACAATTTCTTATAACCATCACTAAAGTAGACTCCAAGAGGAATTATAGTAGAATTTCATAATCATTTCAAGAGAAAAATTTATTTCAAACTATGTCTTCATGTTATAAATAATTGGAGTGGAGAGATAAGACACCAACCTCATAAATAGTTGGAAAATAATAATAAAATAATGGTTCTCTAGATCTGCGCTTGTATATCATTTCATTAAATTGATATTACCGTAAAACATAATAATTTCTATCAAAGGAAGAAGGATCTATCCATAGTAGATTAGATCTATGGTTCTAAGAAAGATAAGGAGAAGAGATCTAAGAAGAACAACCAATAAAGGATATTTACCAGTGAATCTAAATCTCCAATGAGCATGAAATCACCTAAAAAATTATCTTATATTGATGGGAATCACATCTAAATACTTGGGAGGAAAAAGAATTTGGGATTATGAACCATTATGAAATAAAAAGGGCTCCCGTGACTTTATTTGAGTTAGATTCAAAATAATAGGATCTAAAACTACATGGTTCATGGTTAGGGTGAAAGGTTAGTATAAACATTCACTAACCATGAATTAGATACTATCTCAAGACAACCTCTCACATGGTTATCTCACTCTATTATCCAAACTATTTTCTAACCATGTGTTTCCCACTATTTCAAGGTGCATGATTTCTCTTATTCATAGACATGGTTTGGCCAAACCATATTCCAATCATGAGACTACCCAGGGCCCACTGTCTCCCTATGCACAGTTTCCTTGAGGTGTTACATGGTTTATACTAACCATGATCAGACTACTTACCTCCAGAAAAGCCTCTAAAGTAAGTCAAAACTACCTCAAACATCCCAAAACATAACCTGATCAAAATATATACATAAAATTCATAAATAAAGGGGTGATTAACTCAAAAAGGGATTATACATTCTCCTCACCATTTTTCTTTCCTTCTAGGTAAATTTGAAAACCAGAGTTTTCTTGGAATGGTTTCGGCCACTACCCTGACATTTCTATTTCATTCTCCCGTGTTTCTTATTTAATTGACCATGTTTCCATAAAACATGAACTAAAACAATGCTTTACAACAAAAAACATTCCCTTACCTACCCACTATCTGTACTGGCACATAAATCAACACAGAATTTGAAATTAGGTCAATGTGTTCCCATAAAATCACATGGGCAAGATTAGGTTGGTAATTCTTTCACTGAGATACATGAAACACATTATGCACTGAACAAAACCTTGGTGGAAAATCAAACTGATATTCTAACTCACCAACTAATTCATGTATCTCAAAATGGAATACGTACTAAGGAAAAAACATTCCCTACTTAATGAAAATGTAATGCCCAAGCCTTTGAGTGATTCTCTAGAACACCTGACCACTCACCTAAAATGAAAATGTTCAACGACAATGATCTCCATAAGATTTATGTTGACTCTGATCTCCCTCCATTTTCTTTCTGATCAACTAAATATTCTTTGTTTTCTATTACACAAGGCTAGGTCCATCCAGTGAACTATCACTTGTTTTCACCCAAAAAAGTGGAGAATGATAAGGACTCCCATACATTGCTTCAAATGGATCCATATGTATTGACAACTAATTACTGTTATTATAATACAACTCCACTAATGGTATGTGATCCTCCCATGATCCACAAAAATCAGTTAGAAAATCCCTAATCATGTCCTCCAATTTTGGATCATTCTTTCATATTGTTCATCTATTTGAGGATGATACGGCGTGGTCAGGTCAAATGTGCCTTAAGGGATTTATTAACAGATTTCTAAAAATGAGACATAATCTTCTGGTCTCTGTCAAATACAATTGAGACTATAAATTGATGAAACTATAAAACTTCTCAGATATATATTTTGGAAAATCCTCCACCGTATTGGATTCATGAATATGGATAAAATGATCCGAATTTGTGAAATGATCCTAAATTATCGATATAGAATTGTATTTCCTCAAAATTCTTGGTAAACTAGTCACAAAATACATTGCTATCTTCTCCCACATCCTCATAGGAATCAGAAATGAGTACAACATGCCCACTGGTCATTGGTTTTCTGCCTTTACATCATGAAATACGAGGCATAACAAAATGAACTCTTATACTACCCTTTTTATGCCAACCCACCAAAACTGTGATTTCATAGATCTATACATCTTTTGATTTCCTAGATGAAAAAATCATTTTAATGGTAAAAAGAACTAAGAATTTGTTATTGAAAATCCAAAGGTACCATGGTAGAATCTATAAACCTCAAAATTAAACTACCATCCAACTTCCATCCATCAATTCTCCCCCACCATTGAGTTTTTACCTCATAGAAACAAATTAAAAATATGATATATAAACCTTTTTAACATGATCAACCAAATCATGAATAAATTAAAATGGGTTGAAAACTGAAACATCACACTGGTCGATACAGTCCATTGAATTTCTTTTGTAATTATCACCATCTTCCACTAATTCAGATAATCTTTAGCCAACTGATTATATGAATTCATTATTAATTGATACACCACTGAATTTCTTTTATGTAGTGTATAAATCAAGTCTAAATCAAACATTTTAAGAAATTCCATCCACATTAATTGCCTTAGATTCAAATCTATTTGTGAGAAAATGTGTTTCAAACTCTTTTAATCAGTAAAAACCATAATTTTTTTAGAAAAAAGAAAATGACACCATGTACTCAAAGAATAGACTAAAACCTATAATTCCAAATAATGTGTGGGGTAGTTTTTATCATGTAACTATAACTATCATGATCCATAAGAAATTTTTTTATCTCTCTACATGAGAACATATGCCATCCATGACCCCGATTAATCAAAATAGTCTACATATCCCTATCCAGAATCTAGAATACTAAGGATATGTATTGATATAACTCTAACCACATGATCTTTAAATGATATATAAAATTCCTCATTCCATTGAAAAGGAACACCTTTCATTATCAAAACTATCATTGGTTTTTCCAAATGTGAAAAGTAATGAACAAATCATATATAGTTTCCCACTAAGACAAGGAAACTACATATCTCAAATTCATTCTTCTATGGATTCCAATAGATAACAAATCCTATATTTTTTTGGGTCAATATAAACTCTTTTTTCATAAATGAAATGGCCAAGTAAGCATACCTATTTTGTCTAAAAATCACACAATGATAAATTGGTATACAAACAATTCCCTCATATTATACCCAATAATCTACCCAAGTGTTTCTCATGATCTGCATTTTTCCTTGAATACACCAGTATATCATCCACAAACACTACCAAAAAATAATCTAGATACCTTTGAAATATCTGATTCATCAATCCCATAAAGAAAAATGGTGAATTAGTAAGACTATAAGTCATAAACACAAACTCTTAATGGAAATATCTACTTCTAAAATATATTTTCAAAATATTCTCTTTCTAAACCTGCATTTTGTGGTATCCAAAATCCAAGTCAATTTTAGAGAACTAATGGGATCCCATAAATTGATCAAATAAGTCTTCAATTCATGGAATTGGATACTGATTCCTTTTCATAACTTAGTAAATCTTATGATAATCTATATAAATACTAATTTTTATATTATCCATCTTCAAAAATAGAATTGGTATTACCCAAAAAGATGTTCTCAATCGAATCAGCCTTTTACTGTCCAAATATTCCAATTGATACTGAAATTCACTAAATTCTATTGGTTACATTTGATAAGACCCAAGGGAAATAGGACTGGTCCCTGGTAGGAGATCAATCCTAAACTATATTTCTCTTTTTGGTGGTAAACCTAATAAATTTTCAAGAAAAACATCATGAAACTGTTCCTCTATGGTTGGAAAATATATATTTCCAATCTCATTTACTGATTCGGAAGAAACTATTATCATATCATAAGAGATAGTTCCAAACACTAGTACCAAGGTTCTTTCTCTTCTTTAATCCACTAAATAACATTAATTAAGGATATTCCTAACACCATTATAATATTTGAAACACACCTACAGTTCATAATGATTGATATGGGACTCAATGTTCATCAACTAGTCCATTCCTAGAATCAAGACATAGACATCCATCTCTATCACAAAGATATCCAATACCAACTCAGTCCCATTAATTTTCATAAAAAATACTATAAATTTAAAATCTCAACACTCTCATGTTACCAATGGTTATTTTAGTTTCAAAATAAAAGGCATCGACTTAACATGTAATCCCATCAGATCAACGACATGAGAAGAAATAAATTATTGGGATGTGACCATATCAAATAATTCTTTCATAATTTTAGAAATAAAAATAATTATACCTTCCATTATTGAAGTTTGTGATTGAATATCCATGATAACTTTCTAATATCCATATAATTACATAGTAACTACACTTTTCTATTTATTACCCTATTGATATTGCACTGGTTGAGGTGTCATGATGTTCCTCGAATCTCCATAGCTTGCTTAGTTCAACTAATTAGATCTATTATGATGCACTCATCTTGTCGATTCATTGAATTATAGGAAACATGAGATGTGTACCTAACACCCGACCATGGAACATTATGACAATATCACTGAAGATTTCGCATCTAGTTGAAATTGTGAAATGTTTTCAGTGGTTTCGTACAATCTCATTCCACATGCTCAAAATAACCACACTGAAAATGTCTATTATTACTTTTTGTTTGAGGAGGCAATTTGAATGACCCCATAGTCTAATTTTGATATATAACACCCCCCTTGGGAATAGGTTTCCATCCTCATCTTGTTCCCACATTAGATCTACCACCTATTCTTATAGGAATAAACATGATTTCTCGAACCATATTTCTTGAGATGTCTATTTATGATACTATTAACCTATTGAAAAAATATATATAATCTATTTTAAAATGAACAAAAATCTTTGAAAAACTTTCTACTTTCAACCTTGACTAAAAAAATATGTTATTTCAAGTATTCAATTGATGTAACATCCAGTGCAAAGAGGACCAAATTCAAAAATTTAGCAGCATACTCTATTACTGAGAGATTATCCTACTTCAAACTAAATAATTCCATTGTTATATAAATTCTAAACACATGAGGATATAATGTTTTTCTTAACAATTCTTCAAATTCATTTTGGTCCATTCCTTGGTCTAATATATACTGTACTAATAAATCCCACCACTTGGTGCATCCTCCTCCTGAATATATGTTTCCAACTTCACTATCATCTCAGCTAGTGCACTGAGGAAATTGAAGACTTGATTCATTATATTTAGACACACTTCTTTTTCTAGCTCTAAATCACTCCAAACTATGAGTGGATTCTGATTTTGGAGCTAAACTAAATGATCCACTTTCCTTGGTTCATCCTTTTTGTTCCCTGTATCCATATCCTAAAATGATCGGACAATACTTTGGACTAATTATTGGTTCACCTATGGATATTGTGCAACCATATTCTTAGAATCCTCTTCTATTTGGTTCTTATAGAAACTACCAATTCCATTATCTAAAAAAGAAACTCTACTTAGTCTCACTCTCTAAAAATTGATGTCTTATCTATTTATAATTACCATTTCAACACGGTCCACAATCTTGTTTATCCACAAAAATCAATTTTAACCATTTTCAAAATACCACCAACGCACAATTTAAAAATATCTCCATTGAGAATATTTCAAACCATTTTTAAAAATCATTAAATCATACCATTTCTATAAATCATTTACTCTATAATAAAAAATGAAATACTTGTGGGAATTCATACTATCAATGCATGTCATGTAACTCTCATTAGTTAAACCCATGATGATGTGGTTACAACTCACCTAGAAGTTTCTAAAAACACTCTTGTACCTGAACACCATTTTAACATGAAGTTCAACATAAATTGGTTAGATACACCTTTTTATACTCATCATTTCTCATTCTGACAATCCTACTCATTGCTACGATCCCATGAAACAAGTGAACTTATCATGAATGATGGCATTTCCAAATCCATTATTGAAAACAATTGATAACCAAGGATCTAACAAATTGATACCATTTTCCTCAAAAATATATTTGGACTGAAAAAGTTCGATATATTTTGTAACATCCCCCCCTCACCCATTCATTTGGGAAGAGTCTTTGGGTGTTACTGGCCTTTGGTGACACCCCCATACCCCAATGGATAGAAATAAATTCCAAGGGCCTAAAAACATTTAAGGGATAATTTTTTTATTTAAACATAAAACATACAAACCAAAAATACAAGAAAAACCAAACAATCCTCTCTATTATTCATGAGTACATAATAAAAATCCACACATAACCAAGCTGACAACTATATCAGAGTATAAGTGGAAGCCAAAAGAACCATGAAAATCAAATACAACAAAATCCAAAGACACCAAGACATTTGACCAATGACTCCCATCATTCTCTAAGATCCAACATGACTATTCACACCCATAATATCAATAAGAATCCCCAAATTTTTGAGATACCTTTTATTTACTTGTGTCTTGAAAGATGACATCTGCAAACACACAAAAATTCCCAAGAAAGGGGTGGGTCTAATGTCAGTAGGAATTCTGAAATGAATTCCCAATTCAATCCAATAGGATAATTTTTTTATCACATTTATATAAATAAAATTAAAATATTTAAAAATATTTTATTTCAAAGAAAAAAAAAGGTTTCAATGAAATGAAATAAAAATGAAGCCTTTAAAAACATTCTCAATTCTATTTGGAATACCCATTCCAGGATTCCACACATCTACATGTCCACACATGCATGCCCATGTGAAAATAACATACTAATTCACAGTCTCTTATCAATATAACAAGTCTTCACAAGGTAACCAATACTAGGTTCCCCAATGTAACATGCCCCTTCTACAGGGGCACATATAATGAAAATGAACAGACACCAACCCTGTATGCTAAAACCCATTCCATGAAATTTCACATAAAACATTTAAACAACCATTTTTATGTATAAAAAGACATAATTTTAAAATCAATATTTTTAATTTATCATCAAAGAGGATATTCCATAAAATCATCCAATTTCCACAATTTGTCAAAACAATCACTAAAGAGGCTTATAATAAGAATCACACCAAAATTTTACAATAATTTCTAGAAAAACATTTATATAAAACTAATCCATCAAGTTCTAATAATATTTTATCAAGGGAGAAGCCACTGACTTTAAAAAGTGTGGGAGAAAAGAAGAATGACAGAATGATTCTACAGATATGGGGTTGGATATCCTTTCATTCAGTAGATCCAACAATAAAACTGCATAATTCCTATCAAGGAACAAGGATCTATATATAAAGGATTAGAGATACGGTTTTGATAAAGATAATAAGAAGAGATATAAGATGAAAAACCAAGAATAGAGACATACTGATCAATCAGGATCTACAACAATCTTTGAATGGACTAAAAATTACTCTTATATTGAAGGGAATAATCTCTCAAGCCTTAGGAGGAATTTTTTTTAGATTATGAAATATTAGGCAATTAAAAGGGGTCCCAATACATAATCCAATTTAGATCCACATATTTAAGATATAAAAATACATGGCTCATGATTAGGGTGCATGATCATTCAAACCGTGCACTAACCATGAATGAGCTACTATCTCAAGCCAACCCCTCGCACAGTTGGCTCACATGGTTAGAAAAACTATGTTCTAACCTTGAATTTCCACTATTTCAATATACAAGATTTATTTTGGGAATTCAAACTATATTCCCAAATCATGTACAAATTGTGTGGCCACCCAATTATCTTTATCTTCCATTACACGTTTTCTACGAATTTTTTTCTAACTATTTGCCACTAGAAAATCCTCTAAACCGTGTCAAAACTCCTCTGAAACTTCTAAAAATTACCTAGTCAATATATATACTTAAAATACATAAATAAAATGGTATGTACCTTAAACAAAGGGTGATACATTCTCCCCACTATTTTTCTTTCCATCCTTGAAAAGTTGTAAACCAAAGTTATTCCAAAAGAGTTATAGCCATTGCTCCAGCATTTCCATTTCATGCTCCACCATTTCTTCCAAAATCTTACTATGTTTTCCTAAAACCTACAATGTACCTATACTTTTACCATATAATAAATTCTATTTACTATCCACAATATGTACGGGCACATAAACTAACATAGCATCTAGATCTAGGTCAATGTGATACTATTTAATCACATGTTCAAGATTAGATTGGAACTTATATAACTAATGTAATGGCCTGGACCCCCCTGGCCATTACTTTGCCAAAATAAGGCTCCACCAAAACAGTGGCACCGTGATGGTGGCACAGGTCAGGGTGGCACCGTGACAGTGGCACCGTAAGGGTGACATCGTGACTGTGGCACCATAAGGATGACACCGTGACGGTGGCACCATGTCCTCACCCAACCCTTCGTTTTCTTTTCCCTGTCCCTCTCCCATAACGTAATTTTTGACGTAAATTAATTCTTTTACCCCTTTTAAAATCCATTTAAATCCCATAACTAATTCCTAAAAATCCTGAGAAACCTCCCCGATGGGGGGTATTAAATAACACCTTAATATCATCGTGTGTAACTTCCCACCCTCATAGGAAACCGCGATCTGACTTTCCAGGCGTTCAAAATTCCACATCCCGTAACAGTAGGATCTCCTCTTTATATCTACCGCTATAGTTTCTTCTTTTTCTTCTTGGATGGGTTTACTTCTTCTTCCTAGTGCACTTGGAGTTCCTATTTTCCATGGATTGTGGTGTGCCTCTGCTGGAGCTTTCTGCACCTCTTGGAGTCCATGGAATTCCTCCCCTGAAAGCCGTGCATCCCCTATTCTTGGCACGTGGAGAAAAACTTCGATCCTTGATCAACCAGGTAGGGATTTTTTCCCTTCGTATCTCCCTTTTGTGTATCATGTGGGGTGGGTACGCTATTGTTCCTGTGGGAGTGGGTGAATCCAAACCATAATAAAGATAACAAACGGACTTTAAAGAATAAAGGGAAGGGGTGTGAATGATGTGCTTCTGTTATGTTTTTCTTCTCTTCCTTGATGTTTATGTTGTGAACTGTTGGGCTATGCTCACTGAAAATCATGGCCGTTGGTGGTCTTTCCTTGCGCACTAATGAACCCTTTCCTTCTGTGACGATTAAATGACTATAACTTGGAAATTTGTTAATCACGTAAACTCAGTGGATTAAATGGATACCCAGTGAACATAAAGCCCTGTGTGGTCACCCCGGCTAACCAACAGAAAGAAGAAAATAATGAATGATGTGATTAAAACTGGAAGTTTCCCTACTCTGTTTGGTAGTAGGTGTGTTATTCTGTTTGATTACCTATTGGGTGATGTGGGTGAGGATGGGATCCTCTTGGTTGTGAGTATGAAACGGTGTGGTTACTCTGCTTGTGACACGAACTCGGGTGGGATCCTCTATTGTTGAGAAATCATTGGTTCTTGGTTTTGGGGGCGTGGGGATGTGTCTCAGGATTTTCCTTGTTTCCAGTACTTCGAGAGATCTCACTTATCCCTTTTGTGAGGTTTTATTTGGTTCCAGTACTTTGAGGAATCTCACTAATACCCTTTTGTTGTTGTAACTCTACAAGAGAACCAGGTGTGAATGATTAAGTTGATGTTGGCTATTTCTCTTTTCCTCTGGCTTGTAGTTATGCCTAATAGTTACCCAGTAGTGTAGGATTCATCTAAATGGGTTTGTTTGAACATGAAACAAGAATGAGTTAAATGGGGAATTGATTTTGTGAATGAGTTGTGACTTGGCCGTGAGTGCTGTGCTGTTCTTTTATGAATGAATAGTAATGAGGGTGTTTGTGATTAGGTTTTGGAACTCTAGGATGGGATGAGTGCTTGTTACCTATACATATATCTGTAGTTTTTATGTTTCTTATTCACGCCCCACCCAAGTTGAGAACTTAGTGCAGAACGCCCCCATTTCATGGGGGAGGGTGTTTTTCCCAACACTCCTATGAGTGGCTGGTTATTAACTCCTTTTTTCTCCCTTTATCAAATATCCCAAGAATCTTTGGGCAGGCTGTGATGGCCTGAAGTCCATTATTAGCCCAAGAATCCTCGGGCATGGTAGTGTGGTGGTTGGCCTAGGTGTTTGCGGACAGGTTGTTTCCCAAGTATCTTCGGGATGAGGCCCAAGTGTCTTCGGGCGTGACAGTATCTTTTTGGCCCAGGTGTCTTCGGGCGTGGAAGTGGTTATTCTGGACTAGGTGTTTGCAGGCATGGTTACATGTAGTTGTTATGGCCCTGGTGTCTGCGGGTGGTATAGTCATTGTGGCCCAGGTGTTTGCGGGCGGGATGCATGGTTGTGGCTCAGGTGTGTGCGGGCGGGGTGTGGTAGTGGGACTGCAGTGAGAATGGTGGGATTGGTTCGATGCATAGGATTTCTTCAATAACTAGCGGTAAAGTGGTGCAGGGTACCTAAACATCGATGTTCTATTACTATACCTTACTTGACTTGCATTATTTGGGGAGTGTGCCTTGGTAAGGCTTGGGTGGATAGTTTTCCTTGATAGGTGCTTTGGTTGTCTCTTTTCTCACAGGGCATTAGAATGCCTCCCCACTTTTGCATGCGAGTCTTTGGTTTTCCCTACTGAGTATACTTGTATGCTCACCCTACGTATATAAACTACTTTCAGGTTTCCAGGAGGAATTTAGGGATCGTGCGGGACCGTACTAGCTTGGACCTTGGGGCAGTTGCTTTTATTGTTTTCCTTTTTCATGGTACTTTACCTTTGGGGTTCTTGTGGCTTGTATCTTTCACTTTTGAACATGCATATGGGAATGGTTTACTTTCGGCTTTACCTTTACTTTCAGCTTTGGTGTTGTTGGAGTTTCTATCTTATCTCCCGATCCTATTAAAATAAAAAGGGTAATGCCTTCCATCTTGTGTGTGATTCTATACCCTTGGTGCTAATCGCCACTCCAAGACCTATTAAAGGAGGGTCTCGGGGTTCATTATATCTCCTTCAACTTAAAGAAGGAAGGGTCTGACAATATGCTGTCCCTTCCCTCCTTTTGGTGAAGGCGGGTCGTGATAGAATGGTATCAGAGAAAGGTTGAGAGATATGATAGAGTCTGGAGTTAGGCACAATGATGATTGCATGGGGTGGTAGGGGAACAATATTGGGTGACTTTGGTGCATGAATTAGGCCTCGGAAGACCAGCTAGGACATGGGATTTTAGGGCCCCCCGTGATCCGATGCAAGGACTCTGGACCTACCGAACGACCAAGTGAGGCTACACTGATTTCAGGGTAGAGACCCTAGGAAAGGTACATGCATCATAATGACTTGTGTTCTTATGTTTCATGGGTGTCTTGTGGATTCAAAATAAATAAAGAAGTCTAAGAAAATTTAAGAACAACATTCCACACTACTCGGGCTTAGGCATTCCTTGTTTACCTTGCAGCTATGGCACCTGGGAGGAGACCATGAGTAGTGCAGGCGATCGAGACCCAGGAGGTTGACTTGGTCGATTGACAGAGGACTGACTGAGAGAAGGAGTATGATCAGTGGCAGAAGACGCTTCAAGCCTTTCAGCGACAAACCCTCGGGAAGTATGAGGGCAGCATCTTAGACGTGGATATGGAGAGCTGGCTAGAGGAGCTGGTGATAGACTTCATCTTGATCCGGGCTTCGATGGAGTACTGGGTTCCTCTGGATGTAAGCCAGATGCGTGGGGCAGCACATCAGTGGTGGACGCTTTATCTTGGGGAGAAGAGGGAGACTGAGGTGACATGGGCAGACTTCGAGAAGGAGTTCCAGGCGGAATTCCTCTCTTCCATGATGAAGTCTGAGAAGAGGTATGAGCTACTCTCCCTCCAGTAAGGGAGTATGTCAGTGAGAGAGTTGGGGATCAAGTTAAAGGGTCTCCTTTGCTTCGCTCCGGACCTGTTTTCGGATGAGGAGTCTCAGGCGAGATGTTTAGAGGTGGCACTCCGACCTTCCCTTCAGTACGCTGTTAATCCCTTCACCCTACCGACATATTTAGAGGTGCAGAAGAAGGATGAAGTGGTGGAGAGGATGCACACGCTGGGAGGTGTGTCACAAGAGGGGATCCAGTTGGGCTCATCAAAGGGGAGGGCTGTCAGTAGCAGGCCTCCAGCATCAGGACCCTCTAGGTTTCGACCAGCATGGAGTAGGCCTCAGCAGTTCCAGTTCCGACCGTCCAGCCCTTGCCCTTTTCTTTTGGACTTAGGGCTGAGATGCTTCATCTATGGAATCCATGGGCACCTTCGGAATCAGTGCCCAGACATAGTACAGTATGGTGGGGGAGGGCAGGTCCAGCACCCACCTCAGCAGCAGCAGTTCCCAGCTAGGCCCTTTCAGCAGCAGCAGCAGGGGAAATGGGCTCCTGCTCCGCCGAGGGCAGACGTTGCAGGAGGAGGCCGACCTCAGGGCGCTTCTCAGGGACCTCGGCCCGGGAATGGTCGGGGAGGTGGACGACAACTGAGAGGCAAAGGAGCTGGGCATGGGTAGTTTCACGACGTGGAGGAAGCAGTTCCAGCAGGGCTAGAGGTCGTTCGAGGTACGATCAGCTTGTTTAGTAACATTGCATGTGCCTTATTCGATACAGGAGCTTCACACTCCTTTGTTACACCCAGTCTATCCCATTCTCTGAGTTTATATGTTGAGAGAATTCCAGTGCCCCTGGTGCTGAGCACACCAGTCGAAGGTCAGACCGAATTGCTGTATGTTTGTCGAGGATGCAGACTGATGATAGGGCCACATCAGTCAGTCAGGGATCTTATACTATTGCAGATACAACCATATGATGTCATCCTAGTCATTGACTGACTGTTCTTTGTATGTTACTTCATTGACTGCTTCTGAGGAAGGGTTGTGTTTTCAGACTTGGGCGGCCGATGAGTGACTTTCATCGGCGAGCGGAGTTTCTAGGGAAGCAGCAAGCGAGGGGAAACCCTCCTCTCCTTGTTATCTTAGCTATCAGTGGAGTCGGTGGATGTAGAGATGATGGAAGTTCCAGGGGTCTTCAGTGAGTTTATGGACGTCTTCCCTGAGGAGGTGACGACTCTACCCCCTCGACATGACATCAGGTTTGGGATAGACTTGCAACCTAGTGCTCATCCGATTTCGATGGATCCCTCCCGGATGGCACCTTCGGAGCTACGGGAGTTGCGGATTTAGATTGATGATCTGATGAAGAAGGGTTTTGTTTGGCCAAGTGCATCACCATGGGGTGCTCCTGTCTTGTTCGCGAAGAATGTAGATGGTGGTATCAGGCTGTGCATAGACTACCGGAGGCTGAATCAGGTGACGGTGAAGAATCGCTACCCTCTCCCGAGGATAGACGATCTCTTTGACCAGCTGAGGGGAGCAGGTTGGTTCTTGAAGATTGACCTGCGGTCGGGATATCACCAGCTAAGGGTGAAGGAGGGTGACATCTCGAAGACTGCCTTCAGATGCAGATATGGGCATTTTGAGTTTTTAGTCATGATGTTCAGCGTCACGAATGCTCTGGCTGTGTTCGTGGGGATCATGAACTCCATCTTCCCGGAGTACCTGGATCAGTTCGTAGTCGTATTTATTGACGACATCTTGATCTACTCAAGATTAGAGGAGGATCACGCTGAGCACTTGAGAACGGTTTTAGAGGTCCTCTGACAGCACCAACTCAATGGGAAGTTATCCAAGTGCAAGTTTTGGACGCAAGAAGTACACTTCCTTGGGAACATGGTGTCCGGGCAGGGGATAGCAGTGGACCCATCGAAGGTCGAGATGGTTGTTTCTTGGGAATGACCCAAGAACGTGGTGGAGGTTAGTAGTTTCCTCAGGCTGGCAGGTTACTACCGGATATTCATACCCAACTTCTCCCGAGTTGGAACACCTTTGATGGATTTGACCAAGGACCGGGATTTTGTGTGGAACGGGAAGTGTGAGGCAGCCTTTAGCTATCTGAAGGAGAAGTTGGTTAGTGCCCCAGTACTAAGGTTTCCAGAAGAAGGGGTGGTGTATGAGGTATTCTATGATGCTTCAGGGCAAGGCCTCAGATGTGTGTTGATGCAGCGATAAGGGGTGATCTCTTATGGGTCTAGGCAGTTACGTTCCCACGAGCATAATTATTCCACCCACAACCTGGAGCTTGTGGAGATTGTTTTGCACTAATTTTTTGGTGGCATTACCTCTTCAGGGAGCGCTTCGTGGTCTTCACTGATAAAAAAACTTGAAGTATATCTTCTCCCAGCCGGACCTGAACTCGCGGCAGCGTAGGTGGGTGGAGTTCCTCCAGGAATACGACTTCTAGATTTCCTACACCTTAGGAAAAGGGAATGTGGGGGATGATGCCTTGAGAATGAATTCGCAGAAGGATGTAGTTTGAGAGTCGGCAGATGCTTGGAAGGCGATGGAGGAGTTAGCTACCCTGCACCTGGATGCAAGGATGGAAGGTGGTAGAGGCTTCCTGTATCAGATGGCAGTGCAGTATTCTCTCTTGTGGTAGGTAGAGGAGTCCCAATGGGGAGTGCCAGAAAGCAAAGTGACGCGTGACCAGGTTAGCCAAGGTGATGCTTCGAAAGGGTGGACGGAGGATGGTCAGAATCAGGTGCTTTTCCAAGAAAAGCTATTTTTTCCAAAGGAGATGTGTGAGAGAGTTCATGGTGAGTTCCACAAATCACCCCTAGCAGTGCACCCAGGAGTTTCCAAGATGTACCATGGGTCTGAGGAGTCAGTTTTGGTGGCCTGGGGTAAAGCGGGCAGTGGCAGAGTTTGTGGCCAAGTTCCAAGTGTGTCAGTAGGTGAAGGCTGAACACCGTGTTCCAGCCAGTTTGTTGCAACCTTTATATGTCCCTGAGTGGAAGTGGGATGACATCTCGATGGATTTCGTCACGGGGATACCCAGGGTTCAAGGAGGCTACGACGCTATCTGGGTAGTGGTGGACCGATTGACGAAATCGGCTCACTTTCTGGCGATCAAGGAGTCGGTTGTAGTGGATGACTTAGCATGGAGGTATGTGGATGAGGTGGTGCGGTTACACAGAGTTCCAAGGTCTATAGTCTCGGATAGGGATGCACGGTTCACCTCATGAGTCTAGAGAGGATTGCAACATGCTTTCGGCACCCAGCTACGTCTTAGCACTTCTTTCCACCCCCAGACAGATGGGAAGACAGAGCACACCATCCAGACAATAGAAGATATACTATGGGCATGTATCCTGGACTTCGGAGGATCGTGGGTGCGGAACTTTCCTCTGGTGGAGTTTTCCTATAATAACAGCTATCACTCAACCATTTTCATGGCTCCATTCTAATCCTTGTATGGAAGGCCATGTCGCTCACCCGTGTTCTGGACTGAGGTTATGAAAACAAGTGTTCTTAGCCCAGAGGTAGTGCAGAGCACGAATGAGAAGGTTCAGCTTATACGAGAGATGATGAAGACGGCTCAGGACTGACAGAAGTCATATGCCGATAACAGGAGGAGACCCTTGGAGTTCGGGGTCGGGGACCACGTATTCTTGAAGGTCTCCCCTCGGTGTGGGAAGCGGAGGTTTGACAGGGTAAGTAAGCTTTCTCCCAGGTTCGTCGGACCATTCGAGGTGTTGCAGCGGGTCGGCGAGGTCACTTACCAGCTTGCGTTGCCACCACAGCTACAAAGGGTGCACGATGTCTTCCATGTGTCCCATCTTCGTCGGTATCTGCATGAAGATTCACACATCTTCGACTGGGGAAAACTAGATATCGGGGATTATGCAACATTCTTGGAGCGACCAGTGATGATTGAAGGTCGTGAAGTGAAGGTGCTTCAAGGATGAACCATTCCTTTGGTTCGTGTGTTGTGGAGACACGGTGGGATTGAGGAAAGTACCTTGGAACGAGAGACGCGGATGCGCGCCCAGTACCCAGAGCTGTTTTGAGTTTTGTTCTATTCTGTTTATACTTGGTTGATGGAACCCTTACCTTGTTAATTATGGAATGTGCAGTTTTCCTTTTCTGTGGATGTGTGTGAAGTGTCCTAAAATGTGGGGATGGGAGGACCTAATCCCTAGTTAATACACATTATAGTGGATGCACCTAAACCCATGCGGGTGAGTCAGTGTCACCCAAAGCAGATAGTATCTTAACATGGAGGAATGGAAACCCCTCGCCACATGACCGGAAAAATTAATATTTTGTTTTGCATGGTTTCACGGGGGAGAGAAACGGTATGATTGTGATTGTTCAGGTCTACTCCTGAGAGGTATATTTTTAGGTGGTTGTTCAGACCCTTCTCCTTTCTTCATATCTGGCTTTAATTCTCGAGGGCGAGAATAGTTTGAGAGGTATCTGATGTAATGGCCTGGACCCCCTGACCATTACTTTTCCAAAATAAGGCTCCACCAAAACAGTGGCACCGGTCACGGTGGCACCGTGACGGTGGCATAGGTCACGGTGGCACCATGAGAGTGGAACCATAAGGGTTCATAGGTCACGGTGGCACCGTAAGGGTGACAACGTGACTGTGGAATGATAAGGGTGACACCATGACGGTGGCACCGTAAGGGTGACACTATGACAGTGGCACCATGTCCTCACCCATCCCTCCATTTTCTTTTCCCTATCCCACTCTTGCAACGTAATTTTTGATGTAAATTAATTCTTTTACCCTTTTTAAAAGCCATTTAAAGCCCATAATTAATTCCTAAAAATCCCAAGAAACCTCCCTGATGGGGGGTATTAAATAACACCTTAATGTCATCGTGTGTAACTTCCCACCCACATAGGAAACCGCGATCCGACTTTCCCCCCGTTCAAAATTCCATATCCCGTAATAGTAAGATCTCCTCTTTATACCTCCCTCTAGAGTTTCTTATTTTTCTTATCGGCTGTATTTACTTCTTCTTCCTGGTGCGCTTGGAGTTTCTCTTTTTCTGTGGCTTGTGGTGCGCCTCTTCTGGAGCTTTCTGCACCTCTTGGATTCCACATAATTCCTCCCCTGAAAGCCGCGCATCCCCTGTTCTTGGAACGTGGAGAAAAACTTCGATCCTTAATCAACCAGGTATGGATTTTTTTCCTTCGTCTCTCCATTCTGTGTATCATGTGGGGTGGGTACTCTGTTATTCCTATGGGAGTGGGTGAAACCAAACCTTAATAAAGATAACAAATGGAATTTAGAGAATGAAGGGAAGGGGTGTGAACGATGTGCTTCTGTTCTTTTTTTCTTCTCTTCCTTGATGATTATGTTGTGAACTATTGGGATATGCTCACTGAAAATCATGGTCGTTGGTGGTATTTCCTTGTGCACTAATGAACCCTTTCATTATGTGATGATTAAATGACTGTAACTTGGATATTGTTTAATCACATAAACTCGGTGGATTAAATGGATACCCAATGAACATAAAGCCCTGTGTGGTCACCTCGTCTAACCAACAAGAAGAAGAAAATAATGAATGATGTGCTTAAACCTAGAAGTTTCCCTGCTCTGTTTGGCAGTAAGTTTGTTATTATGTTTGATTACCTATGGGGTGATGTGGGTGATGACGGGATCCTCTTGGTTGTGAGTCTGAAACTGTGTGGTTGCTCTGCTTGTGACATGAACTCGGATGGGATCCTTTATTGTTGAGAAATAGTTGGTTCCTGGTTTTGGGGATGTGGGGATATGTCTCGGGGTTTTCCTTATTTTCAGTACTTCAAGGGATCTCACTTATCCCTTTTGTTAGGTTTTATTTGGTTCCAGTACTTTGAGGAATCTCACTAATCCCCTTTTTTTGTTGTAACTCTACAAGAGAATCGAGTGTGAATGCTTAAGTTGATGTTGGATATTTCTCTTTTCCTCTATCTCGTGGTTATGAATGCTAGTTTCCAAGTAGTGTAGGATTCATATAAATGGGTTTTTTTGAACATGAAACAAGAATGAGTTAAATGGGGAATTGGTTTTGGGAATGAGTTGTGACTTGGCCGTGAGTGATGTGCTGTTCTTTTATGAATGAATAGAAACGAGGGTGTTTGTGCTTAGGTTTTGGAAAACTAGGTTGGAATGAGTGCTTGTTACCTATACATATATCTGTAGTTTTTATGTTTCTTATTCACGCCCCACCCAAGTTGAGCACTTAGTTCCGAACGCCCCCATTTCACGGGGGAGGGTGTTTTTCCCAAAACTCCTATGAGTGGCTGGTTATTAGCTCCTTTTTGCTCCCTTTCCCAAACAGTCGAAGACTCTTTGGGTAGGCTATGATGGCCTGAAGTCCATTATTAGACCAAGAATCTTTGGGCAGGGTAGTTTGGTGGTTGACCCAGGTGTTTACGGGTAGGTTGTTTCCCAAGTATCTTCAGGATGAGGCCCAGGTGTCTTCGGGCATGACAGTATATTTCTGGCCCAGGTGTCTTCAGGTGTGGAAGTGGTTGTTCTGGACTAGCTGTTTGCGAGCATGGTTATGTGTGGTTGTTATGGCCCAGGTGTTTATGGGCGGGATAGTCGTTGTGGCACAGGTGTTTGTGGGCGGGATGTGTGGTTGTGGCCCAGGTGTGTGAGGGCCGGGTGTGGCAGTGGAACTACTGTGAGAATGGCGGGATTGGTTCGATGCATAGGATGTCTTCAATAACTAGTGGGAAAGTGGCGCGGGGTACCCAAACATCGACGTGCTATTACTATACCTTACTTGACTTGCGTTATTTTGGGAGTGTGACTTGGTGAGGTTTGGGTGGATAGTTTTCCTTGCTAGGTGCTTTGGTTGTCTCTTTTCTCACAAGGCATTAGAATGCCTCCCCTCTTGTGCATGAGAGTCTTTGGTTTTCCCTACTGAGTATACTTGTATACTCACCCTACATATATAAACTACTTTTAGGTTTCCAGGAGGACTTCAGGGATCATGCGGGACCGTACTAGCTCGGACCTTGGGGCAGTTGCTATTGTTGTTTTCCTTTTTCTTGGTACTTTACCTTTGGGGTTCTTGTGGATTGTATCTTTCACTTTTGAACATGCATATGGGAATGGTTTACTTTCGGCTTTACCTTTACTTTCAGCTTTGGTGTTGTTGGAGTTTCTATCTTATCTCCCAATCCTATTAAAATAAAAATGGTAATGCCTTCCATCTTGTGTGTGATTCTATACCCTTGGTGCTAGTCGCCACTCCGGGACCTATTAAAGGCGGGTCTCAGGGGTCATTATCTCTCCTTCAACTTAAAGAAGGAAGGGTCTGCCAATATACTATCCCTTCCCTCCTTTTGGTGAAGGCGGGTCGTGACAACTAAGATACATGAAACATAGTATTCACAAAAATGAACCTTGGAAGAAAATAAAACATATATTCCACCTCACCAACTCATTATTGTATCTCAAAAGTTCTTATGTATAAAGTAGAAAACATTGAATTTCTACCAAAATGATGATTCCTAGGCCTTTGAGAGATTCTAAAGAACACATGATAACTTAGATCAAATGAAAATGGTTGTCATTGATTTCCACATATGATTTATAATGAATCTGATCTATCTCCATTCTCTTACTTATCATCTAAATCATCACTATTGTATCTTTCACAATGTTGGGTCCAACCAAGGAAGTCTCTCCTATTTCCACCCAAAAAAGTGGAGAACGAAAAAGAACACCATATAATTATTAAAAAGGATCCATTTATATCAAGGTATGATAAAATTTACTATATGATAACTCCACTAATAGTATGTACTCCTCCCATGAGCCACAAAAATCCATTACACAATCCATATTAATTTCCTCCTATATTTGGATCATCCTGTCAGATTCTCCATCCATTTGGTGTTGATATGTCATGCTCATAGTTAGGTGTGTTCTAAGGGATTACTATAAGTATTTACAAAAAATGAGACATAAACCTAAGTCCACTATAATATAAAATCAGTATTAGAATACCACACATATTTACATCTTATCATATATAGATTTTAGAAAAATCCTCCACCGTATGGGATTCAAGAATATGAATAAAATGAGATAACTTCATGAGCCCATCCATAATTACCCATATTTTATTATTTTTCCACGTCGTTATTGGTAAAATTTTCCCAGAATACATGGCTATATTCTCCCAAATTTATATGGGAATTGTTAAGAATTGGAACATTCCCACTATACATTGGTGTTGCACCTTTACCTACAGATAGGTAAAGAATCTCAAAATAAAATCGGCCACTATGATTTTCATGCAAACACACAAAAATTGTGCTTTCCTCTATTTGTAAATCTTCTTAATTCCATGATTAATAACAAATTTCAAATGGTGGAAATCATTAATATGTTGTTCTAGAAAAACAAAAATTACCATGATCTGATCTCTAAACATCAAAACCGAACTCCCATCTAGATTCCAACTTGGAATGGTCTCCACACCATTGAGTTTTGATCTCTTAGAGAAACTTTTTGAATTATATATTTGAGCCTTTCAAGGTTTATCATCTAAATAAAGACCAAATTAAACCAGGAAGAAATTTTCCATATCAACCTGGTTAGTACAATATAGGTGCATGTTTTTTATAACCAACATCAGCTACCACTGATTCAAAGTTTCTTTTTCCAACTGATTATATGACTTCCTAATTAATGAATCTGCCACAAAATTATCTTTACCCAGTGTATAAATCAATTCATATTAGAAAAATTCACGATATTCCATCCATAATATTTTTATTAGATTCAAATCTCTTTGTGAAAAACTGTTTTTCAAACTCTTATGGTCTGTAAAAACCATAAATTTATCACAAAAAAGTTAGTGATTCTATGTCTTCAAATCATGGACAACTTCAGAAAATTAAAAATCACGCGTTGGGTCGATATTCTCATGTAACTATAACTACTATGAGCCATAAGAAGCAATGTGATATCTCCACAAGAGAACACATCCCAACCTATATCTCAATTCATTGGAATAGACTACATAACCCTATGAAGAATATTGAAAGATATGGATAGTTGATGATATAAGTCTAACATTAGGAGGATTAAAGGATTTATGATATTCCTCATTACATTGGAATGGAAAATCTTTACTCATTAAAACTATCATCAGTGATTCCAAAATTTAAAAATTAATGTTCAAAATGTCTGTAGTATCCCACCAAGCCAATGAAACTACATATATCAAAGAAATTTTTTAGTGGTTTTTGTGACATAACAATTTATATATTTTCATGGTATATAAACAATATTTTTTATAAATGTAATGGAAAATAAGATTTACCTCCTATATCCATAAATCACACTTTTATAACATTGCATAAAGACGATTCTCCTGAAATATACCCAATACTATATCCAATCGTTTCTCATAATCCTATTTTTTCCTTAAATACACCAGTATATCATCCACAAAAACCACCAAAAGGACTCTATATTCCTTTTAAATATGTTATCCATCAATAATATAAAAATTTATGGTGAATTAATAATTCCAAAATGGTATACCAAAAACTCATAATGGCTATATATTCTTCTAAAAGTAGTTCTCGGAATATCCTCTTTTTGAACCCACAACTGGTGATATCCTGAACAAAAGTGAATTTTAGAGAAACAATGGACTCCCCTAAATTGATCAAGAAATTAATCAATTCATTTAATATGATATAGATTCTTTATCACAAATATTTTGAGCTTATGATAATATAAAAAAAGTATAAGAGTTTCATCCACCTTCTTCACAAAAAGAACTGATTCTTTATAAATATGTTCTTGATCGGGTGAACCCTTTACTTTCCTACCCATCCAACTAATCCTTCAATTACCTATTTTTTTAGTTCTACCTGATAAGATGGAATGAAAATAGGAATGGTACCTAATATGAGATCGATGATAACCCCCACTTCTCTTTTCGGTGGAAATCGTGATATTCATCAGAAAAAACATCAAGATAGTAGTCTACTATGTTTGGAAAATCTCTATTCCTGATCTCATCTACTTATGCCAAATAAAATTATATAAAATAGTAAGATATAGTTCCAACCACCAATACCAAGGGTCCAAATAAACTTTTATCCACTTCCTAATCTCCTTTAATGATATTCCTAAACACCATTATAAGATTGTAAACTCACTCGTTCTGTATAAAAATTGATATTGTCCTCAAATTTCTTCCTCTAATACACCCCTAGAATCATTTCATTTATATCCATCTATATCATAGATATATAAAACACCAAATTAGTCCCATTGATTTTTATTTTAAACACTACACATTTCAAATATCAACACTCTCATTGTCCCAATGGTATTTGGAGTTTCAAAACAGAAGGCATCATCTCAACATGTAAACCCATCAAGACAACAACATAAGAAGAAATAAAATATTGGGAAAATATTAAATAAAATAAATCATAAATAATGGTATACTTATAAATAATTATACCTCTCACCTTTGAAGGTCCCAATTAATTATACACAATGAGTTTACCATTTTAATAAAAGTTCTTACTTGCTGTATTTTTCTCTTTATTACCCTATTGAGATTGTACTGGTTGATGAGTAATGGTGCTCCTCAAATCACCAAATATTTCCCAGTTCTACTGAAGACATATATGTTGTTGTACTCATCCCGTTGAAGCATATGATACCTGATAAACATGATATATGTTCTATAATCCAACCATGGGTCACTACAAAAATTTCAGTGAAGATTTTCCATCTGGTTTCTATTGTGATGTGTTCTATGAGGGACTGTAAAATCTCAATTCATATGCTCATAATAAACACAGTAAAAAATTTTAGGATTATTTTTCTATCAAGGAGGTATTTAGAATGATCCCACAGTATTATTATGAAATATAAAACCCCCTTAGTAATAGGTATCCCACCTCCTCTTGTTTCCATAATTTGAGTTCCCACATGTTCTTGTAGGACTAAACATTTTCCTCCAACCATATTTCCTAGGATATCTCTTTATTATATCATATATCAATTGGCCATATGTGTATAATATATTACACAAACCATTGAAATATTTTAGAGAATTTCTGGTTTCAACCCTTACTCAAATGTGAGTTCCTTCAAGGATGCACTTCCTACATTTTCTGGTGAAACCCAAACTAAATTCAAAAACTTGGTCACATAATTTTTTATTGATAGATTCTCCTAATAAAATCTATATAAGTTAACTATTCTTTAAATTATGAATGTCATAGTATAGAATTATTTGTTGAAAAATTATTTATAATCTTCTCATCCCTTTCCTTGTTCAAATTTATCATGAACTACTAAATACCACCATTGGTATGATAGGTCCTCCAGCGTACTCCTTTACAACTTCACTTTTATCTTAGCTAGTGTGCGGAGGAAATCCAAAATTCAAATCATCCAATTCAGTCATACTCATTATTTTTTCAGGTCTTAATCACCCTCAAATATGGATGGATTATACTTTTTAAATAGAGCTAAATGTTCCACTTATCTTAGTTAATAATTTTTATTCTCTTCACCCTTGGCTTGAAAATCCTAGGCCATACTTGGGACAAAATATCGGTTCACCGATGGATTAAGTGCAACCACATTCTCAAAAGCCACTTCTAATTGGTTTTTATGATTCTTACATAATTCTATTCACTATAACAAAAAAAGACTCTATTTAGTCTCACTATCTATAAACTAAAATCTTAGATATTTCCAATTACTATTTCAAAAATTTCAATAATCATATTTATACACAATAAACTATTTTAATGATTTTCAAAATAACACCATAAATACTTTTCAAAATTACACCATTTTAAAAAAATTCCAATATATTTAAAAAATTATTACTCCTTAAAATTTCAATAAACCATTAACTCAATAAAAAACAAAGAAGTATTAGTGGGAATTCATTCTATCAATGCAAGTAATGAAACTATCATTGGATAAAAACATGAAGATGAGGTAAAAAATCACCTATAAGTTTCTAAAAAAACTCATGTACCCAAAAACACTAGTAACATAAAGTTCAGAATAAAGAAGATAGATATTAATTTTTATACACTACATTTCATGTTAAAAAATCCTACTCATTTCTATCATCCCAAGATAAAACCAAACATATCAAGACTGATAGAATTTCAAACTCCTGTAGTGAAAATAACTGATACACAATGATCTAAAAAACTAATATCATTTTTCAAAAAAGTATATTTAAACTTACCAGTTATGATACCATTTGTAACATCCCACCACACACACCTTTTCTTCGAAAGAGGCGGTGGGTGTTACTGGCCTTAGGTGACATCCTCAAGGCACTAAATTGTAGAAATAAAAGTTGAGGAAAAAAACATTTTGGGAAGTATTTTCCATTTAAATATAAAACATCAAAACCAAAACAATAAGAAAAAATAATCTAACCTCTATATGATGCATAAGTAAAAAATACAACCCAACACATAACCATATAAACAAACATATCAGAGTACAAGTAAAAAAATAAAACGAACCAAGGAAATAAAAGATAAAAAACCTAAAGACACAAATACATACAACAAGCAACTCCTAGCCTACTCAAATATCGAACTCAAAAATTCAAACCCACTATATTCAGAAGAATCAGAAACAAATTAAGATACCTTGACTTTTCTTGTATCCAAATATATGAAATATGAAAACACACAATAGTTCCCAAAAAGGGGTGAGTCTAAAATTAGTATGAATTACCTAATGACTTCCCAACTCATTCCACTAGAAAAAACTTGTTAGCAAATTTATATATAACAGTTCAAAATAGATAAAAATAGTTTATATCAAAACCAAAATTGTTTTCCATGGAAAGTAATAATGAAAATACTTTAAAACCTTTCTCAATTATATTTGTAATACCCATTCCATGATTATAAACATCCACACATCCACATATGCATGCCCATGTGACATTTCCATACTCATGAGTGGTCTCTTATCGATCTACCAAGTCGTCGCAAGGTAACCAATACGAGTTTCCCCAATGTCACATGATCCTTTTAGAGGATCATATAATGATAGTAAACCCATAATAACTATGTATTCCAAAACCCAATGCAATACAATTCACATAAAACCTTTCTTTCATTAAAAAATTTCAACAATCATTTTCCATGTATCAAAACAAAACCATAATTTTAAAATCACCATTTTAAAATTATCATCAAATTGGATTTTCCACAAAATCTTCTAATTGAAAAAATTAAACAAAACATCAATGAATAGGTTTCATACAATAATAACATAATAATTTCAAAAAATCATTTATTTTAAACTAATCTATAAATATCTAAAAAAGTGGAGTTGAGAGAGAAGCCACCTACCTCATAATCTGTTAGAAAAATAAATAACAACACAATGATTCTCTAAATATGGGATTGGATCTCATTTCATTCAATATATATAACTATAAAACATAAAAATTACCATTTTGGAGAAGGATCGATCCAAAAAATATATGATCTATGGTTTTAAGAAATAGATGGAGAGAAGATCTAATAGGAACAAATAATAATGGATACTTACTAGTGAATAAAGATCTCCAAAAGGATTTGAATAACATAAAACATGATCCCAAATCACATTGAATCCCCTCTCAAGCCTTTGAAGTATATGAAATTCAAGATTATGGAATATTAAGAAATTTAAAGGGGTCCCAAAACATAATCCATGTTAGATCCATAAAGATTGGATTTCCAACTCCATGGTGCATGGTTAGGGTGCATGGTTAGTCAAAACATGTTCTAACCATGCATGATCTAATATCACAATCCTACCCATCACATGTTTGTATTGCATGGTTATAAAAAATATGCATCAAACATGTGTTTACCACTATTTTAAGCTTTATAATTTCTCCTGGGCATCTAAATGGTTTGGCCAAACTGTCAACCAACCACGAGCCTTCCCCATGACCATTTTCATACCTTGTATAGTTACCTTGAGGTGATTCATAGTTTCTAATAACTATTCTCAAACATTAGGCCTCCATAAAAGCCTCTAAAGCATGTTATAATACCTTTTAACATCCTGAAACATAACTTGATCAATATATATATATATATAATACATAAATAAAGGGGAAAGTACCTCATACCAGGGATGATACAAGAATGATTAATATAGTATAATAAATATAATGATATTTTATTATGATTATGATATAACCATTTCCACCTATTTTCCATAAAATGGGAAATGAAATTATCACTTGTGCATGCATGTGGATTACCACATCCACATTGTAACATGATTCATTTTTCATCACCATCTTCCATAATTGATTGTTATAATGGATTAAATATTTATATATGATATTTATGACATAAAAATTCTTATTTAATCATAATATACTATCTTCCATATTATCTTACCATCTCATGGAATACTATAAATTCGC
Source organism: Viscum album (assembly GCA_963277665.1). Classification (NCBI taxonomy): domain Eukaryota; kingdom Viridiplantae; phylum Streptophyta; class Magnoliopsida; order Santalales; family Viscaceae; genus Viscum; species Viscum album. The sequence goes on along the minus strand of OY728160.1, from coordinate 903,175,057 downwards.
TTGTGCGTATGTGTGGGCTACCACCTCCATGATGTAATGTGTTTTTTTTCATTTTTTTCAATACATAAATAATAATAAGGATATGTTTATTGAATATATATGATATTTATTATATAATAATGAATTTTAATGGTGATTTATTATATTAAATTATTTTATTCCATTAATAAAAAAGTGTAAACATCAATCAGGCATACGTACAGACTGTTGTCTCCATGAACTGACATAATTCATTTTTCATCAACGCATAATATTATTGGTTATAAAAATGTATATAATGATGATATATTACTTTTTAAAAATTATTAATATTCAATATATTTTTAAAATATGGTAAACTTGTAAGGTCCATAAATACCAAATAGTAACATGTATGAAAAATGAAGCAGTTAACTCCTAAAACTATATTACAGTTAATAATTGATAAAAAATAGGTGAGAATAGGTTATAAATAGATGATTTATGGTATTTGATTTAGTTACATGGTTTTGGAATATATTTATAATTAATATAAATTTTTTATATAGGTGGTATTAATGTGTATGGAATAAAATCTGACTTGAGGTAAGGGTTTTTATCTCAATTTTGTTTATGTGAGACATATGCAATATTCACCACTTTTTTGCATATGTTATAAAAAATTACCATTTGATATGTAATATAATGAATAAATTTATATTCATGGTGTTTATTTTATTATTTTAATTTATTTATTTCATGGTGGTTATTATTCAAAAATAACCAAAGTGGTGAGTGATTTATTTTACAATACTATTTCTTTTCAAGATTACTTATGTTAAATTTCCATGGAGGGGAGTTATATAATCCTTATCCTTTAAACCCAATATAATTTTCTCCTCATCTATTTATTTTTGGTTTTTTCATGTTTCCTTTCATTATACTCTATTAGTTATAAAAATATTTTCATAATTTTTTTAGAAAAGTATATTTTATTTCCTCATTGGTTAGAAATTATTTCTTTCATGTCCATATTTTGATAAAATTGTTATCAAGATTTTTTTTACAATTATATAATTATTTATTAAAGTAATTTCTACACATATTAAAATTTATATAATATGGTTTTAAAACATTATTCTTTTCATTTTCATAAGGATATTTTTTTAACCCAATATGTGAATGAATTTTTTGTTTTAACATATACTTAAAAAATGATTTTTCCCACTATTATGAATAATATTTACATTAAATATTCCTTTACATATTTACAAGGTTATTTTTAAATAAAATTATTCCCTTAATATTTTTTAAATTTTAATATTTTATTTAATAAATTTCAAAATGAAAATAGTATTTTCTTCAGGAAAAGTTCTGGTGATATTTTAATGGAATTTTTATCTACGGAATCAAAAAATAATGTTAATTTTACATCAATAAAAATATTATCTGATGATACTAACAATATTAATTCTCTTTATACTTATTCATTATGATTAAAAAATCCTAACAAACCCCATTCTCTATTTCATGGGTTAATATGTAGTGAAATGATAGATGTTTTCATAATCTTATGTGATACATATGCATGGATTATAATTATGGGATGGGTGGGATTGTTATATCCCTCCAATGCATTGTTTAATGAAATATAGATATCTCATGGGATAATGATGATAATCATTGTAATTATTTTGGATAGTTATGTTCACATTTTGATGCATGAGTATGATTTCTTCTAACTATTCTCCTAATATTATTCATGAACATGATTATGAATAGTTATGTTTAGATTTTGATGTGTGAGTATGATCACTTCTAAATATTCTCACAATATTATGGGTGGACATGACTTATAATATTTGTGATCACTATATTATGATTTCTTATACTTATGATTCCACATTATTATGTTATGAGTATTGAATGATTATTACTAATTTGATTCCATTATTAATCATGTTCCTAGATATAACATGATTTTGTAGTTTCTAATCTAATATTTTTAAGGTATGAATCTTATACATTGAGAAAATGATCTTTATTATGTTATGATACTTTTATGATCATATTTTTCTTTCTTATAATTTATATCTCTAATTATTACCCTTAATGATAATTTAATATTACCATTTCTTATTATTTACTTCATTGGGTTTTGATGAAATGTTCTATGTATGATATTTCAAGAATAGTTCTAATATGAACATATTTCTGGGAGAATCTAAATATATTTTAAGAAATTAATTGAGTATAATTATAGTTTCTAAATAAACTAAAGATTTATCTAAAATTATATAGTATTTATGTTTTTCAGCTCAAGTAACCTCAATTATTAATATTCAAAACATTTCCAATTAAAATTAATTTAAAGCACAAAGGCAATTTTTATAGAAAAGTGCAAAAAAATGAATCAAAATAAATCCACATAATTTTGGTTGTGGTCGATGGAGGTTGAATCAGTAAGGTGGTTATAGGGTAAATATTAGCGTAGAGCCATGTTTGGAAACTATGTATCTATTTTTGAGTCTTTGAGTCTTGTAGAAATATTTGTTATATTTTTGAACACTATCACTCAAATTAATATTATGTTATATATGAAAGTTTATTTTTGATTCTATCATGAATCATATTTATATTATTATATCATGGTTATTCTACAATATGTTGTGTTATATATAAGTTAATTTAATCCCCTAATGATTTCCAAATCTCTATAAATTTATTCCAAACCATTGGTTTCTGGGGTATGATCATAAGTTCAGTAGAATTATGATTGTATTGAATTTTATGGGTTGGGGGAGTTCAAATTATATATATGGTTATATTTAAAATAATTTTAGGAGGAAGGGGTTTCTAACATTTAATGGTAATATTGGTAGCTATACCAGGCGAGTCAATATCACATATCTTGATAGAGTTTTTTATTATTTAAATAAGGTATGAAACATTACTCTAGATGGAGTATGAACTTTAGTAAATTATGTTGGAACAATAAATTATCAGTCAATAACTAAATTTTTAAAATTTGGGGATCTATTGGAAGAATTAAAAAACAAGGCTCACTATCATTTTCAAGAACCAAACTTGTTTAAAATTCATTGTTATTTATGTGTGGAAAAGGGTGGTTTCATGATTTTTGACCTTTTTGGATGTTTCCCAAGGTGTGGGTGAGTACATTTTCATTCCCTTTCACCTTTTCATTGTGTGATTTATCTTCTTAGAACTAATGAATTGTATCACTCAAATATATGTGGATGATCGTTGTCTTTTGGTCTTGGAAGATTATTGATAGTACTTTGTTGGAGTTCTTTAATGTACACTCTCACCTATAAATAATCTAACTTAGAATGAAACTTCATAAAAACTTCATGTATTTCGTAACATTAACATATATAGATGATGTGTTAACAATATACTATATCAATGATTATTCATGGGTCAATTCATTGACATTTCCCTTGGTTCCATAGACTATGATGATTTCATGGTTTTATATTAGGAAACACTCATTACATAATTAGTTTACCAAATCCATGGAGGCTTCATAGTTAAACCCTAATATCCCTACCATTAGGGAAAATAACTTTGTTAATAATATAATTAATGGATAAAGAGAGGGTGAAAATTCTTCCTTGTGGTTTCATTATTTTATTTTATTTTCTCATTCATGCCAATAACATATCCTTCATGCTTATCATCCTTCAAAGTGGGATATACACCCAATAATTTAGAAAATGTGTAAGGAAAATAAGATCCATTTTTGGATGGGTTTGAATAAATAAGAGGTATAGAGTGTTAATAAATGTCTCACATGTCAATTGGTGAAATCAAAACATGAATAAAAAAATTAGTGTGTTAAAATAATTTATTTTCCCTATAAAAAAATGGGATAAAATTTCTATTATCTATATAACTGATTTTACAAGGATTAATTGGATTAAAAATGAATTTTGTGTTGTTATTTCCCAACTCACCATGTATTTACACTTCATACCAATGAAGGAGAAAATTTTTGTTTAAGATATTAAAAAAATTTATATTTGGGAAGTGGTTATGTTACATGGGGTTCTAATTTAAATTTTATCGGATGTAGACCATAGATTACATCATGTATTTAGAAGTATTTTCAATAATATTTTAAAACCCACTTTACCATGAGTAAATAATACAATCCTCAAATTGATGGGTAGTCAGAGCGCATAATCAATATACTTGTATATATACTTAGAGCATGTGTGATAGACTTTGGTGGTTTATAGGAATACTATTTTCCATAAAAAATGTTTTCATATGAAAATATTTATCATGACACAATAAATATGGATATATCTAAACAATTGCACCAAATTAAATGTTATTCTCCACTTTACTGCATGGAGGAAAGGGAAAATTCACTGATTGAATCAAGTCTCATGCATGAGACTATTATGAAAATCCTATTGATTATAAAATGGATGGTAATGGACCAAATACATTATAAATAATATGTTTATCATCATTATCTCTTATTATTATTTGATATGGGTGATCATGTATTCTTTTGAGTATCTCTGATGTTAAGGCACTAATGTCTTGGTATGTTAGAAAAACTAGCTCCTCAGTATATTGATATATTTCAGATTCTCATGTTTATTAAAAAATATCATTATTTGATAAAATTACTTACAATATTTAGTTTATATCATGATGTTATCCATATATCTAAATTTAAGAAGTATCAGTCACACCTCACTCATGCGATTAATTGGGATCATGTTACTCTTGAATCTTATAGTAGATTCATTCGCATCCTAATTATTATTCTACGTAGGAATGAAAATATCTTTTGGGGTAGGTGTATCTATTTTGTGTGGGAATTAAGTTGACATGGTTGTATACATGAAGGAAATTCTGAGTGAGAGAAGTATATGAAAGATAAAGGGCTCAAAATTTTTTAAGACACCACCAACCTTTAGACTTCCATTAATAGAAATCCCAATGGTTTTTAGAATGAAACACCATCATTTGGAGGTATCTACTCACCAATATCAATATTTTTTAGTTATTAAGTGGTTTGGAGTGGTTCAAGAAAGTTTTTGAGAGATTTAGAGAGTATCAGAAGCTTTCATAGTTTGCACATGGTTATGGGAAATAATGAAAACTCCCCAAATAACCATATAGAGTGGTATGGAGGTATATAGGAAGGTTCATTATTGGGTTCATGATTTGGGTGAACCGTGTGAAAAACTAAAAAACCCTATTTTTCTCAGAGGGGTAGGCACACTATTGAGGCAAACAATTTGGTAAACCATAAAGGAAAACTTTTTGGTCATAGGATATTCTAGACATTATCATTTACATGGTTGGTGCATAATGTACTAAACCATGTAAATCAACTTTATGTTACATATAAAAACTTCAAAATTAAAATTTTACACCAAAAAACACCCCTAAAGAACTCATTAATTCTATCTAACTAGAGATATTCCTTTGGAAATTTTTGAGATTATGATCCTTTTGAACCCTTTTCTCTTAGATTCATAGAATTATTGGCCTCAGGATCAAATTTAAGACTCTTATCTCTCCTAATCCTATCCACTCTTATTTTTTTCTCTTAAGATAAACAATAAATCATGGATTTTATTCATGTATCTTTTACCATATGTTATGAAGGGTTTTGGTTTTGAAAAATTATATGAGAGTTTTAGGATACCAGATCTACATGTTCATGTTTTGGTATCATCTTGCAGTGCTTATTTGAGGTAGGTGTATTCTCTATTATTTTACTCATATATAAAGATTCAAATATTTCGGTTTATAAATTTAAACTATAATTTTTATTAATAGAAAATCCTTGGTATGATCTCTTTGAAGAATTATATTTTTATCGTTTGGGTTTTGGAAATATGGTTTGTGGATGATCCCATAACATGTCTGATAAATTTCACAAGTTTTGTTATGGTATTAGTGTGTGTGAACATAGAATTTACATGGGTTGGTTTGTGTTTATATTGTATATATGTGGGTCCTTATGAGTTTAGAATTTGTTTCCATATGGAAATTATAGAACACTATATTACACTACCATGTGATGAATTCAGCCATGGGGAATAGTTTTTCACTCAAAATTTTGGTCCACTAATGGGTTCCCTCTTTGACATGGGATGAATTGGGTTCATGGCATGTTTCTAAGCGGGGAGGGCTTGATGCATTGTATACATGCATGAGTTCATGGTGTGTCTTGTGTTTTGGTGTATGTTATTGACACTATTTTATTTATATAAATCATATTCATTGATTTTTATTATTATCTCAAGTTTATATAAACTTTGAGCTAACTTGGTATTGTCATAGTGGTGTTTTCCTGATGTCTTTGGAGGATTTTATAATGGGTTGTATATGAACACTCGACATCTAAAAATTGGTGTGTATGATTTTTTTTATCATAATAAAGGTAATGGAAAATTTTATAAATTCTATAAGGGGAACCATAATGTTATGGTTATGGTCAATAATTATTGGATCATGGATGTGGTCATGTAGTGGATATCACTATATTTCCATGTTTGGCACCCTTGGTTATATTTTTAAGACTTTGAGTCTTCTGAAAATATTCACTATTTTGCTGTATGTTGTGACTTTTATTATTATTATGTCATGTATGAGAATTTATTGTTGGGTTTTTATGTATAATATTTATATTATTACATTATAGTCCTTATGCTATTTTTTTCGTATTTTTTAATGAAAAATCATCCACCAATGATTTGGTAAATCCTTAGGAATTTATTTCCAACAATTAGTATTTGGGGTATACAGCTGAGGATAATTATGAAAAAACATATCTTTAAAACACTTTATTTCATGATGTATTATGTAAGGATACACTTAATACAATCCCATAAGATTATAAGGCCTAGTGTCTTTTAGAAATTAGGTAAATATCATAACAAATTGAAACATAAAGACAAATACAAAGACTAAAACTCCCAAACATGTGCTTAAAATACATAGATTATATAATAATGTATGGGATAACCTGGAGACATACATTAGAAAGGGATGAGCTATAAATCCATGTAAGGGAATAATGAAATCATAGAATAAGTTAAAGTAGTACACATGGTTCAATAGGTATATCATGGTTAGATAAGGGGGGAGAGAATCATAAACATAAACCTCAAAGCATGACATAATACAATAACATAATGGATAATGGGAATATTGGAACAATATAAAGACATGAAATCATGAAAATATATCAAGGATATACATCAAATCATAATAACATAGTGTTCCCAGGATAACCTCCCATGCTCCAAAAATAGTATCTCATGAGATAATATTACCCAATGTGTTGGATGGCTACATAATTTTTTGCCCACCCATCACATTTATATCATGTACATGCATAATTTTTTCAAATAGATCATACAACATAAGGACATCATTCCTCAATTTTAATCTAATAATTATGGAGTGTGGGTAACTTAAATGGATGTCTATAATAAATGATGGGTATGTAAATAATGGTCGATACACTTTGGTGGAAATGGGGATTGGTATTCACTACACAAATGTTTGGCATTGAAATTTGTTGGATAATTACAGAATCATAACGGGGATATGTAAATAATGATGGAAGGGTTTAACAAGAGTGAAATTTGTTGCTAATCACATGGAAATTATAAGGATAGTAAAATATATGTGTAAAAACATATTAAAACATGAATAATTGGAAATAAAAAAGAATAATATAAAGAAGGTTTTTGAATAAAAAGGAGAAGGAGAAGATCAATTACCATGAGAAGGTGATTATTAAAGATAGGGTGGGTATTATTAAGATATTAGGGGAAGGAAACTGAGAGTGAATTCATTTTTTAAGGGTTCTGAGTGAAGAAAAATGGGATTTTGGATGGGATTTTATGGGAAAAGATATGAGAAATATTTATTAATTTATAAAATTAGGTTTTGGACTCTATTTGATAAATTAATCCATACCACAACAAATCCAATGGTTCTTTCCTTTAGTTTCTACCAAATAGGATATTATTTCATTATATTATTAGGATATGAATAGAAATCATTAAAATAATTCACATGGTGATGAAGAAGTGAGTAATGTTTATAAACAATTGATTTTAGATCATAAAAATATAATATAGGTTTTGGAGGATTCATTAATGGTTTATAAAATTATCATATATTATAAGAACACATTATTTTAAAGGTTAAATTTAACTTTTTTTCTTTGACAAACTTTATTGTATTTATTTGATTACTTATTGGATTTTAGGATGTCATAATAGATACTATATAATTATACCAGATTTAATTTTTCCCAAAAAATTTGACTTCATAGAAAATTATTAAAAATTTACCATTTGATAGTTTTAACATGATAATTTAAAAAATAGTATTTATTTTATCAAAATAATTCTATAAATATGATAATTTACACATTAAAAAAATCCACATTTATCGATAAATAATTATTTTTTTAAAATAACATTTTCTCCCCCTTATAAAACTATATTTGGATTTAGAAAATTATATTGTAATTTATATTTTACAAATATTATTTAATAATAATATTTTATTAAAATATTATTTATTTCAAATGTTCTTCAATTAAATAAAAATAGTTTCTTGTTTGAAACTATACATATCCTAAAATTAAAATTCTTATTTCCTTATATAAAAATATAATTTTTATCAAACATATTATTTAATCATTATACAGTTAAAATAAATGATAAATAAAATCAATATTTTATTAAAAATTAAAATATAAAAAATCTTATTGTAAGGGTCTAGGTACATAACCCTTTATTACACTAGAAAACTACCTATGGGTAAGGTGTGAAATAGTGATATTTTCTTAGGGTGGTTTAAAAAACATGGTTTGGCTGAGATCTCAATGAGCTTGAACTTATCTCGCAAATAGTTTTTTTTATGATTTAGTCATTGAATGTAAGATTGGTCTTAGACAAGGGAAAATCTAAGTGATTGTATATACCTTGAATCCTATTATAAAAGGGCTTCATATGGTACAATCATACTCATCACAGACATTGATTCCTTTTTCTATTTCAAATAGATTTACTATAGACCTATATAAATAATATTCTTATGATAAATATATAAAGTATACACTATCAATGGTAATAACTCATACTAATAATTTAAAACTAATTTTATATAAATTATAATGGTCCAAAAACCAACGTAGTGAAGTTTTTTAAAAAAAATTCATTTCATAATAATGAATTTACTCCTTTAAAAAGGGAATTTCATTTATAAATGTTTTGGTCATTAAATTAATTTACCCATTCTAATATTTTCCCTTTAAATTTTATTCATACACTAAAAAATATGAGTTTACTTCTATTTCATCACCTATTTTGGTTCCAAATTTTCTTCCTTTAACACGTTTTTACAGAGTAAAACTTTAACGATGTGAGTTGTATTGTTTTGTATTCCCTTTCTCCTATGATCAAAGATATTATTGTATCAAAGATAATTATCCAATGGTATCACCTATAGATTTAGTACATGTGATTGTTTTTATATTTCCTTTCTAATGATGGATATATGGAACACATCATGTACATGAGATGAGTTATGCGGGAGTTCTAGATAATAGGTCACCAATATGATAAATTCAATGAACTTAAAGGTGCTGATGTATCTTGGAATGAGCTATCCATTCTTCCCAAATTACATAAAATTATCCAATTATGATAAATGAAGTAAATTTTTTATCTCTAACTGAATCTCTAGGTCCCATCAACAATTTTCTTCATATATTTTCTATCAAATTTATAGTGATTTAATAGACACTAAATGTTTTAAACATTTTCTATCATATTATGGATAAGATCATGCCCCATCATCTTCCACTCTCTATATTAATCCCATCATGTTTTATTCTAAAACCTATTCTAATATAGAGACTCAAAAGGTTCCATTGGAATGATAAAATGGAAACTTTTTTTTATATTAAAACTATATTTGGGGAAGGTGTTGATCCCAAAATATTTTGAAATCTATTGAACATACTATCATCATATCCTCTAGTGTTTTAGGGTTCTATTCAAATTTCCCATAAATCTTTGTGTCAAATGAAGTACTGAAACCCAACTCTATATCCAATTCTTATTAAAGACTTCTCTAGAACCTTGAGTAAAATCTCAAATATTGATTAGATACAATGAGAAGTGGAACTAAATGCATAATTACCACTTGTATTTTGTATATCATGGTCAGTTTCCCCATAGATAAATCTTCATTGATAGAAATGAAATGCACTAACTTTTTAAGGAAATTATCTACCAAACAGATGGAGTTATTGCCTTAAGTGTCCTGGGGAGTCCTACAAGTAAATCCATGGTTATGTTTTCCCAATTCTATACTAGTATAGGTAATGGTTGTAGTGTACCCATAAACTTATATCATTAAACCTTGACTTTTTAGAATACCAAACATCAAGATAAAAATTCTACAATCTCCCTCACCATGTTATCCGACCAAAGGGGTTTCATTGGATCTCTATACAAATCATTAATTCATAGATGAATAGAGAATCATAAACTATGAACATCATAAAAAAAATTATATCTTAAATTCCGGTTTTGATGGGATGCATTTAAATGTTTCAAAAATTATAACTCCATCTTTATCAAAGTTGAACTCTAGAATAATCATTTCTTTTTTCTATAGCACCTCATTATCTTTATGGGACTCCTTGATCCTCTCATGAATGGATGTTTAAGATGTTATTTGAGCAGTTTAGGATGAATATCATTTTATTATTCCCATTTCCATCCTCTTTATATCGAATAACACTAAATCCCTTGAAATTCTCATCATGGACAAGGTTTCAAGAACCTTTCTACATAGATAATCTACTAATTTTTTGACCTTATGAGGATAGTAATGGATTATAAAATCATAATCCTTGATCAGATCTAGCCACTTTAATTAGATAATATTTATATAATCTTGTGGGAATATATACTTGAGAATTTTATGACATGTATATATGTAAAACATCTCCCCATAGTGAAAATTTCACCAAGTATACAATGAAAAGATCAGGGGACCTAATTCCAAATCCTATGTTGGGTAGTTCTACTCATGGATCCTTAATTTTTGGGAGGCATAAATTATCAAATTTTTATCTTTTATGAGTACAAAATCCATGAAAATTTAGAAAAAATCACTTTATATCAAAAATACTTCCCCACTAGTGGGTAATGTGAGTACAGGTGTAGTGATTATCCTCTTATTTAACTATGTAAATAACTCTTAAAATTTATCAATCCAGACAAACTTGATTCCCTTCCATGTTTTCTTGGTCATTTTGATTGATAATCATGAATATATTCCCATAAATAGACATTAATACCCAGATAATCTAAGAAAACATAGGATTTCTATCACAAATATTTGTATGAGATATCCTCTAATTTTATCTATTTTTGAAGGATCCATAGAATTCACTTTATTGGGGATAAAATACCTAGGAAAGATACATTCTTTATCAACACCTAGAATTTATTTTTCTTCATAATTAAAATTTCCATTGATAATTTCTTCAATTGATAATTCAAATTCTCCCAATGTTCTTCTATTATTTTTTATTAGATAATAATATCTTTTATAAGGAATTCAAAAAGTTATCGAGGTAATCCCTAATGATCATAGTATTAGAGAGCATAATTATTTTTGGAGAATTATTGAGTCAAAATGGAATAAATATGAACTTTTAGTGATCATTACTTATACAAAAAAGAAATATTTGAACTATCTCCCTTCATCATCATTATTTTATAACATCTCGTATAAAGATCCAACTTAGAAAATTATTGGACTCCGCATGGGCTAGTAAAAAAATAATTAAATCTATGGAAAATTATACTTGTTCATTATCATGATTTTTTAGATCATGATAATCAGTGTAGAGGAACATTAACCCATCCTTCTTATTATTGAGTTGGATTAGTTCACCCCATGGTGAATCAAATGGTAATATAAATCCTTTATATAGATTCTTCTGTAGTTTCTTCCGACACTTCTAAAGTTTATTAATAGACATTCTATATGGATTCTTGGAAATTAGAATGGATTTATATATATGTTAGATCAAGAAATCAATCTCTTTACTAAGATAAATACCTGGAAATTATTCAGAAAACACATTGGTGAATTCCCTTATAATGGGTATTTCACCCAGGATGATCTTTTACATTGTATCAATCATTTGATCTAAATACAATTACTCATAAGGAAATAATATTCATGCTTGATATTCTTATAAAAAAGGAAATTCAACCTCCTCCTTGCAGTTATATATAAACAAATGGTGATTTTTGATACAATGGGCGATTTACTTATCTTATCAATTTATGGTGGCTCTATACAAGGAAATCCAATCTATGACCAGAATTGCATTTAACTCTACTAAAGTGAGTTTCACATAGATTGTTGAAAAATTAATCCTGAAAATATTGATATGGTAAAAAATGAATACTTGGGATGATATAACTGACCCATTTTCCATTTTCACTAATATCTATACTTCTATGTTTTGTGGTGGTGTTTGAACAGATCTACTAAACATGTGTGACATGAAGGATTTATTAAATCTCTAGTCACATTTGACATTTTATGTTCCTAAAAATATTGTAATCCTAACTTTCACTATCTTATTCTGGTTACAATCATTTACTTCATCTAACAAACACCTATGGAATGGAATTTTAAAAATGTTAAATATATAAAAGGGAAGTTGTGAACATTAAATGGAAAAATCGTCAATGAAATATATTTATTAATCTACGAATTTATAGGTTTCAACATAATTTACTCATGATATATTTCCTAAGATAAAGTATTATGGTAATTTTTTCTCATCAATAATCATTTTTAATGAGCATGTAAATTTACCAATTCATATCCATGAGGAGTGTTAGACTAGGTGTGCTTATCAACCTCTTTGCTATGTTTTAGGTGGGGATTGATTTCATATCAATGTTTTCTTTTTATGGTTATTACCCCTAGGTACAACCGCTATAGAGAAAAATAAACATGCATTGTCTAGACAAAGATTTATTTTCCTGGAAACCACTTACTCAATAAATAACCAAAATTTTGGGATGTTTTCATATGTTTATTATTATCCCCAATTCTTTTACTATGGGTTTTAATCCAAATTCCCAAAATTAATAAACTTTTCTCTAATGATAACTATGAAAAATCATATCATTAAAACACATTATTTCATGATTAATTGTATAATAATACACTTAATAAAACCCCATAATATCATAATGCCTAGGATATTTGGGTAATTATGTACATAACATAACAAATTGAAATAGAAATACAAATATATAAACTAATATTCCATAAAACTTGGTTAAAATACATTGGTCTTCTAATACTGCACTAGAAAACCAGGGGATATATATAAGAAATGGGTGGTCTATAAATCCTAGTAATGGAATAATTAAAGAATATAATAAGTTAAATTATATCATGTGAGTCAAGGTACTAATACAAAATAGGCCTTTAATAGTGCTATAATATGCATTATCAGTGATAAAAAAGTACTTACAATATGAGAATGGTTAATAGACCTAAATTTTATCAGCGCTAAAAAATCACTGTTAAATACCCCCTTTAATAGCGCTTAAAAATCACTCTTAAACATGACCTTTAATAAAGATTTTTTATCACTGTTAAAGGGGGCCTTTAAAAACACTGTTAATGGGGGTAAAATTATATATTTTTTTGGACACCTATGAGCTCGAACCCATTTACCATTTCTTCCATGACCCCTTTAATAGCGGTCCACTACCCCTTTATTAGTGATTTTCACCCCACCATCATTTATCAGTGCTTTGAGAATTTCTATCCTTATGCGCACTCGCCTGGATTTGAACCATACTGCTCTCCTTCGAAGATGTAACTCCTTTACCACTACACCATGTTGTTTTTCCATCTGTTTAAGGATTTTATATTTATTGATATATATATATTTAAATATATTTATATAATTATTTTAAAATACATTTATACAATATGTGTGTGTGGGTGATATATATATATACTTATATTTATTTACGTATATTATATATTATATTCATTATATATATTATACTATAATATAAATACATATCTCTTTATTAATACACACACATGTATATGTATATATAATGTAAAATATGGTTAGATATTTTTTAAATACATTTTTAGATTGTATTTATTTACATATATTATAACATACATTTTTACATAAATATATCGAGATATGTATTTATATGAGTGATTTATTATAAGTAAATATAAGAAAATATGCATATATTTAATTATAAATAAAATGACATTATGAAAAATGATAAAATTTTGAAACCAAAATATCAATATGAATTTAATACTGGGAAATAAATTCAGTATACCCCAAAAAAAAGTCAATAAGACCCCCTTAAATGAGGTTGAAAATCCATCGAATGTTAAAAAAACAGGGTACCCCAACTGAAAGCCCAGTTTTTGAGGCCTTCTAGGCCATTTTTGGCCTCATAAAATGAAAAAAAGGTTTACATGTGTCACCAAGGGCATATAACCCATTGCTGGATTTGATTTGATATGTGGTAGAGATCAAACTAATATCTAGTTCAAAAGTTATGGTCGTTTGATGTTTGAGTTACGTTTTCAAATTATTTTAGATCATTGATTAATTTTTTGATTTTTTCATCTTCAAATTGATATTAAATGACTATTACTTAGTAATAATAATAAAATTATTAAATAAAAATATATTTTTAATTTTTTTATAAGGAATTTTTACAAAATGTCTTATTTATTAAGTATAAATTACTATTTACCTTATATAAAACATATTTTAAAAACCATATTTTATATTTACATAAATATGAATATATTTATATATTAATATATTATTTTTAATGAAATATAATTTTTTTAAGTATTCCTTTATCAGCGCTGATAAAGGGGGGTCTTTATCAGCGCTTCTAAAAAATCACTGATAAAGATCCCTCCTTTAACAACATTTTTTTACTGGCATTATTAAATGACCCCATTTACCAGTGATTTTTTAAAATCGCTGTTAATGGGTGGTCCTTTATCAGCACATTTTTTACAAGCACTGATAAAGGTATCCATTTAACATCACTAAAAAAGGCAATGTTAAAGACCCCCTTTAAGAGTGCTTTTTTTAGCGCTGACAAAGGGGGTCTTTAACAACATTTTTAGCTTGCACTATTAAAGTCCTAGTGCTGGATAAACCTAGTTTTATAGTAGTGAGGAGCATATGAAGGTGATACAAGAGGGGTCAGAATCATAAACATTAAACTTGAATCATGATATAAGACAATAACATTAAGGCATAGTGGGAATGTGGAAAAAACTAATAACATGACATAATAATAATATGTCAAGGATAGTTTTCAATATATCATAACATAGGTTCCTAGGATAACCTTGCGTGCATCATATATTGTATCTCATGAGACAAAAACATTACCCAATGTATTGTAGGGATATATAATTTTGGGCCCACCTGTCACACTCATATCATGTACATACATAAGTGTACCACATAAACCACACAACATAAGTATGAAAATCATCTATTTTAATACCATGATTAAAGATTATGGGTTATACACATGGTATTCCACAATTAATGAAGGGTAGGTACATATAGGTGAATACTCTTGAGTTGAAATGGGGATGGGTATTCACTACACAAATGTTTTCATGGAAAATCACAGGATAATTTTGGAAGCATAATAGGGGTAAATAAAGATTCATAGAGGGGTTTAATGAGAGTGAATATAGAAAAATTACATTTTATTACATGAATATTATATCATTTTAAAGATAAAAACATAATATTTATACATTTGAGGATCAAAAGGATAATTATATTGGGAAAATTGAGTTCACACATCACTTGTACATATTAAAAAATATACATTTATTTAAATCCTTATTCTTTATCATTCTAAAATATCACATTCTCATTAGTATATATAGTCACCTAAGGATGTACATCGAGGAACGAGGTGTGATAAAATCCTAATAAGAGGAGGAATGAGTTACATGAATCAATATAACAATGGTAAGACTAATCATTATCATCATATCATAGGTAAAGGGTAATCATTATAATCATGTGGGAAAAATTTGATAAAGGAATGGAATGTGGAAATACATAAAAATGAAATATAATTTTGTAGTAGTCAAATAACACACATAGTTGTGAAGCAATCGAGAATATTGTGCATGTATAACATATTCTCAAAAATCATGACATCAATATTATAAAGAATTTTAATGCATAATACACATAATACCATGAGATGCATCACATTATCCAATTATTTGAAGGGCTATATAATTCTAGGACCGCCCTTCACATCATAATATTTACATATTCATTCATTCCATATAGAACATATCATAATCATAGTCATGAAATAAACTATTGAAAGGAATGGGGTTCATAAATATCTCATAAATAATGATTTCATTAATAAACATGGTGTTACAAAATTAAGTTTTTTAAAAATATTGTGCATAAAAATTATCATTCTTGAGTGAATAAGAAACACATCAAGAAGAGTAAAAGGTGAGTCTTGGGAAAAAAGTCTCATTGGAAAATCTTTGTATTTGGCCTATAATTTTTTTAACATGTATATCTATGAAATAAAGAGTAATAATATTGAATTTATATTTAAGAAAAATTAATGGAATATCCATACTAAAAATTATTTGAAAGAGGGATAACCTAAGGAAAGGAGTTCGGTTTGAGAATCCTCTTAACTTAACTCATGTTTAATTTGGTCAATTTTTTGTATCCGAAATAATGAACATTGATTTATTAAAACATTGAAATGGAATTTAATTATGTTTAATTATGTCACTATTTATGAATTATTGGAATTATATTATATTTATTAAGTTTCATTATTGAACTTGAAGTGTTTTCATATATTTTTTTCCTTAAAAATTTCATATTCCTCCGGTTTCTCTATAATGTTCAAGGTTATTTCTACATAAGTAGAATAAATTCTAGAAGATAAAATTAAATATATTTATACATTTATATTAAATATGTAATGTATTATGACCGTATATGTAGATGTTGATAAGAAAATAAGCTGGAAATGTCCTTATTTGAGGTTAACTAACCATTAACGGAAACATTGTCCAAATATAAAGAAAAATACATAAAAAATTTTAATAAATCAAAAATTTAATTTTTTAAAAAGAATTAAATCATTAATATAATATTATTATTAAACCTAATTAAATCCTAGAATATTTTATTTTGAAGTAAATTTGGAAAATAGAGAGAAGTATAAGAGAACAAGAGAAGAGTGAAAAAAACATACTCTTTCCTTAGTGTGGCTTATATTGTATGACACTACAATTATGTGATGAATGGAGTTGGTTACCTAAAATTTTAAGGGATTAATAGAGAGTATTTGGGAAGAACATTTTGTTTGAAATGTACGGGTGGATTTTTTTTCAAGGGTAGGGAGAGGGGTTATTTATACTTGAGAAGATAACTATTTTTAGAATGAAATAATAAGTAAAATATTACGTAAAAGGTAAAATCTGTAATAGTGAATTTTTGAAAATATAAATCATATATCAATATAATATAATGGTTTTAGGACTTTAAATCACTTTATAATTTTAATTCACTAAGTTAATTAAAAGTAAATGTGAAAAAAATATTTTTTTTATTTTAATGTAATACTTTAAATTTTAGACATTAGAAATTATATTTTTGGTTTGAAAATTGAGTTAATTTTATTTTAATGACTCCTTTATGAAATTAAACATATTTTTGAGGAAAATCATGTTCTATAAATTATTATTTCATTATTATAAAAATTAATGGTATAATTTAAGATACATCAGTTATGTGAAAAACTATATTTTTACTATTCCCGTGAAAATTGAATTATTTTAGAAAATTAAGAAAAAATAAGCCTTGGAAAATTCAACATGAGGATTTTAATATTGATATTAATTTTTTCAAGATAAATTTATAACATGGGTAATTTTAATTTTTAATATAAAAATTATGTTTTTTATGAAATACTTTAAAAAAATTTTATTAAAAAAGTGCCTATATTTTCTGAGTTTTTTAATCATGTTATTTATTTTTCAATGTTATAATATCTATATTAACTTCAATAAAAAATGATAAATGTTATTTATATAATAATTTATTATTTTGAGGTTATATTACTATTCCAATGGTCTGGTTACTATTCTAACAGTCATAATACTATTCAAATAGTCACATTACTTCCTATAAATACAACTTCATTATTTCACTAAATATAATATACAATTACTCATAAGGTTATATATTTTAATTTTCTAGGATGTTGACGGGTTTAATAATATTTTATTTCATTTATATTGTGTTGGTCTTTGGGGAAATGATTCTAGTAGATTGGGGTGATCCATATTTTCCTATTTTAGTTTTTATATTTTAATTTTTTTCCAATTATATTATTTGGAATTTTCCTTAGTTTTATAGCTGAATAATAAAATGATATTTATTAATGAGATAATTTTTTTATTGGTTTCTCTATAATTTTTATGTGTATAATATTATATAATACATTATAACACACATTTATTCAGGAAAAAATTATTACTAGTAAACACTAGGTCATTACATTCTTCCATCCTTTAGAAATTTCATCCAAAAAATTTCAACTCATATTCTTTATTAAGAATATATTAGGGTGCTTCAATTTAATTTTTTTCCTCTAGATCCCATGTTGTCTCTTCATACTTATGGTTCCACCAAATAACTTTAGCAAGGTGAGTTGTCTTATTTCATTGAAAATTTTATCTATGGTCCAATACCATCACCAGATTATCCTCATAATACTATTAATTCTCTAGTTCTACCACCTAGATATTCAGTACATGTGAGGGATCGAGTATATACTTCCTCATGAGTGATACATGGAACACATACTGAACATGATCCATATTGTTGGAAGTTTAAGTTTATTGGACACTTATCCATAACATTCAAGTATATCAAAGGTGATAATGTACTTAGGGATACACTTTACTTTATTTCCAAACTACATGATTTTCTTAGAAGGTGATTGATAATTACACTTATTATATATAAATTTTTATATTAAAATGAATCAACTATGATGATTTTATTGTTAATTCATGGTTGTACAACTGATGTTTTCTTCATATTTTTCAAGATGATATAAGTTTTGTGAAATGAAAAAAATACTAGAAATGATCTTGATATCCACATTAAATATGGTTTTACACAAAGAATTATAATCATAAAGAACTCCCAGGGTTAGAAAATGAATCATCTAAGCAAAAAGTGGCTTTTAGAGATGAAAATTCATATTACACGACATGTAATAATTACATACCATGGAACACACCATGAATTCCAAGTAATAATATAGGTTTTGAGTTACGTAAACTTGGTGAAAAATTTACACATTGTGTAATCATCACATGATTTTTAAAGTTCAAGACAACCCCAAAAGGCCACATTTGACGTATTGGGTTTTTGACCTATTTAATGACCTAGGACCTACTTATGACGACATTTTGACACATAATAAATTAAATTTATTGTTGTACGATCCTATCTAGAGTCTATAAATAGTGGTATAGGTAGATTCTATTAGAGATATAGGCAGACCAAATCATGGAGTGAAAATCTATAATTTGTAGGGTCATCACCAATTTCTTCTCAAATATTTCATTATACTTTATTTTATTTATTTATTTATATCTTATTATCTCATCACTATGATGAGGGGGTAAAACAACCATTTTCTAGTGTTATGTAGCTAAATGGGGAAGGTTATGTTGGATTTATGCCTTTTTATTTATTCATGTATTTGGATTGATACATTTTATTTAGTCAGTTTCCAATCTTTCTCTTTTACTTTTTCATGCCCATTGGTATTTGAATATGAAAGGAAAATTATAAATTTCCCAATTGATTACCCTAAATGATTCATAACAATTTTCAAATTTAGGGTAATCATCTTTAAACATGGTATTGAGACAAACATGATTTGGTGAAAACCTAAATTACTGGACTAAGGGAAATAAGGGATTTCTGTGTTAAGGATGGGATATAATGAACATTGGAACCACCTCATCCCGAATCTGACTCCAAACACAGAATAATAAAATTAGTTTCAAAAATACTATTTCAAATAAACCATGAAACTACAAAAAATCAAAATTATATCGACTTAGGCTTAACATACATGGATATTACATCATTTTAGATGAATATTCAGTACATTAAAAAATACATTCTTGAGAACCATAATAGTTTAGTGTTTTTGTAAACATGGAAACAAAATACTCTATCTTGGTGAGATATCTTCAACAACTCCCATAAATATCACTAAATTTTGTACTTCTACCTAAAACCTTTCTTCATAACCTAGGGAAAGGAAACATAATAAATGGGTTAGCTCAGATGCTCAATAAGGTAAATAAAGGAAATATGTAAGCATAACATGAACAAAAGTGTATGGAACTTGAGCATAACATTTGAAGATCATACCCTTCATATTAGAGATCATAATAAATATTGTCAGTTCCTAAGATAGTGATCATAATATAATTAAGAGAATAAGTCATGAAAGAATAACATAGGAATAAGAAATGGAATTTGTGTCATGCACACTTGTTCATAATGTTGTGAATATATATAAGTAGGAACTAGTTACCTCATTAAGGAAATGAAATCAGGCCCTCGAAAAAACTTATGGACATTCATCAAGGTCCAAGAAAAACATTGTGAATGTGTAATCAGGGTCACACATAACCTTATGGAGATGAAACTAGGTCTATGAATAACATTTTGAACATGTAATCAGGTTCATGAATAACATTGTGAACATGTAATCAGGTTCATGTATAAACTTATGGACATGTAAGCAGGTCCATACATAATATTGTGAACACATAATAAATTTTACTCCTAATATTGTGAACATTTAGTCAGGTTCACACATAAACTTATGAAAATGAAACCAGGTATAGTCATAACCTTGTGAACATGTAATCAGGTTCTTGCATAACATTGTGAATATGAAATCAGGTTCGTGCATAACATATATACTCATGAGTCCTCTATCATTACCCAATGTACTGGAGGGAGATATAGGTCCTACCCATATCATAATAACATCATTCATACATGTTCTACAAAATAAAACTTTCATAATATCATGAACCATAAAAATATATAGGTTTTATAAAAATCAAATCATAACCCATGAAATAAAATGGTTATCATTAACATTCCATGAAATCAGACACTATGAAAATAGATAGGTTTTGTAATTACTTCATGAAAACATAACCCATGAAAAGAATAAGGTTTCAAAAGCATATAAATCATAGAAGAGAAATGGGTTTCATAAATATCATGACATAAAAGAATAAACCATTAATATAAATAATACTAATTGAAACATTATACCATTTCCTATAAAGTAATGAGTTACATCAATCGACGTCTTCTTAGATGGAAAATAATTTTGGAATATCTTTTGAAAAAATTTCATGAGTAAAATATCCTTTCTTCCATGAGATTTATTACTTTTTAAAAAATAAAAAATTTTGAAAACTATTTCCTTGAAAATAAACTTGAAAAATTATGAATAAATCTTTGAAATAAATTTTGAATATTTTTTCTTTGAAAACTTATAAATAATTCTTGAAAATATTTAAAACATTTCCTAAGCATAAACTATTCTTGAAAAAAAATTTCTTTATAAATAGATTTGAAATATTTTAAAGGAATCTTTGAAAACATTAAAACATGTTTAAAATAATTTTTCCTGGAAAATTTTCTTCAATTATCAATTGAGAACATTTTGAAAACATGGTTTTTGAAATAAAATAGATTTCCGACTAAAGAGAGAAATACAGTCAAATTTTATTAATTTTTTTATTAATTATCTGAATTTTAAAATAGTTGGAAAATTATACTAATACCTAGATATATGTTGAATAAATATAGTATAATTAAGCTCAATATTTTCTTAAGATATGGATCATAATATTTCATCAAATAAGAATCATCATTAACAATCTCGAAGAGCGATGATATTGTTTAAGTAAAATCTTATCACTTGGTAACTTGGGATCATAGTTTCTATGTAAGAAAAGTAAATTAAATGAATCTTAAATTAAAATTAAAATAATAATATTCATGATATAACCATTAAAATGGAATTATATACACCTCAAAAAAAAATTTAAGTTCATAACCAAACATTGGTCTCAAAGAAGGCAAATTGAGATAAAACTATTTTAGAGATTTGGTAACTTTTAAAAGATAAACCTCATGAAATAAATATCATATAATGTATATGTAAATACCCATAAATTTAATTATAAGAATCATATAATACATCCATGCGTAGTATACACACCACCCAAAAGGAATGGGTGGTGGATAAAGTACATATCTGACAGAAATAAAAAGTGAAATGAAATCCCCTTACCTTGTTTCTTGACTCACTTCATACTTGTACAAGATTCCTGTATAATAAATGTAAGTTTATTATACAAATTTATAGAATAATATTCTTATATATAATACAATATTTTTTTTTAAGACCTTATATTACTCGCTTGTTAACAATTTTATGTTATGATTTCACTTCAGGTAATATTCTCTTTGTTTTTCGCATGTGTCTTAATTTGTTATATTTTGGCCCTTATAATTATATCAAGATTTATAGAATGTAAACCATGATATAAATATCATTTATATACAGTATATTTGTATTATAATAATCTATATAATATATAAGTACTAAATGGAATACACAGTTCATCGAGATGGTATGTCATACGTATGCATGAACGTTGTTTATGTTTTTATTGATATATTGAATGAAAGAAATAAAATTACATGTATGTATCTATATATATATATATAATTATTAAATTATCATAATTATATAATATATATCAAATAATTTCACTAAAACCATCCTTAATACATTTAGTGTGTTAATGAATCACATCGCTTTGAGGGGGCGGTACTCCAACCATCCTCAAACGAAATTATCATATTTACACCAAATGGAAAGTAAAAAAATATATGTTGTAAAATAAGTAAAGGAGCTTAAATAAATAATAAATATAATATATGAAATATATAAATATATTTTACATCATAATTTCCACCATAACATGAGGTAAAATAAAAATGACCAATCATCGTTTAGTTAGGTGGTAGTTCGTCGTACACATAAACAATATGTTATTTACCCATTATATGGATGTGTTTGTATGTGTAGATAGAACAAATAGAATTAAAAAATCATATTATATTTAATATAATGATTCTTTTTATATAATAATGTAATAAAGAGAGTTTATGTGTGGAGAAAGGAAGTAAAATAAAGGAGCTTGAGAGAAGGCGTTACCTCTTAATTAGGTAACTCCTTTTGGTTTTTGCCAAAAGTATTCCTTGGATTACTTTATTCCCAAGGGAGGATTCAATGAGGAATTTAGGTATTATGGGAAGTGAATTGGAAATATCTTGGCTGAACCTAAGTGGTTTGAGAGGTGTAATGAAGAGGGAGAGTTGTTATCCTTCTATAGGAAAGGGAAAGGACACACTTGGAATTTTTGAAAATAAGTTAGGTGTATCTAAGTGTTTACCTAAAAAAAGTCATAAAAAACCAAAAATAAATTAACAATTGAAGTTTAATAGACTATAAATGCAAATAAAATGGGTTTTTTTTTCATGATTCTAGGTTGTTTTAGGTCTTAAATTTAAGGTTTAATACTTTATTAGCCTAATTTTTTTCTTAACCAATGTAATTAATTTTAATCAATTTCACTAATATTTTTGGTTAAAAAATAAGTTAAAAATATTATAAATTATAAATTACACAGATTGAAATTATGAAATCCATTTTTATATATTATAATCACATAACTGGTAGAAATTAATTTAAAATTAATCCCGCTAACGGGACAACACTACATGTTTAAAAGTAAAAACATCCAAATGTTTGATAAGTTTTTATACCCAATTTAAAAATGAAATTGATTCCAATCACATACATTTGATTAATTTATAAAATTGTTATATTATTAAACTTTTAAACTAAATTAAAATAAACTTTAAACTTGTTAATAAATTATAAGAAAAAGAAGTTTTGAATTAAAAATTTAGCCTTTTTCACTATTCATACAAAAAGGAAGATTCTCAGAAAAATCAAAAAAAATTAGCCCTAAGATAATTTATACATTATAAATTCAAAAATTAATATTATTTTAACAAACTAAATTTATAAAAATTTCTAAAATTAATTTTATTATTTTTCACAGAAGGACATTAAAAGAAGTTCATTTGAGAAAATACTATTTTTAAACATATAAGGACTTTACCAAAAATTATATTCTTCATTATCAATATTTTTTATTTATATATAAATATTATAAAAAATATTTTAAAAGTATCTATTAATAGTAATATTACTATGTTTAATGGCTATGTTATAATTATCTCATTTAAATAATTATAATAATAAAGTGATGTTTTATAGAAACTCAATGTTGCGTGCAACGTACGCCAATTCGATGTTCGGTGTAATATACGCTAAGTTAGTGTTGCATGTAATGTACTCCATGTCTATGTTCCATGTTACATATGCCAAGTTGGTTACATGTGAAAGGAATGTTTGACTTAGTGATTTAATATAAAAAAATATTTTCAGTGTTGCGTGAAATAAAAAATATCAAAAGATTAAATTAATTTGAAAAAAATATTTCAAAAAATCACTATGTGTTACATTATAACCCCATTAAAATGAATTCCTCCCCAAAAATTCATCTGGGTTATCAAAGGATTAATACATTAAAGTTTCCATCATAGAAACCCATATCATAAAAATTAATACTAAAACATCCATTAAAAAGGGAAAGTTGGAAACAT
Source organism: Viscum album (assembly GCA_963277665.1). Classification (NCBI taxonomy): domain Eukaryota; kingdom Viridiplantae; phylum Streptophyta; class Magnoliopsida; order Santalales; family Viscaceae; genus Viscum; species Viscum album. Next base: position 903,150,075 of record OY728160.1, on the reverse strand, counting down.
AACCATTACCCAAAGTAATATATAATTAGGTTTATATATAGGAGAAAATAGGTGGAAAGTGAAAACATGGACATGGAAGAGAAATCTAGAAGTTATGTTATGATATAGAGTTACAGAGATCATGGTTTGGATAATGTTAACAATCACAAAGCCATAAGTCTGTGACGATCTAAGGGGCCATTTGATTCATTAGAAACGAAGGTTCTTGAATAACCTTTTCAGATTTATTATTATTTCCCAATTTTTGAATAATTATCATGAGAAGTTATACTTAATTGATATTATTACCTTTTATATGCACAATCTCACCCTTTGGTTGTGCATTGATATATTTTCACTTCATCTCTAACCTTAAGAAATTAATGAGATTTTTTTTCATTATAGAAGTACTAACTACCCATGAGATCCATGACAAGTCATCCTATATATCTTTAGTTACCATTAAAAAAAATATATTATCTTATATTAATGAGTCCTCATGTGGTGAGATAATATATTAATCTCAAAAACTTTATTTTAATTTTGACTTAAACATTCCATAAATATTTTACCTCATAACCCTTCTAAAATATAATTCAGCCTTTCTTCCTTAAATATTATATTATATTATACCAAAAACATTTACCGGATACTTGGGTTCATTATGATAACTGTTTCTTACTCTATCCATTGTGATTTCATAAGAATTACATTTTTCCTTCTTCCTTAATTTTTTTATGTCTTATCATCCATATTAGCCCTTGGATTGGGGCATTGATTTTCATAATGACCAAACTCCATGCACTTGAAACATTAGAGTATGGGTGGTTCATTCTATTGAGCTTTCTCTTGACTCATTTCATTAAATTTATTCCTCTTATCAATTCTAAATTATTTTTCTCAGTGTCTAGGATTCCCACAATTGAAACACCTTCTTATTCCTTTCAGGAACTCTCCCAAGCACTCTTTCCAACAGTTTTGGAAATTAGAAGTTTGAAACCTTTTCTTCTCACCATGGTTTTTAGATTCCCCTTTGAACTCCACCTTCCTCTTCATATTAAAAACATGATATTGATATGTAACTCCAAACTCCATTTCAAATTTTATCACACAATTCACAATCTCTTCATCGCTACTAAGGTATCTTATGTCCAATTCCCTTTTGATACTTGGCTTGAAGACACCAAAGAAACTATCAACATTATTTTTGGGTTAGATGATAATACCAGAAGCATACCTCATAAGTCTTATGAAATTAGACTCGTAAGTATCGATAGATTCATCATTATTTTACTTCAACACAAGGAACTCATTTTCCATATTCGTATGAAAAACATAAGGAACGTACTTATTGGAGAATAAGTTCTTGAACTCATACCAATACATGGATTCAATTTCATCTCGCTTCCTTATATTCTTAGTCAGAGTCCACCACTAGCCTGCTTCATCTTCTAATCAATAAATGTCCAGAATGGATTTCTCATTATCCGAACACTAGATAATGAAGAATATATTTTTAGTGGTACTGGTCTAGTGTTCATCAATAAGTGGATCAGAATACCCGCTAAAAAAGGTGGATATTTCCTCATGAAGGAATCAACATAATATTATCCTCCCCTTTGCTCATTTAGAATCTCATCACGATTTATATCTTGAGAAAGTTGTCAGAGTATAACAATGATGTTTTTTATTCTATACCCCACAAAATTCAAATCTTCAAGAGAACAATTGTTTCATTTTCCATCGCAATCACCATTAACACAATTCCTTTGGGTTCCATCCGTTGACCAAATACATAGAGTAATAAAAAATTATCATAATGAGGAACCACATAATCATTGAAATTAACTCATAGTATTTCTAAATTATGAAACCTTCTTTAATATATTAAACCTTAGGTTTATCCTAGATTATTAATATCCAACTTTTATTTAAATCCTTCATGATGGTTTATAAATATTTTTTTAATTCTGAAAGAATATCCCTCGATAATGTCAAACTAGGTGTGTAACAAGGCCTATTGTCATGTATCGGATTACCCTAAGTTAGTCCCTAACATCATGTCATAGTTGTTAATCCTAGGTAAATATTTACCAGATCCACATCCACTTGAAGTATCCAGACATGGATGCATTTCTAGGAAAACCCTCACTCTATCCTTTACCAAAATTCCAAGACATTTTTCTTAAATGTTAACTCATATTTATAGTTATCCTTAGAGACATACCTAAACATATTATTATAAATATACCAAGGTATCTCACTAAATATTTCTCATATTAGTTTCTAAAGGTTTATAAAAACATTCATTTTGTACCAACTATAGCGACCCGGGCTTAGCATACTTGGATATTACATCATTTTAGATGAATATTCAGTACATTATAAAAATATATTCCTGAGGATCATAATAGTTTAGTGTATTTGGAAACATGGAAACAAAATCTTTTATCATGGTGAAATATCTTTAACAACTCCCACAATAATCTCCACCTTTATTACTTCTACCTAAAACCATTCTTCACAACCTAGGGAAAGGAAACATAAGAAAAGGGTGAGCTCAGATGCCCAATATGGGTAAATAATGTAAATTTTTAATAATAACAAGAAAAAAAGTGTATGGAACTTAAGAATAACATTTTAAGATCATACCATGCATATTAGAGATCATAATAATGATTTTCAGTTCATAAGACATGGATCATAAGATAATTAATAGAAAAATTCATGAAATAATAACATAGAAATAAGACATGGAATTTGTGTCATGCACATTTTTTATAACATTTTGAATGTGTATCAGTAGAAATGGGTTAACTCATTATGTTAATGACATAAAATCAGATCCCCCATATCAACTTATGGACATGAAAGCAGGTCCATGAATAACATTATGAATGTGTAATTAGGTCCATGCATAACCTTATGGACATGAAACTAGGTCCATGCCTAACATTGTGAACATGTAATCAAGTTCATGCATAACATTGTGAACATTTAATCAGGTTCATGCATACAATTATGGTCATGAAAAAAGTTCCATGCATACTATTTTGAACACGTAATAAGTTCCACTAATAACATTTTGAACATGTAATCAGGTTCATGCATAAACTTGTGGACATGAAACTAGGTCCATGCATAACAATTTGAAAATGTAATCAGGTTCATGTATAACATTGAGAACATGAAATCAGGTTCATGAATAACATATATACTCATGAATCCTCCATCATTACCCAATGCATTAGAGGGAGATATCGGTCCCACATATCTCATAGAAACATCATTCATACATGTGCCACAAAATAAAATTTTCATCATATCATGACCCGTAATAATATATAGGTTTTATTAACATAAAATCATAACCCATGAATTGAAATGAGTATCCTTAACATTTCATCAAATCACAATCTTAGAAAAGAGATAGGTTTCTTAATCACTTCATGAAATCATAGCCCATGAAAAGAAGTGGGTTTTAAAAGAATATAACTCATAGAAGAGAAATGGGTTTCATAAACATCATCATATCAAATCATAAACCATTCATAGAAATAATATTAATGGAACCTTTAGATCATTTCCTATAAAGGTACGAGTAACATCAATGCATGTCATCTTAGATTTAAAATAATTTGGAAATATCTTTTGAAAATATTTCTTGAAGAAAATATCCTTTCTTCTTTGAAAGGTATTAATTTTTAAATCTTAAAACCTTTTGAAAACAATTTCATTAAAAATAAACTATAAAAATTATAAATAAATCTTTTAAACCATTGTGGAAACATTTTTCTTTCGAAACTTATAAATAATTCTTGAAATTTTTTAAAACATTTATTAAGCACAAAACATTCTTCAAAACCTTTTTATCTGAAAATAGCTTTTAAATATTTTAAAGGACGCATTGAAAACAATAAAAAATAGAATATTTTTTCTTTGAAAATTTTCTTCAAGGATCATTTGAATTTTTTTTTTAAAATATTGTTTTTGAAATAAAATATATTTTCTAACAAAGAGTGAAATATAGTCAAATTTTCTTAAAAACATTTTATTAATTATATTAAGTACCAAAGAGTGGGAAAATGGTAATAATACATGGATATATCTTGAATAAATATATAATGAGGAATATAATTAGTGTTCTTTAATGATATATAATTAGATTTCATCAGTGAAGCATAATCATTAACTATCTCAAAAAGTGATGAGATTGTTTCAATAAAATATTATAACTTGGTAACTTGGGATCATGCTATCCATGTAAGAAAAAGAAATTAAATTATGCTTAAAATATCATGAAAATAAATATATTAATTATATAACATGTAAAATGTAATTATATGCAACTTTAAAAATAATTTAGGTGTATAACCAAACACGAGTCTCAGAGAAGGAAAACTGAGATAAACCCCTTTTACTGATTTGGTAACTTTTGAAAAATAAACCCCATGAAATAAAGAGCATATAATGGATATATAAATACCCATAAATTTAATTATAAGAATAAAATAATACATCTATGGGCAGTATACACACTACACAAATGTAATGGTTGGTTAATAAATCTTGTATCTTATGGAAATAAAAAAGTGAGATGAAATTCCCTTACCTTGTGTCTTGACTCTCTTCGTACTCACACAAGATTCCTGTATAATAAATGAATTTTTATTATACATATTTTAACAAATAATATTCTTATAAATAATATCATATATGGTTTTATTAAGGCCTTATATTATCCTCTTTTTAGCAAACCTATGTTAAGGTTTCACTTCGGGTAATATTCACTTTGTTCTTTGCATGTGTCATAACTTGTTATATCTTTTTTACTTATAATTATATCATGATTTCAAGAATTTAAACCATTATATAAATATAATTTATATACATTATATGTGTATTATAATAATATATATAATATATATTTATGAAATTTAATACACCGTTTATGGAGATGGTAATCCGTATGTACGCATGAACGCTATTTCTGTTTTTATTGTCGCATTGAAAGAAATAAAGAAAATGACACATAAGTATATATATATATATATGTATATATATCACTATTATAATATTATTATTATATAATATATATCATATAAGTTCACTAAACTCGTCCTTAATACATTCCATGTAGTGTATGAACGAATCACATCACTTTGAAGGGGTTGTAGTCCACACTTCCTCAAATGAAATTATTATATTTATACCAAATTAAAATTATAATGGTATGTGTTTTCAAATGAATAAATATTATTAAAGAAATAATAAATATAATATATGAAATATATAAATATATCATCCATCATAATTTCCACCATGATAGGTAGTGAAGGAAAAATGAATAATCATCATTTAGTGAGGTAGTAGTTCTTCATACACATAAACAGTATGTTCATTATCCATTAGATGTATGTGTGTGTAAGTGTAGGTTGAAACCTTAAAATAAAAAAATACTAGTTATTAAATATACTAATTTTTTTATACATTAATGGAATAATGAGATTTTATAGGGTGGAGAAGGAAATAAAAGAATGGAGCTTGGGAGAAAGTGTTACCTCTTAATCAGGTAACTCATTTTGGTTTATGCCAAAAGGATTCCTTGGATTTATTTCTTCACAAAGGGAGGATTAAAAGATGAATAAAGGTATTTTTTAATTTTATTAGTATGATATTTTTCAATAATAAGTGATTTTATAGGTTTAAATAAGAGGGATAGGTGGTGGCCTTTTATAGGGAAGGGAAAGGACATACTTGGAAATTTTTAAAACAAATTTGGTGTACCCATGTTTTTTATGTAAAAAAGTCCTAAAGAAATAAATAAATAATTTAGGTTTATTTTCTGATTAATGTTTAAAAAATTTGTGTTGGAAAAGTGGCTAGTCTATTTTGGGTCTTATAATTAAAGTTTAGTACTTTATGAACCTAATTTGTCTCTTTACCATTGTAATTAATTTTAATCACTCTCACTAATATTGTTGGTCAAAAACTAAGTTGAACTTATTAAAAATTATAAATTATGATGATTCAAAATCTTTAATCCATCTCTAAAAATTATAATCACATAAGCAGAATAAATTAATTTAAAGTTAATCTCGCTGATGGAATGAAACTGTGGGTTTTAAAAGTAAAAACGTCCAAAATATTGCTATGTTTTTATACCAAATTTCAAAGTGAAAATGATTCAAATGAAATAAATTGTATTAATTGATAAAAATATGATATAATTAAACTTTTAAACCAAATTAAAATATAATTTTACCTTATAAATTTTTTTTATGGAAAGGTAGTTTTGAATTAAAATCTGATATTTTTCACTATTCCTCAAAAAAAAAAAAGTTTCTCAAAAAAATCCCAACAATTATCCCTATGATAATTTATACATTATAAATTAAAAAAATGAATATTTTTTCTGAAATTAAATTTCTAAATGTGTCTAAAATTAATTTTATTATTTTTCATATAATGACATTAAAAGTAGTTCATTTGATAAAATAGTTTTTTAAACATATAAAGACTTTACCAAAAATTATATCCATTGTTATCAATATGTTTTATTTATATAAAAAAATTTTAAAATATTTTAGATGTAGTTATTACTATTCATATAACTCAGTTTAACAACTAGGTTATAATTATCTAATTGAAATAATTATAAAAATAAAATGATGTTTCGTAGAAACTCAGTGTTACGTGGAACATACACAAAGTTAGTGCTCGGTGTAACGTACACCATGTAAGTATAGCATGTAACATACAACAAGTTGATGTTCTTTGTAACATACAATAAATCGATTCCATGTGAAAGGAATATTTGACTTAGTGATTTAATATAAAAAACTATTTTTAGTGTTGTGTGAAATAAGAAATATAAAAATATTAGATTAATTTTAAAAAATATATTTCACAAAATCTCAGGGTGTTACAAGAATGCTTTCAAAACATGATTTAAAACCAATAAATATATTCTACTTTTGATTCTTTCTTTCTTCACACTTTTTCCAAAACTCCAATCTATTTCTTCACCTCTTTGTTATATTTAAATATTCCAATATTTTGAAGACCTGAATAATCTAATTCACTATCTCTGTGGGTTATACCTCTATATTTCCCAATACTATATTTTAAAGTATCCTTTTATTAATTTTTATAAAATTTTTATTTTGATTAGATTCGAGGAAATAAGGAATCACTTTGGACTAGTTAGAGGTGATTATGTCCCCTATTCTAACATCTTCCTAAGTACACTGGGAGAGAATCAACTATATATCATTATTTAAAGGGACAATTGATTTTTAGTTTTTAGGTTTTTAATTTTAATTTTAGTTTTGTATCTTGAATTCAATTCCTATTTTTACCAAACTGGTTATTTTTTATTGTAATGGTAGGGATTAAGGGTAGTATGACCACCAAGGATAGGTTTTCTTTCCTACTGGCAAATATGTCACAACAAATTTGTGAAATTAGAATGATGAAAAATCAATCTAATAGGTGTATGAAACCACACCCAATATTTGAATTCACAACATGCTTTATCCTGGAGATATAATTATACAATGAGAATCACAAAAAATGAACCGTAGATAATAAATAAGAAGTAAGTACCACTACCAAAGTTTATATTTTTTCTAACCAATCAAAATTTCAGGTTTAGAGGAAGAAGGATACCTTGCTACATAACCTGAGTGGGATGAAGTATAATTCAGTAAACAACAACAAGAAGAAGAACAATAAAAAAACAAGAAGAAGAGAGATCAACTGCCACATTTAAAATAATTATTTCTTTCAAAACTGAGACTAAAAATAAAGGGAATGGAAAAAGAACCATATGCACCCTGAACTCACTACATAGAGAAAAAAAATCATCAATAATAGAAGAAGTTGACAAGATAACTGTAGAACCCAAGGAAATTGTTGAATAAACTCAACACATGAATCCAACCATTGAAAAAGAAGAATTTTACCGATTCTATACAAATGTTGATATTTTAATGGATGTGTTCATACTATTTAGACTCTGGTCACCATCTCTAAGTTCCACACCAATTTCAACAAAGAGAAGTCAATATAATATTTGATGATTTCAAAGTCATGATTGAGGGAACCCTAGATGGTTACTATTATACCACACTCTAATCAGCTAACCTAGGTATGGTGAAGCTAAACAACCATTAAAAAAGTTTAGTTTCTAATATGAAACCATAGTTTATTGTTTTTCATTACATATTTATTTTTTTAGAGGTTTGCATGAACTCGCTTTAATATTATTGAAAATTCATTGACCATGGAATGTTCTTTCAATTGTGTATTTTTATTATTTTTAGACTATTGAGACCAATGATGAAATCAAGCATAAATAAGCACAAGAATAGGCTAAAAGACTAATACACATTGTAAACCACATTCACATAATGAATCCATGGAAATATACATAATGAATTAGGATCATGTAGAACATATATGTAGACACCTTTAAAGAAACATTAAAAAGGGGAGTAATTGTTTCTATTAATAATTTTTCTACTATATTCCCCACAATTAATTTATTTAGTGATTTAACTACCAATTGCATGCCCACACTTTATTCCCACTTTAATCAACTTAAGTAGGATACATAAAATTCCAAGAAAAATTACCATGCCTTGTATTTAATTTTTTTTCAATAAATTTGAATGAGAAAATTAGAGAAATAATTACAATGGATAAGAATGTGGATTAGGATTTAGAAAATCACAATTTAGAAGAGAATATTAATAATTAAAAATTAAATTTTCCTATGATTTAGTCAGGCATTGAATTTTTATTATTTGTATTAATTAATTTAATTATTCACATGAATTACCAGGAGCAGTTTTCCCAAAAATTAATCTTATTCCCGAGACATCCTATAAGATAATATTTTCCATTCTTTCAATAGTGTATTTATTATGGAACTCGATCATGTTCTATTAAAGAATATTCTTTTCATATCATCAAAGTTATGATAGAATATATTCACTTTTAATATTATTAAATAATATTTTGATAATCCTTTATCCTTCGACCACCTTACATTAATCAATTATAAAACCTATAGAATCCAAGAATATCATTGCTAGGGAATATGCTATATTTCAAGACCATATTTTCCTTTCCTAACTTTCCTTAAATATTTATCATGATTGTCATAAATTACGTTATAGGAGATATAAAATGCTGAAAGGGATGAATATTTTGTAATGAATTATTGTGGGGGGTAACTTCATCATATTTGGGGAATGAACATTCATTTTATTAATTGCACACCCTATTGAAAAAATTTATTTTTTATAATAAATTTAAAAAATCACCATTTATTGATTGGTGATATTATTATTACTATGTAAATGGTGTCATGAGGATAAAAATTGGGATTAGGTGGTGGTTGTGAGATTTTTCACCAACACAAACTTCAAAGCAGAAAATAATAATAGTATAAGGTGTTTCATTTATTGAATTTCATACCTTTATGAGCCTAATATAAGATACATGGGGAAGATGAGACTTTCATTGATCTTTTTTATTATCATATAAAGTAATTTAGAGACAAACCTCCTTTTTGATCCATAATTGATTTAAAAAATTTACCTACCATCCTTAAGCCTTAGAGTCATTCAATCCTAAATAATGATGTAACTATGATTATTTGTGATTTTGTATTTAATCATTGTAGATGCTAGATACCTTGAAAACCTATGGTAAGAGACACATTCTTGAGTTATGTGAATTACACTATTCATTCATACCTTGATGATGAGTGGATAAATTCACATGACCTAAATTAGAAATGGTATGAACATTAAAAATGAATTAAAAAATGAAAATGGATGAATAAAAATTCATGGCTATTTCAATATTTTAAAAGTAAAATACATGTTTGATTTGTATTTTTTGAAAAAATGAGGTGTTGATAAATTTTCTACATGTGATGATCGAACATTTAACTTTCCATTTTATTAATTGTTTTTTTGACATTGAATTTAAATCATGGGAAGGTAAAGGTATTTTTTAGATTGTTGATATTCCATACTCGATGAAAATAATGAATTCAAGTGTGGTGGAATTGATAATTACATTTTTTTTGAATTTTCAGATATTAAAATGCATCGATTCTATTGATTTTATTGTTACCTCATTCCCCTAAACTTGATGCTTTCATCATATTTTATAGGATTCTATAAGTGATTGTAAATGAGATAAAGGAGTGGAATCAATCATGATATCCACTTAAAATAAGGTTTTAAATAGATACAGATGATTGTGGAGTACTTCGAGTGCATGGAACTGAAGAATCAGGGTGAGATGAGGCTTCTATAGATAAAAATTAACTTTACATATCATGTCATCATTATGCATCATGAGACATACCATGAATTAATAGAAGCCTACTGTTCATGAATTATGTACACATGGTGCAACATTTACACATTGTGTAATCATTACATGATGTGTAATGGTTGGGATAACCAAAAAACGATAGTATTTGACGTATTTTGTGGATTTTACATGGTTTATGACCTAAGACCCACTTATTACCACATTATGACCAATACTAAATTCCATTGATTATTGTATGATCCTATCTTGTTTCCATAAATAGAGGGTCAGGTTTCTGCTGTAAGGGAGATCTAGAGACCAAAGCTTGGAGTGAGAAGATACACTATGTAGGGTTCTCACCTGTTCCATCTCTAGTTTTTAATTATCCATTATTTTATTACATTAATTACCTTCTATTCTATCATCACTAGGATAAGGGGGTAAACTAGCCTTATGTTAGGGTAATCTATCCAAAGGGGAAAGGTGTTGTTGTATTTTTTTTATTGATTCATGTATTTAGAATGTCACGGTTTATTAAATAAATTTCCAATCCATTTATTTTAATTTTATCATGACCATTTTTATTTTAATATTAAAGGAACATTATAATTTTCACAACTGATTACCCTAAATGGTGGATAACCATTGTTGAATTAATCTTAATCAGTTTTAAATATGGTATCAAGATAAACTCGATTCTGTGAAACCCTACATTACTAGACCAAGGGAAATTTGGGATTTTCATGTTTAAGAGGGGATACCATGACCATTGGATATAACTCATCTTGAATATGATGAAAAATATAGATTAATAAAGTCATTTTATAAAATAAAATTGAACCTGGGTCATAAAGCTACAAAACCCTAACATGATTTAAAAACCAAATTTAAATCCAGTCAATCCGCTTCACAATTGATTCATTATTTCTTCAAACTGTTTCTAAAACCCCATTTTGATTCATCACCTACTTATTCAATATAAATAAATAAAATATTTTGAAAACCAAAATAAACTAATTTTTCATATATTTTGGTTCAACCACAAACTTTCCCAATACTATATTTTAAAGTAACATAGTTTGAGATTTTATAAATTTGTATTTTGGTTATAACCAAGAGAAATAATGATTCCCTTTGGGATTATAAAAACTGGTGTCATTTTTAGGGATAGTGTATATTTACATTTTTGGTTTTTAGTTTATATTTAATTTTGTTTATTTATTTAAATTCCACTTTTTACTTTAATGGGTATTTTTTGGTTTTGATGGTAGAGTTATAGAGAAAAATGACCATCATGGATAGGTTCACTTTCCTACTAGTAGTTATGACATAAAAACATGATGAAATTATAATGATGAAAAATCAATCCCAAAAAAGTTCTCAACACCACACCCAATCTTTAAATTCACAAAACACTATAGCCTGTAGATAGAATTCTATGAGGATCATCATAAACAAATAAGAATTTACAATAAAGAATAGGTAAGTACCACTTCCCAAGTTAATATTTTTTCTAACCACAATTCCATTTACTTTTCGTGTTTATAGGATGAGGGAGACCTTGCTATAAAACCTAAGTGATCCAAAGCATAATTCAGTTAACAAGAGAATGAATACTAAGTTGAAAACAAACAAGAAGAAGAGAGATTGGCTATTGATATGCTACAACGTTTTCTTGAAAACTTGATATCTCAGCTGATGGAAATGAAAGAAGAACTACTTTCAACATACAATAAAAAAAAATAAGAATAAAAATAATTATAAAAAATAGAAGAAGTTGAGGAGATGGCTATGGAACATGAGGAAATCATTGAGGAAACTCAACACATGAAGATATATGCAATGACCTAACTTTTCATGAATGTATAGATCATTTTTAATTTAAACCATTTATTAATCATGGAAAATGTTTGATACGGACTAAAAAAGGTCCTAGGAGTGTCTAGGGATTTTGTGGAGCTTGGAGACCTGGAAAAATGGGCAAAAGACTGGGCCACACGGTTAGGATAACCCATGCTTCCTAGTACACATTTTTTCTCTACATTGTGCGATTGCAAACTCTGGGAAATTATAGGCTACATAGTTTTTCTAAAACTTTTCAACCTAAGGTGCATAACCATGTGAGAAATTTAGGTTTTTGGACTCTCGGTTTTCACATGGTTTTCAAATAGTGCGCCTAAACTATGCACTCAAATTTTTCAGTGAAATGAATTTTTTCCCTATAACTTAAAACTAGATTTCCATTTTCTATCTTCTTCATCCAACGGCAGGGAATATTCTTCTCCTCCCATGGCTTCTCTTCTCTATAAAACAAGGATCTCATATAAATCTTTCACCTGGAATCTATTTTTCAATCCGTTGAAGGTGTTAGACCCCTTACGATATGGTCTCCCTTACTTTTACCTCCTATTCATGTTTTCTTTCGAATACATCATTCAATTTAGTTTTAATCTCATTTTCCTTATTTTTAAGATGTTGGAAAATTTATTATATTTCCCCAAACCTACTTCAAAAATACGGTTAGTATAGAGTAAGGGTTCATCTATATCCTTGAGGTAGATGGTCACATCGTTTTACCTTGGATTTTTGATGTCTCGTAGATACATCGTTGTGTTGTACACTGGATTTTTTCAAGAATCCCAACTAGATTGAGTTATTCATGTCTATTTGATCCTTGAACCATGTTATATATCTATTAGTCCTTTTTTGGTAATTTATAGGTTTTATACCCATTATATGGTCACCCCTTAGGTGTGATAAAAGGAATTGGCCTTTATGATTAATTGGATTAAATTTCCCAAAACAACTATAAGCATTTGTCTTAGCTTTTTAAATTGAATTTCTATTGAAATTTGAATTATTGATGGAACCAAGCATAAATTCCATATATTTTTTCAACCTAGATTTGGAATTTCTCATGAAGGCAATCCCCTTAATGACAATGTCACCTTTTTAAAGACCCCTTGAGGATTAAATTAATTTTCCATTTATAGGATAATTGAATGGGTTAGGTTTATATAGGAAGGCCTATTCATGATGATATCCCGTATTTAAATGAATTGGTTTATTCAATTTTAATGGTTTATTAAAGTGTGGTAAGGCCACACCATTAATTATGCTTATTATCAATTTTAATGTTCTTAATGGAATCAAAATTGACTAAAGGGAGATATGAGATGTATTGCCTCATGTGTTATATTATAAACATGAGAATTCCTTATTTATATATATGGGATTGGTAAAAATATTACATGAGAGGTATCACTTCCTGTTGAATATTATAATTATAAATATGCCTTTATAGGTCTTGTGGTATGGTGGTAAGGGTTAAATTGTGGATGATGGTGTCACACTCCCTTACATTGGGTTTTGAGAGTGAAATCTCACACAACTGACACAAGAGGACATTGGTTGTTACACACAATGTAACTTTTAGAGTGTTTACATGATATAACACTCACTATCCCGAGTGAAGAGCATTAAGTATCCCAATAATTATGGGTTTTAGGGAATGTAACCATTGTCTTGAGCTTATAGGCTTGTTAGATTGGTCATGGATGCCTGATTTATACCCCAATCCATCAAGAACTAGTACTCTAGTAATATGGCCACTTATTTCCTCATATACTTGGTTCATATTGGTGGATGCGATATATATAATTACACTATATATAAAATGTTACTATATACATATTGTTACACTTCCTACACTTCTTAGCTGTGAGATGAAGCAGGTAGAGCTTCCAGGTGTCTTTTAAGAACCTGAGTAGTCTGTTTATTTATTTTTTCATCATTGATTTTAGTATTCATTTATACCTGTAAACTCTTTAGTTATGAGCACTACTTGGATTACGCTTTGACACCATTGGTGGTGTCCTATTGATATTTTTATCTCACACCCTACTCAGGCTTCCCTTGGTACCCTAGAATATTATCTTCTTTTAGGTATGGACAAGGTCAAGTTCCCTTCTATAGGTTGTTGATATTATTTTTCTTATAGTTCGAGCTTAGGACCAGAGGATCGGGTATTAGCTCAAGATTCTAGTGGAGATTTTTTTGTCTTTTGTAGTTTGTATAACATGCTTGTATCTGCCAGACCCATGTTCCCCTTTTATTATTTTCATGTCATGCATCCATGTATTACACACTGCATAGTGGAATTTGAGATATTTATTTAGTTTTTCTACTTATTTACACTTCCGCACATGTCAATTATATCAGTTATATTTATTATTTAGGTGCATTGTTATTCTGTCTATTTAAATTGTGCTTCCACTATTGATTTTATATTATTTTATCCTCTATGAAAATATGACATGAGGATATAGTCTCTCCATTGTACCACCTTCACATTGTCGCTACTAGTTAACAACCTCTGGTGTATGAGGAGGCATGCTTGAGGCCATGTGACCCATCAGATTAGGGCACAAGTTAATTTGATCCTGGGTAGGGACATTACAAAGTGGTATTAGAGATAAACTATTCATTTTTATTACTATTTGGGTATTAAACAAGAGACTAAGAGTTAATGGTATTTGGAATTGACCCTCTTCATAGACATAGCTAACACATGTACAAGGGAAACCCAAATTTCTTGGGATGAGAAATTGTTATTTTTTATTTTTCCATTTAAAGTTGATATGATTTAACCATTGGGTGGAACACATGTTTTATTATATTTTTGACATTGGTATTATTGAAATTAGATTTCATTACCATGTCCCAATAAAATTAGGGATTTGAATTAGATCATTCATCATTATTAGACAAACTAGGATTAATATGCCATGCATTTTTCCATGCCATGCCTATTTTTAGCATAATTTTGTTTGTTTCATATTTATAGTGCCTTGAATATGTATTGTATATATTTTTGAGTATTCTTACAAAGATTGTAAAACATAATTGATACTTAAAGTGATTTCCTTAACTAAACATCATTTTCCTGAATAGGTTAAGGTAGACACTTTAATCAGTCAATTATGGAACATTAAGGCATAAAATATTGGTTACATGGGATGGAACATGTTATGGTGTGTGTTAAGTGGATTCCATATTTAGGTTCATAAAGAGTATGGGCCCTTATGAATCAGAAAATGTTAATCCACATAATTCAACCATTTTTAGGGATTTAAATATTTGAACAAGCACAAATATAAAATTAAAATGACTTCTAAAGTTAAATTACCTATTATATATATATATATATAAAATATATTTAGAACCAAACCTGACCATAGTAGTGGGCAGTGGGGTATCTCTCTTACATTTTAATGGATAGTTTTCATCTCCTTCTATCATCTAGACCTGGAATTTGAAGTAAGAAGAGAAGCATGATCATTCTTATAGGAAGAATCTAGACCTTTCATAGTTTCTAAAATGTAATATTTTAGTTTCTTAAATCACATATGAGGTTTGCACTTGGAATTATAGTATCATGCTTCCATGAAATCTTCCATTCATACACCCCAAAGGTTGTGAATATCACACTCCTAAGGTGGTGGGTTGTGATCCTCTAGTGATTCCTCTTACAGTTCCACATATGATACCTCTTCTTATAACTTATATGGGCACTAACTCTTAGTTCCCAGAGGGTTTTATACACATTCTTCGGAATATGAATGTTTTCATTCAACCTACCCCAATTATGGAAGAGTCAACTCATGAATTCTAGCAGCATCATCCTCCCACCTTCTCAGTGGATAAAGGGCTACATGTTGCAGAGTCTTGGTATGAAGAAATATTTTTTTTATATTCAAACATTAAGAGATTTATCCAAAGTGGAGGGTAAAGTTAGCTACAAATATTTTATGTGATTATACCAAGTGGTGGTGGGATGTGATCACCTAGGAATATTGACATAAATATATGGTTTGTGAAGACTTCTAGGAAATATTCTATAATTACATCTTTCCCCAGACTCTAAGGGAATACAGAGCCATAGAGTCCATAAAATTGTAGTAGGGGAGCATGTTTGTTATGGATTATTCTATTTATTTCATATATCTTTAGTGGTTCACACTTACTCAAGATGCTGATGATATTATGAGCACCAGGAGATTCTATGATGGGTTTTTATAAACCATTCTACCATAGTTCAATGTCTTTCAATTGGTGAACATTTCTAAAATCATTAACCAGAACTATATTACAGAGAGAAATATGAGGGAAGTTGATTGTGTGAGTCGGGGTAGATTGATACCTATAGCTAATAGTGGTTCTTCTTCTGGGTGCAAGCGTCGCTTTAAGTCTATTCACGATGATAGTAACAATCTCACCCCATGTGTAGATAGTTTCTTGATTTTTTATCAGTGGAGGAATCGAGGTAATACTAAACCTTGGTGATTGAGTGACCCATTCAAGTGTAGAGGTTGTGACAGGATAAGAAATATCTATAGTTTCTATAAGAACTTTATGATAGTGCCTAATGGGAAGGGATCTACACCTACTCCTCATTTAGGATAGGGTCTAGTAGGATCACAATAGGCCAGAACCTAGAACACCACTGGCAGATCAGGATGAGGTGGCGGTCGAGGCAACGATAGTTGAACTTATGATTATCAATTCCATGAGAGTTGGATTTCTCAGGGCAGTTAGGCAGTGACTCAAGGATAAGGTACATGCCATTTACCTACAATCCAACCTATGCTAGAGGAGTATAGAATTGGAACATCTTCTATTTGAGGTACTATTCTACTAGTCTCCACTTTATTGTCTTCCTTTTTTGACACATGCACATCTCACTCTTTTATATTTGAGACTATTATGGGAATTTTGGGCCTCAAGATTGAACACTTTTATGGAACCATGATTCTAGATACACTTTTAGGTATCTGATCATAGGGTATATTCTATTATAAGAATTTTTCCTTAAGATAGGCCGATACCTTTTCATGTGGAATCTCATCATTCTTGATATTATAAGCTTTGAGGTAATCATTGGGATGTACTATTTTGTTAACTATAGATCTAATATTGACTACAATCATTGGATGGTGACCTTTACATCACTAGAGGGTGCTAAGAATGTGTGTAAGGGTGAATTGGATGTTCAAGCATCATGATCAGGACCCAAGAATTAGAGGCTGTGTAGCATCATAGCTCAGATCGCCAGTCATTTCCTAGATGATAAAGGGTTACGTCCCTCTGTTTTTCTTCCTATAGTGGAGAGTTTCAGTGACGTCTTTCCTAAAAACTTCTCGGGTCTACCTACAGTGCAATATATAGAATTCACAATTGATATTGCACCAAGAGCAGAACGAGTGACCATTCCTCTTTATAAGATGGCACCTAAGGAGCTTCTAGAGATCAAGAAGTAATTGGAGGATGTGGTGGATAAAGGATTAATACTCCATAGTACTTATCCTTAGGGTTCACCAATCATTTTATCCAAGAAGGAAGACATTACTCTCAAGAATTGTGTAGATTACTATGAATTGAATCAGCTCACAATAATGAATCAGTATCCAATTATTAGAACTGATGACCTATTTGATCAGCTGCAAGGATAAAAATTCATTTCAAAAATATACCTTAGGTCAAAAAGACATCATTTTCCTTCTAGGAATTTGGACATACCTCACACAACATTCACGAGCATGTATGGTCTATACGAGTACCGGGTTATGTCATTGAGTCTTCTGAACTCACCTGCGGTCTTCATGGATCTTATGAAATGGGGTTTACAAAAGTATATGGATTCAACTATGGTAGTCTCTATTGATGATATCTTAGTGTATTCATGCTCCATACGGGACCATGAAACCCATCTTGAGATTTTTTTAATACATTGAGGGAGAAACAACTTTATGTTAAGCTCAATAAATTCCAATTTTGGATTAACAATGTCAACTTCCTAAGTCACATCATCTCAGATCCATGAGTTTCAGTAGACCCAAAGAATTTGATAACTATAGATTCCTGGGATAATCCCAATAATTTATTTTATGTTAATAGTTTCTTTAGGATTACTATTTATTACATGAACTTAATCCAGGATTTCCCACACCTTACAGTGCCTATTACATGATTGATAAAGAAGGGTGTGAAATTAACATGGTATGAATATTGTGAAGCATAATTTTAGGAGTTGGAGGTCCATTTTACTTCAATGATGAAACTAATTCTTCTGGAGTTGGGAAGGATTTATATATTCTATTATGATGCATCAGGAATTGGGTTTGGTGATGTTTTGATGGAGGATGAGCGAGTCATCGTATATGAGTCTCGTTAGTTGAGGACCCTTGAGAAGAATTTATAGACCCATGACCTTGTGATTGATGTTGTAGTGCATGTCTTACATAGTTGAAGACAATATCTACATTTAGATTGTTTTTTGGTATTTACAGAACACAAAATCCTTAAGTACATCTTTACATAGTGGGATCTCAATCTCAGGAAACAAAGATGGGTTTATTACCTATATTAATTTGATTAAGATATTTCCTATAAACCTAGTAAAAAAATTATGTAGCCTATTTTATAATCTAGAAGACTTAGACACATGTGTTTTGATAATCCAGTGGTGAATGGATGCTCATGGACTTGTTATCAGAGATGCGAATTGAGGTTCATGATGATCATAGTCAGACTATCCTCACAGCCTTAGTAGTGACCTATACTCTTTTAGAATGGGTAATAAGGAGGAATTTATCTGATCTTGAAGGAATTTTCCTAAGGGAAATCATTTAAGACGATGATACATCTTTAAGTTAGACCGTGGATAGGGATGATACCTCATTGTTTCATAGGAATGTGTGGGTCCCAACAAACATCAGAGAGGATCTAATGTAGGAATTACATGCCTCATCATGGGAAGTTCACCCTGATGTCCCCAAAATTTATCGGGATCATCAACACCAGTATTGGTATCCTGGTATGAAGTGAGAGATTTATGAATTCATCAATTGGTTTTCTACTTATCAGCAAGTGAAGGAGGAACATTAGTGACGGACTGGGATTTTACATCTTTTTTCCATTCTTGAGTGAAAATGGGATGATGATTCAATGGAATTTGTGAATGGTCTACCAAGATTACCTCATGGAAATGATATTGTATGGTTTGTCATTGATCATTTGACAAAGGTTGCACACTACTTACCTATGTGAGATAATTTCTCAATAGATGAGCAAGGAAGGTTTTATGTCAGGGAGGATGTACATCTTCCTATAACTCCTCATTCTATCTATTTTGATGGAGATGCTCATTTAACATCATGGTTATCAAAGGGGTTGCACAAGGCCTTGAGTAAATAGGTGCTCATGAGTACAACTTATCCCCCACAGAATAATGGAAATACATTGCATATGATTCAGGTGCTAGAGGACATGATTCATGAATGTTTCCTTAATTTTAGAGGATCTTGGGAGAAAAAAATTCCTCTTGTGAAGTTTTATTATAATAATAGATTTTAGGATACCATCGAGATGGATCCTTATAGAGCCTTATATAGTAGGACTTTATGATAAACTCTTTGTTGGCTAGAGGTAGGGGAGTTAGCTATTCTTGGACCACGTCTCATTTAGGAGACTACAAATTAGGTTGAGTTGTGTAGAATGATCATGATAACAACTTAATCTAGATAGAAGTTGTTTGTGAATAGACACCAAAAACCTCTCGAGTTAAAGTGTGGAGACTAGGTTTTCTTTAAATTCTCACCCGTGTTAGGGAATATATGAATTTGGAATAAAACTAAGATCTCACCAGGATTCGTTGGACCCTTCGAGGATATTAAATGGATTATACCAGTGGCTTAACATTTGAAACTTTCTTATAGATACAGTTATATGAATGATGTATTTCATGTATCTCAGCTTCATCGATATCATCCAGACCTATAACATTACATTCATCCTAATGAGGTTGAGATGGATGAAGATGATTTTATCAAGGAGTATCCTGTTCATACTATGGATCGAAGCATTAAGAAACTCTAAGGTGGGTTAGTTCCTATGGTATAGGTGTTATGGATATATAACTGGGTATAGGATGAGACCTAGGATCAAGAAGTTGATATGTGGGCATACTGGCCAAAACTCTATGTCGATGATACCACTTTACCCTTAAAAGGCCATCTCGGGGGGGGGGGGGACGATTTTCTTTAAAGAGGGTGGTTATAATGGACTGTATTTTAATAAATTTATGGATTATTTATTTTTCAATATCACCCTTTGTTTAACCATGTTAAAGTTTTTCTATAGTCAAAGGAAGGTCCTAGGAGTGTTCGGTGATTTTTTGGTGCCCCGAGTTCTAAAAAAATGGGAAAAGGACTGGGATGCATGTTTAGGAGAAACCATGTAGCCCAACCTACATGGTTTCCCTAAATAATGAGGTTGAATAAAGTGGGAACCTATCAGATGAATTGTTTTTCTAAAACCATGAAACCTGAGGCACACAACCATGTGAGAACTATAGGTTTTTAAATAGTGAGTTTTCACACAGTTCGTGCATGTTTTGAAAAATGTGTACATAACCCTTTTGCCCCATTTTTGGGTGAAATGACTTTTCCCACAATTTTATCTTAAAACCACATTTCACTTTTCTTTCTTCTTTGTTGAGTGTCTATGTAGCTTCTTATCCTATAGTGACTTCACTTCTCCATCAACCTAGGATCTCCTATAACTTCTTTTTCCAACATCCATTTCTCGATCCATCATAGGCATTGGATCCCTTAATGCATTATCACACATCCTATTAACTATTATTCATGTTTTATTTTGAATACATAACACTATTTATATTAAATCTCCTTTTCCCTATTTTTAGTGTGTTGTACTGTTTCTCAAATTTCTCCCAACCTGCTTTAAATCTAAACCCATTATTGAGTAATCTGTCATCTATGACCTTGAGGAAGGTGGTCATGTCAGTTTACCTTTATGGTTTGATGTCTCATAGCTATGTCATTGTGCCACATTCCAAATGTTTCCAAGCCTCCCAATTTTTTGAGTCCTTCATGCCTAATTGATCCTTTAAACATGTTATATAACTATTGGTCCTTGTTTGGTAATTTAGAGGTTATATACCCCTTATATAGTCACCACTTTGTTGTGCCAAATGGAATTGGCCTTTATGGTTAATTGATTTATATTTCCTAGAACAACTCTAATCATTATTATTATCTTTTTAAATTGAATTTCAATTAAAATGTGAATGCTTTATAGAACTGAGGGTACCTTCCAAATGTTTGTCCAACATAGACTTGTAATTTCCCATTTCGAAAATCCCCTTAATGAACATGTCACCTTTTTAAATACCCCTTGGCACTTAACTGAAATTTTCACTCTTAAAATAATTGAATGGGTTAAATTTATATAATAAGTCCCATTCATGATGGTTTCCCATCATTAATTGAATTTTTTTAATCAAATTTAATTGTTTATTGAAATGTGGTAAGGTCAAGCCTTTAATTATGATTATTATCAATTGTAATGTTCTTAATGGAATAAAACTTGACCAAAGGTACATATGTGATGTATTTCCTCACGTGTTATATTATTTAAATGAAAATGACTTATTTATGTATATGGGATTGATAAACATATTACATGATAGGTATTTCCTCCTATTGAATATTATAATTATGAATACTTCTTTATAAATATTTTGGTATGATGGTAAGGTTTCAGTTGATCATAATGACATAACACTTCCTGCATTGAGTGTTGATAATGACATATCACACTACTGAAACTAGAGGAAATTGGGTGTTACACACCACGTCCCTTTTTAGAGTGTTGACATGATGGAAAATTCACTATCTTGAATGATGAGCATGACGTCTCCCACTCCTTATGGGATATAGAGAATGTACTTTTTTTCTAAATCTTATAGGCTTGTTAGATTGGTCAAGGATGTCTGAGTTATGCCTTAGTCTAGATAGAACTATTAATCCATTTATATGGCCACTTACATGTGAATTTACATGGTTCATATTGGTGGATGAAATATATATAATTATAATATATATATACAAATAATGTTACTATATATATGTAGAAACTCTTTAGACACTTCCCGGCTATGAGATGAAGCAGATAGAGCCATTAGGTGTCCTTTAGGAACCCGAGTAGTTTGGGTATTTATTATTCAATATTTCTTTTATTATTCATTTATACCTACACAATGTTTAGTTACAAGAACTAATTGGATTACACGTATACACCATTGGTTGTGTCATTATGAGATTTTTATCTCACATCCTACTCAGGCTAACCTTGGTACCCAAGAAGATTGATTGGATGTATATATGGATTGGGGAAATCACCCTTATACAAGTTTTTTATATGATTTTGTTTATAGTTGGATCTTAGGAGTAGATAACTGGGCATTATCTTGAGATACTAGTGGAGAAGTTTTTGTTCTTTATGTAGTATATATAGAATGCTTGTATTTTCCTGACCCATGTTCCCCTTTTATTATATGCATGTCATGAATCCATGTATCAGACACTGCCTAGTGGATTTTGGGATATTTATTAAGTTGTTCTATTTATTTGTGCTTCTACACTTTTCTATTATATCAGTTATATTTGTTATTCCACTACATTATTATTTTGTATATTTATATTGTGATTCTATTATTGATTGTATTTGTTGTGCCAGTCTAATATGAGGTTATTGTCTCCCCATTGTACCACCTTTACAGCCTCACTGCTAGTCGTCATCCTCTGGCATACGTGGTGGCACCCTTAAGGCCCTGTGTCCCACCAACTCGGGGCATGGGTTAAGTGGATCCTAGGTCGGTACTTTACACTAGACATTGAAAAATAATAATTTTAATACGTATAAACATATTATATGATCTTATTTTTTTCATACTATTAAGAATCTTCTCACAACCTCTAAGTTCCATGCTAATTTATAAAAGGAGAAGACAATATGATCCTGTTTGATTTCAAAACCAATATTGGGTGAACACTAAATAGTTTGAATTATACCACACTCTAATCATCTAACCTAGTTATGGTCAAGCTAAATGACCATTATAAATGAGCAGTTTCTAGAAGGCAGTCCATTTTTTCTTTATTTATTTTCAGTTTTTAGTGAAATACCTGGACTCACCCCAATATCATTCAAAATTCATTGATCGTGTCCTATACTTTCACTTATTTATTTTTATTCCTTTAGAACCATCATGACTAATGGTAGAAGTAATAATAAAGAAGACCAATAAGAGGCTACAAAACCAATACAAGACGTAAACCACATTCACATTTGGAATCCATGGAAATACACGTCATTAATTAAGATAAGGATAAACATACATATCCAAAATCAATGAAACATTCAAATGGGGAGTAATCATTTAAATTTATATTTTTTCTACTATATTCTTAACATTTAATTTATTTATAGATTCAACTTCCAAATACTTTCCCCTAATTGATTCGTACGTTAATCAACTGAAATAGGAGACATAAACTTCCTAGGAAAATTACCATGTCATATATTTAAATTTATTTTTCAATAAATTTGAATAATATAATTGGGGAAAATAATTAGTTGGGAAAAGAATGTGGATTCATATATAGAAAATAATGAATTAGAGGAGCATGTTAATGTTTATAAGTTAATTTTTTCTATGATTTGGCAATGATTTTAATTTCTAATGTTTTTATTAATTAACTAAATTATTCATATGCATTACCATGAGTAGTTGTCCCAACCATTCATCTCATTCTCCAAACATACTCTAAGAAAATATTTTCCATTATTTCTATAGTATATTTCATGTGAAACTGAGTCATGTTATCTTATAGAACTTTCTTTGTATCTTATTGATCCTATGGATGAATATAATCACTTTTAATATTTTTAATAAATCATTAGTTAAACCATTATTCTTATAACCACCTTACATTAATCCATTTTAAAACCCAAAAAATCCATGAAAATCATTTCTAGGGGAGTTCCATGTTAAAATACCATCTTATAATTTCTTTCCTTTTTATAAATACTTGGCATGATTATAAAAAATAAGAGTGGGGTAGTTGGACACTGGTGGAAGGGATTCATAATTTGTAATAAATTTTTGTGAGGGGAAATTTTAAGATATGTGGGGAAGGATAATTCATTATATTTATTGCACACCCACATGAAAAAATGGTTTCTATCTAGAGAAATTCAAAAATCACTATTTCTTGATCAGTGATCTTGTTTTATCTATTAAAAATAGTGTTATGAGGAAATAATTTGGGGTTGGGTGGTGGATGTGAGATTTTTACCTAGTAAAATATTCAAAAAAATAAAAGGAAAAAATGTATAATAATAAAATATTGTGTTTCATTTTTTTCATTTCATGTCTTTATGAATATAATTGAGATACTGGGGGAAAAAGACTTTCATTTATTTGTTTTTTTATTTTTATTCAATGTACTTTAGTGATAGACCTCCTTTTTTAGCCATAATTGATTTACATCATTTACCTACCTTCCTTAAGCCTCCGAGTTATTTGATCCTAAACAGTGAATCCCTTATGATTATTTTTTAATTTTTCTTTGTGATGTGGAGATTCTAGATGCCTTGCAAGCCTATGGTAAGAGTCACGTTCTTGAGGTGTGTGCATCACTATATTCATTTGTGCCGTGATAATGTTAATAAAAATTCACATGATCTAAATTAAAAATTGTATGAATATTAATAATAAATTGAAAAATTAAAATGGGGGAATAAAAAGGATTTCATAGTTAAAATTATGAAAAGAAGAATACATGGTTTATTTGTATTCATTAAAAAATGAGGTTTTAATAAATTTTATACGTGTGATGCTCAAACATTTAATTTTTCATTTGATAAATGTTTTTTGTTGACATTAAATTTAAAACATAATAAGGTCAAAATCCTTTATACTGTGTTTATATTCTATCCTTAAGGAATATTAATTCATATGTAGAGGGATTTGATGAGTTCATTTTTTGTATACATTTTTTTGATATTAAAATTTATCGATTCTAATTATTTTATTGTTAGTACATGTCTGTAAACCTGATGTTTTATTCAAATATTATAATGATTCTATAAGTTATGGAAAATGATAAAAATGAGTGTAAATGATCATGAAATCCACTTAAAATAAGGTTTTCCACAATAAAGTATGATCATAGCGCACTTCCAGGGCATGTAATTGAAGAATAAGGTTGAAATAAGGATTCTTGAGATGAAATTTAACTTATAAGTCATGTAATAATTATAGACCATGATAGATAACATGAATTCACATAAATCCTATAGGTTATAAATTACACACAAATGGTGAAATATTTATAGGTCATGTAATATTTACACTACGTGTAAAGGTCAGGATGGCCCAAAACAGCCAGATTCGATGTATTTTGGGTTTTTGAACTGTTTTATGACTTAGAACCCACTTATAAAAATCTTTTAACCTCTATTTAATTACATTGATTGATTCATGATCCCATATGGAGTTTATAAATAGAGGTCCAAGCTACTTCTATTAGGTATATCCATAGGAGAAAGCTTATATCAGGATGTTATGCTATATAGGGTCCTCACCTATTCCATCTCCGATTTTCCTTATGAATTCTATTATTTTCTTCCTCCCCTATTATTCTCTCATCACTTGGATAAAGGGGTAAACTTGTATTGTACTAGGGTTATGTATCCATAGGGGTAAGGTGTTATTTTATTTATTCCTTTTTCATTATTCATGTATTTGTATTGTTATAGTTTATCCAGTCAATTTCCAATCCCTTTATTTTACTTTTTTCATGACCATTGGTATTTTAATTTGAAATAAAAATTACAAATTATGCAATAAATCACCCTAAATGAGGTGTAACCATTTTCTAATTTAGGGTAATCAGGATTAAATATGGTATTGATACAAACTTGATTCGGTGAAACACTAAATTATCGGACTAAGGGAAATAGGAGATTGCTGTATTGAGGAGGGGACACCATGACCATTAGATCCACCTAATCTCAACTCCAAAAAAATATATGGATTAATCAAATGATTTTCTAAAATATAATTTCACCTGATAATTTAATCTAAAAAAACTTGTATTCTTTCAAAAACTTATTTTAAAAAAATCAATATGATTCACTTTTGATTCTTTATTTCTTAAAATTTTTTCCCAAACCCCAATCATATTATTCGCCTCTTTATTCAATTTAAATAAATAAAATATTCTGAATATATAAATAAACTAATTCATAATCTTTTTGTATTTGAACTTGAACTTTTCCAATACTATATTTTAATGTATAATAGTTTTAATTTGTATAAATTTGTATTTTGATCTGACCTGAGAGAAATAACGACACCCTTTGGTCGTGGCAGTGAATTTTGATGGTAAAATTTATCTCCAACTTCAAACTCTATTTCCCTTATATGGTTGTCAACATAGCTCTTTTTCAGAATCTATATATATTTTATATGTTTTTGTATATATTGAAACTTCTCTATAATTCCTTTCAGATGATCAAGTCTATGTAGCTTTCACTCACCAAATTAAAACCCAACAAGTTGGTGTTCTAAATGACTTTTAATAAAGAGCCTTATACCAAGAAATTTGAATATATGAATGGAAGATATTGTAATATGTGAAATCAACCCATGGGAGATACTCATCCCATACTCCTTTAAATTACATTAATAAGGCTCTTAGAATGTCCTCAATCATATGAATAGTCCTTTTAGATTAGATATTAGTTTGGGGGAGATAGTTTGTACTGAAATTAAATTCAGTATTCAATAAATATTGAAGTCTTATCAGGAATATAGAATTAGACCTTATATATCAGTCAGAATCAATTGAAATTGGAACCACATGTAGCCTCACCACTTCCTTGATTTATATCATGGAAAGTTCTTTGAGGGAGTAATCTTCTAGAATGAAGATGATGTGGGTAGTCTTAGTGAGTTAGTCCACCACAACCCACATCACATTATTTCCTTTTGTTGTCCTTAGGATTCTAGTGACAAAGTCCATCGTTAGATTCACCCATTTCCACATATGTATAGGAAATTGTTGCATCATTTCTTTGGACATCTATTTATCTGGTTTAACACGATGACATACCAAGCACCATGATATATACTCCACAGTCTATTTATTCATGTTGTCCAGCAAGAAGTGCTCTTGAAGATCATAGTACATCTTGGTACATCCAAGATGGATACATAATTATGTTCTTTGTGAATTATCCAATATCCCCATCTTTATATCAGGTGATGAAAGAAAAAAATTATAGTTCCAAATATAGTGACAACATCCTCATCGATGTGGAAACCATGAAGCTTCCCTTACTTTTCTACATTCACCTTCTATTGAAGATCCAGATCATCCATTTGCACCTCTATAACCTTATCTTGGATAGATGGCAGGGTAATTATTTGGGAAAGGTAGGATGTATTCACTACTAGTATGATTTTTAGATCCATCAATTCCATATCAATGAACATAGGGTCTTTCTCAATCAGAATAATGGATAAAGTAGTAGGTTATTTTCTGTTAAGATCATCAAATAACTTGTTTTTATTTCTTGGTTGGTAGTGAATATTAGAATCATAGTCCTTGATTATCAACAACCATATTCTTTTATTCATGTTCAAATCCTTCTATGTGAATATATACTTTAGACACTTATGATCGGTACTTATGTCACACTTCTCACCATAGAGGTGGTTATTTAAAATTATTAAGAAAACAATTATAGCTGCTAAACCTAGATCATACATTGGGTAGTTTTCTACATGAAATTCAAATATTTTGATGAATAAGCTATAAATGTTTCATTATGCATGAGTACACAACCCAATCCTTTCTTTGAAGCATCACTATATATCAAAAAATATTCTCAACTTGATGTTAGTGGGAGTAAGGCGTAGTGATTATCCACTTCTTGATCTTTGTAAATATTAACACGAATTTTTATTTCTATACATACTTTACACATTCAATGTTAACTTAGTTAGCGGGCTAGAAAATCATCAGACATTTCTCAAAAAACACCAGCAGTACCCTGATATTATAAAAAAATATGGATTTTTTTGACACTAGTGGGTTTGGTCCATTACTCAATTTGTTTTTTATTTTAAGGGTCCATATAAATTCCATAACATGTGATCAAATGTTCCAAGAATGTGACTTGATACATCCATAAGTCACACTTTATGAACAAATCAAACATATTCTCCTTCCTCAATATTACTATCACAATCCTGATATGGTCTTCATGTTCTTCTTTTCTCATGGAGTAAATTAGAATATCATTGACAAAAACTTCCACAAATTTTCGAGGTGGTATCCAAACACTATATTAATTAAGTAAATGAAGATTATAGGGTCTATTATAACTCCAAATGGAACCACTATGAAATCATAGTGTTCCTACCTGGAATGGAAGGAAGTCTTATGAATATCTTCCTTCTTCAACATTAGTTGATGATATCCAAAATGAAAATAAATCTTTTAGAATTAATGATCCCCTTATAGTTCATTGAAAAATTCATCAATCCTTGGTAGTGGATATTTTTTCTTTATGGTGATCATATTGAGCTCTCAGTAATCAATACACAACTATATTGATACATCCTTCTTCTTGACAAAGAGCACTAGAACACCCCAAGGGGATGAACTAGGGTGTATGAACCCTTTATACAAATTATATTATATCTGCTTCTTTAACTCCTGTAGTTCGATCTGGGCTATCGTGTAAGGGTATTTTGAGATAGGAGTAGCTCTTGTTATGAGCTCTATTAATAAGACTACGTCACGATCTAGGGGGAAGTTCATGTAAATATTCAAAAAATACATCACTGTATTCCCTTTCAATGGGAAATTTCTCTAAGTTGATACATTACATTGAGTAAACCATTTGGGAAAGGTATTATTATTTATAGGGTATCATCACACACACCTTCAAGGGATTTTTAAAATGAGATTCATGATCATTATTTCATTTGTATAACAGAATTGGATGGTTCAAAATATATAAATATATTTACTTTTCTAGATGGTTTATATTTTTTCTATATAATGAGATCCAATACATGCCTAATATAGCATTGAATTCCTACAAAGGAAGTTTTATTAGATTAGCTGGAAGAATATTCCCACATATGCTAACAACACAAGATTCCAACAATTGGGTTGCAATGATCACACCACTTGGTTTTTTTTCCAGATATCTCTACCTAAAAGTATTAGGGATTCAATTCAACAGTTCTATAAAACTTATAGGGCATAAAATAATGCATATAATGAGAATAAAATAAAACTTTTACCATTCATGAGTGAATAGGAAGTGTACCTTGTATGACTTCATTTTCATGCTCCACTTAATTAGTAGTGATGGAATAATATTTCCATTACTCCTTTGGATTTTGTAGTTTCTAACACAAATTACCATCAAGGACCCGTTGTTTAGTAAAATATCTTTCATAATTCCCTTTATCTCTACAGTGGAATCATTTAACCATGGGTGGTGCATTAAGGGGTGACTCCCTTTCTTCCATCATGCTGTATGGATTCTTCATGTCTCTTTGACATTTATGATATTTTTGTTCATCTCTCCCACACTTGAATCATTTCCTAATCTATTTGAGGTAATTCCCATGATGCTTCTTCCCAAATATGTAACATGTGATTAGTTGGATCCTCTTTAATAATTTTTCATTTGACCCACAATCTTGTAACTCTATTCTTCTCATATTATCCCCATATAAAAAGTTCATATCTCCAAAGTCTATCTCTAATTTGAGATAAAATCATGCAAATTCTGCATAACTTTAGAAGTGTCCGATAGATATAGACTTTAAAAAGTGTGATTTTAAACCACTAAAGAATATACATATTTTGATATCATTATTGAAAAAAATACAAGAAGTATCTTGAAATCCTTATAAATTGTGACTAGTAAATAATGAAATATTCACATTCCTTTTTTGTTAGGTTTACAAATTATCTCTCCATATTTTTTTGAGGAGTTTGAGGGAAATACTTATTCTGAATTTTTTTCTTGACATCATCCCACTCCATCTCTTATATTACATCATTCATCTTGGAAT
The DNA here is from genome assembly GCA_963277665.1 of Viscum album. Taxonomy (NCBI): domain Eukaryota; kingdom Viridiplantae; phylum Streptophyta; class Magnoliopsida; order Santalales; family Viscaceae; genus Viscum; species Viscum album. The sequence goes on along the minus strand of OY728160.1, from coordinate 903,119,723 downwards.
TATTTATCAATTACCAACCTTGGTCAACCTCTCTATCTAAACAGTATATGGCTAGAGTCATCTTATCCTTTTCAGAGTAGTGGATTGTAGAAAATATATTCTCCATTGAGTTAACCTAATATTACAAGACATAGGTATCATAATATCAACTAAACCTCAGTAGTTGTTGATTCATAAAGGAATCAATGGCTGGTTTCTAAATATTGGGTAAAGATAGGTGTTCTACATGGTTTAGGATATTATTATTAGCTTGATATAACTGGGTAAGAATTTACCTAATGTTTTGAACTCCACATCCAATGTCATTGGGGATATCATTTGGACAATATTTTCATGGTCTCTGACATGGGTTGTTGTCTTGGTTTCTCCCGGTTCACACAATTTTATAAAATAAAAATGGTTTAAACAAATAATAATTCATCAAAGAATGAATAAATAATTTAGTATTTTAAACAATTAATAATAATATCATATCTTATGGGATTTCTATGTGTAACCATTCTCTAAAAAAAATATTCATGGATGTTTTACCTATACATAGAATTATCAATATTGTTTTCACTAATGTTTTCTAATCATAATACCTAAATTAACAAAACCATACCTCTAATACAAATTATAGTAACCCTAAATAGTGTTACAATACTATTACTCACTTTAAACATAAACAAAATAATAGTTACACATTCAAGAATTTAAAGGTTTAGTATCTTGGGAAAATAAGTATCATACATAAACTTTACATGATTAATCATATAAATTTATTTAAATAATTCAACATTATCCTTATAAAATATCTCATTCTCCATAGTATATGTAGACATCTGATTATATACATTAATGAAAGGGGTGAGCTAAAGCCTAGTAAGAGGAGGAATAAGGGACAAGAATCAATATAACATGGGTGAGAATAATCATAATTGTATAATAATAATAAGAACATAGTCATAATCATGAGGGGAAAATTTGTTAAAGGAATAGAATATGGAAATATATAAAATTGTAACATCATGTCATAGTGGTCAAATGAAACACATAGTTGTGGAAAAAGATAGAATCACGTCTACACATTACATATGTACATATATCATAACATCATCATTGTGAACTAAGATAGCATCATTTTAATTCATAATACACATAATATCATGAAATAAATCACATTACCCAATGTATTGGAGGGATATATAATTTTGGGCCCACCCATCACATCATAATATTTTCATAATCATACATTCAATATAGAACGCATAAAAATAATAGTCATGAAATAAACCATAGAATGGAATGGGTTTCATAAATAATGATTTTTATGAAAAAATGGTGTTACAAAATGAAAAATAGTAACATATTTGGCATAAACATGGTCATTATTGAGTGTATAAGAATCTATAGAGGGGAAAAAGTTGATTTTTGGGAAATAAAATTTTTTGGAAAGTATTTTTTTTAGATTATAAATCTAGGTGGGAACATATATATACCTAAAATAAAAGGGAATAAAATAGAAATTATATTTAAGAAAAATAATGGAATATTCATAGTGAAAATGACATGAAATAGGGATAACCCATAGAAAGGTAGTTGGGTTTGTGAATCCCCTTACCTTAATTCCCTATTAATTTCTTCGCTTTTATGCCTCCTGAATAATTAAAATAGATTTACTAAAACATTAAAAATAAGATAATTATGATAAATTATATCACTATTTATCAATTATAATCATTGTATTATCTTTTCGAATTTCTATTATCAAAGTTAAAGTGTTTTGATATAAATTTTTCCTTAAAAATTTCCCTTGTCACTTTGATTTCTATATTTTTTTCCAATGTAATTTATACATAAGTAGAATAAATTATAGAAGCATAAGTTACATATATTTATAAAATTATGTATCATAAATAATTTTTATAACCACCCATAATTTTGATGATAAGAAATGAAGTTGTAATTGTCCTTGTCGGTTGTTACTCAACCATCAAGGAGAACATTATCCAAATATAAATAAAATTAGGTATAAAATATAAATATATGAAAAATATATTTTTTTTACCATATTATAAAATAATAAATATATTGAAAAAATATACATAATTGAATATTATAATATTTAATTTTGAATGTAATTGGAAAGAGAGGGAGAGAAGAAGAAAATGATAGTAGAGTTTGAAAAAACTTACTCTTTCTTTATTGTGTATTCTCTTTTATGAAACTATAATTCCCAGATGAATGGAGTTGGTTTACTCCAAGAAGTCTATAAGGTTCTTAAGGGAATATAAGATAGGATTTGGGTAGAATACTAGATTTGGAAAGTGATGGACATGTAGTTTTCCAATAGGAGGGAGAAGGTTTATTTATAATTTAGGGGAGAGATATTTTTAGAATAAAATATTAAATAAAATATTGTATCAATTTTAAAACATGTAAGAGTAAATTTTTGAAAATATAAATTATATATCAATATAATATAATGGTTTTTAGACTTTAAACAACATAATAATTTGAATTGAATTATTTTATTAAAAGGAAATGTATAAAAAAGAAAAAATATTATTTTAATGTAATACATTAAATTTTAGACTTTGGAATGCATTTTTTAGTTTTGGAAATTAAGTTCATCTTATTTTTAATACAAATTTATGAAATTAAATATACTTTTTTCGAAACTCATATTATAGTTATGGTTATATAATTGTTACATCACAAATGATGTAATTTAAGATACACTCATTATGTGAAAAACTGTATTTTTACTATTCACCTAAAAATTAAAGTATTTAAAAAATTACCAAAACTCACCCTTGGAAAATTTCGGCATGATGATTTAAAAAATGATATTATTTTTTTAAAAAAATTATAACATTGTTAATCATAATTTTTAATATTAAAATTGTTTATTTTTGATGAAATACTTTAAAATACAGTTTATTAAAAATGTGAAAATATTTTCTTTGAAATTTTTATTCCTGATATTTATTTTTCATTATTATAATATTTATATTTACTTTAATTACTCATTATAAATATTATTTTTATAAAAATTTAATATTTTGCGGTAGAATTACTGTTCTCAACGATCATGTTACTATTCCTAATGGTCTGGTAACTATTCCAATAGTCACATTATAATTCCAACGACCACATTACATCCTATAAATACCACTTCATTAATTCACTAAATATTCACTAAAATTATTCAAAATGTTATATATTTTTATTTTAAATGATTTTTATTGGTATACTAATATTTTGTTTCATTTATATAGTTTTGGCCATTGGTACAATGATTCTAGCAGATTTGGGTGATCTATATTTTCCCATTTTAGATTTTGTATTATATATTTTTGTCCAATTTTCATATTTTAATTTTAATTGTTTTTTAGCTGACTACTTTAATTATAATTATTAATTAGATAATGTTTTGTTGGCCTACCTATATTTTTTATGTGTATAATGTTATATAATATGATACAACACACATTTATTTAGGAAATAATTATTATTAATAAACACATGGGAGTTACATTGAAAGTGGTCACTCATCACTTGGAAATTATATGGAATAAAAGAAGGATGTGTAAAAATATTTTCCAACATGAATATTTGGAAATCAAAGGGCAAAATATATTGATGATTTTTTAATAAATAATATAATTAAATGATCCCTAACCTCGAGATGGTGCTTCAAAAATCTAGAGAGGATCTTATTTAGAAATTGGGGGAACCCTGTGATGTTTCTAGAGAGGGAAAGGTAAAGTAAATTAAAAAAGAGTTTTTAGTGAATTGGAATGGGATTTTAGATGGATTTTTATAGAAAAAGGGAGTATAATTCATTATTATTTTCAAAACATGGGTTTTATTCTGTATATGATAAAATAATCCCAACCAAAAACTATCCCATGGTTTTTTATAATGGTTTCGACTAAAGAGGTTTATATTTTATTATTATGTATTCAAAGAACCAAACATCATAAAATAATACCCTTTTTTGATGATGATGTGAGTTATGTTCATAAAGAATTAATTTTTAAACCTTCACATGTAATATAGGTTTTGGAGGATGCATTAAGGGTTTTAAAAAATAAAATAACATAAAAACCTTTATTTTAAAGGGGGGACATAATTTTGGTCATAGAAACTCTTTATAGTATTTATTACATTACTTTTAGGCTTCTATGATGTCATAATACATTCTATGTACTTTTACTATATTTAAATTTTCACAAAAATTCAACTGTCTTGGAAAATTATGAAAATATCAACGATGGAAAATTTCAACATTCTAATTTTATAAAATAATATTTATTATAAAAAAATAATTCTATAAATATGATAATTTTCACTTTTAAATCCAAAATCACCTTTTATTTAAAAATTTAGATTTTTAAAAATAATTGTATTTTTTCCCTTAAAAAATTTAATTTTACATCATAAAATTATATTATCATTTTTATTTAATAAATATTATTTAATAATGTTTTTTTTATTAAAATATATATATTTTTAAAATGTTCTTGAATTCATAAAAAAGTGTGTCTTGATTGAAACTCTACATTTCCTAAAAAATGTATTGTTCATCATATAAAAATCTAATTTTTATCAATCATATTATTTAATAATTATAATATAATAATAAAGTATAAAAATAATAACTATTTTATTAAAAAAATATATAAAAATTTATACTATTAGGGTCTAGATATATTGACGTTTATTACACCAGTGAATGCCGTGAGGATATGGTGTGTGATGCTGATATTTTCTTGGGATGGTTCAATAAACATGGATTAGGATGTGATATTGATGATCTTGAAATTATCCCATAAACAGGATCACTCATGATTTAGTTATTTAATCTTATATTGTGATTGGTCGAGGAAAAATCCTGTATTCTATCTCCCCTGGAATCTTTGTTGAACATGCTTCATAGGGTACAATCCTTCTGGTCGAGGCCATGACTTAATTTTTCTATGTAATTTGGAGGTATCATAACCTTATATATATAGTAATCATATTATCATTGCATAATTGCTACTAAATAAATGGTTATGACATTTAATGGTGTTTTAAATTGGAAAATATATAAATTATAATGTTCTAAAACCCAAAGTAGTGCATTTGTTTTCTGAAATTTTATTTAATAATAAATCATTTACTCATTTAAAAAATGAATTTCATTTATAAATGTTCGGGTTGTTACATTAGTGGAATTATAATCCTATTAAGGATGATGGGTTGGGGATGGGATGTTACAACTATGATCTAATATATACTAACCATAAATTCATGTTATCATATTCTTGGATGCAAAAATTTAAAATGAAAATAACTAGGCATAGTTGTATAGACATAAAAGGATCATTGTTGGTCCATGTCACATGACCATAAAAGGTGAAACATGTCAAATTAGGTGGCACCAAACTGTGAGTGATCTGATTCAATTCATAGAGATACATAGGAATACTTTATTAGGGAACCAACCCAACTCAACAACTTCCACCTCAATAATGGACATTGATAAAATATAGTGTCAAAATATGTGGCCTTAAACCATAGTGTAATAAACCATTAAAGGAATCATGAAGAAACTATTATAAATACAAATTATCACATCAAATAATAATAATGATCAATCACTGTTATAGTTAGGGTAACCAGTATAATTACTAGAAATGATTTCAATAATATGTCTTAAATCTACAAGAGATTATTATACTCTATAATATAACTCATTAAGGGTTGATCTAACCTCCCATCCTCTAAACTAACATATAATTTTAATACTCGTTGGATTGTCTCAATGACAACCTACCTTTAGAAAGAAGGTATGAATATCAATACAAAGCCTTAGGTGAAAAACGCATGGGTTAATGGAATTATTAGACACCATAGACATGTGAGATGATATAAAAATGGTTACACATTATATTTTGGTCAATATTTACAACCAATGATGTGTGGGTTCTATGAAATGTGTTATGTGATATGGGTTGGGTGATCATGTCAATATTAGTAGTTCTTGATAATATGAGATGGAATATACTAAATGGGTTGGTAGATAATACTAATAATGGATGTTATTGTTGTGGTAAGATGCATATGTTGTGTGGTTCTTTTTTCATGCTAACCATCAGGGGCTTTGTGGTATGGTTTTGGTGATAATTCCAAATGTGGGTGATTAAATGAGATAAGATAGGTGCCAAGATAAATATCTATAGTGAATGGGTTGGGTTGGTTATCATTCCAATAGAATTCATGTTTTATGGAATGTTATAGGCAAGTATACAATATGGTTTATTTAGGTTCATGAGATAGTATTTTAGTAGGGTTACTTGCAGAACCATAATATAGTTATGTAACATGTTTAAGATTGACACTGAAATTATCCAAAGTAGGTTTGGACATTATATAGTGTCATGGTGGAACCTAATGATCAACAATTTTTTATTTTTATCCAAATTTTATTTTATATATTAGGTCACACCAGTATGTACCTTTATGTACTAGATACGTTTAGGGACATCATTGGTATTAGATTATTATATTTTACATAAAACCTATCTAGAAATCATGTGTACCTATATTTAATTCAATGTATTAGATGAGGATATATAAAAGGGCCTTATACTTTATGGTTTATACGGGTAGTTGAGTAAAAGGTATTAGATGGGACCGATCCAAGACTTGAGACTAATTTTATGGTTATCTAATATTTTTTATTACTTTTAGATTATTTTGGAATTTAATTCCAAGTAAATTCTCATGGAATATGGTTATTACATAAATATCATAATTATAGCGAAATGTTATTATTTTTATGGGATATTCATTGTCTATCCTCCTCTGAACCATTCGATAAATGAAAAAGTTGGTTGTGTTACACGTATACTCCCTCCTCTATAAGTGACATGATCCTTTTTTCATAAACTCTATAAATGGATGGTTAAAATAATATATTTAATGTATTTTTATGATATTTATAACATATTAGGATTCTAATATTATAAAACAGTTCTTATCTTCCTATTAGTTTATTGAAAATGAACGTTCTTCCCATACATATGTACAGTCTACTACCTCAATGAAAGTAATGTAATTTTATTTTCTTATAGTATTTTTTTACTTATAAAAATAACTTGAAATATATTTATACACCTTAAAATAATTTAAATAATATCATTATACTTATGTGATAAGAAAATTTCTCCAAAATAATCACTATCTTAACCATACTCATCCATAGATTATAACTTGTTCTTATTTTGTTTTGTTTATCAACTTACATAAATAGTGAAATGAATTTATATCACTGATGGATATAGAAAAATAATTACTGGGGTTATCAAACATCAATGATAAACAATTTTTTCATTTATGGTTAAGTAAAAGTTATATTAATATTTAATTATTTATTATAGTATCATCCTTTTGTTCATTAAAAAAATTACTGAAACAAGCCCATCACCAAATTTTCCATCACAAATCATAAGTAAAAAATGAATGAAATGAAATTAGAACATTATAAATCTTTATTAAATGTATATTCCATTACCTATAATAATATTATAACTATGAAAATTTATTATATTTACAGGAATCCAATATGAGATTATGAAACTTGTAATTAATAAACCATTGATGCTAAAAACATAAAATGCTATAAATAACTAATATATTTGTAATAAATAATTTTAAATTAAGTTTATAAAAGGTAATTGGTATGAATAAGTTTCTAAAAAAATAATTAAGATATTTATTTTTAGTTATAAAAGTTTTTATAGTATGGTAGACTAAAAGATAATAAAAGGTAATGGTTTTTCATAACTTAATTTATTTTTGTTTACTAATAATGATTATTTCTTGGACAAAATTATTCTAAGTTGAGTTATTTTATCCTATGAAACTATAAAATTTTATATTTAATTTATTTTCAATAGATTTAAATTTAATTCTCATGAAATCCTTTCTAAAGTATTTTTATTGTAACTCCATGAGATTTTTTAATATATTCTCTTAAAAAAATTTCTTATTCAGTAGCATTATTCCCAAGCAACAATTAACTTAAAGGAAAAAAATAATACATTTAGATATCAATTTAAGTATTAAATATAACCATTAAAACCCAATCGATGACTTAATTATAATGAATAGTAGTTACCACATCATGAAATATGGGTATAATGAAAATAAATTCAATTGTTAACACTAATGAAATTCAATTAGTATAATTAAAACATTAATGAAAATCATTTAAACATTAAAATATATATTCCTCTATTTGGTTTTTTTACCAAAAAATAACCATATAATCATTAAATAATAATAAAATATACTTATAATATGAATAATTACATTACCAAAAAACAAATTAGTAATTTATTAGAAGTTGGAATAATAAATATTTAAAATTTTAAAAAGTTATTTTCAATATTTGAAGTGATTCCACAAATTTTTTTCATTTCATTTAAAAATTAAAATATAAAATTTTAGAAATTGAATTTTAAAAAAATGAAAATTAGTTTTTTTATTAATCCTAATAAATATAACTTTAATATGAATTTTTTGGTTTTTTTATAATGCATACATTTTTATGTGATTAGTAAAAAATACCATTTTTGAAAAAATCATGGATTTTATGGCATAAAATAGATTTAATAATAAATTAAAACTTACGAAAACTTTTTATTTAATATATATATATATATATTATAAGTAAAATTTTATATTTTAAAATATTATTCTTGAAATTAAAAACCGACATTTGAACATAATTTGTATTTTCTCAAGAAAAATGTTTTTAATACATTATCTATTAGTATTTAAAAAATTATTTTCATCCCTTTTTGAAATTGAATAAATAGAAATGGATTTAAAATTTATAATATTTAATTAAAAATTATCTAATAAATATAACTTTATTATTATATATATTTATTATGTTACCGTTGATAAAAACTATTTACAGTGGTAAAATGATGGTAAGAAAAAGTAAAAATTCAAGAGGTAAACAACTTGAAACATATTAAAATACATGTTAATAATTGATATTTTGAGGTTTGGATAGAAATTATATATTATAAAATCCATTATTTGTCAATTTTTTTATCCCCATTAATTGGAAATGACTCCATAATAGTTAAATTTCCTTTGTATTTAGAAAAGTTTTTCTGTTTTGACTTATAAAAGGGGAACTCCTCTATTCACATAACCACTGTATAAAACCCATTATTTTTAACCCATAATGTATCCATAACTATAATATATAATATTATAAACATTAATTAGGCTATATTATTCCAAAAATACCACCCTCAATGATTTAATCCCTTTCACAAAGGATGTAATCCTAGTAGTAAGGCGTGGATTTCTCATAGCTCTTCCCTATTTCCTATTTCATCATGTGATTTTATTCATCCTCAAATTTATTCTCAGTATATTATAATGATAACATAAATATAATTAATTCATTTCTATGTTATAATTATTTTGGTACACACATTAACCACCCTCATATTTTCCATTCAAACACATAAAAACATAAATGATCCTTTGTGCGGACTACCGTCTCCATGACACAACATGTTTTGTGTTCATTAACCCCCATAAAAGGCTCATATAAATTGGTAATTTTATATATAATTAAAATATTTATGACATATTATTTATTCTAAAATGAAAAAACATATTTCACCTTTTCTCCTTTCTTTAGGAAATGAAATATTTATACATGTGTATATATGGACTACCACCTCCACAAAATGATCAATTTTTATTTTCATGCCATCATCACCATTTTTGGATAGTCATTAAACTGAAATAAAGGATAAATACGTTTTTTATGATACAAATAACTTTTTGGTAATAAAAATTTTATAACATATTTATGATATGAATGATAAACAATCATTATAAAACTGCCTTAAAAAAGAAAACTAAGAAGAAGAAAAAATTTATTCATATTATGCAATATTTTCATATCAAATTATTATTCATCTATGTTATTAAAATTTTAAAATATGACACTAATAAACACTAAATATTATCATTATGATTTTTATAATGATATTGAAATTAAATAACCTCATAATCATCCATTAATCATGGTATGACCATATTTGGGTCAGTTTGACTACATGCATGAAAAATACTAAATATTTTCTAAGGATTACTATTAAAACATAAATAATTGTATAATATGATATAAATATTTAATAATTGGTTTTTATAGAACATATACATCAATATTTAACTCATTAATTATGAAACCAATATTTGTTGGTTATTAAATTCACTGAAGTGTCATTATTAATTTCATCTTCAATAAAAAGAATAAAACACTCTTCAATGTAAATGGAAATATCATAATTCAAATTTAGTTATCCATTATATTAAAGTTAGTTAAAATTTAATTATTAAAATTCTAAGAAAAAATAATATTGACATTGCTCCTATGAAAACAGAAAAAATGATCAAAGTAATAAACACCCGATGTGGGAAGATATGTAAAAAATAACTAATATACATGTAAATAATGATTATAATTTAAAATTATACATAGTTTTATATATGAATATAGTTTTTAAATTAGTTATTAATTTGGATATTTTTATTATATAGTAGGTTAAATCAATTTCGTGAAAATCAAGAGTAATGGTATGGGTTTCTTTGTCTCGTTTTGATCTTTGTGGGATATGTTTGATACTGTGTGCAATAATTTATTTTATATGGTTTATTCACTACCAATTTGATTTAAAATATGACAATATATTAAATTTAATGTAATTTTAATTTCAATTAAATTTTCTTCATCACAATATACTCAGACTCTTTCATTAACAAGTCTCTAAGAGTTTCTTCGACTCAATTTTCAATTCATTGGGTCATAATATTTCTTAATTGAATATAAATTTTCAATATTTCATTGGTCCTACCATTCCACCATTTTATATGAAGTTTCATTTTATTCTATCGGAATTTACATCACCATGTCAATAACTAATTCCTGTATAAAAAAATTTATAAATAAAAGTGTAACATTGGGAAGAAAGACTTCCATTCTTACCAACAAATCGTTTCTTCAATGTCCACGTGTCCCTTCTTTCCGTTGTTCTCCTCCAATTTTTTGTAAATATTATATAGATTACTTTTATGATAATTATAATTCTATTGAAAACTTTTCAATTTAAATTTTAATACAATTTTTATGATTTGTGTTTTCAAACAAAGGTATTTAAAAAAACGTGTTTCAATCTATTCAAAATAAAATATTTTATCTTTCACTCCACATTTTTTTATAAAAATTATTTATTTTCAATTATTTTTTTCCATAAATATTTATAATAATGTTTTTAAATGTATTATCATTCCCCTATCAATATTTTTTGGAAATTAATTTTCACTTCACCTTTTATAACAATATCTAATTTTTTTGTGAAGACGCCTGTATTTTAACTTTTATTTTTCATCCATGTTTTATCAATCAAGAAGTAATGATTTGATCACCCTATATACTTTATTATGAAATGAATAATTTTTTAAAATGATATTTTAATATCCTATGACCTTTTAGAATAATTTTATTTTATTTCTTTTGAAATTTTATTAAACTCATTCTTTTTCCATGGGTTCATTTACATATGTTTTTAATTAATTTTCAAAGGAACACATAGGCATTGGTGATAATGGGTGGGGTTTTATATCATAATTAAATTAATTGGTTTATGTTTCTATATCATAAGATAAAAAAGGGACATGAGAGGATTTATATTTAGTAAAAGGGTACATGGGAAGATTTATCCCAATCTAAAGGGGCACACAATAGGTTTTAGTCCAAGAATAAGGTTACATATAAATATTATCCCAAGCCTAAGAATGTATATAAGTGGTTATCCAAAAAATACCATGGGATGAATTTCTCAGTGGTTAGACTTCACATATGGTTTCTATGATTATTTTTATGACAAACTATTATGTCATAATCTTGTGCATACGATTATGATCCTTGAATAATGTTTAATGTCACACGATTTTAAATTTTTTCATAGTATATTTTTGTTCATTTGAGATTTCATGTCCATATATCATGACTACTGATATCTATTATTATTTCATATTATTTTTAATGATAAATTTCCCCCTTTACTATGTTTTCTCATAATCTTATGATTTAACCCTTGATGAGATATTTATACACCATTGTAAATATGGGGTATAACAACAGTTCAAAACCATTCTTATAGGATGGACAACCAATGGTATACCCTATACCAATGGTTCTATAAATCATTGGATAATGTATCATATGTATAGGACTATACCAACATTTTATAGTAAACCTTTGGTATTTTTCATCTGGAATTTAATGTTACCAACAATTTTGATAAAGCTGTTGGTATAATTAATCACCAATGGTTTAAAAAACCATTGTTAAATATATATACCAATAGTTTATAAGCCATCGGAATAGAGTTCCTTGGCTATAATATAAACCAACGGTTTCATAAAAAAGATGGTATAGGTCTATACCAACATTTTTAAAACCTTTTTATAGACCTTAAATATCATCCCAGGCATTACCACCCCCAAATTTCCCAATCATATAGAAAAAATCACCAAATATAAAGGATCACCCACTCCTTCACCAATTACACAAAGAAAGAACCAAATAGCATCAACAAGAATCACCAACCAATATAAAAACAACAATAACACAAGAAGCTAATTAATGAATTCAACTAGTGATAACACACATTTAAAACATCATATATATTTATTCACAACTAATATTCAAATATCAAATATCACAAATTTAGATAAAAAATATAAAGGATAAATCTCTCTCGCATCATCATCACTATCCCTATAATCATCTTAATCCTAACTTTCATCCTTACCATCTTCCTCACTATCTCCATCTTCATCTCCATCCCATTTACATTTCCATTTCTATCACCATAGACATCACTAATAATGTAATCATCTCAACCACCACTAGGACCATCACCTGGTGAACTATATATAACCCCCATCATCAAAATTTATGCATCAAAATCCAAGGAGGTATCTGGTGGATGTGATGAACATAAGGCTTCCATAAATTTCATAAATTCATTATTGACCTTTTGATTCCATTAATGCTTCTATATGACCATTTTTTGGCATCTTATACCTCAACATGAGCTAGTACTTCTAGTACATTAGCTTTCTTCACCTTGATGCAACCAGAACTGGCACCTAAAGTCATCCAATATTTAGTGGGGACAATACTATTACATGGTTGACAATGTACTTTTCCATGGTCCTCCTCTCCTTATAATTGATGTAAATGATCATTTTTCCCATTGTTGTCATCTTTATGCTCATAAAGTTACATCAAAGCACACTGTTACAAATATAAATAGACTCTTTAGTAACAAAATAGATATTAAAACTTGAAATAAAAAAAGTAAAACATATAATCTTATATTATATCTATTCATATACCGTGATTCTATATTTATTATTTATTCTTGAGAAAAACACTTTGTTTTGGCACACATACTTTAATATTAAAAACATCCCCCTAAAAAAGACATTGAATATAGAAAACCATAATTCAAAATAAGTTATTAATAATTAATTTCTTAACTCAAATAAAATGGATATAATCAATTATGAAACTTGATTTCTTTATAATGATTGATTACCTTGTTATTGTATGATATTAGTTGGATAAGAAAAGAAATTATGTATAATAAATTGGGAGAATTGAGAATATTATTAAATAATGATATGATAAATTAACTTAAATTAGAATTTAAGTATTCTTGTTTTTATATACTACTTCCATGAATAAAGGGAAATATAAATATGGAATAATGAAAATGAATGTCTTTATTGAAAAAGACTAATCAATATTAAGTACATGTATAATATGGAAAATTTAAAGGTGAAATGTATGTTATATGTTTTCTAATTTGGTTGTTTCTATTTTTCTATGATTTAATTTGGATGTGGCTAAATTAAGGGAAAAAAAGGCAAATTTTTCATTGATGGATATTCATGAAACCATATAATCAATGTTGGTGTTTATTTTAAAAAGCATGAATGAATTGGATTTATTGTTTATTTAGTTAAATAATGTTAATGTTTAGTTAACATGAGAGTATATAAAATTAAAATTTTATGTATTATGAAGATTAAAAATATGTTTGTTATGTTGAAATGGTGTTTATATCATTTTTATTATGGTTTAGGTAAAAGGAAAAGAGGATTAGTTTCATTTATGTTTTAATTATATTTTTATACTATTTCTTATTGGATTATTTTTTTTAATTAGAGTGCGAATTATGATTCTAATCCTTGTGAATTACTATATCATACCTTGAAGTAATTGGGTTTGAACTTCTTTAAGATTATAATTAACGACACTAGTGTATTATAGTTAATATGATAATTGAATTTAGTTGGTTTTTAAATGTTTGATATGATGTTAGATAATAATTAAAAGTGGGATTTTATACCATGATTTTCTATAGATTACTAATGAGAAAAAAATTTGAATTTAGTTTATGTTTAGAATATAATATTATAGGGAATTAAACGTGCTATGGAATAAAATGATTTTTTTTAATTTAATTGAGATCTTAAGTGGAATAAAATGTTTTATAATGTTTTGATTTATTGAATTTATGCAGTAAATTTTTTATTATATGGTATTTAACAATCATTCCATGTGATTTAGAGGAGTAAATTGAAGGAATATTTTTTAAAGGTTCTAACAGTGTCAATCATGAAATAATAACACTAAATAATATTTATGAGTTGGAATTTTTTGTTTTAAAAGTGTTTTTTTGTGGTTAATGATAATTAATAGTCTATAATAATTTATTTAAGTCATCATGTGGAATTTTGACATGTAAATGGTATTTCACATTATATAATTTATTGTTTTGGTTGAATAACTTGTGTGCAATGTTGTAATTTAATTAAAACATGAGATTCTGAGTGGTAAAATGACTATATCATGTGAGAGTTTTAAGAGAGGTAGTGAGTTATTAAATGTGAATTTATGTTGTGGCAATTATTATCTTTGGAGTGAAGAAATCGTATCACTGTTGGTATATTCATTTTTAGGATTCATTTAAATATATTATTTTCATAATAAATGAGTTAAATTTTGGATATATATATATATATATATGAGTTATAGGGACTAAAATAAAAACAATAGTTTGATGAATATGATACACTACTCATAAAAATGATAACCATGTTATGATGTTTATAACGAATTAGTTAGGACAGTTCTTCTCAATTAAACACTTGGGTGAAACATATGAGATACTGGGTATTGGTATTTATAAAGATTAATTTATGTGGTTTCTTAGTCCAAGTTAGATCATATATATTGGTATGGTTTCAAATAGATTTACCATGTATAACTATGGTAGAGGATTTTTACTGGTGTTACATGGTGTATATTTTTATGAAATAAATATAAATTAACTAAGATAGAATGAAGATATATGAACTAGATTTCATATTCTTTAATAACATGACCAATCATGTATATCATGTTTGATACTAATATAGATGTTTTACATTATTTTTTATAAATAATTGATACTAATAAGATTTTGGTAAATGTATCATGATCACTACAAAAAATATTCTTAAATACATAAGAATAAATACAGATGTATCCTTAGTCATTAGAGGTGATTATGAAATAAGTATAAATGGTTACATTAATAATATAATATAAATTAACAAAGATAATATATGATCTAAATCTATATTTTTTTCCTCAAAGTGGAGCTATTAATTAAAATTTCTCTAAGTATCCAACATTGAATGATTCTATAATAGAAACCGAGCACACTATTGATTCAAATAATCTGAAGGAATCTATTTATATCATTTTAGGTGATATTTATTTCCTATAGTGATCTAATAAATATAGGGATATTTCAAGTACTTCATTTGTGATGTGTTAAATTTTTAGAGGAAAATTCATTAATTAATAAGGATTATAGTAGGGATATCCTTGATTCATTTAAGGATATATATAAAAAATAATGGGTTATAATAAATGAATCACTATTAATATTATTACTTCCCATACTATATATGTGGTCCTAGAATACTGATGGAGAGAAATAAGATCCTTCTAATGTTACTTCAATATTTGAATGTCGGTGGAATACCTTACGAAGTAATAATATATTGGTTTCTTTTAACTAATCATCATCATTCATCTAAATTAATGATTAATGGATAGAGGGTGTGTTGTACTTATGTTCATCATATTTATTTTATATTCCAATAAAAAAATTTCTTTCTAATTATTTTGATGTTTCTAAAATGACTTGAAATGTTTGATGTCACTGACATCTATCATAACAATTCACCACCAACAATATTCCAATTACCTCATAAGAGGAACCCCACTCTCTTTTCCCATTGAATCCTAATTAAAAAATATAAATTTAACACATGATTCTAACCTAGAAATAACCTTGTAAAAAATATACTTAATTTCCATCTTGGGATGATAATAAAAGTATTTCTTAAAGATACAGTGAATTTTTTTCTATAATTTTATATGAAAATACATTTAATTAACTAATTAAATTAATTTTTTAGTATATAAATCACTCTACTTGTCTAGGGTCAACCAATATCTCATATGTTAGAGTTATTAAGAGGTTATATTGGATTCCACGTGAAAATATTCTATTTTGAATACCCTTTTACAATTAAATATAATAAATATATCATTAACATATCCCAAAATATCTAATTATTCAATATATAATTTTTTGAAAAATATATTGAATCTATATAATTTACAATTGATGAAATTTTATTTCCATAATTTATTTAAATAAAAAATTTATAAATGATTGTCGTACCTATTTCATCTCATGTTTTAGCTTCATAGTTGTAACGAACAAATGTTTTATAAATGGAATTTCATTTCTTATAATTATGTTATATAATCACATGAAATCACAACATAATGAACTACTAAGTGCTATGTGACATTTAAACCTATGTTTTTAACTTCTGTGTTTGGAATTTCAAAAATTTGACATACACAGTTGCGATCAGTAAGTTATTTGGAGTCTAATAAGAAAAACTTGATTTTTGGTGAATAGAAACCTATCCTTATGAATAGTAACATAAAATTATGAATAATGATATACCCTAATGAATAATAACCTTACATATTATAGTATATAATAAATATTCAAGTGAAATTATGATGTAACTATAATTTAGAATAAGTAAATGAATGTTTTAAAACTAGGTTTTAATAATAAATTATGATTTTAATTAAATATTAAATTAATTATATTTAGAAAATTATTTTTGAAAAATGGACTTAATTTTTGGATTCTACATGTTGAAAAATGGTTAGGGTGAATTTTTTAGATTTTTCTGAAATACTTGAATTTTTAGCGAATAGTAAAATACATTAATTTACCGTATAAATACATTATAATTTAAATACACTATTCCTGACATCATATGTTATGTAAGAACCCAAATATCAAACTCTAATGCACTTATGAATATTATTTTTCATGGAATAATCACTATTTCAAGTCTTGAGGGAAATTAATAAAATATTGATTAAAAAATTATGAAAACCCCCCTCTCCTAGACTATAAACCCCCCCTCACTCCCTCTTCTCTTCACTCATCTCAAGCCTTGTACCTTGCCAATATTCTTCCCAAATATCTCACAAATATCCTCCCACACATCCAAAGGCCCTTAGTCTCTTCAAAATACCGAAACCTCTCCCCTTAAGAGGTTCTCAAAGGAGGAAGACTCAAGAGGTAAATTCCTCTTTCCAATTCTTTCATTTCTTTAAGTTATTTTCTTTTTCTTGTTTCTTTCCTCACATCCCTTCACCAAAATTGTATGATAACTGCAGTAAAATAAATGTACTGGAATGATATTATTCTACTGGGATACTTCATTATATCCTCTTTTTTCCCCATATTTTATTTGAAAGAAATGAAAACATTGTTTGAGATGTGTCAATTTAGCACATTCAAGGAAAACCATTTATCAATTTCTATTATCATCTTTAATTCTGATCATGAAACCATTTGTGTTATGGGTGAACCATATTATTATATATGTAATATATACTATTTAAGGTTCTATAATATTTTTTTTACAAGTGGTATTATGTTATAAAGCAAAACATGTTCTTTGTAATCAAACCCACCGATTAACCAAAACAGTTATCACTAAGGTTTTATATAATAATTCATATTCACTCCAAATAACTAAATGAATTTTTACAACCATGTAATATAATTTATATTCACTAATAACATATAACTTCAATTCTGGACAACCAATTTCATCATACATGTTTATCCGAACATGAATATAAGTGAACCGGTCACTAAATCTAAGTAAGAGAACAGACCCGAACAATGAAATTGAACCTTATAACCAATAAAAAGGTCTTTAATGAACTAAAAAGGGTTATAAAAAATAAATTACATATATAATAGGTTCTGTAATTGTTAATTAACAAACCTAATTTGTTTATTCAGGTCATTAATAATAGGTGGAGAACACTACCAGATGTAAGGTAAGGGATCCTCTCCATTTCACTCTTATTCAAAATGATCTCTATGTTTTGACCATTTATGTGTAATACCAAATGATGGGGGTGTGATTTAGTACCTCCCACCACAATTATATCATGATTTATAAGTGATGATAAACCCATTTTCTCTCTTATCAATCCTTCTTAGGTACACCCGACACCATGCCGATAAACCGTAATGAATTCTACCCGAACCTTCTTTGTTCTTTTGGGTTGCCTTATATTTATTTATATCAAAATAGAGTTATCCAATCTTTTTATGTAAATATTCTAAATTATATGAATTTTTAAAAAATTAATTTATGAATACCCTTCCATCTATCTGTTTTGGGGATACACATGTTTTTAAAAGATTCCCTCCTTAGAACCTTCCGACTAGGAAACCTGTTTTAAGGGAACTTCCCAAATTTTTATCCAATTTTAAGTGAAATATGTCACGACCCGCCCTCGGGGCCCATGCCGTGACTACCCCAAGCCCGCCTTCCATAGGACAGGGGCTGGCGACTAGCACCAAGGCGTAAATCCCCGTAAAAAGGGAAGGCATTGCCTTTGTAAAGTAAACAAGCACCAGAGTAAGCAAGCGGAAAAGTAAACACTAAGTAAAAACAGAGTACAACTGGAGTGCAGAAAAGTAAATGGGCCAGTATAAAAACCCAAACTGAAAGTAAAGTACAACTCGAAAGGGAAAACAACAACTGTAAAGTAAAAGCCTCTACACCGAGCTTTCCACTGGAAATCCCACCTGAAGGGTGGGTACAGATAGCTCCACTGCTCCTCGGGTCCCGCCGTCCGCTCCGAGCACGTCCTGCCCTGTGGTCTCCTCCAGGTACCGTCCTGCTCAGCAAGCCTCAACCACGATCAACGTTGTCCGTCGTCTGCAACCAAAAAAACGTAGTGCGGGCATAGCCCGTGCAGGGGTGAGTATAAGCTACTCAGTAGGGACCCCGAGACACCTGAAGGTCTCCCAAAATCCACAAAGGATAAACCACAAAGGAGAGATACAATCACGAAGTAACAACCGACACTGCTTAGGTATATACCCATACATATACCTAAGTCATCAATTCCAATACGCTCCAACCTCCGAGCCCAAGTACAACTCAGTCCACACAGGAAAGTATACGTATTCCACACAGGAAAGCAAAACGAAATCCACACAGGATAGCACAACACAATCCACACAGGAAAGCAACAGGATTCAGCTCACACAGGTATACTTATTCGGTAGACGATAGAGATGATCACTGATCCATCTAAGTCGTCGGACCCACAAAGGATCGATAGGTACTAACCCCCGCAAAGACCCACACAGGATCGGACCCACACAGGATCTGTAGGCGCTGGTTCACACAAGACCGCTGAGAGCTGACCCACACAGGATCGGACCCACACATGATCGGTAATACTGATCCACACAGGATCGCTGAGTGCTGTAGTCGTCATCGTCGAATCCACTAAGGATCTCTGCACAGTCATCGTCTCAGTCACAGTAGCAGTCGCAGCCAGCTCTAGGGTTCCCGCACACAGCAAGCTCGTTCGGGAGGGTCCGCTCCACGAGCCGAGAGGCTGATACATCAAATGTCACAAAGTCCAGAGTTTATGTATCCAAAAGTTCCGTATCGTCAACAGGAACTCAATGCAACAGACGGCGCGTCAATCAGACGCCCGGTTTGAGAGTTATTGGTTTTTTCGTCCTAGGGGCCCGGTTGGTTTTTAAGGCAAAACCAACCTGACCGTACTCCACCTGCGTCCAAACCTAGGGAAGAGTATGCCAAAAGATCCGTCTCATCAAGAGGAACTCAAAAAAGCTGACAACACGTCAAACAGACGTCCGTAGCTCAAGATATGAGCGTTTCCGCTCCGAGGGCCCGGTTGGTTTCCTGTACGAACCAAGCCGGCCGAACTCAAAGTAAACCAAAACCTTGAGTGCAATATTCCGAAACGACCGTCTCGATCCAAGGATCGCATCGCCGCTGACAGCGCGTCATTTGGAGGTCCGTAGCCCATGTTATGGGCATTTGAATCCAAACCGCTCGGTAACGGGGGTTTCGAGCCCGGGCCGCCCCGGCCCGAGACCCCCCGGTTGGCCCGAACCGGGTCGACCCGCCCCGGACAGGGTCGACCCGGCCCGGCACGGCGCGGCCCGGCCCGGCCTGGTCTGGCAGACCGGCTAGGCGCGCCGGTTCGGCGCAAGGCAGCGCGCTGGGCGCGCTGCCAGCTCAGCCGAAGGCCGAGCTGATTGGAACGGGGGGCGCCTGCCCCCCCCCCCCCCTTTGTGAAACCGCCCCCCTCATTATGGGGGGCCGTTTATTTGCTGGCCGGGGGAATTAATTCCCCCCGGTTTTCCTCCCTTCCGGCCAGCCCGACCTGGCCGGCCGGTTCTTCCTCAACGGGACTGGCAAAGGCCGGTCCCCTTCCGGCTTCAGACACCGGCGGCCCGGCTGGCCGCCGGTCTTCTCGTTCCGCCGTGGCCCGGAACCGGCCGCGGCCTTCGTTTTCCAGCACGGCGCGACGGCATCGCGCCCTTCCTCTGCGGCCCCGCTCCGGCCGCGGTGTCTCCGGCTTTCTTCGACGCGGCGCGACGACGTCGCGTCCTTGCATTATTTTACGACGCGGCGCGACGACGTCGCGTCCTTGCATTATTTTACGACGCGGCGCGACGGCGCCGCGCGTTTCTTTCCGTATGATCCTGCGCGGTGCGACGGCACCACGCCACACCCGTTTCAATCCACAACAAAATCAACATGAAAAAGGAGGAGGGTCGGCCGTGTTCGTGCGGTCCGGCCCCCTCACGTTATTTGCTAACAATTGGACAAATTTCACGAAGAAATAATCACGGGTATAAATCATGAACAAAGGAATAAAATAAACCCCTACCATGGTTTCAAGTGCGGAGCACGTTAACAATCTGCGGAAGACAAGCGTCGCGGAGGTCGGGCCTCGCGGGAATCGAACGTCGATTCCGTTGACGTCGAGGTGCGTCCGAAGAGGTACGTCGCTGGAGAAGCTTCGTAAGCTGACGGAGAAAGTCCGAGGAGGAAGCGGAATCTCCTTTCGTTGACACGGGAGGAAGATCGAAAGAAGCGGCGTCGTCGATCTTCGGAAACACACCGGCTACGAAGAAGAGATGTGGCGTTCTTCGTCAGAGCTTAAGTGTTCTTCGCGTTCTTCGTCGTGGTTGAAGAAGAAGAAGAAAGCTCCCAAATTCTCTCAAGGTGGCAAGAGAAATATAACCAAAATAAAATAAGCTAAAGCCTTATTTTATTTACACAACTAAACCACTTTGAATTTCAAAGGTTTGAAATTAAACAACTCAACTCATTTAATAACCCAAGTTGTCAAGATTAATTAAAGAGGAGTTATAGGGAGTTTAAAGGGAAGATGAAGTGTTAGGGTTCGTGTGGTCCCCACCACACTTAATCCTCTCAAGGGAGGTTAAGTGGATGTGGGTCCCACCACTAACTCCCTTTGGGAGGTTATAACCAACTTGGATAAAAATAAAATGTGTTTCCACATTTTATTTAACTTCATTTTAAATTCCCAAAAACTAACTCTCAACCCGCATAAAACGCAACCTCGGAAAAGGTCTCCTTAAGCGAATATCGGCGCTGCGATTTCATCAGTGCCCTCAGAATTCGATTCCGGGCACCGGTTCAAAAGTTAGAAATTCCCGCTCGTTCGTTCACTGAACGTACCCAAGCCAAACTTAGGAAATTGATTCCGGGCACTCCGGGCGTCGGAATCAGGTGTCGTCAGAAACCGCGCTCTTGTAAAATTCCAAAGAAAATTAAGAAAAATTTTCCTTGAATTTTATGGGTCTTTACATTACTCCCACCTCAGGGCTTTACGTCCCCGTAAAGATACATCAAAACTAGGGAAACAAATGAGGGTACTGAGCACGCATCTGAGCCTCCCGCTCCCAAGTGCTCTCCTGGAGATTCCCGTGCTGCCATCTGATGTGCACTAGAGGAATCGACCGTCCACGTAGGACCCGCTCCTTTCAATCCTCGATCTCCACCGGGACCTCCGTAAAAGTCGCCCCATCGTCAATGTCAATCTCCCCATGGTCAATGATGTGCGTCGGGTGATGCACGTATCTCCTCAGCTGAGATACGTGGAAGACGTCGTGCACCCGGTGCAACTGAGGTGGTAGAGCCAGGCAATAAGCCACCTCGCCAATCCTACTGAGGACCTGGAAGGGTCCGATGAAGCGCGAAGATAACTTTCCGCCTCAGCCAAATCTCCGTATACCACGTCGAGGTGAGACCTGCAAGAAGACGTGGTCGCCATCCTCGAACTCTAGTGGCCTCCGCCTCCTGTCAGTGTATGACTTCTGCCGGCTCTGAGCTGTCCTCATCCGCTCCTAGATGAGCTGGACCTTCTCTGTCGTGGCCTGGACCATCTCTGGTCCCACAAGTGCTGACTCCCCAGGGTTAGTCCAGCACAAAGGAGATCTGCAAGGTCAGCCGTACAACGCCTCATACGGTGCCATCCCGATGGTGGAGTGGTAGCTGTTGTTGTAAGCAAACTCCACCAAGGGTAGGTGATCCTCCCAGCTACGACCAAAGTAGAGGACACATGCGCAGAGCATGTCCTCGAGAGTCTTAATGGTCCTCTCCGTCTGACCATCCGTCTGAGGGTGAAAGGCTGTGCTCAGATGTAGCTGCGTCCCGAACGCCTCCTGTAATCCCTTCCAAAGCCGGGAAGTAAAGCGAGCATCTCGATCGGAGACGATAGATGATGGCACACCGTGAAGCCGCACAATCTCCTGAACATAAAGACGTCCCAATATCTCCACTGAGCCCTGCTCCCTGATGGGTAAGAAGTGAGCCGACTTGGTGAGTCGGTCGACAATCACCCAGATGGAGTCGTGACCTCTGGAAGTGCGTGGAAGTCCAGTCACGAAGTCCATAGATATGTCGTCCCACTTCCACTCCGGAACCTCCAAGGGCTGTACCAAGCCTGCTGGTACCTGGTGCTCAGCCTTCACCTGCTGGCAGGTGAGGCATCGAGAAACAAACTCTGCCACAACCTTCTTCATGCCCGGCCACCAGTGCTGTCGTCTGAGATCCTCATACATCTTCGCCACTCCAGGATGTACCACCAAAGGAGAAGTGTGAAACTCTCTCAGCACCTCCTCTCACAAAACGACTGGTACCATGGTACGTCCTCTGAAAAGGATGTCGTGCTCTAATCCAAGGGAGAAACCATATGGTGCCTGTCCCGAGGATATCTGTGCACGCCGTGTCTCACAGTCAGCGTCCTCACGTTGTGCCTCTCTGATCCGCTACATTAGTGGAGGGGTGACTGTGAGAGACTGAAGGAAGGATGCTCCATCTCTATCCACGAAGGATATCTACAAAGAGGCTAGTTGCTCCGTCGCCTCCTCAAGTAGCTGAATGCCCGTCCTCCTGATGAGGGCATCGGCTACCACGTTCCCCTTTCCAGGAGTATAGACTATCTCAAAGTCATAGTCTTGGAGGAACTCGAGCCATCGCTGCTATCTCAGGTTCAGGTCCTTCTGCGAGAAGATATACCTGAGACTCTGATGATCAGAAAAGACTGTAAAGCGCTCGCCCATCAGGTAGTGTCACCATGTCTTCAGAGCGAAGACCACTGCTGCTAACTCTAGGTCATGGGTAGCGTAGTTCTGCTCATACGGCCTCAACTGACGTGATCCATAGGCGATCACTGCCCGCTCCTGCATCAGGACACATCCGAGTCCGGTCTCTGATGCATCGCAGTAAACTACGTACCCTACTCCCTCCTCAGACAACCTCAAGATAGGTGCGCTGGTCAACCTCTGTCTCAGCTCTTGGAAGCTCTACTGACATCTGTCTGACCACACAAAGGGTTTCCCTTTCTTCGTCAAAGCTGAGAGTGGTGCCGCAACTCTAGAGAAGTCTGGCACGAATCTCCGGTAGTATCCATCTAGTCCCAAGAAACTCCGCACCTCTGTCACGCTCCTGGGTGGCTCCCAAGCTAACACAGCCTCGATCTTCGCAGGATCCACTGCAACTCCCACCTCAGAGATGACGTGCCCCAAGAAGTGGACCTCACGTATCCAGAACTGGCACTTCGAGAGCTTACCATAAAGCTGGTGCTCTTGGAGTGTGTCTAGTACAACCCGCAAGTGGTAGGCGTGCTCCTCCTCAGTCGTTGAGTAAATCAAAATGTCGTCGATGATGACCACGACAAATCGATCGAGGTATGGATGAAAGATCCTATTCACGAGGGCCATGAACACTGATGGAGCATTGGTTACACCAAAAGGCATAACCAAGAACTCATAGTGGCCATACCGACATCTGAAGGCCGTCTTCTGTACGTCCTCGTCTCTAACTCTGAGCTGATGATAGCCTGACCTGAGGTCTATCTTCGAGAACCACCGTGCTCCCTTGAGCTGATCAAAGAGGTCATCAATCCTCGGTAGAGGATACTTGTTCCTCACTATCACTTGGTTCAGGCGACGATAGTCAAAACAAATTCGCAAGCTCTCGTCCGCCTTCTTGGTGAACAATATCGGGGAAGCCCAGGGTGAAACACTGGGTCGAATGAACCCCTTTCCCTGCAAGTCCTCCAACTGTACCCGTAGCTCTCGAAGCTCGGCGGGGGCCATCCGATATGCTGGAGTCGATATCGGAGCTGTCCTGGGGTACATTTCAATATAAAAGTCTACCTCTCTACGAGGAGGTATCCCTGGAATGTCGTCGGGAAAAACGTCCGCAAACTGATCCACCACTGCAGGAAAACCAAGACTCTGCACGTCCACTGCTCCTAGGATGAGACTAGCCAACTGATGAGTGATGGGCTGTCCTCTCCTCTGCGGAAGTCCAT
Organism: Viscum album; assembly: GCA_963277665.1. Classification (NCBI taxonomy): domain Eukaryota; kingdom Viridiplantae; phylum Streptophyta; class Magnoliopsida; order Santalales; family Viscaceae; genus Viscum; species Viscum album. The sequence continues at coordinate 903,094,273 of OY728160.1, read as the reverse complement.
CCTATGCTGTGAAGGCTCCCTTCTCGCCAGTGAAGGTGAACCTGCTCCCGTCGGTGCGTACACATCGCACCGTGCGCCTAAAACAGTCAATCTGTGCATGGACCATAGATAACCAATCCATGCCTAAGATGAAGTCTTAAGGCCTCGACGCTGCTACAAGAAGATCCCAGCCGAAGCTCTCGCCTCCTAGAGTAAGATCACACTGCCGGCACCAGTGCGTAATCGTCGAGTCTGCTCCCGTAGGAGTCTCTAGCCGTAAGGATCGATCCAATGGCTCTGTCAGAATCTCCGAGCTCCGAACAAGGGCAGCGGCTATGAAAGAGTGACTCGCTCCTGTTTCTATAAGTACTGAATAAAGGGTGGAATATACACAGATAGTACCTTGAATCATCTCGGGCGCGCCGTGGTCGTAGGCCTCTGCTTCCTGGAGTTGTGCCTGTCTCTGCCCGCCAGCTCCCTGTGGTCGGGGTGGACCTCCTAGTGGTGGTGGTGGTAGAGCCTAAAAGCGTCGCCCACCACCTACTGATCGGCCAGCTCCTCTGCCTCATCCGCCTCCTCCCTGCGGACCGCCACGGTCGACCCTCTGCCTCTGCCTCGGTGGTCCCTCAACCGTCTGCTGCGTGCAGTAGGCTCGCGGCGAGGATCACCATGAGGTCTGAAGGTGTCCTCACTAGCCTAAAAACTCGTACCACTGCCTCCAGCCAGTCCTCTGCTGCCTGGGGGTCCGTCTCCCCACGAAACCTAGGCGGTCGCTGGCGCTGGAACTCGTGCAGAGCTCCAAGGCGACGTGCATCGTCAGCGGCTGGTGCTGGAAGCATCGGTGGCTCGGCGGGTAGTGCTACCGCCGATGCCACTGCTGACAAAGGGCCCTGCACCGAGGCCTCGTCGCTCGGTGGACTGTCGTCACGCTCGACTCTCGGAACCCTAGCTGGCTGCCGTCGTGGGGCCATCCTGAAAAGGAAACAGGTGCGCCATGGTCAGAACAATATACCTGGTGAGCTGATACAAAGTAATCACAAAGAAAACTTGAAACACACACGCAATCAATGTTTTCGTGCATTATGTCGGAAATCAGAAGTCAGGGTCCTGGTGTACGGATACGTCGGCCGCCGCACCAACACTGGACTCCCTGGACTGATAACCACACCCAATACGCTAAACACGATTGCTTCACATAGAAAAGATCAGAGTTCACGGTAGAACCGAACTCCTCTGATACCAATTTGTCACGACCCGCCCTCGGGGCCCGTGTTGTGACTACCCCAAGCCCGCCTTCCATAGGCCAGGGGCTGGAGACTAGCACCAAGGCGTAAATCCTGGTAAAAAGGGAAGGCATTGCCTTTGTAAAGTAAACAAGCACCACAGAGTAAGAAAGCGGAAAAGTAAACACTAAGTAAAAACAGAGTACAACTGAAGTGCGGAAAAGTAAATGGGCCAGTATACAAACCCAAACTGAAAGTAAAGTACAACTCGAAAGGGAAAACAACAACTGTAAAGTAAAAGCCGCTACACCGAGCTGTCCACTGGAAATCCCACCTGAAGGGTGGGTATAGATAGCTCCACTGCTCCTCGGGTCCCACCGTCCGCTCCGAGCACGTCCCGCCCAGTGGTACACCTCCAGGTACCGTCCTGCTCAGCAAGCCTCAGCCACGATCAACGCTGTCCGTCGTCTGCAACCAACACAACATAGTGCGGGCATAGCCCGTGCAGGGGTGAGTATAAGCTACTCAGTAGAGACCCCGAGACCCCTGAAGGTCTCCCAAAATCCACAAAGGAAAGATACAATCACGAAGTAACAACCGACACTGCTTAGGTATATGCCCATACATATACCTTAGTCATCAATTCCAATACGCTCCAACCTCCGAGCCCAAGTACAACTCAGTCCGCACAAGAAAGTATACATATTCCACACAGGAAAGCAAAACGAAATCCACACAGGATAGCACAACAAAATCCACATAGGAAAGCAACAGGATTCAGCTCACACAGGTATACTTCTTCGGTAGACGATAGAGATGATCACTGATCCATCTAAGTCGTCGGACCCACAAATGATCAATAGGTACTAACCCCCGCAAAGACCCACACAGGATCAGACCCACACAGGATCTGTAGGCGCTGGTTCACACAGGACCGCTGAGCACTGACCCACACAGGATCGGACCCACACAGGATCGGTAGCACTGATCCACACAGGATCGCTGAGTGCTGTAGTCGTCGTCGTTGAATCCACTAAGGATCTCTGCACAATCGTCGTCTTAGTCACAGTAGCAGTCGCAGCCAGCTCTAGGGTTCCCGCACACAGCAAGCTCGTTCGGGAGGGTCCGCTCCATGAGCCGAGAGGCTGATACATCAACTGTCACAAAGTCCAGAGTTGGTGTATCCAAAAGTTCCGTATCGTCAACAGGAACTCAACGCAACAGACGACGCGTCAATCGGACGCCCGGTTTGAGAGTTATTGGCTTTTTCGTCTCAGGGGCCCGGTTGGTTTTTAAGGCAAAACCAACCCGACCGTACTCCACCTACATCCAAACCTTGGGCGGAGTATGCCAAAAGATCCGTATCACCAAGAGGAACTCAACAAAGCTGACGGAACGTCAAACGGACGTTCGTAGCTCAAGATATGAGCGTTTCCGCTCCGAGGGCCCGGTTGGTTTCGTGTACGAACCAACCCGGCCGAACTCAAAGTAATCTGAAACCTTGAGTGCGATATACCGAAACGACCGTATCGATCCAAGGATCGCATCGCCGCTGATGGCGTGTCGTTTGGAGGTCCGTAGCCCGAGTTATGGACATTTGAATCCAAACCGCTCGGTAACGGGGGTTTCGGGCCCGGGCCGTCCCGGCCCGAGACCCCCTGATTGGCCCGAACCGGGTCGACCCACCCCGGACAGGGTCGACCCGGCCCGGAGCGGCCTGGCCCGGCGCGGCCCGGCCCGGCGCGACCCGGCCCGACTTGGCCTGGCCTGGCGGACCGGCCAGGCGCGCTGGTTCGGCACAAGGCAGTGCGCTGGGCGCGCTGCCAGCTCGGCCGAAGGCGGAGCTGATTGTAACGGGGGGCGCCTGCCCCCCCCCCCCCTTTGTGAAACCGCCCCCCCATTATGGGGGGCCGTTTATTTGCTGGCCGGGGGAATTAATTCCCCCCGGTTTGCCTCCCTTTCGACCGGCCCGACCTGGCCGGCCGGTTCTTCCTCAACGGGACTGGCAAAGGCCGGTCCCCTTCCGGCTTCAGACACTGGCAGCCCGGCTGGCCGCCGGTCTTCTCGTTCCGCCACGGCCTGGAACCGGCCGCGGCCTTCTTTGTCCGGCACGGCACGACAACGTCGCGCCCTTCCGCCGCGGCCCCGCTCCGGCCGCGGTGTCTCCGACTTTCTTCGACGCGGTGCGACGGCGTCACGTCCTTGCATTATTTTACGACGCGGCGCGACGACGCCGCACGTTTCTTGCCGTATGATCCTGCACGGTGCGACGACACCGCGCCACACCCGTTTCAATCCACAACAGAATCAACATGAAAAAGGAGGAGGGTCGGCCGTGTTCGTGCGGTCCGACCCCTCACGTTATTTGCTAACAATTGGACAAATTTCATGAAGAAATAATCACGGGTATAAATCATGAACAAATGAATAAAATAAACCCCTACCTCGGTTTCAAGTGCGGAGAATGTCAACAATCCGCGGAATACAAGCATCGCGAAGGTCGGGCCTCGCGGGAATCGAACGTCGATTCCGTTGACGTCGAGGTGCGTCGGAAGAGGTACGTCGCTGGAGAAGCTTCGTAAGCTGACGGAGAAAGTCCGAGGAGGAAGAGGCGTCTCCTTTTGTTGAAACGGGAGGAAGATCGAAAGAAGCGGCGTCGTCGATCTTCGGAAACACACCGGCTACAAAGAAGAGATGCGGCGTTCTTCGTCGGAGCTTAAGTGTTCTTCGCGTTCTTCGTCGTGGTTGAAGAAGAAGAAGAAAGCTCCCAAATTCTCTCAAGGTGGCAAGAGAAATCTAACCAAAATAAAATAAGCTAAACCCTTATTTTATTTACACAACTAAACCACTTTGAATTTCAAAGGTTTGAAATTAAACAACTCAACTCATTTAAGAACCCAAGTTGTCAAGATTAATTAAAGAGGAGTTATAGGGAGTTTAAAGGGAAGATGAAGTGTTAGGGTTCGTGTGGGCCCCACCACACTTAATCCTCTCAAGGGAAGTTAAGTGGATGTGGGTCCCACCCCTAACTCCCTTTGGGAGGTTATAACCAACTTGGATAAAAATAAAATGTCTTTCCACATTTTATTTAACTTCATTTTAAATTCCCAAAAACTAACTCTCAACCCGCATAAAAAAAACCTCGGAAAAGGTCTCCTTAAGCGAATATCGGCACTGCGAGTTCATCGGTGCCCTCAGAATTTGATTCCGGGCACCGATTCAAAAGTTATAAATTCCCGCTCGTTCGTTCACTTAACGTACCCAAGCCAAACTTCGGAAATTGATTCCGGGCACTTCGGACCTCGGAATCAGGTGTCGTTAGAAACCGCGCTCTTGTAAAATTCCAAATAAAATTAAGAAAAAATTTCCCTTGAATTTTACGAGTCTTTACAAAATATATCCTCTATTTTAATCCACCATTATATTTATAAAATCAATCCTTTTATTATTAAAACCTTCTTGGTTCAATTCTGGTTTTATTTAAAATATTGTCCTCTTTTCTATTTTAAAATCTCTATAGTATTTTCCTTAAATCTGCACAAAAATGTTTTAATGCTAATTTTTCTCAAATACATTTATTATATATTTTCACTTATGTTTGAAATCACTTACCATTTTATATAAATATTTTACCTTATAAATTACATGTATTTTCTAATCCCTTTCTTTCATGGACACTTTCATGATACACCCATTGGTTATGCTTTATGTCATGATTCTGGTACCAAATTATTTCCATGTGTACCCTTATGATTATGTATGGTTAATTATGTATGATTATTTTTGTGGAAAGAATATTCATGAAAATTTTGAGATGGGTGCACCTTGATAGAACTCCAATTCATTGGGTAAAGTTAAGACTCATGAGATGCAATGTGAAATGGGATTGACAGTTAGCCTTGACCCGTACTACAATGGGAAATGGTATTGGAAGTTAGCCTTGACCCATAATACTATGGGAAACAAGAGTGGCGGTTAACCTTGACTCGTACTAAAGACATGTTTTATGTTTCTTCCACATTTATATGATTCTATTTTTATATGATCCCATTTTTATATGATATGATTTCATATGTTCCATGATTTTGATTTCATTATTTCATGCCTCCTAAATCATGTGCTTAAGATACATTCTTATGTTCTTTCCCTTACTAGGATTTTTAGCTCATCACTTTATTCATGTGTTTCCTAGGGTACCCTATGTAGATCTAAGGGCTCAAAGGAATTTAGGATCTCTTTATGGAGATTAAATAAAGAAGTGTTTTTCCCCATGTTTTATCTTTTATATACCTAGTCTTTCAAGAAACTATACTTAATGATCCTTATCTTTTAATCTGATGTATAATTATGCTTAAAATCATGTAATGTTATAAGTAAAAGGAAAGGATCTCTATAGTTGGTATCAAAGTATGGTCTAGTTATTTTTTGAGATTAGGAATAGAGCGCCTTAGTGAGAACCTTAAGGACGAGACTAAGTATAATGAAACAACCCTATGTTTTGGTAAGTATAGATAAAGTTGTTTATCAAGAAAATACATCACAGTCTGGGTAGACACATGTAAAGGAGGCTCTGGCACAGATGTACCTAGGAGTGAAAACTATGACAAGGAGTTTCGGGCTTGACCCGGGGTATCCTGGTACATGAAAATGGTCCTTGCCGCACTCTTGGTATTGACCCTCCTTAGGGATATTCTTTGGTAGATTAATGAGCTTAGTAAAAACCATTATTAAGGGAAAAAATTCCCATAAGAATATATGTTAAGAAATAGATTGAGTATGAACTAGATTTAAACCTAAAGAATCACAAGTTAGTATATACTTCTCCTTTACAAGTTTATCCTTTTATGTTCAAAGTTTCCTTTTTATTATCAATAGCTAAGTATTTAAGCCCTTTAATTGTATGTTATTTTCTTAGTTAATGGCGAGAAATAGAAGAACACATTCCAAAAACCAATGTGATAGGACATGTGAATATTTCCCTAATGATATGCTTGATATGACGGGAACAGGTGCTAAAAACTTCATGACAATACTTAATCACCTGGATCAAGTTATCAATAATAACTTGAATCATATGGAATGCCCTCCTACTCCAAGGAAAGATAAAGTTGTCATAGAATCCTTCATACAGAAAAGTCCTACCATGTTTAGTGGATCTTCTAATCCCCTCATTGTAGAATAATAGATTAGCTCCATTAAAAAGATATTGTTCGTTCTCCAGTGCTCGGAAGAAGAGAAATTTTTACTAGAATACTATCATTTTAATGGGGAAGATGATCAGTAGTGGACACTGATCAAGAATAAAAAGTCCCAAGAGGAAATTGATTCCCTGGATTGGGAGGAATTCAAGAGGATGTTTTTCAATAAATATTTTCCTTGAACCCTCTATATCAAGATGGAAAGAGAGTTCCTTGGACTCAAGCATAAGGAAGATGAGTCTATAAGGATTTATGAAGAAAACATTACAAGTCTTTTAAGGTACGCCTCTGGATTTGTAATGAACACCGAAAGCAAGGTGGATTTCTTCTTTAGAAGATTAAAGATGAGTCTATGAAAAGCATTGGAAATTCAAGAATTCGACAATTTTGAGGAGATTTTCTATTGTGCCCTCAAGGTTGAAGTGGAGATTGGAGAATCTAAGTGGTCTCATGTGCCCAGTGATAAGAAGTGGAAAATAGAGAACAACATGGTTGGTTTGAAAAATAAATCCCATAATGGAAATAAGCATGACTTTTCCCCTTGTAAAATTTGTGGGAAGAAGCACCCTGAGAACTATTTGAAGGGAACCAATAATTACTTCAAATTTGGAAAGTTTGGTCTTCTAGCTAAAAACTGTAGATGGGATATGAAGAATCCTGATAATACAGAAGAATAAAGAAAGGTTCAGATCAACACTCATCCTGTAGTGTAGTGTTAAAACTTCAAGGAGCATGGGAATTATTCAAGTAATTTCCCTAAGATGAGGGTTGTCAGAGGCAGTCAATAACAACTTCCAATGAGATAAGGAAGGGCTTATGCTATCACTACTGATGAGGTGGATGTGGACAACGATGTGGTTACATGTACACTAGTTATTCATTCAAGAATAGAGAAAATACTATTTGATTTTGTTTCTATGAACTCTTTCATATCTTTTAAGTTTATTAGAACAATTCAAACACCACCTCAAAATTTGGAGGACACGTTATCTATGAGAACAACGAATGGAGAAATTATTGCGTCCATGGTTTATAACTCCTCCCAGATTAATGTTTGCGGAGTGAACCTATAATAAAATCTTATTATACTTCCTTTAGTGGAGTTTGATGCTATCTTGAAAATGGATTGGATATTTTTATACAAATACAACATCAACTATCGGGAACGAGATATCAATATTCACATCCTGAAGCATCCTACAATTATATACAAGTGTAAGGAGGAAGATTAATCTCCTTTAGAATCATCGTATCAAGTGTGAATATTGATGAATTATAAGCAAGAATATATAGCTCAAATGATTGAGAAAAAGAAGATAATCATGCTTATAGACATTCCCATCATGAGGGATTACACTGATGTATTCCCAGAAGAGTTTCTTGGTCTTCCTCCTGATCGAGAGGTTTAGTTCTCAATTGAACTTATTCCTGGATATTTTTCTATATCAAAGACGCCTTATAGAATGGTCACTATAGAGCTGGAAGAGATGAATAAGTAGTTATAGGAGAATCTGGAGAAGGGTTTTATACGCCCTAGTGCTTCACCATAGGGTACACCAATCCTCTTCGTCAAGAAGAAGGATGTATCAATGCACCTTTTCATTGATTATCATGATCTCAATAAAATCACGATAAAGAACAAGTATCCCATTCCACAAATAGGTGACTTGTTTGATCATCTTCATGGGGCTAGTATTTCACTGTGGTGGACCTTCGGTAGGGATATCACCAATTAAAGGTGAAGAAGGAATATATTCCCAAGACTTCCTTTAGAACAAGGTATGAACATTATGAGTTCATAGTGATGCCATTCAGAATCACTAATGCTCCAAAAATTTTCATGGATTTAATTAATTGAGTCTTTGGATATTACCTCGACAAATTTATGGTTGTCTTTATTGAAGATATTATGATATACTCCAAGAGAAAGGGGGAACATGGGGAGAATTCGAATATTGTGTTAAAGGCTTTGAGAAGGGAGAATTTGTAAACAAAGTATAGTAAATGTGAGTTTTGGATGGAGGAAGTATCATTATTATGACATTCTATCACCAACAAAGGGATATCTGTGGAACCTTCCAAGATAAAGGAAATTGAATAGTGGCCCATGCCAACATCTGTAAAAGAGATCTGCAGCTTTTTGGGTCTATCTGGGTATTATTGACAATTTGTGAAGAACTTTTCATGATTGTCGTGTCACGACCCGTCCTCGGGGCCCGTGCCGTGACTACCCCAAGCCCGCCTTCCATAGGCCAGGGGCTGGCGACTAGCACCAAAGGCGTAAAATCCCGATAACTGGGAAGGCATTGCCTTTATAAAAGAAAACAAGCACCACAGAGTACAAGCGGAAGTAAAACACTAAGTACAAAAAGAAGAGCTGAAAAGTAAAAAGGGGCCGGAAATACAAGCCCAACTGTAAAGTACAACTCGAAAGGGAAAACAGCGACTGAAAAGTAAAGCTGCTACGCTGAGATGTCCACTGGAAATCCCACCTGAAGGGTGGGTACAGATAGCTCCTCTGCTCCTCGGGTCCCGCCATCCGCTCCGAGTATGTCCCGCCCAGTGGTCCACCTCCGGGTACCGCCTCGTCGTAAAGTCCACCTCCAGGTATCGTCCAGTCCTCGAACACTCGGCCTCTGTCAGTACTGGCCGTCGTCTGCAACCAACACAACGAGGTGCGGGCATAGCCCGTGCAGGGGTGAGTATAACGATACTCAGTAGGGACCCCGAGACCCTCAAGGTCTCACTAAAACCAACAAGGATAACCACAAGAAGATCACAACAGATAAACTCTACTTAGGTATATGCCCATACATATACCTAAGTTATCAAGTAACCCATCTCAGTCATGAGGAAACACAAGGATCATGAGATCAACGGATAACCACTACCCAGGTATATGCCCATACATATACCTAAGTTATCAAGTAACCCATCTCAATCATGAGGAAACACAAAGGTCAAAAGTCTCATCTCAAACCAGGATTTTCATTATCGAAACCGTAACTGCTGAAGAGATCCGTCTCTAGAGTGTACAGTGGTCCTGTCACGACTCCGAGGCCGCCGCTCACTAACCTAAGACTGCTGAAGTACTCCTCCTGTCGAGTACTGCGGGTCTGCTGCCAACTACCGGGCGCTCCGTCCGCTGAGGGTCTGCTGCCAAATACTGGGCGCTACCCAGATAGCCTACTGAGGTACTCCTCCTGTCGAGTACCGCGGGTCTGCTTCCAACTACCAGGCGCTCCGTCCGCCGTGGGTCTGCCGCCAAATACCGGGCGCTCCGTCCACTGGGCTAGTCGACTCACTCCAAGTCGAGTCGGTCAAGCAGTCGTCAGGTCTCAGCCGGCTACACGGTCTCCGTACTCTGCACGCTCGTCTCCGGGAGGGTCCGCTCCACGAGCTACTGGTCGATACTCCAAGTATCACAAGGTCCCGCGAAGAAGTGTCTCAAAGGACCGTCTCGTCACAGGGGTCTCAACGCAACAGACGGCGCGTCGATCGGACGCCCAGTCTGTGAGTTATTAGCCTTTTCGTCCCAGGGGCCCGGTTGGTTTCGTGAGAAAACCAATCCCGGCCGTAACTCAACTGTACCCCGAACTCCCATAGGGTAAACTCAAAGGGACCGTTACTCAACGTAACCACCAACGCCGCTGACGGTCCGTCAAGCGGACGTCCTGTCTGAAAGATATTAGCTTTCCCGTTCCAGGGGCCCGGTTGGATTTCGGGTGCGATCCAACCCGGCCACTACTAACTGTATCCAAAACTCGGGCGAATGATACCAAATGTTCCGTATCGTAAACGGGAACTCAACGCAACAGACGGTGCGTCGATCGGACGCCCGGTCTGAGAGTTATTGGCATTTTCGTCTCCGGGGCCCGGTTGGTTTTTAAGGCAAAACCAACCCGACCGTACTCCACCTGCGTCCAAACCTCGGGAGGAGTATGCCAAAAGATCCGTTTCTCTAAGAGGAACACAACGCGGCTGACGACACGTCAATCGGACGTCCGTAGCTCAAGATATGAGCGTTTCCGCTCCGAAGGCCCGGTTGGTTTCGTGAACGAACCAACCCGGCCGAACTCAAAGTAATCCGAAACCTTGAGTGCGATATACCGAAACGACCGTCTCGATCCAAGGATCGCGTTGCCGCAGACGGTTCGTCATTCGGAGGTCCGAGGCTCAAGTTATGAGCCAAAAACCAATTCTGGTTCGAAACGGGGGGGTCCGGGTCCGGGCCGACCCCCCCCCCCCCCCGGGGGCGGCGCGTAGGCCGCGGCGGCCAGTCGCCGCGAGGAGGCTGCGCACGCGGGGGGCTAAGCCCCCGCTCTTCATCAGGCGGCGCGGCTATGCCGCGCCGTTTTTGCTTAAGAAACGCCCCCCCCCCCCCCCCCCCCCCCCACGTGGGGGGCCTGCTGGTGCGGAACCGGGGGGCCGGCTGCCCCCCTCCCTTCTATGAACCGCCCCCCTCATTAAGAGGGGGGTTTTGAAGAGTCGGCCGGGGGATTAATTCCCCCGGTTTTCCGCTATCCGGCCGGCCAGCTGGCCGACCGGTTTTCTCCAACGGGACCGGAAATTCCAGTCCCCACTTCGGCTTCCGACGCCGGCGGCCCGGCCGCCGGTCTTCTCTTCCGCCGCGGCCCGGAACCGGCCGCGGTCTTCTCGTCCCGCCGCGGCCCGGAACCGGCCGCGGTGTTCGTCGTCCGGCGCGATGCGACGACACCGCGGCCCTTCGCCGTGCTTTGATATTCATTCAACGCGGCGCGACGGCGTCGCGTTCTTGTTGTTTCTTCCAAGGTGCGCGCGCGACGGCGATGCGTAAAAAATTAACATACAATTATCCGCGTGGTGCGACGGCACCACGCCACCTTGCTTCCTCCCACAGATAAACAACATGAACGATGGAGGGGGTTCGGCCGTGTTCATGCGGTCCGGCCCCCCTCACGTTAAATAATAACATAACTTAAAAATAATCAACATCCCCACGTTAGTTATACGATCCACGAGCAAGAATGAAATAATTAAATATTAAATCAACAACCCCTACCTCGGGTATAAGTTCGAGGATTTGACTATGTCCGCGGAAGTCGACGTCGCAGAGATCGGGCGTCGCGGTAGTCGTTCGTCAATTCCGTTGACGAAGAGATACGTCCGATGTGATACGTCGTTGGAGAAACCTCTTATGTCGACGAAGGGAATCCGAGGAGGAAGCGGCGTTCCCTCACGTTGACACCGAGGACGAAGAAGAGAGGCGTCGTTCTTCGTCGGAGCTTGAGCGTTCTTCGTCAAGTTCGAAGGTTCTTCGTCAAGTTGAAGAAGAAGAAGAAAAGCTTCCAAAGCTCTCAAGAAATCCTCCCAAGGTGGTAAAAGAATCCCCTAGAATAATATAAGCTTTAACTTATATTATTACATAACTTAACCACAAGAATTTCAAAGGTTTGAAATTCAAAAAGGGTTTAACTCCCTTAATTAATTAAGTAACTTAAGCCATTAAAAGAGGCGTTAAAGGAGTTGGGAGGATTTGAAAGGTTTAGGGGTTCGTGTGGGCCCCACCACACTTAATCTTCCCAAGGGAGGTTAAGTGGGTGTGGGTCCCACTTCCAACCTCCTTTGGTAGGTTTTTAACAAGTTATAATAAAATTTGTTCTAAACAAATTTTATTTAACTCAAACTAAAAACCCCTAAAATTAACTTTCAACCCGCAACAAACGCAACTCCCGAAAAGGTCTCTTTAAGCGAATATCGGCGCTGCGAGTTCATCGGTGCCCTCGGATTTCAATTCCGAGCACCGTATCAAAAGTTAGAAATACCCGCTCGTTCGTTCACTGAACGTACCCGATCCAAACTTCAGAAATTAATTCCGGGCACTCCGGGCCTCGGAATCAGGTGCCGTCTGAAACCGCGCTCTTGTAAAATTCTAAAGAAAATTAAGAAAAAAATTTCCCTTGAATTTTACGGGTCTTTACATGTCGAACCCATTGAGCAAGCTGAATTGGAAGGGAGTAAAGTTTTTCTGGAATCAAGAATGTGAAGAATGTTTCAAGGAGTTGAAAAAGAGGCTTATCACTGATCCAGTACTCACACTCCCAATAAGTGGAGATTTTTTTGGTGTAAAATTATGCTTCAAAGAAGGTCTTAGACTGTGTGATGATGAAAAATGATAAAGTGATAGCCTATGGCTCAAGGCAGCTAAAAATCCATGAGAAAAACTATCATACGCATAATCTAGAGTCGGCGGTAGTGATCTTTGTGTTAAAAATATGGCAACATTATCTCTATGGGGATAAGTGTGAGATATATACTGACCACAAGAGTCTCAAATATATATTCATACAAAAAGATCTTAATATGTTCTAGTGAATATGGATAGATCTCATCAAGGATTATGGCTACTCAATCCACTACCATCCCAGTAAGGAAAACATGGTGGTAGATGCTCTAAGTAGAAAAGATCCTACATCTTTATCAAAGATGATAATTGAAAAGGATCTGATCTTCTTAGATTTACTGAGGATGGACTTGGGAATCATTAAGGGAGGAACTTCATTAATAATTTCTCAAATTATTTCTCAACCATCCATCATGGATAAAATAAAGTAAGCTCAAAGAAAAGATGTGGAACTTCTGAAAAGGGTGGAAGCTATCATAAGTGGTAAATCCTATGAGTTCAGGATTGATGAGGAATGAGTTGTAAGATTTGGGTCAATATTTTTGTACCATCTGATCCAGAGATAAAAAAGGATCTTTTGAATGATTCACATAGCTCAACCTTGTCTATTCACCCAGGGAGCACAAAGATGTATCTAGATCTCTGAGAAAACGTTTGGTGGGACAATATGAAAAGGGAGATTGCTGAATATACATCAATGTGCCTGGTATGTCAGCAAGTGAAGGATGAGAGGAAAAAGTATAAGGGGATGATGAAACCACTACCCATACCATCATGGAAGTGGGATAACATTACCATAGACTTTTTCACCAGAATTCCAAGGATATCTGAAGGAAACAAATTTATATTGGTCTTTATGGACCGACATACAAGGAAAACTCACTTTACCGCAATCTGAGAGGACTTCTCATTAGATCAACTTTCACGAATTTACATCAATGAAGTGGTAAGGATACATGGAGTACCACTATCTATTGTATCTGATCGTGATCCTATATTCACCTCGAAGTTCTGGAAAAGTCTTCAATATGCTCTAAGCACTGAATTAAACATCAGTACGGCCTATCATCCTCAAACGAATGGCCAATCTGAGTGTAATATTTAGACACTGGAAGAAATGTTGAGAGAATTTTCTATAAAATTCAAAGGAGGATGGGACCAATATATTTCACTGGTTGAATTCTCTTACAACAACAGTTTCCACTCGAGCATCTGAATGGCACCATATGATGACCTTTATGGGAAAAGGTGTAGAACACTGGTGTGTTGGGCTGAAGTTGGTGAGCATAAGATGCTATGAACTGAAATGGTTGAAGAAATGGTGGATAAGGTGAAAACCATTTATCAGCATACCAAGGCAGCCCAAAGTCGATAGAGGAGTTATGAAAATAATCGTCGATGAGACCTTGAGTTCAAAGTTGGAGACATGGTATTTCAATGAATATCTCCATGAAATATGGTCATGAGATTTGGGAAGAAAGGAAAGTTATGTCCAAGGTATATCGACCCCTTAGAGATCCTTGATCAAGTCGGAGATGTGGCCTATCAACTAGATCTTCCACCTACCATGGACAAAGTACATGATGTCTTTCATGTATCTTTTTTAAGGAAGTACACACCAGACCATTCACATGTACTATCTTTAGAAGTGGTATAGTTGGAGGATGATCTTGCTTACAAGGAGTAGCCAGCGAAGATCATGGATCATAGAGAAAAAGTTCTACGTAATTTGACTACTCACCTAGTCTAGGTACTGTGGTAGAACCATAAGTATGAAGAGGAAACATGGTAACTAGAGGAGGAAATGAAGGAAAAGTACCCGCACCTGTTTATGGCTTAGAATGTAAAATGAAATTTCGAGGGTGGAATTTTATAAGGGGGTAAGAATGTAATGACCCAATGTTTTATAAATGGAATTTCATTTCTTATAATTATGTTATATAATCACATGAAATCACAACAGAATGAACTAATAAGTGCTATGTGACCTTTAAACATAATTTTGTCAATTCGGTGTTTGGAATTTCGAATATCTGACATACACAATTAAAATCAGTAAGTTATTTGGAGTCTGATAAGGAAAACTTGATTTTTTGTGAATAGTAACCTACCCTTATGAATAGTAACCTACCCTTATAAATAGTGATATACCCTAATGAATAGTAACCTTATCTATGATATTATATAAATAAGATTCAAGTGAAAGTATGATGTGCCTATATTTTAGAATAAGTAAATGAATGTTTTATAACTGGTTTTTAATAATAAATTATGATTTTAATTAAATATTAAATTAATTATATTTAGAAAACTATTTTTGAAAAATGGAATTAATTTTTGGATTCTACATGTTGAAAAATTGTTAGGGTGAATTGTTTATATTTTTCTGAAATACTTGAATTTTTAGTGAATAGTAAAATACATTATTTTACTGTATAAATACATTATAATTTAAATCCACTATTACTAACATCATAAGTGATATAAGAACCCAAATCTAGAACTCACATGCACTTATGAATATTCTTGGTCATGTAATCATCACTATTGCTGGTCTTGAGGGAAATTAATAAACTATTGATTCAAAAAATATGAAAACCCTCCTCTCCTCCACTATAAACCCCCCCTCACTCCCTCTTCTCTTCCCTCCTACCAATCCTTGTTCCTTGCCAATATTTTTCCCAAATCTGTCCCCAATATCCCCCCACATACAAAGGCCCCTAGTCTCTTCAAAATATCAAAACCTCTCCCCTTAAGAGGTTCTCAAAGGAAGAAGACTCAAGAGGTAAATTCCTCTTTCCATTTTTTTCATTTCTTTAAGTTCTTTTCTTTTTTGTTTCTTTCCTAAACTCCCTTAATCCAAATGGTATGATAACTACAGTAACATAAATTTAATGTAATTATATTATGATAATGGGATAATTCATTATCTTCTATGTTTTCCCCATATTTTATTTGAAAGAAATGAAAACACCATTTGAGATGTGTTAATTTTGCACATTCAAGGACAACCATTTATCAATTTCTATTATCATATTTAATTATGGTAATGAAACCATTTTTGTTATGGTTGAAACAGATTATTATATATTTAATATATCCTAGTTAAGGTTCTATAATCCTTTTTTACAAATGGTATTATGTTATAAAGAAAAATATGTTCTTTGTAATCAGACCCACCGATTAACCAAAATGGTAATCACTATGGTTTTATATAATAATTCATCTTCAATCCAAATAACCGAATGAATTTTTGTAACCATGTAATCTCCTAGATTTTCACTAATAACATAAAATTTCAATTCTGGACAACCACTTTCATCTTACATGTTTATCCGAACATGAATATAAGTGCACTGGTCATTGAAACCAAGCAAGCAAACAGATCCGAACAATGAAATTGAACCTTATAACCAATCAAAAAGGTATTGAATGAAATAAAAAGTGTTATACTAAATAAATTAAATATAGAATAAGTTATGTAATTATTAATTAATAAACCTATTTTTTATTCAGGTCATCAATAACAAGTGGAGAACACCACCAGACTTAAGGTAAGAGATCCTCTCCATTTCACTCTTATTCAAAATTCCCTCTATGTTATGACCTTTTATGTGTAATACCAAAATATTGGGTATGATTTTGAACCTCCTCCATACTTCTCTAATGATTTATAGGTGATGATAAACCCCTTTTCTCTCTCATCAATTATTCTTAGGTACATCCGACACCATGGTGATAAACCGTAACGAATTCTACCTAAACCTTCATTATTCTTTCAGGTTGCCTTATCTTTCTTTATATAAAAATGGATTTATCTTATATATTTATGTACAAATTAAAAATGTTGTTTAGTTTTAAAAAATTAATTTATGAAGACCCTTCCATCACTCTGTTTTGGGGATATACATTTTTTTAAAAGGTTCCCTCCTTAGAACCATCCGATAAAAAACCTGTTTTAAGGGGAATTCCTGAATTTTTATCCAATTTCAAGTGAACTCTATCCTCTGTTTTAAGACACCATTTTCTATATAAAATCTGTATTTTTATTATGAAAGCCTTCTTGGTTCAATTATTCATTTATATAAAATATATCCTCTTTTCTATTTTAAAAGGCCTATAGTATTTTCCTTTAAACTGCACAAAAATATTTTAATGATAATGTTTATCAAACACATGTCTTATATGTTAGTGGACCAGTTTGGTATATGCTTGATACTAGGGGGGGGGGTAAATCAGTGTTGGGGACTTTTTAAACCATTTTTTTATCTCTATACCTCTTGACCTGTTGAGATATTGATTCTCTTATTCTCTTTTCCCTATCCCTTGCAATAATATGAAAGTAGTAAAAATATGCACACAGTATTTTAACAAGGTTCACCACTCCATAAGAGAAGATATGTACTTTCCATGCATGTTAATGACCGGTGAATATATTATCCACTATAATTTAGTAACTATTACAATGGTTGACTAGAAAAACAATACGCTAGTCAGTGTGGCTCCCTACACTTGGAGGGGGGAAGGAAATAATAGCTTCCTAGTGTTTCTCCCTACACTTGAATGGGGGGAAGGGAAAAAATACACTTCCAACTTGAAATGAGTTGGGTATACCCTTAAAATCACTTGTTATTTATACTGCTAGTGTAGACAGTCTCTTTCAGCCTCTAGATGGTTCTTTATATATCATCTGAAGACAATTTTCTCTCTATTAAAAGAGTTTGCAACCCCAAAAGAATCTTCCACCTATTGAGACCTATTGGATGATACCATTATACTTTGTTCTTCCACAACCTTTTTCTTCTCTTTGTTACTTACTTAGCAGTATGTAAGTAACCAACCTATTTTTCTCTATAGCAAACCTATAATCTCCATACTCTTCTTCTTCTGCTTCTTCAATGAAAAACCAGTTGCACTGAAACCTGCTCTTCTTCACACTTTCTCTTTCAGTGCAAAACCAACTACATTGAACTCTTCTTATTCTTCTAGATATAATCAAAAGTTCTATTTGTGATTGTTAAATTAATGA
This sequence comes from Viscum album, assembly GCA_963277665.1. Taxonomy (NCBI): domain Eukaryota; kingdom Viridiplantae; phylum Streptophyta; class Magnoliopsida; order Santalales; family Viscaceae; genus Viscum; species Viscum album. The sequence goes on along the minus strand of OY728160.1, from coordinate 903,076,681 downwards.
AGTCCAGCTCAATACAGCATCATCACAGTTGACCAGAATATTATAAGAACTTATAGCACAACTCACAGCTTTCACACCATTCCCTACTTGGGTGACACCCTACTTGCACGCTACCAAGTACTTGTGCACAACTCACAACTTGCGCCCCACTTTGTGTTTATACACAACAAACTTGTTGCACACAACTCCCTGCTTTCATGCATTTTACAATTTGCATGCCACTTTTTCTTGTGCTCCACTCTACTTGTGAGCCTCCCTACTTGCGCGCCACTCTACTTGTGCGCCTTATGAATAACTCCCAACTTGCGGGACACTTAAGCTTATTTTCCACTTTCTAATACTTTCATGATTAGATCTAAAATATTCTATTAAGTGTTGAGCTTCGAAAAATAAGGAGGGTAGCTATCTATTTATAGGCATTTTGGTGAACCTGTGCGCGGGGCATGCAACTCAACTTGCACACCACTTCATGAATTGCGTGCTGCTCCATCACTTTCTCACCGCTCCATCACTTGCACGCTACTCTATCAGTTGCATTACATTCTATTTCCTTTGTCATATTTTGATGTGATGATGTTAAAATATGACTTGCGGGCAACGTAAACTTGTGCGCTGCTTATACTTGCACACCACACTTGCGCGCCATTATTTAACTTGCACTCCACTTTCTTTAATTTGTCATATTTTGATCTTGAAATATTTATTTTCACACAACATACGCTTGCGCTCCATATAAACTTGCACTCCATACTTGCGGGCCACTTTTGAATTTCATGCAACTTGCTTTTCTTTGTCATATTTTGATCTTGAAATATTTATTTGGGCGCAACATACGCTTTTATGCCAAATATACTTGCGCGCCATACTTGCACGCCACTTTTGACTTGCACACCACTTTATTTCCTTTTCTAAAAACAATTCTTTACTCCCCCTATCCTTCATAAGGCTTGAAACACAAGTTCTCCAAACTTATGATATTTTTGAAATAAAAATCATCAAATCATCGTTATAGTTATGGCCATTCTCATAGTTCCCATCCCATGCACTACTTCCTATCTTCTCTTCATCTTTAACAATCATCCTTATTTCTTCTTATACTCTTTGGAAGATGAGTTCCCAAGTACTTCTTCAACCTCAATTCAAATACTCAATTCTTTTTGGGATTTTAATTCAAAATAACTCCAATAATCTATCTTCATCCAAAGGTGGAGGCTTGATGCTTATTCAAACACCTTCGATGTTGCAGACAATGTATCACCTTTGATATATGAATTTGGAACTTTAAAAACAATGCAACAATCATTTTATTTTAAGGTATTGTGTAATTCATGACCATATTAGAATGTCAAGACCTTACACACTTTCTCTTATTCTTCAACCATCATTATCCACTTCAAATACTCATTCTTATTCAATCATCTTCAGATAGATGATACTTCACCATTCTGCTCCAATAATCCTCAAATTGATGATACTTCTTCATTATTAATTTTTGTAAACAATGTGTCACCTTTGACACAAGTTCTTTGAACTTAGGTTTAGTTAAAAAATCTTATAAATTGTATTCTCCATTAACTATTGAGTTATTCTTCACATCCTTCTTCATTTTGACATGTATTGACAACTGTTGAAAAAAATAAAATATTTATACACAATGTGGTCCCAAAAATCTCCCCCTTTTTATTTTATTGTCAATACCTTAAAGTATCCTCAAATGAATGTGTCAATGTAAAAATTAGAATCTTCTTTATCTCCTTTACTTCTTTCTCTCACACTTACTTTTCAAACTTTCATTTCACTTTCTCTCTCCCTTATTAATAAGAAATAAAAAGTTCATGGTAGAGAGTGTATCAGTCATTACTTAAGAAGTGTGCTATAAATCATTTCAATCTAAGTCTACTTGAGAAAAGATCAATGTAGAAAACAAGGGGATTTGATTTAGACAATTAAGATTTCCATTATCCACTGATCATGATACCTCATGAGATGATATATCATACACTTGTCTTCAAGGGTTTTTCACTTTAATTATAGGCCTAAGATATTTAATGTGATTGGAAATAATCAACCTAAAATTCCTACACTCACTTCAATAAATGGATCAAAAAAATTCAAGTGAAATTGGTAGGATAAGTGGCCCTCAGACACTTTCATTCTTGTTATGTCACTTATTGACTTAGTTACTCCCCCTTTGTAAAAATATCTTTATTTTAAGTTATCAAGGATGAGAGATTAATAAATGACATACCTTCATCAATGAAATTCTATTCAATAAATTTGTAGAGTAACTGAATTTGATACCTACTGTAGTTGATAATGATTGAAATAATAACTCTGGAAGCTTCTTCACATGTCTCCCCCTTGAGGGAACACTCCTCTTAGTCTTAATATTTGAATATCAATTCATGAATCTTCCACAGATGACAACTTCTTCATATTTTCTATCAAGAGTTGATAACAATCGTTTCTTTTCAGGTTCTCCCCTATATATATTTCTCCACCTTTAATTCCCTGTATTATCAAAAAAATACAATACACAAATATTTAAGGAAATAAGGTGGATCCTCCTTGCTTCTTCAATGTGAACAGGAAGGCTGGGATGATTTTCTCAACCAAGATTATCCATTTTCTCCACTCCTCACACTTGCACATATAATCTTCAATTCTAACTATGGTTGTGTGGATCTCAGTACTTCTTCTATTTGTTTGTGTGTGAGTATTCGTTCTTCAAGATCCTTCCAAGCATTAGAATCTCTTGGTGCAATTTTATTCTTTTTGAAAAATTCTTCTTGGTCTAGAATAAGTTCAATGAAATTTTTAACAGTGTGACCAGCCTTGTGGCAACTCACACATGGAACTTCCTAAACATGAGAGTTTCCTTTTGTTTGCAAACTCTTATTCACCTTTTCTTCATCATGTGTAATATTCTTATTACTTTTTGTACTATCCTTAGCCTGTGAATATTTATTCTTTCTCATTATTTCCTAATATTTAGGCCAAATAACCAATATGTCTTTAGGAAATGTGGTAGCATGTTGTTAATTTCCACATGGATTCTTCAAAGTTTCATCCTTCTTGATTGTTATTTTTGATTCACCACCCATCAAATTCTTGGATTTAGAATCCAAGGTCTTCTCAGTTTTCCTCCTTGTAATATTTTTGGGAGCATTTTATTTTGCAACATACTTCTGATTACTTCCCAAGATAGCTTCTTCATTCTTCACCACCTTCCATGGTCTTCTATTCTTATTTACTTTGAATACATTCTGAGATAAGCATGCACTATTATTATGACCACTCCCATTTCATACATCACAGATGTTTTCCAGCATTCCAAATATTTTTGCAGTATACAAATGATTTTGGATATGTGGATGTTTATTATTATTTTATATATTTCTCCCCCTTGAGATGGGATTGATATTTTCTTTTATATTTAAGGGATTTTACCAACAATCTAGTGCACAATTCCCAAATCTGTTGTAGCACCATCATTGACCCACAAATCTTGACTTCTTGATATCTTCTGTATTAGATTGTTGAGACTTTTTCTTGATGTGTTGTGCTATATTTGGGGAACCATCATCCATATTCTTCTTCCAATCCACCCTATCCATGGTGGTAGTAATCTCATCACCTTCCTCATTCATACTTATTTAGAGTTTTTCATCTAACATGTACTTTTTTATAGAAGCAGTTTTAGAAACATTAGTACAAGAAGGAATGGATGGTAACTTCACTTTCTCAATATATTATAATAGATCAATGAGTGAATCCATGATATTCTTATCTCATGTTTGAGTTATTTTTACAGTAGAGTCCACCAATGATAATTGAGCACTAGAAGCAACTGTTTTATTCTTTTTTGGAGACTTAATATGTGTCTTCTCAAGATTGGTCAACTGATCTTCCAACTCTAGAAATTTCATATTGAGGATGACTTTTTGGTATTCAATAATAGTCATCTTATATTCACAAGACTTATTCAATCTTTAAACTCCCTCTTCATTCATATTTACCTTGTTTTATAATAAAGAGTCAAGTTCCTTGATCTTCTTGAAATTTTATTCCAGATATAACTTTTTGACTTCAATGCTCATTTTAGTTCATCTTCAAGTGCATGGAGATTATCTTCCAGATTCTTATTGACTCCCTCATTCTCCTCAAATTATTTGAGCCATTTTTAAGAACTTATTTCAATTTTCCTCTTTATTGATTCAAACGCTCCAACCTATCTGGAGAGCTTTAGACATTCAACAATTTTTTCTTGCAAGCCCTTCTCCAAAACATCATTTTCTTTTTCCAAATGGGTGACATCTTCTTGCATACATTGAAATACTCCACAAAAAAGGGATTTATTTTATTTAGAGATATCATTCAGAATAGCTCTTAATCTATCAACTAATAATTCTTGAGATGTTGTAGATTGATCATCATCGCTTTAGATAGCATTTTCATCATGAGAATAGTTTTCAAATGTGCTAACACATATCTCTTGATCACTAGAGGTAGGAAGGTTGTACATATTCTTGGTAAAAACATGAGCCACCATCTCATTACTTTCCATGTATGATATGTTATCATTTTTATCATGGCGTGGAGATACATATAATTCTTCTTATTTAGATTACATGGACTTCTTCTTCAGCTTTCTCTTATCCTTCTTTTTTTTTGTTCATCACGATTTTGGTAGATATAGAATTATGATCATAGATAACTGCCTCTTAACCAAAACTGCACTTCATTGTTGACTCATGATAGAATATCAAGTCTTCAAAAGAGAATATCTTCAATGTAGAGAATCCAACAGAGATGATCCTATCCCTATGATACCAATTGAGAGGACCATTTTGGGATATACCTAACACTGAGAGGGGGGGAATCAGTGTTGGGGACTTTTTAAACCAATTTCTTCTTTTTTATCCTTATACCTATTGACCCATTGATATCTTGATTCTCTTATTCTCTTTTCCCTATCGCATGAAATAATATGAAAGAAGTAAAAATATGGACATGATATTTTTACAAGCTTCACCACTCAATAAGAGAAGCTACATCCTTGCCGTGTATGGTAATGACCAGTGCATGAATTATCTACTATAATGTAGTAACTATTAGATTGGTTGACTAGGAAAACAATACACTATTCAGTGTGGCTCCCTAAACTTGGAGGAGGGAAGGAATTAATCGCTTCTCAGTGTTTCTACCTACACTTGGAGGGGGGAATGGAAATAGTCCTCTTCCACCTTGAAACGAGTAGGATATACCCTTACACTTACTGGTTCTTTATACTGCTAGTGTAGACAGTATCTTGCAACCTCTAGCTGGTTCTTTATACTACATCTAAAGACAATATTCTCTCTGTTAAAAGTGTTTTCAACACCAAAAGAATCTTCCACCTATTGAGACCTATTGGATGGTATAGTGCTACTTTGTTCTTCCAAAACATTTTTCTCCTAATTTTTACTTACTTAGCAGTATGTAAGTAACCAACCTATTCTTTATCTGGAGAAAACTTGTAAGTTGAACACTCTTCTCGTTCCACTTATTAAATGCAAAACAAGTTTCACTAAAACCTGATTTTCTTTACACTTTCTCAATATATGAAAAACCAGTTGCACTGAACTCTTCTTCTTCTTATTTCTAGAATAAAAATTTCTCTTTGTGATTGTTAAATCAATGAAGTCTAGCTCAACATAGAATTATAACAATTGTCTAAAAGCTGGTAAGAACTTATAGCACAACTCATAGCTTGTGTGCCAATCCCTATTGGCACGCCACCCTGCTTGCACGCCACCAACTACTTGCGTGCCACAATTGTGTAAAACTGACAACTTGCACGCCAATTTGGGTTTAGACATAACACACTTGTTTCATACAAATCCCTACTTACATGCCTTTTAAAACTTGTGCGCCACTTCTTCTTGCGTGCCACTATACTTTCACTCCACACTTCTTTTTCACATACCTACTTGCATGCCACTATACTTTCACTCCTTATGAATAACTCCCAAATTGCGTGACACTTAATCTTGTGTGCCACTTTATACTACTTGAGCGATCAGAGCACAATTTTTCTATTAAGTGTTGAGCTTCAAAAAATGAGGAGGGTAGCCACCTATTTATAGGTATTTTGGTGACCCTATGAATGAGGCATGCAACTCAATTTGCACACCACTTCATGACTTGCGCACCACTCTTTCAATTGTGTGCCGCTCCATCGCTTGTGCACCACTCCATCACTTTAATTCCATTCTCTTTCCTTTTTCATATTTTGATGTGAAGATGTTAAAATATGACTTGCATAAAATATACACTTTCACACCACTTATACTTTCACACCAATCTTTAACTTGCACTCCACTTTATTTCCTTTGTCATATTTTGATCTTAAAATATTTATTTGCGCACAACATACGCTTGCATGACATATATACTTGCACACCATACTTGCGCGCCACTTTTGAATTGTGTTCCACTTTCTTTCCTTTTTCATATTTTGATCTTGAAATATTTCTTTGCGTGCAACATACGCTTGCGTACCATATATACATGCGCTCCATACATGAAACACCACTTTTGAATTGTGTGACACTTTCTTTCCTTTGACAAAAACAATTCTTTTCTCCCCCTATCCTTTATAAGGCTTTCAACACAAGTTCTCCAAACTTATTATATTTTTGATATAAAAATCATCAAAGCATCATCTTAGTTATGGTCATTCTCATAGTTCCAAGCCCATGAATTACTTCCTGTCTTCTCTTTATCTTCAACAATCATCCTTCTTTCTTGTTATACTCTTTGGAATATGAATTCGAAAGTACATCTTCATCCTCACTTAAAATACCCAATTCATTTTAGAGTGTTAATTCCAAAGAACTCCAATCATATCTATTCATCAAAAATTGGAGCCTTGAGGATTCTTAAAAAACCTTCAATGTTGTAGACAATTTATCACCTTTGATATATGTATTTGGAACTTTATAAATAGTGCAGAAATTGTTTGATTTCAAGGTAATGTGTAATTCATGACCATCTTATAATTTCAAGACCTTCCACACTCTCTCTATATCTTCAACCATAATTCTACACTTCAAACCCTCATTCTTCTTCAATCATCTTCATATAGATGATACTTCACCATTCTTCTCCAATCATCCTCAAATGGATGATACTTCTCCATTATTCATTGTTTTAAAAAATGTTCCACCTTTGAAACAAGTTCTTTGAACTTAGGACCAGTTCAAAAATCGTCTGAATTTCATTCTCCATCAACTATGGAGTTCTTCTTCATCTCCCTCTTCATTTTGACCTATATTGGAAAATATTGACAACAGATAGAATCTTCATACACAAAGTAGTCGCAAAAATATTTTGTCACTTTTGTTTGACATTACTTACCATGTTATATGCCTATTTTACCTTATGAAATTCTATTTATTTTCTAATCCATTTATTTCATGGACACTTTCATGATGAGACCATTAATTATTCTTTATTTCATGATTGTGGTACCAAATGTTTTCCATGGGTACCCACGTGTATATGTATGGTTGATTAAGTATGATTATTTATGTGGCATGAATATTCATGAAAATTTTGAGATGGGTGCACCTAGATAGCACTCCAATGCATTGGGTAATGTTAAGTCTCATGAGATGTAATGTGAAACGGGATTGGCAGTTAGCCTTGACCCGTACTACAATGGGAAACAGAATTGGTGGTTAGCCTTGACCCGTACTACTATGGGAAATGGGATTGGAGATTGGCCTTGACTTGTACTATAGACATGTTTTATGTTTCTTCCACATTTATATAATTCCATGTTTATATGATCCCATGTTTATATGATATGATTTCATATGTTCCATGATTTTGTTATCATTATATCATGCCTCCTAACTCATGTGCTTAAGATGTATTCTTCTGTTCTTTCCCTTACTGGGTTTTTTAGCTCATTCCTTTGTTCATGTGTTCTTCAGGGTACCGTATGATGATGTAAGGGCTCAAAGGAAGTTATGATCTATTTATGGAGATTAAATAAATATGTGTTTTTTGATCCCCATGTTTTATGTTTTATGTACCTAGTCTTCCAAGACACTATACTTAACGATCCTTATCTTGTACTCTGATGTATAATTATGATTAAAATCATGTAATGTTATAAGTAAAAGGATAAGATCTCTATAATAGTTCTCCCCAATGTTTAGAGGTATTTCATAGGATATTTTTTTCCTTTAAGATTTCTAAAAAATATTTTTCAATAATACAAAACAATGAATTAAGTAAAATCATGGTAATTTTAATCTAAAAACCTCAAATTTTGTTAATAACTTAAACTATATACTCTTCTGATAAGAAATAATTTCGAGATAATGTGCCATTGGACCCTCATTAATGATTGGTGTAGCCTCTAAATACATACCAACTCTATCATTCCAATCATTATACAACTAATGCTTATATTGTCTCCATAACTCACCTAATTTAATGAGTTGTATTGTCCTTGCAACCTCACCATCGGAAAAATTATAACAAATATAGCATCAAAATATTAATTCATATAAATATAATAATAATATAACATCAAATAAAATGAATTTTCTTACCCATATTTGTCTCCAAGAATTATACTTTATTTTGAAGGTGTCACCGGGAGAGCGGTCTAATGGGAATGATGTCAGAGTATTTGGAAAGAGTCTCCATATGACTCCATCATTCTTAGCCTATTTTTCCAACCAATTTATTTACCTAGTTTTAGTCAACCATCAGCTATGTGTGGTAGTTCCAAACCTTATGCATGCATGTGATCCAACTTCACCTATTAGAAAAACTATATGTGAAAGAAAAAAAATATTATATCAATACATCTTATAATAAAAATAAATTATGGTCAAAAAAATTACTAGGGTTCTCTAAATATACCTTACCTAGTCTGACCAGTGGGTGCTGCTTTATGCCTAGGATCTAAAGAATCATCAACCTATACAGTAGGAGTTGGATCCAATATCTACTATGGAGTCTTAGAATGTGTCTAAGTTGAAGTTGAAGAAGCATGAAAATAGAATCCCATGGAGAATGATTTATAAGGAAAAGAATCTGAAGTAAAAGTCTATAGAAATGTATAATATGGATAGGGAGTAGGAGACATCATTGGATAAGGGAAATAAATATGAGGAGGATCATATGTAAATGGTTAGGAAAATATAGGTGGCATAAATATATAAGGTTCCTCTAATGTCACCATGGGATAATAATGTGTTCTAGGTGGTATATCAGATGGAGGGGCAGGGTGTGATCAGGTAGACCAAGTGGTGCACGTATCCCTACTACCACCACCTCGCATAATTTAGATGAGAACTAATACCACCTAGTTAATTAGAGAATAATTGGATCCAAGGTGGTGGATCATGATTAAAAGTTAAAAAAACATTAATCACATGACATTATATGTTATATATATTTAAAATAAAATACTAACCACATGAAGAATTAGAGGAATTACCTTCTCTCTCATGCATCGTCTATTTTCTGTCATCCTCTTACCCTATATCTCTTCAATGTTTTTCATTTACTACATTTTAAAACAAAAATAAAATTAATTAGAACTTCATAAATAACATGTAATCCAAATTAGAAAGAATACGGGATATGACTTATTTAAGGAATACTAATATTCAAACCAAATAAAGGATACATAGTGATATAAAAAATCATATAATATTTAGTGGTAAGAATATATAAACATAAAATAGGTGTCATAAAAAAAATCAATGAAGTCATATTAGCATGTTTATCATGTGTATGATATATTTTTCTTCTATTTTCAATTTGATAAAACTGAATTTTTTTAGTTCATTTGGTTTATTTTGGTCAATTGATTAGTTCATTTGTTTACTTTTTTTGGGTTAGGTCATTTGGTTCATATTTTGGGTCAGGTAATTTTTCCATTTTTTTGGTTAGGTCATTATTTTCAATGTTTTTTATTTTCAATCTAATTAGTTTAATATGTATCAATTAAATTCATCTTATTTTTTAAAATTTAATTTTTTTAATTTTGTTTGGTTTTGTAGGTTCTAATACTATTCAAATTGATGTTAGAAAATGAAACTCAAAGAAAACCAAAACCAATATATATATAAAATACACATGAAGGTAAATTTGAATAAAACATATTTATAATAAATAGTATATAAATTTGAATAGTAACAACCTAAAAAACCCAAGTCGAGATAAACAAAAATAACTGAGAACACAGATAGATGATTATATATATTTCCCAACACAACTTCATGTTCACAATCAAATATCACAATGTAACTATTGGAGTCATAATAAGTAATAAATTTATTGGACTTAACGGGAGTAGTGATGGTGTCAATTTCTTCTTCACCATCATCAAAAATATGTCTTGGGATTACATCAATAATAACACCACATTCATTACTCTGGTGATCTTTTACATAATTTTTTTTTCAAAATTTATTTTAATATATATGGATCATCATTAGGTAGACTATGAGTCTTGTTAATAAATAGAAATCCACATTCATTAGTAAATGTTCCATTCCTCATCATCAAATCAAAAAACTTTCACTTCATAATAGTCACTTTACCATGATTTTAATAATCCAATATTAGTATTTTTACCAATGACTGCATAATAATATACATTTTCAAATCAAGGTCTAAAATCTGATGCACAGGAATAATAGTATGTTGTGTCAGTTACCATAATAACATTATTATTTTTTCCCATGTTCATTTCTTTTTTAGTGATAATAAATTTTTACCCCTTGATCAAAATTTATTTTAATTCACAAACCAAAAAATTGGGACCAAATACCAATGGTATTATTTATTCAGAGATAGATTCTAAAGCTAAACTCATTAACTAAAATATAAAATAATATTAAAATTAATTAAATATTAATTTTATTAATTTATTATAGTAATACTTCTACATTCAATTTTAACCACGTAAAACACATTTATATGGAAATTATCTCTCCTTCTCAAAGATAAATAATGATTATTTCTATTTGAAATTTATTTATGTTCCCTATAGTAAAAAATAGAAATAGTTTAATAGTTCTTTACAATTACATGAGATGATATAACTTATACATGTTCAATTTATATACTGGATGTAGTCATCGAATAAATCATAGTTAAACAAAACTATGTGGTGTGTTATCCCCTGTTCTTCAAGGATTAATGTAGTCAATGTATATGATCATATAATTCCCCCTATTTAAGAAAGTTATGGAAAAATGGGATTAATTTTCTCATACCACTCTTATTTATTTATCATTGTTCTATTTCATCTCTTAGTCACATCAAAAAAATTCATTGAACAGAAATCCATACATTCTTGATATAAGTAACCTTTAATGATAGAACCTTAGGCATGATTCCTATTTCCGACATAAGACTTCAATGTGTATAGATTTATTTTAGTTGGATACATCTAATAAAAATAAATAGGTCCTCCAAAAAGTATTTTAGCTAGTAGGAAGATAGTTAAATGTATCATGCATGTGAAAAATGATGGAGGGGAAAGTTTCTATAACTCATAGTAAATTAATTGCGCCTCTTCCAATTTTTTTTGCTCGAAATAAATTGAAAACTTATTAGGAAAAGGATATATATAAAAATGGAAAAATTGAATCACTACCAACATTATATTATTGGATATTATATGATGGAATTATATTGGAATCAAATCATGCATAATGACATGATAATCAAGAGTCTTCAATGATTTTAGAGTCAAATCTATTTTTTGATGTTTTTTGATATGATGCTTGATTATCCATCAGGAACTTTAATAGTCTCTAGTACTTTTAGAAGTTTATTTTTTTTCTATATGTGTTATCAAATAAGAATAACAAGTAAGTATCCATTTATTTTCACTGATACATGCATGGTGAAATTATGGTCTAATACCCCAATACACTAAGTTACGTCGATATTGTAAATCATATTTTCTCTTTTCCTTTACAGTTAGAATAATTTAAAGAAACATTTCAGCAATTTTTTTTTCAATGTTGATAATGTATAATAAATGAATTGTAAAATTGTTTTACTAATAAGGGAAATCAAAGGAGATCCTATTATTCTTCCAATTGTAATTGGTTTCAGTGAAAACATTCATCCTCTTTCTAAATTTCATTAGACCCCTTTTATATGAAAAAGTAACATATTGAAATTCATTAAGCACATTAGTTCCATACATAAACTGAGGTTTATTTTTAGTCTCCATGGTATTTTCAAACCTTCTACAATTATTCCTATATGTATCATCAATTATAAATAATCATTATTGTCCCATTAAACTAATACTATGAAGATATTTAAGTATTTTGGATCATTTATTCTTTATACAAATAGAACATGATTGTTTTACCTTTATGGTATAGCCATAAATCATTTCATAAGTAGTAAAATCATTCATCTTTCACATTAGTGCATCACACATTCAAAACATGTATTTATAACATGCATCACATATGCACACACCCACTTTCCAAAGATTCCTCAACTCATTTATTTAAGGTTACATGTATACATCTATATCAATTACCAGATAATGAGGTCTATATATGAGTATAATCATGAAGGTGAAAGGTTTTTTCATACACATCTATGTGGAAATATTATAAATTTTTATAAAAATTGGCAATGTGATGCGCGAAGTAAGAGTCTTACTAAATGGATTAAAACCATATCATGATATAACTAACTTCACATTACACACATCAGCAAAAAAATCAATATATCGTGAATCAAATTTCCACCATGAAAATGCATTTGCTGGATGAATGGAATTGTCATTATATTTCTTTCTCTTAGTATCATGCTAACACATATTTATTGATATTTCATCATACATGAAAATATTCTGAAGCCTAAGAATCAATTTAAGGTTACACATTTATTTCTGTGGAACATGAGATGGTATTATATAAGAATTTTTATTCTATCAGGATGTCCCATATTTTATAAAATCATTTCATTCAGTAGTTTCCCCCATAATAAGCTGCAATCTTTCAACCAAAAATGAATTTTAGTTTAGAAAATCCAACTTTATCGACTAACGTCCAAGCCATATAATTTTTTGAGGAAGTAAATCATTAGAAAATATAAAAATATTATTAATGGATTTATTATAATACATGGTTTCCTATGAAACTATTAGATTAAAAATACCATCTTTTTCATTTTACGACATTGCTGATACACTGGAGTCATCGAAGCATCATTCAATTTGTCTACACTATTGACATAATCATTTTCCTTAGACGCATCATGTGTGATTGTATCAAAGTACTCTTAGGTCTGAATCCTTTTCTTCTCATTATGAAAAATAAAAAATAAATCATTACTCTAATAAATTCTCTAATCTATCTCTCTCATTCAATTCATGAATAGTTTCAGATTATATTTTCTCCCTATTATGATACTAGATATAGTAGTTTGTTTGAAAACCGTATTTGGTTATATGGAAGATAACTTATTCATGAGATAAAAAAGTTATTCTAGAATAATTATAACATGAGAAATGTATATGACCACTATATGAAGCATTGTTAAATGAAAAATATAAAAATCACTCCATCTTATTTTGAAAATCTCATGAGATCTATAACATCTCGAGATTTTAGAAAATATAATATTTAAAATTAATTTCAATTTCATGAAAACCTTTTTTTCAAGACATTCATAGTTTATATTTATTTTTACACAAAACCAAATTTATCTTGGGTTTCACATATCATTGATTCACCTAAATAACATGTGTTACATGCAAGACTAGGTTTTACAGAACAACATTATAATATTAATATTTGATATGATATTATTCACCTTGTCGTTGGAATGGTGTGACTGAATATGATTAAATAAAAGATTAATATATGGTTTACACGTGTTTATATAATCAAATATTTGGTTAACAGTTAATTATAAATGAAAATAAAAATCAATTTAATATAAAGGATGTGTTTTATGAAAAAAAATTTTATTGCCAGAATGGTGTTTTATATTAATAAATTTAATTAATAAATGTTTTTTAGAGATTATAATTAAATATATATGATATATATTTAATAAAATATTTTTTACAATTCAACCAACATCTTTTATTCCTTTAATATAAGAATATATTTTATTTTATGCATAAAATGTAGTATATTTTTTAAAGGTAGTTTTACTGCGTTTTAATGGAAGAATTGTTTTAAAAGTATGTTTAGCCACTTTTATAATTTTATTTGATAAAATAAACTTAATTTTTGAATGTATAATATGAAAAATTAATTTTAGTTAAATTTTGTAATTTTTCTAAGAAATTTCATATTTTCATAAAAAGCGAATGACATCGAATTTTAATTAAAAAATTATTTTTTTTATAACAAATTTATAGTGTTGCATTATATTTTTAATTATTTTTAAAGTTTAATTATATAAATTTTATGTTATTTAAATAAATTTAATTTAGTGTAATTAATTTCTCATTGAAATTGGATATAAAAATATCTCAAACTTTTGAAAATTTCTCTTCAAAAAAACTCGCTATACCGTTTCGTTTGTGGGATTAATTTTAAGTTAATTTCTTCCACTTATGCAATTATAATTTGAAAATATGGATTCCATATTTTTAAATTGAATAATTTATAATGTATAGTGAGGTAAAATTATTTTTTTACCAAAAATATTAGTGAAATCATTTAAAATTAATTACATCAATTAAGGTACAAAAATTTGTTTACTTTGTGGTTAAATTTTAATATTAAGTGGTCAAATGACATAGAAACATGTAAAAACCAATTGGATGGACGTAATTAGACCATATGAAAAATGTTCATGAATTTGTTTCATTATTGGGGTTATGTTGTCTAGTTGATACCTACCAATAGTGTTTACCTTTTTATATTTACAATAATGTCACCCACTCAACTTTAAAAAGGCACTCACCCTCCCCACTTCTTCACACCTCTAAATAACTCTATCTAATTAAACATATACCCAAATAATTTACCAGAATCCCTCCTACCATCCTAGAATACTCACTTTGGTTATAAATAAAACCAAGGAAGTTCTTTAGTGAAAACCAAAATGAGTTACCTGAAAAATAGGTAACATTTTTTAATGATAACTTTTGAATTATTTATTTCTAATACCAATTAAATTATTATTATTACATTATTACATAATAAACTCAGTATAATCAATATACTGATATGATTTTATATTAAGGTTTCAACCTACAACTTCACACACTTCCATCAAATGGGACACACAATCATCGTTCGTGTGTACGTCAGACTACCAACTCATGAACTGTTGTCGTTTGTTCTTCCATTACCACCTCTCATAGTTGGGAATAATGATTTTTTATGATTTTTATATGATATATATGATATTTATAATTTTATCATGATTATGGTACTATTATATAGAACATACCATCATTCATTCTATTTTTGGGAATACGATAACACCGTTTATGGACATGTGGACTACCACCTCCTTAAAGCATTGTGATTCGTTACCTCTTTACATGGAATGTATTAAGGAAGGTTTTAATTAAAATATATGATATAAATGAAATGTTTATTATATTAATGAAATAATTATCAATATAGACATAAAAAATATCATTTTTCTTCTTTCCATTTCACACACTGAAAAAATGATAACATCGTTCGTGGACGTTTGAACTACCGCTACTTCAGAGCGATGTGATTCTTCCTTTTTCATCACCACATCCAAATAATGATATATCTAAGTATATTTAATTAAATAAAATTGTATTAATAATATAGTGATAATTTTTTATTGATAAATTTTTCTTACCTTCTTTCTATAATGATCATAGAAAAATGGGAACATTACTCATGCATACATACGACATACTGTCTCCATGATCGTAATGTTGGTTAATTTTCCATAACCATATTTTATGTATGATTTTAAAAGTATAATTAAGTAAAAATGTGATGATTATGTCATTTTTATTTTTTTGGTTATGTTTAAATAATTACCTTATTGACCATAGTTGACAAATCAAAGTTAGTTGTGACACATAAGCTGAATATGCTAAAAACAACTGACTTAAAAATTATTTATTAAGTAATTATATAAAACATTTTTATAAGTGAAATAAAGGAAATAATAAAAATATAAAATTTTATTAAAAAAATTTAAAAATTAACAAAAATTTATTATTTATAAATATTTATGAAAAATTATGACAAATCGGACTCAAGGTAAGTGATTTATTAACTGAAGTTTCATCCATTAGGTTAAACTTCTATGTGATTGGTTATATTATGAAAATAATTTGTGTGAAATGAAATCTGTCTATATTGTTCTATATTTCCACTTTTATTGTCTGGATTTAAAATTTTTAGAGATAATTATTCTATTGATTTATTCTCACTATAATGATACAATCTTTGTAAGGGGATTTCTAGTCTCACTTTTATTTCTACGAGACTTATGCCATATTCACCACTTATTTTTATTGTGTGGTATATAAAATTACCATGAATGTATTTTATGATTATCATCCTTCAGATTATTGGGTTTTACATATTTGTTTTAGGATATATCTTTAATGGGGTTTATGGTTTCAAAGATTCCAAACCTGTAATGGTTTTTTGTCATAATTTTCATTCCTTATGAAGTTTGTTAAGTTATACACCTATTTTATTTTATGAGGTGTATATAATTCTCCTTTGACATGTTATATCATGAATATTTTTATTATCATGATAATTTGAGTTTCATTTAATTTTATTCTATTCATGGAGATTGTGATTCAAATATTTCAATGTGGTATGGGACACTTTGGAATGTTTAAAGATTTTTTTCCTTGAGAAAGTTTTTAATGATATTTTTAGTGGTATTTCCATTCATCCACATCAAAAATCATTGATTTTAATTATTCTCCACTATAGATATTTTTCATTGATACCTCCCTCATAATTTCTTTTTATGGATTATGATTTTTTCAAAGATATAATTAAGGAACCCATTTCTTTTCCATGGGTTAATCTTATTTCAATGAGATTGTTATGAAACATATTTATTTTTCAAGGGTTAATCATGTTTCAATACGATTTTTATGGGAAACATTTATTTTTCATAGGATAACCAATTTTCAAAGAGATTTTTATGTATCCTTTTTTTCATGGGATAACCATGTTTTAAATAGATTGTTATAGAACCATTTATTTTACATGGGTTAATCATGTTTCAAAGAGATTTTCTGGGAACCCATTTATATTCTATGATATAACCATGTTTAAAAGATATTTTTATGGAACCCATTTACTTTTAATGGGTTAATCATGTTTCAAAGATATTTTTTGGGCACCAGTTTCTCTTCCACTGAATAACCTTGTTTCAATGAGATTGTTAAGGAACCTATTTCTTTTCCATGGGTTAATCATGTTACAAAGAGATAGAAATGATACCCATTTATATTCCATGGGATAATAAAGTTGTAAAAGGGATAATGAAAATTTATATTAGTTTATTCATGCTATCATTATTTGAAATCTTATATGATGGGGTATCCCAGAGAGTTCCAAGTAAGCCCATTACGACTTAACTTGGGGTGGAGAATAAAACACTGTGTAATACCATTATAACTTAACATTGGGTGGACCATATTACACAGGGAAATCCTTTTAAATATTAACATGGAGTGGCCCAGATAATTTCGGGTGAGCTTGTTATTTCTCTATAAAGAACTTGGTAATATTGGATGTCAGTTGGATGGTTATTGCAATTAAAATGGGGTTAAAAGGGTTTTATGGAATTGATGCTCTAAGTTACCAAAAAAAGAGTTTTAATTTATTATTATGGGTTTATAATGTTTCTAATGATCGATATTGATATCACATGTGATTTGATAGTTTATTTTTATAACTCTTAACTTTTATATGTTTTATTTTTTTATGATTTATGAATTTATGGGTTTGAGTTCTTTTATGATTCACTCACGTTCTCTTACTATGTAATCATAACCTTATGCACTCTTATGCTCAATGATGAAATTCATTTTTTTGCTTACATTTTCCCATAATGATAATTTTAGCTCACTCTTCTTAGGTCTCATTTTTCCCAATGTTTTAAATAATGATGTTGAACAATTTATTTCTATAAAGGATTCCATATAGATGATGGTGATGCATTAATATGATAAAGGAAATATGGTTTAAGTGGAAAAAATTCTCATTTAAGGTAATTTGAATAATTTATATAGGATATTTTTCTAATTATTTGAAAATATAAATCTAAAAGGTTATCCAATATGTAAGTGATCCACGTTTTAATTTTTATGTTTTAAATTTTAGACAAAAAATTTGTGCCATAATTATCGGCATCAATTCTAGGAATGTAAGTGATAAGGATTTCAACACAGGATCCAGAATTTTGAGTTCTGGGCTATTATTTTTTGTATTAATAGATGGTTTAGATAACTTTATAGATTTTAATGTTTTCATATGAGGTTATATTACGAGTTATGGATTATGTAATAGGTATATAAACTTATGTATGATCATATGTTCAAAGTACTAGACACCCCATTTATATTTTAAGCGATGAGATCTTAAAGTAATTTTTGGAGATTTTTTTTATGATGATGTATTTTTAACTCCCAGGATAAAAATGAATATTATTTAGGAAGGAATTAGATTTAATTTTTAAAGAAAAAAGGATAACCCATCTGCTAGGTGAAAACCTGCCACATCCGGATAGGTGGTGGGGCTTGAACCCATGAGCGAAGGAAGATAATGGTTTCATGCACTACCACTATCCTACATGATTTTTTTTGGTTAGCATGAAATTTTTTATAGGTAAAAACTATATTATAAACACATGGTATTTTTTTGGGAATAATGATTTATTTATATTGGAAGAGTAAATGATCAAATCCTTATAATATTTGGGTTTCAAACATTGTCTTATAATTTTTGAAGAGTTATACGGATAGTTATTTATGGAATAATTTAGTTTCAAATATTGGTATTACTATGGAATATTGATTATTATTGTATCATTTGTTGTTTTACTAATTTTGGGAATTATATTACTTTTTTATAAACTTTTCACGTTTTCTTAATGTCAAAATAAAGGTGGAATAGCTTGACTATCCCTTTAAGGGTTATGTGGTCATTAAAAGTCGATTTTAGTGCTTCAAGAATTAAAAATTCATCTTGATTACTCATAGTTTGGAGAAAAAGATGATATTTTTGTGGAAATTTATGAAAGGATGAAGTTATACTCATCAAGTAAGTATATTTCCTTTTTCTTTTTTCTCTTTTTATAGATGGTAATATATTTATTTAACTCTAGGAAACAAATATTGGAAAAAATTATTTTCCTAATACCTTCAATTATAATGAAATTATGTAATTTTTATCATCACATATTTATGTTTTTAAGTCCCTTTTGTTTTCATTGATTATTTACTTATTTATGATCAATGACCTCAATCACTCTATATAATTATTTATAATTTTCCCACATTCTCACATTTGTTCTCCCTATGTAGAAACCTAGTTATGCATAACTTCTGTTGACATTTATTTTTCCTAAATTTCCTTTTAAAGAGGCAATTTTATTGACTATTTTTATGATTTATATTGTAATAAAGTAATTCTAAAAATGTTTTTACTTTGATAACCAAGAAAAATTTCATTTTCAAAATTCATTTAAAGGGGGTAGGATGTAATATCCTGAGATTTTAATAATCATCATCATTATAGATAATTAAAATTATTTTATAGATTATGTTACATGAAATGAATAATTTATCTTTCCTTGTACACAACACCATGTTTATATTGGGTTTCACATAACATTGAGTCTCTTCAATTACGTGTGTTACATGCAAGACTGAGTTTCATGGGATAATAATATAATATTAATATTTAATATGATAGTTATAACCTTTCTGTTGGAATGGTGTGATTGAATATGACTAACTAAATTATGAATATCTAGTTTACAAATTTTTATATAATTAAATCATTGGTGACCAAATAATTAGAAATTAAAATAAAAACAAATTGAATATAATGGTTGTGTTTTATGAAAAAAAAATTTATGACTAGAATGTAATTTTATATTAATAAATTAAATTAATCACTATTATTGAAATATCATAATGAAAATTATATATTATATATTCAACCATTTTTTCAATTCATTAAATAATTTTGATAGTCTTAATATAAGAATAAATCTAATTTTAATAATAAAAAGATGTATATTTTTAAAAAGAGTTTTACCATCTTTTAATGAAATAATTTTATAATTTTTTTTGGAAAAAATTATTTTGTTTTATTTTAAAAAATAAAATTTATTTTTTAAATAGGAATATAAAAATTTGCTTTGGGTTATTTTTTGGTATTTTCTAAAAACTTTAATATTTTGATGAATAGTGAATGCCATCGAATTTTAATTGAAAGCGTATTTTTGGATAAATAATTTATAGTGTTAAATTAAAATTTTAATTAGTTTTAAAGTATAATTAGATAAATTTTATTTTAGTTAAAAAAAATTAGTAAATTGAAACCAATTTCACAATGAAACTTTATATAGAAACATTTCATACTTTTGACATTTTCACTTTTCAAAATACTTGTTCTCTTGTCCTGTCTGCAGGATTAATTTTAAATTAGTTTCTCCCACTTGTATTATTTTAATTTGGAAAAATTTATTCCATATTTGGAATCATGATAATTTATAATTTCTAGTAATTTTAACTTATTTTTTTTACCAAAAAAATTAGTGAGAGCAATTAAAATTAATTACATCTATAAAGGAAAAAATGTGTTTACTTAGTAGTTAAACATTAATATTAAGTAAAAAAAAGACATTGATACAAGTCCAAAACCAATTTTATGACAATTATTCGGAAATATACCCATTTTTATTCAATTTCATTCATTATTGTGGGAACAAGATGCACGAAAGACCTCCCAATAGTCTTTACCTTTTTATATTTAAAAGAATGACACTCCCCCTCCACTATAAAAAGGTACTCACCCACCCATAATTTTCACACCTCTAAATCTATTTATCTCATCCAAAACCTTCCTAAATAATCTCCAAATATACTTACTCTAATCCTATAAGACTCACTTTTTTTAGAAAAAAATAAATGATTTTTTTTGGTGCAAACCAAAAGGAGTTACCCGAAAAAAACGTAACATTCTTCAATGATCACTTTTGTTTTATTTATTTATCAAACCATTTAAGTTATTATTATTACTTAATTATATAATAAACTCAATATAATAAATATACTGATATTTTTTATGTTAAATTTTCTACCAAAACCTTTTTACACTTCCATCAAATTGGACACACAATCATTATTTGTGTGTACGATAGACTACTTCCTGGTGAACTAATGTCGTTCATTCTTCCATTAAACCCTATAAATGTTGGGAATAATGATGGAATTAATATTTTAATAAAATATATAAGATATTTATAATTTTAATAGTCTTATTTAATTGATATATAGTATATACCTTCATGATTTTCATTTTTGAGAATACGATATCATCTATTGTGGATGTGTGGACTATCGCCTCCTCAAAGAGATGCGATTCATTCACTCTTTACATAGAATGTATTAAGGATGATTTTAATAAAAATATACGATATAAATGAATTATTTATGATTTTCATGACATAATTATCTATCTAGACATATAACATAACATCTTTCTTCTTTCTATTTCGCACACTGAAAAAGTGATAATGCCATTCATGGACATGTGGACTACTGAATCCTTGGAGTGATGTGATTATTCCATTTTCATCACCACATCACAAGATTGATAAATATAAGTATTTTCATGAACTGAATCTGGTCTCCATTAAAACTGGCACCAAACCTGGCCCATGGAAAGTACCTAAGGGCATTCCCTATCCCCACAGGATGGCACAAGTGCCTGGGTATCTTAAATATTGGTTTGGGAATGATTTACTTGAGTTTAGAATCATTTAATAACAATAAACAATCAATAAACTAAATCTAAAAATTACCAAACAAAAAAGCCTTAAATAAAATTTATAACTGAATACATGAGTTTAAACATGACACGAGAGGTCTGAAAATATATAAAATTAGCATCAAAGCAGCCCAAGGAACACCACACGACAAGGGGTCATCACCTAAGAGCCGTCTCTACAACACCTCTCCATGGAAGAAAACTAACAGCCATAACCGCCATCACACAAGGCCTTGTCCTTACATATGTCCAACATGATCAAGTATACTTACACCCAAAGGGTTTACGTAGGATGTGATACTAATCCCAATATGATACCACCCAAATTATTCCTTATTGTAAACATTACTAGATAAAAATCACACAAGTTTTAATAAAAAAGAAATGGTGGTAACAATTTCTAAAGAATTAAACATTTAAAATTAAAAAGTTTTCAAAGGGTAATTTCTAATAATGAAAACATATAAAAAAAACATGCAAGATAATGTATTTTTCAGTAATATACAACACAAGATAATGATAAATTCCAAATAATCAACGGGCACTAATCGTGGGAACACCCCAAGGCACTAGTTAGTTTTGGGCCCCATGTACCCCGTATCTTGGTGTAAACTAACCATAAAAATATATGTTCTCATGCAAGAGCCACTATTAGGTAACATACCCATAACCTAGTGGTCCCCAATCATCATCATTATAGTTTTTTTAGTTTTGTAAATTTCAAACTTGCTAAGTGAAAGAGAGCCAAAACCACTATGGATCACTAGCGTACTAGTACACGTTACCCCACCTAGATACTCAGGTTGCCCCCGTTGTGCTCAAAAAATTTACACATGTTAACAAATTCCATTTGCACATAAAATTATCATTTTTGTTCATACACCTTCAAAATATTATATTTACATGCTCTTCACCATTTATATAAACCAATTAACCATTTAGAGTTTCCATAAAACAATTTCAAGTAATATAACCAAAATTTACACTTAAAATCCATCTAAAATTCCTCATTGAAAACCAAATTCACACTAAAATTACCCCAAAACATAATTACCAGCAAATTGTTTTTTAATAAAACCCTTCCATGAATTATAAAATAGCCCCAAATGGTACAACATGGAAAACACATGTAAAACACCTATTTTCACACAAAAAAGGAACTTAAAAATCAATTTCTTAATAAATTCCACCAAAAATAATTTTTCACATCAAGCACAATGAAGGAGGATTATAATAAAAATAGAAATCAAGAAAGGCTAACTCATATAGTAGTTCTTACACATGGAATCACCTACCATATATATTAAAACCCTCAAATCCTTGTGCGGAACTTCAACTGCACCACCGCCGGATCAAAAGGGAGTGAAAACAAACTTAAATCAACAATATTGGACCAAAAAAGTCAAAACAAACCCCTAGGTATGAATCCCTAACTTTTGGACATTTTTAACTTCAAGAAATAGGGGAGAAACCCTAAGGAAATGGAAGAAACTGGAGATGAATTCACTTGATAAAATTTTCATAAGTCACCCAAAATACACCCATAGTTTAATCTATATGTAGAAAAAATTGATAGGGATGTTTTAATAAGGATTAATATGTCAAGTGGGGACTAAAATGAGGGAAAAAGAGTAAAAAATAAATGATTTATGAAAGAAACAAATTACCTTCTCAAATCCAGATGATTTGAAAAACCTTGAGAAATTTCTCCCTAATTAGGGATGAATATGAGATCCAAAGAGGAAAAATGGTACATGGGGGGTGAAAATATGGTTTTTGGACTTGAGTGAGAGGTGGAATAAATAAAAAATATTAAAACATGAATGAGATTTGAAAGGAATATTTTTTTTAAATAGTAAATGGGCTCATGGGTTGGCCCAATGCTTGAATAAATCTCCCAAATCCACCATGATAATGAGTTTCTAAGGGGTGCAAATGGATATGGTGGTTTGAATAGGTCAGGGGAGTCCAAGTGTGAAGTGGAATGTGTAAAAAATATTAATAAAAGGAGTTATAAAATTAACAAATTTTGTTTTTGAATATGGAAATGAGCTCACGGTTTGGCCCAAATTATGATAAAACCATCCCTTTCTGCAAACATAAATGGGAAACCCCCACACAAAAAACAAGAATAGAAATTAAATGAAAAATAACTTTAAAATAATTTATGTATGTGAAAATTCTCCCCACCATAAAACTTTTCACTTTTAGAAAGTCAGCTTGAAGCCTGATCAGATAAGAGAAATGAAAAGTGCTCTTTGACCAAAAACTTACACTCCTATGTATCATGCCCATTAGTCCCATGATTTTAGAGGACTAGAACAAGAGGAATAGTCTTCCCTCTAATATCTTTTTCTCAAGATTCCACAATTTACACCGGCTACTCAAATACTGATAAATCAAGATCTATCTCTAGTTCTTCCCAATTCAGCACACGGGACAGATCTGGGTTCTACTTTTTCAACTGGGAGATGTGGAAGATGTCATGAATAGATGTAAAGTGAGAAGTAAAAGCCAACATGTATGCCACCTTTCCAATATAATTAGTGATTTATAAAGGTCCTACATACTGCAGTGTCAGTTTCCCTTGCTTTCCTAAACGACGATGGCCCAGACAAGGGGACACTTTTAATAATACTCAGTCACCCATAGAAAAATCATGTTCTCGATGCCTCTAGTTCACATACAATTTATGGAGACTTTGAGCTGTCAAAAAGAAATCCCTGATCAACTTGACCTTCTCAGATGTCTCTTGAACAAGGCTCAACCCCAACACCAAAGTCTCACCTACCTGAGCCCAAAAAAGGGGGGAATGACAAGGTCGACCATAGGGAACCTAAAAAGGATCCATTTGAATCTAGGACTGGTAATTTTTGTTATAATAAAATTCAACCAATCCAAAATGGATATCCCAAGAACCCCCAAAGTCCAAGACACATGCATAGAGCATGTCCTCGAGAATCTGATTCGTCTGCTCTGTCTGGCCATCCGTTTGAGAATGGTATGCCATGATTATCTTAATCTGCAACCCCAAGGCCTTATGAAGGCCTTCCTAAAACTGATAATTGAAACGAGGGTATCTATCTATGAAAAATTCTAATGGCACACCATGAAGCCTTACCACCTACTGAAGATAAAAACGAACCAACTCATCCACTTTACCTGTATATTTGATCAGAATGAATTGAGATGATTTGGTCAGATGATCAATCACTACACATATGGAATTATTACCCTGAGGTGTATGAGGAAAAACAATAATTAAGTCTATGGAGACCTCGTCCCACTTCCAAGTAGGAATGTGTAATGGATGGAGAAAACCAGAGGGCCTTTGGTGCTCAGATTTCACCTGATGACATATGTAGCATCTCAACACAAAGTTAGCTATGTCTCGTCTTATACCTAGCCACCAAAACTACCAACAAAAATCATAATACATCTTGGGGGAACTAGGATGGAAATCCCACTGAGATAGGGGGCTATCCTACATCACCACCTTCTATAGAGATGACAGAACTACTGATAGGCCCTTGAAGAACAAGATGCTTTCGGGAGACGACGACCAATCAAGAGACATCTACCCACCATGAATAAACTTCATTGACCATTTAAAAATATTATCATTGGGGTTTTCTCTCTAAATCAACTCTAAGATAGAAGGAGTCAACTGAATTCTCACCAAGAATGCACCTCCACTGTGCTCTTGGGTCTCCACATGCATATGAGTAAAAATCCCCATCAGAGTCCACTCATAATTGGACTTACTCAAGGATTTCACTAATGCTTTTATAATCAAATAATACTCCACCACATTTCCTTCGCCCAGGGTATAGAAAATTTCAAAGTTAAACCCCTGAAAGTACTCGGTCCAGTGGTGCTACCTGAGATTGAGATTATTCTATGAGAAGATGTGGTCCAAGTTTCTATGATCAGAGTAGACCAAAAACTTCTCCCCAAAGAGGTAGTGATTCCAAGTCTTCAAATCATGCATCACAACTACTAACTCTAAGTAGTGGGTCAGATTATTTTTCTGTGTGGTCGGAGTTGGCAAGAACAATAAGCCACCACATGATCACCCTGCATAAGCACACACCCAAGACCCATACTTGAAGTGTCTCAATACACCAAAAACCCCTTTCTATCCTCTAGAAAAATCAGAATGAGGGAGGTATTCAACCAACTCTTCAGTTCCTTGAAGGCTGAATAACACTCTAGGACCCATACAAACATCACCCCTTTTCAGGTGAGCGCAGTCATGGGAGAAGCAAGCCAAGAAAAATCCCAAACAAATCACCTGTAGTAACCATCCAGTCTGAGGAAACTCCTGATGTGGAACATGATATTCGTATTCTCCCATGACATAACTACACTGATCATCTTGGGGTCCATCGAAACCCCCTTCTTGAAGATCACATGCCCCAGGAACTTCACCTCCATGATCCAGAAAGTACACTTTGACAAATTTTCATAATGGCAATGCTCTCGCAAGTTTCCCAAAACAATCCGTAAATGATGTTCATGTTCCTCCTATGATCTAGAGTAAAATGGGATGTCATCCATGAATACCACGATGAAAGAATCAAGATACCAATGGAACACCCTGTTCATGAGTTCCATAAAGGCCGCTAGAGAAGTGGTCAATCCGAAGTGCATGAAAAAGTAATCATAGTGGATGTACTAACTTTAGAAGGTTGTCTTCAGGATATATTCATATTTCAACCTGATTTGATGGTAACCCAAATGCAAGTCTATTTTAGAAAACCACATTTCCCCTTCTTACCGATCAAATATGTCATTTATTAAGGGAAAATGATATTTTTTCTTGATGGTTACCCTGTTCATCTTCTAGTAATCAACCCAAAATTGGAGGGATCCATCGGCCTTCTTCAGAAAAAGAATAGGAGCGTCCCAAGGAGAGATACTCAGGCGAATGAATCTTTTGTATTATAAATCATCCAGTTTTATCTTTAATTCCCTAAACTCAGTGGGGACCATAAGATTTTAGGGAAGAGACATTGGATATGTTCTCAAAGCCAAATCAATTGAGAACTCCACATACCGCTCTGGAGGTAATCCTGAAAAATTATCTGGGAATACCTCTAGAAACTCATCCAATACATGAGGTAGTCCACCTTCAAGAGAATGAACATCATTCTCTAGCGTGAGAAACAATAACTAGAAGACAATATTCCCCAACTCTGGGAGTGGAGGTCCTATTTTACCCGACCGAGGATCCCAATCCCCAAGGAAAACCTGACGACTCCCATTAGGTGCTGTGAAACTGACCTTCCGCCTATAGAAATTGATGTGCACTTGAAAGTGTACCAACCAATCCATTCCAAGTATCACATCAAATAGATCCATATCTAATACTAGGAGGTCCCACTCTATCTCAACCCATGACATGGAATGTGCACACGATGACCACCTGAGACCTTTCTTCTTCTTCTTTCCCAGGGACATTACTAACTCCATCGCAAAAGACAAAAGATCGGTTGAAAAATTAAGCATGTTAAAAAATAGGAAGATATGAATGAAACAGAGGAACCAGTATCAAAAAGAGTAGTAGATATATAATATGCAATCAAAATAGTACCTCTAATAGTCGGCAGTCTTGCCTATGATCCCACTGGTGACTGATCCACCGCATGAAGATGCCTAGTCTCTACCTGAGAATGACCACTTTCCTATGGCTCTTCCCTGAACTAGTTCTACCCATACGATAATATGAACCTACAACCATCACCAATGAATAGAAATACCATCGTTCTAGATGAATTTGACCGAACTAACACCCCTCTGGAAGCCACAGATCCTTCCCCACTATGGAGTGGACGTTCCATCCTAGAAAAATGTTGCAAGTGTCCCATAACTCCACACTGATAACAAGGCTTCAGAGGAGATGTTCATACTGGTAGGATGTGCCCTGGAATCCCACACTGGTGGCACATGACAGACCTCACCTCAAATGCCGCCGAAGAAAACTACCTGGAACGTTGGCCTAAGCTGCCACCTCCCTTCTTCCCCTACTCCTCTCACTTCCTTTTCTTCTCAGAATAACTGCCAATGCCCATTCCTAATACTTTCACAGAGAAATCAACCCCCCTTAAGGTTAATGTCCACCATTCAAGATCTATCAACCACTTACATAAGTTTTCAGCTTGAACAAGAAGACCTAGGAATAGATCTCTAGCTACAAACCCCTCTTGAACTTCTGGGAATTCATCTTCTCATTGGAGACCATTTTTGAAGCATACTAGAACATATTAGAAAAACGGTTGGAAAAATCCATCACTGAAATATCCCCCTAAACAAGTTCCATAAACTCTCTAGATATAGCATATGCCAAAACTTCAGGGTAGTTCCAATCATTAACAATAACCTTGAATTCCTTCCAGTTCATCTACTCATGGTTCCCATATTGAAGCACTGATTACCACCACCTGCAGTAGGGAACATATATCTAGAAAGAGGAACATTTCACCTTAACCTCTTCAGGTGTTTCTAGGAACTCAAATATGAACTCGTTCTTTTTAAGGCACTCCTCTGCTTTTTGGGGTTCTGTGCTACCTCATAAAGTAGAAGGCTTGTTTTTCAAAGACTCTTGGGCTTTGTTCTTATTAGGACCAGTATCTTCTTCTCTAACAGAATATGTAACAAGATCCATTCCCTATCCTAGAGCCTGGGTATCCCAAACCACATCTTCTACTAGCCTCTGATCAAGCGGTGAGGGAGAACTCTCTCCAGATTCCTCCCGTGGGTGCATGAGAGATTTCTAGGGAGGCATGTTGCTACAAAAGTAAATAATCACAAGAGAAAAAATCTGTACAAAAGTTCAGAAAATTTTCATCAATAACATCAAATATAAATAATCCAAACACATTATAATAATAATATAAACAACTACTTCACCCCTACCCGATGTCCACGTGTAGTCTGCAGCCCACACGTCTCACCTGGAAGTGAAGTCAAACAAATAATTCCAACGTCCCATGGTGACTCGAGGTCATTCATGAGAGGTGAATACCAAGAACCCTACTCAAAACCAAAACACTAATCCCAGAAAATCCTAGTTACTGTCTAGATTGACTCGTCCCAAAATAATAATATAACCCAAAACATTGGCCTTCTCTGATACCATTTTATCATAAAATGAATCTGGTTTCCATTAAAACTGACACCAAACCCAGCCCATGGAAAGGTCCTAAGGGAATTCCCTATACACATGCTCTGGAAAAAGTGATAATGTATTTTAAATATTGGTTGGGGAATTATTTATTCAAGTTTATAATCATTTAGCAACAAAAAATAATCTGTAAACTAAATCTAAAAATTAAAAACCAAACAAGACTTGAATAAAATAAATAACTGAATAAATGAGTTTAAATATGACACAAGAGGGAAAAAAATATATAAAAGTAACAGAAAAACACCCCAAGTAACACCACACAACAAGGGGTCATCACCCACGATCCGTATCCACAACACCTCACCATGGAAGAAAACTAACAACCTGATCTGCCATCACCCAAGCCCTTGCCCTTACCTGTGTCAAACATGATCAAGTCTACTTACAACCAAAGGGTTTAAGTAGGGTTTGAGCCTAAGAATAATAATATTCCACCCAAATTATTCCATATATTAATAATTGCAAGATAAAAATTATGCAAGTTTTAATAAACAAGAAATGGGGGCAACAATTTCTAAATATTGAATCTTTTAAAAGTAAACAGTTTTCAAAGGGAAATTTCAAAGAATGAGAACATCTCAAAAAAACATGTAAGATACAATATTTTCCAGAAAAAAACACCACATGATAATGTTAAATTCCAAATAATCAATGAGCACTAATTTCGGGAACACCCCTAGTCACTAATTAGTTTTTGGCCCCATGTACCTCGTATATCAGTGTAAAGTAACCATAATAAAATCTGTTCTCATGCATGATCCACTATTAGGGAACATAACCATAACCTATTTGCCCCAGTCATCATCATTATATTTTTTTAGTGTTGTCAATGTGAAACTTTCTAAGTTAAACAGGGACAAAACCACTTCGAATCAGTATCGTACTAGTACACATCCGCCCACCTAGATATCTAGGTTCCCCCATTTGTGCTCAAACAATTTCCACATGTTACCAAATTATATTTTCACATTAAAGTATCATTTCTAGTAATAAAACTTCAAAACAATATCTTCACATGATTGTCACCATTTATATAACTCAATATACCATTTAAAATTTCTATAAAACAATTTCAAGGAATATAACCAAACATTGCTCTTAAAATTTTTCTAAAAGACCTCTTTTTAAACCAAATGCACACCAACATTACCCCAAAACATATTTGGAATAAGGAATTTTTTTAATAAAACCCTTCCATGAATTAAAAAATAGCCCCAAATGGTACAACATGGAATGCACATGTAAAACACCCATTTTCACACAAAAATGGCACTTAAAAATCAATTTCTTAACAAATGACACTAAAAATAAATTTTCAAAGAAATAAAAATGAATGAGGAGTATTATAAAAATATAAATCAAACATTTCTAACTCATCTAGTAGTTCTTATGCATGGAATCGCCTACCATATATATCAAAACCCTCAAATCCTTGTGCGAAACTTCAACTGCACCACCACCGAACCAAAAGGGAGTAAAAATGAACCTAAAACCAAATTATTGGACCTAGAAACTCAAAAAAACCCTAGATATTAATCCCTATATTCTGGAAATTTTGGAACTTTAGGAAGGAGGGTAGAAACCCTAAGGAAATGGAAGAAATGAGAGAGGAATTCACTTACTTGAGAAACTTTGAAGAAATCACCCCAAATACACCAATAGTTGAATCTCCAAGAATCCAAAATTGATAGGGATGTTCTAATAAGGATAATGAGGTTGATTGGGAACTGAAATGGGGAAAAAATTGTAAAAAATGAATTATTTAT
The DNA here is from genome assembly GCA_963277665.1 of Viscum album. NCBI lineage: Eukaryota > Viridiplantae > Streptophyta > Magnoliopsida > Santalales > Viscaceae > Viscum > Viscum album. Next base: position 903,045,680 of record OY728160.1, on the reverse strand, counting down.
GAAATAAATAAATCACCTTCTCAAATTTGGACGATTTGAGAAACATTGATAAATTTCGTCCTAATTCATGATGAATATGAGCTCCAAAGAGGAAAAATGGAACTTGGGGGAGTGCCTAGGGTTTTTGGGATTGGGTGAGAGATTGAATCACTGAAAAATATTAAAACATTAATGAGATATTAAAGAAATAATTTTTTTAAACATGAAATGAGCTCACAGGTTGGCCCAATTCCTGAATAAATCACCCAAATCCACCATGATAATGAGTTACTAAGGGGTCCAAATGTATATTTTGGTTTGAATAGGTTAAGGGATTCCAAATGGAAAATGTTATGGGTGAAAAATGTTAAAAAATGAAGGATTTATAAAAGAAACAAATTTTGTTTTTAGATCTGGAAATGGGCTCACAGTTTGGCCCAAATCATGATGAAACCACCCCTTTCTCAAAAAATACATAGGAAACCCCCACAAACAAAGAAAGAATATAAAATACAAGAAAAATAACTTTAAAATAAGTCATGTAAGTGAAAAGTATGTATAATTAAATAAAATTTTATTTATGATATAATTTTCATTCTATAAAGGTAAATTGTACTTACCATCTTTCCATAATGATCATTGAAAAATGGGAATGTTACTCATGCATATGTACGGTCTGCCGTCTCCATGATCATAACATTAGTTCATTTTTCACAAAGAAATTTTTCATATGATTTTAAATGTAAAATTTATGTAAAAAAATTAAAGTTATTTCCTTGTTATTATTCTGGAGTTGTTTAAATAATAACCACTTTGACTATATTCAATATATCAAAGTCAGTTTTGACACATAAGCCAAATAAGGTCTAAAAATATGACTTAAAAAATTATTAAATAATTAATTTTATATAAATTTTTTATAAGTGAAATATATTTAATGGTTCTAAATCAAGTAAATAATTTAAATAACTTTATTATTTAGGAAAATAGAAGACATACATGGAAAATTACACTCATGGTAAGTGATTTCTTTACTCAATTTTTATTTATTGGGTTAAACTTCCATGTCATTGGTTATGTTATGATAATAATATGTGTAAAATTCCATCTTATTTTATAATTATGTATTTAAAATTTTATTTTTTGGATTTAAGTTTTTTAGACAAATTTATTTCATTGATTTATTCTCACTCCAATGATATGATCTTTGTAAGGGGATTTCGAGTCTCACTTTTATTTCTTTGAGACTTATGCCATATCGACCAATTATTTTTTTGTGTGGTGTATATACTTCACATGAATGTATTTTATTATTATTGTCTTCAAAATTATGGGGTTATAAATATAAGTTTAAGGATATATCTTTCACGAGGTTCACTGTTTCAAACTTACCAGTATGGTAATGGATTTTTGTCACAATTTTCTTTGTGATATTTGTTATGTTATACACATATTTTATTTTATGAGGTGTATATACTACTAATTTTAAATATTCTATCATAAATCTATTTATTATCATGATATTCAATGTTTCATTTCATTTTATTACATTCATGGGTTTTTGGATCAAATGTTTCAATGTTGTATGTGACACTTTGGAATGTTTAAATATTATTTTCCTCAATAATGTTTTTAATGATCTTTTTGATGGTATTTATATTCATACACATAAAAAATCCTTGTTTTTAATTATCCTCCAATGGGGATATTTTTTATTCATGCCATCCTCATTATTTATTTTAATGGATTGTGATTATTTTAAAGATATTGTTTGGGAACCCATTTCTTTTCCATGGGTTAATCTTATTCGAAAGAGAAAGTTGTGGAACCCTATTCCATTCCATGGGTTAATCATGTTTTAATGAGATTATCATGGGACCTATTTCCTTTCCATGGGATAACTATGTTTCAATGATATTTTTATTGAACTCGTTTTTTTCCATGGGATAACCATGTTTCAAAGAGATTGTTATAGAACCTCATTATTTTACATGGGTTAATCATGTTTAAAAGAGATTATTTTTTAAACCATTTCTTTGATAAAGGATAACCATGTTTCAAAGAGTTTGTTATGGAACCCATTTCATTTTCAATGGGTTAATCATGTTTCAAATAGATTTTTTGGGAACCCATTTCATTTACATGGCACAACCATGTTTCAAATAGATTGTTAAGGAACTTGTTTCTTTTACAGGGGTTAATCATGTTATAAAGAGATTGACGTGATACCCATTTATTTTGAATGGGTTAATCAAGTTTTAAAATGAATAATGATAATTTCTATAAGTATATTAATGTTTTAGTTATTGGACATATTACGCATAGGGGAAGCCCAGATAGCGCTAGGTAAGCCCATTATAGATTAGCATTGAGTGGCCTAGATAGTACTAGGTAATAAAATTATAGATGAGCTTGGGGTGGCTCATATATAGTCTAAAACTACAATTACAACATAACATAGGGTGGCCCAGATAGTGTTGGGTGATCCCATTATAGCTCTCCGATGCATTTAATAGTTATAATGTTGGAATTCAACCATATGATTATTCAAATTAAAAAGGTGTTAAAAGGGTTTGGAAAGGGTTTTGTGAAATTTATGATCCATGTTATGAAAAAAGATTTAATTTGTTGTTCTGGGTTTATAATGTTATTATCATTGTGGTTGATATCACATGGCTTTTGATTATTGATTTTGATGAACCTTTAATTTTACATGTTTTAATATTTCATGATTAATGTATTGATGAGTTTCAGTTATTTTATGATTCACTTATGTACTTTGATTATTTTAGCATAGCCTTATGCATGTTTCTTCTCATTGATGACATTCATTTGTTAATGCTTACATTTTCCCTTAATGATCATTTTATCTCACCCTTATTATGTTACCTTTTCCCAAAGTTTTAAATAATTATATTGAATTACTTATTTCTATAAAAGATTTAATATGGATTATGATGAGTGGTTCTGCCCAAATTTACCCAAGATTTTAGGGTTAAGTGGTTTCTTGTAGTTTAGCTTGGGTTTTCGAATCCTCAGAGACCTAAGAAGTAATCTACATACACATACATTTTATGGATTGTTATTAGCTATGAAGTGGCCAACATGAGTTGATATTAGATGGGTTTAAGTGAATTCTAATATACTTAAGTGAATTCAATTTCAAAGAATGAGTTGATCCTAGGTTATCATTAGGGGTGGATTAGATGCATTCCTTTTTAAACTATTTCAATTTCTTATATTTGAGATGGGTTCATTTAATAAGATCAACCAAAATCATCACTTATGGGTTTAATACCTATACACTTTAATAATAATCACCTATAAATTTTAAGGATAAAAGTTTTTGAGAACTTCAAGGTAAAGGTTTGTATTAGAACTTGAAGTGTGTGACCTTAAATTTAGTAGGGACGAACGAGTTTAAAGATATTAAAAAAAATTATCAATTAAGAGAAGTGATTAGAAATTAATGGAGTGAGAAATAAAACCCAATAAATCCCCTTGATACTCCATTGTATCAAACGATAAGTGGGTTATCCCTTTATTGATTCTATGGTTTCAATGAAAGTGGAAAGTAGACTCACGAGTAAGGAATTGGAGAAGTAAAAAAGATAATGAAATAATGATCACTCCCCCAATGTGTGATAATTTCACAAGGTTTGGTGTGAATAAATTAACAACTTGAACCAATGGTATTAACGTGATATGAATAAGAACAAAATAAGAGTATAAGAATAAATTTTTTTAAGAAAATAAGGTGAATTGAACAACTTACATGAGAAAGACAAACTCAAGGCAACAAAATCATAGCATAACTTTACAATTAAACAAAGATATAAAGATGAATAAACCCTACAAAACCACTAACTTAATTAGAAATTTTTAGAGCCTTAGGCTGAGCCTCCAATATTGAAATTCATCCCACTTGAGTATGGTAGGAATAGGGTAGTGGAAAGTTTGTGGAACTTAGACCTTTCCACTCTTGACCCGAGGTGACAGTCAGCTTGCATCCACCGAACAGAAGGGCCTAAATGAGCTTCTAGATGGACGAATTATAATGGTCCATAGAAGAATAAAATGGATCTACCAATGTACCCTAACTATATGTAATGTTTCCTCCAAAAAGAGTTTATGGTTTACGAGATATGTGTAAAATGGCGGTTTGTTTTTCTGGACCACAAAATCTAGACCATAATTTTATCTCCAAATTGGGCTGCCTGTAACTCCATTCAAATATCTGAATTAACTTTGAAAAATTTGTGATGAAATGTTACCCGTGATTACATATATCTTAAGTTAAATTCTGAGAATCATTGGGCTTGTATCTTGGCCGATACAGTCTCTTTATTGGACTGCTGTCCAGTTTAATTTCCCCAGAATGTATTGGCATGAAAGCCCATTTTGGTGGTCTTAAAATATGAAACTTCAAGTGATCCAAAATAATTAATTGTTCCTTATATTATGGGATACCTAAAAATAAAATATTAAAATAAAATAAATACCATTTTTTAGGAGGTGTTCAAAGAATGTACCATGTAATAGTGCATTTTAAGAGGGAATTACAATCATAATGTGAATTAATGTTCAAAGTGTAAAATGCACTAAAATGGTGTATATGAATAAAAAATTAGATGAATATTATATATATTAAAAATGAATATTATCATCATTTAGAGTCTAATAACACCCCCAACTTGTGTTTTTCTAGTCCCGAGAAAAATATATCTCAATAATGTGAAATTCGAATTCCCTTTTCTAAAAACATTTTAATACACAATGATCACCAAAAAAACCCTTATACCAAAAAATCATGAAACCCATAAAAATATTTTAATAAAATATAGTTTAATAAGTAGATCCCAATCCCAAGCCCATTCATTTATTCAAATTCATCTCCATATTTCATCCAATATCAATTAAGCATGAGGATGTGTTGTGTATCACAATGGACATGGGGGTTCATCTTTATTCAAGGGGGAAATGATGGAAGATCTATGTAGAATCACATTTCAATTTTAAGATGAGTATTCAATTTTTTTTCAATATTTCTATGTTAATTTAAATTAAACTCAAAAGAGTTAACCCATGTAGCAAGACTTTTCCGATGACTCACAAGCTCAAAGACCTTAGGGAATCAAGTGAAGCCCACATACTCAGGAATCATATTAAGTTAAATTAGTCAGAAACAAATTAAAATTTCCACAAATAGAGAAAAAATTACTAACTCCGGGACAGACAACTACAGAGTTATGATCCCAAAGTTCCGAAAGCCACAAATTAAGGCATTTCATTACTCTCAGCGCAAATTTATAGTTTTTATTTATTTTATTTTTTTATTAAATACTCACATTAAAACTAAAATGAACACCAAACCTATGATATTTCTTTGGGGGACCCCATAAAGTCAAAATAATACCCCACTATCAAAAGGACGTGCATTATGATCTTATTTTTATTTGGATGAAAATATAAACGATGAAATTTCACATTAGATAGCCAAACTTTCCAAAATCTATGCTCATGAAATTATACATAGATTAATATTATAATCAAGGAATAATAAATTATTTTATATTAAATTTAAAAGTGTGAAATGTGTATTATCATGTTCAAGGTTAAAGAAATTTTTCCTTCCACACATTTTTTATGCACACAAAATTAATTATTATTTTTTTCATTATTTTCACCCCCAAATTAGAATAACACTATCCCCAGTGTTTAAAGAAAATAAAATTTTGAATGAGGGTAGAGGTAGATGAGATGAGTTCTAAAAGGGATTTGAAATATGAGGATCATGGAATGAAGTCACCTTATGGTTGAAGTTTAAGTTCTTGCTGCTCCAATTTAGTCCTTTGATATCCATGTCACTTGTTGAGTTCCCTAGTGAAAAAAGGGAAAAACAAAAAACAAAATATATATATATATATATATATATATATTTATTAATATAATAAAAAAAGTAAAAAAAGATAAGTATATATACAAAAATTATAGAATAAAGAAGCACTATAAGCCATAGGTCAGCGGTAAGCACATGCCCTTGTCTCCCTTTGGTCCTGGGTTCTAGTCCCTGTGGATTCACAGGTTGTGATGGGGTTTTCCCCATGACCTACGATGTGTCCTTTTAATTTTTTTATTATTTTTTTATATTTTTATTTTAACCTACAAATAGATAAAAAAATGAACTAATGATACATTGTCTTCTTTTTAAATATCTGGGTAAGGTATTACTCAAGGATCACACCATGTGACACAAATTAATATGGAACTCCCCTTTCATACCAACCCATACTCATAATAGAAGAACATTTGAACAATATATATTTTTTAAATACAAAAATGATTAATTTATCATATTTTAAAAATAAAAATGATTCAAAAAGATTGGAAACATGAGAACCACAGGCTACCTCCCATGAAGTGCTTTTGTTTAAAGTCGTTAGTCAGACATGGATCCTAAATATATCAATTTTTTCCTAGTTCATAGGTTGGCTCAGTTAACTCAACCTCTATTTCTTGTTTATTAAATGATTCAATGAATGGTTTTAAACTATGACCATTGACCTTGAAAATGTAACCAATTGTGGGATCATAAATCTTTACTACCCCATGGGGGTACACATGATGCACTATGAATGGACCGTACCATCGAGAACTTAACTTTTCAGGGTGTAAATAAAGTTTCTAACTATACCAGAGCATGAATTTTCCCGATTCAAAGTGTTTAAATTTTATATTCCTAGTTTGTTAAGCTTTAAATCTAGCTTTATTTATCCTTGAATTTTTATAAGCCTCCATCCTAAGTTCCTCAAGTTCATTAATATCTAATTTCCTCTTTTCTTAGGCCAAAGAAATGTCGAAATTCATTTTTCTGATTTCCAAAAATGCCTTATTCTCAATTTATACAGGTAAATGGCATGATTTTATATAAACCAACCTATATGGTGACATTTCTAAGATGATTTTGAATACTATATGATTTTCCCAAAGGGAATCCAAGAGTATTTCGGACCAATCTTTCCTAGAGGGATTGATAGTTTTTTCAAGAATTTGCTTAATCTCTCTATTTTTTAACTCAGCATTACCATTTGTTTGAGGATGGTACACAATGGAAAATTTATGAGAAATATCTAACTTAGACATGAGTGAAGAGAATGGGAAGTTGCAGAAATGGGTTCCTCGATCATTGATTATAGCCCTAGGAATTCCAAATCGAGAAAATATGTTCTCTTAAAGTAATCAGATCAGAACATGATGGTAATTGGACATGGTGGGAATGAGCTCAACCCATTTAGAGATATAATCAATGGATAAGAGGATGTAGAGTTATCAACTAGATTTTGGGAAGGTTCCCATGAAATCAATTCCCTAAAAATCAAATATTTCAATGACCAGAATGAGAGTGAGGGGGATATGATTCCTTTTGGTAATGGATCCTAATTGCTGACACTGAGGGCAAAATTTTCAGAATTGGAAGGAATCCTTAGTGAGGTTAGGCCAGTAGAAACCACTTTGGAGGACCTTTTTAGTAGTTTTATTTGTGGAAAAGTGGCCTCCACATGCCTCTCCATTACAAAATTTTATAATGGACTCTTTCTCAGACTCAAGAACACATCTCCTAATGATTTGATCAGGACAAAACTTGAAGAGGTAACAGTCATCAAACACATAGTGTTTGACATCAAAAATGAATTTATTCTTATCTTGGGTCCCAAGGAATTTTTTAATGTCACCTGTAACCAAATAGTTTTCTATGTCAGCATACTATGGGCAATCACTCACAGAATTGAGGTGCTCATCATTAAATGAATCACACATAGAAAGGTGATGTGAGTTGTCTTTGAATTACATCCTAGAGAGGTGATCAAATACAACATTTTCAACACCATTTTTATCCTTAATGGTTAAATTTAAATCTTGAATAAGAAGGACCCACCTAATAAATCTATCCTTGGCATCTTGTTTTTGGAAAAGGTATTTTAGGGCTGAATGGTCGGTGAAGACAATTATGGGTGATCATAAGAAATAAGACCTGAATTTATATAAGGAAAAGAAAACAACAAGAAACTCTTTTTCAGTGGTGGTGTAGTTGATTTGTGCATCATTTATATATTTTCTTGCATAAGAAATGACACATGGAGTTTTCTCACACCATTGTCCTAATACTACTCCAACAACGAAGTCACACAAATCACACATGAGTTTGAATTGAAGTTTCCAATTTGAAGCTTGCATGATAGGTGGAGAGATAAGAGTTGACTTGAGTATAAAGATTGAGTACTCACAAATTTTTCTCTGTAAAAATGGAGCATCTTTCACCAATATAGAACAAAGTGGTAGAGAAATAGAGCTGAAATTCCTAATGAAATTTCTATAGAAACCCGCATGTCTTAAGGAGGACCTCACTTCCTTAACAGTTTTTGGAGATGGGAGGTGATGAACGATGTTGACCTTAGCTTTATCAACTTCAATCCCTCTACCAGATACCATATGGCCTAGAACAATTCCTTCCTTTACCATGAAATGACATTTTCCCCAATTTAGAATGAGATTCTTATCCTCAAATTTTGACAAAACCCTTTCAACATTCAGAAGACATCCCTAAAAAGTATCCCTAAATATGGAGAAGTCATCCATGAATACCTCTAAACAATCCCCCACCATGTTAGAGAAGATTCCCATCATGCACCACTGGAAGGTACCGAGGGAATTACATAACCCAAAGGGAATGCACTTGAAGAAAAATGTTCGAAATGGACATGTGAAGGTTGTTTTTCCTTGATCCTATAAGGAGACCTTAATTTGATTATACCCTGATAATCCATCTAAGAAACAATAGAATTTATGACCTCCACTCGATCGAGGACTTGATCAATAAAGGGAAAGGGGAAATGGTCTTTCTTGGTACAAGAGTTGAGCTTCCTATAGCCAATAAAGAATCTCCATCCACTACTGACCCTTTTGGGGAGAATTTCACCATCCTCATTTGTGATCATAATAATTCTAGATTTCTTTAGGACAAATTGAATTGGGATTACCCACTCACTGTTAATTATGGGGTAGATGATACCCACTTTTAATAAATGAAGAATTTCTTTCCTTACTACATTCATAGGATTTGGATTGAGTATCCACTGAGGTTGATGACATGGTTTGGATTCAGATTCACGATCAATTCTATGAGTTCCAATGAGTGGGAGAATCTCAGGAATATTAGAAAGGGTCCATCCAATTTATTTCTTATGCTTTCTTAGGACATCTAGAAGCATCATCTCTTGATTGTCTTCAAGAGAGGATGAAATAAAAACAAGAAAGGATAAATTTTCCCCTAAGAATTAATACTTGAGTGATGAAGTTAAGAACTTAAATTCGAGATCATATTGGTTATCACTTTCTAAGAAAAGATGAGACTTTTTATTGAACTCATTTTCTTTGTTTAGATTTCTTGATATAATTGGATCCTTGTGAACAAAATTTTTATCCACTAAATTAGATAGAGCAGTGTCATAAATGGGTATAGACTCAATGTTACTAATTTCACCCATGGTATCATTTATTGGTGATTCTAGAAAATCATCAATAGAGCTATCTGAAATATATTCAAGCTAGGGAGAAAAATTTCCCTCATGTGAACAAAGAAAATAAATCTCTTCTTAACTTAAACATCCTTCAGTAATTCATTGATGTTAATCGAGTTCACTATCAACACTAACAATACAATTAAACTCATATATCTCTTCATCATCCCCAATTTTATAGTTTTCATGGTAGATGTTCAAGTCTAGACTTATGTTCCTAAAGGTTATTATCATGTTCCCATTTCGTACTCGGATGGATGAGTTGATTTTTTGTAAGAAGGGATGACCAAGGATGATGGGGGTTTTCTCTCAAGGACCTAAGCTTGGGTGATTTTCATGGACAATGAAGTCAGGTAGGTAAATGAAATTTTCAACTTTCAACAAAACATCCTTTAGAATCCCTTTAGGAACTCAAACACTACGATCAAGAAGTTGAAGAGTGATAGATGTGGATTGGAGTTATTTGAGCCCTAACTGACAATACATGGAATAATAAATGATGTTCACACTAGCTCCCAAATCAAAAAGGGCTTTGACACGTTTGTTCTCTCCTATCTCAAAATTGATGTATCGACATCCTGGATCTTTCAAATTTGGAGAAATGGTCCCTTGAATGGGGGTACTCACATTAGTAGCCAAAAGGACTTGGTTTTTATGTGAAAATTTCTTTTTAAAAGTGCACAAGTCCTTAAGGTACTTTGAGTAGGCAGGAATGGTTTGGATTAAATCTATACGGGGGATGTTCAAGTTAAAATGAGATAATATTTCCCTCAAATTTTCATTCAGTTATGGGTTAGATTTTCCTCTCATACTTTGAGGGAAGGGAGCAAGTTGTTTGACTGTTTGGTGTGGTTGTAGTTCCTTCACATTATCATTGGGTTTTTCAGAATATATGGATGGTTCTTCAACATTTTCATGCGTTGTTGAAGATTTTAATGGTTTTGTAATGGATTTTTTATGTTTCTCAATGGATTTCCCACTTCTTAAAACAATCACTGTTTTGAGTTGTTCATGAGAGGTTTGTGTATAACTGGATTCTCTTCTTAATGTTGAGGATGGTACTGCCTAAGTAGGCATGGGAACGTTCCCAATTTTAATGGTTTCTAGTTTATGTTTAATGGATGAGACTTCTGAGTTCATATTATCCATTTTTTTACACAAATTCTAAAGAATTGGAAGAGGGAGAGATTTAGTATGGGCTTGTGCAGGTTGGTTTATCCCAGGATGATACTTTGGTTACTGGATTAGGTGTTGCATGGGTTTCTTGATGGGTTGTTGGTATTGGACATAAGGGTATTGGTATAGGACTGGTTGTGGTTGGAACTACTTATAGTTTTGGAAATTAAGTATAGGGTATGGGTTTGGTCTTTGTGGTTGGCTAGGTTGTTGGTTATCTTTCCAACAGAATCCTGGGTAGCCATTAAACCTTGGGTTGAATGTGTTTTGGTATTGGTGCATTTGGAAGTTTAGGGAATTGAACTCAGTAGTTGGTCCTCCTAGAAGAACATTTTGAATAGAAGGGATGGTTGGGCAGTTGTCAGTCTTGTGGTCATGTTTGTCACAAATTTTGAAAATAGGGTCAACAGTTTTAATTTCATGGACCTTCCTAAGATTGATCTCCTCAACCTTCCTAGTGAGTGCAACAAGTTTAGACCTGAGGATTTCCTCTTCTCTAGGTGTATGAATTCCAATAGTTATTTGTGTATTTTCAGAATAAGGTGATGTTCCCCTTGTTTGATTTTGTTCAGCAAGGCTTTATAGATGCTCGTAAGCATCATTTGAGGATTTATTTTTAAAGGTATCATTACACATCATGTCAATGAATTGTTTGTTCCCTAGGACCAACCCTTCATAGAAAATTATCACTTGTTTAGGAATATAAAAACCATGGTGTGGAACTATGTTTAGAGTGTCTTTGAACCTCTCCCATGTTTCGTAGAATGAATCTCCCTCTTTTTCAAAAAAGTTTTGTATGCTCTTTTTAAGTGAAATTGTTTTGTGGTGGGGAAATTATTTTTTGTATAATTCTCTTTGTAATTGGTCCCAAGAGTTGATGAATGATGGTATCAAATTTTTTTATCCAATTTTACCTCTATAATTTAAATAAAAAAGAAATAGTCTCATCTTAGTTGATTCTAGTTGATGTGGGGGACACATAGTTTCTAAAATGTCATTGAACTCCTTAACGTGAAGGTAGGGCATCTCGGACACCATTCCATGGAATGTGGGAAGGTGGTTTAGAACATGGGGTTTAAAGATGTAGTTGGAATATCCTATGGAATTGTGTCTAATTCATGGGGGGGCATTGGTCTAGGTAGGTGTGAGGTAGTCATTCATGGTTTGATCAACTGCATTCCCCAAGTTTGGGCCTGCCTCATCAGATTTCCATTTTGGTTCCCACCTGGATTTATGAGTTGGTTTCTTTGAAGACCTTCCATTGAAATGGGATCAATTTTTGACTTTGTATTATTAAGAATATTTGGATCTAATGGAAAGAGTTCACATAGTGTACTCAACTCCCCAACCCCAGTACTATCCACCCTAACTAGACGATTTGATTGGTCACGAGTGTAGGCGGACATGCGCCAAAAGAAAAAAAATGAGAAAGGGAAAAGATAAGAGAATTTGGATAAGAATATAATAAATGGGGGATAATATAATGGGTTTTTATATGAATTACTTAGGTCCTTGGAAACAACACCAAAATTTGGTCTCACCTAAATTTACCCAAGATTTTAGGGTTAAGAGGTTGCTTGTAGTTTAGTTTGGGATGTCGAATCCTCAGAGACCTAAGAAGTAACCTACAGACACATACATTCAATGGATTGTTTTTTTCAATTAAGTGGACAAGTTGGGTTTAAATTATATGGTTTTATGTTAACTCTAATATACTTAAGTGAATTCAATTTAAAAGAATGAGTTTATCCTAGGTTATCACTTGGGGTGGATTAGATTCATTCCTTTTTCAACTATTTCAATTTCTTATATTTGAGATGGGTTCATTTAAGAAGGTCAAAAAACATCATCACTTAATAGTTTAATAGCTAAAAAATTTAATAATAATTATCTATACACTTGAAGGATCAATGTTTTGAGCAATTCAAGGTAAAGGTTCGTATTAGCACTTGAAGTTTGTGGCCTTAAATTCAACAAAGACGAAAGAGATTAATGATCTTCAAACAAAATTATCAATTAAAAGAAGTGATTAGAAATTAATGGAGTGAGAAATAACATCCAATCCATCCCCTTTATAATCCCTTGGATCAATCCATAAGTGTGTTATCCCTCCATTGATTCTATGGTTTCAGTGGAAGCGGAAAGTAGACTCATGAGGGAGGAATTGGAGAAGTAAAAAAAGATAATGAAATAACGACCACTCCACCGTTGTGTGATAAATTCACAAGGTTTGGTGTGAATAAATTCACACCATTAACCAATGATAGCAATTTGATATGAATAAGAAAAAAATAAGAGTAGAAGAATAAATTTTATTAAGAAACTAAGGTGAATTAAACAACTTACTTGAGAAAGACAAACTCAAGGCAACAAAATCGCAGCATAACATTACAATTAAACAAAGATCCAAAGATGAATAAATACTCCAACACCACTACCTTAAATATTTATTTTTTGAGACTTGGGTATATCCTCCAATAGTGATAGTCATCCCACTTGGTTATGGTAGGCTTAGGGTGGTGGAAAGCTTGTGGAACTTAGACTTTTCCACACTTGACCTGAGGTGGCATCCATCTTACATCCACCAAACAGAAGCACCTAAATGAGCTTCTAGATGGCCAGATTAGAGTAGTCTATAGAATAATAACATTGGTATCCTGATTTCCCCTAACCTTATGTAAAGTTTCTTCCCAAAAGGATTTATGGTTTACGACATATGTGTAAAATGGTGGGATGTTTTTCTGGGCCACAGAATCTAGACCATAATTTTATCTCAAACTTGGGACGCCTGTAACTCCATTCAAAAATCCTAATTAGCATTGGAAACCATTTGATGAAATGTTCCCCATGATTTAATAGATATTATGTTAAATTTTTAGAATCATTTGGCTTGTATCTTGGACTCTACATTCTCTTTATTGGGATGCTGTCTAGTTTACTTTTCCCAGAATGTGTTGGCATGAAATCCCATTTTGGTGGTCTTCCAATGTGAATATTCAAGTGCTCCAAAATCATTAATTGTTCCTTATAGAATGGGATACTTTAAAATAAAAATATTAAAATAAAATAAATACCATTATGTATTTTAGGAGGTGCTTAAGAATGTACTTTGTAAAAGTGCATTTTAAGAGGCAATTACAATTATAATGTGAATTAATGTTCAAAGTCTAAAATGAAATAAAACGGTGTATATGAATAATAAAGCACATGAATATTATATAAATTAACAATTAATATTATCCACATTAAATGGATAATAAATTAGATATTAAAGTGATAAATAAAATACGGTTTAAGTGGGATAAATGGTTTTTTATATTCAAGTGAATTGTTTATGTAAGAGTTTGAACTAAATCTATAAAACCCTAAAACTAAATGGTACTCCAGTTTTTAAGTGACACATATTTTTATTTTGATGTTGAAAATTTTAGATGAAGTATTTAGGGAAAAATTGTGGGCATTAAAACCAATCATTTAGAAGTTATGGATTTCAACACTGGATCCAGGAGTGTGGGTTTTGGGCTTTTATATGATCATATAAGTTTCATACATCATACTTTGATCAATTATATTAAAAAAATATTATATGTATTGTATTAAAAAAAATTAAACAAGATTGAATTTAAATCAAAAATACATTTAAGTAAGAAATAATTATTCACTTTTTATGAATCCATAACAGAAAGAGGGGTATATATTAGAATAATAATATAAAAGACACTAAAATATCATATATATTTATAAATACTATATTTATATATAAATACTATATTTATAAAACAATTATATAAATATAAAACCATGTTATTAAATTCCATTATATTAATGAGTAATTTCTATACATAATACAAAAAATTGTTTTCCTGTGATTTAAGGATGGGTAAATGATTATTGTGTTTAGATGACACTGAATTATGAGAGGAATGACCATGTGTTTGATCATAGAAGAGTGATTTATCTTGGTGATATCATGTTTTTCATTGTGGATGGTAGTGATCCAACCGTGGAAATTATACAAAAATCTAGTTTGAGGGATCAATATTTATATTGATAAATTTTAGGATTACTTCTATTGTTATGGAACAATCATTGTTTTATTTAATTGTGAGTACTTGAAAGAGGCCAAATTATTTTATGAAAATATTATTTTAGAGTCACAACTAGTTTTTTTATGTATAATTATATGTGGTAATCCATAAAACATGATGGTAACATCGTATTTAATGTTCCAATTTTTTTAATAACATGATATAGAATTTTGAGAAATAGTTTTCTATTTGGGAACAATTATTTTGAGTTTTAAACTTTTATAATTTGTTCTTGGATTAATATGAGGTATGATATTGAATTTTTACCACTATTATTTCATGTAGTTATATGTGGTGAGATAGGAACTATACCAATAATATCATTGGACCACTAGAAATGAGTTTCAATTGGGTATTCCAATAGAAATGAGTGTTATGGATCTGAATTAGCCCATATGTGTAGAGGCCTATTTTTGGGAGTTCCATGACCTAGGTAAATAAGTGATCTATTCAAAACACCAGAGTATAGTGAAGTCATCCAATTTAAATGTGGTTTTTATGTGCTTTTTTAGCAGGTATCCTGAGAAGATATTTTCAATCTATCACATGCTATTTCGTTGAAGGTATGTTTCATGTTGGATTTTTTTCCTGGGATTTAAATTAAATTGAATTAATATGATTTTGTTTTTGTTTTTGAGTGATATGTATTTTTATCAAGATAGTTCAGAGTGTTTGTTATAGAACATCCATATGTGTTTAGTCACAGTTTATATGTAGTATTGTCACTCGGTGATTAATCAGTACTTACAATAATTTTAAATAAAATGATTAGTTACTATAAATGTTTAAATTATTTTTTATACATTCTTGGAATGAGATATGGACCCATGTGTGATGTAAATAAACAATACAGTTTGATAAGACTACAAAACGATGAACAATTAGTGCTTGAAGAGGGAATTTATTTTCTTATAAGATAAATGGCCCTTTAAACCTACCACTTTAGTATTATACATGTTTTTATATTGATTGTGATATGTGTGGTCTCTAAAAAATGTACAATTTAATATTTTTAAAATTAATTATATATATATATATATATATTATGTTGATATATATGGAGTCGAACTGAATAATTTTTAAAATCCATGATGGAACGTGAGAACTAGCTTGATTCATCATCCATCGAGTGTAAGGGATTTAATTATTATAATGTTCCATATGAAATATAAATGCATAGGGGTGTTATTTAGATTTGGTGAAATTGAGTGAATAAATTGATGAGTCATAAATGACCTATGAATAGGTTCCTTATTGACTCTACCCTTCAATAGGGAATAGTGACAGACTAGAGATAAGTGGAAAACTACAGTCATGAGGGATAATTATAATGATTAATCCATATCATATTAAAGGATGTTAAAGTGAACCCTTTTACAATTGTTAGTATAAAAATAAAAAAAAATGATAAGTGGAATTTTTTTTCTATGAGTGTCAAATTAGGTTCCACATATAAAAAAAACAAAGATGATAATTAAAGTGAGAAACTCGTCACTAAAGAAGATGTCTAGAGTGATTTAGAAAAGAAAATAATCCACCAATGAACATAAATTATATAGATCATTGTAGTCTATGTAGAAAAATATATAAATAAATAATAAACAACTAGAAAATTAACAAAATATCCTTCAATATAAGTATGGACAACCCTTGTTAGAATAGCCACAAGATGATTTAGAAATATCAAAAGAAATTAAATGTGGAAAAAATATAAGGTGGTGTTTTATACCTAGAATGAAAAATGAATTTGATTGTTGATAAAATACTTGAATTTTTTGGATGTACTCAATTTAATATTGAAGAATAAAGGAATTAAAATAGTAATAAATGATAGATTTTCATTGGTGGAGGAGAAACTTGAAAGCTAAATGTTGTTGGTGTTCTGGATGTGAATACAATGGGAGGAGGGGAGCCCACACTAGCTATCTACTTATGGAATTCCTATAACAATAGTTTTTTAAAACCATTGGGATTGCATGAGATAAATTACCTATCCCAAAAATTTTGCTGAACCATTTGGATAGGGCCTCCTATAGCAAAGGGTTTTCAAAACCATTGGTATAGTTTTGTGGGTATATCCTGTATTTCAATTAGTGTTATGTTTTCCCATAATAAGCGTTTGAGAACAAACTTTTATTATGTTTTCTTTTACACATATTATGAAGATAACTATAACATTTCTTAAGTATATATTAGAGTTTATAAGAGTTATATTATAGAGAAATACTTTATATTATTATTTTTATGTAACTAATCTCTAATATAATTAAACTTCAGGTCCTTAGTTTGTGCGATTATTTATAAGATGTATTATTAAATCATCATATTGTTGTGATATTTAAGTTATTATTATCTTGGGTTTCTTTAGTGGCTATCAGTGAAATTTTTAGTTATTTTGGGTATTAGTTTAGATAAATTTAACAAAAATAGTAGGGATATGTCTTTGTGATAATTCTATGTATAGGATAACATCCCATTATTTTGATAAAATATAGATTATGTGGTTCTTATAACTAGTACATACCTATCTAGGTACTATAAGTGGATGTAGGATCTAGATCAGATATAGCTAAGGGTAATAACCCTCAAAAGGGTGTGTTGGGTATTAACTCAATTTTCACGTAGTGCATAATTGGGTGGCCTAACTAAAAACCTAGTTTGACACTTCTGGTGATTTTCATGGGTAGTTACTCATTCTCCTTTTAAGTCATTATGGATTGTTTAAATAACTAATTAGTTATGTTTTAGAACTAATTTGTATTAATACCACAAATAACTTAAATTTAAACCTAAATATTCATAACATAGTATATATATATATATATATATATTTCATTTCTGTGTTATTTCTTCTAGAAACATAGTTTTTATTCTATGAATTTAATAATTTTTAATTTCAAACATTCCATTATTTAGTATAATTAGTGGGACTTGGATAAATGAAATCAACAATGAGTGTAATGGAACATGTGTAGATAATTCCAACATGAAACATAATGGGATGAAAAATAGAGTAAAACCTTCAATAAAATGTTATCCTAGTTTATGATTAATAATGAAAATAGCGGGGATCTCTCAAATACACCAAGTAAGGAGCATTTTTTATCGATTTTTGTTGCATTAATTAAAACCAAAATTTAGTGGGTCTACTGATCCACTAATTTTTAAGAAATGGATTAATACAGTAGAAAACATATTTTCCTTTATATAGATCTCATACCATGAAAATGTTAATTTAGATGTATGGTTATTAGAAATTGAATTTGATCAATGGTGAACCCAAATAAAGAACACGAGGCTAATTGATTGAATCAATTCTATGAAACGAGAATATATTAAAGAATACTTATTTAGTAAATATTTTCCAAGATATATTTTAAAAATATTAGAGAGAGAATTCATTGAATTGAAATAGAAGTAACATGAATCCATTAGTTCATATAAAGTAAGATTCAAAAGACTTGTAAGGGTTGCCTATTTATTAATCATTTTCCAAGAAAGTAAGGTCAATCATTTCATTAAACATTTGATGTAGATTCTCCACAAATCATTATGTATAAGGGATTTTGATAGCTATGATGTTATTTTTTGATGTTAACTTCATGTGAAAATGAAAACTAGAGAAAATAAGTATTCTCATAGTTTATGGTATAAGAATAGAAATTGGATTTCCATGAAAATTCATGTGATAAAAAACATAGGGTAGATAAAATTCAACTTTTGACATTTAGAAAATGTGGGAAATTCATGGGGGGGGGGTTGTCTCTAAGGAACAAGTAAGTGATTCATGTATGGAAGATAATGTCATTAAGAACATGAATTTTGATGAGATATGAAGTGAAAAACTAATGAAATGGATAGAGGAAATTCCCTTATTAATTAAAAGTTCTTAGTCCAATGATTAATTTATAAAGAGTATATGAGTTATCCCCAAAATTTCATTGAACCCAAGAGTGATTTAAATAATCAACTTCAACATTCACCTAAGCCAATAGATCAATGAAACACATATACAATCAACATGATTTAAGTAGATTGTGAAAACTAATTAGATCCTGATAAATAGTGAATAATTATCTACTACTCCATGTTAGTGGATGTATAATTAGAATCTAATTCTAGTAACATTAGTATATCCTTGATTTTTTTTTCTAAATTCATTAAATAAACACCCTAATGATTTTATGATATCAAGAAAACAACTCTTATTATTGTATTTGTAACATCTATATCCTAGTACACCCTCACATGACCATGTTGAGGTGCTACTGGACCTTAGTCATGCCTCCCCGTACACCAGAGGCTACTGACATACATAAACGGTGTAAGGAATAGAGTGGGGGATACTATAACCTCTATAATAGAGATGTAATGACATATGAAATCAAATAAATAATCAACATATAAGCAAATAATAATAAATGGGGGACGCCAAACAATACAATTAATAGAATTACCATGTAATGATAGGTTGAATGTAACTAAATGACATGATGAAATTCATATAGGTAATCCACTTAATATACTATATAAATAAGACCCCAATGAACCTCAGTTCTGAGCCCCTTTTCAATCCCATCTCCATGCCCCAACCCATCCAATAATAAATCAATCAACGCATGGCTGTTTTCCCTTATCCCGACCTGTAACTATAAGGTCTACTCAGGTTCCAACTGATACCTAAACATGGTGTGTCAAAAACTCTATAGAACAATACCCATGGTGTTTGAAAAATAAAATATGAAAATATAGTTTTTGAAATAGTATGATAAAAGGGGTATTGATTCATAATTCAATGAAAAACATCACATAAACCCATTGACCCTCAGGCTCCAGATTGACACTATTGTTGTTATTACATTATATTTCCTCATGAAATATATCTATATCAAGTGGGGGTGGGGGGGGGGGGGGGTCCTAATACATCAATACAGATCACCCATATCGTCGGTAGATTATCCTATCTTTGATGAATCACCAATAACATGTCTCATGTATGCATGAAAAACTAGTCTCCATGATAAATACCCATGTTAGAGTAGCTTACATGTTCCCAATTCACAATACCATACTAGGGAAAAAGTAAAAATCTCATACTAGGTTCTATGAGAATTAACCATTCTGGATTCAGTTATGTTATCCCATGGTGTACTTCTATACCATGGGAAAATTAATAATATAATATTGGGTTCTATGTGATTTACCAATGTAGGAGCTACTTATGTGTTCTTATAAAGCACTTTAAAACTTTGGGGAAAACATTAATTTCATACTAATGGATTATCTTAAGGATAATTAATCACTAATGAAACACAAAAAGTCGCAATATATATCAATAAATTGGTGGATTCTCCTATATTTAGTTGAATGAGTGATGTTATGTATCAAGTAACCATAACCAAGTAGCAGGAATCCAAAAACAGACTAATCTTCAATATATCAAACAATACACATTTGAAATTATGGTCAATTCATCCAATTACCTTTTAATAATCCATTTATAATTAAAAAAATCCAAATTACACATTTATTATAATAATTGAAAAAATTAGTTTCAATTTTTAAATTTGTCCCCAAATCCATTCAGATACCAATATAGTCATATTTTATCATTTTATCATGGAATGAAAATAACATTCCAATTAACCAATTATGTCTATGTGATTCTATTTCAAGTAACTCAAAACCAATATCATGTTATGCTAATTCAAAATATTAAGCTAGTTCTAAACTAATTTCTGGTTCATCCTTGGATTGTAGGTTCAACCTAACCAAGTTTAAACCTAGGGGAAAAGGTTGACACAAGTCTCGTGTGGCCATAAGTCCTGATCTCAAAACTGATACACCCAACAAAAACCATGGGTGGTCTCAAAAATAAATTATATCAAAACAATAGTTTACCCAATTAGATAGGTCACATGAATATAATAATGGGTCAATTTCACCTATAGTGCATATAAAAAATATCAAATAGACAATAGTGAGTTGTTTAATACTACCTACCACAAAATCAGAGAAGTTTATGATGATTTATCCAAGTACAAGAAAAAATATGTATTCTTATTTCCTTCCCATAAATGAAAACCAAATAACTATTCAGTACAACGTGTCGGATTTAAATCCGGGGTTGACATCCAGAACATGGGTTTACCATAAGAGTAATCCCACAAATCAATATACAGATGAAATACCTAGAGACTCATTTTCAATATCTTGGCCTCGAATATTGAAAATCCAATAGAGGTTGTAACTTGTTTTAAGGGAACTCTAAGAATCACATGTGGGTGGGATTTGGTTTGAGAGATTTAAAGAATCAGTGATCTATGAAATGCTTGCATGAGGGATGGATTAAAATTCTGAATGTGCCCCATTCATGACATGTATTTAGGACTCACATCATGAATCAATGGATTTACATATATGATGAAAAAGAAACATCCACAGCCTAAAAACCCATAAAGATGACTTCGAAATGTGAACCTTTCTCATTATGTGAGATTTTTATTCATTATGTATTCCAGAGTAATTATCACATAGGATGTTTTTCATGGTGTTTTCCTAGTATATTCACACCTTTTATGCTTTTTAAGGGGTCTTCCCAGACCAATCATGTGTGATATGGGTTTCAAAAGTTCTGTTGAAATTTTTTATATCATGGATTAACAATTCAGGGTGTGAATTAATTGTATATATAAACTCTATCTTCTTCTCCCATAACCTCCATAGCAGTTACCCAGTTGGGTATAAGGCTATAAAATATGCTTTTGAGGGAAAAAACTAAAATCAAAGTGTTTTAACCAAAAAAATAACATACCTAGAAAAGTTGATATCTTATAACCTCCCAACCATAAAGAATATCATCCCTAAGAAATTCTCGAATTTTCCTTGGTGGGTATGGGTTAATAAGTATAGAAACTATGTTCACATACCAGAATCCCTCTCTTGGGTCTTTTCTTGAACATAACCATGGTTCTACTATACTCTCATTATAGGTATGGTCTTCCCTTGAATATTCTTCTCTCTACAGGATATGATACAATTTAGATTCTCCTCCAATGATAAATCCACATCCCTATCAATGTCATCAATGTATATCATGTTAGAAGGCTTAGGATGGTATATCTAAAGATATGACATGTGAAATACATCATTGATGTTGTTGAAGTGCTACAGATTGTTGAAATGGTATGCCACTAAATTGAACCTCTCACCTATCTCAAATGGCATGAAAAACCTAGGGTCTATCTTCCCTTTCTTCCAAATTCAGTGTTTCTCCATCATATAAAAAAACAATAGAAATATACAATGACTAGTCTCAGAATGTAGAGGTTGTCTTTGATGGTGAACATACACTTTCTTCTGGTTCTTCATGATTACCAACCACTTCCTGATCAAATGAATCTTCATATATGTTTCCAACATGATACTAGGTCCAATGAGAGATGACACATCTACCTCTAACTAGTAAAGTGGAAAGCAACATGGACTACAACACAATGCTGTGAAAAAAAACAATTGGATTGATGCCTATCAAATTTCATTACAGGATAAATCTATTAGTTCCAAATAAGAAATCCATGAACTATCAAAATCTAAATCATTGGCATCTAACATGTCATCCACAACCTAAATCATTTTTTTAGATTGTCCATCAAGCTTAGGATAATAGGTTGTACTAATAATAACATGTGATCCCAATTCATTCCAAATACATTTCTAGAATCAAGATGTGAAATGAGGATCTTGATTAGATATGATACTCTTCAAAACATGATGGGGTCAAAAAATATCATTTATATAAAGAATAAACTAATCATCATTGGTGAATGACTCCCTGATATGTAAGAAGTGAGATATACTCATTAGTCTATCCATGATCACCCATAATACATCATTCTTATGAGGAGTACTGATAAATCTTGTTACTAATTCCATATAGACATCATTTCAATTCTATTCTGGACTAGGAAGAGGATGAAATAGCCCATTAGGCCTCTAAATCCCATCATTCACCTACTAATAGGTAAAAAATCTCACCATGAATCCCTATATATTCTTCATCATCTCTAGACACTAGTAGTTACTATAGATATCAAGATATATATTTTTCAAACCAGGATATAACTACTATCTAGAAGCATGAATCTCCCTCATCAACTCCTTGTGTATGCCCATAAGAATCCATCCACGACCATGGAAAAGAAAAAAAATTCTTCTTCCAAGA
The DNA here is from genome assembly GCA_963277665.1 of Viscum album. Lineage (NCBI taxonomy): Eukaryota > Viridiplantae > Streptophyta > Magnoliopsida > Santalales > Viscaceae > Viscum > Viscum album. The sequence goes on along the minus strand of OY728160.1, from coordinate 903,022,635 downwards.
GATCATCATGATAGTGACTCCTCACTACATAAGATATCATGCATAGGGAATCCCTCCATATAAAAAATGGTTCTCTCTTGGTTAGGTCTAGAAGAATGAGTATAATATATGTCATTTTCAGAGATACTTATCCTTAAAATTCATAAACAACTAGATATATGTCCTCATAGAGTTACATTATTCACCACTTGTCCAAATAATCATGTAATTATTCATTATTCATATTCTATATCAAGGAATAAAAAAACATATTTCAATTTCCTAGAGTGTATATGATATTGAAGTTAATAAACTATAATAACTAGACCCACCTCCTCTACTGAAGTTTCACGTCTCACATATAAGAGATGTTCATGAGGATATTGAGGTTTACGTGTAATAAAAAACTATCATTCAATAGATAGAGTCTCTAGTACCGTAGGGAATATATCACTAAAAAAACCCAAATCATGAGTAGGGTAATTCCCCTCATGGATTCTCTAATTTCTAGGTCCATAAAAAACCACTCGATCCTCCTGTATTAGAACTACTATGAGTATAATTATGGAATCATAAAAGTACATGGTATAATACTTACCTGTAATATGTAAAGTGAGGATTAGTTCTCATTTCATCTTTCCATTCAATAGCTCAAAATCCCTCTCATATGCATCTAACCAAACAAACTTTACTCCATTCTGGGTTAGCCAACACATCAGTGCTATTAGATTTGATAAGTCCTTGAAAAAACTTCTATAATAAACTTATAGTCCCATAAATATTCAATTATTGAATAAATTATTTGGTCTTTCCCATGATACCATAGATGAAACTTTTTCTAGGTCCACAAACACTCCACACTCTCAGATAACATTCCCCAAGAAGTTCACTCTATAAATCAAAAAATTACATTTGGATATCTTGGATTAAATCTAATTTTCTATGTGTACTGAGAATGACGTCAATATGTTGGTAATAATATTTTTTATAGTGGGATAATACTAAGACAACATCAAATAATACAACCCCAAAATGATATAGGAAAGGTTGGATGATTCAATTCATAAAGGCGATAAACCCTGATCGTATTTTAATCAAACTAAACAACATCACCACAAGCTAATAAAATCCATAACTTTTCCTAAAATTAGTTTGGTTATGTTATATGGTATTTCCCTTATCATCTATTACACATACCTTAATTCAATAATAGAGAAAATCTAGGAAAATATTAAGTGGTCGAAGAGATCATCAGTTCATGGAAAGATATACTTGTTTTGACAATTATCTAATTTATCATCTGATAATCCACACATAAGTTAAATTTACTTTCATCATTTTTGAAAAGATCATGGTAGAACCTTATAGTGATGTTCTAGTTCACATAAACCCATTTAATTCTGGATCTCCCAACTAAGGTTTCAACTCATGAATCTATTGTAGTGTAATCCTGTTAGAAAATATAGATATTGTATCATCTCCTAACATCAACTTCACTATGGACACAATCCCCCTAGGTGGTAAGATAAATAAAACATCAAGGAATATGTCCTATAAATAGTCCATCACTAGTGGAAGTGTACCCTTCTTTATACTACCATCATCAATAATAAGGCCTGCTATTTTCTTCATTAGATAATCGAATCTACTCTAAATTATTTTTTAATGACCATATGTAAGATCCCATTCACCCTAGTTAATGCAAATTCCCACTTTAAGAGATAAAAAAGTAACTCTCCCCGGATAAAACATGATATGATCCTATTATAGAAAAATCCACTTCATACCTAGAATCAAATCACATCATGTGCTTTATATCATAAAAAACTCCCAAAGGACATGGTAGACACTAATTTCAAGGGAAAATTCCTGGAAATTCCAGACACACTCTACTCACACACCCATTAGTGTGTTGATTGACATAATACAATCTAATCTCTCTATAACCACACACAGACCACATCCAAATTGAGAAGATCAAATATTTTTTTTAAAGTATCAAAAAAATATACACAAGCATATATAATACAGGAATAATACCTTTGATGGTATAAGGTCCCTCATCTAGACTAGTCATGGTAGACTGCATAACATACAACCTAATCACCCCTATACCATATTCTCTAACCTATATTTCCTATAATATACCATATGGCTAGTACTATTTCTCGTGTATTGTGGTACCAATTCCTATAACTGAGTCTGCGAATTTAGTGGAACTACAATTACTCGTTTTCTAAAGTTTACATGAGTCTATTCTAGACTCTCGTACCTTCCCTAATTCCCTACCACTATTCTTCTTCTAGAATATCCTATAGAAATTTTGTAGATAAACCATACTTCTACAGGAAAGACACTGCATAGTCTAGTAAGGATACAAATTGTGCTTGTTTCCAAACATTCCACACTGAAATCATTGTAATTATTATTATTTATGAGACTGATACCAAAATCCCTATCTTCTATACCTACTACTACCCTAGAAATAACTATTATAGTGGTGCTTCTTTCCTTTAAACGAAGAGCTACCAGATATCCCATATAAGTATGCATATCTATCACTTGATGCCTCCCTTAGGTTTCCTTCTATGATGAGTGTTTGATTCAACATATCTATTAATTTTCTTAGGATGAAGAAATTCGCTTGATACTTTATCTCTAAATGAATCCTGTTTTAAAAATTATTTTCCCAAGATATCTCATCTTCTAACTATGACATAGAAAAACCATATAGGTTGGGGAAGTGGCTAGTATAGTCCATTACTGACATACTTATCTAAGTTAGACGAATAATCTCCTAGTACCTGTCTATGATGTCTCGACCTTGGATCCACATAACGATTCCCCAAGAGGGTTTGTTACACGACCTCAGGTGTGCCTCACTGTATTCTAGAGGCTTTTGACTAGTAGTGAAGGTCTAATTTGTAACATGGGGAGACTATACCCTCATTATTAGAGTAGAATAATAAGAGGAATAAATATTCAAGTAACCAAGAAAAGAAAATGAACAATAATCATCCATAATCAATATAAGTCCAAGCATCACAAGATAAATCCAAAATAGTTGAAAATTAAATAAAACTAAAGAAGTAAATACGTCATGCCATACAAGTGTCACATGTTTAATTAAATCCAAAAAATAAAGACACACTAACAAATACTTGGTGTGTATTGACATCATGTCTATATCCCTAATCCATGATCCATCTCTAATCATAACTCATCCATCTATCATTGGAATCTTTCCCTAATAATATCCTGCAAACATGAAATCTATTCTGGTATCAATTAGGAAGCCCAACTAGTGTGCGAGTACAACTCGATAGGCCAATACCAATGGAATATAAAGAAATATCTAGTCTATAATAATGTATGTGGATGTATAAATAATAAAGATAAAATGAAAAATTAAACATGTTTAACATTTATTATTCTTTATTCAACCACAGCAAACCTACTTCATCCCATTCCAGAGTCTGAATCATACACTATTGAAATATCTCAACTCACTTTTCATGGTATTTATTTATTTTTCTAATTCTAATTTCAGATTCATGCATCAGGGTCCTAGAGAATCTTTCCGATACTCCATAGGTATTTTAAGTATCAATCCATAACCCACACATAATAATTCACATTCAAATATATATATATATATATAGGGCATACTGTATAGGTCCGGTACCCCATGGGTATATAGGACACTAGACCTGGACCCACACCTCATTATTCAAATGCATGCATTGGGGGCCTAGAGCATCAGTCTGGAACACCATGGTTATTTTAAGTATCATTATATGACCCACACCTCAATGATCAATCAATAAAAAATACCACATATATCATATACACATCAAGATTCAATGTCATTAACCTTGTAATCAATTATTCACAACATGGTGCACTATTTCATTTAGAAAACACAACCATGGTTATTTACTCTATTTTCATGTAATAACATAACATCTCACCATTTATCATCAATTATTTATGTATAATTAAATCATCAATCTTAATAATGTCATCCAACTAAATCCCATTATCAACCATACTATAAGGATTTAAGTCAATTTCTATTAACACATTATACCCCCTTTTAAATTTCACAAATCATCAATTAAAGTTTATTGGCCCACCTCATGGGTTACCATCATTCCTGGTCTCAAATCTCCAATGGGTCCAATGGGATCCATGAATGGTCTCACAATTACATGGGAATAAATTCATTATTTCCAATTTAAATGAAATTTCACAACATGGAAACACAGTGGAACAATTATATACACATAATCATAATCAATAATATGGTAATTACATATATACCACCTATCTCAATATCATTTATTAATACTAACCAAACCATAATCCTCATTTCAATGTAGAACAATTGGATTCACAATGGTGAAGGAAATATAGGATCAAAACCTAGGATCAAGATCCAATGAAACGAGATCCATCAAAATCTATATCTATTAAATTTTATAATTGAGTAAATCATCCCTCTTAAAGGAGATAGAAATACAAGGGAGAGAGGAATCTAAACATGGTCTAAATTACATACTAAAGAAGGTAAAATTTATTTAATTAGATCTTTGATTCAAATAAGAAGAGGTTGAAGGAGCCTATAAATCCTCTCGATAGCCTTAAAAACAATCAAAATCATATTTGAACATAATAGGGTGATTAGGGATATAAAATGCATGTCTATAAATTTCGATAATTTTTTTGGGCTTTTAATTCCTACACACATGGTTTCCTGTGTGGGGCCTCACAGTTTAACAAACCGTGCACCCTAAAAGTGTTCCTCTACTATCTAGGGTGCACCATTTTTTCTAGTTGGGTGAATGGTTTTGCAAACCATGTTTGATCTATGAAAACTCCATATTCTTTAGGATAAATGGTTTTTAGAGGGAGGCCACATAGTTTTTTAAACCACGTGTCACCTACTGTGGATGAAATAGGGGTGCATGATTTCCTAGGAAAAAACTCATAGTTTTACCTAACCCACCAACTGTGAATAGACCCATGGGCTTCCAAAATTCTCCAAATTTACCTAAAACAACCATAAAAAAACCCAAACATGGTATGATCAATAAATGTGTAAAAGAATACCTGAAAAAGAGAATGATACATCTCTGGAATGTTTAGGGTCTTATAGTCTCCCCATATTATAATATCTCATCCTTGATCTACACTACCAATCACCACTAAGCCTCTAAGATAAAATGGTCTAGACACTAGTTGTGTATATTTGATTCCCTCACCCACTTTTCCTCCTAAACTCAACCATGCTACCACAACACTCATACAATGAGTACAAACTTTCCACACAACACTTTCTAACTATCATCCATAACATGGATTGGAAGCTCCTCAAAGAAATCATTATCCTTAAGCTCAACATCATCATCATCTATCACATGAGAAGGTTCAAGGTTATACTACCGAATCCATGACACAAAGAAACATTTTTTATCACACTATAATTTTGTGGAATATCCAATAGATATGCCATCAGTCTAATTCTCTCCACAATCTCAAACGGTCCAACAATCCTGGGTTCCAACTTTCCCTACTTCCGAATCCTACGGTGACCTAATATCAGATACAACTATAGGTGTATAAGATCTACCGCAATATACTTAAGAGTTAGAAAACATTGATCATCATACAACATATTCCAAAAACAAGTCATAGAGATATGCTTTTAAATAAACTGTAAATGTTTCAATTTTCTTACATGAGACTTAGTCCCAAGAATTCTGACTCACATACTACCATCAAACATAGAGAGTATCTATGTCACATACCATAAAGTTCTTAATATGGTACCATATAAATTATCTTTTGATACCTTTTGTTATATAATAATTCAAACAGTGCTATGTTCTTCTTCCAAGACCCAAAAAAATCAAGTACGCATGGTCTCATCAAGTCCTCTAACCCCCAGAAATTGTGATTTTATTTTCTATCTACCTCTGAGAGGAATGAATTACTCAGAATAACTTGGGTGGACAACAATATCTATTAGAATTTCTATAATCCTGAAGTAAAGTGTGAATCATAGTATGAAACTATTCTTCATAGAACCCTATGAAAACATACTATCTTTTAAACATACATATCCTCAATTGATCAAATCTAAAAGTTTCCTAGATATGAAAAAAATAGACTACTTTTGAAAACAGTTCCACAATCAACCAAATTAATTTTTATGTGGTATCCTTGGAATCCCTACCACAACTTCCATGGAAATGTTTTCTTGATTCCATTCTATAATGGGAAATGGATGTATTAAACCACAAGGTCATTAATTCTCATACATCACCTGCTGATAGGTGTAGTATCATGTCACAAAACCTGTAATCTCACTTTTCATGCTCAACCAAAAATACTATTGATGTAGGTCACCAAAAATTTTGGTCAAACCCTGATTCACCACTCACTTTGAGTCATTAAACTCATGCATCATTTCCTTATACATACACATAGTCACAAAAATACTATTCTAAACATAGATGATCTCATCCACATCTATAGTCCAATGATAAGTTAAATCCCCATATTCAAATAATTTAATCAAATAAATACACTCTGGATCCTCCTACTACTTATCCATGAAACAGATTAGAAGTGTGGACTAAACTAATAAGGATACAATGGTTTTATTATATTTCCCCTCCTGAACCTCAATACATGTCTTATATAACAAAGCCAACATCTTCCACATAGAACTAGACTCTTGGACGATCTATGTACGTGTCTTCTAGGTCAAAGTTTCAGAAACATTGTTTTCCTTTACTTGTGTATCTGATAGCTCTAAATAAAATTACTGCGTATACTCAACCCATATTTACTAGTAGATATTCAAATTTCATTGTAAATTGATTTGTTTTAAACTATTGTGATTATTATACAAATTATAATTTTCACCATACATGTAATTCCACCAACACTTTAATGAATAAACCACCAAAGATAAATTGATATCGGGTGTATGGTAATTCCAATCATGTTGCCTCAATTATTCTGATCCATATATCACAAATCTATCTCCCTACATAAAAAATGTTCCATTTTCAACTCTATATGCATAAAAAATACGATATACTCCTCATCCATCATGGGTAGAATCCAAATTGGTTCCATAGTAAAATTTCTCTTTAACTCCGGGAAAGAATTATTTCTTGATTCATACCATTCAAAATTGACACCCTTCTTGGTCAATTATAAAATTTTCAATTCCAAATGGTAAAAGTTCTAGATAAACCTCTGATAACAACCCCCAAACCTAGAAAGCTTCAAACTTCAAAAATATTCTTGGGTTGCTCTGAAGAAACCACTACATGAAAATTCTCTAGGTCTACTGACAGACCTTCCAGAGAGATGATGTGACCAAATAAATGAACCCTGTAAATCCATAAATGACACTTATATAGCTTGGTGTATAACATATTCTCCATCAGTGTACTTAGGATGATGTCAATTTTTTGGGAATGATAGTCCTGAGTCTTGGAGTTCACCAAGATTTCATTTAAAAAATGACCACAAACTAATATAGGTACAGGTAAAAGATTTCGTTCATCAAGGCTATTAACACATTCAGACTATTTTTAATCCCAAACGGCATCAATAAAAACTCATATAGGCCATAAATTCTTCAAAAACCATTTTTTTGGAATATCATAAGTTTTAACTCTCAAATGATGACACCCCGACCTCAAGTCAATTTTAGAGAACACACATGCTCCCCATAATTGATTAAACAGACCATCAATGCATGGAAAATGATATTGTTTCTTAACATTAATTTAGTTTAACTTTTGGTAATAAACACAAATATCCCTTCATCCTTCCTAGAATAAAAAATAACATAAACCCAAGGGAATTTAGTTAGATGGATAAATAACTTATCAATCAATTCTTCTTATAGATTATTATATTCCTAAATCTCTAATTTTTTATATTCAATAAGGTGGAATGAAAACTATTTTAGCTCCAGGAATGAGCTCAACTATAAACTCAATATATCTCTCATGCGACAGCCCTAAAACTTCCTAATGGAACATGTCCTACAATTGGTGAACTACAAGTGGAAATAAAATTTTCATCACACCCCCATCATCCAACAAATGCTTCGAAACTAGGTGGTGAGTTCCCCCAATTAGCTAGACCTACACAACCTACTTGGATATCCAATTCTCCATTATGAACATATATTTCACCCTCATACATTGGCACATTGAAAATACTGAGACATGATCACCACCGTTAACCATCCCTCACCTAGTTCATGGCTAACACAAGGTAAAAAATTCCATATCGAAATGTTTCTCTTTATAAACCCATTTTTACCTTTTGAAAATACTATATTTATTATCATTTACAATTATAAAATACTTATTAAGAACCATTTCAGTTTAAAAAAACACTTAATAGAGAAAAATATTTTCATTTCAATTACTCACCCAAAACCTGCTTTTTCATGCATTACTAAAATGATGCATGTAACATAAAATATTGATTTACTAGAATGATTCATATATACTCAAAAATATATTCCATTTTGGTCCATGAGGAAAATATCATAAAAAAATAACATCACACAAAAATTTTATTTCCCTGGGTGAAATAACATTTAATTGTCATTGATAACATAACGAAAACTAATCCCACCACAGGTACTTGGGTTTTCCCCCACACATGGGTTTACTACTCCCATCAACGAGCCCACGAACAAGGACTGACTCATCCTAGAATCCAATCTACCATTATTAAATAGTAGGAAAACTGAAAAGAAAAGAAAACCCCTCTGATACCACTTTGTGATGTCCTGACCTGGGTGCCAAATATTGTTTCCCTAAACTAGTTTGTTACGTAACCTCAGGCATGCCTCCACTTATGCTAGTGGCTGCCTACTAGAAGTAAGGTTTTAAAATTTAATGTGGTGAGACTATACCCTATTTATCAAAGAAATACAACATCAGAAATCAATGAAAAAATAACCAAGGTATGACAATGACCATTAATAAACCACAATAAATATAATACCAAGCATCACATGATAAATCTAAAACATTTAAATAATAACCCAAACCAAAGTAGTAAATATTTCATTAAAAACAAGTTCCACGTGTCTAATGAAATCCCCAAAATAAAGAAAAACTGAAAAATCTGAGGTGGGCCCTGACATCATTTTTGGTTCCCTCATTTATACTACATCCCAAATCCTAACTCAACCATCTAATAAAGGGAACTTGAACTTATCCTTCTTGAAAACATGAAATCAATTTGGGTACCATTTAGGCAGCCTGATTAGGGTATGAGTACAAATCAATAGGGTAGTACCAACAATGTCTAATTAAATATATAGTCTGTAATAGTGTATAAAGTTGTATAAAGAAAAAAGAACAATTGAAAAATGTAAAAAAGATTGAAATTTATTATTCTTAATCAACCGCATCATACCTTCTTTGCCCCGTGCTAGAGATTGAAACATACACCATAAGGATATCACAATTCAATATTTCATGGGATTTTATTTGTCATTTAATTATAATTTTACATTCAAGCATTTGGGGCTTAGAATAGTAGTCAAACATCCCATGGCTATTTGGAGCATCTGTTCCTGACCCAAACCTGATTTTTCACATTCTCATATATATATATATATATCAAGGGATAGAGAATAATTATTGAACCCCATGTGTATTTGCAGCATCAATACCTGACCCACACCTCAATCTTCACATGCATGCATCGAGGGATTAGAGCATCAGTATTTGATCCAAAACTCAGTGATCAATCAATCAGAAATATCAGAAATATCATATGTACATCAAGGATAATTATAATTATCATTCTTATCTATCATTAACATCATCGTGTACCATTTAATTTATCAATCACAACCATGGTTCTTTACTTTATTCCTATGGAACAACATCACATTTCACCATTTATTCGTTATAAAAAATTATTCAAATATTATTAAATAATCAAATTTATGAATAAGATCTCTTCAAATACCATTACCAACCATGAAATAAGTATTTATTTTAGTTTCTATCAACCCATTTTCCCCCTTTTATAGTTCAAAAATCATCAATTCAATAGTATTGGCACACCCTATTGGTTTTCATCAAGATCTTTCTCAAATGACCAATAGGTCCAAAAATATCCATGAAGGGTTTCATAATTACATGGGAATCAATTCATTATTTAAAATTTAAATTCAATTTCACATTGTGGAAATGAAATGTCACTATTAAATACACCTGATCATAATCAAGACTATAGAAATTAATAATTATACCACCAACCTAAATATCATTGATGAACTCTCACCAAAATGTAATCTCCAATTAGATGTAGAATTCCTGAAATCACAACAGTAAAGAAAACTTAGATCAAAACCTTGAATCAAGATCTAACAAAATGAGGTCCATCAAAACAAATATATAAACCAATTTCTAATGAAGTATTTAATTCCTCTCAAAGGATAATGAAATATAGGAGAGAGATGAATCCAAATGAAGAAGAGATTATATATTATAGAGGGTTCAATTTCATTCACTAAATCCTCTATTCGAATCCGAAGAGGTTTGAGGAACCTATGAATCCTTTCAAGAGACTCAAAAAATGATGGAAATATTATTAGGACATAATATGGTAATTGAGAATATAAACTAGGGGTCATGGAATTTTTAAAGAAATTTTTGGGCCCTTTAATTTCTATGTGCTTGATTTCCTGGGTGGGGTCGCACTATTTGACAAATAGTTTGTCCTAATCTTGCAGCCCTACCTTTTGGGATTCATGGTTTATTCTAGGTGAGTACACAGTTTACCAAACCATATATCATCCTTAAAAACTCCATCTATCCAAGGTTACATGATATGGGGAGGGATGTATCAGGATATGGTCAAACCATGTTACACATACTGTTGCTCAAAAAGGGGTGCATGGTTTCCTAGGGAAAACCACACTGTTTTCCCTAAATATCTTCCAAACATGCACAACTCCATAGGATTCGAAAATTACCCAAATTTACCAAAAAAACCGATGAAAAACGTAACCAAGGTATGATCAAAACAAGGGAAAAATACCTAAAAATGATAATGACACATCTCTAGAAAGGTCAGGATCTTAAAATCTCATCACTCAACATCTTTGGATATAAGTGACTTCAGAAATTTTCATTAAAGTCTTTATAGGTTAGATTCTCAAGATAAATGGATTTCTCCATAATGTCCCACACATTCTTGGAAAGTCCTGACAATATATAAGAATTAATTATCCTCCTCCTATCTATGAGTGTCTCATTTTGTTTAAATATTTTAATTACTAACACAATACAGAAGTAAACTCTCTGGGGTCTCCCTCTATAGTGAATATAAGAATATGTTTCCACTAGAACTCTCTTGTTAGCTCAGAAATCAACGGTAAAGTGTGATCAGTCTCACACTACTCGGATTTATGAAACATAGGAATCCTTTACAAAGATGATCATCCATCTAGTACCCTAGAAAAATAATAAGATTCATCTTAGGTATGTGGGGAGTGTGCTTATTAGAACTCTACCGACACTCAACATGAAGATGAATGAGAGTCATTTTCAATACAAGTGATACTATAGTTATTTGAACATAGGTAACAAAAACAGGTCAACCAAAAAATGTGAAAACAACAAAGAATTACCGGATCAAGGATCCTTTTTAATTGGATTAATACTACAAATTTCATAACATAATAGTTTCTTTTATTTTTTTCCTCACATAAAACATGGTATTAGTTTTCATAGATTAGATATGATGATATGTAAAATGTTTTAAATATGTCCCTAGTGTAAAAAATTCATTCAAATATATATTCCTATGTTCCTACTGTGATCCATACATACGTATCCTATGAAATGACAACCCATGTGTAAAATATCAATAAACAAAAACATCATATAATATGTGAATCATCCAAGGTGAAGTATCAAAAATAATTTAATAAGAGAACAGAATGGATGATAATTCCATCCGTGGGAAATTATGTTTCACCCCACACATGGTTTAGCTACTCCCATGAATGACCTAATTTCTAAGCCCCGACACATACAAGCTTCCTATATACCTTTTCCAAATAGTAAAACAATAGAAAATAACCCCTTCCTAAAAATTTTTCTAACAACTTCAACTTGGTACTCACCTATGTAACTGATTCAGATTGCTACTGGACCTCAAGTGCCCCTCCCTATATACTAAAGGATACTTACTTGCTTTAAGGGTGTCAAGAACATAGTGGGGAGAGTATACCCACTATAATAGAGTCATAAAAATAGGAGAAATCAAATAAATAATCAACTTACAACCCAATAATAAAACGTGAAGAACGAACAATCCCAATAATAATAAAATACCATGTAATGATATGATGAATATAACTAAATGACATGCTAAAATCTATTAAATTAAAGGAATAAATAGAATCAATAAATAATACTCTAAATACCCCTCTTCTATATCCTTTTGTCAGTCCCATCTCTAATATTTGACCCATATAACAATTCATCATTCAATATAGGTCACTTTTACTTTGTATATACTAATAACCATTCATCCTAATGGGTACCAACCAGTACCCGAATAGAGTGTTAGTACAACTCAGTAGGATGAAATCCAAGATGTCTAAATATTATAGCTTGGATATATAGTGCATATAGTAGTATGATAAATAGGGGTATCAATTCCTAAATTAATACAAAACATCACATAAACCATCTAACCCTATGGCTCTAAATTGATACCAATGAAGATCAAACATGCATTGATATGATGTTATATATCTCTGTCAGATGGTGGATCCTCTTATATAAGGATGGATCACCCATTCCATTGGTATATTCTCTTTTATATGATAAATCACCCATAATTTGTATCAAATAAATATGAAAAATTGAGATCCATGTGAATTACCCATGATGGGGTCTCTTATATGTTACCATGACACAATACAATATAGGGGAAAATGTAACAATATCATACTAGTATCCATGTGAATTAACCATGATACAGTCTCTTACATGTTCCCATAGTGAACTTATAAACCCAGGAAAAATCAATAACATCATACCAGGCTCTATATTAATTACACACATTAGAGATACTTACATTTTCCAATTATACACTTCCAAAACATATGAAAAACTATAATATCATATCGATGAATTCATCTACCTAGAATGAATCTCAGATGGTACACATAAGATAACCATACATCTCAATAAACTAGTGGATTCTCTTACATTAGGAAAAATTGCTGATGGTATGTATCAAGTAAAAAACACCATGTACCAAAAATCTAAAAGAGTATCAATTGTCAATATATCAAACCTGAAATATAGCCATTATGTTCAATTAATGCATTTACTATTTAACAAGACATTTACATTCCAAAAATTCAAATTACCCATTTATCACAATAATTTCTTCAATTCCATTTCATTAATTAAAATTTTCCAAAATCCATTCACATAATAATATAGTTGTATATCATAATTTTTTCATGATAATCCAAAAACATGGTAATTAACCAATTTATTCCATGTGATTATATTTCAATGAAATCACTAACAATCTCATGTTATTCAAATTCACAATACAAAGAAAATTCTCAACCAATATCAAATTCATCATGTGGTTCTAGGTTCAAACAGACTAAGTTCCAACCATGGGTCAAAGGTTGTAATACCTCTAAGGTGGTCACAAGTCCCGATCCCAATTCCAATGGACCCATTAGGGTCCATGGTAGTTATAACATATGAATTATATTAATTTTTTTGTTTAACTAATTAGTTAGTTTGGGAAAATAGAACACTGGAATGATCACACCTATTACACATACTTGAAAGATGAAATATACATTAGGGAGCTTTCCTAGATCACACACCTCAAAAGTAGAGAATATGGTCAATATTTCTCAATGTTTGTGGTAGAATCTAGATTCCATATTCCTTCCCTTAAACGAAAGACCAAGAACTATTCAGCACAAGACATTAGATCATGATACAAGTTTCACATCCCTAACTAGGGTTCACCCTAAGAGGAAACCAATGTATCAAGTTGGAGATGAAATTATAAGTGAATTTCCTTCAATATATAGTCCTATAAACACCAATATCCAACTGAGGGTTCTTCTAGTTTGAAGGAAACTTTGATAATCTGGTACGAAAGAAATATAGGCTGAGAGATAGAGGGAAAATTGATATGAGAAATTTATGTGTAAGGGATAGATTAACCATTTGGACATGTCCCATTCATAATGTGAATTCAGGTTTCACATCATGAATTTTTATCTTTCCTTATACATAAAAAATATGTATACATGGCCTAAAAATGAAAAAAAACCCAATTTCACATCGTGAACCTCACCCATGAAGTGACATTTCTATTCATTGAGCCTCCTACAATCATTCACATCTTGTAATATTTTTGATAGGATTCTCCAAAAATGTTTACACTATGTAAGGGTTTTATAGGGAATGCCTAGACTGTTCACACCTTGAATGGGTTTCATAGGGTCTTCATAGACCATTCACATCATGAATTGAAAATTTACAGCATGAATTAAATTTATAGCCAAAATCTATCTTCCTTATCTCATCACCTCTATAACACTTTACTAGCTGGATATAAGTCTCAATAGATAATATTTTTATGAAAAACACTTAACACATGATTTTTTAACCAAAAAGATAAAAAGGTATGTACCAGGAAAAGATGGGATCATATGATATCCCATGTTGAGGTTTATGGAATATGTGTTATGAATTTCTTATTATCCTTCTTTTATATTAATTATATATTATTTTGGAAATGTATGGACTTTCACCACATAAAATTCATAATAACCTGCAAAATAGGGATGTGACATTTGATATTTAAAACAACATGTGATCACATATCAGTGCATGGATAACTAAGAGATATCTGAGAAAAAAAATTCTATTATAGGAATTTTTTATACCTAATCATTAGGGAAGTTTTACTCTATTTGTTGGGAAAACATTCAATATTATTATTAACATATTTTGAAGTTAAGTGGTATATTTTTATGGTTTATTGATAAAACTATAAAAACTATATCACCAGTGGAGTCTATCTATTAGAAACCCACCAGTTGTTCCACTAGTAAGTTGTAATTAAAATTATGAGGATTTAATATATTTAGGTAGGGGATTACATAACACCCTAATGTTTTTATTTTATTTCTTTAAATAAATATTTTTTGATAGATTTCTCTACAAGTAATGATGAAATTAAATGAAAACCACAATACATTTAGATTAAAATATATGTTATAAATAAAACTGTGAAAATGTATTCATTGAATTTTCAGGAATGAATAGGAGTAAACACATTATGAAGTATTGGTATAATGAAAAAAAATCATCTTTTAAAACTAATGATATTCAGTTAGTATATCTATAACAATAAAGAAAATTATTTTATGCATAAAAATATAATTTTAAGAAATTTGTGTTTTATTTCAAGAAACTAATAATATTATGATTAAATAATAAAAATATATATTTATAATATAAATAATATGTCTCCATTAAATTTATTATCAATTCATTGGAAATAATAATATTGAATAGTTATAATTTTAAAAAGAAATTTTCCAATATGAATAGTTTTCCACTATATTTGGGGGTTTTATTTAAATATTTAATGCTTAAATTTTATTTTTTTTGAAAAAATGAACATATTTTTTGATTAATCATAATAATATCATCTTATTATGATTTTTAGTATTTCTTAAAATAATTGATTTTAAAGTGAATAATGCAAAATATCATTTTTGAAAATAATGTTGCTTTTATGAAATCACATGGATATAAGCATAATCAAAAAATTATGAAACCTATTTATTGACCAAATATATTTCTTTTAATTAAAATTATATTTTTCAAATATTATATTTTAATTATAAACCTATATTTGGACATAAGTACTATTTCCTCAAAAATTGTTTCCAATACATTATACATGACTATTTTAAAATTAACATTTCTCACTTATATATATAAAATAAAATAAAATATATTGAAAATTTATAATCATTGAGTCATGATTATCAAATAAGGACCACATTATTTTTAGGCATAATGATTATTTTTTATAGGTAAAATCTAGTTTCCACGGTAAAAGCTTAATTAAAAAAGTAATAATTAAAGGGGTAAAGGGATTGAAACATGTTGAAAAAATGTTTTTAGTTGAATAGTTCATGAGTTTCATAACCTTATATATTATCCCATCAATTATATCTCAATTTATTATCCAGTTTCCTTGAGAGTGACTTTCTATTATTTAAAGTTTTGGGTATTTATAAAAAAATCATCCCTTTTCACTTATAAAAGGGGAACTCCTATCCTCATTTCACCTCACACAAAAACCCATTAATATAAAAAAATCCACCCAAATGTCTCTCAAACACTCCTACTAAACATATGCAGGTTATGGTATTCTCAGAATACCTTACCTCAAATGTTTAATCCCCTTAAAAATAAAGATAATCCATGTAGTAAGGTAAATATTTCTAACCAATCTTCCCCCATTCATATTTCATTATATGATTTTTCTATTCCTAAATTTTCTTTTCAAAAAATTTTAATTATTAAATTATTATCATTATTATATGTTAATTTCATTATAATTATGGTATAATCTCTATCTATCCTCCCATTTTCCATTAATTAAATCTAAAACCTGAATTCAGTGTTGTGAAGACTACCATCTCTATGCCGCAAGGTGTTCATTTTCCATCACATCATTAGAAATATGGTCCAAATGGGGAATTTAATATATAATTATAATATTTATGAAATATTTTTTATTCTTAAGTTATAAATCATATTACTATTTTTCCTCATTCCATGTGAAAGGAAATCATCATCCAAGTATATGTGTAGACTAACACCTATATTGAATGAATGATTTTCATTTTTAATTTCATCATCAACATACATGGATGGTAATGATAATCGTTTTAATTGATAAATGTGACTTTTATGATATTAATAAGTTTCTTTTTATTCCAATTTAGTAACCAATTAATGATATGAATGATGAATTTGTTTTACAAATTAACTATCATATACAAAGAAAATAAGAAGGAAAAACATTTTTCTAATATAATGTAACATTTTCATATCTTTTAAATCTACTTATATTTTCTTCAAATTATGATATTTCACACTAATGTGAACTAAATATGATCATTTTGGTTTTAATATAATGATTTTACATCTAAATCACCTCATAATCAACCATTATTCACGGTATATTAATGTTTGGGTTGGTTTGACCACCTATTGAAAACACGACGAAATTATATCATGGATGTCTATGAAAACATAATTAATGGTAAATTATAATATAAATATTTAAAAAATTTATTCTAAATCAGATACATCGATATTTAATTCAATAATTAATAAATCAACTTTCAGTGGTTAAGAAAATCATCAAAGTCTACTTGTTGATTATTTCATCTTCAAGGATGAAGTATAAAACACTCATAAATGGAAATTGAAACATAATAAATAACTATAATCATTCCATTATATAAAATTTAATGAATATTTAATGATTAAATTTTGTAGAAAATATAATACTGGCACTTCTCCTATGAAACTGTTACAAACAGTCATGACTAAAGACACTTGATGTGGGAAAATAGGTAAAAACTAACTTATATACTTGTACATAATGATTGTAAATGAAACACTAAAATATTATTAGGTATTAATATGTTTATGAAATTAATTATTAACATATTTATGTCTCTTATATATTAGGTTAAATTACATCTTCGGAAATCAAGGTAATGGTAAGGATTTCTTTGTCTCATTTTTAACTCCATGGGTCATATTTGATATTGTGTGCCACAATTTCTTTTATTTGGTTTATTAAGTTACCCATTTCTTTTACATATGAAAATATCTTAAATTTAGTTATATTTTATTATATACTTCATGATAGTTCTCATAATATCCTTTGAATCATTCATGAGCAATTCTATAAGAGTTTTATTGGCACTATTTCTGATTCATTGAACCATAGTCATTCTTACATGAATAGGATTTTTCATGATTTCATTGATCCTAATATTCAAAAATTTTATATTATTTTTCCATATATTGTCTTTGAAAATTACTCTCATTATAAATAAAAAATTATTTAATAATTTTTTTTCTAAAATTAAAGTGCAGCATTGGTAAGAATAAATCCCATTTTTACTAAAAAATATTTTCATCAATTTCAATATTTTTGATACCTCTAACAGCCTCTAATATTATTAGAAAATATAATATATATTAATTTTCATTATTCTCATAATTCCATTTACTCATTTTAAAATTTATGTTTATGAATTTTTCTATTATGTGGGGTTTCAAATAAGGGTATTTAAAAAAAAATAAAATAGTTTTTTCTATCCTTTCACAACTGAATGTTTTATCTAATAAATAGCATTTTTTGGTAACCTTTATATCATTCCATGGATATTTTTTTATATATTTTTATAATAATTTTTTTCAAAGGCCTTATATTTCTAATCTAAAAAATGTTTGGATGGTTATTTTTTCTTCACCTTTTATAACAATATATAAAAGTTTTTGTAAAAAATATTTTATTTTCACTTCTATTTGTCCTCTGTGGTTTATATATCATAAATATATGTTTCTATCATCATATATAACTTATTATGATGTGATTATTTTTGTAAAATTATATATTTTATATCCTATGAACTCTTAACTTTATGTTATTTGATGTTTTTGGAATGTTTAAATAACACATTATTTTTTAATGGGATCATTAAGATATGTTTATGATTGATTTTAAGTGAAAAACATATGCATAGAAAATAATGGGTGGGGTCATATATATCTCCCTCAATGTATTGATTTTTGACTATTTTTCATGAACTCAAAATGATACATGGGAGGGTTTATTCCAAACCAGATGTTGCACATGAGGATTTATCCCAAACCAAAGGGGCACATTAGAGGTTTTATCCCAAACCTAATGGTATACTAGAAGATTATCCAAATACTAATAAGGTTTATATTTTATTATCCCAATAATATTGTGCAATTAATCTCTTGGTAGGTATCCTTTACATATAGTTTCAATGCCTCTTTTTTATGTTGTACTCTTATGTTATAATTTCATGTCAATGATTATTCTCCTTGAATCATGTTTAATTTCTTGTCATTCAATACACTTTTTACTTTGTATATGTTTATTAATTTTATATTACATATCCTTATTTTATAAATTATGTAAATATCATATTTTTTCAACTTATTTTGAATAATAAATATCTCTCATTCCCATGTTTTCTCATATTATTATGATCTAAATCTTGATGAGATATTGATAAGTCTTCTCTAACTGGGCATTTAAACTCACCCCTTTATTAAATTTTTCTTTACCCTAATTATGAAGATAATTATAAATTTTAGAATGCTTAGAAGCTAGTAAAGATGAGTTAGATTATAAAGAAAATATTGTAAAATAATATGTTTTTGTAGCCAATCATCAATATAGTAAACCTTTAGGTATTTGGTTTGTGTGAATATTAGTGAGATTTGTTATTCAAATAATTTTATCAATTTAATATTAAATATATGTTTATCTAAATTCCCTTTAGTTACTTCAAATATTCTTATATTCATAGGGTAATTTTCAACTCAATTTTTCTTCATTTTGATATGATGTGTATTCACAACTTGTTAAATTTTTATGGGTATAAATTAGGAACGTATTTATTTTATCATAATTTTTAATGTGATTTAAGGGATTTAGAAATATATATAATTTTATATACTTCATGGGGTTTGAAATTGAAATATAACCACAGTGTAAGTAAATGCATTAACTCAATCCCCCCTATGTTGATTAATAATGTCTAATTTTTAAATTTCTATTTATATGGTTGGTTTATTCCAACATAAGATATTATATTGTATATTATATCTCTATAGGGTAAATTAAAACTTGATTCAAATCAACCACCTTAATTAATTTATTCCCTTAAAATTACAGCATTATTAAGAATCATCTATATTCTCTTTATAATGTCTTTCCTCCTTTTCAAGATAATTACATTAATGAAATTCTATCTTAATAAAATTTGATAATGTTAAGAATAATTACCATTAATTACCAATGAGATAGTTATATTCCTTATCCATATTCATTAGTCACACTAATATTATCATTTATTAATTTGAAACCAAAATATGTTTTATTTTTGGTAATCATTAAATTTACCCTTACTTATTTTCAAGTGAATGATTTATCACCCTTTTTATGATGTGGGTTTTAATAAATTTATTTTCAAAATATTTTAAATGATTTTACTTTCATGTTCATATGTTTTATATTTCTCTCCAAAATTCCCTAAGAAAACATTTATAAACTTTTCATGGCCTCATTATTGAAAATCCTTTTTGAAATAAAAAGTTTTCCAAGTTTCCATGTTACCTTTTAGAAAATTATTTTTGAATGTGATCTGTACATTCATGTTGTGTGTGTATAGAAAAAAATATAAAAAATATTCTCTAGTTTCTCTCATCATATGATAATTAATTTATATTAATATTCCTTTCCTTTTTTAAAATGTTCTTCAAAATTATTTTAATTCTTAAAGATTTTAGAAAGAAAATGATTTTTTTATTTTCCAAAATTAGATGTATAATTTTTTAAAAAATAAATCATGAAAAGATAAGGGATTTTAATGGCTTTTTTTAAGGAATTATTATTCAATTGTTTTTATCCATTATAAAAGAAATATTTTCTTAAAATATTATTCCATTGTATTTTTTTCTTCTGAATACCCTTTTTCATTTTAAAGGGTAATTTTGAGAATATTTTTTCATAGTCAAGGTATTTAATTTTAATGAAAATTATTTAAGTAATTTATCTAATAATTTTTAAATCATGTTTTACATCTATCTCAACATTCATTTTTGTTCATTATGATATATATGGAATATTTTCTTATGATACCATCGACCTTCTTTCTCTAGATGGATTATGAAATGTTTTATGAGTTTCTTCATGAAAATCATATCTTTACTATAGTTTAATTATTTTTTGGTGGAAATATGAATGATTAATTTCAGTTGGCACAAATATGTATAGATCATTGATGCGTGGGGTCATATATATACCTCTAATGTATTTCATATCACATGAGATGATGAAAGTTTCATTGAATGTGATCTACGTAGATGTTTTCACAAGTTTGGTGTGTGAATGTGATGTATGGTACTATGTTCATAGGTTTTTTGTGTGAATATTATATGGGTAGCTTTGTTAACAATGTTTTGGAGTGAACATGATCTTGGTATCTCTTTTCATATGCTTTTTGGGTTAACATTATTCAATTAGATTTGTTCATATTTTTTTTGTATGAATGTGATATGGGTATCTTTTTTCACCTTTTTGATGTGTGAACATGATTATGGAAGCCGTGTTCATAAGTTATTGCATCAATTTAATGTAGGTAACTTGAATCAAAAGATTTTATAGTGTTAATATTGTATTTTAAATAATTATTATGTTAAATTTCAATGAAATTCCATATTTCTAAAAATATATGTGTGTGCATCATTGTGATTATGTATCTTATATCATGTTTATTTTCTCACCCTAATTTACCATGGTTTATGTTTGTTTATTTTAGATTGCATATCCTTCTAACATGCATAATAGAAAACAAATTTTTTTAAATGATCCTTTTAATAAGATATTTCTACTTAGTTCATGTTTTCTTATATGATTATGATCTAATACTTGATGGAATGTTGATAATTTTTCACTTACTGAGCATTTTAGATCACCCCTTTTTTATGTTTCTATTACTTGGGTTGTGAAGATGACAATAACTTATAATAATTTTAGAAGGTATTATAATGTTTATCAATTATAAAGAAATGTGTACAATCATAAAAAAATAAGTTAATTATATTACTAAACCACAAAACAATGAACCTTAGGTTGGTTGTATTATTTACATATTTGGGATGTTTAATTTTTAAATTTTAGAATTGATGGAAAATAGATAAATTTTTTATTGGGTCCTCTCGCTTGTATCAAATCTAGTGTATAAAAATTGTGTTTTTAGTAATTGACTCCAGATTACAGGTCTGGGGTGCCTCAATTGGTATCATAGATTGTTTTAATTATTTTATGGATTATTTTAGTTATTTTTGGGATTATTTTTAGGGAATTTTCTTGAAAACCTTAGTGATAAGTCTAGTTACAGGATAACATCTGAAAAGTTTAGTGAATTTTTTAGTATGTGGTTTTCCTAGCATTGCATCCCTTTCTGTATCATGGAAAGTGGCTGTGTCTGTGGAATAGATGCACCTAGGGGTAATCACACAAAAAAGGTTTATTGAGTATTAACTCGATCCTTACTCAGTGCATTATTTGTGGTAATAAGACTTAACACATGGCTATACACTTATGGAGGATGTGTTTTGGTAAATAAAATTCTATTTAAAAATAATTATGTTGAATTAAAATTGAATTTAACGATGTAATATACAACCAGTTTGGTTAGAATATATAATAAGAAAATGTCTATAGAAAACCTTGGATAAATTTATTGGGTAATTGGTTTCTCTAACAACATTATGCAGGAATAAAAAATATCATAGTTTTAAAGGAATTTGTCATTGGAGAAGACATGTTAGGATTTAGTTTTTATATTCTTATGATTATTTAATCTAATTTTATTGAATATTAACATAAAAAATTGGTCAGTGTTTAGAAAAACGATAATGAAAATGTTATTGTAAAATTTTTTTCCTGAAAATCTCTTAGAACCAACTAAGGATAAATATTTTCTACAAATTGTTGAGATAATGTAAAGTTCCAATACATACCTATTATGTGGGAAATGATGAGTTTCCTAGTTTCTATGTTTGTAAGGTTGATATATCTTTATATATTATATCTTGATTCTTTTATATATTTTAATGACCTTTAATATATTCCAAAAGGTATGCGATAATTATAATTTTGAGGATGAAATTTATTTAAGGGGGATAATTTAACACCTTGAGATTTTAATAATAATTTTATTCTATCAAATAAATAATATGTCTAATTTTATAATTTATATGGAATAAGAAACTAAAATGAAATTGTTATACCTTAACATAATTATTTTAAATTTTTATCATTATATCATATATATTAAATTAGAAGTCACAAACGATCATATCCACATTAATAAAACTATATAAAAAGGGGAAGTGATGAAATTGATCTATACAAGTCTTACTTATGAGGATCACTTGTCTAAATGTAGAAATGAGGTGGAATAACTAGAGTTTTATTAATTAAAAGAAAAATATAGACTTCAATAGTTTTTTATGATCAAAATCTTATGTGAGAGAAGATAAATCTTTTGGAAATTTTCATGAGATCCTTTTTAGCTAAACCACCCCCCGTAAATGCCACCCGAGCTTATCTTATGCTTAGATCTTATATGGAGATCTTGGTATATTGTGTATGTATAAATTAAGAAGGTATAACCATTTATTTATCAATTTAGTAAACTATTTCTCATTTTTTACTTTCAAAGAAAAATAATGTTCAATTTTAATACTTATGCATTGATAAAATTCAGTTAATATTCTTAAATTACTTTTTGTACAATTTTATGCTAGAATTTTTTTTCATAATTTTTTTTTTCATAATTTTTTTATACAGTTAATTTTAAGAAACTAAATATATTTTATTTATTATTTATATTAATAATATATTATAAACAATCAAATTATTAATATATTGAAAATAAGAATATGAATAATTATAATTTTAAACAGTTATTTTCCTATGAAAATTAGTTTCATTTCATTATTATGTATTTATTTAAAAGATAAATTTTAATATTTCAAAATTTTAATTTGATGAAATTAAATTCATTTTTTAATCTTATAAAAAACATTATCATAGGATATATTTTTTGGGATTTTTTCTTCAAAATTTGGATTTTTTTTTGCGGAATAGGGAAAATATCATTTTCATTAATACTATATCATTTTTTACTTTATTATAATCTAACAATGGCTTAAAATTTTAATCAATATTCATGGATATAAATTTAGTTAAGGGGTAAAAGTTATTCAATTGAAATTAAATTATTTATTTATAAAAATATCATTTAACATTTTAAAATGTAAGTAATGCTTTATTCAAAAAAATTTATTTTGAACGTTTTATTTTAATTATGATTTGACAAGTTAGAATTTATTTTGGATTCCTTTTTAAGACATATGACATTTATTTAAATAATAATAAACTAATTTAATTCATATAAATAAAAAAGAATTTATAATTTTATTTTAATCACAATTGTTTATTTATGAAAATATAATTTGACAAAATATAGTATATATACATCATATAAAATAATATTAAAATTAATTTCTATCACCCATATAAAATTTATATAAAAAATATATTTGAAATTTTAAATCATTAGTTATAAATTTTATAGTAAGGAACATTTAATTTTTAGTCAACATAAGTGAATTACTAAGTTAACAATTTGTTTCCATGGTAAAAACAAAAAATGGTAAATGGGAAAAAAATAAGAATAAAAGAATTAAAAACATGTTTGAAAATTTATTATTGAGGAATTAAAAACCTTAACTATTTTTCCACTCAAGTATTATTCATTATTGGATCCATTTGTCCTTTGAATATTGACTTCACCTTTTATATTATTACAAAAATATCAATCCTCTCACTTATAAAAGGATTCATCACCACCCCACATCTATTTAGTTCTAAAAAATCTTATATTCTACCAAAAAATACCAAATTACTCCCCTAAACTCATATCTAGTCCCTATAGGTTTTGTTCTTCTCAATAGACCACCTCTAAAATCCTTAATCCAAATTACAAAGAATCTCTTCCAAGGAGTAATGTAATATTCTAAAATACTCATTTTGCATTACTTTTCATTTAATTATTTATCTACCTCTTCCAAATTTAATCAAAACATGTTGGAATAATTTCATAATTATCATATTTTTACTTAAATTCCATTTTATTTTTAGTATAATCATTTTTTACCCTCCTCCCATGAATTTGAAAATTGAAAGTGTTACTTATGTCCTACTACAACCTCCATAAGAGACGTGATCCATTTTTCATAAAACAATTACATGGATATGTAAAATGGGGTCATTAATGGATTAATATCATACTCATAATATTATTAATATTGTAAACTATTCCCTATATTATTCTCTATCATTTGAAAAAGAACATGTTACCTATGTGTATGTGTGCACTACTGCAGCCCCAAAAGTGTCGTATTTAGTTTCTCATCTTGTCTTTTAATCATCATAAAAATATCATTAAATCTATTTCACCACCTTAGAAACATATAAATAATATCACTATTCTTCTGTAATAATGATATTATTTTAGAATAATCTCTTTCTTAATCATTCTCAACCATAGATTATAACTTGTTCTAGTTTTGATTAGTTAACTAGCTAAATTAATGAAAATATAAATTTATACCATTAATGGTTATTGAAAAATAAATAGTGATATTATTGGCCCTAAATTATTAGATAATTTTTTTTATAGTTCTATAAAGGCCACATTATTTTTTATCTGATTTTTATTTTATCACCATTTTATTTGTCCAAAAAGCCAAAACAAGCTCATCGCTAACTTTTTTGTCACAAATCACAAAAAAAATATTTATGAATTGAAGATAGAAAATTATAAATAATTACAATAAATCAGTTACAATAACTATAATGATCTTGTAATGATGAAAATTTAATTTGTAATAAAAAATCTTCACGACCTTTAAGAATCTACTACAAAACCAACAATCATAGCTAATGACATATGATGATATAAATAATAATTTATTTTTAATAAATAATTAAAAATGTTATTTATAGAAGTTTATAGGTATTAATAAGTTTATAAAATAGGTAAATGCTATATTTATATTTTTTATACATGAGGTTAGAATATATCTGTCCTACATTGGATAAAAGGTTTGAGATTTTCAAAACTAAGTTTCATTTCAATGAGTTATAATTCTTGTTTATTAAACCACATTCTAATATGTTGAGTTATTTTATCCTACGATTAAATAAAATTATCTTTCTACTTTATTTCTATGGATTTATAATTCCACTTAATGAACTCATATTCGAATGAATGTTACTTCAAATATTATAATATTATAAACTATTTTTTAATCTCAATTTTTCTTCATTTAGATATGATGTGTATTCACTTATTATTTTATTTTTTTTGTTATATATAATTTTAATGGATTTATTTTATCACAATTTTTATTGAATAAAAATTTATTTGAAAATAAAATTCATGTTATACCTTTCCTAATTTTTCAATTCGAAAGATAATAACTATGTAAGGGTTTATTGTTAACTCAAACCCCTTTTCTTTGAGTTATAATGATTCATCTTGAACATCCTAAAAAAATGATTGGATTACACTAACATGAAATTTTATATAGTAATTATTATTTCTATCTAGGGAAAATGACACATTTAATTCAAATATTTATCCTCGATGAATTTATTTTCCATAAATGTATGGAATTATTAAGAATAATTCAAATTATCTTTATAATTATCTTCATACTTTTTAAGTGAATTACGCTGATGAAATTATTTGTTAAAAAAAATTATGATGTTATTAATAATTCTTATTCCTTCCAAATGATCACTTTATCACCCATTTCCATATTCAATATTCTTGAAAATGTTATCATTTCTTATTTTGGAATTAAAATATGTTTTATTTATTGTAATTTAATAATTTCTCTACCTACATTCAAATTAAATGAGTATCACTTTCATAAAAATATGGTCTTCAATAAAATTATTCTGAAATAAGTTCAAAAGTTTTTAAAATAAAATTTTATAGGCTTAATCTTACACTCATAATTCCATCCAAAAACATTTGCAAACTTTTCAAGTCTCTGTTATTGGAGATACTTTTTAACTTAAATTTTTTCAAAATGTTTCTCATAAATTTTCTAAAAATAACTTCTTAATATGACCCACAACTTCATCTTTTATGGGTATGGTAAAAAAATTCAAAAAACACTTTTACGGTTTCTCTCACTGTATGAAAATTATTTTTTATATGTCTTCCTTTATATATTTTAAAATGGTCTTTCAAATGATTTCAATTATAAATTATTTTGAAAATATAAAGAAATGTTGTTATATTTTCCAAAATAAAAATTTAATTTAATAAATGATTTTTTAACTTTTTATGGGATATAAATTCTTGTGTTTTTTAAATATGATTTTTTCTAAAAAAAATTTTTTAAGGGTAATTTTTAAAATGATTTATCCAGGCCAAATTATTTCATTTTAAAGAAAATACGTTTAAATAGTTTTTATGAATTTAAAAAATGTGTTATTTATTATTTTGTTCAAGATGATTTATCCAATAATTTTAAAAGGTGATTTTACATCTATGTCTACATCATTTGGTATTATTTATGTTACAAAAGGGTTATTTTAATAGTATACCATCAAATTTATCTCTCTATATGGATAATTTAATTTTATATGAATGTATTCCTGAAAACCATTTATTTTTCATGGGTTAATTAAGTGGTTTAAAATATGAATGATTAATTTAAAGTATCACTAATATGTATGGATTATTAAATTTTAGGGTGTTTTATAAGACTCTAACATATTTCTTATGTTTTCATATAATATGAGATAATGAAATCTTGTGTGAACATGATTTGGGTAGATTTGTTTACAATTTTATTGTCTAAACATTATACTGGTAGATTTTTCCAAAGGTTTGTTGTGTGAACATGATATGGGTATCTTTGTTCACAAGTTTTTTTTGAATGTGTTGTGTGTAGTTTGTTTCACATGTTTTTTGTGTGAATATTTTGTGGTTAGAATTCTTCATAATTTTATGTTGATAATGTGATGTGGGTAGAGTTTTTCAGAGGTTGATGCATGATTTCGATGCAATTCTCTTGGTTTATAATATTTCCTATGCTTATGATTATTCCATAATCCCATATTATGTTTTGTTTTCATAGCATGATATATTTATATTTTCCTTTGATTATGTCTATTAGATTATTTTTATTTCCACATACTCTTTTACCATGGTATATATATATTTTTTCATTTGATATTATATGTCCTTCTATCATGACATATAGAAAATATTTTTGTTCCATGTTATTTTTACAAGGATATTTCTTCCCAACTCACGTTTTCAAATATGATTATAATATTACCCTTGATAATGTTTAGATAAGTTTTCCCTTATTAATAAATTGATATCATCGCTTTTTATGTTTCTATTTCAGAGGTAATTAATTTGAGTATAACTTATAAGAATTATAAAATGGAGTCTAGTGTGGTTTAATTATGAGGAATTGTTCACAATTATCTTAAAATAATTTTCTTATATAGATGATCCTAAAATATTATAAACTATTCATTCTTGATGTTCTATATTTATTTGTGATAAATAATGTTTAACTTATGTAAATGGTGTTATGTAAAGATATGTTTATCTTGCTTCATATAACTTTGTATCAAATCTAATGTTTAATTAAAGTGTTTTTTGGCACCAAACTTAAAAGTGTTGGTATAGGGTTACTTAGATAGGGTCTGGGCATTCATGTATCTCACCTAAAGGATGATGTTGGTTATAGATAGGGTCTGAATAAGGGTACTGGATCAAAGCAGTTGGATCCTATAGAGTAGAATGGTAATGGGACTTAACGCAGTAGGAAGTATTGATTAAAATTTTCATTCCAGGTGATGGGAGAAAGGGTATCTATATTGGTGTTTCAGCCCTTCCTCCTTAGGGGTAGGTATATAGAGTTTTACTTGTGTGTTGTCAACAATTGTGTTAAATCATAGTGTCATTAACATTAAATGGATCTTTGATCATACCGTAATATAGTTCACCAAAATTAATATTATAGGACTTTCTAATGGTGAGTTAGTGATATGGGAATTAGTTAGATACAAGGTTCAAGTTAAAGTTTTAGAGTGTCCAAACTAAGTTCTAGTTGGGGTTATATATGTTTTTTGGGCCATGGTGGAGAGAACAATGACCATTAGTAGGGTAAATAATATTATGATAGGTACGATTCTCAAGGGAGTATGGTAGCTGATTAAGGATTAGATTATGGCTAATTGTGTGTTATTGACCCCCATCCAATAAATCATGATTTTGTTCTATTGACAATTTTATTTATGGTTATTGTATAATATACTCTAGAATATTCTATATTCGATATGGGTGTATCATTCTCATTCATATCTGATCAATTTAATGATGGATTAGGTTTGGATGTAGAGTACTATTATGGGTTTTTTTATTGATACACCTTTAGGTGTGTGATCAGAGGATATTGAAGATATCAACAGTGTGTTATCCTGATTAGTGGTTATTTATTTGTCAATGATTTCTTCAGGTTATAGATGAATATATTTCATGTGATCTTTAAAATGAAATAGTTATTATAGTATCAAGATAAAATCAATTTCTACTACTAATTATTATTATAAATATCTTATGTGGGTGTCAATTATACCTACATCGAGGAGTGGGATTTATAGGTAGTTAATGTGGGAACTAACCTTTATTATCTAGGTGGGATCCTATGAAAATTTTCTAGTGTCATTCTGGATAATGAGTGGACATGCTAGGTATCCATTCCTTCTATAGTTGATTAGTTACTGGATATGTTTCCTAATGATTTATATGGTTTCCAACCCAATAAGAATTGTGAGATTATAATTGGTTTTATTTCTTGTATGAATACCATATCTATTTTTCTATACAAGGTGGATCCAATAGAGAATCTAGAAATAAATTCTCTATTAGAGGACGTAGATGTGATGTGTCTTATTAACCCATGTATATCCATTTTTGATGATGTAGTATTCTTTAGAAATAAGGTGTATTTTTTTTTATGTTTATGTCTTCATTTCAAAAGTTTGAACCACGTGACTATCAAAAAATGATATCCTATACCACATATCAGAAACCTATTTGATCGATTGTGGTGAACCATGGTGTTTTCTATGATGAAATTGAGGTTGGTTTACTACCAATTGTGGGTGAGGTCAACAAATATCCCATCTATATCTTTTAAGAGTAGTAATGGTCTAAAAAAGTATATTCTGATGTAGTTTAGTTTGATTAATGTGTCAACATTTTCTATAATCTTTATGAATAGGTTAAACAATTTTTATTTAGATTATTTTATAGTTATGTTCTTAGATGATATTCTGGTATACACTCTATTATAGGAGGACCATGTTCAGTACCTATAAAATTTTAACACTAAATAGATTTATCTTTATTTGAAGCTCTAAAAGTATTAATTATAAATTAACGAGTTGAATTTCTTAGGACATGTGTTAATTGTGTCATGTTTATCAGTGGTCCCAAATAATGTTTTGGTAGTGGTTTCTTCATAGTATTCCAAGAATTTATTCAAGATTTATAGTTTCTTAGGATTAGAAGGTTACTACTAGAGGTTCATTCAAGAATTCTCTTGATTGGTAGTGTTGATGTCAGACCTGAACAAGAAGGGGTGGGGGGGGGAATTTGAGTTACATGAATCTAGTAAGAGGGGATTCTAGGATCAAAAAAGGAGTTTGGTAAGTACTGATTTGTGGATAAAGGGACGTAATTAAGAAAACATTGTTATACTATTTTGATAAGTTATTTTGAAGTATTTTCGGGGTTTTTGGACTGTCTTGGAAGTCTTTTGAATGTTCAGGGATCATGTAGATGGTGTTAGAGAAGTTGAATGTGGAAATTGGGGATCCTATGAAAGATTCACAGGGGACCAACATAGACTTCATGACCTTGAAGCCAAATCTTGAATGCTAAATGGAGGGGGTATGCTGATTCATAGGTTGTATACTTGGGTTCTAGAACCATTAATTAATTCCAATTTTTTTTAAAAAGTGTATAAAAATTATATTATAATGCATGGATACCCTCTTTTATTAGAAATTTTTACTATTATAAGGGATACCCTCTTTTGGGTTATTTTGGGAAAAAAATTTCTATATTTATCCCTCTAGTTATATTATCCATCAAATATTTGAATTTTTATTTCAGATCAGAGGTTTGATAGTCCAAAATTTTAATCCCTTCCCTTTCACTCTAGATCAAGGGTTTTGAAGTAGAGGGTTTTCCAAATAATAGATAAACCCATTTCATTTATATGATTTTTAAGGGTTTAAGGGAACTATGAGGTGAAAGGATCTTGGATTTTCTGTTTGGATCTAAGGAAAGGATCTCTATATTATCTCCTCTCCTATTTTTTTTGATTTCTCTCAATGGTTTTCCTAGTTGGGTAGGGGTTTGGGGGATTTTTATGGGGAATTCTTCTATTAATTTTGGGTTTTCTAGTTAAAAGGATTTTAATATCCTAAGGTTATCCTAGATCATTATTTAAATGGAATTTATTCTTGATATCACTAGATGTGTGGTTGGTGGCTTCACAATCACACCATTTAGAGGAAAATCTATTGATCCTAAAGGTTGGAATATAAATAAATTATTTTATGGATATAATATAATTTGGTTGTTGAAATTTTATAATGGTCAAAAGGGATTTTTAGGAGTTTTTTAGTGTAAATAAAACATGTGGACTTCTGTGGACCTTTTTAGTTTCAAGAAAAATATGGTATTTCGAAATTATAATTTAAAATATAGGTTTGTATTGAATTATTTCATATATTTTGTGTATTTTGATCATTTATAGGGTTTATTTTTTGGGATCTTAATCATTATTTTACCATGCAATTAGTTTCTCATGAAATGTTATTTGGGTGTTCATTGAGATAAATTATCCAATGTTATTTATCTTTGTGGATTGAGTTTCATTTTTTTGTGTTATTTAGTTTTATGGGTTGAGGTTTAAGGATGAATTTATTTGTATTTGTACCTTTAGAATCATAGTTGATTTTTTTATGTTTTATAGTGGATGGTATTTTCCTTTGCATGTTGTGTTTCATAGTTGATGTAATTTTGTGTTTGTTAGGTTTCACAGTGGATATTATTTCACTCATGGATTGGGATAAATAGTGGATAATGTTGTAGTATATTTTTCCTTGGGTTGCACAATATTATGGTTTACTATTTATGTTGGGTATTTTTTTGATTCCTTAAATATTAGTTTTGTAAGATCCCACTTTTGTGTAAGTACATTGTTGGTAATTGTAAGATAATGTGATGGTAAACACCCAAAAGGTTTTGGGAACCTTATCGAGAGAGATAGTTAATGTTTTGGGGGGTAGTTGGTCCACTAATAATTTAATGATTCCCATTTTTTGATATTACTCATGATCTAATGTTTCCCCAAGATTGGGCTATTTATATAGGTTTGTGGATTATTTAATTAGGGGATTTTATTATTCTATTTGGTTTGAATTATTGCCTTTGTGATGATTGTAAATATGTAGTGTTTTATTTTAGTTTTATATTGTAACATGTTTTTTGGTAGATTTTAAGTGATATCAAATGTAATTATAAAGTTATAAGGTTATATAAACATGTTGTTTATAAAACATATCTTTATCTTGGTTAATTATAACATATATTGGTTTCATAGTGAACATTTGGAAAATCCTACTTGGTCTTGTTTTCACCCCCTATATGGGAATCTCAATTCCTATTGATATGATGTTACATGAGTTTTTGTTTGTTGAATGTTGCTTTATGGGAAATAATGGAGGAGTGGTGGTGGTCTAGTGGAAACTGGTGGTGGTTAGCTCATGTCATCCATAGTAGTTATTTGATTATTGGCTTGGGTTATACTTATATCAGGTTGGTTGTTGTATTATATTATTGTACTTATGTTTTATTTTTCTAAAAATTAAATTCACGGTTTATGTTTCCAACCAGATTTTAGGTATGTGGTTCTTTCTAGAATGGAGTTATTATACTTTTCCCCATGGTTCTTACTAACATTTTTAATTTATATTTTATATTTTGGGATTGGGGGATTGTTCCAAGATCCTAGAAGAATTTTTATTGGGCTCACTCTTGGATTTGAGTACCCAATCTAGGTTAGGATGTTACAAAATGGGTAAGTTTTATTCATTTAGGGTTTTAGAATAATTAATATATTATGTGTTGGGACATAGAAGTTAACTATAAATAATCATGATCAATATCCTTAAAGTGAATCTCGAATTTCCATGTTGGTTTTTAAATGTGAGTTTTTTTTTGACTTGGGAATATTCTATTTGGTTTGGGTTAGCCTAGGTATATTTTCTTGGCCACAGTATATAGTGATATGATTTTTTTCTCTTGTATCATGTAGTTCCATGAGAGGAATTACATGGAATATAGTTTATTACTTTTCATTATTGATGTGTTCTTCTATAAAAATGTTTTTAAAATAATTAATTGGTAGTTTTATTCTATTGATTGTTGGTTTTTTGAAAAAATAAAGCCTTTTGTATTTTTATTTGTTATTGAACAACTATAATAATAGGTTGGGAATGTATAATTGGTGTAAGTGAATTATTGTATAGGTGTGATTTCAATTTTGGAAATTGGTATGGGCTGTTTATTTTTTGATATTTTAAAATCCTTAATAATTTTTTTTATTTCAATAGATGTCATCTTGTTTATTAGGAATGAGTCTTAATCATTTTTATAGGATTTATTAGAGAGGGATGAACATTTAACAGTTTAAGATTGAATAAAAGACTATATATCCAATGTTAAATAGTTTATTTGGGTATAAACCTATTTTTTTCATTATTATCTATTCACTCTATAGAATGGGAAATCTTGATTTGGATTTTTTTTTGTGAAAAATTGTTCAATTTTTTTTTGAAAAATGGATTCTTTTATTTTAAAAATTATTAATTATATTTTTTAATGTATTTTTGAGGATTTTTTTTCTATTCTAATAATGGAAGGTATTAATGGGAATTTTGTGTTTAGAGTATCTATTTTAAATTTGATTTGGTAAGATAAATAGTTTGGGGGTTTTGATGGTACTTTAAACATGGTAATATTTTTTATAAAATATAATGGGTGTTTCTAAAATGGGTAGTGTTTTAACTTGGTTCTAAAAATATGAAATATGTTGTCTCTTATGATAGGTGTTGGGCCTTAATTTTTTCAAAAAAAAAATTTGAATGATGTTTGGTATTTTAGGAACATGTGATTGTTTTTTAAGGTTTTATTATATCTAGACACATTATGAAAATTATGGAATTTTCTCATAGAGAGACATGTATTTAGTTTTAAAAATGGTCCTAGAGGCATTTAATATTTATTAAAGGAATTTTTTTTGTCTTGTTTAATTTTGTAAAATAAGTATAATTTTTAAAATCATGAAGTGTTTTATAATGGTTAGGAAAAATTTTGTGGAGAATTAGTCTTTCCTGATTTTATTTTATCTCATAAATTATTTGGGGGAAAACTTGTGATGGATTACTTTCATATTAAGAAAAATTTTAAAAAATTATTTTTTAAAATTGTTGTATGTAATCATATTATTTTGGGTATCATTTTATGATGTTAACCTTGATTATTTTATTGAAAACACATACCATAGGATTCCTTAAAAAGTTTCAATATTTTAAAAATTGGTAAGTGGAATGTTAAAGATTTATAAAAATATGTGAATTATAAAAAATTGACATCAAATGGATTTAATACAATGTCATGACATGACGAACCGTGTTTTCAGGAAATATTTTGTTGTTTAAAAATATATTGAATGAATATTTTAAAAAAAAAATGGTTTGAAATTTTTGATTTAGTGTATCAAAATTATATTTTTTTATGAATTTCATTAACATATGTGATTATTTTTGATTTTTGAAATATTTTAATTTTTGTTATGTGTTAAGGCCTAGTATTTAATGTTGTCATCATAGTGGATGGGTTAACTAGAGATGGAGTAGTTTTTTCTCCTTGATTAGATGTTAATTAATGGAGGTTGAGACCTAGGTAGAGGATAATGGATCATTATGTTTACTCCATGGTGGATGGAGGGTTATCCTTATCAATTACCGAGTGTTGAACTGGGATTGAATACGTTTTTTTCTTCATCTTGGCATATGTGTAGTTTTATTTTATAAGTTGTCTTTGGGTAACTCTAGGGAGGGATAATAACATTGAATTATGTCTATAAAATAATTAGTGGATTAAACTATATGTGGGGTTAGTGAGGTTTTTTAATTGATTTTTATAGTTGGGAATGGTTTTTACAAAGGTATTACTTCTTTCTTATAGATTTATATGTTAAAAAATTCAAAGTTCATAGCATTGAAGGGATAATTATAATTTTTTGGTTTCATTTGGATGTAAATAGGTTTTGATATGGATATATATTTGTATTTGGAATATCATATTTATTTGATGGTATAATATAGAATATTTACCTGGGAGTATAAGGTTATATCCATCAATGTTCATCGTAGAAGTCATGTGGATATCAACTGGATAGTGTAAGATAAGGATTAAAGTGGGTGTTTCTTGTTCAACAAGAGATTTTTTGAATCATCATAATGATTACAGTGTAACGGTATAGATTATTGGGAAATGTTTTAGGTTTTTTTATATTAATAAAAATGTCGGGGTTTGTTATTTGGTAAACATATGCATTGTCATTTTCATGGTTTCATTAGAAATATATAGTTAGAGATTATTTCTTGATATTAGGAATAAAAAATTGAGTCATTTCCATGGAATAAATAACAACTCATCAAATGGTAATCCTAAGCCTTGGTTTGGTTTCTAAATATAATAATTGGGTTGGTCATGTTTAAATTGGACCCTTTGAATGCTTGGGATCAATTTGGGAAATATATTTCATTTTTGATATGATGGTATTAGTTTAGTGTATGTTTTTTGGATACTGGTTCAATGTTCATTGATTATTGGGCTGGAAAAACCACAATTTTGATCAGTATGCCTTGTGATAAGAATAAGGTTATGGTGTAATGGAAATACTCTAACTTATATGTCCAAAGGTGGGATATTAGGTGAGGAATAAAGAAAATTGGTTATTTTATAAAGTGATTTCAGTGTGTGTTTTGACTAAACCATTTTCAGTGGGTGAATCAATGTGTTGTACATTTTTTCATTAGAACCTATGATGTTAAGTCATGTTTTATTAGATACTAAATTTAGTGTTCGTGTGGTTAGTTTTTTAGTTTCAATGGTTGTGTCGTGTAAAACTCCGTTGAGGGAACTCATTTGGTGAATGTGTGTTTGGTGGTTATTTTGGGTTTTGTATCCATTTAATGAACCCGGATGACTAAAGGGATGTGGTGTAGAGAAACTTATGATCACAATATTCCATGGATAATGAATTTGTGTAGATTGGGATAATGGTTATTGACTTATTTCGTATCTTTTACATGAGAATAAAATATAAATTGGATATTATCTTGAGTTATATTTATAATCATATAATGTATATTATAATATATTTATTGTTTTTCACAATTGGAATTGAATATGTAGTGAAAAAAACATATAATGAGATGGGTGGTTGTGTTATAGTATTTATTGTCATAAGTGGATGATATCTAAAAAAGGATTGATGGATTTTATTTGAAACTTAATATTCTTTATGGAGGGGAGCGTTTTCATGGTGGTAATATTAATGCAAGGAGTGGATAGATTGATGTTTCTATCATATTTTTATATATTAAATGCGTTATGGTGGTAAGAGTTATTGTAATTATATTTTTGAGGGTTTTTTGAATAATTGTTGTGTGCCTAGTTTTTTAGGAAGCATATTTTTTAAGATGTTTAATTTTTAATGTCTTTGTTTTGGATAAAGTAAATGAATTGGAAAATATCTTAGAATACTATAGGGATAAGTGAATTTAATGTATTTTGATATAGTATGGATTTTCTAGGAAGTTTTGTATAAGGACAAGGATCATTTAGATGAATTTTGAGAAGTTGATGGTGGAAATTGGGTATCTTAGGAGGGTTGAATGGGGGACATATATGGTCTCTTGAACTGTGAATTCAGATCATATAGGTCCATGGGAGGGGGATATGTTCATTCATGGGCTACTTTCACAGGCACTAGGATGGTGTAGCTTGGTCGTATATCATTTAAAAGTGGATAAAATGAATTTTAAAGTGTATAAAAAATCATTTCTTCCTTGTTTCAACACTTATGAGGGAAAACATAATTTTTGAATATTTTTGTTTTATTTTCCCTATATATATCTTCTCTATTAAATTATTGAAATATTGGATGCTAGATCCATGGTATATTTCCCTATTTATCTTTCTCTTTTATTTCTCTCTATAAATCTATTTTTGACATGGGGTTTTCCCCAAATAATAAAGAAACACTTTCAATTCATGTGTATTTTTTTATTACATGTTTTTATGAAAATATGATAATTAAGAATCTTGAGTTCGTTGTGTTAATCAAAAGTAAGGCTCTTAGGATTATCTCTAATCTACTTCTACTTTATTTCTAGTATTCAATACTCTAACTAGGTATGGTATTCATACAATTTGTGGATAATACTTTGATTAATTATGGAATTTTAGTTTTATGTATTTGAAGAGCCTAATGAGATCCTAGATATTTATTTTTGTGGTGTGGATTCACAACATCATCATATGTGAGATAGATTTATTACCATTCAATCCATAGCTTTATTAATCTTCTGATATTGAATGTTTGGTTTTTAATAAATTATTAAATTCATTTAAAGTATTTTAATTTTTTTGAAATTAAATCAGGGAAAAATTTAATATTTTTTGTGTATGGTTTTGATTGAAATAAAACCACTAGATTTCCAAGTGCGTATATGGTATCCTAAAAATCATGTAATATTGAGGTATAAATCAAATTTAGGTGGTAGATATCATATTTTCATAGATTTTATTGATATTTATGATTTATGGGAAATGTTTCTTGGATTATTTATCATATGAATTATGTAACTGAGGAAAGGTTATTTGGGTATAAATTGAAATACCCATTTGATAGTATTTCAATTCCATCATTGAGTTAAATTGGTGATTTTATTTGGTTTTGGGTGTTTATTTTAATGATGGATGTTATTTGGGCTTTCTATTGAGTTTTTGTGATGATGATATTTGGTTTTAACGATTTCTTTTTTTGATTGATTTTATTTAGATTTGTCTCTCCGGTTGTGTGGTTGATGTTATTTGGAGTGAATTAGGTTGCATGGTGGATGTTATTTATCCAATGTATTGTGTTTTACTATGGATATTGTTGTGGTGACTTATGTAATGAATTTCATGATATTGTCTTTTTTCAATTGATTGTTTTTTTATTTTAATTTGATGAGGCCTTAGGTGTGAGCCAGATAATATCCCACTTTAGTGTCAGGACCATTCTGGCAATAGTAAGGTGATGTGGTGGTAAAATCTTACATGGTTGTGGAGAACTTTTCTAGAGAGAAAAGGACAGTTTTAGGGAAATTCAATTAACATAGGATTAAATGATACCTATTCATGGATATTAATCAATGAATAATGGTTACCTAAATGTTTTTTATTTATAGGGGGTTTTAGGTTATTTACTTAGAAGTTATTACTGTTGTTGACTATGAATTATTGGAAGCATATATAGAATTTATTATGTTATTATTATTATTATTGGGTTTATGGAAAGGTTCTTTATTATTGTGTTCTTTCAAATTGTTTTATAAAACTATATAGTTATATCAATTATTTTATGAAAAACATTTATAACTTGGTTTGTTTTCACATTAATAGGTTGCATGGAGATCATTGGGGAAATCCTACATGGTCTTACACTCACCCGCAACATGAGAATCATGGTGCCTATAAATATAATTTTACTTTTAGTTCATGTTTCTATATATCACTTCATGGGATTTAAAAAAGTAATGTAAGTAGTCTAGTAGAGACTAGTAGTGGATGGGTCATTTCTTCCATGGTTATAGGTTGGATATTGGTCAGGGTTGTTTGTGTATCGGGTGGGTAATAGTATTGTATCCTTGTGCATATGAATTATTAGTAAATTCATTACCTTTAAGTTTTTAACTATGGAATAGATTTTAGGTATGCATTTTTTAGTAAGGAGTTATTATCCAATTACTTCACTATTTTACTAGAGATTATATTTATCTATCAAGTCTTTTCTAGTCAGTGGATGACACCATGGCATGAGGAGAATTTTTATTTTTCTTGGGGATAAGATTTAGTATTCGGGCTAGGTTGGGATGTTACAAGGTTGAAGTATGTTATGGTTTTACCCATAACTAAGCTGATTAATAAGTATATGTTTTATTGTGATGCATCATGGTTTGGGCATAGAGTGGTTCTAATTCTAGATATAATTTTTTTTATTATGGATCCATATAGTTGATCCTACATGAGTGATACTACTTGGATTTTTATTTATAGTTAGTGGTGGTGGTTTTTTCTTAGATGTGTTATATACACTACGATCTATTTCATTTTTTTCTTAGTTTATATGATGTATAATATCCTGAATTATATTTTCTTGTAGCTTGACCCGATCCTTTCACATAAAAGGTGGGTTTAGCATTGTTAGTCATTCAAAATTGAGTTTTCCTATAGCCCTATAAAGGGGATTTTCATTACTAATATACTAACGAGGAAAACATAGGATTAGGTTGTCTGGTAATCAAGTAACAAGTGGAATTTGATATTCCCCTTTATTGAGATGAATCTTGAAGTTAAAGATTATCAAGTAGAGGAAACTCTCTCATCCATGAGCCCTATCTTTTCAATCCATAAGAGGATTAAGGTAAACTATATACAATATTATAACTATTTAGTGGTGAAGGATAGTATATATAGTGGGAATATTCCTTCTAATAAGTAACTTTATGATGAGGATATTATCTGTATATGAGATCAGGTTATTTCCCCTATGATTATGTATGAATAGCTAATGATGTACTCACATATCTTGAAATGGGTTGTCTTCACAATGATTACCAAGATGCATGATTACATTAAAAGGAAATATAAGTGGGCTAAGATTAATATGGATATAATAGTCATTTCCACATGGTGCATCACCTATAAATATTTGAATTATGAGCTCTAGAGGCTCATAGTTATATGTCTATAATTACTAATTCCCATTATGAAGTGGGATGATATGACCATAGATTTTGTGATGGTGTCTTCAAGGACCCCCATGGCACGTATTTGATATGGGTTGTTATGGATCAATTGAACATGTTATCAATGTTTTGACCAATCCAATATATCTTTTTTATAGAGGATCCAAGAAAGAACTATATTCAAACGATATTGAAACTTCACTAGGTAATTAGAAGCACCTTATCTGAGAAGGATTATCATCTCATGGAATTATATCTAAAGCTATATATGTTTATTAATATGAATTTTTACATGAGAAATGTGTACTATCATTAGACGAATGGGTAGTATGAGTGTACTATCTGAATATATGAGGGAATTATTTGAGAATGTAACAAATTGGTCAGTTAAAATCAAACCATCCACTCAACACAAATCTTCAAAAGGTCTGAAGCATGCTTCTAATCTCCACAGGCTAGTGACATGAACCAAGATATCAACATTAAACCTTTGTGAATTATTTCACCCATAGAATTCACTAATCAAAACACATAGATTCTATTGAGAATCTATAATGGTTCATCCATAAGTTTGATGCTCATTCCATAAATTAAACATGTATAGAATATATAAATTAAAAAACGAGTATAAGTAGAAATAATAATGAACTATAAATACCCAAAATACTATCACAACATAAAAAAATAATAACCAATATCTATATAAAAAAAATCAAGGTCAAGACTAGATAGTCGAAAACTACATATCCAAAATATTTAAGATCCCAAAACACCCAACATGACCCCAAATCCTTCTGAATCATGGTCACCATAAACAAAATAAGCCAAATGGGGATGATAAACATCAAGAGGATCGACCATAATACAAGGAATATTTACCTTAACATGTTTCTCACAAAACTATGTATCTGTACACCCAATGAATTATATTGTTTGTGAAAAAAGAACAGTAGGATACCACCATAAATCTATATAAAACATTCCAAAATGAAAACCATTAGTTTATTTTTGGAATCCATTTTAAATTCATTTACATTTTTGAATTTTTTTAAAACCTTTAGTTACATTAAATTTGGAATGTTCTAAAGAAGAAAGATATAAATGATAAATTGAATCAAAACACATAGGTCCATAAGGAATAATCAGCATCATCATAAATATAATAGAATTTGGCATAACGAAAATTCAACTTCTCAAGAATAGAACAATAAACATGGGATGACCTCTAAACTATAGGTTCCAAAGTTATCTAAGACTCTCTCATAGAGAATTAGATAACCTATGTGATCCAATAAAAGTAATTTAGCTCGATACCTCTCAAGGAATCACTAAATGTTAACACTTTCTAGTTTACACCTATAGGTAGGGTGACACCCATAAGTCACCTACCTAACTAAGCTCTCCTACGCGCCAAAACCATTAATAAAAATTAAAAATTAGTGTATATTAAAAACAAAAACATCTGACAATAAAAAATATAGCTGGATACATTATTTTTTTTTATCAAAAACCTCTTTGAAAACTTTTTAATGGTAAGAAATCCCTTTGAAACATATTAAAAAACACCTTGAAGGCATAGAATTTTATTTTCAATGAATAAATAATAGAATCACCGATTATTAAAATGAATTCCAATATATAATGAAACCACACACATAATCACTTGATAGGTCCTTTTTAGAACATTTCATCAACAACCCAATGGTAAACTCTATAATATTATGTGTCTAAATAGAGAAGTCATTTTATATAGAGACACCTATCATAAATTCAATGGAAACTTATTTACTTCACAATATAACCCTAAGGATTAAGAGAATGTATCCTTATGAACCAAAACCCCCCAAAATTTCATAAAAAACCCACCAATTCCCATACATTTTCCCATTATGGACATTAGGTTTAGAGGAGTGAAAAGAAATGTAAAAAACATGAGAAATGATGAATAAAAATGAAGGAATGTTATAAAAAACAAGGATTAACTAAAGAAAAATCCCAAAAATAGAAAGAAAATCCATAAACAGAAAAAGGGGAAGAGTGATCAATGGATGAGATATGTTAGGTCACATGGGTGGGTTCAAATGGGGTTAAATGGGTTAAATCTTTATAGAAGTAAACATGTATATTAAAAATTACAATTATTTTATAAAGAATAAGAGGTTTGGAAAATTGGTTTAAAAAAATACATGCTAACCAAATGGGTTACCCCTATTCAAAAAATAACCATTATGTTTATATGTAAAATCCAAAATTGTCTTAAAAATCATATAATTACCATGAAAAATAGACCTGCAATCCCTCACCCACCTCTTGCATGGCTAGGTTCACTGTTACAAATAAACATGCTCTAAACCTATTCTATGGCCTATTTACCTAAAACATGAAATTTTTAAACTCTAACTCATAGGAAATATAATATTAAATAAAATAGAACTAAAAATAAATATAAAATGTACCAATGTATAAAAAATTCATCATAATTCTCTCCATCATTCGACTTTATACCACCTGAAAGTCACCAAGGTTCTTAATCTATGAAAAGAGGTGGCCACTACTCCTTCACCAATGCTTCATGTTCATATGTTTCTGGACTATATAACCTATAAATTTGGATGAAAAATTCTAAATGAATAAATTTATTATGAAAACACATATTATAATATTCGAAGATAAGAATAGGATGGTTGACAATAGCGATATTCAGATCCATATCCAGATCCTCCCATCTTATTATGTAGGAGGGGTTTGGATGGTATTTATTCCTCTAAGATACATATAAACTGAAATCAATGGATAAAAAAAGGATTTTAAAGAAAAATGGTATTACTCCTTATTGAGATGATACATGATTTTAAAATGATGGATATAATATAATTCTAGTGCAACACCTTGATATTTAAAAAGAATACTATGTTCGACTAAATATTAAACTTGAAATAGTGAGTTTCAATGAACCAAAAAATATTTTAAATTTTGACCATTGTAACAAAGACATTGAATTGGATAGTGTGAATAAAAATAAATAAATTATTAAATATATATAATAACCCTAATAAATAAAAAGTTATTGAATACTTCTAAGTAAATAAGCACTAAATTTTTAGTAAAGTCATTTTATTTTTTGAAATATATTTTCTTCAAAAAAGTTTGTTATTTATTTCTAAGAGATAATATTATAATTAATATTTGGATATTTTAAAAACATTATTTTATATAAATAATATAGTATTTTATGTTAATATTTCAAAATTATCATGGATATATTTTTTTGGGAATTTTTTTAATGGATTGATTTTTCAATGAATAGTTAAAAATACTAATATTTTTGTTAAAAACTATATTTTGTTTAAATGTTTACAAAGAACAATTTTTGTTGTTGTTAAAAAGTAGAATTATTTATCTTATATTATTAATAATCTAGATATGCGTGTTAGTGTCTATTTTATGGTTTAATTTGGTATAAAATAAATTTTATACATAAAAAAGAATTTTTTGGAAATACCTTTTTCCATCCCATTTTGGGGATTTAAATTTAAATTAAAATACACTAAATATTTTAATTGGATTTAATAAAATGGAATTATTATTTAAATTATAATAATTAATTTTATTTAATAAGTTATGTATAATTTTTTGTTCAATATAAATTGTAACCATATTATATTTTTTCTACCACGGTAAAGGTAAACAAAGTTAATTAGGGTTAAAACCAATGCGATGAGGCTTTAAATTCATTAAAAAACTTTCCATTATTCAATCAGATGAATATATATCATCAATAATCATAAAATATTAAAAAATATGACCTCTTTAATTAATAATTGATTGTGAACCATATAATATTAAAGAAAATATAAACAAAAAATGTCACTTTATTGCTTTAAATTTCTACAATATTTTATAATAGGGATAAAAATAACATATTTTAACTTCTAAATTTTTATCTAAATGAAGATTTTTTAAGTTTTTAATTTATTTTTAATTTTTTATGATTAAATAATTAGATTATTTTTTTACACAACACCAATACAGTGCTTGTGCAAGAAATAGAAAAATCAAGTAAATAATTTTAAAAACATTAAAAGTAATATTTTTTATGTTATTTAGAGTTTAATAAGAATTTTATAAAAAAATATAAAACCTTAGAGTTGTTTTAAATTCTTATATTCAAATTAAATTGTTTTCATGTTTTTTCAATATCAATCTATGTTAATAGTTCATGAGATGATATTAATAGTATTCTATGTTAACTATATATTATTAAATTATTTAAAAAACATAAAAATAGATAAAGTGGAAAATTAGGATGAGAGATGTTTTATTATTTCATCCCATTTCTACCTATGATCCAATTTTTCCCATATAACTAAAATTATAACCCATTAGTATTAATAAAACATTACATGGTTAATATTAAAATTGGTTAACTAAGGGGTTAAGACAGAAGATAACATTTAAAATGATATCAAAACATATAAAAATATTTTTGAATGATTATATTAAGAGAATATATTACCTATATTAATGAAATTTTGGAACTATTTTATATGAGTTAGACTCATATTATATTATAATATTTCATGTATCTCAGAAATGAAATTAAGGAATTTTTTACAAATAATATTTTATTAACTGATTTTAAAATAATTAAAATACAATATTAATTCATTTTAATGTAATTTGATTTAA
The DNA here is from genome assembly GCA_963277665.1 of Viscum album. NCBI lineage: Eukaryota > Viridiplantae > Streptophyta > Magnoliopsida > Santalales > Viscaceae > Viscum > Viscum album. Next base: position 902,977,758 of record OY728160.1, on the reverse strand, counting down.
ATATGAAACCATTTTTAATTAATGGACTTAATTTCATTTTTAGTATGTGTCTTGACCCCTAAAGAGTAAAGAAAACATTGATATCACCATAATTGTAAAAAGGGTTAATGGAGGGTTTAAAATAAGCGGTATGGGTTGAAATTTAAACAAACCCTATCCATATTTTTTTGTATGAGAGTATTTTTACTATTCATCAAATTATATTATAATTATATCATTATGGTGACCTTTTTTCTTGAAAATAAAATTATAATAATTTAATAGTTCATGTATTTCCAAGAGTTCCCTTCCCCTCTCTTATAAAAGAGTACCTCTTCTATTCCCTTTCCTCACACATTTTGATCCCTACCTATCATAAAAAACCTATAATAATTCCATCCTATATTCCTTATCCAAATTATAGTGCTTATTTTCTTTCCAAAACACCATCCTTTCGAGGATTTATGTGTCAAAAAAGGAGGTTTCTCAATGAAGTTGTATAACTCTTAACCGATAATTTTAAATTTTATTTCTTATTATAAATCCTATACATATATTTTAAACATAATTAAATTATGAATTATGTACCATAAATATACCAAGTTATTAATATTATGGATGAACCATAATCCACCTTCTTCTCATCTGTTGGAAAATGATAATGGCAGTTGTGTGTACATGTGAACTAACACCTCCATGAAGAGTTGTGAATCATTTTTTATTTCAGTTTTACATGGATAGTAATAATAATATATTTAATTAATATTTTTTCTATATTATACATTAAATATCCTATAAATTTTAATTATTATTTTTACCTTTAATTCTTTCCAACCATCAAAAAATAAAAACAACATTCATGTGTGCGTACGTCCTACCATCTCCATCAACATTATAATTCATTTTTACATAAATATATTTTATAAATGACTATATATATAATGAATATGTATTACATTTATATCATGGTTAAAATTATGGATATGTTTTACCATCATCAATTTATAAGGATAAAAACTATCAAACCAAAACTCTTATTAAAAAAATAGTTGACACCTGAAAATGATAGTTTTAGTAAGGAATTACTAATAAATGGAAGTTAAAATGTTATAATGGGATCATATATGTTTTTATAAATATGTAAATGATTCTGGAATATAATTATAATAAATATAAATTTAATATATAGGAGGTTAAATAACTTTTGAAGTAAGTTATACTTGAGGTAAGGGTTCCTCATCTAACTTTTAAATTATTTTTTTACCCGTGATTGAATTTTTTTAGTAAAATGATTTAAAATTAATATTATTTAAAATTTATGAACATGATAAATTTGATTTTTTACCAAAAAATGTGAAATGAATCTTTATTTTAATGTAAACATAATTTCTAACTATCTTGATCACTCACTAATTTGAAGATTCATTTATATATTTCCCTATTTCTTTTCAAAGAAAATATTTTGGAAATTTTATATTTTAATAAAGTGATTTAAAATTAAAAAGGGTATTTTACTCATAAAATATTTTTAGTAATCTTTTACTGGAATGTTTCATTTATGAAAAATTCATTTGGTGTTAATTATGCTTTAATGGGGATATGATTCAACAATACCATCATTATTATTTTTATGGATGATTTGTCATTATAATGATGAGATTTTTTGGAAACTTGTTTATTTTACGTGAGAAATATTAAGATGATGTGTTTAAATGTTTATTAATCTCGTTTATCTTCCTTGAGTTGTGATATACGATAAATTTATGATCTTATGACACACATATATACAATTTTTATTATGTGATGAGGGGTACCTAAATTAGATATCCCTCCAATGCATTGGGTAAATAAGGGTATCTGATGAGATGATAAGGACTGCAATGGGGAGTGAAACGAATCCACTATGATTTTATTTTAAGTTAGCCTTAACTAAGGGCATGATTTTCTAGGATTATGTGTATTCCACAGATTTATGTCTTATGCTAGTGTTATTATCTAATAACTCATGTTATTTTATTCCTTTATGATTCATGCCTTATGAATTGTCAACATATATTCCATGACTCATGATTATGATATATGATATGTCAGGTATGTTTTTTAAATGTCAATATCATGTTCTCATACACTTATGTTCACATTATTATTAAGTGCTAATTAAGATCTCCCTTTCATACCCTAACTGAGCATCTGAGCACACCCTTTATTTGGTTTTTATTACCTAGCTTATGGAGAATGTTTTTATGTATGATATGTCTAAGAAGGGATCTAGTCTAGAAGATCTTAGTGGGAGATGATGTAGATCTCTTATGAACTGGTTGGTTATGTATCGATGATTCCAATGACACTAAACGTATATTATTATGGCATGTATCATTTGATTATGTATTAGATATTAATTTAAAAATGAAATATTTATGTCTAGATGTTTTGGGTTACAATATTAGGTATTAGAGCAGGATTTGTTTAATCTTTAGAGAATATGATTATATAATATTTGTGAAAACTGAGGGGATAATACTATGTATATGATAACAACCTAAAGTTAGGGTAATATTGATATTATATGGTTTTACTAGTAATGTATCCCTATATAGAAACAATAAGGGGAGGCAGTGTTGGAACTGATGCATCTTAGGGTAATAAATACAGAAAGAGTTTGTAAAAGTATATATATGACATTATTCTAATGCATGGTGAATGTCACATTACTACACACCTATTTTTTCACTCTCTCGGGTTATTCTTTAGTTGACTCGCATTTTTCTTAAAAACCATTATAAATTATTTGAATAGATGAAAACCAAGGACGACCAACGTCAAACCTAGGATGTTATTGATTAAAAATAAGTTGTTATTATTGATATATCCTACTGATGATTTTTCATTATTATATTATTCATTACTATGAATATTATTTCTTACACTATAATTTTTCATTTTAGTCATTTTTTGGAACCATGGGGATTCATGTCAATAGTCTGTGATAGACAATGGATTGATTTTTCATATGAGAAACTGAATGAAATGCGAGTTGGTGAGAGAAACCTTTCAATTATTCTTAATGACCTGTCTCGTTTTATGATTCACAATCTCAACACTATATATTATCCTAGAAAACATTATAGTATAAAAATATAGTTTCTGAAAGACCATGGATGTATTAATATTTAGCTTTATACGTGTCATTTGTGTGGGGAAAGGTACTCTAGGAAATTTCGCAAAGGAAAAATAATATTTTCTTTGTGTTTAGTATAAGGTGATAAAGAATTTACTTTTTTTGTAAAAAATGAAATTATTGATGAAGATAAAGGAATTTCATACTAAGTTACAATTTATAGTTCCATGTATTATGTTTGGGGAATAAGAGCATTATCTAAGATAATGAACTAATTCAAGGGTTAACCATGAGAATAAGGAAGTTTATATGTTATCTCAATCATCAAAATGAAAGTATTAACTATTTATGTATTCATATTTTATAATTATGTTTTATAAATTTTGTATCAATGATATTATGGATATAAGTATCATCATTTATCTAATAATTTTTACATAACATTTTTTATTGATGGATTTGAGAATGTCTATTGATTGGTATAAACAAATGAGAAAATTGATATAGTGGTATGGTTATAATGAGTATTTTTGTTAAAGAGATGATTGACATTGATTAAGTAATAGTACTAGTAAACATAAATTTTTTAGTGATCTAGGTCATCTTTGATAAATATTGATTCATTTTTTTATTTATAGAATACATTGAATAGTTTGTGATTTTTTTTGTGGAATATGAATTGTGTAAATTTTTTGAAGAATATATTTTTTTAGGTGGGGTTAACTTAATAGTTATGTATACCATCATGGGTTTACAAGTTTAAGGTTGATCATGAGTTCAAAGGCATAAATACCCCTTTTTATGTTTTAAGTGATGATATTTTGAGGTGATTTGAAACTATTACTATATTTTAGGAATAATACTATATTGATGATTAAATGACCTTTGGGTCAGTATATGAATAGATGTTAAGTTAATTATGGTCTACTGGATAGTCTGATATAGATAGTATTGATGTTTGAAACATGATTCGTTAACAAGGTGCTATTTTGAGAGTTATTTATGGCCAAGATATAGATTACCTTTCATGATAATATCCAAAATTTTATCATGATATTTTGGTGATTTTCTCTACAATATAAAATTATATAGTTATTAATCCTGGGAAATTGTGATATTTTGGAAGATGCTTCATTGTGCTAAGGTATATTTAACCTTTAGGTTTTACATGAGGTTTTTGATGATTGATTATTTGGGAAGAATGAAATTAAAATTTTTAGGATGCAATTTGAAGGGTATGAGATCACCTTCGATGTTAAAGAATGAATTAATATTTAGGTTATTGTGGTTATTGGGGATATAAGTTTATTTAATAAATGATCTAAGTGGAAACATTTTTATTATTGTGAAACGCTATGAGTGAAATGTATTATTTCATTATATGATTGTTTTTAATTATGGGATATTTTCTTTCCTTATGATAATCATTTAGTTTTTGTTAACAATTAATAATGGAAGGAATATATTTATAATGTATTATCCTGAATCAATATATCTGAGTTATAATTCCATAAGATATTTTTCATGCCTCCTCATACACTATAGGTTGTTGACTAGTGGAGAGGGTCTTAAGTGGAACCATGGGGAGAATATACCCTCAATCAGAGTTCACAATAATAAATAAACAACAAAATGTTTAATAATATTTAATCAGAGTACACACATACCAACAATAGACCAGTGATATGTTTGAATGTGGAAACAACATACTCAAAAGTAAACAAGGATACAATAGTCGATCACCTAATGGGATGATCATGTTTAAAAATAAATAAATGTAAAAAATACAAGGTTTCTCTTCAAATCAATGCCTCAGCTCATCGTGGAATCAAACTCATAGTGCGCTATCCTACTAGATGATATAATAAAGGCATTCACACAACCTGTAACTATAACAAGTGAGGGTTTCTCAGGTATCTAAATTCCATGGCCACCCGAGAAGGATGTGAGTACAACTCTGTATGAAACCACCAATGCAGTTCAGTATCCAACTAGTAATATGTAGTTTACATGTATATGATTTGATAATAATAAATTCAATAATAAATACATAACTATACAACAAATAATAATAAAACCATGTACACAAAAGAATTATAAACAATGTGTTGAGTGGTCATGTGCTTAACAAGATACCATGATCCCTGTTCATACCAACATGGGATCTATTCCATAAGGATAATCATAGGATGTAAAAAAGTAACCAAAATAGAATCAGGACTAGTGAATTTATTTCTTAACATGTTCATGGAATCATATATAAATGTAAATTGGAATTTATCAGGCCTCATGTACGTTAATATACTTGGTATAACACTAGGAATCAAGTGAAGTACTCATAAATAACTAGGCATCGATCAAAACAATACAAGAAATACAGGCATTTAGTGAATCCTAAAAATGGAATTCCATGGAATTATTGTATATCCACTATGCACTCAGGTCAATCATCACAATTCATTCACACAACCCCACTAAGGGAAAATCATGTCATGATGATTCACAAGTCCCATGTACCAAGATAGATTCCTCTAAATGGATGGTAAGGTACATAATATGGTAGATCAAACAAGGAAATAAAAATAAGGTATAACATCATGAGTATTAGTAGAAACATACAAATACATGTGATCACTATAAAAAAATGGAACAATATGATACACATGAATACTTATAGAATGAAACATCATAAAGGATATCGTGGGCTACACATATACCTGCATGTGATCACAATCAATTACAGTCAATTTTTTCCCAAAATATGTATCACATCGAGGTAAAGAGTGAACATATAAATAGAGCATGAAATATCAACATGAGTTATACCAACTACATATGTGATCAATATAAAACATAGTTAATTAGGCTATTAAAGTATACTCATGGAATAATAAACATACATGGTCCCATAGGGATACACACATCACACACATGTGATCTAGGCATAAAGCATGGTCTCATAGGGTCTAGGTCTCATGTAAAAATTCAATACACATCCTAGATATTAGGTAGTCTAAGGCATTCATATTTCATCAAACCTATACCATCAATGACCAGTATCAAGCCTATGAACAGGGGTCCACTAAGGCCCTTGTAACTTTTTCCAATTACATTAGGAATTGTTCATTTATTTAATTAAGTCTCAAGCAACATTAATTAGGTAATCATTATTATTATTATCCATAACTCATTATAAAAATAAATTCTATTTTTATAATCTAAAAAACCTTATACCACATACTAATAAATGTGTCTAAATACTGAAGGTAAGAGTATATGATACCATCTTCCTCAAATAGAGAAAAATCCTTGCCAAGAAATACCCGAAAATTTTCTTGGTTTTCCTAAGTCCATTAGGCCACCATCGATCATCAAAATGTTCTAAATAAATCCATGAAAATTTATCTAATTTATCATAAATAAATTATAAATAACTAAATAAATATAAGAAAAATCTATATCTAAGGGAGAAAAGAATATATGGAGAATTTCACGACCCGAAACTACCGGTCTCGAGCCGCAACTACCCCAAGACTGCCTCCAAAGGCCAAAGGCTAACAATAAGCGCCGAAGGCATTACAATCTCGAGGAGGCCTTTGCCTAAGTACCTACACACACACACACACACAACCCACTCAATGTAGAAGTTCAGAGTAAAAAGGAAACCAAATTACAGACAACTATAACCCAAACTCAGTCATGCATCAACTTCTAAAACAGAAAAGTAAAGTGAACAGTAAATGAAAAAACACATGCCCACCAATAAAGGCGCAACAACATGACAACAGGTAAATGAAAGTAAACATCGGGTGAGTCTCACATCTGAAAATCCTACTACATCCACTGAACACAGCCCAAGCTTCTGTGTCCTCTATGATCCTCCGTAGCCTCGATCGACCTGTCTATCGTCTTCAAAGGCACACCAAGTGTGGGAAAAGCCCAAGCATGGGTGAGTATAAAGATACTTAGTAGGATTCCCTGAAAGCTCGAGGGAGAAACAAAATAGATACTAAAACCGTGAGTAGTAGACAGAATAAGAACAGTGTAAGAGTACAATAGAGAGAGTGGAGCTCAACCCAAAAGAAGGAAGGAAGTGGAATCGTCCAACCAAGAGAAACTATATATAGAAAGCACATGGAATAACCCACACGTCTTCACCCATCCTAGAAGAAGAGTAAATGAACCCAAGGAGTGGGAACAAAGTATGGTGTGTGTGTGTATATATATATATATATTCTCATCGAGAAACCCGAATGAGTGTGTAAGGGGATCTCTATCTCCAGGATCAGCCTAAGAAAAGTCGCCAGCAGTTCAAAGGACATCCATCCCTGATGCCCAATAGTCCCATACGACAAAGTTGTCTCATCACTGAACCATACGACCAAGGGTCCCGCTCCTGTTACCATGGAGGAAAGTCATCAACTAGACTCATAAAAATGGATGAGTCTGAAAGAAGCCATCATGAAACCCACTGCCCAACCCAGCTGAAGGGTAAACCCCAAGAGGGTGTTGGGTAAACCACTACCCATCCCTGCTGGAGGGTAAACCCTAAGGTGAACGGGTAACCCACTGCCCAGCCCAGCTGGAGGGTAATCCCTAAGGTGAACGGGTAACCCACTGCCCAGTCTAGCTAGAGGGTAAACCCTAAGGTTAATGGGTAACCCACTACATAGCCCCACTAGAGGGTAAACCCTGATACACCGGTGGGTAACCCACTGGCTAGTCCCACTAGAGGGTAAACTCAGAAATTGTCCGATAAATCGCACTGCCCATGCCATCACTGGGTGTTACTAACATCGCAACTGTGCATTGGTTCGTGATGCATCAAAGGGACCTCCGACCAACGTCTTTTCATGTTTCTACATTTAATGAGATCTCGAAAGAGGCTCTGCATGCCCAAATAGATTACAAATTTGTAATCCTCATGAAGAAACACGCGAGATAGACTAATTACTTGTTGGAAACATGCTCCCGATGAAAAAGTTATTCAACACCGCTTATACCCATACGACGTCTCATGGGACCCACACCTTGGTCCTGAAAGAGGTCGGGAAAACTACTCCATCATGATGATCTCATAAAAACATGCCAAAGAAACTAATCATTCACCCAAAATGTACGTCTGATGAAAAAGGCGCAGTACGCTGCACATAGCTATAAAGACGGCCCGTGGGGCCCATGCCTCAACTCCAGCTTCAACACCTGAAACCACCCTGGTCAAATTCATCTCGATTCCAGGGTCACAATGCTGCTGATGACACCTAAAATGGACTCCGGATGCAGAAGTTTCAACTCCCCACGTTATACAAACGGGGCCCTTTGGGGCCCACACCTCGACCCCGAAAAACATCACATAGATTGCACCATTGCGTTCCTTGCAGATAACCACGAGGTATAGGCTATTCATTTTCCCTGAACAGACTTATGAAGCATAAGTCATAAAAATGCAGCATACGTGTGAGAGCCGCCTCATGGGGCCCACGCCTCGGGCCTAAATTTATGTGGAAGTATTGCGTCGTTGTAATCCCCTCGAAAGAACACTCAGAAACGAGTGCTCAAACACCCCAAAAAGATTTCGAGTGAAAAAGTGGAATTTCACTGTAAAACATGTGAACCCGGACCTATGGGGACCACACCTTGTCTCCAACCTGAATGCTTCGGAAAACCTCTCAAAAAGTTTGCACAAGGACTGAGGTCATGTTTCCGCTGACGGCGCGTCAATCGGATATCCCAAGCAGGAGTTAGGTCCGATGCAAGAATAATTAATTAATTAAATAATTAATTAATTATTTACGTTAAGAGTTTCATGACATCAAGCAATGAAACCAAACCAAAAGGGTTCCAAACCAACTTTGGAAGGACAGTCTCAACTCCAGGGCCACAGCGCCTCTGACGGCGCATCGAAAGGATGTCCGGCTCGCGAAGCACGTCCATCGCAATTTTAACAATAATTTATTACCACTAAATTAAATAATATCAGGTCACCCACCCTCGGGCACAGAACCCAAAAGCCCCAAAGCCCATTCCAAAATGTCTGTCTCGAAGAGACGAACCCACAGCCACAGACGGTGTGTCAAACGGACGCGCCGTTTAGGAAATACGCCCCTTTGATCAAAAAAGGGCCCAACTGGGCCGGTCCAGACTTCCAGCCCGTGGCCCAGCCACGGGTTCGGCCTAGCTCGCCATGGCCCGCTAGCCGTGGCCTGCCTCACCTGCACCGGGCTACGTGGCCCAGTTCATTTGAACAGACTGGCCTTCCTGGTCGGTCCCTCCTCTTGCGCCATGGACCCGCAGGAGGTGGGTCCTGTTTCTTACGCCCCCCGAGGTCAGCACCTCGGGGTCTCCTCCTGACCGCGACATGCCGAGGGTGACAACTGCTCAGGTTTTCCATCGCCGCCTGACAACACTTCTCTACTCGACGCCGCTGCACACTGGCTGCCCGCGCTTCCCTACTCGGCTCTTCTGCCGGACGCCGCATGCTCGACCGCACCCACCGGAGCCCGCAACTCCGCCTCCTCCCAGACTCGCCGACGCTGACTACCGGCACAACCAGCTCCTCCGATCCCTACTATGCCACACTGCAGCCGCTTTCGCCTGGCCGCTTGCTGCCGAAGTTGGACCTCACCGCCGTGCCACCTAGAGCGGCTGCCGCACGTCACCACCCGTGGTGATCCGGTGGCCCCTGCTATGGACTGCCAGGACTCCTCCCGTTACCCAAAATTGAAACCCCAGGCATAGCAACGATCCTTGTGATGAGGGTCTGACATAACCGGCCTCCGCTCATTGATTCCTTGATGTTTTGAGGTTCCAAATAATTACCGGGTCAAACTTTGAAGAACGGGCGAAGAACGCTCAAGAACGAGATTTAGAACGGGGCTCGGACAATGGTTGTGTTTGTTCGACCATCGTCCCAATTCTAAAATTTGAGAATGTAAAAGTCAAATTTGATGGAAAGTCCAGAAATTGATGAAAGTTCTAAAATTAACAAAAAATCCTACATCGAATCGGTCGTGCGTCGTTGGCGGCATGTCCACGATGCTCCTGCTTCGATTCGCCAAGGTTCTGGCGGAGGTCGCTCCTCGATTCGGTGAAGAACGGAGAAGAACACTGAAGAAAAGTTGAGAGAGGGAGAAAAGAGAGAGAGATTGAGAGAGGATAGAGAAGGGAGAACCCTAACTCAAACACCTATTTTCTATTTATAGAAAAATCCACTTAGCACGGAATCTGAAACTGTCGTGCCCTCTCCTTTTATATCGCGACTAGGAAAAACGACGCATTTTGAATTCAAAGGAAGTCTCAAATTTCTATTCCTAGGCTTCGTTCGAAAGTTATTTGAAAATAACTCCAGTAATACAAATCACTAAGTCATTATTTTAAAATAACGATTTTGCCCTTGGGGGACATCTCTCACAGCAAGCCCACGCCCACAACTTTTACACCCCTCCTAGAGTAAACGGCACACTCCGAACGCAACCGTGCCGTCTGATTTTTGATCCGATCTACCATTTAGGAGAAAAAACAACCCCTCCACATGGATAGTATAAAAAAAACATAATGTTTTTATAAAATTTATTCGAGGCACACCGGGTCTCAGAATCACACGTCGTATCTACTTTTAGCTCTATAAATATATGTAGAAATATTAAAAAGTCTTACATGGAAAAAACCATGTCTCTACATCATTCCCTCCTTCAATATTTTCGTCCCCGAAAAGCAAAACTAGGGAAAAAAACTCGGGATACAGAGCTCACACCTAGCTCTCCCACTCCCAAGAAAACTTGCACAACACCATGATGGCACAACACGCGAACCAAAGGGATGGTTCATACTCATAAGGTCTCCTACTTTAGATGAAATGCATAGGAACACGCACGAACCTCATCAGCTGCGACACGTGGAAGACATCGTGCACCCAATCCTACTATTGGGAGGGTAGGGCAAGATGGTAGGCAACCTATCAATCTCTTACACAATTCCCGAATAGCCCAAAGAAACTTGGGGGACTTCCCTGGCCAAACTTATACTTTACACATTGTGACCGAAAACACGGTTTGTTCCTAGAACATTGTCTCGTGATTCCCTCCTTCAGAATACCCATATGGTGAAACACCCAAGGATATTCGGTCACACAAGTTTTCACAGTCAGTGCATCACAACCGAGACTCTCTTTCACACTCAAAAAGTGGATGAGTCAACACCCTCGACTGAAGAAAATTTTCACCCTCCTAGTCCAACAAGGTCAACTACAGGGAAGCTAACTACTATGAAACTTCCTACACCTGACGAGTCTGGGAATTTCTGCAATGGGAACCTGCTACAACATTTCCATTTTTCTGGAACATAGACTACCTCGAAATCATAGTCCTGCAGAAATTCAAACCAGCACCATCATCTCAGGTTCAAGTCTCTCCGGGTGAGGACACACCTGAGACACTGGTGGTCTGAGCAAACCAAAAAGTGCCTCCCAGAAGATAGTGTCTTTACATTCTCAGGGAAAAGACTACCACTACCAGCACCACATAGTGAGACACATAGTTCTGTTTATGGGGTGTCCATCACCTCGACTAGTACTTGATAATGGTATCAAGATTGATGTTGAGAACACAAGGTACCAACGAACAGGGCAGGCGAGCAAACTCATCCAACCACCAGAGGATTGACACAGAAAGCACATAGCATACCCCATGTGTCTTTTCACCTCTTTGAAGGAGAGTAATCCCCAAAACAGGAACTCTACCAAACCCACTAGTGGAACCTCAAGAAAAAAATGGGGGTCAAGCAGAAAATACCCCACTGGAAAATCCAGAACCTGCTCTGACGCTTTACCGCACAACTCCACCATGAATGCACATGTCAGTGGGAATCATCCACTACACCTCAATACTATACACTTTTGGTGGTACTGACTCTCCCTCACGGTTTTGGTCACATCAAAAAAATGAAACTCAGTGGTGGAAGAACCCCTCTTTACCGTGCATTAAAAGTTATGTCGAACAACACCAACACAGGGTTACACCGACACCCTGCGTCACCCTCTGTAACTCCTCAAACAAGGAGTTAGACGAAAAGAGTACCTCACACAGTGTCTAAAAAGTTATACTAAAAAAGGGAAAAAAGTAGAATAATACACAGAGCGTACCTCTTATCATCTCATGCAATGCAAGATTGTAGACATCCGTAGCACACAGCCGCCCGCAGCCCCGTCTGTCAGCTCCTCGAGCCTGACATGGGATGCCTAGTGGTGGTGGAAGGACCTCGAAACGTTTTCCTCCAACCACAGTTCATCCTGATCTTCTTCCAAAACCACCTCCCTAGGGACCACCCTGTCCTCACCTGGGAGTTCTCTGATCATGACACTGCCTCTATCGTGGCGGTGCATCTAACAACTATCTAGACAACTCAACACATTTTTTCAGGTAGTCTCATGCCACGTGACATCGCACATCAAAATCATAGCACTAGTCCACTCTGGGCTATCTCGGCGCTCTACTTTTTCCTCGACCGTGTGCCTGAGTCTCATCAAGGGGAGACCTCTGACGTTGAGGCCCTACCAATTGACGTCCCTCTGACAGAAATTTCTCTATCACCAGTGCCTTCTCCAGCACCCTGAGATGGGTGAGGATGCACAATGGCACTACAATAGAACAAATCTCCTCTATAGAGACCTCACTCAAACTTTTGTGCTCAGAAGTTGCCGTCATGAACCACATTCAAAGAGTACCGAGTAAGGTTTGAGAACCGAGTCACGTACTCAGCCATTTACATCACTCCCCACTGAAGCTCCAGAAGATCCCAAAACCGTAAAAAGTGTAAGTAGGAGGGGTAATACTCCTCACGAAATAGCTGCTAGAAGTCATCCCACGAGAGTACCGACTAATCTTGCATCTGAGTAACCCTGGATCTACTAACGCCAAACTACTTGGGGGAAAAACTGGCAATCAAATCCACCATCTAACCTATCAGTGTCCGAACAAGCCTGAAGAGGCAGACCACTGAATCTAGCCAACCATTCACTGTCTGAGGGTATGGATCACTGTGGAACCTCAGTGGTACTTGACGCTGGAACTCACGCAGCGCACCCAATCTGCACTCTTCATCGGCCTTCACTGCCAGTAATATCTGCTACTCCACAGGTGGAGGTACTGCTACCTGTCCTCCTAGAGAAAGTTTAATCATATGATGGATCTTGAACTGAGGCCTTGTCTCTCATAGAATCATTGTCATGAACTAGAGCTAGTATCTTGGCTAGCTATCATCACAGATACATCCTGAATCTGATCAAGGAGTACCGTGGTCAAATGAGCATATATATAACAACAACGATGGGGATATGACTCAAGAAGGACAGTCAAAGACTCAATCCTATATAATTCAAGAATCAATGTTCTCTACAAAAATTGTCTCAGCACACCGAGTCGACAAACGGGTAATCAAGGTCCTTGTGAATGGATACATCGACCACCACACCATCACTAGATTCCCTATCCTGAGAGCCGCTCTCGAGACACGTTGAAACTATTGCCCCAAAAATCATCCAATTCCTTTTTAGGGATGTCCGAACAATGCCGCAAGGAACAAAACACCTTTGATACCACTTTGTCACGACCTGAACCTACCGGTCTCGAGCCGCAACTACCCCAAGCCTGCCTCCATAGGCTAGGGGCTGGCAACAAGCGCTGAAGGTATAACAATCTCGGGGAGGACTTTGCCTAAGTACCTGTACACACACACACAAAGCCCACTCAATGCAGAAGTTCAGAGTAAAAAGGAAACCAAACTACAAACAACTATAACCCTACCTTAGTCATGCATCAAATTCTAAAATAGAACAATTAAAGTGAACATTAAAGGGGAAAAAATGTGCCCAACTAGAAAGGTTCCACAACCCGGAAACAGGTAAACAAAAGGAAACAGCTGGAGAGTCTCACATCTGAAAATCCTAATACGTCCACTGAACACAACCCAAGCTCTTGTGTCCTCTATGACCCTCGGTAGTCTCGATCGACCTGGACATCATCTGCAAGGGCACACCAAGTGCGGGAAAATCCCAAGTAGGGGTGAGTATAAAGATACTCAGTAGGATGCCCCGAAAGCTCAAGGGAGAAACAAAGAAGATACTAAAACAGTGAGTAGTAGATAGAACAAGAATAATGTAAGAGTACAATAGAGAGAGTGCATCTCAACCCAATAGGAGGAAGGAAGTGGACTCATCCAACCAAGAAGAACTATACACAGAAAGCACATGGCATACCCCATTCGTCTTCGCCCCTCCTAGAAGGAGAGTAACTGAACCTAAGGAGTGGAAAAAAAGTAGGGTGTATATATATATGCTCAACAAGAAACCTAAATGAGTGTGTAAGGGGATCTCTATCTCCAACCTTAGCCAAAGAAAAGTCACAATAAGTTCAAAGAATATCCATCACTGAGACCCAATAGTCTCGTACGACAAATCTGTCTCATCGCTGAACCGTACAACCAAGGGTCCCACTCTAGTAACCATGGAGAAAATTCACTGAATAGCCTCATAGAAAGGGCTGAGTCTGAAAGAAGTCATCGGGTAACCCACTGCCCATCCCAGCTGGAGAGTAAACCCCAAGAAGTTGTCGGGTAATCCACTACCCAGCCCCAATATAGGGTAAACCCTAAGGTGAACGGGTAACCCACTGCCCAGCCGAGCTGGAGGGTAAACCCTAAGGTGAACGGGTAACCCACTGCCCAGCCGAGCTGGAGGGTAAACCCTAAGATCAACGGGTAACCCACTACCCAGCCCCACTGGAGGGTAAACCCTAATACGCTGGTGGGTAACCCACTACCCAGCCCCATTGGAGGGTAAACCCGGAACTGGTCCGATAACTCGCACTTCCCATTCCATCACTAGGTGTTACTAACATCGCTATCAGGAATTGGTTCGTGATGTGTCAAAGGGGCCTCTGACCAACGTATTTTCATGTTTCCACATTTAATGAGATCTTGAAAGATGCTTTGTAGGCCCAAAAAGATTACATCGTTGTAATCCTTCTGAAAAAACACGCGAGATAGACTAATTACTCACTGGAAACGGGCTCCTGATGAAAAAGTTATTCAACACCACTTTATACCCATATGACGTCTCGTGGGACCCACACCTCAATTCCAAAAGAGGTCGGACGAACTTCTTCATTGTGATGCTCTCGGAAAGACACGCCAAAACGACTACTCATTCACCCCGAACGGACGTCTGATGAAAAAGGCGCAGTATGCTGCACACAGCTTAAAAGACGGGTAGGGCCCATGCCTAAACTCCATCATCAACGCTTAAAACCAACATGGTCAACTTCGTCTCGATTCCAGGGTCACAACACCACTGACAAAACCTAAAATGGAATCCGGATACAGAAGCTGCAACTCCCCATGTTATGCAAACGGTGCCCTGTGGGGCCCACACGTCAACCCCGAAACACGTCACGTAGATCGCACCATTGTGTTCCTTGCAGATAACCATGAGGCGTAGGGTATTCATTTGATCTGAATGGACTTATGAAGAATAAGTTGTAAAAATGCAGAATACGTCTGAAAGCCGCCTCATGGGGCCCATGCCTTGGGCCTGAATTTAGGTGGGCGGATTGCATCATCGCAATCCCCTCTGAAGAATACTCAGAAACGAGTGATCAAACACCCCAAATAGTTGTTGGGTGGAAAAGAGGCGTTTCACCATAAAAAGTGTGAACCCAGCCCAATGGGCCCCACACCGTGTCTCCAACCTGAACGCTTCGGGAAGCATCTCCAAAAGTCTGCACGATGACTGAGGTCATGTTGCCACTGACGACACATCAATCGGACACCCCAAGGAGGAGTTAAGTCTGGAAAAAGTATAATTAATTAATGAATTAATTAATTAATTATTAGCGTTAATTGTTTCATGCCACCGAGAAATGAAACCTAATTTCAAGTGTTCCGAACCAACTTTGGAAGGACCTTCTTAACTCCAGGGCCACAACGTCACTGACGGCGCGTCAAACAGACGTCTGGCTTGCGAAGCACGTCCCTCGCAAGCTGTAACAATAATTTATTACCATTAAATTAAAGTATCTCGAGTCACCCTTCCTCGGGCACAGAAACAAAAAGCGGTGAAACCCATTCCAAAAAGTCCATCTCGAAGAGACGAAGCAACAGTTGCAGACGGCGTGTCAAATAGACGCACCGTTTAGGAAATATGCCCCTTTGAACAAAAAGGGGCCCAACTGGGCCGGTCTAGACCGGCCGGCCCGGTCCAGACCTCCGGCCCGCGGCCCAGCTGTGGGTCCGACCCAGCTTTCTGCGGCCCGCTAGCCACGGCCCGCCACACCTGCACTGGGCCACGTGGCCCGATGCGTTTGAACAGACCGACCATCCTGGAAGGTCCCTCCACGTGCGCCAAGGGCTTGCAGGAGGCGGGTCTTGTTGCTTCCGCCCCCTGAGGTCAGTGCCTTGACGTCTCCTCCCGACCGCGACAAGCTGAGGTTGAAAGCCGCTCGGGCTCGCTGTCGCCGCCTGCCGGCGCTACTCCACCTGATGCCGCCACACACCGGTCACCCTGCTCGGCTCCTCCACCGGACGCCGCCTACTCGACCGCACCCATCGGAGCCCGCACCTCCACCTCCTCCCAGAATCGTCGACGCTACCTACCGGGACAGCCAGATCCTCCGATCCCTACTACGCCACACCGTAGCCGCCTCCACCCGGCCGCCTGCTGCCGAAGCTGGACCTCGCCGCTGCGGCACGTACCGCGACCGCCGGACGCCGCCAGCGATCCAGTGGCCCCTGCCGTGGATTTCTGGGACTCATCCCATTACCCAAAATCGAAACCGCAATCATAGCAATGATCCTTGTGATGAGGGTCTGACAGAACCGACCCCCACTCATTGATTCATCTAGGTTTTGAGCACTACGGAAAAAATGGGTATTTGAGACGGTGCATTTGCGACCGGATCCCGTCGCAAATGGCCTTTTGCGACGGTTCATTTGCGACCGGATCCCGTCGCAAATGGCCTTTTGCGACGGGGGCCCGTCGCAAATCGCCCGTTGCGGAAAACGCCATCACAACAACAATTATTTGTGACGGGCCCGTCGCTGAAGCTATTATTTGCAACGGGGATCCTTCTCGTCGTAAATAATACTCCGTATATTTGTAAAAGCTTTTAAAAAAAGTAATTGCGACAGGCCCCGTCACAATTTCTTTTTTAAAAGAAAAAAATAAAAACTATTGTTAAATTATTTTAATGGATATAATAATAATACTATTTGCGACGAGCATAGTATCCCGTCACAAATACTATAAAAAAAATAAAAAAAAATTATTAATAAATTATTTTATTTAATATAATAATAATCCAATTATAATTCAAAAATAAAAAATAATAAAATATTAATAAATGATTTTAATTAATATAATAATAGAATTATAATTCAAAAATAAAAATAATAAATTATTAATAAATTATTTTAATTTATATAATAATAATAGAATTATAATTCAAAAATAAAAAATAATAGAATATTAATAAATTATTTAATTAATATAATAATATTAGAATTATAATTCATAAATAAAAAAATATTAATAAGTTATTTTAATTAATATAAAAATAATAGAATTATTTTACATTCAAATATTAAAATAATTCAAATATTACAAAAAAAATATAATTAAATTATAATATTATAAAATTTTAATATATATATAAAATTTAATATTATAAAATATAAATAATATTATTATTCATATTAATATTGTTATTTCAAAATATAATATTATTAATATTTTATAATGAGACAAAAACTACGAATAGAAAAAAATTCATATTTTGATTTAACAAACTTTATAACATAAAAACAAACTCTAGTCTGAAGGAGGGGGGGAGGGGGGGGAGGGGGGGTGGTGATCTGCAGATGCGGGTGGAGGAAACTCTATCCCTAAAGCATAAGTGAGTCGGCGCATGTACTCCATCTGCTCCTGGTGCTGCTGCTGCCACCGACTCATCTGCTCCTCGTACAACTGCTGCTGGCATCGATGCTCCTCCTCATGCTGCTGCTGCTGCTGACGCATCTGCTCATGCTCCTGTTGGAGACTCTCTATCAATGCAGTCTGAGATCACAACTAATCCTCATACTGTGTAGCAAAAGAAGATGCACGACCTCCTCTCGAGCTGGACGCCGACATCGCAGCACTGCCATAATAATCTCTGGGAGTCAGTCGAGAGCTAATACCAACTACCCGACCCTTCTTGAAGGCATACTGGGTGGCCTTCATCCATGCCGCCTCATCAAACTGATGGCCAGTGGTCTGATCTGATGACTCGGCCTGACTCTCAGGCCGGGTCTGTGACGCTGCGGCCTCATATGACTCCTGTAGTTGCAATTTAAAATTAAAATTGTGAATATATTATATGCAGTTAATTTTTAAACTTGAAAAAAAATAATACTGACCACGATGTGATGCTGACGATCACCTCTGAGCTCCCCAGTAGCAGGATCACTATACATCCTCTGATATACATCGTATTCTGTAATGTCGGGGTGCTCGACAGCCTATAAGAATAAAAAAATAAACTGTTAATATTTATAGTTATATAAAATATTTATAAATAATGTACGTACCAGATGCTGTCTATGAGTACTGAAAGAACAACTCCCAGCTCGATGAGTCACCTCCTGTCTCCCCCGATTCTGCCTCCCCACTGATTATCTCCTCTGAAAGGCACCACTCAACCAGTGCGCACGTAATCCATCCCATACATGGGATGAAATGTACTCTGGTCGGTGTGCTCTACATGACTCGTCAAAATATGACACTCCTGCTTTCTTCATGGAAGCTTTTCTTAAATTGTGCAAAAATTGACGCAAGCGATCACGCATGGCCAACTCCCATGCCTTGTGGATGGCGTCACACATGGTATCCTCGATCGGATACCATAAACCCTACAAATAAATCAAAATATCAAGTTAGAAATGAAATAATTTTCAAAATAAAAATTATTTATTTACGTACGTACCAACCAATGGACGAACATGGCCTGCTGCACATCAATGGGAATCTGCTCCCATGTGGTCCATGACTGAGAGAAATAGTTGCACAAAATAGCGCTGCCCTGTCCGACTGATATATGCGGAAAACTATAAAAATAATAATCATTTATTATGTGAATATATTAATGAAATCTTAGTCAAATCCACAGATTATCACACAGGTTATCACACCTCTGTGTGCATGGATCAAACCCAAGACGTGGACGTCGCTCGGGGACGGTGTCAGGAATCATCAATCGTGCAAGACCGTGCCCCCTCTGCGTACTCCCTGGAGCGCCTGCAGGCTGAGGGTCATCTGCCAGCAACTCATCCGCATCGAAATGCAGGTGAGCATCCACCAACTCACGAAATGTCTTGTCGTCCATCTGAAAAAAAATGTTAATGTTGTTAGAAAATAATTGATAATTACTATTATATATATATATTATGATTGTATATAACTACCATGTAATTCTATTAGTGTTCATCTTCATCATCATCTTCATATATGTCAATTTCATCTTCATATTCCTCCTCAACATCATCGATATCCATTCGAGTTCCAGTTGCTTCATCTCTTACCATTTCAAATTCATATGTGACATCATTAACATCATCGTCATCACCAACTCTTAAATGTGGGGTGTCATCATCGATACTCATGTCTCTTTGTAAAAAAGATTGATTTTGATGACTCTCTTGAAAAACTTCAATTCTTTGCACATCAGTGAAAGCACATTCACTTTGACTAAACTGATTGTCTTGAATTTTGATTTTTATTACACTCCACCAATTAGTCAAGTCTCTTGATGTAGAACAGTACTTTGCGTAACAAACTTGATGTGCCTGTTGAGCCAATAAGAATGGTTCATTTACTGTGAGAACACTTTTACATTTAATATCGATGATTCCATGAGTCGGATGAACACGCACGGCTCTCTCTGTATCCAACCACCGACATTTGAACATGGTTATGTAATGTTGTCCAAGATAACAGAGTTCAATGATTTCGTCAAGTATGCCATAAAAGTCAACTTCATTTTCTCGATGATGAGATCCTCTCAAGCTAACTCCACTGTTCATTGTTTTTTTCAATTCCCCATATGCATGTGTGTGAAATCGAAATCCATTCACCACATATGCATTATAAGTTTTAACAAATTTGGAAGGTGGGTTACTCAATATACACAACCATTTGTCAATTTTATCAGCATGTCAAGACACCTGAAAAGTTGTGAAATAATTATCAATATAGTAAACTATACATTGAATGAGTTGCTAAAAGATAAAGAATTTATGTTACCAGTTTTTGAAACCACTGAGAGAAATTTTTCAGTCGGCGTTCTTCGAGAGCAGCTGCTGTAATTTGTGGAATTTGTTTCTTGATATGATTATCATACAACCTACAAAAACCAAAGTTATTTACTGTAACATAAATGATAGAATAAGTGATATAAACACTTACAGTACAACTGATGTCATCTCTTCACAGTTGAGCAGAACATACGTATGAGCTCTGTGATGTTCATCATCCGAAAGCCAGTGTTCATAAACTCCACCAAAACCAAGCTCTGGCTGGTTGAAAATAGATAATTTATTGTCGATTTTATCAATATTCCTCTCGTTCCATCCCATTCGATTGTGTTTTGAAGGATACTCAGATTCAAAATAATGGGAGAAGAAAAAAGATATTTCCTCTTGCAAATAAGCTTCTGCAATAGATCCTTCAACAGATGCTTTGTTACGTACTTTTCTTTTCAATTTTTGCATGCATCTTTCAAATGGGTACTTCATCGAAACTGTACTGGACCACCAAATTTGGCTTAATATGGCAAATGTAACATCAAATGTTCCATTGAGTTGAAGAAAGACGACGGAAATAATTTTTCCAGTTTACATATAATTACAACAACATCTTCTTCAAGTTTTCATAGAGCATCATAATCTGCTGTAGCCGCACAAATTTCCCGAAAAAAATGAGACATGTCTGTTATGGAATCCCAAATCACAGAATTCAACAGACCTCTTAATCCAATGGATAGAAGTTTTTCCATTATAACATGACAATCATGACTTTTTAATCCAGTAATATGACCATTCTTTACACATCTACCCAAATTGGAAGCACAACCATCTGGAAGTCTCAAATCTGCAATCCACTGACAAAATAATAAACGGTTTTCTTTAGACAGTGTATAAGCTGCTTTTGGTTTCAGAAACCTTTCTGTTCTATCATTCTCAAACAGTTCCAGTTCTGGACGCCTGCAAATTTGGGAAAGATCTAAACATGCATTTACATTATCTTTGCTCTTTCCTGGTGTATCCAAAACTGTATGAAACAAATTATCAAAACAGTTCTTCTCAATGTGCATGACATCTAACATGTGTTGGACCAACAAATCATACCAATATGGAAAATCCCAAAATATTCTACGTTTAATCCAATTGTGTTCTTTCCCAAAACCAGAAATTTTCTGTTGGTTTATTGTGGGACCAAAAGTGATGGGAGGTAATGAAAATAAAACTGATTTTAACTCCGAACCTGATATCATTTTTGGAGGTCCATCCCTTTCAACTGTTCCTTTTCTGAAATGAGATCTATTTCTACGAAAAGGATGATCAGCTGGAAGAAATCTGCGATGACAGTCAAAATAACAAGGTTTCTTTCCATGAATGATCATAAATTCTTTGTTCTCTCCCATACAGTGAGGAAATGATTTCTGACCATGTGTACTCCAGCCAGATAACATCCCATAAGCCGAGAAGTCACTAATTGTCCACATCAATGCTGCTCTCAGTATGAAATTCTGTTTCGTTGCAACATCATATGTACTAACACTAGTACTCCACAATAAACTTAATTCATCAATCAATGGTTTCAAATAAACGTCAATATCTTTCTTCAGATGTCCTGGAATTAGTAAATTCAAAAGGATATATGGCTTCTTCATCAACATCCATGGAGGTAAATTGTACGGAGTTAAAAAAACAGGCCAACATGAATATTTACTACCATAAGATCCGAACGGACAGAAACCAACAGTGGAAAGGCCCAGTCGAACATTTCTAGCTTCTAAAGCAAAGGATGGATGCACTCTATCAAAATGTTTCCATGAATCACCATCGGCTAGATGATTCAAGCTTTTATCGGTTGAAATATTCTCTTTATGCCATGACATCATTGTCGCTGTATTCTTAGACACGAATAAACACTGAAGTCTGGATGTAAGCGGAAAATATCTCAACTGTTTTACAGGAATCAAACCAGACTTCACATGTTGTCCTTATTTATATCTCAGTTTCCCACATGTGGGACAACTATCCAACGACTCATTTTCCCCAGAATACAAAATGCAGTCATTTGAACATGCATGAATCTTCTGACAAGTAAGTCCCAAATTTCGAACCAGCCTCTTACTCTCATAGTAATTTGCAGGAAAAACATTTCCTTCGGGTAACAGTGTTTTAAGCAAAGAAAATATCTGGTCAAAACAGGTGTTTGACATTCCGTTATCTGATTTGATAGCCATAAATTTTGCAACTTCTTTTAATTTTCTCATCTTGCAGCTAGGATATAATGCATCCTCAGCAGACCTCAACAACTCATAAAATTCAGACGGTGCCAACTTAGGATTTGAAGCTATATCAGCCGAAGTTTCTGTATGTTGAACAGATGAACCTGCAACATCATGTACTAAATCTTGAAACCGAGATGGATCCGGAATCAGGTTGGTATCACCTGCTCTGGAACTGCGTTCACCGTGTTGATACCAAAAAACATAATCTGGTTGAAAACCAAAACGCAAGAGATGTCCCCCCACTTTGTCAAACGTGTCAAACGTTCTCAATGCACATTTTCTACAAGGGCATTTTATTTTGCCTTCTGAAAACAATTCTGGATTTGATGCCGCAAATGATAAAAAAGTCTCCACACCCTCTACATATACTGGATTTAAACCAGAACCGTTTGGATTTCTACGTTGATTTATCTATATGCGGTCACCTAATAATGATTGTTGACGACCTCGTTGTTCCATATTTTTCTATAAAATATAAAAGCATTACTGATTTTGAATAATTTGTTAGAAAAAACACTCAAGCAAGGATAATTATAGTGTTTACTAATTATTGGTAATTATTACTAATTATTACTAATTATTGGTAATTATTTCTAATTATTGGTAATTATTACTAATTATCGATAATTATTGGTAATTATTGGTAATTATTAATAATTATTGGTAATTATTACTAATTATTGGTAATTATTGATAATTATTCCTAATTATTGGTAAATATCCCTAATTATTGGTAATTATCAGTAATTATTGGTAATTATTGGTAATTATTGGTAATTATTACTAATTATTACTAATTATTGATAATTATTCCTAATTATTACTAATTATTACTAATTATCGGTAATTATTGGTAATTATTGGTAATTATTGGTAATTATTGGTAATTATTACTAATTATTGGCAATTATTACTAATTATTACTAATTATTGGTAATTATTCCTAATTATTGGTAATTATCGGTAATTATTGGTAATTATTGGTAATTATTACTAATTATTACTAATTATTGGTAATTATTCCTAATTATTACTAATTATTACTAATTATTGGTAATTATTCCTAATTATTGGTAATTATTCCTAATTATTGGTAATTATTACTAATTATTGGTAATTATTACTAATTATTGGTAATTATTACTAATTATTACTAATTATTACAAATTATTACTAATAATTGGTAATTATTACTAATTATTACTAATTATTACGAATTATTGGTAATTATTACTAATTATTACTAATTATTACTAATTATTGGTAATTATTACTAATTATTACTAATTATTGGTAATTATTCCTAATTATTACTAATTATTACTAATTATTGGTAATTATTCCTAATTATTGGTAATTATTCCTAATTATTGGTAATTATTCCTAATTATTGGTAATTATCGGTAATTATTGGTAATTATTGGTAATTATTACTAATTATTGGTAATTATTACTAATTATTGGTAATTATTACTAATTATTGATAATTATTCCTAATTATCGGTAATTATTACTAATTATCAGTAATTATTGGTAATTATTGGTAATTATTACTAATTATTGGTAATTATTGGTAATTATTCCTAATTATTGGTAATTATTCCTAATTATTGGTAATTATTGGTAATTATTGGTAATTATCGGTAATTATCGGTAATTATTGGTAATTATTGGTAATTATTGGTAATTATTACTAATTATTACAAATTATTGGTAATTATTACTAATTATTACTAATTATTACTAATTATTGGTAATTATTCCTAATTATTACTAATTATCGGTAATTATTGGTAATTATTGGTAATTATTGGTAATTATTGGTAATTATTGGTAATTATTACTAATTATTACTAATTATTGGTAATTATTCCTAATTATTGGTAATTATCGGTAATTATGGGTAATTATTGGTAATTATTACTAATTATTACTAATTATTACTAATTATTGGTAATTATTACTAATTATTGGTAATTATTACTAATTATTGGTAATTATTATTAATTATTACTAATTATTGGTAATTATTCCTAATTATTACTAATTATTACTAATTATTGGTAATTATTACTAATTATTGGTAATTATTCCTAATTATTGGTAATTATTACTAATTATTGGTAATTATTCCTAATTATTGGTAATTATTACTAATTATTGGTAATTATTCCCAATTATTGGTAATTATTACAAATTATTGGTAATTATTACAAATTATTGGTAATTATTAGTAATTATTGGTAATTATTATTAATTATGACTAATTATTACTAATTATTGGTAATTATTACGAATTATTATTAATTATTACGAATTATTGGTAATTATTACGAATTATTGGTAATTATTACTAATTATTACTAATTATTACTAATTATTGGTAATTATTACTAATTATTACTAATTATTGGTAATTATTCCTAATTATTACTAATTATTACTAATTATTGGTAATTATTCCTAATTATTGGTAATTATTCCTAATTATTGGTAATTATTCCTAATTATTGGTAATTATTCCTAATTAATGGTAATTATCTGTAATTATTGATAATTATTGGTAATTATTACTAATTATTGGTAATTATTACTAATTATTGGTAATTATTACTAATTATTGGTAATTATTACTAATTATTGGTAATTATTACTAATTATTGGTAATTATTACTAATTATTCCTAATTATTACTAATTATTACTAATTATTACTAATTATTGGTAATTATTTCTAATTATTACTAATTATTACTAATTAGTGGTAATTATTAGTAATTATTACTAATTATTACTAATTATTGATAATTATTGATAATTATTACTAATTATTACTAATTATTGGTAATTATTACTAATTATTGGTAATTATTACTAATTATTGGTAATTATTACTAATTATTGATAATTATTACTAATTATTACTAATTATTCCTAATTATTGCTAATTATTCCTAATTATTGCTAATTATTGGTAATTATTCATATAATTACCAATAATTAGGAATAATTACTAATAATTAGGAATAATAACATTATTAGTATATTTTATTATTAATATTAAAATAATATAATTTTCTATATTATAAACAATTCTCCTTTCATCTGTGTGTTTTCTGTCTCCACATACAAATATTACATGTGGAGACAGGAAACACACAGATGAAAGGAGAATTGTATATAATATAAAAAATTATATTATTTTAATATTAATAATAAAATATACTCATAATGTAATATTGTAATTATTCCTAATTATTGGTATATATTACTAATTATTAGCATTTATTCTTAATTATTAAAAATTATTACTAATTATTCCTAATTAGCATTAACTATGAACAATACTAATAATTTAAATTTATTAAGTAACAAAACAATGTAAACATAATTAAATTACAACTAATTAAGAATAATTGAAAGTAATAAAAAATTTAAAATAAATATTAAATTAAAATGAAAATAAATACCTTTAAAATTGATCTGAGCTTGATCTCTGATCGTTCTTGAAAACTTCAATATCAACTATGGAGAAAAAAATTAAACTTAAGAAACACTGAACTCTAGAAATAGAATTTTGAGAGGAGAAGATGGAGTTTGAGAATGAATTGAAAAAAACGGATGAGAGTATTTATAGGTTAGATTAGTTGCGACAGGTTCATTTGCGACGGGATACCCGTCGCAAATAATATTATTTGCGACGGTACCCGTCGCAAATACCTTAGCCATCATTTATTACGGTCAACGGTTAAATAGTTATTTGCGACGGGTCCCGTCGCAAATAACAACCTGCCGACATACTATTTGCGACGGGAGAATAGTCACGTCGCAAATACCTTTTACCGCCGCCGGTATTTGCGACGGGCAATAACCGCCCGTCGCAAATACATTGCGCGCCAGTTCTTTTGCGACGGGGAAAGCTAACCCGTCGCAAAACACTACTTATTTGCGACGGGCAAATACCCCCGTCGCAAATAAGTTTTTAACGGGGCTATTTGCGACGGGAATAAATCCCGTCGCAAATAACCTGTCGCAAATACCCATTTTTCCCGTAGTGGAGTTACCGAATAATTACCGGGTTAAACAGTGAAGAACGGGTGAAGAACGCTCAAGAACGGGATTTAGAACGGGGCTCGGATGATGGCTGTGTTTGTTCGTCCATCGTCCCAATTCTAAAATTTGAGAATGTAAAATACAAATTTGATGAAAATTACAGAAATCGAAGAAGTTGCGAAAATTAACCAAAAATCATAACTCGAATCGGTCGTGCGTCGTTGGCGGCATGTCCACGACGCTCCTGCTTCGATCCGCCAAAGTTTCGGCGGAGGTCGCTCCTCGATTCGATGAAGAACAGTGAAAAACACCAAAGAAAAGTTGAGAGAGAGAGAAATAGAGAGATATTGAGAGAGGAGAGAGAAGGTAGAACCCTAACTCCAACTCCTATTTTTCTATTTATAGAAAAATTCGCTTAGCGAAGAATCTAAAACTATCGTGCCCTCTCATTTTATATCGCGCCTAGGAAAAACGCCCCATTTCAAATTCAATGGAAGTCTCAAATTTCCATTCCAAGACATTGCTCGAATGTTATTTGAAAAGAACGCCGGTGATAAAAATCACTAAGTCATTATTTTAAAATGACGATTTTTCCCATGGGTGACATCTCTCACAATAGGCCCACACACACAACTTTTACACCCCGCCTAGGGTAAACAACACGCTCCGGACAAAACTGTGCCCTCGTATTTTCGATCCGAGCTACTATTTGTGAGAAAAAATAACCCCACCACATGCATAGTATAAAAAATTTAATATTTTTATAAAATTTATTTCGGGCACACCGGGCCTCGGAATCACACGCTGTCTCAGCTGCTAGCTCTGGAAATATATGTAGAAATATTCCAAAGTTTTACAAGGCAAAAATCGGGTCTCTACAGATAAGGACTTACCAGATGATGATTTCAAGGTTCATCAAGGGAATTCCACTTAAACCACATATATGTGTTCATTGTCTCAAACTAGTTTCCAAAGATTCCAAGATCAAATCCTATGTATTTTATTTCCAAAATAAATAAAATACCACATGTGATAATGAAATTTTCTGCCTATAACAATTTCAAAATTATTCATTTATTCCATATCATTTGGGTATATATTTATCATTAAATAATAAATCCATATTCACAAGTGATGATAAAATTTTTGTCTAGAATATTCTAAGATACCAAGAACAATTCTTATTTTTATTTTCCTCAATTCCAAATTATTATTTTCCCAATTATTTTCTAGATTTTTCTCCATAAGGATTTAAAAGGATTAACAAAAATTAACTTATAAAATTCTTATGTAAACTATACTTGTGTTTTTAATTTCAATGAAACAGTTCCCATAGTATAGGAGAAAGGTTTTGGTGTAGTTGGAAACCAGATAAATAATTTGGACTGATCTAAGAAAGCGTTATTATTATTGAATGAGGGAATTAGAGACTTCCTATAATAATAAATATCTCCAAAAATAAATTTATAAAGTGTTTTAATATATTTATGATGGAAATACTGCATACTAGTTTTCAATAATTAAAATTAAAAATTTGATAAACCATATTTTATTAATTTAATCTTCAATAAGAAGTGTAAATATATCCATAAATATTTGATTTATGGGAAAAAGAGTCAATATTATTTTATTAGAACAATTTTAGTATTTTAAAATCATCAATGTTGGTTACAGGTGTTAATAGAGAAGAAAATATGTAAAAATACTACCCATTCATGAGTGTAGGCTGCTACATAATCGTAAATTAATTTACCTTTACATAACAAATTTCAGTCATGGTTATCCCAACATTACATAAAATACCATCATAAAGGTAACTTTTTTTACCTTTACATATCCAACATTTACCATTATGAAATAAGGAAATATCCTTACGTTACTCTAGAATTCAAATCTACCCTTACACTACATAGGGGAATACCCTTATGTATGGCCCGTACCTATACACAGTGTATGAGATAACCCCTATGCAAGTCCCTTACCCTTATGCAGCATAGGGGGTTTCCCTTATGAAATTACTATACCCATAAATAGTAGATTAAATATTCCATATTACCCTAGATTTGAGCCTTATTCATCCTCTTACCCTTACACACCATTTTTAATTCATGATTTACCCTTATACAACTCATAGGTCCCACGGATGGATAAAATTCACATGATTTTTTTATTTTTTCCCACAAAACACATAATATATGAAATACAAATTTTTTTATAAAATTGAGGATGTTTCAATTCTGCCCTTTAATGACTCTCATACCCAATAAGTGTCTCCAAAAATCATGATCAACACCTCATTCCGACACGATATGACTAGCTCAATGCATTTTTGGCCCACAACATTCATGTTCCCTTGAAACACAAGTCAAAATATTTCATCAAATTTTTCTCCAAAGGTAATTATCCTTAAAGATCGACACTCCATGAACCTTTAAAATTTATGCATTAAATCATAGAGGTGTTATTTAAAATTTCCACCACCCTAACCAAAGTTAGAATAATAATCATGGGATCTTTTTTCCAATTGGTTCACTAATCACTTGTACCAACCACAAGGATCATAATCATGCATCAATGAACCAATGATCTGACACCTCTCCAACATGCACCATCTTTTATCTATATTCCTAATCCCATATCTAATTTCCAATGATCTGTATATCCAAATAAAAAAATAAAAAAATCAATAAAGTACTAAATACGAGCACTTCCACTAAGAATAATTCTTTTCATTCCCACTTTTAGCCAATAGAAAGTCTTATAAAGACCATAACCCATTCACAAGAGGGGTCATTTCAAACACAACCACATAAATCTTTCTCATCATAATAATATCATTTTTGTCACCTCATAACACATTAATTGGAATATCCAACTCTCTTTTAGTCTTTCACCAAATGTAAAGAAAAAATGTGACTACCCATTCATACATGATTGTTAAGAAAGCACCTGATATCGATTCTCAACATTCACAACATTATCTATATACCAAAATGTTGGTCATGAATCCTGACTCGAATGGGTATCATCCCCTTATGAAAATCACTACATCAAATCTAGGCATCTCCATCAATGAAAAACCTAGATTGACTACACAACTATACCTCGGTTGATTATCGATATAATCTTAAACTATAGAGAAAACTCAATAAGCATTAAAAATTTGGAAATCAAACCCTTTGATCTTGATACCATACATTCCATTTGGTAAAATAAATGGTATCCCTAAACCAAATTTATCAATAAACACCCATGAAAAATTCATCCATGTTTTTCCATATAGTAAGGAACAACCTCAAAAATCATCTCACCACCATACTTCCAATGATACAACCAACCTTGTGTGTAAACAAAACATTCACACTCTTATATTATAGACTTTTAGAAAAGAATGGAAACACCACTCATTACCCAAAATGAGTGATTTTTTTGACCAGGTAATTGAACCTTGATCTAGAATAACATTACTTAACAACTATCAACATGCCATAAGGTTTTTTCACCACCAATACAAGCACTTGAAGTGATCCTCTTTATAGAAGGAAATTATTTGCTACTAATTTTCACTATGTACTACCCATATCATGATTGTCATCTCATGAAACTAAGCATCTACCCACACCCACACCTTGTAGGCATGAACACCATGGGTCATCACACCGTATCTGGTGGTAGTTTCATTTTGAAATAATAGGCAAGGAAAAAATGGATCATTTCTTCGATGGAACAAGCATCCAAATTCTTAGGAAGCCATCCTTGTATCATGATTACTATAACTCAAGGTGCCCTATACTATCAGGATTCAAGGAAACATTAACAATAGTCCTATAAGCCTTTTCAAAGTTACTCACATCCTTATAGAATTTTTTCTAAAGAAAATTCCCCTTTGGAATTAACCTCGACTATTCCTTTATATGAAATATTCTATGTCAGGTAACATTCAGGTTGTATGAGACACCAACTTTCCAATAACTAGGGTCTCATTACATCCACAATGTCTTTCAAAAAACCCCATAGGGTTCCAATAAGTGGTAGAAATCATGGAACCACATCAAGTATTATCTCCAAATACATTCCATGATGAATATTCTCTTAGACGAACCACATCAAGAGTCCACAGATACCAAGTTTGGTTAAACAACATGCCACGATGTTCTATATGGACATCTTCATAAAAACTATAGCTTACACATTTATTAACTATACCTATTAAGTAGTTACTCGTATGAGGTTCAAACTAAGGAATATAATTCCCAGCAAAAATCCTATAAGGTTATCAACATAATGTTTTCATTGAGGGAGACTGCATCCTCACTCTGATCATCGTTCCCACTATCATTATCGTTATCTAGGTGCACCATAACATAGTTTGACCTGACCTCGTATCTGAAGAACAAATTTATAGTTGTTTAGAAGAAAGAATGTTATCAAGAAATTTTATTTGTAAACACAATAAATGTTTTTAACATAATTTAGTTAAACACTCCACTATTGGTACAATCACACACAAGTAGCATACATGTCATGGGAGACCTAATTTCCAAATATGATGCAAGCAATGAATATTACCAAAAAAATAATTAGTAAAATAATATGAAATAGAAACCTCAAAATCCATGTGTGTCACATGATGTGAAAATATATGATACTAAAAAAACCATTAATAAAATTACATGTTAACCTAAAATTTCATTATAAATGGTGTTCACAATGCACTTTTATGAGATTCGTAAAAATCTCTAACAAATTACTTTGTCACCTATCTAATGATTCCCCAAAACAAGAAACCAGGATAGCATGTGCTCTAATACTATTTTGTAACATCATGACTAGAATCACTAGATCCAATCAATAATTCCACAAGATCTTAGGCATACCTCAGTGTATGCCAGAGGCTTCCAAATAGCATTGAGAATCTCAAGTGGAACCATGGGGATACTATACCCTGAATTATAGTAAATAATAACAGATTAAAAATAAAACATATAGTAGTATATAATCAGGGTACATGTATACCAACAACATACCAATAGTATGAATGAATATAGAAACAAAAGACTCAAAATTCAATAAGGATACACCAATTGATTTCCCACTTGGTCGATCATGTATAAAAATAAAGAATGGTAGAAAAATACAAGAAGTCTCTATAACACCAAGCCCCACCTCATCCCAGTATACGAATCATATAGATATATTCAAAAATATGATAAAACTCATTCCTCAACCCATCCTATACGTTCTAGAAGTGATGGATGCTCGAATACCGAAGTCTCAAGGCCACCCATGTAGGGTGTAAGTACAAATCAATCGGACATCATCAACGTGGTTTAATTCCAAACTAGTAATATGAAAGATAAATGTATATGATTATCTTAGTAGAAAGTAAATAGAAAAAAATTGTTTAATGTATCATAAAATCATCAATCACATATAAGCATTATCAACAATGTTTTGAGTGGTCATGATCCATCCAAGACACAATGAACCAAGGACATAAATGATTCGACTCTATGCCATAAGGATATTTATAGGATGTTATAAGTAACAAAACAGTCAAACAGGATTGAAAATCTATTTCTTGAAAACATCATGTAATCATGCGTTCATACGAATCTTCTTTTCCTAGAATAAATTATGACATGATGATCATAATAACACTAGGAATCGAGTGTGCTACCCCATAAATCACTAGGAATTAAAAAACAAGATACTTGGAATCCAGAAATTGAGTGTATAATCAAAAATGAATTCAATGGAACCATTGTATTTCTACCCTATAATCAGGTCCATCATCACCATCATCACAAACCATTCACACACCCCTACTAAGGGATAATCATGTCATGATAGTCCAACTATTCCAGGTACTATGAAAAATTCCTCCAAATGGATGATAGAATACCTCACATAATATAGAATACATAGAAATACTATCATGGAATAACATCAATATAATTAGTAGCAATGTATAAATACTTATGATAATAATCAAATATGGAACAAAAATACACAAAGGAATAATTATGGCAGAATAAATTATAAAGTGTCTCACAGGCTACACACACACCCACATATAATCCCAACTAAGAATGGTCAACAAGTTATGCCAATACATGTATCACATTATAGAAAAGAGTATAAATATAACCATAGAATGGAATATCATCATAACTTATATAAAAAACATATGCGATCAGAAGAAAACATGATCTATCAATAGAATAATGGATACCCATGTAATAATTAATTTACATGGATTTATAGGTCTACACACACCACAAAAATGTGATCTAGGAATGAAACATGATATCAAAAACTCTAGGAATCATGTATCACATCAATATACATGTAGGTGTTCATGTAGTCTAAGGAACTCATAAGTGATAAAATCTCAACTATATAAGGTTGCTATCAAGCTTGTGCACTGGGATCCACCGGGGCCCTTAAAAATTTTCCAACTATATTTGGAATGATACCTTTAATTAATTAAGATTAAATACTAAATTATTAGTTATGCATTATTATTATTCATAACTCATTATAAAAATCATGTCTTTTTACCTAAAGTAAAAAAACCAAAATCTATATAAAAAAGTTCTTAAAAAAATAAGGGATATATTACATGGGACCAACTACCTCCAACAGAGAAAACACAAATCCAATAAAATACCAATAGCTTTTTCTAAGTCTCCCAAGCCGATTTAGATACCATAAATCATTATAACATTAAACCTGATCTGGGGAAATCTAAATAATTAATTATAAATAAATTATAATTAACAAAATGAATACAATAAAACCCCCAACCAAGGGTAAAGGCATTTATATTGAACGAATTACCAGATTATGAAGTCAATTTTCACCAAGTTAACAGCACTCAAACCATTAACATGTTTTCATCAGATCAAATTAATAATTAATGATTCTTGGATCCAATTCAATCTATTTTATTTCAAAAAGATAAAAATACCACATGTGATAATATCATTCTCTCTCAAGAATAATTTCCAAATTGTTCATTTAATCCACAACATGTTATTATATATATATATATATATTTAATAATAAATCCAAATCTATAAGTTATGATGAGGAACATCTCTAAAATAATCTAAAATAATAAGAATAATTTTTATTATTCATTTCCATGACTGTGGAATATTATCATTCAAAGGATTTTATACCATATTTATCCTAAAT
The DNA here is from genome assembly GCA_963277665.1 of Viscum album. Lineage (NCBI taxonomy): Eukaryota > Viridiplantae > Streptophyta > Magnoliopsida > Santalales > Viscaceae > Viscum > Viscum album. The sequence continues at coordinate 902,943,805 of OY728160.1, read as the reverse complement.
GATTTAGAAATCTAAAAAAATGAAAATGAAAATACTTAAGGAAATCATACAAAAGTTTTATATTTGAAAAAAACAACACCCAAAAATGATGAGGAAGGTTTTGGGGCACTTGTATACCTGATGAATAAATTGGCTTTATTGAGGAAAAATTAATCATTCACAGAAAAGGGAATAATAGACTGACCAAACATGAAAAAACCCCAAAACTAAAGGTAGAAAGGTTTTAGATTTATTTTAGAGAGGAATACCATATACCAGTTCACATATAATGATAACAAAAAATTAGATCAATAATTTTTTATCTATTACTCAAATATAAAATATGGAATGATGACCAATGAAAAGGTTGTTATGTTTACATTTATAAAGACAAAATTTATAGTAATGAGATCATGTAATACCCTTACACGAATCTAGTGATCAAATATACCCTTATGTAGAATAGGGGATTACCCTTTATGCAAGTCCATTACCCTTACGTAGAGTAGGGTATTAACATTACCCAAGTCCCTTCCCCTTACGTAGTGTAGGGGGTCACACATACATATGTCCCTTAACCTTATGCAGTGCATTAAATCATCCTATTACTCTCATATAGTGCATGATTCATCCACCTACCCTTATAAACCTTTTTAATTTAAGAGTTAAACTTACATAACTCATAGCTCCAATGTAATGGTAAAATTTACATTGTTTTTTTTAATTTTACACACCAAATGGAAGATAAATATAAAACCAAAAGGATTTATAAAAATGATGATTTTTTACTATTGATATCCTTTTATGGATTATCAGGTTGACTTTATTGCTTCATGATGAAAAACATCATATTGAATACTCATCATTTGGTGAAAAAGATGATATTATAGTGGAAAATGATTAAAGGATGGAATTTTACAAGTAAAATAAGTATATTTCCCCATTGTAAAGACCCTATACCTATTATCATGTAGATGATGGTTACTTTATTACATTTTAAAAAGATATAAAGAATTTATTAATGGTTGGATGAAAAATTAGTAGTCTTAGTAAATACGATACATAAAATAAATTCACATTATAATTGAAAATATTAGATATAAAAAGTTTTCTCTTTGAGAATTTCATTATTCCTCGTAGTGTATCCCTACATATCAATTAAAAAAATCTTCTGGGTATCCTAGGGTAAAGTAACACATATGAAAGGGGTGATATTTGTTACTCAATAAGGCTAAGAATACATTAAAAGTTATAATGAATAAATAAGAATAATCAATATGGAAAGGTAAATAACTAAAACAAAAAATATCAATAAATTTAGAATAACATAGAATAAATAAATGACGATCAAACAAAGAAATATTATTGATCACATAATCTTGAAACTTATATGTGGAAATAATAACTCATTAAATAATAAATTTTATATTAATATATGATAACATAATGAGGGAACTGCAAATTTTGGACATTTAAAACATAAGTTCAAGAACATTCAAAAGATAGTATAAATTGTTTGGTAAAAACCCATCTAATTTTACCAAAGGATTTGTATCATGTGACCTATCCATGGATAAAGTGTCTATATATAACTGGGCCCACCCATCCCTTACTATGTCTATTGAATTCCTCATATGAGAAGAGTGAAACATAATCAACATAAACATTCATATTTAAAAACTAACATATGAAATGTTAATACTTACACAAAACAAATAAACATAATCATAAACCATCTTGAATAATATGGTGAATAGTAAAAAAAATCACATCCCTAGTGAAATTATTAATAAAACATATAAGGAAATAATAATAATGATATGAATACAACATATAACTAGTGGATCATAAGTATAAATTTTTTTATGTCATTGATGAATAGAACTTCCATAAAAATTTCATTAAAAACATTTTTTAGAAAAAAACTTTTCACATTAAAAATAATTGTTTTAAAAAATAAATGTAAAAAATTATTTGGAAAATAATTTTATTTAAAATATCTATTTAAAAATATAAAATATTCTTAGAAAAATTTATTATTCATGATGGTCTGAAATTTTTTTCATTTCATGCACATCAAAAGAAAGTTTCATTTCACATTTTTGGTAAAAGACAAACGTGCATTGTTGGGAAAAAGAAAAGAACACTCCTTTTAAAAAAATTTTAAAATAAAAAAATGGATAAAAATGTCTTAAATAAATAATTTTCATAATGTTCGATACCTTTTTAAGAAATAATTTTTGAAAACATGGTTTTGTAATAAAAGTATTTTTGACTGAATAGATAAATTAACACGTAATTCCATAAAATAAATTTCTTGATTTTTTTTGTTCCAACTAGTGAAAAAATGGTAATATTACTTGAAAATTTTCATTAATAGACATATTATAATAATATATATTGATTTTATAATATAAATATAAAATAATTTCCCCAAGGGGGACTTAAACATAAACAAACCAAAATAATGATGAGATTGTGAAATAAACACTTTCCACTTTTGTAATATATTTTACATAATCCCCCTTCAATAAATAATGATAAAATAAAATTTTAAATAACATTAATATAAATATATTCATGATAGAACATATAAAATTGTAAATATATACACAGGAAAAGGAATAAGTGGTGAATATGGTTTATGTCCCATAGAAGTAAAAGTGAGATGATAAACCCTTATATCATGTTTGAATTAAATTGTATGTTTTTAAACATTATGTATAATAAAAATAGGTTTTATACATATATTAAAGAACCATATTCATATATATCATACCACATATGGTTTTATTATTCTATTTTATCACCTGTTTATAATTTTTTTGTTAACATCATTGTTTAGTGTGACAACTACTTTATTTTTCATTTATGTTTTAGTTCGGTAATTTTGATCCTTTTGATATGATCATGGTTAAATAATATGAATAATTTTATACATGATAAAAATATCAAATGTATTCATTATATATATTTTTATTTTAATCTATTAAAGATAGAGATAATAAACTAATTACAGTATTCATGGAGACTATAAATCATAAGTACGCATGAATGATGTTTCCATTTTTCTCGATGGATGGAAAAAAGGAAAATAAATATTAATTCATATTTATTAATTAATATATATAATTTATATTATTATAATATTTCTTTTTTACGATTCATGTAAACATAAAATTAAAAAATTTCACATCACTATGTGGATACGGTAGTCCACATATATGCACGAGCATTGTTATTGTTTTCTAATGGATTGAAATATAATAAATTTAATGTCATATTATATTTATGTATGTATTACTGTTAAATATAATTATTAAACTTAAAATTACTACCTTTCACGTAAAGTATAAGGGAATAATGATTCACATCATTTCGCTAGGCGGTATTCCGACGTACACATGAGCGACATTATCGTATCCCCCATGAAATAGAAAGTAAAAAAGATATATGTAATATAATAATTAAAAAATTATAATATTTTCCTGATTATAATATTAATATTTAAAATCAACCATTATATATATAATTGAAATATGATGATGGAAAATAAATTACATAAGTCTATAAAGTGGTAGCCCAACGTATAGACGATCGACGACTTTGTTTCCCATTTGATAGCAGTGGATATGGATAAGGGTTTTGGTAATTAAAATATTAAAATCTCAGTATATAGAATATATTTTCGTTATTATGTTATACTATTTTTTACGGTTTTAAGGATGTGTAAGAATAACTAAAACAAATACACATGTCTAAGAATTCTACCTCTTCATTGCAAATCCTCTCTAGGTTTATACATTAAGCCTTATTTGGTGGAATTCCTAATCAATATTTGTACTATAGGATATGGGTATGGGATTAAAGAATTTATTTGATTAGTTATTGTCCAAAACAATTTTTTTGGATCTATTAACAGGGGACAAGAGGGGTGGATTTTTATAAGTGTAGGAGAGGACCCACATGGAAGTTTTGAAAAAATAAAGTGATAACCTCATTTTCATCATTCCAAAATCATATAAAATGGTACATTATTGAAATATAGAGGTTTTGAAGTCTAAATATATCCATATAATGGGTTTTTACAAGTTGAAGTCATTGTTAACACATATCTTGTTATTTTAACGCCACCCCACCCGATAAACTCATTTTTACCTTAATTACGACAATTAAGTTTTATTGTTTACACTATTTATTTTAGTATAAAATTAAATAGAACTTATTATATAATATTTTTTATTATAATTAAAAAAATTAATCTATTTTTACAAATTCAATTCACATAAGTTGTATAATTCAATTTAAAATTAAACCGTAGTCGAGACGAAAGAGAGGACTTCCAAAGTGAAAATTCTCATAAATATAGAATTTTTTTTATCAAATATCAATTTCAAATTGATTATAATTAATAAAATATTTAAATTTTAATATTATTTTACTATTTTTACTATAAAACATATTTAAAATGAAATTTTACATTGTAAATAATTTAAAAGAAAATGCATGTTCAATAAATATAAATATTTTCACTATTCATCAGAAAATTAATCTTTTCCTAAAATTATTAAAAAAAAAATAATTTTCATATGTAGATATACCAAATTAATTATATTGTCTAGAATTTTTTTTCTAAAAGTGGTAAGATTTAATTTTAAATTATGTGTTTAAAAAATGACTAATTCTCCTTTAAAAAAATTATAGTTTTTTGGAAATATTTCTTTATCATTAAAATGGTTCTTGTTTTATTTATATTAAATATATAACCATTGAATTTATTTCATACATGTGTAAAACATATTAATTTAATAATTTATTAATTAATATTCATTACCACAATCTTAACAGCTAGGTTATAATATTTATGTTTAAATAATCATATTTTAATATAGTATCACGTTTCATTCATTCATGGTGTTTTGTGTGTTAAAAGATATAAAAAATATTTAAATTATTCTAAATAAAATATATCATAATGTATTTGGGTGTTAAATTCTCTTCAAGGATTGGTGTTCTATTTCACATATGCTATCAAACATTAGGTTCCTCTTTTAAAATCATGAGGCGTTACATTCTATCCCATTAAAAAAATTTCTCCCTCAAAATTTAATCTTGATATAATTAATCAAAGGGTTGAAATTTGAATATAACATTCTTAAAATACCACAACATAAAATGGAATAATAAAATATCCCCTTGTAAATAGAGTAATGAACTTATGAAGGTTAACTATAATAACACATACTGGGTTTTAAAATATGAGAACATTTGAGGAAAGTGATGATATCGACATGGAAGAAAAGAGTAAATAGATATGGAGAGTGATAGAGATCATTGATCACAAGATAATAAATGTTATTGAAAAATTAATGAACAAAAATCCCTAAATATATTATGTATAAAAATATCACCGGTTAAACATAAATAAAGTTATTAGGATAACATTTTCGTTTTGAGATCCTTTTCCTGGAGTTGAGAAATTCCATTAACATCAAGATTGAGAACATATGAAAATATAGATATTTGATATATTTTTATTTTATAGGAATTATTTAATCCTTTGGTTGTACTTTTATCAATTCAAACATCATCTCTTAATATAATAAATTAATATTCAATGTTAATTTATTTGTCTTTCATTTAAAAGACCATTATATTATTAATATAATTACAAGTCATTCCTTTTGTTTTCATATATTATCTAAAACCAATATAATAGGTCAATATCTAATAAATCAATAGTTACACTAAAAATTCAACTTAATCCGTTTCATAAATTTTTAACCTTTAAACTTGTACAAAATATGTATAACCAAATTCTATGCCCAGAATTTTAGAAGGAGATCACTAAATCAACATTCTATTCCCCAGAAAATATAAATTGGATCTTAATGTCACGTTATAAATGTGTGACTATCATGATCACCAAAAATCCTTAATGAAAGCATGAATTCTTACCAAAATAAAATCTTATGTTGTCAAATATATTCTACAAATCAAAATATTATATAAACACCAACAAAGATAACATAAACTATGAAGTCACTAACCAATTTCATAGAATCAAAATCTATCCAATAAACATATATTTATCATTATTATCTCAAAATAAATTACATATTAGGTTTTATCTTCCATAAATCATGTGTTTTATAAAATAATAAACTTTCCGCTAAATTAATTTTATGGGTCATCAGTACCATTCAACATATACTCTCAAATCATTAAAGAAATGCATTGTAGTACAATAATTTAATATTTCATAATTATTATAACCAAAATTTAATTGATAAAATAATCCTATAACATATTTATTCAATAAAAATAAAAAATATCTTTAATAATTCTACATAAATAAAATTAATAGCCTAATCTTGAACTTGATCTCATAGCTTCTTCTGAGGTATATTCTCTTGAAGCTTATGGATTCGTTTCCATAATACTAAATAAATTTACATTTGAAATAATAAACATAAAAGGATTATTTATTACCCTTACATTAATGATCTTGATTTATTTTCTCTCTAAACAAGAAGGAAAATCTCATTCACTTCAAGAAATTTTTAGGGTGTTTCTTTCTAAAATTCTCACACGTGGGAAACCCCTTGTTTCCCTTCTCCCCCTTATCTATTTTTTTATTCTATACTCTTATTATCTTCCTTACCTTATAATCCATAATACATAGATAATTATTTCTCTGTTTAAATAGCACATGACATTATGTCCTTGTATGATGAGAATATTTGGGAAATTAGTTACCTACGAATGATTGATGTAAACCCAATATAGAAATGATCATTATTAATATTTGGATTAATAGTATTGATATAGTTCCCATTCCATTCTCTATGTTCCATTTCTAAAAAATGTATACATTATATTCGATTATAAAATTTTGAATCATAATGTATAATACCAAAACTAGTGAAACCAATAACATAAATTGGAAAATATATGCATGGATTATCTAATAGTCATAAACATGGTTTCTTTAGGATTGTTTCCAAATCATAAAAATATATTTAAATCCTTCCGCATGGTTTGTGATGACAATGTTAATTTTCCTAATAATATAACCTGGGAGTTCCAAACTAGGTACATAGTAAGGTATGTTTTCATGTGAATGGTAATACTTGAATCAAGCCTGATGCACCATTTTTTGAGTTATTACCCCATAATACATTTCTGTCAGAACCACATCCTCTGGAAGTATCCTAACAGGCTTTCATTTATTGGACAAACCTAATAATATCAACCATAATAAAACATTCAGAAGTTATTCTATAATTATCCTCAATGTTTATTATAGAGTTATGTTCCCTAATCTATATTTTATTAAATATATCTCCCATGTTTTCTACTAAACATCCTATGATACCAACTATAATTTACTTTACCCCAATATCCCAGAGTTGTTGGTTATTTTATTATATTGACAGGAGATACATGGGATAAAAGGCTCCAGACTAAAACATTACTTAATCTTGATTTATGTTAATAATTCACAATGGGGATATTTTTAGGTTTAGAGTTTTAGTGAACAAGGACATAACTATTACATTACATTTAAAATATTACAAAGTAGATAATTCTTCTTAGTATCAAATTTTTTATAAAATAAAAACTATTAAAAGAAAAAAAAATTAATTTCATGATATAAATCTTCTTGAATTATTATTTTCTCTTACCCTTCCTTCTACCATGTGAAAAAAATTATGGTATGAACATAAAAATCTCACTAAGGGTTATAAAATAAAGAAATAAAACATTATTCCCTCAATACATACAAAATATAATCTCTTTAACATACCTTATGAAATCATAAGATTTATGAATAACTCATAGAAATCATAAATCATAAAGGTAACCTGTGGAATCCATAACATAATTACATTGTAGCTTTTATAACTACGTAGGGAGTTATGTTTGGAATACCCATAACAGTATATTCCCTAAATCTCTTAAGATAAACCCTAACGTTTACCTATGTCCCATTACCCAATGCATTGGAGGGATATCTCAGGCTCACCCGCCCTAGTTCTATTATAGAACCACCTATATACATTAAAAATTCCCAATAACCACAACATATTCATAACACATATAATATTAATAAATAAAATATAACATTTCCACATTGCATTCACAAGATATTAGTTCAAGATATTGACATAATCAATTCATTTAAAACATTCAAAAAGAAGAGTTTTGAATCAAAGTGTCCCATACAACTTTGAAACTTTTGAAAGTATTTTACAATTTGAAACTCTAATTTCCATATAAATAAATCCTTAAAAACATTTCTAAAACATAGACATGAAAGAGAAGGATTCAAAATATTAAATATTTAAAACATTTAAAACTATGTTTTAGTTAAAGAATCTTTTACCTATTGAGAAACTCTTGTATAAATATCATTAAAGAATAACATCAAATAAAACTATAAATATCATGAGAATATATAAATTCATGATATAAATTGTCAAAATGGTAGTATATACACCTTATAAGATAATAAAGGTACACAATATCAAGATATTCCTCAATGAAAAAAAGGTTGAGACGTAGTCCCTTACAAATATTGTACCATTAGAATAAGGATAAATCAATGAAATAATTATTTGTGACAAATATAAATACACCCAATATAAATGGATATTAAGTGTAAAAAAATCATATATCATTCACACATATTCATAGCATGACATAATCAAGATGTATAAGTTTAACCCAAAGAATGAAAATTAGGTTAAGAAGTTCCGTTACCTCATGTCTGACATGACTCGTTCATTATTTAATTTCCTGAATAATAAACTTAAGTTAATTTATAATTTCTTTATAACAATTTTCAAGTTTATTATTCCTTTTATATCCCTTATTACCACATTATAAAAATTACATAATTAGTTACGTCAATATCAGCCGTTTTGTCGATATTGTGTACTTGAGTCGAAAAAGAACTTATTATAATTACAAATTGTCCATGTGGTTAAAATTACACTATCTACAGAATTATATTCATTCTTTATAAATAATATATATCATATATATCCATTATATATTTATTTAGGGTAGTCCATAGCATTTGGACATAAGAAATGAAATGCACCGTTAATGGAGACGGTAATCCATACGTACGCATGGACACTACTTTCATTTATTCTTCATATTTAAAGGAATGAAAACTAAATGATAAATATGAATATTATAATTCCATTATAATATATATAATATATATGTTAAATAAGTTCATTAATTCCATCCTTTATACGTTCCATTTGTATCATGAACGAGTCATAACACTTTGATGGGGCGGTAGTCTGCACTTTCTCAAATGAAATTATCGTATATATACAACATGAAAAGAATAAAGGTCTATTATAAATAGGAATTACAGAATAATAAAGATAATATAAATATCATATATATTGTATATAATTTTAGTTCCATCATAATGGCTACTATGAGAGGCGGTATGAGATAATTGAAAAATCATCGTTTCATGAGGCATTAGTTCACCGTCCACAGAAACAATATGTTCGTATCCATTAGATAGAGGTGTGTAGAAGTGTATTTAGAATAATTTTACTAAAAAAACCTATTATATTGAGGATACTGGTGTTTTTATGTAAACAAAGAATAATAATATCTTAGGGAGTGGAGAAAGAAAATAAAAGAAAAGAACTTGAGAGAAGACATTACCTTTAAATCGGGTAACTCCTTTGTTTTGAACCAAAGGTCTTTATTTAATTTCCTTCTATACCAATTAAGGATTATCAGTGTAATATAGGGATGTCTGGAGATTATTTGAGTAGATTTTTGACAATACAAGAGGCTTGAGAGGTGTGAGTAATGTGTTAGAGTTGGTGGCCTTTTATAAGAGGGAGGAGGGCCTCTTTAGGAAAGCTTGAAAGTATTATTTTATTATAAAATGATTTTCTGTTTCAATAAGTACAAAAATAATTAAATGAGAATATAAGATGAATATAAGTCTAAATAAAATCATCCAATAATAATTGGATAGGTTTTTGATATTTTCTAATCCTTATCTTTTTTATTTAACCCTTTGTTAACTTATTTAACTTTTACCATGTCTTCTTGTATATTCATAATATATGGTTAATATATTTACTATAAAATTACAAGAGACCCAAAACGGATCATTAATGACATTTGAAACATCATATATGTCATTTTTCCAAATATTATATTTTTAGGACTATTTTATCATTTAATAAAATATTAATTTATTTAAAAACTCATTTATGTCACTTTATATACTATTCATATCAAAACTTTTAAAAAATCTATAAAAACATGATTATTTTAAAAAACTATCATTAATTCAAATATATAATGTCATTAGTATCCCTAAAATTCATGGATGGCATAAAATGTTTTCAAAATAATTTTATTTTAATATTTATAATCTCATTTATTTAAAACATTCCTTAAAAGGTAATCAATACATAATAGTTGTGTCATAAATAAATTTTTTTATTTGATGTATAAAAATTATAAATAAAAAACCATGATGTAGAAAATAATTATATATTTATAATGACTACTTATAGTCAAACATATCACTTATATAACCCCATATAATTTTTTTAATAAAATATGTATGTTTATGTTACATTTTCCTTAACTTTAAATTAATTTTTATAAAATTTCATTTTCACTTTCAAGTGAATCCATGGTGTCCCAAAATCATCTCAAGGATTTAAATGGTCAGAAATGTATCATCCAATAGGGATAGTAAATGTTTTAGTGTAATTTAATATTATTACAATATTATTTTTTACCCTTATTTACCTTATTTAGCCTTTAACCATGGTAAATAAAATATTTACTGAAGTTACTATTCATAATGTATAAAAATAAAAGTTTCTTATTTAAAAAATTTGGACCTCATGATTCCAAATATGGTATCCTTTTTTCTAAATTCAAAACACATAAGTTGTAGAAATTAATTTAAAATTAATTTCTGTTGTCAAAACCAAAAAGCGTGTTTTTAAGAAATAATAACTATCAAAAGATTTATATGTGTTTATGTTCAATATCAAAGTGAAATTACTTCCAATGAATAACATTGGATTAAATGGTAAAAATATAATTCAATTACACTTTAAAAACAATAAAAAGAAAAATCTAATCGTATAAATAAATAAGATTAAAAGGCAGTTTTGAAATAAAATGCAGTTTTTTTTCACTATTCATAAAAATTAACTTTATCAGAAAAATACCAAAAATTTATGAAAAGTAAAATTTAATGTCCCACTTCTAAATAATAAGTTTATTTTTTCAAATGGAACATATAAAAGTGACAAAAAATGATATTTAAAAAGGGTTCGCCATCAAAAGGCAGTAAATCAACATTTTAAAGCATATTAGAGTATTTTATGCTTAAAATTGGATTCATTCTCTTTTTAAGGCTCTAAAAATTATTGGATAAAAGTAAAAACATTTTAAAAAAATGTGTAATCATATTGTAGTTAGTTCTGTTCATTCCTGCCAATACAATGGTTAGGCATTAACTACCATTTAAAATAATAATATTATTATATTATTTTCGGTATAAGTAAAAGTTGTGTGCAACATAAGATTTCAAAGAAACCTATTGTTGGGTGTTGAGAACGCTATCAAACATATCATCCCCTTGATAGTGAAATTAATAGTTAATTCAAAAATATTAATAAATATGAGAATGTCATATTCTTTATTTACCTGGGATGTTACATCCTTCCCCCTTTTGGAAATTGCATCCTCGCAATTTTAAAATTGGGCTTGGATACTTCATTGAAAGTCCCACATCAGAAAAAGAGTCAATAAAACAATAACATTAAATGAAAGAAAGAGAAGTACAAAGGTTACCCGAGATAAAACATACTTGGATTCCATAGAAACATGGATATGAAAGAGAAACTAAGTGTCAAGTTCTGATGGAGAGTGATAGAAAACATGATTAAGAGAAAGTTAACCACCAAAAACCACAAATTTGTTATTGTTTAAACGGTATTTGATTCCCTAGTAGGAAAAGTAAATGGAAAAAGTTTTTTTTGTTTTATGTCCCCTTTCATAAAGTTGAGGAATTCATTTATGAGATTGACTATGAACATAAGGAAATATACTTAATTTTCAAGTCGAGTTTCATCCTTTATAAAATTTCTACCACAAACTCATATTTTCTTCAAACGATGAGTCTTCAAGAAGACTTGGTCACACCTGAAGTGATAGAATCAACTTATAGAGAATTACATAATCCAAAAAAGATAAATTATATATTTCCCTTTTCTTTAGAAATTAAACAAAACCAAAATGTTTAGTACAATATCAGATGATCCCCCAAAAGGATAATCCTTTATAGAAATAAATACTAATCTTAATCTACAAAATTCAACAAACAATACCAAAATTTCAGCAAAGAAAATTCAATACACAATTTTCCTTAAAATTATTCAATGTAATCCAAACTAATATTGAAACCCAAAACTCATAAGGATTTGATCACGTAGTCTTCTACGGTAAATCATAACATTTATCTCCAAATAACATTAACTACTCTTAAAGTCTCACACTAAAAAGTAATTAACTTAGTCACATATTCTCAAATATAGTTTAATTATTTCCATAACTAACCCAATTTTCTATAAGTCCACAATAAAAATATATATTATTTCAAAAATAATATTTCAACCATTACTCAGCAAATAAAATCCCATTGTATTCTATTTTCATTAGGTATATAGTGTTCCCAAAAGAACAAATATCTTCCAAAATAACCATTATCACCTAATCACCAAATCATTTTCTTATACTAAGGATTTCAATTTGATAAAACATAATATTCCAAATCAAATTATTATTGATAAATAAAATCATTTAACAAAAAATAATAAGTCAAACTAACTAGGGACTTCACATAGGTCAGTGGTAGGCGATACGACCTTGCTGCCCTTCGGTTATGGGTTAGATTCCCATGGCCTTGCTGGGTGTGACGGTTTGTCACCCATCCTATAGGTTTTCCATTTTATAAAACCATATCATTCTTATAACAATTTCAAAAATAAGATAATTTCCTCAAAAATAACCATAACCTATTTTATCCTTAAAGGTTACCTAATACCTTTAATTTTTCATCCCAAAATGTAATAACAATTTCTCACCTAAAAAACAAATTATCATATGAACCCCTAAGGTTATCCATTATGTCCACACAAGGAGAGATAATTATTTCTTGAATAAAATTTTCATATATCAAACTTCAGGGTTAAACATACAAGAAAAAGTATTCCAAAGTAATCCCATTATCAAAAGAGGCTTAATACATTTCATCAACTAAAATATATCATAACTATTGAATACCTTATATATATACTTCCTAATCATTAATCATTCTTCATGATCCATTAACCATTATTTTCCAACATATTCCATAACACTTATTTCCTACAAACAAAATCATGAATCATATCCTAATATTCAATAATGTCAAAACATCAAAAAAGAAATAATCCATATCTTTCATTAGTCATTGTTAGTTTTTTCATCCTCAATTGAAATGTTATTAGGTATTGGTAAACATAAATTTTTACAGTCCTACGGATCCCATTCCTGAACTTCTTCATAGGACATTAATTTGTATAATGAGAATTCAAACCACTTTTAAAACATTCAATTGATTATCTTGAAAAAACATCTTTCACTTTCCTGAAGTCAACTGGATGATTCCATTTTCCATGGTAGGTTATTGCTTTATGACCCTCATTACCACATCTAAAACATCTTCCCGTCCCTTTGAAGAATTTTCATAGGTGTTTCTTTCCACATCTTTGACACAAAGGTTTTTGAATATACATACCTATATGATTATAAACAAATATTCCATTGGGATTAGTTTCTTGCATATATGATTCCTTAGAAAAATCACCAAGGTTCAAGTGGTCAATCATGACTCCAGATAGTTGAATGAGAATAACCACAAGAGTTCTCATTGCAGCTCAAATTTCATTTAGTTTCTTATTTAGAAAAGGTTCACAGTTTTCTTCACATCCATTGTTACTTGGGTGCCTTCTAGATCAATCCATTTACTAAAACCAAAAAGGTTAGTGTGATTATATCAGTAAAATCATCATATAATATCTTATGGCAGGGGTAAATACTAAGATATTTTTATTCATGTTATGTTAAACTCATTAAATTTATCTAAAATGACTATTAATCTTTCTAATATTCTCACCATTATGGTTATGTCACTTATTCTTAAATAACACCGTAACCTCTAAAGTAATCTAAATCAACCTTTGATACCAACTATAAGGCCCCAGCCTTAAACATTACCTAATCTTGAATTAAGTTAATAATTCACATTGAGGATATTTTCAGGTTTAGAGTTTTAGAGAATTAGGACATAACTATTTCATTACATCTCAAATATCACAAAGTAGACACTTCTACTCAGTATCTATTTTTTTATAAAATAAAAACTCTTAAAACAAAACAAGAATTATTTTCTTGATATAAATATTTTTGAATTCTTCCTTTATCTACCCCTTCCTTATACCCTAGGAAAATCATTTCAAAAACTTGGGATGAGCATAAAACTCCAAATAAGGGTTATTAAATAAAGAAATAAAACATTAGTCCATCAATACAAACAAAACATAAGCTCTTTAACATACCTCATGAAATCATAAGATTTATGAACAACACATAGAAATAAAAACTCATAAAGGTAACTTATGGAATCTATAAAATACTTACATTGTATCTTTCATAGCTAGTTAGGGAGTTACATTTGGAATATGCATCATAGTATATTCCCTAAATCTCTTAGAAGAAACATTAACGTTTACCTCCGACACGTTACCCAATGCATTGGAGAGCTATGTCAGGATCACCCGCCCTAGGTTTATCACGGAACCACCTGTATACATAAAAAATTCTCAATAACCATAATATATTCATAACAAATAAAACAATAATAAAGGAAAGATAACATTTCCACGTTACTTTCACAAGATATCAGTTCAGGATATTGACATAATCAATTCATTTAAAACATTCAAAAAGAAGAGTTTTCAATCAAAGTGTACCATACCACTTTGAAAATTATAAAAGGAGTTTACACTTTAAAACAATCATGTACATATAAATAAATCCTTAAAATCATTTCTAAAACATGGACATGAAAGATTAGGATTTTGAATATTAAATCTTTAAAACATTTAAAATGATGTTTTAGTTAAATAATCCATTACCACTTGAGAAACTATTGTATAAAAATCATTAAAGAATAACATCAAAGAAAACTATAAATATCATGAAAATATATAAATTCCTGATATAAAATGTCAAAATGGTTTTATATACACCTTATAGGATAATAAAGTTGCACAATATCAAGATATATCTCATTGAAAGTAGGTTGAGACTTAGTGCCTTACAAAGATTGTACCATTAGATTATGGATAAATAAATGACATAATTATGTGTGACAAATATAAATACACCCAATATAAGTGGATATTAAGTGTAAAAAATTTATAGGTCATTAACACATATTCAAATCACGACATAATCAAGAAGTATAAGTTTAACCCATAGAATGGAAATTAGGTTAAGAAGTTCCCTTACCTTATGCCTGACTTGACTCATTCATTCTATAATTTCGTGAATAACAAACATTAGTTAATTTATAATTTATTCAAAACATTTTTCTATTTTATTATTCCTTCTGTATCACTTATTACTACATTATAAAAATTACATAATTATTTAACTTAATATCAGTCGTTTTGTCGATATTGGGTACATGAGTCAAAAATGAACGTGTTGTAATTACAAATTTTCCATGTGGTAAAAAGTATAGTATCTCAAGAATGATATTAATTATTTAGATATCATATATATCTTATATATCCAGTATATATGTATTTATAATAGTCCATATCATTTGGACATAATAAATGAAATGCACCGTTCATGGAGACAGTAAGCCGTACGTACACATGAACACTACTTTCACTTATTTTTCATATTTAAAGGAATGAAAATTAAATGATACATAGGTATATTATAATTAAAATATAATATATATTATATATTTTACATTAGTTCATTAATTACATCCTTTATACGTTCCAAGTATAGAATGAACGAGTCATATCACTTTAATGGGGCGGTAGTCAGCACTTTCTCAATTGAGATTATTGTATATATACAAAATAAAAAGTATAAAGGTATGTTCTAAATAGAAATTATAGAAGAATATAGATAAAATTTATACCATATATATCATATATAATTTTAGTTCCATCATAATTACCACCATGTGAGGCGGTAAGAGATAATTTAACAATCATCGTTTCGTGAGGCAGTAGTTCGGTGTCCACAGAAACAGTATGATTGAATCCATTATATGGAGGTGTGTGGAAGTGTAGTTTGAATCATTCTCATAAAAACAACCTAATATATTGAGGATACTGGTGTTGTTATGTAATCAATGAATAATTAGAGCATAGAGAGTGGATAAAGAAAATAAAATAAAATAACTTGAGAGAAGACATTACCTTTAAATCGGGTAACTCCCTCTAGTTTGAACCAAAGGTCTTTATATAATTTCCTTAATTCCAAAGTAAGGATTATAGGTGGAATAGAGGGATGTTGGGAACTTATTGGAGTAGATGTTGGATGACTAAAGAGGCATGAGAGGTGTGAGTAATGGGTTATAGGTGATGGCCTTTTATAAGAGAGAGGATTGGCTGTTTAGGAAAGTTAGAAAGTATTATTTTATTATAAAATTATTTTCATTTTAAAAAGGTCCTAAAATTATTAAATTTAAATATATTATTAATATAAGACTAAATAAAATCATCCAATAATAATTTTATAGGTTTGGTATATTTTTAAATCCTTATATGTTTTATTTAACCCTTTGTTAACTTATTTAACTTTTACCATGTCTTCTTGTATATTTATAATATGCGGTTAATATATTTACTATAAAATTAAAAGCAACCCAAAATGAATAATTGATGATATTTGTAACATCATATATGTCATTTTTCTGAATCTTATATTTTTAGGACTATTTTATCATTTAATAAAATATTAATTGTTTTAAAAACTCATTTATGTCAATTTATATACTATTCATATCAAGAATTTTAAAAAATATATAACAAATTGATTATTTTGAAAAACCTTAATTAATTCAAATTTAACAAGTCATTAATATCACTAAAATTTTGGTATGGCATAAAAAGTTTCAAAATTATTTTATTTTAATATTTATAATCTCATTTATTTAAAATATTCATTAAAAGGTAATCATTACATCATCATTGTGTTATAAATAAATTTATTTATTTGATGTCTAAAAATTATTAATAAAATACCATGATGTATAAAATATTTTTATATTTCTAATGAATATTTATAGTCGAACATATCACTTATATAACCCCATATAAAAATTATTTTACTAAAAGATATATGTTTATGTTACATTTTCCATAACATTAAAATAATTTTTATAAAATGTCATTTTCACTTACAAGTGGATTTGTGGGGTCCCAAAATCAACCCAAGGATTCCCATGGTTTGAAATTTATCATCCAATAGGTCTAGGACATGGGTTAGGGTAATTTAATTTTATTATAATTTTATTTTTTACCCTTATTTACCAGAATTACCCTTTAACCATGGTAAATAAAATATTTACTAAAGTTACTATTCATAATGTCTAAAAATAAAAGTTACCTGTTTACAAAATTAGTACCTCATAATTAAAAATATGGAATTATTTTTTCCAAACTCAAAACACTAAAGTTATAGAAATTAATTTAAAATTAATTCCCTTTGTCAAAACCAAAAAGCGTGTTTTTAAGAAATAATAACTTTTAAAAGATTGACATGTGTTTATATTCAATATTAAAGTGAAATTAATTCCAATGACCAAAATTAGATTAAATGGTGAAAATATAATCCAATTACACTTTAAAACAAATAGAAATGATGATCTAATTATATAAATAAATTAGATTAAAAGGTAGTTTTGAATTAAAATGCATTATTTTTTCTATTCATAAAAAATGAACCATATCAAAAAAATTCCAAAAATTTAAACGAAGTAAATTTTGATGTCCCACTTCTAAATAATAAGTTTATTTTGTAAAATGGAACATATAAAAGAGACAAAAATGATATTTAAAAAGGGTTCTCCATCAAAAGGAAGTAAATCGACATTTTAAAGAATATTAGAGTATTTAATGAGTAAAATTGGATTCATTCTCATTTTGAGAATCTAAAAATTATTGGATAAAAGTAAAAACATTTAAAAAACATGTGTAATAATATTGAAGTTAGTTCTGTTCATTCCCGCTAATACAATGGCTAGGTGTTAACTACAATTTAAAATAATAATAATAATATATTATTTTTTGGTATAACTCAACGTTGTATCCAATGTAAGATTTAAAAAACCCGTTGTTTCATGTTGAGTACACTATCAAACATAGAATACCCTTGGAAGTAAAATAATATTTAATTCAAAAATATTAATAAATATGAAAGTATCATATTATTTATTTAACTGGGATGTTACATGGAATCAAATCCTAAATAATTGAAATGTTTAGTAGTGTTGGTAAATAAGATACATACATGAAATTCACATTAATATTGAAAATAAAAAATACACATATGTTTTCTTTGAGAATTCCATTTTTCCTTACAGTATATCCCTATATGTCAGGAAAAAAAATCCAATATACTGGGTGATTAGTCACTAAAAGTGGCTAATATTCATTGTTAAGATCTTAATATTAATGTTTTTAAAAGTTCATAAACATCAATTTTAGTCCAATTCAGAAATTGAACTTCATTTCCCATCATTGTGCAATTCATGCTTAAAATGTCAATTTGGGCCCACTCAATAATTTGCTTTTGGAAATTACAATATTCATCATTTTAATTTGAAATTTTGGGATATGATTTATCACTCTGTTTGGAACATTTTATCTTTTAGGTCCGATGGATGAATCCCAAAGGAAGATGGAGACGTTTGCGCCTGAAGGCAAAAACTTTCTGGAAAACGCATAATGGGCCTAAGGCCCATCAAACAAATGTGGGGCCCCGAAACCAAGCCCAATGAAGCTCAAATTTATACAGGAGAAAGATAAAAATATGAGGATCATTTTATTCAACTGTGTCCGGAGCTAATGCTGATGTTTTCATGTTGATAAAGGGGTATGAAGTTAACATTTAAATGGTGGACTTGTCATTAATGCAGAGAAATCCGTCCCACCATTTCGACCATAACTTCCAAACGGCTAAGCCAAATTTCCTGATATTTTGATAGATTCTATAAGACACATGGACGAAGATATTTTATATTTATGACACCTTCGGATTCGGCCATATGAAGTGTCAAACGCACACGTCAAAATGGAGGACGAATCTGGACAGTTTTCCGGGTCAACTTCGAAACGTCAATTTCCTTTTGATTCTTCACCCTCCTTTTGACTCTCTTAATTGTTGGGGGGTGAATTTAATGTTGGGGGTGGAACTAAGGCTCCTAATGTGCCTATATAAGGATCTAGTGGTGAATGGAATAAGCATATAACATTTTTCCTTGAAGCTAACATTTTTCTTCGAATCCATGTTTTTCTTTCATCCATTGTATTTCTTTCAATTGTAATTTTCTGCTTTCAATTTGTAATCGCATCGTCAAGTTTTCCCATGTAAGTTTTTCTTTCACATTTATTATTTTAATAAAATTTCTTCTTCTTATTCACTTTTTATTTTCCTTTTCTTCACACGTTGATACCGTTGAATCATGGTGTGAAATTATTCACACCAACACTTGTGATTTCAATCACACAACGGGGGAGTGTTCGTTCTTTTAATAATTTTCTTCTTCTTCAATTCCGCCCCCGTAAGTCTACATCCCGCTTCCATTGGTAGAATATCATCAATGGAGGGCTAACCTATTAAGGGTTGATCCAAGGGAGTAGCAAGGTCATGGATTGAATGTTATTTCATGTACTTAATATTTAAATCTATTCGTTATTTTAGGATTTCCATTTGATGAGTTACATTCTTTCTCATCTTTGCCAACTTTAACGATGACACATTTTGAGTGCTAGTACGATCTATTTCCTTTGAGTGCTCATTAAAGTGATCCTCAAATTGAATTAGTGATTGGCCTTGGAATTGTGTAGGGATTAAATTAGTGAATGATTTGGAAGAATTATCTCATTGTTTGGATATTTCTTGAATTAATGACATGAAATTTTCTAAGAAAAGAAATTCATCCAATCCACCCCAAGCAAAACCCTAAGATCAACCCACAATAAATAATTGTTTAGTTCACATAATTTTTTATTATATATTATTTAAATTATATCTTTAGTTCTTCAATTAAAATCTACCTCAAAGTTGGCCACTTCATAGCCAATCCATCAATAAATCATAGTGTCTCAAGGTTACTTCTTCGGTCCCTGTGGATTCGATCCCTACTTGTACTTCAACGACCGCTTTTACCAGTAGGGTAAATTTGGGCGCAACCAAATTTTGGCGCCGTTGCCGGGGACCCAAGTAAGTTTTCTTAGACACTCATCCGCTTTTTTCACCCCAAATTCTCTATTCTCACCCTAATTTCTCTTCTCTTTTCCCCTTTCTGTTTCTGTGTGTCCAATGAATCCCAAAAAATAACTTTCAATAAACTACAATGGATTGTCTTCAACAATACCCATTAATATACCAAGGCTATAATGAACTGGAAAATCAATATTTTGAATCACCTCAGATAGAAAATTTCATTGACCAATCCAGGATTGAATACACCACACCAGATGAGATGTACAATCAATGGGATGCTGAATGTTTACAAGATCAATTTCCATACCTATCAAGAATGATTGAAAAGATAAATAATGAGGAAGTCCATGATGTAAAATCATATATCAACCCTAATCCTGAAAAAATTCTTGAACAATTGTGTGAACAAATGGATAAAATGAATTCAGAAGTTTCATCTTTCAGATTAGAACTACAAAGCTTTAAGACTTTTGAGGAACCCGTTCCCACTCAAGATGTCCTTTCCTCATCATTGATAGATGAATCTTTTATCCCAAAAACCTCCCATGAATTGAAAAAAGAACTAACCTTTGGATATGGGATAACTGAACAAGATCAAAGAAATGTTGAAGGGTATTTAAATCAGGATGAAATTAATTCACAAGGGGAGAATTTGTCTTCATGGATTGAGTGTTCGGAATATTGCTCCAATAACAATTTTTTAGAATCACCGATCATTGAACCATTGAGAGATATAAAGAATATTGTGTCTATACCCACTCATGAAATTCAAATGGAAAATTTTGTGGATGAATCATCTTTTCAAAAGGAACCAATTCTTTCAAATGTTTTTAAAGAAGAAACAATTTTTGATTCAAATTATCATTCTTCTTTAGGAAAATTCAATCAAACTGAACTCAACATTATAATCCTTCCTTCCCCACTCAAGAATCCCTCTATTTATGAAAACCTAGACCATTCAATTATCATCCATTTTCATCAAGAATCTCACAAAGTAGGAATGAACCTTGAAATATTAGGAAATAATCAAAATGAAACTCAATCAACAATTACCGAAATTCCTTGGACTTTCACACTCATTGTTAAGCATGGGATTTCACATGAAAAAAATTCTAAAAAAAGCATAATCTGAATCTTGTTGAGTTGGATAAAAATGGGGTCCTAAAAATGTTGAAAGTTGGAATTGGATAAGTTGGGGGGTTCAAGTCGAGCTAACGACGTTAAACAAAAGCGCTGCATGGGAGGCAACCCATGGTTTTCATGTTTTCTAATCATTTTGAATCATTTTCTTTTTCATATAATAAATTAACATAAGCTGTTGACCTGTTCTTCTTTTATGAGTAAGGATGGGTATGAAAGGGGAGCGCCATATTCATCCGTGTCACGTGGTGTGATCTCTGAGTAATACATTACCCAGAAAATATAAAGAAGACAATGTATCATCAGTTTATTTTGTTTTGTTTTATTTTTATATTTTTATAGGTTAAAAAAAAGGACATGTCATAAGCCATAAGGAAAATCCATTCACCACCATCCAAGCCACTGAGACTCAAATCCAGGATTGAAGGGAGACTATAGCATGTGCTATCATCATCAACCACCAGGTGACTTCATTCCATGATTTTCATTTTAAATTTCTTCATTGAACTCCTCTCCTACCCCCTTCTAACTTTTATTTTCTTTAAACACTGGGGACAATGTTATTCTATGTTGGGGGGGGGGGGATAAAAAATGGTTTTTTTTGAATAAAAACATGCATAGAAAAATTCCATTAAACTTGAACATGATAACACACATTGCAAAATCTAAAATTGGATATAAAATAAATTTTGCATGCCTTGATTCTGATTTTAATGCAAGTTTAAGTTCATGAGCATAGTTTTTGGAAAGTGCGGTTGTCCAATGTGATTTTTCAAAGTTTACATTTTCATCCTCTTAATAAAAATGACACAATGCACGTCTTTTGGATTGTGGGTGTAAATTTGAGTTCTTGGGTCCCTTTCATTATAGCATAGGGTTCTGGGGTCACTTTTAGTTTAATTTGAGTATTCAAAAAAAAAACAAAAAAACAAAAAAAAAATGAAAAAAATAATAATGACCACATAGAGCAATGTTTTGTCCAAATGCGTGGCGTCCGGAACTTGGGGATCGTGACTCCATAGTTGTCTTGCCCAGAGTTAGACTTTATATCTCTATTGTAGAGCATGAAATTGACAAAATGCGTGGCGTCCGACACTTGGGGATCGTGACTCCATAGTTGTCTTGCCCAGAGTTAGTCTTTTCATATCTATTGTGGTTAAAAAAAAAATAAAAAAAAAATCAAAAAAAAATTAAAAAAAAAATGGATACTCATCTTAAGGTTTAATGTGATTCCCACCTAGCGCTTCCATTTTTTCCCCTTGAACAATAAAATGGGCCCCATATCTTTTATGATGCACAACACTTTATCATGCTTAATTGGAATTGGATGAAATGTGGCGATGAATTTGAACAAAGGAATGGGCTTGGGCTTGGGATATGCTTATGGACCTAGCTTGTTTTAAATGATTTTTATGGGTTTTCATAATTTTTTTGGTATTAGATATTTGGGTGAGTAATGTGTATTTAAATGTTTTTGGAAAAGGGGATTTGGATTTCATATTTGTAATTTATTTTGCTCGGGACTAGAAAAACTCAAGTTGGGGGGTGTGATTAGTCACTAAAAGTGGCTAATATTCATTGTTAAGATCTTAATATTAATGTTTTTAAAAGTTCATAAACATCAATTTTAGTCCAATTCAGAAATTGAACTTCATTTCCCATCATTGTGCAATTCATGCTTAAAATGTCAATTTGGGCCCACTCAATAATTTGCTTGTGGAAATTACAATATTCATCATTTTAATTTGAAATTTTGGGATATGATTTATCACTCTGTTTGGAACATTTTATCCTTTAGGTCCGATGGATGAATCCCAAAGGAATATGGATACTTTTGCGCCTGAAGGCAGAAACTTTCTGGAAAACGCATAATGGGCCTAAGGCCCATCAAACAAATATGGGGCCCCGAAACCAAGCCCAATGAAGCTAAAATTTATACAGGAGAAAGATAAAAATATGAGGATCATTTTATTCAACTGTGGCCGGAGCTAATTCTGATGTTTTCATGATGATAAAGGGGTATGAAGTTAACATTTAAATGGTGGACTTGTCATTAATGCAGAGAAATCCGTCCCACCATTGCGACCATAACTTCCAAAAGGCTGAGCCAAATTTCCTGATATTTTTAGAGATTCTATAAGACACATGGACGAAGATATTTTATATTTATGACACCTTCGGATTCGGCCATATGAAGTGTCAAACTCACACGTCAAAATGGAGGACGAATCTGGACAGTTTTCCGGGTCAACTTCGAAACGTCAATTTCCTTTTGATTCTTCACCCTCCTTTTGACTCTCTTAATTGTTGGGGGGTGAATTTAATGTTGGGGGTGGAACTAAGGCTCCTAATGTGCCTATATAAGGAGCTGGTGGTGAATGGAATAAGCATCTAACATTTTTCCTTGAAGCTAACATTTTTCTTCGAATCCATGTTTTTCTTTCATCCATTGTATTTCTTTCAATTGTAATTTTCTGCTTTCAATTTGTAATCGCATCGTCAAGTTTTCCCATGTAAGTTTTTCTTTCACATTTATTATTTTAATAAAATTTCTTCTTCTTATTCGCTTTTTATTTTCCTTTTCTTCACACGTTGATACCGTTGAATCATGGTGTGAAATTATTCACACCAACACTTGTGATTTCAATCACACAACGGTGGAGTGTTCATTCTTTTAATAATTTTCTTCTTCTTCAATTCCGCCCCCGTAAGTCTACATCCCGCTTCCATTGGTAGAATATCATCAATGGAGGGCTAACATATTAAGGGTTGATCCAAGGGAGTAGAAAGGTCATGGATTGAATGTTATTTCATGTACTTAATATTTAAATCTATTCGTTATTTTAGGATTTCCATTTGATGAGTTACATTCTTTCTCATCTTTGCCAACTTTAACGATGACACATTTTGAGTGCTAGTACGATCTATTTCCTTTGAGTGCTCATTAAAGTGATCCTCAAAGTGAATTAGTGATTGGCCTTGGAATTGTGTAGGGATTAAATTGGTGAATGATTTGGAAGAATTATATCATTGTTTGGATATGTCTTGAATTAATGACATGAAATTTTTCTAAGAAAAGAAATTCATCCAATCCACCCCAAGCAAAACCCTAAGATCAACCCACAATCAATAATTGTTTAGTTCACATAGTTTTTTATTATATATTATTTAAATTATATCTTTAGTTCTTCAATTAAAATCTACCTCAAAGTTGGCCACTTCATAGCCAATCCATCAATAAATCATAGTGTCTCAAGGTTACTTCTTCGGTCCCTGTGGATTCAATCCCTACTTGTACTTCAACGACCGCTTTTACCAGTAGGGTAAATTTGGGCGCAAACACTGGGTAATATTAAATCTTAATAAAGGGGTTATCTTAGATTCTTAGTAAATGTAATAATATAGTGGAATGTATCATGCATAAAAAGCATAATCAATACTGAAAGATAAATAACTAAAACATGCACCATTTAATAAATTAAATGAGAATAATATGGAAGAAATACATGATGATAAAATAAATCAATAAAAATAATTAGATAAGAATAGAAATTATTCCTAAATATTATAACTAATAGAATAATAACATGTAAATCAACAATTTATCTCATAATAGGTGAATTCATAATTTCAAACATCTAAAACGTACTATACAGACCTTTCACAATATATCTTAAATCTCTGGGTAGAAACTTATTTAATTTTTCCAACTAATATGTCTCATGTGACCTATCAATTCATCTAGGGTATATCTATAACCAGTCCCCACCCATTACATACTATGTCCAACACCCATGTGGATGATGGACTTCCACCTCACAAACCAATATAATTTTTTTCCATCAATAACTCACATTAATTGTTATAATGAAGAAAATATTGAATATATATGATATCTATGAAAAGATATTGATTTAAAAAATTTAATATATCATCTAATTCTTTAACCATCCATTCATTAAAGAAATTATAATGTCACTCATGCATACATATGACCTTACATCTCCACAAAACGATGTGATTCATTTTTGATGTTCCAATTTCAAGAATGATTCATAATATTTATATAATAAAAAATATTATATTTATATATTTTATATCAATATGGACATAATATTACTATTTATTATAAATAATAACCAAAACTTTTATAGAAAAATATGATTGAGAAAATGAAGTAGTTAACACCCAAAACAATGGTAATAATGAAATATTATTAATGAATGAGTGATAAAATTTTGTAAGAGGGTAATATATGATATTGTAAATATTAATATGGTTATAGTCTAAATTAATAACATGTTTAAAACCATTATGAATGAGGTTAAATAACATTCCACTAAAGGGAAGCATGTGGTAAGTGATATCATCTCAATTTCCATTCCACTAAGACATATTTGATATTATGAACCTATTTAATTTTATGTGGTGTATAGACCACCCTTTAATTTTATTTAACATGAATAAATTTTTTTATGATTATTATTTTCACAACTCATGTTTATTCATTCATAATTTTAAAATTTAAATGTTACAAAATAAGTAAGGATTTATTTTACAAACTCAATTTTTTGGGATTACCTTTATTTTTGTTGAAGGAATATTATAATCCAATCTTTATAAAATAAAACTATTTTCTTATCCTATAAATATTTATGGACATTCCATATTTTTTCCTAAATTTTCATCTATTTGTAACATGAATAATTAAAATAAATGTTTAAAATAAAAACCTATTTTATTTCACTTTTAATACGATATAATGTTATTCCTTTTCCATATTATTAATTTTTTTTACAAAAGTCCTTTATATTAATAAAATTATTTATTAAGGAATTGTTTTTGTCCTTGACATGTTATAATTTATGAAATAAATATTTCTAGTTTTTGTTAAAGTTTTTTTAAATTAATTTATTAAAAGTTAAAATGAATGCTTAATTTTTTATGTATACGATGCTAATGTAAATTATCGCTTTGATAAATGTTTTATTATATTTATCTTGTTATAAAAATTTTCATTTTTTTAAAAATAAATCTCCTAAATGAAATATTATTTTTATTTATATTATCCATTTTATTTATTTCTTCAATGGACTTGATTTTCTTTCAAAACCAATATTTCTAATGAATCAATAGTCTTATCTTATCTCTAATAATTTTCTTGTCATTAAGAGTCTCATGAAACATTAAATTTTATGTGATCATTAGACATTGAATTCCTGTTAAATATCTATATTACATGTATAATGGATATTATTATTTTATAAACTATATACCATTCTACATAAAGTGTTTTACTTGTAAAGTGCTTTGATTGACTAGGGAAATATTTATATTTCATATTCATTATTCAATATGAATATTACTTGATGAGGCATATTATATATGAATTTAATTTATTATTCAATATTTGAGGAATTAAATAGACATGTAGTGATAGGTGGATCTCGATTATTGATAGCCCATCACTGAATCATTATGTCTCATGAGAAAAAATAGTTATCCAAATTAAAAGGGTTATAATGTATATTTACAAATAAATTAAACTATCTGGGAACAAGGTTTTGAAAATATAAATATGATGATATCTTAGATCATGATGTCCCATATTATGAATTTACATCATTTATAATTTATTTATTATTATCCATTATGTTTTTTTCATTAATATTATCCATGGATGTATTCTATTATCATGTTTTGTATTAAATAGAATGTGTTTTTAGGTATCTATATTTATATATTGATTATATATTATTTTCTCATTATGAATTCCACTTTACCTGAATCTTAATTATAATTTGATCTAACCATTTATTTGTTTATCTTCCCCATGATATGAAAGAAATTTTTTTATTGAGTACAAGGATGTTTAATTTTTTATATTTCCATGATTAATATTTGATTCCCAATGTAAAATTGTTTTCACGTATGTGTATGGAAATCCAATACTAAATAATTGATTTTCCCTTAATTATAAAAAAACATGTTTCTATTATAATTTAATAGTTTTAAAACAAACTCCAGGTTAATAGTGTTTGTGTTTTTTAGTATTTATCAGATCCAGTTTGGTAGAAACCTTGGTAACTAGATTTAGAAATATATAGATTATTGAACATAACCTTATGAATGAATTTGAGGATAAGTATAAGGAGATGATAAAATCCTGAAGTTAAGTTAAGGTACACATTATGTGATTTTTCTAGAAATAAATCCATATCGGGATACTACAAGTGGAAGTGGTTTAGAATAGATGCATTTAGGTGTATTAACCCTGAAATGATTTATTTGAGTATATTAAGATCATCATTTCAGTTCCTAATTAATTAGACCTTATTTTAAAATTTATTTTATACTAATTGGGTAAGTTCTTAGGATTGTTAAAATTATATTTAATAACCATATTATAGGATTTGAAAATACTTTTTTTTATTTTGAAGATATTACCATGGAAACCATGTTTCTAATTCTGTTATTAATTATGAATATATTTTTAATTTATGTTAAATGTTACACCCAATTTTCAATTATATGTTATGAATTAAAATTAGTAATTTCATGAGATAAACCATTTTATATCATTATTTAGAAATTAATCATAATATATTTAATTGTATCAATAATCATGGTCAATGTAGAAATTTATCATCTGACCAAGCCATTATAAATGGTGTTAGAACTAAGCAGATAATGGATATATTAGGGTAGATGACTCCATTAATCACTAATAACATTGAACATATATTAAAAAATGATGATTCATGTATTGATACACCTATATTGGATCTTTTCATTCTACAATATCTGACATCATTTTGTGGATCTACTAATCTCGTGGTAGTTACGCAATGGATTAAATCCCTTGAAAAGATATTTTTGGAAATTGGATGTGATTAAAGGGAAAAGGTCAAACTTTTAATATATTTTCTCAAGAGAAATTTTGATCAATGGTGGTATATAATACAACATATTATGGAGGAAGAGTAAATAGAACACATAGAATAGAGAGCTATTAAGGAAACACGAGCTATTAAGGGAACACTATACAACCAATATTTCTCTCATGAGAAATGAACCAAAATATAGATAATATTTCCTATATTAAATGAAAGGAAATAAAATATTGTTGTGAAGTTTGAGGATGCCATTATAAGACTAGACAGTAATGATAAAACTTAAATATGTAATATTGAATTAATGATTGACCATTTCTTTGATGGTCTAAATCAATGTCTACAAAGGGAACTGGTTTCTCAAACATTGTCATCATATGATGAAATATTTCTATACACAATCAAAAAAGAGATGGAATTTTATTAACCCTATATAATAATGGGGATGCAATTAAATAAAATTTCATTTGAAAACCTATAAAAATAAAACATTTCAAATAACAATAAGAAGATGAATCAATTTCAATAATTTTCAAATTGTGGAAATAAACATCACGGAAAGTTATTGAAGGGTATGCAAGTTATTTATAAGTGAATAGATAAGGTTCATTTGGATAATAAATATAAGGAAAAAAAGATACCACTACAATCCATTGCTTCAACTATATTGAAATGGGGAATTATTGAAACTAATTTTCCAAGTGTGAAGGGAATATTCCACAGAAGAGGCCAAGGGGGAAAGTCTAAGATTATATGATCACTATAGCTTAGGATGAAGTTACCAAAGATGTACTAGACGTTAATTTAATTGTTCCCCCAAATTTTTCTATTGATTTTTTTTATTTTGGATACTCGTAATCTTGTATATTTTCCTAGAAACATTATAAGGGATTTGTCAGTTAAAAGTATTTGTGTAATTACCACTAAAAAAAGGATATGTTTGGTTGTTCCCATTATAACACATAAAAATTGATGATTTAAAGACATTATTATTATACCATTACTTGAATTTGATATAATCCTTGGTATGTACTGGCTTTCAAAATATGATGAAAAAAATTTATTTCACATAGAATGAAATTACGATTTGTGATGAAAATTTGGAATTCCATATATTTGGAGTGGATAATTCATCATCTAATTTATCTCCAGATCAACCCCATTAGCTCTTCTAAATTACATTATTTGGTAAGTAGAGAAGACATAACCTGTGGATAGAAAAGGTGATCTTAAAATTGATAGTTTACATATAGTTATAAATTGATGTATTTATTGATAAATTACCTGTAAATCCACTAGATAATGAAGTTTATTTTTTCATTTATTTAATCCCTAATTCAAGACCTATATAAAAAAATATTTATAGAATTTCCACTAAGGAATTATTGGAGTTGAATAAATAACTAGAGTATTTGTGTGATAAGGGATTTATATGCCCTACTATTTTTCAATGGGAAACCCATATTCTTTTTGTTAAGAAGAATGATATATCAATGATGTCGTGCATTTATTTTAAGGAAATAAATGCTATTATGAAAAAAGTACCATTTAAGTTGAATTGATAGCTTATTAGATCAACTTTATAGAGCTCAATATTTTTAAAACATATATCATTGATCTAGGTACCATTAGGTAAATCCCAACCCTCCTCGTTGGTTTGAGAAGATATAGGTGTGCTACTTGGTCTTTGATGACATCCCCAAGACACCAAATACTGAAAATAAATTCCAATACCCTCAAGAACATTTGGGGGGAGATTTTTCATTTTAAATATAATACATTTTCACTAACCAACCAAACCCCAATATAATGCAAGAGTACAAAATAAAACTCAATACATAACCAAATGAATAAACCATAACATAGTAAAAGAGTAAAAAAATACATGAAGAGAACCAAAATACCACAAAACTCAAAAGTCTCATGTAACATAAGTCTTCAACACTAAACCCACAAAAATCTCTAACTCCATGTGTGATTCCGAAGGTATAAAGAAGCACAACTAATAAACTATGATATCCTACCATTACCTATGCCTATATAGTGAAAATCTACAATCCAAAAATAGTTCCCAAGAAAGGTGTGAGTTTAAAAATAGTAGAATTTCCCAAATTACTTCTCATCCCATTCCACTATGTTAAATTTAATTAATACAATTTATATAAAATAATTTAATATAATTATAAAAAATTTATATCAAAACCATAAATAAATTCCAAGGAAAAAAATTCAAGAATAAAACCATTCTAATTTATTGGGAATTCATTTAACCATGTCTCCACACACACACCATACATGACCAGGTGACAGTTCCATACTCATGAGCAGTCTCTCCTTGAAAAACTAGGTTTTCACCAGGTTACCAATACTAGGTTCCTTAATGGCACATGCCTCTTCCACAAGGTCACGTCTAAGAATATACTCACACTAAACATGTCTGAAAAAATCCATTCCAAACCATTCCATGTAAAACTATTTAATTATTTAAATTATTTCAATAAAAACTTTACATGATTCAAAAAAAATAAAACTTTTAAAATAATTATTTTAAAATAAAAATGGTTCATTCCTAAAATCCATCTATTTTTATCAAATTGCAAATCCATAAACAAAATAGGTTTCTATATATAATCACACAATGATTTCACAACCATTTCAAGAAAATATTTTTAAAAATCAATCCTTTTATTTCTATGTTATGTGAAGACAAGATATAATCCACCTACCTCATAATGGTTAGGGAAAATAAATAAAGACACTATAAAATATCAAGATCTCTTCACAAACCACGCTAACATCACTGGATCCAATAACTCATAGATCTATCTATAATGGACTAGATCTATTGTTGTGGGAGAGATAAGAACCATGGATATAACAAGAATGAGGAAGAATATGAAATTACCAACAAATATGGTTCTCCAATAAACTTTTATTTTCCAAAGAATCACTTCTATATCAAAGGGAATCATCACTCTATCCAATAGAGAAAAATAAATTCATTTAATTGAGTGATTATGCAATTGATTGAGGTTTTATTACTTAATTCGGAATATATAAATTTTTTTTTGCGTGCTAACTATATGATTCATGGTTAGGCTACATGGTTTGGAAAACTATATTCCAATTGTATGGTGATACTCTCTTAAGACAACCCATTAAATGGATTTCTCAAATAGTTAGAAAAAACATTTTACAACCATATCTTTTACACTATTTCAAGGTTCAGGGTTTCCCCTATGTAGTCACACAGTTTATCCAAACTGTGGGATAACTATGTGCCTACTCAGGGTTCAGTGTTTCCCTTGCACGGTTTCATGGAGGTGTTTTATGGTTTCAGATAACTGTACACAAATTTTTCACCAACATAAATTCCCCAAAAATGTCAAAAAACACCATAAAAACTTCTGAAACTTAACCCGGTCATTATATATAATTAAAATAAGAAAATAAGAGTCATGTACCTGAAACCGTGGGTGCTAAATTCTCCCCACCATTTTCATTCAATCTTTGGAAAGTAAACAACCATAGGTGTCCTGGAAAAGTTCTATCCTCTTCCCCAACATTTCCTTTTAACACTCCCAAATCTCTTCCTAAATGAGACAATGTTTCTATAAAACCCATGTTAGACCAATTATTTTCCAATGAAATGTATTCTCATTCCAATAAAAAATCCATAATGACACATGAATCAAATCTTCATCTAGATCAAAGTCAACAACAACCTACCAAATCACATGGTTGGGATCAGGTTGGTAATTCTTCAACTAAGATACATGAAACACATTGTTCACCGATATATGCCATGAAGGTGAGGCCAATTTATATTCCACCTCACCCACTCATTCATGTATTTACAAAGGGCCTATGTACTGAGGAGACAACATCCCCTTCTTAAAAAAATATTGATTCCCAATTCATGGAGAGATTCTAAAATAGACATGATCAATCACCTAAAATTGTGTCACTAACAATAATCCACATATGATTTTTGATGACCATGAGCTACCCCCATCCAATTTATGATCATCTTAATCTTCTATGTTATCTCTTGCACAAGGCTAGGTGAAATTAGTGAATTCTCACCGGTTTCTACCCAAAAAATGGAGAACAACAAGGATTCTCATAAAATGAATCAAAAGGATACATATGTACCATGTATTGATAATAGTTATTATATTAGAACAGCACTAAAGGTATACATTTCTCCCAAGAACTGCCAAAATATATCACACAATCCCTATCATTTCCTCCAATGTTTGGATTGTCTATTTATTATAATAGCCTAAAATTGGTACTCCTGGATCCTATTCTAAAATCCATAACTTTACTCTTCGGTATTTGATGTTGATAATTGGGGCCAAAATTTTCCATCTAAACTTTACAACATCAAAGGAAAAAATTGGATCACATATGTATAATACTGAATTTTTTTCGATAACTCTCAATATTGTTTTTCAGGTACTATTTTATCTTGTTTTGTGTATAATTTTTTTAATCTTGGGTGTATTTGGATGGAATTATGATGTTTTGTTGTGGTTTTGAGCAGTGCACAGTTGGACCACAATTTTCTAAAATCATGCGCCCTTCCCAAGAAAATCATGCAACCCTAGGTAGTGGAGGATTGCAAAGTTGTCACACAGTTTAGAAAAATGTGTGTCCCCCTAGTAGTATTTTTACAACCCCTTATGGAGGAGGTGCATGGTTAGGCACACATTTTGGGATAACCATGTGCCGCTGTCCAGGAATCTGTGCAGGTGGATTTAATTATAAAAAAAATTAGATTAAAAAGTCTTGAACTCTTCAGACTTCACCCAAAGTTTACCCAACACAACCCTAACACATTCTTATTGTTTTTTAGGATTATAGAATAATTATATGGTCTCTTAGTTATCATTATTGAAATACTGATGGTTGGGTATATAGTTATTCACCTCTTCAATAGTGTGTTCTCTTCCCGGTTAGGTTTCTTTATCTATTGCTCCTCTTTCTATATGGAGATGACTGTTTTATCCATAGTTAGTGAGGGTCTAGATTTCGGATTTTATGATTGATTTTTTATCTTGTTTATTGAATTTGATTCTATAGCATGTTCTTCATCGTGACCTTGGTTGTTTATCTTCAATTGGGTATTTATGTTAGCGAGCATTCATCATTAATATTGAGGTAAGTTGTCTAAATTAAAAATAACATATTCTTGATTTAATTATGTGTATGTGATTGAGAAATTGAAACTTCCCTGAATGGGAAATTTCATTGATGATTGAATCGATTTAATTTGACTTTTATCTGATAATGGTATTGTTTAAATTGGGGAAATTAACATTGGTGGAATTGGATTAATTAATTGTTCAATTAATTAATGGAATTTTGTGATTATGAAATCTATGGGATATTGGGATTGTGTAATTGTTCCATTAATGTGATTATGAATTTATTATCAATGAGTATTATGATATTATTTTCTTAACCTAAATGGTTTATTGGGAATTGGTTATATTTTTCCCATGTGAACAAAGTGGTGAACCAATATTGAATTGATATTCGAATTGGTACCCATGTTGATAATGATTGAACAGAATGTTAATGATGATTAACCTTGATGTTTATGAAAATGTGATATGTGTGATACTGTGATACATGTTATTTTGTGATATTCGTGTGTGGGACATAGGTGGATGCTTCAAAATTCTATATATGGTTGACTGATATATGTGTGTGGGACATGGAAGGATGCTTCATTACCCCATTGTCATAAATGAGTTGTGGTACATGAACTGATGCTTCAAATACCCATGAGGTACTAGACATCGTCTTTTAGGGCCAAAATGTTATAATTGGACTCTAGTTAAAATTTGTGATAATATAAATTGAATTCAATTTTTAATTGATAACCATGGTATTTAGATATGTAAAATCCCATGGGTATGGTTCAGACACTAGCACAGGCTGAAGTAGGTATTGATGGTTTGGGTGTCATCATGAACCTGGGTAACATATGTGGTATAATAAAGAATAATGAAATATGATAAATATCTCCCTTATTCATTCTATATTATTATTCATACAACTTAATACACTATTATGGACAAGACATTGGTTTAGACTCTATTGTTTGTGGTATACTATGTTGTAATCACAGCCTAGTCGGGCTTCTAGATCTGTACATGAATAGAATTCATGTTTTATAATAGAATAATGGGAAGAGAACTATGTTTGATGGATGATTTCGGATAGGTCATAGATGAGGTAATTAAACAAAGCATTGGGACCCTATTGGGAGCATCCGTTTTTTTTTCATTTGACACATTCGAGATACATGGAAAACCATATTTACTATTTTCATTTGGATATTATGTTCCTATTTTAGTAATCATGTGATACTGGTTCTATTTGGTTATTAGTTATATCATATGGTTACTCTTATTTATTTTCACTGTTACGATGATTTGTTAAAGGGGGTATAGTCTCTCCTATTATATATTTATTAGACCCTCACTGCTAGCCGGCAGCCTTTGGCATACGGGGATACATGGTTGAGATCATTTGATTGACCGGTTCGAGGACCCAGTGTGTGTGGCACCTAGGCTGGGATGTCACAAAGTTGTATCAATGGGGTTTTATTTTCTTTTCTTTTATCTTACTCATTCAGACAGGTAGGCAGAAGAATACAATGAGATTGGGATTGGTTAAGAGATCATGAATTGGAGTAGATAACCCATGTACGAGGGTAAAATTCAACTACCCGGGGCGGGGTGGTTGTTGTTGATATGCTTAGTTATAGTTCAATGATATTTTACCTCGAGTGATGCACTTGTTATGTGACATGATTATAATTTATGAAATTTTATAATATTTGACTCATGGACTAATATAGAATGATACTTGGGTATGCATGAATAATTCTAGGCACTCAAGATTATTTTGTGAAATGCATGATTTTTGGAAAGCCTAGGATAAATACGTTTTGGGTAAGTTTTCAGTTCTGAAATGTTTTTCTTTTATTGTGTAATTGAATCAAATGGGTGCTTAATATTTTTTGAATATTGTAAAATGATGAAAAATGTGGAAAATGGGTGTGTACTAAGAAACTAGAAATATGAGAATGTTTTTAACATTTTTAGCCTAGACCTAGATGTGGGATGGTTAATGGTTGTGATAACACCTCAGTTTTGACCATGTGGAATGGTTTGAGGGAATGAACTATTATTGATTATTGTGAATCACTCTTACATAAATGTGCAATAGTTTTGTTATGTGTTCTAAGATTTGTGCATATAATTTTAGATATATTCCTTCACAAAGACACTTGTTAGGGAGATGACCTAAGGTTATGTCTAGAAATGATCCACATGTAGTGGAACCTAGGTGATTGGTACTACTAGGTGAGGAAGTCAAAGATAAGTTCTATGAGAACTTTTCTTAGTTCATCCAGTTTATGGAATGTGATTGAGGGTAAGTTTTGAAGACTATGTATGATATGAAATGGTATTTCTAGTTGTAGCACCATCCAAATTTTATTGGAGAGGGTGGACCTAAGGGATCTGAGTTCTGGATTGAGTCCATCAAGACTATACTTGATCACTTAGAGACACCTGATAAGAAAAGAGTCATGATGGAAGCTTATATGTTACGTGGTCAGGTGAATCATTGGTGGTACATCCATACTCAGGATGGAAAATTGGAGAATATGGAGTAGAAGGACATTCAATAGTAGTTCATGGAGAACTTTTACTAAGATATTCTCTGGTAAGAGAGAGCATCAGAATTTATGCAATTGACTCAGGGGAGAATTTATACGATGGACTATGATTGATGCTAAAATGATATATAATTATTTGTTCCAACATTAGCGTGGGATGATGATACTATGAAAAACCAGTTTTAGGATGGGATTAATTGTGAAATTATACCCCAGTTTAACATATTCAGGAAGATAATGTTTTCAAAAGTTATGAATCAGGCCCTTATTTCTGAGGGTAACCTAAATGAGGATTCTAATAGCGAATACATAGTTTAGGCTAGATAGTAAAATGGTATTAAATCCAAGAGTAGGAATAATCATTATAAAATTTCTGACTAGAGTATTGGAAATTAGAGTATCCCTGGGGATGGTTTAGTTATATAGGACCTTAGTTGGGTGACCTGTCCCCAATGTGGTAGGCCAGGTCACTTTTGTAGATAGTGCCCCGATCCCCAGTAGAGTGCCAATATCATGGTATAATGGGACACCTACAGTGGTTCTATAGGATCCTATGGTATATGGGTAGTGATGGAGTATCTAAACAGTACCAAATTATGGGAAGGGGATCTTCTACATTGTACCAGTGTAGTAGTTGGAGTTATATTGGCCATGGAAGTCGAGGTAGTGGACATGGTTCTTCTGGGAAAGAGAACACATATCATTAGAGTGGTGAAACTCAAGGGACAGTGATTGTATCATAGGGTGGAGGGGAAGGATAGTTTCATATATTTCAATATATACTTGCAGATAGAGAGGCTATATTATCGATAGTTAGAGGTACAATTCTAATAATTTCTATGCTTTCTAGTTCCTTATTCGATACTGGTGTCTCTTATTATTTTATATCTACAAAACTTGTGATTTTTTAGAGTCGTTCAGTGAAGTTAGTGGGGTTGTGATGATTGATACACCTTAGAGAGTATGGTTGTGAGACATCTATTTGTGCAAGGGCTATTCTCTCAGGGATGGGGAGTATCGTTTTAGTTGGTATCATTACATCCTTTATATGTTATTCATTAACATAATTATATGTATAGAATAGTTAGTATAATATCAAGCTCACATTGTTTATTAACAAAGGAGAGTGACTTTTTGGCCTCCTGAGGGTGATAATTGTGTTCTTCGTAGGGAATTTGATGTCATGGGGGACCATGTAGATCTAGGTCAACTGCAACAATGGGAGCTCACCATCATGGTTTTTAGTATGTTTCTAGATGATGGGGGTGTAAAGAGTGATGTATTCACACCAGTAGGGGATAAGTTTTAATATATTTTTCATGATTACTTATCAGGGCTTCCACCTAAGATAGACGAGGAATTTACAATTGAGATCATGCACGGGGAAGATCCAGTTTCTATTCCACCATACAAAATTTCCCCAACATAGGTTTAATAGATTAAGACTCAATTAGAATATTTGATGAATATAAGGTTTATTTAATAGAGTATGTCTCCATGGTGTTCTCTAGTATTGTTTTCTAAGAAGGATGAAGAAAAATTGTTCTTATGTGTTTATTTACA
Organism: Viscum album; assembly: GCA_963277665.1. Lineage (NCBI taxonomy): Eukaryota > Viridiplantae > Streptophyta > Magnoliopsida > Santalales > Viscaceae > Viscum > Viscum album. Next base: position 902,905,924 of record OY728160.1, on the reverse strand, counting down.
AAAGATAATCTAGATAAATGTGAATAAATGATATCCTCTTCCACATATTCGCAATATTTTTGACTAGTTGAGGGGAGATTGTATTTTCTCTTAGATAGACTTGAGTTCAGGGTATTATCAGTTGAGACTTTGACCTTTTTACAAACCTCAAAATGCATTGATAAGAAAGTATGACCTTTATGAGTTAATCAAGTTGTTTTTTGGGTTATTGAATGACCCTTCTATGTTTATGTCCTGGATGAATAGAATCTTAAAAATGTACTAGGATAAGTTTGTCGTAGTGTTTGAGGATGAAATATTTTTGTACTTTAAGACACATTTCTATCATGTCCAAAAACCTGAAATGGTCTATGTACACTGAGAGAGGATCTTATATAGTCTAATATATCTAAGTGTTAATTTTGTATAGATCATGTACACTTATTGGGTCCCATTATCTCAAAGAAATGTCTATCAGTAGACCCATAGAATATGTAGGATGTTTTATCTTGGGAGAATCCCAAGAATGTTTTTGATATATGTATCTTTCTATGATTAGAAGGATTTTATAAGGTTTTAATCATAAAATTTTCCCATTTTGGAAACAAATCTTTTATCCATGAAAAATAATGGAGTTAAGTTTTAATGGTCTGAATAATATGATAATTCCTCCTTTGAGTTGAAGAAACATTTGACTGAGAAACAAATATTGATCGATCCTAGGGCATGTGAGGAGTATATGATGTTTTTGATGCTTATGGGGTAGGGATTGGAGTAGTTTTGATGTAGGGAGATCTATTTTTGGCTTATGGGTCATGTACGTTGAGGCCACTTGAATTGAAGTACCATAAACATGAACTTGAATTAGTTGATATTGTTTATGAATTGAAGTCTTCATGGAATTATATGTCAAGAGAATTTTTTACTGTGTATACTAATCAAAAGAGCTTAAATTATATCTTTTATCAAAGAGAATTAAATCTATAATAGTAGATATGGGTTAAGTATATACCGTCATTGGATTTTGAGCTGGCGTATATGCCCGAGAAGGGGACAGTGTTGCTAACACTCTATATAGTAAAACTCAAACTCGGGTTGTTCAAGAGTAAATCACTGAGTTGAAAATGATTTCATTTTTGGATGGGATGAATGTTTTTTCTTAAGAGAACCAAGATAAGATGACTCTCATATCTGTTTCAATGGATTATACACTTTTGGGATGAATTAAAGATAGACAAAATGAGTATCCAAAACGTTTGGCCATGAGTTAAATACTTGAAGGTGGTGAGTCACCTTCTAGTTAGACCTTATATCAGAATAATATCATCTATGTTAGGAATTGGGTCATTGTTCATACGATCATGAATGAGGATCTAATGGATGATATTCGTGCATCAAAGTGGGCGGTGCATCCAGGTGTGACCAAAATGTACCATGAACTACGATGATAATGTTGTTGTTTGGGAAATAAAAATGAAATATTAGGGCTCACAATATAGTAATACACCTTTCAACAGGTGAAGGTCAAGAATCAAAGCCCTGGTAGTTTACAACATCCATTTCCCATTCTGGAATGGAATTTGGATGATGTTACCATGTACATTATGGTGGGTCTTTCAAGGAATCCTCAGAAGAATGATCCTATTTGGGTGATTGTGGACCAGTTGACTTTATTAGTGAATTTTCTTTTCGTATATGGGAGAATTTTTAAATGGATAAATTGATAGAATTGTACCTTTAGAAGATAGTATGTATGTATGGGGTTCCAAAGATCATAGTTTCATACCATGAATCACATTTTACTTCACACTTCTAGCAAGGTTTGCAGAAGGTGCTTTCTATAGATGTTTTATGAAGTAATGTTTTCCACTCATAGATAGATAGGAAGTTGGAATGTACTATATAAGTTATTTAGAATAGGCTTCAGTCATGTGTCATAGACTTTGGTGGTTCTTGGGTGAATCCCTTATAATTGGAATAGTTCACGTATAACAACTGATATCATATAGCTATTTAGATGGAACCGTTGGAGGCACTTTATGGTAGTCCATGAAGATAGCCTCAATGTTGGATAGAGGTAGGTGAGTTAGAGTTATTAGGACTAAGTATCATGCATGAGATGATGGATTGGGTCATATGATTCATAAGTGTATGGTTGGAGATCAGAGTGTGAAGATTTTATATGATGATAGAAGATGATGACCCATTGAGTTTACAATGGGCGATCAGATGTTACTTCAGGTGTCACCTAGATTGGGTCACCATAAGAATCAGAGACAAGGCACGTTGGAACCCATGATTGTTAGAGTATTTGAGGTTGTGGTGGGAATAAAGCCATTGGAATAATGATTGGATTTCCATAGAGATACAATGATATGTATGATTTGTTTCATGTGTCATAACGTCCTTGGTATCACCCCGACCCTTCTCATGTGATCAATGTGGATGATGTTGATCTTGAGAACAATGCGTCCTTTGAGGAGAATCTGATACGTGTGTTAGATCATAGTGAGAAAGCGTTTCAAGGAATTATTTTCCCATTAGTTCTTGTATTATGGAAACATGGGCATGTTCAAGAGGAAACATGGGAGAGAGAATCAAGTATATGGACATTGTGGACCAATATTTTTTCCAATTAATCTTAGTGATGCTTGGGAGTAAAACTCAATGATGAGATTTTATAAGGTGGAGATATTGTAAAACATTGACCTATTTCTGATATCTATCCTGATTTTTAGGTATTATTTTTTTTGTTTCTGGTATTAATTGTTTGGGTTTTATCTTGGGTGAAATTAAGATGTATTTTGAAAGATTTTGGGAAATGCATGGTTGGTGAATGGTTTTCTCAAACTGTGCACCATGTCCTAGAGAACTATGAAACCCTAGAAAAAGGGGTATTTCATGGTTGGTCAAAGGTTTTGAAAGAACGTTCACCCTCTTAGTAGTAACCGTGCAACCCCCTGGGAGGAAGTGCATGGTTAGGTACATTGTTAGGCGAAATTGTGTTCCCTTACACATGAAAATGTGCACACATGTTTAATATTCCGTAAATTAGATAAAACATTCATGAACCCCCCTACCCGAACATCAACCAAAGTTAACCCAAATGAACCATGACTCAATAATCTCATTTTTGAGGCTTCAGAATAAACTCATATGGATATAGAACACCATCATTAACAAATTCATGGATGGATAGATGGATATGGACATCTCTGGGTATGTGTTCACTTCATGATTAGATTTATTCTTCTCTTTCTCCTCTTTTCGAATGTAGTGGAATGCTTTATCTATTATTGGGGAGGGTTTGGTTCTAGTATTAGTTGAGTGTTGTTTATTTTGATATTATTTCTAGGATTTGATTCTAGATCACATTCTTCATCATGACCTTGCTATTCCACTTCAATTAGGTATTTTTGTTGGCGAGCATTCATCATCAATCCTGAGGGAGGTTGTCTAAATTACAAATCCCAGAGTCTTGATTTAATTACAGATATGTAATTTAGAAATTTCAACATCCATGATTGGGAAATTACGTTGAATATTGAATTGATTAAATTTAATTTCTAGGTAATAATTATTTGGGTTAAATTTGTCACGACCCATCCTCGGGCCCGTGTCGTGACTACCCCAAGCCCGCCTTCCATAGGCCAGGGGCTGGCGACTAGCACCAAGGCGTAAATCCCAACAAAAGGGGAAGGCATTGCCTTTGAAAAGTAAACAAACACCACAGAGCAAGCAAGCGGAAAAGTAAACACTAAGTAAAACTGTACAAGCTGTGCTGAAAGTAAAAAGGGGCCGGAAATACAAGCCCAACTGTAAAGTACAACTGAAAGGAAAAACAGCAACTGAAAAGGGAAAACTGCAGCGTCGAGCCGTCCTCCGGAAGTCCCACCTGAAGGGTGGGTACAGATAGCCTCCACTGCTCCTCGGGTCCACCTAACCGCTCCGAGTACGTCCCGCCCAGTGGTCCACCTCCAGGTACTGTCCTGCTCCGCACGCCTCCTCCACGATCAGCGCTGTCCGTCATCTGCAACCAACACCACGAAGTGCGGGCATAGCCCGTGCAGGGGTGAGTATAAGCTACTCAGTAGGGACCCCGAGACCCCCGAAGGTCTCCCGAAATCCACAAAGGATAATCCACAAAGGAAAGATACAATCACGAAGTAACATCTGACACGACTTAGGTATATGCCCATACATATACCTAAGTCTTGAATTCCCGTTCGTCTCCAACGTCCGAGCCCAAGCACAACCCAGCCCACACAGGAAAGCAAAACGTATACCCACGCAGGATAGAGCAACACAATCCACAAAGGAGAGTAACACAAGATTCAGCTCACACAGGTATAATTATTCGGATGACGATAAAGATGATCATTGAACCATCTAAGTCGTCGGACCCACGAAGGATCGATAGGTACTAACCTTGCAGTGACCCACACAGGATCGGGCCCACGCAGGACCTGTAGAAGTTGGCTCACACAGAACCGCTGAGAGATGACCCACACAGGATCGGGCCCACACAGGACCGGGCCCACGCAGGACCTGTAGGCGCTGGCTCACACAGAACCGCTGAGCGCTGACCCACGCAGGATCGGACCCACACAGGATCGGGCCCACACAGGACCGGGCCCACATAGGACCTGTAGCACTGATCCACGTAGGATCGCTGAGTGCAGTAGTCGTCGCAGTCCGCTGAGGATCTCTGCACAGTCGTCGCCGCAGTCCACTGAGGATCTCTGCACGGTCGTCGTCGGAGTCCACGGAGGATCTCTGCACGGTCGTCGTCGGAGTCCACATAGGATCTCTGCACTGTCGTCGCCGCAGTCCACTGAGGATCTCTGCACGGTCGTCGCTGTCGAAGTAACAGTCGCAGCCAGCACTAGGGTTCCCGCACACAGCAAGCTCGTTCGGGAAGGTCCGCTCCACGAGCCGAGAGGCTGATACATCAACTGACACGAAGTCCGAAGTTGATGTATCCAAAAGTTCCGTATCGTCAACAGGAACTCAACGTCGCAGACGGCGCGTCAATCGGACGCCCGGTCTGAGAGATATTGGCATTTTCGTCCCAGGGGCCCGGTTGGTTTTTAAGGAAAAACAAACCCGACCGCACTCCACCTGCGTCCAAACCTCGGGCGGAGTATGCCAAAAGATCCGCCTCACTTAGAGGAATTCAACAAAGCTGACGGCACGTCAATCGGACGTCCGTAGCTCAAGATATGAGCGTTTCCGCTCCGAGGGCCCGGTTGGTCTCGTGTACGAACCAACCCGGCCGAACTTAAAGTATTCCGAAACCTTGAGTGCAATATACCGAAACGACCGTCTCGATTCAAGGATCGCGTTGCCGCTGACGGAGAGTCGTTTGGAGGCACGAAGCTCAAGATACGGGCGTTTGAACGAAAACGTCCGAAGATGGGGGGGGGGGGGGTACGGGCCCGGGCCGACCCGGCCCGACCCCCCCTAGGTCGGCCCGGCCCGACCCCCCTGGGTCGGCCCGGACCGACCCCCCCTGGGTCGGCCCGGCCCGACCCCCCCTGGGTCGGCCCGGCCCGACCCCCCCTGGGTCGGCCCGAACCGGGTCGACCCGACCCGGGTCCGACCCGGCCGGCCCGGCCCGGCCCGGCCAGGGCCGGTCCGGCTCGGCCGGCTCGACCGGCTCGGCTTGGCCGAGCCGCGCGGGTGGAAGCCGCGGGCGCTGACCCGCGGCTTGAGGAAGGACCGCGGCCCGCGTGCGGGCCGCGCTGGCGAGCCGCGGACGCGCTGAGCCGCGTCCGCCCGGATGAACCGGACCCGCGCGCCGCGGGTCCGTTTGGCCGCCGCCGCCGCGGCTGAAGCCGCGGCGGATTTCGTCCGGCGGCGGGCAGGGGCGCCGCCGCCTCCGGCCGCCGGCGCCGCCGCGCCGGTGACCCTCGCCGCCGGCAACTTCCGCGGGCCGCCGGCGTCGTTCCGGTGGCCCGTTTTCTTTTCCGTCTGTGCCATTGCTCCCCCTGGGATCCGTTCTTTACTATGGGATCGTCAACCGTCCGCTGCGGCACGTTCCGTCGTCGACCGTCAAATCCGCACAAAACGAAGAACGACGGAGGGTCGTCGGGCCGTGTTCGTTCGGCCCGCACCCTCCGCGTTAGAGATAAACAACCGGGAGAAAAACGATCAACACATGATCCAACAATTTTAATTAAAATAAAATTGTTCATTGAAAACCGGCTTTTTAATTTTCAAGAACGTTCATGAGAAAATTAAAAAGGGGTAATTTTTCCAAAATGAATCCCTACCTTGATGATCGTCATGTGCGGGCGTTCTTCGCGGAAGAGACCGTCGCGGAAGAGATCGATCGTCGCGTCGTCGCGGGGAGGCGTCGCGTCGTCGCGGATTCCGGCGTTGAGTCGGCGAGCTCAACGAATCAAGAACAACAGATTTAAATTATTAATATTTAAATCTGTGTTTTGTTTAAAACCAAAGAAAAGAACTTGAGAGGAAATCCGAAAGCACTCACCTCAAAAGGTCGGTGATCGGAGATCGGAGATCGGAGATCGGAAGAGCGTCTCGGGCGAAGGCGTCGTCGATTTCCGGGTTCGGCGTTCTTCGCCTTCTTCGCGTTCTTCGCGTTCTTCGCGAGGGAGAAGAAGTTGCGAGGGTTCTCCCAAATCTTCTCAAGCGCAAATAACCAGAGGTTAAGCGTTGGTCTTATTTTATTATTACGCCAACGAATTTGAAAAACTGGTTAAGAAACGATCCATCAATTCGTTGAATTAATTCAACGAAAGAAACGACCCATTTAATTCACGAAAGAAACAGCCCATTTAATTCAAGAAATAAACCGCCCAATTAAATGGTCTGTTAAGAATTTAGAAAACGCGTCGGTTGAATTTCATTAAGACGGGTTTTCACGGGTGCGTTTCTTAGCGGAAAGAAACGGCGGGGCTCGTGCGGGCCCCACCTCACAAATATCCTACCAAGGGGGTAGGATATTTCTGGATAACATCCTATCCAGTTCAACTCAGTTCAAGCCTCCTTTAAGTGGCTTCAAGTGGCTTCCAAGTGGCTTAAGTGAAATAAAATAAAGCTGTCGCAAAATTATTTTATTTCTTAACTTTAAGCCCGAAAATTAAAAACCACACCCGAGCAAACGCAACTCCGGAAGATGCGTTTCTAAGCGAATACCGGCGCTGCAATTTCATCGGTGCCCTCAGAATTCGATTCCGGGCACCGGTTCAAAAGTTAGAAAAACCCGCTCGTCCGTTCACTGAACGTACCCGAGCCAAACTTCAGAAAATGATTTCGGGCACACCGGGCCTCGGAATCAGGCGCCGTCAGAAACTGCGTTCTTGTAAAATTCCAAAGAAAATTAAGAAAAAAATTTCCTTGAAATTTACGGGTCTTTACAAAATTGGGGAAATTAAAATTGGTGCAATTGGGTTAATTAATTGGTCAATTAATTAATGAAATATTGTGATTTTGAAAGCTATGGGATATTAGGATTGTGTAATTAGTCAATTAATGTGATTATGAATTAATTTAAAATAAGGATTATGAGGTTGTTGGATTAACCTAATTGGTTTAATGGTTAATTGGTTATTTTTACCTTGTGGATAAAGTGAGTAACAAATATTGAATTGGTAGTTCAATTGGTACCCCATGATGAGAATGTTTGAAAATAAGGTTAATGAAGCTTAACCTTGATGTTTATGAAATTTTGATATGTGTGATATTTTGATACATATTATTTCATAATATAAGTGTGTGGGACAATGGAGGATGCTTCAAAATCCCATATGTGATTGACTGATATACACGCGTGAGATAAGGAAAGATGCTTCAAAATACCATAGTAATTACTGAGTTGTGGGGCACAAACTAACTCTTCATATACCCACATATTACTAGACATGGTATTCTAGTCCCAAAATTCTGTCATTAGACTATGGTACCAGTAGGTTGTAATATAAATTGAATTGGTATGTTTATTAATAACCATGGTATTGTGATATGTGACATCCCTTGGGGATGGTTCAGACTCTTAAATGGGTTGAAGACTGTATTGATTGCTTAGGTGTCATTGTGAACCCGAGTAACATATGTTGTAAATTAAATAATAATGAAATATGATAATTGTTTACCTTATGAATTGTACTTTATTCTTTATACAAATTCATAATCTCTTTTTGTATGGATACAGTTTTAAACACACTCAGTAGTGACCTACTGAGTTGTACTCACACCCTACTCAAGTTTCCTAATGGGTATATGAATAGACTTTATGGTTTCAAAAAAGGATAAGAGAAAGATCATTCTTATATATATTATTTGGGTTGGATCATGGATGATGGAACCAAACATAGCGTCAGGACCCGCTTGTGAGTGTTAGTGTGTCATTTTTTGGTTTTAAATTTTTATACTTGGAACATAATTGGAATGAAATATTTAATATTTTGGTTTAGAAATTGTATTTCAGTTATTGTCATCATGTGATACAGTTTTTTTCTGGTTAATGGTTTTATAATTTGGTTAGTCTTATTTATTTACACTATTATTCTGCTTTGATAAAGAGTGTACAGTCTCCCCATGGTATCTTTATTTGACCGTCGCTGGTAGTTGGCAGCCCTGAAGTAAGGGGAGGAACTCTTAAGGTCATGTAATTGACTGAATCAGGTCACTAGTGTGTGTGGAACCGAGGTCAGGATGTCAAAAATTACATAATAGATGTGTTTTTAGGTTTATAGAATTAGGATAAATTCCTACATAAAGAAATCACATGACCTTAATTGAAATATTATCCCTCTTAACCTAGATTTTCTTTTTCACATTACGAAATCATCATCATCCATATGAAATAATATCTAGACATAACTTTTTCATCATCATTCATTAAAACTTAAGGGGGTTGAAAAATAATAAGGGTGAGCTCAGATGCTCTGTAAGGGTAAACATAATCATTAACAAACTGAATATCATCAACGAGCATGAGATTTCATATGGGTATGATGACATAATAAAAGTTCATGAGTGAATCATAAAATAACTAATACCCATCAATACTTGGACCATAAAATATGAAACCCTGTAAAAGTAATAATCATCAGAATCAATAATCACGATCTCTGTGATATCAATCTCGATCATTAGAATCATTGTAAACCCCTTGAAATCATAGAAAACACATAAAGGCATCGTTGAATTTTTTTATATTTTTCATAAATGATATAACCATGTGGTTGACTTCCATACATGTTACTCTTATAAATGAAATATCCATATGGTCGACTTCTATAACCAATTTATTAGAGGGATATCACAGACCCACCCATCATTGTTTTATCACGTAACCACCCATCATTGGTTTATCACAAAACCACCCATTATTGGTTTAACATGGAAGAACCTTTCATTAGTATATAATGGAACCACATTTCATTGGTTTATCACATAACCACCCATAAAATTTCCATGTTCAATTACATAACACATAAAATAATTCATTTCATCATAAACTTATAGGAACAATCATTATCCATTTTATAACCTGATCAACCTATAGAAAAAATGGGTTTCTTGTTAATATCTTTAAAACATGACTAACCCATTGAAAATAAATGGGATCAATAAAAATCTCTTTGAGACATGATTAAACCATTGAAAATAAATGGTTTCAATAATAATCTCTTTGAAACATGATTAATCCATAGAAATGAAATGGGTTTAATAAAAATTAAATTGAAACATATTTAACCCATAGAAAAGAAATGGATGCCATAAATATATATTTAGAACATGATTAACCCATGTAAAAGAAATTTTTTCAATAAAAATATTTTTTAAACAAGATTAACCCATAGAAAAAAATGGGTTCTAAAAAAATCTCATTGAAAAATGATTAAACCATGGAAAAGAAATGGGTTCCTTAACAATATAATTGATACAATAATAATACATCCATTGAATAAATTAGGATGGTATTAATGAAAAATATACCCATTTGAGGTTAATTAAAAACAAGTTTTTTTGACATTGATGAATGGAAATACCATTAAAAAAAAACTATTAATACCATTCTTGAAGAAAATAATCTTCAAACATTCCAAAGCATCTCGTACCACATTGAACCATTTGAATCACAATCCCTATAAAAGAAAAAATATTAAATGAAACTTAAAATATAATTATAATAAAGAGATTAATTATATAACATGTCAAAGGATAATTACATAAACCTCATAAAATAAGGTTTCTGTATAACATAAGCAACGTCTCAAATAAGTAAAATTGTAAATAAATTCTTTACCTCTTTGGTAAGTTTGAAACAGTAAACCCAATGAAAGAGAGACAAACAAAATGATATGTAAAAACCCATATATTTAAGGATAAGAGTCATCAAATAAATTCATGGGTATTATATACACCACAAAAAAAATAAGTGGTGAATATGGAATATATCTCACAAAAATAATAGTGAGATGAGAACAACCCTTACAAAGATCGTATCATTGGAGGGAGAATAAAACAATAAAATAGTTTTGTGTTATAAATTTAAATAATAAAATAAAATAGAAAATATATCCTAACAAATCATAGGAAATTTACAACATATTCATGTAATAACATGATGAATGACATATATGTTTAACCCAATGAATGGAAATTGATTTAAGAAATCCCTTATTACTTGAGTAACTTTGGAATCTTGAGATCCATGAAATAATAACATAAATTGAAACATTTAATATCTTGAAATAAATTAAAATCATGATATAAACAGTAATATGGTAGTATATAAACCACATAAAAGTAACTAGGTGCATGATAACAAATATGTCTCAATGGAATGTAAATTGAGATGAAACCCATTACCTTGAGTCAGGTTCATTATGATTATTCTTTAATTTCATGGATAATAAAATGATGGTAATAATTTAATTTTTCGAGAACCTTTATAGTGTTTATAATTACTTTTATTACCATTATTACAATTTTGTATAAAACTACCTACAAATTATGTTCATGTGGGGTGTTTTGACCAAATTCAGTTTAGGTGTCAAAATCATATTGGATCGGTCAAATATGGTCAATGGGTTCATTATTTAAACATATACTGAAAAATATTCTTGAAATAATTATAAAAAAATTATATCAATTATTATTTTAGAATTAAATAGTTTTTATGGTTATGAAAATTAAACTAATGTTACGATCATGGAGGCGGTAAGCTGTACGTATGCAAGAGTAACATTCTCATTTTTCAATGTTAATTTAGTAAATAAGGTAAGTAATGTTCATATTTATAGAATGAAAATTATATTATAAGTATTATATTAATTAACTATATTTACTTATAAATATCATTCTAGTTATGTGGTGATGAAAAAGGTAGATTCTCATTGCTTCGACGAGGTGGTAGTTCACACGTCTACGAATGTCGTTTTCACTTTTTCAGTGTGTGAAATAGAAAAAATAAAATGATATATTATATGTATAGATATATAGTTATTTAATTAATAACATAAATATTTCATTTATAAAATTTATTTTTATTAAACCCATCCTCAATTCATTCCATGTAAAGTGTGAACAAACCAAATCACGTTAGGAGGCGGTAGGTCTACATGTCCACAAAAAATGTTATCGTATTTCAAAAAAAAGCATGAATGTATGAGTTATATAATAAATAAAAAACCATAAATACATCATAAATATCATAAATATCATATAAAAATATTATTTTCATCATAATAACTAGCCATGAGAGGTGGTAAAGGAAAAATGAATGGTAATGTTTCATGAGGTCATAGTCTACCGTACACACGAATAATGATTTTGTTACCCATTTGATGGAAGTGTGTGTAAGTGTATCTCCAACCCTTAACATAAAAATATATCAAAAAATTTAAGATACTACATTTATAATATAATCATTATATGAAAATAATTTAAATGGTTGGGAAAGAAATAAAATAAATGTGGTCATTCAATAATGTTACCTCTTCTTTGGGTAACTCGTTTTGGTTTGCACCAAAATAATTCCTTGGATTCATTTTTGACCAAATTGATGTTTATATTTTTAGATAATGGTTTTAAGGAATTTATTTTTTTAGTATTTTTGATGAGAAAAAAGTGATTTATAGGTGTGAATAAGTGGGGAAGTTTAGTGCCTTTTTATAGTGGATAGAGAGTTGCATTCTGGTAAATATAAAAAGCTAAAAACTTTTGGGAGGTCTCCCTTACATAATGGACCTCTAATAATAATTTAAATTATATAAAATAGGGTATATGGTATAATAATTTCCATAAAATTGATTTTTTACATGGTTCTGTCATTTGGTGCATTAAGATTAAAGCTAAACCATAAAGAAAACTCATTTTTACCTTAATCAGTGTAGTTAATTTTAATTACATTCACTAATAAATTTGAAAAAAAACTATGTTGAGCTTAAAATAAGTAATATATTATTATAATTACAAATATTGAATCAATTTTTCCAAATTAAAATGATATAAGTAGAAACAATTAATTTAGAAATAATCCTGCGGACAGTAGGACAAAGGGGGGTTTTTAAAGAGAAAAGTTCAAAAGTTTGAAATGTTTTTATACCCCATTTCAATGCGAAATCTATGAAAATAGCCTAAATTTGTTTAAATGATATAAAATAAATCGAATTATACTTTATAAACAGCTAAAAATAAAATTTAACTATATAAATTGATTAGATGAAAAATAAAATTTCAATTAAAATTCAGTCTCATTTACTATTTATAAAAATATTAAAGTTCTCAGAAAAATAGAAATAAATCACCCAAAAGAAATTTTTATATTCCTTTTTAAAAAATTAATTTTATTTTTCCAAATAATTTTTTTAAAAGTTTAAAAATTTATTCTTAAATAAAGTCATCCATTAAAAGGAGGCATAATTTCCGAACAGAAAAATACATCTTTTTATGCTTAAAATTTGATTTATTCATATCATAAGCCAATAAAACTAATTTAATGAATTTTAAAACATTTTTTTTAAATATATAAAATATAAATTCCATTAATATCTTTAACTAAAATTTATTAATTTAATTTATTAAGATAAAACACCATTTTAGTCTTAAAAGTAGTTTTTTCATAAAAACACATCCATTATATTCAATGGGACTTTATTTTAATTTAAAATTAATTGGTAACAAATGAATTTATTTTATAAAAAATTTTCACTAGGATTTAATAATTTATCTAATCATATTCATTCCTTCCATTCCCATAAATAGGTGATAACAATGATGTTAAATAAATAATATTAATATTGTTGTCTAGAAAGACTTTAGCTTGTGTGTTACAAATGTCATTAATGGAACATGATGTTGCATGAAATGAAAGATAAAAATGGTGTTTTGTGTGATGTAACATTAACTATGTATTTCATGAAATATACTATATTAATGAATTTTAATTTATTTGAAATAATATATCTCTTAAAATCTCTGGATGTTACACCCAATCCCCTATAAAATGAATTTCTCCCTAGAAATTCATCTTGGTTATCTAAATATTAGCATCTATAGAATTCCATTATTTAATCCGACTTCGTAAAAAGGGTTAATAAAACATACTTATAAAAACAAAAAGTGGGAAATGTAAAGGTCACTAGAAGTTACACATAACTATGACTCCACATAGGGGAAAAAATATAGGAATGGAGAAAAACAAAAATAATTATAGAGAGTGATTGAGTTCATTGATCATAAACATGGGAATGATCCATGGAAGGTTAAGTGCCTCAAAAACATAAAACTTTGGCGATCTAAAAGAGCATCAGGTCATCATAATCAAAGGTGTTAGGGTAATAATTTTGTTTCAAGATTCTTTTCTTAAAGTTAAATAATTCTCCCATCATCTATTCTAAGAGAAAAGGAAAAACTAAATATACTTGATGATTATAATTATATCCAATAATAAATTTCCACCAAAATCTCATCATTTTTTCCAAACAATGAGTATTCATGATGAATTTTTAATTCTTGAATCACAAAAATAAATTTTAAATACCACATAACTGTAGAATTTATAGTCAAGTTATTCCACCTATCATTAGACATTAACAAAAACCAAAATGGTTAGAACAAGGTAAGATAAGTCCCAAAATGAATAAACATCCATATGATAAAATAATATTCAAAATTCAATAGTAAAACCCAAAGTTGAAAATAAATCATTTAATAGACATATATCCCAAATAAATTCAATAAAATCAAAATTAATGACTATATTAAACTCTAGGGTTATCTCATCCCTTCCAAATTTCTAGACCATGATATGGATATCTTCTTTTGAATTAATATTAGTCACTTAGTCACCGAATCACTTCTCAATCATGTGATTTTCTATATGATAATAATTGTGTTCCCATAATTACATCTATATCAAAGATCATATAAACCCAAAAGTTTATAAATACTTTTAAACTTATTTATGAAAAAAAAATAAAGGAATAATTCACATTAAAAAAAAGTTCTATATATAATTCAACTTAATAAAAAATCTCCTAAAATGTGATTGATAACCTCAAACATTTTTACAACTTAAAAACCTCCAATGTAGTGTCTTAATACTTTTAACTTATGAAAAAAATTATTCTTATAGTCATATAATGGAATTAATAAATCTTAAGATAACATCATATAAAAACATCATAATCTAAAAAGTTATCTAAACTGAACATTGATACTAACTATAACTCCCCAGAACCTGCACTCCCAAATCCTATGATTAAATCTATTACATTACATTTCTAGCTTTGATGATGATACTGTTGACCCAAAATTTCTATCTAAACTTTACAATATCGAAATGAAATCTTGGATTACTTACATACTATAGTAAATTTTTAGTTTATAGTTTTAGAGATTTAGGAAGAACTCCTACATAAAAAATTCACATGACATTAAATGATATTTTCTCCCTATTAAACCATCTTTTCCTTTTCATATTACGCCATTATCATCATCCATATGAAATCCTTTTTAGACATTACTTGTTCAATATAATTCATTAAAACCTGGGGAAAATGAAATATAATAAGGGTGAGCTCAGATGCTCAGTAATGGTAAACATAATCATTAATTGTTTTTTCATATGGGTATGATGAAATAATCAAAGTACATGAGAAAAAAAAATTTAAATCATAGAAATAAATACATGTATAATAAAATATTAAAACATATAAAATTAAATAGTCTTCAGAATCAATAATCATGAGCCATGTGATATCAATATTGATCATAAGAAACATTACAAACCCACAAAAAGCTTATAAAACACAGAAATGCATCTTAGGACATTATTATACTTCTAATTAATATAAATGAAATAAAAATTTGGTCAAATTATATACTTTTCACTCTTAGAAATGGAATATCTATACGTCTAACTTCCATAACCAATGCAATGGAGGGATATCACATGCCCACCCATCGTTAGTTTATCATATAACCACTCGCAACTTGTTTATCATGGAACCAACCATCATTAGCTTATCATAAAACCACCCACAATTGGTTTATATATAAACCACCTAACATTTTTTATCATGGAACCGCCCTTCAAATGTCTATGTACCATTACATAGAACATAAAATATTTTATTTCATTATAAACTCTTGGTAACAACAATTATCCCTTTTATAACCTAATAATTCCATGGAAAAGAAATGAATTTCTTATTAATCTCTTTGAAACAAGATTAAAACTTGGAAACTAAATTGGTTCAATAAAAATCTCTTTGAAACATGATTCACCCATGGAAAATAAATGGGTTTAATAAAAATCTATTTGAAACATGATTAACCAAGTGAAGACAAATGATTTCTATAATAATATACTTGAAACATGATTAACCCATAGACTAAAATGGGTTATGAAATAATATATTTAGAAAATTATTAACCCATTTAAAATAAATGGTTTCAATAACAATTTTTTTGAAACAATATTAACCCATTTAAAATAAATGGATTCCATAACAATCTATTTTAAACACGATTAACCCATGGAAAATAAATGGATTCCTTAATAATATCTCTGAAAAAATCGTAATCTATCCAAATATAGAATGATTATGGTATCAACAAAATATATCCCCATTAGAGGATAAGTAACAATAAGGTTTATTGATGTTTATTAATGTAAATACAATTAAAAATATCATTAAAATCATTCTTGAGGAAAATAATCTTTAAACATTCCAAACACTCTAATACCAAATTGAAACATTAGAATAAAAATCCCCATGAATGAAATATCATTAAATGAAGCATAGAATATCGTGAGAATATGTATAATAATTATATAACATGTCAAAGTTAATGTATGTACACCTCATAAAATAAGATATACCTATAACATAAAAAATGTCTCAAAGAAAGAAAGTTACGACAAAAATCTATTACTACTTTGGTGACATTGAAACTATAGACCCCAAGAAAGATATATCATCCAAAGGATATGTGAAAACACATAAATTTAAGGATAATAATCAAAAAAATACATAAATGGGATGTATATACACCACATAAAAAAATGGTGAATCTGGAATATATCTTATAGAAATAAAAAGTGAGATGAGAAACACCCTTACAAAGATCATCACATTTGAGTGTGAATAGATCATTGAAATAATTATTTGTTAAAAATTTAAATCAAAAAAATAGAATTAGAATTACAATATAATCCAATAAGAGATAATTTCACAAATATTCTTGTCATATCATAACCAATTATGTAACACCCCAATATTTCATAGTACGTTATCTTTTCAAAGTAATTAAATAACTTGCACTATACACAACACCAAGTTCGAGCGCACCATGACTTACCAAACTAGCGGTTCAAAAAATGGTTATGAATAGTATTAACTGAATTTTGAATTTTATATACTACATATAATTTTAACATCCATATTATGTGTTTCTTAGAAATAATATAATAACAAAGTTAATTTTTGAGATAAATGATGTATTTTTCAGAAAATGCAATTTAACCGCCTTTTAATAGAGAACCCTTTTTAAATACAATATTTGATACTTTTATATATTCAATTGGACAAAATAAACTTCTTATTTTGAATTGGGACATAAAAATTTAGTTTCGATAAATTTTTGTTGTTCTTCTGATAACTTTCATATTTTCATGTATAGTGAAATATAATAAATTTTAATTGAAAACAACTTTTTTAATCAAAATAATTTAAAGTATTAAATTATATATTTTAATGCTTTGGATGTTGAATTATATTATATTTTTACAATTCAACACAATGTAGGTCATTATAAGTAATTCCACATTTAAATTTGACCTAAACACATGTCAATCTTTTGATAGTTTTTACTTTTTAAAAAAACCCAGTTTTTGGTTTTGACAACGGGAATTAATTTTAAATTAATTAATGAAAAAATATATTTTTTAATTTGGTAAAATAGAATTCATTTTTTAAATTGGAATATCAAAATTAGATTACAGTGAATTTTTTGTATTTTTCTGAAAACATTCAATTTTTGATGAATAGTGAAAAGCACTACATTATTGTTTAAAACTAACTTTTTATTTAAATAATTTTTTATTTTATTAAAAAACTTTTAAGTCAAAAAATATATATAATACCTATATAAGTTCAATGTAATTATTTGGAGTCATTTCATAATAAAATTTGATGTATAAAAAATTATTGGAAATTTTAACGTCTTTTACCCACCTTCTAGGCACATTTGCAAATTTGCATAAAACGAAATTTTACAACTTTTTTGAATTGAAATTCAAAAATTCGAGAGACAAGGTTGATATCACTAAGTAAAATTTGGTTCAAGAAGATGAAAATAATTTTTGGTGAATAGTAACTTTTGACTTTCATTTACCATGGTTAAAAGTAAATGGGGAAATTAAAGGTAAAAATGATATTATAATTATACTAACATATGTCCTAATTCTATTAGACATGTGTATTTAGACCAAAAAAACCTTAATAATAAAATATGACCCTTTTTGTCTACATGGATTAGATTAGGACATTTTATTATTATTTTATTTAAAGAAGAGTAAAAAGTGTAAAATTCAAATTTTAATAACAAAATCATTTTTAATATCAGGTTATACATTTGATAAATTAAAATATAAATATTCATTAGAAAGATAAAAATATTTCCTAAATCATGGTATTTTATTTATAATTTATATACATTTAATAATTAAATTTATTTATGACACCATGATGATACATTAATTACCTTATTAATGAAAGATTAAAATTATTGATATTATAAATATAAAAATAAATGTAAATTGAGACTTTTTATGACATAAAAGAATTTTATAGAAGCATATGACATGTTAGGGTCGATTAAATGTATTTTTTTGAAGTAATCATGTTTTTATGACTTTCACAAAAACCAAATACTAAATAGTGTCAAAATTGACATAGATGAGTTTTTAAAACAAATACCATTTTATTAAATTATATAATAGTCTTAAAGATCTATGTTTCGGCCAAAGGATTTATATAATAGTAGATATTTCATTAATTAACCAATTTGGGTTCTCTTGTAATTTTATAGTATGTTTATTAACCATATAATATAAAAATACAAGAAGACGTGGTAAATGTTAAACTATTTAACTAAGAGTTAAATATAAAAGATAAGGTTAATATGGTAACCTAAACTTGTATAAAACCTATTGGTTGAGATTATTTCGTCCCATAACCACATAAGGCTATAAATTAATTCATTTTGAACCACTAGAAACCGAATATGATTGTATAGTAAAATAATATTTCAATTTTTTCCAAGGTGCCCCTCACCCCTTATATAAAAGGGCACTTCCCCTTCTCTCAAATTCACACCTCCAAATCCATTTGGCTCGTCTAATCCCTACCCAAATAAACTACCAACTTCCCTCAATTAAACCTAGAGACCTTCCCTTGATCATAAAGCCAACCTAAAGATCCCTTTTGTTCAAATCAAAAGAAAACACCAGAAGAAAAGGTAATTATTTTATCACCTCTTTCAATGTTCTTTTCTTCTTCCACTTTCTATTTCTTTGTTATTTCCATACCAAAATAATAAATCCAACACCTTATACATATTGTGATTTTATTATAATTATGTTACAACCATACTCATTATTATGTAAATCCTTTGAATGATAATGTCACCATGTGTGTGTACGTACAACTTACCGTCTCCACATTGTGGCGTAATTTGTTATTCAATGCAATGTTATTTGGATGGATATAATGATAATTAATATGTATATAAATAATAAAAATAACATTATAATTTATCTATACAATTAATATACCATCCCATTCCATATCGTTTAATCATTAAGTAAATGATATCATCGCTCGTGTGTACGTAGACTTATCGTCTCCACGACGCGATGAGATTCATTTCCACGTTCACCATTCAACGATGATTATAAAAATACATATTATTAATAAGTATATAATATATGACATAATAATGCTACTGGATATATATATATATATGTATATATGTATTTACATTTATCTCATTCACTTACTTCCATTCAATACGATATGAAAATAGAAACAACGTTTATGCATACGTACGACCTACCGTCTCCATAAACAGTGTTTCCATTTCATGTATATATCTATTATACATATTTATATTATGAATATTTATGATATATAAATCATTTTTTATATTCTGTAAGTATGAAAATAATTATCTAAGTGACACGATCAAAAATAAAAATTTAAAACACATATGATAAAGAAAGAGATTATCACCCAAAATGTTACTTTAACATGGAAATTATTATTAAATAGGTAGTATAAAGTAATAAATGAATCATATATGATATCATAAATATTAATATGGTTTTAGAATAATTTAATAACATACTATGGTCATTATACCAGAGGTTAAACATACCATTGACTAAAGAAAAGTACAAGGTAAGAGTTAATTCCTCAATCTCATTATTATCCAAGATTGTTTATGTGTATGTTTTTACTGGGACATATTTATTATCCATGTTAATGTTTCATAAACGAGTTTTCAAAAGGATTATTTTTAAGGCACTCTTTAACTATAACATCATTTTAAATGTTTTAAATATTTTTTCTTCCAAATCTTTCTCATTAATGTCGATGTTTTCAAAATAGTTTTAAGGATTTATTTATATGGATATGATTGTTTTAAAATGTTAATTCCATCCAAAAGATTAAAAGTGGTATGGGACACTTTGATTCAGAAATATATTTTAAATTGATTCCTTTATAAATGTGTAAATTTTAAATGATTTCACAAAAGGTATATTTCTCTCAAAAAGTTTTACTGATCATTTTCAATTATGTCAACATCCTTTACTAGATATTATTCTCGATTGAGGTTGATTTATTATAATACAATATTCCACATTATATTGAATGAGTTAAGATATATTTGACTTTTGATAATCTATTATTATACCATTTATGGTTTATGGTTGAAGTATTTACATTTCTTATGCTAGATTTAACATGAATGTTTATGTTATGTTTCAACATTTTCCTATGAGGAATGCAGTGGACTTAATAAGTGATGGGTGGGGCCTGCTATATCTCCTCGATGCATAGTTAGGTCTCATGAGACAAACTAGTGTCTTGGCAGAAGGCCTTGACAAAAATATTACTTGTTGTCTTGGCATGAGGCCTTGACTATGTGGTAATGATGTCCGACGTTAGGTATTCCATCATTATGAGATTAATTATTACATGTGATTATTCGACTAATAGAATATCCATGTGCATGTTTATATAGTGGTATTTTATTTATTATTGCCATATTATGTTCATGATTATGTTTAAAAAGGCTATTATATTTATTACACATCTTTCATTAAAAGTTTATAGCTTCCGCTAAATTATTTACCTTTACTGAGAATCTGAGCTCACCCCTTTCTTATATTTTATTTTCACAAGATGACAAGTATTATGATTTATATATAGGTTTAATCTAGAAGAATAATGAAATTCTCAAAGGATTATCTTTGTTGTATTTTATGTTAGAAATTTTAATGTAATGTTCAGGTATGTAATCTATTTTCCAAGACTTATAAACTGACCGGTCCTTTGGGAGTTGATTCCATGTAATCATGCCAATGTATTAAAATAATGCATTGACTCTAGGATTCTGGGGTTGGAGCATTACAGTTGGTCTTAGAGTAATTTTAGCAATAAACTTGGAAACCAGATTTTGATAAACTATAATTAGAGAACATCACCTTAAGATACACATTGAGGATTTTTATAGAAGAACTTCCTAGAATTTCGGTAATATAGAGATTTTGTGAATTTCCAAGAAATACATTCCTTTTTGGATATGAGTACGTAGAGGCGGCTCTGACACAAATGTACCTAGGAGTGAAAACAATGAGATGGAGTTTCAGGATTGACCTAGGGTATCCTGGTACATGAAAATGAGCCTTGCTACATATTGGTTATGACAATCTCATGGGATATTCTTAGGATAATTCACATTTACTTTACAAACTGTTATGAAGGATTTATGAGTAAATACCTCCTTAAATTAAACATTTTTTTTCTGATTATGGATTGTATGCATAAAATTTTCAATTTATGTTAGGTATTTTACATGTTTGGAATTATGCATTGCGATTCATAAACTAACGTAGTGTATGCCATTATTTAGAAACGGTTCCCAGTAAAAGGAATGAGAACTCCAGTAATACACATGATCCAAAGATAAATAAGGATCGTATATTTCATGGTCTTAATGAAACATTTAGAAGGGAAATATTCTCCCATGTATTATCATCATATGAAGAAATAGTAACATGCATTAATAAGTTAAGTAAAGAATTGTAGGAGTCCTACGACTTTGAAGGGAAGCAAGAGAAGAAAATGATGGTAGAGAGAAAGATGGATAAAGGGAAGAGGTAATGGAAGGATTTTCACATATGTGATAATTGTGGAAATAATCAACGTGGTAAATGTTTTTAAGGAATGGGAGTTTGTTATAAGTGTGGAGAAAAAGGACACCAAGTACGTGATTTTAAGGGTAATAAAAAGGTTTCAAATGTACAATGATTTATCTTTAAGGAGTTGGGTAACTACGCAAATCAATGTACAAATCATCAGAGTATTATTCAAATGATGATATCGGAGAATAATCATGTTATGATACTACCACTGATGAAGAGGAATGACCAGTATTATTATGTTGTTATTAAAGAATCATTCCATTTGAGTGTTGTATCAATGATGTATTGGTTATATGAATTATGGAAATAAATAAGGATTGTACCGCAGTACTATTTCATTGAAGATTTGAGATTATATGGTACTAAGAAAAGTGAATCAACAATAAGTTAAACTTTTTGGAAAATACATTATTTAAGAAAAAATAAACCTAAATATGGTCCTAATACTGAGGTAGTTATTTTGGAATAATAGATAGTTTATTTGGATAAATTATATTGGATATTATTTACTACCTTGGAACTAATTAATGATTTTTATATTCTATCATTGTTG
Source organism: Viscum album (assembly GCA_963277665.1). Lineage (NCBI taxonomy): Eukaryota > Viridiplantae > Streptophyta > Magnoliopsida > Santalales > Viscaceae > Viscum > Viscum album. Next base: position 902,883,413 of record OY728160.1, on the reverse strand, counting down.
GAGTTTACAACATTTTTAGATATAAGGAATATATTCTGTATTCTATAAAGAATAAGGAAGAGTGAATGTAATCAATAAGGTTTTATTGTAATTTAGGGTGGTACCATGTTTTAAGATAATACATGATGAAGGTATTCACATGTTATTATATGGAAAAAAGAGATCTTTATTATGTTTACCTTCCTTATAAATTCTGGACTGTGAGTTTGGATAGAAGTATTTTGGATAAGTCTAATGGTTAGAATGAATTATGTTTGAAATTGGATACCATTTTTAAGGTTAAATCATTTCTTAAAATTATTTTTGGATTGTTTTAGAAAGGATAACATAGAGGGCAGGCTACAACCCATCACATCCAGCAAGGCCGTGAGACTTGATCCCGCAACCGAAGTGTGACAAGAGTGCATCGCCTACCACTGGCCTACGTGATTTCCTGGTTTTTATAATGTAGTTTTTCTTATATAGTCTGACCAATGAATTCTAAATTCATTTTTTTGAAACCCTATATGATTAGGATAAATAGAATATTTTTGAATTCTATTATATTTTGGAGTGAAAGATGAGTTTGTGGTAAAAATTAGTTGAAGGATGAAACTCTACTTATCAAGTATATTTTTTTCCTCTTATTCTATGAATAAATTAATTCTTAAACTTTAGGGAAGGGATCTTAAAACCAAAAATGTGTTATCCTAATACCTTATGTTTTGATGAACCGATGATATTTTAAATATTCATAGATTGATGGCTTTGAGGACCTCAATTATACACTTGTTTGTGATTGATGACCTCAATCACTCCCTATAAATATTTACGTTTTCCTAAAATTATGTGTCTCTAATTTCCACTAATGTTCCCTTAATCAAGATCATAATTTGGTGGTGAATTTTTCATTTCCCTTTCCCTCTTATTAAGAGTAAATTTTATTAACCCAATTTCCGATGTGGGTTTTCCACCGAGGTATTTTTCTATTTTTAAACTTTTATTTTTGAAGAACAATTTAAAATTGAGAGGACGAAATTTATTGAAGGTGGGGAGAATATAACACCCGAATATTTCATAGCACGTTATCTCTTCAAAGTTATTCAATGACTTGCGCTACATGCAACACCGAGTTCGAGCGCACCACGACTTACCAAACTAGCGGTTTAAAAAATGGTTAGGAATAGTATTAACTACATTTTGAATTTTTTATACTACATATAATTTTAACATCCATATTATGAGTTTCTTAGACATAATATAATAACAAAGTCAATTTTTTAGATAAATGAAGTATTTTTTAGAAAATGAAATTTAACTGCATTTTAATGGAGAACCCTTTTTAAATCCAATATTTTATACTTCTATATATTCAATTGGAAAAAATAAACTTCTTATTTTGAATCAGGACAAAAAAATTTAGTTTTGATAAATTTTTGGTCTTATTCTGATAACTTTCATATTTTGGTGAATAATGAAAAATACTAAATTTTAATTGAAAACAACTTTTTTAATAAAAATAATTCATAGTGTTAAATTATAAATTTGAATTGTTTGGATGTAAAATTATATTATATTTTTATAATTTAATATAATTTAGGTCATTATAAGTAATTTCACATTTAAATTTTACATAAACACATGCCAATCTTTTGACAGTTTTTACTTTTTAAAAACCCGGTTTTTGGTTTTGACAATGGGAATTAATTTTAAATTAATTAATTAAACATCTATGTTTTTAATTTTGTAAAATATAATTCATTTTTGAATTTGGAATATCAAAATTATCTTAGGGTTAATGTTTGGTAGTTTTCTGAAAACATTCAATTTTTGATGAATAGTGAAAACACTACATTATTGTTTAAAAGCGACTTTTTATTTAAAAAATTATTTATTTTATTTAAATTTATTTTATTTCAAAAAATATATATATAACCTATATGAGTTCAATGCAACTCATTGGAGTCATTTTATAATAAAATTAGATGTATAAAATTTTATTGAAATTTTTAACGTCTTTTACCCACCTTCTAGGAACATTTGCAAATTGGCATAAAATGAATATTTACCACTTCTGTGAATTGAATTTCAAAAATATGAGAGACAAGGATGAGATAATTAAGTACAATTTTTTTCAATAAGATGAAAATAATTTTTGGTGAATAGAAACTTTTGACTTTTATTTACCACAGTTTGAAGTAAATAAGACAATTAAAGGTAAACTGATATTATAATTATCCTAACACATGTACTAATTCTATAGGATACGTTTATTTCGACCCAAAAAAACCTTAAGAATAAAATATGATCCTTTTGGTCCACTTGTATTAGATTAGGACATTTATTATTATTTTATTTAAAGAGGAGTTAAAAGTTTAAAATTGAAATTTTAATTACTAAAACATTTTTAATATTGGGTTATACATAAGATAAATTCGACTATAAATATTCATTTGAAAGATAAAAATATTTAATACATAATTATATTTTATTTATAATTTTTATAAATTAAATAATTAGATTTAATTTTGACAAAATGAGGATACAATAATTACATTATTAATGACAGATTAAAATAATTGATATTATAAATATACAAATAAATGTAAATTGAGGATTTTGATGACATACACGATTTTTTTAGATGAATATGAAATTTTAGGGTTGATTCATTGTATTTTTTTCTAGGTAATAAATTTCTGATTACTTTCACAAAAATGAAATACTAAATAGTTTCAAAATTGACATAAATGAGTTTTTAAATGAAATACTATGATTTAAATTATATAATAGTCCTTAAAATCTTAGGTTCAGACAAAGGACTTATATAATAATAGATATATAATTAATGAACAAATTGGGGTTCTCTTGGCATTTTATAGTATATTTATTAACCATATAATATAAAAATACACGGAGACATGGTAAATGTTAAATAATTTAACTAAGAGTTAAATCTAAAAGATAAGGTTTATACGGTAACCTAAACTTATATAAAACCTATTGGTTGAGATTAATTCGACCCATAACCACCTAATTATCGAAATAAATTCATTTTGATCCATTATAAACCGAATATGATTGTATAATAAAACAATATTTCATGTTTTTCCTAAGGTGCCTCTCACCCCTCTTATAAATGAGAACTTCCCCTTCTCTAACATTCACACCTCCAAAGCCTTTTGGCTCAACCCAAACCTTCACAAATCTCCTCCCAACTTCCCTCATTTAAATATAGAGACCTTAACTTGAGAAAATAGTCATCCTAAGGAGCCCTTTTGTTCAAATCAAAAAGCAACATCCGAAGAAAAGGAAATTATTTTATCACATCTTCCAAAGTTATTTTCTACTTCCACTTTATCTTTCTTTGTTATTTCCATACCAAAATAATAACTCTAGTAAATTTTATATATTGTGATGTTATTATAAGTACGTTACAACCATAATCATTATTCTATCCATCCAATTAATGACAATGTCACCATGTGTGAGTATGTATGGCTTACCATCTCCACGTCGTGGTGCAATTTGTTATTCAGCACTATGTTATTTGGATGGATATAATGATGAGTAATATGTATATAAATAATGAAATAACATGATAATTTATTTTTACAATTAATATACCATCCAATTCCACATCTTTTAATCATTAAGGAAATGATATCGTCGCTCGTGTGTACGTACAACTTACCGTCTCCACTACGCGATGAGATTCATTTCCACGTTCACCATTCAACAATGATTATAAAAATACATATTATTAATAAGAATATAATATACGAAATAATAATGCTACTGGATATATATATATGTATATTTATATTTATGTCATTCACTTACTTCCATCCAATACGATATGAAATTAGAAACAACGTTTATGCTTACGTACGACCTACCGTCTCCACAAAAAGTGTTTCCATTATATATATATATATATTATACATATTTATGTTATGAATATATATGATATATAAATCATGTTTTTTATTTTTCAAGTATGTAAATCATGATCTAAGTGATACGATCAAGAATTACAAGTTAAAACACATACGATAAAGAAAGCGAATATAACACAAAATGTTTCTTTAACATGGAAATTATTATTAAATAGGTAGTATAAAGTCGTAAATGAATCATATATGATATCATAAATATTAATATGGTTTTGTAATAATTTAATAACATACTATGGTCATTATACAGGAGGTTAAACGTACCCTCGACTAAAGGAAAGTACAAGGTAAGGGTTAATTCCTCAATCTCATTATTATCCAAGATTGGTTATGTGTATGTTTTTACTGGGACATATTTATTATCCACGTCAATTTTTCATAGAAGAGTTTTCAAAAGTATTATTTTTAAGGTACAATTTAACTAAAACATCATTTTAAATGTTTTAAATATTTATTCTTCTAAATCTTAATCATTAATTTCCATGTTATCAAAATGGTTTTAAGGATTTATTTATATGGACATGATTGTTTTAAAATGTTAATTACTTACAAAAGTTTCAAAGTGGTATGGGAAACTTTGATTCAAAAATCTCTTTTAAATTACTTCTTTTATAAATGTGTGACTTTTAAATGATTTCACAAAAATGGATATTTCTCTCAAAATGTTTTACTGATCATTTTCAACTATGTCAACATCCTTTACTGGATATTATTCCGGATTGAGGTTAATTTATTATAATACAATCTTCTATATTTTATTAAATGAGTTATGATATGTTTGAATGTGGAGTTTCTATTTTATACCATTCATCTTTTATGGTTAAAGTATTGAAATTTTGTATGCTTGATTTAATATGAATATTTATGTTATGTTTCAACATTTTTATATGAGGAATGTAGAGGACTTAGTAAGTGATGGGTGGGGCCCGTTATAGCACCTCGATGCATCGATATGTCTCATGAGAAAAACTGGTGTCTTGACATAAGTCCTTGAAAAAAAATTGTAGTCTTGTCATAAGGCCTCGACTATGTGGTAATGATTTATGGCGTTAGGCATTCCCTCATTATAAAATTAGTTGTTACATGTGATTATTAGACTTGTAGAAAATGCATTTGAATATTTATATGGTGATTTTTGATTTATTTTTTCCATATTATGTTCAAGATTATGTTTAAAAAGACTGTTGTTTTTATTACACATCTTTCCTTAAAAGATTATAACTTCTGCTAAATTATTTATACTTACTGAGTATCTGATCTCACCCCTTTATTATGATTTAGTTTCCTAGGATACCAAGAAGTGTATTATGATTTATTTGTAGGTTTAATCTTGAAGAATATTGGAATTATCAAAAGATTATCTATGTTGTATTTTATGTTAGAAATTGTAATGTAAAGTTTATGTGTGTAATCTATTTTCCAAGAATGATAAACTAATCGGTCCTTCAGGACTTGATCCTTGTAATCATACCAATGTATTAAAAAAATGCACCAACTCTAGGATTCGGGGGTTGGGGAGTTACACATGACATAGAAGTTTGACCGAATAAATGGAAATTGAGTTAAAAAATCTCTCACTACTTGATTAACTTTTGGATAATGAGATACATGAAAGAATAACCTTAATTGAAACATTGAATATAATTATATAAATTAAACTCATGATATATCAAGTCATATTTTAGTAGATACACCATATAAAAGTAACTAGGTTCATAATAATAAATATGTATCAATGGAATGTAAATTGAGACGAAACCCCTTACCTTGAGTTCGATTGGTCATGCTTTTATTCTAAATTCTTGAATAAAATAATTATGTTAATTATTTAATTTCCATATAAATTTTTTCATGTTTATAATTACTATTATTACAGTTATTAAATATTTTTATACAACTACCTAAACAATTCAGTTTAGGGAGGGTGTTTTGACCATATTCAGTTAGTGTGTCAAAAATGACTTTGGTAGGTCAACTATGGTCAAAGGGTTCATTATTTAAGCACATATAGAATAATATCCATGATATAATTATCAAAATTTTCCATCAATTATACTTTAAAATAAAAAATTAAGGATGGTTATGAAAATTTAACCAATGTTACGATCACAGAGATAATAGGTCATATGTACGCACGAGTAACGTTCTAATTTTTCAAAGATCATTATGGGAAGATGAAAGATAATATTTATATTTCTAGAAATACGATTATATAATAAGTACAATATTATTAAATTACTTATACTTATAAATATAATTCTTGTGATGTGGTTATTAGAAAATAAGAATCACATTGCATCTAGGAGGCGATAGTCCTCAATTCTACGAATGACGTTATCACTTTTTTGTGTGTGAAATAGAAAGAAGAAAATGATATTTTATATGTAACAATAGATAATTATGTCATTAATATCATAAATATTTCAGTTATATGGCCTAATTTTTTTAAATCTATCCTTAATAAATTCCATGTAATGAATGAAAAAATCACATCGCTTTGAGGAGGCGGTAGTCCACACGTCCACAAATGATGTTATCATATTTCAAAAAAGGAAATAATGATGGTATGAGTTATAGAATAATTAAAGAAATGTAAATACATCATAAATATTATATATATCATATAAAAACTTTATTATCATCATAATTTCCAACCATGATAGGTGGTAAAGTAAAAAATGAACGACGTCGTTTTGCAAGGCAGTTGTCCTTCATACACATGACTAGAGATTTTGTTACCCATTTGATGGAAGTGTGTGTAAGTTAATGAATAAAAATTAACATAAAAATATATAATTATACTTAATATAATTATTCTATTATATAATAATGATATTAAATTAATTTAATGGGTGGAGAAAGAAATAACATAAAGGTTATCTTTGAAGAATTTATCTATTCTTCGGGTAACTAATTTTGGTTTTCACAAAAGGACCTCATTTTTTTCTTTCATAAAAAATTTAGGATTATATTATGTGATGAGGGATTTTTAGATTTTATTTGGTCTAGTTATGGATGGAAAAAAAATTCCTTTATAGGTTTGAATAATTGAGGAGGGTGAATGCCTTTTTATAGAGGGGGAGTGGCATTCCTGTAAATATAAAAAGGTAAACACTATTGGGAGGTCTCCCTCACATAATGTGCCTAAAATAATGATCCAAATTATATATAATAGAATATATGGTCTAATAAGGGCCATAAAATTGGTTATAAACACGTTTCTAGGTCATTTTCTCCATAATATTAAAGTTTAACCACTAAGAAAACTCATTTTTACCATAATCACTGTAAATAAATTTAATTACCTTCACTAATAGTTTTTATAAAAATATAAGTTAACCATATTATAAATTATAAATTATAAATTATTATGATTCCATATATTTAATCCATTTTTTTAAATTACAATCCCACAAGTTATAGAAATTAATTTAAAATTAATCCCATATGCTGGATGAAAAATGAGATTTCTAAAGAGAAAAATTCAAACATTTGAAATGTTTTTATATCCAATTTCAATGTGAAATTTATTACAATGTAAAAAATTGGATTAAATTATATATATTTGATCTAATTATAATTTAAAATATATTTAAAATATATTTTTCTATATAAATTATTTTGAAGAAAAAGTGAAGATTCTTTGTGGTGTTTTGTTTTAAACAAAGTTTTGTATTTGTTGGAAACTAACCTTTATATTGAAGAATATTTTTCATGTACAAGAAGATGATGTTTTTGGTTGCTGGATGTTTTTCATTGTTTCTAATAAAGAAAGAATTTTCTATGTTTTAAAGATGTTTCTTAAGTCCTTTTTGTTGCTGAAGAATCTTGAAAGAGGATGTTGTTGAAGATTCAGAATATAGAAAGTTTCTCAAACATTCTAAAAAAATCGGATGATGATTTTCTAATCCTAATATTCTCACAAATCATGATAAGTTTCATGATAAAATCTATTTATGAAATGGTGAATAGTCTTGACTATTTTCAATGAGAAACATTATATGAAAATTCAGAACAATATTTCTAACAAAACTGGAACTTGATTTATGAGAATACGAGAACCTGATTTCTATAAAATATGGAACCTGATTTATGAAAAAAATGGAACCTAATTTATGAGAAAAAAACCTAATTTCTAAATAATCTAGAACCTAATTTCTGGGAAATCCTAAAATTGATTTCAAAGAAAACCGGAACATAATTTCAAAAGAATCCAGAACTAGATTTCTGAGAAAACTGGAACCTGATTTCAAAGAAAACTGGAACATGATTTCTGAACAAGCCATAACTTTATTTCTAAGAAAACCAGAACCTAATTTATGAGAAAACCAGAACATTATTTTTGAAAAATATGGAACCTAATTTTAGACAAAACTAGAACCTGATTTATGAGAAAACTAGAACCTAATTTTTGAACAATTCAGAACCAGAATTATACAAAATTTGGATCCTTATTTCTGAGAAATTAGGAACCCAATTTCTGAACAATTCAGAACCCGATGTATGTATAATTCAGAACATGATTTCTGAACAATTAAAAATCCAATTTCTGCATAATTCAGAACCTGATTTCTAAAAAATTTAGAACCTGATATCTGTACAATTCGGAACCTGATTTCTGAGCATGTTTCTGAGAAAACCGGAACCAAGATCCAATATTATCATTATGAGAAAGATATGAAGAGTTCAAGAAGGAAAACCAAAATTTCAATTTTGCGCAAAATCTTAGGGAAATTTATGGAGGTTTGAATAATTTAAAGATTAAAGATTAAATGTGAGGGATTTTGCAGAGTTTTTGAGATTTCAGTAAGTAGGAAATATTTTCTAGATTCCCACATTTGTTTTTCGAGTCATATATAAATATTTTCTATGATAATTCGCTCATTTGTAACTTTTACAAATGTGGAAAAGGTGGAGTGCTGTATAATTAAAAGTGAAAATTTTCCACCAATATTGAAGAAGATTTTCATTGAGTGTTTAAGGAACAGAATAATTGGAACCATCCTTACCTTGTTGAGAAGATTGAAATCAGCCAAAATGGATTGAGGATTTAGACTAAGCATTTGTAGAGAAGATTCAACAAAGTTTTTATTCTTTTTTTGGCTCATTTTTTCTTTATGAAGTCATTGTAAACTAAGAGAAGTTAGTATAATCTTTCCTATCATGAGATATAAGGTGTCTAATGGGAGTTGGTACAAGTTGTATTCACTTCTTCATTATAGTGGGTTTCCATAGACCCACAGGAGTGGCTATGACAAGGGTGTAGGTTCTCACATTGTGGTCGAAACTTGTAAATCATCTGTTCCTTACATGATTTAATATTCTTTCATGTTTAAGAATTTTTATAAGTTGATAAGGAAAGAAATATTAACAGGTTGTAAGGGTTATGTTTCTTAATGTTTTAAAACTTATATAAAGTGAACAACTGGTTCAACTCCCCCTTCTCAGTTGTTACTCGATCCTTGGAACTTCAAGTGGTATCAGATGCTGGTTCCCTTGTTTAATCTTTATCATGGACAAGATGAATTCAGTCAATAGTATAAGAATTCCTACATTCGATGGAAGGAATTATTATGGATCAAAAAATTTTATGATTCCTTATCTCCTATATCTTGGCCTTTATGTTGTGGATGCTACAACTATTGGATTTCCACCTACTAAAAAATATTCTCCTATGGAATTTTATGATAACAGAAACATAAAAGTTAATGGAAAGGCTAGAATTGTTATTATCATGTCCTTATTCAAAAATGTTTATCAAAAGGTGATAGGTCTCACAACATTAGAAAGCATGTGGAACAATCTAGAAAGTGTTTTAAAAGGAAATAAAAAAGTCAAGTAGTCCAAGATATAAATATACCATAGTAAGTTTGTAGACAATAGAATGAGAGATGATGAAAATTTTTATGAACAATTCACCTGAGTTAATGAAATTGTATGCAACATCATAGGAGTCAGAGAAGACTTTTTAGATTCTACAATTGTGAAGAATCTTATGAGAAACATTCTGGATAGGTTCGATTCTAAATTTTCTACCTTAGAAGATAAGAATTATTTAACTCTTGATGAATTTCATAACTTTCTAATTTCTTATGAAATGAGTAAATATCCAATATTTAATAAGAAAATGAAAGATTAAATGGCTTTTTGAATCCATGATAAATTTGAAAATCAATGATATTGATAAAGCCGATCCTTCTGAATTCGATGAAAAGGAAGATGATGAGATGAATGAAAAGATCATGTCTCTTATATATAAGAATAACGTAGATGAAGAGGAAAGTTTGGAGGAAAAAATCCTCTCATGTGTTTTGAGTGTGGTGGAATCATGCACTTTTCTATGAATTTCCCTAAGAAGAAAGTTGGAGAATATTGAGATGATTCCGATGGAAAACCTCGATGGAAGAAGTGGGAAAAAATGATAAAGAAGAGAAGTCTTCCAAAAAATTCAAGAAGAAGTATTTTAGAATGAAGGGAAGCATATTGAGAAATAAGGTTGAATCAGACTCAATTAGAAGTGATTTTTCTGAAGATGAAAGTTCACAACAATTCAGAATCTTTATTGAAAAAGCTGAGAAAACAAAAGGCTCCTCAGAGTGAAGAATGTGGTGAAGAATATTATAGAGTGTATCAGCTAAGAACCAAACTTCTTTCGTATCTTGAGAAAAAAAAATCTCTCAAGAAAGAAATTAGAGTAATGAAGAAAGATCTTGAATAATTTGCTGATGGAAGGAAAAATTTCATCATGTAGAATGATGAATACATTCAAGATATTCTAAGCTACCAACTTAGAAATGATGAATAGGGAAAGGTGATTTAAGATCTGAGCAATAAGTTGGAAGCTAAGGAAGAATAAGTGAACAAGGTGAAATCAAAACTCCTAGAGTCTAAAAATGTCTTGGGGAAGATGAATGAGAAATTCAATATAGCTAAAAAAGTAAAAGTTAAGACCTTTAAAGTTTATGAGAAGTTATATTACGAGAATCATGTGAAATCTTCCACGACCAAAAACTATGTTTCATCTGACTCTTATAACAATTCAGGGTCTGGAATTTTTTTTGGGAAATATTGGGTGAAAAAAGGTTGTTAGAAACCTATAAACTCTAAAAAACATGAAATCTCACTCAAAGGGAAAGATGGTTCAAATCCCGAGAATGTTAGGTTTGAAAGAAGTTACCTAACTCAGCAATGATTCTATAGATAAAGATAATTATTTAATAGAAAATATAGATTTGAAGTCTATTATTTGGGGTTGTGGAATCTATGGGCATAGATATTATAATTTTTGGAACAATTTATCCTTACCTGGAAGAAGGTTTGAAAAAATTACAAGAAATATTGAATGAAGAATGAGTAACTTTCCCCACTCACAGAATTATGAAAAGGTAAATTCACAAGATGTCAGAAACATTCCAACAAGGAATCAATTTGAATGTCTCGAAGAAGTTTTTTGAATTTGTGATCAGTATTTTCATCATACCAAAATATGTATGACACTCCTTCTAGAACACGTTTCTTATGATAAGAAAGAAATGAAAGATGAAAATAATTAGATTGATGATAGAGCTTACATTATCGAGATTGCTTTCAAAGAAAGTAAGAGGAGAAAACCATGGATTTTTGATAGTGGTTTTTCTTCACACATGACAGGTGATATAAAAATCTTGGAACATGATGAGAGTCATGATGGAGGAGAAGTTACTTTTGGAAATGAAAAGTCCTTAAAAATTAAAGGAATCCAAACGGTAGAGATTGAATAAGAGAAACTAAAGTCTAAGGAAATATTTCTTATTGATGGGATAAAACATTAATTACTTAGTGTAAGTCAACATTGTAATGATGTGAAATAAGTAATCTTCAGAATGGATTCTTGTATCATCAAAAGTGTGAAAAATGGAAAAATTATTACAAAATGAGAAATAACTGGTGAGAATATCTTTCAAATTGGAGAATCTAATAACTCATGTTATTTGAGTGCTGAAGATTAGAACAGGTTCTATCATTGAAGACTTATCTATCTTTGTCAGAAGAACATGAACAAGCTATCTAAAATTGATGCTATTGGGAATTTTCCAGAATTGAAAAGAAGAGATGAAGATGTATTTATTACTTTCCAGAAAGGAAAGATGACTAACAAAAATCATAACAGAGTTGGGATTAAATCTAGAAAACCACTTGAGCTTATTCTTTCCGATCTGTGTGGAACTATGAGACATTAATAAACAAAAGTAGATTTATAATTTATAACTTTTATTTATGAATTCACTTGGATGAAAAACATCATGTTCATGAAGCACAAGTCAGAGGCAAATGAAATGTTTAAATTCTTTAGAAAAGATGATGAGAAAGAATAGGGTGTTTCCATAAAGAAGCTGAGAATAGATAATGGTAATGAATTCAAAAACAATTCTTTTGAAACATATCTAAGAAATATTTATTTCAAACATCATTATAGTGATCCCTATACTCCACAACAGAATGAAGTAGCAGAAAGAAATAATAGTAGCTAGGTAGAAATGGGAAGAAGTTTGTAAGCTGAATACAAACTTTCAAAATTATTTTAGAGGGAAGCTGTTAGTAATACTGCACATGTTCAGAATAAATTCTTCTTGAGACCAAAAACCAACATGACTACTTATGAAATGCGGTATAATAAAAAACCCTCATTAGAATACTTCAAATTCTTGGAATTTCGATGTTTTCTTAAATTCAAAAATCTGGATTTTGGAAAGTTTTATGAGAAAGCTGAGGAAGGAAGCTTCATGGGTTATTCACTAAGTAAGAGAAGTTAGAAATCTTGGAACAAATTCTTACCATGGTTGGTAGACTCATATGATGTAAAGGTAATTGAAAATCAAAGTTCTTTAACAAAATTTGTTGAGAATTTGGGGTTTGAAACATTGGAGAAATTTAATAATAGTGAATGTTATCCAAAAAAACCTCATCATGATTCAGAAGAGTCACGTGGTGGAGAATGTGATGCTGAGAAAGAAACTATGAGATTTTTTACCTTACGAAATCATGTTGAATTTGAAAACATTATTGGGAATCAGTAGGCTCCAGTTTAGACAATAAGGAAGTTGAGATTAGAAAACCAGACATAACTTATCTCAAAAGGTGAACTAGAATCATTTTTAGAGGTTATTCAATATAAATAATGGGTGGATTCTATGAAGGAATAACTAGATCAGATTGAGAATAATGAAACATGGGAACTTGTTCCAAGGAAAAAAAATAAAAATCTTATCGGAACCAAGTGGGTTTGTATAAATAAATTGAATGAGCATGGAGAAGTTTCAAGAAATAAAGCCATCCTTGTTTTTAAAGGATTTGTACAGAAAGATGGTGTGGATTTTGATGATACCTTTGACTATATTTCAAGGCTAGAAACTATTCTAATGTTTCTATCAGTGGCTTCCCATCGAAATTACAAATTTTATCAGATTGATGTAAAGTTAGCTTTTTTAAATGGTGAAATTGAGGAAGAAGTTTACATTGAACAACCTTGTGGGTTTATACTTGATGAGGATGAAAGCAAGGTTTTTAAATTGAATAAATCTTGATATGGGATGAAACAAGATGCACATGTTGGGTATTCAAAACTTGACAATTGTTTCAGAAAGATGAAATTTTCTAAAGGAAAAGTTGATAGTAACTTGTATGTGAAAGATTTTGACACCAAAACACTAATTGCAATTGTTTATGTGGATGACATAATTTTATCTAGGTATGAATAAAAGGTTTGTGAAGAGTTTTCTGACGAGATAAAGAAGAAGTTTGAAATGTCAATGTTGGGGGAATTAACTTTATTTTTTGGCTTACAAGTTCAACAAAAATAAGTATACATTTTCTTATCTCAAGAAAATTATCCCTTTGAATTGTTAAATAAGTTTGGAATGGCATAATCAAAATAAGTTTCAACTCCTCTTTCAATGAGCACAAAGTTGAACAATGATGAATCTAGAATAATTGTTAATAAGAAAGATTATCCGAAGCTGATAGAAATTTTTCTTTACCTTACAGATTGACGACCTAGTATTTTTTATTCTCTTACATTTTCTTCCAGGAATCAGAGTAATCTAAAATAATCAAACATGTTGGTAGCAAAGAGGGTCTTGAGATATGCCAAAGGAACAACTTCATATGGGTTTTTATACAAAAGAAATTGTGGGTTAAAGTTTCATGGTTGCACTGATGCTGATTAGCCTGGTGATTTTAATGATATAAAATCAACTTCAGGAGGAACATTTTTCTTTGGTGAATGTTGTGTGAGTTGGCATAGAAAGAAACAAAGTTTGGTAACTTTGAGCACAGATGAATCCGAATATGTTGTAGCTACTCAGGATTGTACTCAAATGTTGTGGATGAAAGTTCAGCTAAAAGATTTGAAAGTAAAATTGTTTAAACCATTGATGATACTTTGTGATAATTAGAGTGAAATTGATCTTTCTAAGAACTATATCCAACACTCAAGATCAAAACAGATTGATATAAAATTTCAGTTCATAAAAGATAAAGTTGCAGCATGAGATGTTTTGCTGGAATACACATCAACAATGTATCAGACCGCTGATATCTTTATAAAATCAATTTCAAAGTAAATGTTTGTTGAATTGAGGCTGCAACTCCATGTTCATCCTCCTCCCATGTCTTCATAAACCTCATAAGTAAACAACCCCCACTATGCTTTGGATTACATTGAAAAATGGAGAGAGTAAGAAATAAATATTAAAAAAGTTTTTTTATTAGCTTTGTTTTTATGAATATGAAGTTGTGGTTATCATATAATGGGTGAGGGAAAAATAAAAATTAGATAAAAAGAGAAAGATAAAAGTAAAGGCTGAGTTGTGAGTAAGGGGGAGTTTAACTTTACATGGCCGCAAAATTTTCTTGTCACTGAGGTATTTAAATACTTCAAAAATATTAATTTATATAGTATTATAGCGTCATCTAACTCTCTTTTGAGAAATAATTTTTTTGATAAAATTAAAAAACTTGAGTTGTTGAAAAATTAAGAGAATTTGAAATTTTTTTAACAAGGGTTGTCAACAAATCCAAAGGGGGTGATTGAAGAATCATTGTTGTGTTTTTGAAACAATGTTTTGTATTTGCCGACAACTAACCTTTTTGTTGAAGAATGTTTTTGATATATAGGAAGATGAGGTTTTTTGGTTTTGGAAGTTTATCATTGTTGCTGAGAAAGAAATAGGTTTCTAAGTTTGAAAGGTGTTGCTTAAGTCCTTTTTGTTGCTGATGAATCTTGAAAGAGGATGTCATTGAAGATTAAAAAGATAAAAAGTTTCTCAAACTTTATAAACAAAATTAGATGATGATTTGATGACATTAAAGTTCTCACAAATCATGAAAAGATTTATGATAAAATATGTTGAATAATTTATGAAGAGATCTGAATATTTTCACTTAGGAACATTTTGAGAAAATTCAGAACCTGATTGCTGAAAAAACCAGAACTTGATTTTTGAACAATCCAAAAAAAGATTTTGAAAAACCTTGAACCTGATTTACGAGAAAACTGGAACCGGATTTCTGAAAAATCCAGAACCTGATTTCTAGGAAAACTGGAACCTGATTACAATGAAAACTCGAACTTGATTTCTGAACAATCCAGAACATGATTTATTAGAAAACCTAAACCTAATTTCTGAGAAACCGGAACCTAATTTCTGAGAAAAATGAAACCTGATTTCTGAACAATCTAGAACCTGATTTCTGAAAAAAACAGAATATGATTTATGATAAAATTAGACCCTAATTTCTAAACGATTCGAAACCTGAATTCTACATAATTCAGAACCTCATTTATGAGTAATTCAGAACTTTATTTCTGAACAATTCAGAACTTTCTTTCTGTATAATTCAGAACCTGATTTCTAAACAATTCAGAACCTAATGTCTACATAATTCGGAAACTGATTTCTGAACAATTTGGAACCTAATTTCTACCTAATTAAAAACCTAATTTATGAGCATGTTTCTGAGAAAACCAGAATCAAGATCCAGTATTATCATTTAGAGAAAGATATAAAGAGTTCAAGAAGAAAAAAATGAATTTCAACATTGCGTAAATCTTGGATACGTTTAAGAATGTTTGAAGAAGTGAAATATTGAATATTAAATAAAAGGTATTTGTAGAGTTTTTGAGAGTTCTGGAAGCGGGAAAGATTTTCAAGATTCCTGCCTTTGATTTATGAGTTTCCTATAAATATGTGCTTAGATCATTCGCTCATTTGTAACTTTTACACACGTAGAAAAGGTAGATTGCTGGAGAATTTGAAGTGAAAAGTTGCCACTAAGATTGAAGAAGAATTTCTTTGAGTGTTTAAGGAATGGAATAATTAGGTACACACTTACTTTTCTGAGATTATCAGAATTATCCAAACTGAATTGAGGATTCAGACTAAGCATTTGTGGAGCATATTCAACAAAGTTTTTATTCTTCTATTTGGCTCATTTTTCTTTAAGAAAACACTGTCAACTGATAGGAGTTAGTATATTCCTTCCTATTAAGAGATATAAGGTTTCTAATGGGAGATGAAACAAGTTTTATTCACTTATTTATTATACTGTATTTCTATAGACCCATGTAAGTGACTATGGAAAGGATGTCGGTTCTCACATATAGGCTAAACCTTGTAAATACTGTGTGCCTTATTTACATTACTATTCTTGCATGCTTAAGTATTTGATATAGGTTGAAAAGGAAATAAATCTTAATAGGTTTCAAGGTTTAACTTTCTTAATGTTTTGAAACTTATATAATGTGAAAAACTGATTCAACCCCCCTTTTCAGTTGTTACTTGATCCATGGAATTTCAAAAATCATTTTTCAATTAAAATTTGGTGTCATTCATTACTCATAAAAATATTAATCTTCTCATAGAAAAATGACCCAAATTAAATTTTGATATTATGATTTCAAAAATTAATTTTATTTTGTTAATTAAAATTTATAAAAGTGACAAAAATTATTTAAAGATAAGTCTTGCACAGAAAGGCAGCAAAACTACCTTTTAGAAAAATACATCTTTTTATTGTTAAAATTGGATTTATTCATTTATTAGGCCAACAAAACATATTTGATGAATTTAATAACATTTTATTAAATATATAAAATATAAATTCCATTAATATATTTGACTAATTTTTATTAATTAAATTTATTAAGATAAAAATCCATATGGTTCATAAAAGTAATTTTCCATAATAACTCATCCTTTATATTCAATTGTTCTTTATTTTCATTTATAATTAATTATTAACCAATGAATTAATTTTATAAACATGTTTAAAATGAGATTTAAAAATATGGTTAATCATTTTTATTCCTGCCATTCCAATGTCTATCATATAATGCAAGTCATTAAAGAAATTTAATTTTTTTAAAAAAAGTTCATAAAAAATTAGAGTGTTACAGATTTAATATTACAAAATGGATTCATATATTTATAATAATAAAAAATTAATATAAACTAATAGGTTAAAATTACTTTTTGGTAATTATTAAATATAATCATAGTAAATATTTATTAGCTAGATAAAATAGGTACAATTTTTTTAATACCCATGTTAAATATTTAAAATCTCTCAAAACACAGCTTCATCCATTTTTATGGGTGTTTTTTCCACATAATAGAAATAAGATTAAAAAATATATTTTAAAACATTATTTTGAATTTTGAAATACAATAATTTCTTTCTTTAAGATATTTTATATTATTTTTAAAATAAAACTATTTTTTGGTGTTTTAATTTAATGGCATGATTGGAAGGATCCATTTGGTTATTTATTTCTACACAAGTCTCAAAAAATTATTTTTTATTATTTGAACTAAAAATAATATAAAACATTTATTAATTTATTTCAAGGTGAAATTATTTTTCCTCTTAAAATTAGGTTTTCTCTAAAAACAATTTTTCATGTATTTTGTGTTCTTATATTAAAATAAATTTCATCCACCTATATGAATAAAAATTGATAAAATAGATTAAAAATTTGGAATTATAATTTTAAAATTTGGTTATAATTACCCTTTTATATTTTTTGTATAATTAATTCATTAGTGTAAAAATTTATATTATGATGGTTAAGGTTAAAATCAGTTTACAGTGGATAAACTAAAATTTAATGCTGAAAATGTATCCAAAAAGTACACAAATGTGATTGGTTGAGTTTATTTAGACCCTATAACATCTTATCTTAAAATTTGGGTTTTAATGTTTCCACTGTATGTGATTGTTTTACATATATTATTTAGTCATTTAAGTAATTTCATGTTTGTCCTTTCTATACCCTATAATAGGATACCACATATCCTTTATTCTTTACGCTTTATTAGACTTCCATATTATCCAATCCATACGAAAATAACTTTTTATATTACTTCTTAATATCCTAGATCTTATTATCATTCTAAAATGTCATCATTTCAAGGCTCCAGATGTTATCTAAAAGAGGTTTCTCAACTAAGTGGTCCGAATTTTTCCAAGTAAATTAAATTTTATTTCTACATATACATTTTCTAAATATTTTGTATCCATTATAAAAAGATCAGTTCCTTATCCTAAATATATTAAAATTTTATTATGATTATTCAACAATCCTTATCCACCCTCTTTTCCATCAAATTGGAAATGAATGTATCCCTCGTGCAGAAGCATGGAATACCACCTCTACATAATTATATAATTCATTTTCCATCACCATCATTCATGGTTTATTATTATGATAAAGTTAATGTTTATATATTATATTTATGATATTATTATTGTTTTTTCATGATAAAATAATATTAGTCTTTCTTGCTATATTTTTTTAGAAAATTAAAATGACGTTCATGCATACGTATGGCCTACCATCTGCATGAAAAATGTAAATTATTTTTCTTTATATAAAATTTATAGAAATTAATAGATACATATATAATAAATATATATTATATTTATATCATTATTAAAATTCATTATATTATAGAATCATGATCCAAGTTCAAGGACTAGAATTGACGACTTTAATAAGGAATTATTAATAAATGGGTGTTGAAATATTATAAGTGGATTATATATGATATTATAAGTATTTAAATGATTTTTTATAGAATTATAACAAATTTAATTTTTTTTACATGAGGTTATAGAGTTTTCTAAGAAAGTCAAACTTCATATATGGGTTTTATGTCTCAATCTCATTGTTTGTTATGATTGTTTATGATTAATTTTTTAATGATTAAATTTCATGATGTTCCACTCAATAATATAATTAGTATAATTATACTATTTTTATTCATATGATATTCAAGTTATATTTCCATTTTTTTCTATTTGGGCCTTAAAATAACTAGGAAAATTATTTTAAGAAAAAAAAAATTGTTTTTTCATTGATTTGTTTTCTTCCATAACCTTGTTTTCTTTAAAATAATTTAATGAATGTTTAAATATTATCCAGTGATTATTTGAATTCATTTGTACCCATGTTTTATTTTAATTGAAATGTTTCAATGGAATATTATAGCTATTTTCCCATAAAGTTACTTTTGACTATTTACCAAAAATATGGAAGAAATATTTGTTTTAATGTATATATCATGACCAAAATTTATTAATGCCACGACTGGTGAATGTTTTGAAGCTTACATTACATGTTTCCATGGTTATTTTCAGTGAAAATTATTTATTTAATATTATTGAGATATTTTGAATTTAACTAAGTGATTTCTAAATTAAAAGAGTATTTTATTCAAAAAATATGTCAATGATCATTTCATGGAATTATAATATATGATAAAATCCATTGATATCACTTATAATTTATAGGGAGATATTTTCCAAGGATAACATCTTTCTTCACTCAACTGATAGTTTATGATTATTATTGTGAAATATTTATGAAATCCATTTAGTTTTCATGGGTTATGCTACAATAAATTGTTGAAATGATTATATAACATGTTTCTTTTTTGACATGTTATGATATGCGGTGAATGTTTTATGATGGTGTGGAAAAAATATAAATAGATTATGATTTTGTAATGGGGGGATCAGAATTATATATCCCTCTAATGCATTGGGTAAAAATGGATATCTCATTTCATAAAAAGGACTGCAATGGGGAGTAAACCTAGTTCAGTAAGGGGGTATATCTAATATGAAATACATGGGAGTGAACCTTAACTAAAGATACAATGGAATGGGGAGTTAACCAAATCCAATTTCATATCCATGGAAATAATTTTATATTCTTATGTATATTTTAGAATTTTATTTCATATGCTAATTTTAATCTTTTATGGCCCATGTTCTTCGATTCCTTTATGATTCATGTATTTTGAACTACCATTAATAATATCACGATTCATGATTATGGTCCAGGATATGAATGGTATGGATTTTTGAATGTTAAAATCATGTTCTCATACCCTTATGATCACTTTATTCTTAAGTGATCATTGATATCTCTGTTGTTTCCCTTACTAAAATTATGAGCTGGCCCTTTCTTATGTTTCCTTTCCCTAGTTATGAAGGAATTTTTTATAGGGTATGTCTACAAAGAGTACTATATAGGAAGATATTTTTCAAATACATTTAATATAATTCATGAAATTAGAATATTATTTTTCTAGTATCAAAATACACTAAATATCTATGGTCCACGGTAATGTATTTTCAATATATATTAAATATTCAACTATTTAGTTATAATATCTGTATTGGAAAAGTACGAGTATTTATAGTTGGTATCAAGGTTAGGTTTACTCAATTGTTAGAGATTATTATTATTATATTTTAGTAAAAACCTAAGTTATATGTATTTGTATAGGATAACAACATAATTTTTTCATAAGGTATAGATGGTGTGATTTTATTAACAATAAGTCTCTATCTGTATACTACATGTGGATAGGGTTTTGGATTAGATTAATTTATGGAAAATAACCCAAAAACTATTTTTCTATGTATTAATCAACTACAAATATTATTCACAGTGATTTTCCCCTTATTGCACTCCTGGTTTTACACTCAGGGGGAATATTCTTGGCTTATTAAACATTTTCATTATGAACCATTAAAAATGTTTTTAATTGATGATGCCCATGAATGTACAAGGTTAAACCTAATTTTTCATAGATTTAATTGATTTTTTTTCAAAATTTATACACATAATAAATGATTTTTCATGTCTATGTGATTTCCAAAAATGATTATTGTTCCTCATTATAAGGACCTGACCTTAAACAATTACATAATATTTAATTAAACAAATAATTCACATTGAGGATCTTTTCAGGTTTAGAGTTTTAGAGAATTAGGACATAACTATTACATCTCAAAAGATTTCAAGGTAGACACTTCTACACAGTTTTCATTTTTTTTATAAAATATAAACTCTTGAAAAAAAAAGTGTCATGTCTAGTTCCATGTTTTAGACATCATGACTTTTCCTTGATCCCATCCTTGACCCTATTCATATTTAAGTCCTGTGAAAACATTTCAAAACATGGGATGAGCATAAAAGGCTCAGTAAGGGTTATAAAACAAAGAATGAAATCATTTGTTCATAAATACATAAAAAACATGAACTCTTTTACTTACCTCATGAAATCATAAGATTTATGAAAGACACATTGAAATCATAAATCATAAAGGAAACTTATGGAATCCATATCATACTTACATTATAGCTATCACAACTACATAGGGAGTTACATTAGAATACCCATAACAGTATATTCCCTAAAATCTCTTAGGAGAAATATTCACGCTTACCTCCGTCATGTTACCCAATGCATTAGAGAGCTATCTCGGGCTCACCCGCCCTAGGTTTATCATGGAACCACCCGTATACATAAATAATAGCCAGGAACCATAACATGATCATAACAGATAACAAAAGCATAAAGGAAATATAACATTTTGACATTGCAATAATAAAATATCATTTCAAGATATTGAAATAATAAATCCATCCTCAAAATCATTTTCAATACAAAAATACGTAAAAAGAGTATATGGTATTTATTTTTCCTTTTAAAATCATTACTGCTTGTTAAGGAAGCCAAAGATCAAATAATACTCGCGGCAGCAGAAAGGTCATTGTCACCGCTTACGTAAAAAAAAGAAACATTATTTTTTGTTGTTTATTAAAACTCTTCGTATAAAAAGATTCACTTTGAATAAAATGAAAATTCAAAGGGGTTTATACACCGTATAAAATAAAGTCATGTATAAAACTAAAAATGCCTCAATGAAAGGAGATTGAGACGAAGTCCCTTACCTTGTGTCCAACTTGACTCGATCGTTCTTTAATCTCCTGAATTATAAACTATAGTTAATTTATACTTTCTTAAGAACCTTTTTCATGTTCATTATCCCTTTTATATCAATTATTACCATTTTATAAACATTATGTAATCATAATGTCCATTTTGTCGACATTTGGTACTTGAGTCAAAAATGAACACCTTATATTTATAAGTTGTCCGTGTGGTCACTAGTCTATTATATACATAATGATATTCATGATTTAGATGTCATATATATCATATATATCCAGTATATACATGTATTTATAATAGTACATAACATTTGGAGGTAAGAAATGAAATGAACCGTTCATGGAGACGGTAAGCCGTATATACGCATGAATGCTGCTTACATTTCTATTTCTTATTTTAATGGAATTATAAAATAATGATACATAGGTATATTATAATTCCAGTATAATATCATATATAATATAATTCAATCTATCCTTTATACATACCATATAAGGCATTAACGAGTCATATCACATTGAGGGGGCGGCAGTCCGCACTTCCTCAAATGAGATTATTGTATTTACCCACTATAGAAACCATAAAGGATTGATATAATTGGGAAGTACAGAAGAATAAAGAAATAATAAACATACTATATATCATATATAAATATAGTTCTATCATAATGGTCACCATGAGAGGCAATAAGATGTAATTGAACAATCATCGTTTCGTGAGGCGTTAGTTTTCCATCCACATAAACATTATGTTCTTCATCCATTAGATGGAGGTGTGTGTAAGTGTAGTTTGAATACTTCTCATAAAATAATCCTAGTATATTAAGGATACTGGTTTTGTTACAAAATAAAGGAATAAAAATAGTTTAGGGGTTGGAGAAGTAAAATAAAAGAAAACAATTTAAGAGAAATCATTACCTTTAATTTGGGTAACTCCCTTTGGTTTGAACCATATGACTTCTTGAAGTGACTTCTGCCTAAGGTAAGGCTTCTAAGATGAGGAGAGGGATGTAGGGAGCTTAATTGGGCAGAGTTTGGATGATCCAAATGGCTTGAGAGGTGTGAGTAATTGGTTAGAAGTGGATCCTTTTATAAGGGAGAGGAGGGGCTCTTTAAGAAAGTGTGAAAAAATTATTTTATTATATAATGATATTTGGTTTTAATGGTCCAAAAATCATTATAGCCGAATATAATATGACTATTATTCGAAATAAAATCATCCAATTATAATTGTACATGTTTTGGGTAATATTTTAATCATTATAATCTTCTTTATTTAAATCATTTATTAATGAGGTAAATACTGTATCATTATTGTGTCATAAATAATTTTTTTTATGTTTAAAAATTATAAAAAAAATACCATGATATAGGAAATAGTTTTATATTTTTAATGAATATTTATAGTCGAAAATATAATTTATATAACATCACATAAAAATTAATTACTAAAAGTTTTTTGTAAATGTCAATTTTGTCTTTACATTAAATTAATTAATCTAAAGTGTCATTATCTTTCATAAGTGGCTCCATGGGGTCCCAAAATCGACCAAATGATGACCATTTTCAGACACTACTCATACAATAAGGGTTTTACATGTTTTAAGGTTATTTTGAATTATTATAATATTATTTTAACCTTGAATTACCTTATTTACCTTTAACCGCGGTAAATAATAGTCAAAAGTTACTATTCACCAAAAATTATTTTCATCTTAATGAACCAAATTTTAATTATTAATAACAACCATGTATGTCAGATTTTTTAAATTCAATTCACAGAAGTGGTAAAATTTCATTTAAATTAAAAAGTTAGTTTTTTTAACTACCATTAAGTGGTTTCATTATTCATCAATAATTGATGTTTTTCAGAAAAATACCAAAAACTAATACTAAGATATATTTGATATTACAAATTCAAAAATGATGTTTATTTTTCCAAATTCAAAACATAAAAGTGTAATTAATTAATTTTAAAATTAATTCCCATTGTTAAAACAAATATCTTGTTTTTAAGAAACAATAACTATCAAAAGATTGACACTTGTTTATGTCCAATTTCAAAGTGAAATTAATTCCAATGACCAATACTGTATTAAATGGTAAAAATATATTCTAATTACACTTTAAAACCAATTAAAAAGATAATATAACCATATAAATAAATTATATTAAAACACAGTTTTGAATTAAAATACAATATTTTCACTATTCATTAAAAAATGAACTTTATCGAAAAAATTCCAAAAATTTACACAAAATAAATTTTGATGTCCCCATTATAAAGAAGGATTTTATTTGGTCATATATAATGTATTAATGTAACCAAAACTATATTTAATGATGGTTCACTACTAAAAGGCAAAAAATCATCCTTTTAATATAAATTATGCTTAAAATTAGATTCATTCACATTTTAAGCCTCTAACATTTATTGGATAAATGTAAATACATTTAAAAAACATGTATAATAATATTATAGTTAGTTTTTTTCATTCCCACAAATACAATGGCTTTGAGTTAACTACCATTTAAAATAATAATATTATATTATTAGTGTGCAACGTAAGATTTCAAAGAAACCCGTTGTTGCGTATCGGGTACGCTATTGAACAGAGCAAGACTTTTAAAGTAAAATTAATATTTAATTAAAAAATATTAATAAGTATGAAAATATATTATTCTTAATTTACTTGGGATGTTACATCCTTCCCCCTTTTAGAAATTGCGTCCTTGCAATTTTTATTCACTTATCAAAATATGTGGGGGTATTTATCCCTCATAGCACTTTCAGATTCCCATGTTGCCTATTAAACCATATGGTTTTTCCACAAAACATTTACCTGGTGAATTACCTTATTCCGTAACACTTTCTCTCTATGATCAAAAATCTGGACTGGTTGTTCTTCAAAAGAGAGATTCTCTTCCAACTGAACTACCTCTAGGCTCAAAACATGAGATGGATAAGGTATATACTTTATCTACATTGAAACATGAAAAACATTGTGTACCTAAGATAAACATAGAGGTAAATCCACTCTGTATGCAACTTATCCAACTTTCTCCAAAATTTCTTAAGGTCCAATGAACCTCGGACTCAACTTTCCCTTCTTACCAAAACACATCACACTTTTCCATAGAGAAACTTTAAGAAAGACATTATAACCTACCTCAAAAGAAAAATCCTTCCTCTAGTTATCGACATAACTTTTCTGTCTAATCTGAGCTATTATCATGTGCTTCTGAATTAACTGAAATTTCTCTACCATCTCTTCTACCAATTATGGTCCCCTCATGTTCCTCTCACTTACTTCATCCCAAAAAGCTGGAGTTCGACAACACTTTCCATATAATTACTCAAATGGATCCATCTGTATACTAGAATGAAAACTGTTATTATATGAAAATTCAACCAAAGAAAGATCTTGGTCCCAACTTCCCTGATAATCCATCGAGCAAGCGCGTTGCATATCCTACAATGTATGAATTTTTCGTTCTGATTTCCCATCTGATTGAGGGTGAAAAGCTGTACTGAAATTTAATTCAGTACCTAATGACTTCTGAAGGCCTTTCCAAAAGTTAGAACAAAACCTATGATCATGATTAGATACAATGGAGAGGGGAACTCCATGAAACCTGACTACCTCTTTAACATACAACTGATCTAGTTGATCTAGAGACAAAGTATCTCGAATAGGAAGGAAATGAGAAGATTTAGTCAATCGATCAACTATAACCTAGATTGCATTTTTACCTCGAGATGTCTTTGGTAACCCCACAATGAAGTCCATGGATATATTTTCTCATTTCCACTCTGGCATCGGTAAAGGCTGAAGCATCCCTTTCAGTAAATTCCTCTCTTCTTTAACCTGCTGACAAGTCAAACACTTCATAGTAAAATCAGCAATATCTCTTTTCTTTCCAACTCACCAGTAATACTCATAGATATCTATGTATATCTTAGACTGTCATGATGAACTGAAAACAGAGAAATATGAGCTTCACATAACAACTCATTCTTCAACTGTGAATAAAAAGGTATACATAATATCTTCCCAAACCTCAACACACAATCATTATCAATATTAAAATCAGGAAACTTACCCTTATGAACCAACTCTACCTTTTTCGGCAACTCACTGTCTTCTTTTTATGCTTGCTTTATTCTGTCTGATAGAGATGATCTCACTGACAACTGATACAAAATAGAATAATTTCCTACACCAACAACTTCTATGCCAAATTTCATTAAATAAAAAACCAAAGGATCTCGTTCCAAACATAGCATGGCTAATGAAGCATTACATTTTCGAGTCAAAGCATCAACCACTTTATTTGATTTTACCAGATGGTAATGGATTTTGCAATCATAATCCTTGATAAATTCCAACCATCTCCTATGTCTCATGTTCAATTCTTTTTTT
Source organism: Viscum album (assembly GCA_963277665.1). Taxonomy (NCBI): domain Eukaryota; kingdom Viridiplantae; phylum Streptophyta; class Magnoliopsida; order Santalales; family Viscaceae; genus Viscum; species Viscum album. Next base: position 902,856,765 of record OY728160.1, on the reverse strand, counting down.
TTTGTGAATATATACTTTAAATTTTTTTTGGTCAGTATATATTTCACATTTTACTCCATACATTTTATGCCTCCAAATTTTTAAAGCAAAAACAACAGTAGCTAATTCCAAATCATGTGTAGGGTACTTTAACTCGTGAGGTTTCAACTGACATGAAGCAAAAGCAATTACTTGATCATTCTGCATTAGGACACAACCCAGTCATTTTAATGAAGCATCACTGTAGATAAAAAACTCACCATTTCTGGATGGATGTACCAAAACTAGAGCATTGACCAATCTTCTTTTCAATTCCTGAAAACAATCATCACATTCTTTTGTCCAGATGAACTTAACCCCTTTTCAAGTTAACTAAGTCATTGGACTAGATAACCTTGAAAAATTTTCAACAAACCTCTGGTAATAACCTGCCAAACCAAGAAAACTACGAATCTTGGTTATATTTATGGGTCTTGGACATTCTTCAACAACTTTGGTTTCATTAGGATCAACAGTTATGACATTTTTTGAAATAATGTGACCAAGGAAAGAAACTTTTTGTAACCAAAACTCACACTTTCTCAATTTCCCATAAAGTTTATTTTCTTTTAAGGTTTGCAGGACAACCCTTAAATGACTTTCATGTTCCTCCTTATGTTTGGGATAAACCAAAATATCATCAATGAACACAACCCAAACCTTATCCAATAACTCACATAAAATTCTATTCATAAGATCCATGAATACAACAGGTGCATTGGTTAAACCAAAAGGCATAACTACAAATTCATAATGGCCATATCTAGTATGAAACACGGTCTTCGGAATGTCTTCTTCCTTTACTTTCAACTGATGGTACCCCGACCTCAAATCAATCTTCGAAAAATACTGAGATCCTTGTAGCTGGTCAAACAAATGATCGATATGAGGAAAATGATACCTATTATTAACAATGATGTTATTCAATGCTCTATAGTCAATTTAAAGTCTCATCTAACCATCTTTATTTTTAACAAACAAGACAGGATCACCCCATGGTGATGTGCTAGGTCGAATGAAACCTTTATCTAATAACTCTTGCAGTTGCTTCTTTAACTCTAAAAGTTCAATTTGAGACATTTGATAAGGGGGTTTTGAAATTTTCTTAGCATCAGGAACTAATTCAACAATAAATTCAACTTCCCGATCAGGTATAATACTAGAAAACTCATCATAGCAAACATAAACGTACTCATTTACCACTGGCACATCATTAATCTGAACAGTTCCTTTGTTTTCAACAATATGTGCTAGGTAACATTCATTTAAATTTTTTACTAGTTTCTCAGCTTCCTGATATTTTATCAAAATCAAGGGTTCATTTTTGTATACAAACAAAAAATATTTCTGAAAAGAAACTTCTTTAGCTCTGCAGTCAATCTTAACATGATAAACAGAAAGCCAATCCATGCCCAAAATAACATCAAACTCCACTAGAGGCAAAAAATAAGGTTTGTAGGTAGATTATTTCTGCACACAAGGACATGAATGTTCTTATGTTTTCTTTTTGTCTCTAAATTTCCTCCAGGTGTTTTTACCATAAGTTATTTATTCATATCTTGAGATGGAATTCCCAATTTACTAGAAAACTTCTCAGAAATGAAAGAGTTTTTAGGCCCTAAATCAAACAACACATTGGCATAATCAAAAAAAAAAACAAACAGTGTACTTGATATAACTTCATTTGATAGCCCAACATCTGTTGAAGTAGTTGCAAAGGATTTCACCACCCCTTTCTTCTTGTAGTCTGGCTACTTTCCCTCAGTTGAGTTCTTTGTTGGACACTCATTTTCATAATGAACCATTTAATTGAACTTAAAACATTTTATCAACTGTAAATAAGATTTTTTCATACCATTACCCTGATCTTTTTTAGTGAAATTAAAAGCCTTATGTCCCATTTTACCACATTGTTAGAACTTAACAGAATTAAAAAGACATTCCCCAGCATGCTTTTTACCACAATTTTCACAAACTGTAAATGTAATTTTCTTACCATCAGACTTTTTTGAAGAGTTCTTCCCTTTCACCTTCCACCTCGACCTCTTATTTTTTTTTGTTTTTCAAAGAATATATGATCATCAGAAAATTCCATTTCCACTTTCTCCGCACAACGAACAAGCTTTTCATAACTTCTGAACTCACGAGAATCTAAAGACCTTCGATACTTTGGCATTAATCCTAAGTAAAAACGGTTGATTTTACTCTCAAGATCTCTTCTGAAATTTGGTGCATACCTTTCCAGTAGAGTGAGTTTTTCTTCATAAGCAGCCACTAAGTCATCCTCCTTCCTCAATTCTAGGAATTGTTTTTTGATCCGAAGACGAACCACCTTAGGAATATATTTATCAAGAAACATACCTTTGAATTCATCCCAATCAAGAGCATGAATCTCCTCACTATATTTGATATTTTTCACCATCGAACACCACTTATCAGCTTCACCTTCAAAACGGTAAACAACAAGACTAAACTTTTGATGTTCTGAACAACCCATGACATCAAAAATCTTCTCGAGTGATTTAATCCAACCTTCAGCTAGCATATGGTCAGATGATCCTCTGAATGATGGGGGATGTTGCCTCATGAAATGCTCAACTACTGTCATGTTCCTCTGTGGTTGATCTGGATGATCTTGTGCATGGATACCGCCATTATTTATAGCCTAAGTCAACTGTGCCATCACTGTAACAAACTCTTCAGTTCTGTTTCCAACCATCTCAGTTTGCTTATTTGGAAGGTTGTCTTCCTCCTGATGTCATCTCAACATAGCGGCCATTTTTCCTCTACGGAAAACTATTCTGAACACAGAAATATCTTAGGTGAAGCAACATGGTAATCTGTAAATGATATATAATTTCAATATTAACATAAATTACTTTATGGATATTAATTTAACAATACCCTAAATCCTAAATTTGTCTAAACCTACCTCTGATACCAACTATAAGGAACTGTCCTTAAACATTTACATAATATTGAATTAAACGAATAATTCACATTGAGGATCTTTTCAGGTTTAGAGTTTTATAGAATTAGGACATAACTATTACATCTCAAAAGATTTCAAGGTAGACACTTCTACACAGTTTCCATTTTTTTCATAACATATAAACTCCTGAAAAAACGTGTCATGTCTTGTTCCATGTTTTAGATAACATGACTTTTACTTGATCCCATCCTTGACCCTATTCTTCTGTAAGTCCTATGAAAACATTTCAAAACTTGGGATGATCATAAAAGGCTCAGTAAGGGTTATTAAACAAAGAATGAAAACATTTTTTCATAAATACATACAAAACATGAACTTTTTTACTTACCTCATGAAATCATAAGATTTATGAAATATGCATAGAAATCATAAATCATAAAGGTAACTTGTGGCATCCATACCATACTTACATTGTAGTTATCACAACTACATAGGGAGTTACATTGGAATACCCATCACAGTATATTACCTAAAATCTCTTAGGAGAAACATTCACGTCTACCTCTTTCACGTTACCCAATGAATTGGAGATCTATCTCGGGCTCACCCGCCCAAGGTTTATCATGGAACCACTCGTATACATAAATAATTCCCAAGAACCATAACATGATCATAAAACATAACATAAGCATAATGGAAAGATAACATTTCCACATTGTAATAATAAAATATCACTTCAAGATATTGAAATAATAAATCCATTCTCAAAATCATTTTCAATACCAAAATACATAAAAAGTGTATATGGTATTTATTTTTCATTTTAAAAACATTCCGGCTTGTTAAGGATTCCAAAGATCAAATAATACTCACGGCGGCGGAAATGTCATTGTCACCGCTTACGTAAAATAAAGAAAAATTCTTTTTTGTCATTTAGTAAAATGCTTTATATAAAAAAAATCTCTTTGAATAAAATGAAAATTAAAAGGGGTTTATACATCGTATAAAATAAATTCGTGTATAACACTAAAAATGCCTCAATGAAAGGAGATTGCGACGAAGTCCCTTACCTCGTGTCCGACTTGACTCGATCATTATTTAATCTCCTGAATAATAAACTAAAGATAATTTCTACTTTATTAGGAACCTTTTTCAAGTTTATTATTCCTTTTATATCAATTATTACCATGTTATAAACATTATGTAATCATAACGTCCATTTTGTCGATATTTGGTACTTGAGTAAAAAATGAACACCTTATATTTATAAGTTGTCCATGCGGTCAATAGTCCATTATATCCAGAATGATATTCATGATTTAGATGTCATATATATAATATATATCCAGTATATACATGTATTTATAATAGTACATAACATTTGGAGGTAAGAAATGAAATGCACAGTTCATTGAGACGGTAAATCGTACGTACGCATGAATGCTACTTTCATTTCTATTTCTTATTTTAAGGGAATTATAACATAATGATACATAGGTATATTATAATTCCAGTATAATATCATATATAATATAATTAACTCTACCCTTTATACATCCCACATAAGGCATTAACGAGTCATATCACTTTGAGTGGGCAGTAGTGCACACTTTCTCAAATGAGATTATCTTACCTACCCACTGTGGAAACCATAAAGGATTGATATAATTGGGAATTAAAGAAGCATAAGGAAATAATAAACATAATATATATCATATATAGATACCTTTCCATCATAATTTCCACCATGAGATGCAGTAATATGTAATTGAACAATCATCGTTTCGTGAGGCGTTAGTTTTCCATCCACAAAAACATTATGTTCTTCATCCATTAGATGGAGGTGTGTGTAAGTGTAGTTAGAATACTTATCATAAAAATATCCTAGTATATTGTGGATACTAGTGAAGTTACAAAATAAATGAATAAAAATAGTTTAGGGGTTGGAGAAGTAAAATAAAAAGAAAACAATTTAAGAGAAATCGTTACCTTTAATTTGGGTAACTCCCTTTGGTTTGAACCAAAGGACTTCTTGAAGTGCCTTCTGCCTAAGGTAATGATTCTAGGTGGAGGAGAGGGATGTAGGGAGATTAATTGGGTAGAGTTTGGATGAGATAAATGGCTTGAGAGGTGTGAGTAATTGGTTATAATTGGACTCCTTTTATAAGGGAGAGGAGGGGCTCTTTAGGAAAGTGTGAAAGTATTATTTTATTATATAATGATATTCGGTTTATAATTGTCCAAAAATAATTATAGCCGAAGATATGATGACTCATATTCAAAATAAAACCATCCAATCAGAATTGGACATGTTTTGGATAATATTTTAATCATTATAATCTTATTTATTTAAATCATTTATTAATGAGGTAAATACTGCATCATTATTGTGTCATAAATAATTTAATTCATTTATGTCTAAAAATTATAAAAAAATACCATGATATAGGAAATATTTTGATATTTCCAATGAATAATTATATTCTAAGAGACAATTTATATAACACCATATAAAAATTAATTACTAATTTTTTTTTTGTTAATGTCAATTTTGTCTTTACATTAAATTAATTAATCTAAAGTGTCATTATCTTTCATAAGTGGATCCATGGGGTCCCAAAATTGACCCAAGGATGCCCATTATCGGACACTACTCATCCAATAAGTTTTGTACAAGTGTTAAGGTAATTTTGAATTATTATAGTATTTTTCTTAACCTTGAATTTTCTTATTTACCTTTAACCGTGGTAAATAAAAGTCAAAAGTTACAATTAACAAAAAATTATTTTCATCTTAATAAACCAAATTTTACATACTTATAACAACCATGTATGTCGGATTTTTTAAATTCAACTCACAGAAGTGGTAAAATTTCATTTAAATGAAAAAGTCAATTTTTTAACTACCACTAAGTGGTTTCACTATTCATCAAAAATTGATGTTTTTCAGAAAAATACCAAAAATTGAGGCAAAGATAAATTTGATATTCTAAATTCAAAAATAATGTTTATTTTTTAAAATTCAAAACATAAATGTTTCATTAATTAATTTTAAAATTAATTCCCATTGTTAAAACAAATAGCGTGTTTTTAAGAAATAATAACTATCAAAAGATTGACAATTGTTTATGTCCAATTTCAAAGTGAAATTAATTACAATGACCAACATTGGATTAAATGGTAAACATATATTCTAATTACACTTTAAAACCAATTAAAAATATAATCTAACCATATAAATAAATTATATTAAAATACAATTTTGAATTAAAATAAAATATTTTCACTATTCATTAAAAACTGAAATTTATCAGAAAAATTCCTAAAATTTACAAAAATTAAATTTTGATGTCCCCATTCTAAAGAAGGATTTTATTTGGTCATGTAGAATGTATTAAAGTAACCAAAACTAGATTTAAGGTGGGTTCTCCATTAAAAGGCGATAAATCGGCATTTTAATGTAAATTACGCTTAAAATTAGATTCATTCACATTTTAAGCCTCTAACATTTATTGGATAAATGTAAATACATTTAACAAACATGTATAATCATATTTTAGTTAGTTTTATTCATTCCTTCCAATACAACGACTATGAGTTAACTACCATTTAAAATAATAATATTATATTATTAGTGTGCAACGTAAGATTTCAAAGAAACCCATTGTTGCGTATCGGGTATGCTATCGAACATAGAAACCCTTTTAAAGTAAAATTAATATTTAATTCAAAAATATTAATAAGTTTGAAAATATCTTATTCTTCATTTACTTGGGATGTTACACTCATACAATGCTATTTTTGGTTTAATTAAATTGTTGGAATTTAAAGGAACCATGTTAATATTGGATGTAATGGAAAAAAGAAATAATTTTCCTCTTAACAAACATAATGTTATGGAAGCTAGAATGATAAATATTAATATTATTCTTAAAATATTTTATCAGTATTTGAATCATACTGATCTTCCAAACCAGAAAATGGGAGAGGAATACTATATTGAGTCATTTATAAGTGAACACACATATTTTTTAGTTGGTCTATAGAACCACTAGATTTTGAAAATTGGATCCGTACCACTGAAAAGATATTTTTCATTTTCTAATGTCGAAAACATTGAAAATTTATCATAGCCTTTTATCATTTTTATTGAGATGCAGATTTATGGTGGAATCTTATCAAGAATATTAGGCGGTAGAAAGAAATTTTATCCATTGAACAGGATAAGTTTAAGAGGATATTTTCCTATAATATCATTCCATGTATTCTTCATATGAAAAATTTGACAGAATTCCTCGAGATAAAGTATAAGGATAATGAATCGATTAGTACCTATGAGAAAAATTTTTACAAGACATGTGATATATTATTATACTATTACCATCCATGTGAATTTATGATTGATCAATTCATTAGTGTATTAAAACGAAATCTCATATGGAAGTTAACCATAAGAGACTTCAGTAGATAAAAATGAAAAAGTAAATGTTCTATCAATCTGTAAATAAATATTGGTGCTACCCATCAGTCTCATTGTTTTGTTAAGATAATAATTACGGAATCTAATGGAAAATAAATTAATAAAAACAATTCAAAGTAGATTATGAGATTTTTTATTCTAAAAATATTGAAGGAAAAATAGAGAAAATTCATTAATGGGTGATAGTAAATGTTTTATGATTGGAAATTATGGTCATCGGGTAGTCAAATGTTGATGTGATGGGAAGTACATAGTTAATGATGGAGAGGAAGCACAAAAAAAATACACCAGCTAAAATACACTATTTCAAATGCTGAGAGTATGGAAATTATAAATACCGGTACTAAAATACTAAGTTTATTGATGATGATCGATGTCAAAAACCCCTTAATCCTTGAAAAAATGGGAAATCTAATGAAGTAATTATCATCGATGTGGGTTATGATAACTATGTTGTGAAATATAAGCATTCCATCCACTCTATAACTGCAATGAATTATTTTATTATAGATCTATGAACTCTTTAATATATGAATAATTTTATTTTGGTATCATAATACCATCCCAATTATTAGATGTTGAATTCATAGTGGAAACCCATATGTTATGATGATCACATCACTAGCTTATGAATTTTCTCCATTTTTTTTGGGAATGTGCTTCCTGAATATCTTGTTATTCTCCCTCTAATGGAATATGGTTTTATTTTTTTCATGAAATATATTTTTTAATATAAATCCCATATCAATTTCTAAGGAATATAAGTCAATTTTTACATTCTGATCAAACCTATGATCATCTATTGGTGTGATGATAAATATGTACTTTTAATGGAAATTAAAATATGCTGTCTAGAAATTTATTCCTATTAAAATAGTGTGTTTATCTTAGATGCTTAAAGTTAATTAAGGATTATTAGTGATAAATTCATTACCACCTTAAGAATGTGAACAATGTGGAAGATTCTATATGTTGAAAGGATAACACTCTCTTACCTATGATGAAGATAAAAAAGATCCATTATTTATAAATTTGAAAAAGTTACTCCTAGAAATATTAAAGGAAGGGGATAAATATTTTCATTCACATATGAGTGTTCAACCAACTATCCATGTGAAAATTAAGGAGGTATAGAAGCAATACATATAGTTGAAAAAAATGAATAAAATGCTCCTAAGTTCAATATTTATTATGAAGGCATGATAAGGTTCAGGAACTGTGTTTGTATCTCATAAAAACGAGATTTGAATATGGAGTAGTTGGATGAATCTCATAGTTTATCTTTCTATATTTATCCAGGAAGTATGAAGTTTTATTTATATATTAATGATTATTTATAGTGATACAACATAAAGAGAGGTATTGTGGGGTAGGTATCTCATTTATTGTTATGTCAAAAAGTTAAGTCTAAGTGAAATAAGTATATGGTGATGTTACAATTATTACCCATACTAGAATAAAAATGGGAAAACATCTCAATGGATTTTTTTATTGGAATCCCAAAAACAAATAAAGCCCATAATTCTGTTTCCATTATAATCAATCTACTAAAAAAATTTCACACTTATTTCTATTAGAGAAAATTTAATGCCTTATTAGCATGATTGATATATATTAAGGAAGTGGTAAAGACATATAGATTACTGTATTATTTTATATCTGATCAAGATCCAATGTTTACATCAATTGTTTAGATGTGTCTTTAGCAAGATATGGATTCAAAGTTATATTTCAAAAATTCTTATCATCCTTAATTAGATGGTCAATCTAAGAGAACCATTCAAACCCCAGAGGATATTTTGAGGACTTATACTATTTATTTCATTTGTGGTTGGGATCAATACCTTACTCTAGTCAATGTTTCTTATACCAATATATTTTTATTGATCTTTTAAATGAATCCTTTTAAATAACTCTATGGAATGAAGTATAAAACTATAATGTTTTGCGATGAAGATTTTAAAAGAGAGTTATTGGAGCCTAGGAGAGATGAGTAAATGGTGGATTATTTTATTGTTATTTAGTATCATATAAAGGTATCTTAAATTTTATAGAAATGATATGCTGGAAATCATTAGTGACATCTTAAATTTGAAGTTGGTCATAAGTTATTACTATCAATTTTTCCATGGAAATAGATTATGATATTTTAAAAGAAGGGAAAATTGGGATATAGGTATATTGGCCCCTTCAAGATTCTTGATTGAGTATGGATGGTATCTTATCACTTAGTTATTCCACCAAACCTCTGTCAAGTTCATAATGTGTTTCATGTATCTCTCCAAAGGAAGTACATACAATATTCATCACTTATACTAAACTTAGAGGTTATTATATTGGAGGATGATCACCCTTATAAAGAATAACGAGTGTAAATATTGGATAATAGATATAATGTGATATGGAGGAAGATACCCTATTATCTTTTTTAAGTTCTCATGTGGAATCAGAAATTTGATGAAGCTACATGGGAACCTGAGGATGTGAGGAAATAGAGAAATCCACCTTTGTATCAAAGTGAAAGAGTTTTTAGGGAAAAATTTATTTTTTGGGGGGTAAAATGTAATATTTTATGATATATTTCTCTTCAAAAAATTTAATTTCATAGATATTTTGTGAAACATGCAAACTCGAGTTTAAACGAACAATGAGATAAATAACATTATTTAATTGTGATCATTTTAACCTATCCATTAAAATTTAAAATTTGAATAGGAATAAAAATTATAAAAAATATGTGTATATGTTTTTTAAAATGTTAATTCATTCATAAATAATTACTCAATTTTTATTAAAATCATAAATGAATCAAAAATACATTTCCTTGAATAATGTTTTTTATTGTTTTTAATGGGAGAATATTATAATTAATTTCTACCAAATTTATAAATTTTATTTCATGAAAATTTATCATTTATAAAATAATAATATCAAATTTATCTTAGGTTTAATTTTAATTTTAAATTTTTAAAAAAGATTGATTTTACAGTGAATAGTGAAAAATATTGATTTTTATTAAAAACTATCTTTTCTTTTCAATAATTTATAAATATTGATTTTTTAAATGATTTCAATGTAAAATTAGTTAACTTATTTTACTAATATCATAATTAATTTCATTGGGACCAATCTTTTATTTTATTTTGGTATATAAACCATTTACACTTAAGGAAATGTTTTTCCTAGAAAACCACATTTCGTCGCATTTTTTCGGTTGAATTTTAATTTAAATTAGTAACCTTATTTTAATTTAATTTGATAAAATTGATTCCATTTTTAGAATAATAATAAGGAATAGAATTTAATTCAGTTAACTTAGTTTTTTTTTCACTATGAATAGTTTATATAGTAATTATGTTTCACCTTGGTAAAAGAGGTGTGATTGTGCTAAAACCATGGGGTAATGATTTAAAATCACTCTAAAATATTAATTTATCCTATTTATATGTTTTTTGCCAAAATTTATGTTTAATCAGTAAAATAATTTTATTAATAACCTTATTATTGTCACGAACCATCCCCTGGGGCCCGCACCGTGACTACCCCAAGCCCGCCTTCCATAGACCAGGGGATGTTGACTAGCAATAGAAAGGAATAACCCCAAAAGGGAAGGAATTACCTTTAAACCTATACACACATAGATAGGTAATACCAAAAAAATAAAATCCCAAAGAAAAGAAAGTAGTACAACCACCTGAAAGTATCACTACTGAGATTAAAGTGTGTAAACTGAAAGTAAAGGGGCTATAATACAAGCAAATCTGAAAGGAAAGTACAAAAAAGAAGTACAAGATCTGGAGGTCATCCACTAAGGATCCTACCTAATGGGTAGGTACAACTATCTGTAATATTTCACTACAACACACCATGTCTATCGATCCACCTCCGTGCACTGTCTAGTCCTGGCTCCCCAAAGTCCCGGTCAAGGTTGTCCATCGTCTGTACAAGATACTACAGGTGTAGGCGAAGCCCGTGTAGGGGTGAGTAATAAATACTCAATAGGGACCCGAAGACCCCATAAGGTCTCTCAATAGTCAAAAAGGAAAAAAAGTAAGATACTATAGAGGTAATACCACCAATAATGATCTCCAACACATAGCACCAATTAAAAGACACAGCTCACACCATGTATAACTTAAGTACATATGTAAAGATGATTAGTCGTACAACTAGATCATCTTATTCTGTCAAGAGGCTCTACTGCTGATCCAAAAAGGGTTGCTAGGTGCTGAACCACAAAGTATCTCTAAGTGATGTCCCATATAGGATAGCAAGGTGGTGACCCACATAGGACCACAAGGTGCTGACCCACACGAGATCGCTGTTCTTTCATCACGTCACAACCAGCCACTAGATTTTCACACTTAGCACGATTGATCATAGGAGGATCCACTACTCTGAACATAGAACATACCTCAACCACCATTAAGTCCCACATAGAGTAACCCCAAAGGACCACCTCATCGTAAGGGTCCCAACACAATAGATTGCGTGTCGATCAGATGTCTAGTCTGTAAGTTGTGGTCTATTTAGTAAAAAAGGCCTCGTTGGATTCGAGTCTGATCCAACCTGGTCATACTCCAACTTTTTCTGAAACTCAAGTGTATTATATCAAAATTACTGTCTCGTTACAAGAGTCCTCACGCCGTAGACGGTGAGTCAATCAGATGCATGGTCTGCGAGTTAAGACTATTTTAGTGAAACGAGGCCGGTTTGGTCCGGGTCTGGACTGACCCGATCAGACCGACCCAAACCTATTCGGGGGTCCATCATGGGTCCCACATGGGTTTGGACCTACAAGACCATTTTTCTAGCAGTTCTGTCTTGGTAGGATGGGTCTTGCCCGTTGGCCGACCCGGTCCGCCATAAGCGGACCCGTCTCCCTCTCGCCCCACGGTCTACGCAGGGCGATCTCCTCACTACGGTCTATGTGGGGATGTCTCCTCACCATGGTCTATATATGGTGGTATCCTTGATATGGTCAGGTGACCACAAAAACTCCACATGATCTACTAGTGTAGACAACCGTTTCACACGCTTGTAGACCAGGTCCCCATGCCCGAGCATCCTGAGAAGGACACTCCTCCACGCGGCACCATCGGGCACTGTGCCACCTCAATGCCATATCCATCTGGATTCAGCTTCTTTCCAATAGGTGCACCACTATCCCTTACCCACGACCACTTCTATGGGCCACCAAGGACATCGATGCGTCGATGGTACCTTCGACTGGCCACTGGAGTCATTCTGATGGACCGTTTCTCGAGCCTCTTGTGTCTACAGAATTTCTAGGCCATCACCGTCACTGCGACAGCCTCATACTCTCTCTTCCTGTATTTCGAGAATTCATCCATGAAGAATGCACAATAAACAACCATGACACAGGGTTCGAGCATTGTTCGGGTCGGCTAGCACCCTCTACATCAGAGTTTAATCATGGGGATAACATGATGAAATCACACAGCTTGAAAACCCCCAAATCAAACCCCGTAAAATATCCACCTGCAAGAATGAGTAATTCATGGATCAAACCGTTAGTCATTTGATCCACGTCATCATTAAATTTCATGAAAGAGGGAGAAATCATCAAATACTTTGAACACATAAACCCCTACCTTATTGATGTTTGATTCCGAAGTGTTCGTCCTCAAGGTTTCACAATGTCAACATCGCTTCCGGCTCTGTTATTCGAGGCACATCGAAGATGATGAAGCCTCGCTGTTGTTCTTTATTATTTTTTGGAGAATAAAAATGCTTCTGGTTCATTAAAGAATCCCCATAGTTTAATTCCCCATTCTCTCACACGTTAGTTTGATAAGCCTCATTAATTCACCTCATCACTGCTTGGTCGCTGCACCACAACATCGATGTTTTCCACCCAACAATGAGTAAAGAAATAAAATAATTCCTTTAAATTATTTTATTATTTTCGCCAAAAATTTTAAAAAATAACTTTTATGCTCTCCCTTTCTAGCCGAAGTTAAGTCATTTCTAGGTGAATCCTGACATTTTGATTTCACCAGTTCCCTCATACATAAATTCCGAGCACTGATAGAAAAGATAGAAAATCCCACTCACACGTTTACTAAACCTACTTTATTAAAAGTTCAAAAATCCGTTTCGGGCTCACCAGGCCTCATAATCACATTCTTTCAGAGTGTGCAGTCTTTAAATAATTCCATATAATTAAGAAAATTCACAAAATTTCTAGGACATTACATTCTCCCAACCTTAAGGCTTTACGTCCCCGAAATCCAAAACTAAATTAATCAAACAGATGGGGGTACTAAGCACAAATTTGAGCCTCTATCTCCCATGTGATCTCCTAGAGATTCCCATGTTGACACTGAACTCTCACCAGAGGAATCGACCACCCATGTTGGACCTACTCCTATATATCATCTATCTCCACCAGGAACTCCGCAAACGTCGCCCCATCTTCAATGTCTAGCTCACCCACAGTCAATGATCTATAATGGATCATGCACATATCTCCTCAACTACAACATGTATAAAACATTATGCACCTGGTTTATATGTGGGGGAAGATCTAGGCAGCATGCCACCTCACCACCTCTTCTAAGGATTTGAAATGGTATGATGCACCTCAAAGATAGCTTACCGCCCTGGTAAAATCTCTGTAATCCTCGTCGGGGTGAGAACCAAAAGAATATAGGATTTCCCTGCTCAAACTCCAATGGCCTCCTTCTCCTATAGGTATAAGAATTATTCCTACCCTATGTAGTCCTCATCCACTCTTGGATGATCTGCACCTTCTCGGTGGTAGCCCGTACCAAATATGGATCCATGAGTGCCGCCTCCCCTAGGTTTTTCTAGTATAGGGGTGATCTTCTAGGCTGCCCATAAAAGGCCTCAAATGGTGCCATGCCAATGGTGGAGTGATATCTGTTGTATTATGCAAACCCCGCGAGTGGTAAGTGGTCCTCCCCACTATGACCAAAGTCCAAGACGCAAGAACGTGGCATGTCATCCAAGATCTATATGGCCCATTCTATCTGACCATCATTCTAGAGATGGAAACCTATGGTCAAGCGTAGCTACGTCCCGAATGCCTCCTGTAATCCCCTCCATAGTGAGGATGTAAAGTGAGTGTCACAATATGAGATGATCGTCGAAGGCACCCCGTGGAGTCGCACTATCTCCTAGACATAGAGGCATCCCAATCCCTCTACCGGTCCATGCTCCTGGATGGGTAGAAAGTGAGCCGACTTGGTGAGTCAGTCAATGATCACCTAGATGGAATCATAGCCCTTGGATGTACGTGGTAACCCCTTAAAAAAGTCCATTGAGACACCATCTCATTTCCACTTTGGTACCTCAAGTGGCTGGGTCAATCCTGCTAGAACTTGATGCTTGGCCTTCACTTTCTAAAAAGTGAGGCATCACGAAACAAACTCATCCACTACTTTTTTCATCCTTGGAAATGAGTACGGACGTCGGAGGTCTTGGTACATCTTCACCACTACAAGATGTTCCTCCAAAGGGGATGTATAGAAATCACTCAAAACCTCCTCTTGTAAGATCACTCGTACTACGGTGCGCCCTTTGAAAAGGGTGACATACTCCCCACCTATCAAAAATCTATCAAGAGCATGTCCTAATGATAACTAAGCACTTCGGGCCTCGTAGTCAACATCCACTAGCTATGCTACCTGACTCGCAATAAGAGTGGGGGGAGTAACTGTCCTTGATTGAAGGTAAGTTGCTCCATCACTATCCAAAAAAGATATTTGCATCGCGGCTAGATGCTTCGTCACCTCACTCAACAACTGCAAACCAAACCTCATGCTGAGTGCATTAGCCACCACGTTACCCTTCCTAGGAGTATAGACTATCTCAAAGCCATATTCCTGGTGTAACTCCAACCATCATCATTGTCTCAATTTTAGGTCCTTCTATGATAAGATATATTTGAGACTCATATGGTTGGAGTGGACGGTAAACCATTCACCCATCAATTAGTGCCACCACATATTCAAGGAAAATACCACTACTGATATCTCCAGGTCCTTGTTCATGTAGTTCTACTCATGTTTCCTCAAATTTTGAGAGCTGTAGAAGATCACTACTCAGTTCTACATCCGGATACAACACAATCTAGTCTCTGATGCATCATAGTAGACTACATACCCAAAGCCCTTTTTAGGTATTCTCAATATTAGGGAACTCGTCAGGCTCCACCTCAGCTCCTAGAAACTCTACTGAAATATCTCCATCCATACCAAGGGTTGTACCTTCTTTGTCAAAAATGAAATGGGTGATGCTACTCTGGAAATTTCAGGTATGAATATCTGGTAGTACCCAGCCAACCCTAGGAATCTCCGCTCCTCGGTCACAACCCAAGGTGGATCCCAAGAAAGAACTTACTCTATCTTGGCTAGGTCCACTAAAACTCCATCCTCTGAGAATATATTTCCCAGAACATGGACCTCCCAAATCTATAACTGGCACTTCAAGAGATTAACATAAAGTTGGTGCCCTAAGAGTGTGTATAGGACTATCTATAGGTGTGTAACGTGCTCCTCCTCCGATGATGAGTAACCAAGATTTTATCAATGAAGGCCACCAAAATATTATCTAGGTAAGGCTGGAAGATCTTGATCACGAGTCCCATGTACACTTTTGGGGTATTGGTCATGTCGAAAGGCATTACCATAAACTCGTAGTGGCCATAATGAAACCTGAAGGCTGTCATTGGTACATCCTCATTCCATACCCGAAGCTGGTGATAGCCCGATCTGAGGTCTATCTTCGAGAACCACCTCTCCCTTTTCAGCTGGTCGAATAGGTCATCAATCACTAGTAGTGGATACTTTTTCTTCATGGTCTCCTAGTTTAGGCGCCATAATTACACACATTTCCTCAAGATCCCATCTTCCTTTGAGGAAAACAACACCGGGCCTGGCCATGGAGAAACACTGGGCCTTACAAACCCCTTCCCCTAAAAGTCATCCACTTGTACCCTCAAATCACAAAGCTCTGCGAGAACCTCCCAATACGCAGGTGTAGATATCAGTTCCATCTATGGGTACAAGAAAATTAATAACCTTACCTCTCTGCGAGGAGGTATTCTTGGGACATATTCTGAAAATTCATCGTCAAATTCATCCACCACTACCAGAAATCTCGGACTCCACTCGTCCACCGTACTGAGGGTGAGGCTAGTAAACTGGTTAGTGATCGGCTGCACCCTCATTTGAGAAAGTCCATCCTATACTGCAAGGGTTATCTTATCATTGGTGAAGAAAAAAAAAGTCCCATCCTCAAACAAACACCATACTTTGATCCTAAAACAGTCGATCTGAGCATGGACTATGGATAACCAGTCCATACCCAAGATGGCGTCATAAGGCATCGATGCTGATACAAAGAGATCCCAGTCGAAGCTCTCGCCTCCAATAACAAGCTCACACTACCTACACTAGTGTATAATCATCGAATCCTCTCCCGTAGGAGTCTCTAATTGTTTGGATCAAGCCAAAGACTCCACTGGAATCTCCGAGCTCCGAATAAGAGCCGTGGAAAGGAAGGAGTGACTAAAACCTGTGTCTATGATAAATTTAGCTAAGGTTTAGTAGACACAGATCATACATCTAATCATCTTTAGAGTTCTGTGGTCATAGGCCTCCATCGCCTGAAGCTATCCCCACCCTATCCAATTTCTCTTAGAGTCCGGGGTGGACCTTCTAGGGGTGGTGGTGGTAGTACCTAGAACCATTGTCCACTGCCTGCCACTCATCCTGCTCCCCTACCACGTTCGTCGCCCTAAGTACCTGCTCTCTTAAACCACTAGCTCTGTCTTGGAGGTCCCTAGACTGCCTTTTGGTCATCCGTGCAGGGAGTCAGACAATCATGATCCAAGTGCCCATTTATTCCATAAGAGTAACAAAATCTAGTCCTCAGATAACCTCCTATACCTCACAAGCTCCACAACTTCGACCCTACATCCTAGGGTCATTCTATGGATGGTATGACTCATTTGGGATTCTGCTTCATCTGCCTACAACCTGTCGCATATGACTCAGACACCTGTTGTTCAATGGTGGCTCTCACCGATGGTGCCTACTTGGCTAGAGAACTCTCCACTAGTAGGGATTTATTTATCACTCTATCCTGCGTCGCGATGCTGAGTGAATTAATTTCCGCTATGATCTCCCATCAGAGACCCTGATCAAAGGTCCAGTCACTGAATAAAGGGTCACATACCTTGTTGGGGGAGTAGCGGGAGAGGTTGGTAAACCTCACGGAGTACTAGGCCACAGTCAGGATGCCCCGTTGTAGGTGTTGTAACTCTTGAATACGCACTGAGCATAGTGTATCTGGTATGCACTCGTCCCTAAAGAGGATCTCGAAGTCCGTCCAGACAAGGGTATCCTCCTCATGTGTTAGGAGGGTCAAGCTTCACCACCTCCCTACTATGCCCTGAAAAAGGCTAGTGGCTAGAACTACCATTTGGCCTGTTGGTGTCTCTACTAGGAGAAAAACTTGAGTAACTGCCTCCATCCAATCCTCTACTTCCTGAGTATCTATCTCGCCTCTAAAATTCATAGGACTTGGACAATAGAACTTTTTCAATGGGATTAGTCTACGTGCACTGTCCACTGGTGGGGCTAGTAGCAACTATTTCTCCCCAGACTGTGGTTGTGCTGATACCCCACCCGAAGGTGATATCATTATAAGTGATCCCTACACCAATGCCTCATCACTTCATAGACCATCTTGATGATCTCTCACGGGAATCCTATCTGTCTATCTTCATGGAGGAATCCTAAAGAAAAATAAATGTGTCACAGTCAATAAGTTATACCTAGTGAGCCAACTCAAAAGAGATAATGAATAAAAACCTTTCCAAAACAAATGCAACTTGTGGTTTTGTGTACCAAGTAAGAAAAAAGAATTTAGGGTCCTAGTGTATGGATATGTCAGCCACTGTGCCATCACTGGGATCCCTGGACTGAAATTTGAACTCAAAACACTTAACACTATTGCCTCATAAAAAATATAGATTCTTAGCTCTTTTGGTAGAATCGACCGCCCTTTAATACCACTTTGTCATGAACCATTCCTTGGGGACCATGCCATGACTACCCCAAGCCCACCTTCCATAGGCCAGGGGATGATGATTTGCACCAGAAAGGAATAATCCAAAAAGTGAAGGCGTTGCCTTTAATCATACACACACACACACACAGATAGGGAATACTGCACAAAGAAAATTCCACTGGAAAGAAAGTAGTAAAACCACCTCAAAGTGTCACTACTAAAAGTAAAGTGTGTAAAATAAAAGTAAAGGGGCCAAAATACATGACCAACTGAAAAGAAAAGTATAAAAAAAGAATTAAAAGCTCCAGAGGTCATCTTATAAGGAGCCTACCTGAAGGGTAGGTACAACTTTCAGTAATATGTCACTACAGTACACCGCATCTATCGATCCACCTCCGAGAACTATCTAGTCCTAGCTCCCCAATGTCCCAATCAAGGATGTCTGTCATCTGCACAAGACACAACAGGTGTGGGTGAAGCCTATGCAGGGGTGAGTATAAAAATACTCAGTAGGGACCCTAGACCCATGGAGGTATCTTAGTAATCCATGAAGGGAGAACACCACCGGGGAAGATAATATAGAGGTAATACCACCAAGAAATATCTCAAACACATAGAACAAAGTAAAATACAAAGCTCACACCAAGTATAACTTAAGTACAAAAGTAAAGATGATTAGTCGTAAAGCTAAATCATCTTATTCTATTGATAGGATCTGTTTCTTATCCACATAGGGTCACTAGGTGTTGACCCACAGAGGATTTCAAGGTTCTAACCCATAGAGGATATCTTTGTGTTGACCCGCAAAGGATTTATAGGTGCTAACCCATAGAGGATCGCTAGGTGTTGACCCACAGAGGATTGCTAGGTGCTGACCCACAAAGGATCACTATTCTATCTTCCCGTCACAACCAATAATTAGATTACCACACTTAGAAAGATTGATCTTCAGAGGATATTCTCTTCAAGCCATCAGCCCTTCCTCAACCACCACTAAGTCCCACATAGAGTATCCCAAGAGGACCGTCTCATCGTAAGGGTCCAAACACCATAGACAACGCATCGATCAGACACCTGGTCTATAAGTTATGGTATTTTTAGTAAAAAGGGCCTGGACGGATTCGAGTCCAATCCATATTCAATGTCAACATGATTATTTTTGGTTACATCTATTGAATAAAACCAAAAGTACTAGTGTGAGAAAAAATAACGACATTGCAAAAACAATAGACTCATTTATAGGATCTCTAAATCATGACTCATTATTTTCAATATACAACACTTTATGTTTAACATTGGTCATTAATTTTCCTTATCTATTCAAATCATTCATAATGGTTTGTGATGAAAATGTGAATTATCCTAAGGATGTCCCCTTGGAGTGTCAAACTAGGTGCACATTAAAGATCATTTTCTTACAACAGGTGATAATTGGGTCCTGCCTAATGTTACCTTTTTGAAGTTTTTAAACCATGGTTCATTTTTTCAAAACCATGTCCACTAATAGCATCGAGGCATGGATGTATTTACTATAAAAAATCACATAATCTAATCCTTACCACCACATTAGTATTTTATTCTATACTTATCCTAATATTCTATAATTGGGTAATATTCACTAATATATATTACCTTAAATATAGTTCTCAAGGTTTCTAATAAACTTTATAAAATGCCAATTGTAGTGACCCGGACCACAGTAGCCCAGACATAGTGTCTACATCATTTCATTGTCATAAGATAAAAGTAATCACATCCCTAAGGGATAAATAATTTAGTAGTCTTGGTAAAATAGATACATACATGATTGCAATATTACATTAGAAAAAAAATCAATATTTTTTTAGAGAATAATATTATTCCCTCTAGTGTATCGATGCATATCAAACATAGTACACTTCATGGATTCCTGATGAAGGGAAAAAAATAAGGGCGAGCTCAAATAATTAGTAACTGTTAAGTAAAGTAGAATATATCATGAATCAAAAATCCTAATCAACATGGAATGGTAAATACATGAACCCATATGCCATTTAAAAAAATTAAATATCTTGATAAGATAAGGAATAATCAATATGGAAATTTAATTTACTAAAAACACATTAAATTTAAATAACTTAACCAGATAAGGAATAATTAATATGGAAAAGTAAATAACTAAACACACATTACATTTTAACAATAATAAGTGAATGAAATGCATCGAGAGATAATATCATTATCAAAATATCATCTATAAAAATAATTAAATTCTTAATAAAGGAAAAGATTAATTATTGGACATCATGCCTTAGGAAAAAGATATCTTGACCATCAAGATCCATTATAAAGATAATTTAAAATTATTGGAAAGAAACCCATTTAACTAAATCTAACTAACTATTTAATCTCATGAGATATGTTGAGGTATCAGGGGACTATCTATAACCAATCCCCACTTGCGTCTTCATGTTTAAAAAATTCCTCATATATCAAGTAATCGAGTTAATTCTTGACCAATTTTCTTTATCCTCAAATATTCATATTGAGTAAAGAATACAAATTTATCAATATTTTCCCAGATTAAAAAATATATTTCAATATAGAAAACCATATTTAGAAATTATTTATGGTTTAATCAATATTCATATCCATGATAAATAATATGGATTTAAAGGGGAATTTTAATGTCCATAGGAAAGTGAATAATTCTTGGGAAAGTTAATAACTGTATAATTGAATTAGGGAATTTAATTTCAATACATTCTTTGATCAAAATGATCATTATCCATACAAAAAATAAATAATTGTGGTACCAATAAAATATATACCCATTTTAGTAATAATAAATGGTTTCTTATTGATTAATAGAAATACAATAAAAATATATTTTGTAAAATTATTGAGAAAAATATCCTATTCATTTTGAAAATAATTTTTAAAACTAAATGTTTAAAAAGAATTTGTAAAATAATTTTATTTGAAAACATCCATTGAATGTTAAAAATAATCTATAAAAAATTTTTATTTCATGAGAACTAGAAAGTTTTATCATGTCATACATGTTAAAAAAATATTCCATTCACTATTTCAGTAAAATAAATGTGGGAAATATTTTATAAAATACATGAATAATCCATTGAAATAATTTTTAAAAATGTAAAAATGGGTAAAAATTTAATTAATAAATCATTTTTAAATGGGTAAAAACATTTTTTGGAAGTATTTTTTTCTTAAACATGGTATTTTATGAAAACAGATTTCTTATTGAAGAGAGAAATGGTGTTGAATTTTCATAAAAACATTTTCTCAATTATCATTACTAAAAAAATTGGAAAAAAGTACTATTAATTGAAGATATCACAAATAAACAGATTAAAATAAAATTATATGGTTTTATATTAGGTTGATCGAATAATTTCTTTTAACTGAAATTCTAGGACGAATAATCTCAATGAGAATGAGATTGTGAAACAAACCCCTACAATGATCACACCATTGAATTAATAATTATTCAATGAATAAATGACGTGTATGAATATTAAATAAAAAAAATAATTGTAAATAAAATAAAATATAATTCAAATTAATTAGACACTTATTATTAGAATATCAAAGATTACGAAGAATTAATATTACCCAATAAAAATAAATTGAGTTATAAAATTATTTACCACTTGGTAACTCTTATATTAAATCCCCTTAAATGAAATAATTCAAATTGAAACTAAAAATAACCTGAATTATTATTTAATCTGGATATTACATGTAAAATGGGTAGTATATGAAACATATGAATGAAATTAGATGTATAAAATTGCAATATACCTCAATGAATGGAAATTGAGATGAAGTCTTTTGCTTCAAGCTTATTTTTGATTGAACTTTTTTATCCTCATTTTTAGTGTTTTTAAACATTATTGAACATTAATAATATCCATATTAATATTTATATAATCATATATTATCACCCATTCATTAATAGTTTTTCATTTTATTCATTGCTTTAGTTGATAATTTCCTTGTTTTCTCATTCATGATTTGTTATAAAAGTTATGATTATTTTTCAAATTTTATTTTTAAATAATGTAAATAATAATAATCATGAAATAATAATCATATTTATACATAAATAATATTTTTAATACTGATCAAGAAAAATAGTTTTGAGAAATGAAGCACGTTACGATCATAGAAACAATAGGTTGTATATAGGTATGTGTAGCATTTCAATTTTCCAATGATCATCATAGAAAGAAGGTTAATAATATTTTAAAATTATAGAATGATAATAATATCACATATATCAAACTATTTAATTAAATATAGTTATATAAATCATCCATGTAGTGAGGTGATGAAAAGAGAGTCACATCTCCTCATGAAGGCAATAGTCCACACATACACAAATGATGTCATCATATTTCAGTGTAAAAAATAAAAAGATATATTATATTTTTAGAATAATAAATATTCTATTAATATAATTATTATTTAATTTATATCACATATATTCATTAAATTTATCCTTAATACCTACCATTAAAAATGTTAGTGAAAAATGAATTACATCACTTAATGAGGCGATAGTCCGTCGTACATAGCAGTAACGTTCTTGTATCCCCTATGTAATGGAAAGAAAAAAATCTATGTTATATAATATCTAAAAAGGAAAAAATATGTAATAAATATAATATATATTTATAAAATATATCCATCAACATACCCAATTGTGAAAGTTTGTAATCTAAATTGAATGACCTCAATCTAAGAGATGATAGTTAATCGTACACATGAATGATGATTTCATAACCCATTTGATGGAAGTGGAGATGGTTGTAGGTTACACCCTTAACATTAAAAAATATAATAATATTTAATATACTTATGCAATTATATCATCATGTTTTAACAACATTTGAATTTGGTTGAGGAAGAAATAAATTAAATATGCTTGTTGAAGAACATTAGCTCTCCTTATGGTAACCTCACTGGGTTTGCACCAAATCCTTCCAAGGTTATATTTATTCCCAAAAAAAGTATTCTATGATGTGGTTAGGGAATATGGGAAGTGATTTTGGTAGGTATTTTATTATAAAAAATGGTTTGAATTTGTGAATAAGATATTATACGCGGTGTCCTTTTATAGGTTAGGTCAGTGACACACATGTAATATTTGAAAGGAAAAAGGTGTACCCATATTTTTTCACATGATAAGGGTCCAAAATGGACTATTAAATAGGAATAAAAATTAATATGGTCTATTTATTTCTATAAAATATATTTTATACAAGACTTTACTTGATTTTACACCTTATATTTTTATTTTAACCCCATGGTAAATCCATTTTTACATTAACCGCGGTAATTAATATTTACAGTTTTCACTACTCATTTTAGTCAAAAATGAAGTTTAACTTATTTGAAAATATAAATTATTCTGATTCTCTATTTAGACTTTATTTTTATAAATTGAATTCACATAAGTGGAAAATTTTAAATTAAAATTAATCTCGTAGTCATGAAGAGAAAACTTATTTTTAAAGAGAAAATTTTCAAAATTCTTCTAAGTTTTTACATCAAAATTAAATATTAAAATTATTATAATGTCAAAAATTAGATAATCATATATATATAATTTATCTAATTTTACATAAAAAATAATTAAAAATAATTTAACTTTAAAATTCATTTAAAAGAAAAGGTAATTTTTAATTAAAATTCTGTATTTTTCACTATTCATCAAAAAATTAACAATTTTAGAAACATCACAAAAATTATCCCTAATATAAGTTTGATATTATGTTTTAAAAAATTGATTTCATTTTATCAAATATATCTTCCAAAATTTGTGAAAATAAATTTTCAACTAGGTGTGAAATGTGTGACTAAACAGTTTGTCAGAAAACATATTTTTTTAGAAAACATTTCTTGTTATTTAAAATGATGATTATTTTATTTATAATAAATAGGAAACCATAATTTATTTATTACTATTAATACCCACAAATTTAATTTAATGGTTATAATAGTAAAATAAATTACATTTCATTTCGAGTCGGGGTTGCATGTAACACAAGCTATCGAAGTTAGAAAAAATATATTTTATGGGTTATTTGAGATTGGCGTTGTTTCTCACATAATATATTGATTATAATGTTCTTATTTTATAATTTCGGAGTTTTAAATTCACCCCACATTAAATTAATTGTTTCTTCATAATTTATACTTGACCACGATAATCAAGGGTTTGACATTCATAAATACCATATTTGAAAAACCCACATTGTTGAAGGGTTAATATAATATTTACTTAATTAGAGATAAAGGTAAGTAAAAAGGTCATATGGAATGACACAATACTAGCTTTAAAAGTAGTAGGAAATTGGTGTAATGTGAAGATACCAATATGGATTTAAAGTATAAATAATTATATTTAGTTATTGAGGTCATTGATCACAAGCAAGTGAATGATCAATCAAAATTTAAGGGCCTCAAGTATTTTTAATAAGTTGATTAATTATTTTATTGTATAAAAATATAAGTAAATATACTTATATGATATGTTTCTAATTCATAAATATAGTCTCATCCTTTGGTTGTGCTTAGATCAAATTTCAATTCATCTATTACTCAAACAAGTGAAAAAATTAACTTTTTCATGTCTGATGCACTAAAATTATCTTTTAAGGAATCATAATATCTATAAAAGAGTTACAAGTATTTTTGTCTATCTCTAACTATTTTCTGAAAAACATTTGGTTAGAAAAAATTATCCAATATAATAAATTAATTTATAAATGTCAATAGTAACACCACTGGTTTATTATTAATATGATTCTTTCAAATCATTTAAATAAAAATAATGACATATTAACCCGTACATCACATAGGTCAGTGTTAGGCATTAAACCCTTATTGTCCTTTGGTTATGGGTTCATTCCTATAGGCATTTCTAGATATGATGATATTTCACCAAGCATGTAGGGTATCCTTTTTCTATAACTCTATTAATATAATTCTTATAAATTTTCCAAAAAAATGATGGGCATCCTTGAAATAAAGTTATTCATTTAACAACATTTTTACTAATGTGATCAATATAACCTATTTTTTTTCCAAAAAAGTATAATTATTTTATTTGAATATTATGAAAATGTCATTGATGATCATATAAACCATAAACTTAATTAATAACATTAAATATATGCCTATAAAATGTAAATACATAATTCCTCAAATAAATTTTCCACTAAAACATATATTTTTCATAAATTTTTCCCAAAAGAACCTTAATATTCATAGAATCCCATTACATAAAACCTAAAATGAGGGTTGATAACTATGAAAATATGATCAATATTAAACTTATACACCATTATTTTATTCATAACACTTTTGTGAATGAAAACATACATGATTCTAAAATTTTAACACAATACTTAGACAGTTAATGATTATTTTACCAAAATACCATTCGTAAAAATACTTGTATAATATAATTATGGAATCCTAATAAATAATTAAACCATTTTTTCAACATAGGTAATTACTCGGGGTATTTTTTATCCTTTACATGATGACATTGAATTCGATTATTCACTGGTTATCCAAATTTAATACTATGAACAATAATTAGATCCCTAGGATGAGATTTAGTTATTTCAGTCATACAATTCATTTTACTCATAAATTCTTTTATTTATAACCTTCCTTTCCACACATTAATAATTTTATAATTCCATTGATACACCTTCCATGGTGTCTCCTTCCATATTTCTGACATGAAAAAAATCGAGTCTTTTTTCCTCCCAGGTCTCTTCCACTTGAGATTTAAGAAAACTTTATCCTTATCTTCATTAGGAAGTCCGAGAGTTTGTCAAGTTTTAGGTTGTTAATCATGTTTTTTGATAACTTATTTGGCTCAGTCAAAATATCTTTCACTTCAGTCATCTTCACTTTTTGTTTCTCATAGTCACCACCTTGTCTTTTATATTCAATTTTAACACAATTCATTTGGGTTCATCCACTTACTCAAAACAAAAATATTATTTTGAGAAACAATTACCATTATGGTTAAACCATAAAATCATTTATAAGAAGTCTAAATCATGACAAATTATTTTCAAAATAAGATAATTTATCTTTATCCAAGGATATTCATTGTCATTATCTATTCAAATCCTTTATAATAGTATGTAAATAAATTGTGAATTATCCTATGAATATCCCCTAGGAGTGTCCAACCAGGTGGGTAGTAAGGCATGTTGTCGTGCACCAGTTGAAAATCAGGTCAAGCCCAATGTTCCATTTTCATATTTATTACCCCTAGGTATATCTATGAAAGAACCATCTCAACTTGTTGTATCCTAACAAGGATTTATTTTCTAGGAAAAATCTCATTATATCTTCCTTACCAAAACATTATGAAGTTCTTATATACATATCCTCAAAGTATATCATAGTGTTTTTCCCCTAATATATGTTTTCCTAAATATTGTTCCCAAGGTTTGAACTAAAATTCCTCTGATACCAGCTATATTTCCACTAAACATAGGATCCAAGAGTCACTGTCTACTTTATTACATCTTTATAAGATTGAAGGAATATCATCCCAAAGGACCAAATATTTTAGTACTCTTGGTAAAATATATACATAAATTATTCAAATATTATGTTTTAAAACTAAAAATACAACATATTTTTTTTGTAAATAACATCATTCCCCTAGAATATCCTTTAATATCAAACATAGTACACTTCATGAATTTATGAGGAAGGAAAAATATAGGGTGAGAACAAATTCTCAATAAGGGTTAAGTAAAACAAAATATACCATGAATCAATAAGAATAATCAACATGGAAATTTAAATAAATGAACACAGATTCCAGTTAAATATCTTGAATACCATGATAAAATTAGGCTTAACAATATGAGAAGGTAAATAATAGAAAACACATGCTATTTAAATTACATGACCGAATGAGGCATAATAAATATGGGAAGAAAAATAACTAAAACATATTTCTTTAAAGAATAAATTGATAATTAAATGTATCTATAGATATTATCATTATGAAAAACATTTTTATAATAAACACTAAATTATTAATGTAGGAAATTATTAATTATTGGACATCATTTCTCATAAAAATGATACATTTACTTTAAATATTTATCCTCAAGGTAGTTTTAAACTAATTGGTAGAAACCAATTCGTATTAAGGCTATAAAACTATTTAATATCATGACACATTTCTATTCATTGAGGTTCTATATGTAATAGTGATCCACCCATGTCTTCATGTCAAAACAATTCTGTATATATTAAGTAATCGATTTAATTCTTCAACAATGTTCCATATCATCAAATATCCATATTGAATAAGGAATATTGATTTATAAATATTTACCTAGATAAGGAAATATATTTAAATTTAGAACACCATATGTAGAAATGATATACGGTTTAAAAAAGAAACATATCTAGGATAAATAGTAGGTATGTTTATGGGAGATTTATTGTCCATCTAAAAGTGAATAATTCAAGGGAAATTCAATGGCTACAAAAATGAATCAAAGAAGTGAATTTCAACACTTTCCATTGTCAAAATTATCATAAAACATCCTGATTAATAATAAGGATGATATCAATAAAATATATACCCATTAGAGTAATAATTAAGGGGTTTTTCTTTGATTAATAGAAATACCATAAAAAGATCATTAGAAAAATACTGTGGAGAATAACCTTTTCATTTTGAAAATCACATTTAAAAACTAATTGTTCAGAAAATTATTTTAAAATAATTTTATTTGAAAATAATATTTTAAACATATAAAATAATCTTTAAATAATTTGAGTGGTCATGATAATTGAAACTTCCTTTCATGTCGTGTACGTTAAAATATTTATTTCTTTCACTTTTTTGGTAAAATCCAACCAGGAATTGTTTCGAAAATGATATGAGGATTACATTAAAATTATTTTTTATAAGGTAAAAATGTGTAAAAATTTATTTAATAAATCATTTGAAAATTTTTAAAACATTTTATTAAAAACACTTTTATGAAAACATGGTTTTTTAGGGAATCAAATTTCTAACCAAAGAAGGAAATGAAGTCAAATTTTATTAAAAAAATCAAATTTATCTTAACTACCAAAGAGATGAAAAATGTTATTATTATATGAAAATATCACGAATAACCATATTATAATAAAATTTTATGGTTTTATTGGAAAATTATAAAATAATTTTGTTCAATTGAAATTCAACAGTAAATAATCTCGATGAGATAAAGATAGTGAAACTAACCCTTACAATGTTCTTAGCGTTGAATTGAGAACTAGTCAATAAATTGATTATGTGTATCAATTTCAAATCCAAATAAAAAAACTATATTTATAGCATACTATAATTTAAATTAATTACATACATAATCTTAAAATATCAAAGATAATGAAGAGGTAATATTACCCAATGAAAAGAAATTGAGTTATGAAATTATTTACCACTTTGTAACTCTTGAGTAAAATCCCCTTGGCTAAAATAATTCAAATTGAAAATTATAAAAACCATTTATTATTATGTAATCATGTTATTAAATTTCAAATAGGTATTATATATACCATATAAAATAAATTAGGTTTATAACATTATAATATTCCTCAAATAAGGGAAATTGAGATGAAGCCCCTTACCTTGCACTTCCTTTTGACTGAACGTGATTTATCCTTCCTCAAAGTGGTTTTAAATGTTTTGTTAACTTATTTTATAACCATATTAAAATTTATAATATCATTTACAATAATTTTAAAATATATTATCATATTTTAAAGATAATGTTTTATTGTCTTCCTTGATTCAGGTGTTAATTGTCTTGTTTTCTCATTTGTGATTTATTATAAATGTTCTGATTATTGTGAAATTTATACAGTAATATCATTTTTATAATAATAATAATTCAAAAATTATTATATTTATACATCAATAATACCTTTATGACCAATCATGAAATATGGTTTTAATAAATGAAGTGTGTTATGTTCAGGGAGACAGTGGGCCATATGTATGCTTGAGAAACATTTATATTTTTCAATTATCATCATAGAGAGAAGGAAAGTAATATTTTATCATTATAGAATGATCATAATATCATATTTATCATATTATTTATATAAATATAATTTTATACATCATCCATGTCGTGTGTTGATGAAAATAGAATCACATTGCTTCATGAAGGTGGTCGACCACACACACACAAACTATGTTATCAATTTTCTTTGTAAGAATTAAAATGATATATTATTTATTAAGAATAATGAATATCTCATGAACATTATAAATATTTAATTTAAATAAAAAATATTAATTAAATTTATTCTTATTACCTTCCATGTAAAGTGTTTGTTATAAATGAATCACAATATTACACGAGGTGGTAGTTCGTCATACACATAAGCGACATTCTTGCATCACCTACATAATAGAAAGTAAAAAACGGAATATATGATATAATGAATTCATAGATATAATTATTTTATAAATTTCATATATATATAATTAATATCCAACAACATAACCAAACATGAAAGGTGGTAATGGAAAAATAGACGACATCAGTTCATGAAGCGGTAGTCCGTTGTACACATGAATGATGAATTTATAACCCATTTGATGGAAGTTTAGATGGTTATAAGTCATGACCTGAACATAAATACCGATAAGTATATTTAATAAACTGAGGTTATTATATCATCATTTTTTAATAATAATTTAAGGAGGTGGATGAATAAAAAATATAAATACACTCATTGAAGAACGTTACATATCTGTTATGTAACCTCGTTAGGTTTGAACCAAGGCCTTTGTAGGATATATTTAAGAACAAAATAAGGCTTATATTATGATATAAGGAAAGTTTGTATGTTGATTTTTTGTGTATCTTCCACACCAAAAGTGTTTTATGGTGTGAAGAAGATAGGAGAGGGGGTGACCTTTTATAAGACAAATGAGTGGCACACATGTAATTCTTGAAAAGAAAAAGGTGTACCAAGGTTTTTCACATCCCAAAATGGTCCAAAATAGAGTATTGACTTAAAAATACATTATAGGTTCAAAAAACGTTCTCATAATATATTTTATATAATATTTTAGGTCCTTGTAACCATTATAGATTTAGTTTAACCCCCAATTAATTCCTTTTTACCTCAACTATGGTAATTAATTTTTATTATTTTCATTATTTATTTTGGTAAAATAATGATTTGAACATCTTGAATAATATAAATTATGATTAATAAAAAAAATTAATCCACTTTTTTAAATTCCATTCACATAAGAGTCAAAATTTGATTTAGAATTAATGCAGTTGATGCGATGAGAAATATGGGTTTTAAACATAATTTTTAAAAATGTTTACAAAGTGTTTATATAAAAATTTAGTTTTAAAATGATTCCAATGAATAAAATTGCACACACACATATATATATAATTTAAATAATTTAACTTTAAAAAC
Organism: Viscum album; assembly: GCA_963277665.1. Taxonomy (NCBI): domain Eukaryota; kingdom Viridiplantae; phylum Streptophyta; class Magnoliopsida; order Santalales; family Viscaceae; genus Viscum; species Viscum album. The sequence goes on along the minus strand of OY728160.1, from coordinate 902,825,768 downwards.
TATTAAAAATATATTTATATTTATAAATAAATTAAATAAAAGGAAGTATTCAAATAAAATTCAGTATTTTCACTATTAATTAGAAAATGAAATATTCTAGAAAAATCCCAAAAATTCACCATAAGACAATTTTGATATTATGATTTCAAAAAATACTTATTTTTTTCCAATAAATTTTCAAAAAAATTTGAAGGGTAATTTTAAATTGTTTTTCATAGCGTGAGTTAATAGTCAGATAGAAAACATAATGTTTTTTATAAAACATTTATTTTACATTTTAGTGATTATTATTTTATTTTAATTAATAGATAAAAATAATTTTTATAATTTATTTATTTATATTTATAACTAGAAATTTAATTTCAATTCTATAACGACATACTATTTTATGATTCATTTTGACTCGGGGTTGCATTTACTACAGCCGATGAGAGAGGTTAAATTTCAGGATAAAAATATTTCACTAATTATTTAATCTCAGTGTTTCATTTCACATATGTTGTAGAATAATTTTTTTTATTTTATAATTTCATGTTTTTAGAACATAATTCATGTGTAACAAAAATTACTCATCTGCCATGCCCACATAGACATTAACTCTGATCACGACACACAAAAAACATCATGGAATTAAACTACATGATTCATTTATTTCCACCAATTGCTATATTGTACAATATTTATATTATCCCTAAGAATTTATCAATATGTTACATAATATGATCATATATCCTATAGTTCCTTGTATGTTAGAATGGTTTTTCTGATATAAATCACATAATAGTTTCAAGTATTATTACTGACTTACCACCCATGAAACCTCACCAGTTATTACTCCAAACCATATTCTATAAACATTATCCGATACTATTATATTATAACATGATTACGTTGGAACTTTAATTGAGACATCAATAAGTTTTTTTGTGACTCCTAGATCCTATATTTAATCATCCATGGGTTGGAAAATATCACTATGGTTATAATATCACAAATATATTGAAGGAATAATCCTTTATTAAGAAATTCCACACCATTATGATCAATAAAAATGAAAAATTCATTTTCAATTTATGAATAATTTATTAAAAGTCATTCTATCCAATACAACATAAACCACAGTGATAATATAACCCCATGTTTATCATCTCCTCTATTCCATAATAATGGAGTGTAATCGACATCTACTAATAAATCACTTGGGTCTGAAGTTCCGGAATCCTCCCACCACCTCCAAAATTATATAAATAATTAGAAAAATAGATTTATAAAGTAATGGTGATTATATAAATATTCACATTATTTTCCTCCCTAGAACACTAATGTGTTTATGTGAATGAAGGATATTAATTCCTCTATATATATAAAAATAAAACAAAATAATCTACCGAAAACATTTCATAAATATAAAAATCAAAACTATTTCATCTTATTCAATATAACCATCTCAATTTTGAATTTAAAGAAAATTTAAATCTTATATAATTATGAGGCCACCACTATACAATTACCATCAACCATCCTAATCAAGAGATCATGTAGTTGTCTACCCACAAGAATTACAATTTAATACTATAAAATTTGTTTCAACCCACATAGAACACACTAATTTAACACCACATCCAAAAAGATATCCACCCATATGTGACCATAAAAATATAGATATTAACATCAACCCCATAAACCCCATGTAGTTATCGACTCCCTTGTAGTTATCCACTCCCTTGAAACTCACTATAATCTCATCAATATTAATAAATATTCATCTACCTGTAGATAACTCACTAAAAATATCTCCAAAAATAATTTTTTATAAACCCTTAGGGAACTAATTCTGATATATGTGTATCTTGGTTAGGTTATTATAAAAAAATAAGGAAGTTCACTGGTTATCTAGGTATCCAACCTCAGGGAATCTCCTAACCACAACCCATGTTGGTTAGTTGACCACCCTTGGAGACTCTCACTATATTATTGGGTTTCCACCCTTAAAGACTCTACCTCCTCAACCTAAGTTATCATCCCAACACAATATTTTCATCATATATAGCCATATAATCATCTATCATCTCGTTATCTTCATTTTCATTACTATAGTGAACAATTAGGAAACTCATCATAATTTCCACATCACTGTCATATATCACAAGAATGTAATTATACAGCGTAGATATATGTATTATGTTCTCACTTATGTTTTTCATAATTAGATATTAGGGAGTATAACTACACCACATCTTATATCCTATGAAAACACTGATACCACAACATCATTATATAGGTAAAACATATCAAATGACTAAATTCAATAAATCTAAATTATCTTCTACATATTTTTATTTCCACACCTCCATAAATTCACAATGGAGAGGTTATAAAGGGTTTTAAATAATATTTCAGTATCACCATCATTATAATCACATCCCATGATTGTCCTATCTCAAAAGTGGTAGGTTATGTGGACCCTTATATAAATCGAACGACCCTATACAAATGTGGAATGGAATTATAAAATTCTAAACACCCCATGTAACTAACCACTATACTGATTTTTCAACTCTAGGATGTGTCATAATCCCAATGATATATGAAATGGACCCATGCATCTCACTTAAAAGGACTATCATCCCTCACAAACTATTCTATATATTTTCCAAAAAAGTCACAAGAACCAGTTACAATACCCATAAGTTAAACCCCTCTGACATCCAAATAATTCTCCATGGGTATTCACTATTATGATATATGTAATTCACTTTATGGACATGAAAAAATATTACACAAATATTTAACATTATTCAACAAAAATAATTCGACTATAACAATTCATAAAATAATTCACATATGAATAATAAGAAATAATCAACATCAAATCACCAATATCAAATATCATGATATTTTCAACTTCTATTAATATTTTCACATATATTTATCATGATATTATTTTCCTATATTTTAATGAAAAATAAATTTAATTAAAATTCCATAATTATAGGATTATATTTTTTAATAATTCCAAAATTTCTATTGGACCCTTTCTTTAATTTTATAAATATTCATCATTTCATAATCTTCTCATTTTAAGTATTTCTCAAGAATATTATTTCCAAAGAAATTTAAAATATATATACTTCCAAATTCTACTTTTTATTAATTTCCATTTGTAAACATAAAATTCATAAGTTGTCTCATATATTATATTACAATAACTATTTTATATATTAGAATCCACAGTTCATGATTTTATAACATTTATAATTATTCAATTGATTATTTCAACAGAAGTTAAACATTTTAACTTTGTATTTATAACCAAATTTCAAATTTATCATCAAATTTTCTTCTCATTTTATTTGGAATCATTTATCCTACCCAAATTACAAGATCATGACAAAAGATGCAGATAATTTAATCTTTTATAATTATAAATCACTTACTGTAATTCCATAATGATATCTTTCCATTGATCCCTCTAAGATCACCAATGAACATTCATTTATAATATCATTCTTCATTCACCCCCTTTATATCCACCATCACACACTATTATCCCTAATTAATTATTTAGATAATAGTATAGGGTATAAAATTATCTTAATTATGATAAATACACTCCTCCAATTAATTTCCTCTAACTCCCCCATTATACCATACATAACTTCCCAATAATGATTCTATTTGTTTTCATTTAAACCAATAATTTAATCTACCTCTTAATAACTCCATATTTTCTTCTAAATGGAATACAAAATAACTAGATCAATGCCATTATTAATGATTTCCATGACATTTCCACACAAATATTATTTCTCTATATAATTTATTTAAAAAACATTTCATTTAAAATGGACAACTATTTTAAATAATTTAATATTATTGTATTCGACTAACACCTGATATCATTAAGGAAACTAACCCTCTCTAAAAATTTAAAAACCACCACATAAGGGTATATTTTGTATCATAAATCCAATGGTGTGCAAAAAAATTTATTGTGATAACTAAAAAATACAATTTTACCCTTCTTGATCGAAAACACATAAATATTACCAAACTTCACAAATTTTAGAGTCTAGGTTATTATAATATATTCATATCTAAGCCAAAATTTATTATTTTATCCAAATGCAAGTTAAAATCATAACATATTAAAAATTTATTGATAGAAATTAAAATTTGTTACACTTATATGCCTTATATTTTTATCAATTTTGTTAGTGAAACAACTATAATGAGATGCTATAATTTTCCTTACAATTAATAATAATTAATTATTATTCTAGGACATTATTATATTAGATGGTTCTTATAGGATTACACCATAATTTTTATGTTAGATTATATAAGAATATTTTTTATTTTTTCAATAATCAATTAAAATTGAGGTTTTGTTGATAAAAAAAGTGAAATGGGGCTAAATACCATAAAATAAATCATTTAGTAATTTATTCTCACCATTATATTTTAGTAATTCCCTATTAAAATATTTAATATAAAAGAAAATTTTACTAAAATGATTGTTTATAATTACTATTATAGCCTCAAATATTTGGAGTCAATATTGGTTGATATGATTAATGATTGTATTTTAATGCTCACTAATATATTAAAATATTTTGAGTTTGCTACTAAAATAATGAGAACATGTTATGTTGTTTGGATAATATGAAATTAAATTAAATTGGTGATAAAAGTTTTAAAAGGTTGTTAGTTTATCAATATACCAATGTTGAAAAAAGAAAATATATATTTTTATTTTCCTCATAAAAAATAGTTATCAGGGATTTATATATCCACCTAAGGGATAAACATGAGATTAATGATCGGTGATGGTCTTTAATATGTTATCCCACTACTTATTGGATTTAATTTGTATTGAACTAAAATAATTTGAGAAATATAATCATATTATTTTAATATAGTTGTGTTTAAAATTTGATATACTAGATGAACAAAAAATTATTAAGTGTATGATATATCTGGTTATTCATAAATATTAATAAGTTTAATGTTCTTATAACTTAAAAATATTTATACCAAAATAATAATAGTAATAATAAATACCTCATGGTAATTCAAGAAAAATAATATATACCAACTATGAAATATTTCAATGAGTAAAACTAGGTTATTTTTGTGATTGTTTGTACATAAATATATGAATGGCAGCCCCAAATTATAAATGAAAATGGAAAAAAAATATATTAAAGGGGAAATTGTGAGTCCCATTCTAGAAATCATAAAAAAATAAAAATTCATAAATCACAATATTATACAAATATAGTTCTAGATGATATTTATAACATATTTTTAGAAAATATTTTATTAAAATAATATTATATATATTTTACAATTACATAGTATTTAATGTATTCGGTATGTGTTTGTCCTTTGTTTATAAAATAAATATCAATGATTCTCATCCCTTCACACCAATGTCTTAGAACTATAGGTTTGCCACACATCTCAAACTTCTATGTGGGATGGTCATTGGGGCCCCCAATTATAAAAATAAAAATATACCATTCACATTGGTTGTGGAAATATCTAATAGTATGAATATTACACATGTTCAGTTCAATATCACAAGTTGATATCTTATATAATTTTTCACTAACTAATTGACCTAATAAGAATCATATATTTATTTATTTGATAAAAGGAATAAAATGACATAGAAACCTAACTTATGATGGAGGAAAAATTAATTACAAAAAACCATGAAAAAAGAAGAGAAGTGTAAGAAAAATAATAATGGATAATAAGTACAATTGATATTATCCTTGAATAAAAGTTGTTTTGAATTAGAAACAATTATCAATTCCCAATAATGATCTTAAATATTTAAGTATGGGTTTTTCAATAGAGGATACTCAATGTATTACAAAATTTTCAATGAACCCCATAATACTTGGTCGGGGATAATCCCTTCGATAAGGACACCTATGGTTAGAAATATATATTTTTCTATAAATAGAGGGTTTTTTAATATCATGGGGTTATAGAAAAATACATTCGATATTTTTGAGACTAGTCTCTAACAAATTCATTTTTAATTATATTGATTGTATTTTGTGATTTTTACACATAATCCATTCTTGATATATTATGTCATAAAAAATAGGTATGTTAGAAAAAATTAACAATTATGTGTAGTGGGACATAAATCCTTAAAAATAAAAATTCATATATTCTCAAATCACTATTGAATAATTTTGAAACAATTATAATAAATGTATTATTAGAATTAAATAAATTTTATAAGATGATAGATTCAAAATTATTGTATTTCCTATAAAAATAGAAATAATGTAGTTATATATTTTATTCTCAATTAAACGTTTACATTTTATAAAAAATAAATGAATAATTATTTTATTTCATTCCAATATCATTTTTCAATAAATTTTGTTATTATGTTATAAAAAATGTTATTGGATATTTTTTTAGGGAAACTCATTGATTTAATAATAGTTAAATATACAAATCTTTCAAAGTATAAGTGTATTATGACATGAACATACAAAGAATTTATATATGCTTCATTTTATAATGATGAATCCATGGTTGAATTAAAATTTATACCATTTTAATCGAGTGTACTTTAATTTTTTATTTTAACTATAATTTTAAATTTTTGTTTTACTAAATTTGAGTTTAAAATATCATAAAAATAGATTTATTGGGTATTTTCAGGTTCATTTTTATAATTTTCATGTCATTTTTTAATGTATTTTCATTTTTGGTAGAAAACTATTTAAATACATGAGTCATACTAAATATATTTTTTACATTATTATTTATAATTCACATTGTAAATAATTCACAGTTTTAATTCTTAAAATAATTGGAATTAAAACCTATCATTATAATGTATGAAATATAAACTAAATAGAATACCATGATTGAATTTTAAATTAACTAATGTGGCATAAATTCATTAACATTGGTTATTATAATGTACTAAAATAGAATTATTTTTCATAAAATCTATTATTACTTTTTATATTAGTTTCTAAAATAAACATCATGAACTACATATTTTAACACTAGTTATTCAAATAATGGACTTGAAAACTTATTTTTGAAAATAGTTATTTTAGGAATCAGTGTGAAAAACTAATTCTTGACAGGATTTTACATTGGTTACAATAACATTACATGTAATTTAAAGAAATTTATAGGTTTAATTATAATCCTATACATGTGAAATGAGGACTTTTTTAACTATTAGAGGTGTCAGGGTTTTTTGGGAGCTTATTTGGGGGGATTGGGAGAGTCCAGTGGATAACATGGAAGTGTATAAGGGATATAATTAGGTGAAATTTATTTTCACAACTTGAAAAATCATGATAGTCCAAATGGGGTATTATATCTCAAGTATATAGGGTGTGAAACAAGGTTTCACGTCGTGAAAGATTTTTAGGTGATTGTTTTAGGGGTAGCTTGGTAACTCCCTTTCAGATTTCCCTCTCCCTTATTCTGACTATGGAAAAAAATATTTCTTATATGAGGCTTCTATGAGATGGTTTTTTATCCCTCTTTGTCCCCCATTAATGGTTTTAAAAATCATTTATCTTGGTAGTCACCTTTTAGTAATAATAACCCCATTCCACCATTAAATATAGGTTTTTTATAGTTTTCCATTTTTTCTCCTTCCCCACAACCCTAATGTCTGATTTTGGGAAACTTTTATGGATTCAATGTGTTTGTATAATTCCGGGTGGTGATTAATGGTATTTTTTCTTTTTTTCCCTCTTAAAGTTGGAATTCCCTTACCATTTTACAAAATTTATAAAAAATTATGTGTTTTTTATTTTATTTCATGTTTATCATGATTATAACTATTTATTATAGTTTATAATTATTAATTATAAATATATAGATATACTAGACTCTTTAAAGGAGTGACAAGTTACAGTGCAGCTAAAGTGGTGATTTCTCTTAATTTCAGGGGTATGGTTGGGGTTGCCTTCTTGGGTCAAGTGACCTTATGAGAGCTTTTCAGACTCTATTTGGCTTAGTATAGTCAGGATAGATGATATCTCATATAGAGTGGTGTTCCCCTATATAGGATATATTTCATTGATGCATTTTATTTCTTATTGTGTGCTGCTGGATTTGACCTCCCAAAAATCCACTACAATTTTTGGTGTGTATGTTAGACATCCCCAAAATCTAATAGATATAATGGTGTATATCATATTAACACATAGTAATCTATAAAATGGTTGTATTTGTATCATATATCCTTAAAAGAACAAGCAGTATGGTTCAGTGTGTATCGAATGACCTCTTTAAGTGGGAAAGGATGGGTTAGGGAGATCGATGAGTATATGACTTGTTAAATATCTATGGGCCTTGGGTTTTATCCTGATATCACAGTTTCAATATACTATCTTTATATCATGGAGCCAACACAAGTAAAATTGAGGTTCATGTAAGATATTTTCAGAATGATTACCATGCAGTTTCATTGTTTATATATATATATATATATATATTCTATATAGGCATCCACTTTTCCACTCATTATTCAATTATATTGAAGGTGCATTGGTGAGGTATAACTAAGATTATTCTCACACCCTATATGGGAATCATGACGTGCATGAAAACTTCATGGTTTTGGATCCAGACATAGGAAAGTGCTCTTACAATAAAGTATATAGTATGTAATGATGGATTAGGATGGAGGTGATATCATGATATACACTGCGAGATTTGGTATCTGTGTATTTTTCTAAAAAATTATTTCCTTTTTTAAATTCATCCACTACACGTGGATATCATTTTGGATATTATTTTACTATGGATAATTTATGTAATTTGTTATAGCATGTTTTTATGATTATATTAAATCCTCGTATTGTTATGTTGTTTATTTTTGTTTTCTTGTTCTATTTTTGAAACTTATTTGGAACTATACTATGAAGGAAACCTATTACTAAGGGCATTTTATCCCCATGTACTATTAAGTCCTTCACTACTAGTGAGTAGCTTGTTGTATATAGGGAGGTGTGAATGAGGTCATGTGGTGTCCCCTCATCCCAGAATAGATGGTTTGGGTTGATGTGTTATGAAATGGTATTAAATAAGGCTTGTTAAGTGTTCCTAGATTTTAGAGTGCCTTTGTTTTGGGATATAAGGTAGACAAGAGTATTATTATAAGGGTTACAAAGGTAGTTAAAATTTTGGAACTTGATCACCACTTCTCATGACGTAACCTGGATTTCTATGGGATTTTAGGTTTAAATTTTTATTATTTCTTATTGATTTATTTTTTATAAGGATTATAATGGAATTGAATTGGTAAAAAATGGTGATCTTGTATGGACTTGAAACCCATGTGGATCCTGAGTGTCTGGTTCGATAAGACCACTAGTGGAAGATGCATGATTAGAACATCATCCTTAAAACCACATGATCAAGCCATAAACATCTACTAATCCCTCACATAAGACTTTTTATCGTATTCTATGATGTTTATGTGTTTTTTTGGCATTGGTGATAAAATTTTTGGTTTGAAATGAATAATATTTGAATGTGAAAAATAGAAAAAATGGGGCATTGGGATGAAAATTATTATTTTTAATGGGAAGTGGGATTAATTTTATTGTTTTTGATGTGGCAGTTTCATGTTGTTCTTGGGGGTTATTGTGTGGTTAAATTTTATTGTATTTTTCACTGGCTTGATTTGAATGAGTGAGGGAGTTAATGCATCATGGATAAAAGCATAGGTTTACATTCCATGCACTTGTTTCTTGTGGTTGATAGAACCTCAAATTAATATAATTCTAGTTATAATATGTTCTATGTTTTCTTAAATATATTTTTGTTTATATAAAAATAATTTATCCTAATAATAGTATATTTTGTTATGAGTGGTCATTAATAACTTGAAAGTATTGAAGACATGTGATAGATTCATATGTATGTAGGTAAATATTATTATTTTTCCCCATGGTGTATTGTTGTTTCTTGAGTTTACAATGTTTTTTGTAAATGGAAATTAATATGGTGTAAATGGAATTAAATGGTTATCATGGTATTATGATCACTAAAGGGATTTTGAAAACATGTGTTTGTGAAATGATATTTTGAATTAAAATTGGGTTTTTAAAATTTTCAATTGTGTTTTTAACTTTAATTGGGGCTTTGAAAGGGAATTTAGTATAATTTGGGAATTAAACTTGGTAAAATATTGGATTTTTGGAATTATCTCAAATGGGGAAAAGTTTAAGGTTTTATCAAACTATTTAAAATAAAAATTGGATACATATTTGAATGGGTTTTATAGTGGATTTAATGTGGTTTACCCAAATGTTTTTGTTTAAGAGATGTTTTGAAAATAGGATTTTGAAAGGTGACCAATGAATTGATTTATTTTGTGGGATTTTAGTTAGTTTTGTTTGGTACTTCTAAATTGGGTTTCTATAATGTGTGTATGATACCCTTTGTGGGCCTCTTGATGTTGTGTTTTAAATAAATATTAGCATTATGGGCATTCCTTTTATTATTTATACTTAGCTCGACTGGTGGTGTTCTGAATGTGTAGTTGGGTGAATATCCTCCCTAAGGGTATGAAATTTTATGACATTTCCTAGTGTGTCTTATATATTTGTTTATAAATAGACCCTTAGAAGGTTGTTCATATTGGAATGTTTTTTTGAAGGCATTATGGCTGTCTGTAGAGTAGGTACGATTGTGTTTTGTGTGATAGGTTCTTATGTGATCCTTGAGATAAATGTGAAACGTATAGTTATTGGGATAGAGGGGGGTTGTTTTTGGTGGAGACCCCATGAGTTAAATATTATTGTTAGTTTGTTTCACTAAAAGTTTTTTGGAATTTGAATATATGTGTGGGAGCCAAACTTGTACTAGTGTGGAACAATGGTTGTGTTTTCCAGTCATTTTTTCTATGTGATTAGTGATATTGTTGGGTCTCACAGACCTTTGATAGGCATGAGAGTGGGTTTTCTCATTTTCCTAGAAATATAGTGAGGGGGGGGGGGGGGGTCTATCAAATGATTTTCATGATAGTGAATTTCCCCATGCCTGAGGAGAACTTAACTAGAAATGCTTGATCTTCATGGGACTAAGCATGTGTATTGGATTAGTGATGTATCAATTTTTATGGGTGTGAGATCTGAGAGAGTTTTAAATCCTTGGGAGAATATTGGGTGTATGTTTAGGGATGTTTTATTATCCAATAGTGAAGGTCCCACTACTTATGGTGGTTCATGGCGTGAACAATCTGTTCTATCCAGGAATGGGATTCTAACAATATTATTAAGAGGGTTACATATGGTTTTAGTTTGGAAACTAAACCCAAGACATAAAGTGAGAAAATACCACTATATGTTACTAGGAGTGACCAATAACACATGATACATTGTGGTCCTTAGGAGTGGTATGAATTAGAATGCCTAAAAAATAATGTTAAAAACCATGGATCACAGGGTTGTTGGGTTCAAGGAACCTTGGGTTTTTAGAAGGTATGTTGGTGGATTATCTTCAAGTGGGTAGTTTATTATTGGTTTGAAATGTTAATGGATAGTTTCTTTTAGAGACTAGGTTTAGGAAAAAATTATCTTTAATGGGTTGTTCCCTAGTGAACTACCATGGGAGAGGCCATGTAGTTGATCTATAAATATTATTGTTGTGTGTTAATGTGAATAAGGTTGTTAGTGTGATTTGATGCTAAGTTAGATAATTGAATCATCCATTCTCATGAGTGGAACATGATGGTTAAAAATATAGATCGATGATCTGACTAAGTATTTGATCTATGAGTTAGGTTCATATCTTTAGTGTTACTGTTAATAATGTTTTCAATGTGATAGGTGTTAAAAAATTAAGGTCTGGAGGTGATAGAGCATCAGCATGCTAGGCCAACTGTGATCAAGAAAAGTCTTTTAGAGAAGGGTAGATCAGTTTTTATGCATATTAATATATACAAAAAGGTTTATATCACACCAGGAATGTAAATCAAGATGTGTTTTTCATGGTCTAAGGTTTTAAATGTTATTTTTTTAGAAAATATAATTTTTTAGGGCTGGTGTTGGGAATTTATCATTAAGAGCTTATTGGGAATTTGGGGATGAAATGAAAGTTGTTTCCATTGAGTTAATGACCAAGGATTAGTCGATGAAATAATGGTTGTTAAGATGCTATCATCATGAGACCTTTGATCAACACCTTGGTTGGAGGCTATTGGGTATGATAGAGAAGGTACCTATTATCTTTTCCTTTCTATCCTAATTAACCCACGTATTGGGGTTCTGTAAAATTATAGAGGTAAAAGGGTGGTGGTTCTTTGGTAAAATGGAAGCTAACAATATTGTGTAGTATGATTTTGAGGTTGGATAGAAGCATGCTTATAGTGATTGGGACCTGATAGTTGTGTAATAGTTGATGAATGGATAATACAGTATAAGATACCAGCGTGTCTAGTGGCTGGTGAGTTGAGGATTAATGATACCTCCAATTGGAATCCCTTAAGGTGTGGTTGGGTAAGGTTTTACTAGTGAGGATTTAGCATTGGGGTATAACTAGTTGGGTGGTTGAGGCTTTTATAGAGATTAAAAAATACTGAGAGGTTACTAAATGGTGTTCTAGGAATTTTCATAAATTTTAGTGAAAATAGGTGAGCTAGTTTAAGGAAGTATTAGAATTTCTCAATTGGGTAAGTGTGTAACCTATTGGAAGGTGAGTTGTTCTTGTGGTGTGGTAGGAATTAAATATCCTTTGTTCAAATCAAGAGTGACGTTATAGAAAATGTAACCTATGATTTTAGGTATGTTATAAATATATGTTCATATAAGAAGCTAATATTCATAGGTGAATGATAGGTACCCATGTTTGGGTACTGATCTAAGGTGGCCAGGTGTGATATGGTGAACCCGTTAATGAAATTATCTATGCATCATCAGTTTGGCCTTTGAATAATGTATGTGTGTTCATAAGGTATTTCATGGGGTGCATCACAATTTGTGACATGGTTCATGGGTCAAACCAAGTTTCGTGATGTGTTTTTCTTGGGTGAAACTCATTCCTCACATGTTTTAGGGGGTGAAACCCATTCATGACACATTATTAGTGTGTGAACTCTGTGATCAAATATATAAAAGATTTAGGTTTGGGAATAAATTATTGAAAAATCATGTAATGTTGGTATAATGGCTTGTCGATGAAAGAATGACTTGGTGTGAAGGGTTGTTAGTAGAAACTATCAGTATAGATATATGTATATCTTTTTAGGAGTTTCCAAAAAGTTATTATTATCCTTTATGTGGAAAATTATACGGGGAAAGGTAGAACCTCTTGTTCAGCTACAAATCTATGTAGAAATTTCCAAGAGCTGTTCTAAGAGAAGGAAGTGACTTTTTGGACCTAAAAGTTTGATATTGGGCCTAGAGGTCAAGTTATTATGGAATGAACCTACGGTGATTTATAAAGGATTTGAATTCATTATAGGGGTGTTTTTAATTCCCCTAAATTTCAAAATCATTTTAGGAGTTAAATTCACGGCCTATACATGTTCAATTATGTCTTTTCTAGCTATTGGAGGTGTTGGGATTTCAAGGAAGTGCATTCAAGAGGGACAATAGTGGCATGAGATTGATCGGGTGTTATAGTTTGGATGTCATAATCTGGATCCAAGGTTCACACCATGAAAAATAGGTCTATTCCCCCAGGGGTTCATTGTATCAAGATTAAAACATTTGAAACAGGGTTTCACACTATGGAATCCTTTATGGTGTTTTTTAAGGCATATCTAGGTCTTTCTCCTTCAAAACACCCCTTAATATTTCACCCCCATTCTATATTTTTTTCTCATGATTTTTATTGGATAAGGCTTCCATGAGAAGTTTTTCTCCCACCATGAATGTAATGTTCTATTTTAGGAAAAATATTTTATGGATTAATCATGCTCAGGTGTTTTCATAAGGTGTTGAACAATGTTTTTGCTTCCTCACAACTAAGGAAATAAGTCCCTAACAATTTAATAACATTTTCATAATGTTTTATGTTTTATTTTTCATGTGGGTTAATGTGTATCCATATGACAACCCTTCATAAAGGATTTGAAAGACTAAATAGATCTCCAAATATGTAACATAATTCATAGAGGGGGATTGATGGGTTATGGTGTGGCTAAAGTGGTTAGTACACATGGATTTATGGATGATGAAGGTATTTTATACCTTGATAAAGTGACCCTGTGATATTCATTGATGCTCAGTTTGGGATAGCATAGTCATAATAGATGTTGTATTAGATGAGGTGGTGTTTCTACTCATTTTTTATTTTTTTTGATTCATGTTAGTTCTTATTTACAGATGGTTGATTTGAATTCCCACTAATTCGAGAGATGGTTTGGTGTGTATGTTTATACCTCACAAGTTCTTGTGGTATGGGCCAATGTGGATTAGATGAACTCCCGAGACTATTTGTGACGGGTTAGTGTATATGTTTGGATCTCCCAAGAACCTGTAGAATTGGTTGATGTGTATCAGAGGATCTCCCCTGAATATTCTACATGGTACTCACTAAATCAAATAAACTCCAAAAAACATATGGTGTGGGTTAGTGTGTATTAGATGACCTCTTTTAGATAGGAATTATGGTTTGGGGTTCTTGATGAGGTTTTGACATGTGGTATTGGTGTGGTATGTGGGTTATATCTTATTATCAAGGCCATAATATACTATACTTCCAGTATAGAGATGAAACATGTTAGACTAGTGTTTAGGGTTGATTAGTTAGTGGATTATGGCCTAATAATTTGTGTGTTTACATTTATATTTATTTGTTGGTCCGTGCATTAATATTTATTAACACGTTCAATATAATCTAAAGGCTCATTAGTCATCTCCTAATGAAAATATTTTCACAACCTACATGGGAATCGTGATTCACATGCAATCTTCATGGTTGAATATCTAGACACAAGAAAAGGATCTTGTGATGGACTATGTTATAGGTGTTATTAGATTGGGATAGAGTTTATTTCGATATGTGTGTTGTGAACTTTTGGATCAATTAATTTTTTGGTATTCTTTAAATTCATTAAGTACATTAATCCACAACATCCGGGGATCCTTCTAGCTATTCTATGAGACTCGATTTGGTTTGACACTTATTGAAACATGTTATGATGATTATATTGAATCCTGATATTGTTTTTCTCCTTTTATATTCATCCAATTTGTTTTCTAATAATTTCAATGAATACATTGATAGAAACTAGAAACTGACGGAATTGTCTCCCCATGAACTGTTAAGGCCCTCAACACTATTAGTTAGCTTCTTGGGTAAGGGGAGGCACACATGAGTTCATGTGAAATCCCTTCACCACAGACTATGTGATTCAGGTTGAAACATTACAGTTACTAAAATAACAGAAAATAAAAAATAATTTTGTTAATAATTCTTTTAACATAAACCAAAACATAAAATTTGTTGGAAAGATATACAAAAAATAGTATGAACAAATTTATCCAAAAATTAAAAAATCTTGATTCACAAATATAAACATTACAATACGATTTAGAAAGATACGTTAAAAAATCTAATAGTGTATAAATTTATAAATTTTATAGAATATATTTAAATAACAGGATTAAAATTTAATTATGAATGTAAAATAAAATTTCCACACTACCTTTGAGGATTCCAACCATTAAAAAAATAAGAAAAAGATTCATAAAACCCCCCATATATTAATAAAAAAATTATAACATTGAAAATTTGATATAATATATCTATAATTTTCACAATATATATTTATTCTAGTTTTTATTATTTTGTACATAAATCAAATAAAAATATTACCACACTAGACATTTCTACATAGATGATAACACAATAATTTTGAAACTATATGTTCTAAATTGGAAAAATTATTTTTATAATTTACTAAAAAACATTTTAATATGAAAAAGTAACACTAATATAGAAATTTATTTATTTTTTATTGACTTATTTTCTAAAAAATATATCAAGTAAATGAAATTTCAAGACATATTTGAATTTTATGGTTATAAAATAAATAAAAAAATTATTTTGGAAATTATTAAACTAATAAAAAAATTAAATAATTAAATAATATTACCTAATTTTATAATATATATTTAATTTTTTCATAAATATAACTAACTATAAAACATAAACAATAAGCTATTTAATCTTGAGGGAAGAAAAGAAATAACGTTCTTTATTTGTTGAAATAAAATTAATTCAACATGAATTAAAATATAATAGAAACTATTTCGTATAAAATATTTTCTCGTACCTTTCAAAATATGAAAACATATAACACTAACTATTTTTTCACATAAATATTTTAAAGACATATTAAATTCGTTAATGGTGTTGAATAATTAACACTACTAATTTAATGTAATATTGGTTTTTGAATCAATAAATGGATGACATGTCATTTTGATTGAGAAGAGTGTGAAGATATCTATTGAATCAACAATATGCACATTTTTTGACCCAATTAATGATATGGTAGAGGAATATGAGAATCAAAATACATGGGAAATACTTACAAAACTCTAATTCCGAACATATTCATAATAATATGATCCATATTATCCTTATTCATTATAATGATTATATAATCTTATCTAATAATTTTGGTAGTTATATAAAATTGATAATAATATAATAACTTGAATGAATTAGTTGATATTATATATATACCTTAAAATTCATGACAATTATTATCTAAAGGAGTTGTAACTGAGTATTTTTTTATGTGGTATTAACCTTTTACATTTTTCAAATTCCTATAAAACATTATATATAAGTAAAGATAAAAATTAGTTTAAAAATAATTCCAACTAAAAATAACTACAATAACCACCTCGTATTTGGAGTTTCATATGATTCAATATATCCAAAGTAAATAAACTACAACATTCTTTCCCAATATGGTCAGCACATCTATAGGGAACAACATTATTGTAGATGCATATATAAAATGATTTTTTATCACCCTTAGCTTATATGACTCCATATATAGATGATGTATGGTATTTCTAGTATAATGTATTATATTATATAACAAAAGATGATAATATTGATCATTATATTATAACCCACAATAGATTGGGTTTCATGTAAGAGGTAGAGAAGAGATATAAAAAGTCTAAGATAGCCCTTGTATATCAGAAAATAATAATTGAAATGTTGATCTAAGTTAAGCCTATATAAAATAACCTATCTCTAAAATTTTACTCATTAAACTATGCATTTTTCCCTCATATGCTTCCTCTTTGAAATCGGAACTTGGATGTCCAATTTTTTTTTTTAAATTTTAACATCTACCACATATCACCAAATACAACTCTAGTGTTATTCCTTTCCTAAAGCTTCTATACTATTGACTTTTCTACCTTCATTTTTGATAGACCTATATGTATCCTATACTATTATATAATACTATAATTAATATTTAATTTATACATTATTATTATTAAATTTAAAAAATATAATTTAAAAAATAGATAAACATTTTTAAATATGTATTTATTACTACCTTATATTTCTTAGAAAGGTATATCATTTTTTCCTAATTCATATCATTTAACATATTGCATGGACAGTGGGGGAGGGTATAAATGACCTCCTTTTATATGGTAAGTTTTTCACTTGAAAGTTCCAACCATTCAATAATTATTTACTCATCAAAAAAATGCATTCCCTATATAGGAAACATTATAGGGGTATATGTTCAACAAGATCACTTGTTGAGACATATTTAATACCTTTTAATTAATAATGAATGGATAAATAATTCATTTTTTAATTTATAACTCAATAACATATCATTTTATATTAAGATTGCTAAAAATAGAAAAAAATCATCCTTCTATCTACTAGAAATATATTTCTTTAATTTCTCATCATTTATAATCAGTATTTTTACATATTTTCTTTTTTTATAAAATAATATAATCTAATGTTGATATATATTTGAAATATCACCATACCGTTAATGAAAAATATATCCATTACTACATAATATATATGGTTTATCAAATTAAATATATATGTGAAAATAATAAAATGGGAATATAAAATATTTAGTAAATATAGTTGAAAATAAAGAATTTGACACATAAATTATTTTACCATTATATTATCCCATAACTGATCCCATATCATTTTGTTAACACTCCTCTAATCATAATATAAGATTATTATTTTTTAAAAATTACTTTAGCTTCATGAAACTCTTATCTACTGACCATTAAGGCCTATAAGATTACTATTATCACAAAATCCCATATTTCATCCATTACTTTATCTAGAATTAATGTAAAAAAATATCTAAATATGTACCACCATGTTTATCAACTCCCAAATTATTTTATTTTCTTCAAAAACAAAGCTTGTATGGTTGAATATATGTGTCCCAAAAAATAATTAAATAATTAATACCAAAATATTCGTGAAATTAAAGTAATATCTATATATAATCAAATTTCATTACTTATAAAATGTACAAAAATAGGAAAACTAAACACTATATAAATTAAAGTTCATATAAAATATAATATTAACGTTATTATCTTTAAATAATCAAATTATATTTACTATAAATGATATAAAAATGATATAGAATCCAAAAATTATATATATTTGAAATAAAATATGTTAGACACATGATTTGTTTTAATATATATATATATAATCAAATTCCAGGAATTATACAAAAAAATTTAAAAATTTAATAAAATATATGAGTAAACTAATATTTTTAAAAACAAATATTATTTTAGATATTATATAATAAAAAAAGAAAAATGAAATACATATAACATAACTAAATAATTAAGATATTAATGAAGGATTTTATTCTTTAACCCCTCCTTTGTGATTTTTATATGGAATACACTATGTACATATTTTTATTATCAATATCCTTTGATAATCATTTTATGGGTGGGAGAATCTCACATAAGTCGATAAAAACATTTATATTTCCATAAAAAAAAATTTATTTTCTTAAAAATTGATGAACCACCGATCATTTGATGGATCGATAACCTTAAAAATTACTTTCTTCATTTGTTTTATTGATAAAAGGGTAACAATTGTATCATAATGTTTTCAAATATATAAGTGAAAATCAAAATTCGTCATGTTTTACACCCCTATTAGTATTAACCCAATAAAAATTGAAATATGATACTTAAATTTTTTATAATCAAACATTTTTATATCTTGAACAACTCCAAAATATACAATTGATATAAATATTAGGATTCTATGTTTTTGACTGAAAAAATACGTAGATTTTATTAAAATATTCACTCCACTATTTGGATTTCTACTTTATCCCCTTGTTTTTCAAATAAAATTTATAGTTAATAATTTATATCTATACCATGAGATCACATTGAAATAATCTCCTCTAAATAAAAAATTTAATGAATATAATTCATATATATCATTAATAAAATTCTCCTCAGACCAGGAAAAAATATATATTCTCATTCATTGACAACATGTCTTTCTTATATAGATATCACAGTTTTAGCGCATTAATATGTGGTGTTATATATTTTAACCCTTTTTATGTTGTTTAAAATGTAAAAATGTGTCTATATTATTTGATCACATGTCATCAATTTTAATTTTAATCCTTTGATACGATTTCCTCCAATGTTTACTCCCTTATAAAAAACTATTGGGTGAATTACATGCTCATAATATTCTTTTTCTAGAGATGAAAACAATCCCAAAGTTAGAAAAAGTTGATATTACACACTTACTAATTTTTTTACTTACTTTCATGAGGAAGAGGTGGGAAATATTTAATTTAATGATAATAGTAATCCTATTGTTTCAAATTCTAATTAATTTTAGGTTTTATAGAAATAAAGTAATAGACCAAAGTAAGAATCTTATATGCTAATTGGAGGAGTGTTGACCAAATGACATGAGATCCATTATAGAAGTGTATAATGGTAGAATCATTTATGATTCAAATATTTTATTTTTTTTCATTATTACTGAATATATTTCACAAATTATGTTTATATCCACATATATATAAAATGTGATATACTAGATATAAAATATATTAGGTTTTATTTTAATATTTTGTAGTAAATAAATATACAATGTTGTAATGATTAATGATACTTGAGTAAGTATTATGGGTGATCATGACACTTTTATGGGGTATATTAGACAAATAAAAAGAATTTCTATTTTAGAATACCATAAATATTCTATTGAAAAACGATCCCAATATTAAGTGAGTTGACCATACAACTTTCAATCTAACACACTAACAACAAATATTTTTTTTATTTTTTATTTTAATGTTTTTTTTACAACAAATATTTTTTTATTTTTTATTTTAATGTTTTTTCAATTTAATGTAATGTTTTTTGATTAAAAACACATATTTTTTTAATCACGTAATAAATATATGTATTATTTTAAATTATGTGATGACTAATTTTAATTTAATATTTAATATTATTTAATAATAGTTCTTCCATATTTCCAAAATTATTTTTAATATTAATTACAAATGTGGGTTAGCCAACATACATATCTATATAAAACATGTACTATACCAAATTATATTTCTATATCCCATATTAAATATAGAATTTAATGTATGGTATATTTTTTTGGCTTAGTTCATTCATTATTTTCTAGATTGGCCTCATTCCATTCAATTAATCACTTAAAATCCAATGTAAATATATGAGTACACATAAATTTATTTATCAAAGAAATATATCATTATATGTCCAATAATATCAAAAAATGGTGGTGAAAAATACTTCTCAAGTTAATAATATATATTGAAGAAAACAATATTCAATATATTTTAATCATTTTGATCTATAAATTTTATGTAAATTATATTGAAAAATTATTATAACTTGATAATTTTCATTTTTAAATTGATAATTTGTATTCCATGTAGAAAAAATGGTATTTGTTATTTCACCAAAACCCGAAAATCATGAGATTTCATGCATTTTAACGTAAAATAATTTAAAGAAATATTTTTTTTCTTTAAATAATACCCTTGATATACATTAATACCACATGAACATTGAAAAAAAAAGATTTCTCTTTATTATATAATATAATAAAATTAAGAGACAAATATGCCTATTTTCTTTTAGTATTAAGTGCTAACATTTTATGTATTAATAATGTTATTCAGCTATGTATTTTATATACCCTTATAATTTATTTTTTATTTATAAAAACATTTAAATAAAATTAGAATATATATATATATCAACACACATGGCATCAGTATTGAGGTTACCCAGACCCAAAATCCTAGATCTAGTAATAAAAACACTTTCTATATATAAAAAATTTGATATAAAGTGGGATAAACCAATACTTATTTTTCATAATTTTTCTAAATTACTCATTTAATATCACAAATAATAACAAAATCACAGTAAAAAAAGTTTTTTTCATTCAGGATTAACAATATAAAAAATTTATTTTAGGAAACTAGTGATCATTATTACGTAATTGAGCCACATAGGACAACCTTATTGACTTCTCATAAGTTATAATAATCTTCATAACATAGGGAATGAAATCATAATAATGGGGTGAGATCAAATGCTCTATAATTGAAAAATTCAAAACCATTTCACTAATAGTTAAATCAAAGGTATAAGATAAATAATTAGAATTGATGAAATGTTTTTTTATAAAAGAACATGGAATAATAATTGATTTCCTAAAGACATATTAGAGTGAAATATAGTATCAAATGATAAAAAATTTCCATATATTAGAAGTATATAAATAATGGTAAATAAAAATAATCCATGGTAGAATAATATAAGAATATATCATATAAATTTTTTATAAGATAAATAGTAGGAAATCATAACCCAGTGGAGTGTGAATTGCCACCAGATTGTCATAAAAAAATGGGATTAGAATAATAACACGTATACCCACTTGGTCTTGAACTATAAGCCATGTAAACTCTTGGGTTTATTATAGTACTTTTATTCCATCTTGGTCTTGGGAAAAAACCTATGTACCTTTTTGGTCTTGGAGTACTACTCATAAACTCTCTTGGGATTTTTCCATAACCCATGCACCCTATTGGGTTTTGACTATTACCTTTATAACCTATAGGGATTAGGCTACACAGAATTTACCCTACAGGTCTTTGGATAAAACCTTTCTACCCTATTATTCTTGGGATACATCCCAAATACCCTTTTTGATCTCATTAGATATAAAATACATTACAATGCATTAGAGGGATATATAGGACCCCAACCATTAATAATACATACAAATGTGTACCACTTGAAAAAAAAATATTCATCACGTCCTGAATAACCAATGGAAATGAAGATGGGTTTTGTAACATTTAAAAATGGTACCATTAAAATTGTCCTTAATAATGTAAATAGTTGACACTCAAAACTCAATCACCCCAAAAAAATATTTCATAAGGACATTTTGAGGATGATTCATGAAAAATTATTTTCAATGAAATAAAGTCTTTTTACGTAATGATAATTATATATGTGAAATAATATACTAGTTTTTATAAAAAAATTATATAATTGGTGTAAAAATGATGTTGTTTTCACATTGAAAAGTCCTTTCTAAAAAGCTGGATTGATTTTTTTTGAAAAATACTTACTTTAAAAAATAACAATAAATAGTGGAGCCTTGAAGAATCAATAAATATTTCAAAAAGAAAAAGTGAAAACATATTTGAAACATTAAAATTTTAAAAAGAATCATGAATTATAGATCTTTGAATAAGATATAGAGATTTTAAAAAGTGAAGTGAAAACATTTTGAAAGTATTTAGTTATAAAAATAATCTTAAATAAGCTAGGTTTGAAAATATATATAGGATTTATAAATAGAATTTAAAGTGGAGTTTAAAATGTATAATTTAGAAAGTATAGAAAACATTTTTAAAAATTTCAAATACCTTTGTGCAAAAACTGCATAAAAAAATATGTAGTTAAAATTAACATTAAATTTTTTAATAGAAAATAGGGAGGAAAAATTAGTAAACACACATTTGGATTTTAAAAAATATAAAAAAATAGAGTTAATGATGAACATGGAAATAGAAGAAAAACTATTTTTAAATTAGATGAGATTTATTTTCCTTAAAAATGTTTCCTTTTTATGAGGATGAAATTCATCAAGGTTAAAAATTTAAAATAAATTAGTTTTTCAAATATAAAATATAAAATATATTAAAAATATAAAATAGAATAATTTATAAAAACAATAATAATGATTCTCAGTGAATAATATTTTAACACAAAGAGAAGAAATTTTATCTGACCAAATCCTTTATGGATATCATATTTTATGAAGAAAGGGGTATTTATAAATTTTTGTGTGTAGATGATTTGTAAATAAAAATATAAAAAGGATAAAATACGACATAATAAAATCAAAGATACTAATTTTCTTAACTTATGTGAAATAATTACTACAAGAACAATCATAACCAAATTAAGGGAATTTAGTATCCCAAAAAATGAAAACACATAGTAATCATTATAATTAATGATTAATGGATGATATAACATGAGATATAATTTTAAATAACTTATATATCATGATAAATGTTGATAAAATAAATAAATTTCCAATATATACACCAAAAAATGATACAATTATTGAATATACATTATATCACAGGGACGAAAAATTTACATGAAAAAACACTTATGGAAAGGGTAATGTAAGAATAGGATGGATACCATGAAATAAATGTTGAGTTATCTTGAAATTAAATATATTAATTATAATTGAAGGATTTATGGTAGTGAATACACAATATAAAATAAAATATAGTGTGGAATATGATACTTGCATCATGAAATTGAAAATATAGACAAATAACCCATACCTTGTTCTCCATTAATTCATCTTGTGTTCATAGGATCCTTAATAATCCAATTAATTTTATTAAAAACATAACTAAGAACATTATTCATGTATATTTATTTTTATAAGGTCTATTTATGGTTATATATTATTTGTTTAATAAACAGTGTCTTCTTGTGGTGGTTACTTGAGTTTGTTGGGCCGATTTCTCTAGAACGTTATCAATATATTTTACGTGTTAAGAGTATTTTTAAAATACATTCATATTAATTATAATTTTCTAAAATTGTGACATTTATTATTCCATTATAACAAATTTATAAAATTTCTTATGTTTTCCCAAAATGGACTCAAGTTAAGAAAGGTTCCTTGATATGTTCATATAAGGAGGTTAAATTAATTATGACCTTTTATTATTGATATCACTTATGGAGTATCCGATATTATCTTTAACTAATATTAATAGTTTCATAAATTTAATTATTATATATTAAATACAATATTAATTATAACCAAGTTTGGAGGATTTGAAAAATAGAACATGTCGTTCATGGAGGCGAGAGTTTGAACGTATGCATGACAACATTTTCATTTTTTTAACTATTTTGGAGGAAGATTAATAACTAATATTTAATTAATAAAATAAAATATAATTATATTAATAATTATTATTTTGTCTTACTTTCATTAATATTGAATATTTTATGGTATAAAAAAATAAGGGAATTAAGAGAGATTTGGTGAGAATATTACCTCCCCCTTTGAATGTTCCCCCTTGGTAGATATCAAAAGGCATATTTTCTTGTAATTTTGGAAAGAAAAATGATCATAATACATGGGGAGAGACTTCATTAGAGTCTGGGGTAGATTTATTATAGATATATGTCATTCGAATTAGTGGATAAATTTGGTGGATGAGATCTCTTTTTAAAGTGAATGAAAAGGATATTTTGTAAATACCTAGTACTTTTCAAATATGTAATTACACTATTCAATATCCAACAACTCCAAAGTGGGAAATAATTAATTTTTTATGATATAATTTCGATCTATCCTCTACTATTCACTTCCACATAGTTTTAAGCATATTTCAATTCTTTTTCCACTTGATTTTTACATTTTATCATTTTGGTACATACATTATAACTATTTTTTTACCCAAGTAAATAATATTTATTAAAAATATAGGGCAATCCCTATTAGTAAATTTTAATTTTTTGAAAAAAATTAATATTAATATATTATAATTAAATTTCTATGTTATAGAAAAGAAGATTTAAAATTAAAATTTTAAAATAGAGAAAAACTATTTTGTAGAATACTGTTATTATCATCATTATATTTTCTTATTCTTATATAACATTAATTAGAAATTAAATTAGTGATAATATATTTTTATACGTTTTTAAAAACCATATCAAAGTACTTAGTTAAAATATCTTCATATAATTTATTTTATAAAAAATAAACAGAATTTATCAAAAAATTCATTAAAAAACTCTTTCACCATTATTTTGGAAATTAAATTTAATCATAGTAATTATAATTTAATACCAAAAAATTAAATTGACCTAATTATATAATATAAAAAATTAGATCTAAAATATGAAATCCATTTTTTAGATTTAATTTCTATAAGTAATTAAAACTAATTTTTTTTATTTTAAAGGAATAAAAATAGTTTTTAGAGTAAACTATTACTTATGTTTCCAAAAAATTAAACATGGATTTTATAAATTCAACATAATATTTTTAAAGTATTTATTTTACATTAAAAATATATTGTTTATAGAATTTTTTTTCTAAAAATTTAAATATTTCTTGTATTATGATAGTGCCATAAAAGTGATGATATTAGAAAAATATGTATTTTTTCATTATTCAGAAAAATATCAATTGTATTAGAGAAATGTCACAAAAATAAACCTATGTTAGTTTTGAAATGATAATATCATTAAGTGAATTTCATTCTAAAAAATTTGAAATTGTAAAATATACATTTTTTTGTAACAATACTATATGTAATGAAAAATAGATTTTATTGAAAAATACCTTGTTTAAAACATGAAATGTTCTTAATCCATTATCGTATGAGTTTTTATTTGTTTACAATATCTCCATTTACTATAGGATTAATTATTATTAGATTTTATTTATAATATTCATTTAATATGACGTGACCTGTTTTAATTCGGTGTTGTATGTGAAAAAATATTTTCATAAAATGTTTATTGAAAGTAAAATATATTCTAAAATATCAAGGTGTTACAAATATTATATTTTACCTCCAGATATCTCAAATAGGGAATATTAAATATGACAGATATTTTCTTTCATTTTTTTTCAATAATTGATCTTTGTATCATCATAAATATAACATCAATGTTTTCCAACTTCCCAAAATATAGATCAACTTACAAAGTATATAATGTTAATTTATATTCATATAATCCCATAAATGATTTTTTAATCTCTTATAATGGCGATCCATACATAGAAATATTTAATGACCCATGTATACTATCTTTCTTCTGTGTTGTAGCTCATAATATGGTATCCCTTCTTTTTTAATTAAACTTAATTTATATACTTTAAAAATATAACCTAAAAAAATTGTATATATGGGGAAATAATTTATTGTAAAAATTATCATGGTGTGTAATTAAGAAAATTCATTATGATATACATTATAAAGATTGACTTATTCTTCCCAAAATAATTTCAAATAATCAATCAATGGTTATAGTTTAATATAAGTATCATTTCTGTACTATTTTGTTTTAGAAATCATCAATCACGAAGTAATATATTTTATCATAATACTAATTTGTTAGGAGAAGCTTGAAAATACCAAATTAGTTATTGATAAACTATATTTGTTACTATAGAACATATTAAAATCAATTTCATTTTTTCATAGTCCCAATATATTATTTTAACTTTACTTGAAAATTTAGTATTTTTTATTAGTTTTCTTATATTATTAGAAATTTGTGGGTTGAAATAGTTTTTCATTAGATATTTTATTGTGACCACATTATCTTACCCATTTTTCATCATTTGAATTCAAATATAAGCTATAAAAATTAGAAATTATGGAAGGATTCTAAATTTATATAAGAGAATGTTGGGTTCATGACATAAGATGTGATTCAATTAGATATCTTTCATTTGTTTTATAATATGATTCCCCATATTTAGAACTATATAACAAACATTCAAATTCCTTTATATGAAACACATAGTAAACAGGGTGTGAATTTATCTTCTATAACTCAATACCATTAGATACAATTTTTTCCATTATAATTTGAATTTGGAATACCGTTAACTTCTAGATATATCTCTTCAAAAAAGATAAACATATTACATAAAACTATTTTTTCTTCATTAATTTCATGATTTCAATTTAATATATCTCTAAACTATGTTAAAAAAAATATATTTAATAAATAATTGATATAAGGATTTTTTTACATCACCATAAAATAACTCAATCATGAATGTTTGATTAATAGTTTACACTCTAACATCACAAATCAATTATTATATTTGACCTAATTTGTCATTTTTAAAATATTTATCATTAAGAGATATTTATTTTCATTCTATTTAATTATTCTAGATCCAATGAATGTAACTCAAATTTTATCCACTAAAAATTAAATGATCCTTGATTTCTCTAGATCCTAATTTTATCATATAAAAACACATCATGTAAGAAAATTGAATAACTTCTTTTTAATAATATTCTATTTAAAAAATTACAATAATTCATTGATATCTTTACTATATTCATTGATTACTTTTTGTAAAACAATTTTAAAACAATTTACGACCACCATAAACAGAAGTAAAAATAATTAATTTAAGTTATTATATATTAATAAAAAATATGATGCATTTTTTAAAAAATTACAACTATAACCATAATTTTTTTCATTTACTAATTAAGATGGAATTATAGAATTCCTATAGTAGTACTTTATTAGACACTATAAAATAAAACTATAAAATAAAATATAGCATGAAGATAAAAATAATCTTTTGACACAATTTAGAGGACCTTTAGGCGCTATATAAACTCATATAAACCTATTTTAAAGGAATTAAATCCCTATTTTAATAAATACCTTGGGGATTAGTATAATAAAATAGACGAATTGAATGTGGTTCTCCCTTTGGTGGGTTAATGGACCAATCCAATATGTTTTGTGGGGTTTATTTACTGTTTTATATGATTTTACCCCTAAATAAATACATAAATTAATATCGTTGTTGTTTTTGTTAATGTTTTTGTTATTGTGGTTATTATTTCTAATGTTATCATGATATTCACACCTTGATTTAATTCTCCATATTTTTAATCTTACTGTAGTTTAATTTTTTTATCAGAATGGTACAATAAACTATATCCTAGATCATTTCTGATTGTTATTAATGTTATTACCCAAAAAAATTGCAACTCATTTGATTATAGATTCTAATTTTTATAATTCATGTTGGGGGATCAAACCTCTTTCTAAAACACATGTTAGTATTTTCAATAGATTTTATATATTTTTTATAGGGGCATAATTTTTCATAATACAATGATTTTGTAGGGTGTAAGATATCATTTAACACAACAGTTTGATGCATAAAGGGATAGTGAATGAAAAAAATCAGTTTTAAAATTATTAGGAGGTTGGTGTTTTTAACACAAGGGGGAAACTTTAAGGTTGGTGGGAAATAATTCAGTGTCTTGTTCCAAGGAAAAAAATTAACACCATTATAGAACATGCATCATTAATTCATGGGGAAAATGGATAACCCTTCCCAATATAGTAATTCCAACTTTATATTTAGAGACACAGATTTTTTCAATCACTGCACACCATATAAACATGTTCCCAATACCAGTAATGAGGATGGGTGTGATCAAAAGAATAAATTCAAAGAGGTGAAGAAATGGGTTGTAGTATTCTCCAAACATTACAATGATACCTAGATTAAGATTGTGAAAATGGAAGTACCAATCATGTAATGATGAATTAGACACTAATTTAAGATAAGATTTATGTGTGAATATTATTCATAATTAAGTGAGTTATTCTTCTTATGTGAGAACCTTCATGGAAATCCGTTGATCTGGTCTAGAGGACTGTTTAATTTTGGGGTTTTAATAGTTAGAAAATTATTTCAATTGGGAGAGTCTTTTTTCAAATTATATTCTACTTGGATTACTTAAAAAATAGACCCTAATGTTTTGGATAAATATTATTAATTTGGGTACCTTAAAGATAGAATAATGGTATAGTAAATTTAATCACTTAAATGTGAACAAAGACACTTTCCAAGGAATAAATTCATACTCATAAACTAAATTTAGTTTTAATTGTATCCACATATTTTATATGATATTTTATCATAATTGGGTACAAAATTCAAATTGGGCAGGGAAAATATATTGGTAGATATAGGTATTTTTCTATGATATTAGTTGAGGTATTCATGGTAGTAACTTCTATTGAATAACATGTCCTTAAAATGGTTGAATATAGAATTAACCCTGAAATATATTACAAAATAATCAATAAATTCTATATAGATCACATAATCATTTGGAATTATTAACATGAATATAGTAAAGACATGTTTTTTATGTATTTGAATAATAATGGGAAAATGATATCACATATAGAAAAAAATATACGAGGAAAGGCCTATCCCATGATCCATCTACCTCTAAATGGGTGGCTGATGAGACATGATATAAGAATAATTCCTAAAAAAACTCTTTATAATAAAAAATGAGATTTTTATCCTCTTTATTTATCTAAAAGGTGATGATATTTTGGATATGGATCCTGTAGTGAATCCTAAACCCACACAGGTTCAAAATCCTTCTAATAGTGACAGTGGTTGTGTCATATGGCTCTAATAGATGATGAGCATGGATCCGATATTGAAACTAAGAATAATTTCTCATATCTGAATAAGGGGATACAAGGGCCCTATATATTGGTATATGATACCCAGATGTCCATAGATAGGGGTAAAAAGGGGTATAAAAATACTTGTGAAGGGGGACCTGGAAGAGAACCTTACTCTTAATATGCGGGATTAGTTTTTTTACCTTTGTTCTCTCTAAAAAGACTGCAAGATGGAAGAATAGTTCTATTCCTACATAAGTTCGTGTATTTATTCTAATAAATTCACTCCCCTAATGGGAAAAATATTTATGGATGAAGTTTATCAAGATGAGAAACTAGGAAATAATGAAGTAATTACCAACTGTTACATTCGTATAAAGAATGGTAAAGGGAAATCATAGAATCCTTTGGTGGAGGTGGGAAAAGAAAACTTTCCCCAAACCAAAGGCATATATTCTTCAAAATGAGTATCTAAATTTTGAATAGATGAGGGATTAATAATGTAGAAACATCTCTAGCCATAAAAACTTCCATTTTCAATATAAACCTATGTTTATTGGTTTTGATGAACCAATAGTGAGGTTTACTAATATCAATATGTTTGAATCAAACAAAGCTATATATTTCTTCATGGATTAATGTATCCAGAAAATATATAATAAAACCTTATGGGTGATTAGGAGGATGTATATTTATTCAACCCATCATAAAATTATATAGAAACATATTATTATTTACTTGAACTATAAAAATTATACTTGAATAGTCTCTTTCATTTAGGCTTCCAATAATTACATCAAAAGTAGGGTCTTAAAAGAAGGAACTCTCCCTAATCCCAAAAACATATAATGATCAATTATGTTGTCTTGGTTGAATTTAATTTTGGTTTAAATATACATGATCATATTTAAATTAAATTTAATATGGTAGATTCATTAAAATTATAATTATCTGTTAATTTATGTCATCTTATTTTGATTAGATTAACTAGAGTTGAATTCATTTTGTCTAGAAACACAATAAGTGGGAGTGAATATTGTGAAATTGATAACTCTTTAATCTACCTCATGAGTGGTGATTCAAACCAATCATTATCCTACAAATATCTCATTATGATTTAATAGGATAAATCTCTTTCATTTCTCTATATGATGACTGTAGGTTTGAAACAACCATGTACATTTAAATTCAAAAATTATTGGTTACCTTTGAGGGATACAGGAAAATATTTATTAATGATTGGAATTAATAAATTCTTAGAGATTATTTTTAAAGTTTTTGTATGAAACTAAATAGAGATATGATAGTTTTGAGAGCCTAGAGTAAGTATACATTATATGTTATGGTTTCAAAAATTCATATGGATGAATATGATCTACTTTAGTGCTAAAAATAGACACTCTATATTATGTCAACCCACAAATGAGAACTCAAAAGGATCATTTTATAGATAACTTGATAATGAAATAAATGTATCATAAAAGAGAAATTCCTAATTAAATAGCTCAGTGAAGGTTAGGGGAACTCAATGTTATTTTCGACTATAAATATTCATGATAAATCTAAAAATATTTCATACATAATGGTATTTTATTTATAATTTTTATATATTAATTAATTTAATTTATTTATGACACAATGATGATGCAGTAATTACCATATTAATGAAATATTAAGATAATTGATATTATAAATACCCAAATAAATGTAATTTGAGACTTTTTATGAATTAAAATAATTTTCTAGGTTAATATGACATATTAGTATTGTTTATATAAATTGTTTTCAAAGTAATAATGCTGCTATGAATTTATCAAAAACAAAATACCTAATAGTGTCAAAGTTGACATAAAAGTGTTTTTAAAACAAGTATTATATTATTAATTGACATTCAATTCCTAAAAATCTAAGGTTAGGCCAAGAGACTTATATCATGATAGGTCTATCAGTAATGGAACACTTGGGGGACTCTTGGATGTATATGTTATGTTTATTAACTATATAATATAAAAATACAAAGTGACATGGTAAATGTCAATCTAATTAACTAAGAGCTAAAACTAAAAGATATGGTAAATATAATGACCAAAACCTGTCTAAAATCTATTGGTTGAGTGTTTTTCGACCTATCCCCACCTTAAATTTTAATAATCCACTTTGGAGTCATTAGAAACCTAATATGAATTTATTATAAAATAATATCTCTAGCTTTTCCAAAGGTTCCCCTCACCCATATTGTAAAATGGAACTCCACCTTCTCACTAATTCACACATTCAATGCTTTTTGGTTCGGCCAAACCCTAACCAAATACTCTCTCAAATTCCCTCACTTAAACCTAGAGGCATTATTTTGATCATAAATCCAACTTAAGGATCCCTTTTGATCAAATCAAAAGGAAGAAACCAAAGAAGAGGTAATGTTTTCACCACCCTCTTTCAAGTTCCATTATTCTTCAAATTCTACTTTCTTTGTTATTACCATTCTAAAATAATAACTCCAGTATATTCTATATACTGAGATGTTATTATAAATTTGTTACAACCATATTCAGTATTCTATCCATCCTATGAATGACATGTCACCATACGTGCGTACGTACGACTTACCGTCTCCACGTCGTGGTGTAATTGTTATTCAAAACATTATTATTTGGATAGGTATAATAATGATGTTTAATTAATGTAAATAATAAATATAACATGATAATTATTCTGTATATATGATATAACATCTAATTATATATTATTTTAATATCAAAAGAATGATATTGTCGCTCGTGCGTACGTACGGAATACCATCTCCACGAACGTGATGAGATTCATTCCCCATCGCATCCATTCAAGAATAATTCTCATTTGATGATTAAAAGTAATGTTTAAGAACTTTATATAATTATGGATATGAATAATATACAACCTATCCATAACAAACACGACTTATGTAACAAAACAAATAAAAGAAAACGAGTAAGTTAACACCCAAAACGACAATAATACTAAAATATTATTAACAAAGCATTGTTAGAAGATCATATATGATATCAAAATTATGTATATGGTTCTTGTGTAATTTAATAACAGTGTTTTAACTATTATACATGAGGTTAAAATAACATATACTAAAGAAAAGTACAAGGTAAGGGGTTTTCATCTCACTCCTTATTTCCATGAGATTCATGCCATATTTCCACTATTACCTTTTGTGTGGTGTATGTACTACCCATAAATTTTATTATTTGTGTAATGCACTTTAATTTATGTGTATTTACATATTCATTGTATGATACCTCTTTCATGGGGTGTATGTTTCGTAAGTTACCAAATTAGTAAGGGTTTATTTCACAATCTCTTCATTATCCGAGGTTGTTTATACGTAATTATCTATTGGGACCTCCTTATCATCCACATCCATGTTTCTTAAAAATGTATTTCAAAACATTGTAACTATTTTACATAATATGGGTTAAATTAATTTATACCCTTGTTTGAATTTTTATAAGAAGTTTATAAAGGAATCTTTCCGTCGTTTTCCAAACAAGGTCCTTTTTAACCTTTTCAACAGAATTAAGGTAAGAATGTCTTTTTTTTAACTTATACGGTGGGTGCAGCTATTTTCTGCCATTATAAATTCTTTGAAGCTTCCCTTGAAATCTTATAAGAATATTTTCAAAGTAAATGTTTTCTTTTATAATTATGTGACTTTTAAATGATTTAAAAAAAGAGATATTTCTCTCAACTAGTTTTGATTTCATCTATGTCAACATCCTTTGATAAATTTTACACTAGTTTGAAGTTGATTTATTATGATACAAATCTTCCATATTGTATTTAAGATTTTTTGATATGTTTTTATATGGATGAGTTATTTTTATACCATCATTGGTTTATGATTATTATTTTGGAATTTCGTATGCTAGTTTTGATACGAACGTTTATGTTATATTTCATCATCTTCTTAAGACGAATGTGTTGGACTAGTATGTTCTGGGTTGGGGAACGGTAAAATTAAGCCCTACGGGTTGGGGTTCGGTTACAGCAGACCCTTTGGGTTGGTGTCCAGTTATTAGAGGCACTTAGGGTTGGTGTCCGGTTATTAGAGGCACTCTGGGTTGGTGTCCGATTATTAGAGGCACTCTGGGTTGCTATCTGGTTATTAGAGGAACTCTAGGTTGGGTTCTGGTTACAGTTATCCCTTAGGTCTTGGCACGAGGCCTTGACACATAAATTAAAGTTCGGCATTATGCATTCCATCATTATGAAAGTGGTTATTGATATTGAATGTGATTATTCGACTAGAAAAATATCCATGTGAATAAGTAAATGGAATTATTTCATTTTATCTTTTCCATATTACGCTGAAATTCAACTTTAAAGGGCTTTTGTTTTAGTTATACATTGCCTTAAATGTTTATGCTTATTTATGAAAGTTTCCGCTATATTGTTATCCTTACTGAGCATCTGAGCTCACCCTTTACAATGTTTTATTTTTCCCAGGATGTGAAGAAGTAATTTATGAATGACCAATTGGGATAGTATGAGGGGATGTGAAGGCAAGATGTTGTTGTAGTAGTTTTCACTTTATGATGTAATTTAAACTTTATGAATGTATCTAGTTATTCCAAGGCTACTAAACTAATAGGTGTTTCGAGACTTGATCTTTTGTGATCATGCCAATATTATGTAATAATGCACTGACTCTGGGTAACTGGGTTCAGGACGTTACAGTTGGTATCAGAGGAAGTTTAGTACAAACCATGGAAGCTAGATTAAGATAAACTCTGATTAGAGCACATAACCCTAAGATATAATTTTAGTATTAGTATAGAATAACTTCCTAGAATTTTGGTATTGTAGATATTTTGTGAGTTTTCTGAGTAATACATTCCTGTATGGATACGAGTAGGTAGAGGCGGCTCTGGCACAGATGTACCTAGGGGTAAAACCCGAAAACACCACTTTGAGCTAGACTCGAATGGGAACTGGTGAACGAAAACGGGCCTTGGTTCACTCTTGGTTACGACACTCCCATGGTTTATGCTTATGATAATTCTCATTTTCATTACAAACCATTATGAAGGGTTTATGAGTATATACTTCCTCAAAGAAAACATTTTTATGATCATAGATTATATCCATAAATAGTTTAATTTATGTTACGTTTTTTACTAGTATGGAATTATGTATTTTGATTCATAAAATGATCTAGTTTATGATATTGTTTAGAAATGACACCTAGTGGAAGAAATGGAAACCTTATCAATGCACGCACTCCATGTAGGGATTTCCCTCCTCCTCAAGATAATTATAGTGGAGCTGGTGATGCAACTGGTGCTGATCAGCTAATCACCATACTGGGACAACTCACTCAGGTTATGAATAATAACCTTACCCGTATAAATCACCCTGATCCACAGCGTGGAGGATCAATGTTATATCGCTTCATGAGGAAACAACCACCAACATTAAATGGGAGTACAAATCCATTGGTATCTGAGGACTAGATAAGTTCCCTAGAAAAAATATTTCAGGCTTTGGGGAGTAGTGAAAGGGAAAAAGTTATCATGGTAGTTTATCGCCTCACTGGAGATGCTGATCAATGGGGGTCATTTATGTAAAATACAAAGGAAGATGATGAAGTTTCAAATATGGAATGGAGAGAGTTCAAATAGATTTTCTTAGAAAAATACTTTCCTCATGACCATCGAGGAGATATGGAAAGGCAATTTCTGAGTCTGAGACAAAAGGAGGATGATATGTCACAAAGTATGAGGCTAAATTTACAAGGTTAGCAAGGTATGATGGAGATTATATACGTAACCCAATAATTAAGATTTATAGTTTCCTTTATGGGTTAAAACCATTTCTCCGTCGTGAATCAGTCTCACAAACCTTGTCATTGTACGGAGATATTGTCTCATGTGCTATCAAGACAGAAAAACAATTCTCTAAGTCTTATGACTTTAAAGCAAAGCAAGAGAAGAAGAGATAAGATGATCAATCTGGGAATGGAAATAAGGGGATGAAGGGAAAAGTTTAATATCCATCCTGCATTAAATGTGGGAAGAAACACCATGGTACTTGCTTGAAGGGAATGGGAGTCTGTTATAGGTGTTGTGAAAAAGGCCACCAAGCTCGCGATTTCAAGGGGAATAAGGAAGCTACTGATGTAGAATGCTACAATTTTAGGGAGATGGGACATTATGCAAATTAATTTCTTAAGAGTCAGGGGAACCTACCTAAAAAAAGGACAAGGGATCAAGGCCAAGCTTATTATATCACTACTGCTGAAGTAGAAGCTCCGAAAGATGTGGTTGCAGGTAATTTAATGGTTTCCTCAAGTTTAGAAAATGCATTATTTGATTCTAGATCATCACATTGTTTCATATCTTCCCATTTTTCTAAGAAAATTATATATTTTCAATTTGATTTAATAAGGGAGTGGTAAGTTAAAAATCCTAATGGAAGTATCATTGCAACAAATTTTTGTGAATCAGTCCCCATTAGAGAACATAAATGTTCTTTATCTGCTGATCTCATCGTCATACCTATGATTGAGTTTGATATAATCCTCGCTATGAATTTGCTTTCGGACCATGATGGTGAGATTTATTGTATGAAGAAGGAGGTTACAATTTTTGATGATGATGATAAGGAACACCTTATCTTTAGAGCGGAATCATCACCACCTAATTCTTACCTATATCCACCCCCAGTAGCTCAAATAAATTCAATTATTGAGGAGGAAGAGAATGAAATGACTCTGGGTAATTAAAGGAATGTTAAAATAGAGGATGTACCTATTGTGAAAGAATATGTAGATGTGTTTTTGGAGGATTTACCTGGACATCCTCTAGAATGAGAAGTTGAGTTTTCCATTGATTTAATTCCTGGATCAAGGCCTATATCGAAGACCCCTTATAGAATGGCCACTATCGAATTAGTTGAACTAAAGAAAAAACTAGAGGAATTGAGTAATTAGGGATTTATTCTCCCTAGAGTTTCTCCATGGGTATCCCCTGTTCTTTTTGTTAAAAAGAAAGATGGATCTATGAGGTTATGTATCGACTACAGGGAGATCAATGCTATAACAATAAAGAACAAGTATCCCCTACCTTGCATTGATGATTTATTTGACTAACTCCATGGAGCTCAATACTTTTCAAAGATTTACCTTCGATCTGGATACCATCAGTTGTGTGTGAGGAAGGAAGACATTCCGAAGACAGCATTTCGAACCAGGTACGGGCATTACGAGTTTATAGTAATGCCTTTTGGATTGACTAATGCACCCTCTTTATTCCTGGATCTAATGAATATATTTTTCAAGGAATATATCAATGATTTTTTGGTGGTATTTATTGATGATATCTTGGTATATTCCAAAAGCTACGAAGATCACGAAAATAACTTGTGCATTATCATGAAGACTCTTAGAAGACATGAATTATATGGGAAGTTTAGCAAGTGTGAATTCTGGCTTCAAGAGATTTCTTTTTTTGGCCATATTGTCTCCAAAGATGGAATCTCTATTGATCCTTCTAAGACCAAGACAATCCAAGAATGTCATGCACCGACGAGTATAACTGAGGTACACAGTTTTATTGGTTTAGCAGGTTATTATCGATGTTTCGTCCATAATTTTTCCCAATTGGATAACCCATTAACAAAGCTCACACGTAATGGGGTTAAATTTGTTTGGACAAAAGAGTGTGAAGAATGTTTTGATGAACTGAAGAGAAGATTAGTCAATGATCCTATATTGACTCTACCATCGGGGAATGATTGGTTCATTATTTGTAGTGATGCATCGAAGAAAGGACTTTGTTGTTTCTTTATGCAGAATGATAGGGTTATTGACTATGCATCACGACAGTTGAAAATTCATGAGAAAAACTATCCAACTCATGATCTCGAGTTAGCAGCTGTGATCTTTGCTTTGAAGATATGGAGACACTACCTCTATGGTGAAAAATGTGAGATTTATACTGATCACAAGAGTTTGAAGTATATTTTATCACAAAAAGAACTCAACATGAGGCAAAGGAGATGGCTTGAATTACTCAAGGATTATGATTGTATGATACACTACCACCTAGGGAAGGCAAATAAGGTGGCATAAGATTTGAGTAGAAAATATTATGGAGTTTTGAACAAAATGATAATTGAGAGGGATCCTATTTTCATGGATCTAGTGAAGATGGATATGGGAATTACCATGGAAGGTGAAACATCGATACTTTTTCAAATGGTTGCCAAACCATCTTTACTAGAAATGATAAAGAGTTCTCAGACCAGTGATGAAGAGTTTAAAAAGAAGATTAAAGCTGTGAATGATGGGAGATTGAGAGACTTTGTGTATGAAGAAGTAATTTTGAAATTTGGGAAGAGGCTTTGTGTTCCTGATATACCTGAACTAAAAAGGAAATTGTTAGATGATTATCATAGATCCAATTTCTCTATACAACCCGGGAGCACCAAAATGTATAGAGATTTGAAGGAACATTTTTTGTGGGACAACATGAAGAGGGAGATTTCTGATTTTGTGTCAAGATGTATGGTTTGTCAACAAGTGAAAGCTAGAAGGCAACAGTCTGGAGGAGTCATGCAACCTCTTCCCATACCCGAGTGGAAATGGGATAATATCACGATGGACTTTGTCATGGGGCTACCGAAGACTCATATAAGGAACAATGAAATATGGGTCATTGTTGATCGTCTTACCAAATCGGAACATTTTCTTTCTATAAGAGAAGATTTATCACTCGAACGTCTAGAAAGACTATATATTAATGAAGTTTTGAGACTTCATGGAGTACCCCTATCAATTGTTTCTGATCAGGATCTTCGTTTTACTTCAATATTCTGGAAAAGTATTCAGAAATCCCTAGATAATGAACTTCATTTGAGCACTGCCTACCACCCTCAAATAGATGGACAATTAGAACGGACTATTAAAACCTTAGAAGACATGTTGAGATCTTGCTCACTGGAATTTCAGGGTATGTGGGATCAATATTTACCTCTGGTAGAACTTTTTTATAACAATAGCTTCCATTCGAGTATTCAGATGGCACCATATGAAGCGTTATATGGAAAGAGATGTCGCACACCAACCTGTTGGGATGACATTGGTGAAAGAAAACTTGTATGCCCAGAACTGGTGGAGGAAACGATGGATAATGTGAAGGTAATCCAAAACCACATCAAAGCATCCCAAAGTTGGCAAAAGGGCTAGGTCGATAACCGAAGGAAGGATTTGGAATTTCAGGTAGGAGATCATGTTTTATTGAAGGTATCTCCATGGAAGGGAGTGATATGTTTCGGTAAGAAGGGTAAATTGAGTCCCAGGTACATCAGACCTTTCAGAATTCTAGAACGAATTGCGGTTTTAGCTTACTGTCTGGTAATACCGCCAAATCTCTCCAAAGTTTACGATGTGTTCCACGTATCACAATTAAGAAAATACTTTCCTGACCCAATGCATGTACTCACTTATGAGGAATTATAACTGGAACCCAATCTATCTTATTATGAAGAGCCCATCAATATTCTTGATACAAGAGAACAAGTGCTGAGAAACTGGATGACTCGTCTGGTAAAAGTTCTATGGAGAAACCATAAGATGGAAGAGGCAACATGGGAACCTGAGGGACTTATGATTATGAACCACACAAGTATTTTCATGCATTAGTATTCTAGAAATTTCAAGGAAGAAATTATTTGAAGTAGGGGAAAATGTAACACCCCAATCTTCCACTGTAGGCTTCTCTTTGAATAATACAGTAGTGTGTGTTGTACGCAACTTCGAGTTCTAACACACACTGCAACCAATAAAACTAGTCGTTATGAATAGTAATACCTAGTTTTTAAAATTTTATAAATTTTTTATCTCAAAAGGGACTTCATTTTTGGATTCGGAATATCAAAATTATCCTAGGTTAAAATTTTGGAACTTTTCAGATAACATTTATATTTTGATGAATAGTGAAAATTACTAAATTTTAATTAAAAACAACTTTTTTAATCAAAATAACTAATAGTGATAAATTATTAATTTAAGTTGTTTTAACTTATATTTAGAATATATTTTTACCATTTAATATAATTTTGTTAATTGGACATAATTTCACATTTAAACCGGACATAAACAACTGTCAATCTTTTGATAGTTATTATCTCTTAATAACAAGCTTTTTGTTTTAACAATGAGAATTAATTTTAAATTAATTTCTTCCACTTCTGGGTTTTGAATTTAGAAATATGGATTCCATATTTGGAATCAGGAGGTCCAAATTGTGTAAATAGGTAACTTTTATTTTTATACATTTTGAATAATTACTTCGGTAAATATTTTATTTACCATGGTTAAAGGGTA
This sequence comes from Viscum album, assembly GCA_963277665.1. Taxonomy (NCBI): domain Eukaryota; kingdom Viridiplantae; phylum Streptophyta; class Magnoliopsida; order Santalales; family Viscaceae; genus Viscum; species Viscum album. The sequence continues at coordinate 902,785,574 of OY728160.1, read as the reverse complement.
AGTCTGGTAAATAAGGGTAAAAAAATAATATTATAATAATAAAAAATTACCCTAAAACGTGTCCTAACCTTATTGGTTGATACATTTCCTACCATGGGAATCTTTGGGTCAATTTTGTGACCCCATGGATCCACTTTTAAGTGATAAGGACACTTTATATTAATTAAGTTAAAGTAAATACAGAAATGACATTACCATATATCTTTTAGAAAATAAATTTTTACATAGGGTTATATATGTTATATTTTCGACTATAAATATTAATTATAAAGATAAAAATATTTAATACATAATGGTATTTTATTTATAATTTTTATAAATTAAATAATTTAATTTATTTTTGACACAATGATGATGCAGTAATTACCATATTAATGAAAGATTAAGATAATTGATATTATAAATACCCAAATAAATGTAATTTGAGAATTTTTATGAATTCCAATAATTTTATAGGTTAATATGACATATTAGGATTGTTTATATAAATTGTTTTCGAAGTAATAATGCTGTTATGAATTTATCAAAAACAAAATACCCAATAGTGTCAAAATTGACATAAAAGAGTTTTTAAAACAAATATTATATTATTAATTGATATTCAATTCCTAAAAATCTATGGTTCGGACAAAAGACTTATTTCATGATATTTGTATAATTAATGGACAAATTGGGGGTCTCTTTGATGTATATGGTAAGTTTATTAACTATATAATATAAAAATACAAAGTGCCATGGTAAATGCCAATCTAATTAACTAAGAGTTAAAACTAAAAGATAAGGTTAATATAATGACCAAAACCTGTCTAAAATCTATTGGTTGAGTAATTTTCGACCTATCCCCACCTTAAACTTTAAATAATACACTTTGTATCCATTAGAAACCGAATATGAATTTATTATAAAATAATATTTCTAGCTTTTCCAAAGGTACCCCTCACCCCTCTTATAAATGGGCACTCCCACTTCTCACTAATTCACAAATTAAAAGCCTTTAGGTTCGGCCAAAACCTTCTCAAATACTCTCTCAACTTCCCTAAATTCAACCTAGAGGCCTTAGTTTGATCAGAAATCCAACTTAAGGATCCCTTTTGATCAAATCAAAAGGAAGAACCCGAAGAACATGTAATGTTTTCCCCACCCTCTTTCAAGTTCCTTTCTTCTTCAACCTCTTCTTTCTTTGTTATCACAATTATAAAATAATAAATCCAATATCTTCTATATACTGAGATTTTATTATAAATATGGTACATCCATATTCAGTATTCTGTCCATCCTATGAATGACATGTCACCATATGTGCATACGTACGGCTTACCGTCTCCACGTCGTGGTGTAATTGTTATTCAAAACATTATTATTTGGATGGGTATAATAATGATGTGTAATTAATGTTAATAATAAATATGACATGATAATGATTCTGTATATATTATATACCATACAATTATATATTATTTTAATATCAAAAGAATGATATTGTCGCTCGTGCGTACGTACGGACTACCGTCTCCACGAACGCGATGAGATTCATTCCTCATCGTAACCATTCAAGACTAATTCTCATTTGATGATTACAATTAATGTTTAATAACTTTATATCATTCTGGATATGAATAATATACATCCTATCCACAATAAACACGACTTATGTAATAAAACATATAAAATAAAATGAGTAAGTTAACACTTGAAACGACGATAATAATAAAATATTATTAACAAAGAATTATTAGAAGATCATATATGATATCATAATTATGTATATGGTAATTTTATAATTTAATAACAATGATTTTACTATTATAAATGAGGTTAACATACCATCGACTAAGGAAAAGTACAAGGTAATGGGTTTTCATCTCACTCCTTATTTACATGAGATTGATGCCATATTGCCACTATTACCTTTTGTGTGGTTTATATACTGCACATAAATTGTATTCTTTGTGTAATACACTTTAATTTATGCGTATTTACATATTCATTTTATGATACCTCATTCATGGGGTGTATATTTCGTATGTTACCAAATTGTTAAGGGTTTATTTCACAATCTCTTCATTATCCGTGGTTGTTTATACATAATTATCTACTGGGACCTCTTTATCATCCACATCCATGTTTCTTAAAAATATATTTCAAAAAATTCTTACTATTTTACAGAATATGGGTTAAATTCTTTTATACCCTGGTTTTATTTTTTATAAGAAGTTTATAAAGTAATGTTTCCGTCGTTTTCTAAACAAGGTCCTTTTAACCTTTTCAACAAAATTAAGGTAAAAATGTCTTTTTTTAACTTATACGGCGGGTGAGGCTATTTTCTGCCATTATAAAATCATTGAAGCTTACCTTACAATCTTATAAGAATATTTTCAAAGTAAATGTTTTCTTTTATAGTTATGTGACTTTTAAATGATTTCAAAAAAAGATATATTTCTCTCAAATAGTTTTCATTTCATCTATGTCAACATCCTTTGATAAATTTTACACTTTTTTGAAGTTGATTTATTGTGATACAAATCTTCCATATTGTATTTTAGATTTTTTGATATGTTTGTCTATGGATGAGTTATTTTTATGACATTAATGGTTTATGATTATTTTTTTGGCATTTTGTATGCTAGTTTTAATACAAATGTTTATGTTATATTTCATCATCTTCTTAAGATGAATGTGTTGGACTAGTATGTTCCGGGTTGGGGACTAGTAAAAGTAAGCCCTCCAGGTTGGGGTCTAGTTACAGAAAACCCTCCGGGTTGATGTCCGGTTATTAGAGGCACTCTGGGTTGGTGTCTGGTTATTAGAGGGACTCCGGGTTGGTGTACGATTGTTAGAGGCACTCCGGGTTGGGTTCTGGTTACAGTTATCCCTTAGGTCTTGGCATGAGGCCTTGACACAGAAATCAAATTTTTGAATTATGCATTCCATCATTATGAAATTGGTTATTGATAATGCATGTGATTATTCAACTAGTATAATATCTATGTGAATAAGTAAATGATATTATTTCATTTTATCTTTTCCATATTATGCTAAATTTCAAGTTTAAAAGGCTTTTGTTTTAGTTATACAGTGCCTTAAATGTTTATGCTTATTTATGAAAGTTTCTGCTATATTGTTATCCTTAATGATCATCTGAGCTCACCCTTTTCAATGTTTTATTTTTCCCAGGATGTGAAGTAGTAATTTATGAGTGACCTGCAGGGATAGTATGAGGGGATATGAAGGCAAGATGTTGTTGTAGTAGTTTTCACTTTATGATGTAATGTAAAATTTATGAATGTATCTAGTCATTCTAAGGCTACTAAAAAAATCGTCCTTTCGAGACTTGATATTTTGTGATCATGCCAATATTTTGTAATAATGCACCGACTCTGGGTAACTGGGGTCTGGGCATTACAATCAATGTGAATTAAAATAAGCAGTAACTACTCAGAGTAGAATATCTGTAAATGGATGGTTACCTACTACATCTAAATCCTTAATGAATATATAAATCCCTATCTGGATCCACCCATCAAGGATGTTATCACCTATTCTCTTATTTACATGAATAATTCATTCCAAACATTAGCTCACTTGGAGGTTAAAATTAAGAATCCCATTTTTCCCTCATTCCAGAGAGTGTTATGGGACCTAATAGTTTTTCTAATAAATTCTTCAATAATTTTTTGGATATCATTAAGACTAAAATTATTTATTTGGTAAGGGAAATAATCATTATATAACATTAGACGTTTGACTTAAATTATCAACTTCTCAGTTTGATTACCAAGGTAAATAATTCCATAGAAATTCAAGGCTTTTGACCCATTATTATTGGGAATATATTTCCCAATATTGTTGGAAAAGTATTTAATTTGAGGTAGGGTAACATTGAGAATATGGTGGTTTCATAAAATAAATGTATAATCATACCCCAAAAGAAAATCCAAGTTTTTTTGTACACTGACTTTAGTGGAATCAATATTCTTCCAAAAAAGTTATGCTATGGAACTATTTCTCTAAGACAAGTAATATATAAAGCCTTGGACACTGTGAGGTGGAACTTCAACCTAAATGGTTTTCAAAATCAGGGTTTTTCTCAAATATATATTAGATTAATTCACTCAATCCTCCTATTCTAGAAACTATTTTTCCTTTTAATTGGGTAATAATAATAATTTTTTTAATTTCTTGAGAGGGTTTAGATAGTGCTACCACCATTATACACTTCTCATTAGTTTGATTGATTATTACATCAGAAGAAGTCATCATAAAGTTACAGAACAAGTAGAACACACACCTTTGAAGACTAAAAGTCATCTGACTATCCCTACCTATCTTTTTTAATCTAATTATATTATACTTTATTATATATAAGATAACGTATCCCTTAACTATATCAATGATATTTTCTCTCACTATGAATATGTCACTAGTAAATTTTTCTCATGAAACAAACAAAGGGTTCTCTTTAGGAAGTAAAATATAGAATAATGAAAAAATCTATCACAAATCTATTAAATGTTAAGACTTGGGACATACCCTTAAACTACCTTGTAGTTCCCATATTTTTTGGGAGATTTAAAGCTATATAACATTAATGTATTTTCAATTATATCTCTTCAAAAATTATATAATTGAATGGAAAATCTCTATCATTAGTTGGGATACTTTAATTACTTAATTCCATTTTCACCATTATGTTTTTTACTCATCATATCTCTATAAATGGAAAAGTGAATTGATGAAATAGTTACCCACCCAAATTAAGAATTTTTTCTATTCAAGTTGAATTCATGATAGAAAATATAATATGGATTATAGAAAATATACTAATATCTTTTACATGGGTGGAATGGGAATAAAAAACATCACACTCTTCAATAATTACCTTATGGCCAGTTATATTTGGTATTTACTTAATTTTAGTCATGATGAAACACTATTCATCAAAATAAAACTTATATACAGACTTTATAGGGTAAATATTTTTATTCTGGATAATATATTTGGATAATATTTAGATATGAATATACTAAAATCATTATTCACACCTACTAGATTGCATCTAAAACCTCAAGATTAATAATTTTGAATTATGTTTGAATTGGAACTCTTGTTTATGATGTTTTTCTACTTACTATGAATTGGAAGGATATTACAATATCTGGAACCCTAGGACATCCTGCTCAGGTGAATCATTTTCTTATGGTTGACATTAAATAGGTAATATCATCCATCAATTTCTTAATATAGGATAAGTTATTATAAAAACCTTCTTAGATGTGTATCATGAACCCAGAATTGCACTATCATTTCTAGTGTGAAATGTGTGTTATCCACACATATGTATAAGGATATGTATAAAATAATTTAATCACACTTCCTAATAGAATATCATTTTAAGGATTTGTCATATCAGGGTGCCTATGGATAATAGTATGTACATTGTATTATTATAGATGGTATCTAGTTATAATCAATATCTCAGTGACTACAAGGTATGTAACCATATATAATTTTAAATGTAGATTTTATTTGAAAATATTATCACACATTGAGTCACCTTAGACAATGAGATTCAAAATATAGACCCAATCAGTGATTTTATGGTTAGTGTTCTTAGTTTTAACATGATCACTTTTCAACATAACCTCTTCTACTCGGTTATTACTAGTGTTTTACACTTCATATAGAAATCTATAAACAACCTTGGCTTTTAAGGGACTAATATTCCTCCTATGTATCTTATAATTAGTAACCTAAAGGATATCCAGATATAGTCAAAGCTATAGGTGATATGTTTGGATAACATGGTTGAAGAAGTTATCATAATCAGTGTACTTGGAGTCAAGGGTGTTCTTATAAATACCCCACTACTTAAGGTTATCATATAGGTTCCAACTTTACCATCATGTATAAAATACAATGTTCATTATGTTGACAGTGGTAAACCAATACCATCAAGATATTGTGTTATATTCTGAACTAATATATGATTGATTAAGGGATGTTTCTAAAAATATCTATGCACACACATTACTCATAATTCTTAGCTTTAGGTAGTCATTCATGCTATGAGACATGCTACGAAATATTACAAGGAAAGGTTGTGGATTGAAAGTGACTCAATAATAGTTGTTAAAATTAATTGATGAAAAATACACTTATTTGATGGTATATTTATTGGTATTTGATGGAATTTATTGAACACCTAGAGAAGATATATTTTATGGACACTCATATTTAAATGGTGATTAACATGGTGGTTGATTCATTGTTCAAACAAGTATCTAAAGAAAGAATATTTTGTATCCTTTCTCATTAATAAGAGCATTATTCATTTTCATTTTTCTAATGTATGTAATGATATCTATAACCATATTTACCCATCATTATGGTATCAACTCCCATTTTTATTAATAAATTTATATGGAATGGGCATTGAACCCATCTCCTGGAAATTATTGGATTATTTTTTCCCTATTGTTATTATTTTTATTATTATGAATTTAGAGTTTCAGATGAGTAGTACTCAGTCGTGGAAACAACATTGATACAAATGGGGTTTTAAAATCAACACCAAATTCTTTTTCCACCCATTTTTATGGGAGAAGTTATTTTATCATGCATGTACATATAAGACTTGAATTGGTAATGTAGATGGTGTAGTCATACTTGGTGGGGTCTGTGTGGCTGGAATGAACATGTTTATGTCACAGGAGGGCATTGTTCTAGGTGTGAATAGGTGTAGGAACATGGTTGCATGCAAGGGGGATACACTATGTGGACCTTATCTATATTTGATAAAGAGGAAAAATGGGGGACTTCATTCCATTCAACAGAATTTGGTCTACTGGGCCATCTGGCCATATACACCTAGGCCTTTGGGCCACCAAAACATTTCCCCCTTCAATTCATTCCATATTTAATAGATTCTTGGAAGGTGTTTGGAAATAATAGTATTGAGGATGAGGTCTGAGGCACTAATATATCTTGGTGTGTTTATACTTGTAGTTTTTCATCAATCTTACAAACAAATTATTATTTTTATTTTTATTGTCATTGATGTTGTTTTTGTTATTATTATACCTCATGGGGTGTATACTCATGGTTGCACCTCTGTGGGGGTGTTAGAGAGGTCTTGGGGTTGAGCCTCTCTATTCTCATGTGTAGGTTTATATGGTCACTAAGGAAACATATTATCTTAGAAGGGTTGTTGGCCAAAATACATAATGACATGATGAATGGAATATGAAAGGGGACTCTAGGCCAGGTTGATGGGAAATTAAGGCCTTGTAATTTGTTTCAATCCACATGCCCTTTAGGCTATACAATTATAATGGGTTATTTATGGAGTGGGTCAACCCTTTGATGTGGGCCAGACCTATCCTTGCTAGTCCAAGGTTACATGTTTTCTTTCCTTTTCATATACCATCTTGGTCTGTAAAATATTATTATTTTTATTATTTTTGTTTTTTAGTTATTATTATTATTATTATATGTGATAATCTGAAGTCGAGGGGTAATCAGTGTTGGACTACACATCCAAGAGACCAAAGTTCAAATTTTGGCACCCCCTTTAGATGATTTATAATGTTGGTGGTGAAATACGTGTTAATATAGTAAGGAATTGATGAAAGAGGCGATTCGTGTGGGACATGTTAAGGGGTAAAACCCCATGTAATAGACTTTAGGCCACTAGGACTTTGTGGAAATAAATGTTATGGTCTTTCTATGGAGTGGTCCCACCATTGTAGGGGGTGTGACCTATCCTTGTGGGATGGGGTGTTGGTTTGGTTTCCTTTTCTGGAAACATCCAGGACCCTAAATAAATTATTATTATTATTATTACTATGACTTCTATTAATACTAGTATTACTACTACTACTACTATTATTATATTAATAATGAAACATATATATAATATATAATAGGACACACACACACTAATATATATATCTATATAATATTAATCAAGGGCCTCACCTAGGGTTTCTCAAGAGTATATCCTCTCAAAATAAGAAAAAGAAGTATTTATCTAGTCATTACCTATGCTTATTCAGTGAAGAATTGATCCCTTACTATTTCTTTGGATTAATTTATTTGATGTGTTATCAACCTCACATTTATTTGTTTTTATATTTCACCATCTATACTTTTCAATTATAATACCAAAATATTTTAAAAGAACAGTGTGTTCGATAGCATATACAATACACAACAATGAGATTAAATAAACCATTACATATTATTAAAATATTAATATTTAAATATTAATGTTAAAACCTATATATTAAATTTTATGCTATAAATAGAATTAAATAATTTATTAAATATATATAAAGGCTCTAATCGATATAAATATTTTTATAAACACTTAGGAAATAAGCACTCAATTTTTAATAAAAAATATATTTCAAAAATGATTTTTATTTTATTTTTGAGAAAATATTATAATTATTTTTTACCATTAAAAAATGATATCTTTATAAAATTAACATCATTTTTGAAATCATTATGGGGATATTTTTGGATTTTTCATAATAAATTTATTTTTCACTGAATTAATAAAAATACATATATTTTTGAACGAATCATTTGTTTTAATAAATTATGTAATTTAAAAGTTTCATTATTATTTTAATTTGATTTAAAATTAATATAATAATTATTTATTTATATTTAATCAAATTAAAAACATTTAAATAACCTTTTAATATATTTTAGTATAAGTTTATTTTTATGTTTAAAACACATTTCTCTAAAAAACTATATTGAAGTGCATAGAGTTACTCCATTTAAATTAATTAATATATCCTCTATTGGGGTTAAATTAATTTTTTTATATATTATATACCAATAAATATTAATTTAAATTCATTTAATTATTGTTATTAGTAATATATTAAATCTAAAATCATTTTTTTTCGTGAAAATACATTTCTTGAAAAAATGTTTTTCAACACAATTTATGAGATTAATTTTGAATGAATTATTCCACGTATATGATTTTAATTTGATAAAATGTGTAAAATATTGTAAATACTAAATTTTAATATTATGTAATATGTTCAATATATTTTTTAGTCATAATTAATAGTAAAAACTGTAAAAAACTCCTTACCATGATGAAAAATGAAAATAGTAAAATGTGATAATCTTATATGCAAATGGAATAACATGCTTAAAAATGTTTATTTTTGAAATTTATAGGTTTTTCTTTACCATATATTCTATATATTCCATTATTTATCAAATCTTAGATACTTTTTTTAATATTTACTTCATTATTGAATGGTTTTGGGTATTTAAAAAAATAGCACTCCTCCTCAATTATAAAATGGAACCCCTCCATTTACTTATTAATACCTTTTAATAGGGTTTTCTAGACAAACTAAAAATACTATGTTGATGGTTTATGAGTATGTATGTGTTTGTTTTCAATATATAATTAGGAGTCAAAAGTCAATGTATGATGAATTCCTTTACGATTATTGAATATCCATGGAAAGGGAAGGATGGAAATACATTGAGATATATTCGAGAAGGATGATGGTGATGCCCAGAGAAATATTATGGACTCATTGGATTTCTTTTGGTAAGAAAATTCACCATGATTGGTGATAATTACTAGATAATTTATATGGATTCATCTAATTGCATTTAATTTTAGGCATGGACAATTCTATTTGTAATTTTAATGATTTCTAGGTTGATATTAATTTCAAAAACATTTTATAATTGTAAAAATATATCATCCCCTACATACACAATTTGAATAAGATAATGTGATGATGATTATCTATCATCATTTTTTTAAAGAAAATAAGAATCAGAGATGTTTCATATTTTAATGATTGATCATCCTTTGAATTATTGATTTGAAAAGTTTATAAAGGTGTTCCTACAATATAAACATTAAAACATGAGGATTTTTTAATTTATTAATACCAAGAAAATTTTTATTTTAAGTAAGTGTAGAAGGTTAATCTAGGATTTTAAGAAGTTCATGTAATGAATTTTATTGCATGAGGAAGTGAGGATGATTTTTAAAGACCATGAAAAATATTATTTTTTATGATGATGCATGAAGAAAATGAATAAATTTTGGCTTGGAATTTTAGTTGAGGAAGGTTTGGAATTCCTATACTTCGATTTTATTTTAAAGTATTTTGAACGGGCTTCATATAAAAAATAAGTCCATCACATAAGCCTTTCTATGTCATCTTATCCTTGGGTACATGTGGGACTAGGGTTTACCAGGCCTAAGGGAACCTGCCCTAGAAATACTATGGGTAGAAGAGGGGAGATCCCATGTATAATTCCAACCAAACAAATAGATATAGTAGTAGAGCCACTGTGAGGGGTGGCACAAATATGGAATGATCTAGCAGGGGGTGTTTCCACTGATGGTTCCAAAATGGACCCTGATACTCCCATATAGTGAGTTGAAGTCAGTTGTTGTTTGATGTTAGGTGGCCCAAATTAACGAGAATGTTATGTGGGATAATAGTAGCATGGGTATTATTCATCCACAATTAAAAATATAGAAATAACATGTGTCATACAATCTGTATGATCAGATCCATCCATCTATCATCAATAACCGTACATGTTCAAGGCTTCTATAGATATTGGATATTATTACATTGATAATCAATAAAACTAATGGACAACCATCCTTATATTATATCAAGGAATATTCCGCATTAAAGATGGATTTACTGAACACATGTGATTTAAGAGAGTTTGAATAACATGCCACACATTATATTCACTCACTTACATGCATGAAAAATAAATCACTGAGACATGATGATTGTCTAATGAAAAAGAACCATTAGAAAAAAACAGACTTTGATTAATATAATAGGTACATTCAAAATGAGTGTACTTGCATGTAGTTACACATGAATTCATGTATATTGAATTAAAAATAAGAGGCAGTGGCATGAAAGGTGAGAAGATGATAAATTAGACATTTAAACAGAACCATATCATCTAAACTTAAAATTATATTGATATGTCTTGTGACAGGGAGCCAGAAATACTCGAACATGGAAATTTCTATTTGAATAATAAAGACCCAAAACAAAGGGTATTTCAATGAGTTATGTAATTTGATTATCTGCAAATAGTTATGATCAAAACCATTAGGTGTCTTGAAAATCATGCTTGCATAGGAGAGACACTATTTATAAACATGTCACATGAAAAAAAATCTTAGTTTGAATATTCAATAATTTATATCATGATGAAACAAGGTGAGAATGCATGCATGAGGATCGGTTAGGCTGCGAGTTTTTTACAATTGACATAATGAATATGTGAATTACCTGGTACTTGGGGGATTCATATTTATAATGGTTAACCAAATATTATAAACAAGCAGTGGATGACCACTTTCCACGATATGGGGAAGGATATACCTGAACTCCTCAAGGGTTTAAAATGAGATACAATTCATGTTGAAAGGAAATACCCATATGTAATTTTAATTGTTTTCAAATATAAATATCATGAATAATTAATACCCTTTATCATTAGTTTATTTTTATGAGTGATAAAATACCCACATCTTTGGGTATTTATATTTAAATTAGAGGAATAAATATGTTATTCCAAACACATTTATATGAATATTTTAAATGATAATTTATATTTATAATAATTTTGATCTCTAAGAACCAATTTTTTAGTATTAACATTTTAATGCAGGTGAAGATAAAATGAAAAAACCATTTAAATAACTTTTAGAGATCCTAATAAAATATTTTTATCAAATATTTAATGTTCTAATGTTTGGTAATTCATCAAGAAGGTGATCACATGAACCTGGGAATTTGAATAAAATTCTCCATAATAACTTTTATAAAATTCTTGACTAAGTACATATGAATGTCTGATCTGGAAGATTTGTGGGGTAAGATCATATAGTCATCCTACAATGGATCAAACTTCAGTATCATTGAATAAATTTTGGGGCAATTAAAAAAAATTCCATTGAATTCTGGTGGTACTAGTATAAATAACAACACCCACTCAGGGAAATTTATTGTTCCTATATAATAATTTCATGCCAATTCTCGGAACTTGTAATCACTACAATTTTTTTATTAAAAAATCCATGAAACAACCACATTTTTATCTTGGAAAAGTGTAGGTCTTGGTACCAAACCATGTAAAAATACTTGTGTTTTTTTAAATTTATAATCTTCATTTCATATATATGGAAAAATTGAGAGAACACAACAAGATCTATTCCTATTAATAAGGGTAGAGGTTTGATAGTAGTAGGGGATAATTGAATATAAACAAACTTAGTAAAATTTTGGTACACTTATTCACCCCCTCAGTGTCCATGTATGATGCATAGGGGCTCTACAAGTGGTATTAGAATGTAGGTAAACCTCTAATTGTATCAATGTTTTTATCCCTATCTGTTTTTACAATGGTTATATAAAGTGACGATTTAAAGATGATTCTAAAGTGCCTCTTGTGGAAGACATATTATCAACTCTTGTTGAAGGATACATGAAATTTTCTACCAAGACACTAAAATGAAATAATAAGAAAGAAAATATATTGAGTAAAATCTCAATGAAATAAGAAAAGGATCAATACTGTCTTTTTAAATTAGGTGAAAATGATCATTTGGAATAAACTAGCTCAATATATGAACATTTTTAGGAAGTTGAGTCTACCAAATTAATTAATGAATTGTACTCTCAATTTAAATAATATAAGAATAATGTTCAAGAAAAATTGATTCCATATATTATTTTTCATTTTAAGGATATTTTTTATAACATAGAATATTAAGAAGTTAAAATAAAAATATAGGAGGATGAACTTCTTATGAAATTAAAAAGGTGAAATTCTCTCACAGTAATCATTAAAGGAAATAAAATTTCAATGAAACTTTACAATGAAAGGATTTCAATAATTGAATAATGATTTAAATGAAATGTTTATGAGATCATAGTAAGTAAACTATTTTTGGTTAAGTAATCTATACCCTTGAAACATTGTTCAATGTTTCCATGAACGTCAAAGAAGATCATCTTGAAGAAAAATCATGTGATGTAAACAAGAATGAAATTTTAATGAAGAATATACCATGTACATGAGGAATATATTCAAAATATTTATTCTCTAGAAGAATCACATCATCAAACCATCGGTTTCTAGGAAACCCAATTGAAATTTAAAGCTACAAGAACAAAGACCCTGACAACTCTATGACTGAAGGTAGTAAAAAACATTAAGATCATATTAAAATATTTAAATGTTAATGTAAAGAAAAACTAACATCATTTGAAATTGAGAAGTTTTTCATCAACATGAAATGTCTTGTAATAGATGTAAAATTGAGAAATTCGAAGTAGTCACATGTTGTAACTTCCTAAGTTACTGAAAAGGTGAATTCTACCACCCATACATATGAATTGATTCAACCTCCAATAAAATATTTTGTTATAAAAATAGTTTATATAACACATGTATCTAAAGTGACTCATATTTGTGTCCAAAATAACTCAAAATAATCTCTTCATCAAGCTTGTAGATGATCATTAAATAATTTTACCCATAACCCCATTAATTCAGTTTCTACTTATACAATCTCAAATACTAGTACATGTTAAAAGAAACAATATGGTAAAATGTGTCTTGATAAAAATTTTATTACACCCACAAAACCACCAAGGGTGGACACTAGAAAGATTAAGAAAAATAACTCTGAAAATCATTATTTTAAGGGAAAAGAAAAATTTAGAAATAGAAAAGTACTAAAACTAGTCTAAATAAAACTATAAGGAAAATAAGGATATTTATTATACTATTGGTGCTACTATAAGCTTGGGAATTAGGACATTGAATTTTGGAACAATAAAAAAATGTACAAAGACTAAAAAAAGGCCTACATTCACCGAGAGTATAGTTAAAAAATTAAATAAACATGTAAAAAAGCATCTTCCATATAAGAGAATGAATATATACACACAAAAAATATTCAATTTCCCTTAATGAATTATATGATTACAAAAACATGTGTGGTCACATAGAAAAAGTGTAGTAGTATACATAATCCAGGTATAACTCCTATGCTAATAAAAGGAAAAAAATTCCAAAACAATGAAAAAAGGGAAATGTTTTCCTTGGGTAATAAAATAATAAATGAAATATATGAAGATAACTACACAAAAGAATCATAAAAATTTGGATTCCTATATTTTCATATTAACTAAGAAAATATTATTTTTTTGTTGAAAGACTGGTCGTACAATGGAACACTACAAACAAGATATGGAATTGAATTAGAGAAAGCTAAAATCAATAAGAGAATAAATCCATGAAAGAATCGAAAGATGGGACTAATTAGAGAAATTCCTAAAGAATATTTTTATATATTACATAATATTTGTAACTCAGAATCATTGAAGAATCCATTTGGAAGCTCCAAAATAGAATATGTTATGAAATAATTCTTAATCACTTTTCTTAAACATGTTCAAGATTCTAGAGAAATGAAAATGGATGAAGATGAAACAATTTATATAGAAAAGGAAAAGTGAAAATAGATTATTTCTTATGATGAATGTAACATAAAAGAAAAAATGACCATCAAAGTAGTAGCTGGACCGGTGGGTCAAATACCTTAAGAGCATCTCCCTAACTACCAGAGGCTTATGACTAGTAGCGAGGAACTAGGGTGTTTTTTTGGGGAGACTATTCCCTCACAGATCAGATTATACACAATGACTAAAAATATATAATAGTTAGCAGAAGCATCACAATAAATGAAAACAGTATAAATAGTAATAAATAATTTACAAAACAACAGAGGATAAATTTGACATAACTGAACAAAAGTGGCCAATAATAGTTTATACAATAGATGAATGCATGACATGGTAATGATACATTATAGAAAGAAGTAAAAAAATACAACATGCTTTACAATATATTTCAATAATAATGAAAATATAGAAAATCCCCACAGATGATCTTCATGAGCATCCTAAGGTCTAGCTCAGTCTATTAGTCCTAACTCCAATGTACAAGAAAAACAACAAAAACCTAGATCCAGAAAATATAAGATCTAATTGGGTACCCAGGGTACCCAAGAAGGGTGTGATATATAAATGTCAGTAGGATGGAACCAAAGTTTCAAGCCCAATCCAGAAAATGAATTATGAATTTTAATGTGTTACATATAAAATAAATGTTGAAGATGATAAATTAAATAATTGCAACTTTTTTTGGGTTCCTAAGTGAACAGTTATCCCATACTACCTGATTTGATATAATCTAGAAGTTAGAAAAGTATAGTTGAGATAGAATATATAAACCAAGATCAATGTAAACACAGAAATCCAAGAAGGCATACCGCCAAGATTGTGAATTGTCATGGAGTCTATATCACATGTCATCTTCCAAGTGTAATAATAAGAAAAAGAGAAGTTCACAAATGAATAATCAAGTAATTTAAGAAATAATTTATGTTTATCACTTATATATAAACAAAAAAATCAATCAAAACCATCAAATCATATGGTGGAGTTTGAGAAATCCTTGGAGATCTAAAAAGAATCTCGTTATGGTACATCCGATGTAATCCAACACTACTGAGTCCTTCCCAGGAAATACGTAAGGAGTGCCTAATATAACTCGAGGAATAGTGACTCTGATTCCATCCTAGGTATCTCAAATGAGGACCGAGTATCACCCAAGGCACGGAGTATCCATATTTCCAAGAGTTCTATCCACGGTTTCTCCCTTAGGGAACTAATATCACCCAGGAGTATAATAAACTGCCTGAGAATCCCTCACCTAGCAAGACAAAGCATCGTCCCTGGTGTGTCATGGTATAACTATCCGATCATGGGATTCCATCCATGAGTCATTAATATGGAACCCATGTTCTCACCCAGCCTACATTATGTGAACCATGTCGCTAAGGCACATTGTAAGGAAACCATCAACACATATCTCACATGGAAGCATATATATAAATAATTCTATCAAACAAGCACCATGATCCACATGCTATTCAAGATATCGAGTAAAAAAATAAAACCATCAACATGGAATAAGGAATATTTTTAAAAAGTAATTCAAGACTATAATCTAGAACACTAGGAGATAAGAAATAGACATAAGTAAGGTTCAAGAAAGAGGCTTAGCTACAGGGCATAATCTATAACAATGAAATGAAACTAGATCCACATGGCATTAGGATGCCTTTAATCATATTTCATCAATGAAATCTCAAGGTATCGAGCTATCAAGATTGACCATGTATTTAATAAAACCAAGCCAAAACACTTTGGCACCAACAATATACGTACACCAACATATGCACAAGGCTAAACAATATAACCTAGGCATATGCATTATCAAAGGGCTCAATCCATTGTTCAATTCCAATATAAAATCAAGTTATCAATATAAGACATTAATCCATGGAACCACACAGTCACCAGAGGTGAAACATAAAGGCATTATAAAATTAGGCCATTTAGGTTGGGAACACCCAAAGGGGTGGCCAAGAGGCAAGGTAAACCCCCCTTAGTTAGGTTTCAACACATGAAAAGGTAAAAATGGACATGAAAAGACAACAAACCAATTTAATACATGATAACATGGAATCACTAGAGGGTTTCAATGAGTGGAATAATTGAACAACATGAAATAAGTGATGAAATAAAATTGAAAAGGGTAGATTCCTTGCACTGGTAATACCCATTTATAAGGCTTTCTATTTAGTTTATAAAACATGAAAAAGTCATAAACATGCCATTTAGGATGGGAACACCCCATAGTGGTGGCCAAGAGGCAACAAAAACACCCAAAATGGGATTCTCCATAAATGAAGGTCACCAAAGATATGATAGAACAAAACAAATAATTTAATACAAGTCAAAAATACATTATGGATAAACCATTTATTCAAGGAATTCCATTTGGAATCAGTAATACTACAAAAGGAAAATCCCACAAAATTTTTCTGAACATGGAAAATTGATTTTAAGGTACAAGTTCCAAAGGGTTCATACTTGTTACCCTTAAAAGATGCTACCAACTAACTAATTCATTCTAACAATTCCATTTACCTCAACCATTTCATTTAACTCATTGAGACATAACAACTAAATTTCAAGGAATCAATAAACTATAAAAGTCATTCATAAATTATTAATCAATAATAAAGTAAATGATAAGGCAACAAGGTTGGCATTGTAAAAGTCTATCTCTACAATTTTATCTTCAAATTAGCACACTTCCATTGGAGGGGATTTATTACAAAATCATGACTTTGTTATAAAAAAACATATCACTTTTATGAATTACACTAAATTTATCAAAGAATATTATAAAATGAAAACCCAACTGGATTAATTAAAAACCAATAATGGTGAATTAATTAATTAATTAATTAATTACTAAAATTAATGGGGGCTTGTGAAGGTACCCTATGTCAAGGTGGAACCCAACCGAACATTTCAGATATTGTCACTTTCTAACTAGAAGATGTTGCTCCTCCACTGAGCATATGCACCTTCACATACATATAAGTAAACATGGCCCCTATGCACATATTTTCATGGCCCTGAACATGTGCAAGGGGATCCTTACATATATGCTTATATGCATATACAAGCCTCCAATCACCTACGTAAGAATTTTAATATATATACATAAGAACACCTAGCCCCATAAATATATATTCATTTCCATGGGGAATATAAACATAATGGGGGAACCTACATATATATACATATATAACTATTCATACTCAGGTAAGTCATCTTAGTCCTAGGGACTTGAAACCACTCAGAACAATCTAGAACAATACACAACAAATACTAAGAATCACAAAAACTTAGTGGTGAGGTTCAATGCACCTCTACTAAATTATTAAGAACACATAATCACATTAATACAATCATAAAAAGGGTAAAAACCAAATCTATGGGTTTAGAGCCTTATCCCAAATGAAAATGGTGAACGAAATCGAAACCATCCACATCACGTTCGATGGCAGATGCCAGAGCATAATGAATCTAACCCATGGAACCCATTTCAAGACCTATAATGGAAAGAGGAAAATAAAAATTTAGGTTAGCCAAACCATGGATCTAGTTGAACTGAGTATGGTGATGTAGAGATCTCAATTGGCCAAAGTGAAGGAGTAAAAGGGCGGAGAAGGTTTTACCTAGTAGATTTAGACAAGAATCATCATGAAACTGGGTGGAAATAGCGTGTTGAGAGGGAGCCCAGGGGGAGGAGGTTGCACCAAAGGGGGGTCATGTGAGAGGTGTTCAACCAAGGGGGGTCATGCGAGGGTGAGGAAAAGAACCCATTCGAGGTTTCACTTAAAACAAAAGTAAATAATAATAATAATGATAATAATAACAATAATAATAATAATAATAATATTATTATTATCATTAAAATATTTATTTATTATTTATTATTATTTTTCATTTATAAAAATATTTCATTTTTGCTTTAATTTAATTAATTTAATTTCTTTAGATAAACACACACCGCAGTGTCAACTCTCGTAAGGAAAACGTTTTGACACTAAATTTTAAAAATGGTCTGCCTAGCTAATAGAAAAATTTAATTTGCATCACATTTTCATCTGTTTCAAAACACAAGATATTACATATTTATCACCTTAGAACTTATCATAGACAAGAATCATTCAGTAACAACCCATATGTAGCCCAACCTACAATGGGAATGAAGTTTCGTTCAAAGGGTCACAATGTGTTTCCAAAACACCCAATGCACCTTCTAGCATTAGTTAGTCATGTAGAACGTAATCACTTAAGATCCAAGAAAACACTTTTTTTCCAACTAAAACATCGAAATAGAACTTATCCAAGACCATTTAGCTATATCCATGACAATTTCGTCATCTTATTAAACATCTGACCAAAGTTACTTCCCACATTAGTATTTAATGTTAGAAATCTGCAAAATTTCCATCCATGGAACATTCCACAATAAACATTTCTTACAAGACTGGACCTTAAGTGTTCTAGTGAAACTTCTCATGTGATTTATGAAATAAATAAAATGGTCGATTCCCTGTTGACCTCAAATCCCAAGTTGAGAAATCTTTTCATGAAAATCCATTACCAATACAAACCGCACTCATCCACCTGACGATATGCCAGAAAAAGTCCTCCACTGACCACTCCATTGAACCAGAGAGATAACTAGTTGGGCCACTCCAGCAAACCACGAAAGATGAAACTTGACTTAGATGGATAGTATTTTATGATCTGAAATGTGATGTCTTCTTCCAAGGTATCCCACATTCACCACGAACACCTCCACCAAAGTCCACACCTTACTTCTGGTGATGTTACTTGATTTAAGAATCATTGATCCTAACAAAAATTATGAGATAAACTCATATTGGAATGAATAGAGTGAAAGGAACTAATTCAAGGTAGTCCATAATCTATGTTTACGAGTGTGACATTGGTAAAAAAATATGACACCCACATTAGAACATTAACTAAGGCCAGAGCATCATCAGCCTAGAAATAATTTTAGATGAAATGGATGGAGTTCAATAGTTCATGACTATCAAATCCTCGATAAGAACAATGATTTTAGTGTGTAACACCAAAATAACCAATAAAAAATCCCAAAGTATTTATGACATTTGCGCGACATAAGACCGATGCTCTCTTAGTGTTTCTAGATGATGTTAAGAAAGGGGGCATGCTCGTCGCTAAGCTGGATACACTAAGAGGAATTAAACCAATTCCGATCAAACATACCCTAGTGTTGGAATAAAGAATAGTTGTACAAAAAGTGGTTGACTTGAAAGAATAAACTCAGTTTCACCTACTGACACACCATCATTAACCAACCACCAAGCCTTTATCACCCAAGGTATCCCGTGATCATTCATGATTAACCACTAAATTCCATCTATGAGCAATCATGTTTTTCAATGGGTTCTTACATTTCCAACCACACCAATTTCATGTTTTTTAGAGATCACTAACATGATTTAAAGTTCATGTGCCTCATGGAAATTAAGTCAGCCCAACCATTCTCTAATGGCCCACTTTGGTTGTGTAATTTCTACCTAGAAGGACATGTATTTAATTGAACTGACATGGAACTCCACACATTAAGAGTGTCCCAATCATCAAAATAAGAGATAGACTAACCGATCAAAATAATTCCAAGTTAGAACCACCATAAACATAAATGCTTAAACAAATTGCATGAAACCCAAAACCCAACTGACTGGTGTGTCTAAACACTGGATTCTCTGAAGGACATCCCTAGTATTCAGATGAAATTGATTTCTTTATGCCTGGGTCACTCTACTCTAGAGATGACCCAAGTCTACACACAACAACTCAAGGCTCAACAATCCTACTAAACTCAACCGGTATGTTATGTCGCTAAGCACTTGATGATTACCGTGTATACCAAAACATATTACCCTAATAATTTACAAGAAACAGAACATCCTGAATACTGTCCATAGGTTTTCCTCCCTATGGATCCAAGCATCATATGTTCAATAAAAAAAATTTCCTGGATGATGACATACCGAGTCATCAATCACTGACAAAAGGAAAGAGTCAAGTGACCTACGAAGCAGCTGACCATGCCCGACGTATGTTTAACCAGCTCAAACCGAGCATTGGTTGATGATTACAACCATAATCAGGCTAAGGAAAACAAGACTGTGCATCTGAAAAAGAGTTTAATTATAAACAAGGGGGTATAACTAGGGACTACAACATGTGAAAGGAACCAAAAGGCAGAAAAATCACAAAATTAACTAGGCCTTTAAATTCTAAGGGTTCTACCTACCATGGGCTAGCCCCTTTATGAAGAACAAGCATCGACCCTAACACTAGATCACTCTAAAATAAGCCCCTTCGATCAAAAACCGGTCATCTAAGTCATCGATAAAAGAAATAACACCTATGTAAAACACTCATTATTTTTTCCAAGTAAAATTAAAGAAGCTTTAGCTACCCTTACATGAGGTTCTTAATTTGAGGATACCTCTACATGTTCCACTTCTAAGTCCTTTACAATTAAAACCATTTAATAGTACAACATGCACATTTTCAATAGTCCAGTCACATGGGTGGCCATCTACCAATCCTCAAAGTGACCATAATCTTTACAGGTGGCATTTGGCTCCCATTTAATTGCAGCTAATCTATTTTTCATATGAAATCAATTACATCAAAACAAAACTACCACATCATAAAAAGTATATAACATAGGGAATAAATTATATAGGCATAGAATCATGGAATATTAAAACGTTATAAGGTTATAAACATATGAATGATAATAAACGCAACAACAAGGAATGGAATTCAAGGCACTCAATCATATCCGCATGCAACCTATAAATGTTGCTACATGGCATAGAATATGCATGAAATGTGAATCCTTATGTCCATATTATGATGGATTTAATGCTTAATTATCTCCTTAACATGATAAAGGTAAAATATCATAACATCCATAAATCCATAAGTAGTGGAAATTACACCAATCACTCAAGGTGATATCATATAAATGGAAATATCGAATAACATGAACATCAATTCCTAGACCTAGCCACTTGGTCATTTTTCATATGTGGGAAGATATGTCTCTAGAATGGATATCATCCATGCACTGAAACATTATTAGTATCATATATACCAACCCAAAACAGTAAGTTGAAGGAAAATAACCGGAAATAATACCCCTTTTTAACATCTCGACCTAGCTGACCATCGAAGTGGAATCTGGACTGGTTGGTCACATGAGCTCAAGTGAATCTTCCCAAATTCCAAAGGCTTCTGACTATTAGTGAGGGCCTAATGTGTGACTGTGGGGAGAATATTCCTTCATAGATCAGAGTATTCACAGTTATTAACAATATAAAATATTTAAAAGAAGAATAAAAAGAATATATAGCTGTGGAAATAGTTATAAATAGTTGACAAAATAGCAAAAGATTGATTTTATATAACTGAAAAAAGTGTCCAATGCCAGTTTATACAAATGATGAATGCATGAAATTGTAATGATACATGACAAAAATCAGCAAACAATACAGAATGCTTTATAATATAATATAACAATAAATAAACGACAGCTAATCCCCGCTGGCGATCTCCATGAGCATCCTGAGCTCTAGCTTGGTCCTTTTGTCCTAACTCTTAAGTAAAACCAATGAAATAAAAATGTAGATCTAATAAATATAAGGTATACTTGGGTACAAAGGGTAATAGAGAAAGGTGTGAGATATAAATCTTAGCAGGTCAGCACCCGCTATGACTAGCCCAATCCAGACAATGAATTATGAATTTCAAAGCATCCCATATAAAATAAATGTAGAAAGATTATAAATTAAATAATAGAAACTAGTTCTAGGTTCCTAAACGAACATTCATCCCATAATACCTACGTTGGCCTAAGGAAAATTTCTGAAAAGTATTGTTGATCAAGGGAGAATATATAAAAAAAGGGTCAATGTAAACATGATAAGACAATAAGGCATACTCCCAAGCTAGTGCTTTGTCTTGGAGTCTATCTCACATGTCATCATCCAAGTGTTCTAATAATCAAAGGAATAGTGTCAAAAATGCATAAGTAACTCATTTTAGTAATAAGGTATGCATACCAGGTATTTGTAAACAAAAAATTCAATAAAAACCATCAAATCTAGTGGTGGAGTCTAAGCTTGACCCTGGGGATCTAAAAAGAATCCCATGTATCACTACAATATATCTGATTTGATCCAATACCACTGAGTCTTCCCCAAGAAATCCATATGGATTCATTGGTTTCACTCGAGCCATAATGACTCTGAGTCCATCCTAGGTATATCACTATAGAACTTGGTATTGCCGAAGCCATGGTGTAGCCTTCTTCTCAAAAGGTACGACCATGGTTGCTCCCCTAGGAAACTAGTGTCACTCAGGAGTATAATAAACCACACATGAAGCACTTACTGGGAAATCCAAAGAATCACCCCTAGCGTGTCATGGTATAACCACCTGATCACAACATTCCATCCATGAGTCCTTAATATGGAACCCATGTTCTCACCCAACCCACATCAAGTGAACCAAGTAATTGAGGAACATTGTAAGGAAAACATCAACACATATCTAACATAGAAATCAGACACACACACACACAGATATATATATATATATCATGCTATCAAACAAGAACCATAATCCACAATCTATTCATGCTATCTAGTAAAACAAACCAATCCATCCACATGGTATAAGTAATTTAGCTCAAAAGTAACTCAAGTCTCTATGCTAGAACATTGGGCAATATGTAATAAACATAAATAAGGTTCAAGCAAGTGGATTAGCTATAAGGAATAACCTCTAAAAATGACATGAAACTAGATCCCCATGGAATTAGCATGACTTTAACCATATGTCATCAGTGACATCCCAAGGTCTCAAGATGTCAAGCTTGACCCTGTGTTTAATACAACCAAGCCAAACCACTTGGGCACCAACAATATACATACAAAAACATATGAACAAGACTAAAAAATAAGAACTAGGAATATTAATTATCAAGGAGCTAAATCCATGGTTCAATTATCATTTTAAATCACGTTATAAATTCAGGAATTTAATCTGTGGAACCACACACTCATCTGAGGTGAAGAACAAAGGCATTAGACAATTAGTCCAATTAGGTTGGGAAAAACCAAATGGGTGACCAAGAGGCATGAAGAACCCCCTCAGTAATATTTTTCTGTAATAGAAGGTCAGAAAAGACATGAAAAGATAGTCAAACAATTAAATATGTGATAATATGTAATTTCTGGAAGGTTTCAATGAGTGTCACAATGACACAACATGAAATAAGAGACAAAATAAATAGGGAAAGTGTGGATTCCCTACACTATAAATACCCATTTATAAATAATGCCATTAAGTTTATAAAACATGCCAAAGTCTTAAACATTCCATTAAGGTTGGGAACTCCCCACAGGGGTGGCAAGAGTTAAGACGAATACCCCGAACAAGTTTTCCTATAACGAAAGGCTGCCACATACATGATAGAACAAACCAGACAATTCAGTACAAGTCAACAAATAATTATGGATAATCCATTTATTCAAGGCATGCCATTTGGTATGAGTTATCCTACTAAAGGTATTTCTCACACAATTTTCCTAAACATATATAATTGACTTTAATGTACAAGTTACAAAGGGTTCATGCTCATTACCCTTAAGGGATGCTACCAACTATCCGAATTAATTCTAACCATTTTATTCACCTCAACCATTTAATTTCACTCATTGAGACATAGAAACTACATTACAAGGACTCAAGAACCTTTACATGTCATTCATCAATTATAAATCAAGCATAAAAAACAATAAGAAAATAATGCAGGGAACATAAAATTATATCTCTACATTTTTTTCATGAAGGTAGCAAACCTCCATTGGAGGGGTTTTAATAAAATATCATGACTTTGTTATAAAACAAAACAAATAAAACTTTTATTCATTTCACTAACTTTAGAAAGGATGTTTTTAAACTAAAAACCCAACTATATTAATTAAAAACTAGGAACGGTACATTAAGTAATTAGTTAATGGATTTATAAATTAATGGGGAAAGGAAAGGGACCCTACGTTAGGATTGAACCCAACAGAACATTTTGTCTTTTGGAGATTTCTAACTTAAAGATGATGCTACCACACTTAGCATACACACCTACACATAAATATAAGTACACCTATCTCCTATGAACACATTGGTATGGCCATTAATATGTGCAAGGGGATCCTTACATATATGCTTATATTTATATACTATCCTCCACTCACCAATGTATGCATTTTCATATATATAAATGGGAACACTTAGCCCCATACATATATATTCATTATCATGGGTGAATATACACATAACACAGGAATATACATATATAAATACTTACTTATGCATACATAGGAAAGTTTCCTTAGTCTTGACAACTCAAACCCATTCAGAAAAATCTTACGCAATACCAAAAAAAATACTAAGAAGAATAAAACATAGTGGAAAGGTTCAACACACCTCATATAAATTAATAATAACCCATAATCACCTTAATAATCTCTAATATGGGGTGAGAAACCAAATATTTAAGTTTAAAACTTTATCCCAAATTATGGAGGTGAGCGAAATGGAACCCATTCACCTCACCTTTGGTGGTGGATGTTGAAACATAATGAATCCAACCCATGGAACCTATTTAAAGCCCTGATATCGAAAGAGAAAAAAACCCAGGTTATCCAAAACCTCGATTCAAACGAACTGAATATGGTGACATGGATTCCTAAATCGAATGAAGCGAAGGATGAAAAGGGTGGAGAAGGGCTTACCTCAAAGATTTGGACAATAATCTTCAAGAAACTAGGTGGAAACGGTGGGCCAAGAGGGATCTTGGGGGGAGGAGGTCGTGCCGAAGGGGGGTCGCACGAGAGGTGTATGACCAGGGGGGGTTATGCAAGGGTGATGAAGAGAACCACTTTTGGATTTCTCTTAAAAAAAAGTAAATAATAATAATAATAATAATAATCATCATTATAATCATTATAATCATAATCATAATAATAATAATTACAATAATCACATCATTATTTTTATCATTAAAATATTTTTTTTGTTATTTCTTCTTATTTTTTATTTAAAAAACATTTAATTTTACATTTAATTTAATTAATTTAATTTCTTTAGAAAAACACAAATCATAGTGTTAGCTCTCAGAAGAAAAAAGTTCCAACACTTGTTTTTAAAAACAATCTACCCAACTAATGGAAAATTTTTTATTTCCTTTTTCTTTTTCATCTGGTTCAAAATAGAAGATGTTATAAAGAATAATTTGAATTTCATGTGAGGTTTCAGAAAATTACAACTCAGGTGTCTCACAAAAATTGTGCCGAAGGTGCAATCATACAAGACAGAATTCAATAAATTTCATGAATATTCTACCTTCTCATAAGAACATGTTGAATACATAAAAACAAAAAATAAGGGAATCTATTACACTACTGGTAGATGTGAAGAAAAAATAATTATAGGATGAATATAGGTGAAATAAAAGAGTCCATGATATCTATGAAAATTTTAGAATTCAAAATGTAAAGGAGATAAAAGCATGAAGAGTAACATAATAATTAGATTAATAAGAAAAGGAGTCTCTGGGTTCAGATAAAATTCTCAACCATGATTCATTTAATAAAATTATAAGTTTTCCACCTTATTTCTATACATATTGTGAAATATTTTTTTTCTTTAATTGTAGGGAATTGAAGGTGAAGTTCATTCTCAAGAGGATAAATGAATGAAAAAAGTTGAAGAAAACAAGATAGAATGTATATTCAATATATTATGAAAAATATTTTTTTCCAAAATAGTGGATCATAAAAACCGGGAAGACTATGTGATGAAACTATCCACTAGGAAAAATTAAGATATAACAACCATTGAATTGGAGAAAACATCAAATAGAGTATATAAATTATTATTTCATGAATTTCTAAAAATTCATGTCCTCTATAAATAAGATGAAGATAGAGGTAAAACTATTAAATTTATTTATTTTTTCTTCATTATTTAAATATTGTGTATCAAGAGGGAGTGTTGGTTGATAAGTAAACTCATATAAATGAGGAGTAAAATATTCTAGAACTTAAAAATTATGTTCTGTTTTATGAATTGTGTAGGAGAATATATTACTTGATAAATATATTTTATAAAATACCCAATTTGAGAAATAAATATGTTATGGGGATGATATGACATGGATGATTGTTAATGGATATCATAGAAAACCTTGGTTGTATCTCTCTTGTTTTCTACACTAGTTTATCCCACGTAGACTTCGATTTGACAAACTAATGTCTCTTTTCTATGTGAAACATGTGTTACCATTATTCTCTCATAAAAAAGAATATATTTTCAAATTCCATGAATAGAATAAGAAACCCCCTCTATTAATTATTTTCATTTATTATCAATACGGGGGAGAAGTTACATTGAATTTAAGGAAATGACATTGACAACAAAGTGAGAGGGGGGATTGAAATGACCATGTGGATGGTTGATGATTATGGTTTTGTTCATTTTAAATATATAATAAGTAATAAAAGGTAAATGTATTATGAATTCCCCTATGATTAGTGATTAATCATGGAAAGAGAAAGATGGAAATATTTTGAGATAAATTTAATATGGTTGATAGGGATTCTATTAGAATTGTAAGGGATTGATTGGTTTTATTTTGGTAAGACAATTATCCATGATTGGTTATTATTTTTAAAGAATTATTATGGATTCATCTAATAGAATTTTATGTCATTCTTAGAAAATTGTCCTTTTAATTTTGACGATTGTTGTACTATTTTTAATTTCAAATAAATGGTCCAATTTAACAAATAGAGGCTTCATTGTTTACATAATTTGAATAAGATCTTTTGATGATGGTTATCAATCATCATTTTTTTGAGGAAATGAATAATTAGGGATGGTTCATATTTTAATAATTTATCATCTTTTGATTTGATGATTTGAAGTTAAAAAATGTGACCATGTAATATAAACAATATTTAATGAGGAGTATTTAGTTGATAAATACCATGAAAATGATAATTTTCATGAAGTTAATATGAGGAAACAATTATTGGATGAATTCCTTGAAATGATTTTTATTTCATGTGGAAGTAAATTTGATTTATAAGAACCATGAATAATATTATTTTCCATAATGATGATTGAAGAAAATGATGAAAGGTTGGATTGAAATTTTAATTGGGAAAGGATTAGAATTCCTATACCTAGATTTTATTTCTATTTATTTTGAATGATCCTCATATAAAAAAGAAGGCCACCCCACAAGCTTGTCGAGGCTAGCTTAACCAAGGGAACATATAGGACTAGAGACTACCACATCCAGGGGAACCATCCCAAGAAAGAGACATGATTTATAGGGAAGGGACATTTAATATGTCCCACATGATAAAATGGGATAATTAGTGAAGACACTATGTATAGATTCATAGTGGTGGAGAGATCCAACAAGGAGCAGTGTCAGTGGGGGTTCAGGAGTAGACCCTTGTACTCTCTTATAGAGAGATGAAGGTAGTGATTGATTGATATACCATATCCCAGAAGATTGAGAAAATGATGTGGGAAAATAGTATCATGTGAAATACTCACATACATTTAAAAATCTAGATATTACATGTTGCATTAAATCTGGATGATCTGAGCCATCCATCCATCATCTTCAACCAGCTATGTTCAAGGCTTCTATGGGGAGAGGATCTGATGCCATTGATTAGCCATATGAACCATAGTAGAACATACTTGAATAAAATAAAGTAATATTTCACACTACATATATCTTTATTAAACAATTATGACTACAGAGAGTCTAAAGAACATTCCATGCATGATATCCATGCACTTCCATGCATTAAAAAGAAACAGCCAATATGTGATGATCATTTTATGAAATGGAACCTTTGGATGAAAAATGATAATAAATAGATGATGTATGTTCTAAATGAGTGGAAATATATTTATTTACACTTTCAATCATGTAAACCTATTTAAAAATAGACAGTAGTGAAATATATGGAAGAATATGGTGAATTAGAGAGTTTAAAGAGAAATGAATCCTCTCTGAAGAAAATAGTAATGTTATTCTTTGTGATGAGGCTCCACAAATACTCAAATATGGAATTTTCCACATGAATAATGAAGAAACAATCCTTATTTTATTTAAATGAGTTCCAGTATTTGAGTATCTGTAAACAATTAAGCACAAAACCTTCAAGTGTTTTGAAATGCATGCACGAAGAGGAGACTCATAGTTTATAAATACTCCCTATGAATAGACAATCTTGGTCTGAGTCTTTGATCATTTTTAGCATGAATACAAAAGGTGAAAATGAATTCATGAATAAGGTGTGAGTCTTGGGAGTTTCCTAATCTACGTGAAGAAGAAGTGAATTTCTAGACCATTTTAGTATTCATATTTAAAATATTTATCCACAGATTTTAAACGTGAAGTAGATGATCGCCTTCCATGAGAAGGAGAATGATATACCAAACTCCTACGCTATTTAAAACAAGAAACAATGTTTGTAGAAAGGAATTACCACTATTTATTTTAAATGGTTTTAAAATATTCATTGCATGAAGAATTAAAAACCATGGTCATTGGGGTATTTTTATCAGTGATAAAATACCCACACCATTCAAGTATTTATATTTGAAGAAGCATGATAAATGTTTTATTCCAAAGAAATTTATAAGAAGATTTAAATGGAGAATTTAAATCATTTATTAATTGATATTATCATACACTACTTTTTTTCAAATAAATATGTGGATGAAGGTGATGAGAAAATGGAAACACCATTGAAATATCTTCTGGATATCCTAATACAACCTTTGTGTTAATGAGAGAAGGAGTCATTGACTGGTAATTCTTTATGAAGGGGAATATATGAACCATAGGATTTGAAGATAAGTCTAATGAAAGGATTTTATAAAGTACATAAGAATGTTTTATCCAAAAATATTTTGGAGGAAGATCATAGAATCATCCTATAGTGGATAAACCTTCAATATATTTCAATAACTGGGGGTTCCAGTATATACAACTCCATTGAATATAGGTGGTTTCAGTATAAATAACACCAATCACTTAGAAACCATGGTCATTACTATATAAATATTATTTTCTAATTCTATCTCACTTTTAATCCCTGATAAATTATAGTGATAAGAAAATCCGTGAAACAACCACATGTTGAACATGACAAGGAGTAAGTCTTAGTAAAAAACCATTTAATAATCGTTTTTTGGATCTCTTATTATATTCACTTCATAATATTGAATTCATTTAAATAACATAACAATATCCATTTCTCTTAATTAGTATAGAGGTTTAGAGAAAGAGGTGCTAATGGAAATGAATGAAAAATTTCATAAAATATGGGTACACGGATTCACCCCCAGTGTCTCAGCATAATCCATATGATATTGACACAAGACCCTATAAAAATATATCCCCAAAATCCTCATAAATATTATACAGAATCTATAATTCCAAAAATACCCACCTTTGGGTCCATAATTTTCAATCCAAAGGAGATTATTCTAATTGAAGGTAACCATCTTCATCAAACACCAGATTTTTTACTTATTAATTATCACCATAAATTATGTCATAAAAATACCAATATAATAACACTATTGTCTCCTACATACAAATATGTTATAATATTTATTTCATAATATTTATCCATCCCCTCTTCCATAAAATTAGAAATGAAACAATCATTCATGTGTACAACGGGCTAACAACTCATAAACCGATGTTATTAATTTTCTCTCATCTCTTATCATGGTTGTTAAAAATGATGGATTTAATATTCACATATAATATTAATTAAATATTAATGATTATCATAAATTAATATATCATATAATTTCTTACCTTACCTCTCATAGAATAATGATTTCATCATCTATCTGCATAGCGGACTACGACCTCACGAAACATTGTGATTAATTTTTTTACCACATAACATTGATGGTATATGTTATTGTATTTAAAGAAATAATATAACATATATAAAATTATGATCATTATTGAAATATTAAATAACACTAAACCTATTTCCATCATGATCTTTGAAAAACAGAAATGTTACTTGTGCATATGTACAAGCTACCTTCCACAAGTTTGATAGTTCATTTTTCTAAACCAATATTAATGATTATTAAAAAAAATATAATTTATGTATAAAAATAATAATTATTTATTTATTATCATTCTGAATATGATAGATCAATTAGCCATTTCATAGTAATAAACATACTAATTCCATTTTAAAATTATAAACCTCGAATCCTCAAAACACATTATGTGGAAATAACTAATTAAGAGATTAAATATTTTCTTAAAAAAAATGAAGAATTTTTTTATGTATAAGGGTTTAAATTGAGATTTTTTTAAAAAATAAATAATTTTTATAGATTTATTATACTTGATACATAATACTTACATGATAATGTATGAAATCAAGGTTAAGGTTTCCTCTCAAAACGTCCTTCATTAAGACAATTGTTATTTTATGCAAGTAATTTATTTTAAATGGTGTATATAATTAACCTTTACATATTATATCATAACAAATTCGAGCATATATTAATTTTATGTTTCAATTCAACGACTTAATTCATATTATTTATGATTCCAAAGTTACCAAAGAAGTAATGGTTTATGTCTTAATCTCATTTTATTCAGGAGTCTTTATTATTGAATTTATATTATAGTAAATTATTTGATCATTGTCTAGAAAACAATTTATTTTTATTATATTTTGGTTATTCATGAAATATTTATTTAATACTACAATTTTAATTTATTTGATAATTAAAATGTCACAATTATTTTTTAGAAATACTGACTTCATTAATCTCTTAATTCGAAAATCAGTTTTATTGATAGTCTATATTTTTTAAAAATATTTTCAAAATATTCATAATATTCCCCAAAATATTTATTAAGTTATTTTTTCCATGTTTTAATTTTTTTTAAAAAATTAATGGAATATTATTTCCATTTCCTAAATTAGGTTATTTTTAACCTTTTTGAAATAGTGTGAATGAAATATTTCTTTTACCATACACCTCATGTACATAATTACCCACCATAATGGTCACTTAAATATTTGAACCATACTTCATAAATTTAAAAAATAAATAAATAAAATGTTCCTTATAATATTTTGGAAATTTTTATATTTTTAAGACTTTATTTCAAAATAAAAATGGAATTTTTTCCCCCAATAAGTATTCCATTTAATATTTGAAATATATTTTCATCAGTGAAGAAATTATTTGATGCAACAGATTACTTCTAAATTAGGTATATATGTCTCTCATATATATACCAAAATTATTCTCCATTACTTTTATGGGGTAATACATTCTTATGTCCATCTCTAAAATTAATTCATTATTAAACTTATTTTGACTATGACACGAGACAATAATATGAATTCCATTTCTTTCCATGGGTAATTCTTATGTTTGCACCATATTATTTATTTCCTTATTTTGGAACACATTCTCATGAACATGTTGTGATGGGTGTACCTAGATAGCACTCCAATGAATTAGATAATGTTTTCACTCCCATGTTATGTCATGTATGGGATTAGGGAGTAAACCTAATCCACTATATGAATTTTTCCACCATGTGATATTATCTATGAAGTTATCCTTGGATCATGTTTATTTGATGTTATCTGTTAGTGAAAAATATCAAATGATTAAATTCTCTTATGATACCATGTTCATTATATTATGCTCTAATTTTATTACCCTTGATCCTTATATTTTATGGTATCATGTTATACTTTTGAATGACACGTTACATTTACTTATAATATTTATACGCTTACTTAGTGTGTTATCTCACCCCTATAGTTTATGTATTTCCCATGTTATCTCACATTTTTTAGGATCATTAAAGGATTTGGGATCTCATTATAGAGAATAAAATAAATAATTTTTATTCTAGTATAACTTTGTTTTATTATGAAACCCCATCCTCTCAATATACCAGGCCTCCATCTTTGGGTTAAAATTATTGGATGTTTCTGTTAAAATCATAGAATAATATGCATAAAGTCTTGGTTCACTGTATTTTTTAATAGATATGTCATTTATTATTTTTTGGATTAGGACTAGAATATTTTATAGTGAAAACTATGGATTAGTGTAATATCACGACCTTTTCTAGAGATATATCATGATTTTTTATAGGTAAATTTTTACCCTTGTTTATATATATCTTGGATTTATTTTTTCTGCGTGTTTTGGGTGAAAATTGAGAATTTTGAAAGGACAAGGGGCCGTGCATGGTTGGCTCATAGTTTTCGCAAACTGTTTTCCTACCCCCAAGAAATTGTGAAACCCTAGATAGAGGGGGATTGCATGGTTGTTGCATGGGTTTTCAAATTGTGTGCCCTCTTAAGAGTAACTGTGAACTCCACTAGAAGGGGCACATGTTTAGGGTGCCTAATTAAGTAAAACCAAGTGCCCCATACATGGAACCGTTGAAGTTGAAAATCAAACAACCAAAAAACTATTAAAAAATTTCTACACCCTGGTCTTATATCCCTAAATTCCATAGTTCAACCCTAACTCATTTTACATAGAATTTGGAGTCTCTCATATATATTCCAATGGAATTAAAACTCTACTCATAATGAATCAAGGATTTGATTGATCAATTTTAACCTCCCCCTATAAAAAATATATTCTTGTGTGGTTTTCTATTTCTCTCATCTCAGTTTCTGGACAAAGAGAAATGTTTTATTTTTCATTTTCAAGGTATCAGATCTATGTTATGATAGATCTGACTAATTTTGATCTTGGATATAGGATTTTGTTCTAGATCTTGTTCTTCGATTATTAATGATTGTTCTACCTCAAATTGGAAAATTTCATTTGACAAACTCTCACCAATGATCGTGAGGCAGGTGGTCTAAATTTAAAATTCATTAGTCTTGATTATAGTTGTGTGTACGAAATTGTGAAATAGAAATTTCAATGTTTGGAAATCACATCATGAATTAGATTAATTAATGGATTGATTATTTAATGTAATTATGTGATTGTGAAATTGTGGGGATATCGATATTATGAAATTGGTGAATTAATTAGTTTTTTATTTTATTGATAAATTTAAATTGTTAAATTGATTGGTTATGGGAATCAAGGGATGGTCGTCTTACCCTTAAAAGGTAAGTGTATAAAATAATTAAATTTTGATAAATGGTTTGTTGGTGAATTGTTAATATTATTACATGTGATAAAATGGTTGAACCATGATTTTTTGGATAATTGAAATGGTAGACCATGATGTGAATTTTTTATTAGAGGGTTAATGATGATTAAACTTGTTAAATGTGATATATTTTAAATGTATGATTGTTTGATAAATGGGTTCTGGGTCCCTAATTAATGCTTGAAATACCCACGGGGTGTTAGACATGGTGTTCTGGGCTAAAATTCATGCATGTGATAAATGAGTGTAGGACATAGACTGATGCTTCAAAATACCACATGTGAATGATTAAACTAGGTTGTGGGACATGAAATGATGCTTCAAATACCCATGGGGTCCTATCCATGGAGTTCTATGCCCAAAATTATGGCATTGAACTATGGTTCTAATTAGCCATGAAATGAATTGAATTTATATGGACAATGAAGGACCATGTGATAATGAATTATGAATCCATGTGTGATATGGTTCAGATTCCAACAAAGGCCGAAGTAGGTATTGGTTGTTCAAGTGTCATTATGAACCTGGGTAATTTGTGTGGTTAATCAAAGATTAATGAAATGTGATAACTGTTCACTTTATTGATTTTACATTATTCTTCATACAATCGCATACACTACTATTGACTGGATATTATTTTAAACATAATTGGTGGTGGTCTACTGAAATATATTCACACCCTACTTTTTCTTCCTGGTCATTACCAAAAGATAATTCATCTCTTTTAAATATGATAAGGGAAATAGAAGTATGTTAGATGGATGATTTTGTATGGATCATGGATGAGGGAAATAGACTTAGTGTTCGGACATATTTGGGGGAGTTGAATGTGTCTTTATTTTTGGGTTTTCATATTGACACATGAAACATATTTGGCATGAAATATCTATTTTATTAGTTATGATCAGTTATCCATATTTTTGTTTATCTTGAGATATTTGTATGTATTGGTCAGTGTATTAATCTTGAAATTATTTATTAGCATTTGGTTATTTTTGTTCTATTTACAATGTTCTATTACTCTAATATAGAGGTTATAGTCCCTTAATGTCTTATATTAGACCCTTGCTTCTAGTTGGAAACCTCTTTTGTAGGAGGAGGTTCACTTGAGGTCATGTGATCGACCAGATCATGGTACTGGTCTATGGTACCTGTTCAGGACATTATGAAGTTGTATCATAATTGTTTTATTTTATTTTCTTTTTTCTTACTATTTGGGAATGGTAGGAACAAGACAATGAAGATTCATGGCTTTATCCTAAGATCATTTATAGGAGTAGATAACCCATTTATGATGGAAAACCCAAGTAACCATGGTGTGATTGTTGTTATTAATGTTTTCTATTGCAGATGGATGTCATTTATCCTTGGGTTATTATTATTTTCAGATATTTTATTCCTAACACTGAATGTTATGAGAGTTTTATATACCTCCATCATTCTAGGCACTCAATATTTATTTTACCATGCTTAATTTTAGGCATGTATGGAAAATTTGGTGTTGGGGTGAGTTGTTTAATTGAAAATCATTTTCATTACTTGTGATGTTTAAATAAAAATGGTGCTTAATAGGAAATTGATAATTGTAAAATGATTCTAAATGTGGAAATATTAAATTGATAAATTAGTTTATAATGAGAAAAATGAAATTGTGATAGTATTTACCCTATGTGAACCATGACCTAGATGAGTGATGTTTGAGGGTAGTGATAACACATCAGTTTTGACAGTGTACTTGGTAATAAGGGATGACTTGTGATGGATTTTTTTAATCCCTATTGTTAAATTATGTTAATGTCGTGTAATTTTTCTTAATACATGTGTTTGTAATTGTAGATTTATGCCTCCATGATGACACTTATTGATAAGATGATGGGAGGACATGGATAGAAATGTGCCTCCCATGGTGGAACCTGAGGCACCGAAAGTGCAGGGCGAAGGAGGCAATGATCAATTCTCTGAGAACTTTACTATCATTATGATGTTTACAGATAGAAACCTAGGGAGAGTTGTGAAAAGTGTGTCTGATATAATATGGGAATTCCAGGTGAATAACCCACTTAATTTTACCAAAGAGGGTGGATCTGAGGTAGTTGAGTTCTAGATTGATTCTATCTAGATGATCCTTGATCACCTAGAGACTCTTGGTGATGATAGGGACAAACTTGTTTCTTATATATTATGTGGTCAAGAGAACAATTGGTGGGACATACAGACTTAGGATGGGTAGTAGGATAATATTGAGTTAGAGAACTTTTAGTTGAATTTATTGGAGCACTTTTACCCTAACATGCTCAAGAAGGAGAGGGCTGCCGAGTTCATAAGATTGACTCGAAGGAGTATGTTTGTGATGGGAAATGATGGAAAATTTATATATTTTTATCGCATTGATCTATAATTGGAAGGATATGAGGCTACTATAGAAAATTAGTTTCATTATGGGATTAAATGTGAGATTATATCCCATCTTAACATTTTTAGGCTGAAAATGTTTTCTGAGGTGGGGAATCGGGCTCTCATATCCAAGTGGAACCTGAAAGAGGATTCCTATGGAACTCATGGGTTTTTTCTTCATGACAATAAATTAGATCTTTTGGGAGTATGAAGTGTCTCTATGAGAATGAAAACCACTAAGATAACAGGAAAGGTGTCCAGGTGGAAGGGCTAGTTAAACAAGACCCTACCTAAGTGACCTTCCACTAGTGTGGTAGGTTGGGTTACATTTGAAGACACTCTCCCCGACCATCAGAAGAGTGTTGGTCTTGAGGAAGGTTGTGTCATCTACATTAGTTATTCATGCATCCACAACATATAGGTAGTGATGGAGTAGATAGGAAAATTAAGATTATGGGAAGGGGTATTCTAAACTGTATCATCCTAGAAGTTGAAAATCTACTAGACACCGTGGTTGAGGTAGTGGATGGGTTACTTATAGGAAAGAAAACTTGTATAATCAAACTGGTTTATATTAGGGGACTGAAAATGCAAACCATGGAATAGTGTTAGGTCATTTTCCTGTAGATTAACCTACAGTGATGGACAATGATGTTGAACCATTGATAGTTAGATGTACTATTCTTATATTTTATACACATTCTACTGCCTTATTTTATACATGATCCTCTCATTATTTTATATATGTACAACATGTGAATGGTATGAGTCTGATGGTGGATTTTGTGAGTGGGGTTATGACAATTGATGCACCTTTTTTGGGTATGAACATGAGACATTTGTTTGTGAAAGGGGTGTTCTCTTGAGGTTAGGGAGTATTGTTTTATATTGAATATCTACATACTTTTAATGTTAGTATTTGATGTGATTTTGGTTATAGTATGGTTAGTAATATACCAATCCCACATAGTTTTTTTATCCAGGGGAGTAACATCACGTCTTTGGAGGGTGACAATTTTGTTCACCATGGTGAGTGGGATATTTAGGTGGTCCCTACATGTCTTGTTAAAAATCAACTAGGGGATATCACTGCCTAGGTTTCAAGTATCCTCCTTTATGATGAAGGTGTGATGCATGATGTCTTTTCACCCATAGTGGATAGGTTCTAGGATGTTTTTTCAAAAGGACATATCATGGATTCCACATGAAAGTGATGTGGAATTAACAATTGAGCTTATTCCAAGGGATGATCCAGTATATATTACACCATATAGAATAGTAACAATTGAGCTTCAAGAGATTAAGACTCAACTCTAAGATTTTATGAATAAATTTTTTATCTCTAAGAGTACATCACCTTGGGGTTCCGTAGTTTTATTCACAATGAAGGCTAATGAGAATCTACCTTTGTGTGTAGATTATCAGATGTTGAACTGTATGGTAGTAAAAAAGAGGTATCCTCTTCCATGTATCAATGATATTTTTGAATAGTTAAGGGGATATTATGTCATATCAAATAATTATTTGATATTGGTGTATCATTAGTTGAGTGTTCGACCTTCTTATATACCAAAAATAACTTTCAGAAGCATGTATGGCCTCTATGAGTTCATCGTGGTACCATTTGGCATGATTAATACACCTGATGTATTTATGAACTTGATGAATAGAATAATACACCCATGCATTGATCTAGTTTTGGTAGTGTTTGTGGATGAAATATTGGTGTACTCCATGACTCTTTAAGATCATACGCAATATCATGGCATTGTCTTGATTACACTGAGAGGCCATCATCTATATTCCAAGATTTCAAAAAGATTATTTTGGATAGATTAGGTACATTTCTTTGGTGACATCATATCATAAGAATTTATGTTATTTTATCAATATAAGGTTCATGTAGTTGTTTCTTTGGAGAATCCTTAGAATGTTTCTGAAATATGTAGATTCCTAGGTTTAGCATGTTATTATCAGAGGTTCATCTAGGAATTTTACCACATTGAATCACCTCATTTATGCTTGACCAAGAAGGTGATAAATTTTTATTGGTATGGATCATGTGATAATTATTTCTAGGAGTTGAAGAAGTATTGGAAAACCACTTCGATTATGATATTACCCGAGTTGGGGGAGGAGTAATCAGTGTTTTTTGAAATATTTGGGATAAGACCTGGAGTAGTGTTGATGAAAGGAGATTGAGTTGTGGAATATGGGTCATAAAATTTGAGGCCACATGAATGGAATTAACCTATTTACAATATTGAGTTAGAGGTAGTGGTTTATGCCTTGATTTATTGGCAATATTACATGTTGGGTGAAAATTTTACTGTGTATACTGATCATAAGAGAATAAATTATATCTTTTCATAGTGAGATCTGAATCACTAGTAGTGGATATGGGTTTAATATATGAATTAAATTGATTTTTTTGCTATAATATAATCTTGGTAAGGTAAATAATGTTTGTGGTTCTTTTAGAATGAAAACATAGACTCAATTAGTTCAGGAGTTCAGTTATGATTGGAATATTATGACTTTACTAGATTAGATGCATGTTGTGGTGGAGGAGATCCATGAATATATGAATCTCATATAAGTCAGGGTATTCCACATATTTTAGTCAAATAAAATAGATATATTATAAGGATATATATTGTTTTTTATTGGGGGAAATGATGAAGGTGGGGAGTCACCTTCTGATTAGACCATAGATGTGGATGAGATTATCTATGTCTAAGGTCATGTAGTTGTGCCTATAAGTATGTGAGATGAGTTGCTGCATAATTTCCATGTAACTAAGAGTACATTATATTTTGGTTTGACCAAAAGGTATCATGAAATAAATTGACAATATTGGTGGATAAGAATGAAAAAGGAAATAGTTGGGTTCATGACATGATGTTATACCTATCAACAGGTGAAGGTCAAGCATCAATGACCCGATGATTTTTTGTAGCCACTCCCAATTCTAGAATGGAAGTGAAATGATGTTACTGCTATCAACAGGTGAAGGTCAAGCATCAATGACCCGAGAATTTTTTGTAGCCACTCCCCATTCTAGAATGGAAGTGAAATGATGTTACCGTGGATTTTTTGGATGGTATCCTGGGGATTCCTTAGAATAATGATTCCATTTAGATTATTGTTGAATGATTGAAAAATTAGCGCATTTCATGCCTATACGGGTGACTTTCTTGGTGGATTAGTTGGGAGACACGTAAGTTTGGGAAATAGTTTGTCTCTTTTAGGTTCCATAGTGTATAGTTCCAGACCGTAACTCATGATTCACTTAAAGCTTCTGGAAAGGCTTTCATAAGGAACCTTGTTCAAATTTGTCACTGAGTATGGATTTCCACCCACAAACTGATGTAAAATTAGAACTTACTATTAGGGTGCATGAGGATATGCTATTTGTGTTTATTCTTGAATTTGGTGGTTCTTCAGAGAAGCACCTAACACTTGTGTGTTTCCTCTATTATAACAATTATCAAGAAACTATACAGATGTAACCATATTAGGATCTTTATGTTAGTCCATGCAGATCACCTCTATGTTGGATGGATGTTAGTGAGTCAATGTGGTAGGGATCTATTCTCGTGTATGAGACATTGAATAAAGTTTAGATGATTCAGAAATGTATGTATATGACTCATAGTAGATATAAGTCATATGCTAAAAGTCATCAAATACCCCTTGAGTTTATAGTGGGTGACCATGTGTTCCTTTGGATATCCCCAAGATTGGGTCACCGTTGGATTCAATGGTAGGGAAAATTAGATCCAAGGTTTTTCAGACCATTTTATGTAGAAGAGAGAATTAGGTCAATGGAATACTATATGGTTATTTTATAGATATATAGTGTTATACATGAAATTTCTCATGTGTCACATATTTATTAGTTTTACCCCAACCATTATCATGTGATTGATGTGGTTTATATTGATCTTGATACTGATGCATCATTTGGTGAGCATCTGTTATTTTTTGTGGATCACAGTGAGAAAGTGTTGTCGGGAAAATTGTGCTGATAGTTCATGTATTTTGGAAATATGTTCATTTTCACGAGGAAACACAGGAGAGGGAAGTAAATATGTGGGTTTAATGTCCCAATATTTTTATCTCAGAATATTAATGGTTCATGGGAGTATAGCTTGAGGATGTGCAATTATAAGGTGGAGAGATTATAAGATCCCGACCTTTTCATGATATGTCACACTCTTATTTATAGGTACTCTTTTTCCATTGTTTTGATATATCTTTGGTGGGTTTTTTGGGTTAAAATTCAAAATTTTGGAAGGAAAAGGGGCCATGCATAGTTGGATCATAGTTTTCCCATACCGTGCACATACCCCCAGTAATCCATGGAACCCTAGAAAGAGGGATATTTCATGATTGGTGCACTATTTATCAAACGATGTACCCTTTTAGGAGTAATCGTTCACCCCACCCAAAGGGGAAGACTGTTAAGGAGCATGGTTAGGGGAAATCATGTTCCCCATACAAAAAACCATGTACAAAGAAAATTAAAACCCTAAAAAATTGATAAAAATTTACAGAACCCCCGGTTTATATCCCTAAACATCTCAGATTGACCCTAACTCATTTTCCTTCAAATTTAGAGGCTCTCAAATTGATTGCATAGGATTATAAACTCTATTTTTGGAAAATCTATGACGTGATGGATGGAATGCACCTATCTCAATAAGAAATCTCTTCCTATGTGGTTTCCTCAATCTCTCATCTCTATTTCAATACAAATATGAATGTTTTTTTTATGATTGAAAAGTTATTGGATCTAGGTTATCATAGATCTAATTTTATTTGATATTGTATCGAGTTTTTGGTTCTAAACCTCATTCTTCAATGTTTCCTTGATCATTTTTCTTTAAAATAGATAATTCAGTTTGGAAAATCCCCTCCAATGATCTTGATATATGTGGTCAAAATTGGAAATCCCATAGTATTTTTTATAATTTGGTGTATATATTTATGAAATATAAATTCCCATGTTTTTCATTGTCATATTAAATTGGATTAATTAATGAAATAATTATTTAATAGAATGATGTGATTAAGAAATTGGTGGGATATGGGGATCATGAAATCCTGGAATTAATGGATTTTTTTGGATTGATAAATATTAATTATAGAATAGATTAACTATGGGAATCAAGGAATGGTTGGATTAACCTTAACGAGTTAATGGTTTAAATTATTAAATGCTTAAAAATTGTTTAATGGTGACCTATTCATATTATTCCATGTAATTATTGTTCTGAACCATGATTGTTTTGATAATTGAGATGTAATTCCATGTTATGAAATTATTGTGAGAGAGTTAATGATGATTAACCTTATTAAATGTGATATATGTAAAATGTGTTATTTTTTGATAAATGGGTTGTGGGACATGAATTGATGCTTTAGATTCCCACAGGTTACAAGACATGGGTTTCTAGGCCCAAATATATACATGTGATAAATGAGTATGGGACACAGACTAATGCTTAAAAATCCCAAATTTTATTGATTAAAATGGATTTTTGGACACATATTAATTCTTTAATTACCCATGAGGTCATAAACATGGAATTCTTGGCCCAAAATATTGGAATTAGACTATGGTTACAGTAATCTATGATATGAATTTAAATTAAATGGATAATTAATGACCATGTGATAATGAATTTTGAATCCCTTTGTGATATGGTTTAGACTTTAACATAGGGAAGAGTAGGTATTGGTGGTTTAGGTGTTATCACGAACCTGGGTAATTTATGTAGTTAATCAAAGAAGAATGAAATGTGATAAATATAATCTTTATTGATTATAATTTATTATTTATACAATTACATACAATGTTATTGAAGGTATATTGTTTTAGAAATATTTGGTGGTGACCTACTGAGTTTCACTCACAACCTACCTTTTCTCTTCCTGGTTAGTACCTAAATAGACTTCATGTTTATAGATAAGATAAGGG
This sequence comes from Viscum album, assembly GCA_963277665.1. Classification (NCBI taxonomy): domain Eukaryota; kingdom Viridiplantae; phylum Streptophyta; class Magnoliopsida; order Santalales; family Viscaceae; genus Viscum; species Viscum album. The sequence continues at coordinate 902,743,285 of OY728160.1, read as the reverse complement.
AAATATCCCTACATTAGATGGATGAATTTGGATGAAGAATAGATGAGGCAACTAAAATTGATGTTGGGACTCAAGTGGGGAATTTTTTAAGCATTTATTTTGGGTATTAAATATTGACACTTGAAACATGTTTGGAATGACGCATATATTGTTATATTTATGGTTAGATATCTATGTTTTGGTTAATCTTGTGATATTGGTATGTATTGGTCATGGTATTACTCTATTTTTTGGTTTTATCTTTTAGTAATATTTTTTATACTTCCACTATTGTATTATTATGATAAAGAGGGTATAGTTTCCCCATGTTTTATATTAGACCCCCACTATTAGTCAGAAGCCTCTGGCATATGGGGAGGCGCGCCTAGGGTCTTGTGACCACCTGCCTCAGGGCACCAGTGTGTGGCACCCAGGTTGGGGTGTTACAATTACTCTAAGGATAAAATTATGTATATAAAAAAATATCCATGAATTTGGGTAAAATATGGAGGATGTGGGTTATAAGAAATTTCTTCCATGTCTGGACACTACAATTGGATGTGGATCTGAAATTGTTGTACCTAAGGTCAATAACTCTAAAAATAGTGAATTGAGCAACACTTGATCATCTCCTGGTTTATTAAAATGGACCTTGATTCAAATCTGGTTTGACACTCTTAAAGGATATGCTTTTGAAATTCACAAAACACTTTATGAACCATTATAATAGACTTGAAAAATTTGGTAGGATAGAAAACCTAATAGGAAACATTACCATGGATAACTGATTTTAAAACCTAGAGACTCATTATTTAGTTTATAATTTTCATTTATAAGTAATTAATTCTAGTTTTATATGTTTCCATTTTGTATGTTAATCCATAATCATGTTTTTTCTTTTATTATTTTTAGTTATTGGAAGGAAATTAGAGAAATCAAAACAAAAACCAATGTGATGGTAAATGTAATGATTCCCCTAACATGATGCCTAACCTCATTGGAATAGAGGATAAAAATATTTTTATCATTCCAAATGACATGTATCAAATTATGATTAAAAACTGGAACATAGTTAAATTTTCAAACACATTAAATAATAGAAGTATTCCATATCATGGAAGTTCAATTGTAAAATATGATAATGAATAGAATTTTCAAGTTATTACATTTAAAAAATGTGATAAGAGGCACCATGGAAAATTACTTAAAGGAAATAGAATATTCTTTATTTTTAGAAATGGAGGAAAAAACAACTGAATTACAAAATAAAAATTAATTATAATTTTATCATGACATAGGGAAATATAGGTCAGACTAAGGCACCACTAATAGTCCAATGTCAAATATGTGGGGAACATATTCATTATCTGAGTAAATGTACTAATACAAGGATCAATTTCTAAGTTCATATGTTATGAGAATCATTAAATTACAATGATTGGTGTGTTTAGATGTTGAAACTAGATATTCATGTTATTGATGTATTTTTATCAGTGGTATTCTATTTATAAGAATCATAAAAGTTCTAACGGTTGTTCTGAAATAGTTTTCATTAAATATTTTCAAGAATATGTTTGTTGAAAAAAATGAAATGTAAAGATGTTTTAACGGTAAAGTGATATTTAAATAAAACCATATGATTGAGTATTGGATAATATTTTATATCTAAATTATGTTGAGGCTAATAATTTCAGTTACGATTATTTGATTTTGTGTAAAAAAATATGTTTTATAGAATACTCTAGTGGTTAATAATTGATTTGATGATTAATATTTTTTTGAGTATATCCTTTATATTTTTGGAAACATTATAGTAAGTATATTAATATAGTTTTGGAAAAAGGACAACTTATATATTGGGTGAAAACTTATCGTATCTGTAGAGATTGTGAGGATTAAACACACAACTGGTGTGCGATGAGGGTGCAACACATACCACTAGACCATTTAATGTGCTAGTTAGTATTTAATTTTTTAATTAAATGATTTATTGGATAATTTTAATATTTATTTGGGTAACGTATTATAAGATCCAATCTTTTTGACTTTTTTATATTTTGAGGTGACTAAAGATACTTTTGGAAACATTTTTTTGTGTTAAGATTTATATATATATATATATACATAACGTTTATGTTTAAGGTAATGTAGTATTTGGGAAGAATTTTATTCTATTTTTTAGATATATATAGAAGATTATGAGATAACCTTTGAAGTTTAAACCTTATTTCATGTTGATTTTGTTGAGGTTATTTTAGTTATATGGTTATATAAAAGGGATGATCTATGTTAAATCATTGGTTTTGTTGTTGAATTGTAGAGATTAATATATTCAAATTCGTTTTGGGTATTATCTTACTTCGTGATAACAATTGTTTATCTCAATAAATATAATAGGAGTATATTTTTACTCTTTTATAGATATTATGATCTGTTAAACGTTTTTTTATTGATTCAGGCATAAAAATACTGGTTATTAATTCCTTACAGTAAAAGGTGAAGTGGAAATTGGTTGAAGCATAATGAATTGATGATTTGTTTTATGAAATAAAAATATTTCAAGTTGGAATATTTTATGGTGTTATATATCATGATAGTAAAAGAATCCCTCAACTTTGGAAAAAATATCATGAAAAAAATTAATCATATAACCATTATATATGAAGAATCAAAGGTCTTTTAATTCATTTTAGATTAATGGTTTTATAGTTATTAACATTCTATTGATCATCCAATTTAATTTGGTCAATAATATCTATCACTGCTCATAATTAATTAATATTCCATAATGTGTTCATATTTTCACTTCCCAACAATGTTCTCCTAATGGAAACAATGTCTTTGGTTATTCCATATGACTTTCAAATTTCCCTTTCCCTTTTTTAATAAGATTCTTTATTAACCCTTTTAAGATGTATATTTCCCCCAAAATAAATTTTCAAATTTAAAACCCTTTATTAATGTGAAAAAGTTCACAATTAAAGGTCACAATTTATTTATGTTGGGAAGAATTTAACACCCTTATATTTCATAGAAACACCATGTTCGATAGCATATACAATATACAACACTAAGATTAACAGAACGATTCCATATTATTAAAATAATAGTATTTGAATATGGTCGTTATAACCTAACCATTAAATTTGAATGTAAGAATAGTATTATTAAATTTATGAAAAATATATAAATTATCTAATCAATTAAATGTATTTATAAATTCTTAGGAAATATGTAGTCAATTTTTAATTAAAACATTTATCACATACATGATTTTTATTACATCTTGTGTGAAATCAATATAAATATTTTTTTTGTTTTTATAAATGTTATTATTTAAAATTTACATCATAATTAAATAATTATATTTATATACACATAGGGTTATATTTTAAGAGTTTTTGGAAATTTTTTATTTTTTAGTGAATAGAGAAAAAATACCGATTTTTTTAAAAGTGTAATTTTTTATTAAATTATGTTATTTAAAAGTACCATGATTGTTTTAGTATTATTTAAAAGTAAAATAAGTAATATTTAGTTATATATAATCAAATTAATACCATTTAAATATCCTTTTACACTATATTTTAGTATAAGTTTATTTTTAGTGTTAAAATCAATATTTTCTGAAAACTATTTTAAAGTGCATAAAATTCATCTGTTTAAATTTTTTAAAATAACCCCTAAAGAGGAATTATCTAAATTAAATTTATATATTTTTTATATATAAATAAATAATAATTTAAATTCATATAATTATTATTGATAGCTATAGAGTTAATATAATATCATCCATTGCTTCTAAAATGTATTTCTTGAAAAACTTCTTTCGACATGTTTTACGGGTTTAATTTTAAATTGAATTATTACAATTATATTATTCAAATTTTATAAAATAGATTATACAGTTGGAATAACAATAATTAATATTTTTTAATATGTTAAACAATTTTTCTGGTCTTAATAAATTATAAAATCACTAAAAAATAAGTCACTATGGTGGAAAATTAAAATGTTAAAAAGTGATTAACCTTAGAATAAAATAAAATAACATGTTTAGAACCTGTTTATTATAGTATTTTGGGGGGTATTTATAAACTATATCACCCTTCCACTCTGTTATTTATCAATTTTTTATGCACTTTTCTTGAGAGTGAATTTCCATTACTGAATTTGTTTGGGTATTTATAAAAGTGTCACTTTTCCTCAATAATAAAAGGACACCCCTACCCTTACTTATTCACACTTATAAAACAATTTTTCTAGGAAAAAAACTTTAAAAATATCACCTTAACATACTTAGTCATATTATAGTGAGTTTTTATTCCCAAAATAAAATCCTTAGGGTCCTTAATAAGAAATCCAAAAGATGGTCTTCTAAGGGAATGTAATCATATTCACCAAGATTATTTTTGTTGTTCTTATTTTCAACCATAAATTATGTATTAATAATTAAAATATAATAATAAATTTATATCCAATATACTTGGATGATATTGTATTTATGTAATAATATCTATCCATCTCTTCTTTTATTAAATGAGAAACAAAACAATTGTTCATGTGTAAAGTGGACAACTGCCTCACGAACAGATGTAATTGGTTTTCCATCATCACCTATCACGGTTTTTCATGATAATGGATTTAATATTTTCATATTTTATTTATGAAATATTAATAATTATATAAAATTAATATATATTATACATTATTACCTTACTATCCATGTAAAAATGATAATGTCATTCGTGTGTACGGTGGACTTCCGCTTCGCGAAACGTTGTGAGTTATTTTTTACTACCTCACATAGAAGGGACATATGACTTATTTTAAAAAATAATTTTATATTTATTAAACAATGATTATTATAGAAATTTAAAATAAATATTACATTAATTCCATCAAGTTCATTGAAATATTGAAACGTGACACATGCGTACATACAACCTACAATATCTATGATTGTAATGTAGTTATTTTTTCAAAACCATAATTCATAACTATTTTTAAAAGTATTATATATGTATAAAAATGATAATTATTTCATTTTTATTATTCTAGAGATGATTTAACAATGAAACCTTTGAACGTGATCAACACATCAATTCCATTTTTAAATTATGAACTAAGCATCATCAAAACCCCTAATGTAGACATAAATATTTAATTATTAACTACATATCTAAAATAAATTAGTTTAATGGGTTAAATATAAGGTATTAAAAATTTAAAAGTTCCTTAGTAAAAAATTTCTCTTATTTTATAATATAAGAGATAAAATACATACATTAAAAATTCCGTACTCGTGGTAAGGGTTTTATCTCAATACATACTTCTATCATAAATATATTATTTTATGAACCTAATTAATTTTAAATGGTTTATATAATTTAAATTTACATATTATATCATAAAACCATTATAATTAATTATATGTTATGTAAAAATTCATTTACTTCATTCTTGGGAGGTATTATTCAAATTTTTCCGAGTTAGTAATGGTTTATGTTTCAATCTCATTTTAATCGGAAAGGTTTATACTTTAATTTACATTATATAAGATTATTTCATCATTATCTCATAAAAAAATTTAATTTTATTCTAATATAATTATTTATTAAATTCTCATGCAATAGTACCATTTTCCTATTGTAATAAATTTAAATTATTGAGAATTTTTTTAAGAAAATTTAACTTCATTTCTCTCTTTAGTTGAAAATCATTTCACCTCCATATCCATGTTTCGAGGAAACATTTTTAATAATATTTTGAAAATTCCCTAAAATATTTATTAAAGATATTTTTAGCCTTGTTTTATTTCTTACGAAATAGTTTGAAAGGAATCTTCTTCTATTTTTATGAATAGGGAACATTTTATTATTTTTACCGTAATGTGAATGGATCATTTTTTTACTTATACCACATAAATAGAATTTTTATCCAACACGAGAACTCAAATAATTGAATAATTCTTTATAAAATTTTGTGTTTATTTTTAATGGAAATTATTTCTATGTTATTTTATAAATATTTATATTTTTAATAAGTGATTTAAAAATTAAAAGGGTGTTTTTTCTGAAGAAGTATTCCATGTAATATTTAAAATACATTTTCATTCAATATTATTAATCATTAATGTTATTTATTACTTATAAATTATGTATATATATCTTCCACATATGTACCTAGCTCATTCTCCCTTAATTTTATGGGGTAACACATTCCTTATGTTTATCTCTCAAATGACTTCACTATGAAATTTATGTTGATTATGACATGAGACAAGATTATGTAAACCATTTTTTCCATGGGTAATTCTAATACTTATGCCATATGATTGATTTTTTTTTACTTTTTTTGTTAAACGGGTTATGATGGTTATTCCCCTATATTTCTCTATTTCATTGGGTAATTTTTTTAGTCTAATGATACATCATGTATGGGATTAGGGGTAAACCTAATCTATTGTGGGACTTTTTCCACCATATGATATTGTCTATAAAGTTATCGTTGACTCATGTTTATGTAGTTTCTAATGTTTTTTCATATTGACTATGATTTAATGATTTTATGATATCATTTTTCTATCTTATGCCCCCATGTGTTTAGCCATAATACTTCTCTTTTATGATGACATGTTATTCATTTTACTCACATGTTATGTTTCATTATTATGTTTATTCCATTAAAAATATTTTTAGATCACCAATTTTTTATGTATCCCCAGGTTATCCCATGATTTTTAGGATATCAAAATCATTTAGGAGATCATTATAGAGAATAAAAAATAATTTTTGTTTTAGTCTCACATTGATATATTATGAACCCAGTCATCCAAAGAAACTGGTCCTCAAAATCATTGGGTTGTAATAATTTGATTCTTATGTTTAAAATCATGGAATAGTATGTTTAATGGAATGGGTCGTAATTGAAATTTCTCAATATTTTGTGTGAATCTCACTCGATCAAACTTTGAAAAATATACAAGGAAAGAAAAAACCTAGGGATAATTTTATGTGGTTCAGTCAGAATACCTATGTCAATGTGGATGGAGGCGTATTTTACTATATTCAAAATAGGGGATGCAATATGGGAAGTTTTTTATTATTTCATCCTGCACATCTTTTCCAAAATTAATTTAACGGAAAATGAAAAAATTAAATGATCAATGAAATATTTTATTCATCAATAATAAACATCTTTTACAATTATTTAAGTGGAACCAACACCCTTTATGTCCTTCTTTTGTAGTCACTCTCCATGTGGGTTGTTCTATTTTTAATAAATATTAAAAAATCTCCACCATAATGATAATTACTACTTTTTGATACTTCTTAAATAGTTATTCCTAATTCCATGCTAATAAATATTTCTATCTCATATACATGAGATATTGAATTTAATATCCTATTTTTTAAAGATAATAAAAACTATTATATTGATTAATTATACGAGTTTTATGAAAAAATAATAATTTATAAAATAAAATTCACTTAATAAATGTATTAAAGGATTAATGTATGGGTATAGTCCAAATTAACAATTTTAGAGATTCAATGAAATATTTTCAAAGTCAAAAACTTTGTTAGGGTGTGTTTCTTAGGCTCATAAATCCTCAAAACAAATGAAAAAAATATAAAATATATTATATTACACATGTGAGATTTATTGAAAATAATTGAATAAGTGTAAAAACGATGAATAGAATGATAAATCCAATATGACTATTAGTTCGGAGATGTAGTGTTTACCCTTAGAGGGGTATGAAATTTGTGAGAATTTGTTCCTTTTTCGGGTTTCTTGTGAGGATTACTTATTTAATGATTTTATTATAATGTTTTTCTTAAAAAAAATACCTCTCAAACGGTGTGGCGTATGAGAATATGACACCATTATTAAGTCCAAAACAATGGGTATACCCTAGATGAGGTATAACTTTTATACATGTAGGGTGTTTGGAAATATCACATGCAGAAAAACAATTTTTATATTTAATTCCTAATTTATTCTGATTTTTAAATAATAAATACTTAATATCTCTAAAATGGTGAATCATATGATAAATGAAAGACCATATTTACGTTTTTAATTTAGTGGTTTCCTGATGCGAGGTATAACTTTCATACACAACGGGCAATTGGTCAGCTTTTCATATAATAAAGTTATTTAATTAGGTTAAATAATTAAATTCTTTAATTTAATTTTAAAATGAATTTATTGTACATATTCATCACAATATAAGTGAATTCTTCATTTTTTTCACCAAACATTTTAAAATCTTCAAATATCACAATTTTTTGACCGAGTATTGATGGAAATGTACCAATAGAGTGAATCTAATGACTCTACATTGATTTATTTGGTGAAAAATTGTCTTAATTGGGTGTTTAATTGGTGGGGGTGGGAGATGGATTGGAAGTCATAGGGCATTGATAAAACCAAAACACACAATTCAATTCCTCAGGTCAATATCATCAAGTCCAAATAGGTCAGAATTCCCATTCAAGTTGTAAGATATGATTTGATGATCCTTTTCATCAAAGATCAGTGGGCGACATCGTCCTTACTCCTAACTCAGTACGAACTAGATGTAGGTGTTATTATTATTATTATTATATAATTTTTATTTCAATCTTATTTTATTTTACATAAACACATTTTAAAAAAATGATGTTTGATCAAGAAATAAAAATATAATCCTAATTTTTTTCAAATGATAATTTTTTTGGAACATCAAAAGATGATTCTATAAAAAATTATCAATATATATATATATGAATATTAACATTTTATAATTATGCGTAATTTATTAAAATAATCAAATTTTAATTATTTTTATTATCAACAAATAATTAGTAAATAAATTATCTATGGATATTTGTGTGAAATTTATCGATGGATAATTTCTTAGAAAATTACGAAAAGTGATATATATATATATATGTAAATATATATATCGATTATAAATGTAACGTCCCAGACCCGACCAGCCACCCGAACAACGCCGAGTGGGTCAGGTGTCACTACCTTAGGCGCACCTCCCCTGAACGCCAAAGGCTGCCGACTAGCAGCGAGGGTCTGAATAGGTACAGTGGGGAGGCTATACCCTCTCGGAGGATCATAGTAAGGGTAATGGTCCGGGTATAATAGTAAATATGCATTGGAAAGAAAGACTCAGCAGACTCGAACCAGACCCGCAGAGCGGTTGCTTATCCAATATCAACAAAGAGCGGAAGTAATAATTATAACAACAACAACGGAAATAAACACAACAGCATGCTGATAACATGTAACTACTATTGAATAGTAAAACATGCATCCAAAGCAGGTCAACATACAAAAGGGTTCCAATGGCTGACCAACTGTAGCTACAACAAGTAAGCATGCTGATACAGAAAAGTAAACACAACAAGTAAAACCCAGCTAGGCATGAACTCAAGGTCTGTACCATATCCATGCAACAACTTACGTAACCCCACTCCTGAATCTGGCCCCTTTCCTGCACGTAAATCCATGAAGTCTACACGCATCCCGAAGGGCCCGTGCAGAGTGTGAGACAAATCTCAGTAGGATACCACCCAATGATGCGTACCAAATATTTGTGTTTAAGCAGTCATGAATTTAGCAGGAAAGAAGTAATCAGTACAATGAAAAAATAAATACAAACTCCACTGGTGATCAACAACCACCATGGAGTGTCACCTGCTTCGGCCAATGCCAGAATCTCTGTCATGTAACCCGGAACCGTGTGCCACCTGACACCTCGTGTCTCAAGTAACGACGTCCCGAAGGCACGCCCCAAATAGTAATCCGACACCAAGTGCCTCCTGACACCTCGTGTCTCAAGTACTGATGTCCCGAAGGCACACCCACATATAGTAACCCGGCACCATGTGCCTTCTGACACCTCGTGTCTCATGTACTGGCATCCCAAAGGAAGGCCCATTTCCTGAAATCTCCTCACCTCCCACGTGGCTTTCTACGGCAAGCACCCCCAACCAAAAAAATACCTAACTGCAACTACGGGGGCCTCTACCCACACGAGTGGTCAAAACCACCTCATCATGGAGTATCTCTGTGTGCACACTACTCAAAGTCCCGGTGAGCGGTAATCACCAAAATAGTCCTAAGCCACCAAAACATCTGCCACCTCATGTCCCTGCGACCATGTCGCTCAAGTTCGATGGCATCGCCACCCTAGTATCCTAGGCCATGCCCAACCTGATAGTCGTACTTCCTCAAACCGACATCCATGACGCCCAATCCCGTGGTCAAAACCACCCAAAGTAACCCGGGAAAAGCCCCAACCTGTGATCAGCATCACTCAAATGTAACCAGGCCAAGCCCAACACAACCAAAAGGGGTCCAGCAGATGCAATCCCGCAATTGCATATACAACATGTTTAAATAGAAAAAACATAAACCAGCAAAACAACCTAACAGTTGAATTTCACTATACTAGGTCCTGTCCCATACCATAATTGAGGTCATAAATGCCTCCAATAATTATAATAGGCTTAAATAATTTAAACTAACTGTTTAACACAATAATATTGAAATTAAAACCATTTTGGAGTTCCCCGACCAAAATGCCTCGATGATCCACGAACCCTCACCCGGCCCCGCTCACGCAAACTGGTAACCGAGCATACCTGAAGGCATCCCAGAGGTCCCATAAACAATATAGTATGAAAAAGTAGATAAAACGGGTCCTGCTAAAAAATACCCAAAAACGCGCTGAAGCTGCGTCACCTAAACAACCACGAAAACACAAAATGAGGTATGCACCACCTACCTGAGACTCACACGATGATACTCCTCCGGTAACACCCGTCAATTCGGTCTAAAACGCAGTAAATATACAAATGATTCAAAACCACTCAAAGGGATATAACTCGTTCTAGAAAGAAAATTAGACAAAACGGACAAAGTGAAATCGAGGCCTTACCGAGGGGGTTCCAACGCACTAATCAGAGATGGAAACGGGTATTAGACGGACGATCTGGAGGGGAAGAGAGGTTCGGCCAGCCTGGTTCGCATATCCGGGCGGAGGAGGGGTGTTCTGCCTAAAAAACGAGGATACTTCCCATTTTAAGTGAAAAAAATAAAGTACGCGACATGTTATTTGGGACTACACGCCATGTATTGTTCATTTAAGTATTCATAAGAGGGAAAGATTCCGCCGACTTACTTTTTGAACCTGCCGACATGAGTACACGACATGTACCTCTGGGTACACGGTGTGTACTGGGTTCCTCTTCTCTTCCTCGCCGACATACCCACATGACATGCATATCCCTCATACACGGCTAGACTACACGGCGTGTCCAAAGGGAACACGGCGTGCCCCTGGTTCTTACCTGGCCAACGGCCTACACGCCATGTATGGCCTCAGACGGTCGGGGGTCTACATGGCGTGTGCAAAACTACACACCTTGTAGTAAGAAAAATCTACACGGTCACCCGCACGGCATGTACTCAGCGAGTACACGGCCGACCACTCGCCTACACATACAAGGTGTGTACTCATAGTACCCAGCGTGTAGTCTGGAAATTTCCAAAAACTCTTAATTTTCTCCAGTTTCTTCAAAAACCAGTTAAACATTTAAACAGCGTTGGGATTTTGACCTGTTCCAAAAAACCCGGGTTCTGAAAAACTCCCCACCATAACTTAGCTCATCCCCGAGCTACCAAACGAATACCGGAGATGGCACCGAACACGCCCATCCCAGTTAAGCAACCCAGAATACCCCGATCTCGAAGGTTCCGGCTAAATTCCTCAAGGGGGCTCCCCACCATAGGAATTTCCTTACCCGGTCTCAACCCTACAAAATGTAAAGCAAACAGGGTTTACTAACCTGTTTTCCGGAAGCAAAATCCTCTCGTGACGCATCGTCACCCCTACACCTCATTGGTGCTCTTGTGTCGCTTCCAACACCCAAAGTATCCCGCACCGCATCGGTGTCCGCCTCCATGGGGTCCTGGTGCCTAGCACCTCAAGTATCTCGCATCCACGATGCCCCGATGCCCACAACACCTCAAGTAACCCACATCCACGATGCCCCAAAGCCCACGACACCTCAAGTAACCCGCATCTACGATGCCCCGATGCGACATATCTCATACACACACACACACACACACACACACACACACACACAGATATATATATATATATATATATATATATATATATATATATATCACGCACCCGAGATGGTGCCAACCCACTGACTAGCATCTAGTAAGTCCACAAATATCATGTGAACCTTGTGCACTCAAAACAGGCATACCTATACAGGTAATGCCAAAAAGGAAACATGGAGATCATGGTCACGCCGCGGTGTACCTCTAACTGTCATCGGCTCACCGGCCTGCTCAGCCTCTGGAAGCTCCACGGCGTGCACCTGGACTGAAACATAGCTGCCTGACGCCTGACCTCCCTGCGGTGCTACTCCAGTCACCGGCCACTGAACCTTGAGCTGGGTCCCAATGTCTCTTTCACAGCCTCCGTGCACAAATGAACCTCGACTACCCTCTCTGGGTACCGAACCTATACCAACTACAGACGTTGCAGTCTGTCCTGGTCCCTGCCTGCTGGTTATCTGAGATGGTTGCTTACAAAACCTCTCCAGATGCCCGTCCTGTCCACAAGCCCGTCACTCCTTCAGAGGCCTGTCGCACTGCATTCTAACATGCCCCAGTTGTCCACACTGGAATAAAATCACCGAATAACTCCCACAAGGTTGTTTAGCTGAAACCCTGGCCTGAATGCCCTGCTAGAACTCATCTCGTCCTCGCTTCCTGCTGTCCGAACCGTCAGCTGAAGCTGTCGTCCTGCCCAAGAAATATTTATCTCTCTCGTTGCCCTCGGTTATGTGCACCTGATTCACTGCCTCGGAGAAAGAACCCAGCCTGAAAATGTTCACCTGGACCTGAATGGCGTGACGCAAGCCATCCTCGAAGTGCCTCACCCTAGCTGCATCATCGCTCACCATACCAGGTGCAAAGCGAGACAACTCTGTGAAAGTAGTTGCATATTCCATGATGGACATTTCCCCTTGCTGAAGACTCATGAACTCCCGAGCTCTCTCTGCCCTCAGTGTCTCCGGGTAGAAGTGCTCAAAGAACCTTCCCTCGAAGTCCTGCCATGCTAGTCCCTCGTGTCTATGAGCCTGAACCTGTACGTCCCACCAACGCTACCCCGGTCCTCTCAGCATGTATGTCTCCAGCTTGACCCTCCGCCCTGGAGGCATCTCGAGCTGCTCAAATATCATCTGCATAATCTCTATCCAGTTCTCAGCTGCCTGCGGACCACCCTCTCCCTGAAAAAGCGACGGGTGCTGTGACTGGAACTCCCGCATCAGATACGCCATAGAAGGCTCTGCACCCTGAACGCCACTATCAATCCCCTGCAAGATGCGTACCAGGCTCGCCTGGAGCTGCTCATCGAGCCATGGCCCGAACGATTCCAAACACGGTTGTTGTCCTACCTGCACTGGATCCTGAACCTGATCTTGTCCCTGAGCCTGTACCTGCGGCTCGTGCTCTGCCTGTACCGAATTCTGACCCTGATCCTGCGGCATTGTACCATCTCCTGCCTGAGGCTCCATCGAGCCGTGAAGGAGTAACCCGCTGAATACCATAAATGGTCAGACATCGCATATATATAAATGACAATATATTCTACGCGGATAAGGAAAGCAGTAAAAGGCAGTGCATAACAACTACCCTTACTCCCCCTCCCCGCAACCCATGCCCCACGGCATCCCGGCCTCATGGCCTCCTTACCTGCTCAACAGAGCCAAGTATCGATAGTACCTCGGGCCATGCCCGTCCCGAAAACTACGTTGCCTCAAACTGACGACCGAGTCACCCAATCTTAATAGTTACACTGCCTCAGTCATAGTACCTGCCTGCTCTCATAAGAGTCAGACCCAAAACCCCGCCACATGAAATTCTACAAAAAAATAAAGCATGGCATACACATTGCAACAACTAGAAATTCTATCTGGAATTTCACCATTTTAAATTTCAAAGCAGATAAAGCATGGTAATTGATTTATTTTATTCACATGGTATTATCACTTCACAAAGCATACGTGCAATTATGAAATTGAAATACCCTAAAAATGTGCCTATCAAAAGACAAGAAAAAAGCCTTTCCATACCGGTCCAAGGTCCAATTCTCCCTTACCACACCAGGTCAAGGGTAACATAGCACAATGTAGAACATCACACACTAAGTGAGCCACCGAGGTGGAAATCATATAAACCGTAATCTGAGAAAAAGCAAACAGCAATTCCCACCCATGGCAACTAGGTCCATCCCTCGTACCTGGGGCTACAGGCACCCAAGCACAAGCTAAAAAACCCAGTCCCAGTAACCACAACTTATCTCCAGTCTACCATATCCCAAATAGTAAAACCAGTATAAATAAAAAGAGAAGTCTCAATATCATTAGTAGCCAGAAAAACACTGCTACTAAATCCTTGTCAAGAACTCCTTTGATACCACTTTGTAACGTCCCATACCCGGCCAGCCACCCGAACAACGCCGAGCGGGTCGGGTGTCACTACCTTAGGCGCACCTCCCCTGAACGCCAAAGGCTGCCGACTAGCAGGGAGGGTCTGAATAGGTATAGTGGGGAGGCTATACCCTCTCGAAGGATCATAGTAAGGGTAATGGTCCGGGTATAATAGTAATGGTGCAGCGGAAAGAAAGACTCAGCAGACTCGAACCAGACCCGCAGAGTGGAAGCATATCCAATATCAACAAACAGCAGAAGAAATAATTATAACAACAACAGTGGAAATAAACCCAACAACATGATGATAACATGTAACTACTATTGAATAGTAAAACATGCATCCAAAGTAGGTCAACATACATAGGGGCGCCAATGGCTAGCCAAGAGTAGCTACAACAAGTAAGCATGCTGATAGAGAAAAGTAAACACAACAAGTAAACCCTAGCTAGGAATGACCTCAAGGTCTGTACCATCTCCATGAAACAACTAACGTAACCCAACTCCTGAAGATGGCCCCTTTCCTGCATGTAGATCCATGAAGTCTGCACACATCCAGAAGGGGCCGTGCAGGGTGTGAGACAAATCTCAGTAGGATACCATCCAACAGTGCGTACCAAATATCTGTGTTTAAGTAGTCATGAATTTACCAGGAAATCAGTAATCAGTACAATGAAAAAATAAATACAAACTCCACTGGTGCTCAACAGCCACCATGGAGTGTCACCTGCTTCGGCTAACGCTGGAATCTCTGTCCTGTAACCCGGCACCGTGTGCCACCTGACACCTCGTGTCTCAAGTACCGACATCCCGAAGGCATGCCCCAAATAGTAATCTGGCGCCAAGTTCCTCCTGACACCTCATGTCTCAAGTACCAACGTCCCGAAGGCATGCCCACAAATAGTAACCCGGCACCATGTGCCTCCTGACACCTCGTGTCTCAAGTACCGACGTCCCAAAGGCACTCCCATTTCCTGAAGGCTCCTCAACTCCCATGTGGCTTTCTACAGCAAGCACCCCAACCAAAAATATACCTAACCGCAACTACAGGGCCCTCTACCCACATGAGTGGTCAAAACCACCTCATCACAGAGTATCTCTGTGTGCACACTACTCAAAGTCCCCGTGAGCGGTAATCACCAAAATATTCCTAAGCCACCAAAACATCTGACACCTCGTGTCCCTACAACCATGTCACTCAAGTCCGATGGCATCGCCACCCTAGTATCCCAGGCCATGCCTAACCTGATAGTCGTACTACCTCAAAACAACGTCCATGACGCCCAAACCTGTGGTCAAAACCACCCAAATTAACCCAGGAAAATCCCCAACCAGTGATCAACATCACTCAAACGTAACCGGGCCAATCCCAACCCAACCCAAAGGGGTCCAACAGATGAAATCCCGCAATTGTATATACAACATGTTTAAATAGAGAAAACATAAACCAGAAAAACAACCTAATTATTGAATTGCACTATACCAGGTGTTGTCCCATACCAGCACTGAGGTCTTAAAAGCCTCCAATAATAATAACAGGCTATAATAATTTAAACTAACAGTTTAACACAATAATATTGCAATTAAAACCATTTTGGAGTTCCCCGGCCAAAATGCCACGATGAGCCACGACACCTCACCCAGCCCCGCTCATGAAAACTAGTAACCAGGCATACCCAAAGGCATCCCAGAGGTCCCATAAACAATAAAGTATGAAAAAGAAGATAAAACGGGTCCTGCTCAGAAATACCCGAAAACGCGCCAAAGCTGCGTCACCCAAACAACCACGAAAACACAAAATGTTGTATGCACCACCTACCTAAGACTCGCACGATGCTACTCCTCCGATAAAACCCTCCAATTCAGTATAAAACGCGGTAAATATACAAAAGATTCAAAACCGCTCAAAGGGCTATAACTCGTTCTAGAAAGAAAATCAGACAAAACGACCAAAGAGGAATCAAGGCCTTACCGAGGGGGTTTCAATCCACTAATCAGCGATCAAAACGGGTCTCGGATGGACGATCGGGAGGGGAAGATAGGTTTGGCCAGCCTGGTTCGCGTATCTGGGCGGAGGAGGGGTGTTCTGCCTAAAAAACGAGGCTACTGCCCGTTTTAAGCAAAAAAAAGAAAGTACACGACTTGTACTTTGGGACTACACGCTGTGTATGGTTCATTTAACTATTCATAA
Organism: Viscum album; assembly: GCA_963277665.1. NCBI lineage: Eukaryota > Viridiplantae > Streptophyta > Magnoliopsida > Santalales > Viscaceae > Viscum > Viscum album. Next base: position 902,726,587 of record OY728160.1, on the reverse strand, counting down.
GATGGAAAGATTCTGCCGACTTACTTTCCAAACCTGCCAACATGAGTACACGGTGTGTACCTCTGGGTACACGATGTGTACTGGGTTCCTCTTCTCTTCCTCACCGATATACCCACACGCCATGTATATCACTCATACACGACTAGACTACACAACGTGTCCAAAGGGAACACGACATGCCCCTGGTTCTTACCCGGCCAATGGCCTACACGCCATGTATGGCCTCACACGGTCGGTGGTCTACACGGTGTGGGAAAAACTACACACTGTGTAGTAAGAAAAATCTACACGGTCACCCACACGACATGTACTCGGCGAGTACACGGCCGACCACTCGCCTACACATACACGACATGTACTCAATGTACACGGCGTGTAGTCTGGAAATTTCCAGAAACTCTTCATTTTCTCCATTTTCCTCAGAAACCAGTCAAAAATTTAAATAGGGTTGGGATTTTGACCCGTTCCAAAAAACCCGGGTTCTGACAATAAACATGAATTTTTATGGATAATTTGTTAAAATAAAAATATTAATGTGTAATTTAGAGAGTTACTGAACGATAAATTGTTGAAATTGGGTGATATTTTTTTTCAAAGAAAAATGGCACAATATTGTCGAATATAATTTCTAAAAATTATTAAAGGAAACTTTTACAGTTAATAATATAAAATTTTCATATTTTAATTTATAAGACAATAGTAAAGGATAATTATGAGTGAAAAATTGTTATCAGTGGACAATTACCTATTAGAGATAATTATTAAATATAATTATAAATGGATAGTTTTCAATAAAATTATCAAAATATAATTAAATGGAATAATTTATAAGATTTTATCTGAGGAAAAATATAAAAGGACAATTTTTATTTAATAGTCCAATGATAATTATAAAGTATAATTTTAGATCAATTTTTGAAATATAATTATAAAGGATAATTTAGAATAAAACTATCGAATATAATTATAAATGGATAATTTATAAAAAAATTGTGAAAATATAATTATAAAGGATAATTTATAATAAATTACCAAAATATAATTACAAAAGGATAATTTTTCAGAAATTATCAGAGATAAGTATTCTTTATGAAGAATATTTCCAGCACATTCTTTGACCTAAACAATAATTTCAAAAATTATTTAGGAGAGAGAAACTATCATCACATGTGATATTTTATTTCTTTTAGAAATAAAAAAGTTGGTTTTGGTTTTATAGACTTTTGGGGGACATCGAGCATTGTTGTGATAAATGTTTTCGATAATTAAGATGTAAAGATGGATCCTGAATGGTTTATTTTCCATCATTTTTACATCATGGACTCTTGAGGTTTGAAGTTACGTAACAGTTTAGGATTTTTTACACTTTTTTTCATTAATATAATTATGCATAGAAATATTTTTATGGCCATGAAATATTTTGATGACATGTGGATGCATGTTTATACCATAAACCCTTATGTTACACTTGATTCCATGAGAACATTGTAGCATATTATTCATGTTTGATTTTGATCACATTTAATGTGTGAGCTACCTTACTTTTGATGATATTCTATTAATTATCATGTATCCTAGCATGTTATGTATTCTATTTTTGTAGTATTTATATACCCTAAGATAGGGGGACCACTATGACATGTATATCCCTTAAAGGGGGAGTGCGCATCATTTGAAATAATGATGACAAGGGACCATTGAACAGGGTAGGGATATGATGAAGCCTCAATGATTCTTTGTGATTCACTTGATGACAATAATATGTCAAGGGGTATGTTAATTGATGGCTATGTCATGCTGATTATCTCTCTATGACTTGTATATTCTGAAAACATAACCTTCTTAATGATGAGTGATGCTGAGTTACACACTCACATGATGTGGAGTAGCATGATTCCTTAGCCTCATGGCTAATCCTCAATTCTTCTCACACCTTGATTATCTATATGGCATAGAGCTGAAGAAGGTACAGCTGGGGTTTGTGGTGTCTTGTTATGCATTGGACATTATTATAGCCTATACTATTATACTGGAGCACATTGGGTTGAGGACTCATTGGTGGTTTTATAAAGAGTCTTGTACTCACACCCTACTTGATCATTTTGATACTCTTTTAAATTGCACGAGAGATCTAGAAAACTACAAGGGCCCTGTGGTCGATAGCTTTAGGGAGGAGCATATAGCTAATAGTAGACCAAGAATAACTCCATAGGATCTGTTGTTTATTTATTTAAATTATCTTTTTTATTTAACCTATAAATTATTCCACTTACAAAATATTCCTTATTTGTATAACTTGTATTCCATAGTTACTTTTCTATTTGCTTACTCTGATTATTTATTATATTATTTATTTTAAATTATTTATCATATGACATGATATTTAGGGCATAGTCTCCACAATGATAGACTAAGAGCCTCACTGTTAGTGAAAATACTCCTACATATGTGGAGACTCACATGAGGTCACATGGAATTTCATCTTGGACACAGTGATTCAGGTCAGGATGTTACAAAATGGTATCATAGCATCACGACTCGGTAACTTGTTTCTTCCCTTTAGCTTGGTACGAGATAAGATAGAGAGAATATAGGATAGTTAGGACTCGATAAGGGGAACAACAACAATACCTACCCAAAATTATATAGTGGACCTCCAAGATTCCATAAAATGGGAAATTTATGTATTGATATTACTGTCCATTAAACTCTCCTAGTGTAATGCACATGATGGTTATATGGAATTTATTGGATTTTAGGTGCATTCATGAATCATAAAAAGTAATGTAGGTTCACATGCCATATATATACCTATTTTTTCCTATAGAGTAATTCATTAATTATATTTCATGATCTATGATATCTGTTCAGTATAGTTTCTCCTGGTGTGATATATTTGTTTCCATGTTATTCTGATATATACTTGTTAGAATTGATTAGTTGAACATATAATGGTGTTATGTCTATATATATATAATGATCGTGACTAACATGTGAGGATGAAAACAAGTGCTAGTGTTGGGAGGGGTTTACCGTGGGTTAAGGGTGTACTACTAGGAGAAGCTTGTTTGATCCCATAGACTAGTTAAGAGAAACCTTCGGTGATACCATAGACTGATGAGGGTGTATCCTAATGTCTTTTTTTCTGTTATGAAGTGTCTTCCTTCATGTTATAGAAGATTTTTTCTCAATGTAGACTTATTTGAGTACTTGGGAAATATATCGAAATACTTCCGAAATGGAGTATGCTTCTTCTTTACCACTACATGTGCAGGAGAATGCAGTTGAGAATGCTCCCAGACATTCATTGTGGTATAGGATACATGGCCATTCTAAATGTAATATGTTCTGTTAATGCATGTCCAAGGAATATTTGTTCTGAAATATTGTCAAATATTCCCATACATCCACTCCAAAATTCTTTATCCTTCTAAGGAACTCGAGGCCATTAGGATATTGAGTAATGGGTCGAAATTCTTATGGACCATTTACCTATTAGAAACTACAAAGGATCGATGGGTTAGGTTAAAATGATATCATTACAAGTGAATAGCTTATTTTAATACCCTTATATTGTATGGAATCAATGAATTTGAAAGAGATCAAGGTTCAGTTGGATGACTTGAAGAGGAAGGGATTCATAAGGCTTAGTATATCATCAGGGGGTGCACCTTTTTTGGTCGATAATAAGGTGGATTGTAGTTTTCGGCTATATGTTGATTACTGAAATCTAAACGAGGTGATGATGAAGAACCTATATCTTTTTTCCAGGATTGATGAACCTTTCTATCAGCTATGGGGATCCTGGTGGTTCTCCAAGATTGATCATTTATCAGGCTATAACCAGTTGCATGTTGGGGATGTGTACAATCCAGAGATGATTTTTACAGAAGGTATGCACAGTATGAGTACATGGTAATGCAGTTTAGGATGAAAAAGTAATCAACTGTGATCATGGACCTCATGAACAAGATATTCCATCCATATATAGACTCATTTATTGTAGTGATAATAAATTAGATCCTCATATACTCACTGACACAATAGAAACATGCTATGCAACTATAGACAGTCCTAAGTACACATCAAGCACACATGTAGAATACAAAAAATGCCAATGTGTGCCTTGTGTATTCAGGATGTGAAGTTCCTCGGACATTTGGTGTGCCAGACTAGTATTTCTTTATAACTATAGAAGGTTATGGAATCCATTTACTAGGCACATCCCTAGAAAGTGTTTGATATTAGTATATTTCCCTATCTAGTAGGATATTATTGATAGTTTATCCATGTCTTATCCTGATTATGAGTATCAATGAAAAAACTGACAAAGAAGGATGTGAGGTTATAATTATAGGAACAATGTTAAGATGTATTCCTCAAACTAAATAGAAGGTTTATGGTAGCTCCATTACTGAAACTCCCCAATCTTGGGATTGGATACATAGTGCACCGTGATGAATCAAACATCTGTATGGGAGTGGTATTGATGCATTTAGAGTAGTTTGTAGCCTATAGGTCTATTCTTCTACAACCCCATGAGATCAGTTACCCTACACATGACATGAAGCTGGCAGCCCTGGTCCATGCTCTAAAGTGATGGTGACACTATCTCTTTGGTGAGATATTTTTTTTATACAGACCATAATATCCTTCTATATATCTTCACTCAAGGGGACCTAAACTTGAGACATAGGTGCTGGGTTGAGATGAACATTTTACATCACATTTTTTCACCAATTACAGAAATACCTATGGACTATTCTAATATTTATCATGGAATGACATCATACAATAGACCAACAACCTAAGTAAACTATACACATATTTCGTGTTTTGATTCATGTTTACATGATAAACTTTGATGGTTCATGAAATGAACACCTAGCCTTGAATTAGTCTACATTCAATAGCAGTTACACAGATTTTATTCAGATGTAAATGTTTGAGGCTCTTTATGGATGATTATGTCAATACCCACTTGTTACCACAAGGTATGTGAGGCAGTATTTGTGGGCTCGGTTGGCCTCCGGAGGCCTCTGGGAGATTTTATCTGATTATGAAGAGGTTGGTCGTCATTTAGTAAATATAGATATCTTATTCCAACCATAGGAGGAGACCCTTGGAGTTTGTCATGGTTGATCAGGTTTTATTTTGAGTTACTCCATGGTTGGGGTAGATATGTATGACAAAGTCCGAAAGCTGGAACCTCCTTTTTTGGATCCTTTGAGATCATCAAGTGGATAATGTTAGTGGTGTCTCATCTAGACCTCCCTTTTTTCTATTGATATATGCTTGATGTGTTTCATGTATCACATGGTTGGAGTTACATACATGCCCTTGAACTTATTATTAACAATGGGGACATCGAGTTAGAGACTGATACATCTTATGAGGAACATTTGATGTGGATCACAGATTGAAGTGAGAAGGTGTTGTGTTAAAATATGGAATCACTAGTGTAGATTCAGTGGTAGCATGGATGGATCCAAGAGGAAATGTGGAAACATAACTTAGATGTTGGATCTCAACGACCTATGTTGTTTGAGTAAGATTTCTAGAGATACGTTTCAAGGATGAATAGTTGATAGAGGGGGATAATTGTAATAACTAGTTTTTTTAAGATAATAAAAAACCTTATTGTTGATAAATTATAAGAGTTTTATGTGACAAAAATAACATTTCAAAGAAAAGCACTTAATAAATTTATTAATGGATTTGTGTAAGGGTAAATGCCTAGTTAGCACTTTGAAATATTAAATCGAATATTTTTGGAGTCAGACAATAAGTTTTTATGTGTTTATAAGTCCCATAAATCCTCAGTGTAGATTGAATATTTTTTTATATATGTTATATTACACACACTCAATTTATTAAAAATAACTGAATAAATCCCAAACAGTGAATCATATGAGAAATCTGAGACTACTATTTTGTCAAAGATACAGTTTTTACCCTCAGTGAGGTATGAATTCAGTAATTGTTAGATGTTTCTTTAGGTCACCCGTAAACATATGTTATTTATTATATTTATTATATTAAGATGTTTAAAAAAATTAATATCTCTCAATTGGTTCATCGTATGAGAAATATGCGATCACAATTACTTTTGGAATGTGGGGATTACCCTAGGTGAGGTATAACTTTTATACATGTTGGATTTTTGGGAACATCACATGCGATAAAACACTTTTTATGTTTAATTATTTATTTATTCAGGTTTTTAAATAATAAATCATTAATATCTCTCAAACCGTGCGTTTTATGAGAAATATGATACCACCGTTAGTTTTCGAACATGGGTTCTACCCTAGGTGGGGTATAACTTTCATACACAATGGGTGTTTTGTTAGATTTCCCATAAAATCAAGTTATTTAATTAAGTTAAATTATTAAATTCATTAATTTAATATTAAAAGGAATTTAATAAACATATTCCCCACAATATATGTGAAATTCCCAATGAACATTTTCAATGTTTCAAATCTCAATCATTTTTTGACCAAATATTGATGGAAATGCACTAATGAATGAAATTATTGACTCTTCATTGATTTTTTCGATGAAAAATTATCTTAAATGGGTGTATAATTAGGGGAAATGGATTTCTATGTGTATGGTGTCAATAATATAGAAACACATGATTCCTTTCTATGGGTCAATATCATTGAGTTTAGATAGTCCCAGATTCGCTTGGAAGTAGTAAACTAAACTCTAATGATCCCTTTCTTCAAAGATTAGTGGGTGGGGACATCCTTTATCCTACTCTGGGGCACCACAATTTTTGGTGTTTTTATTTTTATTGTTATTTTTTATTTCTTTTTTATTCCAATTTAATTTTCATTTTACTTAGACATGATTTAAAAAATAGCAAGAAATTAATCCAAAAATGTATCAAACAATAATATTTATTGGTAATAGAAAAAATAATTTTTTAGAAAAATATCAAAAGATATATATATATATATATATATCGATAATCACATTGTATGAGTATGGATAATTTATTAAAATTATGAAATTTTAATTATTTGGACTATCAAGAAATAATTAGTAAATAATTTATCTGTGGATATTTGTGTAAAATTTATCAATGTATTTTATTTTGAAAATTATGAATATATATATTCATATTCATAATCCATTTTATATTTTACTGATAATTTATGAAAATAAAGTTATCAATTTGTAATTTCATGAATTAAAAAATGATAAATTTTTGAAATTGTCAGAAAATAATTACCTTGATTTTTCAAAGAAAAATCAAATGATATTATCAAAGATAATTTATAAAAAATAATAAAGGATAATTAAAAAATTGATAATATAAAATTATGACATGATGGTTTATAAGAGATTATTAAAAGATAATTATCGATGAAAAATAATTATCAGTGGAAAATTAATTATCAAAGAAAATTATCAAATATAAATATAAATGGATAATTAAAAAAATATAAAAATATAATTAAAAGGGATAATTTATAATAATTTATCAAATGATAATTATAAAAGGATAATTTGATTAAATTTTAATAAGATAATTTTAAAGGATAATTTATAATAAATTATCAATAGATAATTAAAAAGGATAATTTATAATAAAATTATAAAACATAATTATAAAAGGATAATTTGTAATAAAAATTATCCAAATATAATTATAAGGGATAATTTATAATAATTTATCAAAATAAAATTATAAAAGAATAATAATTGAGAAATTGTGAGTGATAAATATTCATGAAGGAGAATATTTTCTGCACATTATTTAACCTAAAAAAATCAAAAATTATTCTGGAGATATAAAGTATCATTACATCTGATATTTTTTATTTTTTTCAAATAAAATAGCTGATTTTGGTTTTAGGTACCTTTGAAGAACCTTGAACATTGAGATGGTAAATTTTTTCCATAATAAATTAATAAAGAGGGATCTGGACTACTTTAGTTTCCCACCTTTTTACATCAACGACTCTTGAGGTAGGACGCTCCTTAGAATTTTTTCCCTTTTAAACATGTTTCCTTTAATATAATTATGTGCAGACATATTTTGATGATTGTTATAGACTATGATTGAATGTGGGTACATGTAGACATGGAAACATTATCTTACACTTGATTACATGAGTACTTTATATCTTATTTTTCATGTTTTATGTTGATCACGTATATTGTGTTCACTGCATAACTTATGATGATATTTTATTCTTGATCATGTATCATACCATGCAATGTAAGATTTTGTGATATTGTTCTTGGATTCTAGGACAAGTAGACCTTCATGACAAGATTACCCCTTAAAGGGGGAGTGTGCATGCTTTCTGATAATGATGAAGAGGGACCAATGCCTAGGGTAGGGATACAACGATGCATCAAAGATGCTTTTTGATGCACTCGATGATTGGTGGATTCATAGGGGTTTGTTACTCAATGACTAGGGCATGCCTATTAGATCTCGATTCATAGAATATACTGAGAACATTACCTTATTGATGAGAAGTGATGTTGAGTTTCACAATAACATGATGTCAAGTAGCATGATTCATTATACTCAAGTAGAATCATTGATTCTAATGAAACCTCGGATTATCCATTTTACAGAAATATGAAGGAAGTATGACTAGGGGTTTATGGTAGATCAGTTAATAGATAGATACTCCAGTGTTGATTGTATATTTTTTCATGGTATGAATTCATCATTATTATGTAATTCACTATTATAATTGAGCACAATAGGTTAAGGATGCATTGGTTGTGTCCTATATAGTCTTATAGTCACACCATACTTTGGAATTTCAATGCTCTTGTAGATTGCATGAGGGATCCGGCCAAGGGAAAGGTCTCTAGGGTAGATAGATGAGAGAATGAGTGTGGATATATTAGTAGACCATGGAGGACTTCAAAGGAATAACTATTTTTTATTTACATCATCTCCTTTATTTTATCTGGACCTGCTTGCAAATAGCAGGAGATTCTTTATTTTTATCACATGTACTCCATGTTTACTTTTCCGCATGTTTATTAAGATTATTTTTTATATTTTTTATTGTATATTATTGATTCTATGAAGTTCTGTTGAAGTTATACTCTCCCCACTAAAGAACTCAGGACCTTGCTTCTAGTCAGCAACCTCTTTTATACGGAGAGAAGCACATGAGGTTACGAGGCATTCCGGACCGGACCTAGTTATTCCGGTAAAGATGTTACATTTTTGAAGTCCCTATAGTATTTAAATCTGATCATTATAACCACCTTTATCAGTGTGTCAGTTCGTATATCAGGTTTAATGATCTTCTATAGTGATATACACCTTTCAATTAAAATCTCCTGGATGAAATAGAATAGCGCATAAATATTCATAGTTAAACTATGATGAACCTGAATCTTTGAATGAATAATAACAGTATTGATATAAAAAAATATCGGTATTCTCTTGGATGATCCAAAAGTATCTGATTATATTGTGTAATGAGATAGTTTCATTGAAAGATTATTTCACTTCCATATTCTATGCCTCCATATTTAAAAAATAAATTGTTGACTATAAGGAAGATATCCAACTCACTGGTACTCCTTCCATAATAAAAAAATACTAATAATAGATCATTACTTGTCTAGGTCTCTTGAAAAATCAGAATCTACATATTAATAAATAAATTTTCTAATATTTATATCTCTAATAAACTTGAAACCAACATCTATAGTGACTTTTATATATAGTATAATTTATCTGGCTATCTTCTACTAACATTTTATAGGTTCATTCGTGTATCAAAATTCCATGATTACTATGTGTAAAATATCATGTCTCATTTATACCATAGAATATATTAAGGATCCTACCACACATCAATATGGAACAGAAATATTTGTTTCTTCTCTTCATATATATTTAGAGATATCAATTATCAGTGTTTAAAATAAGGTATTATTGGGGTGTTACTACGTTTTTATTTTTCATCAATTCCAAAACATTGGATAAATTTCATCAAATAGTAAATATGAATGTGGTTAAAATCAAAATTATCATTATTCTATTTGATCTCCATCCCATGAAACATCTTATCCTCTATATTATCCTTCGTATCAGACTATACGTTTATATGTTCTTTTAACCTGTCAATCCTCTCCTTGTTTTTACATGCAATTATTATATCATCAACATTTAAAATCATGTATTTAAATGTTCTATTTAAATGCTTATTAAATTAATCATATGATCAAAATTAACATGGAAATATTCTTGATTTAATATAAATGGGTAAAACCGTGTGTACAATAGTTCCCATGACAACACTTGACTATACATCGATTTTTTCAATCTACAAACCCAATTTTCAAATCCAGGTAGATAAAACCCATCAGGTTGTTTTATATATATATATTTATCTAAAAATATATGAAGAAATGTTTCCATGACGTCAAATTGATTTATTTTAGTTCAAACTATGAAATATACTCTAAAAAATATAATGGATGAAAGCTTTACATTAGAATAAAAAACCCCATTTTATTTTATTCCTTCTTTGTGTGTATATCCCTTAACAATTATTTTATACTTGTAACTGAAACAATTCATTATAGTTTCATATTAATTTTTAAAAAACACTTATTTTCACTCATCACCATTCTTTTTCATTGGATAAGTCACAAGATCCCATGTATTTTTTTGATGCAATGAACTCATTTTTTCTTCTATAGTTGACTTCCACAGGTCCAACTCTTTTCTATCTAAAGAGTCAAGATTGTTTTCTAGAAAATCAATTATATTATTTAAATAGAATAAAAAACCATATCATCATAACTAGAAGGTCCCCATATGGTTCATTGTTATATTCTGGTGGTGATACTCTCATGATTTTGATTTTATTAATTTTACTAATCTACTTTCTCTATCAGGATATCAGTATAATCACTCCATATTGTCTACTATGGCTCCAAATTAGTTGGTGAGGGAGTTTTTTTCAGTCCAATCAAAAATTTATCTAAGTCATCCATTTAGTTTCCTAAATCATTCTACATTACCATTAATTATTCAATAAATGTGATGTAATGACTCTAAACAGACATATTTTTTCATAGATCCCATTGTCAAAAAATTCTTCAAATCATCACTAAAGCCAACGAAAACAAATTTATCTTCTCTATGATATATCTTTGAGTAAATGGGATAAAAATAAGAATTATGGAAAAATATATATAGATTTTTATAATTATATACATTTTCCATATAAAAAAAAACTATTAAAATTTAACTATCAATCACATAAGTAAGTGATCAGTTCATTATGTGCACTGTATATATCAATGATTCTTCCCAAAATTATTTGTTCAAACCCATATCTAATAGTATACATCATAAATTTTCAATGAGTGTATATTTGATCCATTATATTACTCCATGATATTTTGTTGTTCTAAGAACTGGAAAGTGACTCATAATACCTTCATCTTGAAAAGCATTATTTAATTTCTCTAATGTGTATTCTTTATGATTATCTAATATCAATTTCTTTATTTTTCTTCCAATAAAATTTTAAATACTTTTATTCCCAATGAATAAATCTTTGATGTTCCCTATACATCAAAATAGATATTGTCAAGCATTCCCTTCATAGTATTGGTTATATCACTAAAAATAACAATAGTTTTATTACTCATCACACAATTTTAATTAAAATAATATTTTTCGATAATGGAACTCTTTAAAACACCTTTATTTACTGAGATCTTCAAATCACTCTCTCTAGTGTGCTCGAGTCTCATATGCCACAATTTGGAAGTGTCTAGATCACTCCCTTATAATATCACTACTCCACCTATAATAGTATCAGTATTCAAATAATAAAAATAACTTATATGACCTCCTTTCATCTGAATAAATTCACTATGGTTTATTCTTATAAATCCGTCTTCAAAGGTTATCACCTAACCGATAATAAAAAAAAACTAAATTTGTGAGTTTCTTCTCTATTTTCAAAAATTAATCTCACATTTATAGGATATTAAATTTTACCATAATGTATCCTCAACTATATTTTTATTATTCCTTCTCATATAAGAGTGGTAATTATTTCCCTTAAAAATTGTTCCTTTGTTATAATCATTATGACATGAAAATAAATCACAATTCAAGAACATATAGAATAAATATCTAGAATGACGAATCTATCTATCTAAATGGTTTAATATAAAGGGAAAAAAAATAAATTTGAATCTTAAACATCCTCATTTTTTATAAATCATTCACCTTTATTGTGCGATATTTGGACGATCCATTTTATGATTTTATTTTTTATGAAAATAGGCGAAATTATCTTTTATTGGTCACTTATAAGGGGACTCTCCTTTTGACTATGATTATGATTTTTATTTTCTAAAAAAATTGAGATTCATACAAGATAATCTTCCAAATTTTTACTTCAATCCATTTTATAAAGAATATTTGTAGTCAAATTTCTCTATCCACCATTACTGATTTTTCATCAAGGTATTTTATACATTGATAAATTTTACCAAATTCTAACCATACAAAATCGGGGAGTTTAAAAAATCATAATTATTTGGTAAAATAGGACATAATTTAATTGAAATTATATAAGTTCTTAATCATCGACAAACCTTTCTTCTTCTGAAATCGAAACAATTCTATAGGTGGATTTGGTTTTCAATGCATTTGAACATTTATTTTTTCTAAAAAAAATTACAAAAATTTTCATATATGTCTCTCGTATCATATTTTATTTCTGATATTTTAAAAAAAATAGTCATATCATTCCCTAATATTGGTGGTTAGTTCTCATCCAATTACAATTATAGATGTCAGAAGGAATTTCCTCTAGTGTAATATCTCATTCCAGATAACTTACCACATCCGGAACATTATATTTAAAATGCTAAATTTATCATTCCTATAAAAATTATCCACCTAAAATTTAGTATTGGATACCGTACTTATTTTCTCGAAAGGGTTTTTCACAATAGTATGTTTTTGGGAATATAATCCTTAAGTGGCACCATAAAAATTTCTGATTGGGGAATCAACATCAAATAAAAAATAATTATTTACAAAAATATATATCACAAATTAATCTAGAATAGTTAAAATGAATAAAACTTAATACTTATTAAATTCAAATAGTCCTTATTTCGGGAGTAAAAAAATTTCAATTTTTTCATAAAAAAGCCTTCATATTACATACAACTCTCTCTTATTTTTTTAAATCTTATGTTTTATATTTTTTTGGCCAGCTCCAACACCCCTTATCACATGGACCTATTCAATTTGTCTAAAAAAATATCCACCATTTTAATTTTCTATTACAATGTGAGAAAATTCCATCCACTCTTTTACATATTTTCATTTTTTCTTAGTCAAACATGTCCAATATAAACTCTTCCACGAGCCACAAACCCCCCCCCCCTTTATGCGTTACATTTACATGTCAATTCACAAATGTAATTCCAAAAAATTAATCATTCCATATCAACATGACTTATAGAATCTATTACACCACATTCATTCCCAATACCTTTCATATTTATAGTTTTATATAATTAGGAAAACCCCACCTTTAAAAGACAAATTGTTTTTCCTCAAATGGATATTTTTCCAACTAAACTGAACTCATTAATTTATAAACATTATTTTTTTCAAATAAAAAATATCATATAATGACTTTTGGGTAATCTTTTTATAGATATACCAAATTTATACACACGTGATACCCTTCTGGACACCTCATACATGATAATATATTTTTCATAATGAATGGAAGAATAAGAAAAATTTAGCCGAAGTGATTAGTAAAGACTAAAATAATTGATGAAAATTGAAAATAATATGTTATCATAATATAAAAATGTGTTTGTGAGAACATAATAAATTTTTATATATGTGAAAACTGTAATCTTACCATATATAAAAATATCAATAATCAAGAGTCACGTTATAAGGCATTTGGTATAATATGACAAATGAGACATTTGAGTGTTGAAATATTTGTTAAAAGTCACGAGTTTTTGAAAAAAAAACCTAAAAATAATATTCTATGATAATAATGTAGAAAATAAATAATCATAAAAAATAAATTTTTGTGTCAAGGCCCATTATCAAGACCATCACCACATCATAGATAAAATTCCGAAGTGGATTGGGTTTACTCCCAGTTCCTTATATGTAATCTCATGTGATATAAATATTTACGCAATTAATTGGAGGGATATATAATTTTAGACTATAAATAATGAAAAATGATTCGTATGTGTTCCATAAGAAATCATTCATAGTTTCAACAGAATAGAATTAACCCACGACAAAGAAACGAGTCCCATAATTATTTTCACAAAACATGATCATAATTAATCTAAAGGAATAAGGTGGATATTATCATTAATGATTATTTACAATGTTTCATAAGACTAATTAAAGTGTATTGATATAAATGAAAAAACACTTGAAATTTTAATTAAAAAATTTATTAGAAAAATAAGAAGACAAATTTTTAATTTTGAAACTAATTTTTAAAAGGAAATATTTTATAAGAAATTGAGGATAAGAATTAATTTTAAAAACACATGAAATAATTCAATGTATGAGTCATAAATAAAAATGGTGGTAATGGAAAAATATTTTTTCTTGTTGAAAGAGTTAAAAATGAAAATTATTTTCACACTTTTTTAAATAAATTGAAATCAATAAAAAACGACTCATGTGAAAAAACATTAAAAAATTCATTCCAACCTTTTGTCAAGTAAGTTAAAAATAATATAATATGAATGTAATTAATCACTAATGTATGTATATTTAGATATATTGAAAATAATATTATGAACATGGATGAGAAAACTACATTTCTGAAATTAAGAGAAATGTTAGTTGCACTTATAAACGTCATTTTAATTGATTTGTGAACCAAAGGGAAGTGAAAAGTTAAAAAGACATAAAAAATGAAGAAATAACCTGAGGATATGAAAAATATATGTGATTTTATATATAAATAAAAAATAATTTATCCATTCCAAATTAGAAATATATAATCACAATTTATAATTGAGATTGTAAAAGAAATCCTTATAAATGTCCAAATCTATGAGGTCAGAATCATTTGAATATGTGATCATGAAAATGAAATTTAAATACCTAGAAAATAAATTGGATGTATAATATATAAAAACCATTTGATAAAATAAACCAAAAATATAATAATTATGTTCAATAAAGAATATTATAAATTAATGAATTGAAACTAAGTTAGAAAAAACTCTTAAAACCTATATGATTTAATAATCGAAGGACAAGTAAATGGGGGATGTAAATGAAAGAGAAATAAAAAAATAAAAAAAATATTTAATATATAATAATTGAATGTGTTGTATTTTCACCATATAAATGTAAATCATACAAAATTTGAAACATGACTCAAGGAATATAAAATGAGACAAGGAAACCTTACTATGGAATAATTCTTACTGAAACAGAAATATCATCCTATATAATAAAATAAGAGTAATTTATAATCTATTAAATGAAATTATTCATGTATATTTCCTTTAATATTAATCAAATACAACCATTTATCACATTTTTATTACATAAATTTATTTTATATTGATTGTAAATTATTAGTGTTTTCAACCATTCCTTGTCTATTTCAGCATAACATTTTTATTAATCATTCCGTATTAATGATTTAATAATATAAAAAATAGTTATGTTACTATAATATATGTTCTATAATGATTTTGGATTCTCTAGGTTAATTTCATGGGGGGGTTGAAGTGTGATTTGCAAAGATGAAATGAATAACAACATTTTTTGGATTAATTTTTAACAAACGAAAGGTGGTATATTAATAGTGTGTTAAATTTTTATATTATCATTATAGAATATATATATATATATATAATATCTTGCCTTTTATTAATTTTTAATAACCATTCATGATAAAATTGTATAGTATCATCCATGAAGGTGGTTGAATCGACGAATAAAATATCTTGTTATAATTAAAAGATTTGTAAGATTTTGATGTAGTTTTATTAAAATAAAAAAATTACATAAGTTTAATGGTACCATTTATATGTTTTTAATGTTATAAATCACAATAGTTAATTAGTTTAAGATGAGAATAAATGAAAATGATAGATAAGAAGACATTACTTACAAAGAATAAATTGTATCCTTTATTTGATTCCTTTATGGGTTTTGAAGGAATTAGGGAATTATCATGATACTAGAAACAAAAAAATAGGGGATGATTATTATATAAGTTAATATGAAATATTATTGGGATTATTATGATTTTTATATATGGTTTTAATTTGGTAGTGAAGGGGTTCTTTTTTTACTGAGAATAGGTGTTATTTGATAATAAAGTATTCTTTATTTTATTATTTATGAAAAATAATATGAATGTTATTGATTTTCATGAATTTAGTTGGCTTTTAATTAAATAAATTAGTTTTATTTGAATTTAAATTCAATCCAAAACTATATATTTTTTGGAATACTTAATTAATGTAAAAGAACCAAAAAAAGTTTTTAATAGAATAAAATACTACTTATGTTTTAAAATAAAAAAATTAAAAAATTATTTAATATATTAATTTTATTTTTAGTTTTGAATTTTTTTTATAAATATTTAGTAAAATTTATATCACGAGGATGTCATTTAAGTTAAAATATTCGTAATTTTTTTTATAATTCATTGTAAGATTAACTACTTCAAAAAATTCCTAAAAAATACCCATAAAGTAATATTGAATTGAGAAATTAAAAATTAAATCAATTTTATCAAATTTTAATTACAAAATATATAAATTTATTTTTTAAAAAAATAATATTATACATGAAAAAATAGTTAATTTAGTGTAAAAACTATTTTATTTTCCAATGAAATACCAGATTATTCTTTTATACATTGAAAAATTACTTATAAGGCTATCATGAAAATAAATATCAATATAAATAAATATAATTATTATAATTATAGATTTATATAATATCACATAATTAAATAATTCTTTAGATGGATAAAAATAAAAAACATATTAATAATATATATTTTACCTTTAAATATAATGTATTTTAAGTAATGTAGTAAACATACAAATATTAGATGTATAATATGCATCAAATTGACTATATAACAAATTAATATTAATAATCCATATAATTGATGTATTATTAAAATAAATTTTGTGATCATATTCTCTCCCTCTTAAAAAAATTTCATCCCTATAGATTTTACTTATTGAAAAAAACCAGATAAAAGATTTATACACCCTGCTCTTTGTATAACTTTGTAAACATTTAACCAAGCATTGATATATTATTCACCAATACTTTTTTCATATTGGGAATTGAAAAATTTTACTAATATATATTTAGTAATAGATTTAAAATCAAAATAGAGACTAACTATTATTAAATCGATTCATACTTTTACTGGAATCTCCAATCTCTATTTAGGAATCATTCACAAAGTTAAATGGTTTATAGAGTTCAAAAATACATTAATTTTTTTAAAATCAATTCAAGGGGTGAAATAATACTTATAAAACCAAAATCTCAAAATAATACCAATAATGAAACCCTAAAAAGAATAAAAGTAAATAGTTGAAATGTGGAGAAGAAAATTAAAAAGAAAAATAAGTGGAAATAAATTCTATTTAGGATCTGTAAACATACTTATAGAAACTTACATCGAGAAAATAAATTTAAAACTATATTTTTAATTGAGATAACGTTAAATATGAATTATTCATAGGGTAATACATATTCATCATGCAAAATATGGAAAGAAAATATTTTTGTTGTGAAAGAACAAACACATGAATGATAAAATATAAAATATAAGAACAATATTTTAAAATATTTGAGGATTGAAAAGAAACCCCTAGAAATAAATAAAAACATGATCACATGTTCCACCAAAAATAAACTTAATATTCTTTAAAATATTATTGAAAATCAGTAATCTTAAAATACTTATTACTAAATTTCTATAATGAAAAGTCATGATTACCTTTATTTCCTATGATCTCAATAATTTACTCAATAATTATCCCACAAATAATATTAACCACTTTAAAATAAAATCGTATACTATATAATTATTATATATATATACCTTAAGCATGTAATGTTCCCCTAAATATTAAATGTAACGACCCAAAATTTTATTAATGGAAATTCCTCTTGATCAAATTAAAGGTCTTATTATGTAAAATGGTTATATAACATATGATTTCATTAGTTTTTTGTTTTTTGATTTTAAAATACGAATAATAAATGTTACCGTTGTTAATATAGCCATCAACTAGTGATCACATGATTAGTATAAATACAGTGCTTTTACAAATCCAATTTACTCAGAAAAACGAAGGGATGGACTTATCCAGTATAATTACTCCATACAAAGCCCATTTTTTGGAGCTTGAAAATGAAGTGGCATCATGGGGCTTCTCTCTTGACCAAACCCAATCCGATCTTCAACACGTTAAGCTTGAACGGAACCTCCTACGGGAGAACTAGAAGTTAATAGAGATTACCACCCGAGCGATGTCATCTGAGCCTCCCCAAGAGTCTCTCACCATCGCAGACCTTACCCTTAGGTCCTATGCTGGTGTTATAAGGGTTTATGTGTCAAGACCCTAGAACTATGATTATGTGTATTAGTTTTTTATAGAATAAAGAACATACATTCATTTTATTATTGTTAGTTTGTAAATGGTTTTTAAAGAACAAATAGTGTTTTTAGTTAATATTAAATTAAGAAATCTATTCTGATAAACTAATTTATTTTTTAATTAAATAATATTTTTAAAAAACTATAATTACTAAATAACTTTTTATTAAATTTAAATAATCGTATAATTTTTATGAATAAAATTGTAATTTTTACTAAGGCCTGAAAGCTGTTTTTGTCAAACCCCATGAATTTTAGATAAATGCCAGTTCTTATTTTAAAAGTAAAAATTCCATATTTAAAAAATTATTCTGAAAAATGAATATTATTTTTTGAATCATGATGTAAAAATTATTCAATAGGGAATTTTAAATAATTTTCCGAGACAGTCGAATTTTTGGGTAAAAATTAAATATCTTTTAAATATATTATGTGTTTTATGACATCATAATGACCAAATAGCAATGTAATAAAATACTAAAAATGGTATTTTCGTCCAATATATGTTTTACCTTTAAAATAATGTGATTTTATAACTGTTTTACTTAATTTAAAAATCTTTAGTGGACCCTCCAAGACATATAAAACATTTTAACATTTTAAAATGATTTCCTTGAGAGTGTGACTCACCTATACATAATACAACCAAATATTTTAAGAAGTTTGAACATTTACCTTTTAAAATAATTTTCCACTCCCCTTAGGAAAAAACCATGGAAAACCAATTGTTTGGTTTGTGATTTTGATTAGTTTAATGCATGGTGTCCAAAACCTAAATTATATAGAATTTCCTCCCTTTTCCAGTATAAACCCACCCAAGATCCCACTACCCTTCATTCAAATCATTTTGAGCTTGAAAAACCCATTCCATACTCTCTCAATAATCCTCAAAATTAGCCCCAATATCCCATTAATCCTCTCTCAAGCCTCTCCAAAGCCTTTGGGATCACACTTCAATGTAATGGATTTCTTCCTTTCTCATTTTTTGTCTAAATTTATTTATATTTTTATACCCTTTTATTTTTAATTACAAATGTTGGGGTATGATTTTGTACCTAACCCATACTTACCTACTTATTTTTTAATGATTAGAGACCTCTTTATATCTCATTAACATCTCCCATGTACACCCATTACCATGCTGAAATTACATAATGAATCTCTCTCTTCTCATTTACATTCAACCAATTATTTTGTATTAGGAATATAAATTACATTACATAAGTTGGTACATGTATCTATATGACCCCTTAATTTCCATTTCATTTACATATGATGAGACACCCCTTTATCTATCATCAACCATTTTTTATGAATTTGTATTCCACACCGTTATGCTACAGAAATTGCACAACAATTTTCCAAGCCAAAGTCATTGTGTAGTGAATACCATGTTCATTTTTCTAGAAAGGGTATTCACCTTTATGAACATTTACTTATTGATTATAGAGTTTCATTTATGAATTCAACATTCTTTTATTGTGGAATAAATGATTATTTTTAATGAATCCATATTATATAATCCATGTGGCACACTTATGCATGAAATGAAATGATTAAGAAAGGTGCGCCCTGATAGCGCTCCAATGCACTGAGTAAATATTAGTGTCATGATACATCATGTGAAATAATGGGTTAATAATGACAATTCAAGATGAATGAGGTTTTACTCATTCTCCATGTGCAATGAGCCTTAACTCGTCCTAATATCATGTTAAATGTTGTTGTTATATTTCCATGTTATGATAATAATTCTATATCATGCCTTTATTTTCATGTTTATCTTGTGCTCCATTGATATATATATTTCCTAACATGAACTATATTCTTTATTTTATGACTCTTTTACTCCCTTATTGAGCTGTACTGATCGCCCTTCTCTTATGCATGTCCTCAGGTTATCCCATGCAATGCTAAGTACGAAGGAACATTGTGGTCATGTAAAAGAAGGTTTCAATAAATATGTTGTGTTTTATATTCTAAGTTGTTATATAATGTTCCTAATTTCTCAAGAAAATAGACCTATGGATCTTCAGAGTTGTATTAAATTCAATTTTATGTATTAAATCATTTTGAAGTGTGTAATAAAGAGCAAGGTTGTTATTGTTGGCATTAAAGGATAAGTTTAGTTATTTTTGGGATTAGGATTACAAAACCCTAGTGGAAGCCTTATGGATAAGATTAAGTCTAATAAAACCGTACCTAAATTTTGGTGAGTATTGAGTATGTGTTTTATCAAGAAAATACATCCATGTCTAGATACGAGCAGGTAGATGCGGCTCTGTCACAAATGTATCTAGGGGTAAAACCCCAAAACACCGCTTTGAGATAGACTCGAATGGGAATTGGTGCACGACAATGGGACTTGATGAAATATTGGTTATGAAACTCTCCAGGTATATGATTTGGTAAATTCATAGATGGAGCTCAGGTTTTTGGGAGGACGGGCGCTCTGTAGAGATGGGTATCAAGTGATTTACTCTTAGGGTTTTTGATGACTATCCCACATTACATTCATTCTGTACTCATGAATGGACATCCAGGCTTAGCCTGGAATGAAGGTGTCTCGCGTCTTCATAGAGGAGATCTTCTAGTGGACCTTACCACTATTCATCTTGATGTCACGACGAAAACAATGCTCTTTAATATGGATCATGATGTTCGAGCCTCCATTCGTCAGGATGGAGGATGTGTGCAGGTGATCTCCTCTAATTCACCTCGCATTTGTAAGGCAATTTTTACATCTAATGATTGTGATGGCTCTAGATCCAAGCCCGATGCTTTGGATCGTGTGGCTCAAGATCGTATTGATGGTTGTGCACAAAAGTTGAATCTGCTTCTTGTGTTGAAGGATTCTATGGGTTTTGATTCCTTATGTTATTTGGATTATCAGATCACTAGTGTTCCTCGTATGGATTTCGATTTGCAGGGGTCTGGGGTTGTTCTTCCATCTGCATCGAAGAGGGTGACTAGTTTTCCCTCTTCTTCAATGATTTTTGATCTGTTAGTGAAGACATATAAGGATCCTTCTATGGTCCTAAATTGCAGAGTGAATGGTAAGGATCTGACCAGAAGAGTTGATGTGGACTATCCTACATCGGTACCCCTATTTTCATCACTCATTAACTCCTCTTATGGTCAAATTCTCCAAAAGGGGTCATCAACTCATGTTGATGTGAATCCTGATGTGTATTCTAAGAGGATTTCAATTGGTAAGAATTCCATTATTGCACATCCTGTTCTACCGAAGGGTGATAAGCCTTGGCTATTTGATGATTTGGCCAAAGATATCTTGTTTTTGTGGGTATCCTCTAATTGGAAGTGTGTGTTCCTTGTCCATGGATTCTTTCATTGATTTTTTCCCTTGAATACCTTCAAAGTACATGCATAGAGAATTGGTTCCCTGTCACTGAAACTGGGATGGATTCACCTTCATGAATGGTCTATGGATTTCAATGTCTCATGTGCAAGAAATGATTTTTCTTAGGTTTGGGTCCATTTTCATGGACATAATTGGGACCTTTGGCATCTAAAGATTCTGCATGCCATCATCATCGCAATTGGGACTCCTATTCACCTTTATAAGGAAACTGAGGTGGTTCAGTTTAGACATTTTGCTCGAATGTTGGTGGAGGTTGATTTGAGTTCCACCTTGATTGATAAGTTAAATCTCTCTACTACAATGAATAATATTCATATTGATTTTGAGTATGAAAGGAATCCACTTTTCTATACTGAATGCACGGCCATTGGGAATTCTTTGGAGTTATGTCAGTAAAAGATATCATGTGAGAGATGTTTGAGGAAGGGTCATAAAGATACTCACTGTAGAAGTAATCTCGAAAGAAATAATCTGGCTTTGTCAAAGACTATTGTTCCTAATTGAGATGCCAAAATATAATCTCCTGCTATGGCTGATATGTCAGATATTAAAAAATCCACCCCTCATGTGTCTGATTTGAAAGGAAAAGTCCTTATGGTGGATAAGTCCCCGATGAGAGAAAATAGTGGTCCCTCTAATACTCAGACAAACTCCACTTATGATATTAATTCCAATGATGGTCGTGCTGTTACCCCCCTGGACTTGTTGAGACTGGAAACAATGCTAGCCTCTTTATTACTGGGTCTCTTACTCAGTCTGAACCAAATCCAAGTAGGTATGATAGTCCTAATGCAGGATTGTTACATGATGGGACTGTTGAGTCAGTACCTAGCCTAGATCACTCTAGGAATCCTTATCATGTTGACTATCATAAGAAAAACCAGAATATTTTAAAATCCTCTAAGATATCAGAGAGGTGGGGTGACAACTCTGAGGCAGAAGGGATGGCAACGGGAAGCGGTGGTCCTACATCTTTCAAGGATGCACTCCTATCTGGAAAATGGAATATAGATTATTTCACTCCTGCTCTCTCGAAGAGAAGGATGATAAAGGACTATTCTAACACACCTCACACTGTGTCTACCTGATCTTCTAAGCTATCATGAAAACTCAATATAGACATTCTTATGTTCTTCATTCAGGGAAAGTCCCAATCTGAATGGGACACTTTTGATGACTCTGATTATGAGAATGACATGTCTTATTATGATTTGTAACTATGTTCTTGATGGATGAGGGCGAGTCCCTTTTTTTGACCCCTCCCATCTTCTCTTTACATTTTCTTTTATTTTAATAAATGGACAGAAGCTTTGCTTCTGACTAGAATTGGTGGCATAATTAAAGGAATAAAAAATTCCCCTAAGAATATATGTTGAGAAGTAGATCATGGATAACATAGATTATGGCCTATAAATTCAAAAGTTAAGGAAATAAAAGTAATTTATAAGTTATCTCCTTTTTTCTTTGGATTCCCCTTTAAGTGTTACCCCTAACATTCCCTTTATTCCAACTAATGGACAGTAATAGGTGGAATCATGCTAACAACCTATGCGAAGATCAATGTGACGACTGTTCTAATGAGATTCCCAATCTGATGGGAGTGGGAATAATTTTTTTTCCTGATACCCTCTTAGTTAACCCATGTTTTGAATAGAAAAATGGGTCAAGAGGGACGTTCAACCCCCCCCCCCCCAAGAAAGAAAAAATTTCAATCGAGAGATTTATTAGAAAAAGGAATCCAACTTTTATTGGATCATCTGATCCCTTAATTTCTGAACAATGGATCAACTCCATTGAAAAGATCCCATCCATCCGGTAATTTTCTGAACAAGAGAATGTTCTTATAGAAATTCTTCATATGAAGGATGAAGCTGATCAACGGTGGTAATTGATCAAAAATAAAAAGCCCGAGGAGGAGATTGAGGCATTGTAAAATAAGGATTTCTCGAAAATGTTTTTCGATAAATATTTTCATCACACCCTCCAACTTAATATGGAAAGGGAATTCCTTTCCCTATTGAAAAAAGATGAATAATCCATCAGAGCGTATGATAAAAACATCAAAAGGCTTGCACGATATGCCACAAGCATTGTTTTTACCCCTGAATGAAAGGTTGACCGCTTATTTTGGGGTCTAAAACCAAGACAATGGAAAGCCCTAGTGATCTGTGACTTTGAGAGCTATGAGGATATTGTATGATTTTCCCTCAATTTTGAAATGAAGATAAAAAAATATCAGGGGTATGATGGGGATAAAAAGCATAATGTGGACATTAATTATAGCGGTCCGATGGATAAATCCAATGCTGCTATGAAAATCAAGCGCCCCACTTTCCAAAGGTTCAAAAAGAAGCCCCAAAAAAATTTCATTAAGGGGATGAGGAAATGATTTCGGTGTGGAAAAGAAGGTCACCTGGCCCTTAATTGCTGACAAGAAAAACCCATGGATGTGAAAGAGTATAGGAATGCTCTGTTTGACCCTAAATGTTTTGTTCATTACTTCAAATACAAATAACCATGGCACTTTGCAAACCAGTTCCCTATTCCAAGTGTTTTCAGAGGCAACCAACAACCTCCAAGGCATCAAGGGACATCTTTTTCCAACACTACCAACAAAGTGAACCCTGACAACGAAGTGGTGAAAGGTATGCTTGATTTTCATTCAAGAATAGAGAACACACATTTTGATTCTAGTTCTATGCATTCTTTTATATCCTTAAAGTATAGTAGAACAATCCCAACACCACCACAAATCATGGAAGTAAAGATGTCGATGAGAACAAAAAATGGGGAAATCATCTCATCCCATGAATATGACTCCTCACCTGTCATAATTTTTGGATTGAACTTCCTGGTGAACCTTATCATTCTCCCTCTAGTGGAATTTGATGCAATTTTTGGCATGAATTGGATTTCCTTATATAGAGCCGACATAAATTTTCATGGGAGGGAAACCATTCTCCATATGGAGAGTCGACCGTCGATTCTCTTCAAGTGCAAGGAGAAGGATGAGTCTTCTTTAGAAACATTATCTCATGCGTGGAGATCAATTCCCAATGAACACACGTATCTTTCTCAGAAGATTGAGTCTAAGGAAGAAACCATCCTTGAATACATTCCTATTGTGAGGGAATTTTCTGAAGTGTTTCCCGTGGAATTTCCTGGTCTTCCTCCTAGAAGAGATTTTGAATTACCCATTGAACTGATACATGGGGAATTTCCAATATCCAAGACTCAATATAGAATGGTTGTTGTGGAGCTTGGGGAGTTGAAGGAACAACTACAAGAGAATCTAGTTAAAGGGTTTATATTCCCTAGTTCTTTACCATGGGGGGCACCAACACTCTTCTTCACGAAGAAGGACGGGTCAATGCACCTTTTAATTGATTATCATGAGCTCAAAAAAGTCACAATAAAGAATAAGTATCCTCTTACATGAATTAATGAATTTTTCGATCAGCCATGTGAAGAATAATACTTCTTAAAGGTGGATTTTTAGTTGGGATGTTACCATGTAAGGGTGAAGAAGCAGGATATCCCCAAGACTGCTTTTTGTACAAATTACAGGCACTATGAATTCATAGTAATGCCTTTCAGACTCACTAATGGTCTAGAAATCGTCCTGGACTTGATTGATAAAGTATTTATAGATTACCTCATTAAATTTGTTACATTCTTTATAGAAAATATTCTGACATACTCCAAAATGGGCAAGAGTGGTACTAGGATGGGTGACCTCTAGGGAAGTACTCGTGTTATACTCTTTGGCCCTACTCGACGGTCTCAAGCTTGGAAGACGGAAGAACCTCCCCATTCAGAAGATTGAGATAGATTCACTTAACATCTATGATGATTTTTTAGGTAAGGGGCCTACTCCATGGTCCATCGTGTATTCCATCAGGATCTACAAGTCTATCATGAACTACCAGAAGACCATTCTTTATACTTGGTGAGAGGGAAATACTATGGAAAATTTTATTGCATCTAGAGCGTCTCTAGATTACCGTCTAACAATTTCCTCGAGTCCTGGATCTTTTCCTCTATAAAGTATGCATTTTATTTAGGTTGATGATTTGGGGCTTCATTTCTTTATACCCCCTTAACCATAATTTTTTGAACTTCTTCTTTTTCATTAATAAAATACAAAAATATTTTGGTGGATAATATAATCCAAAACCAATTAGGAGCATGAGGAGCATATAAGCACTATACTAGAGACCTTGCAAAAGGATAATCTCTATAAAAAATACAACAAATGTGAGTTCTGGTTGAAGGAGGTAACATTATTGGATCAAATCCTCATAAAAAATGGGATATCTATGGATCCCTCCAAGAAAGGTGGAATTGATGGATGGACGAGGCCAAAATCGGTAACAGATATCCGTAGCTTCCTGGGCTTATTTGGTCATTATCACTGATTTTTGAGAAATTCAGAATGATTGTTTAACCCCATTATCAATCTATCTTAGAATGGAGTAATGTTTTCTTGGAGTGATGAACGCAAATATGGCTTCAAATAGTTGAAAAGGAGGTTTACCATTGCACTCATTCACACACTACCCACAAGTGGAGAAAATTTTGTGGTATTCAGTGATACTTCGAAGAAGGGTATGGGTTGTGTGTTGATGCAAGCTGAAAAATACATTGCTTATGTTAAAATGAAATTAAAAGTTCATGAGAAAAACTATCCAACACATGATCTGGATTTGGCTGCAGTAATCTTCAATTTAAAAATTAGGTGACATTACCACTTTGGGAAGAAGTGTGAAATATATATGGATCACAAAAGCCTCAAGTATATATTCACATAGAAAGATTTGAATATGCATCGACAAATATGGTTATAGATAATCAATGACTATGACTGCTCAATCCATTAGCTCCCTGGGAAAGCGAATAAGGTGGTAGATTCTCTAAGTAGAAAGGACCCTATGATTATATCATTGATGAGAATTGAAAAAAATACAATATTCTTAGATTTGATGATGATAGAAATGGGAATCATAAAGAAGGGAACATCATCTATCCTTTCACAAATTATTTCTCAACCGTCTCTTTTGTAAAGGTTAAAGGATGCTAAAAGGGATGATGTGGGAATTAAGAAAAAGTAGAAACTATCAGAAAGGGGAAATCTTTGGATTTTAATGTTAATGAATAAGGAATTGTAAGATTTGGTTCAAGACTATGTGTTCCATAAAATAAATATTTAAAGAAAGAACTTTTTGATGATGCACATAGTTCTAATTTCTCCATTCACTCAGAAAACAAAAAGATGTATCGAGATATATGAGTGATTTATTTGTGGGATAACATGAATAAGGAGATCACTGAGTATACATCAATGTCCCTAGTATGTCAGCAAGTGAAGGCTTAGAGGATGAAGTCTAAGGGGATGATGCATCCATTACCTATACCAGCATGGAAATGAGAGAACATCACCATGGACTTTGTCACCGGACTTCCAAATACATCCAAAGTAAATAATTCTATTTGGGTTTCTGTGGATCATCTTTTTTGGTCGGAGTAGAGAAATCAAGTGAGGGAAGGGGGAGAATTGAGAATATATAAAAAAATTTGTTAAAAATTTCACTTAAAAAGCTTCTCTAATAAAATGAATAATACTCAGTTAAATAAGGTAATACTGTTATAATACTTTTACTGTTTCAATAACTTCTTAAAAATTCATTAATTCTCAGTAATATCAATGTGATTATTTATAAAACTTTTGAAGCTATTCTAATGAGGTAAAATAGTTATAAATTCAATCCAAGACTAACTATCAAAGTAAAATATAGTGTTTCTCAAATATACAGCAATTTAAATAAAAAATAAATTAAAATACACAATGGATAAAAAAAGTGGTTCAGTCCCAATGTGAGACCTAGTCCACTGCACTTGGTGATCACCAGCCACCAAGAGGTTTATATTAATAAGCTTGATCCACACCATGGATCTGGGTAAACAACAGTGCACAAGACTGTCCAGGTGCACGCCCTCTTCCACTGTTCTTTGTGGGTAAAAACTACCATGTCACACAAGGACCTATTCCATGCTTATCATTGGGAGTATAAATATTTAATAAGTGATGATGATAGGAAATATATATTGTATCTTTTAGTTTAATATAATAGATAGTGTGTGTTTTTAAGACTAACTCACACACACTACTCGAAAGCTAAAAGTAGTAAACAACATATCAAAGATGATGAGAAAGGGTTAGATTTTTTCTGAGTGTTATTCTACATATATTTGAACTTGTAGGATGAAGAATATGAAAGTATCAAGTCCTCTTTTAAAAAAAGAGTATCGCAAGTCTAGTGCTCTGGTTTGTAGTTCAATGGTGTAAGCTGTCTATCTCGTGTTCCTATTGGAGGTGGTTCTATGAAGATGTTTTTGGTTCTAATCTACATTAGTCCATCCTTTAGTAATCGAGAGTGCTTCATGTGTTCTTATGTTGTGTCTTGTTGCATTCATCAGTTCACTTTTCAAATTCTTTAACTTCTCCCTATATGTTTTTTCATCCCGACATACATTCCTTTTAAATTGTGGGTGCACACATTGGACTGACATGATGCATTTACATTGCACCTCGTACTTCGTACTGTTAGGTGACATGTCTAAAAAGAAACATAATTATGCCAGTGCCTTTAAATGGATCAAATATGACCATTATAAATTAAATTGAAAATTAAATAAGAGATTAAATAATAGTGTCATAGTTTATTTTGAAATGGTATTACTTGGAAATAGTGTCACCACAAAACAATTTATTCTTCTTCAACTTTGAGTGGTGATACATTAATGATTCCATAGTTGCATTGAGATCAGGAATTGATAGCATAGATGCGGTGTTAGGAACACGGTGCCTGGTTCTCTTCTAAACTTTGAACGGTGTCTTGGTCATGGTGTCTGGGTCACAGTGTCTTGTCCTTTTCCAGAAAACCAGAACCGGTGGCAGACTCACAGTTTCTCTAACTTAGCCAAATATCTGTAAATAGTATTATGTAGTAATATTCACAGAATGAATTGGACTTAATCATTCTTAGAATAAATAATTAGAGAAAAAATTAAATATAGTTTACAATTATCAAACATGATTTATATGAATTAGGATATTGTAAAATTTTATTTAAATCAGAGGGAAACCAACCTTCTCTACATATTTTTGAGATATATTAAAAAATATTAACATGATTTTGGATCATTAAAACATGATTAAAACATGAGGAGTTAACCAATATCCCCCATATTGATGATCACAAATCATATGAATTAGATTTTTGTTCTTTGTGTGCTCTATCCCACTGTTTCTATTATTAAAAATATTAATAAATAGAAGGTATGAAAATAAGATATCAAAAATAAAAAGTTCACATTTCAATAGATAAAAAGATATGTGTCAATAAAAGAAGTAGGAAATAGTAAAAAACAACTCTATCAAGATAAAATTTTCACTTTTATTTAGCACTAGTTGTCTTCTCTTTTCCCTTGGCAGTAGTATCAGAAGGAGACACACGAGCAGAGGTAGAGGTTAAAGAAGGAAGTGAGCCAACAGTTAGAGAAAGAAGACAGAGTCCTTAAAAATAGAATGTGCCAAAGTAGGATTGGTGGAAGACGAAGGTAATGTTTGGTAAAAGATAACAGGTCTGATATGGCTCAGAGCCTGAGATAGAAACATCAAGGAAGATTCAAAAATAGTGAATGAGGGAGGTGTTAAACCATATTGCAAAGGTGAAGCTGCAGGATCCACAATAGTATTGATTTTCACATGAATATAAGGCTTCAAAAACTAAATTAAATCTGTAATGATATCACCACCATACTACATTGCCTTCCCAAAATCATTTTTGTTCTCTATGAACTTTCCCAATAGAGGAGTGAAATCATTCAGCTTCTGGACTTGAGTCTTGAAGGCTTTAGTGACAGGAAGAAATTTCAAATTCTCTATAATATATTTGAAATGATTGGTCATATAATGATTAGATAAAATACTATTATTAATGTATAAATCCACTTTATTAGTAATTTCTTCCTGAGAATCATTTGAAATATTTGAATGAATCCTCACTAAATCAAGTACTCTTTCAATATTATTGAAAATAAAAGATAAAATATCCTTGTTAAATCCACTTAACACCGATTTAAGTTCTAACTTAACAATAGTTCTGAGAAGATAACTATTAATGGGTTGATATGACTATCCAGAGGACTTAGAGGTTGTAACAGCTGATGTGAGGGACTTGAGCTGATTGATAACTTTCTATAGACATCCCTTGTACTCATCAGTGATTTTTTTGAGACCTAAAACAATCTCACTCATATCATTGACTATTTGGATGTTTCTATCATCAAATTTGTCAAATATTGAAGTCATGTTCGGTTGAATCAAAGATTCATCTTTTTGTGGAATCTGACCACTAACATCCTCAACAGGGTGAGAAACATGAGCTTGTCCCGATTTCAACGATTTTGACATATCATCAACCATATCTTGAAGATACTTCACATCATCACTCAACTTCTTGTTCTCAATTATATCCTCTTGTATTTCATGAAGCATTTTTTATTGAATTTTCCATATGATTTTCTCTAAACACAATGAAACATGTCTTTCAATAAGATTTTTAATAGGAGGAGGTTGTGTGTTCATGATAGTTTCAAATCCAACTAATAAAGTAACTCAAAAAATCATATATAATTGAATTAGAGAAGAAGAAGTTTCTTGTGAAGGTTCAGGAATAGGAACTAAGACAAGTTGAGGTTCCATAGAAGAGATTACTTCTAAATTAGAAACTAGTTTTAATTGAAACATAGTAGAAAGGTCTATTCCTTTAACTAAGGACTCCTAGGAATTATCCACATAAAATTATCTAGGAAACCTATACTAGGTATCTATAGTGCTCTGATAAAAATAATTAGGAACTTCATCACTTTTTAGGCTGAGGTGATTCTCCCCCTAAAAAGGTGCATCTCTCATAGGACTAAGAGATTCTGCTCCTTGATATGTTTCTAAAATTTCATATTTAATAGCCTCACACATTTATTTTCTAGCTAGATGGAAGTCTTATTCCACTATTTACTCAGTAGATAAGATAATTTTAGGATTATATTGTTCCTATGAATGGTCCTCAACAACAGCCTCTTCTTCAATAGTATGTTCTTCTTCTAGATGCTCCTCAAGAACGAAATTTTATTTTTCCCAAATAGAAAATTCCTTTCCAGAAGCTGGATCCTCATATATATTAACACTTATTTCAGTAATAGGTGCATACTTATTAACTATATTTTGTGGAACAGGTAGACCATTGTCTTCCTTATCAAAGACAATTCCTTCTATAGGTGTAACAACTGCCTCTTATTCTTTATCAAAATAATCAACAACTTCAACCGGTTACAAACTAGGATCAGATATGTTCTTAGGTCTTGAAGGATGCCCAACCTGATTAAACTTTTTATATAACCCGTCATTTTCATCCAACCAAGACTTTTTCCTCAAATTCAAACTTATTTTCATCCTTTTGACTATGACCTTTGAGATACAGAACTCATAATCTTTGATGAATTCTTCATTTTATCAAACCATTACTTTAGCATACAACATTGCATCGATTAACCTTGAATATAACAAAGAGGTAGAATTTGAAGGTGTCTTAATATAATCACACATGTGATGTATAATATACTTACATAGATTAATCTTGTACCCATTTTTCATAAGATGTATCATGAATACATCTTGATACATGAAGTTAGAAAAATATCCTTTCCTTGGACTAATCAGATTTTGGATAAAATTAAACTGAAACCTCGTTTCACCATCCAACTCCGTAGAAATTTATCTCCTCTTCTTTTTATTGACAGTCAAACCTCATAAGGCCTCTTATAAGACAAAAACATCACTAGGAAAAAGAGGAACTCTGTTGTAGTCCTCAAAAATTCCTTCATGGGGTATCCCTAGGAATGAATACCATAACCCAAAGGAAAAAGTGCATATTTAGAAATTAATCCATATTCTTACGAAGAAACCATCTTCATCATTGAATCAAAATTGGACAAACTAATAAAACTGAGCAACAAGTTTTGGATAAATCATCCTTGTATCCTTCGTGAACTATTTTATCCATCCCTGCTCTTCTAGTACTTTCAAAACTAAGTACATACTTGTCATCAACCACTTAGGGCAAATTTACTTTTTGGGAACTTTTATTCTATCAATATGATTCGGGTTCAATGGTCCTTTAGGATCTACTTTTGGTCATCTTTTTTACTTTCATATGAGATCTGCACTTCTCTAGAGTTGAAGAAGATGGGTGCTTAATTTAGGGAATTTAACAAGGGTTCTAGAGAGAGAGAGAGATGAAGGGGTAAATGAGGACTTTCAGTTTGAGATAAGGGTTCCAGTTTCAATATAAGAGAGTTGGATTGAATAAAATAGTGAAATATATTTCATTTTTTATCATTTAGTGATTTTAAGTGTTGTAAATTCAAAAGCGCAGGAAGCAATAATGAAATAATCAACAAAGTGATACAGGTAGTAAAATATAAGTAAAACAAAAATTTTCATTATGGTGAGACTAAAACATATTGTCACAGTGAGGTCTTTATGGTATTACTCCAAATGGTGTGACCGTATCATGTTAAACAATAAGTAAAAGATTGTGACTCAGAGACAGTAATTGTGAGACAGTAAACAAGAATAATTATCTTCAAGAAAGTAACCTCTATGACTATGAGAGTGAGACAGTAATCTTAAGACAATGACTCATGAAACTGTAAGTCATGAAACCTTAAACTGTGAAATAATAAGATGTGAGATAGTATGTTTTTGAAAAAGTACACTTTCTATTTGGGATTTATCATTCCTAATTAATGTATGATGTAATATATCCTTTTAAAATTTAATGTCTTGGTGAATATATCAGCTAGATAACATTTAGTTCCAATGAATTCCAAAGTGATATCACCTTGTTGATAATGGTCTCTCAAAAAGTGATGAATTACAACAATTTTTTTTGTCCTAGAGTGTGAAACAAGATTTTTTGAGATGTTAATAGCACTTGTATTATCACAATATATTGTTACATGCCTGAATTGATATCCATAATCTATTAACGTGTGTTTCATCCAAAAAATTTGTGGACAACAACTACCAATAGCTATGTATTTTTCTTTGATAGTATATAATACTACAAAGTTTTGTTTCTTACTACACCATGATACTAGAGACCTACCTAAAATGTGACATAATCCAAAGGTTCTCTTTCTATCTAACTCTCAGCCACTAAAATCAGCATCATAATAGCTAACTAACTCAAATTAGTGTCCTATAGGATATAACTGTCGAAGATTGTGTGTATGTTTGAGGTATTTGAAAATAATTTTAAAAATATTTATATATTATTCATTATAATTTTCTTGAAAATGAGCACACATACATACAATAAACATAATATCATATTGGATATCAGTTAAGTATTGTAAGATTCCAATCATTTTTCTGCAAGTGGTTTGATCAATAGATTTTCCATCTTCATCAAGATCCAACATACAAGTAGTACTCATTGGAGTGTCATTACTTTTAGTGTTATCTTAGCCAAAAGAATTTAGATGATATTTAGTGTATTTTCATTGATTTAAGATAATACCATCTTTATTTTGAAATATTTTAAATCACAAAAATAATTTATGTTCACCCATTAAACTCATTTAAAATTCATTTTGCATCATTCTAGAAAACTCAATATATAAATAATTTTTTGATGATCCATAAATAATAACATCTATATAAATTTTAAAAACTATAACATCATTGGAAATATGTTTTATAAAAATGGTAGGATTAGTTATGATTTTTGTAAAAGCTTTATAAATAATAAAAGTACTTAATCTATCATATTAAGCTCTTGGATCTTGTTTTAAACCATACAAAGATTTTGAAAATTTGAAAACATGATTTGGGAGAGAGAATTTTTGAAACTAGGGGGTTGTTCGACAAAACATCCTCAACTATATACCCATTTAGGAATGCACTCTTGACATCCATTTGATATAGTTTGAAACTGAGATGGGTAGCATTATCAAGCAAGATTCTGATGGATTCAAGTCTAGCTACTGGTGAAAATGTCTCCTCATAGTCAATTCCTTCTTGTTGACTATATACTTGTGAAACCAATATATCCTTGTCTCTAACTATGTTACGAGCTTCATCTACCTTTTTTCTAAACACCCACTTAGTGTCTATGGTAAATATGAATTTGGTTCTGTCAAAAAGTTTCCAAACATTATTCCTTACAAACTGATTAAGTTATTCTAGCATAGACATTACCCAAAATTAATCATTTATAACAACATTAAAGTTTTTAGGTTCAAGTTGTGATAATTAAACTTGATGTTCAACCTGATTTCTAAGAGAATATCTAGTTTGAGTTTCTAATCTGAATGTCCTACAACAAAATATAAATAATGGTTCTTAAGGGTTCTAACAAGTCTAGAAAAAGAGGTGCTATAGATTTTAATTTCTTCAATAGGGTTGGTTTCATTATGACTTGAATCTAGAGAATTTCCAGAACTAGAAGTTTTTATATATTTTTTTATAGGATGGTTAGAGGGTTTAAAATTTATTTCTAGATTTGAAATATCATCCTCAAGATTCTCAAGATAGGTCATAGGTTCATGTGGATCTATCTCATCAAACATGACATGGACAGATTCCTCCACATATTTAGTTCTTTTATTAAACACTATATAGGATTTACTAGAGATTAAATATCCTAGAGAGATTCCTTTATCACTCTTGGATGAAAACTTGTCAAGATTGTTCTTAGTATTAAGAATATAGACTTTACAACCAATGAATTTGATGTAGTTTACTTTGTGTTTTCTATTTTTCCACAATTCATATGAAGTTATTTTAAGAATAGGTCTAATCAATACTATATCAATAGTACAGCACGTAAAATTTAAAGAATTAGCCCAAAAATATATAGGTAAGTCATATTCACTAAGTACGGTTCTAGAAATTTCTTAGAGGGTCCTATTTATTATTTCAACAACTCCATTTTATTGAGGTGTTTTAGGGGTAGATAAATTATGATTATAGCAATTTTTTGAGAAAAAGGACTCAAACTCTTGATTTTCAAATTCATGGCCATGATCACTTAGAGATTTAATTCTATTTCCACTAAGTTTTTCTATAGTTTTATCATATTTGGTTAAGAGAGAGAAAACTTCACTTTTGTGATCCAAAATGATCTCCAAGTATACCTATAAAATTCATCTACAAGAATATAAAAATAGTGCTTCCCATTTAAACTAAAAACTCTACATGGTCCAAACCAATCCATGTGAACCAAATCAACAGGTTGAGAAGTTGAAACTTATTTCTTTGGTTTGAATGAAATTTTGTGTTTCTTTCCCTTTTGACAAGGATTACACATTTTATCATTTGGAAACTTTGGTATGGGTAGATCTTTGACTAAAATTTTTCCAGTTAGATTTCCAATGGATTTAATATTATAGTGTCATAGTCTTCTATGTCAAATCCAAGACTCTTTGAAATATACTTAGACATGATGCATTTTGAGAAGCTGAATAGTCTAAGTTAATAGAACATACATTTTCATTTCTTAATGTTGAAAATACTAAATCATTTTTAGAATTAAAAACAATTAAATCATAATTTTCATATTTAAAATGAAATCCATTATCACATATTTGTGAAATACTTAGAAGATTATATTTTAATCCATTAAAAAAAGTACATTGGAAATTAAAACTAAGTTAGAGTTACCTATTTGGCCAAGGCCAATGATTTTTCATTTGGCATTGTCACCAAAAGTGACATGTCCACCATAATTCATTATTAGGTTCTTGAAACATGAATAGTATCCTATCATGTGTCTTGAACACACACTATCCAAGTACCATAAGCTTTTATTGTATCTCTAAAAATGATTTTCCTATAAAATAGACAAATAAAAAAAAGACTTTGATACCCATATTTGTTTGGATCCAATAATATTTGTAACTAGTGCGTTAGGAACCCATATATGCCTCATAGATTCCCTACAAGAATTATGTGAAGTATTTAAGAAATAAAACCTATTTGGCCTAGAAAAACTTGAAATGGTATATTTTGTATCATAATTTTAAATAGAATTATTTTTTCATGAACTAGTAGTAAAATTGTATGTTATATATTTAGAAAAAAAATTGGTTTTTCAAAAATTTATTTTACATGGTTAGTATCCAATACCAGTAGTGTTTTTTGGGGAAATCTATTTACCTAGATTTTGTACCAAGGTATCTTTACCATTAGTGAGCCGTTCAAGATCTTTTTTCAATTTCTCATTAAATAGCATTAATTCATTTTTTTCTTTGAGTAATTGTACATTTTTCTCTCTTTATACAACAAGTTCCAATTTAACAGTTGAGGTAAGGGCATACTTCTCCTTTAAATACTTTTATTTATATTTTAGTTCATTAGATGTCTCTTCTAGTATATTGAAATACTCAAAAATTTGTTCTTTATGTATATTTTCAAAATAAATTTCATCTTCAGAATAATAAGAATTTTTTATAGGAGATTCCAGGGTTACCTCAGACGTTTTTGTCATGAAACACACATTGGATTTGTTAGCCTATTCACCGTGTGAAGACACTGAGTCACTAGAACTACCCTCAGAAGAACTCCAAGTTTCTTTCATTACCATTTTAAACATTCTATCTTTGTCCTAATATTTATTTTTATATTTGAGCTTCGGATAGTCTTCCTTTACATGTCCCTTTCAATTACATTCATAACATACTATCTCATCAGACTTGTCATTTATTTTCCAATCTCTCTTCCAGCTTCCCTTTTAATCATATATTATTTTGATGTTACACTTTCTAAAAATTTTAGTCCTTTTGTAAAATTTCTGAAACCTTATGGATAATTTATCCATCTCCTCATCACTGTCAGGTGATGATTGTTCTTTGATAAAATTTTCTATAGAGACTCACAGTTTCTCCTTTTCTTTCTGTTTAGAGGTGGTGATCTTGAATTACAGAGATTTTATTTTGGGTTTATTCTCCTCTTCCTTGTTGACATTTAACTCTTCTTCATACATCATTACTTTCATAATGAGTTATTTTACAGGTAATTTTCTGATTTCGTATGAGTCTCTAATAGAGACATAGGTTCCTCTCCATCAACCAGGTAGGCACATTATAATTCTCATAATTTATTCTTTGGTAGTAACTTCCCTTCCTAGAGAAATCATTGTGATGAAAATTTCATTGAAACTAAGAGACATGTGAGAAATAGGATCACCAGGATTCATTTTAAAGTTATCATATTTAATAGTATAAGTATTGAGTCTCATTTATTTAACACTAAAAGTTATTTCATGTGAAAAAGAGAAAGCATCCCAAATTTAATGGGAGGTTTTACATGTAGAAATTCTATTAAATTCCACATCTCCTAAAGAGAAATATAAGGAATTAATGGATTTGAATCTTTTAGTGTAAGAAGTGTTGGTTGGGTCATACCATGTAATTCTATTAGTATCCCAAATCTTATACTCATCTATAATTGAAGACTGAATTTTAAAACCTTTACTTTTTAAATGCATTTTCCTTTTAATTTTACATTCAGCATAATTAGTTCCAT
The DNA here is from genome assembly GCA_963277665.1 of Viscum album. NCBI lineage: Eukaryota > Viridiplantae > Streptophyta > Magnoliopsida > Santalales > Viscaceae > Viscum > Viscum album. Next base: position 902,688,858 of record OY728160.1, on the reverse strand, counting down.
TAAATAACGGGGGTTTGTTTTTTGTAGCACCTTTGAGTCTATTATCCAAAATAAATAAATACCATAAAAAAGATAGAAATTTAGAATTAGCATAAATTTATTTATCTATAAAGTGCAACTAAAATCATAGTTGAACTACATTAAAAATAGAGTCTTAATAAGAATGAATTCCTCAAATACAAAATGTTGGTTGGAGTAGAGTACTTAGGGGGGGGGGGGTGAATTGAGTATCTATAATTTTTTTTAAAGTTCACTTAATTAGCTTCCCATATAAAATAAATACATCATAGTTAATCATGGTAATACTGTTATAATAGTTATATTATTCTAATAACTTCTATGAAGATTTATTAATTTTCAGTAATATCTATGAGAGTTATTAATATAACTTTTGAAGATATTATAATGAGAAAAAATAGTTATAACTTTTATCCAATACTAACTATCAAAGTAAAATCTTGTGTTTATTGAAATATACAGTAAAGTATTGAAAAACCAAATTCAAAGACACAAAGGATAAAACAAGTGGTTCAATCTCCAGATGAGACTTAATCCACTTCACTTAGTGATCACATTATACCAAGTAGTTTATATTAATAAAGTTGATCAACACCCTGGATCAGGGTAAACAATAGTGAATAGGATTTTCCAAGTCACATGACCTCTTCCAATGTTCATTGTGGGTAAACAAATACCAGGTCACACAAGGACCTCTTCCATGCTTATCCTTGGCAGTAAAAAGATATAAGAAGTGATGAGAGGAAGGATATCTTGTATCCATCAGCTTAGTATAAGAGACAATGTGTTTTCTTAATAAAAACACACACACAATACTCAAAAGATAAAAGAAGTACACGACAAAGAAAAGATGATGAGAAAGGGTTAGAATTTCTTTGAGTGTTATTATATATAGATCTGGACTTATAGGATAATGTAAATGTAGATATCAAGTTCCCTTGTGAATAAATGAGTATCTCTAGTCTAGTTCTTTTGTTTCTAGTTAGATGGTGTAAGATGTCAAGCTCATGTTCTTCTTGGAGGTGGTTCTGTGATGATGTTTTTGGTTATGATATATGTTATTCAATCATTTAGAAATCTATATTTCTTCGTCTGTTCTTCTATTGTATCTTTTTTCATGGATCAATTCTCTTTTCAAATGCTCTCACTTCTCCCTATATGTTTTTTTATCCCATCTTATATTCCTTTTTAATTATGGGTGAACACGTTGGAACCATCAAGATGCATGTACTTTGCACCTCGTACCTCTAATTTTTAGGTGACTCATCTATAAATAAACATTAATTAGGTGAGTGCCTTTAAATGACTCAAATATGATAATTAGAAATTAAATTGAAAACGAAAAATAGATTAAATAACGTTGTCACAGTTTATCTTGAAATGATATCACTTAAAACAATGTCTTATTATTTTATTTTAAGAGGTGAAACGTTCATGATTCCACATTTCCATTGAGATTAGAAACCAGTAGTACATACACGGTGTTAGGATCACAATGTATGGTTATTTTCTAAACATTGAATGGTATCTTGGTCACGGTGTTTGGGTCACAGGGTCTGGGTCAGGGTGCCTGGGTCCCGGTATCTGGGTCATAGTGTTAGGGTCACAGTTTCTGGTCATGGTGTCTGGGTCACGTTTTCTGGGTCATGGTGTCTGGTCATGGCGTTGGGGTCACAATGTTTGGTCCTTTTACAAAAAAAAACAGAACTGGTGGCAGACTCATGGTTTCTTAGACTTAGGCAAATATCTGTAAATAGTCTTAAGTAGTAATATTCACAGAATTAATTAGACTTAACCATTTATAGTACAAATCATTATATAATAAAATTATATATAGTTTACAATAATGAAACATGATTTATAGGAATTAGGATCTTTTAAAAGCTTATTTAAAGCATAGGGAAACCAACCATCTCTACATATTATTTGAGATATATTAAACAGGATTAACAGGATTTGTGATCATTAAAACATTATTAAAACATGAGGAGTCCAAAATTCTTACAAATACTAAAAACATTATTACAATTCGAGAGGATTTATAATTGGATCAACTGGAATGGATATATATCAGAGAATTGGTAAGGCTACATTGAGTACCAATATCTATTGTATCTGATCAAGATCCAAGAATCGCCTATATATTCTGGAAGACTCTTCAACACACTCTGAATGCTCAGCTGAACTTCAATACGGATTATCATCATCAAAATGATGGCCAATCTGACTGGACTATACAAACACTTGAAAACCTATTGAGAGCATGCTCAAGGGACTTCAAAGTAGGATGGGATCAACATATTACTCTGGTTGAGTTATCTTATATTAACAGTTCCCACTCAAGCATCCAAATGGATCCTTACATAGCCCATTATGTGAATAGGTTCAGAACACCGACATGTTGGGGATAAAAAACACCATGGTCCTGAAATGGTCGAATAAATGGTGGAGAATATTAAGAACATCCAACAACACATTAAATGTTATAATATTCAACAAAAGAGATATTCTGATAACCATCAACAAGACCTATAGTTTGATGTCAGAGACATGGTATTCCTCCTCATATCACTATGGAAGAGTGTTATGAGATTTGGGATGAAGGGAAAGCTTAGTCCAAGGTACATCGGCCCTTTTGAGATCCTTGATCCCATTTGAGCAGTGGAATATTGACTAAAAATTCCATCGATCCTATATCAAGTACATGATGTATTCCATGTAACACTCTTGAAGAAGTACATACCTGACCCATTACATATACTCAATCCAGAGGTGGTACCATTGGAGAATTTCCTATCATTTATCGATAATCTGGTGAAGATCCTAGATTATAGGGAAAAAGTTTTATGAAAGAAGACGATGCTATTTGTCAAGGTGTTGTGGCGAAACTAGAAGTTTGAAGATGCAACGAGGGAATTGGAGGAAGTGATGAAGAAAAGTTACCATCGTCTATTTTTAGTGTGGAAAAAGGAAATTTCGAGGGAAAAATTTCTTAAGGGGGTAAGATTATAATGACACAAAATTTTATTAATGAAAATTTTTCTTGATCTAATTAAATTTATTATTATATAAAATTGTTATATAACATATGCACTTCCTTGGTTTTTTGTTTTGGGATTTTAATATACCATTAATAATTGTAACTGTAGTTGATATAACCTTCGAATAGTGATCACATGATTAGAATAAATATAGGGCTTTAACAAATCCAATTTACTAAAAAAAGGCAATAGTGACCTCATCTAGTAGAATTTCTCCATACAAAGACCATTTTTTGGAGCTCATAAAGAAGGTGGAATCACTGGGCTTCACTATTAACCAATTCATAGCCAAGATTCAACACATTAAGCTTGAACAAAACCACCTATAGGAGAAGTGGATGTTAATAGATATTACCTCCCAAGAGATGTTTTCTGAGCCTCCACAAGAGTCTGTCACCATCGCACAACTTACACTTAGGTGTTCCGTGGGTGTTATAAGGGGTTATGTAACAAAACCCTATCACTATGATTATGTGAATTTGTTTGGTATAGAATAAATAATATACATTCATTTTAATATTTTTACTTTGTAAATGGTTTTTAAAGAACAAATAATATTTTTAGTTAATATTCAATTAATAAAACTATTTTGATGAAATAATTGATTTTAGAATTAAATAATATTTTAATAAAATATTATTTCTAAATTATTTTTTATTAAATTGAAATTATCGATTAATTTTTATAAATACAATTATATTTTTTATTAAGGTTTTTAAGCAATTTTTTCAAAACCCGTGAATTTACAATAAAGGTCGGGTATTTATTTTAAAAGTAAAAATTCACATATTTAGAAAATCATTTATATAAAATAAATATTATTTTTGAAATCAGGACATCAAAATTATCCAATAGTTATTTTTTCATAATTTTCTGTGGTAATAAAATTTTTGGGTTAAAATTAAGTACTGTTTAAATATATAATGTGTTTTATGACATCATGATGATGTAGTAGTGATGTAAAAAATAATAAAAATGGTATTTTCGGCCAATATATATTTTATCTTTAAAATAATGTGATTTAATATTTGTTTGATTTATTTTACAAAGCCTTATTTGACCCTCCCAAATTTATAAAACATTTTAACAATTTAAAATGATTTTCTTGAGAGTGTGACTCACCACCAAGTAAGAAAGCCTAATATTTTAAGACGTTAAGCCACTGTCCTTATAAAATAATGTTTTCCACTCCCTTTAAAAAAATCATGGTCAAAAAACCATGGGTTTTTTTGGGGTTTAGATAAGTTTAATGTGTGGTGTCCAAAACATAAATAAAAACGAATTCCCTCTCTTTTCCTATATAAACCCACCCAATCTCCCACTTTTATTCAATAAAATTATTTGGAACTCAACCAAACCCTTTCCTCCTCTATATATAATCCTCAAAAGGTTACCTAAGCTCCCAAAAATCCTCTCTCAATCCTCTTCGAAGCCTTTGGGATCACTTTTCCAAGTAAGATATTTCTTCCTTTCTCATTTTTTGTCCAAAAATCATTATATAGTCATACCTTTTTATTTTCAATTAAAATAGTTGGGGAATGATTTATCACATCCCCCAAACTTCCATACTTATTTTTTAATGATTCCATACCTATTTCTCTCTCATTAATTCCTACCATGTATACTAGTTAGCATTCCAAAATTCCGTAAGGAATTTCTCCCTTCTCATTTACATTCAAGCAATTATTTTGTATTATGAATCTAAATTCCCTTAAATAGGTTGGGACATGTATCTATATGAAAAAATTACTGTAAATTTCATGTAAATATTATGAGACACCCCTTTCTCTCTCATCTACTATTTTTATGAATTCATATGTCATGCCGTTATGCTACCGAAATTGCACCGCGATTTTCCAAGCCAAAGTCATTGTGTAATGAATAAAATTCTCATTACTCTCTCAATGGTATTCAACGTTATGCACATTTACTAATTTATAATAAAGTTTAATTTATTAATTCAACATTTCTTTATCATGGAATAAATTATGACATTTAATGAGTCCATGTTATATGATCCATGTGGCACACTTATGCATGAAATGAAATGATTAAGAAGGGTGTGCCCTGATAGCGTTTCAATGAATTGGGTAAAGAATAATATCAGGATACGTCATGTGAAATTAGGTTTTACTCATTATAATTCATGTTTAATGAGGTTTTACTCATTATCTATGTGTAATTAACCTTTTCCCATGCTAATATCATGTTAAATATTGTTTCCACATTTCCATGTTATTATAATCATGTTATATCATGCCTTTATGTTCATGTTTATCTTGTAATACATTAATATTAATATTTCCTAAAATGTACTATATTCTTCATGTTATGCCTTTTTTAATACCTTAATGGGATTTATATCTCACCCTTTTCTTATTAATGTCCTCAGGTTATCTCATGCAATGCTAAGTACGAAGGGACGTTGTGGTCATGTAAAAGAAATTTTCAATAAAGATGTTGTGTTTAATATTCTATGTTGTTATGTAATGTTATGAATTTACCATGACACTAGACCTATCCATCCTCAATGTTGTCTTATGTTTATTCTTTATGTAATAAATCATGTTTAAGTGTGTAATAATGATTAGGGTTGTTATATTAAACTTCATCAATATAGCCTCAGTCACTGTGTCACTAACTCACTTTTTGATCCATGATATTATCAATATATTTCAGCACCGGTTCCAAAAAATATGATATCCTTTTCCTTAAATAACTATAATATCCTTAACATAAAATTGTATAATAACCATAATTTTTTTTATTCTTGAATCATGTATTCATAAAAAAACCCGGTAAATTCCCACCTTAAAATAAAATTAGATAATACCTAAAAAGGGTATATTTTACTTTAAATTTATGACCACCCTTAAACATATCATCCTTTTATTATCTACATAATTATAAAATTAACCTCTAATAATAAAATTATAACTTATAAAGTTATCAAAAAATCAATCTCAAACAAACTGTAATTTCTAAATCTTAATCATTCGAAATTTACATGATTTATAGAAAATATTAAATCACTTACTAACCCACAAGCATTTTAGGTCAAGAGTTTTAGATAATTGGGAAAACCAACCCATTAAAAAACCTATATATTCATCAAATTAGAATTTATCCTCTAAAATCTAATTAAATGAAAAATTTTCTTTAATAAAACACCGTACCTCATATATATAACTTTGACATATCATTATATATATCCTAAAAAATTATCCATACATGATACTCTCTTGAAACCTCATACATAATAATACTTGTATTAATTACCTAAAGAATGGAAATATAAGAAATGGTGAGCTCAATTTCACGGTAAGGTTACATATAAGTGATGATAATTTATGGCCATAAGTGAGAATAATAGAATCATATATGTATGAGAATATAATCATGGTTTATAAACATAAAATTATAGAATCATACCCTTCAAGACATCGACCACAAATCAAGTGTACTGGAACACTTACTTAACCCAAATCTAAGAAATATGATATATAATTATATAAACATGGGTCAATATTCATGATCCATGAAAACATAACATATTCATAATATTATGGAATAAGAATTCATAAAATATATATGTAATGATTATAATTTCTTATGTTGAGGCTCAATAAAATTACCATCATCATATAATGGATAGAGTCCCATAGTGTATTCTGATTATTCCCAAGTCTCTCACATGTCATCTCAGAAAATATAAATCTTTTACCAATGCATTAGAGGGATATATAATTATTATCCCACCCATCACATAATGAAAACCATATGTTCCACATTAAAACATTCATAATTCTATCATAGCATAATTAACCCATGAGAAATAAAAGGGTCCCATAATTATTTATATAAAACATGAACATAAGTCATCCAGAGGAAGAGGGTGGATAGCATCACTAATGAATATTATATGTGGTTCATAAGAATCATTATAGTATTTTGACCTAAATTGAAAAAATCTTTATAATTTCATTATGAAATTAATTTTAAAAATAAGAATAAACAACCTATATTTTTTATAATATATATTTAAAATAAAATATTTTATAAAAGAAGAAGTCCTAAATATATTTTGAAAACCATGAAATCAGAAAAATGATTCATCATAAATATAAATATATATATAATATGGGGAAATTTATTCATATATAATGTGTTAAAAATGAATATTCTTTTCACTCTTTTTTAAAGAATGTCAAATAAAAAAAGAAAATGAATCACTAGGTAAATGATAAAATGATACCCAAAAATATGTATAAATAAAATAAAAGATAATATAAATTTACCTTAAAAAATAATTTAAGTATATATAATTAAATTTATAAAACAAAATAAATAATATTAACATGGATAATAATGATACCTGGTCAAAAATAAGTGGTGATTTGAGTTCCAAAAACAATTATACATTTAACTAACTCATGAACTAAAGGAAATTAAAATGGAAAAAAGTCATGTAAACGCAATAAAAATACATAATATAATAAAACATGTGCCTTTATATATAAAAATAATAAAAAATTACTTCATATATTCATAGACATAGATAATCATGATATCAAATTGAGATTGGAAAAGAAACCCTCAATGAAATAAAAATTTATGAGGTATGATTCATTTGAAAAAGAGATCAGGGGAATGAAATAGCAGTCCTTGTAAAATAAATCTGAAATAATATATAACACTATAATTTTCTAAAATAAAACAAAATTCTAAGAGTTATGTTCAATAAGGAAGATTATAAGTCAATGAAGGAAAATTGAGTTAATAAAGTCTGTATGACTTAGGTAAATTATGAATAAAATGAAAAGGAAAGGGAGATATTTAGTGAAACTGAAATTCCAAAAAATAAATAAGATATAAGAATTCAATGGGTTAGTATTTACACAATATATATGTAAATTGGTTCATTATATGAAAAATGCCTCAAGAAACCAAAATTCAAAAATAGATCCCTTACATTGGAATCCTACTTCTTCAGACATAATTTAACATCATATATATTAATCTAATACTCATTAATAATATATTTAATAAACTTAATAATATTTAATACCTTTTATATTAATCATTTAGATTTATTTATTACACAACTACTTCTTATTTTTAGTTTATATTGATTATTGGTTGTTAAATGTTTCAACCATTCCTTATATGTTTTAGTAAAATAGATTCAGTAATCATTCCATGATAATAAGTTAATCATCTTTAAAATAGTAATGTTATTAGATTAAAAGTTCCATAACGATTCATGAATTTCCAAGTTAACTCTATGGGGGTTTCAGGTAAAATTAAAAAAGACGAATCCAGTAACAGGAAATTATTGGTAAATTTTAAAGAAAAAAAGGTGATATATTAATAATGAGTTAAATATTATTATTAAAATTCAAGAATGAAAAATATTTTATACCTATTTATTTTATTTATTATATTTAATTTTTTTCATAACCATTTATTATAAAATTTTATAGCTTCACCTTTGTATGTGGTTAAACCAACCCAAACAAGAACATGTTATAATTAATGGATGAGTAAGATTATGTAAAAGTTTTACAAAAATATAATTGTTATTGAAGTGGAATGATATTTTTGGACTCCGCATATTTTAATGCTCACAAATCATGTTAATCATGTTTAACCTATCACAAATCATGTATAGAGATTATTTGTTTTCTTATGTTTTAATGATTACAACTCAAGGTTTAAACTCTCCTAGGACCTTGATTCAGAATCTCAAAAATCTTGTTTGAATGTTGTAAACTATGTTTGATATTGTTCTATTATGTTTCATTATAATAATTCTTAATTATAATACATTCTGTGAGTATAAATTCTTAAGAAAGTTTATAGATATTTGGCTAAGTTTGAGAAACTGTATGTCAGCCACTGGTTCCAAATTTTGGCAATGTCCCTGATAACGTAATCCAGACACCGTGACCCAAACACCGTGACACAGTAACCATAACCCCAAACACCTGACTATGAAACCATATCCAGATCCAAATTCCATAAATCTTGTGTCATCGGTTCACTGCTACCATCTCCAATACATTGTAACAAGACACCGTTCATAATTTTGACAAAGGACAAGATTCCATTACATGAGACACCGTGATCCTGACACCACATATGTGCTTTTGGTTCCAAATATCATTGTAATTGCCTCACCATGACTACCTCACTTCTCAAAGGCAAAGGAGAATACACTGCTTCCAAGTGAAATTTTTTAAAGATAGACTATGACATCGTTCCATACCTTACCATTTTTCTCTTATTTTCAATTAAATTTAAAATTTATTTATAATGGTCATATTTGAGTCATTTAATGACACTAACATAATTAATGTATCTTTAAATACATGTCACATGACTGTAAAAGTTTTGAGGTATAGAGATCATGATCTTTGTCAGCCATAACCAAGACATCCCGAAGATAAATTATATGGTGGTGCATGAGCTTAAATAGATGACAATAAGTCGAGAAGTATATGTCATGTAACAAGATACATCGAAGAACATACGAAGAAATCTTTATTTCAAAAGGTTTAACTACTATATATTAGAACCTAAAACATTATCAATGTTGCAATCCTAATAATAATAAGAGCAACAAAGAACATCACATCAAACTAGGAACAGGAACATGAGACTTGCGATACTCTATTTTCACAAGAGGACTCGAAAATCACATATGCTACATATTACGTGTCCAAATATATATAGAATAACCCTTAGAGAATTTATAATACTTTCTCATTATATTATCTCTCTTGTATACTATTTTTAATACCTTTTTGGTAGTGTGCGTGTCTGTATTAAAATACCCACTATCTAATACACCAAACTGGGGGAAACAAGATATCCTCACTCAAACATATTTTTAAATTTTTTTTCACCCAAGTAGAACTGTGGAAGAGGTCTGATGTGACCTGGTTGTTAGTTTTCGCACAAAGAATAGTGGAAGAGGACTTATTACCTGGAAAGTCTTGGGTGTTTTTGTTAACCCCATTATAGGGCATGGATCGATTTTATCAATATAAACTTCTTGGTTTCAGGTGATCACCAAGTGGAGTGGACTAGGTCTCAACTTGAGACTGAACCACTTTTTTTATCATTTGTGTGTTTCAATTTAGCCTTTCTATGTTTTAATTCATTTTTTAGAAAACTAAATTTTACTTTGATAGTTTGTCTTGGATAATAGATATAACTGTTTTTCCTTATTAGATTAGTTTCAAAAGTAGTATCAATATCTCATATTGATATCACTGAGAATTAATCAATATTTTGAGAAGTTATTTGATCAATAAAACTATTATAATTTTAATACCTTGATTAACTGACCTGTTTTATTATAAATTTGAAAATATTATAAATAAATTTTTTAACATAAATTTTTATTGGAACTCAATTCATCAGAATCTTGAGTATCCTACTTCGACCAACATATATTATTTTTTATTTCTTTCATATGATAAATCGAATTTTGTAATTAGTAAAAGGATAAGATAAATGAAAATGATTGATAAGAAAGCATTACTTACAGTGTAGAAATTTTATCTTATCATGGAAGCCTTCTAATTTTTTTAATGAAACATGGAATTCTCATGAGAGAAGAATCTAACCAACATAGTGGGGTCTTATTAAATAATGAAATATGGAAAATTATTGTGAGGAATTTTAATTTTCTATATTTTTTGAAGGGATGGTAGTGGGATCCACTTATAAGTTATAAGGGATGATATTTCAGAATTATGAATTTATTATTATATTATTTAGGCCAATGACTATTAATTTTATTGATTCTTATGAAATATATTGGTTTATGATAAAAAAATGGTGTTTTTTATCTTTAATTCAAATCTAGAACTGAATGGAATCTTATGAAATTTTAACTAAAGGGAAAGTAAAAATATTATTTTTTATTTGAATAAAATATACCATTAGTTCCAAAATTTAAAACACTATTTTCAAAATTCAAATAATTATTTTTAAATTGATTATTTTTTTTATTAAATATATTTTGATTTTTTAAAATTGATTAAAACTTTTGGCGTCATGTTTACATCATTATAATGTCATAAAATGTATTATAATTGTAAAATAAATATTTTTTATTATTTAATAAAGAAAAATTATTTTTAAAAATCTAAAAAAGTAACTGTAAGAGAATTTTGACACGATAAATCAAAAAATAATAAATTTATTTTAAAAGAATTAAAATTTAGAGATTTAGTTTTTAAATAAAACCATATATTACATGGGAATATAATGTATTAATAATAAAAAATATTTTTTTGAATGAAATGCCATATTCGTGTTTTATACCAAGAAAATTATTTCTAAGGCCATCATAAATAAATTAAAATATTAGTAAACCGAATTCTCATAATTATACAGTTATAAAATATCACACAATTAAATAATTCTTAAGATTGATAAAAATATAAATCATGTTATATAAATATATTTAACCTCTAAATAAAAAATAATTTATTTTATGATGGGAATATAATAATTTTAAATCTATAATCTATATAAAATTGATTATACAAATAAAGTCATATTAATAAACCATAAAAGTGATGTTGCATTAAAAATTTATATGAAGTCTTATTGTCCCCCTATTAAATAAACTGCATCCCAACAATTTTAACTTCTTGAAAAAAACTAGATAAAATATCACAAAACTATAATTTAAATATAATCCCTAGTAATGAAACCTTGAAATGAATAAATGTTAAGAGAATAAATGATGAGTTGATGAAAAAAACATATAATTAGTGAAAAATGAATTTTAAGATTTTTAAATGGATTCACGAAATCCCACATCAATAAATGAAATATAAAATTTCCTTGTAAATTGAGATAATGTGAAATATGAATGTCTTAATATATAATACATATAATTTTTCTAAAATTTTAAAAGAAAACTTTTTTGGTAATGAATAACAAATACATAGAGGATAAAATATGAAATATGATAATAACATTTTAAAATAATAGGGGATTCAAAATTAAACCCTAAAATTCAAGAAAACCTTTATCATATGTTATTCAAAAAATAAACATTATCTTTTTTATAAAATTATTGAATTTTAATATTCATCAAAAATTTCTTACTAAATTTATAAATTAAAAAATCATGATTACTAAGATCATATTTGATCTCAATAATTAACACGATCTTTATCCCTCAAAAAATATTAATCCCTTTGAAATAAAATTAAAAACTACCCAATAAATTTCAATATAAACCTTAATCATGTAATGTTCCAAATAATAATAAACTTCCTCAAAATACACTATTGAAAAAAAATCATATAACATCAGTTTGGAACCATTGGTATAGCCCCAAAAACCATTGGTACAGGCTATAACAATGGTTTTAGTGGTTTTTGGATTGTCTAGAATCATAATAGACCTATACCAATTGTTTTGGAAAACTATTGGTATAGGTGGGATATACAACCGGTTTCCAAATCACTTGTATGGGTAATTAAAAAAAAACTGGACATGTTTTGATCCCCGTAACTCTGATGTACATTTCAATGACCTAACCATTAATATATAATGATTTTTGGAAATATAATATAATAAATATGTATATGTTCATATTTAAAATAAAATTAATTTATGATATATTTAATGTTATTTTATAAAATGATTCTTTAAAAATCAAAACACCTATACCAATGGTTTGGAAAACTATTGGTATAAGTATTTTTATTTTTTCAACCTATAGCAATTGTTTTGGAAAACCATTGGTTTATGTTCTTTAAATAGAGGCAATACAAATAGTTTTATCCAATCTGTTGGTATAACCATCACATCTACCAATAGATTAAGAAAAATCATTAGTATATGTTATTTTATGGAAGCTATACCAATGGTTTTTTGAAAAAAATTAGTAAATCTTTAACATATACTAACAGTTTGTCCAAAACTGTTATTATAGGGTCATATTATCGTATCTATAGTAGTAGTTTTGGCCAAACCATTGGTATAAGGTCATTTTATGGTACCTATATCAATAGTTTGGACACAACCATTAGTGTAAGTATAGTTTCTTGTAGTGATACCATTATCCATCTTGTCACTAAATCACTTATCAACCTCTAATATTATCAATATTATACAACATATATTCCCAATAATATAAAAAAATGTTTCCCATATAACCAAAATAACCATGAATTCAAATCATATACTAACCGAATATGTTATTTATTACTCAATCTTTTTTTCTTCCTAAAACTCTAAAAATCAACACCTTAAAATAAAATCACTTAATACCTAAAAATTTAATATATTTCATTGAATTTATGATAACCATTAAATATTTCAACCTATAATGATAACCATAACTCTCAAATTATCTTATACTAATATCCTCATAAGAAGTAAAGTTATCTAAACTATTTTCCGATACATTATATAATTTCATATAGTTAACCATTATATATTTATATGATTTATAGTAAATACTACATAACCTACATACCCAATACCTTTTGGGTTTAGATTTTTAGACAATTAGAAATTACCCTTACATAAAAAACCCCATTTTTTCAAAAAAATAGAATTTTCTCTTCTAAACTAAGATAATTATGTAATGAAATTACTTTTTTTAAACATAAAACGTAATATATTTAAATTTGACATAGTTTTAAATATCTCCCAATAAATTATCCATACATGATACCCTTATATACACAACAAACATAGTACTCTTATTCTTTACCTGGTGAATGGTAACATAAGAAAGGGTGAGATAAAATTCATAGTAATTATAAATATAATTGATAATAATACAAGATATTAAGTGATAATAAGATAAAAATATAGATATAAGAACATAATAAATTTTCGTGAATAAAATATAAGAGAATATTACCCATTAATAAATAGACAGAAAATAAAGAATCATGGGACATGTCTTTTGAAATAATATAATAAATGGGATATATGAGTATAGAAACATGAGTCAAGAATAATGATTAATGAGAATATAACATAGTCATAATATTGGGGAATATGAATTTGGAAATACATAAATATATAAAATATTTTCTTATGTTGATAATCACTTTCAAGACCATCATCAAATTGTAGTTAGAGTATCATGGTGTATTTGGTTTACTCCACAAAACCTTTCATATCATCTCATGGGATATAAATATATAACCAATTTATGAAAAGGATATATAACTATAGTACCACTTTTCACATGATGAAAAACCAAATATATGAGTGCCACATGGAAACATTCATATTTCTATCATAACGTAATTAAACTGTGAGAATGAAAAGGGTCCCAAAATGATTTTTGAAAAACATGATCCTAATACATCGATTGGAAAAGTTAAAGAATAAAATTAAGAAATTTTCTAAATTTTTCTTAATAAGAATGAATGGATTTTGAAATAAGTAAAAAAAACATTATAAGACCATTAAAAAAGTTATTTGAAAATTAAAATAAATATCCTTTACTTTTTTCTAATAGCTATTTAAAATAAAATATTTTATAAAAAAAGTGATTATAATAAATTTTAAAACCATGAAATCCTACAATGGAATCTACATAAATAAAATGGATATAACTATGGGAAAATTAATTCATTTAGAAAGTGTAAAAAAGGAAGATTCTTTTCACACTAATGTAAAGAAAGTCAAATCAATAGAAAATGAATTTTAAAGAAAACATAAAAATGATTCCTTCCAAACATGTGTAAATATAGTAATTGAATATATAAAATTAACTTAAGCAGTCCTTGAAGATTATAAAAGGATTTTTATGAAAAAATATGAACATGGAGGAGAAAGATACTACATCAAAAATAAGATATAAGTTCGGTTACACTTACTATCATCCTTTTAGTTGATTTTTAAACTAAATAGAATTTAAATGGTAGGAATATATAAAATCTTATAAATTACCATTGGGAAAGAAAATATATGAGGTTTATTTAAAAAATAACAACAATTTCTCCAAATAAAAACATTTACATAGGTAATATCGATCTCAAATTGGGATTGGAAATTAAATTCTTCTGTTGATAATAATTTGTAACTTAAGAACCATTTGAAAAGTAGACCATTAAAATGAAATGAAAATAAATTAAAAATAAATATAAAATGCAATATAATACAATCATAGTATAAAATAAACCCAAATTTCTAGAATTATGTTTATGAGGAAGCATTATGACTCGATGAAAGGAAATTGAGTTAGCAAAAACTCTTATGACTTGTATAATGTTTAAATCGAAGGCCAATGAAAGGGAGACCCTAAAAAAGTGTAATTCAAAAAATATTTATTATATAAGATTACAATGGTCCCTTATTCACATAATATAAAAGTAAATTATTGCATAATATAAATCATATATCAAGGAATGTAAATTGAGACAAAGAGACCTTACCTTGGAACCCCACACACACATACACAATTTAACATCATGTACAATGAATAGAGACTCATTAGTCATCTATTTAAAAACCATATACATGTGTATTAACATTAATATTAATCATTTATTTTCATTTATTACATATTTATATATTATTTTTAGTTTATACTGATTATTCGTTTTTGGTAGTTTCAATTGTTCCCTATCTATTTCGATTAAACAAATTTGTTCCTCATTCCATGTTCATGAGTTTATCATCAATAAAATATTAAAATCTCCAGAACGGAATATTGATAAAGATTCACTATGATATTGGTTATATCCATTTGGCTTTTAGCTATGATTATTAAATATGAAACCCATAAAAGGTCTATTTTAGTGACTTTTAATGAAAAAAAGATGATATATTAATAATGAGTTAAATATTAATATTAAATTATATAAAAACAATTATTTAAATACTAATATAATTTTTTACTGATTAATTTTTCCTAATGATCCTTGATAATGTTTTATAGCATCATCTATGTAGGTGGTTAAATCGACCAAAACCAAAACATTATAGATTAAATTTTTGAGTAAGATTTCATAGTGGTTTTATTATAATGTAATTAATATAGATGTTTAACGATCCAAGGTTTTTTGTAAATATGGTAGATAATATTTTTTAGGTTTTAGAAGAGAAAGATAAATGAAAAAGAAGGATAAAAAGTCATCATAAAGATAAATTGTATCCTCTCTTGTAATCATTCATGGGTTTGGAAGGAATTAGGGACTTATCATGAGAGAATAATATAGTAAATGTTGGGGAGGATTAATAGAGAAGTAAATATGGAATATTATAGGGAGGAATATTAATTTAAGTTATGTTTTAGAAGGGGTGGTGGTACGGTTCTTTTATAAGTGAGAAGGGGTGATATTTTAGAATTATGTATTCTTTATTTTTTATTTAGGAAAAAAGATGAATAATATTGATTCTCATGGTAGTTATTAGTTTCTAATTAAAAAAATAAGGGTTATTGAATCATTTTACAAAATTCAATTGATTTTTGAATCAATGATGGTGATAATTCTCAATTCATGATATATACTTGATCATGTTCTTGTTTCTCCCAGAATGAGAGTTCACCTACAAGGGTGATTCTCATTATTCTTCTAAAACTAAGAAAAATTTTGATGTATTTCATCCAAGAAATAAAAGATCCTTCTTTACATAGGCTCTATCTAGTTCTCAAGATCTGATTAAAGTGGATGTCTCCAGATCCTCAAATATCAGCAAACTTAATGTTAGTGGTTCTTCAATTGTGTCATATCCAGAGGAACTACAACATATGTTTAATCATTTTATATTCTCACTTCATGGAAATGGGATTTTATCAAGTTTAGACAATCCTTATTCCTTTATAGATAATAAGTACTGAATATCCCTTTTTGGAATAATCATGCTTGGAAACTCATCTATATTTGGAGTGGATATTTTCACATTTTATTTCATAATGGTGACAATTTTCAGATGGCTCAAAATATGAGTAATTTTTAACTCAAACATGGTATCTTTAGGATCTCTATGAGTGATTTAAATCTCAATCCTCTCACTCAAAATAAATCCAACACTCAAATTTGAGATCAATTTCATGGTATGAATTGGGTTTATTGGAATCCTCAATGACTTCACTTCATGTATTGGAACCCCTATCACGATAGATCGGTGTATAATTTAATGAGATCTTGGTTTTTTGGGTAGAATTATTGTTGATGTAAATATACTCTTTGAGAGTCGAGACTCTAAAATAATTGTTACAAATGATAGTAGCACTGAGGTTATGATTTAATATGAGTGCATTCATCATTCCTTTGATTTTTTCAAGATAGTGGGGAAGTTGATTGAAACATGAAGAATTATTAGATGGAAGGTTATAGGGGAAACCAAACCCAAAAATTGTAAGGATGATAAAAGGAACCACAAAAAATATATAGTCTATGAAAAAAGGGTTACTTCTTTGGTTGTGTATGATAGTTAGAATTATGGGAACCCTTTTCTAATAACTAAGTTAAACAATTCATGGGAAGATATTATTGAGGAAGAGGAAACTCATCCTTATGTTCTTTGTTCATCCTAGAGGCTATTACCTAGAGTGTCTTCGGAAGGAGATGTATTGGAGGAGAATTCCTTGGACATGTAAATATCACAAGGCATTAATGAATTACTTCACAGGATATAATTGGATTTAGAAGAGAAAGTACTAGTTACTAATATTGAGAAGGTCATCAATGATTTGGTAGGTCTCCTTAAAAGTAATATTGTTTATACAAACCCAAGGGAGGATGCTAATTTGGTAGTCACCTCTTCTTGAAATTCTATGACTCCATCACTATTGTAGGGTTATGCACCTCTTATTGATAATGTTTCTGGGGTTAAAACGGGAGACTACTTACTAGAAAACCGGACATCTAAAATATCTCAGCCTACTCCCAATGGGAGCACTCAGATGGAGGCGTTGTATATTGATTCTATCATGGCCTCGAACATATTACATGATTCTCCATAAAATATTACTAAAGATGACACCTCATATGATTCTCCTAATAAGGCTATATCTAAAACTTCCCTAGATCATGCACCTATTTATGGGATACAATCTTGTGTCTTGAACAAGAATTATTTGAGTATTAAGGATGTTTTCTTCAAACATGTGGAGCATCAGAATAGGAATGATGGTACTGAAGCACTTTGGAATGAGTCTGAAAATGAGGGGATTGACCTTGGTAATGGCGTTCCTTCATGATGTAAAAGGGATGATTTCCCTAATTCCTCTTAAAATCTTAAGGAAATGGAATAATTTCGTAATGGACCGGAAAATAAGGGTATTAAATTTAACTACATTAGTAATTTTATTCAAGAATATGTTTCTCCAAAATAAATGGTATGCATGCCTCCTAAATTTAATACAAAAAGCATGGGGAAGAATTTAATTGGGGATTAAACCTAGGACAAGATCCAAATGAGTATTGTTCTTTTGGAAAATCCATGGGATTTACAACAATAAAATTTCGAATTCCCGTAGGCTTCACATTCAAAAGAATAATCATGTTATTCTTGGGTTATCAGAACCTGATATGAATTTCACTACTGGTGTTACTAATACGTAAGACTTGGATTTTAATATTTTGGGCCCTAAAATTATTTTTTCAGATATTAAAAACATTTGGTTTATTGAACACTATTAATTGATTACTCATTACCTAGTTTTTTCATCCAATCAAGATGTCACTTGTGCCTATATTATTATGGGAGTTTAGCACCTTTCTCTTTCATTTATGTTTAGAAATATTATCCAGACAGTTGAAGTCTTTGGTTGGATATTGTTTCTCTTATTAATGTCATTCATGGTCCTTCGGTTAGTTTGGGAGACTTCAACTTAGTTTTAAGTCATGGTGAAAAAATGGGTGCAGTAACCAATATCATCTCCTCCTGAGATTTTAGAGCTTGTATTGAAAACAGTGAGTTGATTGCGATCATCCTGGTGGGTTCCAAATACACTTGTAATATTAGGAACTATATTGTTATGTTGGAGAGAAATATTTATAGGGAATTTTTTATTGAGTCTCCTATAAATAGTTGTGAATATATCACTGAAATTTCCTTAGAAAGGATCAATTCAGATCATCCAAATATGGTTGAGAATATTGGAAAAGACTCTGAAGCTCCCATTCCATTTAGGTTCAATAAGGATTGGGTGACTCATTCTGAATATGGGATGCTTGTTCCTGATTTTTGGGGAAAGGTTTATTATATGAATAATTCATTTTCTTTCATCCATAAACTAAAATTTATAAAATGGAATATAAATAAATGAATAAAGGATAGATTATACCGACTTGATTAAGAAATATCCACTCTTGGTGTATCCCTTCATCACATTCATGAGAAATTAACATTCAATGATTTCTCAAATGGAATTTTGAGAGAGGCTAAGATGAATTTAAAGCTTAATTATCTTCTTAATTTGATGGATTTCATGCAAAGGTCCTATTTCAAGGATAATTGGCTTAAATATGTTGATAGAAACTCTAGGTTTTTTATTTACAATTCATTGATATATATAAGTATCTCGACCATTTTCTTTACTAAAAAATGGAGATCAAGTCTTTGATAATTAAAAGGAAATCTCAAAGAATGTAATTTCTTATTACATGGATATTTTTAATGGATATTTCACTACTATTGATCCTGTGGATGGTATAATTTGAAAAAAAAATTAATCAAGAGGGTAAATCAGGACTCTCCTATATTCCCCAAGATCCAAAAATTAGTGAAGCTATCTTTATTCTAAATTCTAACAGTTCTCTTGGTTTGGATGGTTTTAGAAACGTCTTCTTCCATACCTATTTTAATATCATTCATGATGATGTTTGTGGGATTGTTATTCATTTTTTAAAGGTGTTTCTCTTCTTCATCGATTGAATGATCAATTTATTTCCTTAAGTCCAAAGGTGGTGAATTTCAATGAATTACATACCTTCAATACTATTTCCTTGGTCAAGAACATTTACAAAATCATCAGAAAGATCTTTGATAAAATATTGGCTCTCATATTAATAAAAAATATTTCCTCTAATAAATTTTGTTTCATCAAAGTAAGGTCTATTCAGTATTGTCTTATTAGTGCCTTTGAATGTATCAATCTTCTCAAAAATCGCGTTAGAGGTGGTAATATTTCTCTGAAACTTGACACAAAAAAATTAATTTGATATGATTTATTGGACCTTGACATGCAAAATTCTTGATAGGTTTGGTTTTGATGGTGCCTTAATCAATTGGATTAATTTCATCTTGGGTTTTTCTCATATTTCTACGCTATTCAATGGATACCATGAGGGTTACATTACAAGATCTAGAGGATTTAGGAAGAGTGACCCTCTATCGAATATTATTTTATCTATTTATAAAGATTATCTCACCAAGTTGTTGTACATTAGGGTGAAAAATGGGAAACTAAAGTCTATCTGTGTTGGTAGAGGGATTTGATTGTCTTACTCAACTGATTTATATTGGAGATATTATTATCATCACCAAATGGGATAAAATAAACATTGGTAATATTAAGAAATCTCTATCACACTATGAGGAGGTTTTAGTCCAACAAGTTATCTAGAAGAAACAATTTTTTTTTATTTTTCATGGAAAATTGATTCTTGAAAAAAAGATAATATTTTCAGATATTTTGGTATTTGGGAAGGAACATTTACTTTTATTTACCTTGGAGTTCTTTTGTGTTAGGGGAATATAAAATATTGTTACTTTTTTGGTATTATCATTAAGATCAGAACGTACATATCCTCTTGGAAAATAAAATCACTCTACATGGAAGGTTTTATTTGTTTGGATAAATATGTTATCAAGTACAAATTGTTTACTCATTTATGGTGAATGAATGAAATTTGTTCTATATAAAATGAATTAATGTGTCTCTCAAGAAATTCATTTTGAGGGGTAGTGTCGTGGAGAGGATACTAGATAATGTACCTTTCGTTATTTGTTGCAATCCTTTTGTGGAGGGGTCTGGGAATTAGAAATCTAATGGAATTTAATAATTCGTCGAGTGCATATTTTTTATGGAATAGGTTCAATATAAATTCTGAATTACTTGGGTTTTTATGATTTAGATTCTTGAAAAAACTCGATTTAATGAATTTCAATCATTTAGATTCTACGGTCTGGCCTTTTTTAAAATATATCTTTTCCTTAATTTCTTCTAATTCAAGATGGTTGATCTTTGGGGATTTCTCTCTTAACTTTTATACCACGAATAGGTTTGTTGTATCTATTATGGAATATATCACCCTTTATGATATATTCATGGATATGGATCTCTCTGTCATGGAGAAACTCCTTGATAGGGATTCTCTCTTGTATTTTTTTCAAATATGTTGTTCGTGATTACTTCTTATATTCAGGTGATGTTTTTTTGACTTGAGATCCTATTTATAATGGGATTCTTAATTCAAATATATTTTATCTCCATGTCATTGGATCTTCTAAAATAATGTAGTGGATTGTGAAATTAAACAAAAAAATAACCACTCCTTCCATATTCAAGTTCTGTAAGAGGATGAATCATAAGAAGATCCCAACTGATTTTTTATTATTATGTAGAATATTGTTGTGCACTATTTTCACCCACTATCATCATAATAAGGAGGACTTGGATACAAGTTTTCTTAGATATGGTACTACCACAAAAACATGGAATTTTGTAGAAGACATATTTAAATTAAAGCTACTATATTCTTTATTCATTTGAGACTTTATCAGGAGCTACATGGACCTTGCGATCTCTCCTCAATTATTGATACTTTTTCAAAATGTTGTAGATTTTTTAACCATTTTATGATAGGTGTGGAATAGGAGAATACATGATGGTGTTTCTATCAATTCTCATGGTTCTCTAGCTTAATTTTTAGAGTCAATGAAATGTGTTAATATCCCTATAAAATATTATCATCATAGATTGATTCATGACCACTATGGTCTTATTATAATTGGAATTTCGGGTAACTTTCACCCTCATATTGAAAAAATGTAGGTTTTCTTGTAATTTCTTTTTATAGGATGGATTGATTTCCATAAAAATGGCTTCTCAAGGGGAAATTTGGGCTTATTAGGATATGAGGATATTTTTAAGGATAATCATTGTGATTTACTTGGGTGTATTCATGGATCACGAGGAATTGATTATTTTTCTGGAAGGTAAGATTCTTGTGGTTATAATTGTGATAGAACAAGCTAGATAGAGAGTTTGGTAAAATATATGGCTGGAATGTTACTCAATGATTATAGTACATGCTATTAGAACATGATCTGATCACCTTATTTGGAAGCTTACTAATCAGTGGTATAATTGATTTTATTTTATTTATTCAATTTATTTCATCATCACCCATGCCTACAGAGGGTCCAATTCTATTGTACATGGTCTGGCCAACGAAGGCATAGATGGAAAGGATCTTATTTGGTCACATAAGATTTATTTAGATATTATTTTACATTTTCATATGGACAAATATATCATTCTATATTTCATAATTTTGTTAACCTAAATTTTTTCTAATAAAGGATCCATGTTTTCAAGGAACCTGTTCATATTATCAAAAAAATAAAGGTTATTTTACTTTCAATCAAATTTAAAACTAAATTCAATCTTATAAATAATTTATTAATGGAAAATGATGAAAAATATATTTTTTAGTTTAAAATATATATTTTGTTCCAAAATATTAAGAATACACTTCTAAATTTAAATTATTCTGTTTAAGTTCATTAATTTAATTCCAAGATATATTTTTGATTAAAATGTTTTATAAAATTTTAAGTCATATTTCTTTAGGGATGATTTCATTAACAGTACAATAGTCTTAAAAACTATAATTTTTTACCATTTACCAAAAAATTAACATTTCTAAAAAAACACCAAAAGTAACTTGGAGATAATTATAACACAATGAATCTAAAGATTAATAAAATTTTATCAAATTCAAATTTATAAATTTATAAATTTACATTTTAAATAAAATCATGTAGTACATGGGAAAAAAATTTATTTATAATAAAAATATTTCATTTTCAAATGAATATACATATTCTTGTTTCATACATTGATTAAATTATTGATAATACTAAAATAATAATAAATATCTATATAAATTCGTATAATTATCACAATTATCCATCTATGAAATATATCATAATTAAATGAGTCTTTAGATAGATAATAATAAAAATCATGTTACGGGAATATTTTTAACCATTAAATGAATCATATTTTATGTCCTGATATAAACACAATAATTTTAAATATATAATTCATATCAAAATGATTATATAATAAATTATTATTATTAAACCATTTATGTTATGTGTTATTAAAAATACATGAGTTTTCATGAAAAAAACAAACCAAAAACTCAAATAGGGAGAGAAAGCATGGCTGAAAATTGAGAATCAAATGGGTGTGGTGTGCTCATTGTGGGATTTATGCACTAAATTTCAGATGGAGGCAGTGAGTAGGATAATGATCCATGAATATGATAGCAACATCATGTGATCACACAAAGAGTTTGTATCAATTCAAAATTGCATGGGGGATATTCTATTTTGCCTCCGTGTAAGTGATAAGTATAGATACTAGTTTATTGTGAAAATTTCACTCAATTAAACTCACATGGAAATGCATGTAAAGAAAAATGAGGGATAATTTTATATGGTTTGGTTTAAAGACATGGATCCATGAGGAAGATGAAGGATTTTTATATACGGGATACAAAATGGGAGGACACTATCATATTTCTTCCCACCCATATAAACCCAAATTTATAAGGTGAGTAAAGAATAAAATAAAATGATTGGTGTAAGAATTTGTCTAGGTAACACTAAAAATCATTTTCATCTCTTCAATGGAACAAACCACTATTTTGGTCTTTTTCTTTGGTCACCCAGCATGTGGGTTGTGGTATTTTTCAATATTATTTAAAGTAGTATTATAGAATTTTTGTTCTATATCTTTCTCTTATGGTCTTGATGAAATTTACATTTCGAAGATTATGTTATTAATGGGGATCCATAACATCATAGTTACTTAACCATAATGATACGACCAAAGATTATATCAATGGACTATGTTATGTATACCTTCTTTTAAATCCATTTTAATTACTATTCTTTTGTTTTGTGTTACCATCTTTTTCTCTCAGGAGTGATATTATTTCAAAATGTCAATAGTAATGTGTAGGCATTGGTAGTACATGACCATTGTGAAGGATCTTCACTAGTGATGGTTCAATGGTGCTATTAACTAATGGAATCATGTGGCCACAGGAATTTTCTAGTCAATGTTTTTTTTGCATTGTTGTTGGAAAGTGTCAACTCTCTAGTAACTTCTATTGTAAGGGCATTGTGGTATCCATGTTGGATTCAAATATTGCACTGAGGTGGGGTCCTAAAGTGATGTCATGATCGAGGTAGATCTTGTGGATTTGTGGGTTAGGAATTTCGAAATATGTTTTAGAATAGAATCACATGGCTTTACCTATTTTATTTTTAGCCTTGTTCCTATAACACTTTTGGATTTAAAATAATATTTCTCTTTATATAAATTGTAGGTGTACGGTAGCTTTCTTGACAACCAACAAAGAGCATAAAACATTACTTGATATAATATAAACGTCTCATTAAATTTTTTATATAAATATAAATAAGAAAATTATGAAAAATATATATAATTTCATTATAAAATTAAAATTTATTCATTAATTTCTAATAAATAAGTACAAAATTTTCAGTAAAGTATTTTTAGGCCTCAAAAATATATTTTCTTAAAAAATGGTTTTACTGAATTTTATGAATGAAAATTAAAATTAGTTTATAAATTTTTTTATAAAATTTATTTGGTAAAAATAATATACTATTTGAATTTATCAGGTCAATATTATCATAAGGTGATTTGTTTGAGATTTTTGGAATATAATTATTTTTATGAGAATAGTAAAAATACCTATATTTGTAACATTTTAAATTATTTTTATTAAATTGAGTAATTTAAAGATTAACTATTAATTTTATCATAAATTAAAATAATAATTAATATTATTTATTAAAAGAAATAATCATTAATATTTATTTTGGTATAACATCATTTTTAATCTTAAAAACATATTTTTTCTTGAAATGGGTTTTTCATTACGTTCTATGCATTTATATTAAAATTTATTTATTATACTTATAGAAATGAAATAAAAAATTATTACAAATTTGGAATCATTAGGTTTAAAATTTTTAAATCTCACCTTTTATTTGTTTCATTATGAACAGTAACCGTGGTAATGACTGGTCACCTCAGTAAGGGTAAAATTCATAAAAAAGGGTCAAAACTATGATATTATGCCTAAAAAATCCCTAACGCTTGAATTTAACCTGTTATAATATTTTCTGAATACAAAATGCATCCTAAATATTAAAATATGGTAATTTATTTCTACTTTTTTTTATTATAATGATAATATTATTTTTAAGAAATGATAAAAACAAAATTTCACTTTCTTGATTTTAATTTATATTATATGTTATCATATGGATAAAAATAATTCACAAATTCATATAAAAGGTAATTTTTAAAAATAGAAATATTTATGAATGGAATTTATTTTTAATTTTTAGTGTTGATATTATTTCCTTCAACGCGAACTCAACGTCGATACAGTATACATGAAAGCAGTAGAAAAATCATGGTAAATGATTTTAATAATAATAAAATTTATATATTTTAAATGAATTGTTGGATTAAATGAATTTCATAGGAAATTATAAATTATAAATGATTATAAATGTGTTTTTATTTGAATTAAATTTCATTCTAGAGGTATTTAAAGTAAAATTAAACGAATAGTTCCAATGTGAATTTAATTATATTTTATATTAACCAACATTATATGAAATAATTTAAATAGAAAAAAAATTCAAGAAGACTGTTGGGATGGTAAATGGTATAAAATTTCATAAATGAACCAATTTTATACCTCTTTTCAACTCATAAGTAAATTTATTTCCCCTAGACACTAAAAATGTTTCACTAAAGTTAAAGTTAAAAAGGGTTAGTGAGGGGGTTAAACCAAAAGATAAGGTTTAAAATTAAATATAAAAATGTATACATTTTATTGTTTGAATTTTTTTTTATAATTTTTTTATGTTTTAAATTCTAAATTATTTCCATTTGTATCCACTTCAAATGATTATATATATATTATATTTATATCTTTTATGTAATTTTAAGTGTGTTAATTCCCTCACTAGTAAAATTTTACATCATGTTCTCCATTATTTACAATGTTTTTTCCCTTTATATCAGAAATACCTATCATAATACCATCCAATATTACTAAAATCCATCTTAGAGATTAATTTTACCCATAATACCATCATAATAAGTCCTAAGGTGTAGGTTAAAGGAGGTCTCTCAAAGAAGAGGTAATCGTCTTACCACTATTTCAAATTTTATTTCTTATTCTACTTATTCTAAATCTATTGTATATATCCAAAAAATTTACTATATTATCATCAACATAATTAGTTTTTATTATGATTATATGATAACTATTATCCTCCTCCTCTCCATCAAATGGGAAATGAAAGTATTCTTCTTGTGTATGTGTGGACTACAACCTCCAAAGAGCGATGTGATTCATATTCCATTACATCCTCATTGGGATATTTATAATAATGTATTTAATAGATATATATGATATATATGACATAATTATATTTATATAATTATAAAATAATATTTATAATTATTTCATTCTTTTATTTATTAAATGAAAAGCGTGTTCATGTATATGTATGTACCACCATCTCTAGGAACGGGGTCATTCATTTTTATATCTATATAATTTATAGATGGTTGAAATGTGTATATAAATAATATATAATATATATAAGAAATAAAAACTATTAATTATTTGATGGAATCATGATTAAAGTTCATGGACTACAACTTCCAAAATGAATCATTCATGAAAAATGAAACTATTGACACCTAAAAATGGGGATTTTGATGAAACATTATTAGTAAACATATGTTTAAATGTAATAATTGAATAATATATGACATTATAAATATTTAAATAGTAATTTTATAGAATTATAATAAATAAAAATTAATTATATTGGCGTTTATATGGCATATGAATCCAGTTCGGCATAAGGTAAGGGGTTCTTAACTCAATTTACATTCATTGGGTTATATCCCTTCATCATTTACATTGTTATGAAAAGATTATATGTGGAATAGACTTTAATTTATTTATATTTTTTCCATCTTTTAATGTGAATTTTAATTTTTTACAAATTATATATTCATTGATTAATTATAATATTAATTCTACGATCTTTGTAACAGTTTGTCATGTAATTTTAGTTTCTTGGAGTCATATCTTGTATTCAATGCATCATTGTTTCATGTGTTTTATATGAAACCCCTATCATTATTTTACATGGATTTTTTATGATTAAATTTTCCAATAATGAAATTATAATATATATATATAATATTATCTATTTTATTATACTTTTGTTATTTCTAGATATTATAAGTTTTCAATTCATTTCCTTCAATCTAATTACATAAAATTTTGAAATAATGTTTCTATGGAAAAACTACTTTATTTCTTTCTTTGACTGAAATATTTTTCTTCTGTGACCATTTTTGTTAAAAAAATCAATAATGTTTTTAATATTATCAAAATATTTAATAAATCTTTTTTACCCATGATTTAATTTCTATAAAAAGGGTTTAAATGAATCTTATTATCATTTTCTTGATGAGGTAATTTTTTTACCAAAGGTGTGAATAAATTAATATTCCTAACATAAAGTACACAAATATATTTTCCTATCATCATGACTACTCTTTACATTGAATATTACTTTAAATTTCTTTACAGTTCTTTAAATAGAACTTATTTTTGAGCATGTTTTGGAATCATTTATAATTTAAATAAGTTCTTTGAAAATGAATGGGGTATTTTCTTGAAGAAATATTCCAGTGATCAGTTAGAGATATTTTTATCTATAAAAGAATATAATAATGTTACTTAAATTTCAATACGGATATGATCCAATGATATTATCTTTTTTCACTCTCTAGATAGATTATTATTATGATAATTATATACTGGTGAAGCTCATTTTTTTCACTAGATAATCTATTATGATAAGATACATTCTTTCATGATATTCTGTCAATCATATGAATGAATTATGTGATAGGTTGGAACATTATATACCTTTAGAGGATCGGTTAAAGATGAATGTTTTAAAATATTAAATAGGGTACAATTGAAGTTTCACCAATATCTAAATATGATAAATTGAATGTTATCCTATGCCCGAGTAGGTACATGGCTATTTAGCCTAGTCCTAACATGTGATGAATGTCTTGGTGGGTATCATTGACATAATATTTATATAATTATGATTATGACACAATTTTTAAGAAACTCTAAATTACATGTTCTTATGATTATATTATGATCTCATTAGACATGATCTTTCATTCATGTCTTATGATTTTTTAAGTCCATATGTCATGATTATGTTTTATAAATTGATGGGTACGGATTTATATATATATATATATATATATCTTATATTCTAATATCCTTATTATTATAATAAGATTATATATAATGATTGATTGACATCTCCTATACCAACTCTTACTGAGTATCTGAGCTCAACCATTCTTATGTTTCCTTTCCCTAGGTAATGAATAATGGTTTTAGGTATGGTATTTATAATCATTTTACTATATGAGAAGAAATTTGTGCGAGATTTTAAATAAAAATACTAAAGTAAATTGATTATGAATCTAGATATAAAATACACTAAATCATTTTGGTTTAGCAGTATGTATTTAATATTTATCTAAAAGGATGTAACATTTTTGTATGTTATGATGTAGTCACCTCAATTGGTATCAAACAAAGGTGTAATTATTTTTATATATTATTATTATATAAGTTTAGTGATAAACCTTATGATATGCCTATTTATAGGAAAAAATCACCGGTTATGGTAAAGTAGAGATAGTTTTGGTTTCATTGTAAATAAATCCGTTTTTGGATACTAGTATGTGTATGTTTTTGTGAGTCAAATTAACCTTGTGTAACAACTCTAAGAGGGGAGGATTGATTATAAACATGAACATCACTAATATATGATGTGTGGTCTTAACACTAAACACCTTGATAGACACTCCCTGGTGACATGATTAGGTTAATTCAAATTTTCTTTATAAGGAATTATGAAGGATTTGAATAGATAATTATTATGGGTGACTTAGTTTAAACCTAATGTGTCATATATTGAAAATAAGGTGTCACAATTTAAACATACTATGAATTATTTTTCAATATTATATGATTTATTCCAATTATTAGTATTTATTTTACATTTCTTTTTTGGTTTTATTCAATGGTTGGAACCAGGTGGAATCATTTTAACACTAAATGTGGTAGATACAGAAATGATTTAACTTATGAGTAACCAAATAAAATGGGAGATTGAATGTGAAATAATATGGGTATTATTAAAAATATATCTCAATATATGACTAACATCCTGAACATATGTGAGTATAAAAATGAACCTAGTATGGGGGAATGGTGTTTTATGATGGCCATTGAAGAATGAAGATTAAAATTCATACATATTAAGAATATTTGAAGAAGAACCTAGGGAAATGTATTATATAAATGGGATGATTTAATATGTGTAGAAAAGAAAATCATAAAGTAACTATTTGTTGAGGAAAAAATAATACTTTATTAGAGGGACATAAAGTACATGTGAAGGTTAAACTCATAGATCAAAGAAAGTCCTACAATATTACAATTGATGAAGTGGAATGATTGAGGTAATCATGTATTAGGATTCAAGAGTTTTTTTGTAGAATTGTTATATCAATTGTATTATGGTTATAAGAATCCAAAAAAATCGATGTATTTTTCTATAATAGTTTTTTATGGATTTGTGAGAATTTTTTGAATGGTACCGATAAAAAAGAAACCTGATTTATTGGAAAGGTGATATTTTTCGAAAAACGTAATTTTGTGTTAGATAACCCTTATTATGTGAATTATGTTGAAATAATAATGCTAATTTGGGATAAAGATATGATTGATATTGATAGTTTCATTTTTTAAGTATTTGTAACATTTGAATAAATTTTTGATTTTATGAAAAAGTTATTTATGTTATCTTTGATGAAGTTTATTTCATTTTTTATATTTATAGAATATAGAATATATGGTCTATAATTTAATTTTATTAATATGGATAATGTTTATTTTTGGAAGAATTTAAGTTTTCAGCAAGGTTTTATAAAAATTTATGTTTTTTTTCATATTTTAGAAGAATATTTTATCAAGGTATTCCCATTATTGGTATTTGGAATTATCATATACATTATTTTGTTTGGGTATTAAAGATAAATTTATTTTATAAATTTTGTTACCGAGTTTTTTTTTGAAAAAAACAATTATGTTTTGAATGTTGTCCAAAAATTATTTGAGGAGTTTTGGTATTTATAATTTTTTGGAATTAATTGAGTAGATAATTGGTTATTATCATTGTAATATTTGTGTCTAATATTTTAAATTATTTTTATTCAAAATAGTTATTTTATAATATACTAAACATTTTTGTTCCAGTAACATAATAGATATTTGAAGAATAACATATGTCCCTTTTATGGATTTAATAACATGTTAAAAGTAAAATTTAGTGATCCAGGAATGAAAAAAATTCACTGTGGTTCTTTATCATATTGAATAATAGATTATGAAGGGATGGAAAAGTACTCACATAACAATAAAAGTTCAGAATTATCCTTATTGTATATAAATAAAACAAAAAATATTATCTCATATTCTCTTACCTGGTGGTAAATTATTTCTTCAACTCAGGTAAGATTTAAAAAAAATTATCAATTATTATGTGGAAAGTATCACTCATATATCATGTTTTGTTTTTGGAAACTCATGAGTCTTGTAATGATACATATTTTATTTTAGAAATATTTATTAAGAAATACAAAGTTTTTATTATTATTGACATATAGAATAAATATCATGAGAGAATCAACATAAGATTTTATTAATATTTAATAATAAATTAATTACAGTAAGTGATTATTAATGTTATGAGGGTGAAATTTATTTAATTTGGGAAGAATATTACATTGATATATTTGTTAATATATTTCCTTTTAAATAAAATGTTATAGTTCGAAACCTTCCATGACATGAAATACAATTCATAAAATGAATAATAATTTTTTATAACCTTTCTGTTAAATTTTAAGTATGAATATGAACAATATAAATTAATAAATTTATTCATAATGTTTTTATATAATGAAAATTTATGTATTAGTTCATAACAAATAAGTACTCAGTTTTTTTGTGAATTAATTTAATGCTAAAAAAATATGATTTCATCCGAATGAATTTAATTGATTTTTATGAATTGAAATTTTAATTAATTTGAAACATTTTTATAGATATTTTTAAAAGAAAATAATATAATTTTTGAAATCATGATTTCTTTGTTATCATAGTGAGAAGATTCGGGATTTCTCTGAAAATATTTATTTTTATAAGAATAATGAAAAATAATAGTTTTGGTAACACTGAAATTTCATTTAATTAAATCAAGTAATTTATATTTTCATTAGGTTTTGAATTTTATTTTATGGTAATATAATAATTCAATTTAATTACTTAAGAATCACCGTTATTATTGATTTTGGTATAAGTTCAATTTTAAGCATAAAATGATTTTTTCTAAAATCTATATTTTCATTTTGTTTTATGAATTTAAATTAAAATTGATTAATTATTATTTTAGAAATTTAAATAGGAAAATGAATTCAATATTTGGAATTAGGGTGTCCAAATTTGATAAATAGGCCCATTTTATTTTTTTCATTATGAATAGTAACTATAGTAAAATTTTTCCCCTCGGTAATAGTGAAACAAGTAAGCAAGATTTAAACTATAAAATAGGGCCTAAATATCTTTATCCACATTCCTTTATGCTATTTAATGAGTTATTTTGACCAAATATATCCTAAATATGAAAAATTGCACTTTATTACCACTGGCCTTTGATTATAAAATATATATTATTGTAAGGAAATGCTAAATATAAAATCGAAATATTTTAATTTTAATATATCCTATATGTTTTCATAAGGATAAAAATAAGTTATTAATTAATATAAATGGTTTCTTAAAAAATATATTATTACGGTAAATAATTTTTAATTTTTAGTGATGATATAATTACCTTAAATACTTACACAACACCAGTATAGTGTTTGTGTAAGGAGTAGAAAATCAAGGTAAATGATTTTACAAGAAATATAATTCATATTTTTTATATGAATTTTTATATTAAAAGAATTGTTTATGTAATTATAAATTATAAATGAAGTTGAATGTTTTTATATTTGAATTTCATTTCTGTATTACTATATTTGAAGTCAAATTATATAAATATTCCCAAAAACGACTTTAATGATATTTTATGTTAAATAATATTCTATTAAATTATTTCAAAGTAAAAAATATTAATAGTGGGAAATTGGGATGGTAAATGGAAAAATATTCCATACTTGGACAAATTTTTAGCCACTTTTCACCTAATAATTAAACTTATGACCCATATATTCTAAAAAATGTGTTACCACAGTTAAGGATAAGAAGGGTTAATGAGGGGGTTAAAACAAAAGATAATGTATAAAATTAAATATAAACATATCTAAATTTTATTTTTTGAATTTATTTGGACTTTATAATTTCTCAAATATGAAATTATGGAAACTTGGTTCCATTTTAAATTTTTATCATACTTATTATATTTAAATATTTTATCTAATTCCATGTGTGTCCATTTCATCACTTATAAAAGGAAACATCATATTATTTTAATTCACAAAATATTAACCTTTTTAATCTTACAATACATACCATAAAACCTTCTTATATTCCCTCCATTTATCCTAGAGCATCTAGTATTCCCCAATGACCATCATAAGAATACTTATGGTGTAAGACAAAGGTTGTCTCTCAAAAAAGAGGTAATCATCCAACATGCCTAATTCAAAGTTTATTTATTCCTACACATCCTATAAATATATTGTATATATCCGAAAATAATGGATCAAGTATAAAAAATATAGTTATATTTTATTATTATAAGGTGAAAATAATTTTCCACCTCATTTCCATCAAATTGGGAAAGAAAGTATCACTCGTGTGTTTGTGTGGACTACCACTGCCACAAATCGATGCGATTCATTTAACATCACCACCTCATATGTTTATTTATAATTATGGAGTTAATGAATATATATGATACTTAGGATATAATTATGGATACTTTATGATAAATTTCTATTTATCATTATTTTTTTCTTTTCATTTGAAAATGAGATTTGTGGTCATGTCTACGTACGGAGTACCCCCTCTATGAATGTTGTAATTCATTTTTATATATTTTTCTATTATGGATTAATATAATATGTTTATAATAAATATATATGATATAAATTAAATTATTAAAATTATGGATTGTTTGGAATCCTGATCGAAGTGAGGGGATTGAAGCTTCCAATAAGAAACACTCATAAAAAAAGAAACTATTAACTCCCAAAAAATGAGGATTTTAATAAATAATTATTAACAAATTAGTTATTAATTGTTATAGGTGGAAAATATATGATATTTTAAGTTTTTGAATTATTATTTTTAGAATTTTAACAAATATAAACTTAATATTCATGTGGTTAGAGTTATTATAAATCACGTCAGACATAAGGTATGGTGTTTCTTAAATCAATTTCTTTCATTGTGTTATATCTCCTGTTTTTTTAACTATGTCATTACAAGATTATGTATGGAATGACCTATGATTGTTTTATTTTGTATTTAAAATTTTTTGTGTGCATTTAATTTTTTTACACATTATCACTTAATTGATTAATTCTCAGTTGAATATCAATATCAATGTAAGGGTTTCTCGTCTCACTTTTGTTTCTGTGAGACATATGTCATAATCAAAAGTTATTTATTTGATGTGGTTTAAATAATACCATTTTTATATGTTATATCATTAACCTATTAATAGTATTGGTATTTAATGTATCATTTGAAGTTATTTATTTCATGGGGGATATGATTCAAATGTTATCAATGTAGTAAGGTGTTTATGTTATAATATCACTTTTTTCAAGGATTGTTTTTGCTTCTTGTCACAAACCCCGAAGAAGCCCCATCCAACCTGAAAACTAAAACAATCTGTGGCATGTCCAGAATGGAATTTCTAATCCCCATAGGCTTGAAACTAGTTCCTGAGTATCAATATTCCATCGTGGGAACAATTTTACACATTTACAAAACCATAAAAACAAACAAAAATAAAATAGATATAACTAAACAGTAAAAATAAAAATAGGCATAAAAATTAATATTCAAGTTTATGAATCTTAAAAAAATTGAAATGGACTAAAAAATGGGACAACTAATCTATCCCACAAACTCCATGTGACAATAGAAGCATCACCCTCAAGCTGTCACACCTACACCTTCTGGGGAGGACCACTATCATCTCAAACCACCATATCTAAATACCTTCCCTTTTTCTAGTTCAAAAATAACCAAATATAATTAATAAAATGTTTAATTAAGGTGTGATCCAAATCCTGGTAGGATTCCCCTAATAAAAGGATACCATTCTATAAACATTATAAGATAAATTATCACGATTTTCTAATAATGAAAATATATAAACATTTTTATAGAAACCATTTTAAAGTAAAACATTATTTCATTTGAAATAACCAAAAAAATGCATTTTATAATGATGGAAGGAGAAATATCACCAAATAGAACTAAGTCAGAGGAAAGTCCTATATGCACTAGCTCAATGGGACACTAGGTACATCGTATCTTTGTGAATGTGGTATAGAACTATAATAAAAACTGTTCTTGTACATGAGCCCCTTTGAGGGGACACCCCATATGACTATTTTTTTTCAATCATAATTACCATTAATTTAGTGTTGTATCTTAAATCCTGCTAGATGAATCTGGGATGAGCCAGTTCTGAGTCAACTAGCATACTAGTCCTATTCCACCCACCTAGATTCCCAGGTTTCCCTTTGTCCTCAATTTCCATTTCACATGTCTTATGTCACATCACTTTTATATAAACATAATCCAAACAATATAATAATTGTGGATAAATCACTACCTTCCTAACCAAAGTCACTCTTAAATTCAATGCACTCCAAAACCATTCTAAAACATGTTCCGCACCTCTTGAACAATTTATCAAACATGTTTCATAATTTATAAGTCACTTTAAAAATACAAAATAAGGGTTCACACTTGAGATACACCCAATTTTCATTAGAAAAAACCACTTTCATTCCATATACATAAAAAACCCTTCTAATACACCTTCCTCACTACACACATAAATCATAGAACACATTTAAACACTCAATAAATCATATCAAGTACATGAAATAATTTTTAAGCATTGAATCACCTACCTCACATGAAGAAACTTCTAGAAAATAATGGAAACCAACTGCCGCACACCAATATAACCCTATATTTTAAAGATCAAACCTTATATACCAAGATCAAAAAAAAATTTGACCCTCAATAAGCCACCCATCCCACTAGAGATATAAAACCCTAGAGAAAGAGGGTGAAAACCCTAGAAGCGATGGAGAAAACTAAAAAAGTGGTAATTACTTGAAGATTAAAGTATAAATCACTCCAAATACACCACTAAAATGGAGATCTAGGGTGGAAGAGGGTTGGGGGAGGCACCTAGGGTGATGAATCCTGAAGGGGGAGGATTTTGGGGGTATATGGTTAAAAATCCGGGAGAGAAAAAAACATAAAAATCCAATTTTTAATTACTTAGATAAGCCACACTATTTTCCCACGTGGTCTTCCAAACTATGTGACAATCGTGAACCCCTTACTATATAAGGAGGAAATGGAAGATGGTTAGCCTGTATTGTTTACAAACTATGTGATAAGCCTCTTTCCAAAAACATGACTTGGGCACACGGTTACCAGGACAATGTTGAACACTTTAGAAAACTGGGGTCCAACTCTGTGCACCATGATCTAAAGCCCAAAAATAATATTTTTTTACCAAAAAAAATCAAAAAATTCATAGGGTAAACATGGGACCAAAAATAAATAGAATAAATACCTAAAAATGAAGACATGTGTATGATAATTCTCCCCAACGTGAAAAATTTGCATCCCCGGAAAGTCAACCCAATGCCTGATCAGAGAAAAAAAATGGATACTCTTCTTCAAACCAATAATTCTACCCCCCAAGTCTCATGATCATCATTACCTTGTTTCAAAAGACCTTGGACCAGTGTAATAGACATCCCATTAAGAAATTTCTCTTGGGAATCTATAGTCCACACTGGTTGCTCAAAGTTTAAAAAATCGAGCTCTCTTTCCTACTCTTCCCAATTAAGTATATAAGATGGATCTAGGTTATATTTTTTCAACTGGGAGATAAGAAACACATCATGAATTGACTTAAACAAAGAGGGAAAATACAAACTGTATGCCACCTTACAGATCCTCTTGGGGATTTCAAATGTTCTGAAATACCTTGGAGTTATCTTTCTTTTATTTCCCAAATGTCAGTTCCCTATGAAAGTTTCCACATTCAGGAACACCTAGTCTCCCATAGAATACTCTAAATCTCAGTGCCTCTAATAAGTATAAGATTTGTGACGACTCTGAGCTACCAACTACCATTTTATGACTAGCTTGACATCCTGAGATGTCACTTTCACTAATCTCAACACCAAAAATGAGGTCTCACCTATCTGATCCCATAATAAGGGGGGCCAACACAACCGACCATAAATTTTGTCAAATAGATCCATTATAGATCAAGGATTGGTAACTGATATTGTAAAAAAGCTCAAATAATCATAAATGGCTATCCCATGAGCCTCTGAAATCCAAGAAACATGCTCATGCCATGTCTTCTAAAATCTGATTTTTCTCTTTTCTTTGACCATCCATTTGAGGATGGTATATCATGCTCAACTTGACCTGTGACCCCATTTTCTTCTAAAGGCCTTCCCAAAACTGAGAGGTGAAATAGGGTTCCCTTTCAGAAATGATTGCCAATGGCTCACCATAATGCCTCACAACCTCCTGAACGTACAACTTTCTAAACTCATCCACCTTCACTAAATATCTCATTCATAATGAAACATGATTATTTGTCCATACGATCGATCACTACCCAAATGGAATTCTTTCCCCAAGGTGTGTGAGGCACTAATATTAAAGTCCATGTAAATCGCAACCAAATTCCATATAGGAATGGGTAGTGGACGAAGTAAGCCTGAGGGCCTCTTATGCTCTTCTTTTTTTCCTGCAAACATGTATAACTACTCGAGGAAAATTCAAATATACCCCCACTTCATTCCGGGACACCATAATTGTGGAAGAAATCATAATACATCTTGGTAGCACTATGATGAATCTCTTATTGACACTGGTAAATATCCTACATCAACACCATCATTAAAGATAAAGACACCACAAAGAGGCCCTTGAAACACAAAACTACCTCTAGATTTTAAAACCAATCTCAAGGTCTCTCCCCACCCAGAAGAAACATCATAGATTACTGTAATAGTTCATCACCAGGATTATCCCACTGAATCAGCTCCAGAAGAGTGGGATCCAACTAAACACTAGACAAAAATGAATGTCCACTGTGCTCCTTAGTCTCTAGTTTCATTTGAGAAAAATTCCCCATTGAGGTCCACTCATCACTAGAGTCTATTAACACTTTCAATAGAACATTTCTACTCAATGTGTCTGTGAAAAAATTATCCATTCCTAAGTTATGGCCGATATCAAAATAAAAACCCAAATGATACTCAACCCAATGTAACCTCATCAAATTTATATATTCTTAGGAGAAAATATATTCCATTATCTTACGATAAGAATAAACCAAAAAATTCTTCCCAAAAACAAAATAAAACCACGCATTTAGGTCATGTGTCACACTACTAACAACAGGTCACTGGTCGGGTAGTTCTTTTCTTATGGTCGGTGTTTGTGAGAGAAATACACCACCACTTGGTTGTCCTACATATGAAGACATATAAGACCGATAAATATGGAGTGTAATAGACCACATAGACCTTTATAGATTATTGAAAGATCAATAAATGAGTTGTAGTCATCCACTGATTTAGCACCTTGAAAGATTAATAACACTTTGGGCTTAATTCAAACTTCTCCCCTTTCTAGGTGACTATCTTCATGGGTGAAGAAAGATGAGAGAAGACTCCAAAAAACTGTCTGTAATATTTGGCCAGTTCAAGAATGATTATGATCTCAAATATATTATTTAGATGCTACCATGACATAACTATGCCGATCTTATTAGTTTCCATCAAAACCCCTTTCCCTATGATCACATAGCCCAAAACCTTTTCCTCTTTAATCTAGAAGGTGCACTTAGAAAATTTGGACTAAAGATATTAGTCCTGAAGAATATTCAATACGATCTGTAAATTCCGCTCACGCTCCCATATATATTTATAATACTCTAGGATGAAATCTGTGAATACCATAATAAAATAATCAAGATATTGGTGGAACAATCAATTTATAATATCCAAAAAAACATTTGGAGAATTTTCTAACCCAAAAGTCATGAAAAAGTACTCAAAACTTCCATAACTTCTTCCGAAACCCATTTTCAGGACTTTCACCTCTCTCACCCTAACATGGTGATAACCTGAATGTATGTATATCTTATAAAAAAACACAGTACCTTTTAACAAATCAAATAGGTCATCAATTCAGGGAAAATGATATTTTTTCTTGATGGTTACCTTGTTCAACTTCTGGTAATCAACACCCAACCAATGAGAAATATTGTCCTTCTTCGCAAACAAGACTGGGGTGGCCCAAGGAGATACACTCGGGTGAATGAATACTTTGGATTCCAAATTTTTCTATTATATCTTTAATTCACTCAACTTTATGGGGGCCATATGATATGAGGGAAGAGATATAAGTTGTCTTCTTGGTGCCAAATCAACTAAGAACTCCACATCCAGCTCTAGAGGTAGACCCAAATAATCCTCAGGAAACTCATCCACCACAGGAGGTAATATACCATCAGGTGAACCACCACCATCCTCCAACATGATTATTGATAGATAAAAAACTATATTACCAAATTTCGAGAGTGGAGTTCTAGCATGACCTGATCGAGGATCCCATTCTCCATGAAAGACCTGGGTACAACCATTAGTTTCCATAATACTCCCTTTCTACCTATAGAAGTCAATGTGTGACTACAATTAAACCATCTAATCCATGTCGAGGATCAGATCAAGGAGGTCCATTTCCAAAACTAGCAAATCCCATTCTAGCTCAACCCCTGACATGGTGAGAGCACCTGATGGACACCTAAAACCCTTCTCTTTCTTCTTACCAAGAAGAGATACCAACTCCATTTCATATTCTAGAAGCTTGGTTGAAAAAACCATGTAATACACAATTTAGGAAGAGATAAATGAAATAGATGCACTAGTTCCAATAAAAATAATACCCATGGATGATGCGATCAAAATGGTACATCAGACTATTGAAGGCCATGCATCCTATTATGCTAGAACTTAGTCCACAACATAAAGATTCCTTTTCTCCAATAGAGTATGAGCATGACCACTGACCTGTGGCTCTTCCCTGATTTGACACTAGCTATAAAATTATTCATTGCGACCACAACAACCACGAGATTGAGATCCCACCATCCTTGACAACTCTGACTGAGATAAAAACACTATGCAAACTATAGACCCCATACCACTCTGTTATGGGTGAGTCGCTTTTCAAAAATGCTCCAGGTGGCCCATTTCTCTCCATTGATGTTATGGTTTGGGAGGATATGTACACACATGTCATCTTTTTCCAGACTTCCCACACTGATGGAACATGACCGACCCAAAATCAGAATCAATAGACAAAGATAATAGTGAAGGGTGGCCCAAAGTACCACCTCCCTTCTTCCCCTACTCATAATGCTTCATCTTTTCCTCTGATGAGCCTCCACTTCCCACTATTGAAAAATACACAGACGAACCAGACATCACCATGTGGTAAATCACCACAATTCAAGCACGGTCAACCACTTTGTTTTAGGTCTTTATCTTGAACATAAATTCCTAAGAATATATCTATGGATACAACCCACTCTCAAATCTCTGATACTTCATCTGCTCAAAAATAATTTTTAGTGTGTACCAAACTAACTCAATAAATTGGTTGGCCTACTCTATCTGGGACTGGTCCCCCAAATTAAATCCTCAAACTCTTAGGATCTACCATAGGCCACCACCTAAGGATAGTAATGATCATTGAAAACAACCTTGAAGTCTTTCTAGTTCATCTTATCAGTGTTCCTAGTTTGAACCTCTATGTCCCACCACCTCTAATTGGGACCTTCTAATATAAACAATGCACATTTCACTCAAACCAACTTAGAAGTATCAAGGAATTAAAATATACTCTATATATTTTCAATCCACTCGCCTACTTTATGAGGTTTCATTCTACCTCAGAATGAAGGAGGATTGTTCTTAAGGAAATCATGAGATTTGTCCTTCATAGGACCCGGTTCATCTTCTATAAACAGAGCTATACAAAGACTTTCTCCCTATCCTAAGGCCTGAATAGTCCAGACCATATCTTCCAATAATCTTTGATCAATTGACGAGGGAGAACTCCCTTAGGCCTCTTCCCATGGTTTCACGATATGTCTTTGAGTGGTATTTTGTTACAATAAGAACAACCCCAAGAAA
Source organism: Viscum album (assembly GCA_963277665.1). Taxonomy (NCBI): domain Eukaryota; kingdom Viridiplantae; phylum Streptophyta; class Magnoliopsida; order Santalales; family Viscaceae; genus Viscum; species Viscum album. The sequence goes on along the minus strand of OY728160.1, from coordinate 902,647,863 downwards.
AAGTATCAATAAAACCATTTTGAAAATTTCCTAACAATAACAACAAATACCAACATCCCTTAAATCCAAAAAAATCAAACCCATCATAATAAGATGACAATAAAACCACTCCACCTCCACCCAGAGCCCATATACTGTTTGCAGCCTGTACATATCACCTCGAGGATATGTCAAAAAAGAGTCCCAACACCCCATGGTGAATTGAGATCCATCACATGGTGTGCTAGCAAGACACCTTACTCGCAACTAGAAATTCAATCCCCAATATTCCTTACTATAGTCTATACAGACTCATCTAAAATAACATGACCTAAAATGATAAATCATAGCTATGATACAATGTTTTCACAAACCAAGTAGGAGTACCATCCAACCCAACTCCCAAACTAGTTTTTGTCTTGACTTGAAGGGAATTACCAATCCCCATGGGCTAGAAACTAGTGCATGGGTATCAAAATTACATCATGTGAATTATTTTACCAATTTATAAAACTATAAAAAATGAAAAATAATAAACAATATATTGCTGAATAATCATAATTAAAGGAGTATTAACAATATTCAAATTCATGTTTTCAACTATTTACTAAACTGAAATAGGCTAAAACAAAAAGGGAATGACCGAACTATCCAATAAATCTCTATGTGATAAGGGAGAATCACCATCATGCCACCACTACAACACATTCAATGGAAAACCACTAGCATCCCGAACCACCATCTCTAAATTACTTTCCTTTTCCTATGTAAAACATAACCAAATATACTTATAACCAAATGTCTACGTAGAGTGTGATCCAAATCCTAATGGGATTCCACCGAATAAAATCGATTTTGTGATATAAAAATTATAAGATAAATTAACATGCATGTTTTATAAAATAAAATATAGAAATTTTTTTATAGAAACCATTTTAAAGGATAACATGCTTGATTTTGAAATAACCAACAAAATTAACAGTATGCCAAAGGTAAGAGTAATATTATAAAAGATCACTAAGTCATAGGAAAACCCTATTGGAACTATCTCAAAAGAAAACTAGATACATTGTACCTCGGAGAAACATGGTATATTAACCTCAAACAATAGTGTTATCATGTAAGAACCAATATGAGGGGACACCCCATGGGCCTAGTGGTCTATAATAATAATTATCATTTAGTTAATGTTGTATTGTCAATCCTTCTAGAGGAATCCAAGATGAGCCACTTATGAGTCAAGTGGAGTATTAGTATTAGTCTACCCACGTAGATACCAAAGTTTACCTTTGTTCCCAATTTCCATTTTACATGTCATGTGCCACATCAATTTCACATAGACATAATCCATACATTATTAACATACTTGATAAATCACTACCTTTACAACCAAATAAACATTTAAATCCAATTCACACCAAAACCATTCTAAAACATGTTCTTCTCCACTTCCACAATTTATTAAACATGTTCAATAGTTTATAAGGAAAATTAAAAATTCATAACATGGGTTCAGACTTAAAATACACCCAAATTACTTAACAAAAAACCACTTTCAATCCATACACATTTCAAAACCCTTCTGAAAAATCTTCCACACAACGCATAAATTGTATAAAACATTTAAACACTCAATCAAGCATTTCAAATTCTTCAAATAATGTTTATGCACTGAACAACCTACCACAAGTGAAGAAACTTTTGTAAAATGGTGGAAACCAACAAATGAACACCAAGGAAACCCTATAGTGGCAAAATCAATCCTTAAATACCAATACCAAACCCTAAAAAATCCAGATTTAACCCTATATAAGTCACACATCTCATTAGAGATATAAAACCACAAAGAAAGATGTGGAAACTCTAGAAGAGAGGGAGATTCCAAGAAATGAGGTACTTCATTGATTATTGATGGAGAAATAACTCGAAATCCACCACCAAAATGGATCTCCGGTAGAGGAAGAGAGTTGGTGGGGAGGTTCGTAGGGTGAAGAATCCCGAAGGGGGGATTTGGGGGGTTGAGGGTTATAAATATAGGAGAGATAAAACATAAAAATTAAAATTTTAATGACCCGAATAGGCATTGTGATTTTCACACATGGTTTTGAAAATTGTGTGGAAAATGTGCACCCATTACTATTCAGGAAGGACATGTCACACGTTAAGCCCACATAGTTAACAAACTGTGCGCTAACCATGTGATAAGACTATGTCTAAAAACACCACTTGGCTACACAATTACCTAGGAAAGGTCACATGGTTTGGGAAAACATGTGCCAACCATTCAAACCATGTTTAAAATTAAAAAAAGATCCCTTTTCAGTAAAATCACCAGATAATTCCATGGGATAAATGTGGGATAAAAAATAAATAGAATAAATACATAAAAATAAAGACTTGGGAGTGACACTTAAAGCTTCTTGTGATGAAATTATATGATATATCTATCAAAAATATTATGTCTCTATTATCATATTTATATTACATGGTATGACAATTTTTCTTTAAATTTTTATGTGTCTATATTCTCAAAATACTGAAAGAATATTTTTTGAGGAAAATATAATTTATTTCACTCTTCATCTGTGAATATTTTATTCAGTAACCATATTTTCTTTAAAAGGATTTAAAGAATATTTTTACTATTATACAGAAAATTATTAAATTCATATTTACACATGTTATACATTCTATATAATTTTTGAAATTTAATCTTCTTGTCATTTTCCAAACATGGTAATTATTTACTTAATATTAAAACAAAATAATTGTTTTAATGTACACCACATGAATGATTTTTCCCATAGTAATGATTATACTTTAATTTGAAGATTAATTTAACCATTTTCATGGTTTTCCCCAAGAATTGTTTTTTGGATATTTTTATAATTTAAATTATTGATTTCAAAATGAAATGGGAAATTTATTCAAGAAGTGTTTTGGTGATTTTTGAATATATTTTTTTCTATGACTACATCCATCAACATTACTTATGATTTTCTGGGGTTATGAACCAAGGATTTCACCATTACTCATTATTTGTATGGTTTATGATTATGATAATTAAATTTCGATGAAAATAATTTACTTTTCCATTAGTATTTCTATAATGAAATGATATGTGTTTTCATGATATTTTAGAATATATTTATAAATCAATTAGATTATGGTTGATTCCATAATAGCCCTAATGAATTTGGTATAGTTTAGTGTTTTATGATCTCAAGGAGGATACAAGGGAGGGTATGACTAGGAAAAAATGGATTACATAGGTGGATATCCCAAGCCCAAAATAGGTTCATGGTTGGTTAGACCAATCCAAACTTGTGATGAATGTCTTGGTGTGTATTATTAACATAATGCTTCCATGATTATGATTATGCCATAATTTTTTATGTCACCCTATATAAAATTTTCTTATTCTTATGATATGATCTCATGGAACATGATATTTAAATCTTTTATGATTCTTCTTTAATGATCTACCCAAGACTAATTTTAGGACTATGATCTATAAATTATCAGGTTTGAATTTTCAATTGTTAAGATCACGTTCTCATATTGTCATGGTCATCATATGCTTATATATAACAATTGATTAAAATCTCATATATTTACCATTAATGAGAATCTAATCTCACCCTTTAATCACTACAAAAAAAACATCACATTAGAGGGGGTTCTACCCAATCCCCTCTAAATTCATTTTCTGTAACATTAGAGGGGGTTTTTCACAACCCCCTCTAATAATCCAATTTATAGGGGTTATGAACCTAATTATGATTTATTTTATATAAAAATTATAGAGGGATTATGCACAATATTCTCAAATCATCAAATTTATAGGGGGTTCTTAACCCCCTCTAATTTTTTTTGCATTGTCTTTTTAATATTTTTTTTTGATTTTAGATGTGGTTATATCAAAACCACTACTAATTTAATAATTATTGAAAATATATATTCTGTTGTATTTTAGAGGAGATATATAAATAACCATAGTTTGGATATATATATATATATATATTAAGAGTAAATGGTGGGGTTCACAACCCCCTATAATTTAAGATATTATAGGGGTTCCTGTAACACCGCTAATCCCTAAGATTATAGTGGGTTTTGAACCCCTACTAATTTAAGAAATTTGAAGGTGTTTTGAACCCCTTATAATTGATGACATTAGAGGAGGATCTTAACCTCCTCTAATTCATGACATTAGAGGGAGTTTTGAACCCCTTATAATTTAACAAATTAGAGGGGGTTTTCAACCCCTTCTAATTGATGAAATTAGAGTGGGTTTAAAACCCCCTATAATTGATGACATTAGAGGGGGGTTTGAACCTCACCAATTTTAAGAAATTAGAGGGGGTTTAAAACCCCATCTAATTTAAGAAATTAGAGGGGGGTATTGAACCCCCTCTAATTGATGACATTACAGGTGGTTGTTAACCCCCTATAATTAATGAAATTTAATGGGGGTTATGAACCGCTACAAATCGATTTGGAGATCCCTCCGATCATGGTGGAACCAAAGGTCCAGAGGAAGCTTTTGGAGGTTCCTTTGGTGAGTTTCTCGTCGAGGGAGCTTCAGGATGCGGCGGATTTTCACAAGCTCACGCTGGTGGCTCGTTTTGGGCACTCCAAGCCACCCCTGGGTTTCTTCAGCGGCTTTTTTGCTTCGTGGGGGATGTCCCAGCCAGCAGTGGTGTCCGACCTGTCGAGGGTGGACTTTTGTATTCATCTGGCCTCTAGGGAAAACTTGGTGAAAGCTTGGGCTTGGGGAGCTCGCAGGTGTGGTGCTCGGAGTTTCTCACTTTCCAGGTGGTCGTGGGACTGTCATAGAGGGGGAGAATCTCCTTTTGAGGCGGTGTGGTTGTCGTTGCCTGGTCTCCCTCTCCCGTTCAAAAACCAGGTGCTTCTGAAAGAGATTGGGAACTCCTTTGGGACCTTCTTATGTAAGGATGAGAACACGAATAGTCTCAAGGCAGCGGCATGTCCCCGAATCTGCGTGGAAATGGATCTTTCTTTGAAGAGACCCTCCTTGGTGCAGCTTGAATCTGAAGATGGGTTTAGTTGGAGCCATAAGTTATTTTATCGTAGGTTGAATCGTTTCTGTACGCTCTGCGGTCTGCATGGCCATGAGTAGAAGACCTGTCGGCGGCGGCTGGGGGTGGCGGAGTCTTCCGGTGGTGCTCTGGAGGAGGTTTCGGGTCAGGACCCGTTGGGTTCGGGTAAAGTTGGATCTCTGGATCAGACCTTTTCTCTTCGTGGGGATTAAAATTTGAATTTACCCGGGGGAGTTGGCATGATGGGAAAGTCCTCTGAGGGAACGCCGTCTGACAACGCTGGGTCGCGACCGGTTCCCTCTTCTGGGGCTAAGGACCTGATCTCTTGGTCCCCGGGTCCGGTGCTTCAAAGGACGGTCTCTACCAGTGACAGGTTCATCGTTTCACCAAATGGGTTTGAGGTGCAGATACCTTTCTCCTTGGGAAGTCCGGTCAGGATGCTTCCGCCCCCGCCGTCTTACTTTGGTTTCTAGAAGCACCTTTCTCCTGGATCCATCCGGAGTTGTCTTGTGAACAGCCTTCTGGTCTCCCCGAGCAGCTGTGTGGGGATGACGGGTGGGGTCTGTGGCGTGGAGAAGGAAGTGGAGACCTCACGCCGGTCTCCAAAGAGAAGGCTGTGGATGTCTTTGTGCCAGGGAGAGCGAGATGGAGCTCTTCCTCATGGTCTGCTAGGAAGGAGACAGAGGCTGGAGGAGTTGGATACTCTGAGTAATGAAGGGCTTCTAGCAGGAGCTCAAGGGAGGGATCTGGAAGGCGTGTCGGGACCGATCACCCGTTCAAGAGCTAAGGGGAAGGGTTTGATGGTTCACTCCAGTCAGGACGTCCCAGCGGTCCAGGAAGCCCATAAGATCATCCAGTGATGTTTACCTCTATTTTTTGGAACGCTCGTGGTCTAGGTGCCCAGGAGAAGAGGGTCTTTATTTTGTTGGAGGGTAGGAAAGCCAAATCCTCCCTGTTGGTGATTCTAGATCCAAAGCAGGATTCTTGTAAGATGCCGTATATAGTAAGTAAACTTGGTTTTCCGAACTCCTTTCATGGCGGGCTTGTTAATTATCAGATTTGGGTGGGTTGGAAAGAGAACCTTTCGGTGGAGGTCGTCAGTGTGACCAGTCAGTGTATTGACCTGAAGATCGAGGTGAACGGTTTTACAGTCCTCCTTTCATTTGTGTATTCGAGTAACAAGGCATTCGAAAGGAGGGAGCTCTGGACTCATTTGAAGCAGGTCCAAGATGATCCGTTGTCGTGGTTCGTGGGAGGTGACTTCAACACTATTGCGGACGTGTCAGAGAAGAAGGGAGGGAGGGATGATCCTCTGGATGGAATGATGGAATTCCAGGAGTGCCAGCTGCATGCAGGGCTACTGGACTTAGGCTACGGAGGGTCGAGGTACACATGGTGTAATAACAGGAGAGGCCAGAATAGGATTTGGTGTCGTCTGGACCGGTGGCTTACCAACTTGCATGGGCTCGATATGTTCTCAAAGTCCTCGGTCATGCATCTTCCTCACATTTTATCCAATCATGCACCACTTTTGTTGGATTTAAGACACGAATATGTGGTTGGAAATGGCTTTTATTATTCGATTGAATGTCATAGGGACTCGGTTTTCATGCAAATGGTTAAGGCCTCCTGGATGATGGAGGAGAGGGAGGAGTCGTGGGGAGGGCTGGTTAATCGTCTCAGGAGGTCAAAACAGAGCATCAAGCGGTGGATTGTGGAGCAACCTGACTGGCACAATGGGGTGACCAGCTTACAGGAGGAAGTTGGCAGGCTTGAGGAAATGCATCAGGCTTCCTGGTATGAGAGCACTTTTACTACCCTTTGTGATAAAAATGCGGTGCTGGCGGAGAAACTTCTGGAGATGGAGAGGGTGTATCTGCAACGCTCCCTTGTGCGTTGGTTGAGAGAGGGGGATCGCAACAATGCGTTCCTCCAGGCTTTTATTAAAGAAAGGAGGAGCTGGAAGATCAACATCAAATGTGAAGATGGAGAGTTTACTTCGGATGTTATAGTGGATAGGGGAATTGCGTTAAAGAACTTTGAGGGTATATGGGTAGGAGAAGTCTCGTCTGGCTTCCACAGAGAATCTCTAAGGGACTCTAGTTTTTTGGAGGATCTTCCCTCCCTGATCTCCCAGTCTGAGAACGTATTCATGTCCAGGATCCCAGACGAGAGGGAGATTAAAGAGGCCCTGGGGAGCATGCCGAAGGAGAGCGCACCTGGTCCTAACAGCTTCCGGGTGTCTTTTTACAGGTCTACTTGGGATTTCATGGGGCCATGTGTCGTGGAGGCCATTGGTGATTTCTTTCGTGGAGCTTCTTTAAGTAGGGGGATCTCATCTTCGAGGGTGGTGCTGGTTCCGAAGATCAAAAATCCCACTCTGGTTATCCATTTCAGGACGATATTCATGTGCAACGTGTCTTACAAGATTCTGGCAACGATCATCAGCAGAATATTGGCCAATGTGATTCCTAATTTAGTCTCTGAAGAACAAAATGACTTCATTCAAGGGAGGGGTATACAGGGAGCGGTTGGCATAGCGAGCGAGTTGGTGCATGATATGAACAAGTGGTCTTTGGGTTCCAATATTATTTGGAAGGTGGATATGAACAAAGCTTTCGACAATCTGGAATGGGGTTTCATCTTTCAGGTAATGAGAGGGTTTGGTTTCCAGGAGTCCCTCTGCAATCTGTGTTTCCGGGGCTTTGCCTCTCCCTGGATCTCTATATCACTGCTCGGGAAATGCTTCGGTTTCTTCAAATTGGTGAGGGGAGTCCGCCAAGGGGACCCACTTTCTCCTTTTTTGTTTGTTCCTGCACAGGATGCCCTATCCAGAAACATGAAGAAGGGATTAACATAGGGGAGGTTGAGACCTTTTCTTGGCCACAGAAACTCTCTCAGAGTTTCTCACTTGATGTTTGCTGATGACATTTTTCTATTTCTGAACGGAGGGAGGAGATCGATAAATAATCTTAAGGCCATTATGTCTGAGTATGGGGAGATAAGTGGTCATGAAATCAACCGGTCGAAGCGCCACTTGTTTATCTCCAACAAATGTTCAGGGTAGAGGTGCAAACGTATTCAGGAGGCTTTGGGCTGCGGACAGAGACAACTCCCTATTCTTTAAATTGGATTTCCTCTTTCGTGTGGGAGGATCTTGAAGGTCCACTTCAACGAGATTGTGGACCGCATACTGGGAAGGATCTTCAACTGGAAGAAGAAGCTACTATCCTTTGGGGGTAGGATCATGCTAATCAACATTGTACTGCTATCGATTCCCATGCATGTTTTTGCTATCATCAAACCCCCAAAAGGAACGGTGGAGAGGATCGAGCGCATTCTCTCGTCGTTTCTCTGGGATGCAAAAAGGGAGGGGAGAAGCCACTGGGCGTCTTGTAAGAGGATGGCCAGACCAGTGGAAGAGGGTGGGGTTGGTCTTCGTGATATACTTGGAACGATTTGGGGACTACAGGCAAAACTGGCTTGAGAGGTGATAGCAGGTAAGTCCCTATGGGCCATGTTTTTCAGAACGAGATATGGAAGGCTTGGTGAACGCAACGCGCGTGGTGCAACGGATCTCGGAAGGTGCATTGTATCACATCTGGAGGTGCTGCATGGCCATGTCAGATGGGTGACTGGTCGTGGAGAGATCAGCTTCTGGGAGGATGCATGGTTTGAAGAAAGACATGGCTACGAGGGCTACCCCCTCCATGATATCTCTTTCTGGGAGGCGTGTGAGAGATACGAGTTTGTGCATGAGAACCTCAACTCACCACAACTGAATACCTTCAACAGCGTTGTTATGAGCAACGAACCAGACAGGTGCTGTTTTTCTCTAGGTGAGTCGGGGCGATTCAACATGAATGGCTACAGGAGAATTGGACAGAGGGTTACTTCCGGAGAAACAGAGCAGGGACCCATGTGGTGTAAGCCAATCCCGACGCGAATGAACTTTCTGGTGTTGCAGGTTCAGAACCGAGCTGTACCCACAAAGGAGAAAATCCAGAAGAGGGGAGTCTGCATGGCCTCGCACTGCTGTTGCGAGAGCCCAAGGTCGGAAACTACGCTTCATCTGTTCTTTCAGGGGTGGTGGGCTGTGTTTCTTTGGTCCCAATTCTCTTAGTTCAGGATACCGGATGGGGAGTGTATTTCTGTTCTAGAGTATCTCCTGGCATGGTTCTCAGGTTTCAGCAGGAGAGTTGAGGATCATTCAGCAGGTATGATCATTCTAGTATCGGTATGCTGGACGCTTTGGGAAGCTCGCAACCAGGTAAGGCTAGGTGGCAAGAGATCATTATTAGCACTCCAGATCCGTATGAGATTGTTAATTACAGAATTGTATACCCTCATCAAGAATGGTTTACATGCGGGTATTCTGGGGTCCTCTGCGGGTGGACAACGGGCTCAGTCCCTACAGCGAGGGAGATGGGTTAGATGGCAACCCCCGACTGGCGGGTTAAAATTGAACGTGGATGGTTCTTGTTCGGGGGGGGGGGATCATGAGGGGCGGTGGTGTCCTCCGGGATCACTGGGGTTCAATCCACATTGCCTTCAGCGCCTTTTATGGTCCAGGCACTTCTACAGGTGCGGATTTTAGAGCCCTCCTTACGGGTCTCACTCTGTGCAGAAGGAGAGGTCTCCGGGTGACGAAGGTTGAATCATATTCGGAAGTTCTGGTTAGATCTCTTCAGGGTTCTTGTGATGTGGCTTGGAATCTGGTGTATGTTTTTAGAAGGTGCAAAGCAGAGACCAATCAGGGCAGGTTGATCCATCACAGTGTGAGAGAATCCAACTTTGCGGCTGATGCATTGGCTCGCGGGGGCAGACCAGAGGAGACTTTAATAGTGTATGACAGACTTAATTCTCTTCCTTCCGAGTGTGTCAATGTGATCCGGAAGGACTCACTTGGTCTTCACTACTTTCGACCTCCGTGATTTGTATCCTTTGATTTTCCTGTCTCCTTAATAAAAAAATAACTTTCAGTCCACATATATATAAGGATATTATATCAATATTTTAAATAAATACTTATACATATAAACAAAAATGTATATATATATATATTAATATTGATATATATAATATAAATGTAATTATAAATATATTTATTTAAATTTATAAAATCTATATATGATTCTATAAATACTATACATTTTTATTATGATTTATATTATACATATATTATATTAAATACATTTTATTGTATATTTTTGTATATATTTATTTATATTATATTATGTATACAAATATATATAATATTGACCTCATTTAATAAAAATTTACATAAAAATATATATTTTATATAATTATATCATACATATATATTATAAATATTTAATTATATATAAATTTATATATATTATATATCATACCATTTTAATTATAGATTAATTTGGTACATATATATATCATATAATAATTAATAATATTATTTTTACATACACACATACATAAATACATTTGTATTGTATAATTATGTATAAATACATTTATATTAGATTACGTATACTAATTTACATAATTTAGACAAAATTAAATATAAATATAAATATAAATATAATTATAATTATAATTATAAATATAAATATATTATTTATTTATATTATATATTATATAATAAATATTTTATTGTAAATAAATTTATATGGATTATATAATTATTTTATGTATATTGTAGTATAGCATATTAATTATAAATTAAATTAGTGTATATATATATATACCATATAATAATTAAAAATATTATTGTTACACACACACATACATAAATACATTTGTTTTGTATACATATGTATAAATACATTTATATAAGATTATGTATACTAATTTACATAATTTAGTCAAAATTAAATATAAATATAAATATAAATATAAATATAAATATAAATATAAATATAAATATAAATATAAATATATTATTTATTTATATTATATATTATATTATAAATATTTTATAATAAATAAATTTATATGTTTTGTTTAATTGTTTTATGTATAATGTAGTGTAGAATATTAATTATAAATTAATTTAGTACATATATATATATATCATTAAATTATATTATTTATTTCCTATTATGTGAATGCATTTAATTTTGTTTGTATATATATGTGTGTTGGTGATATAATATAAATGTATATAATTACATACATTAATATATAATATAAATTTATTTAATATGATATATGTATATAGATTATAATTATATTATATTCATAAATACAAAAATATGTACACACACATAAATATAAATATATTTATTAATATATTTATAAATATGCATTTATAAAAATTAAATATACCCAAATTTGTGTATATATATATTATACACAAATATATTATAATTATACAAAAATACATATTATATATAAATATTCTACATAAATATAGATTATATTATAGAGAAATATATTATATATATACAATATATTATATTGTCTGTATTTCTAAACACACATATATATAATACCGGGGTGAGTGTCAAGGGGCATGAAGGGTGTCAAGGGGGTGCAGGGGGTGTCAACAGGGGGGTTGGCACCCTTTGTAGTGTCAAGGGGTTAAGGGTGGTTTTTTGAAACCGCCCATAATCCCCCCTAATGCAATCACCATTAGGGGCGGTTCAAACCGCCCCTAAATTCATAGATTAAAGGCAATATCTGTTATAAAATCCTCTAATGTGGTAAATATTAGGCAACATTATAGGGTGTTTAAACCCTATCTAATATAACCGCTACTAAATTCCCTTTGAATTTAGCAGTACTTCCTCACAACTACCTCTACTTACATTAGGCGGACACATTAGTGGTGGTTTCCAACAACTGCCGCAAATGTCTTTCGAAGGGGTTATAAACCCTTATAAAGTGGTCTTTTTTAGTGAATATGTTTTATTTAAATGATTTATGAAGAATAATATGTAGCATATTCCTAAGAATTATAATATGGAGAATAACATTATGGGTGTGTTGAAGATTTTTCAAAAAATAAGTTGATTATATATCTCGTCTAAATATACAATAAACCTTTATGGTTTGGGGTCATGTATTTTCATGATATTTATTGAATATTCATCTTAAATTATGTGATATTTATATATTTCATGTGAAGTCCACCTTCATTCCCTAATGTTTGAGTTCCTATTCCCACATGATAACATTTTATTAAATTAAATTTATGGTGTTATAAAAAATCCTATTATAGATTTTTATAAACTTAAAAAAATTATGTTATAGAGATATAAGATGTATTCATAAATATTTAGTATAAACTAAAACAAAATAAAAATAAAATACACATACAAAACATTTTTGTTAATGTGTTTATTATTTGAAAACTTTCAAAAACATAAATTAACTAATTTAATGAACAAAAAGTATCAAAAAAAAAACAAATAAAACTAGAAAAAATTCAAAAAATGTAAACCTATTCAAATGATTCATGGTAAATAACTTTGTTATAAATACATATATACACACAAAAACATAATGAAGACATTGAAATTTAAAAAATCACTCCCTACAAGGTTATATTATGGACTAGAGAGAGATGGTTTTCAATAGTGGAGGCTGTTATTGACAACTCTTTTGCAAGGATAAAAAAATATACAGAACATAGGGAAAGTGATGGAAAAAAACTTTATTTAAAATAATAACTTTCAATAATTTTTATTTTTCCAAATAACATAATAAATTCTTATTGATTCATTTTGACATTGATTATTAGAAAACTAATGTTATGAGACAACACTACCAAGACTCCTCTTGAGTAGGAAAAGTGTTCAATATTGACCCCTAAAACCCATCTCTAATAAAACTTCGGGTGGATAAAAGTACAAATGATATAAAAAATTATTATGGGATGTATTTACCTCTATTTAACATTAAACAATATCCAAAATAACAAACAAAACCATAATAATGCAACTAACTCCCACACTAATGAATTAAACACATAGATAAGTATATCAATAAGAAAAACCAAACCTAGAACACTATCTATCAACTATAATGAAATAACTCAAAAAATGAATCTAAATACTCCCATATAGATAAATTTTTTCTTAAGATAACATCACCTAATATTACCAAAAACTTGCTACTATATGTCTAAATATAGTTGATAATAATTGCAACATCCTCTCTTATTAGTTCAGGTCGAATTACTCACCTGTTATGAATCTTTTGAGTTTTTTTGGGAAGAAAAACTTATTTATCGACAAAAAATCACAATTTAGAGTTTTCTAGGGACCCAATTTCTTATTTCTATTTAGGTTTTAATGATTTAAAAGTTTCATAGAGATTCAGTTGTGTTTTGGGTCCATTAGAGGCTGAAAACACAAGTTTTCAAAGTGTATAGACCGAGGTGCACAATTTGGAAAAACTATGTGGCCCCTATGGAGAAACAATGTTCCCTACCAATGCATAGTATATAGTTTTTTAAACTAGACTATAAGGGTTATTTTCCATGCAAGTACCTCTGCATTGTGTATTAGTGGGATCCACATGGATTGCACACGGTTTGGGAAAACCATGTGTATGATGCATACTTAGTGACACATAACCAGTAGATACACATAGTCTACACAAGGTGTTCCCTAATTGTGTGAGCTAACCATGTGACGTATGGATCATAAGAATAATGACCCTCATGGTTGATGTGTGGTTTGTAAAACCATGCAATCTAACCATTCATCCCATTAAAAGTATTAAAACACAAAATTTACCCTCACTGCTTAAATTACTTTTTTTCTCATTTCTTATTTCTCTAACCACACCAATAGTAAAGAGATCTCCCCATTTTCACTGCCCTTAATCCTTGAGCTGGATTCTCTATTCAGGGACTGTTCTCAGATCCTTCTACGGTGTTGGATCTATATTGGTAAGCCCTTGATTCATGTGGAGTCTATTCTTATTTTACCATTCCATACAATGCACTAAATCCATTTGAGTGGCTTTACCATATTTTTATGATGTTCATCTAAAATTTTTATTTCTTCCAAATCGGTCTGACTCAAAACCTATGATAAGATATATGGGTCTCTACCAACATGATGTAGGTTTCCTAACCTTTATTTGTGTTTTTGAAAGTTTTTTGGGGGGTTTAGTCTTTAGAGTGACATCAAATAGTCAAAGTGAGAACCTATAAATACAATTATTACATTTAATTAACTACTTGATTCAAATGGAGATTCCTATTAACATGATTCTAAAATCTAAAAATGTTTAAGGCCTGGTGATAGGACATACCTTGTGCATATTAGGTCAGGTTTTCATTTTATTTAAATTTAATTTTTAAAATTCATTATACTAAATAGTTATATTTATTTATATGAATTTCATGTGAAGAGATCATTAGGATTATGATGGGCTCGACCCAAGGACTGAGATGAGGTTGGCTATCTGGGCTATGGAGATATGATCACCAGTTTGGGATTTTCCCAATATATATATATTTGGGTGATTTTATTCGTAGGTTGTGAAACTCGATCAATGGATTGATGTGATGAGGCAGTCAGGTTGCGTGTATGGCCTAGGTTTTATGAGATAGTGATGAAAATCAGGTTAACACGGTCTTAGGGTGACGAGGCTCCAGATTGGTGTGGATTAAGGATTGGATGGTGATTTTTTTCTCACCCGTGTTGTAAAAAATGCCATTTAGAGTGTTGTAAAAATAGTAAGACTCATATGTTGAGGTGGTATTGACCACTCGTGTGGTTTGATGCCTCCTTTAGACGTGGATTATGGAATTGGATGGATGTTCCTTCAATAGAAATCCACATGGATTATAAGGATCCATTTGGTGTTAGTTTTGAGGTTGTCGGTAGGGGTATGAGGCTCACTATACATGAGGTCCTTTGGCCAAGGCTTATTTGGGAGGATAGACATCGTTATTCGTTAAGGCATTCACTGCTGATTCAATAGTGATATTATCTAGAGGAAATGTATATTTGTACATCATACATCATGCTATGAGTTGATGGGGTTTTCGTGAGGAGAGTTCTGAGGGAGAAGGATCTTATTATTTGGTCCTACCTTTTGGACATCTGTTAAATGATGGATGGAATGTGTTCCAGGTTACATTTGTAGGTCGAACCTAAAGGTTCACCTATGATGACTTTTATTAGGGGATGTGTTGGGATTAATCTAAGGATCCTCTACTCTATGTTATATTGGTGAAAGCTGAAGTAGGTTAACTTCATCCTTGTGGATGTTATGAAAAAGTGTGGTATATAAATTTTTTGTAATATTCATGTACTGGTTTACCTAAATTTTTAATATGCACCAGATCAATGAAAAATGTAATATAGGAACATGTTGGTAGTGGCCTACTGAAATTCATTCTCACAACCTAGATGGTCCCTTTAGGATGTGTGTATATTTTATAGATTTTTGATCAGTTAAGGGTCCAGGCTCTAGAAATGAACCTTATCATTGGGTTATTTATAATGGGATGGATGGAATGGGACCCTGAGGTTCTTTTATCTACTGGAGTTTCTCTTTTTTTTTCCTTTTAGTATCAGCCAGCCATTATACATATGTATGCACTATGGTCATCCATTGGTGTCCTTTCTTCTTATTGATATGTGTGAATTGTTTTGATATTCATGTTTAACAATTAATGGTATTTTTTTTCTTTTTTTTCTTTTCCACTAAATCTTTTGTTATGTTTTCTCTTTTATATGATATTTCTTGTGCTTCTTCCATGGGAGGGTTACTAGTTGAGTGTCTATTTTTATCTCCATTCTACTGCACGTTTTATATTCACTTGGACCATTACTATATCATTACTTGAGGGTATATTCTACTTTCAATCACCTATAACATTGTATATTCTAATCGGCTGATTTTTGCTTATGGGGATGCGTGCTTAAGAACTAATGGCACTCGGTTTGTTACACTATATGGGTGGATAATTGGGTTGGGGTACTACAAATTGTATCAAAAAAGATTATTTTACCTCTTGTTGCGTCTTAATATTTTAGGTAGGGTAGACTATATATTATTATGTTGTCAGAACATGGTTTAGAACTTATTTTTGGGTGCCTACACCCATGCACTGGGGATGAACCAAGTTTTCATGGGTGGGAATTGATGTTAGTTTTTTCTCATTTGATAGTTTATAAAATTTAAACCTTGAGTGGAACACTTGAGTATTATTATTACCAGTTTTTAAATTTGATCCTTGGAATGGTACAAAATGGAAGTAGATTTGGACCCATGGCTTGAAATGGTAGGGGTGCCTATTATACTTGTTACACTTTCTGATTAGGAACATATGATGTTAAAAATATATATGCATCTATTGTGATATAAAATTAGTGTGACTATAATTGGGGAATTGGATTTCACTATGAGTTATTAGTTTGTTTAATGTGTCAAAAAATGAAGTTAAGCCATGTTTTACTACCTATCCTTTCTTGGGTGGCATCTTACTCAAGCAGCCAAAGAAAGTGGAACCTATGAGATTTGTATATGATATGTTATATATATATATATATATTTGGCCCTGGATCTTATATGAGTTGGAAGGGAAGATGATATGGGGTGATGTTGATTTCTAGGTTCGGTGATGTGGTCATCAGATTGAGGCGACATGGTTTGTCAAAACGGGTGTGTCTCGAGGAATATGGGATATTCGGATTTGATATGGGCATGTAAGGGGCCAAGAGAATGGATGTTGTGTAACATGGTTGTGGTGTAGGAGGGTAAGGGAAGTGATTTTACAATTCATGTTACTATTTTCCCTATCTTTGTTTTATATATATGTTATATTTCATATTTTTCCCTGTATTGGTATTCTGTGGGATTCCACCTAGATGGGATCTAATGGAGTAAAATTTAGGTGATGATTTGGTGACATAGGAACATGCACAGGTTGAGACCCATGAGGGAAGGGATGAGACCCTAAAGGGTTAGGAAGATCATAATACACATGTACATACTTAGGTTTAGTCTACAATGTAGGTGGGGAAGCCACAATATTCGACAACTTTTGGGCCATGGCTGAAGAGCAGTTTAGAGTGAGTCTGGTACATGTCATCTAGCAGATTGATAGGACAGATCTAGGGGAAGAGCCTTCTATGGAATATCTAACTCAGGAGTTCAAGTCACATGGCACACCACTATTTAAGGGTGATGGCGGATCATAAGCTATTAATAACTAGATCGAGACACTTTAGATGATCTTCAAGAATCTTGAGACACCCCTAGGGAAGAGGGTGAATCTTGCGATTTATATGCTCGTAAGACCAAAAAATCACTGGTGGGACACGTATGTTTAAGTGGGTATACATGTGCGACTGGTCTGGAAGTTCATTTAGGCTAGGCTCTTTGAGAACATTTTTCCAAAGAGGCTAAGAGAAGAAATAGGTCAAGAGTTCTTGAGCTTATAGTAGAGTGACCTATCCATCATAGACTTTATGGTGACATTACACTAGTTGTCTTATTTTTCACCTGATATTGTTGGATAAAACACCTCCAGGGTGAGTCATTTTGAGGATGGTTTTTGGCATTATTTTGGGTGAAGTTGAACATCATAAAGTTAGCCTCATTCTCAGAGGCAGTGAATTTGGATTTCACAGCCAAGAGAATCTTTACAGATCATTCTTAATCATGTTGAATGATGGTGTTAGGTGACTTCATCAGTGACTCTTCAGATAAAAGGAAGTGAAACTAAGATTAGTTCTGGTAGGGAAGTTAGGACAGGGATGAGGGAATACCACCTATGAGTGGGTTTTAAATGGTTTTCTTACAATGTGGGAGGCTAGGACATGTCCACACTAAGTGAATGCATCCTCGAATGTAGTCCTAGTCTTATGTATAGGTCGAGAATCTTGATATTTTCTACAATAATCCATCTTGGAAAACTAAAAATCTAGTATTGGGGAAGACTCCATGTTCTGAGATATTATTGGGACTAGTACAAGGTGATGGCAGTTAGGTTTCAATTATATGAAAATTTCATGGAAGAGATAGAGGGACCCGGTAGTGGGGTCAGTGGCTAGTGGATGGTGGAACACCATGGGAAGGCTAGGCTTCTGGTAGTCGACTGTCAGGCCAGGTGCACACTATAGAGCCTCCAGGGTAAGAGTAGGATTTTGGGACACCTACAATTAGAGGTATGCTATGGTCATAGCTATGTTTCATTTTGTTTTACTTTGGCATGGAATTTTTAGATACATGCCTGTTTTGGTTGAACAAGGTGCACGAGACGTATCTATGGTCTAAATAAATTCTTTTTATTAGTATTTCATCTTCTGAAATGTGTAATATATATATATATATATATATATGTTTATGTATTGGGTGCGTGGAACCATGTTTTTTATGTGAACACTATTGGGCATGTGGATTTTGATGAGTGTTTGCATCTGAGCATTATTTTGATGTGGAACATGTTGAGGTGAAAGGAACCAATACTGATTTACGAGATCTGTTGAGATGAGGGACCCCATATGTTCCATGTTAGACATGATCATGATGCATTCATCTATTTGGTGAGGTATTCTAATGGTTTTAAGATATCACACATGTGAACCTAATAATGTTTAAGACTGATGATGCATCACTAGAGTACAAATCCTAGGGATGGATAGTGGACCACTGGTTTCATTCGAGTTTTGGGTCGGGATGTGACATGGGTAAGTAAAACTTAAGGTGGCGAGAGACTTGAGGGAGTTAACCTATGCCCTTCAGGATAGGGGTAGACTAGGGAAATTTTAAAGATCTGTTCACTTTCGGTAAAATCTCAAATTTATGTTTTATAGACTGGTAATGATATATGTTATGGTGGAGATATTTTAATATCCTGGGTTATTGGTGTGAGTCAAATTCCTCACATGTTTTGGATTTTTGAAGTTCTGTGAGTAGAACAACTTAATTTTTTATCAACATAAATGAATTATGAATTTTACTTTGACACAATTCCATGTTTTTTGTCACGGTTTAAGACTTTACATGATTAATTGGGTTTTAGTTGGGTTTTGGGTCCATCAGAGGTCAAAAAACCACATTTTCATGGTGCGCAGACTCCGCCACACAGTTTTCACAAACTGTGCTACCTCAATGGGGAAATTATGCGCCCTCCAAATACACTGAGAATAGTTTGTTAACCTCTAAAGGAGGGGTCTTAGGGTCATTTTATAACCTCTGTTTTTTTATCATAGGTATCCTCATGGATTGTGTACTATCTGGGAAAATCTAGCTCAACCCACATGCTTAGTGAAACTTAACATGTGCCTACACACAGGGTCTTCATGGTTGAGCATAACCATGCGAGCTACTCATGTGACGTCAGGTTATTAAGCAGTATGAGTGGAATGGTTTGGAAAACCATGGGAGCTAACCATTTTTTCCATAAAAATTATTAAATTACAAAATAACCCTTCCCACATTAAATTTGTTTTTACTCATTTATTCCTTCTACATCCACACACATGACAAGAAGATATACTCTTTTTCACTTCTACTTGAATTTGAGCTAGAATACTATTCTAGGATCCATTCATAGATCTATATGTGGAATTGGATGTATATCGGCAATCCCTTGATTCCACTTTAAACTATTAATATTTTCCATTATCTAATGGTACACTAAATCTATGTGAGTGGTTTTACCCAATTTTAATGGAATTCATCTAAAACGTCAATTCCTTCCATATCAGTCAAGTTAGAGGCTAAGATCATACATGTTGGCATCTACCAACACAAGTTAGGAAGTTATAACAATCCATTTTATTTTAAATAATGTTTTGGGGAATGAATTTTAATGCACCATTGGGTAGTCTGAGCAAGACCCTATAAATTTAATGGATTCATTTAATTAATTAATTGAAACCAATGGATATGAATATGGGAATGATCCTTAATTATTCAAATGGTTTACACTTGGTGAGAGGATAGACCTTGGGAAGACTAGATGGTGGTGTCATTTTATTTAAATTGGGTTTTAAATTAAATTATACTATATATATATGAATTTATTTTGATGAGATACATGGGATCATGATGGGCTCGACTCAAGAAGTGAGATGGTTTTGGAAATCTAAACTGAGGTGATATGATCATCAGGATGGTCATGGAATGAAATATATATATTCGAGTGATGTTAATCATATGTTGGAAAGCTCGATCATCATATTGAGGGAGAGATTCCATCGAGTTGTTGGAATGGATTAGGTTATATGATATGGTGATGACCATTGGGTTGAGAGACACATGCATAGGGGCTTGAGGATATGGATTGGTCTGTATTAAGGATTAATAGGTTATTACCACTCACATGTGTTGGCCAATTCACTATTTAGAGTCATTTTAAAATAGTAGGACTCATATTTTGGGGTGGTATTGACCACTCATATTGGTAGATAAATCCATTAGATATAGATTATGGAATTGGATAGTGGTGCATTCTATAGAAAGCCACATGGATGGTGAGGAGGCATCAGGTGACAGTCTTGATGTTATTAGTTGGGGGGATGAGGCTCTCTATACATGAGCATGTTTGGAAATGAATAATTTGGGGGGACGGACATCACCATTCATCAGGACATAGACTATTGAACTGATGGTGATATTATCTAGAGGACATGTATCGTTTTTTCCTCTAATGTCATGCTAGGAGTAGATGAGGTTTCTCTTGATATGAGTTTAGAAGGACCATGATCTTTTTTTAGGTGTTCCTTCAAGACATTAGTTACTTGATCGATGGAATGAGGTGTTAGATAAAAATTGTAGGTGGAACCTGAGGTTTCACGTGGGATGACTTATATCAGGGGATGCCTTGGGATTAGGATAATGATCCTATCTTCTATGGTATACCAATGATGGTCAAATAAGGTGAACTTCTTCCTTATGGATGTTGATCCCAAGAGAGGTATATATATTTATATGACACATATGTACTAATCTATTTGCCTTTTTAGTATGGACCTACTCAATCACCAATGTATGATAGTCACATGTTGGTGGTGACTTACTGAGATTCATTCTCACAGACTTCAAGGGCCTATCAGGATGCCTGTAAATTTTATGGATTTATAACCAAGTGAGGGTTCAGGAATTAGATTTGGGCCTTTGTATTGGGATGCTTAGTATTGGATGGATGGAAAGGAACCTTAAGGTTCCTCAATTTTCTGTATTTTCTCTTTTAATTAATTTTTTATTAGCAAGATATTACATATATGTATGTAATTGGGTCATCCACTGATGTCCTTTCTTATTATTGATATGCATAACTTGTTTTTATATACATTTTTAACTATAAATGGTATGTTTTTCTTGATTATATTTTTTCTGCTACTTTAGTTATTCTTCTTATATTATATGATATTTCTTGTGCTTCCACCATGGGAAGGTTACTTGTCCAGTTTTTATTATTCTTTACTTTTTGATTCATATTCTATATTTACTTGGACCATTATTATACCATAAAAAGATGTTATAGTCTCCACAATATCATCTCTTAAATGATATATTATAGTTGGAATCCATTGACATATGGGGAGCTACGATTATGGCATACTCGAACAAAGATCATTGCACAATTTTGGTGACTAGTTGGGCCAGGGAGCTACAATAATAGAGTGAACATGTATGTATATTCAATAGGCCCATCCTCCAACCTATTTTTTTCATGTTAGAAGAAAAAATAAAGCCCCATTGAATGAAGTATAAAAATATTAATAATTTAAGTGATGTAAAATGTGGATGAAAAAACACAAGAAAACCTTCACTAGAAACCATCAATCACGTAATTCATATAACATGAACCAAAATGTCCTAACCAATAAAAAAATCTAAATATATTTTTATCCACACCAATAAACATAATGACTAAAAATAAGATAATTGTTTCCACTATAATGAGGACCTTGAGGGGTTTTTGAGGATATAAAACTTTTCCAAAACACCCTGAAAACAATTAACCAAAAAATATTTTTTATAATATGTATTCATTTATTTTCGAGTGAATAAGAATAAATTAACAATTATTTATAATTGTATATTTATTCTATCTACCCAATATCATCAATATGAGATTGATTGAGATCTATAGGAAATAGTTAATGGGATCCATCCTCCTAGGGTATCCACAGGCTATATAAATCTCTTAACACTTTGTGAGTACTTCTGTTAATCCATGGTCTACTAAAATATTTTTGTTAAATCAATAAATAAAATTGAAAATTAGACGGCATGAATTTTTGGTGACTTCATAGAAATAATTTCATATTCAAATACCACACACATCACAAGGATAGAAAAATATTTTATAACTATCCATTGAAACTCCTTGGAACTAAAAATATTTTATTACTAAACATAGTATTTTATAAACATTGTAGGTTTTATGAATCATTGTAACTTATGATTAAATCATACTATTTAATTTTAATAGATAAATAATAAATATGGATTTTGAAACCACAAAAATAATCTCCATATGAACATTAAACTAAAAAATATTGTTATGGAGGGATCAAAACCAGCATTGTTATGTGTTATCTCAAACACATTAATTTTCATACTATAAAACATGTCGTACTAACCTTCAATATGTTGTGGTTTACACCAGTTCCAACCACAATGTGTTTTATGAAACCACTCCATGGTATTAGTTATCACATATTTCTTTCAATACTATACTTCCACTAAATCCTTATATACTTGGTGAACATTTATTATACATCAAATAATATATAATAACTTATGAAATTGTAAAAAAAATCATTTTGGATATTGTATACAATTAATTTTATGAAAACTATCATTAATTTTCACAACATGTTACATCATGTGTAACAACTTGTAAAAATTCATAAAAACTAATTTTAGATATCATTGAAAACACTTTTGAGGTATCTCCCAAATTTTTATACAAATAATCTATAACAACACTTAATCATGACTCACACAACAAAAAATTGTGACCCCATGGTCCATCATAGAGTTGATAACAATTATGAAATTTATAATCCATAATTATAAGCAATGATCATCCATTAGAAACTTATCTGTGATACTAAATATATAAATGGATCTAGCATGATCTACATCATGCACATGTACCTCCATACCTATGTCCACCAGCTAAATTGTTTATAATTATGAATAAAAATAAAATTCATTTAGCCAACATAGAGAATTTCAACTCGATATAGAGTATGTAATTATCATAGATCCTACTCATATGTTCCACAATCATCAAGAATATACTATCCAGACTGATGAACATGTCACATGTAATTCACCATGATAGATAAACACATCACGTTCTCATCACACACAAGAACATGAACATAAAATTTTTCTTATTTATTTATGGTCACACACATCCTTAGATTATCTTCATCAAGGTTCTAGATATTGTATTCTTAATAAGAGAAACAAAATCTCATATTGGTTAAACCTCAACTAATTTCATGATTAGTATCATTACCCAACGCCCCCTAAATTAGGTCATTATCAAAGAACATGTAATAATGGTATCAATGTATGAATGATATCATTCTATATATCTTATAAGCCTTAGTCAGTGTGTATTTAATATGAACCTTACACCCTTATTATACCAAATATATTATATCATCGATCTGAATTCACAAACTAGATCCCCATAACACCTCAAGCACATTGCTCGATCAGAAAAGTCTTAAATGTTGATTGATGAATAAAATATGTTAGTTGATGGTTTTCCCTATAGGGATTTAAACTATGATATTGAAGGATCATTGTGAAAATTCAAAATTATCTTAGTAGATATAAGATATATTAAAACCTAATCCAATCCACCGCAAGGTTACTTGTATGTTAGTGGTACAAGTTTTATTATAATAGATGCATAAATAACTATACATATATATACACTTAAAAAATACCTCATTTTACATAAAACAATATAAGCAATTGATATATATAATAATTTTCATAATATATATAATTTTAATAAAATTTAAGACCCTAAACTAAACACATAAATAAATGTTACAAACATCCCTCAAGACCACACTGGACTCCTCTACCCCATCGCCAACTAGATTCCTAACCATGAAAGTGTATAACCACTTATCAAAAAAATTCATAATAAATCAAGAAACTAATAATGTACTTATAAATACTTAAAATGAAACAAGTAAATTTTATTTTCCAATATGGTGCTCAGGATATGTGTGACTACAAAGATGAACTATTCCACCATTTATAGTTCCTCAACACACATATCGAATAAACTATTAGGATGAAATAAACATACAAACATCTTAATTTATCCTTTGGAACTTACTAGGTAGAAATAAATAATTGGAGTGGACACATGTTGATAATTTATATGAACTCAAAAGACATGTCGTACCTATTTCACTACACCACAACACCAAATTTCGAAAAACATAGAGAAGAATTTATGAATAAAAATTAAATAATGAATCAATGGAGGAGAACACAATAAATATTATTACGGTTTTGAATTTTACCTACTTCATGGGGGTATGATGTTAGAAATTTTATTCAAGAAACATAAGATGACTATAATTTAATCAAAAAGTATTTTAAAAAAGTTTCCACTATACTAGTTATAGTAGATTGTAGCTAGTAAAACATGTACCAAATTTTTCCATTATTTTGGAATAGTATGCCCATATAGATCTAATATCCTTATGAACCCCTAAACATGGTAAATTACATATACCATATTAACCCCTCTTAATATTGTATAGTTTCCACTTATAGAAACTCTATAATTTTTAACTTATGTGTTTCCTTTCCTCTCTTTACTTTTCCTTTAGACTCATCAAGGGTAACTTATGATTCCCTACATCCAAATGCTATCTTCTCATCCACTTACTTCAAAACATCCAGCCTTACTATCTTCTCATCCACCACATTCATCAAATTTTCAAATTTTCTGACTTATAGAATCACTTTTTTAATTTTTTTCTAACAAAATAGCTATATATGTTTTTTCGCATAGCATATCTGAATAGTAACCCGATTTAAAATCGTTTTCAGGATTCATCGGAAAGTCCTATATTAAAAATCATACACCTCTTTGATTCACCAAAAATAAATTTACTTATAGTTTCATGGTTCCTAAAACATGATTTCTGTTATCTAAACCATGACAAGTAAAAGAAGAACCTTAGAATATTCTCGTATACAACATTTGTTAGCATAATATCTAAATTATTGATGTTATCCACCTTCTATAGAGCTAGAATTTTTTTCTCTAAAAACATTTTTATAAAGTGATACTTCAACAAAATTAAATTCATATGGGAGTGAAACATCAAATTATTGGGAATGTAAATTTTTCTTTATGAATAATAAAAGAGAACACATTTTCTTTCCTTTATTAAGGATCCTCCAACAGTTTCTTTATCTAGAAAACCTATTTCCCATATTCTATTAAGGAAACATGCTCCACTTCCATTGATGAAAGTTTATATACCAATTGATTCTTCTACATCTAACTCACAATTGTTCCCTAAAAGTGAACTTGTACCCCATGGTCCTGTTCTGGGTATCTATATCTCCTCTAAATTATAAGTTTGAAAATCTTGATAATGATTTATACTTTAAAAGATAAATATATGGGATTTAAAAAAAACTGTAGAGGTTAAAATTTAGTTCTTCTTTGTGATATATTCTAAGATTTTCCTCCAACAATCTAACATCTCACACTGGATCTCAAATGTTTGTGTTAGTACCGATCATGAAGAGAAAGCATAAATACATTGGGAATTAAAATTTTCACCATTTAATCTATTTAATTATGTCATCTCAAAAAACCACCACTTGAATATCAACTTAGGGATATCATGTTAATTATATATTAATGAAAAATCAAAAATGAAACAATACTTTGATTTTTATTGAACCCAAATTCAGATCACATACAGAGATACTATCTTAAAGGTACCTATTCTAGAACACTATTTATATTCTACACATGTCTTATAACCATTATTGTGTGTCTATTTTTGTATTCCAGATTCAGGAATAGATAATCGAAGGTACTTTAAAAAAATCATTATTCAATCACCCATTCTTCCATCTAGGTTGTAATTCTAGGATTGGGGTTTCTAAAACAGTGATTTCCCTCTCTATAAGGTGACAGAGATGAGTGTGATATTCTCAAAATCATTATTGAAATAATGGAATCAATTGTTGTTTAATTTTGATTTATATCAGTATATTATATTTATGAAAAGTTCCCATTGTACCTCTATTAAGTTAACACTTCCATGTTAAACCATATTGAACTCATAAGACCTACTAAATGTTTAAAATACATCATTAATTTTTACACCTACATATAACATCAAAATATTGTTATGTGATAAAATAAAACCCATTAACTTGACATTCTTCTCCCATAAAAATTCGATGAACCTTGAATATATATTGATTTGTAAAATATGTTTCATTTATTCACTTTATAACGTGTGGTTAAATTGAGTCATTAAATTAAAATTTTATTATTCTTAACTTGATTAGTATTGAATATTTTTTACCTATGACTATAACATCATAGAAATTACCCAATCCCCACCATGGTCCAATCATGTTCTAAACAACATTTCATTAGAATTTCCCAAGCTTCTTAATATTCTTTGTGTGTGACCATTTCAGACATTATCTTGATATATGTGAGTTATACTCATAAAATAAGAGTGGTATATAGAAAAACATAATGGACATTACTGAGATATAGTTTAGTCACAACAATAAAAACCTTATAAGAACAGTTGATCTTTATAATATAATCAATTTGTCTTGTGATATCTCATAAATAAAGACATGTGATTTAGGTCCTCATCCTTACTTGATTTATTATTTCACGACTTTACTTGATGAACATACCTTCCTCTACCATAGTCATGGATTTTATAAAGTTACTTCCATCTTATTTAACAATTCCTATGCTATCTTGTCCTTTAAAAAGTGATAAATCATGTTATGGTCATTCAATCAATGTTATAACACCAGTGATGCACCTGACACAAGAAACATCACCCCCAACATAAATTACATGGTCTTTGTCTTATATAAATATATGTGATAAAATAGTACAAACTGATAATGATCTTAACTCGAGAGACCAATACAAGTTTTTACATATATGAACAGCTAATAAATTCTAAAACATGTGGTGTTTCTATTGGTGGTTATGTCCTCATGATATTTTCTACTCAAGATCCCCATATGTGAAGTCCATGGGAATAAGTGGAAATTCTTATGATCACCCAAAAAATAGTATTCAAGAATCCTCTTTTTCCGATTAGTATGATAGATCTTGACAATGGGATATAGGTTTAAGATTACTAATATAGTATCTCGAGGCACTCAATAAATTAAAGTTCTGCTATAACCTATTGATAAAATATATAATATAAGGGTGTTACCATATAAATATTATACATATAAGTGTTATCATTATTATGGTAAAAAAAACCCAAATAACTATACGTATACATGATATGGTAATCAAAATTTACATCACAAGTTAGGTCTTGAAAAGTTAATTTCACAATAACCACTTGCACTAGGTCCCACTTTCTAAGCATTAACTTATTATCCCTCACATGATAACATTGTGCTTATACTGGGCAATTGATTTTGTCACTAGGCCTACCATGTTTCTTTATATAGAAACTGTATTATCTTCAACAATAACTCCTTGAGTACATATTCCAAAGAGATGATATCTTTGACTATATCTTATTCTTTTTCTATTATAATATTGACATCTTTGCTAGTACCAATACCATAAACTTAACATAATTTATATAATGACAGTACTTAACGTTATATGTATGATTCCAAGGACTTGAATAAATTGTATCTTATTTTACACAACTTCTTTAGCTATATCTAAAGTTTAATCAAACTCAGTATCTGTAGATATAGTTATCACTAACATCAATGAAAATCTATTTTTCATTACCTTATCTTAATTGAACTGTTAGATCAAAAATATCAAAAATAATTCTATTTTGTGACTCCATAGAAAATAGTTTTCTATCATCACCAAATACGAGGTATATATCCCATATAGTTTCTCAAAAATTATTTGATAGATCTGACTATGTCCCATGATGTTCACCATGATTTAAAAATATTTTCCTACCATAATGTTGATGTTGGAAATATCATATATAGTACATATCATAAAATACATGATAAATCTATCACTGAAGAGTAAAGAGTTATAATACCCATTTTAGTCTTCTTCTATGTCTTATGAAAGTATTCATAAAGAAATTTTTACAATGTGAAATTGACGACAATGTCCTGAATTCTATCCCTAGGAATATGGTTTCCATTATTTACCCACTCAATGGAACACTTACTATGATAGAAAATGCCATTACTAATTTCCTTTGGGACACTAACCAGATGGTAGAATTCTATTTGGCCTTGTAGAAGAGGCTTTCCAAACTGGTGGATAAGGGTGGTGCTAGTATTTGCAGTATATCTAAGTCTATGCATTCCATGCGGGTGTGTTTAGATTGGGATGACATGGAAGGGAACTCTCTCTGGGAAAATTTTATCAGATCCAGAAATTGGTGGTGATGGGAAGAATGGGATTCTAATGTGCAGAGACTTTCAAACCATTATCAATGAATCATTTATCATATGGAAGAGTTGTAGGACCCTGACGTATGGGTTGTGGGGAATCGTGATATAAACCTCTGGATGTTGAACTGGGCAGGTGAGAAGTTATTCTACACAGGATGCAATGTACCAACTATATCCTTCAAAAATTCCAGATAAATTTCTTCATTGATGGATATCATTATTAACATGGACCCAAAATATATTTATGATACCATCTGCATGGTGGATGAGAAATACCGGTATGTTTTTATGAGTTAAATTTCCTATAAGTTCAACAGTTGAAAATTCAGGGACATCATTCACATTAAAGATGGTCCAGATAGCTTGGCTCAAAATCTATTGTTCAAGGAGATTCTATCCAAAATGAAATTACTTGTTTGGAAGATAAGGAAATAGGCTCTCTCGAAAGATGAAAAACTTCATAAAAAGGGGTTACCCTGGCCTCTCGATGTCATTGTTGCGGTCAACTATAGGATGAATATTCATGACACCTATTCTTTCAAGGATATTGGGAAAAAGTGATCTTGGATTACATGTGGTAGTGTCCAAACATCGATAGTAGAGGGAATTATTTATAAGAGTTCCTCCAGATGTTGTTTCAGGGAGAAGATAAATAAGGAGTTGAAGGTAAGGTTTGATGTGTCACTTTGATCAATAGGTGTTGGATTCTATGAGTGGATAGAAATAGAGCCTGAGAGGGAAGGGACATCTCCTATTTTTATCTCTAGGTGAGGGTACGATCTTTTCTCAGGGTGTTAGACTGCTTATTAAAAGAGAAATAAACTCAACCAATCTTTACATACTCTTTCCCATCCACTTTACAGCTATGAGAATAAGTGATTAGATGTAGGGAAGGTTTATCAAATGGAACCCTCTGATGAGAGTCTTAAGGTTTAATATTGATGGATCTTGCATTTCTGGAATCATGATGGGTATGAATAGTTATAGGTAACAACAGATCAGTGATTATGGGGTTTAGTTCATTCAATGGATCAGGCTACTCCATGGATGCAGAGGAGATAGAAATGCATACTAGTATCATGTTTTATAGTTGTCACAATATCCAAATTATGGATGTTGAATCTGATTAAGTGGTTTTGGTTCAAATTCTCAAAGGGATGGAAGATCCACCTTGGGAATTGACATACCTCATCAAGAAGCTACAAAAAGAAATTACATTTGGGAAGTCATATTGGACATTGTTAAAGGGAAGGAAACTTTTCGGTAGATGCTCTTTCTAGGTTCAAAAGACTTGATGAGAAGTTAATTGTTTAAACTGGATTAGGGTCCCTGCCAATTGACTGTAAGGACATAATTCAGGGAAAATCCCTTGGAATTCACCACTTTCCTCCCCCGTGAGATATCTCTTTTATTTGTATTGTGTTTTTTGTATGCTTTATGACTTATTTTCCAATAAAAAATAAATTTTTAGTCATCTATATATGTACATTAATTGGTCTATGAAACACATAAATCTATCATAGTAGATCTATTATCATAGAACTTAGTTTACTACTTTAAGTAAATCTTTTATAATTTATTTTAATCTTGTATTAACTTCATCTAAGACTAATAACTAGTTCCCATATTAAAATACATGTTCTACTTGTAAAATTGTTGCACTCCCACTAACCAATTATATATACATGGGAAAATTACAAAATGGATATTCTATGATCATGATGCTTTCATTTATCCATAAATGGATCTATTATGACCCCCTCACTACGTGTTACCTCTCATAGGACAACAATAAATAAAGAGATATAATGACTCCGAAAACTATCCTCCAGTAGGCCATGGGTTGGTGACCATCGCCAATAGTTTATAAATCACTCCTATAAAAGGCATTTCCCTCAATGTAGATTTATTTAATAAGAGTTTAGATGAGAAAAACGACAAAAAACTCCATGTCATAGTAAATAGAAGATTAAAATACATTAAAATAATGTGATGCGTAATTAGAAATGACTAAAAATATTAATTTAAATCCTTTTTAGTGACCACAATTCCCCAACAGCTCTTGAATAACTCCTCAAACTATTAATTCCTTGATCAATAACTAACCAACTCCTTCAAACCAAAAAAAATTGTATATATAAAAAGGGTTTCATAACATTGGTATGATTATCCTAAAAACTCTCATGAAAAATATAAAAAATTATACTAAATAGATGTGAATAAAAAATTGAAACTAACAAATCACAAAAACTGGAAATTCTGATTTTTACAACCTCACTATGACTCAATCACAATGTAATTTATAGAATTAAATCAAATTTTTTTAAAAGAATAAATATATATATAAGTATATTTATTTCACTTCCCCATTAGTTTTTCTCTCTCATGTACCAATTCCACACATCCTCATCTCATCCCTTCTATAAGTAATATTACATCCCACCTATAAGTATCATAGAAATTACTACATTCTATGAAAGCAGAAATGTAATCATCAAGATTATGATCCCTAGTAGTAACCAAGTATATGCCTAAAAGCCACTATGACATGTGTCAATGAATTATACTATAGTATATTCTAGCTCATTCACATACACTCATGGGAAGGAATATCCACCATGATTGGATACATGTATTATCTATACCTCAAGACATTACATCCCACACATAATTATTTAGTAAAATTAAGATCCATAAAAACCCGAGTAGGAATTAACCATATATTGTAATTCATTATAGCATGAGATATTCCTACTTATACTATATTTGAGGGTAGATATGGGAGTGGGAGAAGTTAACCACCTTTTCCCTCATCATCCAGGATGTTAGTGGAAACACTACCCAAAACATTTGGATGTTTGTTTCCATGAAAATATGGGTGGGTATCATATGAAATCATAAAATATAAATAATATCATTCAAAAAAACACTAATGAAAACTACCTAGACCTAGAATCACCTGCTTCAAACATTGTACAACACCCTTTATTACCACTATTAATTTCTGGATCTCAAAATGAATGTAAGAAAAAAAAGTACAATATTATTTTAGTAATTATCCGTTAATTAATATTATTCAGTATTCAATTTCTAAGATTAAAATTTTAATATTTTAATATCATTTCCTTCTGTACCATAATTTTTATTATATAATTAAGAATGTTATCATAATTCAAAATCACTATGAACCTTACCCATTCATTTATTAATTCATTTATCATTTCATAAATTTTCTAGGAATGTTAGGTCTCATATTGAGCTACCAAATCAAATATGAACATGTAGTGCATAGAGTATGGCTTTATCAAGAATTTATAATCCAACCATATAATTATTCATGAATTTAGGCATAAAAAATCAAGAATAAAATATATCAATGTGTAATCCCCTCTCTGAACTGGTCTCAATGGCCCTATGTAATCACACACTATAACATATATTAAAAAATTTATCTCTCCATCACTGTAATTAACTGTCACTATAGCCTTAGGCCTCCAACCTATTTCTATTCACATTCATATACATGAACATTTCACAATAATGTAAATTAAATATCTTGTTTAATAGATAATACATTCATTTCTACAAGATATTTTTAGCAATAATCAATTAAACAATGGTCTTAGCATCAAGGAATGCATTCCTCCCCAAAAAAAAGACAAGCTCATTCTTCCCTAAATAATTATCTTCAGTAACTAATTGGTTTAATTATTAATTTTAATTTGATAATTCATTATGTGTAGGTTTTGATAAAAAGGTGACATGATATTAGCAGCTATTAATATCTAAAATCATATATAAATATGTCTCTAAAAAATCACTGCATTTCATTAATTTCAAGGAAGAATAGTGATAATTTACTTATTACTCTTCCATTGAATAATTCAGTATTATAGTTTTAATCTATTAATAAAAATCTATGCAGATCGTCCTTGATGCATAATATTAATAACCAACAAATTTGGATACACACTATCTAGTAAATATCAAGTTTAAATAATAATGATGAATGTTATCACATATCTCTATTTATTATCATTCAAAAATGATCATATATAGCCAGCGCTTATAATTTTATGCTATTTATTAAATTAAATAAATTAATAAATTAATATTCTATAATTTTGATTATTACCCATATACATATAATAATTTCCCAAAAATTAAACAATTTAATTCATATATTGTCATAAAATAATAATAATCACTCATCGAATGAAATAACATATTCTTTAGAGTCTCTCTAGCATTTTTTTCAATTATTCTATTCCATATCTGGAAATAATAATAAAAATAAAATTATTATTATTATTATTATAGTTATTATTATTAATGTGATATTACTTTCTCTCTATCTTTTGTTAATTTATATATATAAGATAACAATCATTAACAACAATAATTGACACTTTTGTTATTCAATTTATTCCATGTTATTATTATTTGATAATAATTTTATTAAATGTGATACCATTTCTTTCATTCAAACTATATAATTTCCATCCATGGAATAATATTACCAGACTACAATATTAAATAAAACTTTTATTATTATATTATTAATTACTATTCTAATTGACATAAGTGGTTATTATTTTCCTATTTCTTCAATAATACCCATATCATTATATAATGTTAATATACTACTATAAATCATTATATCCTTGGGATTCCATTATTTTGAAGTATTGATAAACATTGCAATCTATTTTGAGGTGTTTAAAATTTTCACAATAATAATCTACATCGTGCATTAATATCTTCTTGTTTTTTTTATTGCATTTAATATTTAATATTATTATATTATTATGGTTTATCTCATTCATTTAAACACTGGAAACAAAATCTCAATTCCCCGCATACAAAAAAATCATTATTAGAGAAGATTCAAATCCCGTACCTGGATGCATAGATTTTATGTTTCATTACCTAGAAACAGGGAGGAAGAGATAACTTTTCACCAACATGTTTATGCATGAAAATCGAGAATCATAGTTGTCATTAAAAACCTAGTCTTGTAGAACATTATGGATTGGTCACACAACATCAATGTGGTGGAAACAGGAAGACACAATTTAATTAGGGTTCTACAAATTATATAAAAAATATGGGGTAGTCAAGCGGGATGAATATATGATTGACTTTTTTGAATATAGAGAGGAAATAAAAGGGAGATGGGTCGATCATGACCAATATTTTTATGCATTTACACACATACATAAAAATCCATATTCTCTCATTTTATTATTGTTACTATATTTCTAAATGTGATTTTTGGGAACTCTGTAGAGAATATATCCCCACTATTCATTCATGTTAGGATACACCGTAGATTTTATTTACATTTTTTATTTTCTTATTCTTTTAAGAAGTTTTCCCATTCTTCATTATATTAAATATTTTATCTTATTATTTAAACACACCAATATCTCAGTCCAATAAAAATTGAAGTCCAATATTTTTTATTTTATCAAAATTTCCAAATTATGAGTTTTACACATCCTGTTATCATTTTATTCATAAAATAAATAAATAAAAGTTTTGTTGATGGGAACAACATTTTTATGATGTCCTGATTGATTATGAGTAAAAAATTTTGTGGAATTTGAAGTTGGAAATGAAGGTAAAATTCTCATACTTCCTCCCTTATAAATAGGATCTTTGGGAAGTGGTTCTCTATAAAAATACATACATGACGAAATAATTTTATGGTATTTTTAAATATATATTTTTAGTAAAATGTTTACTATATATAAATTATATATATCGTCATAAAAAATTAAAATAAAATAAAATAAAGTATTTTTCAAAAACTGGATAATTATGAGATTTGTCATAACATTTGGATTTCAAGATTTCAAAATCTGATCAGTTGACTCCCTCTAAAGGTTTCCATGTTTTGATCAAATCAAAGTGTCATTTGATCAAAATGGTGAGATAAAATCAATGTGAATAACATCTATTTTTATATATAAATAATGAGATGATGAGGTATAACCTAATTAATATATTAAATGAAATCTTCTCAAGAAATATTCTCTCAACATCGTAGATACAAAGGTTTTAGAATTTGGTGTTCATCATTCAAAAAATCTTTCTGAAATCATCAAGGGAAATTTTCACCAAAATATCTACACCAATATATAGAGGTGGATGAAACCCTGTTCGATAGTGAATTTCATTCTAAACTCAAGATTCCAAACTTTTAGTCTCTTCTTTTATTGCATTTTTATTTTCTAATAATTAAATGGATTTTATTAAGGGATATCCTAGAAGATATATTCTAAATATATTAATCTGAAAATCCAAGAAATTGTTAATATTGTGCATTTCAAGGGAAATTTTTTCTCATAATGGAAAGATAAAATGAAGTTCTTTCTTATAGTTTTGATGATTTTTTTACATTATGGAATAAACCCTTCCCCCCATTTCTGATTATCTATCTCCAAATCCCAATGTCATGACTGTTAATGTAACTTAATTCAATAAAATTTGGGAAAGGAGGAAACCATTTTAAAAAAATGAGCTTTTATGTCATGGAAATATTCTAAACACATTATCATATCATTTTATGACTGTTTTTACCAATTCAAGTCTACACGAGAGATATGGGATTCACTCAAATTAAATTATAATTCTATGAAATAGGGAACCATACATTTTTTACTCCAATGTATCTTAACATAAAATTATTGATAAATTGAATGTTTTGTATAAATTTCATTATATTCACTTTATAAAAATAAAACCTCTTTCCAATAAAATTAATATTCCATAAAATTTCATAGTTGGTGAAATTATTTCTAAACTTCTACCTATATGGAAAGACTTAGGTAAATCAATATTTAAAATTGTTTTGGATAATTACTTGGAATAATTTCAAATGTTTTTTAACATTGAATACAAACCAATTTTTAGATATGTGGGTCTAAATATAGAACATGAAACAAAGGATAATGTCATTGATGGAAATGAACCATTGAATTCTTCTTAATATGTAAAAAATGATAATAATTCAATAATAAAGTAAATACTTCTAATAAGTTGGGAGAATGATTTATCTATGGAATGCCACAGAATCTTGAATGGAAATTACAATATCTAAATAAAGATGAAAACCCCAATGTAAATATTATGCATGAATAAAATCATGCTATAATTATATCCAAATCCAATATGACTTCAATGAAGAATGGATGGTAGTTTGATTCATCAGAAACAATGCATTTGTGTATGGATCGTTTGATGTTCTAGAAATTTTATGATAGTACTATTATGAAGGAAGTACACCTTGGAATAATGCAGGGGAAAAATTCAATAGAAAAGGAAAAAAACAACTAGGGTTTACTTCTTTGACTAATTTAAATCTTATAAATTTGTTTTTATTTGAGTGAATTTTTTATCTATTGATATTCTGTGTAAAGAAGGGTTTTTGGTTTCTTATAATCCAACAATGTTGTCTTTCCAAAGGGAGGCATGTTTGTGTGTGAGGGGTTCTAAAATGATTTTATGTATCAACTATCTATTAGTAATATGATTGAATATTTTACTTAATACATTGTTTCCTCTAATTTATATCATGATCAATTTAAACATATTAATTAGAAATCATAAAAACTAGCGATGATGTTAAAATTAATTAAATTTGGAAATGAATTTAATAAATGAAATCATATATAGAATCTATAATAGTTAAAAAACCATTTCAATGTTTTCATAAAAATTAAAATATATTATAATTAGTATATTGTAATATTTTTGAATTAATTCGTCGGTTAACTCCTAGGGTAAAAATTTATTATATTACTTCTATTGATGACTATAGTATATATATGAAGATATATATTCTTAGAATAAATTAGTGATCCTTTAATATGTTTATAATGTATAAAGATGAAGTTTGAAACCAATTAAACAAAAGGATTAAATTATTATGATTAGATAGATGTGGTCGATATATTAAAAATGAATTTAATGATTTCTATGAAGAAAATGGAATAATTAATTAATTTATTTCTACTTACATAGCTCAAAGAAATAGATTAGCTGAAATAAAAAAAATAATACTTCAGTAAAAATGGTAAATTCCATGATTAATAAATCTATTTTACTGGTAAAGTTTTGGGTTTAATCTTTTTTATATGCTTGTAATATTCATAATAGGTTATCTTCTTAGAAAAAAAATTTATCCCATTACGGAATTTGGAATGTTAAAAATGAAATATTTTTTATATGAATGTTTGGGGGTGTTTAGTTTACTATAGAGTTATTAATCCTAAAAATACAAAAATTATACAAAGATAGATTAAAGGTGTCTTTGGCTGATATGTAGAAAATATAAAATCATATAGAGTTACAAATTTGGAAGATAATGTCACTGATGAATTAAGGGATTTAGAGTTCCCATAAAATTAATTTTATAAATATGATGTGGATGAGGTTATTCCTTTGTACCCTCTTTATTATACTCAATAGAGACAAAATAAAATAGTAGATAATAATGATGATACACAAGTTGAACCAAAATGGATTGCAGGACATAGGAAAGTAGAACATCATTGTCCATATTTTATTTCACTTTATTCAGTAGTTTTCCTAGTTGAAGGAGATCAAAATAATAATCTTCTGAATAAGTATCCAATATTTTTTAATAAAGAATACGACCAAAATACATTTAAGGAAGATATAAATTCTAGAGGAGTTTCATTCTAGAAAGTTGAAATTAATGATAAAATATATTCAATTATGGGGAATAATACATGGGTTATTATGTATTTACTAATAGTTTCAAAACCTGTTGGTTTTAAATTAGTTTTCAAAAAGATGTACGATTCCAATGGAAACATTTAAGATTATAAAGAAATATTTCCTGCCAATGGTATCAAAAAAGGAATTCCTTATTTTTATAATTATGATCATGTATATGGGATTTCTTCAACGAGGACATTATTTTAGTCAGATTCAATTAATAATTTTTATTTCCATCAAATAGATGTTAAAAATTAATTTTTAAATGTATATTTAAATGAAAATATTTTCATGTAACAACCATAAGGGTTTTATTTACAAGGTAAAAAAAAAGAATTTATATATAAAAGGTAAATCTCTTTATGGCCTTAAACAAGATCCAAAAAAATTGCATGAAAATTTTGATTCTATTATTTAATCTAATGTATTTAATCATAAAAAATGTGGATAAATATTTTTATTCAATGTTTATAAAAGAATATAAAGTTATTTTGTGTCTATATATAGATAATATGTTAATTTTTAGATTTAATATAATTTATGTAAATGGGAAAACGAATTATTTATTCACTATGTTTAAAATAAAAGATCTTGGAATAGTTTATACTATTCTATGTATACAATTTAGAAAAAATAGTGGGGTTTTTTATGTCAGTCATGTTATAAAGAAAAATTTTAAAGAAATTTTACCATGTTGGTTCAAAGGATCCTAATTATCAATTTTACTATATTATTAAATTTTTTCTTAATATGGGAAGATGTTAAGCCCAAGTTGGGTATACTACTATAAATGGTTCTTTAATATATTCAATTCATTGTACAATACCTGATATTTTAATTTTTTTCTATATAAACTATGTAGACGTACTAGTAATCCTAGTTTTGATGCTTAGAAGTATATATCAACATTAATTTGATACAGAGGAAGAACAATGATTTATGTTTATAATATATCGATTATCCAGCTGTTTTGGAAGGATACATAAATGTTAGTAGGATTACCATTATTGATGATAATCAATCCACATATGGAGGTTTGTTTACTATTTAAGGTTGTGTTGTTTCTTGGGTGAGAAAGAAACAAACATGTATTTCACATTCAACTAAGAAGTAAAATATTAGATTATTTTATAGTCTAATGCTTCTTATCTTGATCAATTGTGAAAGTGAATAAAATTTATAAAAATAATGTAGTTTCATGTACAATTAAATGTCCAGAAATATATTTTGAATACATTATTTTGCAAGATAATTATTACAAGATGGTACCATAACAATTTTTTATGTGATATCGTTTAAAACATTGTGGATGTGTTTACAAAATCTCTTTTGAATTAGATAATTCACAAAAATAATAAGGATATGTTGTGGAAATTTTTTTGAATCAATAGTATCCTTAATTTACTTTGTGTTAGAATGCTAAAAAACGCCAAAATTTGTGTTAATAATGTTTTTTATTTTAAGTAAATTTCAATAAATTAATATTCTATGAAATTTTATTATAGAATTATATTCAAGTTTTTGATCCATGAAAAATAATTTTTCAAGTGTTTGATATGTGTTTAAAAATATTCTAGAAACATTTTTCATACCCTACATGTGCAAGTGTAATATATGGATAAAACCCTATGTTTGAAATAACATGTATGGATCACTAACCACGTGCTATCAAAAATATGGTTACTCAACCCCATGCTAGTATGGAACCTGATGTTTGAGAAAATGAAAATTTTGGTTACACAACCTTACCTTCAGAATCAAAAATACGTTTGAGGAAACAAACATATGGTACATCATCCCTAATTTTATATTTTACTCTACATTTGGAGTTTTTTCATCACATGAAGGAACCATATGTTTGACTATTGATAAATGGAGTTTTTAAATCCATGACATTATCTATGATTTATGCAACGATATTGAGGGAAGTAAAGATCTATTAAAATATATTTTCTAAAAAATAAACGAATTGTTATTATTGTTTAAAAGGCTCATATTCATAGGATTAAAATGTTACTATTCTTATGGGAATTTATGAATCTATTGATTGTTTTTGAATTCAATTATTCACAATTTATTATGTAATTTTTTTGGAGCTATTTTTACCAAGATATATTCTACCTGCTATATAAATATCAAGACATTATTTGTTAATAATATTTGTAGATATACACATGTTCATATACAGAAAAGGTTTTGTGTTGCTTCCTCAAGAGCTACAATTTGGGGATATGCATGTTTAGATCTATCTTATCTACTCACTCTTGATGGTGTCACTACTAATTCATTTATTTTTTTATATAATTAAGAAGTAATGATGAATCATTTCAATGATAAATCATTTGGAGAGGATACACTTTGTAGATATACATATTCAAACATATTTCTATGGTTTGAATAAATCCAATGCATCATTCAAGAACTATTTTCTATTTTTATATATTTAAGATCAGTTTTCAAATGTGATTTGTTACTAGAAACTATGAATTTTAACATGTATCATCAAAAAAATCAGCCCCTTTTGATTTATTTGAGATTCAGTAGCTTGTTGCCATTCATGGATAAGTGTCAGCTTCTTTTACTAAGTTGTGTATATTTAGTTCCTTATAAAAGAAATTGAAGGCTGTGTAATGTCTTTTAAGGTTTAAACTTACTCAACTTAGTTGTGGTTTGAAGATACTATGATAAGGGGACCTGATAGTAAAATAACAAAGCATATGGATTTGGGTTTTGGTGGAGCAGACTATGGGATGTTTTTCTATGAATCATTGTACCTCACTATGTTAATTTCCTTTATTTATATCTACTAATTAGTCGTCATAAAGAGAAAATGTGTAACACCCCGAGATTTTATGAGATATATTCTTTTTAATGTCATTGATGTATTTTATTGTACGCTACACCAAGATTTGATTTTGTTATACACAACACCGTATTAGCATACAATATACACAAAAAATATTCTAGTATTGTGTTGCATGCTTGAGAAACCTTCCTTGATAGCGTGTGTTGTACGCAATACTGAGTTTCACTAAACGAGATATTATTATAATATTATTATGAACTAACCATTATGAATAGTAATACCCACTTTTTAAAATTTTATAAATTTTATATTTCAAAATGGACTTCATTTTTGGATTTAGAATATCAAAATTATCCTAGGGTGAATTTTTGGTATTTTTCTAAAAACATTCATTTTTTGATGAATAGTGAAAACACTGGGTTACTATTTAACAAACGACTTTTTATTTAAATAATTATTTATTTTATTTAATTTTTTTTAGGTCAAAATTGATACATACTACCTATATAAGGTCAACTTAATTCTTTGGAGTCATTTTATTATAATCTTAGAAATATAAAAATTTTATTGAACTATTCACCATCTTTTACCCACCTCCTAGGAGCATTTGAAATTGTACATAAAAATTAATTTTACCACTTCTGTGAATTGAATTTAGAAAATCTGGGAGACACGGTTAATATCATGGAGTAAAATGTGGTTCAATAAGATAAAAATATTTTTTGGTGAATAGTAACTTTTTACTTTTATTTACCACAGTTGAAAGTAAATAGGGTAAGTAAAGGTAAAAATGATATTATTTTTATCCTAACACATGTTCTAATTCTATTTGATAAGTATAATTCGACGGAAAACAACCTTAGGAATATAATATTATCATTTAGGTCCACTTGGATTAGATTAAGACATTTATTATTAGTTAATTCAAAGTAGAGTTAAAAGAGTTAAAATCAAAGTTTAATAACTAAAACATTTTTAATATAGCGTTATAAATAAGAAAAAATAGACTATAAATATTTATTAGAAATATAAAAAGATTTCTTACATAATGGTATTTTCTTTATAATTTTTATACATTAAATAATTTAATTTATTTATGATACAATGATGATGAAATAATTACCTTATTAATGAAATATTAACATAATTGATGTAATAAATACCCAAATAAATGTAATTTGAGACTTTTTATGAATTGAAATAATTTTATTGGTTAATATGACATGATATTATTGATTAAATTAACTTTTTTTGAACTAATCATGCTGTTATGATTTTCACAAAAAAATCAATTACCAAATAGTATCAAAATTGACATAAAATTGTTTTTAAAACAAATATTATATTATTAATTGTTATTATATTCCTAAAAATATAATGTTCGGCCAAATGACATATATAAGGTTATATATATTAATAATGAACCAATTTTGGTTCGTTTTTCTTGTCATTGTAATTTTATTAACCATATTGTGTAAGAAAACAATAAAACACGGTAAATGTTAAATTACTTAACTTAGAGTTAAATCTAAATGATAAGGTTAAAATAGTAACCGAAACTTGTCTAAAACCTATTTGTTGAGGGGATTTAGACCCATACCCACTTTTTCTTCGAAATAAATCAATTTTGATCTATTATAAACTGAATATGACTTTATTATAAAATAATATTTTAGGTTTTTTCTTAAAGTGCCCCTCTCATCCCTTATAAAAGGTAACCTCGTCCCTCTTCGCTTCACACAATTTTCATCCTTAAATCTCGGTAATACACTGACCATTTCCCTTATCAACTTCCCTAGAAACATTATAGAGGTTCTGGTCTCCTCAAAATACCAACTCTAGTGCCTTAAGAGGAAGCTTAAAAGAGGTGTGTCGAAGAAGAGGTAATCTCTTCTACCGATTCTTTCAAGTTTCTTTCTTCTTCAACTTCTTCTTCTTTAGTTGTTTCATTATAAAGTAATAACATCACTGTCACTAATATAATTATATGTTATTATAAATATTAAAAAACCCCATTTCACCTTCTATCCATCCTATGGAAAATGAAATCACCGCGCGTGCGTACGTACGAAATACCATCTCCACGTCGTGGTGTAATCTGTTTTCCCACGACCACCTTACTTGGATGGGTATAACGGTGTAAATAATAACTATATATAGTTATTATAACATCATACTGAGTCTAAGATATTATATCATCCACTCCAATTCAATTCAATAATTATGGTAACGATATCATCGCTCGTGCGTACGTACGAATTACCATCTCCACGACGCGATGAGATTCATTATCCATGTTAACCATTCAAGAATGATTATAAAGTATATATAATGAATAATAATGAAATATATTACATGATAAATCTACTGGATTTATGTGTGTATATATATATATATATCATCTACTTACTTCCATTCAAGTCGATAAGGAAAAGAAAACAACGTTCATGTGTACGTACGACCTACCGTCTCCATAAATGGTGTATTTCGTTTCATTTATCTATCTATTATATATATATATATATAGACTGAATATATATGATATATAAATCATGGTCTAAATTCTGGATGTTATTAAATCATGATATAAGTAATAATAATATCAAGAACAACATGTCCAAACACGTATGATAAATAAAACGATTTTACCCAAAACGCTACTTTAACATGGAATTTACCAATGAAAAGGTAATATGAAGTCATAAGTGAACCATATATGATATCATAACAATGAATATGATTATTTAATAAGTCAATGACATTATGTAAATAATTATAAAGAAGGTTCAAATAAGTACGAAGCATATCAGACCTAAGGTAAGGGATAACTTTTCCAATCTCTTTTTAATCCGATATTGTTTATTCGTAAGTAGTTACTGGGGTTATTGTTATTATCCATGACCATATTTTCTATAAAAAAACATTTATTTTTAAATTCCTTTTTACAAATTTTTTAATTTTACCACTTGTTATGAAAGGAATCTTACTTTGGTTTACCACACGAGGAACTTTTCGACTATACTGTTAAAAGTACGAGGACAATGTTTATTTTACTTATACGGCATAAATGAATTTTTACTGTTTCATAACGCCTTTTCATAATGAATCTTACTCTAAAATATTTCATTGGTATTTTTAATAAAATCATTTTATTTTAAAATTGTGTGGAATTTTTTGAAAAGAAAATGATTTTGAAGAAGAAAGGATATTTTCCTCAAGAATTCATTTCAAGTGTTTTATCAAAACTATTTCCCATCTAATATAACATTATTTAGCATGTTTAAGTTTCAAGTATAATATCTCTATTATTTACATGGATTTA
This sequence comes from Viscum album, assembly GCA_963277665.1. Taxonomy (NCBI): domain Eukaryota; kingdom Viridiplantae; phylum Streptophyta; class Magnoliopsida; order Santalales; family Viscaceae; genus Viscum; species Viscum album. Next base: position 902,604,368 of record OY728160.1, on the reverse strand, counting down.
TTTATATTATGATTAAATGATATCCATTTGTTTTATATGGATTATGTCATGATGAGATGATGTTTATGAAACCCATTTTATTCTTTGGGTTACAATGAATGATTTATGTTTATTATGTGGCACAAGTAATATTGATTTCATTATGATATGGGTGGGACCTATATCTCCATCCAATAAATTGAGTTAATATTTATATCTCATGATATAGACATGGCTAGAACGATAAGTTAATCCAGTTCAGTGATACATGACTGGAACGAGGAGTGAACTCGATTCAGAAAGGGACTTTGTCCACTAAGATGGTCTTGGCAGCAATGACTTGGCTACTATGGGAATCATGTCATGTTCTTAATGGTTTTACACAATTAAATGTTTTTTACCATGCTATTTTATCATGATTTATGTTCCTTTATGACCTATTCCTTACGTAATTCCATGATTTATTTCACAACTGAAGATTTTGATGTTTATAATTTATGTTCATGGTTCGAAGTTCAAATGTATATGGTTTGTTTTATTTTCTCCATGATTACCCATAATATAAATTTTAGCTCACCATTTTAATGTTTTCTTTTCCCCAAGATATAAAGAAAGGTTTTAGGTAAGAAAACAAAAGGGGAAGATCTTTATGGGAGATGTTGAAGATATTTCACCATGATTAGAAGATTATTTTTCCGAGTTTCCAAAGACACTAAACTATTACGGTCCTTGTGTGTTTGTTTTTGTTATGTATTAGTATTCCTAAAAAGTAATGTAATGTCTATGTACATCAATATTTGGGTCTGTACAAAATTAAATTCTTAATTTATAAAAAAATTGGCGTTCATACTTTATCAAAGTATATAAAGTGAAAAATTCACCCCTCCCCCAATTTGTCCCGTTATCTTCATCATAGACATCCCGACCTAATAATTAGTATGAAAGGTTCATGACCTATTAGAAATATTAATATTTTTTGGAATTTGTTTTTCTATTCTGGTACCAACAATGGATATTAGAGACTAGACTTTATTAGAGATATTTCTCATTCTGTAAATCAGTTTTACTCAATACCAACAAGAAGTTTCAAAGGAAGTGCTCAATTGATATATTTCTATTTTTTACTACATCGAAATTATTAAATTTATATTCCTTACCTATCAATTAATATCAAATAATCAATAAAATTAAGTAAAAGGTTTTTACAATTGTATAAAATTTATGAATATTTTACTTCCTCTAACAAGTCTGAGTTAAATATTAAGATGAAGACATCTTAGAATGGATGATTCTAGATAAGGTATGTCTATAATTCATGTTTTCTATTTAAATATTAATGATTATGAATTATAGAAATACCATATGGTTATTTATTTTAAAAATAATTGAATAAGGTTTTATTTTAAGTATATTAAGCCTTATGAGGTTCCAAAATAAATTTTAAATATTGGAGTATTGATCAAGAAAGGGATTATAATCTCAATTCAAAATCGATTAATTCTGTTGTGTATGTTATAAAAAATGAAGAAATTTTTTGATGATCTCAATGTTTTACTACATATGAGATGTGGAAATAGATTTATGTTACCTATATGGGAACTGATAATATCAGAAAATTACAATACAGTATTGAAAATATAAAGTTTGATACTTTTGAAATAGATGATAATGAAACTATAAATAAATTTGAGGAAAGTTTGAGAGAGATTTTCAATAATGTTTCTACATTAATAGATTAAATTTCACAATCATATCAAGAATTAAAAGTACTCAAAGTGCTACCTCTTAAGTGGAAAGGAATATCTGAAGCTACATGCAAGTCTATATTAATAAATAATTTTCCAAAAAAGGAGCTCATTAAGAAATTAATAACATATGAAGTTGAGATGAATATTGAAGTTTTAATTCATATAAACCATGGAGAAGATTATATTGATACTACAATGGAAGAATCTTCTGATTCAAATAATTTGGATTTATATAAATATTTATTGGGTCTTGATGGAAAATTTTACAAGTTGTATTGAAATAAAAAATAATGGTCCTGACGAAGATAGATGATATGAATGCAAGGAAGGAAGTCATAAAAAGGATAATTTCTCTTTAATAAAATCTCAAATTAAATCCAATTATGAATGAAAAAGAAAGATGGATATAAAGGATACCTTGATAAATTCTTCCAATTCTCATGATTACCCTTCTTCAAATTCAGAAGCTGAGCATAACATTGTATGTCATATAGCTGATACTAAAGAGGTACAATCATATTAATCTCAAAACTCTAGTTCATAAAAACATTCTCATGAAAATTTAAATAAATATTGTTTTATGTTAAAAGATAAATATGAATAAATAAAAAATGACCATATAAAAATCATAAAATCATATGACAATGTTTTATTAAAAAAATAAAACATGTAAAAACAATTTAATGAATTAAAATCTAATAATTATAATTTTTTTTGATTTACATGGAACTAAGATTGATTAATTATTGGATGAATTCAATGATTTTAAAAATTATTCTACTCTATAAATAAAAGGAACTAATATTTAAATCAAATACTTTGAAAAAATGAAATACCAAAATAAAAATTTGGGATTGGAAGTACTAGAGAAAAAATAAAACTATATAACAACTATTTTGTTCCTAGTTTAAATAAAAAAATGACTACTGATAAATGTTTTTATTATTGTATAAATGATTATTATGAAAATGATTTTGGTTATGGAAAATGGAAAATTATTGGTGTTAAAAATGTATGTTTGTTAATATAATTATCTAACTTGAATTGGAAAATAACTACACAAAAATAAAAAAAAGTGGTTACCATAAAAACTTAATTGCTAACACTATTTGACCGAAAAGAATATGGGTATCAAAAAGAAATTTTATTTGATGTTATGAAAGATTAAACCACTATTATATATTATTAAATCATTTTGTGCTTGAATCAATGGATACCAAAAAGTGTCTACCAGAAGAGTGAACAACTATGAATTTGTTAATTATAAGAAATCTCTAGTTCTATAAACACTAATCCATGATTTATTTTTTATAAACATATACTTCTATTTCATTATCGTTTTTATGGTAATAGTTCGATGTTTGTAAAGTTCATAAAAAAATTCTACTTATTGACAATTTACTTTTATTTTTTAATTTGTACTCTTACTCAATATATGTTTAGTAAAAATAGTGCAATCAGATGATTTGTAATTTCTTTTTTACTTTGTTACGCAATAATGAATATAATTTTTATCTTAGGAAAATATATTGTTGAAATAATCAATTATTCAATGATTTGGGTGGAGTTTTAAAAAACAAATAATTGATTTATTTTCTTCTATGAAACCTATCTAAATATTTAAATATTTATAAAGAAATAATAAATTTTGGGGGATTTAATTTTACCAATCATAGAAATTTTATAAAGTAAAAAAGAGGGAGATGTTTTATGTGTTGTAATTTTTTGGGTTTTCTTTTTTGAAGTCAGAAGTTTATTGCCTTTTATTTATATGATAAAATTTTTATAATGACAGAAAAATAAAGGGAGAAATTTATTGTTTTATCTTTTTGTTTTAAGTTTAAATGTTTATCATTTTTTGGGGAGAAGTTGTTGTGGGATATTTTTCCATTATATAGTATTAATCATTAAAATGGGGGAGAATATTTATTTATGAAAAAAATTTATTTTGGATTTTTCTCTAATTTTTTTTATTTTATTTATTTATATTATGGGTTTTGTGATCATAAAAAATTGAGATATTGTTGAGGATTTGTTGATTCAAAAATTTTGATAATTTTTTTTGGTTTTGATGCTCACAAATTCCCACATATGTGTTATTAATTATTTTTATTTTAACTCAATTTCATGAAATGAATATTTCTTGAAATATTTATTATATTATTATATTTAAGTATTTGATCTAAGAGGAATATTTTTAAATGTTTTTAGAATTCATTTTAATGTATTCTAGAAATATTCTTCATAACCTATGTGTACAAGAGTAATGTAAGGATGGAACACTATGTTTGAAATAGCCTGTATGGATCATCAACCCTACGCTATTGAAAAGTATGCTTATTGTGTACTATGTTTGTATGGAACCCGTCATTTGATAAAGTGGAAAATGTGGTTACTCAAATCTATTTTTAAAATCAACCCTATGTTTGAGGAAACAAAATTATGGGACATTAACCCAACTTTTGTATCCATCCATATATTTCGAGTTTTTTTATCAGATGAAGGAACCCTTTGTTTGACTATTCAATAACAGGGTTTTTAAATCCATGATATTATTTGATATTTATGGAATTTCCTTGATTTAAGTGAAGATATGTTAAAATATATTTATAGAACAATTCAAATGCTCTTTATGATTATTTTAAATATTCATATTCATCATAGTAATACATTACTATTCTTATGGGAAGTTATGAATCTATTGAATGTTTTTAAATTCAAATGTTTACAATTTATTGTGTGATATTTCAAGACCTCGATTGGACTAGATATTTTTGACCTAATTTATAAATATTGAGACATTCCTCATTGAAAATATATATAGATATACACATATTAATGTACATGAAAATCTATTTGTTGTTTCCTAAAAAACTAAACTTTGGAGATATACATGTTTCAATCTATCTGATCTACTCACTACTGTTGTCATCTCTGATATTTCATTTATTTTTTATATATTCTTAAGTAAGAACAGTGAATCATTTTATTGAAAAATAATTTTCTGGGGATACACTATAGATACATAGTTGTTAAATCATATTTTTAGTGTTTTCTTTTCTGATGTTTGAAGAAAGAATGTCTATCATTGAAGATCTATTTGAAGTTGTTATATATTAAATATCTGATTTCATATGTCATTTTATTTTGTAAACAATTAAGTTTTACCTGTTCCATCAAAAAAATTAAAATCTTTTTATTTGTTTGAGTTTTGGCTGCTCATACTCAGTTGTGGATATGCGTAAGATTTTTCTACTAATCTTTGATATTCGGTTCCTTATAAATGAACAATAAGGATTTGTAATGTCTTCTAAGGTTTCAACTACATACAATATATTTTATTTTGAAGTTCTTATTATAAGAGGACATTATAGTAAAATCACTATGCTCATGGAGTTATGTGTTGGTGGAGTGGACTAGGGGATCTTTGTGCCCTGAACCACTATACATCACTCTGTTCATTTACATTATTTATATCCATTTATCAATCCTCTTAATAGAAAAAGGAAAGGCTCATTGCATAATAAAATTGGTGTTCAGAACTTATCAAAGTATTTCAAGTTCACAATTTACCCCCTATTGTGTCCTTGTGTTGGTCTTAGAAATCCTGACCTAACATATGGGGTTAAACCCCATAAAAGAATTAAGTTTTTAATGAAAAAAAAACACTTTATTTAGGTATATCCTAATAAATATGTTTAATGGGTAAAAACAAGTTACAAAGATAATTGATGATATTGAAAATTATATCCCTAAATACATGGTTTCAATATCATCCATTATGAATAGATATTGTGTTTTGAACTCTACAGAAATTATTAAAATTTGTAGAGAAATGTGTTCTAATAATAGAATCACATTGTAATATTCTTTTCATATGGTAACTTAGAAGTGGTTCCACTTATTTTAAGAGTTAATGGGTTTACCCATTAGAGGGTTCATTAAAATGTTATAATTACATGGTTATAAACGTGACACAAAATGAGATATTGGATAGAAAGATCTCTTTAATTGTAATATCTGAGGTCTATCATTAATAATAACATGTTTAATGTTACAAAAACGTGTAAATATGATAATATTTTTAGACATTGATACAATTTAATTGTTTTAATCGAAATATACCTTTTATATGCATAATGATTCACTTTTTATTTGAAGAGTTAATTTTTTAAAATAAAAGGGGGGGATAGTTTTAATTTTATTCATAAAATAAATGAATTAATTTTTTTTTTGTGGGACCATCATTTTTAATAGGTTTAAATTTATGAGGTGGATTAAAACACGTGGAACCACACATTAGAAATGTGGGTAAAAATCTCAAATATCCTCCTTTATAAAAATGATCCTTAGAAAGTGGTTTTCTGTAAAAATATACATATAATGAAAAGTTTGTAGTGTAGTTTAAATATCTATTTTAGTAAAATGATTGTATATATTATATATATAACAATAAATAAATAAAATATTTTATAAAAACCGACTAATGAAGAGATTAGTCGTAACATTTGAATTTAAAATTTTCAAAATCGGGTCATTTCCCTCCCTCTAAAGGATACCTTGTTTTAATTGAATCAGATGTACTCTAATCAAAATGGTGAGATAAAATATATAATAACCCATTATTTTCATACATTTTTATTACATATAAATAAATGAATAATCCTTACATAGCATTACAAACCCACTCCATAATTGTATGCGTTTAGTTCCTTTTGGAAACATGGGAAAAATATTTATTTCATAAAACAATTACATTGTCTCCCATTTATTCCCTCATAACTATAACCGTTTTTGAAATTTTATATTTTATACCATCCTTCATATCATGGAGAAAATAAACATAATAAAATGGTGTCTTATGATTCTTAGTAAAGGTAAAAAATGGATATATCACTCATTACATAAGAATAAGAGAATAATAATATAAAATTTGAAAATTTTCCCCTACGCATCGAAGAACATAATATTTATTCACGAAATGAATCATAGAATTTCATAATAAATGAATTATAAGAGAATATAGTTCATGTAAGAATAACATTGCTATAAGGCAGGGAATGTTAAAACACATAAGAATATAAAATCATTTCCTTAGTAGTTAAGTATATTTTCCAGGACTATATTTGTGGAATTTGTTCACTCAACATCCATTTTAATAGTCATAGTTTACACCCAAGACTCTCATAGTAGATAATTTCCTTCACTGAACCTATTTCACTTCCCAATCATGTCATGTCTTACTAAACTGGTTTACCATCCTATTCTAGTAGTATCTATCTCAAGAGATATAATATCATTACCCAATGAATTATCGAGTGAAATAAGTTCCACAAATAATATAATGAAAAATATAAACATGTGTTCCACAAGAACATAAATAATTTAATAATATCATATCCCATGAATTTAAATGGGTTTCCTAATCATTTCTTTATAGAAAAATCCATATAAAAGAAATACGTTTCATTAATATTTTGAAATTTTAAATAAAAAACAATCATAGAAATAATAAGAATATTATACATGAATAATATCCCCATTAAAGCTTATGTAAAATCAAATAATGTTATCTCAGAGAGAAAGTTTCATTTTTAAGGTCCACTTGAAATAATTCATAGAGAAAATATTCTTTCCATTTTGAAATTATTTTTCATAAATTGACATGAAATTATAAAAGAAAACATTTTATTAGAAAATAACATTGTAATATTGTAAATTAAGATATAATTTACTAAATTTTCATGATGGTTTTAAAATCCTCTCATGACGTATAAATTAAAAAACATTCTGTCCATATTTTTCAAAAATGTCACAAAGAACATCATTTAGAAAAAAACAATCTGTTAAAACCATTTTGTAAAAATTCAAACATCAGTAATTTTTTTAATATATCATAAAATAATAGTAAAAACATTTTTTGAATTTTTTTTATAAAATGTGGGAATGGAAGAGAAAGGGTGTTTTAATGGAATTTTTAAATGATTAATTTTTAAAATAAATACCCTTATAAATATCACATCATTGAAGTAAAAATTAATTATATGAATTAAATATGTGTATCCATTATAAATAAACATAATAAAAGTATAAATACAGTATAATACATTAAAAATTCATTTCAAAAAAATCATAGTATGACATAATCGAGGAAGTAGTAGTTTAACCCAAGAATTTTAATTGTGTTAATAAATTCTTTAACAATGTATAATAAGACGAATCATGTTCCCCGTAAAAGTAATAATTATAAAATAGACCATATAATACCACAATTAAATTTATATTCATGATATTATATATCATAGAATAGTATATATGATACATAAAATAAATAAGTGTTTAATAAAAAATATATCTCACAAAAGTAAAAGTGAGATGAGAAAATCATACCTCACGGTTCTCATTAGTTTTACATTCTTTATCCTCTTATATAAAGGTTTAAATAATGTCATTAATTAATTACAGAACCAAATTCCTATTTATAATACCTTATATGATTCCTTTATAATATCTCTCCTACTTTTATTTAATAATATTTCATTGTTTTCATTGTTTCGAGTGTGTTCATTTATAGATTTCATGGTTGGATCATTAGTGTATAATTATGGATTTTCTTTTCATTTGGAAATAAAATTATTGAAGTGAAATGAAATGGTATTCATGAAAATATTTAATTCTAAATGATACCATGTATCCTGTTTCTTTCTGACATGAGGTTGATTCATTTGATAAAACCATAAGGATAAATGTTTAGTTTATTTTGGCGGTTTTTCCAAACATCAACAACAAGTTTAAATATATTTAATATTATTTGTATATATTAGTTCCAAAATGTAAAATAGGTTATAATATACCTATAAAAATCTTATTTAACCAGAATAATACTTTTATTACTATCCCTTAAGGTGGTAATGGAATGTGAACAAAATCATTATTCTTCGAGACGGTTAACCGCCATAATTTGGACAATGGTTCCATTTTTTGAAAATACGATGTAATAAAATGGATGGTTAAAGATATTACATTATAAAAATAAAATTTTGGTATAAATATTATAATGAAGTTATTATTCTTTTATATGTTAATTATGTTAAGAGAAGGTAGAAAAAGAAATGAAATTAATAGGGGTTGTTTGAGAAAGTTACTTTTTGAATATCACCTCATTAAAAGACCCCTTAAGGAACATGGAATTGTTATGTGGATGAGACAAGTATATCATGGGCATGGGGAGATTGTAGAGGAGAGGATTCTAAATGACTTTAAAATCTTCAATACCTTTTAGAATAAATTGGGTGGCGAGGGGAAGTATTTATACTTTTGGATGGGTGGTCTTAATTGATTAAATAATGATTATTTTATATTTAAATCCAACCAAATTTGGGTGGAATTAATTCCAATGAATTTGTAAAATAATTAATTTTCTAATGTATTGTTATGGATGATTATCAAACAAACAACACATTTAATGTTGTAGTTTTTAGGTATTTTATGTCATCAACTTTTAACGTTGACCCCTAAAATTATATATCTATACTGCGGTAAATCATTTTTTCCAAGGCAATTTTTATGAATAAAATAAAATTTCCATTATAAGATTATTTAAAACTTATAATTAAAAATATGGAATCTATTTTTTCAAATTCAAAGAACAAAACTTTCCAAACTTCATTTAGTACAAAATTTTTCTAATGCATTATACATTTTTTAAAATGTATTTTTAATACTGAAAATGTAAATATAATAAAACATAGTGTAAATATTGTTTTAATGTAATTAATTATATTACACCTAAATATAAAGTAATTATATTCCTTTGAGTTTAACTTAAATTCATTAAATTATTTTTAAATGATATTTTTTATAAAAATGTTTATTTTTTTACTATTCAATAAAAAAATTAAACTTCTCAAAATATTTTCAAAATTTAATCCCAAGATAATATATACATGATTAATATAAATATAATTTTCATTTTATCAAATACATTGTCTAAAAGTGTTAAAAATAAATGATATTAATTTTTTCATAGAATGAAATAAAAATCATTTTGGGAAGAAAACATATATTTGAAGAACAAAATAATTTTACTAAAAATTATGTGTTTATTTAATAAGAATAAATTAATGTAATAAAATTATTTTGAAGATTATATTTTTCATAACATTGTTTACAGTATTAATTCCTACCAATTTAACGGTTGGGTTATAATATTTAAGTTAAAAAAATAATATTTTGAAGTTTACTTATGTTTGGGGTTCCGTGCAACATACACTATCGAAGAGATTAAATTTATTTAAAAAGATACATACCTTAAAATATTTGGGTGTTACATTTGAACCAACTTAAAATGAATCTCTACCTCAAAATTCACTACTCAGATATAAATATATGAGGATACCTTTGTCTCATCACCTTCTTGGGTTTCCACATAGATTCCTCAAATTGGTGGTTTTACCAAAAAAATTTAACCACAGGATTTATATTGATTCATAGAACATTATACTTATAATTTTGAATATTTTATTGTTGTAATTCATAAGAAAATTATTTCTCCAATGGTATGATATTTGAGTTTCTTTAATGTGAAATATTAAGTATTTACTTCCTCAGGATATATGCATGAAAAAATCACAAACTTTGGGGAGATTTAGTGGAAGCACCAATCGATAAGATTTCATCTAGATTCAATCAAGAATTTCAAAATGAAAAATATTTTTAAGGATTATCTTTACCTTATTTCTAAATCTTATCACCCTCTTCTAAGGATATATTCATAGAGATACCTTGTCACACATTACAAATTCTATATCCCTCTATTGTTTGTCAACATAGCCATTTTCTTTGAATATGAACTTCTCTTATGTGTTTTTGAATTTATTTAAACTTTAATACTATCTCCTCATATAAATTAGGTTATAATAGGTTTATTTTCCCAACTTCTTTCCATCATGTTTGTGTTCTTCACTTATTGCCATAGAGAGCTTCATAAGGATCCATATGAATTCTAGATTGAAATCCATTGTTGTAAGAAAATTATACTAATGTAAGGTGTTGATAAGAAACAACTTAAAATCCCTAAATCTATCTCTAAACATGTATTGTAGAGTTTCAATAGTCTTATTATACTGACCATCTTTCTAAGGATGATAAGTAATGCTGAAAATTATCTCTCTCTCTAGAGCCTTTTGAAGTCTTCTCCATAACATTGAGGTAAACCTCATATCACGATCAAATAAAATGGAAAGTGGTACTCCATTAAATATTAAAAACATACATAATATATATCATGTAAATATAATAAGGATATATATATTCTTTGACAATAATTAAGTGTGTAGACTATATAAGTCAATCAAATATAATTCTTATGGAATTATAGCCTTGACATGTTTTGGGGAGTTCGACAACAAAATCAATGGTGATGTTATACCATTTCCATTCAAAGGTGGTTAATGGTTTTAACATTCCCTTTTAATTCTATCCCTCACCCTTAGCTTTATGATAAACTAAGAACCAGGAAACATGATCTATAATATCATTCTTCATTCCATCCCACCAAAAATATTTTTTGAAGTCTCTATGCATCATTTTTTTCATATAAGATTAATAGGGAATGATAAACTATGAGCATCATCCAACACATCCTTCTTAAAATATGGTTTTTGTGGAATACAAAAATTGTTCTTGAACCCAATTACTCTATCACAATAAAGGGTGGAACTGATGAAAATTTCATACCTTCTTTTTCATCTCTATATCATCCTTATATGGCTCTTTAATCTTTACTTAGATAGATGGTTGAAAATACATTTGACCGAGATAAGTTTTCTCCCCTCCCTTTAATATTATTAAGTCCATACTTTTTAAATCCATAAATATTGGATCTTTTTTTATCCTAATCATAGATAGGCTAGAAGGATAATTTCATCTCAAAGCATCTGCCACGTTGTTCAATTTCCCATGGTGGTAATGTATAGAACAATTATAATCTTTAATCATCTTAAATAATTTTCTCTGGTGCTAGTTCATCACATTTTAAGTGAAAATATGATTCAATATTTTTTCTTCAGTATATATGTTACACCTTTATAAATATAGATTATGCCTCCCTATCTTTAATGAAAAAATTAACGAATCTAAATACAAATCATTAGTAGGATAATTTTTCTCATGGAACTTAAATTGGAGTGAGGCATATGATATCACCATAAAGTTTTTCATGAGAACACATCGAATCCCCTTATTTGATGCATCACTCTAGAGACAAGTCATTATCTAGAACAAGGTAGTGTGAGAATAGATACACTAGAAGACCATTTTTTAGATCCCCAAAACTCTCTTCTAATTCCTCAATCAATATATACTTAAATATTTTTTGAGACAACTAGGTGACTGTATTAGATAATTATGATAACTCTTTCACAAAATTCCAATAATATCCATACAAACATGGAAAACACTTATTTTCACCACCGTAGTTGGTCTATCCTATTTCTCAATAGCTTATATCTTTGAAGGATCTACTGATATACCATCATTTGAGATTATACGAACAAAAAATAAAACATTATGAATCCAAAATTCACAATTGGAAAATTTTTCATAAAGATTCCCCTTCCTTAGGGTCTTTATCACAACCCTCAAGTGATATTTTTTTTATTCATTACTTTTTGAATATAACAAAATATATTCTATACTGACTACCAAAAATATATCAAGATAGTATATAAATACTATTAATTAAATAAATGAAGATAGTGGGGGGGTGGGGTATTAGTAACAACAAAAGGCTTCACTATAAATTCATAGTGTCTAAAAATTGTATATAATTATATCTTGGGTATATCCTCCTTCTTTAATATCAATTAATAATATCCCTAAAGATGTTAAATCTTGGAAAAGTATTGTTATCCATAAATTTGATAAAATAAGTCATAAATATAGTTAATAAGATACTTTTTATTGATAGTGATCTTGTTATGTTCTTGATAATCAATGCAAAGTCGCATTGAACCATATTTCTTCTTAATAAAGAGAATAGGTTCACCCCATGGTCATGCACTAAGAATTATTAATCCATTATTATGTTTCTTTTGGATTTTCCGCTTCAATTTAAGAAACTCAATTGGGGTATTTCTATAAGGTTTTATTAAAATAGGCTCAACACTAGGTATGAGTTCTATTAAAAAATAGACATCATTATTCAATGGAATACCTGTAAATTCATCATGAAATATATCAAAAAAATACCATAAAATCAGTGTATGTTTAATTTTTAGTTTCTACCCAACCATTTGACATAGATAACCATCATTTAAAGGAATCAAGACCCACAATATGGAAGAAATTTCAATTGGAAGTTCCTATTTAACCTTGGATTGATAAGTGATTATGGGTTCATTTGGAATAGGAAATATGAATTACAGTCCATGGAAATTAATATGATCCCCATAGAGATAAAATCCTTCCATCCCAAAAATCACATCTAATGAAACTAAAGGGAGAATAATAAGATTTTCAAGAAGAAATTTCCTACAAACATCAATAAGAGAAGAATTATAAACTTGTGAAGAAACCATTGTGCCTTTATTAGTTTTCACAGATAGCTTAACAACTAATTGCTGAGTTGATAGGGGGATACCCTTATCAAATTCTTTAGAAATAAGAGTGGTTGTATCCATAATTAAATAATACATCAGTTGTTCTATATTAGATGATAAGTGTACCTTACCCACAACATTCTCATGACCCACATTGGAAGTCATGATAGCATGTAATTTTAATTTTCCTTTAGGAATAAGAATTTTTTTATGCTAGTCATCATGAACCTTCATATTCATGGACTGATTTTCATAATTCCAATTCTACTTTAATTTACAACATTGGAGCATGGGTGGTGCATTATGTGGAACATTATCTCTTTTTTCATAATTATCTTATTGATTAACCTAAATTAAACATTAATTTCTCCAATTATCTTCCATTCTATACTTGAAACATTTAAAGTTACCTATAAGAAAATTTACCTCATGTATCCTTCCAAACATCGAGTGAAAATAAAATCTCATCCTCTTTTCTCTATGGTTTGAATTTTCATTGAATTATATTTTTCATTTATTATTAAAACCATAATAAGTATGGGTAACTCCAATATCCATCTCAACCTTGAAATTACATCAAATGATTTCTTTATAAATAATGATGTACCTTATGGTTAATTCCCTTCAAAAAATTTGTTTAAATCCACTAAAGAATCGATTAACCTTACTTTAAAGTTGGATAATAATTATAGAAGCGTACCTCATATGTCTTGTAAACTTTTCTTCATCGATTCCAACAAATTCATCATACTTTTTCATTAAATTAAGGAATTTATTCCCCAATTTCATATGAAAAATATATTTAAATTACTTATTGAAATATAATTTCTTTAACTCATCCCAATCTATGGAGTCAATTTCATTTTCATTCCTTGTATTATTAATAACATTCCACCATTGATATAATACATCATCCAGATGATAAACATCCAAAATGAAATTCTCATGTTCTAAAAATTGAAGAACATAAAATATATTTTCAGTGGTACTGATCCATTTGTTATCCTCTAGTGGATCAAATTACCCACTAAAATATGGCCGATTTTTCCTCATGAAGGACATAATAAAATGTTGTTCTTTCCTTTTCCCATTTTCATGTCCTCCATGATTCATATATTATGTGTGAAAATAAATTGAAGTTTTCATTCTATATGGCATAACATTTGGTTTCTCAAGAATAAAATCATAGATATCCCATCACATTAATAATTAAAATTGTTTCTTCAGGTTCTAACCATTGACTAAAACCAAAAATCAAAGTGCAAGGAATACTAATAATAAAGTTAAAACCAAATAATTAAAGTAAATACTTATAAAAGTTCAATCTATAAAACCATCAGAATAAATTATGTTATTAATGATCATTACCAAAACTATAGTATTATAAAATAGACATACCCTTATGGTTCTTACTATGGTTTACTCATTCTAGTTTGTAAATGTTTATTAAATCTTTCTATGATACCAACTATAAAAACACATTATTTTCCTATATATATATTACTTATAAATAGATTAATATTTATTACATAAAATACAAAAACTACACCCAAATCATATGGGTTTAGTGTCTTTGGATACATGAAAGAAAAAAATGGTTCATAAAATATATACATTGTCTCCTGCTTATTGCTTCATAAATCAAAACCTTTTTGACAAGTCATACGTAATACCTTCATTCATACCCTAGAAAAAATATACATAATAAAAGGGTGAGATAAGGTTATTATTAAGAGTAAATAAGGGAGATATCAATCATAACAATAACATAATGGAATAAAAAAATAACATTTGAAAATTACACCCTTCATATAAAAGATCATAATCATGAGTCATGGAACAAATCATAAAAGTTCATAAGACATAAATCATAAAATAACACGATCCATATAAAAATAAAATCTCCATAAGATAGGGAATTTTTCATACACATAAGAATAGAAAACAATTTCTTTAGTAGTCATGGATATTTTCCGATACTATAATAGTGGAATTAGTTTACTCTCCAAAAAACCATTGTATTCAGGGTTCACTAACAAGACTATCATAGCAGACCACATCCTTTACTGAATTAGTTTCACTTCTCGTTCAAATATTGTATATCTAATGGGATATAATAATATCTTTACCCAATGCATTGGAGGGAGACATAGCTACCATCCATTACATAATGGAAACCATACATATTTATTCCACAAGAAAATAAATCATTTCATCATATCATAACCCGTGAAAATAAATGGGTTTCATAAACATTTCATCATAGCATAACCTATTGGAAAAGAAATTGGTTTCATAAATATCATTCCATAGTAAGAATAAACCAGCCATAAAAAGATTAATAATAATATACTTCAATAATAACTTCATTAATACATAATTAACATATTTTTTAATCTGAGAGGCTAAATTATTTATTTGAAGGATCACTTGAAATAATTCATGAGGAAAATATCATTTCTATTTTTATAACAAAATTTTTAAATGTTATGTAATTATAAATATAAAAACTATACTCTTTATTTCACATTAACTCATGATTTATCACATAATATGAAACATATCAAAACCCCTATAATTTATAACTCTTGTGTATGTGAGAATTTGGTAACTTACATAACAACTTAAACAAGGAATACATAATCTTTATTAAAATTGTCCTTAACATGTTTGTAGTAATAATTGCATGGGATGTGCTGGGGAAATACATAATAAAGGGGTGAGCTATAAATCCCAGTAATAAAATAAATATGGAATAAGGTAATACATGATAGAAAATATGAATATTAAAGGGGAAAAAATAATTGAAAATAAAAAACATGAATAATAAGGCATATCATGATAATCATAAAGGTATCATGGGAAATGTGGAAACAACATAAAACACTTCATCATTTACATTGGTCAAGGATAAATACCAATAAATCATAATGGAAGAGTATCATAAATGATTCAGGTTCACTCCCTATCATATCATGACATATTATGAGAATAAACATTACCGAATGTATTGGAGTGCTATAAAATTATGGCTCCACCCATCACTTTTATTTCATTCTCATGCTTAAGTGTCCCGAATAGACCTTACAACATGGATTAAATGATCATAATGTTCTATTACCTGATAAAGGAGTGTGTAATAAATATATTTAATTCCCATGACAAATATTTTTAATTTTATAAATTTGAACACCCTTTATATGAAATGGGTAAGGTATTCACTACATAATTATTTTGGAATAGAAAAGCATGGTGAAATTTCAAATGCATACCTGTATCACATAAAAATTAATAAAATGGGTTGATGGGAGATAAATGAGTCTCTCATTATATTTAAATCGAATGAGAACTAATAAGTACATGGTAATACGTGTCCTAAAATTAGGAATTGGAAATAAAATGTATAAGATAATAAAGAAACTTGAATAAAGTAGAGAAGTTGTGGATCCATTACTTGAGTGTGTGACTCCAAATGCTTTAGAATAGCTTCTATAGATATTGGTCGAACCGTGGGAGTATTATAAATATGATAGGTCATAGTAAGTATGTGATCTAAATATTTTGAGTAAAGATATATGGGATATTGGGTGGGTTTATATAGGAAATGAGTAGGGATTTTATTATTATATCTCAAACATAGGGTTTGGACTCTATATAATAAAATAACCAAAACCAAAAACCTTTCAATGGATTTTACCATGGTTTCATCCAAATGGGATTGGTTTTAGATATTTTATTAAAAAAAGGCTGAACATAATAAAATAATTTCTTTTCTTGTGTGGATGTGAGTCATACTCTTTAATAAATGATTTAAAAACAATAAAATATATTAATTGGTTTAAAGAATTCATAATGGTTTTATAAAATTAATAAAATAAAGTGAAAATATCATTATTTTTAATATAAAACATATATTTAGTCTTTTATACCTTTTCCTTTATTTATTACATAACATTTGGGTCATTATGATGTCATAATACATAAAGTATAATTATATGGTATTTAATTTTTTATCCAAAAATTCTATTATAGCAAAAAATTATGAAAAACCACAATTCAAAATTTTCTATATTCTGATTCCAAAAATAATATTCCTTTTATCTAGATAATTCTTAAAATATTTAAATTTTAACTTTTAAAATAAAATTGACATTTATTAAGAAATATTTTGTTTTTTGACAAGAACAGTTTTAAACCCTTATAAAAATAATATTTGAATTCCTAAAAATTATATAATAATTTATATTTAATACTAATTATTTAATAATAATAGTTTATTAAAATATTATTTATTTCAAAAATCCATTAATTCATCAAAATAAATTCCTAAATTTAATATGAATATTACCCAAAAATTATATTTCTGTTTTATTGTATCAAAATAAAATCATTTATAAAGTAACAATAATATGATAAAATGTATTAATTATTCTATAAAAACTAATGTAAATACTTATATTTATAGAGTCACGATACATATCTCTTAATACAATAGAAATTTTCCTTAGAGTAAGGTGCATGATAGTGAGACGTTCATTGGGTGGTTTGGCGTACAAGGTTTGGGTCGTCATCTCGATGAGCTTGAACTTCTCCCGTAAATGGTTCTACCCATGCTGAAGTTGTTGGATATCAGCTTGGGAATGGTTAAAGTGAAATCCCAAATATTTTTTATCCCATTTAATCTATGATAAATGGGATTTATAGGGTATGATATTATTGGTTGAGTACATCACTTCCTTTATCTATGTCAATAGGATTTTTTGAGACCCTATATTTATACTAATTATATGATCACTATTAAACTACAATATTATCAACGATAATGATGCATAATGGTAATTTAAATATGATAGAATATAATAAAACCAAATAAGTTCACGTGTTTTCTATAATAATATTACATAATAAGTCATTTAGTTAAATAACAAGAGGAATTTTATTTATAGAAGATCTGTTCATTACAATATTCCCTCCATTTGAAATTCCTCAACTGAAATTTTCATTTCCCACACTAGAAGGGAAGAATATATTAATGTTTTAACTCTTCCTCTAGTTCACATGTTACTTCTTCAAACTTGTGGTTTCTCAACATCACATTGACCAGGTGAATTGTCTTATTTTGTAGAAATTTTTCTCAATAATCTATGATTTTACTGGCTAATTTTCATATAAGAGATCATTATCCAATGGTACCTCCTCTATATTGAGTACATGTTTGGGTTATAGTTTGTAATTTCTCAAGATGTATACATTTAATATATAATGTACTTGAGATAGGTTAGGTGGGGGTTCTAGTCGGTAGGCTACTACTGTTATGAAATCTGGAATTTCAAAGAGGACGATATATCATGGTCCACGATTTACCTTGTTCCCAAATCATTTCACATTATTCCTTGTATATATATAGTATAATTCTATGTCAATAACTTCAAACTCTAGGTCTCATCAATGATTATCATCACAGCTTGTCTTTTTATTCTTATAAGCCTTGATGTGTTGCTGAATGGTCTTAACCTTTTCCATCACTTCCTTGACCATTCTAGAACCTATCAGTTTTTGTTCCCCAATTTCGTCCTAGCATGTTGGTGTTGTTCACCCCTTCCCATAAAGGGATTCATAGTGAACTATTTAGATACTTGATTGGAAATTTTTATTATAATTGAAATCAACCAGAGGAAGATGATGATCCCATCCTCCTTTGAAGCCAATTGAGTATGCTTTTAACATGTCTCATTTTTTAGGATATTCTGCTCAAATTGGCCATTATTTTTTGGGTGATATGTCATTCTGATGTTCATATGAGTGTTTATAGCATGTTGGAAAAATTTTCATAACATTGAGGGGAAGCTCAAATATAGATCACATAAAATTAATAGTGGTACTCCATACAGCCTCACCACTTCTCTAATGTATATCTGTGCAAGTTAATCCCATGAAAAATCCCATTGAATATAAATAAAGGTCACAATATTTGTAATACGATCCAAAAAATCCCATATATCATTAATCCCTCTTTATGTCTTCAGAAGACGAGTGAAAAATTCGATGGTTATGATTTCCCATTTCTACATAGTTATGGGAAATGGTTTCATCATCACTATGCCTGTTTACATTTCTTCTTTCACCTGGTTATATACAAGACATCTTGATTTATATTATGTCATCTTCTTCTACATATTTTCCCATCGATAGTGTTCTCAGAGATCTCAATATATCTTTGTTCCTCCTTGATGGATGAAGAATTTTGATCTTTTTGTATCATCCAATGGATCCTTCTTTAACTCAGGATTTGATAGTACACATAGTATTGACCAAAATATCACAAATCCTTTTTCATTAACATTGAACTCTGAGGATTTACCTTTTTATTATAGTTTCTATTTTCTTCTGAATTCCTACATCAACCATATGATCATCCATCATCTTTTCCACAATAGGTGATTGGGAAATAATTTGAGAAATTATTTTTGATATCCCTTTCTTTATGATTACCATGTCTATCCTATTCGATTCTAAGAAGATTGTATCCTTCTCAATTCTCATCAATGATAAAAATTCTTGATCCATTATACATATAGAATCTTCCACTTTATTCACATTAGCATGACGGTAGTGAATTGATAAGTGAGAGTCCTTAATCATCTCTAACCATCTTCATTGGTGTATATTTATCTCCTTCGGTGTGAATATATACTTACGGATTTAGTGACTCATATATTTTTAACACTTCTCCCGAAAGAGATAATACCACCATATTTTCCAAGTGAAGATTCTTGCATCAAAATCTAGATCATACATTGGGTAGTTTTGTTCATAAACATTCAAATAACTTCAATCATATGCTATGACATTGTCATTTTACATAAACATGTTTCTTAATTCCTTTTTTGAATCATCACTAAATACCTCAAAAATTTCTCTAGTTTTGGGTAGTGTGAGAACAAGTGTAGTGATAATTCTATTTTTCAACTCCTTGAATCTATATTTTTATTAATCATTCCATGAAAAAATGAATCCATTTTAATTTAACTTTGTTATAGGGTTTTAATCTCATGATAAATGTCTCAAAAATCAACGATAATTCCCAGTTGATCGAAGGAAACTACAGATATCTCTCACAGATTTTGGCCTCAACCATCCTTCAATTTCTTTTATTATTGATGTTTATATATATATATATATCTAATTTCATGTAATGATATTCTCCAATAATGATACATACTTCAACCATAACTCACATTAGTTTACATTGAATAAATATTCTCCTTTTGCAAGGCCTTTATCAGAGTACTCAAATGATCCTCATGTTACTCATTGATTTTTGAGTATTTTATAATATCATCTATAAAGACTACCAAATAATTGTTGATTTAATCTCTAAAGAATATATTTCTCAGTTACATGGATATTTTTAGAGAATTAGTGAGTCATAATAGAATTAATATGAACTCATAGTGCCCATACCTTGTTTAAAAAAGAATTCTTGGGGATATCCACCTTATTCACCCTAAGATGGTAATATCCCAACTATAGACCCCACTTGGAGAATTATTATGCAACACATATTTAACCAAAAAATACATAAAAATGGGGAATGGGATACCTATTAATTATCTTGGTCTTTTTATGTTCATGAAAATCAATGTAAAGGCACATTGTCCCATACTTCTACTTGATGAAGAGGACTAGTGCCCCCATGGTGAAGAACTTGGGAGTATGAACCCTTTATCCATATTATAATATATTTTTTTCATTAGATCCAAAAGTTCCAAAATAACCATTCTATATAGAGTAATTGATAATGGTTATTCACCAAGTATTATCTCAGTTGAAAATTAAACCTGTTAGCTTGGAGGAAAAGTATGCAATTTATTAAGAAACACATCTGTGTATTCCTTCTCAATAGTCATGTATTCTAGGATGGTTATTCCCTTGGACTCAATCATTTGATATATTTTTTCTTACCCATAGGGAAATAATATACATTCTTCAGTTTTTTGTGCTAAACAAGATTCATCCTCCTCCTTTCACTTGCACATAATCGAGGGTCGATTAGCAATATAGATTGTGATTTCATTCTCAGAGAAATTTAGGTTCCATATTTATAGTTAAATCCAATCCATACCCAAAATTGCATCAAAATCTACCAAATGGGGTTTTAAAAGGTTCATTGGGAAGTTCATCCCACAAATTTTGACTAGGGAGGAGTAATATACTTGGGACACAATAATTTCCCTATTTTATGTTTTCCCAAAAATGTCTACTTCTATTTTTTGTGGTGGTGTTTGAATAGTTATAATATACTTTCATGATATGATGGAATGCATAGAACCAGAATAAAAAAGTAGATTATCTATTCTTGAATGAATAACAAGTGTACATGTTTCCACATCGTTGTTTAGATCCAAGTCATCAGTTGTGATGGTAAAATCTTTCCATTATTGACTTGGAGATTTTCTTTTGTCTCCAAATACCCTTCGATTAGTGTAATCGTTTCCAAAGTTCTATGATTCATTGATGTTTAAGTAATGACCAATGCAATTAGGGTTGAATGGAGCATTATGTTCCTCTGTTGTATTAGTAGATTTATTCTGTCAGGGATCGTTAGCTAGGTGTCCTTCCTTCTCACACCTAAATCATTTCCTTACCCCCATAGACAATTTTTAGGGTCCTTCTTTCTACAACATTTATAAGTGGGTTGTTGAAATTTATTATCACCATTATATTTCTCCATAGTAATGCCAAAATTAAACTCTACTTTCACTTCATATCCCTGTGATACCCATGAGATTATTTGGTCTTCTTTTCAAATTTTAGGGAATATAGGACAATTTAATCTTAGTTATCAAGGTATATGACCTCTAAGTATTTTTTAGACTACATTTTATCCCACCAAATAGGTATTAAACATTGAATTTAGGGGTGAATAAAAATCTGTATGAGTATGATGCAAGTCGAGTGAAGTTTTCATTATTTGACCTGATATATTAATCATGTCTTTTCTAGATAGAAAGGAAAACCAATTAAATTTTAAGTTGAAGAGTGTGATGAAAATATTTATCAAAAAACGTTTTCAGAAATTACTTCCACCCCATCACTTTAATCTCTTTCTCGTGATTTATATTTATTATCAATGACCACCACTGATCAACCTCTCCAACCATATGAGAAATATCGAGTATAACCTTATCTTGTTCAGAACATTGAAGGATAGATAATATCTTCCCAGTGGAGTTGATCCATTTTTTCATGATTAACAGATCATAGAATCCATTTAATTTTAGAAGCCTTTGTCACATAAATCTCTCAAACATAGGTTTTTATATCTTAGGGAGATTTGGGTGCTCTTTTAAATATAAGATTCAATTAATAACCTAAGTCAAATGAGAGAGTATCATCACAATGTTTTTTATTCTTTCTCCCATTGGGTTGGGACTCTCGTTAGGAAAATCATCACACTTCCCATCTCATTGGTTTCTTACCCGATTCCTCATATTTTAAACAATTTTATAGAATAAGGGTAAAAATAGGGATGAGTATCATTAGACTTTTAAAAACCTAAAATGGAATCCAATGACATTAAAGAGATGACTTGTAAATTACATTTATTTCCTTAATTTATGAATTTATAGGTATAAATCTATGTTACCCAAGATATATTTCATAACACGTATTATTATGGGTATTTTTTTGTTTTCGTAATAATGGATTGTAATGAGATTTGGAATTTACCAAAGAATATCCCCTAGGAGTGTCAAACCGGGTGGACAGTATAGAATGTTATTGTATACCAGGTTACATTGAGTCAAGCCTAACACACCTTTTCAGAGTTGTTAACCCTAGGTACATATTTATCATAACCATGTCCACTTATAGTATCTTGATAGGGATGTATTTTTTTTATTGAACTTCTTAATTTATACATACCAATTTTTTTTTGATATTTTCTTATAAATAGTTTTATCCCTATGGCTTTCACTAGAGTTTTATAATCTCAATCTTAAAAATAATAAAACATGTCTTCTGAGAAAAACCATGGAAAACCTACTGTTCATTTCACATTAATTCCAGATTTATTAGATAATATTGCACTTAATACAACCCAAAATATTAATAATTCTAGTATCTTCAGGAGATAGGTAAATTACATAATAACTAAAATATTGAATACATTATCTTTATTGAAAACGTCCTTAACATGTTCTCACTTAAAACTGTATGGATTGAACTAGGGAAAAACATAAAAAATGGGTGAGATATAAATACCAGTAAAGGAAAAATCATGGAATAAGGTAGTTCATGTTATAAAATATTCAAATAAATGGGGAACAAAATGAGTGAGAATCATATAAAAGAGTAATAATGAATAAAATTGTAATCATAAAGGCAACATGGGAAATATGGAACCAAATTAAAACACTGCATCATAAACTTCCATCAAGGGTAAATGTCAAGAAAAAATGATATATAAATTCCCACAATAGAATCAGTTAACTCCAGATCATAACATGACGTCTCATGACATTAAACATTACTCAAATAATTGGAGATCCATATAATTTAAGGTGCACCCATCACTTTCATTTCATACTCATGATTAATAATTCCACAAAGATCATAAAAAATTGATTCATTTGTCACCATATTTTATTCCATAATAAAGGAGTATAGAATATATAAAATTAAACCTAATTAAGATAATTAAATTTATATAAATGTGAATATCCCTTATTGGAAATGGGAAAGGTTTTCACTACACATTTAATTTGGCATGGAAAATCCTAGTGAAAATTGGACAGCATAATGGTGTCACTTAAAATTTTACAAAACGAGGTGATGAGACCAAAAGGACCATAAAATTAGTTTAACATAAAATATATATTAATAATAAATGGTAATACATGTCCCAAAATTATTAATTTGGAATTTATGTTATAATATAATAATTAAACTTTAATAAAAAGAGAATGTGGGGATCCCTTAAATTAGTGTGTGACTCCAAATGCTTGGGAAGAGTTTATTGAGAGATTTGGGGAACCTTGGGTGGACTCTATAGAGAATAAATAAGAGTAAATATTCAGTAAAATTATTTTGAGTAATGAAAAATGCGGTCTTGGGTGGGTTTATATATAAAATGAGTGGCGGCTTCTTTATTATTTCACAAAATTATGTTTTGGAATCTATATTATAAAATGACAAAACCCAAAAACCATAACATGGTTTGGGCCCTTTTTTTGCTAAATCGGAATGGTTTTCATTATTTTATAAGGATAGGGTCCTAAATTGACAAAATAATTCCCTTTATTCTGTTGAGGTGAGTCATACTCATAAAGAAATGATTTTAAAACATTACAATATATTGATGGTTTTGGAGGACTCATAATGGATATATAAAATTAATAAATTAAACATGAAATCTAATTAAATTAAATATAAAACAATTATTTGGTTTTGGTTACCATTTATAGTATTTATTACACCACTTTTGGGTCATTATGATGTCATAATACACAGAGTATATTTATATGATATTTAATTTTTACTCAAATATTCGAATGTTTCATAAAATTATGAAAAATTCATCATTGCATAATTTTGAAATTATGATTCCAAAATTTATAGTTATTTTATCTAAATAATTTTCAAAATATATTATTTTTCACTTGTTAAATAAAATAAACATTTTTAAGAAAGGATGGGTTTTTTGATAGTAACAGTTTTCTAACCATTATAAAAGATATATTTTTTTCATAAAAATTATATGATAATTTATATTTAATAAATAGTATTTAATAATAATATTTTATTAAAATATTATTTATATAAAAATTATATTAATTTAAAAAAATAAATTCCTTTATTAAATTCGAATATTGCTCTAAAAAATATTTGTCTTTTATTGTATCAAAATAAAATCATTTTTAAAGTAACAATAATAAGATGAAAATATATTCACTATTCTATACAAACTAATTTAAATACTCATATTTCTATGGTCTTGATAAATATCCCTTCAATAAACCCACAAACACCATTAGAGTAATGTGTGCGATGGTGAGTCTTTCATGATGTGGTTTGGCGTACATGGTTTGGGTTATGCTCTTGATGACCTTGAACTTCTCTCGTAAACAGTTTCTATCATTCTTAAGTTGTTGGATAGTAGTTTTCTCTTGGTAATTGTAAAATTGAAAATATTATATCTCCCTCACATGCTTCGATAAATGGGCTTCAAAGGGTATGATCCAACTGGTTGAGGCCATTACTTCTTTTGTCTACTTTAATTAGATTTGCTAAAACCCTATATTTATACTAATCATGAGATCCCTATTCGATGGATATATTATCAATGTTAATGATTATTAATATCCTTTTGAATTTGATAGAATATAATAAAAATAAATAATTTCATGAGTTTTATATAACCATATTACATAATAATAAATTTAATTGAATCCTAAGATGAATTTTATTTATAGCAGTTTGGGTTGATACAACAAAAGAAATAATTTAATTTGAAAATAAATATGTCATATTGTTTATTATGATTAAATTTGTTATATTTTGATGATTTAGGGAAAAACCTCTCACATCGTATAAGTTTAAAAAAATTTCTTTCATATTTTCTTCATAAAAGTCACAAAGAACATCATTTAAAAAACAAAAAAAAAAGGATAATTTAAAACTACTTATTAAAAATTCAATGAATGAGTTAAAATAACATTAAGAAAAAAAAAAATAGTAAAAACATATTTAAAAATAATTTTAGAAAAATTGGGCATGGAAGAAAATGAGTGTTCAAAGATAAATTTTTAATGGATAACTTTTAAATGAAAATCCCTTATAAATATCATATCATTGAATGGAAAATTAATCAAGTAAATTGTATATGTTTATCAATGTTAATTCATCATAAAATAAATTATAAATACAACATATGATAATCCAAATTCATTTCTAAATATGTTTAGAATGAAATAATTAAGGAAGTTTATGTTTAACCCAATGAAAGAAAATTGGGTTAACAAATCTCTTACCACTTTGTAATCAATAGAAAAGTATTCCCAATAAAAGTAGAATTTATACAAATAAAAATAAATACAATGAATAAAATGATAATAATTATATGATATATAAAAGGTAAGTACATACTCCACATAAAATAAATAAGTTCTGAATAAGGCATACATCTCACAGAAGTAAAAGTGAGATGAAAAACCCTTACCTCACAGTTCCCTTTAGTTTTGGATCCATTAAATTCATGTATAAATGTTTAAATAATGTTATTAATTCATTATATAACCATATTTATATTTATAATAACATATATGATACTTTTATAATATCATATCACTCGTTTATTAATAATATTTCATTATTTTCATTGTTTTAGATGTGTTCTTTCAGGGTTTCATGGTTGGTTCATTTCTGTATAATTATGGATTTTCTTGTAAAATATTAATATAAGTACGAAATTGAAATAAATTGGTCTTTATGCACATATATATTTTTAATTTTTCCCATATATCATTTTTCTTTCTGACATGAGGATAAATAATTTCATAAAATTTTAATGATTAATGTTTAGTTTCATTTGAAAGTTTTTCGAAACATCATACATTAGATTTGTTTTATGTAATATTATGTGTACATATTACTTACAAAAAATATGTTATCATATACCTATTACAATTTTATTTAAAAAAATACTTTTATGACCATCATTGAGGTAGGTAATCGAAAACAAACAAAATTATTGTTCTTAGTAATGGTTAACCACCTTAATTTTGACAATGGTTTCATTTCTTCAAATAAGAGAAGGTAATAAAAGGTATGTATATAAGTTATTCCATAAGAAACATAAAATTACAGTATATATATTACACATGAGTTTTTATGGTTTTATGGATGATTTATGTGAAGGGAAGTTATAAAAATAAATGATATTAAGAGAGGTTGTTTGGGAAAGTTACCTCTTAAATATCACCTCCTCGAAGGACCCCTTAAGGAACTTGGAATGGTATTCAGGTAAGAAAAGAAGCAGTTGTACATGGGAAGATTGTGTTGGAGACTTTTTTCCTAGAATTCAAAATTTTAATGTCCTATGAGGATAAATGAGGCGGTGAATGGTGGTATATATACTTGAGGAGGGGTGGTTTTAGGTGATTTAATAATGATTATTTTATATTTAAACCCAACCACATTTGTGCGGCATTAATTTCAAAAAAAGGAATATAATTAATGGTTTAAATTTTGGTTAAGTTAAAAAAACACATAAATAACCAATTTAATGATATAGTTTTTAGGTATTTTATGCTTTTACCATTTAACTTTAACCTGCTACAATATTTTAGCAATACTAATTTAAATTGTTATTTTGTTTATCACGGTAAATTTTTTATGACTACAAATGATCATAGAAATTAATTTCAACCTAAAGATTAAAAATATTAAATCTATTGTTAAAAAATTAACTCACTTAAATTTCAAAATTACATTTAAAATTAATGCTTTAAAACTCAATGAATTACAGTTTTTTTGATAAATGTATTTTTAATCACAAAAATGAACCCAAAAAAATGGAATAAATATTTTTGTCAATAAAATTAATTTGATATATCTAAAAAATTAATTAATTATATATCATATTTATTTAAATTCTTAATATGACTTTTACATTATAGTTTTATAAAAATTAAAATAATTTTATTATTAAATGAAGAAACAAACTTTTGTAACTTTTCAAATTCGGAGCACTGATATTGGGACAAATTTGCAGCACAAATATTGGGATGTTACAAAATCAGTGCTATGAATTTGTCCTAATTTGGTGATCATCATTTACAAAATATTTTTGAAACCCTTAAGGTAAATTTACAACGAGAACCATGTACCAACAAGTGGAGGGTTTCCAAACCCTTTCTGGATAGTTAATTTCATTCATGCATCAATATTTTTTTTTCAACATTTGTCTACTTCTTTTCTAATTAATCCTCTTATTTTTTTCAATTTCACGATTTCCTTCCCTTTTTTAACTTCAAATCACGACTCCCCCAACACTTGAATACTCACCAATTACACCCAATAATATATATGTTTCCCTCAATTAAATGCTTTACATATATTTTAATTACTAATTCATCATTACTTATTAGTTTTTTTTATAAAAAATTATACACTTAAATTCATTAAATGTATTTTTAATCCCTAAATTTTTGAAATTAAATTTAAAATTGATAAAATGTATTAGGTTTTAATTTATAAATTTTTACAACAAATCATGCACCATGATTTTTTTCAAACACCATATTTTTCCCAATCAATAAATATCACTATTGTATATAAATATAAGCATGTAATATATAAAAAAATCACTCATAGACACACACACACACACACACATTTCTTAATGTAACCATTTCACAACTTATCAAAACTATATAATATATATGTAATACCTAACATATAAGTATATAACACAAATACCCATAAACACACACACACACATATGTATATATATATGTTTTGTAATTTATTTTATATTCACATGATCACTTTCTTATATAAAATTAATTATTTTAAAAAAATATAGATGATACATAACATTATCTCATTGAGTTATATATTTAAATTCAAAAAAAATATATATTAAAACTTATCAATTTTTTAAAAAAAAGTTTTAAACTCCAAAAAAATTTAATTACATAAAATTAATATTCCTTTTTAAACCCACTAAAACTAAATGGAAACATACTATGACTTGAAAAAACACCAGAAATAACAAATGTATGGCTCAGAAGTACTAGGCCATTATAGGACCTCTACATATTTTGTTAAACTTTGGAACTATATGGTCTCACAAACCCTTTCTAGTAGTTTGGTATAGATATCTTCCATAAGGATTCCTTCAACCAAGGTATTACTAATAACCAATTCTCAATATAATTATCATAAAAAGTTTCTATAATATGTATAATCCCAATGGATTTAATAATGATTACTTGGAATAAAAAATATTTATTGATTAGTACCACCACCCTTGTGTTGTATCTCTTGAATACCCACCAACTGATTTACATCAATTGGAGAAAATACTGAAATACCAAATTATTTTGATACAATGAATACATTTTTATGAATTCATATAAACATTTCAATCATATCTTATCACAATTTAAAACATAATTTTTAGATAAATATTCATTATTATTGTTGAATAATATATAACATGTAATTGGTGATTATAAAACCATGTTGATTTTGTTTTATTTTCTATACGTAATATATTTCTAGAGAAAATTACTTTTCCACTAGCTCTTGTGGTACTTGTTCCCAGGCCAAATAATTTTTGATCTTGAGAATTACATTTTACCAAAGTCAATATTTCTTACACCACCTAAAACAGATATTTAAATCCTTTTACAGAAAATTCAATCTTTTACTTAATTATATTTTTTATCTTAGGGATTAATGTAATATCCTTAAAACCATTATTATAAAAAATAAATAATAAATATAATTTTTTCTCAATTCATGCTTTTTTATTTAACTTATCCTTAACAAACTATTTTAATCTAAACTCATAGACTTGTGAAATAATTTATTTTATTAATATTATACCAATTATAATATTAATTCATCATTGTAGTTGGAATATGGCTATGAGATAACCCTACTATTTGAGAATAATGTATTGAAATGAAAATGTATGAATTTTTTATGTATTATGATACTTTTCATTGATCCCCATTAT
Organism: Viscum album; assembly: GCA_963277665.1. NCBI lineage: Eukaryota > Viridiplantae > Streptophyta > Magnoliopsida > Santalales > Viscaceae > Viscum > Viscum album. The sequence goes on along the minus strand of OY728160.1, from coordinate 902,574,291 downwards.
ACATACATCATGGTTTATGTGTATAAGGAAATGTCTATTTTAGAATAAATCCACTCACTATTTTTAATGATTGATGCATACTTGAATAAGATATAATTAAAAAATACCACCTAGATGTTTTAGTATATTTTACCATGAATATAAAAATACTTGTTTTTATATTCACTAAATTTTTTAAAGTAATTTCTTAAATACCATTAATTTACATCTATATTCAACCTGAAATGGTATACAAGTATCTTGTTGAACTATTTCTAGAATATTATTGACATTATCTCCTACAATACACAAGGTGTATTGATAATTATACCCTAAAGGAAATCATGTCTAACACATAATTATTTTATCTCATGAATATTCAAAACTCCCTTCTTGGTATTTCCTAAACCTTTACTTTTTTATTTTATTTTCTTGATTTTATTTTTTCACAACTAGGTATTATTGAGTCTTCTAGTTTATATAAATCATTTATTATTGATTATTCAAGTATTAATAGACTATTAGTTGGGTATGAGAAACCAAAATAATATTAGTTTCATTATAAATTAATTTATCATTATGTTCAATGAAAACATGAGATAAATAGTTGGTTAATATTCGATAAAAAATAATAGTTCAACTATAATCAATCAACTTAGAGAAAAAAGTCAATTTATTCTCACTGCTAATATAAGGATCACACTTCCTTATCTGCTTAGATAATTCCCCATAATTATTGTATTATTTGTAGGCACACTCAGTTACTATATTTAGATTTAAATGGGTGGACCAAATATATTATCTAATAACTAAGAAGTAAAATAGAAATATCACATGAAATAATGAATATACATGAAGTTTAAGCTACTGCTAACTTGTAATTAAATTGTATTAATTTTCTCTTCCTATGACTTATCATGCCATATGTGAAGAAAATGTCCTCACGTTCTATGTGATCACTATTTATCATTGATTTTGTATAAATACAACGTAAAAGAACCATTGGCTTAGAAATATTTATTATTTTTTGATCTTGTCTTTCAACTTTTTCACCATAAGAAATTATGTGTCATATTTATATAATTTTATATCTACTTGGAGAACCTTTCCCAAATGATATTAACGAGGTTTCTCTATACTATTCATTTTATATTCCTAAATGAAGTTGTAGTATCTGGGTGACACAAAGATAATAATGGTATATATTTGAAAGATCGCGACTTATCAATCAATTTAAAAGTGCTCAATGTAATCATAACCTCATTCCATTATTACATTAATTTCTCATAGAAAACTTGATGGAGATGAGACTAAATAGTATAACCATCCATTCCCTAATATTTTATTCGCAAATCACTAAACCTAGATGATATAATTTTTGAAGTAAACATCAAAAGAATCATTCGTGTGTCTTATGTAATCTTACTTTTAACCATCACATTATTTTTATGGTGGTACATTTAGTAGTGGCGACTTTAGCACATAAAATTTCATTTCCTATCATAGAATTTTGTGCATGATACTACACCACTTTCATAAATTGTTGTCATTTATGAATTTTTTTTTCTAATATTAATCATAGTGTGTTTGTGCTATTACATTCATTTTTTATAAAAATTAAACATAATAAGATGGGACTTTTGTCTTGATTACTAGTTTTTGGGAATTATAGATTTTTAATCTTAAATTTACACAACTATTTTATCAAATATTAGTAACAATGAACTACTAGATTATGAATACTACATTTCTTGCGTAATATAGTGAAAAGAATCCTTAAAACCTCTCCCCATTATCCAATATATGGATGGAGAACTACTAAGAGAGTTTCAAGGTAGTGTATTTTCTTGTCAAGAATATTAACACACAAAACCTTGATCTATTGATTTAATTTGGATATAATATAAATACTTAACTTGGATTATCTCAATACATGAATCTGAGACTTCTCCAAACTAGTTATAGATATTTCAATGAATTCATTCTTAGTTTAGTTGACTCGCCACTCTTATTTGAAATCTCTAATTAGAGGAGTCACCCCTAACTACGGAATATGAGAAACTCATACCATGGTTTCATTATAACTCAAGTGATGGAAGTTTTTAATGACTTGGTATTTCATTATATGGGTTTTTAGTTAATATTATTGAAGGAAATCGTTTTTTATTTAATATAGTTATTCTTTATGGATACAATCACATCATAGAAATTATTTAAAAGTAAAACAATCACCATGCACAATCATTTTATCTATGAATTCCTCTTTATTATTTTTTATGAGCATAATTGTAAATACATTATCAAAAATAATAAACCATGCATATAAAAATAAATAAAAGATGACATGATCATGAAATTTTCATTAATGGTGAAATTTTCCAAGAGAATTATTCATTAACTGCAACCCTATGGGTTACTCCTTGAGTCTTGTCTAACTTGAGTTATATTACTTGCCTATTTTAATCTATCAAACTCTCTTATGGTTCCTCTCTAAGTCTCAATGTGAACCATGAATCCTTTTATCCTTTTAATTATATATATATACTCTCATGATGGTGAGAGTGTCTCAAGAATGCGTCACACACATGAATAAGATCACTCATGGATGTGTATGACCTTATACTTTTAATATAGTGAGATACAACAAGAACATCGTCATATATTAAATAATTATTATATATATATCACATGAAAAAATTAAATAATTAAATAAATAAAATATCATACAAACTTTGGTTGGTCTAAACTCATTATCACTCGGAATATAGTATACATTCATAATAAAATTAAATTTGAAATTAATTTAACTTGAGAGTTTTATTTATGAATTAAAATAAATTAAATTAATTTAAATTCATAATATACATATCCCATGGTCATGAACATATTTTATATAATTTTATGTACATTAATAGAAAAAATTATATTTTTTTGGCATCTCGAGTTTGAGAAAACCACTAGATAGGTTTCAAGACTTGATCAGGATCATAAGTGTTGGGTGGATTGGGATGGACTCGACCCGGCTAGGCAGTAATGTCAGCATGATGAAACACACCCAATGCATTACATGGACATTGTGGGGGTGCATGAGTGAAATCAATTGATTCCAATATTTAAAAAAATAATATTATTTTTTATTCTAAAATTCCTAACTAGGTGTTGTTATATTCACCCCTCCTCCCAATCAATGAGGGGGTAAAAGAGGTATCACAAGAACCAAAAGTAACCCATTATATTTATTATTTACTTTTTATTATATTTTTTCGGATTTTCCAAGACTATATGCATTTAGGTTTTTTATTTTTTTTCATATTCTTTGTGTTGATGTGGAAGAGGACACTCGACCGCCAAGACTATTCATCGAGTGTCGAGCATCCACCAAGGATGTACTTTCTTATCGAATATATATATATATAGTAGTTTTTAATCTTAAGCCCAAAAATTATTTTCTCAGTCTCTATATAGTCATATCCTGATCATCAAACCTTAGATAGCAGTATTATTGATAATGTTTGGACCATATTGACACACATTACATGAATTCACGAAAATTTAATTTTAATTCATATTAATAAATAAAGAGTTCTCTTAGATACCACTTTTTTGTACCAGGAATGTAATAAAAGTATTACCCTATAGGGAATTAAACAATTTACTACCATATTGACTTATAAAAATCATATAAGACCAAGAGCCACCCATTTATCAACCTAAAGATCTCATGTGAATAAACTAATCATGAAAGAAAATAATAAATTCACCTTTTTCAATTATGATCAAACACATGTGCTACTCATAGACAGAGATCATCACTTAGGGGAGCAGAAGCTAAAACCCTTTTGATAATCCTCGTTCACTTTAGATGCTTTATCAAATACTAGTCTTCAAAATATGGGTGCTACCATAAATAATTAGAGGAACTTTCAATATTGAAATGATCACATGAGTATCATTTCTTCGATTAAAGAATTATTTTTTGGATTGGGTTATCAAAACCTCACTATCCATATTTGGATCTTGATAGAGATTAGTAATATTCTCTTAAAACAATTTGAGGAATACTACTATCAATTATGGAATATTTTTAGTCATATAGGTAGGATTAACTTATGAATATTTCATTATATCCCTCCAATAAGTTAACCCTTCTAGCATAAACCATATTTGAGCCATGTGACATTCTAAACATGTAAAGAAATAATATATAATTAATCATATTCTTATAAAATAAAAATAATATTAGGTGATAAAATCATAGCCCTTAACTCAACTCACTTATCCTATAAAATATTTAATATACCATGAATAAATACTTATTCCTAAATTAATTTTCTTGTATTCACTTAATAACTTGTGAATGCATTGATATATTAAATTCATCACATATTATTTTTAACTTTAATGATATGGAATTTATTTATTTACTTTTCATCGTAAAGTCCTAAACATTACCTAACCCCACCATGGGTCACACCATATTATAATATTGAATTCATTAGAATTATCCAGGATTTTGAATACTCTTGGAACATGACCCTCTAGTCCCTTATCTCAATATCAATTATTTATATGCGTAAACCAAGAGTAGTGTTTAGAAACTCATGATAACCCCTAAGGAGATAAGTTTTCATCACTGAAATGAAAACCTACTATGAACACATGCCCAATTTAATATAATCTCATTATCTCATGACATATAAGAAGTTAACATTCAAACTTTGTGTCATCAACTTTCCTTGATTTATTATTTTATTCCCTTAATGAATGGACATTCCTTCTTCTACCATGGACATAGATTTTTTGAATTTACTTCCATCCAGGGCAATTATTCCCAAGATATATCTTCCTTGAAAAATTGAAAAATTCCCTCGAGATCATTAAATCAATGTTATACCACTAATAATATACCCAATTCAAGCTACCTCACCATAAACATATATGTCATTTTTTTCTATCGTAAAATTAAATGATAAAATTTTATATAATAATATGGATCTCAAATTGAGATACCAATACACATGTTTATAAATAAGAACAACCAATAAAACCCAAAACATGTGTTGTTCATATTGGAAAGTCATACCCCATGATCTCTTCAACTCGAGTTCACCTTATGTGAAATTCCTGACAAGAGGTATCAATACTTGTGATCCTACAACACTTGATTGTAAAAAATAATTTTTACCATTTGAATGATGTATCTAGACCATAGGAAATATGACTAAGAATACCTTAATAATATCTCAAGGTTTTCATTATAACAATGAACTATTATAACCTATTCATATGGTAGGTAATCCAAGTACATTACCATATAAATAGCATACAAAATATTATTATCACTATTATGGAAAGATAAAATCATACATAAAAATTTCTAAACATGATATGGAAATATAAAAGTAATGGTCAAGTTGGTCCAAGTGAACCCACATTCAAAATAGTTAGTCTGTGAAAAAACCATGACATATATCAATATTTTTACTACCGATTCATAAGGAAACATTGTTTTATATAAAGCCTCTGCAACTATTCATGGATCCTTCTTTCTGGTAAACTTGAAAAGTCTAGCCAATGGTGTGGTAACTGGTTTCTCTTTGAACATTACAATACATTCCACCACTATTTGGATGTAATCATACTGTGTGGCGTCCCACCACAATGGACCACTTCTAGGTACTAGACCGGAAGAATTATATATCACCTCCCAAGAACATTCCTCTATTATAGAGGTAATAGATTAGTGGTGATGGGCTATGAAAATAACTTAGGGAGACTTTTCCCTTGATTTTAGAGTAACTATAGGAGAATCAAGAATAAAAACACAAAAATCATAATAGATAACCATCATAGATAAAGTTGAAAGTTTAGAAAATAAATATATTATCAATTTATATAAAGATGGAATGTTTTACATGTCATATGGATCCCATAAGGTATGATCATAAACCAGAATAAAGAAAAAAATGAAACTAAATAGAAAAAATAGCCCCAAAATTGTCTTCATTCCTACTCAGTATCTTCAACTATTCTTATCTCTAACATACCATATAACCAACATGCAACAACACCTATCTAAACTAGTAGCATAAAATAATATTTTCTTCTACTTGAGTACACAAGTGCAATAAATGACTGAGTTGGGTGTTAGTATAGATGAGTATGCCACCCCTAACGGTGTCCCTAAAATAATCAATCCTTAACTATGAATGAAATAGTTATAAAGCTAAAAAAATATGAATAGTTTAATTTAAACATTTTAAAATAATGTATAAAATAATAAACGAAACCAGTGGCTAGGTTCATCCTCAGAGTGTTATAAACCAACTTTGTCTAGTGTCGAGGTCTCTCTGATTGTTTTTTGATGACCATACCAACTATACCAATCTCATACATGGGAAATATACAAATCCCTAGTTCAAACCCGAATCTAAGGGAAATATTCCCATCCAGATGCCAGGGGTCCCTTGGGGGATGCATTCACCTTGAGTTAACTGTAACAACCAATTTCACCTAGGGTTAGTGATCAACTTTGGTTAACTATAAAATACTATGTTACCTTGGGGGTAACATTCACCCTAGGATAACCATAAATATCGGCATCACAAAAGGTCATAGTTTACCCCATTTAAACCATAATGATGAATAAATTTTTGAAAAGGATTACACATAAAAAATAATAATAATAATAAAGTTCCCTTTTGTTAAACTTATAAATCAAAAAATATCACAAACTAACATTTTTTTCATATCCATTTCAAAAAAACATTTTTTAAATAATGATCCCAAAATAAACTTGTTTCAAAAAATATTTCTAGGACCAACAAAATATATTAAAAATCCATTCCAAATTTTCATTTAAAAACAAAATTATTTTTATCACTTAGATTATAAACCCCATCAATATTTTAATTTAGAAAATACAAAGGTCACCCCATTAAATTAACATTTTTCATTTACAAAGGCCCAAACAAATTTCAATTCCATTTCAAATTTAACCAATAGTTTTTAAATTATATTTCACAATCATTTCTTCCAAAAAAATATTACCCACTTCTAAAAAAATGTAACACGATTTAAACTTATATTTAAACCATTCAATATGAGGTGAACTATTTAATTTGCAATTCCACTTAATGTTAACCCAAATTTTATAAAAATTAATTTAACCAAGGTCAAGGAACAACAAAGTAATCCTGACTGCACCAAGTATGCACTTAGAAGAAGATGAATAGACAAAAAGATAAATTTATGTGACCTCCTACCTTATGCTTTGGAAAGACCACACATTGATTATCAAATGCAAGTTTTTCCTGAATTATAAGAAAACAATTATCTTGAACACTTCTTGAAAATTTGGAATAATATCCAAAACAACATGAAGACCCTTAAAAGTAATAGAAAACAAGACAATGAGGGACAAGACTCATAGAAACATCATATGATCTTGATGACAATTGAAGACACTCTAAATTCACACTAACTAAAGGACATCTCTCATGGAGGAAGGGAGAAAGGAGGGGGTTCATATGGAGGGGTTTTGGAAAAAATAAAGGAGAAAATGATGTAAAAACACAAAATTAGAGGAGGGGAATTTTTTTAATATTCCCACTTTTAATGGGGCCCACGTTTTGACTTCATAGTTTTCCAAATCATGTGGCCTCACGGTCTAGGTCACACCTTGTTGCATGATTAGTGTGAATGATTTTAAAAACCAAGATAAAATAGTGTGCATTCCTATGAAATTTCTTCAGAGGGTATATGCAATTCTAGAAGACAGATCATGGTTTAAATTTTTTTTGTTCTTTCTAAAAACAAGTCACATTGTTTTGTTTCTATATTATCCACAAATATATTCCAAGCATCTTTACTTGTTTGTTTTCCTTGAAACTAAAACTATAAATATTTAATATCCTGAGGCTTATCTGATCTCCCAAGGCACCTCTTGGGCCTCAAACAACATCCAAAAAAATAACTTTAGGATGTTACAACTATTGGAATTTTATTTAGATGCCCAGTTTAAAAAATGGCCCATACACAAAATAGAAATTCAAAATTATCACAAATACTCAAGGCTCATTTATAAACCAATTTCTTATAAAGTTCTCACAATAAAACTTATCATCCACATGAATTATTGGTGGTAACAAAACTAAGTATCTTGACCTACAGTATTCATTTTCTCCTACTAAAATGGATCTATTCCATTTTTTCTCATCCAATGAACTTCCAAAACAAAGCTCTAAACTGAAAGAATAAGGCTACTTTATATTGATATGATGCTCATATTATATCATAAAACACTAAAATTGTGATCTATAGAGTTTTATTATTATTATAAAAGACAATTTAATCACATAAATAACAACCCAGCCTTTGGACCAACCCATGATAAGACTTAACTCCTTAGGCCAATTCTAAATATGATACCACGTGTCGTTAGAAGTTTCCTATCAAGACATGTTCTCAGCATCCCATCGACCCTATTTAAAAAATTATCAATGAATCACCACTTAATAAACATGATATATATTTTAAAAACTGAAACCACTCTCACTCTACATTTGGATCATAATAGGACACCCCTCCTTCAACTAAGAATGACCTAGACAAGTGGTCTTTTCATGAAAACCCCAACCAACACCTGAACAGGGTCCATCACATCACAAAGGATGAAAACAATGTGTCTCCAAACCCACCACATTTAATTCCATTCTATACATCAATTTGGACCTCATTCGACCAACTCGCCACATGAACACTCAACTTCCACTGTTGACGCACCATTAAATTTCTCACCGAGATACCCCTATATCTAGAGGTATCATGTAGTCATCTCGACCACAAGGTATATCCCCACCACATTGGTGGAATTCCTCAATCATAGCACAAAACAGCTGCAATATTACTAATTATCTCTCTGAATCACCAATATAAAACCAGACCAAACAAATCTTGAATCAAGCAAACTCTTCCCGAGCCCCAAAACAACTATTCAGACTCCGGTAATCCACCCCAAAAATTCGAAACATTTGTAATTCCATGAGGAATATAGACTACATTTAAATAATATCTTAATAGAAATCTATTGTAATCACAAAAATTCATATAGTGGTATCATACCTCAACAACAATTCTATAACCATAGGTTTATATACCCATGAAAAAGATGATGTTACCCACTAGATGAGTGCCCTTATTTTCAACCTACTATGTTAGCACCCTAAATATAAAAACAAAAACATCAACTATTGCTAAACTCAATAGTAATATGTGGCCAAAATTGATCAATCTCTATTTCTACTTAAACTATAAAACACTTTCCACAACCAAATCATGGAATACCGGCCTCAGTATTCACCAAATTCAACAAAAAGTGACGGTAACACCCACTAATGAGAAATATTCCCCCCACCATATTTTCTTCCATACAATATTATATGATTACTAGAGACAACAAGTCAAGACTTTACCACATGTTTACCACTCTTATTATGTCACACACACCATCCTGTCAAAACCCGACCAGTATTTACATCTCAGATTGACCATACCAAAGCAATACGATCCAAACCAACATCTTCATCACCCTCTGAAGAGGACCCTTTCCCTTTTCTAATAAAACCTATTGAACCAATTCCTTCTTAGGGTCATCAGACCTTGGTTCACACCAATAAATCCATTGAACCACAATATGATAGGTATCAATATTTATAGTTCACACTGCCATATTCTCCCCCAAATGAAAATTGGTGGACACACTTATGTACCATGTTTCATGTAGCCTAACCTATTATCCCTTGAGAGGTATTGCATACATACATGAATCAAATTATAAAACCATCAACCAAACCCCTGAACATGATAACCTTTCTTAATCATGATAAACCATAGTACTCTTCTTCATATTGGTGTTTAACTTATTCTAGGTGAAACACATGACTACCCAACCATGAAATCATTCCAAAACCACATGTTTCTAGAAACACGCACCCCAAGATACTGGAATCTTAATACCATATTGACATGTTTGAAAACCTGAAAACTCATTACCTAACACCCAAATTTGATACCAACCATCAACAACACATGTGTATTCATATTTAAATACATTCAAAGAATCATCATGTCCATAAATAACACCTCAATGCACCTCATGTTCATAAATCCAAGATCCAAAAACATCCAAAGGTATTCCAAAAGGATGGGTGATTTATCTTGCACCATCCAATTCCATCATGACCCTAAGATCTATACTCTAATATACCCAATTCATAGAACCTAAATCAGCATCCTATGAATCAATCATCCCTGGTCTTAGGCTCTTGTTAGGAACTTTACAATAGACCATACTCCTAGTATTTTTATTTCATTAATAGGGTAGATCCATACACACTCTTAAAATAGGCCAGAAACCTTTCATGTCACATGTCCAAATGCAAGAACACCCATTCCCACAAATGTTCTTTCCTAAATCTCAAGAAATTCAAACATACTGCCACTACATACCAAAAGAAAAACCACACGATATGGTCTAGAATCCAAACAATCCTGCCAGGCAAACCATACTAGACACAATATATAAGCACTATGGGTTATAAACCATAGCTACACAAAAAATTGATAACAATGAATATGTGCCAAAAACATAAAAAATGTTATTTACCCATTTCTAAAAACTCAGGAGACATCTCACAATAATGGACAAACCCACTCATGGATTGACTTCAAAGGTCAAAAATAATCAACTAACTAAACCTAATGTGTAATGGAATATCACCAGTTTCTCCCACCTAGTCTATAAACTAGGGTTTCACTAAGTCCACAACTCACAAGATGACACTCTCTCATGTTTTAAGGTCAAAGGAAATTTATCTTTCAGTACACCACTATATGTTCCCTAAAAAATGAAAAACTAGTGACCCTACCCACTCCCACGTCAAATGAAATCAACAAGGCAAATAAATCCACGTATTCCATAATAATTGTAGCATATATTGTATTGTACACCACTCATTCTGATGGGTTTCACAAATCAGGATCTCAATATTACCCCCAACAAACCTTACCATATACAACACTATACATACTTGAGTCCTACCGCACATAGAGGGTCAAACCAAACAAACTACACTAAAAATCGTACTCAGTACTACCAATATTAATCCATGAACACAATAATTCCACAAAAATAAAAGGTTCCACATACCCTTTCTAAGGGCCTTATCATTTCCAAAGAACCCTAAAAACCCTCATTTAAACAAGGTCCAAAATCATTTATCTAAAAATTACACAATTTAAAACTTTTAAATTTCAAAATACCTCAAAAATTACTAATTTATGAAACCCCTAATCCAAAATTCAACATTTCTCTAGGTTTCAAATTTTCAATAAATTCTTGATCCCATAAGATTCACATTTCAAAAAATTTCATGAGTTTCCAATTTACAAAAAAGAATGAGGCTTGATAAAATATAATACCATTTACAAACTATAGAGGATAAAACATTATATGTTTATTATTGGAATATTACTTTAACCAATACCTTCATTAATTAATTTATGTCTACCTATGTGTGAGGAGATCATCCTAAAAAATTTTCAAGAAAGATTCTACAATATATTTTTATGGAAACCAAAATATTCAACATTACTGAAACATAAAATACTTTCCCCAGTATCTATAATAAAAATAGACCAGAGGAAGACATAAATCAGGATAAGATAACAAGGTGAAAAATTACACAGGCTAACATGAATCACAGTCCAATATGAATCAAAAGTACTATGAAATAGACATCTAAACCCATGTCCCAATAATGATACATGTCAGGTAAAAAACTGTTTAACTAAAATGATGCATCAATGAAACAACACTAACCCACCCTCTGTCCATATTGGGATAACAGAAAATCCCATAAATCATAACATCACAAAGTAAGTGTGTCATCGAGATATCAAAAATATAACAGTAATAGATTAAATCCAAAGAAAAAAAGCCACATCCCTAGTGACTTGGTTTTTCCCCCATGTGTGGGTTGATCACTCTTAGGAATGATCTCACTATTAATCCTCAACACTTTATTAGTATCTTTTATTCCTTTACTAACCCATAAGTCAAAAGGAAAACATCATTGACACTATTTTATACCATCACATCTCTTTATACCAATGCCCAACATCGAGCCAATGGAATATTTCTTGATCTTAAGTACACCTCCTGGTATGAAAGAGGCTGACTACTAGTGGATAGGGCCTATGATAATACTATGACAAGACTATTCACTCAATTTAGGAAACTAGAAAAAATTAATATTTAATGCTATAATAGATGGGATTCTATACATGGTAGATGAATTTCCTATGGTGATATCATATACATGAATAAAGTAAAAACTAAAATTCAATGTAAACCTCACCACCAATATGGTCCCATTTCCTTTATAAATTTTTCCACACTCCACTCTAGTATACCACATAACAAACATGCAACAACCCCAACCTAAAACTATAACCTGCAAGTATATAGTGTTCTACTTGGGTACCCAAATGAAATAGTGGTTTGAGAATGGTGTGAGTATAACTCAAAATACCACCACTAATGGTGTCCCTAAAATAACAAATCCACACTTGTTAATGAAATAATTTTCAAGATTAAAAAATTTAAACATAGCCATTTATGAATTTAAAACTAATTCATAAAATAAACATAGAACATAAGGCCTTCATCACCGCAACATTGGTACCAGCCTTCTTCAGCTAGTGTGATGGTGTCTCTAAGCATTTCATAATGAACATTACCACCAAACCACTCCGGACTGAGGGAAATATACGCATCCCTAGTCCTAAATATAATCTGAGGAAAATATACTCACCCCTAGATCCCTACGTCCCTTGGGGGTAGAGTTAATCCTAGGATAACCATAATTATTAGTGTACCATAATGGAAATATTCACCCCAAGTTATCCATTGAATAGTATAGTCCCCTTGAGTCAGTAATAAACCTATATTAACCATAAATACCAATGCCTCTAGGGGTAGAATTTATCCTAGGTAAACCATAAATACTGATGTCCTATTGGGTCATAATTTACCCTATGTTAACCATAAACATGCATTCATTTTAAACAATGAATACACAAAATAATAAAACTAATAAGAGGCATAAATGTAACTTTTATTATATTTCCAATCCATTAAAAGTAAAAAATAATAATCTTCCTAAATATATTTCAAAATACCATTTTTTAATTCATGATTCCAATATTAAGTAGTTTTAAATAATATTTTAAGGATTATCTTAATCCACCAAAAATATTCTCTACATTTCTATTTCAAAACCATGTTTAATTTACCACTTTTATTAAACCCCACAATCACCATTTAAATAACACAACCCATATTTCACCAATTTACAACCACAATTTCTATTCACAAAGGCCCAATTCATGTTCAATTTCATTACAAATTTAAATGACGATTGTGATATTCTATTTCACAATTGTCAATTCCAATAAAAAATTACCCAATTTTAAAAAATTTAACACGAATTAACATTAAATTTAATGTAGTAAATATGAACTCATCTATTTAATTTGGAATTTCACTTTAGCATCACCTAAATTTAAAATAATTAATTTAACCATCCTCAAGGAATATCATAGTATTGTTTACTATACAAACCATGCACTCAAAATAAGAAGAGATGATAAAAAATGATAGGGACATCCTACCTAAAGATTAGACATGTCCACTCATTTAATATCCATCATCAGTTCAGACTGAATCAAAAGATAATAAAAACCCATAAAAATGATCTAGTAATAGATAATATGGTCCAAAAAACCAAAAATCCCAATGAAAGTGAACAAAAACAGGAAAATGATGGAGATGAGTATTATAATCATAGTAAGATATTTATCACAAGATAAAAAAACATAAATGGGACAAAAAAAGGTAGATCCCTCATGTAGTTTGGGATAAAATATGGTGCATTTCAAGATGGGTTTCTAGATATATGGTAGAGAAAAGGTGGTAAAAACATAAAAATAGTGTAGGTGAAAATTATAATTTCTCCACTTTTAAAGAGGCCTAAAGTTTGGCATCATTATTTTCCAAACCATACTCTACCCATGCAGTCTCACTATTTAAGGCACACCATGTCACATGGGTTGTGTAAATGGTTTTCCAAATTATTTTAATGACTTTAAAATTTCAATAGAGGGTTCAGGGAATCTATAAAATCCAAGAACAACTAGAAACCCATGTGCCTATTCAAAATAGGATACATGGTTATGGTGTATGTTTATAACTAACTGTATGATAACCGTGAACCCTTGGCTATTTCTAACAAAACCAAAACTCCAAACCCAGAAGACCATGAGACTTATATGAGCACTGGACGTACATCCCAAGACAAAAATAATATCAAAAAATTCCTTTTAAGATGTTATTACTCTCAAAATTTGATTACAAAACTCAATTTTTAAATTATACCATCAACCAAATAGTAATTCAAAATTTCCATCAAGACTCATGGATCGTCTATACTCCCAAGACCAACAGAATAAGTATGGAATATAGATAAAAAAGTAGGATCATTTATTAATAAAAAAATTCTTAGATTTCCAATATTACCCCTTCCCTTTAAACCCCCATTATTCTGAATTTTTTTTAAATATTGTGGGTATATAAATTAACCATGATAATAGTTCAAAGTCTTTATGACATATTATCGGTCCTGGAATATTATTTTAAGTGTATGTATCTAAGGAAATAGTGTAATCAATATTGATTATACTTTTTTATGAATATTATTATTTTTAGTTGGTGTATTTTGAATCATTGGGAGAACGTTTTTCTTTCTGTAATAGGTTAGGAAACCTTTAATAAGTGTTTTAGAATGCTCAGAATAAGAAGGTAGCATAGATGTGAGATATATCATATGTTTTCTAGTAGGATAATAGGATTGTGAATTCTTATTAAAAACCACCTTTGATTTAGAATTCAATGAATTGTGTGGGTAGTCATAGTTTACTTGCTAGAGTTTCGTCTTATGATCATGTAATGGAAAAGCTAACAATCCAAGTCACCATATATCATTAGGGTCTACTGGCCCTTCTCGTTATAATGTTGTGTATCCAAAACCATCATACTCCAATATAGTGATTGCAGTTTAGAATATGGATGGTAAATTAATCCCAATGAAGATAATTATTTATATTTGATAGTGGGTACTAGAATGACTCGTCTAGAAGTTTTGGTGAATGTTTTTTCAAGGTTCTAGGTGATGAGGATTTAGACAGTGAAGAATCATAAAAGTAAAATAAATCTAAACTGAAATGGAATAGGAATCATACTCTTAGTAAGATATAGAGGTTGTAGAAACTGAAAATTGAAATGGTGGGGGATATATAGAATATGAAATTCATGAATTTTATGAAACCTCATAGACTAATTCTAATTATTTATTGTATATGGAGGCTGATGATTTCTTCATTCAAGAGAAAAGATTGTGAAAATGGTTGGATTAGTTCCAGAAGTTATCTAGTCGTCAAAAAGAACCAGAAAAAATATGGACTATTCTAACTTTACTAAACTAAGGGACACAATATTGGTGGGAAAAAATTATAGTTCGTCGGTATGTATCAAAGATCATAGTAATGAATCTATTTATCTATTGTAGTCTGGAAGAAAATTTTAAATTGTAGTTAAAGAATATGTATCAGTTGAAGATATTGTTTTTGATTCTAAGAGGCTCATGGAAGGACCATTGGATGAATCTACTGATTGCATTAGTTCAATTACTTTCTAGTGAAAGGTAGCTGCATTGCAGTGGATTTTTTCTATGAACATACTTCTAGGTAGCATATGGTCGTAGTTTTACAAGATATTAAAAAGAAGAATGTTTATAAACCTTTTCCCCTTATTCAACCTATTCAACTGGTTATTTCCAAAGATAATGAGTAAAAGAAAAAAATAGGATCTTCATTACCCTCACAGAAATATCAAGCCTCTAGGATAACTGGATTATAGTTATTTCACCTAACTTTCACATTTCAAAAATATGATGAATACCATCAATGTAAAATTCGATAAATATAGTTTGGAACAAATATTGAATTTGAAGAATGGATCTATTGTTCCATCACTTAAAAATGATGATAAGATGACCGTAAAGGGGCATCCTTGGGGCATTTTGGCACTCGAATAGAAATGGTTATATTTTCTTCTTGTTGTTACCTTCAATGAGTTCGAATTTAGGATTTTCCCTTTTGATTTTTATATGGAATTCATTGATTTTTTCTTCACCATAGAAGAGAGTATTCAGGCTAATACCAGTCATTAAATTGGTTATCTTTCTTTGAAATATTTATGTTATCATCCTATATCATAACTTCCCTAGATCTTGGGTAATATTTTTCTTTTTTTTCTTTCTCTTAACTTTTTATGTTAGATTTCACCAAAACATGTTTATTGAAAATCAATAAAAATTATATTTGGAATGTATTTTTGTAGTATTTATTTTTTTACAAACATTATTGGAATGTTTTTGTGACCATTTTGGTTGATTAATTGTGAATTTTGGTTATTTGAAAAAAATTGAAGCACTCAGAAGTGTTTAAAATTTTCCTGAAAAAAGGTAAAAGGATTTATTTTTTATGAGAAACTATGTGACAATATAAGGAGTTAATGGAAGGTGGTTCATGTTAAAGATACATGAACGAGTGGGTGTTACACATTAGAAAAGTTTATTATGGATGTTCATGGGTGGTGGAAGACAAAACTATCACAGATTAGGGACATAATTTAAGAGGTTTGTTCTATAAAAAGAGAGTTGTTGGTAGCCTCTTTGTTTTTGGTGAAGTAGTGATAATGTTAAACGGACCACGATGGGAAAATCATCGGGATACACCACAAAAGAAGATCATAGTTGAATGGTTTTTTGTGAATAGGTGAATATTAATATTCACTTAAATGGATTTGTCATGTTTTTTTCCTACATAAGTATACACTAATCAATTAATTAGGTAGAGTTAAAATTAGCATGAAATGTAATCATTAGAGAATTGTAATATGTTTGCTAGAATTTTTTGGGGAAATAAAGTCCATGAGGCTCAGTATTTTATGATGTATAGTATTTTATAAAGTTTATAAGTTTGATAATTATAGTGAATTATGTGGTTTAGTTTCAAAAAACACTTTGGTTGTTTGAAAAGTAGTTCCTCAATGAGTTGTATGCAGAGGTAGTTTTCATAGGGATCAGTTTGTAAGGGAGGTTTCATGAAAGAATTATATTCCTGAATTTCCTAAGGTGTAGTATGTAATGAATATAAAATTTATAAATCATAAATTTAGTTTGTGTGGAATCATTACACAAATGTAATATCACATATGGATAGTACATAAATGTTATTTCATGGAGAATAATATCCCTGAAGGAATTATGCATAAAAAAATATATAGGGTAATATTGATGTCAAATTAATTGTGTATGTTGAGTTTCATGTCACATATATGCGAGTGTGAACTATTTAAAATACTATATAGACCATTTGAATATTATTTAAGATGATAATAAGACTCTTTTAAGTTAAGTGAGTAGTGATATTTCAACAAGTGATTCGTTGTAATAAGAAAGGATACTGAGTCTCGAATAAACATTGTAAACATCATTATGATATATTGATTATAGTATAATTGAACATTATTTTTGTATGTTTCTTGGATTAACCTAGTTTGGGTGATATGTGTAAAATTTATTATGTATTTTTTTATGATTTAAATTTAAATATATATCATTGTGACATAAAATAAGAATATTTTTTGATTTTATAACGAAAAAATTACATATGAGGATTATTTTATTCTAGCATACCCAAATTCACCCACTGGGTATTTAAATTAGTGGGGAAAACATGTTTTACCTAAGAAAAATGGTTATATTTAGTGAATATTTCTCAGTGTAATCCATGGATGTAAAAAATAATAAAGGGAGTCAGATATTTTTTGGAAATAAGTTTTAAATTTGGAAGAATCAAATAAAAAATTACTTTTGATATATTATAAATGTTGTTTATATTTCTACTTTTGTTGTATTACTGTTAGTATGTACAGTGGGGATTTATCAAAAATAGAATGTAAAGAACTAGATACTTACACCAGAGGTATCAAAGTTCTAGGTGGAGCTTTAGCCGTCACAATCTAAATGAAAGTGATGTTGTGTAAATATTTATCTATTATATGGGAAATTCATATTAATATCTATGATAGTGATTAAAAAGTCTATTAAAATAAATTTTATGTTCTTTTTAATATGTATCATTATTTTAGGATTAATCTAAATAATATATTGATACATTATTTTATCCGGTAAATATTATTTTTTGGGGATATGCATTGTCTCAGAAAATCCCAGGATGATGTAAAGATCATCAGGTGCATATTGAGAATATTTCCACCTTAGTTTAATCCAAAACTATATCTCCTTTAAAATAAATATCCAAAGTATATTACATTGGATATCCTTTATAGTAATTTTATTACATATGAAATTGGGAATCATTATAATGAGTATATTGAAAAGATGAATTCTAGGGAGGTGGAATTAATGGAATTGAAGAAGCTCACTAAGAAGTGTTATTAGGAAAATTTTAAGGTGGATAAATTCTTTTCATTCCATTCCAAAAATCTAAAAATGGTATGAGTGTAGAGACCCAAAGATTGACGTACATGAACATTACATTACATTTGTGGAATACTTAATACATAACAAAAACAGACACACACGGATCGTAATAGTTTAGTGTCTTTGGAAACTTGGAACGTAATCTTCTAATCATGGTGAAAGATATTCAACATCTCCCATAAAGATCTTCCCCCTTTTTTTCTTACCTAAAACCTTTGTTTATATCCTGGGGAAAATAAAACATAAAAAGGGTGAGCTCAAATGCTCAGTAAGGGTAGGCATGCATAAAATAAAACATACCATATACATTTGACTTAAAAACATGAACATAATGTTTAAATATAAAAAGCTTGAGCAATGACATAAAACATGGAAGTAAGTATGGCATAGATCATAATGAAAAATTAATAATGATAAAATAGCATGGTAATAAAAAATGTAATTGTGGAAACCATTAAGCACATGATATGATTTACATATTAGCCAAGGCATTGCTGCCAAGACCATCTTAGTGGACAAAGTCCCTTTCTGAATCGAGTTCACTCCTCGTTCCAGTTCTGTATTACTGAACCGGTTTAACTTTCCATTCCAGCCATGTCTATCTCATGAGATATAAATATTTACCCAATGCATTGGAGGGATATATAGGTCCCACCCATCTCATAATGAAATCATTCTTACTTCTGCCACAAAATAAACATACATCATTCATAATAACCCAACGAATAAAATGGGTTTCATAAACATAATCCCATCATCACACAATCCATATAAAATAAATGGATATCATTTTATAATAAGAAAAGTGAAACCATGTAAATCATAGAGACTTTATACTTGAAACATACACATATGAAATAATGTCATCTTATATGGAAAATGTTTTTGATAAAACACTTGAAATGAATTCTTGAGGAAAATATCCTTTCTTCTTCAAAATCAATTTCTTTTCACAAAACATCATGATATTTTAAAAGAAAGTGATTTTTTCGAAAACATTCATGAAATCTTTTGGAGGAAGCTTCATGAAAATAAGTCTTTATAAAACCGTAAAAATCCGTTCGTGCCGTATAATTTAAAAAAACATTCTTCTCGTACTTTTTCCGGAAAAGTCAAAAAGTACCTCGTAATAGTAAGATTCCATACATACCATGTAGTAAAAGTCAAAAATGGGTAAAAAGGACTTTAAACATACATAAAAACACTTTTATAAAACATGGACATGGATGATTGAAATAACACCAGTAAATACTTACGAATAAGCAATCTCAGATAAAAATGAGATTTGCAAATATATCCCTTACCTTAGGTCCAATATGCTTTGTACGTATCCAAAACTCCTGTATAATGATTTAAATAATGTCATTGACTTATTACAGAACCATATTCATTGTTATTATATCATATATGGTTCACTTATTACTTTATATTACCCGTTCTTTTCTAAATTCCATGTTAAAGAGTGTTTTCGGTAAAATCGTTTCATTTGTCGTCCGTGTTTTGACTTGTAATTATTAATATGATTACTTAGATCATGATTACTTAATTCCAGAATATAAAAAATTATTTATATATAATATATATTCATAATATACATATTTATAATAGATCGATAAATGGAAAGAAATACACCGTTCATGGAGACGGTAGGCCGTACATACGCATGAACGTTGTTTTCATTTCCTTGTTGAATTGAATGGAATTAAGTAGATGACATAAATATATATATACATAAATCCAGTAGCATTATTATGTCATATATTTTATGATTACTTATTATATATAATTTATAATCATTCTTGAATGGTTATCATGGAGAGTGAATCTCATCGCGTCGTGGAGACGGTATTCCGTACGTACGCACGAGCGATGATATCATTCCCATGATCGTCGAATTGTACTAAAGTGTATGTATAATATTACAGAACTTTAAAATAATCATATATATATTCATTACTTTCACCATTATACCCATACAAGTAAGGTGGTGGTGGAAAATAGATTACACCATGGCGTGGAGACAATATTCTGTACGCACGCACACGTGGTGATTTCATTTTCCATAGGATGGATAGATGGTGAAATATTGTTGTTTCATACTTATAATAACATATCACTATATGAGTGATACTGATATTATTACTTCATAATGAAACAACTAAAGAAGAATAAGTTAAAGAAGAAAGAAAATTGAAAGAATCGGTAACGGACATTACCTCTTCTTTGACACGCCTCTTTGAAACCTCCTCTTAGGGCACTAAAATTGGTCTTTGAAGAAGACCAGGACCTCTAAGATGTTTCTGGGGAAGTGTAGAAGAGAATTTTTCAGGGTTTGGCCGAGCTTTAAGGCTCAATGTGGTGTGAGGAAGAGAGGGAGGAGGTTCCCTTTTATAAGGGAGGAGAGGGGCACCTTTGGAATTCTTAAAAATATTATTTTATAATAAATTTAACCCCACTTAAAAACCTCAAAAAATGACTCATATTCAAGGATTAGATGAGATAGAATTGTAAGCTCATCATCCAATCAAAACTAGACATGTTTGGATCTTATTTTAAACCTTATCATTTTGATTTATCCTTATTTAATCTATTTAAGTTTATTTGTGTTAATAAAATTCTAAATTTTAAATTAGAACAAATAATTACTTATTTGTTGTGAATTTTCCATAATTTGTTACTTTATAACATTATAGATCATATGAATTTAAAATTATAATTTTTTAATTTTTTTTTATTTTTAAACAATTTTATAATATGTTATTTTTATAAAATAACAATACTGTCAATTTTGACACTATTCATTTATTTGAATTTAAATAAACTATATACAGAAGATATGTTCAAACTAAAAGCTTTAATATATTCATAAAAGGTCATATGTATCTATAAAATTAGTGTATTAAATTAAATAGTTCATATAACATTTATTTTATTATTTTTAAAACCAATTATTTGGTTTATCTCTTAATAAAATAATTACTACAACATTTTTGTATAATTATTTAATATACTTATTTGTTGCATAAAAATTAAAAATAAAATCCTATGATGAAGATAAATGTATTAAATTTTACAATAATACTTTTACTCGAATTTATCATCTTAAAATCACAATATTTAAATTGTAATATTTATTAAATTATGAAGGTGACAACTTTGGCATCATTTAAAATAAAATAATATAAGTGTCATAATCACTTTTATAAGGCTCCAAACGGATATATATTGGGTCCTTAGATGGCTACGGTTTATATATACACTACCAATAAGCGTTTTTCAGGTTTGTGGGCCTTTATTGGGTATTATTATTTCAATAAAAACTATTTTACTTATTTTTCACTTAATAAATAATTTCTCTATATTTAATTTATCACCATTAATGACAATTATTTAATCCCTAAAAATTCTATATAAATTATCCTGATTTAGATAATTTTATTATATTTTTGGAGACTATTCATGTTCGAAGTTTTATGATGTTTATCACTAAATTAAAATTATTATACTTATAATATTTAAGAGAGTGACATGTTGTCACATTCTTTGGTTTTAATAATAATTAAATTTTTTTCATGGTCAAAAGTCCATAAAATGAATCTAATCCGACCCTTAGGTTATATGGGTCTACGTTTAGCCATCCAATATAATTTTGGCATGTGTTAGGGTAATTTTATAATATTATATTTACCCTTAATTACCCGATTTACCTTTAACTATGGTAAATAAAATTTACCGTAGTTACTATTCATAATTCCCAAAAATAAAAAGTAGCTTATTAACATAATTTGGACCCACTGATTCAAAATATGGAATCCATTTTTCCAAATTCAATACACAAAAGTTTCAGAAATTAAATTAAAATTAATATCGTTGTCAAAAGAAAACGGGTTTTTTTTAAAACATTGCAAAAGATTGAATTGATTTTACATACGAATTTAATGTAAAATCAATGCTAATGAAATACATTATATTAAATGGTAAAAATATATTCTATTTATACTTTAAAACCATTCAATATTATAATTTAACCATATAAATTACTGCGATGAAAAAAGTTGTTTTTAATTAAAATATAGCATGTTTTTACGATTCATCAAAATATGAAAGTTACCATAATAATATGAAACATTTATCCAAAGTAAATTTCTATTTCTTGATTCCAAAAAAGAATTTTATTTTGCCAAATTGAACTTATAAACATTTCAAAAACTAGATTTAAAGTGGGTGCGCCATCAAAAGGCGGGAAAAACTGCAGTTTTTTAAAAATACATATTTTACCCGAAAAATTTATTTTGTTCTTATACCATGTTCTAGAAAATTTGTAAGATAAATAATAATGTTATAAAATTAAAAATTTAGTTAATACTATTCATAACGGCTAGTTCATAATAATATTATAGTAATATATCGTTGTTTAGTAAAACCCGATATTGCGTACAACACATGCTATCGAGGAAGGTCGTGATGGCGTGTAATGCAAGCCAAGTCAGGGTTGTGTGTTGTGAAAGAATCATTCGTTGTTTCGTATAACAGAATCCAACCATATTTCATTTATACATTGAATATATATATATATATATATATATATATACTCAATGTTGCGTAGAATAACTATTATCAAAATTGTGTGTAACACGATCCAAGAATAGTGTTGTGTATACTACAAGCTAATACGGTGTGTGCGTATAGCGCAAGGTAATCTTGGTGTAGCATAAAACACAAGACATTAATTAAATTAAAAGAATATTTTTCATAAAATCTCGGGGTGTTACATTCAACCCCCCTTAAAATGAATTTCGCCCTCGAAATTCATCGGGGTTATAAATGGTTTACTACTCGAAAGTTTGTTTAATAGAAACCCACATCTTAAACAGTAATACCAAAACATGGCTTTTAAAAACAAAAGTGTGAAGTGTAACGGTTACCCAAATTAACTCATCACTGGGTTTCCACGTAGGAGAACATAGGTGAAAATATGGATATAGAAGAAAAATATAACCATCAAGTTCTGATGGAGAGTGGTAGAGAACATGGGTATGAAAAATCCAACAATCACAAAGCTATAGATTTTTGATGATCTAAGGTACCATCTGATTCATCGGATATAAGGGAACTAGGAAAAAAAAATTTGGTTTTCAAGATCATTTCCCTAAAGTTGATGAATTAAAAGAAATACTTACATGATTTTGGTACAATCTCACTGTTGATCTTGAATTGAACAATTTCCACTTCATCCCTTAAAGAAATGAAGTTGAATTTGTTATTGGTGATGTGTTAGCAGATCATGTGATAGAATGATGGTTCATTCCATCTCTTTCAAACAAAAGGTTAGAAAAAGTTATAAGTCCATCTTATGGTTAGATTAATCGTATATAGTTCCAAAAATGTACTTATACTTCATATATCATACCGCTTAATAAAATAAAACTAGTTTCTACTAACCAGGTACTTCCTGTAGGCCAGTGGTAGGCGATAAAGGCCCGTCGCACTTTGGTTGTGGGTTCGATTCCCACAGCCTTGTCCGACGCGATGGGCTATCGCCAGTGTTGCAGGTTGTCATTTTTCTAAAACTACATTACTATAACATCCCATCAATAATATCGAAAAAAATTATATCCTTAAACAATACTAACTTATGTCCAACATAATCCATTCCAATCTATAGGCTTATCCATAATACTGCAGTCCACTCTCATAATATAGTGAAAACGATTACCAGAGATTTAATACCATCTTTGATCCCCATATATCATAAGATATGTATTGTTGGTCACATTCCAAACATACGAAGGCCTTAATCATGTATTCTCTTGAAAAATGAATACCCATGGAACCTTAGTGAAAACATGAATTCAGTTAAAAGATAAAACTTTCCACATACCAAAATCCTCAAAATTCTATATACTCAAACCATGATATCAATTAGTCCTTATATCAATCATGAGCTCATGAATACAATCAAACATCTCATTATCTTCTTATTCCTTCATTATTCACATATCATCTACTTTAAAAAAATATCTGAATAACCTTCCATGGTTACTGGTACCATTCAACATATACTTTCAAATACTTTTAGGAAAAACAATAGTGTAACAATCCTTAGATTATTCTTTATTCCACAGTACCATTAACTATACAACATAACTCTCGATAAACATACAATCATTCCACTACCTTCTAAAACAACTGACTGAGCTTCAGCACTTCTTTAAGCTCATATATCATGTGTAGTCTCCTCATCATTATCCACATAAATACTACCCATATGACCATGCTGATTCTCTTCATGAGATTTTCCATTAGGGCATTGGTTTTCATAATGCCCGCACATTCCACATTTGAAACATCTAATCATTGTTGATGTTGTAGCAATACCATTATCCTTGTCCATGGTGTTAACTGAACTTTCTTCCTTTGCACTTACTGGATTTGTGTGCTTCTTTTCCACACCCAAGGAATCTTCTAGTTCCTTTGAAACAATCTCCCTGATGCCTCTTCCCACATGATTTACATGAGGGAAATTGAACTATCTTTCCCCTATGATCATCATGAAACTACATCTTTCTCTTATTATCCAAGTCGGGAAACTTACCAAATTTGAGATTATTGATCATATTATGAGATTTCTAATTCGGCATAATCACAAAATCTTTCTCTCTAGGAATTACGAAATTTTGGTGCTCATAGTCACCAATTTGTCCATTGGATTCAATGTTAACCGAATTCCTTCTGGTTCCCTCCATTGACTAAAACACAAAAATAATTCTGAGAGAGGAAAAAATCATTCTAGGGAAAACAACATAGTAAAGGGGGAGTATCCTCAATATCTAACATCTTAGGTTAAATTCTATGAGCGTTGCTGTAGTTATAGGACTATATCCTATACGTATACTTATCCTTAGGGACATCCCTAGACATACCTTAGAAATATCTCTAGGGATCTCACTAACGTTTTCGCATCCTAGTTTCCAAAGGTTGACTAAACCATTCCTCTGATACCAATTGTAGAGACCCGAAGCTTGACGTACATGAATATTACATTACTTTTGCAGAATACTTAATACATAACAAAAACAGACACACAAGGATCGTAATAGTTTAGTGTCTTTGGAAACTTGGAACGTACTATTCTAATCGTGGTGAAAGATCTTCAACATCTCCCATAAAGATCTTCCCCCTTTTTTTCTTACCTAAAACCTTTCTTTATATCCTGGGGAAAAAACATAAAAAGGGTGAGCTCAAATGCTCAGTAAGGGTAAGCATGGATAAAATAAAACATACCATATATATTTGACTTAAAAACATGAACATAATGTTTAAACATCAAAAGCTTGAGCAGTGACATAAAACATGGAAGTACGTATGGCATAGATCATAAAGAAACATTAAGAATGATAAAATAGCATGGGAATAAAACATGTAATTGTGGTAACCATTAAGAACATGATATGATTTCCATATTATCCAAGGCATTGCTGCCAAAACCATCTTAGTGGACAAAGCCCCTTTCTGAATCGAGTTCACTCCTCGTTCCAGTCCTGTATTACTGAACCGGTTTAACTTGCCGTTCCAACCATGTCTATCTCATGAGATATAAATCATTACCCAATGCATTGGAGGGAGATATAGGTCCCACCCATCTCATAATGAAATCGTTCTTACTTGTGCCACAAAATAAACATACATCATTCATAATAACCCAACGAATAAAATGGGTTTCATAAACATAATCCCATCATCACACAATCCCTATAAAATAAATGGATATCATTTCATAATAAGAAAAGTGAAACCATGTAAATCATAGAGACTTTTTACTTGAAACATACACATATGAAATAATTTCATCTTATATGGAAAATGTTTTTGATAAAACACTTGAAATGAATTCTTGAGGAAAATATCATTTCTTCTTCAAAATAAATTTATTTTCACAAAACTTCATTCTATTTTAAAATAAAGTGATTTTTTTGAAAAAATTCATGAAATAATTTGGACGAAGCTTCATGAAAATAAGGCTTTATAAAACCGTAAAAATTCGTTCGTGCTGTATAAGTTAAAAAAACATTCTTCTCGTACTTTTGCCGGAAAAGTCAAAAAGTACCTCGTAATAGTAAGATTCCATACATACCATGTAGTAAAAGTAAAAAATGGGTAAAAATTACTTTAAACATACATGAAAACACTTTTATAAAACATGGACATGGATGATAGAAATAACCCCAGTAAATACTTACGAATATGCAATATCGAATAAAAATGAGATTTGCAAAATTATCCCTTACCTTAGGTCCGATATGCTTTGTACGTATCCAACACTCTTGTATAATGATTTAAATAATGTAATTTAATTGTTATAGAACAATATTAATTGTTATTATATCATATATGGTTCACTAATGACATTATATTACCCATTCTTTTGTAAATTCCATGTTAAAGAGTGTTTTCGGTAAAATCGTTTCATTTGTCGTCTGTGTTTTGACTTGTAATTATTCATATGATTACTTAGATCATGATTACTTAATTCCAGAATATAAAACATGATTTATATATAATATATATTCATAATATACATATTTATAATAGATCGATAAATGGAAAGAAATACACCGTTCATGGAGACGGTAGGCCGTACGTACGCATGAACGCTGTTTTCGTTTCCTTGATGAATTGAATGGAATTAAGTAGATGACATAAATATATATATACATAAATCCAGTAGAATTATTATGTCATATATATTATGATTAATTATTATATATACTTTATAATCATTCTTGAATGGTTATCATGGAGAGTGAATCTCATCGCGTCGTGGAGACGGTATTCCATACGTATGCACGAGCAATGATATCATTCCCATGATCGTCGAATTGTACTAAAGTGTATGTATAATATTACAGAACTTTACAATAATCATATATATTAATTACTTTCACCATTATACTCATCCATGTAAGGTGGTGGTGGAAAATAGATTACACCACGGCCTAGAGACGGTATTCCGTACGCACGCACACGCGGTGATTTCATTTTCCATAAGATGGATAGATGGTGAAATATGGTTGTTTCGTACTTATTATAACATATCAGTATATGAGTGATACTGATTTTATTACTTCATAATGAAACAACTAAAGAATAATAAGTTGAATAAGAAAGAAAATTGAAAGAATTGGTAATGGATATTACATCTTCTTTGACACGCCTCTTTGAAACCTCCTCTTAGGGCAATAAAATTGGTCTTTGAAGAAGACTAGGACCTCTAGGATGTTTCTAGGGAAGTGGATAATATAATTTTTCAGGTCTTGGCCAATATTGAAGGCTCAATGTGGTTTGAGGAAGAGAGGGAGGAGGTTCCCTTTTATAAGGGAGGAGAGGGGCACCTTAGGAATTCTTAAAAATATTAATTTATAATAAATCTAACCCCACTTAAAAACCTCCAAAAATGACTAATATTCTAATATGAGATGATATAGGGTTGTAATCTCATCAACCAATTAAATTTAGTCATGTTCGGAACTTATTTTAAACCTTATCATTTTGATTTATACTTATTTAATCTATTTAAGTTTATTTGTGGTAATAAAATTCTAAATTTTAAATTATAATAAATAATTACTTATTTGTTGTGAATTTTCCATAATTGGTTACTTTATAACATTATATACCATATAAATTTAAATTTATAATTTTTTAAATATATTTGTTATTTTTAAACAATTTTATAATATGTTATTTTTATAAAATAACAATAGTGTCAATTTTGACACTATTCATTTATTTGAATTTAAATAAACTATATAAAAAAGAAATGTTTTTAAATAAAAGCTTTAATATATTCATAAAAGGTCATATGTGTCTATAAAATTAGTTTATTGCATTAAATAGTTCATATAACATTTATTTTATTATTTTTAAAACCATTTATTTGGCTTATCTCTTAGTAAAATAATTACTACAACATTTTTGTATAATTATTTAATATACTGATTTGTTACATAAAAATTAAAAATAAAATTCTATGATGACGATAAATGTATTACCTTTCACAATAATACTTTGACTAGAATTTATCATCTTAAAATCACTATATTTAAATTGTTATATTTATTAAATTATGAAGGTGACAACTTTGGAATCATTTAAAATAAAATAATATAAGTGTTATAATCACTTTTATAAGGATCCAAACGGTTATATATTAGGTCCATAGATAATTAAGGTGTAGATATACATTACCAATAAGTTTTGGTCAGGTTTGTGGGCCTTTATTGGGAATTAGTATTTCAATAAAAACAATATTACTTATTTTTCACTTAATAAATAATTTCTCTATCATTAATGTATCACCATTAATGACAATTATTTAATCCCTAAAAATTCTAAATAAAATATCCTGATGTAGATAATTTTATTATCTTTCTGGAGACTATTCATGTTCGCAGTTTTATTATGTTTATCACTAAATGAAAATTATTATACTTATAAGATTTAAGAGATTGACATGTTGTCACTTTCTTTGGTTTTAATAATAATTAAATTATTTTCATGGTCAAAAGTCCATAAAATGAATCTAATCCAACCCTTAGGTTATATGGGTCTACTTTTAGCCATAAAATAGAATTTTGGAATGTGTTAGGGTAATTTTATAATATTATATTTACCCTTAATTACCGGATTTACCTTTAACTATGGTAAATAAAATTTACCGTAGTTACTATTCATAATTCCCAAAAATAAAAAGTAGCTTATTAACATAATTTTGACTCACTGATTCCAAATATGGAATCCATTTTTCCAAATTCAATACACAAAAGTTGCAGAAATTAAATTAAAATTAATCCCGTTGTTAAAAGAAAACGGGTTTTTCTTTAAAACATTGCAAAAGATTGAATTGATTTAACCTACGAATTTAATGTAAAATCAATGATAATGACATAAATTATATTAAATTATAAAAATATATTCTATTTATACTTTAAAACCATTAAATATTATAATTTAACCATATAAATTACTGCGATGAAAAAAGTTGTTTTGAATTAAAATATAGCGTGTTTTTACTATTCATCAAAATATGAAAGTTTCCATAATAATATGAAACATTTATCCAAAGTAAATTTTTATTTATTGATTCCAAAAAAGAATTTTATTTTGCCAAATTGAACTTATAAACATGTCAAAAACTAGATTTAAAGTGGGTGCGCCATCAAAAGGCGGCAAAACTGCATTTTTTGAAAATACTTATTTTACCCGAAAATTTTATTTTGTTCTTATGCCATGTTTCAGAAAATGTGTAAGATGAATAATAATGTTATAAAAATAAAAATTTAGTTAATACTATTCATAATAGCTAGTTCATAATAATATTATAATAATATATCGTTGTTTAGTAAAACCCGGCATTGCGTACAACACACGCTATCGAGGAAGGTCGTGATTGCGTGTAATGCAAGCCAAGTCAGGGTTGCGTGTTGTGCAAGAATCCTTCATTGTTTCGTATAACAGAATCCAACCATATTTCATTTATACATTGAATATATATATATATACTCAATGTTGCGTAGAATAACTATTACCAAAATTTTGTGTAACACGATCCAAGAATAGTGTTGCGTATACTGCAAGCTAATACGGTGTGTGCGTATAGCGCAAGGTAATCTTGGTGTAGAATACAACACAAAACATTAATGAAATTAAAAGAATATTTTTCATAAAATCTTGGGGTGTTACAATGAGTAAATTTTAAATTCCTACTTCTACTCATGTTATTTCAATATAAAATGGTTCTAAACCTTATAGAAAATTTTCTTTATGTGATTCACATCAATGAAAGGGATGATTATGTTCGAATGAAAAATATTCAAATAATATGAAGGGAAGTCGGAGTACTAAGAAAAACTTATTTAATAAGAAGAACCTTATCTCACAACTAGGCAATATATATGAATAGAAAACCGTAAATAAAATTGAGGACTTTAAAGACCTCAAATAATATGTTCAAGTGGATAATTTAAGAACCTCTAAGATAAGATAAAATATTGAAAATGATAAAGGTTATGTAGAAAGCACAGATGATCTCTAAGTATAATTTAAGGACTCTCCAAAAAATATAAATGTTTAGAGAGACAAAAAAAGAAAAAAAATATAGTGGGTCAAAATCCCAAACTCCATATGTAGCATAAAGAAGAGGAGAAGTCTGAATTCATGGAAAAAATGAATATCATAAACTTCAAAATATATAAACTTAAATAATGATGTTGAGAATAAACTCGAGATCCAATAGAAGACCCAGATTTTCGATTGTTTGATTAACACTACCAAAGATCACGTCAAATGTATAAGGTCTTGTTTGATTATTCTAAGACATAAGAACCCACTCTGAAGTTAAATAGTTTTTTGGGTATCACATAGAATTAGAATAATTGATGAAACCAAAAGACTATAAGTATAATAGAAAGTACACATAAAATTTCCCCATGAATCTGGTGTCACCATTGTGGAAAGAATAAACACTGTAAAAATGCGTGTTCCATAAAAAAATAGGCATTGCGGGGTATAATATATACAACATAAGATTTGAAGAGTTTAATAATCATCACCAGGTGTAATGTGAAAGTCATGGATCAAAAAAAGTGTTCAGAAGTAAATGGTTATAGAGATTTACCTATAAGCATCTAATAATTCTAGTGCATGGATCTTGATAGATTATGAACTTTTCATATTGTAGAAAAAAAGAATCATTTTATATGAATGAAGTTTGAAAATAAAGGTCTTTTCATACTAGGAAATGATAAATTCCTAAATATTATTGGCACATGGAAATCCAAATTTTGGGGTAAATATATTTGACTTGTAGATTTCATGGTTGTTAAATGCATAAATCAACACTCTTTAATTGTTGGTAAATAGTGAGAGTTGGAGGAGAACAAAATAAACTATAATAGGAAGGATATAACCATCAAGGGAAAATTTTGTGTATTTTTAATGTAAGGGAGGTAGAATGGGGGTAATCTATACCTTATATGTGAAGAATAATTTATTCTATTTATATCCTTGAAAGGAGAAAATAAATTGTGGAGTAAATGACTTGTCCATTTCATACAAAAACTATAGGATGATCTAATGAAAAGTAATATATCTTGGTATTTGTCTAAAATATCACATGATTTTACACACATGATTGATGTTTTTAAAAAAGGACGAAATTTTAATAACATAAAAGGAAAAAAAGGCTAAAAGTAAAACAAATGTGTTAAAAATAGTGGATACTATTGTGTGTGGGATAATATCCCCAAGATAAATTGATGGGAATAGATATTATGTCATGTTAATTTAATGATTATAGTACGATATAATGGTTTATGGTCATTAATCACAAGTTTGAGGTGTTCAGTTGAAATTCTTAGTATTGTATGAAGGCTGAAATTGGTCTTGGATAAAAAATATAAAATATCAGGCTGATAATGTCAGAGAGTTTTCAAACTAATAAGTGGAGGATTATTTCAAAAAACATAAGACGATTAACCATGTTTATAAGGAGAAAAATCCACAAAAAATGAGGTTTTTGATAGGAGATACTGAATCATAATCAACATGGTTGAGATAAATCTTTTTGAGAAAGTTCTTCTAGAAAAACATTGGAAGGAAGAATTTATGGAATCAGCCTAAATTTTTAATATAGATTTCTTATTTCGAGGATGAAAAAAATATTTATATGAGATGTGATATATAATTAATCCAATTCCAAATTATTTTCAAATATTATAAAGTAATTTAGTCATACTAAATAAAAAGAAACATGTCATGTTTATGTTTCATAGAGATTAAAATATTTTCCTCAACTAATGATGAATGATATAGGTTTATAAATTATTCAATAATATTCTAGGAAATGTTTCTAACAGAGATTATTTTATTTCAGAGGATAATGAGGTAAATCTTAATCAAAAAAAGAGTAGTTTCTAAATAAAATTTATGAAGAGATGAGAAGGTCATGGGATCACAGGGGGTGAGGAAAATATAGAAGAAGACATTTATGGTAAGTTAGAGAAAGTTAGACATCCATATTCAAAGATTCATAAGTTTCAAGATAATATTGGTGAGTAGAATATCATTAGTGACTAGAAAATGACAGTGAAAATGAGGAGAATGAAGTCCTGATAAAAAAATTCACGCTTATCACAGTTAGAGAATTTTTTTTAAAATAAGATACTAAAGAGGAAAATTGATTTCATGTTATGTATGAATACATTGACCAAATTGAGATGAATTATACATGGGATATTATTTCAGGTCTAGAAGAAAATAATTTCATCACGGACCAATGGGGTTTCCATAAAAAATAGAATGATGATGACATTTCAATTCAAATCAATTGATGACTAGTGTGAAAGGGATACTCTAAGATATAATGCATCAATATAGATAATACATTTTCTCATATGATTATTCTTGTATAGAATAGTATAAAATATATTAAAGGTTTTCTATATTGATGTAAATTTAGAATTTCTAGATGGATTAAATGAATAAGAAGAATAATTTATCGAGTAGTCATATGGTTTTATTAGTTATGAATATGAGAAAAAACATTTCAAATTAAGATGGAACTATAAAAATTTTATTAAGTACCAAAATCATGTTATTTTAGACATGATCAGTATTTGAATAAGCTTGGTTTCTATAAAGGTGATGTTGATTATAGTCTCTACATAAAATAAGGGAGTATTTAAATAATTTTGGTTCTAATGTATATATATTATATAATCATTGGTTTATTTAATTAATCACTATAAAAAAGTTTGTAAAATCCTTGTGGTTCACATTCAACATGTCAATGATTTAAGAGTTTAAATTTTTCCTTAGCTGAAATGTGATATAAAGAAGGAATAGTACATGAATCTCTCTATTAAAATATGTTAAGGTAATTATTAAATAATTTTTAATAGTTCCTTCTAATTTAATAGAAAAAAATGTTTTCAATGCGGATGAATTTTTCAAGGGTTGATGTTGGAAAAATAGTCAATGTCACAGAATATAGGTAGATTATTGGACGATTGTTGCACATAATAGTGATATGACTTGATATTATAATATCTATATATATAGTTTCACAATACTGGAGTAATCCTAAATAATTCCACTTACTAGTGTATAATTGAATAATTTGGTAAATTAAAGGAATAGAGAATTTTGGTTTTTTATACAAAAAAAATCAAAATACGAGTTTTTCAGATTTTTTATCGTTGATTTGGATAATTTACTAGATGATATAAGGTCAACAAGGGGAATTGAATTCTCTATTGGGGGACTATGAATTTGTTATCTCTGTAATAAATAAAGTATCAGTTCACTTAGAACTATAGAGGCTTAATATATTGTAGTCACTCAAGCTTACATATAACTATTGTGGTTAGAAAACAACCTGAAGACATAGGAGTTTAAGTAAATTATCTGATTGGGATAAAATTTTAAAATTCAAGTGTTAAAATAATAGAAAAAATATGTTCCACAACATGAAGAAAAAACATTTTTAATCAATTATTGCTTTATAAAGAAGAAAGTGGAGAATGTATTGATGAAAGTATAATATATTTCTACTGATCATAATGTTGTATATAAAATGAAAATTGACTTAACCATAGAATCATTTGATATGCTTCGGCTAGATATTGGAGTCCAGTTGACCCCCTATAGGTAAATAGTATGGATGTGGAATCCCTCCTCCCCAAGTGTATCACAAATTTTCCTATGTTCATATAATTATTTTTCCTCTACTAAATATCCAAAATGAGTGACCTTTATTTTTGTTAAAAAAGGATATAATTATTTTTCAAAAATAAGGGAGATATTTCTCAAACATACTATTGAGGAATGTAAAGTTTATACCTATTCTATGTTAAATTAGGCTGTGTAAGGATGTAGGGGGATTTTGGATAAACATGATGATGTTAAACTTGTTCTCTAATTCAATATATATAATAAAATAATGACCATTGGTTTTCATAAGTTAGTATTTTAACACGAGTGTTTAAATAAGTGGTATTGGTCATTGTATCAATTAATAAGTGGTATTGATAGATGAATGAAGTGATTAATTAATGCCATTTTCGTGTTACTACTTTCTCTCATAACCAATATTGAATCACATGGGACTAGATTACATATTGAATAAGTATTCAATAAATGTACATAGTTTGTAGGGGAACTATGGTATTTAGAGTTTAATAAATTCATTATTTTTAATAAAGTTGATTAATAAGGTTTTAGTGTTGTAAACAAAATCTAATTGGGATAACGTTTAAAAAATCCCATAAGGACTCATTTAAACTTTTTAGTGTTTTTATATGTTCACAATGATGATTGGAATATTTATTGATAAAGATGTTTGCCAAATTTACATATAATGTTGTTGATTTTTTTTTTCTA
The DNA here is from genome assembly GCA_963277665.1 of Viscum album. Classification (NCBI taxonomy): domain Eukaryota; kingdom Viridiplantae; phylum Streptophyta; class Magnoliopsida; order Santalales; family Viscaceae; genus Viscum; species Viscum album. Next base: position 902,539,183 of record OY728160.1, on the reverse strand, counting down.
TTTAGACTTGGAGGTGTTTGGAGTTCTTATGAAAAAAATGTAAAAAGATTAATTTCCTCATAGAATATATTTGACTGTGTATGGTGTTTGGGGAATTAGTTTCATGTGGCAAGTACATGATCAAATTCATATTATGTGGCCAGAAAATTGATGTTTCAATTTAGTGGATGGTGGCTCTTGAAATTAGTATGCTGTAGGGATGTTGCATAGGTGGTTTCCATGATAATTAAGGGATTTTTTGATGGCCTCTTAATTTATGGTCAAGTATAACTAATTTTTAGAGTACCATAAAGGGAAAATCAATACACGATGATGCTAAGTAAATTCATACACTAATGGGTTTTCATGAAGTTTTGAATAATAATTTCATAATTAAAATTTTTATCACGGTGTTTTTTCAATATAAGGATCCCCTAATCACCTTATTAGGGAGAGATAATTTATAATGGAAGATCGTTACTAGAGAATATTCTACGTTTTAAAGAAGTTCATTTAGAGAATAGAATTATGCAAAGCACAATAGTAAATATAGCCCAACAATCCATGAAGAGTATATTTTTACAAATTGCAGTGAAATTAAAAATATAGTACCAAGATTTATGAATTAAAAATATAGTACCAACAAATTGCAGTGAAATAGTTTTATAATTGGTAATATATTGAGGTAGTCCATTTAGAGTTCAGTTCTAAGAAGGCAGTTCATGAAAGGCTTGTGTGTGGGGTAATACATCATGCATTTACAGATCATGAAGAGTGAACAGAGCTCATAAGTTAGTAGTAGAATGTGAATGGAATCTCATGAAGAGAAAAAACATAAAGTTTAGTTCATATAAAATAATTGTTTGTAAAGTAATTACACACAAATTATATTAAACTTGGTAAAAGGGTCTCATCTCTATGATAAAATAGGAGCTTCATTCCACAACGATCTTAGTGTGAAATAATTTAGAGTTAATAAAGATAATATGAAGATTATTATATATTATAAATGATATATTTTTTAGTTCATATATGTAACACCCATATATTTTATAAAATAAAACAATGTTGGATAGCATATCTTCCACACAATATAAATCATAATTGGACCAAAGAAAATATAATTCTTATAAACTAGCTGTTAAATGGGCACGTATGAATAGTATTAACTATTTTATAAATTATATATATCCTAATAAATAGATATTATTGATAATTTTTTAGTAAATAACCAATCAATTTTAAGTAATGTAATTTTATTCTTAAAAAGTATGATTTCTTGAAAAATTATTTTTATTTGTTTTCAAGAAAAAATATTTCAATTATTTTGTTGGAAATTTTAAAAACTAATTTTGATAAAATTAAAATTATTTTTTAAATAGGAATATAAAAATTTAATTATAATTAAATTTTATTATTTTTTGTAAAATTTTGTTTTTTAGTGAATAATGAAAGACATTGAGTTATCCAAAAGTATCATTTATTTTCAATAAATTAAGAAATTTAAAAAGCTCATTATTTTTTGAATATTATTTAGAGTAAAATAATTATTATTTATTTATATTTAATCCAATTAATATCATTTTAACTAACTTTATTTTGGATTTTATTATTATTTTGTCTTTGGGTATAAAAATGGGATTTTTTTTATACCTGTTTTAATGTGCACAATGTATCCACTTTTGAAGTTTTTAAAACAACCCCTAATTTAGAATAATATAAATTTAATTTATATATTATATATAAATAAATATTAATTTGTATTCATGAAGTGATTATTATTAGTCATAGAGTTAATATGAAATAATTTTTACATGAAAAATACACTTCCTGAAAACCCGCGTTTTTGTCACATTTTTTGGTTTAATTTTAAATTAAAATTTTCCTCTTATATGAATTGAATTTGGTAAAATGGAATTGATATTTTTAATCAGAATAATTTATATTATTTTATATAATAAAATTAATTTTCTTTTAATAATTAATTATCAAAATAGAAAAAATTAATTACCATGGTTAAGGTAAAACAAATATATGAGGGGTTAAAATAAATATAAAAAGTAAAAATGACAAAAAAAACTTTCTAAAATATATTTTATGGACATTTATCGATCTTATAATGTCTAAAAATATATAATAGTCGTGTTGGTATTCTTTTGGTAGGTGAAAATATTAGTAAACCTTTTTCTTTTCAAAAATTACAAGTGTAGTGCTCACGCCACTGATAATATGCCACCCAATATCCTCTCTTATTCACACCATAAAATTCTCTTGGATCAGAAATTACCTTATCAAATAACTTAAAAACATAAATAACCTCATACTATAAGAATTTTATGGGTCATAAATCCATTATTTGAATAAGTTAGGTATAATCTAAAAGAGATGGTCTGAGAAGAGGTAAAATTCCAAACAATGTGCTTCTATTTTATTTTTTATTCTACCAATATAAAACCTTATTAAAAAATGATCATATGATATAAAAAATATAAACTAATTACCAAGATATTATTATATTAATTTAAAAACCTAAATCTATTTCTTTTCCCATCAAATTGTATACGAAATCATCATTTAAGTGTACGACAGATTACTGCCTGGCAAACCAATGTCATTCATTTTACACCATCACCTCTAATGGACTATTTTAATGATGTATAGAAAGTATATATATTATATTTTTAAGAAATTTATACTTTTTAGTGATGTTATTGCCTATAACTTCTTTATTTTCATTCCATGTGGGAAACAATAATGTCGCTTGTGTGTACCGCAGACTAACACCTCCTGAAGTGATGTGATTCGTTTTTCACCCACACATTGTATTGAATGTAATAATGATAAAGCTAATTAATATATGTTATATAAATGAAATCATAATTATACTCTTGAAATATTAACATTTTTAAATATAACATATCAGTATCTTTCTCACATTGAGAAATGATAACGTCGTTCGTGTATGTGTGGACTACTGCCTCCACGATGTGATATGATAATTTTTTCATATCTACATCACAATAATGATATATATAAGTATATTTAAAGAAAAAAATATGTTTTTCAGTATATTATGATAATTATGTTAATATAAAATAATAAATACCTTATTTCCATAACGAACATTCGAAAACTGAAATGTCACCCATGCGTATAAATGACCTACCGTCTATATAATTGTAACATAGTTCAATTTTCATATAGTTTTCATGATTGGTTTTAAAATAATAAACGGTGAATAAATATTATAATTATTTCATGATTATTATTATGGATATGTTTAAATAATGACCACTTTGACCAAGGTTAACACCACAAATATGTTTTGAAACAATGAAGGAAACTTCCTCATTACACAAAATGTGGAATTAAATGATTAAGTATTGAAATATGTCATTATAAAGAAATAAAATAAATTATCTAAGTATAAGGTCTGATAAATATATTATTTTATTAATAAATAAAATAATTTCTGTAAGACTACTATACAGGATTTAATGGACACATATGGAATATCTAGGCTCAAGGTAAGGGTTTCTTGTCTCACTTTTACTTATGTGAGACATATTCCATATTAACAACTTATTTTTATTTTTAAATTATGTAATTAAAATTAATATAATTAATAATTACATTAATTAAAATTATTTGTATTTAAAAATAAATATGAGTCTCTCTCTTTTATGAGGATTTGATCCAGAAATTACTAAAGCCATAAGGGACTTCAACTCAATTTCCTTCATTGAGACATATTGTAATGTTATAAACCTATCTTCCTTTATGATGTGTATCCACTTAACATTTCACATGTTATATTATGAATCTAATTACGTTAATGATATTTAAATTTAAATTTTATGTTATTCTATTATGGGTTTTATGATCAAAGAGTTACCAAAGTGGAAAAGGCTTTATGTCTTAATAACCTTTTTTGTAGAATTGTTTATAATCAGGGATACATTGGAGTAAATCATATTATATTATTTTAATTAACCACATGTATTTATTCTAAAATAGTTATTAATTTTTATAACATTATTTATTTCCACTTAATCCATTATTTATTATATAAACGTCAATAAATTCATCTGTAAGTGATACTGATCTTATATTTTAATTTTAGAATGGGCTTTTTTTTTCATATTCATGTTTTCAAAAAAAATTAAAAATATTTTCTGAAAAAATGATTTACTATGGACATTTTACGTGATATTTTACCATCTTTTAAATGTTTTTAAAAATCAATTTCTTAACATTTTCTAAATGGGTCACTTTTAACTCCATTTTTTAAAATGGTTTGAAAATAATGTTTATTTTTTACGCTTGTGACATGAATGGACTTTCCCACCATCATTTATATTATTTTACTTTATAGTTCTCAATTTTTTTCAAATAAAACTATTTTTTCAAAATTTTGTTACTTTTTAGTTTCTAAATGTCAGTTTCAAAATAAAAAATTTATTTTCCTCAAAATTGATTTTAATGATATTTTAATGGTATTTTCATTTTTCATTTTCAACAACCCTTGTTGTTACTTATGATCTAATGGGGATATTTTATAATGATAACTTATAAATTATTTCTATTGATGGGTTATGATTGTTTCAAAGATATTGGTAAGAAACTCATTTCTTTTGCATTGATTAATCATGTTTCAAAGTGATTTTTATAGAACCCATTTCTTCTATACAGATTAATCATTTTTAAATGATATTTTCATTTAACCAATAATTTTCCCGGGATTAATCATGATGTGAAAGGAATAATTATTTTTTATATGAGTTTACGATGAAATGTATGATCTATTTACTTCATTCATGCGTCTGTTCATAGACAATACAGACGATGGTTTTGAATAGATAGCATCGGGTGAGACCGTCATTTATTATATTATGGGTAACCAAGATATTACTAGGTGAGCTAAATATAAATTATATATGGGTGCACCTATATATCAATGGGTGGTCTTGATATAACTTTTATGATTGGTGCACCCCGATAGTGTTGGGTGAGATAAATATAGCTTATAACATGGGTGTACTGAGATAGTACTCCAGTGTATTGGGTAATGACTATGTTCTCTACAGAGTTATATTAGAAGTTGTTCTTATGGTTATTCAATTTTTAATTGATCTATAAGGGTTTTATGATGATTATTTTCCAAGATAGAAACATGTTTTAGCTATGATTTCTATGGGTTTAAAATGTTTCGTTGCATCGATCTGGATTTCACATGGTTCACGATTATTTATTTTTTGAATATTTCCTTTATTAATGCATTATTCCAGATTTTATGATTTATGATCTAGTTATTGATAGGTATGAGTTATTTTATTATTTTATCATTTACTCTGATTATTTCATCATACCCTTACACACTTCTTATACTCATTGATTTCATTTTATTATTAATTCATATGTTTACCCTTACGAAGAACTTTTCCTCACCCTTCTATGTTTATGTTTCCCCGAGTTATCAGGAATTATTTTTAATGATCTATTTATATATATTTTTCATATGTATGATGATGATTACCTAACGTGAAATTAGAAAAGCTAGGTTAAGTTATAGAAATGACCATTTAAAGACATGGATATGTTTATGTAATAGTTATTCCTAAAATTCTAAAACTCCAATACTAAAAGTTCCATGTAAATATTAGTTTCCAAATATTTATTTTTGATTTTTTATTTTTTGGATAGTGAAAATTGGGTAATATTTATCTGTATCAATGTAGGAAATGTAAAGTTTACGATTTCATCACTGGATCCAGGAAAGTAGGTTCAGGGTAGTTATAGTTTGTAATAGAAGAAAGGTTTAGATAACTTTGGAGATTTTGATATTTCCATGTGATGTTGCATTAAGAGTTATAGATACCATCACAGGTTTAAAATATTAATTATGATCATAGGTTAAAATTCGTAGACACCCCTTTAAGGACATATGTAATGATATATCAAATTTATTAATTAAATTTTAGGAGGAATTTATTATAGTTAAAGTATATATAAAATTTGGTTTTAATTTGATGTATGCATTTAAATTTTTTAGAAATTATATTTATGTTATTTATAACCCTTATTTTTTTATATGATCTTTTATATTGAGGTAATTGTGTGAACACATGATTTATCAAATAGAAAACCACCTGATTGAAAATTGATTTGTTAACTACGTGATCATTTTTATTTCCAAAAAAAGATCTCTATATTTTTGGGCATGAATGTTTCAGGTTATGAGATAAAATTTTAGTTTAAAATGCACTTTAATATTGAGGTTTTTTAGTAACTGTTTAGTTTGAACAATGGGAATTTTTATCAAATTTTGGATCTTAATTTATTATTTCATCATATGATGATTTACACATTTTGGTAAACATAAAACCTTGTTCTAAAAATTTTGGTCTTTGTTAATGCCTAAATATGGGTGGAATAGTTTTATTATTCCTTTTTTGGGTTTTTTAGTCCATTAAATGTTTATTTTAGTGCTTCAGACATGAAATAAAAATAAATATTGTGAAAAATTATTTTTTGGCCCAAAAGATGAGATTTTTGTGGAAATTGATAAAATGGTGAAACTATACCCATCAAGTAATTATATTTCCTCTTTATATTAGTATATATTTTAAAAGGAGTTATTAAACTCTGCAAAAATGATCGTGAAATAATTTTTCCTTATTAACATCATTTTTTTTTTGAAATTAATGACCATTTTTCCACATCTTTGGATTATAGTTTTTTGGTTGCCAACGTTCATTTGGTCATTTACATTCTTGTGGTCAATGATATTTATCACTCCATATAATGATTTTAAAATTTTTATTTTATTTCATTTCCAAATATTCACCTACCAACTATTTTCTCTTATTTTTAAACCAATAATGTGTTATTTCTCGTGGCCTTCGTACTAACCTTTTTCTTTAATCAAGAGGATGTTTTATTAACCCTTTTATGTATTGGTTTTAAAAAATTAGCATTTTAAAATATCCAAAATTTGACTACAAATATAATAATAAAATTTTAATGATTTAATTTATTGGGGGGGGGATTTAACACCCCCATGGTTTTAGGAAATAAAACTATATTCGATAGCATATTCGACACACAACACTGAGCTTAAACGGACCATGAAATATATAACTTTTATTACCTAACCATTAAATTGGTGGGTATTATTCGTATTAACCAACTTATGGAATATATATTTATATATAAATATATAAGTTTCCAACTCAATATAAGTTATTGATAAATTTTTAGTAAATAATCAAATAATTTTTTGTAACGTAATTTTATTCTTCAAGAATATGTTTTTTAAAAAATGTTTTTATTGAATTTCATGAAATAAATATAATAATTTTTAGTAAATTTTTTAAAATTTATTTTTTAAATGAATTTATTTTTTTAAACCATAACAACAAAATTCTCTTTTTCTTAAGTTTTGCAATTTTTCAGTGAATACTGAAAATTCCCATTTTTCTATAAATGTGATTTATTTTCAATAAATTAAGAAATTTAGAAGTAAAATTATGTTATGAAAATGATTTAAAGTAACATAAGTATAATTTATTTATAATTTCTTTTTTTAATTTCTTTTTGAACCAACATTTTATTGGTTTTTTGTATATGGTTTTCTTTGGGTTTAACAATTGTATTTTTCTAAAAATTGTTTTAAAATACATAATGTTTCTAATTTTTAATTACATAAAAAACACACAATAAGAAATGATTTATGTTAAATTTATATATTATATTTCAATAAATATTAATTTATATTCATATAGTAATCATTATTAGTCATATATTTGATATAAAATTGTATTTTTCTTTGAAAATACACTTCTTGAAAACATATTTTTTCATCATACATGTGGGTTTAATTTTAAATTAAATCATCCCTATAATCTTAATTGAATTTGGTTAAGTTCATTCTGTATTTGAAATAAGAATAATTTGTATTATATAATATTTTTAACTTAATTTTTTACCATAATGAATAAAGAGAACAGTAAAAATTAATTATCAGGGTTAAGGTAAATTCAAGTTTACTAGGGATTAGACAAAACATATTAGCGTAAAAATGAAAAATCATTGTCTAAAATATATTTCATGGGAATATTTAGAACTTATAATTTCTATGTATTTATAATGGAAATTTTTTTATCCAATTTCAAGTAAAAAATATGGGTATAACATTTTCTTTTCAAAAATTATAAGTGTTCCACTCACCTCACTTATAAAAGGCCACCCATGTCCTCTCTTCTTCACACCGTAAAACAATTTTGTTTAATACCTTAACGAATTAACTCAATTAATAAAATTACTATACTAATCCTAGAATCCATTTTTTACAAATATATTCTAGGAATAATTTCAGTATAATCCTAAAGAGGTTGTCCGAGAAGAGGTAAAATTCTTTACTATGCATTTTTTTACTTATTCTTCCATTTCCTTAAAATATTCTTAAAATGTGATCATATATTAAAAATAGTATATAATATATAATTATATGTTATTATATTAATTTAATAAAATAAATTTGTCTCATGTTTCTTAAAATGGAATATAAAACCATCATTCAATTGTACGACAGACTACCTTCTCACGAACTGATTTCATTTTTTCCATAATCACCTCTCACAGCTTATTTTAATGATTTAAATAAAGTATATATATATATATATAATATTTTTACCATATTTATAATTATTTACTTATTATATCACACATATCTTATAAATTTCCATTCCATGGTGGATATGATAATGTCACTCGTGTGTACGGCAGACTACCGTCTCACGAAGCAATGTGATTCGTTTTTCACTAACACTTTACATGGGAGGTAAAAAGGAAAATTTTAATGAATATATGTTATATAAATGAAATAATAATGATAATAATTAAATGTAAATCATTCTTATAATATAATATGTCATTTTATTTCTTACATTAAAAAATGAAAATGTCATTCATGTACGTGTTGACTATCGCCTCCGCAAAGCAATGTGATTATTTTTTCATCCCCACATAAAAATATATATATATATATAAATATATTTAAAGAAATAATATTTATTAATTATTTTATTCTAATTATTTATTATTAATATAATACATACCTTATTTTCATAATGATCATTTGCAAATTGAAATGGTACTCATGCATATGTACGACTTACCATCTCTTTGATCGCAACTTAGTTCATTTTTCATAAATATTTTTCATGATTGGTTTAAAATTTATAATTTATGAATAATCAATAAAATTATTTCATTATTATTATTATTTATATAATTAAATAATTACCTCATTGACCACAGTCAACTCACTAAATCCATTTTGAAATAATGAACCCAACATCCTCAAAAGACTGAATGTAGAGTTAACTGATTAAGTAATAAAATATGTAATTATAATGAAATAAAATAAATGTTTTATGTATAAGATGTTAAACCTAGAATTTTTATTATTAAATCAAGTAACATTATTAAATTTATTATATATTAGATAAAGTACACACATGGAAATTCTGGACTTGAGGTAAGGGTTTCATTCTTGCTTTTACTTATCTGAGTCATATATGATATTCACCAATTTTTTGGGTGTATATTCTTCCCATTAATGTGCTTTATGATTATTTTCATGAATATTATTGTGATTTATATATCCATATGAGGTTCTCTCTTTCATGGGTTTTTGATCTAGAGACTACCAAATCCATTAGGGACTTTAACTCAATTTCCCTTCATTGGGGCATATTGTAATGTTATACACCTTTCAAATTTTATGATGTGTATATAATTCCCATTTGAAATTTTATATAATTAAACTTTTTATTTTTAGGAAATTTAAATTATCATTTAATGTCATTCTTTCATGGGTCATATAATTGAACAGTTTAAAATGTGGAAAAGGCTATATGTTACAATCTCCATTATTTTACAATTATTTGTCAACAATGTTCCATTGGAGGAAATAATATTTTATTATTTTATGGAACAAAATTTATTTCATATACACTATTTATAATTTTTTATAAAATGTTTTTTTTCAATTTCCTCCCTTACTGATTAAATAAAAATCAATAAATCCATTTATAAGTGATTCTGATGTTGTACTTTTCATTTAGATCAGGTATCTTTGTATTCCATATTCATGTTTTCTAAAATGATTTAAAAAATATTATTTCTAAAAATAAATTATTTCTTACATCCATTTTACATGATCTTTTATATTATGTTAAAAGAATTTAAAAGGAAATTTTTTAATGTTTTCCAAATTTTTCACTTTTGACTCCCTTTTTCAAAATTCTTCAAAAATAATTTTTATTTTTATGACATATGACATGAAAAGATTTTACCTCTATCATGAGTATTATTTTCCTTGAAGTCTCCATTATATTTTTCCATGATTGTTTTAAATGAGATGCATTTTCACAATATTTTGGTAATTTTTTGTTTCTAAAAGTGATTTTAAGATGGAATATGATATTATCCACAAAAACAGTAATGATATTTCAATGGTATTTACATTCATTAATGTCAACAACCCTTGTTATTAGTTATTATATAATGGGGGTATTTTATAATTGTACAATCAAAGTTATTTCTCTTTATGTATTATTATTGTTTAAAATATATTGTTATGGAACCTATTTTTTCCAGGAGATAATCAGTTTCCAAAGATATTGTTTTGAACCCCATTACCTTTCCATGGGTTGGCCTCATTTTAAAGATATTTTCAAGGAACCTATTTCATTTCCACTATCTAATAATGTTCTTAAAGGAATAATGATTATTTCAACGAGTTTATAATGAAATTAAAGCTCTATATACTATATTAATGTTTTGGTTTTTGGACATTATATAAGATGGGAGTACTCAGATAGCATTGGGTTATCCCATTATGAATTATACAATAGGTGTGACCCAATAATGTTGGGTGGGTCCGATATAGATTACAGGATAGATTCACCCTAATAGAACCATATGATCTTGATATATCATAAAGGATGGGTGTGCACATATATAACTAAAATTCATTAGGTAATGATAATATTCTCTATAGTATTATATTTAATGTCTTTCATATGTTTTTTCCATTTGTAATAGTTCTATAAGGATTATATGATGATGATGTTACAAGATACCATTACATTTTATCTATTCTTTCTATGGGTTTATAATGTTTCATTTGATCTATATTAATATCACATGGTTCATGATTTTTTATTCTTATGATTCATTCCTTCATTAAATCCTAATTCCATATTTCATTATTGATTATACATGTATCGATGGGTATGAGTTCCTTTATAATTTTATCACGCACTATGATTATGTCATAATTCCCTTATTCACATATTATGATAGTTTATGATATTCAATTGTTAGTGCATATGTTTAACCTTATTAAGAATTTGAGCTTACCATTCTAATGTTTCCTTTTCCCCAGGTTACCAAGAATGTTTTTTAATGATTTATGTATATAATTGTTTCATATGTATGATGATGATGACCTAATTTTAAATAATAAAATATGGGTTATGTGGGAGAAACAATTATTTAAAGTCATTAGTATTTATTACGAATGATTTTTTCCTAATTATTTAAAACACTAAAACATAATGATCAATTATGATGTAAAGGGACCAATATTTAATTTTGATGTTTTATGTTTTTGATGTAGAAAACTGGGTCACCTTCATCGATATCAAAGTTGGAAATGAAAAGTTTTTTATTTCAGCACACGATCCAGGAGTGTGGGTTTAGGGTTGTTATAAGAGGGAAGTGAGCTTGTAATAAGTGAGTGTTTTTAAATTTGGATGGACGATGAGTCTTCTATGAACATTATAAAAATAGGGTGTTTTGGTGGTTTTATTAAATTAATAAATTTCTTTTATATACTACTTTTATTATCACATTTTGAGTGAAATAATTAAAAAAAATATATCATATCTCTTTTATGTTTCCTAAATAATTATATATTATTACAAGATAAAATAGACAAAAATTTATTTTTTAATAAAAAAACATCACCGAGGATGATTATTTTAATATTTCAAACACATATTTAACCCCCCCCCTCTCATGGTATTTAACCTTGTGGGGACCACACATCTTTCTAATAAAAAATCCTTTCCTTTATCAGACCAATAATAATCATGTCATCAATATTGAGTAGTAGAATGACAAGGAACCCATTATTACACACCTTTGATTATTATTAATATTTTTTATTTCTCTAGATAATATTTGGCTCTTCCATAATGGTATTAAACATGAAATTTCACTACCTTGGATATTAAATCGATCTACAAATCTCAATTTCATCTTTCAAAAAAACAAAATGTTTCTTTTTATCCTTGAAACCTTCTCAATACTCAATGTAGATTTATTCTTCTAGGTCTTTATGAAGAAATATAGATTTATTATCAAAACTAACAAGATGTAACCACTCCATAGAAGCAATATTGAGCACTATCAAAGTAGTTATGTGTTTAAAAATAAAGAAATTTCATTACTAGATAAATACCTTACTATTATTAAAAACCCTCCATAACAAGTCATTTTGTATACCTCCTTCAATCATCTACCTCCTCCATACTAATAAATTCATTTTTCTAAAATAATCTCTTCCTAGTAGATCATTTTTTATATCACATTGTACAATAATATATATTAAATATATTTTCCCTTATATATAACTTCAACTAACATTATTATTTCATTTATACCGCCTCATTCGATATTTTTTTCCTCTATAACCTAGGATAAAAAAATATTTAAATCAAATCCATATATTTCTACTTTTCATCAAATCCTAATATAACTTTGTAACTATCCCAATAGATATTCTAATTTAGTAAATAATGATTCTAGAACATCATATTTTAGAGCACTACAAAGAGATTTTTCATTGATAGAGATTTTTTGAAACTTCTGATCTTGAAAACACCATTAAAATTTGACGATCACCAAGAACTCCATCCAAACAGTCTATTGTTACTGAAACTATCATACTACTTGAATTTTATAAAACATTTTTAAATTATATATCTTCTTTCAGTCAAATATTCTATTGTTATGATACATTAACAAGATTATAAAATTCATCCTAGTTCTCATTTTTTCAAAAGATATCTTCATTAAATATCACATTCCATATCCTAAAAATATTATAAGAGTTGTTATCCCATATCGACAATCCAAAACTAATTATCATTATATATAAATAATAAACATGATCAATAATTAGCTTACTACTTGTTCCATTCCATAGATTCAACATGGATTTAGGTGAGTGATCCATTGACTTTAATAATTGTAATTAATACCTTCATTTCCTACTAATAGTCTTTAGAAGTTCATATAGCACAAGAGATGATAGAATCCTTTTAACTAAGTGGGACGCAAAATTCATTTCTTTTTCCAGAAATTACTTTAGAAAACCAAATCAAATTCTTATTATATGTTCCTTTTTAACTAACATAATATTCATCATTTTCATAACTATATTTTATTTTGAAGAATCTTTTATAGTATTTCAAATACTTTTTCCTTTCCATAAATTGAATCTTAAAAACTCTCTACTAAAATAACCCACACCATTATTAGAACTCTAACATTTTTTTACTACATTCATCCTTCTCTAACATATATCTCCATTTAATTATGGTTTTGAATACCTCATTCTTGTTCTTGATAAATAACACCTACACCTTTTGTATTGAATCATCTATAAAGATAACATAATTTTGTGATCCTAGAAGATAATGAATTGGAGAAGGCACCCATACATATGTATAAACTAACTCTAAATTCTGGTTATTTAGTGTCTTTTATTCCATTTGAAATGAAACCTTATACCACTTCCCATGACACAATCCTCACAAATTCCATAATAAAAGCTTCAAATATTCAGTATTCAGCTAGCAGCTAGGATTTTCATTCATTTCTCACATAAGTGACCAAGAATATTTTTAATAACATTGTAGAAATTATTAATCTAACATGAATTTCACCTCTTGAAATTCCATTATGAAAAAATTTCCATCCCCCAATCCTTTGGCCACAACCATAGAAACGTGTGTAATCTTCCATTCTCGATCTATAAATTTTGTATAAAAATCCACATAATCAAACTATCCTAATGAAATTATGTTCTTCCTTAATCTTTGTATGTGTTACACATATTACATATTTGGAAATATTTCATTCCTTATCATGATAGAAACATCAACCTTACCCATAACCATGAGAGATCCACCATCCGCATTATGTACAATGATGTATATTTTAGAAAAATATTTCTTAATACTTAATATCTAACATGTAGAGTGAAATTAAGTTCTGGAGTATGTTATCCCAGACTCAGTTGGAATAGTGAATTTAGTATAACACCACTCATCTCTTTTTATAAAGTATTTTATTACGAACATATAGAAGCTTGTCATTCAAAAATCATTCTTTTTCACTAGAAAATTTCATCAAAGGTCATTTCTTCCTACAATTACAATTCATGAGACCAACTTACACTGAGATACTATGGATCCAACTTCATCATTTTCCCTTTTGGTGACTCTTTCATATTGTAAAGTTCCCCTACCTTCCATTATATATTCATTTTCATTATATAATTAAATGTCATTTTGAATAATTTACTCATTTAGAATTAAATATCTAATGTTTATAAGTATCAGTTATGTCTTATCACTTCAGTTACACACTACACTAACAATATCATCCCATGATTCCAAAAGTATATAGCGTAACAGTAGTTCACATTTTTGGATCTCCAAATTCACCATCACCAATTCAGTTTGACCATTAAACACATTAATGTTTTTGATATTATTAAACACTAGATTTACGTAAAATATTATTTTGTTTAATTAACTTAGTAATTGTAAAACCATGTTCATTGTTTCTAGTTTTTTAAATATATTGATAAGAAATTTCATAAGCACTAAAGAAAATTTCCACTTTAGGTTGCTATAAGACACCTTCAAGACCAATGAAATCTAGATAACCATAATTGATTTATTATCTATACTTTTCCATTATTAATTATTCACCACTCCCAAATTTATAGTAGTCAATGTAATATTGGGATTTTCCCCTAGTATATCATCCTATATCGGCATCTTATAGAATCTAAAATCCCTCCTATTGAGCTTGTCCACCTAGAATATACCATCATTAAATAAAATTTCTTCTAGAATTAATGAAATACCATTTAATTATTAAATATGTAAAAGGGACTAAGAACTGCTTACCATAATTATCTAACAGGGTAAGTATAATGTAGCTGAACTGGGCTTTCAGACACCCATTCCATGTTTTTATTTTCTAAATATCCATAACTAGATCTTTGATACCAAAAGTTGGGATCATGGAAAATATAAAAACACCAATAGCTTTGTCATGGAAGTTACTAAGTAGAAAAAAAATAACCATAATGGTATTATCTAATGATATACCCAAACATAAAAGACACACCCTAAAAAGAAACGATGCTCCAGAACACACATTTTGGAAGAAACTCATGCAAAAAATAAGAAAAAATGAAACAAAAGAAAATAATAACATAAGTATTATTGTTTTTGGACATAGTCGTGATTCATGATGGGGGAAATTAAAATTAATTTCATTCAATAATTAGAGGATGATTATAATGTAATCCAATAGTAATAAAAAAATGTTTCCACCCTACTAGTTATAATAGTGACTATGAGGCATAATCGGTAGAACTAATTTTTTATCTTTGTGGATAGTGTGCCTACATAGACCTAATATCTAATGGAACCCATTGAATTATTCAATGATATCCTCCATATTAAATCTTATTTAATATATAAAACACATGACTCTAGTAGCTCTATCTGTATGCCTTTATGTGCTTGTTTTCATCCACCATAAGATTCCTTATGGGTAACTTCTAATTACTGTATTTTGAATAAAATATTATTGTCAATATATAGAAACCATAATCTTTTCATCATATAATTACATTATTTTAAGAATAATTAAACATAAAATTAAAATCAAAGGATCGTAAAGTCTAGTGTCTTTTATATTAGGTCCATAATTAAACCCCATGATTCCAAAATAAGAACATATTTTATTTAATCTTCATAGGGTGATCCTATCATCTTTTGATCCCTTACATCAGTATAGGAAAATCTGGGGAAAACATGACCAAATGTATGAGCTAAAATCCAATTATGTGAATAAACATATGAATAAAGATAACACAAGGGTTAGAATTCATAACCTAATGATATAAAAAAGACATGATTAAATATAAGGAATAATAACATAGGATAATATAATAATGGATTCATAGTAACGTGGAATAAATATAAAACGTTAATTTAGCATTATTCAAGGATTTTTTCACATATAAAACCATGAATCAATGATAACCATCAAGACTATTTCTCATGGAGGATGAGTCATTGTTAACCACTAAGACCGTTGCACATAACGTCTCATGAGACTACACATTAACCAATGAATTAGAGAACTATCTAGTAACACCCATAATAATAGGTTCATGAATATGTGTTCCAAATTAATAATAATACATTATGAATCAAATGTAATCATAAGGGTTACCCCTAGAAAGAATTGGGTATCATAATCATGTCATAAAGCATAATAAATTGTTGAATTGCAAAAGAGTCCATGAAATAAATGAATTAAATCATAAATGGACATTAATAAAGTAAAATTATCATATATAATGATTATTTATTTCAAACTGAAGTGATAAAATTTAAAAATAGTATTTAAGAAACATTAGAATTAAAACATTGTAGTGTGGTTTAAGGAAAATATTAAAGATAATTTAAAATAGAAGCATGAATAATTTTTTATATTAAACCATAAGTGAAACAAGAATTTTTTAATAAAAAAATTTGGTATTTTAGAAAATTAATATGTCTTAAAACTTATTATATAGTGCACTTGAAATTTGGAATGAATTCAGGAAGTTCCCTTAAATCGTGCTTGTTTATTAGGAATAATTGAGTATGGAGCGTTTTAAAAACATGTATATCCCCGAAAATGAAGTATGAATGGATCATGATACATTATTCTGGAACATATACAAATAATTAATAATAATTCCATAAAAATATAATATAATTTCATTTGGGTAAAAATAGATAAAGAGTAACCTGAAGGAATAATGGAGGTTTGGGTAAATCTCTTACCTTGTTTTCGAAGACATTTTTCACTTGATCTTAATGTCTGGTACAATAAAATTAGATTAATTAATTAACAATTAGGTAACCATTTTTAAATATATTTTATTTATTAAAACTTTATTAAGTTCATTTATATCCTTTTTATGGGTTAATAGGATTAATTTAATCGTTTAGGAGCGTTGGTTTCCTCAGTTTTAATGATCTGTTTACTTGTATACATGTACGAATGGTCTTATAAAGAAGGAGTAATTATCATGAATAGAACTTATATGTTATTAATTATGTTATAGAGGTTAAATTGGTCATATATATCATTTTTTATTTAATTAGGATAAATCATTAGATAAATAGTTGATGATCATCATTTGGGTTTGTTTTGGAAATTTTCAATCACAATGAACTCATTTTGTTTAAAAAATTAATATCATGTGTAAAAAATGATTCCAAAACACTAAATAAGATATAATGCATATATTATAATTTTTTTTCAACCATAGAAATGGTTTTATGACCATCCATGAATATGATAATTGAAATTGAAAACTTCATCGTCCTGGAATGTGATAAATTAACACATCATTGAAGATGTTTTCTTGTTAGTATAAAAGTAGATAGAAAGATATATGATGATGAGTTATTCAAATTATAATACCAAAATTAAATTATATGAAACTTACTTGAGTCATCATACCATTTATTTTATGGTAGGTGAGGGGAGAAAAATAAAATAAATGAACTTTAAAAGAAATTAAAAGAAAAGGAAGAGGGTTCTACCTCTCGATGTTTTCTTCTTGAGAACCTCTATATGGGATTGGTTTTTGACTTTTGTTATGATTAAAATATCCTAGATATAGGGGAGTTTCTTGGGAGAATATTTGAGAATAAGTTTTACAAGGCTTAAGGCTTTTGAGTATTGATGATAAGAGGTGGTGAGGGGTGGTATTTATAGTGGAGGAGTGGGTGTTTTCTCACTAATTAATTCATTAGGTTATTGTTTTCCAAAAGATAATAAATAGTGTGGATTATTGAGACTAAAAAAATAAAGTAGATAATTTGATTTCTAAATAGTGTTGCTGACATCAGCCATCACTCAAGGAATAGTTTATTTATTTTAAAATGTGTATATATTATAAAATACTGTATTTCCTTATTCACCAAAAATTCAAGTATTTCAGAAAAATCCAAAAAATAAACACTAACCATTTTAAATATGTAGAATTCAAAAGTGAAGTACATTTTATGAAAAATATTCTGAACACTATAAATTTAATTTCTTATTAAAATCATAATTTTCTAGAAAAATACAAATTCTAAAATTATAATTGGTTTAATAACACTTTTTAAACTTAACATAGGTTTCATAAAGTTATATTATTGGTAAAATACATCAATTAACTAATTTATGAATACATTTTATGAAAATAAATTTTCTTTTTAATTATTTATAAAATTTTAATTAAATATTTTTTATTTATAAAAATAACAACACTTAATTAATAATTATTAAAATATTTATTTACATATTCTATGATATAATTATATAATATCATTACTTATAATATGGAAGAATTTTATTTATACTTTCATTGGTGAGTTTACTATTTAATTTTCAGGTTTAATATTCATAAGTGTCGTTTTACTATTCCATTGGTCAAGTTACTATTCCTTAGGTATATGTTACTTAACTTATAGAAATACGTTTTATTTGATTAATTATTAATTTATAATGTTTTTATTCTGTTCTTAATTCGATTGTATATGATTATACTATATTAGATTATTATAAGAAGGGAATTTCAATTGATAGAATTTAGGCTCATTACATTCTTCACCCATATGAAATATTTTCCTCAAAATTTCATTTTACATTCTATGTTTCAAATAAGTGTGGGTTAATTCATTGATTGCTTCCTCCAGTTCCCATGTTCCATCTTCTTACTTATGGGTCTGCCATAGTACTTTGACCAGGTGAGTTGTCTTTTTGCATAGAACTTAATCTCATTGATCCAAGATCTCAACTAACTTCTCATCATAAGAAATATAATTCTTTAACTATACCACATCTGAATTTAGAATATATAATGGATTAGGTACATACTTTCTCAAGAGGTATACATGGAATACACCATGTACATCATACTTAGTTGGTGGAAGTGATAGTCGATTTGCCACAGCTCTCACACGATCAAGGATTTCAAAGGGGGTGATGTACCTGGTACTTAGCTTAAATTTATTCTCAAATATGATGATCATATTCCATGGATATTTGAAGAGTATTACCGTGTCTCTGTAACGCCCCGACCCTAGTTACCCAGAGTCGGTGCATTATTACATAACATTGGCATGATCACAAGAAAGATCAAATC
Organism: Viscum album; assembly: GCA_963277665.1. Lineage (NCBI taxonomy): Eukaryota > Viridiplantae > Streptophyta > Magnoliopsida > Santalales > Viscaceae > Viscum > Viscum album. Next base: position 902,519,625 of record OY728160.1, on the reverse strand, counting down.
TCGAAAGACCGATTGGTTTAGTAGCCTTGGAAACACTAGATATATTCATAAGTTTTACATTACATCATAAAATGAAAAACTACTACAACAACATAATGTCTCCATAATCCACACTCATATCACCACATAACATCCCTGCAGGTCATTCATAATTTACTTCTTCACTTCCTGGGAAAAATAAAACATAGAAAAGGGGTGAGCTCAAATGCCTAGTAAGGATAACAATATAGCGGAAACTTTCATAAATAATAATAAAAATTTAAGGAAATGTATAACTAAAACAAAAGCCTTTCAAACATGAACTTTCAACATGGTATGGAATAAATAAAATGAAATAATGCCATTTACTTATTCACATGGATATTCTACTAATCAAATAATCACATGCAAAAATCAATAACCACTTTCTTAATGTTGGAATGCATAATGCCAGACTATCATAACCACATAGTCAAGGCCTCGTGCCAAGACTACAAATAAGATTTTGTCAAGGCCTTGTGCCAAGACACTAGTTTGTCTCATGAGACCTACCGATGCATCGAGGAGCTATAGCGGGCTCCACCCGTCACTTACTAAGTCCAATGCATTCCCATATGAAAAGGTTTAAACATAACATAAATATTCGTATTAAAACTAGCATACGAAATGTAAATAATTTCACCATAAACTATGAATGGTATAAAAATAGCACATCCACAGTCAAACATATCACAAAACCTTCAATACAATATAGAAGTTTTGTATCATAATAAATCAACTTCAAATAATCTTAAAATCCATCAAAGGATGTTGACATAGATGAAATCAATATTCTTTTTAAAGAAATATCTCCTTTTAATTTGAAATCATTTAAGATCCATATAAAATAAAACATTTTCTTTGAAAATATTCTTATAAGCTTGTAAGGGAAGCTTTGAAGATTTTATAACGGTGGAAAATAGCCGCACCCGCCGTATAAGTTAAAAAAAACATTCTTACCTTAATTCTGTCGAAAAGGTTAAAAAGGACTTTGTTTTGAAAACGACCGAAAGATTTCTTTATAAACCACTTATAAAAGTCAAAAAGTGTATAAATGACTTTAACTCATATTCTAGTAAATAGTAAAAATGTTTTGAAATACATTTTTAAGAAACATGGATGTGGATGATAAAGAGATCCCAGTAGATTATTACGTATAAACAACCTCGGATAATGAAGAGATTGTGAAATAACCCTTACCTTGTACTTTTCCTTTGTTGGGGTAGGTTAAACTCCTGTATAATGGTGAAATAATTGTTATTAAATTATACAAGAATCATATACATTAATATGATATCATATATGATCTTTTAACATTGCTTTATTAATAATATCTTAGTATTATCGTCGTTTCGGGTGTTAACTTACTCATTTTCTTTTATATTTTTTGTTACATAAGCCATGTTTGTTGTATCTTATTCATATCCAGAATGATATCAAGTCCTTAAACATCATTTTTAAATCATAAAATGATAATTATACTTGAATGGATACGATGGAGAATGAATCTCATCGCGTTCGTGGAGACAGTAGTCCGTACGTACGCACGAGCGACAATATCATTCTTTTGATATTAAAATAATATATAAATGGATGGTATATCATATATACAGAATCATTAAAATGTTATATTTATTATTTACATGAGTTACACATCATTATTATACCCATCCAAATAATAATATATTGAATAACAATTACACCACGACGTGGAGACGGTAAGCCGTACATACGCACGTATGGTGACATGTTATTCAAAGGGTGGATAGAATACTGAATATGGTTGTACCATATTACCTCTTCTTTGGGTTCTTTCTTTTGATTTGATCAAAAGGGCTCCTTAGGTTGGTTTTCTGATCAAACTAATGCCTCTAGGTTGTAGTGAGGGATTTTGGGAGAGTATTTGGACAGAGTTTGGCCGAACCAAAATGCTTTGAAGGTGTGACGAAATGAGAAGGAGGAGTGCCCTTTTATAAGAGGGGTGAGGGGCACCTTTGGAAAAGCTAGAAATATTAATTTATAATAAATTCATATTCGGTTTCTAATGGCTCCAAAGTTCACTATTCATAGGTTAAGGTGGGGCTAGGTCGCAAACCACTCAACCAATAGAATTTATACAGGTTTGGGTACTTATATTAACCTTATCTTTAAGTATTAACTCTAAGTTAATTAGTTTCACTTTTACAATGTCTCTTTGTATTTTTATATAATATGGTTAATAAACTTAATATATACATCCAAACGACCCCCAAGTGGTCCATTAATGATGAACCTATCCTGATATAAGTCTCTTGGCCGAACCTTAGATTTTTAGGAATTTAATATCAATTAATAATATAATATTTGTTTTAAGAACTCTTTTATGTCAATTTTGACACTATTCAATAGTTGATTTTTGTGAAACTCATAACAGATTGATTACTTAGAAAAAAGTCAATTAAATCAATCCTAATATATCATATTATCCTAGAAAATTAGTTTAATTCATTAAAAGTTTCATATTATATTTATTTGGGTATTTATAATATCAATTATTTTAATTTTTCACTATTATAGTAATTACTGCATCATCATTGGGTCATAAATAAAATAAATTATTTAATGTCTAAAAATTATAAATAAAATATAATTATGTAGTAAATCTTTTTATCTTTCTAATTAATATTTATAATCTAAAATCCAACATATATAACCCTATGTAACAATTGTTTTTCTAAAAGATATATGCTTGTGTCATTTTTGTATTCATTTTAACTTAATTAAAATAAAGTGTCATTATCACTTACAAGTGGATCCATGGGGTCCCAAAATAGACCCAAAGATGCCCATGGTAGACCATGTATCAACCAATAGGGTTAAGACACGTTTTAAGGTAATTTAGTATTATTATAATATTATTTTTTAACCCTTATTTACCGGATTTACCCTTAACCATGTTAAATAAAATATTTACCGCAGTAATTATTCAAAATGTCTAAAAATAAAAGTTACCTATTTACACAATTTGAACATCCTGATTCCAAATATGGAATCCATTTTCCTAAATTCAAAACACAGAAGTGGCAGAAATTAATTTAAAATTAATTCCCGCTGTCAAAACAAAAAGCGTGTTTTTAAGAGATAATAACTATCAAAAGATTGACACTTGTTTATGTTCGGTTTAATTGTAAAATTATGTCCAATGACCAACATTATATTAAATGGTAAAAATATATTCTAAATATACTTTAAAACCACTCAAATTCATAATTTATCACTATTAATTATTTTGATTAAAAAAGTTGTTTTTAATTAAAATTCAGTAATTTTCACTATTCATCAAAATATAAAAGTTATCCGAAAAGTACCGAAATTTCACCCTAGGATAATTTCAATATTCCAAATCCAAAAATGAAGTCCATTTTGAAATATAAAATATATATGATTTCAAAAAGTAGGTATTACTATTCACAACGACTAGTTTAATTAGTTGTGGTGTGTGTTAGAACTCGAGGTTGCGTACAACACACGCTATCGCATTATTCGAAGGGAAACGTACCGTGGAAGCTTGGAGTGTTACATTATCCCCTCCTTCAAATAATTGCGTCCTCGCAATTTATAGGGTATTACTTCATAAAAATACTCGGGTGGTTCTTCATCATAAGTTCCTCAGGTTCCCACGTTGCCTCTTCCATCTTATAGTTTCTCCACAGAACTTTTACCAGACACGTCATCCGGTTTCTCAGCACTTGTTCTCTCGTATCAAGAATCTTGACGGGCTCTTCACAATAGGAAAGATCGGGTTCCTATAACAACCCACACTTTACATACATTGTTAATACTTCAAAATTGAAGCACACTTATTACAACATATGACAAAACCACAAAGGACCGTATAGGTATAGTGTCTTTAGAAACTGGGAAACATAAACAACTGGTTCATAAATCTTCTACAGTGTCTCCCATTTATTACATCATATCTAGGGCCCTTTTAGCATATTCTACTTAATATCCATCTTCCTGACCTGGGGAAAAGAAAACATAAAAGGGTGAGCTCAAATGCTCAGCAAGGGCAAATAAAGGAAATAAAAATCATATCATATCTTTATCAAAACCTGCAAAAGAGATCATAATATCTTAACATGGAATAAATCATAGAAGTGAAAATGAGATCCCCATAATCATAACGTAAAACTTGAAACTTTGTGGCATGCACACATAATCATGGAAAATCATTTCTTGTTAGTCATGACTCATTGCCAAGACTATCTTAGTGGACAAAGTCCCTTTCTGAACCGAGTTCACTCCTCGTTTCAGTCCTGTATCACTGAACCGAAATAACCTTCCGTTCCAGCCATGTCTATCTCATGAGATATAAAATCTTTACCCAATGCATTGGAGGGAGATATAGGTCCCACCCATATTATAATGAATCCTTTCTTATGTGTGCCACATAATCATAAACCATACATCATAGCGTAACCCATGTAATAAAAATGGGATTCTTAAACAACATGACATCATAAAACAATTAATATAAGATAAAGGAATTCATAAAAATAATTCCATCACAACATGATCAAATCAATGTAATAATATGTATAGAAACAGAACCCTTTATTATCTTAGATGGAAAATAATTTTGATAAAACACTTGAATTGAATTCTTGAGGAAAATATCTTTTCTTCTTCAAAATCAATTTCTTTTCACAAAACATCATGCAATTTTAAAAGAAAGAGATTTTATTGAAAATAGTCATCAAATATTTTAGAGGAAGCTTCATGAAAAAAAGGCTTTATAAAACAGTAAAAATCTGTTCGTGCCGTATAAGTTAAAAAAAACATTCTTCGTACTTTTGTCGGAAAAGTCAAAAAGTACCTCGTACGAAAAAGCGACAAAAGATTCCTTTCATATTCTTTACTAAAAACTCACCGAAGGGTAAAAATGGATTTAAACAATTGTAGGTGGATGGAAATAATATTACATATTGATGAAACATGGATGTGGATGATAAAATACACCCCAGTAAATACTTACGAATAAACAATCTCGGATAAAAATGAGATTGTGATATTTCCCTTACCTTAGGTCCAATTTGCTTTGTTCGTGTCTGAAGCTCCTGTATAATGGTTTAAATAAAGTTATTGACTTATTCCAGAATCATACATATTTATATGAGATTATTAACTTCTTGTTAGTAATATTTCATTGTTACTTGTTACTCGGGTCTTTATAACTTTTTGTTCTTATGCGTGTTTTGTTGAATAAATTCTTATTCTTATCTTTAGGTTATAGATAATTCATTTCCAGAATGGTATTAGTGTAGTATATACCATATTCATTCATTCAATTCATTTATATAATCATTATGAAATGATGATCATGTAGAACGAATCGCATCACATCGTGGAGACGGTATTCCGTACGTACGCACGAGTGATGATATCGTTCCTATGATCGTGGAATTGTATTGGAGTATATATATATATTATTTCAGTATCAATATTACTTAATAATAATCATATATAGTTACTCATTACACCATTATACCCATCCTTGTAAGGTGATGGTGGAAAATAGATTACACCATGGCGTGGAGACGGTATTCCGTTCGTACGCACGCGCGGTGATTTCATTTTTCCGTAGGATGGATAGAAGGTGAATTAGGGTTGTTTCATATTTATAATAACATATCAGTATGTAAGTAATACTGATGTTATTACTTTATCATGAAACAACTAAAGAAGAAGAAGTTGAAGAAGAAAGAAATTGAAAAGATCGGTAATGGATATTACCTCTTCTTTGGAACGCCTCTTTGAATCCTCCACTTAAGGAACTAAGATTGGTCTTTGGAGAAGATCAGGACCTCTAGGATTATTCTAGGGAAGTGGAGAGGAGAAAATGGCAGGGGTTGGCCGAGCTTGAGTGCTCAAATTGGTGTGAGGAGGAGGGGGAGGAGGTGCCCTTTTATAAGGGAGGAGAGGGGCACCTTAGGAATATCTCAAAATATTATTTTATATTAAAGTCAAAATCGGTTTATAATGGTTCCAAAGGGTCTTATTTCGAAGCTAAAGTGGGGATGGGTCGAAATCCTATCAACCAATAGGATTTAGACAAGATTAGGGTATTATTTTAACCTTATCAATTAGATTTAACTCTAAGTTAATTAATTTAACTTTTACCGTGTCTTTTTGTTTTCTTTCACTATATGGTTAATACACTTACTATAACATGACAAACGAACCCCAAATTGTTTATTATTAATATATATATCCTTATCTAAGTAATTTGGCCGAACCTTAGATTTTTAGGAATAAAATAACAATTAATAATATAATATTTTATTTAAAAACTATTTTGTGTCAATTTTGACACTATTTGATATATGATTTTTTTGAAAGTCATTACAGAATTATATGTTCGAACCAAGTTGATTAAATCAACAATAATATATCATAGTAACCTAGAAAATTAGTGTAATTCATAAAAAGTCTCAAATTACATTTATTTTGGTATTTATATTATCAATTTTGTCAATATTTCATTAATAAGATAATTACTGCATCATCTTTGTGTCATAAATAAATTAAATTATTTGATGTCTAAAAATTAAAAATAAAATACCATCATGTAGGAAATCGTTTTATCTTTCTAATGAATATTTACAATCGAATTTATCTTATGTATAACCCCATATTAAAAATGATTTACTTATTAAACTTTGATTTTAACTATTTTAACCCTTCTTTAAATAAATTAATAATAAATGTCCTATTCTAATCCAAGTGGGCCTAAATGGTCATATTTTATTCCTAAGTTTGTTTTTGGTCGAATTACACTTGTCCAATAGAATTAGGACATGTGTTAGGGTAATATTGATATCATATTTACCCTTAGTTACCCTATTTACTATTAACCGCGGTAAAAATAGTAAAAAGTTACTATTCACCAAAAAATTATTTTCATCTCATTGAACCACATTTTAGTCCTTGATATTAACCGTGTCTCTCGGATTTTTGAAATTCCATTCACAGAAGCGGTAAAATTAAGTTTTATGCAAAATTCAGTTTTTAACCTACCACTTAGTGGTTTCACTATTCATCAAAAATTGAAAGTTTTCAGAAAAATACCAAAATTTCACCCTAGGCTAATTTCGATATTCTGAGTCCAAAAATGAAGTCCATTTTGAAAAATAAAATTTATAAAATTTCAAAAAGTGGTTATTACTATTCATAACGGCTAGTTTTAATAGCATATTGTTGTTTAGTGAAACTCGGTATTGCGTACGACGCAAGCTATCGAGGAAGGTCGCGATTGCGTGTAAAGCAAGCCAAGCAAGTGTTGTGTAGAAAAAGATTCCTTTGATGATTTATATAACATAAAAGTCTCGGGTGTTACATTCTACCCCCCTTAAAAAGAATTTCGCCCTCGAAATTCGTCACTTTGTAACAAACAGATGAGGATAATTCTCCCTCATCATATCCTCAAGCTCCCATGTAGATTCTTCAAGTTGGTGGTTCCTCCATAAAACTTTCACCAAGCGAGTGGTCTTGTTTCGTAGGACTTTTTCGCTACGATCCAGAATCTCTATCGGCTGTTCTTCATAAGAAAGATCTTGCTCCAGCGGTACAACTTCTGAGTTAAGTACATGTGAAGGATCTGGTATGTACTTTCTCAGGAGAGATACATGGAACACATCGTGAACTTGAGAGAGATTCGGTGGAAGCGCCAATCGGTAAGCTACCTTCCCAACACGATCCAGTATTTCGAAAGGACCGATATATCTAGGGCTCAACTTCCCCTTCTTTCCAAATCTCATAACCCTCTTCCAGGGAGATATTCGTAAGAACACTTTATCACCCACTTCAAACTCTAGGTCTTTTCTTCGGTTGTCGGCATAACTTTTCTGTCGACTCTGAGCTGCTCTTATGTGTTGTTGAATAGATCTTACTTTTTCTGCCATTTCATCAACAAGATCAGGTCCTAATAGCTTTCTTTCCCCAACTTCATCCCAGCAAGTTGGAGTCCTGCATTTCTTTCCATAGAGAGCTTCATAAGGAGCCATCTGAATACTGGAGTGAAAGCTATTATTATAAGAAAATTCTACCAAAGGTAGGTGTTGATCCCAACCTCCTTTGAAATCCATAGAGCAAGCTCTCAACATATCTTCTAGGGTTTGAATTGTTCTCTCAGACTGACCATCTGTCTGGGGATGATAAGCAGTGCTGAAACTCAACTCTGTATCCAGAGTATGCTGAAGACTTCGCCAGAACTTCGAGGTAAATCTCGGATCCCGATCAGATATAATAGAAAGTGGTACTCCATGCAATCTTACCACTTCCTTTACATATATCCTGGCAAGCTGATCTAGAGAGAAATCCTCTCTAATAGCAATGAAGTGTGCAGACTTTGTAAGACGATCAACTATGACCCAGATAGCATTATTGCCTTTGGATGTTTTTAGGAAGTCCTGTGACAAAGTCCATAGTGATGTTTTCCCATTTCCATTCGGGTATGGGTAATGGTTGTAACATCCCCTTAGACTTCTGTCTCTCAGCTTTAACTTGTTGACAAACCAAGCATCGAGAGACATATTCAGCAACATCTCTTTTCATGCCATCCCACCAGAAGTACTCTTTCAGGTCCCTATACATCTTCGTGCTTCCAGGATGAATAGAGAATGAAGAACTATGAGCCTCATCTAGCAGCTCTTTCTTTAATTCGGGGATGGGAGGAACGCAAACCCGATTCCTGAACTTTATTATCCCATCACAATCAAGGTTGAATTCAGGAACATTTCTCACCATCTTTTGTAACTCGACATCTTCTTTCTGTGCCTCTTTAATCTTCACATGTATAGATGGTTGAACATTCATTTGAGAAAGATAAGATTTTTCCCCTTCCATTATAATTCCAAGATCCATCCTTTGTAAATCCATAAATATTGGATCTTTTGTGATCCTCATCATGGATAAACTAGCATGGTCTTGTCGACTTAATGCATCTGCCACCTTGTTTGCTTTCCCAGGGTGGTAATGGATTGAGCAGTCATAATCCTTAATCAGCTCCAACCATCTTCTTTGACGCATATTCAACTCCTTTTGTGTGAAAATATACTTTAAACTTTTATGATCAGTATAAATATCACACCTTTCACCATAAAGGTAATGCCTCCAAATATTTAATGCAAAGATTACCGCAGCCAACTCCAAATCATGTGTTGGGTAATTTTGCTCATGGATTTTCAACTGTCGTGAGGCATAAGCTATCACCATATCATTTTGCATAAGAACACACCCCAATCCCTTCTTGGATGCATCACTGTAGATCACAAACCTTTCTCCACTACAAGGCAGTGTGAGCACAGGTGCACTGGATAACCTTCTTTTCAACTCCTTGAAATTCTCTTCACATTCCTCTGTCTAGACAAACTTAACTCCTTTCCGAGTCAACTTGGTGAGTGGATTAGATAATCGTGAAAAATCTTTTACAAAACGTCGATAATAACCAGCCAAACCAAGAAAACTTCGGATCTCAGTTACTGTTGTTGGTCTTGACCATCTTTCGATAACCTCTGTTTTTGCTGGATCCACAGATATCCCCTCTTTTGAGATTATATGACCCAAAAATGCAACTTTTTGAAGCCAAAATTCACACTTGGTAAATTTGGCATAAAGCTTCTCCTTTCTCAGGGTCTTCAATATAATTCTCAAGTGATCTTCATGCTCTTCCTTGCTCTTTGAATAGACAAGAATATCGTCTATAAAGACTACCACAAATTGATCAAGATAGTCTCTAAAGACTCTATTCATTAGATCCATGAAGATAGCAGGGGCATTAGTAAGACCAAATGGAATCACTATAAATTCATAGTGTCCATACCTTGTACGGAAAGCCGTCTTTGGTATATCCTCCCTTTTGACCCTTAATTGATGATACCCTGAACGAAGATCAATCTTGGAAAAGTATTGAGCTCCGCGTAGTTGGTCAAATAAGTCATCAATGCGTGGGAGAGGATATTTGTTCTTGATAGTGATCTTGTTAAGTTCTCGATAATCAATGCAGAGTCTCATTGATCCATCTTTCTTCTTAACAAATAGAACAGGTGCTCCCCAAGGTGACGCACTAGGGCGTATGAATCCCTTATCAAGATTCTCTTGGAGTTGCTTCTTCAATTCCTGCAACTCAATTGGGGCCATTCTATAAGGTGTCTTTGAAATAGGCAAAGCACCCGGTGCAAGTTCTATTGAAAACTCAACTTCACGATTTGGTGGAAGACCCGGAAATTCCTCCGGAAAGACATCATCAAACTCCCGTACAATGGGCATATTCTTAATCGTGAGTTTCTCACCAACCATTTGAGATAAATAACCTTCATTTAGTGGAATCAATACCCATAAGATGGAAGAAATTTCCACTGGAAGGTTATGTTCATCCTTGCATTGGTATACGATCGTAGATTGATCTGGAATATGAAATGTGACTTCCCTTCTTTGGCAATTGATATGAGCTCCATGTAGAGAAAGCCAATCCATGCCAAGAATCACATCAAATTCCACTAAAGGAAGGATCACAAGATTTGCAGGAAGCACTTTCCCACAAACTTCGATCGGAGAAGAATTATAAACTTCTGCGATTGATGTGCCATTAGGTGTTGTCACAGCTAACTCAACATCTAATTGTTGAGGTAATACGGTGATACCCTTAGAAAATTTTTCAGAAATAAAAGAGTGGGTGGATCCAGAATCAAATAAAACATTTGCTACTTTAGAGTGGATGGTAAGTGTACCTTTCACCACATCGTTATCGTACTCCACCTCGCTGATATAAATTGCATGCGACTTTCCTTTGTCTTTAGCCTTAAGAGTTTGTTGACGTCGACCATCATCATCAACCCTTGGATTTGGGCATTGATTGGCATAGTGCCCCATCTCCTTGCACTTGAAACATTGAAGTGTAGCAGGTTCATTCTGTGTATCCCTTCCTTTGTTTGCATCATTAGACATCTTCTTCCCATTATTACGGCATTCAAATGCCCGATGACCTTCCCTTCCACATTTAAAACATTTACTTGTCCATTTAAGACAACTCCCTCCATGTTTCTTTCCACACTTTGAGCATAAGGGGAAGTTCATCTTCTTTTCCGTGTGCTCTTTAGATTTTTCTTTGAATTCCATCTTCCTCTTCTTATCAAACCCATGTGACTGATGGGTTACTCCAATCTCCATCTCGACTTTGAGAGCACATCGAACGATTTCTTCATAGCTATTGAAGTCCCTTATGGCTAACGCCCTTCGAAGACTTGGTTTTAAGCCACTAAAGAATCGATCGATCTTACTCTCAGGTTGGATAATAATACCAGAAGCGTACCTTGCAAGTCTTGTAAAATTTGCTTCATAGGTACTAACAGATTCATCATCCCTTTGCTTCAGTTCAAGGAACTCATTCTCCATCTTTGTTCGGAGAATACGAGGGAAGTACTTATTGAAAAATAAGTTCTTGAACTCGTCCCATTCCATAGACTCAATTTCATCCCTTTGCCTCGTATTCTTAACAAGATTCCACCATTGATCCGCATCTCCTTCCAAACGATATACTGCTAGGATTACTTTATCATGCTCAGAACATTGAAGAACTGAAAATATCTTTTCAGTAGTACTAATCCATTGTTCAGAAACTAATGGATCAGTAGACCCGCTGAAAGATGGTGGACGCTGCCTCATGAAAGATTCAACAGAATGTTGCTCCCTCCTTTGTTCGTTTGGAAATCCTGCATGATTCATAGCTTGAGAAAGTTGTGTGAGCATGGCTACAAGATTTTGCATTCCAGCTCCCATATCGTTTGGTTGCTCAGGGGGACAATCATTGCATTGCCCATCGCATTCCGCATTAACACGGTTCCTTCGGGTTCCAGCCATTGACTAAAACCAAGAAGAATAGTGTGAGCAACACTAATTATAATAGGAAACCACATAATTCAAGAATAAAATTTTCATGCTTAAGGTCTTATCCTAGGTTATTCAAGGCCATTTCTAAAACACTAAGATTGTGTTCTATGCTTAGACTTATCCTTAGGGTTCTTACTAAGGCTTTCACATCCTAGTTTCCAAAGGTTGACTATACCTTTCCTCTGATACCAACTATAACAACCCACACTTTACATACATTGTTAATACTTCAAAATTGAAGCACACTTATTACAACATATGACAAAACCACAAAGGACCGTATAGGTATAGTGTCTTTAGAAACTGGGAAACATAAACAACTGGTTCATAAATCTTCTACAGTGTCTCCCATTTATTACATCATATCTAGGGCCCTTTTAGCATATTCTACTTAATATCCATCTTCCTGACCTGGGGAAAAGAAAACATAAAAGGGTGAGCTCAAATGCTCAGCAAGGGAAAATAAAGGAAATAAAAATCATATCATATCTTTATCAAAACCTGCAAAAGAGATCATAATATCTTAACATGGAATAAATCATAGAAGTGAAAATGAGATCCCCATAATCATAACGTAAAACTTGAAACTTTGTGGCATGCACACATAATCATGGAAAATCATTTCTTGTTAGTCATGACTCATTGACAAGACTATCTTAGTGGACAAAGTCCCTTTCTGAACCGAGTTCACTCCTCGTTTCAGTCCTGTATCACTGAACCAGAATAACCTTCCGTTCCAGCCATGTCTATCTCATGAGATATAAAATCTTTACCCAATGCATTGGAGGGAGATATAGGTCCCACCCATATTATAATGAATCCTTTCTTATGTGTGCCACATAATCATAAACCATACATCATAGCGTAACTCATGTAATAAAAATGGGATTCTTAAACAACATGACATCATAAAACAATTCATATAAGATAAAGGAATTCATAAAAATAATTCCATCACAACATGATCAAATCAATGTAATAATATGTATAGAAACAGAACCCTTTATTATCTTAGATGGAAAATAATTTTGATAAAACACTTGAATTGAATTCTTGAGGAAAATATCTTTTCTTCTTCAAAATCAATTTCTTTTCACAAAACATCATGCAATTTTAAAAGAAAGAGATTTTATTGAAAATAGTCATGAAATCTTTTAGAGGAAGCTTCATGAAAATAAGGCTTTATAAAACAGTAGAAATCCGTTCGTGCCGTATAAGTTAAAAAAAACATTCTTCGTACTTTTGTCGGAAAAGTCAAAAAGTACCTCGTACGAAAAAGCGACAAAAGATTCCTTTCATATTCTTTACTAAAAACTCACCGAAGGGTAAAAATGGATTTAAACAATTGTAGGTGGATGGAAATAATATTACATATTGATGAAACATGGATGTGGATGATAAAATACACCCCAGTAAATACTTACGAATAAACAATCTCAGATAAAAATGAGATTGTGATATTTCCCTTACCTTAGGTCCAATTTACTTTGTTCGTGTCTGAAGCTCCTGTATAATGGTTTAAATAAAGTTATTGACTTATTCCAGAATCATACATATTTATATGAGATTATTAACTTCTTGTTAGTAATATTTCATTGTTACTTGTTACTCGGGTCTTTATAACTTTTTGTTCTTATGCGTGTTTTGTTGAATAAATTCGTATTCTTATCTTTAGGTTATAGATAATTCATTTCCAGAATGGTATTAGTGTAGTATATACCATATTCATTCATTCAATTCATTTATATAATCATTATGAAATGAAGATCATGTAGAACGAATCGCATCACATCGTGGAGACGGTATTCCGTACGTACGCACGAGTGATGATATCGTTCCTATGATCGTGGAATTGTATTGGAGTATATATATATATTATTTCAGTATCAATATTACTTAATAATAATCATATATAGTTACTCATTACACCATTATACCCATCCTTGTAAGGTGATGGTGGAAAATAGATTACACCACGGCGTGGAGACGGTATTCCGTTCGTACGCACGCGCGGTGATTTCATTTTTCCGTAGGATGGATAGAAGGTGAATTAGGGTTGTTTCATATTTATAATAACATATCAGTATGTAATTAATACTGATGTTATTACTTTATCATGAAACAACTAAAGAAGAAGAAGTTGAAGAAGAAAGAAATTGAAAAGATCGGTAATGGATATTACCTCTTCTTTGGAACGCCTCTTTGAATCCTCCACTTAAGGAACTAATATTGGTCTTTGGAGAAGACCAGGACCTCTAGGATTATTCTAGGGAAGTGGAGAGGAGAAAATGGCAGGGGTTGGCCGAGCTTGAGTGCTCAAATTGGTGTGAGGAGGAGGGGGAGGAGGTGCCCTTTTATAAGAGAGGAGAGGGGCACCTTAGGAATATCTCAAAATATTATTTTATATTAAAGTCAAAATCGGTTTATAATGGTTCCAAAGGGTCTTATTTCGAAGCTAAAGTGGGGATGGGTCGAAATCCTATCAACCAATAGGATTTAGACAAGTTTAGGGTATTATTTTAACCTTATCAATTAGATTTAACTCTAAGTTAATTAATTTAACTTTTACCGTGTCTTTTTGTTTTCTATCACTATATGGTTAATACACTTACTATAACATGACAAACGAACCCCAAATTGTTTATTATTAATATATATATCTTTATCTAAGTCATTTGGCCGAACCTTAGATTTTTAGGAATAAAATAACAATTAATAATATAATATTTGATTTAAAAACTATTTTGTGTCAATTTTGACACTATTTGATATATGATTTTTGTGAAAGTCATTACAGAATTATATGTTCGAACCAAGTTGATTAAATCAACAATAATATATCATAGTAACCTAGAAAATTAGTTTAATTCATAAAAAGTCTCAAATTACATTTATTTTGGTATTTATATTATCAATTTTGTCAATATTTCATTAATAAGATCATTACTGCATCATCTTTGTGTCATAAATAAATTAAATTATTTGATGTCTAAAAATTAAAAATAAAATACCATCATGTAGGAAATCGTTTTAGCTTTCTAATGAATATTTACAATCGAATTTATCTTATGTATAACCCCATATTAAAAATGATTTACTTATTAAACTTTGATTTTAACTATTTTAACCCTTCTTTAAATAAATTAATAATAAATGTCCTATTCTAATCCAAGTGGGCCTAAATGGTCATATTTTATTCCTAAGTTTGTTTTTGGTCGAATTACACTTGTCCAATAGAATTAGGACATGTGTTAGGGTAATATTGATATCATATTTACCCTTAGTTACCCTATTTACTATTAACCGCGGTAAAAATAGTAAAAAGTTACTATTCACCAAAAAATTATTTTCATCTCATTGAACCACATTTTAGTCCTTGATATTAACTGTGTCTCTCGGATTTTTGAAATTCCATTCACAGAAGCGGTAAAATTAAGTTTTATGCAAAATTCAGTTTTTAACCTACCACTTAGTGGTTTCACTATTCATCAAAAATTGAAAGTTTTCAAAAAAATACCAAAATTTCACCCTAGGCTAATTTCGATATTCTGAGTCCAAAAATGATGTCCATTTTGAAAAATAAAATTTATAAAATTTCAAAAAGTGGTTATTACTATTCATAACGGCTAGTTTTAATAGCATATTGTTGTTTAGTGAAACTCGGTATTGCGTACGAAGCAAGCTATCGAGGAAGGTCGCGATTGCGTGTAAAGAAAGCCAAGCAAGTGTTGTGTAGAAAAAGATTCCTTTGATGATTTATATAACATAAAAGTCTCAGGTGTTACAGTTCCAGTTCTAATTCCTCATAGGTGAGTACATGCGTTGGATCAGGCATGTATTTCCTCAACAGAGATACGTGGAACACATCGTGAACTTTGGAGAGACTTGGCGGCATTGCCAATCGGTAAGCTACAGCCCCAATTCGTTCTAAAATTTCGAAAGGTCCGATGTACATGGGACTCAATTTACCTTTCTTACCAAAACGTATGACTCCCTTCCATGGAGATACCTTTAGAAAAACATGATCACTGACTTGAAATTACAAATCCTTCCTTCGATTAACGGCATAGCTCTTCTGCCTACTTTGAGCTTCTTTGATGTGATTTTGGATTACTTTCACCTTTTCCACCGTTTCCTCCACCAGTTCTGGGCCTACAAGTTTTCTTTCACCAACGTCATCCCAACAGGTTGGTGTACGACATCTCTTTCCGTATAACGCTTCATATGGTTCCATCTGAATACTCGAATGGAAGCTATTGTTATAGGAAAATTCTACCAGAGGTAAATATTGATCCCACATACCCTGAAAGTCAAGTGAGCAAGATCTCAACATGTCTTCTAAGGTTTGAATAGTCCGTTCTGATTGTCCGTCTTTCTGAGGGTGGTATGCAGTGCTCAAATGAAGTTCTGTATCCAGGGATTTCTGAAGACTTTTCCAGAATCTTGAAGTAAAACGGGGATCACGATCAGAAACAATTGATTAGGGTACTCCATGAAGTCTCACAACTTCATTAATATATAGTCTTGCTAGACGTTCCAGGGGTAGATCTCCTCTTATAGTAAGAAAATGTGCTGACTTGGTAAGACGATCAACAATCACCCATATTGCATCATTCCTTCTAGGAGTCTTTGGTAGCCCCATGACAAAGTCCATCGTAATATTGTCCCATTTCCACTCTGGTATGGGAAGAGGTTGCATGACACCTCCAGGCTGTTGCCTTCCAGCTTTCACTTGTTGACAAACCATACATCTTGACACAAAATCAGCAATCTCCCTCTTCATGTTGTCCCACCAAAAATGTTCCTTCAAATCTCTATACATTTTGGTGCTCCCAGGGTGTATAGAGAAATTGGAACTATGAGCATCATCCAGAAATTCCCTTTTTAGATCAGGTAAATCGGGAACACAAAGTCTCTTCCCGAATTTCAAAATTCCATCTTCATACACAAAGTCTCTCAATCTCCCATCATTCACAGCTTTAATCTTCTTTTGGAATTCTTCATCATCGGTATGAGAACTCTTAATCCTTTCTAGTAAAGATGGTTTGGCAACCATTTGAAAAAGCATTGATGTTTCACCTTCCCTGATTATTCCCATGTCCATCTTCACTAGATCCATGAAAATTGGATCCCTTTCAATTCTCATATTGTTCAAAACTCCATGGTCTTTTTTACTCAAAGCATCTGCCACCTTGTTTGCCTTCCCCGGGTGGTAGTGTATCGTACAATCATAATCCTTGAGTAATTCAAGCCATCTCCTTTGCCTCATGTTGAGTTCTTTTTGTGAGAAAATATACTTCAAACTCTTGTGATCAGTATAAATCTCACATTTTTCACCATAGAGGTAGTGCCTCCATATCTTCAAATCAAAGATCACAGCTGCTAACTCAAGATCATGAGTAGGATAGTTTTGTTCATGAATTTTCAACTGTCGTGATGCATAGGCAATAACTCTATCATTCTGCATAAGGACACAACCAAGTCCTCTCTTCGATGCATCACTATAAATAACGAACCCATCATTCCCTGATGGTAGAGTCAATATAGGAGCATTGACTAATCTTTTCTTCAGTTCTTCAAAACATTCTTCACACTCTTTTGTCCAAACAAATTTAACCCCTTTACGTGTGAGCTTCGTTAATGGGTTAGCTAATCGGGAAAAATTCTGGACGAAACGTCGATAATAACCTGCCAAACCAATAAAACTGCGTACCTCAGTTATACTCGTAGGTGCTGGCCATTCATGGATTGCCTTGGTCTTAGAAGGATCAACAGAGATTCCATCTTTTGAGACAATATGGCCAAGAAAAGAAATCTCATGAAGCCAGAATTCACACTTGCTAAACTTCCCATATAATTCATGCCTCCTCAGAGTCTTCAAGATAATGCGCAAGTGATTTTCATGATCTTCATAGGTTTTGGAGTATACCAATATATCATCAATAAATACCACCACAAATTCATCGAGATACTCCTTGAAAACTCTATTCATCAGATCGATGAATACAGATGGTGCATTAGTCAATCCAAACGGCATTACGGTAAACTCGTAATTCCCGTACCTGGTTCGAAATGCTGTCTTTGGAATGTCTTACTTCTTCACACACAACTGATGGTATCCAGATCGAAGGTCAATCTTTGAAAAGTATTGAGCTCCATGCAGTTGGTCAAATAAATCATCAATATGAGGTAGGGGATACTTGTTCTTTATCGTTATAGCATTGATCTCCCTGTAGTCGATACATAACCTCATAGATCCATCTTTCTTTTTAACAAAAAGTACAGGGGCTCCCCATGGAGAAACACTAGGGCGAATAAATCCCTTATTACTCAATTCCTCTAGTTGTTTCTTTAGTTCGACTAATTCTAAAGTGTCCATTCTATAAGGGGTCTTCGATATAGGCCTTGATCCAGGAATCAAATCAATAGAAAACTCAACTTCTTGTTCTGGAGGATGTCCAGGTAAATCTTTCGGAAATACATCTACAAATTCTTTCACAACAGGTACATCCTCTATTTGAACATTACTTTCCTCACACACAATTATTTCATTCTCTTCCTCCCCAATAATTGAATTTAGTTGAGCTATTGAGGGTGGATCTAAATAAGAATTAGGTGGTGACGATTCTGCTCTAAAGATAAGGTGTTATTTATCATTATCATCAAGAATCGTAACCTCTTTCTTTTTACAATAAATCTTCGCATCATAGTCCGAAAGCCAGTCCATACCGAGGATTATATCAAACTCAATCATAGGTATGACGATGAGATCAGCAGATAAAGAAAATTTATGTGCTCTAATGGGGACTGATTCACAAAACTTTGTTGCAATGATACTTCCCTTAGGAGTTTTAACTGACAACTCCCTTGTTAAATCAAATTGGAAATATCTAATTTTCTTAGCAAACTGGGAAGATATGAAACAATGCGATGATCCAGAATCAAATAATGAATTTTCTAAACTTGAGGAAACCATTAAATTACCTACCACCACGTCTTTCGGAGCTTCTACCTCATCAGTAGTGATAGCATAAGCCTGGCCTTGATCCCTTGGCCTTTTCTGAGGTAAGTTCTCCTGACGCTTAGGACATGCATTTTCATAATGTCCCATCTCCCTGCAATTGTAGCACTGAACGTTGGTAGCTTCCTTCTTCCCCTTGCAATCACGATCTTGGTGGCCTTTTTCACCACACTTGTAACAGACTCCCATTCCCATCAAGCAAGTACCAGGATGTTTCTTCCCGCATTTACCACAAGATGGATATTCAACCTTTCCCTTCTTCCCCTTATTTCCATTTCTAGATGGATCAGCAGGTCTCTTCTTCTCTTGCTTTTCTTTAAAGTCATAATACTTAGAGAATTCCTTTTCGGTCTTGATAGCACATGAGACAATGTCTTCGTATGACGAAAAGGATTGTGAGACTAATGCTTGACGAAGAAATGGTTTTAACCCATCAAAGAAACGATAAATCTTACTTCTTTGGTTAAGTATATAATCACCAGTGTACCTTGCTAACCTTGTAAAGTTAGCCTCATACTTTGTGACATTCTCATCCTCCTTTTGTCTCAGACTCAGAAATTGCCTTTCCATATCTGCTCGATGGTCGCGAGGAAAGTATTTTTCTAAAAACAGATCTTTGAACTCCCTCCACTCCATATTTGATACTTCATCATCTTCCTTCATGTTTTGAATCAATGACCACCATTGATTAGCATCTCCAGTGAGGCGGTAAACTGCCATGATAACTTTTTCCCTTTCACTGCTCCCCAAAGCCTGAAATATTTTCTCTAGGGAATTTATCCATTGCTCAGCTACTAAGGGATTTGTACTCCCATTGAACGTTGGTGGTTATTGCCTCATGAATCGATCTAACATTGATCCTCCACGCTGCAGATCAGGGTGCTCCATACGGGTAAGGTTATTATTCATAACCTGAGTAAGTTGTCCCAGTATGGTGATTAGCTAATCGGCACCAGTTTCATCACCAACCCCACTATAATTATCTTGAGCAGGAGGGAAATCCCTACATGGAGTGCGTGCATTGATACAGTTTCCATTTCTTCCACTAGGCGCCATTTCTAAACAATGGCATAAACTAGATCAGTTTATGAATCAAAATACATAATCCCATACTTATAAAACACTTAACATAAATTGAACTATTTATGGATATAATCCATAATCATAAGAATGTTTTCTTTGAGGAAGTATATACTCATAATCCCTTCAAAATGATTTGTAAAGAAAAATGAGAGTTATCCTAAGCATATCCCCCGGGAGTGTCGTAACCAAGAGTACAGCAAGCCCCGTTGTCGTGCACCAGTTCCCGTTCGAGTCTAGCTCAAAGCGGTGTTTTCGGGTTTTACCCCTAGGTACATCTGTGCCAGAGCCGCCTCTACCTGCTCGTATCCAGACAGGGATGTATTGGTCGGAAAACTCACAAAATCTCTACAATACCAAAATTCTAGGAAGTTCTTCTATACTAATCCTCAATGTTCATCTTAGGTCTACGTGCTCTAATCAGAGTTTATCTAAATCCAGCTTCCAAGGTTTGTACTAAACTTCCTCTGATACCAACTGTAACTCCCCGACCCTAGTTACCCAGAGTCGGTGCATTATTACATAACATTGGCATGATCACAAGAAAGATCAAATCTCGAAATACCGATTGGTTTAGTAGCCTTGGAAACACTAGATATATTCATAAGTTTTACATTACATCATAAAATGAAAAACTACTACAACAACATAATGTCTCCATAATTCACACTTATATCACCACATAACATCCCTACAGGTCATTCATAATTTACTTCTTCACTTCCTGGGAAAAATAAAACATAGAAAAGGGGTGAGCTCAAATTCCCAGTAAGGATAACAATATAGCGGAAACTTTCATAAATAAGAATAAACATTTAAGGAAATGTATAACTAAAACAAAAGCCTTTCAAACATGAACTTTCAACATGGTATGGAATAAATAAAATGAAATAATTCCATTTACTTATTCACATGGATATTCTACTAATCAAATAATCACATGCAAAAATCAATAACCACTTTCATAATGTTGGAATGCATAATGCCAGACTATCATAACCACATAGTCAAGGCCTCGTGCCAAGACTACAAATAAGATTTTGTCAAGGCCTTGTGCCAAGACACTAGTTTTTCTCATGAGACCTACCGATGCATCGAGGAGCTATAGCGGGCTCCACCCGTCACTTACTAAGTCCAATGCATTCCCATATGAAAAGGTTTAAACATAACATAAACATTCGTATTAAAACTAGCATACGAAATGTAAATAATTTCACCATAAACTATGAATGGTATAAAAATAGCACATCCACAGTCAAACATATCACAAAACCTTCAATACAATATAGAAGTTTTTTATCATAATAAATCAACTTCAAATAATCTTAAAATCCATCAAAGGATGTTGACATAGATGAAATCAATATTCTTTTTAAAGAAATATCTCCTTTTAATTTGAAATCATTTAATATCCATATAAAATAAAACATTTTCTTTTAAAATATTCTTATAAGCTTGTAAGGGAAGCTTTGATGATTTTATAATGGCGGAAAATAGCCGCACCCACCGTATAAGTTAAAAAAAACATTCTTACCTTAATTCTGTCGAAAAGGTTAAAAAGGACCTTGTTTTGAAAACGACCGAAAGATTCCATTATAAAGCACTTATAAAAGTCAAAAAGGGTATAAATGACTTTATCTCATACTCTAGTAAATAGTAAAAATGTTTTGAAATACATTTTTAAGAAACATGGATGTGGATGATAAAGAGATCCCAGTAGATTATTACGTATAAACAACCTCGGATAATGAAGAGATTGTGAAATAACCCTTACCTTGTACTTTTCCTTTGTTGGGGTAGGTTAACCTCCTGTATAATGGTGAAATAATTGTTATTAAATTATACAAGAATCATATAAATTAATATGATATCATATATGATCTTTTAACATTGCTTTATTAATAATATCTTAGTATTATCGTCGTTTCGGGTGTTAACTTACTCATTTTATTTTATATGTTTTGTTACATAAGCCATGTTTTTTGTATCTTATTCATATCCAGAATGATATCAAGTCCTTAAACATCATTTTTAAATCATCAAATGATAATTATACTTGAATGGATACGATGGAGAATGAATCTCATCGCGTTCGTGGAGACGGTAGTCCGTACGTACGCACGAGCGACAATATCATTCTTTTGATATTAAAATAATATATAAATGGATGTTATATCATATATACAGAATCATTAACATGTTATTTTTATTATTTACATGAGTTACACATCATTATTATATCCATCCAAATAATAATATATTGAATAACAATTACACCACGACGTGGAGACGGTAAGCCGTACGTACGCACGCATGGTGACATGTTATTCAAAGGGTGGATAGAATACTGAATATGGTTGTACCATATTTATAATAACATCAAAGTATATGTGAGATACTGGAGTTATTATTTTAGAATGGTAAGAACAAAGGAAGAAGAAGTGGAAGAAGAAATGAACTTGGAGAAGGGTGGTGAAAACATTACCTCTTCTTCGGGTGCTTCCTTTTGATTTGATAAAAAGGGATCCTTAGGTTGGCTTTCTGATCAAACTAAGGCCTCTAGGTTGTAGTGAGGGATGTTGGGAGAGTATTTGGACAGAGTTTGGCCGAACCAAAAGGCTTTGAAGGTG
The DNA here is from genome assembly GCA_963277665.1 of Viscum album. Taxonomy (NCBI): domain Eukaryota; kingdom Viridiplantae; phylum Streptophyta; class Magnoliopsida; order Santalales; family Viscaceae; genus Viscum; species Viscum album. The sequence goes on along the minus strand of OY728160.1, from coordinate 902,496,948 downwards.
TGAAGAAATGAGAAGGAGGAGTTCCCTTTTATAAGAGGGGTGAGGGGCACCTTTGGAAAAGCTAGAAATATTAATTTATAATAAATTCATATTCTGTTTCTAATGGCTCCAAAGTTGACTATTAAAAGGTTAAGGTGGGGCTAGGTCGAAAAACACTCAACCAATAGAATTTAGACAGGTTTGGGTACTTATATTAACATTATCTTTAAGTATTAACTCTAAGTTAATTAGTTTCACTTTTACAATGTCTCTTTGTATTTTTATATAATATGGTTAATAAACTTACTATATACATCCAAACGACCCCCAAGTGGTCCATTAATGATGAACCTATCATTATATAAGTCTCTTGGCCTAACCTTAGATTTTTAGGAATTTAATATCAATTAATAATATAATATTTGTTTTAAGAACTCTTTTATGTCAATTTTGACACTATTCAATAGTTGATTTTTGTGAAACTCATAAAAGATTGATTACTTCGAAAAAAGTCAATTAAATCAATCCTAATATATCATATTATCCTAGAAAATTAGTTTAATTCATTAAAAGTTTCATATTATATTTATTTGGGTATTTAAAATATCAATTATTTTAATTTTTCACTATTATAGTAATTACTGCATCATCATTGTGTCATAAATAAAATAACTTATTTAATGTCTAAAAATTATAAATAAAATATAATTATTTAGGAAATCTTTTTATATTTCTAATTAATATTTATAATCTAAAATCCAACATATATAACCCTATGTAACAATTGTTTTTCTAAAAGATATATGCTTGTGTCATTTTTGTATTCATTTTAACTTAATTAAGATAAAGTGTCAGTATCACTTACAAGTGGATCCATGGGGTCCCAAAATAGACCCAAAGATGCCCATGGTAGACCATGTATCAACAAATAGGGTTAAGACACGTTTTAGGGTAATTTTGTATTATTATAATATTATTTTTTTTAACCCTTATTTACCGGATTTACCCTTAACCATGGTAAATAAAATATTTACCGCAGTAATTATTCAAAATGTCTAAAAATAAAAGTTACCTATTTACACAATTTGAACATCCTGATTCCAAATATGGAATCCATTTTCCTAAATTCAAAACACAGAAGTGGCAGAAATTAATTTAAAATTAATTCCTGCTGTCAAAACAAAAAGCGTGTTTTTAAGAGATAATAACTATCAAAAGATTGACACTTGTTTATGTTCGGTTTAATTGTAAAATTATGTCCAATGACCAACATTATATTAAATGGTAAAAATATATTCTAAATATACTTTAAAACCACTCAAATTCATAATTTATCACTATTAATTATTTTGATTAAAAAAGTTGTTTTTAATTAAAATTTAGTAATTTTCACTATTCATCAAAATATAAAAGTTATCCGAAAAGTACCAAAATTTCACCCTAGGATAATTTCAATATTCCAAATCCAAAAATGAAGTCCATTTTGAAATATAAAATATATATGATTTCAAAAAGTAGGTATTACTATTCACAACGACTAGTTTAATTAGTTGTGGTGTGTGTTAGAACTCGAGGTTGCGTACAACACACGCTATCGCATTATTCGAAGGGAAACGTACCGTGGAAGCTTGGGGTGTTACAGTATCCATCCTTAAAATCTAGGTCTCATCAAAAAATTTCTTCATAGTTTTTTTTTTCAAAATTGGGCTACCTTTATTTGCTGCTGAATTGTTCTCAACTTCTCCACCATTTCTTGAAACATTTGAGGTCCTAGTATCTTGAATTAACTGAATTCATCTGGGCATACCTATTTTCTACATCTCTTCCAATAAAGGGCTTCATATGTATCCATTTTTATGCTTTATTGGATACTTTTATTATAAGAGAACTCAAACAAAGGATGATATTGGTACCATCCTCTTTCGAATACCAAATAACACGCTATTAATATTTCTTCTAGTGTCTAAATAGTTTGGTCATATTTTCCATTGGTTTGAGGATAATAGTCCATACTAATGTGTAGATTCGTGCTTAGAAAATGTTTGAGAGTTTTCCAGAACATCGAGGTGAATCTCGGATATCGATCAGATACAATCGATAATGGTACTTCATGTAGCCTTACCACTTCTTTGATTTATATTTTTGAAAGTTGTTCTAGTAGGAAGTCCTCTTGAGTTGAAATAAAGTGAGTTGTCTTTGTAAGATGGTACAAAATAATCCATAGAGCATTGTTTCTTCTAGATGTCTTTAGAATTCAAGTGAAATATTCCATGTTGATGTTCTCCGAAAACCATTTTGGTATGGATAATAGTTTCATCATCCCTTTATACATTTCCCTTTCATCCTTCACTTGCTAACAGACCTCGTACTTTGATGTATATTCAATGGTATCCTTTTTCATATTATCCCACCAATAGTTCTCCTAAATAACTCGATTCATCTTTGTGCTCCCTGAGTGAATAGAGATGGTTGAGCTATGTGCATCATTTATAACCTCTTTCCTTTACAATTCTCCTCATGTTCCTCACTTCTATTGAATTATATCAGAATATCATGAACAAAGACTACCAAAAAGTTATCTAGGTAATCCCTAATGACTCTATTAATTATTCCCATGAATATTACTTGAGAATTAGTGTGTCTTAAGGGAATAAAAATGAAATCATAGTGTTCATACCCTGTTCAAAATCTAGTATTACGAATATCTCCCTTGCACACCTTTAATTGATGATATCTCGACCGAAGGAACTACTTAGAGAAAAAACATGACCCACATAGATGGTTGAACAAGTAATCTATCCAAAGAAGTTGATACCTTTTCTTTATCATGATATTAGTAATATCATGATAATCAATGCAAAGGAACATTGATCCACCCTTCTTCTTGAAAAAGAGGACCTTTTCACACCATGGTGAAGCACTCAGACATATAAAACCATCTTCCATATTCACATGTAATTTATTATCAGGTTCTTATATCTCAAAAATTGTCATTCTATAAGGTTTCTTTGATATAGGTATAGATCCAGGAATAAGTTCAATTTAGAACTCAGCCTCTTGATCAAGAGGAAGACAAAGAAATTATTTAGGGAATACATAAGTATAACCCCTCACGATGGAAAAGTCTTCAAGAGTGATCATTTAACTACTCTAAAATAATTGAATGATATATTCTTACTCATAAGGAAGTAATATCCACACTTGATATGAAGATTTTGTAGGAGATTCATCTTCTTCCTTAGACTTTTAAGGAATTGGAGGTTGATTCGGGATGTGAAGATCGATCTCACTTTACCAACAGTTGATATTGGATTTGTATAAAGATATCTAATCCATTCAAAAAATAAAATCATACAACAATAGTAAGGAGTTATGTATTCTATATACAATAATTTCCACATTAGTTGTTCTCATAGATAATTAAAAATCCATATTTTGAAGAGGTGTTTGAATAGTTATACTAAACAACGCAATATATGAAATAGTTCATTGAACCTGAATCAAATAGAATTTTCACTATTTTTGAATGAATAAATAGTGTACCTATCATCACATTGCTGACCGAAACCTCCTCAAGAGTAGTGATAAAATATTCTCTTCCATGTTTTCTTTGAGGTTGTTGTTGATTTCCTCTAAAAACCCTTGGCATGGGGAATTGGTTTTCAAAATTCCCATGTTACTTATAGTTGAAACACTGAACTATAGGTTGAGTGTTGATCTAACTTTATTTTATTCTTTTACATTAGTGAATTTATTCATGTCCCTTCAACATTTATTTTATAGATTCCCCATTCTTCTACATTTGAAGCAATTCCTAGTTTCCTTTATATAGTTCATGTATTGCTTCTTCCCACAATTTTGGTATATAATATATTCATCCTTCATTCCATCATGGGATTCATTTGCGGATCCACCCCTATTAGAATCAATTTTTTCACTTTTTTTTCACCGGTCCCATGATACCATTCAGTGTATCAGATCTCCATTTTAACCTTGGTGGATAAACAATCTCCTCAAAACTATGGAAGTCTTGAACAACTATCTCTTTTTATATACTTGACTTTAATCTTTTAAATAAGCGATACACATTTATTTCAGTTTTCCTGAAAATTCCAGAGGCATATTTGGAAGGCCATGTAATTTTTGCTCAATATGCCATGATAGACTCATATACTTTTTACTTAATTATGAGGGACTCACTTTCCCTTTTGAGATAGAGGTTTTAGGTAAAATATTTATTAAAAAAATTATTGAATTCTTCTTGATCTATAGAATAAATTTCCTACCTGGACATCATATTTTGGATCAATTCCCACCATTGAGTATCTTCCCCCTCAAAAAGATAGACCTCCAGCATAACTTTCTCTCCTTCTGAGCATTAGAGGATGGATAATATATTTTCAATGGAGTTAATCCACTCTTCGGTGAGGGGTGGGGGTATAATAAGTTCTACTAAACATGGGAGGCATTTTCCACATGAAGTATTTAATTGAAACATTATCTTTCCTTGGAGAAGGGGGAAATTACACATGATTAAAGTTATTATTCATAACGTGAGCCAACTATGAAAGTATTTTAATAATTTTTTTTTCACCCGTTCACATCATATTTGGTACATCAATTGGTAAATCATCACATTTCCTATCACATTGATTTTTGGAATGTTTTTTTATATTCCCCACCATTAAATATGAAAATAAAGTGAAATTATGGATCTTTAATACTTACCTAATAATCATAAAAATGAAATATTTGAACAAAAAAATGAGAAAATCTTAATAGAAATAATACCCTAACTTTTGATTCCAAGATTTCAATGTAGGTTATCCAATGTTTATTTCCTAACATATAATCTTATGTTATTTTTTTGTTCCGTTAATAATGGTTCATAATAAGCTTATGAATTTACCAAATCATATTCCATGGGTGTGCTGAATCAAGTGCATAGTAAGGCCCATTTTCGGTTATTTGGTTACCCTGAGTCAAGACTAGAATGCCTTATCAGAGTTGTTAATCATAGGTATATTTTTTCCAGAACAACATCCACCTGTAGTATCTAGAGAGGGATATATTTTCTTGATAAACCACTTCCTCTATACTTTTAAAAATTTAGGGATGTTATCTAAGACTTATTTTTATCCATAAGGTTATTATGAAAGTTCTATATTCCTAATCTCCAAAAATAACTAGAACTTCAACTGATACAAATGATATAGACCCTATCCACATTCAAATAACATTACATGATTTTAATAATAATTAAATATAAAATTACAATCTAATAATTTTAAATTCTAGTATTTTGTAGATTTGGTACATAATTAAACATCGTGATTCTGAAATAAGAACATATTTTATTTAGTCTTCATAAAGATCTCATAATGTCTTTTGATACTTTAAATCATAATAGGATAACCTAGGGATACAATGAATAAAGGGATCAGAAAAAATCCCAAAAAAGGAATAAACATAATAGTAAAGCTTAACACATGGGTTAGGAGGAATAACATAATGAAATAAAAAGTCATTGAATGTGATTAAATATGAGGAATCATAAAATGGAATCATATAATCATGGATTCATAGTAACATGGAAGAAATATAAAATATTCCTTAAAATAATTCAAGGCTCATTGCCAATAGAGGATCACGAGTCAAGGCAAACCACAAATACCACTGCACCTGGAGCAAGAGTCAAGGCTAAACACCAAGACCATTTTATATAACTTCCCATGAGATTGTAAATTAACCAATTAATTTGAACACTATCTAGGAACAAACATCATAACATTTTCATAAATATGTGTTCCACTTGAAGAATTATACATGAGCATTAAAACATAAACATAAGGGTTAGCTATGGAAAGAATTAGGTGTCTTAATCATATAATAAATCACAATAAATTGGAGTGCCATAAAAGTTTCCATGAAAGAAAATAATTAAATAATACATGGAAATTAGTTAATGAAAATATGTATAGATCATTATTAGTGATGTCAAACTGATGTTATGACATGTTAAAAGAGTATTTAATAAACTTTATAACTAAAACATTTTATTTTGGTTTAAGGAAAGTATTAAAGATAATTTAATTTAGAAAAGGGAATAATCATTTATATAAAAACATAAATAAAATAAAAATTTTTCATAATAAAATGAGTGTTTTTAAAAATTACTATAGTATTAAAACATATTATAGAGTTTACATGAAATTGGGTATGAATTAAGAAAGTTCCCTTAAATCAGGATTGTTTATCGGGAATAATTAAGTAGGGAACCTTTTAAAACATGCATATCCCCAAAAAAGAAGGATGAATGGATATTTATAATTTTTTTGGGAAAATATACATATAATTTAGAAGTTGTAAATAAAAATAAAATACAATTTCATTTGGGTAAAAAGATAGAAAGAGTTACCCAAAGGAATAATGGAGGTTCAGGTAGAATCTCATACCTTAAGTCTGATGGTGTTCTTCACTTGATCTTGATATCCTGGATAATCAAATCAGAATTATTAATTAATAGGACTATAATCCTTTGTATGTTTAATTTATTTATTATATCATTATTATGATAATTTACATACTTTTTTATGGGTTAATAGTGTTAGTTTTGTTGTTTAGGATTGTTGGTTTCCTTGGTTTTCATGATCGATTTACTTGTATACATTCTTAGAAGGTCGTATCAAGTGGCGGTAACTTTCAAGAATTGAAATTTTATATTATTAATGATCCTAAAAGGGTAAATTTTTATGATATGTAATTAGAATTTATGGAATAAGGATTAACCATTAGATAAATAGTTAATTATAATCATTTGGGATTATTTTAACAGTTTTCAATCACAAAAAACTCATTTTGTTTAATAAATTAATATCATGTGTAAAAATGATTCCAGAAAATAAAATAATATATAAGAAATATAATACAATTTGGATTAACCATAAAAATGGTTTAATGACTAGACTTGAAGATGGTAATGGAAATTTAAAACATCACCATCCATGAATGTGAGAAAATAACACATCACGAATTATGTTTTGTTTTTTTAGTATAAATGAATATAGAAAGAGAGATGATGATGAATTATTCCATTATCATAAAAAAAATTATATTATATTGAAGGTAATAGATTTATAATACTATTTTGAGGAGTAGAGGTGAGAAGAGAAAAATAAAATAAAGTAACTCGAAAGGAAATTAAAAGAAAAGGAAGAGGTTTTTACATCTTGATTCCTTCATCTTGAGAACCCCCTTTAGGGCATTGGAATTGGTATTTTATTAAAAAAAGATCCTAAAAATGGGAGAGGGTCTTGGGATGATATTTTAACCTAATTTGGACAAGTATCAAGGCTTTAGAGGTGTGAGAAAAAGAGGTGGTGTGAGGTCATATTTATAGAGGAAGAGAGGAGTGTTTTCTGATTATTTAATTCATTAGTTTATTATTTTTCTCAAGAAAAGAAATAGTATTTATTATTGAGAATAAATAGAATAATTATATCATTTGAGTCATAACCAATGGTTCTCACATCATCCATGACTCAAGGAATAGTGTATCTATCTTATAATGTATATATAGCGAAAATTATTGTATTTTTGTATTCACCAAAAATTCATGTTTTTAAGAAAAATACCAAAAAAATTACCCTAAACATATTTTGACATGTATAATTAAAAAATGAACTCCATTTTATGAAAATATATTTCTAAAAATTATAAATTTAATAACTTATTAAAATTATAATTTACTTGAAAAATATAGATTTTAAATTTATAACTGATATTATAACACTTTGTAAAATTAACTAAGGTCTCATGAAATTATCTTACAATAATAATAAATAAAAATCATAATTTATGAATAAATTTTATGAAAATAAATTTTAATTTAAATTATTAAATTATTTATAAAATTGTAATTAAATATTTATGGCTTACAAAAATACAAATACTTAATTAATATTTATTTTCTTATGCTATGATATAATCACATAATATTTTCACTTATAATATGAATAAATATTATTTGTACATTTATTTGTGAGGTTACTATTCAATAGTTTGGTTTTCTATTCATAAGGTTCATGTTAAAATTACAAAGGTCAAGTTACTATTCCTTCGGTATATGTTCCTTAACTTCTAGAAATGCATTTTATTTCATTAATTCTTTATTTATAAAGTTTGTATTGTGTTATTAATGTGATTTTATGTGATTATAATATATAAAATAATTATAAAAAGGTAGTTTCTATTGATATAATTCATGTTCGTTACACATTCTACTTCAAAAATTTCAGAATTATTTACTACTTATCCACCATCTTCATCTATATTTAGAAATCAGTAACTTCCAGAATCACTCCTTAAGTTGGTTCTTAAAAAATAACTTGAAATTTTCCTAAAAAAGATGAATCTAAAAAAATCAAGTGTATGTATGAATATTTTCTATAAAATGATATATATAATAGGAAATATGTTTTTGAGAATGAAAATAAAATCGTTGAATAAGTAAATAGAAAATTTTAATCTCAAGTCAATAATAATGACAATAATTAACTCCTACACACAGTAGTTTTCAAACCTATGTTACATATTTTGAGACTATCCTAAAATATAAAACACATAACTATGACTAATTTAGGGTTCAATATCCACCCCAAAGTGTCAAAAGAATAATTTAAAAATGTTAGGGAAATATTACTTATATAATAAAATATATGAGCATTTTTTTTAATAATTTTGATTTTATAAATATCCTTGGATTTTAAACTTTTTGTGTTTTAAATTTATATGGTAGGAAATGGATTTCATTTTACATGGATAAATTTTTGAATAAAATTAAAAAATAAGAGTAAAAAATAATGTAATCCCATCCTATAACTATTCGAGAAAGGTTTTCCATCAGAGAGGCAGTGCTAACAATATCGATAGTAGCACCCAACTAGGGAGATATATGGTAGCAAATCTAGAGCTGGTCATGTAAGGAATAAGATTAGTGCAATTTTCCTAGCATGTGGAAACACTTGGAGAGGATAATTTTAGGTTATTGAGAATTTACACTTATCAAGAAGTCCATAGATGAGGCACAATATTGATATAGGACTCTATAATTGAATATTAAAATGTAATGCACACTAAGCTAATTGGAATGATACTATTTTTAATTTTTCTTATTTAACGCATGGTTTACATGTGGTTTAGCACTTAGTAAAATGTTGATGAACATGCTCACATCACTTGGAGAATGTATTACCATGATGATCAAAATTTCAATAGGGTATAGAATAATCTCAAAGTCGATCTTGCGGAAGATATGATGAAGTTTAGTACACTTAATCTTGTGTGTTCATGTGACTATAGAGACCTATGCACTCATACAAAGATATTATATATTTTTAGATTAATTTTCATTATATTACAGTAATAAAAAAAAGGATACTAATGGTTTAGTGTCTTTAGAATCATGGAAACATAAACAACTAGTTTATAAGTGAACTAAATTCTATCCAATTAAATTCTTCAAAACAAGCACCCTTCATAGAGACATCTTACTTAATACCTTTCTTCAAAACCTATGGAAATGAAACATTAGAACGGTGAGCTCAAATGTTTTGTATGTTTAAACAAGGGAGATAACATTATAATATAATCATAAGGGTGTGAGATCATGATAATAACATCTAAGAACCATACCATGCATGTTATAGATTATAAATAATATTAATGTAATAAATCATGGGATTTCAAAAGAAATGTTCCATAAGGTAGTGAAAGAACATAACCCTAAGATTATAACATTGTAATAAGACCCAGAATTATGGAATACATATAAGATTATAACATTGCGAACTTGTATAAATTGAAAAGGTTCACTCAATAAGTTAACGACATGAAACTAGGCTCTAAAATAATATTATGGACATGTAACCAGGAACATTATTAATCTTATGGATATGAAAAAAACCATTATTAATCTTTTGAACATAAAATAATTTCAATGAATAACATTTTGGACATGAAAACAAGTTCATGCATAACGTAATTAACTCATGAGTTGTCCATAATTAACTACTGAATTGGATGGACATATAGGTCCCTCCAATCACATAATTAAAATAATACATTATTTTTCCATTATATCATAGATACTTCATCATATTATAACCTTTAAAAGAAAATCGGTTTCATAAAAATAACATCATAGCATAACTCATCGAAAAGATATGGGTTTCATAAAAACATTACGCTCATAAATATTAACCTTCCAAATGAAGAATAAATATGGAATAATTTGATCATTTCCCATGTAAAGCTTAATTTGAAACCGAGGATTTCATCTTAGATTGAAAATTATTTTGAAGGATAATTTAGAATATTTCTACAGGATAATATCCTTCTCATTTTGTAATCACATAATACAAATATAAAAAATCAACACAGTTTCAATAAAACATTTTCTTTTAAAAATATCTTTGGATACATCTATTGGAATATTTACATAATTTATTTGTTAACATATCTGGAAGTACATTTCATGTCAAACACACTAAAAATAAATATTTCTTCCACATATTTGGTAAAATCCATTAAAGACTTTTTTAAAAAATGAAATGAATATTCCATTCATTTTTTTTAAAAAAAGTCCATATTTGCTAAAAATTTATTTATACAATCATTGGGTTATAGTAAAAACAGTCTTCAAAAAACATAAACATGGATGAAAAAGAATTTTTGACTGAAATGTTGATTTTTCTTAAAAAATTATTTCTCACTATTTAGTACATAAAGGGAGGAAAAATAAATGAAAAAAAATATTTATAGTATATTATAATAAATGAATTTATTGAGAGGTAGATCATAATATTTTATCATCAGAAACATAATAATAAACAATATCAATGAACAATGATATTGTAAAAGAAAAATTTTACAACTTGGGTATCATCTAAATTGGAATACCCATGAAATAATAACATTAAAAGAAACATTAAATATCATTATAATAAATAAATTTTTCATATGAAATGTAATAGGGTCTCTATATACACCTCATAAAATAATATAGGTGCATAACATAACATATGTCACAAGGAATACAATTTGAGATAAAATTCCCTCTCTTCTTTGGCTATCATTTGAATCAAATTACCTATTAAATAATAACATAAAATGAAACATTAAATATCAATAAATTTATTATATTCATGATATAACATGTCAAAGGGGTAGTATATACCCCACACAAAATAAATTAGTGTTGAATACGACATATATCTCCAAGAAATAAAAAAAATCGGAATCCCTTACCTTAAGTCTCGACTTCCTTCGCACACATTTTAATATCTTATATAATAATTATATTATAATTATAAATATAATTTATAATAATACTCATATGTATAATTCCATATACAATTTACTTTTGACATTTTATTTTTATTTTATTGACAATTTCTTGTTAGAATTACGTTTTGGGTAATAACTACGTTATTTTTCATGTCTGATTTGGTTTGTTATATTTGGTACTATTAAATTTAGAATTAATAAATGATATCAAAAATTTATAAAAAGATATAAATATCACATATATTCATTATATATGTATTTATAGTAATCTATAAAATTCATAGATAGAAAATGAAATAAATTGTTCCTGGAAATGGTTTGTTGTACATATGCATGAATGATGTTTCTATTTTCATGGTAGATAGAATGATAGAAAGTTAAGTAATATATCACCATTAAAAATTATTTTTGATTTTATAAATATCAAATATATTCATTAAATTTAACCTTATAACCTTCCATGTAAAGTGCAAGTGAGAAACGAATCACATCACTTCAGGGGTAGTAGTTCACCATATACAAGAGCGATGTTGTCATATTCTCACATAATATAAATTAAGAATTTATCTATGATGTTATATTTACAAAAGTATAATTATTTTATAAATATCATATAAATATAAAAAATAAACCATTATATCTATCCTTGAGCAGTGGTGATGGAAAATAAATTACATCAGTTCACGAGACGGTAGTCTATAGTACACACGATCGACGGTTCTGGTTTCCAATTTGATGGAAGAGGGTATGGATATGTTTTTTTTTCATAAAAATTAAAAAATATTATTTTATGTTTTATAATGGTTCTATTATATTGAAATTATTAATACATCAATTAAGTTGGTTATAGAAAATGTAAAAAAAGAAACCGTTTATTGAAGCTAATTACCCTCTCTTGGAAGAACCATCTTTGGAACTCTTATTAAGGACCCCAGGTTTGGTATTTTGGGATTAAATGAATCTCTAAAAAATTTATAAGGTTGGTTGAGAGATTTTTGCTGGTTTTGGTCAAGGTAATTTCATTGAGATCTGTGAATGAGTGAGGGGAGGAGATGTCCTTTCATAATTGAGGAGGAGTGACATTTTTGTAAATATCTAGAACTATTCAGTAATGGAAAGTCACACTAAATCCAAATGCCTAAAAAATTGGTAAATAATGGATTTGGGTGATATTTTCAATTTAAATTTCCACCATCTAAAAAACTCATGATTTAAACATGTTTTCCTTAACTTATAAGTTTCCTTACATTTACTATTTTAGTTTCCACTACGGTAACTAGACTTTCTATCTAGGTAATTTATCATTTAATAATACATATAAAATTATAATTATTAGATAATTTTTACCCAATGGTAGTAAATATTAAATAAAAAATTGAAAATAAAAATACTATGTGTGTTGGAGGTTAATTTTACCAAAAGTGCAAGAAAATCACAAAAACCTCATTTTACCCTTCACCAATATAACAACATTTTTACAATTTTTAGTTCAATATAATTATTATTGTGGGAATATCAGTCCATGAATGGACCATGGTTTATATTTATAAAACTATACAAATGAACTGGTATATTATATTATTTTTATGAATTTTAAATCATTTAATAAAATATTACTTATTATAAAATAACATTAATGTAAATTTTGACACAATTCATTCATTTTGACTTACATTTTTTTAAAAAATGTAGAATTATAATATATCATTTTCATATATTTATATCACATTATATTTATCTAAAAAAATCATGAAATATAAAAAATAATTCAATTAATATAACTTATAATAATCTTAGTATTATGTATTTTATTTTTCAATTAATTAAATAATAACTACATCATCATTTCAAAATAAATTAAAGTAATTATATAATTACAAAAAATTAAATATAAATTACCCTCATGAAATTAATTTAATTTTTATAAAAAATAATTTCAACATTAAATCAAATCATTATTTTTTCATTAGGTGAACACATAATTTAAATTTAAAAGAAATAGTGTGAAAGTTTGTCTTCTTCTTTACTTAAATTAATATATTGGTAATATTCATGAAAACTAGCACATAAGCACGAAAACATGTAGCCTTAGGTTATGAGGGTCTAAATATGTATATCCAATAGGAATTAGACAAGTTTTCTGGGTCATTTTAATCCACATCATTTTAGTTTAACCATGGTAATGTCATTTTATCCCTAACCATGTTAACTAATTTTTACTATTATTGCTATTAATTTTGACCAAAAAATAAGATTAAATATTTATATAATGTTAATTAATATTATTTAAAATATGGAAAAAAATTTATAAATTAAATTAATAGAAGTGGTAAATATTAATTTCAAATTACACATGTAGACATAAAGAAAAAGGGTTCTGTAAAGATAAAAGTTTCATAATTATAGAATGTTTTAATATAAAAATTAAACATGAAATTGATCCCAGTAATCTAAATTATATTAATAAATATTTAATTTAAATTATTTTACTTTTAATATATTTTAAAACATGATCTATCTTTGAAAATTATTTAATTGAGAATTCAATTTTTAGTAAAAAGTAAATATTTTTCATTGTTCACTAAAAAAGTAATATTTTCAAAAAAATATTAAAAAATAATCCCTAACCTAATGTTTACATGTTAATTCAAAAAATAAATTAAAATTTTTAATTAAATTTTCCAATAGTTTCAAAAATTTATTCTATTTATTTTTTCTAAAATGAAATACAAATCATTGTTTTGGGAAAACAGTATTTTCAAAGCATGTAAAGACTATTAAAAATTAAAAACTTATTTTCAAATATATTTTATTTATCTAAATTCATTATACTAAATTCTAAAAATAAATTTATTATTATTCATAATTCCAAATTTAATGTCTAGATTATAATCCGTATATATGAATAATAATGTATATATTATATCATAATTTATAATAACCCAATTTTGTGTGTAATGCATGATATCCAGGAAATTAAATCTATTTGAAAAAATAGTAAAATAGAAAGTTGTTGAATTATAACACCTTAAAATTTATATTACCCAAAAAAATTAGTCACTGCAATGAAAAAAAGGGATGATACTCTAGACTCATCACATCCTCAGGTTTACTTGTAGCTTCCTTAGGATGGTGGTTTCACCACAAAAAATTAACATGGTGTGTGGTATTATTTCGAAAAAAATATTCTCCACTATCCAAAATCTTCACTAGTTGTTCCTAATTAAAAATTTCTTTCTCCATTGGAATATCTATTGATTTCACTACATGTGAAGGATCAAGTATTTACTTCATAAGGAGAGATACATAGAACAAATTGTGAACATGAGGGAGATTCAGTCTATGGTTCAAATGAAAAGATACTATATTAATGAATTAAAAGGAACCCAATGCATAGTGATCAACATTATTTTATATCATAAGAATACTTTCATTATTTTTTAATGCTCCTATAAATTTCTACTTCATCCATGAAATGAATATTCTTGATTATTGTTTCATTCTTAGAGAGATAAAATTGCATAAGATCCATAACTCATTCATTTGTCAACTAAATATTTACCAAAACCCAAATGGTTAGCACAATTTATCCAAAAACATCCAAAGTTGAACTTAATCAATTACACGAATAGTTAACCTTAAGACTCCTTTAAGTGTGACCGAAAATTAAATTTTAAAAAATAAAAAAAGATTGCTAAATTTCAAAAATCAACTTATCATTAATTCCCTAAATATCATAAAGTACCTCTTCATTTTCACATAAGAAATATCTGAATAATTTGGTCACGTATTCTCCTGGAACCCAATACTAACCAAAATTTATATAAAATTCCTATAAAACATACATTCTTATTAATTAATTAAATAAAACTAAAGATTATTAAATATATTCCATAAATAATGTTTTTTATAAACTCCATTAATGAAAACATAACCCACACTTTCAATAAATCATTAATCAGTCCAAATGCCATCAATACTATCAAATTTACTTTATCCATAAAAATCATCTCTTTATCTAACCTAAACACCAGTATCTCATCATCACGAACATATTAAGGATTATTGTTCCATTAATAAAAAATATCACCTTTACATTAAGTGACTTTTCTATGTCATTAGTACCATTAAACATATTCATTCAAATCCTTAATGAAAAACATCAGTATAGAAACCCTTATATATTTAGAAATTATATAATTCTAATAAATAAATACTTCAATCATTCCACTTAATTCCTAAGTAACTATCTGGGCTTCAACGTATTTTTCCATAAAACATATTTAATTTCATATACCATTTGTAGTCTCTTCATCATCAAAAAAAATATTTACTTAAACCACCTAGTTGATCCTCTACTTGAGATTTCTCTCTAGGACATAGATTTTAATAATTACCATACATTAGACATTTAAATAATTAATCCATTGACAATACCATAGTGTGGCTAATATTTCCATCCATTTCATTAACTATACCTTTTATTTTTCTTTACTAATTACTTGTATGTTCTCTTCATCTCCACATGTAAAACATGTTCTATTTCCATTGTGCAATCCCATTGAAAGATTATTCCCAAAATGTTGACATATGGGAATCTAAATATTCATTCCTACTGGTCTCCGCTAGCTAATATCTCAACGAACTCTTTCATTATCTTATTTGGTGAGTCTGATAGTTTGTCAATTAGTAAGATTTTAATAATATATTATGGAAACTAATTAGGCATAATCATAATATCCTTTACTATAGTCATCATCCTATTGGGTTTCTATTTAACACATTTCCAATCATATTAAACATTAACCATGTTCTATCTTGTTCCTTCTATTAATGAATACAAAATATCATAGTGTGACTAACAATATGAATAGTGGGAAACCTCATAATCATGAAAAAAATTTATAAGATGTCTAAATCATGACATTATATTTTTAATATAAGATTACTTATGATTAGGATAGAACATTCATGATCATAATCTATTCGAATAATTTATGATGGTTCATAAAAATATGAATCAACCAAAGCATATCCCCTAGAAGTATCAAACTAGGTGAGTGGTAAGTGAATATTCACTATACACTAGAATAATTTTTGAGATATACTCGACCAACTCTTTTTTTGGGGTTGTATCCCTTAGAATAATATTTTCAAAAACCAAATCCACTTTTAGTATCCATACATGGATATATTTCTAGGAAAATCACATAATAACATCCATAACAATACAATGGGATGTTATCCTTTTCAAAGTCTTATCCCACAAATTTTCACTAAAGATTTCCCATCCTAGTTTCCAAAGGTTATGTAAACCTTTACTATTCTAACAACTATAGTGACCCCTGATTTTGTACATAGATATTAAATCCTTTTAGATAAATATTAATTAGATTTCACAAATTCATGACTTAGTATTATTACATTTTAGTGTCTTTGGAAACTTGGAAACATATAAAACTGGTTCATAAGTGAACTACATCATCTCACATGAAATTTTTTCATAACTATTACCCTTCATATAAATGTTATACATAATAATCTTATTCATAACGGAGGGAATGGAAGAATTATAAAGGGTGATCTTATATTCTCATTAAGGGTAAAAAAGGGAGACATCAATATAACATAAGTATAAGAGTATGATAAAATCATAATGACATCTAAAAACCACACCTAGAATTTCATATATCATAAACATGAGTTATGGAATAAATAATGGTAGTTAATAAGACAAAAATCATAAAGGAATAAATGAAAATAATCTATGAGATCATAACAATGGAATAAGACATTTAATTTTAGTATACACATAAGCTAATAACCTTGTGAAGAAGTATAAATAGAAATAGGTTCACTCATTAAGTTAAGGAAATGAAATCAGACCCTCTCATGAGCTTATGTACATGTAAAAAAGTCCATTATTAATATTATTAACATGTAAACTCAGAACATTCTTAATATTATGGAACCACATAGAGTATCATACAATTGAATCTATGTGGTACTTCTTAAGTGTTATTTTTATAGTTATCCATGGTCGAGTGATGGGGAAACATATCATGCTTCTTAGGAATCATACTCTTTGATGGGAAAATATAACAGAATAGCTATGATAAAAAGAATCAAGCAAGACATGGTGATTCTATGAATAACGTGGCTTTGAAACCTATACAATCTCTATAGGGTATCAAAGAGTAATGTGAACCAAGTAAGAAATTATGTGGAGTTGAGCTAGTGATTAAGGATGGTCAATTGGGACCTTCAATGAGGAGATGTATGATCCTTATAAATTATACCCTTATGAAATATTTGTTTGGTATGATCACATCTCATTTGTTTATTGATTATTGTTTCCTTGATCAGACGGGTCTACATGTTGAGATGATGCCTTCTATTTTTAAACACTATATACCATTGGCGCAACGAGAGTGTTGAGCCTTAAAATATGTAGCTTGTTCGATAATACACAATGGTACTGAGTTGGTATGGGATTTATTTGTGCTAGATATAGATTATTATGTCTTGATTCAAGTAATGGATTGGATGATCAACTTTCAGGCCCATATTGATTGTTTTTCATGGTAGGTGAGTTTCAAATCTATTGATGCTGACAAGAATCTATTTAAAGGCGATTGGGTAGTGGATAAAAGCAAATTAGGATCCTTGGTATGGGGGGTTGGATCTATCTCTTACTAGTTGATAAAAATTCAATTGGCATCAATAGATGAAATCAAGAATAGGGATTTTAAAACCATATTGGACTACTTTGTTGATTTTTTCTAGACAATTTTTTGGGATTACCACCAAAAATAGAAGTGAAGTTCACGATTGATCTTATACTAGATATCAGTAATATCCCACTTGCATATTATCAGATGGAACCAAAAAAATGATAGAATTGAAGGATCAATTGTATGATTTGGAAAGTAAATGTTTCATCTAACAAATTTTGTCTCTATGGGTAACACATGTTTCTGAAGAAAGAGGATGAAAATCATTGGCTCTGTATAGAATATCATAATATTAGCCACATTGTGATAAATAATATATATCCTCCTCAATATATTAATAACTTGTTTGATCAATTTATGGTATCTCAATGGTTCCCTAAAATTTAGTTGTGTTTAGGATATCACCAACTATGGTTTAGAAGGGTGGGTATTCAGAAGACATATTTCATAAGAAGATATTTCCATAACGAGTTCACAATTAGGCCTTTTGATCTTAATAATTCAAAATCCATCTTTATGGAAATGATGAATTATATATTTTATATGTATCTAGATTCCTTTTTAGTGGTGTTTGTGGTTTATATACTCATTTATTCATGGATAAAGGTAGATCATGAGAAACACATGGCTATAGAGTTGGGTATATTTTCAGAACATCGTCTGTATTCCAATTTATCGAAGTGTGATTTATGGATACAAGGGGTACATTTTCATGGCTGTGTCATTTCAGAAAATACTCATTTTTGTATATTTGAAAAAATATATAAGTTGGTACTTCTTGGAAACTACCAAAAAATTCCTTCGATGCATATGGTATTCTTGGATTGGTAGGATACAATAAACATTTTGTATGTGACCTTTCTCATTTCTCATCACAGATTCCAGATTTTATGGGGAATGTTGTTCCTTTCCAATGGAATGATGAATGTTAGAAATCCTTTCATGTGATTATGGTTAGAATTAAATCATCTATAGTCCTTATATTTCTAGAATATGAGAAGGTCTATGCATTCAATTATGATGAATCATGATCTTGGATGGGATGTGTTCTCATGCAGAGGTATCATGTTGTCGCTTATGGTTCATTACAATTATGGTTGTAGGGGAATAACTACATAACACATGATTTGGTATTATTTTACATGGTCTATGCTTTAATAATCCAGAATAGTTATCTTTTTTGTGATAAATTTACTATGATTATTGATTATAAGAGTTTGAAACACATTTTATTACAAAGATATCTGAATCTAATTCAATGCAGATGGATCGAATACCTTCAAATGTTTTACATAAACTTGATGTACACACTAGGTAATGAAAATTCAGTGGTGGATGAATTATGAATAATGTCATATAATCAGTTGGCTAATGAATGATTAGTACTGCATGTGAAAAATGGTTAGATATTTGATTCAAAATGTGTTTATATGAGGAAAAAACTCAATGGCGGGGAGACCATTGAGGGATGAAAGCTGAAAAGGAGTTCGGGTTTTAGGTTTACATATCAGATCATGGTGCCTTAGGTTTGTTAGGAATAAATCCTTAATTCTTATAACTTTTCAAAATTATCTACTGAACTAGGAATTCAGAAAATGTAAAAAGTGTTGAAATCATAGTTTTGGTGTATTGATATGAATAGAATAGTGGTTTATTATTTTTCAAGATGCCTCAGATGTTACTAGGTCATTAAGAAAAACTATCAACCTGTAGACATGTTGTGGTCTTTACCCATTCCCATGCAGAAATGGGAGAAAATAGCCAGGAATTTTGTGAAATTTTACCAAGGATGGTTTGGAAACTTCATTCCATGTGATTTATAGTGTATTAACTCAAAATGTTATCTCATTTCATCCCTATTAATGAAAGTAATTCAATTGATGACTTTTCATAAATATATATATGATAAGTTATAAAGCTTCATGGAATTCCAATTTTGATTGTATCTTATCGAGACCTCGAGGTTGTGTCTCATTTTTGAAAATTCCTAAATCAAGACCTTGGGAATCAGTAAATTCATTGGTCTTGTGTAATACATTTTAGTGGATCATGGGAGGATCATATACCATTAGTGGAGTTCCCATACAACAATATTTTTCAAGACTCAATATATTTGGATATTATTCTATCAAATTATGAGTATGATTTTTGGTATCTACTTTTTTTGGGTTAAAATAGCTGAGACATCACTGGTTGGATGAATCCTTGTTGAAGTGACAATAGAGAAGATTCAATTGATTAGGAAGATAGTGGATACTGATCAAATTTATCAGAAATTGTATGTGGTTCATCATCTATTACCTTTTTAATTTTAGGTGAGTGACCATTTTTTCTTGATAATAAATCCAAGTATTGGGAATCATGATTCTTGTAAAAATGGAATGTTATCTCCATGATACATAGGCTCTTTTGAGATACCTGAATGAGTTGGTGAGGTGTAATATGAGTTATCCATTCCCCCAATGTTATGTTTAATGCATAATTTGTTTCACGTATCTCAATTTAAGAAGTATCAACATAATAATGAACATATTATTCAATGGGATCATGTTGCCCTAGATCTACAAGATATGTTGATTCATGAGCTGGAATAGATTTTTGATATTAAAGAGAAATGTTTCCAAGGGAAAAAAATCGGTATAGTGTAGGTTTTATGGAAACATTGTCGAATTTATGAAGAAACATGGGAGAATTAAAATGAAATGATGGAGAAATGTCTTGAACCCTTACAATTCAACTCTATTTTTCTACTTTTTGGGGATGGAATGACTAATGGTGTGGAGAATGTAATGCCCAAGGATTGAGGTACTTACCCCTTTTGTGCATTTTAAGTATATATAAGGATTGATTTATGTTTCAGGAGGGGTAGAGTGTTTTTTCAGGATTTAGAGGATTTTATGGAGGTTCACTGTTAGAGAACAATTTGCATGACCCATGATCCCCAACCAGGAATCTATGTAGCTTTTAAGATGAGGCATAGTAGCTCCTCACAGTTGGAGAATAGTTTTTCCAAACTGTGCCAATGTATAGAAGAATCCATGCATGTCAAGATAGAGAATAAATTCATGGTTAACACATGGTTTTTCTAACCATGTGAGAAAAAATTTGAGGGGTAGGTATAAGGTAATATCACCAAATTATTAGTTCATGTTCAACCAAACCATATAGCCAAATTGTGTGACAGTGTGGTCTACATTTATAGATCCTAAATTTTTGGGTCTAACTTAGAGTAAGTCATAGGACCCATTTTATTTCCTTTATAATTCATAATCCATATTTATTTTCCTCTTAAGGAATGGGAGGTGATTCCCATTGATTATAGAACATGTTTTAGGCAATTTAAATCCCATTGGATATCCATATTCACCAATAAGTCCTCATTCATGGAAGTTATTGTTAGATCATTTCTCCTTCTCTCTCCCCAAACCCTTAATATAATATTTTAGGGATAGATCTAGGTTATTTAATATATTTTAGATGATGAAATGATAAATATGTACTCGATCTATGAAAGGAAATGTGGTTCATGATCAGATCTAGAAAATCATTCAGACATTATTCTCTTTTCTAATTCTTGTGTTGAAGGTGGATTTTGTCTTGACTCCACTTCATTAGAACATGAAATATTATCATTAAATAAATATTTTCTTAAAAATTATAATGAAATAATTTTTTTATTCTTATTGGAAACCTCTTTATTGATAGATTTTACAAATTGTGAAAATTGGATGGTTTTTTAAAAATCCTCTTGGATGATAATTTTAAAATGGTTATTTTAAAATAATGGTTATGATTTGATGCATTAAAAATAGTTGTTGAAATGTTTTATAGAAAGAATGTTTTTGTGTGAAATGTCTTAGCATGGGTTTTGGAATACATGGTTGGTGTCAGTTTATTTTCATTATACCTGACCCTATGTAGGGGTGTGTTCCATTGGGGAACCTAGTATTCGTTACCTTGTAATGAAAAATATGATATATGAGAAACTTCTCATGAATATAGAACTATCACCTATGAATGCATGTGTGGATGTGTGGATTTATGGAATCATGGATTCGGTTTTTTAAATGGAATTGAGATAGGTTTTAAAGGAATTTTTATTTAATTCTATATCAAACTATTTAATATTTAATATAATATATTTTAAATATTTTAATTGTTTTATATAAATGTTCTAACAATATTTTACCTAGTGGCGTGAATTGGGAAATTGTTGGGGAGATCCTATTGTGTTCAGACTCACCCCTTACATGGGAGCAATTGTTTTTTTTTCATATGTCATCTATTGAGACATAAGTAAAGAAAATTTATTTTAGTTTGTTAGTTATACTTCTTGATACTATGGGGAAGGCTTATTGAGTTGGATCTTAGAGTAGGTCAGGAGTTTCTGGTTGGATGTATTTAGTGTATTTTTCTTGTTTTTACTTTTTATTCCTTTGGTTATGTCAATAGATTTCTACTATTACTCTTTTATGGTTGTTATTGTGGCTATTTTAGTTGTATTTTGTACACATGTATCATATATTTGTTTTTTGGTCATTGTATTTTTGGTTTTGATGTATATATTTTAAATGGAAAATAATCCCCCAAGTGTTCTTGGGTTTTTTGTCATTTATTATAATCCTATTTGTCTTGGGGATGTCACCTAATGATTTTAACACCCACCACCTCTCCCCAATTCAATGGGTGAGGGGTTATATGTAACAAATCACAACTCTGATGTGGAGCATTGGGATAATGGTTCATGCTTAAAATGTAACCTAATATGAGTTGAATGACATCATTTGAGTGTTTCCTTTTTCAACATTGGGTTTTCATGTGCTGCAACACGTGTTGAAATGCTAATGAACATTCCTATAACACTTCAATAAATACCTACCACATTTAATAAAACACCATGAGAGTGTACACAAAACAAGAATTTTTGTTTGAGGAAGCTCTGTAAATGTTTAAAAAATTAACACTCATGCTTATATGTTACAATATAGATTAATAATTAATTCTAAAAAATTGTTTAAACATGATTCATTTTATGGCCTCCATAGAGTGATCAACCATGAACACGATTAGAAACTATTGAAAGAAACACTATAATAATTACAATGGTTGGTTTTCATTGAGTTATGGAATAAAGATGTTATATATATGGGAACTGATGATGGAAATTAATTTCATGTTGTAGTGGTGGAAATAGAAAATAACATATAGGTATCTTATTTTATATTCTTAATATAAACTCAATATATACAAATCCTCTTCACATGGGGTAAGTATGTAAATTTTTTTCAAGAATGGGTAAATATGTATGATTTTTTATATGGATGTGTTTTTACTTTATTTGAGTATGGAGTTTGCTGAAGGATAAAAATGGTGAGTAAAATGACCATATGAATGGAGAATTAACTGTATAAAAAATATTCAGATCTAAAATGGTTAGGTTTTAAGTTGTGGCATTTAGTGTAGTGTTTCATGTGAGAATGTAGTGAAAATACTAGAAAAACTGATTGAAAAAATGCCTACAGTGAAATATCTATTCATTATTTAATAAAGTTTCATGGTGGATCAATATTTACTATGGAGTGTTGAAGGAGGATATTCATCATGGATGAAGGAAAGAGAAGAAGTGATGTGGTAATTATGACCAATGCAATACCAAGGAGGTTATCCTGTTATTCTGAGACACTGAAATGTTTGAATCTACACAGTGGTGTAAAGAGGTATAAAGAAGAGGTTAAGATATTTTTTTGAGGTATTTTGAGTACCACATCAATTAAAGTAACATTGGAATGTAACGTTGAACATTTTCACTAAAAATAGTAGTTCCATAGTGTAGTGAAAAGGATTAGGTCATTTTCATCATTTTACAAAATTGTGGATTCCACCTCTACACAATATTTTTTTGTATTATTTACTGGTATGTGGATCAAATGTTTTACCTTTCCTGATTGATATCAAAATGGGGATAATTTGGAGTAGATATATAAAAATTAAAGGATATATATTGATTAAACATATACTCTTTTCTTATAAATTAAGTTTTTGGAAACACTAATTGGAGGTATCAAATCATGTATCATCAAATATCAATGGGTTGGACTCTTATACTACTGGATTTGCTTTCATTTACACTCTATTATGACTAGAATGAGGAGGTGATGTCTTAATGAAAATATATGTGATGAAGGGGGACTCATCTAGTGAATTATTCTTTTTTAATGATTTTTAGTTGGGTTTTCCATTGATTATGTCTTTTATATATCTTTCTTATTTATTGAGAATAAATATTTTCTTTTGAGTGAGGAAGTGATTTTTAATTAAAATACAGGTATTTAAATTTCTTCATGACTATTGAGTGAGTCACATTTTATGTTTAAATAAGTTTTTTTCCTACATATATCCTTAATAAATCAAAGTATATGACTATAATAAAAGTGATTTTTTGACTTTTTGAACGATGAATGACACCAAAGTATTTATTTAACCTAATCCGAATAATTACATAACTAGTAATTCATCTTTTTCACTTTACTAGTGTATGAGAATAAATTTTATAATTCTTGGTAAACTTTCTTTGAATAAGTTTCTCTTTTTCAAAATACTCAATACTTATTCTACATTGTTCTAGGAATTCAAAATTGTAGGTTTAATCTCAGATTATCGATCATTAACCTTACTAGTTAGTAGTTATGATGAGTGAATTATACATTTGAAAATTAATTACTCATAAAAATTAGTGATGAAATATATAATTTTAATTATATCCCATACAATATGAAGTATTTGTGTAATATCTATCTAAGGGAGAATGGGATGGTGTATACCAAGTTAGGGAAATCATATATCATTTCTTATATAGAGTTTGGGTGAAACATATACCCAAATTTAAAACCCTATTCATCAAGGTTGAGAATAAAATCTTAGGAAAAATAATAATAATATGAAACTTTCCTCATTATCAACATAATAAATTATTAGTTACAAATATATAACACATTAAACATAATTTCAACAAGATACACTTTAATTCCACACAAATACCAATCATAACTAGTGATATTATCAATGAATAAACTATAAAATTAAGATAAATTATGATATACAAATATCTTTCCAAAAGATTTATGATAGGTAGAATAGAGTAATTGAGGAATAAAAATTAACATAATAAACACAAAGAATAATCAATTCCTATAAATTAATATTCTAGTTGTGTAGGATAAACAAATCCCAAAGCATGTAATAACTATAAACAAAGGAATACTAATATGAGAACATTTTTTATCTATCAAACTCATCAAACTCATTTAGTTATCAATTTAAGAAAAGTTTTATTAAAGGGAGAAGTAAATTTAAGGAAATTATCAAAAAAAATTACCAAGATCTAATAAAAGTTTCAATTCATACTCAACAAATTATTAAAGTATAAGAAAATTGTAATTACAATATTAATGTTAGGATTAAAACTTATTAGAAACTACCACTTATATACACTTGTCAAAAGGGTTTAAATTTACAACATTATATATTTTATGTAAAGAATAATTAATTTAACGGTAGCATAATAATGCTGAAATACTAAATAATATCTTCCCACTTAATCTGACCCATAACTTACCTCCTCCTTGATGAAATCTCCTAACCAATGTTATTTTTGTTTCATTACTTGAACTTCATTATTTTTATAACGAAGAGAAATGATTTACTTAATAAAAATGATTAAGGACTCATAGAGACAAGATTAATTAAGTTATAATACTTCCATTCAATATTTAATTAAGAAATAAAATTAATAATTACTAAGAGTTATCGAGAGATAATAATATGAATATAAGAAAAAAATTAACTATCATAATTGACCAAAATCCTAAATTAAAGGAATATTTTAATTAATTTATCAAATTGAATCTAAGTGTACTGCCCAAAAGATAATCCAAAAAATAACCCTATAATATATATATAACCATTTATAATTTTATAACCCATTTATAAACATGAAACTATATAAATGAATTAATGTCAATGACTAAAGAGTATATGTTCACTTCCCAAGTTCATGAAAATTTGGACTAAAAAATGAAACATAATTAATAAGAATTATATTGGAAAATATATATATATATATATATATATATATAAATGTAAACATGTTAGACATGATTAATGAAGGCATTAACAACTCCTAACTTTCAAATAATGACATATTAAGATATGAAATACATATAATATAATTAAAACCATAAATATAGTTAAAAACTGTAATTTACATATAACAATAATAATAATTTACATGTTTAATCTAAAAATTATGAAATGAACATAAATTTACTGGATTATATATAATTACTAATACACATGACTATAAATCAATATTTATATAAATCAAGGATAAACCAACACCATTACCCATGTTCATTTAAAATTCCATAGAAACCCATTGACTTGATGTATCAAAATATCAATTAAAATCACTCAATAATAATTCCAAAAATATATATTTAATATTTATGATTCATTTATAAATTATATTATAGAAATATCTGAACATAACTTCAATAAACACCCAAATTATTGAAAACATTTACCCTACCCATTCATTGATGATATATTACTACTCCAACACCCACTAAACATCTGCCAACAGTTATTAAACCAAATTTCCAAAACCAATAGAATCCAATTAATCAATAATTATAATTATATAGTAACTAAAAAAAGAAACATGTGTATATAACTCCTAAAATTCATCAAATCATAAAATGAAAAAAACCAATAATTAATTTCACTGAAATTCACTCTATTTTTATCTTGAAAGCATGAAATACATAATCAATTATCAAGAAACTTCCCTAAATAAAATATCCATCCATGAAATCTAAAAAAACTCTCTTTATATTCATATACTGAAAACAAAAAGAATAAATATCATTTAAATTTAATTACATCATGACATAGTGAATTAAAAATATCAAATTTCATACCCATAAATAAGAAATAAAAATATAAGGAAGGAATATGGAAGAATATATTAGAATTGTAGGTTTACCAAAAGATTCTTATTATAAAACTCCCCATGGATACCATAAATTAACGGTAAATGAGGATGAAAAATAAAGATGAAAGGCTAGCTCTATCCATAGGATAAAAAATACTTGAAGATAGTGAAACCAATGGAAATCCTTTTTGGGTTTAATAAAATTAAATAAAAATAAACTTTTTTATTTCCTAAAATAACGTGCCTATAACCCACCCAAAAATATGTTGTTACTCATCGCACATCAGGTGGTTTTCAAGTCGGATTTCCCTCACAATTTAAACCAATATATCTTTGGTAATATTCCACTAGAACTCTAGTGTCCTAGTACTTCCACTCCCCATTGAATATTCTCCCATTATCTATAGACATTTCTTTTTCCAAGATTCACCGACTTTGTTTCCACCATGAATATTAAATATTAAACTTCATATGTACACCAAGAGTAATATCTCTCCTAACATAAAATCAAAACTTAAAACAAGAATGTGTTTTCATCACTTTAATTTTGATGTTAAATCTATAAAAATACATTTAATTATATCCCCAAGAAAAAAATAATTATTAAATCCTTAACAAAACACTTGTTATCAAAAAAATTGTAAAAAATAATTTTTCCAAAAATTCATTAACTCTTCTAATTTTCAATTCATTATAAACACTCTAAATCATATTAAAACATGCCTACCATGATTTTAACACATAACCCCCGAAAAAAATTCTATAAACAAAAAAATATTGTAACATCAAATGATATGCTAACTCCCTTAAAATTTTAAAACTATTGACAACTAAACAAATCCCACTTTCATAGTTCTCCACTCTAAAAGAATCATCTGTTGTTTACATATGACAGTACAACCACTAAATTTTCAATTTATATAATATATACATTATCTAAACTAATATTTATCTTATAAAAAATAATTTAAGGATCACATATCATGTTTATTTTTTAAAAACATGATTAAAAAAATATTCTGATTTATCAAATCCAATTGATTAAAAAAAATACTATTTTAGCTTTAAAAATTCGGTTTCATTTAAAACATAAAGTAGTAAAAAACCTTTTTTACACATGAAAATGATAAAATATTTTACTTAAATTCAAATGTGTGCTAACAAAGATGTTATATAAACATGGAGATGAAAAAACAAGTTGAATTCCAAAGTAATTAGATCATAAAACATTATTAGGAAATTAATAAATATATATAATTAGAATAATCAATAATCTAAAAAATTAAAGAGTTGTGAAATTATATTACTAAACAAAGAATTGATAATTTCTATTTTCTCTGTTGAGAACATCTAATAAATTATAATATCATGCTAAGTAGGAAATGGATTTCTATTAGTCTTATATTACTACATAAGGAATGAATCATAATAACAGTAAAGCATACACATGGATAAATTAAATTAATTACATCACCCTTAATAATATATTTAGTAAAAAATTGATTACTTTACTAGTTAACTATAATTAATTAAATTAATTCACATATAATAATCATAGAAAACATAATTTTCATTCCATAATGTGCTACTAACAAAATTATTCTAAAACAGATATAAAATGTATCCCTTAACAAAAACCTCACTCAAGACTATCATTCATAGAAAAAAATTAATACAACCCCAGAAACAAAAGTTTCCACCAGTTCCATGTTGTCAATACATATACAGAGTGTACCCCCAAAGTCTAGACATCTGATCTTTTTTTTAGAAATTACTAAATGATATAAAATAACATTTTAATTCATCTTTCTAACATCTCTAATCTTGATACCAAAATAATACTTATACTAGGTCCTCATTACCCCTTAGACACACATCTTGATTTCAAAATGAATATATATACAATGAGGGATAAATAAAATAGGGTGTTAGATGGTTTTTCCTCTTTAAATTGAAATTGGTCTATAAATAATCATGTTAAAAAATTCTATGACCTTAGTAGATGTTGTCATAGGAAAATATAAAAATATGCAATAATGAGGTACTTTTACATGGGTGGTACTTGTTTTATCAAAAAAAATAAATTATTAACATATTTTCTATATGTACGGATAAAAAATAACTCAAAATACATACATACACTATAAAAAATTGACATATAAAATAATTTCCATAATATAGACCTAGATAAATATATTTTATGACACTAAATACATATGGATATGTTATAAACATATATTTATCAGACGATACACTCCTCTTATCCAACACCCAATAAAAAACTAACCATGCTATTATGACACCATTGATAATAAAATATATAAGAAATAGATTTGGTAACAATGTAAATATCATCACTTTAAACGAAAAAGGAGAATCTATAAGTCCACCTTGGTGCACATGCAGGGTGTGAGTACAAAGAATCAATAAGATTCCACCATTGGTTCCATAACTCAGATAGTGAAGAACTATGTGTATGCTTGAAACATGCCTACACATTTACCTATATAATATGTAAATAATTTTCTAATAATATAATTATATAATGAAAGAAATAAAATTAAAATGAATCAAAAAATAAAAATAATGAAAATAACTAACCATCTATACTCGGAGGGTTTAAACCTATGTCACTTTTATTGAGACTTTCTCTAAATATGAAGTATATTTATATGACAGAGTCATGGTAAAATACCCATCATATTATGGAATGGAATCATGTATAGAAGTCAAGGAAATCTGTAAACTGATCCTAAGACAAGATAAGGTGAAATATCTATCATATGAGGTAAGATAATGGTGTATATAGAGTAAGGTAAATATTTAAGCCCATATAAATTTGACATAGGTAGAAACACTCATACCAACTCTAAAAACCATTCCTCCATGATTCAACAATCCTACTTGAGTAATATAGTGGTTTTTGATTTGAAAATCTTTATACAGAATCTAGAGGAAGTTAAATTTGAGTTTAATGTATAAATTGAAGATATTAAATAAGAAAACAATGAAAACTCATAGATAGAATTTGTGTACAAAATCATGATCAAAGAGCATTCTTGGTTTATCAATTATTTGATTAACATAGTGAATAATTGATTAAAATGTATTAAATATACACAAATTTATTTGTAATATATAATGGAAAATAAAATATTAGAAAATAATTTTTACTCTTAGTGTGACATTAAGAAATCAGATCAACTAGAAAATTAAAAAAAAATTAAAATGAAGTTCCAAGAGTAAGAAGGGTAGTAAAAAAAAATTTAGTGGGATAAAAAGAAAAATTAAAAGTCGAAAAGTTATTATGGGGATTGTTCATAATAAGAAGGTAGTGTTATCTATTTCCAAGCTATAAAAACCCACTCTAAACATAGATACTGGTTATGTTATGACTTGTAATTTTAATACTTAAAGAACCAAACACACCATAGTTATAGTAGTCAGTAAACATAAGAGTACATTGTTAATTAGGTATTACTGTTATATATTGATAATACACTCAAGAAATGTTTTTTCTAAATCTAAGAGGCACTGAAGGGAATAAGAAAAATAATTGTATCTATACAGAGTTCAATATTCTAGTTATCCTTTTTTAGTAATAGATTGTGGTTTTGTGGATATGGAAATATTGATGGGTATGCCTTATCAATTTTAAAGAAGAACTTTCCTTTGAAAACATGAAGTATTCATACATATTACCTTGAAGAATCATAAATCTGGATGAAAATAAAAAATTAGTTTTCATTTTTTTCAAGGTGAATATTGTTTAACATATTTAAGGGTGGATAAATCATACTAATTAACATTATGTATGAGGTTAAATAAATGGATATAGAAAAAAAAATTAGAAGTAATAAATTTTAGATATTTTTCTAAAATCATCATATCATTATAGTGCATATATCTATGATATAGTATATACTTTTCGTATGATGAGAAAGAAAGATCTTGTTAGAGGAATCAAGTACTAAAATTAAGGTGTTGTTATATTTGTAAATGAGGATGGTCTTATGATCATTCGCTCTAGGAATTCCAAATTTAAGGGAAAAGATATGACAGTTATAGTTTTATTTTTTGTTAATGATTTCAATTTATTAAATTTATGTTTTTGTAAAGTATGTGACTTGGGGTGAGTTGAACTGATAATTTCATAAAGAGATATTACATAATTTTAGATGAACATTAAATATATACCATAAAAATATAATACCTTTCACTATAAAGGTTTAGAATATTATGAGAGTAGATATATAAAAATATTATTGCATAAAGTTTCTCAAACATCTCCCGTAATGTTCTCCATATTCATACCCTGCTATACATATCATACTTACAACCTTTCTTCAAAGCATTAGGAAGGAAAACAAAAGAAATTGTGATCTTAAATGCTTAGAAAGGGTAAACATATGAGATATAAGTTAATGATTATATATTATCGTAAGGTTATGAGGACATAATCATAATATATGTAATTCGTGCCCAATTAATTTAATGTCTTTATTCATGATTCATGATATAAATATTGTTCATAATATAAGGAAGTATTCAAAAGATTACGGAATCTTCAGTATTCAATCATGATTCAAGAGATCATAACAAAAACAAATGAATTTGAAAAAAAAACATAATCTTATATCATTATAATCATGTATAAATAGAAATATGTTCACTAATTATGTTATGTGGATGAAAATGGGTCCTAATTTAAAATTATAGACATGAAAACCATGTCTACACATAAAATTGTGGACATGAAAATAGTTCCATGATTAAATTTATAGACATAGAAACAATTCCACACATCTTGTTTTACATGAAATTAGTTTCATCTTTAACAAAATTATCTCATGAGTTATCCATATTTACCCAATATATTTGATGCCTGTAATTTTACCACTATTAATATTACATTAATCCATAAATGTATCACAGGATCATAAAAATTCTCATAATTTCATAATCTGAAAAACAATGGAAAAAATGGGTTTCAAAACGCTTCATTGTCATTAGAATTAAAAATCTAGAGAGAGAATAATGATGTAATCATATAATCATATCCCTATTGAAATAAAAAAACATCAAAGGATGTTAGTATAGATGAAAAATTCCATTAAAAGATCAGTTGGAACATTTCATGAAGAAAATACCCTTTCTATTTTGAATTGACATACTGAAAATCCAAATATTCCAAAAATAATATGGAAAATAGTTTCTTTGGAATGAATTATCGAAAAATGAAAAAGAATATTAAAATAATTGAGTATTCATGATGATGGTAAATTTCATTTATGTCTTAATCATTAGAAATATTATGTTCACTCCTCATATAAAAATTACCTTATTTAGAAAATGATAAGAAGATTATTTTTAAAAAATTCCACAAAAATTGAAACATGGGTAAAATTGAATTTAAAAATTAATTAAATTATAATCAAAAATATTTTTGAAATCATTTTATAAAACATTGATATGGAATAAAATGTTTTCTTGACTGAAAGTAGAGATGGATAAAATAGCCCAAAGGCCTTACATTTTTCTTTATCTTGGATAAACCCCCTTTTTTGACTAGGTTAAGGGGGGGGGGGCTTACATAAACCATAGTCCCAGTAAGTACATTGACATAGTACTTGACCCGAAGGCCCCAAAGACCTAACACTACCAAACTTACCTTTGATAACATATGATTCATTGAATCATCCATGTTTCAAACATTTTATAGATTCACTGTATGTATTTCCATGTTCTAAGATGAACAATTCCAAGTATCAATGGAATACATAATACCCTCTCATCCTTCCCAATCAGTCAGCCTTTCTATGGTGTATGAAACTACTCTAAAACGCCATATGGGTCTGTTCATGTGATTATAAATCCCCTCATGTTTCCCCCCTCTATAAAAGATAACTCCCCACCAAAGAGGTCCCTTAAACTATCAAGGCCAAGTGTTGGTCACCACCATCAAACTCTTGAATGAGCTATGTATCGTTAACCACCATTTATGCTTATCAATGCCTGGTGAGGACCTATATTGAGACAAACCTCTACTAAAACCGAAGTATTTTTCATACCACTAATTCTATAAAACCCACTCCATGAAAAGAACTTCCATAGCACTGATGACATTTCCTCATCGTTATCCACTACCACTTATTTTGACTTCTTCAACACGTATTGTTATATCATCAATCTTCAAGTTGGTCCACATCTGCTGATGGAATCCTCAGCTAAGAGCTTATGCCTCCACCACATGACAATATTCTGACCACCAAAAAATAAGTTTCATATAGGATTTTATAATATTGGTTGATGTAATATCATGGGGAACCTTTCCCACTATATTGAACCCTAATTTTCTAAAAAAGGAGAAATAAGGTCAGCTTCTCCTAAAAAATTTTTTTTGGACCACTATGAGTTCTAAAGAGAGGGACAGTAAAAAAAATATAAATTCAATAACTATAAAATGGATAATAAAAATGATTCAGTATTATAAAATAAGGATCATATAATTTTCTTGAATGCAAATTCAAGAATAATCAATCCCAACGAAAATGAGATTGAAATATAAATATCATACCCCAACTATTATCATGCTTTATATGCATTAAAAACTCATGTATAGTAAATATATATTAATTGTAAATATATTAAAAACCCATATTAATACATATAATACCATATATAATTTTATTATGATATCTTATTACCTATTTATTAACAAGTCAATATTAAAATAATTGTTCTGGCTGATAAATGTTTCATTTTCCATGCAGGTTTCAGCTCAGTATTTTTAGTCATTATATCATCTAAATAATTTTAATCATTCCATAATTATCATATTTATTCTTTATATATAATGTTTTAATAATTTAATAAAAATTTCGGTTAAAAAATGAATTAGATCACTTTGTGGTGAAAGTAGTTTTTACGTACGCACGAGTGATTTTTTCACTTTTCAATGATTGAAACAAAAGAAAGTTAAATAGTAATTCATATTTATAGCACAACTATTATATCATATATATCATTTTAATTATTCTAATCCTTATTATCATCCATGTAAATTGAAATAAAAAAATAAATCACATGGCTTCATTGAGGTTCTATTACACCTATACGCACAAGCGACGTTATCATTTTTCAACAGATGGAAAGGTAATATGGTATATAAAATGTTATAATTATAGAAGTATAATAATTTAATAATTATAATATATAAACATTATATTAATCATAATAACTAATCCTTCATTATGTTCATGGAAAATGAATCATATCGTTACATGTAGGCGATAGTCCAAACATACACATGAGCAATAATTTCATTTCACATTTGATGGAAAGGAGGGTGTATATGTTTTTTTCCCTCATAAAAATAACAATTAATTATAGTAAATATAGTGAATTAATTTTTTTATAATCAATTCCATATATTTATAGGAGTCTTTAGAATAAATAAAATTAAAAGTTCTTGGTTAAGAGTTATACCTCTTTTTTGAGAAATCTCTTTTGCCACACACCTTAAGCCTTGAATGGTTGGGCTTTTGGAGAGAACATAAGCTATATAAAGTGGATAAGGTATCTAGGAAGGTGTTATTATAGTCATTGGAGTAGAAATATGAATAATTATGGATGAATAAGAGAGGATATGTGGAATTCTTTTTACGGAGGGAAAGTGCACATATATAATTACTTAAAATATTAGATAATATATATCATAATCATTATAAGTTGTACCAAGGAACCCCAAATTCTAATATAAGATTATATATGTTTAAAATAATGTCAAATAATAACATTTGGAAAGGTTTTTGATATATTTTAACTATTATATTCTAGTTAAAATTCTTTAAAACCATTTGGACCTTAA
Organism: Viscum album; assembly: GCA_963277665.1. Taxonomy (NCBI): domain Eukaryota; kingdom Viridiplantae; phylum Streptophyta; class Magnoliopsida; order Santalales; family Viscaceae; genus Viscum; species Viscum album. Next base: position 902,462,027 of record OY728160.1, on the reverse strand, counting down.
CCGTGATAACTTAACTATTTACCATGATTTCATAATTATATGACCAAAACTAAAAGGGACTTCCTAACTAAAATTGGACCTGTGGAATAATAATTTTAAAAAATAATTTATCATATTCAATTTCTATAGGTTTCAAATATTAATTTTAATATAACATTTCAAAACTCCAAAAAAGAGTATTTTGGAAAATATCGAATTTAAGGGTAAAAAATATTTCATTTGAAATCATGAAATAAGTTGGTTTCCACAAAAAAAAATTGGTTAAATAATAAATGGTAAGGTGTTTTGAATTATATATCAATATAAAATTTTATTTAATCTTCTAACCCTTCCATTAAATGAATAGAAAAAAAATAGTATTTAATATGAAAAATATATAACTAATCTTCACATAAGTCAAGTTTGTTTTCCCAATTTCAAAATAATATTTTAAAATAAATTATTTAGCTCCTTAAAAATATATTTTTTTTTTGAAAAAAAATATTAAAATAGGATGAAATATTTTTTTAGAGATATTTTAATTCTTGAAGTCAAACCATTAACCTAGTTTTACATCTTTTACCAAAGTGAAAAATCTTTACCCTTATCATTATTCATAAAGACTAAAAATTAAGTTATAAGTATTAAATTATATTAATTAATTTAATTTAAAATCTATAACAAATTTTAAAATATTAAATTTCTATAAGTGGAATAAATTAATTTTAACTTCATGCATAACTTGTAATGAATAATAGTTTTTGGAAAAAAAAATATTTTTAACCAAAAAAATGAACTTATGAAATTTTTTTTAAAAAAATTATTAATATGAAATTAATTTGATTAATTATAACTAAAGTAGAAAAATATTAATTTAGGATAAAATTCAAAGCATTTTTTTCCTTTTTAATGATAGTAAATTATAGTTTTAAAAAATAAATATTTTTAACTATTCAATGAAAAATCAATCCATTCATAGAAAATAAAAACGAAATCAAATCTAAGATAATTTTGACAGTTTTATTTCATAAATCATATCCCTTTTATTAAATAAAATATATAAAATAAGAATAAATTAGTTTTAATATTTTCTCACAAAGAGAACATTTTTTTAAAGAAATCATATTCTTGAAGCATAAAATTACACTATTTGAAATTCAAGTATTTATTAATCAATGTGATTAAATTAAATAAAATATTAATAAATATTTTTATAATGTTTTTATTCTTATTAATAATATATATTTTATCAGTTATGTTGTAATGATATACTATATTACACTTAATTTAGACTCTGAGTTGCATGTATCGCAAGCTATCGATGAAATTAAATTTATTTGAAGAGAAATATATCATAAAATATTATGGTGTTACATTATACACTCTTATAAGAATTTAAATCTAAAAATTCCATAACTCTTATAAAAACGAAAAATGATAATTAATCCTCCTCACATCCCAAGGTTCCCACATATCATCAACTAATTTATGGTTTTCCAAAAAAAATTAACCAGGTGAGTGGTCTTATTTTGTACTACTTTATATCTAAGATCCAAATTTTTTAAGAGTTGTTCCTTAAAATATAGACCAGTATCCATAAATATGACCCCTAAGGTTATTACATATAAATGATAAAGTATATACTTACTTAGGAGTTATAAATAGAACACATCATCAACTTCAGAGAGATTTTGTTGAAGTGACAAATAGTAAGTGACCATCCCCATATGATCAATGATTTTAAAGGGACTAATATATATAGGGATCAAATTTCACTTATTTAAAAATATACTAACCTTATTACAAGGATATATTCATGAAAATTTCCTATCACTATATTTATATTATATATTTCAATGATGAATTTCAGCATAACTTCTCTATCAACTCTAATCTTCCTTTATGTGCTACTGAATGGTCTAACTTTTTATGATAATTCCCCATATATATTAGGTACAAATATATTTATTTCTAAAAATTTATCCCATCACATTATATTTATACAAATTCTTCCATATATTTCTTTATAAGAAGTCCCCTTTGTAACATTCTGAGATTTTATGATTTTTTTTCAAAATAGATTTAATTTCTTTGATTGCTTTTGTTACATGCAACATTGAGTTTAAACAAACCATTATATATTATTAATATATTATTATATGGTAGTGATAACTTATCCATTAAATCTTAAGTTATGAATAATATTAACTACTTTATGAGAAATATAAAAATTTAATACTCAATAAATATGTATTGATTAATTCTTAGGAATTAAAAATTAATTTTTTCTTGCAAGGTTATATTATGCTTAAAAATTGATTGCCTTCGAAATGATTTTATTTTATTTTTGTGAGAAAATATTATATTTAATTTTTGAAACTTTTAAAAAATTATGAACTGAATTATTTTTTTAAATTGTCCTATTGAAATTATATTATGTTAATTGATTGAGAATTTTTTGAAAATATGGATTTCAGATGAATAGAAAAAAATATCGATTTTTGTTTAAAACTGTATAATTTATTCAGGAATTTAAAAATTAAAATTTGGTTTTAGAATGATTTTAGAGTAAAATTAGTTATATTTTATTTATAAAAATATAATTATGTCCATTGGAATCAATATACTATTTTAATTTAGTATTAAAAGAAATTTTTATACATAAAAATGCATTTCCCTAAAAACAATTTTAATGAACCCAATGATTTTTATCTTAAAAAATTAAATTATTCACTGTTATTAAATTATTTTATTGAAATATATATATATATATCTATTTATTAAATATAATTCATTCATGTAATTTTTTTACAATGCATGGGGTAAGAATAAATATAGTTGTATGCTTAAAAGTTTATTTTTCTGAAAGAAGTTTTCATCTCATGTTGCAAACTAGTTTTAAAACTAATTTAAGTGACTTAAAGTTACTGAATATGATAAAATTGATTCCATATTTGAAATTAGAAGACCCAAATTTGGTAAATAGGACAATTTTATATGAATAATAACCTTGGTAAAATTTATCACCTCGGTAAAGGGTAAATCAAGTTAATCACGGAGAAAACTAAGTGATAAAGCCATACCGTTTCATACCAATTATTATTGGATGAATTAAATTCTACCATTATCACCTTATTCTGAAAATTTAGTTATTTAATGGAAGCGTTTAATGAAAATGACCTATATAATATTGAAATCAAGGAAATTTAGAAAATTTCAATCTCTTTGTTTTAAATATCTCTTATGTGTCCATATAGGAAAAAATGAATGTAATGAATGAATCTAAATACATATTTTGATATTAATGGAATTATTATCATGAAATAAATTTATTTATAATTTTTAGTAATTTAATTAATGACCATAAATACTCATGAAAAACTAATACAGTATTTCTACAATTAATAAAAAAATTAAATTGATTTTAAAAATATTTTAAGTAATATAATTTGAGTTATTTAATGTCTACCATGAATTTGTTAGATTAATATGACATATAATTGTTATGTTAAAGAATTATTTTTGAATTACCCATTTGTATTGATTCATGTAAAGTCCAAGTAAATGAATATTGTAAAAAATAACCTTAATGATCCTCATCATTTATATATTTACAAAAGAAAGGGAATGGATACAGGAATAACAAGGGACTAGACTAGGGCGAGAAGGATCATAATGAGGCTTGAAATAGTGAATCCAAAGGGAATCCCCTATAATAATATTATCCCCTTAAGGCTTCAAAAGGTTGACATTTTGGAAGCACAAAATTTTGGGGTTTTGGTCATATAGGGATGCACGATAATCTGAAACTTTGTTGACCTCATATCAAGTACATACTACTATTATGTTGTGGTTGATCAAAAGTATTAATTTTAGGATGGTGTATGAGATTGACCATGGGGTATAACTAATGGTTTGTAATTACTTATGTAGCATCATGGAGTCACTTTCCACTTTAGTGATATCAGTGTTCTCATGTCGGTAGAGAGATAAGTCGCTGAGCATTGCGTTGTCTAACTCATGGAGTGTGGAAATGATACCAAGGTGAGATTTAAACCCCATTACGATGGAGTCCCTTGAGTCATGGAAAACTCCTCCCCACTTATGAATACCCATCTTATAGAACAATCAGTTTTGAGTTTCAAACCCATGGTGGTAGAAATCCAACGAACCCATTGAGACCATAATCCATTTCTACAACGGTGGGTAATGTGGTTCCTAATGAGACACCAATGAAGGGTAGGAGAATCATTACAATTTATAAAGAGCCAAACCGTGTCAACCAATAAATTCCATGTTATGGTAATGGTGGACCTTCCTGAGGTTTGTATCTCCTCATATCTCAATTTGTTCCTTGCCTACCATAGACACCATCAACCAGCATGCAAAACAATTTCTCAATCTATTTTCTCTGGACTCGTATCACCCGAACCATGGAACCATCTATCCATTTTTTGGTGTTTTTATAATTTTAGAAACATTATTACCCCATAAATAGAAGAAAACTTTCATATTATGGTAATTGTCAAATGGTTAAAAATGTGTAAAAACATAAAACGAATAGTTTAATAATGTAATCCAAACTTGTCCAAATTTTATTTTATGAGATTATTTAAACAAATCCCCATATTTGTTTCGAACATTATCTATTTGTAAACATTTTCACATCAAAATTAGTTTAATATTTTATGAAATTCCAAACATTCCCCTTTCCCAAATCATAAAAGGGCACCCCTCCTTTCTCTTCAACACACCACATTGATCATTCTAGAAAAAACTAACTCTAACTATTTATATTATCCAATACACTATCCAACTAATATAGGATCTATTAATATAAAAATTCAAACCATAAATCCCTTTATATGATATATAAAGCATTTATTTCAAACAAGAGTTAATTCCCTAATCTGATCACATTATTTTTAATTATAATTTTACCATTAATTAATATTTTATATTAATCATAAAATAATAAAATCAATATCATAAATATAATTAAATGTTATTATGATTACTAAAAAACCTGTATTCACCCTCTTTCCATAAAATGAGAAGTGAAAATATATCTTGTGCATTCGTACGACTTACCGTCTCCACATTGTGATACAATTAATTTCTTATAACCGTATTTTATGGATAGTAATTGTGTTGAGTTTAATATTTATATATTATATAAATGTCCAAATTACATATTTTAAATTATAATATCATATATACATTCTTTCCTTATAAAACATTTCAATACTATTACGTCGACTGTTCATACGTGTGGACTACCGCCTCCATGAAGCGATGTGGTTCATTTCTTAATTTTTTTACATGGAAGGTAATAAAGAAGGATTTAATGAATATATATGATATAATAATTATTATTTAAAATTGAATTATTTTTTTTCCTTTATTTCATTCTAACCATCAAAAAATTACAACAAAGTTCATTTGTATGTATGACCTACCGTCTCCATGAACGATGTAATTAATTTTTCTTTCTATATATTTTTTGAATGACTCTAAACATTTATATTTTTAAAATATATGATAATTGTATCATTATTAAAATTATATGAATTATGAATCCATGAAAAAAATACGAGTAAAAGAACCACTGAACTAGAAAATACATGAAAAAGGAAGTAGATTCACCTAGAACATCGATTTTAATAAAGAAATGATAACCAAATGATGATAAGATGAAATAATTAAATCATATGTGGTATAATATATGTTATTATTGTGATTTAATATATTTATAATAAATATATACTTATTATACAGGAGGTTCCATCATGTATGAATGAATTTTTACCTAAGGTTAGGGATTTTCAGCTCAGTTTTATTTTTATGGGACACATGAAATATTAACTAGTTGTTTATTTTATGTATTGTATATACTACCAATGTATGTATTTTATGACGATTCTTATAATTTTTTTGAGTATTTAAACATAAATATAAGATTATCTATTTTATGGTAATTATGATTGAAATGTTACCAAAGTGGTAACAGTTTTATGTTATAATCTTGTTGTTTATCAGAATTGTTTTTGATTATGTTTCTAATGAGGAAATATTATGATCTAACTCTAAATAAATACATTAATATTGATATCATATTTTTATTCATTTATAATACATATTTTCAATTCTTTTTATTCTATTTAAGTACCCAAGAAATCGAAAAAGATTTTTAAAGATAATTAACTTTATTTTTTCTCTTGGGTTGAATTTTTTTTACTCCATATTCATGTTTCCCAAAATGGTTTTAAATAATTTTTTTACTATTCTGGTATGAATACAGTATTTATTTGAGGTACAAATCATTTTAATTTGGGTCTAATTATTTATTATGAACCTAATATGGATTCCTAATGAGGTCATAGTTGTCTCGGGGGTATTAAGGGATTCATTAGAGCGGGGAACCCAGATTTTTGGGAAAAAGTAGCTGCATTATAAGCAGAAATCATGTGAGGTCCGCCATATAGTTATCCCTAAAAATACATGGTAGGAAATATAAGAAACAAGTATGCATGTTCTTCCATATTCGTGCACCAGGGGAAACATTCCATTGTGAAATGTATTCATTTTTTAGAAGATGTCATTTTCATGTTTTGGCGCACAGTTTTCCTAGCTGTGTGGATTAACCCAGCTTTTGTGTATTTGTAATGTAAAGGAGGTAGAATGGGTGTAATTTATACCTTATATGTGAATAATAATTTATTCTATTTACATCCTTGAAAGGAGAAAATAAATTGTGGAATAAATGACTTGTGCATTTTATACAAAAACTATAGGATGATCTAATGAAAATTAATATATCTTGGTATTTATCTAAAATATCACATGATTTTACACACATGTTTGATGTTTTTAAAAAAGGACGAAATTTTAATAACATAAAAGGAAAAATGGCTAAAAGTAAAAAAAATGTGTTTAAAATAGTGGATACTATTGTGGGTGGGATAATATCCCCAAGATAAATTGATGGGAATAGATATTATGTCATGTCATTTGATGATTATAGTATGATATAATGGTTGATGGTCATTAATCACAAGTTTGAGGTGTTCAGTTGAAATACATAGTATTATATGAAGGCTGAAATTGTTCTTGGATAAAAAATATAAAATATCAGGCTGATAATTTCAGGGAGTTTTCAAACTAATAAGTGGAGGATTATTTCCAAAAACACAAGACGATTAACCATGTTTATAAGGAGAAAAATCCATAAAAATGAGGTTTTTGATAGGAGAAACTGAATCATAATCAACATGGTTGAGATAATTCTTATTGAGAAAGTTCTTCTAGAAAAATATTGGAAGGAATAAGTCATGGAATCGACCTACATTTTTAATATAGATTTCTTATATCTGGGATGAAAAAAAATCTTTATATGAGATGTGATATATAATGAATCCAATTCCAAATTATTTTCAAATTTTATAAAGTAATTTCATTATACTAAATAAAAATAAACATGTCATGTTTATGTTTCATGGAGATTAAAATATTTTCCTCAACTAATGATCAATTATATAGGTTTATAAATTATTCAATAAGTTTTTATGAAATTTTTCTAACAGAGATTATTTTATTTCATTGGATAATGAGATAACTCTTAATAAAAAAATCAGTAGTTTCTAAATAAGATTTATGAAGAGATGAGAAGGTCATGGGATCACAGGGGGTGAGGAAAATATATAAGAAGACATTGATGGTAAGTTAGATGAAGTTAGACATCCATATTCAGAGATTCATTAGTTTTAAGATAATATTGGTGAGTAGAATATCATTAGTGACTAGACAATGACAGTGAAAATGAGGGGAATGAAGTCCTGATAAAAAACATCACTCTTATCACAGTTAGAGAATTTTTTTTAAAAATAAGATAATAAAGATGAAAATCGATTTCAAGTTATGTATGAATACATTGACCAAATTGAGATGAATTATACAAGGGATATTATTTCAAGTCTAGAAGACAATAATTTCATCACGGACCAATGGGGCTTCCATAAAAAATAGAATGATGATGAAATTTTGATTCAAATCAATTGATGACTAGTGTGAAAGGGATTCTCCAAGATATAATGCATCAATATAGATAATACATTTTCTCATATGATGATTCTAAAAAATATTTGATTATTCTTGTATGGAATAGTGTAAAAGATATTAAAGGTTTTCCATATTGATGTAAATTTAAAATTTCTAGATGGATTAAATGAATAACAAGAATAATTTATCAAGTAGTCATATGGTTTTATTAGTTATGAATATGAGAAAAAACATTTCAAATTAATATAGAACTATAAAAATTAAATTAAGTACCAAAATCATGGTATTTTAGATATGATCAGTATTTGAATAAGCTTGGTTTCTGTAAAGGTGATATTGATTACAATCTCTACATAAAATAAGTGAGTATTTAAATAATTATGGTTCTAATGTATATAGATTATATAATCATTGGTTTATATAATTAATCACTCTAAAAAAGTTTTTAAAATCCTTGTGGTTCACATTCAACATGTCAATGATTGAAGAGTTGAAATTTTTCCTTACCTGACATGTGATATAAATAAGGAATTGTACATGAATATCTTTATTAAAATATGTTAAGGTAATTATTAAATAATTTGGAATAGTTCCTTCTAATTTAATAGAAAAAAATGTTTTCAATGCGGATGAATTTTTCAAGGGATGATGTTGGAAAAATAGTCAATGTCACGAAATATAGGTAGATTATTGGATAATTGTTGCACATAATAGTGATATAACTTGATATTATATTATCTATATATATAGTTTCACAATACTGGAATAATCCTAAATAATTCCACTTACTAGTGTATAATTGAATAGTTTGGTAAATTAAATGAATAGAGAATTTTGGATTTTTATACAAAAAAAATCAAAATACGAGTTTTTCAGATTTTTTATCATTGATTTGGATAATTTACTAGATGATATAAGGTCATCATGGGGAGTTGAATTCTCTATTGGGGGACTATGCATTTGTTATATCTGTAATAAATAAGATCACATTTCACTTAGAACTATAGAGGCTGGATATATTATAGTCACTCAAGCTTACATATAACTATTGTGGTTAGAAAACAACCTGAAGACATAGGAGTTGAAGTCAATTATCTGATTGGGATAAAATTTTAAAATTCAAGTATTAAAATCATAGAAAAAATATGTTCCAAAACATGAAGAAAAAACATTTTTAATCAATTATTTCTTTATAAAGAAGAATGTGGAGAACGTATTGATGAAATTATATTATATTTCTACTGATCATAATGTTGTATATAAAATGAAAATTGACTTAACCATAGAATCATTTCATATGCTTCGTCTAGATATTGGAGTCTAGTTGACCCCCTGTAGGTAAATAGTATGGATGTGGAATCCCTCCTCCCCAAGTGTATCACAAATTTTTCTATGTTCATATAATTATGTTTCCTCTACTAAATATCAAAAATGAGTGACCTTTATGTCTGTTAAAAAAGGATATAATTATTTTTGAAAAATAAGGGAGATATTTCTCAAACATACTATTGAGGAATGTAAAGGTTATACCTATTCTATGTTAAATTACGGTGTGTAAGGATGTAGGTGGATTTTGGCTAAACATGATGATGTTAAACTTGTTATCTATTTCAATATATATAATAAAATAATGACCATTGGTATTGATAAGTCAATATTTTAACACGAGTGTTTAAATAAGTGGTATTGGTCATTGTATCAATTAATAAGTTGTATTGATAGATGAATGAAGTGATTAATTAATGCGATTTTCTTGTTACTACTTTCTCTCATAACCAATATTGGATCATATGGGATTAGATTACATATTGAAGAAGTATTCAATAAATGTACATAGTTTGTAGGGGAACTATGGTATTTAGAGTTTAATAAATGCAGTATTTTTAATAAAGATTATTAATAAGGTTTTAGTGTTATATACAAAAGAAAATTGGGATAACGTTTAAAAACATCCCATAAGGATTCATTTAAACTTTTTAGTGTTTTTATATGTTCACAATGATGATTGGAATATTTATTGAAAAAGATGTTTTCCAAAGTTACATGTAATGTTGTTGAATTTTTTTCTATATGGACTTGGAGGTGTTTGGAGTTCTTATGAAAAAAATGTAAAAAGATTAATTTCCTCGTATAATATATTTGACTGTGTATGGTGTTTGGGGAATTAGTTTCATGTGGCAAGTACATGACCAAATTCATATTATGTGGCCAGAAAATTGATGTTTCAATTTAGTGGATGGTGGCTCTTGAAAGTAGTATGTTGCAGGGATGTCGCGTTGGTGGTTTCCATGATAATTATTAGATTTTTGATGGCCTCTTAATTTATGGTCAAGTATAATTAATTTTTAGAGTACCACAAAGGGAAAATCAATACACGATGATGCAAAGTAAATTCATACACTAATGGGATTTCATGAAGGTTTGAATAATAATTTCATAATTAAAAATTTTATCAAGGTGTTTTTTCAATATAAGGATCCCCTAATCACATTATTAGGGAGAGATAAATTATAATGGATGACCGTTACTTAAGAATATTCTATGTTGTAATGAAGTTCACTTAGAGAATAGAATTATGCAAAGCACAATAGTAAATATAGCCAAAAAATCCATGAAGTGTATATTTTTACAAATTGCAGTGAAATTAAAATGTAGTACCAAGAAGTATGAATTATGGATGAGGTTCAATGTGTAGTTTCATAATTTGTAGTATATTGAGGTAGTCCATTTAGAGATCAGTTCTAAGAAGGCAGTTCATGAAAGACTTGTGTGTGGGGTAATACATCATGCATATGCAGATCATGAAGAGTGAAAAGAGATCATAAGTTAGTAGTAGAATGTGAATGGAATATCATGAAGAGACAATACATAAGGTTTTGTTCATATAAAATAATTGTTTGTAAAGTAATTACACACAAATTATATTATACTTGGTAAAAAGGGTATCATCTCTATGATAAAAGAGGAGCTTCATTCCACAATGATCTTAGTGTGAACCGATTTAGAGTTAATAAAGATAATATGAAGATTATTATATATTATAAATGATATATTTTTTAGTTCATATATGTAACACCCTTATATTTTATAAAATAAAACAATGTTGGATAGCATATCTTCCACACAATACAAATCATAAGTGGCCCAAAGAAAATATAATTCTTATAACTTATCCGTTAAATGGGCACGTATGAATAGTATTAACTATTTTATGAAATATATATATCCTAATAAATAGATATTATTGATAATTTTCTAGTAAATAACCAATCAATTTTAAGTAATGTAATTTTATTCTTAAAAAATATTATTTTATGAAAAATTATTTTTATTTGTTTTCAAGAAACAATATTACAATTATTTTGTTGGAAATATTAAAAACTAATTTTGATAAAATGAAAATTATTTTTCAAATAGGAATATAAATATTTAATTCTAATTAAATTTTAGTATTTTTTGTAAAATATTGTTTTTTAGTGAATAGTGAATGACACTGAGTTATCCAAAAGTATCATTTATTTTCAATAAATTAAGAAATTTAAAAAGCACATTATTTTTTTAATATTATTGAGAGTGAAATAATAATTATTTATTTATATTTAATCCAATTAATTTCATTTTAACTAACTTCATGTTGGATTTTTTTATTATTTTTTCTTTGGGTATATAAATGGGATATTTCTAATAACTGTTTTAATGTGCACAATGTATCCACTTTTGATGTTTTTAAAACAACCCCTAATTTAGAATAATATAAATGTAATTTATAGATTATATATCAATAAATATTTATTTTTATTCATGCAGTGATTATTATTAGTCATTGAGTTAATATGAAATAATTTTTACATGAAAAATACACTTCCTGAAAACCCGCTTTTTCGTCAAATTTGTTGGTTTAATTTTAAATTAAATTTTTTCACTTATATGAATTAAATTTGGTAAAATAGAATTGATATTTATAATCAGAATAATTTATATTATATTACATAATAAAATTAATTTTTTTAATAATTAATTTTCAAAATAGAAAAAATTAATTACCATGGTTACGGTAAAACAAATACATGAGGGGTTAAAATAAATATAAAAAGTAAAAATGAACAAAAACAATTATAAAATATATTTTATGGCCATTTATCGATATTATAATGTCTAAAAATATATAATAGTCATGTTGGTATTCTTTTGGTAGGTGAAAAATATGAGTACACCTTTTTCTATTCAAAAAGTACAAGTGTGGTGCTCACGTCACTGATAATATGCCACCCAATATCCTCTCTTATTCATGCCATAAAATCCTTTTGGATCAGAAATTACCTTATCAAATAACTTAAAAACATAAATAACCTCATACGATAAGAATTTTGTGGGTCATAAATCCATTATAGGAATAAGTTAGGTATAATCTAAAAGAGATGGTCCTAAAAGAGGTAAAATTCCAAACTATGTGCTTCTATTTTATTTTTTATTCTACCTATATAAAATATTATTAAAAAATGATCATAGGATATAAAAAATATAAACTAATTACTAAGATGTTATTATATTAATTTAAAAACCTAAATCTATTTCTTCTTCCATCCAATTGTATACGAAATCATCATTTAAGTGTACGACAGATTACTGCCTCGCAAACCAATGTCATTCGTTTTACACCATCACCTCTAATGGACTATTTTAATGATGTATAGAAAGTATATATATATTATATTTGTAAGAAATTTAAACTTTTTTAGTTATGTTATTGCATATAACTTCTTAAGTTTCATTCCATGTGGGAAACAATAACGTCGCTTGTGTGTACGGCAGACTACCACCTCACGAAGTGATGTGATTCGTTTTTCACTCGCACGTTGTATTGAATGTAATAATGATAAAAATAATTAATATATGTTATATAAATGAAATTATAATTATACTCTTGACATATTAACATTTTTAAATATAACATATCAGTATCTTTCTTACATTGAGAAATGATAACGTCGTTCGTGTATGTGTGGACTACTACCTCCACGATGTGATGTGATACTTTTTTCATGTCCACATCACAATAATGATATATATAAGTATATTTAAAGAAAAAATATGTTATTTAGTATATTATGATAATGATTTTAATATAAAAAAATAAATACCTTATTTCCATAACGAACATTTAAAAACTGAAATGTCACTCATGCGTACAAATGACCTACCGTCTATATAACTGTAACATAGTTCAATTTTCAAATAGTTTTCAAGATTGGTTTTAAAATAATAAATGGAGAATAAATATTATAATTATTTCATGATTATTATTATGTTTATGTTTAAACAATGACCACTTCGACCAAGGTTAACACACTAAATATGTTTTGAAACAATGAACCAAACTTCCTCATTACACACAATATGGAATTAAATGATTAAGTATTGAAATATGTCATTATAAAGAAATAAAATAAATTATCTAAGTATAAGGTCTTATAAATAAAATATTTTATTAATAAATCATATAATTTCTGTAAGACTACTATACATGATTTAATGGACACATATTGAATATCTGGGCTCGAGGTAAGGGTTTATTGTCTCACTTTTACTTATGTGAGACATATTCCATATTAACAACTTATTTTTATTTTTACATTATGTAATTAAAATTAATATAATTTATAATTCCATTAATTAAAATTATTTGTATTTAAAAATCAATACGAGTCTCTCTCTTTTATGAGGATTTGATCCAGAAATTACCAAAGCCATAAGGGACTTCGACTAAATTTTCTTCGTTGAGACATATTGTAATGTTATAAATCTATCTTCCTTTATGATGTGTATCCACTTAAAATTTTACATGTTATATTATGAATCTAATTACGTTAATGATATTTAAATTTTCATTTGATGTTATTCTATTATGGGGCTTATGATCAAAGAGTTTCAAAAGTGGAAAAGGCTTTATGTTTTAATCACATTTTTTTGTAGAATTGTTTATAATCAAGGATCCATTGGAGTAAATCATATTATATTATTTTAATTAACCACATGTATTTATTATAAAATAGTTATTAGTTTTTATAACATTATTTATTTCAATTTAATCCATTAATTATTATATAAATGTCAATAATTTCATCTGTAAGTGATACTGATCTTATATTTTAATTTTCGATTGGGCATTTTTCTTTTTCATATTCATGTTTTCTTAAAAAAATTAAAAATATTTTCTGAAAAAATGATTTACTATGGATATTTTACATGATATTTTACCATCTTTTAAAAGTTTTTAAAAATCATTTTCTTAACATTTTCTAAATGGGTCACTTTTAACTCCATTTTTAAAATGTTTTGAAAATAATGTTTATTTTTTATGCTTATGACATGAAAGGACTTTCCCACCATCATTTATATTATTTTACTTTAATTTTAATTTATAGATTTCACTTTTTTTCAAATAAAACTATTTTTTCAATATTTTGTTACTTTTTAGTTTCTAAAAGTCATTTTCAAAATAAAAATTTTATTTTCCTCAAAATTGTTTTTAATGATATTTTAATGGTATTTTCATTTTTCAATTTCAACAACCCTTGTTGTTACTTATGATCTAACGGGGATATTTTGTAATGATAACTTAGAAATTATTTCTATTGATGGGTTATGATTGTTTCAAAGATATTGGTAAGAAACTCATTTCTTTTCCATTGATTAATCATGTTTCAAAGTAATTTTTATAGAACCCATTTATTCTATATAGATTAATCATTTTTCAATGATATTTTAATTGAACCAATCATTTTCTAGGGATTAATGATGATGTGAATGGAATAATTATTTTTTATATGAGTTTAAGATGAAATGTATGCTCTATTTACTTTATTCATGCATCTGTTCATGGAAAATACAGATGATGGGTTTGAATAGATAGCATCGGGTGAGACCGTCATTGCTTATATGATGGGTAACCAAGAGAGTACTAGGTGAGACAAATATAAATTACATATGGGTGCACCTATATATCAATGGGTGGTCTTGATATAACTTTTATGATTGGTGCACCCCGATAGTGTTGGGTGAGATAAATAAAGCTTATAACATGGGTGTACTAAGATAGTACTCCAATGTATTGGGAAATGATTATGTTCTCTAAAGAGTTATATTATAAGTTGTTCTTATGGTTATTCAATTTTTAATTGATCTATAAGGGTTTTATGATGATTATTTTCAAATATAGAAAAATGTTTTAGCTATGATTTCTATGGGTTTAAAATGTTTCGTTGCATCGATCTGGATTTCACATGGTTCACGATTATTGATTCTTTTGAATCTTTCCTTTATTAATGCATTATTCCAGATTTTATGATTTATGATCTAGTTATTTATAGGTATGAGTTATTTTATTATTTTATCATTTACTCTGATTATTTCATCATACCCTTACACACTTCTTATACTCATTGATGTCATTCTATTATTAATTTGTATGTTTACCCTTACGAAGAACTTTTCCTCACCCTTCTATGTTTATGTTTCCCCGAGTTATCATGAATTATTTTTAATGATTCATTTATATAAATTTTTCATATGTATGATGATGATTACCTAACGTGGAATTATAACAGCTGGGTGAAGTTATAGAAATGATCATTTAAAGAAATGGATATGTTTATGTAATAGTTAGCCCTAATATTCTAACACTCTAATCCTAAAAGATCTATGAGAATATTAGTTTCCAAATATTTATTTTTGATTTTTTATGTTTTGGATAGTGAAAAATGGGTAATATTTATTTGTATCAATGTAGGAAATGTAAAGTTTATGATTGCATCACTGGATCCAGGAAAGTAGGTTCATGGTACTTATAGTTTGTATTAGAAGAAAGGTTTAGATAACTTTAGAGATTTTGATGTTTCCATGAGATATTACATTAAGAGTTATAGATACCATCACAGGTTTAAAATATTAATTATGATCATAATTTCAAATTCTTAGACACCCCTTTGAGGATATAAGTAATGATATATCAAAGCGATTAATTAAATTTTAGGAGGTATTTTATTATAGTTAAAATATATATAAAATTTGGTTTTAATTTGATGTATGCATTTAAATTTTTTAGAAATTATATTTATGTTATTTATAACACTTATTGTTTATATGATCTTTCATATTGAAGTAATTGTGTGAACACATGATTTATCAAATATAAAACCACCTGATTGAAAACTTATTTGTTAACTACGTGATCAGTTTTATTTCCAAAAAAAGATCTCCATATTTTTGGGCATGAATGTTTCAGGGTATGAGATAAAATTTTAGTTTAAAACACACTTTAATATTGAGGTTTTTTAGTAATTATTTAGTTTGAGCATTGGGAATTTTTATCAAATTTTGGAGCTTAATTTATTATTTCATCATATGATGATTTACATATTTTGGTAAACAAAAAACCTTTTTCTAACAATTTTGGTCTCCGTGAATGCCTAAATATGGGTGGAATAGTTTTATTACTACTTTTTGGGTTTTTTGGTCCAATAAATGTTTATTTTAGTGCTTCAGACATGAAATAAAAATAAATATTGTGAAAAATTATTTTTTGGCCCAGATGATGAGATTTTGGTGGAAATTGATAAAATGGTGAAACTATACCCATCAAGTAATTATATTTCCTCATTATATTAGTATATATGTTAAAAAGAGTTATTAAACTCTACAAAAATGATCTTGAAACAATTTTTCATTATTAACATCATTTTTTATGAAATTAATGACCATTTTCCGACATCTTTGGATTATAGTTTTGTTGGTTTCCAACATTCATTTGGTCATTTACATTCTTGTGGTCAATGATATTTATCACTCCATATAATGATTTTATAATTTTGATTTTATTTCATTTCCAAATATTCACCTACCAACTATTATCTCTTATTTTTAAACCAATAATGTGTTATTTCAGGTGGCCTTCGTACTAACCTTTTTCTTTTATCAAGAGGATGTTTTATTAACCCTTTTATGGAGTGGTTTTAAAAAATTATCATTTTAAAATATCCAAACTTTTATTACAAATATAATAATAAAATATTGATGATTTAATTTATTGGTGGGGGGGTATTTAACACCCCCAGGGTTTTAGAAAATAAAACTATATTCGATAGCATATTCGACACACAACATCGAGCTTAAACGGGGCATGAAAAATCATTTTCTAAAATATATTTCATGGGAATATTTAGAACTTATAATTTCTAAGTATTTATAATGGACAATTTTTTATCCATTTTCAAGTAAAAAATATGGGTATAACATTTTATTTTCAAAAATTATAAGTGTTCCACTCACCTCACTTATAAAAGGCCACCCCTATCCTCTCTTCTTCACACCGTAAAACAATTTTGTTTAATCCCTTAACAAATTAACTCAATTAATAAAATTATAATACTCATCCTATAATCCATTTTTTACAAATATATTCTAGGAATAATTTTAGTATAATCCTAAAGAGGATGTCCGAGAAGAGGTAAAATTCTTTACTGTGCATTTTGTTTACTTATTCTTCCATATCCTTAAAATATTCTTAAAATGTGGTCATATATTAAAAATAGTATATAATATATAATTATATATACTTATATTAATTTAATAACATAAATTTATCTCACGTTTCTTAAAATAGAATATAAAACCATCATTAAATTGTACGACAGACTACCTTCTCACGAACTGATTTCATTTTTTTCCATAATCACCTCTCACAGCCTATTTTAATGATTTAAATAAATTATATATTTATATATAATATTTTTAACATATTTATACTGATTTACTTATTATATCACATATATCTTCTAAATTTCCATTCCATGGTGGATATGATAATGTCACTCATGTGTACGGTAGACTACCGTCTCATGAAGCAATGTGATTCGTTTTTCACTAACACTTTAAATGGATGGTAAAAAGGAAAATTATAATGAATATATGTTATATAAATGAAACAATAATGATAATAATTAAATGTAAATCATTATTATAATATAATATGTCATTTTATTTCTTACATTGAAAAATGAAAATGTGATTCGTGTACGTGTTGACTATCGCCTCCGCAAAGCAATGTGATTTTTTTTCATCACCACATAAAAATAAATATATATAAGTATATTTAAAGAAATAATATTTATTAATTATATTATTCTAATTATTTATTATTAATATAATACATATCTTCTTTTCATAATGATCATTTGCAAATTGAAACGGTACTCATGTGTATGTACGACTTACCATCTCCTTGATCGCAACTTAGTTCATTTTTCATAAATATTTTTCACGATTGGTTTAAAATGTATAATTTATGAATAAACTATATAATTATTTCATTATTATTATTATTTATATAAGTAAATAATTACCTCATTGACCATGGTCAACTCACTAAATCCATTTCGAAATAATGAACCAAACATCCTCAAAAGACTGAATATAGAGTTAACTGATTAAGTAATAAAATATGTAATTATAATGAAATAAAATAAATGATTTATTTATAAGATGTTAAACATAGAATTTTTATTATTAAGTGAAGTAACATTATTAAATTTATTATATAGTATATAAAGTAAACACATGGAAATTCTGGACATGAGGTAAGGGTTTCATTCTCGCTTTTACTTATCTGAGTCATGTATCATATTCACCACTTTTTGAGTGTATATTATTCCCATGAATGTGATTTATGATTATTTTCATGAATATTATTGTGATTTATAGATCCATATGAGGTTCTCTCTTTCATGGGGTTTTGATCCAGAGACTACCAAATCCATTACGGACTTTAACTCAATTTCCCTTCATTGGGGCATATTGTAATGTTATAAACCTATCCAATTTTATGATGTGTATATAATTCCCATTTGAAATTTTATATCATTAAACTTTTTATTTTTAGAACATATAAATTATCATTTAACGTTATTCTTTCATGGGTCCTATAATTGAAGAGTTTCTAAAGTGGAAAAGGCTATATGTTACAATCTCTATTATTTTACAATTATTTTTCATCAATGTTCCATTGGAGGAAATAATATTTTATTATTTTACGGAACCAAATTTATTTCATATACACTATTTATAATTTTTTATAATTTTTTTTTCAATTTCCCCCCTTACTAATTAAATAAAAATCAATAAATCCATTTATAAGTGATTATGATGTAGTACTTTTCATTTAGATCAGGTATCATTGTATTCCATATTCATGTTTTCTAAAATTATTTAAAAAATATTATTTCTAAAAATAAATTATTTCATACATCCATTTTACATGATCTTTTATATTATGTTAAAAGAATTTAAATGTAAATTTTTTAATGTTTTCCAAATTTGTCACTTTTGACTCCCTTTTTCAAAATTCTTCAAAAAGAATTTTTATTTTTATCACATATGACATGAAAAGATTTTCCCTCTACCATGAGTATTATTTTCCTTGACGTATCCATTATATTTTTCCATGATTGTTTTCAATGAAATGAATTTTCCCAATATTTTGGTAGTTTTTTGTTTCTAAAAGTGATTTTAAAATGGAATATGATATTATCCACAAAAACAGTAATGATATTTTAAAGGTATTTACATTCATTAATGTCAACAACCCTTGTTATTAGTTATTATACAGTGGGGATATTTTATAATGATACAATCAAAGTTATTTCTCTTTATGTATTATTATTGTTTAAAATATATTGTTATGGAACCTATTTTTTTCCAGGAGATAATCAGTCTCCAAAGATATTGTTATTAAACCCAATACTTTTACATGGGTTGGCCTCATTTTAACGAGATTTTCAAGGAACCAATTTCATTTCCACTATCTAATACAGTTCTAAAAGGAATAATGATTTTTTCAATGTGTTTATAATGAGATTCAAGCTCTATGTACTATATTAATGTTTTGGTTTTTGGACATTATATAACATGGGAGTAATCATATAGCATAGGGTGATCCCATTATGAATTATACGATGTGTGTGACCCAATAATGTTGGGTGGGTCTAATATAGATTACAGGATAGATTCACCCTAATAGAACCATATGAGCTTGATATATCATAAAGGATGGGTGTGCACATATATAACTAAAATTCATTAGGTAATGATAATATTCTCTATAGAATTATATTTAATATATTTCATATGTTTTTTCCATTTGTAATAGTTCAATAAGGATTATATGATGATGTTGTTACAAGATACTATTACATTTTATCTATTCTTTCTATGGGTTTATAATGTTTTCTTTGATCTATATTAATATCACATGGTTCATGATTTTTTATTCTTATGAGTCATTCCTTCATTAAATCCTAATTCCTTATTTCATTATTGATTATACATGTATTGATGGGTATGAGTTCCTTTATGATTTTATCACGCACTATGATTATGTCATAATTCCCTTATTCACATATTATGAGAGTTTATTATATTCAATTGTTAGTGAATATGTTTAACCTTACTGAGAATTTGAGCTCACCATTCTTATGTTTCGTTTTCCCCAGGTTACCATGAATATTGTTTAATGATTTATGTATAGAATTGTTTTATATGTATGATGATGATGACCAAATTTTAAATAATAAAATATGGGTTATGTGGGAGAAAAATTATTTGAAGTCATTAGTATTTATTACGAATGAGTTTTTCCTAATTATTTAAAACACTAAAACATAATGATCAATTATAATGTAAATGGACCAATATTTCATTTTGATGTTTTATGTTTTGAATGCAGAAAACTCGGTCACCTTCATCGATATCAAAGTTGGAAATGAAATGTTTTTTATTTCAGCACCGGATCCGGGAGTGTGGGTTTAGGGTTGTTATAAGAGGGAAGTGAGCTTATAATAAGTGAGTGTTATTAAATTTGGAGGGACGATGAGTCTTCTACAAACATTGTAAAAATAGGGTGTTTTAGTTGTTTTATTAAATTAATAAATTTCTTTTATATACTTCTTTTATTATCCCATTTTGAGTGAAATAATTAAAAAATATATATCATATCTCTTTTATGTTTCCTAAATAATTATATATTATTGCAAGATAAAAGAGACAAAAATTTATTGTTTAATAAAAAAACATCACCGATGATGATTATTTTAATATTTCAAACACATATTTACCCCCCTCTCATGGTATTTAACATTATGGGGACCACACACCTTTCTAATAAACAATCCTTTCCTTTATCAGACCAATAATAATCATGTCATCAATATTGAGTAGAAGAACGACAAGGAACCCATTATTAAACACCTTTGATTATTATTAATATTTTTTATTTCTATAGATAATATTTGGTTCTTCCATAATGGTATTAAACATGAAATTTCACTACCTTGCCTCTTAAATCAATCTAAAAATCTCAATTTCATCTTTCAAAAAAACCTCATGTTTCTTTTTATCCTTGAAACATTCTCAATAATCCATGAAGTTTTATTATTCTAGGTATTTATGAGGAAATATAGATTTCTTATCAAAATCAGAAAGATGTAACCACTCCATTGAAACAATAGTGATCACTATCAAAGTAGTTCAGTGTTTAAAAATAAATAAATTTCATGACTAGATAAATAACATACTATTATTAAAAACCATCCATAACAAGTCATTTTTTGTACCTCCTTGAATAATCTAATCCTCCATACTAATAAATTCATTTTTCTAAAATAATATCTTCCTAGTAGATCATTTTTTTATATCACGTGGTCCAATAATATATATTAAATATATTTTCCCTCATATATAACTTCAAGTAACATTATTCTTTCATTTATACCGCCTCATTCGATATTTTTTCCCTCTATAACCTAGGATAAAAAAATATTCAAATCAAATTCATAACTTTCTACTTTGCATAAAATCCTAATATAACTTTGTAGCTATCCCTATATATATTCTAATTCAGTAAATAATGATTCTAGAACATCATATTTTAGAGCACTACAAAGATATTTTTCATTTATATAGATTTTTGAAACTTCTAATCTTGAAAACACCATTAAAATTTGATGATCACCAAGAACTCCTTCCAAACAGTCTATTGTTACTGAAACTATCATACTACTTGAATTTTATAAAACATTTTTAAATTCTATATCTTCTTTCAGTCAAATATTCTCTTATGATGATACTTTAACAGGATTATAAAATTCATCCTGCTTCCCATTTTTCCCAAGATATCTTCATTAAATATCACATTCCATATCCTAAAAATCATATAAGAGTTATTATCCCATATCCACAATCCAAAACTCATTATCATTATATATAACTAATAAACATGATCAATAATTAACTTACTACTTGTTCCATTCCATAGATTCAACATGGATTTAGGTGAGTGATCCATTGACTTTAATAATTCTAATTAATACCTTCATTTCAGAACAATAGTCTTTGGATGTTCATGTAGTACCAGGGATGATGGAATCGTTATAACTAAGTGGGATGCAAAATTCATTTCTTTTTCCACAAAATACTATAGAAAACCAAATCAAATTCTTATTATACGTTCCTTTTTAACTAACATCATATTCATCATTTTCATAAATCTATTTTATTTTGAAGAATCATTTATAGTATTTCAAATACTTTTTCCTTTCCATAAATTGAATCTTAAAAACTCTCTACTACAATAACCCACACCATTATTATAACTCTAATATTTTTTACTACATGCATCCTTCTCCAACATATATCTCCATTTTATTATGGTTTTGAATACCTCATTCTTGTTCTTGATAAAGAACACCTACACCTTTTGTATTGAATCATCTATGAAGATAACATAATTTTGTGATCCTAGAAGATAATGAATTGGAGAAGGCACCCATACATATGTATAAACCAACTCTAAATTCTGGTAATTTATTGTCTTTTATTCTATTTGGAATGAAACCTTCTACCACTTCCCATGGCACAATCATCACAAATTCCATAATAAAATCTTCAAATATTCAGTATTCTGCTAGCATCTAGGATTTTCATTCATTTCTCACATAAGTGACCAAGAATGTTTTTAATAATATTGTAGAAATTATTCATCTAACATGAATTTCACCTTTTGAAATTCCATTATGAAAAAATTTCCATCCTCCAATCCTTTGGCCACAACCAAGAAACATGTGTAATTTTCCATGATCGATCTATAAATTTTGTATAAAAATCCACATAATCTAACTATCCTAATGAAATTATGTTCTTCCTTATTATTTGTATGTGTTACACTTGTTACATCTTTAGAAATATTTCAGTCCTTATCATGATGGAAACATCACCCTTACCCATAACCATGAGAGATCCACCATTCGCATTATGTACAATGATGTATATTTTAGAAAAATATTTCTTAATACTTAATATCTAACATGTAGAGTGAAATTATGTTCTGGAGTATGTTATCCCAGACTCAGTTGGAATAGTGAATTTAGTATAACACCACTCATCTCTTTTTATAAAGAATTTTATTACGAACATATAGAAGCTTGTCATTCAAAAATCATTCTTTTTCACTAGAAAATTTCATCAAAGGTCATTTCTTACCACAATTACAATTAATGAGACCAACTTACACTGAGATACTGTGGATCCAACTTCATCATTTTCCCTTTAGGCGACTCTTTCATATTGTGATGTTCCCCTACCTTCCATTATATATTTATTTTCATTATATAAATAAATGTCATTTTGAATAATTTACTCATTTAGAATTAAATATCTAATGTTTATAAGTATCACTTATGTCTTATCACTTCAGTTACACACTACACTAACAATATCATCCCATGATTCCAAAAGTATATAGAGTAACAGTAGTTCACATTTTTGGATATCCAAATTCACCATCACCAATTCAATTTGACATTTAATAACATTAATGTTTTTGATATGATTAATTACTAGATTTACATAAAATATTATTATGTTTAATTAACATTGTAATTGTAAAACCATGTTCATTGTTTCTAGTTTTTCAAATATATTGATAAGAAATTTCATAAGCACTAAAGAAAATTTCCACTTTGGGATGCTATAAGACACCTTCAAGACCAATGAAATCTAGATAACCATAATTGATTTATTATCTATACTTTTCCATTATTAATTATTCACCATTACCAAATTTATAGTAGTCAATGTAATATTGGGACTTTCCCCTAGTATATCATCCTATATCGGCATCTTATAGAATCTAAAATCCCTCCTATTGATCTTGTCCACCTAGAATATACCATCATTAAAAAAAATTCTTCTAGAATTAATGAAATACCATTGAATTATTAAATATGTAAATGGGACCAAGAACTTATTACCATAATTATCTAACAGGGTAAGTAATATGTAGCTGAACTGGGCTTTCAGACACCCATTCCATGTTTTTATTTTCTAAAGATCCCTAACTAGAGCTTTGATACCAATAGTTGGGATCATGGAAAACATAAAAACACCAATAGCTATGTCATTTAAGTTACTAAGTAAAAAGAAAAAAAACCATAATGGTCTTATCTAATGATATACCCAAACATAGAAGACACACCCTAAAAAGAAACGGTACTCCACAAGACACATTTTGGAAGAAACTCATCCAAAAAATAAGAAATAATGAAACAAAAGAAAATAATATCATAAGTATTATTGTTTTTTGGGCTTATTTGTGATTCATGATGGGGGAAATTAAAATTAATTTCATTCAATAATTAGAGGATGATTATAATGTAATCTAATAGTAATAAAAAAAATGTTTCCACCCTACTAGTTATAGTAGTGACTATGTGGCATAATCGGTAGCACTACTTTTTGATCTTTGTGGATAGCGTGCCGACATAGACCTAATATCTAATGGAGCCCATTAAATTATTAAATGATATCCTCAATATTAAATCTTGTTTAATATATACAACTCATGACTCTAATAACTCTATCAGTATTCCTTTATGTGTTTCTTTTCATCCTGATACATCACCGTAAGATTCATTATGGGTAACTTCTAATTAATGTATTTTGAATAAAATATTATGGTCAATATATAGAAACCATAGTCTTTTCCACATATAATTACATTATTTTAAGAATAATTAAACATCAAATTAAAATCTGAGGATCGTAAAGTCTAGTGTCTTTTAGATTAGGTCCATAATTAAACATCACGATTCCAAAATAATAACATATTTTATTTAATCTTCATAGGGAGATCCTAACATCTTTTGAGCCCTTACATCAGTATAGGAAAATCTGGGGAAAACCTGACCAAAGGGATGAGATAAAATCCCATTATGTGAATAAACATATGAATAATGATAGCGCAAGGGTTAGAAGGCATAGCATAATGATAGGAAAAGGACATGATTAAATATAAGGAATAATAACATATGATCATATAATAATGGATTCATAGTAATGTGGAATCCACATAAAACGTTAATTTAGCATTATTTAATGCTTTTTTCACATATAAGACCATGAATCAATGATAACCATCAAGACCATTGCTCATGGAGCACGAGTCATGGCTAACCACTAAGACTGTTGCACATAACGTCTCATGAGACTACACATTAACCAATGCATTGGAGAACTATCTAGTAACACCCATAATAATAGGTTCCTGAATATGTGTTCCAAATTAAGAATCATATATTATGAATCAAATGTAATCATAAGGGTTACCCCTAGAAAGAATTGGGTATTATAATCATGTCATAAAGCATAATAAATGGTTGTATCACAAAAGAGTCCATGAAATAAATAAATTAAATAATACATGGACATTAATAAAGTAAAATTATCTTATATAATTATTATTTATTTCAAACAGAAGTGATAAAATTTAAAAATAGTATTTAAGAAAAATTAGAATTAAAACATTGTAGTGTGGTTTGAGGAAAATATTAAAGATAATTTAAAATAGAAGCATGAATAATTTTTTATATTAAACCATAAGTGAAAAAAGAATGTTTTAATAATAAAATTTGGTATTTTATAAAAATAATATGTCTTAAAACTTATTATACAGTGCACTTGATATTTGGAATGAATTCAGGAAGTTCCCTTAAATCGGGCTTGTTTATTAGGAATAATTGAGTATGGAGAGTTTTAAAAACATGTATATCCCCAAAAAAGAAGTATGAATAGATCATGATACATTATTTTGGAACATATACAAATAATTAATAATACTTACATAAAAATATAATATAATTTCATTTGGGTAAAAAGAGATAAAGAGTAACCTGAATAAATAATGGAGGTTCGGGTAAATCCCTTACCTTGTTTTCGAAGGCATTTTTCACTTGATCTTAATGTCTGGTACAATAAAATTAGATTCCTTAATTAACAATTAGGTAACCCTTTTTAAATTTATTTTATTTATTAAAACTTTATTAAGTTCATTTATAGAATTTTTATGGGTTAATAGGTTTAATTTCATCATTTAGGAGTGTTGGTTTCCTCAGTTTTAATGATCTGTTTACTTGTATACATGTACGAAAGGTCCTACAAAGAGGGACTAATTATCATGAATATAACTTATATGTTATTAATTATATTATAGAGGATAAATTGGTCATATATATCATTTTTTATGTAATTAGGATAAATCATTAGATAAATAGTTGATGATGATCATTTGGGTTTGTTTTGGAAATTTTCAATCACAATGAACTCATTTTGTTTAAAAAATTAATATCATGTCTAAAAAATGATTCCAAAACACTACATAAGATATTATACATATATTATAATTTTTTTCAACCATAGAAATAGTTTTATGACCATCCATGAAGATGGTAATTGAAATTAAAATATCATCATCCTGGAATGTGATAAATTAACACATCATTGATGATGTTTTCTTGTTAGTATAAAAGGAGATGGAAAGATATATGATAATGAATTATTCAAATTAGAATAAAAAAATTAAATTATATGAAATGTACTTGAGTCATCTTACCATTTATGTTATGGTAGGTGAGGGGAGAAAAATAAAATAAATGAACTTCAAAAGAAATTAAAAGAAAAGGAAGAGGTTTTTACCTCTCGATTTTTTCTTCTTGAGAACCTCCATATGGGATTGGTTTTTGTCTTTTGTTACGATTAAAATATCCTGGATATAGGGGAGGTTCTTGGGCGGAGATTTGAGAATAATTTTTACAAGGCTTAAGGCTTTGGAGTATTGATGATAAGAGGTGGTGAGGGGTGGTATTTATAGGGGAGGAGTGGGTGTTTTCTCACTAATTAATTCAATAGCTTATTGTTTTCCAAATGATAAAAAATAGTGTGGATTATTGAGACTAAAAATTTAAAGTAGATAATTTGAGTTCTAAATAGTGGTGCTTACATCATCCATCACTCAAGGATTAGTTTATTTATTTTAAAATTTGTATATATTATAAAATAATGTATTTCACTATTCACTAAAAATTCAAGTATTTCAAAAAAATCCAAAAAATAAACACTAACAATTTTAAACATGTAGAATTCAAAATTGATGTACATTTTATGAAAAAAATTTATAAATACTATAAATTTAATTTCTTATTAAAATCATAATTTACTAGAAAAATACAGATTCTAAAATTATAATTGGTTTAATAACACTTTTTAAACATAACGTAGGTTTCATAAAATTATATTATTGGTAAAAGACATCAATTAACAAATTTATGAATACATTTTAGGAAAATCAATTTTCTTTTTAATAATTTATAAAATTTTAATTAAATATTTTTTATTTATAAAAATACCAACACTTAATTAATAATTATTAAAATATTTATTTACATATTCTATGATATAATTATATAATATCATCACTTATAATATGGAAAAATTTTATTTATACTTTCATTGGTGAGTTTACTATTTAATTTTCAGGTTTAATATTCATAAGGGTCGTTTTACTATTCCATTGGTCAAGTTACTATTCCTTATGTATATGTTAATTAACTTCTAGAAATACGTTTTATTTCATTAATTATTAATTTATATTGTTTGTATTCTGTTCTTAATTTGATTTTATATGATTATACTATATTAGATGATTATAAGAAGGGAATTTCAATTGATAGAATTCAGGCTCATTACATTCTTCGGCCTTATGAAATCTTTTCCTCAAAATTTCATTTTAAATTCTATGTTACAAATAAGTGTGGGTTCATTCATTGATCGCTTCCTCCAGTTCCCATGTTGCATCTTCTTACTTATGGGTCTGCCATAGTACTTTGACCAGGTGAGTTGTCTTTTTTGCATAGAACTTAATCTCATTGATCCAAGATCACAACGAACTTCTCATCATAAGAAATATAATTCTTCAACCATACCACATCTAAATTTACTACATATAATGGATTAGGTATGTACTTTCTCAAGAGGGATACATGGAATACGCCATGTACATCATACTTAGTTGGTGGAAGTGATAGTCGATTGGCCACAGCTCTGACACGATCAAGGATTTCAAAGGGGGTGATGTACCTCGTACTTAGAATCAATTTATTCTCAAATATGATGATCATATTCCATGGATTTTTGAGGACGAATACCATGTCACCAACCTTAAACTCTAGGTCTCATCAAAATTTTTCTTCATAGTTATTTTTTCAAAATTGGGCTACCTCGATTTACTGCTGAATTGTTCTCAACTTCTCCACCATTTCATGAAACATTTGAGGTCCTGGAATCTTGCATTAACTGAATTAATCTGGGCATACCTATTTTCTACATCTTTTCCAATAAAGGGCTTCATATGTATCCATTTGTAAGCTTGATTGGATACTTTTATTATAAGATAACTCAACCAAAGGATGATGTTGGTACAATCCTCTTTTGAATACTAAATAACATGCTATTAATATTTATTCTAGTGTTTAAATAGTTTGGTCATATTGGCCATTGGTTTGAGGAAAATAGTCCATACTAATGTGCAGATCCGTTCTTAGAGAATGTTTGATACTTTTCCAGAACTTCAAGGTGAATCTCGGATATCGATCATATACAATCGATAGTGGTACTTCATGTAGCCTTATCACATATTTGATTTATATTTGTGAATGTTGATCTAGTAGGAAGTCCCCTTGAATTGAAATAAAGTGAGTTGTCTTTGTAAGATGGTCCAAAATAAGCCATAGAGCATTGTTTCTTCTAGATGTATTTAGAATTCAAGCAAAAAAATTCATGGTGATGATCTCTGACAACCATTTTGGTATGGATAATAATTTCATCATCCCTTTATACATTTCCCTTTCATCCTTCACATACAAACCGACCTCGTACTTTGATGTATATTCAATGGTATCCTTTTCCATATTATCCCACCAATAGTTCTCCTAAATAACTCAATTCATCTTTGTGCTCCCTCACTGAATAAAGATGGTTGAGCTATGTGCATCATTTATAAGCTCTTTCCTTTAAAATGCTCCTCATATTCCTCACTTCAATTGAATTATATCAGAATATCATGAACAAAGACTACCAAAAAGTTATCTAGGTAATCCATAATGACTCTATTAATTATGCCCATGAATATTACTTGAGAATTAGTGTGTCTGAAGTGAATCAAAATGAAATCATAGTGTTCATACCCTGTTCAAAATCTAGTATTACAAATATCTCTGTTGCACACCTTTAATTGATGATATCTCGACCGAAGGAACTCCTTAGAGAAAAAATATGACCCACATAAGTGGTTGAACAAGTAATCTATCCAAATAAGGGGATAATTTTTCTTTACCCTGATATTATTAATATCATGATAATCAATGCAGAGGAACATTGATCCACCCTTCTTCTTGAAAAAGAGGACCTTTTCACACCATGGTGAAGCACTCAGACGTATAAAACCATCTTCCGTATTCACATGTAATTTATTATTTAGTTCTTATATCTCAACAATTGTCATTATATAAGGTTTCTTTGATATAGGTATAGATCTAGGAATAAGTTCAATTTAGAACTCATCCTCTTGATCAAGCGGAAGACCAAGAAATTCTTTAGGAAATACATAAGTGTATCCCCTAACGATGGAAAAGTCTTCAAGAGTGATCATTTAACTCCTCTCAAATAATTGAATGATATATTCTTACTCATAAGGAAGTAACATCCACACTTGATATGAAGATTCTGTAGGAGATTCATCTTCCGCCTTATACTTTTAAGGAATTGGAGGATGATTCGGGATGTGAAGTCTGATCTCACTTTACCAACAGTTGATATTAGATTTGTATAAAGATATCTAATCCATTCCAAAAATAAAATCACACACCACTACGAAGGAGTTATGTATTCTCTATACAATAATTTCCACATTAGTTGTTCTCATAGATAAATAAAACTCCATATTTTGAAGAGGTGTTTGAATAATTCTACTAAACAACGCAATATATGAAATAGTTCATTGAACCTGAATCAAATAGTATGTTCACTATTTTTGAATGAATAACTATTGTACCTATCATCACATTTCTGACCGAAACCACCTCAAGAGCAGTGATAAAATATTCTCTTCCATGTTTTCATTGAGGTTTTTGTTGATTTCCTCTAAAAACCCTTGGCATGGGGCATTGGTTTTCAAAATTCCCATGTTCCTTGTAGTTGAATCACTGCACTATAGGTTGAGTGTTGATCTAACTTTATTTTATTATTTTACATTAGTGAAATTATTCATGTCCCTTCAACATTTATTTTATAGATTTCCCATTCTTCTACATTTGAAGAAATTCCTAGTTTCCTTTAGATAGTTCCTGAATTGCTTCTTCCCACAATTTTGATATATAAGATATTCAGCCTTCATTGCATCATGGGATTCATTTGCGGATCCACCCCTATTAGACTCAATTTTTTCACTTTTTTTCATTGGGCCCATGAGACCATTCAGTGTATCCGATCTCCATTTTAACCTTGAGGGATAAACAAACAATCTCCTCAAAACTATGGAAGTCTTGAATAACTATCTCTTTTTATATACTTGACTTTAATCTTTTAAATAAGCGATACACATTGATTTCAGTTTTCATGAAAATTCCAGAGGCATATTTGGAAGGCCGTGTAATTTTTTCTTCATATTCCATGATAGACTCATATACTTTTTTCTTAATTATAAGGGACTCACTTTCCCTTTTGAGACAGAGGTTTCTGGTAAAATATTTATTAAAAAAATTATTGAATTCTTATTGATCTATAGAATCAATTTCCTACCTGGACATCATATTTTGGATCAATTCCAACCGTTGAGCAGCTTCCCCATAAAAAATATAGACCTCCAGCATAACTTTCTCTCCTTCTGAGCATCAGAGGATGGATAATATATTTTCAATGGAGTTAATCCACTCTTCTGTGAGGGGGGGTATAAGAAGTTCTACTAATCATGGGAGGTGTTTTCCACAT
The DNA here is from genome assembly GCA_963277665.1 of Viscum album. NCBI lineage: Eukaryota > Viridiplantae > Streptophyta > Magnoliopsida > Santalales > Viscaceae > Viscum > Viscum album. The sequence goes on along the minus strand of OY728160.1, from coordinate 902,430,566 downwards.
GAATTATTTTGTTGAAACTTTATATTTCCTTCGAGAAGGGGGAAATTACACATGATTAAAGTTAATATTCATAACGTGAGCCAACTATAAAAGTATTTTCATAATTTTTTTGCACCCGTTCACATCATATTTGGTATATCATTTGTTAAATCATCACATTTCCTATCACATTGATTTTTGGAATGTGTTTTTATATTCCCCACCATTAAATATGAAAATGAAGTGCAATTATGGATATTTAATACTTACCTAATAATCATAAAAATGAAATATTTGAACAAAAAAATGAGAAAATATTAATAGAAATAATACCCTAAATTTTGATTCTCAAATTTCAATGTAGGTTGTCCAATGTTTATTTAATAACATATACTATTATGGTATTTTTTTTGTTACCTTAATAATGTTTTATAATAAACTTAATAATTTACCAAATCATATTCCATGGGAGTGTTGAATTAGGTGCACAGTAAGGCCCATTTTTATGTTATTAGGTTACCCTGAGTCATAACTAGAATGCCTTATCAGAGTTGTTAATCATAGGTATATTTTTTCTAGAACAACATCCACCTGTAGTATCTAGATATGGATATATTTTCTTGATAAACCACTTCCTCTATACTTTCAAAAATTTAGGGAAGTTATCTTAGACTTAGTTTTATCCATAATGTTATTATAAAAGTACTATATTCCTAATCTCCAAAAATAACTAGACCTTCAACTGATACAAATGATATAGACCCTAGCCTCTTTCAAATAACATTACATGATTTTAATCATAATTAAATATAACATTACAATCTAATAATTTTAAATTCTAGTATTTTGTAGATTTGGTACATAATTAAACATCGTGATTCTGAAATAAGAACATATTTTATTTAGTCTTCATAAAGATCTCATAACTTCTTTTGACACTTTACATCATAATAGGATAACCTAGGGATAAAATGAATAAAGCGATCCGAACAAATCCCAATAAGTGAATAAACATAATAATAAATCTTAACACATGGTTCAGGAGGAATAACATAATGACATAAAAAGTCATTGAATGTGATTAAATATGAGGAATCATAAAATGGAATCATATAATCATGGATTCATAGTAACATGGAAGAAATATAAAATATTCCTCAAAATAATTCAAGGCTCATTGCCAATAGAGGATCAGGAGTCAAGGCTAACCACCAAGACCACTGCACCTGGAGCATGAGTGAAGGCTAAACACCAAGACCATTTTATATAACGTCCCATGAGATTGTAAATTAACCAATTAATTTGAATTCTATCTAGGAACAAAAATCATAACATTTTCATAAATATGTGTTCCACTTGAATAATTATACATGAGGAATAAAACATAAACATAAGGGTTACCTATGGAAAGAATTAGGTGTCCTAATCATATAATAAATCATAATAAATTGGAGTTCCATAAAAGTTTTTATGAAAGAAAACAATAAAATAATACATGGAAATTAATTAATGAAAATATGCATAGATCATGATTAGTGATGTAAAACTGAATTTATGACATGTTAAAAGAGTATTTAAGAAACTTTATAACTAAAACATTTTATTTTGGTTTAAGGAATGTATTAAAGATAATTTAATGTAGAAAAGGGAATAATATTTTATATAAAACCATAACTGAAAAAACAAAATTCATAATAAAATGAGTGTTTTTTGAAATTAATAGAGTATTAAAACATATTATAGTGTTTACATGAAATTTGGTATGAATTCAGAAAGTTCCCTTAAATCGGTATTGTTTATCGGGAATAATTAAGCAAGGAACCTTTTAAAACATGCATATCCCCAAAAAAGAAGGATGAATGGATATTTATAATTTTTTTGGGAAAATATACATAGAATTTAGAAGTTATAAATAAAAATAAAATATAATTTCATTTGGGTAAAAAGATAGAAAGAGTTACCCGAAGGAATAATGGAGGTTCAAGTAGAATCTCAAACCTTAAGCCTGATGGTGTTATTCACTTGATCTTGATATCCTGGATAATCAAATAAAAATTATTAATTAATAGGACTATAATACATTGTATGTTTAGTTTTTTTTATTATATCTTTATTATGTTAATTTACATCCTTTTTATGGGTTAATAGTGTCAGTTTTGTTGTTTAGGATTGTTGGTTTACTTGGTTTTCATGATCGATTTACTTGTATACATGCTTAGAAGGTCGTATCAAGTGGCGGTAACTACCAGGAATTGAAATTATATATTATTAATGATCATAAAAGGGTAACATTTTATGATATGTAATTAAGTTTTATGGAATGAGGATTAACCATTATATAAATAGTTAATTATAATAATTTGGGATTATTTTAACGGTTTTCAATCACAACAAACTCATTTTGTTTAATAAATTAATATCATGCGTAAAAATGATTCCAGAAAATGACATAATATATAAGAAATATAATAAAATCTGGTTTGACCATAAAAATGGTTTAATGACTAGACTTGAAGATGGTAATGGAAATTTAAAACATCACTATCCATGAATGTGATAAAATAACACATCACGAATTATGTTTTCTTTTTTAGTATAAAAGAATGTAGAAAGAGAGATGATGATGAATAATTCCATTATCATAACAAAATTATATTATATTTAAGGTAATAGAGTTATCATACTATTTTGAGGAGTATAGGTGAGGAGAGAAAAATAAATTAATGTAACTCGAAAGGAAATTAAAAGAAAAGGAAGAGGTATTTACATCTTGATTCCTTCATCTTGAGAACCCCCTTTAAGGGATTGTATTTGGTCTTTTATTAAAAAAAAGCTCTTAAAAATGGGAGAGGGTCTTGGGATGATATTTTATCAAAATTTGGACAAGTATCAAGTCTTTAAAGGTGTGAGAAAAAAGAGGTGGTGTGAGGTCATATTTATAGAGGAGGAGAGGAGTGTTTTCTCATTATTTAATTCATTAGTTTATTATTTTTCTCAAGACAAGAAATAGTATTGATTATTGAGAATAAATAGAATAATTATATCATTTGAGTTATAACCAATGGTTCTTACATAATCCATGAATCAAGGAATAGTGTATCTATCTTATAATGTATATATAGCAAAAATTATTGTATTTTAGTATTCACCAAAAAATCAAGTTTTTCAGAAAAATTCCAAAAAAATTACCCTAACCATATTTTGACATGCATAATTAAAAAATGAACTCCATTTTATGAAAATATATTTCTAAAAATGAAAAATTTAATATCTTATTAAAATTATAATTTACTTGAAAAATATAGATTTTAAATTTATAACTGATTTTATAACACATTGTAAAATTAACTAAGGTCTCATGAAATTATCTTACAATAATAATAAGAAAAAATTATAATTTATGAATCAATTTTATGAAAATAAATTTTAATTTAAATTAATAAATTATTCATAGAATTGTAATTAAATATTTATGGCATACAGAAATACAAACACTTAATTAATATTTATTTACTTATGCTATGATATAATCACATCATATTGTCACTTATAATATGAATAAATATTATTTTTACATTCATTTGTGAGGTTACTATTAAATAGTTTGGTTTTATATTCATAAGGCTCGTGTTACAATTCCAAAGTTCAAGTTATTATTCCTTTGGTATATGTTCCTTAACTTCTATAAATGCCTTTTATTTCATTAATTCTTCATTTATAAAGTTTGTATTATGTTATTAATCTGATTTTATGTGATTATAATATATAACATAATTATAAAAAGGTTCTTTCCATTGATATAATTCATGATTTTTACACTTTCTAGTTCAAAACATTCAGAATTATTTACTACTTATCCACCATATTCATCTAGATTTAGAAATTAGTAACTTCCAGAATCACACCTTAAGTTAGTTCATAAAAAATAACTTGAAATTTTCCTAAAAAAGTCGAATCTAACAAAATCAAGTGTATGCATGAATATTTTCTATAAAATGATATATATAATAGGAAATATGTTTTTGAGAATGAAAATAAAATCGTTGAATAAAAAAAATTAATATCAATTCAATAATAATGACAATAATTAACTCCAACAAATAGTAGTTTCCAAACCTATGTTACATATTTTGAGACTATCCTAAAATATAAAAAACATAACTCTGACTAATTTAGGGTTCAATATCCACCCCAAAGTGTCAAAATAATCATTTAAAAATGTTAGGTAAATATTACTTATATAAGAAAATATATGATAATTTTTTTAATAATTTTTACTTTACAAATATCCTTGGATTCTCATCTTTTTGTGTTTTAAATTTATATGGTAGGAAATGGATTGCATTTTACATGGATAAATTTTTGAATAAAATTAAAAAATAATGTAATCCCATCCTAGAACCATTCGAGAAAGGTTTTCCATCAGAGAGGTAGTGACAACAATATCGATAGTAGCACCGAGCTAGGGAGATATATGGTAGAAAATCTAGAGCTGGTCGTGTATGGAATAAGATTAGAGAAATTTTCCTAGCATGGGGAAACACTAGGAGAGGATAATGTTAGGTTCTTGAGAATTTACACTTATCAAGAAGTCCATATATGAGGCACAATTTTGATATAGGAATCTAGAATAGAATATTAAAATCTAATGCACACTAAGCTAATCGGAATGATACTATTTTGAATTTTTCTTATTTAACGCATGGCTTACATGTGGTTTAACACTTAGTAAAATGTTGATGAACATGCTCACATCACTTAGAGAAAGTCTTACCATGATGATCAAAATTTCAATAGGGTATAGAACAATCTCAAAGTTGATCTTACGGAAGATAGGATGAAGTTTAGTACACCAAATATTGTGTGTTCATGTGACTATAGAGACCTATGCACTCATACAAAGATATTATATATTTTAAGATTAATTTTCATTACATTACACTAATACACAAAAAATGATACTAATGGTTTAGTGTCTTTATAATCATGGAAACATAAAAAACTAGTTTATAAGTGAAATAAATCCTATCCCATTAAATTCTTCCAAAAAATCACCCTTCATAGAGACATCTTACTTAATACCTTTCTTCACAACCTATGGAAATGAAACATTAGAATGGTGATCTCAAATGATTTGTATGTTTAAACAAGGGAGATAGCATTATAATATAATCATAAGGGTGTGAGATCATGATAATAACATCTAAGAACCATACCATGCATGTTATAGATTATAAACAATATTAATGTAATAAATCATGGGATTAAAAAAGAAAAAATCCATAAGGTAGTCAAAGAACATAATCCCTAAGATTATAACATTGTAATAAGGCCTAGAATTATGTAATACATATAAGATTATAACATTGTGAACTTGTATAAATTGAAAAAGTTTCACTCATTAAGTTAATGACATGAAACTAGGCTCTAAAATAATCTTATGGACATGTAACCAGGATCATTATTAATATTATGGATATGAAAACAAAAAACATTATAAATCATGTTAACATGAAAGAATTTCAATGCATAACATTGTGGACATGAAAAAAATTTCATGCATTACGTAATTAACTCATTAGTTGTCCATAATTAACAAATTATTTGGATGGAGATATAGGTCCCATCAATCACATAATTAAAATAATACATTATTTTTCCATTATATCATAAATACATCATCATATTAGAACCTTTGAAAGTAAATCAGTTTCATAAAAATCACATCATATCATAACTCATAGAAAAGAAATGGGTTTCATAAAAATATTACCCTAATAAATATTAACCATCCAAATGAAGAATAAATATGTAATAATTTGATCATTTCCCATGTAAAGATTAATTTGAATCAGAGGATTTCATCTTAGATTAAAAATTATTTTTAAAGATAATATAGAATATTTCTACAGAAAAATATCATTTTCATTTTGTAATCACATAAAACAAATATAAAAAATCAACACAGTTTCAATAAAACATTTTCTTTTAAAAATATACTTGGATACATCTAATGGAATATTTAAATAATTTATTTGTTAAGATATCTGGAAGTACATTTCATGTCAAACACACTAAAAATAAATATTTCTTCCACCTATTTGGTAAAATCCATTAAAAACTTGTTAAAAAAATGAAATGAATATTCCATTCAATTTTTTTTAAAAAGTCAAACTTTGCTAAAAATTTATTTATACAATCATTGGGTAATAGTAAAATCAGTCTTTCAAAAACATAAACATGGATGAAAAATAATATTTGACTGAAATGTTGATTTTTCTTAAAAAAATATTTCTCAATATTCAGTACATAATGTGAGTAAAAATAAATGAAAAAAATTATTTGCAAAAAATATTTATAGGATATTATAATAAATGAATTTATTGAGAGGTAGATCATAATATTTTATCATCAAAAACATTATAATAAACAATATCAATGAACAGTGATATTGTGACATAAAACTTTTACCACTTGGGTATCATCTAAATTGGAATACCCATGAAATAATAACATTAAAGGAAACATTAAATATCATTATAATAAATAAATTTTTCATATGACATGTAATAGGGTCTGTATATACACCTCATAAAATAATATAGGTGCATAACATAACATGTGTCACAAGGAATACAATTCGAGATGAAATTCTCTTTCTTCTTTTTCCTTAATTTGAATAAAAATACCTATTAAATAATAACATAAAATGAAACATTAAATATCAATAAATCTATTATATTCATGATATAACATGTCAAAGGGGTAGTATATACCCCAAGCAAAATAAATTAGTGTTGAATACGAATTATATCTCCAAGAAATAAAAAAATATGAATCCATTACCTTAAGTATGGACTTCCTTCACACACATTTTAATATCGTATTTAATAATTATATTATAATTATAAATATAATTTATAATAATAATCATATGTATAATTCCATGTACAATTTACTTTTGACATTTTATTTTTATTTTATTGACAATTTCTTGTTTAAATTGCGTTTTGGGTAATAACTACTTTATTTTTCATGTCTGATTTGGTTTGTTATTTTTGGTCCTATTAAATTTAGAATTCATAAATGATATAAAAAATTTATAAAAAGATATAAATATCATATATATTAATTATATATGTATTTATAGTAATCCATAAAATTCAGAGATAGAAAATGAAATAAATTGTTCCTGGAAATGGTAGGTTGTACGTATGCATGAATGATGTTTCTATTTTCTTGGTAGATATAATGATAGAAAGGTAAGTAATATATAACAATTAAAAATTATTTTTGATTTTGTAAATATCAAATATATTAATTAAGTTTATCTTTATAACCTTCCATGTAAAGTGCACATGAAAAATGAATCACATCACTTCATGGGGTAGTAGTTCACCATATACAAGAGCGATGTTGTCATATTCTCACAAAATATAAAGTAAGAATTTATCTACGATATTTTATTTACAAAAGTATAATTATTTTATAAATATCATATAAATATAAAAAAATCATTATATCTATCCTTGAGCAGTGGTGATGGAAAATAAATTACATCAGTTCACGAGACGGTAGTCTATAGTACTCACGATCGACGGTTCTGGTTTCCAATTTGATGGAAGAGGGTATGGATATTATTTTTTCAATGAACATTAAAAAATAATATTATATGTTTTATAATGGTTCTATTATATTAAAATTATTAATACATCAATTAAGGTGGTTATAGAAAATGTAAAAAAAGAAACCGTTTATTGAAGCTAATTACCCTCTCTTGGAAGAATCATCTTTGGAACTCTCATTAAGCACCCCAGGATTTGTATTTTGGGATGAAATGAATCTCTAAAAAATTGATAAGGATGGTTGAGAATTTTTTTTTGGTTTTGGTCGAGGTAATTTCCTTGAGATCTGTGAATGAGTGAGGGGAGGAGACGTCCTTTCATAATTGAGGAGGAGTGACATTTTTGTAAATATCCAGAACTATTCAGTAATGGAAAGTCACACTAAACTCAAATGGCTCAAAAATTGGTAAATAATGGCTATGGGTGATATTTTCAATTTAAATTCCCACTATATAAAAAACACATGATTTAAACAAGTTTTCCTTAACTTATAAGTTTCCATACATTTACTATTTTAGTTTCCACTACGGTAACTATACATTCTATCTAGGAAATTTATCATTTAAGAATACATATAAAATAATAATTATTAGATAATTTTTACCCAATGGTAGTAAATATTAAATAAAAAATTTAAAATAAAAATACTATGTGTGTTTGACGTTAATTTTACCAAAAGTGCAAGAAAAGCACAAAAACCGCATTTTACCCTTCACCAATATAACAATGTTTTTACAATTTCTGGTTCAATATAATTATTATAGTGGGAATATCAGTCCTTGAATGGACCATGGTTTATATTTATAAAACTATACAAATAAACTAGAATATTATATTATTTTTATGAATTTTAAATCATTCAATAAAATATTACTTATTATAAAATAACATTAATGCCAATTTTGACACAATTCATTCATTTTGACTTAAATTTTTTTAATAAATGTAAAATTATAATATATCATTTTCACATATTTATATCACGTTATATTTATCTAAAAAATTCATGAAATATAAGAAACCATTCAATTAGTATGACATATAATAATCTTAGTATCATTTATTTTTTTCAATTAATGAAATAATAACTGCATCGTCATTTCAAAATAAATTATATAATTACTAAAAATTAAATATAAATTACCCTCATGAAATTAATTTAATTTTTATAAAAAATAATTTGAATATTAAATCAAATCATTATTTTTTCATTAGGTGAACACATAATTTAAATTTAAAAGAAATAGTGTGAAAGTTTATCTTCTTCTTTACATAAATTAATATATTGGTAACATTCATGAAAACTACCACATAAGCACCAAAACATGTAGACTTAGGTTATGAGGGTCTAAATATGTATATCCAATAAGAATTAGACAAGTTTTTTGGGTCATTTTAATCCATATCCTTTTAGTTTACCCATGGAAATGTCATTTTAACCATAACCATGTTAATTAATTTTTACTATTATTGCTATTAATTTTGATAGAAAAATAAGATTAATTATTTATATTATTTTAATTAATATTATTTAAAATGTTGGAAAAATTTATAAATTAAATTCATAGAAGTGGTAAATATTAATTTCAAATTACACCTGTAGACATAAAGAAAAAGGGTTCTGTAAAGATAAAATTTTCATAATTATAGAAAGTTGTAATATAAATATTAAATATGAAATTGATCCCAGTGATCTAAATTATATTAATAAATATTTAATTTAAATTAATTTACTTTTAAAACATTTAAAAACATGATCTCTCTTTGAAAATTATTTAATTGAGAATTCAATTTTTAGTAAAAAGTAAATATTTTTCATTGATCACTAAAAAAGTAATATTTTCAAAAAAATCTTAAAAAATATTCCCTAACCTAATTTTTAAATATTAATTCAAAAAATAAATTAAATTTTCCAATACTTCCACAAATTAATTCTATTTTTTCCGAAATGAAATAGAAATCATTGTTTCGGGAAAACAGTATTTTCAAAGCATGTAAATACTATTAAAAATTAAAAATATATTTTCAAATATATTTTATTTATCTAAATTCATTATACTAAATTTTAAAAATGTTTTTATTATTATTCATAATTCCAAATTTAATTGCTAGATTATAATACGTATATATGAATAATAATGTATATATTATATCATCATTTATAATAACCCAATTTTGTGTGTATTGCAAGATATCAAGGAAATTAAATCTATTTGAACAAATCATAAAATCGAATGTTGTTACATTATAACCCCTTAAAATTTATATCTCCGAAAAAAATTAGTCACTCTAATACAAAAAATTGATGATACTCTAGCCTCATCGCATCCTCAGGTTTACTTGTAGCTTCCTTAGGATGGTGGTTTCACCGAAAAAAATTAACATGGTGTGTGGTCTTATTTCGAAAAAAATATTCTCCATGATCCAAAATCTTCACTAGTTGTTCCTAATTAAAATTTTCTTTCTCTATTGGAATATCTACTGATTTCACTACATGTGAAGGATCAAGTATGTACTTCATAAGGAGAGATACATAGAACAAATTGTGAACATGAGGGAGATTCAGTCTATGGTTCAAATGAAAAGATACTATATTAATGCATTCAAAGGTACCCAATACCATGTGATCAACATTATTTTATATCATAAGAATACTTTCATCCTTTTTTAATGATCCTATCAATTTATAATTCATCCATGAAAAGAATATTCTAGATTATTGCTTCATTCTAAAAGAACTAAAATTGAATAAGATCCATAACTCATTAATTCATCAACTAAATAATTACCAAAACCCAAATGGTTAGCACAATTTATCCAATAACATCCAAAGTTTAACTTAATCAATTACATGAATAGTTAACCTTAAGACTCCTTTATGTCTGCCCGAAAATTAAATTTTAAAAAATAAAAAAAAGATAGCTAAATTTCAAAAATCAACTTATCATTAATTCCCCAAATATCATCAAGTACCTCTTCATTTTCACATAAGAAATATTTGAATAATCTGGTCATGTATTCTCCTGGAACCCAATAATAACCAAAATTTATATAAAATTCCTATAAAACATACATTCTTATTAATTAATTAAATAAAACTAAAGATTATTAAATATATTCCATAAATAAAAAATTTTATAAACTCCATTAATGAAAACATAACCCACACTTTAAATAAATCATTAATCAGTCCAAAGGCCATCAATACTATAAAATTTACTTTATCCATAAAAAGCATCTCTTTATCCAACCTAAACACCAGTATCTCATCATCACGAACATATTAAGGATTATCGTTCCATTAATAAAAAATGTCACCTTTACATTAAGTGACTTTTCTATTTCATCAGTACCATTAAACATATTCTTTCAAATCCTTAATGAAAAACTTCAGTATGGAAACCCTCATATATTTAGAAATTAGAGAATTATAATAAATAAATACTTCAATCATTCCACTTAATTCCTAAGTAACTATCTGGGCTTCAACATATTTTTCCTTAAAACATATTTAATTTCATATACCATTTGTAGTCTCATCATCATCAAAAAATAGTTACTTAAACCACCTAGTTGATCCTCTACTTGAGATTTCTCTCTTGGACATAGATTGTAATAATTAAAATAATTTCTACATTTAAATAATTAATCCATTGATAATACCATAGTGTGGCTAATATTTCCATCCATTTCATTAACTATATTTTTTATTTTTCTTTAGTAATTACTTGTATGTTCTCTTCATCTCCACATGTAAAACATGTTCTATTTCCATTGTGCAATCCCATTGAAAGATTATTACCAAAATGTTGACATATAGGAATCTAAATATTCATTCCTCCTTTGTCTCCTCTAGCTAATATTTCAATGAACTCTTTCATTATTTTATTTGGTGAGTCTGATAGTTTTCCAAGTAACAAGATTTTAATAATATATTATGGCGGATGATTAGGCATAATCATAATATCCTTTACTATAGTCATCATCCTATTGGGTTTCTATTTAACAAATTTTCAATCATATTAAACATTAACCATGTTCTATCTGGTTCCTTTTATTAATGAAAACAAAATATCACACTGTGAGCAACAATATGCATAGTGGGAAACCTCATAATCATGAAAAACATTTATAAGATGTCTAAATCATGACATTATATTTTTAATATAAGATTACTTATGTTTAGCCTAGACCATTAATGATAATAATCTATTTGAATACTTCATGATGGTTCATAAAAATATGAATTAACCAAATCATATCCCCTAGAAGTATCAAACTAGGTGAGTGGTAAGTGAACATTCACTATACACTATAATAATTGTTGATATATACTCGACCAACTCTTTTTTTTGGGTTGTATCCCTTAGAATAATATTTTCAAAAACCAAATCCACTTTTAGTATCCATAAATGGATATATTTCTAGGAAAATCACATAATAACATCCATAACAATATAATGGGATGTTATCCTTTTCAAAGTCTTATCCCACAAATTCTCACTAAATATTTCCCATCCTAGTTTCCAAAGGTTATCTAAACCTTTACTATGATAACAACTATAGTGACCCATGATTTTTTACATAGATATTAATTCCTTTTAGACAAATATTCATTACATTTCACAAATACATGACTGAGTATTATTACATTTTAGTGTCTTTGGAAACTTGGAAACATATAAAACTGGTTCATAAGCATCTCACATGAAATTTTTTCATAACTATTACCCTTCATATAAATTTTATACTTAATAATATTATTCATAACATAGGTAATAGAAGAATTAGAAAGTGGGATCTTATATTCTCATTAAGGGTAAAAAAGGGAGACATCAATATAACATAAAAATAAGAGTATGATAAAATCATAATGACATCTAAAAACCACACCTCGAATTTCATATATCATAAACATGAGTTATGGCATAAATAATGGTAGTTAATAAGACAAAAATCATAAAGTAATAAGTGAAAATAATCTATGAGAGCATAACATGGGAATAAGACATGTAATTTTAGTATACACATAAGCTAGTAACATTGTGAACAAGTATAAATAGAAATAGGTTCACTCATTAAGTTAAGGATATGAAATCAGACCCTCTCATGAGCTTATGTACATGTAACAAAGTCCATTCTTAATATTATTAACATGAAAACTCAGAACATTCTTAATATTATGGCACCACATAGAGTATCATACAATTGAATCTATGTGGTACTTCTTAAGTGTTATTTTTATAGTTCTCTATGGTCGAGTGCTGGGGAAACATATCATGCTTCTTAGGAATCATACCCTTTGATGGGAAAATACAACAGAGTATCTATCCTAAAAATAATAAAGCAAGACATGGTGATTTTATGAATAATGTGGCTTTGAAACCTATACAATCTCTATAGGGTATGAAAGAGTAATGTGAACCAAGTAAGAAATTGTGTGGAGTTGAGCTAGTGATTAGGGATGATCAATGGGGACCTTCAATGATGAGATGTATGATCCTTATAAATTATACCCTTATGAAATATTTGTTTGATATGATCACATCTCATTTGTTTATTTATTATTGTTTCCTTGATCAGACGGGTTCACATGTTGAGATGATGCCTTCTATTTTTAAACACTAAATACTATTGGCGCAATGAGAGTGTTGAGCCTTAAAATGTGTAGGTTGTTCAATAATAAACAATGGGACTAAGTTGGTATGGGATTTATTTGTGCTAAATATAGATTTTTATGTCTTGATTCAAGTAATGGATTGGATGATCAACTTTCAGGCCCATATTGATTGTTATTCATGGTAGATGAGTTTCAAATCTATTGATGGTGACAAGAATCTATTTAAAGGCAATTGGGTGGAGGATAAAAGCAAAGTAGGATCCTTGGTATGGGTGGTTGGAACTATATCTTACTAGTTGATAAAAATTTAATTGGCATCAATAGATGAAATCAAGAATAGGGATTTTACAACCATATTGGACTAGTTTGTTTATTTTTTCTAGACAATTTTTTGGGACTACCGCCCAAAATAGAAGTGTAGTTCACGATTGATCTCCTACTAGATATCACTCATATCCCACTTGAATCTTATCAGATGGATCCAAAAAAAATTGATAGAATTGAAGGATCAATTGAATGATTTGGAAAGTAAATGTTTCATCTAACAAAGTTTGTCTCTATGGGTAGCACATTTTTCTGAAGAAAGAGGATGAAAATCATTGGCTTTGTATAGAATATCATAATATTAACCAAGTTGCGATAAATAATATATATCCTACTCCATGTATTAATAACTTATTTGATCAATATATGATATCTCAATGGTTCCCTAAAATTTACTTGTGTTTAGGATATCACCAACTATGCGTTATAAGGGTGGGTATTCAGAAGACATCTTTCATAAGAAGATATTTCCATAATGAGTTCACAATTATTCCTTTTGATCATAATAATTCAAAATCCATCTTTATGGAATTGATGAATTATATATTTTAGATGTATCTAGATTCCTTTGTGGTGGTGTTTGTGGTTGATATACTCACTTATTCATGGATAAATGCAGATCATGAGAAACACATGGATATAGAGTTGGGTATATTTTCAAAGCATCGTTTGTATTCCAAGTTATCGAAGTGTGATTTATGGATACAGGAGGTACATTTTCTTGGCTGTGTCATTTCAAAAAATACTCATTTTTATATATTTGAAAAAATATATAAGTCGTTACCTCTTGGAAACTACCAAAAATTCCTTCGATGTATATGGTATTATTGGATTGGTAGGATACAATAAAAATTTTGTATGTGACCTTTCTCATTTCTCATCACGGATGCCAGCTTTTATGGGGAATGTTGTTCCTTCCCAATGGAATGATGAATGTTAGAAATCCTTTCGAGTGATTATGGTTAGAATTACATCATCTATAGTACTTATATTTCTATAATATGGGTAGGTATATGTATTCAATTATGATGAATCATGATCTTGTTTGGGATTTGTTCTCATGAAGAGGTATCATGTTGTCACTTATGGTTCACGATAGTTGTGGTTGTAGGATAAGAACTACATAACACATGATTTGGTATTATTTTACATGGTCCATGCTTTAATAATCCAGAATAGTTATCTTTTTTGTGATAAATTTACTATGATTATGGATTATAAGAGTTTGAACCACATTTTATCACAAAGATATCTGAATCTAATTAAATGAAGATGGATCGAATACCTTCAAATGTTTTATGTAAACTTGATGTACACACATGGTAATGAAAATTCATTGGTGGATGAATTATTAAGAATGTCATATAATCAGTTGGCTAAATAATCTTTAGCACTGCATGTGAAAAATGGTCAGATATTTGATTCAAAATGTGTTTATATAAGGAAAAAACTCAATGGTGGGGAGACCATTGAGGGATGAAAGCTCAAAAGGAGTTCGGGTTTTAGTTTTTGATATCAGATCATGGTGCCTTAGGTTTGTTAGGAATAAATCCTTAATTCTTACAACTTTTCAAAATTATCTACTGAACTAGGAATTCAGAAAATGTAAAAAGTGTTGAAATCATAGTTTTGGTGTATAGACATGAATAGTGTAGTGGTTTATTATTTTTCAAGATTCCTCAGTTGTTACTAGGTCATGAAGAAAAACTATCAACCTGCAGACATGTTGTGGTCTTTACCGATTCTCATGCGGAAATGGGAGAAAATAGCCAGGATTTTTGTAAACTTTTACCAAGGATGGTTGGGAAACTTCATTCCATATGATTTATAGTGTATTACCTCTCAATATTATCTCATTTCATCCCTATTAATGAAACTAATTCAATTAATGAGTTTTCATAAATATATATATGATAAGTTATAAAGCTTCATGTAATTCCAATTTTGATTGTATCTTATCGAGACCTTGAGGTTGTGTCTCATTTTTGAAAATCCATATATCAAGACCTTAGGAATCAGTAAATTAATTGGTCTTTTGTAATTATTTTTAGTGGCTCATGGGAGGATCACATACCATTAGTGGAGTTCCCATTCAACAATATTTTTGAAGACTCAATATATATGGATATTATTCTATCATGTTATAAGTCTTATTTTTGGTATCTACATTTTTTGGGTTAAAATATCTGAGACATCACTGGTTGGACAAATCCTTCTTGAATTGACAATAGAGAAGATTCATTTGATTAGGAAGATAGTGGATACTGATCAAATTCATTAGAAATTGTGTGTGGTTCATCATCTATTGCCTTTTTAATTTGAGGTTAGTGACCTTTTGTTCTTGATAATAAATCTAAGTATTGGGAATCATGATTCTTGTAATAATGGAATGTTATCTCCTGGATATATAGGCTCTTTTGAGATACCTGAATGAGTTGGTGAGGTGTAATATGAGTTTTCCATTCCACCAATGTTATGTTTAATGCATAATTTGTTTCACGTATCTCAATTTAAGAAGTATGAGCATGATCATGAACATGTTATTCAATGGGATAATGTTGACCTAGATCTATATGATATGTTGATTCATGAGCTGGAATAGATTTTGGATATTAAAGAGAAATGTTTCCAAGGGAACAACATCAGTATAGTGTAGGTTTTATGGAAACATGGTCAAATTTATGAAGAAACATGGGAGAATTAAAAGTAAATGATGGAGAAATGTCTTGAACACTTACATTTCAACTCTATTTTTCTACTTTTTTGGGATGGAATGACTAATGGTGTGGAGAATGTAATGCCCTAGGATTGAGGTACTTACCCCTTTTGTGTATTTTAAGTATATATACTGATTGGTTTATGTTTCAGGAGGGGTAGAGTATTTTTTCACAATTTAGAGGATTTTATGGAGGTTCACGGTTAGAGAACAATTTGTATGACCCATGGTCCCCAACCAGGAAACTATGTGGGTTTTAAAACGAGGCATAGTAGCTCCTCACAGTTTGAGAATAGTTTTTCCAAACTGCGCCGATGTATAGAAGAATCCCTGCATGTCAAGAGAGAGAAGAAATTCATGGTTAACACATGGTTTTTCTAACCACGTGAGAAACAAATTTGAGGCGTTGGTATACGGTAATATCACCAAATTATTGGTTCATGTTCTACCAAACCATGTAGCCTAATTGTGTGACAGTGTGGTCTACATTTATAGATCCAAAATTTTTGGTTCTAACTTGGAGTAAGTCCTACAACCCGTTTTATTTCCTTTATAATTCGTAATCCATATTTATTTTCCTCCCAAGGAGTGAGAGGTGATTCCCGTGGATTATGGAGCATGTTTTAGGCGATTTAAATCCCATTAGATATCCATATTCACCAATAAGTCCTCATTCATGGAAGTTATTATTAGATCATTTCTCCTTCGCTCTCCCCAAACCATTATTATAATCTTTTAGGGATAGATCTAGATTCTTTAATGTATTTTAGATGATGAAATGATAAATATGTACTCAATCTATGAAAGGAAAGGTGGTTCATGATCAGATCTAGAAGATCAATGAGACATTATTCTCTTTTCTAATTGTTGTGTGGAAGGTGGATTTTGTCTTGACTCCACTTCATTAGAATATGAAATATTATCATTTAATAAATATTTTCCTAAAAATTATAATGAAATAATTTTTTTATTATTATTGGAAACTTCTTTATTGATAGATTTTACAAATTGTGAAAATTGGACAGTTTTTGAAAAATCGTCTTGGTTGATATTTTTAAAATGGATATTTTAAAATAATTGTTATGATTTGATGCATTAAAAATAGTTGTTGAAATGTTTTATAGAAAGAATGTTTTTGTGTGAAATGTCTTAGCATGGGTTTTGGAATACATGGTAGGTGTCAGTTCATTTTCATTATACCTGACCCTATGTAGGGGTGTGTTCCATTGGGGAACCTAGTATTGGTTACCTTGCAATGAAAAAGAAGATATATTATAAACTTCTCATGAATATAGACATATCACCTATGCATGCATGTCTGGATGTGTCGATGTGTGGATTTATGGAATCATGGATTGGGTTTTTTAAATGGAATTGAGATAGGTTTTAAAGGTATTTTTATTTAATTCTATAGAAAACTATTTAATCTTTAATATAATATATTTTAAATATCTTAATTGTTTTATATAAATGTGCTAACAATATTTTACCTAGTGGGGTGAATTGGGAAATCATTGGGGAAGTACTACGGTGTTCAGACTCACCCCTTACATGGGAGAAATTGTTTGTTTTCATATGTCATCTATTGAGACATAAGTAAAGGAAGTTTATCTTAGTTTTTTAGTTATGCTTTTTGATATTGTAGGGAAGGTTTATTGATTTGGATCTTAGAGTAGGTTTGCAGTTTCTGGTTGGATGTATTTAGTGTATTTTGGTTGTTTTTACTTTTTATTCCTTTGGTTATGTCAATAGGTTTCTACTATTACTCTTTTTTTATTATTGTGGCTATTTTTAGTTGTATTTTGTACACATGTATCATATATTTGTTTTCTGTTCATTGTATTTTTGGTTTTGATGTATATATTTTAAATGGAATATAATCCCCCAAGTGTTCTTGGGTTTCTTGTCATTTATTATAAACATATTTGTCTTGGGGATGTCACCTAATGATTATAACACCCACCACCTCTCCCCAATTCAATGGGTGAGGGGTTAGATGTAACAAATCACAACTATGATGTGGAGAATTGGGATAATGGTTCATGCTTAAAATGTAACCTAATATGAGTTAAATGACATCATTTGAGTGTCTCCTTTTTCGACATTGGGTTTTCATGTGCTGCAACACATGTTGAAATTCTAATGAAAATTCCTATAACACTTCAATAAATTCCTACCACATTTAATAAAAAACCATGAGAGTGTACACAAAACAAGAATTTGTGTTTGAGGAAGCTATGTAAATGTTTAAAAAATTAACACTCATGATTATATGTTACAACATAGATAAATAATTCCTTCTAAAAAACTGTTTAAACATGATTCATTTTATGGCCTCCATAGAGTGATCAACCATGAACACGATTAGAAACTATTGAAACAAACACTATTATGATTAGAATGGTTGGTTTTCATTGAGTTGTGGAATAAAGAGGTTATATATATGGGAACTGATGATAGAAATTCAATTCATGTTGTAGTGGTGGAAATAGAAAAGAACATATAGGTATCATATTTTATATTCTTAATATAAACTCAATATATACAAAGCCTCTTCACATGGGTCAGTATGTAATTTTTTTCAAGAATGGGTAAATATGTATGGTTTTTTATGTGGATGTGTTTTTACTTTATTTGAGTATGGAGTTTTCTGAAGGATAATAATGGTGAGTGAAATTACCATATGAATGGAGAATTTACTGTATAAAAAATATTCAGATCTAAAATGGTTAGGTTTTTAGTTGTGGCCTTTAGTGTAGTGTTTCATGTCAGAATGTAGTGAAAAGACTAAAAGAACTGATTGAAAAAATGCCAATAGTGAAATATCTATGCATTATTTAATAAAGATTCTTGGTGGATCAATATTTACTATGGCGTGTTGAAGGAGGATATTCATCATGTATGAAGGAAAGAGAAGAACTGATGTGGTAATTCTGACCAATGCAATACCAAGGAGGTTATACTGTTATTCTGAAACACTGAAATGTTCGAATCTATACACTGGTGTAAAGAGGTATAAGAATGAGGTTAAGATATTTTTTTGAGGTATTTTGAGTACCACATCAATTAAAGTAACATGGGAATGTACCATAGAACATTTTCACTGAAAATCATAGTTCCACAGTGTAGTGAAAAGGATTATGTCATTTTCAGTATTTTACAAAATTTTGGATTCCACCTCTACACAATATTTTTTTGTATTATTTACTGGTATGTGGATCAAATGTTTTACCTTTATTGATGGATATCAAGTTGGGGATAATTTGGAGTAGATATATAAACATTAAAGGATATATATATATATTGATTAAACAGATACTCTTTTCTTATAAATTAAGTTTTGGGCAACACACATTGGAGGTATCAAATCATGTATCATCAAATATTAATGGGTTGGACTCTTATACTACTGGATTTGCTTTCATTTACACTCTATTATGACTAGAATAGGGAGCTGATGTCTTAATGACAATATATGTTATTAAGGGGGACTCATCTAGTGAATTATTCTTTTTTAATAATTTTTAGTTGGGTTTTCCATTGATTATTTATTTTATATATATTTCTTATTTATTGAGCATAAATATTTTCTTTTGAGTGAGGAAGTGATTTTTAATTAAAATACAAGTATTTTAATTTCTTTATGACTGTTTAGTGAGTCACATTTTATGTTTAAATAAGTTTTTTTCCTACATATATCCTTTATAAATCATAGTATATGACTATAATAAAGGTGATTTTTTGGATTTTTGAATGATGAACGACACCAAAGTATTTATTTAACCTAATCTGAACAATTACATAACTAGTAATTTATATTTTTCACTTTACTAGTGTATGAGAATAAATTTTATAATTCATGGTAAACTTTATTTGAATAATTTTTATTTTTAAAAATACTCAATACTTATTCTAAATTTTTCCATGAATTCAAAATTGTAGGTTCAAACTCAGATTATAGATGATTAACCCTACTAATCAGTAGTTATGATGAGTGAATTATACATTTGAAAATTAATTACTCATAAAAATTAGTGATGAAATATATAATTTTAATTATATCCCATACAATATGAAGTCTTGGTGTAATATCCATCTAAGGTGGAAGGGGATGGTGTATACCAAGTTAGGGAAATCATAAATCATTTCTTATATAGAGTTTGGGTGAAACACATACCCAAATTTAAAACCCTATTCATCAAGGTTGAGAATATATTCTTAGGAAAAATAATAATAATATGAAACTTTCCTCATTATCAACATAATAAATTATTAGTTACAAATATATAACACATTAAACATAATTTCAACAAGATACACTTTAATTCCACACAAATACCAATCATTACTAGTGAGATTATCAATGAATAAACTATAAAATTAAGATAAATTATGATATACAAATATATTTCCAAAAGATTTATGATAGGTTGAATATAATAATTGAGGAATAAATAGTAACATAATAAACACAAAGAATAATCAGTACCTATAAATTAACATTCTTTTTGTGTAAGATAAACAAATCCCAAAGCATGTAATAACTATAAACAAAGGAATACTAATATGAGAACATTTTTTATCTATTAAACTCATCAAACTCATTTATTTATCAATTTAAGAAAACTTTTATTAATGGGAGAAGTAAATTTAAGGAAATTATCAAAAAAATTACCAAGATCTAATAATAGTTTCAATTCATACTCAACACATTATTAAAGTATAAGAAACTTGTAATTACAATATTATTGTTAGGATTAAAACTTATTAGAGACTACCACTTATATACACATGTCCAAAGGGTTTAAATTTAAAAAATTATCTATTTTATGTAAAGAATAATTAAGTTAATGGTAGCCTAATAATGTATAAATACTAAATAATATCTTCCCACTTAATCTGACCCATAACTTACCTCCTCCTTGATGAAATATCCTAACCAATGTTATGTTTTTTTCATTACATGAAGTTCATTATTTTTATAGGGAAAAGAAATGATTTACTTAATAAAAATGATTAAGGACTCATAGAGACAAGATTAATTAAGTTATAATACTTCCATTCAATATTTAATTTATAAATAAAATTCATAATTACTAATAGTTATCGAGAGATAAAAAAATGAGTATGAGAAAAAAATTAACTATCATAATTGACCAAAATCCTAAATTAAAGGAATATTTTAATTAATTTATCAAATTAAATATATGTTTACTGCCCAAAAGATTATCCAAAAAATAACCCTATAATATATATAAAACTATTTATAATTTTAAATCCCATTTATAAACATGAAACTATATAAATGAATTAATGTCAATGACTAAATAGTATATGTTAACTTCCCATGTTCATGAAAATATGGACTAAAAATGAAACATAATTAATAAGAATTATATTGGAACAAATATATATATATATATAAATGTAAACATGTTAGACAAGATTAATGAAGGCATTAACAACTCCTAACTTTCAAATAATGACATATTAAGATATGAAATGAAGATAATATAATTAAAACCATAAATATAGTAAAAAACACTAATTTAGATCTGACAATAATAATAATCGACATGTTTAATCTAAAAATTATGAAATGAACATAAATTTACTCTATTATGTATAATTACTAATCCACATGACTATAGATCAATATTTATATAAATCAAGGATAAACCAACACTATTACCCATGTTCTTATAAAATTCCATAGAAACCCATGAACATGATGTATCAAAATATCCATTAAAATCACTCAATAATAATTCCCAAAATATATATTTAATATTTATGATTCATTTATATATTAAATTATAGAAATATCAGAACATAACTTCAATAAACACCCAAATTATTGAAAACATTTACTCTACCCATTCATTGATGAGATCTTACTACTCCAACACCCACCAAACATCTCCTAACAGTTATTAAACCAAATTTCCAAAACCAATGGGATCCAATTATTCAATATATATAATTATATAATAACTAAAAAAAGAAACATGTTTATATAACTCCTAAAATTCATCAAATCTTAAAATGGAAAATACCAAAAATTAATTTCACTGAAATTCACTGTATTTTTCTCTTGAAAGCATGAAATCCATAATCAATTATCATGAAACTTCCATAAATCAAATATCCATCCATGAAATCTAAAAAAACTCTCTTTATATTAATATACTAAAAAAGGAATAAATATCATTTAAATTTAATTATATCATGACATCGTGAATTAAAAATATCAAATTTCTAACCCATCAATAAGAAATAAAAATAGAAGGAAGGGATATGGAAGAATATATTAGAATTGTAGGTCTACCAAAAGATTCTTATTATAAAACTCCCCTTGGATACCATAAATTATGGGTAAATGAGTTTGAAAAATAAAGATTAAAGGCTAGCTCTGTCCATAGGATAAAAAATACTTGAAGATAGTGAAACCAATGGAAATCCTTTTGGGGTTTAATAAAATTAAAAAAAACATTTTTCTTTCCTAAAATAACGTGCCTATAACCCACCCAAAAATATATTATTACTCATCGCACATCAGGTGGTTTTCTAGTCATATTTCCCTCACAATTTAAACCAATATAACTTTGGTAATATTCTACTAGAACTCTGGTGTCCTAGTACTTCTACTCCCCATTGAATTTTCTTCCATTATCTATAGAAATTTCTTTTTCCATGCTTCACCGACTTTGTTTCCACCATGAATATTAAATATTAAACATCCTATGTACACCAAGAGTAATATCTCTCCTAACATAAAATCAAAAATTCATACAAGAATATGTTTTCATCACTTTAATTTTGATGTTAAATCTATAAAAATACCTTTAATTATATCCCCAAGAAACTAATAATTAATAAATCCTTAACAAAACACCTGTTATCAAAAAAATTGTAAAAAATAATTTTTCCAAAAATTCATTAACTCTTCTAATTTTATATTCATTATAAACACTATAAATCATATTAAAACATGCCTACCATGATTTTAACACATAACTCCAGAAAAAAATTCTATAAACAAAAAAATATTGTAAGATCAAATGATATGCTAACTCCCTTAAAATTTTAAAATTTTTGAAAACTAAACAAATCCCACTTTCATAGTTCTCCACTCTAAAAGAATCATATGTGGTTTACATATACCAGTAAAACAACTAAATTTTCAATTTATATAATATATACATTATCTAAACTAATATTTATCTTATAAAAAATATTTTAAGGATCACATATCATGTTCATTTTTTAAAAACACGATTAAAAAAAATATTCTGATTTTTCAAATCCAATTGATGAAAAAAAATACTATTTTAGCTTTAAAAATTCGGTTTCATTTAAAACATAAAGTAGTAAACAACCTTTTTTACACATGAAAATTATAAGATATTTTACTTAAATTCAAATGTATGATAACCAAGAAGTTATGTAAACATGGAGATGAAAAAACAAGTTGAATTCCCAAGGAATTAGATCATAAAAAATTATTAGGAAATTACTAAATATATATAATTAGAATACTCAATAATATAAATAATAAAATAGTTAGGACATTATATTACTAAACAAAGAATTGATAATTTCTATTTTCTGTGTTGAGAACATCTAATAAATTATAATATCATACTAAGTAGGAAATGAATTTCTTTTAGTCTTATATTACTATATAAGGAATGAATCATAATAACAGTAAAACATACACATGGATAAATTAAATTAATTACATCACCCCTAATAATATATTTAGGAAATCATTGATTACTTTACTAGTTAACTATAATTAATTAAATTCATTCACATATAATAATCATAGAAAACATAATTTTTATTCCACAATGGTCTACTGACAAAATTATTCATAAAAAGATATAAAATGTATCCCTTAACCAAAACCTCACTCAAGAATATAATTCCTAGAAAAAAATTAATACAACCACAGTAAAAAAAGTTTCCACCAGTTCCAAGTTGTCCATACATATACATAGTGTACCCCCTAAGTCTAGACATCTGGTCTTTTGTTTAGAAATTAGTAAATGATATAAAATAATATTTTAATTCATCCTTTTAACATCTCTAATCTCGATACCAAAATAATACTTAAACTAGGTCCTCATTACCCCTTAGACACACATCTTAATTTCAAAATGACTATATATAAAATGAGGGATAAATAAAATAGGGTGTTAGATGGTTTTTACTCTTTAAATTGAAATTGGTATATAAATAATCATGTTAAAAAATTTCATGACCTTAGTAGATGTTGGCATAGGAAAATATAAACATATACAATAATGAGGTAATTTTACAAGGGTGGTACTTGTTTTATCATAAAAAAAATTATTAACACATTTTCTATATGTACAGATAAAAAATAACTCAATATACATACATACACTATAAAAAATTGACATATAAAAAATTTCCATAATAGAGACCTAGATAAATATATTTTAAGACACTAAATACATATGGATATCTTATAAACATATATTTATCAGACGATACACTCCTCTTATCCAACACCCAATAAATAACTAACCATGCTATTATAACACCATTTATAATAAAATGTATAAAAAATAGAATTGGTAATAATGTAACTATCATCACCTTAAATGAAATAGGTGAATCTATAAGTCCACCTTGGTGCACATGCAGGGTGTGAGTACAAAGAATCAATACAATTCCTCCATTTGTTCCGTAACTCAGATATTGAAGAACTATGTGTATGCATGAAACAAGCCTACACATTTACATATATAATACGTAAATAATTTTCTAATAAAATAATTATAGAATGAAAGAAATAAAATTAAAATGAATCAAAAAATAATAATAATGAAAATAACTAACCATCTATACTGGGAGGATTTAAACCTATGTCACTTTTATTGAGACTTTCTATAAATATGAAGTATATTTATATGAAAGAGTCATGGTAAAATACCAATAATATTATTGAATGGAATAATGTATACCAAGTCAAGGATATCTGTAAACCGATCCTAAACCAAGTCAAGGTGAAATATCTATCATAGGAGGTAAGATAATAGTGTATATAGAGTAAGGGAAATATTGAAGCCTATATAAATTTGACATAGGGTGAAGCACTCATCCCAACTCTACAAACCATTCCTCCATGATTAAGAAATCTTACTTGAGAAATATAGTGGTTTATGATTTCAAACACTTTATACAGAAACTAGAGGAAGTTAATTTTGTGTTTAATTTATAAATTGAAGATATTAAATAAGAAAATAATTAAAACTCATAGATATAAGTTGAGTACAAAATCAAGATCAAAGATCATTCTTGGTTTATCAATTGTTTGATTAACATAGTGAAAAATTGATTCAAATGTATTAAATATATAAATTTTTTTTGTAATATATAATGAAAAATAAAATATTAGAAAATAATGTTTTCTCTTAGTGTGACATTAAGAAATCAGATCAACTAGAAAATAGAAAAAAATTAAACTGAAGTTCCAAGAGTAATAAGGGTAGTAAAATAATTTTAGTGGGATGAAAAAAAAAATTAGAAGTAGAAAAGTTATTATGGGGATTTTTCATAATAAGAAGGTAGTGTTATCTATTTCCAAGCTATAAAAACCCACTCTAAACAAAGAGATTGGTTTTGTTATGACTTGTAATTTTAATACTTAAAGAACCAAAAAAACCATAGTTGTAGTAGTCAATAAACATAAGAGTACATTTTTAATTAGGTATTACTATTATAGAATGATAATACACTCAAGAAATGTTTTTTCTAAATCTAAGAGGCACTGAAGGGAATAAGAAAAATAATTATATCTATATAGAGTTCAATATTCTAGTTATCATTTCGATAGTAACAAATTGTGGTTTTGTGGATATGGAAATATGGATGGGTATGCCTTATCAATTTTAAAGAAGAAATTTCCTTTGAAAACATGAAGTATTCATACATATTACCTTGAAGAATCATAAATCTGGATGAAAATAAAAAATTAATTTTCATTTTTTCAAGATGAAGATTTTTTAGCATATTTAAGGGTGGATAAATCATACTAATTAACATTATGTATGAGGAAAAATAAATGGATATAGAAAAAAAATTAGAAGTAATAAATTGTAGATATTTTCCTAAAATCATCATATCATGATAGTTTATATATCTATGATATAGTATATACTTTTCATATGATGAGAAAGAAGGATCTTGTTAGAGGAATCAAGTACTAAAATTAAGGTGTTGTTATATTTGGAAAAGAGGATGGTCTTAAGATCATTGGCTCTAAAAAATCCAAATTTAAGGGAAAAGACATGACAGTTATAGTTTTATTTTTTGTTAATGATTTCAATTTATTAAAATTATGTTTTTGTAAAGTATGTGACTTGGGGTGAGTTGAACTGATAATTTCATAACAAGATATTACATCATTTTAGTTGAACATTAAATATATAACATAAATATATAAGACCTGTCACTATAAAGGTTTAGAATATTATGAGAGTATATATGTAAAAATATTATTGAATAAGGTCTCTCAAACATCTCATGTAATGTTCTCCATATTGACACCCTGTTATACATATCATACTTAAAACCTTTCTTCAAAGCATGAGGAAGGAAAACAAAAGAAACAATGATCTTAAATGCTTAGTAAGGATAAACATATGAGATAAAAATTAATGATTATATATTATCGTAAGGTTATGAAGACATAATCCTAATATATGGAATTCATGCCCTATTAATTTAATGTCTTTATTCATGATTCATGATTTAAATATTGTTTATAATAGAAGGAAATATTCAAAATATTATGGAATCTTCAGTATTCAATCATGATTCAAGAGAGAATAACAAAAACAAATGAATTTGAAAAAAAACATAATATTATAACATTATAATCATGTATAAATAGAAATATGTTCACTAATTATGTTGTTTGCATGAACATGGGTCCTCATTTAAAATTATAGACATGAAAACCATGTCTACACATAAAATTGTGGACATGAAAATAGATCCATGATTAAATTTATAGACATAGAAACAGTTCCACACATCTTGTTTTACATGAAATTAGTTTCATCTTTAACAAAATTATCTCATGAGTTATCCATATTTACCCAATATATTTGATGCCTGTAATTTTACCACTAGTAATATTACATTAATCCATAAATGTAACACAAGGATCATAAATATTATCATAATTTAATCATCTGAAAAACCATAGAAAAAATGGGTTTCATAAACCCTTCATTGTCATTAAAATAAAAAATCTAGAGAGAGAATAATGATGTAATCATAGAATCATATCCCTATTAAAATAAAAAAACATCAAAGGATGTCAGTATAGATGAAAAATGCCATTAAAAGATCACTTGGAATATTTCATGATGAAAATACCCTTTCTATTTTGAATTGACATACAGAACATCAAAATATTTCAAAAATATTATGGAAAATAGTTTCTTTGGAATGAATTATCGAAACATGTAAAAGAATATTAAAATAATTGAGAAG
Organism: Viscum album; assembly: GCA_963277665.1. Lineage (NCBI taxonomy): Eukaryota > Viridiplantae > Streptophyta > Magnoliopsida > Santalales > Viscaceae > Viscum > Viscum album. The sequence continues at coordinate 902,402,767 of OY728160.1, read as the reverse complement.
TCATGATGATGGTAAATTCCATTTATGTCTTAATCATTAAAAATATTATGTTCACTCCTCATATAAAAAGTACCTTATTTTGAAAATGACAAAGAGATTATTTTTAAAACATTCCATAAAAATTAAAACATGGGTAAAATTGAAATTAAAAAATAATTAAATTATAATCAAAAATATTTTTGAAATCATTTTATAATACATTGATATAGAATAAAATGTTTTTCCAACTGAAAATGGATATGGATAGAATAGGCCAAAGGCCTTAGATTTTTCTTTATCTTGGATAAACCCCCATTTTTGACTCAGTTAAGGGGGGACCCTTACATAAACCATAGTCCCAGTAAGTACACTGACTTAGTACTTGACCCGAAGGCCCCAAAGACCTAACACTACCAAACTTCCCTTTTATAACATATGTTTCATTGAAGCATCCATGTTGCAAACATTTCATAGATTCACTGTATGTATTTCCATGTTCTAAGATGCACAATTCCAAGTATCAATGGAAGACATAATACCCTCTCATCCTTCCCAATCAGTCAGCCTTTATATGGTGTATGAAACTACTCTAAAATTCCATATTGGTTTGTTCATGTGATTAGAAATACCCTCATGTTTTTCCCCTCTATAAAAGATAAATCCCCACGAAAGAGGGCCCTTAAACTATCAAGGCCAAGTGCCGGTCACCACCATGAAACTCTTTAATGAGATTTGTATCATTAACCACCATTTATGCTTATCAATGCCTGGTGAGGACCTATATTGATACAAACCTATTCTAAAACCAACAATATTTCATACCACTAATACTATAAAACCCACTCCATGAAAATAACTTCCATAGCACTGATGACATTTCCTTATCGTTATCCACTACCACTTATTTTGACTTCTTCAATACATATTGTTATATCACCAATCGTCATGTTGGTCCACATCTGCCGATGGGATCCTCAGCTAAGAGCTTATGCCTCCACCACATGACAATATTCCGACCACCAAAAAATAGGTTTCATATAGGATTTTATAATAGTGGTTGATGTAGTATCATGGGGAACCGTTTCCACTATGTTGAACCCTAATTTTCTAAAAGAGGAGAAATAAGGTCATCTTCTCCTAGAAACATTTTCTGGACCATTATGAGTTCTAAAGAGAGGGACAATAAAAAACATAAAAATTCAATAACTATACAAAGGATAATAAAAATGATTCAGGATTATAAAATAAGGATCATATAATTTTCTTGAATGTAAATTCAAGAATAATCAATCCCAATAAAAATGAGATTGAAATATAAATATCATACCCCAACTATTATCATGCTTCATATACATTCAAAACTATTGTATAGTAAATATATATTAATTATAAATATATTAAAAACCCATATTAAAACATATAATACCATATACATTTTTATTATGATATCTTAATACCTGTTTATTAACAGGTCAATATTAAAATCATTGTTCTGGGTGATAAATGTTTCATTTTTCATGCAGGTTTCAACTCAGTAGTTTTAGTCATTATATAATCTCAATAATTTTAATCATTCCATAATTATCATATTTATTCTTTATATACAATTTTATAATAATTTAATAAAAATTTCGGTTAAAAAATGAATTAGATCACTTTGCGGTAACAGTAGTTTGTACGTACGCACGAGGGATTTTTTCACTTTTCAATGATTGAAACAAAAGTTAAATAGTAATTCATATTTATAGAATACCTATTATATCATATATATAATTTTAATTATTTTAATCCTTATTATCATCCATGTAAATTGAAATCAAAAAATAAATCACATGGCTTCATGGAGGTTCTATTACACCTATACGCACAAGCGACGTTATCATTTTTCAACAGATGGAAAGGTAATATGGTATATAAAATGTTATAATTATAGAAGTATAATTATTTAATAATTATAATATATAAACATTATATTAATCATAATAACTAATCCTTCATTATTTTGATGGAAAATGAATGATATCGTTACATGTAGGCGATAGTCCACACATACACAAGAGCATTAATTTCATTTCAAATTTGATGGAAAGGATGGTGTATAAGTTTGTTTACCTCATAAAAATAACAATTAATTATATTAAATATAGTGAATTAATTGTTTTATAATGAATTAAATATATTTATAAGAGTCTTTAGAATAAATAAAATTAAAATTTCTTCTTTAAGAGTTATACCTCTTTTTTGAGAAATCTCTTTTTCCACACACCTTAAGCCTTGAAAGGTTGGGATTTTGGAGAGAACATAAGCTCTATAAAGTGGATAAGGTATCTAGGAAGGTGCTATTATAGTAATTAGTGTAGATATATGGATAATTATGGGTGAATAAGAGAGGATATGTGGAATTCTTTTTAAGGAGGGAAAGTGCACATATATAATTACATAAAAGATTAGATAATATATATCATAATCATTATAAGTGGTACCAAGGAACCCCAAATTCTAATATAAGATTATATATGTTTAAAACAATGTCAAATAATAATATTTGGATAGGTTTTGGATATATTTTAACTGTTATATTCTAGTTAAAATTCTTTAATCCCATTTAGACCTTAACCATGATAACTTAACTGTTTACCATGATTGCATAATTATATGAACAAAAAATGAAAGGGAATTCCTAACTAAAATCGGACATGTGGAATAATAATTTTATAAAATAATTTATCATATTAAATTTCTATAGGTTTTAAATATTAATTTTAATATAATTTTTCAAAACTAAAAAAAAGAGTATTTTGGAAAATATCGAATTTAAGGGTAAAAAATATTTTATTTGAAATCATGAAATAAGTTCGTTTCCACAAAATAAAATTGGTTAAATAATAAATAGTAAGTTTTTTTGAATTATATATAAATATAAAATTTTATTTATTCTTCTAACCATTCCATTAAATGAATAGACAAAAAATAGTATTTAATATGAATAATATATAACTAATCTTCACATAAGTCAATTTTGGTTTCCCAATTTCAAAATAATATTTTAAAATAAATTATTTAGCTCCTTAAAAATATATATTTTGTTGAAAAAACATATTAAAATAGGATGAAATATTGTTTTAGAGATATTTTAATTCTTGAAGTCAAACCTTTAACCTAGTTTTACCTCTTTTACCAAAGTGAAAAATCATTACCCATGTCATTATTCATAAAGACTAAAAATTATGTTATAATTATTAAATTATATTAATTAATTTAATTTAAAATATGTAAAACATTTTAAAATATTAAATTTAAATAAGTGGAATAAATTAATTAGAACATAATGCATAACTTGTAATGAATAACATATGTTTGAAAAAAAATATTTTTAAACAAAAAAATGAACTTATGCGAAAAAAAATTATAAAAATTATTAATATGAAATTAATTTGATTAATTACAACTAAAGTAGAAAAATATTAATTTAGGATAAAATTCAAAGCATTTTTTTTCCTTTTCAATGATAGTAAATTATAGTTTTAAAAATAAGTATTTTTAACTATTCAATGAAAAATCAATCCATTCATAAAAAATCAAAACGAAATCAAATATAATATAATTTTGACAGTTTGATTTCATAAATTATATACCTTTTATTAAATAAAATATATAAAATATGTAGAAATTAGTTTTAATATTTTCTCACAAAGAGAACATTTTTTTAAAGAAATCATATTCTTGAAGCATAAAAGTACTCTATTTGAAATTCAAGTACTTATTAATCAATGTGATTAAATTACATAAAACATTAATACATATTTTTATAATGTTTTTATTCTTATTAATAATATATATTTTATCAGATATGTTGTAATGGTATACTATATTACACTTAATTTAGACTCTGAGTTGCATGTATCACAAGCTATTGATGAAATTAAATTTATTTGAATAGAAATATATTATAAAATATTATGGTGTTACATTATACACTCTTATAAGAATTTAAATCTATAAATTTCCTAACTCTGAAAAAAATGATAATTAATCCTCCTCACATTCCAAGGTTCCCACATAGCGTCAACTAATTTATGGTTTTCCCCAAAAAATTGACCAGGTGAGTGGTCTTATTTTGTACTACTTTATATCTAAGATCAAAATTTTTTAAGAGTTGTTCCTTATAAGATAGATCAGTATCCATAAATATAACCCCTAAGGTTATTACATATAAATGATAAATATATACTTACTTTGGAGTTATAAATAGAACACATCATCAACTTCAGAGAGAATTTGTTGAAGTGACAAATAGTAAGTGACCATCCCAATATGATCAATGATTTCAAAGGGACCAATATATCTAGGGATAAAATTTCACTTATTTAAAAATATCATAACCTTATTACAAGGATATATTCATGAAAATTTCCTATCACCATATTTATATTATATATTTCAATGATGATTTTCAGCATAACTTCTCTATCAAATCTAATCTTCCTTTATGTGCTACTGAATGGATGTAACTTTTTATGATAATGCCTCATATATATTAGGTAAAAATATATTTATTTCTCAAAATTTATCCCATCACATTATATTTATAAAAATTATTCCATATATTTCTTTATAAGAATTCCCCTTTGTAACATTCTAAGATTCTATGATTTTTTTTTCAAAATAGATTTAATTACTTTGATTGTTTTTGTTACATGCAACATTGAGTTTAAACAAACCATTATATATTATTAATATATTATTATGTGGTAGTGATAACTTATCCATTAAAGTTTAAGTTATGAATACTATTAACTACTTTATGAGATATATAAAAATTTAATACTCAATAAATATGTATTAATTAATTCTTAGGAATTAAAAATTAATTTTTTCTTGCAAAGTTATATTATGCTTAAAAATTGACTGCCTTCGAAATGATTTTCTTTTATTTTTGTGAGAAAATATTATATTTAATTTTTGAAACTTTTAAAAAATTATGAACAGAATTAATTTTTTATATCACCATATCAAAATTATATCATGTTAATTGATTGAGAATTTTTTGAAAATATGGATTTCAGATGAATAGGGAAAAATATTGATTTTTATTTAAAACTGCATAAATTATTCCGGAATGTAAAAAAGTAAAATTTTGTTTTAGAATGATTTTAGGGTAAAATTAGTTATCTTTTATTTAAAAAAATATAATTGTGTCCATGGGAATCAATGTACTATTTTAATTTAGTATTAAAATACATTTTTATACATAAAAATGCATTTCCCTAAAAACAATTTTAATAAACCCAATGATTTTTATCTTAAAAAATTAAATTATTCAATGTTATTAAATTATTTTATTGAAATATATATATATATAACTATTTATTAAATATAATTCATTCATGTAATATTTATACTATTCATGGGGTAAGAATAAATGTAGTTATATGCTTAAAAGTGTATTTTTCTAAAAGTAGTTTTCATCTCATGGTGCAAACTAGTTTTAAAACTAATTTAAGTGACTTACAGTTACTGAATATGATAAAATGGATTCCATATTTGAAATTAGAAGACCCAAATTTGGTAAATAGGACAATTTTATATGAATAATAACCATGGTAAAATTTATCACCTCGGTAAAGGGTAAATCAAGTTAATCATGGAGAAAACTAAGTGATAAAGCGATACCTTTTCATCCTAATTATTATTGGATGAATTAAATTATACCATTATCACCTTAGTCTTAAAATTGAGTTATTTAATGGAATCTTTTAATGAAAATGACCTATATAATATTGAAACCAAGGAAATTTAGAAAATTTCAATCTCTTTGTTTTAAATATCTCTTATGTGTCCACATAGGAAAAAATGAATGTAATGAACGAATCTAAATATATATATTTATATTAACGGAATTATTATCATGAAATAAATTTATTTATAATTTTTAGTAATTTATATAATGACCATAAATACTCATGAAAAACTAATACAGTATTTATACAATTAATAAAAAAAATTAAATTGATTTTAAAAATATTTTAAGTAATATAATTTGAGTTATTTAATTTCTACCATAAATTTGATAGATTAATATGACAGATTATTGTTATGTTAAAGAATTATTTTTGAATTACCCATTTGTCTTGATGCATTTAAAGTCCATGTAAATGAATAGTGTAAAAAATAACATTAATGATCCTCATCATTTATATATTAACAAAAGAAAGAGAATGGATATAGGAATAACAAGGGACTAAACCAGGGAGAGAAGGATCCTAATGAGGCTTGAAATAGTGAATCCAAATGGCATCCCCTATAATAATATTATCCCCTTAAGGCTTCAAAAAGTTGACATTTTGGAAGCAAGAACTTTTGGGGTTTTGGTCATATAGGGATGCACGATAATCTTTAACTTTGTTGACCTCATGTCAAGTACATACTATTATTATGTTGTGGTTGATCAAACGTATTAATTTTACGATGATGTATGATATTGACCATGGGGTATAACTAATGGTGTGTAATTACTTATGTAGAATCATGGAGTCACTTTCCACTTTAGTAATATCATTGTTCTCCTGTCGGTAGAGAGATAAGCCAGTTAGAATTGCGTTGTCTAACTCATGGAGTGAGGAACTGATACCAAGGTGAGATTTAAACACCATTATGACAGAGTCCCTTGAGTCATGGAAAACTCCTCCTCCACTTATGAATACCCATCTTCTAGAATAATCAGTTTTGAGTTTCAAACCCATGGTGGTTGAAATCCAATGAACCCATTGAGACCATGATCCATTTCTATAAGGGTGGGTCATGTGGTTCCTAAGGAGACACCACTGTAGGGTAGGAGAATCATGCCAAATTTTAAAGAGCCAAACTGTGTCAACCAATAAATTCCATGTTCTGGTAATGGTGGACCTTCCTGAGGTTTGTATCCCCTCATATCTCAACTTGTTCCTTGCCTACCATAGACACCATCAACCAGCATGCAAAACAATTTCTGAAGATATTTTCTCTGGACTCGTATCACCCGAACCATGGAACCATCTATCCATTTTTTGGTGTTTTTGTAATTTTAGAAACATTATTACCCCTTAAATGAAGAAAACTTTCATCTTATGGTAATTGTCAAATGGTTAAAAATGTGTAAAAAAATAAAATAAATAGTGTAATAATGTAATCCAAACTTGTCCAAATTTTATTTTATGAGATTATTTAAACACATCCCCATATTAGTTTCGAAAATAATCTGTTTGGAAACATTTTCACATCAAAATTAGTTTAATATTTTAAGAAATTCCAAGCATGCCCCTTTCCCAAATCATAAAAGGGCACCCCTCATTTCTCTTCAACACACCACCTTGATCATTCAAGAACAAACTAAATCTAACTATTTATATTATCCAATACAATATCCACCTTATATATGATCTATTAATATAAAAATTCAAACCATAAATCCCTTCATATGATATATAAAGCATTTATTTCAAACAAGAGTTAATTCCCTAATCTGATCACGTTATTTTTAATTATAATTTTACCACTAATAAATATTTTATATTACTCATAAAATAATAAAATCAATACCATAAATATAATTAAATGTTATTATGATAATTAAAAAACATGTATTCACCCTCTTTCCATAAAATGGGAAGTGAAAATATCTCTTGTGGATTCGTACGACTTACCGTCTCCACGTTGTGATACAATTAATTTCATATAACCATATTTTATGGATGGTTATTATGATGAGATTAATATTTATATATTATATAAATGTCCAAATTATAAATTATAAATTATAGTATCATATATAACTTCTTTCTTTAAAAAACATTTCAATACTATTGCGTCGATTGTTCGTACATGTGGACTACCACCTCCATGAAGCGATGTGGTTCGTTTTTTAATTTTTTTACATGGATGGTAATAAAGGAGGATTTAAGAAATATATATGATATAATAATTATTATTTAAAATTGAATTATTTTTTTCCTTTATTTCATTCCAACCATCAAAAAATGGCAACAAAGTTCATTTGTATGTATGACCTACCGTCTCCATGAACGATGTAATTCATTTTTCTATCTATATATTTTTTGAATGAATCTAAACATTTATATTTTTAAAATATATGATATTTGTATCATTATTAAAATTATATAAATTATGAATCCATGATAAAAATACAGGTAAAAGAACTACTGAACTAGAAAATAAATGAAAAATGAAGTAGATTCACCTAGAACATCGATTTTAATAAGGAAATGATAACCAAAGGATGATAAGATGAAATAATTAAATCATATGTGGTATAATATATGTTATTATTGTGATGTAATAGATTTATAATAAATATATACTTATTATACAGGAGGTTCCATCTTGTATGAATGAGTTTTGACCTAAGTTTAGGGATTTTCAGCTCACTTTTATTTTTATGGGACACATGCAATATTAACTAGTTGTTTCTTTTATATATTGTATATACTACCAGTGGATGTATTTTATAAAGATTCTTATAATTTCTTTGAGTATTTAAACATACATATAAGTTTATCTATTTTTTGGTAATTATGATTGAAATGTTACCAATGTGGTAAGGGTTTTATGTTATAATCTTGTTTTTTATCAAAATTGTTTATGATTATGTTTCTAATGAGAAAATATTATGATATAACACTAAATAAATACATTAATATTGATATCATATTTTTATTCTTTTATAATACATATTTTCAATTATTTTTACTCTATTTAAGTACCCAAGAGATCGAAAAAGTTTTTTAAAGATAATTAACTTTATTTTTTCTCTTTGGTTGAATTTTTTTTACTCCATATTCATGTTTCCCTAAACTGTTTTAAATAATTTTTTTACTATTTTAGTATGAATGCAGTATTTATTTGATATACGAATCATTTTAATTTGGGTATAATTATTTATTATGAACTTAATATGGATTCCTAATGAGGTCATAACTGTCTCGGGGGTGTTAAGGGATTCTTTGGAGCGGGGAACCCATCTTTTGGGGAAAAAACTAGCTGCATTATAAGTAGAAACCATGTGAGGTCCGCCATATAGTTATCCCTAACAATAAATGGTAGGAAATATAAGAAACAAGTATGCATGTTCTTCCATATTCGTGCACTAGGGGAAACATGCTAGTGTGAAATGTACTCATTTTTTAGAAGATGTCATTTGCATGTTTTGGCGCACAGTTTTCCTAGCTGTGTGGCTTACCCCTATGGCCTAATCATACCAGTTCTCTATTTAATCAGTGGGCAGAACATTGTTGTGTTATGGTTTTTCCAAGCTTGAAACCCATATATTTTAGGTAAAATGATCATTTTCTTTCTTAAATATATTTTACATCAAACCCTCCTCTGATTTGTCCTCCAACAGAAATAATATGAATTTTTCTCCATTTTTGAGCTCCCAAAGACCTCTTTGTTATAATTTTATCTCATTAATCCATATGATTTCTTATTCAAGCACCATAGGTTTCATTGGATATCCATCAATAAGTTCTGAAATCATTTTTAGTCGTTCTTCGTTCCTCTTATCCTAGAAAATGTTATTGAGTAGTAGGCTCATATACCCTATTTTTAAATTGTTTGTTCATTATTCATATTTATTCCACTATAGAAATAACTAAGGCCAATACTAGATGAGGAGGGTTATATCAATATGAGCTAGGTGGTCTATAATTTATTCATTATGTTTATGCATGTTTATAATATGTGTTGTGGTGTCGCATGTCGGTTTCACCACACATGCCCCTAAATTATATTTTTCTAGATTGGTATCCTTTTCTAGAGCCTAATGACATTTTAGAAACCAAATTCATATTTCCATTTCATCCTTATATAGAGTTATCATTTTGGGTATGCCCTATTATATGCCGAAATGGATTCAATGAGAAACTATCCAAAGCACCTGTTGAAGTGTGTGGTTTAATTTATAAATGATTATATCAGGAATAGATAATGGATAAGTGTTGTGTTATAGCATATCTAACACCTTTGAAAAATGATAAATTGAATTTATTAGAGGATAGTGTAAATCCAACTTCACTTTTTTAAATGGAAAATGGTTATTCCCTTTCCATTATTAAAGGTAAATGTGAAATGGATTAGACCCTGGAACATATAAAGGGATTTGGATATTTTATCAATGGTGAGAATTAATGGAACAATGACCATTTTTAATTATAATGAATGGTAATGATGTCCCTTATTAATAAGTATACTAAATTGGTATGGAGTCTCTCCATATTTGATACTAAATGGACATGTAGAAACTTAATAATGAAATATAGGCATGGTGACACTTAATAATGAATGATGGGAATGGTATCCCTTAATAATGAAATATGGTCATAGAGACCTTGAATAATGGAATATGGGTATTTTTACTATTTAAAATGAAATAAGGGCATGGACTCCCTAGTCTGTGATACTGGGCATAGGGTCCCTTACTTTAGTCATATTGGGAATGGTGTCCCTATTATGTGATACTAGGTAGTGAATCCTTATTCTGTGATACTAGGCATGGTTTCCCTTATAAATGAAATATTAGGAAGGAAGTTCCCTATACTACTATGATACTGGACATGAAATCCCTTATAAATGTGATATTGGGAATTGCATCCCTTGATACTTATTCAGAGTCATTCTGACAAAGGCTAAAGTAGGTAGTGTCATCCTAGTTTCCTTTCAGAAACTAGAACCAACCCAATTATAGTTTTCATTACTTATTTAATTTATCATATATTCACACTACTATGTCATACACATAGGATGGATATTTAGAAACATCATTGGTGGTGGCCGACTGATATTTATCTCACACCCTATCTAGTCCTCTAATGGTACCCATGGATATTATATGCTTGCAGGTGTAGACAATGGGAAGTATCCTCTTACAAATACATGGCTTTATAGGATTTCATAGGATAGATCTTGGTAGCATATAGCCATGATGGATCTCAAGATGTTAGGATATATTTTTTCCTTTTTTTACTTTTTTATATAGTACTACTACCGACTGATATTTATCTCACACCCAATCTAGTCCTCCAATGGTACCCATTATTAGTGTTTCTCAAAATGGTTAATGTTTATGTTGATGAGATGTTTATAAAACCCTTTTATTTTGTAGGGGTTATGTTATTGTTAATTGATTAATGTTTGATGAAAATCATTTTCTTCGCATAGGTTATTATGTGATGTGATAAATGAATTATAATCTTGTAGTACAAATATGTATGTTTTTAATTATGTTTTGATGGTTATGTCATAACCAAATATGGTGGTTACATTATAACCAAGGATAGTGGTTACATTACAACTAAGTATGGTGGTTACATTATAACCAAGTATGGTTGTTATGTTATAACCAAGGGCAGTGGTTACACTATAACTAGGGATGGTGATTATTTTCTAATAAAGGGTGGTGGTTATGTTACAACCAATGATGGGTGGGAATTTTATCTCCCTCTAATGCATTGGGTAAATATTGATATCTCTTTAGATAATAGGGCTAGAATGGGGAGTGAACCAAGCTCAGTAAGACTCTTTTTCCACTATGATAAAGTTTCCTATCCATGATTCATGTATCACTAATAGTGGAGGGGTGAATCTGTGATATCTTTTTATTTTATGTTTCATGACTTTGGAAACACCATAATCCTTCTGTTAAATATTTCATTCCCTGCTGAAATCAATTCAAAAACACATCTAAAAAAACCCAAGATTTTACAAGGTTCAAAACACAAAAAGAGTAGTTATCTCCTTCGTATGTCTTGGAAACAGTCCAATACCACACAATCCATTAGAAAATAATCCTTTTGTGTCGAATACAATGAGTATAATATGACCTTACACTCATGTAGAACATTGAAAACAATCCATTATTGTGTGTGATTTTTCTAGCACAAAATGATGTAAAAAATTGTTTTGGTTCTTCTTGATTAGATTTCACAAATTTGTTCTTTCAAAAAAATTCTTCTCTTTCCTTCTTAGAAACTGGTTGGAACTTTCTTGTTTCCTCCACGAACTATCCTGCTTCCTCTGCGAACTGCATGAATCCTCCGTGAACTGAATTGAGCAGTATAGCGATGGTGAATCGCAGACCACCTTCCTCTTTCAGGTACCACCCCTTATTTTTGGATGTTAGAATATTCCACAGACCAGCACTCATTGCGAATAACTGGTTCCTATAAGGAATACCTCTCCTATGCAGTCTCCTTTTATTTATGGGTAACAGTGCCCCTAAAAAGTTCTTCTAGGTACATTTCCCATGAACTATATCAATCCTAGAAATTTTCCCCTATAAACTGCTTCTTCCTTTGAAGAAACTATTCTCTATGAACTACTCCCCTTCATGGAAACTATCCTCTCGTAACTACTTCCCTTGGTGGAAACTATCCTCTGTGAACTACTTCCCTTCATAGAATTCTCCTTCGTAAACTACTCCATAATTCTCCAAATTTCTCCCCATTATGATGATCACTTTTTATAAAAACAATTTTATAATTAATGAAGTTATTAGGGACATTTATATAGAAAAATAACTTTCCATATTTCACTAATCCTATTTTCCCAAAGGTTCGATGTGGAACAGCCTTCACCACGTACTACGCTTCTCCCAAAAACCATTTTTTCCATTCACTATTCATGTACAACCTTTCTTCCTTCACAGTGGATGATTCCATCCACAAATAGAATACAAACTCCATTTTGTGAATGAAACCCTTTTCTATCAACTTCAATTCTTACATGAACTGTGGTCATCCCATGAATCGTTTCTCTTACACGGTCTGCATACCATGATTCATGGTCTATAATGAATTTCTATGTGGAATCCTTCCTTACCCTAATTAATTTTTCTACACCACATACCACCTATGTGGTCTATGAACAATAATTCATAGTCTTCAAAATTTTATTTAAGAAATCCTTTTTGAAATCTTCTTCCCATTCCATAAACAAAACTCTCGATTTTGAGGCTCAAAAATTTGGATGACACTGGGAAACAGCGCCCCCTATAATATCTGATTTGGAAAGAGTGATACCTCTATATCATCTATATTATTAAATAATTATCTAATTTCCTTATGAACTTTATCATTCATGATATATAGTCTTCGATCGATCACCATTATTATCGACTGATTTCTCGAGGACAGTATTGAAACCTTCTTATCTTCCAACAATATATTTCATTACAATAATATATGAATATTATTGGAAACATCTTTTCACTTCCTTTACATCATAAATATAACATTATAATTTCTCTAAAAACATATGATATTTGTGAAATACAAATAAAAAAATAATCATCATATTTAGCAAGGATTTTAAAAAGTGAATTTATTTATCTTTTTTGACAACAAAAGACAACCCTCTTCAAAAACAAACTCTTCTTACTTCCATGTCCATCCAAGATGGTACCAAAACATAGGATTTGAGGTGAACCGTTATTATTATAATGGTTTTGGGAGTAAACCCATTCCACTATTATGGTCTTGTAAATGGTCCTTGACAACTAAGTGAATGATTTTATATTTTTATCTGTATTTCCAAAACCTATGTCTTATTCTAGTGTTAATATATCATGGATCATGTTCTTTGATTCCTTTATGATTCATGTCTTATAAAATACCATGTTTTAGGTCATGAATCAAGATTATGATATATGATATAGAGTGTATGATTTTCAAATTTCATGGCCATGTTCTCAAAACCTTATATTCTTACTATGCTCAAGGAATCCCTGATATATCCCTTGTTTATCCATACCAAGCATATGATATTTCCCTTTATTATGTTTCCTTTCCTTAGGTTGTGAATAATATTTTTAGGGATCGTTTGTCTAATATGAGAGCTAATTATGAAGGATGTAATGGGAGACTCTTATGAAGAGGTTTTTTATGTTCCCCAGTTTCCAAAGATACTATACCAATATGATTCTGGTATAGATCATTATGATATGTAATGAATATTCATCTAATAAGATATAATATCTATGTATGAAAAGTATGGTTCACTACAATATAAACTCTAGACTGAAATATATTATTATAATAGAATTCAACAACATGATTTTATTGATCCAAACCACCTTTAAAATATAGAGAATATAATTTCAACATATCCTATAGTGTTTGAATAGTCCTCTTGAAATAACTATATATCTGAGGATGATAGGTATTATTGATAAAAAAACTCTGTATCCATAGATTTTTGAAGACTCATCCAGATTATCAAGGTAATACTTGGTTCCTGCTCATATATAATAGAATCTAGTACTCTATTAATTCTTACAATTTAATTAATGTATATTCTAGAAATATGACAAAGTGAGAAATCATCCCTGGTTTCAATTAATTTTGATGACTTCTTAAGTCTATCAACTACAAGAAAAATAGAATTATAGACTTTATATGTTTTAGGGAGTCAGAAAATTAAATGTATGGTAATTGTTTCAAATTCCCATTATGGTAGGAGTAATGGTTGTGACATTACCTTCGGCATATATATCTTTTCCTTATCTATCTGACATACCAAGCACTAAGATACACACTCTTCAATATATATTTTCTTCTTATCTCACAAAAAATACTCTTTTAGATCACTATACATATTTGTACTGCTATAATGAATAGATAATACATAACTATGAGATTCATCCAATATCACCTTCTTCAGATATGGTATTGAAGGACTGCATACTTGGTTCATGAACCTTGTCATTCAATCACAATCATTGTTGAACTAATGAATATTTATAACCTTATTATGTAGTTCCACATCCTATTTCTACACCCTTTAAATCTATACAAGGATAGATAGTTGAACACTCATTTGAGAAACATATGATATCTCCCCTTTAATTATTATTTCAATATTCATATTCTAAACAACCATATATATTGGATCTATTTTACTCTTAATCGTGTACAAACAAGAATGATATTTCTGACTCATAGCATCATCCATCTGTTTTCATTCTTAGGTTTTTAGTGTATTGAGAAGTTATAATATTTAATCAATTAAAACCATCTAATTTGGTTCATATTCAACACTTTTTTTTTAATTTTTCTTCAATATTTTATGTTATTGTATATATGACTTTTTCCCCATAAATATAATGCCCCTATATTTTCAATGAAAAAAATATCGCTATCAATTCTAAAGCATGAGTCTGGTAATTATTCTCAGGAACCCTCTTTTGGTGTGAGGCATAAGCTATCAATATATCATTATGCATGAGAATTCATCTCAATCCCTTATTTTATGAATAACTATTGATCATAAACCCATCTCCACTACATGGTAGTGCAAGTAAATGTGCACTTACAAATCATCTTTTCAATTACATTAAAGTTTTATCAAATTCATCTATCCGAAGTAACTTTAATTCCTTCTAAGTCAAATTGGGTTTTGGATTAGATGTTAATGATAAATATGTCACAAAGTGTTTATAGTATCCTTCTAACACAAGAAAATTATGGATCTAATTTATTGTTTTTGGTTGGGGCCATTGTTCAACAACTTTTATTTTTGAAGTATCCATCGATCTACCCTTTCTTTAGATTATATGACCTAAGAATGTGAAATTCTATAGCAAAAAATAACACTTGGATAATTTCTCATACAGATTCTCCTTCCTTAGGGTCTTCATCACAATCCTAAAATGTTCTTCATGATCTACCATTCTCTTAAAATATATAATATTATCATATATAATGACTACCACAAACCAACCAAGATAATATATAAAGAATCTATTCATTAAATCCATCAAGATATCATGAGCATTGGTATGTCTAAATGAGATGAAAATAAATTCATAATGATCATACCTCATATGAGAGGTTTCCTGGGGTATATCTATTGAGTATATAAGGTTTCCTTATTAAATTTCCATTCCTCTATGTTTTCGAAATAATAAGATCATTTTCATAAGGAAAATCATTTATCTCTAAGAATTATTTTCCTAATGAAAATTTTATTTCTATAAAAATAGTTTTACCCTTACCATGGTTTTCATTATCTTATTCTATGTAACCAAGTATATTTTTTTACAAAAGGAATAAATTAGGATCCTTATCAAAAACCTAGGAATCATATAGTATCTTAACCAAACAAGTCTTACTATTTTCAGACTCTGAATTCTCTGAAATTATGACTCTGAATTCTTTGAAATTCAGACTTCAAATTATTTAAAATTCATACTCTGAATTCTCTGAAATTCAATCTCCTAATTCTAGGAAATTCATACTCCAAATTCTCTATAAATCAGATTTCAAATTCATGGAAATTTAGACTCCAAATTCTCTGAAATTCAGGCTCCAAATTCTCTAAAAAATAGACTCTGAAATCTCTGAAAATCAGACTCCAAATTCTCGAAAATTCAAACACTGAATTCTCTGAAATTCAAACTCTAAATTTTATGAAATTAAAACTCTGAATTGTCTGAAATTCAGACTATGAATTCTCTAAAATCCAGACATCAAATTCTCTAAAATTCAAACTTCGAATTCTCTGAAATCCAGACTCTGAATTCTCTGAAATCCAGACACTAAATTCTATGAAAATAAGACTCTGAATTTTATGAAATTTAGACTCCGAATTTTTCAAAATTTGGACTATGAATTAATTAAAATTAAGACTCTGGGTTCATCGGAATTCAGACTCTAAAAACTATATAATTCATATTCTAGATTCTTTCTAAAACAGAATCTGAATATCCATTGGTTTCTAGAGTATGATTGTTAATATGTTTAGACTCTGAATTATATTTTTCCCCCTGATTCTAGATTATTCATATTTGGACAAGATACTTCATTTTCCTTACTCATGTTTTTATTATGAAATGATGTTGTAAAATTTATTTCTAACTAACCGTTGGTTGAGGAACACATGTACAGGTCCCTAAAAATTCCAGGAAAAATATGATTGTTGGAGGAGGGAGCTAACCATTGGTGTTTTTCCTATAAATAAGATCCCATTTGAATGATCTAATTATATATGAAAATTGCTCCAAGATCTTAGATATTACATGTTTTGAATTGTTTTCTACATAGATAAATACTCTCTTGCCTTGTGTGTTGCATGAAAATCTTGTTCAGCCATGAACATCTTGTTTATCCATGAACATCTTTTTCAGCCTGGTTAGTGCAACTTCGATTTTTTTTAGTAAAGTCAAGGGATTTTGGTGATAGTAAGTATAACAACTCTACTCTTTATTACACACCTAAGCATTATTTAATATATAAACATGGACTTAAGACAACTATGAGCATCGATATGTCTAATTTCTTGGGAAAATAAGAACATTATATAAAAAAATAGAACATAAAACACAACATCTTTATTGAAAACTTCTTTTACATGACCACAAAATTCCTTCATACTTAGAATTTTATAGTATAATCTGAGGAAATGCATAGGAAAAGGGTGAGTTATAAATCCCAGTAAGGGAGTAAACAAGGAATAACATGAATAATATAGTACATGTAAGTAAATAGGCATATCAATGGAGCATAAGAGAAACATGAACATAAAGGCATGATATATCATGATTATCATAACAAGGAAGTGTGGAAACAATATTTAACATGATATTAGCATGATCCAAGGCTCATTGCACATGGAGCATGAGTAAACACTCATTGCACTTGAATTATCATGAGTAAACCCCCATTTCACTTGAATTAGAATGAGTAAACTCTTATTGTACTTAACGTATCATGATAATAATCTTTACCTAATGTATTGGAGTGCAATATGGGAACACCCTTTATAAACATTTCATTTCATGAATAAGTGGGCCACGTAGATCATACAACATAGATTCATTAAACATCAGAATTTATTCCACAAATAAGATATATAGAATAGATAAATGTAAGCCCTCAATAACAAATTACATGTTCATAATGGTGAATACCCTTGATAGAGAAATGGATATGGTATTCACTTACACGTTGATTTTTTCATAGAAATTTTTGTGTAACATCGACAGCATAACGACGTCAAATAGAAATCGTAAAATGGGTTGATGAGAGAGAAAGGTGTATCTAATAATTTATACATGAAATTGATAGCATGGAGGTTATGGAACATAATATCCCAACATATGTAATGGAATTTAGATGCATAATATAAAATAATTTCTTGAATGTAAATGAGAAGAGAGAAATTCTATACGGAATTTCAGCATGGTAATGGGTATAAATGGAGGAATTAATGAGAGATAAAGAGGACTATAATCATTAAAACGTAAGGAGGGATGTATTGGGGGTGTAGAATCATACCACAACATTAATAATTGAAAATAAAAGGGTATAAAAACATAAATAAACTTGGACAAAAATGAGAAAAGAAGAAATCCCTTACAAAAATCCGGCATGATAACAGGTGTAAACAGAAGGCATTAATGTGAGATAAAGAGGTATATAATCATTAAATAATAAGGAGGGTTGTAGGTGGGAGGTTAAAAATCATACCCCAACAAATTAAATTGAAAATAAAATGTAATTACAATATAAAGAAACATGGGCATAAATAAAGGAGGAAGGAAAGTGAGGAACCCTTACTTGGAAATGTGATCCCAAAGGCTTGTGAGAGGACTTAGAGGGGATTATTGGGAGATTTTGGAGACTTGGGAGGATTTTAGAATTAGGATGGAAGAGTTTTTTTTTGAGCTTCAAAGGTTCTGAGTGAAGAGGAATTGGTGATTGAGTGGGATTATATAGGAAATGATAGGGAATTATTTATTATTTAGGTTTTGGATACTACACATTAAACTAATCAAAACCACAAACAATCCCATGGTTTTTTCACATGGTTTTTCCAAAGGGGAGTGGAAAACATTATTTTATAATTCCAATGGAATAAATTATTAAAATATTAGGCTTTATTATGTAGAGTTGAGTCACACTCTCAAGGAAATCATTTTAAAAAGTTAAAATATTTCGTAAGTCTAGGAGGGTCCACTAAGGCACCATAAAAATAATCTAAAAAAATATAAAATCAAATTATTTTAAATATAAAACATATATTGGATGAAAATAATTTTTATATTATTTTTTACTTCACTATTAGGTCATTATGATGTCATAAAATACATTATATATTTAAATAGTATTTAATTTTTTACCAAAAAATTTGAATGTCTCATAAAATTATGATAAATTGACTGTTAGATAATTTTGATGTCATGAATCCAAAAATGATATACATTTTATCTAAATATTTTTACTAATATTTTAATTTTAATTTTTAAATAAAAACTGACATTTATTAAAATTTTATAGGTTTTGAAAAAAACAGTTTTCAAACATTAATAAAATTTTCAATAGTTTTCATAAATAATTATATGATAATTTATATTTAATAAAAAATTAATTAGTAATAATACTTTATTAAAATATTATTTATTACAAAAATCCATTAATTAATAAAGATTTATTTCTTAATTGAATATTAACTAAAAATACTTTTTATGCTTTAAAAAACATTTACAAAGTAACAATAACAAAATGAAAATATATTCTTTATTATATAAAATAATAATTAACATAATCATAGTGATAGGGTATTGTTACATAACCCCTTATAACACCCTAATAAGACCTAAGGGTAAGTTGTGCGATAGTTACAGACTCCTGGGGCAGCTCAGATAAGATCGCTTAGATGGTAATCTTCATTAACTTCCATTTCTGCTATAGGCAGTTCTATTCAAGATAAATGTGTTGAAGATCATCATGGGATTGGTCAAGAGTGAAGCCAAGTGATGATACCTCCTTTTTGAGCTATGAAAAATGGGCTTTGTATGGAGAAATTCTGTTGGATGAGCTTATCACTTCCTTTATCTGAGTAAATTAGATTTGTTAATGCACTATATTTATATAATTCATGTGGTCACTTTTAAATGGATATATTAGCAATGGTAACAATTCATTTCGGTATTTTAAAATCCAAAAACATAAAACCAGGGAAGTTCATTTATTTTATATAACCATTTTACATAATAATACATTTAATTAGATCAAGTTTAATTTTTATTAATTAAATTTTGGGTCGTTATAATTTTAACCCTTAAAAAAATTCACCTTCAAAATTTCATTTTCCCACACTAAAACATATGAGGGTAACTCTACTTCATCACTTCATTTGATTCCCACGTTTCATTTTATAACTTGTGGTTTCGCCACAAGACATTGAATAGGGGAATTGTCTTGTCTCATATAACTTTTTCCCTACGATCTAAAATCTTCACCGGATTATCTTCATAGGTGAGGTCATTCTCCCATGGTAACACCTTTGGATTGAGTACATGTGATGGGTCAGGTATATACTTCCTCAAGAGTGATACATGTCATACAACATTACTTGAGATAGTTTTGGTGGGTGTGCTAGTTGATAATCCACTTCTCTAATGTGGTCAAGGATCTGAAAAGGGCCAATGTACCTTGGACTATGCATTCCCATATCCCCAAATCTCATAACTCTCTTCCATGGTGATATTTAAAGTAAAACCATGTCTCTAACATCAAACTCTAGTTCTCGTCAATGATTATCAACATAGCTCTTCCATCAACTCTAAGTAGATTAATGTTCTACTGGATGGTCTTAACCTTATACACCATTTCTTCAGCCATTTCTGGACCTAGGATTTTTTTTCTCCCCAACTTCAGCCCAACATTCCAGTGTTCTGCACCTCTTACCATAAAAGTCTTCATAAAAATCTATTCGGATACTTGAGTGGAAACTATTATTGTAAGAGAACTAAACCATAGGAAAATGTTGATCCCATCCTCCTTTGAAGCCTATTTAGCATGCTCTCAACATTTCCTCAAGTGTGTGGATATTCCCCTAAGATTGGCCCTCAGATTGAGGATGATAGGCCATACTAAAGTTCCAATCGGTATTCCGAGCGTGTTGGATACTCTTTCAGAACGTAGAGGTAAATCTTGGATCTTGATCGGATACAATCGATAGTGGTAATTCAAGAAGACATCCCACTTCTATAATTTATATATATGATAGTTGATCTAATGAGAAATCCTATCAAGTTGCAATGAAGTGTGCATTCTTTGTTAGATTATCCACAATAAACCAGATAGCATTGTTTCCATTGGATGATTTCAAATGTCAGGTGAGAAAGTCCATGGTGATGTTCTCCCATTTCATGGTTGGTATAGGTAATGGTTGCATCATCCCCTTAGCCATATACCTCTCATCCTTAAGTTGATGACACACCATCCATTTTGATGTATACTCAGTGATATCCTTCTTCATTTTATCACACCCATAATTCTCTTGGAGATCATGATACATCTTTGTGTTTCTTGGGTGAATGGAGAAATTTGAACCATGTGCATCATCCAAAAGATATTTCTTTAACTCCATATTTGATTGAACAGACAGTCCTGACCCAAATCTCACAATTCCTTCTTCATTAACATTGAACTCCTAGGATTTCCCTTTTCTAATAGTTTCCATATTCTTCTAAATTTTTGCATCATCCTTTTTTTCATCCTTTAACCTTTCCAAGAGAGATGGTTGAGAAATTATTTGTGAAAGGAATGATGATGTTCCCTTATTTATGATTCTCATGTTCATCTTCATCATATCTAAGAATATTGGATCCTTTTCAATTCTCATCAACGGTAGAATCGATGGGGTCTTTCAACTTAGAGCATGCACCACCTTTTTCACTTTCCTAGGATGGTAATGGATTGAACATTCATAGTCATTGATAATATCTAACCATATTTATTAGCAGATATTCAACTCCTTCGGTATGAATATATACTTGAGGATTTTGGGGTCTATATATATTTCACACTTCTCCCCGAAGAGGCAATGTATCCAAACTTTTAAAAAGAATATTACTATAGACAACTCTAGATTATTTTTTGGATAGTTTTTTTCATGAACATTCAATTTCCTTGAAGCATAAGCAATGATTTTTTCATTTTTCATCAACACTCAACCTAGGACCTTCTTCAATGAATCCTTTAATTCCACAAAAATTTCTCCACTTGTGGGTAGTGTGAGCACCGGTGCAGGGATAAACCACCTTTTCAACTCGATGGATCTATATTTGCATTCATCACTCCAAAAGAACTTGACTCCCTTCTAGTTTAGCTTGGTAAGAGGGTTGGACAATCGTGGTTAACTTCTCAAAAATCAACGATAATATCCATCTAACCCCAGGATGCTACGGATATTCTTCACCAATGTTGGCCTCAACCATCCCTCAATTGTAGCTGCCTTGGGGGGATCCATAGATATCCCATTGCTTGTGATGATATGACCCAAGAATGATATCTCCTTCAACTAGAACTCACACTTTATATACTTTTCATAGAGATTCTCCCTTCAAATGGTCTCTATTATAGTGCTTAGATGCTCCTCATGCTCCTCCATGGTTTTGGAGTATAATAGAATAGCATCTATAAAGGCTACCAACAATTTTTTAGGGTAATCTCTAAAGACACTATTCACCAAATCCATGATAATTCTAGAGGATTAGTGAGTTCTAATGGCATTACTATGAATTTATAGTGCCCATACCTTGTACAAAAAGTAGTATTGGTGATATTCTAATTCTTCACCCTTACTTGGTAATATCATAACCGAAGATCACCTTATAGAATTATTTTTCTCCACATAGCTGATCAAACAAGTCTCCAATTCGAGGAAGAGTATTCTTGTTCTTTATTATGATTTTTTCGAACTCACGATAATCATTTCAAAGGCACATTGACCAATCCTTCTTCTTGGCGAAGAGGACAGGTGCACCCCATGGTGAAGCACATGGTCATATAAAACCTTTATCCAGAATATCATATAGTTGTTTCTTTAGCTCCTCATACTCCACAACAACCATTATATATGGGGTCTTTCATATCAAAAAATCCCCATGTATGAGATCAATAAATAATTAACCATCACTTATAAGAGGAATTCGAGGCAATTCCTTGGGAAACACTTCAGCGAATTCCCTCAAAATTGGCAGGTCTTCAAGGATGGTTGCTTCCTTGGAAAAAATCATCTGAGCAAGACACACGTGCTCATAGGGTAGTAATATCCATGCTTGAGATTATTTTTCTAAATAAGATTCATCCTCCTCCTTGCACTTTTAAAGAATCAGGGGTCGATTTTCCATATAGAGAGTTATTTCCCTCCCATGACAATATATACTAGATATATATAGGTAAATACATTCAATGATAATAATTGCATTAAATTCAACTAGATGGTGTATAATAAGGTTCGTTGAGAAGTTAAAACCACAAATAGTGATAGGGTAGGAGTTATATTCATGGGATGCAATGATTTCCTCATTTTTTGTTCTCAACGACATCTTTACTTCCTGTCACGACCCGCCCTCGGGGTCCGTGCCGTGACTACCCCAAGCCCGCCTTCCATAGGCCAGGGGCTGGCGAATAGCACCAAGGCGTAAATCCCGGTAAAAAGGGAAGGAATTTCCTTTGTAAAGTAAACAAACACCACATAGTAAGCAAGCGGAAAGTAAACACTAAGCAAAAGCAGAGTACAACTGAAAGTGCGGAAAAATAAATGGTCCGGTATACAAACCCAAACTGAAAGTAAAGTACAACTCGAAAGGGAAAACAGCAACTGAAAAGTAAAAGCCGCTACACCGAGCTGTCCACTGGAAATCCCACCTGAAGGGAGCGTACATATAGCTCCACTACTCCACGGGTCCCGCCGTCCGCTCCGAGCACGTCCCGCCCAGTGGTCCACCTCCAGGTACCGTCCTGCTCTGCAAGCCTCAGCTAAGGTCAACGTTGTCCGTCGTCTGCAACCAACACAACGTAGTGCGGGCAAAGCCTGTGCAGGGGTGAGTATAAGCTACTCAGTAGGGACCCCGAGACCCATGAAGGTCTCTCAAATCCAAAAAGGATAAACCACGAAGAAAGGAACAATCACGAAGTAACAACCGACACTGCTTAGGTATATGCCCATACATATACCTAAGTCATCAATTTCAAATACGCTCCAACCTCCGAGCCCAAGTACAACTCAGTCCACACAGGAAAGTAAACGTATTCCACACAGGAAAGCAAAACGTAATCCACACAGGATAGCACAACACAATCCACACAGGAAAGCAACAGGATTCAGCTCACACAGGTATACTTCTTCGAAAGACGATAAAGATGATCTCTGATCCATCTAAGTCGTCGGACTCACGAAGGATCGATAGGTAACTAACCCCCGCAAAAGACCCACACAGGATCGGGCCCACGTAGGACCTGTAGGTGCTGGTTCACACAGGACCGCTGAGCGCAAAGACCCACACAGGATCGGACCCACACAGGATCGGGCCCACACAGGACCTGTAACACTGATCCACGTAGGATCGCTGAGTGCTGAAGTCGTCGTCGTGGAATCCACACAGGATCTCTGTACTGTCGTCGTCGCAGTCACAGTAGCAGTAGTAGCAGTAGTAGTCACAGTAACAGTCGCAGCCAGCACTAGGGTTCCCGCACACAGCAAGCTCATTCGGAGGGTCCGCTCCACGAGCCGAGAGGCTGATACATCAACTGTCACAAAGTCCAGAGTTGATGTATCCAAAAGTTCCGTATCATCAACAGGAACTCAACGCAACAGACGGCGCGTCGATCGGACGCCCGGTCTGAGAGTTATTGGCATTTTCGTTCTCGGGGCCCGGTTGGTTTTTAAGGAAAAACCAACCCGACCGTACTCCACCTGCGTCCAAACCTCGGGCGGAGTATGCCAAAAGATCCGCCTCACTAAGAGGAACTCAAAAAAGCTGACGGTACGTCAATCGGACGTCCGTAGCTCAAGATATGAGTGTTTCCGCTCCGAAGGCCCGGTTGGTTTCGTGAACGAACCAACCCGGACGAACTCAAAGTATTCCGAAACTTTTAGTGCGATATACCGAAACGATCGTCTCGATTCAAGGATCGCGTTGCCGCAGACGGTTCGTCGATCGGAGGTCCGCGGCTCAAGTTATGGCCAAATGACTGAAAACGACACGAAAACTGGGGGTCCGGGTCCGGGCCGACCCGGCCCGACCCCCCTGGGTCGGCCCAAACCGGGTCGACCCGACCCGGGTCCAACCCGGCCCGGCCGGCCGGCTGGCGGCGCGGCGGCGCGACGGCCTGGCGGCGTGGCGGCCTGGCGCCGCACAGATGCAGCGCGCGGGGGGGGGGGGGCAAGGCCCCCCGCTTCTTCAAAAGACGGCGCGACTTATAGCCGCGCCTTGGAGAACCGGCCCCCCCTCGTGGGGGCCTGCTTGAGGAGAACCGGGGGCCGCCTGCCCCCCTCAAAGAAACCGCCCCCCCTCATAAATGGGGGGTGGTTTAGAGAGTTGACCGGGGGAATTTATTCCCCCGGTCTTTGACCTTCCGGCTGGCCACCTGGCCGGCCGGTTTTTCTCCAAGGGGACCGGCAAACAGGTCCCCTTTCCGGCTTCCGACGCCGGCGGCCCGTCCGCCGGTCTTCTCGTCCTGCCGCGGCCCGGAACCGGCCGCGGTGTTCGTCGTCCGGCGCGGTGCGACGGCACTGCGCCCCTCCGCCGCAGCTTCGATTCCCTTCGACGCGGCGCGACGGCATCGCGTTCTTGATGATCCTTCCACGGCGTGACGCGACGGCGCCGCGCAATATAATCGTGCGAAAATCCGCGTGGTGCGACGACACCACGCCATCTTGTTTCCACCCGCAAGATAAATCAACAAGAACAATGGAGGGGGTTCGGCCGTGTTCATGCGGTCCGGCCCCCTCACGTTAAATGATAACACAAATTAAGAAACCTCACGTTAGTCATGCTAGAACCACGAACAAGGATAAATAAATAAACAAATAACAACAACCCCTACCTTGGGTATAGGTTCGAAGATTTTCCAACGTCCCGCGGAAGACAACGTCGCGGAGGTCGGGCATCGCGGTAATCGTTCGTCAATTCCGATGACGAAGAGGTACGTCCTAAGAGGTACGTCATTGGAGAATCTTCGTATGCCGGCGAAGGGAGTCCGAGGAGGAAGCGGCGTTCCCTTTCGTTGACACGGAAGACGAAGAAGAGAGGAGCGGCGTTCTTCGTCGGAGCTTGAGCGTTCTTCGTCAAAGCTTGAGCGTTCTTCGTCAAAGTTGAAGAAGAAGGAGAAGAACCCAAAAGCACTCAAGATGGCTAAACAATTCTAACCAAATAAAATAAGATAGCATCTTATTTTATTCACATACTTAACAATTGAATTTCAAAGGTCTGAAATTCATATAAGATAACTCCAAAATTAAATAACAATTCGTCATGTCATTTAAATAGGGGTTAAAGGGAGATTGAGAGAAGATGAAAGGTTTAGGTTCGTGTGGGTCCCACCACACTTAATCCTCTCAAGGGAGGTTAAGTGGGTGTGGGTCCCACCCCTAACTTCCTTTGAGAGAAGTTAACCAACAAAAGTAAAATAAAAAGTGTTACACATTTTTATTCAACTTTTTATAATTCTCCCAAAAATTGACTTTCGTTCCGCAATAAACGCAACTTCGGAAAAGGTCTCCTTAAGCGAATATCGGTTCTGCGAGTTCATCGGTGTCCTCAGATTTCAATTCCGAGCACCGGATCAAAAGTTATAAATTCCCGCCCGTTCGTTCACTGAACGTACCCGAGCCAAACTTCGGAAATTGATTCCGGGCACTCCGGGCCTCGGAATCAGGTGCCGTCTGAAACCACGCTCTTGTAAAATTCCAAAGAAAATTAAGAAAAAATTTCCCTTGAATTTTACGGGTCTTTACACTTCCATTATTTTTGGTGGTTTTGGGATTGTTCGAATAGAAATTTGGGATATAAAAGAATGAATAGATCCAGAATCAAAAAGTACCATCTCTATTATTTAATGAATAACTAGCGTACCAGTAACCACTTTGTTTTGGGGTTCACTTAGGTGGTTGTGATGGAAAAAGATTTCCCTTTCTGCCTTGGAGGATGTTGGTTTCCTTCTAAAACCCTTGTCTTAGGGCACTACGTTGCAAAGTACCCTAGTTCTGGGCAGTTGAATAAATGAATGATGCATTGAGGGTTGAACGGAGGATTCCTCTCCTCTGTCGTAGAAGCAGGTTTTTCTTGTCAGTAGTAAATGGATAGGTTCCCTTATCTTCCACACCTAAAGCATTTCCTCACCCCCTTTAGGAAATTTCTAGGTTTCTTCTTTCTACACCATTGGAAAGTGGGGTGCTGTAATTTCTTAGCATGATTAGATTTATCCATCAGATCGCCAAAATTAAAGTCCACATTACGCTTTTTGTTTCTATGATACCCTTGTGATTCTTCAATCTCCCTTTTGACATTGAGGGCACATCGGACAATTTCCTCATTTCTCTCAAAGTTACGAATCACCAGGGCTTTCCATAGGCTAGGTTTTATCCCACCAAAAAGTGTTCAACCATGCATTCGTGGGTAAAAACAATGACCAAGGCATATCGTGCAAGCCTTGTGATTTTTTCCTCATATGCTCTGATGTATTCGTCATCTTTTTTCATGAGGCCATGGAAGTCCCCTTCCATATTAATCCTGAGGGTGTGATGAAAATATTTATCGAAAGACATTTTTTAGAAATCCTTCCATTCCAACACCCCGATATCTTCCTCATGATTTGTATTTTGGATCAATGTCTAACATTGATCATCTTTATCCTCTATACGATAAGAATTCAGAATAACCTTCTCTTATTAAGATCACTAAAGGATGAAGAAGAAATTTTCAATGGATTAGATCCATTGTTCATTGATATATGGATTTGGTGATCCTTTAAAAGTAGGAGTCCTTTGTCTCATTAAGATCTCGATTGCGGTTTGTTCTTTATTGGGGTGGAGGGGTAGAAAGTTCCTCCTGACCCATGTTTATATTCAAAACATTAGTTAAATAAGAGAGTATCATGACATATTTTGTGATTCCCACTCCCATCGGATTGGGAATCTCATTAGAACAGTCATCACATTGATCTGAGAATCAATTGATATCCTAAGTCCTAATATTATAGTCCATTTACTGGAATAGAATGAAAGATAGAGGTATCACATAAAGGGGAATACAATGACAAAAAAGGGATAACTTATAAATTACATTTATTTCCTTATGTTGTGAATTTATAGGCTTTAATCTATGTAATCGATGATATACTTCCCAACAAATATAATTAAAGGAATTTTTTCCATAAATAATGTTCCATACTAATCTTATGAATTTAGAAAATATTATTCACCAGAAGTTTCATAACCAAGAGTTAATCAATGATTGTTGTCATGCACTACTTCTCATCCAACTCTATCTCAAAGTGGTGTTTTCAAGTTTTACCCCAAGATACATATGTGCCAGAGCCACCTCTACTTGTTCATATCCAGACAGAGATGTATATTTTTGATAAACCAATTACTCTATACTCACCAAAATTTAGGGATGTTTTTATTATACTTGGTCTTATATCTAAGTATTTCTCTAGGTTTTTCTAATCGTAATCCCAAAAATAACTAAACAAATCCTTGGATACCAACTATAACAACCCAACTCTTTATTACACACATAAACATTACTTATTACATAAACATTCACTTAAGAAAACTATGAGGATTTAGTGGTCTAGTGTATTAGGTAATTAAGAACATTACATAATAACTTTGAACATAAAACACAACATCTTTATTAAAAACTACTTTTACATGACCACAATATTCTTTTATACTTAGTATTACATGGGATAAACTAAAGAAATGCATAAGAAAAGGGTGAGCTATAAATCCTAGTAAGTGAGTAAACATGAAATAACATGAAGAATATAGTACATGTTAAGAAATAGTAATATCAATGCAGAACATGAGAAACATGTACATAAAGTCATGATATAGTATGATTATCATAACATGGAAATGTAGTAACAACATTTAACATGATATTAGCATGATCTAAGGCTCATTGCACATGGTGCATGAGTAAACACTCAATAAAATTTAATTATAATGATTAAACCCTCATTCTACTCGAATTATAATGAAGAAACCCTCAATTCACTTGACGTATCATGATATTAATCTTTACCCAATGCATTGGAGCGCTATCAGGGCACACCATTTATAAAAATTTCATTTAATGCATAAGTGTGCCGCGTAGATCATACAACAAGGATAAATTAAACATCATAATTTATTCCATGAATAAGAGATGTATAATACATAAATGTAATTTTTCAATCAAAAAGTATGTGTTCATAAAGTTGAATACCCTTGATATATAAATGGGTATTGTATTCGCTTACATGATGATTTTGGCATGGAAATTTTAGTGTAACTTCGATAGCACAACAACGTCAAATAGAAATCATGAAATGGGTTTATGAGAGATAAAGGTATCTCTAATAATTTAAATATGAAATTGACAGTAAGTGGTAATGGGACATAATATTCTAACCTATTTAATAAAATTTAAATGCATTATATTAATGAATTTCATGAATGTAAATGATAAGAGAGAAATTACATACAGAATTTCGGCATAGTAATAGGTGTACATGGGAGGCATTAATTAGAGAAAAAGAGGGATCTAATAATTAAAACATAAGAAGGGTAGTATGGGGGAGGCAAAAAATGACACAACAATATTTTTAATTGAAAATAAAAGTTTATAAAAACATAAACTATTTGGACAAAAATATGAAAAGAAGAAATCCCTTATGAAAATTTGGCATGGTAACGAGTGTACACGAAAGGAATTAATGAGAGAAAAAGAGTTCTCTCATCATTCAAACATAAAAAAGGAAGTATGGTTGAGGTGAGAAATCATACCCCAAAATTTTTAATTGAATATAAAATGGCATAACAATATAATGAAACTTGGACATAAATAAGGAATGAAGTAAAGTGAGGATCCCTTACTTGGAAGTGTGATTCAAAAGGCTTGGGAGGGGCTTGAGAGAGGATTATAGGGAGCTTGGGGCACCTTGGGAAGATTCTAGAGAGATTAGGGAAGAGGTTGGTCGATATCCAATGATTTTTAGTGAATATTAATTGGTGATATAGGGGGTTTATATAGGAAAGGAGATGGAATTCTTTATTATTTATGTATTTGACACTACAGATTAAACTAATCAAAACCACAAACCAACACATGGTTTTTTCCAATGGTTTTTTCCAAAGTGGATTGTAAAAAATTATTTTATAAGGCTAATGTCCGAACATATTAAAAAACTAGGCTTTCTTATGTGAAGGTGAGTCACACAATCAAGGAAATCATTTTAAAATGATTAAATATTTTATAAGTCTGGGGGGGTTTAATGAGGCACCCTAAAATTAATCAACAAAAAAAATCTAAAATCACATTATTTTAAAGAAAAAAATATTTTGTTTGAAAACCCTTTTTATATTATTTTATTACGTCACTTTAAGAACATTTTGATGTCATAAAACACATTGTATATTTAAAATGGAATTTAAATTTTTACCCAAAAAATCAACTGTCTCGGAAATTTATGAAAAAATCACCTCTAGATAATTTCGACATACTGAATCAATAAATGATATTAGTTTATCTAAATAAATTTTTAAATATATAAATTTTCAATTTTAAGATAAAAACTGACATTTATTTAAAATTCATGAGTTTTGACCAAAATGATTCTCAAACCTTAATAAAAATTTCAATTGTATTCATAATATATTATGGGATCATTTATATTTAATAAAAATTAATTTAGTAATAATATTTTATTAAAATATTATTTAATTCATTAAAATATATTTCTTAATTGAATATTAACGAAAAATACTATTTGTGATTTAAAAATCATTTACAAAGTAAGGGGTGCGATGGTGACAGACTTTTGGGGCGACTCAGATAACATCTCTTGGGTGGTAATCTCTATTAATTTATACTTCTCCCATAGGCGGTTTCATTCAAGCTTAACGTGTTGAAACTCAACTTGGGATTGGTCAAGAGCGAAGACCAGTGATGCTACCTCCTTTACGTGCTTTGAAAAATGGGCTTCGTATGGAGAAATTCTACATGATGAGGCCATCACTTCATTTTTCTGAGTAAATTGGATTTGATAAAGCCCTATATTTATTCTAATCATGTGATCAGTTTTCAATGACTATATTAGAAATGGTAACAATTATTAACAGAATTTTAAAATCCAAAAACTAAAAACCATGGAAGTGAATGTTTTTTGTATAATCATTTAACATAATAATACATTTAATTATATAAATAGTAATTTTCATTAATACATGTTTGGGTTATTACAGGAAGACATTGGTGATGACTACCTTAATGTTTGAGAACATGCGAGGATAGAAATGCAGAGTCTAATATTATTATCAAGGCCTTACCCTGGTGTAGGTAAGACAAAATTTCTTGAAAGTACAAATCAAGGGACCTTTATCCAAGTATGTCAAATACCCTACTCTTTGGGTTAAATTATTTCTTACTTTTTAACTTGTTTTTTTGTTTCAAGTTTTATTTCCACTAAATTTTGATAAAAAAAGAAAGTATAACTTTCTTAATATTTATTTCCCTTTTACTTAATCTTATAAATAATATTTTATTTGATTTATGGTATAATATTTCTCTAATAAATTTGTTCTTAAGTACCTTTTCTGGATTCATATTTCCAGACCCTAAGAAAGGTTTGTTTCTTAGTTAAGATAAAAAGAGTTATTGTGAATATACCATGATTCAATTTGTTAGAAATATATTTCCTTATGTTTAAAAAGGAATGTTTGTAAACATACAATTCACCCCCCACCTTTTAATTGAGAATCTTCATACTATTTCGATCCTATAATTGGTATCAGAGTGGGTCTCTGAAATACATATACTTACATATATGTTTTTTTTTCTCAAGTTTATCGAGCTTATATTTTATTGTTAAAGTTTTGATTAAATATTTTTATCTTTGTTTATAAACTTTTTTTAATTAACAATTTTTTTAGAGAAGATATTTTCCTATATTATAGCAGGTATAAATTTTGGTTCCACTAAAAATATTAATCCAACCAGACCACCATTTTTTAATGGAAATGATTATGAGTATTGGAGAGATAGAATGAAGAATTTTTTTCACTAACACTGGAGTAGACAATTTTGTAATGCTCATTGGAGACTAAAAACTTCCAGGTATGAAAGTCAGAACCTTCACCAAACTGGAAAAATAAGAATATCAACAAAATTACAAGGTACACAATACTTTTTTGTGTTATTTGTCCAGAAATATATATACTCAAATATATTCTTGTGAATCATCCAATTTAATTTGTAAGAAACTTTATGTTACATGTTTTGTGACTTCAAAAGTGATAGAAACTAGAAGAGATATGTTAAGATATGAATATAGTAGATTCTTATTTCCTTATGGAGAACCTATTTGCAAAGTAAAACAAATATTTATAACCATTGTAATTAGTCTCCAATCAATGGGATATAAAGGTATTGATGATGCAGTTCTTGTGGATAAGATAATTAACATCATTCCTAATTAGTGGGAATCTAAAAGGAAAACTACTGACGAGAATAGGAAAGTATTTAACATTACTCTTGATGAGTTATTTTGAACTCTTCATTAGCAAGAATCAATAATGGAGAGAGATGAGGATTTCAACAAAAATAATAATGGTAATGGAAGTGTAGCTTTCACTACTACATCTAAAGCCAGGACTTTGAGAAGGGTAACTAGATCTAAAGCTAAGAATTCTGTTAGTATTTCTGAATTAAGTGACAATGATCTTACTAAAAATGATTTAGTCAATCATTATCAAATGATTAACAATATTGTGGGAATGAAATATTTTCAGTACATATGTTAGAAGAAATATGGAAATAACAAGAATGATTTTGAACTAACATATTATGAATATAAAATGACTAGACATATCAATCCTAATTATCCAATTCTTAAGAAAAAATACAGGAATGAAAGGAATTAGAAAATAAACAGAAATAATTTTTACAAATCTAAAGCTAATAAATTATTGAAATAAAATGACACTTGTAGTGACAGTGATGGTGACTCTTCAGATGAATCCTTAGAATATGAATCTTCTGGTCAGAAGAATATTGGTCTTATATCCAGATTACCTACTGAAAATCATTGTATTATGGCTAAGATACACAATTATTAATCCTTAAAAAAATATTTCATAAAATGAAAATTTTCTAAATTGAGAATATTTTAAACCTTTAGATGATGAATCCTCCTCATCAGAAAAAAATACCTCACCTTCATTTGAAGAAAATTCTATATTTTTTTAAACATTTTGAAAATGAAAATTGTAAGATGAAAAAGAAGTTAGATAAAGAAAATTATAGAATATCTATTTTATTAAAATAATTATCAGATATTTCCAAATATCATCATCAAAAAAAAATTTAATTTTAAATTGTTTCTAAAAACCATAAGGAAGTTAATTCTGAGAAGGATAAACTTTATAAAGATCTAGAAAGAGTTATTTCTAAGAAAAATATTTTATACGTTAAAACAATTTCTAAAAGTAATGAATTTGAGGATAATAATTTAGTCATTATACTAAAATCTGAATTTTTTTCGTTAAAGAAAATTTTATCAAATTTTACTTCAAGTAGGAAATAATTTGGTAAAATCTATTCAAAACTTCATCCTCTTAGGATTTGTTATAGATTTGGTTATTCTCCTACAAAAACCGTCTTTCGTAATAATTATTTTCTTCCACAAAGTGATCCATTTTGTACTAAATGACAATTCGGCGGAAATTAAGAGAGAAATTAATATTTAAATAAATCCCAATATTTATGTTTTCATAAATATTGATTTTCTATGAAAATGTGGATTCCTAATATTTTACTTTATAAAATTTTTGGATCCAATAATGTTTGTAATATGAAAATATAATTCATTTATTTTTAGTAAAATAAAGATAGTACCAAAAACAATACAAGGTACAAAGATAGTGGATGTTCCTAGCACGTGATTGGTAACAAAAACATCTTTGAAAATATTATCAAGATGAAAGGATGAAAAGTAACATTCGGTGATAATTCTTACAGAAATTTTTTTGGTATAGGTAACATTGTTATTCATGGAAAAACATTGATTTCAAATGTTTTATTTATTAAATTCCTTAAGCGCAACCTCATTAGGATAATCCAATTATGTGATAAAGGTTACCTTGTGAATTTTAGAAATGATAAATTCTTAGTACAAAACTCCAAAGAAGAGTTTATTCTTTCATCCCATAGGCATGAGAATATTTATACACTAAACATAGAGGACCTTAAGAGACAAGACCTACCTTGAATTAGTGCAATGGATGATCGTTCTTGGTTGTGGAATAGAAGATTAGGACACTGTAACCTTATGAACCTTTGAAAACTCTAAAAGAAAAGACATGTTAATATTCTACCTGGTCTTATATTTGATTATTTAAAGGTTTAAGATCTTTTTCAATATAGAAACCAACATAAGTCATGTTTTAAATAAATTGTTGAAGTCTCAACATCTAATTCATTACAATTAATGCATAAGGATATTTTCGGTCCAACACAAAATGAATGTATTGGATGCAAATACTATGTATTTGTTTTAGTTGATGATTGTAAAAGATTTATAAGGGTCTATTTTCTAGAAAAAAAAATGAAGCAGTTTATTATTTTAAAACTTTTAGGGCCTAAGTTAAAAATGAGAATAAGATTCCATTGATAACTATTCATAGTGATCATAGAGGAGAATTTCAACTTTCAGATTTTAAAAATTTTTGTATTAAAAAGTGCATTAGTCTAAACATCTCAGCCCCAAGAACGCATCAATAGAATGGTGTTTTAAAAGAAGAAATTTAATTCTTCATGATATAACAATAACCATGTTGAGTGAATATTATATTCATAAACACTTATGGGATAATGAAATTAGTGATACTTTTTATACTATAAATCGAGTTTTAATCAGAAATTTTCATAACAAAACACCTTATGAATAATAGATTAGATGAAAACCTAGACTTTATTACTTCAAAGTATTAGGTTGCAGAGTATTAATTAAGAATACTAAAGATTAATTACATAAATTCTCACCCAATTAAGATGAAGGAATTTTCTTAGGCTATTCCACTACTTCTAAGTCTAATAGAGTTTTTTACAAAAATACTTATAATATTGAGGAAACAGTGCATGTTAAATTTTCTAAAACTGATCATTTTGTTTTTAAACAACCTAAACCTACATATTCAGATTATTTTTAAGAAAACTAATTATCAAAATTTGATATAATATTCTTCTAATAAAGAATATACTTAAGAAAATGATTCTGAATTATTTACCCCAGAATATTTTCTACCTTATGTTGATGAACAAGTTTTACAAAATCCGAATCAATTGTTTCTTAAGAATCATCCCAGTGATAGTATAATTGGTGATGTTAATCAACCTTTAAGGACTATAAGTTCTTTAATAAATGAATCAGAACATCTATAATTTATTTCCCAATGAGAATAAAAAATTACTAATGATTCTTTTGGTGATAATGATTGGATTAAATCAATAAAAGATTAGATAAATGGATTCGAAAGGAACAATCTCTAGACCTTGGTTAAAATACATAAGGAAACATCTGTAATTGGAGTAAAATGGGGTTTTAGAAATAAATTTTATGAAAATGTGATCATAATAATGAATAAAGATAGATTGGTTGATAAATTATATAATAAAAAAAAGAAGAAATAGACTATAAAAAACCTATTCTCTAATAAATAGACTTTAATCTATTTGTATTTTACTTGCCTTTTAGAATTATGTTATTTTTTCAACATTTTCAAATGGACGTCAATTGTGACTTCCTTAATAGATATGTTCAAGAGGAAGTTTATATTGAAAAACCTCCATGAATTGTAGACACAAAATATCCTGAACATGTTTTCAAACTTACCAAAGCATTATGTGGACTTAAACAAGCCCCTAGATCATGGTACTATAGACTTACATGGTGTTTGTTACAAAAACAATTATGTTAATGGAACTTCAAATACAAATATTTTTTATAAAAAATGATAAGAAAAATAATTTTATTTTTCAAATATATGTTGATGAAATTTTTTTCGGATCAACTCAGCAATCTTTAAGTGATTTTGTTTGAAAATCTCATGAAATCTGAGTTTGAGATGAGTATGATGGGTGAGTCAACATTTGTCCATGGTTTTCATATATAAAAAACTAGAAGTAACCTATATATATCAACATAATTATATTAAAGATCTTATTAAGAAGTATTGGTATGACAACACTAAAAGTATAATTACTCCAATTGGCACCTCAAATTATCTTGATCTTGATGAAGCCGGGAAACCATTAGATCAAACATGTTTTATAGGTAGGATAGTAATTTTATTATACAAAATAGTTATTTATCTAGACTTAATGTTTTCGGCATTCTTGTGTGCATGATATCAATTTATTCCAAAGGAATCTCATAAAAAATTAGTGAAAATAATTCATCACTATCTAAAGGGAACCATGGATTTAGGGCTCTTCTATTCTTTTAGAAATGATTTTGTTTTAAAAAGTTTTTTAGATGCTGATTTTGGGGAATGTAGAATAGGCAGAAAAAGTACATCAAAAACTTGTAATTTATTAGGAGATTCTTTAGTTTCATTCTCATGCAAGAAGAAACACTCAATATCACTTTCCACTAATGGAGATGAATACGTAGCAGCTGGATGTTGTTGTGCTCAAGTGTTGTGGATGCAACACACACTCACAAACTATGGAATGTGTTTTAACAAAACTATGATATTGTGTCATAACACAAGTTTCATTTACCTAATAAAAACCTTGAACATCACTCTCGTGAAAAACACATAGACACTAGGCATCACCTTCTTAGGGATCACACTCTCAAAAGAGATATCATTCTTCAATTTATCGAAAGGGAGGATCAACATGATGATCTTTTTACAAAATATTTTCCCTCTGATAGATTTGAATACATTAAACAAAAGTTAGGAATGATAACTCTATGGTAATATTCCACATTAACTTTTTGTTGAAATATATCTCATTACAATAAGAAACTCCATTTCATAGGGGGAGTATATTTATTGATTACTAATTTTTTATCAATTTTTTTGAAATCAAAAAAATTTCTTTTCTTAATAAATATTTTCTTTTGTAACCAAAAAAATGTTTCTTAATAAATTTTTTCTGTGTCACGAAATTTTTTAACGAAAACATTTTTCAGAACCCCAAATTCCAGAATCAAAAATTTCCATGCCTTAATAAAATTTTCTGAAATTTATGTTGTTCAAGAAAAATCTTATATATATCTGATAATTTTTCCATTGAAATCCGTAAGGTATGTTTCCTTATTTTTTCTTATCGGTATTTTTGTCTTATTTTAATAAAATTCGATCAAATTCCCTTTCCTTAAATCTGATTTTTCCTTAAAACCTCAAAAGATCGGAACCTATAAAATCCTTCTTTGGCATTCATATCAACCATCAAATTAGATTGTTCTCATTTAAACCATTGGATCAAATCAGGAATTCCAATTTTCACCTATAATACTATATAAGGCCCCCTAATCTTTTTCCCACATTGGTTTTCAATACTTTGTGGGTCAGATATCTAATTTTCTTCAAGTAGGCCATTCAATTTTCCGTGTTTTCCTACACTAAAAATGTCACTAAAAGCTTCCCCATAGAAAAAATATCTTTAACCAAGGAAATAAATGATTGAAAAATCCATAGGGAAAGGTTGGTTTTCCAAAAATTCATTGCTAAGTATAATTCATTTATTATCAAAAATATCAAGCTGAATAGATGGGATTGTTTTTGTACTTCTAATCCAATAACTCATGATCTGGTTTATCTTGAATTGGTTATATAATTCTATGATAGAGTCAGTTTTTATGAATAAGGTTTGTGGGAATTGTTTTCTTTTAAGATATATGGAAAACCAATTCTCTGTCATTCAATATTGGAGAAAATATTCTTGGAATTTCATATGAAGGTCAGGCATTTTTCTACTCTCACAAGTTGCCAGAACTATTAGGAAGCTTTGAGAAGGAAAAGTCAATTGAGTGCCTTGGACTCAAGGGTGTAAAATCACCAAAGATAAACCATATTTCTATTAAATTCAAAATGTTAGATTTATGGTTATTGGGTTTGCTCATTCCAAGAAATGAAGACAAGGAATCCCTAATGAAAAGTGATATCTTTATATTGGACTTTTTAGTTAACCTTGGAATGGTAAACCTGGTGAAGTACATGCTTCTAATAATTACCAACATTAAGAATGAAAATCTAAAGTCTCATATTATCATGTATCTAGTGATCTTGGAAAAGGTCATAGTTCATTGTTTAGAATCCTT
The DNA here is from genome assembly GCA_963277665.1 of Viscum album. Lineage (NCBI taxonomy): Eukaryota > Viridiplantae > Streptophyta > Magnoliopsida > Santalales > Viscaceae > Viscum > Viscum album. The sequence continues at coordinate 902,364,407 of OY728160.1, read as the reverse complement.
TAAAATTCCATGTAATTATAAACCCAGAACCTTCCAAATCATGTTATTGAGTGATGAAACTCTTAGAAGGATGAAAGTCATCTTCCATACCAAATCCGGAGAATTTTATGATTTATCTAAGAGTTAAATTGAGGATTTTCTTGAGAAATAGGAAGTAGGAGAAAATACAAGAAAACTAAGAATAAGAGAAATGAGAATGAACAAGAAACTAAAGAAAAATATATAGTTCTGTAAACTCAGTTAGCTTCTCCAAATTTGAAAACCCAAAACATATTCCCTAATGATGTGTAAGTGAATTGGAGGGAACATAATAAGAACAATAAATAAGGAGATCGAGGCTTTGGATTAATTCCTGCTGAGGAAAAAACCTTAAAAATTCAGGCTGCTGAAGAGAAAAAGTGGTAAGAAAACTAGAATAAGTTGAAAACAAAAATGTCTAAAGCTGAAACTATATAAACACTTCTCTAGGATACTGAGAAATCATCAAAAAAGATTCCGGTAATGGAATCTTTTCTCGATGAACCAACACCAGTAGAATGTCTCAGAAAGAAAATTCCAATTCTAGATACTATTGTGGAAAAAATTAATAGTTCAAGAAGAAGAAGTAGAAGAAGACCAAGAGGAAGAAGAAGATGAAAGTGATGACGCGATTAAGAAAGTGGAAGAATACCATGAGAAGGAAAGCCCTTCAAAAAATCTTTCAATCTGAAATTATTCAGTTGAGTAAAGCAAAAATGTTTCCCATGGAAAAGAGGATGATGAAAACGAAGTGGTTGATAAACTTACTAATTATGAACTTAGTAAACATTATTTTATCCAACCTAAGGATATTAAGGGAGATGCTATGAAAGAAGTGGTCGATGAAGATAATATATTCCAACTCTCTGATAGTGAGCATGATTCATCAAAGGTTGAGAAAGTTATTCCAATGTGGATAAAAGGAAACATGTGATTTTTGATATGCCTAAAAAGGATTTTGTTGTAAAAGACAAGAAGGATGTAGGTGGATCATCCAAGTGAAAAGTTAAAGATCTAGAAAATTCATCCTCTCCTGCATGGGAATCATCTCTTGAATCCTCATCTTCAATGGGTCAGGATTTCGTTGTTTAGGCTTTTGATGAAGTTAGTGAATACAATACCTTTGATTCCTAGTATTTATTTGATATGTCAATTTCTTCAACATTATTTCAACATGAAGATATATTCATTATGCATGATCCTAGAAAAGTTTATCAAGCTTGATGAGGATTTCAAAACTTTTCATATTGGCTATAATGCTCATAAGATATCATGTAAGGAAATAACAAAATGGTCTAAAAGAATGATTGAATACTTGAGAATATTTGATGACATTCAATATTCAATAAAATATTATTTCGATATGTCAAATGATAGAATTAAAAATATTTCCACATGTTTTTCAGAAACATTGAATCTAGAGCATGTAGCCCGGAAGAAAGAGGATAAATATCTGAATGGGATGTTTAATTCAGTTTCTTTATATTGGAAGAGAGAATGGAACACAAGGAAGATTTGTAATAAAAGTTCAATCAGGAAGAAGAAGAAGATGTGAAGTCTCTAGAAGAAATCCTAAAGTCTCGAGATAAGAAAATCAAGCCTATGGAAAAGAAGAATCAGGATCAGGATCAGTCGCTCAAGATATTTATGGAAGATCATAAAGAGATTAATAAGTTAAAGGATACCATGAGGAAGATAATGTCGAAGGAAAATAATGATGAATAACTTTCCCATCAAACCTATATTTTGTTGTATCTTTTTACATTGTATCAATTTTTCCTATCATAATGAAAATTTTTCCATCTTTCAATTGTTTTTTTGTATAGTTATAATCTTTAATGTACCATTTTTTCATTATCTCCATTATTTTTTGAAAATCACAATGGAGGAGAAAATAATGATCAATAGAATACTAAGTGAAAAAGGAGATAATGAATTAATAAAGGGGGATTCTACTTATATAAGACATTCTTGTGCATGAAAAAGTAAATTCTCCAATAAAGAAAAGAATATGATCCCTATGTATTTCAAAACCTAAGGGGGAGTTTTTTCATATTCATCATGGTTCATAAGTAAAGGGAGATAAGTTTTTATTTTATAGTTCAAAACAAAAAATATTTGTCCCTTATATTGTTTTTCGAAAGATTGTTTGTGATTTCCCAAAAGGGGGATATTATTGAGTTCATAAGGTTTCCTTATGAATTTTATATTCCGCAGTGCTTTGAAAATCACAAACACATTTTCTTAAGGAAAATTTTCTTTATCTAACCAATATTTTACCCTAACCTTGGTTTTCATTATCTTATTCAATGTAACAAAGTAAAGTATTTTTTACAAAAGGAAAAAATTTGGATCCTCATCAAAAACCCCAAAATCCTACAGTTTCTTAAACTATGAAGTCTTAATGTATTTAGACTCCGAATTCTATGAAATTCAGAATCTGAATTATCTGAAATTTAGAATGTGATTTATCTGAAATTATGACTCCAAATTCTCTAAAACACAGACTCCAAATTTTGTGAAATTCAGACTCTGAATTCTCTGAAACTCAAACTCAGAATTCTCTAAAATTCAGACTCTGAATTCTCTAAAATTTAATCTGTGAATTCTCAAAAATTCTGACTCCAAATTCTCTGAAATTCGGAATCTGAGTTCTCTGAAAATGAGATTTTAAATTTTCTAAATTTCAAGATCCAAATTTTTTGAAATTAAGACACCGAATTCTATGAAATTCAGACACAAGATTATCTAAAATTCAGAATATGAATACTCTAGAATTTGGACTCTGAATTCTCTGAAATTCAGACTCCTAATTATTTGAAATTCAGACTCAGAATTCTCTGAAATTCCTACTCCAAATTCTCTAAAAAATTATAGTCTTAATTCTCTAAAATTTGGACTTCTAATTTCATAGAATTTAGACTTAGAATTCCTCTAAATTTAGACTCGGAATTCCTCATAATTCAGACACTGAATTCCTTATAATTTAGACAACAAATTCATATGAATTTAGACACCAAATTCATCAGAATTCAGACTTCAAAAACTATAGAATTCAGATTCCTAATTCTTTTTTAAAACAGAATCTGAATATCAATTTGTTTCTTGAATCCGATTGTTTATATGTTTATACCTTGAATTATATTTTTCAGTAGATTCTGGAGTATCCATATTTTTCTAAACTACTTTATTTTCCTTACACATGATTTTATTATGAAACGATGTCATAAAATTGGTTTCTAACTCACCGTTGGTTGAGTGACACGTGTACAAGTCCTTCCAAAATTCAAGGAAAAATATGAATGTTGGAGGTGGTAGCCGACTGTTGAATTTTTGCCTATAAATAAGATCTCATTTTAACAATATCATTATCTAAGAAAATTTCTCCAAGATCCTAGATATTACATGTTGTGAACTGATTTATAGAGAGATAAAGACACTCTTGCCTTGTACGTTTCATGATCATCTTGTTCAGTTGTGAACATATTGTTGAGCTTGCTTCGTGCGACTCTGATTGTTTCTGAGTATAATCAAGGGCTTCAGATGATAAGAAGATAGAGGTTCTTTCTACCTTAAAGTTCAAGGACTTGCAGGGATAGAAATATAGACTCTGATATTATTATTGAGGTCTTACCAAGGGGTGGTCAGGAAAAAATTTCTTGAAAGTATAAATCAGTGGACCTTTATCCAAGGTTGTTGGATACCCTACTCATTGGGATAAAAGATTTCATACATGTTTACTTGTTTATTGTTTCAAGTTTTATTTCCACTGTATTTTGATAATGAATGAAATTATATCTTTATGATACTTTCTTGCACTTTTATTTACTCTCATAAATAAGATTATATATGCTTTAAGGTAGAATCATACTCTAGTAAAGTTGTTCTTAAGTTTCCTTTCTGGATTCATCTTTCCAGACCCTAATCAAGAATTATTTCTTAGTTAAGGAAAAAAGAGGGTTTTTTATTCTTGTTTAATATTTTTAAACATAGATTTCCTTAAGTTTAAAAATGGATGTTTTTAAACTTTCAATTCACCTTCCTCTTGTAATTGAGCATCTTCATACTATTTTGATCATACAATATCTTCCTTATGGACCCTTAATTGATGATATCCAAATTGAAGATAAATTTTGTTAAAATATTGACCATCATATAATTGACCAAACAAATCATTGATATGGGGTAGAGGATATTGGTTCTTGATAGTGATTTTGTTATGTTCTTGATAATCAATGAGAAAATGCAATTAGCCATCTCTCTTCTTAATTAAAATGAAGAAGTGTACCCCATGGGGATGCGCTATGGTGTATGAATCCTTTACCATTATTATATTAGATTTTATTATTCAATTTCTAAAATTCTATTAGGGTCATTATATATGGATTCACTGAAATAAGTATTGCACCAGGGTTGAATTCTATTGAAATATCAACTTCATGATTCATGGTAAGAATATGAAATTATTCACGAAATAAATCTCCATAATCCCAAAAAAATAGGCATATATTCATTGTTGATCTTCTCCCTAACCATTTGAGATAAACATCCCTTATCAATAGGTTGTATGATTCATATAATATAAGTAAATCACATTGGATGTTCAAACATACCCTTACACAAATGATTATTATAGGTTGATTTGGAATGTCAAACATGACCTAATTTACTCATACATTTATATAGGAACTATTTAGAGAGAGGTAATATTTCCCCAAAATCAAATACAACTCAACTAGACTAATAATAACAATATTTTCAAGAAGCATATCCTCCCAAAATTCAAGAATGGATGTGATATAAACATGAAATTCTATCACTGTACAATTAAGGATTTTCATAGATTACTCAAAATATAATTTTTGAGTTGATAATGTGATACCCATATAAAATTCATTTGATTTAATAGAGTGATTGGATCTATAATAAAATAAAACATTATATGTTATAGAGTTTATGATAAGTGTACCTTTCTTTGCATCATTCTGGTAACCCAAATCAGTTGATGTGATCTCATGAAATTTTACTTTTTTTCCTTTGACATTAGAGGTTATTGAGGCTTATTATCCCCATTATCCCTTGGATTAGTTAACTGATTTACAAAATACCCAAAATACTTTCCTTTGAAGCACTAACATATAGATTGTGTATTCGGTTAGTCTTTCTCACCATTCATTTCATTGACAGGTCTCCTCACATTACTTAGACATTATTTTTCTCAATGGCCAAGCTTACCAAACATGAAACATCTTCTTGTTCATTTTGGGTAATCACATGAGGGATCCTTCCCACATTTTTGGTATGTATGAGTTTGTAACATCTTTTTACCTCCATGTGACATAAAACTGGAGCTTTCAAGAAACTCCTTATTCCTTTTCATGACATCATAACCATGAGGGTTTCTGGCTTCAATTACTAGTTTGAGTGCTCATAGACCAATTTCATCATAGATTACAATGTCCATAATGGTTAATTCATTTTGAATACATTGTTTCAAACCACTAAATAATTGATCAATATTGATTTATGTTTTGAGGATAAAATAATAATCACACCTCACAATTATGGTAATGTTTGTTTCAAAGTTACTGATGGATTCATATCCTTTATCATTAACACTAGAAATTCCCTCTCTATTTTATTATAAATTTTTTAGAGAAAGTGCATATTGAGTAATACTATCTTTAGATCCTTTTATTCAATTTATTTTATTTCTTCTTTCCATATATTGTCGATAATATTCCAACAATGATCATATTGACCTTCCAAGTAAAATACTACTGAGAAAACATTATCATGGACAGACCACTGAAAAATAAAAAATATATATTCCATTTCAATCATCCATTTCATAGAAACTAGTGGATCAGAATACCCCTAGAAGGAGGGTTGATGTTGTTGAATAAAATATTAAATGGTTTGTTTCTCTATCCTTGGTTCATTAAAGAGTTAAACATGATCAGTGTTACCACATTTAATTTTAAAGAGTTGAGTGATCACAGTCACAATTTACTATATCAAAAATAGTTATAAATTTGGAAGCTCATGAGGAAGGATTTTTAGTTGTCCATATCATTTATTGTTCACAAAATTTCATTGGGTTTTATGCAATGACTAAAACTAAAAATATATTGTAAGAATCAAGATATAAAAATTTGAGTAAAATCATATATTCATGAAAACCATTCCTTTGATTCCCTAAATTATGACACATTATTATCAAGCTATGAAGAATTTGGTTTAAATTAGGTTATCCGTGGTCATATTCTATTCAAATCCTTCAAAATGGTTCATAGAGATAATATGAATTGACCAAAGAATATCCCCCCAAGATTTTCAAACTAGGTGTGTGGTAAGATTCCATTCTCTTTGAACCATAATAATAGTTGATATAGACTTGGAAAACTAATTTCAAAGTTATTTCCCCAAGATTCATATTTGTAAAAACTACATCATCTTTTAATATCTATATAAGAATTTATTTCTAGAAAAACCATATAATCTCTACCTTACTATAATTTTAGGATGTTATCTTATACATAGGATTTTAACTAATTTCTATAATCAAAATATCCCAAAATTTTCTAAAACCTACTATGATAGAAACCTAGGTGACCCAAGAATTTCATACACATATATTACATAATTTATTTGAATATTCAGTACATAACAAAAATATACACACCTTAGACCCGTAATGTTTTAGCATATTTGGAGACTATATATTTAACTGTTATTTCATAATGTATCTCCAATATCTCATATAATTTTCATGATATTAATACCCATATATACATATGATACTTAGAACTATCCATCAAAACATGGGTAAGAAAAACATAACAAAATTGGGGGCTCGGATGCTCAGTATGGGTAAACATAGAAGATATCAATAAATGATAATATATGAGTATAAAGTAATAAAAAATTGATCATAAAATAAAAAATTAATTACCCAAAATTTTAATATATTTACTCATGAGTCATCGAATAAATCATGGTTATAAAAAATACAATATTCATAAGAGTATAGATTCATCAATATTCAATCTTGTTCCATGAGATCATAACATAAACATAAGAATGTGGAAAAAGAATAGTCATATAACATTATGAAAATATATAAATAGTAACATATTAAATCATTATTTTAAGGATATGAAATCTGTTCCTCACTCAAACTTATGGACATAAAAACCAGATCTATGCATAATCTTGTGGATACAAAAACAAGTCCATACATAGACTTATGGATGTGAAACTAGGTGTATGCATCATGTTGTTTACAAGAAATTTGTTCCATGAATAAAATAATTATCACTAGAGTTATCCATCATTACCTAACTTATTGGAGTTCCATATTGGAAACATTGATAAAAAAAATTTAGACTATAAATGTTCCACAAGATGAAAAAAATTCTTGTCATTTCATCATCATACAACCCATGGAAAATAAACATGCATCATAAAAATTTTATCATCACAATAATAAACCATATAGAGAAATAATATGAATGTTATCATAGAATAATATCCCTAGTGAAACATAAGTAACATTAAAGTATGACATCATTGATAAAAAAATTCCTTTAAAAGATCACACGACATATTTATTGATTAAAATACCTTTTTTATTTTGAAATCACTTACTTAAAATCAAAGTATTTCCAAAATAGTAAGGAAAAACTTTTCCTATAAAATAACGATGAAAAAATCTAAAGTAGGATTAAAATAATTAATTCATTATGATTTTTTAAAATTAAATTATTGTTGTAACACCCTAATATTTCATAGTACATTCTTTCTTCAAAATAATTCAATAACTTTCACTACACACAACAACAAGTTTAAGCGCACCATGACTTACCAAACTAGTCGTTCAAAAGCGGATATTAATAGTATTAACGGAATTTTGAAATTAATATAATTTTTATAATTTTATAATCCATATTATGAGTTTGTTAGACATAATGTAAGAACAAGTTCATTTTTTTCAGATAAAATAAGTAGTTTTCAAAAAAAATTCACGTTTACCACCTTTTAATGGTGAACCCTTTTTAAATCCAATATTTGAAACTTTTATATGTTTAATTTGAAAAAATAAACTTCTTCTTTATAATCGCGACAAAATAATTTAGTTTCAATAAATTTTTGGTGTTTTTTCTCATAACTTTCATATTTGGGTGAATAGTGAAAATACTATATTTTAAATGAAAAAATTTTTTTAATCACTATAATTTATAGTGATAAATTATCAATTTTAATGGTTTAGAAGAATAAATAGATTATAGTTTTACCATTTAATCAAATGATGGTCACTGTAAGTAATTTCACTTTGAAATTGGACAAAAAAAGTGTCAATCTTTTGATAGTTATTATTTCTTAAAAATATGCCTTTTGGTTTTGACAACGGGAATTAATTTTAAATTAATAAATGAAACTTCTAGGTTTTGAATTTGGTAAAATAGACTTAATTTTTGAATTAGTAATTTCAAAATTATCTTAGGGTGAATTTTTGGTATTTTTCTGGAAAAAAAAATCAATTTTTGATGAATAGTGAAAAACACAGAGTTATTGTTTATAAATGAATTTTTATTTAAATAATTATTTGTATTATTTAAATTTATTTTAGGTCAAAATAGATAAATAATACCTATATAAGTTCAATTTAATTCATTGGAGTCATTTTATAATATGTTTAGATATATAAAATGTTTATTGAACTTTTTACCGTCTTTTACCCACTTCCTAGGAGCATTTGCAAATTTTCATAAAACATAATTTTACCGCTTCTATGAATTGAATTTCAAAAATCCGAGAAACAGGGTTGATATTAGTAAATAAAATTTGGTCCAATAAGATAAAAATAATTTTTTTGTGAATAGTAATTTTTTACTTTTATTTACAACAGGTAAAAGTAATCAGGTAATTAAAGGTAAAAATGATTTCATTATTACCCAAACACATGCCATAATACTATTGGATAAATTTATTTCAACCAAAAAAACATTAGTAATAAAATAAGATCCTTTAGGTCCACTTGGATTAGATTAAGAAATTTATTATTATTTAATTTTAAAAAGAGTTAAAAGTATTAAATTCAAGTTTTCATAACAAAAACATTTTTAATATAGGGTTATAAATAAGATAAATTCCACTGTAAATATTCATTAGAAAGCTAAAAATATTTTATACTTAATGGAATTTTATTTAAAATTTTTAGACATTAAATAAGTAAATTTATTTATGACACAATGATGATAAATTAATTACCTTATTAATAAAAGATTAAAATATTTGATATTATAGATACCCAAATAAATGTAATATGAGACTTCTAATGAATTAAAATAATTTTACATATTAATAGGAAATGTTAGGGTTGATTAATTAATTTTTTTTCAAAGTAATAATGCTATAATGATTTTAACAAAAACCAAATCCCAAATAGTGTCAAAATTTACATAAAATAGTTTTTAAAACAAATATTATATTATTAATTGATATAATAGTCCTAAAAACCCAATTTTCGTCCAAAAGACATATATAATAATATATATGACATTAATTAATCAACTGGGGTTCTATTGTCATTTTATACTAAGTTTATTAACCATATAATAAAAAAATACAAAGAGACATGGTAAATGTAAAACTATTTAACAAAGAGTTAAATCGAAATGTTAATGTTAATATGGTGACCTAAACCTGTATAAAACCTATTGGTTGAGAGGTTTTCGAACCATCCTCACATTAGCCTATAAATAAATAATTTTGGATCCATTATAAACTGAAAATGATTTTATTATAAAATAATATTTCAAGCTTTTCCTAAAGTGACCATCACCTCTCTTATAAAATGGCACTTCCCATCTCTTAATTTCACACCTATAAAGCCTTTTGGCTCGGCCAACCCCTACCCACATATCCTACCAACTTTCCTAATTTATTCCTAGAGGCATTACTTTGGTTAGAAATCCCACCTATGGGGCCCTTTTGATCAAATCAAAAGGAAGAACCCGAAGAAGAGGTAAATATTTCGTCACCTCTTTCAAATTCTTTTCTTCTTCCACATCCTCTTTATTTGTTGTTTACATTCTAAAATAATAACTCCAGTATCTTCTATATACTATTATGTTATTATAAAAATGGTACAACCATATTCATTATTCAATCCATCCAATAAATGACAAAGTCACCATACGTGTGTACGTACGGATTACCATCTCCACGTCGTGGTGTATTATGTTATTCAAACACTTCATTATTTGGATGGGTATAATAATGAGTATATCTGATTTAAATAATGAATATAACATGTTAATTATTATTTTTATATGATATAGAATCAAATTACAAACTATTTCTCCATCAATATAATTATATTGTCGCTCGTGCGTACGTACAGATTATTGTCTCCACAACGCGATAAGATTCATTTCCACGTTCACCATTCAATGATTATTATAAAATATATATCATTAATAAGTATTTAATATATGAAATAATAATTATACTAGATATATATATATATATATATTTACTTACATATATCTTATTCACTTAGTTTCGTTCAATACGATATGAAAACAGAAACAACGTTTATGTGTATGTACGACATACCGTCTCCATAAACAGTGTTTTCCATTTCATATATATATGTCTATTATAAGAATTTATATTATAAATATATATGATATATAAATTCTGATTTGTATTCTGGAAGTATTTAAATCATTATCTATGTGATACAATCAAGAGTAACAAGTTAAAACATGTATGATAAAGAAAGTGATTATTACCCGAAATGTTAATTGAACATGGAAATTATTATTAAATTGGTAGTATGAACTCATAAATGAATCATGTATGATATAATAAATATTAATATGGTTCTGACATAATTTAATAACATTCTACAGTCTTTATACAAGTGGTTAAACATACCCTCGACTAAAGGAATGTGCAAGGTAAGGGTTAATTTCTCAATCTTATTATTATCCAGGATTGTTTATGTGTAAGTATATACTAGGAAGTATTTATTATCCATGTCCATGTTTCATAAAAGAGTGTTCAAAGGGATTATTTTAAGGGGACTTGTTTAATAAAACATCATTTTAAATGTTTTAAATATTTAGTATTCTAAATCATTCTCATTAATGTCCATGTTTTCAAAATGGTTTTTACGGATTTATTTATATGGACATGAATGTTTTTAAAATGCTAATTCCTTTTAAAAGTTTCAATGTGTTATGGGAAAATTTTATTCAAAAATGACTTTAAATTTCTTCCTTTTTAAATTGTGTGACTTTTAAATGTTTTTATGAAAAAGGGATATTTCTCTCAAATATTTGTACAAATAATTTTCATCTATATTAACATCCCTTGATGGATTTTAAACTTGTTTGAAGTTGATTTATTATGATACAAATCATACATATTGTATTGAAGGCTTTGTGATATGTTTGACTATGGATGTGCTATTTTTATACCATTCATGGTTTTTGGATAAAGTATTGACATTTTGTACGATAGTTTTAATATGAATGTTTATTTTATGTTTAAACCTTTTCATATGAGGAATGCATTGGACTTAGTAAGTGATGGGTGGAGCCTGCTATAGCTCCTCGATGCATCAGTAGGACTCATGAGACAAGATAGTGTCTTGGAAAAAGTCCTTGAAAAAATCTTATTTCTAGTATTGGCACAAGGCCTGGACTATGTGGTTACCATGTCTGGCATTATGCATTCCTTCATTATGAAAGTGGCTATTGATATTAAATGTGATTATTCGACCACTAGAATATCCATGTGAATAGGTAAATGGAATTATTTTATTGTATCCTTTCCATATTATTCAGAATTTTAAGTTTCAAAGGATTTTGTTTTAGTCTTATATATTGCCTTAAAAGTTTATGCTTATTTTTGAAAGTTTCTGCGTTATTATTATCCTTACTGAGCATCTGAGCTCACCCCTTTCTATGTTTTAATTTTTCCAGAATTCTAAGAAGTGTATTATGATTGATAACAGGGTTAAGATAAGGGATTAATGGAATTATAAAAGGATCATTTATATGGTGTTTTATTTTCTAATGTGTAATGTAACGTTCATGTATGTAATCTATATTCCAAGACAGCTAAACTGGTCAGTATTTCGGGACATGATTCCTATTAATCATTCCAATGTATTAAAATAATGCACCCACTCCAGGCTTCTGGGGTCGAGGCATTATAGTTGGTATCAGATAAAGTTTATAAATAACATTGGAAACTATATTTAGATAAACTCTCATTAGATCACATTACCCTAAGATAAACATTGAGGATTAGTATAGAAGAACTTTTTAGAATTTTGGTAATGTATAGATTTTGTGAGTTTTCCAAGAAAATACATCCCTGTCTTGATACAAGCAGGTATAGGTGGATCTGGCACAGATGTATCTATGGGTAAAACACGAAAACACCACTTTGAGCTGGAGTTGAAGGGGAACTGGTGCACAACAACAAACCTTGATGCGCTCTTTTTTACAACCCTCCTAGGGGATATTATTAGGATAAATCTAATTTTCTTTAAAAATCATTATGAAGGATTTATGATTATATACCTCCTCCAAGAAAATATTTTTATGATTATAGATTATATCCATAAAATATTCAATTTATGTTAGGTATTTTACAAGTTTGGAATTATTCATTGTGATTCATAAACTGACCTTCTGTATGCCATTGTAAGGAAATGGCATCGAGTAGAAGGAATGAGAACTCCATAAATATGTATGATCCAAAGAGTAAGAAGGATCATATCATTCATGGTATTAAGCCAAAATTTATAAGGGAAATAGTATCCCTTGTATTTTCAAGATATGAAGAAATTATATCATGTGTTAATAAGATAAGTAAATAATTCTCTGAGTCTTATGGCTTTAAAGGGATGCAAGAAAAGAAAAGGATGGTAGAGAGAAAGATGGATGAAGGGAAGAGGGAAAAGAAGTATTTTCCCATATGTGAAAAATGTGGAAAGAATCACCTTGGTAAATTATTTAAGGGAATGGGATTTTTTTATAAGTTTGGGAAAAAAGGACACCAACTACGTGATTTCAAAGGTGAGAAAAAGGTTTCAAATATAAAATTCTTCATTTGCAAGGAGTTGGAACACTATGTGAATCAATGCCCAAATCATCAAAACATACCCTAAATGATGCTATGGGATAATAATCAACTTACGATACTACCGAAGATAAAGATAAATGAATAAGAGTTCTTATGATGTTATTAAAGTATTGTTTCATTTGAGTATTGTATTAATGATGTACATGTTATAAGAATTATAGAGTATATAAGGATTGTACTGAAGTACTATTTCATTAAGGACTTAAGATTGGGTAAAACTAAGAAAAGTGACTCAATGGAAAGTTAAAATTTTTGTAAAATACATGGTTGAAGGAAAGAAAAAACATTATTATGTTCCTGATACCGAGGTATAGATTTTGGAATAATAGATGATTGATTTGGATATTATTGACATCCTTAGAACTGGTTAATGGTTTGTTTATTCCATCATTGTTGGAGTTTACAACATTTTTAGATATAAGGAGTATATCCAGTATTATATAAGTAATAAGGGAGCATTAATGTAACCAATTTGGTTATATGATAATTCAGGGTGTTACCATGTTTTAAAATAATACATGATGAAAGTGTTCACATGGTATTACGTGGAAAAAGGATCTTCATTGTGTTTTACTTCCATATAAATTTTGGACTGTGAGTTTGGATATAAGTATTTTGGAAAAGTCTAAAGGTTGGAATAGATTAGGTTTTAAATAGGATACTATTATTAAGGTTATATTTGGATTTTTATAAAAAGGACAACACACAGACCGTGTGACAATCTATCATGTCGGACAAAGCTGCTGGAATTGAACCCACAACCATAGTGAGATTGAGATTTATCACCTACCACTGGACTACGTGAAGTCCCTAGACTGTATAATCTAGTTATTTTAAAGGGTCTGATAGCTTAATTATAAATTCATTATTTTTAGAACCCTATACGATTAGGATAAGTAGAATATTTTTTTGAAATCTTTTGGAGTGAAATATGAGTTTGTGGTTGGAATTAGTTGAAGGATGAAACTCTACTTGTCAAGTATATATATATATATATAATTTTATCATCTTATTATATGAAGAAATTTATTCTTAAACATTAGGTAAGGGATCTTAAAACTAAAAATGTGTTATCCTAATACCTTATGTTTTGTTGAACCGATTATATTTTAAATCATCATAGATTGATGGCATTGAGGCCCTCAAATCTAAATTTTTTTGTGACTTATGAAATCAATCACTCACTATAAATATTTATGTTTTTCCTCCAATTATGTGTCTCTAATTTCCACCAATGTTCTCTTAATCAAGATCATAATTTGTTGGTGACTTTTTTATTCCCCATTTCCTCTTATTAAGACTAAATTGTATTAACCCAATTTCCGATGTGTGTTTTCCCACAAAGGTATTTTCTATTTTTAACATTTTATTTTAAAAAAACAATTTCAAATTTAGAGGACACAATTTATTGATGGAGGGGAGAATGTAACACACCAATATTTCATAGTATGTTATTTATTCAAAGTAAATCAATAACATTCACTACATACAACACCGAGTTTAAGCGCACCACGACATACAAAACTAGTCTTTCAAAAGCGTTTATGAATAGTAATAACTGAATTTTGAACATTTTATAATCCTTATAATTTTATAATCCAGATTATGAGTTTCTTATACATAATGTAAGAACAAATTCATTTTTTTCAGATAAAAGAAGTATTTTTCAAAAAAATGCACTTTTTCCGCCTTTTAATAGTGAACCCTTTTTAAATTCAATATTTGAAACTTTTATATATTCAATTTGAACAAATAAAATTCTTCTTTATAATAAATACATAATAATTTAGTTTCAATAAATTTTTGGTATTTTTCTGATAACTTTCATATTTGGGTGAATAGTGAAAAATACTATATTTTAACTGAACACAACTTTTTTCATCAAAATAATTTATAGTGTTAAATTATACATTTTAATGGTTTGGAAGTATAACTATATTATATTTTTATCATTTAATCTAATTCTGGTCATTTTAAGTAATTTCACTTTGAAATTGGACATTAAAAAGGGTCAATCTTTTGATAGTTATTATTTCTTAAAAATACGCCTTTTGGTTTTGACAACGGGAATTAATTTTAAATTAATAAATGAAACTTTATTGTTTTGAATTTGGTAAAATATAATTTATTATTAAATTAAGAATATCAAAATTATCTTATGGTGAATTTTTGGTATTTTTCTGAAAACTTTCAATTTTTGATGAATATTGAAAAACACTAAGTAATTAATTAAAACCGACTTTTTATTTAAATAATTATTTATTTTATTTAAATTTATTTGAGGTAAAAATAGATACATAATACTTATATAGGTTCTATTTAATTCGTTGGATTCATTTTATAATAAGTTTAGATTTATAAAAATTATATTTGACTTTTTACCGTATTTTACCCACCTCCTAGGAGCATTCAGAAATTTGCATAAAACCTAATTTTACCTCTTATGTGAATTTAATTTCAAAAATATAAGAGAAACATTTGATATAAGTAAGTAAAATGTGGTTTAATAAGATAAAAATATTTTTTGGTGAATAGTAATTTTGGACTTTTATTTACCATGGTTAAAAGTAAATAGGGCAATTTAAGGTAAAAATGATATTATTATTTCCCTAACATATGAAATAATTCTATTGGATAAGTGTAACTTAAACAAAAACAACCTTAGGAATAAAATATGATCCTCTAGGTCCACTTGGATTGGATGAGGACATTTATCATTATTTAATTTAAAGAAGAGTTAAACGGTTTAAATTCAAGTTTTCATAACTAATTTTTTTTAATATATTGTAATACATAAGATAAATTATACTATAAATATTCATTAGAAATATAAAAATATATCCTACATAATTATATTTTATTTATAATTTTTTTACATTAAATAAAAAATTTATTTATGACACAATGATGATGCATTATTTACCTTATTAATAAAATATTAAAATAATTGATATTATAGATACCCAAATAAATTTATTTTGAGACTTCTGATGAATTAAACTAATTTTATAAATTAATATGACATTTAAGGGTTGATTAAATCAAATATTTCAAAGTAATCATGCTGTAATGATTTTAACAAAAAACAAATACCAAATTGTGTCACAATTGACATAAAATAGTTTTTAAAGAAATATAATATTATTAATTGATATAATTGTCCTAAAAATCTAAGGTTTGGCCAAAATACTTATATAATAATACATATGACATTAATGAACCAATTGGTGTTCTATTGAAATTTTATATTATGTTTATTAACCATATAATATAAAAATACAACGAAACATGGTAAATGTCAAACTATTTAACTAAGAGTTAAATCTAAATGATATGGTTAATATGGTGACCTAAACCTCTCTAAAACCAATTTTTTGAGAGGTTTCAGACCGATCCCCACTTTAAACTCTAAATAAATCATTTTTGAGCCATTATAAACCGAAATTTATTTTATTATAAAATAATATTTCAAGCTTTTCCTAAAGTGACCCTCACCTCTCTTATAATAGGGAACTTCTCCTTCTCTTAATTTCACACCTCCAAAGCCTTTTGGATCGGCCAAACCCAGCCCAAATATCCTCCCAAATATCCTCCTTTCATCCTAGATGCCTTACTTTTTTCATAAAGCCAACCTAAGGAGCCCTTTTGATCAAATGAATAGGAAGAACCCAAAGAAGAGGTAAATATTTCATCACCTCTTTCTAGTTCTTTTCTTCTTCCACTTCCTCTTTATTTGTTGTTTCCATTCTAAAATAATAACTAAAATATCTTATATATACTGTGATGTTATTATCAAAATGGTACAACAATATTCATTATTCAATCTATCCAATAAATGAAAAAGTCACCATACACGCGTACATACGGATTATTGTCTCTATGTCATGGTGTAGTTTGTTATTCAAACACTTCATTATTTGGATGGGTATAATAATGAGTATAAATTATGTAAATATAAAATATAAAATGTTAACGGTTATTTATATATGATATACCATCCAATTACATATTATTTCTCCATCAATATAATGATATTTTCGATCATGCTTACGTATGGATTATTGTCTCCACGACGCGATGACATTCATTTCCACGTTCACCATTCAATGATGATTATAAAATATATATCATTAATAAGTATGTAATATATGACATAATAATGATGCTGTAGATATATATATATATATATATACTTACTTACATAAATTTTATTCACTTAGTTTCGTTCAATACAATATGAAAACGGAAACAGTGTTTATGTGTACGTACGGCCTACCGTCTCCATTAACGGTGTTTTCCATTTCATATATATACGTCTATTATAAATATTTATATTATAAATATATATGATATATAAATCATGTTATATATTCTGGAATTATTTAAATCATGATCTATGTGATACAATCAAGATTAACATGTTAAAACACGTAGGATAAATAAAGTGATTATTACCCAAAATGTGAATTTAACATGGAAATTATTATTATATGGGTAGTATAAAGTCAAAAATTAATCATGTATGATATCATAAATATTAATATGGATCTTTTATAATTTAATAACATACTATGGTCTTTATACGGGAGGTTAACAAACCCTCGACTAAAGAAAAGTGCAAGGTAAGGGTTAATTCTTCAATTTCATTATTATCCGAGATTGTTTATGTGTAAGTATCTATGGGGACTTATTTATCGGCCATGTAGATGTTTCATAAAAGATTTTTCAAAGGGATTATTTCTAGGGTAATTTTTTACTAAAACATCATTTTAAGTTTTTTTTAATATTTATTCTTCTAAATCATTCTCATTAATGTTCATGTTTTCAAAATGGTTTTTAAGGATTTATTTATATGGGCATGAATGTTTTTAAAATGTTAATTCCTTTCAAAAGATTCAAAGTTTTATGGGACACATTGATTAAAAAATTTCTTTAAATGTATTACTTTCTAAATTATGTGACTTTTAAATGTTTTTATGAAAAAGGGATATTTCTTTCAATGTTTTTTGAAAATCATTTTCATCTATATCAACATCCCATGATGGATTTTGAAATTGTTTGAAGTTGATTTACTATGATACAAATCATCCATATTGTATTGAAGGTTTTATGATATGTTTTATTGTGGATGTGTTATTTTTATACCATTCATGGTTTATGGATAAATTATTGACATTCTGTATGCTAGTTTTAATACGAATGTTTATGTTATGTTTAAACCTTTTCATATGAGTAATGCATTGGACTTAGTAAGTGACATTTGGATCCCACTATAGCTCCTAGATGCATCAGTAGGTCTCATGAGACTAACTAGTGTTTTGGTACAAGCCCTTGAAAAAATCTAATTTTTAGTCTAGGCCCAAGGCCTTGAATATGTGGTTATGAGGTCTGACATTATGCATTCCACCATTATGAAAGTGGCTCTTTATATTGCATGTGGTTATTCGACTTGTAGAATATCAGGGTGAATAGGTAAATGGAATTATTTTATTGTAACTTTTCCATATTATGATGAAGTTTAAGTTTCAAAGGCTTTTCTTTAGTCTTATACATTGCCTTAAATGTTTATACTTATTTATGAAAGTTTCAGCTATATTGTTATCCTTACTGAGCATCTAAGATCACCCCTTTCTATGTTTTAATTTTACCAGGATTCCAAGAAGTGTATTATGATTGAAAAGCAGGGTTAATCTATGGGATTAATGGAATTATCAAAGGATCATTTATTTTGTAATTTATTTTCTAATGTGTAATGTAATGTTCATGTATGTAATCTATTTTCCTAGACTGCTAAAATGAGTGTTCTTTCGGGACTTTATTCCTTGTAATCATGAAAATGTATTAAAATAATGCACTGAATATGAGCTTTTGGGGTCGGGGCATTAAAAATGTCATAATCATTATAATAAATATATTTTTCACTACCCCATTAAAAATTGTATTGTTCATAAAATGATAAGAATATTATTTTTAAAAAAAATTATAAAATTTAGAACATAGTTAAAATTTACTTTCAAAAATCATGGGATATTATTAAAAAATATTCTTGAAAACATTATAGAAAACATGGATATTGAATAAAAATATTTTCAGACTAAAAGGGGATAAATGTGGTTGATTTTTCTTAAAAGCATTTTTTGATCCATTTTGACTACCAAAGAGAGGGACAAGTAACTAAAACTAAAAAATTATATAAATATAAAGAGTGAAAGAAAAATTATTTTTGCTTATCATATAATGATCTTATAATTTTTTTCATTGTAAATTCAATCGTAACATATCCTGATTAAAATGTGATTGAAACATAAATTCATTACCTCAAGTCTTATCCTTATTCAAATGCATTAAAACCTATTATATTAAACATAGAGTTATTATAAATATAATAGAGAACATTATTAACAAATATCATACAATATATTGTTTACTTATGACATCATATCACTATTTCATAATAATTCTTTATTAAAATCATTTTTCTTGGAGTTAAATGTTTTCTTTTTCATGCTGGTTTTGACTAGGCGCTTATAGTCCTTTTACACTGTTCAAACATCAATCTTCTGAAAAATTTAAATTGTAACATAATTATCAAATTTATTCCTTATATAATATTCTATAACTATTCATATAATTTGGGGTCGAAAAATGAATTATATCTCTTTATGGAGATAGTAGTCGTTATGTATACAAGAGTGATGTTTCTAAATTTTGATAGTTAAAAGGAAATAAAGGTATATAATAATTCACCTTTATTGATTTTTTATATCATAATTATAATATTAATTAAATGTATCCTTATTACCATCTATGTCAATCAAAAATGTAAATGAATCAAATCAATTCAAAGAGATAGTAATTTACACATATGCATGGGGACTTTATCGTTTGTTAATAGATGGAAAGGTTATAATGTAGATAAAATATTATAATTAAAAAAGTTTAATTATGTCATAAATATAATATAAAAAATATTAAATCCATCATAACCAGAAATCATGAATTATAGTGATGGAAAATGAATCATAGTTCTGTGTGGAGGCAGTAGTCCTCACATACACATGAGTGACAATTTTATTTCCAATTTAATGGAAAGGTGAGAGGATAATGATTGTTCCATAATCATAATCATAATTAAGTGTACTGAAAATTTTATCATCATTATTTTTTAATGTATAATATATATTTAATGGGGTCAGAGGAAGAAATGAAATTGAAAGTACTCAGTTAAGAGTTATACCTCATTATTAGGAAACCTCTTTTAGCTTACACATTAAACCATGAAACGATGGTATTTGGAAAACTAGGAAATGAGGAAAGGATATGGTAAGGTATTATTCTAGGCATTTTATATGATATAAGGCTCATGAATTGTGATGAAGAGAGGATATGTGGTATCCTTTTTTAAGGGATGGAAAGGACACACTTGGAATTATATAAAAGATTAAATAATATATATATTACAATCATGTTAAGTGAAAAAAAAGGAAACCCAAATTTGAATATAAGATTTTATAGGTTATAAATAAACTCAAAAATAACATTTAGAAATGTTTTTGGTTTATTTTAAACCTCTTCTACTAGTAGAATCACACTAAACCAATTTTAACCATAAAGGTGATAACTTACCTTTTTACTGTGATACCAGAAGTATATGAACAAAACTAAAAGGGGAATTCTTATTAAAAATTGGAAAATATTATTATAAATTTTCAATCCATTTTATTATTATAAGTTTCTATAGCTTTCATCTTTAAAAATAATACTATAAAACCCATGCAAAACGTTTTTTTAGGAAAATAGAAGATTTTAGAGTGAGAATTATTTCAACTTGAAATCATGTAATAAGTTTCTTTCCATGAAATTTTATTGTTAAATAATAAAAATGGAATTTTTTATACAATTAAATCAATTAAAAACCGAATGAAATATTTCAATAATTTCCTTAAATGTAAATACATAAAAATAGTTTTTAATTGGAAAAATTATAATTTCTTTCAACAAAAGTCATGATTGGGTACAAAATTTAAAAATAGTTTTTTAAAATATGTTATTTAACTTCTTAAAGATATATTTTTCTTAAAAAAACTCACCCAATATGATAAATGTAAGTTTTAAATAGTTTTTAGTTCATTAACCAATACTTTTAAACAGATTTTACCTCTTTTAATGCGGTGACAAATCGTTATCATGGTCACTATTCATAGAGACCAAAAATTAAATTATCCTCTATATATTTTATAAATTATGATGATTCTATATATGGAATCCATTTTAAGATATAAAATTATAATATTTGGAATAAATTCATTTCAATATAAATGTGTAACACAAAACAAAAAATAGTTTTAGAAAAAAAAATGTTTCTAATCCCAAAAATGAACTTATACCAAAATCAAGTAAAAATATGATTCATGTGTAAATAATTTTATTATTTATAACAAGAAGATAATATTAGTTATTTATGATAAAATTAAGTGTTACAGTACTTATCAATGAAAATAAATGGTAGGTTTACAAAAATATTTATTTTCACTATTTCCAAAAAAATCAATTATTCAAAAACAAATCTAAATTTCACTCTAAAATATATTTAATATGATTATTTAAAAAACTTTACCCTTTTAAGGAACCAAAATTTCTAAAATTTGAATATTTTAATTATAGTATTCACTCATAAAGATCAATGAAACCAATTTTTTGATGAAAATGTATTTTTGAGGCCCAAAACGACTTTACTAAAAATTAAGAACTTATTAATCAATGAATTTGAATTATATAAAACTTTTTAAAAATTTTGTAATTATTTTATTTTAATTCATACCTTAAATTTTAAAGGTTGGGATATTACAGTGTATTTTATTATGGTTCATCTAGAATGCAGTTTTTGTGTATAGTAAACTATCAAGGAAATATAGTTTGTCTAAAGAGAATATATCATAAAATAACGTAGTTTTACAAGGGGAACACAATAAAATTTTCTAATAAGAATAGTAGCATCAAAAAAGGTATGGAATAGATTTCATTTTATTTAATTTCATGAAGTAGAATCTCTACATTATCATTGGAAAGGAAGACATGTTTCTTCTATCCATGGAATGGAAAAATTGATTATGGTGTTAATGGATTTTTAATTTCATCCAAAATAATTTATAAGATATGATAAATGTGATTTATCATGTGGTATCCATAAAATATAATTTTATCTATACAAAAATATTATATTTTTTTCCAAAAAAGGATATAATTCAAAAAATATATATGAGGAAAAATAACCGAAGTCAACAAGGGTGCTTGAACTAGTGCATGTTGAGTTGTGTGGTATAATATCACCAAGATACATTGATGGTAATATATATATTTTTCTATTAATTAAATATAACAATAGGAATTCATGGTTTATGATTATCACTTACAAGTTTGAGGTGTTCAGTTTCATTAATTGTTATTAGAAAAAGTCCAAAAAAATACCTACACCAAAAAATCTAAAATCCCCGACATAAATTGAATATAATTTTCAAACTATCAGCTGTAGGATTATCTAAAAAAAATGTATAAGAACAAAGTTACAATAATAACAACTCCTTATATAATTTTTTTGCGATTAGAAAGTGGATCATAAAAAATATTGGCAGAACAATTGTTATTAATGAAAAAATTCCTGAGATATTTTCTTATTAAGCATTCATGACATCAATATACATTTCTAATGGATATTTGTTATAATCAAGATAAGAAAATATCATATATGATATGTTTTATTCAATGAATCTAATAATAATATACATTTTAATCTTATGAGTTAAGTTCATTATTCTCCATAAGAATAAAAATTGGAATTTTTTTTGGAGAATAATACATTATACTCAACTATTCAAGAAATAAAAAAGTATATAAATTATTTAATTAGTGGATATGAAAGGTTTTTGAAACTAATTATTTCATTATAGTGGAGAATGAGTGGAATATTCATTAAAACATTGAAAATTTTCTAAATTAAAGTGATAAAGAAGTAAGTAACTCATATAAATTATAACGGGATGAGTTAAATTTAGATGAAGACTCAAATATGGAGAACGATGAAGTTATACTTTCATATTAATAAAACATAAAGTTTTGAGTGGTGATTAGTGATTATAATAACATTGGTGGCCAAATATCACCTGCGAATATGAGGAGAATGAATTCTTTATGGAAAAATTCACTCTAATCATAGATATAGAAAAAATATTGGAAGATGCTACAAAATATGAGAATGTCATTCAAGAAATGCATGAAGAGATTTACCAAAATGAGGAGAATAATATATGGGATATTGTTTTGAGGATGATAAAAAATTAATTCATTGGAAACAAATGGGTTTTGAATAAAAAATTGAATGAGGATCTAATAGTGATTCAAAACAAGGAATTAATGGTGTGTAAGAGATACTCCCAGAAAGAGGGTATCTATATAGATGAGATATTTTATTCTATGGTGAGGATATAAACTATATGATTATTCTTAGTCATAATTATGTAAATGTGATTCAAGGTTTCCTAGATGGATTTAATGTTATCATTTATAAATGGATTTTTTAAAAAAGAAGAATTTGTAGAGTATGAGTATGGTTCTATTATTAATAAAGATGAGAAAAATGTTTTGTTTTTTATAGAAGGAATTGCATGGATTAAAGAATTATCAAAGAGCATGGTATTCATGACTTGATAAGTATTTTAAGAATATAAATGTCTTATGGGGAGGAATTGATCATAATCTTTTCAGAAAATTTGGAAGTGATCAATGAATTATGGTTCTCATGTATGTATATGATATAATCTATGGTGGATTAAATAAATCATAGATAAAACAGTTTGAAAATTCATGAAATGTGAGACTAAAATTTCAATGATTACAGAGTTAATATTTTTCTTGACCTTTATACAAGGAATAAATCGTACATTCATTTCTTATTCCAGATATACCAAGTAGATTATGGAACATTTTGAAATAGAGGATTCCAAAGTATTGGTAAAATTAGTTTCTACCCTAATGAACCTATCAAGGTATGATGATGAAAAAATGTACAATGTTATAAAATACAGGTTGGTCATTGGAATCCAACCATAATTAATAATTTGGTGACATGATATTATATTTTTCTTTTTTTTGGCTGAACGATACTAGAGTAATCCAAAAGAAAATCAGTTACTAGTGAGAAAAATAATATGTTGGTATATCATAAGCATAGTCATATTGGTTTTTTATAATAAAACATCACAACATTAGTTTTTGGGATTTTAAAATTTTGGTTGGGATGATTTATAAGATGATATAAATTTAATACGATGAGGTACAATCTAACTTATAGAATGGTACATTTATTATTTTCATAAGAAACCAGATGATACTTAACTGAGAACTATAGAGGTTAAATATAATGCAACCACTCATGCTTTCCCACAACTATTGTGGATGAAGAAGCATATCAAAGATGATATATAACATTATCTCATTGTGTTAGATATTTAAAATCAATGAATAATGTATCTCACCATATCAATAGTAAATATACAAGTTTAAAATCAAAATAACTTAACTAATTAATATTAATAAACCTTCTTAAAACATCTAAAACTGAAAGGAATCATACTAGGAGTCACTTGAAACTCAAAAAATGAAAAATGAAGGGTTTCTAAAATCATTGTCATTATATGATCTTTATAACATTCAATAATTATTGGAATTATATGTTATCCCCAACCCTTTATTATTGTTTCATATAGATATATTTCATAAGGTTTTATTTATTGAAGGTATTATTGACAACTAATGCTCATTATAATGTTCATAGAATTTTTTTATGAAAATTATAATTCTAATTTATTTCAAAATTATGATATGCTATAACCAATAGATCTTTATTAGTATAACACATATACCACCCATGTATAGTTTCTCTTTAATACCCACCAAAAAATTATATAAATTGGAGAAACTACAAAAATATAAACAATATTATGGTACATGGAATCCATTTTTATGAATTCATATAAAATTTTCAATCATAGATTATTTACATTTATGACATCCTTATATGATGAAGTTTTATTATTATAATGAAATAATTTATCACCTTGAAATAGCGATCATATAACCATCTCACTTTTGTTTTATTTTTCATATGTAGTATATGTCTCTAGAACATTCATTTTCCAAATGATACTATGAAAAATGTTCCCATTCCAACAAATTTTTCATCTCGATCCTTAACTTTTACCCATGTCAATATTTCTCTCATTATCTCAAAAATATATTTTCATCCATTTATTGAAATATAGTCTTTTACTTGACTGTATTTTCTATCTTAGGTATTCATATAATATCATCAAAACCATTATGATATACAACATAGAAATACTCTATGTTTTTTTTGAATGAATGATTGCTTATTTATTTATACATAAGTGAATATTTTCATTTAATGACATGGATTTGGGACATATTTAATTTTATTCATATTATAACTCATTTTGTATCCATTCATCGTTATTGTTGGATTGTGGTTATTAACTTATGCCACTCTTTTAATATCATGTCTTAAAAAGACAATGGAATAATTTTCATGACTTATAAGACTCATCATTGATCCTTCTTATACTTACATAATGGATTTTTTGTGTATAAAAAATGTGATTTTGGGAGTAAATACACTATATATTTTTAATGATACTTGAATAATACATACTCTAACTATCCCACCTATAGGATTTAATATCTTTTATTAAATATATCCCACTTTTCCCTTAAATATTTCTCAAATTTCATAATGTAATCTCATGAAGAACATGAATTTACCTATAGATTCTAACTAAAATAGTTCACATGTATCCGGTTAAACTTGTCCTGGAAGATTGGTGACTTTATCACCTTTAACAAATGAGGTGTATTGATCATTATGACTTATAAAAAATCATTTCTAATACTTTATCCTTTTAACTCATTAATATTCAAAACACTCTTCTTGGTATTTCCATGAACTTTTCTTTTGTATTTACTAATTCATGTTTAGTATTTATCCAAACTGGGTATTATTGAGTCTTATATTTTATATTCATTATTTATTATCTATTATTCCAGTATTACTAAACTATTAATTGAGTAAGAGACACAGAAAACAATATTCATTCCATAATAAAACAATGTCTCATCGTGTTTAATAGAAACATTAGATAAATAATTTCGTAATACTCAATAAAAATAATAGGTTAGCTATAATTAATCAACTTGGAAATATAGAATTCATCTTCTTCTCATTGCTAACATATGAATCACCCTTCCTCGGGTACATGGAGGATTCAACTAACTTTATGTAATTATTCTGCCCATATTTGGTTATTTTATTTAGATACATATGTGTGATAGAAAAATTATTAATTCCACTAAGTTATATACCCTTAGAGGGTGGTGAATCAGGGTATGAAAGATTAAAACAACGACGCCTACTGATATTGCTTCACTATTAAGAAAAACACCATTCTCTCTCTTTCCTATCGAAAAATATAAAAAAAATTAAATCATGCATAGGAAACAAAAAATTTTACATGGTTCACCCTCACTGTGATAAGTCTAAGTAGAATAGACTGGAGATGTTTCAATATAACTAATCCACTAAAAGTGCACTTTTATTTACAAAGTTTAGATCAGACTCATTGTCCCTCTTGGTTTACAACCACTCATAATATGAAATCTCACTTCTATCTCAACTGAAGTGTGATCACTTCTTTCTCAAAAGATCCACTCACAATTTATAGACATGTAGTTCACTTCAATTGAGTGAAAACTTGTATTCTGAACTGTATGTAGATTCTCTATTGAAGTTATAATTTCATACACAGATGAACACCACTTTACCATAAAATTGAACTAGGAAACCTCAAATTTTATGCAAAGCCCTTACGGTGCCTTGCACGTGATCCCCTTGCCTAGAACACAAAATATCTCGTTTTACATGCAATACCAACTCCACTTTTCATGAAACCTCAACAATTACATGCAACCTTAGTTTTACATTCAATGTTAATTTTTACACGCAACACTGAATTTTTTTCACAACTTCCTTTGAATACATATTATGTGCATCAAAGCTCAAATCGTCTCTAAGTATTCATCAAGTTCGAATGAGGGGTCACTTCATATTTATAGGAAAAATTAACCCTATGTGAAAAAACCTCCTTGAGAATGTAATCCTTTTCGAGTGTAGAAAACACATCTTCTATGCAACACCATATTTCATGCACTGCTCCAATATTTCACACACCTTATTCTTTTTCTAATTTTCGAGCTTTTAATCTTGAAACACCTCTTGTGGCGCCACATTGTATCTACTCTTTTTTGTACAGCTTCCAGATCGTCCACTACTTTTACAAGGTTCTTCTGTCAATCTTGTATTGTCAACAACATATATTGAACCCAAAAAATCACCATGGATTCCCCCTTTGTCAACAAACTGAACATAGAAACCCAACATTTCAACAAACAAAACATTGATACATGCTTTTTCAATAAACACAACCAACCCAAAAAGGCTTCATTGATTCCTTGAGGTATTTTCTCCAACACATATACTATCTAATACCTACTATGTAAAAAATAAATATCCAATGAAATAATGAATATACATGAATGTTAAGACTCTACTTATAATTCAATTCAATGAAGTTTCTCTTCTAGTGGCCTATCTTACCACATGTTACGATAATAGCCACATTTTTAATGTGATCACTTTTTTATCTTTGGTTTGTTAGAAATAAACTCTAAAATATCCATTTATATGGAAATAGTTATTATATTTTGACCTTTTCTTTCATCTTTTTTACTATAAGACCAAAAGATTCAATTTTCATTATGTTTTTATCTACTTGCTAAACCTTACCAAAAAAATATTAAAGCAGTTTCTCCATACTATTCATTTTATAATCCTAAATTAAGCTATAGTAACTATGTTATAAGGATGTAATAATGGAATA
The DNA here is from genome assembly GCA_963277665.1 of Viscum album. Lineage (NCBI taxonomy): Eukaryota > Viridiplantae > Streptophyta > Magnoliopsida > Santalales > Viscaceae > Viscum > Viscum album. The sequence continues at coordinate 902,336,214 of OY728160.1, read as the reverse complement.
TATTTAAAGAGTGTCATTTTTTATTCAATTTACATGTTCTTAGTGTAATCATAACCTCATTCATTTCTTGCTTCAATTTTTCTTGCAAACTTCTCAGACATGAAACAACATAGTATAACAATCCATGTTCTAATATTCCTTTCACAATTCACTAAACCGTGAGGATATAAGTATGATATAAACATCAAATGTCTCATCCATGTGTCTCCCTTATGCTTCCTTTTCGCAATAACTTTCTTCCTGAGGTGGTACATCAAGAAGTGTGTACTCTATCATGTACAATTTCTTTTCATATAATAGTATTAAGTGGAAGATACTTCACCTATATCTAAAATGTGTAGCAATTAAGAAATATTTATATCTAGTATTAATCACAGTATTTCTATGGTTTTACATTCCATTTGTCTACAAAAAATGAAACTTAGAAAACTAGTACTTTTATGTTGAATACTGGTTATTTTGCAATATATATTGTTAATATAAATTTTTCCCATATCTTATATCATATCATAGTAACCCTCAACCACTAGATTTGTAATAATTGATAAGTTGAGTATTATAGTGGAAAGGATCCTTAAAATATCTCCTTATAGTCCAAGATATGGTTATTCCACTAATAAAAGAGTCTCAACATAGGATTTTAGCTAGTCAATTGTATAAACTCATGACACCTTGATCTGTTGAGTGGAGTCTAATATCATATAAATACTTAACATGGATTATTTCAATTAATGCCTACAATATTTCACCATGATATCTATGTCTATTTGTTTTATTTCAATATTAGTTAACTGGACCTTCCAATCTTATTAGAATAATCTAACAGGAGGAGGTTCCCTCAGCTATAGCCGATGAGCACCTCATACTATAGTTCGTTCAAACTCTAGTAATGGATGGACTCAGTGACTTAATATTTTCTTTGATATATATTTTTTATTATAAATGTATGAAATCATTCTATATTTATCATCCTTTCTATTTTGAATTGAACTCACAACATAATAATTCTTTAAAATGAAAAAATCACCCTGTATAAATATTTTTTCTATGAATACTTGTTTATAATTTTATATGATCACATGTATAAACACCTAAACAAAATTAATTAAACCTTAAAATGAAAAATATAAAAATGACATGATCTTGATATTTTAATTAGTGGTTTAATACACCAAGATAATGATGTATCAATCAAGAACCTCGAGGTTACTTCTTGAGTCTAGTAAGGCTCAAGTTGTAGTGCTCGACTAGTCTAATCTATCAATGTCTCATCTGGTTCCTTAGAATTTCTCAGTGTGAATTTCAACTCCTATTTTCCTTAACATTATATATTTATATATAAATATTTATATTTATATATATACACTCATATACAGGTAATAGGGTCTTGGTAATGAAACATACACATGTATAAGATCCCTAATCAATATGTGGACCTAATAAATTAAGTTATGTGAGAGATGATGAGAACATAATCATTTATTAGATAATTATTTTAAACATTGAACATTAAATTATTTATTAAATAAAATACTAGACATAAATTAGTTGATCTGCACTCATGATCAGTCAGAAAACAATAGACTTTCATAGTAAAATAAAATTTAATATTAAATAAACTGAAGGGTATTAATAATGATTAAATTAAACTAATTTAAATTCATGATATACATATCCCATGATTCCAAACATATTTTTATAATATTTAAATTCTTTTATGATTTTTTTTTGAATGTTTTTGTCTTATCGTGTTTGGAAAAACCCTCCAAAGGAGTTTCTAGCCTAAACTAAGCCGTGAAGGGTCATGTAGGTTGGTCAAGACGCAACTCAGATGAGCAGTAAGGATGGAATGATGAAACACTTCCCCATATACTTAACGGGGTGTGTGGAGGATAACATATAGTAGAAACTATCATAATTATTTGAAAAATAATATTATTTTTTATATTATATTTCATACTTATGTACTTTTATATTCTGCCTCCCCTTATCCCCAATCAAGAGTAGGATAAGAGGCATCACGGGTAGACAAAGTCACCCACTACTTTTATTATTTATTTTTTTATTAACTATTTTTTTTCAAGCTTATACACATATACGCTTTTAATTTTTTTCTATATTCTATGAGTTGACGTGAAATAAGATGCTCAATCCCCACAACATTTCACTGGTAGACATGCCACCATCAAGGAAATTCCTCCTCATTGAATATATATATATATATAATTTTTATCAAAAAATGATTTTTTTTATATTCATATGGTAAAATATTAGTTATCATTAATAATAATGAATTAATATATATGGTGGTGGGACCGTATTGAAGGACATTACTTTAATTCATGTAAATTTAAATTTAATTTATCATAAAAAATCAAATGACCCCTCAGATACCACATGTTTGTATTGGTCGTTCAATGAAAGAGTAAACACATGGGAAATTAAAATTTTAACTGTCGTATCATCTTAGGAATATCATATCCAAGAAAGTGTAAGAAATTTATAAACCTAGCTATCTAATGTAAATTAAACAATCATTAAAAGACAAATCAAAATTTTATCTCTTTTGATTTTGATCAAACATGTGTTTCTCTCATATAAATATACTTTCTCCTAAAGGAGCTAAATATGAAACCCTCCAGACTATTCATATGAGATTTAGATTCATTTTGAAATATCAACCTTCAAAATCCTAGTGTTAGAGAAGATAATCAGAGACACTTTAGATATTTACATGATTACAAAAGAACAATTTTTTTAATCCAAGAAATAATTCTTCGATGGGGGTCTTAGAACATTGATTTCTCTATCTAGTACTTGGGGATGATGAGTGAGATGATCTGAAAATCATGGGAGGAATCATTCTCAGAATTATTTCTTAATTTTTAGATATATAGGTATGTTTATCTTATGAGAATTTATTTTCCCCATAAATAAGTTAACTATTATAAGATAAACCATATTTAACATATGTACCCAACAAAATATATCTGAAACATCATAAATATTTCACCATTCTCTTATTAAATCATAATAATGTTATGTGATAAAATCTAAGTTATTAACTCGACTCTATTCTCCCATAAAATATTTAATAAACCATGAATAAATATTAATTTATAAATTATTTTTATTTTATTCCACTAATAACTTATGAATACATTGAGTTAATAAACACCTAACTTATTATTTCAAACATTAACAATATTTTATTTATTTAGTTACATGGGAACTAAAAGTCTCAGACAATAACTATCCCCTTTTATGGGTCCCACTATGTCATAAATTTCAATTTATTATAATTGTCCAATATTCTTTATACTCTTTTTGTGTTACCCTCTATGACTATATCTTAATAGCAGTGAGTGATAATTACATCCCAAGAACAATATCTAGAAACACATGATAGTCCCTATGGAGATAATGTTTAATCATAAAAACAAAAACTTCATACAAAAATAGCCCATGTTTAATATGATCCATTTGTCTTAAGATATCTCATAAATAAATATGCACACATTGTGTCATCACACATCATTGAGTTATTATTTTTTGACATTACTGGATGGACATTCCATCTACTAACCTATAAAAGGGTTTAGTAAAGGTATTAAAATTCTTCTCAACTAGGCATGAGATACCTCTTCCTTTCAATAGTGAAAAATCCTAACTTGATCATTCAATAAATTTCATAGCATTAATGATGTACCTGACACAAACTAACTAAGAAAAAACATTAATTTCATGGTCTTTATCATGCATCAAGTTACATGATCAAATGTTAAACACTAATAATGATCTCAATTTGAGGGGACAATACATGTTATCAAATATAGGAACAACCAATAACAGCCAAAAAAATCTGTTGTTACTCTTAGTTGTTCAGTCCTCAAGATCTCCTCTACACAAGATAACCTTGTGGGAACTTCATGAGTAGAAGTATCAATGATTATGATCCCCAAGACGTGATAGTAATGAATAAATTATGTCCAATCATAATAATGTGTCTAAAACATAAGACATATGATTAAAATTATATTTATAGCATCTCAAGGATCCCATTATAGGTGGGAACTATTATAACCAATTTATATGACATGTAATCCAATGACATTACCATGTAAATAGTGTATGTGGAAGTATTATCACTGTTATAGTAAGATAACATCATTCATAATTATCTGTATACATTATATTCCCATCAAAAATTAATACTCATGTTTGATCTAGGGTACCTACTTTCAAAATAGGTATTCCTTGCACAAACCATAGAATATATCAATCATTTTACTACCAATTCATAAAGAATTTTTTTTATACAGATACTTTGCTTATTTTCTGGGTTCTATATCATTATTAAACATGATGTGTTTAGGTAGGGGTGTTGTAACTATATTTTAATTTACCATTAAAAGTATTTAAAAAAAATTAGGATGTTGTTAGACTATGTAACATCATGTTGCCTCAGACCACTACCCGACGTCGGACCAGCGGAATGCTGCATGACCTTAGACATGCCTTCCTATATGCTAGAGGCTAATAACTAGTGGTGAGTGTAACACACTGAGATTTTTAAATAAGTAAATTTTGTTTGATATAATTTGTGACACATGACATTGATCTCAAAAAACCCACAAAATATGTTACTTTAAATTTAGTATTTTCGATAGCTTGTAGAACACGCATCCCCAAGCCTAAATAAACTATAATATAATATAATGTTATAAAATAGTCATTAAATTAGAAGGTACGGATAGTAGAAACTAAAATATTAATATTATGATTATATATTTATTAGAAATAAAATAATAATCATTTAAATGAAAAATAATTTTTTTCTAAAAACTGTATTTTTTCTAAAAGACGGTTTCGTCGCGCTTTTTACACATAATTGAAAATTAATTTTTAACACTGTTATAAAAATTTTTGAAAAAAATGTATAATTTTTGAAATTATTATATCAAAATTATATTATGGCGAGTTTTTCATATTTTTCAAAAAAGTTTCATTTTTTGAATAATAGTGAAAATAGTGAATTTTAATTGAAAACTGGATTTTTGTTTAAATTATTTATAATGTTAAATTATATTTTAAATTAGTTTTAATTTAAAATTAGTGAAACTAAATATCTACTTATAAATTTTAGTTCATTTTTATAATTTTCATATTAAATTTTGATATTATAACTTTGAAAACATTTAAATATTTTCTCTTTGAAAACTCATTTTCTCATCACATCTGTAGAATTAATTTTAAATTAAAATTTTCCAATTAGATGAATTTAATTTATAAAAATGGATTATATATTTTTAATCAAAATAATTTATATTATCTTATAAGGGAAACAAAAATTTTGACCAAAAGTAATAGTGAAAATCATAAAATTTATTTATCATGATAATGGTAAATATTGATTTACGAAGGGTTAATATACAATAAAAAGAGATAAATTGACTTTAAACTTGTATAAAATATATTGGATTCCCTTATTTATAAAATATATTTATAATTCTCTATAATATAATATTTTGACCCTTTTTGACATGAAAAATGTGGTTACACCTTTTTCTTTCCAAAAATTAAAAGTGTGTCACTCACATCACTTATAAAAAGCCACCCCTCTTCTACCTTCCTCGCACATTATTACCATTTTTTCCAGAAAATACCAACACCAATAACTCTTCAACTTCAATTAACTCTTCTTATAATCCTTATTTTTTTCTAAAATAAAAACTAGGTATAATTTTGGTGCAAACCTAACGAGGTTACCTGAAGAAGAGGTAGAATTCTTCAATGAGTGTTTTTATTTTATTTATTCATTAAAATAATTTAATTATTATTAAAAAATGATGATATAATAACCTTATTACATTCCATATACTGATATTTTTTTAAATCATCACCTACAATCATCTGCACTTACATTTAAAGGGTGACAAAATAATCATTCGTGTGTACGGCGGAAAACAACCTCACAAACTGATGTCATTTGTTTTTTCATTACTCCATCCCAAGGATGGGTATTATGATAGTTATAAAGTGTATATATGATATTTATAACTTAATTTTAAATCTATAGTCATTATATCATATATACAGTTTTATATTCTATTTCATAAGGGATATGATTACGTTGCTCGTGTGTACGGCAGACTTCCGCCTATTGAAGCGATGTGATTCATTTTTTCTCTAACGATTTACATGGAATGTAATAAGGGTAATGTTAATAAATAAATGTTACATAAATTAAATAATTATGATATTCATTAGATATTAATAATTTTTTGAAGATAATATTTTATTTTATGTCTTACCTTTTCACTCGCTTAAAATGATAACATCATTCATGTACGTGTGGACTACCAATTTCATGAAGTGAAGTGACTCTCATTTCATAACCAAACCACATAGATTATATATATAATTATATTTAAATAAATAATATTTTCTTTATGTTATAATTATAATTTTATAAATTAAATATATTTCTTACATCCTTTCCATAATGATCTTTGAAAATGGAAATGTTACACATGTGTACGTATGACCTACCATATCCATGATCGTAATGTACTCCATTTATCAAAACCCTATTTCATGATTAGTCTTAAAATTATAATTTATATATAAATATTATAATTATGTAGTTATTATTATTCAAATATTTTGGAACTATATAATATTCATAAGACCCAAAACTTTCATAACAAAACATAAATGAGAAAGCAAGGCAATAAATAATGGAGACAATGAAAAGAAAGAAAAATTTTTAACGAATGGATGATAAGATGTTTTAAAATAATAATATAAGTTATTATAAGTTTTAATATGGTTCTTTAATAAGTTATTAACATGTTTAAAACAACTTTACTTGAGGTGAAATCATGTTCAATCAAAAGGAATCATAAGGAAAGGGATTTCTTCTCAATTTACATTCCATTGAAACTTATTTGTTATTATACACCAATTCAATTTATTATTGTGAATATACTTTCCCTTTTACATGTAATATCATGAATAATTAATAATTCATGTTATTTTAAGTTTAAATTTTAATTATTTTATCCAAGGAGATTTTAATTGAACATTACCAAGTAGTAACATGTTTCTTAACTCAATATCCATTCATTTGGTTATATTACTCTATCCTTGTCTTTGATATTATAGGACTATGTGTGTAATTAATTTTTATTATATTATGTTTTATTTAAACTTTATTAGGAGGATTAATTTTTAACACAACTAATTTATTCATTTATTAATTATCATTTAAATGTTATGATATTTTTAAGGGTTTATTTTACAATCTCAATTTATTCAGGATTATTCATACCAAAGTTTCCATTGAAAGAAATTATTTTATCTTTGTTTAATAAAACCATTAATTTTCATATCCTATGGTTAGTCATGAATTTTTAAAGTAATATTACCTTTTTCACTCTTTTTTACTTGAAATTATTGAGAAAATGTTTTTAAGAAAATGCAACTTCATTTCCCTCTTCAGCCTGAAATCGATTTTTTTCCAAAACTATGTTTTCTAAAAAAAATTGAAAACTATTTTTAGAATTTTATAAAGGATTTATTAAATAAATTTTTACCTATTTTAAATTTTTTTAAAAAAAATTAAAGGGACCATCAAGTCATTTTCAAAATAAGGCATGTTAGTCTTTTATCAAAAAAGTGAAAGGAATATTGGTTTTAATGACCTCAACATGTATGAAATTTCCTACCATCATGACCAATCCATGTTTTCAAACTACTTTTATAAGTTTAAAATTTTATTTTTATTGAAAAGTTTTTCCAAACTTTTTTTTTGAAATATTAGTTTTAAATGGTGATTTTAAAAATGAAATTTAAATTTTCCTCAAAAAAGTTTTAAAATATCTTTTTATGGGATTTATACTTTTCAATGGTGACTACCTTTATTCTTAAACCAATGGGTATATGTTTGATTGATGTTGTTGTTATTCTTTCTATGGGGGTTTTATGGTCTTTTTTATTGAGGAATGTTTTCTCATTAACATTCTGGATTTCATTTTTTAGTCATTAAAATTCCATTTAAATATTCACTTATATACGCTCATTAGATATTAAATTTACCCTAAATATCTATATTATTTATAATGAGTATTTTCTTTCTAAAAACATATATCACTTATAAATAATTTATTCTGCATTGAAATTTTTTTTATCTAGGGAAATATTTATAAATCCATATTATTTAGTCAATAGAAATATTTTATGATAAGGCATATTGTTCGTGAAATAAATCGATTATTCAATATATGAGGAATAATTTCAAAATGAAAACATGGTTGGGGTCCAATTATTGATATTTCCTTAATTCATTAGTCTTATAATGTGTTGAAATAGTTGTCTTACCTTAGTTAAATTAGTTAATACCTATTTGTTTTAAACTGTCTTGAGGATAGATCTTAATGGTACAGGTATCATGGTCCTAAGATATGATGTCAAATAATTAAGCATTTCCTTTATTAAGAATTAAATTATTGTTATATATGATATTTTCAAAATGATATTTTCTCTGGATAAATTTTTTCCCAATTAAATGATTTAATGTCAGGTTTTTTCCATTATTTACCTTTACATATTGATTATGCCTTATCTTATAATCCATGAAATTTTCCAAGTGATAATATCCTTGGATTCTATTTATTCTTAGTTTATTGATTAAATTAAATGTGTTTTTAGTTATTTAAATTCTATCTTGATTATGCCTTATCTTATCTTGAAAGTCAAAAAGATTAAATGGCATGTGTGTCCAGTTATTTAACTTTCCATATTGATTATTATTTATTGATTCATAATAACATCCAGTGCATTGAACCCTTACTGATTATTTTTTCTCAACCTTATTTTGTTTCCATTCCTAGGAATCCATTAAGTGAAATTTTATTGATATACCATGATATTATAGAATAAAAAATTTTATTCTTGAAATGAAAAATTATATTGTAATTTGTTTTCAAATGTAATATTGTAATCATGTATGTATATAGTTTACCAAGACTAAAAACTATTTGGTCCTTTAAGATGTTGTTCCTTATATATTATGCCAATGTAATAAATCAAATATCAACTTTCGGTTACTAGGGTCTAGGTCAGTATAGTGAGGGCCTGTGAGAATAACATGGGGAGAGTATGACTTCCATTTTAGCGTAACTATAGCAACATAAATTTAAAAAACTCATAAACCATACCTGATATCCATGAAAGATAAAAATAAAGTTCCAAAAATAAATATACTATAAAATAATAAAACAATTGGAATTATATATATGTTAAAATGATCCCCTGAGGGTGGATCGTATACATGAATACAAAAAAATGAAACTAAATGGGAAACTCACCCTTAAACTGACCATGAGTCCCGCCCAGTCCCATTTTCCATACCCCAATCTAGCATACCATGTAACAAACAATAAATGGACCCTACCTAAACATGTAACCATTAAGAATACATTATTATTCTCAGGTACCAAAGATTCATGGCAGCTCGAGTGGGGTATGAGTAAAACTTTCTAGGCCACCACATATGGTGTTTACAAAATAACTAATCTATAACTGTGGTTGAAATCATGCTCAATATAATCAAATAAGACCGTTTACATTTAAATCATTTAAAATAATGAATAAAATAAATGTCAAAACTGAGGTCCAAGTCCATGGTACGCTTGTATAGAGCGATCTGAGGAAGTTGGTAGGATAAGCGCACAATGTACGATGAAAAATTGTCCATGGTACGCTTGTAGAGAGGGATCTTGAACATGCTCTACCAGATGGTTGGGATTTTCCGTACACTATACATGGTGACACCACCATCACTAAAAGCAATTAATCATCCAAAATTGGAGGTCATATATATTTTATGTATTTGTAGAACACACACATACACACAAAACATAGATATGTTTTAGAAATATTGGTATAAAATATGGCATATATATATTGTGTGTGTGTGTGTAACCCTGAAATATATGCATACACATATATATAATGTATATAACTCTGTTCATAAGGATACAAAAAGTGGCATATATAAGTTAGGAATATATGAAAAAAATGGTTTAAAATTTTGAGAAATTAACATACCTAACCAATGTAAGATACAGAGAAAACAAATGCAAGATACAAGAATGGAAAATACTAGGTGGTGGAATGTAAGTAAACTATAGAATGAAAAATGAATGATTACATGAGGTCTTGGACATGTGAGAAATATAGATGAGAATATTATGAAGATTATAAAGCTCACTCCTAGTATAAGTGAATGACATATGTGTTAACCTATATATGGAGATAAAATTTCATTGAGCATCCTAGAGAAACAAATAGAAAAGGTTGATGTCAAAGATAATTAAAAGTAATCCAGAATATATTTTCTTAAATTATTTTTTATATTAAATGAAAAATGACATCCTAAGAACACATCAATGCCTTTCCCTCGCTACTATGTTATATTATTTATAGAAGTCATGTCATCAAGGCATTCCAAAAATATTTTTACCTTCACTAACTAGTACATCGATGAAGAATCATATCCATAAGGAGGGTGTGAATATTCAAAGAATTTTTATGAATTTTTATAACAGAAATAAAACAAAAGATAATGGAAAAACAAGTGGAAAATGATGAGTAGGGGTAAAGGCATGACTTATCTAATTAGGAATTTAAAAATGATTCAACATTCTATAATTATGACTATTTCATGATTACTAAATTATTTCATCAATTACTATAATAAAAATTTCATGATATAGTAATTAGTTTTCTCAAATATGTTTTTTAATGCATTCTATGGAATAATAATTTAACCAAAAGGTTTTTTGAATAACTAATCGAATTAAACATTTTAATATTGAAAAATAGATGCAACATTATCTATTTTGTATAAGCTTAATTGAATTTAATAATCCATGTAAAATGATGTAGAAAACTAACATAATAATAATGAGATGTTATAGAATGTTTAGTGCTTTTTTTTCAAATGTCACACGTTTCATTTCTTAACGACAACTTGAGAATAAAGAATTGGTCTCTAATAGATTAAAAATATATGTTTTTATGCAATGATTCAACCTAGGAAGAGGAATATGAAAGAACAATTCCAAACAATCCAAAAAAATTAAATAAGAAAATTTAAAGGTTGTTACCTGTCAAGTCCCCCATAAAAATCACTCTTAGACAATGAGTATATTCCTCCTTCGAGAAGGAATTCCTAACCGCCAAACAACCTTCCTATCTTTCTAAATAGCCCAAACCTCACCTTTTTAACAGTAAAATGTGCAAAATAAAATGCAAAAACCATACCCAACTTGTGGTTGCAATAATATTCATCCACATAGATATTTCTTCTTCCCCTCCGTCAAATTCAGCTAACCTAGCACTTCTATAATAATTTTTTTATTATATGAATATTCAAGGAGTGGTGAGTCATATGAGATCTTTTACTTAATGGGCTTATCAATACCCTCAGGCATAATTGAATTTCCTTATTTTGGAAAGAAGGATTCTCTCATTGATTCTATAATGTTGAGCGGGTTGGTATTCAATTTATATGACTTGGTTGAAAGCCGATCCACTCCACATGATGAATCAATAGTGTCGGTATATGGATGACTTTTAAAGTCACCGTGGATGATCAGAATTATTTTAGAGATCTAGGATGGAAATTTGATGGGATTAGGGGAACTGAAATATATAAAGGGGAAGGCTATTGTACATTGAGAGATTTCGACAAATAGATGATGTGCAATATGTAGGATCTGCTAATAGCAGAAAAGGATGATGAAGGCTTCCTGATCTTGAATTTCATTTTGAAGTAGAAAAATTGGCATGGATAGTGTGGTTCTTAGCAACAACAATATGATATGTCAAACATGTGAGGTGCAAGGCTAAATCTTTTATTTCTATGTGTTAACTGGAGTTGGTGTACATATTTGGATGGCTTTAATGAGGTAACAAGGGTTGATATCCTACACCTGGTTATAGAATTTGATGTGCATTATGTGAAGGTTGAATCACAGTGTTACGCTTGGGTTCTATAGCTGGAAACTCGACTTGGTTTATGAGGGACATCGGAAAATTTTGATATAGATGGATTCACATGGGGATTGAAAATTTTCGGGGTTTTTGATGTGAATATTTACTGAAAGTGGATAGATTTTAATAGAGATAGAGAATGAGTTTTACGGATGCGTGTGGTTGAATGATCAAAGAGGAATACCTAGAGCAATTAATGAAAAAGAATATGATTAGTCTAGGATGGATCGTACATTAATGTGGTGAGTGATTAAAATATTCGAGAGTGAGCTACAAATCGCAATATGCTAGTGGCTTCAGCATGAACAAAGATTGAAGGGTTTATGGAAAATTATAAATGGATATAAAAAGTATGATGGAGGAAATTGGCTAAAAATTTAAATATGTTAATTTATAATTGAATTAATAAATAAATTATATATTGATTTTTTATTCTAGAAATCTCAAATTAATAAAATAAAAATATCATTCAATGCATATTTTTTTAAAATTATTTCAAATATTATCAATTGTGTGAATTTTTTTCACAATTCTTAGTTTTTTTCAATAATTTAAAATAAAATTTCAAATTTTAAATATAATTATAAATAAAATTGTATTACTTAATTTATTTTCATGTTTATTTATTTAGTATAGTTATATTGGTAATTTTTTTCATTGTGTTGATTAGTTTTTTATCTTTTTGGAATTTAAATGTTAAAAAATAAATTACTATATATAGTAGGTTATTTTAAAAAAACACCAAAAATGATAAATTTAATATTAACGTTAGTCTTAAAATTTATAATATATATATATATATAATAGTCTTCTTAATTAGTTAATTAAAAAATATTTTTTTACTGAATAGTTTATTTCAACATATTTGTTTTATGTTGAAATTTTTGTGATTAATAATGGTTATTAACAATAGATTCATGTGTTATTAGAAAACATGTTGGTATTGATAAAACAAAGTAATAGATTTAACTGTTATTAAAACAACTATTGGTATGGAACAATTAAAATTAAGAGACACTTTTTGGTAAATATATTTGTTTTTATATTGAATTAATATTACAAAAAGATGATATTTTGTTGAAAATACTCATATTTACCAATAGATATATTATCTTTCACTGAATTGGTATTGGTATGAGTCACTTTTTTGCAGTGTAGATATATATGTTGTGAATGATTCTTCGGTTGTGATTGTTGTGACTATCATGGTTGTTGTGACATCACCCAAAAATGGAAATTTATTAATCACTTGTATTTGGATAATGAAATGGTTTCCCCTAGATTATGTATTGTGTGACAACACCCATAAAATAAAGTAGAATGAGAAAAAAAAATCCCCTTGTTACATCTCTAAAATGATATTGATGTGTTATGATGTGTGGTTGGGCATGTGGGGCGGCGATGTGCAGTTAATGTGTGCTTGGGAAATATGGTATGGATAGATGGATTTTTTTTCCTTTCTTTTGGTGAACAAGGGTAGTTTTTTTCTGTGATTTTGGGGCATCAAGACGGTTTTATTGGTCACGATTTTTGGACGGTAGGGTGGTTTTTTGGGCCGTGAATTTCGAGTAGCGAGGTGGTATTTTGGGTCATAATTTTGGGGGGGGAATATTGGTTTTGTTAGAAATTATTTTTGGGTGGAGATTTGGTTTGTTTTTACATGATTTTGGAGTATAATGGTGGTTTTTTTCATGTTTTTGGGTGGTGAGGTGGTGGAATATTTATGTTATATGCTTTATTAGTGATGGAATAAATAAATAATTGTTTAATAATGTTTGGAATGGATTTGGTTGGTTTTTGTAATGGAAGAAAATTGTTTATGGGGGAATAAATGATGGGTTGTGTAGTAAAACATGGTTGATGATAAATAATGAAATTAATGGGGTGATTAAAATAAATGGGGTTGGACTTTTGAAATAGAGTTTGTGGATTGAAGCATGGTGTTATGCATTTAGAGGTGGCAACAAAGGTGATGATGTTGTGAGATAGTTAGTTAGTTTCTGAAATCCTATGTTGGGATTGAGTGGTTGATACTAGATATATATTTTTATATATACTTCTATATTCGTATTATTCCTATACTCACCCCACCTACATTAACCACTATCTTCCGACACCCATATAGTCATGCAGGGGGTGTTTTTTCCGACATCCGATGAGATGTACGAATGGTTGGGTACCCAATCCTTCATACTCTCTCTTATATGCAAGGAAGGTATTCCATATATTGTGATGGTATGAGTTATGTTAGTGCATTACATAGAGGCTCTGATAGCCCATGTATTTTCGGGTGAGATGTGACGGCCTAGGTGTGTACGGGTGAGACGTGACCATGCTTTTGGGGTGGTAGACCAGGTGTTTTTGAATGAGGTGTGTTCTGACTGTGCTTATGGGGAGGTGTAGTATATGGAGGATATGGGAGTTCCAGGATGTATGATGTTGAGTGTGAGAGCAGCATACTAGTGGGAAAATGGTATGGGGTACACTTATCTATGGGATTACTATTACATTATATTACTTGGTTTGAGTTATTTGGTGAGTGTGCCTTGGTGAGGTAGGGATGGTTAGTGTACATGTAAAAGTTATTTTTGGTTATGTTTTTTCTAACAGTGTCATTATTATTCTCCTTTCAAATGTGCATGAGAGGCATTGGTTTTTCTTACTAAGTATACATTTATGTTCAACCTATGTATATAAAACTGTTTTTAGGTTTCCAAGAGGACATCGCGGACTATGATAGACATTTACAGCTCGGACCATTGGATAGATATTGTGTTGGTACTTTACCTTTAATTTTAGTTATTTAATTTGTAGACTTTACTATATATGTTTTATTGATACATGCATTATGGGATGGTTTGGGTTTCATTTATATTACTCCATGGTGTTTATTATGGATTATTCATCTTATCTCTCGATCTTATTTATATTATAGAGGCTAATGAATTCCATACATGAGATTTTTATACCCTCGGTTATAGTTGCCAAACCGAGGCCTACTAGAGGTGGGAATCAAGGGTCATTATCTCTATCGCCTCATTAAGGTATCTTTAGAGGGAAGGGGTTATGAAATATTGGAATAACAGGATGATTTTTGAGAGATATGATGATGTTTTTAGTTATGAATAGGGAGGATAGCATGGTTTGGTATGGAAATAGTTCCAGTTGACCTTGGTGGATGAAATATTCAAGGGATACCAGCTAGAACACTATATTTTAAGGGCCCCATGATCCAATGAAGTGAATATGAGTTTATTGTATGGCCATGTGAGATGGACCTTCTTGTCTGGTTAAGAATTAGGAAAGTTACATACATTAGGATAACCTGTGTTCTTGTTTGATCTAGGTAGTTTTATGATGGTTAAAATGAATAAATTTAATTAAAATAAGTATAAATAAAAAAATCCACACTACTAGGATTAGTAAGTTCTTTGTTTTACTTTTAGTTATGGCTTCTTTTCATTGTTTACGTGTGGCTCGGACAGTTAAGGTTTAGTAGGATGATTTGGTTGGTCATTGTAAGGATGATATGGTTGAGGAGGATGATCAGTGTAATATGATGTTGTTTTCATTCTAGATGAAGGATTTGGGAATGTATGATTGAAAATGTTTCAGATGCAGAGATAGTGACTTGGTTAGAGGATAACAAGATCACTTTCAGTTTCATCCTGGCCCTGATGGAGTACTCCATCCCTCTAGAAGACAGTCAGATGTGGGGAGATTTGTGTCAGTGGTGGGTTTTATATATGAGAGAATGGATGGAGGAAGGTGTTTTTTGGTTCAAATTCTTGAAGGAGTTCTGAAAATGGATCCTTTCATCGACCATGAATGTGGTATAGTGTCAGGATATTATTTCTCTTCATTAGGGGAGCATATCAATGTGGGATTTGGGAATCAAGTTGAAGGACCTTCTTCATTTTTTCCAGATCTATTTCCTAATGAGGATTTTCATGTGACACATCTTGATGAGTCACTCCGTACTTCTATCAGGTATTCAATTACCCTTTTTTCATTGTCAATGTGTCTGGAGGTTCAGAAGAAGGTATAGGTAATCAAGTGAATTCACTCATGAGAAGGTTTTCTAAGGGAGGGGAACAATAAGGGTTACTCTAGAAGAATAGTTGTTAGTGGTAGGTCATAGGCACCATGTTCTTTGAGGTTTCTACCATCAGGGATTCAACCTTAGCAGCTTCCTTTCCGGTCGTGTGGGACCAGTGCTTTTGGTTCATTTACTCGGATCATTGTGCCGGTGTTTTTTGGTTTTTGGGTTCATGAAAATCTTGAAAAATAGGTCCTAGTGTTTATTGAATTTTAGTTTGGTGGAGGTAGATGGGTTCTATTCCGACCTTAGCATTAGTATCCAGTGAGACCATTTCATCCATAGGGGAAGTAGGCTTATTCTCTATTAAGGGGAGATGTAGAAGGTATAGGCCTACCACAGTATGGTCCTTATGTTTGGAGACTGTGACCTAAGTGTTTTCATGGATGTGGTCGTTAGTATAAAGATAGAGGAGTTTGGTGAGGTCAGTTTTAATCAGTGGAGGCAGTAGTTCTAGTGGGACCAGTGATTGTCAGAGGTATGATCTGTTTGTTTAGTAACCTTATTTGAGCCTTATTTGATTCATGATCTTATAACTCCTTTTTTACTCCCACTATATCATATGCCATGGAACCATATGTTGAGAGGCTTATCATGCCCCTTGTATGTACTATGCTAGTCATAGGCCAGACCATCTTGTTTTGATGTGTTTCGGGGGTGTAGACTAATTATGGGGTTGCATCATTCTTGTGGGGATATTTTCTTACTACAGATATAGTCATACTATTTCATACTCTAAATAGACTAATTGTGTTATACACATGTTTTCATAAAAAATTTCTATAGGAGAGTTTTGTTTTAGAATGTGGATGGTCAGCATGTGGTTTATGTTGGTGAGTGGAGTTTTCCTATGGGCAGTCAGCATGTGGAGGTCCTTGTTCCCTTATTGGTTGAATTTTCTATAGAATTTGATGATTATAGGATGGTATAGGTACCAAGGGTTGTTGGGGAGTTCTTGGGTGTTCTTTCTAATTATGTTTTGATGCTACCTCCTCGATGTGATGTTGAGTTTGGGATATACTTATAGCTTGATGCTTCTCCAGTTTTGATGGATCCTTATTGGATGACATCTTCTAATTTTCGAGAGTTGAGGATTAAGAAAGAAGATCAGAGGTAGAAGAGTTTTATCTATCCCATTGTGTTGTTGTGGGGTGCTCCATTATTGTTTGTAAAGAAGGTAGATGGTAGTATGTGGCTACGCATAAACTACTGAAGGTTGAATTAGAAATGGTCAAAAAAATGTTACCCTATAACAAGGATATATGATCTTTTCGACAAGATGATAGGGGAGTGTTCATTTTCTAGTATATCCCTTTGGCCTATATATCACCCGTTGTGGGTGAATGGGGGAGATATCCTGAAGGCTTCCTTCAAATGATGATATGTGTACATTGAGTTTTTAGTCATGCCATTTAGTGTTACGAACATGCCAGTTATATTCATGGGACATATAAACTCTTTGTTCTGTGTGTTCCTAGATCGGTTCTTCATCTTATTCATTGATGATTTATTGATCCACTTAAAGTTAGAGGAGGAGCATGTCGAGCATCTCAGAACCACATTTCCTATTCTTCGACACACAACAGCTCTATAGAAAGTTTTCCAAGTGTAATCTTTGTACATGAGAGGTACATTTCTTAAATAATGTGATGTATTAGTAGGGTGTGTATGTAAAACTATCTAAGGTCAAAGATGTTACATATTGGGTTGAACCTAATAATGTGGAAGAGGTTTATAGTTTTATTGGTCTTGAAGGATATTATTAGAGGGTTTTACCTGATTTATATTAATTCATAACCTCATTGAATGCTTTGAATGGGAAGGACTAGAATTTTTTGAGGAGTGATCAGTTTTAGGAAGCATTCAGTCACCTGATGGGTAATTTGGCCAGTGCTATAGCGCTCTGGCTTCCTTAGGAAGGGGTAATATTTGAGGTGTTGGGATGATTTGGTAAGGTGTCATATCAGTTCTCATTTCCACAATGGTTGTATAGGATCCATGACATCTTCCATGTCTCTCATCTTTGTTAGTATTTTAATGATGACTCCAATGTAATTGAATGTGTAGATTTGGATATTGATGATTTATGTGACTTTTGTGGAACGACTATTAGATATCCAAGATCACCAAGAAAAGGCACATTATTGATGGACCATTTCTTGGGTTTTTGTATTATAGAGGCACATTTTCCTATAAGTGAGTACTTGGGAGAAAGATACGAAGATGTCTTCCTAGTACCATGATTTTTTTTGAGTTTTTCATTATTCTATTATGCATTGTGATGTGATGTTTGGATCCTTTTATTTTATGAGATGAGTTGTTTTCCTTGGTATGTGATTTTTTTGGTGTGTTGTGTGATAAATTCCTTACAATTGAAAAGGGGAGGTACTTATTCCTAATCTAGATGAATTAACAGTGATGCGATTAAACCTATTTCGGTGAGTTAGTATAACCTATGGAAAATAATATCTTGACATGGAAGATAGAATTCCTTAGTTAGTGTGTTCAAGATGGTGTGGTTCATTAGTTGTAGAGGTTTTTTGTTTGCGGTGTATAGAAGTTGATATTGTTTTTCAGTGGTTGTGTGGTTGTGTGATTGTGTGATAGGAGGTGGCCTATGGTTATTTAGTGTTTTTTGTGGTCATTCAGGTTGATGTGTTTGGATGGGGGTAGCATTTGAGGTACGATGAGACCCTTGTGATGTATCTCACATGGTGGTTGTTCAGACCCTTTTCATATGGGCCTGGTTTTGGATTCTGGTGGGAAATAATAATTTGATAGGAATATGATTTAATAGTCTATGCCCTTCAAGTTTGTTACTTTTCTAGTTTTATTTGATGGAGGTGTTTGGGGGAGGTTCCTTGAGTTTTCGCTGTACACTAGGGTGCAGCAGAACCGCTACAATAAAGACATGTATTTTAAGTGTACTGCACAACGTTAAAGTTGGTTTCAAGTCTTGTATAGGGATGGTTCATGATATGATTTTTTTGGAGATAAATAATTATAGGGCAATAGTGTTTTTGGATAAACTAAACCCTGAGAATTACACGACATAAAAGGGTATTACAAGTTGGGTAAATCCCCGATGCAATATAGTTTTAAAAGTTTTTTTTGAGATATTTTTCATTCATTCATCTGTTCCATATTCATCCTCACATTATGGGTAAACCCTAGGCACCCTAAGGAGTCCTTCAAGCCCTCTTAATCCCTCTTTGGTTTGTTGGTCCCTCTGGATTTTTGTTTGAAATTGGGGTTAATACATTCTTTCTTTTTGGTATCTTCTCTTCCTTTCTTCTACTGAGACTTTTTTGTGGTGATGTTGTTATGATTTAGGGTGTATTTTGAGGTGTGTTTTGATGTTCTTTATGTGGGGTGTAGTTTGATCCTCATTTCTCATGGTACAGTTTTTGTTCATCGATGTTATTCTTCTCCATACGGTGTGCAGTGAGCTGGAAATATCCTTTTTGGTAGGCATTCCCTCATTCCTCTTTATTGTGTATCATGTGGGAAGGGTTTAAATTTTTTTATCATTGAATAATGGCTGTTTTAGGTTAATAAAAGATAAATAATTAGTTAATTTTAAATTGAATGGGGTAAATTGGGTTTTACTTTCATGTTTTTACAGCTTGATATTATTATGTTATTGTGGATTGTAAGGGCTTTAGGACCCACTGAAAATTATTGTTATTGGGGGTTTTTTATGTTAGATTTATATGATGTAAATTATTCTTTGGTTATGACTGTTGGGATTATTGTGACATCACCCAAAAATGGAAATCAATTAATCACTTATATTTGGCTAATGAAATGGTTGCCGCAAGATTATGTCTTGTGTTGTAACACCCCTAAAATATAGTAGAAAGTGATAGAATACCCTTGTTAAATCTATAAAATGGTCTTGATGTCTTGGGATGTGTGGTCATGATTTTTGGGTGGCGATGTGTGGTTGATGTGTGGATTGGGCATATGGGGATGTGAGATGGATTTATTGTTCGTGATTTTTTGTGTCAAGGTGGTTTATTTGGTCTTTATTTTAGGGAAAACGAGATGTTTTGGTTGACTGTGATTTTGGGGTGATATGGTGGTTTTTCTGTCCATGGTTATGGGATGGTGAGGTGGTCTGTATGTCTATGTATTTAGGGGTAGGGTGGTTTGGTTGGTCATTTTTTGTGGTGGAGAGGTGGTTTGTCTGGTCATGATTTTAGGGTGATATAGTGGTTTTTTTCTATGATTTTAGGGAAGTGTGGCTATGGTTTATTTGTGCTAGATTCCTAAGTAGTAATGGAATAAATAAATAATTTTTTAATGATGTTTGGAATATATTAGGTTGGTTTGGTTAATGGAATCGAAATTTTTGATGGATGAATAAATGATGGGCTGTGTAGTTAAACATGGCTGATACTAAATAATGAAGTGAATGGAGTGATTAAAAGAAATTTGGTTGGAAATGTGAAATGTGGTTTGTGGCTTGATGTGTGGTATTATGAATTTTGAGGTGGCATCAATTATGATGGTGTTGTGGGTAGGTTATTTAGTTTTTTAACCCATAGGTTGGGTTTGAGTGTTTGATAATATATATATATATGTACTTGTATATTTTTTGGATTTATATATGCACCCTCACCCACATTTATAACTATGGGTGACACCCACATAGTCATGCGGGGGTGTTTTTTCTGACATCCGGTGAGGAGTATGGATGGTTGGGTATGCAATCTTTCCTGCTCACTCTTCCAGGAATGGTTGGTATTTGATAGGCTATGATAGATGGAGGTCTGTCAGTGCATTTTATGGTGGTTTTGATAGCCCATGTTTTTGCGAGTGATATGTGATGGACCAAGAATTATCAGGAAAGATATGACTATTATTGTGGGGCAGTATCCCATGTGTCTTCTGGTGAGGTGTGATGTGTTCATGCTTATTGGGTTGTGAGCCGATATGTTTTCAGGAAGGTGTGTTGTGACCATGCATGTGGGTCGGTGTGGTATACATAAGAGATGGGAGCACCATGACATTCGACGTGGGGTGTGAGAGTAACATACTAGAGGGAATGTGGTGCGGGGTACCCTTGTCGATCTGATTCCTATTATATTATATTACTTGGTTTTAATGAATTAGTGAGAGTGCCTTGGTGTAGTTGGGATGGTTAACATACCTATATAGGTGTTTTTCAGTTATGTTGTTTTCTCACAGGTTCATTAGTACTCCCCTTTCATGTTACAAGAGATACTTCAGTTTTCCTACTGAGTATACTTGTTTTCTCACCCTATGTATATAAACCTTTTTTTAGCTTTCCCTGAGGACTATGTGAACCATTCTGTACATTTCTAGCTCAAACCTATGGATATCTATTGTGTCGCTTCTTTATCTATACTTCTGGGTATTTACTTTAGATACTTTATTTTATCATTTTCATTTATACATGCATTATTGTATAGTTTGGGTTTCTTTTATATTATTCCACAGATTTTATTATGGATGTTTTATCTTACCTCCTAATACTATTTATATTATAGGGGGTAATTTCTACAGTACATGAGATTTTTATACCCTCAATGCTACTCACCAATCTGGGGCATACTAAAGGTTTCACTCAGAGGGGTCATTATCTCTCTCCCCTTATTGAGGTATCTTTGGAGGGAGGGGGTTGTGACACTCATTATGAACCTCCAAAAATTTCTTTTCCTCTATATACCTTTCGTAAATCATAATAAAAAAAATAAAGAACACTTGGATTCTAGTTTGTACCATCTCACTACCCCGAACCACTACTCACCATCTGGCTGGTGGAATGATGGATGATCATAGGCACACCTCCCTACACACCAGAGGCTAGTGACTAGCGATAAGGGAATATGAGAATACATTGGGGATACTATGACCTCAATTTTAGAGGATCTATAGCAGTGGAAATAAAAAAAAACATAAACTATACTAGATAACCATCGAAGATAATATTGAAAGTTCCAAAAATAAATAGAACATCAAATGTTATAATCGATAGAATGTTATATATGTTAAATAGATCCCTCATAGGAGGATCATATACATAAATAAAGAAAAAAAATTAATCTAAATGAAAAAATCACCCCCAAACAGGTCTTGAGTCCTGCCTAATTCCATTGTCCATAATCCACCCTAGCATTTAGCATAAATAACTTGAAATGGCCCCTTTTTAAAAAAGTACAATATAAGAATATTTTCTTTTTCACGGGTACCCAAGTGGTAAAGGGCCTGATCTGGGTATGAGTTCATCTTTGTAGGCTATGAACAATGATCCCCAAAATAACCAGTCTATAATTATGTACGAAATAGTGCTCAATATAAAAAAATAAGAACATATCCATTTAAACATTTAAAATTAATTGAAAAAATAAACTCCAAACACATGTGATATATTCCCCCTTGGAGTAGTACAAAACTTATTTGGCCAGCTTCAGAGTGTCTATGAGAATATTTCATGATCATGCAAATCATACCATTCACATCCAAGGGAAATATACCCATCCCTACTTTAAACTAGTATTCAAGGTTAATAAACATGTACCCTAATCCTTACTTCCCTTGGGGGAAGTGTTCACCTTACATTAACCATAATTCCCTATGTCTCCTAAGAGAAGAATTCGCCCAAGGTTACCCATAGAATACTAGAGTCCCCTAGGTGTACTATTCAACTAAGTTAACTATAAAATAATAGAATCACATGGGGGATATGTTTAACTTAGGTTAACCATAAATACTGATATCCACCAAGGGAATCATTTACCCTAGGTTAACCATAAGCATGCATATATTTTAAACAATTCATCCACATAATAATAAAACCAAGACAATGCATAAAGGTCCCTTTTCATACATTTCTAATCTAGAAAATTTTAAAACTAACATGTTATAAAATCCATTTCAAAACACCATTTTTGAATTCCCAATTTCAATATAAACTACTTCCAAATAATACTTTAAGGATTTTCAATATCCACCAATTTTTTAATGTTTCTGTTTCAAAATGCAGTTCAATTTACCACTTTAATCGAATACCTCAATCATCATTTAATTAAAAAAACACAAAGGTCACCAGTTTACAACAATAGGTTCCTTTTACAATTTCCCAAACCAAGTTCATTTCCATATCAAATTTTACTAACTATTGTGAAATTTATATTCATAATCATCGGTTCCAAAAAGAGGTTACCCACATTGAAAAAATTGTAACATTCCTTAACCTTCTATTTAAAATCGCCAATATTTTGTCAACAATTTAATTTTGAATTCCACTAAAGATAGACCATAAATTAATAATTATTATTTTAAACAAGGTTAATGTATGACATAGATGGCTTGACTTCACCAAGAAAACATGTTGAATAAGAAGATATTGTGGGCCAAATAAAAGGGACCTCCTACCTTAATCTTATAAAATTACAAAAATCGAGTATCAGCCCCCAATTCAAACTAAATATAATGAAATCAGAAGACAATAAAAACACAGTTGGAATAGGTAATATTATCCAAAATAACGATAAAACCATTGACAGAAAAACAAACCAACAAATGCAGTAAGATGAGTCTCAGAATACCTATAAGAAATTTATCCCAAGTGATGACACTCCAAATAAAAATTAAAAAAGGGAGATCCCTAATGGAGGAATGCCTAAAAGAGGGTCATATGAAATGGGATATTGGCCATAATAGGGTAGAAAATGAGGGAAAATAATAAAAAACATATATGAAAAAAAATTCCCACACTTTATAAGAAGATCATGGTTTGGCCAGACAGTTTTCCAAATCAGGTGCTAACTATGTTGTCACACTATATAAGGAAAACCATGTTTCATGGTTAGTGTTCACGGTTTTCCAAAACGTATTCAAGCCTCTATAATTTTTATAGAGGTTCCATGGTCTCTCAGAACCCCAAGAAAGGTTTAGACAAACTGTGTGTTAATTGTGTACTAATCAGAATTTCCCCAAAAACCAAATATCCATACCCTAGAGATCTTGAGACTTATCTGAGCACCTGATTAACCTATCAGGCCAAAAAAATGGCTGATACCATCCCTTTAAGATGTTACAAATCTCAAAATTTTATTATTGTATTTAGTTTTAAAAATAAAATTTCCACTAAAAAACAAATCAAAATTCCCACCAAGACTCAAGGATCTTCCATACACCCATGAATTATAGACGGAGTCTAGAATAATGTTCCAGAATATAAGAAACACCCTTTACCCATGGATATTTGGATAACCATACCAATATTACCTGTCAACTTTCAAAATCCTACTATTCTTCAAATTTTGTGAAATATGGTGGGAAGATTCTTGATCTTAAATAGTATGTCAAAGTCTTTATGACACTCAATAGCTCCAAAAAATGCATTAAAGTACATGTGTCCAAGACCCAATTAAATATATGATTATTACTATTCATAAGGAATTTTACTTTTGGTAGTTGGTGCATTTTGAATCCTAGGGAGAATTATGTCATTCCTGTAACTAGTTGGGCCACCTTCAATAGGTGATTCAATAGGGCCATACAATGAAGGTATAATTGATGGGTAATGTGTCATATTGTATGTATGAGGATAAAAGGATTAATAATTATTCTTAAATTTTCTTTCTGAGTGGTAATTCTATGACTAGTAGGGATGGTCATAATTGACCAATTGAAGTGTCACCTTATTATTGGGTAATAAAAAATGAGACAATCCAAGTCACCCCCTATTATCAAGTTATACTAGTCCATATAATTATAATATTGTGTATCCAAACATATCATCTCTTAGTGTAGTTTTTGAGGTGAAGAAGATAGATGTTAATGCTATTCCATTTTAAGACTATTCTCCATATTTGAGGGTGGATTCCAGTGTGATTTGTTCAATAGTTGTGGTCAAAAATATATTCAACGTTCAAGATAATGAGGATTTAGACAATGAAGACTCCAAAGAGTGAAAATAAGTTTAAAAAAATGTAATACTGTAATGACACAAATTTTCTCTGGTTTATTTTAATACATTAATTGGGAAAATTTTGAGACTATGCACTAAGACGGTATAAGATTCAAAGGTCTGGTGTGCGTAGAATGATATAGTGAAAAATGTTATGTTTTTAATAAATTTCATGGGAGGTTTCTTCTTTAAATGGGAATAACATCTTGACTGGGTTATCAGATTAGAAATGTGAACGTAAATTTGTGTTTAGAGTAGTCCATTTACCTTAGATGGGGACTAAGATCAACTGGAGTGAGTCGACTATGAATGTTATAAATTGGATGTAACCATCATTAAAATATTTTAATAAAAATATTTTATTTGAAACTACATTGGTTTCCCTTAATTATGATCTTTTATAAGGAATCCAAGGTTATCTACATAACCATGTAAATTCATCTAAGGTAGGGATATATAATCCTCTCTGACGAATGATAAAAAAACAATAGTGTATTGAGGATTGACGATGATATGGAACCCCATTATTCGTCAGCGACTGATCCAACCTTGAGGTAGGATGTGGATCTCTTTATGTTTCCGACTTTTCCCATTCTTGATTTCTATGAAGAATACGGACTAATCTACAAACATATTATCCCATGGATAGACCGTATATTTGGGAGGGAATATGTTGTAGGTTAGCCAGATTAGATATAATCTATTTCTAACCCAAATTCCCCGAATATAGATTGTTGGCCTAGAACGATTGGCCAATGGCGTTAAGACTTTACTATGTACATTCATCCTTCCATTTTACATCTTCTTCGTCGTTGGAACCCTATGGTTCTAGGATCGATGTTTCTGGGTGGTTTCGAGAATGATTAGACCCTCAAATTGATGGAAAAATGGATCAAGCCTTATGTGGGGAATATTGAAACCCATGGATGGAAGATATAACTAAGTTTAAAAAAACATAGAATCAGAGTAATGAGGGAGACTCATAGAACCAGGGTATCCTGCGGTCGGTGCCAGTGGTGATGCCTGGTGGAACCCGGCAGTAGCACCATGCGTGTTTGGAAGAGGATAGAGGTCACCCAAACATCGACCATGCGAGCAGGGGTGGTGGCCGAACAACACAGATAGTGCTACCAGACCACATAGGGCCTACAAAAAACAGTAGTTGTAGGTGGAAACTAGGTGCCATGACAGGAGGTCATGACAATGGTAGCATGGTTGTGGCCTAGTGGGGATGTGTGGGAGACACACCATTTTAGGTAGCCATAGTATTGATGAGGGATGCAGAAGGTGGAGCACATGCACACGACAGGCGGTCTGGCCACGTAAAACATGGTCTGACGCCACGTTGACCGAGGGTGCCAGCTGTCCACACAGTTAGATGACCGTGTGGACCAAAGGGATGTGGCCAGGTTGGGAAGTGTCTGACAGAGAAATTCCATCCTGAATTATGTTGGCTGATCTAGAGAACTGGGCCTCTTCGGATGGTCGGTCAAGACTGGTCGGGTCAAGTCGGGCGAACCTGGTCTGGTCGAGTCGGTCGAATCGGTCCGAGTTGCAATCAGACCGTACTGGACACTTTTTACTAAATATTTTTTATCATTCTAACCGCGTTATCATTTTATGAGTCATTTATGTCATTAGGAACCTTTTAATGATACATTACATTTGACATACTCTATGTTAGTTTTTATGGAAGTTGGTTTATGACCTAATGGCTAGAAGGGTAGGTTTTCCCAGAACAAGCATGCTATAAGAAAAATATTATGGATGGATATGGCTATGTGAACATTGTGACTATGTGACTTGGGGGTTGTATGAACCATTGATCCTCTATGCTCCATCGATGCTCCATGTTCCATTGACACTCTGTGTTTCAATGACGCTCCATGCACCATCGATGCTTTGTGCGTCATCAACGCTCTTTGTGCCATTGATGCCCCAGAATCCATCACTCCTTTGTGTTCCATCGATTCTATGTGTTCCATTGACACTTCGTGTACCATATATTCTCCATTCACCATCGACACTTCTAGTTTCATGGAGATGTGGAGATGTGGATATCTATGGATTACAACTTGAAATACTTCTCTTTGTACTTTAGACTTATACCTGTATAAGCTAACCACATTTGAATATACTTTGTGTGTTTCCAGTGTGGTGTACTTTGTGTGTTTCAATTGTGGTATACTTCATGTATTTATTAGTGGTATTACCATTGTGGTTTTGGGGTGTCCTATTGAGTATTGTTTTACTGACCCTTGCATGGGCTTTTCTCGCATGTGTTGTGTCTTGTGTAGATGATGAACACTTTGACAGACTCCTTGGTTGATTGGGGTTAGGTGTTTCTTAGAGAGAGGCCTAGTAGGTGAGGGGTTATCATACAACTTCATACATCTATCCTACACCTTCCCTTCAGGTAGGGTTTTCTATGGATGAGTTTTAGGAACTCGTGCATTCACTTTGGTTGACTTTACTTTTGGTGGGCTTGTATTCTATCCTGGTTTACTTTCCAGTTTTCCTACTATTGTACTTTTTTGTTAGTATCTCAGTGGTATGAATGATTTTTTACTAAGTGTTTTTACATTTCATCTTTTTGGTCTTGATGATTTGTGCTTCTGTACAGGAACATGAAAAAATGCCTCCAATTTGTTGCATATGACTACTCATTGCTAGTCATCCGCCCTCTTCTATTGGAGACATGCTTGCGGTAGTCATGACTCGGATCCCTCAGGGATGGGTCATTACAAAGTTTTATCCGAGGTGGTTAGTTATACTTAACGAACCAAGAGTCTATGAGATTGGTTTGGGGAAATAGTGTTCAATGTTTCGAGTTCATATTTCCAGCTAGGGAATCTAGTGTTGGTGTGGTGGCCGATGTATCCATACACCGGGGCTCTAAACTCTGCTTTTTTACTCAGTACATGAAAACCTTAGTTGTAGGGAAAATAAATGGTACATGCATCATATAGTATTTGGAGTGTGTTCTCATGTCCATCTTCATTCATCTCACCAGGTATACTTTATTGAATGTGGTACATCATGATCTTTTTTAGGATTCCTCTATAAAGATAGCCAGCCAAGATTATGATGTGTGATACTAAGGATGATATGCCTAGTGATGAGGCATCCGTACAGGGGCCAGTGCAAGAGATAGCACCCTCAGGTGGCGTACCAGTGATTCCACCACCTGAAGAGTAGTAGTTTCTACCAGTGCTACCAGTTGAGGATGCACATAAGCTGAGTCTGTTGCATGAGTTCCAGAGGCAGTGACCTCCCAGGATTATGAGAAAGATAGGCCTACATATAGTAGAGGATTTTTTGGAGGTGGTTACGCTTGTCTTACACCTAGTAAGGATTCATCACAACAAGATGGAAATCCTAACCACGAGTATTCTAAAGGGCTCAGTGGGGATACGATAGAGCTTAGTGATCAAGATGAATGGGGAGACTACCCGCACTTAGATAGACATCAACTGTCTCTTTAGGGAAGTGTTCTTACCATTGACATTATGTTCTATGCATGTACAGGAGTTACTGCATCTTTAAAAGGTTAGACAGATACTAGGAGAGTACTCAGCAATATTTACAGAACATTATGGCTATTCATTGAATATGGTGTGGGACCCATTCCTCAATAACAAGGACATCGAGTAGGGGCTACACCAAGAGATCAGGGTATCCATGATATCCCTTATAATTTCAATTCATGCTGGGGTACTGGATAGACATATTCTAGTAAATATATTTTTGGAAAACCAGACACCAATAGTGAGAGATACCACTGGGATTCAGGTAGTTGAATCTTATGAAGTAGGTAGTTGACAGCTGGTGTAGGGATCTAAGTGGATTTTATGGTTTATGGGACACCCCCCAGACATGGGGTTAGTGATGTGAGGATCCCAGGGAAGAGCGTGTTAGCTGAAGGATAGGTTTTGTTACACATACGGTGGTCAAGGGAATCTAGGTGGAGATTATCTGACCCTTTATTGGACCAATCAGGAGAAGGTTCAGGGAACAATAATGCATATGAAAAGGCAGGAACATGCTGATATTTAGGAGGTGGGTTTGGAAGATGAGAATGTCAGGAAATAAGAGGAGGGAAGAGGTTAGAGGTACTAGCACCACTACCCCTAGGTGGTCCACCACAAGCTCAGGGAGCTGGTGGATAGGGATGATTCCAACTTCAATATATAGTGTCTTTTGACCCAAATAGTCTAGAGAGTATTAGAGGCACAATTTGTGTCCTTTCCACCCTAGATGTCAATTTTAACAGACATAGGTTCCTATCATTCTTTCTCTCCATGACCACTATTCGAGAGATGGATATTTTAGTGGAACCATTGACTCAGTCCCAACACTTAGAGACTACAACGAGGGGGATTTGATAATCACAAACTGGTTCCGATAATGTTACCTTACTCTAGGGGGAATAGTTTTGGTTTGGATCTCTAAGTGGAAGTGTCAAGTCCTTAAGGATTCATTATCAGTATACATTTTTTATCCATAGTTCATGCTCAGATTGAATGTTTTAGGTGCATAGTGCAGTGTGTCTGTGGAGATGGGATCAGGTTTTCCTTTTTTGGTTAAAAGGAAATGCATGCAACGTAGTATGGAATTATACATAGGAGGGTGAAGATGATTACACATCAGATGGCGAGACTGACCCTTGGAAGAGTCGAAGGAATGAGTCATCAATTTCCTATATTGGTGGAAGAGTGTGAGGATGTCTTTCTAGAATATGTTTTAGGATTACCTCTTTGTTTGGTGGTGGATTTCGACATTGATCTATACCCCGAGATCACACTGATATCTATACTTTCATATCTTATGGCTCCCATTGAGCTTTGTGAACTGAGGGTACAGTAGGAAGACCTGTAGAGGATGGCCTTAGTAAGGACTAGTGTTTCACCCTAGGCGTCCTCAATGTTGTTTTTCGAGAAGGCATACAATATATTAAGGTTATGTGTGGAATGTGGTCACCTAAACTAGGTGAATGTGTAGAATAAGCATCCACTACCAAGGAATAATGATCTCCTTGATCCGCTGAAGGGAGTGAGGTGGTTCTCAATGATAAACCTCACATTTGGCTATCACCAAATCCGTGTACGTGATGAGGATGTACCAAAGATAACCATAAGATGTTGTCATGACCACTAGGAGTACTTTTCGATGTCGTTTGGTGTGAAAAATTCCCTAAAAGTGTTCATGGGGCTCATGAACAGGATCCTCCAGCCTTACATAGACTGGTTCATTGTGGTCATCATTGATTACATCCAGGTGTACTTGGCATCTTAGGAGGAGCATGTCGTACACTTAAGGATGGTCCTGAACACACTATGAGATAACCTACTTTATTAGAAGCTGTCTAAGAGTTAGTTATGGATTCGATAGGTCCAATTTCTAGGAAATAACATTTCAGAGGCTGGAGTTGTAGTATTTATTGTGAAGATTGAAGTGTTACTTTCTTGGAAGCCACCCAATATTTTTATTGAGGTGAGAACTATCATGGGTTTGGGTAGGTACTATTAGAAGATTGTAGCTGAGTTTTTTAGAGTAGAACCACCCTTCACAGCCATGATATGAAATAGTAATCCTTTAATATGGATAGAGATGTTCCTGGAGTTCTTTTAGGAGTTGAGACAGAGATTGAAAAGCACCCCAATCTTTATATTATTGGAGGACGGTGTTGATTATGTGGTGTTATGTGATCCATCAGAGGCCAGGATTGGTTGTTTCCTGGTGTAGGGGAAAGTGGGGATTTCATATGGTTTGCGCCAGATGAGGAAAATTGATCAGAACTATGCATCCCATGATATTGAGAAAGCAATTGTAGTCTTCGCATAAAAGATATAGAAACAGTACATTATGAGTGAGTGGTTTATCATCTACTCAGACAAAAAATGGATCAAGTATATCTTCTCTCAGAAGGATTTAAACTTGAGATAATGGTGTTGTCTAGAGTAACTCCATGTCTATGACTTCAAGATAGTCTATACTCATAGGAAGAGTAACCTGGGGGAAGATTATCTCATCCAGATATCGGGTTCATAGCTAATTAATGAGGAATTGGTGTAGTTAGCCTCGATGTAGATATCCTTTTTTGATGGAGACAGAGCATATTACCTCCAGTCGATGGTTTTCACCCCAGCACTTTGAAAACGAGTTGGGGAGACATAGCTCAGAGACACTAATTGTGAGACTTTTCATACTCATATGTCAACCGGGAATGCCCCAAATGGATATTCAAAAGGTGGGGAGAACGTCGTTTTCTTCAAAGGACACAAAATAGTAGTATTGACATTTTGGGAGGAGGTCTTGAGGGATTTCCATACAACCGATTTTGTGGTACATCTAGGAGTGGAAAAGATGTATAAAAACCTCTGACATCAGTTCTGGTGGCCAAGGAAAAAGAAGGTAGTGGTAGAGTTATTTTCTTAGTGTCTCACATGTCAACATGTGAATGCAGAGCACCAGGTTCTTGCGGGCTTGACCCAACCACTTGAGGATCCAGAGTGGAATTTGGATGGGATATAAATGTACTTAATTGTGAATGTACCATGAATTTCCAGGGGACATGATACCATTTGGGTGATTGTTGACCAAATCACCAAGTCATCCCACTTCCTACTGATCTGTGATCAGAGCCCAGTAGAGAGCTTGGGGTGTTGGAGATAGTTCATCTCTATAGAGTCCCATTGACGGTCCCTTCAGATCATGATGCTCTCTTTACATCCCAGTTGTGTAAGGGATTGCAAGAGGAATTTGGGACTCAGCTACGCTTGAACACAATGTTTCATCCCCAAATGGATGGATAGATAGAGATGACCATCAAGGTTCTTGAGGACATTCTACATGCTTGCATCCTAGAATTTGGTTGTAGTTGGGAGGATCAAATACCACTGATGGAGTTTGTGTACAACAACAGCTATCACTCAACCATTGGTATGACACTGATTGAGGCCTTGTATGGGTGACCATGCAGGTCACCACTTTGTTGGATGGGCCCAAGTGATTTAGAACTCATGGGTCCAAATTTGGTACAGGCTACCACCGAGAATGTACAGATCATCCAATAGCAGATGAGGAATACATAGACCTGAAGAAATTCATATAATGATAGGAGACAGATACCTTTGAAGTTTGAGGTGGGAGACCATGTGTTCCTTTAGATCTCACCTCGATGGGGACTGCGGATATTTTTCTTCGGTGGAAATTTATTTCTGAGATACATAGGCCATTTTCATATTTTGAGTATAGTTGAAGAGGTGGTGTACTACCTAGATTTACCCCCAACATTTTCACCATTTGTATGATGGCTTTCATTTTTCACAACTATTGAAATACATCCATGATCCATCACACATCATCAACTCGGGTGAGTTGGATATTAACGATGAGGTGAATTTTGAAGAGTAGTTGGTGGAGATCGATGATCGAGAGGATCAGATCCTTTGTTGGAAGTCAATTCCTCTGGTGCACATTCGGTTGTAGCATGGGAATCTCCTGGAGGGAACATGGGAGTGGTGGATCAGATTCCCAATCAGTTTCTCATATTTTTGTTGAGTATCCATTTTTTGGATTTCAGATTCATAAATCCCAAAGTTTGGGAGAATTTAATGACTCAGATTTTCTCTAGTTTTAATTTTATAAATTAATTGGGAAAATTAAAAAGACCAAGCATATAGACGGCATGATATTCTTATGGCCAGTATGCCCAGAATTATATGATGAAAATATTTATGTTTTTAATAAATCACAAGGGTGGTTTCTATTTTAAATGGGAATAACATCTAAACGAGTTCTCATATCATAAATCTAAGAGAACTATTGCATTCAGAGAAGTGACTTTACATTAGGTGGGGCCTAACATCGACTGATGTGGCTCAACTGTGAAAGTTATAAATTGGACGTAACCATTAATAAATTATTTTAATAGAAATATTTTATTTTACGATGCATTGGTTTCCATTAATTAAGACTTATTGACACGAATATAGGGTTATCCCCATAACCCTTGAAATTCCTCTGAACAAAAAGACGGAAACCTCTCAGATGAACAATGATGAATGCTAGTAGATCAAGGATCAATGACTACATGGAACCCCATTCTATGTTAATGATGGATCCAACCTTGAGGTATAATTTTGATAACTTTGTGATTTCCTCTTTTCCTTTTCTTGATTTCTAGAAAGATAATGAACTAATCCATGAATATATTAGCATGTGGATCGACCATATATTTCAGTTTAGCAAGATTATATCTAATCTGTTTCTAACCCAAATTCCATGGATTTAGATCATTGTCCAATAATTCTTGGCCAATGACGTTAAACCTTTTCTTTGTGCATGAATCCCTCCATTCTACATGTTCTTGGTTTTTGTAACCCTACAGTTCCTGGCTTGATGTTTGTGGGTGGTTTTGTGAACAATCAGACCATTAGAGTGATGGCAAGCCGGATCAAGCTCGAAGTAATGATGATCACGACCCGAGCATCATGGATATTGGATCGTTTAAAAAAAGGATCACTAGAGCAATGACGGAGACCCGCAGATCTAGGGTCGGTGTTGGCCAGCATTGGTTGTCGAAACATGGAGGTGAATACGTGTGTGCGGTGGAGGATGGTAGTCATAGTGATAGTGATTGAAGGAATATGTTGTGGTGGATGGACCAGGCAGGCACAGAGGCTACACTGCATAGGGCCATAGCGGATGAAGCCTTGAGTGGTGACTAAGTACCACGGAAGGAGGCTGTAGTGGAAGAAGAAAGGACATGAACCAAGGGGACCGCATGGGATACATACCATAGCAGGTGTCCGAATCACTGATGGGGGAACCAGGAGGTGGAGGCTGCATAGGCGGTAGGCGTGCCAGCTACGTGAAATGTAGTCTAGTACTGTGTTGATTGCGGGAGTCGACTAGCCACCCGGTCAGGTGACTACATGAACCAGAGGGACCAGTCTGGGAGGGCTATGTTCGACAGAGCAAGGTCGGCCTGCATGAATTGGGCCAGACTGGAGAATCCAGCTGCTCTGGCGGTCTAGTGGGCTAGACTATGCTGTCCAGTGGGTAGTGATCCGGCAGCCCATCAGGTTATCCAAAAGTGACTGATTCTGGTCAGGTCGGGTGAACTAGGACCAGTTGGGTTGGACATGGGCCGATTCAGGTCAGACCCAGACCGGACAAGACCCTTTTTACTAAATTGGATATATCATTCAAATTGTGTGTCCATTTGATTATCCATTTGCGATGTTGGGAACCTTTAAATGAGAAATACCTTTTGAGATACCCAATGTGAGTTTTTATAGAACTTACTTTATGTCTTAATGGATTGAGGATTAGGTTCTCCTAGAATAAGCAGGCTATGAGCAGAATCTTTTGGCTGGCTAGGACTATGTGATCTTGGTGACTATGTGACTTTGAGGTTGTATGACCCATAGACACTCCATGCTCCATCTAAACATCATGTTCCATCGATTCTCCATGTGCCATCGACGCTCTGTGTTCTATAGATGCTTTGTTCACCATCGACGCCCCATGCACCATTGACGCCCCGTGCATCATCACCACTCCGTACACCATTGAAGCTCTCTATGCCATCGAAGCTCGGTGTGCCATTGATGCTCTGTGTGCCATCAATGCACCGTGCACTTTTATAATTCTAATTTGATTGAGACTGGGAGATTTTTGGACTGCATCTGGATATTTTTCTCTTCGTACTTTAGACTAATACCTTTGTGATCCAACCGTATTTGACTATACTTTATAAGATTACTTTGAGGTCTACTTAATGTGTTTACTTTGTTGTATAATTCATGTATTT
The DNA here is from genome assembly GCA_963277665.1 of Viscum album. Lineage (NCBI taxonomy): Eukaryota > Viridiplantae > Streptophyta > Magnoliopsida > Santalales > Viscaceae > Viscum > Viscum album. Next base: position 902,301,288 of record OY728160.1, on the reverse strand, counting down.
CTTATTAGTATTACCTTTATGGTTTCATAGTTTCATACTGAGTATTATTTTACTAATCCACAGATGGTATTTTCCCACATGTGCCATGTCTTGTGCAGTCAATCGACACTCTGACGGAGTCCTTGGTGGACTGGGGCCAGGTAGTGCTTAGAGAAAGGCCCGAAAGGTGAGGTGTGCTCCTATAGATTTAAAAATATTTACTACACTTAACCATTCAGTAGGGTTGTCTGATGATGGGTTTTAGGAAGTCATGCATTCACTTTGACATATTTTACATTTGGTGGGCCTATATTCTGGCCCAGTTTACTTTCTCATTTTCATACTTTCATACTCTTTTGTTGGTATCTTAGTGGTATGCATGATTGTTTATTTAGTTTCTTTACATTTCAAAATTTTGGTCTTGGGGATGTGTGTGTGTACAAGGACTTAGTAAAATTCATCCCCTTTCTAGGATATTCCCACTCAGTGTTAGTCGCCAGCCCCTGGACGATCGGAGGTGGGATTGGGGTAGTCACGACACAAGACCCTTTGGGATGGGTCATGAAAAATTGGAATTATCCTCTCCTAATTATTTTAGAGTCTATGGGAACTGAGAAATCATGTGGTTGTGGTCTATAGAATTTGGCATTCGAGAAGTAGAGAACCTCTCATAGACTAATTCATATTGTGAATTGAATATAAAAATTGATGTTTTTTTCACTTAAGTGTTAAGAATGTAAAAAAATTATGATTTGATTTAAGACTTGATCTGGTCCACAAAGAGATAAAAACCAAAACATAGAAGGAATTTTATTACTTACCCAAAACAAGGATCACTATATTAGTGAGGAAAAATTCTGGTTCTTATGTTTTCATCAAATCTCACAACCATGGATCTCTTTAACTAAAGGAGTTGACACAAATTTTCAGGAGGTAGTTGTAGTAGAGTTACTAGCTAAATCTCTTGTTATGGATTCTAAGAGGCTTAAGGAAGGACCAAAGGTGGAATCTATTTATTCCATAGGTATTATTACTAATAAATGAGAGGTAATAGTAGTTCGAGGTCCTTATAGCCATTAATGTCCTATTACCCAGCCTATGGTTAGAGTTTTATTAGAGAATGAAATTTTTGAAGTGAATGAACCTATTTCCCTTATTCAACCTTTTTAACTAGGTCTTTCTGTAGAGATTATGGAAGGGGATAACTATGATTTTCCTAGCCCTCAGGGCGATCCCAAGTCTCTACGAGTCCTAGATTCAATGTATTTCACCTTCCTTTCACATTTTTTAGATATGGTGAATACCATTAATGATAAATTTTGAAAATCCATTTTGGAAAAAAAATGTCTAATATGAATAATGACTCTATTTTTCTATAACCCATGGAGTAATATAAAATTCACATAGAGTGACTTAAATAGGGTCTTTAGGGAATCTAATAGATTTTTTTTTATCTTGGTGTGACATTAAATGAACTAGAATAAGATATTTTCTCTTTTGATGATTATCTAGTAGTCATTTATCTTATCACATCTTCTCCTAAAGAGAATATTCAAGAAAATCCCAAGATTTAAATTGTTGATCTAGAGTAGAAATATCTATATTATCCTCCTAAACCACAACTTCCTTGGTTATTGTGCCTTATTTTGGTTTTTTTATTTTTTCCATGTATGAATAGTTTTTTATTACATTTAACCCAAATTTTCTTATTTAAAATCAATAAAAAGGAAATTTGAAATTGTTTTTGAAGTTTTCATTTCTTCAAAAATATTATTGGTGTCATTACTGATAAATCTAGTTGAGAAAGTTCAAAGCTTTGTTTTTGAAAAATATTTTTTGGAATCACTCATAGGTGTTTATAATTTTCATGAAAAAATGTGAAAGGTTGGATTTATTCATATCTAGTATGTGACCATTTAGAGATTTATAGTAATTGGTTAGCATATTAGGATAATTATTGAGTGGCTGTTATACGTCATGAAAAATTCATGTTTGAAGTTCATGGGTAGTGGTTTGAAAAAGATTTATGTGGTTGGGAAACCATGTATAAGGTTTAGTAAATAGAATATCAATTTCATGATGGCCTCTTCATTTGCAGCTAAGTCGAAATAATGTTAATAATATCGTGAAGGGAAAATCATTGTCTCATATGGACTGTTAATGTAACACCCCGAGATTTTATGAAAAATATTTTTTTAATTTCATTAATGTCTTGTGTTGTACGCTACACCAAAAGGATCTTGCATGACATGAAACCCTGACTTGGCCTGCATTACACGCAATCGCGACCTTCCTCGATAGCGTGTGTTGTACACAATATCGGGTGTTACTGAATAACGATATATTATTATAATATTATTATGAACTAGCCGTTATGAATAGTATTAACTAAATTTTGAATTTTATAACATTATTATTCATCTTACACATTTTCTAGAACATGGTATAAGAACAAAATAATTTTTTCGGGTAAAATAAGTATTTTTCAAAAAATGCAGTTTTTCTGCCTTTTGATGGCGGACCAACTTTAAATCTAGTTTTTGACATGTTTTTAACTTCAATTTTAAAAAATAAAATTATTATTTGGAATTAGGATATAAAATTTTACCTTGGATAAATTTTTCATATTATTCTGATAGCTTTCATTTTTAATGAATAGTAAAAACACGCTATATTTTAATTAAAAAAAACTTTTTTCATCGTAATAACTTATGTGGTTAAATTATAATATTGAATGGTTTTAAAGTATAAATAGAATATATTTTTACTATTTAAAATAATGTATGTCATTAGCACTGATTTTACCTTGAATTCGTAGGTTAAATCAATTCAATCTTTTGCAATGTTTTAAACAAAAACCCGTTTTCTTTCGACAACGTGATTAATTTTAATTTAATTTCTTCAACTTTTGTGTATTGAATTTGGAAAAATGGATTCCATATTTGGATTCAGTAGGTCCAAATTATGTTAATAAGCTACTTTTCATTTTTGGGCTTTATGAATAGTAACTACGGTAAATTTTATTTACCATAGATAAAGGTAAATCGGGTAATTAAGGGTAAATATGAGATTAAAAAATTAACCTAGCAGCTACAAAAAATCCTATTTGATGACAAAAAGTCGACCCATATCACCTACGGGTCTGATTAGGATCATTTAATGGACTTTTTTCCATGAAAATAATTTAATTATTATTAAAACCAAAGAAAGTGACAACATGTCACTCTCTTAAATCTTATAAGTATATTAATTTTAATTTAGAGATAAACATCATGAAACTTAGAACACGATTAGTATCCAAAAAGCTAATAAAATTATCTACATCATATAAATTTATTTATAATTTTTAGGTATTAAATAATTATCATTAATTTTGACACAATAGGGATGCATAAATTATTTATTTAGTGAAAAATCAATAATATAGTTTTTATTGAAATATTAATACATATCAAAAGGCCCAAAAATCTGCACAAAACCTATTATTAGTGTATATATAAACCCTAATCATCCATTGGCCGACTTTTTGACTATTTGGATCCTTATTAAGATGATTATGAGAGTTGTGTTATTTTATTTTAAATGATGCCAAAGTTGTCACCTTCACAATTTAATAAATATAACAATTTAAATACTGTGATTTTAAGATGATAAATTCTATTAAAATTATTATTGTAAAAGTTAATAGATTTATATTCATCATAGGATTTTATTTTTAATTTTTATGCAACAAATAAGTATATTAAATAATTATACAAAAAATGATGTAGTAATTATTTTATTAAGAGATAAACCAAAGAAATGGTTTTAAAAATAATAAAATAAATATTATATGAACTATTTAATGTGCTCCACTAATTTTATAGATACATATGAACCTTTATGAATCTATTAAATCTTTTATTTCGAACATATCTTCTGTTTATATTTTATTTAAATTCAAATAAATGAATAGTTTCCAAATTGACAATATTGTTATTTTATAAAAATAATATATTATAAAATTGTTTAAAAGTCATACAAATATTTAAAAATTATAAATTTACATTTATATGATATAAAATGTTATAAGGTATCCAATTATGGACAATTCACAACAAATAAGTAATTATTTGTTATAATTTAAAATTTATAATATTATTACCACAAATAAAATTAAATTGATTAAATAAGGATAAATCCAGTTGATAATGTTTAAAATAAATTCCTAACATGTCTAAATTTGATTGGTTGATGAGATTACCACCCTATATCATCTAATATTCTGGTATGAGTCATTGTTGGAGGTGTTTAAGTGGGGTTAGATTTATTATAAATTAATAGTTTTAAGAATTCCAATGGTGCCCCTCTCCTCCATTATAAAAGGGAACCTCCTCCCTCTCTTCCTCACACCACTTTGAGCCTTCAAGATCGGCCAACCCCTGAAAAATTCTCTTATCCACTTTCCTAGAAACATCCTAGAGGTCCTCGTCTTCTTCAAAGACCAATTTTAGTGCCCTAAGAGGAGGTCTCAAAGAGGCGATTCAAAGAATAGGTAATGTCCATTACCGATTCTTTCAACATTATTTCTTCTTCCACTTCTTCTTTTTTAGTTGTTTCATTATGAGGTAATAACATAAGTATCAATAATATACTGATATTTTATTATATGTATAAAACAACCATATTTCACCATCTATCCATCCAACGGAAAATGAAATCACCGCACGTGCGTACATACAGAATACCGTCTCCACGCCGTGGTGTAATATATTTTCCACCACCACCTTACTTGGATGGGTATAAGGGTGAAAGTAATGAATATATTTGATTACTGTAAAGTGATATTGATTCTATAATATTATACATACACTTTAATACAATTCCACGATCTTGGGAATGATATCATCGCTCGTGCGTACGTACGGACTACCGTCTCCACGACGCGATGAGATTCACCCTCCATGTTAACCATTCATGAATGATTATAAAGTATATATAATGAATAATAATGAAATATATGACATAATAATGATACTGTATTTATGTATATATATATATATATATATATGTATGTATGTATGCCATTTACTTAATTCCACTCAATTCAAAAGGGAAACGAAAACATCGTTCATGCGTACGTACGGCCTACCATCTCCATGAATGGTGTATTTCATTCCTTTTATCGATCTATAATATATATGTATATGATGAATATATATTATATATAAATTATTTTTTACATTCTTGAATTATTTAAATCAGGATATAAGTAATAATATCAAGAATGACAAGTCGAAACACATACGATAAATGAAATGATTTTACCCAAAACGCTGCTTTAACATGGAATTTACAAAAGAACGGGTAATATAAAGTCATAATTGAAACATATATGATATCATAACAATAAATATTATTCTTTAATTAGTCAATGACATTATTTAAATCATTATACAGGAGGTTCGGATACGTATGAAGCATATCGGACCTAAGGTAAAGGATAATTTTGCAAATCTCATTTTTATCTGAGATTGCTTATTTGTAAGTATTTACTGGGGGTTATTTCTATCTTCCATGTACATGTTTTATAAAATTGTATTCATGTATTTTTAAAGTTGTTTTTACCCTTTTATACTTTTACTACATGGTATGTACAGAATATTTCTTTTACGAGGTACTTTTTAACTTTTCCGGCAAAAGTATGAGAAGAACGTTTTTTTAACATATACGGCACGAACGGATTTTTACGGTTTCATGAATCCTTATTTTCATTAAGATTCCTCCAAAATATTTCAGGACTATTTTAAACAAAATCCCATTCATTTAAAATTTCATGACATTTTGTGAAAAGAAAATGATTTTGAAGAAGAAAGGATATTTTCCTCAAGAATTCATTTCAAGTGTTTTATCAAAACCATTTTTCATCTAAGATGACATTATTTCATCTGTGTATGTTTCAAGTATCATGTCTCTATGGTTTACATGGTTTCACTTTTCTTATTATGAAATTATATCCATTTATTTTATATGGATTATGTGATGATGGGATGATGTTTATGAAACCCATTTTATTCTTTGGGTTATAATTAATGATTTATTTTTATGTTGTGGAAAAATTAATAATGATTTAATTATGAGATGGGTGGGACCTATATCTCCCTCCAATGCATTGGGTAAAGATTTATATCTCATGAGATATACATGGCTGGAACGGAAATTTAATCATGTTCAGTGTTATAGGACTGAAACGAGGAGTGAACTCGATTCAGAATGGGACTTTGTCCACTAAGATGGTCTTGGCAGCAATGCCTTGGCTACTATGGAAATCATTACATGTGCTTAATAGATGCCACAATTACATGTTTTATTCCCATGCTATTTTATCATGGTTTATGTTACATTATGATCTATGCCTTATGTACTTCCATGTTTTATGTGGTTGCTCAAGATTTTGATGTTTAAACATTATGTTCATGTTTTTAAGTTCAAATGTATATGGTATGTTTTATTTTATCAATGCTTACCCTTACTCAGCATTTGAGCTCACCCTTTTTATGTTTTATTTCCCCCCAGGATCAAAAGAAAGGTTTTAGGTAAGGAAACAAAAATTGGAAGATCTTTATGGGAGATGTTGAAGATCTTTCACCACGATTAGAAGATTACATTCCAAGTTTCCAAAGACACTAAACTATTACGGTCCTTGTGTGTCTGTTTTTTATGTATTAATTATTCCTCAAAAGTAATGTAATGTCCATGTACGTCAAGCTTCAGGTCTCTACAGTTGGTATCGGAGGGAGGTTTAGTCAACCTTTGGAAACTAAGATGCGAAAACGTTAGTGAGATCCCTAGAGATATTTCTAAGGTATGTCTTGGGATGTACCTAAGGATAGGTATATGTATAGGATATAGTCCTAGAACTATGGTAACGATCTTATAATTTAACCTAAGATGTTAGATATTGAGGGTTCTCCTTATTTACTATGTTGTTTTCCCTAGCATGATTTTTTCCTCTCACACTATTCTTTTTGGGTTTTAGAAAATGGCTAGAAATAGGAAGATTCATGATAATGGAGGATATGACGGACAATGGAATGATAATCTTCATGATAAAACAAATGAAACGGGATTTGGAAGTCCAAACATAGTTATTATGCCTAATCAACAATCTCATAATATGATAAATAATCTCAACTTTGGTATGTTTCCCGACTCAGATAATAAGATAAAGATGGAGTTTCATGATGATCATAGAGGAAAGAAAGTTCAATTTCCCTCATGTAAATCATGTGGGAAGAGGCATCGGGGATATTGTTTCAAAGGAATTAGAAGATGCTTTGGGTGTGGAAAATAAGGACACAAAGCCAGTAAGTGCAAAGTAAAAGGTTCAGTTAACACCATGGATGAGGATAATGGTATTTCTACGACATCAATAATGGATAAATGTTTTAAATGTGGAATGTACAGGCATTATGCAAACCAATGCCCTAAGGGAAAGTCTCATGAAGAGAATCAGTACGGTCATATGTGTAAGGGTTGGTGTCTTGAGAACCAACTGTTTTGTACTTTTATTACATGAATGTTATCTTATTATATATTGTTCATTGTTCTGCATGACTATAATATAATAATGTCCCGGAATATTTGTTGCATTAATAAGGTCATAGCAGATCCCCGCTATGATGAGAACCCTGAAATGCTATAACAATATTCTTAAATAAAGTTCTGCGGTTGGATGACATACTATGATAGGACACATAGTATACATACCGTCATGTGCGAGTACTCATAAGTAGACGAGACTCTCTCTCATGGAGTTCCCACTTGGTAATATCCAATATGGGAGATTATGAGAATAAACCCGCCAGTAGTAATTCTGCACGTTTTGGTGTCATCGGATATTGCTATCTGTGAGCATGTGTAATGGTCCTTAGACTGGAATATTATCATTAACTCATGTCATGACTCGTGCACTTACATTTACTGACGAAAACCGTCACACAGACAGTTGGTGGGAAGTAGGGTATGTTGGGTGCATCATGAGTAACATGTTGTTAATGGATAAGTCGAGGAAGGATTTATCCATTCCATTTACGGAAGTTGATATCTCGGCCCTTTGATTGAAATAGAACTGTCGCATTAAATTCCATGGCCATGGTGTAAATGATGAGTTTATTTCAGGTAGTCAAAGAACGACGGATCAAGCATATAGGTTTATGACACTTCCATGAAACCTGCTTGATGAGATATTGAGACAAAGGGATTAAATTACACAATAAGCATTCGTATGAGGTGCTACGTCAATGCGGCGTCAACTTCTTTCTCTTGGGTTCCTTGACCCATTGCTAGACAACAATCTTGGACTTTAGGCAAGCCCACCTAATGCCAACGAGAAAGAGGCCTAGAGGGTCACACACTAAGTGTATCCAAGTATCTCAAGTTGAATAATGATTATTCCCGTACGTGGTTTAATAATTATTCAAGGAAACCTAAGTTGTTTTAAATGATGGAAGAAAAATAAAATAAAACAAGTACACACCATGTATTATTAAATGTACACGCCGTGTAGTTTTATTTTGGAAAGGAAATGAATAAATGAAAACAAGATATACACGTTGTGTACATTTAATTTACACGCCGTGTAGTTTTCAATGAAAAACAAGTACACGCCTTGTATTTATTATTACATGCCGTGTAGTTTTTCTAGTCGGGATTTTGAGGATATAATATTATTTTAAATAATATTTATTATAATTAGTGTGGGCGCATGTCAATGAATTATTTATTTGACATGGGGCATTTAAATAAAGAGTCAATGAAATAAATAAAATGCGTAACGCGTTTATTTATTGTCATAACTCTATAACCCCACACACCTGATTATAAATATCCTCACAACCCCAACTCTTTTCCTACACACAAGAGAATCGTTGTGCACAACATATCTGGAGAATTCTTTCAAGGCCGAAAGAACCTCTTCCTCCAAGAACTCTCTCACGACCGAGAGAGATCCTCTTCCATCGGATCAAGACAATCTAAGGAGGACAACACAAGAAAAGGCTTCTCCAGTCTAGCACCCAGAGAATCCTTTGGTGACGTCTAGAGATACGAGGTACACGTGTGGATCACTGATAGAGGGATTCTACACTTGGCTTCTGTGATGCAACGACGGATCACATCGACAACGTGATCGAGAACATCAACAAAGAATGAACACCCAAAAGGTATTTCTTTGTAATTAATTAAATTAATTATAATCAACCTATAACGATCCTTGTTTTTGGTTCTAGGACAAACCATCTTCTTTGTATTTTTCTATTATTCGATCCATGGAGACTGGTTTTTATCCTCGTATTGATCCCGAATTGATCATTGCTAATGACAAAATGCCAAGTGGGCACATCCACCCACACGCTTCCGCTACGCCCGGAACCTTCAAATCGTATCAGAGAGAGGTTACAACATTGATTATATTTATTTAATTTTCATTGATAATTTATGCATTCATATTTGATTCAATTAGAAATAAATCATTCTATAAATTTGACTTAACGAGATCTATTCTTCCTCCTTCGTTTCTCGATTCATATCATAGAAATGACCTTTTAATTTTAATTTTGATTAAAATAATAAAGAGGAACTCATCTGGAGGAGCCGCTCTTTCTGTCTGTACAACACGGGATTACACGACGTGTAATTAAAAATACACGCCGTGTACTTAGGTTCAATGAACCGTCACTGGTCCGCCAAACAACGCCGTGTGAATTGATTATGCCTAAGTTTTAATCACGCTGTTTTGACCAGAATAAAACGGCGCGTGGAAACTGGAATACACGGCGTGTATGTTGGAACTACATGTTGTGTAGTCCGTTCCGACCCAGGTGAAAATGTGTACAAAGATAAGCTATGTACCGCGTACACGGGATCGCCAGGCCGGTTACCGCGTAACAAGGAAGTACACACCGTGTACTCTAAAATTTTTAAAGTACAGAAAACATGCCAAAGCCCCGGTGTGTACTTTGGATAAAGGGTGAAAAGAAAAATACACGCCGTGTAATTATAAACTACACACCGTGTGCTTTCCAGAAATGGAATTTCACCAGGTTTCCTCCAATGTACAAAGAACCGTACAAGGAATATGGATGAGAATAATCTCAAGTAAATTCATAAATGAATTTAAGATAAATAATTGATTAATTATAAGATCGTAATTAATTGAATTTGAGTGTGCCTTATCTTAAATAAAATAACGATTAAAAGAATTTGAATTCTAAATATGCGTAAATGTCGTTGCATACTATGGATGATCATGAGCTAGACCAAAGACCCTTTGTATGTGTATGGTTTCATTTAAATTTATTTAATTTAAATTTGTTGGCTTGCGATCATTCTTCCAATAAAATGTAGGGCATGTGTGCCCATGGTTTCTTTAATTTAAACCCATGTAATGGAGGATCTCCCAAGCCAGAGGAGATGGTTCAAATCTCGAAGTCGAGGAAAAACTGACACAAGAAGATACAAAGGTGGACAGGTGGGAGCTGCAAAACACGAACCATCAGGTTCAAGGTGTTTTCCCTAGGTCAGGGTTAGCTTATCAAAACTGCTAGATAAGCTAACCAAATAGAATCTCATGATCATGCCATCTTATTTTATCTCTGTCTGATTGCATGGTTTATTTATTATGTATGTGTTTTCGTGATCACATAATTAATTAAATGAACAAGCATGCAAAGATGGAATAAAATAAAAACCAGACTATGCATAAACATTATCGGAACATGGTTAATCACTTAAGCAAGCATCACTTAATATTAACAATCATGTGATAATGCAAACATACGCATAAAGAATAAAATCCCTTAAATACCATATTAAGTCAGACCAATCCTTCCATTACTTGATTAATGGCAAGACTCAATAAAACTATGTATTTGACCAACCCTTGTTGGGACACTTACTTTTATAACGAAATCCCTTATGAAAGGTTTCGGGTTGACTTAGACATATTACATCAAGAGAAGTAGCCCTTGCTAGTGTAATATTGGAGGCAAGAGTTGAGGAAATCCAAGTCAGGATTTCAGGATTGGGGAGTCCACTCAACAGATCAAGGAATTGTAAGCTCAAAGTTGGAAAATACCTACCTACCTAAATACCTTCAAATAGATTTACCAACCCTTGTTGGGGTTATGTGAAGGGGAATATGGATCCGTACCACTAGAATCTCAAAGAAACAGGACATTTTGAGTTCAATGGTGAGGGCCATTGGGACTTTATAAAATAGTGGGAGACTTAATAAAATTTATTATTTCTCATGAAAATGTAATCAACAAAGTACTAATAAATATTCTCTTTTAAAATTGTAGAATCAAGATGACAAACTCATGAACCACATTTTCTCTTTGATCAATACTGGATAAAGAAAATATCCTCACCGGCAGTAACTTTTAGGAATGGTTTAAGCACCTTCGGGTTATCCTACGCCATGAACGGAAGTTTTACATGCTGGAGTCCTCACTTCCTGATTCTCCTGCCCCAGGGGCAAGGGATGAAGATTTCCTGGTCTATGATCAACATTTGAACGACGCTCTCGACATTCAATGTTTGATGTTGTCATATATGTCTAGTGAGCTCATGAAGTATCATGAATACATGGATTCCTACAGCATGCTTGATCACCTTCGTTGTCTATACCAGGAGAGAGCAGGACATGAGAGGTTTGAGATCTCTAAGGCTCTATTTCAGAGAAAGCTTGGAGAGGGTGCCCCATCTGGGCCTCATGTAGTCAAGCTCATTGGCTACATTGAGCGCTTGGAGGTTCTAGGGTTTAAACTCCCTGAAGAACTGGGTACCAATATCATTCTTGCATCACTCCCCCAGAGCTTCTCGAACTTTTCTGTGAACTTCAACATGAACAATATTGAGAAGTCTTTGTCTGATCTTCTTATCCTTATTCACCAAGTGGACAATGACATGAAGCGTGAAAAGCCTTCTGTCCTTATGGTGAATAAAAGTAAAGGGGAGGAGAAGATCTTTAAGCCAAAAGCCTCTTCAAGGACTTCCAAGAAAAGGACGATCAAAGGGGAGGCAAAGGAACAGGATGCTGTTTGTTTCGCATGTGGAAAGAAGGGCCACTGGAAGAAAAACTGCACCCATCCAAGGAATCAAGGGGAAGCTTCAGGTGCATTTGTTATCGAATGCAATCTATCTGTTTCTAATAATTGGGTATTAGATACTTCTTGTGGTGATCACATCTGTATCCAAATATAGGAACCAAGTAGATTCAGGAAGATTGATCGAGGGGAGGTAGATCTACGAGTAGCCAACAGAGCCAGACTCGCTGTTGTAGCTGTCGGAGACTACCACCTCACATTGCCTACCGGGATGGTCTTGGTTCTGAAAGGTTGTTATTATGTGCCTTCTGTTACTAAAAACAGTATTTCAGTATCCAGATTAGATACTGATGGATTCATATTCAAGTTTGGAAATGAATGTTTCTACTTTTATAAAGATAGCATTTTTTTTGTTAGGGCACATTTATATAACGACATTTATGTGTTAGACTACACAAACCAAGTAATGGAAATCGATAACAAAGATAATTCATATGACTCATACCACACCCAACTTTGGCATCACCGGCTAGGTCATGTCAATAAGAAACGTTTGACAAAATTACATCAAGATGGGTATTTAGATTCTTTCGAACTAAAACCACTTGGTGTATGTCATGTGTGTCTACAAGGCAAAATAACCAAAGCCCCATTTAGTGGGAAAGGTGAAAGAGATAATGAGATTCTATAATTAGTTCACACAGATGTGTGTGGACCATTTCCAGTTGAAGCAAGGGGTGGGTTCTCGTACTTCATAACTTTTACTGATGATTTTAGTAGATATGGATATATCTATTTAATGAGGTATAAGTCAGATTCTTTTGATCGGTTCAAAGAATACAAGAATGAAGTTGAGAACCAGCTTGGTAAGAAGATTAAGAAACTCCACTCAGACAGAGGAGGAGAATATCTTAATCAAGACTTCATTGATTTCTTACGGGAGTTTGGGATTCTATCTCCACTCACTCCTCCTTACACACCGCAGTGGAATGGTGTAAGTGAAAGGAGGAACCACACCCTATTTGACATGGTGAGATCAGTGATGAGTCATGGGAGTCTTCCATTATCCTTTTGGGGATATGCATTACAAACAGCAGCGCAGATACTAAACCAAGTACCAACTAAATCGATAAATGGTATTCCATACGAATTATGGAGTAGACGCAAAGCCATGTTATCGAATTTACATGTGTGGGGTAGTGAAGCATTTTTTAAGGCCTCTTCAGGTAACAAACTTGCACCCAGAGGCACAAAGTGTATCTTTATAGTATATCCCAAGGAAAAAAGAGGATATTACCTATACAACCCCTCAGAAAAAAAGGATACAGTGGAAAGACACACCATTCCTTGAGAGGGAGAACATCTCAAAAAGAGATAGTGGGAGCAAGATAGACTTCGATGAAATCGAGGCTCAAGATACACATGAGTTGGTACAATAATAGATTCCACAAAGCCCCGTGGAAGAAAAATCTTTTCCAGAGACACAAGAACTGCGTAGGAGCACGAGAGAGGTGAGAGAACAAGAATGATATGGTTTTCTTGTCACCGAGGATGGTAACTCATTATTGGTTGACAATGATGATCCTCTTACCTACAAGGAAGAAGTTGAAGGCACAGATGTTGCCAACTGGAAAGAAGCCATGAATTCTGAAATGGATTCCATGTACCAAAACCATGTCTGGATTTTAGTAGATCCTCCAGTTGATGTAAAGCCTATTGGTAATAAATGTGTATTCAAGAAGAAACTGGACATGGATGGGCAAGTCAACACCTACAAGGCATGACTGGTTGCAAAAGGTTTTAAAAAACATCAAGGAATTGACTATGATGAAACCTTTTCACTGGTTGCAATGCTGAAGTCCATCAGAATCCTATTGGCCATTGCTGCTTACCATGACTATGAAATTTGGCAAATGGATGTAAAAACAGCTTTCCTTAACGGGAACCTCCAGAAAGATGTCTACATGACACAACCTGAAGGTTTTTTGACTCCAAAGGATGCCAACAAGGTATGCAAGTTGTAGAAATCCATTTATGGATTAAAGAAATCATCAAGGTCATGGAACATTCATTTTGATGAAGCTGTTACAGAATTTGGCTTTGTTAAGAATGAATGTGAGCCTTGTGTCTACAAAAGGTTTAGTGGAAGTGCCGTCATTTTCTTAATAGTATATTTTGATGACATATTGCTAATTGGAAACTAAGTACATGTCTTACATTCAGTTAAGACATGGTTTCATAAATGCTTCTCCATGAAAGACTTGGGATAGGCGGCATATATTTTTGGTATCAAGATCCATCGTGATAGATCCAAGATAATGTTGGGACTGAGTCAAAGTACATACATTGACAAGATACTGAAGAGATTCAGTATGGAACAGTCCAAGAGAGGATTGTTGACAGTGTCACATGGCATTCATCTTTCCAGGAAAATGTGTCCTCAGACACATGAGGAAAGAAAGAGGATGGCAAGGATCCCTTATGCATCCACAATTGGGTCCGTCATGTATGATATGCTATGTACGAGGCTAGATGTTGCTTACGCATTAAGTGCGGTAGGCAGATATCAAGATGATCCAGGATACCGCCATTGGATGGTAGTCAAGACTATCATTAAGTATCTGAGGCGTAATAAGGATATGTTCCTGGTTTATGGAGGAGATGAGGAACTAGTCATCAGAGGACATGTAGATGCTAGTTTCCAGAATGATCAAGATGACATGAAGTCACAGACTGGATACATATTCAGTTTAAATGGAGGTGCAGTGAGCTGGAAGAGCTCAAAACAAAGTGTGGTGGCAGATTCTACAGCGGAGTCCGAGTATATCGCAGCTTCTGAGTCATCTAAAGAATCAGTATGGATGCAAAGCTTCGTCCAAGAGTTGGATGTTGTACCGAGCAGTAAAGATCCAATCACACTCTATTGTGATAATACTGCAGTGGTGGAACTTGCAAAAGATCCAAGGTCACATCAGCGGACAAAGCACATACTTCATAAGTATCATCTCTTGAGGTATTTTTCTCAAAGAGGTGAAGTTGCAGTGAGCAGTATTTCCACAGAAGACAACGTGGAGGACACATTGACTAAAGCCTTGACTCAGCAAAAACATGATCATCATGTGAGGTCCAGCGGACTAAAAGTCAAAGGAAGTTGGCTCTAGTCCAAGTGGGAGTTTGTAAGGGTTGGTGTCCTGAGAACCAACTATTTTGTACTTTGATTACATGAATGTTCACTTATTATATATTGTTCACTGTTCTGCATGACTATAATATAATAATGTCCTGGAATATTTGTTGCATTAATAAGGTCATAGCAGATCCCCTCTATGATGAGAACCTTGAAATGCTATAACAATATACTTAAATAAAGTTCTATGGTTGGATGACATACTATGATAGGACACATAGTATACAGACCTTCATGTGCGAGTACTCGTAAGAAGACGAGACTTTCTCTCATGGAGTTCGCACTTGGTAATATACAAGATGGGAGATTATGAGAATAGACCCGCCAGTAGTAATTCCGCATGTCTTGGTGTCATCAGATATTTCTATCTGCGAGCATGTGTAATGGTCCATAGACTGGAATATTATCATTAACTCATGTCATGACTCGCGCACTTAGATTTACTGACGAAAACTGTCACGCAGATAGTTGGCGGGAAGTAGGTTACGTTGGATGTGTCACGAGTGATATGTTGTTAATGGATAAGTCGAGGAAGGATTTGTCCCTTCCATTTATAGAAGTTGATATCTCAGCCCATTGATTGAAATAGAACTGTCACATTAAATTCCATGGCCATGGTGTAAATGATGAGTTTATTTCAGGTAGTCAAAGAATGATGGATCAAGCATATAGGTTTATAACACTTCCATGAAACCTGATTGATGAGATATTGAGACAAAGGGATTAAATTACACAGTAAACGTTCGTATGAGGTGATACGTCAATGCGGCGTCAACTTCTTTCCCTTGGGTGCCTTGACCCGTTGCTAGATAGTAATCTTGGCCTTTAGGCAAGCCCGCCAAATGACAATGAGAAAGAGGCCTAGAGGGTCACACACTAAGTGTATCCAAGTATCTCAAGTTGAATAACGATTATTCTCGTATGTGGTTTAATAATTATTCAAAGAAGCCTAAGTTGTTTTAAATGATGGAAGAAAAATAAAATAAAACAAGTACACGCCGTGTATTATTAAATGTACACGCCATGTAGTTTTATTTTGGAAAGGAAATGAATAAATGAAAACAAGATATACATGTCGTGTACATTTAATGTACACGCCATGTTGTTTTCAATGAAAAACAAGTACACGCCGTGTATTTATTATTACACGCCGTGTAGTTTTTCCAGTCGGTATTTTGAGGATATAATATTGTTTCAAATGATATTTATTATAATCAGCATGGGCGCATGTCAAGGAATTATTTATTTGACATGGGGGTTTTAAATAAAGAGTCAATGAAATAAATAAAACGCGTAACGCGTTTATTTATTGTCATAACTCTATAACCCCACACACCTGATTATAAATATCCTCACAACCCCAACTCTTTTCCTACACACAAGAGAATCATTGTGCACAACATCTCTAGAGAATTATTTCAAGGCCGAAAGAACCTCTTCCTCCAAGAACACTCTCAAGACCGAGAGAGATCCTCTTCCGTTGGATCAAGACGATCTAAGGTGGACAACGCAAGCAAAGTCTTCTCCACGCTAGCACCCGGAGAATCCTTTGGCGACGTCCATAGATACGAGGTACACGTGTGGATCACTGCTAGAGGTAGTCTACACTTGGCTTCTGCGACACAAAGACCGATCACATCGATAACGTGATCGAGAACATCAACGAATAAAGAACACCCAAAAGGTATTTCTTTATAATTAATTAAATTAATTATAATCAACCTGTAACGATACTTGTTTGTGGTTCCGGGAGAAACCATCTTCTTTGTATTTTTCTGTGATTCTATCCGTGGAAACTGGCATTTATCATCGTATTGATCCCGAATTGATCATTGCTAATGACAAAATGCCAAGTGGGCACATCCACCCACGTGCTTCCGCTGCGCCCAGAACCTTCAGTATGGGTAGTATTTATGTTGATGATTATGAAGAGACTAGAAATGATATGTGAGATGAAATAATTGTTAAAGCTCGGTCAATGGTTTAAGAAGGTGGTGGAATGATTACATGTTTATCAAGTGTAATGTTGTATAAGTAATCTCATGGTACTATGGAATAAAGAGACATCTAAGGATTGTTACACTGTTGTCTTTCCTAAGTTTTGAAAGCGTATGATTAATGTTACTAGTAACCATGAAAGGTTATTCATATATTTTTGGAATGTAGATGATATTCCCATAATGAAGGGATAAGAAGAAAATTAAATGTTTGATATTATTCATGAGCTCATGAATGATATAAGGAGAAGGTTATATCATGGTTTGAGTGTATAGAATTTTTGAATTTTGGTATGTGGAAAGAGTTAACTTTTGACAGCATTCATGTTTTAACTAAGATTCAATGGGTATTCATTTTTCAAGAGAATACATGATTAAGGCCTTCTAATGTTTGGAATGTGGCCAACAAGACATATCTCATGATATATGGGGATCAACGATTGTATTAACATGCTTGTTATATGAACTCTTTGGTAATGGTTTTCACTATAATATGAGAGTGGACTGCAGTATTATGGATAATCCTAAAGATGGGAATGGATTATGTTGGACATAAGTTAGTATTGTTTAAGGATAGAAGTTTTGTTTTCTATATTATTTATGGGATGTTATAGTAATGTAGTTTTAGAAAAAGGACAACTTGCAGGACGGGCGACGACCCATCGCGTCGGACAAGGCTGTGGGAATCGAACCCACAACCGAAGTGTGACTTTCCTTTATCGCCAACCACTGGCCTACAGGAAGTCCCTGGTTAGTAGAAACTAGTTTTATTTTATTAAGCAGTATGATATATGAAGTATATGAACATTTTTGGAGTCGTATATGATTAACCTCACCATAGATGGACTTATGTATATTTGATAACTTTTGCTTGAAACAGTTGGAATGACCCATCATTCTATCACATGATCTATTAACACTTCACGAATGACAAATTCAAATTCATTTCTTTAAGATATGACGTGGAAATTGTCCAAAGAATGAACCACGGTGAGACTATACCAAAATCACGAAAGTATTTCTTCTAATTCCAATTTCATCAACTTTAGGGAAATGATCTTGAAAACCAAAAATGTTGTCCTAGTTCCCTTATATCCAATGAATCAGATGGTACCTTAGATCATCACAAATATATGGCTATGTGATTGATGGTTTTTTCATAGCCATGTTCTCTACTACTCTCCATCAGAACCTGATGGTCAGATTTCTCCTCCATATCCATATTTTCACCTATGTTCTCCTATATGGAAACCCAGTGATGAGTTATTTGGGAATCCATTATGTTTCTAACATTATTTTTTTAAATTAAGTTTTAGTATTCCTTTTTATGATGTGGGTTTCTATTAAAGAAACTTTCGAGTAGTAAACCATTTATAACCACAACGAATTTCAAGGGAGAAATTCATTTTAAGGGGGGTAGAATGTAACACCGTGAGATTTTATGAAAAATATTCTTTTTAATTTCATTAATGTCTTATGTTGTACGCTACACCAAAAGGATCTTGCACGACACGCAACCCTGACTTGGCTTGCATTACACGCAATCGCGACCTTCCTCGATAGCGTGTGTTGTACGCAATACCAGGTGTTACTAAACAACGATATATTATTATAATATTATTATGAACTAGCCGTTATGAATAGTATTAATTAAATTTTGAATTTTATAAAATTATTATTCATCTTACACATTTTCTAGAACATGGTATAAGAACAAAATAAATTTTTTGTGTAAAATAAGTATTTTTCAAAAAATGCAGTTTTTCCGCCTTTTGATGGCGCGCCAAATTTAAATCTAGTTTTTTACATGTTTATTAGCTAAATTTTACAAAATAAAATTATTATTTGGAATTAGGATATAAAATATTACCTTGGATAAATTTTTCATATTATTCTGATAACTTTCATATTTTAATGAATAGTAAAAACACGCTATATTTTAATTAAAAACAACTTTTTTCATCGTAATAACTTATGTGGTTGAATTATAATATTGAATGGTTTTAAAGTATAAATAGAATATATTTTTACTATTTAATATAATATATGTCATTAGAATTGATTTTACCTTGAATTCGTAGGTTAAATCAATTCAATCTTTTGCAATGTTTTAAACAAAAAGCCATTTTCTTTCGACAACGGGATTAATTTTAATTTAATTTCTGCAAATTTTGTGTATTGAATTTGGAAAAATGGATTCCATATTTGGAATCAGTAGGTTAAAATTATGTTAATAAGCTACTTTTTATTTTTGGGCTTTGTGAATATTAACTACGGTAAATTTTATTTACCGTAGTTAAAGGTAAATCGGGTAATTAAGGGTAAATATAAGATTATAAAATTAACCTAACGCCTTAAAAAATCCTATTGGATGACTAAAAGTCGACCCATATCACCTAGGGGTCAGATTAGAATCATTTAAAGGACTTTTGTCCAGGAAAATAACTTAATTATTATTAAAACCAAAGAAAGTGACAACATGTCACTCTCTTAAATCTTATAAGTATATTAATTTTAATTTAGTGATAAACTTCATGAAACTTCGAACATGAATAGTATCTAGAAAGATAATGAATGTCTATACATCATATAAATTTATTTATAATTTTTAGGTATTAAATAATTATCATTAATTTTGACACAATAGGGATGCAGAAATTATTTATTTAGTGAAAAATCAATATTATAGTTTTTATTGAAATATTAATACATATCAAAAGGCCCAAAAATCTGCACAAAACGTATTATTAGTGTATATATAAACCCTAATCATCCATTGGACTAATTATTTCCCATTTGGATCCTTATTAAGATGATTATGACACTTATATTATTTTATTTTAAATGATGCCAAAGTTGTCACCTTCAAAATTTAATAAATATAAAAATTTACATATTGTGATTTTAAGATGATAAATTCGATTAAAAGTATTATTGTGAAATGTAATATATTTATCTTAATCATAGGAGTTTATTTTTAATTTTTATGAAACAAATAAGTATATTAAATAATTATACAAAAATGATGTAGTAATTATTTTATTAATAGATAAACCAAATAAATGGTTTTAAAAATAATAAAATAAATATTATATGAACTATTTAATGTGCTCCACTAATTTTCCAGATTCATATGACCTTATATTAATCTATTAAAGCTTTTAGTTCAAAAAAATCTTCTGTATATATTTTATTTAAATTCAAATAAATGAAGAGTGTCAAAATTGACACTATTGTTATTTTATAAAAATAATATATTATAAAATTGTTTAAAAATCACAAAAAATATTTAAAAACTGTAAATTTAAATTTATATGGTATAAAATATTATAAAGTATCCAATTATGGATAATTCACAACAAATAAGTAATTATTTGTTATAATTTAAAATTTAGAATGTTATTACCACAAATAAAATTAAATTGATTAAATAAGGATAAATCAAGTGGATAATGTTTAAAATAAATTCCTAACATGTCTAAATTTGATTGGTTGAAAATCTTACAACCCTATCTCATCTAATCTTCGGATATGAGTCATTTTTGAAGGTTTTTAAGTGGGTTTAGATTTATTATAAATTAATATTTTTAAGAATTCCAAAGGTGCCCCTCTCCTCCCTTATAAAAGGGCACCTCCTTCCTCTCTTCCTCACACCACATTGAGCCTTCATGCTCGGCCAACCACTGCCAAATTATCTTCTCCACTTCCCTAGAAACATCCTAGAGGTCCTGGTCTTCTTCAAAGACCAATTTTAGTGCCCTAAGAGGAGGTCTCAAAGAGGCGCTTCAAAGAAGAGGTAATGTCCATTACCGATTCTTTCAACTTTATTTCTTCTTCCACTTCTTCTTTTTTAGTTGTTTCATTATGAGGTAACAAAATAAGTATCAATAATATACTGATATGTTATTATAAGTATGAAACAACCATATTTAACCATCTATCCATCCAACGGAAAATGAAATCACTGCGCGTGCGTACGTACGGAATACCGTCTCCACGCCATGGTGTAATCTATTTTCCACCAGCACATTACTTGGATGGGTATAAGGGTGAAAGTAATGAATATATATGATTATTGTAAAGTGATGTTGATTTTTTAATATTATACAAACATTTTAATACAATTCCTCGATCTTGGGAATGATATCATCGCTCGTGCGTACGTACGGACTATCGTCTCCACGACGCGATGAGATTCACCCTCCATGTTAACCATTCATGAATGATTATAAAGTATATATAATGAATAATAATGAAATATATGACATAATAATGATACTATATTTATTTATATATATATATGTATGTCATTTACTTAATTCCATTCAATTCAAAAGGGAAACGAAAACAACGTTCATGCGTACGTACGGCCTACCATCTCCATGAACGGTGTATTTCATTCTTTTTATCGATCTATACTATATATGTATATGATGAATATATATTATATATAAATCATTTTTTACATTCTGGAATTATGTAAATCAGGATATAAGTAATAATATCATGAACGACAAGTCGAAACAGATACGATAAATGAAATGATTTTACCCAAAACGCTGCTTTAACATGGAATTTACCAAAGAACGGGTAATATAAAGTCATAAGTGAAACATATATGATATAATAACAATGAATATGATTCTGTAATAAGTCGATAACATTATTTAAATCATTATACAGGAGGTTCAGATACGTACGAAGCATATCGGATCTAAGGTAAGGGATAATTTTGCAAATCTCATTTTAATCCGAGATTTCTTATTCGTAAGTATTTACTGGGGGTTATTGCTATCATCCATGTGCATGTTTTATAAAAGTGTATTCACGTATTTTGAAATTCCTTTTTAACCTTTTTGAATTTTACTACATGGTATGTAAAGAATATTTCTTTTATGAGGTACTTTTTGACTTTTCCGGAAAAAGTACGAGAAGAATGTTTTTTTAACTTATACGGCACGAACGGATTTTTACTATTTTATGAAGCCTTATTTTCATTAAGCTTCCTCCAAAAGATTTCATGACTATTTTAAAAAAAATCCTATTCATTTAAAATTTCATGACATTTTGTGAAAAGAAAATGACTTTGAAGAAGAAAGGATATTTTCCTCAAGAATTCATTTCAAGTGTTTTATCAAAACCATTTTTCATCTAAGATGACATTATTTCCTATGTGTATGTTTCAAATATCATGTATATATGGTTTACATGGTTTCAATTTTCTTATTATGAAATGATATCCATTTCTTTTATATGGATTATGTGATGATGGGATGATGTTTATGAAACCCATTTTATTCTTTGGGTTATAATGAATGATTTATGTTTATGTTGTGACAAAAGTAAGAATGATTTCATTATGAGATGGGTGGGACCTATATCTTCCTCTAATGCATTGCATAAAGATTTATATATCATGAGATAGACATGGCTGGAATGGTATGTTAATCCGGTTCAGTGTTATAGGACTGAAACAAGTAGTGAACTCGATTCAGAATGGGCCTTTGTCCACTAAGATGGTCTTGGCAGAAATGCCTTGGCTACTATGGAAATCATTACATGTGCTTAATGGATGCCACAATTACATGTTTTATTCCCATGCTATTTTTATCATGGTTTATGTTCCATTATGATCTATGCCTTATTTACTTCCATGTTTTATGTCGTTGATCAAGATTTTGATGTTTAAACATTATGTTCATGTTTTTAAGTTCAAATGTATATGGTATGTTTTATTTTATCCATGCTTACCCTTACTGAGCATTTGAGCTCACCCTTTTTCTGTTTTATTTTCCCCCTGGATCAAAAAAAGGGTTTTAGGTAAGGAAACAAAAAGTGGAAGATATTTATGGGAGATGTTGAAGATCTTTCACCACGATTAGAAGATTGCGTTCCATGTTTCCAAAGACACTAAACTATTACGGTCCTTGTGTGTCTGTTTTTGTTATGTATTATGTATTCCGCAAAAGTAATTTAATGTCCATGTACGTCAAGCTTCGGGTACCTACAGTTAAGGTTGTAAATTAATGGTTTTATGTGAAGGGTTAAATAGTAAATTTTTTATTAGAGGATTTATCAGGGTTTTTTCCTACGTAAGGATCCCCTAATCACTTTATTAGAAATAGTGAAAATTAGCCTGAAATATCATCACTAGTGAATTCTGATATGTGGAAAATAAGTTTGTGGAGCATAAAAGTCCATGAATTTTATTAGTATTCAAATCATATTAGTCCATGAAGTGTTGTAGTTTGGGAAGCATAGTGATGTACATGGTGCAGTACCACAAATCACATAGGAGGTTTTCAAAGTATTATGTGAAGGTGTAATATGAAAAGTAAATTCACATATGGAGTGGTTTATGAGGGTGGTTTCATGAAAGTAGTTTATACAGGACTTTACATAGGTTCACTATGCAATTAATAAGGAATTAATAAAGTATAAATGGTGTTTTTGTGGGATAATTACATGAAGGAAATATCGCATATATATTTTAAATGAATGGTAGTTCAAATAGATGAATAGTTCATTAAGGAATTATGCACGAAGAAAATTTTAAATGGTAAATAGGATTTCATCTCAATAATATAAGGTGAGTTTTATGTCCCATATATGTTAGTGTGAACTAATTTGGAGATGATACTGAACATCTGAATATTATTTTGGAGTACAGGTGATACCTTTTTAGTTCAGTGGGTAGTGATATTTCAATTATTTAGTGTTTATAAATTATAAGGTACAATGAGTTTGATCAAAACATTGTAATCAATAGTTCTCTTTAGTGATTCAGGTATATCATCACATTTCCTTCGTATGTTTCCTATATTATCCAAATTTGGTTAAACTAAGTAAAAATTATTTTATCACTCTTAAAATTTTCATTTCAACATATATCATTGTGACATAAAATATAGAATATCATTTAGTTTAATGATGAATCACAATCACATAGGAGGATTATTTTAATCTAACATACCAAGATTCACCCTGAGGGTATTTAACCTAGTGTAGAAAATATGTTTTATTCCAGATAAATGGTTAATTTCATGAAACTCTCTTAGTGGATTCCATAGTATCATAAAATTATAAATGAATCTTGATCATTGATGGAAATAACATTCAACTATGGTTGAATCAGATGCATCGCTACATCTGATCTATAGGAATGGATGTTTTTATAACTGTTATGAATGGTATTATAGTCAGTATGGATAGTGGGTAATTATTATAACAAGATTGTAAATAATTTGATACTAACACCAGAGGTCTCATTTTTTAGGGGGAGTTTTATCCATCACAATCTAAATTTAAGGGATGTTTTTAAAATCCACATATGTTATGTGTGAAAAGATTATTAATATCTACAAAGGTGGGTGAAAACCCAAGAAACTAAATTTTTGGTTATTTTGGACAGGTATGAGTATTTTAGGATGTACCAAAATAAATCTACTGATACATTTTTTGATATAGTAATTATTATTATTGAGGATATGTGTGATAATAGGGATACCCTTTATGATGAGAATATAATTTTACACATATTGATAAGATTTACACCTCAGTTTAATCTAATTATCTATGTGATTTCAGATAAATATCCAAAGGAGAGGAAAATATATATTCTTCGTACTAATCTTATTGTATATAAAATGAGTAACGATGATAATGAGCTTGTGGAAAAGGGAAGGTATATAGACGAGGAATTCATGAATTTTAGGAAGCTCCCCATGGAGGATGGTTAGGAAAAATATGAGGTGGATAAATTCATGTCATTATTTTCCCCAAATCTTCATGGAGGAATGTAAAGTTTAAAGTGAAACTTGATAGTCCCGACGAGGTTAAATAATCTAATAAGGGGTGAATTAGGGTATGACAGGTTAAAATAACTACCCCTCTAGATATTTTTTCATCATTAAACAAAACACACATCTCTCTCTCGTAGAAATATATGAACAAAAATTAAATCATTCATAGAGAACAACAATTTTACTTGGTTCACCCTCACTAGGCTACATTCAAGGAGTATACAACGGCAATGGGTCGATGTACCAAATCCACTAAATGTGTAATATAGTTTAAAATGTTTATAGTTGACTCACTGTCCCTCTTGGTTTATAACCAATTATAGTATGAAATCTCACTACTCTCTCAACTGAAGTATCACTACTATAAAATGGGTATATACCCATGGTTTTCCCAAAAACCATGGGTATAGACTTACCAATACCAATGGTTTTCATGAACCTTGGGTATAGGTAAATTCTCTAACCTATATCTATGGTTCTTTCTAAACTATGGGTATAGGGTCCTTGCATAAGTAGGAGAAGATAAAAGATTTCATAGGAATGTCGTAGTAAAACCTATACCCATGGTTTACATTGAACTATGGGTATAGGTGGAATCTATACCCATGGTTTTCATGAACCATGTGTAAACCCTTTTCTATATAAGCCTATACCTATGGTTTTCATGAACTGTGGGTACAGTTGTGGGAAAACATATACCCACGGTTTACATTGAATCGTTGGTATAGGTGGCATCTATACCCACAGTTTTCATGAACTGTGGGTATACCATTTGTTATATAAGCATATACCAATGATTTTCATGAACCGTGTGTATAGACTTATTTATATAATCTTATACCCATGGTTTATAAAAATCGTGGTATAGGTCTATTATTTTTTGAGTGTGAATATATATATATACTTATGTAATCGTAATTGCAATTCATGAAGTGTAAATCACTTTATCCATTGAGTGAAACTGCTGGTTTGAAACCCTTCAACAACCATTTATTTATTCCAGTTTTTATAAATATATATATAACATAATATATATTTATATACCAATGTAACTGTGTTTGGAATAGTGGTAGTGTACTTTAACAGATTTGCAGCGGCACGAGTTTGAAACCTAGCACCTTTTTTCTATAAAGGCAGTTAAAATTAATATAAGTAGAGAGATATAAATTTATATAACCAATACTAATGCAGCTGTGTTGGGGTTACCGTGAATATTAGAGGTGAAATTCATGGGATCAACGCTCACTAACTGATTTTTTCTAATATAGACTGTGTATATTAATATATAATGGTATATGTAGGTATATATAAATAAAAGTTAAATGGATCAGTTGGTGAGGGTCTCAGTGATTGAGCTTTAGATCTTGGGAACAACACTCACTGGCTGCATTTAATGATTTTTTTCATGTTTTGATGAAATACCCATGATTTTTTAGAACCGTGGGGAAAAGTGTTTTACTGATATATATACCCACAATTTAAAACCATGGGTATAAGTCTATGACACTATGGAAAAAAACTATACCCACTATTTGGAAAACCATGGTATAGCCCATGGAGCTATCCTGATGCCATGGTTTCCCATGGTTCACAAAATCGTAGGTATATCCTATACCCATGGTTTTGAACCATGGGTATAGGTCATTTTTTCAGTAGTGTCTGTTCACTAATTCTTCAAAATAATCTCCTTTGATCACTTGAATCAATGCGTTTTACACCTCATTTATTGCATCATTAAGTTACACTTTCATTCCCCTGATGAATACCACATTACCACTAAACATTGGGAAATCCCTATTGAATCACTTTTTCAACGTTCACTACCTTCATGAAGCTCCTTCCTTCATGATTCTGAAATATCCTTCCCAAATATAATTCTTTTGTAAAGCTCAAATACCCTTCACGAAGATCTTTTTTTCATGAAGTTCACTTCTTTCACAAAGCTAAACCAGCCTTCGTGAAGATCACAAGTTTTGGTCTGCTTTTTATTTCTTTCTAAAATTCTTTTATTTCATGATACTCAAAACATTCGGTTGACTATAATAGCTTTCACAATGTTTCTCTCCAGAACAACTTTCACGAACCAAATTCTCACACCCAGAGACTTAGAATTCTCGATAAGTCTTGATGCTTTTCTGAAGGGGGTAGAGGCCTATTTATACGCATTTCCACCGATTCCAAATGATTCCATCCATGTTATTAATATTTTAATAAGCTCCTTCATTTCCTTCATAGTTCTTCCTATTTCAGGAAGCTTCGTAACAACTACTCATTCTCGATACTCATCATAATCTCAAAGTGTTCCATTAATCCTTCATGTTTCTATGATTCTCATCACCTTCACCATTTGTGATGGTTGTCACTATTCATGTAGATCATTGTCAACACTGTTTGATCCTTTGTAAAACACTATTCAAAAATTACATCTTCATGAAACTGATTCATTTTCCATATTTTGATGACATATTCAAGAAAATCCGCATTCCGTGATGCTAGCCAAAATCCAAATTTTGGAACCTAAACATTTGGAAAACACTGGGAAACAATGTCACCTTGTGTATGAAATTTATTGTACCACTTACATGGAATCCACTCCTATGTCTTGGATATTTTTCAATATTCCTAGTGAACAGTCATTCTAGATCTCAAAAAAATACATTGGAAACAAATATTGTCATCAAACACAATCAACCAAAAAATAATACCATGTTACCTTGAGGGATTTTTCCCCAAAAAAACATTCACTCACATGATTTCAATATGAAAAGGATGAACACCTAATAATAAATAGATCCAAGAAGATTCAATAAAATTATGGGGATGATGAATTTACCATGAAGAAATATTCAACTAACTTGAAAGGATGAAGGATTATTAAGAACAACTTTGTCAAGAAGAATAACCAACTCTCATAATAGAAATTTTCATTGAAGAGTAAAAAGTGGATGAAATTGTTGACAGAAAATACCTAAAATAATATTTTCTATTAACTGTTGTAAACACCTCTCAAATAATAGAATAAATTGACAATGATGAAGGAGACATATAAAGGATATTTGATCTATAACTATAATTGAAGGCTTCTCTGGAAAAGATAGATGTTTGGAGATCCAAAATGAATAAATCCAATAGAGTGGATCGTTATTCCAAAATCTATATGTATTAGTAAGAATAGGATATGTTTTAGTTCAATGATTTAATCAAAAATATTAAAAATAAAAATATAAGAAACTCAAAGAAGGATGTTGAGTACAAACTCAAAATTAAATAGAAGACTCGGTTTATTGATGGTTTTACTAAAATAGTATAAGATTGAGTCAAATGTATAAATGATCTAGAAGAAGAATTTATAAATCTGTGATAAAAAATATAATATCAATAAATAATATTTTTTATAATAATGAAATCGATAAATTAGATTAAATAGGAAATATAAAGAGTAGTTAAAGAGAGGTTTGGAGGTCCAACAATGTGATAGAATTATTTTTAGGAGAATAAAAAGATTTATGAAAGTGAAAAAAAATTATGGCGATTGATCATAAGAAGACAAAGGTGTTAGTTGATTATAAGACATGAACATTTACTTTAGTGTTAATTATTGATTTAAGTATCAATATTTATCATGATAATTTAATAACACAAAATACTATAGGTTCTCTTGTGAGTACACATAATTGTGCAGCGTCAATCAAGTGATACCATGGTTGAAAAGGAAACAACCTCAAAATGTGTGTTTTGTAGTCAAGATGTAATGGAAGGAATAATATAAAAAAATTAAGCTATAAAAATTTCAATATACATGTATAATTTTGATGGTTACTGTTTCTGGAATAGTGGACATGAGCATATGGCTAGGTATTGATCATCGATGTTGAAGAGGAATATGCCTTTGAAAATATAAAGCATTCATACATAGTATATTAAATAATAATCAAGAAGTATTAAGATGAAAATTTTATTTAAAACCTTGCAATATTAATCTATTCCATCATATTCTAAGGCGGATCAATCATGCCAATTAGCACTAGTTGTGAATTCAATGTCATAGATCAAATGGAAAAGTGTTGAGAAGTAAGAAATTTTAAATATTTCCATGAAAGAAACTAATCATGTTAGTGCATGGATCCTTGATAGAGTATGTACTTTTCATATTATGGGAAAAAAGAATCTATTCATAGGAATCAAGTGTGATATAAGGATAGTTATTTCAGATATGGAAATGAAAAGTTCTTAAAGATTATTAGATATTGTAAATTCAAATTTTGGGGAAAATATATGAGTCATGTAGATGTCTTATTTTTAAAATGTTTCATTCATAAATTAATAAGTTTTGGTAAATTTTTTAAATTAGGGAATGAAATAAAATTTACCGAGAAGACCATTCCTATCAAGGTAAAACATAGTGTTGTCGTAATATATGGGAAGGGATTAAGGGGAATCTCTACTTTATAAGTGGAGATGACAACCTGTGTTTTCAATCTAATGAAAGATGAAATATATTCTGGAATAAATGACTTCTAGTTTGATCCAAAAAACCATTGTAATATTGAATAAAAATAATTTATATCTATATATCACTAAAATATAATGTTACTATAAACACATTTGTGATAATTTTGAAAAATGGAAGATAATTTAAAATACATGGAAGAAAAGGGACTAGATGTCACAAGGTATTCTTAAATTGGTAAATGTTGATTTGTGTGAGCTAATATATCAAATATCCATTAATGGGAAGATATATTATATTATTTTAATTGATTATTATATTATTATATCATGGTTTATGGTCATCACTAATAAGTTTTTGGTGTTTAGTTTCATTATGTGGTATCACAGGAAGGCGGTAATGATGCTTGGATAAAAAAATCTAAAATCTCATTCTAATAATGCAATAGTGTTTTCAAAATTCTATGTGGGGTATTATTTTGAAAAAACATGGGATATTTCACCAATTATATACAGTAATAACTCCTTAGAAATTTGGTTTTTTGAAAGGATAAACTAAATCATAAAAAACATATCCAATAAAAATGCTTATTAAGAAAGACCTTATAAAGAAATTATGGATCGAATCAGTCATAAAAATGATCTATATTTTTCAATGATATTTTTTATGTTTGGGAGAATAAAACACTTCATATGAAATGTGATATGGAATGAATCCAATACCGAAGTACTTTCAATTTTTTTGAAGCAAGTACTTCATTTTCAATAAGGAGAAACATGGGATATTTGAGATTTGTAGAGAGGAATAAATTTTCCTCAACTACTCAGGAAAGAGTAAAGATTATAAATAATTTAATAAGTTTCTAGAAATGTTTTATAAATGGAATGATTTTATTTTAGTAGAGAATGTGTAGAATCATATACAAAACATTGAGAAATTTCTAAATTAATTTGATGCCGAGATAAGAAGGTCTGGGGTGATATGTGGTTGAGTAAAATTCATAAGAAGAAAATGATAATAATAAGGATGAATTAAGATCTATATATTTATAGAACCAAAATTTTTGAGCTAATATTGGTGAGTAGAATATAATTAGTGACCATAAAATTTTAGTGAAAATGAGGAGAATGTTGACTCTATAAAAAAACATAAATCTTACCATAGGTAGAGGTTTTGAAGAGGCTACTAAAGATTATAATTGAGTTTAATAGATTCATGAATAAATTGACCAAATTTAGAAGAAATTGACCAAATTTAGAATAAATTGACCAAATTTAGAATAAATTGACCAAATTTAGAAGAAATTTACCAAATTTAGAAGAATTGGACATGGTAGATTATTTTGGGGACAAAAGAAATGAACTCCATTATAACCAAATGGGTTTTACCTAAAAACTGAATGAAGATGACATGGTGATTCAAAACAAGGCATGATTGGTGGGAAATGGATACTTTCAAATATAAGGTATCAATATAGACAAGAAAATTTATCATATGAAAAGTCTAGAAACAGTTTGATTATTTTTTGATATCATAGTGTAAATGAGATTCTAGGTTATCCATAAGGATTTCAAGTAATCATTTATAAATGGATTATTGGAAGAATAATTATAGATCAAACTGTCTGATGGTTTTCTTATTCATGATGATGGGAAAAAATCTAAGTAAGAAAGAAATATATGGATTGAATCATGTACCAAGATCCTGGTATTCATGACTTGATTAGTATTTGAAGAAACTCAGTTTCTAGTATAGTGGAGTTGATTATAATATCTATATAAAATAAGATATTTATCAAATTATTATGGTTCCCATGTATGTAGATGATATAATGGTTTTTATATTTAATGAATCACTATAAGAATAGTTTTCATAATTAATGAGGTTCAATTTAAAAATGTCAATGATTGGAGAGTAGAAATTTTTTTTAGAATACATATTCCACAAGGAATGAATGGTACATTCATATCTCAATCCTAATATTCAAAGATGACTCTAAAATGATTTGGAATAGTGTATTCCAAAGTAATAGAAGAACTGATTTCTAACAAAATGATTTTTTTAAGGGATGATGATGGAAAAGTGGTCAATGCCATAGAATATTGTAATATCATTGGAATCTTATTGTACTTAATGGTGGCATGACCAGATTTTTTATTTTCTATTTTTCTAGTGGCTTAGTACTAGTGTAATCCTAAATAAAGTCACTTGATAGTGGTGATATTAATACTATTTTATATTAAAGGAATAGTGAATTTTGGTTTTTTTTACAATACAACATCAAAATAAGAGTTTTGGGGATTTATATTCATGGATTTGGATGCTTTAATAGATTATTAAAATTAAAAATGATGAGGTGAATTCTATATTGTAGGATTGTGTAATACTTGACTATATAAGAAAAAAGACTTTATTTCACATAGCACTATATATGCTAATGATATTACAGTGACTCAAGCTTGCATGAAACTATTGTGGTTGAAGTAGGAGCTTAATGATAGGGGAGTTGATGTAAAGCCACAGATCATAATAAAATGTGATAATTCAAGTTATATAAATATTATAAGAAAATACCTTCTACAACTTAAGGAAAACACATTGACAATCCAAAATCACTTTATAATGGAGAAAGTGGCTCATGGATTAATGAAATTTTAGTAGTTGCCTACTAAACATTATGTAGCATATATCATGAAAAATACAGTATCCAAGAAATAATTTGATAAGATTTGGTTGGATCTTCCATTCTAGTCAACCCCCCACATGTAAATAGTATGGATTTATAATCCTTACTCCCCAATGTGTGTTAGGAATTTCCCAATTTTCTCATAATTGTATTTTATCTATTACATAACACATATACTACAAGAAAACCGCCGTTTAGCGGCGGTTTTTTTCGCGGCGGTTTTAAAAACCGCCGCGAAACGGCAATTTTTTTATTTTTTTTTATTTTTTTTAAAATTTTATTTGAGGATTAGCAGCGGTTTTTTAAAAAACCGCCGCGAAATAGCGGCGGTTTCGGTAAAACCGCCGCTAAATGAAATGAAAAAAAACGTGAGAAACCCCGAAATCACTAAAACGACCATAACTTTTGATCCGGGCGTCCGTTGAAGCGCCACGACCAGTCAAATCGAAGCTCATGAAGAGATCTAGAGGCAAATATAATCAAAACCGTGAGACGGTCTAATGTGTAGAAGATATTAGAGTTATAAGAAAGTTGAAAAAAGTTCTCCAACTTCAAATGGCCATAACTTTCGCTCCAGGTGTCTGTTTGGGCTCTACCACATATCAAATCAAAGCCAGCAAAGAGAGATACGCACCAATTCAACACAAGCATGCTTCTGTCAGGTTTTTCGACCCCAAAAACCCCTCTGAAGGCCTTAAAAACCCCATTTACATCACCGGTGTCCCGTCGAACTTGTCTTCAAACAGACCTACCTTTCGATCCGCGTGTAAGTTTGGCCTCCTCCACCTTCTAGATCATAGCTCGTTCCATGAGCTTCAGTTTGACTGGTCGTGCCGCCCACATGCACTCCTAGATCATATGTTATGGCATTTTTAGTGGGTATCGGGTTTGTTATGTTTTTCAGTGTCTCGTTTCTAGCACCCGTTCTCCGTCAGCTTTTTTTAAATGGTCATAACTTCCGATCCGTCTGTCCATTCAAACTCTTTCACCTTTCAGGTTGAAGAGCGTTTCAGGATCTTTGATTTGACAGGTCGCGGATCTAAAACGGACTCTCGGATCATAAGTTATCTCCGTTAATGTGAGTCCAATGTTTTTGTCTCTTTATGACCATTTTGATGGGTTTCAACGGTAGCTCCATTTATTACTGTTTATTTGGGTTTCCATGACTTTTTATCTTTATCAATGGTTTTTTATGGTTTATTATGATGGTTAGGTTGAATTATTAAGAAGTTTTCCATAGTTGTCACAAGTTTTCATGCGTTCTCATTTTTTCTAATGCCTCATTCTTCATATGCTTCTCCATCCTTTTTCATGCGTTTTCATGATTTTTCATCCCTTATCACGTCTTTTCATACTTTTTCACGTGTTTCCTTTATTATTTATTATTTATTATTTATTATTTATTATTTATTATTTATTATTTATTATTTATTATTTATTATTTATTATTTATTATTTATAATATACATTAATTTATTTATTATCAATTATTTGTAACTAGTTATTTATTATTTATTATTTATTATTTATTATTTATTATTTATTATTTATTATTTATTATTTATATTTCTTTATTATTTATTTTTTTTATATTTATTTACTATTTATTATTTATTATTTATTATTTATATTTATTATTTATTATTTATTTATTATTTATTATTTATATTTATTTATTATTTATTTATTATTATTTATTATTTATTATTTATTATTTATTATTTATTATTTATATTTATTTATTATTATTTATTTATTATTAATTATTAATTATTTATTATTTATTATTTATTATTTATTATT
This sequence comes from Viscum album, assembly GCA_963277665.1. NCBI lineage: Eukaryota > Viridiplantae > Streptophyta > Magnoliopsida > Santalales > Viscaceae > Viscum > Viscum album. The sequence continues at coordinate 902,267,295 of OY728160.1, read as the reverse complement.
TATATTTATTTATTATTTATTATTTATATTTATTTATTATTCATTATTTATTATTTATATTTATATTTATTTATTATTTATTATTTATATTTATTTATTATTTATTTTTATTTATTATTTATATTTATTTATTATTTATATTTATTTATTATTTATTATTTATATTTATTTATTATTTATTATTTATTATTTATATTTATTTATTTTTTATTTTTTATTTTTTATTATTTATATTTATTTATTATTTATTATTTATTATTTATTTTTATTTTTATTTATAATTTATAATTTATAATTTATAATTTATTATTCATTATTTATTATTTATTATTTATATTTATTTATTATTTATATTTATATTTATTTATTATTTATTGTTTATATTTATTTATTATTTATATTTATATTTATTTATTATTTATTATTTATTATTAATATTTATTTTTTATTTATTTTTTATTTATTATTTATATTTATTTATTATTTATTATTTATATTTATTTATTATTTATATTTATTTATTATTTATATTTATTATTTACTATTTATTATTTATATTTATTTATTATTTATTATTTATTATTTATTATTTATTATTTATTATTTATTATTTATTATTTATTTTTATTTATTATTTATATTTATTTATTATTTATTATTTATTATTTATATTTATTTATTATTTATTATTTTCTATTTATTATTTATTATTTTCTATTTATTATTTATTATATATTATTTATTATTTATTATTTATTATTTATATTTATTTATTATTTATTATTTTCTATTTATTATTTATTATTTATATTTATTTATTATTTATTATTTATTATTTATTATTTATTATTTATTTATTATTTATTATTTATTATTTATTATTTATTATTTATTACTTATTACTTATTATTTATTATTTATTATTTATATTTATTTATTATTTATTATTTATTATTTATATTTATTTATTATTTATTTTTATTTATTATTTATATTTATTTATTATTTATTATTTATATTTATTTATTATTTATTATTTATTATTTATTATTTATATTTATTTATTATTTCTTATTTTCTATTTCTTATTTATTATTAATATTTATTATTTATTATTTATATTTATTTATTATTTATTATTTTCTATTTCTTATTTACTATTTATATTCATTTATTATTTATTATTTATTATTTATTATTTATATTTATATTTATTTATTATTTATTATTTATTGTTTATTGTTTATTTTTATTTATTATTTATTTTTATTTATTATTTATTTTTATTTTTATTTATTATTTATTATTTATATTAATTTATTATTTATTATTTATTATTTATATTTATATTTATTTATTATTTATTATTTATTATTTATATTTATTTATTATTTATTATTTATTATTTATTATTTATATCTATTTATTATTTATTTTTATTTATTATTTATTATTTATTTATTATGTATTATTTATTATTTATTATTTATATTAATTTATTATTTATTATTTATTATTTATATTTATTTATTATTTATTATTTTCTATTTATTATTTATTATTTATATTTATTTATTATTTATTATTTATTATTTATTATTTATTATTTATTTATTATTTATTATTTATTATTTATTATTTATTATTTATTATTTATTAGTTATTATTTATTATTTATTATTTATTATTTATTATTTACTATTTATATTTATTTATTATTTATTATTTTTCTATTTATTATTTACTATTTATTATTTATTATTTATATTTAGTATTTATTATTTAGTATTTAGTATTTATTTATTATTAATTATTTATATTTATTTATTTTTTATATTTATATATTATTTATATTTATTTATTATTTATTATTTATATTTATTATTCCTTATTTATTATTCCTTATTTATTATTTATTATTTATGTATTATTTGTTTTTTCGATTAATATATGTAAGTATATTAAATTCTGTTTATTAAACACATGGCGAGCTTGCTGGAGTGGTAAAGTCTTTGGAAAATATGCAAGAGGTTAGGGGTTCAAATCTCATCAAACGCAGAATTTATTTATATTGGATGTGCATGTGCATGTGCATGGGCATGTGCATGTGCATGTGCATGGGCATGGGCATGGGCATGGGCATGGGCATGGGCATGGGCATGGGCATGGGCATGGGCATGGGCATGGGCATGGTCACAAGAAAGATCAAGTCTCGAAGGACCGATTAGTTTAGTAGCCTTAGAATAACTAGATACATTTACAAAGTTTACATTACATCATAAAATGAAAACTACAACAATATAGTCTCTATAGTCCACACTCTTATCCCCTCATACTATCCCTGCAGGTCATTCATAAAATACTTCTTCACATCCTAGGAAAAATAAAACATAGAAAGGGGTGAGCTCAAATGCCCAGTAAGGATAACAATATAGAGGAAACTTTCATAAATAAGCATAAACATTTAAGAAATGTATAACTAAAACAAAATCCTTTTAAAACGTTAACTTCAGCATAATATGGAAGAAATAAAATGAAATAATTCCATATAAATATTCACATGGATATTCTACTGGTCGAATAATCACATGAAATATCAATAACCACTTTCATAATGATGGAATGCATAATGCCAGACTATCGTAACCACATATCCAATGCATCGTTCCAAGACTACAAATAAGATTCTTTCAAGGCCTTGTGCCAAGACACTAGATTGTCTCATGAGACCAACCGATGCATCGAGGAGCTATAGTGGGCTCCACCTGTCACTTATTAAGTCCAATGCATTCCTCATATGAACAGGTTTAAACATATAATAAACATTCGTATTAAAACTAGCATACGAAATTTCAATACTTTCATCATAAAACATGAAGGGTATAAAAATAACACATCCACAATCAAACATATCACAAAACCATCAATACAATATGGAAGTTTTGTATCATAATAAATCAACACCAAATAAACTTAAAATCCATCAAAGGATGTTGACATAGATAAAATCAAAACTCTTTTTAGAGAAATAACTCTTTCTATTTTGAAATAATTTAAGAGTAATATATTTATAAAATAAAACATTTTCTTTCAAAATAATCTTATAATCTTGTAAGGGAAGCTTCGACGATTTTATAACGACGGAAAATAGCCGCACCCGCCTTATAAGTTAAAAAAACATTCTTACCTTAATTCTGTCGAAAAGGTTAAAAAATGACAGAAAGATTCCTTAAAAAACTTCTTATAAAAGCCAGAAAGGGTATAAATGAATTTATCCCATATTTTTTGAAATAGTAAGAATGATTTGTAATATATTTTTATGAAACATGGATGTGGATAATGAAGAGGTACCAGTAGATAATTACGTATAAAAAACCTCGGATAATGAAGAGATTGTGAAATAAACCCTTACCTTGTAATTTTCCTTGGTTGGGGGTAGGTTAACATCCTGTATAATTTTGAAATAATTGTTATAAAATAATACAAGAATCATATAAATTAATCTGATATCATATATGATCTTTTAATATTGATTTGTTAATAATATCTTAGTATTATTGTTGTTTCGGGTGTTAACTTACTCATTTTCTTTTATATGTTTTGTTATGTAATCCTTATTTGTCATGGATAGGTTGTATATTATTCATATCCATAATTATATCAAGTCCTTAAACATTATTTTTAAATCATCAAATGATAATTATACTTGAATGGATACGATGGAGAATGAATCTCATCGCATTCGTGGAGACGGTAGTCTATACGTACGCACGATCGACAATATCATTCTTTTGATATTAAAATAATATATAATTGGATATTATATCATATATACAGAATCATTATCATGTTATATTTATTATTTACATGAATTACACATCATTATAATACCCATCCAAATAATAAATTATTGAATAACAATTACACCACGACGTGGAGAAGGTATGTCGTACGTACGCACGTATGGTGACATGTCATTAAAAGGATGGATAGAATACTAAATATGGTTGTAAAATATTTATAATAACATCACAGTATATATAAGATACTAGAGTTATAATTTTATAATGGTAATAACAAATAAAGAAGAAGTTGAAGAAGAAATGAACTTGAAAGAGGGTGGTGAAAACATTACCTCTTCTTCAGGTTCTTCCTTTTGATTTGATCAAAAGGGCTCTTTAGGTTGGATTTTTGATCAAACTAAGGCCTCTAGGTTGAAGTGAGAGAATTTGAGAGAGTATTTGGGCAGGGGTTGTCCTATCCAAAATGCTTTGAATGTGTGAATTAGTGAGAAGTGGGAGAGCCCTTTTATAAGAGGGGTGGGGGCACCATTGGAAAAGCTAGAAATATTATTTTATAATAAATTCATATTCGGTTTCTAATGGATCAAAAGTGTATTGTTCAAAGTTTAAGGTGGTTATGGGTTGAAAACCACTCAAAAAATAGAATTTAGATAGGTTTGGGTCATTATATCAACCTTATCTTTTAGTTTTAACTTTTAGTTAATTAGTTTGACACTTACCATGTCACTTTGTATTTTTATATTATATAGTTAGTAAACTTACTATATACCTCCAAGAGACCCATAAGTGGTCCAATAATGATACACCTATCATGATATAAGTCTCTTGGCCTAACCATAGATTTTTAGTAATTGAATATAAATTAATAATATAATATTTGTTTTAAAAACTCTTTTATGTCAATTTTAACACTATTGGATATTTTGTTTTTGATAAATTCATAACAACATTATTACTTCGAAAAAACTTTATATAATCAATCCTAATATGTCATATTAACCTAGAAAATTAGTTTAATTTTTAAGAAGTCTCAATTTATATTTATTTTGATATTTATCATATCAATTATTTTAATATTTCATTAATTAGGTAATTACTGCATCACCATTGTGTCATAAATAAATTAAATTATTTAATGTATAAAAATTATAAATAAAATACCATTATGTTGGAAATTTTTTTAAATTTCTAATGAATATTTAAAATCAAATTTACCTTATGTATAACCCTATATTAAAAATGTTTTAGTAAATAAACTTTGATTTTAACTCTTTTAACTCTTCTTTGAATTAAATAATAATACATGTCATAATCAAATCCAAGTGGACCTTAATGATAATATTTTATTCCTAAGGTTGTTTTTGGTCTAGATACACTTGTCAAAAAGAATTAGGACATGTTTTAGGGTAATATTAATATCATTTTTACCCTTAATTACCCTATTTACTTTTAACCGTGGTAAATAAAAGTAAAAAGTTACTATTCACGAAAAATTATTTTCATCTCATTGAACCAAATTTTACTCCTTGATATTAAACGTATCACTTGGATTTTCAAAATTCCACTCACAGAAGTGGTAAAATTACGTTTTATGTGAATTTCCAAATTCTCCTAGGAGGTGGGTAGAAAACGGTGAAAAGTTCAATAAAATTTTTATATATCTAAAATTATTCTAAACTAACTCCAATGAATTACATTGAACTTATATATGTATTATGTATCTATTTTGACCGTAATTAAATTTAAATAAAATAAATAATTATTTAAATAAAAATTCGGTTTTAAACTACAACTCAGTGTTTTTTCACTATTCATCAAAAATTGAAAGTTTTCAGAAAAATACCAAAATTTCACCCTAGGCTAATTTCGATATTCAGAATCCAAAAATGAAGTCCATTTTGAAATATAAAATATATAAAATTTCAAAAGGTGGGTATTACTATTCATTATGGCTAGTTTGATTGGTTGTGGTGTGTGTGTTAGAACTCGAAGTTGCGTACAACACACACTACTATATTATTCAAAAGAAAGCGTATCCTGGAAGCTTGGGGTGTTAATTTCTCCCCTCTTTCAAATAATTTCATCCTCGAAATTTCTAGAATACTACCGCATGAAAAGACTCAGGTGGTTCTTCATCATAAGTTCCACGGGTTCCCATGTTCCCTCTTCCATCTTATGGTTTTTCCACAAAAATTTCACCAGACGAGTCATCCGGTTTCTCAGTACTTGTTATCTCGTATAAAGGATCCTAAAGGGCTCTTCGCAATAAGACAGATCAGGTTCCATTTCTAATTCCTCATAGGTGAGTACATGTGTTGGGTCAGGCATGTATTTCCTCAATAGTGATATGTGGAACACATCGTCAAATTTGGAGAGACTTGGCGGCACTGCCAAACGGTAAGCTACAACCCCAATTCATTATAGAATTTTGACAGGTCTGATGTACCTAGGATACAATTTACCCTTCTTACTGAAACGTATAACCCCCTTCCATAGATATACTTTCATGAAAACATAATCTCCTATTAGAAATTACAAATCCTTCCTTCGGTTATCGGCATAACTCTTCTGCCTACTTTGAGCTACTTTGATGTGGTTTTGGATTACCATTACCTTTTCCATTGTTTCCTCCACCAGTTCTGGGCCTACAAGATTTCGTTCACCAACGTCATCCCAACAGGATGGTGTGAGACATCTCTTTTCATATAATTCTTCATATGGTGCCATCTGAATATGTGAATGGAATCTATTATTATAGGAAAATTCTACCATAGGTAAATATTGATCCCACATACCCTGAAAGTCAAGTGAGCAGGATCTCAACATATCTTCTAAGGTTTGAATAGTCCGTTATGATTGTCCATATGTTTGAGGGTGGTAGGCAGTGCTCAAATGAAGTTCAGTTTCCAAGACCTTCTAAAGACTCTTCCAGAATCTTGAAGTAAAACAGGGATCACGATCAGAAACAATCGATAGCGGTACTCCAGGAAGTCTCACAACTTCATTAATATATAGTCTTGCTAGAAATTCCAGTGGTAGATCTTCTCTAATTGCAATAAAATGTGCTGACTTGGTAAGACGATCAACAATAACCCATATTGCATTGTTCCTTCTAGGAGCCTTTGGTATCCCCATAACAAAGTCCATCGTAATATTGTCCCATTTCCACTCCGGTATGGGAAGAGGTTGCATGACTCCTCCAGGTTGTTGCCTTCTAGCTTTCACTTGTTGACAATCCATAAATATTGACATAAAATCAGCAATCTCCCTCTTCATGTTGTCCCACAACAAATGTTCCTTTATGTATCTATACATTTTGGTGCTCCCAGGGTGTATAGAGAAATTGTGACTATGAGCATCGTCCAACAATTCCCTTTTTAGATCAGGTATATTGGGAACACAGAGTGTCTTCCCAAATTTCAAAATTCCATCTTCATACCCAAAGTCATTCAATCTCCCATCATTCACGGCTTTAATCTTATTTTGAAATTCTTCATCATCGGTCTCAGAACACTTAATCCTTTATAGTAACGATGGTTTGGCAACCATTTTAAAAATCATTGATGTTTCACCTTCCATGGTTATTCCCATGTCCATCTTCACTAGATCCATGAAAATTGGATCCCTTTAAATTCTCATATTATTCAAAACTCCATGATCTTTTCTGCTCAAAGCATCTTCCACCTTATTTGCCTTCCCCGGGTGGCAGTGTATCGTACAATCATAATCCTTGAGTAATTCAAGCCATCTCCTTTGCCTCATGTTGAGTTATTTTTGTGAGAAAATATACTTCAAACTCTTGTGATCAGTATAAATATCACATTTTTCACCATAGAGGTAGTGCCTCCATATCTTCAAAGCAAAGATCACAACTGCTAACTCGAGATCATGAGTAGGATAGTTTTTCTCATGAATTTTCAATTATCGTGATGCATAGGAAATAACCCTATCATTTTGCATAAGGACACAACCAAGTCCTTTCTTTGATGCATCACTATAAATAACGAACCCATCATTCCCTGATGGTAGAGTCAATATAGGAGCATTGACTAATCTTCTCATCAGTTCTTCAAAAAATTCTTCACACTCTTTTGCCTAAACAAATTTAACCCCTTTACGTGTGAGCTTTGTTAATGGGTTAGCCAACCGGGAAAAATTCTGGACGAAACGTCGATAATAACCTACTAAACCAATAAAACTACGTACCTCAGTTATACTCATAGGATCTGGCCATTCTTGGATTGATTTGGTCATAAAAGGATCAACAAAGATTCCATATTTAGAGACAATATGGCCAAGAAAAGAAATCTCCTGAAGCCAGAATTCACACTTTCTAAACTTCCCATATAATTCATGTCTTCTCACAGTCTTCAGGATAATGTGCAAGTAATTTTCATGATCATCGTATCTTTTGGAGTATACCAAGTTATCATCAATAAATACCACCACAAAAGCATCGAGATATTCCTTGAAAACTCTATTCATTAGATCCATGAATACAGAGGGTGCATTAGTCAGCCCAAAAGGCATTACCGTAAACTCGTAATGCCCGTAGCTTGTTTGAAATGCTTTCTTCGGAATGTCTTCCTTCTTCACACACAACTGATGGTATCCAGATCGAAGGTCAATCTTTGAAAAGTATTGAACTCCATCTAGTTGGTCAAATAAATCATTAATGTAAGGTAAGGGATACATGTTCTTTATTTTTATAGCATTGATCTCCCTGTGGTCGATACATAACCTCATAGATCCATCTTTCTTTTTAACAAAAAAACTTGGGCTCCCCATGGAGAAACACTAGGGTGAATAAATCCCTTATTACTCAATTCCTCTAGTTTTTTCGTTAGTTCAACTAATTCCACAGTGTCCATTATATAAGTGGTCTTCGATATAGGCCTTGATCCAGGAATTAAATCAATGGAAAACTCAACTTCTCGTTCTGGAGGATGTCCGTGTAAATCTTTCGGAAACAAATCTACATGTTCTTTCACAATTGTTACATCCTCTAACTGAACATTCCTTTCCTTACCCACAGTCATTTCATTCTATTCCTCTCCAATAATTGAATTTAGTTGAGCTACTGGGGGTAGATCTAGATAAGAATTAGGTGGTGAAGATTCTACTATAAATATAAGGTGTTCCTTATCATCATCATCAAAAATCCTAACCTCCTTCTTCTTACAATAAATCTCCGCATCATGGTCTGAAAGACAATCCATACCGAAGATTATATCAAACTCAATCATAGGTATGACGAAGAGATATGCAGATAAAGAACATTTATGTGATCTAATGGGGACTGATTCACAAAACTTTGTTGCAATGATACTTCCCTTAGGAGTTTTAACTGACAACTCCCTTGTTAAATCAAATTAGAAATATCTAATTTTCTTAGCAAAATGGGAAGATATAAAACAATGTGATGATCCATAATCAAATAATGCATTTTTAAACTTGAGGAAACCATTAAATTACATGCCACCGCGTCTTTAGGAGATTCTACCTCAGCAGTAGTGATAACATAAGCTTGGCCTTGATCCCTTGGACTTTTCTGAGGTAAGTTCCCCTGACGCTTAGGACACTCATTTACATAATGTCCCATCTCCCTGTAATTGTAGCATTGGACATCAGTATCTTCCTTCTTCCCCTTGCAATCACGAGCTTGGTGGCCTTTTTCACTACACTTATAACAGACTCACATTCCTTTTAAGCAAGTACCGGGGTGTTTCTTCCCAAATTTACTATAGGATGGATATTAAACTTTTCCATTATTCCCCATATTTCCATTCCCAGATTTATCAGCAGATCTCTTCTTCTCTTGCTTTTCTTTAACGTCATAAGACTTAGAAAATTCATTTTCTGTCTTGATAGCACATGAGACAATGTCTTCGTATGATGAGAAGGATTGTGAGACTAATTATCGATGGAGAAATGGTTTTAACCAATTAAAGAAATGATCAATATTACTTATTGGGTTATGTATATGATCTCCAGCATACCTTTCTAACCTCGTAATGTTAGCCTCATACTTTGCGACATTCTCATCCTCCTTTTGTCTCAGACTCTGAAATTTCCTTTCCATATCTGCTCGATGGTCATGAGGAAAGTATTTTTCTAAAAACAGATCTTTGAACTACCTCTATTCCATATTTGATACTTCATCATCTTCCTTCGTGTTTTGAATTAATGACCACCATTGATCAGCATCTCTAGTGAGGTGATAAACTGCCATGAAAACTTTTTCCCTTTCACCACTCCCCAAAGCCTGAAATATTTTCTCTAGGGAACTTATCCATTTCTCAGATACTAATGGATTTTACTCCCATTGAATGTTGGTGGTTTCTGACTCATGAAGCGATCTAACATTGATCCTCCACACTGTGGATCAGGGTGCTCCATACGGGTAAGGTTATTATTCATAACCAGAGTGAGTTGTCCCAGTATGGCAATTAGTTGATCAGCACTAGTCGCATCACCAGCTCCACTATAATTATCTTGAGCATGAGGTAAATCCCTACATGGAGTGCATGCATTGATACAGTTTCCATATCTTCCACTAGGTTCCATTTCTAAATAATGACATAAACTATATTAGTTTACGAATCAAAATACATAATTCCATACTTATAAAACACTTAACATAAATTGAACTATTTATGGATATAATCTATAATCATAAAAATGTTTTCTTTGGGGACGTATATACTCATAAACCCTTCATAATTATTTGTAAAGAAAATGAGAGTTATCCTAAGAATATCCCCCAGGAGTGTCGTAACCAAGAGTGCAGCAAGGCCCGTTGTCGTGCACCCGTTCTCGTTCAGGTGTAGCTCAAAGTGGTGTTTTCGGGTTTTACCCCGAGGTACATCTGTGCTAGAGCCACCTCTACCTGCTCGTATCCAGACAAGGATGTATTTCTCAGGAAACTCACAAAATCTCTACAATACCAAAATTATAGGAAATTCATCTATATTAATCCTCAAAGTCCATCTTAAATCTATGTGCTCTAATAAGAGTTTATCTAAATCTAGCTTCCACAGTTTTTAATAAACTTCCTCTGATACCAACAGTAACGCCCCGAGCCCAGTTACCCAGAGTTGGTGCATTATTACATAACATTGTCAAGATCAAAAGAAAGATTATGTCTCGAAAGACAGATTAGTTTAGTAGCCTTGGAATAACTAGATACATTCATAAAGTTTAAATTACATCATAAAATGAAAACTACAACAATATAGTCTCTATAGTCCACACTCTTATCCCCTCATACTATCCCTACAGGTCATTCATAAAATACTTCTTCAAATCCTGGGAAAAATAAAACATAGAAAGGGGTGAGCTCAAATTCCCAGTAAGGATAACAATATAGCAGAAACTTTCATAAATAAGCATAAACATTTAAGGATATGTATAACTAAAACAAAATCCTTTTAAAACATGAAATTAAGCATAATATGTCATAAATAAAATGAAATAATGTCATATACTTATTCACATGGATATTCTACTGGTCGATAATCACATGCAATATCAATAACCACTTTCCTAATGATGGAATGCATAATTCCAGACTATCATAACCACATATCCAAGGCCTCGTTCCAAGACTAAAAATAATATTTTGTCAGTGCCTTATTCCAAGACACTAGTTTGTCTCATGAGACCTACCAATGCATCAAGAAGCTATAGCGGGCTCCACCCGTCACTTATTAAGTCCAATGCATTCCTCATATGAACAGGTTTAACCATAACATAAACATTCGTTTTAAAACTAGCATACGAAATTTCAATAATTTCTTCATAAACCATGAAGGGTATTAAAATAACACATCCACAGTAAAATATATCACAAAACCATCAATACAATATGTAAGTTTTTTATCATAATAAATCAACTCCAAATAAACATAAAATCCATCAAAGGTTGTTGACATAGATGAAATCAAAACTCTTTTTAGAGAAATAACTCTTTCTATTTTGAAATCATTTAAGAGTCACATATTTATAAAATAAACATTTTATTTGAAAATATTCTTATAAGCTTGTAAGGGAATCTTTGACTATTTTATAATAGTGGAAAATAGCTGCACCCACCGTATAAGTTAAAAAAAACATTCATACCTTAATTCTGTCGAAAAGGATAAAGAAAGACCTTGTTTGGAAAATAACAGAAGGATTCCTTAATAAAATTCTTATAAAAAGTCAACTAAGGTTTAAATGACTTTATCTGATAGTCTATAAAATAGTAAGAATGATTTCTAATACATTTTTAAGAAACATGGATGTGGATGATAAATAGGTCCCAGTAGATAATTACTTATAAACAACCTCAGAAAATGAAGAGATTGTGAAATAAACCCTTACCTTGTACTTTTCCTTTGATGGGGGTAGGTTAAGATACTCTATAGTGGTGAAATAATTTTTATTAAATTATACAATAATCATATACATTAATATGATATCATATATGATCTTTTAACATTGATTTGTCAATAATATCTTAGTATTATCGTTGTTTTGGGTGTTAACTTACTCATTTTCTTTTATATGTTTTGTTATGTAAGCCATGTTTGTCAGGGATAGGTTGTATATTATTCATATCCAGAATGATATCAAGTCCTTAAACATTATTTTTAAATCATCAAGTGATAATTATACTTTAATGGATACGATGGAGAATGAATCTCATCGCGTTCGTGGAGACGGTAGTCCGTATGTACGCACGAGCGACAATATCATTCTTTTGATATTAAAATAATATATAATTGGATGGTATATCATATATAAAGAATCAGTATCATGTTATATTTATTATTTACATGAATTACACATCATTATTATACTCATCCAAATAATAATTTATTGAATAACAATTACACCACGATGTGGAGACGGCAAGCCATACGTACGCACGTATGGTGAAATCTCATTAAAAGGATGGATAGAATACTGAATATGGTTTTACCATATTTATAATAACATCAAAGTATATATAATATACTGTAGATATTATTTTATAATGGGAATAACAAAGAAAGAAGAAGTTTAAGATGAAAGGAACTTGAAAGAGGGTGGTGAAAACATTACCTCTTCTTCGGGTTCTTTCTTTTGATTTGATCAAAAGGGCTCCTTAGGTTGGATGTTTGATCAAACGAAGGCCTCTAGGTTGAATTGAGGGAAGTTTAGAGAGTATTTGGGCAGGGGTAGGCTGAGCCAAAAGTCTTTGAATCTGTGAATTAGTGATAAGGGGGAGTGCCCTTTTATAAGATGGGTGAGGGGTACCTTTGGAAAAGCTATAAATATTTTTTTATAATAAATTCATATTCAGTTTCTAATGGCTTCAAAGTGGATTATTTAAATTTTAAGGTGGGGATGGGTCAAAAACCACTCTAACAATAGAATTTATATAGGTTTGGGTCATTATATTAACATTATCTTTCAGTTTTAACTTTTAGTTAATTAGTTTGACACTTACCATGTCACTTTGTATTTTTATATTATATAGTAAATAAACTTACTATACATCCAAGAGACCCCCAAGTGGTCCAATAATGATACAAATATCATGATATAAGTCTCTTGGAAGAACCATATATTCTTATAAATTGAATATAAATTAATAATGTAATATTTGTTTTAAACACTCTTTTATGTCAATTTTGACACTATTGGGTTTTTTGTTTTTGATAAATTCATAACAGCATTATTACTTCGAAAAAAATTTATATAATAAATCCTAATATGTCATATTAATCGATAAAATTAGTGTAATTCATAAAAAGTCACAATTTACATTTATTTTGAAATTTATAATGTCAATTATTTTAATATTTCATTAATTAGGTAATTACTGCATCACCATTGTGTCATAAATAAATTTAATTATTTATTGTCTAAAAATTATAAATAAAATACCATTATGTAGGAAATCTTTTTATATTTCTAATGAATATTTAAAATAAAATTTACCTTATGTATAACCCTATATTAAAATTTTTTTAGTAAATAATCTTTGATTTTAACTCTTTTAACTCTTCTTTGAATTAAATAATAATAAATGTCCTAATCTAATCCAAGTAGACCAAAATGATAATATTTATTCCTAAGGGTTTTTTTGGTCGAGATACACTTGTCCAATAGAATTTGGACATTGTTAGGGTAATATTAATATCATTTTTACCCATAATTACCCTATTTACTTTTAACCGTGGTAAATAAAAGTAAAAAGTTACTATTCACCAAAAATTATTTTATTCTCATTGAACCACATTTTACTCCTAGATATTTACCATGTATCTCATATTTTTGAAATTCCACTCATAGAAGTGGTAAAATTATGTTTTATGTGAATTTCCAAATTCTCTTAGGAGGTGGGTAAAAGACGGTGAAAAGTTCAATAAAATTTTTATATATCTAAAATTATTCTAAACTAACTCCAATGAATTACATTGAACTTATATAGGTATTATGTATCTATTTTGACCTTAATTAAATTTAAATAAAATAAATAATTATTTAAATAAAAATTCGGTTTTAAATTATGACTTAGTGGTTTTTCACTATTCATCAAAATTTTAAAGTTTTCAGAAAAATATCAAAATTTCACCCTAGGCTAATTTTGATATTCCGAATCCAGAAATGAAGTCCATTTTGAAAGATAAAATTTATAAAATTTTAAAAAGTGGATATTACTATTCATAACGGCTAGTTTGATTGGTTGTGGTGTGTGTGTTAGAACTCGAAGTTGCGTATAACACACGCTACAATATTATTCAAAGGAAAGCGTACTGTGGAAGATTGGGGTGTTACATCAACCATAGTATCAATCAACTAGTGGATGTTTTGGATAAAATAAGTGATTCATCAATTATTATTTCATTTTACTCTTATTTCTCATAACTAAGATTGAATCAAGTGAGCTAAGAGTACTTGTTGATTATGTATTAAATCACTACCTAGAGTTTGTAGGGGAAATATGGTGTTTGGAGTTGAATTTTTTCAATATTTTTCAATGAGTTGATTAAGATGTTTTAAGTCTAGTAAAAAACCCAAGAGGGTATATTGTTGGAAAAACCCCCAAGGTGAAAGTTTGATGTTTTTAGGGTTTTTTTAAAAGATGATTTGTGTATTTGTTTATTAAGCTGATTGAAAAAGATCCAAGTACGAATATTGAAAAATTTATTCTTTAAGAACTCATATTTATTGGGATTTTTTGTATAAAAATGGAAAAAGATGAATTTTCATATATAAATTATTTTATTTTATAGTAATATCAACATTGATGGTTCATGTAGTAGGCACATGATGAATCCAGTATTATACATCTAGAAAATCCATGTCATAATTTAGTGGATAGTGGATCCAAAAATTTGTACATGAAAAGGACAATATGTAGGTGGTTCACATGATAAAAAAAGATTCTATAATGTCCTCTTCATTTGTGGTCAAGTGATAGTAATGGCAAGAGGACCACAAAGGGAAAATTGATATGCAGTGCTACAAAGGAAAGTTGTATATGGATGGGTTTGTGTAAAGGTGTGAATATTAATTTTCTAACTTTTGATTTTATTTTGGTTATTTTCCAATATAACAATCTCCTAATCACTTTATTAGTGATAGATAAAATTAGAATTAATGATCATTACTAGATAAGTCCTATATGTTGGAAAGAAGTTCATAGTTCAAAAAGGCCTACAAAGCAGAGTAGTCTATAAATCACAAAAATTTCTGAAGTGTATCAATTTTTGAAGTGTAGTGAAGTTCACAATGTAGTACCAAGATGTGATAATCACAGAGTAGGTTCATAGAGTAGTATTAAAAGGTGTAATATGTAGAGGTAGTCTGCATAGATTGTAGTTAGAAAGGGTAGTTGTAAGAAGAAAGTCTATAATATTCTTGTTTTTGGGGTAATACATGAGGAACATGTAGTTCATAAAGCATAAAGGTAGTTTGGGAGGGAGTAGTATACAAAGGGAATCTCATGTAGGTAAAATATGGGAATGGTAGTTCATATAAGAGAATAGTTTTTAAATTAATTACATGTGATGAAGAATGTACGTGTTAAAGAGGATTTCATCTCAATGATGAAAGAAGAGCTTCATATCACACCAATAACTGTGTGATCCAATTTAGAGATAATATAGATAATATGATGATTCTTCTAGAGGAAAAATGATCTATTTTCAGTAGAGAGAGAAGTGAACATTAAATAATTGAATGGTTTGAAATATGGAGGGATGGTGAGTCTTCTTTGAACATTTCAAACAATAGTGTGATTTAGTGATTTTAAGAAATCAACAAATTACCTTTGTATAAAACATAGATTATCCTGGTTTGGGTTAACTAATAATTTTATTCCATTGTATGTTTTTTTGTTCATCATATATTTTTACAAGATAAAATATAGAACAATTTTTGTTTTAACGGAAAAAAATATCTCCAAAGATGATTATTTTAATTTATATTCCCCTAATTTACTCCCCTCCTACATTATTTACCCTCATATGGATAACACATCTTTAATATTGTCATTCATTTCCTGTATAGGAACAACAACAATCATGTAATAAACATAGATTATTATAATGATAAAGTTACTATCATTACACAACATCCAATAATATTAATAATTCTCATTTATTTTGATGATATTCAGTTCTTCCATAAAGGATTTTAACTTTTAGTTTCACTAACTTGGTTATATATTGGAACTATAACACCTCCATTTCGACTTTCGAAAAATATTTTAATTATTTTCATCCTTAATACCATCTACCTGATCCATGTAGATTTCTTCTTCTCAGTCTCCATGAAGAAACATGTTTTTTTTCTATATTTTATAGATGTAAACCATCTATGGAAATCATACTATGCATTATCAAAATAGTTATGTTTTTAACAATAAAAAATATATTGGAATGATAAATACCTTCCAATTATTAAAAACACCCAACACCAATCCTTGCCTTTTACCTATGTTCATAATTTGCTTCCTTTTTTAGTAGATAAACCCATTTATTATGAAATAATCTCTTCATAGTAGATTATTTATTTAGTTTCCCCATTCCATAGACGTATAATAAATCCATTTAATCATTCATTGATAACTCCAACAAATTATATTCGTTTATTCTTACAACCTCTTTTGATATTTTGGGCTCCCCATCATCCGTGAGTGTAAAATATTTCAACTCACTTCCACATTTATCACATTAAATCAAATCCTAGTAGAACACTATAACATTCCCTATAGATATTCTCCTTCTAGTGCCATGAATTTTATAACTCAATATTTTTTATCTCTTCCTTGATCTCTTGCATATATAAATCATTTTAGTTCTTCTGATCTTGAAAACCCCATCAAAATTTTACTATCGTATAGAAATACTTCTAGAAAGATTGGTGTTTTTGGAGCTTACATACTCCCTCTATTGGAACCAAGATTGTTTGATGATAATAATAGAGTATGGTTTGTGTGTCTTGTCAATCTGTAGATGTACTACTAGAAAGTTTTCAAGGAATTTTGTTATACAATTGAGGATTAAAACAATATTAAAATTGGTGTTGTTTCCCAGTATTTCCCATTTTTAGGGCCTCAAAATCAGGAATTTGTTCATAGGAATGTATGGCATGAAGAATAGTGAAAGAATTCAGAAAAGTGAGAGAACAACATAGCCCAAGACATAGACCATGTACCATGTCCAGGAATGGTTTTCATACCATTTTGAAATCAGTAGGAATGGTACGCGGAGTGGTTTTTGGTACCAAAATCAGTTCATGGAAAATGTATGCAGATGTAGGTGTGCGGTACGAGGAAGGATGGAGGTTCACATGATTTCTGCGGTTCGCGAGATAAGAGAGGTATGCAGTGGGGACTATACCAAATCAATGATTTTTTAAATCTTGGATTAGCAGCTTTTTTATATCCATTTTTTCTATAGAAAGATTAGTAATCCCCTTCATTAAAGTGTTTGTTTTGGGGATTAAAATTTCAGGAAGAAATCTAATGAAGTCTGAAGTGGTTCAGCGAGGAGAATATGGTACGTAGAGAGAACGATCTGTGTAAGGAAAAATAGTCCACAAAAGATAGAGTGGTTCACAGTGGAAGCTCTCGCAGATCGTGGAGGAGTAGGGCAGTATACATAGAATTTAGGGTTCTACGCAGAGTAGAGGCAATACACAAAGCAGTGCCTATTTGTGGAAGTTGTTTTATGGATGTAGTAAAAAGAGTTTGTACACAGATGCAGTAAATGGATGAGGTAGGCAAAATTAGTTTTTGGAGGTGGAACTTGGAGACGGTTTGTGAAGAGGTGATTCGCAAAACATACCTGCTACTCAGTACAAAGAGGAGGTAAGGTGGTACGCAGTGTTTAAATAGTGGGTGCCCTAGACCCAACTATGTAGTATTTTTTATTACCATATCATGTGTACAGTTAGATATGCAAGATGATATCTTACCATTATAGTGTAGACTTTTCTGCATCCACTATAATAATGGTAATGTACAAACGTTTATTGTCGTGTCAAGTGGTTATAGCAGATCCCAAGCTCTAATGAGAACCTCAAGATATAATGAAATTGATCTGAAATATATGTTCTGTAGTCTAGACACATTTTACTGACTGGACATAGTAGATGTCTGATTATCAGGTGTTGGGGATCATAAGCATTGAGACTTCTTCTCATGAAGTTCTCACTTGGTGATCTCTAGTAGTGAGATCATGAGGATAGACCCATTAGTAGGAACACCACATTTTTGGGTTTCATTGGTTGTTCCTATCTACAGACATGTGTATTGGTCTCTTGACTTGAGAATATTACCAATGTATATCATTTAATTACATACTTTGATTCAAGTCTAAAACCATGGTTGTAATGTTGTGGCGAGGTAGTTTGTGTTGGGTGTGTCATTAGTGGTATAACATTGTTTGAATGGTCAAGAAATAATTTTTCGCTTCCATGTTTAGGAAGTTGTATATCTCAGGCCTGGTTGATCAGGATGGTGATGCCTTCATAAGTCTTTGGGAAATGCAGTAGAAAGGAAAATCCATCCGGATAGATCAACAAATAATAAATCAAGATAAGGACGATGACACAAGAGTGTGTCCTACTTTATGAGATATCAAATGACAAAGACAATTTTGTACACAGTCAGTGTTTGTAGGTTGGTAGTCATTGCAATGACTATCCTTATCTCAGTAGGGGCCATGATGGGTTGCTAGACCCCGATCTTGGTCTGTGGATTTTATTAACTACTATTGAGATAAATTCCTAGAGGGTCACACACAATAGCGTATTCAAAAATCTTCCCTATTCAGTTGAATAGGTATATGGACATAGTGGCCCCCGCCATGGGGTCCATGTGTTGTCCAAGTTGTAGATCACCAAAAAAATAAAATAAATTAATTAATATTAAAGTTACAAACATTTGGGATTGAATTTACTTAATGTATTTACGAGTTTAGTAAATACAAGAAAAATATTAATCGAACGAATATTATTTAATATTCAAGGTTTGTTTAATATTAAGCGGGACAGAGAGTCGAGTTAAATTGATAGGTTTTATCATGTAATATATTATATATATATTACAAGTATGTGATAAAATATTAAATAATATTGGCGCAGTTTAGTCTGTCGAAATTATTTATTTAGAGAATGTTGATATTAATGGGGGTCAGGGAACCCTACCGGGTATTTATCAACATCTCTATAAATAATATAGGAGGCACTCTCTCTTTAGTGTGTATATCACTATTCATTCAATTATGTAATGAAAAATTGAGAGCCTCTATCTCCTCCCACTTCCAAGAGAGAGAAGTTGACGATCCAAGAGCTCAGATCAAGTTCTTCCTCACGCATCGCAAGATCAACGATGAGGTGATCGTCGGGACGTCGAAGATATCATTGAATCGTCGCGCTAGCACTCGGAGTACGACGATCGGCGTTCCCACGGATTTTTGGAGCGCGTGTGGGCGATCTAGAAGAATCCTGCTTTGGATCCTTTAAGCGACGATCACCATCAGCTAGCGGAAGTCGACCGCGCCTTCATATTTGAAACGGGTACATTTTTCATTTTAATTTTGAGCTCTTAATAATCTATGGAAGATCCTCAGACCTCTACGGGGCTCGGATCGTCGGTGTCGACAAGTACCGTCATTCCGCCGATGAAAATTTTAAAATCCCCGGTCCACCGACTTCCGCAGTGGGCCCCAAAAACCGAACAGTGGTATCACAGGGAGTCATGTAAATTTTCTGAGCCAAATAAAATTAATTTGCAAAAAATTATGTATAGGGTTCAAGAACGGTTCCAGCGGTTCAAACCGTGATTTGATCCGATCTCGAACGGCCAAGATACGGTCAATTTAAATTTTAGAATTAGATCGAATATGCGGTTTAATTTCAGGAACTATATTTTATTTCATCAATCAGAACTGATCAAGTTTAGATTGGTTAAATGGATATAATTAAAATTGTGAAAATTATAATTTGACAAATTAAATAATTTCCACAATAATTCTATTATTTTAATAATAATTATTTTATTATTAGAATAATGTAATAATAATAAATTATTATTTTATAATAATAATTTTATTATTATTTAATTTCATAGGCTACTTAGCCTTTAGAATTTTGGAGGTGGTGAATTGAATCAAAAACGGGGGTGGGATAAAGACTTCAAAAGAAGTCTTGTTTAAAAAATGCGACGGGGATAACTGGCCTGTGGAAAGAAAAACAACAACAAAAAGGGTAGCAATATGGGGTCCTAGAAGACCCCCTACCTTTCCCGTGGGGCGCACTACAGCGCCGCCGGGAGTTCACCCCGGCACGAGGGACATCCCAGGGGTCGTCGCGCCCCTCTCCTTGCACTGCGTAGCAGCCGCGCCTCCCTCTTCCGAGGGCGCTCCCCATGCAGGCCGGCTGACGTGCACAACCCGGTGCATGCATCCAGACCTCCTTGCCCAGGCCGCCCCGGCATCCTCTCCGCCGTCCTGCCTCCCCAGACGGTTATCCTTCAATGCATGCCCCCTCTCCCGCAGGGAACTTGCTCACCCAGGCCTCCTCCGCCGCTTGTGCCTACTCCGGCCAGACCCGCGCACAGTAGGAGACGCACCCCAAGCCAGCCCTCCCAGGTGACCCAAAGCCTGGTGCAGCGCCGCGCCCCGACATCCTTCCCGCTGCAGCCCATGGACCTCGCTTCCGCCTCCCTTGCTGCACCGTCCCACCGCTGCAGCATCCCCCCGGACACTGCTCGACTCCCTAATTCCCACCTTTGAGCCTCCTGGCCTCCTTCCGCCGTGAGTAGTGCCTCCAGTGCACCCGAGCAGCCTGTTGCCCTCCAGCCGCAGCGCAGGAGCACACAGCAGCAGGTGCACCTCCGAGACACCTCGGCTCACCCAAACCTATTGGAACCCACAGCGGGTTTATGTGCATCAGCATGGTTCGGTCAGATCGTCGCCGCACGGTCCGACCCCCTGGAATTCGCCCGCCTGGAGGTACCCCTTTCGTCTGCAAGTCTTTCTGCATGACAAAATTGGCTCCGAAGCGGTCCGACCAGACCGGCCCAACCTGGAACGAGTTTGGGCGGATCGGCCCGACCCTTTTTTAGCCAAGGCATGGCCATGCGCGGGTTTGGCCCGACCCGCACAGGCCATGCAACGGTGTTTTCGGAGACCGACCAATTTAAAATTAATCAAAAATAATTTATTTAATTTATTTAATTTAAGTATCTAAATTAAATTAATTGAAATTAATTCTGGTTAATTATAATTATACCCGATTAAAATTAATTCAATTTAATAATTAAATTGAATTAAGTTAAATTAATTTAATTTTGGCATTAAAATTAAATTAATTAGTTGACTGATGATTAATTAAATTATTTTAATTTATGAATTCATTTAATTTAATTAGATAAACCCTCGTACTTAATTATTTCATTTTAATTTTATTTCACTTTAATTTAATACCTGATTACAGGTCTTGAGCACTGGCCCCGTATGTCTGCTTTTAAATTATTTATTTAATTAATTATTTTAAACTGCATGCGATGTGTGTAATTATTTAAATGACGGTCTTCGCATCGTCTTTGTTTTCGGTTAAAATGTATAAGGGCATGCACGCCCAATTTACCTGATGTAAATTTACACCCAAGTTCCCCACGTGTGCGTGTGAGTATCTTTGTACTTCGGACAAAGACAACAAGCGACGTCGACCCTACCAAGACGAGGCATAGCACATTGATCAAGACGAATCAAGATGACACGTGGACCACGCCAAGACAAGGCGGTACTCCAAGACGTGACATGGACTTCGCCAAAACAAGGTGATACTCCAAATGAGAAGCAGACATACAACACGGGTTAAGATGCATCTAGTGTCATGTTTCGACACAGGTACGATGCCCCTTAGGTCATTTATATGCTCAAGAAAAATCAACTATTAGTATGGAATTTATGCATTTATTTATTATTTAATTCACTTTAGAACAACGGGGGAAATACATAAAATAATAGATAATAAAATTCATAAAGAAGCTGCATATATTTTTCTATTGATGTTCAGTTGTGAGAGCGACAACATAGACGAACAAGTTTAATATAAATGGATCACATTCGTCGAGAGGAAAAAAATAAAACCCTCAAAGAATATATTAAGTCACAAACAGACTTCCATCATTTACATTTGAACAAAACCGGGTGTTCGAGGTGCCGGTTCATGCCTCAACTGAGGGTGCCTCTTACTACCTGGGAGTTCTTATTTGTGTGGTGGGTTGACTTAAAAAAATTGTAGAAAATATATAGCCTTAGCTAGTCTGTTGTAAATTTAGAGGCAAGCGTTGAGTAAATAATTAAATGATTTTGAATCTAGGACTTCACTCAATATATCAAGGAACCACAAGTTAAAGCAGTTGGCCAGCCAAAAGCCTACCTTGGACCCTTGGAGTAGTGGCGTAGCCCTATCTTGTAGACTATGAGGGGGGTTCAGGTATCCTTGCCACTAGAATACTCAAGAGTATTCCGATTTTAGTACAAAGGGTTCCTAGAATTAGTAAAATTAGTGGGAGACATTTAATTATTAAATAATCAGTAATGTTACATTAGGTAATCACATAAAAGTTCAATCTGTTTAAGTATATTTGTAGATAATAGAATGAAATACCATAATAAAACTAAGATAAATATTATACAATGTTAATTTCTAAACTAAGCAAGAATTTCCTAAATGTAGTATAGGCGCTTGCGCACATTACCACTACAATGGAAATTCAAGGTGCTTGTGTCCCAACCTGTCAAGCCATCTCAGGAAGCGAGGGTGTAAAACTGCATTCAGGAGACTCATGAATAAAGAATTTGATGGTCCTATCACAATACTATCATCAAATTCTGATATTAGTCATGGTCGATACATCAAGACTTGGATGATGATCACATGTAGTCTCATCTCCAAGATCCTTTTGAGGAGAAAGAAAAGAAAGATTTGAATGTGATGATTACACTCGTTTTGTGTAAAGTGAAAGGTAGTTCACAATCTTTCATGCCATCCCATTCTTTGTACCTTTTACACTGAATTACACTAGTTTCATTTAAAGGTACAAACAAACCATATAGAGTAAGCACTTCATTACTATTAAGGTAACATTCTCCAAGTAATAAGAATATTGGAGATAACACAATCTTTTATTCTTATGGCGGATACATTGAATGACAAGGCGAAAATGATTATGGCAAGTTACACCAGAAACACCTTCGTCATGTCCTTCAATGAAAGTTGGTTGGTTATTTAACATGAGGTTATTTTCATCACATATTTAAATAAATTTATGGAATTTTAAAAACTAAAATACATGAAGCAAGTACCCGCTTCTCGTTCAGTTTATATTCATCAAATAAATATATTGTTTTATCTTATACTTCTTGGGTATTAAAATACAATATGCTTCTCATATATATGTATTGAAATAAAATAACCAAGTTAGTCGAGAAACATTACTAGATGTAAAGTGTCTTCTTCAAGCAGTTGAGAAAGGGTGATTCCTAAGTCAGCGGGGAGAAAACACATAACTTCTAATTGCCAAGTGATTGATTCAAATTGAAATAGTTTTGGATTATAACCAAAGACATTTATCTCATGTTCCCATTTGGACATGATGAGACATTATTCCATGTTTTGGAATGAATGTTGTTTGTGGTAACATACTTAACAAATAGTTCACTGCTATTTGAATCAAGGTCAATACATGATGAATATAAAATGTAAGACCTACCTAGTTGTGGCAGTGTGATTCTTTGTCAAGTAAAACTAAAATAAGACGTCAACTATATACTCAGTATGGTATTTAGGCTCGACACAGCTAATCACCTATGGTATTATTGAAACCCTTAGTGTAGACAATGAATCCTTTAGAAATAAAGGTATGCCACAAAGCTTTCTGAGTTTAGTTCAACAAGATATTGTGAACTATTCCAAAGAAAGGAAGAGGTAAAGATACATCATAAGTTTCCTTTAAGTCATTAAGGAATATTGAAGTATAAGTTTGGTCAGAAGATATGAGTTGGTTCGGATCGGCAGGCCGAAGAATATCTTGACCAAGCAATCATCGATTATGATAATGTAGAGTGGCGTAATTCCTAAACGAATGTTACCTTATCTACATCGCCGTGTTGATGTTCATAAGGATTATCGATGATAAAGTCTTACATATTAACATTGATCAACAAACATGTAGCGTGGATCAATTACTAAATTCATATGTTACACATCAATATTATGTTGTAAGTTGTATCAATGTTGAAACTTGCGGAAACTTCCATCATATTTCAAAATTTGATTTTCAAATAACAGCATAAACCAATAACCAATATTCCAACTAAAATGAAAAATGGATATCATACGAGTCATAGTATGATGGAAAGTCCATTATGTCATAAGACGTGTTTAGATGCAAAGCATTTGTTAGGATTTAAACAAACCTGCATCAAGTTAAACATGTTGTGCATCAAGTTAATTATCCTAACAGTTTCTTAAGATATTACCTAAATCCCTAAGATAGAAAAGATGTAGTCAAGTATTAGACTACATTTCTATGGATGGTTGCACATCTATATTAGAGATAGTGGGAGCAAAATTGACTCAGACTTAGTCAATTCTCAGGATGCACAAATGGTTGGCATAGGGAACAAGTTCCACAAGTACATGTGGAAAAGGCATGTTCCAGTGACACATACTGCGTAGGAAGAATGAAACCATAGTGATGGTTTTATATTCACCGCGACCTGTGATAAATGATTCATTAAGAATAATAAATCCTACAAGGAAGCAGTATATGTCAACAAGCTAAGATTGACAAGATCAACTAAAATTCAATAATGGATTTCATGTATAAAATTAAAATGGGGAATATAAATTGAATACTGCGGTGGTTATTCAAATAAAATGATAAATGGATGGTATAAGTATGGTACCAATAAGGATAGATGGGTTAAACCAAGTTAGTACGCCTAAATATATTAGAATTTTACTTGTCATAGCTAATCTTTTAAGATCCTTTTTTACTAGTCATTGGATGTCAGGAACATTTTCCATGGAAGGTGTCTATACGATGCAACCAGAAAGAGATGATGACATCAAATGATGCCAATAAGGGTATCAAGTTACTGAAATCCAGTTTTGGATTACAGTAAGTTACAAGATCTCAGAACTTTCATTATAAATAAATATTAGCCTTGTGTCTACCAAAGGTTAGTGGGAGCACCAATGTTTTCCAAATGAAATATATTTGGAAACATATGGAAACCCGTTTTTGATCTTACAGTTAGATAAGATCAGGTTAAAAGAAATTTTCCAATGATTGAATTCAAGTAGCAACCTAAGTCCTAGGGAACAGGATCCACTCAGGTAGATCCAAAGGTTTCTTGGTCCTAGTCAATCATACATATAGTGACATTGTATTGAAAAATACAAGTTGGAACAATTCAAGTTTAGAATTGTTGCCTATGTCACATGGTTTAATCTCTCCAGGTTAACATGTTCAGAGAATGTGTAGAGATTGAAGTTGTTAATTGATACCATATTCTTTAGCAATGGATTAATCACATATGCCATAATATGTACAATAATTGATACTGCCATGATATAAGTTATTATGGGTAGATATTAATTATTTCCAGGATCACTACAAGTGATGCAGTTAGAACTATCATCTTGTATTTTGGAAAGTACAAATGATATGTACCTGGAATATGGAGAAGAAGTTATACTAGTAATGGTGGGACACAAACTAGTAATCCTTAGATCAATTTGATCTAGTTTATTAGTTAGGAAAAGAAGATGAGTGAGTCAAGCTCATAAAAGCTTGTGGTAGCCAAACCTACAAATACCAAGTATTTGCAGCTTCTAAGGTAGCTAATAAGCAGTTATAAATTGCAATGATTTGTTCCAATTCTTGGATTTTCACATAGGGAGAAAAGTATTATTACTAGACGAGTTGTCAAGTTATGAAAATGGAAAAAGTGATGTACTTGGGGATACCCTATCTTGAGAATTTCTACTCAAGTCGTTGAGGTCGCATATAGCAGATATGCCACATGGCGAAAACGTGGCATGCCCAGCAATTAAATCCATTACTCAGTAGAATCATGGTATTTATCATGTGAGTAGCTAACAAGTTTAGTTAGAAAGTTGGATGTAGTGCAAGTGAGAGTGTTGAAATAGTGGGTTCCCTAGACCCAACTATGTAGTATTTTTTATTACCGTATCATGTATACAATTAGATATGCATGATGATATCTTACCATTATAGTGCAGACTTTTCTACGTCCACTATAATAATGGTAATTTCCAAAGGTTAATTGTCGTGTCAAGAGGTTATAGCAGATCCCACGATATAAAGAGAACCTCGAGATATAATGACATTGATCTTAAATATATTTCATATAGTCTAGATAAATCATACTGACTAGACACAGTAGATTTATAACTATTAGGTGCTGGGGGATCATAAGAATTGAGACTTCTTCTTATGAAGTTCACTTTTGGTGA
The DNA here is from genome assembly GCA_963277665.1 of Viscum album. NCBI lineage: Eukaryota > Viridiplantae > Streptophyta > Magnoliopsida > Santalales > Viscaceae > Viscum > Viscum album. Next base: position 902,240,449 of record OY728160.1, on the reverse strand, counting down.
TCTCTAGTAGGGAGATCATGAGGACATACCCGTCAATAGGAACACCACATGTTTTGGGTGTCATTGGTTGTTCCTATCTATGGACATGTGTATTGGTCTCTTGACTTGAGACCATTACCAATTTATATCATTTAATTATTACTTTGATGCAAGGCAAAAACCATGGAAGTAAGGTCCTGGCGAGGTAGTTTGCGTGGGGTGTGTCGTTAGTGGTATAACGTTGGTTGAATGGTCAAGAAAGAATTTGACACTTCCAAGTTTAGGAAATTGTATATCTGAGGCCTGGTTGATCAAGATGGTGCCACCTTCATAAGTCTTTGGACAAAGTAGTAGGAAGGAAAATCCATCCGGATAGATAAACAAATAATAAAAAAAGATAAGGATGATGACACAAGAGTACGTCCTGCTTTATGAGATATCAAATGACAAAGAGACATTAGTACACTGTCAGTGTTCGTAGGTTTGTATTCATTGTAATGACTATCCTTATCTCTTTAGGGGTCATGACGGGTTTCTAGACACCGCTCTTGGTATGTGGATTTTATTCACTCCTATTAAGATAAGGGCCTAGAGGGTCACACACAATAGAGTATTCAAGAATCCTCCCTATTCAGTTGAATTGGTATATGGACATAGTGGGCCCCTCCATGGGGTCCGAGTGTTTTCCAAGTTTTCGATAACCAAAAGAGCTAAATAAATTCATTAATATTCAAGTTACCAATATTTGGGATTGAACTTTTATAATTCATTTACGAGTTTAGTAAATACAAGAAAAATATTAATCGAACGAATATTATTTAATATTCAACGTTCTTTTAATATTAAGAGGGATAGTGAGTTGAGTTAAATGGCTCGGTTTTATCACGTAATATATTATATATATATTACAAGTTTGTGATAAAATATTAAATAATATTGGTGCAGTTTAGTCCGTCGAAATTATTTATTTAGAGAACGTTGATATTAACGGGGGTCGGGGAACGCTACCGGGTATTTATCAACGTCTCTATAAATAAGAGAGAAGGCTCTCTCTCTCTCTCTTTTTGGTGTGCATATCACTATTCATTAATTTATGGAATGAAAAATTTAGAGCCTCTCTATCCTCCCACTTTCTAGAGAGAGAAGATGATGATCCAAGAGCTCGGATCAAGTTCTTCCTCATGCATCACAAGATCAATGATGCAGTGATCGTCGAGATGTCGAAGATATTGTTCAATCGTTGTGCTAGCACCTGAAGTTCGATGATCGGCGTTCCTGCAGATTTTTGGAGCGTGTGTGGACGATCTAGAGGGACCCTGCTTTGGATCCTTAAAGCGTTGATCACCATCAGTTAGCGGCAGTCGACCGTGCCTTCATATTTGAAATAGGTATGTTTTTCATTTTAATTTTGTGCTCTTAATAATCTACACAAGATCATTAGACCTCTCTGGGGCTCAGATTGTCGGCATCGACAAGTACTGTCGTTCCGCCAAAGAAAAATTTAAAATCCCCGGTCCACCGGTTTCCGCAGTGGGCCCCAGATTCCTAACATGCAGAACACTCAAGGGAGCCTATAATGTGACCAAATCAGTTTGCAAAAGTATTTTTTATAAGCTACTAGTGTGTCTAAAATTGACATACATATGTAGAAAAATATGAATTCAAAAGAGAATCCATTTACAGTTGAGGATGCATCATTTAATGTTAAACCATTGAAGTGGCCAACACGTCGATAAACTGAGAGAAGATTCTTCCAAAGCAGTGAGCAAGGGGGATTCTGCGGAAGTGATCTGAGGGACGCAACATGCTATCCCTAAGACCTTGTAAAGTTAGTTTTCATGGAACATAGTGACAATTCTAAACTATTTTTATCCACAACATGCGAGATTATTTGTTTTCGGAATGATCAACACACTGTCCATGTATGCTCCTTGGATATAGACCTTAGTGGTGAACTAAGTAAAATTTTTATATCACTTCATTGTATGTGATTGTTTATTTTATGAACTTCCTCTTCAAAAAGGTTTAATAGGTTCCTACCAACATGGGAACAAGATCTATCAGGTTAAAATAAAAATTTGACACCCTTATTCACCCCTCCCCTATTAGGGTCTTCTGGGGTCCTTATAGTGCTATCAGAGGATAAAGGTTGCTGGTGTTAAATATATCCTTCTTTGCTGACATGAAGAAAACAGTGAATTTTAGGGGAGTTCATCTGTTAGATGGATGTAAATATAAAATATGAAAGAACAAGATGAGATATCATCTAATATATCTTGGAATATATGTCCTTTTTTTCATTGCCCATGGAATATAGGTCCCTGATTCAACATGTCTATATATGATTGATAGAGGCATGAAAATTCTAGAAGCTAATGCTAAATCAAAAAATTCCATAACTGAAGATCTTTCTGATCAAATATATCTTAAATTTGTGAATTGTACGTCATCAAAGTCCATGTGGGAGAAACTAGATAATATTTATAAAGGTGACAAAAATGTGAAGGAGTAAAAACTCCAAGTTTAAAAAAACAGGTTTGATGATATAAAAATGAAACCTGATGAAAATAAAGATTCTTTCTTCAATAAAATTATTGAACTTGTAAGAGCAATCCTAGGGCTTAATGAAGAAATCAAGGACACTAATATTGTGAAGAAAATATTGAGAAGACTTCCACCCCTTAATAATTCAAAGGCTTCAACTCTTAAAGAAGGGATATTTCCAAACATTCTCTAGATGATCTGCTGAGTAGATTGATGGCATATGATATGAGAGTCAAACTAGAAGATGAAACGACTCATGTAAGAATGAAAGTGGCATTCAATTAAATGAAAAAAAACTGAGAATTTTATGATATTGGTTTGATGAAGAAGATGAAGAAAAAAAATTATTTCTCTCATTGCTAAGAAACTCAGTATGGGAATAGGGAAATTTGAAGGCAAGATACTTCTTGCTTGTTTTCACCGTGGAAGAGTTGGGCACATTGCCAATCGATGACCAAGAAAGTTCAATGATGAAGAAATCAATGATGGAATCATCAAAAATCCTTAAAAAATAATTTGCAAAAAGGGATACTTCAAATCTGGAGTGAAATTTCAAAAAAGTGTTTTTTCTGTGAAGAAGAAGACAATGCCAATGAACTCTTTGAGGAAGTGGAAGCAGAATTCAAATCTTGGAACCAGGGTTCTATGATGGATACAATTAAAAAATCAGAACCATCAAAATATAAGGCTGGTGACAATCAGTTGACCACTGATTCCAATCCCAATTTGCATCTTATGGATGATTTAGCTAAGCTTAAGAATCAATGTAAGATATGTGATGAGTGAAAAGGAATTATGGAAAGTCATAATAATATTTTGACCTGATTAAAGTGAAAATTGAACAACTGGAAGAATTTTTGAATGTGCAGTCCTCAATCCTTGAAAGCAAAGAAGATGTTATGGAACTAAAAATCAGAATTGGAGGAAAATGAAAGGTCATCAATGAAATTACCTCCAAATTGGAAGAGAAATTCAAGACTATTGAGGGTCTAGAGGAAGAATTCGTTAGTCTTAGAAGAAAAATCTAAAGATAATCAATTTAAAAAGAAGCAAAGAAGAAAATCCAGTTCAGAAAATTCTCCGATGAGAAGTTACTAGAGAGAGCTAACCGAGGTGCTGATGGAGTTAAAAAGATCTTGAATGACCAAATACCCACATTCATGGGTAACAGTGGAATAATTATTGATGTTGAAACATCAAATTCTCTAAATTAATGTGTCCATAAATGAAGACTATTGATTGGAAGAAATGATAGGAATCCAAAATTTGGGCCTATGGATGGAGACATGATAAGTAATCCCAATAAGAATACTTTTTCCCTTATGTAATGTCTATTATGTGCCTATATTTTCCATACCATATCCTTTTTTAAGAGATAAAATCTATCAGAATGGGGAAGATATATGAGTTCAATAAAGGAGAAAATTTGCATATCCTAATTGTTAAAGAAGAAATAGTTTCTATGGATATTTTTTTCATTATTCGAACTTTGGCCTTAAAATTTTGTTTTGAAGGTAGAGGTATGATAGGAGAAATTATTAAAATACTCAGAGACAGGTCAATAATCATCAACCATACATTGTTTCTATTTCAAATATGGTTTCTCATTTAGAAGAAGAGTGTGAATATAAAGAACATTTGTCCAAAAAATAGATAATTGAATGGCCATCAGTGTCCTACACTTAATTCAATATCTCATAGAAATAAAAGATGAAAATTAAGAAATCTAACGTTGCCGAAGTAGCTCTCAAATCTACTATGAACAATAGAACATCGATTATATATAGTGGATGTTCATCCCAGAAGACTGGAAATGCGTACCTATTATCGAATATCAATAAAAATGTTGACAGAATAGTGAGGTTCAATAATGATGGTGCTCTGATGATCAATGTCAGTGGAAATACTGAACTGGTTAATGTTGAGCTGAATAAAACTAGAGTTTCTTAAATGGATGGATTGTGTCACAGTCTCCTATGTGTGAGTCAACTCTGTGACTCAAGTCATATTGTGACATTCAATTAGTAGGGGTGTACTATAATTGTAAAGATGGGGAATTATCTTATTAAAGGATACAGAATGGAGGGTAACTTATAATAGGTTGATAGTAATGAAATAATTTTCTACATAACTGTTGAAGAAGAAAAAAACTTGTGGCATCAGATATTGGGTCACATTAATCAATCGAATATAGAAAATATATCTAAACTAAATATTTTCATGGATATACCAAATATGAAGTATGAGTTGTAGAATACATGTGATTCTAGCATGTGAGGAATACTGGTGTGTAGTTCATACCATCCAAAGAAGAATAGAGTGTAAAATATTCTTGATCTTATTCTTACAAACGTATGTGGCTCGATAAATATTGTTTGAATGCATGGAGAAAGGTATGGTCTTCTATTAATTGATGATTATAGTAGAATGGCTTGTGTGATGGCTATACACAGAAATCAGCAAGTGATCAATTTTATGAAAAATTATCACCGACTTACCTAGAATGATACTAGGTGAACAATCAATGTTATTTGGTCTGATAATGGAGAAGAATACACATCTATTGAGTTTTAAAATTACCTAGAGAAGCATGAAATTAAACATTAGGTGGCTATTGTGAGAACCCCACAGAAAAATGGATTTGTTGAGTGCTGGAATAGACAAGTGAATAGTAAAGCAAAAACTATGTTGATTGAGAGTCGTATCTCTCACCATTATTGGAAAAAGGTCATTCAAGATGCAATATATATTCAAAACCCAAAAAAGCTGTATATGGGTGAAATGAAAACAACCTATGAGTTGGGGTATGGAATAAATCCCTCTTGGAAGTACTATCGAATTTTTGGAAGTAAATGTTTTATCATAAATAAAGAAGGAAATAAATGATGGTATGGGGATGCAATAGATGAAGGAATATTCCTTGGATATTCAATGAATAGAAAATTGTACAGATGCTTCAATAAAAATTTAGGATAATTTTTGGAAAGCAGTGATGTAAAGATCATTGAAGATAAAATAACAAATGCCTCATGGAATTATTATGTTGATAAGATATAAAATGAAGAATATTGTGGACATATAGAAGATCTAATTACAAAAGTTGAGGAAGGCGTACTAAAATCTCAAGAGTCACAACATGATGTTGACTTTGAAGAACAATCATAATAGGAAACCATGGATGGAGAGAATTCAGTTGAACTTCATAGAAGAAATCAAATTGTAGAAACTGATTAGTCTAATATCATAGGGGACTAAACAGTACCCACACAAACATGGAAATTGAGAAATAAAAAAAATCTTTATTCCTGTCAGCTATGGAACCATCCTCATTTGAAGAAGCAGCAATGTACGAATCATGGGTTAAACCCATGAATGAAGAGTTGAATCAAATTGATAATAATGAAACATGGGATCTGGTTAAGTGACCCAAAAATCAAAATGTGATTGATAAAAACTGTATTTTCGAGAATAAATTCAATTAACATGGAAATGTGATCAGAAACAAGGTGTCATTGGTGTGTAATGGATATTCACATATTTAAGGGATCGAGGATGAAGAAACATTTTCCATGGTGTCTAGAATTGAGTAAATTAAGCTATTTCTTGCCATGGAAATCCAAATAGGATATAAAGTTTATCAAATTGATGTCAGGACAACTTTCATAACATGTTTTCTTGAGGAAGAAGTCAACATTGAAGAACCGGTGGGTTTTTTGCTTGGAAATGATTAAATGAAGGTCAGAAAATTAAATAATTCACTCTATAGACCTAAGAAGACACCAAGGGAATGGTACTCTCGACTGGATTCTAACCTCAAAAATATTGAATTTAAAATAGGGGGAGTGGGTTATAATATCTATGTGAATAATTCTACGAATGATTAGTTCATGGTATTGGTGTATGTTGATGATCATATTTTTGGTGGATGAAGGAAGGGATTAGTGGATGAATTTTCCAATAACATGAAATCAAAATATGAAATGTTAATAATTGGTGAATTCACATAATTTTTAGGGCCGTAGAAGATTTAAAAGAAGGATTACACTTTAATTTCTCATGAAATGTACGCATAATATCTACTAAATAAATTTAATATGCCTGATTCCAAACCAATGTCAACACCATTTGAGGTTGGACCAAAACTTGGAAGGTATAAAGATGGGACTTTTGTGGATCCTAAAATGTATAGGAGAATCAATGGAAGCTTACTATACCTGATAGTGACATGAATAGATATTGTCTTTGCAACATTATCATTGGACCGTTTTCAGAGTAATCCAAAAGAAGAACATATGGCCGCATTGAATAGAATCATGAGGTACATTCAAGGTACTCACAATTATGTCCTATTTTTTCTGTAGGAAGAGATGATGAACTATCAATGTTTTTTGATGTTGACTGTGCTAGAGATGTAGTGGATAGAAAGTCCATCCGTGGTGGTGCATTCTATATTGTGATGAAATGTGTGGACTGGCTAAGCTAGAAATAGGAAAGTACTAATCTTAGTACTGATGAAGCTGAATATATCTCCGCATCAATAGCATGAACTCAACTACTTTGGATGAAGCAACAACTAACTGACATTGTTGATGAGGTGGAACAACCAATGGTGAGTTACTATGATAATAAGAGTGCAATTGATCTTACAAAAAATCATGTTTAACATTCTCATATAATGAATTTTGAAATCAGATATCTCTTCATCAAGGAAAAAATTGAACATGGCATGATTAAAATGGATCATGTGGGAATTGATGAGAAAGTAGGTTCTATTCTTACCAATCCACTAGTAGCGGCTAGGTTTGAAAAACATCGGTTTAACCTTGGTGTTCAAACACCTCCAACTATATAAGGTGGCCACGAAAATCCCCTCTCTCTAGTTGTTTTATCTTTTTTAATCTATTTGTTAAAGTGATTTAGGTTTATGGGGGAGATACAATCTAGGGGGAGTATTCTTTAAGAACTCAAGCCAAAATTTGGTTCTTTAGGTAAATTTCCAATGGGGGAGAACTAAAAATTGCAATTTCTCAATGAAATAATGTGAAATGTTTTCTCTCTTGATACAGGAGAAAGTAAAAAAATGAAACTATGAGGGAGAAAACAACATCATGAGAACTCAATTCATTTCCTCTCTCTGTTTTTCTATACCAAGCATTGCTCACATAGACTTAGAGTGTTGGGTTAATTGTTTCTTGATGTTTCAGGATTTGATTATGGCTGGTGCTTTAGTGAATTTATCTAGAGATTGACAAAAAACCCAAAGTAGGATATTTTTGGAACCAAGGATCTTTGATGATTATAATGTTGTATTGTTTTTTATTTTTTTCAATCTTCACATGGATAACTAGGGAGTTTACAAGGAATATGGTTATTCAATTGAGCCTGAAAGTAGTATTGAAGGTGGCATTGATTCCCAATGTCTTCCATTTTTTGGGGCCTCAAAATTGGGAATCAGTTCATAGGAATGTATGGGAATGAATAATGGTGAAGAAATTCAGAAAAGGGAGAGAACCACATAGACCAATATATTATTTATGTACTATGTCAGGGAATGTTTTGTGGACCATGTACAGATAAGCGGGAATGCTATGCAGAGCAGTTTGTAGAAAAAAAATTAGTTCATGGAGAATGTATGAGGATGGAGGCATGCAGTACGTAGAAGGATTATGGTTTACAGGATTTCTGTAGTTCGTGAGATAAGAGAGGTACACAATGGAGGTTTTACCAAATAAATGATTTGGTAAATATTAGAATAGATGATTTTATGGATCCATTTTTTCCAATATAAGGATAAGTAATCCCTTTTGTTGAGTTGCTGGTTTTGGTGATTAAAAATTTAGGAAGAAATCCAATGAAGTCCAAAGTGGTTCATAGAGGAGAAGATGGTACACAGAGAGAATAATCCGTGTAAGGAAAAATAGTTTGCGAAAGAGAGAGTGGTTCGTGGTGAAATATCTCGCAGTACACGATGGAGCAGGGCATTACGCAGAGGAATAAATGTTGTACGCAGAGCAGAGGAAGTACACAAAGTAGTTGATTTTTGTAAAGGATATTTTTTTGAGGCAGTATACAGAGTCATTATACGGACATAGTATGCAGACGTGGTACACCGAGGCAATTTACGGAGGCATGGCACAAATACGGTTCACAGAGAGTCGATTTGAAAACCATTTCTACTACTTAGTTAGTGGAGGAGGTATGTTGGTGTGCAGAACACCCAAGGGAGCCTATATAGTGACCATATCAGTTTGAAAAAGTATTTTTCATAACCTACCAGTGTGGGTAAAATTGATATATATATGTGGAAGAAAACATGACATCAAAAGAGCATCCATTTACAGTTGAGGATGAATTATTTAATGCTAAACTGTTGAAGTGGCCTTCAAGTCGATAAACTGAGAGAAGATTATTCAAACGTAGTGAGAAAGGGGGATTCTACAGAAGTGATCTAGGGGAAAAAGTTTTCTATACCTAAGACCTTGTAAAGTTGGTTCTCCTGACACAAAGTACTGTGATAAAATCTTTTAATTGAAAACCTGTGAATATTAGTGGTTTGTGGTACAACAGACACACTATCGGTGTATGCTCCTTGGATGTATCCCATAGTCTTGAAACAAGTGGAATTGTTTTGTCATTTCTTTGCATGTGATTGTGTTTTCATCACTTCCTCTTCAAATAGGTTTAACAGGTTCCCACCAATGTGAAAATAAGATCCATTAGTTTAAAAGAAAAATTTGACACCCTGATTCACCCCTCCCCTCTTAGGGTGTTCTGGGGTCCTTCACCGTCAAATTTACAGAACATTTTTATCTTCCAAATATCCACTTACTCAAGATTTATATCTTGATAATACATTAATGCCCTTGTAAACTTCATCTTGGTTCTTATCTTTCATCAATATCTCTTCATTTAAGATCATAATTCATCTTCTAAAAACATTTTGAGGGATGTTATCCCATATCCAAAATCAAAAATTCTATATCATCACACATAAAAAAGTAATAATAATAGGACTTAAGTTACAGTGTGTTTTTTTATTTAGATTTAACATTGATATGAGTAAGTGATATAAATACTATAATATGGGTAAGGTAAACCTTTCTTTAAAAAACTGGAATTCTAGAAGTTTTTACCACATCATTGATTATGGAATCATTTTAACTAAGAATGACACACAATTCACCAATTTTTTCAAAGATTCCATTAGAAATAAAACATAAATTATCATCCTCCTCGCCTTCTCAACTAACATATGATTCATCCTATCCATAAGTTAGTTTTATTTTGATATATCTTGTTCAATATTATATGATAGTATTGATTTCCAAAAAATATAATCCTTATAACAACCAAATTATATATCCAGCACCATTATATGACCTCAAACATTTCAATTTACTTCAGGTATACTTTTCCAACACATATATCCATTTAATGAATGTTTTGAATACCTTTTACTTGTTTCTTATAAATAACAACCACCCCATATATATTGAATCATCGATTAAGATTAAATAATATAGTGAGTCTCCCAAATATTGAATTTTAGTTTCATCCCATACATCTATATAAACCACCACTATGTTATGGTAATTTGGTTTTTTATAATCCATTTAAAATGAAACATTTTCCTACATACCAATGAAATAGTATTCACAAATTCCATAATCCATGCTTCCAATATTTAGTATTCCATTCGAATATAGTATTTTCATTTATTTTTCACTTTATTGACCAATTAGATCATTTAATAATTATGTAAAAATTGATTTAACAAAATTCCTCCCTCCTTATAAAACTATAATTAGGAACTAATTTCCATCCTTAATTTCTTTATACATAGCCATGGAACCACTTGTAATTATATATTCCTCATATATGAGGTTTTTATAAAAAATCACATCATCTAGTTATCCAAATGAAATTATGTTCTTTCTTGATCTTGGTCTGTGTTTCACTCCATTCTACATCAGAAATCATTCATTATTTATCTTGATGGAAACATCACTATTACCCATAACATTGAGAGCTCCACCATCAACATTATGTACCGTATTTCTTATTCTTGAAGATTAATTCCTTATAATTCAATTGTTTTATGAATAGGGAAATGTATTTCTAGAGTCTATTATACATCTATTATTTGGACTAGTGAACATAGTATAGTACCACTCAACTCTTCTGATAAAATATTTTTTGATGCACTTCTAGAAGAATATATTTGGTAATTCACACTTCATTCATTAAAAAATTTCATTATAAGTCCTTTCTTCCCATAATTTCAATGAATGGTACCACCTTGCACTCAGCTACTATGGATCATACTTCTTATTTATTTTCTATTTTCATGACTTTCCCATGTTATGGAACATCCCCTACCTTTCACACTATATGCATTTCTAGTAGATTCCTACATATCCTTTTGAATAATTTAATTATTCGGAAGTAGATATCTAAAGGATATAAGTATCATTCATATCTTACCGCATGATTTATCACCATACTAACCATCACATCCCATTATTCTATAAGTGATTAGAGTAACACTAGTGCCTATTTTTTGATCTCCAAAAACAACTTTAACTAATTCCAACTAACTCTGAATAATGTGGAATTTATTGATTTGATCAACCATTGGATTCCATTCAAATTTATCATGTTTAATAACATATAAAATAGGAAAACATTATTAATTTTTTTGGATTATCATTCATTTAAAAAATAACTTTCATAAGATTCAATTTCTTTTTCTCCTCTAAAATGTTATAAGCCATGTTTTAGGCTAATAAAATTTGTATCATCGCAAGGGATTTATAAGATAGACTTTTCCATTCTTATTTATTCATCACTCCAACCTTTTTACTAGTCAAAGGAAGATTTATTTCCTTCTAATATAGAAAATCCAATATCTACATCTTTTAGAATCTGGAATCCTTCCAATTGATCTTATCCACTCAGACCATACCCGCATTCAGTAAAATTTATTCTAGAATGAATGAACTCCCACTGAATTCCAAAACCAATAAGAGGGATTAATAAAAACATAAAAAAAAATATACAATAAGGATAAGGGAATAATTATGCAATCGAATAGAGTATTAAAATACCTTGTCTGGGTAAGATTTTTTGAAGCTCTGCAACTAAAGATCTAATACCACTTTTTGGGACCCTAGAAAACATAAAAGAACCGATAGGTATCCTATAAAACTTAATAGGTGAAAAAATGAACAATAATGAACTCATATTATAATGTACCTGATTTTGAAGACACGCCTCACAAAAAATCCCTACAACGCAACACATATTTTGTAACAAATTAAAACAAAAGATTAAAAAAACTAAAAAATAAAATAATAACACCAGTATTAATGTTATTCATAATTGGTCATAATACCTAATGGGCTATATTGTAATTAATTTTATTTAAGAGTTAGAAAATTATTACATTTTAAGCTAAAATTCATTAAACAAATGTTTCAAACCTACTAGTTATATTAGTGTCCATCCAGTAAAGTCAAATCCACCACCTTCTAATATTTTTGGATTGTGCGTCCACATAGACCTAATCTTTATGGAAACCACTTCACTTGGTCAAATATGTACACTATCTTAAATCTATCTTCTTGTATACAATGCATTATTCCAAAAACTCTATGGAATTTTCTTTACATATTCCTTTCTGTCTCAACACTTCACCTTCAGACTCATTATAGGTAACTTATGATATCTTACTTATGACTAACATATTCCAATTATTCTGCTTAAAAAAATCCAAAATTATTCCCCAACTATCCTCTATATTCATCTTTTTTTATAAATTAGAAACTTTCATAATTTCTCTTTATATTGGTTCATACAACTTAAATATAAAATAGTTTTAACACAGTTGTATCTAACATAACCAAGTGTATTCATTGAAATTTTCTACAAAATTAAATATATCATAAATAAATATTTTTCTTATAAAATTTTCAATTCATAAAATAAATGATTGGAAAAATAATTTATTTTAATAATAATCACAATAATTTACTTTATCTACCAGTAGGGAACAAATCTGTGTTACCATTTTTGAGCCTATCCTGAAATCTAAAACATATACATACGACCGATTTAGGGTTCAATACTCATACCAAATGGTCAAGGTAATAATTTATAAATAAATTAGGGTCATATTAATGATATCCAAAATTATATGTGTAATTTTTTTAATCATTTTAATTTTTAAATATTGTTTCATGCCTAACTTTTGGTGATTTAAATTTCTATTGTAGGAATAGGATTAAATTTTACATGGTTTTGTTTTTGAAGAAAATAATAAAATAAAAGTTGTAAAAAATATTGTCATATGCGTCCTAGAATTATTTGGGAAAGCTCGACCAGAATAGAGGTAGTAGAAATAAGATTTATACCATTTCCTAGATGGAGAAGCATAGTGAAGATAATACAAATTGGGAAAATTCATGGCAGAATAATATAGTACTGTGTTAGCATGGGGTAACACTAGGAGGGGATAATTGTTAGTTATTTATCACATAATGTTATAAATATAGAGTTGTATGAGTCAAAACATCAATTTCGGACACTAGAATCGTAGGATTCATTTAAAATTTAATACATGTAGAGCTGAGTGGAATGATACTATTTTGGATGTTCATTCTTTGAACTAGGGTTTTCAGGTGGTGTAACACTGAGTAAAATAATAATGAATATACTCACCAAACTTAGATATATTCTTACCATGGTGATAAAAATTCCATAAGGTTGTGTAAAAAGATCATGGTTGAACTTAAGGAAGATAAAATGTTGTTTAGAATACTGAAACCCATGGTTTTATATGACAACAATGATCAATAATGATCACCACACGGGTTTCTAAAATGGATACATTTTACGGACACTGTTGATAGCTCCACCTTGGGTAAGTTGAAATGCTTTTTAAAGGACCATTGTGATGATTGAATAGATGGTTCACAAAGAATTATGGTCTGATGAGGTTTTATGTATTAGAAATGGTGATGGAAATTCCATTCATTTATTAGTTGTGGGAATGGATGATCACATAAAAATATAATATATTAGAGTCCCACTATGGATTAAAAATTAGAAAATTTTGTACATTAGGGGTTAGTATGTGAGTTTTCTTTGACTTTAAGGAACACATATGTACATTTTTTCATCCATAGGATTTTCACTTTTCTATAAAATAGACATGGATGAAGGATTAATATGACGAGTGAAATTCCCACATTAATGGATTTCATGATTCACATGGATTATCCAATGCTAAAAAAATTAGGTTTTTTGGCACGGCCTTCAGCATGGTACTGAATACATGAAAAGTTTTGTGAATTTATAGGAAATTGTGAGAAAAATTCTTATAGTGAAGTAAAATTGTATGTAGTGATGAAGTTATGGGGTAAATTTATTTTCTATATGGCATTTAGAAGGATTATTTTTGGAATGGTCCTAGGAAGGAGGAGAATTAATGCAGTCATTGTGGCCAGTTCCATTTCATGGAGGTTAACCTGTTATTTTAAAACACTAATAATTTTAAATCTATATCACAGTTAGAATTGTAATGTGACTTAGGTAAATATATTATTTGTGATATATTTTGAGTATTTCATGGTTTTAAATAATATAGGTGTGTTTTAGTGAATATTTTCACTAAAATAGTGATTGACACAACATGGTGAAAACGATATTGCCATTTTTCATATTCTTCAAAATTTCAATGTCTAACTCTTCTTTATAATTTGAGGGATTATTTTTTGGTGTTTGGATTTTTTTTTATAACTATATACATCTATATGGAGTTAGAGATAATGTGGGGGAATATATATTGAGATAAAAGGAGAAAGATAAAGATTCAAGGGGTGATTTTAAATAAATTAATGTTGGTGTTTCAAAATTTAGATGCATCAAATATTAAATCATTAAATATTAGAGGGTAGTAGTCTTCAATAGATTGATTTGGTTTTATATAAACTCACTCATGACTAGAATTATTGGGTGATTTTTTAGTGATAATTTTTATGATGAATGGGGTTCAATAAGTGAGGTATATTTTTTTATAATAAGTTCAAGTTGTTTATTTTTATTTATTATATCATCCATGTCTCTTCGTATCAATTGAGCCTGATCATTATATTTTTATTAAGTTGGTTCTTTTTAATTCAATTACAAGTACTCTTATTTCTTTATAACCATTTATTGAGTTCTGTAATATGTGTAAATTAGTTTTTCGGATCCCTATATCAAAAATTGGCCAAATTATTTTACAATAATGAAAGGGGAGTTTTTGAGTTACTCTAGAATGAAAATGAATAAGAAATGATTGGACCCAATTTCTAACACCACATGGTTAGTTATTTAAGATTTCACTTCAATAGGGGATGAAATTGAATATTCAAATTCATAGTATGCTTTATTTTATTTTATTTATTTTTTTATTCATTTTCATTTCTTCTAGTTATTCCTAAAATTTCAAATTGTGGGTTTGATCTATGATAATAACTTACAACACCATTTTAGTTAGTAGTTTGGAAGATTATACTATAAATTCTAAACTTAATTACCCATAGGAATAAACGATGCAATGTGTGGAATTAATGTTTTTTCACTATTTATGGGGACTTATATCCTTGAACATAGGGTAATTAAGACTTTATTTTTCTTCCATTTCTTATATTTTTTCCTCTATATTTTAATATTCTTGGTGTTATTTATCTATGAATATCAAGTTAAAAAAATTTATTACTGATTAATCAACTAATGGAAAAGTAGAAAAATTCATAAAATATGATCTCAAGTTAAAGAGGATCATCAATAAGAACAAGTAGGTTGAATTCATTGGTGGTGTTGGACAAGGTCAAGGGTTGGAATGACTTGTGTAGGGGACAAAACTGAGGAAAATGATACTAATAGAGTACATCCAAACATCAAGTGTGGGGGTACAACTATGAATCTTGGTTTTTTTGATTCCTAGAAACCAATTCAACTTCAATCCAATGGTAATTAAAATGATCTCAAATTCTATTAAATTATTTGGTATAAAACATGAAGTTCTGAACATAAAACTTTGATATTTTCTTGATATTTATAACACCTTCTAATTCACTAAAATTTCAAATGATGTGGTAGGGTTGAGATTGTTTATATTTTCATTGAATTAAAAAGACATGGAGTTGATCTAAATATTGGAACCACATTATATTACAACATGGGATGAAATGGAATGGAAATTCCTAATAATGTTCATTCCATCCTCTGAAAATATGAACATTCACATTGATATTTTAAATTTTTATAATTTTAACAATAAATCGTTTTACAGTGAATGGGAAAGGTTAAAATAATTATTATATATGTTCCCTAATCATTTTATAGTTAATTTTTTGTCAATAAAAATATTTTATAATGGTATATCTCAGAGAAATAGGTTGATTGTGGATTCTATTACTATAAGATCATTGATAAAGAAGTTATCAATAGAAAAAAATGACTTTTTTGATACAATGTATAGAAAAATCTTCCAATGTAAAATAGAATTATTTAGAAAATATTTGGATTTATATGGCTGGAAATAATTGAAGGATGTGTTCAAAAATAGAGTCCTTGGTGAATATTATGTATAAAATTAGGGACAAGAACCATTCCTATGGTATATAAACTTAAGATATAAATTATATTGATTATAACCATCAAAATTATTTTTTTAATCCGATAGCATTATAATAGAATCAAACATACCAAAAAAGAGCATGAATGTTCCAAAAATAAAAAAGGAACATCTATTTATTTTAAAACTAAATCATTAGAGGATACCTTCTGAAATTCATAAAAACCACATGGATGGATATCAGTGAGTTGAAAGTTAATTCCAAACATCAAAAATCACCCATGGGAATTCTAGAATTCCTAGTTAGATGGATTTAAAATCAAATTAAAGAGAGGCCAATATGAGTTTTATTGGTTGACAAGGAGGTAAATCCATTTTTTGAATTGAAGGTTATCACCATGAGGAGTGGTAAAACCATGGAGATCAATAATGAAGGAAGAAGAAAACTATAAGAAAAATAAGTAAGAGAGTAATGTTTTAATTAATAATGATTTGGGAATATTGACTGATTTATGTAGATGAAATTATAATAATATTTTTTTGATTTTATTGTATAAATTTCATGATTATTGATTAGTTCTTGTTATTAATTCCATGAGTGATTATCTGAAACTTTTTCCATTCCCAAGAGTGTTCTAATCTATCTTTTTCATGAGTTTTATACCATATTTCGTGAGAGATAATTGGGGAAAGTTGACTACTAGAACATATAGGGCTATATTTTTAAAGATATATTATAATAAAATCACATTAAAATGATTGATTAATTTTTTATTTTATCCCTTTATACCTTTAAGACCTAACTTTATATTTATGCTCGTAGAATCCATGAAGGGCCTCGATAATAATACTATATTAAAAGACTAATTTTTCAATACTACCATACTAATGATATTTATTCATGATATATAATAAAATAAGTGTGTTAAAATAGGTTGTGACATTGTTTTAATGATGTTTTTTGTTTTGAAAAAAGTTAATATTTGAGTTATTATCATTGGATGTGGGGAATGGTTTGTTAATTTCTTTTAACAGTTCCTAATTTTCTAACCCCTTAAAAAAGATGAAAATTTATTTTTTAATCATATTTAGGAAATGAATCTTTTTTTTGTTGCTCAAAGTGTGATCATATTACTTATGAATTGATGTGGTGAATTGCAATCCAAATACACTTTTTATGTGATAAACTATAAATAAAAGTTATTTTTCAAAACTTTTATAACTGGAAAAAGGTTTTGAAACAAATTATTAGTGAAATTAATGGTGATTGTATCATTATGATTAAATCCATGATTTTTTATATTATGATATGAGTACGAGGATTTTTTTTGATATCATGTCTATAGAAGATGTTTTTTATATTTTTAGTTTTTATCATGTATTGTACATTATATTTTAAGCCTACATTTGGGTGTTTTTTCAAATAACGCACCTATCAACCATTATCCTAAGATTCATTTGACTATTTAACGGAATCCATCATGATTAATTTTGATTATTGCCTTTACACGGTGGATATTGAGATTCATTTCAAGATTATGGTTTGGATACATATACCCAAGGTTTCAACATAACTCTATTTCATTTTACCTTGAATAATGAGGGAATATTTTTCTAGTAAGTCATAGAAAATTTGGAATGTGTACTAATAATAGTTTTAAGAATGATATTGGAATTTAATAAAAGTATCTCATTATTTCAAGAGGGAAAGTAAAATGAATGGTTGATTAGTTCTCTTTAAAAATGTGTATTAGAAAAGATATTTTTTATAACACTTGAAATTTTATACCCTGTTGATAATTGTTTGATTTTTTACATTTATTTTTAAACCTTTATAAGATTAGTTTCCTTTTAAATATTTTTATATTTTTTTCTTTGGGGTGGGAGCGAGTTTAAGTATGGGGGGAGTGTTTTTAGATTAAAATATATATGAAATATTTTTAATGATTTTCATGGGTCAAATAGTTTTCTTCACAACTATTGGTGTTTTAGGTGATATGGAAGTAAAATTCATAAATTTTACATATAATAGTTTTTGAGGAAAATTATGCAATAAAAAGAGTAAAAAATAATTCCATCCCCATTCTAGAGATATTAAAGAAAAGACAACCACCAGAGTGGTAGTGACAACAAGCTCAATAGAACTTCCTTTTTTTAATTTCATAGAGATGAAATGATATTGTGGGTTGGATTTATGTATAATATAATAGAATTAGTTTTGTTGAGTTGGGGAAGAAATTAGTGATGACAATGGTAGATTGTGGAGTGTTTTTACTGATTAGTTAATCCATGGTTGAAGCATATATCTAAGGTGAAACACCAGGATTGTGGGTCATGTTCAAAAGTAACATGATCTCAATGTAATTCCATCATTAGGGTGTCTCATTATTTGACCTTAGGTTTTAATGTGTAGAAACACCTATTGAAATTCTAATGAAATTTTCCATGAAAATTAGAGAAATTCCTACCACTTTGAATAAAACACCATGAGAGTGTGAACAAAACATAACATTGAGATTTAGATAGTTAGGGAGAAGTTTGAAATGTTGAAACTCACTCTTAAATGTGACAATATATACATAGAAAACCCACTATAACATTTTTCAAATATACTTCATGTTATGGACAATATGAAGTGATCGACATAAAATAATATGAGAAACTATTAAAGTAAACACTATGATCATATAAATGGTTAGTTTTCATTGAGTTATGTTGTAAAGAGGTTGTAGGAAATGGAAACATTGATGGAACATCCTTTAATATTATAGTGGTGGAAGTAGATGAGAAATTTTAAGGAACATAAATTAGAGTCTAACTATAAAGTGAATATCAGAAAATCTCTATACATCAGGTTGTTATCTATGTTTTTTCAAGAAATAAATTTATAATATTTTTCATGTAGAGGTTTTTTCAATTCGTCGGATATTGGAGTTGGATGGATGATAAAAAAAATTATGATTGGAACACCCTAATAAGTAAGGTTGTGGTTTATATTGTACATTCAAAGTTGAAACATTTCAGTTTTTTGGTGTGGCTTTTAGTTCATGTGAGAAATGAGTGAAGAAACTACAAGAAATGATGAGATAAATTTCTAAAGTGAAGTCTATTAGGAGATTATGATGAAGATTCCAAGTGAAAAAAGATTTAATTTGGAATGGTGAATGATTATTTTTAATCTGGTACGTGGGAAAGAGATTAAGTAATGTAGTCATGGTGGCTAGTGCAACACCATGGTGGTAAAACTAATATTTTAAAACTTTGAAAAGTTTGAATCTATACAGTGGTGCGAAGAGGTATGAAACTCAATATAAGATATTACTTTTTATGTATTTGGAGTATGAAATCAACAACAACAACATGGGAATGATCTAGTGAATATTTTCACTGAAATAGTGATTTCCCTAGTGTGGTTATAGTGATTAAGTAGTTTTCATCAATTTTTCAGAATTTTATAGTCCACCTACACTCAATGTTTTAGTGATTATTTAGTGGGATGTGGCTTAGTTTGTGTTTCTTATCTACATGTACATGTAGGTACATATAATTTAGAAAATATATATCAAGATGAAAGATAATATATTGAGATTTAAGGGAGACTCTTTTTTCA
This sequence comes from Viscum album, assembly GCA_963277665.1. Classification (NCBI taxonomy): domain Eukaryota; kingdom Viridiplantae; phylum Streptophyta; class Magnoliopsida; order Santalales; family Viscaceae; genus Viscum; species Viscum album. The sequence goes on along the minus strand of OY728160.1, from coordinate 902,220,692 downwards.
TAAATTATGGTTGGTGCTGCATACTTTGTACATATCACATCTAGAATCATTAAATATTATGGGGTTAGAGTCTTATGATACTAAATTATTTTACACTCTCACATGAATGGAATGAGGGGTGAACTTTTAGTTACAAGTTATGTGAATAAGGGGTATTCTAGTATTGAATTATTAATTTTATAATAAGTTCAAGTTGGGTTATCTCATTTATTTTGTATTCCATGTCTCTTTCTTATCCCATGATAATGACTATTGTATTTTGAGTGAGGAAGTTATTTTTAATGAAATTATCAATACTTAAATTTATTAATGAATAATGAGTGTGTCTCATTTTATGTTTAAATAAGTTTTCTGGATACCTATATCCTTAATTAACAAATTTATTTGACTATAAGTAAGGGATTTTTTGAGTTAGAGAGTGAACCTTACCCAAATGATTTCATAGAACCAATTATAAAAATAACATAGTTTTTTATTTATCATTTTTACTTCACAAGTATATAAATTGGAAATTTCTAATTCTTGGAAGAATTTATTTTACTATGGTTTTTTAAATCATAATAATCTATTTTAATTTGTTCCAAGAACTCATCTATGTGGATTGTAATGCCCCAACCCTAGTTACCTAGAGTCGGTACATTATTTCATAAAATTTTCATGATACAAGGAATCATGTCTCGAAACTCCCATTAGTTTAGTATCATTGGAAGTAATAGATACATACATAAGTTTTACATTACATCAGGAAATAAAAACAACAACTACATTTTTTCACTTTTAAACACACTTATAACCCTTATCCTATCCCTACAAGTTAACCATAAAATACTTCTTCCCATCCTGGTAAAAATAAAACATATAAAGGTGTGAGATCAGATGCTCAGTAAGGATAACAATCTAGAAAAAAACTTTCATAAATAATCATAAACATTAAAGTAATGTATAAGACTAAAACAAAATCCTTTTGAACAAAAAATTCAGCATAATATGGAAAATATAAATTGAATAATTCCATTTAATTATTCACATGGATATTCTACTAGTCGAATAATCACATGAAATATCAATAGCCAATTTCATAATGATTGAATGCATAATTCCAGACAACATAACCACATAGTCAAGGCCTCGTCCCAAGACTACAAATAAGATTTTGTCAAGGACTGGTTCCAAGACACCAGTTTGTCTAATTTGACCTACTGAAGCATTGAGGATCTAGAGTGGGCTCCACCTATCACTTACTAAGTCCATTACATTCCTCATATGAAAAGGTTATAACATAACATAAACATTCATATTAAAATAAGAATAAGAAATGTTAATATGTTAACCGTAAACCATGAATGGTATAAAAATAACACATCTACAGTCAAACATATCACAAAACCTTAAATACAATATGGAAGATTTGAAACAAAATAAATCAACTTCAGACATGTATAAAATCTGTTCAAGGATGTTGATATAGATGAAATCAAAATTATTTTTGAGGATTATCTCTTTCTATTTTGAAATCATTTAAAATTCATGTAATTATAAAAGAAAACATATATTTTGAAAATATTCTTATAAGCTCTTAAGATAAGCTTAAAAGGTGTTATAACGGCGTAGAATAACTGCACCCATTGTATAAGTTAAAAAACATTCTTACCTTAATTTGTTGAAAAGGTCATAAAGTAACTTATTTGGAAAATGAATGAAAGATTACTTTCAATAAATTTTATAAAAATTAAAACAAGGGTATAAATAACATTAATCCATAGTCTAGTAAATAGTAAAAATGTTTTGAAATACATTTTTAAGAAACACTGATGTGGATGATAAAAAGTTCCCAGTAGATACTTACATAAAAACAACCTTAGATAATAAATAGATTGTGAAATTAACCCTTACCTTGTAATTTTCCTTGGCCGAGGGTATGTTAACCTCCTGTATAATAGATAAATCATTTTTATTAAATTATAAAAGAACAACATACATAAATATGATATCATATATGATCTTCTAATATTGATTTCTTAATAATATTTTTGTAGTATCATTGTTTCAGGTGTTAACTGATTCGTTTTCCTTTATATGTTTTGTTAAGTAAGGCATGTTTATTATGGATAGGACATATCTGATTCATACCCATAATGATATTATGTTTTTAAATATTTTTTTAATAATAAACTGAAAATTATTCTTGAAAGGTTACGATGGGGAATGAATCTCATCGCGTTCGTAGAGATGGTAATCTGTGAGTACACATGAATGCTACTTCCATTTTTTTTAAAGAAAATAAATCCAAATTATGAATTGGTATATTATTATTCCAGTATAAAAAAATATTTTATTTATGTTACATAATATCATTAACACCATCCATTATACATTCCATGTATGGTATGAACGAGTCATATCACTTTGAGGGGGCGGTAGTCCGCACTTCCTCAAATGAAATTATCATATATATACATCATGAAAAGAATAAATGTATGATATAAAATAGAATTTCAGAAGCTTATATATAAAATAAATATCATATATAATTATAGTTCCATCATAATGGCCACCATAAGAGGTGGTAGTCGAAGATTGAACATCATCATTCGGTGAGGTAGTAGTTCGTCGTCCACAGAAACATTATGTTCTTTACCCATTAGATAAAGGTGTGTGAAAGTGTAGTTAAAATACATCTCCAAAAAAAACATGTATATGGAAGATACTGGTGTTGTTATAAAATAAAGGAATAAAGAGATTTTAGGGCGTTGTAGAAGTAAAATAAAATCAAAGAACTTAAGAGGAGATGTTGCCGTTGAATCAGGTAACTCGCTGTTGTTTGAACCAAAAGCCTTCCTTGAAATGCCTTCGGCCTAGGTTAAGGATTCTAGGTGGAAGAGAGGGATATATTTATCTTAATTGGGCAGAGGTTGGATAAGAAATGGGTCTAGAGATTTCTTATAAACGGGTTAGAGCTGAGGGATTTTTATAATGTGGAGGAGGGGCTCTTTAGGAATGTTTGAAAATATTATGTTATTATATAATGATTTTAAGTTTTTAAAAGTCCAAAACTCATTAAATTATACTATAAGATGACTCATGTTCGAAATAAAATCATCCAATAATAATTGGACAGGTTTTGGATATTGTTTTAGTTTTTATAATCTTATTTATTTAAATCATTCATTAATGAGGTAAACACTGCATCATTATTGTGTCATAAATAATTATATTTATTTGATGTCTAAAAAAAATCCATGATGTAGGAAATATTTTTAGATTTCAAATGAATATTTATAGTCTAAGTTATAACTTATATAACCCTATGTAATTTTTATTTACTAAAAGATATATGTTTCTGTCATTTTTGTCTTTACTTTAAATTAATTAATATAAATTGTCATTATCACTATCATGTGGATCCATGGGGTCCCAAAATTGACCCAATGATACCCATGGCCGAAACTGTATCTGTAAATAGGGTTAGGACATGTGTTAGGGTAATTTAATATTATTATAATATTATTTTTTACCCTTATTTACCGGATTTACCACTTTAACCATGGTAAATAAAATATTTACCGAAGTAATTATTCAAAATGTCTATAAATAAAATTTACCTATTTACACAATTTTAACCTTTTGATTCCAAATAAGGAATACATTTTAAAAAATTAAAAACACAAAAGTGAGAGAAATTAATTTAAAATTAATTCATGTTGTCAAAAAAAGCGTGTTTCTAAGAAATAATAACTATCAAAAGATTGACACTTGTTTATTTCTAGTTTAAATGTAAAATTACATCCAATGAACTAAATTATATTAAATGATAAAAATATAATATAATAATACCTAAAATCCATTAAAATTTATAATTTAACACAATAAATTATTTTGATTAAAATGTTTTTTTAATTAAAATCTAGTATTTTTCACTATTCATCAAAATTTGAAACTTATCAGAAAAGTGCCAAAAATTTACCCTAAGATAATTTTGATATTTCAAATACAAAAATGATGTTCAACTTGAATAATAAACTTTATAAAATCTCAAAAAGTGGGTATTAATATTCATAATGTCTATTTTGATTGGTCGTGGTGTGTTAGAACTCGAAGTTGCATACAATGTAAGCTATTGTATTATTCAAAGGGAAATGAACCATGGATGATTTAGGTGTTAAATTATTCCCTCCTAAAAATAATTTCATCCTAAAAATATATACAATAATAATACATAAAAAGATTCAGGTTCTTCTTCATTATAAGTTCCTCAGGTTCCCACATTGCTTCTTCAATCTTATGATTTCCCCATAGATCTTTCACCAGACGAGTCATTTGTTTTCTCAACACTTGTTCTCTGGTATCAATAATTATGATAGGAACTTCGCAATAATATATATTAGGTTCTAGTTTTATTTCGTCATAGGTGATTACATGCGTTGGGTCAGGCATGTATTTTCTCAACAGTGATACGTGGAACACATCATGAACTTTGGAGAGACTTGGCGGCATTGCCCAAAGGTAAGAAATAACCCCAATTAGTTCTAGAATTTTGAAAGGTCTAATGTACCTGGGACTTAATTTACCCTTCTTACCAAATCGTATAACATCATTCCATAGAGATACCTTTAATAAAACATGATCACCTATTTGAAATTCCAAATCCGTCCTTCAGTTATCAGCATACCTCTTTTTCCTACTTTGAAATTCTATGATGTGAGTTTGGATAATATTCACCTTTTCCATTTTTTACTCAACAAGTTATAGGACTATGGGCTTTCGTTCACAAAAATCATCCCAACAAGTTTTTGTGTGACATCTCTTCCCATATAACGCTTCATAAGGTGCCATATAAATACTTGAATGGAAACTATTATTATAGAAAATTATACCAGAGGTATATATTGATCCCACATACCCTGAAATTCAATTTAATAAGATCTAGACATGTATTCTAATGTTGGAATAGTCCATTCTGATTGTCCATCAGTTTGAGGGTGGTAGGCAGTGCTCAAAAGAAGTTCAGTATCCAAGGCCTTCTGAATAATTTTCCAGAATATAGATATAAAATGGGGATCATGATTAGAAAAAATCGATAGGTATACTCTATGAATTCCTACAACTTCATTAATATATTTTATTTCCAGAAGTTAAAGTGGTAAATCATCTCTTATAGCAAGAAAATGATCTGACTTGGTAAGATGATCAATAATGACCCCATATTGGATCATTCCTTCTAGGGGTATTTGGTATCCCCATGACAAATTCAATCATAATATCATACCATTTCCACTCAGGTATGGAAAGAGATTTCATGACTCCACTGGGATTTTGTCTTCCAACATTCACTTATTGACAAACGTATATCTTGACACATAATCAGCAATCTCTCTCTTCATGTTGTCCCAAAATAAATGTTCCTTCAAATCTCTATACATCATAGAGCTACCAGGGTGTATAGATAAATTGGAACCATGAGGATCATCCAAAAATTCTATTTTTAGATCAGGTATGTCAGGAACAGAAATTCTCTTCCCAAATTTCAAAATCCCATCCTCATATATGAAGTCGATTAATCTCCCATCGTTCACAACATTTATTTTCTTTTGAAACTTTTCATCATCAGTCTAAGAACTTTTTATCCTTTCTAGTAAAGATGGTTTAGCAACCATTTGAAAAAGTATAGATGTTTCACCTTCCATGATTATTATCATATCCATCTTTACTAGATCCATGATCATAGGAACCCTTTCAACTCTCATCTTTTTCTAAACTCCATGATCCTTTCTTCTCAAAGCATCTTCCACCTTATTTTCCCTCCCCGGGTGGTATTGTATAGTGCAATGATAATCCTTGAGTAGTTCGATCCATCTCCTCTTCCTCATTTAGAGTTATTTTCTTGAAAAATATACTTCAAACTCTTGTGATCAGTATAAATCTCACATTTTTCACCATAGAGATAGTGTCTCCGAATATTCAGAGCAAATATTATAGCTACTAACTCATTATCATGAGTGGGATAGTTTTGTTCATGACTTTTTAGCTACCTTTATGCAAAGAAAATAACATTATCATTCTATATACAGACACAACCAAGTCCTTTATTTGAAGAATCACTATAAATAACAAAACCATCATCCATCTATGATAGATTCAATATAGAAGCATTAACTAATATTCTCTTCAGTTCTTCAAAACATTATTCACACTCTTTTTTCCAAATAAATTTAACCCCTTTATGTGTGAGATAGGTTAATGGGTTAGCCAATTGGGAACAAATTTGGATGAAACACCGATAATAACCTACTAAACCAATAAAAATGTGTACCTCTATTATACTTGTCTTTGATAGCCATTCTTGGATTGAATTGGTCTTTGAAGGATCAACAGAGATTCCATCATTAGAGATAATATGGCCATGAATTGAAATCTCCTGAAGCCAGAATTCACAGTTGTTGAACTTACCATATAATTCATTTCCTCTAAGAGACTTTAGAATAATAGTTAATTTATTTTCATGATCTTCGTAGATTTTGGATTATACTAAGATACCATCAATAGATACAACTACAAAGTCATCAAGATATTTCTGGAAAACTCTGTTTGTTAGATCCATGGAGACAGAGACTACATTAGTCAGTCCAAAAGGCATTACTGTAAACTCGTAATGCCCGTACCTAGTTTGAAATTTCGCATTTGGAATGTCTTCCTTCTTCACACACAACTGATGATATCCAAATAGAATTTCAAACTTTGAAAAATATTGAGCTCCATGAATTTGATCAAATAAATCATTAATGCAAGGTAGGGGATACTTGTTCTTTATTATTATAGCATTTATCTCTATATAGTCAATGAAAAACCTCATAGATCCATCTTTATTCTTAACAAAAAGAACATGGGCTCCCCATGTAGAAACACTATGGAGAATAAATACTTTATTACTCAACTCCTCCAGTTGTTTCTTTAGCTGCACTAATTCCATAGTGGCCACTCTATAAGGGGTCTTTGATATGGGCCTTGAACCACGAACTAAATCAATGGAAAACTCAATTTCTCATTCTAGAGGATGACCTTGTAAATCCTCTAGAAATACATCAACATATTCTTATAAAATATGTACATCCTCTATTTGAGCATTTCTTTCCTAAAACATAGTTATTTCACTCTCTTTCTCCCTAATAATTGAATTTAGTAGAGCTATAGGGGGGATCTAGATAAGAATCAGATGATGAAGTTTTTTCGCTAAAGATAAGGTATTCCTTATCATCATCAAAAATTGTAACCTCCTTCATCTTATAAATTTTTTTTGAATCATAGTCAGAAATCCAATCCATACCGAGGATTATATCAAATTCAATCTTGGGTATGATGATGAGATCAGCGGATGAAGAACATTTATATTCCATAATAGGGACTGATTCACAAAACATTGTTACAATGATACTTCCCTTTGGATTTTTGACTGATAACTCCATTATTTAATCAAATTGGATATATCTAGTTTTCATAGAAAACTGGGAAGATATGAAACAATGTGATGATCCAGAATCAAATAAATCATTTTCTAAACTCAAGGAAACCATTAAATTACATGTCAGCATGTCTTTCAAAGCTTCGACCTCAACAGTAGTGATCGTACAAGCTTGTCCTTGACCCCTTGGCCTTTTTGAGGTAAGTTTCCCTGATGCTTAGGACATTCGTTTCAATAATGCCCCATTTCTTTACGACTATATCATTCAACATTGACAGCCTCTTTCTTCCCCTTGAAATCATGAGCTCGGTGGCCTTTTTCACCACACTTGTAATAGACTCCTATTCCCTTTAGTCAAGTATCAGGGTGTTTCCTCCCATATTTACTGCAAGATGGAAATTCAACTTTTCACTTCTTCCCCTAATTTCTATTTCCAGAGTGTTCAGCGGTTCTCTTCATATCTTTCTTTTATTTAAAGTCATAAGACATAGAGAATTAATTTTCTGTTATGATAGCACATGAGAAAATATCTTCATATGATGAGAAGGATTGTGAGATTAATGATCGATGGAGAAATAATTTTAACCCATCAAATAATCGATCAATATTACTCCTTGTGTTACTTATATAATCTGCAACATGCCATTCTAACCTTGTAAATATATCCTCATACTTTGTGATATTCTCATCCTCATTTTTCATTAGACTCAAAAATTACCTTTCCATATCGACTCAATGGTAATGAGAAAATCATTTTTTCTAAGAAAATATATTTAAACTCACTCCATTCCATATTTTATACTTCTTCATCCTCTGTGTTTTGAATTAATGTCCACCATTGATCTGCATCTCTCATGAGGTGATAAACTTCAATGACAACTTATTCTCTTTTTCTACTCCCCAAAGAATGAAATATTTTCTCTAAGGAACATATCCATTTCTCAAATACAAATAGATTTTTAGTCCCATTGAATGTTGGTGGTTATTACCTCAGGAATTTGTCTAACATTGATCCTCTGTGTTGTGGATCAGGCTGCTCTATACGGGTAAGGTTACTATTCATAACCTGAGTGAGTTTTCCCAGTATGGTGACAAGCTGATCAACACCATTTGAATCACCAGCTCCACTATAATTATATTGAACAGTAGGGAAATCCGTACATATATTACGTGTGTTGATACGGTTCCTGTTCCTTCCAGTAGGTTCTATTTCTAAATAATGGCACACACTAGATTAGTTTATGAATCGCAATACATAATTCCAAACTTGTAAAACACATCACATAAACTGAACAGTTAATGGCTATAGTCCATAATCATAAAAAAAATTCATTGAGGAGGCATATACTCATAAATCCTTCATAATGTCTTATAAATAAAAACTGAATTATCCTAAGAATATCCCTCGGGAGTGTAGTAACCAAGAGTGGAGCAAGGCCCGTTGTCGTGTACCTAGACAGGCCCAAAACTCCTTGTCAGAGTTTTCCCTCCTAGGTATATATGTGACAGATCCGCCTCTACCTGATCATATCTATACAGGGATGTATTTAATGGAAAAATCAAAAAAATTCTACATTTCCAAAATTCTAGGAAGCTCTTCTATACTAATCCTCAATGCCAATATTTGGGTAATGTTCTCTGATCAGTGTTTTTATAAATCTAATTACCACGATTTGTACTAAAATTCCTATGATAACAATTGTAACGCTCTGACCCTAGTTACACAGAGTTGGTGCATTATTTCATAACATTATCATTATATAAGGAATCATGTCCCGAAATACCGATTATATTAGTAGCCTTGGAAGTACTAGATACATACATAAGTTTTACATTACATCATGAGATAAAAACAACAACAACATTTTTCCCCTTTGAACACACTTATATCCCTTATCCTATCCCTACAGGTTAACCATCAAATAATTCTTCCCATCCTGGGAAAAATAAAACATTGAAATGGGTGAGCTCAGATGCTCAGTAAGGATAAAAATATAGCAGAAACATTCATAAATAAGTATAAACACTTAAGGAATTGTATAAGACTAAAACATAATCCTTTTAAACATAAACTTCTGCATAATATAGAAAATATAAATCTAATAATTACATTTACTTATTCACATGGATATTTTACTAGTCTAATAATTTCATGCAATATCAATATCCAATTTCATAATGATGGAATGCATAATGCCAGACATCCTAACCACATAGTCAATGCCCCGTGTCGTGACTACAAATATGATTTTTTCAAGGCCTTGTTCCAAGACAGTACTTTGTCTCTTGAGACCTACCGATGCATCAAGGATTTATAGTAGTATCAACCCTTCACTTACTAAGTCCAATGCGTTCCTCATATGAAAAAGGTTGAAACGTAACATAAACATTCTTATTAAAACTAGCATACAAAATTTTTATACGTTAACCATAAACCAGGAATGGAATAAAAATAATACATCCACAATCAAACATATCACAAAACATTCAATACAATATGAAAGATTTGTATCTTAATAAATCATCTTCAAACAAGTATAAAATTCATTAAATGTTGTTGACATAGATGAAATAAAAATTATTTGATAGGAATATCTATTTTTATTTTAAAATCATTTAAAAGTCTGGTAATTATAAAAGAATATATTTTTTTGAAAATATTCATGTAAGCTTTTAAGGGAAGATTCAAAGGTGTTATAAGGGCAGATAATAACCTCACCCTCCGTATAAGGTAAAAAACATTCATACCTTAATTTTTCGAAAAGGTCATAAAGTACTTGTTTGGAAAACAACAGAAAGATTCCTTTCAAACCATTTTATAAAAAGTCAAACAAGGGAATAAATGACTTTAACCCATAGTCTAGTAAATAGTAAAAATGTTTTGAAATAAATTTTTAAAAAACATGGATGTGTATGATAAAGTGGTCCCAGTAGATAATTACGTAAAACAACCTCGGATAAAAAATAGATTGTGAAATTAACCCTTACCTTGTAATTTTTCTGGGTCGAGGGTACGCTAACCTCCTGTATAATAGTTAATTTTTTTTATTAAATTATAAAATATCTAAATACATAAATATTATATCAAATATTATCTTCTAATATTGATTTCTTAATAATATTTAAGTAGTATCATTGTTTTATGTGTTAACTGATTCATTTTCCTTTATATGTTTTGTTACATAAGTCATGTTTTTTATGGATAAGATTTATTTCATTCATATCCAGAATGATATTATGCTCTTAAATATTATTTTTAATAATCAAATGAAAATTATTCTTGAATTGTTATGATAGGGAATTAATCTCATTGCTTTTGTGGAGACGGTAATTCATACGTACGCACGAATGCTACTTCCATTTCATTTTGTTTATTTTAAAAGGAAACAAACCCAAATGATACATAGGTATATTATTATTATAGTATAATATAATATGTTTTATATGTTACTTATGTTCATTAACACAACCCTTTATACATTCCATGTGTTTTATGAACGAGTCGTATCACTTTGAGGGGGCGGTAGTCTGCACTTCCTCAAATGAAATTATTATATATATACAACAAGAAAATAATAAAGGTATTCTATAAAAGATAACTAAATAATCTTATAGATAAAATAAATATAGTAAATATAGTATATAATTATAGTTTCATCATAATTTCCACCATAATAGGTGGTCGTAAAATATTGGACAATCATCATTTTGTGAGGCAGTAGTTCACTGTCCACAGAAACATTATGTTCTATACCCATTAGATGGAGGAGTATGTATGTGTAGTTCAAATAAATATAATAAAAACAGCCTAGTATATTTATTATACTGTTTTTGTTATAAAATAAATAAATAAATAGATTTTAGGGGGTTTGAGAAGTAAAATAAAAGAAAATAACTTAAGAGGAGATGTTACCTTTAAATCGGGTAACTCCCATTAGTTTGAACAAAAAGGCTTCCTTGAAGATCCTTCTGCCTAAGGTAAGGCTTCTAGGAGGAATATATGGATATAGGGAGCTTAATTGGGTAGAGTTTAGACTATCTAAGGGGATTGAGAGGTGTGAGAAATGAGTTTGAGGTGAGGGATTTTTATAGGGGGAGGGGCTCTTTAGGAATGTTTGAAAATAATATTTCATTATATAATGATTTTCTGTTTAAAAAGGTCAAAAACTAATTAAATATGAATATAATATGACTCATGTTCGAAATAAAATCATCCAATAAGAACTGGATAGGTTTTGGATATTGTTTTAGTTTTTATAATCTTATTTATTTAAATCATTCATTAATGAGGTAAACACTACATCGTTATTGTGTTATAAAAAATTTTATTTATTAGATTTCTAAAAACTATAAAAAAACCATGATGTAGGAAATTTTTATATATTTAAAATTATTATTTATAGTCTAAAAGAAAACTTATATAACCTCATGTAATTTTTTTTAATAAAAGATATATGTTTATGTCATTTTTGTCGTTATTTTAAATTAATTAATATAATGTGTCATTATCACTCTCAAGTGGCTCCATGGGGTCCCAAAATCGACCCAAGGATTCCCATGGTCAGACATATATCAGTAAATAGGGTTAGGACACATGTTAGGGTAATTTAATGTTATTATAATATTATTTTGTACCCTTATTTACTGGATTTACCCCTTTAACCATGGTAAATAAAATATTTTCGAACTAATTATTCAAAATGTATAACAGTAAAAGTTACCTATTTACAGAATTTGTACCTAATGATTCTAAATATGGAATCCATTTTTCCAAATTCAAAACATATAAGTGGAAAAAATTAATTTAAAATTAATTCCCATTGTAAAAACAAAAAATCATGTTTTTATGAAATATAACTATCAAGAGATTGACACTTGTTTATGTCAAATTTAAATGTGAAATTACCTCCAATGATGTAAATTATATTAAATGATGAATTTATGATTTAATTATACTTAAAAACAATTCAAATTTATAATTTAACACTATAAATATTTCTATTTAAAAAGTTATTTTTTAATTAAAATTTAGTATTTTCACTATTCATCTAAATATGAAAGTTATCAAAAAAGTGCCAAAAATTTACCCTAAGATAATTTTGATATTCTGAATCCAAAAATGATTTCCAATTTGAATAATAAAATTTATAAAATTTCAAAATGTGGGTATTACTATTAAAAACATCTAGTTTGATTGGTCATGGTGTTTTAGAACTTGAAGTTGCGTACAACGCAAGCTATTGTATTATTCAAAGTGAAACATACTATGGAAGATTAGGGTGTTACATGGATTGATTCTTATATTACCTCTTCTAACACCCTTTTAGCTATTAGTTATCAAGAGTAAATTATAAATTATATACTCCATTTCTCATTTGAATTAACAACACCATGTGGGATTTCATATACATCCAATACTATATGGAGTCATGGTGTAATAAAATACCAAAGAGGAAAGGGGGTGGTGAATACCCAGTCCTGAAAATATTATAACTTTTTATAGACTGATTTAGGTTGAAATGGATACCCCCATTCTAAAAAAATCTTCATCAAGGTTGAGAATATCATTTTACGTTATCAGATAATAATATGAAACCTTCCTCATGATAAACATAATAAATTAAAAATTAAAAATATATACCAAACTAAACGTAATATCAACAATATAAAATTTAATTCCACACAAATACCAATAGTAATTTGAAACAATATCCATTAATAAACTAAAACAAAATGATACATTATTATATGAAAATATATTTCTAAAAACTTTATAGTAGGAATCATAGAATAAATGAGTCAAACAACTTTAAAAGAAAAAACCATATGGTATAACATAATCAATTAATATAACATAGAATTCTAGTTGGGTAATCCAAACAGATCCCAAACAATTTAATAGTAAATTTAATGATATCACCAACCAAAAATCATGAAATACATAAAAAATAATCAAGATACTTTCCTATAACAAATATCCATAAATGAAATCCAAAAAACACTATTAGGCTTCCTATAATCATAAAATAAAGAATCCATATCATTTAAATTTAATTGTACCATACCTTGGTGAATTTTAAATCTCAAATATATAACCCATCCATAATAAATTTGAATATAAGGAGGGATTAGGAGTGAATATATGAAAGTTATACTTTTAATTTATTTTTAGGCTTCTAAAACTACCCTTGAATACCACAATTGAAGGGGAAAAGAGTGAGAAAAATAAAGAGGCAAAGGGAGCTCTCTCCCTGAGAGAAAAAAAAACTAGAGGACTAGGAGTCTATGGGAAACCATTTAGGGTTTAATAAAATTATATAAAAAATACACAATTTTCATTCTTAAAATAAGGGTCTTAATACCCTCCTAAAAATCAATGGGTACTCATTAGAAATCTGGTGGAGTCTATTAGGATTTCCCCCACAAGTTAAACCACTATACCTTTGGTAGTAATCCAATAGAACTATGATGTCAAACTAATTACACACCCCCTTAAATTTTATTCCATTAAGACAATTATTTCTAATCCCATGATTTTATAACATTTCTTTCACCATGAATCATGCATATTAAGCTTCCTAAGTACACCAAGAGTGACCTCTCTCTCGATTTAAAATAAAAAATTTAAACAGACATATGTTTTCATCACATTAATTCTATATTAAAATCCATAGTAATACCTTAAATTAATTCACCATGACAACGATCACTATAAATTACCCACAAGAACACTTATCATCCTTGAAAACATTAAAAATAATTTACCTAAAATTTCATTAACTCTTTCAATAGATGATTCTTTATTAAAACGTTAAATTGGATCAAAACATTCCAATCAATATATTTCCCCACATCTCCTAGAAAAAAATTTCTATAAATAGAAAAATATTGTAACATAAAATGATATTCAAACATCCTTAAATTCCTCAAATTATAAAATAATAAACTAATATTCTCGGTGATAGTTCTCCACTCTAGGTAAATCAACTAAAGTTTACCTATGCCTTTCCTACAACTAAAATTCAAATTTACTGAATATATCTATTAGCTGAATTAATTTTTATAAAAAAATAAAAATTTCATAATCACATATCAAATTCATTTTCAGACCATATGAATTCAAAAAATCTTATTATTTTTCAAATCCCATTTGACAAATAACGTTCAAGTATAATTTTTAAAAATTCATTTAATTTAAAACACAATGTTGTAAACAACATTTCACACCCCTAAAAATGATAAGATATTTTATGTAATTTCCCATGTATAATAACAAATAAATCATATAAAAATAGTGATGAAAAAACAAGAAACATGTCCAAGAACACATATCATAAAAAAATATTTAATAGGAAATTACTAGATAGTGGCAAGTAGCATGATAAATAATCAAAATAATAAAATTGTTCAAAGAGTATATTACGAAAAAAAAATATACAATATTTAGTTTACTGATTAAATAACATATAGTTAATGAAAATACATTAATAAGTAGAAATTAATAACCATTAATCATATATTACAACATAAATAATGAATTATAATAACAATAGAGAATCCATGTAAATGAAATTAATTAATTGCATCACCCCTAATAAGGTATTTTGAAAAACATTGATTACTATAATAGTTAGATATAATTAATTGAATTCATTCACATATAATAATCATATTAATAAAATGATAATTTCTTAATGAGATACTATCCAATTTATTCTTGAATAGATACCAAATTTATCATTTAACCAAGGCCTCACTCACACCTATGGTGCCTAGAAAAAACAATGAAACCTCTTTGATAACTTTAGTTTCCACCATAGCCTTATTTTGAAGACATATACACATTTTACCCCCTAATTCCCAATATCCTATATCTTTTATAGAATCCCAAATGAATTAAAAATGTTTATTTGATACCATTTGGTAACATCCTTGATCCAGATACCTGATTAGTACTTGAACCAGTTCTTTATAAAACACTGGAAACACCTCTTGATCTCCAAAGGATTATGTAATAACTGAGGGATAAATAAAATATTTTTTGATATGGTTTTTTGTATTTTAATTTAAACTAAGCTATAAAAAATGTTTAAAATTTTCATGACCTTATAGGATGTTTTTATAGGAAAAAATGAACTTTTCAACATAAGGGGTAAATGTAAACTTGTGGTATTTATTTTATTGGAAAAAATAAATAAATAACTCATTATATATATGTTTTAATAAGAAAATAACTCAGCATAAATACATAAAAATATAATCTATTTAATTATAAAATAATATTTATAATATATACATGGAGAAATATAGTTTAAGACACTAAACTAATCACATTCCAAAATTCACCGAACATTCATTTTTTCAAATTTAAATATTACTTATCTAACATCAAATGGAGTCCTAACCATTCTAGTGTGACACCATTGATAAAAAATATATAAGAAATAAAATTGGTAATAATAATCCAATCATCACTTTAAATTAACGATTTAAATCTATAAGTCCACCATGGTGCACATGTAGAGTGTGACTACAACGACTCGGTAGGCTACTACCAGTGGTTCCACAACTCAAATAGTGAATAACTACGTGTTTGAAAGAAACATTCCTATAAATTTATATATATAATAAGTAAATAATTCTCTAAGAAAATAATTATAGTATAAAATCAATAATAGTTATTTGAATCACAAATAAATAATAATAAAAATAACTAACCCCCCATACTAGGAGGGTTTAAACCTATGTCACTTTATTTAATCCTAACTATAAATATGAGGCATATATATATGACAAGGTCATGGTAAAATACCCATCCCAGGGAGAAAATAATCATATAAACCAATTCAACATAATATTGAAACCCATCCTAGACCATGTAATGGTGAAATACCTCTCATAGGGTGGAAGTGAATGGTATATACCGAGTAAGGTAAATATTTCGGCCCATCAAAAACTAACTTATGTTGTAATACTAATCCAATTTCTAACAACCTGTCCTGCTTGAGTCAATAAATATTCTTAGGTAATATTTTTTTCTGGGATTCAAAACTCTCTATATAGTTTCAAGAATAAGATGAGTATGAGTTTTAGGTATAAATTGAAAATTTTAAACATGATAACAAATAAAACTTTTAGAAGGAAGTTGAGTAAGAACTCAAGATCCAAGAGGAATGCATGGGTTATCGTTTGTTTGGTTAACACATTGACTGGTTGATTAAACTATATAAAATATCTAGAATAATTTGTTTTTTATTTATGGTGAAAAATATTATATTAATAAATACTCTTGACTCGCAGTATGACTTCCGAAAATCCTATTGAATGGGCAATATAAAAAATTAAAAGAGAAGTTTTAAATTATTTCAAGGTAGACATATGATTTTCAAAAGGATAAATAGAAAAAACAAAATAAAATAGTTTTAATGGGGCATAAATAATAAGTATAAGGTTGTGTTATCCAATTCCAAGCCATAAGATCCCACTCCAAAGTAAAATATTGATTCCAGAATGACTCGGAATAAGAATACTCAAAGAACCCAAGGGTTCATCGGTGTAGTAATGAGTACACCTAAGAGTGTACTACGAACTTGGTATTAATGTTTTGTAAATATAAAACACTCTTGAAATGTGTGTTCCATAACCAATAGTTACTAGAAAACATAAGAGAAATAATGGTAGTTATAAATTTTTCAGTATTATAGTTATTCTTTTGATGGTCACCATTTGTAGTGTGGTAGATATAGACATATTCCCATGTATTTCTTATCGATGTGGAATATGAGTATTCCTTTTAAAACATAAATCATTAATAAAAATTAGATCAAAGAATCATATATATTAATGAAAATAAAAAATATATTTAAAACTTTTCAATATTAGTCTGGTTTATTATTCGAATGAGGATCAATAATAACAATCAACACCATGCATGAACTTAAAGAAATAGATAAAAAATAAAAGTGATGAGAGGTAAGTAATTGTAGATATTTTCTTGAAATAATTAGATCATGATGTCACATAGATCTGTGATAGAGTATTTACTTTTTCATATGATGAGATACAATGATATTTTCATTGGCATCAAGTATAAAAAGGAAGGTGTAGTTAGATTTGGAAATAATGAAGGTCTAAATTTTATTGGATCTAGGAAATACAAATGTTTGGGGGAAAAGATATGAGATATGTAGATTTAGTAGTTTTTAAAGGTTTCAGTAAAAACTCATTATGTTTTAGTCAATCTTGTGACTTGACTTAAGGTGTAAAAATCATTTTATACATAGATATTACATCATATTTGATGAATATTCAATATATGACACAAACATACGCACCTGAAAACCAAAAAGGCATAGTGTATTTGAAGACAAGATATATAATAATCTTATTTCATAAAGGATATACAATATGTACAATAATGTTATTCACATTAATACTCTTTTGTATATATCATACATAAAACTTCAAAAAAATCCAGGGAAAGAAAACTTCAGAAAGGGTGAGCACAAATTCTGACAAAGGGTAAACATAAGAGATATCAATCAATGATTATATATAAGTATAAGAGTTTGAGTACTTAATAATAACATAAGGAATTAATAACAAGTAAATTTATTATATTTACTCATGATTCACGGAATAAACTTCTTTTATAAGAAAAACAATATTCATAAGATTGTGGAACCATCGGTATTCAATCATGTTCTATGAGATCATAACATAAACATAGGAATGTGGAAAAAACATAATATTATAATATTTTGATCTTATTTAAATACAAAAAAATTTACTCATTAAGATAAGGATGTGAAATTAGGTCCTACCTTAATCTTATGGACATAAAATACATTTATATTCATAAACAAGTGGACATGAAAATAGACCCAGACATAAAATTATAGACTTGAAACCAGGTACACACATCATTTTTTGAACATGAAATTAGGTTAACAAATGACATAGTTATCTCATAAGTTATCCATATTTACCTAATGAATTTTATTTCTATAACGTACCCACCAGTCACATGACATTAATCTATAAATGTACCATAAGATCATAAAAATGATCATTAATTCATCATCGTACAACCCATAAACAATAAATGGGTTTCATAAAACATTCATCTTCATAATCCTGAAACATGTAGAAAAATATTAATGATGTTATCAAATAATCCTATCCTTATTGAAACATAATTAAAATCAAGGGATGTCATTACAGATGAAAAATTCTTTTAAAAGATCACTTGGAACATTTCTTGAGGAAAATATCATTTTCATTCTAAAATTACATAAATTAAATCAAAATATACACAAAATATTAATTAAAAATAATATTAGAATAATGTACTATAATATTCAAATAATCTAGTGGTTATGATGATGAGTAATTTTTTTCATGCCATAATCGTTAAAAAAAATATTTTCATCACTCCACAGATAAAAATTACCCCATTCAGAAAATCACAAGAAGATTGTTTAAAACATTTTAAAAAAAATTAAAACATGGGTAAAATTAAATTTAATCAATCATAAGATAATAGTAAAAAATATTCTTGAAAATATTTTAGAAAACATGAATAAGAAAGAAGACGATTTTCTGACCGAAAGAGGAGAAATAAGGTCTCCTTTTCTTAAAAACATTTTCTAATCTATTTTGAGTACCAAATAGTGGTAAATTTTACTAAAATATAAAAATAAAATATATATTAATATGGAAATAAAAAATTAATTATGTTCATTAGATATTTTCAATATCATTTCCATCAATCAAAATTCAAGCATAATCATTTCCGATTAAAATGAGATTGAAACATAAATACCTTACCTCAAGTATTTCCCTATATCATATTCATTCAGACATTCTATATTTTAAATATATATTTTATATAAGTATATTCCATAAACACATTCAAACATATAATACAATATTTTATTTAATAATAAATTTTTATCATCTTTTATTAATAAGCCTATATAATAATCATTGTTCTGGATGATAACTATATCATTTTTCATGCCAGTTTTAACTCGACAGTTATGATCCTTTAAATTTGATCATGGTTTCATAATATAAAGAATTTTATTAATTACATATTATAATAATTAATTATTATATGAAATTTTATAAATATTCATATAATTATTGCTGAAAAATAAATTACATCACTTCGTGGAGATGTTAGTCTATATATACGCACGAGTGGTGATTCCACTTTTAATTGATCGGAATAAAATAATGTTAAATTATAATTCAACCATATATAATAGTTATTATATAATATATATCATATTAATTTAATCTATCATTACTTACATCCATGTAAATTGAAAAAAAATGAATAATATCGCTTCGTGGAGGTGGTAATCCACACGCACGCACATGCAACATTATCTCGTTTCAAATGATGGAAAGGATAGAAGGTAGATAATATAATATAATTATAGAGGTATAATTATGTCATAAATTTCATATATAAAAATTAAATACATCATAATAACCAATCGTTAATTATAGTGATGGAAAATTAATCATATCGTTGTGTGGAGGTGGTACTGCACACATAGGCACAAGCCGTAATTTCATTTCCTATTTGATGGGAAATAGTATGGATAATGGGTTTTATATCATCATAATAACAATTAGGAATATTTAATATAATGCAATTATTATTTTAGAATTGATACAATAGATTTATATTATGTATAAGAATAAATAAAATTGAAATCACTCATTTAAGAGTTCTACCTCTTAGTTGAGAAACTTCTTTTGGGTTATACCTTAATCCTTGAATGTATGGTCTTTTGGAAATACCAGGAGATCCATGTTTTTAGTAATGAATTTGGGAACAAATTATTATAGGTCTTGGTCAATATTCGAGGCTCGTAAAGTTTAAATAATAGATGATAGGTGGTATCCTTTTATTTGTATGGAAAGAATATAGTTAGACTTACTTAAAAGGCTGGATAATATATATATATATATATATATATATATGTGTGTGTGTAATAAGGTAAAGTAGAACCAAGGAACTAAAAATTAATATATAATATTTTATAGGTTAAAAATAAAGTCAACAAACTAATTTTTTATGGGTTTGGGATACATTTTAATCCCTATATCTTAGTTAAACCACTTAAACCCCAATTTAACATTAGTCGTGATAAGATAACTTTTTACTATGATAACATCATTATAAAACCAAAAATAAAAAGGCATTATAAAAAAATTATAAATTATGATTCAAAAATTTTAATCCATTTTATCAGATTCAATTTCTATAGGTTTCGGAAATTACTTTCAAAATAAGAACACAGAAACACATAAAAAATAATGTTTAGAAAAATACCACATTTAAGAGTAAAAACAATTCACCTTGTAATAAATTAACAAGATCGTTTCAATAATTTTTTTGATTAAATAATAAAATATAATTTTTTTATTCTATTTTATCAATATAAAATTAAATGGATTCTTAAAATCATGCAATTAAATGTAAAGAACCAAAATTACTTTTTAATTTGAATAAAATATAACTTGTCTACAAAAATGTAAATATTGAGTTCTCAATTTCAAAATAATGTGTTCAAATAAATTATTTAAATACATAAACATAATTGTTTTTAAAACACTCATCCAAAATGATAATAAAAAGATTGAGATATATTTTAATTCTTTAACCCATAGTTTTTAACCAGATTTACATCTTTTACTGAGGTGAAAAATCATTATAATGATGACTATTTATGATTTCAAAAATTTAAGTTGAGATTATTACATTATATTAATTATTATTTTTTTTAATATTTAATCCAATTTAAAATATTCAAAATATAGATCTGTTGTAAATTCATTTTAATATAAATGTTTAACACAAAATGAAAGATAGTTTTTTAGAAAAAAGAGTTTGAAGCCAAAACATTAACTGATAAAAAAAATAAGTATATTCCTTATTATTATGTAATTAATTACAGAATATATAACTAAATTATAGTTATATTAATTTAGGATAAAATTAAAATAATTATGGTACTTTTAACTGAAAATAAATGATTGTTTTACAAAAATCGGTGCTTTCACTATTCATTGAAAAATCAATCTTTTCAAAAAATTATGAAATTTCACTATAAGATAAATTTTCTAGAAAATTTCAAAAAAATTAACCTTTTTATCCAACAAAATATATAAATTTGGAATAAATTAATTATAATATCTTCTCACAAAGGGTAATAAAACTTATTTTTTATAGAAAATGACATTTTTTTACCATGAAATGAATTTACTAAAAATTGAGTACTTATTAATCAATGAATTTTCATTATATAAAAACTTTATAGATATTTATCACACTGTGGATATTCCAATTCATACCTACAATTTTAATAGATCATTTATAATTATATACTATATATTGGTTCTTTTTGACTCATGGTTTCATGTATAACAAGCTCTCAATGGAATTAAATTTATTTGATGATAAATATATCATAAAATATTAGGGTGTTATATTTTACCCCATATAAAAATTATAAACATGTAATTATGTCACTCTACTATAAATAACATAGGATAAATCTACCCCATCACATCCTCATGTTCCTACATAGATTCATCTATTTTTTTTCATGAAAAAAACATTGCCCAGGGAAATACTCTTTTTCTATAGTACATTCTCTCTATAATCCAGAATATAAACTGACTATTACTCATTAGAGAGATATTTATCCAATTATAGGACTTATGAATTCTGTACATGATAAGGATTAGTTATATACTTCATTGGGATAGATACATGGAACTCATCATGAATTTTAGAGAGATTCAGTGAATGTGAAAAATGGTAAGCTTTCATCCTGATACGATCAAAAATTTTAAAGGGACAGATATATCTAGGTATACAATTTCCATTATTTCTAAATACCATAACCTTCTTCCAACGATATATTAATTGGAATACCTTGTCACTATCTTCAAATTCAAAATTTCCCTACTGATTATCATCATAATTTGTTTATGCACTATGAGTTTCCTTTATGTGATCCTAAATGGATCCAACTTTCTTTTCCCTTTCCTTATCTAGCTTAGGTTCCAATATCTTTATTTATCCAAATTCATCATAGTATATTGGAGTTATTTTCTTCGTTCTATAAAATAATTCATAAGGATCCATTTGAACTCTTGATTGAAAGATATTTTTATAAGCTAATTCAATAAGAGGAAGGTGTTTATCCAAAAAAACATTGAAATATAGAGAATAATATTTTAAAATATCCTCCAGGGTTTTAATGGTCCTCTTAGTATTAACATATAATAAAGGATGATATGTAGTACTAAAACAGAATATAGTATCCATTTCTTGTTGAATTATTCTCCAGAACATTTAGGTAAACCTCGACCTTGATTATATATAATAGATTGTGGTAATCCATGAAACCTGTACTTTCTTAATATATATTATGTAATGTTGTTCAAGACAAAAATATTATTTGATAAAAATTAGTTGTGATGAATTTTTATATAAATTAACTATAACCCAAAGATCAGTATGGAATTTATATGTTTTGGGGAGTTCGATAATAAAATCCATGGTTATTTTTTACCATTTCTATTCTGGTATGAGTAATGGTTGTAACATTCCCTTTTACCTATGTCTCTAAATGTTTTATTACTAACATACCAAGTATTGAGATATATACTTATCAATATCTATCTTAATGTTTTCCCACCCAATATACTTGTTTAGATCTCTATACATATTTACACTTCCCGAATGAATAGAGGAGGAGGAACTATGAGAATCATCCAATAGATCCTTCTTCAAATATGATTTCTATGGGAAACATACTCAATTCTTGAACCTTATCATTACATCAAAATCATGTTTTAACTCATTAAAATTTCTCACCTTCTTCAATAGTTACACTTCCTCCTTATGGGCCTCTTTAATCTTTACATAGAGAGATAGTTAAACACTCATTTGAGAAAGATATGATATGTCCACTTTCATTATGTCGTCATGATCCATATTCTGAAAATCTATAAATATTGGATCTCTTTACATCCCCTTCGTGTGAAAACTATCTTAATCTTTTTAACTTAGAGCATCGGCCAAAATTTTTTCCTTCCCATAGTGGTAGTTTATTGAAAATAAAAACTCTTTAATCAATTCTAAATAACACCATTATCAAATATTCAAATAATTTTGTGTAAATAAACACTTTAAACATTTATGATAAATCTATATATCACATCTTACCCAATAAATATAATGTATTTATATTTTTAATTAAAAATTTACTACTGCCACTTACAAATCACAAGCCAGGTAATTTTTCTAAAGAAGTATAAATTGGCATAAGGAATAACACATCACCATATCATTATGCATGATGAAACATACCAATTCATTCTTTAATGTGTTATAAAATATCACAAACCCTTATCCACTATAGGGTAGTGTATGTATAGGTGTGTTGACTATCAGTCATTTGAGTTCCTTAAAATTTTCCTCACATTTATTTGTCCAATGGAACTTTTCTCATTTATAATTCAACTAGGTTATTGGATTTGATGGTCCTAATAAATTTCTCACAAAGCACTGGTAGTATCCTATCAACCCAATAAAACTAAAAATATTAGTTACCATTGTTTTTCTAGATCATTGTTTAATAACTTATGTTTTTGAATGATTCATAGCTATATCCTAACTTGAGATTATATGACACAATAATGTGACTTTATGATACCAAAATTCACACTTCTTAAATTTAACAAAAAAAATTATCTTTCCTTAGGGTCATCTTCATAATCCTAAAATGTTCATCATGCTCTTAATTTCAATTTGAATATATAAAAATATCATCTATAAATACAATCCTAAAATGATCAAGGTAATATTTAAATACTCTATTCATTAAATCTATGAAGATAAAAGGATCATTGGTAAGTCCAAATAACACCAGGTATGAGTTTGATCGAAAACTCAACATCATGATTCAAGGAAATACTAGGAAAATATTCATGAAATACATCTGAATAATCCTAAACACTTGGAAAATATCATTAATTTTGAGCTCCTCCCAAACTATTTTAGATAAACATCCCTCATGAATAGGAAGTAAGACCAATATAAAACAAGTAACTTCCATTGGGTGTTTATAATCATACCCACACCAAAAGATGACCATAGGTTGATTTAGAATATAAAAAATGACTTTTCATAATCAATAATTGATTTGGGATCTATATTCATAGAGATAATATATTCCAAAAATCACATCAAATTCAAATATATGTAGAATAACAAGATTTAATGAAAACACATTCCCCAAATTTACTCTCAAATAGGGGACATAAACTTGAGATGTGATCATCATACCATTAGGGGTTTTCACTTCTAACTCAACATCTATTCATTTAGGTGATAATTTTATAACCTTATAAAAATTTATTAATATTAAATAGTGGATAGATCTAGAATCAAATAAAATATTAGTTGTTCAAAAGTGGATGATAAGTGTACATTTCACCATGTCATTCTCAAAACCCACATTAGAAGTCATGATCACATGAGATTTACCTTTTTTCCTTTGACTTTATAGGTTAATGAGGCTTATTATCAACATTATCTCTTGGATTAGGGAATTGGTTCAAATAATTCCCAAACTAATTTTATTTAATTCATTGAAGTATGGGTTTGTTCATTCGGTTGAGATTTATCTCCAATAATTTAATTGATGAGAATTTTCACATTAATTTTATATTATTCTTCATGATTCTCAGCCTTCCCACACTTGAGAATTTTTCTTGTTCCTTTCAAGAAATCACATCTGTGATTCTTCCCTCATTTTATGTTGTATGAGGTTGAAAATTCTTCTTCCCTCCAAGTGAAATATCACTTGAACATTAAGAAACTCTACCTTCCTAATATTGGCAGGATAACCATGAATATTTCCAACTTCTATTTTCAATTTACGTTTACATCAAACAGTTTCTATTTATCTTCAAAATTCCCTAATGGAAAATTCTTTTTTAAGACAAAGTTTCAAACCACTAATGAATAAATAAATATTTTCTTCAAGGTTTATGATAAATTTTGAAGCATAAATTGCAAGTATTGTAAACAAAATTCATAGGTGTTATTGTATTAATCATCCTTCTGATTCAACTCTAGAATGTCCCTCTCCATTTTGATATGATGATTTTAGGGAAAGTACTTACTAAGGAATACCATATAAAACTTATCTCATTCCATGGAGTTTATTTATTCATTCCTTTTATATTGATAAGATTCCACCAGTGATTAGATTTACCTTCCAAGAAATAATCTTCTAAGACAACATTCTCATGGTCCAAGCATTAAATAATGTAAAATACATTTTCCATCGCAATAATCCATTTCTCATAAACAAGGGCATCATAAGACCCATATAAGGAAGGTTTATTTTAACGAATAAAATTTTAATTGGCATGTTTCTACCTCCTTAGTGCATTTACATGTTTAATATGATTGGTGTTACCACGCATAGTATGAGAGATTTTAGTGAGAATTATCACAATAAATTATATCCCGATTCCTAATCCATTTTGTTGCTCATGATGATAATCATTTAATTAGTCTTCCTTTTATTATTTATATACTTACCTAAGGAATCTTATATTATGTAAAAATAAAAACATAGTGTAAGCATCAAGATATAAAAATCAAAGTGAACAGTTTTATATTCATAAAAATAATTCATCAGATACCCTAAATAATGACATGTTCTTATCAATCAAGGACACGTTAGGTTTAACATTGGTCATCCACGGTTATAATATATTCAAATAATTAATAATGGTTTATAAATAAAATTTGAATTAACCCAAGAATATCCCCCATGAGTGTCAAAGCAGGTTCAAAGTAATGACTCATTCACCATACACCAGAATGATGATTGAGGTAGACATGAACAACTCTCTAGGGGTTATTACCCCTATATTAATATATTCCAAAACTATAACCTTATATATTATCTATAAAGGGATTTATTTCTAAGAAATTCACATAAACTCAACCATACAAAAACATTAAGATGTTATCATATAATTAGGATTATCCCTAGGGTTTTAACAAAATTTATCTAATAATAATCTTCAATGATTAACTAAACCCTGATGTGATACCAATTTATGTTACCCAAGCATTTAATACATAATTATTACATCATTCTAGATGGATATTTAGTACATAACACAAATATAAACACACAAGAACCATTATGTTTTATCTTATATACGGAATAGATATATAAAAATATTATTTCATACTGATCTCCAACATATTACACAATTTTATTCATATGAATACCATTGTAAACATATTAATCTTAAAACCTTCTATAAAAACCTAGGGAAGAAAATCATAATAAATGGTGATCTCAAATGATCAATATGGATGAAAATATGAGAAATTAATCAATGATCATTTATGATTATAAGGTTATGAGAACATGATCATAACATAATTAAGTCATACCAAGTCAGTTAATATTTTACTCATTAGTAATTTCATAAATCTTGGTAATAAAAAAATATTCATTAGATTGTGGAATAATAAGTATTCAATCATGAGCCATGAAATCATTACATATATACAGTAATGATTCCAAAATATAAGATTATAATATCATGAACTTTTTTTAATAGAAATAGTTTCACTAATTAAGTTAAGGACATGAAATCAGGAAGTCAAATAAAATTATGGACATAGAAACTAGGTTCATGCATAAACTTGTAGACATGAAAACATATCCATATATAAACTTATAGATGTGAATCCAGGTCCACGCATCATGTTGTGAACATGAAATCAGGTTCACATATAACATAATTAAATCTAAATTTATCCATTTTACCCAATTCATTAGAAATATATAATATACCCACTAGTCACATAACATTAAACCATAAATGTTCCAAAAGATCGTAAAAATTATCATTGTTTCATCATTATACAAACCATGAAGAAGAAACAATATTCACAAAAATTTCATCACCATAATTATAAACCATATAGAGAAATAATAAGTATCATATTATTGAATAATATCCATAGTGAAAAATAAGTAACATTATATGACGTTGTCATATATGAAAAATACCTTTAATATATCACTTGGGACATTTATTGAGGAAAATACCTTTTTTTAATTTGAAATAACTTTCTTAAAATAAAAATATTTCCAAAATATTAATGAAAAAAATTTCTTCTAAAATAATCCTGGAAAAAAATAAAGTAATATTAAATTAATTGAGTTCCTATGATAGTGGGAAATTATGTTCATGTCAAAATCATTCAAACAAATATTTTGTTCACTCCTCTAGTAAAAAGTTCCTTATTCGGAAAACAGTAATAAAATTATTTTTAATAATTTTATTAAAAATTAAAACATGGTTAAATTTTAATTTAAAAATAATTAAATAATAGTAAAAATTAATCTTGAAATCATTTTAGAAAATAGAGATATGTACGAAAATAGTTTTCTGATCGAAATAGTATAAATATTATTGTCTTTTCATAAAAACATTTTCTAATTAATTTTGAGTACCAAAGAGAGTGAAATGGAACTAAAACCTAAAAATTGAATAAATAATCATAGTATAAGAATCATTAATGGGATTTATATTATAAGTATCTTATAATTCTATTCAACGTAAATTAAAGGATAATCAATCCTGATTAAAATGGATTAAAACATAAATCCCTTACATCTAGTCGTGTCATGCTTTAAATGCATTGAAAAATAGGTTATAGTAAGTTTTTTTAATTTATAAATATATTCCCAAACCATATTCATACATAAAATACCTTATATTATTTACTTATAACATATTATCATCATTTATTAATAATTCTTTATTAAAGTCATTGTTCTGTGTGATAACTATTTAGTTTTTCATACTGGTTTCTATTGGGAAGTTCTATTCCTTACATTATGTTCATGGTTTCATAATATAAATAATTTTAATAATTTAATAATTATAATATTTAATCATTATATACACTTTTATAACTATTCATATAATGTTTCATTGAAATTTGAATTACATTATTTCATGGAGATAGTAGTTCATCTGTACGCACGAGTGATGTTTCCAGTTTTTTATGGTTATAAAGAAAGAAAGGTAAATAATAATTAACTTATATAGAATAATTATTATGTTATAGATATAATATTAATTAACTTTATCCTTATTCTGATAAAATTTAATGAAAAATGAAAAATGAATCACAATGTTTCATGGAGGTCGTAGTCTACGCGTGCGCACCAGCGATGTTATTGTTTTTTTAAGGATGAAAAGGTAAAAAAGGTAGATAATATATTATAATTATAGAATTTTAATCATGTAATAAACATCATATATAATCATTAAATACTTCATAATAACATATCATGAATTATGGTGATTGAAAATGAATCATACCCCCACGTGGAGGAAATATTGCATAGGTACACTTGGGCGATAATTTCATCTCTCAATTTTTGGAAAGGAGAGTGTATTATGGATGTTACATCATCATAATAACAATTAACTATATTTAATATACTAAATTTATTATTTTATTATCTATTACATATATTTATAATCCATAGAAGAAGAAATAAAATTGATAATGCCCGGTTAAGAGTTTTAGCTCTATTGAGAAACCTCTTTTAGCTTACAACTTAATCCTTAGAAGGATGGTATTTTTAAAATACCATAAGATATAGGGAATAATAAAGGAATATATTAATTTATTATGAAATATTTTTACTAAGATATTAGGATTATTAATTTTTAATAAGAGAGGGAGGTGATATCCTTTCATGAGAGAAATGACATACTTGGAATTATATAAAATATTAAATAATATATATATCATAATAATGTTAAGTGGAACCAAGGAACTCCAAATGAGAATATAAAATTTTATAGGTTTTAAATAAAATCATCCAATAATATTTTGATAAGTTTTGGGTGTATTTTAAGCTATACATTCTAGTTATACAACTTTAAACCCATTTTAACCTTAACGGGGAAAACATAAATTTTTACCCTAATTAAATAATTATATGACCAAAAATAAATGGGGAATATTAAAAAAATTATACTTGATGATTAATAAAAATTCAATCCAATTTATCAAATTTAATTTATGTTGTTTTCATAAATTACATTTAAAATATTAACACATAATATTTGAAAACTATTATTAGAAAAATACAAGTTTTAAGAGTAAATATTGTTTCACCTTGAAATCAAGTAATAATTTTGTTTAAATAAATTTTTTTCATTAAATAATAAATAAATAAAGGATTTTTTTGTCTTTTATATAAATAAAAAACTGAATATAATCTTTTAACCATTCCATTAAATTCAAATACCCAATAATAGTATTTTATTTGAATAAATTATAATATATCTTCACAAAAGTTAAGATTAGGTTCTCAATTTCAAAATAATTTTTTAAAATAAGTTATTTAACTCCTTAAACATATATTTGGTTCAAAAACACTCATATAATAGATTAAAATAATGTGTTGGAGACATTATAATGCTATAACTCATAGTTTTAACGTAGTTTTAGCTCTTTTACCGATGTGATAAATTTGTACCACGGTTAATATTCATAATTACCAAAACAATAAGTTAAATTATTAAATTATTTTAATTATGATTATTTGAGATATATAATGAATTTTATATTATTTTAATTATATATTTTTTTGAAATTATTTTTCATATAAATTGGTAACAAGTAATGACAAATAGTTTTAAGAAAATAGAATTTTTAGCCCAAAAATGAATGTATACCATAGTCAAGTATAAAGTTTATTACGATGTTATTAATTATATCATTTATAAATAAAAGGAGTGTTAT
Organism: Viscum album; assembly: GCA_963277665.1. NCBI lineage: Eukaryota > Viridiplantae > Streptophyta > Magnoliopsida > Santalales > Viscaceae > Viscum > Viscum album. The sequence continues at coordinate 902,190,330 of OY728160.1, read as the reverse complement.
ATTATTTTATTATAAAATTAAAAACATTATGTTACTTTAAATGAAAATAAATGACAGTTTTACAAATATTGGTACTTTTCAATATTCACTTAAAAATCAATCTTTTCAAAAATATTTCATATAAAAACACTAATTTTATTAAAAACTTAAACCAGATTTATTACATAAACTTCACTTGATACAACATACAAGATCGAGAGGTCTAGTGAATTTTGGTATTAAGATCATTACATAACAACTTAAAACATGAAATAAAACATCTTTATAGAAAACTTCCTTTCATGACCACTAAATTCCCTCATACTTAACATAAAATGGGATAAACTGAGGAAATGCATATGAAAAGGGTGAGATATAAAGCCCAGTAAGGTAATAATCATGGAATAAAATGAATAATACTATACATTTTAGAAAATAGGATTATCAATAGTGCACAAGTGAAACATAAACATAAAGGCATGATAAATCAAGATAATCATAACATGGAAATGTGGCAATAACACTTAACATGGAATTAACATGAGACAAGGCTCATTGCACATGAAGCATGAGTAAAACCTCATTTCACATGAATCATGATTAAACCCTATTTTCACTAGAATTATCAAGTGTAAACACCCATTGCACATGACAGATCATGATCCTATACTTTACCCAATGCATTGGAGTGCTATCAGGACGCACCCTTCTTAAACATTTCATTTCATGCATAAGTGTGCCACATGGATCATAAAAAATTGAAGCATTAAACATAATCATTTATTCCACAATAAATGAATGTGGAATACATACTTGAAGCTCTTTAAACAATAATAAAATTTGCATAAAGGTGAATACCCTTGATAATGAAATTGGCATGGTATTCACTACACAATGACTTTGGCTTGGAAAAATGTGGTGCAATTTCGGCAGCATAACAGCGTGACATAAGAACTCATAAAAATGGTTGATGAGAGATAAAGAGGTGTCTCATCATATTTACATGAAATTTATAGTAAGGGGGTAATATAGATACATTTCCCATCAAATGTAATGGAATTTATATTCATGATTCAAAAGAACTGCTTGAATGTAAATGAGGAATGAGAAATTCCTTTTGGAATTTTGGCAGAGTAACAGGTGTACATGGGAGGAATTTAATGCGATAGAAAGGTGTCTCCCATCATTCAAACATAAATAGGGAAGTATTGGGGAGGTGTTAAACCATACCCCAACATTTATAATTGAAATTAAAAGGGCATCAAAACATAAAAAATATTGGACAAAAATGAGAAGGGAAGAAAACCCTTATATGGAGGTGTGCTTCCAAAGGATTGAGAGAGGTTTTAGAGGGGCTTCTAGGGAGCTTGGGGAACCATGGGAGGATTCTATAGAGAGGATTTCCGAGGGTTTATGAACTTTAAAGGCCTTGACTGATGAGTAATTGGGATCTTGTGTGGGTTTATATAAGAAATAAGAGAAAATTGTTTATTATTTAGGTTTGGGACACCTTACATTAAACTAATCAATACCACAAACCAGATCATGTTTTTTCCCATTGTTTTTTCCAAAGGGGAGTGGAAAACAATATTTTATAAGGCCAATGGCCGAATGTCTTAAAATAATATGGTTCCTTATGTGGAGGTGAGTCACACTCTCAAGGAAAACAATTTAAAATGAAAAAAATATTTTATAAGTCTTTGAGGGTCCACAAAAGCATTTTAAAATAAATAAGATAAATATAAAATCACATTATTTTAATGATAAAACATATATTGGATGAACATAATATTTATATTATTTTATTATCTCACTATTGGGTCATAATGATGTCATAAAACACATTATATATTAAAACGATATTTAATTTTTACCCAAAAATTCGACTATCTCAGAAAATTATGAAAAATTCACAATTGGATAATTTCAAAATCCTGATTCCAAAAATAATATTCATTTTATCTAAATAATTTTATAAATATGTGAATTTTTACGTTTAAAATAAAAACCCACATTTACCGAAAATTCATTTGTTTTGACAAAAACAGTTTTCAAAACATAATAAAAATTACACTTTCATTCATAAAATTATATGATCATTTATATTTAATAACAATTAATTTAATAACAATATTTTCTTAAAATATTATTTAATTCCAAAATCCATTAATTCATCAAAATAGATTTCTTAGTTGAATATTATCTAAAAATACTATTTGTGCTTTAAAAACTATTTACAAAGTAACAATAATAAAATGAAAGTATATTCATTATTATATAAAAAAATAATGTACATAACCATAGTACTAGGGTCTTGTTACATAACCCCTTATAACACATGTATAAGACCAAAGAGTAAGGTGTGTGATGGTGGCAAACTCTTGGGGTGGTAATCTCTATCAACATTCACTTCTCTCGTAGGTAGTCCCACTGGAGCTTAACATTTTAAAGCCCAGATTGGGCTTGGTCAAGAGGGAAGACCAAAGATGTAACCACCTTTCTAATCTTTGACAAATGTGTTTCATATGTGGCACGTCTACTGGCTGAGGCCATCACTTCCTTTGTCTGAGTAAATTGGATTTGTTAAAGCCCTATATTTATACTAGTCATGTGATCACTATTCAACATCAATATTAGAAATAGTCACAATTCTTAACAGTATTTTAAAATCCAAAAACATAAAATCAAATAAGTGTACATTTTATATAAACATTTTACATAAAGAGACATTTAATTAGAGAAATTGGGGTTTCCATTAGTGAATGTTTGAGTCATTACAATCTTCCCCCCTTAAGAAATTTAATACTTGAAATTTCCTTTTCCAACACTAAAACAAATTTGGGTAACTCTGCTTCCTAATTTTCTCTAATTCCCACGTTGATTCTTCAAACTTGTGGTTTCTCCACAACACCTTGACGAGGGGAATTTTCTTATTCCATAGAACTTTTTCTCTACAATCTAAGGTCTTCACTGGTTTCTGCTCATACGAAAGATTATCCTCTAACTATAAAACCTCTAAAGAGAGTACATGTGAAGGGTTTGGTGTGTACTTCCTTAATAGGGATACGTGAAAGAAATCATGTACTTTGGCCATGGTATGTGGAAGTTCTAGTCGATAGGCCACAACCCCAACACAATCAAGAATCTCGAAGGGTATGATGTATCTTGGACTTAACTTCCCTTTCTTTCCAAATATCATGTCCTTATTCCACGTAGATATTCATAGAAATACTGTGTCTCCAACTTTCAACTCAATGTCTCGTCAACGGTTATCTTCATAACTCTTATGTCGACTTTGTTCTGCCTTGATATGCTGTTGAATGGTTTTCACCTTCTCCACCATTTCATTGACCATTTCAGGTCCAAGAATCTTACACTCACCAACCACATCCCAAGATGTCGGTGTTCTTCCCATTTTCCCATAAAAGTATCCATATGGTTCCATTTGGATGCTCGAGTGAAAATTTTTATTATAAGAGAACTCAACCAGAGGAAGATGTCGATCAAATCCTCTTTCAATGTCCATTGACAACCCTCTCAACATGTCTTCAAGTGTTTTGATAGTCTGCTTGGATTTTCCATTAGTTTGAGGATGATAGGTCATACTGAAGTTCAGTTTAGTATTTAGAGAATGTTGAAGACTCTTCCAAAACATAGAGGTGAATCTTGGATCTCAATTGGACACAATAGATAGTGGTACTCCATGAAGCCTTACCACTTCCTTGATATATATCTGTGCCAGTTGATCCAATGAGAAATCCTCCTGAATAGCAATGAAGTGTGCATCCTTTGTAAGATGATCCACAACAACCCCGATTGCATTGTTGCCTTTGGATTTCTTTGGATGTCTGGTGACAAAGTACATGGTGGTGTTATCCCATTTCCATTCTGGTATGGGAAATGGTTGCATCATCCCCTTAGACTTCTTCCTATCTTACTTCACTTGCTGACACACCAGGCACATTGATGTATATTCAGTGATCTCCTTCTTTATATTATCCCACCAACAATGCTCTCAGAGATCTGGATACATCCTTTTGTTTCCTAGGTGAAGAGATAAATTTGAACTATGTGCATCATCCAAAAGTTCCTTCTTCAGCTACGGACTTGATGGAACACCTAGTCTTTTCCCAAATCTCACAATTCCATCTTCATTAACATTAATCTCAGAGGATTTCCCTTTTCCTATAGCTTTCACATTTTCCTGAATTCCCACATCATCATTTTGAGCATCCTTTTAACTCCTGGAAGCTTTCTTCGCATTCATCACTCCAATAAAACTTTACTCCATTCTGAGTTATCTTGGTAAGAGGGTTGGACAATCGTGAGAAATTTCTCACAAATAGTCGTTAATATACCTCTAACCCCAAGAATCTATGGATATTCGTTACCAATGTTGGCCTCATCCATCCTTCAATTGCATCTGTTTTGGAGGTATCCATAGATAACCCATTGCTTGTGATGATATGGCCCAAGAATGAGACCTCCATCAACCAAAACTCACACTTTCTGTACTTTTCATATAGATTCTCCTTCCGCAAGGTCTCTAGTACAGTTCTTAGATGCACCTCATAATCCTCCTTGGTTTTGGAGTATATCAGAATATCATCTATAAAGACTACCACAAATTTGTCTAGGTAATATATAAAGACTCTATTCATTAAGTCCATGAAGATTGTTGGAGCATTATTGAGTTCGAAAGCAATTAATATGAATTCATAGTGCCTGTATCTTGTACTAAAAGCAGTCTTAGGGATATCTTCCTTCATCACCCTTACTTGATAATATCCCAACCGCAAATCCACCTTAGATAAGTATTGTGCTCCAAGAATATGATCGAAAAAGTCATAAATTTGTGGGAGAGGATACTTTTTCTTTATCTTGACTTTTTTAAGCTTACGAAAATCAATGCAAATGCGCATTTACCCATCCTTCTTCTTGACGAAGTGGACTGGTGCACCACATGGTGAAGCGCTAGGGCATATAAACCCTTTATCCAGATTCTCCTATAGTTGTTTCTTCAGCACCTCAATCTCAACAACAACCATTCTATACGGAGTCTTGGATATTGGCAATGCCCCAGGAATAAGATCAATTCAGAATTCAACATCTCTTATAGGAGGAAGAACAGAAAATTCTTCAGGAAACACTTCAGCAAATTTCCTCACAATAGGAATGTCTTCAAGGTTGGTTACTTCCTTGGAATTAATCATATGAGCCAAATAAGTGTTCTCATAGGGAAATAATATCCATGCTTGAGATGATGGATCTAAAGAAGATTCATCTTACTCCTTGAACTTGTATAGAATCATGGGTCGATTATCCACATGGAGAGTGATTTCCCTCTCCTGAAAATTATTGTTGGCTCTATATAAGGAAAGCCAATCCATGCCATGAATTGCATAAAATTCTACTGAAGGGAGTATGACGAGGTTATCTAGGAAGTTTAAACCACAAATTATTATTGGAGAGGAGTTATATTCATTGGATTCAATGATTTCCCCATTTGTCATACTCACCGACATCTCCACTTCCATGATTTGTGGTGGTGTTGGGATTGTTCTACTAATCTTTTGAGATATAAAAGAATGTGTAGAACCTGAATCAAAAAGTAAATTTTCTATTATTGAATGAATAACTAGCATACCTGTCACCATATCATTGTCGAGGTTTACTTTGGTAGTAGTAATGGAAAAAGCTCTCCCTTTCTGCCTTGGAGGTTGTTGGTTGCCTCTAAAAACCCTTGTCTTAGGGAACTGATTTTCAAGATGTCCTGGTTCTTTGCAGTTATAGCAATGAACCATGCATTGAGGTTTGAACGCAGTGTTCCTCTCCTCTATCATAAAAGTGGGACTTTATTGCCAACAGTTAATATCCAGTTGCTGTTCTCTTCCACATCTAATGCAGTTCCTTGTCCCCTTCAGGTAATTTCTAGGGTGCTTCTTTCTGCACCTTTGGAAAGTGGGGTGTTGGATCGTCTTATCACTATTGGATTAATCAATCAGACCACCAGAGTTGAAGTCCACATTACGCTTCTTATCCCCATGATAACTCTGAGATTCTATGAACTCTATTTCAACCTTGAGGGCACATCAGAAAATTGCCTCATAGTTGTCGAAGTCACAGATCACCAGAGATTTCGGCAGGCTAGGTTTCATCCCACCAAAGAAGTGGTCAACCTTGCATTCGAGGGTATCAACCAAGACGGAGGTGTATCGTGCAAGACTTGTGAAGTTTTCCTCGTACGCTCTGACAGATTCGTCATCTTTTTTCATGAGGGCAAGGAAGTCCCTTTACATCTTAAGCAGGAGGTTGCGCGGAAAATATTTACCGAAATACATCTTCCAGAAATCATTCAATCCCAACGCCTCGATATCCTCCTCAGGATTTGTATTTTTGATCAATGTCTACCACTGATCAGCTTCACCCTCCATATGATAAACAACCAGGAGAACCTTCTCATGTTCATAACATTGAAGGATGGATAAGATCATTTCAATGGAGTTGACCTATTGTTCAACGATTGAGGGATCAGATGATCCATTAAAAGTAGGATTCCATTGTCTCATGAAGCTCTCAATAGAAACATGTTCTTTCTTATGGGGGGTTTAACGTTCCTCTTGTCGCATATTTATATTAAAATCTTGAGATATCTAAGAGAGAAGCATGACAAATTTCGAGATTCCCGTTCTAATTGGATTGAGCATCTCGTTAGTACAGTCATCACATTGATCATCACATCGGTTATTAGCCCGGGTTCTCCTATTACTGACCATTGGATAGAATAAAAGGAAAGATAGGGGTAACACATAAAGGGTAATACAATGACAAAACATATCAATTATAAATAACTTTTATTTCCTTAACATATGAATCTATTGGCTTCAGTACATGTTGTCCATGATCTACTTTCTAACATATATTCATAGGGTATTTTTTTAGTCCTTTAATAATGGTACATACTAGGCTTCTGAATTTACCAAAGCATAACCCCTGGGAGTGTCGTAACCAATAGTGTAGAAAGGCCCGTTTTTGTGCACCAGTTCCCATTCGAGTCTAGCTCAAAGTGATGTTTTCTGGTTTTACCCCTAGGATACATCTGTGACAGAGCCGCCTCTACCTGCTCGAATCCAGACAGGGATGTATTTCATTCATAAACAACATACTCAATACTCGCCAAAAATAGGGATGGTTGCTATTATACTTAGTCTTGTATATAAGGCTCTACTAGGGTTTTATAATCCTAATCCCAAAAATAACTGAACCTATCCTCTAATACCAACAATAACAACACCACTTTTATTAAAAAAGTAATCATGATTTATTACATATACTTCACATTATAAAACATATAATATTGATATTTCTAGTGTATTTGGGGATTAGGATCATTATATAACAACTTAAAATATGAAATAAAACATCTTTATTGAAAACTTCATTTACATGACCACTATATTCCCACATACTTAGCATTGCATGGGATAACCTGAGGACATGAATAAGAAAAGGGTGAGCTATAAAGCCTAATAAGGGAATAATCATGGAATAACATGAGGAATACAATACATGTTAGACAATAGGAATTTCAATATAACACAAGATAAACATAAACATAAATTCATGATAAAGCATGATAATCATAACATGGAAATGTGGCAACAACACTTAACATGGAATTAGCATGAGCCAAGGCTCATTGCACCTGGAGCATGAGTAAACCCTCATTTCACATGAATCATGAGTAAACCCTAGTTTTACTTTAATTTGAATGATTAAAAACCCATTGAAAATGACGTATCATGATACTCTACTTCACCCAATGCAATGGATCACTAACAGAGAACACCCTTCTTGAACATTTCATTTCATGCATAAGTGTGCCACATGGATCATAAAACATTGAATCATTCAACATAATCATTTATTCCACGATAAAATAATGTGGAAAACATAATTGAAACTCCTTAAACAATAAGTAAATGTGAATAAAGGTGAATACCCTTTATAGAGAAATGGGAATGGTATTCACTACACAATGACTTTGTCTTGAAAAAACGCGGTGCAATTTCGACAGTAAAATAGTGTGACATAAGAACTCATAAAAATGGTTGATGATAGAGAAAGGGGTGTCTCATAATATTTACATGACATGGAAAATAAGGGGGTCATATATATACATGTCCCAACAAATGTAATGGAATTTAGATTCATGATACAAAAGAATTGCTTGAATGTAAATGAGGAGAGAGAAATTCCTTTCAGAATTTCAGCATAGTAATAGGTGTACATGGGAGACATTTAGTGAGAGAGAAAGGGGTCTCCCATCATTCAAACGTAAATATGGAAGTATGGGGGAGGTGATAAACCATACCCCAATATTTATAATTGAAATTTTAAGGGAATAACAACTTAAATAATATTAGACAAAAATGAGAAAGGATGAAAACCCTTACTTGGAAGTGTGCTTCAAAAGGCATGAGAGTGGCTTGAGAGAGGCTTTTAGGGAGCTTGGGGTTCCTTGTGAGGATTCTAGAGAGAAAAGGGAAGAGGTTGTAAGAACTCCAAAATTATTGAGTGAGGAGGAAGTGGGATCATGGGTGGGTTTATATATGAAAGGAGATGAAATTGTTTATTATTTAGGGTACGGACACCTCACATTAAACTAATCAATAACCCAGACCAGACCACGGTTTTTGCCCATGGTTTTTTACAAAGGGGTGTGGAAAACAATATTTTATAAGTCCAATGGCCGAAATTCATAAAATAATAGGGTTTCTTATGTGGAGGAGATCGCACTCCCAAGAAAAACAATTTAAAAAGATAAAATGTTTTATAAGTCTTGGTGGGTCAACAAAAGCTTTTTAAAATAAAACAAAAAAATATAAAATCACATTATATTAATTATAAAACATATATTTGCCGAATATAATGTTTATAGTATTTTATTACCTCACTATTGGGTCATTATGATGTCATAAAACACATTATATATTTAAACGGTATTTAATTTCTACCCAACAATTCGATTGTCTCAGAAAATTACGAAAAATTAACCGTTGGATAATTTTGAGATATTGATTCCAAAAGTAATACTAATTTTATCTAAATTATTTTATAAATATGTGAATTTTTACTTTTAAAATAAAAACCAACATTTACCAAAAATTCATGGGTTTTGACAAAAACAGTTTTCAAACCCTAATAAAAATTACAATTGCATTCATAAAATTATATGATCATTTATATTTAATAAAAATTAATTTAATAATAAAATTTTAATAAAATTTTATTTAATTAAAAAATACATTAATTCAGAAAAATAGATTTCTTAGTTGAATATTAACTAAAAATACTATTTGTGCTTTAAAAACTATTTATAAAGTCACAATGATAAAATTAAAGTATATTCATTATTTTATAAAAAAATAATGTACATAACCATAATACTAGGGTCTTGTTACATAACCCCTTATAGAACTCACATAAGACCGAAGCGTAAGGTGTGCTATGGTGAAAAACTCTTGGGGTGGCTCAGATAACATTACTTGGGTAGTAATCTCTTTCAACTTCCACTTCTCTTGTAGGTGGTCCCGATCGAGTTTACATATTCAAGCACGACATGGGATTGGTCAAGAGAAAATCCCAAATACTCAACCTCCTTCCTGAGATCTGACAAATGGGATTTTTATGGGGAATTTCTACTGGATGAGGCCATCGCTTCCTTTGTCTAAGTAAATTGGATTTGTTAAAGCCATATACTTATACTAATCATGTGATCACTGTTCAACAACTATATTAGTAAAAAACACAATTATTAAGAGTATTTTGAAATATATAACCATAAAACAAAAGATGTTTAAATTTTATATAAACATTTTACATAAAGATAGATTTCATTAGATCAAGTGGGATTTCCATTAATGAAGTTTTGGGTCTTTACATTTTAAAATTGTACTCTATATTAATTTTAAGATGATGATTCCAAAAATAATATCATTTTTATCAAATAATATTTCTAAAAGTGGGGTAAATTAATTATAATATTCATTCAAAAAAAAATGTTAACACCAATTTTATGAAGAAAATGTATTTTTGATTAATAAAATGACTTCACTAAAAATCAAGTACTTTTTAATCATTGAAATTTAATTATATAAAACCTTTATAAATAATTTTTATATATTTTTTATTCCAATTTGTACACCAATTTTAATAGCTAGTTTTTAATGGTATATACTATATTATGGTTTATTTAGATTCAAGGTTTCATATATCACAAGCTATAAAGGAAATTGATTTTATTTAAAGGGAAATATACCATAAAATATTGGGGTATTACATGGGGAATGCAATAAAATTTACCAATAATATATGTATCATAACTTGAAAGGATGGTATAGCTGAAATAAAAGTTATGAAAATGAATTTTAATATTTACCTTATTAGTGGAGAAGAAGACATGTTCTTTCTATCAAAGGAAGAAAAAAATATAATGTGGAATAACTAGCTTTGATATTTAAGCCAAAAATCCTTAAGAAGTTATGATGAAAAATGATAGAGATAGAGGTATCCCTATAATGTCACCTGATCTGTACACACATATGGTATGTCTGTAAAGAATGAAAGACAATTCAAAATATATGCTAGGAAACTGACCAAAAGTCAACAAATGTGATTGAACTGGTGGATGTTGATGTTTATGGGAAAATATCACCAAGATATACTAATAAGAGGTGATATTATGTCCAATGAATTTATGATTATTGTATGATAGAACATTTTATAACCATCACATAGAATTATGAGGTGTTTGGTTGCATTACTTAGTATTAGAGGAAGCCTAAGAAGATTCTTGGACAAAAATTTCTAAAATAATAGAGAGAAAAAGAATGAAGTTTTTAAAATTTCAGGTGGTGGATTATCTAAAAAATCCTGGGATAAGGCACTAGGTTTCATAAATAATAACAGATCACAATTTTATTTTTTATATATGAGAAACTAGATCATAAACAGCATGGGAAGAACAATTTTTATTAAGGAAAACCTTAAAGGGGAGTTTTATAAGGAATAATTCATGAACTTGGTCTATATTTACAATATGACATTTTTATTTATAGGAGAACAAATAATTTATATGAGATGTGGTATGTAATGAATCCAACGCTAATGTGAATTCGAATCTTATAAAGTAATTGATTCATTATCAATAAGAAGAAACAAAGGAATTATTATTTTTGCAGAGATGAAGGAATTTTCTTTAACTACTCAGGAAAATGATAAACATATAAATACATCAATAAGTGGCTAGGAAAGGTTATGAAAAGAAATGATGTGATTAGAGCATAGAATAAGAATAATATTTATCAAAATAGTGATAAAATTATAAATTAAAGTAATGAGGTGGTTAGTAGCTTTGTGGGTTACAAGGGGATGTGTAAAATTTAGAACAAGACAAAGATTATGAGTTGGATAAATTTAGACCAACATATTTATAAAACTATAAGTATTGAGCTAAGATTATTGAGTATAATATCATTAGTGAAAAAATATATCTTGTTAAATTATGGAAAATGAAGTATCTACCGAAAAATCACTCTTATCATAGGTAGATACAAATAGTTTTTTATGAATCTACAAAATATGAGAATTTATTCAAGAGATGCATGAAACGATTGACCAAATTGAGAATAATCAGACATGGGATATTGTTCCAAGGTAATAAAACAATATATTCAATGGGATCAAATGGGTTTTCCATAAAAAATTAAATGGAGATTGTATAGTGAGTCAAAACAAGTAATGGCTAGTTTGCAAGGGATACTCCCAGTTAGAGATTATATATATAGATGAGACATTTTATCCTATATGAGGCTAGAAACTATTTGATTATTATTAGTTATATCCATATAAAGGTGTTAAAGTTTTATAGATGTATGTAAAGTTATCATTTATAAATGGATTACTTAAATAAGATGTATATATAGAGAATTCATATGGGTTTTTTTTATTCATGAAGATGAGAAAAAAATTCTAGTCAAGAAGGAATTCAATGTGTTAAATCATGAACCAAGAGAATAGTTCCAATGACATGATCTATATTTAAATAATCACAGTTTTTGATGGTTTAATTTTTATCATAATTTATTCATCAAATTGGAGATTTATCAAATACTTATAGTGCTCATCAATATATATTATATAATCTTTTATGGAACAAATAAAGAACAATGAAAATTTTTTATAGAATTCATGAGGTGTGAATTTGATGTGTCAATGATTATAGAGTTGAAAATTTATATTGACCTATATATGATACAAATAATTAATAATACATTCATCTCTCATTTCAAATATTCCAAGGATATTTTGAGATAATTTGGTATAGAGGATTCCAATGTAATGGTAAAAAAATTTCAACCCTAATGAATTTGTCAAAGGATGATTATGGAAAAAATTTAAATTCCATTGAATACATATATATAATTGGAATACTACTGTACTTTTTAATGACATGACCAGATATTGTATTTTTCATTCATTTGGAGTAATGATTCCAGAGTAATACCAAATAATTTCAATTTCTAATGATGTAAAGAACCCTATGTTATAACAAAGTCATGGTGAATTTTTGTTTATTTTAAAATAAAAAATAATTTCAAGATCTATTGGGATATAAAGATGCTGATTGGGATGATTCATTAGATGATATAAAGTCAATATGGGAGGTTCATTATATCATGGAGGATTTTTCTATTTTTATAAAAAATCCATTTTCACTAAGCACTATAAATTAATATAACAAAGCTACTCAAGATTTAACACAATTATTATGCATAAAGAAGAATCGTGAAGACATGGGAGAAAATTGTAGTATCTGATTGGAATCAAATGTAATAATTCAATTTATATAAATATTGTAACACCCCGTGATTTTATGAAAAATATTCTTTTCATTAATGTCTTGTGTTGTACGCTACACCAAAAGGAGCTTACACAACACACATCCTTGAATTTCCTTGCATTATATGCAATCACGACCTTCCTCGATAGCCTGTGTAGTACGCAATACCGAGTTTCACTAAACAACGATATGCTATTAAATTATTATTAAAACTAGCCGTTATGAATAGTAATAACCACTTTTTGAAATTTTTTAAATTTTATTTTTCAAAATGGAATTCATTCTTGGATTCAGAATATCAAAATTAGCTTAGGGTGAAATTTTGGTACTTTTCGGATAACTTTCATATTCTGATCAATAGTGAAAATTACTAAATTTTAAGTAAAAACAACTTTTTCAATAGAAATAATTAATAGTGATAAATTATTAATTTGAGTGGTTTTAAAGTATATTTACAATATATTTTTACAATTTAATACAATGTTGGTCATTGGATGTAATTTCACATTTAAACCAGTTATAAACAAGTGTCAATCTTTTGATATATATTATCTCTTAAAAAACGCTATTTGTTTTGACGACGGGAATTAATTTTTAAATTAGTTAATGTAACGGATATGTTTTGAATTTGATAAAATAGACATCATTTTTGAATTCATAATATCAAATATAGCTTGGGTCTAATTTTTGGTATTTTTTAGGAAACTTTCATTTTTTTGATGAATAGGGAAACCACTAAGTGGTAGTTAAAAAAAACTGAATTTTTCATAAAACATAATTTTACCGCTTCTGTGAGTGGAATTTCAGAAATCCGAGAGACACGGTTAATATCAAGGACTAAAACGTGGTTAAATGAGATGAAAATAATTTTTGGTTAATAGTTACTTTTTACTTTTTTTTACCACGGTTAAAAGTAAATAGGGTAATTAAGGGTAAAAATGATATTATTATTACCCTAAAACATGTCCTAATTCTATTGGATAAGTGTAATTCGACCAAAAACAAATTTAGGAATAAAATATGACCATTTAAGCCCACTTGGATTAGATTAAGACATATATTATTAATTTATTTAAAGAAGGGTTAAAATAGTTAAAATCAAAGTTTAATAAGTAATCATTTTTTATATAAGGTTATACATAATATAAATTCGACTATAAATATTCATTAGAAAGATAAAAAGATTTCATACATAATGGTATTTTATTTGTAATTATTAGACATTAAATAATTTAATTTATTTATGACACAACGATGATGTCGTAATTATCTTATTAATGAAATATTGGCGTAATTTATGTTATAAATACACAAATAAATGTAATTTGAGACTTTTTATGAATTAAAATAATTTTCTAGGTTAATATGACATGTTAGTATTGATTTAAGAAACTTGGTTCGAACTAATCATTCTGTTATGAGTTTCACAAAAATCAATTACAAAATAGTGTCAAAATTGACATAAAATAGTTTTTAAAAAACATATTTTATTATTAATTGTTATTTTATTCCTAAAAATCTAAGGATCGGCCAAATGACTTATATAAGGTTATATATATTAATAATAAACAACTTGGGGTTCTTTTTTCTATTATAGTAAGTTTATTAACCTTATAGTGTAATAACACAAGAAGACACGGTAAAAGTAAAATTATTTAACTTAATGTTAAATCTAAATGATAAGGTTAAAATAGGAACCTAAACTTGTCTAAATTCTATTGGATGAGAGGATTTCGACCCATCCCCACCTTAGATTAGAAATAAATCAATTTGGAGCTATTTAAAACTGAATATGACTATATAATAAAATAATAGTTTTAGTTTTCCAAAGGAGCCCCTCTCCTCCCTTATAAAAGGGCACCTCCTCCCCCTCTTCCTCACACCACTTTGAGCCTTCAAGCTCGGCCAACCCCTGCCAATTTCTCCTCTCCACTTCCCTAGAAACATCTTAGAGGTTCTTTTCTTCTTCAAAGACCTATTTTAGTTCCCTAAAAGGAGGTCTCAAAGAAGCACTTCAAAGAAGAGGTAATTTCCGTTACCGATTATTTCATCTTTATTTCTTCTTCCACTTACTCTTCTTTAGTTGTTTCATTATGAAGTAATAACATCAGTATCAATAATATACTGATATGTTATTATAAGTATGAAACAACCCTATTTCACTATTTATCCATCCTACGGAAAAAGAAATCACCGCGCGTGTGTGCGTACGGAATACCGTCTCCACGGCTTTGTGTAATCTATTTTCCACCACCACCTTACTTGGATGGGTATAATGGTGTAAATAATGACTATATATGACTATTATAAAGTGATATTGATTCTTAAATAGTATACATACACTAAAATTTAATTCCAGGATCATAGGAATGATATCATCACTCGTGCGTACGTATGGAATACCGTCTCCACGATGTGATGCGACTCGTTCTACATGATCTTCATTGCATAATGATTATATAAATGAATTTAATGAATGAATATGATATATATTACACTAATACCATTCTTGAAATGTGGTATCTATAACCTAAAGATAAGAATAAGAATTTATTCGACAAAATACGCATAAGAACAAAAAGTAATAAACACCCGAATAACAAGTAGTAATGAAATATTACTAATAAGAAGCTAAGAATATGACCATATATGATATCACAACAATAATTATGATTCTGGAATAATTAAATAACATTATTTAAATCATTATACAGGAGGTTCGGACACTTACGAAGCAAATCCGACCTAAGGTGAGGGAAAATATCACAATCTCATTTTTATCCGAGATTGTTTATACTTTGGTATTTACTGGGATGTATTTTATCATCCACGTCTATGTTCCCTCAATATTTAATATTGTTTAAATCCACCTACAATTTTTTAAATCCAATTTTACCCTTCGGTGAGTTTTTAGTAAAGGATATGAAAGGAATCTTTTGTCATTTTTCGTACGCGGTACTTTTTTACTTTTCCGACAAAAGTACGAGAAGAATGTTTTTTTAACTTATACGGCATGAATGGATTTTTAAAACATTATTTCCAAGAATCTTCCATTACAAGTTTTCAAGTTTATTTTTAATCAACTTCTTTTAGTTTAGAATTGTATGACATGTTAAGAAAGGAAAAGTATTTTTGAATCAGAAAGGATATTTTCCTCAAGAATGGAGTTCAACTGTTTTATAAAAATTATTTTTCCATCTAAGATAATAAAGGGTTATGTTTCTATCCCTATTATTACATTGATTTGATTATTTTGTTATGGAATTAAATTTTTTATGAATTCCTTTATCTTATATGAATTGTTTTATGATGTCACGAGGTCTAAGATTCCCATTTTTATTACATGGGTTATGCATTGATGTATGATTTATGATTTTGTGGCACACATAAGAATGGTATCATTATGAGATGGGTGGGACCTATATCTCCCTCCAATGCATTGGGTAAAGATTTTATATCTCATGAGATAGACATGGCTGGAATGGTAGGTTATACCGGTTCAGTGAAACAGGACTGAAATGAGGAATGAACTCAGTTCAGAAAGGGACTTTGTCCACTAAGATAGTCTTGTCAATGAGTCTTGATTAATAATAAATGACTCTCTATTATTATGTTTGTATTCCACAAAGTTTCATGTTTTAAGTTATGATTATTGGGATTACATTTCACTACTATGATTTATCCCATGTTATGAAATTATGATCTATTTTGCAGGTTAAGATTTCCAAAAGATATGTTCTTATGAATATGATGTGATTGATATTTATTTTGTTTACCCTTACTGAGCATTTGAGCTCACCCTTTTATGTTCTCTTTTCCCCATGATATGAAGAAAGGTTTTAGGTAAGAAAAAAAAGGGAAGATCTTTAGGGGAGATGTTGAAGATCTTTCACCATGATTAGAAGATTACATTTCGAGTTTCCAAAGACACTAAACTATTACGGTCCTTGTGTGTGTGTTTTTATTATGTACTAAGTATTCCGCAAAAGTAATGTAATGTCCATGTACGTCAAGCTTCGGGTCTCTACAGTTGGTATCAGAGGAAAGGTTTAGTCAACCATTGGAAACTAGGATGCGAGAACTTTAGTGAGATCCCTAGAGATATTTCTAAGGTATGTCTAGGGATGTCCCTAAGGTTAAGTATACGTATAGGTTATAGTCCTAGAATTACGATAACGATCATATAATTAAACCTAAGATGTTAGATATTGAAGGTACTCCCCCTTTATTATGTTGTTTTCCCTAGCATGATTTTTGCCTCTCACACTATTCTTTTTGGGTTTTAGACGATGGATGGAACCCAAAGGAACCGTGATGATCAATGCAATGGAAAATGCAATGATTGTCCTCCTGAACAAACAAATGTTATGGGAGATGGAGTGAAAAATCGTATTTCTATACTTACACAAGCTATGAATCATTCTGGACTTCCAAATGAGCAGAGAAGGGAACAACATTCTATTGAGTCCTTCATGAGGCAACATCCACCTTCTTTCATTGGGTCTTCTGATCCACTTGTCGCTGAACAATGGATTAGTACCACTGAAAAGTTATTTTTAGTTCTTCAATGTTCTGAACATGATAAAGTCATCTTAGCAGTGTATTGTTTGGAAGGTGATTCTGATCAATGGTGGAATCTTATCAAGAATACGAGGCCAAGAGATGAAATTGAGTCCATGGAATGGGATGAGTTCAAGAAATTATTTTTCAATAAGTATTTCCCCCGTATTCTTCGCAAAAAGATGGAGAAGGAGTTTCTTGAACTAAAGCAAAAGGATGATGAATCTGTTGGTATATACGAAGAGAATTTTACAAGGCTTGCAAGGTATGCATCTGGATTTATCATCCAACCTGAAAGTAAAGTTGATCGATTCTTCAGTGGCTAAAAACCAAATCTTCAAAGGGCATTAGCTATAAGAGACTTCAGTAGCTATGAAGAAATTGTGTGTTGTGCTATCAAGGTAGAAATGTAAGTTTCTGTTACTTATCCATCTCATAGTTTTGACAAGAAACAAAAGATGGAGTTTAAGGAGAAATCTCAGAATAATGGTGAAAAGAAGATGAATGTTTCCTTATGCTCAAAGTGTGGAAAGAAGCATGGTGGAGATTGTCTTAAAGGGACAAGTAAATGTTTCAAATGTGGAAAGGAAGGTCATCGTGAATTTTAATGCCGCAATGATGGGAAGAAGATGTCTAATGATGCAAAAAAAGGAAGGTATACACAGAATGAACCAACTACACTTCAATGTTTCAAGTGCAAGGAGATGGGACCTTATGCCAATAAATTCCCTAATCCAAGGGTTAGTGATGATCGACATGAGAAACCACTTAAGGAAAAGGACAAAGGGAAGTCACATGTGATCACCATTGGCGATGTTGAATATGAAAACGATGTGGTGGAATGACTAAGTGTTTATGTAATGGGATTCCAGAATAATGTTTTATATAGTATCGTGGAATATTGGAATATTTATGTATTGGTCTATTGTGGTTTTCAATAAATTTATGGCATCGGTAACCATGAAAAGTGATTGAAATATTTTTGGAAAGCAGACGATATGCGCATAATGAAGGGATAAGGAGAAAATTAAATGTTTGATAGCATTCATGAGCTCATGACTGATATAAGGATAAGGTTATTTAATGGATTGAGTATATAGAATTTTTGGATTTTGGTATGTGGAAAGAGTTAACTTTTGAAAGCATTCATGTTTTCACTAAGGTTTAATGGGTATTCATTTTTCAAGAGAATACATGATTAAGGTATTCAGATGATTGGAATGTGAACAACAAGATATATGGGGGATAAATGATGGTATTCACATGCTTGGTTGATGACATTTCAAGTAATAATTTTCTTTATATTATGAGATTGGATCGAAGTATTTTAGATAAGCCTAAAGATTGGAATAGATTATGTTGGACATAAGTTAGTATTGTTTAAGGATAGAACTTTTGATATTATTTATGTGATGTTATAGTAATGTAGTCTTAGAAAAAGGGACAACCTGCAGGACGGGCGACAGCTCATCACGTCAGACAAGGTCGTGGGAATCGAACCCACAACTGAAGTGCGACTGGCCTTTATCGCCTACCACTGGCCTACAGGAAGTCCTTGTTTAGTAGAAACTAGTTTTATTATATTAAGAAGTATGATATATGAAGTGTAAGTCCATTTTAGGAACCATATATCATTAATCTTACTATAGATGGACTTATGTATTTTTTGATAACTTTTCTAACCTTTTGTTTGAGACAGATGGAATGACCCGTCATTCTATCACATGATCTGATAACACTTCACGAATAAAAAATTCAACTTCATTTCTTTAAGAGATGAAGTGGAAATTGTTCAATGCATGAACAACAGTAAGATTGTACCAAAATAAAGTAAGTATTTATTCTAATTCAAATTCTTCAACATTAGGGAAATGATCTTGAAAACAAAAAAAATGTTTTCCTAATGCTCTTATATCTGATGAATCAGATGGTACCTTAGATCGTCACAAATTTATGGTCTTGTGATTGCTGGCTTTTCCATAGCCATGTTCTCTACCACTCTCCATCAGAACATGATGGTTAGATTTCTCTTCCATATCCATATTTTCACCTATGTGGAAACCCAGTGATTAGTTTATTTGGTAACCATTACGTTTCATACTTTTGTTTTTAAAGATTGGTTTTGGTATTCCTTTTTACGATGTGGGTTTCTATCAAATAATCTTTTGAATAGTAAACCATTTATAACCCCAATGAATTTTGAGGGCGAAATTCATTTTAAGGGGGGTAGAATATAACACCCCGAGATTTTTTGAAAAATATTCTTTTCATTAATGTCTTGTGTTGTACGTTACACCAAAAGGATCTTGCACAACACGCATCCTTGACTTGCCTTTCATTACACGCAATCGCGACCTTCCTCGATAGCGTGTGTAGTACGCAATACTGAGTTTCACTAAACAATGATATGCTATTAAAATATTATTAAAACTAGCCGTTATGAATAGTAATAACAACTTTTTGAAATTTCTTAAATTTTATTTTTCAAAATGGACTTCATTTTTGGATTCGGAATATCGAAATTAGCTTACGGTGAAATTTTGGTACTTTTCGGATAACTTTCATATTCTGATGAATAGTGAAAATTACTAAATTTTAATTAAAAACAACTTTTTTAATAGAAATAATTAATAGTGATAAATTATTAATTTGAGTGGTTTTAAAGCAAATTTAGAATATATTTTTACAATTTAATACAATGTTGGTCATTGGATGTAATTTCACATTTAAACTAGTTATAAACAAGTGTCAATCTTTTGATAGTTATTATCTCTTAAAAACACGCTATTTGTTTTGACGACGGGAATTAATTTTTAAATTAGTTAATGTAACTTATATGTTTTGAATTTGATAAAATAGACATCATTTTTGAATTCATAATATCAAATATAGCTTAGGCCTAATTTTTGGTATTTTTCTGGAAAGTTTCATTTTTTGATGAATAGTGAAACCACTGAGTGGTAGTTAAAAAAAACTGAATTTTTCATAAAACTTAATTTTACTGCTTCTTTGAGTGGAATTTCGAAAATCCGAGAGACACGGTTAATATAAAGGACTAAAATGTGGTTCAATGAGATGAAAATAATTTTTGGTGAATAGTAACTTTTTACTTTTTTTTACCACGGTTAAAAGTAAATATGGTAATTAAGGGTAAAAATGTTATTATTATTACCCTAACACATGTCCTAATTCTATTGGATAAGTGTAATTCGACCAAAAACAACCTTAGGAATAAAATATGACCATTTAAGCCCACTTAGATTAGATTAGGACATTTATTATTAATTTATTTAAAGAAGGGTTAAAATAGTTAAAATCAAAGTTTAATAAGTAAATAATTTTTAATATAAGGTTATACATAATATAAATTCAACTATAAATATTCATTACAAGATAAAACGATTTCCTACATAATGGTATTTTAGTTTTAATTTTTAGACATTAAATAATTTAATTTATTTATGACACAACGATAATGCAGTAATTATCTTATTAATGAAATATTGACATAATTGATGTTATAAATACCCAAATAAATGTAATTTGAGACTTTTTATGAATTAAACTAATTTTATAGGTTAATATGACATGTTAGTATTTATTTAAGAAACTTGGTTCGAACTAATCATTCTGTTATGATTTTCACAAAAATCAATTACAAAATAGTGTCAAAATTGACATAAAATAGTTTTTAAAAAACATATTATATTATTAATTGTTATTTTATTCCTAAAAATCTAAGGTTAGGCCAAATGACTTAGATAAGATTATATATATTAATAATAAACAACTTGGGGTTTTTTTTGCTTGTTATAGTAAGTTTATTTACCTTATAGTGTAATAACACAAGAAGACACGGTAAAAGTAAAATTATTTAACTTAATGTTAAATCTAAATGATAAGGTTAAAATAGGAACCTAAACTTGTCTAAATTCTATTGGATGAGAGGATTTCGACCCATACCCACCTTAGATTCAAAATATATCAATTTTAAGCTATTTAAAACCGAATATGACTATATAATAAAATAATAGTTTTAATTTTCCAAAGGAGCCCCTCTCCTCCCTTATAAAAGGGAACCTCCTCCTCCTCTTCCTCACAACACTTTGAGCCTTCAAGCTCGGCCAACCCCTTCCAATTTCTCCTCTCCACTTCCCTAGAAACATCCTAGAGGTTCTGGTCTTCTTCAAAGACCTATTTTAGTGCCCTAAAAGGAGGTCTCAAAGAAGCACTTCAAAGAAGAGGTAATTTCCGTTACCGATTCTTTCATCTTTATTTATTCTTCCACTTCTTCTTCTTTAGTTGTTTCATTATGAAGTAATAACTTAAGTATCAATAATATACTGATATGTTATTATAAGTATTAAACAACCCTATTTCACCATCTATCCATCCTACGGAAAAATAAATCACCGCGCGTGCGTACGTACGGAATACCGTCTCCACGCCGTGGTGTAATCTATTTTCCACCACCACCTTACGTGGATGAGTATAATTGTGTAAATAATGACAATATATTACTATTATAAAGTTATATTGATTCTTAAATAGTATACATACACTCCAATATAATTCCACGATCCTAGGAACGATATCATCACTCGTGCGTACGTACGGAATACCGTCTCCACGATGTGATGCGACTCGTTCTACATGATCTTCATTGAATAATGATTATATAAATGAATTGAATGAATTAATATGATATATATTACACTAATACCATTATGTAAATGAGGTACCTATAACCTAAAGAGAAGAATAAGAATTTATTCGACAAAACACGCATAAGAACAAAAAGTAATAAACACCCGAATAACAAGTAGTAATGAAATATTACTAATAAGAAGCTAAGAATATGAACATATATGATATCATAAAAATAAGTATGATTCTGGAATAATTCAATCACATTATTTAAATCATTATACAGGAAGTTCGGACACTTACGAAGCAAATTGGACCTAAAGTAAGGGAAAATATCACAATCTCATTTTTATCCGAGATTGTTTATACTTTGATATTTATTGGGGTGTATTTTATCATCCATGTCCATGTTCCCTCAATATGTAATATTTTTTACATCCACCTACAATTTTTTAAATCCAATTTTACCCTTCGGTGAGTTTTTAGTAAAGGATATGAAAGGAATCTTTTGTCGTTTTTCGTATGCGGTACTTTTTTACTTTTCCGACAAAAGTACGAGAAGAATGTTTTTTTAACTTATATGACATGAATGGATTTTTAAAACATTATTTCCAAGAAGCTTCCTTTACATGTTTTCAAGTTTATTTTTAATAAACTTATTTTAGTTTAGAATTGTACGACATGTTAAGAAAGGAAAAGTGTTTTTGAAGCAGAAAGAATATTTTCCTCAAGAATGGAGTTCAAGTGTTTTATCAAAATTATTTTTCCATCTAAGATAATAAAGGGTTCTGTTTATATACCTATTATTACATTGATTTGATTGTGTTGTTATGGAATTATATTTTTTATGAATTCCTTTATCTTATATGAATTGTTTTATGATGTCACGATGTCCAAGATTCCCATTTTTATTACATGGGTTATGCAATGATGTATGATTTATGATTTTGTGGCACACATAAGAATGGTATCATTATGAGATGGGTGGGACCTATATCTCCCTCCAATGAATTGGGTAAAGATTTTATATCTCATGAGATAGACATGGCTGGAACGGTAGGTTATACCGGTTCAGTGAAACAGGACTGAAACGAGGAATGAACTCGGTTCAGAAAGGGACTTTGTCCACTAAGATAGTCTTGGCAATGAGTACTGAATAATAAGAAATGATTCTCTATGATTATGTTTGTATGCCACAAAGTTTCATGTTTTAAGTTATGATTATTGGGATTACATTTCACTACTATGATTTATCCCATGTTATGAAATTATGATCTCTTTTGCAGGTTAAGATTTCCAAAAGATATGTTCTTATGAATATGATGTGATTGATATTTCTTTTGTTTACCCTTACTGAGCATTTGAGCTCACCCTTTTATGTTTTCTTTTCCCCAGGATATAAAGAAAGGTTTTAGGTAAGAAAAAAAGTGGAAGATCTTTATGGTAGATGTTGAAGATCTTTCACCATGATTAGAAGATTACATTCCGAGTTTCCAAAGACACTAAACTATTACGGTCCTTGTGTGTGTGTTTTTGTTATGTACTAAGTATTCCGCAAAAGTAATGTAATGTCCACGTACGTCAAGCTTCGGGTCTCTACAAATATTATCAAAAAAAATCCTTACACCACACAAGGAAAATTCACTTTCAAATCAAGTATCACTTTATAAAAGATAATTTAGAGAAGGGATCGCTGAAATTGGAGTATGTGGCTGGTGAACTTCAAGTCATAGATATCATGAAAAATCCCTTAACAAGGATTCGTTTTAGGGTAATGTTTTGGATTTGGAGACTAATTGATCCCACACACCTTAAAAGTGATGATGTAGAACCCCTACTCCCTGAAGTGTGTCGTAAATTTAACTATGAGTTGATAACTATTGTGTTCCCTATTATAGATCAGAAAGGATTGACCATTTGGTTCGTTGTCAAAGGTGGAGAAGTATTATTCATAAAGAGGGTAGATATTTCTAAAACCTATTCAGGTGAAGTGTAATTTTGATAAAATGATAAAGATATTCTATGTTAAATCAAATGGATTAAAAGGTAGAAAGGTTTATCTGGACATAGTGATGTTGAGGTTATTTTATCAGTGAATAAATGTCATGAAAGGATAACCTTTTGGCTTATTAAGTAAAAAATATACCATTATTATTTAAAAAGTTGTTATTGATCATAGTATAAATCAAAAATTGGTAGTCAGAGCATAAATAATTAATTTTTTAAGGATCTTTTAATATTACTCGTATTTTTGTAGACCCAGCTTGAATCATGTGGGCATAGAGTACATGTTGTGTAAGTATTTAATTGTCATATAGAGTTTTTATGGGGTATATGGTGTTTTGATTTGAAAGTGTAAAACATTTTTTAATGAGTTAATTAAGATGTTTGAATTGTCATAAACAAACCTAAAAGTGGATATTATTGGAAAAAATACATCCAAGTGATATTTTGATATTTTGGGGGATTATGTTTATTGGTAAAGATGATTGGAATATTTTTTTGATAAGCCCTTTTGAAAATGTTCCAAGTGTAGTTTTTGAAATAGGTTTTCTTGAAGAACTATGAGGTGTTTAGAGTATTTTTTAAAAATGTAAAATGATGGATTATCACATAGAAAGTATGTGACTATGTTGGATTTTGTGGTGAGTAGTTTTCATAGTAAGTGTGTGACCACGTAGTAGTAACATGGATAGAAAATAAACATTGTATGTTCATAGTTGATGGTACATGAAATTAGTATAAGGTATGAACACCGTGTATGAGGTTTTGATGAAAATAAATATAGTTAACAGTGGCTTCTTTTTTGTGGTCAAGTAGTGTTACTAAAAGAAAAACCATAAAGGGAAAATCCTTAAGTGATGTTGTAAATAAAATTCATTCTCAGATGGGATTTCATGGAGTGAATAGTAATATCCTAATTATCTGGTATATCAATGTTCCTTTCTTATATAAAGATTCCATAATCACTTCATTATGGATATAGAAAATTATCCTAGAAGATCATCACTGAATAATACCTCTATATTGGAAAAAAGTTCATAGAGTGTAGAACTCCACAAATCATAGTAGTATATAAAACATAAAAAACCTTTATATGGAATAGTTTTTAATGTGTAGTGGATTTCAAAGTGTAGTACTGTGAAGTAAAAATTATGGATGAGGTTTGGGGATTCTAAACCATGACCCTTGTGTGGATCTTAATTAATTTAATATTTTTATAACAACTTCTAAATTGCCTTAAGGGAGGTTTTTTGGGTGTAGGAGGCATGTTGGAGGTGTCTTGGGATGGGTCTAGGAGGATCCAAGAATATTAAAACGTTCTGTAACACCACCATCTATCCAATACAAATCCATTGGTTAGTTTTTGGACATGGGAAGTACCCTTGTTTTGGGATTGGTCACACTATATATTCGGTGAACCAAGGGCGGATAGCTGGTGGAGGCTACTGGAAAGTTAGTGGCCTTCTAGATAGAAATTTTTTTAGGGGTATCCCTATAATTTTATTAGGGATACCCCCTTAAACCCTCACTATAGTTTGGCCCCTACCAAGACTAGTGGCATCACCCCTAAGCGGACTTCCTATTTTTCATACAATATGGTGTATTTCTTTCATCAAGGGTTTGTTTCTTCTTCGGTATGAAGCATTAGTGAGATATAGGTAATTATATGACTCCTATAAATTATTTATTCTTTTTATGCATGTTCAAGTGGTATCTCATTCATTTTAGCTAATATTACATATTTTCAAGTCTCTATTGTACCTTATCTATTTTTTAGGACAAACCAAAGGCTAATACGAGATGAGTGAGACTCAGCTGATAAGAGGTAGATAGTCTTTGAGTTATCTCATGTAGTTGTTTTTATTATATAGTATATGGTATATATGTTGTCATGTTGGTTTGTCATGCATTCAACTTAGAAACTAATTTTAATTAGTTAATTTTCTAAAATAAGTCTTGAACCCATTAAAGACCATATATTGACCACTAGTGACATTAAATTGTAATCTTGACCTCCAAATTAGGGTGATATTACCATATGAAATCTTTTTTAATATAAAATGGACATTCAAGGGGGTCATAAACTTTAGAATAGATCTCAGGTATAAATTTAGGGTGCATTGGATATTTTTCTAGCCCCCTTTTATATTAGTTATCATTTCAAACCCATGTAAATTTTTTAAATGGGTAAATTGGCATAAGAATTTATAAGGTTAGTGCTTGCATGGGATTCTTGAGATTCCTTCATATTTAATGGTTAAATGAGTTTCTTTTGAAATGGAAAATGATTGGAAAGGTCTCAATTTATCTTTATCCTAGTGATGATTAAAATGGACTGAATTTTCATGATATTAAATGTTTAATTGAAATAGATGAAAGAACCAAGTGACACTAGAAGTTTGGGAATGTCAATATGAGACCCTTGGATTCTTCTTGATACTTACTTCTATATATTTAATAATGATTACATGATCTCATTGGATTCCATATTATACAAAATTATGATTATGTGGGAATAAGGGTATGAGATCCTTGGATTTTTCCTGATATATGATGTTAAATAAGTGGGAATGTCATGATGTACTACTTGGATTCAATACAATACAAGAGTTTATAATTCCAGGGTCATCTCCATAGATTCTACATGATACCTGATTCATGGTAATTTTAGTATGAGTACCTATATTATATATGATAAATGATTCTTAGGGATTCCATGATGATGACTTAGATTCTATGTGGTGACTATTGTTGGAATGGTCATCATGATGTTATCATATAAAAATCGACACAAGAAGAAGAAGATATGTCTGACCTAAGTGTCATCATGGAGCATAAGGATCAAGGGTTTTTTAGTTTTTTTTATTTACATGATTTTCTCACTTATTTTATAGAAAACGTAAATGTGCACTATTTTGACTCAAACTAGATATGATTTTATACACCAATTTTTGTGGCCTACTAAGTCAAACTCACACCCTACTTGGGACATAGATTGGTACCCAGGAAAACATCATGGATACTTGTCTAGAAAAGTTCAAGTGCCCTATAGAAAATTCTTGATATGGTAATGGATAGAGCTTAGAGATAGGGATAGGAATATTACTCGGACCTCATGGGATGTTTTATAGTTTTTTTCCATTTTTTTATTTTGAATAGTTTAGACTTGAATATATGACCTCCTAACATGTATGACTCTACGATGGGAATATAGTTCATTTTTTATATCATGGGTTATATTTTTACCAATTACCTATTTTTTTCCTTTATTTATTTATTATTGGTTATATGATATCTCTTTTATTTACATATGTGTTTTATACTCTAATAATTAGGGTTTAGTCTACCCAAAATGAACTCATGGGCCCCCTCCACTAGTCAGTGGCCTCTAGTGTACAATGTTTCATTCTTGAGGACATATTGTGCATCAGCATGGGGCATCAATTCAGTTGAGTTTATGATGAAGAATTAAAAAGTGGTATCTATGTTTTTTTATTTTATATTTCTATTCCGGAATGGTAAATTGGAGATTAGGAATGTGTTAGAACATGGTTATGAGCTCAAACCTAGGAATGTCCAACCTTCATGCGGTAAAAACCCCAATTTTTTGGGATGTGATTTTATATTCTTTATTTTTTTTGTTACAATTGATTTCGTTCAACCTTGGGTGATACAAATGATTATGATGTTATTTATTTATTGGATTTTATCTCTTGTTTGGTAAGGCATGAGGGTTTTAATGTGTGCATACATCATAATTGGAGTATAGGATTCACATATCATTTTCATGTTTTATTATTGTTCACCTTGATTATAACATGGGTTGGTTATTTAAAGTGTATCAAACTATTTATACTATGTTCCCTTGAATAAGTTTATGGTGTAATATTACAGAACTAATCCCTTAAATGGATAAAATATATTTTATATGAATTCTTTGATTCATTATTATGAGGTTTCATCCAAATAAAAATCAAATTGCATATTATAGTGTGTATTCCTCTATAATTAAAATTTTATATCTTATTTAACTAATCCTCAACTAGGAAATATATTTTTAAAGTATGTGGTTTAAATTAATTTATGTGATAACTTAGATTAATTACTATGTGGTGTACGCTAAATAAAATAATAAGTGAAGCTTATAGTGTTTTCCATTATAACTTGTACTTTTATATTTCATTTAACAGAGACCCTTTTTTGGATGTTCTTGTTATATATAAATGAAAAGGAGTAAAATTTTGAACTCTCCCTATATATATATATATATAATGTGGACCTAGTGGGTATTTTTTGGTTTCCCTTGTATATGGGTAGATGGATCTATGAGAGTTCCTGAGTAATGTAATATCTTTATGGTATGATTTTTAGAAAATAGAAGGTAGTGTGCATATTATCACTTTCCTTGAGTTATAAATTTTCTTATGTTTTAGTGAGATAATGAATAATGACTACTTGAGGTTGTAGTGGTTAATGCATGACCCCAAAATTGAGTAGTATAGAATATAATCAAGCCTATATGCAGAAGCCTTTAGTGGGTGTTTCGAACAAAAGATTATGTGTGAATATAGAACATGTGTGAGTTTTATCTTTGGAGTGGTGGATTATTTGAGATAGGATGTGTTTCTAAGATGGATATATTAGTGACTTTATTTTTTATGACACTAGATTATTGAGTATTTACATTGTGACCTTCATGGGTGGACATTTGAAGGGTTAGCTATGTTTTGGGAATTTATTTGTTGAGTGGGGAATATGTCGATATATTAGCATATAAGATTAGTGTATGATAGGTGATTCCTTATATGTGGTTGGTACACATTGGATTCCATAAGTATTTTTTCGATGAAGAATTTTTGTGGGGGTAATTTTGGTCTTATTTACAGTTTTTTAGGGGTTGGATTGTTTGGATGTGTATCCCTATTAACTTCCTATTGTGGTTTACAGTGGGTTTGTCGATGAGAACTCTGTATGGTAGACGTATAACCAGTGAGGGGTGGTTAAATATTCAATTAGACACTAATTTATGCAAGGTGTTCAGGGATGTGTGGTTTAGGCACATGAGATATCTTTTGAGCATTATATAAGGTAAGATAATATTGGAGGTTGTGAGTTAGATCAATAGTGGGTTTATCTATATATGGAATACCTATATAAGGTTCTGGTGTAAAACATTTGTAAATTTCATGTACTATTTAAATATAAATCTCCATGAGTGTCAGTGTTCCTATATTATAGTCAGGTTTTGAGAAAAAAACTAGTCGAGTACCCAGCCCTATCAATTATTAATATGGATTTAATATCATGTTGAGAGTGGGTCTTAATTATTTTCGTTCATGAATGATGTCAGTTGATGGAATGTTGTGTAATAACCCTTAGAACAAGTGAGGTTTAATTATGAAAAGAATTGAGGGAGTTCTAGTTTTTAAATGGAATTGACATGCCTGGAGAAATGTATAGTTTTTGAAAATTAGAATATGATCCTAGTCTTGGTGATGAAAGACTTAGGAGTTCATGAGATGTTTTCATTTTAGTCATATTTGAGAGTGAAACCACTAGGTTTTGATGATAATGTGGTGGATATATGAGGTCATATTGGGATTGGATTTGTAAAATTGGGTCACGTTAGGTTTATTGAGAGACATTTGGGTTTTTGCGGAACATGAGTGAGACATTGGAAATGTTTTCTGGATTTTTTTTAAATTGTTTCTTCCTTTGGTGGTGTCGTGGTGGGTTTTAGTTGTTGGGTCCTTCTTGGAGTGAGGTGATCGGTTTTTAGTAAATGTGAATGGTAAGGGTGTACTATAGTGTTGTATGGACTTTTGAAATGTTTTAGAGTGGCTAAAATTGTTAAAGGATTAGGATGGGAGGTTGTAGTTGATCATGGGTTGAACCTGAGAGGGGTTTTAAGGGTGATGTTCTACATTAAGAGTGGATTTTGATGAATAAAACACATGTGTTTTCTATGGAACCTTTTTGATTTATTCTTGAAGAGTGGTGAATGTAAATCCAAATGGTGGGGAGTATACCATAGGTCATTAAAGGGTATAAACTTTTTTACAAGATGAGTTTCAGTGAACTCCAATGGTGATGATCCTATAAGTCTGTAATGAGTGGAAATTGATGTTTTGTTATAGCACTTTCATATGAGTGGGAAGCTTATGTGTGAACATGGTGTTTGGTGATAGATGGTTGATTAGCCACTAAATGAGGCTAATATTAATTGATAATATATATAATATTCATGTTATTTATTATTCATAAACACCATTTTAGTGCATTTTACACTTTGAATGTCATTTCACATCATGATTGTATTACCTTCTTAAAATGCACTATTATGTGGTACATTTTTTAACATAATTTAAAATACCCAATGATTAATCTGATTTTAAGGAATGTAATTATCCATATTTTAATTTTATATTTTGGGAACTGTATTTACACTTAAATATGAACATTTTTCATTCAGGGATCAATGGAGGATTCATAAAGGATGATGGGGATATTTGGAGATGAATGGAAGCAATTCTAGAGAAGGCAGATTGGACACCACCCCACTGATGAGAATGTGGGACCCACATTAAAAACCCAATGAAGCCCAAATTTGGTGGGAGGATAGAATAAATATAGAGAAACAAATCATTCATCAAGATTCAATGCTAATTTGGACTCCATTGTGGTCATTTAGGAGGCCCAAGTTAGAGATAAAATTCTGGGCCAGATTCTGCGGCCCAGAAAAACAGCCCACTAATATAATCATATCTCTGAATATAAAACTCCAAATTGGCCCAACTATTACAAGCTGCTAGGATACATCAGGGTCTCCATTTTCTTTTGATATGGACCACTCTTATTCGGCCATCTAGATCGTCATCCAAGCACGTCTGTTCAGTGGATGAAAGCTGGATGCCACCTCGGGTCAAATGTGGAAAAGTCCAAGTTCCACAAGCATTCCACCACCTTAGGCCTACCATAATTAAGTGGGATGCTTTTTACTGTTGTAGGTTCGACCCAAGGATTAAAAAATGCCTATTTAAGGCAGAGGTGGTGGAGTAGTTTTATCATCTTTGGTTCTCTATTCAATTGTAATGTTATGCTGCGATTTTATTGTCTCAAGTTTGTCTTTCACATCTAAGTTGTTCAATTCACTTTAATTTATTAATAAAAGTTATTCTTCTCCTCTTATTATACTTTTATCCATTTCACTTTGATACCGTTTCCTCAAGGTGTGAATTTATTCACAACAAATCTTGTGAAATTATTCACACAACGGTGGAGTGATCATTTTATTTTTATTGTTTTCTTTACTTCTCCATTTCCTCCCTCATGAGTCTACTTTCCGCTTCCATTGAAACCATAGAATCAATGGAGGGATAACCCACTTATGGGTTGATCCAAGGGAGTAGAAAGGGGTTGTATTGGATGTTATTTATCACCCCAATAATGTATAATCACTTCTTTAATTGAGATTTTTATTTGATGATTTTTAAACTCCATCGTCCTTGTTGAATTTAAGGCCACACACTTCATGTGCTAATACGAACCTTTACCTTGAAGTGATCAAAACGCTGATCTTTCAAGTGTATAGGTGATTTTATTAAAGGGTGTAGGAATTAAACCAGTAAGTGATGATGTTGTTTTATCTTCTTAAATGAACCCATCTCAAATATAAGAAATTGAAATCATTGAAAAGGAAATATGTCTAATCCACCCTGAGCGATAACATCGGATCAACTCATTATTTTAAATTGAATTCACTTAAATATGTTAGTTATCCTTTAAACCCATATAAAATCAACCCAAGTTGTCCACTTCATATCCAAAAATAGTCCATATAATGTACGTGTCTATAGGTTTCTTCTTAGGTCTCTGAAGATTCGATAACCCAAGATAAACTACAAGGACCGTTCTACCTTCATCTCTTGGGTAAATTAGAGCGCGAATCAAATTTTGGTGTCGTTTTCCAGGACCCAAGTAATTCATATAAACACTCATTCTATTCTCCCCCATTTCTTCTTTTCTCATCCAAATTCTCGTATCTTGTCCCTTTCTCATGTTTTTTTCTTTTGGCACATGTCTGCGTACACCCGCGATCAATCATACCGTCTAGTTAGGGTGGATAGTCCTGGGGTTGGGGAGTAAAGTACACCAAGGGAACACTTTTTATTAGATCCTAATCTTATTAACACCCCTGAGTCAAAAATTGATCCTATTTCAATATAAGTTCTTCAATGAAACCAACTCATAAACCCGGGTGGGAACCAAAATGGAAACACAAATAAGGCAGCCCCAAACATGGGGAATGCAATTGGTCAAACCATGAATGACTACCTCACAAATTCCGGTAAAAATGCCCCCTCATGAATTAGACACAATTCCCTATGATATTCCAACTACATCTTTAAACCCCATTTCCTAAACCACCTTCCCACATTCCATGGAATGGAGTCCGAGATTCCCTACCTTCACATTAAGGAATTCAATGACATTGTAGAAACCATGTGTCCCTCACATCAACTAGAATCATCTAAGATGAGTATATTTCCTTTTTCTTTAAAGGATATAGCTAAAAATTGGCTAAACAATTTGAGACCATCTTCCATAAACTCTTGGTACCAACTAAAAAGTGAATTCTACAAAAAATACTTTCCCCACCACAAAATAATTGCACTTAAAAAGAGTATCCAAAACTTTTTTGAAAAAGAGGGAGAGTCATTCTATGAAAAATGGTAGAGGTTCAAAGACACTCTAAACATGGTTTCACACCAAGGTTTTTCTATTCCAGAATAAGTAAGAATTTTCTATGAAGGTTTGGGTCCAAGGAACAAACAATTCATTGACATGATGTGTAATAGAACCTTTAAAAACAAAGCCCCAAATGATGCTTACGAGTATCTAGAAATCCTTTCTAAACAAAACCAAACATGGGGAACTTCACCTTATTCTGAAAAGATAGAAAGAACTACTAGAATTCATACACTTAGAGAAGAGGAAAGCCTTAGGGATAAACTCACAACACTCTCTAGGAAGGTTCAAGAAATAGACCTTAGGAAAGTCCATGAAATCCAAACCACTGACCCTGTGTTGCTCAATTTGTGACAAACATGACCATAAGACAGACAACTACCCAACCATTCCATCCATCAAGGATGTTCTTTTAGGATGACCCCCAGCAAATGTAAATTCTTTGAACTTTCAAAAGCCTCAATACCAAAACAACTTCAACCCAATGTATAATGACCACCCAGGCTTCCGCTGGAAAGATAACCAAGTACCTAGCCAACCACAGGGAAAAAATCCTTACCCCCATTAGAACTACCAAACCCATAACTAGTTCCAAATACAACTTATCCAATACCGATAGCCACCTGTCCATTTTCAACAAACCATACCAACTCCAAAATATCCCCCCGGGATAAACCAATCTTCTCAAGCACCAACACAAACTATTCCACAAATCCTACTAGAACAACTGTGCAAACAAATGGAAAGGATGAACTCGGAAGTCTCTTCCCTTAAACAAGAACTTCAAACCATCAAAACTAGAAAGGCAGCCATGCCTACTCAGGAGGTTCCATCCTCAACTTCAAGGGGAGAGTCAAGATGTACTCAAACAACTCATGAACAACTAAAGGTTTTGACTGTTTTAAGAAGTGGGAAATCAATTTAGAAACCTGAAAAACAAATTCAGAACCCACCTGATGATTCAAACTTAGATGAAAATTCAAATGAACCAAATGATCAAACTGAAAAACATGATAACATTGTCAAAGAAACAACTCTTCAAAAAACAACCCCACAACCTGCACCATTTCCTCAATGCATGAGGGGGAAAACCAAGCCTGAATTGAGTGAAACATTGAGGGAAATCTGATCACAAGTCAAGCTGAGCATTCCCCTTCTCGATGCCATCCAAACAATAACTGCCTACTCAAAGTACCTTAAGGACTTGTTCACTTTTAAAAGAAAATTTTCACATAAAAACCAAGTCCTTTTGGTTGCTAATGTGAGTACCACCATTCAAGGGACCATTCCTCCTAAGTTGAAAGACCCGGGTTTCCCTTACATCAATGTTGAACTAGGAGAGAGCAATGTTGTCAAGGCCTTGTGTAACCTAGGTGCTTGTGTCAATCTCATTACTTATGCTGTGTACTGCCAGTTAGGCCTAGAAGAACTCCAACCCACATCTGTCACACATTAACTTGTTGATCGTAGTATTAGGGTTCCAAATGGGATTTTAAAGGACATTCTGGTAAAGGTTGAAAACTTCATCTACCCTTCTGACTTCATTGTCCTTGACAACCATCCAAACCTAGGAAATAAGGAACAAACCCCAATTATCCTTGGTCATCCCTTTCTTGAAACAATCAACTCTGTTATCCAAGTCTGAAATGGGAACATGACCATCACTTTTGGAAACATGAGTCTAGACTTGAACATCTATAATGCAAGCTCACAAATAGGGGATGATGAGGACATTCATGAAGTAAACATTACAGGAAGCACTAATAATGAATCCATAGAACATCAAGGAATATTTGATGAATGTTTAAGTCAGGATGAAATTGATTTACTTTGTTCACATGAAGGAAGTTTATCTCCTTGGATTGAATCATTTTCAAATTTCTATTATGATGATGTCTTATGTACAAAAATTAGTGAAACCTTTCAGGAAAACACTTTCATGGAGACCACTCCAACTTCCTTCCCTAAATCTAATCAATCAAATCTAGTAGCTGAAACTTCTATATGTGGGGAATCAATCCTATCTAAAACTTTAGGAAACAAAATTGATCTTGATCCAATGTCCCAATCTTTTTCTAAAATTCTGAACCGACACAAGCTTGAATTGAAGGAACTTCCCGCTGCACTCAAGTATTCTTTCCTAGGGGACAGTCAAACACATACTATTGTAATTTCTTCTTCTCTTGAAGCCAATCATGAGAGGATGATTCTAGATGTCCTTAGTAAACATAATAAATCCATTGGATGGACCCTGTATGATATTCCCGGGATTAGCCCACTTATCAGGACTCATAGAATTGTTCTCGAATCTGATTCGAAGCCATGTCGTCAACCTCAATGGCAACTCAATCGTAATATCATGGAGGTAGTAAGGAAAGAACTTCTGAAATTGTTAAAAGCTGGTATCATATATCCCATAGCTGAGAGTGAATGGTTGAGCCCAATCCAAGTGGTTCCAAAAAGGCTGGAATCACAGTGATAACCAATGAGGATGGAGATATTCTTCCAACAAGGGTGAGTAGTGGATGGAGGGTCTGCATTGACTATAGGAAGCTAAACTCATTCACCAAGAAGGACCATTTCCCCTTACCATTCATTGACCAAGTACTTGAGAGAGTGGCAGGTCATGCCTTATACTATTTCTTATATGGGTACTCAAGGTATAATCAAATTGAGGTCTCCCTAGAGGATCAAGGGAAGACTACATTCACATGTCCATTCGACACCTTTTCTTTCAAATGCATGCCCTTCAGGTTATGTAATTCCCCTAGAACCTTCCAACAGTGCATGATGGGAATCTTCTCAGACATGGTAGGGGATTTTCTTGAGGTCTTCATGGATGAATTCTCTGTGTTTGGGGATACATTTGAGGGATGTCTGCAAAATGTGGAGAGAGTCTTGTCAAGATGTGAAGAAAAGAATCTGGTCCCAAACTGGGAAAAATGCCATTTCATGGTTAAAGAGGGACTAGTTATAGGCCATCTGGTCTCAGGTAGGGGGATTGAAGTTGATAAAGCCAAGTTTGACATCATCCGTCACCTTCCATCACCCAAAACTTTCAAGGAGGTGAGGTCTTTCTTAGGACATGCTGGTTTCTATAGAAGATTCATCAAGGACTTTAGTTCAATATCATGTCCCCTTTGTGATCTCCTAATAAAGGATTCTCCATTTTTTTGGATAGAAAGCTATGAGGGTTCATTCCCAACCCTCAAATCCTCTCTCAGCTCTCCTCCCATTATGAAATCTCCAAATTGGAACCTTCCTTTCGAACTTATGTGTGATGCCAGTGACTTTTCTATAGGAGCTGTGTTAGGACAACATTGTGATAAAACTCTTTATGTCATTTATTATGGAATAAAATCCTTAAATGATGCCCAAATCAACTACACCGCCCCTGAAAAGGAGTTACTTGATATTGTGTTTTCCTTAGAGAATTTTATGTCCTACTTCTTAGGATCCCACATCACTGTGTTCACTAACCATTCTGCACAAAAATACCTCTTCCAAAAACAAGATGCTAAGGCTAGACTGATTAGGTGGGTCCTTCTCTTAAAAGAATTTGACCTCACAATCAAGGATAAAAAGGGCGTTGAAAATGTTGTAGCTGATCACCACTCTAGGATGGAAATGAAAGACAACTCAAATCACCTTTCTGTGTCTAATTCATTTCCTGATGAACACCTATACTCTGTGAGTGACTACCCTTGGTATGCCGACATAGCCAATTTCTTAGTTACAGGAGTATTTCCAAAATTCTTAGGGACTCAAGCTCGAAGGAAATTCCTTTATGATGCTAGACACTCTGTGTTTGATGATCCATACCTCTATAAGTTCTTCCCTAACCAAGTCATTAAGAGGTGTGTTCTAGATTTTGAACAAGAGTCTATCTTTAAATTATGTCATAGTGAGGCATGTGTAGGTCACTTTTACTCTAAGAAAACATCTTCTAAGATTCTTCAATGTGGTCTCTTCTGGCCCACCCTCTCAAGGGATTCCTACACATTTTTTCAAAGTTGTCCTAGGTGTCAACAAGTAGGGTCCATCACAAAAAGAAATCAAATGCCACTCACTCCCATCTTAGTGGTTTAAATCTTTGACTATTGGGGAATTGATTTAATGGGTCCCTTCCCAAACTCTAGGGGATATCTTTACATTCTCTTATCTATTGATTATGTCTCTAAATGGGTTGAGGCCATTCCTACAAAATCCAATGATCATCAAACTATGATTAGATTTCTCAAGGAAAACAACTTCTCTTTATTAGGAATTCATAGGGCTATCATTCGTGATCGTGGAACTCATTTTTACAATCGTCCATTCTCATCACTCATGGAAAAATATGGAATTTCTCACAAAGTGTCCACTACTTACCACCCACAGACCAATGGTCAAGCTAAGTTAGCCAATCGTGAAATCAAACAAATTCTTGAGAAAAGTTTCAATACTTCTAGGAAATATTGGTCCGAGAAACTCTTGGATTACCTTTGGGAATATCTTACAGCATACAAAACCATCCTAGGAATGTCACCATATAGGTTGGTTTATGGAAAATCATGCCATTTACGTATTGAAATTGAGAATAAGGCCTTTTGGGCAATTAAGAAAATGGATTATGACTTCTCAATGGCCGGAACAAAAAGGAAATTAGATCTCAATGAACTGGAGGAACTAAGGATGGAGTCTTATGAAAAGTCAAGGATCAATAAATCTATAGTTCAAGCCTACCAATCTAGGAATATCAAGGTCAAAAAATTTTAACCGGGAAAAATTGTGCTCTTGTATAGTTCAAAACTTCATTTACACCCGGGAAAGTTAAGGTCCAGATGTTCAGGACCTTTCATAGTGCATCATGTGTACCCTCATGGGGCAGTAGAGATTCAAGATCCTACAAGTGGTTACATTTTCAAGGTCAAAGGTCAACGGTTAAAACCATTCATTTAATCATTCAATAAACAAGAAATAGAGGTTGAGTTAATTGAGACAATCTATGAACTGGGAAAAAATTGATAGAATTAGGATCCATTTCAGGCTAACGACATTAAACAAAGCGCTGCATGGGAGCCAACCCATGGTTTTCATGTTTCCTATCATTTTTTTGTTTTAATAAAATTTATATTTTAATTATTCATTTTTATATTTAAGAAAAATATATTGTTGACTGGTTCTTATATTATGAGTATGGATGGGTATGAAAGTGGAGCACCATATTCATATGTGTCACGTGGTGTGATCCTTGAGTAATTCCTTACCCAGAAATTTAAAAAGAAGACAATGTATCATCAGTTTGTTTTATTTTAATGTTTTTGTAGGTTAAAATAAAAATAAAAAAAAATAAATAAAAATATAATAATAATAATAATAAGAGACACATCGTGGGTCGTGGGTCAAACCCCATCACAACCGGCGAAGCCGCGGGGATACGAACTCGAGACCGATTGGAGACAGGGGCGCGCGCTTACCACTGACCTACAATTTTTTGTGCTTCCTTATTCTATACTTTTTATATATATACTTATATTTTACTTTCTTTATTATATATATATATATTGTTTTTTTTGGTTTTGTTTCTTTTGTTTTTCCGTTTTCTATTCGGGAACTCTACAAGTGACATGGATATCAAAGGATGAAAAGGGAGCAGCAAGAATTTCAACTTCAACCACCAGGTGACTTCATTACATGATCCTAATTTTAAATTTCCTTTTTGAACTTTCATTCTCTACCTCTACCCCCTTCTAAATTTTCTTTTCTTTAAACACTGGGGGCAATGTTATTTTAAGTTGGGGGGGGAGATAAAATAATTAATTCTTTTGGGTCAAAAAAAGAATGATTTGAAAAAAAATGTAAATGGAAGGAAAAATTCCTTTAACTTTGAACATGTTAATACACATTGCACACTTTGAAACTGAATATCAAAGAATTTAGCATGCCCGGATTCTGATTTTACTCCTTGAATAATTTCATGCGCCTAGATTTTGGAATGTGTGGTTGTCCAATGTTATATTTCATCATTTATATTTTCATCCAACTAAAAAAATATCACAATGCACGTCCTTTGGATAGTGGGGTATTAGTTTGAGTTAATGGGGTCCCCTAAATAAATATCATAGGTTTGGTGATAATTTTAGTTTTAATATGAGTATTCAATAAAAAAATTAATAAATTTGTGCGTAGAGAAATGAAATGACCTAATGCATGGCTTTCGGAACTTGGGGATCATGACTTCATAGTTGTCTGGCCTAGAGTTAGTAATTTTATCTGTATTTTTGGTAATTTGATTTTTTTTACTGAGTTAAATTGAGATGATTCCTGAGTATGTGGGATTCACTTGGTGCCCTAAGGCCTTTGAGCCTGGGATTTATAGGCAAAGTCTCACTACAGGGGTTGACTCTTTTGAGTTCAATTTCAATTACCATGGAAAAATTGCAAACAAAAAACAAAAAACAAAAAAAATAATACAATAAAAAAATTGAATACTCATCTTAATATTGAAATGTGATTCCACCTAGTTCTTCCATCATTTCCCCCTTGAATAAAGATAAACCCTCGTGTCTATTGTGATGCACAACACATCCTCATACTTAATTGATATTGGATGAAATATGGAAATGAATTTGAACCAAGGAATGGGATTGGGATTGAGATCTGCTTATGAAACTATCTTGTATTAAAATATTTTGATGGGTTTCATGATTGTTTGGTATAAGGGTTTTTGGTAATCATTGTGTGTTAAAATGTTTTTGTAAAATGGAATTTTAATTTCATATTGTTGAGATATATTTTGCTCGGGACTAGCAAAACATAAGTTGGAGGGTGTGATTAGCCACTAAATGAGGATAATATTCATTGTTAATATATATAATATTCATATTTTTTATTATTCATAAACACCATTTTAGTGCATTTTACACTTTGAACGTCATTTCACATCATGATTGTAATACCTTCTTAAAATGCACTATTATGTGGTACATTTTTTAACATGATTTAAAGTACCCAGTGATTCATCTGATTTTAATGAATGTAATTATCCATATTTTAATTTTATATTTTCGGAACTGTGTCTACACTTAAATATGAACATTTTTCATTCAGGGATCAATGGAGGATTCATAAATGATGATGGAGATATTTGGAGATGAATGGAAGCAATTCTAAAGAATCCAGATTGGACAACATCCCACAGATGAGAATTTGGGACCCACATTACAAACCTAATGAAGCCCAAATTTGATGAGAGTCTAGATGCAATATAGAGGAACAAGTAATTCTTCAAGATCCAATGCTAATTCGGCCTCCATTGTGGTCATTTAGGAGGCCCAATTTAGAGATAAAATTCTGGTCCAGATTCTGCGGCCCAAAAAAACATCCCACTAATATAATCATATCTTAGAATATACAACTCTAAATGGGCCCAAATTTTACAGGAGGTTAGGAGACATCCGGGGATCCACTTTCTTATGATATGTCCCACTCTTATTCGGCCATCGAGAAGGACTTCCAAGCACGTCTGTTCGGTGGATGAAATTTGGCTGCCACCCCGGCTCAAATGTGGAAAAGTCCAAGTTCCACAAGTTTTCCAGCACCCTAGTCCTACCATAATCAAGTGGGATGCTTTGTACTATTGGAGGATTGAACCAAGGATTAAAAAATTCCTATTTAGGGAAGTGGGGGTGGAGTATATTTATCATCTTTGGTGCTTTGTTCAATTGTAATGTTATGT
Organism: Viscum album; assembly: GCA_963277665.1. Taxonomy (NCBI): domain Eukaryota; kingdom Viridiplantae; phylum Streptophyta; class Magnoliopsida; order Santalales; family Viscaceae; genus Viscum; species Viscum album. The sequence goes on along the minus strand of OY728160.1, from coordinate 902,149,768 downwards.
TGCGATTTTGTTGTCTCAAGTTTGTCATTCACATGTAAGTTGTTCAATTCACTTTAGTTTATTAATAAAAGTTCTTCTTCTCCTCTTATTCTGCTGTTCTCCATCTCACTTTGATACCATTACCTCAAGGTGTGAATTTATTCACACCAAATCTTGTGAAATTATTCACACAACGGTGGAGTGATCATTTTATTTTTATTGTTTTCTTTACTTCTCCATTTCCTCCATCATGAGTCTACTTTCCACTTCTATTGAAACCATAGAATAAATGGAGGGCTAACCCACTTATGGGTTGATCCAAGTGAGTATAAATGGGCTGGATTGGATGTTATTTATCACCCCATTAATGTATAATCACTTCTTTTATTGAGATTTATTTGATGCTTTTTAGACTCCATCGTCCTTGTTGAATTTAAGGCCACACACTTCATGTGCTAATACGAACCTTTACATTGAAGTGCTCAAAACTTTGATCCTTTAAGTGTATAGGTGATTACTATTAAAGGGTGTAGGCATTAAACCAGTAAGTGATGATGTTGTTTTATCTTCTTAAATGTACCCATCTCAAATATAAGAAATTGAAATCATTGAAAAGGAAATACGTCCAATCCACCCTGTGCGATAACCTAGGATCAACTCATTATTTTAAATTGAATTCACATAAATATGTTAGTTATCCTTTAAGACCATATAAAATCAACCCAAGTTGGCCACTTCATAGCCAAAAATAGTCCATCCAATGTACGTGTCTATAGGTTTTTTCTTAGGTCTCTGAGGATTCGATAACCCAAGATAAACTACAAGGACCGTTTTACCTTCATCTCTTGGGTAAATTTGAGCGAGAATCAATGTTCCTTGGTCAATGGATACTGAGAATTTTTTCAGTAATTCAACAATAAGGTATCTCTTAAGCTAGGGATAATATAATTATTTTTGGTAATATGACACACAGTGGAAGAGTCAGAGTTATCCTAGGATAATTATTTGGGTGATATGTTAGAATTATGATGTCATAGAGCTAAAGAATTCGATATTATTTTGTCATAATAGTAATTTTGATTTTCGTTTTGGATGTGATTCCAATGAGAGTTTTATTATTGGATCTGGGATGACTATTAGTGTTGAGGAAATTTGGGCATGCTTCGGTTAGTCATGGGTATATGATTGTGGGAAATCTTGATGGGTGTTTCATTTGGTCAAGGAACCAACCGATGAACTACATTGGGGGATGGGATTGAATTTCGGTGCTCATGTTTGAATATTCATAGGGTACCCTAGGGTGTAAGGAAGAATGATTAGATAGTTTTTAATTGTTTTAGAATCTATAACCAGAAATTTCAGAGATAGTTAATCAAGAAGAGGATTGAACAACATTCAATCATGGTTTTGGGTGGGGGGAATTGGAAACCATGCTATGTGTGTTGTATTAAATATGACCAGTGAGGACAAGGATCAAACAGAGACCATATGGATATATGTTGAGTTTTATCTTGCGTAGAATGTAGACTATATTGAGCTAGGAACTAAGATGAGGAGAACCTTAAACCTGGAGGTAGATGTTCATTGATACGATCATGTCTCAATATAAACAAGTTTTAGGTAGAATCATCTCAGCTATAATGTGCTAGAGGGTTATAATGGATAACTGGAATGAATATGAGTAAGGTCATGAGCCATTGATTTAAATCCATTTATCTTAGGGGTTTGTTGGTGTATTATCAATGTAATTGTAAAATGGTGGTGTGTGCACCTTGTTTTCATAAGAAATGTCATGTTATATGACCATTCCATTTTTAATCAAATGGAATATTCTAATTTAATGATTATGGAATGGAAATTCACAACAATTGGTGATCATGAATATGGTTAAAGTCTATTAGATATAGAGTTCCACTAGATTTGTTGTATCATTTTGAAATGGATTGGAATTATTGTTTTCATTATTCATGGTCCAATGATGTTTTATGAAATGAAGATGTTTTAGCTATAGTATCAGTGTGATAGTCATTGGAGTTTGTACGACATTGGTTTGGGATCTGAGGCTTGGAATTTCATAGAAATTTAGTTCAAGGATGATCTTTTATATAGTGAGGAGTTTGAAAACCCCAAAACCATATATGGATGTGAAACCTTTTTAAATTGTCACGACCTCATGTAAATTTCATTAAGGAAAGTGTTTGGGGTGTTGGAGGCACATTGAAGTAATTCCCATAGGGGTCGAATAAGATTCAGTTTTGTATCAAGTGGTTGCACCACTACTAGCTAGTTGGTGTAGATAAGTCAGCTAGCCAGTGGGCATGGGAAGTATCCCTACATGGGTCTTGGAACATATTTTATCCAACGGCCTCTTATGTAGAACATTTATTAGGGATATACCTATAATTTTAATTGGGAAACTCCCTTAAACCCTCACTCCTCTTTGTCCCCCTCCCACAACCAGTAGTTGTTCCCCAAAGGGTCCTTCATCTTCATCATTCACCATGGTAGGTTTCCTTCATCTATGGATTATTTCTTCTTATGTTTGGAGTATTGGTGAGTTAGAGGTAAGGATATAACTCTTATTCCTCCCAATCATTGTTTTATCTTCTATCAAGTGATATCTTATAAATTTTATCTAAAACAACATATTTACAAGGATTTGTAATGGTTTCTTGAATTCCTCCATTTTTTGGGTGAACCAAAGGCTAATACGAGATGAGTAGGACTCTATATATATAAGGTAGGTGGTCTTGAAACTATCTTATAATTTTTTCATCATTGTATAGTATATGACATGTATTTCATCACACCAGGTTGTCATGAATTTGACTTATATACTAAATCTAATTAGATAATTCCCAAAAATAAGTCTTGAACGCTTTAAATACTATGAATTGAACATTGGTGACCTTAAATTGAAATATTATCCACCCTATTTTAAGATACTGTTGGATTCTTTTGTAACATTTTTTGATTTTTATACCCAAAATATGTTATTGTGAATGTTTTTATATCTTAAGTAAGAAATATTTTCCAGATTTGTTCATATTGGTTTCTTAAAGAAGCATCGGAGGAGGGTAATATTGTTTCCTTAACCACATTAGGTAAATTTCCGTAAGCCAGATGATACTTTTCAGATCTTCAAGTTCATAACGTCATGAAGAAACTTATGATCCAAGATGAGTTTTTATAAATATTGTGTCCATACAATGTTACCAGATGGACTAGGGATGTTGTTATCAGTCATAGTTTTTCAACTTGTATATATTACTAAGATTATATTCATTAGTACAAATTAAAAGAAGTATTAAGGATGGAGCGTAAAAAAGGGTGAGAATTCAATGATCGAGCAGTAATATAAATTTCAAGATGATGTTTTGGATAGATAGGGTGTAAAATCTGAACCCAAATTCCACTATACCATTGCTTTCAAGTAGTTTTACACAAACCTCAAGATTGCCTACCCATATGCCCAAGGCTATCAACAAGAAGCTATATTCTAAAGGAAGTATGTTGGGTAGACTATACCCTCATATCAGAGTAACAATAATAGAAATAACTAGATAAAATCCACAGTTTTAATAAAAAGAGTGTAGAATAAATTAATAGACTAAAATATGAGCATGCGGAAATAATAATGAAATATTATAAAAGCCCGAAGATCTATGTAATACATACAACATTTATCACCAACTATATTGAAAATACATATATAGGGGTAAATAAAAAAATAAAAGTAAAATGATCTACTAGGTACATTCAACCACACCACATACCCAATATTCACAAACATGTCTGATCCATCCTGCTTAATGAGCCTCAGGCCTCATCCCAACATATTCATGAAACCAAGTGAAAATATTCTCATGTACCCTAGTATAATAGAATCTCAAGTAGGGTGTGAGTAAAAATATAGAAGGTCACCACCAACATGGTCTCATACATAGCCAGCAATGTGTAGTTTATGTAAAAGTGAGCTACTCATTAGGATTAAAATAATAATAAAATCTTCTAGAAAAAAGATGGAAGAAAAAGTCATACAATACAAGCTCATGAAATGTGATTAGCATAGATGAGATACATCCATAAAATATAAATTAAATAAATCAAGTGAAACCATAGTCGATTCATGGGTCCCTGATCCTGGTCAACTGGAAAAATTTCCAACAAGTATATTTTTTTATATGTGTATGTATATATATACATATTCCCATATATATATATATATATTAATATGTATATACATGAGTAAGATTATTAAAATAACATAAAAAATAACAGTTGATCCACAGTTCTATGGCCTCATTCGACTGGACATTATTGAGTCAAAAGTTCCTCTTATGACCTTTATCATACTTTTTCATTGAAAATCACAAACATCCTATTTCATTGTTAACTTTATTTTTCAAAATTATTTATAATTTATTTATCACAAAACATACTATTTTTATCATACATATAATATTATTTATGGAGTTATAAAAATATAATTTGTCATTATTTTTATCGTAATAAGACTGGATGTGATATGTTAATCGTTAAGAGAATGGATACGATAATAATTGTACTCAGATTTATCATACTAACCTTTATCAGAATGAATATAATATCTCATGTTTTGTCTTTCATACTGAAAAAATATTAATATTTGTATTGATAAATGTGTCAATTAAAATCATACTCAGGCTCAAATAATTTATCATAATAACCTTTTCGTACATTGAAAATATGATATATAATATAAGAAATATGTTTTACAATTCAAATTGTGTATATCAAAATGGTGTCGGGAATTATATTAAAATATGACCATTAAATTTCTAAGTGTCCATGTAATCATGAAAAAATTAGAGAAAATATGATTTTTGGATGATTAGGATGAATATTGGAGTGTGGCCTATAAATTCCCAGTCATTCAAGGATTTTGATGTGAAGTGATGATCATTTTCATTTGAAAAAATCTCAATGTGTGTGATACCTGAATCTTAAAGGATTGAACATATTTTTTTATTTACTTGTAATCTTTTGAGTTCAGTATGTAATCATAACAATCGATCATGTTAATATGATCAAGGGATTTTGGGGATAACAAAACAGAGAATTCGATCATCATATTGAGGTCTTACAAGTATAAAAAACAAATAATTAAATACTCTTATTAAGGTCCTGGAGGGATAGAGAGATAGAAAATATGATTAACATATCGAGGGCTCACGGGGATAGTGAGATAGACTGATCACCATATCGATGTCTTTCCCTAGTAATGGAAATACATTATTTCTTAGGAGTATAAAATGAGGTACCTTTATCCTATGTGATTAAATAAACAAGTATTTGTGTTAAAAGAATTGTATTCATTTTTATTACTCGTTTTATTTACAAGTCGATTATTTCCTCTACAATTGTAATAAAATGTGAATCATTTTATATTCATGTTTTTATTTATATCTTGTTTATCCTAATAGATTTAATTATGATAAAAAAATTTAACCTGAATTATTTTGTGAAAACATTATAACATTTATTATGATTTTATATTCTTTAATATAGAATCACTAATTTTTTAATACTTAAATTTATTGTAACCATTGTGATTAAAATCCTTTTTATGTTTACTCCGATTAAATAATTTCTACTATAAATATGATTAAACTCAGAATATGTTACCACTACTTACTGAATATGGTTTAATATGCTATTAAGATAGAATCTCATTATGACTAGTAAAATACATATCGAAATCAACATGTTATGATACTTTGTCCATTGGACCTGAGAGATAAGTCTGATAACCATTTAAATACCTAAGACGATTTGTGAATACATTTTTTTTAACCTTGTTAATCTACATTTCATTAAAGGTTAAAAAACAATGTTTTTAATCTTATAATTTACCATCCATCTGGTATTTAGACATCTTCATATACATTACGATCCACTAATTCATATTATATCCAAGTCTCTATCATACTAATACCTATATTTGGTATTAGAGGAGGATTTCACTGATCATACTTTATAATTTATATTTTTTATCTTTGCAAGTCTACTTTAAATTTTTATTATAAATTTTTTTTTATAAATATATTCTACACTAACATGTATTGTGGAATAGAATTTTTGTATTTTTTTTAAATAATGTAATACTCAATGTCGGTTCAATTTATAACCATAATCCAAATAGACCACCTATTCTTTATGAAGATGATTAAGATTATTTCAAATATAGAATAAAGAACATTTTTATAAACATTTGATTTGACAGTTTTGTCTTGATAACTAGATGTTACAAAATCCTTGACAAGAAAGTGACTACATTTATTAATCATGAAAAATAAAAGTATCAATTGAATTATAGAGTTAGAAACACATTATTATAATCTATGACTAGGATCATTTATAGTTATATTTCTTCTTGTGAATCTGCTAATAGTGTTTTGAAAAATCTATTTATTTCTCATTTTATAACTTTAAAAGTTGTTGAAACATGAAGAGAATTGATTATATCAGACTATCAACCATTTGAATTTCCTTTTGGAGAACCTTTTACAAAGGAAAAAAAATGTTTATGACAATATTCAATAGTCTAAAATCTATGGGAGAAAAATGTTTATAAGATGAAATATTTATTGAAAAGATAATTAATATCATTCCCAATGAATTGGAATCTAAGAGGACAGCTCTTGATGAATTAAAAAATATAAAAAAGTCTTACTTATAATGACTTATTTGGAACCCATTTACAAAATGAGGGTATACTGAAAAGAGATGCTGAGAAAGAAAAAAGGTAGAATGGTGTAGTTTTTTGTACTTCTACTTCAAATATAATAAAATACCAAACTCCTGATAAAGTTTTTATGTCGTCAAAGGAAAGGAATGTTATTATTCAGTCCGATTCTAGTGATTCTAAACATTCTAAATCTGAACGTTCAAATATTGCTCGATGAATGAACAAGATTGTGGGTAAAAAGGATTTTTAAATATCATTATAAGAAAATTAATAATGACATTTAGGAAAGAAAATATTTTTAAATTACTTTCTCTTAATGTAAAATATCTATACATATTTGACTAGATTGTGCTAAGTTGAAAAACAAAGACCTAAAGGAAAGACATTCTCATAAAAATTAGAATAAGTTTTATAATTCAAAATGTAGGATCATTATTAAAGCTACTAAAACATAGAACTTTAGTGGAGGTGATTCTTCATATGATTCCTCAAATAATAAAATTCTTGATTAGGGGAATATTGTCTTTCATACTAGAGTATCTATTTCAAATAAACCTTTTATAGAGAAGGTACACACAACCAATTCCTTATCCAATACTTCATTACATGAAAATTATCCTGATAAAAAGGGTTATATATTTTTTATAAAGAATATTCCTCAGCATAATATAATAATTTTCCAACTTATTATGAAGTATCTAGATTTCCTAAACATCTTAAAAATGAAAATTATAATGATATTAAAAAACATAAAAAGGAAGATACTAGAATAAATATTTTAGCTAAAGAAACTCATATCAATCCAAGGATATTGATAAGAAAACATTTTAAATTAAAACCATTTCCAAAAAACATGAGAAATATATTTAAAAAAAATTAGTTGTATGAATATTTTTCAAATATCATTTCAGAGAAAAATATTTTAAAAATAGAACTCATTTTTAAAACTAATAATTGTCCGGAATTTTTTTTCTGTAAAACTAAAATTTGAAATACCGTCTTTAAAAAAACTGTTTTCAAACTTTACTTCTCATAAGTAAGGTTTTGATAAAATTTATAATCTAATCTGTCCTCATGGTACTAGTTATATAATAGTGTATACTAATAGAAAATATATATTTAGTAACAATTACTTTGTTCCCAAAAGTGCACCCTTTTGCAAAAAATGTAAAAGTGGTGGTCACTAGAATAAAAAATGTTCCTCAAATAAAGTTCAATATCTAGTTTTTCAGAAATACCTTTTTTCAAAACAAATGAGGATTCCTAAAATTCTATTTTCTAACATTTTCACATCTAAGAAGGTTTGGTTTCTGAATGTCTATTTGTTTTATTTCCAAAAAACAAAATAAGTACCTATAAGAAGAATAAATTGTACATGGATATTGGTGGTTCCTAAAATATGACTGATAAAAATGATTTCTTTGAATAGATTTTGAATATTAGATGTGGAAAATTTAATTTCAGAGATAATTCTCAAAGATAAATTATTAGTATAGGTAAAATTTTTCTTCTTGAAAAATATTTAATTTTCAATTTTTTATTTGTTAACATCATTAATCACAGCCTTATAATAATTATTCAATTATGTGAGAAGGTTACCTTGTGACTTTTAAAAATGATAAATTTATAGTACACAATTCCAAGGTTGAATATGTTCTTTCTACCCATCAGTGTCAGAATGTTTATGCATTAAATATGGAATACCTTAGAGTCCAAGACCTACCTTACATTAGTGAAATAGAAGATCATTCTTGGCTGTATAAAATATGGTTACAACAATGTAGTATTAGAAACATATGTAAATTGACTAATAAAAGAATTTTTAAGGACTTTATGAAACATAGATTTGATTCTTCAAAAGTCATTGACCCTTGAAAATATTGTAATAATTATAATTAAAACATTAAATATATCAGTGAGTCATCAACTACTAATTATTTAATGTCAGTGAACATGGATTTTTTGGTCCAACACAAACAGGATTTAATGGGTGAATGTACTATGTAATTTTTTTAGTTGATGATTATACGAGATAAACATGAGTCTATTTTCTTAAAAATAAATATGATACCTTTTTTTATTTCAAAACTTTTTTTTCCAAAGTTAAAAATTAGAAAACACTTTCCTTGATAACTATTCATAGTGTTCACGGTGGAGAATTTGAAATATTTGTTTTTTAAACTTTTTGTAGTAAAAAATGAATTACATGTAACTTTTCATCCCTTATAACTCCTTATTAATCTGGTGTTGTTGAAATAAGAAAATGTATTCTTCAACAAATAATAAAAAACTTGTTGAGTGAATACTCAATTACTAAAAAAAATTGGGTTGAAGTAGTTAGTACTTCTTGTTATACTATAAATCGCCTTTTCATTCGACATTTTATAAATTTAACTCCTTATGAGTTTTGGACAGGTAAAAACTCAAAAGTTTCTTACTTATAGTATTTGGATGCAAAGTATTCATTTTTAATATGAATGATAATTTACACAAATTTTCACCCAAATCTGATGAAGGTATTTTATTAGGTTATTCCACTACCTCTAAGGCATATAGAGTTTTCTATAAAAATTCTTTCACTGTTAAAGAAACAATTCATATTAAATTTTATTAAACCAATGTTTTTGTTTTTAAACAATTCCAACCAATATCCTCAGATGTGTTTTCCAAAAATAATTTTCAACCATTGATATTATATTATTCTAATAAGGAAAATACAAAGAAATAGATTCTAAAGTATTTACTCATGAATACTTTATACATTATGTTGATGAATATGTTTTATAAAATTCAGGTCAATTATTTCTTATGAATCATCCAAGTTATATTATCATTGGTGATGGGAATCAACTAGTTAGTACTAGAAGTTGCTTAAGGAATGAAGTAGAACATCTTTCTTTTCTTTCCAAATTTGAAACTAAAAATACTAATGAGGCTTTAATTGATGACGAGAGTATTAAATAAATGCAAGATGATATAAATTAATTCGAAATTAATAAAGTATAAACCTTGGTTAAAATTCTTAAAGAAACATTAGTAATTGAATTAAAATGGGTTTTAATAAACAAATGTGATGAAAATGTAATTATCAATAGAAATAAATAAATACTTGTTGATAACGTTTATAATCAATTAGATGGAATAGATTTTGAAGATACCTATTCCTGGTAATCAAACATGAATATATTCTTATTCTATAGGCCTTTACTTCATTTTTTAATTTCAAACTTTTTCAAATGGATGTGAAGTGTTCTTTCCTTAATTGTTATATAAAAAAGGATGCCTTTGTTGAAAAATATCCTACTCTTTAAGATAAAAAACATCCTGAATGCATTTTTCAAATTACCAATGATTTATATGGCCTTAAACAAGCCCATAGAGATTGGTATGATAGATTAACAAGATTTTTTATTACAAAACAATAATTTTAAGGGAACTGTTGATCCAACTCTTTTAATAAAGAAATTAAAAAAACATTATGATTCTTAAAATATATGTTGATGACATTAAATTCAGATAAACTCAACAATATTTAACATATTACTTTTTTATTCTCATGAAATATGAGTTTGAAATAAGTATGATGGGTGAGTTATCATTTTTTCTTGGTTTTCAAATTTCTCAAAAACCATAAGATACTTTTATATATCAACACAATTTTATAAAATATCATATTAAAAAATATGTATATGAAAATACTAAAATCATTAGTACTTTAATCAGTACCTCAAATAAACTTGATATTGATGAAGCTGGGAAATTAGTTCACCCAACAACTTTTAGTGGAATGATAAGAAGCCGACTGTACTTAAAAGCTAGTCATCTAGATTTAATGTTTTCTTTATGATTATGTGAAAGGTATCAAGAAAATAAAAAGGAATCCTATATAAAATGTGCAAAAATAAGTTTTAATTATTTAAATGGAATTATGGATTTATTACTTTTCTATTCTCCTAAAAATGATTTTCAATTGAAATGTTTATCGGATGCGGACTTTATTAGTTGTATAAGGGATAAGAAAATTACTTTTGGAACTATTAATTTCTTAGGAGATTCATTAGTTTCTTGGTCTTTTAAGAAAAGACACGTAGTATCACTTTCCACTACTGAATCCAAATATGTGGAAACTAGAAGTTGTTGTGCTCAAGTGTTTTTGATGCAACACACACTCATAGAATATGGCCTTAGTTTTACAAAAAGTCAAATACTATGTGATAACACTAGTTCCATTGATTTAATTAAAAATCATGCACATCACTCTCATGTAAAACACATATATATTAGGCATCAATTTATTAGATATCACATACTTTAAAGATATATCATTTTACAATTCATCGAAACATAATAAAAACTTGCTGACATTTTAACCAACCCATTACCTTCTGATAGATTTGAATACATCAAACAGAAATATGGAATGATCAACGTAAAGTAATCATTCATATATACATTTTTTAAACCATATCCTAAAATTAAGTAACTCATTTTCAAAGGAGGATTACATATGAAAATTCTTTTAAAAAAATTATTTTTTAAAATTTATCATAATCATGTTTTTATATAAATTTTTCATATTCATGTTTTCATTTAAATTATTCATATTCAAGTTCTCTTTTCAATTTTCTGTATTCTATTTTTCCTTTAAAATTTTCATATTCGTGTTCTCATTTAAATTGTTTATATTTGAGTTGTCATATAAATGTATCATATTCAAGTTTTCATTTAAAACTTTTATATTCAATATTTCTTTCGTAATCTATTATAAAATAAAGAAGAATAAATTAGAATATCGATGATTCTAATCTAAAAGGTACTCTTCATTCTTTTATATTATAACACTATTTCCTTTTATTTAGTTTTATCTTTGTTTTTTGTTACTATAAAAAATTCATTAATATTTTTAGTTTTCCAATCATATCCACAAAATACGATAAACAAATTTTATAACACCTCAAGAGTTCAAATTATTTAAAAAATTTCTTTGAATATTTTCACAACGGTCAGACCAGTTAGATTAAATCTCATCTATTAGATATTTTTCGGAGATCAACCATCACTTGAAATCACCAATATAATGGGGACCCCTTGTGTGTCCCACATTAATTATCTCAAGTATTTTTCTTTGAGGTTTTATCACATTTAAGACTCCTAGTACAATTTCTAATCTTCGTGTCTAAGTATTCAGTTTCAAGCCCCAATATGATGGAACCAGTAGATGATTATAGTAAATGGATTAGTTTCCCAGAAAGTTTAGTAGAAATATATTTTTATGAAATGTATGATTTATCTCTTAGAAGGATTATATATTTTCATGTTTGGAAATAATTATGTGTGGAACAATCAGATCCTAATTACTATTTGGTTTAATTGGATCTAGTTAAATATTTCATAATTCTATAAGGTTTATTTAAAGAGGATTGAAAAGTGGTGTTTTCTTTACAAGTCTATGAGAAGTGTTACAAGATGACACCTAGGTAAGTTACATGTTTCTTAGTAATTTCAGATTAAGGAGATTATTTTTTTCATCTCATAAACTACCTGATAATAACGGTACATTTAACAAATAAAGAGCTAAAAAATCATTCTTTATGAATGTATCAAATGAGGAATCAAGGATGGTCACCAATCTCATTTTGGATAATATAGTAATAAATATTTTGATCCAAGGATTCCTAACTTTGATAATGGTAGATATAGATACAATGAAAGTATCTAATATTTTTATTTTGGATTACTTGTTAAATATAAGGAAAGTCAATTTGGTAGGTTTTATTCATTTGAATATCAAGAATATCAAGTCTTGATCAAGAAAATATCATATTATAATGTTTCTAACTATGATTTTTAAGATGATTGAATAAAGCAAGAAACATTTCAATATCGGGATTAGGTCCAATCCTATTAAAAAAGATTGTGTTTATAAGTGATCACATAATTTAAAGGATGAAGTTTGTCCTCATTTCTGAATCAAATTTTTTTTATAATAATAATCAGGGTTTTATAAAAAAAGAACCTTATTCTAAGATAAGGAAAGTAGAGAAGGTTGTTCAAAAGAGAAAGGTTGAGTCCCTTCCTCCGACAAAATAAAAGAAACCAAAAAATACTCAAATGAAGTAGTTGGACAATGGAGAGGAAAGGATGAAAGAAAAGAAGAATATCCTTAGATCAAACTCTAACAAGATAAATCATTTTCTGTAATGTAATATGGGGAAGTAGTTTTATATAATCAATAAAATGAAATGAAATAAATGAGGAATATATCAAAAACTGAATTCTGTGATAAATTGAGGAAATTAGTATTGACAACTTCTGTAAATTTTATTTTACCAATTAAATATGCTATATTTTCCTTTCAAGAGACATTTATTTTACATGCTGATGTTCCCTCTATTGAAGAAAAAAGAAGAGAAGTTTTTTTAGTTAAAGAATATGTTCCAGTTGGGAAAGTGGATTCAAATTCAAAGTCACAACATTGTGAATTGTTTCAAAGATCAATGCTAGAAAGTGTGGTATAAATAAAAGAATATGTTGATGAGGAATAAGAATAAGAGGAAGAGTAATAAGAAAATATTTTGAAGAGAACTACTAATCCTGAAAAGGATCAAGAAGAGGAATGGAATAAAATTTTTGATAAAGAAAACCTTCTTTCTGATAAGTCTTGTTTGAGGACCTCTCAATCTTCTTCAAAATAATTATCAGCCTTAGGAAATAATAATGATAAATCTATTAGTCAATGAAAAAAAATTAAAAAAACTTCAAGGACCTCAATATTCATCTAAGAATGATGAAAAAGAACAAAGAAAAAACATTATGTAGTAAAAGGATTGTTTTTTAGGCAATTGAAATATCTAATGAAAATAAGGCTAATCAAAAAATTAAAAAGTTAGTGATAAATAAATACAAAGGGAAAAAACTCTATAAGAAATCAGAACCAACCACATCATACCTCTTATAAATAACTAGTTATTTTCAGAATCACCCAATACGATCAAAACTCAGGTACTCAACTATATCATTCATACATCGAATATATTATCGAAAAAAATTCATTACTTCCCCAAATTGAAAAACAAGGTTGATCTTATTACTAATAATTAAACTAAAAAATTGGATTTAGTGAAATCATTAATATATATATTGATACATTTAGAGTCTGATTTCTCAATATTTAAAGAAAGTGTCTAGGACCATAAGATAAGTTGCAACAAGATGGTTAAATGGCCTCATGGGGTTGATAATGATATCTAAATCCATGATAATAATTTGGAAAATTTGGAGAAGAATTTGAATTAAACTGATGGTGATTTCAATATTATTGGTAAACACTTGGAAAATATTGTAAAATTTCTCAAGAAATTTGAAATTCAGTCAAAAACCTTACTCTAGATATCACATATTTACAAGGAAGCTTAGTTTTTCAACTTCATTGGATTTCATTATTCAAGTGCTATAAAGATTAAATTATTTATTTGAAGAATCATAATGATTCCTTTTGAAAAATAATTAAAGCTCTGGATGACAAGAATAAGTTCATGGACCAAATGGTCAAGGTGTAATATGAAATGATTTGGATTCAAGGGGAAAGGATACATGATGTTTAACAGAAAAACCAATCTAAAGAATATTTTTTTGCAAATATTGAAGAATATGGGAAAGAATTCAAGAAGTGGAAGACTATAGTGAGATCCTTGGTTATAAAGAAAGATTAAAATTTCATACAATATTATTGCAACTACTATTTTTGTAAACATTTTCATTAATGAACAACTTTTTCATCTCATTATGAATTTATTGAATGCATCTAAATTATGATTGATTAGGTGTTCTTTAATTTTTTTTAATGATCATATACTTCATTGTAATATTTTTCATATTTTTTTCTCTAAAACCATTTATGGTACCTCAAACCCTATTCCCAACTCCTTTTTTAAAATCACAAAGGGGGGGAAATTTATACAAAGGTGGAAAATTTTATAGAAAGGGGTATATGTTTTAATTAATGGGGATAAATTTCATTTAATGAGATAATACGATCCTTAGAGGGAGTTCTTATCCTAAGGGAGAGTTAGTCATATTCATCATTATATTCAGATGAGTTATAAAATCAGAAGGGGATTAATATAATTTTAATTTCTAAATATGATTCAAAGTTTCCTATTCATTTAAGTTTTTTGGATTGTGCTTTCCAAAAGGGGGGAGAATGTTGGTTCAAAAGTTTTTCTTATGAACTTTTTCATAATTTTTTTTGGGAAATAAAATATTTAATATTTATTTATTAACTAACTTGTTTAAAATGTTTTACAATGTTTTAATAAGAAAACACAATCTTTTTATCTTATATAGAATAAGATTTAAGGAGTTAAAAAATATACTTTGTTATTCTATTTATCACAATGAGAGTGGATATTATTTGTTTACCATAATGAGGCTGTATAATATAATAATGATACTTAGATTTATTGTACTTAGCTTTATCAGAAAAATATAAGATCTCCTATTTTTTCTTTCATACTAACAAAATCTTAATATCTGGATTGATAAATGTTTCAAATAAAATAATACTCAGACTCAACTAATTTATCATAATATACTTTTCATGCCCAGAAAATCTTATCTCTTATATAAGAAACATTTTTTACACTACAAATGGTATTTATCAAAAATACATTGTACATTCTATTATAATATAACTATTGAAGTTCCAAGTGTCCAATTCATCATGAAAAACTCAGATAACATTTGATCATTGGAGGATCAAGATGACTATTGGATTGTTTCTTATAAATAACTAGTTATTTGAAGATTTTTATGTGATGTTATAATAATTTTAACTTCAAAAAAATTTAGTGTATAAGAGTTATGAATCTTATAAGGTTGAACTTCTTGTTCTTTGTACTTTTAATCTTTTTGAGTTCGATTTTGTAATAATAATGATTGATCACATTAATATGATCAAGGTATTGTGGGGATGAAAAGATAGATAATTAAATCATTATATAGAGGGATTTCTGGGGTAGAAATAGAGAGAATTTTATCATCATATTGAGGGCTCATGGGGATAGAGAGAGAGAAAATCTGATCATCGTATCAATGTATCATGTGGATAGTGAGACAAACCGATCATCATATCGAGGGATTTCCCTTGTAAGGGAATGAAAAACATTCTTGTAAGTATAAAATAGGGGACCTTTATCCTAGGTGATTGGACCCCCTACTCTTTTGGTTAAAATAATTGTATTCATTTATATTAATTTTTTATTACTATTATTTTATTTCCACAGCAATTTTAATATAAAGTGAATCCTAATTCATATTTCTATTTGTATATTTTTTATCAATATATATTTAATTATGATACAATTGTTTTACTCTAAATAATGTTCTGAATATGTTATTACTTTAATTATGATTCTATACACCTTAAGATAGAATTTCTAATTTTGTAATACTCTGGTATATCATAACTATTGTGATTATGATCCTTTTTATGTTTACTCTAATTAAATCATTTCTACTATAAATAAGATTAAACTTTGAATATTTTACCACTTCTTACTGAATACGAATCTATATTCTGTTAAAATAGAGTCTCATTACGACCTATTAAATACATATCAGAATCTACTTGATTAAAATAATTTGTTCATTAGACCCAAGGGCTTAGTCCTATTACCATTTAAATACCTAAGAGTCTTTATAAACGTGTTTTTTGTTCAAACATGTTAAAATACGTTTCCTTTATGGTCAAAAATAAATGTTTTAAAACTCACAATTCTCCCTCCACACTCTTTTATTTATACATATTCATATACATTATCATATAAAAATTTCTAATTTTTTCAAGTATATGTTATACTGTTACCTATAGACATCATATAAAAAGGGAACTAAGTTAGATGTAATACCACTAAAGTCATTTATAGTTAAGTCAATCCTAGGGTTCGTATTCCTGGTCGACAATTCATGCTTCTACCAACACCATAAATGTATTTGAGCAAGATACATCTCCAAAATGGGATATATTTCCTATCCCAGGGTTTATCTTTACTCACATCCAATCACTATAAAAAAGGATTCAAGGTAAAATCTGGACATCCTATAATTAACACTTTACTTGGTATAAATAAATAAGGACCCAAGGTACGTGACTAAGATTTCCAAGAAATTATTAGAAACAATAACTTAGTAAATCATTTTCTATATGAGTCCATCCATGGAATTCATACATGGGAATCCAAGTATCACATTTTAAATATTAGAATTAATCTTCCCTAGGATTACATCCAATGAATTCTGGCATGGGAATCTAATTATCACTCCTGAAATGTATAAAAATACTACCTATGAGTACATACAAGGAATTCATACATGGGAATACAAGTATCAATCAAACCATGTATGAACATCTAGCCTATGAGTTTGTCCAAGGAATTCCAACATGGGAGACCAAGAATCACACAAGGAATAATATAAATAACTCTCTCTATGAGTCTTTAATGAATTCCTACATGGGAATCCAAGTATCTCTCAAGGTGTATAAAAAACTCACACTACAACTATGCCCAATGAATTCCTACATGGGAATCCAAGTATCACTCAAGGCATATATAACAACTCATCTTATGAGTCAGTCCATGGAATTACTACATGGTGATACATTTATCAATCAAGTAATAATAAACTAGATTCCATGAAGTACTTCTATAACTTCAAAAAATATAACAATTAAATAAGAAGTATTAGAATATGGAACCCAATAAGTACATCTTGACATCCCAATAACAACATTTCATTGCATCAAGATAATCCTCCAACTACCAGGAAACACCTCTAGTGAGAATAACTGCAACATCAATAATCATGTATATGAATTAATAAAAGTGTGAGGGTGATAAAAGTCATAACCCACCACTACTACCATATACCCATGGATCACGAGTTCAATATAGGTTACAAGGTGATACCCTTTATTATCACTACCCAAAACTAAAGTTCTAGTATAGGATCATTCAAACACTAGAGCACCCCCTAGGTCCCTTGCATCAAAACACTAGAGATGCATC
Organism: Viscum album; assembly: GCA_963277665.1. Taxonomy (NCBI): domain Eukaryota; kingdom Viridiplantae; phylum Streptophyta; class Magnoliopsida; order Santalales; family Viscaceae; genus Viscum; species Viscum album. Next base: position 902,131,993 of record OY728160.1, on the reverse strand, counting down.
AAACCCAGAATCAACAAATTCCATTGGTAAATAGATGTGTCTGTATTGGGGTCCTCTAAGTCAATAGATAATAAAATAATCTCTCTTGGGATCCTAGAAAGAAATAAGTGGAGGTATCCCACAGGGGATACACAATTATGTTCAAAGCCTCAATTCATGGGATGAAGCTAGTTCATTAGGATTTTTAGTGACCTTGGCCATTCATCTTGTACAATCTACCCATTTCATTTAGTTAATAAATTTATCATAATGAATTTAAATAGGGTGAATCACCCTCGGGGGTGTGCTCGAGCATTCACATAATATCATAAACATACATAAATACTAAAGGTTGAGTGCGACAAACCACTAACCTTTATGAATCATTAAACCATTTATAAACTTCTCTTCAAAAATCCATCCACGATCACCAATGTCTGAGCCAAGCCATACTATATTCCAATATCCTACCAAACACTGGGTAGCTCAACCATAATTCAAAAACATTAGTTATATCATTAAAAAATTTAATATAAAAAAACCCAAAAAATTCATAACATGAGATATCTCACTAGACACCTATAACTCAATGAAAATCTAAGTAACCACAAGCAGAAGGTCCCATGGGTACCACTAATACCATTCCCTATAATATACCTTACAAATGGTGTCAAAACGACCACATAATAATTTAGTTTAAAACATTAGAGATTTAAAAAATCACCAAGATGGAATACCTCAGGGAAACAGCATGTGGAAAAGTGAAGATGACCTCTCAGAATTTCATTATCCTAGATAGATTAAAATCCCCAATCAAAATGGTTGATTCTACCAAGAACCAGTGGAACCGGTGAAGAACTGTAAATTGAAACTCCAAAAATTTATGAACAACATAAGGAAAAAAACCTATAAGAATAAATGAGGAAGATCTTACCTACCGATGATGTTGAAATGAACCTGATATCTCCTTGATAGGTGAAGGGATGAGGGGGGAGAGGATCTTAGGTGAGAGCTTCCCATACACACCCTCCAACTGGATAAAGAAATAAATGGCGAAGAAACCCCCTATTTAGCCCTTTTAAAAAATATATTATAGTTTTCACATCACGCACTGGTTATATGATGTGTAAAATATTCAAAATGTGAACCGAATACACATCTTCAATTAATTGGGGTGAGCCCCTAGTCTTTCACATCATTTATTATCCAGGATCTGTCCCATGAAACCAATTCACATCATGAATTTGGAATTCATGACGTGAATTTCTCTCTACATCTATTTTCAGCAGCCCAGTAGCCCTTTCTTCCTCTGATACTTTACTTGAACCCCAGAGGCCTCCATCAATACTTAGAACACATATAAAAACACAATTTTTATAAGTTAAAACACTCAAAACCTCATTCCAATTTTTTGTTCACAAAACAACTACTCCACAGATGGAGGAAAGAAACCAAATTCTCTCAAAAATTCAACCAGTCCAAAACACGGGATGTTACAACATCCCCGCCTTAGAACTTCTCTTCCTAGAAAAGTATTGGGGAATAAAGAAAACATCACCCTACCTACCTGGATCAGGAATTCCCACTCAGATTTTTTTTGTCCCAATAAACTCCCAATGCTCTTCCAATCATTACATAGAACATGAGGTATATATGCTTCTAAAACATGATCAAATATTCGTAACAATATAAGAACACCAGGATAGTTCTTACCTGATCCTCTATAATCTGTTATGTGATCAATTTTTTTCCCTTTCATCGACCGACTTATTTTGCTCCCCACCATCGGTTCTCACTTTCAATGGAAAATTTCAAACCACAGTACATCCATTATTCTAATTGCCTATAAAATCATGTCCATGTCATTCTAACGACCCATTCAGCATGTTTCTCAACTCCAAGCATTCAATCACACATGAGGAAACTTCTATCGGTTCCCATTTTCATGCCACCACAAGACCAATGATAAATTTATGATCAAATATCAATGGGTCATCATAAATTATCCTAGGAAAATGAACATACACCTAAATTTATACCCAAACCTACACCTGACATTTCTTAAGAAATTCAATTATACATGGTCCCATTTATCTAGGGAATCAAGAATAAAAATGAATATCCAATGACTGATCTCACACCTATCCACACATTTGGATCATCCTTTTTATCATACCAGTGAAATGATTTCAAAACATGACATCCCATTCTCCATCGGTCCCTGAAAATAACAACTTACAAATCTTAAAACCTGCTCACACCCGATTGTCAACGTAGATGACACCCATCCCTTTTTCCGGGTCCAAGGAAAAAATACACACTATGAATTAAGAAATTTATAACCAAATAAGGGTCACCCCCCTTTAATGGAATATGGTTTACAAAACACCATCCTTCTTACTTTGAAACCTCTCCTTGAGTGAAATATCAATAGGTTTTCTCATTAAAATAAGAAATATATTTAAGAAATAAATGAAGAATAGAATAGAGAAAATTCACTCTTATCATACTCATTATGGTGTTTATATAGAGAATGATCATATCTAAACTAGAAGTACATGATGATTCCATCAATAGCCACACATATCTCTCTTTGAACCATCCTCAGGTCAAATAAGATACCATAGACTTTAACGAATTCCTGACACCATGTCTCCTGAAAAAAAAAATCTAGGTCCAACCGTGTTCAACCATCTCATGAAACCTGATTTATTATTTATGTCACAAATTTTTGGCATCCAGGCCTACAACACTTTTGGAAACCATTGGTCCATGTCTCACACACATCTACTTACTGGTTTATGATTTAAATGGATCCATCCACAACCAACGTGTACCTTTATTACCCAAATAATACACCAATGAGTCATTTTATACAAAAACCAACATAACCCTATTACATGGAATATTATTTTAATTAATCCAGAATATCCCTTGGGATCCGTTTCAAAATCAGTAACCTTACCCATGCCATGATTTATTCCATGACTACCTATCATGCGGCGTCATTCTGGTCACAAGCTTTGACCCATTCCCTATCAACATTAGAAAAATAGAAACACTTATCAATGGGTTTAGGAACCTAAACAGTCCTAACTATAAAATCCAATCTCAAAAAATAAGCACCTAGGTGATTTCTTAGAAACCAAAGGCATCACCAAGCTTATAGTGTAAATCCCAATAAATAACCATGCATTTATCTCAAACGAGTGTATAACCTATCCCAATTCCTAAAAAGGAATCCATAAACCAAGGATAACCTCTTTCATTGGTTTCCAATGATTAAAAATAATTTTCACTTATTAGGTTCTAAGTAAAAACTAAGGGCCTATAGGTATCCCACATATCCCTAACAGTCAAGTCTAATAATAGGATCACTAGGTCTAACCACATATCCCAAATATCAAATCTCTTTAAAATAATGATAACATAATCCTATGAGGGTCATAACTATCTAGAACCATTATACTAAGGCCCTAATCCTCTATAAAAACCAAATAAGGACTTCTCTCTAGAGTCTATGATGTTTATTTAAGATAAAAATGAACTAAAACTCATCATAAATATTTATATGGTAATACCCCCTCAAGGTCTAGTCCCCTATAAATATTTAGGTGTCTATTATCATCGTACAAAGTGACCCAACAAGATCACCAAAAATAAAAGGATACACACATAAAGGGTCCACTAAAGAATCATCAACTGTCAATACTGAACTTCTTGGGTCACTACTATAAGAATGTGGTTCAGTTATGTAAAATTTCATTTCAAGATATATAGGAAAATAATATATATTGTTACTAACTTTTTAAATAACTAGAATTAAGAAAAAAATCTCCATGAGGGTTTCATTAAATGGGAATCAAATTCCATATAGACTTACTAGGGTCACTCCACCTCTTGTGCATGAAGAATGGGTCATCAGCCTCTCCATTGAACATCTCAATGTAGATGTACATTTCCTACCATCAGAAGAATATATATATAAATTTTATCCCAATTGAGTATAATTTCAACAAAAACCTATATGGGAAAATAGAATTTGGGTTTTTGTTGACACTTTAAAAAATTTTCCTATATCATCGGTAAAATTACACACTAGAAAGTATATAATATGTTAATACTAGGGGCCAAATATGATGTATGAGACACCTCCTTCCTTCACTAGAAAACATTCAAAATCAATCATTGGCCTCTTGTCAACAATCTAAGATCCATAAATCCAACAATGGAATCTCTCTAATAGACTGAGAGACATAAATCCACTATAAATAACTCCACACAATATGTGGATCACTCAAAGAGAAAATCATATACAACTGTAACATCACATATCAAGAAAATCAATCCCATATCCCTAGAAACTAGAACATCATACCGAAATAGGTGTTCTCGATGAACCAGTAAGATATCCATAATAGGTCCCGAAACATTTTTAATACCCATTAATACCATCTCGAGAATAGTAATACAACATAAAAAACACATCTGATACCACTTTGTAACATCCTAACCCATATTCCATTAAATTAGTGCTCCAATCTAATTTTCCCAAAGGCCTCAAGCGCACCTCCCAATACACCAAAGGCTACAAACTAGAAACAACGGTCTAAAGGTCATACATTGTAGAGAACATACCATCATATGAGAGTAAAAAACAATGAAAATAACTAGATATAATCCATAGTAGTAATAAACAGAGTGTGGAATAAATAAATAGACCGAAATAGGATAATGCTATAATAATAATGAAATTTTATAAAACCCTAAACATCCATTTAATACATACAGCAATGATCACCCACTAGGCTAACTATACATATATAGGGGTAAACAAAATAAAATAAAATAAAAGTACAAGGCTCTACTACATACATAGTTACATACCACATACCTGATATCTACATAAATGTATGATCCATCCTGCTCGAATAGTCCCAAACCTCGAGCATACCTATTCCTAAAACAAATTGAACATATGCTAGGGTACGCCATTATAATGGCGGCCTGAGTAGGGTGTGGGTGTAAAACATAGTAGGGCACCAACAACATGGTCCCGTACATATCCAGTGATATTCAGTGTATATAAAAGGGATCTAATCATCAGGATAACAATAATAATTCAAAATTCCAGAAATAAGCTGGAAGAAAAAGTCATACAAGACATGAAAAAGTTATGTTCCCAACATAGATAAGACACAACTATAAAAGATAAATAAAATAAATCAATTGAAACCACAGTCGATCCCTAGGTCCATGATCCTGGTCAACTGGGTGAAGTGCCATCATGTATATATATATATATTCCACTATATATATATGTGTATATGTATATATACATTAGTAAGGTGAACAAAATAACATAAACAATAGTATTTGATCCTTAGGTATGCAACCCTATTCGTTTAGACAACATATGAAAGGGAATTGAGTTGGATGTTGTACCACTCTTGATGTTTAAAATTATGTCGATCCTAGGGACCATAATCCCGATTTAAAATACCTAAACCATTCAGCGTTGTAAATTTCTTTGAGCAAGCAACGTGACCATGGGAGAAAACATGTTGTATTACAATGTTCACCCACACTCTCCTTTAATCACTATAAAGATGGATTCTATGTAAAATCTACAAATCCTGTAATTAACACTTTACATTATATAAATAATTTGGGACCCGAGGTATGTAAGCAATGTTTCCAAACAATGATTTCTTACAACCACTTAGTAAATAATTTTTCTTATTAGTCCATCCAAGTAATTCCCGCGTGGGAATCAAAGTATCACTCTTTACATAGTAGAATTCTACATCCCTGTGAGTCTGTCTAAAAAATTCCTACATAGAAATTTATGTGTCACTCATGGAATGTATAAAAATCCAACCTATGAGTTTTTCCTTGTAATTATTGCATGGTAATCCAAGTATCAATCAATACATATATGAATATCCAGCCTATGAGTATATCAATGGAATTCCAACATGGTAATCATGGTATCACTAGAAGAATAATATAAAACAATTCCTATGAATCCATCCAAGTATTTCCTACATGGGAATCCATATATCACTCAAGGCATATATTATAGTGATCCCAATGAGTCTATTCAATAAATTACTACATGGGAATTCAAGTATCACTAAAGGAATATATAACAACTCACCCTATGAGTCCATCCAAGTAATTCCTACATGGTATTCCAAGTATAATTCATGGAATAATAAACTAGATTCCAGAAAATACATCTATACTTTCAAATAATATAATAATTGATTAAAAATTCTTAGAAGCCATAACCTAGTAAATAAGTCTTCGAATCCTAATAACAATGTCACATTGCATCACGCCCATCATCCAAATACTATGAAACAACTCTAACGAGAATTTTTGCATCATCATTAGTCAAGTAAATGCATGAATAAAATAGTGAGGGTGTACAAATGCATAACCCACCACTACTTCCATATCCTTATGGATTACCAGTTCATAATGGGTTCTAATGTGACACCCACTATAGTCTCTACCCAAACCTGGCATACCAGCTCAGGTTTTTTCAAGCACCAGAGAACCCACTGGTCCCCCTAGATCAAAACACTGTAGAGAAATCCCACATGGAATCCTCATGGTCCATTAGTTAATAGAGGTTTTTCTCTTAGGGATCTCTAAGTAAATATAAAATCGGGGAATCCCATTGGGTTCCAATAAACGAATAAGAAAAGGAATCCCATATGTGATCCTTAGTCATGGTCAAAGCCTTGAGTTGTGGGATGAAGTGAGTGAACCAGAGTTTCTGGTGACCCCATGTGTTATTCTGGTATAAAGTACCTATTCCATTAAGTTATGGAATTGATTAGAAATAATTTAAAAATGAAATTCTCCCTCAGGGGTGATCATTAGAGTCAACATAATGCCATAAACATGCATAAATTCTAAAGATAGGGTATGACATAACACCTACCTTTTAGAAGATTTAATCCATTGATAAACATATCATGGTACCTCTATCCAAGCTCGTCGATGTTCAATCCAAGATGTATCTTCTTCTAAGTTCATACCTAACACTGTACAGATCAACCATAGTCCAAAAAATTATATACATCATTAAAAAATTTAATATAAAAACAAAAACCCAAAATTCCTAATAGTATATATCTCACCAGATGCTTATCTCTTAATGAAAATCCAATAAACCATGAGAATATGGAATACTGGGCACCCCCAAGACCATTTTCTGGAAAATACCAAAATAATTGCATAAAAAAATCTTCCAAACGAGAAAATTTTAAGAATTAAGGTTTATAAAATCATTGTGGTGACATACCTTGATCAAGAGGAATTAATTGACGTGCAGATAGCCTCTCAAGACATCCTCGTCCTAGGAAAAGTTAAAGTCCCAACCGTAACGGTCGATTCCCACATGACCTGATTTAACTGATGAAGAACCCTAAATTGAAACTCCCAAATATTGGAAATGATAAAAGGAAAACAATGTATAAAGGGAAAATAGTAAAATATTACCCAGTGATTCAATCAAAATGAAATAGATATCTACTTTATTAGTTAATTATGGATGGATAGGATAAGTTCTCAGCTGAGAGCCTCTCGTGAGTTCCCTCCTACTAGCTGTTGAAGAAATGGGGTAGGAGCACCATGGTCAACCCTTTAAAAAAACATTTTTTCATGTTTCATGTAGTGTAATGGTTACAAAAAATCTAAAATATACATGATGTGAATCAAATACACATTTTTAATTCCTTGGGGTAATCCCATGGGATTCTAAATCTGATATTATCCAGGTCACATCCCATGAAACCAATTCAAATCATGAATTTTTAATTCACAACATTAATTTCTCATTGTAGCTATTTTCAGCAGCCCAGTGGCCCATTTCTCCTCTAGTACTTTCTTGGAACCCTCAGGAACTTCATTGGTAATTTTAAGATATCTAAAACACTGCATATTGATGTTCAAACACTCAGAACCCCATTAATATTTCCTTTTCAAAAAATAGATCATCTATTTGAAAAGAAAACTATTCAAATTCTCTCAAAAATTAAACTGGCCTAAAACATGGGACATCACATTGGGTGAACAAATTTGAAGGTTCATATGTTATAAAGTTTAACATTCACCCTTTAGAAAGTATAAAGTTATGAAATAATTGGGGTAACTATAGAATGAAGGCTATCAGATCGAGTTCATCAGATAAAGATCAATCGAATTGAGTTTCTTTTAAATATGGTTTTTACTCCATATGAAGATGTGTTTATATGGATATCTATTAAAACCTTCAAATGTATATACTTCCAGTTGCATCATGCTATCATGTATGAAATCTAACAGTCTCGGTATACTGGATAGATGAAGAAGAATTGCAAGGTGCTGAGTTTTTATTACAAGTTATACATAGTTCAATATTATTAAGTCATGAAGGCCGATTTGGTATATATGATATTGGTATAAATCAATTAGTTAGAGTTCCATCAGTCAAAATTTTAATCGATTAGACATTATAGAAACAATCATCAGATGAATGAACATTTGATAGATCAAGACAATTGCATCAAATAGATGATCCTATGAAGTTATACATATCACTATTTTGGAATCATGTATGTATATTGAGCTGAATCATTTGGTTAAAGATAATAAATGATAGAGTATTTGAGTAAACGAGTTCATCGATCAAAGAAATATAAGATTTACACTGGACTGAGAAACTGTGTACCAGATAAACTATTCTTATGTAGCTATATATCACACATTTACTGGTTTGGATTTTTAACAAATATAAAATATTTTTAAATACCTTAAAAATTATTGGGATATTCTAGAAATCCAATAATATTTTTCTTACTGGTTCTAAGGATGTTTGAAGAAGTTTTTTAACATCATGTTTAAGGAAGATTAAAGAGATGAAATTGGTGCTGAGTTTGCAAGAAGATTCATATTTATTATAGAATATTGTAGAATAATCCTGTTAAATTCAAAATGAGTGGGAGTTAATATTTTATGTTTTGGATGATCGAGAAAAAACATTCAAGTACATATTTTTTCTCCTTGATTAGCTTGTATATAAATGGGTGTTTCTAAAATGGGTGCAAATAATGTTTGTATGTGAAAAAAGGATAAGTGTAGAAGAATTCTATGATGGATGAGTTTCTAACCAATGAAACACCTCATTGAAGTATACATACACTGAACAGAGGTGTAGCAAGAAATGGTATCAAATAGATGTTCTAATCAAAGACACTAGTTGGAGACATCAATTAAAGACAACAAATAGAGTTTATACTCGATAGATATTCTGAATAGTTTGGGAGGTGTAGTTATTTTGTTCATCAAATAGAGAATATGTCAAAGGAAAAATATCATGATGTGCACCGGATGGATTATACTAGAGAAAGGAAGGAGGTTTACTATATAGTGATAGTAGATGGATATATCATATAACAAATTTCTGGGTGAATTTTAGTGATCTGATATGAAAAGTTTCCTATTTTTAGATCAGTTTGATAAAAAACATTATAAATAATTGGATTGAGTATAATTTCCTATCAATAAATATAAGGATTATAAAATAATTTATCTCAAATTTTATTCACATAATATTATACTGAATTTATAAGGACCTAAGGCAGTCACCATGGAAAGGATGTAGTCACCCACACCGGGGGATAACTATTTGAATATTTTGTTCTATCCTTTATTTCCTAACATATTAAACAAATGTTGGTTGAGTTTTATAATGTTTAAAAGGATAGAATACTCTTAAAAAAGTTTAAGGGGTTAATTTAAAAGAGGAGATAAATTTTATAAGATTACCACTAATTCACCCCCCCCCCAACGCACATTTTTCAATGGTTCTTAGGATCCCAATGAACATGAATTGGTATCAAGGTAGGTTTCATCTATTTGAAATTATCATGGATAATCTGAAAATAATTGATATTTTGTACCTTTGATGTAAAAAAATAACATGGTTAAAAAAAATAGGATGATACCCTATCTTATGTTTCTTGGTTTGGAGGTAATTGATGCAACTAAAGTTGGGTTTCCACATATTGAGAAAGATGATACTATAAAATTTATTAACAAAATTAATCTTACGTTTGATGGGAAAGATCAAAATTCTATTCTTATGATAATGTCAGAAACTACTAATATAAAGGTTATGGGTCTCAAGATAGCTATAAAAACATGGGAAAAACATGAAAGTGTAATTTTGGAATATATTAAATAGAAGGAAGAATAGATAATAATATGGAAAGGAATTTGTGATAATTATAAAAATGGAAGATGATGAAAAAATTGATGATTACATCACCAAATTTAATATTTTTTTAGAATCATAAAAGGAGTCAATAATATCTAGGAATATTCTAAAATTATTAATAAACATATGGGAAACTTTCCAGATAGGTTTGAACCTAAAATATTTTCCTTAGAAGATAAATATGATTTATCTCTTTATAAATTACATTCCTTTTTTATAATGATATTAGGAAAGTTCCAACATTATAAAATAATATTATGGAATAAATTTACATTCTAAAAATGAAGAAGATGAATTTTAAAGAACCATAATATGAGTTTTTGGAACTCGTTGAATCAGAATATAAGGAAGCTGATGTTGAAGAAAACTATAAAATCATGTGTCTAATCTCTAAAAAATACTAGAAATGTGGATGAAAGTACAAATTAATGATCCCACATAATTTTTTTTTACTGTAGATGGATTTTTATTTTTTATATGAATTTTACTAGGATGAAATTTGGAGAATATGAAGATGATTTTGAAGAAACAGCTTAGTGGAATAAGTCGAGAAAAAACTCCAAGAATGACAAGAAATCCAAATTATGTTATGAAAAGTTCATTGTAAATAACAGAAGAAGTATGTTGTGTAATGAAGTTTTGTACCACTCTACTAATAGTAGTTCATTAAAAGATGAAAATATTAATATGTTCCAAACGTTCTTTTCTAATGTTGAGAGAAAGGAAGATCCTTCAAATAGTGATTAAGAATAATGTAAATAACCCTAAAGAGAATATTAGCTAATAACCAAACCTATGAAATGTATTTATAAAAACACAAAACATAATAAATAATTTAGAATTTAGAATAAATAAGGTGAGAATAATAATATAGTAAATTAATATTCCCTTAAAAATGAATATTCGCACATTGAGGATATTAATAACCTCAAACTGAAAGTTAAAAAACAAGGAAAGATGTTGGAATATATTACTAAGAATATTTCTACTAAGTAAGATGAGGTTTGCAAAATCCGATTGATATTTCTTGAGGTTTATAGTGAGATAAATAATATGACTGAGAAATTCAATAATTTTTTATATGTAACGGCTGAAACATCTCAATCTACTGAGAGAATTCATTCCAATAATCAAGTGAAATCTACACCCACTAAATATAAAAGTTCATATGATTATATGGACCATTTAGGTGTTACAAACAATGATTGAAAAAAAATGTATTAAAAAGGAATTATAGAAAAACATCAAATCTATAGAAAATTTAAATAACCCCAAAGAAAATGGTTCCACGCACCTTGAGAAAATAGGAACAACAAGTTTGGTTGACCTTCTACAAACTCACTTCAAAGAAAGATAATTTTTATAAAGAAGATCAAGGATTAATAGATATTATTTTTTGTGGATTATATGGGAATTATATATATATATAATTTTTGGCATAAAATGTCTCTCCCTTGGAATATTCTTGAACTATGGAAGATGAATAGTGGAAGAAAAGAGCATAACATTCTTAAGTTGCATGAAGAAATAAAAGAAATGACATTAGATCCTCAAGAGATTCCAGAGAACAACTATTTTGATTTCTTAGATTATTTTTTTCTATGTTGTGATCAAAAACTTTAATATGAGTAAAAAGTTATGACAACACATTTGACATAAGTTTTATATACTAGAAGATAAGGGGATATTGGTAATAATAAAATTTAGGAATAATCATTTTTTATTGTGACTACTCTAAAAGTTAGAAAAAGGAAAAAACTTGAATTATATATAGCTATTGTTCCTCAAATATTACATGTGATATAAAGTTCATAAAATATGTTTAATAATAATAAATATTTGTAATTTATTTTGGAAATAGAAATTACTTAAAAAATTGGAATGAGAATGGATGAGATTGAAGCTAATAAAAAAACAAATTCAAGAAAGTTTGGTGTGTTGATGGGATTAAGCACAATTTTCTTGGCGTTAGCCAAATTTCTTATGATTTTAATGAATTTATATTTATAAAAGATTCTTGTATAATCATAAGTTTGAAGGATTGAATTTTTTTTTACTAAGGTAGATAGAACCAGTGATAGCCTATTCTATATTAGATATATTTATATCTCATTTTAATTAAGTACTGATGTCTAAAAGAAGTTGTGACATGATATAATTTGGAATATTGGATATAAATTAATGATAAAACATTCTAAGGATGTTTTTTTAATAAAAATAACAAAACAGAAATGAAATTAACATGCAATTTGATAACCTGTCAAAAATGACAGATGGTTACTGGCATGCAAAAAAATGTTAAAATCTCGTCCAACAAAACTCTTGAGCTAATACACTCTAATACTTGCGTTCTAATGAGACATAAATCTAAAAAATGTGACTTTTTATTTATTACATTTATTAATTATTTCACATATATTTCCAATATAATGTTTAAGGAACATAAATCAAAGGCTTCAGATATGTTCAGATATTTTAGAAGTGATGTAAAAAAATAGAGATGCGTGTTTACCTATTGAAGGTAAGAGCTCACAATGGAAAGGAGTAAATAATGAATTTTTTCAAATCATATTTAGGGAAACATGTAATCATACACCAATAAAGTTCTCAATACACTTCTCAAAAAAATGGTGTGGTGGAATGAAATAATTGAAGTTTGGTTAAAATGGGTAGAATAATGCTCAATGAATATAAACATTCTAAATTTTCATAGAGAGAAGTTGTAAGTATAGTTATTCATGTTGTAAAAAGATGTTTTTTTCATTTAGAATCAATGATGATAACTTCTGATATTTAGTATAAGAAAAGGAAAATATTAAAATGCTTCAATTTTTTAGGATTCTTTTCTTAATAAATATAAAAAATCTAAATCTTGGAAATTTTGCTTATAATGAATATGAAGTAATTTTCCAAGACTACTAATTAGATGAAATTTTCAACTATTGGAATAAAAAATTTCATGAGTTGGTTCATTCCTATGATGTTAATGTTTTTGAGAATCCAACATTCTTAAAACAGATAAAGAATTTATTATGGAATATATATTACTAATGTCAAATGAAGATAATAAAAGGGGAGATTAATGTGATCTAAAATATCTACAAGTGGATTTAGATTAATATTGTGTTGAAAAAAGTTTGATTGGAAGAAAATATCTAATTTTTTTACTTTAAAAAATAAATTGAATCATAAAAATTATTATAGATCAGAAAGCTCTAGTTTCACCAAAAGAAAACTGAGATTATATCATCATACATAATTTATCTAATATGTGGCCCAACAATAAGTTTATATGGAACTTTAAAATGAATATTATTAAAATTACATGAATTAATAGTTAGATTTTATTGAGAAAAAACACCTGGTAACTTGTTCTAAGACTAGAAATAAATAATTTTATATGAACAAAGTGGGTGTTTAGAAACAAGATCAATTAACATGGATATATTTCTAGAAAAAAATATTTACTTATTTTAAAAGGTTACTCACATATTTAAGGTATTGAATTTGAAAAAAAAAATCCATGTTGAAATACATGAAAATAATAATAATTTCCTTGGAAGTTATTTGAAATCATTATAATAATGTCTATCAGATGGATGTTAAATCAGTTTTCTTAATTTGATAAATTGAAGAATAAATTTATATTGAACAAGCTAATGGGATCTAAATTGATAAATATATAACCTTTTGTGATAATGTTGAAGAAATATTTCTATTGGTTGAAATAATATCCATGTGAATAGTACTCTAAACTTGATATTTTCTTTAATAAGTTTAAATTTTTAAATGTAAAAGCTGATAGAATGATATATTTTAAGGAGATTAAAATAGGTACCCTAATTTTCTTTTTTTATGTTGATGGTATAATTTTTTTAGGTTATATGGATAAAACATATGAATAATTTTCAATGAAAATGATGGAAAATTATAAAATTTCAATTCTTTGAGAATTTAGATTTTTCATGGATTTACATGTTTAAAAAATGGGGGATACATCTTTATATCTCAATAGAATTACATGAATGAGTTATTACAAAAAAAAATTCATGGAAAATTACAGGGAGGGTTATACTCTTATCTCTATTGGCATGAAGTTGACTAAATATGAAGGTAGAAAAAGTGTGAATATGAATGACATATAAAAGATGAAAAGAAGCCTACTCAATATTATACTTCTAGACTAGAAATTATATATGTTGTTACATTATTTTCAATATTTCAAAGTAATCTTAAATAATCACACATATTGAAAGATAAAAAATTATTAGGTATAATAACGTAACATAAAACTATGGGTTGGTGTGTAAAAGAAGTAATGATATGAACTTTCTTGGGATCACTAATATATATTGGGAAGAAGATTGTAATTATAGAAAATAAAAATTAGGAGGAAATTTATTTTTGGGCGAACTTTGTCTGAACTAGAATATTAATAAATAAAGTTAATTTAATTTGAGCACCTAGAAAGTAGAATATGTTTCCACCACCCAAGATTGTTAAAAAATTATTTGAATTAAATTTTATCTATATTATTTGAGAGTAAATTTTTGTACACCATTGAAGTTTCTTTGTGAATATTAAAGTTTCATTGATCCTTCCAAAAACATTGTAAGACAATCTAGATCAAAAAAATTTTATATTCAGAATCATTTCATAAAATAAAATGTTATTTGTAGAGATTTTATGATTGATTATGTTTCAAAAAATTATCAAATTGCTGATGTTTTCACAAAAGAGATGCTAAGGGAAATATTTGAAGAATTGAGGATGCAACTACATGTTCATCCTCCACCAAAAACTTTATAATGTTTTAAGGAAATTCACCCCACCTTTCTTTGGATTATATTGTTAAATTAGGGAAGAAATTAAAAAAAATATAAGGCATACAACTCTTTATATTATGAAAATAAATCTGTTGTTATCATAAAAAGAAGATAGAAAAAGATTTAGGGGGAGTGTATCTTATCTTGGTTAAAAAAAATTGTAGTCAATAATGGATTTAATTACATCAAAAACATTAAATACCAAATATTGTGGGGTCAGTACATTATCTATGATAATGTTTTCTCTTTTATAAAAAATTGAGAAAAGGGTTGTTTAAAAAACTGATAAAATTTGATAAGAATGTTGAAAGTAAATCCAAGGGGTTGATTTAATATCCGTAATCATTTAGGGGTAATTTTTTGTTTTTATTAACTATATATCTTGTTTTTAATGTTTTTTATCTTAGGTATGACATATTTATGGGATTTGTTGATAATTATTTGTTAATTAAGTGTCATAGGAGGATAAAAAAGTTTCCTTAATGATCTTAGGAAACTTTCATTAAGTCAGATGATGTAGAACTGATCTATAATTTCCCATCATCAGGTAGAAAGTCATTATACAATATTATTTTATACAATTTTTTATGTCATATAATGTTATTTGATAAACAAGGGATGATGTTATTGGATGGGGGTTTTCATGCAGTCTGTGTTACTGAGTTAGTATGCATTTTTACATAGTGAAATAAGTACAAAGGGGGAGAAATAAAATGTCTGAGAAATAAATGTTTAAGTGGTTTTACAAAGTTAAATATTATGTTTTATATATACTTGGAGAAAAAAATTGAATTTGAATTTTTTATGTAGTTTATGTTTCATGTTTTATAAAGTTTAATGTTATAGAATCATAGAGGATGTTGTTGAATGAATGTTATCGAATCGATTCCAAAGGATGAAGATCCATAAGAATTGTTTTTTTACTGAGGGTTTGTACTCCATAAGAAGAAGGTTTTGTACAAATATTTATGAAGAATATTAGATATATAGAATCTTAGTTTCATCAGACTGACATGTTTGATGACTAATGATCTGAGTATACAGAACATAAGCATATAAACTAAAGGGTTCTGAGTTTTTGTTATAGGTTATAATTGGTTTAATGTCATTAATTATGTAAGGTCATTTTAGTATATATGATATTGAATTGAATCCATCGATTTTATTTTCATTGGTAAAATAGTTTGACCAGTCAAAAGCTATAGAAAGATTCATTAAATGGATATACATCAAACCGATAAAGATAATGTCATAAAATGGACAATCCAAGAAATTTTTAACTTTTATATTATTTTTGAATTATGTATATAGTTTGAGCTGAATTATGGTAATCAGATGGAGAAAAAACAATTCATTGTTCAAGGTTATCATGTAAAGAGTACCATGTGGAGAGATTCTATGTTTATCAAACAAAATTTTTCTATCAAAGCTGATCAATCAGAGTGAATTCAAATAGAGTACTTAATTGATTTAATAAATATAATAGGTAAATCATACCGAGAAATATTTTATAAGATAGAATTTTCTTATATTTTTATCTGAAACAAATTTACTAATATAAGTTTTGAGAAGCTGTTAAAATATATATAAATCCCTTAACAATGTTGATTATATATCAGTCATCCAATATTTGTTTTCTTATTGAGTTTTAGGATGTTTCAAGAAGTTACTTAACACAGATCTTAAGGAATTTTGAATTGATAAAACCAGTGCTGAGTTTGTAAGAAAAATAAAAAATGTTCTTTAATATTTTAGAGGTGTCCAATGAAGTTCAAAATGATGGATAGTCCTAAATTTTAGTTATGGTTGATTGGGAAAACACATTTGAGTTATGCCTTTTCTCCCATGTGAGTGCCTATACACAGGGGTGTGCATAAAACATGTAAAAAACAATTAATTTGTGAAAAAAGGATGAGTGGTGAAGAATTTTGAGAAAATCTAATTTCCAACCAAGTAAACACTTAGTTGAAGTAGATGCACATTAGATAGAGATGTAGTGAGAAGTGGTATAGTATATAGGGGTTGATTAGATACACTGATAATAGGCATGAGTCAGAGATACTGAAAAGATATTATACAAAGTTTGTGAGGTTCATTTTTTTTGTTCATATAATAGAGCATAGATTAGATTACCATTTTCATGAGATGCACTGGATAGAGTAAACCGGAAAAAAGAATAAGGAACACAAGATAGGTATGTTGAATAAAGATATTATACAGATAATTCCTGAACAAATTTCAGATAGATGATAAGAAAAGTTTCATTTTTTATCATAGTTCCATATGAAAACATTGTAACTGATGGGTCTCATTATAATTTCCTATCAGGAGAAAGAAAGAGACTAATGGGATTTGGATAAAATAGTATTAACTTAATATTATATTGAATTTCCATGGACTGATGGGAGTCTCCATAGTAAATCTATAATCCCCCACACTATGGGAGGACCTTATAAATATTTTATTCTCTACTTTAATTTCATAACATAGCATAAAAAAGTGTGGTTGAGTATTATAAATTTCAAAAGGATATAAAAATATAATAAGTTAGATTGGTTAATTTCAAATAGGGAAAAATTATAAAAATTACCACGGATTCACCACACCACCAGTGGTTCTTATAATCATAAAGAATATCACCTTTAGAGTGAGATCAGCTTAAAAAATGAATGATTAATATTAAATGGACACCCAAGGTGTGTCATTGACTTGATAATAGTCCTTATATGTAAATTTAGGGTTTCTATGATATTTTTATGGACCCCCTTGATTTTAGTTAACATGTAAACCCCATTTAAATGTTTTAAATGAATAATTTGTCATATCCCTTGATAAATAAAATGATTTCATGGGATTTTTGAGATCCATTCATACTTTATGGTTAACTGTGTTTATTTTGAAATGGGAATTAATGGTAAATGCCTAGATTTATCCATGTTCAAGTGATGATTATAATGGAAAGAATTACCATGCTATTAAATTCATAATCAAAATAAATTAAATGATAAAGTGACGCTCAATGCTTGGGATTTTTAGGATGAGCTCACTGGATTCCTCTGGAAACATGGTTTTAAATACATGGGAATGCCGATATGAGATATTTGGATTCCATGTGATATATGATTATGATTATATGGGGATTTTAGGATAATTTCATTGGATTCCATCTCATATATGATTCTAAATATGTGGTAATTTTAGGATGATCTCATTGGATTCTACATAGTACATGATTTGGGAATGTCGAGATGGGATCCTTGGATTCCACATTATGCTAAATTCATTGGAATGTCTAGATTAATACCTATATTTCATATGATAAATGATTCTTGTGAACACTATGATGAGAACCTGGATTCCTTCTGGTGACTATGGTTGGCATGATCATCATGAAATCAAGAAAGACATCCAATGGTGGCTAAAGTTAGTATGTTTAACCCAGGTTTTATCAAGGATCCTAATGATAAAGGGTATTTAATTTTATTTATTTACACGTTTTACTCAATTAATTTTTGTCATGCATGAGATTGAACTATTTTGGATCAAAATGGATATTCATTTGAACACTGTTGGTGGAGGCCTACTAAGTCATACCCACACCCTACTTGAGTCTTCAATTGGTACCCAAGAAAACTTTAGGTGTGAAAAAGGGAAACACCCTATGGTATATACTTGATGTGAGCCAGGATAGATCTTAGAGATAGGGACTACACTAGTACTTGTACCTCTTGGGTTGTTTTTCAGTTTTTTCCTTTTTTATTATTTTGTTCATTTTTTACTTATACATATAACCTCCAAACCTGTATGAATCGATGACTGATTGATAGTACATTTTTTTATTTCTTTGGTTATATGTTTACATGTTTCTGTTTTATACAATTATTTATTTATTTATATCTAGAAGGATGATATCTCTTTTATCTACATTTGTGTTTCACACTCTGATAATGATGAAAATGTCTCCCTACAGTAACCTCACAGGCCCTCACCACTAGTCAAAAACATCAAGTGAATAAGGGGGAATTCTTGAGACATGTGGTGCTCTAGCCCTGGTCACTAGTTCAATAGCTTCCAGGTTTAGGTGTTATAGTATAGTAGTACATGAAGGTACAGTACACAGAGGTAGTCCACATTGGGAGCAGTTCACATGGGATATTATGATAAGGAATCCTAACATAATAATTATATGAGGGGTAATATGTGTCACAGAGGTAGTTATCAGAATGTAAAGGGAGTTCATGAGGGAGTAGCACAAATATCACATAGGGATAGTTCATGAAGGGTGGTTCATACAGAATAATAGTTTTTAATGTAATTAATCAAAAATAATAATTTAAGAGGTAAAGAGGATTTCATCTAAATGATGAAATATGAGCTTCATGTCAGACCAATTTTAGTGTGAAAAAATTTAGAGAAGATACATACCTTATAAAATTCTTCTAGATGAGAATAGTGCTCTTTTTAGTTGAGAGAGAAATGAGATCTCAACAAGTGAGTTCTTGTAAACCCAAAGGGATAGTAAGTATACTCTGAAAGTTATAAATATAATTATATTTAAGTGGTTTTATTACATCTACACATTTCCATTTCATGCTTTTTATATTATCATAGTTTGGGTGATCCGTGTAAAAAATATTGTATGACATTTTTTGTTTCAAATTTCATTATATATCACTATGTGATAAAATAGAGAAGAGTTTTCAGTTTAATGAAAAATAAATATCACATTGGAGGATTACTTTATTCTTCCATACCAATATTTACCCCTCTCTCAGGGTATTTATCCTAGTGGGGAAAACACATCTTTCATCTCATAAATCATTTCTTTTATCAGACCAAAAATAATCATGTAATTAAAATTTTGAGTAGAATTATGAATCTACCATCATTAAAAAAAACTTTTGGTAACACTAATAATTAAAATTTCTCTAGATGAACATCAGTTATACCATAAATTCGTTAAACATTTTGTTCTACTACCTTGGATCCTTCTTCAATATGTAAAATAACTATTTCAACATTTACACAAGATCTCTGTTCTATTTATCCATGAAACATCATGGTTGATCAATGTAGATTTAATTATCTATGTTTCTATGAAGTAACATGGTTTTCAAATATAACTGTTATAGAGTCAATCGATCTATGAAAACTACATTGAACACTATCGAAATTGTTGTGTATTTAACAACTAGAAAAAATGATCACAAAAAAATAATTACCTACCTATTGTTAAAATACCATTAAAAAAAGACTTTCCTTACACATCAATTTATCATCTACTTATTATTTTAGTTGATAAAGTCATTTTTCCTGAGGTAGTCTCTTCCAACAAGGTCATAATATTAACCCTCATGTTTCAAGAACCTATAAATAATCCATTTCAATATTCATCACTAACTCCCATTGACGTGATTCTTTCAGTCCTATATCCTCTTTCAAGATTTTTTCTCTCTATTTTCAGTGAGAAGTAAATAGTTTAAATCTCTTCCATATCATTTCACATGGCACTGAATACTAGTGGAACTCCGTAATTTACCAAAAATATCTACTCGTTGTAGAACCATTACAACTTTAACTTAAACTTTTTATGATCTTACTCAATATTATACAACCATAGAGATTTTTTATACTTATAGCATTGAACAAAAAATTAAAATTTTTCTATCTTCTAGAAATCCTTTTATATAGTCTGGTGTTTCCTGAATGGTGATACTCCCTGAATTTTCTAGAACATCCATATCATTTAGATCTCTATTATGTCAAAAAATTGATTGGGATGATACATTTATCACATTATAAAAATCATCTAGGTTTACATCTTTACATGAGATATATTAATTAAAGAAAAAATTATAGATTATGAAAACCTTCCAAGAGATATTATCCTCTTAAAAAGTCCAAAGTCTTTATCATCATACCCAAAAAAAGTAACAAATTGAAGACTTAGATTCTAGCTTGTACATTTCTTTAGAATCAATATTGATCTTGGAGAGTAAACCAAAGTTGTTAATATGGGTAATTTAAACCATTATTTAAAATTAACTAGCTTCTATAATATCCTACCCCATAAAATATAATGTAATAATATTAAATAAGTTGGTAAAATAGCTTTCCAATTTTTTAAAGAATTCCTTTTGAAAACCAAAATTAATAATCAATCTCTCTTCCTTTTTTTCTAATATATAATTCATCCTCTATGAAACTTTTTTTTGTTTTGAAAAACCTATTATGGTATTATATAAACAAATTTTTTTCAAAAAATATAACCTTTATAACTCTCTACTTCTTTTTCCAATACCATTTTCAGACCTTAAGAATTCCATTTTACAATAGGAATCCTTGTCCAACATGTCTCCCCATTTAATAAAGGTTCTAAATACCTTAGTCTTGTTCTTTAGAAAGAACAACCAAAAATTTTATGTCATGTCATTGATGAAGATAATATGATATAGTGATCCTCCAATATAAAAAACTATATTTGGACCCCATACAACCATATAAATAGCCTTTGTCTTCTGATTATTTGGTCTATTACCTTTTTGGGGGGGTAACACTTTCTTTTGCTTCTCAATGACTCAAATTCATAAGTTCCATACTCCATGCTTCAAATATTAAACATTCCATTATCTATAATAATTTTTATTCCTTTCTCACTTAAGTGAAAAATAATTCTATGTAATAACTTTGCATAAATTATTCTTCTAACAATAATCATACCTTCTATATGTACCATTTGGTAAAAATTTCAAACCTTTAATCCTTCAACCACAACCAAGGAATCATTTTAAATTATCTATGATCAATATAAAAGTTTTTTATAAAACCCCACATTATATAATTATCCTAATAAAATTAACGTCTTTCTTAATCTTGGTATACTCTATATTCCTTACCACACTAGAAATATTTTTCTCTTTTTCTTGATATAAACATCAACCTTTCCCATAACCTTGATAGATCCATCATTAAAAATATATACCTTATTGTATCTTCCATAAGTATAACTCCCCAATAATTATCTTACATATTTAAAACTCAACACAGTCATCCATTTCACTTTGGACAAATTACCTCAACCATCCACAATCAAAACACATCACTCAACTAGTTTACCACTACCTGGTAACCATATAACTCTCATCATACCTTTAATTAAAGTATATCAGCAAGAATTTCAAAGGTTTAGATCTTGTCAGTCCACATTAGAAACCATGTTATACATAATAATTATCCTAATATTCTAAAAAAGGAATCCAATAATCATTAATTTTTCATATTTTTAAACCTCATTCTTCTATTGAAATCACTTTATTAATCCGATTCAACCCCCCACCACCACCATCGCCTCTGCAATTACTATAATTGTAATGACCAAAAAATAATTTAATGAAACTTACTCTTGGTATATTTAAATGTATTCTTATGGTTTTGTAAAACATATGCACTTATTTGGTTTTATGTTTTTTATTTTAAAATACCATTAAGAATTGTGACCTTTTTTAATAGTCATTGAAAAATGATCACATGATTAGTATAAATATAAGGCTTTAACAAATCCAATTTACTTAGAAAAATGACGCAATGACCACATCCAACAGACTTGCCTCATACGAAGCCCATTTGTCAGAGCTTGGAAAGGAGGTGGCTTCATTGGGATTCTCTCTTAATCAAGCCCTATTTGATCTTGAATATGTTAATCTTGAGCGGAACCACCTATGGGAGAAGTGGAAGTTGATATATATTATCACTCGAATAATGTTATCTAAGACACCCCAATAGTCTGTCACCATCACGCGCCTTACCCAAAGGTCTTATGTGGGTGTTTTAAGGGGTTATGTAAAAATACCCTAGAATTATGATTTTGTTTATTATTTTTTGTATATAATAAATAATATACTTTCATTTTATTATTGTTACTTTGTAAATTGTTTTGAAGCACAAATAATATTTTTTTAGTTAATGTTCAACTTAGAAATCTATTTTTATAAAATAATGGATTTTTAATTAAATAATATTTTAATAAAATATTATTATTAGTAAATTACTTTTTTATTAATTATTAATGATCGCATAATTTTTATGAATATAATTTTAATTTTTATTAAAGGTTTGAATACTATTTTTGTTAAAACCCATGAATTTTAGTTAAATGTTTCTTTTATTTTAAAATTGAAAGTTCACATATTTAGAAAGTTATTTGGATAAAATGAATATTATTTTTGGAATCAGGATTTAAAAATTATCCAACGGTAAATTTTTCATAATTTTCTAATACAGTTGAATTTATTTCTAAAAATTAAATACCATTTAAATATATAATGTGTTTTATGAAATCATAATGATTCAAACGTGATTTAATAAAATACTATAGACATTATTCTCATCCAATATATGTTTTAACATTAAAATAATGTGATTTTAGGTTTGTTTTATTTATTTTACAAAGCTTTAGTGTACCCTTCAAGAATTATAAAACATTTTAGTTTTTAAAATTTATTTCCTTGAAAGTGTGACTCACATCCACATAAGAAACACTATTATTTTAAAACATTCATCCATTGGACTTATATAATATTAGTTTTCACTCCCCTTTGGAAAAAACTATGGGCTAAAACCATTGGTTGGTTTGTGTTTTTGGTTAGTTTAATGTGTGGTGTCCCAAACCTAAATAATAAATAATTCCCTCTCCTTTCCTAAATAAACTCACCCAAGCTACCACTTCCTCTTCACTAAAAGCCTTTAGAGTTCGTCCAACCTCTACCCTACTCTCTCTAGAATCCTCCCAAGTCACCCCAAGCTCCCAAGAAGTCTCTCTCCCTCCCAAGCCTTTGGGATCACGCTTCCATATAAGAAATTCTCACTTTCCATATTTATGTCCCAGTTTCCCTATATTGTTATGCACTTTTATTTTTAGTTATAAATGTTGGGGTATGATTGACTACCTCACCCATACTTCACTATTCATTTTTTTATAATGAGAGATCCCCTTTCTCTCTCATTAATTCCTCCCAAGTGCACCTGTTTCCATGCCAAAATTCTGTAAGGAATTTCTCCGTCCTCGTTTACATTCAAGCAATTATTTTGTATTACATATCTAAATTCCATTAAATTTTTTGGTACACATATCTATAGGACCCCTATACCTACTTTCCATTTAATTTACATATAACAATACACAAATTTCTCTCTCATCAGCCATTTTTATGAATTCTTATGTCACGCAGTTATGCTGCCGAAATTGCACCGTGATTTTTCAAGCCAAGATCATTGTGTAGTGAATACCATACTCATGTCTCTATCAAGGGTATTAACCTTTATGCACATATACATGTTGAATAGTACTTTCATGTATTTAATCCATATTTCTTAATCATGAAATAACTTATTATGTTGATTGATTCCATGTTATATGATCCATGTGGCACACTTATGAATGAAATGAAATTTTTAAGAAGGGTGCACCCAGATAGCGGTCCAATGCATTAGGTAAAGTACAGTATCATGATACGTCATTTTCAATGTGTGTTGAATAATTATAATTCAAAAACAATGAGGTTTTACTCGTTATTCATGTGAAATGAGGGTTTACACATGCTCTAGGTTCAATGAGCCTTGGCTCATGCTAATATCATGTTAAATGTTGTTGCCACATATTCATGTTATGATTATAATGCTTTATCATGCCTTTATGTTTAGGTTTCTCTTGCACTCCATTGATATTCCTATTGACTAACATGTATTTTAATCTTCATTTTATGCTTTGTTTACTCCCTTACTGGTCTTTATATCTCGCCCTTTTCTTATCCATGTCCTCATGTTATCCCATTCAATGATAAGTACGAGGGAATGTAGTGGTCATGTAAAGGAATATTTCAATAAGATGTTGTGTTTTATGTTTTAAGTTGTCATGTAATGTTACTAAGCACCATATACACTAGAAATCTTGATCTTCTATGTTATATCAAGTGAATTTTTTATTTAATAAATTATGTTAAGTGTGTAATATAGAGTAGGGTTGTTATAGTCGGTATCAGAGGATAGGTTTAGTTATTTTTGGGATTAAGATTAGCAAACCCTAGTGAAGCCTTATATACTATACTATGTATAAAAAACATCCCTAAGTTTTGGTCAGTATTGATTAAATGGTTTATCAAGAAAATACATATATTTCTAGGTGCGAGTTGGTAGAGAAGGCTCTGGAACAGATGTACCTAGGAGTGAAAACAATGATAAGGAGTTTTGAGCTTGACCCGGGGTATCCTAGCACACGAAAAAGGTCTTTGCTTCACTCTTGGTTATGACACTCTTGGGGGATATGTTTTGGTAAATTAACAATCTTAGTATGAACCATTTTTAATGGATTTTAAAATAATTCCTCTAAGAATACCTATTAGAAAGTAGATCATGGATAAGATAGATTAAAGCTTATAGATTCATAAGTTAAGGAAATAAAATTAATTTATAAGTCGTCTATTTTTTTCTTTGGATAACCCTTTATGTGTTACCCCTAAATTTCCTTTTATTCCATCCAATGACTGCTAATATGAGGACTCGGGCTAACAACATATGTGAAGATCAATGCGATGAATGTTCTAATGAGATCCCCAATATGAATGAATCATGAATCACGAACTTTGTCCTGATACTCTCTTATTTAACACAATAATTGAATAGAAACATGGGTCAAGAGGAACATTCAACCCCCCCCCCCAAGAAAGAACAAGTCGCTATAAAGAGCTTCATGAGACAAAGGCCTTCTACTTTTAATGGATCATTTGATCCCTCAATCGTTGAACAGTGGATCAACTCCATTGAAATGATCTTCTCCATCCTTCAATGTTCTAAACAAGAGAAGGTTCTCTTAGATGCTTATTGTATGGAGGATGAAGATAATAAATGGTGGAAATTGATCAAAAAATACTAAGCCTAAGGAGGATATCGAGGCGTTGAAATGGAAGGATTTACAGAAGATGTTTTTTGATAAATATTTTTCGCACACCCTCCAAATTAAGATGGAACATGACTTTCTTTAACTTAAGAAAAAAGAAGACATATTCATCCGAGCGTATGAGAAAAAAAATCACAAGGCTTTCACGATATTCTTGTGGCTTTATCATTACCCCCGAATGGAAGGTTGACCGCTTCTTTGGTGGGCTGAAACCTAGCCCGCGGAAAGCCTTGGAGATCCGTGACTTCAACAGCTATGAGGAAATTGTATAATATTCCCTCAAGTTAAAAATGGATATTGGCGAATCTCAGGGGTATCATGGGGATAAGAAGTTTAAGGTAGACTTCAATTATGGTGGTCTGATGAATAAATACAACGGTGCTAAGAAGATCTAACACCCCACATTCCAAAGGTGCAGAAAGAAGCACCCAGAAAATATCTTGAAGTGGATGAGGAAATGATTTAGGTGTGGAAGAGAAGGAAACCTATATGTTAACTGCTGACATGAAAATCCCACGACTGTGAAAGAGGATAGGAGAACTCTGTTCAACTCTCAATGTGTTGTTCATTAATTCAAATACAAAGAACCAGGGCATCTTGAAAATTAGTTCCCTAGGCCAAGGGTTTTCGGAGGCAACCACCAACCTCCAAGGCAGAAAGGGTGAGATTTTACCATCACTACCGCCGAAGTGAACCCCGAAAATGAAGTGGTTATAGGTACAGTAGTTATTCACTAATGATTAGAGAATGTAATTTTTTATTAAAGTTCTATTCATTCTTTTATATCCCTAAAGTTTAGTATAACAATCTCAACACCACCACAAAGCATGGAAGTAAATATATTTGTGAGTACGGAAAATGGGGCAATCATTGCATCCCATGAATACAACTCCTCCCTTGTCAAAATTTGTGGATTTAACTTCTCTATGCACCTCATCATACTCCCTCTTGTGGAATTTGATGCAATTCTCGGCATGGATTGGATTTTATTATTTAGAGCCAACATAAATTGTTGTGAGAGGGAAATCACTCTCCATGTGGAGAATCGACCCCCGATTCTATACAAGTGAAAAGAGGAGGATGAATCTTCTTTAGTTACATCATCTCAAAAATGGATATTATTTCCCTATGAGGATGCGTATCTGGCTCAGGTGATTGATTCCAAGGAAGTAACAGTCCTTGAAAACAGTCTTATTTTGGGGGAATTCTCTGATGTGTTTACCAAGAAATTTCATGGTCTCCCTCCTAGAAGAGATGTTGAATTATAAATTGTCCTTCTATATGGGGATTTGCCAATATCCAAGACTCTGTATAGAATGGATGGTGTGGATCTTGAGGAGTTGAAGTATCAAATACAGGATAATCTGGATAAAGGGTTTATACATCCAAGTGCTTCACCATGGGGCACACCAGTCCTCTTCATCAAGAAGAAGGATGGGTCAATGTGCCTTTTCATTGATTATTGTGAGCTCAACAAAATCAGGATAAAGAACCAGTATCGTCTTCCACGAATTGATGACTGTTTTGATCCTCTTCAAGGAGCACAATACTTCACCAGGGTATACTTGTGGTTGGGATATTATCAAGTAAGGGTGAAGAAGGAAGATATCCCCAAGACTGCTTTTCGTACAAGATATGGGCACTATTAATTCATAGTAATGCCTTTCGGACTCACTAATGCTCCGGAAATCTTCATGGACATGATGAATAGATTCTTTAGAGATTACCTAGATAAATTTGTGGTAGTATTCATAGATGATATTATAATATACTTTAAAACCAATGAGGATCATGAGGGACATCTAAGAACTGTACTAGAGACATTGTAGAAGGAGGAAATCTATGCAAAGTACAACAAGTGTGAGTTATGGTTGAATGAGGTCTCATTATTGGGTCATATCATCACAAGAAATGTGATATCAGTGGATCCCCCCAAGATAGCTACAATTGATTAATGGATGAGGCCAACATCAGTAATGGATAATCGAAGCTTCTTGGGGTTAGCAAGATATTATCGCCGATTTGTGAGAAATTTATCCAGATTGTCCAACCCTTTTAACAAGCTAACTCGGAAGGTAGTAAAGTTTTTTTGGAGTGATGAATGAAAAGAGAGCTTCAAAGAGTTGAAAAGGAGTCTTATCATTGCGCATGTGATCACATTACCTACGAGTGGAAAAAATTTGTGGTATTTAGTGATTCTTCAAAGAATGGCATAGGTTGTGTGTTGATGCATAATGATTAAGTGATAGTCTACGCCTCAAGGAAACTAAAAATCCATGAGAAACACTATCCCATACCTGATCTGGAGTTGGTGGCTGTGATCTTTTCATTGAAACTTTGACGGCATTAACTCTATGGGGAGAAGTGTGAGATATCAACTGATCAAAAGAGCCTCAAATATATATTCTCTCAGAAATAGATTAATATGTTCCAATGAAGATGGATAGAAATCATCAAGGATTATAATTAATCAATACATTACCACCCTGGGAAAGTGAAAAAGGTGGAATATGCACTATGTAGAAAGGATCCAACGATTCTGTCATTGATGAGAATTGAGAAGGATCCAATCTTCTTGGATTTTAAGAGGACAGACATGGGAATCATTAAGGGAGGAACATCATCAATCCTATCTCAAATGATTTCTCAACCATCCCTCTTGGATAAAATAAAGGATACTCAAATAAAGGATGTGGAAGTTTTGAAAAGTATTAATTCTATCAAAAATGAGAAATCCTCCGAGTTCATGGTTGACAAGGATGGAATTGTGAGATTTGGGTAATGATTATGTGTACCATCTGATCCATAGATAAGGAAGGAGCTTCTGAATGAATCACATAGCTCAACCTTCTCTATTCACCCAAGGAGCACAAAGATGTATCGAGATCTCCAAGAAAACTTTTTGTTAGACAATATAAAAGGGGAGATTGTTGAATATACATCAATGTTCCTGGTATGTCAGCAAGTGAATTCTAGGAGGAAACAGTGTAAGGGGTTGATTCAACCACTTACCATACCAACATGGAAGTGGAAGAACATTACCATGGTCTTTGTCACTGGACATTCAAGGACATCTAGAGGAAACAATTCTATATGGGTCATTGTGGATCATCTTAAGAAGACAAATCACTTTATCATGATTCAAGAGGACTTCACATTGGATCAAATTGCATGGATTTACATCCAAGAAGTAGTAAGTCTTCATGGAGTATCACTATCTATTTTATCTGATCATGACCCGAGATTCACATTGATGTTCTGGAAAAGTCTCCAACAGTCTCTAAGCACTGAACTGACCTTTAGTATGTCCTATCACTCTCAAACTAATGAGCAATCCGAGCGAACTATTCAAACATTGGATGATATGTTAAGACCATGTTCTATAGACTTCAAAGGAGGGTGGGACCAACATCTTCCAAAGGTTGAATTATCCTCAAATAACAGTTTCCACTCGAGCATCCAAATGACACCATATGAAGCCATTTATGGAAAAAGATGCAGAACACTGGAGTTTTGGGATGAAGTTGGTGAGTGTAAGATTCTAGGACCTAACATGGATGAAGAAATCATGGAGAAGGTGAAAACCATTCAATAAAATATCAAGGAAGTTCAAAGTCTACAGAAGAGTTATGCGGATATCCGTTGATGAGACCTTGAGTTCAAAGTTAGCGACATGGTGTTTCTATGTATATCATCACGAAATAAGGTCCTGAGGTTGGAAGGAAGGGGAAGTTATGTCCTAGGTACATCAGCCCCTTCGAGATTCTTGATCACGTTGGGGTTGTGGCCTATTGACTAGAACTTCCACCTACCATGGCCAAATTACATGATATATTTCATGGATCACTCTTAAGGAAATGCATATTGGACCCTTCACATGTACTCTATTCATAGGTAGTATAGTTATAGAATGATATTTCTTACGACGAGAAACCAATAAATATCTTAGATCATAGAGAAAAAGTTCTATGAAATAAGACAATTCCCCTAGTAAAGGTGTGGTAGAAAAAACACAAGTTTGAAGAAGTGATGTGGGAATCTGAAGAAGTGATTAAGCAGTGTTACCCACATCTGTTTTAGTGTGGGAAAAGGAAATTTCGAGGGACAAAGTTCATATGAGGGGAATATTATAACAACCCAAAAATTCATTAATCAAAATTACTCTTGGTCTATTTAAATGTATTATTATGGTTATGTAATACGTATGCACTTATTTGGATTTAAGTTTTGGATTTTAAAATACCATTAAGAATTATGATCGTTGCTAATATAGCCATTAAACAGTGATCACATGATTAATATAAATATAGGGCTTTAACAAATCCAATTTACTAAAACAAAGGAAGTGATGGTCTCATCCAGTATACTTTCCCCATATGAAGCCCATTTTCTAGAGCTTGGAAAAGAGGTGGCATCATCGGGATGTGCTTTTGACCAAGCCCAAGCTAAGCTAGAATACATTAATCTTGAGCAGAACCGCCTATGGAGAAGTGTTAGTTGATATAGATTTCCACTCGAGCGATGTTATCTGAGCCACCCCAAGAGTCTGTCTCCATCACACACCTTACCCTAAGGTCTTATGTGGGTTTCTTAATGGTTTATCAAACAATACCCTACAATTATGATTATGGACATTATATTTTTTATATAATAAATAATATACTTTCATTTTATTATTGTTACTTTGTAAATAGTTTTTAAAGCACAAATTGTATTTTTTAGTTAATGTTCAACTGAGGAATCCATTTTGATAAATTAATGGATTTTTGAATTAAATAATATTTTCATAAAGTATTATTACTATTAAATTACTTTTTATTAAGTATAAATGATCGCATAATTTTTATGAATACAATTGTAATTTTTATTAAGGTTTGAAAGATATTTTTGTTAAAACACATGAATTTTCGATAAATGTCAGTTTATATTTCAAAAAAATATATTCAAATATTTAGAAAATTATTTTTATAAAATCAATTTTTTTAATAAGGAGGTCAAAATTATCCAATGGTGAATTTTCCAAAATTTATTGAGACAGTCAAATTTTTGGGTAAAAATTAAATACTATTTCAATATATAATGTGTTTTATGACATCATAATGATCTAATAGTGATGTAATAAAATACTATAAACATTATTCTCGGCCATATATGTTTTAAATTGAAAATAATTTCATTTTAGGTTTGTTTGATTTATTTTAAAAAGCTTTAGTGGACCCTTCAAGACTAATAAAAAATTTTAGTTCATAAAATTACTTTCCTAGAAATTGTGACTCACCTCAACACAAGCAACCCTATTATTTTAAAAAGTTAGGCTATCGGAATTACCAAATATTTTTTTTCGACATGCCTTTGTCAAAAACCATTTTCAAAAACCATGGTTTGGTTTGTGTTTTTGATTAGTTTAATGTGTGGTGTCCCAAACCTAAATAATAAATAATTCCCTCTCATTTCCTATATAATCCCAACCAAGCCCCCACTTTATCTTCACTCAAATAATTTGGATTTCCTCCAACCTCTTCCCTCCACTCTCTAGAATCCTCTCAAGGATCCCGATGCTCCCAATAAGTCTCTCTCAATCCCCTCCCAAGCCTTTGGAATTACACTTCCAAGTATGGGATACTCACTTTCCTTATTTATGTCCAAGATTCCTTATATTGTTATGCCCTTCTATTTTCAATTATAAATGTTGGGGTATGATTTCTCAACTCCACCGTACTACCCTATTAATTTTTTAATAATGATATATCCCCCTTATCTCTTATTAATTCTTCCAATGTACACCTTTCACCATGCCGAAATTCCATCAGGAATTTCTCTCTCTTCATTTACATTAAGCAATTCTTTTGTATTACATATATAATTTCCATTACATTTGTTGGGAAGTGTATCTATATGAACCCCCTACTGTCTATTTAATTTACATATTATTAGACACACATTTCTCTTTCATCAACCATTTTTATTAATTCTTATGTCACGTTGTTATGTTGCTGAAATTGCACCGCATTTTTCCAAGCCAAGATCATTGTGTAGTGAATACCGTACCCATTTCTCTATCAAGGGTATTAACCTTTATGCAAATATACATATTTAATGGTAAATTAATGTATTTATTCCACATTCATTAATCATGGAATAACTTATTATGTTGATTTATTCCATGTTATATGATCCATGTGTCACACTTATGCATGAAATGAAATTTTTAAGAAGGGTGCCCCCTAATAGTGCTCAAATGCATTTGGTAAAGTATAGTATCATGGTATGTCATGTGAAATGATTTTTGACTAATTATAATTCCATTGCAATGATGGTTTACTAATGCTTAATTTTCTGTGAGGGTTTACTCATGATCCATGTGCACTGAGCCTTGGATCATGCTAATATCATGTTAAATGTTGTTGGAACATCTCCATGTTATACTTATCATGATTTATCATACCTTTATGTTTATTTTTATATTGTGCTCCATTGATATACCTATTGACTGACATGTATTTTAAATCTTTATGTTTTTCTTTGTTTACTCCCTTACTAGGCTTTATATCTCACCCTTTTCTTATACATGTCCTTAGGTTATCCCATGCAATGCTAAGTACGAGGGAATGTAATGGTCATGTAAAGTAAGTTTTCAATAAAATATTGCATTTTATGTTTTAAGTTTTTATGTAATGTTCCTAAGACCCAAAGAAACTACACCTATTTATCTTAAATGTTTTATCATGTGAAGTTTTTATGTAATAAATTATGTTAAGTGTATAATAAAGAGCAGGGTTGTTATAATAATTACCATTTTTCATGATTTTCATTATACTATATCAATTAAATCCTCTCTTACACACACTAACCAATGAATTAGTATATTTATCATATATTTTCATTTGATTATTAATAATTAACCATCACCACATCAACCAACTATTCAATTTCATTAAACTAATAGAATCAGAAAATATAGAGATGTTAAAATCCTCTAGCTTAATTAATTTTTGAAGAAATAAACTCTCTAATCAATTTAATTGAATCCCACAAAAAAATTTAATTGATCTATGACTAATAAATATCAATCCTCACATATATAAATCCCTATTCAATAATATTATCATGTAGAATAATGGATAAGTAATTTAGAAAATATTTCCTTAACTTGTATTGATTTGGTTTCAAAGAAAAGAAACTCTAAGTTCTATGCAAGAGCACCCAAAATCCCCAAGGAGTCTCTCTTCATCCCCAAGGGTCACCAAAGAGAGATACAAAATTAAAGGGAAACAAAATATGTATATATATTTAAATTAATGTAAACCAAACTATGTTGTGGTGTCCTAAACTACATTGTGGTTTGCATCTATCAAATTTGGTCCCAAAAATAAAATAGTTTAGTTTCAGTCTCCAAAAAAAATCAAACTACTTATCTTTCCAAATTACCCAACAAACCTAGACCATGATATGGACAAGTAAACTATATCATTTTTTCTTCAATACTTCTTTAAACTATGAGATAAAATAATGATTCTACTTAGATAGTCATGTCTTTTTTACAACCATGATGAAAAAACAATGATATGGTTATATCCCTGATTCCAATAATAGATCCCAAAAAATATACATCTGTGACGCAACTTATAATATGGCCATTTTACACCAACCATGTCACAACATCCAAAACAATGAAATTATTACCTTTTCATTGAGACCAATATATCCATCAAATATTCCACCTAAAACTATGACCTCATGTCATAATGAGTTCTCTAGACACAATGAAGAGAGTTAAACCACAATATAATATGTAATAATCCATGATATGATTTTATCATAACCCAAATTTTTATCTTATCTCCCATAATCTATTGAAGTTGGTGTCCTAGGACCAAATGGTTGTACTTTGATTACATAAATATTCAATGTATTTAATGTTAATAAAAATTATTATTAAATATTGTTTGTTGTTCTTCGTGACACTAATTTAATAATATCTTAGAGTATATGTCGCATTGATAAGGACATAGAAGTTCCCCTCTTTAATGAGAACCTTGATGTTCTATGATGATATTTTTATATAATAATTAGTTTTTAGATAACGTACTATTATGGGACACATAGTGTATATAATTTTTGGATCTATTAATTGTAATAAGATGAGTCTTCTTCTCATGAAGTTCACACTTAGTAATCTCCAAGATGGGAGATTATGAGTAGAGACCCACTAGTATAAATTTTTATGTTTTGCTGTCATCAGATATTCCTCTCTATGAGAATGTGTAATGGTCCTTATACATTAACATTATTATTATTTCAAGTTAAAACTCATTTACATAGATGTATTTCATAAACTACGATGATAATAGTTCATGGAAAAGTTGGATATGTTGGGTGTGTCATGAGTGACATGTACTTAATGAAAAAGTTGAGGAAGGATTTTTCTCTTCCATCATTATGGAAGCTAATATCCCATCCCCTTTATTGGAATAGAATTGTCTCATTAAATTCCATGTCCATGGTGTAAAAATGTGTTTATTTCAGAGAGTAAAAGAAATACATATTGAACATATAGGTTGGTGAAACAATTATGCAACATGCTTGATGAAATTTTGTGAGAAAGGGATTATATAACAGAGTGAGAATTTATATGTGTTTATCGATGCTGCAACATCAAGTTCTTTCTCTTGGATTCCTTGACCCATTGATAGATAGTAATCTTAGTCTTTAGGCAGGCTATCCTAATGATAATAATAAATAATCAAAGAGGGTCACACACTAAGTGTTTCCATTGATCTCAATTATATAATATTTTACTTGAACTAGTGGAATAAATATTATTCTCAAGTATGAGGAATAATTTTATTCAAGATATATTTATGTCATAAACTAAATAAATATTTATTCTTCAACTTGTGAATAAAATAATTATTTTATTTATTTAATTTTTTAATAATTATTTATCCTCTATATTGTGAATATAATATTTATTTCTGAATAAAATATTTATTTTTTTGTTAAATAAATTCATGAAGAGTTTGAATTGACCAATATTGCGTCTGGTGAAAAATATTAATTAACAAGACCATTGTATAATATTTGTTATTATGCAAGTTAGCATGCACCACAAAATAATAATTATATAAATATTATTATGTGCATAGGATTTATTAAAACTAATAAATGTTATTTAATGGATGGTATGGAATTAAATAATATTTTAACATAAATTTAAACTCTATAAATAGGTTACTATGTATATTATGTAGAGAATAAAAAAGTTAAGAATAGAGAATTGTTGTGCACAACAAATTTTCTCTCAACTCCTTCTCTCTCCATCTCATGAACAAGAAGTGAAAGAGATATTTATTCAAGACTAGAGAATGAGAAATCAATAATGAACAACACAAGACATTTGACTCACTATGTTAGCACCTGGAGATCGAGTTGTGTTTCTCCGAGATCATAGAAACACATGCTGATCACCAATGGAGGGATTATATCCTTGGATCCTCATAGCACAATGTAGGTAATCTAAAATGGGATTTTTATATGGTCAACATTAACCAAAGAAGAAATTTCATAAGCCTAGGTATTTATTTATTCAAATATTAAAAAAATTAATTATAAATTTGTCGTGAAAGATCCTCCCTCTTGGTTTTGGTAAATGATTACTAAAATAAATTTTAATATATTTCCCACATCTACATGCTTCTACTTCCTTCAGAATAATGAACTAGTATCATAGGAGTCAAGATTAAATTTATAATATTATTTTATTTTTTATTTATGTGAAATTGTGGTTAGATTTCCATTTAATGTTATTAATTCAATAATCTAATTTTAATTAGCATGTTATCGACATATTAATAATGCTCATTCAATGTTTCATTTTATTAAATCTTTAAGAATAAATCAAGAATGACTAGTGGTGCCATTGAGAATTACCAACTCTTTGGAAAGTAAAACCGGGTTACATGATGGGAGGCTGAAGAACATGTTGTATACCCTTGCACATTGTACCTAGATGTGCTGAGAAATTAATTACACGTGATGCTTTTATTGCACATCGTATGTTGATCAATCCAACCTGGCACTTGGAAATTCAATACTAGGTGGGTAGTTGGCATGTACACATCATGTTTTCTGGTCGAGTTAACTCATTGATACCCCAAGAATGTGACTTGGATATACAGAAACAAAGGTACATGGCGTGTTTCTACATGTACAAGTTGGGTAGTCTCACATTAATCGACAGAATTAAAATTAAATTACATTTAAAAATTACATACTAAAACCTTATTTTATTTATTGGCACATAGTTATGTGTTTTAATTTTTAATAATGGTTTTGAATAATTTTAAATGATCAATTTATTTATTGAAATTAATGTGTCATTATTGGTTCTGTTGTTTATTTTCCATCAGTTTCATTAATGATGAGTATCTCCAAATAACATCATATGATCATTAAAGATGAAAGGGAATTAATTTACTTATTTATTAATTAACTAATTCAATAATTTTTATCATAAATAATAAAATAACAGATAAATAAATGAATCATTTTCATTTACTTTTGTGTATTAGTTGCATGTATGATCATTCCTAAGTTTGAAAACACCTATGTATGTGTTGGAAGTTTTAATTTAATTTAATGCATGAGTTTGAAATTATTTAATATTAAATTCAATAATGGACTTTGACTCAACCCTCCCTCTATTATTATATAGTACATGCATGTCCAACGGTATATATGTAACACCCTTTAACCAATCCATTGGTCCCCTCCACTACATTTGAGTAATAATATTGTAATTAATGGATCATCCCAAGGCACATGGAAGTGGTTTAAGACATAAACATAATGATTCCATCCCTGGTGATACACAGGTGGATGGGTGGAATGATGTAACTCATGTCAAAACTGTATATGGGAGTTATTTCCCCTTAGTCAAAGGTTGATTTAATGTCTTATCAATAAATCAATCATAAGATAAATATCATGAACATTCCATTTAATAAATTAATTATTTATATCTGTGAAATTATTTATTTTATGGATTTAATGCCACAATCACATAAATAAGAGAATTAATTTTAAAATAGATATATTAAATAAATTAATTATGCATAAATGTTATAACTAACATGGTTAATTAATTAAGTAAAATCAACTTAATATTAACAAGGTGTGTAAAGGGTAAAACAAGATAAAAAATTAATCCACAATAAATTAAAATCCATCAATTCAATACTAATTCATACTAAGACTTAAATTAAATGATTATGAATGAAACCATATGACTAAGTGTAGTACAAGGAAAAAGTCTGGACACTTAATTTTATTAGGGATTTATCATGATATTTTTGGGTTAACTTAACCAAAATTGTATTGATTTTAATGGCCAAAGTTTCTTCAATACAAATTTAGAGGTAAGTATTGAGTACATCTAGGTCAAGATTTTAGGATAAGAGAATCAACTCAATGGATTGAGGAGTTTCAAGTCCAGAGTAGGATAGAACACCTACCTAATTACTTTATTATGGTTTTTATTGATAAAGTATAGATCGTTAAGAAAAGTAACAGGGATCCTTTCCACTATAATGTTGATGGAACTATACATTCTATGTTCAACTGTGAGGGCTATTAAGACTTGATAAAATAGTGGGATATTTAATAAATAAATAAATAAAAACATTTACTTTATTATATATCACTTATTTTGTAATCAAAAAAAGTACTAATAATATTCTATTTTTAATTGTAGAATAAAATTAAAAGTTCATCATCCACACTATCCCTTAGATCAATATGGGAGAAATATAACCTTGTAACTGGCAGTGACTTCCTACAGTGGTTTAGACACCTTCAGGATGTGTTACACCATAAATAGATATCATACATTCTAAAATCTCTAGTGCCTGATCTACCTTCTAATGAAAAGAGTGAATAATTTTTCCTTGTCTATGAAAAAAATTGGACCAGCATGGTCAATGTTCAATGTTTTATTATTTCATCAATTTTTGTTGAACTAATGAAGTCTTTTGAAAATATGAATGTGTATAGCATACTTTAGCACCTTCATGGTCTTTACGAGGATATAGGTAGATAGGAATGGTTTGAGATTTATAAGGCTCTCTTTTAGAGAAAGATTGGAGAGGGTTCCCTAGATGGTCCTTATTTAGTCAATCTCATTGGATATATTGAGTGATTAGAGGTTATAGGTTTTAAACACTCTAAAGAATAGGGCATCGACCTTATTATGACATTACTCCCTCAGAGCTTCTCCATCTTTGTAGTGAGTTTTAATATGAAAAAAATTGAGAAGTCTCTATAATATCATCTTATTATTCTTCTCTAAGTAGATAAAGATATGAAGAGTGAAAACCCTTCTATCCTTATAGTGAAAAATGGAATGGTAAAACAAATATCTTTAAGAACAAATCTTCTTCATTCCCTTTAAAGAAAAGAAAGATCAAGGGGAAATAAAGGGAACATGATATTGTCTATTTCTTATATGGGAAAAAGTGCCACTAGAAGTAAAACTACACCCAAAAATAGAAGCAAGAAGAAGATTTAGGTGCTTTTTTATCAAGTACAATTTATTTGTTTCTACAAGTTGGGTATTAGATATATCTTGTGGTACTCAAATATGTATTCAAATACAAGAATCATGCTGATTTAGAAATATTGAACAAGGAGAGGTAGATCTTTGAAAATCCAATAGAGCTAAACTTGTTATGATGTCTATTGGGGACTACCACCTCATGTTTTTTACTGGGAATATCTTGGTTTTGAATTTCTTTTATTATGTTCCTTCATTTACAAAAAAAAAATTTATATAGACTTTATATAGATGGATTTATTTTTAAATTTTGGAATAAATGTTGCTTATTTTATAAATATAGAATTTTTATGGTAAGGAACAATTACATAATGATATTTATATATTAGATTACATGAACCAAATAATGGAAACTGATAACGAAGTTACTTCACATGAATCATACCACGCCCAACTTTGGCATCACCAGTTAGGTCATGTAAATGAAAATCACTTGACGAAATTACGTCAAGATGGATATTTATATTATTTTGAACTAAAACCACTTATTGTATGTCATGAATGTTTACAAGGAAAAAT
This sequence comes from Viscum album, assembly GCA_963277665.1. Lineage (NCBI taxonomy): Eukaryota > Viridiplantae > Streptophyta > Magnoliopsida > Santalales > Viscaceae > Viscum > Viscum album. The sequence goes on along the minus strand of OY728160.1, from coordinate 902,092,835 downwards.
GGCCAAATCCACATTTAGTGGGATAGGTGAAAGGGCTAAATATATTCTCGAGTTAGTTCATACTAATGTGTGTGGACCATTTCATGTTAAAGCAAGTTGTTTTTTCTCACACTTCATAACTTTTACTGCGTATTTTAATAGATATAGATATGTCAACTTAATGAAGTATATTTTGGATTATATTAAAATTTTCAACGAATACATTTAAGACGCTTAAAACCAACATGGTAAGAATATTAAGAAACATCACTCAGACTGTGGTGGAGAATATCTTAATCTAAACTTCATTTATTATCTAAGGGATATCATGATTTTATCTTGACTCACTACTCCTTATACGCCTCAGTGGAAGGGTGTAAGTGAAATAAGGATTTACAACTTTTTGGATGTGGTGAGATCAATGGGGAGTCATAAAATACTTCCATTATCCTTTTAGGGATACGTGTTACAAACAACAACATACGTAAAAAACCAAGTTCCAACTAAATAAACAAATGGTATACCAAATGAATTATTAAATGGAAAGAAACATGGGTTGTATTAAATACATGTGTGGGGTTGAGAAACATTTTTTAAGGCCTTATAAGGTAACAATATTGTACCCTAATGCACAAAGTGTATATTTATAGGATATCCTAAATAAACAAGGTATAATACCAATAAAATATTTTAGATAAAATGGTTTTGGTTGAAATACATCCCACATTTCATGAGGATGATCTTATCTCTAAAAGAGATAGTGGGAGAAATATAGACATTTATGAAGTCAAGGTTCAAGATACATAAGATTTTTCACAGGAACAAATACCACAAATCCCATGGAATAAAACATTGTTCCAGAGACCCAATTATTATGTAGAAAAACTGCAGAGGATAGAGAACCATAATGGTATGGTTTTCTAGTCACTGGAGATGGTGACTCATTATTATTTTATAATAATGATGCTATAACTTACAAGAAAGTAATAAGTTTCATTTATGTTTTGAAGTGGAAATAATCCATGAATTATGAAATGGATTCCATGTACCAAAACCAAGATTGGAATTTGGTAGACCCTCCAGTAGATGTAAAGCCCATTGGTTTCAAATAGGTTTTCAAGAAGAAACTAGACATGGATGGAAACTTTAGTACCTGTAAATCATGAATAGTAACAAAATGGTTTTGAAAACATCAAAGAATTGACTACGATGAAACCTTTTCACTAGTAGTAATGGTGAAATCTATCAGAATTATATGCTCCATTGAATCTTTTAATGATTTTCAGATTTGAAAAATGGATTTCAAAACATCGTTCCTTAACATGAACCTTTAGAAAGATGTCTATTTGACACATCCTGAAGGGTTTCTGACTCCAAAGGAGGCAAACAAGGTATACAAGTTTCAAAGATCCATTTACCGATTAAAGCAAGAATCCAATTCATAGAACATAAATTTTGATGAGGCCATAACAAAATTTGTTTTCAGAAATATTCAATACAATTAATGTGTCTATAAACACATTTGTGGGAGTGTGGTCATTTTTTTAATAGTATTAGTTGATGGCTATTACTCATTGGAAATGAAATACCAGTCTTACTTTATATTAAGTCATGGTTTAATAAATGATTCTCTATAAAGGACTTGGGAAAGGAAGCATATACTCTTGGGGTCAAGATCCATTTTTATAGATCCCTGTTGTTGCTCGACCTAAATCAAAGTATATACATTGAAATGATACTGAAGATATTCAGTATAGAATAATCTATTAAGGGATTTTTTTTCTTCCATCAAATTGAATTCTTGCTTTCTAGGAAAATGTTTCCTTAGACCCATGAGGAAAGAAATAGAATGACAATGATTCAGTAAGTAAGAGATATTCGTTTAGTCATGCATGATATGATATGTACTAGGATAGATGTTTCCTATTCATTAAGTGTGGTAGGAATATATCAAGCTAATCCATGTGACTTCCATTGAATGACAGTCGAGACTATCCTTAAGTATCTCAAGCATACTAATGATTTGTTCCTATTTTATGGAAGAGACGAAGAACTAGTCATCAGAGGACATTAAGATTCTAGTTTTCAGACTAATAAATATGGCATGAAGTCACAAATGGGATACATATTCAATTTTAATGGAGGCGTTGTTAGTTGGAAGAGCTCAAAGCATGTTGCGGTTCTAGATTCTGCAATAGAGTCCACGTATATTTTGGATTATATGGAAGCTAAAGTAATAATATGGATGGAAAACGTCATCCAAGATCTTGATGTGGAACCTAGAAGTAAATATCATATCACACTCTATTATGATAACATTGCGGTGATGGATCTTGAAAAAGAGCCAAGGTCACATTATCCGATGAAGCAAATACTTCAGAAGTATCATCTAATAAGTAATTTTTTCAGAGAGATGATGTTGTAGTTTGTAGTATTTCCACAGAAGACAACATGGTGGAAACCAAAGAAAAAATCATTGACTCAGTAGAAACACATATATCATATGAAGTCTAGAACACTGAAGGTCATAGGTAGTTGTCTCTAGTCCAAGTTAGAGTTTGTTTGAGTTGTTGTCCTAGGACCAACTGAATGAACTTTGATTACATGAATATTAGATGTATTGAATATTAATAAAACTACTCATTACATATTTTTTATTGTTCTATAAGAATATAATTTTATAATGTTCTAGAGTATACATCACATTGATAAGGTCATAGAAGTTTCCCATTATGATGAGAACCTTGATGTTCTATGAAGATATTCTCAAATGATGTACTTTAGTTGGATAATATAGTATTATGGGACACATAGTACAAAAAATATCAGTTGTGAGTACTCATAAGTAGATGAGGCTTATTCTAATGAATTTTACACTTCATAATATCCAATATGGGGGATTGTGAGAACAAACCCACTAGTAGAAATTGTACATGTTTTGGTGCCATTGGATATTCTTATCTATGAGCATGTGTGATGGTCCTTATACTTTAAGATTATTATTAATGTATATGAAAACTCTCATACTAGGCTATATTTTGAAAACCGTGATGATAATAGTTTATGGTGAAGTTGGATGTGTTGGGTGTATCACGAGTGACATGTCATTAATAAATAAGTCGATGAAGGATTTTTCCCTTCCATCTTTATGGATACTAATATCTCATCCCTTTGATTGGAATAGAACTGACACATTAAATTCCATGCCCATGATGTAATGATGTGTTTATTTCATATAGTAAATGAAAGAAGTATCGATCATATAGGTTGGTGACATGATTATGAAACCTTATTAATGAGATATTATGATAAAGGGGTTATATTACACAGTGAGCATTTGTATGTGGTTGTCGACATTGAGAAGTTATATTATTTATCTTGGGGGACTTGACACATTGTTAGATAGTAATATTGGAATTTAGGCAAGTCTGCCTAATTCCAATGTGAAAGAATCCTAGAGGGTTACAAACTAAGTGTTTCCACAGATCTCAATTAAATTCTATTTGAGTTTAATTAGTGGAATAAATATTATTTTTAATTATGAGGAATAATTTTATTCCAGTTATATTGATCCCATAAATTATATATTTGGTTTGTGAATAAGATATTTATTTTATTTATTGAAAATTTTAATAAATATTTATTCCCTATATTTTGAAAAATATATTTATTTATGATTAAAATATTTATTTAGTTGTTCAATAAATTCTAGAGGATTTCGGATGGACCAAGACTGAGCTCGATGACAAATATTAATTAACAGGATCATTAAAAAATATTTTATATTGCGTAAGTTGGCACATGCCAAAAAATAATAATTATATAATTATTATTTTGTGGAATTAGGCTTATTAAATTTAAAAATTAATTAATGGGCATTATTCAATTAAATAATATTTTAACAAAAATCTCAACTCTATAAATAGGCAGCTATATCTATTTTGTAGAGAATCCAAAAATTGAGAATAGAGAATTGATGTGCACAATGAATTTTCTCTCAAATTATCTTTCTCTCTCCCTATAATAAAAGAGAAGTGTGAGAGAGATTTATCCAAGAAAAAAGAATTAGCGATCAAGAACCAAAGACACAAGACAATTGACTCTCCGCGCTAGCACCAGGATATCGAGTGGTGTTGGTTAGAGATAATAGAAGTACATGTGGATCACTACTGGAGGGATTATATCCTTGTATCCTCACAGTGTAAAAAAGGTAATCTGAAATATACTTTCTGAATGATCATTTTTAATAAAGAAAGAATGTTCTTAAGCCCAAGTATTTATTTATTTAAATTTTAAGTAAATTAAGTATAAATTTGACATACAAGATCCTTGTTCTTGGTTTTGAGCATTTATTATTAAATTAAATTTTAATATATCGCCCACCACTGCATGCTTTCTCTACTCCCAGAACCTTGATAATCCACCTATAAGCTCATTTCCTCTTCCTCCAACGATTCCAAGAGTTTCAAAGTTAAAGAACAAATATTTTTTATCCCTTACAACCAATATTGAAAATATTTTCTGACATTTGTTATATGATAACCTACATAAAAAATAATGATTTTTAAAATATATTTTATACATGTGATTTATGAAAAAATTTGTTTTTTTTTGAATTATGACACCTACTAGGATGTAAATAACTTAACTATGAATTCTATTATTACACTACAGAACACGCATTACAATAATTAATGCGTCTCATGATTATTTTCCAATTCATCCACATGGACATCCATGCCTATTATAAAGGGTATAAAAACTAAAACCACACATGTGAATGGTTTCTACTAAGTCCTATTGATCTGTGTGGTGGGATATTTATCCTCATTATGGTTTTAAACATCTATGACCATGAAAGAAATAATTATCCTTATGCCCATGATTGAATCCCATCACTCTATTACATCTCTCTATACTACCTCAACCTCATATCATACTATAAGTAGCCATTAGTTTCATATAATTATAAATGAATTGTATTTTATAAAATCATCAAATAAATTTTCATTATTTAAATATTAAATATATTTTTCATTGATAAATAATAATATAATTATCAATAAAAACTCTATGTTATTACATATCCATCATATTAATTTAATATTTTTCAAAGATAACAATTTCAAAAAATAGTTATGCATATTTAATAGATCATGTTAAAAGTATACATCCATATAATCATTAATTTTAAATAAAAAATATTTTAATAACAAAAAATAATGTCTGAATGATGATTATATGAAAAATAAAATGCTTCAATAAAAAAATATGAAATTTTATTAATATTAGTATTAATTGATTTAGTATTTCAAAAATATGATAATTTATAAAATTATTTCATAATTCCATCCTTATTTTTAAAAAATAATTGTAAATAATTTATTATTATTATTTACTAATATATAATTTATTTCAAAATAAAATAATTTAAACAGTACCAACATAAATGTAATTAATAAAAAAATTATTAAATAGGAAATAAGTTTTTGATATTAAAATTAATTTTATAACATTTAAATGATGGTTAATGCATATATTTATACAAGTAAATGAATTTTTATTATATTTTAGATATCATAAAAATTAAAAATTCTGTAATTAATGTTGTCATTTTAAGATTAATATAGAAAATTAGATTATATGATTTATAATCTACCTATGTTTGTAATAATTAATTCCAATATAAATTGACACCACATCAAATACACAATAGTAATAGATATTCTAGTATGAATATTAAAAAACCATGAATTAAAAAAATGGTATCTCATAGTTATTAAACAATTGTGATGATTTTTTCTAGAGATAAATAATTAACATCGATGTCCTGACCCAACCCCACTAGGACTCCACTTGATCCAAAAACAAATTTGAGTGTTTCACTCAAACCTCATCATCAACATGTCACATGTTGGTGACTAGAAATAAGGGTATATCAGTATATATACATGGAAGGAATTAACCTTCATAAATGAAAATTCCAAAGCCCCATGAATAAAAAAAAATCCATAACTTCAACACACGAATAATATCTATCAATGAATACAATTTCATAAAATGACTAACCATAAATTCAAAAATAGCCACTACGTCTATCAACTCTCCAATGCCAGATGTAAGGTATAATGCACTCCGCCTTCACCAAAAATTATCTCGTGTATATTGTTATGGTTGTCTGACAAAACAACCAAATTTATCAAGATTAATTTGAAAAATAGTATATATAAGATAGGAGTTATCATGTAAATATATTCAACAGGTTTCTCCCTAAAACTCTCATGTGTTTATTTTAATGAAGGACACTAAATCATCAGTGTATGTAATAAATAAATAAAAACATTAATGAACAAGAATGTCATAAGAATTTTCCATTCAAACAATTATATTCTACACCACATATTCATAACTTTCCATATCCCATCACATTATGTAACACATTACACCGCACAACCACTACTGTAATGATAACCATCACTAATCCACATCCCAAACCAAGTAGTTTTCCACCCATAGAGGACTCAATGTATTACTTACAAGTAGTTTCTCACCCATTATGACCTCACTATTACATCACCACCATAACAACTAACTATGTATTCTCCCAAAAGGATCTTGATTAATATATTTGAATCGACCAATAGTTATCCACCTACAAGGAACTCTCTATCACATCTCCATAGCCAAGTAGTTATCCACCTATAAGGTAATTCTAATCACATATAGGTATTTTGGTTGGTTCTTTTACCTCCTAAAATTACTCTCACAAGTTTTACAAGGTGTTCACACTTGAGTAATTTCCCAACATAAACCACATTAACTATTTAATTTTCTAAACTCGAAGAATCTCAATGTATAAATCAGTGTCTAATATTAAATAATCCCCCCTCCTCAACCTATATCATTACCACCACACCTCATAAATCTACTCTATATGTCCATATAATCCACATATTCATTAATATTATCCTCATTATCATCATGTATTAAAACCATTACCATATAACTTGTAACAACTTCCACATCACTATTAAGTATTGAAAATGGATTATGACACCCACCATCCATTTTTCCCTACCTAGTCTATCGAACATATAAAGGTCAAAGGTAATATAATCATGCCACATAAATTTACAATGAATCCCACTTAGTTCAACCAAAATTAAAATCCTGGGGAGTATAATTACATTACATCACTAATATTATGCATCTCCTCAATATACTAAAGTTCCATATCCTTGTCACATGTCCACTGCATCTTAAAAGATCTCTTTTATTAAAGACACATCATCCACCACACCATTCCACATTTTCACATCAATTTATTCAAACTAGAGAGGTATCTTGAAGGTTTATACTATATTCGAGTTCCACTACAACTATCCACACATTCCTCCACCAACTCTCCCAAGAGAATCAAACTGTATGACCCCTTCTAAGAATGTAATGGACCCATATTAATGTGTCATATCCCTATATAATTTACACATATACATGTGAATTTATTCCAAAAAACGGTCCTTAAATATATAATGTGGTGTTAAACCATGCATATATAGTACAACCCCATTTAAATCACTTTTACTTCATCCCACCAGCTCTTACCAACACTTTTACAGATTTTCCCCATAAATGGAATGCCTAGTGTTATGTATTGGCATATTTCATTCCAAAGTTTTTTAATTTTATCCTGATCACCACCAGGGTATTTTTCATAGTCTTTCAACATTTTAAGATCAAAATGTATTTTCTAGACTTAGAAAAAATTTCATATTTACTCATAATCAATCATACCCCTCAATTTCCACCTTACCTAATATATCAAATAATTGACACATGGATTATAAGAAATATTAATTAATAAATAATCAATTCATATTCATATGCATTGTCTTCCATTTTCCACCATTCATCATTATTCCATTGTTTATCCACTTCTCGCATTATATTAATTCAAATTATATCATCATATAATTATATTTTTATCCATTTTTGTATATCATATACATCATTAACAATTTCATATTATTATTATGAAATAAAATTCCTTTAATTTTCATTATTCATTGCGAATAATATTTAAAAAAATTACTATCTTTTCTAAATTCAAATATTCAATAAGAGTAAGAAAATTAATTTCATTTCCAAAAACCCTTTTAAATTTTAAATTTACCACATGTTCATCATTATAGATTCTTATGAATTTTTTACTAAACACAAAAATTAAAAAGCAGGAAAAAATCATCAGTCTTTTAAAAGAGATGTCAATTCAAGTCCCCTAAGTCAACTCCAAAATGAACAATATTAAAATATCATCCAATTATCTGGACTGGTCATTAATTTTTAATAACATTATTTAATCATCACCCCCTCTCGGATCTTCCCCAAAAAACATTTTCAAGAGCCCATTCATTCCTATATAATAGAGATTAAAGAATTTCTCATGAAATTATAGTAGGTTAAAATTAATTCTCACCCCACTATAATCCCTTAACTCACACCATTAATTCCATTTGTAAACACAAATTAAATCCATATATTACATTCTATTAAATCCTCTCATTCAATCATTTTACTTAAAACCTTCTTTAACATTCCATACTAACCACAAAATAAAATATATAACTCTAAAATATCTTTTAATATTTCCATGTTACCTCTTCTAGAAAAAAACTCATATGCTAAATTATTTTATTTAATAAAAATTATCCAAAAAATATGAACTACTAAAATAAATATAATAATAATAAATTCCAATACCACAAGATATCTAATAGATAAATCAAAAATCTCAAAAAATGAGAAAAATGACACCCTGGGTAAACACATACCCAAAACCCAATAGCATACATAAAATTTCATTCTAAGAACCAAAAAATTAAAATTTTCCCTTTCTTATTTGAAAATATTTAAATTTTCACCAAAGAATTCCAAAATTAAAAATTTTTGGTCTTTACATTACAAAACCATTAAAAACAGTATGCCCCCAAAATATTCATCCATAATAAAAAAGGGGGAAATCACATAAACACTTTCATTCAACACTCGTCATTACAATAAGAATTACACATCAAAACATAAAAATAAAACAAATAAAAAAAGATATTGATATTGCATCTATGATTCCATATCCAACATGATATCCTATATTTCATTATGTTCCCAATGAACACACACTAGGTTCATAACTCACCCATGAAAAATATTCTATTTCTGATCTAAAATTTACACCAAATACTCCATAAAGGGCATGTCATCCATGATATCCACAATGATAAAATCAATCACATGAAAAGGATCATGATAGTTATTCCAAAGTTGATATGTGTGGAATATTTCATGAACCTTTTCTAACTAATAATGTATCTATAACTTATAAGATACCTCTCTAAGTTACTCTAACACCACAAAAGGACCGATAAATCACTGTGAAAACATTATTCCCTTTCTTAGCCTCCACTTCCCATTCTTAGGAGAAACTCAAAAAAATACATAATCTCTAACCGTAAGATCTAAAAATATCCTCCTCCAATATATATAGAATTTATGTCTACTTTGGTAGACCTCATTCATATTATAATAATATTCACATGATATAGAATATCATGCACTATTACTAACTCAACTATAATTGTATCCCCAACCACAACCCAATATAGAAGTGAACGAAATGGTCACCCATTAAATGCTTCATAAGGTGTCATACAAATAGATAAATGATAATTATTATTATAATAAAACTACACAAATCATAAATTATTTTCTCATTATCCTCCAAAAAAACAAGGTTCATTCCCTCAATATATGTTTAATTTCTAGATTTTTTTAGTTTTTCTATTAATCTATGGGTGAAATACATTACTAAGGAACTACTAGGTTCCAAAGTAATTAAAAAAACCTTCTATATACATGATTTAATAAAATAATTTTGTTTATAAAAAACATCCACAAAACAATATGAATATTCACCACTACTACACCATAAATCATTACAAAAATATCCACTAATATTGGATACTTTATATATAGAAATTATCCAAATACGTTAATCAATCCATGAAAATTAATATAGAATCAAACCCTTTCAATGTTTTTGATAAACCAAAAATTAAATCCATAGAAATATCCTCCTTATTCCATTGGGGAATAGGTAATGGATATAGAAAACATGATAAAACATGATATTTTTCTTTAACCTGATGCTATAGAAGACTGGGATAAAAAACTCAATTATTGATTATTTTATCCCAAGACAAAAAAAACTTCCTCTTCAAAGATCGATACATCTTTGAAACACCGAAATGAACTACCAAGGATGAACTAATAAATTCATCCAAACCTAAAACATAGATACTTTGAGGAACAAATAACATCTAATGGAATAACACTTAACATTCCTCATACTTAGAACAGACATCCAAGGCATCACCAATCATGATCGGATCTCTATACACTTTTAATTATGGGTCTCTAAATAGAGACTCTTATACCCTCTATGTCAAAGAAGATTTCGTGGACATATAATAGATACATTTTACCCCATTAACCTCATCATAACCAAGATGAAGAGATTCTAACAACTCTATTTCTTTTCATTTCTCACTCAACATTAGCGTAATACTTTCCACTCAAACTGTCAACCACCAAATTACCCTTTATAAGGATATATGTGGCATAAAAATCATAGTCTTGGAGAAATTATATGAACATTCATTTTCATATATTCAAATATATCTGAGAAAATTTATTTCCCAATATCTTGTGATTAAAATAAACTAAGAAGAATTATCTCAGAAAATAGTTCCTCTCAAACTTAAACACAAATACTATATTTTCAAGTATTAATTAATATGTAACATAATTCTTTTTTGGGGGACATAACTATCTTTCCTATAATATATTACTCATGTTTGTAATATCAAGACACATAGAAAACCCTAATTGGATATGTTATAATACACATTATAAGGAATACCCTCCTCAGGTAATTGAATAATTATATAACACGCCAAAATGTTCTTTAAACTATCAAAAGTAGTGTGATACTCCTCCATAGAAGAAAAACCATTCCCTTTGTTATTCAAATATGATAATCGTGTCATAATATGAGAAAACCAAGATTCAAAACTATAATAATAACAAGCTAAACCAAAGAAAATATTTAGATATAAAAAATTAATTAGTTGATTCCGTGAAAAAATTGCATTATTCTTCACTAGTTCTACTATATCACCATACTCCTAAATAGAAAAACCAAAAAAAATAACCTCACATAACCAAGAGTAAAACCTATACATATTCAGATATGATGAATTCATATTGATAAACTCTAACACCATCATAATTTTATCTTCACTGTCTTTATATATATTAAAATAAAATAAAATATCATCAATGAATACAACCATAAAATAAACAAGATAAGGATGGAATAACCAATTCATAGGACCTATAAACATATAAGGTGCATTAATAAATCAAATGACATTACCATATACTCAAAAATTATCATAGAAAAACCAAAAAATGTATATTTAGAATGTATTAAATATTAACCATCATATAGTGATAAGTGGATCACAAATTAATATTATAAAACCAATTATCCTCTTCAAACTGATCAGGACAATAATTTATCATATGAAGATGATAAAAATTATTCACCATTACTTTATTAAACCTCCAAAAATATATATATAATATCAAACTCTTATCCACATTCTTTCTAAACAACAATGGAGTGTCCCATATTGACACACTATACAAAATAATTACTCAATATAATAATCATAAATCCAAATACTCAACTCCCAATTCTTTATTGAGCCATTTGATAAGACATTAAATCAATAAGATAAAATCAGTGATATAACTAAATCCAAAAATCATTCCTTTTCCTCATATGTAAACTCATAAATTTCTCTATAAACAAATCATAATAATCCCTCACAACTCTAGAAAACTCTTACAACTATATATCAGATGAAAAAGTCCTAAATTCAACATAAAAAAGATGTAATATCTTATAGATCAATCTGTATTTTCAATATATAAAAATTGTTATCCACTATAAACATCGTACAGTCACTATCTAGATTAGAAAAAACCACCCTCCATATATTCAATTGAAATAATCATGTCTAAAGAAAAACCCATCTTTCCGAACGATATAATTATATGGTTTCATCTTTAAAAAAAGATATATCTCAAGAAAACTGATCTATCTATCTAACCATCTCACATTTACACACCTCATCCAACCACCTATAACTTATCATTGACGTAGTCAAATCAAGTCTCCTATAAAATTATCAACTATTTGTTTTAATCCATAAAATTTTATAATATTTAAATGACGGTTAATGCATACAATCATAAGATAAAATGATATTTATTTATATTTTAAATATCATAAAAAATAAATATTCAAGAATTAATTTAGTCATTTTTTGTTCAATATAAAAAAATAGATTATATGATTTCTAATCTACCTATTTTTATAATATTTAATTCCAATATAAACTACCACCACATCAAATATACAATAATAATAGATATTCTAGTAGGAATATTAAAACAACCATGAATGAAAAACAATTGTTTCTCGTAGTTTCCGAACATTTATAATAAATTTTTACTAATAATAAACAATTAAAACTGATGTATTGACCCACCCCCACAAGGAATCCACTTGATCCAAGAACAAATTTGAGTGTGTTCCCCAAATCTCATCTTCAAAATGTTACATTTTTGTGACCATAAATAAGGGTATGTAATGATATATATGTGTGAAATAAATTAACCTTCATAGAGGAAAATTACACATCACCATGAATAATAAAAAAATTTCCTAACTACAATACATGAATAATTTATATCAATGGATATCCATTTAATAAAATTACAAACTATAAATAAAAAATAAACCAATGTTTCAATTAACTCTCCAATACCTGATGCAATGTATAATGCACTTCTCCTTCACCAACAAGTCTCTGGTGTCCAATGTTATGATCTCTTGAAACTTCCACCAACATTATCAATATTATTTGAAACATAGTTTATATAAAATATGAGTGAGTATATAAATATAATCCATATGATTCTCCTCAGATGTTTCATGTGTCTATGTGAATCAATAATACTAAATCATTCGTGTGTGGAATAAAAAAACCAAAATGTTAATGAATAAGAATGTTTCACGAATCATCTATTCAATCTCTTCGATTCTACACCACATAACCATCACTTTAAATATCCCATCACATTTTTAACACATGCCGCCACAAAACAACCATTGTGACAATAAAAAACACTAATCCACATCCCAAACCAAGTAGTTTATCACCTATAGGGTACTCAATGTAATTATTCCAAGTATTGTTTCACCCATGATAACCTCACTGTAACAACCCCACCATAACTAATAACTATTTATCCACCTAAAAGGATCTTTATAAATATATCTGCATCAACTAATAGTTGTCCACATGCAAGGAACTCACTATCAAATCTCCATCACCAAGTATTAATCCACTTATAAGGGACTACCTATCACATACATGTATTTTGGTTGGGTCGTTATCCACCTATTGGGACTCTCACGTGTTTTTTTGGTTGTTCACCCTTAGGGAATTTCCCCACCATAAATCACATTGACAATGTAATTTTATAAACTAGAGGATTCATACTATATAACTGAGTGTCCAACCTTAAGGAATTTCCCCTACTCAACCTACATCATTACCACCACACCTCATACATCCACTATAGATTTCCATATCATAAACATGTTCATTACTGTTATCCTCATCATCGCCATGTATTATGAACCATTACCATATAACTTGTAACAAATTACAAATCAGTATTTATTATTTAAAATGGATTATAACCTTGATCATCCATTTTTTCAATACCTATTCTATGAAACATTTAAAGGTCCTCATAAATATAGTCACACCACATAAATTTACTATGCTCCCACATATCTTAACCACAATTAAAATCCTAGGGAGTGTAATCACATCACATCACTAATGTTATGTATATCCTCAGTATACAAGATTTCAAAATCCTTGTCACATGGCTACCACATCTTAAAAGATATATTTTAAAAAATCCAGATCATTTGCATCATTATTTTACATCAGAACCTCCCTTTATTAAAATTTGAGAGGTCCCCTGAGAGTTTATACTATATTTGAGTTCCACCACCGATATATAAAAATTCATTAACCAACTACCCCAAGAGAAGCAAATTGTATGAACTTTTATAAAAATAGCATGAACCCATAGTAATGTGTCATATCCCTATATAATTTACACATCTACATGTGAATTTATTTAAAAAAAAGGTTCCCTAAGTATAGAATTTGGAATTAAACCAATCATATATAGTAAAACCCCATGTAACTCACTTTTACTTGTTCACACCCACCCTTACCAAAACTTTTACACATTTTCCCATAAATGGAATTCCTCATGTACTTTAGTGGAAACGGCCATGCCAAATTTTTAAATTTTATCCTGATCCCCATAATGTATTTTCTATAGTTTTTCATCATTTAAGGCTTGAAAATTATTTTTGAATACTTATAAAATATTTCATAAATATTCATAATCAAACATAAAAATCAATTTACACCTTATAAAATATTTAAAATAATTTACATATGAATTATAAAAAATATTAAATCATAAATCATAAATCCATATTCATGTCCACTATTTTCCATTTTCCATCATTCATCACTATGACATTATTTATCAACTTCCACCACTATATTATTTCAAATTGTATCATCATAGAATTACATTTTTTACATTTTTTTATATGATCTCAATAATTATCAATTTCATAATATTCCTCTACAATAAAATTCCACTAATTTTCATTATCCATCAAGAATAATATTTCTATCAAATTTTTCTCATTTCAATTCAATTATTCAATTAGAATAAAAAATGAATTTTGTTTCCAAAAACCCTTTTCTATTTCAATTTTACCACATGTTCATCATTCAATATTTTTATGAATTATCTACTCAAAATATAAACTCAAAATCATGAATAATTTACAAGTATTTTAAACGAGATGATAATTTAAGTCACTCAAATCAATTTAGAAATGAAAAATATTCCTTAATCCTCTAATGAACACCACTTAATATTCATTAGAAATCATATTATTTAATACTTTATCTCTCTCTCTGATATTACACACAACAAAATTCAAAGAGATCTCTATTTACAAGAGAATAGAGAGTATAGTATTTTACATGAAATTCTAATAGTGGAAAATGAATTATCCCATACTAAATTCCCTTAACTAATAGAATTAATTAAATTTATAAACTCACATTAAATCCTTCTATAGAATTATATTTAATCCTCTCATTAAAACCTTTTAATCAATATATCCTTTAACCTTTCATGATAACCATACAAAAAAAATATAAAACCATAATATCCTTTAATATTTTCATGTTACATCTTATTCCAAAAACATATCATATGAAAAAATATTTATTTAATAAAAATGATCCATAAAATATGAACTACTAAAATAAATAAAATAAAAATAAATTCCACTAACATAATATATCTATAAGATAAATGAACTATCTCAAAAAAATAAAAAAAAACCATCCTAGGTAAAAATCATGTCCCAATCCCAATATCATGCCTAAAATATCATTCTGAGAAATAAAAATTTACAATTATGCCTTTTATATTTATTAATATTAAAAATTTCTAAAAAAAATCCAAAATTCAAAATTTTAGGTCCTTACATTACATAACCATTCAAAATAGTGGGTCCCCAAAAATTATTCATCCATAAAAAAATGGTGAAATCACATAAACACTTCCATTCAAATTTCATCATCATAATTAAAATTATAAATCAATACACAAGAATGAAACCATTAAAAAATCAGGATATTGATATTTCATCTACTATCACCTCTCCCAAGTGCTTTACTATATACCATTATGTTCCCAAAAACACACACTTGGAGAATAACTCACCCATGAAAAATATTTTCTTTATAATATTAAATTTACACCAAATACTCTGTAAAGGTAATACCATCCATGATATCCATAATGATCAAATCAATCAAATGAAAATGATTATGATAGTTCTTCTAAAGCTAAGATACATAGAATATGTCATAAACCTTTTCCAACTATTATTATAGCTCTAAATTATAATATGCCTCTATAACTTAATTTAACACCTCAAATATAACAATAAATCAATGTGAAAACTTTCTTCCCTTTCCAAGCCTTCACATCCCATGTGGAGTAGAAACTCAAAAAAAAATATATAACCTCCAACCATAATCTCTAAAAATATCCTCCCCATAGGTACATAGAACTTATGTCTAATTTTAGTATCCCTCATGCATCTTATAATAACTTTCAAATGATCTATGATATCATGAATTATCTCTAGCCCAACTGCAATTGCCACCCAAACCACAACCCAACATACTAGAAAACTAAATGGTCACCCATAAAATGCCTCATAAGGTTTCATCATTCATTATCGGATCTCTTTACACTTTCAATTATGGGTCTCCTATGTGAGACTCCTCTACCCTGCATATCATAGAATATGTCCTAAATATATAATGGAGACTTTTTTCCCCATTTATCTCCTTGTAACCAAGTTTAAGAGGTTCTAATAAACTCTATTTCTTTTCATTTATCACTCATTAATTGAGCATCATTTTTATTATAACTTCAACTCAAATTGAAAACCACCACATTACCCTTTATAGGGTTATATGTGGCATTAAAATCATATTCCTTGAGAAATTGTATACACCTTAATTTTCATATATTCAAATCTATCTAAGAAAATTTATATCACAATATATTATTATTAAAATAAACTAATAATCATTATCTAAGAAAATAATGCCTCTAAATACAAAACAGAGCCACTATATTTTCATTATTCAAATAAAAGTAAACATAATTATGTTTATGGGGAAATAACTTTCTAGACCCAAAATATATGACTCGTCTCTATTACACTAAGACATATCCAAAACCCTAAATGGATATGTTACAACATGCCTTATAAGGAATACCCTCCTCAGGTAATTTAAGAATTGTAGAACACTCTAATGACTCCTTTAAACATTCATAAGTAGTTTGATACTCATCCATCCAAAAAAATCATTACCTATATTTTTCAATGTTTATAATCGAGTCAGGATCTGAGAAAAACTGGATAGAAACATCCTATAATAACAAGTTAAACCTAAGAAAATATTTAGTTATAAAAAATTCTTTATTGGATTCCATGAAACAAATTTCCATATTCTTCGCTAGTTCTACTATAACACCATACTCCAAAAATGAATAACCTAAAAAATTTAACTCACGTGATGAAAATTTACACATATACATATTTACATAAAACTAGTGTTCTCTAAGAAACTATAAAACCATAATAATATCCTATTTATGAACTTTATCTATCTCTAAATAAACTAAATTATCATCTAATAAGAAAGACATAAAATCAACAATATGAGGATGGAATAACAAATTAATTAGACCCATAAACATAGTAGGTGAATTTCTAAATCAAAAACATCATTACATTATACTCAAAAATACTCATAGAAACACCAAAAAATATATCTTAGGAATGTATTCAATATAAAACCTCATTTAGTGGAAAATAAGATCATAAATTAATCTTATAAACCCAAATATCCCCTTCAAACTAATCAAGAAAATCATTTATCCGATGAAGGGGATTTAAATTCATAACTATTGCTTCATTAAACCTCCAATAATTTATATATTATCTTAAACTCATATCCACGTTATTTATAAAAAAATTGGAGAGGCCCAATGAGACACACTATATAGAATAAATAATCAATATAATAAATCATCAATTTAAATCCTTACCACTAAAATCTTCATTGAATCCATATGATAAGGAATTTTATTAATAATATATACTCCCGAATACAACTAAATCCAAAACTCAAAATTTTTTCATATAGGTAAAATCATAACATTCTCTATAAACAAATCATAATAATCCCTCACAGCCCTTGGAATATCTTTTAAATCTATATCAGATGCACAAATCGTCTACGCCATTGAGAGAGATGTAATAGCTTATGGATCAATCTATATTTTCTATAGATGGAAATTATTATCTACAATAAACATCAAACAATCACTATCTCGATTAGATAAAATCACCCTCCATTAATATCAATTTACACAATCCTGTATGTAGACTAACCCACCCATCCCAAGCATATAATTATATATTTTTATCCATATAAAGGATATATCATAGGAGAATTGATAAATCTATATAACTAGCTCACATTTACACACCTCATCCAACACATATAACATATCATTTATGTAATCAACTCTAGTGGCCTATAGAATTATGAACTCTTATTTTTAATCAATAAATTAATGGAGGGATGATAAAAAATATTAGGAAATTGTATCAATCAAAACAAAAGTAAGAGTGGAGTAAATACAAATGATACATGAAGTCTCCTCAAATCCCTCCACCTTTTTAACTATAGTGGATAAGAGTTTATCTCTACCAAATACTCCTCATCGTCCCTAATAAATTCCTATATCTCCTCTCTAGTCATACTTCTATTGTGCTCTACTACAATTTCCTCATCTTGGACCACCCTGTATTGGGGATCCTAATGGTTGTCTATCTTATTATTTTTTTATAAAATACAAATGAGGAGGATGACAAACCTGACTGAGTGGTTCACCAACTATCACACTCTATTAAAACCTACTATGATGTCCCCTAAAATATGGTCACATGCATAGAGATAAATCATACTACCATAGGAGAAGTATTATAAGTCAAGAGTCTCAATGGATGGAGGCATACTACCCATGATAGATAAATGGGACTCTACCAGTGGCCAACGCCCATAGCCCCACATGAACCATGATTTATTCAAAAATCAAGAACATCCACCTCTAGATCTGCTTTGTGATACACCATTCTAGGTACTCCTTAAAAATGTATTTTCCTTAATAAAAAATTCTCTAGAATTTCATCCTTTTCTAATATATTAATAGAGAATTATGAGAAAATATCCTCAACTTACTCTAGTTGTTAGGACATAAATATATCTAGAAATGAAAACCCCTAACCTCATAATTGGTTATAAAATAAATAAAATATTACTTTAAATCCATAACTCAGACATCAAACTCTCAAATAAATGATCTTACATGATGCATAACCAACCCCTCCTACTAATTCTCAAGCCTAAGAACTTCAAAAAAAAACTATTTCCCAAAAAACTCTCAAAATTTATTCTAAATTATCCAAGACACATCATAATATACTAGTCATGAAATCTACCATTGACGTGTTGAAACCCATAATAAACTCACCACCAAAATAACATGGTTCACATAACCTATTTAGATAAGTTAAAAATCAATCTCAATATCCTCTAACCAGTGCTCAATCACATGACTAGTGATAGACCCCATAGTAAGATATCAACCATTCTTGGGATGTATCAAGTTCATTTATAGTTACCCTTTTACCGTTATTTTTTATATATCTTTTTTGGGTTTTACATTGGGGATGCTTCAGGTGAAAATTTAGAAATATTAAAGAAGAAGGGACAATACAAGGTTGGTGCCTGGTTTTCCAAAATGTTGTACCTACCCCTATAAAACCTTGAAGTACTAGACATAAGATAATAACATGGTTGGAACATGGTTTTTCAAAACATTAACCCTCTTATTAGAAATCATTCACCCATTAGATGAGGCACACAAATAGGGTCCATGTTTTTCCAAAACATGCACCCCATCCTAAGAAACAGTGCGTGGGGGTTTAATTCCTCAATAAATTTATTAAAAATTCTTGAACCCCCATGTATTATCCATTAATCATCCTGGATAGGTCCTAAACCTATTCATTCAAATTTTTAAGCTCCTATGAGGGTTCTATGGCTCCTAAAAACGCATTCTCAGTTAATAAAAGATCCAATCAAAGTATCATCTTCCCATTAGTAAGGGTTTCCTTCCTAATTTGATTTAATATCTCTCTATCTATCTCTTCCCTCTTTCCAAATGAAGAGGAATGATTTTTCCTTAATTGGTGATGTTTTAGATCTAGGTTTTTGTGGATATTAATCTGTTTGATCTTGATCTTAGTATTTGGCCCTATATCTGGTATTCTATTTTTATTTCAATCATTCCACTTCAATATGAGGATTTCTGGTTTGGAGAACATCCATGAATGATCTAGATGTCGGAGGTCTAATTATAAATTCCTTAAGTCTTGATTTTAATTATGTGTATGTGATTTTGAAATTTTAATTGCATGTTTTTCAATTTCATCTTTAATTGAATTAATTAATTGGTTATTTAATTAATTTTATTGTGGAATTGGTGGAATAACATGATTAAGAAAATTTTCAATTAATGGGATTGTGAAATTGATTAATTAATGTGATTATTAATTTATTGATAATCGAAATTAATGTATGGTTGGATTAAACTTGAAGGGTTAAAGGTTAATATGATTAAGCATTGATATATGGTTGAATGGTGAATTGTTCATATTATTCCATGTCATTAAAGTGATGGTTCGTGGTTTTTTGATAAATTGAAGTGGTGAACCATTATGTAATTAATTGATAGGAGGGTTAATGATGGTTAACCTTAAAAAAATGTGATATAAGAAATATATGTGATTGATTGATAAATGGGGTGTGGAATAAGGATTGATGCTCCGAATACCCACAGGGTGATAGACAAGATGTTATAGTAAAACAATGCATGCATGTGATTATTATTTCATGGGATAAAGACTGATGATCTAAATAAAAAAGGTTTTTGGGATAGGGAATTGTGCTACAAATACCCACAGGGTGCTATACATAATGTTCTAGGTCTATGATATTGGCATTAAACTGGAATTCCAAGTAGGTGTGTTGTGAAATTGGAATTAAATGAATAATGAAATCCTATGATATAATGAATTTTGATTCCCTATGTGATATAGATTAGACTCTATATAGTTCTGAAATAGGTATTGATGTTTCGGGTGTCATCGTGAACTCGAGAAATATATGTGGTTAATTAAAGAATAATTTAATGTGATAACTTCTTACTTAATTTTTTGTAATTTATTCTTTATACAACAACATATGTTGTTATAGAATATATATTTTTTATACAATGTCGTTAGTGGCCTACTAAGTTTTACTCACACCCTACTTCTAGTGCATGATCGGTACCTGAATATACTTCATGTTTGTAGGAAAGGAAATGGGAAACGGCTTCTAATAGATGGTTGAGTTGGGATGGAGCATAGATGAGGGAACCAGACAGGATGTCGGGACCCGCATGGGAGTTTCCATTGTCATTATTTTAGGTTTTTAATTTTACACTTGAAACATATATGGAATGACATATCTACTTTTTTGGTTAGGATATTATTTCCTTGTTTTGCTTTATCAAGTGATTCGGGTCTATTTTGGTTGTGGAAGTATTCTATTTATTGGTTATTTTCATTTGACTATTTATTATTTATTTTCCCCTATTGTGCTACTTTGATAAATAAGGTATAATATTTCTATGTTATATAATAGACCCTTGATTCTAGTATTCATCCATAGGCATACAAGGAGGTGCATCTAAGGTCATGCGACCAACCAGCTCTGGACACTAGTATGTGGCACCCCAGTCTGGATGTTACAAAGTGGTATCAAAGGGGATTTATTTTCTTTATTTTTTATTTCAATTTGGAAAAGGTATACAAGAGATAAGGACAAGTCTGTCCTTATTCAAGATTTCATGAATGGGAGTATATAACCCATTTACAGGTGTAAAATCCAAGTACCCAGTATGGGATTGCTCTTATTGATGTTTGTTGTTACAGTTATATGCTACTTCACCTTGAGTGATGCACTTGTTGTGTGATGTTATTAATATTTTATGAGATTTTTTCATGGATCAGTGTGGCATGAGAGTTTCGTATAAATGAATCTTTTTAGGAACTCGGTATTATTATGTGACATCCATCATTTTAGGAATGCATGGGAATGTAGTTTTTTGGGTGAGTTGTAAAATGAAAAATATTTTATTTCTTGTGTCATTTAAATAAAAAATGTCCCTAATAGGAAATTGAAACATTTAAATGATACTAAATTAGGTAACATTAAGGTGATAAATGAGTTTCAAATGGGAAACATGAAATGTTAAAATGAATTACCCTATGTTAGCCATGACTCATGTGAGGGATGGTTGAGGGTAGTGTTAACACCATAGTTTTGACCGTGTGACGGGGTATAGGGGATGACTTGTTATGGATTTATTTAAATCCCTCTTATGTAAATGTAATAACGTTGGTTAATGTGTCTTAAGATATGTGTTTGGAATTTTAGAGATATGACTCTATGAAAAAGCTTATTAATAGGAAAACATGAGGTAATGGTTGGAAATGTGCCTCTTCTAATTGAACTAGAGGATAAGATAGTTCTAGGTAAGGAAGCTAGAGAGTAGTTCCATGATAAATTTTATCTCTTTTTTCAGTTTAGGGAAAGTGATCTAGGGTGGGTTGTTTAGAACATGTCTTATTTGACATGGGAGTTCTAGTCGAAGAATCATATGATATTTACCGGAGAGGGTGGACTTGATGCAGTTGAGTTCTGGATTAACTCTATATAGATGATCCTTTACCACCTAGTGACTCCTTTTAAGTAGCGATTCAATCTGATTGATTATATGTTACATGGTAAATAAAATCATTGGTGGGAAATATATAATCGGGATGGAAATCTTGAAAATATGAAGTTGAAGGACTCTCTGGATAATTTCTTTGAGTAGTTTTACCCTAAGAAGCTCTGGTGGGATAGGGAAACTAAGTTCATGAGGCTGTCCTTGGAGAGTACATTTGTGATGGACTATGCTGGTCCCCTTACTGATTTGAAGTAATTTTTTTTCAGTGTTGTCATGGGATGAGGCTACTATGGTGAATCATTTTTTGGATGGTATTAAATGTGATATTATGTCCCAGGATAAAATCTTTTGGCTAAAAAGTTTTATAAAGTAGTGAATAAAACTCTCATATCTAAGGGGACCCAGAAGAAGGATCCCAATGAGATTCAAGTAGTATCTATTTGAAGAACATGATTTTTGACTTCTGAGGGAATACATCATTACATTGAGAATGTTTACTAGAGTATTGGGAAGCATAATGGCCAGGGATAAGGATTAGTTACTCAAGACTTTACCTGATTTCTCTATAATCGGTGTGGTAGGTCAGTTCACCTTCATAGATAGTTCCACCAATAACTAATAGATTACAAATATTAAGGTAGTATGGTAAATCTACAATAGTATTTTAGTAACCCACATAATGTGGGTAATGGTGAAGGAGCTAGATAGAATTTGATTTTTGTAAAGCGGTTCTTCTACCCCATATCATTTTTCTAGTTGGATTTATACTGGACATAGAGATCAATGTATTGGAAATGGTCTAATACGTAAAGAACACTAGTGTGAGCAAAGTGGTGTAGCTCAGGGGACTCAGACTACAACATAGGGAAAAGGGGAAATATATTTGTATGTATTTTATCCTAAAATTTTGGATAGTGATGATGGACCATCGATAGTAAGAGGTACTATTATTGTATATGTTATTCTTAATAGTGCCTTATTTGATACATGAGCCTCTCATTATTCTATATCTGCATAACTTGTGAATGGGTTGAGTTTGATGGTGGAGTTTCTGAGTGGGATTATCATAGTTGATACATCATTGGGAGTAAGATCAAGAGACATCGGTTTATGAAAGGGGTATTCTCTTGAGTTTGGGGAGTATTATGTCTATAAGGATATCAATGTACTTGATATGTCTATCTTTGAGCTGATTTTTGATACGGGCAAGTTAGTAGTGTACCAATCCCACATAGATTGTTACCATAGGCGAGTGACCTTTACATCTCCTAAGGTTAATAGTTGTGTTCATCATGGAGTGTTGGATATCTAAGAGGTCCATACAGGGCCAATTCATCAACAACTAGGTGATCTAACCACCCAAGTTACAAGTCTATTGCTGAATAATGTGAGTGTGAAACATGATGTATTTTCACCCATTGTAGACTAGTTCCATGATTTGTTTTATAAGGACTTCTCAAGGATTCCACATGATAGGGATTTGTAGTTTACTATGGATATCATGCCTAGAGTAGAGCCAGTTCTCATTCCACCTTACATAATGGCACCAACAAATATTCAAGATCTCAAGAGTCATCTAGAGGAGTTGATGGATAAGGGATTTATCTATCTGATTACATCGCCATGGGGTTTTTCAATATTTTTTTTCAAGAAGTTTGGTGTAACCTTAATCTTATGGTTTTATTACTAGAATGTGAACTGGAAGACCGTGAATAACTGATATCATGTTCAATGTATCAACGATCTCTTTGACTAGTTGATAGGTTATTTTTTGTTCTTTAATGTTGACTTGAGATTGGGGTATCATTAGTTAAGATTTAGACCACATGATATACCATGGATAGAATTCAAAAGCATGTATGGACTATATGATATCTTCATGATTTTTTTGGGGATGATGAACACTCATGTTGTCTTTATGGACTTAAGGAACCAAGTCATCCACCCATACCTATATCAGTTTGTGATTGTTTTGTGGATGACCTCTTGGTGTATTCGAAGACTCATGGAAATCATTCCCAAAATCATTAAATCATCTTGAGTATAATGAGATAGATTCAACTATATGACAAGATATATAAGTTTCAATTATAGATCTACCATTTAAATTAATTAGGTCACATAATCTAAGAGGAAGTTGTGTTTGTGGACCTAGAGAAGGTGGAGACAGTGGTTTATTAGGATCATCCTAAGAATGTATTCGATATTTGTAGTTTTCTTGGGTTAGAAGGTTATTATCGGAGGTTCATCCAGGAATTTTCATGCTTGGAACCACCAATTTCATGCTTGAAAAATAATATATTTAAGATTTAATGGTTTGGAGCATGTGAAAAGGATTTTTAGGAGTTGAAGAATAATTTGACTACCACATTGATCTTTATCCTACCTGATTCGTGTGAGGATTATATGGTGTTTTGTGATGCATCTCAGATAGGAATTAGAGTAGTGTTGATGCTGGGGGTTTTTATTATGGAATAAAGATCATGGAATTTGAGGACACGTGTATAGAACTACCCTATCCATGACCTCGAGTTATCTATGGTGGTTTATGCCTTGAATTGTTGGTCGAAATATTTTTTTGGGTGGAAAGTTAATTGTGTATGCTGACCACATGAGATTAAAGTATATCTATTCATAGAAATATTACAATCTCAATCATTGGATTTGGGTTAATTATATGTAGTCATTTTATTTTTATCTAGAATATATGTTCATAAAGGGTAATGTTGTTGCTAATGATTTTAGCAACAAAACTCAGACTCAAGTAGTTCGGGATTCTTTTTATATGTCGAAGATGATGAATTTTCTAGAAGAGATATATAATTTAACAAAGGAGGTCCAGGAGAAGATGAACCTCATCTCAGTATTAGTGGAATAAACACTATTGATCCCAATCAGGGAGAGTCAGTATTGGTATTTGGAGTGTCTTCCCTTGATGGAAATCCTTGAAGGTGGGGATTCACCTTCATTTTGGACTACAGATAAGGATAATATCATCTATGTCATAAATAATATTATTATGACTATGATTATGTGAGAGGATATGAATCATGAATTTCATTCCTTTAAGTGGGTTGTGTATCCGAGTTTGTCCAAAAAGAATTGTGACCTACATCCACAGTACTGGTGGTCAAACATGAAGAATGAAACTGCAGGGTTCATTCCATGATGTTTCACCTGTCAATAGGAAAAGGTTGAGCATCAAAAACTAGGTGGTTTAAAATAGCTATTTACCATTACAAAATGGATGGGGGATGAAGTTACCATGTAATTTTTGGTGCCTCTCCTAAGGATTCCTTATAATAAAGATTTTATTTGGGTGAATGTGGGCCGATTTAAAAAAGTAGCTCATTTCTCTAAAATTTGGGAGGCTTTATTAGTGGGTCAGTTAGGGGACTCATATATTCAAAAGAATTTCCATCTGTACAGGGTTCCATGGAGAATAGTTTCAGACTATGAATCATTTTAAAATTCATGCTTCTAACACAACATGAAAAAGTTTCTTGGTACAAAAGTGCTTTTGAGTATGGATTTTCACCCATAGACAGATGGACAGTCGGATCTTACTGTATATTTTTTTTGGGATATGATATGGAAATGTGTCATATAATTTAGTGGGTCTTTGATATATAACTTATCACCTGTTGAGTTATCCTATAACAATACTTATCAAGAAACTATTTAGACCGCACCATTTGTGGCTCTTTATGGTAGGACATATATATCACCTCTATGTTGTGTGGAGACAGGTGATTCGGAGTTATTGGGACCGAGTCTCATGCACGAGACTCATAAACTTCTCTAGAAAAAAATCATAATAATTCCTCACAACTCTAAGAAACTCATAAAAGTATATATCAGATGAAAAATTAATCAATGCCACTTATGAAGATGTAATATCCTACGGATCAATATTTATTTTCTACATATAGAAATTCTTATCCACAAAAAACATCATACAATCACTATCTCGATTACAAAAAAAATCACCCTATATATATATAAATTGAAATAAGATTCTCTGAAGACCAACCTATCGATCCTAATGATATAATTATATGGTATCATCTATAAAAAGGATATATCTAAATAGAATTGATCTATCTATATAACCATCTCAAATTTACAGACCCCATCTAACCACCTATAAATTATCATTGAGGTAGTCAACTCTAGTGGCCTATAAATGATCAACTATTTGTTTTAATCGATAAATTTTTATAATATTTAAATTATGGTTAATGCATAAAATCATAAGAGAAAATAGTATTTATTTATATTTTAAATAACATAAAAAAATAAATATTCATGAAAAAAATTCATTTTTAGTTCAATATAAAAAATAGATTATATGTTATTTTTAATCTACCTTTGTTTATAATATTTAATTCCAATATAAACCAACACCACATGAAATACAAAATAATAATAGTTATTCTGGTAGGAATATTACAACAACCATGAATGAGAAAAATCGTGTCTCGCAGTTGCAGAACAATTATAATGAATTTTTCTAATAATAAACAATTAACCCTGATGTCTTGACCAACTCCCACTAGGAATCCACTTGATGCAAAAACAAATTTGAGTGTGTCCCCCAAATCCCATCTTCAATTTCTCACATTTTGGTGACTATAAATAAGGTTATATAATCATATATAGATGGAATACATTATCCTTAAAATAGGAAAATTACAAATCACCAGGAAAAAATAAAATGTTTTCCTAACTACAATACATGATTAATTTATATCATGGAATGCCATTTCATAAAATTACAAACCATAATTAAAAAAGAAAACATTGTGTCTATCAACTATCCAATACCCGATGCAATGTATAATGCACTTCACCTTTACCAACAAGTCTCCAGTTTCCAATGTTATGGTCTCCTGAAACTGCCACCGACTTTATTAAGATTAATTGAAACATCATATAAATAAAACACGAGTGAGTATATAAATATACTCCATAATATTCTCCCCAAGAGTTTCATGTGTCTATGTGAAACAAGAATCCTAAATCATTCATGTGTGGAATTAATAAAACATAAATGGTAATGAATAATAATGTCTCATGAATCATCCATTCAACCTCTTCAATTCTATACCACATAATCATCAATTTCAATATCCCATCACATTTTGTAACACTTGCCACCACAAAACCACCATAGTAACAATAACCAACACTAATGCACATCCCGAACCAAGTAGTCTTTCACCCGTAGGGGACACAATGTAATACTTCCAAATAGTTTTCCACCCATGATGACCTCACTATAACATCACCACATAACTAATAACTATTTGTCCACCCAAAAAGTGCTTTCTAAATATATCTGCATAAACCAATAGTTATCCACATGTAAGAAACTCACTATCACATCTCTATCACCAAGAAATAATCCACCTATAAGGGAATACCTATCACATACTCATATTTTGGTTGGGTAATTATCCACCTATAGGGACTCTCATAAGTTTTTTGGTAGTTCTCCCTCAGGTAATTTCCCCACCATAAACCACATTGAATATGTAATTTTCTAACCTCAAGGATTCATACTGTATAACTGAGTGCCCAACATCAAGGAATTTCCCATCCTCAACATATATCATTACCACCACACCTCATGCATCCACTATAGATGTCCATATCATCAACATGTTCATTTATTTTATCTTCATCAACCTCAGGTATTACAAACCATTTCCATATAACTAGTAACAAATTCCACATCACTATTAATTAATGAAAATGGATTATGACCTTGACTATCCATTTTTTCTATACCTATTATATGAAACATATAAAGTTCATAGGAAATATTGTCATTCCACATAAATTTACTATGCTCCCACTTAGGTTAACCAAAATTAATATCCTATGGAGTATAATCACATCACATCACTAATGTTATGCACATATTTTTTATACAAAAGTTCAAAATCCTTGTCACATGGCCACTACATCTTAAAAGATCTATTTTAATAAAGCCACATCATATGCCACACTCTTCCACATTAGCACCTCCCTTTATTATAACTAGATTGGACTTTTGAGGGTTCATACTATATTTGAGTTCCACCACCACTGTCTAAAAATTAATTAACAAAAACTTTTATGCATTTTCCTCATAAATGGAATGCATCGTGTACTTAATGGAATAGACCATGCCAAATTTTTAGATTTTACCCAGATCGCCATAATGTATTTTTTATAGTTTTTCATCATTTAAGGCTTGAAAATTATTTTGAAGACTTAGGTAATATTTCATAAATATTCATAATCAATCATAAAAATCAATTTCCAACTTATCTAATATTTAAAATAATTTACATATGAATTATAAAAAATATTAAATCATCAATCATCGATCCATATTCATGTCCACTATTTTAGATTTTCCGACATTCATCACTATTACATTGTTTATCCACTTCCACCGCTATATTATTTCAAATTGTATCATCATAGAATTACATTTTTCCATATTTTTATATCATCTCAATAATTATCCATTTCACATTATTCCTCTACAATATAATTCCAAAAAATTTCATTTTTCATAAACAATAATATATCCATTAAAATTGTTGTCTCATTTAAATTCAGTTATTCAATAATAATAAAAATAATAATTTCATTTCCAAAAACACTTTTCTATTTCAATTTTACCACATGTTCATCATTATAGATTTTTATGAATTATCTACACAACATAGAATAGAGAGTATAGTGTTTCTCATGAAATTATAATAGTGAAATATGAATTATCCCCTACTTGATTCCCTTAAAACATAAAATTAATTCTATTTACTAACTCGCATTAAATCCTTCTATTACATTATATTAAATCCTCTCATTCAAACCTTTTATTCAAAATATCCTTTAAATTTTCATGCTAACCGCACAAAAAAATATATAACACCATAATATATTTTAATATTTTCATGTTACCTGTTATGAAAAAAAACATATCATATTCCAAATTATTTATTTATTAAAAATGATCCATAAAATATGAACTACTAAAATAAATAAAAAAATTATAAATTCTACTAACATAAGATATCTACAAGATAAATAAACAATCTCAAAAAAAATTAAAAATTACCACCCTAGGTAAAAATCATGTCCCAAACCCAATATCATGATTAAAATTTTATTCTAAGAAATAAAAAAATTTAAATTCTCCCTTTCATATTTATTAATATTAAAGAAATTAAAAAACTTTCAAAATTCAAAATTTTAGGTCCTTACAAGACATAACACTTCATAACAGTATGTCCCCAAAAATATTCAACCATAATAAAAAAGGGTGAAATCACATAAACACTTCCATTAAAATTTCATCAGCACAATTGAAATTACCAATCAAAATATAAAAATGAAACAATTCATAAAATTCTGGATATTGATATTACATCCATGGTCCCCGCTCCCAAGTGCTTTCCTCTATACCATTATGTTCCCAAAAACACACACTAGGAGAACAACTGACCCATGAAAAATATTTTCTTTCTAATATTAAATATACACCAAATAATCCATAAATGGAATATCATCCATGATATCCACAATGATCAAATCCGTCATATGATAATGATTATGATAGTTCTTCTGAAGATGAGATGCATGGAATATGTCATAAACCTTTTCTAACTTTTATTATATCACTAAATTATAATATGCCTCTCTAACTTAATGTAACACCTAAAATGTACCAATAATTCAATTTCAAAACATTCTTCCCTTTACAAGACTTCACTTACTTTGTTGAGGTGAAACTAAAAAAACATAACCTCCAACCATAATCTCTAAAAATATCCTCCTCAAATGTACATAAAATTTACATCTGATTTAATTATCCCTCATGCATATTATAATAAGTTTCAAATTCTCTATAATATCATTCATTTTCTCTAGACTAATTATAATTTCCATAAAAAAAACAACCCAACATATCAGCGAACAAAATGGTCACCCATAAAATGCCTCATAAGGTTTCACCATTCATTTTCAGATCTCTTTACAATTTCAGTTATGGATCTTCTAGATGAGACTCATCTACCATCCACATCAATAAATATGCAATAAATATATAATAGAGACATGTTTCCCCCATTGATATCCTTTTAACCAAGTTTAAGAGGTTCAAACAAACTCTATTTCTATTCATTTATCACTCATTCGATAAACATCATTAGTACTACAATTTCAACTCAAAGTGTAAACCATTACATTAAACATTACTGGGGTATATGTGGGCACCAAAATCATATTCCTGGATAAATTATATACACCTTTATTTTCATATATTCAAATATATCTGATAAAATTTATATCATAATATATTATTGTTAAAATAAACTAATAATAATTCTCTAAGAAAATAATGCTTCTAAATACAAAACACAACCACTATATTTTCAATCTTCAAATAATAATTATCATAATTATGTTTATGGAGAAATAACTTTCTAGACCCAAAATATATGACTCATCTCTCTTACACCAAGACATATCCAAAACCCTAATTGGATATGTTACAAAACACTTTATAAGGAATACCATCCTTTGGTAATTGAAGAATTGAATCATACTCCAATGTGTCCTTTAAAAATCTAAAATTAGTTTGATACTTCTCCATCCAAGAAAAATCATTACCTTTCTTAGTAAATGTTTATAATCTAGTCACAATCTGAGAAAAACTAGATAGAAACCTCCTATAATAACTAGTTAAACCTAAGAAAATATTTAGTCATAAAACATTCTTTAGTGGATTCCCTGAAACAAATTTCCATATTCTTCATTAGTTCTAATAGAACATCATACTTCAAAATGGAATAACATAAAAAATTCAACTCACGTAAAAAAAATTGAATCTTATTCATATTTACATAAAACTAATGCTCTTTAAGAAACAATAAATCCATCATAAGATTTTCTTTATGACCATTATCTAACTCTAAATAAAATAAAATATCATCAAATAATACAACCATAAAATCAATAATATAAGGTTGGTATAACTTATTAATTGGACTTGTAAACATAGTTGGTGAATTCTTAAATCAAAAACAGAATTACCATATCCTCAAAAATAATCATTGAAACACCAAAAAATTTACCTTAGGAATGTATTAAATTTTAAACCTCTTAGAGAAAATAGAATCATAAATTAATATTAGAAACCCAACTCTCCCATTCAAACTAATCAAAAAATCATTTATCCTATAAAGAGGATTTAAATTCATCATTATTGCTTGATTAAACCTCAAATAATATATATATAATCTCAAACTCCTATCCACCTTATTTATGAAAAATATTGTAGTGTCCCAATGAGACACACTATACAAAATAAATCCCCAATATATTAAATCATCAATAAAAATCCTCAAATCCCAAATATTCATTGAATCCATATGATAAAGAATTGTATTAATAAGATAAACTCCTCCATACAACTAAATCCCAAACTCAATATTTTTTTCTTAAAGGAAAACTCATAAAATTCTCTATAAACACATCATAATAATCCCTCAAAACTCTAGGAAAATCATTCAACTCTATATCAGATGCACAAATCATTTATTTCATTGATAGAGATGTAATAGATTGTGGATCAATCTTTATTTTCTATAGATGGAAATTTTTATCTGAAATAAACATCATAAAATCACTAAATGGATTTGATAAAATCACCCTCCATTTATATAAATTTACAAAATATTGTATGTAGACTAACCCATCCATACCAAGAATATAAGTATATGGTTTTATCCCTATAAATTATATATATTTTGAGAATTAATAAATCTATATAACCAGATCACATTTACACACCTCATCTAACCACATCTAACTTTTCATTGACTGACATTTACACACTTCATCCAACCACATCTAACTTATCATTGATGTAATCAAATCTAATGACCTATAAAATTATAAACTATTTGTTTTAATAAATAAATAAATGAAGGGATGATAAAAAAATATGAAGAAATTGTATCAATCAAAACAAAAAAAGGAGTGGAGTAAATACCAATGATACCTTAAGTCTCCTCGAGTCCCTCCACCTTTTGAACTATAGTGTCTTAGAGTTTATATCTACCAAATAATCCTCATAATACCTAATAAATTCCTATATATCCTCTCTAGTCATCCTTCTGTTGTGATCTACTACAATTTACCCATCTAGGACCACCCTGTATTGGGGATCCTAGTCGTTTTATATTCTATTATTTCTGTAGAAACTACAACTGGGGAGGATGAAAAACATGAATGAGTGGTTCCTCAACTATCAAACTCTATTCAAACCACTTTTGATGTCCCCTAAAAATTTTTCACAGGCATAGAGATAAATCATACTACCATAAGAGAAATATCATAAGTCAAGGGTTTCAATGGATGGTTGTATACTGCCTAGGATAGATAAATGAGACTGTGCTAGTGGTTAACTCCCATAACCCTACATGAATCATGATTTATTCTAAAATAAAGAACATCCACCTCTAGACCTGCTTTAATATACACCCTTCTAGGTACTCCTTAAAAATTTCTCTTCTTTGATAAAAAATACTCTACAATTTCATCCTTTTCTAATATATTAATAAAG
This sequence comes from Viscum album, assembly GCA_963277665.1. Taxonomy (NCBI): domain Eukaryota; kingdom Viridiplantae; phylum Streptophyta; class Magnoliopsida; order Santalales; family Viscaceae; genus Viscum; species Viscum album. The sequence goes on along the minus strand of OY728160.1, from coordinate 902,059,489 downwards.
AATTATGAGAAAATATTCACAACTTACTCTATTTCTTAGGAGATAAATATCTCTAGAAATGAAAATACCTCATCTTATAATTGGTTATAAAATAAATAGAATATTTCATCAAATCCATAACTCACACTTCAAACTCTCAAATAAAAGATATTTCATGTTTCATCACTAACACCTCTTACTAATTCTCAAGCCTAAGAAACTTAAAAAAGAACCATTTCCAAAAAAACTCTAAAAATTGATTCTAAATTATCAAATACACATAATAATATCCTAGTCATGGAATATACCATTGATGTGTTGAAACCCATAATAAACTCACCACCAAAGGAACATGGTTCACATATCCCATTTAGATAAGTTTAAAATCAATCTCATTCTCCTCTAACCAGTGCTAAATCACATGACTTGCAATAGACCTCACTGTAAGATCTAGACCATTTTGGGGATGTATCAAGCTTATTTATAGTTTCCTTTTACCCTTATTTTTTGTATATTTTTTTTGTTTTACTCTAGGGATGCTTCAGGTGAAAATTGTGAAATTTGGAAGAATAAGGGAAAGTACATGGTTGGCACATGGTTTTCCCAAACAGTGCGCCTAAAAATATAAAACCTTATAATCCTAGACATAGAATAATAAAACAGTTAGCATATGGTTTTTTAAAACATTCACCCTCTTAGTATAAATCATGAACCCCTTAAATGAGGTTTATAGATAGCATCCACAGTTTTTCAAAATGTGCACCCCATCTTAAGAAACTTTGAGGGGGGGATTTAATTCCCCAGAAAATTAATAAAATATTTATGAACCCCCAAGTATTATACCTTAATAAACCTAAATAGGTCCTAAACCTATTCTTTCAAATTTTGATGATCCTAGGAGGGTTTCAAGGCTCTTAAAATGTGTTCTTGATTAATCAAAGATCCAATCAAAGTATTATATTCATGTTGTTATGGGTTTTCTTCCTCATTTGATTTACTTTCTCTCTCTCTCTCTTCCCTCTTTTGGAATGAAGTGGAATAATATTACCTTCATTGGTGATGGTTTAGATCTAGGTTTTAGTGGATATTAGTCTATTTTATATTGATCTTAGTATTTGGCCCTATATCTACTATTCCATTTTCATTTCAATCATTTCACTTCAATTTGAGGATTTCCGGTTTAGAGAACATCCATGAAAGATCTATAGGTAGGTGGCCTAATTATCAATTCCCAAAGTCTTGATTTTAATTATGTGTATGTAATTGCTAAATTTTAATTCCATGTTTTTCAATTTCATCCTTAATTTAATTAATTAATTGGTTAATTAATTAACTTGATTGGAGAATTTGTGGAATAAATTGATTACGAAATTTTCCAATTAATGTGATTGTGAAATTTTTTGATTGGTGAGATTGAGAAATCAATTAAATAATATGATTATGAATTGATTAATAATATAAATTAAGGTATGGTTGGATTAAACATTAAGGGTTAATGTTTTATATGATTAAACATTGATAAATGGTTGAATGGTGAATTTTTCATATTATTACATGTCATTAAAGTGATAGGTCATGATTTTTTTATAAATTGAAGTGGTGAACCATTATGTGAATTATAGATAAGAGGGTTAATGATTATTAACCTTGAAAAATGTGATATATGAAATATATATGATTTATTGATAAACAAGGTGTGGTATAAGGATTGATTCTCCAAATACACACAGGTTGATAGACATGATGTTCAAGTAACCAAATGCATGCATGTGATTTTCATTACATGGGATATAGATCAATGATCTAAATACCCAAGGGTTTTGGGATAGATATGATGTTCTAGTAACCAAATACATGTAGGGTGTATTTTTTTGGGTTTTTTATATTACTTTTGACACATATAGGGAATCAAAATTTATACTTTTTTTTTTGGATATTATTTCCTAGTTTAGATTTATCAAGTGATCTGGGTGTGTTTTGGTTATGCGAATATTCTAGTTATTGGTTATTTTCATTTGATGGTTTATTATTTATTTTCCCCTATTGTGATACTTTGATAAAGAGGGTATTGTCTCCCTATGTTATATAATAGAGCATTTCTGCTAGTAGGCATCCTTTGGCATAGAGGGAGGTGTATCTAAGGTCATCTGACCAACTATCTCTGGGCACTGGTATGTGGCACCCCAGTAAGGATGTTACAAAGTAGTATCATAGGGTATTTTTTATTTATTACTATTTGGTAAAGGTATACATAAGACTTGTATGAGTCAGTATTTGGTAAATATATCATGCATGGGAGTATATAACCCATGTATAGGGGTAAAACCAAGTACCCAGTGTGGGATTTCTATTATTGATAATTGTTGTTAGAGTTGGATGTTACTTCTCCTTGAGTGATGCACTTTTTGTGTGATGTTATTACTGTTTTATGATATTTTATTCATGGCCTAGTATGGCATAATATTAGGGTATAAATTAATCATTCTAGGAACTTAGTTTTATTATGTGACATGCATCATTTTAGGAATGCACAGAAAAGTGTTTTTTTGGGTGAGTTGTAAAATGAAAATTCTTTAATTGCATGAGTAATTTAAATGGAAAATGTCCCTAATAGGAAATTGAAACTTTTAAATGATACTAAATTTGGTAACATAAATGTGGTAAATATGATTCCAATTGGAAATGTGAAATGTGAAAATTAATTACCCTATGTTATCCATGACTCAGGTGAGATATGGTTGAGGGTAGTGTTATCACCTTAGTTTTGAAAGGGTGGCGGGATATGGGGGATGACTAGTTATGGATTTATGTAAATACCTATTATGTCAATGTGATAACATTGTGTAATGTTTCCTAAGGCATGAGTTTATAATTGTAGATATTTTTCTCTATGAAGAAGCTTATTGATAGGACAACAGGAGGTAATGGTTGGAAATGTGCCTCCAATAGTGGAACCTGGGGCTCTGATTGTTTCAGGTGAGGAAACCGAAGAGTAGTTATGTGATAACATTTATCTCTTTTTGCAGTTTATGGAAAGTGACCCAAGGTGGGTTGTTTAGAACATGTCTTATTTGACATGGGAAATCTAGTTGAAGCACCCTCTCACATTTACGAGAGAGGGTAGACCTGAGGAAGTTGATTTATGGATTGAATCTATCCAGATGACCCTTTACCACCTAGTGGATCATGCTAAGTAATGATTCAAATTGATGGATTATATGTTACATAGTAAATAAAATCATTGGTATAACATATATAATCAGGTTGAAAAGCTATAAAATATGAAGTGGAAGGACTTTCAGGAGAAGTTCATTGAGTAGTTTTATCCTGAGATGATCTAGCGGGAGAGGGAAACTGTGTTCATGAGGCTAGACTGGGAGAGTATGTCTATGATGGACTATGTTGGTCGTTTTACTGATTTGCAGTAATTTTTTTCAATGTTTTCAGTGGATGAGGCTACTATAGGGAAGCGTTTTTAGGATGGGCTTTAATGTGAGATTATATCCCAGGTTAAAATCTTCTGGCTAAAAAAGTTTTCTGGAGTGGTAAATCAAACTCTTATATCTGAGGGGAACTAGAAGAAGTCTCCAAATGAGATTTATGTTGTTTCTCTTTGAAGATCAAGAGGTATGACATCCAAGGGAAGGAAGAATTGCTTTGATAATGTTTACCAGAGTAGTTGAAAGCAGAGTGGCCAGGGGTAAGGATCACTTACTCAGGACTTTACCAGAGTTCTCTATAATCCGTTTGGTATGTCAGGTCACCTTCATAGATAGTTCCATCGATAATTAATTGATTTTCAATATTTAGGTTGGATGGTAAATCTACAACAGTTTTGTAGGAACCCACAGAATGTGGGTAATGATAATGGAGCTTGACAGAATTAGCGTGTTGTAAGGGGGTCTTCTACCCCATATCAGTTTTCTAGTTGGATTTATACTGGACATAGAGATCAAAGTAGTGTACACTGTTCAATAGGGAAATAAAACTTGTGTGAGTATACTAGTGTATATCAGGGGACTCAGACTACAACACATGGAAGTGGGGAAAGATATTTGCATGTATTTTATTCTACACCTTTTGATAGTGAGTGTGGACCATCGATAGTAAGAGGTAGTGTTATTATAGATGGTATTTATACTGGTTCCTTATTTGATATAGAAGCCTCTCATTATTCTATATCTATGAAACTTTTGAATGGGTTGAGTCTGACAGTGGAGTTTTTGAGTGGGGTGAACACAATCGATACATCATTGGGATTATGGTCGAGAGACATCGGTTTATGATAGGGGTATTCTCCCGAGGTTGGGGAGTATCATTTCTATTAGTATCTCTATATACATGATATGTTTATATTTGACTTGATATTTGGTATGGACTGGTTAGTAGTGTACCAAACCCACATAGATTGTTACCATAGGAGAGAAACCTTTACATCTCCTAAGGGTAATAGATGTGTTCTTCATGGAGTGTGGGATATCTTCATGGTCCATATGAGTCAAATTCATCAACAACTAGGGGATCTCCCCACCCAAGTTTCAAGTCTATTGCTGAATATTGGGAGTGTGAAGCATGATTTCTTTTTACCCATAGTAGAAAAGTTCCAGAATTTGTTTTTTGAGGACTTATTAGGGATTCCACATTAGAGAGATGTGAAGTTTACTATGGATCTCATGCCAAGATTTGGGCCACTTCCCATTCCACCTTATAGAATGGTACCAACAGAGCTTCAAGATCTCAAGACTTGGCAGGAGGATTTGATGGATAAGGGATTAATCTATCCAATTACATCCTTATAGGGTTATTTAGTCATGTTTTCCAAGAAGGTTTGTGGAACCTTGAGCTTATGTGTTTATTACCAAAAGTTGAACTGGATGACCACGAAGAACCGATATCCTCTTACATGTATCGATGATATCTTTGACTAGTTGATAGTAGCTTGTATGTTCTCTAAGATTGACTTGGGATTGGGGTATCATCAGTTGAGATTTAGACCTTATGATATACCACTAATAGATTTCATAATCATGTATGGACTATAGGTGTTCTCCATGATTCCATTAGGGATGATGAACACTCCTATTGTGTTTATGGACATAATGATCCAAAACATCCACCCATATCTAGATAATTTTGTGACTGTTTTGTGGATGACCTATTGGTGTACTCCAAGACTCATGACAATCATTCCCAACATCTTTACATCATCTTGAGTACACTGATAGAGAATCAACTATAATCCAAGATATATATGTTTCAATAATAGATCAACCATTTACATTTCTTAGGTCACATAATCTAAGAGGAAGTTGTGTTTGTGGATCTAGAGAAGGTGCATGTAGTGGTTTCTTAGGAGCATCCCAAGAATGTCTTCGATATTTGTAGTTCTCATCAGTAGGAAGGTTATTATAAGAGGATCATCTAGGAATTATATTGCTTGGAATCACCAATTTCATGATTGAAAAAGAAGTGAGTTAAATTTTAATGTTTTGTACCATGTTAGAATGCTTTCTAGGAGTTGAATAAGAATTTTAATACAACACCAGTCATTATCCTTCATCGTTTGGGTGAGGAGTATATGGTGATTTGTGATGCATCTCAGATAGGACCTGGAGAAGTGTTGATATAGGGGGGTATTTTATAGCATATGGCTTATGGAAGTTGAGGCAACATGTACAGAACAACCCTACACATGACCTCAAGTTTGTTGTGGTGGTTTATGCCTTGAATTGTTGGTGGAAATATCTGTTGGGTGGAAAGTTAATTGTGTATGCTGACCAGAGGATATTAAATTATATATATTCATAGAAATATTTTAATCTTAGACATTGGAGGTGGGTTGATTATATTTAGTGTTTTGATTTTGATCTAGAATATATGCTCAGAAAGAGTAACATTGTTTCTAATGATTTGAGTAGGAAAACTCATACTCAAGTAGTTTGGGAGTCTAGTTTTTGGTGGAAGATGATGAATTTGCTAGCATATATGCATAATGTCAAATAGGGTGGCTATAAGATGACCCTCATCCCATTATTAGTGGAATCCACACTTTTGAGCCATATTATGGAGAGTCAGTATGAGTATTTGGAGTGTCTATTCTTGAGGGAAATCCTTGAAGGTAGGGATTAACCTTCATTTTGGACTATAGATGAGGTTGATATCATCTACGTCATAAATCATAATATTGTCACTATGAGTATGTGAGAGGAGATGAAGCATGAATTTCATTACTCAAAGTGGGTTTTGTATCCGATTTTGGCCAACAAAATTTTTGACCTACATCAACAGTACTAGTGGTCGAACATGAAGAAGGAAATTGCAATGTTCATTCCATGATGTTACACCTATCAGTAGGTGAAGGTAGAGCATCAATAACATGGTGGTTTAAAATTTTTATTTCTCATTCCATGATGGAAGTGGGATGTAGTTACCATGGAATGTAAAGACCCAGAAATTTCAAGAATTGTTTTTATTTTTTTTTAAATACTTTGGAATTTTAAGACTCTGTGGCTTCTGACAGCAATTGATTCCAGGGCCAGGTGTGCCCGGAATCAATTTCTGAAGTTTAGCTCGGGTACGTTCAGTAAACAAACGAGCTGGTTTTTCTATATTTTGAATCGGTGCTCAGAATTGAAATCTGAGGGCACCGATGAACTCACAACGCCGGTATTTGCATAAGGGTACCTTTACCGTAGTCACCTTTTCACAGGAGGAGAATTTATTTATTGGTGTTTAATTAATGAAGTAAATAAAATTGTTTATACAATTTTATTCTATATCTAAGGAGGTTAATTCCTCCCATGGGAAGTTATTGGTGGGTCCCACACCCACCCAACTTCTCATGTGTGGATAATTGAAAGGTGGGGCACACACGAGCCCCAACCTTTCACCTTCCCCTAAACTCCTTAACCCTCTTAAACCCCCCCCCCCCCCCATTAAACATTCATGTTAATGTTGACAACTCTCCCATTTATGAGACCTCTCACCTCCTCCTCTCTCCCTCTTTAACTTTTGCCAACACACCTTATTTAATTAATGGAAGCTATTCAATTAATTAATGTAGGGATTCAAATTTTGAATGGCTTGGAAAGTTTAATTAAAATAAGGTGAAACCTTATTTTAAATGGGGTTGGCACTTGTTTTTTTGGGGGAAAATTATTGAGAGAGATCTTTGGTGAAGAATTTATCATTTATCAAAGAACGATGTCTCCTTCCATGAAGAACGACAACGCACCTTCCATTCTCTTCTCCTCGAAAAGAGAGGAGATGCCGCTTCCTCCTCAGGCGCACTCCGATAACGTCCACAAATCCTCACCTCGCGACGCCCTCTTCCGTGACGCTGATGTTCGTAATCAATTGTTGAGGTAGGGGGTTTGATTGATTTATTTTAAATAAATTACTCTATCGTTCTAATTGTATTCAAGTTAATACCTTGGCCTATTGCTACCGCTTACGCGGAGGGGGAGGGCCGAACAAACACGTCATGACGACCCTCCATTTGAACTTTTTATTTTCCTTAGAATCGGAAACCAAAGGAGGAGGAGGCATGACACCGTCGCACCATGCTGGGTACGCAGTGAAGGAAGCTGACGCCGTCGCGCCGGCTGTGTGGGAGCAACCGCAGCCCGCAACGCGGGCCGCTTCGGCGGAAGAACCGGCCAGCCCGTCGGCCGGCCGGGCAAAGGGAAGCCACGACGCCAGGAGGGCGCCACGCTAGAAAACCGGTCGCCCGAGCGGAGCTAGAACGTGGCGCCATGAGGTCGATGTGATGAAGAAATCCGCAGCCCACAGTGCGGGCCACGTGAGCCAGAAGGCCGGCCAGTTTGGGTAGGGTGGCGCCGCCTGGCACTGCCGGTTCAGACATCCGGGGGGCCACCCCACCCCCCTCGGAATCGCTCGGCCTTCAGGCCGAGCCGCTCTGCCAGCCGGGCCACGCGCCCAGCCAAGCCGCGTCGAGCCGGGCCGCACCACTTCGGGCCATAACATGCCCTTCAGGCCGATCTGCATTTTTCCTTCAGACTGGTCCGACACCCCTACTGGGTCAGACCTATCAAACTGGCTTAACCCGACCCGTCAACCCACTGGGCTAAATGGGTCAGCCCCGTTATTCACTTAAACGTGAATAACTTAAAGACCGTGTGTCTGATTGACGTTCGGTCTACGGAACTGGGAATATTTCGACGAGACGGTACTTTTTCGATACTCTAAGTGAGTTTTGGATAGCTTTGGTAAACGGTCAGGTTTGGAACAAGCATATTGCCAACCGGGTCCCTGGAATGGAAAAGGCAATATCTCTCATACCGGGCGTCCGTTTGACATGCTGTCTATCACATTGGGTTCCTTTTGACGAGACGGAACATTGGGATACATCAGCTTTGGACTTCGTGATAGTTTATGTATCGACCCCTTTTACTCGTGGAGCAGACCCTCCTGGAATCGAGTGTGTTGTGTGCAGGAACCCTAGAGCTGGCTGCGACTGCGACGACGATGACGACTGTACTTGGATCCTACATGGGTTTGGCAGTGGGGATGACTGTACTTGGATCCTCCGTGGGTTTGGAAGTGATGACGACTGTACTTGGATCCTACGTGGGTTTGGCAACGATGGTTACTGTACTTGGATCCTAAGTGGGTTCGGCAGCGATGACATCTGCACTTGGATCCTATGTGGGTTCAGAAGAGGAGATGATTCAGTGGATACATATAATCGTCTCTACCCCTCTTTGTGAGTAGTATACCTGTGTGAGCTGAGTCTTTACATTAAATCATTTCCATTGGTATGATTGACTTCTTTCCTGTGTGGACTTGTTGTTCTTGGGCTCGGAAGTTGGAGATGTACTGAGATTGATGACTTAGGTATATGTATGGGCATATACCTAAGTAGAGTTGGTTGATACTTCGTGTTTGTATCTTTATATTGTTTTTTAACCTTTGTGGATTCTAGGAGACCTTTGGGGGTCTCGAGGTCCCTACTGAGTATCATTATACTCACCCCTGCATGGGCATTTCCCGCACTACATTATGTTGGTTGCAGATGACGGACATCACTGATCGTGGTCGAGGATTGTGGAGCTGGACGGTATCGGTAGGTGGGCAACTTGGCGGGATGTAAACGGAGCAGACATAATGACTCGATGTACCGACAAAACTATATGTACACACCCTTCATGTGGGATTCCTGGAGGACGAATCAGTGGTTGCTGCTTTACTTTTCAGCTGTTGTACTTTCTTTCTCAGTTGTACTTTACTTTTATTTGGGTTTTTATACTGTCCCATTTACTTTCCAGCATTTAATTTTGTACTCAGTTTACTTTATTTTTACTCCAGCTTGTGTACTCTGTTGAATTTGTTTACTTATATAAAGGCAATTCCTTCCCGTTTATCAGGATTAACGCCTTTGGTGATAGTCGCCAGCCCTTGGCCTATGGAAGGTGCGGTTGGGGTAGTCACAGCATGGGCCCTGAGGATGGGTTGTTACATGGAATTTTTTGTGGCTCTCCCAAGGATGCCTCATGATAAAGATGTTATTTGGGTTATTTTGGGATGATTGACAAAAGTAAGTCATTTATTTTAAATCTGGGAGTCTTTATTAGTGGGTCGGTTGGGGGACTCATACATTCAAGAAATATTCCATATGCACATGGGTACATGGATTATAGTTTCAGACCATGAATCTTGTTTAACTTCATTCTTCTAACACAACATGCAAAAGGTTCTTGGTACCAAATTGTTTCTGAGTATGGATTTTCACCGATAGATAGATGGAGATTCAAATCTTACTGTGCAGTTTTTGGGGGATATGATACGGAAAAGATTCCTATACATTGGTGGGTCTTAGTATAATAACTTATCAGTTGTTGAGTTTACCTAAAACAATAGTTATCAAGAGACTATTTATATTGAACATTTGAGGCTCTTTTTGGTAGGACATATAGATCACCTCTATGTTGTATGAAGATAGGTGAGTCAGATTTGTTGGGACTGAGTCTCATGCATGAGACATCAAAGAGAGTATGGTTGATTTGCAAACATATGGCTACGATCATATTAGGCGTAAGTCATATGCTGATAGGAATCAATGGCCCCTTGAGTTTACATTAGTTGATTGTGTGTTCCTTCAAGTGTCTCCTAGGATGGGTCACCATAGGATTCAGATACATGTCTAGTTGGAACCTAAGTTCATTGGAACTTTTGAGATCATAGGGAAAATTAGACCGGCGGAATACCAATTGGATCTTCCACAAAGGCATAGTGATACGCACAATTTTTGTAATGTGAAACAACTTCAGCGGCCACATGTCCGTGTTCAGGAGAAAAATTGGAGAGATAAGTATATATACAGGCTTATTGGCCTGATCTTTTTACCATGGAATCTTATATTTTCTTAGGATTACATATTGACGATGAGATATTACAAGGTGGGGAGATTGTTAGATCTTGAACATTCTGGGGGATGTCACAAGTTCATTTATAAGTACTCTTTTACCCTTATTTTTGTTATATATTTATTGGGTTTTACTTTGAGAATTTTTATGGTGAAAATTGAGAAATTTTTAATAAGAAGGGGAAGTTCATGGTTGGTGCACAGTTTTCTTAAACCATGCACCTACCCCCAGCAAACTGTTCAATCCTAGACAGAGGGGAATTTAACAATTGGCGCATAATTTTTCAAATCATGTGACCAATTATTGGAAACCATGCACCCCTTATATGTGGCACATAGTTTGAAAAAATGTTTCCCCAGTCCAAGAAATCATGCTTACACGATTTAAATCCCCAAAAAAATTATACAAAAATCTTGAACCCCCTAGTATTAAACCTTAATTACCCCATCTTAGGCCTAAACCTATTCCTTCAAATTTTGATGCTCCCGAGAGGGTTCCAAGGCTCCTAAAACCCATTATTAACAAATTTAAGATCTAATCCAAGGATATTCTTCCCATTGGTAAGGTTTTTATTCCCTGTTTGACTTTATCACTCTCCCGTTTCTATTTCTAAATGATGAGGAATGATTTTTCCTCCATTGGATATGATTTAGATATTTTTTTCGTGGATATTATTATATTTTACATTTATCTTAGGATTTGGCCATAGATATCCTACACCATTGTGATTTAAATCATTCCACTTCAATTTGGGTATTTCCATTTTGGAAAACATATATCAATGATATTGAGGTTGATGTTCTAGTTATCAATTCTCAAAGTCTTGATTTAAACTACATGAATATAATTGTGAAATTTCTATTGAAAATTTGGAAATCACATCTTGAATTAAATTAATTAATTGGTTAATTAATCAATGTGATTAAGGAATTGGAGGAATATTGGGATTATGAAATAGGTCAATTAATGGGATAGTGAAATTGGTTGATTAATTAGATTGTGAAATCGTTTGATTAATGTGATTATGAATTGATTGGTAATGGGAATTAATGGATGGCTAGGTTAAACTTGAAGGGTTAATGGTTTGTTTGATTAAATGTTGATAAATGGTTTAAATTTGAATTGTTCATATAATTCCATGTGATTAAAGTGATGAACCATGATTGTTTGATAAATTAAATTGGTGCTCCATCATTTGAATAATTAATAAGCGGTTTAATGATGATAAACATTGATAAATGTGATATTTGATTGATTGATAAATGGGGTGTGGGATAAGGAATCATGCACCAAATACCCATGGGGTACTAAACATGATGTTCCTAACACCAAATTCATTCATGTGATTTTTATTTTATGGGATAGAAACTAATGCTTCAAATAACCATGGAATGTAGGACATGAAATGATGATCCAAATACCTATGGAGTGTTATACATGTTGTTCTAGGCCCATGAAATTGGCATTGGACTGGCGTTATAAGTAGTAGTGTTATAAAATTGGATTTAAATGAATAATTAATTGCCATGATATAAGAAATTTTGATTCCCTATGTGATATTGTTCATAATATGGCATGAGTGGAAGTAGGAATTTATGGTTCGGGTGTCATCCTGAACACTAGAAATTTATGTGATCAATTAAATAAAAATTTAATGTGGTAAATTCTTACTTCATTTATTATAATTCATTCTTTATACAACTTCATACATCATTATATACTGCATATTTTTTTAGACACCATTGTGGTGGCATACTAAGTTGAACTCACACCGTACTGGGGTAGCCTAATCGGTACCCAGATATACATCATGTTTGTAGGATTTGATAAGGGAAAAGACCATGAGATACATGGTTGAGTTAGGATGGAGCATTGATGAGGGAACTAGACGTGATGTAGGGACCCATTTTGGATTTTTTTAGTGTCTTTATTTTTGGTATTTCAATTGAAACTGGACAAATATATCGCTTGACATATCTACTATTTTGTTTTGGATTTTTTTTCTCTATTTTAGTTTATCATGTGATACTGGTCTATTTTGGTTATGGAATTATTCTTGTTATTAGTTATTTTTATATGGTTATTTATTATTTATTTTCTTCTATTGTGCTACTTTCATAAAGAGGGTATAGTCTCCCCATGTTATATAATATACCCTCACTGGTAGTTGGAAGCCTCTAGTGTATGGGGAGGTGTGTTAGAGGTCATGTGACCAACAAGCTCAAGGAACCAGTATGTGGCACCCGGTTCGGGATTTTGCAACCAAAAAATTTAGAAACTTAAATACTTACACAAGTAATTTTACAAGCCTATCTGGCCTCCAAGCCTACTCTCCAACACACAGCCTCAAGTTCATATTATACCTCCTCTCACTAAAGATCATTATGGAATCATATAATAAACATAACAATAAATAGTTAAACCAACCTCCTCCCAATTATATATATATATATATATGTAAGTAATTTAAAAATACACTACCACATCATTCACATATCTAACCACACTTCCATATCAATTATATTTCTAGCCACACTTCTACATCAATTACCCCACACATGGATAATCACTATAAGAACAACAAATTAACAATAATCATCACCTAAAACTACATGATACATGAATCCAAACCTATAAAGATAACTAATCATAAATATATTATTCTCTAAGTTCTGATATGTATGTTTTATATTCCTTTATTAGATCCTAGGAGGTTATTGTGTGTCAAGATGGTTTCTCTAGTCCACTTCACATAATAGTTTTTAGTAATATTACTGCATTACCACCCATGAAATCCTCATCAGTTCCTCTTCTGAAATCAATCCTAAAAAATCACTTTGATATCATTCTATCATGAATCACCACTGCTAGGACTTCACCTCATCCAACAAAGAGTTGGAGTGTGACCTTTGAATCCTTCCTTCAATAAGTCATAGGTTGTTTACTAGCGGAAAGGGTATATCATCGAACATATATATAAGATATTACCATTTATAAAAGTAAAATTCACGTAACCAATAATAATAAAATTCGTTCCCAGTCATAATATATGAATAATGTACATTAATACATACAATGTTATAAAATTTAAAACCCGAAATAGAGAAAAACTACATGTTATACCAATACCTAAACTTATTATATATGTTATAGTCTGTTGTTCCTCTACCAACCAGTACTTGGTGTCTAGAGATATGGTCTCCCTACACCACTACTAAATTTTTCATGATAATATATATATATATATATAAGAATTGGGCATATAAATATATTAAATAGGTTTCTCCTCATAACTCTCATGAATCCATGTGAATGAAGTAATCCAAAGCATCTATATATGGAATAAATAAAAAAACATATGAATAAAAAAGAATATCCCAAGAAAAAAATATTTAATCACTTATATTCCATAATATATAATCATCTGTTTGCATATCCTAGAAAATTTTTTATTACATTTCACCACACAACCATCACTGTAATGACAAACACCACTAATACACATAAAAAACCAAGTAATTTTCAACTACCAAATTTCTAAATATAATATTTTTATATAATTAGACACTTATAAGGACCTCATTATAACATCATATCCATAACTATGTAGCAATACACTGGGAACTCATTAAAACTCATTACATCAACCCACAATTATCCACCCTTATGGAATATCTCCATCTCCAAGTAGTTCTCAACTTATAGGGAACTCGCTATCACATTCTTATTTATTATTTTGGTCACTGCCCACCGATATGGAATCTCACTAGTTTTTACAATTCCTACCCTTATAAACTCTCCCCATAATGTCCCAGATTTTCAAAAAGGAACGGACACTTATGTTACTATTCAAAACCTCTCATTTTATACTAATGATGTACTCTAAGGGATAAAGAGTGGTTTAAGAGATTCTGAGGCTCTTTTGGAGCTTGGAGCTCCAAATCATGAGGAGAAATATTTAGCCACATGGTTATCCCATGGTTAGTTCTAATCATGTGAATCAATAGTGTGAGAACCCAATGCATTGTAAGAGGTCTCACTATTTGTCCGTAGCCATTCCTTCTAGACGCAACACTCATTCGGGTGTTTCATACTTTCAGATAGAGACATTTTTCATAATATTCACAAAGTTAGCCTAACTTTATTACTTTCATATGTGAGTGGGTTCTTTGGGAAGTGGTTATCACATGGTTGATGCATAGTTTGTCCAACCGTGCAGCCAAACCATGAGACCCCTTATTTAAGAGTGAATTTAAGGTTTCACCTGAGAACTATTTTTAACCCATTAAATCTATTATTTTATTCCCTATTGAACATGAAGCCCTCATATATCCCACAACGAGATCTCCCTCCACCATTTTTAGGGATTTTTGTAACTCCTACATCTGATCTATGTTTCTGTCACCATTGGGTACGTTGGATCTGCAATGGAAATCCCCCTAACCCTCTTGCTTTCACTATTATCTTTAAATCCCATATTATTAAATGTTTTTGGTGTGTGATAATATCATCTATTTTCAAGGAATTTAATGATTATTCTAATTCCTCCCATTCTAGCTCGATTCAAGGACCGATAATAGATTCTGAGATAACTATGGGTATATGTTTGGTGTTCTAGTTAATTTCCGTTAATTTTAGTTGGTTTTATATCATGTGTCATTAAGTCATGTGCCATAATTTTCAAATGAAGTCTCTTGTAGGATAAATAAATTAAATTTTATGGTTTTCCATGCCAAATATGATCCTAGATTATAGAGAATCAACCTGTTGGTTAATCGCCTTGATGGGAGCCATCCCTATAGGAGAGCCTTTATAAATGGACCAATTGCACTTAACATTAATGTGTTTAAACACCTTTTGAGGTGTGTTTTCCCTTCTATTAAATTCTTTTGAAGAATGAATTGAATTAAGGGGAATTATATACCTTTATTTATATCCCTATGCCTTATTCCATAATTGAGTTAATTAGATTGAATGAATTCATACAAGTTAATTTATGTATCATTATTATTAATCCTTTTTGAAATGAAGTGATTTGTTTATAGCTAAACTTTTCTTGTACCATATCGATGGTGATACAAGAGATTCTATTTATGGATTTCCTTGGAAGGGATCATCATTCTCTATAATTATAATTTTTTAAATGAATTTTTCATACTATGGGAGTGATACTAGGTATTCCTTGGATGCAATCACGATATGGTTTCTTGACCACCTTATGAGTGATATTGATTCCTTAGGGAGACCCCATGGGAAGGATCGGTGGAAAGATGGCTATAGCATGTCATGAGTGATACTCAAGACACTATTTGATATACCCAGGATAGACTTAGAGGATTGTTATTTTCTTTACATCATGTTTGGAGTGATAATTGGAATTCCATTTAAGAATCACTTTGGGCAGGCTCCTATGACATTGAGTATTCTAGGTTCTCTAGGTGTGATACTTGGGTTCCAAGACAGGGTTCTCCTTGGAAGGGACCAGGATGCCTCTTACTTAAATTCAAGAGATGCCTTCATTTTAAATTCTAAAAATCTAATTTATTAAATTCATTTTCATTTCAACTAATCCATGTCACATGATTGAGCATGGTCCAATCTTGGTATATTATTAATGATGACCTATTTATAAACTATATCACACTTGTACATGTTACCATGGTTTATAAACCTGAGGATTAGGATAAAGTAGGTGGATTCATTTGGGTATCCCAAAAGGAACTAAAGCCGATGTATTTATTTTTTCATTATCTTACATTTACTATTATTGGATACTATAAATTTTATATGCACACACTCGGTTATTCTAGACACTATTTTTGGTGGCCTACTATGTATATATCACACCCTACTCGGGCCTCCTTTGGTACCCATGTATACTTTATGATCCTAAATGCAGATAATGGTAAGTGTCCATCTTTCAATGCATGATTTTTTTTACTAGGATGGAGTACGGGAGTAGAGGACCAAGCATATGCTCCTGATGATAGTAGGGTAAACTTTTGGCCATTTTGTATTTTTTTATAATGTGGTATATTATTTTTTCCCATATATCTCGTGTACTCATTTTTAAAAAAATATATATTACATGATCATCATCATCATTTTTTATCTATTTATTAATTAGCTTTCGCTTGTTTATTTCTATTGATTGATTTATTACTCTATTGTTATTATATTTAGTTATTTTTGAAGCTTGTTATATTATTATTTTTCGATGAGTTAAACTCTAATCTATGAGGTCATATTGACCCCATATAAACACCCTAGGACTTTGTATCTAGATTTCATCCTCTATCATACAGGGAGTTATTAAGGTCTTATGGCCAATTGTCCCGGGGAACCTCTTAGTGGCTTTTAGGGTGGGATGTTACAAAACGGTTTCAGAGCCCTAATTTCCTTTTTCTAACTATTTGGGTATTATATAGAAGACTATGATGTATCATAATTTGGTAATGAGCCTATTACTGAGAGTAGATAACCCATGTACAATGGAAAACCAAATTACCTGGGACGCGTTATTTATATTTTGGTATTCACCTCTTATATTTTCATTAAATTCGCCATTGGGTGGAACACTTTTACTTTGTTGTTATTAATATTATTATTATTATTATGAGTTCATTTTCCATAGCTTGTTATAGAAAGGAGGTTATGTATCATGCATCATATAAAGAACTTGAGGATTCACATGTCATGCATTATTCCATTTCATATTTATCTTACTACATTAATTTCATGTATTGCATGTGATTGTTGTGAGTTCCTTGATTGTTATATATAAGAAAATTCTATTCATTCCTACAAGGAAAACACAATTCTCTTAATTAAAGGGAATACATCAATATAAATGGTTTTTCCACACATATATTGATGATGACACATTAATTAACCAATTATTCAAAATTTCGCTCAAGAACCACTGGTTCTGTGGGCTAAAATATAAGTTGATTTGATTGATCAATGCCAATTTTAATTTATGAAGCATGTAGTTCTATAAATTTTGAGTGGTGGTTAATTTAATAAAATAATTATATATAACACATTACATACTGATAATATATATAAATGTTAGGTCACATTTACCTAACATACCAATTGTAATTTACAGAGTATGGGAATTTAAAAATTAAGAATGGTTACACATCTAACTAGATTGTGGTATCATTATAAGTATAAATTAGTACAAACCTAAATAAATTTAATGTTTAAAATGAAATGGTTTTTTCTAAATAGGGATTCCAATTTCAAAGTAAAGGGAGTTTCCCCTATACCTTCCAATTGAAACTCTATATATTATAACCTATGTTGTGTTGTATGAGACCATGACCCTGACCCGACCTTAGTAGTGGGTAGTTGTAAGTGTCTCTCATGACTTCTATGATCCTTCTTACAACCTAGACCAAGCATTGGGATCATGCAGAGAGGTGTAACCTCATTTTAGTAAGGCTTTGTATATGTCCTTTCTTATTATCACAATTCATATTTGTTGTTATGTATTATCTAAGGAATGTGTCTGTAACTTATAGAGTGATGCTGCCTATAATTCATCATTTCATGAGCTAGTAGGGTGATGAGGAACATGCTCCAAAGGTGGTGGGACCTGAGCCACCAGTATTAGCTCCTATAGATCCACCTGAGGCACCTTCTAATGATCTTACACAAGGAACCAATTCTTAGTTTTGATATATCTTCTTCTACTTTATGCAGTCCGTATAGAGATCTCCATGACCTTCCCCTACCATGGTAAAACTATCACCGGAATTATAGTAGCAAAATCTTCCCACCATTTGGGAGGGTGGAGGTCTTAAAGCTATTGAGTCTTGTCTAGAGGCCATGATCTCAATATTCGAGCATCTATAGATGCCTCCATAGTAGAGGGTTAAGGTTTCTACCTATATGCTTATGATTTCTACTAAATGTTGCTAGGATGTCATTAACCGGGTTGTACATCATCATAGTATGCTCTAGGTGGGCTTTCAAAAAACCTTATATGATTAATTTTCCCCCTAGATGTTGAGATAAGATCATGCTCTAGATTTTATGCACTTATAAAAAGGTGACATATCAGTGATGGAGTATTCGTCTCATTTCACCAAACATTAGTTTTCCGCAACAACTCTTACCAGTGATGAGATGATGAATATGAGACATTTTGAGGATGGTATTTCAAACACCATCTGATTAGAGTTGACTTTTTTTCAAGATGACTACCATTTCAGAGATAGTGAACTAGTCCCTCATCACTAAGTGGAACTTGGGGGAAGGTTGTAGTGTGGGACTGGGCAGTTCACCTTCTAGGTCGGAAGACCATTTATCTAATTATAGGAAACTCCATTTAGATGGTTCATGTATAGGAAGTACCATCCATATGGAATACACCAATAGTAATGTGGTGTACCACTAGTGTGGTATAGAAGTACATAAAATTACCCAATGTCTGAGGAACCCAATTGAGTGCCGAAATTGTGGCTGGATGGGTCACCTATGGTATTTCTTCCAAACTACACCTCATATATATAGTGAGAAGGGATCTGTACCAACACTGCATTTAGGTACATGATCAGTAGCTATAAGGTAGGTTGGTATCTTGTCAACTACCGGCTGATCTGTAAGTGGAGGTGGTCATTGCCAACATAATTAGAAATTTGAGATTCAACACCAGCCAAGTGGACCTACCCAGGTAAGCTCAGATGCATCTCAGGGCTGCGGTTCAGAGCATGTATATACAGTGCAACCTACTTCTGAGGAGAAGATTTCATGTACTTCTACAGTTATGGGAACTATTTTGGTAGCCTCTACTTTAATTTATACCCTATTTTATATAGGTGAATCACACTCTTTTATATATATATGAAGATTATATAAATTTTAGTCTTATAGATTGAATACTTCTATAGTGTGATCACTTAAAAAAAATCATTAGGGATTCATTTTGAGAGTGTGTTCTAGTGCAAGGAGTTCCCCCTTGATATTGGTGGGTACTGATTATTATGGAATTTCTTCATCCTTGAGATGACTGATTTTGACATAATTCTTTGTATGGACTAGCTGCTGCCTTATCATGCCCATGTAGATTTCGTTCACCAGAGGGTGTTGTTCACATCACCTGAGGGTAGTACATATATTCAAAAGGGAAAATGAGATATGTAGTTGAGTTTAGATGGACATGAGCATAATAGACTTTCCATAGTGATAGCCCAAATGGCTAGTCACTTCATTAGTTAACAAGGAATGGACCTTGTGTAATCCCCTCATATGGTGGACCGTTTTAGGTACGCCTTTCCTAAATAATTCTCTAGTTTAGATCCTATGATATAGGTGGAGTTCACCATCGATTTTATTCTAGGTGCGGCACCGGTGTCCATTACTCCCTATAAGGTGGAACTTAATGAGATCCAAGAACTCAATATGTAGTTGTAAGAATTATTGGAAAAAGGTTTTATATGGCCCAATACCTCACCATGGGTTTCATTGGTCCTTTTCTTCAAAAATGAGGGTGGTACCCTCGGGTTGTGTGTAGATTACTGATGGTTGAACCATATAAAAATGAAGAACTAGAATCTACTACCTCAAATAGAAGGCCTATTCAACTAGCTCTGGGGGGAAATTGTTTTTCTATAGTATCTATTTGAGTTATTGAAACCATCAGGTGCATATGAGACCATCTAAAATACCACATATGTCATTTTGGAGTAGATAAAACTTGTATGAGTTCCTAGTTATGTCATTTGGGCTTATGAATGTGCCCTCTGTTTTCATGGCCTTGCTGAACTGGGTTTTTCACCCATATGAATATTCATTTATGGAAGTCTTAATGGATGACATATTGATGTATTCTAGATCTATAAATGACCACGGAAACTATCTTGAGATCCTGATTAATACACTAATATAGCACTGTATATATGCTAAGACAATAAAATAACACTTTGGGATCAATAAGATTCACTTTTTGGTTCATATAATTTCATTGGAAGGTGTATATATTGACCCAAAGAATGTGAGCCCCATGGATTCCTAAGATGAATCCCAAGAATGTCTTTGACAAATGCAGTTTTTTGGGGATAGTTGGAAATTATAAAATATTCATCAAGGACTTATCATGCCTATAAGCACCTCTTATAGGTTTAGCCAATAAGGGTGTGAAATTCATATGGTCAGAATCTTGTGTGATGTCCTTTCAAGAGTTTAAAGGGAGACTAAATTTATCACTAATCCTTTTTTTTCAGAGAATCGAAGGGGATATATAGTGTATTTTGATGCTTTAAGAATTGGTCTAGGAGCATCTTTGATGTATGAAGATTGGGATTTAGCATATGGGTATCACCAGTTAAAGCCTCATGAGTGGAATTTCCATATGCACAACCTTGTTCTAGAAGTTGTTGTTCACACTTTATTTTATTAGAGACATTATATTTTGAGTTTGTGGTTCATTGTCTACATTAACAAAAAAAAGTATCAAATATATCTCCAAATAGCATGACTTGAATATCAGGTAGTGTAGGTGGGTAAAATACCTACAATGTTTCAACATTGATCTTGCTTATACACCCATAAAGGGTAATGTAGTAGCTGACACATTGATATGGAATACTTAAACATAGGTCATATAGGTGGCTAGTAGTGAGTGGTAGTTTATGGCTCCATTTTCTAAGATTCACCAGTTGGTTCATGAATATCATTGTCAGTCTATCCTAGCATCTCTAATAGTGAAATCCACCCTTCTGGAATGGGTGCAGATGATATAGTTATCTAATACTAAGGTCTGCATCCTAAGGGAGAGTTTATTAGGTGAGAACCCACCAAATTGGTGGGTCATTGATGAGAATTAGATCCTACACTTATATGTAAGTATCTGGGTTTCTTCAGACATATGGGAGGATTTTATGTTGGAATCTCACACCTCTATTTGGGTAGTCTACCCTAGGGTTTCAAATATGTATAAAGACATACGTTATAAATATTGGTGGCTTGGTATGAAGAGGTAGGTTATAGGTTTCATCATAAGTGTTTCCACCTATCAGTAGGTGAATGTAGAGAACCATAAACCTATTGGACTTCTACAGCCTATAAACATTATTGAGTGGAAATTTAATGACGTCACTATAGATTTTGTGATGGTATTTCTGAGATCCCATCGAGGAAGTGATGCAGTATGGGTGATCGTCGACATGTTGACCAAGGTATCACACTTTCTACATATCTAAGAGAACTCATCAGTTGATGAGATTGGGGGATTTATACCTAATAGATTATGTACCTTTTTGGTGTTCCCCATTCTATCATATCGGATCTAGACACCCAAATGACATCAAGACTCTAGAAGGGGATAAAGATGGCACTTGGTTCATAGGTGCTCTTGAGTATAATGTATCACCCTCAAACTGGTGGGAAATACGAGAAGACGATATGAATATTAGAGGAAATGATTTGGGAACGAATCCTTGGTTTTAGAGGTTCATGGGAGAATCATATAACTGTTTTTGTGTTTTCCTACAATAATAGTTTCCATAAAATGTTTCATGTGGATATGTATGAGTCCCTTTATGGTACACCATGTCGTTCCCCTCTATGCATGTTAGAGATAGGGGAGGAAATGCTACTAGGTCCTTATCTCATTTAGGAGACTTTAGAGTAGGTACAGCTGATTTAGAAATATATGGCTACAGATCAGTCTAGGAATAATTTTTATATTGATCATCATCATTTACCTATTTAGTTCATTTTGGGACATTTTATCTCTCTGAAAGTGTCTCCTAGACTTGTTCATATACGGATTCAAAGACAATGTCAGTTAGCACCTCAATGTACCGGACCTTTCGAGATTGTAGAGAGGGTCAGTCTAGTAGCCTATCGATTGCAGTTACATCATAAGTAATGTTCCATGCACAACATATTCCATGTATTTTAGCTTTTTTGGTATCATTCTAACCCTTATCATTCATTTGATCCAATGTATATTAATAAGGAAGTGGATGCATACTTTGAGGATAATTTGATATGTATCATTGATCAGAGCACAAAGGCTCTCTAAGGAAGTTCAGTTTAACTAGTTCAAGTTCTATAGAATCACTTCTATGTACATGATGAGACATAGGAGTGGGGGGAAAATGTGCATGCTCAATGGCCCAAACTTTTCTTAGATGATTCTTGACCACCCTTAAAAGGGAAACTCGGGTTTGAGTTTTTTTAAAGAGGGGAGGTTGTAACATGATTTTTGGATAGGTATGGACACTTTAGTTAATGTTCATAACCTCTAATTATATTATAATTATTTACTCTAATGAGTAAGGAGTGTTTCATGAGAGTTTGAGGATCCTTCAGATCCTGAAGCTTTGAATTTTGAGGAAGAAGACAAAGCCACATTATTAATGCATGGTTAGTGCTAACTGTATGACTCAACCATGTGGGATTCAAGTGTACAACAAGAGGAAACACGGTTTGTATAAAACCATTATTGCCAATATTCACTCGCATGTGGGTGTTTTATACTTTCCTACAGGGTCATTTTTTATGGGTTGTGCATAGTCAGCATAACCATGCACCTAGCCCCTACAAGGGGGTTCTTTTGGGAAATGGATATTGCACAGTCAGTGCATGGTTTGGGAAACCACACAGCCAAACCATGTAACCCCTTATTTATGGGTGAATTTACAATTTCTCCCCTAAAATGTTTTTAACCACTTCCCTCTATACTTTTCTCCTCTAGCGAACATTAATCCCTCATTTCTCCCTCCATGAACTCTCCCTCATCCATAGTAAGGGATTTTGATAACTCCCACATCTGATCACTATTTCTATCTTTATTTGGTGTGTTGGATCTGTAAAGGTATGCTCCCCAGTCCTCTTGCTTCCGTTATTATCATCTATTCCCAAATCTTTCACTTCTTTGGTGTGAGATCATTTTCCATATTTTCAGTTCGTTTGATGACTCTTAGGATTCATCTCGTTCTTGCTAAATTAAAGGTCCAACACATGATGAGGATAGGGATACATGTATATATTGCTAGTTTATTAAATTCAAGGACACATGCTCAAATACAAATCACATGCTTGGGAACAATCTAATATCGGTACCATATTTATGATGCACCATTTATACACTATATAATAATTTTACAGGTATCCTTGGTACAAATACATCCATCTTTATCCAAAGAAGGAATAGTCAGTCAGGAATCCCATGAATAATTGAGGCCAATTTATGTATTTATTCATTATCTTACATTTATTCTTACATCCACACTACTTATTTTATATGGACATACTAGATTTTTCTAGACACCATTGGTGGTGGCCTACTGAATATATATCACACCCTGCTCATGTATCCTTTGGTACCCAAGAAGACTTCATGATCATGGGTGTAGATAAAGGGAATTATACAAGTTATGATACCTAATTTTTAGTACATGGATGGATTATAGATTTAGATTATAGATTCTAAGCTCATGAAGCTATTAGAGGACACTTTTTGTCTTTTTGTATTTTTTATCTTTTGTTATATGCATGTTTCCCCTATATCCTATAACATCCCAAGTATTTATAGAATAATAAATTTTCATATATATTAATATTTATTAATAAGATATTAATTGTTATGTTAAAGTGGAGGCTTTTCCCGATAGCGTACTCGACACACAATAATGGGTTCCTCTGAAATCTTGTGTTGGACACAACATTGAGTTATATCGAAAAATAATACAATAATATTATTATTATTTTAAATGGTAGTTAACGACTAGCCAGTGTGTCGGTGGGAATAAATAGAACTAACTAAAATATGATTACACGTGTTTGTTAAATGTTTTTATATTTATCCAATAAATTTTAGATGCTTAAAATGAGAATGAATCCAATTTTGAGTATAAAATACTCTAATATTTTTAAAAGGTTGTTTTACCACCTTTGGATGGAGAACTATTTTTAAATCTAGTTTTTTTACTTTATATGTTTTATTCGAAAAAATAAACTTCTTATTTGTAATCGGGACATCAAAATTTACTTTGGTTGAATTTTTGGTATTTTTCTGATAAAATTCGTATTTTAATGATTAGTGAAAAAACTGTATTTTTTATCCAAAACTTCCTTTTCATCTAATTTATTTGTATTGATATATTATCGTTTGAATTAGTTTTAAGTAATATTTTGATTAAATTTTTATCATTTAATCAAATTTTTTTCATTGGAGGTAATTTCACATTGAAATTTGATAAAAACACATGTCAATCTATTTATGGTTATTACTTTTAAAAAACTCATATTCTCGTTTTGACAATGAGAATTAATTTAAAATTAATTATTTCACCTTATGTGTTTGAATTTGGAAAAATTGATCCCATATTTTGAATCAAAAGTTCCAAATTATGTAAATAGGTCCCTTTTATTTTTGGACATGATGAATAGTAAATTTAGTAATTATTTTTATTTACCATAGTTAAAGAGTAAATCAAGTAAATAAGGGTAAAAATAATATTATAATAATATAAAAATACCCTAAAACTTTTCCTAATATTATTTTATGAGATATATCTGACCAAGAAAACAAATTTAATGACAATGTGGCCTTTTTAAGTCCCTTGGGTGTGGTTATGACACTTATATCTTTTTATTTAATGAAATGAAAAATATGATATAAATATAAATCTTCTTAATAAAAAAATTAATATGGGTTTATATAAGTGATATACTAGACTATACATATTAATTATAAATCTAAAAATATTTCCAACAAAATCGTATTTTATTTATAATTTTTAGACTTTAAATAATTAAATTTAATTATGACACAATGATGATACAGTGATTTCATTATTAATGAAGGAATCAAATAAATGATATTATAAATATTAAAATAAATAATATTTAAAATAATTTATGTTATAAATGATTTTTATAGGTGAATATGACATTTTATAAGACTAATCAATTCATGTATTCGAAGTTATATCTCTGTTTGGATTTTATTTAAATTCAATAAAATGAATAGCTTAATAATTGACATAATTTATGATTTATAAAAATAGCACCTTATTAAATTATTAAAAAATAATAAAAATCATTTAAAATAAAAAATTGAATATTATAAAGTCTAAAAGTTAATTAAGTTTCCAATTATGTGAAATTTACCCCATATAAGTAAAATTAATAGCCTCTTAATAATTAAAATGTTATTACCACAATTGGAATAAAAAGAGAATAATTAATGGTAAACCAAAAAAATAAGGTTTAAAATAAAAACAATACATGTTTAAAAATTATTTTATGAGAGGATTTAGACCTGTACTCATCTTATAATCAACATATCTCAAGTTAGAGCCTTTTTAATTAAAAAAATTATTTTATATTATTTTAATAATTTAATAGATTCCAAGGTTGCCCCTTTACTCTCCTATAAAAAGGTACCATCTAATATCAAATATTCACACTTCATGAACCCTTTAGTTCACCCAATAACTGCCCAAAAATCTTCCTAGATACCCTCCCCTCATCTTAGAATCCTCACATAGGGTAGAAAGCCTCCCGATGAAGCCTTTTGGTATAAACCAAAAGAAGATACCCTATGAAGAGGTAACGCCTTCTCTCATTATTTTTAGTTTTATTTCCATTCTCTATAAAATTTCCTTATTATATGAGTACATAAAAACCCATTCTCTTAAATATTATTCTATGTTTTATATCTACACATACACACACCTCCATTTAATGGGTAAAAAATATATTATTTCTTCTTACGGTGAACTATAACCTCATGAAACGATGATTGTTCAATTTATCCCTACCATCTCTCATAGTGGCCATTATAATGGAAACTATTTTACATATGATATATATTATATTTATTTTGTCTCCATTCTTTTTTAATTTTTATTTAGAACATACCTTTACGTTTTCCATGTAAACACGATAATTTTGTTTGAGGAAGTCTGGACTACTGCTCCCTCAAAGTGATATGACTCGTTCCCTCTATACATGGACTGTATGAAAAACGGTTTTATAAAACCCATGAGACATACATGACATTTATATAACACCGGTATTATAATATACATACCATTTTATTATTAATATTTTAATATGACAAAGAAATGGAAGTAGTGTTCATGCGTAAATACAGTCTACCGTCTCTATGAATGGTGAATTTTATTTCTTATATCTAAATATAATATATATTATAAATACATATATTCTAGATATATATTATATTTATATCATGAATAATATTATCGATACGGTTGATTTTTTACTACATTGACAATTTATATCAAAACAAGTTCATTTTTGACTCAAGTACCGAATATCGATAAAAGCTCTGATATGAACTTAAATAATTTTTTAAGTTTTATAACATGGTAATAAGTGATAAAAAATGAATAATAGACTTGAAAAAAGTTCTCAAGAAAATAAAAATTAACCTAAGTTTATTATTTAGGAACATAACGATTGTACGTGATGAGTCGGACTGAAGGTAAGGAACTTTGTCTCAATCTTCTTTCATTGAGGAATATTTTGATAATATACACAAAATTCTTTTATATGGTTTATAATAAACCCCTTTTACTTTTATTTTAAATGGAATCTTTTTTCTATGAATAATTTTACTAAATGAAAAAGGAATGTTTTTATTGTATGTGGCGAAAATGACTTCTCTGATATTGTAACCGTTATTTGATATTTGGATTCCTCTATAAGATTTAATGTTTTCTAATGGAAAAAAAATCCCTTATTACCTTTTTGGGTGTTTTGATACTAAAAGTGGTTTGGAAAGTAGATTTACTATTTCAATATCATAAAATTATTTCTTATGATTACAAATGAAATTTTATTACTCAAATATTGAAAATGGTGATCTTTTATGTGTTATGAATATATAATGGTACTTGGACATTTGACTGGTGGTTACGTGATAAGCCAAAGATGGGTTGTTACGTGATTAACCAAAGATGTATGGTTATGTGATGAAGCAATGAAGGGTGGTTATGTTATAACCTCCAATGCATTAGGTGTGGAAGTCAGTCGTATGGCTCTTCCATTTGTAAGAATGATATTGTTTAATTTAACGGTATGGTTATTCCATTTAAGTATAATTATGTCCCAAGTTACCTTTTATATGTTATGTGTTTTTAATGGGTTTTATAGAAATATTTTGGCTATAAAAGGTTAAGAAATGATCTTATATTCAGTGAAGAATATTTACTACTTCATAAGGATGAAAAGTGTTACTTTATGATAATGTGTTCATGTTTTTAATGTTTTATCAAGGCTAATATTTTCCTTTCTTTGTGGATCACTTACTGATAATTTTAGTCTCGTCCCATGTTTTTAAAAAAAATCATAGGGTATATAGATGAGTATGAGAATGAAAGAAGTCAATAAGTTTTTTATCAAGAAAAATAAATCTTGTTTTATTTTTAAAAGGGTTTCCTTTGGTGGAAAATATGGATACTATTTTGATAGTATCCTCTTGTTTGATTATGGGATTATATTTATTAATAATGGTCTAATTATCTAAAACTCTAAACCTCAAAATATTCTCGATGTAAATTATAGTAAAATTATTCACTTATCTCAATATTGTAAAATTTTTATGTTTGGGGCATTTTAGTTGGATCAGAGGTCGGTTTAGATAAATTTAGGAGTTAAAATATTGTTAATAGAATATTGATAAACATTTTTTAATATATGGTAAAATTAAAATGATACCGAATTTCAAGATTACTAGGTTGCTTTATCGAATATATGTTTGTTTAGAATGGTCTTCCACAGAGGAAACAGGGAAGTTGTGCTGGGAAGGCATACATAGGGAAATAAACTTCCAAATCAACACCATGATACAGTCGGAATCGGAACTGAATAGTTTGTTTTAGTGATGGCTCAGTTAACTCATGCCATAAATGGTGGTGGTGTCCATGCACGAGATCAATCATATCAACCGTAGAGGAATATGTCGATAGTGGAGAATTTCATGAGTCAATGTCCCCCATCATTCATAGGATTATCTGACCCTGTGCAAGATGGAGGGTGGGTTAAAGCATTGGAAAATATTTTTAACGTAATGGGGTGTTCAGAAAATTAAAATCTTAGTCTTGTTGTTTATAATTTTAATGTTGAAGTTGATCAGTGGTGGTCAATGATTATAAATATCATAGGAAGTGAATATATTGATGCCATGGAGTGGGATGAATTTAAGAATATCTTCCTTGAGAAAACTTTTACTAAGGCTGTTCGACTTAGGATGGAAAATAAATTCTTGGAATTGAGACAAAGGGGGGAAGATTCTATTGCTATATATGAAGAAAATTCCAATCATATGTCAAGGTATGTCCCAAATTTTATCTTGGATATTGATAGTTAGATAAATCGGTTTTACTCTATATTGAAGAAAAAAATATCAAATGAGGTTATCTTCTCATGAGTTCAAAATCAATGAGAAACTTTTCTGATGTGATGAGAATGTAGAAATGGATTTTTCTGATTATCATGTGTTCCGTGAGAGAAAACAGAAGAAGTGATCCAGTTGGAATCCAATGGGAAAAATTTTTCAAAGAAGACTAGAGGTAAGAAAACTAAATTTTCAACCTGAGAGAGGTGTGGTAAAAATAATCCAAGAGAATGCCTATCAATTTCAAGGAAGTTATTTTGATGTGGTAAGACTGGTAATATTTCTTTTAACTATGAGTAAGATGATCGGGTAAGCAATGAAAAACCAGTGGTAAGATGTTTTAGTTGCAATGAGATATGAAATTATGCCAATGTGTGTTGATTACCTGGGGTGGAAACCAACAAGATCGAAAGCCTAAGGTCCAAGAAAATTCATTTTTTACTACTATAGTTGATGTGGGGACATAAAATGAAGGGATGACGATTATGTTATAGGTTTTTTAAAACATTCCAATACTCTATTTGAGTCTTCATCTTTACATTCTTTCATTTCTGAGAGCATTTCAAGTAAATTAGAAATATCACCTCATGAATATAATATATAAATTTTGGTAATGAATCCAGGGTGAAGTATTAAAGAAACCAAGATTTATAGTAATATTCCTATTTTCATTAGTGGGATAGTCTTTCCAAAAAATCTTTTTGAACTTCCAATAGTGGAATTTGATATCATTTTAGGTATGTGTTAGCTTTCAGTTTATCATGCTAAAATAGATTGTAAAGACAATAATGTTTTATTCAATTATTTCAAACCTTTGATAAAATACCAAAAAGATGATAGACTGATTAAAGATGGTAGTGAAAGTTATCTAGATCATGTTGTTGAAAATAAAGAAACAATTTTGATTAGTGAAATTCCAATAGTGAAATAATATATGGATGTTTTTACGGATGAATAGCTTGGTATTGTTCCTAATTGGGAGGTTTAATTTACTATTGATTTAGTGCCTAATACTAAGACTATTTGTAAACCCCCTTATCGAATTTCTCCAATAGAATTTGTAGAATTGAAAAAACAATTGCAATAATTACTTGATAAAGGTTTCATTCAACCTAATACTTCACCATGGGGTGCTCCAATTTTATTTTGAAAAAGAAAGATGGTTCTATGAGACTATGTATTGATTACATAGCCTTGAATAACATCACTATTAAGAACAAGTATCCTTTAGCTCATATCAGTGATTTTTTTTATTAGCTCCAGGGAGATTAGTATTTTTTGAAGATTCATTTGAGACCTAGGTACAATCATCTGAATGTGAAGGATGATGATATTCCAAAGACAGATTTCTGAAAAAGATATGGGCATTGTGAGTTTGAATTTATTCCCTTTGGGTTATCTAATTTTCCTACTATTTTTCTGAATCTGATGATTAGAGTCTTTTGTCAGTTTTTGGATTAGTTTTTGGTTGTGTTTATAGATGATATTTTTTTATATTCTAAACGCCGATAGGAACATAAAATTCAGGTAAGGATTATTTTAAAAACCCTAAAAGAAAAGAAACTGTATGGAAATTTTAGTAAGAGTGAATTTTGATTGCAAACAATTTCATTCCTTGGATATATTGTTTCTAAATATGGAATAAATATTTACACTTCTAAAACTAAAGTTGTTGAATAGTGTCCAAGACCTACCAATATCATATAGATTCATTGTTTTCTTGGATTTGTAGGTTATTAGTGAGGAATAGTGGAAAACTTTTATTAGTTAACTATCCTATTAACTATGTTAATAGGTAAGGGAGTTAAGTTCATCTGGAAAAAAGAATGTGATGATTGTTTTTAGGAACAAAATAAAGACTGGTGAATGCTCTAGTTTTGGACATGCCTTCCAGGAATAGTGATTTTTTTATCTATAGTAATGATTTGTTGAAAGGACATGGTTGTTTCGTAATATAGAATGATTGGGTAATTGCTTATGCTTCACGTCATTTGAGACCACATGAGTTAAATTAACCTATACATGATTTGTAATTATTTGTTGTTATTTTTTCATTAAAAATTTGGAGGCATCATTTTTATACTATGAAGTGTGAAATATATACTGATCACAAAAGTTTGAAGTATATATTCACTCATAAAGAATATAACATGAGACAGAGGAGATGGATGGAATTAATCAAGGATTATTATTTCATGATTCTTTACCATCCAGGAATGTAAAATAAAGTGGCTGATGCACTGATTAGAAAATGTAATGCTACATTAACCATGCTACATTTGAAATGAGATCCATTGGTTATCGATTTGTTGAATTTTTTATTGGAAGTTATTAGTGCAGGGAATTTCTCTATTTTATTTCTGGTGGTATTGAAATAATCTCTATCAGATAGAATTAAGAAATCCTAGATAGAAGGAAGTGAGCTATAGAAAAAGGGATAATTGATTTAAGAGAGTAAGTTACCTGAATTTAACATTGATAAAGACTATGTTTTGAAGTTTGGGAAGAGATTATATGTGCCTTGTGATTTACAGTTGAAGAAATAGTTGTTATGTGAAGCTCATAGTTCTTTGTTTTCAATTATTCCTAGAAGTACTAATATGTACAGAGATCTTCAGGAGAATAACTGGTGGGATGTAATGAAAAGAGATATTGTTGACTTTACCCTCAGATGTTTCATTTTTCAGTAGGTTAAAGCAGAGCGGCAGTTACCAAAAGGGATGCTTCAGCCTTTTATAGTGCCAAAGTGGAAATGAAAAAATGTATCAATGGATTTCGTATTGGTATTACCAAAGACATCTCAATGTTACAATGAAATCTAGGTAATTGTTGATTGATTGACTAAATCTGGTCATTTTCTTCCTATTTTAGATACTCTGTCTCTAGATAAAATTTCTCAATTATATATTAAAGAGATAGTCAGGTTACATGGATTTAACCTCTCCATTGTATCTGATCATGATCCCAAATTCACTTCTAACTTTGGGAAATTCCTTCATAAGTCATTGAGAACTTAATTAAATTTCAGTACGGCTTTTCATCCTCAATCATATGGGTAGTTAGAACAAACAGTTCAGACCTTGGAGAATATTCTACGTCCTTGTTCAATGGATTACAAAGGAATTTGGTATCAACAATTTTCTTTAGTTGAGTTTTATTGTAATAATATTTTTCATTCCATTATACAGATGGAACCATTTGAATAATTTTATGGGAATCAGTGTCAAAATCCAGCGTTTTGGGATGAAGTAGGTGAAAGGATGTTGATGGGAATAGAATTTGTAGAAGGGATGGGAGAAAATGTTCTGTTGATTAAGAAGAATATGAGGATATCTCAGAATAGGAAGAAAAGTTATGCAGATAACCTGAGGAAGGATCTTTCTTTTGAGGTAGGTGATCAAATCATTATAAAAGTTCCTCCATGGAAATGTGTGATTTGTTTTGGTAATAAAGATAATTTGAGTCCAAGGTTCACTAGACCTTTTAAAATCATAGAGAAAGTTGGGTCAGTTTCCTACCGAGTGGATTTACCTCCAATTTTATCCCATTTAACAATGTTTTTCATATTTCAATGTTAAGAAAGTATATACCGGATCCATATCATGATTTGATTCTAGAGGTAGTTTATTTGGAAGAGAATATTTCTTATGAGAAACAACCAGTACAGATTCTTGACTGCAGAGAGCAGGTGTTGTGGAATAAGGTGATTTATCATGTAATGGTTTTGTGGAAAAACCATATGTTTTAAGAGGTAACATGGGAATATGAAAATGCAATGAGGTATAATTACCCCCACTTATTTAATAAGTAAATAGAATTTAGGGGACTCAATTTCCAAATGGGGGGAGGATGTAACATCCCAGTTATTTATATAATAATAAATTTTCATATCTATTAATATTTATGAATAAGATATTTATTTTTATGTTAAATGAGATTCTTTTTCTGAGATATTACTCAACATGAAACAATGGGTTACTCTGAAATCTTACGTTGCACACAATACTGAGTTATATCGAAAAATAATACAATAATATTATTATTATTTTAAATTGTAGTTATCGCCTAGTAGTGGTATTGGGAGGAAAAACAAAACTAACTAAAATATGATTACACATGTTTATTAAATGTTGTTACATTTATATAATAAATATTAGAGACTTAAAATGATAATGAATCCAATTTTAAACATAAAATACTCTAATATTTTTAAAAGGTTATTTAACTGACTTTTGATGGAGAACCATTTTTAAATATTTTTTTCCACTTTAATATGTTATTTTTGAAAAAATAAATTTCTTATTTTTAATCAGGACATAAAAATTTACTTTGGTTGAAATTTTGGTATTTTTCTGATAAAATTTATATTTTAATGAATAGTGAAAAATACTGCATTTTTAATCCAAAACTGAATTTTCTAGTAATTTGTTTGAATTTATAGATTATAATTTTAATTGGTTTTAAAGTATATTTAAATTATGTCTTTATCATTTAATCTATTTTTGGTCATTAGAGGTAATTTCACATTGAAATTTGATTTACACACATGTCAATATTTTTTTATGGGAAGTTAGTGCAGTCAGACTCGATCATAGGAAAAGGCTCTAGAAGAGGATTCAGAGTTGGTGGTTCATCTTTTTAGTTCTTTTTGAATTATTTTGTTCGATAGGGTTTGGCATCATCCATCAGATCGGGTTAGTGCTTTCACACGGGACACTTGATAGAAGATTGGCCTTGCAACGGACAAACTTCAACATGATCAAATGCAGGGGAGGGGTAGCTCTAGTTGTCGGTCCAGTTTTACTACTTCTGTCCTTAGGGTGTGATTTGTCTATGTAATTGATATCTTTTGGTTTCCCCCCTTCTTCCCTTAAAAGGGGGATCTATCTAAAAAATAAAAAAAATTGAAGGCCTTCGAGCCATTGGAGGTAAATAAGGGTAAATATTATATTATAATAATATAAAAATACACTAACACTTGTCCTCAGCATATTATATGAGTTATGTCCGACCAAGAGAACCCTTGGAACGAAAATTTGGCATTTGGAAGCCACTTGGGTGTGATTATGACACTTATATCTTTTAATTTAATGTAAAGAAAAATATGTTATAATAAAAAATATTTTTAATAAAACAATTTTAATATGGGTTTATATAAGTGGTATCTTTGAATATAAATACAGATTATAAATATAAAAATATTTCCTAAAACATTTTAGTTTATTTATAGTTTTTATAATTTAAATAATTAAATTTAATTATGACAAAACGATGATGTCATGATTTCTTCATTAATGAAGGAATCAAATAAATGATATTATAAATATTAAAATAAATATTATTTTAATTAATTTATGTAATAAAATATTTTTATAGGATAATATTACATGTTATAATACTATTAAATTCTTTTCCTCTAAGTTATCTCACTTTTTTGGGATTTATTTAAATTCAATAAAATGATTGGTGTAAAAATTAACACAACTGATGTTTAATAAAAAGAGTAATTTATTAAATTATTCAAAAATACTAAAAATATTTTAAGATCACAAAGTGACTATTATAAGTTATAAAAGTTCATTAAGTTTCCAATTATGGTAAATTTACCCAGTATAATTAAAATTAATAGCCTCTTAGTAATTAAAATATTATTACCACAATTAAAATTAAATTAGAATAATTAAGTGTAAACCAAAAAATATATGGTTTAAAATAAAATATATACTTGTATAAAAATTATTATATGAGATTATTTCAAATTATAATCCTCTTATCTTCTACATATCTTATGTTGGATTCTTTTTAATTAAAAAATTAATTAATATTATTTTAATAATTTATGAGTTTCCAAGGGTACCCCTTTTCTCTACTATAAAAGGTACCCCCTCTTCTCTAATATTTACACTTCAATAACCCTTTTGTTTGGCCAAGACCTGACAAAAAAACTTTCTATAAGCCCTACCCTCATCCTAGAATCCTCACTTATGGAATACATTCTCCCAACAAAAACTTTTGGTATAAATCAAAATAAGTTACCTGATTAAGAGGTAACACCTTTTCTCAGTCTTTTTAGTTTTATTTCCATTCTCCACCCCCTAAACATTTATTATTCTATGATTACATGAAAACACTAGTATGATAAATATACTAGTATGTCTTTTTCTATGTTTTATATCCACACTAAAACACACCTCTATTTAATGGGTAATGAACATATTGTTTCTGCATACGGTGAACTATTTCCTCCCGAAACAATGATTGTTCAATTTTTCCCTACCACCTCTCATGGTAGATATTATATTGGAAAATATTAAACATATTATATTTATTATATTTATTTTGTATCTATTCTTCTATAATTTTTATTTATAACATACCTTTATTCTTTCTATGTTGTGTAAATACGATAATTTCATTTGAGGAGTGTAGATTACCGCCCCCTCAAAGCGACATGACTCATTCTTACTATACATGGAACGTGTGAAAGATGGTTTTATTAAACCTATGAGACATTCATGACATTAATATAACATTTATATTATAATATACATACCATTATATTATTATTACTTTAAAATGACAAATAAATAGAAGTAGCGTTCATGCGTATGTACGACCTACCGTCTCCATAAATGGTGCATTTCATTTCTTATCTAAAAATATTATGAATATTATAAATACATATATAATAAATATATATTATATTTAAATAATTAATAATATAATGGATATGATTTAATTTTTACCACATGGACAGTTTACATCCAAACCAGTTCATTTTCGACTTATATACCAAATATCGACAAAACGTCCGATATGAACTTAAATAATTATGTAATTTTTATAACATGGTAATAAGTGATATAAAAGGAATAATAAAATTTAAAAGGTTTCTAGAGAAAGTATAATTTAACTTAAGTTTATTATTCAGGAACATAATGATTGTATGTCATGAGTCGGACTCATGGTAAGGGACTCCATCTCAATCTACTTTTAATGAGGCATGTTTTGATAATATACACCACCTTATTATATATGGTGTATAATAAAACCATTTGACTTTTAATTCAAATGGAATATTTTTTTCTATGAATAATTTTACTAAATAAAAAAGTGGAATGTTTCTAATGTATGTGGCGACAATGACTTCTCCAACATTGAAACTGTTATTTGATATTTGACTTTATTTATAAGATTTAATGTTTTTTAAGGAAAAGAAATACCTTATTCAATTTTTGGGTGTTTTGGTAATTAAAATTGTTTTTCAAGTGGATTGACTATTTCAATATCTTAAAATTATTTCTTGTAATTTTAAATGAATTTTTATGAGTGAAATGTTCAAAATTTCAATCTTTTATATGTTTTGAAAATATAATGGTACTTGGACATTTGACAGGTGGTTACGTGATAAACCAAATACGAGTGGTTACATTATAAACTAAATATGGGTGGTTCTGTGATAAACCAAGGATGGTTAGTTACATTATAACCTCCAATGTATTGGGTATGGAATTCGTTCGTATGACTATTCCATTTGTAATAATGATATGTGTGGAAGTCGAATGTATGGTTATTCCATTTAAGTATGAGTATGTCTCAAGTTACCTTTTATATGTTATGCATTCTTTATATGGGTTTATAGTAATATTTTGGTTACAAAAAGGTATGCATGGATCTTATATTCAGTGAATAATATTTACTAATTCATAAAGTTGAAAAGTATTACTTTATGATAATGTATTCATGGTTTTAATATTTTAGAAAGGCTAACAGTTTTCCTTCTTTGTGTATCCCTTACTAAGATTTTTATATTCATCCTAAGTTTTTAAAATATTTTCACAGGTTATAAGGACGAGTAAGATAAATGAAGAAGTCAATATGGTTTTTATCAATAAAATAAATCATGTATTATTTCTAAAATTGTTTCCTTTGGTGGAAAAAATGGATACTATTTTGATAGTATCCTCTTGTATGATTATGGGATGATATGTATTAATAATTTCCTAATTATCTAAAACTATAAACCTGAAAAGATACTCTATGTGAATTAATGTCAAATTATTTACTTATCTCAATATTATGAAATGTTTAAGTTTGGGGCCTTATATATCATGTGAACTAATTTTTTTATAGCTACACAACATGATCATCATCATTAATTTTTAACTATTTATTAATCATTTTCCAATTTTTTATTTCTCTTTATGGATTTATTACTCTGTCATTGTTATCTTTATTTGTTTATGATACTTGTCATATTATTATTTCT
This sequence comes from Viscum album, assembly GCA_963277665.1. Classification (NCBI taxonomy): domain Eukaryota; kingdom Viridiplantae; phylum Streptophyta; class Magnoliopsida; order Santalales; family Viscaceae; genus Viscum; species Viscum album. Next base: position 902,022,471 of record OY728160.1, on the reverse strand, counting down.
TTTTGTGCTACACTCTAATATATGAGGGAATAGTCTCTCCATAAACACACCCTAGGCCCTCACTGCTAGTTAGTAGCTTAAGGAATATGGGTAGAGACGCTTGAGGTCATGTGGCCATTCATCTCAGGGTACAAATTATTGGCTTTTGGGGAGAGATGCTACACTTCTCGGAATAACCTAAATTAGTTGGGTAGAATTCCACCCTAAGTCGCTCTAGTTTTATTAATTGGTATCCACTCTTAGGGACTCTTACCTCCTTAACCAACAACCTCACCACCTCACATCATACATCTATTATAGATATCAATATCATTCATTCTTTCATCGTCATCAACATCATCATCAATGTGTATTAAAAACCACTATAACATAATTATTCACAACTTTATCATCAATATCATGTATCATAAATGGACTTATACCCCCATTATCCATTTGTTCTCCAACCTAGTCCATAACACATACAAGGGTCCTAGAAAATATAATCATACCCTATATATTTTACACACTACCATCTTGGTCTAACACAATTTAGATCCTTAGATTTATAATCAATCACATCACTATCATTCCATATATCCTAATCATACAAAAGTTACAAACCCTATTTACATGTACAATAAATCATAAAATATATATTTTAATAAAGAAACATCATCCTATATACCATTCTACATTTTAAACTCCATTTATTTACACTAACGATGATATGTTGTGTTGCCACTGGATTTGAGTTCTACCACCACTATCAAAACATTCCTCAACAAACATTCCCAAATATTATCAAACTACATTGACACTTTTTTAAATTAAACTACCCCACGATAATGTTCTACATACTTGTATAATTCAAATAACCCTCTGTGACATTATTCCAAAAAGGTTCCCTAAATCTAGAATGGGGAATATCCCAATGAATATATAGTATGAGCTTATGTAACTCACTGAAACTTCATCCCCCTATCCCTTACCAATACTTTTATAAATTTTTCTAATATGTAACTTGTCCCTTATGATAAAGTTTATAAATTTCTCTATTCTCACCTGCATTTTATTTTATATAATTTTTAATCATCAAATACTATAAATTATTTTCGAGAATATATAAAATAGATCATAAATATTCAAAATTATTCATCATTATAAATTTATTCCAGATACAACATATAAAATAATTAATTCATCATTTATAAATAATATTAAATAATAAATCATCAATTCCAATTCATATCCACTGTTATTCATTTTACACCATTAATCATTATTCTACAAATTACCCAATCTACTATTCTTTATTTTCCACCATTAATCATTATTCTACCAATTATCCAATTCCATTACTATGTTAATACAAAATATATATTCATAGAATTATATTTTAATTAATTTCTATATTATGTCTCAATAATCACAATTTCATGTTAATATTCTATAATACAATTCCTCTAATTTCCATAATTCATCAAGAATAATATTTCTTCTGAAATTAAAATCACTTCACATTTCAACTTAAAATGGAGAATAAAAATCATAGATACTTAAAAATAACATTAAAATATACGAGAATTCAAGTGACCTACCTTGATTCTAAAGAAAATGTTATTTCTAAATCATTAGATGATCACCATTAAGCCTTCATTTATAAACCCATTATTTGATCATATATCTCTCAAATTATCTACAAATAAAATTCAATGAGCTCTCTCTTTCCCTTGATAGAATAGATAATAAAGGAATTATTATAAAATTAAAATATTGGAAAAGAAATTTCCCCCCAAGTAAATTCCTCTAAATCACACTAATAATTTCATGAATAACCCCACATTAAATACTTTTATATGTTTTCATTAAATACTACAATTTAAACATGAAATTTAAAACCACATTTAACTTTCCATACAAACCAACTAAATATTATTTAACTTGAAAATATCTTATAATATTTCCACAACACTACCACTCTATAAAAATTATTATACATAACATTTATTATTTATTATAAATAATCTATAAAATATGAATTACTTAAAAATAATAAAAAATAAATTCCACTACCACCTGACATCTTTGATACAAATCAACCATATCCAAATATTTCCAAATTACTACCCTTGGGTAAAAAATACAGCCTAAACACAAAACCACACTGAAAATATCATTCCAAGAACATCAAAATTTCTATTTTCCCATTCTAATCTAAATATTTTTAAATTTTCAAAAAACTCTCTAAATTCAAATTTTAGGTTCTCTGTAATTGGTAATAAAATTTATTAATAAATGAGTTAAAAAGTTATTTTATTGAATATATTTGATATGAATAACCTCTATTAATTATTTTATATATTTTTATTTCACATACATATATTAATATATTTGAATTTATGTTTTATTTTTGTTTCATTAGTGGAAGATGATTTCTCATAACTATTTTTACTAAACTCTTGAGACCTAAATATAAGTGATTGTTCTGAGAAACTACTCTAAAAATAAAAATAAATCTTTAAAATATAATTAATAAGTAATTTAGATTAAGATAATTTTTGTTAAAGAGATCTGGAATAAACAAATCAGGTAAAAAAACCAACCCAAATTACCCATTTACATGAACCAACCTCCCATAATACTATAACCATGATTATTGGTTACTAGAGGTCAGTGAAAATGCAGTGAATAAAGTATTTGGTAAAAATAATCAATTTTATTTCTTTAATGATAATTTATTCTATGCTAAATTCTACCAAAAATTCATCATGACCCAATATTATATCAAATATTAAAAAAATTATAAACTTATACACATTGGGTACTTTCCATACCTGTATAAAGAGTCCATTAGTAAAATAGCATAAAAAATTAATCTATATGTAAGAAGAATAAAAATAAAAACAACACTAAACATTGTAAAAGTTATATCTCACATACATCATATCCAAAAAGAAGATTAAAAATCACAAAACATCATCTCTGTACAAGAAAATTATCAATAACTCCAAAATTTAAATAGTGAATCCAATTACTAAGTCATAATAACTCTCATACATGGGTTCCTTTACATTACTCAAATTATGGATAATAATGCCTAAAACATCCTAGGAGACATGTCTATAGTGTGAGTACATTATACCTAATAGGAAAGCACCACCAAACCCCTGCCTATTTATCAAGAGACCAAGTGAATATTGTAATATAAAGTAATAAAGTAACAAATATAATCACATAATTAATTTATTATGTAATTCTAGAAAGTAAATAAACAAATCTATCCTTGTTATTGGTTTCTACATTCTAGAAAATACATGGTGGTAACCAACCATACTTACTTTGATCCATGGTTGGAATCCATACTGGTGAAACAAAAAATTACCTACTAATAGAAATCCTGTAAAGAATATTCATCATGTTTTTATGTAATATCCATATAATGAAATTGATAATCTATTTATTTCTTGTAATAACACCCATATAAGGGAAAGATAAAATTTTATTGACTTTTCTAGTCACCCATATATAAATATATAATCTCCACCACCAATGGACTATGCAATCTATAAGAATTTAATAATAATATTTATACCCTTTCACCTAATTAAACATTAAATTAGTATATATAAAGAAATAAAATAATAAATAATATATAGTAATATCAATTATATCTTTTCAAAATTTAGGATAACATATTCTTACCAAGGATGTAGAAAATTAACATGAAATAATTATTGTTCTCATACCAAAAAACATAAATTATTATCCAAAAAAAGTAGTGGTATGAAGAATAACCTAAAATAACTTTTATCATGTATATAATAACATAATTAAATTAGAATCAGGTTTAAAATTAGTTATGGAAAACATTTATTTAAAAAATGAAATCATTTTTAGGTTTAGAATAACTCTAACTCATAATATTTCTGTTAGAAACAAATACATTTGAGGGGTTTTTGGGTTGGGTATGTTTACATGTTCAGTGATGAGTTATCCACAACATCCTATGAAGTCATGAAGAACATTTAATATGAAGTTTTCAAGTCATTTGAGTTGAATCTGGAACTATCCAGTCTAGTTCTAGTTGAGGATAAGATCCATGAATTTTACAAAACTATAAAGTCCCTTTGTGAATATGAGTTGTATTTTGGATAATAATGATCTCTCATTAAAGGATTGTGTGTTAATATTAAATGTTTAAGTACTCATATTAGTCAAATTAAACATTATATGAAAGTTTTGGATGTATGAAATTTTTTACCAATCTGTATGAAAGATTTTGTAAAAAAATTCTTACGTCATATCATAGATTAAGGTATTAATATGATACTAGAGACTTCATATGATAGACAGAAGAATATTTAAGATATACCTTTTGGTTTTATAAGATAGATATGTGGATTTATGTAATATACCTGATGATATTATAATAGACATGTCTTTTCACAAGAAAATTTTAGAGAGTTCATATGATAAAAGTGTAACTATATAATTAGCCAGTGCGCTTTGTATGATACATCTGTTGGATTTTATGATAAATGGGTCATTTTTAATACATGTGGGGATTTCATATGATACAATTTTATGATGAAGTAGGGAATTTTATTTAATTTTTTAATAGGAGTTACCACAAAATAATTTCAACAGTTTCAAATATGTATACTTTTTTGTTTTCATGGATTTTAGATAAAGCAATTAAACTAATTTTTTGGGGGAATATTTAGAATTAATTTGAGATTTATTATTTTTAATTTTCATGGAGTTTAAAATTAAAAATAAATGATTTCACATGAAGGGTCATGACGCTATGAAGATTCACAACATGAAAATATTTCATAGTCAACATGGTGAATGGAAACTTGCTAATTTTGTGGGAATAAAAATATTTAAAGGAACATAAGAGATTCATTTGAATTTATTTTATTAAATTGAAAGGTTTTTACAAATTTTAAATATATAATTTTATTTCCATGGAATTGTTTTCCCTGAAAAAAATATAAATATAATAAGAGAAGAGAAGAAAAAAATTTCACTCTGAATATTCATAAAAAAAATGTGAAGGGAGAAGAAAGAGACACATTCTAGTTCAATACTGTAAAGAAAAAGAGAAATGTATTTCTTCCACACACTAGAAAGTTGAAGGTGAAAAAGAAAGATAATAATTTGGAAACCTGATCTCACTATAAGTTAATTAGACATATTCTAAAGGGTTACAACATTTAAGATGTATTTTTATGATGATTTTTCATGAAGAAGAATATTATCCTCAGTGAAGCTATGTGTTTATCAATGTGATGAAAAACTATGAGTTCATCAAGTTTTCTTGTGTGGACAGTTAGTTTAAAGGGTCGGTGTAGCTATTCTATTTTGTAAATACATATAAAGAAGTCCTCTTAGTGTCATAGATTCATTGGTACATTATGGATTTAATTCTCCTTAGATAATCCTATTTTGGGTGAACCTTGTAATAATATTATGTGTCAATTTGCTAATTTAATTACTTAAAAGTGATAATTAGGGAAAGAAGATTATTTTGGTAAATATAGAATAATATCTTAGTTAAGGATAAAATTTCAACTTCAATAACATGATTCCCCCCCCCACCCCAGGGTATATTCTTTTGATTAGGAAAAACTAGAATTAGAAAAAGGGTTTTGCCTGAATAATTTTTCACTCTTATGAGCATGGTGGAAGTTTTCAATCATAAAGTAATACCTATTTTAAAAGGAAACAATTTCTAATTTTGGAAATTTCGGATGAAACACTTATTCATATCCTTATAAATGGATGTGTACATGGAATCAATTCATGGTATCTCAAAAAAATTAGTGATTATATCCTTATGTAAAAAATAACACAAATAATTTGATATATGTTCTAAGGAAATCAGTGAACTAGGGGAGACTTTTCTAACCCTGTTTACACAAAGGTCAAGTCATAAAAGTCTTATCATGTGATTTGGGAGAATCAATCGAATATTAATAAATAATATTGAAAAGATTGAGTAGTAAACCTATAGGTTTAATAAAAGAAATTAAAATATTTGAGAATAATCCCAAATGAAACAGTTATTGCATATTTTCATTGACATAAAATTTTAGTTGAAGACATATGTGTCTTGGAGAAAATTTTGATAATTTTAAAATCATTAATATAATTTTAAGAAGATAACCTCTACATTTTGATGGGAATTTCTAATTTCTCAATGATAAGGATATGAAGAAAGTATATTTTGATATTCTACATGGTACTCTTGTCGAATATGAAATGAGAAATGATAATAATGAATCTAGAGTGCATGAGAACTAATAGGAATTTTAATTTAAGTAAATAAACAAACTAAAGTGGATGAGGTCAAGTATTTTAGAAACCTTGACAATGAAGTCTTTGTTTCTGTTATAGAGAGGCCAAAATTTTAGGATAGTGTTGGAGAAAAAGTATGAATCAGGGGTTTAATTGATCTTGAAATTTAAATTAAAGTAAATCTTGTATAAATAGTCATATTTTGGTATAATTCTAAAAGGATAATGAGGTTATACATGACACCAAGTAGTATATAAAACAACAGGAAGAATAAAATTCAAAATTGAATGTTGAAATCGAAAAACATAGATATAGAAATTATAGAATCCTAGAGAGAGAATTTGATTCTAAGATCAAAGTTTAATAACAAGACAAGATTATTAATAGACATTCCAATTTTGTGAAGGAAATATTTAACATAATTAAATAACCCCAATTAGAAGTCATAATTTGGTAAAATAAGGGTGATTATCAAGAAAGACTCATTAAACTTAAAATGTAATCTAGGATTTATTGTACTCTAGATTTTAAAGGGGATAAAGAAGCTCATGGAGAATTTACTAGAAAAAATAATTATTGGCCATGTCTATAATGTATTTATGATAAAGGAAATTCTATTATGATGGTTGATCATAAAAATATATAAGTAAATGTTGATGATAAACATCAACACCCTAAATAAAAATTAATTTTCATAACACGCAAATGACTATTATTAGTGCAAATAGGGATGAAAATAGAACACTAAAAAATTATGTGTCATTATTATGGAATGTTAGGTAATTAAAAATACATACTCTCCATTTAAAAAAATATAATTTAGGGAAAAATAAAACACACAAAATAGCTAAGAAAAAATTTATATTTCTCTTATGCTTTTAATTTATATAAATTTTCAATAAATATTTTGAGCACAATGTCATAAATTGTGCATTAAGAGTAAAAATGATTATAATAAAGGAAACCATGAAAGATTGAAGATAGTATCTAGGAATATCTCTTAACAAACTAAAAAATAAAAAATTATTATTATTTCATAATGAATAGGAATTCATTGAACTCAAGGATCATTAGGTTTTTTCACCATCAAATAAATTGTATTAGTGGTCTTGGGTCAAGAAAAGAACAACTGAGAACACTAATTTTGTTTAAATTTCATTGATAATAATGGATAGGTGTAAAACATGGATTCTATATGGTTTATTAACTTCTCATATGGGGGGGGGGAACAAATTCCTCCTTATGGGGATTAAATATGATAGGGATAGAGTGTTCCATTTTGGAAATGATGGGGGATGAAATTTTTTGGCTTTGGGAAATCCAAAGTTGGTGGGAAAGACATGAGGTGATGAGAGGTTATTTTTTAAGTCTAAAACTAAATTTTCTTTGTTTATTAAAATTTTTTAACTTAGTACATGAAATGGAGTTCAATAATAATTATACCTCTATTAATATAATATATGGATCTATTATTTTACAAGGTAAGAGAACCCAATGGAATCTTAATCACACTAATGAAGTAGATAAATGAATATTTTCTAAAGAAGAATAAAATATTATAAGTCATAAGTTTATTTTCTATTTTATCACAAATTCAATGTAAATTTTATTAAATAATAAATATGCATAAGATATCCTCATCCTCACATGTGATAAAACTCACAAGTTTGATTCATTCCAAATGGGGAATTTTGTCTGAAAAAAATACTACACCAAAAAATGAATTTTATGAATGTTAATCAATCTAATCCATTTATATTTGTGTTGGAAAATTAAATCTAAATACTCATATGAAAAATTTTATTATGCTATATTAATAGATGACTATTGTATGATGACATGGTTAATAATGATTACCCACAAATCTAAAGTATTAAAATGCATCACTCAATATCAAAGGAAATATAAAAATATGTTGGGGTTGAAAATTAGAAAACATTGGAATGATAATGGTACGAAATTTAAAAATATAATTTAGGAATAATATCTTCAAAACAAGGTATTAAAAATCAGGATTTTCTAGTGATAAATCCATAAAAATATATTTTTTAGAAGAGGAAAATGGAGGTTTGAAACCCCTGTAAAAGATGGTGTTTTCACTGAATATTAATCCAAAAGATTGTTTAAAAGTTGATACCAAAAAATAATTGGGAAAATAATAAAACTATAAAATATAAAAATTGTTTATAATTTTTATATTTCAAAAATGTAAAATTAAATTTTAAATTTTGGCAAGTCAATTTCACAAAAAAACAACCCAAATTTTAAAGAGGAAGGTTACGCGGATATGTGTGTCCTAGGAAGTTTAAATGGATATAAAAGATTAAAATTAAATATTAAATTATTTAGAAAATATAATAGATATATTAGCTAAAAACTATAGATATATCAAGGCATAAATCACTTAGAACAATAATGTTGGTGACTGGACAACCCCGATTCAAAATAGAAGGATGAAGCCTCAGCAGAAAACATCTCTTCTATCCCATGTGGAATTTAAAACATTTCAAAATGATTATAGAGATGATAATTAGGTAAATGAGATGCATGAGTCCAATTTCATAAGAATGAAACATGGTAAATTATTCCAAGGATATAAAATAAGAATTTCATCAAATCCATGTGGGAGATCCAAAATAAACTAAATAAATATGGAATGGTGACAAGGAATAAGGCATGGATTGTCTGAAATTTTTATTCCAAAATTGAATTCATTTATGTAGATGGCACTTTTTTCCCATGGAATAGCTATAAATCATAATATTTTCTTTTACTATAGTAGTTAAAAAATAATTCAAAGTATATCAAATGGATTTTAAGTGAGTATTTCTTAATGGGGTTCTTGAGGAGTAAATTGGTATTTTAACACTCTATAAGATGATATTGTATTTTTTATCAATATTTTTTTTATTTATATTGGTGTATTATCAATAATTTTTTATAATGATAATTAGTTTCATGTAAATTTTTTTATTATTATTTTTTATATCCCATCACATGTTCATCACTTGGATTTGAATGCTTTGTAATTATTGAGATGAGTTGAAGTAATTCTATAAGTGTGATGGTTTTTTTAATGATATTTAATTTAGTGATCGGTATTTATATATGATGTAACACTACCTATAACATGTTTTATAGGTTATTTAAGTGTTATTAAAAGGAGTCTATAGACCTTATTTAAATTATTTCAAATATATGTTTTATATTTTAGTAAATCATCCGAAGAAGGTTTTTTGGACTAGGTTTTAAATAAATACCCTACTCCCTTCATTTTATGAGAAATTATTAACATAGGTTATGGTATGAAAGACTAATAATGAAGTCTATTAAAAACTTCATAGTATTTGTAAAGGAAATAAAAAAGATTAATTTTTTAAAATTTAAACTTAGTAGATAATAGTTTGAAGATGTAATAATGTAATAAGATGAATTCGTTGATGTCTTTTCATAGGATTTAATATAATTTTATGCTATATTAGAGGGTTAGTAGAGAAACCTTGTGATTCTCTTATATTCAAGAAGATCAGGAGAATTCTCCATGATTATTTTAATTTTAAATTATCATCATTAGAATATAGACATCTTGATGAGTTTACTCTTGATGAGTTGAATATCACTCTCATTAAATTTTAAATGAGAAGTGGTTTTACTCATAAAATTAAAAAAATAAGGAGAAAATTATTTATTTCAAATATCTCGAAGAGTTAAGGATTTATAATAGACAAATCGTTTTTGAAATAGAAGAAAATATAAATGACTATGTTGAGGCACTCTATCCATTTTGATGAAAATTTACTAGAGGAATAGGAGGTAAGTACAATGGAAATCATCCATTCAAATTATTCAACTATGGGATATTTGGTCACATCCCTTCTAACTACCCTGATAAATTCAAAGTTAAATATGATTAAAATAAATATGTTTCATCTTAAAAATGAATATCATGATAAATAACTCAATCATAGGTTAAGGGGAAGAAGAAAATAATTGTAAAAGTTTTTGATGGAATTTATTATCTATAGAAGAATACTTTTACGTTAATGATGAAGATGAGTCATATTCAATACTTTATTATAATTTTATCATAGATCTAGGAAGAGAAATAGAAAATTCCTCAGATGTTAATTCACACAATAATAATGAATATTACATTGAAAAAGGTTATTCACCTAAAGAATATACTCTAAGTAAGAAAATTAACATGTGTCTGAAATAAATTAGAGGATTGAGAAATGAGAAAACTTATCTCAAGAAGTATTATGAATAACTCAAATAGCTTCAGAATAAGAAATATAATCTTATAAAATAAGTGAAAAATTGAATGTTTAGAAGGTAGAAAAGTGGAATATTATTGATGATATGACCTCTACTATTATAGTTATGGATAAATAGGTTGTTATATTGATCAAAAAAATTATTATGATAGAAAAGTAAGAATAAAACAAAAAATATAGTTATAAAAAATATTTGGATGTAAAAGGTGAATGTTCCAACCATTTTAAATATATCATTTTTATATTCAATATGGTGAACAAGAAGGTAGAAATTTAAAATATCATAATTTATATAGGGAAGTCTTCATTTCTCAATATATAGTGGAAAAAAATCTATTTTTTTCAAAAAAAATAGAAGAGAAATTAAAAAATTCTCATGTATGAACAGATAAAAATTATGAAAAAATTTACATACCTCCATCAGAGTTATATATAAGAATTAAACAATAAGGTTTAGTTAAAAACTCCATTAGAGGCCTAAAAATTAGAAAACAAATCATGTTGTATAGTAATATAATTTCTAACAAAGGATAATTCTTAATGATTTTTATTGGTATTGTAGTGTTCATGGTCATATAGAATAAAATTTTTCATATAATATCTTTCTTATTTGTCTAATTAATTAGCATACAACAAGGGGGACGTTAACAATACTAAGGTAAGAATAATTTCATATATTAACATCTTGGAAGGAATATTGAGTTCAAAATAGCTTTAAATTCATGTAAGGAGCATGTGTAATACGTGGAAAGGATAGACATATTTCAAATGATTGTATTGAATTTAAATTGAAATAATATAATCTTTATCATAAAATAGGGATGACTCAAAATCAAAGTTATAAATATCATGTTTTATAAGTTTCTTTTAAGGTAAGAAAAACTAAGAATCCATGGATTTTGGATAGGGTATAGACTTCACACATGACTGTAAATCTATAAAACATGAAGAATTTATAGGAATTTTATGGTTAAGATGTCACTTTTTGTAATTATATTCCATTAAAAGTTAAAGTATTTGGAACTGAAATACTTTTGAAAAACTATATCAGTCCAAGTGATGTATTATTTTTTAATGTCTTATAGTATAACCAATTTAGTGTATCACAACATTTTGATAATGGAAATGAGGTTATTTTTAATAAAAATATATCTCCTATAAAAATAAAAAAATATGTGGTTTTTATCTCAATGGGATTTAGAATTCAAGGTAATTTGATTTACGATAAAGAAGAAAAATTGAATTGTTGTCAAAGTTTTCCAGCTAAAAAATTTTTTATGGAATAGAAGATTGGTCTATCATATACAAGATAAAATAAGGAAGGTAATCAAAGGATAAACTATAAGAAAATTAATTATACTAAATGAATACACTAATATAATTTTAAATACTTTAAAAAAATTATGGTAATAAACAAAACTCATAATGGATTAAATATTCAAATAGATTAATCATTATATTTTCTACACACTGGTGTATGGGATAATGAAAATGAAGTCACTAAGTGGAGAAAAGTATTTTGTTACATTAATTGACAATTTTGTCATAATTAAATGTATTTTTTTATATCCCATAAGTATCAATATCAATATAGATTTAAAATCTTTATAAGGATGGATAAAAAATAGGTTAATCATTGAAAAGGAAGATATTGGATAATGGTACTGAATATGCCTATATAATGTTATAAAAATATATTTAAAAAATATAATAAAATATGAGTTTAGTTCCATATAAACTTTTTAATAAAATGTGGTATATTAAAGGAATCATACATGAATTATTGACATAGTTGGACTTATTCTTACTAAGCATGAGACATAAATATTTTATTGGTTATAACCGATGAGGACTAATTGAATTATTAAAAATAGATTCTTTGTAGGGCCTAACACTAAAATATATCCCTGTGAAATTTATTTTAGGAAGATAACAAGTGTAGAATTCTTTATAGTGTTAGGTAGTTTATCTTTTGTCAAATCAAAAGTAAAAAATGAAGTAAATTTTATAAAAATGTTGAATAAGAAATATTACTTTGTTATACACAAAATGGTAGTTACTATTGATTTTTTAAGAAAAAATTAGAGAAAAATATTGATTGTAATGTTGTTATTATATCATAAAATGGTGAACATATCCAAAAATATGGTATTATATATAATGATAATGATGATGTTTTTGATGTGGAATCAACAGAATTTGGAGAAGAAATGGAACTACCTCAAGAAGATGATATAGATTCTGTATATACAAGTTATAAAGAAAGAATATATAATTTCATAGGTATCGGTTCAATACAAATGAATCATGTGGATACTAAAAACATAATTGGTGAGAAAAATTTAGGTGTTCCTATTTAAATTAAAAAATGGAAAATAGTCACACTTTCCTACTTTCTAGTGATGAACCAAAAAGTGTTAATGAAGTTTTTGAACACAAAGATTATATTTAACCCATGAATTAAGAATTTCATAAAATAGATAATAATAATACATGGTTTATAGTTATATATCCTTTTGAGAAAAATATTATTGGAACAAAATGGATGTTCAGAAAAAAATGGAATTGTTGTAAGAAATAAATCCAGACTTGTTTGTAAGGTATATTCACAAGTATAGAGAATTTATTTTGGTAATACATTCTCTCTAATAAATATAATTTAAATAATTATAATTATTCATTGTATTTGAAATCAAATAAATTTCAAAAAAAATATGGATGTAAAATTCATATTTTTTAATGGTGAAATTAATGAGGAAGTTTAAATGGAATAACTAAAGGTATTTTAGTTTGATAATAATGGAAGTAGAGTTTATAAATTAAATAAGTCTCTTTATGGATTTAAAAAATCTTCTATTGGTTGGTGATTCAATATATATGAGTATTTGAGAAGCATAAAGTTCTAAAATGGATAAGTGGATAGAAATATATACATAAATAAAATCAACATTAAATTACTCATTCTGATTGTGTATATTGATGATATCATTTTTTCTAGTAATGAAGAAAATGTGTATGAAGTTTTTTCTACTCAAATGAACAAAAAAATTTGAGATTCCATTACATGGTGAAATGAATTTATTCTTAGGATTAAAAATTACCGATGATTCTGGTCATACAATCAATTCATAGGAAAAGTATGTCAATGAGTTATTGAATAGGTTTTTAATTGTGGAAGAAAGTGGGTTATATAATCTTATACAATTGGGGTTAAATCTAATAAAGGATGATAAAGGAAAATAAGTGAGTGAATATTAATTGAAAAAAAAAATTAAAAGTCTCTTATATCTAACTTATTTAAGGATGGAAGTGATATTATCTATCACACTTTGTACAAGGTTTCAGTTAAATACAAAGGAATATCATTCCCTTGTAGTAAAAATTATTCTTATATATATTTTTAATACCTATAAATTTGTTCTTAAATATAATAAATAAGGAGAGATGAATATAAAATAGTTTAAAAATAATGATTATGAAGAAATTTTGGACAAAAAAAATTCACTTCAGGTGGATTATTTTTTATTCATGAAAAATGTGTGTCTTGGAACTAAAAGAAGAAAATATTAGGCACTATATATTCAAATAAGGTAGAACATGGGGCCTCATTATATTAAACTACTAAAATAATGTGGATGAATAATTATCTTAAGGATATAGGTGTTCAAACCAATTACCCACTGACTATCAGTTGAGATAATAAAAGTGCCATAAATTTATCAAAGACTCCAATTCATTATTGTAGTTCAAAAAACATTAACATAAAATATCATTTTCTGTATTATAAGGTGTATAATGGTACATTGATGCTATAATTTATTCCTTATAAATAACAAGTCATTTATATGTTTTAAAATCCTCTCACAACTAAGAGTTTTGAGTTGTTGAGGTTGGAAATGATAGTGCATCCCCGTGTTCAACTATGAGTTTTTATGTTTTTAGGTTTCCTACTCTATAATTTCATGTTTAAATTCCTGAGGAGATATTTATTTCTTGGGAGAAAATAATTTTCATTGATCATAAATTATTTTAATGTTTTTGTTTAAGTGGTATAAGAACATTTTAATCAAATTAGTTTCAATTTATTGTCTTCTATCAAAATGAGGTGTTGAAAGTGTTTGAGATGATATTTTTTTAATATCATTGATCCATCCAGTCTTAAGAAATGTCTACTGAAAATGGGGGGAGGCTCAAATAGGTCAAGGGGTTATGATATAATGTAGCCCTAGGGAATCATCTCTAATAATACTAACACACTCAAGGGGAAGGTATCATAATCTACTAAATATGATACATTGGTTATCTAGAGTGCACTAGGAATATAGAAAGTTAGTAACCTTGTTTTCATCTCATCATGTGTGGTTAAAATACATGTGACTATTGGAAAAAATTCAGCACCTATGAACTAAATAGTTGACAGTCCAATGGGTGGTCATAAAATCTCAGATAGTCCTATATAAAATAGAGGAAATAATTTCAACCTAGTCTTGAATAATACCATAAAAGAGGAACAACTCCAAACCCTTGAGAGTGGAAGGGGATTTTTCCAGGAGTGAATCCCCCAAACCATAGAAAACACTGAAAGTGAAGATGGCATAACTAACCTCATCATGAACTACTCCCGACACATAACAATTAATGAATTAAAAATCTACATTTTGTTTGATTACACTATCGGTAGGGATACATCACACCCATTTACCATGTGGGGACGGTCTTTGAACCATGGTAATAGAACTCTTATATTCCATGAGAAATATTAAGGAGGGGGAGATCTCCCACTACTTTAAAATAAAAGCAATCTCAACTGCTAAGGATCTATCCCTGATCATCATTACCAGTTGTGAACTAGGTGACACTTAATGTATGGCCTTGTTACATGAATTCCATATACTCCAACATATGTATTCCATAAATAATGATATCACCTTATTATCACAAATATTGTCTCATGTGTCAAGAAACCAATATTTATGAATGTTATCAACAGAAATCCCTTACACATCCAGCCCATTGAAAACACTAAATCCATACCAAATCAAGGATTACCACTATTTTTAAAATAAAATATGATATTATGACTCTTCCTTGGGACTTAAATAGCATGTTTACTTGGAAAAAATAGACACCCCCTTGAATAAAACCCACTCATCAGTAGGGAGACCTAGTTTCAGATGCACCAAGAAAGGAAATTAAGCATATCTGGAATATTGTTACACCAGAGGGTACCTACCCATGCATCACGGTTAGAGTTTTCATAAAAAAAATATAATATGCCTTCATTGATAAAAAAAATGTTGGTGAGTTTTTAAATAAAATTTCATCATGTTTAGTATTGATAAAAATAATTATAAAACCTATTAATATTGCATGTTGAGAATAAAACGAATGTAAGAGGGTAATATACTGGCTTGTGAGAAGGAATGATCAATAACTGAACATCTTGGGAAACCCATCACACTTCCCACCCATTTATCATTCCAAAATTTTAGTTTTCCACACCCCACTGTCCACCATCAGTGTTGATGAAGAACATGGATGTGTTGATGAATCAAATCCCAAGGCCTTGAGCTTTTTACCCCAAGTCATCGTGGTGTGACCCATATATTTTTCTATTAAACATTTCCCATAGTGATCTCCCTTCCATTAAATCCTAGTCCAAATTATCTTGAATACAGATCATGGTTACTGTAACACTTCTAAGTTAGATGCCTCTATCCTCAGCCTCCCAGGTAATCCTATGCCACGATTCCCAATGGTACCTACCTTCCACTTGTAAAACCCTGACGAAGTCAGGTGGGATGATATTTATATTTCATATAACCTCATTCAGATCATTTATTGCCAATAAAACACGCATGGGGATAGAGGTAATAACTTTTTTAACTAGAGTGATATATCCTCCGAGGAAGAAGAACCAATTTTTTCAATTGAGAATACGAGTAGATATTTTATCAATAAGAGGATAAAATGGTGAATATGAATCTTACCCATGGATATCAGGGCTCTTAAATAATACTTGGGGAAATTCCTTCTATATAATCCAAACCACTCTCAAATTTTATTCCCTCTTATAACCAAGATGGACCTTGAGATATATACATTTCTCTTTCCTTGGTTGATAATATGACCACTCCACTTAGTGTATAGGTCAAGAATATTATTATTCTCTTAGTTGGGACTTCTATTTTCATTGATGAAAATAAGAATATCACCTTAAAATAATAGGTAAGTAACCCCAGTTATGTTCTTCCTATAACCAAATGGATGAACAAAGCCCTCACTGATACATTTATTTAAATACCTAATAAAAGATTTTGGGGCCAAAATGAAGACACTTGGGTATAAGGTGTCCCCCTATCTTGTCCCCCAGACTAACTTGATGAAACCATAGCTTTTCCCCATATTGGTGACTAAAAACCAAGGAGACATAATACATCTAAAGAAAATATCAACCGCCCACTCAGAGAATCCCATACGACCCATGACTCTAATGGTTAAACTCCACTACACCCTATCATATTCTTTTCCATATTGATCTTGATTATTATGTTAGATCCTAGTACTTTCTTATTGATATCACCACTCATTTTTGGGCCATGGAAATAGTGTCTTGAGTAGACCATCCCTAAATGAAACCTTGTTTCAAATTAGATATCCATTAATAGAGGTACACTAAGAGTCTTCTTTTGATAACTGTATCAAGGACTTTTTAGGGGAAATTAAACATACTGATTGTAATGTATTCTTGAAATTAGTATGGATATTTTACTTTTGAAATGAGTATAGAGGTGGTGGCATAGTCCACTCTGGGTGAACTCCCTCCCTATAAATAATCCTTGATTATTCTGACAAGGACAACATTGATGATTGACTTAATCAGCCATTTTTTCTTCAGAGAGAGATATCACATAGACTAATAATTGATTATTTCATTAATCACTACTTTGATTTATATGAATGGTTCCATATTATCTGCTATATTTTCTTTTATTTTCAATAAGGGGGAGATGAATTAATAGCATAAGAATATATTGTATTTAAAACAAATCCAAAAGGGGGAGATTATTGAGCCCTCTAGAGAATGATGTTTTATTTTTTATCAATACTTGTTTATAGATTTATTTTTCTATATTATCTATAATTTGTGATGATCATCTTAAATTTGAAGTAAGGTTTTACATTTTTATCCTTGAGATCCAATAGCATGTTTATCATATGTTTTTGAATGATTTGGAATTGTTGAGATGAGTTGAAGGAATTATTTATATGTGATTATTGTTTGTGGTGATCTTCATGTTATTGAAAGGTGTTTATGGATGAGGGAACATTGTCCATAACATTTTTTAAGGGATATTAAATTACTAGTGAGAGTATTTTACATACATTATTTAAAGGGAGTGAATGATATCTTTGATATTTTAAGAAAGTATCCAAAGAAGGTTTTTATTTTAAGATATTATTATCGGGTGTTAAAAACCTATTTGTTTAATTTTTTAGATGATTTTATATGATTTTATGCTACTGATAATGCCAAGGGATTATTGGATGAGGTTCTTAGAGAGAGTATGTAAATTAATTACATCATATGACATTGGGTTATCATATTAATTGTTTTCATGACTTCTTCATATGACTTCAGCATATAACTTTGAGTTGTTGGGCATTAGACTTTCTCATAAAACTTTTGATTGGATAAATAATGAATATGAAGTTAATGGACCATGTATTATTTTTGAATCATGTTGGACTTTATTGAGTGAATATGGAATTAATTACATGTAAGACTTTGTTTGAAAATTAATGTATGACATTGTTGTATTTTATGACTTTACTACCCTGCGCGTATGAATTTAATATTTCATATGACTTATAAATTCTTATAAAAACATAGATTTCAAGAATTAATTATTTCAAAGAATAAAATCTAGTGATGCATGCACTGATATTAAATGGAAATAAACATAAAAATTAATGAAAAATAATATTGATTCAGGCCTATGAGTTTAATGATTCAGCTATGATGGAACATCTAGAGTTTGATAAAAGTTTCTCATTATAATTAAGGATTATATGTAATAATATATTTCATGAAAATTTACATGATTATATTGAAAATTTTAAAAAATTCCAAATCTGTGGTTTTTTTGGGAATAATAATGCCATGATAATTCAATTGTATCATAATGTAAAGAATCCAAAGTCTTAAAATATATAAAATGAATATCTTAATTTTCTTAATGATTATTAATAATTAATGGTTTTCCCAATCAAATGATAATTTCAATAATTTTTATGGAAATAATATTCATAAAATATTATATCAATATATATATTCTGCCAATAAAGTAATGACGAGAGTTGAGAAGAAATGATATATTGTTGTATCAAAGAAAGAGAACCGATAATATTAAAAAGATATTTTTGTGAAAATATGATTAAAAAAGTACTATATACGTGGAGTTCATGGGGAGGACCATTCATTCTTAAGTGATCATTCTTTAAAAGGAGTTATTTTAATAATATGTTTATGCAAGATTGTAACTGGTTGGATCCACCCACTGTAATAGTTCCAAGGCCATTCAATTTCCTATGTTCATTTTAATAATAATATTTGATTTGTGCTCATGGGATATTGACCATGACACACTAGGGACATAGTCATCCTTAAAAGAGGTGATACTCATTAACAAACATTTTTTGTTCTATATTTTTTCAGCATTATCTTCTTGATGAGGTCACTAATAAATTATTATTGGGGATTCTAAGTTTTGGAAAATAAATTTGATCACTAGTTCACCTCTCCCTCCCCTTCTACAATGCTCTCCTTACCTATTCTATACTTTTAATCTTTATTAAAAAACTGGATGGATTTCTTATTGATGAACTAAATACAAGGTGTGATGGTTGAAGAAATATTTGTATGGGATAAAATAAGCACCAAGTGGATGGTATTTTTTCTTGGATCAGTATTTAAAAAGGATTGAATTTCAAAGATGATGGGTTGACTTAAACCTATTCATCAAGAAAGATAATGAACAGTTGGTGGTGGTGCTTATTTATGTGTATGGAATCATATTGTATGTTTGTATGACACTCAATACAAGTAGTATCTAGAACTCATGTGGTTAAAATTTAAGATATAATTTTTTGTGAATTTTAATTTTTTTTCCTTGGCTGATAGGTGCTTCAATGATAGGAATGGACATTTGTTTCCTGAACCAAATATTCCATAGAAGTTCTCAAAAGGAGTTAAATAGCCTCTTCAAGACTACTGACCACTCCAGCAGAAATATTCATTAAATTATGAAAATAATAGGATGTAAAAATGGTTTACGTGATTGAATATGGGCATATCATAAGAATTTTACAATACATAATAACCACATGTAAAGACAATATTATTTTTACTATTTAAATTTATTGTTTTCAATGTTTTCCCAATGAAACACATATGATAGATGTGAAGTGAATTATTCGATGTATTAATAATATGTTTTTTTAAATTAAAGTAGTTCATAGTAGTTAAAAATAAAATTTATTGATTTAGATCGAGAAGTTTTTGTGGATGATCCAAATTCAAGCTCAAGTGGTGTGCCCTATATTGGTAGTTCTGTATTCCTTGGCTAAGTAAAAAAGAAAGAGTGCACCACATAAAAATGGAAGAGTATGAGTACATTATGTCCACTTAATCATGAACCCGATTGATATAGATAAAATAAAAACATGAGAACATTAAAATTAATTTATTATAACCTATTCCTATCAAATGTGAAAACTATAGCATTATAAATATAATCAAAAATACCATTCATTATGAGAGAACCAAGGACATTGATATAAAGTATAATTTAATAAAGAAGTAAGTAGAGCAATAGATTATGAAGTTGGAATATGTTCCTATAAAATATTATATTTTAGACATAATGAAAAAGGTATTGTCCAAGATGGAATTTGAAAGGCATCAGTTGGCTTTTGGATCCCAACCGAACCCATCTGCTTAGATGGTGTGGAATTAAAAATCCTACTCCCTTAAGGGGAATTTCTTTGAGTAAGGTATGAATATTTTTTTAAATATTTTATTTTATTAATAACTCCCTTTTGTGATATTTTAGAGATTTTACCTTTGGGGTCATCAACAAAGGGGTGGGGGTTTCTAATTAACTACATGGGAGAAACTTTGTGTGAGTTGACCAAGGGGGAAGAGAAACCCAATTCTTATAAAGGGGGATGAGTGTTATTTTATATCCTTAGAGGGGGAGAGTATTTCAATGTTTAATCAATGGAATAATTATTTTGGAATGAATTCTATGTTTTTGTGTGGATATTTTAATTCAATTCTTTATTCTCACACTGAGTGTTGTTCAAGTGGGCTTAGAATTATTGATTCAATGATACACGCCCAGGAGGTTGGTTATTTAAATTCTTTTAGGAAAGATCTGATATTTATAAAATTTATTTAATGTCAAATTATTTCATTATTTTTGGAATGTTTTAGAGTTTTCAACAAACCTAAATGGGGGACTATTAACAAAAATACATTTGATAGGGTTTTGGTTTTTGTTTGTTGAAAAGTGTAGTAAGGAATTATCTAAAACATCGTATGATGTCATAAAGAACATTTAATATATAATTTATAAGTAATTTGAGTTAAATATATCTTAGAAATTTCTTTTCACTCATGATCAATCACTCGATGGTCATTTAAAATGATCCATCCATCATACTTTTTTAAAAATCAAATACCGAGATCCCAAAGTTCCTAGAACCCTCCTATCTAAAATCCCACTGACATTAAAACATTTCATCCAAGTATGTTTCTTAATTTAAAAAATTTAAGACACTATGTATCATATATATTTATAATTTTGAGAAATATTTGTAGGTTTTATTACATTATAAGGCTCAAATAGGGTTTCTAATCCAAAACCCCCACACTTTACCCATTCCTTACATCAAAAATACCTCTATAAAATCCACATAATATAACACTACATGGAAAAGATCATATCTTATCATCCTAAAAATATAATCAATTGAATGAACCAACCCTCTCTTGCCTCTATAGAAAGAGAAAATCAACCAACTTCCATATCATTACAACTTTCATTAAAAAATGAAACCCTTTTTCTTTCCACCTAGGTAAGAGAGAACCTTCAGGTCTATGTTTCATAGGGACCAGATATAGTATATCCCTTTTATAGTGGCTATCCAAACACATAATATTGTGGATATCACCTCACCTATCCCAAATTCTCAAACCAGATCAAATTGGATAGACTTACCACCAGTCCTATTTAGTTCATATCACATTTATATGCCCAGTAACACTATTTGTTCCTTCATTACCACATGCATCTAAGGCAACCATCAATACATATTATACCCACCCAAGGACCGATACCTAATTAAGGATCCCCCCCAAGCCAAATGAAAGGCATAACTTTTATGTATCAGACTCTTCCTAGACAATAGAGTTCCCAAATCTACCAACTAAAGGCCTGTTATGTTCCACACATTTATAACTACAACATATATACATCAAAGTGGTAACATATAGAAAAACCAACCCAATAATTTTCATCAATTAATCATCCTCTAATGGGTTATTTAGGAAAACACTGAATAACACACTAGTGACATTAAATAAATAAAATCTCTTTCCAAAACATTTCATTCTTGAAATCAGTTTTTCCAAAACCATTTTCTAATTTAAACCCCATTTTTTCTCACATGAAGTTATGTACATGTCAGGTATACCTACATGCTTCTTATGATTCATGAACACATTCCCTCTTTTCACCCCATGCTAAGAGAAAAATAAAATCAAAATATAAATATTATAATTTAATAAATAAGTCAATTATAACCATAAAAATAAATGACCATAATCCCCCACCTTGGTAACATAGATTTTTCATCGGGAAGGTGTTCGAAAAGTAAAATATTAATTACCATCCTTCGATCCAGTAAGTCATATCTCTATATACCATACACAAAAACATAAGACAAAAGAAACAAGTTTTTTAATACCATTTTTAATTCCTTGGACCGAACCAACTAAATAGTTACTAATCTATGTGACATTATTTAACTTCAAAAATGTATCCTCATATTCCAAAGTTTGTCGAATAATGGTGAGTATTTGTGGACAATGTTGGGGAGACTATACTCCTAGTATCATAACATATAATATCTTGTAAATAAAAAAATAACAACTATAATAGGAAATTGGTGTATATAATGGAATTACAAATAATAAAAAATGATACAATAAAATATACAACACATGGTGTATCAAAAATGAACTCATGTTGACCATGTATACACACATAAAAAAGAATCACCCACCAGATCAATCATATAAAAAAGTTAAAAAGGAATGAAAATATAGTAAGAGACATAACCAAAAACCTGAGCCTCTCATCAGTTTCATCTCCACTACCTATGAAACTACTCCAGCCTGATCACTTGTACAACCTATGTATAGTCATGAAAACTAAACATATGGCCTATATATACACAAAGATGCAAGTAAAGGTTGTGAGCATAACATTCACTTGGAAAATTGAAAAAAAAATCACTAAATTGAGAGAATAACATAATGGGAGTCAAAGTGGTCTATAGTGATAGAGGCCAAGATCATCTACCACCACTACGAAAAGAACAATAATTACAATAGGTTATTTGTGATGCTCTCATCTCCCATCGCAAATAGTCCAATCGTATGGAATATTTGTGATAGTTTGGGTTTCCCTTTGCAAATAATTATAGACTAATTGTTATTTGTGATATGAAACATTTTTCATCGCAAATATCATTGGCGTGCAAGTGCTTCATATAGAAGGAACCGTTATTTGCAATGGGAATTTTCTCTCATCGTAAATATTATTCGACCTTAGGGTTATTTGCAATGAGAATTTATAACATGTCGCAAATAATTTTTTGGCAGAATAATATTTGTGACGAAACCTGTCGTAAATAACTTTTTTAAAGTTATCACCTTTATTTATGGTGGGTACTATTTTTGATGTGCTCTATTGTAAATCAAAATTTTGTGATGGGAGTCCAATCATAAGATTTATTTTCACTACTAATCTAATCAATATATATGCCTCCTCCCAACTGATTTCCCCCTCACATTCCCCTAATCATCTCTCCTCTCCTATCTTCACCTCTCATATCCTCTCCTCTGCACTTCTTAATTTCTTCCTTTAAAAATTTTAATTTTTATAAGGAATATTTTCATATTCACATAAATATTCTAATTCTGATAAAGCATAAATTTTAAGGTATTTGTTTAAATTTTTAATTTTTAATTAGTTTATTTTATTTTATATTAGAATTTTGTTTTATTAATTAGAAATAAATAGTTTTAATTTGTAGTAATTAGTATTATGTAAGAGAAATTATTTTAAATTGGATGTAATTATTTCTAATTAATAGTAATTATTTTTAA
Organism: Viscum album; assembly: GCA_963277665.1. Lineage (NCBI taxonomy): Eukaryota > Viridiplantae > Streptophyta > Magnoliopsida > Santalales > Viscaceae > Viscum > Viscum album. The sequence continues at coordinate 901,998,450 of OY728160.1, read as the reverse complement.
TTAGTAGTAAATAGTTGTAATTAAGAGTAACTACATATAATTGATAAATAAATTTTATTAATTAACATAACTTAGTAATAATTAATATATCAAAGCAATAATTAATAATAATTTATAGTAATTGGTAATCATTAATAGTAATTAGTAACTATAAGTAATTAATATTAGTTTTTAGTAATGTGTGGTAAAAATTAATAATTTAAAAAATAGAAATAATTAGTGGTAAACAGAAAAATTTTGTGCTAATTAGTAATAATTAGTCGTAATTGTTAGAAATTAGTGGTAATTAGTAAAAATTAGTGGTAATTATTAAAAATTGTATGTAATTAGTATAAATTAGATATAATTAGTCGAAATTAGCGGTAATTAGTAGAAATTAGGAGTAGTTAGTAAAAATAATGGTAATTAGTAACATTAGTGGTGATTATAAAAAATAGTAGTAATTACTAAAAAATAGTGATAATTAGTAAAAAAAGGTATTAATTAGAAAAAAAATAGCGGTAATTATCCATAATGTGGAACAATTAACGATAATTAGGAAAATTTAATGGTAATTAGTGGTAATTGAGAAAAAATAGTTGTAATTATCAAAAAATAGTGGTAATTTTTGGTAATGAATAAAAAATAGTGGTAATGGGTAAAAATTAATGGTAATTTGCAATAATGAGTAGAAATTAGTAGTAACAAATGGTAATGAACAAAAAAAAATAGTGGTAATTATATTAACATAGTGGTAATTAGAAAAAATCAGTAATAAATAGCAGAAATTAGCAAAAAAATACTGATAATTAGTAAAAATTAGTGCTAATCGGCAACAAAATATTGGTAATAAGAAAAATTAAACGGTATTGAGTAAAAAATAGCTATAATTAGAAAAAAAACTGTTAATGAGTAAAAATATATCTAATTAGAAAAAATGAGTAATATAAACGTAATTAGCAGTAATGAGTAACAATTAGTAGAAATTAGTGATAATGAGTATAAGATAGTAGAAATTAGCGGTAATGAGTAGAAAATAGTAGTAATTAATAGAAATTTTCATTAATTAGTGGAAATTAATAGAAAAAATATTAATTACTATAAATTAGCGGAAATTAGTAGAAATTACTGGTAATTAGTAAAAAATAGTGGTAATTATTAAAAATCATTCGTAATTAACTATAACTAGAATAAAAAATAAATTTAATTAGTGATAATTAGCTATAATTAATGATAATTAGCTATAATTAGAATTAATTATAAGTAATTAGAAAAAAATAGTGGTAATTAGCCAAATATAGTGGTAAATACTGGAAATTAACAAAGAATAGAAGAAATTAGTATAAAAAATTAGGGGTAATTAGAAATAATTTTCAATAATTAGGAAAAAATGGTAATAATAAGAAAAACATAGCAGTGAATACAGTAAATTTGGAAAACAAATATGGGAAATTTGCAATAATTAGTGGTAATTAGGAAAACCTAACAAAAATTAGTGGTAATTTAAAAAAAGTGCAATTAGTAGTAATTAGGAAAAAGAAGTGTAAATTAGTGGTAATTTGTAAAAATTAAAAAACATTAGTGGAACTTGGTAAAAATTAGAGGAAAATAGTGTTAATTAGTAAAAATTAGCATGAATTATAGTTAATTGGAAAAAAAATAGTCGTAATTAGTGGAAATCAATAAAAATAGTGAGAATTAACCAAAATAATAATAATTAACCACAATTAGTAATTGAAGGATGACTAAGGGATCTAGGAGAAGCAGGGAGCGTAGGGGATAAAGGCAACAATAGGGTGAAATAATTCTAGTGCCCTTGAGTTTAGATCATTTGGAGGAGACGACCGCATGGGTAAACCTTTGAGTGGTGGAAGAGGAAACATATGTGAGAGATAATAATGACCTGGTTAGTGCTTTTTCCCTTTTTTGGTTCAATATATATTTATGAGAAAATAATTTTATTATGGATAATCATAATGAAAAAACATCATTATTGGTAAAAAAATTATTTTGTCATGAGAATTGATTTAATCAAAAAAGGGAAATGGTCCACTAAACGTGTCATTATAATCACTTCAATATGATTCATATTCCTTCACTCATAAGTTTATCCATGGTTTTATCTCATCTAAATGGTAAGAATTTAGGGTCACCAGAATTATTTCACTCAGACGTCACCTACATCCCCTACATCCCTTATTTATTTGAGGGAAGTAGGGAGTGGAATAGATGAAGGTGACCTCAGAGTGAAAGAATTCTAGTGCCTCTATTTTCAGATCATTTAGAGGAGAGGCAATTATCAGTAATCTGATGAGTTTACCCATGACTTTCTCTCCTCCAAATGGTATGAACCCAGGGGAACATAAATTATTTCACTCCATGAACTTTTTCATACCCTCTACTCCATGCTTCTCTCATGCCACTTGGTCAACATTCTATTTACCTTAGTGGTAATTAATAGTAATTAAAATAAGTTAATAATAATTAGAAAAAAATATGTAATTAAATAAAATTTATAATATTTACAAGTAATTTGTGATATTTTTATTTTATAAATTTTTTTGGATAGCCTATTTTTTATATCATATTAATCATAAATAATATTTCTATTTTCTATTTAGTAGAAAAATATGGAACAAGGAAGTAGATATAATTATTTTTATAAGTTTTTAATTGGATAAATAATCACATGAACCCAAGAAATTCTAGTATAAATCCTATATATATTGAGGGTGTTAAAGAATTTTTATCATTTGAATCATCAAATGAAGAATTTATTTTAGAAAGGAAAATTAAGTTTCCATAAAAGAAATGTGATATGGATATATTTGAAATATTTTATAACATCGGGGTTATCTATTATGTTTTGGTTTTCAGAAATATTATGTTTTTTATATCGACATGGTGAATGAAGTTATAGAGAAGATGATAATAATATGGTTCTAGATCCATCATAGTTTCAAAATTTAGTACATGAGGTTATTGGTCGACCTTTTCAATAAATAGAAACTCAGAATGATATTGATTTAACTCTTGAGTTAGAACCACATAAATTTAATGAGTTGTTGAATTCTGTTGAGGATGACTTATATCCTAGATTCAAGATAAGAAAAATTTAAGTGGTTATAAATTTTATGGCTATTAAATCAAATAATGGAATTTTAAAAAGTTTTTTTGATTAGATATTCTCTTTGGTTAAATCATTGTTACCTAAATGAAATGTGTTTCCTAAAACTTTATATGAGAGAAATAGGCCAGTTTGTAATTTAGGTCATAGTTATCATAAGATTATTGCATGTTAAAATGATTACTCCTTATATTATGGTGAGATGAGTTGTTAGTTAGTTGTCCAATATATAGAAAATTGAGGTATAAAGCAGCTTAACAAGGGATGTCTATATTGGTTCTTGTTAAATAGGTGAGATATTTTCCACTTACACCCATATTGTAGTGTTTATTTGTGTCTCGGAATATAACACCATTGACTTCATGGCACAAATCCAATATTTCTACTAATAAAATATTAAATAATCTTTGTGTACTCATGGTTTTTATCCATTTAGTTCTTATGGTTATCAATATTCTTTTCGGTCCTTCTTTATAACATTGTACAATTTACCTCCTTAAATGTTAATGAATGATCCATATATCATTTTGACATTATTAATTTCAGGAAATATAAAAAATAATATTTTTTATTATTTGAAGACATTAGTTGATGAGATTAATTTATTATGGAGTAATGGTGTCAGTACATATGATGTTGTTATGAAATATAATTTCCTAATGAAATCTACATTAATGTGGAAAATTAGTAACTTCCTTTCATATTTTATATTATCTAGCTAGAGTAAACATGGTCCAAAATTATGTTCATACTTTATGAGTGATAAAAAATAATTTGTTATTGGAAATGTGATAAACCCTTGTTTTTTACTATCATCACATACTTCTTCATATTGATCATAATTTATGAAGGAATATAAATCATTACCAAAATGGTACAATTGAAAGTGATGGCCCTCCGACAATGATATTTGATATTTATATAAAATCTATTATCTCTTAATTACCTCCCATTTCCTTTGGACTAACTATTAACTAACAAAAATAGATGGCTTTAAGAAATATTACAATTGGATAAAATGGATTATTATTTTGGATAATCCATATTGGTCTGATTTGTTAGTCTATCACATATTGGATGTCTTGAATATTAAGAAGAACTATTTTTAAAATATATTTTATACAGTTTTTGGAAACACTTGGTAAGACTAAAGATAATTTCAAGGCATGATTAGAACTTGACCAAATTTATAGGTGACCAGAACTTGAGTTGTTTGAAAATGACAGACCATAGAATTTAATGGATCCAAAAGAGGTTTATACAGTTCCTAAAGAAAATCATTTATTATTTTGTCTGTGGATTGTGGGTTTTAAGAAACTAGATGCTTATGTTTCTAATTTTCATAGATTTTTCAGAAATAGTAATATTATCATATTAAAATTTTATGATTTTCATGTTATAATAGAAATAATTATATCTATTGTATTTATAGTTTTATTGAATTATTCTATTTGGGATTACCTAAAAATATAATATTTTATCTGAGAAATTTATTCCGAAAAAAAAGGACTATCATGTAATTAGTAAACTATAAGAAGATTTTGTTTTAATTTTATATAAACTGGAAAAAAAATCACCACCTTTATTTGATTCAATGAAACATCTAAAGTTACATTTTCCTCATAAAGAAAAATATGGAGGGCCAATATAGTTCGGATGGATGTACCCATACAATATTTTCATATAGGAATTGAATTAAAAGGTATATAATAAATCATAAGTTAAAGGATCCATTGTAGAAGCTTATTTGTAGGAGGAAATTTACTTTTTCTACTCCCATTATTTCCATTGTGAATATCCTAAAAAACATAACTGAATGGGCTGAAATGATGTAATGAATATTGAATCATTAGTTTGCAATCAAACTAAACTTGGATTTGGTGGAGTTTATGAACAATAGATTTTAGATGATGAATATCACATGGATCATACATATGTTCTCCTCAACTATGAGAAATGACCCGATTTGTATAGTTCATTCTACTATCACCTTTTCTTTAAAAAAATTAAAATAAATAAATATTGTATTATTTTTATATTTTATAATGATCGTATCAAGAAATAGTTTCCAAAATTACACCCGCTTTCCTTGAAGAACATTGGCAACATAAGTTTTTCTATTGGTTTTAAAGACTAATAAAGTAAATTGTTTAGGGTTTCATATATGAAATAATTTCATTATTTTTTATATTGATAATTTTTTTTAATTTTTTCATGTATCACAACATGCTGAAACATTTTATAATCAATTGTGTGTATTGAGTAATTCACCATAAAAAATGGTTAAATATTATAATGCATATGTGGTGAATGGTTTTTGATTTCATCAACATGCATATGGTGAATAAAAAACAATGAATTTTTGTTTTTTATTGAGATTATCTCATCATATAGAAAGTGATTTTTAATTTTATGGAATGTTGGGTGAAATAATTGAATTGTATTATCTGAGATAGAATTGTATAACAATGTTTAAATGGCATTGGTGTGATACTAATAGAGGCTTGTATGTTCATTTTCACCATGGAATCATTGAAATTTAATATAAAATCCTTATTTTAGTAAATGAACCATTTTTATTATCTCATCAAGTACATAAAATTTCTTATGTAAATTATTTTTCTACTTAAAGATAGTTAATTTATTAGTGGAGAATTATAAAAAATAAATACCTCAAAAATCAGTGTATGAAAAGTGAATACGGGTCTTATAAGGTGAAAGGAATTGAAAATATTCAAGATATAGATCAGAATACATCTTTTTAATGAAGAGACATGAATATCAATGATGAAACCCCATAGTTACGAGTCGATTGTAATGATTATTTTGATGATATACGAAATGAATTTGAAATAATAAGATATGATGAAACTGAAACTCATAGAGAAATTTATGATACTGATGATGAAGGTGAAGATATTTACACCATCATATATGAATATGATGATGAATATGATGAAATAAACAATTACATGTTGTTTTTAGTAATAATAAATATATATAATACTAATTTTTAGTTTATTTAGTAAAAATATTCTTTTCATGTTTCAAATGGATGAAGAGACTACTGATGAGATGTTATGTATCCTTAATTAGTACATGCTTTCTAATGATGAGAATGATGCTTCATCATTTGACCCTTAGATTTTTAGAAGATCATTGCCAACTCAGATGTGTCATGGTCTTGAGAGATTGATGATTGTCGACCCAATTCCTGAATGATGTCCACATCTTGATTTTGATCCACACATTTGGATGTATGTTCAGTTGTTTATTTTAGTTAATTTTAAATTATTATCATTAATTTTAATTAATTTTCATTAATTTTCCTTAATTTATTTATGTACAAATTGATTGATTATTTTTCCTACTTTTCCACAATTTTTCACATATAGTTTTTGGACAGGGGAGATTTATTTTGGGGAATTATTTTTTGTATCCTAGGTGAATTGGGATTATATTCCCATTGATGTTCAACACCACATATTTTATCATTGGATGGTACATAAATAGGTAATATTTATTTTAAAATTTATTTAATTATTAACTTCATATTGTTAATTATTTTTATGGTTTTTAGTATCTTATAAAATATCGCATGAGGACCACTATTTGGGAGGTCTAGGAAACCTGTATTCATGAACTTTATGATTTTTTTTCACAATATGAGGTAGAGATCCATGAATAAATATGGTGTTGCAATTTTTTATCAGTCTTACTACATCCATTGACCCAATTACCTCTTCTCTTAGGTTTGGGATGGACTATGATCATAATAGATGGGGGATAGTTTTCATGGGAGATCATTGTCAGTTGGTAGAACCGGGGGAGGTAGGAGGTCATGCATAGATCTGGTAGTTGTATGTTCAGTACTCATCTATGATATATAATAAATACTTTTATTAAATAATTTTCAAAACTTTAAATGTAAATTGTTTATTTTATATTCATGTAGGTAGTTTATCATCCCTATATTGTGGAGTTTAATGTTAATAAGAGGATATACACAAATCTTATCACTGTAGATATTACTAGTGGTTGACAGTGCCAGATTTATTTCAGTACAATTTTTTTTAAATTAACTAAAAATAATATTTTATCTATTTTGATTTCAAATTGCCTTTAAAGGAATCATATGAAACCATGAATTCTCATACACATGATGACATTGAGGTTGAGACTATGTATCTGGCTACTAGTGCATCAAGATTTGATGACACAACATATGATGTAGGTGACTTGTTAAGATTTAGAGAAAGCCTGAGTTGTTGGTATTAGTTATAGATTAACACCTGACAGTTATTATGGTACTTTTGTATGGTCATTTTCCATCTTGAGGGAAGCATGTGGAGAGTCATCATCATTGGTTGAAGAGCATGAGGAGAATCTGCAAACATAGAATGAGGTTATGGTGACCTTCTTTAGGGAGTAGGAAGAGCCTTGTCGATAACAGTAGCAAATGTAGGAGGATCAGTGTCAATGGTAGGAGTAGCATCTTGAGCAGATCATGGAGTACATGTGATTCCTGGAACATGGTATATGGATGGAGTTCCCTCCACCACCCCCTCAAGATGACCCTCCCCCTCCTCGGTGATTGATGTATTTTATGAAAAATTTATTATGATAATGATTTAAATGATTATATTATTTTTAATATTGTTATTAATTCAGATATCTATAGATTTATATATTTCATTTTTTATTTTTATTTTTTTATTTTTTTATTTTTTATTTTTTTTAAAAAAAAAATTATTCATTATTTTTATATATTTTAAAATTATTTTATACGGAATTATTTACTCCTTAGAAACAATTATTTTCAATTTTTTTAAATCCTTTTTTATGGGATTCCTTACCCATCAAAAATAGTTATTCTTCATAGGTAAATAATCCTTTTGAAAATGATGATATATTTATAACATGTAAAATATTTTTGCGATGGAGGAGTTACCCATCAAAAAAAATATGTAATGGGCCTTCACAAAAAAATATTTTTTGCGATGTGTTTTTCTGATATGCGTCATTTTTTTAGGTATCCACTAACAAATAATTTATATTTCAGTAGTCCACCATCACTAAATTAGAATCTTTTGGTAAGGGTCCTAAAAATAATAATTAGGGGTTTGTTTTTTTGTGTTTTGTTTTTATAGAGAGTTTATATTCCACTTTGTTCCCCTACGACCATGTATATTGAATAATTATGTTTCGGTTAATGAGGTTATTTCATTTCTGAATGATATATACAATGGATCAGTGGAATGGAGATGAACCTTACAATAAATAGTGATCAATGCTGATTTGGATTCCATAACTGAGAGATGAATACCCCTTCCTCTATAGATATAAATACCACTAAGAAAGGTTTTGGTTTTAGCTTCTAGTGTATTTTCATTACCATAAAAACATTAAAATACAGAATGACCAATCCACAACTAACATGAATAATTCCTCAACCACACATGATTCTGTCATAGCAAGATCCATCTTAATTGGGCTTCAATCCTGATACAGGAGGGGGGCCATGGAGCCAAAGGTTAGGATTTTTGAATTTAATTAAATGGATAGTATAAAATTTGAAGTATTAGTTTCATAGAGATATTTCATTGAAGATGATAGATAAACCATTAATAATCAATAGGGCCTAAAATTTTTTACTATAAAGAGTGTAACATTTACCCCAGTAACTAAATCCATTCTGATGGATCCAAATATACCAAAATCCAATGATTAAATCCACCTTGTAATCAATGTCAGGATCTATGTAGAGACCATAAATTCTAACCAATATGAAAGTAAGATATCAAAAGAGTCAAACAAGGACACTACAACACCCAACCAAATTTTTTTGAACAAATCTAGTGATTACATATATTATACCCTTAGAAAAAATGAGTACAATGATTATTTGAGTTATCCTCATATATAGGAACCACCTTGAGTAAAAGGAATAATATAAAAAACTTCATGGATAAAGGAATCACAATTGGTAAAGGTATAACTTATCCAGTTGTGTAAACTTCAAATTTATGTCAAGGGAATGTGGTAACATATCCATACCTAAAAATATATGAATCACATCAAGGAAATTCATAACATAGAAAATCATTAAAATATATGAACTACATCATGGAAAAGTTATAGCATAAAGAGACCTATGGATACAATAATCTGTGAGTAAAATCATAACACAACAATACGCCCCAAAACAAAATTTAGAAAATGAGTGTTTATGTGGTGTATCATAGAACCCTGATACCCTATAACTCCACATCTCAATCATGTGAGTAGGTTTTTGATCATGACCCACCATCATATTTAAAAATTTTACCTCAATCCCAAAATTAGTGTCACCTAACAAGAATTTTTCATATAAACAATTTAATTTGAAACTAAATAATTTACGGAAAACATATCCAAAATTCTAGCTACAAATTAATAATGAATCCCAAAATTATTCTCAAATATAGTATAACATCAAAATACAATAAAATATTAACTCACCTCACTCAACTTATTCATCCCAAACATATCCCATCATTATAGTCCTAATGTCTCAAAAATTATAAACCCTTTAGGCTATGATCAATAATTTATCCCTAACTCAATAGACATATAAAGAATAAGCTATTATCCCAAGTAATCTTACAAGAAAAACTAAATAATAGGTCTAAAAAAACATACCCTAACTTCTTATCGTATTTTAAAACCCTATAAAACCACTCATTAGTGATTAGAGTTCTCACAATCCTTTTCCATCACCAACCATGCTCTAAAAATTTGAAAGAACCCAAAGCATAACCATCCTATTGGCCTACCTAATATGGAATAATATCATATATTATCCTAGAAACCTAAGATATCCGACCATTATCAATGCGTTAATACACCTCAAATTATAGCTCAATAATATTAAACTCCCTAAGATAGACCACATCCATATTCAGTAACTTTTAGTGCCAAAGTTACAACCATAACAGGTTTCAATCCCATAAAATCACTATAATTCATAATAATAATAATCTAAATAACTTAGTTTGTAAGGTTATACATGATTTTTTATCTCACTCTATCATCAAACCACACCCTCTTGCAGATTTGTAAGATTTATATACCATAAACCCTTCTACCTATGTAATTCACATTGATAATTAATATAAAATTCATCATTAATGTACCAGCACACATGAGACCCTTTTAACCATTTCATAAAGGCTAATCCTAGGTAATCTATAATTTACACTATGGTCTAAGAATATTGTGAATTATATATATAAATTTAGTAATTACTTCACATGGATACATAATCATAAAGAATTTATAAAATCATTATACTAGAAGTATAGTAATCATTCTAATAATAAGAGACTCTACATGACCTAACTCACAATTTTTTACCATCTTGATATATATATAGGTTTCCTAAATATGAACCCCCAAGTACACACACACATTATACATAAATACACATGGAATATTTCTTAATATTAAAGGGACCTTCTTCCTCGTAATGAAGTTACCACTCAAGTCATTCTATTCTAACTCCATTCAAGCCATAACATCCATTTATTATTCCATTAGATCCTATTTCAATCAATAAACCACTGCAAAATAATAATTAGGTAAACTAAAATCATAGTTAATTTTATTAAGAATAACCTTTAAAAATTTATATAGTGACATAATGATAATGAAACCATGGTCGAAAATGAAAAGAAGGTCCCCATAGAGTTATTGTCTTGCATAAAATAAAAATACTCATGAATTATAACTCAACATATCATTAATTTTTTATAACATTGATAAAATACTTATGATAACCCACTATGTGATTTTTATAAATTAACATAGGGAGAATCAAAATGTGTTCATCCTTTATCATTTCCCTCTTAATACCACAAAAAAACTCACTTCGTAATAGATGAATTTCACCATGATTTGGTGAAATTCATAGTGAATCCCTAGATATGTCTAAATGAAATTATAGATAAATAAGAAAAAATAAGAAAATAGATAAAAACAACAGACTTCAACCTCAATCTTGTGTGATGAATCACTCCTAATGAATCCCAAAAAAGTAGAGGAATAGGGGAGGATAGAAGAGGATAGAGAGGATATCCTCCCTTACATGTGGACTACTAAGAAGAAACAAATCCAAAGGGGTTTTAAATAACCCCATTAAATGATCAAGAATTCCCCCACTTTGATAGGGATTAGGCTCCATTACATAGTTATAATGGTCTTCCATTGAGAATCTGGTTGGTATCTAATGTATCCCACCAGACTTTCCAAGTTATCAACCACTTGATATTTTAATCCAACCCTCCCAACATTATTCAATAATTATAAAACAATTTTTAAACATCTATAACATTTCTTAAACCACATTCTTGTGAGACACATTCTCCAAAAAAATTACCCATATTCCAATCCATAAGGGGTCTCCATTCTAGTGAACATTTAATTGGGATTTAAGAAAAACTTTAGAGATTTTAAGTGATTATATAGAGTTTGTAAGTGATTTTTTTTCATTACTCATATGAAAAAGTAAGTGATATTCTTCTATTTAAGTGCCTCTTAGAGATATATTTACATGTAAATGTTGTTTGTATAAGTTTCTTCCAATATTGAATAGCAAATACTTATCTACTAAATATTAGTAAATATAGTCAAGATGATGTGGGTGGGATAGTTTAGAGTATAAATATATTTTGTATACTCATTATTTATAATTAATATGTCAAACTTATATATTCATTGATATTGATAATATCAAAATATAGGAAGAGTTCATGGAGTATGGTGATTTGTGGAAATTATATCTCTATAAAGATATTGGGAAAGATAGTTTTGATGTTTCATATTAAGTATTATCATATGGATAAGGTTGATTTTACATGAATAATATAATTGGATGAGTTTTAAGGAGGTTCTAAAGTGGGATGAGATAGTGGATTTCTATTGAAATAATCTAATTGGTTCTTATATATTTCAATATCATCAGGATAATTATAATATATCTGAAAAATATTTGAATAAATCCTAAGGTTATTTTAAATTATTTAAAGTGTCTCAAGATTCCTTTTAAATTTTTTAAGTAGATTTAAGTTGAGTTGAGAAATATGGATATGGGTTCTAGATATTCTAGAGTTATATATCGGTGAAAAATTAACAATGGTAGATTAGATTCTCTATGAAAATTATCTTAGTATATAAGACTTTATGGAAAATTATATGTGATAAATTAAATATATAAGGGATTCAAAAACCTTGTAAACCAAAATTATATAATGTAATAGATCTAAATTATGATATGTAAGGGTTCTCCCAACACAATGGTTCTCCATACATAAGGGTTATCCAGTTCATTCCTAAAGGGATAAAATACATAAGGGTCCTCTAGTTCTATAAAAAAGGTACTCTGAGGGAAGAATGAGATTTTAAAGAGTATGGATATACACTATAGTATGTAAGGGTTGATATGTATAGGTTCTCCAGAGAAAATGTAAACTTCAACATCCAATATGTAAGGGTTACTCAGGTTATAATTTAGATAATTATTTAACTTCAATGAAATAGATGAGGGTTCCAAAGATGTATTGAGGAATATATAAGATTTTCCAAGTTGATATGTAATACTTTCTAGTACTTATGTAAGAGTTAATCAATAATATTAACAAGGAGTTTTAAAATAATGATTTTTTAAAGGAGAACTTGAAAGAAGAAATCATTGTGATGATGTTTTTCTGATCTTCAAGAAACAAACATCAATATATTGTTTGGAGCCTTAATTCAATCCAAAGTAAAAGTATTAGATGATGTGAATGTAAAGGGATACCCTGAGAGAGAAAATATTTAGACTTATGGAAATTAAAATATGAAATAAATAAATAATAATAAATATTATTCTATAGATGTGTTTGAATATTAATGTTTGATTAACAAGTTGATATCTAGTATGAATCTTGGTCATATATTCATTAATTTAATATTGAGTATAATTTTAGATAGACTGGACTGAGAATTATAGACATTTGAGTAAGAAAATATCATGTTACTGATTTCTTAGAGTTTATATGTTTTATGTATAGGTATAATGTTCATTGTATTATAATAATATATAATAAGAGGGTAATAAAGAAGTAAAATAGAGATATGAAAGAGATACCTAACACTACTATCATTGATGATATCATTTGATTATAAAAAAATATAAACATATAGTATTACTGAGAGAGTTATTATTTTTTATGTATTGAAGAATAATAAGGGAAGAATAATAGGTTGATGTTTCTAAAATATAATATCTCTTGCATAAAAGAATAATGAGAATACCATCCTATAAATACTTGCATCATATGATCTGAAGAAAACTATGAAAATTCATACAATTTTTATATAATATCTAGTCTTGGGATTACTACATGTTTAGGAAGGAGATTGGATTCACACTATCCAGGAGGTACACAAGACTACACTAGTGATCATACTTCAAGGAGGTAAAATCTAAATCTTGAGTTCAACAGGAAGTCCTGGTTTGTTTGAAAGTAGGAAGATGGAAAGTGGGTGTTTAATTTTCCAATTAGTTTCATCTTTTATACCTGGTCAGTATCTAGATAATAGGTTCTGGGGTATGCCCTTAATTATTCTTCATCTTGATAGTGAAGTATAATTGGTGTGTGATTGGGATAACAACCACCCTATGTTAAGGATATAATCAACCATCATATAGATTAAACTCATTAACAAACTATTGTGTATCTGTTTTTCATATTTTATTTATATTAATTCCATGAAATATAAAGCTGATAGAATGTGAGATATATTCACTAAATAGGTTTAGAGGTAATAAAGGAAAGGTTTTAATTGAAAAAAGTAACCCACACTAATTCACCCCATTCTCATTATGTTTAGACCGATATAGATGGAACAAAAATAAATATATAGATCATTATTGTGATCCCTTTCCTTTAAAATGGATAGAGTTTATGGTAACCTTGGGGATCCACTGAGTACCTGATGGCCCCAAACCAGATAATCGGAAGGCTTATACCAACTTTTTTTAGTGAATTATTTTTGGTAATTTTCACATGTAGCACTAATTTATTCATCCTCCTTCTCTCTCAACCTCACTTCTCTCCTATCGTATGGAGGTCCCTCCCAAGATCTTGCTTGGTTATCTCTTCCTCCCTATTCTTTCCAATTTTCTCAAGGTGAATCTATGTGAACTTTTCATGCCTAAATCCAATATAATTCACCCAAATCCTCTTTCATCCATATTATCCCTTTCTTCTACTTTTCTTATGATGGTTAGGGATTTTAAGGTAAATTCCATTAGATCATGGTATAATTTACATGAAACCAGGGGGGTTATTCTTATATGACTTCAAGGTGGATTATGAGGGTTGATTACTCATCTTTAATTTACATTTTTATTTAATATAATTAAGGTATGTTTTATGTTATAAATTTTTATATTTTAAGGTGTATTTTTAGGTTTCATTCATGGAGTTGTTTGAGGATTTATGTCACTATATTTTTGGATTAATTTTATTAGTTTATTTGATATTCTTCTCTCATTAATTTTTTTGTCTTTTAGTTACTGTGATTATGTATTTAGGTTCATAAATGATGTAATTTTCATAGTTAATTCCAAGATGTTTTCTCAATAAAGATGGAATAAAAATTCCCACTTATGGTATTGATAGGTGGTCTCAACTCACCGAGTGATTGCCATGATATGTCTACAATATAATTTATTTTAATAATGTTGAAATAAATAAAAACGTACCTATATTTTTTAACATGTGAATTAATTATTTTAAATTATGATTTTATTTTATGGGTAAAATGTTTTCAATTTTGATTTTTTTTTTGGATTTATGTGATGAAAATTCCTTCCCTATAGTTTTTGATTTGAAATTTACTAAATTAGTTTTTTATCCATTGTAATAATTTATCTTTATTGTTTAGTATCCATTGATATGTTATTTGGATAACCTATGATTGATTCATGTCAATAAACTCTATTATATAAATGTGTTAGACATATCCCTTAATATCAATCATGTAATGAAAACGAAATTCATATGTTGTTATTAGTCTTACGCCATCTTGAGGATACTTCATAAGCAAAGAGTCCTTTCTTAGCCACCTTATTGATTATTTATTACACAAATAAGGTGAAATTACTTGAGATCCAACCATATTATATACTATGAATAACCTCTTCTAACTTAAATATGTATGATATATAAGTCATTATACCATATATAACCAATGGTTAATATATTTTTTCAGTGGTGACATAGTGGTTGGGTTTAAAAGGGGGGAAGAATTGATTTACTAAGAAAAACCTAGTGGTTTTAATATTCACCTAACCATGACACTTGAAAAATACAATGGTTATTTTATGGTTTTATGATATGGGAAGTTTTAAGTAAAACCTTTTTATTAAAATGGTATCATTTGGAATCACATTCTTAATTAAATTCCTCTCTTTAAACTTTTACTTATTATTTTAAACATTTTTCCAAAATATGAATAGGGGCACTAGTTTTTCAAACCATATTTTAATAAATAAATAAAGTTATTTAAAGTGTATATTTTAATTGATTATTAGTAAAAAGAGACCTTGTACCAACATGGTTATAATATATACCATTTAGAAAAATGACATAGGATTAATGGTTATGCCTTTCCCACCCTGGTCAAGAAACTACTTCTAGTGCGCACTAGTTTTTCTTAATTTGTAATGTTCATACCATGTCAAAAAATATTGTATATTCCTTTTATATTTCTTTGTTTTTAATTTCCTTATAATGACTTAATAGTTTAGTGGGGAGTACCCTATGTTTCACATAGACTATGACTAGCATGTTTGATTATTAAATTACCATATTGTATTATTGGATTCCTTACTACATTTTCCATTCTTGGATTATATGTTTCTTTTAATTATTATATTACATTATTAATTTTGATGTGTATGTCAAACATTGATATTTATTCCCTATGTTAATAATGTTTTTTCCTTTTTATACTAGGATGGATTCAAGATTCCCCTTACTTGTTATACCTAATTCTCTTTCCCTTGGAATGGATCACTAGGATGGAAAATTCATTTACACGCATCTACATATATGTGTGGGTGTATATATGTACATGTGTGAATTATAAAAGTACTATAACTACATCCCATAAGGGATATCACATATTATCATCATAGATTCTGACCCAAGGCTTGAAGGAGGTATTGTTGGTATGGACCCTCCCAATATATGGAGATATTAGTTGGAACTAATATTTTTTGATGAAGTTTTGTACTTTTAATCTATTAATTTAATTGTTTGTTGTTAGAAAAAATATATTTTCATTTATATGTATATAAATGTGTATAAATGTTTAGTCATATACTTGCTAAATCACTGTTATATTGAGACACCATTGTTGGTTCCCTACTAAGTATATTATACTCACAGCCTACATAGACGTGTTGGTTGAAATGAAGCCTCTATTTTTACTAATTTGTTGTTACTTGTAGGTTTATTAGTAAATTTGGGTTTCCATATAAAATATCTCATGTTTTTTATGGAGGTAGGATCAGTTCCCTCTTTGGATTTGGATATCTTATAGGAGTTTGAAGACTTATTTTGGAACCTAACATATTTCTCTTTGTTTGTCCATTTTTATAGGCCTTATTTGGAGTTACATTTATTTAAGAGTTATTTGTTATTTTTATCATGTTGTTTCATAAAATGTGAATTCATATATAGAGTTATAGTCTATTTTAATTCATTTTTACTCCTTTATGACCAGTTTGGATTCATGTGATATTTTTGGAAAGTCCAACTTGTGAGAAAGTCATGTGGAATTCCATATAGGATTTTATATGGATTTTGATCATAAAAAAAAGAAGGTAAATAATTACAAACTCTATATTGAGACTCACAGTGTTATTTTCCAATCCCTAAGGATTAAAGAGCACCCTTGGGTTCGGTAGCACTCTGGTCTGAGTACTGTACAGAAATATGGTTCAGGGTCATTATAAAGTGGTTTCATTGTAATGTTGGGATTAAATGGATTTTAACATTCCTTGGGTAAGAAGTAGGACATTTGGTACTTGATAAGTAACCCATAAAAAATAATCATGAAACTCTTATGAAATTATCTCAAGTTACTAAGTTATGTATGAGTATTTAGTAAGAATTATAGAGTTGACTGATGCATTCATTTTATTATCTTGGGTACATTTGAATGGAACTCAAGACATGAATATTGGACATGATCGGTATCCAACAACTATATTGGTCCATGCATCCTGATAGGTGTTGATAGATAGGAACATGTAAAAATTTCATGGCATATTGCCTGATTGTCTATGCTTATTATAAAATAGTTGGAACCAATTGAGGTTTATATTAACTGAAACATCCGAAATATATATAAGTTGTTTTTCCTATATATATATATATTTGTTATTAAAAGGTTAGTATAAATCCATAACTAGTACCTTTGAATGAGATATCCCTATTCATTCATATAGATAGAAATATTTTCCTAGTTAATATTCCACTACTAAATATTCTCTTATTATTTTCCTATATTTCATTATAATCATGCCTTTGTTTTATATTCATATTTTTATTCCTAACATATGATTGATTTTATTTATGTCAAATTTCATGTTGTTAAGAATGCTATTTTTTAAATTTCATTATATTTATGATCATGTTAATAACCTTCTAGTGATCATGTTGTTTATTTATTGTGTATTATTGTTCTACTAGAACTATTTTTTGGAAATGAAACATTTAAACTAGATAGTCACTAATTTATATTTTATTCCAATGGGAACTATATCATTCGGTATGGGTAAACATGAGGAGTCTATCATTGCCACTGAGTAAAAGAAACTACATTATAATGTTAAGTTTTATAAGGTGGGGAATGTGATTTAATGTAAACTTATTTTAAATGATAGTATATTTTGAAAATTGTATTATATTTCCATTTAAATTATTGTATCATATCATTAAATTTTGGAAAAAATATTGTTTTAGAATTAGAATTTTACTTTTTGGGTCTTGGACTAGAATGCTTCTTGGTGAAAAACTATTTTTTACCACATTTTTTTAAAGTTGAAGAATATAATTTTTGAATGAAATGGTTTATTTTGAAAATGGAATGGTATATTGATTATGTAATAAGATTAAATTTTTGTTTTAAAATAAAAATTAATTAAATATATGTCTACTGTATAATCAAATTTTTAAATAACTTGATATTTTTAAAAAGAAATAAATACATTTCATCCTTTAAACATTATTTTATAATGGGTTTTCATGAAAAATTTATTTCCTAAATTAATTAAAATATATTTTTTAAAATAAAGAATCATTATTTGTGATCCCTTCTATAATTTAAACTTTTTGGATGACCAAAATATGATCAAAATTTGTGTATGGGTAGGCCTAGTATAATTCTATGATAGGGAGTATTATATATTATCTTATAACCAGTTGATGGTATTTAAATGATCATGATTATGATTGTACAACATTTAGTTTTGATTTTTTTGGTAATTTAATGTTTAGTTCTAGTTTTCAGAGTCATGAATTAGAAGCACCATGGAGGATTAAGTTGTTTATTAGTGTGATAATCAAATATTTTGTAATTCCGAGGTTTTAACTGATTTGGGTTAGACTTTATTCCATGAATTAGGAATGGTAAGTATGGTTTGAGATATGATTAAATGTTTATTTTGGGTAATAATTGATATAATAATTCTTTAGTGATTTTTAGTGAGGAATTAATTTGTTTGGTTGATTTGAGGTGGACACATGTGTTGGTCTGATAAGAATGGGAAGATGAGTAAATTTCACTTTTAAAATATTAAAATGAAATTAAATGGTAAATTTAACATAAAAACATATTGATATGATAAATAAATAAAATGATAAATATAATAAAGTGGTTAGTTGAAAAATTCAATATGTATTGAAAAATTAATTTCAAAATTAATTGAGTGAGTATGAACAACAGAAAAAGGAAGTATCTAATTTATGAAATTATGCATATTGAGTTTGAATGATGAAATTCATTAATTAAAAGAGAGAGTTAACATTACTTTATAAATTAGTTCAGAAATATCTCGGTATGATCCCCTACATCTCCTCCCCTTGGGTTGAGAGGTTTATGTTTTTTCTCCCTTGATCTTGGGAGTAATCAATAAACTTATCCCCATCATTATGTTTGTGACAACCCACTTTAAATTTTCTAGTAGTCAAGGAACCCACCCCTCGCTTTTTTGGTGTTGAGATCCAATCATATAAGGATAAGAGAATAAAAAGGTTTTCTAGTTGAAAAAAAATAACAATTTCACTCTATAATATCTTTTATAGATGAATAAAATTTTAGATGGGATATTGAGAAAAGATTTAGGAAAGGATAGACTTTTAAATTGATTAATAATTGAGATCTTCTCTTTGAAGAAATTATTTTATATTTCTAGTGATTTTGTGTCATTGATTTGAGTAGGGAGTTGTTGAAAAGGTTTTTTGATAAGATCCAAGCCTCGTTAGGTCTCTATTTATAGTCTTCCTGTGAGTTAGAGGTCCCTTGTGTTGATGTAGGGATTTAATATCATGATTAAAATCCTTTAAAACCTTCAATTAATGCCTTTTTGCTAAGATGGATCAAACATACGAACTAGTTAAATGATCCCACAAGCTAGCTGATTAGACACCTGGTAATCCCTGGGTTCTACCTATTTCCACTGGCTAGTCGATGCACCTCCATTAGATAACCAGTATCTTTGAACCAGTTAGCTAGGGTTGCCTAATCATTCCCAAACACCACAAATAGACTCCCTTTTTTACATTAACATCCATATATATAAATTTCTTCTCAATTTCATGATTATAGATCCTAAATTAATATTGGTACAAAGCCTTAATTATGTCATTAAGAAGACATTGAATATACTTTTATAACTTCATAAAGTCTATAAATGAAATCACTTAATGAACAAAAGGTGGGACTTAAATTCACTCAAAATAAAGTTCTAGATACATGATAGGGTGTTTTTGAACATGAAAACACCATTAAAGATAGAGGTAGAATAATATCCCCCTATTTGATGATCACAAACACTTAACATAAAAAAGTTATATTAAATGTAAATTAAGATTGAAAGAAATATAAAATTATTCCAGATATCAATGTTTAAAATATATTTAAAACAGATAAATATTATTAATAAGTAAGTAAAATAATAATTCCATAATTCAAACAATAGTAAAAAAAATTAACCCATATTTCAATAACTCCCCCTTTATGAAATAATTAATCAATATCATATATATGAATAAATTTCTATAATAATTTCCTCCCCATTAAAAGTTTAAAAATATATCCCATTTAAGGTTTAAGTATTCTCCCCCAAAAAATATGCCTTTAAAATTTCTAAAAGTACCCCCTTTATTATTATCAAAAAGAAAACATAGAGAGGAAATTGAAATTTTAAAATGAAAAAGTTAATGAAAAATTGAACATATATTTCAAAAAAATATTTTAAAAATTAAAAATAAATACTAAAAGTAAGATCAACATGTAAAGAGATTTTGAATAAGAGATGTAAAAAATAAAACAAAAGTTGGAAAAAAAATTCTTATCTTTCAAAATTCATCTAAATAAGAGCATTAGAAAGTGGGGGATGTTTAAAAGAATATTTTTAACAAATAAATTTATAAAATAGAAAGAAAAACTAAAATAAAAAAGTTAAATAAAGGAAATTTTAAATGAATATTTTTAACAAAAAGATTTATTAAATATAAAGAAAATGGAGATATAAAAATAAAAAAAAGAATTAAAATAATAATAAATAAGAGTAAAAATGAAAAATAAAATTTGTACATAAATTTTCCAAGATACTCATTCTCTTAAAGAGTGGTTTTCCAACCATTGAAATTTTTATTCATAGAAATATATTTTAAAAAGGTCCTTTGGATTTTAAATCCTTCCTTGAAATCATCCTTCAATTTTCATTTTGTAAAATACAAATCAAAAATATTGGTAGATAGATAGGTATTAATAGAATTTTTATCATAATTATTCTTCTTTTAAGAGAGATAAAAACAAATATTTTTTTAAAAATAAGTGGAGAGTATACAGGGATTATGGCCCACCACATGGCATGTGGATCCACACAGCATGTAACTCCACTTGGATTCCAGGGCATATACACCCAGTACATGTCGAGCTAGTCGATAGGGATCACACGTTGTGTGACTGGAGTCACATAGTGTGGGATACTAATCTCTAAACCAAAAACCTTTCACTATATAAAAATGGGCAACGTGGAATGTATTCATAGGACTACATTCCATGTACCTAATTTTTTCAAATAACTCATAGAATCATTTATCTATCTTATTATGTGCCTCCAATACATTAGATTCTATCATGGATATAAGGTTTACTAAACCACTTTCACTATCTTTGGCTAGATTCTGGCCATATCTGGTGCTTGAGAACCACCTCTTTTATGCCTCATCGGTGCCGCATACCCAAACATTGGTCATAGTCTCCCAATCCATCATCGTAGATTGATATCATCACTAATTAATATTAACCTATATCTTTAGTATCACTCTTTTTTTCTAAGAAATAAGTGTGCAATAATTTATTGTTGGGTATTCATTGAATCGTGGGCCAATGGAATTGACTAATATAAACAAGGAATTGGAGAATAAATGCAGAAAACAAAAATATGAGGAATGGACCATGGACATTATTAATGTTGGACTCAATATTTTATCATTATAATGATGAATGAATATTTATAATATAATCAACAATAGAAACCCCCATTTCTGGATATATAAAACTTTTTCCTGCAATACGCTAGATCTGTAATCAATTTTTTATTTAATTGACTCAATTTAATTTTAAGAATAATAAAAAGGGGATAAATCCACATAAAACAAACATCCAACCTTGGGTTGGATCGGTCATTAATGAAGAATTAATCCACATAATTTTCATTGTAAAGATCCTCAAACTTCGATGTTGTGATGATTCTCAATCTTGTTAAGATCTAATATCATCTTCCAAGAATGATCTCCTCCAACGGTCCTTTAAGCCTCTAGGGTTAAGAGGACAAGCCTGAGATCTCCTCATAACCGTGTATTTATAGAGGAAAAATAGGTCATGGAATTTTAATTAAATAAATTATTTTTTTCAATTTATTTATTTAAACATTCTCACATGACCACGCCGAACCTGGACATCTGACGCACTCCAAGGTTATGTCACTCTTTGGCAGAAACCCATAATCTGAACTCAACAGAGGCCTCACTTTTCTAGTCTGAGTCTCTTTATAAGATTTATTTCACGTATTTATGAATATTTTCTACATGTGATATTTCATATATTTAATATATTTCAAACATTTATTCCAGGCTCACTGGTTCTAATAATCTCACGCCACCTCAATTCCTAGCTTTGAAAATATTCCATATAACATTCAAAATCACTAAATGGAAAATCATAGTTGTTAAATTCTCCCCACCTTGGGGATCAATACCCTAAAAATATAAACAAAATACTACACAAAGATTTGTGGGAACTAAGCATGAATATGTGTCTCTTACTCCTAAGTACTCTCCTTAGGATTCTTGTGCATCCACCAAACATGAACTAAAGGAATAGTTCACACACATAGGATCCTTTCCTTCTGATCCTCAATCTCTATCAGGTACTATACAAAATTAACACCATCCTTTATGTCCATCTCACCCTATTAGATAACATGAAACAGTTTATAAATATACCTCCTCAACTGCATCACGTGGAGGACGTTGTGTTCCCAATCTTACTATGGTGGTAGAGCTAAGTTTTTATCCACATTTCCAACTCTACATAGTATCTAAAAAATTATATTGAATCTAGAAGATAGTTTTTTACCCTGAGAAAATCTTTATAACCCACATTGAGGTGATACCCTTAGGAAGAAATGGCCTCTATACAGAAACTATAAGGTCTTCCATCATCGTTATTCGTCGAACTTATGACAACTATCCGTAATCCTCATCTTCTCTTAGATAAAATAAACCTTCTATATAGTGGATCAAACCAACTCTTGGCCCACTAGTGTTGAATCTTTTGAGTTGGTCCATCATTGAGGTGACTAACTGGGTTACCCATACAAGGCTTGAAATGGAGCCATACTTATGGTGGTATGATAGATATTTTTGTATGAAAACTCCACCAATGATAGGTAATCATCCAAACTATGACAAAACTCTAACATGAAATCCCATATCTTCTCCTCCAAGACCTGAATTTTCTATTATGTCTGGAAATAATTTTTATGGTGAAACGTCATTCTAAAATGAACCTGAGTCCCAAAGGACTCCTATAATCCCTTCCAAAAATGATATTTTAAGTGGTCATCATAGTCATAAATGATCATTGAGGGAACCCCATATAGATGGAATATATCATAAATGTACAAGAATCCCAATATTTTTACTGAACTATGTTATCAAATATCAATGAAGTGGGTCAACTTGGGGAGTCATTATACGGTTACCCAATTGGAATCATGTATTCTTTGAATCTTTGATAACCCCATGACAAAGTCAATAGATATCCCATCCCACATCCACTCTAGCACAATAAAGGGTTGAGATAAATCCATTGGAATCTGATGCTCTGCCTTCACTTGATAATAAGTAAGGTATCAATAGACAAACATTTCTACTCTCTTATTTATCCCTGGACACCAGAACAATCGTTTAAGGTCTTTCTACATCTTCACCACAGATGGATGTACCGCTAAGGGTAAAGTATGAAACACCCTCATAAACTCCTCTCTCTAAACAAATGGTATCATTGTCTATCCTCTGAAAATAATAACATGCTCTACACCCTTAAAAAATTCATCATGAGAATATTTAGTGGATATCTGAGTGCATAGGGTCTCATAGTCTGTAACCCTATGTTGTGCCTCCTTGAATCATTGTAAAACAAGAGGGGTAATAACTGTAAAATAGAGGTAAGATAATCTTACCCCATTTACAAAGGAAAACTGAAATGAGGTCCACTTCTTTGATTCCTCGATCAGAAACTGAGAACAATATCTCATGTTGAAGGAATCAACTACTATATTCCCCTTACCAAAAGTATAAAAAATCTCGAAGTCATAATCCTGAAATAAATCTACACATCACCTCTTTCTCAAGTTATGTTCTCTTTGAGTGAATATATACTTGAGAATATTATGGTCATAATACACAATATATCTCTCACCAATAAGGTAGTTTCACCACATATTTAGTGATAAAGATATCATTACAAGCTCAAGATTGTGGGTTGTGTAGTTTTTCTCATGTGGTCTCAACCAAAGTGAATCATAAGAAATCATTGCTTAAATTTTCATCATAACATAACCTAGATAAATCCATGATGCATTGAGTAACACTATATACTAGATACCCTCCTCAAGAAATATCAATATGGGGTGCTCATTAATCTCTACCTCAATTACTGAAAATCCTACAGCTGCCTCTATGTCCACAGGAAAGGCTTCCCCTTTCAAGTTAAATCTGTAAAAGGAGATGGTCTCCTATATAAATAAGGTATTTATCTCTAATAGTATCCTACCAACCCAAGGAATATTAACACCTATTTCATGCACTTGGGTATCTCCCAATCAAACAATACCCCGACCTTCACTGGGTCCACTATTACACTTTATGCCACGATAAAATGTTTTAGAATGTTAACCTCATAAATCCATAACTAGAATTTCAAGATCTTCCCATAAAACTAGTGATCTCAGAGTTTTTTTGGAACGGTCCTCATGTGTCTCATGTGCTATTCATCAGAAGATGTGTGCACAAAGAAACCATTGATTATGACTACCATAAACCAGCCTAAGAAAGGCTAAAAGATCTGATTCATGAGTCCCATGAATACTGATATGGTTTTTTTCATAGTAAATGGTCTCACCATGTACTCATAGTGACCATAAAAACATTATAAATCTATCTTTTTTATATCCTTATCTTGTACTTGTAGCTGTTGATAGCCTAATCTAAGGTCAATCTTCAAGAACCATCATTCTCTTCTCATTTGATCAAAGAGTTCAACGGTCCACAAAAGTGGATACTTATTATTTATGGTCAACTGGTTTAGGAAACATTAATCCACAAACAAACTCAATCTCTCATCCACCTTCTTGGTGAACAACATAGGTTCTTCCTAGGGTGAAACATTGGGTATGAAAAATCACTTCCTTTGCAAGTCCTCCAACTTCAACCTCAACTCGCAAAGCTCTATGCGAGTCATCCAATATGCTGGTGTAAATATCAGGGCTATATCAAGGTGTAGATCACTAAATAATTCTATCAATTAGTGGTGAGGTTATCCTGGAACATCCACAAGAAACACATTATTATACTCCTCCACCACTATAGGAAACTAAATGATCATAGCTTCCACTACACCAAGATTCCTGTTAACTAACTAGTGAGTAATCAGTTACACTCTCAAATTCTTGTTCCTAGCCTAATTTATATGGGTTTCCCTTTCACTTAAAAATGAAAAACTCATCATATAACTATGGACACACCTCATCCTCCACCTAAAATATCCTATTTGGTTATGAACTATAGATAACCATTCAATACCTAATATGGTTTCACAAGGCCCAATCACTACTACAAAGAGATCCCAAAAGAAACTCTCACCTTCATGAGTTAGGTCACACCCGTGATATAAGTGTGTGATTATTAAGTCACCTCTAGTAGGTGTCTCTAAGTGTAAAGGTCAAGGAAAGGGCCCAATCATAATATCTAGGTCACCATATAGATAAGTGGAAATAATGTATTGGCTCACACCCATGTTTATCAAAACTATAGCTAAAGTAGAGAAGAGTTATATTTTACCTCCAATCATCACTCAAACCTAAGAATCATAAATCTAGACTACCTTAAACTACCCTTGACACTATCCCTCATCTCCTTGAGCCTAGTAAATACCACCTAGGGGTGGTGGTGGTAAGAAGTCATAACATATTCTACCTCTTACTACCCTCCCAACTCCTCATCCATGTTCACCACCCTACAAACCAACCTAATTCTACCACTGCATCTTCTTTGGTGGCCCATCCACTGTCTATCTATCAACCACATTTCAGGTTAGGTAATCTTGTGAAATATTTCCCCGAACATCACAAGATTAGTACCACCTCTCTCTATGATGAATATATCCAACTTCTGAGCCCTGAACCATAGACCCTCTATCCTGGGATCACCTCCTGAAACTTCACTCACATATATGTCCTTATTTCTATCATTAACTACCTAAAATCTAAGTCTCTACTTAAGTGTTCCCATTTTTGGAACCAACGGTCTTCTTATACTCATCCAAGAAAATCTTGATAACCAAATAATGTTCTAGAACCCCAACATGGGTAGGAATTCATAGAGGTATCATGTTGGATCAGATTTCACTGCATAGTCCTCACATAAATTTATGACCCTAAAATAACTGATCAAGAACCATACCCATATAGTACCAATATTGGATAGGGAACGTAGATGAGTACTCATCCATGTTCATAATTCCTTGCTAAAGTTGTAGAGGCTCTTGAATGTGCTCAGACGTCAACATTTTTAGAGAAAACTCCTCTATAAAAATAAACTCAAAATCTGGCCCTGAAAGAGTTTTCTCATCATACAACCGGGTCTCTAAGCCCCACCGTTATTCTGAAAATCCATGGAGAAGGCTTTGTGTCAGGACCACAAACTCATTTGTAGGTTTCCTGATAAAAAGGGAGACTTTCGTCACTTCCTCAATCCAATCCTCAGTGGCCTTGGGGTCTATCTCTCCCCAGAACCTAAGGGATAACTGGTTCTAACACTAAAGAAGCACACCCATCATGTACACCTCATCCACTAGTAATTTTGGTACCATATTCTTCTCAACAAGTGATGGTAATACCAGTTCCCCGCCTGGTCGTAACACCTATTGAATAGGTCCTTGTATCAAAGCCTCACCACTCTAAGGATCATCCTCATGATCTTAATACTAAATAGTAGCTAGAAAACATCTTAGAGGAATCCTTAAATATAACATATGTACCATGTTCAATGATTATATTTAGAGAGTGGACTCAATAAGTACATGGAAACCACAACTCATTCCAACATGATGTATGTACTAATATTTTCCCTTCAATAAGTGTATTCATGTACTAAGTCAATAAACAGGTTGTTAGAGTCCTAGTGAATAGAGGTGTTGGTCACTGTACCACCACGAAATTTTATAACCTAAGAGACAAACATGAAAAACTTAACATTGTTTCCATAAAACCCAAACCAATATTATAGACTCCATCCCTAATGTAGAACCAAATCCTTTGATAATACTCTGTCATGACCTAGACCAATGGGGCCCGAGCCATGACTACCCCAAGAATGCCACCAATAGGGAGGGGATACCGACTAGTGTTGAGTAGGAATATCACACACTTGGGAGGCCTTGTCCAAATATACTTTCACACACACACACACCCACACACACATCTTCAATCCCATAAAATTATGAAATGTAAAACAACCAATAACCATGCATGTATGCATCTAAAATCCCACAATCAAAGTATGATAATAAGTATTAGAAAGAAAGGTCCAAATACAAGACAACCAAAAGAAACTAAAAACAAGTCCAACCTATGAAGTAGTAGAGAACTATTATAAATGAAACCACCAAAACAAACCATGGTATTTCTAGTTTACTAAGCTCTGTTTGGTCCTAGTCCCTCTAGGACTCCATCAAATATTCGATCATCTTTATAAGACGCAACACGTGTGGGAAACTCCCATGTAGGGGAGAGTATTTAAATACCTAGTAGGACACCCTAAAATCACTAATCATACAGAGTCAAGAATATTATTTAGTTTTTCAAATGTATATTTCAATAGCATACATAACAAGAATATCCAGATATACTCAAAGTAGACACACAATCTCAATGTAAGGTCACAGCTGTAAAGACAGCCTATGATTACTACTGAAAGGTTCCATATAAAACTCTTCTAGGTGAACACACTCCATGATTCAAATATAACTGATGGAATCCATAATAGATTTAATGATTGTTAGGTATTTTCATAATAAGTACATTATAGAAGTCTGAAGAGATAGATATATATATGGGGATCACACCAAAGGTCATGGGGTATACCAACAACCCAATATGGATTAAACAGATAAGTATGGGATGAATTCCAATATATTGTTGGTCACAGTGATACCAAGAATTCCACCTAGGTCAATTATGATGATAGGGGATCTCACATCGAACTTTGTGGAGGGATTACAAACTCTATCTAAGACTGAAGTTCCTATGTGGGGGTCACCATCATATACATAAAATATGACTCTATACTAAACCATAATGTAATGGATCAAGGGAACATACCCTAAAGAAAATTTTCCAATATGAAGATGAAAAGGGATCCAATCCATCTTTGAATAAGTACACACACATACTGGTAGTACACAACATGTCCCTTCAGCACCGGGTTCTACTTGTGTATCACAGATCATGCTCGTGTCTGTGTATGAGTACAAAGTGTGTATCCCTCCACACAGCATGTGTATCCACATGGTATCTAGAGTGTGTACCACCTATACACATCGATCTTCCTTCTATGGTTTAAGTTGCATGTGGAATGGCCCACATGACGTATAACTCCATCCGGATTTGGGCATGTACAACCTTTACATGTAGAGTTGGCTAACTGGTGTTACAAAACATATGACTCAAGTCAAATGTTGTGTGATATTTATATCTTTTTAAAACCCTAGTACCGTATAAAAAGTGACTACATGGTGTGAGTTCATAGGAATACATTCTGTGTAGTAGGGTTTTTCATAGAACCCATGGGATTCTTCATGCGTCTTAATTTTCATCTCCAACCTCTTGGATTTCACCAAATAGTGCATTGTTCATCGTAGATATGAGGTTTACCAAACCTCATTTTTTATCATCAGCTAGATTTTTTCCATATCTAGTGCTCAGGAACTACCTTCAGAGTGCCTCATCAGTGTAGAATGGCCAAACTATGGTCATAGTCTCTTGATCTAATATTATATCTTGATCTCATGACCAATCATAACTTGAATCTACTATATCAATTTTTTCACCAAGAAATGGGTGTATAGTGATTTATTATCAGGTATTCATCAAACCGTGGGCCAAATTAATTCCCACAATTAATAGGGGAATAAATTCCCAAAACAAAAATGTGAGGAACGGACCTTAGTTAATGTTCATGTTAGCCTCGATTCATTTTCATATGAATGATGAACAAAGAGATATAATATAATAAATAATAGAAACCCACATTCCCAGATAAATCAAACTCATGCACACAAAATTCTCGATCTATAAATCAGGTTGTAGGTTAATTGATTCACATTCATCATATGAATGGTCAAATGTGGATAAATCCACATAAAATAAAGACCATACCTTAATTTGGATCAATCGCTGATGAAGAACGAATCCACATCATCGTCATTCGTGAGATTCTAAAACTCTAATGGCATGATGATCCTCGATGTCGAACCGATATAATTTCATCCACAAATAATTCTCTACTCAAACATCCCTTTAAGTCTCCAAGGTTAAGTGGATAGACCTGTGATCTCCTCATTGACATTTATTTTTAGAGTAAAAATAGGTCATGGGAACTTAATTAAATATATTATTTTAATCAATTAATTTATTTAAACATTCTCCCAAAATTGTTCCCAAACCGAACATCTGACGCAATCCTAGGTTATGTCATACCTAGAGTAAAACCCATGCTATGAACTCAATGGAGGCCTTATATTTCTAATCCAAGTATCTTTTTAAGAGTTATTACACTATTTCATGAAAAATGTATACTATTGATATTTAATATATTTAATATTTTTAAAATTTTAGTTTGGGATCATCGGTCCATAGAATCTTACATCATCTTGGTTCCTAGATTTGAAAATAATTCATGTAAAATCCAAAAGTAATACATAGAAAAATCATATTCCTTAAAATAAATAGATTTAGTTAATTTGAAAAAAATTATTTTGAAAATAATTATTTTCAAAACCATGTTTTTATTCCAGAAAATAATTGTTAATAAAATAATTTAAAATTTTCTTTTTTAATATCTATTTGAAAGATTTTGAAATTAAAGTGAGAGGGGAATTCCCAAAATGATTCTAATGGATTCTAACCAAGCAATGGGTGAAAAGGTTTTTCCATATTTATTTTCTTCTTCTTTGTTATAACCTTTAACTACTAGATAGGCTTTACTTCTAGTGATATTATTGAGCTCATATAACTTATTATAAAAAACACATTTAGATCCTATAAAATAATGATTTTTAGTAATTTAAACAAGATCCCATAAATAATTATGAGTGAATTGATTTAGTTAATTTATCATAAAAAAATCCAATTTTCATCACTAAGTGATTCATTGAAATTTTTGGGGTTTATGTGAGAGATAAATAAAACACATTAAACCTCATTTAGAAATGATATTATCGTATTATTTTCAACTTGAAAATATCTAATGAAATTTTCAAGGGGATGGTATTTAGATATTTTTAAATCATTAGGGATTTAATTTAAAGGTGATTCTTGGTCAAATTCAACTTCTTTATATTGATTCTTGAGAAAGAATTTTTGTAAAAAATTCATAAAAAGAATAGGAATTGATTAATCTAGTTTTTCAGTCCTTTTGTTAAAGATTTGGTATTCCTTGCTTGAGTTGGAGTACCATCAGATGTTGGATCAAAATTTCCAATATTTTATTCGGCATAGAGAATAAAATATTTTCAACAATAAAACTATAAAATATCCCACTTCAGTTTTTTTATTATTCCAAAGTTCATAAGGGGTATTTTTAAGTAAAGGACTTGTGAGAATTAAATTAATGAAAAATTAATCAGAATTTATTCCCTTAGACCAAAAATATTTAGGTAAATAAAATTCATTTAAAATAGTTTGATCTATTTTTTGGATATTTTAATTTTTCCGCTCTAATATCCCATTTTGTTGAGGGGTTATAGGAGTAGAAAAATAATGGTTATAGCCTTGATAATATCATAAATCATTATAAAAATTCAAATTATTAACCATGATCACATTGAATACAAATAATTTTAAAATCTCTTTCATTTTCAACTTTTTTATAAAACATGATAAATATTTGAAAGCTTCACTTTTAATAGGTAATAAGTAAGACCAAGTGAATATTTTAATTTCATAAAAATCAACAAAATTATAGGATTTAATACCTTGAATTTTTATTTGAGATGTTTTGAATCAATATAGATGAATTAATTCAATATATTTTGATGAATAAATTACTTATTTAAATTTAAAAGAATTTTTTTTATTATAATATTATAATAATTCATAAACCATGTCATATTTGAAATACAGTTTGGGTATATCTCAGACTAGGTAATAATGGTTTTGTTTTACAAGTGAGTGTGTTCCATAGAGACCAAGGTGTCCATACCTAATCCAAGACTCGCTAACTTTTATACTCAATCATTTGAAATTTTGGATACCTATAGATATTAAATTGATTGAAAAAAAAATTTTAAATTAGTAGTTGTAAATAATAAATTTCCTTTTGAATAAAAATATTTTTAAAAATATTTTTTGAAAGAAAATTTAAAACTTATATCACAAAATTGACTATTTTTTGAAAATTATGTTTCAATAATTTCAAAAATAAATCATTTTTAATAAGATTTAATTTATAAAAACTAATGTAACATTCAATAGTTATCTTACCCATAGATATATCACCAAAGGTGATATGACCTCCATCTAGTTTTTCTATTTGAAAGAATTTGGAGATTTCACCACACATGTGTCCTGAGAAAACACTATTGAGGTACCATAGTGCTTCTGGGTTTTTTCTTGGAGGAATATATTCCTAAAAAATCAAAATTCTAAATATTTTGGTTCCCAAACATTCTTTGGTCCACTAATGTTATCAAATAATGATTTATGTATCAAAAAAATTATAATATTTTATTTCTTAAAAACAGGTGAATGAATAATTTATTTTGGTTTTTAATTTAAATAATTATTTCAATAAAATTTATAAATTAAATTAAATACTCTTTTATAATATTTACAAAACTTTTCAGGAAAGTAACCTTTAATAAAAAAAATTC
This sequence comes from Viscum album, assembly GCA_963277665.1. NCBI lineage: Eukaryota > Viridiplantae > Streptophyta > Magnoliopsida > Santalales > Viscaceae > Viscum > Viscum album. The sequence goes on along the minus strand of OY728160.1, from coordinate 901,966,082 downwards.
TAGATTTTTTAAGGTGCTAGAATGATTTGATAAACGAATACGAACCTATTATTTTCCATGTCTTTATGAGCCTAAAAACTTTGTTTGGATAATTTCACCTTGAGTGAATTTTGAGAGATATATCATAACATATTTGATTGTGGATTTTATTTTATTAACATTAGGGTGATTCTTAATTTTTAATTATTGTTCTTCATTTTCATTTTATATTTGTTCCTTCTATTTTAGAGTCTTTTATTTTCCATTAATAACTTTTCTATATTTATTATCAAGTTCATTTTTAATGAATAAATTTCATGAAAGATGTTTTTTATTTGATTGTGAGTATATTTAAGGTCTTCATAATTAAAGTGATTTAAATAGAATGTTATGGAATAATTGGGGAATGATGTTGGAGAATTAGAGGAGGAGGAGGAAGAGGAGATACGAAGAGGGGAATTAACCGTGATGTCTTTATCAACATACCCATTAATTCACTTATAACTTGAGTTAAATAAAGTTGTTGAGGAAGTTGAGGTCATGGATTCTTTACTTACACTCTAGGTTGGGAATTCAAGATCCTTCTTACCTTTTTTCCTTTCTTTAACCTTATTTTTGTAGAATAGTAAATATACCTTGATGTGACCTTTTTCTTACATATATGTTAAGTCACTTATAGTTCCTTTTTTGATTTTCCTTATTTGTTTTACAGAAAATTGCATTTTTCTTCAATAATTTTTTCATGTTATTTGAAAGTTGAGAAAAAAAATTAACTTAACCTCTAGATGAATCATCGTTAGTAACATTGAAGTTGATTTTTTTCTTTACATATTTGGATTTGGTGGCCTTTTTCTTAATTTATTCACTTAAATATAGTTTTATATGTCATTAAGGATCTGATAACTTATTTGAGATCTATTTTATTTACATCCTTTTCTTCTTGTGTGATTATCACTATGGGTTCCCAATTAATTGGTAGGACATAGGGTATCATTTTTACTAAGGATTCCATAGAAAATCATCACCATGACACTTTTTACCATTATATATGTTAGTAAAATGTGTAAAAATACTAGTAGTAGATTAATTTTGACGCATAGAAAATCTTTCAAAATCTTTTCAATATATGTATAATTTAATATATTTAACTTTTTTGGGTTCTTTATGAGTGAATTCCATAAATTTCAATAATTTATGGGCAGTTTTTCATGTGGAAGCGCAATTAAAATCATTTTGGTATGACTGCAATGTAGAGAATTCATGTCTTTTCCATTAAACTCAAATTTTTAAATATCATCAATTTTCCATTAATCTTTTGATTATTTAGTTGGAATATATGCATGAATAATCATTTACTAGTCAGGTTAACATATGCTACTAAGAAAAGTTTGTTTATGATTTCTCAAATATGAATAATCCATTCCATCCAAAATAAGTGCATGAGAATAATAATTATATTCCATAATAAAAACATTGAACTTTGATATTAGTTAAAATTAAAAACAATATTAAAATATGATTATAAAAACAAATATATTTTTAATAAAAACACACCAGTAGTTGGTTAGAGAAGAATAGAAAGAGGGTTTGAATTACCCATTTTAAATATAAAATTTAAAGGAAATGGTAAATTTAAATTTAAAATATATTTATATAATAAACAGATAAAGTGATAAATTTGATAATGTGATAAAATGATAAATTTGATATGTATTGACAAGTTAATTTCAAAATTAATTAAATGAGTATGAAAAGTGGAAAATGTACATATTAAATTTATACAATTAGGTTTATTGATTTTTAATGATGAAATGAATAAATTAAAAGAGAGATAAAACACATATTGATAAAGGAGTTCAGAAATAACTTAGTATGAGAACCTAAGTCTTCTCCCCTTGAGTTGATAGGTTTATATTATTACTCCCTTAATCTTAGAGGTTATCAAAAAACCCATTCCATATGATTATTGTTTTGGTCACCATCTTGAGTGATTCAATAGTCAAGGAACCCATCCCTTGGTTTTATGGTAGTGAGAACCCATTTTAGAAGGAGATGAGAAGAATAAGGTTTTCCTAGTGAAAACCCATTACAATTTACCTCCCTAATATCTCGTATGGATGTATACAATTTGAGATGAGATATTAAAATAATTCTTGGGAAATGGGAGTCTTCTAAATTGTTAAATAATTGAGAATAGTTCTTTGAAGCAATTCTTTGAGATTGTTAATGATTTGGCCTTATTGATTTGATAAAGGATTCATTTCAAAAGTTCATATATGAGATATAATCCACATTAAGACTCTATTTATAATCTTTATAGAATACAGAGGTCCCTTTGTTTGATTACAGGATTTAATGGTCGGATTCAAAGCATTTAAGACCACTAATTAATGCCTTTTGACTATGTTAGAACAAATCCATCAGTTAGCCAGAAACAACCCACCAATTAGATGGTGAGACACCTAGGAATCACTTGGTTCTTCATGCTTACATTGGAAAGACGGTTCACCTCTACTAGATGGATAGTGGACTCCTTCTACATTTATATTTCTATCTGATACCACCAAAGAGCTAGTGGATATACACCAGCTACCTGATACTGCCTACACTTTCATAAACACCACCAATTTCCTCCCTTTCTTCCATCAATAGCCTTCGATAGAACTTCCTTCTTCATTTCATGATTTCAAATCATGATTTGTGATTTCTCCAAGACTTTAAAATTTTCATCAAGAAGGCTTTGAATAGACTTTAATGACTTCATCCAGACCATAAATGACATCACTTAAAGACTAAAAAGTGAGACTAAAATTCACTCAAATGAAAAAGTTAGATACATGGGATAGTGTTTTTGATCATGAAAAACCATGAGAGGAAGAGATGTAAAACATTGTTAGTTGGGTATCATGAATTTGATTGATGATTTAGAGTATATAATATAGGCTTAGGGTAATTGATATTTGGGTGAGTGTCTCCTAATACATATCAGGGATGTTATAGGTGGGGTCTTTGTAATGACTCGTGTCTCAATTACCTAGGTCATAGTGTCCTTAAGGCCTTAAGTTGGAAATTTATATCGACAAAGTGAAATATTATATCAATTTTTATCTCTGATTGTGGAAATACTTTTTAATCGATGATCAGAATTTGATTTCAGGTGTTTAGGATTGTACTATTAAAAATTTTGGATAAATTATGAGTCTTTATAGGATTTTTATAGTTCAGGTATCCTATAAAGAGGTTCCACTTATGGTTTAAAACTACATATGACACAAGGTTCGCAATATACTAGCCAGAGACCTGGGTGGCTCAGGGGTTCCACTAGGTACTTAGTAACACTATACTAGGTAACTAGAATTCCAGATACTTGATTTTTTTAGTGTTGTATTTTTTGTGTTTTATGCTTCAGTTTTTATTTCATCCTCCTCCATATCCCTAAACCACACTTCTCTCAACCTGTATAGTGGCCCCTCCCAACATCTCTCTTGGACCTCTCTTCCTCCCACTTCTTTCTTATTGACTCAAAGAGAATCCATGGAAGTGTTTTATACCTAAATCCCATGTAATTATCCTTTATTATCTCTTCTTACCTCTTCTTCCATTTTATTCTAATTTTCTTATGATGATTAATTATTTTATGTTAAATTCCAACAAATCATGGTGGAATTCATCAAAAAACCTATGCCTTCCTACTATCTTGCTTAAATAGGGCTCATATAGGTCTATTTCTTGTCATTTATCAGTATTTTGATGAAAAGTGGTTATGGTATGATTTATAATGGGGGTTTCTGTATTTTAGGGTACCTTTTGGGTATGTTTTCTTAGATTTATTTGTAAATTTAGGTCACTTTATTTTTTGGATAATTTTATTAATTTATTTTCTTTAGTTATATATGAATTTTATTATCTTTTGGTTACACTGATTATTTAATAAGGTGATTTGGTAATGGAATTGTTGAAATTAGTATCCTCAAACCAAATATTTATACATTATATTGAATTTATATTTGAATAGGTTGATATTAATTAAATACCTTATTGTATATTTTTCATTGTTATGTGTGAATTTAATGTAATAATGGCCTAGTTTATCTATCACACTGAAAAAGGCCCTAGTAGTTCCCCACAATGATGAGAAACTTGAAATTCCATAATGATATTCTTAAACCTTATTCTAGGGTTATATAACATTATATGATAAGACATGTAGTATATTGACTATCAGTTGCGGGTATTAATAAAGTATATTGACTATCAGGTGCAAGTATTAACAAGAATATGAGACTTCATCTCATGAAGTTCTCACATGGTGTTCTCCATGATGGGACATTATGAGAATAGAATCACCTGTAGGAAATTTATAGGTTTATTTGTAACTAGAAATTCTATTATAAGAGTGTGTGTAATAATCCATAAACTTTTAGAATATTATTAATGTATGTCATGACTTTCTCACTTTGATGAATTTCTATAAACCATGGCGACAAGAATTTGGGTATATTGGTTGTGTCATTAATGATATATTATTAATGAATAATTCAAGGAAGTATTTTTTTCCCTTCCATATTTGTGGATGTTAATATATCATCGATTTGATTTTATTAGAATCATCACATTAAATTTCTTGTCCATTGTTTATTGACAAGTTCACTTTTGATATTCAAATAAATATATACCAATCATATGGTTTCATGACATGGGGTTTCAACCTTCTTGATGAGATATCATGAAAAATGAATTAAATTACACAATGAGTATTTGTGTGTGGCTTTGTTATTACAACGTATCTTTTTCCCCTATGGGTTCCTTGGCCCATTGATAGATAGTAATCTTGGATTTTAAACAAACCCACCTAATTCCATTAGGGTAGAGGCCTAGAGGGTCACACACAAAGTTTTTCTTTTGATCTCATTTAAATACTATTCAATAATTGGAATAAATATTATTCTCCATAATTAGAAGTAATATTTATTCAAGATTTATTAATTGATTAAAAACATTAAATAAATATGTATTATCAATATGATTATTTATTTATGTGAATATACAATATTTATTAATTTCTTGTTATTCATAGTATAATAAATAATTATTTATTTATTAAATAAATAATTATTTTAGCTACATATATATTAAAAAATATTTATTCACCATACTATGAATAGAATATTTATTTGTTTATTGAATGAATAAAATTTATTTAAATATTTATTTGAGTATTCAACAAATGTTGAGGAGGATGAGCAGAATAGATTTTTCTGGATCATAAATATTTTTTTACCAAATTGTAAAACTAATATTAATCATTTTTAAAGTCAATGCATTCCATAAAATCAAGTAATATTATTATTTTATTACATGAAATGTGGTTGTTTTGGGATTAATATATTTTTAAGGGCCTTTGTGCAATTAATTAAATGTAAAACCTTAACCCTATGTTTATAAATAGATTATTATATAAATCAGATAAATATTAATCATTGTGAAAAATAATTTCCTCTAAATATCTCTCTCCCCCTATATTCTTCTCAAGACTGAGAAGAATAATAAAAATTCCATCATGTTCAAAAGAACATGAAGTGATCAAATCGAATAATGTAAGATGATCAATCAGCCACGCTAGCACCCAGTGTTTCATCAGTTTATTTAGAGATCAAAGGAGTATATATATATCACCACTATAGGGGGTATGATTTGTTTCTCAGCTATACAATGACGATATACTGATCAGGATATAATGATTAATGTCATCAATGAAGAAATATCTCAAGAGAGAGGTAATATTTGTTCTTTTATTTTTAAAATAATTATATATTAAGGTGATAATATCCTCTATCTTGGTTCTAGAAAAATAATTTTTTGATATTATTTGGAAAAAAAATCATTGGTAATGACATTCATGGTAGTTACATTCTGAATGATCTGTTGAATCTGAAAAAAAAACTCTGATTTGTACAGAGGTCTAATAGGTATTGTTTCTACATCCGGAACAAATAATAATTTATTTCAATAATTCATAAGTGATTCATAGAGGTATTTGGAATTTGAAGGCTTTTATATGTTATTGGTAGGTGTTATCGATTCATTGAGTGAATCTCAGGGTATTCCTATAACATTCCAACCATTAATTTCTTTTAAATTTAAAAAGAAACATATCAATATTTTAAAGTATATAAATGAATGATTTTCAATTATATTTTTACATGAAAGGTAAAATGTTTTCAAAGGTATTTTCTTGGATTTATGTGATGAAAATTTCTTCTCACTAGTTTATGAGGTTATCTTTACTAAAATGGTCAGTATTTTTTCATCCCTTGTAATCCATAATTTTTTTGTTGAGTTTCCTTTGATATGTAAGTTGGGTAACTTGTTCTTGAGTTGTGTCACTGAAACATATCTTCTGAATATTTTGGAAATATTCCTTGATATTAATGATGGGATAAAATGGAAATCCATTGAGTTTCATTGATCTCAAATTATCTTGAGTAATAAATGTAATCTAAGAGTCTTTCCTTAGCCTAAACCTTCTCAGTGTCTTAATACATAACAAAATTTAAATTCCTTGAGACCCAATAGTATTATATAACAGTAATAACCTCTTACATATAAAAACCTTAATGATATATTAGTATCAATATGGTGGATGGTGTTATAAGGTTGTAAGAAATGATTAAACATGAAAATATTAATTGGTTTTAATATTCACCTATCCTTAACACTTTAAAACTACCGTGGTTATTATAAGGGTATAATGTGTAGAAAGTTTTATTGAAAATAGTTTATTTTTTAAACACATTCTTCATTTAATTTTTCCCTTACATTATTTCATTATTATTTTATATAATTTGTCAAAAAAAATTCAAGGGTGTTACTTTTGTTATTTTAAAAAACGTTTTCATAAAGAAAACAGGATATAATAAGTGTAGGTTTTAATCATTTACTAGTAAATAAGAACCTTAAACCAACATGGTAGTAATATATAAAATTTATTGAACATGAACTTAGTATTAACATCAATCTATTACACACCCCATCCCCAAAACTAATGTCGGTGTTCACCAGTTATGCCTCATTTGAAATATGTATACCATGTCTAAAACTAATCTATATGCCTTTCCTATTTCTTTGTTTTCTATTTACCTAGTTTTACTTGTGAAATGAGTGGGTAAAACTCAATGTTTTTCTTAGACTATGACTATAAAGTTCAATTCCAAAATTTCGTTATTGTATTATCAGTTAGGTAACTAACTTTTATATGATTTCATTGCATGTGGCGGTAATTATGGTTGAAAATTATTAATTTTGATGTTTATGTAAATCATGGATACTTATTTTTCATGTTAATAATGATTCTAACTTATTATGTTCAGCATGTTGTTGATGCTTTATATCCAACTTATTTATTTTTATGGTTATTATTGTCAGTATAACCATATCTAAAACTTCTTATAAAGAATGATCATTCCCCTGATAATAAGAATTAAAATTGCATTAATATGATCCTATTTTTCATTTTATCTTTGTATATTACTGTTATATACTACTTGAGAAGTTATTTCATCTAATGATGCATAAGATAAAATATTGGTATAGTTTTTTATTCACTGACATAGCATCTTGGATGATGGTTTCTGGATGGGATCATGATACCTTGACTCATTATACACATTCCCTTTTCCCCTAGGATGAGCTTCAAGATATCCTTGACTCATTATACATGATTCCATTTCCCCATAGATGAGTCTCTAGGACCCTAAATTTTTGTTTACACATCTACATATGTTTTTGGGTGCATATGTTTACATGTTTGAGTTATTACAGGTACTAGTATTCCCTCTCATAGGGGGTGTCATTAATTATCATCACATATTCCATGATGAGTCTCAAAGAATGTGGTACAAGTATTAGACCTCTTGATATAGGTATTTATTGGTTGAAATTGATATTGATCAAAAAAATCTCTACTGTTACTTTTTTCATTTCTTGTTGGATAAATTGTTCTATTATATATATATATGTGTATAGATATGTTTATGAATACACTTTTCATATCACAATTTCATTTAAACTACTGGTAGTTCTTGATTGATAATTTTATGGCCACACCCTATATGGACACCTTGTTGGATGTGAAGCCTCTCCATTTGCTACTTTTCAAGTACTTATAAGTACATTGGTAATTCTTTTTGTTTTTTTTTTATAATCGCTCATGTCTGTTATAGAATCGGGATCAGTTCATACTTCAAAGTTAGAGTTATTAGAGGTGGTAGAAGATTTTTTTTTCACATCACTTATTCCTCTTAGTATATCTGTCTTCTTAGAACCAATTTTGGCTTGAAATTTATTTGGGATTATTTTCATTCTATATAGAATGTTGTTTTCTCTTATGTTCGTTTATATGGATATTTATGGTAAATTTTTTTCTTGTTTACTTCCTTATAACCTATTTATATTTGTATGACATTTTTTTGGAATGTATGACTTATGAGTGAGTCATCATTGATTATTATTAGGATTTCACTATGGAATTTGATCATCAAATAGTGTGTAAATTTTTCCCCATACTCTATATTTAGGCATGTTGTGCTAGTCCCTAACCCTTGGGGATCAAGGAGTAATCTTATGGTTAGTAGAACTCTAGTTTGGGTTCCATATGGGCATCCGGGTCAATTTCTATACATAATGAAACTAATATTAGTGGTATTTTTTTTATAGTGATCCCTTCCCTATAGTATGCAGTAATTTTGTAATCCACTCTTGGACCCATGGTTCAACTGCAAGTCTAGAAGAAAAATAATGTCCATCCACCCCATCATGCATGGTTATAGATTGTTATCATCGTGTCATACTCTACATTAAAGTATAGTAAAAAATTATTTTATTCTTACAATAAAAAAAACTTTATTGAATTGAGGAAAAAATAATAGAGGTCAGGTTGAAACCTCTACCCCACTCTCATTAATCCCATTTATCATATTTCTATACAATTTAAATCATAATTTAAAAACTTTTCAAAGATTAATTTAGGCATAAGTATGAAAAAATGAGTTAACAATGATAATATAATGAAATTATTAATCCAATGTATCACTTAAAGATTTATATTATTCTTATCATTACTAATAAATAAGAAGAAAACCGTTTTTTTGTTTATTTTGAATGTTTTATTTTATATCAATATCTAATTGATTCCAATAATTAATTAAAAAACACACACATACATATAATAGTCTGTTTCCCTACAAGTGTTTATTTATATAGACTTATTCATGAAGCATTAGACATAGAAGAATAAATATTAATCAAAAAAGACTTTAAAACTAAACCCTAACTACCCTAGTAACTCAAGATTTCAATATAATTATACCATCCTACCATATTTTTTGGGGGTTCTTTGGATTTAATAACACTTTTTCAATGTAACAGAAGGTGATATAAACCTACATCTCAAGAACACCATGTTATGAAAAACCAAGACCAGGCATAAAATAAATGAATAACATGTAAATTTAATCACAAATGGTCACTGCTCCTATCTCTAATCAAGTGTTTGATGAAGATCACTAAGAAATAGTCAAAGTACTCTTCCCTTGAGAATCCACTAGATGATATAAATAACCCAACATTTTCTCAACAACTCCCATGATATGTTAATACCTCTTATATAAAAATATAGAAGAAGGAATGGAGATTTAGGAGAATTTGAAGGAGGTGTGGGAAAGTATGAATAGCTATATAAATGGCATTGACTACCATATATATCACTTGGGATACTCCCGAAACATGAATAGAATTTACTCAAATGTTACATAACATTCAATTTATGTCATCTGTTTATAATTTTTTAAAAGTTTTAACATGAACTTAATATTTAAGGGGGTTTTATCTCTCAAATTTTTTATCTTGTGAAGAATTTATAGTTAATGGTACTGAATATGGAAGAGATTTTAATGTTAATCAATTAACATTAAACTACTCTGATTAATCATAATGTGAAATATGAATCATATAATATGAATATTTATGACTTAAAATATATGTATATCATAAATTATGAATTTATATGATAAAAGTTCCATTTGATACACTCATATCATACCATATAATATATCTAAGAAAACGTAATATGTTAAAGGATTTAAATAATATCTCCACCAACCTCCCACTGACACTAAAGCCTCATAGACATTGTATCATTTAGCGTTATATTATATCATATGAAATATCAAGTGAAACCATTTCAAAAAATTCTTTTATATATATTTTGAAAAAAATATGCAAAGATATTATAAAATTCACTATGTATCACGTAATATATTATACATTATGAATATCAATCCAAAACTCTATTTGGATAAACTCTAAAATAATTTTAAAGAATCTCTCTGAGTTTTGTAAAACTCAATACCGATTTAGTCAACCGCAAAGTGTGACCCGTGGGATTTTATAGTGTTGAAAAACAATATGAATTCCTAAATTCATAAATGTAACCAAAGAGTGGCCTCTAGAAAAGTATTAGTGCTACTTAAGATATAAATGGAACTAGATTGATTTTCATTAAACACATTTATCTTTATACATGTGTCCACTGATTGTATCATATACAAGTATTCATAGTCATATAATTCCTTGATCTAATACCTCAGTTGACCATGGTACATGAATTGTGTCAATCCCATATATCATCCTTATACTTTATCAAATAATTGAGTATAGACTATTCAATTTGATGTATAAATCACATGTCATTCATCTAAGACGATTATCAGATCACAAGACCTTCATCCAAATAGATAATCACATCACATGAAACTTATCTACGTATGGTTTTATACTTCCTTAGTATATCTCAATCAAGTTTATATATTTCATACTGATTATATAAGTGGATAAATCCCATCTTGGTTAAGACTCAATAGATAACATGATCATCAATATACCCAGCCACAGCTTGATTATCTAAACCTCAAGGATTACATAAGAAAGGCATCAAGGTGTGAAGGTTATCATGCTAGGTATGTTACCAATATTAGGTTTGGGTATTCAATATAAAACATACACCACTAAAATACCAAATATCTAGTGTATAACACTCCGTGTGTTATACTTGTGGGAGGGGGTTATCCTATACACAAAACTCCTTTATGCCTCAAGAGAATATTATATATCTCTATATGAAACTCTACTCATTATTACCTTATAATATCATTGCAACCTATAATACTCCATAATGAACATCAATTAAAGGTAACTCAAAGTCATTATTTGAGAGGTTAATCACTACATTCAATATATATAATCTATATGAAAGAATGATAATGTGGATACTACCATTTTTATAGCATGATAAATTTTATATTATTAAACTCTTTTAAGAAAATTAAAAAAAATATAAATAATCTCTTATTTAATCATATCATAAATTATAGTCTTATAAAAGGGTATTACATTTACTACACTTCAAGGTTTTTGTCAAACTCATTACATCTCTATGTAATCCCTTCCAGATCCAGGTGTGACCATCTAATAAAACCCTTCAAATAAATAAATTATTTATAACCTAAATCCTAAATTCTTGTTTTGAACTAAGGATGAGTCATATGGTGTGATAGGTTATATCATAAGGGAATAATATAAGACATAATACATGATTCCAGTGAAATTTGTATTGACTGACTGGATAGATCATAATTTCATAAATTGTTTAATATGATTTATTTGGTTGTCCTATGATATATTAGGTCATTATAATGTTAAAAATTTAGAATTTTAATAATTCTTCCACATTAACTATTATTAAAAAATTATAATATGGAACATATAGAGAACCAAGGTTTAAATTTATGTGTTAAATTCATAAATTGGTCATTACATTACTAATGTGTTTCGTAATGAATTATTTAATGTGATATCACTTGGGAATATATTTAGGGGATTTATAAGGAGAAAATTTCCTTGAGAATGTGTGAGAAATCCTTATTTAAACTTATAGATGTTTCTCCAAGGATATATTTCTCCCTTACCCTTTTCCCAAGTGAGATACTAGAATATCATGGGTGTGAGGAGAGTCTCACATAAACATTAGGTGATTCAAGTTGGTCTAGGGATAAACTATATAGGAGGGATTCCTTAGGTTTCTTCTAAATGATACTCATCAAACCATTGTGATGAATATTGTAGTATTTTACATACTATGAAAGTTACACAATGGTATTCATTTTATATTTTTATGGATTCATTTTCAAGCATGTTAGATCATGGGAATATTATTTTCTTGTTGTTTCCACTACATTGAGTAATTTTTAATTAATACTTATAAAATCATCAGTGGTATCATATCTTTTACCTTGATATTTGATTAAAAACATATTTAAAGTAGAGAATATATGATTTAACATGGATATCATTTTTTAAATCATAAAACATGATGGATATATTTTTTTGGGTGGTAATACGATAACGGATATCATATGTCACAATAAGACTATATTGTATGATATGTTATATCATAGGATACAATCCATTGTTTTCTTTCAATTTTTTCTTATATAATAATGTATGATATGGAATATCATGTGGAGAAATATCACCAAAGAAAACCCATAAATTCGAGCCACATATCACTTAAAAGATATCATGGAACATTATAAAATACAATTTCCAAATCACTGCACACAGGATTAATCATATGTGGGACCCTATCAGAAGTCATGAAAACCATGGATGCTTGGTTACACTTTTAAAATTACCCATATTGTATATAAATATAACATGTGGTCAGTTAATCCTATAGAGAATCATATCATATGTTGTGATATGATTGGGCACCAAGATTACTCTTATTCAAGTTATCAAAGCTGAGAAAATATCAATCATAAAATATGATTGATAACGTGAATGTATTTTCACACACCATAGATTATCAATCATATATTTTTATTTGATAAAACCATAGAATACGATATGTATAAAAAATGTGATTTTTCTAAATTTCAATTATAGATTAAATAATAAAATTTATAAATTATTAATTAATTATGGGAAAATATAATTTGGGATATCTATTTAATTTTTAAAAGTATATATAAATTAATTTACTATAAATTATTTATAATGAATTATTTTTGAAATTTTTAATAATTTATTAGAAAAATATTCCATGATATTAAAGGTTAATATTTAAATGTATTTTTTAAATTTATATGGGATTCCTTATAAATTAGAAATAAAGTGTTTATTTTGAAATTGTAAGTATAATTTATAAAATATTTATAAATAAAAAAATGAATTTATGATATAAAATATTTTATATTTAAAATTATGAATTTTTTATAATTATTAATTTTAATTGTTTAAATTAAAAATACCTTATTTTATAATTTATTTAAACAAAATCAAAAGGAGTTTTTATAATTGATATGGTAACAGTTTAAATAATATTAAATTTGTGATAATTAGATTTTGTAAATTATTTACATAATATAATTAGAATGTAGATTATTTGAATTTAATACCATATATTAAATTAAATTTCACGTAATGGATAAAATGAAGTTGTTCATATTGGAATAAATATAAAGTGATTATGTTTATTTAATTATAGAATATACATAATGAATAATTAAATTATAAAGTGTTTATAATTATTTATTTATTAATTTTTTATAAATTGTGTATCGCATGATTAAATATATTAACGATTCATTTATATATTTATTCAGTCATTTATTCATAGGTATAAATCTTTTATATTATAAATAAATGTATTGTTTAGTTTAAAGTGTTAAACTGCTTTTATAAATGATCATACATAAAAATAAGAAGTTACATGTAAGGTATGATAATTGATTTAGTTTTATTCTACCTTCAAATTAGCTTAGGCTAAGTTGTGATCTTGAATTGAGAAGTTAATTATAGTTTATATGTATTAGGTGTTATAATCTTAATAGGATTGAGGTATTTCTTAACTAATGTATCCTTATGTAGAGGAAATTTGGATTATATAACTGATTGACTTAGAGGGTTTTGTCTTGTATATAAAAGTGAGAGTTGGTTATTTTTCACTCCAATATTACTCTTTTGAGGATTTTTGATTCCATATGATTCTAATAATTTATAAAAAAGGGTTTCATATAACTTATAAATAATATTCATTTAGATATGTATGAATATGGTTGTATTTTAATTTGGGTTAGCAACACAAGCTATGAGTTTTTTAAATAGTAACCCATCAATATGTTTTAAACATATTAGTTTGATAAAAGAAATAGGATTCCAAACTAAATAATTTAAATATGGTATAAATTTAAATATAATACATGGGATAATATGGTGGGATTAAATCCCATTTAAAATAATAATTTTTTGATTCCATACAAAGTGAACACTTTCTAAGACCTTTGTTAATCAATATGGGTGACCTTAACTGTTAGGTTCCCATGATTTATATTATATAAAGAAAACAATTAATGAGGTGACTTTAAATATAAAGTGCTCATTCTGGGAATATTATTGGGGTTACATGTAGTTTATAAACCCTAACTCTTTGGATACCAAATAAATGGTGTTAAGTTTATCCATCTGACGGATTAGAAAAAGATTTATCTACTTCATCATCTAAGAATCATATATGATATGATTGACATGATTATCTACTAGATATAATTATGGATTATTTACATGATTAACTATTGAAATTCATGATGAAATATGGATCTTGGACCACTAATGGATATGATAAAATTTAAATGGATCTCGTAGAAGTTAATTTAATATAAGTATTTATTAAATGAATATAAAACATGATACTCATATGAGAAAATATTCTATTATAGAAAAAATAGCATCATCGTCATTAAAACTGACTTTGAGATAAATTCTTGAAAATAATAAGCTTAATATAAGAAACTTATTAGATTGGTGTAGAATATTAGGAATTGTTTATAAGAATATAAAATTATATGTGTTAGAGAAACCCCTCCTTATGTAAAAAACTATTTAAGTTGGTTAGAAAGTGAGAAAATGTTCTTATTAGAAGTATATTTTTATTCACTCAATGTTTAAAAAGTATTTTACAAGAAATAGAGTTTATTTTATTTTCATCATTTGAAATGTTATAATAATGTGAATAAAATCAAGAAATATTTTCCCAATTTTATAAAAATATTGAAAAAATATGAATTGATCATGTTATATCCATGTTATTGCATTTTATTGATAGTATAAAGGAATTGAAGTTCAAAAAACATGAATAATGGTTTATTAGAGGTTCCAACAATTTTCCTTCAAATATCCAGTCAACATCATTGAAACCTAAAAAGGTTCCAAGATGGAGAATAATGATTCCATGTGATAGAATTATCCAGAATATCTAAAGGGGTTTTAGAAACTCCATGGAATTTCCAGGCTCTATACAGGTGTTATAGAAATCAATTGTTTTGGTTTTCAAGGTTATATTATAGTGATTATATGTTTTAAAAGTGTTGTAAATATAAAAGAATTCAAAATGAGGGAAATAATTGATGAATCTTATAGTTTGTATTTAGATAATGAAGAAATGGGTCAACGAATCATGGATTTTAATTCAAGGGAATATTATCAATATTATATTGATCAATATTAATGATTTGTATTTTCATCTTATTTATATTATATGATAAGAGAGATGAAGGTTATACACATAATTTATGACTCATCAGATTCTATAACATGTTTTGAGTAGAATAAAATGTTAAAAATATTTTATTTAGATTAAAAGAGTTTATTTTCTATGTTTGATGAAATATTATGATCCCAACACCATTCAAAATCATATTTTAAATAATAATCTTCTTTTAAATTAAATTCAACAAAAACATAGAATATCATATGAGATATGGATATAATTGTTTATTTCATAAATATTTTTATTAAAAGGAATAAATATTTATTTCCTAAAATAAAGGAGTTTTTTTTATTTGTATGATATTATGAAGAAGATATAAGATCCATTTGTCTATTGTAAGTATGTTTGGACTTGGAGAAGTTCAATGTTAACAAATAAAGGATTATGCCTGTAATGACCTAAAATTTTACACCCTGTAAAAATGATGTTATGTTTGATAACTTGTGTTAAACACTATACCCAATATAAAGAAAATACAAAACATATAAATAGAACATTATTAATAAATCCATAAAAACACTAATATAGGAAACCATTCAATGTTATTTCCTTTAGAAGGTAGATAATTAATTTAATTTAAAGCTGAATATAGGTTATTTTCCATAAAATCTATTTTTATTTTTATTATGTAATTTATTTTAGAAAATAAATTTAAAAAAATTCTAATTTAAATTTTATAAAATAAAATTGATTATATAATTCCACAAATATAAAAGTTCTTATTATTAATTTCAATCCTTTCTTAAAAAGGTTGATTTTTAGTCCAAAATATGGGTTTTTGAAAAAATTATAATTTTTATGATTTTATCATTATTTAATTGTATCCAAAAAGATTAAAAAACATTTTAAGTATTAAAATATGTATTTAAGGAATTAATTATTCATTTTAAAATATTCTTGGAACTTATAATTCTTATGTTTAGAATTTTTATAACTAAATTAAAATGATGCTTTGATAAAAAATTATTTGACCTTTTCCTCTAATTAAGTTTCTTGATGGTGAAATTCCATTTTGGATTGATTTTAAAGCCACATACATTTTATTTTTTTATAATAAACCATTTTATTTCATAAAAAAATAGATTTTATGATAATATTGTCTTGTATATAAATTTTTAAACTTAATAACACACCTTTTTAAAAAATTATTTTTATGTGTTATGGCTATTTATTTTAAAATTAACATTTCAAGAAATTAAAAAAATATTTGGTAAAATTATTTAAAGAAATTGAATCATAATATTTAAATAAGGTAAAAAAAATTCTTAATTTTTGTCATTTATATTAATTACTAATGTTAAAAATTAATTTCCATGATAATAGTAAATTATGGTATAAGTTGAAAGGTAAAAACCCCTAAAAACACTCTAGGTTATCTCAAAAATGAGTGTATGAAGAGAATATATACCCAAAAACACTTACTCTACACTTTTTTCTACTTTATATTCATTTTAATTTTAATAGTAACATTATATTATTTAAAATTTAGTGATTACTTCCTAAAATATCATTCCAATTACTTATAAATGGGTAACACTTATACAACTTCAAGACTCACATTTACATCAAATTTTTTCTTGAAAATATTCCAAATTAATTCTAATAAAACCATATCCCATTTTAAAAATCTTCTATTCACCATTTATTAGTATAAGGCCTTAATTACTAATGGGAATTCAAAATAAAATTGAAGTCTATAACGTGAGTATTGTCAACTAATTAGATTTTATTTCTAATTACATCATTAAAATTTATTATATACATAGTAATATAATGATATTAGTGTAATTTATATACTATAATGTTATTATATTATTATTATTGTCATCATTTTTTCATTTTTTTCATCCAATGTGAAAAACAAAATTGTTGTTCGTTCGTACGTGCCGACTACCGCCTCCATGAGAAACAAAATTAATTTTTTATCACCACCCATAATTAATAGTTAATATAATATATTTAATGTGGATATAAGATATTTATTATATAATTAATCTTATGTAATGAAAAAATTTAGAACTAATTAAATATATGATCAACAAATTTTGATCGTGAATTTAATCATTTAAAACAAGCATACTAAGAGGAAAATCATTAATTCAAATTTTTTAACATTTTTATATCCATTACTTATTATTATAATTCCTTTATAATTATAATATATAACAGTAATAAAAACTAAATTATATCATTATTATATTATTTTATTGATATTTTAACTAAATCACCTCATAATCATCAATAATCATGTAATATTCATGTTGGATCGGTTTGACCACCTACTTGAACAATGCTATGAAATTATATCATGAATGGTTATGAAAACCTAATT
Source organism: Viscum album (assembly GCA_963277665.1). Classification (NCBI taxonomy): domain Eukaryota; kingdom Viridiplantae; phylum Streptophyta; class Magnoliopsida; order Santalales; family Viscaceae; genus Viscum; species Viscum album. The sequence goes on along the minus strand of OY728160.1, from coordinate 901,948,107 downwards.
AATTAAATATTATAATATAAATATGTAAATAATTAATTTTTGGTTTTGAAATGTTATATTAATATATTTATGTTAGTTGTACAAGAGGTTGGAGCACATTTGACTATGAGGGAATAAAGGTAAGTGTTTTTGTCCCAAAATTCCCCTCTTTGAGAAATTTTTTATATTATGAAACTAATTCCATTTATGTGGTGTGTATATTACCTATTTGGGATATATTATCATTAAATAAATTTTTCTTCATTCTAATTTAATCCTAATTTAAAGATCACTCTTTTAATATGTTTTTATTTAAAATCTCTTCATGTTGTAAGGGGTTCTCTATCTCAAATTTGAATCCATTGAGACATGTTTATATTATACACCATGTATTATTTTCAATGGTGTAAATAATTATTCATTTTTATTTGTTGTCATTATTCACTTATTTTTCATTATATTTAATGTTATATTTAAATTTCTACCTGTCATGGGTTTTCAATTGAAAAGTTATGAAGGTTGGAAGGGGTTTTTGTGACTCAAATATTTTCCTCTAGTCCTAATCACTCCTATTTGACTATTATATTTTAAAATTTATCTATGATAAACTATTATGATGTTATTTTGTATTTAAACTTTATTTTCAAGGGAAATTATATTTAAAAAAATTATTTATCCTTGATGAATCTATTTTTTTAGATGAAATTTAGTTAAGAATAATTATCATCTATTTTAATTATTTTCTCCTCCATGTCCATGTTTTTACTTCCCACAAATGTTCTCATTTCTCTAGTAGAAAATAAATTTGTTTTTAACCCCAATGATATTTTCATTCCCATTTAATTATTTTAAAATTAATATTTCATTATCTTTTTTATGTTGTTGGTTTTCAAACAAAGGTATTTAAAAAAAATTAAAAGGGTTTTCCATTATTTCAAAATAAATTATCTTATCCTCCACTCCACATTTTTTAATAAAAATTATGTATTTCAAGGATATTTTATTTTTAAATATTTATAATAATTTTTTTAAAATTATTGTTTTTCCCTTCTCAAAATATTTTTGAAAGTAATTTTCACTTCAAATTCTATAATAATGTCTAAAAGGTTTTCTGAAAACTTTATTATTTTCACTTATATTTTTCCTCTAAGGTTTATTTCTCAAGAAGTGTTGTTTCGATCCTATTATATATTTAATTATGATATAATTCCTTTTGTAAAAGAGATTTTTAATATCCTATTATCTTTTGTGTTGATTTTATGTGATGTTTTTTGAAATTTTAAGAAATCCATTCATTTTCCATGGCTTCATTAAGATATTTTTATGATTTATTTTTAGTGGAACACATATGTATGGATGATGAAGAGTGGGGTTCTATATCTCCCTCCAATTAATTGGTTTAACTTTAGGTCTCATGAGCTCAAAAGGGTATATGGGTGGATTTATCTAAATCCAAAGGGTCCACTCGATGATTTATCCTAAGACAAAGGGGTAAATATAAGGAATTATCCCAATCCAAAGGGGTACAAAAAAGGTTTTATCCCAATACAAATAGTAAATGGGAGGGTTTATCCTAAGCCAAAGGTTATATAGGAGTATTTATCCCAAGACAAAGGGGTACATGGAAGGATTTATCCATATCCAAATGGGTACACTGGAGGTTTTTTCTCAAGACAAAGGGTACAAGGGAGGATTTATCTCAATCCAAATAGTATGTGAGGGATTTACCCCAATACAATGGGGGTATACGAGAGGTTTTATCCCAATCCAAGGGGTATATGGGAATATTATCCCAAGCCCAATAAGTTTCATGGGTGGTTAACCCAAGACTTTTACGTGATGAGTGTCTTGGTGAATATCATTCACATGTGATTTATATACTTATGTTTATACTATAATATTATATCATAATCTCGTGAATATAATTATTCTCCTAGACTCATGTTTAATTTATAATTATTATGCACCCATTTTCCATGGTTTATGTTTGATCATTTGAGATTAAATGTTTGTATTTCATAACTTATGGGAAACTATTATTATTGTATATTAATTTTATTAAAAAAATTATCCCCTTATAATTTTTTCTCATATTCTTATGATCTAACCCTAGAATACATTTTGATATGTTTTCCCTTACTGGGTGCTTGAGATCACGCATTTATTAGGTTTTACTTTCCCTAGATAATAAAGATAAGTGTATGTTGGCACCGAAAAACGCGTCCCCAAAAATTTTCCAAATGCTTCCATACATGATCCAAGATCGTATTCCATTTCGCAGGCTTCGATTTGGTAGGTCGTAGGGCCCGAACGGAGTAACGGATTAGGAGTTATGGACATTTGAAGTTTGGCTAGAAAACTGGTTCGCAAAGACCATTCGTGAAGCCACCTCCGCGATTGCGGAGCGCCGCCGTGAAGCAATGAGGCGGGAAGCTCCGGGAACCTTTTTGACGTTCGCAATGCACCGCGAAGACGTGTCGCGAAGCACAGGAGGAGGGATGCTCCGTGAACGAATTTGATGTTCGTGAACCCGTCGTGAAGCAAAGGAGGCGGGACGGCTCCACGAAGTGCTTTAACGTTCGCGACGCGCCGCGAAGATCCGCCGCGGAGCAAGCTCCGTCTTCGCTCCGCGTGAGCTCTGCTTCGTGGCACCCCTGCCTATAAATACCCAGCTCACCCCCCCTTCTCAAGACGGATGGCCACGGCCACTTCGCCCCTTGGGCAGCCGAGCGGAGCTCCGCATTGCGGCTCCGCGAGGCCATGCTCCGCGAGCATCTTCCTTCGCGTTGCTGCTCCTCGAGCCGAGGCTCCGTGAGTCCATGCTCTGCGACCCCATGCTCCGCGATGCTGCTCCATGAGACCAAGCTCTGCGATACCCCTTTTCTCCATGAGACCCCTTTGCTCCGCGAGACCCCTTTGCTCCGCGAGGCCATGCTCCGCGAAGCTACTTCGCGAAGACCTATCCTTTCCGAGGATCCTACCTTCGTTCCCACCGGTCCATACCGCGGGGGCTGCACCCCCGCACCCCTGCTCGGGGTCAATGCTAGGCTGCAGTCCCGGCCCTCCGGGCCGGTCCCTTCGCTACCGTCACACACCCCCATGAAAAAATGAGAGTCGTAATGCGACCTTTTTGGGCCGGGATGTCGGGATTTTCCATTGCGCACTTATGCGCTCCCACCTTCAACCTATGGAATACCTTGATTTGAGACACTCCTCCACACACCATGAAACACCTTGAGTTGATGTATTCCTCTTGGTTTGTATCCTATGTCGTGAGTTGAGGTTCTCATCATCAATTCTCCCGAGTACCTTGAGTCGAACCATTCCTCAGGAAACTCCTCCAAACCCTATCACTTGGATCCTATGCGAGGTTGAACCAGAAAGGGCCGCCCTTGCGTAAGACCCAACACCAACCATTTCTAGGCACCTTCTGCCTAACAGTCCTATCTATATGACTTTAAATTGTAGTACTCCCTATCTAACAAATGATAGGATTCCCCTTGCTCCAAGCAAGAGATGCCTTATGCTCCCATCATGAGATGCAAACAGTCTTACCTACATGACTCTAAACTGTAGTATTCTCCCTATGTTCCAAACATAGGATGCCCCTTGATCCAAGCAAGATATTCCTTATGCTCCAAGAATAAGATTCCAATAGTCCTATCTACATGACTATAAAGTGTAGTACTCCCTATCTAACAAAATATAGGATGCCTCTTTCCCTATACGAGAGATTCCTTGTGCTCTAAGAATAAGATGCCAATAGTCCTATCTACATGACTATAAACTGTAGTACTACCTGTCTAACAAATGATAGGATGCCTCTTGCCCTATATGAGAGATTCCTTATGCTTCTAGCATGAGATGCCAACAGCCCTACCTACAAGACTCTAAACTGTAGTGATCACCCTATGTGCCAATCATAGGATGCCTCTTGCACTAAACAAGAGATGCATTATGCTCCAAGCATAATATGCCTAATGCCATGATTACAGTGGCATGATTCCAACGCCCCTTGGAATTATCCCACTTGTGCACTAGAGCATAGGTAAATGCCTCAACCCACCAACGAGTTGGGATGCCCTCATGGCCAGACATGAGGAAGACATTACGGGCAGCTTCCTAGCGTAAGCCCCATTCACCAGTGTTGCTCCTTAGCGGCACCTGGGCAGCTTCCCTGCATAAGCCTCATTCACCAGTTTCGCTCCATAGCGGCACCCGGGAAGCTTCCTAGAGTAATCCCCATTCACGATTGTCGCTCCTTAGCGGAACCTGGGAAGCTTCCTAGTGTAAGCCCCATGCACCATTTTCGCTCCCTAGCGGCACCCGGGCAGCTTCCCTGAGTAATCCCCATTCACCATTGCCGCTCCATAGCGGCACACGGGCAACTTCATTGCGTAAGCCCCATTCACCATTTCCGCTCCACAGCGGCACCCGGGCAACTTCCTCGCGTAAGCCCCATCCACTGTTGTGATCCCAATCAGCGGTAAGCCATTGTGATCCTATGCAACGGTAATTTGTTGAAATCCTCATCTAGCGGTAAGCCGTTGCGACCCCATGCAGCGGTAAGTCGTTGACATCCTTCTCCAGCGGTAAGTCGTTGTGACCCAATCTAGCGGTAAGCCATTGCAACCTCATTCGACGGCAAGCCGTTGACATCCTCATCCAGCGGTAAGCCGTTGCAACCCCATTTAGCAGTAATCTGTTCACATCCTTATCCAGTGGAAAGCCGTTGTGACCCAATCCAGCGGTAATCCGTTGAAACCCCCAATCGGCGGTAAGCATTCATCAGGAGAACTATGTGGACTTTGATTCCCTGGCACGGGGATACGTAGGAAGCCTATTCAAGGCTCAAGCTCGAAACTATCATCATCCTTTTCCTCTGGCCTCCATCCTGGAGTAATTCCCAGGACCATGGGCCGCCTAATGCGTAAGCCCCTCTTCGCTTCTCACGGATACACCCTTCGCGACGTGATCGCCAGGTCCTTGCTGCCTCTTGATTCTCACACCGAGCATGACTCACGTGGGCTGAGAGTAAGCATCGGCCATGGAAATGCCTCATCCAGCATGATGTTAAACTATATTCCCTCGTCCAGCATGACGTTAAACTATATTCCCTCATCCAGCATGACGTTAAACTGTATGCCCTTATCCATCATGACGTTAAACTGTATGCCCTCGTCCAGCATCACGTTAAACTGTATTCCCTCGTCCAGCATGAGGTTAAACTGTATGCCCTCATCCAGCATGATGTTAAACTGTATGCCCTCATCCAGCATCACGTTAAACTGTATGCCCTCGTCCAGCATGACGTTAAACTGTATGCCCTCATCCATCATGATGTTAAACTGTATTCCCTCATCCAGCATGACGTTAAACTGTATGCCCTTGTCCCGCATGACCTTAAACTGCACACCCATTTGAACTATGAAGACTTTGATCCATGTCAAGGCATCTTACGTAGGAATCCTCCCTAAGGTTCAAACCCATATTTCATTGGACCAAGGTCCACCTTCACGTCGGTTCACTGACGACTTCCATCCTTTGAACTACGAGTTCTTTGATCCATGTCATGTCATGGTACGTAGGAAGCCTCTCTGAGGTTCAAGCGCACCCATCTGTCATTTCTTAACGTCGAGTTCTACCTTCATCCAACATGACGTTAAACTACATTCCAGTCCGATGGCAAGCCGTTGTGACCAACCCGAACTACGAGGACTTTGATCCATGTCAAATCATGGTACGTAGGAAGCCTCACGAGGTTCAATCCCATCTCCCATCGGACCAAGGTCCCTCAATTTACGTTGGTTATTCGACACCCACCGCCATTCCCATACTACGAAAACTTTGATCCATGTCATGGCATGGTATGTAGGAAGCCTCATGAGGTTCAATCCCACCCCTAGTGGACCTTCGGGTTCACCTTCACGTCGGTTCACCGACGAAGCCCTCTGAACTACGTGGTCTTTGATCCATGTCAAGGCATGGTACGTAGGAAGCCTCTACGAGGTTCAATCCCACCTCTCATCGTTTATTCACGTCAGGGTTCATCTTCGTCCAGCATGACGTTAAACCACATTCTGGTCCATCGGAAAGTCATTGTGACCAACCTGAACTACGTGGTCTTTGATCCGTGCTAAGACATGGTACGTAGGAAGCCTCCACGAGGTCCAAGCCCACCACCATTGGGACCCCCTGGTCCTCCTCATTCACGTCGGCCTTCTGGCGTCCCACCTGAACTACGTGGCCTTTAATCCATGTCAAGGAATGGTACGTAGGAAGCCTCTCAGAGGTTCAAGCCCACCACCTGTCGGTCACTCCGACCTTCTTCACGTCAGGTCACCAGCACCTAGGCAGCCTAGTGGTAAGCCCCACACCATCTGGACCAAGGTCCTCATTCACGTCGGTTCGCTGACACACCCTTTGAACTATGTGGTCTTTGATCCATGTCAAGGCATGGTACGTAGGAAGACTCACGAGGTTCAAGCCCACCACTCAGTCGTTCCGACCTCATTCACATCGGTTCACCCCCATCCCGCATGACGTTAAACTGTATTCCACACCTCATTTGAACTATGAGGTCTTTGATTCATGTCAAGGCTTGGTACGTAGGAATCCTCTCAGAGGTTCACACCCACCACCCGTTGGTCACTCCGACCCTCTTCACGTCGGTTCACTGGAAATACCCTTCGGACCAAGGTCCACCTTCACGTCGGTTCGCAGATGACACCATCCATCGGACCAAGGTCCACCTTCACGTCGGTTCGCTGAAAACATCCATCGGACTAAGGTCCATCGGCACCATTACGAACTACACGAACTTTGATTCCCTACCACGGGGATACGTAGGAGGTCTCTTCGAGGCTCAATCCCAACTTCACCATCGCCCCTTCGAAGATCCCATTTCATTCCCTCTCCACTTCATTCATCCATCCATCACCCATCCTGATTCTCACCTGGGCCACCACATCCCGGTGGGATCATTCCATCCACCTTCTCGCTGCTCCTAGCGGCGCATGTGCCGCTTTCCACGTGTAAGCCCCAGCATACCTCTGGGTCGTTGTCCTCTGTGTACACCCCGACTCATCACCCCTTCGAACTACGTGGGTTTTTATCCCTTTCCTCTACATAGGGTATATAGGAAACCTCCAAGAGGTTCAATCCCAACCAATGGTGATCCATAGTGTACCCCATCCTGGGGTGCACTTCCCCTGATCCGCCCTCAGTGGTGTTCAGATCATCCATTACGGTGTGACATCTCCCCTCTACAGGGAACACCACCACTGATCCGTCTCTATGGGACGTTATGATCACCCTTATTTCGTCTCTGCAAGACGTTAAACTCACGGCCTACCACGTGATAAACATGAGATGCCTGAGGAAAACCTCGGATGGAACGCCTTTGGCATAACCATCTTCGCAAGACGTTAAACATGTTGCATACCCTTTGTTAAACATGGTAAGATGAGGAAAACCTCAGGTACATGCCTATGGAATATGATTCCCAGCACTCGACGTGGGATGCCTCGGGTTATGCACCCTTGAGATGCCCTCTCATGAGGAATAATACAGGTTCCCCAATGTCCATGCACCCAGAGAGGGGGGCATTGATGGGAGATTTTTGGCCTCATCTTTTTGACATGGAAGCTTCTTAACAGGATTTCTAAGGATAAAAGTTTTCTATGATGGGGAGGTTGTAATATAATTTTACTATTTTTAGGTATTCCTAAACCCATAGTTTGATCATGCATTGGTTGGGTTTGTTTTAGGGCTGTTTTGGGTAAAATGTTTTGAAATTTTTAAAGTTTATGGGTTGGGCACAGTTGGCACATGGTTTTCCCAAACCGTGCACCCTATCAGTGGAAACCATGAAAACCCAAATAGTATGGGTTTGTGTGGCTATAACATAGTTTTGAAACTATTTTCCCACCTAGGATAAAAGATACAACCCCATTAAAATGGTTTTAGAGTTATCATTTATGGTTTGTCTAGCCAAGCGGCCCTGCCTATGAAACCATGCGTATGGGTTTTAAATAATCCAAAAATGAATTTTAAAACCCTTAAACCCCCATTTTAAGTGCCAAATAGTCCTCTAAAAACCTAATAAATTTTCTACTCCCTTGGAATCTCCCAAGAGTTGATTTTATCTTCTATACACCCCTCTAGAAGTGAATCGAATCTAGCGAACAATGTTGGATCTATTCCTGGTAAGATTCATCTTCTCATTCTCTTTCCCCCATTCTATCCTCTTTCCCCAATGGGGTTATATAGATTTATATATTATTGGAGGATCTAATATCTGCTTTTTTATATCTGAAATCTTAGTTTCATTCCCAGATCCTCATTTATGGCATTTTTCATTAGAGTTTCTCAATTAAGTCTTTGTAATTCATGATCTCATGATCCTAAGGTGGGTGGTTCTTTTATGATGTCCAATTTTGATTAACCCTAAATTTCTTGATTTAAATTAAATTATATTATTTTAATGGAATTTATTTCAATTGGTTTATTAAAAACCCAATTCTATTGAATTAGGGATTTGAAATTGGATTTGGCATGAAATTGGTGGGGCAATTCCATGGATATGGGGTATGTTGTGAAAGTGGATGGAATTTGTTTAAACTAAATTTTGGAATTAAATTTTTGAATTTAAATTGTGAAATTGATTTTATGAAATTGATTTCAAATATGTATTTGAGGAAAATGGCTTAAATTTTTTTGATAGAAACCCGGTGGTTTTATCTTAGAAAAAATCATGTTTGGATTAGAAACTTGTGTTTTGGTTTTTAAATATAAATGGGGATATATTAAATGGTAAATGGGGTTAATTTTATTTTTAATGTTGTTGAAATAAATTTATCATTATTGATATTTGATTGAGAACATGTAAGCCTAGGTATTTTGTGATTTATTAGAGATAAACATGCTCAGATGGAAATTTCCTATCAATGGATTGATGCTATAAAACTCTAACATAAAATTATTGGAAGATATTATCCTTAGTAGGATGTTAGTTTTACATATTTAACCAGTTCCAAAGGGATGTGTGTTCACATTGTAATTATCATTATATAAGTGTGTGAGGATCCCCTAACCTAGAACTATCGTTCCTCTTAGCAGATGACCATGATGCTCACTTGTGACTATTTTGATATATATAGCATTGTTTATGAACTGTTTACACATGCCTTGTGAATTTTTATTAACCATTTTATATAAAAAGTTTATTAAACTATCTTTTTAGAAATATTTACATGATTTGAAATGTAAACCATGATTTTTTTTAAATATTCTCTTGAAACTCTATACCTGTTTAATTTAAAATTGAAAGAATTATTTGGTTAATAAATTGTGGCCTCTTATTATGGAATCCTTGGTGAGACCCTTCTGGGATTTTAGATCAAACATTACATGTTCCTTCAGGTGTTTATATAAGGTTAAATAACTAATTATAGGTGGTTTTAGTTGTTGATCCTTGATCTTGTAGAGTTTTGTCTGTTGGGTATTGGTTTTTTATCCTATTTTCTAGTACCTTGTGGTTTAACATTGGGTTGTTTATGTCTATTTGACTTCTAGTACAATTCTCCCTATGAAGTTTTTCTAGTATGCATATGGAATTTTTTATCTTACTTATGTTTTGTTTATGGAAAATTTGTTCCTAATTTCATATTGTATGATGTTAGGTTATTATTACCAGCCCATGGGGGTTGAGAATGCCCTTCGAACTATGTTAGTGTTGGCTCGATTATCGGGTTAACAGAGTATCTGGGATGGTTCATGAGACTATTAAATTTCATTATACATATTAGTGGGATAATATATATATTTCATGGAGTAATTAGTCAAATTTAGTTTTATTTCATCATTTATCTATTTAGGTAGGCAATCATTCCAATCATATCATATATAAATCTTGGATGTTTGAGAAAAAAACTCTTTTTCAATTCTATAATATGGATAAACTCAATACTATTCTTTTGGTATCCTTTCTAAGGGTTCCCAAGCTAAGTGTAACCCAAAAAATGATAAAAATAGGCACAAAATCATATTAGGGAACCTATTACTTTCTTATCTTACACAAGATAGTCCAACAACACCCAAATTTTGCATGCAACTACCCATTTGGATGATCAAGGTATTGAAAAGTGTTCAATTTAGAATGAATATAACACATAGTAATTTTAATTGAATTTAATCACACCATCTTATATCATATTATTCCATCAACATATATGTATGATACTAGTAATTTAGTTTAGAACCTCTATTCATTCCTAAAAATTGATATGGTTGAGTCATATTGATTTGTAACTCTTTACACAACTCTTGAGTAAGGTATATTTAAGGTAGAATAAATTTAAATCCATTACCATACCTAGAATGTAACTCTTTAAATGCATGTATGATATTTAAAATAAGGATTTTAAATACTTTTAAACTAAAACATATATCAGCTCATAATATAATAATTATTTCTATGAACAAATATGGGAGTGAACTAAATATATAAACAATTCATTTATTTAAACATGAGTAATAAATTTATAAACAATTCATTAATAAATAATAAGATCATTATAATTTAACCATGAATTATAGGAAATCCATAATTAAATAAATATAAACACTTTATATTTATTTCCAACACTAACTCCTTCATATTATCATTTACATGGAAATTTATTTAAACATGTGATATCTAAAATATAAACATTATATATATAAACTATTTGTATATTATATAAAAATTTATAATATCATAAATTTAATATTATTTAAACCTTGATCATATCAATTATAAAAAATCCATTTGATATGGTTTAAATAATTTCCTCAAATTAGACATTTTTTTATTTAAACATTTCGAATTAAATATTATTAATAATTCATAACTCAATATAAAATCCTTTATATTTTTTCCTTATTTTGTAATTTATAAAAAATTTATAAATTTCATTAATAATTTTTACATAAACCATTTATATCCAAAATATAATTCATGCCATATAATTTAAAAAGGTATTTAATATGAGCACATAATGTTATAGATATTTATTTAATAAATATTTTATAAAAATTTAATAATCAATTATCAACACTTTATAATTAATTAATTTATAAACATCTTATTAAATTGTATAAATACACTGAAATTACTTTTTCTATAATTTATAAACATTTTTTAAGATATATAATGCAATTCATAATTGAGATTTAGAAAAATTAAAATTTTCATATCTATTATATTTAATGATATATGGTGAATTTTAATCCACAATTCAGTTCAAAACTGAATCATGTTTTATGACTAGAAGTTCAGCATGTGACATCACCTTACACCATTATATATCTTATTTTCTAATAGATAATGTGTGGATGCGATTTATCCTTCAGCACCTAACAATCATAGCTTATGATAATCATCAATATCATATTTATGTGATGATGTTATGTTTTAATGTCACATGAATAGTTATAATATTATAGATTTATTCATGATTTTTAAATTACTCTCATCACTGATTTCTTATAGAAAAATGCATAATTTACAGTCAATGTTCAAGTTTTGATCATAAACATATATAAACAGCATTGTTCAAAATCATCTAATTAACAAATAGTTAACTATTTGGATCATAACTTTATGATACAACTCTAAATTATGTTATTAATATTTTTTATTATTCTTGATTCATTTTACTATAAAACATTCAAATAGATCTATGTTGAGTTTATCCATTTCAAGGGCCATATAGATCACATGAGAGGGCCCACTAAATTGATCGAGGAAACTAGATCAAAAACAATGTTTTATTTTCCAATATAAATTATGAAGACCAAATTCAATGAAACATCACAAAAAGTACAAAAATATTCCTTTCAATATTTTGTAACGAATTTTTGTCCCAACTTAACGTTTTATTATCCCAAAGGAATCCAAAAAATAAATCCCTCAATTAATCTAGGATTTGGATTTCAATTCATACTTTTGACTATATCACAAAATTCACTTGAAAAAATATTCTAAATATTTTTATAGTAAAATAATACCTCCTTATGAATAAATTATTAAAATATGGATTGTAGATATTTTTACATCATTATATCCATAAATGTGTCTTAATTAGTAATTGGAAAAAATCTAGATAATATTGGTAAGTAGAATATTGTAATGAAATATTTCCATATGTTTCGATCCAAAATTCCAATGACTGTGAAATTTTGAGGTTAAACTATTAAAATCCATATATATAACTTTTTAAAAAAATATTTTTTTTATATGGTTTTCTTGAGGTCTAACTATTTAATAAAACTGTTGGAACCATGGTCATCTATGCATGAATTGGAGTATGGTTTGTGTTTTTGGTCAATCCTCAGAGGTAGCTCAGAATGTGTACTAGAAAAGTGCTCATACAGGTAAAGAAGATAAAAATATTGAAGGTGGAACCATTTTCCAGTGTTTTTCAAATTTCTGGACCTCAAAATTGATAAAATGGGAAAACAGTGTTTTTAGGAAAGGGACTTTCACACTCGATATGTGTTGCGCAAGTGACTTGCGTGCCGAGAAAGGACTTGCACACCGGTGCCTAGGAGGATTGGAAATTTTCATGCCATATGTTTTTAAAAATCAGAAAATCAAAATATGGCAAAGAAAAGAGTTTTGTGCAAGTATTGGTTTGGTCGCGCGTGTGAGTAGCACGACAGAGGCTAGGGTGGTTGGAGTTGCGTGCCAGAACATGCACGCCGAGGGGATTCTTGTGTGCCATCGTGCTGGGTGTCTAGTTTGTCTATAAATAGAGGACCACCCCTCCTCATTTCATATGAAGTTCAAGACTTAGTGATTTTCCGATCTCCCGTCGCATAGGTGTTGAGGTCGCGCAAGTGGTTGTGGGTCGCACAAGTTGAAGTTGTGTGACCGTTGTTTGTTGTGTGTCCAATGTGTTTTGGGGGAGAAAGGGTTTGGGTTGCACAAGTTTGGAGTTGAAGAAGTAGGTGTCGTGCAAGTGGGTTGGTGACACTTGCACACGGAATTTTTGTCGCACAAGTGACTTGTGCGCCAGGCAGTAAAGAATCGCGACAGTGTTTTTTGAGCTACATGAAAGTTGGGAGATTGCCTGGTACCCTCGGTGGAATACAAGATTCTTCTACAGGTGTAAGTTGGACTTCAACGGAGCATCTACATATAACATAGGATGTATTCATTAGCGAAGATGAAGAGACTTTCATGTCTATAAACTAAGTGTGACTTCACAAAAGGTAGTGAGCCAGGGGGAGTCAACGGGAGTGACCCGAGGGACGTAGTGAGCTACCCCTGATCTTTTGTAAAGGCAGTGATCCTAGGACAGAGTGATTATGCCCGAACATTTGTAATCCACATATAGTGAAGTTTAGTGGAATTTATTACGACCAACAACCTATCGGCGTATTCTTCTTGGATGTAGCCCTTAGTGGTGAACCAAGTAAAAAGTGTTGTGTCATCTCTCTGCAAGTGTATGTTTTCTTTCTGATCATTTTCATCATACAGTTTTAACAAGTTCTTACCAATGTGGGAACCATATCCATCACATTAAAAGAAAAATTTGTCACCCTGATTCACACCTCCCCTCTCAGGGTGTCCTGGGGTCCTACAAGTGGTATCATAGGGTAAAGGTTGCTGGTGTTAGATCTGTCCTTTTTCTTCATGGAAAATTCAGCTAGTGTTAGGGGAGTCCCCCTCTTTGATGGAAGTAATTTTCAGATTTTGAAGAATATAATGAGATATAATCTAAGATCCCTTGGAATGGAAGTTATATTTTCCACTGTGCATGGTATTAATGTTTCTGATCCAACAGGACTGGCTATGACTGATGCAGATAGGAAAATTCTCGATGCAGATGATAAAGCACAGAATTCTCTCACCACAACCCTTTCTGATCAGATCTATCTAAAAGTGATGAGTTGCACCTCAGAAAAGTCCATGTGGGATAAACTTGAAAACATTATTGATGGAGATAACAAAGTGAAGGAGGTGAAACTACAACTGTTTCACAATAGGTTCGATGATCTGAAGATGCATCCTGATGGGAATACAGACTCCTTCTTCAATAGAATCACTGAAGTGGTTGGATCAATTCGGGGCCTAGGAGAATAAATCAAAGATGCTGACATTGTGAATAAAATACTGAGAAGACTTCCACCCCTGTACAATGCAAAGGTTTCATCCCTTGAGTAAAGAGATCTTTCCAAACATTCTCTGGATGGTCTACTGAGTAGCCTGGTGGCATATGAAATTAGAGTCAAACCAGAAGATGCTACGACTCGAGTGAGAAAGTAAATGGCATTCAAATCCATTGACAAACTGAAAATATCAAAAGATAGTAGTGGTGAAGATGATGAGGAAAAATAAATTCTTTCTCTCATTGGAAAGAAGTTCCATAAGGGAAAAGCTAAATTCAAATGGAAGTTACCTCTAGCTTGCTTTCGTTGTGGCGAAGTTGGTCACATTGCCTCTCAGTGATTAAGAAATTTCTATGATGAGAATAGAGATGCTAAAAACATTTAGAATCCTTAGAAAAGGTTTTTAAAAAAGGGAGACTTCAAATCAAGAAGGAAAGTACCAAAGAATATCTTTTTCTGTGAAGAGGAAGATGATGATAATGAATTCTATGATGAAGAAGAACCAGAATTTAAAACTGGAAACCATGCTTCCATGATGGATACTGTTGAAAATCAGAATATATTAGTGGATAAAATCAGTTGAAAACTTGTGCAGATACCAAGTTACAACTTAAGTATTATGTTATTAAGATTAAGATTAAATGTAATAGTTGCAATAAGTGGAAATCAATTGTAGAAGAATCAACTGAATATTTTTATCAACTTGAAGCTAAAATTGAATGACTAGAAGAACTGGTGAAATTACAGTCTAAAATTCTTGAAAGCAATGATGATGTATTAGATCTGAAGCTGAGAATTGAAGAGCAGGAAAAGGTCATAAATGACCTTTCATCCAAACTAGAAGAAAAGTCCAAGACTGTTGAGGGTCTTGAGTAAGAATTTATTACTCTTAGGAGTAAAATTGAATGTCAATCAACAACAAATTATGGTAAGAAGAAAATTCATTTTAGAAGATTCTCAAATGTATAATTAGTGGCAAGAGCCAAGTGTGGTTCAGATGGGGTTGGAAAAATATTGAGTTATCAAAGACCCTCTTTCATGGGAAAGAGTGGAATTGGTTGTAAAGCTGAGACATCAACTGTTGGAAGTGAAAAGATCCAAAATAAAGACAAGATGAAAGTTGTACATGTTGAAATGTTTCTTGAAGTTCTAAAAATGGAACCCTCAATCCAAACTAAATGGAGAACTAAAAATTATCCTCAAACATTTAGAAATGATAGGAAGTTTTACTATTCTCCCGAAGAAGAAGGTATGAGGAGAAATTCAAGTGAGAAGGAATTTCCTCTCATGAAGTGTCAGTTATGTGGATATTTGGGTCATACCATGTCATATTGCAAAGAATCAAGGAGATGCTTGAATGGGGAAGATCTGGGAGTTCAACGAAGGAGAACAAATTCATATCCTAATTCATTTAGAAGAAACAATTTCTATGGATATTGTTTTCATTGTTCTAACTTTGGTCATAAGGCTGTTAATTGCAGGCAGAGAAGGGACATGGAAACCTCATACCAGAGTTCAAGACAAGTCAAATCTAATCAACAAGATAGTGTTGCTCTTACAAACAGTTTTTCTCCTCTCGAAGAATACTTCGACTATGAAGAACCAATTTACACATATGAGATAATTGAAAGTCCATCAGTGATCTATACTCAATCCAATGTCTTAGGGAAATAAAGGAAGAAAATTGAGAAATCCAACCTTGTAGAGGTGGCCCTCAAAGCTACAAAAAAACAGTAACTGGATTCTGGATTGCGGTTGTTCATCTCATATGACAGGTAATGATGGCCTGTTAATGGATATCAAAAGGAAGGTTGATGGTACAATATGATTTGGTAATGATGGAGCTCTAAAAAATCAAAGGTAGTGGAAGTATTGAATTAGCTAATTGATAGATAATGAAGACTTATGTCCTTTATGTTGATGACCTACGTCATAATCTACTCAGCGTGAGTCAACTCTGTGACTAGGGTCTTATAGTTACTTTTAATCAGAAAGGCTTAACTATCAAGGGAAATATAGTAAATTCAGTTATGAAGGGATGCAAAACAGAAGGAAACTTGTATGAGGTTGATAGAAAAGAAAATGTTTGTTAAATTACTGATGAATAAGAAAACAATTTGTGGCATCGGAGACTAGGACACAACAATCAACAATACATGGAGAAAATATCAAAATTGAGGATTGTCATGGACATTCCCAACCTGAAGTGTGAAAGCAAAAATTCTTGTGATGCTTGCATTCGTGGGAAGATGGTATGCAGTTCATATCATCCAAAGAAGAAAATGGCATCCCATCTTCTTGATCTAATTCATACAGATGTATGCTGGCTGATAAATGTTGCTGAAACTCGTGGATAAAGGTACTTTGTCCTTTTCATTGATGATTATAGTAGAATGGCTTGTGTAATGTTGATTCACAGGAAGTGACAAGTACTTGATTGCATAAAAACTTATCGTCGGATTGCCAAGAATGATACTGGGCAGACAATAAAAGTCCTATGATCTGACAATGGAGGGGAATACACGTCCACTAAGTTTGAGAATTACCTAGAAAAACATGGAATACAACATGAGGTAGCTGCTATGAGAACTCCACAGAAAAATGGAGTTGTTGAGCACCGAAATCGACAGGTCAACAATATAGCTAGGACTATGCTAATTGAGAGTGGTATCTCTTGCTATTACTGGAAGGAATCTATTGAAGCTACAGTGCACATTTAGAATCGAACGGGGCTTTATATGGGAGAAATGAAGACACTATATGAATTTTGGTATGGAAGGAAACCTTCGTTGAAATACTTTCATGTTTTCGGAAGAAAATGTTTCATCCATAATAAAGAAAGAAATCATGGGAATTTTGGTGACAATGATGTTGAAGGAATTTTTCATGGGTATCCAATGAACATCAAAGCCTAAAAGTTTTTCAACAAGCGATTAGGAAAGATTGTGGAAATCAGTGATGTTAACATAATCGAAGAGAAAACCACAAATGATTCACGGATGTCATATGCTGATATGATAGAAAGTGAGGAAGAAAGTGAATGTGGAGAAAATACAAATTCAGAAATAGAGGAAGCTTTACAAAAAACTCACCAGTCACATCATGATGTTGACTCAAAAGAAGAATCTGAAGAAGAAATTGTGGGTGGAGAGAATGAAACTAAACCGTACAGGAGAAATTGTAGAGCTGAGATTGATCCATCTAACATAATTGGGGACAGGATTGCACCCACTCAAACAAGGAGGATGACGAATAACACACAATATGCATTTTTATCAATTGTAGAGCCATCCTCATTCGAAGAAGCTGCAAAGGATGAATCTTGGGTGAAAGCCATGAATGAAGAGTTAGATCAGATTGATAAGAATCATACATGGGATCTTGTCCAGAGACCTGAAGGTCACAATGTTATTGGTATAAAATGGATCTTCATGAACAAGTTTGATGAGCGTGGAAGTTTTATTAGAAACAAGGCTCGACTGGTATGTAAGGGATATTCCCAGATTGAAGGTGTTGATGTTGAATAAACCTTTGCTCCAGTGTCTAGACTGGAGTCAATCAGGATGTTCCTTATCATGGCTCTCCAAAGAGGATATAAAGTATATAAAATGTATGTTAAGATAGCATTATTAAATGGTGTACTCAAAGAATAAGTCTAAATTGAGAAACCAGTGGGTTTTCTTCTTGGTACTGATGAAACAAAGGTCTGTAAACTAAATAAAACACTTTATGGCTTGAAACAGGCACCACGGGCATGGTACTCCTGGCTGGACTCTTATCTCAAGACGTTGGAATTCAAAAGAGGAGGAGTATATCACAATCTATATGTGAAGAATTCTCCAAAAGATAAATTCATGGTTCTAGTCTATGTTGATGATATCATATTTTTTTGCAGTAGGCAGAAATCAGTGGATGAATTTTCCAATCACATGAAATCAGAATTTTAAATGTCTATGATTGGGGAGCTCACATATTTCTTGGGGCTTCAGGTGATTCAGAAGAAGGATTACACTTTCATTTCTCAGGAAAAGTATGCAAGAGATCTACTGAAGAAGTTTAATATGCAAGACTCCAAACCAATGTCAACTCTTATTGTAGTTGGAACTAAACTTGGAAAGCATGAAGATGGGACCTCTATAGATCCCACCATGTACAGGAGGATCATTGGGAGCCTATTGTACCTGATAGCGACGCGGCCAGATATTGTCTTTGCCACATGTCTTCCAGCTCTCTTTCAGAGTAATCCAAACGAGGAACATATGGCAGCAGTAAAAAGAATCATGAGGTGTATTTAAGGTACTCACAATTCTATCTTATACTTTGATGTAGGAAGGAACATTGAATTATCATCATTTTCTGATGCTGATAGGGCTGGTGATGTTGTGGAAAGAATTTTTACCAGTGGTGGAGCATTCTATATTGGGAAAAATTGTGTTGGCTGGTTGAGCAAGAAACAAGAAAGTACTTCTCTTAGTACTGCTGAAGCTGAGTATATCTCCGCCACAAAGGCATGCACTCAACTACTATGGATGAAGCTAAAATTAACAGATATTGGTGTTAAGGTGAAGCAACAAATGGTGATTTACTATGATAACAAGAGAACAATTGATATTACGAATAATCCATTACAGCATTCTCGTACAAGACATATTGAAATTAGGTATCACTTTATCAAAGAGAAAGTTGAACAAGGAGTGATTAGAATGGATCATGTGGGAACTGATGAGCAAGTGGCTGATATCCTGACCAAGCCACGGTCAACGGCTGTGTTTGAGAAGCATCGGTTGAACCTCGATGTTCAGCCACCTCTCAGTGCATAAGGAGGTTATGAAAATCCCCTCTCCCCAGTTATGTTAATTTTTTTTAATCTATTTATGGATGCTATGCAGGTTTTTGGGGGAGATACGATCCAGGAGGAGTGTGGTTTGAGCTGAACAATGAACATTTATTGGTCTTTGGGTTTATTAACAATGTATGGGAAAGGGATAAATTCAGGAAATTCAGGCATGTAATGCTTTTGTGACACATTGAGAATTCAGTGTCGGTGATAGGATGGGAAGGAATACATTGGACAGGAACCCAATTCAAGCTCTCTCTCTCTCTTGTTTTATACACTGAGCATTTCTCACATAGACTTAGAGTGTTGGCTGAGTTGATTCTTTCATTTTTGGTTTTCATGTGGATGGTGATCTATTGAATTTATTTATTGATTTCCAACAAACCAAAAGGGGGAGATTGTTGGAACCATGGTCATCTATGCGTGAATTGGAGTATGGTTTGTGTTTGTTGTCAATCCTCAGAGGAAGTTCAGAATGTGTACCAGAAAAGTGCTCATACAGGTCAATCATATAATAGGATTGAATGTGGCACCATTTTCTAGTTTTTGAAAAATTTCTGGACCTCAAAATTGAAAAAAGAGGAAAACAGTGTTCTTGGGAAAGGGACATGCGCGCCTGATATGTGTTGCGCAAGTGACTTGCGCGCCAAGAAAGGAATTGTGCGCTGGTGCCTAGGAGGATTGGAAATTTGTGCACCATATGTTTTTAAAGATCATAACTTCAAAATATTTCAAAGGAAAGATGGTCTCGCAAGTATTGTTTTGGTCGCGTGGGTGAGTAGTGCGACAGAGGCTAGGGCGGTTGGAGTTGCGCACCGGAACTTGCGTGCCGAGAGGAGGCTTACTCGCCACTATACAGGGTGTCGAGTTTGCCTATATATAGAGGACCACCCCTCCTCATTTCATACGAAGTTAAAGACATATATATTTTCTGAGCTCCCGTCACGCAAGTGTTGAGGTCGTGCAAGTGGTTATGGGTCGTGCAAGTTGAAGTTGCGCGACAGTTGTTTGTTGTGCATCCAAGGTGTTTTGGGAAAGAAAGGCGTTGGGTTGCACAAGTTTGGAGTTGAATAAGGAGGTGTCGTGCAAGTGGGATGGTGACACTTGTGCGCGGAATTTGTGTCGTGCAAGTGACTTACGCGCCAGGCAGTAAAGAAGCGTGATAGTGTTTTTTGAGCTGCGTAAATATTGGGAGATTTCCCGATACCCTCGGTGCAACATTAGATTCATCTATGGGTGGAATTTGTACTTTAACAGAGTATGTAAATAAAATAGAGGATGTATTCATTAGATAATATGAAGATACCTTCACTACTATAAACTAATTGTGACTTCACAAAAGGCAGTGAGCCAGGGGGAGTCAACGGGAGTGACCCGAGGGACGTAGTGAGCTACCCCTAATCTTTTGTAAAGGCAGTGAGCCTGGGATATAGTGACTGTTCTCGAACATTTGTAATCCATAGATAGTAAAGTTTAGTGTAATTTGGTACGAACGACAACCTGTCGGCGTATGCTCCTTGGACGTAGCCCTTAGTGGTGAACCAAGTAAAAATTGTTGTGCCATCTCTCTGCATGTGTATGTTTACTTTCAGATCATTTTCATCATACAGGTTTAACAAGTTCCTACCAACGTGAGGACAAGATCCATCGCATTAAAAGAAAAAGTTGTCACCCTGATTCACCCCTCCCCTCTCAGGGTGTCTCTAGGTCCTACAAAAACATGGAGGATGGTTTTATAGGGAAAATATCCAAACACCTTGAGCTATAAATACATTCCCCTCTTCTCCTAGAATTTTTTTTAAAATTAATGACTCAAGGAGGATATATTTGAATGAAAAATACTTTAAAAGGGTCTTGGATAACCTTTCATACTCTTTTTTTACTATAGAGACCTCTCTTCCTTCCTTTTTCCATCTTCTTATTTGTCTTTCATTTCTTAAAATCTTTTTTTCGTAACCATTATTTAATATTAATTAAAGTTTTATTTTATTCTCAAATATTTTTCTAACCTATATTAAATTAAATTATAATCATATATTATTTTCAATATTGTTGGTATCCCTTTCCATAACCCCATCTAAATTTATTTCAAGTGTGATTTCTTCTGTTTTCTTCATGTGTGTTTGGAAAAACACTTTTCTTGTCCTATTATTTTAATTTACTTTTATTTCTTTTAAAATCCATATAAACAAAATATAAAAACCATTTTATTTATTGAGTAAATTACCCATTGGGGTGATTTATAAGGTTGGTAATTTAAGGTGATTGAGAGATTTACATGATTCAATTTAAAAAAAAATTAAAATTTTTTAACTAAACTAGAAATTCTATGGGTTAGTGAAATATCTAATTAATTATATGGATTAAATGAATTATTGAAAACACTTACACAATGGTTTATATATTATTGTACCTTATATGAATGAAATCAAATTATAATTGATTACCTACTTCAGACTTGGATTAAAGTCTAATCTTATGGATTTTGATCTCAATCTTCTTGTGAAATATATGTTACTTTTTTGCAATAATTTGTATTTCTCAAGTATCATAATCCTTAAAATTCACAATATATAATTTGACCAAATTATTATAAAATTTCTTAAATAATCAAAATTTATCAATCAATTCACTTAATCTCTATGAACAATAAACCCCCCCCCCCACCACACAGAGATTTTAATGATTAACTAAAATAATCAATTCAAAAATAGAGTACCATCATTAAGTATCTGTTTTGAGTTTCACTATACGCATTATAGTAGAGAAAAAAACCTTTTATGGTAGATAGGATACAATTGGTTATGCTTAAAATGTCTCTAATATCAAGAATGGTTCTTTAAGAAGTTTTTTGTTTTGATTGACATTTAAAAACAAATAAAAGAGAAAAAAATATTTATAATAATTAAAAATATAACAAAATAAAATCCAACACCCACATCTTTTCAATAAAAATTAAAAGTATATATTAATACCTCATAGAATACCCAATAATACCGCTTTTTATTTTACACTAAAATAGATCATTTCATCTATTAGATTATGAGGACAATAAGGAGTAACCAAACCAAACCCAGGCCTTTACTAAACTCTTTTAAAAATATAGACTGTACGTCCTAGTGAAACAAACTCTAAAAGAACTCATTGGCCCTAATATGAATTAATAACCCCTTGGTATTATATATACCAATATAGAGGGTGATTTAAGACTCAATTCAGGTTTGATTCGCCTTTACCTCATTTTCATGGGCTATCTAGTGAGGATTCTCATATTTATCTCAAAGAGTTCCAAGTAGTTTGTTCTACCATGAATCCTCAAGGTATTTATAATGAAAAATTAAAACTCAAAGCATCTCCATTCTACCTATCCAAATCTACAAAGTCTTGGATCTACTGCCTCATACTTTTCAAATAGCCTCTATATGAAAAAAAATAGTGGAATTCAAAAATTCCAAAATTGAATCTCTCCATGAATATTGAGAGAGATTTACAAGTCTTGTATAAACATTCTCACACCACCAAATCCCAAACCAAATCCTTA
This sequence comes from Viscum album, assembly GCA_963277665.1. Taxonomy (NCBI): domain Eukaryota; kingdom Viridiplantae; phylum Streptophyta; class Magnoliopsida; order Santalales; family Viscaceae; genus Viscum; species Viscum album. Next base: position 901,925,593 of record OY728160.1, on the reverse strand, counting down.
TACATTACTTATATAAATTGTTATTGGTGATAGATATAACACTCATTGACACTTCAAGTGGGTGTTCTCTTTAAAATGAAAACCCTACAGCTACACGTAATCTCATAAGGAATGTTGATAAAAACACGCAACAATTCTATACTTGATCACCAAATCAAATGAAACAATCCCAATAGAGTCAAAAAAAAGATCCAAATAAGATGATTAGGTAGATGGGAGACCTCACTGGGATCTTAAGATGACTAGTAGTAGCTTCCAAATCCCCAAAACTCTTCCTCTCCTCAATCTCAATTCCTTGGACCCATTAAAAATTTTGGAATCTGTAGTTCACCATCTCATCTAAATGATATTTTTTTCAACTATAAGATGGTATGTTAGATTCTTCTAGTAAAATGTATTTAAATGCATCATTTTATTAGTGGATCAACAAACCTTATCCAGTAGTTAAGTTTGTTAGTAGTTCTATTCATCCCCAATATGATCTTTTATCTCTTACTTACAATCAATGCTAGAAGGACCATCCAGGATTGAGGTAAAATAATCATGTTTCTCAACTACCTAGACTTCCTCTTTAAATTCAAAACAAATTACAATATATTCAAGGTGTGAGAAACTTATAAAAATTATATCCATTCATTCCATAAAATCAAACCAGAAATCCTCCACCTCCTCCACCTAATTTCCACCATTATGGTGAGTCTTCCCAATTCAAAAAAACATTATAACTAATTTCCAAATAAAAATAGTCCTAGTAATCCAAAATTTGTAAATTCCTCCTCATATAAGAAACCATGGTACAGTATGGTAAAATAAATTTCCTACATTACTTGATCAAGACTAAAGATCATTGAAAATAAAATTGGTTAAATTGATTCCCATTTGATCCAAAAAATGATAAAATAATTCTTTCAAAATTCCAACTCAATCATTTCACAACCCCAAGGGTAATGTAAGTGAAATTGAACTTAAATTGGGAAATAACAACTCCATGAATTATGGTGATAGCTCTAAAATAACTCTAACTATTGAACTTGAAAAGTAAAAGAATCCCATGAAGGAATCTGAAAATAAAACTCATCATATCCTTCCAATTTCTCAACCAACCCAATCCCTTTTACTCAATCCTTATCAAATCCTAAGACACCCTTTGAACTGTATTTTGAAATGTAAGAAATTTTTAAAAGAGTTCAAGTCAAAATCCATATCTTTGATTCCATCAAACAAGTTTTTAAGTATACAAAGTTCCTTAAGGAACTATGCCCAAATAAAAAACATCTCAAAACCATTGAAAATTTTATATATCAATAATCTGTTTCCATGAAGTGTAAATACGTGGTGACATTCATAGTTCTATGCCAAATAGAAATCTCAAACTTTGACAATGCACTCTTTGACCTAGGAACCATGATTAATGTTATTCCCAAATATATCTTCTCCATTATTAATTTAATACTTTTTCAACCTATAATTTTAGTTATCTAATTATCTAATGAAACCATTGTTTATCTTTAAGGAATAATTAAGGATGTTATTGTTCAATTCATTGAGCTAATATTTCTTGTTTATTTTTATGTACTTTACATGGAAGGGGAGATAACATATTTCTAATCTCTTAAAATTCTATTAATACTTTACCTCATGGTTTGTGGAACAGAACATTTTTTCCATTATAGAATCTCATCCATAGAATTTAGTGACCAACTATTCAAGTTCAACATTTTCTAATCCATGTGATACCCTATAGAGAATCACTTTGTAGTCTCCACCAATTATTCTAAAAACTCTTACGAGAGTAAAATAAACCTTGAGACTTATTTCTTTTCTTATTTTAATGAGAGTGGAGGTTGTTAAATATTTGAAATTATTAACAAGGTGATCAATAGTGAAGATAAAATTTACCTTTATTATCTAAAATATATTGAGGTAAGTGACCATAAACATTGTTTCAATTCCAAATACACATGTGATTCCTTCAAATCCATATTGAAAAATGATGATATAAATGAGTTGTAAATAAATGGGATTAAATCATCAAATTCCAAATTTCATGTCCAAAAAATAAATTATTATCTTGAATTTAAAAATATTCCAAAACACATGAAGTATATATTCCTCTTCCATGATCACTCTTACCCAATAATCATCTCTTATTAAATTACTGAATTTCAGGAATCAAGTAAATTCCTTTTCTTAGAGGAAAAGAATATGATTTATGATAGACACTATAGGAGATAACTTTAATCAATATTTATAATTTCATACATCATATATATTTATATTAATCATACAAACCTATTAGGAAACCCAAAATAGAACCAAATCCACTCATCCTTAAGGTTTTAAGGGATGATATTTCCAAGATTATCAAAAATGGTGTTATCTATTATATTTTTTATATTAATTTGTTTAGTTTAATTCAATCGGTACCTAAAAAGGGTGTAATAAATATTGTCATAAATGATCATATAGAATTGGTCCCAAATTTAGTGAATTCTAAGTTGTGTGTGTGCGTCGATTAACAAAAATTGAATGCTGAAACAAAAATAGACCACTACCCACATCCCATCCTAGAATAAATGATATAATGATGAGTCAAAAAGTATCATTATTACTTTATTTATGGATACATTTGAAATTTCCAAATCCCAATCACATCTCAGGATGAAGAAAAAATATCATTCATTTTCCCCTTTGTAATATACTCATATAGGATAATTCCTTTTGGCCTTTATAATTATCCTTCAACATTAAAGAGGTTCATGATGAGAGTTTTTTCAGATTTTATAGATAATTACATAGTGGTTTCTATGGATTATTTTACCAGTTATGGTGATTCATTTAAATTATGTTTTTATTTAGTCTCCATGGGGCTAAAAAATGTGTCAATTGTAACATTGTGTTTAAATTTAAATTATAACACTTCATGGTTACTAGTAGGATTTTTTTGGGATAAATAATATTTAATGAGGGTATTCAAGTTGATCCTTGTAATATTTTTGTAATAAAATCACTTTTTGAACGAAATTCAGTGCAATACAAATGATATTTCTTAGAAATTCCATTTTATATTGGTTATTGATCAATAATTTCAGCAATATTGTACTCCCTCCCACATAATTACTTCAAAATTTTATTCTATTAAATTTTTATGAGTCTTAAAATATGTAATTTATTGAAATAAAAAATCCACTCACAATTTCCCTAATTACTCAATTTTTATGTGTCATATATTATTCCTCAAAAACATTGGATAAAACTCAATTACATTACTATATCATAGAAAAAATTATTAATTTTGCTTTTTTATTTGGATAAATTTAGTCCCAATATCTTAGGTTCTAAAATAATTATATTCACACACCATTAATATTTAAATTTATTACTTAAAAAGTGATTCAAGGTTTAGGATAATAAGTTGGATTCTAATTCTTTAATAATTTGACCTTGTGATTAGGTATAGATCGGGTAAAGAAAAATCTATATTTAATCACTTGAGTAGAATTATTAATTCTTATAATTCTTAAATTATTGTTCCTGAATTCCCCACTAAAACATTTTAATCTCCCACTCTAAAACTACCATGGTATACCCTGGTTATAAATTTTAGGGTTTCTGGTGTTTTTTCTGAAATTTTTTTAGAGGAGAAAAAATAAAAATTGAAAATTGAATCAAATTAATATTATATAAATATAATAAAATTTATAAAACTAGGGATAATATGGTAATTAAAATACGTTTTGATGAAGAGGAACATTCCTTCAAATTGGGATTCTGTCACTCACTTCCTCTAGGTGACCACTTTGACAAAAAAAGGGCCTCTTAAAAGTTATTAGACTTGAGATTATTATGAACTTTAATCTTCAAGGAATCATATTAGTTATATAAATCATGTCCCACATACCAAATATTTATCACAATCTCCAAAAGAAATGAAATTCCCAAAAATTTATTAATATTCTATAAAATCATCAATGTTTGGGGAATCAATTTCATGGGTCCCTTCCCTCCTTCCAATGGCTTTTAATACATCATTCTCAATTTTGACTATGTTTCTAGGTTGATATAGGGAAAACCCACTAAAAATATGATGATAATATTATTAATGAGCTTCTAAAAATACACATCTTCTTTATATTTGGAACTCCATGGTTATTAGTGAATGACTTAAGAACCCATTTATCAATTGGACCATGGAATCTCTCTTGAAAAAAATGGGATCATATTATGGATTACATGGATTATTGAAACCACTTACATAATGGTTCATGTATTATTAAAAAATATAGGAATGGGATCGTATTATGAACAACACACTAGTTGAGACTTGGATTAAATTATAAACATATGGATTCCATTCTAAATCATATTGTGGATACTGATTTAATGAAATAATTTCAAATGCTCAAATATATCATAAGTCTTAAAATTAGAAATATTTACTTCACTCCAATCCATATAAAATTTCTTAAATATTTGGAAAAAATCAATCAATCCACTTAATATCTATGAATATTCACCCCCCCCCCCCCAATTTTAAATACAAACTAAATCAATAAATTCCAAAATATATTATCATCATCAAAGATTAAACCCTAGTGACACTATCCACCTTATATCAGAGAACCAAGCCTTTGAAGATTGATAGTGTTATGAATCCATCATCACCCCATTCCTATGAGATATAAAATAGAATCACCACACATGAGATATATATTTAAGAAAAATCCATCACTTAAAGGACTACCCCATCATTAGTGTACTGGAATATAGGAAGAAAATTCTTTCACCCTACTCACGACACTAAGTCAACCTAATACACACTCAAAAAAACTCACAAACCTCTTAGTAAAAATTTAAGACAAAAATAGTAAAGGAAAGTTGACACATGGATTCACATGGTGTATATGTGAGTCTTACATCCAAAAGTAAAACACTATTTCCATCTCTAATATAATTTAAATATGTAGTAATTACCATCACATTTTATAAGTCATAATTTTAGATCATTAATTAAAAGTAATCTCTCAATCACATTCTTACATGTGTACTGATAGTCCCACTTACTGATAGTAAGTTCCAATTGGTAATCCAGTTGTTCCATAATTTGAGAGTCTTGTAATTCACACAATTTTACCATGATGACTATCGATCTCTTGTAGCAATCGACACCTAGCCATTGTATCCAATGAAAAATGAAAAGATACCCAAATATTTACCGAAAAAATATAATGATAAACCCTATAACTTATATTGAAATTTTTTTAATGACATTAGAAACTTAACTTGTCCATCAGATCATACTATTATTAGATCATCCTATAATATATTGGATATTCCACTACTACTACCTGAACCAACAAAACTAAGTTATCATCTTGTTCTCCTCCTTTTGGAATATGAAATTTGAACTTGAATAGGCCTAAAAATACCAAAAATATTCCATATGAATACTAAATCAAATAATTCTTGGAAAATCTCAAACAATTTTATATAATAAAATCTTTTACTTATGTAGAAAATAAGAGTCAGTTCTAGTAATGCTATGGACATGTACAATGTATCTGGTGATAAAAAAATCCTTTACATACAGTATTTCATATTGAATAAAGTGAACCAAATTTAAGAATCCATAATTAAAAAAATCAATAACCAATATTGAGACACAAACATACCCAATTAATTTTAGGTTTAGAGTTTTAGAGAATTGGGAAAAGACTTTAACTAAAAAAACTAAAATCTTTCTCATCCAATGTACATTTTTTCAATTACAGTGATAAATTATTATTTCACAAAAATTATTCATAATATCCTATAAAATAATTCACACGTAAGACCATTCTATACAAACCATACATAATACTCCTCTTCATAACCTGGATAAAATGTTACATAAGAAGGGTGAGCCCAAACGCTCAATAAGGGTAAACATAATTGATGTCAACTGAATATCATAAGTGATCATAATATGATCATGTGGTTAGGATAATATAATAAAGGTGAAAAAAATAACATTAGGAAATTATAAATAATGAAAAATAGATCCTAAATCATGATTCATATAATTAATCTTGGAATAATACATGAGTAAAAGAAGTGTGAGAGTGAGAATCAATAATAATGATCCCTCAAAACATAACATAGATATGTTTCAAATTCTTAGATCAAGAATTATGTAGATAAATATCTTAATAAGTTATACAAAAATGATCATGAATATTACCTATAAAATCATATTTATATCACCCTTATAATGGAATAACTTAACTAGTTAGTTCCAACATTATTCATAAAGGAATAACCTAGCAAGTTAATGACAACATATTTTCTCTAGATAATAAACCATTACCCAGTTCTTTGGAGGGATATAATAAACCCATCCATCATCATATATAATTTATAAGAACCATATAAAGAATAAGAAACATGGGGGCTATCACCTTCATTATAAAACTCATTAAAACATTCATTTAAAGCCATATGACTAAGCACTTATAGTTATCACATATAAATAAGAGGAAATATAATTTTTTTGACAACTCTTAAAAAATACAGAAACATGGAAATATAATTTTCCTTGGTAAACCATGGAAACATGCAATATAAGATTAATAATTAAGAAAATATATTACAGTGTGAAAATATGATCAAATGGTAAATTTTAAATAAGAAAGTAAAAAATAAATAGTATATAAAAAATTAAAAAAAAAATCCTTTTAAAATATTTTTAAATAAAATCAAAGATATTTGAAAATTAACTTGAGAGATAATTGATGTTTAGAAAAAATTATTGAAAAAATATAAATAATATGTATATAGAGTAAAAATATTTAGGTAAAAGACTTAAAAATCTTTAAAGAAATATTTTTTAAAGAAAATAAAACACAACATTTTAAAATAAAAATCCATTAAAAGAAATAAATTGAAAAGAAACATTAAATAGCATGAAAAAAATTGAATCATGATATAATATATAAAATAGTTATTATATACCCTATATAAATGAATAAATGTTTATAATATTAAACATGTCTCAATGAAAAAAAATGAGACGAAGAACCTTTAAATATTTGGTAAACATTGAGTAAAAAACTCTTAAAAGATATAACTAGAAATAAAACATTAAATACCATGAATAAATAGATAATAATTATATTCAATATCAAAGAGAAATTATATACACTATATTAAATAAAATAATTTCAAAAGATAAAACATATCTCAATGAAGAAAATTTTGAGATGAGAAACCCTTACAGATTTGGTAACACTTGAATTAAAATCCATTTAAAGAAAGAGATTTATTTGAAACTTTATATCCCATAAATTTCATGAAAAAAATATTATAATAAATTAATGTTTAATTGAATAAAATTAATTACTTATAAAAGGAAATATTGTGCACAACATAAAACTTGTTTTAATGAATTGAAATTGAGACTAATAAACCCTTACCTTGAACTTACGCTTTGTCAAACTTGCTTTGAATTTCATATATAATAAATTTTTTTTTTATTCATAGAAATAAGAACATTATTAGTATTTAATTTAATTTATACCATCCATTTATCTTTCTTTATTACTCATATATTAATTTTTTGTTGTCAAAATTGGAATTCGGGTGTTAACTGTTTAATTTCCCTTACATGATTCAGTTTGGAAGTTCTGATCTTTGAGTGTTTCTAAAGAATTAAGCACCTATATAATGTAAATGATAAGTTAATTGGTTTTTTTATATAATAATGTATTTCCATGGTCATTTTAGAGAAATTATTTTGACATATTTCATGGAACGCTTAAAAATTCCATTTTCAGAGATTATTAAATTAACAAATGACTTGAATTTATAAGTAGATATACTTTTAAATATTAACTCTCCATAATTATAAAAAAAATTAAATTACTTATTAATATATCTTATTATCATTATTTAAGTTTTGTTAATCATTCATGATGTAAACATTATAACATCATTCATGTAGGTGGTAAAATTGACCCAACGAAGAACACTTTATAATGGTTGAATGAGTAAGAACATGTTATTTTATAGTGATAATATCAATTTTACATAATATTAGTGATTTAAAAAAAACATTTTATTAAAGTGATAAATTTAATTTAGGAATTTTTAGATGAATAAGATAAAATAAAGAGAATGGTTAGAATTTATTACTTAAAAAGTGTCTTGGTAAGCTCGTTGTAAGCAGTCAAATTTTACTATGACCATTTATTATTAATATTATTAATGAAATTCCAAAATTATATTTACGAAAAATTAATCATGTAATAGTTATAATATTTATATATTAAATCCATTTTTATAACTATCCATTTAATGTGGTGATGAAAAATGAAATACATCGTTCATGGATGCGGTATTTCACACATAACACGGGCGACATTTTCATTTTCCAATTGATATAAAGGAGGTAGATTATAGTTGTTACATAAATATAATAATATTTAATTATAATCAATATAATAATTTCATTATTTTATTATGGTTATAATATATTTTTAGGAGGTGAAATAAGAATGAAACATGAAACAACATTGCTAATCCAATTACCTCTTCCTCAGATATCCTATTTTAGATCACACATTTGGCATTATTAGATAGATATTTCAGGGAGATAAAAATATCTAGGTAATAGGAAATAAAGTTGTGGAGGGATTTAATTAATCTTTTATCAAGATAAGGTTCTTAAAATGGGTTTAAAAGTGATGTGGTGAAGGGATCCTATAATAAGTGAGAGGAGTGGCACTCTTATAAATACTTGTTTTATTAATCTATAATATATTTCATATTCAAGATAATTGGATAAAAATTAGCCTGATTTAGAATATAGGATAATCCGGCTTGATAATACACCAATAATATAAAATTTATACATGTTTTTTTATATTTTTGGCTTTATACCTTAGTTTGACCCCTTTTTATCTCTTTTAACCTTTACTGTGGTAATATATTTCTACCTTGGTAACTTATTTTTCTGAACAAAAATAAAATTATACAAGTCACCAGATTTGAAAATTATATATCCAAATATGGAAACTATTTTACAAAATTCAACTTCTAGAGTTGGTAAAAATTAATTTTAATTAATAATATTATAAACGTATCAAAAATAGTTTTTTGAAAAATTATTTTTTGAGTGTAAAAAATAAATCTACACCAAAATAATGTATAGTAGAATTATATTAAAATTTATTGGTTTATAGATAAAAAATCATAAGTTATGTGACTTTTAAATAAATCAAAAACCAAATGGTGCCTTGTTAATATTTAATTAAAGGAAAAGAAGCCAAAAAAATAGTTTTTGTTAAGAATAAATATAACTTGGGTTCCAAAATTTCATGTCTAGGTTTATAAATTAAAAATATTATATTTAAATTGTATTATATTATGCCTTAAATAAATTATTTGTCTAGAAAAATATTTCATATATTTTTATGTCATGCTGATACCATAATGATGTCATAAAAGTTACAGGTTTTGTAAAAACTGTATGTTTCAGTTTTCATACAAAAATTCACCCTAAACTAATTTTAATATGTTGAATAAAAAAATTAAAAATATTTTATAAAATTAAAATTTCAAATTTTAGAAATTTAAATTATAAATAAAATCATATAATACATGGAAAAACAATTTACTAATAATAATAAGTATTTCTTTTTCAAATGAAAAATCCCATTCTTTCCTCATACCTTGATAGAATTATTTATAATATTAAAACAATAATTAATATCAATGTGGATTTATATAATTAACAAAAATATTCATTTATAAGATATCTGATAAGAATTAATTTTATGAAAATTTATTTAATATTTAAATAAAATTCATTTTCTATCCCAAAGTAAACATAATAATTTAAAATATATAAATTCTTTATAATTAATTACATGATATCTTTTTAGAAATTATATAAACATACATAAGGGTATAAATTATATATATATTCACAATAATTTATATTGATTAATCATAAAAGTGGTATCTTTTTAAAATTACCTAGTTTGTCACATTCTCTCACCACCCCATAAAGAGATTACATCCAATAATTGTGTATTAAGTACAACTAGAATGGGTTTATAATGAAATTAAATATTTAATTTTTAAAATCCTTTTCATAGGGTGAAGGAGGACTTTAAAAACCATAATTTTTAATTTAAGCCTCAATAATGCAACCTTAAAAGGAAAATAAGGGTAAATATGATAAATATGGAGTGAAATATAAAAAATTTATACAAAAGTGGAAAGAAATGACTTCTATGTTTTTTTAATGGTTTTCAAGGAAACACACATTGAAAAGAAAATATAACATTTCCTTTTCAAAAGAGATGATTTTAAATGTTAATTATTCAAAAGATAATACATATCTATCTTCTAAAATAAGAAAACATTTGTGGGAATAAATAACATGGTCATATAGGAAAAATAGAGAACATAGATGTGGAAAATTATTCTTAAAAATCATAAAAATTCATCAAAGAAGAAGAACATAAGAGATTGGGCTTATAGCCTAATGGTAAAAACAACCTTTTAATCCTACATATAAACCCAAGATTGAGTCCCATCCATAAAAAAATTTAGTATAGGGGTGTTCCTTGGTAGAGACCACAGAGATGGTGGTGGGTATGCATTGGGACTTAGGGGTGCTGAGTTGGTGTAGATGATGTTGAAAAGTAGACCTTGGGGCAACACCGGAGTGGCATTTGTTTGGGGCAAAGGTGTGAGGGATCAGAGGTTATCCTCAGTAGCATCGATGGGTTTTGGAAGTATTGATCATTTTTTGGAGTGGTTGTTAGGTATTTCATGGTGAGGTCTCAGTAGTGGCCCTCAGCGGCATCAATGGTGGTTCAGTGGTATGACTCATCTGAGAGTAGTAGCAGTGCATGGCCTCAGTGGATGGAATGTGAAAGCATCAGAAAAAATGTAAGGGACTCAAAATTATAGGATAAGACCTATATGAGGCTTCAAATTACCAGCACCCACTCTGCAAGGCTACCTTTTTAGAATAATGAGAGGTTATGGAATTTTCTATTAGTACCAAGTATTATGTATCTCTACATGGGGAAATGATATTCATGCATCCATGCAAGGTTTAGAGCTATTCAATGTAACAAATTTTTGGTAGGTACTATTCTAGTGGTTTCAGTCCTTGGAGACCTTTGGTTCATGTCTTAGTTTATGTTTCTACTAGTCCTATAGGTCATGTAAGGGTTCCCTCTTAACCCAGTTAAAAAGTGAATTGTCTAAAAAATAATAATCTAAGTCCTTAATAGGAACATGATATGAGAATTTAATTTTCATACAGAGGAAAATAAAATACGATTCAATAAAGAGAATAGCGGAATTTATCAATCATAGAATAACATGTTCAAATAATAACTATTATGACTCAAGAAAAATATATCAAGTTAATAAAAAATTTAAACAATGTGGTGTGTAAATTATAAATCCTTGAGAGAGGAAAAGTGAGCATAATTTCATCAAAAATTAAAGTAATGTATTACTTTAAAAATATTTTATTTGATAAAACTAATATAGATATGGAAAATAGATTGTGGATATCAGTAAATTTCATTTTGAAGTCAATACTAGGAAAATTATCATACATATTATTATAATATTAAAACTTATTTTCACTTTTATAGTACTCATACTTATGAAAGAGTTTATGGCGATTACCTTTATAGTGGAATGATCATTTTCATATAATACTAAATAGATTTATCATTTTTTTTATAATATTTAGGACTTATTGAAATAGAGAATTTGATAAAATATTCTTATTTGATTTCATTTCACTTTTATAAGAATAATATCATCCTTTATTTGTGGGTTTGAATCAGTTTCCTCCTCTATTTCATCTAATATTCTAAAAAATAAATATCCAAGATGAATTTTGTAATCCTAAATCATGGAAATCGACTCTTAATGGATCATGGGATCCACAAAAAATATATTTTTCCTCATTTCCTTAAGGTTTTTTTATAAAAATTATTCCTCCTATTTCTAACCACTTAAATAAAGAAAAATGATTACCTTAAGTAAAGATAATACCAAATGAATAATGAATAAACCATCATATAAAGAATTGATACTTTAATCTATAAAACCATAGTATAAGAACCACAACCCATTTTTAACTTACCTCATTCCATAAATAACTAGACCCTAAAATTCTTTATAAAAATGATAACATATTATTCCAAAATAAACATAAAATTTTTTCCCAAACAACATAAAGTCGTTCAAATTGTTATATACCAAACACATATATACCCTAATCACATGTTCTACCAAAATATTGTAATTTTTTCCCAAATTTAAATTACCCCATTTTCATAATTTTCCATACTTACCTAAATATTAAACCATATAACAAAGGTTTATCTAAACATATATCATATATTCTTCCTTAGACCCAATAAAAATATCTTAAAATATCATTAATCACCTCAATATCCAATTACATAATACCTCAAAATGGGTATGTATTCCTCTTCAATTATGATCAACCTTAAACTAATCAATCCAAAATAGTATCCATAACTCTTAAACTATACTAATATGATAACTTCTTAACCTATAATGTTATTTAGACCCAACTTTTATATCAACTATAATGCCCCAAACCCATACACCTGGATCCAGTGGTAAAAAATCCATTATATACTAGATTTGATACCAACTAAAGAGACTAAAATGTAACCATCTATAATTAAAAAAACAATCACCAAAATTTAATCACATAACTACCTTATACATTTTAGTTTTAGAGTTTTATATAATTTGGAAAACCCATTAACTAAAAAAACTCATATCATTATCATCCAAATGATATTTTTTCGATTATACTAAGAACTTATTATTTCAAAAGAAGTCTTTAACATCTTCCCAAACATTATCCACATGTTATAACCTTCTAGAAAAATAATACATAATATTCCTCCTCATAAACTAGATAAATGGAAATATAAGATGGTTGAGCTCAAACGCATAATAAGGGTGAACTTAAACAATATCAATTACATATCATAAGTAACCATAATAATATCATGTGGGTACAAGAACATAATAAAGGTACAAAAACACAGCATAAGGAAATCACACCCTATAAAACACGGATCATAAATCTTGATTCATTGTATGAAACCTAACATATGACACGAGTAAAAGAAGTGTGAAATAATGAGTTAATAATCATGATCGAAAAAAATATAATAAATATTTATTTCAACTTCTTAGATCAAGAATTACATAAAACAATAATGTAAACAATAATAAAAGAAAAAAGAATAATCATGAACGTTACTTGGTAAATCATTTTCATATAACCCTTATAATTGAATAACTTAACTATTTAATTCCAATATCATTCGTAGTGGAATAACTTTAGAAATTAATTCCAACATATTTTCACGAGAGGATAAAACATTGCCCAGTGAATTTGAGGTTTATAACAGACCCACCTATCATAATATATAATGTCCAAAAACTATAACAGGAATAATACACATAGTATATTTCATTTTCATTATAAAATTCATAAAAACATTCATTTGAACCCGTATTCATAAGTACTTATAATTATCACATACAAAATAGGAACTGTCATTTTCTTTGATAACTCTTTAAAACTATCATAAAATAATGAAAATAGTATATTTATTTAACACCCATATAAACTTATAAAATAAGCTTAATTATGAAGAGAAAACGTGGTGGGAGGAAAATATTTTCCATCGATAAATGCTAAAACCCATTATTTTCACACCTTTGTAAAAAATGTCAAAAATAATCCATATGGAAATAATTTAAAATATTAATTTTAAAACATTTCTAAATAAAGTAAAAGATAGTTTAAAATGACCTTGAGAAATTGTTATAACCCAACCCCATGTCGAGCTCAAGCCATAACTACCCCAAGCCGCCTCCATAGGCAAGAGGGTGTTGACTAGTGCTAAAGGCACAACAAACTTGGGGAGGCCTCTTCCTAAAAAATTGTGCACACACATGTAGCCAAATCATTGAAAAAGTGTATAGGGAAAGGAAAACAAGATACAATAATACTATATATAAACCGCAAACATACATTAACCACTAAACAGTACAAGTAAAAAAAAGTAAACTGAAATGGAAGGGATTAAAATACACACCTAATCAGAAAATTGCCATAACCTAGTAGTAACTGAAAAGTAAAACAGCTAAGAGATCCTTGCTCCTAGATCCCAAGCTATGACCACTATATGCAGTCTAAGCACCTATATCCCTAACCTCCTCTGAATCCACGATCAACTTGTATGTCCTCTACATAAGGCAGTACACATGAATGAAAATCCCATACAGGGGTTAGTATAAACATACTCAGTAGGACACCCCAAATATGTGAATGGGGAGCATTAAGAGATAAAAATAGAGAGGAAATCAGTAGCTAGAATAGGGTACCATAAAGAAGTATAACTCAACCCAACAAGAGATTGAAGTAAACTCGTCCAAAACACAAGGAGCTAGAAACGGTGAGAAGATGAACTTCTTGTGGAGTCTTCACTACCTATAATAGGAGAGTATACTCATCCAACCATCAGAAGCTAGATATAGAAATCACATTTCATACCCCATGCGTCTTTTCCTATCCTGGAAGAAGAGTAACCAAAACCCAAGGAGTGGGTACTAAAAATAGGATACATGTATATGCTCAATCAAAGAATCCCAAACGAGAGTGTGTGGGGATCTCCATCTCACAGCTCAGCCTAGGAAAAGAGTCACCAACAACTCTAGAAGTAACCACCAATGATACCTAGTATCCCTCACATCTTCCCTAAACATGTAAGTCAAAGGGAATCAATTAACACACATTGACACTATTTACATTGAGCGGATCTTTCTCACTCGCATAGTTTTAGGTCATGTCACAAGGAAGTGACTCGATGGGGAAAGATTTCCTCTTTCTTGTGAGTCCAAAGGTACTTTAAATGATGTCTCATCACTAATCATCATAGACAAGAGTCCTTCTCTTGTAGCCACCAGGGAACTCCGCTGCCCAGCTCGGCTAGAGTTTACCACTTGGGAAGGTCATCAGGGAATGCCACCACCCATCCCAGTTGGAGGGAAATCCTGAAATTTCAGTTAGGGAACGCCACTACCTAGCCCGGCTGGAAGGTAAGCCCAAAACTTCCATCATGGATTCCACTACCCATCCCAGTTGGAGGGTAAGCCCAGAATTTTCCTCAAGGAATTCCACGGCCCAACCCAGTTGGAGGGTAAGCTGGGAATGTTGAAGAACTCCATTGCCCAGTCCTACTAGAGGGTAAACCAGAAAGATAATTGGGGAAAACCAGTACCCAGTCCTACTTGAGGGTAAGCCCAAGACGTCGAAGAACTCCATTTCCCAGTACTACTAGAGTCACTACCACAAAAACAGTTTTTCGCAGCACCCCCCCCCCCTTATCAGCGCTTGTTTAGTAGCGCTGATAGAGGGGGGGCCTTTATCAGCGTTTTTTTTAAGCGCTGATAAAGGGTCGACTTCAAAAAAAATTAAAAAATATATAAATATAGTTATATTGATATAAATATAATATATAATTTTTAAATATATTTTAGATAAGTATAAATGTACATTTACATTTAATATACTTAATATACTTAATATATAAGATATTTAGTGAAAATGGATTCTTAAAAAGTTAAAAAAAATATTTTTAATTAATAATTTGCTTATTATTATGGAGTAATACTCATTTAATAACAATTTGAAGATGAAAAAAATTAAAAAAATTAAAAAAAGATCCAAAATATGTTGAAAACGCAACTCAAACTTCAAAAGGTCGTAACTTTTGATCAGGGTGTCCGTTTGAGCTCTACCACATATCAAATCGAAACCTGCGATGAGCTATACGTCACTATGACATGGGGGACCCTAATCAAGGGGTTTTCAAGGACAAAAGAGGCTCAGAAGGCCTCCAAAACTGAGTTTTTAGTCAGGGTACCCTGATTTTTTAACATTTTGTGGATTTTCTGCCTCGTTTAAGGGGGTATTATTGGCTTTTTTGGTGGGGAATTAATTTATTATAGGGTATTACATTCATATTAATATTATTTCTTTTAAATTTAATCATTTTTTATAATTCACTGATATTTATAATCAAATATATAACTATATGTACATATTTTTTATATATTCACACCTAAAAATTTAATTATAAATATAAATAATAAAATATATTTACATATAAAATATATTAACTTTATATTAATAATAACTAAATCCATTTTATTTAAAATACAAATATATGAATATTTATATACCTATATATTAATCTAACTATATATATATATTAATCTAACTATATATATATATATATATTAATATAATAACTATATATATACATATTAATATAACTACATATATATATATTAGTATTACTATAAATATATATATATATTAATATCACTATAAATATATATATTAATATCACTATATATATTAATATAACTATATATATATTAATATAACTATATATATATATATATTAATATAACAATATATAAGTTAATATTACTATATATATTTTAATATAACTATATATATATATATATATATTAATATAAATATATATTACTATAAACATATATTACTATATGAATAAATATAATTATATATATATATATATTAATAAAACTATATACATATATTAATATAACTATATATATATTAATATAACTATATATATTATACTATAACTATATATATATATTATAATATAACTATATATATTAATATAAATATATATTACTATACGAATAAATATAACTATATATATATATATATATATATAGATATCATGAATTGGAAGACAAATCAAAATAGAGTAGTGGTAAAGGCTTAGGCGCGCAAGGGGGAGGTCTCGAGTTCAAATCCTGGTGGAGGCAGGGGTGTGCGTGCATGGGGGAATATGGGAGCAAGCGTTGTTAAAGGGTGAAGAGGGTGCGTGGGGCACTGTACAGGGGTAGAAAAGTGTTGTAAAAGGGGGGGCTTAAGCACTATAAAATCCCCCCCGATTGGCCGTATTTTTTAAAAAAAAATTAATTTTTTTTATTTTTTTTATTTTTTTTATTTTTTTTATTTTTTTACCTTTTATCAGTGCTTCTAAAAAAGATCTGATAAAAGGGTTCCTTTATCAGCGCTAAAATAAAAGCTCTGATAAAGGACCCTTTTATCATCACTTTGTTTTAGCACTCATAAAAGACCCCTTTTATCAGCGCTTTTTTAGCGCTTTTTTTTAGCGTTGATAAAAGGGGTCTTTATCAGCGCTTTTCAGAGCGCTGATAAAGGGGACCGCCCCTTTATCTTCTCTGGCTTTATCAGTGCTTTTTCTAGCGCTGATAAAGGCCATTTTAGCCCTGATAAAATCTATATTTTTAGTAGTGAGCTTAACTCATAAAGATCATCAGAGAATGCAACTACCCGGTCTTATTGGAGAGTAAGCCTAGGATACTCTGATATGCCTGCTCCAAATCACTTCCATCACTAAGCATCACCTCATATCATCTCGCATCATATATCAAAATCCACTATGGAGGGAACCATTGTGTTTTACATGGGAAAACACTCAGGATAGGCTACTCACGATCGATGATCCAATTTCAAAAGAATGGGATACGAGAGGTAGAATATTCATAATGTGGTACATGATGCCTATTGGGTCCATGCGGCATGTGGCCCTGCCTCATCGCCTAGTCATGTAACCAGCCATACTCGGGTACTAAAGTGTGCACTAGCACCCCTAGGCATGCAAGTGTACTCCTAGAGTACATGAAATATCAGTCCAAAATTCTAGTGAGTGCACAATGCCCATCATTGGTCTGAAGGAAAAAATGTACTTTTGCCATAATGCCTTTTCTTATGGCCCCAGATGACCAAATAGATCACACAATTGAGATCCTTGAAAAAATTTCAAATAATTTACTATTCATTCACATATATTGGACTCCCAATGATGAATCTTCATCTATCAACATCGTACAAGAACGGTGCTTCGTACGGCCCATGTATTGATCCCAAAAAACACATGGGATCGTCTATTCATTCATCCAAAATGGATACTTGGTGAAAAGGTTACATTTCTCCACAAATTACCAAACTAGGCCTCATGGGTCTTGCACCTTGATTTCATTTTAATCATCAAAAATTGGTCTTGAAACATATGCCTTAATTTCAGGGTTGTGAGGCCACTGACGGCGTGTCGATCGGATGTCGTATCCCGAAGTTATTGTGGGTCAAAGTTGTAATAATAATATATTATTATTAGTTTAATGTTTTTGGGGCCTGATCCATGAGGCTGAAATATAAAATTTCCAAACCAACCTAAAAATTTCATTCTCGATGATAGGAATGTGTGGCTGCAGACGGCATGTAAATTGGACTCTCCATTTAGGTGATAAAGCAGTCTGAATCTAAAACCAGAAGACCCAGCCCACTCCGGAACACTTCAAACCACTCTAGCCAAGCCCAACAGCCTCAGATCCTCTTAGTCACTTAATCCCAACCCACACAACCATGGCCCTAAAGGTCTCGGCCGCTATCTATCACGGTTGTCGCCACTGGCCTCTACACGCCAGTGGTCCCTTCTATAGACCACTGCCACCACTCTGATGCTCCAAAAATGAAAATATCAATAGATATGGAAACCTATGATGTTATCTTCAAAAAAACATGCTCTACTAGACGATTCCTCAAAGTTTTGTCATGATGAAAAGTATCAACCGATTCCACTCGCCACTATGTCTCCTCTGGTGCCCGAAACTCTAAACCGTTGTTGATCCGGAATCTTTGGATCATGACCTTCATAGAACCATTCTTCGCTCAAATATCAGATGTTGTTTTGACATGTCGAAAATTTTATTGACGAAGAACATGAAGAATAGCTGAAGAACATGAAGAATGAGCGATCCAGATTTCAAACGGTCGATGGTTGTGTTAGTATGGCCACCGAAAACGTTTTTCCAAGCAGTGATGTCAACCAGAAATCAATTTTGAAAACCAAGCTTCAATCAGGGGATGCATAATCTAAAAGAAGAATCCTACTTGGATTTTGGATCCATCATTATGTTCACCATGCTCTGATCTACATGGATATTTAATTTCTTCGTGATCTTCCAAGAATTAATTGTTGAATCACTATCGAAAGGAGAGGATGGAGCTCCACCAGCCATAGGAGGAAATGAGCCAAACCCTTTCTCATTTCTTTAAACTCATATTTATAGGAAACTGCCAACAGTCTCAAAATCTGAACCTCCCACACCCTCTCGACTAAGGTCACCCCTAAGGTAAACACTGTGCTATGAACCCAATAGTGGACTCATATTTCCAATATGAGTATCGGTTTAGAATTTATTTGAATTAACTTCTGAGATAAAATAATTTTATTTAATAATTTTATTTACAGTTACGTCCTCTGTGGTGTTTTCTATTGAAGGCCCACACCAACAAAAGTTAAATCCCACCTAGGGTAGACACCATGCTCCAGACTCAAATGTGCCTTCAGATTTATAATCTGATCTATTGTTTGAGTGATATCCCATTTCCTCCATGTTCATAGTATAAAATATACTCTATATTTTTGTATAATTTATTCTGGTCACACTGGTCCTCTGAATCATACATCTTCTTAGCGCCTAGCTCTGGAAATATATGAAAACATATTCCAAAGTCTTGCAAGGAAAAAAATGGGTCTCTAAATCATTCCCCCCTTCAATATTTTCATCCCCAAAAACAAAAACTAGGGAAAAACTTAGGATACTGAGATCATACATGGATCTCATGCTCCCATGAACTCTCCTTCATCTTTCTATGCTGCCACAACATGTGAACCAAGGGGATGGTCTGTCCTTGTATGGTCTTCACCTTTCAGTGACTTGTGTAGGATCATGAACGTATCTCCTCAGCTACAACATGTGGAAAACATCATGCACCCGCTTCAGTTGTGGGGGTAGGGAAAGGTGGTTGGAAACCTCTCCAACCCTCTTCATGATCTCGAACAGCTCGACAAACCTTAGGGATAGCTTTCCTCCCTGATTGAAAACCAATTTTTGAAGTTCTCAACATATCCTCTAGCACTTGGATAGTGTACTCTCTTTGCCTATAGCTCTAATGTGAAAGGTTTTACTCATCCACATTTGGGTCCTGAATGCCTCCTACAGGCCTCTCCATAACTGAGACATAAACCATGCATCATGATCGGAGACTATCATCAAGGGCACCCCATGAAGGTGGACAATCTCCTGCAACATATAACTACCCCAAACACTTCACCAAACTCTGATCCCTCGTAGCAAGGAAATGTGCCGACTTCGTGAGTTGAACTACTATTACCCATATAATTTCATGGCTCTTCACTATGAATGGAATCCCTATGATTAAGTTCATGAATATGGAGTCCCATTTCAACTCTAGGATTTCAAGAGGCTGCAACAACCCACTGGAACTCGGTGGTCATCCTTCACTTACGGATAGGTGTGGAATGATGAGACGAACTCAAATACGCCTTGTCTTATGTTGGACCTCTAAAACTATTGTTCAAGGGTATATCCTTCCCACATTAGAATGTAAAATTAAGGTATAATTGTGGAACTCTCACATCACCTCCTCCTACATCACAACTGGAACCATTGTTTTCCCCTTGAATGAGGTCTCATGATTCCCTCCTTCATAATATCAATCTGGTGTATTTCTTATGGATATCTGAGTTATGAATGACCTCTCAGTTGATTTATTATAGCTGAGACTCTCTCTCTCGTTCTTGAGAAGTGAAGGAGTCAACACCATTGACTAAAGAAAAAATGTACCCTCATGCTCCACTAGGGTCATTTTACAGGAAGATAACTACTCTAAAAATTCTAAGACTAGGTAATCCTAGGACTTCCTGATAAGGGAATATGCTATGATGTTTCTCTTTCCCAGATGCAACCCTTTAGAAATTTCTAACCATCGTCGTTATCTCAGGTTCAATTATCACTAGGTAGAGACATATCTGAGACTATGTTGGTCTGAGAAAACCACAAATCAATCTCCCAAAAGTTGTGTCTCCACATCCTCTAGGAAAAGACAACTGATTCCAGCACCAAGTAGTGAGTTATGTAGTTCTGTTCATGGGGTCTCCATCACCTCAACCTATACTTGATAACTTTTGTATCAAGGTTTACATTGAGCATGCAAAGGTACCAACGAATAGGGAAGGTGATTAAATTCATCCAACCATAGGAATCTAGACATGGAAATCATTTGTCATACCATGAGTTTCTTTGCCTCTCTTGGAAGGAGAGTAACCTCTAACCATAAACTCTTCCACACCAACTAATGGAATCCCAAGTGAAAGGAGTTAAAGTAGAAAAACTCTACTGTAAATGTCATGACATGATCCAATACTCCACTGCAAAACCCCATCATGAATGTACGAGTCAGAGGGACTCATCCACCACACCTCGATACTATCCTCTTTTATCGTCACTGACTCTCCCTCGCTTTTTTCATGTCAGAAAAAACATGCCTTGGTGGGTGAAAGACCCCTCCTCCTCAAGTATTCAAAGCTACGTCGAAAAACACCAAAAAAGGGTTACACTGATTCCCCATGTCACCCTGGTAAAACCTCAATCAAGAAACAAGGAGAAAAGATTACTTCATATATTGTCTAATAAGTTCTACTACAAAAGGTATAAAAGACATGGAGCGTACCTCTTATCATATCGTGCACTGAAGGATCATATACATCTATAGCATGTAGTTTCCCATGTCCCCAACAACCAACTCCCTGAGCCTGACGTTGGCTTCCTGGTGGTGGTGGAAGGATCTCATGCAACATCCCCCAACCACAATTAAAACTGCTCCTCTTCTAGAACCACCTCCCTAGGGACCACCATGTCTTCTCCTAGGTGATCCCTAATCATGACACCATCTCTACCATGGCAGTTCATTTAATATATTCCAAGGAGTCTCAACATATCTGGTCAGGCAGTCTCATGTCATGTGACCTTTCCTATCACGAGCATAACACTATCCCTCCTTGGTCTTCCTTGGTTCTCTATACTACCCCATACCATGTGTATGATTCTGATTAAGGGAAGTCCTTGTGCATCGAGGCCCCACCAACTGGTGTCTGCTAACTATGACAAACGTCTCATTTCTATCGCACCAACTTCCAAAACTAGCTAACTAGAACCCCTCTAATATATATCTCTATATCACTAGTTCTTTCTCCAGCACCTTGACATATGCGGGGATGCACAAGGGTGCTACACTAGCATGGATCTCCCTGTGGAGTCCCTGTTCAAACTTTCATTCCAAGAATTAGCCATCTTGGATCATGTCTAGAGAGTATCATGTAAGGTCTACGAACATAGTTGCGTACTCAGCCACTATCATCCCTCCATGTTGAAGCTCTAGAAGTTCCCTGATTCTAGAAAGAGCATAGGTAGAAGGGGTAGTACTCCTCATAGAAGAGATGCTTGAATTCGTCCCTCGAGAGTACCAACTCATCATGCATCTAAGTAACCAGACTCCACCAATTCCTAGCTTCTCCATGGAAAATACTGGCTTCAACATCCACCATCTGATCTCTCGGTGTCTGAAAAATCATGAAGAGGCAGACCGCTGACTCTAGCCAAACCTCTACTACTCAAGGATATAGCGCACCGTGAAACCTAAGTTGTATCTAACACTAAAACTCATGGATTGTTCTCAACCTGAGTACATCCTCATCCTACTCTACTAGGAATAACTGCTAATCAATAGGTGGAGGTGTTGTTACCTACCTACTTGGAGGAAGGGGATTTAATGATAGACCCTGAAATGAGTCCTCATCTCTCTTTGGGTATATGTCACGAATCGGATCAAGTATCATGGATAGGTATCATCGCAAATTACTATTGAAAATTATCAAGGATTATCCCTATAAAATGATCATATATATATATATATATATCAACCACAACGGGGAGCTAACTCAAGAAGGATAGTCAAGGACTCAATCCTACATGATGCATGTAACAATGTTCGCTACAACAAACATCTCAACATCCTGAGTCAGCAAGCAGGTAATTTGGTTTTGTTGAATGGCTATGTCGGTTGTTGCACTATCACTGGACTCCCTATCTCGAGAGTCTCTCTTGAGACATGTTGAAATTGTTACCCTAAACCCAACAAACACCTTTTTAGGGAAATTTCTGAGCAACGTTCCAAGGGACAATCCTCCCTCTAATACCAATTTTTTATGACCCAAACCTTGTTAGCCTTGGGCCTCAACTACATTAATATCACCGCCATAGGCCAGAGGGTAGTGAAAAGTGCTGAAGTCATAATAAAACTAGGTAGGCCTTTTCCTAAGAACTTGTGCACACATGCAGCTAACTCAATGCAAAAGTGCAGAGGGAAAGGAAAATAAGATACAAAACTGTTATATATAATCGAAAAACATGCATCAACCAATAAAAAATAAAAGTACAGAAAATTAAACTAAAATGAAAAGGGAAAAAAATACATTCCCAACCAAAAAAGTTCCATAACCTAGTAGTAACTGAAAAGTAAAACATCAGAGAGATCCCCACTCCTAGATCCCAAGCTATGAACACCATATGTGGTCTAAGAACCTATATCCCTAAGCTCCTCTAAATCCATAATCAACTTATCCTTTGTATTCATAAGGAACAACACGTGTAGGCAAATCCCATATAGGGGTGAATATAAACATACTCAATAGGATTCCCCAAAAAAGAGAAGGGGGATTAGTAACAGACTCAACTGAAGAGGAAAGCAATAACTAGAATAGGGAACTATAAAGGAGTATAGCTCACCCCAACAAGAGAGTGAAGTAAATTCATAAAAAACACAAGGAGCTAAAAATGGTTAGAAGATGAACTTCTCATCGAGTCTCCACTACCTATAGTTGGAGAGTAGACTCATCCAACCATAAGAAGATAGACATGGAAATCATATGGCATACTCCATGATTCTTCAACTCTCTTAAAAGAAGAGTAACCAAAACCCAAAGAGTGGGTACTGAAAATAAAATACATGTATATGCTCGGTCAAAGAATCCCAAATGAGAGAGTAAGTGGGTCTCCATATCATAGCTCATCACAGTAAAAGAGTTACCAATAGTTCTATAAGTAACCACTAATAGTTCCCAGTATACCTCACATCTTCCTTGAACATGTAAGTAAAAGGGACTCAATCACCACACCTTGATACTATCTTCTTTAGGTGGCTCTGTCTTGCTCACACGGTTTTAGGTCATGTCACAATGACCTGTCTTGGTGGGGAAAAGCGTCCTTATTTCCTTTGAATCTAAAGGTACCTCAAATAATGTCTCATCACTGATCTACACAGTTGAGAGTCCTACTTTGGTAGTCATAAAGGAATGCCATTTCCCATCCCGGCTAGAGGTTAACACTCAGGAAGGTCATTGGGGAATTCCACTGCCCAGCCCAACTGGGGGGTAAGCTCATAACTACTATTAAAGAACACCCCTACCCATCCCAGCTGGAGGGTAATCCCAAAACTGCCATCGAGGAATGCCACTGCCCATCCCAACTAGAGGGTAAGCCCAGAATTTCCATCGAGGAATTCGACTACCCATCTCAGTTGGAGGGTAAGCCCGAAAAAGTTGAGGAACTCCACATCCCAGTCCTACTACAGGGTAACTCAGAAAGATCATCGTAGAATTCCAATTCCCAGACTAGTTAGAGGGTAATCCTAGAATTTTAAGGAACTCCACTACCTAGTCCTACTAGAGGGTAACTCAAAAAGATCATCGGGGAACACTACTTCCCAATCCTACTAGAGGGTATGTTTGGGATACTCTGATATGCCTATTCTAGATGGATTTCATCATCGAGAATCACCTCAGATCATCTCACATCATATCTCAAAATCCACTATGTAGGGAACCATTGCATTTTATATGGGAAAACACTCTAGATAGGTCACTCATGGTCCAATATCTAAGTCCAAAAGAAGGATATACAAGAGGTAAAAGATTCATAATGTGGTACATGGTTCCAGTGCATCCCACATGATTTGTGACCTTGCCTCATCGCCTGGCCATGTACCCAGCCATACTTGGGTACTAAACTATGCACTAGAACCCCTAGGCATGCCAGTGCACTCCCAGAGTACATCGACTATCTGGCCAAAATGATGACAAGTTCATGACGCTTATCGTTGGTCCAAAGGGAAAAAACATACATTTAGTTTCATGCCTCATCAAAAGGCCCGGGATGAAAAAAAAAAGATCACACTATTGTGATCCTTGTAGAAAAGCACACAAGGTCAAATATTCATTCGCCTGAATCGGACACCTAGTAAAGAATCTGAATCTCTCAGCATCGTACACAAATGGTGCTTCAGGGGACCCACGTCTCGATCTGAAAAAAAAACACATGGGATCGGCTATTCATTCATCCAAAATGGACACCTGGTGAAAAATCTGTATTTCACTACAAATACCAAAACTAGGCCTCATGGGGATCACAACATGATTTAGTTTTAAGCTCTTGAAATTGGTCTTGAAACTTCTCTCTCAATTTCAGGGTTGCGATGCCACTGACGGCGCGTTGATCAGTTGTCGTATGCAGAATTTATGTAAGGTAAAAGTTGTAATAATAATATATTATTATTATTATTTAAATGTTTCAGGAGCCTGATCCATGAGCTCAAAATATAAAATTCCCAGACCAGCCTAAAAAGTTTTTTCTTGATGATAGGAACATGTGGCCACATACGACACGTAAAACGGACTATCTGTTTATGAGATACAATTGTTTGAATCTGAAACCTGAAGACCCAGCCCATGTTGGCCCGCTCCGGCCTACTCCGACCCTGCCTATCTGCCTCGGCCCAGCACAACCACCTCAGGTCATCCCATCTTCTCCATTCAGTCTCACTCTGTCATGGCCTCATTAGCTCCTAGTATCCACCACCGTTGTATACTGTCGTAGACCATCGTGGGCTGGTGGTCCCTTCCATGGACCACTGACACCACTCCAATGCTCGAAAAATGAAAACAAACATATATCTAGAAACCTCAAGATGAGATCTTCACAGACACATGCTCTTCCCGATGATTCATTGATGTTTCAGTGTAACAAAAATTAGTCGCTTCTTCTACATTCCACTGCATCTCCTCTGGTACCCAAAACTCAAAATCTTCATAGATCCAGAATCTTTGGATCATGAACTTCATATAACCATTCTTCTCTCAAATATCGGATGTTTTCTTCTTATGTAGAAAAGTTTGTCAATGAAGAATGCAAAGAAGAGGAAAAAACACGAAGAATGAATGATCCTAATTTAAAAAGGTCGATGGTCGTGTTAGTAGTGCCATCGAAAAAGGTTTTCAATGCAGCGATGATGAACAAAAATCAATTTCTACAACCAAAGCTTCAATCAAGGTATGTAGATTTTGAAAGAAGAATCCTACTTGGATTTTGGATACGTTGTTTCGTTTTCCTTGCTCTGATTTACTCAGATCTGTAATCTCATCGCGATCCACCAAGAATTCGGCATCAAATCTTCATCAGAAGTAGAGGATGGAGCTCTGCCGACCATGGGAGGAAATGATCCAAACCCTTCCTCATTTCATTAAACTCCTATTTATAGGAAATTGCCAGTAGTCATGGAATCTTAACCTCTTGCGCCCTCTCACCTGAGGTCTCCCCTAGGGGTAAACACCATGCTTCGAACCCAACAGTGGTCACATATTCCCAATCCGAGCCTCCATTCAGAATTTATTCAAATTAACATCTTAGATAAAATAATATTATTTAATTATTTTATTTACAGTTACATACTCCGTATCATTTTCTATAAACATCCCACACTAACAACAGTTATGTCCTTCCTAGAGTAAACACCATGCTCCGGACTCAACCTTACCCTTGTATTTCTAATTAGATCTACCATATTATATATATATCATTTATTCTACGTGCATAGTATAAAATATACTCAATATTTTAGTGTAATTTATTCTAGGCACACTAGTGCTGGGAATCACACGTCGTCTCAGTTCCTAGCTTTGGAAATATAATCATAAATATTATAAAGTCTTATAAGGAAACAACTATGTCTCTATAGAAATAATTTAATTTTATCTAAAAACATTCTTGATGAAATATTAATAATATGGATATGGAGGGAAAATTTTATGTAAATGACTTCAAAATCATAAAAAATGTTTTTAAAATAAAATGATTTTCAATTTTTTAAAATAAAAATCCCTTAAAATAAAGAAATTTAAAATAAGTTTGAAATACCATTAATAAAATATAACCATGATATAATTTAAAAAGTATATATCCCAGATAAATGAATGTAAGTGCATAATACGAAACATTTCTCGAAGAAGAAAAAATGAGAAAATGAAACGTTATGGTTTTGGTAACCTTTTAGTCAAACTCCCTTGGAAGAGAAAACTTGAAATAAAATATTTAATGTTGTTAATAAATAGATAATAAAGTTATAAAATGTCAAATAGAATGTATAAACACTATATAAAATAAAATATGTGCATAATACAAAACATGTCTTAAAGAAAGAAATGTTGCGACTAGAAACCCTTACATATTTTACAACACTTAAATCAAAATGAATTTAAAGAAATAAATTAATTTGGATTTATAAATCCCATAAATTACATCAAAAAAATAGTATAATAAATTCATGGGTTAATTATTCAAAAAATACCATATTAAATGAAAAATTTTGTATAATTTTAAACATGTCTCAAGGAAATGAAATTAAGACTAAGAAACCCTAACCTTGGACTTCTACTTGGTTGGATGTGATATAAAATCCCTATATAATAAATTTAGATTTATTATTAATATTAATAAGAACCATATTATTAGAAAAATTAAATTATACAATTATTTTATCATTCCTTATTATCCATATATTAATTTTTTATTATTAAAATTATCATTTTCAGTGTTAACCATTCCATTTCCCTTATAAGATTTAGTTTGGATGTTCCGGTCCTTGAGTATTTTTCATGAATTAATTGCCTTTTGAATTTTCATAATAATTTAATTCATGTTCTTAATTTATTTCTATATTACCTTAGTCATTTCATGTAAGTTATGTTAATGGTTCACATGGAATGCTTAAAAATCCATTTTCAATGATTATTGAATTAATAAAATATTTTAATTTATAAATGAATATACATTTGAATATTAACACTCAAGAATTATTAAATCATATTAAATAAATAATTATTACATCTTATTACTAGTATTTAATTTTTCTAATTCATGATATAAATGTTATAACATCATTCATGAAGGTGGTGAAACTGACCCAGACAAGAACACGTTATAACAGTTGAATGAGTAGGAAGTTGTTATTATATAGTGATAATATGACTTTTAAAAAAGATAAATGAATTAAAAAAACATGTTATTAAATTGATAAAAATAATTCAAGAATTTTTATATGAATAATATAAAATAAATAGAATGATAATAAGTTAATACTTACGAAGTGTCTCAGTGTGCTCGTTTTAGGTAGTTAGATTTTATAATGACCCTTTCATGTTATTATTATAAATATAATAGAAAAATTATACTTCCAAAACCATAATAATTTTATAAATATAATATTTATTCATTAAATATATTTTTATAACCACCCATTTTTGTTGGCAATGAAAAAAAATATGTCATTCATGGAGGTTGTAATCCGCACATAACACATGTGTTGTTTTTATTTTCCATTAGATGAAAGGGAGGTAGATGATGGTTTTTAAATAAAAATAATAAAATTTCCATATAATAATGATATTAATTAAATAATATTAGTATGGTTATAATATATTTGGATGAGGATAAAGAATAAATAAAATTGAAATATATCAGTTAATACAATTACCCCTTCCTTAGATATCCTCCTTTATATCACACCTCAATCCTTTTTAGATTAGTATTTAATAAGAGAAAAATCTATAAGAAATGGTAAATATTTTTGGGGAGGTATTTTTTAGTGATTTTTCAAGCTAAGGTGCTCAAAATGTGTGTAAAAGTGTGTTGATGAAGTCGTCATTTTATAAGTGAGAGGAGTGACACTCTAGTAGAAACTTATTTTCTTAAAATATAATAAATTTCATACTCAACTAATGTGGATCAAAATTAGTAAAATTTATAGGATTGAATAATGTAGTTAGATAATCCACTCATTAAATTGCATGTTTTTGTGATATTTATATCCTTATCCCTTAGTTTACCCCCCACCCCCCACCCAACCCTTTTAGCACTTACTATGTGACAAACATTTACCAAGGTAACTTATTTCTATGAACAAAAACGAAATTTAATTTATTAATAAAATTGAACCTTTTTATTCCAAATATGAAAACTATTATATAAAATTAAATTTATATAGGTGTTAAAAATTAATTTTAATAAAATTACATTGAATACAATAAAAACATTTTTTTTAAAAATGATTTGTTAAAAATAAAAAATAAATCTATAATAAAATGTATAATATTGATTCCCATGAAATTTAATGGTTTATGGATAAAAAAAATTATTTAAGTGAATTTAAAATAATTTCAAAATAGAATGGAACCTTTTGAATTATTAATTAAAAGAAAAGATCTCAAAAATGATTTTTATTAAAAACAAATATAACTTAGGTTCCAAAATATCATGGGTAGGTTTGTGAAATTTAAAATATAATTTTTAAATGAATTATTTTAATCCTTAGATATATTATTTGGTCAATAAAAAGGATTCATATATTTTTTATTCATTATTATATAATATTTATTTCTTAAAATATATAGTGTTTTTAAAAACTATATTTTTCATTATTCACCTAAAAACAACATTTTTAGAATAGTACCCAAAATTTACCCTATTCTAATTTTGATATGATGAATCCAAAAATAAATATTATTTTACAAAATTAAAATTCTAAAATTTAGAATTTTAACTTTTAAATAAAATCATATAATAAATTGAAAAACAATTTATTTAAAATAAAAACTATTTGTTTCAATTGAAAATTTATATTCTTTCCTTATAACATGGTTGAATTATTTATAATATTAACATAATAATAAATATAAATACGAATTTATATAATTAAACAAATCCATTTATAAAATATCTAATAATAAATCATTTTAGTAAAATTTATTTAACATTTAAATAAAATGCCTTTTCTGTGAAAAAATAAAAATAATAATTTTAAATGTATAATTTGTATCTAGTTAGTTATATAATATATTTTGAGTCATGATATAAACATATATAAGTGTTTATATAATATACATAAATTCATACTCATGAATATTAATAAACCATGAAAGTGATATCTTCATAAAAATACACAGGTTTTTAACTGCTCTCCATACCCTTTCATTCACCTAAGTCCCATTGAGGCACAACATTGCCATGACCTTTCTTAGAATAATACCTTGGTAAAAATGTTGGTTTTGTGATAATTCCAAGCTATCTTCCATAACTCTGTTAATTTTTCCTTCATTTTGTTCTGGATGAAATGGAATTTTAGTTCAATATATTTCACCTATTATTGAAACACTGCATTTTGAGACAAATTAATCGCTATTTGATTATCATATAATAACACTCCACACTCCCAAATCCATCTAATATCCTTCAACAATCATATCAACCATACCAATTCCTTCTCTACTTCCATTTTATCCACATACGCATCTTCCATTATAGACAAATTAACCAGTAGTTGTAGCTATAGAATCTAGATGATTATCTTTCCTCCATAGGTAAATAAAAACGATGTGGTTCTCTTCCATCTATCTAAATCCACAATAAAATCTATTTCGATATAAACTTAAAATGGTTCATATATCACAAATCATAAGGCCATATGTTCTAATCCTTTAAAGTAATAGACAATCCACTTCACATCATCTCAGTGTTAATTTCTCGGATTTGACATGAAACAACACACAACTCCCACTGTGAATGAAATTTTAGGTTAAGGACATATCATGGCGTACATCAAGATACCTACCAGTGATGAAAATGAAACTTTCACTATGTTTCTAACCTCATATTACATTTTAGGCACCCTCTTCAAAAAAATTAAGTGTACATCCAATGGATTTGTATTGTCTAATTTCCATACATACATAACTTCTCGGTTATCTTTTGGATGTATCCCCTTTAAGATAGAACCAATGTTTTGGATTCCGTATCTCTATTAATATTTTGGTCCTAACTGAGGTCTTTCAAATTGAATATTTTAAACAAATCATTCCTTTAATTTTCAATCCTCTTAATATCTATACCATTAAATAGAATATCATCCACATGTATAAGAAGTGTGATGAAAATCATAATATCTCATGCCTTCCAATTACAACATTGATCCACATTGCACTAAGTGAAATCTTCCTCAGCAATAAAAGCATAAAATTTTTAATTCCATAGTCTTAGAATATAATTTATTTCATAGATACTTCTTTTCAGTTTACACAAAAGGAACTCATTTCACTAATCCATGAAACTCCCCATTTTCTTTATATAAATTTCAACCTCTAAATATCAATAGAGAAATTTCATATTTACATCAATTTTCTCTAAGTTCAAAATTATCTGAAACGTCCATTTTTAGAATATTCCAAATGTTAGTTTGATTAAATACTAGTGAGAAATTTTATATTAAATTAATAACTTAATTTTATTGAAATTCCTTAATCTCATTCATGACCTATATCACTTTATGTCATCATCTTCCACCTTGAAACGAAACACTCACTTTTTCTATAAGTTCTCTTTTCCCTTATGGTAACTCAATCGGATCACATGTTTTATTAGTATCCAATAAACACATTTATTCTTTCATCACTAAATCCCACTTTCTGTAGTTATTGATATTTTCTTCCTCCTATACGACTTTTTATTCTCTTATATCTATTAGAATCTGGAAGTTCATATCAGTCCCAAATATTTAGACTATCTTCTTGGCCTTGGACGATATTTTCAATTGAACTTACTACTCTTCTATTTATGACTATGTACTTTATAGTTATCTAACTTCTAGAGATACATATTCTGATTCCCTATATTTTTTTTATTCCATCAGGATTCATTTGTCCTTGATCATTCTTTCACATCTTATGTTTGTCTCACCTCTGGACTTCTACTATTGTCATATAACCTCATTGAAACATTTTTCCTGTTGGTACTACCATTTATATTAACTTGGACATTGTTATTTGATTCCTTTTTCTCAACTTCTGATTTAAAAAAGTTTTGGTCCTTCCATGGAACATTCTAATTTGAGAGAATATCATATCTTTTAATGAATTGTTTCATGCCACCATACCAATGTCAAAATCCAAATCTTCGATCTTCATATCAAACAAATAATCATTAATTTTATTTTGTATCAAGTTTATCTCAATATTTATTATCTTCATGGATATAATAAATAATCCTAAAAAAATTAAGGTGTCCAACTTCTGGTTTTTTACTGGACCATGGTTGTTCTGTAACTTCCTACCCCATTGGAGAAAACAAACTTATGTTAATTAAGTATGTCATTGTGTCCACAACTTCCACCCAAATATCCTGGGTCATTCCTTAGTGTACCCTCATACGACATGACTTCTCTATTAAAATTTAATTCATTCATTATAATAAACCATTCCATTTAGGTTTATCAGACACAATTCCCTCTATCTTGATTTCCTTCTTTCGGTAGAATTTTAAAAGGTTTCATCCATTGTACTCCCCACCACTATTGGATATTAAGAATTTTAAATTCCAATGAGTTTCCATATTTTAAATGTCCTTACATTGAATTAATTTTTTAAATAAATAAAATTTATTCTTCAAGAAATAAACCCATAATTTCCTCATTGTATCATCAATGAAAGTCACAAAGTAAAGTGACCCACCATGAGATTAAACTTAAGAAATCTCCCAAACATCTGAGTAAACCAGTTATAACTTTTGGGCTTGAGTTTCCATATTCTCAAGTTGAATGATACCCCATTATGTTTCCTAAGATAACAACTCTCATAACTTCCAAACTCAATGTGATCAAGATTCAACATGTCTTTTTTAATTAAAACATTTATATTATTCTCCCTGAAATGAAAAGGCCATTAATGACACACCTCTAAGAAATCAAACGTTGTTACTCCAAAAATTACCACTTCACCTAATCTTTTAGTAAAATATTTGATCCCATACTTTACTCCTCATGATGCCACCATGTA
The DNA here is from genome assembly GCA_963277665.1 of Viscum album. NCBI lineage: Eukaryota > Viridiplantae > Streptophyta > Magnoliopsida > Santalales > Viscaceae > Viscum > Viscum album. Next base: position 901,892,312 of record OY728160.1, on the reverse strand, counting down.
TCCTTGAGTCACATTCTAAACTAAATTATAAAATCTAGTCCCATACCCAACCTCATCTAATTGGCCTATAGAAAATAGGTTTTTTCTTAACCCTAGAATGTGTCGCACTTATTTGATTTTCAAGAACATCCCATTATTCATCTGGACATTTATATCACCTTTCCCTATAATTTATATAAAATAATCATTCACCTAATGTATTTTTATAAACTTACCACACACATATTTAACCAAACAACCTTACTCTACCATTGATTAAAATGATTCTCCATAGTCAATCATCCATGAAACCACTAGAATATGGTGACTAAGAAACATTATATTGCCTTCCTCAACTGTAATCATGGATTTTGAACTTCTGGAACATGACCATATAATATTCTTCTTGACTACAACCATTTTTTTCATTTTCTAGATGTCGGTTTAAGGGTTCCCGGTACCCAAACAACGCACATGAAACAACTGCATTACACTTTAAAAATCAAAAACACCTTCAAAATCAAACACACCACTAGCCACGCCTCGAGCCGCGAACCACCCATCACGTCTATATATAATATTCTTCTTGATATTTATACAATCCTTCACAAAGAATCCTTTATTCCCATAATTGCAACATGTAGGACCAGTTCCTACCAATTTGCCTTAGATTTTGTCTTGTGACTGATTTTTTAGTCAATGTAAACTTATCCATTGATTTCATGACCTTAACTAACTGGGAACCCCTCCTGGACCAACAATGAAGATAAGAGTAAACCCTAAGGCTTGCCTCCAATAAGAATCAGATTAGAGACTGGCACTGAGGGCATAAAATGTGAAAATGGGAGGAATTATCCTTATATAATCCAAAAATACACAAATAAACCCACTAATCAAAACCATATATAAATAAAAAATCCAAAAAAATCCAATAATGTGTGAAGATATTAGGAAACATTAAGGTATGAGGTAAAATACTAAAAGGAAACTCATAGATAGAAACTCTAACCATTGATCGAGGATCCGATCTTGAACCACACAACCCAATATTCAAACTAATCCTAGAAAACTGAAAACCCCTTTATATATATATAGGGGTGATCATAAAATGTATACTTAGTAGGATAATACTTAATACTACTCATGGAAATATAGAAGAATCATATTAATGCCTCGGAAAAAAAATAATAAAATCAATCTGCACCTATCAGGTCAACTAACTCCCAACTTCGCCAAGGAACTCTCACCATATCATATCCAATATAATAAAATAGTATAAATAATTATAATCAAAGGTTCCCTACAACCACTTACCCACATATTTTCATCTCTCACTCCCCAACTCAAACCAACATGTGCTCAATCCATTTAACACTAATGTGGGTCGGGTGGAAAATCTATTAACCCCAACTGCCTATATCATATAAAATCTCATGTTGGCATTAGTATATCCATACTATAACCAAAATAATACCATAATCCATGACCAAATAATCCTCATCATCCAATATCCACTACCATGTGTCAAATCTCATCCACACATCATATATCAAGTACAGTAGGGTACTGCGAGCATGGAAATCAACCTCATTCCCTCATACCACCATGAACGACCCCCACCACATCTAGTCACAAAATTCTCAAATCCAATCCACCATACCACACCTATAAGGGAGAGTGAGGAAGGGGTAGTCATATATCTATCATAATTAACATGAATGTTGGGGAAAACACCCAAAACCTAAAACATTTGGGTATTAGTAAGGATATCGAACAAGTGTGGGGTGTATTTAGAAATCATATGGAAAATGAAAGTATATATATCTATAAATAAGACTGATCTAGTAGGGTAACAAAAAAATAGCACCATAATCTCCCAAAATCACCACCACATTATCATCACCATACACCACCACCACTACCAATTATCACAGCATGACCAGCCCATTTTCCCACACAAAATATCCTCTATAAGTGAGCTAACTTTATCAACCGAATAGGATGACCCAAATAGCATCACATCCTCCCTAGTCTCAAGGAAAACCAATGATGATTTATATCAATATTTACTCCCATTTTCACTTAGTAACATCCAATGGATGCAAAAAAACCACCTAGAATAGGATTCTCTTCCTTCACCTATAGAAAAAATAAGCACTATGATATAAAGTCTTCGATTGATCGTATCATCCCTGACCACCAAATATAACCCCTCAAAGCATGGTAGTTCATGTATACACTAGTTTTTACTACTAGTTTTTAGTTAAATAATTCTTGTAGAACCTCCTTGGGAACCACCAGTGAAATAAAAAAAACCTCCCCTGGAAAGTCATCTAACGTCGTTCATCCTCTGACCTACCCTAGAGAGTATCATCATAGACAACACAATATCACATCACTTATACCTTTAAGTCTCTCCACTAAGACTCCTATAATTACACCATTAATTATTATTGTACTATCATCTAGAATATCTAGCTTCTACCACTAACATCCTCTATATCAAGATGTATAATTTCAAGATCCTCTATCACTATTCAAGTATCTCTAGATTACTAAATAATATCCCCATAAAACATCCTACTCGGTGCATCAGAAACAACATTCCCCTTCCCCGATGTGTAAGAAATTTCAAATTCATAGTCTAGGAGAAACTTTATCATCATTTATTTTCATAATTTCAAAACCCATTGAGAGAAAATATGCCTCAATCACTTTTGATATGTGAAGATTGTAAAGCGCTCATTGATGTGGAAATTTCGCTACAACTTCAATTTTAAAAACCACCACCACTAACACGAGATCATGGGTGGTATATTTTTTCATGGGTATATAACTACCTGGTCCCATATGATATCATTTATATTTGTTTCATCTATACAAAACCCATATTGAGAAGGGAATCATCACAAAACACCTCAAACATTACTACGTATTATGTAAGATGAATAACAGCAGAACTAATTAACCTCTCATTTAAGTATTATATAGTTTCCTAACACAAATAAATCCCTAAAAAGGTATGGTCCTTCATGTTAAAGGTTGTCAATGGGTTCATAACCGGATAGAATTCGACCACAAACCTCCAATAATAGCCAATAAGACTAAGGAAAATATAAACCTTTGCAACATTCTTAGTTGTTTCCCAAGAAACAACTGACTCACTCTCCAATGTTTCTACTGCCACTCCCTACTGAGATACCACATGTACAAGTAAGTACCCCTCCCACATCTAGAATTTATAATTGTTAATATTCCCATATAGTTGATGGTGTTGAAGGAATTATAAAATATCCTAAAGGTTCTCAACATAATTCTCATCTAACTTCAAGTACATGAGAATTTCATCAATTAATAGCACCACAAATTGATATAGGAACTCATAGAACATGGATTTAAAGAGTCCCATAAACACTATCAGGGATTTCATGACACCAAATGGTGTGACCATGAACTCAAAGTGCCCATATTGACACCTAAAATCTATTTTATAAATTTTATCCTCCTTAACTCTCATTAATTGATCCCCAAACTGTAGATCGATATTTTAAAACTAGATCACTCCCTTAAACTAGTCAAATAGATCATTTATCCTTAGAATATGGAAATGGTTCTTGAATATCACCTAATTCAATCACTGATAGTCAATACATAACTGAAAACAATCATCTACCTTCTTAGTGAATAGCATGAGAGATCCCCACGATAACATGTTGGGTAAGATAAATCCCTTCTACATCAGATCATCATACTAAATACTTTACTCCTATATCTTGTAAGGTTCTATCGGATAAGGATCCATCAAAATCAAAGAGGCTCTTAGCTAGAAATATATCCCAATATCGACATCACATAAAAGGGGTAAAGTCATAGCTTCCTTGGGAAATACAACCAAAGATTTCTCCATGACTCTAGGTAACTCTTCCACCTTCACCCCTAATGAATCCAATTATAAGACGTATAGCTAAGATAATAGTGGATTCAAACACTTATTACCCATTAGATAATCTTGAGTTCCAATGAATTCCACACACTAGCTCTCTTTGTCACAAAATAATACCCTCCTTAAAAATAAATAAATAACCATGAACACATGGTACAAAAAATCAATACCAAGATTGAAATCATATGGATATATCTAAATATGAAATAAATCCCCATAGGAATAATTTTTTCCCATTATTAGATCATAACCCCTACAATATCAAGTAGACTCATCCGATCTCTAACTAGCATAGTCAACACCATGGGCACTAAATGTCTCTCCACCTTGAGTCCCAAGTCAAAGACTAAGGTGGGTGAAATAAAGGAGTGTAATGATATTGAATGAAACAAATAATAAACCTTAGTGGAAGATAAAAAAATTCTACCTTGGATGATATCTAGCCCATTTAGTACTGGAATATCCATAATAAGAATTTGTATATGTTTGACTCATATACCTTAATACTAATGAACATCTCCATATCCAAACTCAAACTTATATCCCAAATGGTGAGATACATAATATTTAAGGACCTAACCCCAGTTTCCCAGAGTTAGTGCCTTATTTTATTACATTTTCATATAAACAAGGAATATGCATTTTGAAGGACCAAGTAGTTTAGTATATTTTGGAAAAAAGATACATATATAAGTTCAACGTTACATCATGAAAGGAAATACAACACTAATTAATTCAATTAGAATCATCCATGACTCTTATATTATGCTTTCAATTCATTCATAATTTACTTTTTCATGTCCTGGGAAAATGAAACACAATAAAAGGGTGAGCTCAAATGCTCAGTAAGAGTAAGCAATACAACGGAATATAACATAAACATAAATATTAGGCTTGGTGAATAATTTAAAACACACAACTTTAAAAATAATAAGTCTAATGAATTCCTCATATGAGTAGGGATAAACATAAACAACATATACATTCATATTGAAACTCACATATGAAATGTAAATAACTTTCCCTGAACATTAATCTTAAACACTGACCATTTGGAGTAAATTTGGTGAGTGGTTTTAGGATAGCACATCCACAATCAAAATAGTCATAAACCATCTAATTAAATATGGTAGATGAAATCATAAATTATTAAACCCAATAATACCTAAGAATCAACAAGAGTATTAAAACTTAAAAAAATACTCTTATAAAATCATTAAGTAATTCTTGATATAAATACACTTTTATTTTGAAAAGAAGAGTTATTTTGGAAAAGTGTTTGTATAAAACTAGAACTGATGTAAGTTAGTATTTTCAAAATAAAATGAGTAATTTTATAAAGATAATGGTTTCTAAAAATATATTATAGATTTCTCTTGAAAATTGTTAATAATTTGATAAATTCCTTTGAATTGGGCTTGTATTTCGGAAATTATTTTGAAAGTTCCTCTTAAAATGTGTAACTAACCATAAAATAAGGAAGGATTATGGTTGGGACACATATATACATCATTAAAACATAAATTATGATAGTTAAATATGAATTAATAATAATTTAATTGAGGTAAGTAGATAATAAAAGTAACCTGAATGAAAATGGATGCTCGGGTGGAAAAACATTACCTTAAGTATGAATGTGTTTCGCTCTTGAACATAAGGTCCTGGAATATAAAATTAGACTTATTAATAACTTAATTAATAACATAATAGAAATTTATTTATTTTATCATGATTTTATTAAGTTCATTATGTCCTTATTGATTAGTTATAGGATTGAATTTCATCATGTCGGAGTGCTCATTTTCTTGATTTTCATAATCAGTACAGTTGTTTTTATGTCATGGAGTTCATGTGGAATGGATGTAAATATCCAGAATTGAATTTACATATTATTTATGAAAATTAATAGTTTTTTATGGTAATTTATATCATTTATTTACATGTCATGAGGATGAATCATTATATTAAACATTAATGACATTCACTTAGATTATTTTAGTGGTATTTTGATTGTTAGGAAATGGTTTCATCATATGATTTAATAATATGTAAATATACTGGTTAATTAATATTAAATAGGTTATAATAGATATATTATAGATTTTTTAAACCATAAAAATGGTTTCATGACTAGTAATGAAGGAGAAATTGAATAATGAAACTTTTTCATCCATGAAGGTTGTAAATTGGAACCTTACAGATGATGATTTCATTTATAAAATAAAAGAGATAGAGAGAGAGAGTAAGAATATTGATGATGGTTCTTCCATTAACATTATATAATTCCAGTATATAGATGATAAAAGATTAATCATGGTCATTTGGGAAAAGGAGGTTACGAGATAATAAGAAAATAAGATAAATTGAAATGAAACTAAATGAAAAAGAACAATGATTTACCTTTTGTAATAACCTCCTTAAGGGAAGGGGTTTTGGTATTTTTTTCAAGACCAATATCTTCATGGAAGTGGTGAGTGACTATGGAATGGTAATTGGGCGGAACATTGAGGATATTTAAGGCTCAGAGGAGTGAAGAGAAGAGGGAGTGGGGGGGTTATAGTGGAGGAGAGGAGTAAATTTTGAATACGTTATTCATTATTTTATTATTTCCCTCAAGACAACAAAGAGTGTGGTTTCATGTGACCCCTAAGAGTAATAAGTGCATGTGAGTTTAAACCAAGTGGCTCTACATCACTTATTATTTCATAAATAGTGTATTTAACTGATAATTTGTATATATGATATTTTACTTTATTTCACTATTCATCAAAAATTCAACAATTTCAAAAAAATCCCAAAACATCACCTTAACCATTTTTTGATGTATAGAATTAAAAAATGAACTCCATTTTTCAAAAATAATTTTCTAGATATTATTAATTTAATTTTTAAATAAAATCCTAGTTAATTCAAAAAATAACAATTTTAAGGGTGTAATTAGTTTTATATCACATTGAAAAATTAATTAAGATATCATTGTCTTATTACCTTAAGAAAATAAAATAACATCATTATTTTATATTCATAAGGTTCATATTACTGTTCATATTAATATTCATAAGGGTATATTACTATTCACTAAAAATAAAGTTGGTTCTATCAGACTCCAAATGACTTACTGATCACAACTCTAGATGACTATTTCTCAAAATTCAAAACACAGTAGAGGAAAAGTTGTGTTTAATGGAAAGATTATAAAATGTGTTGTTTTGTAGGAACACATTGTTTCATGCAATAAATATTTATTTTCAAAACCTTGTGGTGTTACATCATAGGGATAACTTTACTATCTATAACTCATCGTAGAGGAATATAAGCCGGTTTCACCTGCTACTAATATGGAATTTGTGGAAATTTCTACTACTAGGGTTGATAAAGAACCTGGATTCCACTTTTATACTAGTCCCCAAGAAAATTTGTACACTAAGAATTATGATTGTAACAACCTTCACAAGTAAATAAGAGTGGAATAAAGATACCAATGGATGCATGGTAGCTTCTAGATTCAGATAAATTAGAATAAAACTACATAATCCCACTATCAACTAGTTATAAGCTTAAATACTCAAACAACTATGATACCCCACTAAAAAAATTACTCCTTCGGGAACTCTGATGGTTCTCTTCTCAAGATGACCCAAACTAAGAATGCATCCTCTCAATCACCCCATCCTTCTTCTACACCTCCAAGTATATAGGAAATATAAATTAGATGATTGTATGTAAAAAAATAGGATACAACACCTCCTTCAAGCACTAAGATCTATAATCCTCATCCATAAAAAATTACAGGTTGAACTATAGAAGGTATTTAAAATTTATCTCAATCTATTATACACCTAGGATCCCTTGATAAAGGGATATCATCTCATGTGTATTCATTTACCTCATCATTGATGATGGAAAATTATTATGAAAATACTTCTTGAAATCATCCTATGAAACATATTATATCATCTAATCTATGAGATACAAGATATATTATTGTCATATTGCCCCCTATGTTTGACTAATAGCCAACAGAACCTGATAATCAACCCTAAAATGAATTAGAAAGAAAGTGATCTCAAGATCCACCATACAATGATATGTATATAGATTTCAAACACTCACCTCAAACTTTACTAATCCCTAACACTATAACTCACACAATATCTTCCACCATAGACCGTCCTCAATTGATTCAACCCTCATATGATCAACTAGGTTAGCTTGTTGAACCTCGCCAACCTGAACCACGTATAGATGATAACAAGTTAGAATTTTCTACAAAAAAGAAACCAAAATTATAATCCTAATAGCATGGAATTTATATAATAAAATTCATTTAATAAAATTCATTTAATTTCCCAAAATCATCCCCAATTTAAACACAAGTGTAAACAAGCATGATACATGTGCTTTACCTAGGTATCTACCCTGAAAGAAGCACTATTTCACTTAGTCATTCATAAAACTAATGATCCTTATATTAGATCATAGGGGGTCCTAAAATCATGTTTCCTAGAGAAATATCTCAGGCTTACATCATGAACTAATCTCAAATGGTATCGTTTCCCTACCATCCTATGAAATCCTCAATAGTGACTAACTTTAGTCACCACCCTAACTCTTAACCAATGCTTTGATACCACTATATCATGACACTGGCCCAAAAGGAACCATTCTAGGCCAGTAGTGAAGGTGATAGTGACTTCCAAGACCCACATCTAATAATCCCTAGGTTGGTGACTAGCACCAAGGGTATAAAACATGAAAATGGGAGTCATTTCCCTCATATAGCCCAAGAATACACAAATAAAACAACCAATCAACATTATATTTAAATAAAAAAATCTATAATAATCCTAAAATTTATAAAGATATCAAAAAACATAAAAATCCAAGGTAAAACACCCAAAAGTAAACTTCTGGGAAGCAACTCCAACCACAGTTCCAAGATCTAATCAAGAACTGTAAAGCCTGATCTCCAAACTCACCCCGAAAACCTGAAAAATATTTTATATATATAGGGGTGATAATAACATGTGTACTTGGTAGGGTAATACTCAACACATCTCAAAAAAATTTATAACAAGCATACTAATGCCTCAGTGAATAAACATCATAATCCACCAAAACATATTAGGTCAACTGACACCTGGCTTCACTAAGGCACACTCACAAAATATCACATCCAATATAATAAAATAATATCAATTATTATTATTAAAGGTTCCCTGCTGAAACTTACCTATTAATTTTCTACACTTATTCCAAAGTGCCAAACATCCTCTTTACAATCCCTCTAACATTAATGTGGGTCCAGTCACAACCCTACCTACCCCAACCTCCCATAAGGTCAAACATCCCATACAGTCATCATTCCATTCATAGAATAACTAAAACCATACCACAAGCCACAACTACATCATCCTCAGCATCCCATATCCACTTCCATGTATTAAATCCCATCCACACATCACATATCAAGTACAGTATGGTATCATAAACATAAAGTACATTAACCATGTGTATGTATCCTTCCATGCACAACCCCCACCATATCTCATCATATCATCCACATAGCCAATCCACGATACCATACCTATTAGGGAGAGTGAAAAATAGGGGTATCCATCCTTATATCCTCACAAACCTATATACTTGGTAAAACACCCATAACCCAAATCATTTGGTTTTTTTAAGGATATCCAACTCAAGTGGGTGTGAATAGAAATTACAAGGAAAAAACCAGTGTATATATAACCACACATAAGAAAAACATAGAAGTTTCACATAAATATATTACCACCACTACCCACAAACATCCCCACACTTCTATCGCTATACATCGCCACCAATTCCAATTATCACAACACAACCAGAACACATTCACACACAAAACAAACACTACAAAAAAATTCAAAATCATAGTTAATCATATAATTAATCCATTTCCATATTTAATATTACCAACCACATTACATTAATTAATCCATTAAATTTTATATTTAATTAAAAAACACTTATAACTGATTCCCAAATTATTTAAAACCATTTGAACTACATTAATATTTATTAATATTTTATCCATAACCTATTACCAAGTTTATCATTAAAGTTAATATTCCATTGGGACTAAGCGACTACAAAACAAACCCATTGTGACCATCCATTATATCATCCCACAAAAATACACATGTTCCCTCTTTCCAACCATGTCAAGGTAACCACATCCCCTCTTCACAAACCACACTAACAACCCAACCATCATTGACCAACCACTACAAAACTATCCCACAACACATCTCATGTTAACCAATGTAACCCCATTACCAAACAATGGTTATCCTTCTTAGTTTTTTTATTATTTTTTCATTAAATAAGTTAGTAAGTGATGAATAAATTTATTTAAATATTAATTTTATGAAAAATTAAAACTTCTAAGTTCATTTGTGTTCCCAAGCATGTTTTTTGAAGATTTAAGTTAAGTTCACAAGAAACTATGTGAATTAAGTTGAGAATTACATTGTGAATATCAAAGAATGATTAAAGAATCTTGGATATCTATTTTTATAGTTATAATTAATATTTTTAAAATATATATTTATATTTTGAAAAAATATATTTTAATTAGTTAAAATATTTGAAGAAGATGCATGTATGTAAGTTCAAAGGTCACATGTGACATTTTAGGATGAATTCGATTTGAAGTTTGATGATTGTTATAATTTTCATAAATTTTAATGACATGTGTAAATTATTATAGGAGGGTACACATTTTTCAAAACATTGAAAAAGGTAAATACAATGAAAATATTCATTTTAATGAATAAAGTTTTATCATATGGTCATGTTTATTATTGTATTAGGAGATTAAATAATTATTGAGTTTTTTTAAATACTTCCATGATGAAATATTATATTTTCACATGATAAATTTTTGAGTATTTTTCCTAATAATATGTTAAATAATTGATAAATATTTTATAAGAGTAATTTAAAAAAATTGGGACCAACATTGACACCCAAGGACAACCATATCAACCCAAAATTGGATCATAATTTATATCCATGGAGGTATAAAAAAGTTATTTCATGGGAATAAATGTAATGAACATTCATATTTCCCATAAAGGGTTCATGGGTGATTGTTTTAAATAATAATCTATAATTCAAAAAAAAAAATCCACTGGAACATGGGAGATTTCGAATCAATTGGAAAAATAAGACCAATTTGAAATGGGTGGTCAAGAAAGTGAATGGGTGTAAAATGATAATAAGAGTGTAATCGAAAAAAAGACTAAATCTGGGGATAAATCCACTGAAATCTAAGAATATAATCCTACTAAACAAAAAATATAATTAATCAACTCAAATAATGAAGAAAACAATTATTTTCAAAGTAAAGAGATCTTTATAGAAAATGAGATGAAAAATTTTAGAAGTCAATGAGATCTTTAAAATAAATTTTTTATTACTTTCTTAGTTACTAAGATTGAAAAAAGTTTAAAGTTATGATATTTTAGATTGTGATTGATCAGGTTGAGGAGAAATTATAAATTGGGAACTTAAATGATAAAAAATCTTCACCCTATTTTTCTAAAATTTGAGTAATGAATCCAAAATTAAAATTGGGAGTAATTTGGAAGAGAAAAAAACATGAAATCATTGAATGTGGTATTTTTTAAAATTTTGGAAAATTTTATCTTACCTATTTTGAAAATATGAACCCAATAATATTTGAACTTGTGCTTCACAAAAAGGATGAGGGGTGATATTTTAATAAAAAATTATTGATGAATTTTCACTCTCTTGTTTTATCACTTTTGAATCCTTTAATAATTTTTCAAATGAAAATAATAATTATGGAGACTAAATTTGGGAAGATTTTAATAATCTAATATTACTTGAATGTGATTCACATGAAGCCAAATTGAAAAATAAAATCCCCCTAAAAGTAAAATGGAACACTCAAAAGATTATTTCTTAGAGGTTTTTCATTTTGAAACTAAACTTTAAGGAATGTTTTAACACATATAAGAAGGATTTAGAAGATTTGGTTCTATTAAAGTAGTTATTGATGAGTTTCTATTTTCAAATGAGGAACTTTTGGAGTAGATTTATAATATAGTGAAATGTGGGTTTATGGAGGATCAAAAAAACTATTTTCTTTGTTTTTCACACTATTACTCAACTGATTTTGGAGACATTAAGGAGTATGTTACATAATTAAGACCACCTAGCTATCCTTTTTCACTAGATAAAAGTGATTCTGGTGTTTTGTTTTTAGTTTATGAGCTCTAGTAGTTCTTGGTAGTTCTCAAGGGAGTATTTTCTTATGAACATGAGTTTGAGTGTCTTGAAATTTATAAGGAAGTGATCTTGGGTGATGATTTATTTTCTTTACTAGCTGATTCATATGTGTTATACTTCATTTTCAAGGGGTTTTTACAAGGTTATTCTTCAGCTGAGAATAATTTGAAATTTTTTACAAGAAGTATGGGTGCCCACATATTTCAATTTTCTATTAAAAATAAATAGTAAATGCATATGTGGTGTTCCTACTTCAAAAACCACATCCTCCTAGTGACTATGATAAGTTATATTAGATTCTAGTTGTGGGTATAAATATAGTATTGTTTGGGAGGAAACCTATGTTTTAATAAATTTATTATTTTTTTCATGTGTTTCTTTTCTTTTGAATAAAAAATCTCCCTTTTATTTTTTCCCATATTATCCTTTTCCTTGCTCACTTGGATCAGTTCTTACTACCTTACACTCCCACCATTTATTAGTCATTGATTTTTTATCATTAATGTTTGTGCTTGATATTTATTTGTTTTTAATTGAATTATTTTTACTTGAGAGGACATGTTTATCTTGAAGTTTCAAGGGGGAGTAATATTTATGGAGTGATCATGAATAAGGAGTGGGAATGGTAGTTTGAGAGACTAAATGAAATGGTGGAACCAACCAGTAGCATTAGTTTCAAAAAATTTCCAAAGTATCAAGTACCTTCATCTTTAGAAAATTAGATAACACTTACCTAATCCTTACCTCTATTTATTTACTCTCAAATCATTAAATTTTATTAACTGATGTTCATTTTTTTTCTTGTAGGATATTTAACTTGTAAACCAAAGTTCTAGTTTAATTATCATATGGTTGGACACAAATTCTATGTTTTAATGGATAAATATTCTTCATCAAAGGGAAGTCTTATTTTTTACTTCTCTTTATTTCATTTTTTTTAAACCTAGTTATTGGTAGTTTTTGTAGATTCTTAAACATTTATATTTAATCATTGTTTCCTATCTAGAATTATTTAATTATCCATTGGTTATTGTTACTCTTTAAATTACCTCTAAAACTGTACTATTTTAAATGCATTTCATTTTAATATTTTATTTGAAATTTATTCTTAAAATATCAGGTATCATGAAACCTATTGGAAAATTATTTTATGTGTCTAATTATTTTAATTAGTTACTAATAGAAACCTTTATACATTTTTTAAAATTGTTTGTGTGTAATTTTTTGTGGAAATTTTTTTCTAAACTTTCATGTCACGCCTTAAAAAATATTTCTTAGTGGTGAATTTGTAAATCTATTTGAACTAAACTAATTTAATGTTTCTCTCACTTTAAAATACATCATTGGGGATAATAATGCGTTTTAAGTGTGGGGTAGGGGTCTTAATTGAGCTAAAGTGTGCTTTAATGTAATACACATAAAACAGATCAATTTTTTTCAAAATTAATCCTTTCATGCATCATTTAAAGTTTTATATAAATAAAATATTGTCTTTATTTGTAAATAAAATAATTTTTTTATTTGTTCTTAGGTTATGAAAATAAAAATTCATTACATCCTGTCTAGGTGATAATTTCATAATAAATTGAGGTGTTTCACAGAGTCTAAAATTTCTAGAATTGCGTGATTACTGAGTGATGTTACATATTTTTTATTGATGTTATATTTAGGAACTAGAATGAGAGTAAGATATGATGGATATTTTTTTGAATTATGATTATAAATTGAGGAAACTAGATACTTGAAGTCAAACCTAGGGGACACAACCTTTTTAAAACAAACACATCAATAATAGAACTCAAAAGATAATAATATAAGTCCTTTGAAACTGGAGTAAAATGGGAAATTGATATCCTAAGTTTAATATCTAATACAAAGGGAACTGTGTGTATTTTGTGAATAAATAAAATCCAAACTCAATAAGTGCCTCGAACAGTGTTATGTACAAACCTTTGGCAGGAAAAAAATTAAATAAAGTGCTTGTTCTTTTAAAATTATTTCATTAAAGTGATGATAATATTTAACCCAAATAAATAATGGGACAACTACCTTATAAAATAATAATTTTAGGTGAATCAATGGATTGAAAAAATAGTTGTTTTATTATTATTATTTTGGAACCTAGTAGAGAATGATAATTGAAGGTGTCTCTTGTAAGAATTTTAATTCCACTTCTATCTAATCTGTTTCACTCCTAGAACTAGAACTATAATTGGAATTAAAATGAGGCATTGAGTGGCCTTCATATAGAAGGCATGATAATTTCAAGAAATTAATGGATTTTTTATTTCCTTGATTCTAGTGTGAATAATAATCTAGGAAGGATAACCACTTGTATTTAACAGTCTTTATAAAGAAATAAAAGGCATTTAATTATCCAGGAGTGCAATTGATTAAGTGGGGGGAATTTGATGTGTCATTTATTTGATACTTTTTTCACATAACTTTTGTTTTGTAAATTTTTTTTAATGTTAAATTTTTTATTTAATTGGATATTTATATATTAGTGGTTAATTTATAGTAGTTTTGGTAAATTAATAAAATTTATAATAATTATGTTTCTTTTAATGATTAAATTATCAATTTTTCAATTTTTTATTTATTAATTTAAATTTTTTGTAATTTCTTTTTATATTAATTTTTAGAGTCGTTAATTAATTTTTCTATTTTAAGACTTAAATATTTATTACATCTTTTTTTCTGTTAATGTTTTCATAAATTCATTGAATTTTAATTTTTAATCTCTTTTCTTTAATAATTTAATAATTGTTAAAAATAACTTAAAATTAAATTCATTTTTATTTAATACTGTTCCTTTAATTAGTTGATTTAACTTAAATAATTAACAAATGGAAATTTGTATTAAAAAATTTTTAAATTTTATTTAACTGTTTTAAAATTTTATATCTTTTAAACTTATAATTTTTGTATTAATTAATTTAATGAATTTGTTATACATTTTTTAATATTTTGTTTTTAGGGATCTAATTTTTTTCACAACATTAGTTTTAAATTTTTTATCTAATTGTATTTTAATTATGCTTTTGTTATTGTGCTTCTACCACCTGTTAATATTTTCATCCATTATTTTCTGCTATTGTTTCCATCTACCAATGGTTTTTATCACTCCACTTCCTTCTATTGCAAAAATAAATTGGTTCTACTACTAAGAAACCTTCCTCTACTATCCCTTGACCTCTTATTCCACTCTCATTCCCCATGTTATTGTAATAAGTAATTTATTCTACCATGCGGAATTTCATGAAACCGTGGAATAAGATATTCAACTGAGATAATCTTGAAGGAGGTTTGAGACTAGAGGTAGTTGATGATTCAAAACTGATCAAATTTAATGTGTGAAACCATCTGTAGAAGGTATCAAACACAATTTAAGTTAGAATTGATGTTTTTTATTTCCAAATAATAGTCCATTCTTAGAGTCTAATTGAAGTAAGTCCACACTCAAATTTGAGACGATGAACCATGTGAAACCAAGAAATATGAAGATCAAAGCTCTGTTAATGACTAAAATTGAGCTTACCATGGTTGAAGATAAACCAAGGCACCATTGAATCTTAGGATGAATAAAAAAACTAATATTGGAATCCAGATGAATCCTATGAATCCCAAACTGAACTATAAGACTAATAGAATTTGTGGGCTTTTCTATAGAAGGATCAACTAAGTAATCAATCCAAGCTTGGTCAAGGATTATCAAGGAAAGAACTTTCCATAACTAAAGAATAACCTCAACCAAGGATGATCTAGTTCCTAATGCATTTGAAGGTGATAAATTTGAACTTGGTCCATATAAAGAAGATAAATAACCCAGATCGCAGAATGGGATGTTATGATATTTTGGAAATCTAAGGCATTCGAACTGAGGCTGAAGGGATGATCCAAGCCTAGCCACACCCTAGAGATCGATTATAACAAAAAAAAATTATGTAAGGTTAGTTGTATTTTGTGTGTACGGGTAGTGATATATGTTTTATAAAGGTCAGTCACACATCACTAGACATATATAAGGGAAGTCATACTGATTTCCAATCATGTAAAGGTAATCATAAAAGTACTTATACCAAGTTTAAAATTGGTAAGGTTCTATAGATTTGGTTAGAAATACGATAGTTGTGAAACATGGGATTTATATGGTTCTTAGAAGAGTAAAATTATTTTCATGAGACCACCACCGGAGAGTAAGCTTGAGGGAAAACTCGGGGTTTCTATCTATACAAAATTTCTAGGTGGAATCTATTTAAAACTAAAATCAAACAATAAAATATATATTATCGGGTCTATACACATGAGGATGAAAACTGGAGACTCTAAAACCTACTAAAAACATCCTTGAACTAACATGATAGCTCTAGAGCTAAGACTAGGAGGTTCTTTCTAGAGCATGAATAAGATATTTAATGAGAGAGGAAATTTAAGTTAGAGTATAAGGATATGAACTTCAATATGAAAGAGATGGTATTTTTTTTAATATTTTTTTTCATTATATGTGCTTAGTTTCTATATAAATTCACTATGAATAATTTTTTGAGGGTATTTGATTAAATTTTCTTGAGAATTAAATTCATGTTCATGTTTCTTCATCTTCATAACTCCAGCTCGTTGTTATTAGCTTTCATACTTTTGATCCAGTTCTTGTTTTTTATTGATTTATTGAGTGTTGAAAAGTGATCTCATGAATATTTTGAATTTATTTCATATAAATAAATTAAGAGATTAAATTGTAGGAATTTTTGAGTGAGCATTCACTGATGAGAGGGAGTTCATTTCATGGATGAATTCTAAGTTTTCATGTTATTTTGATTTCATATTTCATGAGAATCTTCAATTCATAAAACTTCCTCAATTAGATTCCCCTCATTTCCTTTTAGGAATGTATTCAACTCCTAACTTAGTCTAGGTATACCTCTATTAACACCTTACTCACACCATATCTATCATAATCACACACTACTCTCACTGTTCATATCTAGTTTTATCTCTTTTTTCTTGATATTTTCAGTATTTTTTGAGATTGAATATAGACCTAGGATCATTTCACCCACATTACTTGTGGATTGACCCTACAATCCACTATCTACTGAGAGTAGGAGAATATAATTTTTAAATTTGATGAATGTGACGACCTCCAAACCATTAAACTAGTGGGTGTATGGTGTGTGCAGATTAAAAATAGGTAAAATCCTAGGGTTTCATTCATTGGTGTGGTGTGGCTCATAACGGGCATGTGTGTAGGTGTTTCCAGGTGCTGACCCATATTTTGGCTCGAGGTGTTGGGGAAATGGGGAGTCTTATTTAGCGGATGGAAACCACATTAAAGACTAATACTGGACAAGTTTCATTCAGGTTACTATTACTCTAATTTAAAATGTTTTAGATATAACACATCCATTCAATCAAATAAAGTTGGTTTGTCTGATTTCCACTATGTATTCATATCCTTTATTTTACTTTTGAAGGGTTTTGGTGCATGACATCTTTATTCCATTATGATCCTGATTGAACCTGAGGTTTTCATGATCATTCAAATCTTGATATTTTGTGATGGTCATACACGGGATCATTTCACATGTGTACTACAATGTGAATGCATGTGTTTACTTATATATATAGATTATTCCAAGGAATAACTGAAGATATTGATAAATATTCATGCATGGGATAATACATGTGATATGATCACATGCATGTGTTTCTTAACACATGAAGGAAGAATCTAGTTAAATAAAGCCGATATGAAAGAATATTTGGAATCTCATGTTGTCAAAAGAAAATAAGGAAACCAACCTTGGAAAAATTCAACATCGGAGCCTTTAGGGTGAAATTTTTTAGATATGTTGAGATCTTCAACTATTTGAATACACTTCTTAACTTGAATTGAAATTTAGAGTTTAAAATTAAGGGTTAATTTGGTGTAAAATTGGTGGTTCCACATCGATAAATACTGAGGTACTGATCCGAGTTGAATCTAATAAAAACCTAATATCTTCCATTTTCCATCATGAAAATATAGCATCCATTAAGAAGTGTGAATAAGAATAAGTGAAGTTCTATGAGATACTCAGCTATGAGAATGAGAATTTCCGTTCATTATTTTGTGTATTAAATAAATGCTATGTTTTTTATTCATGTAAAGTTGAATGATCCCGTAATCCTCTTAGGTCACAAAGAATAAAAGTATTGAGTTTTTTCATAGCCTATTAAATTAATCCCATCTGAGTTTCTACAAATCATCGCTTGAATTTATGAAGAAGAGAAGGTTTTTACATGTTTGGTATGCATAGAGGAGTGGATATCGTGTGATTTGTTTACACAAAGAAAAAGAAGAATAACATGTGGACTGCTTCATGAAAAACAATTGAAATTATACAAAAATATATTTTCACATCATAAAATTTATATAAAAAATAAAATATTTGTGAAGAACCACAGTATTTTTTTAAGTAAAAGCCAACAATTTCAAGTAAGAGTAAAATAAAAAAGTTTCATGAATGAACTCATGCATGGTAACCATGAAAATATTTTCATGAAGTAAAGATAACATACATTAATGAAATAATAGAAGTAATCATTATATATCATGTGATTAATCAAGAATAAAAGAATCTATCTCATATAATTATAATTTTTTATCTTTTGTATTGAGTATTGAGAGAAAATGACAATGTAATTCTATTATATATATTGTGTTTCAAATATATAAATAAGAATAAGAGAGTGGAAAATTTTCATTAATTTTATTACCATTTGGGTCAGATAAATTCTGAGATTAACAATCCAAAATATATTCACATCATTGTGACTATATAATAAGAAGAGGCATCCTACATTATAGTTATATATTTGAGATAGCCCTTTGATTACTGTGAAATAGAGGAAACCCAGTAAATTGGTACACATAGAGAAAGTGTATCATATTCATTAGTGTTTATTGAATAATACTTTTTACAAACTATTTATCACTTCATGATGGATATATTGATATATTTTATTCTTCTAATTCAAAAATAAATCATACATTTCACCTGGTCAGTTTCAGGAGAGCAGGTTCAAGGCCATTAACTTACATGTGCTTTCTTTGATAATAAAAAGGAATTTGTGTTCATGTGGTATAATAACAACTAAACATCAAGTAATTAGTAATCCACACTATAAGATAACCTCGTTAAAAATCCTATTGTTTCTTAGGATTTACTATTTTATTTCATTCCTGTAAATTATAGGTTAAGAATATAAATAAAATAATTCACTTAATAAATGATAGAGGTATTAAAAGGGATAAAAGTTTTAAAGTGATAAATAATTATCCCATAGTGATTCACCACCCCTCATAGTGTGTTCATTTCAAAGTGATCCTAACAATTGGTGTTATAGCGAGTTTACACCTCTGATTGGATTCACTAATTTAAATCTTATTGAAGATTCAATTTATCTTATCAATTTTGAATGGAGTACAAACTTGGAGTTTTTGTATCTAATATAAATCAAAACCCTATCTCAACTAAGACCTTATAAAATATAAAGAATAAATAATTGATAATTATGAAGAATATATCCCTCTAGTGAAAATATGAAGAAGAATCTATTTTCCTAAACATTAATCCCAAGAAATACAAGTCATGTATGGATGTTCAAGATCGGATAGTTCAATCTACTATCAAGGAGAAGGAAAATAGTTCTATCTCATGTAGTGCTTCACCCATGCTTGAATAATAGGAAATAAAAATATATTATAAAAATTATCCTCAATAATATCCAATCATTAGTAAAAGTGATCATATATTTGAAGAGTTTAATGATTTATATAATGCTAATTTGAAAGATATTTCGCAAAACAATCCCAAAGAAATAGTTACTTTTATAGGTATATTATTCAAATGAATATAGGAATATATCATTGATATTGAATAAAATCTAAAATACATGGAGACTCTATCCAAAAAAATAGATCCAAAGAAGTAGAGAATGTTAAATATGAAGAAAGATGCTCTAGTTTTAAAGATCAGTGGCTTAATATAATTCATCAAAAGTAAAATTTCACTAAGGAATTTGAAGAAAAGTTCCACTAATTAGAATAAAAATATAATGATATAATTTATTTTAAGAACTCTCATCATGAAATAAAAAAAATCAAATAGATTGAAACTTTGATCCAAGAGGAGAAAAAAATTAATTATGGTTAAGTTACAAAGATAAATAAAGAATGTGATGATAGATCAAAGTTAGTGGAGGATGATAAAAAATAATGAATATGAAATTACTTTACCTTGATGTCAAATTGGTAAATTATATAAATACTGAATCATAGTCTTAAGAACACTACACCAAACTAACGGTTTAGTGGTGGTTTATTAAACCAACATTATATTTTTTTAAAAATAATTTAGCATAGGTTTCTAAAAAACCACCGCTAAACCATTTCATTTTTTTAACAGACGACACTCTCCCCCTCCCCTAACACCCCTGACCCCCCCCCCCCCCCACCCTGACTCCACGAAGCCCTATTGGCCCCTTCGCCACTCATTGCACCTTTCCACCACCCCTCCATATTCCTTTTCATGCCTCACCTCCCCCACCGCACCTCACCTCCCTCGTTGCGCCTCATCGTTTCGACACGCCTTTCCATTTCTCCATGTCTCCCTTATTCCTGGTCCTCCATTAAAGCCTCCTAAAGGTTCTTTGGAATGTTCTTCTTAGTTTTAAGGTGTTTTTCATCATATCCTCTTTTCCCTCCCTTGTTTCCTTCTTATTTCTTGTCTTGGATCTCTCTTGGATGAACCTGATGGGATATGATTGATGTTTTGTTTAATTTTCGTAGATTATATGCTTTTTAGATTATTCCTCAATCCTTGTTCTTCCTTCTATGAGAGTTTTATTACATTCTCACACTGTTGAGGTATTTGTCTCTATCCAATTCCTTTCTATAATAATATTTCAATTCTTGATCATTCCTAATTAAATAATAAATGATTTTCTCATTATTATGGTGTGTTTTTATGGATTATAGTGGTGTTTTCATGTCAGATTTTTGATGAAAAAAGGTGTTGAAAAGTATTTCATTTAGTATTCATATATATGTGTGCATCTAAAGAGTTTGATAAAATGTCAATTTAGATTCTAAAGTGTAATTGAGGGTTTTTCTTATTATTTTAACCTTGGTTGGATTTTTGTAGTTGGTTCACATGTGAAATTTAGTTGGGTGGGTGATTTGGTTTCCTTTTTTTGGTTTGAGGACTATTTGTAAATTTTTATAGATGGTTATAATTTTCCTTATGATTTCTAAATTGGAGTATTCTATGTTTTTGAGATACCTTATAGGTGTTCCATTAGATGTGGGCATATCTATATGTTAATGTGGTCACATATCCTATATGTGTATTTTGTTCTTCCACCATCACCAATCTCAACCACAAAACCATCATGATCATAAAATATAGGTACCAAAGATATCAATAAAATTCCATGCGCTTAGTCCTTACTCAAATTAAAATCATGAATAATAGGTCGTATCTATCCACACTAAACATTAAGCCTCTTGGAGTCCATACGCCCCCTCAAAGGTAATCATGGAGTATATTCCATCACCACTCCCATCACAAGAACAACATTGGGATCCAACCAGAAACTAAGGTGTTTAAATATTTACATATATTCCATATGATTCCCTTAGGAACCATGAGGATAGGGAATCCTAATCATCAAATTAATTATCACCAATTTACTCTAGGAACATTTTAATGAGTGGTTAATCACCTCTAACATTTAATCCCATGATCTTCCCAAGACCGACAACTTATCAGAAGATACTAGACTCTTTAACAACATCCTACCCCTCTCAATTAAGGTGTTTTTATGTTCTAGTTCATTTCCTATAGATGTTCCTAGACAAATACCAATCTCTAATGCTAACTAGTCCATTACTAAAGGGTTAACCCCTTGGATTATCCTAAAATAGCTCACTAAGGCTCTCCCCATTCCAAACACAACTCATCGCACCAATAAAGACAACTCAGATGTACATCAATTTGTTTCTGACTCTATTATCCCTACTGGTATAGCCATTGGTCATTTTTAAAATTCATTTACCAAGCATGAAATACCCAAATTTATTTTTTATGGATCAACCCAGGCCAATTAAGGCACTTTGATCCCAACTAATCCCTACCCACATTCCTAAACCCTATCCCCTATCATTCACACAAATTCACATTCATACATGAATATTTCTATGTATTAAATGGGATACCTGGCATGATTTTAGATTTACCACATTCCATAGCCTGTTTACTATCTCTATCCAAGATGAGACTAAGAATCACTATGCTCTTGATCCCTTTTCTCATACCTCAAGGCTCTATTAGTTAATTATAAAAAAATTTAAATAATTATCAAACTTAATCCAATAAGGAATAACCATTGATAAATCACCAAGAATCATCATGACATATGAATATCGACCAATGATGTGTTAAAGGCTCATATCATTTTTATAGAACTCCTTTGACCAAAATCACCAGGAATTTACCATCAATTTCAATCTAATCTGATTGAATTCCCAAAACAAATAATTTGGAAGTCCATTTTTCAAATGATAATAAACAAGAATCATTTATCCTTCTTAGAAATCCTATATCCACAATACCCTAAATCCCCATGAATAAAAGATAACACTGCCATTATTTGGTGTAATTTTCATTAAATCCATAGATGAAACCATCCAAAATTATGGGATGAACTGCAACGAGAAATAGAGAAGATGGGTGGAGAAGATTACATATCTTTAGTATGGTGAAAAAAATTATAATCAACCTCCAATAAAGGGGAAGGGGGTCAAAATAGGGGAACAATGGGGGAGTGGGCTGGAAAAATTACCACCTTAATGAACCTACCTAACTACAGAAGGAATAACCAACCCTCAAGTAACAGGTCTGATCCTTCCAAAAAAATAGGACCAAATGACCATTTTAACATATCCCATGGGGAAATGGCTTAATTCCTCACTTATATGGTTTTGTTTTAGAATGAACCGATGGATCATGGAATAAAAATCAACCTTATAAAAACACCCATAATATCCTAACCACCCATTTCATCATGACCAAGGAATCAAGGTACAACCAACCATCCAAGGGAAAGTTGATAAAACTCCACCAAATAACCCTTTAGGATGGAACCATTGGGTTTTAATGTGACACATTCTCCTTAAGTTTCATTTATAAAAAATTTCCAAGGTTTTAGTGTTATTTATTCTAAATCCAAAATTCAATCTTATGAAATATACACACTATGCCATAACGACCACTGTTGTAGTATGATTTAGATATCCCTTCAATCATCCAAGATAAAATATCTTGAAAACTTATCATAATTGAATCAACCTCCTTGACATGACTTTTACCATTATATGTTGTTGAATATATAACTTTTAGGCCTTCAAAGTTCCTCACACCATGAGAATAGTCCTTTTTGATTTGACTATTTTTATATGATACTCCACCTATCAACCATTCCATCATTTACCATGAGTGTCGTGAATTGTTTAATCTTTTTCAACTATATATCAACATTTTCAACACATCCTTATTTGATTCTTCATTTTAGACCTATAAAACATTTTATTTCATTTGTGGATATTTTATAAATACAAAAAATATTTGGATGGAATCCTTAAGATAAATCTATAAAACTGGTTGTAGTTACAAGGCAATGGAAAACCTTATTTAAAATGCTTCATTATTTACCATATGTATTTATATAGGAAAACCTTATTTAACATATTCTTTTTTTAAACTAGTATATATGAATCTCTTTCCCTATTTAGTAAGAGTTATGTGTCACGCCCAGACTTTGTTGAGGTACAAATTTAATTTTTAGTTTTTATTTCATGATTTAATTTTCTGTATTTTTAAATTGTTTGGTTGTATCACGGGCTGAACCCGATGCGTGTTTCCCGTTGTGGCAACGATGTGTGCGTGTGAGCCTCACGCCGCTCGGCTCATGGGCAGGGAACGGGCGAAATTGTGCGGCCTTGCCATTTTGACGTGCGGTGTCCGTTGCATGGATGTCTCAAACACTGGATGGTTAACTTCAGATTTATTATTATTATTATTATTATTATTATTATTATTATTATTATTATTATTATTATTATTATATTATCATTATTATTAATTTTATTATTATTAAAACCTTTTATCTTTATTTTATTTCATTTAGTTCTTTTTGTATTTGGTTGTTTCTTTTTATTTTATTTTATTTGTTTTTATTATTATTCCCCCCCCATGCAAACCCTAGCTGCCACTCTACTTATTTTTATTCTTTCTTTTTTTCCTCCTCTTTCTTACTCCCCACGCATCCCATCTCCTTCTTCTCTCTTCTCTCTCGTGGCTTCCCTCCTCCCTCACCCTTTCTTCCCCGCTCGGCTGCGCCTCTCCCCTCTTCCTTCTCACTTCTCTCCTTTTCCTCCTTCCCTCCCTTCTCCTCTCTTCCCCATTGTGCCCCACTTCCCCCATTCCATTCCCTTCTCATGTGCCTCCCCATCTCTTCCTCCCTCCTTCCGCCACGCTACCCTGTTCTCCCTCCCCATCGGACCTCCTCACCTCCATCTCTCGGCCTGCAGCGCCCCTGACCCGCCTCGCACCAGCCTCCCGCGCACCTAGGCCGCGCCCTCACCCTCTCCACCTGCTGCCTCCCGCACACACCAGGTCATGACTTACCACCTTGCTTCCTCCACTCGGCCGACCCCTGCTACCCCCTACTACCTCCCCTCCAGCCGAAGTCGCGCCCCAACTCCCTTCTTCCTCCCCTCCTCCTTTCCCGGACCGACCAGCAGCCAATGCCTTCCTTCTTCTCGCCAGACAGCGGTCTCTCGCACCCTGCTCGCGTAGCTGGAACGTCTCACGCACCCCTCTCATGCTACCGGACGGTCGTGCACCCCCCTCTTCACCTTCCTGACTTTCAGCAAGGGTTTGTTTTAATTTTATTTAAGTATTTTAATTGGTTAATTTATATTGAGTTATCTAATTATTAATGAAATTGTTTAGGAGTTAATTAATTAATTTATTGTTATTAAATGTGTTAATTATTTTATTTATTTTAATTGGTTAGATTGTTAAGTAACTTATTTAATTTAGAAAATTGTTAATTGATTATTATTAAATTTATTACTCATCTTATTTAATTGAAATTGTTAAATAGTTAATTAATTTATTTAGTTATTATTAAATTTATAATCATATTATTTAATTGAAATTGTTAAATTGTTAATTAATTTATTTAGTTAGTTTTGGAGTTGTATACCTATTAATCAACTTATTTAATTATTTTTGGTTTAATTTATTTATTTAATTGCTGATGTTTATTTTTTTATGGACTGCTGATGTTTCACTGGGTTGGAATTGATGGTATTTGGTCCACTCTTTTAGGACCATTTTGACGGCTTCATATGGTGAGACCATTGCACAATGGGAGTTTTGCATCGTGTCACTTCTTGCACCTGTTGAGGTAGGTGGTTTCGCATGCTTAGGGCATTTGATCATTTAGTCTGTTGGTTTGATTAATTTAATCTATCTTTAATTTCAATTCTCTTGTGAGTTGTTGGTTGACTGGTAGAGCGTGGTGTTTTGCCTTTATTAGTGGCTTATTTATATTTTCGGTCCTATACCGTGTTGGACCTTGTTTTTGAACAAATGCAGCAAATGGAATTTGATCCTTCCTACAATTTTTTTTAGTGTGCATCGGAGTGGGTTTTTCATTGTTGATTGTGTTGTTTTATTTTCTTAAAACTTATAAACCAATTTTTCCAAATGTTTGATAAACGTTTTTTTGGTTCTCAAAATTCCGTGGTTCTTCCATGTTATGAGGTTCTATGTTGCGTGTTGTTCCTTGACCTTGATGAGTAGGGTGAACTTTGAATATTGAGCACAAAAGGGGAACCCTGGGTACTAGGTGGGAGGACTAGACTAGCGTGCTAGTGATACAGGAGTGGCCTCGGCCCAGTTTCACTTAGCAGGATTGACGCTTACAACACTAAATAAAAACATTCTTGATGAAATATTAATAATATGGATATGGAGGGAAAAGTTTATGTAAATGACTTCAAAATCATAAAAAATGTTTTTAAAATAAAATGATTTTCAATTTTTTAAAATAAAAATCTCTTAAAATAAAGAAATTTAAAATAAGTTTGAAATACCATGAATAAAATATAACCATGATATAATTTAAAAAGTATATATCCCAGATAAATGAATATAAGTGCATAATACGAAACATGTCTCGAAGAAGAAAAAATGAGAAAAAGAAATGTTATGGTTTTGGTAACCTTTTAGTCAAACTCCCTTGGAAGAGAAAACTTGAAATAAAATATTTAATGTTGTTAATAAATAGATAATAAAGTTATAAAATGTCAAAGAGAATGTATAAACACTATATAAAATAAAATATGTGCATAATACAAAACATGTCTTAAAGAAAGAAATGTTGCGACTAGAAACCCTTACAGATTTTACAACACTTAAATCAAAATGAATTTAAAGAAATAAATTAATTTGGATTTATAAATCCCATTAATTACATCAAAAAAATAGTATAATAAATTCATGGGTTAATTATTCAAAAAATACCATATTAAATGAAAAATTGTGCATAATTTTAAACATGTCTCAAGGAAATGAAATTAAGACTAAGAAACCCTAACCTTGGACTTATACTTGGTTGGATGTGATATAACATCCCTATATAATAAATTTAGATTTATTATTAATATTAATAAGAACCATATTATTAGAAACATTAAATTATACAATTATTTTATCATTCCTTATTATCCATATATTAATTTTTTATTGTTAAAATTATCATTTTCAGTGTTAACCATTCCATTTCCCTTATAAGATTTAGTTTGGATGTCCGGTCCTTGAGTATTTTTCATGAATTAATTGCCTTTTGAATTTTCATAATAATTTAATTCATGTTCTTAATGTATTTCTATATTACCTTAGTCATTTCATGTAAGTTATGTTAATGGTTCACATGGAATGCTTAAAAATCCATTTTCAATGATTATTGAATTAATAAAATATTTTAATTTATAAATGAATATACATTTGAATATTAACACTCAAGAATTATTAAATCATATTAAATAAATAATTATTACATATTATTACTAGTATTTAATTTTTCTAATTCATGATATAAATGTTATAACATCATTCATGAAGGTGGTGAAACCGACCCAGACAAGAACACGTTATAACAGTTGAATGAGTAGGAAATTGTTATTATATAGTGATAATATGACTTTTAAAAAAGATAAATGAATTAAAAAAATGTTATTAAATTGATAAAAATAATTCAAGAATTTTTATATGAATAATATAAAATAAAGAGAATGATAATAAGTTAATACTTACGAAGTGTCTTAGTGTGCTCGTTTTAGGTATTTAGATTTTATAATGACCCTTTCATGTTATTATTATAAATATAATAGAAAAATTATACTTCCAAAACCATAATAATTTTATAAATATAATATTTATTCATTAAATACATTTTTATAACCACCCATTTTTGTTGGCAATGAAAAAAAATATGTCATTCATGGAGGCTGTAATCTGCACATAACACATGTGTTGTTTTTATTTTCCATTAGATGAAAGGGAGGTAGATGATGGTTTTTAAATAAAAATAATAAAATTTCCATATAATAATGACATTAATTAAATAATATTAGTATGTTTATAATATATTTGGATGAGGATAAAGAATAAATAAAATTGAAATATATCAGTTAATACAATTACCCCTTCCTTAGATATCCTCCTTTATATCACACCTAAATCCTTTTTAGATTAGTATTTAATAAGAGAAAAATCTATAAGAAATGGGAAATATTTTTTGGGAGGTATTTTTTAGTGATTTTCCAAGCTAAGGTGCTCAAAATGTGTGTAAAAGTGTGTTGATGAAGCCATCATTTTATAAGTGATAGGAGTGACACTCTAGTAGAAACTTATTTTCTTAAAATATAATAAATTTCATACTCAACTAATGTGGATCAAAATTAGTAAAATTTATAGGATTGAATAATTTAGTTAGATAATCCACTCATTCAATTACATGTTTTTGTGATATTTATATCCTTATCCCTTAGTTTACCCCCACCCCCCACCCAACCCTTTTAGCACTTACTATGTGACAAACATTTACCAAGGTAACTTATTTCTATGAACAAAAACGAAATTTAATTTATTAATAAAATTGAACCTTTTTATTCCAAATATGAAAACTATTATATAAAATTAAATTTATATAGGTGTTAAAAATTAATTTTAATAAAATTACATTGAATACAATAAAAACATTTTTCTAAAAAATGCTTTGTTAAAAATAAAAAAAAATCTATAATAAAATGTATAATATTGATTCCCATGAAATTTAATGGTTTATGGATAAAAAAAATTATTTATGTGAATTTAAAATAATTTCAAAATATAATGGAACCTTGTGAATTATTAATTAAAAGAAAAGATCTCAAAAATGATTTTTATTAAAAACAAATATAACTTAGGTTCCAAAATATCATGGGTAGGTTTGTGAAATTTAAAATATAATTTTTAAATGAATTATTTTAATCCTTAGATATATTATTTGGTCAATAAAAAGGATTCATATATTTTTTATTCATTATTATATAATATTTATTTTCTAAAAGATATAGTGTTTTTAAAAACTATATTTTTCATTATTCACCTAAAAACAACATTTTTAGAAAAGTACCCAAAATTTACCCTATTCTAATTTTGATATGATGAATCCAAAAATAAATATTATTTTACAAAATTAAAATTCTAAAATTTAGAATTTTAACTTTTAAATAAAATCATATAATAAATTGAAAAACAATTTATTTAAAATAAAAACTATTTGTTTCAATTGAAAATTTATATTCTTTCCTTACAACTTGGTTGAATTATTTATAATATTAACATAATAATAAATATAAATACGAATTTATATAATTAAACAAATCCATTTATAAAATATCTAATAATAAATCATTTTAGTAAAATTTATTTAACATTTAAATAAAACGCCTTTTCTATGAAAAAATAAAAATAATAATTTTAAATGAATAATTTGTATCTAGTTAGTTATATAATATATTTTGAGTCATGATATAAACATATATAAGTGTTTATAGAATATACATAAATTCATACTCATGAATATTAATAAACCATGAAAGTGATATCTTTATAAAAATACACAGGTTTTTAACTGATCTCTATACCCTTTCATTCACCTAAGTCCCATTGAGGCACAACATTGCCTCGACCTTTCTTAGAATAATACCTTGGTAAAAATGTTGGTTGTGTGATAATTCCAAGCTATCTTCCATAACTCTTTTAATTTTTCCTTCATTTTGTTCTGGATGAAATGGAATTTTAGTTCAATATATTTCACCTATTATTGAAACACTGCATTTTGAGACAAATTAATCGCTATTTGATTATCATATAATAACACTCCACACTCCCAAATCCTTCTAATATCCTTCAACAATCATATCAACCATACCAATTCCTTCTCTACTTCCATTTTATCCACATACGCATCTTCCATTATAGACAAATTAACCACTAGTTGTAGCTATAGAATCTGGATGATTATCTTTCCTCCATAGGTAAATAAAAACGATGTGGTTCTCTTCCATCTATCTAAATCCCCAATAAAATCTATTTCGATATAAACTTAAAATGGTTCATATATCACAAATCATAAGGCCATATGTTCTAATCCTTTAAAGTAATGGAAAATCCACTTCACATCGTCTTAGTGTTAATTTCTCGGATTTGACATGAAACAACACACAACTCCCACTGTGAATGAAATTTTAGGTTGAGGACATATCATGGCATACATCAAGATACCTACCAGTGATGAAAATGAAACTTTCACTATGTTTCTAACATCATATTACATTTTAGGTGCCCTCTTCAAAAAATTTAAGTGTCCATCCAATGGATTTGTATTGTCTAATTTCCATACATACATAACTTCTCAGTTATCTTTTGGATGTATCCCCTTTAAGATAGAACCAATGTTTTGGATTCCATATCTCTATTAATATTTTGGTCCTAACTGAGGTCTTTCATATTGAATATTTTAAACAAATCATTCCTTTAATTTTCAATCCTCTTAATATCTATACCATTAAATATAATATCATCCACATGTATAAGAAGTGTGATGAAAATCATAATATCTCATGCCTTCCAATTACAACATTGATCCACATTGCACTAAGTGAAATCTTCCTCAGCAATAAAAGCATAAAATTTTTAATTCCATAGTCTTAGAATATAATTTAATTCATAGATACTTCTTTTCAGTTTACACAAAAGGAACTCATTTCACTAATCCAGGAAACTCCCCATTTTCTTTATATAAATTTCAACCTCTAAATATCCATAGAGAAATTTCATATTTACATAAATTTTCTCTAAGTTAAAAATTATCAGAAACGTCCATTTTTAGAATATTCCAAATGTTAGTTTGATTAAATACTAGTGAGAAATTTTATATTAAATTAATAACTTAATTTTATTGAAATTCCTTAATCTCATTCATGACCTATATCACTTTATTTCATCATCTTCCACCTTGAAACGAAACACTCACTTTTTCTATAAGTTCTCTTTTCCCTTATGGTAACTCAATCAGATCACATGTTTTATTGGTATCCAATAAACACATTTATTCTTTCATCACTAAATCCCACTTTCTGTAGTTATTGATATTTTCTTCCTCCTATACGACTTTTTATTCTCTTATATCTATTAGAATCTGGAAGTTCATATCAGCCCCAAATATTTATACTATCTTCTTGGCCTTGTACGATATTTTCAATTGAACTTACTACTCTTCTATTTATGACTATGTACTTTATATTTCTCTAACTTCTAGAGATACATATTCTGATTCCCTGTATTTTTTTTATTCCATCAGGATTCATTTGTCCTTGATCATTCTTTCACATCTTATGTTGGTCCCACCTCTGGACTTCTACTATTGTCATATAACCTCATTGAAACATTTTTCATGTTGGTACTACCATTTATATTAACTTGGACATTGTTATTTGATTCCTTTTTCTCAACTTCTGATTTAAAAAAGTTTTGGTCCTTCCAGGGAACATTCTAATTTGAGAGAATATCATATCTTTTAATGAATTGTTTCATGCCACCATACCAATGTCAAAATCCAAAGCTTCGATCTTCATATCAAACAAATAATCATTAATTTTATTTTGTATCAAGTTTATCTCAATATTTATTATCTTCATGGATATAATAAATAATCCTAAAAAAATTAAGGTGTCCAACTTCTGGTTGTTTACTGGACCATGGTTGTTTTGTAACTTCCTACCCCATTGGAGAAAACAAACTTATGTTAATTAAGTATGTCATTGTGTCCACAACTTCCACCCAAATATCCTGGGTCATTCCTTAGTATACCCTCATACGACATGACTTCTCCATTAAAATTTAATTCATTCATTATAATAAACCATTCCATTTAGGTTTATCAGACACAATTCCCTCTATCTTGATTTCCTTCTTTCGGTAGAATTTTAAAAGGTTTCTTCCATTGTACTCCCCACCACTATTGGATATTAAGAATTTTAAATTCCAATGAGTTTCCATATTTTAAATGTCCTTACATTGAATAAATTTTTTAAATAAATATTATTTATTCTTAAAGAAATAAACCCATAATTTCATCATTGTATCATCAATGAAAGTCACAAAGTAAAGTGACCCACCATGAGATTAAACTTAAGAAATCTCCCAAACATCTGAGTAAACCAGTTATAACTTTTGGGCTTGAGTTTCCATATTCTCAAGTTGAATGATACCCTGTTATGTTTCCTAAGATAACAACTCTCATAACTTCTAAACTCAATGTGATCAAGATTCAACATGTCTTTTTTAATCAAAACATTTATATTATTCTCCCTGAAATGAAAAGGCCATTAATGACACACCTCTAAAAAATCAAACGTTGTTACTCCAAAAATTACCACTTCACCTAATCTTTTAGTAAAATATTTGGTCCCATACTTTACTCCTCATGATTCCACCATGTATCCTTGAGTCACATTCTAAACTAAATTATAAAATCTAGTCCCATACCCAACCTCATCTAATTGGTCTATAGAAAATAGGTTTTTTCTTAACCCTAGAATGTGTCGCACTTATTTGATTTTCAAGAACATCCCATTATTCATCTGGACATTTATATCACCTTTCACTATAATTTATATAAAATAATCATTCACCTAATGTATTTTTATAAACTTACCACACACATATTTAACCAAACAACCTTACTCTACCATTTATTAAAATGATTCTCCATAGTCAATCATCCATGAAACCACTAGAATATGGTGACTAAGAAACATTATATTGCCTTCCTCAACTGTAATCAGGGATTTTGAACTTCTGGAAGATGACCATATAATATTCTTCTTGACTACAACCATTTTTTTCATTTTCTAGATGCCGGTTTAAGGGTTCCCGGTACCCAAACAACGCACATGAAACAACTGCATTACACTTTAAAAATCAAAAACACCTTCAAAATAAAACACACCACTAGCCACGCCTCGAGCCACGAACCACCCATCATGTCTATATATAATATTCTTCTTGATATTTATACAATCCTTCACAAAGAATCCTTTATTCCCATAATTGCAACATGTAGGACCAGTTCCTACCAATTTGCCTTAGATTTTGTCTTGTGACTTATTTTTTAGTAAATGTAAACTTATCCATTGATTTCATGACCTTACCTAACTGGGAACCCCTCCTGGACCAACAATGAAGATAAGAGTAAACCCTAAGGCTTGCCTCCAATAAGAATCAGATTAGAGACTGGCACTGAGGGCATAAAATGTGAAAATGGGAGGAATTATCCTTATATAATCCAAAAATACACAAATAAGCCCACTAATAAAAACCATATATAAATAAAAAAATCCAAAAAAATCCTATAATGTGTGAAGATATTAGGAAACATGAAGGTATGAGGTAAAATACTAAAAGGAAACTCATAGATAGAAACTCTAACCATTGATCGAGGATCCGATCTTGAACCACACAACCCAATATTCAAACTAATCCTAGAAAACTGAAAACCCCTTTATATATATAGGGGTGAGCATAAAATGTATACTTAGTAGGATAATACTTAATACAACTCATGGAAATATAGAAGAATCATATTAATGCCTTGGAAAAAAAATAATAAAATCAATCTGCACCTATCAGGTCAACTAACTCCCAACTTCGCCAAGGAACTCTCACCATATCATATCCAATATAATAAAATAGTATAAATAATTATAATCAAAGGTTCCCTACAACCACTTACCCACATATTTTCATCTCTCACTCCCCAACTCAAACCAACATGTGCTCAATCCATTTAACACTAATGTGGGTCGGGTGGAAAATCTATTAACCCCAACTGCCTATATCATATAAAATCTCATGTTGGCATTAATATATCCATACTATAACCAAAATCATACCATAATCCATGACCAAATCATCCTCATCATCCAATATCCACTACCATGTGTCAAATCTCATCCACACATCATATATCAAGTACAGTAGGGTACTACAAGCATGGAAATCAACCTCATTCCCTCATACCACCATGAACGACCCCCACCACATCTAGTCACAACATTCTCAAATCCAATCCACCATACCACACCTATAAGGGAGAGTGAGGAAGGGGTAGTCATATATCTATCCTAATTAACTTGAATGTTGGGGAAAACACCCAAAACCTAAAACATTTGGGTATTAGTAAGGATATCGAACAAGTGTGGGGTGTATTTAGAAATCATGTGGAAAATGAAAGTATATATATCTATAAATAAGACTGATCTAGTAGGGTAACAAAAAAATAGCACCATAATCTCCCAAAATCACCACCACATTATCATCACCATACACCACCACCACTACCAATTATCACAGCATGACCAGCCCACTTTCCCACACAAAATAGCCTCTATAAGTGAGCTAACTTTATCAACCGAATAGGATGACCCAAATAGCATCACATCCTCCCTAGTCTCAAGGAAAACCAATGATGATTTATATCAATATTTACTCCCATTTTCACTTAGTAACATCCAATGGATGCAAAAAAGCCACCTAGAATGGGATTCTCTTCCTTCACCTGTAGAAAAAATAAGCACTATGATATGAAGTCTTCAATTGATCGTATCATCCCTGACCACCAAATATAACCCCTCAAAGCATGGTAGTTCATGTATACACTAGTTTTTACTACTACTTTTTAGCTAAATAATTCTTGTAGAACCTCCTTGGGAACCACCAGTGAAATAAAAAAAAACCTCCCCTGGAAATTCATCTAACGTCGTTCATCCTCCGACCTACCCTAGAGAGTATCATCATAGACAACACAATATCACATCACTTATACCTTTAAGTCTCTCCACTAAGACTCCTATAATTACACCATTAATTATTATTGTACTATCATCTAGAATATCTAGCTTCTACCACTAACATCCTCTATATCAAGATGTATAATTTCAAGATCCTCTATCACTATTCATGTATCTCTAGATTACTAAATAATATCCCCATAAAACATCCTACTCAGTGTATTAGAAACAACATTCCCCTTCCCCAATGTGTAAGAAATTTCAAATTCATAGTCTAAGAGAAACTTTATCATCATTTATTTTCATAATTTCAAAACCCATTGAGAGAAAATATGCCTCAATCGCTTTTGATATGTGAAGATTGTAAAGCGCTCATTGATGTGTAAATTTCGCTACAACTTCAATTTTAAAAACCACCACCACTAACACGAGATCATGGGTGGTATATTTTTTCATGGGTATATAACTACCTGGTCCCATATGATATCATTTATATTTGTTTCATCTATACAAAACCCATATTGAGAAGGGAATCATCACAAAACACCTCAAACATTACTACGTATTATGTAAGATGAATAACAGCAGAACTAATTAACCTCTCATTTAAGTATTTTATAGTTTCCTAACACAAATAAATCCCTAAAAAGGTATGGTCCTTCATGATAAAGGTTGTCAATGGGTTTGTAACCTGATAGAATTCGACCACAAACCTCCAATAATAGCCAATAAGACTGAGGAAAATATAAACCTTTGCAACATTCTTAGTTGTTTCCCAAGAAACAACAGACTCACTCTCCAATGTTTCTACTGCCACTCCCTACTGAGATACCACATGTACAACTAAGTACCCCTCCCACATCTAGAATTTATAATTGTTAATATTCACATATAGTTGATGGTGTTGAAGGAATTATAAAATATCCTAAAGGTTCTCAACATAATTCTCATCTAACTTCAAGTACATGAGAATTTCATCAATTAATAGCACTACAAATTGATATAGGAACTCATAGAACATGGATTTAAAGAGTCCCATAAACACTATCAGGGATTTCATGACCCCAAATGGTGTGACCATGAACTCAAAGTGCCCATATTGACACCTAAAATCTATTTTATAAATTTTATCCTCCTTAACTCTCATTAATTGATCCCCAAACTGTAGATCGATATTTTAAAACTAGATCACTCCCTTAAACTAGTCAAATAGATCATTTGTCCTTAGAATATGGAAATGGTTCTTGAATATCACCTAATTCAATCACTGATAGTCAATACATAACTGAAAATAATCATCTACCTTCTTAGTGAATAGCATGAGAGATCCCCACGATAACATGTTGGGTAAGATAAATCCCTTCTACATCAGATCATCATACCAAATACTTTACTCCTATATCTTGTAAGGTTCTATCGTATAAGGATCCATCAAAATCAAAGAGGCTCTTAGCTTGAAATATATCCCAATATCGACATCACATAAAAGGGGTAAAGTCATAGCTTCCTTGGGAAATACAACCAATGATTTCTCCATGACTCTAGGTAACTCTTCCACCTTCACCCCTAATGAATCCAATTATAAGACTTATAGCTAATATAATAGTGGATTCAAACACTTATTACCCATTAGATAATCTTGAGTTCCAATGAATGCCACACACTAGCTCTCTTTGTCACAAAATAATACCCTCCTTAAAAATAAATAAATAACCATGAACACATGGTACAAAAAATCAATACCAAGATTGAAATCATATGGATATATCTAAAGAAGAAATAAATCCCCATAGGAATAATTTTTTCCCATCATTAGATCACAACCCCTACAATATCATGTAGACTCATCCGATCTCTAACTAGCATAGTCAACACCATGGGCACTAAATGTCTCTCCACCTTGAGTCCCAAGTCAAAGACTAAGGTGGGTGAAATAAAGGAGTGTAATGATATTGAATGAAACAAATCATAAACCTTAGTGGAAGATAAAAAATTCTACCTTGGATGATATCTAGCCCATTTAGTACAGGAATATCCATAATAAGAATCTGTATATGTTTGACTCATATACCTTAATACTAATGAACATCTCCATAGCCAAACTCAAACTTATATCCCAAATGGTGAGATATATAATATGTAAGGAACTAAACCCAGTTTCCTAGAGTTAGTGCCTTATTTTATTACATTGTCATATAAACAAGGAATATGCATTTTGAAGGACCAAGTAGTTTAGTAGATTTTGGAAAAAAGATACATATATAAGTTCAACGTTACATCATGAAAGGAAATACAGCACTAATTAATTCAATTAGAATCATCCATGCCTCCTATATTATGCTTTCAATTCATTCATAATTTACTTTTTCATGTCCTGGGAAAATGAAACACAATAAAAGGGTGAGCTCAAATGCTCAGTAACAGTAAGCAATACAACGGAATATAACATAAACATAAATATTAGGCTTGGTGAATAATTTAAAACACACACCTTTAAAAATAATAAGTCCAATGAATTCCTCATATGAGTAGGGATAAACATAAACAACATATACATTCATATTGAAACTCACATATGAAATGTAAATAACTTTCCCTGGACATTAATCTTAAACACTAACCATTTGGAGTAAATTTGGTGAGTGGTTTTAGGATAGCACATCCACAATCAAAATAGTCATAAACCATCCAATTAAATATGGTAGAAGACATCATAAATTATTAAACCCAATAATACCTAAGAATCAACAAGAGTATTAAAACTTACAAAAATACTCTTATAAAATTATTAAGTAATTATTGATATAAATACACTTTTATTTTGAAAAGAAGAGTTATTTTGGAAAATTATTTGTATAAAACTATAACTGATGTAAGTTAGTATTTTCAAAATAAAATGAGTAATTTTATAAAGATAATTTTTTCTAAAAATATATTATAGATTTCTCTTGAAAATAGTTAATAATTTGATAAATTCCTTTGAATTGGGCTTGTATTTCGGAAATTATTTTGAAAGTTCCTCTTAAAATGTGTAACTAACCATAAAATAAGGAAGGATTATGGTTGGGACACATATATACATCATTAAAACATAAATTATGATAGTTAAATATTAATTAATAATAATTTAATTGAGGTAAGTAGATAATAAAAGTAACCTGAATGAAAATGGATGCTCGGGTGAAAAAACATTACCTTAAGTATGAATGGGTTTCGCTCTTGAACTTAAGGTCCTGGAATATAAAATTAGACTTATTAATGACTTAATTAAGAACCTAATATAAATTTATTTATTTTATCATGATTTTATTTAGTTCATTATGTCCTTATTGATTAGTTATAGGATTGAATTTCATCATGTCGGAGTGTTCATTTTCTTGATTTTCATAATCAGTACACTTGTTTTTATGTAATGGAGTTCATGTGGAATGGATGTAAATATCCATAATTGAATTTTCATATTATTTATGAAAATTAATAGTTTATTATGGTAATTTATATCATTTGGTAACATGTCATGAGGATGAATCATTATATTAAACATTAATGACATTCACTTAGATTATTTTAGTGGTATTTTGATTATTAGGAAATGGTTTCATCATATGATTTAATAATATGTAAATATACTGGTTAATTAATATTAAATAGGTTATAATAGATATATTATAGATTTTTTAAACCATAAAAATGGTTTCATGACTAGTAATGAAGGAGAAATTGAATAATGAAACTTTGTCATCCATGAAGGTTGTAAATTGGAACCTTACGGATGATGATTTCATTTATAAAATAAAAGAGATAGAGAGAGAGAGTAAGAATATTGATGATGGTTCTTCCATTAAAATTATATAATTCCAGTATATAAATGATAAAAGATTAATCATGGTCATTTGGGAAAAGTAGGTTACGAGATAATAAGAAAATAAGATAAATTGAAATGAAACTAAATGAAAAAGAACAATGATTTACCTTTTGTAATAACCTCCTTAAGGGAAGGGGTTTTGGTATTTTTTTTCAAGACCAATATCTTCATGGAAGTGGTGAGTGACTATGGAATGGTAATTGGGCGGAACATTGAGGATATTTAAGGCTCAGAGGAGTGAAGAGAAGAGGGAGTGGGGGGGGTTATAGTGGAGGAGAGGAGTAAATTTTGAATACTTTATTCATTATTTTATTATTTCACTCAAGACAACCAAGAGTGTGGTTTCATGTGACCCCTAAGAGTAATAAGTGCATGTGAGTTTAAACCAAGTGTCTCTACATCACTTATTATTTCATAGATAGTGTATTTAAATGAAAATTTGTATATATGATATTTTACTTTATTTCACTATTCATCAAAAATTCCACAATTTCACAAAAATCCCAAAACATCACCTTAACCATTTTTCGATGTATAGAATTAAAAAATGAACTCCATTTTTCAAAAATAATTTTCTAGATATTATTAATTTAATTTTTAAATAAAATCCAAGTTAATTCAAAAAATAACAATTTTAAGGGTGTAATTAGTTTTATATCACATTGAAAAATTAATTAAGATATCATTGTCTTATTACCTTAAGAAAATAAAATAACATCATTATTTTATATTCATAAGGTTCATATTACTATTCATATTAATATTCATAAGGGTATATTACTATTCACTAAAAATAAAGTTGGTTCTATCAGACTCCAAATGACTTACTGATCACAACTGTAGATGATTGTTTCTCAAAATTCAAAACACAGTAGAGGAAAAGTTGTGTTTAATGGAAATATTATAAAATGTGTTGTTTTGTAGGAACACATTGTTTCATGCAATCAATATTTATTTTCAAAACCTTGTGGTGTTACATCATAGGGATAACTTTACTATCTCTAACTCCTCGTAGAGGAATATAAGCCGGTTTCACCTGCTACTAATATGGAATTTGTGGAAATTGCTACTACTAGGGTTGATAAAGAACCTGGCTTCCACTTTTATACTAGTCCCCAAGAAAATTTGTACACTAAGAATTATGATTGTAACAACCTTCACAAGTAAATAACAGTGGAATAAAGATACCAATGGATGCATGGTAGCTTCTAGATTCAGAGAAATTTGAAGAAAACTACATAATCCCACTATCAACTAGTTATAAGCTTAAATACTCAAACAACTATGATACCCCACTAAAAAAATTACTCCTTCAGGAACTCTGATGGTTCTCTTCTCAAGATGACCCATACTAAGAATGCATCCTCTCAATCACCCCATCCTTATTCTACAACTCCAAGTATATAGGAAATATAAATGAGATGATTGTATGTAAAAAAAATAGGATACAACACCTCCTTCAAGAACTAAGATCTATAATCCTCATCCATAAAAAATTACTGGTTGAACTATAGAAGGTATTTAAAATTTATCTCAAGCTATTATACACCTAGGATCCCTTGATAAAGGGATATCATCTCATGTGTATTCATTTACCTCATCATTGATGATGGAAACTTATTATGAAAATACTTCTTGAAATCATCCTATGAAACATATTATATCATCTAATCTATGAGATACAAGATATATTATTTTCATATTGTCCCCTATGTTTGACTAATAGCCAACAGAACCTGATAATCAACCCTAAAATGAATTAGAATGAAAGTGATCTCAAGATCCACCATACAATGATATGTATATAGATTACAAACACTCACCTCATACTTTACTAATCCCTAACACTATAACTCACACAATATCTTCCACCATAGACCGTCCTCAATCGATTCAACCCTTATATGATCAACTAGGTTAGCTTGTTGAACCTCGCCAACCTGAACCACGTATAGATGATAATAAGTTAGAATTTTCTACAAAAAAGAAACCAAAATTATAATCCTAATAGCATGGAATTTATATAATAAAATTCATTTAATAAAATTCATTTAATTTCCCAAAATCATCCCCAATTTAAACACAAGTGTAAACAAGCATGATACATGTGCTTTACCTAGGTATCTACCCTGAAAGAAGCACTATTTCACTTAGTCATTCATAAAACTAATGATCCTTATATTAGATCATAGGGGGTCCTAAAATCATGTTTCCTATAGAAATATCTCTGGCTTACATCATGAACTAATCTCAAATGGTATTGTTTCCCTACCAACCTATGAAATCCTCAATAGTGACTAACTTTAGTCACCACCCTAACTCTTAACCAATTCTTTGATACCAATATATCATGACACTGCCCCACAAGGAACCATTCTAGGCTAGTAGTGAAGGTGATAGTGACCTCCAAGACCCACCTCTAATAATCCCTAGGTTGGTGACTAGCACCAAGGGCATAAAACATGAAAATGAGAGTCATTTCCCTCATATAGCCCAAGAATACACAAATAAAACAACCAATCAACATTATATTTAAATAAAAAAATCTATAATAATCCTAAAATTTATAAAGATATCAAAAAACATAAAAATCCAAGGTAAAATACCAAAAAGTAAACTTCTGGGAAGCAACTCCAACCACAGCTCCAAGATCTAATCAAGAACTATAAAGCCTGATCTATAAACTCACCCCGAAAACCTGAAAATATTTTTTATATATAGGGGTGATAATAACATGTGTACTTGGTAGGGTAATACTCAACACATCTCAAAAAAATGTATAATAAGCATACTGATGCCTCAGTGAATAAACATCATAATCCACCAAAACATATTAGGTCAACTGACACCTGGCTTCACTAAGGCACACTCACAAAATATCACATCCAATATAATAAAATAATATCAATTATTATTATTAAAGGTTCCCTGCTGAAACTTCCCTATTAATTTTCTACACTTATTCCAAAGTTCCAAACATCCTCTTTACAATCCCTCTAACATTAATGTGGGTCCAGTCACAACCCTACCTACCCCAACCTCCCATAAGGTCCAACATCTCATACAGTCATCATTACATTCATAGAATAACTAAAACCATACCACAAGCCACAACTACATCATCCTCAGTATCCCATATCCAATTCCATGTATTAAATCCCATCCACACATCACATATCAAGTACAGTATGGTATCATAAACATAAAGTACATTAACCATGTGTTTGTATCCTTCCATGCACAACCCCCACCATATCTCATCATATCATCCACATAGCCAATCCACGATACCATACCTATTAGGGAGAGTGAAAAATAGGGTTATCCATCCTTATATCCTCAAAAACCTATATACTTAGTAAAACACCCATAACCCAAAACATTTGGTTGTTTTTAAGGATATCCAACTCAAGTGGGTGTGAATAGAAATTACAAGGAAAAAACAAGTGTATATATAACCACACATAAGAAAAACCTAGAAGTTTCACATAAATATATTACCACCACTACCCACAAACATCCCCACACTACTATCGCTATACATCGCCACCAATTCCAATTATCACAACACAACCAGAACACATTCACACACAAAACAAACACTACAAAAAAATTCAAAATCACAGTTAATCATACCATTAATCCATTTCCATATTTACTATTACCAACCACATTACATTAATTAATCCATTAAATTTTATATTTAATTAAAAAACACTTATAACTGATTCCCAAATTATTTAAAGCCATTTGAACTACATTAATATTTATTAATATTTTATCCATAACCCATTACCAAGTTTATCATTAAAGTTATTATTCCATTGGGACTAAGCGACTACAAAACAAACCCATAGTGAACATCCATTATATCATCCCACAAAAATACACGTGTTCCCTCTTTCCAACCATGTCAAGGTAACCACATCCCCTCTTCACAAACCACACTAACAACCCAACCATCATTGACCAACCACTACAAAACTATCCCACAACACATCTCATGTTAACCAATGTAACCCCATTACCAAACAATGTTTATCCTTCTTAGTTTTTTTATTATTTTTTCATTAAATAAGTTAGTAAGTGATGAATAAATTTATTTAAATATTAATTTTTTGAAAAATTAAAACTTATAAGTTCATTTGTGTTCCCAAGCATGTTTTTTGAAGATTTAAGTTAAGTTCACAAGAAACTATGTGAACTAAGTTGAGAATTACATTGTGAATATCAAAGACTGATTAAAGAATCTTGGATATCTATTTTTTTAGTTATAATTAATATTTTTAAAATATATATTTATATTTTGAAAAAAAAATATTTTA
This sequence comes from Viscum album, assembly GCA_963277665.1. Classification (NCBI taxonomy): domain Eukaryota; kingdom Viridiplantae; phylum Streptophyta; class Magnoliopsida; order Santalales; family Viscaceae; genus Viscum; species Viscum album. Next base: position 901,849,383 of record OY728160.1, on the reverse strand, counting down.
ATTAGTTAAAATATTTGAAGAAGATGCATGTATGTAAGTTCAAAGGTCACATGCGACATTTTAGGATGAATTCGATTTGAAGTTTGATGATTGTTATAATTTTCATAAATTTTAATGACATGTGTAAATTATTATAGGAGGGTACACATTTTTCAAAACATTTAAAAAGGTAAATACCATGAAAATATTCATTTTAAGGAAAAAGTTTTATCATATGGTCATGTTTAGTATTGTATTAGGAGATTAAATAATTATTGAGTTTTTTTAAATACTTCCGTGCTGAAATATTATATTTTCACATGATAAATGTTTGAGTATTTTTCCTAATAATATGTTAAATAATTGATAAATATTTTATAAGAGTAATTTAAAAAAATTGGGCCCCACATTGACACCCAAGTACAACCATATCAACCCAAAATTGGATCATGATTTATATCCATGGAGGTATAAAAAACTTATTTCATGGGAATAAATGTAATGGACATTCATATTTCCCATAAAGGGTTCATGGGTGATTGTTTTAAATAATAATCTAGAATTCAAAAAAAATCCACTAGAACATGGGAGATTTCTAATCAATTGGAAAAATAAGACCAATTTGAAATGAGTGGTCAAGAAAGTGAATGGGTGTAAAATGATAATAAGAGTGTAATCGAAAAAAAGACTAAATCTGGGGATAAATCCACTGAAATCTAAGAATATAATCCTAGTAAACAAAAAATAGAATTAATCAACTCAAATAATGAAGAAAACAATTATTTTCAAAGTAAAGAGATCTTTATAGAAAATGAGATGAAAAATTTTAGAATTCAACAAGATCTTTAAAATAAATTTTTTATTACTTTCTTAGTTACTAAGATTGAAAAAAGTTTAAAGTTATGATATTTTAGAATATGATTGATCAGGTTGAGGAGAAATTATAAATTGGGAACTTAAATGATAAAAAATCTTCACCCTATTTTTCTAAAATTTGAGTAATGAATCCAAAATTAAAATTGGGAGTAAGTTGGAAGAGAGAAAAACATGAAATCATTGAATGTGGTATTTTTTAAAATTTTGGAAAATTTTATCTTACCTATTTTGAAAATATGAACCCAATAATATTTGAACTTGTGCTTGATGAAAAGTATGAGGGGTGATATTTTAATAAAAAATTATTGATGAATTTTCACTCTCTTGTTTTATCACTTTTGAATCCTCTAATTATTTTTCAAATGAAAATAATAATTATGGAGACTAAATTTGGGAAGATTTTAATAATCTAATATTACTTGAATGTCATTCACATGAAGCCAAATTGAAAAATAAAATCCCCCTAAAAGTGAAATGGAACACTCAAAAGATTATTTTTTAGAGGTTGTTCATTTTGAAACTAAACTTTAAGGAATGTTTTAACACACATAAGAAGGATTTAGAAGAGTTGGTTCTATTAAAGTAGTTATTAATGAGTTTCTATTTTCAAATGAGGAACTTTTGGAGTAGATTTATAATATAGTGAAATGTGGGTTTATGGAGGATCAAAAAAACTATCTTATTTGTTTTTCACACTATTACTCAACTTATTTTGGAGACATTAAGGAGTATGTTACATCATTAAGACCACCTAGCTATCCTTTTTCACTAGATAAAAGTGATTCTGGTGTTTTGTTTTTAGTTTATGAGCTCTAGTAGTTCTTGGTAGTTATAAAGGGAGTCTTTTCTTATGAACATGAGTTTGAGTGTCTTGAAATTTCTAAGTAAGTGATCTTGGGTGATGATTTATTTTCTCTACTAGCTGATTCATATGAGTTATACTTCATTTTCAAGGGGTTTTTACAAGGTTATTCTTCAGCTGAGAATAATTTGAAATGTTTTACAAGAAGTATGGGTGCCCACATATTTCAATTTTCTATTAAAAATAAATAGTAAAAGCATATGTGGTGGTTCCTACTTCAAAAACCACATCCTCCTAGTGACTATGATAAGTTATATTAGATTCTAGTTGTGGGTATAAATATAGTATTGTATTGGAGGAAACCTATGTTTTAATAAATTTATTATTTTTTCATGTGTTTCTTTTCTTTTGAATAAAAAATCTCCCTTTTATTTTTTCCCATATTATCCTTTTCCCTGCTCACTTGGATCAGTTCTTACTACCTTACACTCCCACCATTTATTAGTCATTACTTTTTTATCATTAAGGTTTGTTCTTGATATTTATTTGTTTTTAATTGAATTATTTTTACTTGAGAGGCCATGTTTATCTTGAAGTTTCAAGGTGGAGTAATATTTATGGAGTGATCATGAATAAGGAGTGGGAATGGTAGTTTTAGAGACTAAATGAAATGGTGGAACCAACCAGTAGCATTAGTTTCAAAAAATTTCCGAAGTATCAAGTACCTTCATCTTTAGAAAGTTAGATAACAGTTACCTAATCCTTACCTCTATTTATTTACTCTCAAATAATTAAATTTTATTAACTGAGGTTCATTTGTTTTCTTGTAGGATATTTAACTTGTAAACCAAAGTTCTAGTTTAATTATCATATGGTTGGATACAAATTCTATGTTTTAATGGATAAATATTCTTCATCAAAGGGGAGTCTTATTTTTTACTTCTCTTTATTTCATTTTTTTTAAACCTAGTTGTTGGTAGTTTTTGTAGATTCTTAAACATTTATATTTAATCATTGTTTCCTATCTAGAATTATTTAATTATCAATTGGTCATTGTTACTCTTTAAATTACCTCTAAAACTGTACTATTTTAAAAGCATTTCATTTTAATATTTTATTTGAAATTTATTCTTAAACTATCAGGTATCATGAAACCTATTAGAAAATTATTTTATGTGTCTAATTATTTTAATTAGTTACTAATAGAAACCTTTATACATTTTTTAAAATTGTTTGTGTGTAATTTTTGTGTGGAAATTTTTTTCTAAAATTTCATGTCACGCCTTAAAAAATATTTCTTAGTGATGAATTTGTAAATCTATTTGAACCAAACTACTTTAATGTGTCTCTCACTTTAAAATACATCATTGGGGATAATAATGGGTTTTAAGTGTGGGGTAGGGGTATTAATTGAGCTAAAGTATTCTTTAATGTAATACACATAAAAAAGATAATTTTTTTTCAAAATTAATCCTTTCATGCATCATTTAAAGTTGTCTATAAATAAAATATTGTCTTTATTTGTAAATAAAATAATTTTTTTATGTGTTCTTAGGTTATGAAAATAAAAATTCATTATATCCTGTCTAGGTGATAATTTCATAATAAATTGAGGTGTTTCACATAGTCTAAAATTTCTAGAATTGCGTGATTACTGAGTGATGTTACATATTTTTTATTGATGTTATATTTAGGAACTCTAATGAGAGTAAGATAGGATGGATATTTTTTGGAATTATGATTATAAATTGAGGAAACTAGATACTTGATGTCAAACCTAGGGAACACAACCTTTTTAAAACAAACACATCAATAATCGAACTCAAAAGATAATAATATAAGTCCTTTGAAACTGGAGTAAAATGGGAAATTGATATCCTAAGTTTAATATCTAATACAAAGGGAACTGTGTGTATTTTTTGAATAAATAAAATCCAAACTCAATAAGTGCCTCGAACAGTGTTATGTACAAACCTTTGGCAGGAAAAAAATTAAATAAAGTGCTTGTTCTTTTAAAATTATTTCATTAAAGTGATGATAATATTTAAACCAAATAAATAATGGGACAACTGCCTTATAAAATAATAATTTTAGGTGAATCAATGGACTGAAAAAATAGTTGTTTGATTATTATTATTTTGGAACCTAGTAGAGAATGATAATTGAAGGTGTCTCTTGTAAGAATTTTAATTCCACTTCTATCTAATCTGTTTCACTCCTAGAACTAGAACTATAATTGGAATTAAAATGAGGCATTGAGTGGCCTTCATATAGAAGGCATGATAATTTCAAGAAATTAATGAATTTTTGATTTCCTTGATTCTAGTGTGAATAATAATCTAGGAAGGATAACCACTTGTATTTAACAGTCTTTATAAAGAAATAAAAGGCATTTAATTATCCAGGAGTACAATTGATTAAGTGGGGGGAATTTGATGTGTCATTTATTTGATACTTATTTCACATAACTTTTGTTTTGTAAATTTTTTTTAATGTTAAATTTTTTATTTAATTTGATATTTATATATTAGTGGTTAATTTATAGTAGTTTTGGTAAATTAATAAAATTTATAATAATTATGTTTCTTTTAATGATTAAATTATCAATTTTTCAATTTTTATTTATTAATTTAATTTTTTTGTAATTTCTTTTTATATTAATTTTTAGAATCGTTAATTAATTTTTCTATTTTAAGACTTAAATATTTATTACATCTTTTTTTTCTGTTAATGTTTTCATAAATTCATTGAATTTTAATTTTTAATCTCTTTTCTTTAATAATTTAATAATTGTTAACAATAACTTAAAATTAAATTCATTTTTATTTAATATTTTTCCTTTAATTAGTTGATTTAAGTTAAATAATTAACAAATGGAAATTTTTATTAATAACTTTTTAAATTTTATTTAACTGTTTTAAAATTTTATATCTTTTAAACTTATAATTTTTGTATTAATTAATTTAATGAATTTGTTATACATTTTTTAATATTTTGTTTTTAGGGATCTAATTTTTTTCACAACATTAGTTTTAAATTTTTTATCTAATTGTATTTTAATTATGCTTTTGTTATTGTGCTTCTACCACCTGTTAATATTTTCATCCATCATTTTCTGCTATTGTTTCCATCTACCAATGGTTTTTATCACTCCACTTCCTTCTACTGCAAAAATAAATTGGTTCTACTACTAAGAACCCTTCCTCTACTATCCCTTGACCTCTTATTCCACTCTCATTCCCCATGTTATTGTAATAAGTAATTTATTCTACCATGCGGAATTTCATGAAACCGTGGAATAAGATATTCAACTGAGATAATCTTGAAGGAGGTTTGAGACTAGAGGTAGTTGACGATTCAAAACTGATCAAATTTAATGTGTGAAACCATCTGTAGAAGGTATCAAACACAATTTAAGTTAGAATTGATGTTTTTTAATTCCAAATAATATTCCATTCTTAGAGTCTAATTGAAGTAATTCCACGCTCAAATTTGAGATGATGAACCATGTGAAACCAAGAAATATGAAGATCAAAGCTCTGTTAATGACTAAAATTGAGCTTACCAAGGTTGAAGATAAACCAAGGCACCATTGAATCTTAGGATGAATAAAAAAACTAATATTGGAATCCAGATGAATCCTATGAATCCCAAACTGAACTATAAGACTAATAGAATTTGTGGTCTTTTTCTATAGAAGGATCAACTAAGCAATCAATCCAATCTTGGTCAAGGATTATCAAGGAAAGAACTTTCCATAACTAAAGAATAACCTCAACCAAGGATGATCTAGTTCCTAAATCATTTGAAGGTGATAAATTTGAACTTGGTCCATCTAAGGAAGATAAATAACCCAGATCGCAGAATGGGATGTTATGATATTTTGGAAATCTAAGGCATCCGAACTAAGGTTGAAGGGATGATCCAAGCCTAGCCACACCCTAGAGATCGATTATAACAAAAAAAATTATGTAAGGTTAGTTGTATTTTGTGTGTACGGGTAGTGATATATGTTGTATAAAGGTCAGTCACACATCACTAGACATGTATAAGGGAAGTCATACTGATTTCCAATCATGTAAAGGTAATCATAAAAGTACTTATACCAAGTTTAAAATTGGTAAGGTTCTATAGATTTGGTTAGAAATACGATAGTTGTGAAACATGGGATTTATGTGGTGCTTAGAAGAGTAAAATTATTTTCATGAGCCCACCACCGGAGAGTAAGCTTGAGGGAAAACTCGGGGTTTCTATCTATACAAAATTTATAGGTGGAAGCTATTTAAAACTAAAATCAAACAATAGAATATATATTATCGGGTCTATACACATGAGGATGAAAACTGGAGACTCTAAAACCTACTAAAAACATCCTTGAACTAACATGATAGCTCTAGAGCTAAGACTAGGAGGTTCTTTCTAGAGCATGAATAAGATATTTAATGAGAGAGGAAATTTAAGTTAGAGTATAAGGATATGAACTTCAATACGAAAGAGATGGTCTTTTTTTAATATTTTTTTTGTTCGTTATATGTGTTTAGTTTCTATATAAATTCACTATGAATAATTTTTTGAGGGGATTTGATTAAATTTTCTTGAGAATTCAATTCATGTTCATGTTTCTTCATCTTTATAACTCCAGCTCGTTGTTATTAGCTTTCATACTTTTGATCCAGTTCTTGTTTTTTATTGATTTATTGAGTGGTGAAAAGTGATCTCATGAATATTTTGAATTTATTTCATATAAATAAATTAAGAGATTAAATTGTAGGAATTTTTGAGTGAGCATTCACTGATGAGAGGGAGTTCATTTCATGTATTAATTCTAAGTTTTCATGTTATTTTGATTTCATATTTCATGAGAATCTTCAATTCATCAAACTTCATCAATTAGATTCCCCTCATTTCCTTTTAGGAATGTATTCAAATCCTAACTTAGTCTAGGTATACCTCTATTAACACCTTACTCACACCATATCTATCATAATCACACACTACTCTCACTGTTCATATCTAGTTTTATCTCTTTTTTCTTGATATTATCAGTATTTTTTGAGATTGAATATAGACCTAGGATCATTTCACCCACATTACTTGTGGATTGACCCTACAATACACTATCTACTGAGAGTAGGAGAATATAATTTTTAAATTTGATGAATGTGACGACCTCCAAACCATTAAACTAGTGGGTGTATGGTGTGTGCACATTAAAAATAGGTAAAATCCTAGGGTTTCATTCATTGGTGTGGTGTGGCTCATAACAGGCATGTGTGTAGGTGTTTCCTGGTGCTGACCCATATTTTGGCTCAAGGTGTTGGGGAAATGGGGAGTCTTATTTAGCAGATGGAAACCACATTAAAGACTAATACTGGACAAGTTTCATTCAGGTTACTATTACTCTACTTTAAAATGTTTTAGATATAACACGTCCATTCAATCAAATAAAGTTGGTTTTTCTGATTTCCACTATGTATTCATATCCTTTATTTTAATTTTGAAGGGTCTTGGTGCATGACATCTTTATGCCATGATGATCCTGATTGAACCTGAGGTTTTCATGATCATTCAAATCTTGATATTTTGTGATGGTCATACACGGGATCATTTCACATGTGTACTACAATGTGAATGCATGTGTTTACTTATATATATAGATTATTCCAAGGAATAACTGAAGATATTGATAAATATTCATTCATGGGATAATACATGTGATATGCTCACATGCATGTGTTTCTTAACACATGAAGGAAGAATCTAGTTAAATAAAGCCGATATGAAAGAATATTTGGAATCTCATGTTGTCAAAAGAAAATAAGGAAACCAACCTTTGAAAAATTCAACATCAGATCCTTTAGGGTGAAATTTTTTAGATATGTTGAGATCTTCAACTATTTGAATACACTTCTTAACTTGAATTGGAATTTAGAGTTTAAAATTAAGGGTTAATTTGGTGTAAAATTGGTGGTTCCACATCGATAAATACTGAGGTACCGATCCGAGTTGAATCTAATAAAAACCTAATATCTTCCATTTTCCATCATGAAAATATAGCATCCATGAAGAAGTGTGAATAAGAATAAGTGAAGTTCTATGAGATACTCAGCTATGAGAAGGATAATTTCCGTTCATTATTTTGTGTATAAAATAAATGCTATGTTTTTTGTTCTTGTAAAGTTGAAGGATCCCGTAATCCTCTTAGGTCACAAAGAATAAAAGTATTGAGTTTTTTCATAGCCTATTAAATTAATCCCATCTAAGTTTCTACAAATCATCGCTTGAATTTATGAAGAATATAAGGTTGTTACATGTTTGGTATGCATAGAGGAGTGGATATCGTGTGATTTTTTTACACAAAGAAAAAGAAGAATAACTTGTGGACTGCTTCATGAAAAACAATTGAAATTATACAAAAATATATTTTCACATCATAAAATTTATATAAAAAAGAAAATATTTGTGAAGAACCACAGTATATTTTTAAGTAAAAGCCAATAATTTCAAGTACGAATAAAATAAAAAAGTTTCATGAATGAACTCATGCATGGTAACCATGAAAATATTTGCATGAAGTAAAGATAACATACATTAATGAAATAATAGAAGTAATCATTATATATCATGTGATTAATCAAGAATAAAAGAATCTATCTCATATAATTATAATTTTTTATCTTTTTTATTGAGTATTGAGAGAAAATGACAATGTAATTCTATTATATATATTGTGTTTCAAATATATAAATAAGAATAAGAGAGTGGAAAATTTTCATTGATTTTATTACCATTTGGGTCAGATAAATTCTGAGATTAACAATCCAAAATATATTCACATCATTGTGACTATATAATAAGAAGAGGCATCCTACATGATAGTTATATATTTGAGATAGCCCTTTGATTACTGTGAAATAGAGGAAACCCATTAGATAGGTACACACAGAGAAAGTGTATCATATTCATTAGTGTTTATTGAATAATACTTTTTACACACTATTGATCACTTCATGATGGATAGATTGATATATTTTATTCTTCTACTTCAAAAATAAATCATACATTTCACCTGGTCAGTTTCAGGAGAGCAGGTTCAAGGCCATTACCTTACATGTGCTTTCTTTGATAATAAAAAGGAATTTTTTTTCATGTGGTATAATAACAACTAAACATCAAGTAATTAGTAATACACACTATAAGATAACCTCGTTAAAAATCCTATTGTTTCTTAGGATTTACTATTTTATTTCATTCCTGCAAATTATAGGTTAAGAAGATAAATAAAATAATTCAATTAATAAATGATAGAGGTATTAAAAGGGATAAAAGTTTTAATGTGATAAATAATTATCCCATAGTGATTCACCACCCCTCATAGTGTGTTCATTTCAAAGTGATCCTAACAATTGGTGTTATAGCGAGTTTACACCTCTGATTGGATTCACTAATTTAAATCTTATTGAAGATTCAATTTATCTTATCAATTTTGAATGGAGTACAAACTTGGAGTTGTTGTATCTAATATAAATCAGAAACCTATCTCAACTAAGACCTTATAAAATATAAAGAATAAATAATAGATAATTATGAATAATAGATCCCTCTAGTGAAAATATGAAGAAGAATCTATTTTCCTAAACATTAATCCCAAGAAATACAAGTCATGTATGGATGTTCAAGATCGGATAGTTCAATCTACTATCAAGGAGAAGGAAAATAGTTCTATCTCATGTAGTGCTTCACCCCTACTTGAATAATAGGAAATAAAAATATATTATAAAAATTATCCTCAATAATATCCAATCATTAGTAAAAGTGATCATATATTTGAAGAGTTTAATGATTAATCTAATGCTAATTTGAAAGATATTTCGCAAAACAATCCCAAATAAATAGTTACTTTTATAGGTATATTATTCAAATGAATATAGGAATATATCATTGATATTGAATAAAATCTAAAATACATGGAGACTCTATCAAAAAAAATAGATCCAAAGAAGTAGAGAATGTTAAATATGAATAAATATGCTCTAGTTTTAAAGATCAGTGGCTTAATATAATTCATCAAAAGTAAAATTTCACTAAGGAATTTGAAGAAAAGTTCCACTAATTAGAATAAAAATATAATGATATAATTTATTTTAAGAACTCTCATCATGAAATAAAAAAAATCAAATAGATTGAAACTTTGATCCAAGAGGAGAAAAAAATTAATTATGGTTAAGTTACAAAGATAAATAAAGAATGGGATGATAGATCGAAGTTAGTGGAGGATGATAAAAAATAATGAATATGAAATTACTTTACCTTTATGTCAAATTGGTAAATTATATAAATACTGAATCATAGTCTTAAGAACACTACACCAAACTGACGTTTTAGTGGTGTTTTATTAAACCAACAATATATTTTTTTTAAAATAATTTAGCACAGGTTTCCAAAAAACCACAGCTAAACCATTTCATTTTTTTAACAGACGACACTCTCCCCCTCCCCTAACACCCCTGACCCCCCCCCCCCCCACCCCGACTCCACGAAGCCCTATTGGCCCCTTCGCCACTCATTGCACCTTTCCACCACCCCTAGATATGCCTTTTCATGCCTCACCTCCCTCACCGCACCTCACCTCCCTCACTGCGCCTCATCGTTTCGACACGCCTTTCCATTTCTCCATGTCTCCCTTATTCCTGGTCCTCCATTAAAGCCTCCTAAAGGTTCTTTGGAATGTTCTTCTTAGTTTTAAGGTGTTTTGCATCTTATCCTCTTGTCCCTCCCTTGTTTCCTTCTTATTTCTTGTCTTGGATCTCTCTTGGATGAACCTGATGGGATATGTTTGATGTTTTGTTTAATTTTCGTAGATTATATGCTTTTCAGATTATTCCTCAAGCCTTGTTCTTCCTTCTATGAGAGTTTTATTACATTCTCACATTGTTGAGGTATTTGTCTCTATCCAATGCCTTTCTATAATAATATTTCAATTCTTGATCATTCCTAATTAAATAATAAATGATTTTCTCATTATTATGGTGTGTTTTTATGGATTATAGTGGTGTTTTCTTGTCAGATTTTTGATGAAAAAAGGTGTTGAAAAGTATTTCATTTAGTATTCATCTATATGTGTGCATATAAAGAGTTTGATAAAATTTCAATTTAGATTCTAAAGTGTAATTGAGGTTTTTTCTTATTATTTTAACCTTGGTTGGATTTTTTTAGTTGGTTCACATGTGAAATTTAGTTGGGTGGGTGATTTGGTTTCCTTTTTTGGTTTGAAGACTATTTGTAAATTCTTATAGATGGTTATAATGTTCCTTATGATTTCTAATTGGATTATTCTATGTTTTTGAGATACCTTATGGGTGTTCCATTAGATGTGGGCATATCTATATGTGAATGTGGGTCACATATCCTATATGTGTATTTTGTTCTTCCACCATGACCAATATCAACCACAAAACCATCATGATCATAAAATATAGGTACCAAAGATCTCAATAAAATTCCATGCGCTTAGTCCTTACTCAAATTAAAATCATGAATAATAGGTCGTATCTATCCACACTAACATTAAGCCTCTTGGAGTCCATACGCCCCCTCAAAGGTAATCATGGAGTATATTCCATCACCACTCCCATCACAAGAACAACATTGGGATCCAACCACAAACTAAGGTGTCTAAATATTAACATATATTCCATCTGATTCCCTTAGGAACCATGAGGATAGGGAATCCTAATCATCAAATTAATTATCACCAATTTACTCTAGGAACATTTTAATGAGTGTTTAATCACCTATAACATTTAATCCCATGATCTTCCCAAGACCGACAACTTATCAGAAGATACTAGACTCTTTAACAACATCCCTACCCCTCTCAATTAAGGTGTTTCTATGTTCTAGTTCATTTCCTATAGATGTTCCTAGACAAATACCAATCTCTAATGCTAACTAGTCCATTCCTAAAGGGTTAACCACTTGGATTATCCTAAAATAGATCACTAAGGCTCTCCCCATTCAAACACAACTCATTGCACCAATAAAGACAACTCAGAGGTACATCAATTTGTTTCTGACTCCATTATCCCTACTGGTATAGCCATTGGTCATTTTTAAAATTCATGTACCAAGCATGAAATACCAAAATTTATTTTATATGGATCAACCCAGGCCAATTAAGGCACTTTGAGCCCAACTAATCCCTACCCACATTCCTAAACCCTATCCCCTATCATTCACACAAATTCACATTCATGCATGAATATTTCTATGTATTAAATGGGATACCTGGCATGATTTTAGATTTACCAAATTCCATAGCCTGTTTACTATCTCTATCCAAGATGAGACTAAGAATCACTATGCTCTTGATCCCTTTTCTCATACCTCAAGGCTCTATTAGTTAATTATAAAAATTTTTAAATAATTATCAAACTTAATCCAATAAGGAATAACTATTGATAAATCACCAAGAATCATCATGACATATGAATATCGACCAATGATGTGTTAAAGGCTTATATCATTTTTATAGAACTCCTTTGACCAAATCACCAGGAATTGACCATGAATTTCAATCTAATCTGATTGAATTCCCAAAAAAAATAATTTGGAAGTCCATTTTTCAAATGATAATAAACAAGAATCATTTATCCTTCTTAGAAAATCCTATAGCCACGATAGCCTAAATCCCCATGAATAAAAGATAACACTGCCATTATTTGGTGTAATTTTCATTAAATCCATCGATTAAACCATACAAAATTATGGGAAGAACTGCAAAGAGAAATAGAGAAGATGGGTGGAGAAGATTACATAGCTTTAGTATGGTGAAAAAAATTCTAATCAACCTCCAATAAAGGGGAAGGGGGTCAAAATAGGGGAACAATGGGGGAGTGGGCTGGAAAAATTACCACCTTAATGAACCTACCTAACTACAGAAGGAATAACCAACCCTCAAGTAACAGGTCTGATCCTTCCAAAAAATAGGACCAAATGACCATTTTAACATAGCCCATGGGGAAATGGCTTAATTCCTCACTTATATGGTTTTGTTGTATAATGAAACCGATGGATCATGGAATAAAAATCAACCTTATAAAAACACCCATGAATATCCTAACCACGCATTTCATCATGACAAGGAATCAAGGTACAACCAACCAGCCAAGGGAAAGCTGATAAAACTCCACCAAATAACCCTTTAGGATGGAACCATTGGGTTTTAATGTGACACATTCTCCTTAAGTTTCATTTATAAAAAATTGCCAAGGTTTTAGTGTTATTTCTTCTAAATCCAAAATTCATTCTTATGAAATATACACACTATGGCATAACGACCACTGTTGTAGTATGATTTAGATATCCCTTCAATCATCCAAGATAAAATATCTTGAAAACTTCTCATAATTGAATCAACCTCCTTGACATGACTTTCACCATTATATGTTGTTGAATATCTAACTTTTAGGCCTTCAAAGTTCCTCACACCATGAGAATAGTCCTTTTGGATTTGAATATTTTTATATGATACTCCACCTATAAACCATTCCATCATTTACCATGAGTGTCGTGGATTTTTTAATCTTTTTCAACTATATATCAACATTTTCAACACAACCTTATTTGATTCTTCATTTTAAACCTATAAAACATTTTATTTCATTTGTGGATATTTTATAAATACAAAAAATATTTGGATGGAATCCTCAAGAGAAATCTATAAAACTGGTTGTAGTTACAAGGCAATGGAAAACCTTATTTAAAATGCTTTATTATTTACCATATGTATTTATATAAGAAAAACCTTATTTAACATATTCTTTTTTTAAACTAGTATATATGAATCTATTTCCCTATTAGTAAAAGTTATGTGTCACGTCCGGACTTCGTTGAGGTACAAATTTAATTTTTAGTTTTTATTTCATGATTTAATTGTCTGTATTTTTAAATTGTTTGGTTGTAGCACGGGCTGAACCCGATGCGGGTTTCCCGTTGTGGAAACGATGTGTGCGTGTGAGCCTCACGCCGGTCGGCTCATGGGTAGGGCACGGGCGAAATTGTGCGGCCCTTTCCATTTTGACGTGCGGTGTCCGTTGCATGGATGTCTCAAACACTGGATGGTTAACTTCAGCTTTATTATTATTATTATTATTATTATTATTATTATATTATCATTATTATTAATTTTATTATTATTAAAACCTTTTATCTTTATTTTATTTCATTTAGTTCTTTTTGTATTTGGTTGTTTCTTTTTATTTTATTTTATTTGTTTTTATTATTATTCCCCCCCCCCCATGCAAACCCTAGCTGCCACTCTACTTATTTTTATTCTTCTTTTTTTTCCTCCTCTTTCTTACTCCCCACGCATCCCATCTCCTTCTCTCTCTTCTCTCTCGTGGCTTCCCTCCTCCCTCACCCTTTCTTCCCCGCTCGGCTGCGCCTCTCCCCTCTTCCTTCTCACTTCTCTCATTTTCCTCCTTCCCTCCCTTCTCCTCTCTTCCCCATTGTGCCCCACTTCCCCCATTCCCTTCCCTTCTCATGTGCCTCCCCATCTCTTCCTCCCTCCTTCCACCGCGCTACCCTGTTCTCCCTCCCCGTCGGGACCTCCTCACCTCCATCTCTCGGCCAGCGGCGCCCCTGACCCGCCTCGCACCAGCCTCTCGCGCACCTAGGCCGCGCCCTCACCCTCTCCACCTGCTGCCTCCCGCACACACCAGGCCATGCCTTACCCCCTTGCTTCCCCCACTCGGCCGACCCCTACTACCCCCTGCTACCTCCCCTCCAGCCGAAGTCGCGCCCCAACTCCCTTCTTCCTCCCCCTCCTCCTTTCCCGGACCGACCAGCAGCCAACGCCTTCCTTCTTCTCTCCAGACAGCAGTCTCTCGCACCCTGCTCGCGCAGCTGGAACGTCTCACGCACCCCACTCATGCTACCGGACGGTCGTGCACCCCCCTCTTCACCTTCCCGACTTTCAGCAAGGGTTTGTTTTAATTTTATTTAATTATTTTAATTGGTTAATTTATATTGAGTTATCTAATTATTAATGAAATTGTTTAGGAGTTAATTAATTAATTTATTGTTATTAAATGTGTTAATTATTTTATTTATTTGAATGGTTAGATTGTTAAGTAACTTTTTTAATTTAGCAAATTATTAATTGATTATTATTAAATTTATTACTCATCTTATTTAATTGAAATTGTTAAATAGTTAATTAATTTATTTAGTTATTATTAAATTTATAATCATCTTATTTAATTGAAATTGTTAAATTGTTAATTAATTTATTTATTTAGTTTTGGAGTTGTATACCTATTAATCAAATTATTTAATTATTTTTGGTTTAATTAATTTATTTAATTGCTAATGTTTATCTTTTTATGGACTGCTGATGTTTCACTGGGTTGGAATTGATTGTATTTGGTCCACTGTTTTAGGACCATTTTGATGGCTTCATATGGTGAGACCATTGCACAATGGGAGTTTTGCGCCGTGTCGCTTCTTGCACCTGTTGAGGTAGGTGGTTTCGCATGCTTAGGGAATTTGATCATTTAGTCTGTTGGTTTGATTAATTTAATCTATCTTTAATTTAAATTCTCTTGTGAGTTATCGGTTGACTGGTAGAGCGTGGTGTTTTTCCTTTATTAGTGGCTTGTTTATATTTTCGGGCCTATACCGTGTTGGACCTTGTTTTTGAACAAATGCAGCAAATGGAATTTGATCCTTGCTACAATTTTTTTTAGTGTGCATCGGAGTGGGTTTTTCATTATTGATTGTGTTGTTTTATTTTCTTAAAACTTATAAACCAATTTTTCCAAATGTTTGATAAACTTTTTTTTGGTTCTCAAAATTCCGTGGTTCTTGCATGTTCTGAGGTTCTATGTTGCGTGTTGTGCCTTGACCTTGATGAGTAGGGTGAAATTTGAATATTGAGCACAAAAGGGGAAGCCTGGGTACTAGGTAGGAGGACTAGACTAGCGTGCTAGTGATACGGGATTGGCCTCGGCCCAGTTTCACTTAGCGGGATTGACGCTTACAACACTAACTAAAATTTTGATGATGACTGGAGACCACTACGGTAGGAGGTTTTTCCCTGCCGGTGGCTCATGCATGGGAAACGTATAATATGGTTCACCGAGACGTGAGTTTCTAGGGCCCCACACGGCTTTAGTAATTGAGGGCCTCTCCTACTTTTTGTTGCTCTTGTGCAATTATATACTCATCACTGGTTGGTTTTGGTGACTTTCGTGGGTTTCAAAAGGTACAAATCTTTCTTTTTCTTTCAGTTTAAAAAAAACCTTTTTTCCTATTTTAAAACTATCTTCCTTTCTTTAAAAACTGTTTACATCAAAATGTTAGTGCATCTATTTATTTTCTCTAAAATTTGAACCTCCACACATCCTTGGTCATCTAACCCTTTTTATGCAGAATCTTTTTCCTCGTGCCAACCTATTGAGTGTTGCTCACACCCTAGTTACACCCTTGGGTGTAAGTAGATATGATTATGTCTGATTCAGGGAAATTCCAAGGTTTTGATCACGGTGTCCCGAGTTGTTAGTTGACTCATCTAATTTGGCGTTGGTGGAGGAGGCCTGACAGGGATATTCTTCCACTAGGTGACTATTGCTGGTTTGGTTTTTGGTCACCTTTTTGGGAGTTGGTTGTGGTTGAGTTGTAGTTTCCCTTTTTTTTAGACTCGTTCGGGTTTTTTTGTTAAACATGTGGTTGTAATGTTTCTTTCGGATTTTAGTTTGCTTATGGGTTGTTTCTAGTTTTTGTACGGGTAAATCATTCCCAAAAATTCTAAATTTTTATACCCGGGCACTTGTGCCAGCCCGTGGGGATGGGGAACGCCCTTAGGTCCTTGCCGCGGGCCGGGTCGGGCGTCGAGTTGATGGAGACCCGATTCGGTTCGTGAGAAAATGGTATCAGAGGGCAGGTTAATTCTTGGTCTATGTTATTTGGGGTGAGTTTGGTTATACATATGTTGGGACTATCAGGGGGCTTGGAATTTATGTCGTGAGTAGGGTGCCTGGCCAGCACGCCTCGTGACAGATACTGAGTCACCATGGGATGCTTGTTTAACTTCTTTCCTAGGTGGGACGTACAGGCTACAAACTGTACGTGGACACCAAGTAGGAAAGTAGAGTTTTGACATTAAGTCGTTTTTTCAAGTTTGGTTTATTGATGATTATTTATCCTGTTGAAAGATTCGGTCCCTCTTGAGATATGTAATATTGATGGTATTCCTTTATGATTGTTGCCCTGTGCAGCAAGATGCCTCCCTGGAGAGCTCTCATGCACCCAAGGGAGGAAGCCGGAGAGAGTTCTCCCGCGCCTCTTGATCAGAGATTGGTAGAGGATATGGTCCGAGTCGTTCAGGATTTGGGACAAGGGGAGACTCCTGCCACCACCCCTATTCTAGCTAGATGGGAAGAATCTGTCTCCAGGAAGGATAGAGCTCAGGAGTTTCTGAATAACAAACCTCCTTCTTTCCAAGGCAGTTCAGAACCTCAGGAGGCAGAGGAATGGCTTGAAAAGATAGAACGCATGTTCAATTTCCTTGACACGCCCGAGGAAGTTAGGGTGAAGTGTGCCTCATTCCAGCTAGAGGGTTCCAGTTGCAAATGGTGGGAATCAGTGGTCCAGGCTGGTAAACATGAGCACATGAGCTGGAAAGATTTCAAGGGTATCTTCAACGAGCAGTATTGTCCAGATTTTCTAGCCTACACTAGATCTCGGGAGTTCGTGGAGCTTTCGCAGGGGAATCAGACAGTGATGGAATATGCGAACCTCTTTGCTGAGCTGGTGCGGTACGCACCTAAGATAGTTTCAAGCGAATTCTTGAAAGCTCGGAAGTTTGAGAAGGGCCTTCGACCAGAAATCCACTCTCAGGTTTTCTTGTTCAAGCTGAAGACTTATGCTGAGGTGGTCGATCATGCTTGCATGGTCGAGATTGACCAGAGAAGAAAGTCGGGGTTTTTCGGATCAGTATCAGTCTTTAGCAGCGGCAGTTCCCCAGAGAAGAAGAGGATGCGTGTTGAGCAGTGGAAGAAGATTGGTGGCGGCTCAGGCTATCCCTTCAGGAAAACATCATCTGAGGCTTCTGATGTGAGGCCCATTGTGTGCCATCAGTGCGGAAAGGCAGGCCACATTTGACCTGTATGTCCACATCCTCCCAGACCTTTCTATGGGTGTGGAGTTATGGGGCACCTACAGCGTTTCTACGGGACCATACGCCCTTACTAGAGTGGGACTGGATCTATAGCTTCCAGGGGTGTATCAGTGTAGTCAGAGCTAACCAGGACGCCGGGATCTCGGTTCGATGGTCGTGGTGGCAGGATCGGATCATCTTCTGGGCAGAGCCAGATTAGGGTAGAGCCGCAGGCGAGTGGTCGTTCTCAGGCAGGAACCAGGTAACTGCATGCTGTGGATCAGGCACCAGCAGGATCTGATGTAGGGCCTACGACGGTTCGAGGTACTATTCTGGTTGCATCTTCTATAGCTGCAGTTTTATTTGATATTGTTGCTTCATTTTCTTTTATATCTGCTTGCCTTGTGAATCTGCTGAACCTACCAACCGAGCTGTTATCGTTTTCTATGGAGTTGGAAACACCGTTGGGGAAAAAGAGGGAGCAGGGCCTTAGGTTCCCATCGTGCGCACTCTCTGTATCGAGAGTCGAGATGGAATGGGATTTCTTGGTCCTTGACATGGACCTATTTGATGTGATCCTCGGTATGGACTGGCTGGTGCGCTTTCAGGCGCACATTGATTGCTATCGGCGCCGAGTCAGTTTTACGGCACCGGATGGGGCTCCTCAGATATTTCACGGAGAGTGGGATCCTTGGTCAGGACGCACGGGACCTCCACTCCCTGAGTTGGGAAATCTTGCTTATCATTTTTCGTCGCTCGCACTGGAGGACGATGGTGTTGTTTTACAAGGCGGGTTACCTCGTTTAGTGGATGAGTTCCCAGAGGTCTTCCCAGATGATTTTTCTGGCTTACCCCCAGAGCGGGACGTGGAGTTCTCGATTGAGTTGGCGCCAGGAACATAGCTTATATCTCTTCCCTCATATTGCATGGCCCCCACTGAATTGAGGGAATTAAAGATACAGTTGGACGATTTGGAATCCAAAGGATTCATTCGCCCGAGCATCTCTCCTAGGGTCGCCCCGGGTTTATTCGCGAAGAAGGCCGATGGAACCCTCCGGTTGTGCATTGATTACTGGAATTTGAACAAGGTAACCATCAAAGATAGATACCCTTTTCCCTGGATTGACGATTTGTTTTACCAGCTAAAGGGGTTAAAGTGGTTCTCCAAGATTGATTTGTGTTCGGGATACCACCAGCTCAGGGTGAGAGAAGTAGATATCCCGAAGACGGCTTTTCGAAGCAGGTATATTCACATTGAGTACTTGGTCATGCCTTTCGGATTAACGAATGCCCCTGCAGTTTTCATGGCACTCAGGAATAGGGTGTTCCACCAATATCTCAACTCATTTGTCGTGGTATTCATGGATGAAATCCTGGTTTATTCTGGATCTGAGTAGGAGTATGAGCATCACCTGCGCATTGTTTTGGGCACTTTGCGGGATCACCGCCTATATGCCAAACTCTCGAAGTGCACATTCTGGATCAGGGAAGTGAAGTTTCTGGGGAATGTCGTCTCAGAACAAGAGGTTTCAGTGGATCCCGAGAAGATCAGGGTAGTTATGTCATGGGAGCAGCTGAGAAATGTGTTTGAGATCAGGAGTTTTCTGGGCATGGCTAGTTATTACAGGCGCTTTGTCCGGGACTTCTCGCGGCTTGCCTCCCCCATGACCGCACTCACCCGGAAAGGGGTGAAGTTTGATTAGAGCCCTCAGTGTCAGGAATCCTTTGAGGAGTTGAAGCGGTGGTTGACCACCACCCCTGTGATGACCTTACCAGAGTCGGGAAAGGGCTATGTGGTTTACTGTGATGCTTCAGGTACGGTCCTTGGATGTGTGCTCATGCAGGATGAACATGTTGTGTCTTATGGTTCTCGCCATCTCCGGCTGCATGAGAAGAATTATCTGACTCGTGACTTAGAGTTGGCAGCAGTGATGCATGCTTTGAAGACATGGTGTCACTATCTCTTTGGGGAGAAGTTTGTGGTCTATTCTGACCATAAGAGCCTGGCCTACATTTTCTCTCAAAAGGATCTCAATTTGAGGTAGCATCGCTGGGTCGAGTACCTGCAGGGTTTTGATTTTGATATTGTCTATACCCCCGGCAAGGGTAATGTGGTAGCTGAAGATTTGAGTAGAAAAGTACCAGTGCAGGCATTGAGGAATTCCAGCGATGAGTGGACTTTGATGGGGCTTTTCGCCCAGATGCACTTGGAGAGAAGGCAGCACAGTGGAGGTACTTTCTTGGCTAGAATTCAGTTGACTCTTGCTCTTCTAGAGTTGCTTCAGCTGGAGCAACTTGGTGATGAGTTGTGTCAGCGATCTATGCAGTTTCTCCATGGTGGGGAGACTCCTTCAGATTGGTCATTCTCTTCCCAGAGGGTCTTGTGCTTCAAGGGTCGTGTTGTGGTTTCGTTGTCTCTGCGGAAGGTGGTGATGCAGAATTTTCACCAATCTCAGTGGGTTGTCCATCCTGGTACCACCAAGATGTATTATGATGTTCGTCGTCAGTTCTGGTGGCCAGGTATGAAACGATACATATACAACTTTGTGTCCAAATGCTACACTTTCCAGCAAGTGAAAGCAGAGCATCAGAGACCATCTGGCCTACTCCAACCATTACCCATTCCTACCTGGAAGTGGGATGAGGTCACCATGGACTTCATTATTGGTTTTCCTCGTACACCTTGGGGGAGGAATTCTATCTGGGTAGTGATTGACCGCTTGACCAAGTCATCTCACTTTATTCTGATCATAGATATAGCGAAGGTAGATGAGTTGGGCCGCTTGTACGTTCAAAAGGTGGTCAGACTTCATGGTGTGCCGTCGGCAGGTGTTTCTGACAGGGACCCCCGCTTTACATCTCGGTTTTGGGGAGGCCTCCAAAAGGCTTTGGGATCACAGATTAAGATGAGCACGACATACCATCCTCAGACCGATGGCCAGACGGAGCGAACGAATCAGATTCTGGAAGACATGCTCCGAGCCTGTGTGTTAGATTTTGGAGGCTCATGGGATAGCCATTTGGGACTGGTCGAGTTTGCTTATAATAAAAGTTACCAGTCTTCCATCAGAATGGAACCCTTTGAGGCTCTCTATGGTCGGCCTTGTCGGTCTCCTCTGTGTTGGGTTCAGGTAGGCGAGACCTCACTCTTGGGACCGATCCTTGTTCAGGAGACGTCTGAGAAGGTCAAACTAATTAGGCAGCGGTTGTTGATAGCTCAGAGTCGCCACAAGTCCTATGAAGATCAGAGGCGGCGGGATCTTGAGTTTTCAGTGGGGGACAGAGTGTTCCTGAGAGTGGCCCCTCGCTTGGGTCACCGTCGTTTGGGGAAGCAGGGGAAGCCGACACCGAGGTATGTCGGACCATTCGAGATTCTTGAGTGTATTGGCAAGGTGGCATACAGGTTATAGATTTTCCCTTCTAGTTGACTTCGATTCACGATGTATTTCATGTCTCCCAACTAAAGAAATACAACCCCGATCCATCGCATGTGCTAAATTGGGAGGAGTTGGAGATAGAGACCGACTTATCTGTGTTTGAGTGACCAATACGGATAGTGGATTCTCAGGAGAAGGTGTTGCGTGGAAAGTCCATTCCTCTAGTCCGTATCCTTTGGCAGCACGGGAATGATGAGCACGAGACTTGGGAGCGGAATTTGTGGGTTGAGCAGGAGTACCCATTTCTATTCTCTGATCAGGCATCGAGCTGACTTTCTAAGGGTGGAAATTTTTCCTGGTGGGGAGAATTATCACGCCCGGACATCATTGAGGTACAAATTTAATTTTTATTTTTTATATCGTGATTTAATTGTCTGTTTTTTTAAATTGTTTGGTTGTAGCACAGGCTGAACCCGATACAGGTTGCCCGTTGTGGCAACGATGTGTGCGTGTGAGCCTCACGCCGCTCGCCGCACGGGCAGGGCACTGGCGAAGCCATGCGGCATTGCCATTTTGACGTGTGGTGTCCATTGTACAGATGTCTCAAACACCAGATGGTTAACTTCAACTTTATTATTATTATTATTATTATTATTATATTATTATTATTATTATTATTATTATTATTATTATTAATTTTATTATTATTAAAACTTTTTATCTTTATTTTATTTAATTTAGTTCTTTTTGTATTGGGTTGTTTCTTTTTATTTTATTTTATTTGTTTTTTTATTATTCCCCCCATGCAAACCCTAGCCTCAACTCTACTTATTCTTATTCTTTCTTTTTTTCCTCCTCTTTCTTCCTCCCCACGCATCCCCTCTCCTTCTTCTCTCTTCTCTCCCTCAGCTTCCCTCCTCCCTCACCCTTTCTTCCCCGCTCGGCCACGCCTCTCCCCTCTTCCTTCTCACTTCTCTCCTTTTCCTCCTTCCCTCCCTTCTCCTCTCTTCCCCGCTACGCCCCACTTCCCCCATTCATGTCCCTTCCTACGCGCCTCCCCATCTCTTCCTACCTCCTTCCGCCACACTGCCCTGTTCTCCCTCCCTGTCGGACCTCCTCTCCTCCATCTCTCAGCCTACGGTGCCCCTAACCCACCTCGTACCAGCCTCCCTCTTACCTAGGTCGTGCCCTCACCCTCTCCGCCTGCTGCTTCCCGCACACACAAGGCCACGCCTTACCCCCCTACTTCCTCCACTCGGCCGGCCCCAGCTACCCCCTGCTACCTCCCCTCCAGCCAAAGTTGTGCCCCAACTCCCATCTTCCTCCCTTCCTCCTTTCCCGGACCGACTAGCAGTCGACGCCTTCCTTCTTCTCACCGAACAGCGGTCTCCCGCACCCTTCTCGCATAGCCGGAACGTCTCCCGCACCCCGTTCGTGCTACCGGACGGCCGTGCACCCCCCTCTTCACCTTCCCGACTTTCAGTAAGGGTTTTTTAAAATTTTATTTAATTATTTTAATTGGTTAATTGATATTGAGTTATTTAATTATTAATGAAATTGTTTAGGAGTTAATTAATTAATTTATTGTTATTAAATGTGTTAATTATTTTATTTATTTGAATTGGTTAGATTGTTAAGTAACTTATTTAATTTATCAAATTGTTAATTGATTATTATTAAATTTGTTACTCATCTTATTTAATTGAAATTGTTAAATAGTTAATTAATTTATTTAGTTATTATTAAATTTATAATCATCTTATTTAATTGAAATTGTTAAATTGTTAATTAATTTATTTAGTTAGTTTTGGAGTTTTATACCTATTAATCAACTTATTTAATTGTATTGGTTTAATTAATTTATTTAATTGATGATGTTTATTTTTTTTATGGACTGCTGATGTTTCACTGGGTTGGAATTGAGGGTATTTGGTCCATTGTTTTAGGACCATTTTGACGGCTTCATATGGTGCCAACGTTGCACAACGAGAGTTTTGCGTCGTGTCGCTTCTTGCACCTGTTGAGGTAGGTGGTTTCTCATGCTTAGGGAATTTGATCATTTAGTCTGCTGGTTTGATTAATTTGATCTGTCTTTAATTTAAATTTTGTTGTGAGTCGTCGGTTGACTGGTAGAGCATGGTGTTTTTCCTTTATTAGTGGCTTATTTAGATTGTCGGGGCTATACCGTGTTGCGCCTTGGTTTTGAACAAATGCAGCAGATGGAATTTGATCCTTGCTACAATTTTTTTTAGTGTGCGTCCGAGTGGGGTTTTCATTGTTGATTGTTTTGTTTTATTTTCTTAAAACTTATAAACCAATTTTTCCAAATGTTTGATAAACTTTTGTTTGGTTCTCGAAATTTTTTGGTTCTTGCATGTTGTGAGGTTCTATGTTGCGTGTTGTGCCTTGAACTTGATGAGTAGGGTGAACTTTGAATATTGAGCACAAAAGGGGAAGCCTGGGTACTAGGTGGGCGGACTAGACTATCATGTTAGTGATACGGGAGTGGCCTCGGCCCAGTTTCACTTAGCGGGATTGACGCTTACAACACTAACTAAACTTTTGATGATGACTGGAGACCACTACGGTAGGAGGTGTTTCCCTGCCGGTGCCTCGTGCATGGGAAACGTATGATAGGGTTCACCGAGACGTGAGGTTCTAGGGTCCCACACGGCTTTAGTACTTGAGGGCCTCTCCCACTTTTTTTTGCTCATGTGCGATTATATACTCATCACTGGTTGGTTTTGGTGACTTCAGTGGTTTCAAAAGGTAAGAATGTTTCTTTTTATTTTAGTTTCAAAAAAACCCTTTTTTCTATTTTAAAACTATCTTCCTTTCTTTAAAAACTGTTTACATCAAAATGTTAGTGCATCTATTTATTTTCTCTAAAATTTGAACCTGGACACTGCCTTGGTCATCTAACCCTTTTTATGCGGAATCTTTTTCCTGGTACCAACCTATTGAGTGTTTCTCACACCCTACTTACACCCTTGTGTGTAAGTAGATATGATTATGTCTAATGCAGGGAAATTCCAAGGTTTTGAGCACAGTGGCCCGAGTTTTTAGTTGACTCATCTGATTTGGTGTTGGTGGTGGAGGCCTGACAGGGATATTCTTCCACCTGGTGACTGTTGATGGTTTAGTTTTTGGTCACCTTTTTGGGGTTTGGTTGTGGTTGAGTTGTAGTTTCCCTTTTGTTGAGACTCGTTCGGGTTTTTTTATTGTTAAACTTGTGGTTGTAATGTTGCTTTCTGATTTCAGTTTTCTTATGGTTTGTTTATGGTTGTTGTATGGGTAAATCGTTCCCAAAAATTCTAAATTTTATACCCGGTCACTTGTGCCAGCCCGTGGGGATCGGGAACGACCTTCGGGCCTTGCCGCGGGCCGGGTCGGGCGTCGAGTTGATGGAGACCCGATTCGGTTCGTGACATTATGTGTTTTAATATTTTTTAATATCATGTAGGAACATTGTGAAATACATGGATAAAAGATGGATCACATTACCTTGGAACCGACCTTATTATGATAAGGGTTTGGAGAAGTTTTTAGATTTTTCAATTTCCAATTGATCCGTTTAACAGAGAATAAGATGTCCATGTTCTAAATGTAAATTTAGAAGATGGTTGAAGAGAGATGAAGTTTATTAACACTTGATATTCAAGAAATTCCATGATCAATATTTGTTTTGGATTTGGCATGGATAATCGAATGTTATAGA
Organism: Viscum album; assembly: GCA_963277665.1. NCBI lineage: Eukaryota > Viridiplantae > Streptophyta > Magnoliopsida > Santalales > Viscaceae > Viscum > Viscum album. Next base: position 901,824,472 of record OY728160.1, on the reverse strand, counting down.
AAGGTTGAGCATGGATTTCAATCCACAGAATGAGCTCCCAAATTCTTCAACAATGGAAAATTAAATGAAAACCTTATAAATGATGCATTGATCATTGCAAGACACCAACATCAACATAAAAACATGTCAGAACTACTAGTTGAGGGTGATACAAATAGAAACATGATAAGTAATGTTTTTGAGACTGTAGGACAACCAGATCAAGATTGTAACATATCATTAGATCCTCCTCTTGATTCTATGGAGACTAATGTAAGAGAAAACTTCACTCATAAAAATATGTTTCATGGTTTAGTTGATAATATAAATCAATATTTGTATAGTTGATGTTTGAAATATTCAAATCTTTCTTTTCAGATAAAGTTGTACCATATCAAATTTCTATGTGGAATTACAAATAAGGCAATGTCCATGATATTGGAATTTTTGGGTGATGCATTTCCTAAAGAAAAAATCCCCGAGTATTTTTATGATATGAAAAAATTTGTTAATATGAATGGTCTAAATTATACAAAAATACATGTGTGTCCCAATGATTGTAAGCTTTATTGGAAAGAGGATTCAAGTAGACAGGATTGCAAAAAATATTCTTCTTGTAGATGGAAGTAAATGGGTGATGTTGGAAGTCTGAATCAACATACTACCATGAAGAAGAATAAAATTAACATACCTACAAAGTTTTTTCATTAATTTCCTTTAAATCCTCAGTTGAAAAGATTATTCATTTCATCGAAAACCACTAAACACGTGAAGTGGCATTCTGTAGATAATAAAAACGATGGGTTAATGCGACATCCACTAGATTCACAATCATGGGAGGAATTTGATTAATTACATATATATTTATCATTCGATCCTAGGAATGTTCGATTGGGATTGGTTGTCGATGGATTCAACCCATTTGGGACTTTGAGTACCAGTTATATCATTTGGCCAGTTGTTTTGATCCCTTAAAATCTACCTCCATGGATGTGTAGGAAACAAATGTATTTTATCATTTTGATGATTATTCCAAGAAAAAGATTCCTGGAAATGATATTGATGTATACTTTCAACCTTTAATTGAAGAATTGTAGGAGTTATGGAGAAAAGTTATTGAGACATATAATGCTTCTTCTAAAACAATGTTCAAAATGCATTATGCTCTAATGTGTACCATTAGTGACTTCCATGAACTTGGGAATTTATTTGGTTGAAACACTTACACGGGTTTGGATTTTCCTATTTGTAAATTTAATTTTGAGCCAAAACGGCTACCTCATAGTAGAAAATGGTTCTTCATGTGCCATCGAAGATTTCTCAATGCATCTCATAGATTTTGGCTGAACAGATCAAAATTAAACAGTTTTATTGATCATAGACCACCTCCAAAGTTGTTGACTGGTTATGAAATTTTGGAAGAACTTGGAAATATTGAAATAGAATTTGGGAAGGTGCATCATTTGAATGATAGTGGGAAATGATTTTGAAGTGCATCATCAAGTGAAATCAACACGCAACAATGGAAGAAAAAAAGTATATTATTCAAACTTTCGTATTGGGAATTTAATTTGTTTGGGAATAATCTTGATTTGATGCATATTGAGAAGAATTTGTGTGAAAATTTTATCTTCACATTGTTTAATGTGAAAGGAAAGTCTAAGGATCATCTCAATTATTTTAAATACTTACAATCAATGAACATAAAATGTGATCTCTTCCCAGATGAGAATGAAAAGTATGCTCCGGTAATTTTTTCAATGAAAAATAGGGATAAAGATACATTACTTTGAATTTTAAAGCATGTGAAGGTATCTAATGGGTATTCAAGTATCATATCAAGGTGTGTTAACTTAAATCATCATAGGTTACATGGATTGAAAAGTCACGATTCGCATATTTTATTATAGCAGTTACTACTATTGGCATTACATACATTATTACCTGAAAAATTTACTACTATTGTACTCCAATTCTGCACATTTTTTAGACAACTATGTGATAAATATATACATCTATTTGAGCATTAAAACATTTAGGATATATTTTTATTGACACTTTTTTCAATGGAGATGATATTTCCTCCGTCTTTTTTTACTATCATGATGCATTTAATTGTGAATTTGGTTGTGGAAGCTAAATTAGGAGGCCCCTTACATTATCGATGGATGTATCCAATTGAGAGATAATTTTTTTATATGTTTTTTAGTTAAGTAAATAATTCTTGGTATTTAATTAAATACCTAATTATGTTTTTTTTATTTCACAAATATCTTGGGAATTTGAAATCATACATGAGAAATAAAGCTCAACCTGAACGCTCTATTTTTGAAGGCTATTTGGCAGAGAAGTGTCTTACCTTTTTCTTTAGATACTTGGATGATATTGAGAAAATAATTAATTGAGTTGGACATGTTGATGATACATCAACTCAATCTAAGATACATGGTAAATAAAAAATATTTCTTGCTATTGGCCGATCAGTTGGGAGGACCTCAAATGTTACACTGATAGAAATTGAATTATTATAGGAACATAGATATGTGCTAGTGAATAGTGAAATTGCATATCTATTTATTGAAGAGTTTAGGATACAAACAAAGAGCCTAATGAGAGGCCAGAAATGAAATGAGAAAGATATAAAGAAATATGTTAATAAAGAGCTTATAGAATGGTTTTCACGACGTGTAAGTTCATAAATATTGCAATAAATATGGATATTAGGTTGATATATATATTTTGTAAATCTAATAATTTATATTTATTTTTTTAGATCATGAATACTGATACTCAAGCAGAGTTTTTAGAAGATTTTATATTTCTTGCTCAAGGTCCTCTAAAATAAGTTAGAAAGTTCGATGCTTACAATGTTAATGGATTTAGATTTCATACAGTCGATAGAGAAAAGAGTTTGAAAACCCAAAATAGTGGTGTATTTACATTTTCTGAAGTGGGATACTATGTAAAGTTGACTGATATTGTCTAATTAAACTACCATGGGCATTTTTCAGTTGTTTTATTCAAATGAAAATGGGTTGATATTATTAGAGGTGTTAAAAGATATTCCTTGCAATTTACCTCTATGAACTTATCTCACTTGATGGATGTTGGTAATCGTGAACTGCATGATCCATATATATTATCATCACAAGAAAAAATGTTATATTATTTGAATGATTTTTTGGATGAATGTTGGAGTGTATTTTCTCATGTAAAATAAACAGATTTGTATGATATGGGTTATGAAGTAGAAGATTTGACCTGTGACATTGAATCTCATCAATAGTAAGAAGTGGACTTATTTGTCCATCATGATATTGAAAATATTATTATAGTAAGGGTGGATGAAATGGATGAAGTAATAGAGTATTAAATCGACATGATTGAAGGGGGAAATGATTTTATATACAATTATGCATTCATTTAGAAACCACTTATTTTATTTGTGTAGTTATTCATTATCATTATCATGTATATTTTGTTTGTTAGTACTATATATATGTTATCATTTTTAATTTTTTTTCTACATAAATTTTTTGAAATATATGTTCTAAACTTAATTTTATTTGATTAAATGACAATAATGCCAAGGAGGAAGCGGGGTTCCACTTCTAGTTCTTCATGGGGATATCAGAGGGTAACTGTTATAGGAAAAAATTTTAATATGAATAAATTTATTGCACTTCTTTTATACTAACTGTTTGTTTATAAAATATGGAAACAATGAAAGTATGGAGAAAAATATGAAAAGTTCAGATGTATGGAATCTGTCCAGAGAGAAGATAGTTTCCCCATCTGATTTTTATGGGGTCTCTACGAATGATGTCATAGGATTACTTGGCCAAATTCTAGGCCAGCTATCCATGTAACTAGTTTCCCTTCCAATTACGTATGATGATTGGAGATTGTGCAGTGATGTCAACTTGAAAATAAAGGTGGATGTAAATTGTGGCTCTTGGATTTCTTTTATGGTGTTATGAATTTAGTGGTGGTTGTAAAAATGGTGGATGTAAATTGGAAATCTTGTTATGAACTCATAATTTGGGCATGTATGCAGATATATATGTGTGTGTGTGTGTGAATTGTATGTGTCTTTTGATTTCTATATGTACCCCCCATCCTAGGGGTTATATGAATTTCACACATGTGTTTTTTTTCAGGGTACTAGTACTACGACGGTAGAATTAGCATCATTTTTTTAATTGTAAATCTACCTTTATCAATGGCTTAAACCACCACTAAATAAATTGTCCATATTTAGAGGTGTTTTAAACCACCGCTAAATATATAAATTGTACAATTTGGCGGCTGTTTTTGTGCTTTAGAGACAGTTTTCATGAAAAAATGGATATTTTTTAGCGGTAGTTAAAACCATTTATAATGGCTCCTCATTTTATATTATCATTTAGAAATGGTTGTTGTGGTTTTTTCAGTGTTTCCCCTAGAAAAAATGAATCTTTTTTTAGCGGCAGTTAAACCCGCTGCTAAAAAAGCTTTCATTTTTTCCAGGCCAAACCACCGGGAAAACCACACAAACCACCTCTAAATTGATTTACTATGACGGTTTACAGAAACCGCTGCTAAATTAAATAAACTGTCATGTATTGAATGCCGCCACCAAATTTAATAGTGGTTTTTTTAAACCATCTTAGAAGCATAAGGAGGTGGTTTAAACCTCCATTATTCAGTGAATTTCTTGTAGTGTAATAAGATGAAAGAAGAGTTTATACTATAAGAGATGCATCCAAACAAAATTATATGGAGGATTCTTATATTAAAAGACCTTAATTTGATGTAAATAATAGATTGAAATCATCTAATAATTAATCTTAAGAAATATCTAAGAAAAAGGTATAATCCATCTTTGGTAATAAAGTTTGTGCTAATTCTAGTTCTATGCATAGTACAAGTTCAAAATTTAAACCTGTGAAAAATTAGATGATGAAAGGTGATGATGTTCTTACCACTAAATATATCATGAAAAAAGATAAGAGTCTAAATAAATATTTCCAAAAATAATCTCATTTGAAAAAATGATATGAAATAGAATTAGTAATCATGTCCATCTAGCCAGACTATTATTCCAAAGAAGAGATAAAGATTTTTTTTCTATTGTTGGTATTGTGAAATATTTGATCACAAAGCATCTAATTTTTGGTATAATATGATAGTTTTAAAAAATAAAAAGATTCTACATCAATGGGATAAAATTAGTAAAGAATAAAATCCCAAAGAAGTAAAGGAATAATCTTTATATTATAAATATAATTCAAATTTTGAAGAACCTCTATGGTGTTTTCAATTACGATAGTCATAGTGAAGAGGTATGAAAGAATAAATCATTCAAGAATTACACTAAAACAATTTATAAAAAAATAACATAGAAAATTAAGAATCTAGATAAGACTAAATTTGGAAATAATTAAGACAAAATATTTATAGAGAACATTCCCAAGAGGTTTACAAAGAAGACAAGTAAGTCGACCATGGGTTAAAATCTGAAGATCACTATTTTTCAATACATACCTAAGAAAAATGAAAAGGGTATTGAACCAAATAGAATAAGATTATTCTTTTATCATAGAATATGACACACCATGAATCACTATAAGTAGGATATAGATATCAAAATTAATGGAAGCAAGATTAAGAAATAAAGGGGATGACCATTTTAAGAATAAAATAAAAGGACTAAAGTGTAAAAGGGAAATCCTAAAAATCCTTGTGGAACAGGTAATAATGTTTTGCATATTCAAAATGATATACTGGTAATTTGAATAGTTGATGTGGAAATATAAAATAAAATGTTATAAGAATGCGATAAAACAAACTCCAAAGAAAAATATAATATTCCACATGAAGAAATAGAATTTCATGAGAGGTTTTTAATAAATTATGACCATAAAATATTAGAATTTTTGTGTGTAGGGTGTAAGAAGGTTTATATATCTCAGATAATTGTATGTTCATAACTAAAACTCAAGAAGATATGTGTAAAATGATCTAGAAATCACCAAGTAAGGAATGTTCCTTGATGTCTAGTGTTAACGAGAAAATTCCACAAAAGTTACTATTGATGAAAGAAAAGATTTTATGCTACCCAAGACCACTAATAAATCTAATAGAGCTGGTATAAATATTTATCCATCATATAGAGGATAAAAAAAGGGAGTTTTTAGTTGAGAAACAATTATATACTATGTTTCTCATGTTCAAAATCAAATGATATCCACCTTATTCCAATCTACCATGTGTTTTCTCATTACTTATAGGTAATTTAAGGTGATGTATATATTAATGAGGAGAACTGATGAAGAAATTATATTTCTACATCAGCAATCTATAATATTCATTATAAGATTTATGGAAGTCTCCATTTTGGGTTCATCTATCCATTAAAATCTTGAATATTATTTGTTGAAAAATATAAAAGATCAACCTTGATGAATATGATCAGGAAATCATAGTTGGTCAATAAATTTAGAGTCACCATCATGGATGAGATCACCAAAATTAGTACTCACATCAACTGGTATTCATAAGAAAAACTAACAAAAACATCAATCTAGATGAATTGAAATTCGATATCATCCATTGAGGGAGAATATATAAATAAGTTCCTATAATATTATATTTCATTCAAAACTGGTATCTCTATAATCTACTTATTCAAGAACTATTTGATGAGGTATGTGGTCATACTCTCTTATCCTTATTCACACAAATAAATTAGATAAAGTTTGATCTTAATTGGGGGACTTAAATAAGTCAATTATATGAACAAAAGAATCTTGAAGAAGTTCTAGGACTGATTTCATGAACATTACAAGCCTATTATAATTGAATATTTTTAATCTATGTGTTTAGATGAGTGTAGGAAATTCAGGTTGAATGTATCTTGATAATTCTCTTTACAAGTGGTATTATAAAATGTTCACTTTCATTATATAAATTGGTATCAACTAGTTACTATCAACTAAGAAATAGTTAAACAGTATTTGAGGAAAGAAATGAGATATGAAATATCAGTTGGTATCATATTATGAATTGATAATAGATAGTATTGATATCTAAATTAGACCCCCTTTTTTCTACACTGGGTTAGCCCAAGTAGACTTAGAGTGGAATAATTGAAAGAACACTTCTTAAGAAATAAATGAGACCATCCTCTCTCAATTACTTTTAGTTTTTGATCAATAAGGGGGAGAGAAGAAAATGAAAAAAATGAGACAATAATTGAAGACGACATATTGAAATCTCATCTTCTAAATTGGTATTGAAAACAAATACAAATTGGGATATTGATGATGCTAATTTGTGTTTGTATTGTATTTTTTGTTAATAATTCATTAAGTGATGAAGCACTTGATTTTAATATGAATTTAGTAAATAATAATAGCTTGACAGTTCATCAGTGTTCCCAAGCAAGTTTGATTAGTATTTAAGTGAAGTTCCCAAAAAACTATGTGAAATAAGTTTAGAATTACTTTTTAATTATCAAAGGTTGATTAAATAATCTTGAATGTGTTTTTTTGTACTAACAAAGAATATTTTTAAAATATATCTTTATTTTTGGAAAATAAATATTTGAAGTCGTTAAAATATTTGAAGAATATCTATCCATAGAAGTTCAAAGGTCACATGCAACAATTTTGGATGAAGTGTATTTGAAGTGTGATGATTGTTGAACTTTTCTTCAATTTAAATGAAATTCAAGATTATACTAGGAGAGTGTGAATTTTTTACAACATTTAAAAATGCTAAACACCATGAAAATATTAATTTATGTGAAGATAGTTTTAATATAAGGCCATGTAATAGCCTAATTATTTCATCGGAAGATTTTAAGAATTATTGAGAATATTTTTTTTGTGACAAGAAGGAAATTTAGAAATAATTTATTTTTGTATGAGCAATTTTTGAGTATTTGGAATGATTTATGTTGAAGATTTGAAAAAAAAATCTTATAAGAGTAATAAAAAACAATTGGTCCAACCTTGTTCAATCAAGGAGTTCCATATCAACTACATATGAGAGAATACTCTACCACATGGGAACTAGTCCATGTATGAGAAGCCATTACAGTAGAAGAAACACTACTGAAAATCCGGCCTTTAGCGGCCGCTCAGTGACCGCCATTGGCGGTCGCTGTTGCCTCGTCGCTAGAGGCTTTCAGCGACCGCCAATGGCGGTCGCTATAGACGGCCGGCAGATCGGCCTTCAGCGACCGCCAAGCGGTCGCTGCAGCCCCTCTGCCGGGCACCATATAGCGACTACCTATGGCGGTCGCTAGTCTAAAAAAAATTTAAATTTTTTTATTGAATTGAATATATAAATATAAATATATATATATATATAAAAATATTCATATATATACTATTAAATACAATATTTTAAATATATATATATATAATATATTTTAAATGTTTTGATATATATATAATATATATATAATAACAAATCATTGTGCTATAATAATTTAAAAACTTCGATTCAAGAAATAATCTCATTTCAGGTCTTTCGGAGCACGTTTGCTCCGAATGGGACCGCCGCACGCCGTTTTGGTGTTTTATGGCGCCGGAAACACGTTTCTGGCCGCCGCGGTCAAACGGCACCTCCGAATGAGGTGCCGTCTGGCCGACCATTTCACAATTCACGCCCTGGATGTTGTCGTACGGTTTCGTGTCATTCGGAGGTCGTTCGGGTGGTTTTGACCCCCCAACGCGTCATTTCAGCGCGCGCCGCGCTGCTGAAAAGGACACAATCGGACGTGCCACGCGCACCGCATGTCCGATGGACGTGCGGCCTCCTCCTGCATCTCAGGAATAATATTTCTATCGTTCCCATGCGGTTTCAGGTCGTTCGGAGCACGTTTTTTTCCGAATTGGACCGCTGCACGCCGTTTTGGTGTTTTAGGGCACCAGAAACGCGTTTACGGCCGCCGCGGTCAAACGGAACCTCCGAATGAGGTGCCGTCTGGCCGAACATTTCAAAATTCATGTCCCGGATGTTTTCGTATGGTTTCGTGGCATTCGGAGGTCGTTCGGGTGGTTTTGACCCCCCAACGGGCCATTTCAGCGCGCGCCGCGCTGCTGAAAAGGACACAATCGGACGTGCCACGCGCACCGCACGTCCGCAGGACGTGCTGCCTCCTCCTGCATCTCAGGAATAATATTTCTATCGTTCCCGTGCGGTTTCAGGTCTTTCGGAGCACGTTTTCTCCGAATGGGACCGCCGCACGCCGTTTTGGTGTTTAATGGCGCCCGAAACGCGTTTCCGGCCGCCGCGGTCACACGGCACCTCCAAATGAGGTGCCGTCTGGCCGACCATTTCACAATTCACGCCCCGGATGTTTTCGTACGGTTTCGTGGCATTCGGAGGTCGTTCGGGTGGTTTTGACCCCCCAATGCACTATTTCAGCGCGCGTCGCGCTGCTGAAAAGGACACAATCGGACGTTCCGCGCGCACCGCACGTCTGATGGACGTGCGGCCTCATCCTTCATCTCAGGAATAATATTTCTATCGTTCCCATGCGGTTTCAGGTCTTTCGGAGCACGTTTTCTCTGAATTGGACCGCCGCACGCCCTTTTGGTGTTTTATGGCGCCGGAAACGCGTTTCCGGCCGCCGCGGTCACACGGCACCTCCGAATGAGGTTCCGTCTGGCCGACCATTTCACAATTCACGCTCCGGATATTGTCGTACGGTTTCGTGGCATTCGGAGGTCGTTCGGGTGGTTTTGACCCCCCAACGCGCCATTTCAGCGCGCGCCGCGCTGCTGAAAAGCACACAATCGGACGTGGCGCGCGCACCGCACGTCCGATGGACGTGCAGCCTCCTCCTGCATCTCAGGAATAATATTTCTATCATTCTCGTGCGGTTTCAGGTCGTTCGGAGCACGTTTGTTCCGAATTGAACCGTTGCACGCCGTTTTGGTGTTTAATGGCGCCGAAAACGCGTTTCCGGCCGCCGCGGTCACACGGCACCTCCGAATGAGGTGCCGTATGGCCGAACATTTCACAATTCACACCCCGGATGTTGTCGTACGGTTTCGTGGCATTCGGAGGTCGTTCGGGTGGTTTTGACCCCCCAACGCGCCATTTCAGCGCGCGACGTGCTGCTGAAAAGGACACAATCGGACGTGGCGCGCGCACCGCACGTCTGATGGACGTGCCGCGCGCACCGCACGTTCGATGGATGTGCGGCCTGCTCCTGCATCTCAGGAATAATATTTCTATCGTTCCCGTGCGGTTTCAGGTCTTTCGGAGCACGTTTTCTCCGAATGGGACCGCCGCACGCCGTTTTAGTGTTTTATGGCGCCGGAAACGCGTTTCCGGCCACCGCGGTCACACGGCACCTTCGAATGAGGTGTCGTCTGGCCGACCATTTCACAATTTATGCCCCGGATGTTTTCGTACGGTTTTGTGGCATTCAGAGGTCGTTCGGGTGGTTTTGACCCCCCAACGCGCCATTTCAGCGCGCGCCGCGCTGCTGAAAAGGACACAATCGGACGTGCCGCGCGCACCGCACGTCCGATGGATGTGCAGCCTCCTCCTGCATCTCAGGAATAATATTTCTATCATTCCCGTGTGGTTTCAGGTCGTTCGGAGCACGTTTGCTCTGAATGGGACCGCCGCACGCCGTTTTGTTGTTTTAGGGCGCCGGAAACGCGTTTACGGCCGCCGCGGTCAAACGGCACCTCCTAATGAGGTTCCGTCTGGCCGAACATTTCACAATTCACGCCCCGGATGTTGTCGTACGGTTTCGTGGCATTCGGAGGTCGTTCGGGTGGTTTTGACCCCCCAACGCGCCATTTCAGCGTGCGTCGCGCTGCTGAAAAGGACACAATCGGACGTGCCGTGCGCACCGCACGTCCGATGGACGTGCGGTCTCATCCTGCATCTCAGGAATAATATTTCTATCGTTCCCGTGCGGTTTTAGGTCGTTCGGAGCACGTTTGCTCCGAATTGGACCGCCGCACGCCGTTTTGGTGTTTTATGGCGCCGGAAACGCGTTTCCAGCTGCCGCGGTCACACGGCACCTCCGAATGAGGTGCCGTCTAGCCGACCATTTCACAATTCACGCCCCGGATATTGTCGTACGGTTTCATGGCATTCGGAGGTCGTTCGGGTGTTTTTGACCCCCCAACGCGCCATTTCAGCGCGCGTCGCGCTGCTGAAAAGGACACAATCGGACGTGCCGCGCACACCGCACATCCGATGGACGTGCGGCCTCCTCCTGCATCTCAGGAATAATATTTCTATCATTCCCGTGCGGTTTCAAGTCGTTCGGAGCACGTTTGCTCTGAATTGGACCGCCGCACGCCGTTTTGGTGTTTAATGGCGCCGGAAACGCGTTTCCGGCCGCCGCGGTCACACGACACCTCCGAATGAGGTGTCGTCTAGCCGAAAATTTCACAATTCACGCCCCGGATGTTGTCGTACGGTTTCGTGGCATTCGGAGGTCGTTCGTGTGGTTTTGACCCCCCAACGCGCCATTTCAGCGCGCGCCGCGCTGTTGAAAAGGACACAATCGGACGTGCCACGCGCACCGCACGTCCGATGGACGTGCGGCCTCCTCCTGCATCTCAGGAAAAATATTTCTATCGTTCCCGTGCGGTTTTAGGTCTTTCGGAGCACGTTTGCTCCGAATTGGATCGCCGCACGCCGTTTTGGTGTTTTATGGCGCCGGAAACGCGTTTCTGGCCGCCGCGGTCACACGGAACCTCTTAATGAGGTGCCGTCTGGCCGACCATTTTACAATTCACGCCCCGGATGTTGTCGTACGTTTTCGTGGCATTCGGAGGTCTTTCGGGTGGTTTTGACCCCCCAACGCGCCATTTAAGCGCGCGCCGCGCTTCTAAAAAGGACACAATCGGACGTGCCGCGCGCACCGCACGTCCGATGGACGTGCGGCCTCCTCCTGCATCTCAAGAATAATATTTCTATCGTTCCTGTGCGGTTTCAGGTCGTTCGGAGCACGTTTGCTCCGAATGGGACCGCCGCACGCCGTTTTGGTGTTTTAGGGCGCCGGAAACGCGTTTACGGCCGCCGCGGTCAAACGGCACCTCCGAATGAGGTGCCGTCTAGCCGACCATTTCACAATTCACGACCCGGATGTTGTCGTATGGTTTCGTGGCATTCAGAGGTCGTTCAGGTGGTTTTGACGCCCCAACGCGCCATTTCAGCGCGCGCCGCGCTGCTGAAAAGGACACAATCGGACGTGCGGGGGGGGGGGGGGGGCTGTACGGGGGTGCGGGGGGCTGTACGGGGGTGCGGGGCGTGTATGGGGGTGTGGGGGGGCTGTACGGGGGTGTGGGGGGATGTACGGGGGTGCGGGGGGGCTGTACGGGGGTACGGGGTGCTGTACGGGGGTGCGGGGGGGGGGGGGGGGCTGTACGGGGGTGTGGGGTGCTGTACGGGGGTGCGGGGGGGGGGGGGGGGGGGGGGCTGTACGGGGGTGCGGGGGGCTGTACGGGGGTGGCGGGGGGCAGTACGGGGGTGCGGGGGGCAGTACGGGGGTGCAGGGGGCTGTACGGGGGTGCGGGGGGGCTATACGGGGGTGCGGGGGGCTGTACGGGGGTGCGGGGGGCTGTACGGGGGTGCGGGGGGCTGTACGGGGGTGCGGGGGGGGGGGCTGTACGGGGGTGCGGGGGGCTGTACGGGGGTGGCGGGCGCAGTACGGGGGTGCGGGGTGCAGTACGGGGGTGCGGGGGGGTACGGGGGTGCGGGGGGGTTGTACGGGGGTGCGGGGGGGGGGGCTGTACGGCGGTGCGGGGGGGCTTTACGGGGGTGCGGGGGCTGTACGGGGGTGCGGGGGGCTGTACGGGGGTGCGGGGGGCTGTACGGGGGTGTGGGGGGCTGTACGAGGGTGCGGGGGGCTGTACGGGGGTGCGGGGGGCTGTACGGGGGTGTGGGGGTCTCTCCGGGGGTGCAAAGGCCATCCCATTGATTACAAAAGTGAAAAATAAAAGTGATAACTTCTAATTAATACATATTTCTTTTATCGATACCATACAGAAATTTATAAAAAATATATTGGATAATACATAATCTATAATATCAGATTTATTGATCTGTTGGAATTAGTTCGACTTTTTCGAATGTAGAATCATTCAAGATTATCTGATCAAAAACTCAATATGTGTATAAAATATTTAAAAGACCACCATGGATGGTAATAATGCATTACTTAAATGAATAAATACAGTACATCAATGTCAACCCTACCAGTAAAAACAAAAAACATATCTCGTGAATATATGGTGCGTCACGCGTTGTCATCACTGCTACCTCCTTCTGGTGGGCCAGGTGCCTACAACAAATAAACATTATAAATATTTTAATAACAAAAATAATTTAAATTAAATAAATAAATACAGTATATACCTGCGTCGTATGATCCCCTGTACCATCAGCTCGACGCACATATTCCCGCAGTGCTCTAACCTCAGCTGTCAATTGCGCATTTGTCTCCTCGAAAGCGCGCAACCGTGCCTCAAAATCTGACATCTGCTGTGTCATATGAGCAACAGCAGGACTGACAACCGCAGCGCGTGACACTACAGAACGAGGAATCCCTGCTCCATAGGTCAAACTATATCCATGCCCGTCCCGACCAATAATGCGATGAAAGATCTCATCCCGTCGCATGGGAAGCTGTCGCTGGTCCTCTGGAAGATGTTCTAACTCAGCTTCAAATTGAGCCTGTGAAATATTTAAATATATATAAATATATATATGTTAATATATAGATTTATGTAATTATTGGTAAGTACAGACACTTACTATCAATGCTGCAACCTCTGGATCATTGCGATCACGAGTCCTTATCCACACCGACATTTTATCAGTTGCTGCACCTTTCCCTCGCAACTGTATATAAAAAGAATATAAACACAAAACCATATTAATTAATAAATTAAAAAATGAATAATATATACCTCATGTCGGATCTGAGACACGTGACGAGTCCCGAGCCTGTGAGCTGGTCCCTGCAACGCTCGATTCTCCGAATGGCGTGTTGACACCTCCTACATTCAATTCATTCAAATTTCAAACAAAACACATATTCTTGAAAATATATATACAGAAAAATAATTAATATACAAACCGCAACACCCTCAGTAGACCAATATGCAACCAAGTCACGCCACTGAGCCGGGAGGACACCTCTCGGGACTTTTTCCAAAATGTCAAGGGCACCCACATTTGGTACCCAGTGGTCCCTCTTCACTTTGCCTTTATAATCTTTCCACATCTTACGGCATTTGCTCATACACACGGGCCGAAACTCTTCAGGGCATACTTTCAAATTTTGCTATAAAGAAAATAATCAAACATATTAGTATTCTTTATAAATAGAAAATAAAGTAAAATTATTTTCTTACCTGAACCTCCCTCCATAGACGATCTAATGTGTCCTGAGGGATAGAAGCCCAATCACGCGTGGTCAATGGAAATCGATGTGGGTCACGTATGATATGACCCAGCTGACAAATAAATGCTGGGGCATTCGGTCCCACGGGATGAAATACCTCATCAAATGAAACATCTATCGTCTTGTCGGAATTCCATGATAATATGCCACGACCAGGGCCTCTCCTGCGAGAGGAAGAAGCAGCCGAGTCTGATCCTGTTGAAAACAATTTTATATATAAATTGACAAATGTTATATATATATATATATGTCAATTACATAAAAAATATAGACAATGACATTCAAACATACCTCGACCCTAAGACGTAGATGCCTCAGATGGATGATGTGGATCTTCTGCCTCTTCCCCTGACATGCCTGCAGTCATAGAAAATATCAGTAATGAGTCCAAAGTGTTTAAAAGATAAATTGGATTGTTCTTAATAAATCAAACTTGTACAACTATTAATCAAACAAAAAATGGATTGAATAATTAGTTGTGAATGGATTTTAAAAAATCAGAAAGTTAATCAACCTAAATATTTATGACTGAATTAACTTACAAAAGTGAGGATTAAAACTTATAAGGATTTATAAAATGATTAGATAATTTATGATATCTTAGGACATTCTACTGAATAGCGGGAAAACAATTATACCTTTCATTAAGCATGCAAATCGACCGTTTCTCCTTCAACAGCCGCTCTGACCCAATAAATATCTTCTTCATGTTGAACTACGGTATGTTGATCAAGTTGTTGGTAAACAAACGGAACAGTCTCGGGTTCATCTTCTTCAAATAAAAACACACCTCGCCGAGACATTTTGACAACAACTTGCCAACTTGGATCCGAAGGAAAAGTAACGAAGAATACTTGTTCCGCTTGTGATGTCAAAATGAAAGGTTCATTCTCAACTCGTTCATTATTTCTGTATGACATATAGTTAAAATTCACCAATGAAAACTGATATTGATCGACTTTACATCCATGCACTGGATCAACCCAATTACACTTTAACGATATGTACTTCAAACCGTGTGTGTATACAACTTCAATGATGTCTATCAATTGACCATAGTAATAACCAGAATCGACAAAGGGACAACCGATGCCACTGTTTTGTGTTGCTCGTTTGTCGTCAACATCTTTAATGCGAAATCGAAAACCATTAGCATCAATAGCTTTATAACGACGAGCCGTTATAGATGGACCCTCAGCCAGTTGGATAAATACTTCCGGTAGCGTGGGGTCCCCTAACTCCCTCAGCTTACGAACCTACATAATTTATAAAAATCCAATACTGATATATGCAGAAAGAATTAGTTTAATACTTCACTCATAATGAAAATCAATTTATACATACATAATCCTTGAACCAATCATGAAATGCCGCATAATGAGATTGTTGAATTTGCAACTCAGTCGCACGATGCATCTCTTCTTTTATCTCATTAATGTGTTTCCTGAAAATGATTACGCGATGTTTAAAAGATCAACTTATGCAAACAAAACATGTAAAAGTTATACAAGCACATTGATAAGATACTTACTGCATTAATGGTGCAACTGATGGAGTATTGAACAAGATATATCGATGTGCTTGTATCCACTCGATGTTGTCCATATCAAATGTGGTTCCTTCTCCAACTGGACCATCATGAATCCGAGAGGGCTTATCTAATTTTGTTTCAACATCCGTAAGATATTCTGCACAAAAGGTAGTACACTCATCCATCAAATAACCATTGGCTATTGATGCCTCTGGACGAGCTCTGTTGCGTACAAATATTTTCAATGTACTCAAATACCATTCAATAGGATACATCCAACTGAATTGCACTGGACCAGCAGCCATTACTTCATCAGTTAGGTGCACTGTCAAGTGGACCATAACATCGAAAAATGAGGGGGGGGGGGGAAAGTTTCTCAAAGTGACAAAGCGTAAGTACAATTCGGTCCTGCAAACTTTTTAAATCACTCATTCATTGATTTCTTAAACAAAGATGTCTAAAAAAATTACTCATCTCAATCAAGGGCTGAACAACATTGGGGGATAAACAATCACAAATTGCGATTGGAATCAACTGCTGAAGTAATATGTGATTGTCATGACTTTTCAACCCTTGCAATGTCTTGCTCGTCAGATTCACACACTTTGAAATATTAGAAGAGTAACCCATCAGGCACCTTGACCATATTCAAAATGGAAAGAAATGTCTCTTTCTCCTCTGTAGTCATCGAATACTGTGCAGCAGGCATATATGCCTTGTTTCCCTCAGCTAACTGTAAATGCAACTGTTTCCTTAAACCCATTTCTTCCAAATCACGGCGTGCATTAACATGGTCCTTTGACTTTCCACTGACACCTAAATGGTCCACAATATGTTATCACAAACATTTTTTTCAATGTGCATGACATCCAAATTATGCCTCAACATGTTAGTTTTCCAATACGGAAGACTATAAAAAATACTTTTCTTTTTCCAATTGTGACTGCGTTGCCTACCCGCAGCACAAATATTACGCACTGGAGGATCCACCAAATCCTGAATTTCATATACCGTGCGGATGTTTTCTTCCTCAATCTGCGATAACATTTCGACTCCTGTGATGATCTTTGGTGCTGGGCTGAACTCTCTAGAACCATCAAATGCCACTCTGTCCTTTCTGAACCTGTGCTGGGGAGGGATAAAATGCATGTGACCCATGTATGCCCATTTTTTGGAATGTTTAATCCATACAGATTTTTTACTTTTATTGCAACAAGGAAAGAAAATTCCCCTTTCGTACTATAGCCTGATAAATTTGCATAAGCTGGGAAGTCATTGATTGTCCACAATAAAGCAGCATGCAGTTTGAACATTTCATTCGTTTCGCAGTCATAAGTCATCACACCATCGCACCAAAATTCATTCACTCATCAATCAATGGCTGAAGGTAAACATCAATCTTATCCCCCGGACTTTTAGGTCCATAAATAAGAGTGGAAAGTAATATAAATTGTTGCTTCATACAAATCCACGGAGGAAGATTATATGGAACCAACACCACGGGCCATGTGCTATGATTTGCACCAACCATAGACTTGAATGGATTGAAACCATCTGCTGCCAATCCCAATCGGACATTACGAACATCTTTAGAAAGTCGGGATGTCTCTTATCAAAATCCTTCCATGCATGAGAGTCTGCCGGGTGGGTTAACATGTCACTTTCATGAACTCTTTCTGCATGCCATCTCATTAAATTAGAAACTTTAGATGACATAAAAAATCTTTTCACCTCGGTTTAAGGGGAAAGTAACGCATTTGCTTTACGGAAATCGGTTTCCCCTGTATCGCAATCTGACTTTGATGAGTCTTATTTCCCCTATTCTCTTTCCACCTGGAAGTGCCACAAACCGTACAAATATCCAAATGAGCAGTTTCATTTCTAAACAACATACAGTTTTTTGCACATGCATCTATAGTCTCATATGTAATACCTAAGTTCTCTGTCAACTTACGAGCATAGTAATATGACTCAGGAATCGTAGCGTCGACAGGAAGAACTTTTTTCAATAAAACCAAAGGCATGTCGAATGATGTGTCTGACCAATTATTCAAAGTCTTCAAATGCAACAACTCCACGATAAACGACAATTTATTGTAAGAAGTACATCCAGGATATAATTCTTTTTTCGCATCATCAAGTACTTCATAAAACCTCCTCGAATCATGATCTGCACCAGAGCGAAGATTTATCTCACCGGTCTCAAGATTCTGGATGTCAATGCCTTCAGGATCAAACCCACGTACCATTTCAGTAAGCATTTCATGCATTGGATCAGTCATCCTTGCATCAACATCCATCTGAGCTGCATCTATATTTTGACAACGAACATATTCTTCTCCATGACGAGTCCAACTCTTATAATTTTTCAGAAATCTATTAAAGAAAAGGTGCTCCCTCACAGTATCTCGTGTGAATTGATATCTGTTAGCACATTTTCTACATGGACAACTAATATAGTCACTTTCAAATCCTCTCGTGAAGTCAATAAACTGCATAATGCCATTGAAATATTCTCTAGACGTTCGATTTGGAAGATCAATCCAACTCTTATCCATAATATTATCTGTATAACAAACATTTACACAATACTTATTACATTTACATTTTTC